>CM076596.1:12734298-18091798 GCA_038430175.1 Ficus hirta
AACTATCCGTATTGACCGGGTCGGGACTGGACCGGGTCGGGTCAACCCAATCCGGATCCTGATCCAGTCCTCCCCAGCCCAGTCCAAAAGAAAAGAAATTGGGCTCAAGGCCCAGTAAAACCCTAATTTTCTTTTCTTTTCTCCTTCTTCCTTCTTTGCAGCCGCCGGCCATGGCAGCCAACCCCAAAAAAATTTTTTTTTTTTTTCTTCCTTTGCTGCAAAAGTGCAGCCAACACCATATTCTTGATCCATAATCAAAAACCCGTAAACAACATAAATACAAAATTTCAAGCAATATATACAATCCATATATATTTATCCAAAAAGTTTAATCCGGAATTTTGGAAAAACAAAATCAAAAAATCCATAACCATAACCATTCTTAAAACTAACAAAACCAAACCTAATTTAGAAAGAAAACTTAATTCTTAATAGTTTAACATGGAGAATGCTCTGATACCACTTGTTAGATTAATAAACTGAAAACTTTAATGGAGAAAATCCATTTATCCAAGATCCACCATGTCAAATCATCAAGAGAATGAAAGCGGAAGCATACCTTGATCCATGGGAAGGAGATGATTATGAGTTATGGATCTTCCAATTCAATACGATTTTCTTTAGAGAGAAATCTCTGTATTCTTCCTGATGATGGGATGTCAGAGAGAATAGAAACTAATGTATCGTATGAATTGGGGACCATAACCGTTTTATATAACTGTAGTAGTTATACTTTTCATATTTCTATTTTGGCCCATCATAAAATTAGAAATATGAAATTAGGCCTCTACACATAATAAACCCATACTTTAATTAATGCCCAAAGCCCAATAAAATTAAACCTTAGTTAGATAACTTTAAATGGGCTATACTTTAAGATAGCCTATAATACACATTTAATTACATATGTTGGCCCACATGTTTAATTATTTTCCAACAATTCAACCTACTTCCTACACGTCTGCATTGTCTGAGGACCATGTCAGTACCGCTTGACAAACGATACTGGATTTAAGACAAGCTATATATATATATATATATATATATATAAACAATAGCATCTATTTTCTTCTTTTTCCTTTTTTTTTTTTGAACTTGAAGATAGGAGATTTGAAATTATATCTTTTAATGAAATCACGTGTAGACTATTATACTCAACCCATATAGATAGGCTTGAAGCATGACAAAAGACTTAGCTGGACTTGTAACAAAATTCGTCATCACTGTCAATGCAACGTTATCGATTGATAGGCAACAAACATCACCAACAAACTCACAGAACGTAGGAACCAAACAAAGTACTCAAGCTAAGGAGGAAGACCAACTAGAGGAATGGCTAAGAGGGGTCCCACTTGCTAAGCAACAAGGGTTCCAAGAGCGAAACTACCAAAATGTTTGAACTCAAAGTATAAATAAGTACATTCAAGAGGAGAATATAAGAACTTCTGTTCTTGAAAGGTTAAAGACCTACTATGGAGAAATTCAAGATGAATTTTACAACACACTGCCTACGTTGGACTTTTCGGAGAATGTTAACAACGATTTACGAGTACAATTAAACATGCAACAAAACACCCAACTTGAGTCAATCATGCACCAAAGTTTCCCGATTGGAGGAGTATATTGAGGTAAAGTTAATAAGGAAAAACAAAGAAGAATGGATCCAAGACGTCTCAACATTCCGCTCTAGAATGGAAATGGATGTGCTCAAACAAATAAAATAAGGACCTTAGTCTTCGAGATGTTGAAGCCGTACTCATAAATAAGCGTTAATGAAGTCGATGACATATGGACTCCTTCAAGCTTACAAGAATATGAGACTAACAACTTACGCTATCAACTGAATGCTCGACGGATTTCCTATTATAAGATATTTAAAAGAAATTCTCCCTAATGATCTAGGCAATCAAGGAAATAGAGATGGTCATGCTATCAACTATATGAAGATTATCCAACTAAAAGTGGATAAGTTAAGCATACCAAGGGACTACTTTGGCGCCAAGAGCTTGGATTGACAAAAAACATGCCTTAAAGGGTCAAAGTCATGATTGGACTGCGAAACGGTTAGGCACCTAAGATGATTTCAGTCAAAATGATGAAAAGAAACTCCCATTACAACAAGTAATCGAAAAAGCTCTCAATCTATCAATGAAAGTGATAATAATGATTTACTCCATAAGGTGAAGTTCTAATAGAATGGACGAGAAATTAGAATTGAAAAGTAAGATGACAGACTGAACAATAAAAAAGAAGCATCTATTTCCGTAAAAGCAGAGGAAGAAGCCAACCCAAGCATCCGCTTGAGAACCACCACAGAAAAAGGAACACAATTCAAAGAAAAAAACAATTGCGTAGTGTCATCAACAAGGAAAAAACTTGTAAATTGAAACTTTTGAAAAAAAAAAAAGGGTAAAATTTCTTAGTCTCAATAAAGCTGTAAAAAAATTTGAATTTTTTCACTTTTTCCAAGTAGTCACTCTCACAATTTAATAATATATGCCCGCAACCAGACAAGTTTGTGCCTAATAACAGGCATGAAGATGTAAATCGTAATTCCAATTATCATCCAACAATTACACCTAACTATATTTGAGGTTCACACAAAAAGTCGTTTTGTATATATTATTTATAACGTGATCAAGATACAAGATCAAGATTGACAAGACCGAATCGACATAGACGAATGGTATGATATTGTCAAGAAATAAAGTCAAGTTCGACACTTAAAACAAAAACATACAATTGTGACATTATGAAGCCACAAATAAAGTTCAGCAGAACTGAATATAAACTTATTCAGCAGGTCAGGACATAAAAGTCTAGCAGGGCTAAACATAAACTTGTTCAGCAAGTCTGGACACAAATTATTCGACAGGTCCGGATGTAAACAAATCCAGCAGGATTGGATATAAATTGTTCGGCAGGTTCGCATATAAAAAGTCTAGTAGGACTAGGCATAAAATAGTCTAGCATGGCTAGACATAAAAAGTTCAGTAGGTATAAACACAAATTGGACATTAAAAGTCAAGCAGAACTAAACATAAACTTATTTAGCAGGTATGAACAAAAATTATTCGGAAGTTCCAGACATAAATAAATCCAGCAGGATTGGATATAAATTGGTCGGCAAGTTCGGACGTAAAAAGTCTAGCAGGATTAGACATTAAAAGTTCAGTAAGTTTGAACACAAATTGGACATAAAAAGTTCAGTAGGTTTGAACACAAATTATGTGGTAGGTCTGGATGCAAACAAATCCAGTAGGGCTGGACATACACTTGTTCGACAGGTCCGGATGTAAAAAATCTAGTAAGACTAGGCATAAACTTGTTTAGCAGGTCTGGACAAAAATTGTTTGGCAGAACTAAATATAAATTGTTCGGCTGGTCCCGAATGTAAAAAGTTTAGTAGTTTTGAACATAAACATGTCGGCAGGTCCCGATTGTAAATCTATTTAGCAAGACTAAATGCAAGATCAATATCTCAAGTTTCCTTCACTCGGCATGCTACACTCGGAAACTAAGGGGCTGATATTGGGTGATATTTTCGTCATTATATAAAAGTTATTAACCTAAACCCAAACACAGGTAGAAGTCTACTTATGCAAGAGCTTAAGTAGAAGTCTATCTCTATGCTCAAGTAGAAGTTTACCTAATTATATGATTGAAGCCTACTTAGTTATAAGGTATGAGCCTACCTACCTATAAGGTAGAAGTCTACTTAGTTATGAAGTAGGAACCTACCTATTATAAGGTAGAAGTCTACCTAGCAACGAGGTAGTAGTCTACCTAAATAGATGTCTACCTAGCTATGAGGTAGAAGTCTATATGAGACCATGCCTAAGGTCAGATAAGGAAATTCAAGCGTGTATAAGGGAGGAACAGTTGACAATTAATAAGAGTTTACAAAGGGAGCTCAATTGTCCACATTTAATATTGAAGATGTTAAATGTTCATAATTATTATGTATTAAATCAGTGAAAGGTGAAGGATTTTATTGTAATTAAAGAGAAAATAAACTCTCAAACTAATATGAGAATTAAACTCCTTCATTCCCAATGTAATATAAATTCTCTCGAATTAAGAGGAAAAAAATAAGACATAATTTCTAATACAAAGCCTTGAAGCAATTATACCGGATTTCAGTTTCTCTATATTGTTCTTAAGGTTTTTATTTTTTTTTTTGAGTTTAATTGTGCTATTGCTTAACATTCTTGATTATTTCATTCGTTTTCTGGTTCAAGAACGTTCATTTGGTATTGGACGAAATTTTGCTCCAACATTATGAATGAAAAATCTCCTTTTAAGTTGTGGGAAAAATGAGAAAAAGTTTATACGTCAAAATCCTTAATAAATAGATTATATATGAAGAAGCAATTGTATGAGTTGAAGATGAGTGAAGAAACCGATGTTAGGGATCATATAAACAATTTCAATAAGTGCATGATTCAGTTGTTAATGTAAAGGTCAAAATTGATGACGAAGATAAAGTGATAATTTTTTTGGCCTCCCTACCCAAATCGTATGAGACTTTGGTAACTATGCTGTTGATTGGAAAAACTATGTCGACTATGGATGAGGTGTCAATTGCTTTGTTAGAGACTGCAAACATGAAATAACTTAGTAGTTCATCTCATACTGAACAAGTGCTTTTTGGTGAAGTCAGATGCGAGTAGGGGTAGGAGTAAGACATGGGGGAGATATTATGAAAGGAAAGATAACTATTCCCAATCAAGTTCATTGAAGGATGTTGAGTGCTTTTACTGCCATGAGAAGGGGCATATTAGGAGAAACTGTGAAGAACTAACAAGGCATTTTGAAGAAAAAAGCAAGCAAAAGGCTCAAGAGACAGAATTTGCAAACATTGTTGGTAACAGGTATGATAGTGAAGATAATGTTTATTCTATGATTACTGAAGGAGGTAATTCTGACTCTTGGATTTTGGATTCGGGATGTTCATTCCACATCTGTCCACATAAAGAATGGTTTGATTCTTATGAGTCCTGTGATGTCGGTATTCTTATGATGGCTGATGATTCGAGTGCTAAAGCCATTAGAATATGTACTGTAAAGGTGAAAATGTTTGATGGAGTTGTGACAACATTGGCGAATGTTAGGCATGTTCCTCGACTCAGAAGAAGTTTGATTTCTTTGGGGGCTTTGGACACTTTGGGTTGTGAGCATTCCGCTAAAGGTGATTTTATGCAGTAAAGAGAGGTGCCTTGGTTGTCATGAAGGGTGAAAACATAAAGAATCTGTACAAGCTGATAAGGAAGACAGTTATATGTGGAGCCACGTTAAGAGAGGTCTTCTTCTGTTGCAAAAGAAGTTGGAAGAGTGAAAGAGTGCAAAAAGTTAAGGGTGACAACTGAATACAAAGCTTGGAAGAAAAAGAAATCGGTTTCCCGTGTCAAGTTCGATGAGAATTTGAACTCGACACATGTTTATTCTTATTAAGTGCGTGTGTGAGGTGAGAGAATTTGAGTCAAGGTGGCGATTGTTAGGTAAAAGACTCAAATTAGTTTTCGGATAAGTTGTTATTTTGTGAGTTCGGGAAAATATTAATTTTATGTCCCATTGAGAGCCTATAAATAGGCGTGTTGTGTTTAGGTGTGTGCATGTTCAGAAAAATAAAGAGAGTGTGTGTCTCCTTTTAAGAGAAAGTGAGAAGAGAGATATGCAAAGGGTGTAAGGGATTTTGGGTATAGAGAGGTTGACGAGTATGTAATTGTGAAAGTATTAGTGAATTTATTCTCCCTCTCCCGTATATGTAGGTAATTTTACTGAACTACATATTCTGTTCTAGTATATTTTTCTACTACACATTGGATATATGGGTATTTTCCCAACAAAAAAAGAGGAAAAATAAAAGTAGGATGACCGATAATTAGATAGATAATAGTAGAGTAGTTATTTTAAAATACAAAAGAGAAGGATAAAGAAAATACGGTGAATAAAATGTGTTGTGGACCTAATTAATTTTTATCTTTCCAATCTTTTGAGGAGAACTTTAAATGCAAATAACAATAACTAAAATTACCTTTTGTCTTCGTTATAAAAGTAAAGTAGTATAAGTTAATGAATAGAATAGTAATTATGTATATATATATATATATATATATCTTATTTTCTTTCAATCTTATCTACAAAATAATTTATAGAAATACTATTCTTTTTACCATATTAATTTTCTATTTTTTATAAGTTTTCTTTCCATTTATTTTAATTCGTTCCTACTAAACAGAGTGGTAATGTTATAATCGTAATAATTATCTAACTATGATAATTAATCAATAGCATTCCTTAAAATAAGAGAAAACCCATCAACAACTCAAATAATGATACCATTATTATACAATTCGTGTTAAACCTTTTGGGTAATGATTATAAGAATGGCATACACAATTCTCCTAACTTGTTGATCCTCAAAAATATTGATTGACCAGTTCTAGTCTATTCAGTTGAGAGCCCAAGTCCATTTTCTTGAAGGAAAAAGAAGCCAAATATCATTTTTGAAAAGAGTAATGATAAATTATAACATAATAATTTAACACAATCAGATTTATGATCACACATGATATCAAAAATTACCCCTCTTCCTTCCTCATCTCTCTCTCTCTTCTCTCTTTCTTGTTCTAACATGAAACTGTGCACATAAATATGCTATTACAAATTAAAAATATGTTGTTAGTAAATCTGTTATTTATTAGAAATCCAAGGATTTACCTTATAATTTATCATTTTTTTAAACTTACTATTAATTTTAAACATACCTATAAAATATGTTATATGTTTTAATTTTTCTTTCCTGGCCTCTTCTTTTCCATTGGTCGATTTTTTCCCCTAAAAATTTTAAGAAGTAATTGGTCTAAATAGTTCCTAAACTATTTTAAAGGTGACGGTTTAGTCTCTTTTTTTTTAATTGAGATAATCCTAAACTTCTATTTTCTTAGCCGTTTCAGTCTTTTCTGTCAAACTTCGTTAAATTTCTAACGGAATCTTGCTCAAATGATTATTTTTATAGTAAAATGACTAAAATACCCTCCAATCTCCCAAAAATCCCCCTCTTTCTCTCTCTATTTCTCCTCCCCCTCTGATCTCTCTCTCTAGTCCCCCCGATGACTAGGTTCACCCCCCAACCCTCCCCCCCCCCCCCCCCCGACGTCGGCAAGCTCAGGTCCCCTCCCACCCCAATGAAAAATGAACTGCCCCTTGGAGAAATTACCTATTTAACCTTCAAAAAGCATAAAACGTGTTTCTCATATGATCAATCCATTAGTTTTTTGACGGAAAGGATGGAAATGGCCAAAAAATAGGAGTTTAGGGTTATCTCGGCAAAAATAAAAGAACATGGATCAAACCGTTACCTTTTAAAGAGTTCAGGGACTATTTCGGCCAATTACTCAATTTTAAGATATGTGCTCACTCTTCTTTAATTTTTGTGCCCTCCATGTTAAATTTAGCCCCTTTTAGGTCGATTTCAAAGCAAGCCAAAAAAAAACAAAACAAAAAAACAAAAGACAATCTAAAAATGTTAAAGAAAGACCTAAATATTCATACCGTTCACTAGAGAGACATATTTATGATACTATAATTCGAAGTTTATATTAGTATTTTTATTTAGACTTTCATAATTATAATAATTCACTCTAATATGAATTAAAGCATGGGCAACTGTGTTAATAAATATTTATCTGCGTGTGAATGTTAAGGGGGTGTTTGGTGTATAAGTTGAGTTTGAGTTGAGTTGAGATTTTTAAGTTTGAATAGTAATTTTTGTTGACTTTTTCAGAAAAGATAAAAAACTTTTTCAGAAAAGACAAAAAACATGATGAAAAAATTATAGTTTAGTTTGAGATGAGTTTGGATACCAAACAAGCCTTAAATTTCAGGGCATAATGCACTCGTTTTCTTGACTAGCTTGAGGTCCGTGGACTCCCTCTCTCTCGTAAGCACTTTGATCAGCCCATTGAGCCCAAATACATTAAGCCCAATAGGTCCACCAAACTTGAGCAAATATGGTTGAATATGGGCGTTATGGGCATGCAAGTGGAGTGTGTGTGTGTGTGCATAGTGTGTAGAGGCTCTATTCGTGAGGAGGGTACATCACCCTTGAGCTCTCTCCATCGACGAGTTCCAGCGGCTCCACCACTTCCGCCATCACTTCCGACAGAAAACCGCCACGAACCTTTTATCTTATGACATGTCTAGCACGTTCACCATGAATCTAAATATGTAGTGTCATAACAGTTGAGTTCATTTTACTTTAGGATTTTTTTTTTTTAACTTATTTATGATACTTTTATTTGAACTTTAATTGTTGGACCTAAACCGGTAAATTACTACTAATAGTCTCCTCACATGAGATTGTAAAATTACAGATTCACCCTTACATTACTGCCACAAAACATTTACATTCAATAAGCAATAAACTCAACAGTTGTGACACTACATTCAATGATCAACCATCACACATGCCTTAACCTCAAATAGGAAGTCAACCAAAACATTTTACCCAATATAGGCGTTAGGGTATGGGGGGAAAAAAAATCCCTATACTTATGACTAGGTTTTTAACTGTTATTATAAGATTCTACCTCAGATGCTATCAGTTTTGTCTAACTTTTTTATTTTAATGTGATTTTGATCGTATTTAACGTTAAGAAATATATATTATATACCCACCCGACCCGACAAAGTGTAAAGCTCCTAAAGAACAATATTTGTGCATTATAGAAGTGTTGTGTTATGGGGAATAGTGACAGGCTGGCAATAGTAGTGAAGGTCCACATGGCATATTCGAGAGATTGAAGTGTTGGCCATGTGAGATGGCAATCAAAGCGAAGAGAATGTACGTTTTCCACAACTTCGCTGTCCTTTTTAAGGGACCCTCTCGGTCTCAAAGGAGCTTTTTGCAGATTGGGAACTTGAAACCACATGAGACATGTAACATGAATCATTATTTTCGGCTTTTCTCTGAATGGAAATTACTCGTTTTTATAATTATAAGTATAATTTAACGATAATTTTATATATAATTATATTAGAAAGGAGTGAATTCAAATATCTTTATCCATGATTTCAAAATATATATCCATCTTTTCAATCATTTTGTATCAAACATCTTTGTCCATAATTTCAAAATATATATCCATCTTTTCAATCTTTTTGAATTTTGTTGTATCGTTTTTTTTGTTTAATTTTCTTCCGACTTCGTACCTAGCTAGAATTCTAAATCAATTCAAAAAAGGGAAAGAAAAAAAAACTCAGTCTAATAATGAAATTCTATTATTGAAAACGTGTGCAAAATTCATGGAATATTACTAACTATAGCCGAAATGAGCTGGGACTTTGCTAGCCTGTTCTTGTTCAAACCACCCACAGCCACTTTCACATGCATAATTCACCCATCTACTCTTCCCTTTTGCTTTTTCTTTTTCTTTTTTCTTTTTGTGTTTGTTTGAAATTTCCCATATACTTGGACCAAAAAATGTACGTTGTAGAAAAAAAAGGTGGAAGGAAAAAAACAAAGAGAGGGAGCTTTTGATTGTAGAGATATTCTCCTGATAGTTCATGTTTCTCAATATTATATCGGTTCAAAATCAGACCGAAATAAAAAAAATTATTGTAGAGTTTTTTTTTTTTTTTCTATTGTAAATTAATTATGTCTTATGAGTTAGCGATCCTATATTTAAATGCGAATATTTGACGTGTTCAAAATTAGTGGTAACGAGATTTAGAATTTGAATACCTAATAAGTCCCGATCTCAACTTAAAAAAAAAAAAAAAAAAAGATAAGGTAAAAGTAAAAATAAAATAATAATAAAAAAAAAAGAAAAGAAAAAGGTTGTAGTGGCAATGTATAGATTGTCTGCCCTACACAGGACACTGATGGAAACCCCACCCACTTGACCTGGAAAGAGGTGAACCTTTTAGACTCATTCTTTATAACATTTTTCAGAGGCTCCATATTGCTGATCAACACCACTTTTATATATATATATATATATATATATATATATATATTTTTAATTTTATTTTTAAGGATTATTCTCAACTTGCCTATAAACTTTAGGCGTATTTTCACTTTATAAATTATATACAAAACCTTAAAAATTCTCAATTTATCTTTCAAAATTTAATTTAATATCAATTATTCTCTTCCGTTAAAATTTACATTAAAAACAAATCGAAAAAAGGGAGTTAAATACTCTGATGTATATGTCTTTTTTTTCTGTTTATTTTTAATAAAAACTCAAACATGAAAGATCTAATCTTACTACTTATATTCAAGAAAAATAGTACTTAAAAAATTTAAAAAAGATTAAATTCATAAGACAAAACGTAAATGATTCTAAAGTTCAAAACAAAGATGGATCGACAATTCTCTTTTTTTTTTTTAACTCTCAAAAAAAAAAAAAAAAAAAAAAAGCAGAGAGAGACCATCCATGTGAGCAAGTATTGGGACTGTACAACCAGAAAACAATAAAATAAAATGGAGGCAAAAGTTCCTTCCTTATCTCCTTGGCACTTTTTTGATGCCCACAACTTGCAAATCTAAATATTTTATAGGTTCCATGATTCAGTTGAGATCATCCATATCCGGGCCTGAAAAAGTGTTTTTTGTCCTTTATGCCTCTCTTAAAAGATTTCTTTATGGGCAAATCTTCTCCAAACTTCTTCTTCTAATAATATATAGAGCTTTCCCATTTGCCACTAGAACGTGCATCTTGTCAATATTATATTTTTTTATGTGTGTGTGTGTATATATATATATATATATATATGTGCCTAACAACCTCTATCTTGTGATTTACAACATTGACATATTATATATTAAGGTTACATATCTTTTTCAATATCCCTCTCTCCTAAAGTTTGAGCCCCACAAAGCAGCAAAATGCACAGAAATTTTTTTTATTTTATCCTTAATGCACATGACAAGGCAAAGACTTTTGAATTAGTTGAAAAGGTTAGTTTTGTCTTAACTTTTCTATTAATTTAACAAGTTTAATGATATCCTAAGAATTTGATAAAAGATCTATACATGCAACCAAACATGATAATATATTCCTTGGAAATTATATTATCCTTATCTATCTGTCACTTTTTAGATGTTATTGATGATTATTGGATGCCAAATGCCCTCTTGCTTAAATAATAATAATAATTTTAGCAAAAAAATATTAACAACGAGAAATTTATCTACTACAGATCACCAATATATTAATATTTCAAAATCTTTTTTTATAAAATAAATATCATGTTACCCTTTTTATTTTAACATGTTATTGTATAATATTGATTTTTCGCAAAGAATCAAAGGCATATCCTAATTTAAAGAGGAAAAAAAAAGAAAATTTAGGGATTAATAGTTAAATAACCTTTTTTTTAAGAAATTTTTTTAATAAATAGTCGAAGTTTTTAAAAATTACTTAAAAGACTATTTTTATAAAATAGTCAGTCGATCACTGATTGATTATTATGCGGTTAATTACTGATTAATTATAACGTAATCATCAAATTTCATAATCAATTATTGATTGACTATTAGTCAATCATCAAATTCCATAGTCAATATTGTAATGCCATATTATTATCATCATTTTGTATTAAGTAGTTTGATTCATGAGACGAATTAAAAGTTAATTTGTTCATTTCTCTCAATCTTTTGCCTCTTATATTTCTAAAAGAGACAACTGATGTATCTTATTCAAGGGAAAATTATTGGGTCTCGAAGCGATATAACGTGTGAACGGAACAAAATTGGTAGAATCCACTATATATATATATATATATATATATATATTTATTTATTTAAATAAGTAGAATCCAAATCTTAGTCGTTATATGATGTCGAGAAACGTTGGAAAAAAAAATTTTCAGTTATTAACCTCATAAAAATTCAATATTTCAAATCATTCTTTTTTTCTTTTTTTTTTTTTTCAATCATGAACTAATAATGATAGAGATAAATTATAATCCATATTTTGAATATCTATCTACATGACATATGAATTATCAGTATATTAAATTTATAAATAAAAAGATGATAACCAGTGATGAAAACATAAATTTCAATGTATGGGATTAATAACTACTACAAATATTTAATCAAATAAATAATTATCTAATTTTAAAAGAGAGAGACAAATAAATAGACTTACTTAATAAACATCACAAGCTATTACAGGGAAAATACATTGTTATGTGTTTAGGATATTAGTTAGACTTTGGTTTAAAATTAATAATAATAATAATATTATTATTATTATTATTATCATCATCATCATCATATTTCAAGGGGAAAATGAAGTTTCTAAGCTTCTAGGAGGGGTTTTCATTTTAATATTTTTTTGATGGGGCTAATATGTAAATTCAAAACAAATACACATCTAAAAGTGTAAATAAGAAAAAGTTGAGGGGGACTTGGGCCCTAATTATTACGTCTTTCTGATGATAACTTACCCTTATAAATTAATGTCTAACAGTGTCGTGCATTCACCGATGCAAGGGAACATGTGTTTGCCTTTTTTCCCTTTTTCATCATTCTTTTTCATTAATTAAGGTTTAAAAAGTACCAAGTCTCATCTTCAATTCTTTGATGTTACCCTTTTCGTAATCAATGTACAATCAAATATAACAATAATACATTCATATAATATGCTCTCAAGGCTTGAGATTCGATGAGTAAGGAGATATTAATTAGTGTGTACTACCCCTTATGAAGAAAAAAAGATTATGTAAGTCATGTCTTTAGACAATATCCAACTAATTAATGTTGAAAGCTAAGCAAGTCAATCTCGATCGGACGGCGAAACCCATGTAAAATCTGCTCCATTTTTTTTTTTTTTTAATAATTAGTAATGCCTTTATTACTTTTATTAAAAAGAACTTAAACAAGTGAAATTGCTTCCTTTATATTTATGCTACGTTTGATAAACCAACTTAAATTTAAATTTTTTGTCTCAGTTTTGTCTTTTTCTGAAAAGTCAATAAAAATTATAACTAGTTTTTAAAAAGCCAACAAACTCCAACTTAAAAAATTTAACTCCAACCGTAACATCAAACGAAGGCTTAGTATTGGGGGTACCAAGATTTGCTGCATGCTTCCCAATGCATTTTCATTGAATCATTGGTGTTTTGAACTTGAAGCTCATATCATATTTCATCATCTGATAAATGTTACAATATCATACTTTATTGCTATTCTCTTTATCATTCTTTTACATCTACTTTTATCTTATATCATCTCTTTTTTTTTTTCCGCAAAATGAAGCCTGATTAGAGACCATTGTTTTACGTATTGGTACAACCCTAGCCTTTCTCTTATTTTCAGGACATTTTTTTTTTATGAGAAAAAAGAGAACAAGAACAGAAGTTAGACCCTGGCATTTCTCTCTCTCTCTCTCTCTCTCTCTCTCTCTCTCTCTTTTTAAGGAGAGTTTTTCTCCGTCACTTTCCAAATTTTAGGAAATGGGGACCGAAAAGTTTGAATATTGGAGGAATCTAATCGTCAGAAGTTGCTTCATTTGGTTTGCATGTGTTGTTGCTTCAAAACAATTGGGTGATTTAAGGATTCTTAAAACAAGTTCTTTAAAAAAAATAAATAAATAAAATAAAATAATTGCGGTTTCCAAGTGCAAGACGTTTCAAATTAAAAAACTCTTGGACTTGGTGAATTTGACCTAGTTAATAACCCAATAAACAATTTTTGATTTATACAAATAATTTGTACCATTCTTGAATATAAAAATAGTGGCTTTGACAATCTGTCATATGGATGTGTCTCTTCTGAAGCACATCTTCTTTTTTTTTTTTTTTTTTCCTTTTTCTTTTTTCTAAGTTGTAAACAACGTGATAAGTGACGTGAATTTGTGGGATTTTTCTTCTCCCATCATAAATGTTAAAAGCAACTTTTGGACATTGGAGATTCCTAACTTTTTGTTAGACTTTTGACTTTCTTTTCTTTTCTATTTTATTTTTTATAAATATTCTTGTCTTTATATATATATAATATATATATTCTGGAGACTCGGTCAGTCCCTTGAAAAAAGCTTTGATATTAGAAATATTTATACAAAATATTCATTTTAAGATACCCTTTTAAATATTGAACATTATTCAATTTATTTATAAATTTGAACTAAATTTAAAATTCAGCATTTTTTCTTTGCAGATCTATCCTTCCACAATTCAAGGCTGCAGATTTGTTTTATTTGATTTTATTTTGGAAAAAAATTATGTGTTATGCCATTAACTTTACGTGTTTTTTTTTTAACTCTCGATTTTACGCATTTTGTTTTTTTAGGAAATAGAACAAACTTCTTTATTTGAAGCAGTTTCGTTTTTTAAATTAAATTGAAATTTTAAAACTGGCAATTATTTTGATGAAATTTCATATTGTTGAATTTGTTTGTATGTTTATTATCATTGGCGTTTGGTCTTTATATAATGACCATATTATTTAAGTCTAAGTTTTTTTTTTTTTTTTTTTTTTGGGATAAGGCTTAATAATTTGATATGCTTAGAATATGTGAAGTCGTGATCTTTTTGATCAGTATAAAAATTACTCGTTCAATTTAATAATTCAATTTAAAAAAAATTTGATAAGTTAACACAGATAAGAAAATTTTCACAAAACAATTGGTATTATATTGACCAAAAAATCATCCTTATTCAAACTTTCAACATATTCATTAAAAGGAGTAGTATGTGGCATTGCATGGCAATGAGAAGATAAGGATTTCATGACCTTTTTCCTTATAGTCGACAGAACCATAATGACTGAAATAACCCAGACAAAAAAAGAATAAAAAATAAAATCGAAGAAATGAAAAATACATAATACCACAGTCAATACATAAGGACCAAAAAATCCCTAAACAAAAAACTCCTAACCAAAAATCCCAAACCACAATCTTTAACCAAGAATACCTAAAGCCAATATTATAAGGACACATATTACCCAAACAAAAAAATCACTAGAGCCAAAATCCATAAAGCCATAATTAATACAATAAGGACCAAAATCTCTAACCAAAATTATCTAAATCCAATACCGTAATAATCAAACGAACCTTAACTGAAAATACCTAAAATTAGGGAGGGAAGGTTTTACGGGGTTTTTTTTTTTTTTTTTTTTTTTTTTTTTGTCCTTTAAATTCAAGTTTTTAAAATGGAGTTATTAAATAAAAGTTGCTCTTTTTTAGGAAGGTATTTTTTTTAGGAAGGTATTTGATCTCTCTTTTTTAAAAACATTAGATGTAGGGGTATTTTGGTTAGCATAATATGATCGGTTTTGTTTTTTATTCAAATTTACGAATAAGTTTGTTTGTAGATAAATTTTAAAACCATGACTATAATTTGACTATTTATGTAAAATCATTGACATTATGATGTGTAGAAGCTTTTTGAGTACCGACTTTAGAAAGTTAAAAAGGCTTTTTTATTTGCTACTTTCCAAGTGCAAAGTTTTGAGCAACACTACAAAAGTGTTAGATTATATAGTTTGCTACCTTCCAAGTGCAAAGTTTTGAGCAACACTACAAAAGTGTTAGATTATATAATTTTTTATTTATTATTTATTTATTATTATTATTAAGTTTCCTTCTTTTCAGCAATTAATAATAGATTAGTTTTTTTTATATCTTTTTTAAATTAGTTTATATAAATATCTCTTAATGTATTATTTTGATTTATTGATTGAAATAAGAAACTATAGCTTTCTTTTGTTCTCAAATTGGTTCTTGGTTTTCTACATGATACTAAAGCCATCATCTTACCATCTTATAGATTTTATTAATCTTGTTGAAGAATGTTTGTTTTCTGTAAAAGTTTTTGTTGATCAAATTCCTCATTGATTTCTACTAGGGGCATCGTTGTCCGTACATGCTCATACAACTGCCATCCGATGCTCATCCGTACACGTCTGTACGCCGCGTTGCAGCCATTCGTACAAAAGCATCATTTTTCCCGGATCGTCCATACAATCGCTATCTGCTTCTAATTTGCTTACTTCCGCACGTCTTAATTGTTTCTTGGTTTGATTAGTGCCTCCTCCTTCATCGAAATTTGGTAATCAACAATGGACATAAAAACCATCTTAACCAAATCCTGCAATGACTGCACCGTCATTAGATCCACTTATGTTCGAATAGTTTCAGAAATTTCTTGTCACATAGCTACAAGCTAAGCCTGCCTTCTCCTCTATAGGTTTGTTATCTTTTGGTCATTCAAGTATATCTTCCTCCTTATGAGTATTAGATTTTGGAGCTTCACATCATATGTCTCCTAATCTATCATCTTTTGCTTCTTTCTCTCCTAATTCATCTTTGTCAGTTATAACTGTTGTTGGTACTCATATACCATTAGTAGGCGTTTGTTCGATTGTCACACATTATATGTCTCTTTCTAATGTTTATCATATTCCTAGTCTTATTTTAAATCTTGTCTCTGTTAATCAATTGTGTGAGTCAGGATACTTAGCCTCTTTTTCTTCTTCCACTTATTATGTGTAGGATCTGTAATCTCAGAAGCTGATTGGGAAAGGCCGTAGGCAAGGGGGACTCTATGCTTTGGATGAGCTCAAAGTATCAGAAGTTCCAGCTTCTAGTGTGGACTTGTCATCTTTTCGTCTGAGTCATTTGTCTTCTGATTTTTATTTATAGCATTCTCGTCTTGGTCAACTTTCAGCGTCTCGTTTACAGTTTTTAGCTTCTACAAGAGTATTAGGCAATTTAAAAACTCATGATTTTTTCTGATTGTAGTACTTGCAAATGGGCAAAATTTTCTGCTTTATCATTTTGTAAAAGTATTTCTTTTTCTCTTGCACCATTTGATCTCGTTCATTCTAATTTGTGGGGACCTTCTCCTGTACTCACAAAGTGGGGTAGTTATATTATGTTTCGTTTATTGATGACTGTACTCGATATTGTTGGGTTTATCTTATGAAACGTCGTTTTGATTTTCTTACTATTTTCAATACTTTCCGAGCTCTTATAAAAACTCAACATTCAGCTATCATAAAGTGTTTTCGTTGTGATTTGGGAGGAGAATATACTTCTAATGATTTTTCTAATTTACTTGCTTCTGATGGAACAGTTCACCAAACTTACTTCGGAACAAAATGGTGCTACCAAAAGGAAACATAAGCATCTTGTTGAAACTATTCGTTCTTTTTTGTTGTCTACCAGTATTCCTAGTGAATTTTGGGGAAAAGCAATCCTTATTGTTACTCATTTGATTAATAGGATTCCAACCTCCCACAATTCAGGTATGTCATCATTTGAAAAGTTGTATAGATATGCTTCTGATTTTTCTTCCTTACGTATTTTTGGTTCCACCTGTTTTGTTCTTTGTCCTTATGTCGAGCGTAATAAATTGTCATCGCGGTCTATTGGTGTAGGTCAAAAATTATATCGTGTTTTTGATTTAGTTAGTCAAAAATTATATGTCTCTCATTATATTGTATTTCTTGAACATATCTCATTCTTTTCTATTTTTGCTAGTTCTCATAATGTGACCAAGTCTGATCTCATACATATTAATCTTTTCACTCTTGACACTGACACAGTCCCACCAACTGTTTCACAAGCACCTACTCCAATTTTAGATAATGTTTCTTGTAGAGTTCCTACTGATAACTCACCAGATTCTGGTACTCTGGTTCCTGATACTATCATTGTTCCTTCTCCTCCTACAGCTGTCCAGTCACCTCCTGAGATTGTGGCTCCTCCTCCTCCTCCTCGTCATTACTCTATGTGTTCTCCTAAGTCTACTAAGCTACTAGATTTTGCTTACTCTTGTTATTCTAGCTCTTCATTTCTTTTTTAATTAGTTTCTATTGATCATTTTTCTAAGCCATTATCCTACAAAGAGGCTGTTGTGATCCATTTAGGCAGGATGCTATGGCTGAGGAACTTACTGCTTTGTATCAGACACATATATGAGACTTTGTACCTTTACCACTAGGTAAACGAGCAATTGGTTCTCGCTATGTCTATAAAATCAAAACCAAGTCTGATCGTTCTATTAAAAGATACAAAGCTCGACTTATTGCTAAAAGTTACTCTCAGGAGTTTGGTATAGATTATGAGGAGACTTTCACCCTAGTTGCAAAAATGACTAATGTTCGTACTCTTATTGCAATTGCCTCTATTCGTCAACAGCACATATCTCAGATGCATGTTAAAAATACCTTTTTCTAAATCTTGATCTTCATGAAGAAGTTTATATGATACCTCCTCTTGGTGTTTCTCATCAACCTGGTGAAGTCTGCCAGCTAAAAAAAGCCCTTTATAGTCTCAAACAAGCACCCCGAGCCCGGTGTAAGAAGTTCTCTATGGTGATTACTTCGCTTGACTTTCGCTCTAGCCATCATGATTCAGCTTTGTTTATCAAATGATTCAGCTGTTGATTATCTTTCTAAGCCATTATCCTACAAAGAGGCTGTTTGTGATCCATTTAGGTAAGATGTTATGGCTGAGGAACTTACTGCTTTGCATCAGACACAAATGTGAGACTTTGTACCTTTACCACCAGGTAAATGAGCAATTGGTTCTCATTATGTCTATAAAATCAAAACCAAGTCTAATCATTCTATTGAAAGATACAAAGCTCGACTTGTTACTAAAGGTTACTCTCAGGAGTTTCGTATGGATTATGAGGAGACTTTCATCCTAGTTGCAAAAATGACTATTGTATGCACTCTTATTGCAATTGTCTCTGTTCATTAACGGCACATCTCTCAGATGGATGTTAAAAATGCCCTTTTCCAAATCGTGATCTTCATGAAGAAGTTTATATGGTACCTCCTCTTGGTGTTTCCCATCAACCTGGTGAAGTCTGCCAGCTAAAAAAAATCCCTTTATAGTCTCAAACAAGCACCCCGAGCCCGATTTAAGAAGTTCTCTATAGTGATTACTTCGCTTGGCTTTCGCTCTAGCCATCATGATTCAGCTTTGTTTATCAAATGATTCAGCTATTGATCATCTTTCTAAGCCATTATCCTACAAAGAGGCTGTTTGTGATCCATTTAGGCAGGATGCTATGGCTGAGGAACTTACTGTTTTGCATTAGACACATATGTGAAACTTTGTACCTTTACCACCAGGTAAATGAGCAATTGGTTCTCGTTATGTCTATAAAATCAAAACCAAGTCTGATCGTTCTATTAAAAAATACAAAGCTCGACTTGTTGCTAAAGGTTACTCTCAGGAGTTTGGTATGGATTATGAGGAGACTTTCACCCTAGTTGCAAAAATGACTAATGTTCGCACTCTTATTGTAATTGCCTCTGTTCGCCAACGGCACATATCTCAGATGGATGTTAAAAATCCCTTTTTCTAAATCGTGATCTTCATGAAGAAGTTTATATGGTATCTCCTCTTGGTGTTTCTCATCAACCTGGTGAAATCTGCTAGCTAAAAAAAGCCTTTTATTATCTCAAACAAGTACCCCGAGCCCGGTTTAAGAAGTTCTCTATGGTGATTACTTCGCTTGGCTTTCACTCTAGCCATCATGATTCAGCTTGTTTATCAAATGTACTGGTGCAAGTCGTATTCTACTGTCTTTATATTTTGATGATATGATTATTACTGGTGATGATGTTGACAAGATTGTAGAATTGAAGATTGAGTTAGCTCGTTATTTTGCCATGAAAGATCTGGACTCACTACATTATTTTCTACGCGTTGAAGTCCTTCTTCTCTGAATAGTTATCTTCTCTCCCAATCAAAGTATATAGCTGCTATATTTGAGCATGCATGTCTTACTGATAACAAGATTGTTGATACACCTCTTGAGACTAATACTTGGTACTCTCCTTCTGATGGTCCTCCTTTACCGGGTCCTAGTTTATATCATACTATTGTCGGCATCTTGGTTTATCTCACTATCACTCGATCAGATCTTGCACATGTGGTTCATATAGTTAGCCAGTTTGTCATTGCACCTACTATAGTTCATTGGGCTGCAGTTCTTCGTATTTTGAGGTATTTTTGGGGCACTAAGTTTCGAAGTATTTTACTTCCATCTACTTCGTCCTTAGAGTTATGTGCTTACTCTGATGTTGATTAAGCTAGTAATCTGATAGATCGCAAGTCCACCACTGGTTTCTGTATCTTTTTGTGTGACTCTCCTATTTCTTATAAGAGTAAAAAGCAAGACATGATTTCTCGATCCTCCATCGAAGTAGAATATCGTGCCATGCCTTCTACTACTTGTGAGATAGTCTGGTTACGTCAGTTACTTGCAGATGTAGGTGTTTTTTTCATAAACCTACTCCCTTATATCGTGATAGTAAGAGTGCTATTCAGATTGCCCACAATTCAGTGTTCTATGAGCGGACCAAACATATTGAGATTGATTGTCATGTCACTCGACATCACTATCAACTTGGCACTATTGCATCGCTTTTCGTTTGTTCTTTCATTCAGATTGCTGACATGTTTACTAAGATGCTTTTCGCTTCGCGTTTCCATCTCTTATTTGGCAAACTCTCAATGCTACTTACAGTAGAATCGTGAGTTTGAGAGGAGAAGTTTGATTATATAGTTTATATTTATTTATTAATTATTTCTTATTATTATTATGTTTCCTTCTTTTCAGCAGTTAAAGGTAGATTATTCTTTTATTTAATATATTTTTCAAGTTAGCCTATATAAACCTCTCTTGATGTATTATTTTGATTAATTGATTGAAATAATAAACCCTAACTTTCTTTTGTTCTCAAATTGGTTCTTGGTTTTCTACAAAAAGCTTCTTTTTATCACAACAAATTTTTAAAAACATTAAGGCTTTGTTTGGTAACAAAGTTTAACTCCAAACTGTATTTTTTCATCTCAATTTTTATTTTTTTTTTCTGAAAAATCAATAAAGTTTATAACTAATTTTTAAAAAGTCAACTCAACTCAAATTTAAAAATTTCATCTCAACTTAAACTCAACTCACTCACCAAATGGACCCTAACAAATAGTTTTCTATCCAATATCCGCTAGTATTACGTGTTCCTGTATGAATCTGTACGAAATCGTATGAGATAAATGAACACATAAGATTGATACGACGAGATAAAGATGTGACGTTTCAAAACAGTATTTGATAGATATCAAATAATTTTATTAAAATAAAAAAAACCTCAACAAATGCTAATAATGGTTTGCTTACTATCGAAGGACACCCCTGTGGAATTATTATTTTATTTTTATGGATTTTTATCGGATCAATAACCTTTTTTCGGCTAGGATGTTGGAATGTACTTATACCTTAATTTATTTTCCGCGAAAATAAAATTTTTCTATCCGATATCTGCTAATAGTACGTGTTTTTACATAAATTTGCTAGTAGTGTGTGTTTCTATATAAATATAGACGAAATCGCACAAGATAAATAAGTACATAAAAGTGAGATAACGTAATTAATACGATGATTCAAAACAATTCTTTATAGGTATCAAAGAATTCTCATTAAAATTAAAAACCTCAACAAACGCTAATAATGCTTTAGTTAGGTATCGAAATACACCTGTGGAATTATTATTATTATAATTTTTATTGGTTGGACTAATGAGCTTTTCGACTAAGATGTTGGAGAACTAATGCTTTTTTTCTTTTGATCTTCTTTTTTTTTTTTTTTTAATTTTTCTGACCTCAATTATTGACAAGCTTTCCCTATCGTGATGAAATTGTCAATGGACATAATGCGGTTGATAGTGAGCTTTTTGTGAGAAATCATGCTTGATTGAGTGTCTACATGGCAAATAGTACATATATATTTTTAACTTTTTATTTTTTATTCCATATTTGTTAATTATATCAAATATCAAATATCAAAAAAAAAAAATTTTTGTTTCCATTCTTTTTAGTTTTCCTTTGGCAAATATATGGATCCGTGTTACTAATAAAGGGAATTGCTTGGAAAACTATAAATGGAAAGGTAATAAAGTGAAAGGTGAATTGACTTTCGTTTGTGTATTCCAAGATTTAACTCGGAACATATATAGTTGTCAAAAGCATAAACAACATTTTATGACCATTTGTTAGCCGAATACAATGAACATAGGAAACATATGTTAAAAGTTGCTGCGGGAAAGTGGCCACTATTGTGTCATTTGGTATGTCATCCACTTTAAAAACCAAAAACAAAAAATAAAAAACAAAAACAAAAACAAAAAAACAAAAAACTGCTTATGTATGCTTTTTGAGAGTGGAAATGTATGGTTGGAGAGCTTTCCAAGTGACTTGGCTCACGGGGTAGCACTGGCCGGGGAATGGAACATACGAGTGTTAATTGCTACTCCTAAAACAGGGCAACAAAACTACCTACTCTAACAAGCAAAGCTGCTTATGCCTTTGTCGGAGGGTAGTTGCTTGGACCATCAACTTGTTGAACTCGGAACGTTGATTAGGATGAGTCGAGGCCCTAGTCATGTTCCAGACACAGAAATTAAGAGAACAAAATGCATGAAAAATAAGGGTGGCAAAAAGCAGCCAAGCTCAAAACTTGCGGTAGAATAGTGGCTTCCATTTGATTACAATCGAACTCACGACCGATTGAGACCACTAGAATTCTATGCACAACAATTCATGCAGGATGGTGGAGTGATACAATGCCCATTTCCAATGAAAAATCAATAGCAATGACATGCCTATTGTAATGACAAGTACCTTTTTTTGATATGATATTGTCTGTTTTAGACTTCGGTTCACACACTTTTGTTTTTGGGCGTTACCCTAAAAGGCCTCGTATTATTAGGAAGTAGTCTCTTTACTTATAAACTATCGCATTTATCCATTCTCAAACGATGTGAGGCTGCACACTTTATCCTTTTCATTCTAGAAACGGATGATTGTCACACCTATCTTTGTTGGACATGATAATGTTTATGAGTTTGCCTCCTTTAAAGAGATCATTGCAAGCTATTTGTTTGGTAGAACTCAGTTAAGATAATCATCTCTACACTTTACTTACTTCGGTAAAGTCAAGTAGTCTTATATTGATCTTGATAAGAATTTTGACATTTTTGGTAACTATTTGTAAGAGTTTTGCCAAAGAAACTACTTTCTTAACAATTCAGCGTTATTTCTCCGGCTATTACATCGCCAATTACAGACCGTCAAGATGGAGGACTTAGAGAAAGAACCACCAACCTTTGACCCCTTTAACGGAACGCACGGTATATATTGGATGTTGGGTATCATTGAACCGTGGACAAACATGGTCATTTGATTTGATCTCCGTCGATGATCAGCACGTGAAGACTTCAAAACCCTTATTAAGACATAAGTACAGTTTGTTGTTCTAAGATTTGATTTTTTGCGCTATATGATTCTGCTTAATTAACGATGTATTTTGATAAATCATTTAGGACGCTCAATGATTGGAAGATAGAGGCAGGACCGGTCGTGACAATAAATCATAATGGAAGAACTTTATTTTTGAGCAAGTCAGGGTCCTTGTCGAATAGGAAACATTTGGTACAGCTATTTTATTTTGCGTTACATGCGGGATATAATTTTCAATGACATATTAACCGTGCTTTAAAGCAAGAACTTTTACACTTCCTGTACATATAGATAAAGTTAGAGTTGAGCATGTATTTTTGCAAGTAAGCTCATTTAATATGGTTGACAGAAACTTGTAATTATCATTTTTAACGGTAGAATATTGTAATATGTATATTATTTTTATTGTAAACAATCTCACAAAATTTGGGTCTTTTAAAAACAACCCGTGGGACAGGTCACCTGTGGGGAAACATAAGGAGGAAAAAAAAAACATTTTTTTAGTACACCGTGTACCACGATGGTTTTGATTAAAACCATTGTGAAAAGTCTAGCATTTCATGATGATTGCTACAGAAAACCGGCAAAGAAAGTGCCATACCAGTCAACAAAGACATGGCATATAGACTGTTTAATGACGGTAAATTCCGTCGTGGTATGTCTACGACATATCTTGATGTTAGACTCCACAACAGTTTCTAACCGTGCCATGATATCTTTTCATGTCATCTTTTTTTTTTTTTTTTTTTTTTTTTACTCATAAAAAGAGGAGAAGAAGAAAAGAAAAGAGAAATTAAGGGGCCATGTCATAACACATTACATTGCATTATGAAATGTAGAATAATATGTACTATATAATAATTAACAAAATACTGCCACTCACTATTATATCTCATATTATATTATTTCTGGGAACAAATAGACAATATCATCGTTAGCATATTGTATGTTTCTGATTAATTTAAGTTAAATAAAATGCAATAAAAAGTAGTATCAATCAAAACTTTCCGTTGATGTCGTGATCTGCTCCGACCACAAAGTATCACTTCCGACTACCCCGGTAACATGAAAGCAAGTGTCCGACCACCCGAATTGAATGCCGGTGACCTGAATACGGCCAACAAGCTGCCGTTCTCGGAGAACACGACCAGATGCCGTTCTCGGAGAACACGGGCACCCGACCAATTCTTACCGTCTCACTAGGGCGATCCCGAGTACTCGGATCAGATTGTGCTCCGAGCACCCTATCTCGGAGAATGTACCCAGGACTAGTAGGAGTCCCCCGGGCTCACACTCCGCCTACTACCTAACATCTGACACAAGTCTTGTTACTGTACCCGTCAGCTGCAGGTGCCCCCCACCTACTACTGCAACACGTCACATCGCCACCCGCCGTCACCTACTCTGACAGGGGCTGCCCCTGCAGGCGCCGGCGGCGGCCATCCTGCTGTCCCCTCTACCGGGTCAGAGATAGTCACTGCAAGCCTAAGGCCTAATCACCCATCGGGTGCCCTAGGTAGCCGACCCGACCGGGTTGCCCCGAGCACCCAGACCCGAGGGAGACGCCTATAAATAAGAAATCAGTCCACAAATTCAGGTATGGTCATTTTCCTTACCAAAGCTCTGCCTCTCCCTCTGCTCGTCAGTTCCCCGACTGACTTAGACATCGGAGTGCCCGCGACAGACACCACACCGGTATCCCCTTCATTCCGAGGTGCTTCCGTTTTACAAGTGATCGACGACGGAGCGACTGGCCAGTCCCAACCAGACTACCCGACCACTCTGGGTGTTGCTGCCGAAGGCGTTTTCGGCATCAACACTTTCTACATTTTGACTTTTTTTATTCACCACAATAAAAGGTGTAGCTTATCAAGTAGTGATCAGTAATACATTGATCTTGCCTTGATGTTAGAGTAAAGACAAGTGATATCTTATCATCTTTAATGTTAAGAGCTGGTAAAATCTGTCTCTCCCTCTTTATCTCTCCCATAATGCATTATTTAACTGAAACAATTTTTTGTATAATTAATTATTGATAACTTCACATATTAATCCAAATTCAATAGAATATAATACACGCAAACACCCATATAACTTGAGATAACAATACTGTTACTTAACCAATTTATTCTAAAACTTAAACAGTTAAGAGATGATTTAATACCTAATTTATATTGTAATACTTCCATTTACATAGAGACTGGATAATTGATAAATGTGTGGATCAATATTAATTAGAAAACATAATTTATATTTAAAAAAAAAACCCCATGAAACATATTAAAGATTCAATACAAGATAATAATATTAAAAGTGATGGGAAAAAATATATAATTAGTGGAGTATGAATTAAAAACCCTACTTTGTATCATATCAATTACCATAATAATTATGAGGTGATCTGATAATAATTTTATACTATGATATACACTGATATTTACCAATTTTTGTCTATTAAAATAATAGAATCAATAAATTTGGCAGATAAAAAAGCTAGTCTTGTAGCTAGCTCCCCATCCCATCTTCTCCAACTTTCAGAAAAACGTGTTCAGAGAGAGAGAGAGAGAGAGAGAGAGAGAGAGGAGAGAGAGAAAGGGAAAACCGGGGATGGGAAATCAATAAATAGGCATGATAAATGCATGTAATGCCTCCATATCTTCAAAACTCTTTTAGAGAAGCTTTTGGTTGACTAGTAGAATATTGGTTAACAACTACAACAACTACAAAGGCCTAGCCAAGCCTAGCCTAGTTGCTCTGCCTGACTGACTTCCTCTTTACTCAAGAAAGAGAGAGAGAGAGAGAGAGAGAGAAAATAGTCACTACTTAACTGTGCCTTTTCTTTCTCCAGAGCTTTCCTCTCTTCTGATCTTAGCTGTTTATCTCTTTTGGTCCCTGATGCCCATCATTCCCTGTCCCTTTCCCCATATCTTATATTTCATTTATACCCACTTTCAGTAAACTTCTTCTTAAAGGACAAAAAAAAAAAAAAAAAACACTTAAAAAGAAAGAAAAAAAAAAGTCTTTTTGAGTAAGAAAAAAATGAAGATCCGGTGTGATGTTTGTGACAGAGAAGAGGCTTCTGTGTTCTGCTCTGCCGATGAAGCTGCTCTCTGTGATGGCTGTGACAGACGTGTCCACCACGCTAACAAGCTCGCCGGCAAACACCCTAGATTTTCACTTCTCCAACCAACTTTCAAGGAATCCCCTCTCTGCGATATCTGTCAGGTACTTCTTCCCTCAATCTTCATTTCCGTTTGTTTACTGAGAAAATAAATAGAAATCATATGTCAAAATCATCCCATAGCTAAAACAAATTCCGGGTGGTTCGATTCACTTTGCCTTTAAAAATTATCCTCCTCTTATCAACTTAAGCTTTTTTGTCTGAGTTGTCAAAAATAACATTTTAAACTAGTAAGAAATTCTGGGATCGATTTCATGTTTGTTTTTTTTTTTTTTCAAACGCATTTTAAGTTTTTATATTTTTCAATTCTAATCAGCCAAAAACATAATTTTAAAACTCAACTCAATTTCAATCAAAATATTTTAATTCTCCAACTCAAACGGATCAATCAAACGCATATTGAGTATCGGTCCACCTCCTATTTGGTAAACTAATGTTTTATGTTTTTTTTTTTTTGGGTGGGTTTACAGGAAAGAAGGGCATTTCTATTTTGTCAAGAGGACAGAGCAATCCTGTGCAGAGAATGTGACGTTCCAATCCACAGAGCAAATGACCACACTAAGAAACACAGCAGGTTTCTTCTCACAGGAGTGAAGCTCTCTTCCAATTCAAGTTCCAGCAATCATACCTCCTCATCTACTTGTACCACCATGGGCAATGATTTAAGAACTCAACCATCAACGACAACAACAACGAAGAGATCGAGAGCAGTTTGTAACAAGATTTCGAGTTCATCGGCGTCGGCATCGGCATCGGCATCGGCATCGGTGGAGATCAATCCATTGCCAACAACAAGTGACAATGCTTCATACACAACCAGCAGCATTTCTGAGTATTTGATGGAAACACTGCCTGGATGGCATGTGGAAGACTTTCTTGATCCTTCTTTTCCCTCCAATGGTTTCTGTAAGGTTTGCAGTACTCTTTTTACTCTTTCGACAAAAAATTGACAGCGCCTTTTTTTTTTTTTTTTTTTTGGAGCTTGTTAATGCCCACTCGTGTTTTAATAAAACTAGAAATACTGCCAAAAAAAAAAAAAAAGATGAACGTGGGGAGTACAAAAAATGTTTTTGAAAAACAAAAAAACAAAAAAAGGCGTTGACAAATTTATCTATTTCACATGTTGCTTTAAACAGGGCGTTGGGAGATAAGAGTTTTTCTAAAGGTTTTTTTTTTTTTTTTATAGTTTTTCTGAAGTTTTTTTTATTACGTCATGACAGTAAGTTCTAATGGTTTAATACATAGAATATACTTTTTTTTTCGTAGTAATTTTAATACAAAGACTATAGAAGGGTAAAATAGTAATTTAATAGGGACAATATTTTTGCTTCATGTAGGACTCGCAACAAACATAACAATAATTTAACAATTTTCACTATTGGTTTTATTTTAATTTTTTTGAGTGGATTTATTCTAAATTTTTAAAATTAGATAAAAGAAATTTTAAATCTCTGATCAAGTATGGAAAAAAGTATACTAAAAGTATGAAGCTTCAAACAAATCACATGGCAATCATGTTATATATAAAATAAATATTTTGATAACTTAATATAAAGAGATTATGATTTGATGATTAAAATTTGTATTCTTTTTTTTATTATTATTATAAGAACTGTATTTTTATTTTAATAATAGATATTATTATTTTAACTATTGGATAAAAATCTTAATAATTAGATCATGACGAAAAACAATTTTACATATTATACTGTGAATTTTTAATATGTACATTCATGAATTAAATTATTAAAAAATTAATTTAAAAACTAAAATAATAAAACTTTTCAACTGGGTAAAAGATTTGATATATCATTTTGGACCTAAAATTTTTATCTCAATATTTATATTTTTTTAAAAAAAATAAACAAAAATTATATATAATTTTTAAAAAATCAATTTACACTTACTTAAAAATTTCATTCTTAATCCGTACAGAAAACAATCCTTAAAATTTTGCCTTATTTTTGGGTGTTGTTCATGAAGGGGGCTAATTATCACATATGGGGATTTGATGCAGAATAACAGCCAATCTCAGCCGTACGTGGAAGAAGATATTGAAAGCAAGAAAAACTTTTTCTCATCGGAGGAGTTGGCAAACTGGGTGCCTCAAATGTCACCTCAGATGACATCACTGTTCTTCCATCCTCCCAATAATGGAGTTCAAAGTGCATCAAAGTACAACTCAGGAAAAAAGCCTGATCCTGAAATCATGCTAAACCAAACATGGGATGATATTTACCGTACTGTTCCTCAAATCAGCCCTCCATCTTTCTAGAGACACAATAGACGTTTTCTTTAGGAATAATTTTTTTCTTTTTTCTCTCTCTCTTTACTATGTTAAATGAGCAACTCTTTTTTTTTTTTTCCCCCCCTTTTGTTTTTACATTGATTCTGTTGTTTTAGAGGGGTTTTTTTATTTATCTTTTTTTTTTTTTCTGGCTTCAACAAATCTGTTTCGGAGTGGGAAGGAAGGAGATCGTTTTTCCCTTCGACCTGTTTCTACAAATCGTTGCGAAAAGATCTACATTATCTATTTTTTTTCCTTACATTTTGAGTTCACTTGATTTACTAATAATGATCAATGACACCTATTATTTTGTTTTGAAATAACGTGTAATTCAATCCGTACCCTTCTAAATTCAAATCTCACCACACATAGCACGATATACTATACAATTTGACTAAATGAACAGTGACATTTGTTTAAAAAAAAAAAAAAAAAACTTCTTACTTTCAAAGCCACCATCACTTTCACTTTCTTTCTGCCACTCATAAAGTTCTAAATTTGACTGCGGAATATCTCACTAATAAATGAGGGGAAAAAAAAAGTTAAAAGTGCTTTTACACCATTAAAAATAATTTACTTGAGAACATAATCCTAAGCGAACAAGAAAGTTTTACACCAAGATTGTCCCCTAAAAGACCATCAGAAGTGATCCTAATTTACTGGAAGCTAATTCTTGAGATTCCACACAAAATTAACCTAAACTTGCTTAACATAACACTCTTCATTTAGCAATGTAAATTTTAAGAGGATCTTCATTCTATAAATAGAGAAAAATACTGATCCTCCTAGTAAATACGCGGTCATAACGAGATTTCAATCCAAATAATTGTGGGAAAAACATGATTAGTGGCTTGTATTTTACACATATATAGTAAGCTGTTTAGGAGATTTTGTAACAATTTGTTTCCTTAAAATTAAGCTGATTTGGTTAGTTTCTTATTTTGTTAGAATATCCCATAAATCATGGGATCTGATATAGCCTAGTTAGTTTCTTTTTTTTCTTTTGCTAGGGTTATTATATATAGCTAACTCAGTGTGTATTATTAACACTGATGAAGAAAATTCTTCCACAAAAATTGTTTCTCAATTTGCGTCATGGTATCAGAGCCTTAAGGCTTCGAATTTTCTGGGAATAATTTTTCTGATTGCTCGATCTTTATCACCGGCAGTTTTGTGACTCCTGCCAGCCTTCATTGCTGGTGTTTTTTTGTTTAGCAATTTGCCTTAATTGCCTAAGAGATCGGGTTTTTTCGTGGAGGATGTTGGAGGTTGTAGAGACGATGCTACAACACAATTGGAAGAGATTGTTCAGTCTCAACAACCTTGGGAATTGCAAAATATTCAAGCTATATAGGCTGAATGCAAAAAATTACCTCAAATGGTCTCACCTTGTTCGCACCCTGCTGAAAGGGAAAGGGAAGATCAACCATCTCACAAGTACAGAGCCAAAACTAGGAGATCCTCATTTTGAAGCATGGGATAAAGAAGATTCCATGATTATGGTGTGGTTGTGGAATTCAATGACTCCTATTAGTGACACATGTCTGTTCTTGGCTACGGCTAAGGATATTTGTGACACAATCCAACAGACGTATTCACAGGCTAGAGACGTGGCTCAAGTATATGAAGTCAAGGTGAAGACAATTGCTACAAAACAGGGAAGTAAAACAGTTACTGAATATGTCAATCAATTGAAATCTTTGTGGCAAGAACTTGATCATTATAGGGTGATAAAAACCAAATGTCCTGAGGATGCCGCTATTATGAAGGATTTCATCGAGTAAGATAGAGTCTATGATTTTCTTGTTGGGCTTAATCTAGAATTTGATCAAGTAAAAATCCAGATTCTTGGCAAGTAGGAGGTTCGGTGCTTTAATGAGGTGGTGGCACTAATTCGAGGTGAGGAAAGTAAAAGAGGGCTGATGCTTGAACCACAGAACACGGACAGCTCGGCTATGGTGGCTAGTGGTGGCAATAATTTAACTACAAATGTGGAAGGAGCACCAGTTTTTGAAAGTGGGAAACCTGGACAACCAAAGGCCCAGACTCGTGATTACAAGGATAGCTTGTGGTGCACTTATTATAAAAAGGCATGCCATATTCGTGAGCGATGTTGGAAGCTTCACGGAAAGCCTCTAAGCCGAGAGTGGGGACAGAAAGGAGAGCAGCCAAGGAACAATGGTCAGGCCCATATTGTGGCGGTACAGCAGAATGAAGCAGCACCAAAGGAGTTAGGTGATCTCAACCAAGAAGAGGTCGAAAGGGTGAGATCTTTCTTTGGCAACCTTGACAAACCTTCAGGTACTTGTTCATTAACGTATTCAGGTGAGTTTCCATCCTCTATTGCATTAAATGCCTCGGGTACAACCTTTGCTGACTTGTGGATCATGGATTCAGGAGCTACCGACCATGTGACCCACTCACCGAATGTCTTTTCCACATACTCCCCATGTCCAAGAAGTAGGAAAATAGCCACAACCGATGGTTCTTTGACCACAATAGCAGGTATAGGAGATGTTAAAATAAGCCAATCACTGACCTTAAAAAATGTTATTTATGTTCCTAGATTGTCCAGATACCTTGTCTCTATCCAAAATCTTACTCAATATTTACGTTGCAATGTGATTTTTCATCATAGTTATTGTGCATTTCAGGACAAGGATTCAGGGAAGATGATTAGACATGCTAGAGAACGGGATGTGCTCTACTACCTTGAAGCACCGAGCCAATCAAAAATTACCAAGGACAAATTACCTCATTTTTTTGTTTAAGAGCTTTGTTCATCCAATAAAGAGAAAGTTTAGCTTCACCATCACAAACTTGGACATCTGTCGTTTAGGGTCACTAAAATTATGTTTCCTTCTTTATTTCAAGGTCTAGATGTTGAGAATTTTCATTGTGATGTGTGTGAACTTGCTAAACACAAACGAGTACCTTTTCCAATTAGTAATAAAAGAAGTTATATTCCTTTTAATCTCATTCACAGTGAAATTTATATCCTTTTACTATTCCTAATGTTTCTGGGGCAAGATGGTTTGTGTCATTCATTGACGATTGTACTCGTGTTACTTGGCTTTTTCTACTTAAACATTAATCTGATGTCAATACTGTTCTCCCAAATTTATGTTCCATGATTAAGAATCAATTTGGGGTCAATGTCAAAAGGTTTAGGTCAGATAATTCTAGAGATTATTTCAATCAAGTCCTAACTCCATACTTTCAAAAGGAAGGGATAGTACATGAGTAATCTTGTGTCAATACACCATAGCAAAACGACGTAGCAGAAAGGAAAAATGGCCACCTTCCTAAGTTAACCCGAGCCTTCTTGTTCCAGAAAAATGTGCCTAAATCTTTTTGGGGGGAAGCAGTTCTTACAGCCGTTCATCTTATAAATCGTTTGCCTTCCAGAGTCTTGGGATTCAAGAGTCCAATGGAAACACTCTCAACATTCTATCCAAACCTACACACTACAAATAATCTTGTCCCTAGGATATTTGGGTGCGTGTCATCTGTCCATGTCCATAGTCAAAATAGGGGGAAGTTAGATCCAAGGACTTTAAAATGTGGCTTTGTAGGTTATTCTTCAACTCAAAAAGGGTACAAGTGTTACCATCCTCCATCAAAGAAGTTCCATGTCTCGGTAGATGTTCCTTTCAATGAACAAGAGTCTTACTTCACCACACCTTATCTTCAGGGGGAGAATTCAATAATTGAAGATAAGGACGTGGATTTTTTACTTGATCTGTCGTCACTTCCTATGTCTAAACCAGTTCCTACGCCTCATTCCACTGTGCCGAGTCCTGTGTCTGTGTCGTCTGAGCCTGAATTCAAGTCCATGCCAAATCCTGTATCTGAACCACCAAATCCTGTATCTGAACTCATGTCTGAAATTCCAGAAAATTCCCAAGAAAATTCCAACTCTGCTCTTGAGAATGTGAGATTTGGCAAAGGCAAGGTGTTTTCAAGGAAAAAGACGGCTACCCCTGAATCTGTGCAAGTCCGAGAATCCAACCCAGATCCTGAGAATGAGGTAACAATTTCTAATCCTTCATTGCAAGCTAAAACTGAATCTCATGTGAGCAAAAATGACCAGGATCTTCCCATTGCTATTAGGAGAGGGACTAGAGAGTGCATAAAATGACCTTTATATCCTTTTGCACATTTTTTGTCCTTTAAACATTTTTCACCATCTCATAGAGCCTTCCTTGTTAGTTTAAACACCATTGCCATCCCTACCACCTTATCTGAGGCTTTGTCCAAGGAGAAATGGAAACAAGCTATAAATGTGGAGACGGAGGCATTGGAGAAGAACAAAACTTGGGAGTTGGTGAAGTTACCAACAGGAAAGAAACCCATGGGGTGTAAATGGGTCTATACAGTGAAGTATAGAGCAGATGGATCGATGGAGAGATACAAGGCAAGGTTGGTAGCCAAGGACTATACTCAAACCTATGGGATTGATTACTTAGAGACTTTTACTCCAGTTGCGAAGATGAATGATTTTAGAATCATGTTGTCATTAACAGCTAATTATGGTTGGGAGTTGCAGCAGTTTGATGTCAAGAACGTATTTTTGCATGGAGAACTAGAGGAAGAAATTTATATAGAGGTCCTACTAGGTTATGCAAATAATTTGGCTACTCATACTATGTGTAAATTGAAAAAAGCCTTATATGGACTTAAGCAATCACCACGGGCATGGTTTGGTAGATTTACAAGAGTTATGATCGCCATGGGGTATAGACAAAGCCAAGGGGATCACACGCTGTTCATTAAACACTCACCTTCAGGGGGAGTCACAGCACTCTTGGTATATGTTGATGACATAATAGTGACCGGGAATGATGATAAGGAGAGACAGTTTCTAGGTCAGTGTTTGGCTAAGGAGTTTGAGACCAAAGCGTTAGGGAGGCTGAAATATTTTCTTGGAATCGAGGTGGCTTACTCCAGGTAGTGCATTTTTATCTCCCAACAGAAGTATGTTATGGATCTTCTCAAAGAAACAGGTACGACAGCATGCAAACCAGCAAGTACTCCAATAGACCTGAATCTTAGATAGGCAAAGGAAGACGCTACAGTAGATAGGGAAATGTATCAGCACCTGGTAGGAACTCATTTGTCTGTCTCATACATGACCAGACATAACGTATACTGTGAGTGTGATTAGCCAATTCATGCATAGCCCAAAGGAAGTTCGTCTGCATGCAGCTTACCGAGTGTTACAGTATCTCAAAGGGACACCAAGAAAGGGTATTTTGTTCAAAAGGAACGGAGGTTTGGTACTTGAGGCATACACGGATGCCAATTATGTTGGGTCAATAGTTGACAGAGGGTCAGCCTCCAGATATTGCACCTTTCTTAGTGGTAATCTCGTAACGTGGAGTAAGAAACAGAATGTGGTAGCACGATCTAGTGCAAAGGCAGAATTCCGAGTAATGGCTCAAGGCGTGTGTGAACTACTTTGGTTGAAGATCATCTTAGAAGACTTGAAGATTAAGTGGGATGGCCCAATGAGACTCTATTGTGATAATAAGTCTACAATTAGCATAGCTCACAACCCAGTACAGCATGATCAAACGAAGCACATCGAAATTGATTGACACTGCATCATGGAGAAATTGGAAAGCGGTTTGATTTGTACGCCGTACATGTCTACTCATGGCCAACTTGTGGACGTACTTACCAAGGGATTAAGTAGTTCAGTGTTTCAGAGTATTGTATCCAAGCTGGGAATGGAGAATACCTATTCACCAACTTGAGGGGGAGTGTGGGAAAAACGTGATTAGTGGCTTGTATTTTACACGTGTATAGTTAGCTGTTTAGGAGATTTTGTAACAGTTTGTATCCCTAGAATTAAGCTGATTTGGTTAGTTTCCTAATTTGTTAAAATATCCCATAAATCATGGGATCTGATATAGCCTAGTTAGTTTCCTTTTTTCTTTTGCTAGGATTATTATAGATAGCTAACTCAGTGTGTATTATTAATATTAATGAAAAAAATTATTCTACAAAAATTATTTCTCAATTTGCGTCAATAACCAATAAGCATAACAATAGTCACTGAAAAAGATAACGAAAATAAAGAGAATCTAATGAATTGTATAGATTGGAAAATAGATATAATGCCTCTTAAGCATGTATTTGTTTGTTCTATACATGACACAATCACACATTCTGCTGCATCTTGAAAAAAAACAAAGCAACATTCTGCATTGCAAGTTCCCAAATCTGATATTTCCTTTCAAAATTTTTTTTTTTTTAAACCTCTGTTCATATCTGTCCTTTCTTATTTTACATCCCCTAGTGAAAAGAAAAAACAAAATATTGATATACCTTTTAGACAGTTACATACAGGCAAACTAATGAAAGAATTTAATTTGCAACCGCAATTGCACGGAGTATAAAAAAGCGGTGAATGCAGAGAATCCCTGCAAAGTAAAAGTACATGTTCCATTAATGTACACACACACAGGCAAGTTAAAGCAAACTGTAAACCTCGAAGCTATCGTGGAATCGAAGTATAATAGAAGTAATTATGTTTTTGTAATTTTTTCTTACCCCGAGGTTTGATTTTCTTGTGGCACTGAAAGATACTAAAATCGAGATTATATATTCTAATGATAAATTATTGACGTGACAGTGGAAAATAATCAAAATCAGTTTTTTTTTTAATAATGTTTTTTTTAATTAGTGCGATAATATATGGGCATATATCTATACACACACACACACACACACACACACACACACACACTACTGTTCCCCTAAAGGAACCAATTTCCACTAACAAAACAATAATAATGGACAGGAAGAAAGATAAAAACATTACCTTCATTGGAGGGGTTAAGACAGTGTTAAGAGGTGAATGCAAATAGCCTATCTGCAATCTTTGTTCTACAAATAGGGCACTCGGAACAAGCAAGTGAACAAGATTTACACACTGCAGCAACGTGAGATTGTTACTACTAAATAACGTCAAAGTACGGCGAAATGGAAAGGAAAAGAAAACAGAAACTCAAAATGACTTACAACAAAAATGCCTGCAGGGCAGAAGAATTGCCGCGGTCGGGGATTCAAAACATACTTTGCACATATGGGAATTGGCATCTCCATTTCCCATTTGTTTGAGCTCCTTTTCCTTCATCTCTTGCATCCGAGCCTGAAAACGTAAATCCTCCCTTGGTCATTAACTTTTAGAGTTCTACAAAAAAGGTCTTTTTTTTTTTTTTTTTTTTTTTTTAAGATGATTCAATAGTCTATTGTGTCTGAAGTCCAGTTGACAGTTCTATTGGATCAAACCCCAAAGCTTTTCCAATCAACGAACTACAAATAGAATATGTACATTGTCTACATAAAATCGCTTGTGTGAGATATTTTTAGCATACGGAGTATGGACACTCTAAGACCTACTTAACTTATATGACAAAATAGAACGACTTATGAAGCAATGCGTCTCAGGTGGAAACAACATTTAGGAAGAGTAGTATTTTGCGCTACCTAGTTACCAGGGCTATTTAAAAGTAACCATCTCCTCAAACATTTTTCCCTCTCAACTTTTGATAAAACTGCAAATTATTTTCTTTTCACAAAGTCCTCGTGGACGTAAATCATGTAGAGAATGAAAAAAAAATGAGCTTAATAACTCTTTAAATTGGCATAAAATCAACAGTGATACCTTCAGACGAACAACGAGGGGTTCCTCCTTAGGAGCTTCATCAGCTGGCACAGAGACATCAAGAGCTTCTCTCTCTTTAGGAACAACAGTACTGTCCATGCCATTTGTTTTCCAATCATTGATATTTTCTGGAGGATCACTCTGCCTCTCATCAGAATTCGTCCCGGGGACAGCTCCACCCTCTTTCTTCAACCTTGCAACAAGCACCCACATGTTTGCTAAATCGTTTTCCAGAGCTTCCTCCCTTCTCTTTGCCTCTTCAACCTTTTTCCTATATTCTTCCTCTACATATTCCTTCTCAGCAAGGGCAGCCTCAAGAGCAGCCTCTCGCTGTTTTCTTGCGTGAAGTTCCATCTTCAAATCATCCGGATCAAGATTCCATGACTCAAAGTCAGCACTTCCCATGGCAGATATTTCATTCAGCCGACTGGAAACCCTTACTTTTCTCCCAGGTCTACTCCCATCACTGTACTTACGGTTAACACCATTAACATTTTGCACAGCAGCACTTTTAGAGTTTGCAAGCTCCCGAGCAGCCAACAATTCTTTTTCTAGTTTTGCATTCTGCAACGATAGCTTTGTCACTTCACCGGCCAAATTCTTCAACTCAACAGCAGCAGCAGAGGCAAGCTCCTTAGCATAGGAAGCTTCTTCAGCTAGTTTCTGATTCTGAACACGCAACCCGCTGTTCTCCTCTGAGAGCTGAACCTGCTCCAGCTTTAGTTTTTCATTCTCAATCTCCTGAGCACACAAAAAGAGTGCCAAAAAGAATCAAAGAAGCGTAGCCTGATAGTGACAAAAGGCTATTTTTTTTTTCAAATAACTTTTCGAGAGAACAAAATATGCTAACTTCATGAATCTGTCGAGTCTTAATACGTCTGAAAACGGACTAGGATATTCACTTCAAAAAACAAATGAAAGGACAGTTTTGAGTGATGCAACTCCGCACAAAATAATTAATGACGTCGGCATAAATCGATTACTAACCCATTCACCTAATGTAATGCAAAAGATAAAAAATTTCATTTTACCTGCGACTGTACTTTCTTTTTCAACTCATCAGCATACTCTTCAGAAGCACACTGTTCAGAAGACACTGATGATTTATCAACAGTTAACGAAGCCAGACGCTGCTCCAGGATTTCTACTTTTTCTTGAAACTCCTTGTTCTCAGCACACTGAAGAGTCAAGACGACCAAATTTATGTCAGAAACAAGTCTCACGTGAGAATGAAGTAAATGTAAGCGCAGAAAAATTATATATTATTTATATCGGACATCCTAAAATGAAGGAGTCAATCAAAGCCTTAATAGAAAGACATTTTCACCTTATTCTGCAGTTGCTCCTGGAGAATACGGTTGTCCGCTGATTTTATCTACATGAAAACATATGTTAATGATAAAGCAAGTGCATTTAAATAACATGATAAAATGTTACACAAACATCAAGTGGAGTTCAACGAACATGAAGTGAGACTTAACACTGCACTACAGTACAGTAATTAAAGGAAACTAACCTCCAATTCAAAACCCTTCTCATTGCACTGGGTCATTAATCTCTTCACTGTCTGTTACAGCATGCAAAGGAGTTAAAAACAGTGGGTGATATAGCTATCATGACGATTGTTAGCATTAAATGAAAATAACTCAAAACTACCTGTTGCATTTCAACCATTGATGCATTAGAAACGGAAGCCTCGCCACTTTCAACAATTCGTTGTTCTAAAACCCTCATTTGCCTTCTTTTTTCTTGGATCTCACGTTCCAAATTCTGAATCTGTAATTGAGAAAAACAAGTATATTTGCATTTTAAATTAGTTAGTCATCGAGATGAGGGCGAGGGGGTACAATTTACGAAAATATGTGTTGGAAATAACTAGAAGGTTAAAAATTTAAAAATTACTTGTAACACACATCCAAGCAGATAGATTTAAGTACATAAAAATCAGATGACAATAAAGGACACGTGGGGCCCTTGGAGAACGACACAAAATCCATAAAATGGGCCAACATTTGACTTTTTTTTCTTTTTTTTTTATCTTTTCAAGGTGGTATCATCACTATTCCTAAAATAATCACAGCAATTTTTATCTATGAAGCATGAACCACACTAAGGCTACGTTGCGGATCAGAACATACAGAAGATGGAAGAAAGAGATGTACTTGGCTTTTTGAGCTTTCTGGATCATTTACAGACTGCTCAACCAATCGCTTCAAGGTGCTGGTGCTGAACGCAATTTCTCCGGCAAGCATTTTAACTTGTTCAACAAGAAGGTCTATCTGATCTGACATTGTCATTCCAACCTAACAGTTCATAGTTGCATCAAAAGTTCAAATCATATTTGATGAAAGCCATAAGTTTGTGCTGAAAATACAATTTATAGAAACTTGTAGACACAATGAAGCTTTCAGTGGACTCCAAGGAAGATGGTATCTATTAAAACAGTCAACCTCAATTCCTGCTATAAGGATACTACATTCTGATTCATAATTGAAGGAAGCAAATAAACAACCATAAAAACTCAGGGATATTTATTCTCAGCAGCAATGTCCGCCTATGATGTGCTGAAAGTGCGCTGTGTAAAAGATTTTTTAAAAAATAAATTTCAATGCTCTAGGAAACAAACAAAAACGAAAGACAACAAAAAGTGAAATGGAAAAGCATGCCTATGCTTCTCCACTCTCCCTAGCACCGGAAAAGTTTCATTCTGTAGGTTGCGAGAACAAGAGTTTCTATGGATCTCACGACCAATATTGCAACGAATGGTACCTCACCAAAAGACCAAGAAGAAATGGCTTGCTCAAAAATTTTAAATGATCTGCTTTAAGTAGCATTCAATGCTTTGCAATAGGCAGGACAACAAATTTTGAAAACAATAGAAACTTTAAATGCAAAAGAAAATTGGATGACTTTTGTATAATCACCATAACATGAAGTCGATGGTAATTTAAGGCTGAACTATGTAGGCATGACAGCATGTCTCAGAACATTCAAGGACAAACATTCTCTCTAAACGTAAACAAGCTTTTTATGCTGCATAGCTAAGAAAATAATAAGTATAAAAGAATTAAAGCATGACATACTGCAGCCACTTTTGAACCACTGATTAGTTCACCAGCTTGAGTTGATTCAGTAATGGTACTGCTAGTTGGTGAGAGTTCTTCATTCCACCTGCTGGAAGATCTCCTATGCTTGAAGTCGTAAGATGAATCTGAGGCCATAATTTGAGAGTCCTTCTGGCCTTCACCCTCAGCAATCAAAGAAACCTGTCATATCGTGTTTTCAAAATGCAAAAAAATGAAATAAAATAAAAACCAAGTGAGAATGAAACCACAACCCTTTAAAAATAGAGGCGTTTTTATTTGGGAAGAAGATAAATCCCGAAGGTAAGTAGACTTTGTAAGCAAGAAAAAACGATACCAATAGTTGTATTTAACTGACAAATTAAGCATTAACTGGACTGACTAAAACATTTTTTCAAATCGTTTGTATAATTATCAAATTGTACATAAATTTCCACCATAGACAAATACTAATTTGTATACCAGTGCCCAAAAAACTTTAGAAGCTAGAAATCAAAACACACCACAAAGAAACAAAGTCCATACTTTGAAGTAAAACTGTGAAATAGTTACTCACATCATCCTCCCCAAGTGAATGACTCCGTTGGTGACTGGGAACATCACTCAAACAACCAGGAATTGTGTTTTTTGAAGAAACTAGAATGAGCTTGGTTAGCCTTTGGATTCTACTCATGAGAGCAGCCTTGGCTTCTTCTTCTTCCTCCAGCCTTGATTGCATTTTGACTTGACCTTCTTGCAACTATTTATCACGCACAACAAATACGGTGATCTTCTCAAGAGTTCATGTTACACCAGTACCCTCATAGACATTACTGATATGTTTAAAGGAAGAAAAGGAAAATGAGATAGAAAAAAAATAAGGACCTTTTGCCTTAAGGTCATTATCTCCTCGTGACTGACACCAACAAGCATACCACTCCTTAGCTGATCAAGTTCTTGTTTAAGGGTTGAAATTTCTCTTTGATACTTCTTGATTAGTGATTTTTCATCAATAATCTGGCAGAATAATTTGAAGCAGATCAAAACAGAGAAAAAGAGAGAATTAAGTGCTTATCATTAAACACTGCCTTCAAAAATTAAATCAGACTTAAGTTGCACTGCACCTTATTACGTGACGCATAGATTTCTACCCGCTTTGCTCTGCTAGCAAATTTGAGTGTATTATGAGTTTCCTCCATGTTACTTGACGCAGGGGTTACGGTGCATATAAGCTGGAAATGTTCATGTCAAAGCAAAAGCATTCAGCAAACAGGATCAACTATGCATTCTACATAATAAAGTTATCATAATGGTAGAGCAATGAACAATCAACTGAAAGCAAAGTATGAAAACTTATAACCTAAAATTAGTCTGTATATACAGGACAGGACTCCTTCCAGAAAAAGTATAAAAAAGAAGGGTTTTTTCCCCCCTGATATGATATATCATAACTTAACAAACGCACCGAAACATGCCCATGGCCACTTAACGAAGACTGTAGTAGGCGGGTAAGCTTAGAATCTCGATATGGAACATGAGATGCCTTCCCTTCACTTAGTTTTCCTATCACCTTCGCATCACAACAGAACAATCAAACTATGAACTTGTAAATGATATTCAAATATGAGAAAATAAAAATCACTGTAGTAGAAGAGCATATAGCAAAAATGTTGCTGACAAAAATTCAGTCCTTAATTAGAGAATTTTCAAATAGTTTTTGGACACATAGCTTGGTGTTTCTTTTGAGCAGATAAATTCAGCAAATTTAGTAGATAATGTTCTAGACAGAAATAAGCACAAAAGTGAAATTCATAAATGTTTATTAGCATATTAAATTGTATGGCACGTACTGTTCCAAGAGTTAAAAGACTTTTGTTTATGTAAGATCCCTCCTTTCTCCGTAGTCCAGTCGTTTCAGTCTTTGAACTTTCAGATCCAGCTAGATCAATTAAATTCTGCAGACAACGACACCAAGAAAAATATGAGAGAACACTTAATGTAAAATGAACAATGGGTTGTTGTGACAGTGATCGGAACCATACAAGTTGAGAAAAGATGACCCCATCGTATTCATCACCATGAGCACTACTTTCAATCATCTGCATATTTATGAGCAGGTTAGAGGCAGAAACAATGTCAGATAAATATACAGGTAATTGAACACCATTATAAAAATAAGGCACGATTTTATGTACAATCGAAATACAGAAAATAAATTTGCTTTCCTGAACAGTGGATAAATCTCACTCAGGAAGGCAAACTAAATTCAATAACTCTCCATTTTTGCTCCTTTCTAAGGATATAAATAGCAAAATTGACCAATGCTTGTCAATAAGTGTGCGTGCACAGTGCACACACACTTATTTGGGAGAACACAAACCAGTCTTCACTCTTAAGAAAAAGGAAACTTTGAGCGTGCATTGAGCCTTTGATTATGTCTTGACGAAAATCCGATTGTTGTGAATAACGTATCAAAGCAATGTTGTTTGTTTCATCATTATTATTAGTATCTTGGGAATTACTATAACTATTGGTTTTTTTGATGTCATGATAAAAAATCACTACACGTTTGCGTTTTCTTGAACAAATCTGAGAATCCCTTCCCAAAGCTTCCTTATTTTCTCCCGCCTCTTGTTCCTAATCATTGATTAATTTGTATGACCATTGCAGAACTTTTTTTTTTTTTTTTATTTCTTTTACCCCAATAGTTTGGTTTCTAATTGCTTTATTGTTAGGATCAGTAAGAAATCTTTCAAATAGAAATCTTATTTTTTTCTCTCGCACTTCTAAATCTAAATTGATTTTTATTTGTTTCCGTTCAGGAAGTAAATAAAATCTTTTAAAATGCTACTTCAATTTATACAAGTAAATACAAACACAAATACAAATTTATAAAAAGGCAAATAGTTAGAAAAAAAATAATAATAATAACAACTTAATCGACTTGAGCAATATAAAAATTGAGAGACCAATAGACATGATTTGAAAACTTTTACCAGTGTGAATATGGTGTGACTTCGACTGCTCAACAAATTGAAATTATTTGATCCGACATGACGATGCTCTGTTATTAGCACCAACATTTGTTAAAAAAAAAAAAAAAGGAATGAGTTGCTGAAATTTCATAGCATTCAATCATAATCAGAAAATGTGTAATGGGGAAGGGGAACAAAGCACAATAAAAGACATAGTTTAAATACCTTCCCCAGCAGCAATAAAAGAAAGTGCATGCCCAGGAGATAGAACCACCTCTTCCTTGATGCCTTCAACATAAGTACCCTGGAAATGATGCATGCATAATCGCATCAAAATGTTAGAAATCCATTTAGCATAAATCTAGGGGTACTTAGGATTCTGGGAATGCAATGTAGTAGGACTCTACATTATCAATATTCTTTGAATTGAACCATTTCTAAGACTAAGAGAACATTGGACCAAATCCACTATTTAAAAGACAAATAACGAATCAATCAGTAGTGTTTAAAACTACAAAGCAGACACTTATCGTACCTAGAAGAGAAAAATGGAACACGGAGGGAGGGAGGAAAAAGGCAGATATGATAAATAAGTTGCAAAACAAGAAATAAGGAGTATACATGTTACATTAGGTTTACTTAGGAAAGAAATTTGAGTAAGATACAAGTGATAAACCTGTGCATCTTCTCTAACACGCAAATTCTGACCAGTTGGATCAAGCAGGTCATTTATAACCTGATAGAGAAGCAAAGATAGCTCAAATCAATTAGCTAACATAGATGAGAGCATCTACTATTAACAGGTAACAATTTCTCAGAGATCGGCAACGGCATCCATGTAACCATGGAAAAACATAACGAACTTGTTTACCAAAGAGAAAATTAAAACTGCGATATTTCAATGTGATAGTTGAGAAATTTTTTCATAGTGCATATATAAGAGAGATATTTCAACATGACATGGGACAATGAAAAGAAAATAACTTCAAAATCAATGTATTACTTCATGAAATTAAGACGAGTATTATTTGATAACCACTGACCTCATTGTAAATTTCTAGATATGACACGCGCAGTAAAAACTCTCTTCCTGGAGTCTGTATTAAGAATGAGCAATCAGTTAGTCATAGCAGCATGAAACCTAAAATCAGATGTACGGTCAATTCTAACTGAACAGCGAATAAAGCTTCGGACTACACGGCAAAAATAATGACCATTCCTACAATTTATGGCCAAGGCATCCAATATAAACATTAACACACTACTAAATATTTCACACAAAAACAAGAGTACATAATTTCAGTTCAGCAGATAAGTCATCGTCCTGACTAGAAGTTAGGAGAATACAAAATTTTGCATGGATATGCTGGAGATATGGCAATACAATAACCAATTGCTATCACAAGTTTCATACTGCATCAGCACAATTTTACAGGAAACACTACCATGCTACGGCGAAATAGAGAGGTTTGGGAAGCCCATGGCAGTTGAAAGTTTGTGTCATTTGTGTGTACATGTCTCTCACTACTAACTCCAATATAAAATATTTAACATATATAGGGATCATGCTGGATACATCCTTAATATAGTATTTCTTATTATATATTATTGAAGAAACTTACATCTTGAATCATGCTGAATACATCCTTTATTGCCAATGGTATAATACCTGGAGAATTTTGATCTCCCTGCATAGATTGTAAGAATAAATAGGTCAAAAGTACTTCTACTGAATGTGAGATTCTTGCTACATACCATTTAATGGAGGAATTAACACGCTTATTTTTTAAGAACAGATAAAGAACGTCAAGAAGGGTGATAGCATTTGTGCAAACACAAGTTTAAACAAGTATCATATGACCAAAGCGTTTTTCTGAAACCCTCAAATCTCACAATCATATAAGCAAGAAATCTAACAAGAACAAGATTTCTTAGGAGCCATCAAGGCAACATTTTCCAAATAAATACTGTAGATGGTAAAGCAGAAAACTTATACATCTCCTTTATTCCTTTCCCCGCAAAACAAGTCATAACCAAAGACCGACCCTACACCCACGGCCCACCCATAAAAGTTCATTTAATAAATAAATAAGTAACATAAGTAATATGTAAAAACACCTTTCATGGTTGTAAGCATAGCCTAGTGATAATTCCACACCTGGCCCCACCTTAAGGTGAAGAGTTCGACTCCCCACCACTAAGATCAAGAAATTAAAATTTTAAAAAAAAATTTAAATTAAAACACCTAGGTATGGATGCAACAGGAATGGTTTAACCTATAGAGGATAATCCTATAAATGGATGCAACAGGATGTCTCTTAACCTTATTTATCAACTAAAGTCTAAAACATCAACTCTCTCAGGCAACGGACAAAAGCAGTTTTCTTTTCTTTTCTCTTCTTTTTTTTTTTTTTTTTTTTCGGTAAAACTGCAAGTAGTTGTAGATGCACTAAACAGACCATAATCCAAATATTGGTTTCCGCGCACAAGGCCTAACTAGTATTAAGTTGTCTAAATGGTAAAAATTGAAGAAACTTTCGAAAATGGACAACTTACATGCATGGTGTGCGTCTTCCCACTACTTGTCACGCCATAAGCAAAAACTGTCCCTGCATTTAATATACAAAAACTTTGAATCCAATCGGTTGATACAGTAATTATGTCTTTAAACAAAAAAAACCACGATAGAAATACTTCAATGCATTTACTTAAGGTCAATTTACTAATTAAAGCACTAATCACAGCATTTCAAATTAAATTTCCCACATAATCATTATTGAATTTTACTTTCATTAAGAGAACAGGGACGTTCAAATTCAATACCATTTATGCCGTCCATGGCAGCCTTGACAACAGGTTTAGCAGCTACGTCATACACCTCTTGCGAAATCGTGTGTGGTCCAAAGACTTTATCTGCAAACACAAATCACTCGCAAAATTTCAACAATTAATAAAACGCAATTAATTAAATGTAAATCATCTTCAACATCACGTTGATTAGACATCTGCATTTTCAAATTTCACTTCATGATTTTCCCGGAAACCCAAATTATCTCCGACTTCAAATCAAATTCCAAAATTAGGAAGCCAGAAAAGAAAAAGAAGTACCAAATGCGTAAGCTGTAGCTGGATTATACTCATTCCTGACAATCTTATCCCCATCGGCGTACCAGGCGATCTCATCTCCTCTCTGAAACTCCCTCTCGCTGCAAGCACAAGCCAGTCAATCACATTACGTCAGAAACTAAACCCTAGCATCAAACGGCTCAATTTCGCTCAATTTCAAAGGTCGTAGATCTGATCCAATGACCTTCAGATCTGCTATCTTACCTCAACGGCCTGAACCGAATCGTCACCGATATGCTATCCCCCGACCTCGGCGCGTCGAGCGGCTCGGCAACCAGCTCCTCGGACGCGAATCCGACCGGCGTGTGACCGCCGTAACCGCGTGAGCCGCCGCCGCCTCCGCCGCCGGACATTGAATCCGAGCGGCCGCGGCTCGGCGTCATGGATCGGGCGCCGGAGCCGAGTCCTCCTCCCGAGTTGAAGTAAGACGAGGCCGAGGAGGAGCACGAACGAGGCATGAGCCGCCCGGTCATGAACGAGGACGACGACGAGGTCGATGAGTAGGGGCTCGACGGCTTCCGGTACGAGAACGGCGAGCTGCTCCGCGCTCGAGACGACGACGCCATGGGAGGGAGCGAGTTGGAACTGACGAGTCGGCGAGTCGGAGGAAGAAGAAAATGCGAAACAAATGGAAATGCGAAGGCGACGAAGAAGAAGTTGAAGAAATCGAAAGAGAATGTGTCAGAGAGCTCACATGGTTTGAGACAAAAAAGCGAAAAACATCGTGTATTTCCCCTTTTTCTTTTCTCTCACAATCTGATATTTATACTTTCTCTCTCTAGAAGCAAGGGAGAAAAAGGAATGAGCTAGAGAGAGAAAGAGAGAGAGAGATTGTTTCGTCTTCTTTAAGACAACGAGTGAGTTGCAGAGAAAATAAGCAATAGAGAGAAGAAGAAGAAGAGAGAGAATCTAGAGAGAGAAACTAGAGAGAGATATACCGGTGAGTGGTGGTAGTGTGAGAGAGACAGACAGAGAGGAGAAGTTTGAATTTCATTATTCATTGTTTTTTTTTTTTTTTTGAACCTTTTTTTTTTTTGGGGTTTTATTTGAAAATGTTAAATAATTTTTTTTGCGGGGTTTATTTGAAAATGTTTTGTATTTGTTAGCAGAGTTTTTTATTAGCGTTATTTTTGCAAACAGCCATTCAATTATACCGTCAGTTTTAAGTTGGTCACTGTCTCTACTGTTATGAAAATGATTTTTATATAAATATTCTGTCTAAAATTAAATAAAAATTGAACATGTTCAAATTATGTGATCTTAATATAGGTTAAAATTGAAATTAAATATTTCCTAGAGAGAATATATCTTCAAAATAACTTTATAATATCACATTTATATAATTAAAGTATTATTTTATTCAAAAATATATCTGATTGTGATACAATTTCCTTTTAAAAACTATTTAAGAATGATAATACCTATAAATAAAGCTCATTTAATCAGAACTTATTCAACTTCTGTGTAAGTGTTTTTTTTATATAAAATTGACATAGCGACCATTGACGTAACAGTATAAAAGTTCAATAGAGTGTAATTTATAAAATCAAAAACATGGGTCAAATGTAAAACAAGGCGTATAATTTGGTGACCATTTAGAAAATTAACCTTTTTATTAATTAGAAATCAGAAACTTCTTTAATTTTTTGATTTTACAGCGTGCTGACGTGGAGAAATGTTGGTTTGAATTAGGGTGGGGGTGGGAATCACCCGCGCGCATTATTGGAGCCAGGGAGGGTGGGGGCCGCTTGCTTGCTTCCAAAAAATTAATTATAAATAAATAAATTAAAAATTAAAAAAAAACGTGGGGGATTGAGCGGGAATTACAGCGGCCCCGCTGATATTTGGAAATATGCCAATTTTTTATTTACTTTTTTTTTTTTTGGTTTTATTCTCGTCAAACAAAAATCTATTTTTTTTAATTTATTATTTAAATATTTTACTTGTAATCCATGAGTTTTTAATTGGACATCTTGATTTTACTCCTTTTTTTTTTCCTCGCTTATTACTTTGATTCTTCAGTTTTCTTTTTTTTTTTTCCCTAAAAGATTCGTTTGATGAAAGTGCGAGTAAGTACTCAGTTTGTCCATTTCCGGAGCAAAATTATAAAGTTCTTGATGAAATTAACGTCTTAATTCTTGTTGAAGATTTGTCCAGTTTATAAGATTATCATGATCAATCTTTTATATATATATATATATATATATATATATATATATTGGAAGGAGGAATAGATATAGATTTCTAGCAGTTAAAAGAGTATTTTTAGTCTCGTACCACAAATTTCTTTATTAAAAAACTTGCATATTTAATTCTTGAAAATTTAATTAATACATATGATTGCATCATAATTTAACTATCATTTTGTTTTAAAATATTGAGTTCAAATCTTTTTTCTCAAGTTAAAAAACATAGTATAAGTAAATTTTTTTGTTGCTTGACAAAAAAATCACATACTATTTTTGTCTTATCAACTTTTAATTCTCAGAAAAACAAATCCTAAATTTATTTCTCTATTCCAACTGCTCAAAAACAGACTTATATAGTTTGTTTGGTGAATGAGTTTGAGTTAAAATTTTTAAGTTTCAATAGTAAATTTTTTTGAATTTTCAGAAAAGACAAAAAACTTTTTGGGAAAAAGACAAAAAAAAGTTTGAAAATGTTAGTTTGAGCTTATGAACCAAACAAACTCTTAGGCATTTTCTAGGGGTGTATGTAGGGAATAAAAGTGAAAAATAAGAATCTAACCTCACGTTTATTTTCTTATTGGCATTGAAATAAGAATCAACCAACGTATTTTTTTTAATTGAGAAATAAGATTGATACTTCTATACCATATTCCACTTATTAGGATTACCTCTTTTAATCATGTTTACACGAAATTTACTATTTTACTCTTATTAAATCACAAAATATTGGACAAAAGGGGAAAAAAAACTGATGTGCCCTAATTATGTTTAATGATATTATTTTGTTATTTCTCTTTATTATGTTTTTTTTTTTCTTTTCGTATATTTTGGAGAGGGAATTTTAGCTCTATATATTGTGGAAATGATTTTAAACCTACAACCATCCATCGTTATGCTCTACCAGTTATCACAAATATGTTTTTTCAATTATTTCAAGAAAATAATTAATTTAAATTTTAGTACCTACAAATCTATTATAATCCATGCGTATTGCTTTATTGCTTTCATATCAAAACAATTCATTTAACTATTTTTGTTCACCTTGTTCATTTAACTATCACTAATTCTAAAATAGTAAAATAAAACAGTTCATTAATTTAAAACAAAATTAAAATACGAAATTATTATATAAATGTTGTAGTGATTCATTTTGATTTCCGATCTCTTTGTATGACTTCACCACGAGGTGAAGAGCTCGAATCATCATCCTCAAATTCAAAAAAATAATGCCCCCTTTAAATTATGCTCATTTACATTATTGTGTAATCAAATAATAGATGTAAACTGTAAACATGCCCTAGTGTAAAGATAACTAGATACATTTAATTAAATAAATTAAGCCATGAAAAAGTTCTTAATTAAGCTACTATTAAATTAAGTATAATTTAATGTCTATCAGCCAAAACGCGTCCTTTATCTGCGTGTCGGTATGCTACTCATCACATTTTGCTGTACATTTATTTCTGTTTCCACTCAGGTGAAACATCAAATTTATTACTTTCAATAAATAAAATAAATCATATAGACTGAGAGATCATATTCAAATCCTCAAATAAATATTACGATAATTATTGTTGTTAGTCCCTAAACAATTAACATTCTTTAATTCTTGTCTTTGAAATTTTTGTTTTGAACTTTTTTTTAAAGTTAATAATTGACATTATGATTAACCAAAGATTTATAAAATTTAACAGTAATAATAACATGTCAGTTACGTGATAACATTAAATTTTACAGAGAGTTATAAATGTCCTCTTTATTACACTGTTAAAAACCTTGAAAACATTTTGCACTTTATGTAACTTTTTTATTTAAAATTTTAGTTGGTATGCAATATGAATGTAATTATCTCTATTAAAATTTTAAAAAATTTCATCAAATTTAATATCATGGACCCAAATTTTCAAAAACTAAAAACCATGAACTAATTTCGTAAAATTCAACTTTTAAGTACCAAAACAACATAATATTAATAGTTTAGCAACTAACAATACTAATTACCATGATTGTAGGAATAGTCTAATAATAATATCATACTTAATTCTACCACAAGATACTGAGTTCGAATCTCTCAGTCCCAAATTCAAAAAAAAAAAAAAAAAAAAAAGAGTCCGGTTACCCCAAATAATATTTGTCAAAAATAAAATAAATAAAACCCAACTTCACCTTATTTACGAAAAGAGCACATCTTTGGCACCCTAACGTAGTCTTGTCTGCCTGGGCAGCTATAATGGATTTAAAATAAGTTCATTTGAAAATTTTTTTAAGACAATCGAGAGGAGCGTTTGTGACGTTTTTTCGATTGGATAGGAAAAGAAAAACGACACAACAGAAAATGACAGATTTGATACAAAAAAGAATTAGTTTATTGTTGGTTGTGTATTCTATTGTATCGCCTACATATTCAAATTCATGAGCTTAAATCAATTGTTACATAAAAAAAATTAAAAATTAAAAATAAAAAAACCTTAACTTAAAAATCCTTTAAAAAAATTCAAATCTTGAAATAATTTTTAAAATAGTTTTATGTGTTAATCTCGACAAATTGTTTTTGCGTTTGAAATTTTACGGGGAGTTTGGCATTTTAACTCAAACTCAAATTTTTCAACTCAATTTTTGTTTTTTTCTGAAAAAGTTTTTTGTCTTTTATCAAAAAGTTTTTTGTCTTTTCTAAAAATTCAAAAAAAATTACTATTGAACTTAAAAATTTCAACTCAAACTCATTCACCAAACAATCTCGTTGACTTTTTTTTTTTTTCCCAATTTCGCTCAAATTAGATAATCGTGATCTACCTGCAATTATTGGAAAACGACAATTCATAGTTAGAAGGCTTTCCAAGAAAAATTAAGAGGGGAAAAAGGAGATATTATAATTAGAAATTTAGAATAATGTGAGTCGATGACCAATGTACCCAAAATATTGTTAAATAACTAGTATTCTCAAAAGCTTCAGCGTAATAAGAAGAGTAAGGGGGTGTTTGGTGTATGAGTTTGAGTTAAGATTTGTAAGTTTAAATAGTAATTTTGGTTGACTTTTTCAGAAAAGACAAAAAACTTTTGAGGAAAAAGACAAAAAACATGATGAAAAAAGTACAGTTTAGTTTAAACAGAGATGCTTGCCAAACTAAGCCTAATTATTCTTTCTTTCTTATCCAAAAAAAAAAAAAGGAAGAGTAATTATCCAACCACAACACAAATGCTCACCCTTAACTTCTGTTAGTATGCTCGCCCTCAATCCATTGATTTGTCAACACAAATTCGTCAAGTTTACACGTGTAACATATTCTTTTGGCAATATTGTGCTTGCTGTAATAAAAGGCTACTAGCTAGTATATTAGAGCGTCAATTGGTTTTTGTAATGCCTTTTTATGATCTGAATTTTTTTTTTCTATTTTCATTAAAAGAGAGAGAGAGAGAGAGAGAGAGAGAGAACTAGTACTTTTTTAGCCCCAAAAAAAAATACAAAAGGGAATTCATGATGTAAAAAAAAAAAAAACACTATTATTTTAGGAAAATATCACATTTTATCTTGTCTAGTTAAATTATCGTGACCTAGAAAATAATATTATTGGTTTTAGCATTTTTTGTGCATTATGACACAGAAATTAATTTACGCCGATAATTTCTCGATTTAATAAGGTGATGGATCACTCTTAATGTCAATTAAGTAATACACTTAGACTTTGTTTGGTATTAAAGTTTAACTCCAACTAAACTGTATTTTTTCATATCAGTTTTTGTCTTTTTTATAAAAAATCAATAAAATTTATAACTAGTTTTTTAAAAAGTTAACAAGTTTTAACTTAAAAATTCCATTTTCTACTGAGGAACTAAATACAAGTTTATTAATTATATTAAAAAAGGCAGTTTATTCATGTAATATGTTCGCTTTTATTTTTTTATGTACCTTTTTTTTCAGTCTTCTATTATTTTCCACACACAAATATATAAGTGGAATTTTTTAAAAGTTAAAGATGTGGCTATAAGACTTTAAAAAAAAAAAAGAAAGGAAAAAAAAAAAAAAGATGTGGCTATAAGATCATTTTACTTCTTTGTTTTGGCCCCCTGCATTTTGACAAGAACAATAACAAATATACTTTTTTTGGAAATAATATCCTTTTTTTTTTGGTAGCAAAGAATTAAAGTATTTAAAAATCATAAGACATTGCCCGCTGAGTTAACTTATTTTAAAGTATTATTCTAATATATACCTTTTAAGTTTAGGGTCATTTACATTTTATATCTTGAATTTTAAAAATATGAGAATTAGTCTTATTAAATTTATTTTATTAGGATTTCTACTAAACAATTAGAAAGGGAAAAAAAAAACATGACTACACTTGATTCACTTTTTTCCATTTATTTTTAACTAAAATTCTAATGGTAAGGGGTCAAATGGGGCTAATATAGAAGGTCATAAAATAAAATTGGAGTTTTTAAAATTTGGGGAGTAAAGTAAAAATAACCCTAAAGTTCATAGGTATAAATGAAAACAATAATTTTCTAAATTAATTAGAGCCATGCATAAAGTACAAAAAAGAAAAAGAAAATATTAAAAGAAAAAGAAAAGGAAACAATGGTACTAGTTATTGCAGGTGATTTATTAGTAGTGAGAATTACTACACATAAGATCAATATCTTCTTTGTAACATTTAACAATAACCAAATTATATATCCATCATAATTTGACCTTAATAACTCATCTACAAACATTTATAAATGCAGTTAGCAAGATTAACAATCCAGTTGAAATGAATTTAAAAGTGCATGACAATAATTCAATTTATTGCCTCCAACATATCTTTCAATGTTAGGGCCCAATGTTTAAAACTTGCTATAATTATGAGGAACTATAATACTCAAGTTGTGAGGAGATAATTTTTGTATGCCGAGCATATAATTAGTTGATGATTAGAAAACAAATTAAATAGTTTAAGGGTCCGTTTGGTGAATGAGTTGAGTTTGAGATGAGATGAAATTTTTAAGTTTGAGTTGAGTTGATTTTTTAAAAAGTAGTTATAAACTTTATTGACTTTTCAGAAAAAGACAAAAATTGAGATGAAAAAGTACAGTTTAGTTTGAGTGAAGTTGATTCACCAAACAAGGCCTAAGTTATGTCTGATAGTGTTTAGTTGTGTATTTTATTTTCTTTGAAAGGGACGTAAACGTGTGGTGGCATTTGAATTCGTATCACGAGGTAAATGATCTACCAAGCTTATAAGATCACATCAATTTACATGCGAGTTATCATTTTTTTTAGAAATACGTGTTTAAAAGATTGCTACATCAATTAATTGCATACAACAATAAAAAAATAACAACTTGCCGTTATATAAATTGATTCTTAAAAATTAGAATTATAGTTGATATCCTTAGTATTATTCATTCAGTCATAATTTGGGTAGTTATGGTCAAGTCACGTCAAGAGCTAATGGTGTGTTTGAGAAACATATTCACTTTATATTTTATCACAATGCAATGTGATTTGTATTGGGTTACCTCATATATTCCATTCTAATGTAAATATATTTTACTTTTACACCCACTTAGTTTATGATTCATCACTTTTTCTATATATCTATTTTTACTAATCAAATCACATACTCTCTTTTATCAATACACATTAGAATAACTATTCAAATGTAAATAATTCAAACACATATTATATTTAAATATAATGTAAAAAAAAAAGGGGGATATTTAAACATATATTATAATTCATATATTTTGTTAGAATATAATACAGAATAAACATGTATTCCAAACTAATCGTAAGAGTAGAGGACAAAATCCAAATAGTGAATGTATTTTACCAGCTAAGACTTTATAGTTTCATTTACTTTCCTTATTGTCGCGGTAATTGAGATGATTTTGATCCTAAAACTGTGAATTATGTCCATGATGATCGTCCATATTTATCTTCAACTAACTATCTTACCCAATATCGTAAATATAAAATCATATGTGACCAGTGACGGAACCATGCTCACTCATATTTTCAAAAATTGAATTTTAGTCCTTAAAAGTTTTATAAAATATTTATTATTCTCTCATATTATATATACATATATATATATAACTACAATTGTGCCCCCACTCAAATTTTGAGATTTTAATTTTTACTTTCATAATATATGTAGAATTTAACTATGCATCCTTTTTATTTAAAAAAAAAAAAAAAAAACTTTTGTTTTGCCCACATTCGATTGTTATATTATATGGACGTCCTTCTTTTTGTATAAAAAAAACATATCGCCAAATTTGTACAGCGTCCTACAAAAATTATTTTCTACTTCTGCCCCTGCATATGTCACACAAAAGAATTTACGTACTTTGAGTGTCACTTGATTCTTTTTCTTAAAAAAAATTACAGATTAGGTAAAGCATCACTTGGTTCTTTTCATTTAAGGATTATATTATTTTTCTGTTAAAAACAAATAGAAAAAGATTACGTAACTGCACCTAATTCTTTTTTTTTCTATATCTATTTTTAATTAAAATTCTGATAGACAAGATAAAGTAATATTAAATTCAAAATTCATAAAGCAAAATAAAAGTATTTAAAGTTCATGGGATAAAGTAAGAATTTTTAAAATTGAAAGGACAAAATATGAGTGACCCTCAAATTTAGGAGGTATAGAGAAGAATAATTTCAAAAATACTCCGTTCAGACACATTCCCTTAAGGTTATGCCGTCTAGTATAAACAGTGATGACTTACTTTGACTGTACATGAAAACTTCTAAAAGCACATATATACTCCGTTTGGGAGAAATATTTGAATGTGGATATTTTCAATGAAAACATTTAACACTATACAAAAACATCCAAATGACCAAATGTTGCCCCTTTAGCATTTAGAATTTTGTCCAAACGTTACAAATGTCAATATTTTACAAGATTTCATACTATATCAAATGTTTTCAAATGATACTTCTCAAACACCCATTTAAAATGTTAGAAAACAGAAACTTTTAAAATGTTGGTAAATGCTTGAAACAAACGGAGGTATAGTGCACAAATTTCACGGAAATTAGTCGGACTCTCGTTCCAAATACGGATGCCTATTGATTAACATAAATTAAAGGTTCGTTTGGTAATAAAGTTTAACTTCAACTAAACTACACTTTTTCATCTCAATTTTCATCTTTTTCTGAAAAGTCAATAAATTTTATAATTACTTTTTAAAAAGTCAACTCAACTCAAACTTAAAAATTTCAACTCATTCACCAAACGGACCTTAAAATAAAAAATAAAATAAAGCTTGGCGCGTGATGAATACGCGCGTTGACAAGTACATAGATGGGACTATTGACGGTTGGGGCAAATGGGGGAGATACTCTCCCATGTGATGGGCCGTCTTTGCCCCTCCAACTTTCCACGTTGGACGTGGGATGGCGACGTGAGAGAAACGCACGACAGCTCGATTTCAATGATTTAAGCGGTGGGGACATTTTCGTCCTTTTGTCATTCTTCCAAGTGTCTACTTCTTACTTGGGGAGAGGCGCGTCAGGACAGGCGTGGCGCGTGATAACAAATACGGCAATGTGGCCTCCGTGAATATAATATTGACCCATGCATGTGGTGGTCGTTTACCTGCCAAGGTGGGCATGTGCAACACTCTACCATGCACGTATGAGCATAAATTTTTTTTGTTAGATTAGAAGAAACCTTTTTTATTTTTTATTTTTAATTTGAAATTAGTTACAAGAAAAAAAAAAGTTTTTTTTTTAAGATAACTACCAAGTACCAACTAATTGTCGGTTAGAATTATAAGTGTAAAAAGTAAATTTAAATAATAAATTTAAATTTCTATAATAAAAGACATTGTAGAAAAACTTTTTAAATAATGTCCAAAAACAATCTCCAAATGTTGATCTAAATAGTCACTTAATTACATGAGTTTCTATAGTAAGTTTTTCTTTGTAAAAACAAGAAAAACAGTAGTACTGCATGTTCTCAAATTTTAAGATACAATCATATATATAATTAAGATTTGAATTAAAAGAAGGGAATATAGTGAATTTTTAATGTATAATGCCAGTCATAATCAAACACTATTAGGAATAAATGTCAACCGTTGATTTTGGGCAAAATAAAAAAGAAACTATTAGTGTGGTATTCGCTAGCTTACATAATAGTTATTATAAACCCACTTTTTATATCCTAGTTTTTTAAAAAAAAATTTAAAAAAATTGAGAAGATTTAGAAACAAGGATATATATATATATATATATATATATTTTACCTCTTGTATATATACACACATTGAAATGGGAAGATATATTTTAAAATCGACAGAAATCAAGAATTTTATAGCGTCAAGGCCACACAAGACACTGCAAATAAATAAATCTAGTAGATAGAAAACACGACTTAACACTTAAAAAAAAAAAATCAATAATCCATGGTAAAAACCATTTTTATTACAAACCAAACTCAAAGAGAAACAAAAAGAAAGATCTCAAACACCGCTGTCGAACCCCATGTGTATCACCACTGAGGAGCTCGTAACAAGCTTGAGGATTAGGTTTTAGGGTTAGGAGCCAAACGACATGTCCGGAGGCAACGATGGATGTTCGACCGCTCCTCTCTTCTTATTTTGCTCTCACACAATTCGACTTTTTGGTTCTCTCTAGTTCCTTTTTTTTTTTTTTTTTTTTCCTTTTTCTCTACGTCTTTAAATTTGTCATATCACAATTATTATTGGCTTTTGATTTATAAGAGCTTTATTTAAAGCCATGTAGGATAAAATAAAGACATCATTAAACACTACGAACAATAATTCCATGGTGTTTATAAATTAAAAAAAATTAATTCTGTGGTATTTTAGCAGGAAAAATGCAGGTAGCATAAAAAAAAAAAAAAAAATTGTCAATGGTCACTCAAGTACTTTATTAATTATATATATATATATATATATATATATATGGAAGAGTTAGCCTATGGTGAATCATCTCAATTTAAACTTAATTCAAAATTTTCATTTCAATTTTTGTTTTGTTTTGTTTTGTTTTTTTTGTTTTTTTTTTTTTCTGAAATGTCAACAAAATTTATAATTACTTTTTAAAAAGTCAACTCAATTCAAACTTAAAAATTTCATCTTATCTCAAACTCAACTTATTCACCAAACGGACCCTGTATCTCATTACTATTTTAAAAGAGGGTATTATTTCAAGGCTTATCTATATATATATATATATATATATATATATATATATAACCATTGTCCCCTAAATTTATTGTTGTAATTTGCCACCTCAACTTTTACTTTTACAATTACATACTGAATTTGAAAAATAGGCTCCAACAAACTCCCATCAATAATTTTTTTTAATGAAAGTTAATACGTGACTTGCATAAATATCATTAATTCAGAGTGTGAAAGGTCTTTTTCTGTCTAAATTTATCTTTAAAACAAAATTTATTCAAAATTTTCTATGTTAGTAAAACTTAATAAACACCGTAATCCTAATAAAATTTAAGTTACGATAGATAAATAATTAACAATTTATATACACGTTATATATAAACTAAGAACAACTTTTATTAAAAAAATTTAGCACTGTATTAAGTGAGGATATTTGTTACATGTCTTCAAGTTAAAGATACAAATTATCAAAATTGAGAATTAGGAAATAAATTACAACTGCACCATAAATTTAAAGTGCTATAATGCAATTGAGCCTTATTTAAAACTCAAATTTTCATCATTATCCATGTTATCCTTAAATTGACTCCATTCTACCTTGGCTGTATATGTGTTTCTATTTCTATTCCGTTTGATTTATTATGTTTAGATTTTTTTTACCGATTTGTTCGAGACCTTATGTAATTTCTTATTTGCTTTATGTACTTGAAAATAGGAGAGAATAGTATTTTTTTCATTTAATTCTGTCTCACAAATTACAAATAATACTTAACTTTATTTATAGGGGATAAAATATCAAGAAAAAGAAATTAAATAACCAATAAATAATAGAAACTACTTAATTATCAATAACAGGAAACAAAACCAAAAATAGTTTTGGGAAATTACCCAATTCAATATTTTAACACTGGCCCTCAAAGGTAACTAAATTTGCAAAGACTTCACATACTATGCTCAAATTCATATGAGCTTCATATAACAGTTCGACTTTAAAGATTCAAGACTCAAGTATCATGCTCAAGTTCACATGAGCTTCATAATACTTGGTAGATTCAAGACTCAAGTGTCATGCTCAAATTCATATGAACTTCATAACAGATTTTTTTTCAAAAAATAAAAAAACTTGCTAGATAATATAGCAGCACTACGACTTTATATCTAATTTAAAGCAACCAAAAAAAAAAAAAAATAAGAGACAGTGTTGATGGTTGGACAGCATCAGGGTGATGATGATGATGGTGGCATTGCGACAATGATGATGGTGGTGACGGAATGACTTCGCAAAATAATTATGGAAAAGGCCTGATAACACATATTTGACCCCGTGATTCGATGATCTCGACTCTATGACTTGGATATGAATTTTGGATGGATCTTTCACAGGAGTAACGATGACGATCTCTAATTGTTGTAAAATTTCGATGGTGTTTGATTCAGTGAGAATAATTCCAACATTAAAAACACCTTCAGATTATATAAGAATTGGAACGGATTTTGTCCCTGATGATCCACTCATATTTTAAGTATATTTTTCTCTTTTTTTTTTCTAGCTATGATACCAATTTGAAAATTTGAGAGAATAATATTTTTCATTTAATTTTATCTCACAAATTACAAAGAATACTTAACTCTATTTAAAAGAAATAAAATACTAAAAAAAGAAAAGTAAACTAACAAATAATATAAACTACCTAATTATCAATAACTAGAATAAAATTAAAAATAATTTTGAGAAATTATCCGATTCAATATTTTAATGGATATAAATGAATGAATTACAAGTTCCCCTTTAAAATATACACACACTTGCGCACACACTTGTAGCATTTATATAACAATTAAAATGGAAATACAAATCTTTTAAATGTTTGACTATTCTGCCAACAGACCTGCAAATAAAGTACTACTGTCAGATACAGAGTTCAAGTTCAAATATAATACATACATATGTTTGACGTTGATAATAATACAACATATTTTAATATGTTTTTGCGCTGAATACAGTAAATATATAGGTCTGTTTGGTTCTCAAAATTTAATTTAAGTTAAATTATATTTTTTTTTAAAGTTTTTTATCTTTTTTAAAAAATCAACACAAATTATTATTGAAATTTAAAAATCTTAACTCAAACTCATTCATCAAACCTCCCAATAGTATATACATATATAAAAATGTGTGTGTATGTGTCCGTGTTTGCATGTCAGTAAAGTCAGTGGCAAATGCCTAATCATAATGTTGATTATCGAAGAAACAACACTACTATATAGTCAACCGCTTGCTTGTTAATACCGTATAACTTTATTTCAAAGATAATTATGCTACAAGCTAAACATCATTAATTATGTATTATTTGTTTCCCATCTAGCTAATCATAATTTACCTGTATTTGTTTCCGGCCACGCATTACCTATTTTCATAATGTTATAGGCACGCCTTTATTTCCCCTTTTTCTTTTTCTTTTTTCTTTTTTCTTTTCATTTTCCCAATCGATGATATACAACACATCTTTTCATCCTCTACCAAAAATTCCATGCCAATACTTGACCATATATACAACGTATATTTTCACTCTCAAAAAAAAAAATGATATATATATAATGTAATTAAAAAAAGCCAATACTTGATTTTTTAATCCTGGTTTGGGTGCGTTTTATAAATAGCTATGTTTTGGGTATGAAAATAAAAATGAGAATTTTTTAAAGAATTTTTATGAAATTGTGTTTGGTTATGTTTTAGGAAGATATTGATTTGAGTATTAAAACAGGTTAAACTTAGCATGCGTTTTGTGTTAAGGTTTGTATTGTAGAATTTGAGTTTGGATTGATTGTGTGTTTATCGAGGCATTTGAATTGCTTGAGTTAAAAAGTGTAAAAACTTGAAATGTATTCGGAAAAAAAAAAATCAATATAGAGCTTGTTTCGTTCGTCTCAAAATTCTATGTAATTTAAAAAATAAAATCATATTATTTGAACTTGTCTTTGTAAAGTTATGAACTTTTAAAATTTAAGTTACAAAACTGTATGAATGGTAAAGCTGAAGGAAAAGAATAAAAATTAGATTGTAGAAATATGGTTTAGATTGGAGGTCCAAACACATGCTTAGTATTTGAGCATGTTTTTGAAAATATGTGTTAGGTATATTAGCTCTAGACAATGGAAACGGAAAAGGGACAATAATTTTCTAGTGTCTTTCATTTTCTTAACACAAGCCATTTTCAACAATAATTTCTTTTTTGTTTTCATCGCCGTTTCTTTATTTTTGTCATATATCAATCGCTATTTCAAAATCATTTTTAAGATGATTCCCTTATTAAACGTACAGGACCATTTTAAAAATGATTAGTTACATAAATTATCTCTAAACTATAACCCTTGTAACTTTTTGCCTTATGAATTTTAAAACATAACATTTATTCTTCTAATTTTGAAACCATAATAATTTTGTCCCTACTGTTAGTTTTTGGATGGAAAATGCCACCATGTCAACATCTGAGTTGAAGAAGTAAACTGAGGAGTATTAAATGACATATTTGCCTTTATAACAAGAATCAACATGTTTTTTAAAATAAATTTTAATTTTAATTTTTAAAAGAAAATATGACACTAATTAAATAGATTTTCTTCTAAAAATTTTAAAAAATATAACCAACAGACATAACAGTAAACACTTTACTTTTTTGTGTCGAAAAAATCTTGAAAGGAAACGGATGTTATGTGTTGAAATTTGGGTGGGCAAAGTAGGGATGATATTTTTATCCATGGGTGCGGGTACCCGCAGGTACCCACCCCTCATGGGTGGGTATAGGGGATAGTATATGGGTGCGGGGGTGGGTATGGAGGTTAAGATTAATTACCTATGTGGGTGCACGGTAGGCGGGGAAGGGGATGGGAGAAGCTCCCCCATACCCGCACCTACCCCGCATATATTCCCTTATAATAAAAGAAGAATAAAGTTAGTGTTTTAATATTTTAGTTTGCTTTATGAATTTAATTTTATAGATTTCTGAAGTTTAGATTTGTTTTTAATATTTTAATTTTATTTTCAATTATAACTATGTTGTTAAAATTTATGAAAACTTTAATAAAATTTTTTTTTTTTTTAATAATTCTTGATGAGTAAATGGGTAGGGTATGGCTATAATACCCCCAACGCATATTACATGCCCCTGCACCCACACCCGCATTAAATTAGGTGGATATGAGAGATAAAAAGAGATGCGGATATGAGGGTGGGGGAGGCGTACCCGTGCCCACCCCACCTTATTGCAATCCCTAGGGCAAAGTGTTATAAAGATTATAATTTAAAAGGAATTTTTCCAATTAATCGTTTTGAAAATGGTAAATTGAGAAAAGTTTGATCCTATGAAAGAAAATTACTTGTTCTGAGCACCGTATACATTTTCAAATAAATGTATATATATATATATATTTAAAATACATTTCCATATATATATATATATATTTTAAAATGCATTTCCAAAAGTTTTGTTTTTCTATTCAATTGGGAAATCAATTTATTTATGCATGATATTTTATTATGATAATAAAATAAAGAAAAACATATGGTGTTTAGCAACAAACAAATACAACTGAAAAAAAAAGACTACTTCTACTTCCAAGTCTTGGTTGTTTTCATATATTTATTAGACGTGCTTTGCATTAATAAGGAATAAATGTTTCAGCGTCTCTTTGACGCTCTTTTAAATTGCATGCGTGTGTGTATATATGTAGTGTTTTTTCTTTAATTTCTTAAGAGATGACAAACTAATGTTAACGCTAAATTTTAACATTTGGGTACGAATAAAAACCTTTTTGCACTATTTAAGTTTATTATTATTTTTTTATACTAAACCTAATCTATACTGTTTTTTATATCAAGTTTGGCATCAAAATATGTCTTTTTTTTTTTTTAATCCGATCCAAAATATATATGTCAACTTTTAACATTTGATTGTTATCGATAATTGATACATTGAGTTTTTAACTGTAATAAATATCACACTACCGTTTTTTTTTAATTTTTTTTAAGTATTAAAAGATAAAAAATTATTACCTAAAAAATTATTTCTATAAATTTCAAAACTCGAATTTTGTGATAAAATATAGATAAGAGTACCAAATAGAATTATTATGTATATATTAACCAATTATAGTAGTAATACTGATGCTTGTATTTGGAGATGATCAAAGAAAGTTGGACTTCTCTGTTACGTGATGATTTAGGACTATTTTACATCGTTCACTCTGAATATATTAGTACATGTTCTTTTAATTGGCCAGACCAAATAGTAAGTACATAATCTTTCTGGTAAAGTAACAAATCGATTTAACAACACAACATCTAATCATATTTACCTTTTTAGACCATCCAAAGAGTCGTAATCTTGTATCCTTTCCCAAATAACTTCTGTCTCACTCTATTGGGAGAAATTGGAATATCTTGACCATGGTTTAACTTAAACTGATTTGACATTCTATCTCCCAACTTTTGGTTTTTTCTTCATTTCTTAAGAAAGGGAAAGAAAAGCCCCTTTCCTTCTTCCAAATGACCCAAAAAGTCTCATCCAAAAATCCACCCAAATGATGCTGATTTAAGAACCTTAAATTTAGATAAAAGGGAAAAAATAGGTGTGACAGCAAAATTGTGGGTTTTAAGCAAACACAAATCATGTAGACGGGTTTGTTTTAACTTACCAACCTAACCCCCATAAAAACAAGTAATCTAGTGAAAAAACCAAAGCAATTCAAAGCCTACAAACTGCGAAAGGACGGTTTATTTTTTGATCTTACCGTGCAGATAATCTATAAGATATTGGATGATAAATAAATCAGTCAGGACAGTTGAAATTTAAGACAATTCTGTTAGAAAAAACCTTAAAATCATCTAATACTTAAAAAAATGTTTTAGTATAATTAACTAGTCATGCTGTGGTTCAATTCTTCCATTATATTTTTGCCTCTTTCATATTTTTCTATGGGTTTTGATGATGAATAATTCAATATGGACCATTGAAATTTAAAGATATTATCCAATATCTGAAAAAGCGTTATAGTGTAAGGCTAAAATTGACTAGTCATGTCGTGGTTCAGTTCTTTTATTTTTGCCTCTTTCCTACCTTTATATGGGCTTAGAAGATGAACAAATCAATATGGATCGTTGAAATTTAAACTTTTTTTTTTCCTATCCGTAACAAAGAACTTCAATAGTCTATATTTATTTTGACTATCATCTGATGCCTGAAAAAGCGTTGTGTGTGTCTTCCATCGGTTTGGCTTCATCCTTTGCAAAGGCAGATTCTTTGTGCTAAATGAGTGCAAGCCAAGGCACACAAAATTGCTGGGTCTCCTACTCATTGTGATCTCTGGTAACTTGATTGATACATACAACCTCTTCTTTTTATTTTTGTGCTTGCTGTGGTCCTCTTTATAAGTGAAACTTGTGAGTATGACTGAGACCAGAAGCTAACTTAGCTGTCTCCTCTCCACTCATTTGTTGCTCTCTAGTGATTTATGTTCAAGCTCTGGTCCACCTTATGCTTTTTCCATGTGGGTTCACATTCCCCAACCAGATCTTCTCAATTCTTTAGGGGCCTTCATTTGATGTCATTCTTTTTCACTGAAAATTGTTGAAGTTATCTAGGTGTTTGATTTTGTTTTCAAAGTGTTTTTGGAAATATTTTCGCATGTCTTTTGAGGTGTGAAAATGAAAACCTTTCATAAAATAACGTTTGTTTAATAAATGTTTTGAAAACCAAAATGAAAACAAAAAATGATGAGAATGATTTTTGTGGCTTGGTTATTGAACGAATCTTATGCTTGTCAGGTCTATTCCTAGATCTTCTCTTGCCTATCGTCTACTTCAGTGACTCTAACTCCAGGAAAATATAATGAAAAATGGTTAAAAATTGCTTTCTTAATAATACATATTTTCATAAACATACTCGAACATAATTAATCTTTTTTCTTATACACAAATCAATCTCTTTAAAAACATAAATAAACACAAATTAAAATTTATCTCAACATCATTCCAAGGTATTCTCATTTTTATTTTCATATAAAAAAATCATTTTAAAACAAATAAAACAATACCAAACACTAATTTATGCTTTTAGAAAAGTACAAGTTCGAAATGTTGATTCATACTTCTAGAATTACATTTATATGTACACATAAAATAATATGGCCTGTTTGGTTTATAAGTTAATTCAAAATTTTTTTAGAGAAAATGATGGGTTCGTACCTATAAACTAAACTGGGACATTGTGATGCTAGATCAATGACCCAATTGGTCCATTTTGTTTCGCATTTAAGACCCTAAAAACATACTTAATGATTTTTGGCCGATGAAAAATACTTAATGGTTTAAGTTGGATATTGGCTATGCTAACTTAACAAGGATTAATTCTAATACTTAGATCATAACTTAACAAGGACTAATATGGGGGAAAAAAAGTTAACAAGGTAGGAATTTTGAGTTCTTTGTATGGGTGTACAATAACCGCGACTGAAGTTGTAACTTACCTAGAAGTTGTAACTTAGTGGGATTCATTTATGAATTCACTCGGTTCCTCTTCTTGAAAATCCTTGTGTTCGATCTGCCTCGTGAGATATACATATGTATACTTGCCTGGGTGTATATCAAAAAAAAAAAAAAAAAAAAACCGTGGCTGAAAATAGCTACGTTCCTACACCAATGCAAAATCCCTACTAATTATATACGTTGGTGCAAGGAAGTAAAAGTGATTCTAGCTAAAAAGAGAACAAAAATACCCAACTCGTAGTCTCATACAATGTAGTTTTAGATCACATTTAGATTATTAAAAATGAGAAACTTACGGTAAGAATTAGTAAGTAGTGTTGTTTTAATAATTGATTAACTTTTTTAATGGTTTGATTTGTGATTCTTCACGTTAAAAAATTACAACCTAATACATAGAACTGCTTTCAGTTATGGATTAGATTATTGAAAAGTTAATCAAATGATTAAAATAATAATACTTACATATATTATAACAGTTCATATTCATAGGTTTTTCCGAAAAAAAAATAATAATAATAGTTTTCCAAAGATCTGCCGATTCAGAGTTATCTAATAATCACTAACGGGGTACAAATACCCTACCAAAAAAAAAAAAAAAATCTCCCAATTAAAAACGAAAATAGAAAAAGGGGGAGATCTCAAGAATTGTGAATCTTTATCTCTTTAGATTTTTTTGCTAGCCTAAAGGGTGGCAAATCGGCTACAACAGCATGTGTGAAATAAGGGGCCCACTGGGCTTTGTTATGGGCTAAGGATCCTTCAGAAAGGTAAACATCTTGCCATTTCAACTGTGTTTCTCACCCACTTTCAGGGGAAGGGACTTGGGCAATCTGTACTACTCTCCACTCTCCAGTGCCTCTGTCATTACCATCGCCAATGTTTTTGGGTCATGTCTTTGCTTTTTTAACTATCATTTTGGAAAACTCTGGCAAGGGGACGACTGATTTTAGCATATCCCTTTTGAGTGGTATCAAAGGGCTCTCAGAAGTTGATGTTTTGAATGTTTGTTGAAAGCCCCCTACGGGCCAGCCCTACTCCATGATGAAAAGCATGTCACCCTAACCTCATTAAATGTGTTAACGATAAGGATATATGGGGGAGTGGTCCCAAGCATCTTGCATCGAGTACTAACCGGCAGGAAATGAGCATTTTCATTTAATACCTCCAAGAGGATCACCCAACACTCGAATCTTTGACCACTGACCCACCACGATAATCTATATACTGTTAGGCCCACACACTCGATGGTTATTTCGACTACTAGGTTGGTGTAACTATTAGAATACTTTTCATTTTCCTCTGTTGAAGATGGAATCAAGATTCGATACTTAACCTCAATTTAAACTCCATGCCTAATTGGTGTATTATGTAGTGTTCGGACTTGTGGCTGTGAAAAATGAAACTGAGCCCATCTTTCGAGTAGAATTTAGTCAAATTCAAGTTTTTTTTTTTCAATCGGTTTGCTAATTCCGAGATTTCTTTTACAAACAAAATAGGGATAAGATGGATCGAGATGACATCAAGGAGGGAGGCCGTCCAAAATAGATTACTTGGTGATAAGGTAGAAGGAAGTGAAGTTGGTCGAGCTTGACAAGCTGTTGAAGAAAGCTGGTGATATGAATGCCCTAGTTTGAGCTTCTGGCATAATGTGTAAATGGAGCCATCGTTCTTAATATTCATTGTGACCGGTACATGTTCAACTCCTAATAAGAAGTTCATTTCTACCTATTCTGTTTGTAACATGGTAATATATATTACCTTCGGTATCACAGAGGTTACTGCCAGTAATCTCTTCTTTTTTTCTTTTTTTTTTGTCGGAAGGACAATATCAATCACAGTAGTTCACATTGATAATCTAATATAAACCAAATAAGATCAATATGACGACCCCGCAATATAACAGATATACGAAATATATATTTTTATAAGAACATTTTATTTTCATATGAATCTAATCTCAACATATGTACGTTTATATTATCTTTTAAAAAGATAATACTATCTTTTAAAAAGATAAATGTGTTGGATTGTAATTTGATAATTCAATTCCACATTATGTAACAGTTTAGTCACTTATTATGTGACAATTTAGTTACCTATCATGTGATTTTATTTTGCTTTTTTCTTTTTTTTTTTTTAACATGTTTTGTTTACCTATTCTCCATGTGCGGCTTGCCTACTAGTATTTCTATAAGTAAGAACATTTTATTTTCATTCTATATATTTATATCTTTGTAAATATTCATGGACCAAAAAAAAAAAAAAAAAAAAAAAAAAAAAAAAAAAAGAAGAAGAAGAAAAGAGAAAAGAAAAGCAGTGCCATTTCCTTCTGTTTTTGCTGGGGAAAAAACAAAAACAGTGCGAATTTGACGCCCACAATCTTATGCTCTTCTTATCTAAAGAGAGAAACTCCCCGAAAACATGCTTACCTCAGTTCACCACTGCACCAGCTCACTCTTCTTTCCTCAGCCTTCTCATGTCAAACTCGGTTCTCTCTCTCTCTCTCTCCCCAATAGTTTGTCGTTTAACATAATTATCTATAGTTGTAATTTACTCGTTTGACAGACTTATCTTTATGTTTCGCTTTCTTCCATTCTGCTAATTCTTGGGGGGGGGGGGGGAGGGGGGAGAACCCCAACACCCAAATTGCCTTATAATTTACACTTTCTCTTGTTTTGTGCCAGTTGGGTTTATTACATTTATATATATATATATATATATATATATATTTATATATATATATATCGGACTGAAATTCCTGATGATGTTGGCGATTTCAGAAACAGGGTTGTGGAGTAATTTGAGAGCGAGAAAATCAAGAGCAAGGCACAGAACAATGACTTGTAGTTGTAGCAGCAATGAAGGTAATGCGGAATTGGGTTCTGTGCTTGGAGGGAGGCTTTATCTTGGGATGGACTTTGGAACATCCGGGGCAAGGTTTGCTCTCATTGACAAACAAGGCACTACTCATGCCGAGGGAAAGAGAGATTACCCTCTGTTTATGGTACGTTTAGCTACCGTTAAACTCTTATATACTTGAAACAAATGGGTGAAGGAAAAGTAGAGTGGGTGGTTTTTTTTTTTAATCACTTAATTTAATAGATGATTTAAATTTTTTTTTTAATTTTAGAAAATTATCATTTGTTATTTTCTGATTTGATCAATCAATGAATGACTAATGATCAATTAGTGATTGATTATAAAAATTAGTGATTGACTAATGATCAATTGGTGATTGATTATGAAATTTAGTAATTTGATTGACTACATGATGATTGATCAATCACTGATTGACCATCTAAGAAAATTGATTAACTATTTCAGAAGAAAAGGCATTCTAACTAATTTTTAAAAATTTCGGTAATTTATTAAAAAACTTCTTAAAAAAAAAAAAGCTATTTAACTATAAACCCCTTAGGTAAATAGACAGTATCTAAACTCTAATTTAAAAAAGTGGTCGAAAATTTTTTTAGAAAATGACTGTTAATGGTCAATCATTGATTGACAAAACACATATTGATATTGAATATAATTAATAAGTGATTGATAATTAAAAAAAAAAAAAACCGGTTATTTTATTCATTTTGCAAAACTTCATACATTTAGGGTGCGTTTGTTACTCAGGTTCCAATTCAAAATTTTTATCTTAGTTTTTGTTTTTTTATGAAAAATCAACAAAAATTATAATTAGTTTTTAAAAAGTCAACCAACTCCAATTTAAAAATTGTATTTCCAACCGACGAACCAATGTAAGTTTATTAAAAAGTTTCTAAAAAAAAAAGAAAAGTCATTTACCCACATATCTCTATATATATATTTCTTCCCTTATATTTGCATTTGATGGGAGTGGACTTCTTTGTGAATGTATAAAGTTAGAAGTATGCTAACACCCCTGTATTTAGTCTAAATCACGTAGTCACCCATTAAGCGAAGTATTATACGTCTAATAGTCGAACTATACTTTTCCGTCAGGTTTGATTGACAGACGGGTGTCTATAATTGTTCTCAAGACTTGGGGGTATTGATGTAATATATTTCGGTCTAGGGGTGTCTTTTGTAATTAATACAAAACACGGGGTGCCAGAGTAAAAAGCCCAATGTGTAACTGTATGTTGATGCCATAGAATGTTTGTAGGCTTTGTCTATGGTAGTTAAGTGATTAAGCCTCTGGTTTGCTCTCACATGGTCCGGGATTCAATTCCTCAGGACCATCTGTTTGGTGAATAACAATGAGTTTCATGGTTACCAAAAATCGTAGAATTTAATGTGGGGACTCCAATTTTGCACTCAAGCACACCACGTGAATTTGGGGACTTTTGAGATTTAAAAAATAAAAGAAATAAAAAGGAATCCGCCCTGTTGGAGCTAGCTCAACGGATGGGAGAGGAGGGATTTGGGTAGGCACTCTCAGGTTCGAAATTGCGTATTTCTTTGATTGAATTGACCGAATCATTGGAGTGAGTAATTAGCTAGGCAAATAAAATGCAACGGTTATTTCTTTGTGTCCTATTCGTCAAGTAACTGAGAATGTTGTTTGTGTTGACTAGAAAGGGTGAAGAAACAATGGATTGGGCACGTTCATGGAAATCAACTCTTTTCTCACTGCTAGAAGACGTCCCGTCTCCTCTCCGTGAAATTGTAGCTTCCATTTCCATTGATGGTACTTCTGCCACTACTCTCATTGTAGACAGGTAGTTATTTGCTTCTCGTCTCTATACCATTTTCCTTTTGATGTTAAGGCGTCACTCGAATAGGCATCGAATTTGGTGATGCAGCAACACAGGAGAACCATTATGGAGACCTTTTCTATACAATGAGAGCTGCCCTGAAGCTTTACCGACCGTTAGGTCTATCGCTCCTGAAAATCACACAGTCTGCTCTGATTCATCTACTCTCTGCAAGCTCGTCTCGTGGTGGGAGAGAGAAGGTTCGCAACAAGAATCTGCTCTCTTGTTGCATCAAGCCGATTGGCTACTGTGGCTTCTTCATGGAAAAATTGGGGTGTCTGATTACAATAATGCTCTGAAGGTGGTCCCTCGTAATTCTATGAATTTATCATCTTTTTACTTCTTCGAATAATTGTCCATTTCGTAATCATCAATTTTTTTTTGCAATAGGTAGGATACGATCCTGAGCTTGGCGCCTATCCGTTGTGGTTGCTTTCTCAGCCCTATTCACAACTTCTACCTGCAGTCAGGCCTCCCGGGACTTCAATTGGTCATGTAAAGGAGGATATCAGATCACAATTTGGTATATTTCCTTCAATAATTTAGCTATCAGATTACATTTTTGCTTTGCTTCAAGAGACTATTTACATCTGCATAATTCAAGCTTTCATAACCTGAAATTTCATAAACTATTCAGATCAATGGTTCCGATTGTAGTTTGTAAATACCAGATGCAACTAGCTCTTTCTTATTCTTTTATTTTATGATATTTTATCACCAAATGACCTGGTCCGCTGCATACCCGTTTTTATCAGCGACTTCAGCTCACTGAATCAGTGAGAAAATGCTCTGCAATGGGTCGTTGTCGTCTATCCAAAATAGAAAAAGGAAAAAAAAAAAAGTACGTATATTCGTTTAGGCAAAAATTCTTTGTGGGTTCAAAAATTTTTGTTTTAGGACAACTTGCAGATTGCCGAATCATGAAAGAAGGCTACATTTTGTTGTGCTAAGGCAATCCGACATGTTATAAATCATGATGAGCAGCACGTTTTTTCGCTGTTGGAATGAAAGAGGGACGTAAACATGCTGATACATCAGTTTAACAAGTGTAGAGTTTTTGTTAATGGTGCATTAAATTCTGCTTCGCAGGTTTTCCCGAGGATTGTCTGGTATGTGCGGGAACTACGGATAGTATAGCTGCCTTTCTTGCTGCTCGTGCTTCACAACCGGGAAAAGCTGTGAGAATTTTTTTCCCCCTTTACATATTTTGCTTTTGTAGATGTTAATTTAGTGTAGTATTCAAGTTCACTAGATATCTCTATTTCTGTTTGTGATACGTACAATGTTGAAAAAAATAGGTCACCTCTTTGGGTTCGACGCTTGCCATAAAACTACTGAGCACAACAAGGGTTGAGGACGCGCGTTTTGGGGTGTACAGCCATCGCCTCGACGACAAGTGGCTCGTTGGAGGTGCTTCGAATACTGGCGGAGCAGTTCTTAGACAAATTTTCACTGACGAGCAGTTGGAGAAACTGAGTGCATACATCAATCCAATGGTACCCTCTCCTCTAGACTATTATCCTCTTAAAACGGCCGGTGAGAGATTTCCCGTGGCAGATCCGAACATGGCTCCTAGGTATATGCTGTTCCATATTTTTTTCATAGACAGAAACTAGAACTTAGGAGCCAACACATATATCAATTTCAACCTAAAAAACTATCGACTCTAACCACTGTTCCAAACGGGCCCTTGGTATTCAATAACGTGCTAGTTATTAGCACCTCATTTGTTTACAAACTGGCTAAATTCAAATGTTTGACTCGTTTCGTTCTTACACAGGTTAGATCCACGACCAGAAAGCGATGTCGAGTTCTTGCATGGGATTTTCGAATCCATCGCGCGCATTGAGGTATATGCAGATTCGATCTTCACACTCATTCAAACTTTATCCAAAAGTCATGAACTAAATGATGTTGAAAATGTCACCTTTTGGCTTGTAATGTTATTTTAGGCGAGGGGTTACGGCTTACTGAAGGATCTAGGAGCGACCGAAGTCGACGAAGTGTTCACGGCCGGAGGTGGTGCGAAAAACGAGAAATGGACAAAGATAAGAGAGAGAGTTCTTGGTTTGCCTGTGAGTTGTGCAAGTCAAACAGAGGCTGCTTATGGAGCTGCCCTTTTGGCATTAAAGGGTGCTCAATAGAGTCTTCTCCGAGAGCTGCTAAAAGTAGCCTTTTTACTGCTATATATAAACACTCATTTTTGTGAACTGAAGAACCACCTAAATAAGCAATGAACTGAGAAAATATGAAATTAAGGACCCTTTATCTACGCATAGAATCCACACTTAATTCACCCGTTTCCTCTCTCAACTTATGTTTGATTGGAAGGAAAGAAAATAATAGAAAGGAAATTTGGAGGTGATGAAAAGTATGAGCGGTAAAAGAGAAATTTCTTTTTAGTTATGATAAGGGGCGAAGCCATAAATCTATTTCAGTAGGGGTGTATATCAAAAATTTTTTTTAAGATAAAATAAATTTTAGAGGGGGTTGTAGATGCTTAGATCTACGGTCAAATTTTAATTTAAGTTAGATCACATGAAAAATCAACAAATTGAAATTATTAGAATCCTTGGATATCGCATATGAGAATCATTAACAATCATAATGGAAAATGTAAATGAGAAAGTAATAGCAAGAAAACAATAAAAGATAGCAATACCGAATTTAGAGAGGTTCGTCGGAATCGTGTTACATCCTCTTGAGGCTGGAGTTTCATTATGTATGAATTTTGAGTACAAGGTTATAATTTATGGGAATAATTCGGTAGGGTTTCGGTAAGCAAGAGGGAAGAACCCTCTCAAATGTGAGATGTCTTCCTCTATTTATAGAAGGAAAGTAATGGGTCTGGAATCGTAGGATAGTAGTGGGCGGTTCCTACTATCCCGAGTAATCCAAAACATGTGAGAACGTGGGCCACGACTAATCGTGGGCTTGACGGCTATGGAAGTTGATCTTTTATTGTTCACCGTTCGCTCAAGGTGAGTGTTGAACGATGCCGAGAACCATTTGTAATGGACAATAATTGGGCACGCATCGGGCATTCAAACATAATCGTTTGTCGTTTGTCGTTCGTCGATCGTTGTGTCGAGCCAAATATTGAGCTGACATAATCACTTAATAATTTTATGGGCTTTAGGAGGTCAATAAGACTAATATCGAGCGATTGATGGATCACTATTCGACATTCGTTGATCCCTTATGTGATTGGCCGTTGGGCTGGGCCCAAGCATTTGGGCTTCTAAATGGGTAATGAACGAACAATGGACCATGGTTCATTGTTTACTACTTGTTGGTTCATTGGTCATGGTGACGTAGATATAACATAATAAGGAGAAAAAGTCTGACCCCAACAGGGGTTATAGGAGAATTTTTAATTTTATTGGATTTATGTGAGAATTTTTAATTTTGATTGGAGCAAAGCAATAAACATATAAACCTCATTTTTATATAATTAATTTTAGTAAGGATTATATGAGAATTTTTATTTTTAGTGGGAGTAAAGTAGAGACTGTATGAGAATTTTTTAGTTTCAGTGGGCAAATTGTAAAACTTATAAAATTTTCAGGATAAAAATAAAATAACAACAAATTTTAATAGGGTCTACAACCCCTACTCGCACCCCTAAATCCGCCCAGCCTATGATGTTTGGTATAGAAGGAAGAAAGAAAAAGAATTTACCTTTATTTGTTTGGCATTTGAAGTTGGAAGGGAGAGAAAATAAAAAAATCTTTTTTTATAGATAACTCTTTCATCTATTAATAGTGGGTAGAAATTATAGAATATAAAAGATTAAAAAGAAAATTGAACGGTGAAATTGTATTTTAAAATCAAGTATATGAAGGGTATATTTTTCTCCACTCACATTTGAAAAGATAAAATAAGGTATTCTTTTTTTATTATGTTTGAATGCAATTTACCTCCAAACTTTTAATTTTAACAATTTACTTTTTGAGTTTATTAAATTTTTATAATGTAATCCGGCCATTAGGTCTTAATTTTCCATTCAATTAGTCATACATCTTATGTGAAGACGGGAAGTCCATTTCCGATCAGAATTTTCCAAATCTACTACAAATCCTTATGTAAATCTTCTAAATTTAAATATTTAATTTAATTTAAAATTAATTAAATAGGGTAGAGAGAAACAATTTTAGTCAACAAATTACCAAATGTTTAGGGGCAAGTTATCAAAATGTAAGCAGTTTAGGATAGGTCATTAGTGCTAAATGCTCTCATGGGAAAACCTTTATGTTAGGACATGTTTGGAACCATCGTTGGAGTTAAAGTTTTTTAGGTTAGATTGAAATGTGTATTTAGTTGAAATGTAAATTGAAAATGAATTATGATATAAAAAATAATATAGAAATTTGAAATTTGTCAGAAAAAAATATGCTATATGGATCATGTTTCATTACTTTCATAATTTTGTGCCATTTAACAAAAAAAAAAAAAAAAGTCATATCATTTCAAGTTGAAATAATATAGTTATGAACTTTGAATTATAGTATAGAAAATAGTGTAAAATTTTAAACTGTATTCCAAAAAAATATTCAATATAGATTTTGTTTTGTACTTTCATTACTTTCGTACTGTGCGATTTGAGAAAAAAATTATAGATCATTTCGAGTGAGTTTGAGTTTTTTTTTTTTAAATAAAAAAGAGAAAAATCGAGAAGTAAATTTGAGAGTTTTAGAATTGATTGAAATTTCTTAATTAGATTCTACGCAGTCTTTATCTTTTTTCTAAATGTTAATTACTAAATGGTTTCTATTTTTTAAAAAATCTTTTTATTCAATTCAAAACCATTTTTCACCATTTATATCTACAAACATCTATAATAAATTTAAATTTTAAAAATCTATAATTTTATTATTTTAAGTCCATATTTTATGATTTTTTTAATGACAAATTGATACTTTTCTCTCGGACATTTTTTTTTTTCACAGATGCAAATTTCATAAATTACGGGAAAGTTTGGTGAATGAGTTTGAGTTGAAATTTTTAAGTTTGAATAATAAATTTTTTTGAATTTTCAGAAAAGATAAAAAAAATTTAAAAAAAAAAGATAAAAACTTTTTGAGAAAAAGATAAAAAAAAATTTAAAAATCTTAGTTTGAGTTATTACACTAAACTCCCCCTACATCTCATTTTTATTTAAAACTGCATCTTTAAAATCTCCCTAAACGGGAGTAATGTTTCCAAACGCACCATAAGATTTTACAATAGTCTAGAGAGAGAGAGAAGAATGACGACGTCAGAAGTTCCCAATTTGCCCTACATATCACTATAGTGATGTGCCACTTTATCTCTCACTCTCTCTGATGTCTGATTTGCCTCCCTCTATCTCTCTCTCTCTCTCTCTCTCTATATATATATATATTATATATATATAGAGAGTATATACGCACGAGCTCGGACAGACAAAAGTCGGCGCCAAATCCATGCATTTAATGCTTACAATATCTTAACACGTAAGATCAGAATCCGTAGTCATCAATATCCTCAAAACACTAGAGAAAACAACTGAATAATAATTTTGATATAAAAAAAAAAACAAGGGATCATGGTTACTCTGTACGTACCGGTATGATTATCTGCCCTTCATAAACAGCTTCTTCTCCTGATCGAGTATAATAAACTCTTAAAATTCGTTATAATAGCCGTTTTTTATAATTTTTTGAATGGAATGGTGAATAATTTAAATTAAAAATAAAGTTAACTATTATATTTTATCTAAAAATTAATAAAAATAATTATTATAATAATATTATTTTTATTAATTTTTAGACGAGATGTTAGTAACCAAACATCACCAACGTTGCATTGTAATAATATGCCAAAAGAAACTCTAAACTGTACTAGTGGCACTCAAAAGTATTATGAATATTCTTTTTTGTCCTAGAGCCACATTTCTCTAAAATCTTTTTAACAAATTTTTATTGAAGAACTTGTTAATTTTTAATTTTCGATTCTGACATGATACCAAATTTTTTATTTGATATATAGTATTGCATCATAAAATTTTTACTAAGCTTTTGTTTGGTGTCTAATTGAAATTTAAATTTTTTATCTTAATTTTTTTATCTGAAAAGTCAACAAAAATTATAACTAATTTTTAAAAAGTCAACCAACTCCAACTTAAAAATTTTATCTCCAACTAACGAATCAAACAGAGGCTTAACTTTTATTAATTAAACTATAATATGATGATCTTTTTAATACGATATGATGATTTTTTTTTTTTTTGGTTTTCTACACTCTGTTTTTTATTATACTATTTTAAATCATGTAATTTGCACATGTAAAAACTTTAGTTTAACCTTTTAGTATTCTAAATTTAGAATTATTATTTAGAAATATGATTTCAGCAAAAAAAAAAAAATTTATATATATGATGCACATATTTTTAACTAAATGATATTATGAATTTTAACACATAATAATAATAATAATAAAAAAGTGAAGCTTGGTTGTAACTTTGTTAATATATGAGTTTGTAACAAATTTTGAGAAATATTGGGGGTACCTTTCCTTATAATAAAAGAAATATCGACTCTTAAAAAAACTTACTACAAGACAAAATAACTTGATCAAAAATTAAAAAGTGAATTGTGAGAGGATGAATGATTAAGAAACTCTTATTTTTAATATAGTTATAGATTAACGAAAATTTTGATGCCTCTCTCTCTTTATGCTTTAATGGAAAACAATTTAATCTATCAAGAGTAAGTACTCTAATGGCTGAAAAAAAATAGAGTGAGAGTGTTAAAATAAAATATAAAATAATGATATCATTATTTTAACTGAAAAGTGTGGTGACATGTGATTAGAGAAAGCGAACATAACGAGAAAAGAATAAAGAAAGTAATCAAATATCTAGCTCTAGCATTCTTAGTCTATGTTTGGTAATTAAGTTATTTTGAACTAAACTGTATTTTATAGTTAATTTTTTATCTTTTTTTGAAAATTTTTTTAAAAAAATTTAATTAATTTTTAAAAAGTCAACAAATTTCAATCTAAAAATTCAATTTTATCTCAAACTCAACTCGAATACCAACGCACATTAAATATAGCAAGCTACGCATTTAAAAAAGAAAGAAAGAAACTCTATAAAAAAAATTTATGCTAGGAATTAACTTTTGTTTTATCAGTAGATATTGTTATATTTAGTTGTTGGATTAGTTTTATAACAGTATGATAGTATCTACATTAAAAAATTTTAACGGCGATGCATAACTGCTTCTAGTCTTGATCGGATCATTGAAAAGTAAATATAAGATCATCTCAAATGAATTTGTTTATGTCAATGCTATTTGTCATAAAAGAGTGTAAAATGTAACATTATCATACTTTATGCTCCAATGTGTATTGTTATTTCTAATACTATATTCACTTTTTACCATCATTATTATACTTTGAAACTTGTAAAAGTGATTTTTTTTTAACAATTACAGTTTAAAAATAAAATATTATAATGGTTATGTGGAAAAGTGAAGATATCAACTAATAAGGATCAATTATTAAATTTTGTATTGACTCTACATTTTGATAAATTTGCTAAAAAATTTAACATATAAAAAATTTGACATAAAGAATAACACTTTATTAAAAAGCAATATTTTTTAATCTGAATATCAAAATTTATTATTGACACAGTAATTCAACATTGTAATGAAGATTCTCTAATAATTAAAATAACAGTACTTATTAATTAAATAGAAGTGCATGAGTTCTTACTGTAAGTTTTTTCCAACTCTGAATCATGTCTTACTTTAGCACATTGATACCATCATTAGTTTTATGATTAGAAATAATGTATGTACTAGTCATCTTTAACAAAAGATATCTACTTGAGGCTGTCCAAAAAATCCATTAAATCGTGAAAATTGACCGATCTAAATCAAATCAACTCAAATTAGTAATTTAATTTTAGATGATTGGTAAAAAAAAAAAAAAAATTCCTATTCAAATTCTATAACTTTTGAAATATACATATATTTTTCACACTAGTAAGCATTACAAACAAATTATATATATTATTTAACTTCACAAACTTGTAATGTTTATAGGGTATCAGGACAGTCCTATCAGCACAACTGGTTAGCTTTAAGATTATTTTTCCCCTCAATGGTAAGCTTTAAGATATGATTGTATTAGTGATTTTTAAAATTTTAATGTTGGTTTGTTTTAAAACTTCAGATGGTGAACTTTAGATAATTGCTATTTTGGAAGTAGATTGCAAACTCTGAATGTAATATTGTTTATCTTAATCAACTTTATAAAATTCGTGATTTCATATGTATCTTCATCTTTGTATATGAACAACTTATAATGTTTGTAAAATATAGACAATTCTTTTCTATATGTATTAACAAATTAAAAAACAAAGCTTAAGAATTATATGTAACTGAATGTATGAATTTAGATATTTTGACCTGATATTGTGACGATCCTTATTTACCATATTGTAAAATATATGTATCGATGCTTCAATATGATTAGACTCATAAAATAACCGGATGCCAAAAGCACATGCGTTAAGAATTTTTACTGAAACCCGTTTGGTTTGTCCATTTAAATTGGAGAATTAGCATTATTTTAATTGGAGTTAAATTGAATTGTGTTTTTAAAAATTATGTATTTGGTTGAAAATGAACTATTTGAAGTTAAAAAGTGTAAAAACTTAAAATATATTTGGAAGATAAGAATATGGATATTGTTTAGTTCCTCAAGAAATTCTATACAATTTAGAAAATAAATCATTTTATTTTGATTTTATTTCGACTTGAAATAATAAAATTGTGAACTTTTAAAATTTAAGTTTTTTAGTTAGATTTGGAAACATGAATAATAAAATTGAGTTCATTTTTGAAGGAAAAGACAAAATATAACTAGGGCTCGATTAGGCTATTGTCTCAACAATATTTTGTCGTCTTAACTCCAAAATTTTCAAATTTACAACTCACATTCTCTCTCTTTCATTTTTAAAAAACTCAAAATTTAAAAGTCAATAACTTACTTATTTCAAATCAAAATAAGATGATTATTATGTCAAAATACTCACAACCACGAGATGAAGAAAATAAGATCCGTTTACATATTTTTTTTCAAATACATTTAAATTTTTGCATTATTTTCTATTTCACGGTTCATTTCTAATTCATATTTAAATCAAATGAACATTTCCTCCAATTCTGTCTCTAAAAGTGACCAAATGGGCCATTATAATTGTTTGATTGAGGTGAATTCCAGCTAAATATATGTTGCATATATATATAATTGTTTAATCATACGAAGCCCTTGATATGTATAGAATTGTCTCCCATTTGACGGTACAAACCGTACAGGAGATCGATACAACTTGGGGAAGACAACAGTATAATCCGATAAAGAGAGAGATAGATAGGAAGAAAAAGAGAGAACTTTCCCGTCCGATGGTCTGACAGTGCCGCACGACAAAGTTCTCTGATATATATTACTACAAATTTTAGTACACGTTACAACAATAATATTTACTTCAATACACCGTTAAACTATTTGTATATATATCACACTATGGAGGAGAGTAGAAATGAGTAGTTTAATAACTTTATCAAAGCATTTATTAGGTTATATTATACATGAATTAGCAAATTAGACATGCGTTTGATGTTAAGATGTTGATTGTAGTATTTAAATTTGAATTAAATTATATGTTTAGTGAGGCGTTTAAATTATTAGAATTAAAAAGTGAAAAATTTAAAATATGTGAAAAAAAATATCAATATAAAATATGTTTCATCCGTATCAAAATTATATATATTTTTAAAAAAATTATCTTATTTAAACTTATATATATAATTATGAATTTTTAAAAATTAACTTATAAAATTATATAAATAATAATACTGAGATTAATTTTCAGAAAAAAATAAAAAATAAAAAATAAATTACAATCCCAACCGGCTATCAATAGCCAAATATAGGACAGGGAAGGAAAAAGAGTGAAAGTGCCCGAAGAGAGAGCAAATGACGTAAACTATTAGGTTATAATTAACTTCAATACTCGAAAAAAGTTTTTCTAAAAAACAGACAGGACTTGACATGACAGGAAAAGATTTGCAAAGTGCGATTATGAGAAAAAGATAAAAAGAAGAAAAATAAATATATGTTGATGATCATTAGTCTCACAAAAAAGCTTATTGTGTCAGGAGTGTTCTGTCATGACAAATATGTAAATGATCAATAGTTCTCTCTCTCTCTAGATATGCAGCTATTCTCTCTCTCTCTCTCTCTATATATATACACACACACATATATATATATATGTATCTGTGTGAAGCAGTACCTCCGTTTTGTCTCTCTCTTTCTCTCTCATCTTAGAAAAGTTTGTAAATGGCTGGTTCTGGAACAGAGAGAGAGAACATGGGTAAGGGAAGAGAGATCATGAGGAGCGTACTAAACCCCGCAGCCCCAGAGTTCTTTCCCCAAAATTATCATCAGCCCTTTTTTATTCCCAATATTATCACTACTACCCATCAATATCACTATAATAATTATCTTTACTCTAATAATTCTCATAATTACTTCCTAGTTCCTCCACCGCTTCCGCCGCCGCCCCCGCCGACACACTTTCATTTGGCGGTGCCGGCGGATGAAGCCGAAGATCAGCCCCAGCGTCATCATCATGATCATGATCATCAGACGGCTCTGGTGGCGGTAGCGGCTGATCATCATCATGATGAAGAAGAGAATAGGCGGAGAAATCAGCGGAGACCAAGGAGGAGAGGAAGCGGTTTATTGGGTAGGAAGACGAGGAGGAGAGTTTTAAGAGGAAACAGCTTGTGTGAGAGAAACTGTACTGATCATTCCCAAAGAGGAGAACGTTATTCTTCTTCTTCTTCGGAGGTTTTGCCCCTCTTGCACGGAGCCAACTACTCAACTGTTATGATCAGAAATATACCCAGTAAATACACGTACGTGTGTGTCTATATATATATATATATATTTCTATATTTATTTTATCTATATATATATTCATTTTTGCTCCCAATTAGTACTTTCTAGAGTGATTTTGTTTCTGAGCTGATTCATGTAGGTAATTTACCACTTTAAGTACATATTATTTGTACTGTTGAATGTTAAATTTGGTACTATACGGATGACGCTTTTTTCCTTTTTGACATCCTAGAATTTTAATTTTAATTTTAACTTTTAATTTTTTGAGTCTAATTCAGTGAGTGTATTTTCTGTAGGCGTCAAATGTTGTTGGATTTTCTTGACGACCATTGTATGCTTCAAAATCAATCGAGGGTCGTTAATAACAACGCAGCTGGAGAAGATGATCAACAAACTATCATATCTGCACTTGACTTCTTGTATTTGCCTATGGATTTCAGGCATATATATACATCTATATATATGTATATATGTATAATATGCATGTCTACCTCTATTGGTTCTTTTTTCCTCCATAATTACAATTTTATGCATGCATTGATTTATTGTGCTTCTGTGTATTTCTAGTACTTTGGTTTCATTGCAAACATTGATTGATTATTGATTCTTTTTTGGTTTCGAAGGGGGTGTGTGTTTTTTTTTTTGATAAAATTTTCTCTTTTTTTTCTTTAAAATTTTTTTTTTGAACTTTTCTGATAAATTAATGTTTCAAAGGTTCTCATTTGGGTACAAAAATATATTATTCTTGGTCTATGGCTGATTCTGTTTTGATTTTCTCCGCATTTAGTTTATAGATATAGAAGTACATGAGTTATAAAAAATAGGACATGTAACAAAACTTTGGAAATGTGTAATAACTATTAATTAATTTATATTCATGTTATACGTTTTTTAAGTGATTGTTACGTCTATTTTTGGTAAATCATTGTTACGTGTATTACACCTTACAAATTTCTATCTTTGATTTTTTACTTGGAAAATTTCTATCTTAGATCGTTATGCTAAAAAACACTAAAAAGAGCTCTCTCTATGTACAAGTACATATCCACTCATCGGTCCATTTGATTTGTCCTCCTAAAAACTCTTGTGATCAAATTTGTTCCGTAAGAAATGTGTGTGTTCTTGATAATTTGTGTATACTAGAAAAAAATCGTTTGGTTTCGTACTATTCTAGCACTATTTTGATTTTTTTTTTCCTGTTAGCTAGAATAGTTCTATTTTTGATTTGTTGTTTATGGTTTTTGTCATAGAACCGAGTTAAACAAGGGCTATGCGTTTGTAAACTTCACAAGCCCACAGGCAGCTTCCAAGTTTTCTGAGGCCGCTAACGGTCAGACGTGGGACCATTTTCACTCGTTTAAGATCAGAGAAATAGCTCGAGCCAGACTCCAGGTTTGCATTGTTTTGGCTCATACTTCTATGTAAACTTAGCTTATTCTTTTCTATGGTATAATTTCTTATTCTGCATTAATAATAAGAACGGTTTTTTTAATAGCTGGATTAAATTTTTGATGGTCTAATTAACGAGTATCGGCATTGAAAATCTGTAATGCGCTTTTTCCAGTCATGGACTCGACTGAAAAATTAGTTCAACTGTTAAAATAATAGTTCCATCTGTGGTATAAAATAAGAAGTCTTGCAATAAAATTTCTGTTGTTATATATAATAACCATGCGGTGCCCTAATTTTGATTTGTTTAAAAAAAAAAAAAATCTCTGTCAGGGCAAAGAGGAACTTATCAGACATTTTGAGAGCATGGTCTTTCCTTGTGGAAGTGAAGAGTTTTTACCCGTTTGGTTTGTGCCACCGCGTGATGGGACCAATAAGGAGTCGGTAACCGAAACAACTGTTGGTAAACTTGTTGGTAATTATTATAGAAAACCTAATCATGATCAGCTGGTATTGCCCAGATAATAATTGGTTTATAACATCTGGTTTAAAAAATGGGTTTCCTGTGGTGATGATTTCGGAGCGATCAGCTTTGGAGGTTATTATATATATATATATATGTATGTATGTATGTATGTATGTATGTATAGAGTTTATGAGATGTGACAAAGCCTTGCCAAATCAGTACTCTTGATCTCACTCTTCGGCAGTCTCTAGTTAGAGTAATTAAACAAAGTACTTCTCTTGGATAAGCTTCTACAATTATTAGGTCACGATCTTCTGTTTTTTAGGTGACTTTAATTTTGTACTTGTAATATTGTGATCTCTCTTTGTATCGGTTTGGTTTGAATTTATGTACCTTCCCATTTGAAGGGTGGAGCGTGGCACCTGGACCAGTACTATAGCTCAGGTGATGAGGTCCAACCTTTAGACAAATATATGGAATATATATATATATATATATATGGTTCATCTGTGTATTGTAATCTTTTCTTTGATCTTATTGTAGTTGATGAGATTTTTAAGCGGGCAGTTTTCACAAGTTGTGTGACTTGTGTCTATGACGTTCTATGTGCTATTTTTGCTTCTTTGATTTGCTTTTTATGCCACAAGCCTTTTTGTTACTACTCTATAATTATAGAACGAGAGCTCTTATAAGAAGAGTTGTTAGGTATATAGTTTTGAATCCAACTTTTCAAAAAGATTTGAAAATAATATTGTAATTTAACGTAAATTTTTTATTATTTTGAAATCCAAATCATATTTATTTTTCCTATCCTTCTAAAATACCAATCCAAAAAGATTTTCTTTTTCAAATGAAATCTTTTTAAAATGAATATTTCGACAAGCAAGGAAGGTAAACAAAAATTCTACTTATAGGACAAAGTTTTTCTTTCTTTTTTGGTTCCGTTGAGGTGTCGGCTTTCCCTGGCCTTCGTTATGAGCTTTTCCAGCAAGGGCAGAATTACCTCCTTAGATTGACCCGTCTTAACACCACGAGCTCTAAAGATATAAGTTTTCGTGCGCATGAGCTCTATTAACAATAAGTTTTATTATTATTATTTGGGATAGTGTTATTAGAGGTATCTACTAAAGTTTAATTGATTGAAAATGTCATTCGTAAAAAATAATGAGATTTGAGCATTCTAAATTTAGTGGATCCCCCATTTTCTAAAGTTAAAAGTATGACCTTTCTTTTTTAGTGGTTATATTTTCATCCACATTTTTATAAATACTCTTACCTGATAATTATTTTATAATATAAACATAATAAATCTGTTTTTTTATAATTAACTTTTATATAATACTGGATTTAATCATCTCATACACGCACTTCCGTTTTAAATTTAAGTTTAAGTTTAATTTGTTTTATCAAAAAGAAATTAACAAATATATTTAAGAGAGAAAATATTTTTTCATTCTCAAAAAGGAAACATAATTTGGCTCTGTATGAATCAAGTGTATATTTTCAAAAAAGAAAATTTTATTGTTTTAAATTGAAAGTCTTTTTGTTTTGAGAATAAGATTATGTTTGGATGTGTAAAAAATTTTCTTCTTGAAAACATAAAATTGTTTGGAGTAAAAAAATAGTGTTGGAAATTGTGTACTGCGAGAAGATTTTAAAAAGATTCTTTTTTTTCTCCTAAAAAAATACTGTACAAAGTAAGTTAAAAATGAGATAATTTTTTTTTTCAAAATGAGATAATGATGAAAAAAGTTAAGATTAATATTTTTTTATTAAAATTTTCCAATTTCTAAATTTGGATATGTTGTCCAAACATAGGGGAAGTATCTCTAAAAAGAAAAATAGTAAACAAAAAAATTATTTTGTGGCAACATCACTTCTAACAAAATGACTTAAAATTTTATCAGTAAAAATAAATCTATTATAAAAAAAATTATTCCTTAATAACAACTTTAAGGCATGTAGAAACTATCTAAATCAAAAATCACGGACCATTATCCTTTATTAAAAAAAAAAAAAAAAAAAAAAAACAGTTATATTACCACCCCCTTCCCTTCACCCTATACAACGCAATCGAAGTCCAGCCACCCTGTAGATATAGGTATATGTATAGAATCACATAACAAACTTACCAAGAAAAAAAAATAAAAAAGAAGAATCGAATAAAAAAAAGCCACAAAAAATCATTTTTAAATTCTAAAAGCAAATAAAAAGAACACATAATAATAATGAATCAAAAAATTAAAAAATACATACTTCAATAGTTGATGGCTCTTTGAAAGACATGCTTTCTTTTATTTTCATTTCACTTGAATCATTCATTGAAAATTTTCATGTAATTATAAAGATTTTTTAAGAAAAAAATTTGATGAAGATCACAACTTAGAGTTTATAAATGAAATTAATGTTAATTAAATTTGTAGGGAATGTTTTTTTGTTTCTTTAAAAAACATTACTTCCATTTATGTGGTATATTTTTTTTAAAATTATTTTACATAACAAAGAATATTTCTATTTATAGGTATGTGGGGGAAATGAGCATTTTTAATGGGTTTTAAGATAATTTTATTGTATGGTAAAACTATAATAAGAATCTTTAATGATATTGTGAGGATATTTATAAAAAATGTGAGTCCAAATAAAATCTCTCCTTTTTTTCCTTCTAGTAACTAAAAGGCTAGAGAAAGACACTCTACTCCGACCTCATACTATTGATGCACCAGCTTATTGCCGCATTCACTCAAACTCAGACTTGCAAATCGTTTAAAATCATTAGAATGTCTTTCTTTTTCATTTCAATGTAATTTGATTTAAGCTTTATGTTTGTTGTTAAATAATGTTATGATATTTTTAATTCTATCAATCATTTGAATGTCGTTTTTTTTTCATTTCAATGTAATTTGATTTAAGCTTTATGTTTGTTGTTAAATACTGTTATGATATTTTTAATTCTATCAATCTTCGCAGATATATCCATTTCTATCTTATTAGTTTAAAAAATAGTTCAAAAAATCATTTATTATTAGTTTTCTAATTGATTAAACAAAGTCTAACAAATTAAAACAAAGGATATCACTTCTAGTTTCTCCTAGTTTCAAACACAGGTTAACGACTTGACTGTCCATTTAACATGGTGAAGAATAAGAACAAAAAAGTGATAAAATTTATTTAATAAACACTAAAATTCCAAAAATATATCTATATTTTTTGCATAGGTAGTAGATAGGCTGACCTCTAAAACCTATGCTCTCAAATGCTATCAACTTTATAAATAACAACACCAAGTTTTCCCTCACTTTAAAATCTAACGATGTGGGACTTAGTTGGAAAGGAGCCAAACACATCGATAGTAGTAGTGGTACTAACAGAATACATAGGAATAAACACGTATGGGTTTCCTTTTTTTTTTTTTTTTTTTTTTTTTTTCATTTTTTCATTTTTATTCTATTTTTCTCTATATATATCACAAATTTTAGAATGGAGTTGTTATTAGCTGGATGGACAAAAAATGAGGACTCGGAATCAGAAGGGGAAGAGCCTAGTATCATTTCATGATACCAAAGTAATCATCAAGTGCATGATACCAAATTTGTTTCTGATTAAGTTATAAAATTCTTCTAAACGTTTAAAACACATAAATTCAAAAAAAAAAAAAATTCGAAATATGTTTTCTTTTAGGTATTTTTAATGTCTTTTGAATGTATCAGAATTTTCTTTTATAAGCAATTTAAGGATAGTTATGTCGTGTATATATGTATATGTATGTATTTTTTGTCCATTCACATATTATACGAGGGACGATATCAAAATATATGTATTTAATTTCAAGAATATCTATATAGTTTCTAAAAATATAGAAACAAATTGAGCAATAATTAGAACTAGAAGGTATAATTTTGCAATTAACCATTTTTATGTGAGTTATACTCCGAAGTAGTGAGTAGATAAAATTTTGTACCATATTTCAAAGTTTATGGGAATGCGTCTTAGTTTGATAAGTTTGGAGAGATATTGAGACAAAGATCATAGTGATGAAAAGATTTTACCCTATCAAAGATTTGGAATGACAAAATCCACACAAATCACTTCAAATTGAATATTTTACTTTTTTTAAATCCATATTACACTTATTTTTCTCCCTCTCAAATACTATCCAGTTTAGATTCCCAACTCAAATTGGATTTCTCAGTTCAAACCCCACTCCAACTAGGTGCTTTACAAGATTTCCTAATTATTATTTTTCTACTATTGCCCTCAAAATTACTTTGTGGTTTACATGAGATCATTTCAATCCAAACTATCATTTTGGTATCATATAGTTTTTGACTTTATTATATATTAATATCAGATATTAGACTTGAAAATCCTCGTTTATGATTTGTTCATAAGTAGGTCGTCAACTGAGATTGAAGTTGGGATGAGTTTTACAAATGTGTGTTTGGTTGAAAAAAATGTTTGGAGTGTGTGTTCGAAAAAATAATTAAGGGCCAATTTAGGGAGACTTTTGGAGATGGAATTTTGAAGGTTCGTTTGGAAATGTGTATTTGGTTGATGTATGAAATGGAAATGAAGTATGATATAGAAAATAATGCAACAATTTAAGATGTGTTTAGAAAAAAATATGCAAAATGGATCTTGTTTCGTTCATCTTGTCGTTGTGAGTATTTTAACACAAGAATCATCTTCTTTCAATTTGAAATATAAAAGTAATGGACTTTTAAAATTTAAGTTTTTTTTTTTTTTTTTGAAATGGAAGAGAGAGAAAGTGAGTTGTAGATTTAGGGGTTTGGGAGTGAAGATGTCAAAACTCCGTATGGAAACGGAATCACAAATGCCTCTAATATGAATCTTATTTTGTTTATCTTCAAATTCTATGTAATTAAAAAAAATTATCTCATTTACACTTAACATAATAAAGTTATGAGCTTTTATAATTTGAGTTCACTACAAACATTTGAAGATATAATAATGAAAAGTAATTGGAAGTTTTAAGTCCAAACGAGTCCTAAAGATTTGTCCCAAAAATTAGTACTTAATCTGTTATCTCTTAAAAACTAAAAACATCAAGATAAATAATTTTTTAAAAGATATCTTAGTAATTCCTCCTTTTAATTTTATGTTAAAGTTAAATTTTGGATGTCAAAGTTTGGAGATCAGAGCCATTTCTAAAAAAATAAAAGTCTGATATTAAAATTATATTACAATAAAAGACAATCAATTAGTTCCAAAATAAATTTTCAGAATAACCCCAAAAGAAATAACTTTATTGGGGATAAGTTAGGTTTTTTTTTTTTCTTTTTTCTTTTTCAGATGAAATACTGGTTTTGGTGTAATTATTTATCTTTGCTTTATCAATATATAAATTAGTGTAATACGAAATAATAATGAAAATGGAAATCTCCATTTTCATTTTTTCCATTTTCATTTTTTGCATATTCATCAAATTTGACTTATAATTAGTTTTATAAAAACTTTCACTAATTAAAATATATGCATTTTAAAAATGTGTGTTTGGTTGAAAAAAATTTGGAGTGTGTGTTCGAAAAAATTATTAAGGGTCTATTTAGGGGAACTTTTGGAGATGAAATTTTGGAGGTTTGTTTTGAAACATGTGTTTGGTTGAAATACAAAATGAAAATAAACAGTGATATAAAAAATAATGTAACAATATAAGATGTGTTCAGAAAAAAAATACAAAATATATCTGATTTCTTTTATCTCGTCACCGTAAGTATTTTGACATAAGAATTATCTTATTTTAATTTAAAATATGAAAGTTATGAATTTTTAAAATTTAAGTTTTTTAAAAATAAAAAAGAGAGAAAGTGAAGATGTCAAAAAAGACAGAACCCAAAACACCCCCTTATAATGGATCTTTATTTCGTTAAGTAATTAGAAGTTTTAAGTTCAAACAAGCCCTAAAAATTCAAAATCTCCCATCTCCAAAATTAGTTATAAAAAAAATCTCAATAATTAAAAGACATGGGGGTGTTCCGAGAATCGAACTCGGGACCTCTCGCACCCGAAGCGAGAATCATACCACTAGACCAAACACCCTCACGCGATCAATCAGCCTCAGAATTAAAATAACACACAAAACCTGAAGAACCATGGCAATAAAAATCAAGACGAAATCAACGGGGTGTACTTTTTGTGAGCTTGGAAGAAAAGCAGCAGAAAAAAATGGCGGCAGTAGCAGCACCAGGTGCGGCGTCTCATCTGCGCCACCACATCCTCCACCACCGCCCACCACCACCACCACCGCCATTATCATCTTCACCTCCTTTTCTTCTCAAACCCCTTTTACTCTCCTCAGTTTCCGCTTCCAAAACCACACCCAAACGCTTTAATCTCCTCTCGCACTCGCACTCGCACCAACGTCGCTTTACAATTACAAGCACAACTACTCTCTTCCCTTCTCTCCCTCTCCTTTTCTGCCGCACTCTGTCCCTCTCAAACACTTGCATTCCACCGCCCATTAACGCTTCCTTGTCGGTGGAAACAGAAGCAGAACTAGAACTAGAACTAGAAGAAGATGAAGAAGATGAAGATGAATATGAAAATGAAGAAAGTGAACCCACCCGAGAGGTTGAAATGGAAGAAAATGGAGGTGAAAATGAGAGTGAGAAATTGGATAATGTGGGTTTGCATGCATTACGTGTGAGGACAAGTGGGGTGGAGCTGCCGAGCCTGACGGTGAAGGAGAAGAAGGAATTGGCGTCGTACGCACATAGTTTGGGGAAGAAGTTGAAGTCCCAGTTGGTGGGGAAGTCCGGCGTCACCGCTAATGTCGCCACTTCTTTCGTCGAGACACTTGAGGCCAACGAGCTTCTCAAGGTATTTCTTTGCTTTTTCATGGGGTTTTCGGAGTTGTTCTTGTTGCGCTACAGCTGCTCGATGAAATTCCTCATAGAAATGCTTTCACCTATTTGGAAACTACGAAAATGTTTGTTATTTATTGTTTTGACATCTACGTTTCCATTATAGGAAATAGATTTGAGGACAAACCGTACGTTCTGAATCTCATTTGGGTTGCTCTAAGTTGTCGTTTTAGGTCAAATACAGCTTCTGCTATGGCCCTTAGGTAGACATGGAAAAATGGATGCATATAGTGCGTCTCTATTGCGGATTCCGCTCATGTTTCTCCTTATTTTTCATCCCTAATGGACTGATTTACCTAACATGGCCTTTTAATAAGATGTGACGTGATATTTCAATCGAAACGAAACTTTTGATCAGCGTGTCATGATTTTACTGGAAGGATATGAAATAGACATGAATAAAGAGCTGCAGTTGTGGAATCCCTCAATTGGTTATACATGGCTTAGTTTGGTTGTGTTGACTTCATTGAACTGTCATTCTTAGTTTGGTTGTGTCTTTACTCCTTACTTATAATGTACATTACTTTTTTACCTGTTTTACTTGGTAACTAATGGGAAAAGAGTTTGAATTGCAAGCTGACCTGAACTTTTAATTCAAATGGTGTGAGCAGATTAAAATACACAGGACGTGTCCGGGGGAGCTAGACGATGTGGTGAAGCGATTGGAGGAACTGACTGGTTCAGTTGTTGTTGGTAAAATTGGTAGAACAGTGATTATTTACAGGCCCAGCCTCACCAAGTTGAAAGCAGAGGAGAAAAAGAGGCAGTATCAGAAGATTTTCACGAGGAGGAAACAACTCAGACCAAGACCGACATTTCCGGTAAAGAACCACCGAGACAAAACTCCCTCTTTCTAGTGACTGCTCGTCTTTTTTCCGTTGTGCATTTACATAAATTTAGTTATATTCTGTTGAAGAACCTTACTGAATCTTTTGGAAATTTCAGACAAATGGAGCAAGACCAAGAGTGTCCGGCCGTGGTCGGCGGGGAAGTAGGAGGGTTTAGACGCCCTTAAGACTGTGGTGATACTGTATTAAGCTGTGTCAAGACAAGTTCTTAAAGTAGTTTACCAAAAAAAAAATATATATATATATATATAAATTAATATAAAAATTTCTAGAGCTTGGCCAAGTTTTTTGAAGTCATTCTTTCACCTTTCCGCAAATTTTATTTTATTTTATTTATTTATTTATTTTTAATGAGTACATGAATTTTGCTCTTGATTGACAATATAATCATGTAGAACTAAATATTTGTCAGTTCCATTACAATTACAAGAATTGATCCTACAAAAAACAGACAAATAACAGACGTGTAGAATCGCTAGGGACGTCAAGATGGCAACGACCTCGTCTTTGGCCGGTAGGGCATGTGAGGAATACGCGAACTTTCAGCAAAGCACCACGACCAATAAATAATGATCTTTCGATCCTTCCCAAGATGGTATCACCCATCATCGCAGCAACCGCACAACTAGATTGTTAAACTATACAGCTTGTAGTTTTTCCAGTGTGAACTTGGATTGATCTTCCGAGTATAGAATGCCTTCAGGGGATAGAAGGCGTCGAAGCGCGAGAAACAATCGGGTCTAGAACATTTAAAAAAGACGGAAAAAAAAAGAGTTGAGTTTCCAATGGAATTTACAGGTGTAAATTGTAGCAAAAATAGGAAATAAAGAAAGCAGCAACTAGCAGGTTTAGAAGGTCGGATTTGTGTCTTACCCACTGAAATGCCGCAAGTACGCTCCAACAGCCCACCAAACCAAATCCTTTGCTGCTAACAATCTGGTAATAAGGGGTTAAAAAAAAAAAAAAAAAAAAAAAAAAAAGAGGCCAATCTTACTCAATTAACTCAAGGCAGATTCTAAAAGACTAACAAATCATGAAACAAAGGGAATAGATTAATCCTACCATCAGTAGAATTGCGCCAAAGGTAAAGCAGCCGCTCATTGACATACTAATGAATTTTAGGTCTCGTCCAGCCTGCAAGAAGTACGAGCAGATATTACGACTGTAAACATTACAAGTTTGTGCATGTTCTTATGTAGATTGGGGCTCTACAGCTTGCAGTCAAAGTTGCGAACAAAGTAACTGACGAGTGAATGAGAAATAAAATCTGACATTTAATTTGTACCAAGTTTCTTATCTTTTCAAGGTAATCTACTTGGCCTCACACTAAAAAGCATAATCTTAAAATCTAGAGACATGCATTGAGGTGGTTAGTGTGGCCTTGACAACAACAAAACCAAGCAGAATTCTGATGAGTGACAATAAAGACGGTGTCCTTAATGAGTTTCTAATCATTGCTCGCAGAGTGTGAGAAACAGTAATAATGAAAGATGAAACTATATCCTCCTTCCAAGGGAAAAAAAAAAAAAAGGAACAACAACGTACCAGCAATGTTCCCTCAAGGCTGTGAGTTGGGGGTGTCACAGACAAAGCAAGAAAGTATGGTACTAAAATTTTGTGCATCTGCAAGTATTATGATGAAATACCAAGAGTCAGGAATTTCAAAGCATTTTTATCTAGATAACACAGAAAAAGTATCATTATTGAAGATGAGTTAATGAAACAGCAGAGGTAAGACAGTGAAACGGAGAATCAGAACCCCACAAGATTTTCTTGGTTAAATAAAAAAAAAAAAAAAAAGATTATGGCAACACTTTCAAAATTAGGAATTGTTGAAGGAGAAAGCCCGAACCTCCCGTATGACCATCTGATCGTGTGTAAAGATCTTTGGAAACAACCAAGGAATAGATGTTCCAACAACTCCTAAAACTAATCCAACTACAATTCCGATCGTGACGAGCGACTTGAGCAGCATTCTTGCCTGTTACACATCTTAAAATTTTGAGAACGCTTTCAAAGAAATGAATTGTTTTTTTCAAAAAAAAAAAAAAAAAAAAAAAAAAAAAAAAAAAAAACCAGAGACCGACTTTGGTGGTTAAAACATCTGCAAAGTATCGCAAACCTTTTCCAAACTACGTTTGACTCCATAAAGCAACTCGGGCATAAATGATTGTGCAGTTTGAGAAAGAGGTTCACCCCAAACTGTGCACATGATGAGCGTTTGAATCATGACCTAGGGAAAATTGTCAAGTCAGTAGTGGCAATGGTAATTGGCGGTACAAAGAAATAGAGCTAAGTGGGGAACAAAAATACTCGTGCGAAAGAAAACAACCTGATGAGCAGCCATGGTGTTTGTGCCCATTGATGTTACAAAATATACGAGGATAGTGTAGAAAGCCACCTACAAGATTAAAAAAGTGTCTTAGATTCCTAACAAGAGATTAGGATACAGAAATCTGATGGAGCAATATGTAACCTTGGCCATCATTGTCACAAACACTGGAGCAGCAAGCCCGACTATTGCCAAAAGTTCTTTGGGAGAGGGAATGGAGATGGCATATCCATTATATCCTTTCTTATTTAAAGCCTCAATCATCATATATCCTGCAACAACCTAAAACAATCTAGTTAGTGGCAATACAGACGAAAACAAAACCAAGTATTGAATGGAGTACAATCCTAGAATATATATTAAACAAGTTCAAAAAAATAAAATCTCAAGTTATGCAAGATCAAGAAGTTTATCCAGCATACCTGTGACACCATCGTAGCCCATGCTGCACCAGCAATGCCATAGCCTAGAAAGCTGCACAGGACTATATCACCAATGCCATTTATAATGCTGGCTGCAGCCAAAGCCTTCAGAGGTCCCCAAGAATCTTTCATGCCAAGACTGGGAAGAAAAATAAAAACATAAGAATACAAACTCAGCGGAGTTTCAACTTACAAGAGTTCACAATCTAAGGACATCATTGAAAAATATTTGTGAATAATCTTCACTATAAGATGCTGATTTCTAACATATTTCTTCTTAAAATAATTCCTTGTGAGAAAATTCTTCGTAAGAAAAAATTCTATTTACAACACTAAAAAGACAAAGACCTTAAGACTTCAACAACACTTCATCAAGTATTCATAGTGACTTCAAGAAGGGACTGCAATGTTTTCTTATAATTTTATTAGATGAATAACCAATGTTACTAATAATTTTTTTCAGAAACTTTTTCCACAATAAATGTGCGGGAAGAGTTAAGTAACCTTGCACTTTGGGCAACCCAGCCAACAAGAACAGCAGGCCACGCCAAGCCTCGAATCTACCAACACAAAATAATCTTTTCAATCGAAATCCAAGAATTATTCATAGGAGTGTTCCATAAATGTGAATAGTAAAGGCAACAAAATACATGGTGCTGAGCAAACATAACAAAATTGGAATTTGTTTGTAATGCTGCAAATTAAAATTCTGATCTGCTGAATTATTTCATGGTTATCAATTACTATGGAAATAAAATATTGAGATTGAAGAACGATGCCAACAAGCTATTATAGAAAAGTAAAAGGTAAAGATACCTGAACGTAGGTGTTTGCCGCAGGTACAACATGTGAATTCTTTGCCCCAGAAAAAGCTGAAAGTAACAGTAGTAAATTTATCAGTCACTGGAAAGCCGTTGGAACATCAAAGCATCAGGTAACTCCTATGCCCACCTAAAAAATATAACCAAGCGCTCAATCTGTTGATAGCTAAAGTATTATGAAACTATGTTCGAATTGTTATTACCAGTTAGAGCCCATGAACCAAAAAATCTTGTAAACAAGAGCATTGAGAAGCCACAAGCCAATCCAACAAAGAGCAAGACAGATATATGATGTTGCACTTCTTTCTTATCCTGCGGCAATAACAGATGGTCAACAACGGAGCACAAAACATGGAAAAGACCGTTCAACTATTACTGCATAATGTTATACTGCAACCCTAGCATAATATATAACTGGGGGACTTCTTCTTCTTCTTCTTTCTTTTTTTTTTTTACCTCTCTCTCTCTCTCTCTCTCTCTCTCTCTCTCTCTCTGGTGGTTGGGAAACTTGTGCATTCACTACAAACCATCGGCCTGACTCTGGAACAAAACTACTAACTGTTTACAACTGCAGTGGAATGACATGAGCTTAGCTCGAGCAATAGCATGTTTCCATCAAAAGGTCGGACTAAGGCCTAAAACATATAAGCTTAAAACTCACTTTACAAGGTTTTGCCCAAAATTAGTTAAGACAATATAGTTGAAACGATACAAAAATAGATTTTTCTTTAGTCTCCTAATATTTATGGTGCACTGAAAGTGACTCAAATTCTCTTGGAAGCCACAAAAAACTAACAAAATTTAGATTCGCATATCCTAAATTGAACTATAACAACCTAAGTCAGTCATTGGAGCTAAAACAATACTAAAAACTGCTAAACTATTTCTCTTCATAGTCTCCTAAAATTTATAGGTGCACTTACCATAATCCTCTTGGAATCCTCATAAAAGTACAAAATTTGGGTTCATATATCCTCGATTCAACAAGAATAGCATTCAACATATATGTGTGTGTGTGTGTGTATTTATATGGATAATCCAAAAGAGAAAGTAACCTGTTTAGCAAGTGCAGTGGCAACCATATTGGAAGTAGCAATGGAAAGAAACATGAACACGTAACTCAAATTATCGCACAAAACTGTTCCCGGCCCTGCACACACAAACAAAAATTGTCAAAATTCACAAGAGGAAACACTTTTTTTCATTTTAAATTCAAGAATTTGGAATCAAAATAGAAAGAAAATAATTGTAAGAAAATAATTTCTTAATAAATACCTAAAGCAGCAAGCTCAATGGAGCTCCCTTGGCCGATAACCACAGTGTCAATGAGACTCATGAGCGGACCGCAGATCCAAAGCCCCGAGAGAGGTCCGGTGAACATCGCGATCTCTTTCATCTGACTCCACATCCCTTGACTCTCCAATTCCTCTCGCTTGACCTCCGCCACAATTCCTTCCTCTTCTTCACCTCCTTCATCGAACACCGTCGCCGGAGGAGCAGAGTCATTAACGCCGTCGTCTTCGTCCTCGCCGCCGCCGCTAATTCTCCGATCGTCGACGACACTTTCTCGGCCGGCGCTGACGCAACCAGGCACGACGAAACGACGCCGTCCGGAGGAGAATCGTAGATTCGGGAGGCAAAGAATGCTCGAGAAGCGCGGCGAGAAGGAGAAATTGGGATTCTTGAGGTTGAAGAAGGTCGTACTTGGAGTCCGGTTGTTGAGGATGTTGAGCTTATGGTTTTGAAGGAGGGGAATTTGAAGCTGGACCGCCATTTTTTTTGAAAAATTTTCCGGGAAAATGGGGTAAAGAAAGAAAAGAAAACTCAAACTCTGCCCCAGAAAACGGAAAAGGTTGGTGATGAAGTGGAAGAAAAGAACGGCGGCAAAAGTGACGCGTGTGAGTGGTTTATATAAGTTTTGGCCTCGTTTGCTTCGCCGACTCAAACTCAAAATTTTCATCTCAGTTTTTGTCTTTTTTTGAAAAAATTTTTTATCTTTTTCTGAAAAAATTTTTTGTCTTTTCTAAAAAGTCGACAAAAATTACTATTTAAACTTAAAATTTCCAACTCAAACCGTTTTACCAAACGGACCCTTTGAGTTTCAGTTCGATCAGTTCAACGCACGTGGGAGCTTGGCGGCCTTTTCCTTGACTTTTTTTGTTTTTGTTTTTTTTTTTTCGAAATATTTTCCTCAAATTTTTTGACCGCTTTTTTTTTTTTTTTTAAATAAAGGATTCGAACTCTATATATTTTAATGAAATTAAGTGTAAATATCGTTAACCTACGCCGTTTATCACTCTTTTTTTTAATTAAAACTTTTCTTCCAAAAATGTGGAGGGTCAACGAATACTTAATTCATGTGTTCTTGGGCGGGTACGAGGGGTGATAGGTGGGTGGCATATAGATTAGAGGACAAGAAAATTCCAATAATCACATATGAATGGTGAAAAAAAAATAGTAAAAGAGTGTTTGGTCTAACTTTTTTCCTCATTCCTCTCACCTTAAAAAAAGATGACCATCTCATTTTTCAACCTTACTAGTTACTTCCATCCAATAATATAGGTAGGTTGGGGGTGGGTAGGACGAGCGATTTGGTCATTGAGACGATTAATGAAATAGAAAATAAGATGGTAGATCTAAACTCGTGTGTAGAGTTTGAATTCATTTACTCATATAATAAATTAAGAAAAATGAAAAGAGAAAAGCAATTAATTAGTTTTCTTTTTTCAAAAAAAAAAGAAAAGAAAAGAAAAAATCTTTGTGTAATACACTTTTTAAACATCATATTTGATTAAAATCACATTAAAATTATAAACATTCAAAATTCACATAAATTCAATACAGGCATTATAGTTAAAAATATAATCTTTTCGGCAAAGTATCTTTTTAGTATACTATCATAAAATCCTCTTGATAAAAATTTAAAATAGCAAAGCTAAAATTTTAAACTTTCAAAATTTTAAAAGAGCTGAAAAATAAATTTTGCAAGCGTTCTTTAAGAAACATAAAAAAAATTGAAGAATAAATACGAGAATTGTTTGATGAGGTATGTAAAATAGAATATATATATATATATATATATTTTGGTATAAGTCTATAAAAGTAATTTTTTCAAACTCTTCAATCTTATTTAAATCCACTTTAAGAAATATTTGAAGTTCATAAATTTTCATACGCTTTCTGTGGAAATGAAAAGTTGTCGTTGGAGTTTTCTTGATTGCGTAGCAAATGGCATGTCTGACTTTTAAACTGTGACCGACGTGATAGTGTAGCTAAGTTATTGCTTGTAAAACATTCACCCTCTTGATTTTAACCTCTCAAATGACGACAATATTCTATAGTTTTCCATCCAAAAATTATTGAGGAAAAGAACAAAGAACAAAATTTTTCTCTCTCTTTTTGTTCACAATAACATATTTTGTTTGGTTTCTTCTTTCTTGCATTGATGGAAAAAAAAAAAAAAATTTGCTAGTTCAATCCAAAATTACAATAACAATATGGATCAATGACTCGTTTGAGTATAATCGCTATGATATAATATTAAATAAAATAAATAAAACAAAAGAGATGCTAGTTTTTTTTTTGATTGTTGGGGGATAGACGTGGTATTTTTCTTTTTCTTTTTATTTTTTGTTTTTGTTTTCTTTTTTCTTTTTTCTTTTTATTTTTTGTGGGAGAAATGTGAAGCAAAGGGGAGGAGGTAGGGAGTTGGGGAATGAGATGTGTTTGGGGAAAGGGGATTACATGAGGTGGGTGTTGTGGAAGATTGTGTTTTGGGGTGGGTTTGGGAAATTACGTGAAGAGGATGGTTGAGGTCTAGAATCTTAAGCTCGGATACCACATAGAAAATTAAATAAGAAAGTAATAAAAGTAATAAGAGAAGAAGAACACAAAGGTTTTTAAATATGGATGTCTTTCACAGATTAAGAACAAATAATTTTATTAGCGAGTAGCACTATGAATGAGCTCTTATATAAATACAAGTTACAATATACACAATCGGATAAGTTGCTCAATGCTTACAAATATTCTAAAATCAAGACTATTCTAAATTATAAAAAATTAAAAGTTTCTAATAACGATAATTACATACAAAATAATAAATTTTCTTAATATAAAATATTAACTTTCTCTTATACAAAAAAATTCATTTTTTCTATGAAAAAAAAAATCTTAAAAGATATGCACAAGCTTTCAACTAAAGTAAATAGCTACACGTATAAGAAGTTTCTGAACAACCGAAAGGACTATTATTATTATAGTCCTATATATATTTATAACCTGAGAATGGTTAGATTTAAACTTTATATCTTAATTTATTGGAATTATGTGTGAAATTATAATAAAACTAGTCTTGAAAGTTGTAACCACAAGGTAGGATGGATTTTGAAAGCATTTCAATAGAAATGATTTTTTGATCGACAATTCCTGAAATCTGGCACATGAAGAAGGGCGCGACAATTAGCGAGGTGACTCGGAACGTGTTTCTTTTTCCTTTAAAGAAAAATATTGAAAAAACAATGTCAATCTTTTTAGGACGCACTTGGATTTTCATTATAATTGATTAACAGAGGAAAAAAAAAAGAAGAACACCAAATTATAGAGATGATAAGTGGTATTATTTTCTTTCCCAAACACATGCAAAATGAAAAAATTAGTTAATTATAGATCATAGGTATCACACATTATAAATTCTTTAAGTACCTTCATTCTCTCTTAATAAATTTTATCTTATTTAGGTTATTAGAACAGATTTGACATTTACAAATTACTTTCTTTCTTTTCTTTTTCTTTATTTTTTTTGTTTTTTTTTGGCTAAATCTTAAAGGATCTAGTGGTGGTCTCGTCATTTCCCGTTTCGTAACACCATACAGACAGGGTTTACACTCTCCTGAGTTGATAAGGAATTTGAACCTTCAACCTTCCGATTGGCGAGATCTTTAAAATTACCTCCCCGTTCCAACTTATCCACCCCTCTCTGGGTTTTACAAATTATTTATATGTGTAGTGTTTATTACTATAAATAAAAAAAAAAAAGTCATCATTTAGGACCCACCTGGATTCTCACGTGCATATAGGGTTAATATTATAAATAGGAAAAACAGGAACACCAAATCAGAATTGGTATTATATTCTTCACCAAACACACGTAAAGTGAAGAGATTAATAGTATATATATATATATATATATAGGAAAAACACGAAGATTATAGAGATGATAATTAGTGATGCTATATTCTTCACCAAATACACGTAATATGAAGAAATTATTTAATAGATGATGTGTATCATAGTATTGAAATTTACAAATTATGTATATGCCAATTGTTTATTATTATAAATAAAAAACGTCATCTTTTAGGACTCACCTGAATTCTCACGTGCATGGGTATAATATTATAAATAGGAAAAACAAAAAGATCACCAAATTAAAGAATTGGTATTATATTCTATACCGAACACATATAAAATGAAGATATCAATATTATAAATTGGAAAAACACGTAGATCACCAAACAATATTATCAATATCATTTTTATTTTAAATTTCTGATCTCCGTTCTCTATCCTAATAAATTTCACCTTATTTAGATTATAAGAATAGAAGTAATATTTATAAATCACTTATATGTCAATTGTTTATTAAAAATGCATATCAGATATGTACGACGACATTATACATGCACCGATATCCCAGACGCGTGAGTCATGAAAAAACCTCCATTATTTTGACAAATATGTTTTTTTATCACGTGGCAAAAAATGTGGTTTGTCTATTAAAAGAATTCAATACCATTATAAAAATAAGTTTTGTACCAAGCTAGCAACTCTCGGGTGTTCTTGAAGTAAGTTGCCAATTTATTTGTTGAATTTTATTTTTTCCTAGAAAATTTCTTTTGCATTCGAGACATCAATCTTTATGATTTCCGAAGATCGGAAGAAGAAGAATTACGAGTTTTTTCGGAGAGATTCTGCGACACCCGGATGAAATTTACCCGCTTGTGAAGTTGAAAATGGCGATAAGAAACGCCGGGAGCCCCATTGAGTTTCTGATTTTCCATGCTCCCCAAGTTTTCGAACAGTTACGCCCTCCTAATTCAGCAGCTCGGCCCTGAGCTCCGTAACGCCGTAAGTTGTTCTTGTTTTTCATGGCTATTTTTGTGATGAAGAGACTATAATTTGATGTGTTCGTTAACTCTTCCATTATGATCAGTTTGAGAAGAGTCCACAAAAGGTCTAACAGAATTCTCACTTTCTAACTATTTTTTTACATTTCATTTTGATACTTAACTAACTACCCAACGTTTTTATTTTTATTTCTATTTCCATTTCTATTTAATTTTAAGAGATGGCAAGTGTCATCCTAAAAATAGAAATATGATTCTGTTTGAACAGACAAGAGAACACCTCAACAAAGATGTGCATGCAGGCACAACCATTGCTATATATATATATATATATATATATATATATATATATTTCCTATGAGCTATTGAAGGCAATGAAATTATTTCTTCAAATTTTCATTAAAAAAAATTTATTTCTTAAGAAAAAGTTTTTTTAAAGGCGAAATTTCATTCAATTCATAATAGAAATTATAAATATAAGCGACTAACCCCGCATTATAGAGACAAAACCCTCAATGAAAATCAGTATCATTGGTACATTCTCATGACACATAAAGGGAAAAATGGATGTCTGAGGCCTGACACGGGATAGTACCTCGACAAACCATCATTGAACATGCATAAGGCTCTTTTCGATAATACCTCTACAAAATATGGAAACTCCAGATTGATTGAGAGACTACCAACTGTAGCATAGAGGCCACCACTAAATCCGTTTATATACATATATAACAGAATTAAAACACTGCACAGACTCAGATCTGGTGTGTAACAAACTAATTCAGAAGATGGGGAAGCTACCACCGTTATTATAAATCATAACATAAAAAAAAAAAAAAAAACCAATGCATTTTCCTAAGAGGCAAAGATAAAGACACCATTATTAAAAATAAAATCCTACAAAAAACTAGGAAAATTTTACCACCACAGATACAATCATCAACAACAATTAGGCCATTACACCCGCCAAGACCAAGCCAAACAAAGTCATTGAGAAGAAACTTGCTGATAAAAGATCAAGCATCCAACAAGCCCTCGTCTTCTACATGTCATATCCATCTCAAAACGACTTTGAATAGTCATGCTATAACCCAAATCTTTCTTATAGTAATGAGATCTCCTTTATACGGGCTGGGAATTCGAAGTCCAGCTCAAAGGTGATGCCGAACTCCGCCTCCAAAAAAGGAGAGGGAAGACTACAAAACCCTAAGGTAGAGAGAAAAGGTTAGAGAGGGAGAAAAGAACTTATTGTAGTTGTTAAAAGTTATTTATAAAAAAAAAAAAGTTATTACTTGTATGTATTTTCCCAAATGTTACTTTCGTGGATCTGGCCATTTTTTATTTTTAGTATTATTATCGAAGATTGAAAAATCGATGTTTTTATTAATTTTTTGGGGAAATTTCTTAAAGAAAAAGAAGGGTAGTTTTGTTTTTTTTTTGGGTAGAATATCAGTAAAATTTCTTTCCTTGAATATCAAAATTTTTTACGGAAAATATTGATTTTCTGTAAAAAGTGTTGCGTTAAAAGACAAAAATATTATGAAAATTTCCATAGAGATATCATCTAAGCATGTATTTATTATTTAATCGAGTTAATTCATTTTTTTATTTAATTTAGCTTACAGTTTACTATATACTAATAGGTAGTGGGTAGAAAATAAGAATTAAGAGACTTACATTCTAAAATTATATAAAAAAAAATTTGTCAGACTCTTATACTATTTAACCCTAAAAGATATTTCAAGAATCGGCCTTAGTTGAGGGTTATGTCTCTTATATTACATAATTATTTTATCTTTGATATTAATATTTGTATCCAATTTTAATTTGAATGATAATTTTAATGTTCAAACCTCCTAAAAACTTCTTTTGTTATTGATATATTCTCATCATTTATGACATTATAGGTGAAAACTATTTGTATTGGGTTGACTTTTATTTATTTTACTTAATTTATGAACATAATCGTATACTGATCACATTTTACTATGCAAATTTATAATCTGGTATTTTTGATTGAGTCTTTCATTCACTTTATGTTTTGTAAACTATTTTAGAACTTTTTAAAAATTCAGTATTGTATGATAAATTTTCATATTTTATATTAATTTTCATCGACATTGATATTTCCGTTAATACTTTCGTAAAATCTATACTGATATTGAAATGGATATAAATATTTTCATCCGTGATTATTACTTATAATATCCAAACCATTCTGTTATTCTCATTTCACTTCTAATTTTATATTTGTCTAACAAGAATCCCAAATATCCATTTCTTTTTTGGTTTTTCAGGTATGTGTATTTTATCTGGATCTGAGGGCACTCGACACTGTTGGTCTGTTCTTTATCTTTAATAATATTTTCCTTAGTTTTATTACAATTTTCAACTTGAAATTTCCACTTCAAATGGTTATCCTTAAAATTGTTTTTTAGTTTTTCCCCTAAGTTTTCTATTATAGTCTTAATAACATAAATATTCTACTGAGGAATTGCACACAGAGGATGACACCAGCATAACCACAGATGTCAAAGTGCCTATCCTAAAATCCTTTCATCCACACATAGATGATCTTGACTGGCATTTTTCATGTAAAGATCTCATTGTCTTATTTAAAATTTGAATTTATCGTTTAAATTGTGAATTTAAATCTATATCCTAATGAAGTCTTGATGTTTTCAAAATATGAAATTACCCCCAATTTTGAAAACCCAAATCCCAAATTAAAAAAATACTAAATTACAAAACTTAGACCCTGAAATTCCCAAGTTACGATCATCAAGATATTCCTAATAATGATACTTAAGGATTAATGATTATCTTGAATCAGTAGAGGGATCTGAACTCTACATCTTATTATAAAATCAGGTGTGAAATTACTGTTATATTATGTGACGTAAGATCATGTTTCTGATTTGTTTTCATCAGTCATTGTTCAGGAAAAAAAAAAGGAAGAAATTCAGGACAAAAATTTATTTTTGTTTATAAGAAATATCTTACTAGTGTGGTTGTAGACATACCATTAGGTAATATCACACTTGACTTCGCCAGTGGTGGAGCTACACATATATATATCAGTGGGGGCGTATAGTAAATTTATTTTTTAAGAAAAAATAAATAACATCAAAGTATAAAAACAAAACGGTAAATTTTTAGTGGGGGCTATTAAGAAATTATAATTTTTAGTGGGACAAAGCTAAAAAACTATAAATTTTTTGGAGTAGAATTAATTTTAGTATGGACTATATATGAGAATTTTTAATTTTTAGTGGGGTAATGATTAAAAAAACTTTAAAATTTTTGAAGGAAAAAAAAAAAAAAGCAAAAATTTTCAGTGGGAGCCATAACATGCCTCCGCCACTAGACTTCACCAAAAGATGTGGAATTTGAATCCCCAGCCCGAAGTTCTATATATATATATATATATATATATATATATATATTACTAGTTTTTCAATGTGGGATGCAGTTTGCGTATGTTAGTATCTTGTCATGAATATATTGATCTACGTACTTATATTTAGCTCCATTTTGTCTTTAATTAGGTGGTAGAGAGAACAGCAAAGGTCTCATGGACCAATTTCATTGTGTTTCAACTGCATTCATGGAATTGGACAAAGGGTTTCAATGATTTAAAGTACAACCTATTTTAAACAAAGAAAAGAGCAAAAATAAAAATAAAAATAAAAAAAGAGATAATGATCTGCGTCTTTGATATACATGATTGTTCCGCATCACATTTCTTCATGTGTTTTGTCACATGGGGGACTATAACCCCGTTTGGATTGTGTATTCAAACTCATAATTTAAATAGTATTCAAAATTTTATCAGAGAAAATACTGTAAATAAAAAGTTTAAAAAGTGGATTTAAAACGGGGTGCCAAACAATTGCTTATAATTTCTTAGTTGTTTATGTGAAATCGGAGAGTAGGTTATAAACGCATTGCAATACCGTCATTTGTGCAGTTGTCAGCAAGACATTGTGGATATTGCTCATAGAATGGGAGCAGGGATGGCAAAATTTATTTGCAAGGAGGTTTTAAGAAACAAAGGGGCAAGCTATAATATCCTCGGATTATTTTCACAAACGACCCCTAAAATATTATGCAACAGTTTTATGTTGGCCATGACTTTTTATTTTAAAAGTCAAGCTACTCCGATATTTAACTGTATTTATGTAAACGACTCCTCTATAGGTATTTTATAAAAAAAAAATTTGAAGGAAAATATTAGAAGAGATTATTTGGAGGACATTGATGATGAGAAACCAAGACCTCGGATGTTTTGGCCGCCCCAAATTTGGAGTAAATATGTTAACAAACTTGAAGTGAACAACTTTTATATTTGTCCAAATTAAATATGTAAGAATAATGTTTCAGGCCGTTTTTGTAGTTGAAACTCATCTGGGATTTTTTTTTTTTAATTGATTCCGAATTCAGGACTCGAAGAATGAGGAGAATTCAGTGAAATTTCACTCCTTATACATATGTACTATCTCAATAAGATCAGAGAAAATGAGGTTGTAGTTACGGACTCGATCGGGACTTTGATCCTTGGGGTTGTGTTCGGATTATTTTGATCTGTTTGTTTTCTCGAAAAAGAAAAAGAATTGCAACCAATTTTCATCTAGAGATCTTCTATTCTAAAACTTTTTCTAGATATATCATTTTGTTTCATTCATTCCATGTAGAAAGGATTGGCTTTATCATAGAACTCTGTGTTTGCCTTTATTTCTCATGGTAGGATAAAAACGAAGAAGCGTCTGTTTGTTTTATAGGTTTAAACGCATTTTAAATATTTTTTTTAGTATTTTCTTTAATAAAAATTTGAATTTCTGTTCAAACCTATGAAATAAATAGACCTGAAGAACGCTCACTTATTTTATTGAACACAAAATAATTGAATAATTTTTATACAAATACGATGTCTTTTCTTTTTACGATTTGAAGCTTACTTTTAATTTTCTCTGGTTGTAGATCTTGTCATTTGGCAATCTTGCGTTGTGCTACGACAACATGGAATTGTTTAGAGGTGTAGTGAAGTTGAGGCGTGGTAAGACTCTAACATGATAAAATTGGCTTCTTTCTGCTCCGACTAGATTGTTTTTGGTATCATCAGCGAACACCCGCTCTTCGTGTAGACATTGTTCTCCGGCTAGCTTCATGGTTTTCGTAAAAGTTTTTTTTTTTGAATGAAATAAGCAACGAAAATAGGCAACAAAGAAAACGGAAAAACAAGAACACACAGATTACGTGGAAAACTCTAGACGGGAAAAAAAATTACGGACAGAGGAGAAGAAATCCACTAAATCAAATATTGGTATAAGAATAGCGGTAATTGCAAAAGAACATATATAATAATAAAAACCTAAAATTACATCATGTATATATACCCGAATACCCGAAAACCGGATCTGGATAAAAACCCTATCGGGCCCGATCCCTCAGCTTCTATCACAGAGCCCCAAAAAAAAATCTCATAATTAAAGTTCCACCATAAATATCACACCACGAGCTTTTCGGGCCAAGCCAAAGAGAATTCGGGTCACCAAATTCTAACATTTTCAGACAATATCAGGTACTTTTCTAGCATTGTCCGCCCCCTAATATCTGATCCTTTTAAGATTTATTATTTGTGATTTGTGAATATATACTTGCAGAAATATTCCCGTTTAGCTCTATCAAAGTTCTTAGGCGCTGAAGACGCTGAATGCTCACTTTTCCTTATATATATATATATATATATATATATATATATATATATATATATTTTTTTTTTTCCAGGCATTGCTGCTAAAGTATATGATCAAACACACGATATGCGTGATGTCTATGGCGCTTTTTATGATTTTTCTCAGATTATGAAGTCGAAGGTATTGTTCTTGTATCAATAGTAAATGTGACATAAGCTTATTAATAAAAAAAAAAATAATAATAATAATAACTACATGTTAGCCAAAAAGGATTAGAAAGGGTCCTAAAGATTAAATTGAGTGATTGAGCCTGTGGTTTTGGTTTCCATATGTTGAAGAGTTGGTGAACAACCACGAGTTTTGTGCTTCTCGAAGATTTTACGTTATGACTGGAGCTCCAATTTTGAACTCGAACCACTGACAGGTTCGGAAAAATTTCGGGATGTCAAAGGCAAAAAAAAAAAAAAAAAAAAAACCACAGGAACAGAGGGAAAAACCTTACAAAGAACCCTTAGGGTTTGGACTGTAGTTATAAAAATAAAAAAAATAAAAAAACCTTGATAATGGTGTTAATTCTATTAGGGCGTGTTTGGGAGGAGGGAAAGAAAAATGGAAAGAATGAGTAATAGATAACCTATGGAAGGAAAAGAGGGGCAGTAGAGAGAGATCCTATATCTCTTATGATGTTTGGTACAAAGGAAGGAAATAAAATGAAAAAACATCTCTCTTGTTAATATGGTATAGAGATGCGAGGTAAAGGAAAGGAAAATTTTATTTGTATAAAGATTATGGTTAGTCAGTCAAATAAAATTCCTTCAATAATCTCTCATAATATCAAAATTTAGGTGTTTAATTTGAAAAATCATGAGTCCCTTCTCTAATCACTTTCTTCTTTTTTTCTTTCATACTAAATAGTCATGAATTGAAATGTACTTTGCTCTTAAAGCCTAGCTGGGAGGTACACCAACACCTTTCTCTAATAAATACATAATTATCTTGAATATAGTAACTATTTCCTATTCTTCCGATCATTTAGAAGGGACAATAAAATAAAATAAAATGAAAATTTTAATTATAATATTTAATATTTAATATTTAAATACATAATAAATGGCCGAACAACGGAAATTGATGGCATAACCATTACGCAAATTGTGCACCGGAATGAATGATTTGGTCCCTTCTTATTTATTGAAGGAAGGCCTCTCTCCTTCCTTCCACTTTTTTCTCCTACCAAACACACTCTTAACGCCATGCAAAATAATTTTCTCGTTAATAAAGTGGTGGAACAGGCATTGGTTATGCAGGTTGATGACAACCATCCGAGTGCAAAGACAACATTGAGCAGATTGGAGTCGATACAGAAATTTTGCAGGGATTCTGGGGCTCTTAATGGAAGGTATTTTCATGATTTTCAAGTTGTTCTCTTTCTGAAAGAGAACAACTAGTATTCCTTTTTAATTCTGGTTGGCACACAATTTTTTAGTGATTTTAATTTTCAAGAAATCTTTTTTGTTTTTGTTTTTTTTTTGAAAACTTATACTCAAGAATGATCCAAATTATTTGTTACTGGTGAGTTTCTACTATTTCTCTAAAATATGGATATTAAATTTTTTTTTTAATGACATATACTAATTGATTTTCAATCTCATGCAGATTATCTTTCTTGTGTTAGCCTTCATTTTTGCATATCATTTTGCCGACGGACTACATAACTAGTGCAAGTTTCTCCTTAGAAGATGAACAAAGGATTATGTTTTACTTAATAGAATGATTTTAAGACATTTCTTTAGTGGATATTGGTCTATATTTACCTATAAATTAATATATACATGTGTGTGTATATATGTAATGAATTGTTAAAACCAATCAAAACGTTCTTCAATATAAATAAAACCATTTAAAATGCCCTCTTCTTAACGGTCTATCTCCTTATATATCCTCAAACAATTTACCGACGTGATACTAATTGTCATTCAAAACGCCCCGAAATATATTTTTGATGTTATTAACTTATCCCCAGTATTTTTTTTTTCCCAATAAAAAGGTTACTTCACCCCCTCAACTACATTAAGTGTTCATAAAACCTATTATGTCTAAGTCTATCTATAAAACCAACAAAATTATCAAGGGCGATTTTGTAAAATTCCCATGGGTAAATTCCAAATTTTTCTTAAAAATCCTAATTAAAACCGTAGAAAAGATAAGCTGTGATACCCCGAAACACTAATACATTTTATGACACATTTAAGTTACAAAGTTCCAAATTATATCGTTAATTTATTAGAAATTTCATAAAGAGCATGTATCATCTAAATTATAGTGCCTAATCCAAACACTACATATGTGATGAATGATTGTTTTTAAGACTTTATAAAAAGTGATTTATTAAGTGCTCTTGTGGTGATGAGTGACATTAACAATTTTTGTGGGTCACTTAAGTTAAGATTATTAGATATATAATAATCTTATTTTACATGACGAATAATTAGAATTCATCAAAATAAAATCAAGTGTTGATTAGCACAAATTAGTAGCTAAATCTACAATTAAATTGTGTCAACCTTATGTGGCACATAAAAGAACATGGAAGAAATTCCATTGTCAACATTTTAGTGTGGAAAATCTAGCTTTAGAACTATGGTGGAGATTAAGAATAAATCAATGGTGGTGAGCCAATGGTGGTTTGATCCAAGGGACCAAAATAGATAAGATAGCCCAAGAATAGATACCATGTGGGGGGGGGGGGGGGGGGGGGATCGGTTTTGGCATTTTGGACCAAAAATTTGAGAGGCTTGATACAAGTTTTGGCAAGAGACCAAGCATGCTAAGTCTCCAAGAGATTGCATGTACAAAGAAAGAAAATATGACAAACTAGGACATGTACATACTAGTACATGTCATAAGTGGTCCTTAGTTGGTCAAAAGGGATTCAAATCACCACATACACACACAAGGCTTGGGGAAAACGTTTTTGCTTCTGAAGATGGGTTTAAAAATTGTTCAAAATACAGAAGATTTTTCTTATAAAAGGTTTAGAATGAAACCCTAACACCCCGTGCCTTTTACCAATAAGCAAAAATCACACTTTTATCTCCATTTTCCACTACAAAAACACCCTCTTTTCCTTTGATTTCTCTCCTCAAAAGTCACCAACTTTTCAATAATTCTCACACTCCTCCCAAGCTAGCACACAACCCCACAAAGATACTGAGTCATCTAGGGGTAAGAAAGGTATTTATTCCTTATGTTTTGCAAAGCAAAAAAATGTTGTGCTCAAGTTCAAGGGCTTTGTACTAAGTATTTATTCTTAATAGGTTAGGTGTGTACAAGGGAGGCTTTCAAGGTCTAAACAAGGCTCTACCAATAGGTGTAACAATCTCTCTCCACCAGATGCGTTAAGTCAGTCGGATTTTTCCTAGATTAAAAACGTAGTTTTTCTACAAAACCTAGAGCATGAAAAATATCCATTTCATGAAAATAAATACTTGACATGAAAAATAATGACCATGGCACGATTTTAGTTTAAGGTTTTATACTTTGAGCTTTCGGTTGGATTGAAATAAGTTTGTATGGCTAGTTTAGTAACTAGTAGAAATTTGTGGCTCTAAACCTCATTTTTGGTTATTTTGTGGACTGTAATTGCTTATATTATTACTTTAAATAAAATAAATGTTCTTAATGATACTGTAGATGACGGATCTATAAATTAAACATGATAGGCTTTCCAACGAGTTATCTTGAGCCTCATTTGGACTTCTATGTTATTTATTATAATTTTTACAGGCTAGCATGCAAAACTGACATTTCTTTGAAGCTCTGAAATAGCACTAGTAAAAATTGTTGATTTGACGATGGTTATTAACCGTCGTCTAAAGTTAACACGACAGTTGGACAACTGTCGTGTAATCCACCGTCATGGAAAGGTTCAAGATACCATGACGGTTAATAAACCGTCATAGTTAGGCGATATTCCACGACAACTAATACTGTCATCGAATAAAGAAATAAGGTGGCAAGACTTGCTAATGTGATTTAGCAGTGCGAAAGCGATGAAGGAGGGAATGTGATACTACCACGAATATAATTTCCACATTTAGACTTCTTAAATTATTTTGTATCAATTATCTTTAAAACTATGTTTTCAATATTTCGATATTACTAAACTAGTAGGAGTACTTAAAGACTTTAAGGTTTTTCTTTTTAACTTACATGACATTATAGCTTTTTAAATACTATCTCAATACGATTTTGAATATGATATTTATTAATTAGAAATTTCAATTTCCTCAGTTAAAAATTTATTCTATTAAACTCTTCAAGTACAAGTATGATTTTTTTTTTTTTAAAGAAAAAAATAAAGTTATGTATTTTTGACATCAAACATAAACAAGTATTAAGACTAAATTAACTAAAAATGAGTAAGTTAGCTAATGATCTAAATAGTTGGGTCGTTACATAAGCTATCAGAAACACTTCGTGCCATGTTCATCCAATGATGGTTTTCTCAGAAACTGTTAATCAAATATCCATCATTTAAGATGCATTTTGTCGTAGTGATACTAAATGCACCGCAAGTCAAAAACCTTAGATAAGTTAGAGAATTTGAAGCATAAGCATGCAATTGGGTAAGCAAATTAAGACGTTTCGAGCGGATTATTAGGAGGTGAATACCTTGGATAATGAATTCAAAAAATAACTAACTGAAAACATCATAATTGTCTCTACTAACTGTGTCAGAGAGGCCACAACAAAATGGCGTTGAGGAAATAAGAAATCGGATTGTACTTGACATGATGAGATCTATATATGTTTAGCCTTCATCACTTCCTGCATCGTTTTGCCTGCATATATGCAATGCGAACAACGGCACACATATTAAACATATTTTCTTCTAAATCGGTATCTGAAACACCTTTCGAGTTGTGAATTGGGCAAAAACCTAGTTTACGTCATATCCACATATACAGGTATTTGATCCGTGTTAAAAAGGGCCGGGTGAAAAAGGTGGAATCACAAATATTTGCATAGAGGATTATAACCTTTTTCCTTATATTAGTTGAGACGTTTTTGGATATTGATCTATATATATTTCTTTTAAATTTAGGGACGAAGGATTCGAACTCAACATTTTATGTTAGAGTCAAATGTGAAATTAATATTAGACTATACCTACAATCATATATTGGTCTATTTTTATTAAGAAAGATTGTAGTAAATAGTTTTTTTTATTATATATTTTTTTTACGAAAACAATTGAAGTAAAAAGAAAGATTTTAAAATATTTGAAGTAAATAATGAATTTATCATATATATATATATATATATAGTAAATTTAATAAATAAACAATTATTAGAAAAAAAAATATATATGGAAATGACAAGGAACAAAAAGTGGAAATAAACCGACGCGTAAATTATTAGCAACATGACATTAACAAGAAAACAAAATTTAGAAACAGAATCTTTGATGACCACCAATGCTCGTGTATCACACGGTCTTCTTAAAACAGATCCATCTTCTCATCGTAGGCACTCAAGGATTTTATCGATGTTTATCTCCCAGGACATAATGATGAATGAGTGTAGATCCCATACTAAACGAAAACCACTCTGGCGAACTTAATTATGCTCAATCATCACACTGAAACACCTAGATGCTCTAGCGAAAATAAATTGATTTTTCCAACTACACGGGTGCATATTGAGAGTCCATTTCCCATTCACCTTGGGCATATAAATATACCACTTAGAAATATACACGAAGGAGAACATATATCCATCTTAGGTCATTACAAATATGTTGTAGGTCCCACTCAAAATTGAGCCTAAAAAATGATACTCAACACGAGTCTTTCAAGCCACTCAAATATGTTAAAAAACTGCTATTTATTTTTTTATTTATTTTTCAGTAAATATTCTTTTGATTTATAAAATGTTTGTGTGTATAAGCAACAATATAAGTCAACAAAAATGGCTTTGCCGCGTCACTAACAAATTCTTTGTCAGTGTAACAAACGAATACGTGTTAAAAACCACTACATCTACAAAAGCACGTTTTGATTGAGTCCCTTTTTTATACGAGGCTTCATTGCCGGCCAAAAATTTAGAAGGACACAAAACTAAATTCAGTTTCGTCAAAATTTGGGATTGTCCAGTTGACTAAATAAAATAAAATAAAATATGGTCACAAAATATTATGTTTGTCCGACTAGGAACAACAACAACAATCATGTGGTTTAATTTGGTTTCTACAATGACAAAAAAAAAAAAAAAATCAAGTCTATTTAACTATATGAAGTAATTCGAAGAAGGAAAAGAACTATTGCTTCACCGTACTAATATCAGAAAATAAGATTTTTTTTTCATTTTATGTTTCTTAAATTTTAGGGTCATTCCCACTTTAACTCCTATACTTTAAACACTCTCCATTTATCATCTAAATTTTTAATTCAACCTCATTTTATCCATTCTATCATATTTTTAATTAAAAACAGATGGGAAAATAGGGAAATTAGTCTTATTAAACCTATTCTGTTAAGATTTCTGTTGAAAACAAATGGAAAATACCATATGATTATATTTAACTCACTTTTTTTCCATCTATTTTTTTAAATTTGTTTTTGAAGCTTTAGTTATAAAGCCTTTTTCTTTTTTTTTTTTTTTTCATACGTCAGGCAAATTGAAATTTAAAAAAAAAAATAAATGTATTTACTAATTATCTTGTTAAATGAGTTTATAAAAATTTTCAAGAAAGAAGAAGTTTCAAAAAGAAAAATGAAAAGTGGTTATTGAAAAGTGAAAAATAAGTATGGTTATAGATTATGAATAGTAAATGTTTATAGAGAGGAAAAAAAAAAAAACAAAGGATTTATACACTGTCTATTTAGGCATGACATATATGTGTGTGAAGAGAAAAATAACCAGTACAATGACCATTGTGATTGTCCTTTTTAAATTGAGGGTTAAACATTTATGTATACATATATTTAACAATGAAAACGGCTTTAAAAAATAACTTTGTCATAATGCTACAAATGTTAATTAAAAAATAGTAATTCATAAAAAAATTAAAAAAAATAGTAAATATGAATGATTATTAAAAAATAACTTTGTTACAAAAAAAAAAGTACAAATGTTAATATATGTGTAATTAATGCTATACTGCAACATATTATATAACTTTGTCATAATGCAGAAGCAAATTACAGTTTTAAATTAAAAAATAGTAAATATGAATGATTATTTTAAATAAATTTCTTTTCTTCAGAATATATTCCTACGGTTTCTTTTTGAGATAGTCATCAAAAGTGAAAATTTTACAATTTTAATTGTGAAAATTAGAAATTAAAGTTTGGATTTTAGATTTCAAAGTAGAAAGAATTTTCTTTTCTAAGTATCATTATATAATTTAAATAAATTATAATAATGCCCTTTTTTGTCTTTCTATGATAAATTATTAAAAAAAAAAATTAAAAAAAAAACTCAAAACTATTGTTTTAACTTAAATGGTCTCATTTCCATTGTAATTCCTTTTGGCGGCGTTTTCCCATTTAAAACTTTGTCAAGGTCAAAATATTATATGGATACTTTGAAGTTTTAAGTTTTTAACTAAAAGACAACTTCTAACTTCTGCTTAAAATATATATATGAAGTAAGGCGATCGAATTTGAATACGTAAAAGTAAATGATGCCCTTATTCAAAAGGTTGTTAGAGATGCTCCGTTTTGAGTTTCACTAGCAAAAAGACAAAATCAGACGCTTCCATATCTGTACTAGTCAACTAGTCAGTGCATTTATTCATCATCTATTTTTACTAATAAGAAAAGTCCAAACCTCTCTAACATGTTTTTGTTAGCTGATTTCCGTTAAAATATTTAAATTAAAATTGATTAACTTTTAAAAAATTATTTTAAAAACTTGACTTTTAAAAAAAGAAAATAAAAAGATAAAAAAATAAATTAAAATATTTTGGTTTGAAATGGTTTATAGACGATGGGCCTAATCAAACTAATATGTCAATATAAGATAACATCTCAGTGGAAAAAGGCACCAGTGTAATAAGCTTTTTACAGCGTTATAACAAATGACAACTTTCATTCTTTAAAGGTTGAATTTGAAATTAACCATTTTTATTTTCATGTGATTTTAACTGGCTATTAGACCGTCCCCAATGTATATTAATGTTAATGTTATATTTGTTACGATAAATAGCAAATTTAAAATATTATGCTGTAATGTAAATATTTGCTATATATACCTTTTGTCTCAGTCTTGGAATTCACAAAAGTAAACTTAGATATATATTTTTTTTAAGTAAGCATAGAAGTTAAACTTTGTCTTCAAATAGTTTAGAAAAAACAATCTTATTATGACTAACAATATCAATATAATGCTAAATTAGTCAATTTCTATACTTGTTGGCAGATTTGTTACCAAGTTTAGTATTATAACAAATTTAGCATAATATTATATAGAGAGTGATTTTTTTAACCCCGAATGCTAAATTTAGCTTTTATACATGAATTTAGTATTTACATTGAAGATGCTCTGAGAGACATGTATTATTAGTTTAAGCGTAGAAAAACCCAAAGCATATGGTGCCATCATGAAGCCAGTGTCGTTATACAAATTTATCATAACTTTCACAGCTTTAACATTTAAATCCACACATTTCTCATTCAAATATATAAATTATCGTATTATCTAAAAAATTTAAAATCCTATCTCAACTTATTTAACTCTAATTTGTATAGATACCCTTAAACTTTTCAAATTTGATAATTTAGTCCCTAATTTTTTTTTATTGTAATTAGCCCCTAAATTTATTATTTTTGACAATTCAGTCATTTTACTCGAATTCGTAAAAATTTAAACGGTATTTTACAGAAACTTACACATTATAGTTTAAGAAGAGCATTGTTGATCATTTTCGCTTGACTTCAATATAATTTACTTTGAAATTTGAACCTTAATTCAATTATACCCAAACTTAAACATAATTTTTTAAAGAAATTTGTATTAAAATTAGGCAAAAACAATCAACATTATCCCTTTTGATCTATAATGTGTAAGAATTGTACAAAAAAATTATCTAAATTTTAATAAATTTAAGTAAAAAAGACTGAATTACCAAAAATTAGAAGTTCAAGAAGTTAATTGTTAGGAAAAAAGAATAGGGACTAAATTACTAAATTCAAAAACTTCGGGGGGCATTTATGCTAATAGGTCAAACTTTACAAATTTAAATGTAAAAGACGCAAATTACCATATAACCGACGATGATGCCAGGGCATCACAAATACATCCAAGTTCATGTCCAAACAAGTCTTTTACAATTTCCAGCGGGAAAAAAAAAAAAAAAAAAAGTCGTTTACAAAATTCAAAAGAAAATAGTTCAAAGAGCAAAGTCCACGCTTTGCCCGTGCTTACATCCTCCCTCAAAGTCGCATTTCACGTCCTCGTAAAGTCCGTCAAACAAGCATATCATGCCACTATTAGAAAATAAATAAGAGAAAAATACACGAAATACCATTTTTGGTAATACCATTTGAAGTTTATAGCATAAATTTTAAGAGTTTGAAAATAATAGCATATTTGGTTAAAACTTTTTCTATAATTCCAGGTTTGCCCTCGTCTTCTTCGCAGCAAATCTTCATATCCATTGACACATCATCTTCGTCTCCGGCGGAATATCATCATCAAACAGATGGCGACCACACCGCAACAAGCATTGCGTGATCCGTCATTGGAACCAATGCGATGGTGGCCGCCTTGAGATGATTGAGATGGTATTTTTTTTTGTTATAAATCTGATTGAGACGATTCTTCTTTTTACACATTTGGAGTAAATAGAGAAACAAAATTCCATCAAAATCTGTTACTGTTATTGAGGTTTTATAAGATTTATTAAAAGTAAATAGAGAAACAAAATTCCATCAAAATCAGTCATTATTATTGAGGTTTTATAATATTTATTAGAATCGTTTTTAATACTTTATCGAAACACACATTATTGTTTATTAACTTACAATTATTAGAATACGTGAACCAAACCGAACCTAATAAAATTTGACAAAATTCAACTCGTTTTAACAGCAAAACACTACTAACACATTTATTTATTTATTTTTTTGTTTTAAAAAGAAGTATACTTGTCCCAAAAAAAAAAAAATCTCCACAAGAAAAAATGTCCTTTTTTTTTTCCCCTCCACGACAAAAACTCGTTTTTAATTTGTTTTTTAAAAAAGTACACTGTCCCAAAAAAAAAAATCTCCACAAAAAAAAAAGGTCATTTTTTTCCCGTGCACCACATAAACTCGTTTTTAATTCACAGCTCAAAAGCAGTCTTTTCCAACCTCGCCAAACAGAATTATAAGTAAATAAACAAACAAATAAATAAACAAACAAACAAGCGAGCCGGTCGCAAATTTCTTTTCTTGATTTGGTTCTTCAACGACTTTTTGATTTAAAATAAATATATTTTTATCTTTGATTTTTTTTTTTGGTTTTGTTTTTTTCTATCGTGCAAGCTCACGGACGCCACCAGATTAAACCAAGGCCACTACAAAACCATCGTCGTCTTAGCGCGTGGAAGAGGAGTCCCACCATCGCCATCGCCGTTTCCGAGCTTCTCTGTTCCTGGGATTGGGGGTTCCTGGTTTCGCCATTTCCAGATCTTGGTTTTCTGTCGGGAAGAGAAAATAATAAAAAAATAATGGGGAGTTTGGGGGCGCTTCTGAGGCATCCGGACGACTTCTACCCGCTTCTGAAGCTGAAAATGGCGGCCAGGAACGCCGAGAAGCAGATCCCGCCGCAGCCGCACTGGGGATTCTGCTACTCCATGCTCCACAAGGTCTCTCGCAGCTTCGCCCTCGTCATCCAACAGCTCGGCCCCGACCTCCGTGACGCCGTACGTCTCCCTTTTTCTCTTCCTTTCGCTGTTTTTTTTTTTTTTTTTTTTCATTTTGATGTCTTTTTTTTTTTAAATGAAATTTGATGGTTATGGCGTCGATTTATGTCGGAATTTCGAATTCTAGTGTTTGAACAATTTGAAACTGATCGAAATTATGGAGTCTCGTTTTTTCTGTCCGATTCATCTTCAGATTTCGATTCGATATTTAATTTAATTAATTAAGCATGTTGTTTAATCAGAATTCTGAGAACTTTCAATTTTTTGCATTTCTCAATTCTTATTTGTAGACATATATGATAGTAATTCTTCAACATCGCTGATTTCTGTATATATACGTGTCTATGTATATATATGTGTATATATATATATATATATATTAAACAAGAGTCTACATATATATAACTCTTGGTTTAATCTGTCTGAAATTGATTGTTAAAGAATGTTGCCTTCAATTTAAGTCTTCAAGGGAAAATTTTGGTTGTTAATTTAAGAGGGAAGGAGATCTGAAATTACCAACTTACATCTGGTCACAGCGTTTAACTTTCAATAAAGAAAACGGGCTGTATTTTGCTCCTTTTTTTATTTTTTATTTTTATTTTTTATAAAGGGTAGTTACACATGTATGGGCTTTCAACTTTTCTTTTGCATGAAGACCTTAGCAAAAGAATAAAAAAATAATAACAAAGGCGCCTTTTTATAAAGATGACTCAAGGACAGACATGTTCAAACTTTACACAATAATTTGAGGACCGTAAGGACTAAAAACCGTGGAAAACTTGTAATTAATTTGAAAACAATAATTGGGAAGTTGTTTGAAAAATATGATTTCTAAATTGGAATGCTAACGTATTTTTTTTTTTTTAATATAATAACGAGCAGCTATTTGCAATTCCTTGATTATCCTTACCAGTGTTGTACTTTCCGAGCTTAGGTAGTTAGAGAAGGCAACTTTATAGACATGATGGTCTAATGGTAGATGATGAACCTCTGGTTTTCTATTACCCCTGGAGGAGCGAATGGAATGTTTGTTATCAAGCCTTAATAAAATTAATAAGGATTATTCTCATTTATGCCCCCTAAACTTTAACAGCGTTCCCATTTTTCCCATTGAACTTTAGAAACTCTCACTTTGCCCACATAACCCCCACTGTTAGAATATCTGTCAAAAATGGATGGAAAATAGGGAGTTAAGTGTGGTCACATGGTCTTTTTTCATTTGTTTTTAATAGAAATCATAACAAAAGGGGTTTAATGAGACTAATTCACTTATTTTTCTGTCTATTTTTGGGTTAAGTGAGACTAATTCAAACTTCAGGAGGTAAAATGGGGTTTTTAAAGTTCGGGGGCAAAATGGGAATGATTCTAAAGTTCGGGGGCTTAGGTGAGATTGATCCAATTAAAAATAGAGTAAAATAAAGAAAGGAAGAAAGTAGGGGTACCTTTCCATATTCATGCAGCAACTTCAGATGAAATTCATGAAGCAAACTCTTAACCCATACCTGTATGTTTTTAAGTCTCTCATTGTGTAAAGTGAACATTGTGCATTCCAGAGAAAATATTTTATTTGGGGACAACAGAGAACATCTACATATGTCTGAAGTAGTTGGGAACAAAGTTTGTTAATTTCATAGATGCACTCATTCCCTTCATTTTCTTTAACCTTTAGTAAACAGGATATGATGTAAGAGATTTTCCTGCTTTGTGTATTTTGAACTAAAAAGATCGCGCAAACATTATGCGTTTAGGACCATCACCTAATGTTTATTTTTTTGCATGAGTTATTGACGTCAATAAAGTTACTAGCTTTTCATATTTCACCGAGAATTACTATCACTACCCTTGCTGTTCTACTGTTATCATGTCGCGCAGCAGATGTTTTTCTAGTAACTCATTTCATATTTTTGTTTAATTTCAATTTTTTATTGCTTACCAACATTTAAATCCCCAATGTCAATTTTTGTGGTTTTGCAGGTGTGTATATTTTATCTGGTTCTTCGAGCCCTTGACACTGTTGGTTTGTTCCAATTATCTTTAATCTTATTGCTACTTTGTAGTCCTACTTAACTTTGCACGTAATATAGAATTCAATTTGATTGATTCCATCTTAAATATCAACGTCAACTTGTTTCCCTTTTGCTTTGTCCAATTAGTAAGCTTTGATGTCCTCTCTCTCAAACTTGCACTCATTAAACATTTGGTATTCAAGTGAAAAAAAAGATGGTTTTATTGTTGGTGTGGTGGCTGTAAAATATTGTCACTACCTTTCTCTATGAGTTTTTCGGTTCAGTGCCTATCTGTGTCTTTTTTTCTTTTTTCTTCTCCATCAAGACATGCATATAGCTTAATGAAGCTTGAAAACTCCTACTATGTTAACAACGTTAGTGACAATTACTAGTAGAGTTGCATTAGCACGTTCTTGTATGATTATTATTATTATTATTATTATATTTTTAATCATCTTCAGTTCTGGCCGCACAAGCACTGTTGACTTGTTGTATTCACAGTTACATAAATTTGTTTCTGATGTAACAGAGGATGATACAAGTATACCTACGAATGTTAAAGTGCCTATCCTGAAAGAATTTTGTCGTCACATGTACAATCCCGAGTGGCACTTTTCATGTAAGTGTTTTGAGATCTCACCACTCTTCTCTTCACAATACTTACTAAGCAGTTGTCCAATAAGTTGGAGCTGTCAAAGATCTTGTTTATCATAATAATTTCTTTTGATGTCCAATACCGTTACTTTTAAACATTTACCTAGAACTGCTATTGACGCATAAGATCATCTTCTAATGGATGAAGTCATTAAATTCTTAGTTCAATTTAGACAGCCAAATATATAAATTTTATGTCCTAAAACATGTTGTATTTTGTATGGGAAAGGGTTGAAAGGAGAATTATTTTCCAGGCTGGTGTTTGATTATATTTTGTTTTCAATTCTCCACAGAATAATCTTTCTTGAGAAATTTCTAACCAATATTTTGTGCAGACTGTGGCTGTGGTATTGTCAAGAATCATGACCCGCTTGCTTATTACCTTCTTTTGTTTTTAGGTGGTACAAAGGACTACAAAGTTCTCATGGACCAGTTTCACCATGTTTCAACTGCATTTCTGGAACTAGGGAAAGGGTTAGTTCTTATCTTTATGTTCTTTATCCATCGTTAGTTATTGAACAATTTACTCTGCGGGTTGAACTTTTTCGTTTTTCAGCATGTTGCAACTGTGTTCAGGAACTTTGGGATGTCTTATTCCTATCCTTTCATTTTTTCCTTTCTGCACTAGACATAATTATAAAGGTGTATAGGACATTCCTGATGATGCTCTATAATAATTCCAGTCGCTGCTCTTTTGACCATGAAGGGACTGTGCATAAACTGCTGGAGCTAGAACCTAATATTCAGTGTTTTTAAACCATCTGTCAATCTTGTTGATCTATTCAGAAGCCAAAGGCTTTGGTTTTACAATTTAGCTCATGAACAATGCTTAGAAATTGAAAGTTTCATTGCACTTCATCATTTACTATCATTATTTACTGTTGTAAAACCAGGGTCAGTAATTCTTTTTGGCCAATATTATAATCAAACCATTATAATGCTTCAATTTTGCAGCTATCAAGAGGCGATCGAAGATATTACCAATAGAATGGGAGCAGGAATGGCAAAATTTATCTGCAAGGAGGTTCGTAATGCATTTAGTATCTCGAAGTAAGGGGTGCTTACAATATGGTGTTTATTCGTCCAAACACACCAAATCTTGGGTTGATTAATTAAAAAAGTTAATTATTTCTTGCTATTTAACTCTATGTAGTGATTCCGCATTGATATTTCTTCTAGTCTTATTACTGAACATGTATCTGCATAGTTGTTGTTGTTTTTTTGCCCTCATTCCTTTTTTAAGTGGTGAATAGTATTTGGCATGTAAAGTCATCACGTACTCTAACTATAGTTAGATGCTGTCAACCAATTAGTTGAAGCCTGGTAAAGACTGATTTTAAGGATTGATATTTACAACTTATATGACACCCCAATCAAATCATTGTTTGGTGTTATAAATACCAATCTTTGAGAGCTTAGTATATTTGCACCATCTGAGCAAATTATTGCAATGAAGTTTCTAGAACTAAATAGAACTCCAAATTACGTTTACCATGTATTAAGAAGTACATTTGCTAGATTTGGCATGGACCGTTTATCTCCCCCACAGGTTATGCCCGACTTCTAGAACTCCATGTAATTGTTCCCTTGTATTTGATCTCATCTTGCAGGTAGAAACAATCGACGACTATGATGAATATTGCCATTATGTAGCAGGACTTGTTGGTTTAGGTTTGTCCAAGCTTTTCCATGCGTCTGGTTCAGAAGATTTAGCTTCAGACTCTCTTTCAAATTCAATGGGCTTGTTTCTTCAGGTATGGTAAATAGCAATGATTTTTATGCAAAATTTTATGCAAAAAGATTGTACTATCCTTCCCAGTATCAACTTTTGCCAGGACGATTCTAATTCTACTAAATCTGGTTCTAATTACACAGAAAACAAATATCATTCGAGATTACCTGGAAGACATTAATGAGATACCAAAGTCACGCATGTTTTGGCCCCGCGAGATTTGGAGTAAATATGTCAACAAACTTGAGGTGCACCTTTTCTAATATATGATCTCTGTTCATATCATCTGTCTCTGACTGCCACTTGTCCTTCCGGTTGGAAATATTTACAGTTATAACTTATAATTCACCATAATGAGGATTTTGAGCGAGTAATAATGACATTAAGTGCTTTGTCACCACTACGCAGTGTTTCTTGGACACATCATTCTATAGCTAGAAACACCCTTTCTGAACTGGGATTTTTTATTATCCCCTTGTCAGGATTTGAAATATGAGGAAAATTCGGTGAAGGCTGTGCAGTGCTTAAATGACATGGTCACCAATGCTTTAATACATGTGGAGAACTGCTTGACGTACATGTCTGCTTTACGGGAGCCAGCTATATTTCGATTTTGTGCCATCCCTCAGGTAGAAGATATTCTTACCTGATTCTTGAACTGTATCCAATTAACTATATCATGTTTGGTCTGGACAGGCTTTGAGGTATCACCTTGCCTGGAACAACAAACAATTAATCAATCACTTGAACTATATTCTCTTACTTTACTACTTGTGCCATACGCGAATAACTAATGCCCGTTGTTAATAAACAATTTCTGCATTTAGAAGTTTGAAACTTACTTTACCTCTGTTATTCTTGCTAGGTCATGGCAATTGGCACCCTAGCAATGTGCTACAATAACATTGAAGTCTTCAGAGGTGTGGTTAAGATGAGGCGTGGTAAGATTTAATTACCTGCGTTCGGTTTTCTTTTTGTTGAAAACGAGGTAGATGAGTAAATAAAATCAAAAGCTAAACCAAGTGAAAGGATTCAACGTGTGAGTATAGCTAGAAGGTGACAGTATTTGTTGAGGGAAAAAGCAGACCCTATTGTTGTGGTATTTCAACAAAGGGCACCTAAGTTTTCCGATATTTTTGGATAGAGTGGATATCGCATATATCAGGCTTATTATTTGTTCTATATGCAGTTATGTCTTTTATTTAGGTGATGCTAAGTCCATTTTACATGTATTTTCTAGGTCTTACTGCTAAAGTAATTGATCGAACAAAGACAATGGCTGATGTCTATGGTGCTTTCTACGACTTCTCTTGTATGCTAAAGTCCAAGGTATGATTTCTATACTAAATGCGATAACAGTCTGGATGACTTCTGCTACTTACATCTTACGGATATCCGTTAGACTTCTAGAAGTTTACTTTAGCCTAAAGAGTGATCTTTAATTTCTCATCGCTACTAAGTTCTCTATCTATGTTCTTTTCCCCTTCTACGAAGGCTTACAGAGGTAAACCTTCAACAAAAGCTAGGTGCAGCCTACCCTTCTCTTCAAGCATCCTTCTCCGAAGACTTGGTCTTCTCATTGTACTTGTACTGTAGTTCATCCAGGTTTTCGTTTATCATGTCAAATTTATTAGCCGAGTTTGCCACAACAATATTTTTATTTTTGGCTGCTTCGCGGTCAACATCAGATGTTGTTGTCAGCTTTTCTTTTTAGCGGAGTTATTGCCCTATTGGTCTCTGGGAATTGTAGTCCGCGATGCGTTTTTGGTGCATCCTTCCAACGCTTTTTTGCTGCGACCATTTTCAAATGTCATTTCAAACTGAGTAGCATACATAAAACCGTCCAAATCCCCTTCAAATTCTATGATGGCCTCTGAAGTTAGGTCCTTCCCTTTCCAAAAAGTTCAAACTGTTGTAGGTTTGTATTTGGCAAACTTGTTCAGCCGGTGACTAGAGTCGGGGAAACTTGATCCACCATTTCTTCCCTTCGCTATGTTCACACTTCACAATAATCCCTGTCCAAGACCACACATAAAGATAATCTTGCTCGGGATGCTGCGAGACATTCCTTGAGATAACAAGAAGCTGATCCTGAGCAGCTTATATCTTGCTCTTATAGACATTATCAAAATTTCTCTTCTTCTCTTCGGATGGGATTCTTTTTCATCTGGACTCGAATAAGAGACCGTTAAACTTTATCTTCCTTTTATATATATATGTTTGTTCTTTTTTTTCCAACAAATCATTTGTTCACAAACCATTATCAAAATTTCTGTTATTCTTTTTCTTTTTTTGGGCTGGGATTCTTTTTGAAGTTCTACAAAGAACATTTCTATGGAAGATTATGATGTTTAATTAGCAGCAAAAGGACATATTAGGGAGTACGATGCTGAATTGGTATAATCTACATGTGGACTCAAATAAAAGAGTCTTGTAGTACCGTGCTGGTAGCATCATGGTTCAGTATCCCCTATTCATTCTTGTAGTTATTTCTGCTCGCCTTCCTCTTCACTTTGCCAACTTATTGTCGTTTCTTCAAGTTTTTTGTCATTATGTTGTCTTTCTTTTTCTTTTTCTTCTCTCTCTTTAAAACAATTATGTCATACGGCTTTTGTTGTCATTCATGTAGTAATAACAAACGAAGTCCAACTAATAGTTACATTTACGAAAACTAAATAGGATGAAATCTGATGAGAAACAATTCTACGGGAAAGGGAATCAAGGGAAAACCACACCTTCAAATCCTAACTGCCTTTTTGTGCTATTCACTGCTCACGAGAATGCTTGTGTCAATTACTGGATAGACATACACATCTGATGCTTAGACATATATGCAATTAAGTTCTGGGAGTAACCTTTCTGCTAGAGCTTGGGAACGAGCATTGCAAACATTAGCGGTATTAGATAATTCAACAAAGCCAAGTCCAGCTTTGTGGATAGAAAGCTATTTGACTGCTGAAGCTATCCTCTTCCCTTGTACCAACTACACCGCTATTTCACTTCTTTAACGTTCAAGTATCTTATAGCATCTTGAGCTAAGCTTCCCTATGGAATCTCGATACAAACTAATTAGTGCTTCTATAGCTCGCAGGAAATGTGCCCCATGCTTTTCCTTATTTGACTGTTTGGCATCCTTGTGGAAATACTTTAATCTTGCCGCTTCTGTGATTCTTATATTCAATAAAAAGCTCCCTTGGGTTTTGGACTGTAATTGTAGACTCTGATTACGGTGTTTATATTAGTATCATGCAAGCCTCTTTTTTTCTTTTGGTATGTACAATTTTTAAATAGTGATCTACCGGGTTAATTGAATATCTGGCTGCTACAGGTTGACAACAATGATCCTAATGCGAAGAAAACGTTGAGCAGATTGGAAACAATACAGAAAACGTGCCAGGACTCTGGAGCCCTTACCAAAAGGTATTTCATGATTTTTACGACTACTTTTTAACATAGAACAGTCTTTGCATTTTGGTTGTCACACTTCTCCAATATATTTTTTTTCCAGGAAATCCTACGTACTGAAGAATCAGTCGAACAACTCTGCTCTGGTGAGTTTTCTGCTAATTTTTTTTTCTTTTTTAATAACGTTGATATTAATTTCGAACTGACATTTTGACTAATTAATCTTCAATCTCAACGCAGATTCTTATTTTCATTTTGTTGGCGGCCATCATTCTTGCCTACCTTTCCGCGAACCAACCAAATAACTAGTGAGTTTAGTCCGAGAAGTTGAATCATGATCTTCAAAATCATTCTCCTCTTTTTTTTTTTTTCCTGAAAGAATCAATCGATTTCCTAATTGATTCGTGCATGAGTTGTGGCGTTCATAAAATGGACTTCAGATATAAGTGGCTGGTTTCATGAAGTACATGCCTTCTCTAGAAAACAAATGTTGTTATTTTTCTGTCTTTAATATTTGTGAAAATATTTGAAGTGATTGTGTTTAATATATAAGCAAAGTGTTGTATGTGAGTCTAGCTCCAAGTCCAATTTTAGCATTTACTTGTTGACATGCAAGAAGTTTTCCTAACTGGATGTTGTATGATATGCATGTATACAAAGGAGTGAGCTATATAATGCCAAGTTTTTGTTTTGTATATACTTATCAAAAAAAAAAAATAAAAAGTTTTTGTTTTGTATTTTCTGTTTTGGGTTTGGAGTTGATATAGCAAAAGCATGATAAACACAAATTTGTTGGCGTGATAAAAACAAATTTGTTGATTCTTGAAGAATATCAAGAATATGCACAATAGATTGAGATAAACTAAAATAATTCAAAATAATTCAAATAAAGATGTAGGTTTAAAATTCAGGCAATCTCTCATATTTCAAACCCGAGACCTAAGATTCAAATTCTTCTTTCTCACCAGTTGGACTAGTCCCAATGAGGTCTCTCTCATATATGCATTTGTATACTTTTCTGATAAGTGTATTAATTATAGTTATCATCTCTTAATTTGTAAATACATTAAATATTTGAGTATCTCCAATACAATATTAAATTCTTATGTGAATGTCATAATTTAGTATGTTTATGTCAAATTTGATACATATATACTTGGTTTTGGCACCAAACGTGTAATAAATTTTGACATTTGGATGTTTTTTTCTTGATGTGTTAATTTTCACTTAATAATTATAAGATTGTCATTTTCAAAAGAAAAAAAAAAAAAAAAAAAAAAAAAAAAAAAAAAAAAAAGAACGACTAGCTCATTATAACTGCAAAAAACAAATACTCATTGTACGTTAGAAGGAATTTTAGTGATCATATTTAAACTATCAAAGTTTGCATAAGTCTAATAATATTTGAAAAGAGAAAATGCAATGTTCGATTTGGTTTGAGATTATACTCAAACACATGCAAAATTTATCTACCGTACCATACAAGTCCTCTTAAACACATAGGGGCCTCAACTTTGAGTTGCATAAAGTAAATATCAAGCATTTTAACAATATTTTCCTGACATTTATATTTATTTCCTTAAAAATGAAAGATATTTATGAGGAATGATAATGCTTTACCTATATAATTTGTATTATAAAGGTCACTAGCATATTCGTCACTAGATTGGCACTTATTAGCAAGTCAATCATTTGTTTTTTTTTTTTTTTTTTTCCCTTCTTGACAAACATGGCCATCATTTGTTACGCACTCTATGATATTATTGAGAAAAAAGAAATAATAAGAAAATAAAAATACAAGTTGATTAAAAAAAAATTTAAAAAAGTGCAAAAGAAACAACCCTAGAAAAGGGACACATGAGCTCCCATTATGGAGTCGTCAAAGAAGCAGCCATATTCGCTGGCTTGTGAGCCATTTGATTTCCTTTGTGGTAAATGTGTGAAACTCTCAAATAAATGGAGACACAAGGGTGCGTTTATCAAATCATAAATGAATGTAATGAAAAAGGTAATGAGATTGAAAAATAAAATAATAAGAAAATGATTTTCATTTTAGTGTTTATTTGCTTAAATTTATTAATATAACTGCTAAAATGTTATTTTACACAATAAAAAATCATTAACACATGGAAATTTATTAGGAGTATATAAGTAAACTTGGTGTTTATTCCTTTGACAAGAAATCAATATCAAGTGGATGTAATGAATGATATTCCCCTTCAACATTTCCTATAAAAAAATGCTAGGGACACTAATTCTAGTCCAAACTTTTGAATACCAACTTATGTGACATATGAGTTATCGTTTTTTTATTGGTAAGTGTTTAAAATATTATCAAATCAATTAATTACATCTACTAATGAAATTTTGACACGCAAGTTAATACTCAAAAAATTAAGATTAAAATTAGTGTCTCTAACACTACTCTTTCTTATATTATACGAAACATTGTAATCGATTTTGCCTTGAGTGCACGTCTAGATCCAAAGAATTAAGTAACCACAAAGCTAGAATCCCTTTCAAACCAAAGATTATTCCAACCGAAAACCTTTGCATAATTTGTGTTTAAGTTGTTTATATAACTTTTATCAACATTCCCATTTTCATCAGTTATATTTAGAATTTTTGGGGTTGTAATCCTTGAATAACATCATGACAGTTTAGTCCTTAATTTGTTTAGCCAGTTAATCCCTTTCACCCTCCTTATAATCAAGTCAAAACTTGAAATTTGTAGAGAAAATTAGCTTGAAAGTCGAACAAAGAATTCACAGTTGCATCAAATGTGGACAACAAACAGCACGAGTACAAAAGTTACAAAACCTAGTCATTGAAAAGAATATCAGAAAAAGGATTGAAACATCAACCTTGCAACGGAAAACTCGAAAATATAAACAATCGGCATTCAAAGATCAATTAAAAAAAAAAAGGGATTGAAACTCATAATCTACATCACATGTAAAGGTGGGATACGCTTTCTTGTATGTTTGTATGAATATGTTAGAACACGCTCCATCCTCTGAATACATGAAGAGCCAGGCAAAGACAATGCGCATTGAAAATTCTGTGTTTTCAGAAGCTGACCAGACAAAGAGTTCAGAAGACTTCCGCCACCTTGCTTGCAAGAACACGTTCCCGTCTTTCGACATATCCAAATGGAAACCAGCCTCCTTTTCCTTTACATTCACCTTCAGCCCAACCATTGTTCGAAACCTAGTTCGGAATCATGAGCCATACGGATTAATTACTCGTTACTGGTTCCAATGTGTATAGACTTGACAGATCATTAGCAACAACAAATTCCAATTTAGCAAGAGTAAGACTACTAAAACTGTTGCCATATAAAATAACTTAAATGAATGTCGACTTAGAAACTTCAAGAACAGGAAATTCTTTAAATAACGGTGCTTAACAAGTACCCTCGGATTTCTTTAATCAGGAAATTCTGTAAACATAAATCCATACATGTTCCATCCGAAATCATCAGCCATCCCTGGCTCCATTGAGAAAGTATAGCAAAACAGTTGAAGCAATGTTCAAACAAGTTATATACCTTTCGAACAACAACATAGTCACCAACTGACAAATTCAGCTCGATGTCAGATTCCGCTTGATATGAATGCATAACCTGCAGGCAAAGGAAATAACACGCTTAATGCCACGTATTCAACAGCTTTTAAAAATAATGCAGCGGCATTTTCTGTCAAAAAACAGTCGTTCATCATTTCCTGACCTCTCCTAAAAAGTAATCCATGCCATTTGAATGCCCATTAGCCACATAAGAAGCATATACACCATTAACTTCTTCATAAGGTGGAAGCGGAGGGGCGGAACTATCAACAGTGGGGCTTGGAGCTGCTTCAATGCGTTGTCGCTCAGATAGCATCTATCAAGGAGAAAATAATAGGGGTCACACTTAAAGCTCTACATCTAGACCAAGCAGCAATTGTAAAGAGTTATATAATATTCGAGGAACAAGAAAAAGGGAAAAAAATAATAAATAAATATGATTGCATACCTCGCCTTCAAGCTGATCAAGTATTTGAAGGATCCTCTGATGATAGGAGCGCTCTGCTTCAACCTTCAACCATGACAACATTTATCAGGATAAAGTTTCAGAAATGGTCACCAAATATATTACACTGAAAAGTATCTGTTTACTCTACGATAAATGTTGGAAGGAAACTCCCATTACCATGACAATTATCCGCTGGAGGGTCAATCTCTGTTGTTGAGATTCCACAGCAGCCATTGCTGCAGCAGCTTCCTTCCCCAATATTGCCATGTTTGACTTAAGGTCTTGCAGCTTTGCTTCGGCAGCTTCCAGTTTCATAACATTCTCGGGATTACCTGGTGTTTCCCTCACTTTTGCTTGGCGTTTGGAAACTTCGATAGCCTGTCTAGGTTCAAGAGAATGGTTAATTATAAGCTGGTAAAAGATTTCTTAATTTGATAATTTAGCTTGCTGTAGGTTGTGATGCATATTATTTTTTAAAAAGTAAACAAAAAAAAAAAAAAAAACCCACCACATTCGCAACCCGAAAACTGTAATTGCATCTAGGTAAACACCTTGGAGACTTTAGTGAAGGTAATGTTTTCAGAAACTAAAATAACTAAAGCAAAGTGGACACAAGAAAAATACTGAAGATATTCATATAACTACACAGAATAGCTATTTTCAAGAATACCTGAGCTTCAGCATCTTGTCGGATTCTGTCATAACGTTGAGCAAGATGCCGAGCATCCTCCAATGGAGCTCCCATCACCATTGCTCTTAATGGTTCAGCTACCTAATATATATATATATATATATATATATATAATATAACACCAAATTTCTGTAAATTATTGACAAGCTTGACCGAGTGGATGTCAATAAACAAGTGAAATTAAATAGTATGTATTACATGCACAAGATAAAAGTATGAAATAGAAAAACTGTCACTCCACCCACTAAGGCTCGTGAGCCCCAAGCAACACACATTTCTAAACATTAGCCTTGAGTGAGTTGAAAAAGTTCAACAAACCTGAGTTCCAAGAGCTTTTAACAGATTTCCACGTTCCTTTTCCATTTGAGCACGGGCTCGTCCAAAACTTAGAGAAGCTCTTGTTAATGTGCCACCACTAGTACAAGTGTTTTCAGAACCATATTTGCTGCTATCTTCTGACAACTTTGTTCCTATTAAGCAAGATTGTTATAAGTTAAAACAGAACAACAACATTATCTCCCACATAAGGAAAAAGAAATGGCCAAATGGAGTGGGAGAGGAAAAAAAAAAAGGACTATCTCACCAATTTCAACTTGTTTGGACCCAGTAACAATATATCCTTCCGCACCACGAACTATATCCCGTTGATAATGCTAATACACAGACAAAATTTAATCAGTCAGAGCAGTTACAAAACTAAAAATGAGTCAAATGACAAGATAAAACAGAACAAGTAACAACCTTGCCCGCACGTGTTGAAATGTAAAGCTTCTCAAGTCTTTGATGCTGCTGGAGTTCTGCCTCATCGGTAACTAAATTGTCCGATCCTCCATATCCTCCAGCCCCGAACTGTTTTAGAACAGCCTATACCAGCAACATTTAGTGTAACTACTAAGCAGAAGCAAATGGAAAACAGAGTAAAAGTTTGCCAAAAAATAATACAAACTAATTGATCCAATAACACTGCAAGCACAACACCACAAAATACTGGCTCGTTTGGTTCATAGGCTTGAACGGTAAGTTTGAACGGAAAAATCAAATTTCTGTAAGAGAAAACACTTCAAAGTTTTTATTATGAGTTCGAACCTATGATCAAAACGGGGCGTAAATTTTCAGTCATATCGCTCACCCTAGCTTGCCAACTCTCGAAAATGTATATTACAACCAGTACAATATTTACATGAATACTACAGCTATTTATAAAATATGTTTTATAAATTATATTAATGGTTTACAAATCATGCAAAAAATTATCCCATACATTTTACAAATCGAGCTAAAAATATCTCCAAAATTCAAGTTGAAAACCTCCCCCTTCGAAGCAATTTGTAAAATGCAGATGAAAAGTACAACAGTTCAGAGAGATCATGTTAAAGATTGCATTTTTTTTTTCCCGATCAACACCAACGAGCACGATCGGAATGTGAAATGTCGAAAATTTTGAAATTGACGAAGGAATCAGAAATTAGGGGTTAAGCAAATTTCGGAGGCACTGAAACGGATCTAATATGGAGAGAGAAACGGATCTGGAGGGATTGAAATTAGGGTTTTAGAGAGAGAGAGAGAGAGAGAACCTGTTGTTGCCTGGCGACCTGTTCGCGAAGCCTGGTGGCTTGCTTTCTGATGGCCTCCATTGACAAAAGCCAAAGAACTTTCAAAGGACGAGCAGCTGAGCTGAGACAAGGCAGACGATGAGAGCGAGAGAGATGTGAAAGTGGATTGGTTTGGACAAGAAGAGAATTCGGTTAAAGGTCTGGTGCAGGTCCCGATAAGCAACATGCAAGAAGAAAGATTTCAAATCAACTCCATATTTGCTGCTTTTTATCCAATTTCTAAAATTGAAAAATTTTTACAAAAAAAAAAAAAATTGTCTCTATTTTTTTCATCATTCTCTCATTTTAAAAATAAAAAATTATCTTATTTTTAAACAACACAGTATCCTTTTTGAAAAAGAAAATGAATTTTTTAAAAATTTTCTTACAATGATATACTATTACCAACATCATTTTTTCTCATTCCAAACAACTTTTTATTTTCAAAAAGAAAATTTTTTATACATCCAAACATCATTTTATTTTCAAAAGATATGACTTTTTCATTTAAAATAAGAAAATTTTCCTTTTCAAAAATAGATATGTAATCCAAACAGAATCAATTCTAGACATATGATTTCATTTATCACACACTCCCACCCATTCTCGTACTTTTTTCGAAATTATTATTTATCGTGTATTTTATTTAACTATAATATAATAAACTGTAAGTTTTTAAATGTTTTTTTTTTTCTTACGTTGTATTTAGAGATAATGTGTGTTTGAGTTATTGGGGAAAGAGAGAGCATATGATGTTATTGATAACAAATACATTAAAAAAAGAAACGACGAATTACGATTTTATTGGATTTACATTTTAATAATACTTGTATTCGAATAGAATATGTGATGAGCTAAAGACACATTGCATCACATTATATAATATAGGATGGATGATGTTTCCAAACGCCTTAATACGTTTATAAATTTAACCCCCCGCCCCCCTCCCCACCCAAACTTTGTAAACTTTGAGGGAGTAATTACGCCAGTTTTCAAAGTTTAAGAAAAAATTATTTTAGGCAAAAAAATAGTTTTGGGCATAGTGTAATCGTTTAAATTCTATTGTATTAAAAAAAATAATGATTTCATTCTCTTTTGACTTCATATATTGACACCATGCCTCATTTCAAATCTTTGACGTCAATTAATATGCGGGATTTCATGTTTTAAATTTCTATGAATTAGGTGTTTTTAGTAGTTCATTAAAGAAGTCTAATGAGATCACAAGATCCCCTTTTTCTTCTATCAAATTTTTTTGCACATATTTAGATATGATACTGATTCCTAAACTCATAACGGTCAAAGTTAACTTATCATGTCATCAAACACGTAAGTTAGAAAATCAAAGGTGCCTTTAAGTCAAGAAATTCACAAGGCATAAATGTCTCATGATAGCTCAGCTTGCAACAAAGGTTCAACAGGGAGCGAATCTACTGCACTTCCCAACAAACAAGAGCTCTCAAGACAAGAGACACCCTGGATAAGCCAGTGATAAGAAGAGATCACATTAATTGCCCGAGTCAAACAAAGGCCTCGGGCCTGCCCATGAATGAGCAAAGCCAAGGCCTTGCCTGTGTGTAAGCAGAGACGAGGCACTACCCGTATGCGAGCAGAGCCACGGCCCTGCTAATGTACGAGCAGGGGGCGGCCTTTCTTTCTTCCCAACTCTCACATGCCAAAATGTTGAGGCTGTACAATCAGCCTTGATCTTAGTCTCACCTCCCTCTACATCTTTTTATTTATGTTCATTTGTCAACACTTCCCTAACACTTGAGACATGGTAGCATCACTCGGCCATTTTCCCACGATTTACGGATTATCCATAGTAACCGCTCTAAAAACCGCCTCAACTCTTGTTCCTCAAGCCTCGAGTACAAATCCCACGATTCAGGAAGCGCGGGAGGAGATGTGGAGACGCACGCGAAAACAATTATCATCACCAAGACCTCTATAAATAGAAGCTAAGGCAAAGAAAGGGGGAGGAAAGAAGGAGAGCTTAGACCGTTACTCAATCAAATTGTACCTTAAGAGATTGTGAGAAATTGGTGGTGTAAATTGTGTTAGTGAGTTAATATTATTTTTCGGTGTTTTCTTCTTTATTTTAGCAATTATTGTGCGTCTGTTCCGTTTTCTTGATGTAAATATATTTTTACCATCAACAACTTTTTTGTTATGTCTCTTTATCTTTTGATTTTTCTAATAATTATAATAATTACCAATAGTACTTGCTACATACCCTTTTAAAAAAAAAAAAAAAAAAGTGAAATTTCTATGCATATTGTTGTTTTATTTTTTTTCCTGATAAATTATACCAAGTTCAGTTCTTTAAATTTGATTTCTTTCTCATTTGACTTCTATTCTAATAATGCTTTTTTTTTTTTAAGGTTATTTTATTTTATTTTATTTTATTTTTTATTTGGGTTTGAATCTATCGATGTTAGAGTTAATGTAACTGCAACTCGCAGCTATAAAATAAAAGGAGATGGTGACAAAATATTCTGTGTGTTCTATTGATGAACAATTATTTAAGATCAAATGTCACTCTCGATAGTCTAAGAAATTAATTGCATTCTATATGTATAGAATTTTATACAACAAGACAAATTCAAATTTGATGTCTCTCATTAATCATTTCAATAATATGGAAAAAAAATTACCTAAATAACCACATTTTTTTTATCGATCAATATGATACAAATTCTTCACGTTTGATCAATATGACATAAATTTTTGTTAATTTTAGTTTAATTTTATGTCATATTGATCTAATATTAACCTTTTGTATTATATTGATGTAATTGTCTCTAAATTTGTGTTATTTAGATGTTTTTCCCTATGAGATGTTCGACTATCATCCAAAGGAGTTTCTCTTTTCTTTTTTTTTTTTTTGTTTAAGTAAAAGAGTTTCTCCTCCTTTGATCTATATAATTTGATAAGAAAAGGAAAATAAGACATTTGCTTGTGACTACTTTGCATCTATAATTGGAAATTGAGATGCATGCATTTAATATTATCAATTTTTCTTTTGAAATTGAGGATATGAGATTCAAATTCTGTATTTTTAAAAAGAGGCAGATGTGATATTACCGTTTGATTATACATGCAAATGAAATATTAACAACTTTTGAATTTCATACACAAGCTCTCTTAGAGAAAGCCAGCAAACAAACCACCAGGGTGAGATCTTCATGAACTCAAAATCAAACTCTCTTCTTTATTCGATGCAACAAACAGGATAATAGAGATAATAGATGTAAAAGAAGAGTACTCTCACTTAGTAATTTAATTAGGAGTATGTATGGATTATAAGTTTAAACTCATAGTTTAAACAGTAAATTTTTTTTATAAGAGAAAATATTATTAAAAAAATTTAAAAAGTAAATTTAAAAAATAATGCATGCCAAATAAAATACCAAGTAGATCCATCAACGGATTTGGACTAGGTTTTGTCAGATGAACTTGTATATATGCAATCACTTTTGCCATATGGGGCTTTTCAACTTTTGTGAAGTAGCAATTATAATTGCACCGTGATTACATGTATAATCTAACGATAATTTTATATCTGATTTTATTTTAAGATATAGAGTTCGAATCTCTACATCCCCAAGTTCAACAAATATATATATACGAGCCCTCTCTTGTACGGCATCTTATTTTTTCCAGACACGAATGGCAGTTCACTTGAGCCGTTGGATGCGAAAATGGAGGGTGGTGATGAGAGGAGGGTGAGAGAGAGAGAGAGAGAATATGGGCCAGTATACAACAAGAGAGATAGAGAGTTGTTGGAGAGAGAGTCGTCGCCACTAAAGAGTCGTCAAGTAGTGCGCCAGGCGAAGCTACTCACCGTCAACCCTCACAGTTGAAGTGTCATCAACGATGGTGACGACGCCCTCTGCTGTGTCATTTCCATGAGTCCCAACAATGATTCTCATGAGTTCCGACGAAATCCTCGAAAGCCTCCGGGTTGACTTTTTCACCGCCTTTGACTATTCCTATATATATTAAGATGCACTCCTATATAATCACTTACCCTTCGGGTGCTTTCAACTTTTGTGAAGTAATAATTACTTTCACTTAGGGGGAAAAAAAAGGTAATAATTACTTTAAAAAAAAAGTAGCAAGTCGAATCAACATCATTTTACGACTTTCATTTTACGCCATTATGATAGCGCTTAAAGGATCATCAGTTCAAAACACATGCACTCTACAAGCCGGTGAACAATTTCCATCCTATTTTAATTGAGTTCTGTTAAATATCTGTTGTATTTTTTTATAATTAATTTGACATGATTTCATGAAGATTCAGGAGGTGTTTGGTGTATAAATTGAGTTTGAGTTGAGTTGAGATTTTTAAGTTTGAAAAGTAATTTTTGTTGACTTTTTCAGAAAAGACAAAAAACTTTTTCAGAAAAGACAAAAAATATGATGAAAAAAGTATAATTTAGTTTAAATTGAATATATATACCAAACGGACCTGAATATCATTTCAAACATAAATATATATATAAATATATATATATATATATTATATATATACAATTTTATTTTATTTTATTTTATTTTTTAACTTTTTGACCGTTTCTTAAGAAAAATAAAAAGTAAAAATAAATAGCATATTACTTTTCGTCCCTTTACTTTCCTCAGGCAATGGACGCGTTTTGACTTTGTAATAAATATCATGGTGCACTTGGGTGAATTGGGTGGTAAGAAACAACTCTTCATTTCCGTGTTCATCAAAATGATCATGACATTGATATTTTAGGCCGTTATGGCGCACTTAATTACAACATAATTTCCTCCCATTACCAAAAGGTTTATTTTAGCCAACGTTGATTGTTACAAAAACGCGTTAAATTGACATGCTTAGACTTAGTAACACATTACTGCACACATTATCTCCATATATAAGATTCAACTATGGTCTTTATGAAAAAATCATAACTATGGTCTTTCTAAAAGAATCATACTCCGACCATGACATATTGAAGTGAGAAACGTAACATTAAAATTATTTAAACAACTCGTGTTTAGGTTTAGCTAGATCAAAAGAATTATTAAATGGATTGCGTACGTGTTGATAAGTATGTTGTTATACACGAGAGTCAAAACAACACAACACGAACACGCACACCAACACAAATTGTATACACACGTATTTCTAACCGGTTAATAGCAGTATAAACAATGATCTTCAACATTTTTGGTGTAGTGCATTGCAAATTAAGTTTGAAAAATAAAGGGAAGAAGAGAATTAAAAATTTTATTGTGATTTGATAACGTATCTACATTTATGGACTAGGAAAAATGAGAAGATATACTAATATGGATTATGAACCAGTATGAGTGGACATTCGTATAAATACCAATTAAAATTACAGAATTTGATAATTTACCTAAAACTAAACAAATCTCCTCAAATTAATAAATTTCTCAAATTAAAATAAATACAACTAAATACAAAAAATCAACTTTCTCTAACAAGCCCCGCAAGATGGAGTTCAGATAAGAGATTCCACTCTTGGTTTGTAAGTGAAGAAAAAACCGGGATGCATCATAGAAAGATAAAGACAGAGAAGTAAGGATGGAAATCATTGAGAGCGTAGGGAAAGGGCGACAATGGTCAAAGGGCGCAGGGGCGAGTGAAAGACAACCATAGAGAGAGGGTACAAAGTAGAGGCATTTATCATAGAAGATCAGAGACTCGTTTGAGTAATAATCACTCTAATGCTAAGAAAAAAAAAAAAGAAAAAAAAAAGGAAAAAGAATACATAAAAGATTTAATAGTGAATTGGCTAATGAGTCTACATAGGGAAATGAGTCAACCTAACAGTCACCAAGTTGCTTGGGTTCCGAAAAGAACGCCCCTGTACATCCTGACTCGGGTGAATCGGAATGTAGAAAATGGATTGCTTCCCATGACAAGACATTCAATGGAAACCCAAGCACAAACCAAGCACATCGATCGTTATTCTCATAACAACACTATCTTTCAATATGATCATGAAGTGAAGGCTGATTTTGCATATGATGGAGCAATATCCATCAGTGACTGTACTAGTGCAATAGAACGTGTGATAGTGGAGCAGGTACAAAAAGAAGTGGTCCACTTTCATGCACGCCAACCACTCACAAAAGCCTATTATAAAAATAAATTAAAAAAAAAAAAAACCAATAAATTTGATTCAATTCGTAGACAAAGGGTCTTCAATCTTCTCACTTGATAAGTTTTTTCTTCTTTTAAGGTTTTGCCATGGCTCGTCCATCGATATTCGGCATCATTTATTCTGGTCTTTTTTTGCAACACTACTCTTTCTTCTTTCTTGCCCTTGCTTCTAGTAATGTGAGTTTGAGAGTCATGTTATCAAATTCTTTGTTCTGTTTTTTGTTTTTCCATCAATTTTCTTTTCTGGGTTTTCTTTGAAATTCTTAAAGAAAATTGGTTTTTTTTTTTTTTTTTTTTTTTTTCAGGTTCATATTGTGTACATGGGGGAAAGGAAACATGGTGAGCCAAAGCTTGTTTCTGAGTCACACCACAAGATTCTTTCCCATATACTTGGAAGGTTTGGTGACTTTTATATTTTATCATTGGTATTTCAATAAACAACTTAAAGCTTTTAAAGAAAACATAGTAATGTTTAGATAATACGCCGCAAATTCGAATTTTGTTATTAAAAATAAAAAATAAGAAAAAGAAGTGAAAATTGAAACACCAAGTAAGGCCTTATTCATGTTAGGAAGTTCATTTTTAGTTTATTGTTAAAAACATACAAAAATAAATAAATAAATAAATGATATCGTAACACCTTTCAATTTCAAAAATTGACAGCAAACAAGCTGCAAAGGAATCAATTCTGTATAGCTACAAGCATGGATTTTCGGGGTTTGCTGCGGTCCTAACGCCATCTCAAGCCAAGCTTATAGCAGGTGTTACAATGTTGGTGAACTACAACCTCTGTTTTTATCTTAGTCACCAACACTTTTTGCTTTGCTAAAACGAATATCTAAAACAATTTCTATAACAACAATTATGTAGATCTCCCTGGAGTTGTTAATGTTATGCCAAACCGAATTCTTAGTCTCCACACGACGAGGAGCTGGGATTTTCTGCGAGTAAGCCCTCGTAATCAAAATGGAATTCTTTCAACGAGCCGAGCAGGCAATGGTACTATTATTGGCATCATGGACACTGGTTCGTGTGAGATTATCCAACTCCGAATGCTTTATATTTTGCTGGATCGGGTTTTGATGGAGCTCAGCTTTTTCATTCTCGCGTTAATAACAAAAATCTCTCATGTGTTTTATCGAAATATTGCGTTTCACCCTATTTTTTTCAGAAATGCTCTACCTAGTCCCAATACTTTAAAATTTGTGTTAAAATTCCTAGGATTAAACACGATTAGTATAATGTCGGGGATGAGTATGGCAGATTTGAAAACATAAGGCGAAACACATATTTCAATAAAACACACGAGAGGTTTTTGTCATTATCCCCTTTTTTTCTTTTTTTTCTTTTTTTTAACTTTTACATTCTAAATTCAGGAATTTGGCCCGAGTCCAAGAGCTTCAAAGATGACGGTATGGCCAAGGCTCCATCTCGCTGGAGAGGGACATGTCAAGAAGGACAAGAATTCAATCTCTCCCACTGTAACAAGTCGGTTTTTTTTTTTGTGCTATGCCTCGTGTTTTTCCAACATTTTTTCAGCACAAATATGATTTGACAAATCCTACATATTGTTTTGCTACATCGAAACTCATGCTAGCGAGCTGCGTTTGTACAGGAAAATAATTGGCGCTCGCTGGTATCTCAAAGGATATGAGGCTGAGTTCGGCAAGCTAGATCCGGGTGCTGGGGAGTTTCTGTCTGCCCGAGATGCTTCTGGTCATGGCACTCATACATCGTCTACTGCAGCCGGTGTTCCCGTAGAAAACACGAGTTTTATGGGACTGGCTAAGGGCTCGGCGAGGGGTGGAGCGCCATCAGCCTGGCTTGCAGTCTACAAAGTTTGTTGGTCCACCGGTATATGCAGCTCGATCGACCTACTTGCTGCATTTGATGATGCAATCCATGATGGTGTGGACGTGCTCTCGATATCTCTCGGCTCTTCACCTCCTCTCGTGTCTTATGTCGAGGATGTTTTGGCTATCGGTTCACTCCATGCCGTAGCCAAAGGGATCTCTGTAGTGTTCTCAGCTGGAAACTCTGGTCCATATCCTCAAACAGTCATAAATACGCCTCCATGGGTTTTAACCGTCGCTGCAAGCACCATTGATAGAGCTTTTCCCACAAAGATTACCTTGGGAAACAATCAAACTCTTGTGGTACTTTCCTCACTTCTTTTAAGCCACAAATTTATTATTTTTAATCATTCAATTAGACTCTAATGTTTTCAGAAAGGCGGGTTTAATTTTCGAGTATTTTTGGTCAAAGCAATTTGAATGCTAAACTAATTGTGGTATTTCAATGTACGACTATTCTCCAATGCAACAATCTTTTTTTAAGTTCAATTTTCTACAAGAAAGGGCTCTTTTATTCTTCATTAGAATTTTTGAAAACTATAGTATCCGCTGACAAACTCCGGATTGAATGTGTGATGTCCGTAAGAATTTTCTAAACCGGAAAATAAGTTCATGAGTTCTTTTATGTGACATTATACTATTATAAATTTTATGTTCTCATGCAGGGTCATGGTCTGTTTACAAGGATGGATCTGGACAACTTTTACCCTCTTGTTTATGGTGAAGACATTGCATCTAATGATGCAGATGGATCCAGCGCTGGGTACAACTCCACCTTTTCATATTTTCTAGCAATTCTGAACATCACAAAGTAACTAAGAATCTTATGCGAACGGGTTTATAGGAAAATTGACCTTTCTAAAGTTATTTTTAATTAAATATCCCAAGTTTTCTTATTTTAAAAAAATGACCGTTCTTTTAAAATGATCCATCAGTATAGATTACTTCGTGATAAATTACTCACAATAGACTACCAAGTTTCTTAGTGATGACTATTCCATCAATTATAAACCCTGATATATCAGTAATGAACTATCGTAAAACCCAACAAAAAAAGAGCTTTTAAACTAAAAAACGAAAATTCGACCATTTTTTATAAAAGGGCGGCCAAATTCTGATTGTGTGCCCTACGTGTTAACAGAAGCTGTGATTCTGGGACTCTGAATAACACTTTAGCAAGAGGGAAGGTTGTTCTTTGTTTCCAATCTCGATGGCAAAGATCGGCTATCACCGCGACAGGAACAGTCTTGCGTGCTAAGGGTGTTGGTGTCATTTTTGCGCAGTCTCCGAAGAAGGATGTTTCTCAATCCTTGAATCATCCTTATGTCCGAGTTGACTATACAATTGGGACATCTATACTAACATACATGGAGACAGCAAGGTAATTCCTTTAAATACTTTGACGATTATTCCATGATTCTCTCTCTTATCCGTCAAAGGTATGATTCATTTTGTCTGTATTTGGTCTTTTAGAATAATGAGGTTGTGTGTTTGACGTGAGTGTATGTACCTCTGGAGAGTATTGACGGGAGCATAAACTGGACTCCTTTTCGTCTGTTATCCTAATAGATTCTGAAAGTGACACTAGGTGGGGTTGTGACGACACCAGCGATCTTGTTTTATTTTTCTTTATAATAGCAATTTAATCCGTAACTTTACCATATCCCGAGATAACTAAGCGAATCATTATAACGTCACCATGATACATGCCACAGTAATCCTGTTGTCAAGCTCAGTCCAACAATAACAACCTTGGGACAACAGATATCCCCAGAAGTGGCACTCTTCTCTTCTAGAGGACCTAGTTCAATTTCTCCTTCTGTTTTGAAGGTACTTCATTTCCATCCCTAATTTACACACTTAGGAAGAAAACTTATATATATATATATATATATATAAAATTTTCACACGCATTTTTAGCTTGACATAATGAAATGTAATTCTCTTCAGCCTGACATTGCTGCTCCAGGGGTTAATATCTTAGCCTCCTGGTCTCCTGTTGCTTCATCATCGCAAGGCGATTCACCCGAAGATAAACAAAATCCGCTGCAGTTCAAGATCGAATCGGGAACTTCCATGGCCTGCCCACATATTACTGGAGTTGTGGCTCTTCTTAAAAGCATCTACCCGAGCTGGAGTCCCTCTGCAATCAAATCTGCACTTGTCACAACTGGTAAAAAAATTATATTATCGAAGGGACATCTTTTTTTTTTTTTTTTTTAATCAAGCTTTACAAACTTGTTCATCATGGAAAATAGTTCCGCCATTCGGATTTTAGAATCAGTAATAGTTTTTAAGCTTCTGAGAAGCCATATCCGACAAAAACAAGGAGAATTTCACTTCCAACAGACTATTTTCTCACTCCATAACATACTTGTTTCTAATCACTCTTTTACACTACTATACTATAATGATTCACAATGAACATCACAAAAATTTTCCTTTCCAAAAACCTTAAACATATAAAAAAAATCTCAACAGTTAATATATATGTATATATATTATCAGGAATAAAAGTTTATCAATAACAAGTTGCTGAACTAGTACTACAAGAGTAATGTTTCATTTAAAATGTTTTTTTTTTAATTGATTAAGGCTCTGTCTGGATTATGGATTCATAAAGTCAAACTAATGTGAGAGAAAACATTACAAAAAAAAATTTTGAAAAGTGGATTTAAAACAGGATGCTAAACGAGGGCTAAGTAAATAAAAAGATAAAATGATACAAGTTTAGAGCTCTAAGAATTTAACTAATACTCTTAGAAACGTTGTGGCATTTGTCGCAATTTACATATATATATATATATATATATATATATATAAAGCAAAAATTTTAAATGTCGTTTGGAGCATATACTTTAGTTGAAGTTTTCCAAATATTTTTTCATCATTTTCTCTTGAAGTAAATGTATTTTACTGTTCATGTCCCCATCTTTTTTTCTTTGTCAAAAACCTAAAACAAATCGAAATGAGATACTTTTTTTTTAATTGTATAGAATAACGAGAATAATGAAATAAGATTCACATTATTATTATTTTTTTCCGAACACATTTTAAGTTTTTACGTTTTTTTTAACTAGCTATCACAGTTCATTTTCAACCAAACGTACAACTTCAAACATTCACTCATTTCCAATTAAAACATTTTCAAAACTCAAACTGGAGTGTGTGTTTCCAAACGAGATTGTAGTGTTCAAACTCATGTTCTAAAATCTCAATTTGCTTTTTTCTACAGCGTCTTTGGAGGATGAATATGGGCAACATATAGTAGCTGAGGGAGATCCTTACAAGCAAGCAGACCCCTTTGACTATGGAGGTGGTCATGTTGATCCAAACAAAGCCATATTTCCCGGTCTTATATACGACATTGAGACCTCAGATTATGTCCTTTTCCTTTGCTCAATGGGCTACAACAACACTGCCATTAGCTCTTTGTCTAATTCATCCACCATTTGTCCCGCCAAATCAGCCAACTTCCTTTTGAACCTTAATCTGCCGTCCATCACCATCCCCGAGCTCAAGCGTTGCGTGACCGTGACAAGAACGGTTACGAATGTAGGCCCCGTGAATTCGATCTACGTAGCTCGTGTTCAAACTCCCCCCGGCGTGGTAGCTAGGGTTACGCCGCGGGTTTTGGTGTTCAATTCGACGGTGAAGAAGGTGAAGTTCAAGGTCTACTTTTGTACCCGGATAAGGACTCAAGGGAGGTACTCCTTTGGGAACTTGTTTTGGGAAGATGGTTTTCATGTTGTGAGAATTCCTTTGGTAGTTAGAACCGTCATTCAGGATTTTTACTCGGAGACATAATTGAATTGCCATTAATATTATGTCTAAATAAATTATTGTACCTCAAGCATCATCTTTTGATGAAAAATCAAGAGGGAAACACCGGATGAGAAATTTTGTCGTTTTTCATGATATCATATAGCTGCATTGTCGTTTTTAGGATGTCGTTAGTGTTGTGCCAAATGTAAGTGTAGATGAAATTGATTGTAAGGAAAAACTTACCGTTAGAAATGTACTTTTTTCTATCGGTATGTATTGTTATTTTAGTTATCAGATCGATTATCAACAATCTAAATTATAATTAAGAACAGTTTCATGTATCGCATTGTAAGTTTTTAATGTTGATATTAATAAATAAATAAGATTTTTAAAAAATTAATCCAATAACTAAAATAACAGTACATACTGGAAGCTAAATTTTGAATTAACATATATGTCTTAATTTTATCTCATAACTGAAAATAATAATAATAATAATACCAAGTAGTGGTTAAAGTAATCACAAAATATTAACATATTTAAAATTCTGAAAGAAATATTTTAAAATTACATTGATGAAAATTCCAAATTCCAAATTCCAAATTAAACCGCACCATGGCACACGGTCAAGTACTTATTAGACTCTAAACCAAACCAAAAACAAAACAAAAAAACAAAAAAAAAAAAAACCCTCAACACGTACGCTACACAGTGTGGTTTTTGTGGTTAAGTACTTACTTTGCTCACTTGATAGTATAGGATAGGTTATGTTTAATTACTAATTTTGTATTCCAATTGACACATCAGTTGAAATCTAAAAATTGATAAATAAAGTGGTAGGAATACTATTACTAAGAAGCTAAAGTGTAATTAGGAAATCGACACAAACTCGAACAATTAGGTTCCATTTGTTTTAGTCTTATATAAAATAATTGAGTTTGCTAATTTTTACTCATAGTGGTTCGCATTAATTTGGCCTTGTGAATGTAATTTCGTCGAACGTGAAGATTATCATTAGCTAATAAAAACTATAGTAAAACCTCTATAAATTAATAACTTTGATATCAAAGAAAACAATTAATTTAAAATATTATTAACTAAATCAACAATGACTTTGAATATTTTCTTGTTATCATACAAGAATACAATACTAGAGCTTCTTATACCATGTTTCAAAAACATAAAGATGAGATAAAAATTGGCATCAATTTCAAGAAGAAAAAAACAACAATAGACAAATATTTTACAAAGCCCTTCTAGTTTATTATAGAATTGTATTAAATTAGGAAACTATTAATTTATATTTTTAGTGAGTCTATACGATATTTTTAAATTGAATTATTATCTTCTAAATTTTTCGTACTGTTAAGTAATACTTGACCTCAAATTAGAATGGACAAAAAATATTACTTAATAAAAGTTCTTAATATATTTGGTATCAATTTATCGAGATTATACTATAGCAAGGAAAACATCATTTTCGACCCTAACATCACATTTGAAAATTTGAGAAATTTTGGGGGATTTCTCCAAACCGCATTTTCAAAACTTTTTTTTTAAATCTGTTTCTTTAACTCAAAACTAATTTTTACTATTCACGTCACTAAATCTCTATAGTAAACTCAACTTAAGTCCATAATTTTGTTATTTCAAGTTGAAATAAGATTGTTTTTTACATTACATAGAATTTCAAAAAAAACGAAACAAGATCCTTATTAATTTTTTTTTCCAAATATATTTTAAGATTTTACATTTTTCCACTCAAAATAGTTTTTCTTTTTTATTTTTTTTATAACTAAATATATATTTTTAAAACTCAACTCATCTTTTTTTTTTTTTTTTTTGAAGTTAAGACGTTCTTTTATTCAAGAAGAAGGCAGGTCATTCCTTACAAAAACAACCCAATAATTTGGGTAGAACGTCTAGCCAAACAAAAGAATAAGAGCTAGATATAGCAAAATTAGCTAAAAAGTAGGCTAAATCATTCCTTATTTGGGAGGCATAGCAAGCAGAGCCACTTCGAGGACCTACACAACCATCAATGATGTCACTAATGATATTTGCATCCACAGCAGTATCAGTTAGCTTTTGGAAAGACCGAAAGACTTTAATAATGAAACTCAATTCATCTATAATCAAAATATCTTCAAAAACTCTGTCTTTAGTTGTCTCTCCCAAACGGCCTCTAGAAACATTTTTTTCTAAACAAAAGAAAATTTTGAGGAATGATCAACAAGCATTTTCCTGTTTCCTGTTTTACAGGAAAATGCTTTGCAAGAAAACAACGGTCTTTCTCCGTTTTATAAAGTCAAATCCTTTACAGATATCAGCCTTTGTCGTGGACGTCAAAATCTCATTATTAACCATATTCCTTTTCAAATTACACTTAGCAATTGAGTTTGACTAAATAGATTTCCCAAAACGAGATTTCCAAGGAAAGCAAATTAACTTTGGACGTACTGATATTCTACATGGAAGAAGAGAAGGAAAAAACAGAAGAAAGTACCAAGATAAGGTTATTGGAAACTGCTACTCCTCATCTGTAAAAGAATCTCATCACATGTCTTTGATAGGAACCTAGCTAGTAGAACAGTCTTTGCCTCTTTTTTTTTTTTTTTGGTAGAAAGATTTGCCAAAATATTGTACCTTGTGAACTGGTCATATTTTAACTAAAGTTTGGTGCATGGATTCAACTCAATTTGAATCACAATATTTAATCATTTTCTAAAAAGTCAATCTCAGTTTCATATTTCTATTATTCATAGTAATTATTACAATTTTGTAACTCAAACTTAATATGATTACTATTAATTTACCCCCAAAAAAAAAATTATTAGGGTTACTAGCTAAGCAGCTTTCATAATTTGTTCCTTTGCATATCTATTCAGTAATAATCTATTTATCGATGATAAAAGTGAGAATAAGTTTTGTTTGCAGTTTTTTTTAAGTTTCGTAAGAGTTTTTGTCCTGGTGTTTTTAATCAGGTTAAAAAGAGTTTCGTCCAAATTTTTTTTTTAGCTTCATAAAGGAGTTTCGAGTTTTTTTAGAAGTTAATTGCTCATTTGGTGTCCAACCTTTTTACGAAGTTATGATTTGATCCCCAAACCTTTTTTTGTGGTTAAAAAGTCCCTAAACTTTTTAAATGAATACAAATGGTCCTTTTTACCAAAAAAAAAAGTTAAAAATTAGAGAGAATAAATCACAAATAACACTTGTAAGTTGAATATTGTAAATTTTTTTCTTAATTATCTTTTAATTGTAAATCAGTGTGATTAATGTGACAAATTTTTTTTTAAGGACTAAATTATACCGTTTTAAAGAATTTAGGAACCTTTTAGCCTTAAAAAAAAAAAAAAAAAAAAGAAGAGATTGTGGACCAAATCACAACTTCATAAAAAGATTAGGACCAAACGAGTAATTTATCCTTTTATTAATTTAAGTTTCACAAGAAAATTTCGGTCATTTTTTTTTATTATTTTGTTCTTCTTGTTTTGTCGTTTGTGTTTTTTTTTTTTTTTTTTCTCTTTAAATTCTTGATCTATCTTGTTTCAACTAGTAATAATCAAAAAAGAGCAAATGTTAGAAGGTGATATGATTAATTATTTCCATCCCTAACTTGCGTACTAGTTAAGCTTAATTTTTTGTTCTAATTCTATTAGAAGCGTTTAAAGGTAGTGCTCAATCGGATCTCCAAGCGACACCGGCCGTGGAATCACGAAGGAAATCTCACAATCGTCCGAGTTGCAAAAATCCCAATATTAATTATGGTGTGTGAATATTACTCAAAACACTCAATAATATTTTCATAAGTCAAGAACCTCAATTGAAAAATAGCAAGGAATAAGAGAGGAAAGAAAGGAATAAAAAAATAATAAAAAAAAAACTCTGTAATTTTAACATGTATTTGTTATTTATTAACTGTCAGAGACTAAATCACGTGATTAATTCCTCTCTATGATAAGATTGGAACTAATGTACACAATCTAATCAGTAAGTCTTTATTAATTTCATGGTTTGAAAATTCTGTTCAATTATTTGAAATTGAGTAATGTCAAATGTCAACATACATTAACAGTGCCCATGTTAAGTTTTTTCTAGCCAGCCGCCGATCTCTCACCCCTTTTTTCTTCTTTTCCTAATATAAAACAAGATCGAACCCGTGAACTTTTTCAAAATCGCACTAGACCCAAGTCATTTTTGGCAAAACTAATTTACTTTAATTGTAGCTTTCAAGTTTGAAATTATTTGTAACTAATGATAGTCACTAATTAAGTTCTTCCATATATGTAACGTACACGTTAAGAATACATGTACAATACCTTTTTTTTACATAAAATGAAAATATTTTTAACTATTAACTCCGTTTGGATCTCTGTTTTAAATCTACTTTTTAAATTAATAATAGTTTTTATGAAAGAAAATATTGTTGAAAAATGTTTGAATAATGAGTCCAATCAGGTGTTTTAGTTTTGGCTAGCTTAAGAAATGGCATTTTTATTGCACTGGACCTTAAAAATTTATTGTGTTGGAAAATAATGTAACACTGCAATACAGTCAAAAGAGACATATATAAATAATTGAAAGAACGATATTTTTAACGAATTATTTTTTAGGGAAAATATCATCAAATTTGTATTATCTTGCAAACACAATGGCGATTTTATTTTTGTTCGATGGAAAATATATATATATATATATATATATATATGTGACTATAGATTAGTTTTGCCCAATAAAAATGACTTCAAGTACTCTTTCGTGAAGTTGGTATATCGAGCAGCAATTTTGCTTTAGCTAGGTCTACATTCATTCATTGTCGATTCACCAAATAGTCAAGAAATTTACCAGCCGGTGTTGGGAACTTCCGCAAATTCTGGAGCCAATGGGTTCTGAATGTGTCTCCCTCAAAGAGGATTCCATTAGTTCATTCCGTCATTCTTTCAATTAGCGTCTACATAAATCTGCAATGTACACAAATTTGAGCACCGCAAGAATAAAAGCTTCAATTCTTTTTCAAACACCTTCTACCTCTTGTATAGAATATTTCTAATTAATAAATAAGAAATTTTATCAGGTTGATGTCAATCTTTACATGTCCAAAATCTTTAAGATATTGTCTTAGATACTATGTATACTTGACCAGAAACCACACTATTCTCAGTTTAGTTTAGTAAAAAATATATATATTTACGTAGAACAAATTTCATAAATAAATAAATAAATAAGAAGAATTACAGGGAAAAAAAAATTAGTCCATAATTAAATTATTTTGTAGGTTGCATATATATGATTAAATGGTATTTGAAAAGATTGGAAGAAAAAGGTTTTTAAGTAAGATCACTATTGAAAATAATAATAACAATTAATACAGAAGAGCAATTAGAAAAAATGTTTATAAGGGTAAAAAAATAATATTGTAGAGAAATGTAAGAAAAATGTTTAAATAGGGTGCATCTGAAAATAGTTAATTCAATAAGGGAAAAACAGATAAATAATTTGTGAAACAATAGAGAGTCCAATCTTAAAAAAATTAAAAAATTGAGGGGAAACAAAAAATCAAAAGGCTCGATTTGGTTGAAACCCGTTGAACAATGACTAATTTTGTCACTTTATAGATGTTTGATACAAAGAAATAGTAACCTATAACTCTTAAATTTCATATATATCAAAATGAAGTTAGCCTATGTTTTAGTTAAATCCCACATTTGTCGTTCAGCAAAAAAAAAAAAAAAAAAAAAAAAAAAAAAAAAAAAAAACCCACATTTGCCCTTAGTTAAATCTCACATTTCAACCAAAACGTTCGTTTTGGATAAAACCCATTGAACAATGAAAAATATTGTCACTTCTTATATATGTGAGATACAAAGAAATAGTAACATATAACTCTTAATTTTTCCTCAAAAAAAAAAAACTCTTAATTTAAGATAAAAATGAAGCTAGCCTATGTTTTAATTAAAAAACAATTATACATATATATACCTACATTTTGCAAACCATTCCCTCTTTCAACTTTCTTTATTTCTTTTTTAAAATAACCAAATCACCCTTGGCCCGCACACAATATGTATCTTCTGAAAAACGTATACTTTAGGATTTTTAAAAAACAAAAGTGAAATTTAACTAAAACTTAGGAGGTACTTTTTCGATTTACTCCTTAAAAAACTTTTAGCAAAATAAGAAAGAGGTTCCATACATTAAAGAATTAGCGCCCTATTCAACCAAAACAAGAATTAGTGCCTTAATTATATACTAACCGAGAGCAATAAAACCGCAAAAGAAAATAAACAAGCACAGACACATAAACTTTTATATTGGTTCGCCTCAATATGAGACTACACATCATGTTTCAATCGCTGAAGTAATCACTATGGTGATCAAGAAGTTCACAAACTAACAGTACTCTGTGTTTTCTGTAACCTCTCTAATTACACAAAAAAAAAACCTAAAAAATTATAAAAACTATAAAAAAAAAAAAACTAAAAACTAAAAACAGTGTCCCCTTTTATAAAGAAAAACTAGGTCAACCGAAATTATAAATATGAAATCCCCAATATAAACCCCTAATTCGTAGACCTTTCGGCTCTGCCCTTCCAACCCCCACAATGACCTTACCACGAAGATCAATCCGTATGCTATCTCTACGTAAAGTATTTTTTTTGTAAAACATCAATTAAATTTCAGAACTTAATACTATAATTCGTCTGTCTACACTCTTTTAATACGTAGATGCTATTCATTATAATATCAACTTCTTCTTCTTCTTTTTATTTCTCTTTTTTTCAATTTTTAAAATTCAAACATTTTTGTTGACCTTACAAGGACTGTGTGGTTAATTAAGACAAACGATATGTCACAATTTTGATGGAAGTATCTAAATTATATCTCATGTTTGGTCAAATTGCCGACCTAACATTAAAATGAGTGGCTATTACTCATAGGTTGGCGCCAACCCAATTAAAATAGTAATTGTTAGGTTTATGTCAACTTATTATTACTAATTTGTGCAAACAATCACGTAACCGCGAGTTATCTAGCTTTGAAAAAACAAAGAGAAGTAAAAAAAAAAAAAAAAAAAAAAAAAAAAAAAATCAAATTTTGAATGGAAAATTCTAACTTCACACTTATCATAAAAAATTAGATAGAATTAATGATTTAGATTTACCTACAACTGTAAATATGTATACATACAACCGCGGATGTAGGTGGGGCTACTAAAAATTTTTTCCTTTTAATTTTATCCAATAAATTTATGTTTTTTCTACTTTGCCTAATTAAAAATTAAAAATCTCCATATAATCGTCATTGAAAATAAAAAATTTTCATACAGGTCCCATTAAAATTTTACCCTTTAGTTTTTATATGTTGATGATGTTTTTTACGCCCCATTAAAATTTTTGTCTAGTTCTACCGTTGTATTATATATATATATATATATATATATATATAATACTTTGGGTAGTGATAGGAGGCTGTTTATTCTGCCTTTTGGCTCATTATTTCAACTCCTAAAAGTAGAAGAAAGCATCCTAGGAGCACCTAAAAGTAAACCGAACGTTACAGTAATCTTTTAAGTAGTATACGTACATTTCTTGATTTTTATCAACAGAAACAATAATGATAGAGCATTCTCACACGCTAATTCTAAAACTTATGTAGATTATTACACAAAAGATGCTAAACTTGGTACCGGGTGGGGTAGCATAACCCTTTTTTTTTTCTTTTTTTTTTTTGAAAGTTCTTAACAGTAATAGACTAATGTAATAATTATAATACGATCGAACATTAAAAAATCGAAGTTATTTGGAGTATCCTACTTTAGTAAGAATAGTATTAGATGTTCCTTTACAAAAAAAAACAAAAACAAAAAAAATTATTGGCTGTTCCTTTTCTTTTTTTTTTTTTTTATAAAGAAATTGGTTTACCAATTATTTGTAATTGTGTCCTTGATTTAAATATTTGGCCTTGTCTACTATCCTTTCATAAGACCGTCATTTCTCACAACATATAAAAATAATAATAGTGATATTAATGTCAAAAAGATATAATAATTGTTTGAGATAATTCTTGATGTTACTATATTTGACTCTACTAAAAAATATGGAGCCTTATTTCCAAATTAAAAAAATAAATTAAATTAAATCTTAAGTATTTTCGCACTATATATTACCAGCAAAGAACGGTCATTCTGTTATGATAATTGACAAAGACTAATTAGGATTTTAATAGGCTTCTTTCAATGTAGTTTGGTTCTAAAATCATAACTTATAACCAATACAACATTTTTATTGGAAGATACATAATATTATATTAAATCATTTAAATTTGAGACATTACTCATATAAAAATATTAAATACTATTTTAAAAAAACTTATAAGTTATTAAAATTAAATTAAAGATTAATAATTGAAACTGAAGAATAATAAGATAACATATTTCAACTCGTTTAAATTTAAAAATAGTAAAAAGGAGCGAAGGAGCTCGTGTCCGTGATTTGCACCGAAACAGGCGTTGTCGTTTAGGCAAATGCCAAGAAGAAAAGTAGAAACTGGTCTGCAAAGTCTCTGGTGGGGAACATGTTCAATGTTAGCGTGCTTACATTGTTAAAAGTTAAAACGACAAGTCATTCCTACAGAACTCTCTAGCTCCAGCGTTTAGCTCCTCACTAGGATTCACTGGTGAACAAAAACCTCATCATCACAAATAGAGAAAGTGACCAAAAAAAAAAATGTTTTGGAAATTGGAACAATCATTATTATTAATAAAAAATGGACTTTATTGATAAGTTCATGATATAAGACTTACATTCCATGAGTATGAGATGTTGGACTATGAGACATTAGTAATATCTTCGGTAGATATATAATTTAATTATAAGATATTTATGGAAACCCCATCCATAAATTAGAAGAAAAAATAATAATATTATTGATAGGTTCTTTACTTATATAACCTAAAGTTTTTTTAGAGATATGTAGAAAATTGATCTCTTCTAAGCATTTTTTTAAAAAATAAATGTCACTAGTTTTGTTAAATTAGTAAAATTATTTTTTTCTTCAATGTAGTTAAAAAATGGTCAATCAGTGTGATTGTCAATCACTGATTGACATTTGACATTTGACATATATCATTATGTATTCAACTAATTGTGTTTTTTCGTAAAAGTAGTTAAAAATTATTAATTAATGAATAACAATGTGATTGTCAATCACTGATAGACATTTGACATATATCATTATGTATTCAATCAATTGTGTTTTTTCTTAAAAGTAATTAAAAATTGTCAATCAATGAATAACAACGTGATTGTCAATCACAATCACACTGATTGACCATTTTGCTCAAAACCGTCGTGTAATCCTCGGATTACACAACGGTTTTTGTAACCATCGTGTAATCCTTTTTTTTGAAATTTTGAAATTTTGAAAATTTTGAAAATTTTCGGAGGATTACACGACGGTTTTGCTCAAAACCGTCGTGTAATAATCCTCCGAAAATTTTTAAAATTTCAAAATTTAAAAAAAAAAAGAAGGATTACACGACGGTTCTTAGAACCGTCGTGTAATCCTTCCTTTTTTTTCAAATGCTTTCGGATTACACGACGGTTCCAACAAAACCATCGTGTAATCCGGCGGATTACACGACGGTTCATCAAAACCGTCGTGTAATCCTTTGTTTACACGACTGTTTTGTCAAACCGTCGTGTAATCTTGTTTAAGACGACGGTTTCACAAAAACCGTTGTGTATTTTCCGTCGTGTAAGTCAACTTTTGTAGTAGTGCAAGTCTATATCCCCTATCGATGTCACTTCATCATCGTACCCTTACCCTCCTTTGAAAAAATTAACGGAATGACCAACATATACCTTTTTTAAGAGTTGCGCGGTATTTTAATAAATAAAAAAATAGATATCAAACTCTCACCAGCTTAAGAGTTCAAGGGTATTTGTATCTAAATAAAATGAAGTTTAAGCATCAAACTCTTGTATACTTAAAGTTCATAGACCAATCCAACACTTTGATTACTTTTTGGTCGCTGGTTAGAGATATAATTTTTAAGTTGGAGTTGGTTGACTTTTCAAAAACTAGTAATAAATTTTGTTAGTTTTTTAGAAAAAATACAAAAACTGAAATGAAAAAGTACAGTTTAGTTGGAGTTTAACTTATATGCCAAACAAAAGTATCCTTTATTTTATATATTTTTTAACAACACGGCATATTTCTTTCAATTTCCGCCCCATTTTTTGAGTTAAAAAAAATAAATAAATAAAATAAAAAAACCTTCAAGTGGATTTATTTGGGTGTCGTACGAATGGGCTCCCCCCCCCCCCCCCCCCCCCCTCCCTCTTTATTCTACATCGGTTGGTGCATGGCTGAAAAATATATAATGTTTAATAGTGCGGTTTGGAATAAAATTAAATCTCTAAAATCTAGATAACATGTGGCTCGTTTTTTTAATGTGCGACTGATGGTACATATATATTTTTTTTGAATAAGAATCACTTTATTAAGCAATAGCATCAATAGAAACAGCATTAGAGTCTACAATGGGAGTCTCACTAATCCATACATTAATACAATTTGAATTGAAACCAAATCTAGCTAGAAGATGAGCAACGTGATTAGCACTTCGACAAATATGATGAATACCTGTACTTCGCAGTTGGATAAATAACTGTTTAATATCCTCCAGAATCGGACCTTCCATAGAAAGTTCTCGATTATCTACAACAGCTGAAACGACATTAATTGCATCAGTTTCCACCACCAAATTAACACACTCAATTTCCTTTGCAAATCTCAAACCTTCACGAAGAGCTCAACACTCAGCCAAAAAAGGGGAGAACGACCCCTCTACAGCTTTGGCCACAGCTCCTAAGATTGACCCATTCTCATCACGAATAGCAGCTCCTATACCAATTTGGTCCGAATTCGGAAAGACCGATGCATCGATGTTTAGCTTGAGATAACCCGGTTGAGGTGGCAACCAAACATCTAAGCCTACAGCTTGTGGTTGGGTCGGAATCCTATACAAAACCTGCCATTCACCATAACTGGCGATACTCAGATAAAAAATGGCTTGCGGATCTCCAACTTCTCCCCCGTGAACAACCTTATTTCTCTCACACCATAATTTCCAAGTTAACCAGCATACCAGAGCAAAATCCTCCAAAGGAACTTCTGACTGCATAATTCTAAAGCAATCTGCAACTGGAATAGCCCTCCTATTCTCAATCACCTTCCAGAACCGAGACAACTTCCACACCGCTTGCGAAATCGGACAATCAAAAATTGCGTGGGAAGTGGACTCCATAACATCTTTACATCTTGGGCAAGCAACATCGCAGTCAATACCTCTACGGCTCAACGAAACCATCGTCGGGAGAATCTCGTGGAAAGCCCGCCATACAAACAACCGGACTTTAGGAGGAATTGGTAAACTCCACATCTTCCTCCACCATAATACATCCGAGTTAACAAAGAATGAGGACTCACTTCGCTTCGCCTCCATGATTACCCTGTACCCAGAACGAACCTTATAAAGACCTTTGGTATCGAAATGCCAAGCCCATCTATCGCCTCCTGCACCATTGCCTAAAGGAATACCTGAAATGAGCTCTTGGTCAACCGGCCAAAGAAAATTCTCAATCTTGCCCTTGTCCCAGACGCGATTCCCATCCAACATCAAATCAGCAACCATCAACAACTCCCCTCCTACTGGCATCTTAGTTATCACACGAAAAGATGAAGGTCTAGGAAGCCATGGATCACCAAAGACCCGTGTAGAAAGCCCATCCCCAATGCGACGTCGAAGCCCAAGTTTAATAGCATTCCGTCCCCATAAAATACTCCTCCATAGGTAGGACGCACCACTCCTCGCTTTTGCCTCAAGAAAATTAACACCTCTGAAATACTTGTCTTTTAAAACTTGAGCAACCAAAGAATCTGGATTTTGTAGGATTCTCCAAGACTGCTTCGCAACCAATGCTTGATTAAAAGCCGAAACATCTCGAAAACCTAGACCACCTTCCTCCTTCCTCCAACATAATTTCTCCCATCTCCACCAGTGTAGTTTCCTCGACTCGACTTCACTGCCCCACCAGAACCTAGCCATCATGGCTTGGAGATCATATTGCCTCGACTGATGGTATTTTGTCGTTGTCGATTATATATTTATTATGCTATATATATGAAAAATGTAATTTGAATCTATAAATTATCTTTGTTGTTTTTTTACTCAAGTTTCATCATCATCATTATTATTAGGAGACATCTATTGACGCCCACTTATCTATTTTTCTCATTTATTTCTTAAATTATCCACTAATTAAATTTTAAATGTCAATTATTACTTGTTGTATCAATTTTATTATTCCAAAAAAGTTTCTACAATTAAATTTTATGTTTATCATTTTTTTTACCCACTAACTAATAAATAACCCTCTTTTTTATTAAAAAAACAAATTTTTTTATATTTTATCATTTTCATTGTTTTTTTTCTAGAATTTCAACTATTCTTAGTTTTTTTTTTAATTATTGTCTTTTTTTAAAAAAACCAACTAGTTTTTTAATTAGTTTTTGAAAAATCAAATAATTCCAACCCATAATTTTTAACTCAAGCCTACCAATTAAATGCATGCTTAATATCACATGTGAATTTTCCTTTTTTTTTTTTAATTTATTCTAGAAATCATATTTGTGATTAATTACCATTTGGATAAAATTTAAAACAAGAAAAAAACCATTTGGATAAACATCTAATATAATGTGATATATAAAATTATTAATCTAATTTAAATTCCACTAGAGATGGTTGAATGCCACGTGTGATGATTTACACTAATTTGGATAAAATATCCAAATCGAATGTGATATGCTTAAAAAACAAAAATTTTACATCTAGATATCTAACTTAATTGGATTAGATAGGTTCAGATTAATTGGATTGGATTATGTAATTGTTCACTTGAATATCCAATATAATTTGATATTTTCTTCTGACAAATTTTTATATATTATTCAGAAGATTGACAAGGAGATATCATTTTCTAACGGTAATCTCAACTCACATATCACAATAAGTTGTTATCTTTATAGAATTGTCAGGACGTGAGGGACGAAATCATTATCTGTATTGATAGAAGCCAAACCCTAGTTCTACATTAATCAACCAAATACAGAAAAATAAATAATCATTAATAAAAATTATCAACACAAATAATATGATTATTTAACGTAGTCATTGTCTTCCTGTAGTTCCGTACCTGACTTTATGAAAAGTTACAGAGTTCAAATCCCCTATCAACGGTTTTTTTAAATAATAATAATAATAATAATAAAGAATCTAAGATGAGAGCTACAGAAGATCTCAATTCAAAACAAGTTTTGAATCTTTGAAATATTCGAAAACCAGATCTTCCTGAAACTGAAAACTTCTTCAGAGATATGTTTTGTTTGAAATTCATGAACAAATAAGTGCAAAAATCAATTCAAATAAAACATGAGTTAATCACAATAAAATCTAGACACAATTAATCACAAGACTAACTTGAGAATTAAAATCCGATTTAGATCTTCAACAAGATAAACATAATATTTGAAAACCAACTAAAAAATCGAACCACAAACCATATTCTGATTTAACTAACAGATAAATCCGAATTGCAAGAAGCCTTATCACAAATTTTCAAGTTCTGAAATTCAAATATAACTTGTGGATAAACCAAGTATTTTGATGAATTAATTTTTGATGTTAAATGTCAACATAATTTGATACAAAAGTCCCAGCACTAATAAATGTAACTTTCTATGATTGATGTGATAATTTTTAAAATATATACCAATAAAAAAATGACAATTCACATATTATATATGTAAGTTAGTGTAAAAATATTAGGATTAAAGTTAATGCTCTTAACATTAGTATAAAAATATTAGGATTAAAGTTAATGCCCTTAACATTCTCTTTGCTAAATCAAAAAATAGAAAAATAAAAAATAAGAGAAAATCGCATCCTTCATTAGTCAAAATCATTATATTGTGAGAAATTATTTGGTGGATTGGGTATACCAAGTCATCGTGCTTAACATGATGGATTCAATCAAGCCAAATAATGAATGAATAGATATGTACCATATACATATACGAGAACTTTCTCATACGGTACTCTCGGATTACCCGAAGAGAAACTTCTCCCTTTCTCTATTTCTATCTCTCTCTCTCTAACGGGTTGTATCACTGTCTTCCTCGAGTTGTGCCGGTCTTCTGCTCGGATTATACCGTCGGATGGAAGACAATTCCTATATATATCAGTTAAAGGAAACAATTTATATATCAATGGTTACAGAAGCAGCTTGTGATAAAATCAAAAATCCACGTTTGTGTTCCCCCTTTCGATTTAAAAAAAAAAAGCCATGAAGTCATAAACTATAATCTGTCACGTAACACCACTAGCATACAAAATTTTGCTTGGTGCAGTACGATCCCTCAATTTATTTCTCGACAAGAGTTAGGCAAAAATAAATAAATAAAATAAATTAAAGAATTGATATTCTCCAAAGAAATCAGTGTTTCATTTAGATCATCCATTCAATTTTAATACAATGTAAAATCCATTTAATTATTTAAAATATTGAATTTAAATACAACTTTATTTTGACAGTAAACCTAATCAATTTATCATTCATTCATTTATTTTTTTTTAAATATATTTTTATCAATCATATCACAAACTATTTCTCTCTTTTTCATTAGAATAACTATTTGAATATAAATAATTAAAGCACACATTATATTTGAACACAATATGATTACATCCAAATATATATTGATATACATTTATTCCATATAAAATATCAAAAACAATTTTTTTTAAGGGAATATCAAATACAATTTTAAAAACTCAATCTCACTTATGTCTTCTCAATTTTAACTCTCACTCTACTTTTTGTGTTTTAAATTAATCTCACTTAATCTATTTTTTATTAGAATTTGGCTATAAATATACGGAAAAAAAATTGAAACTAGTCTCACTAAACACCTTATGTTAGGATTTTATTAAAAAAAAATAATCATATGATCACACTTAACTCTTTCTTTTCTATCCATTTTTAACGAAAATTCTAAAAAGAGTTTAAAAAACTAATTCAAAGTCTAATAGATAAAATGAAAGCGTTTAAAATTCATAAGACTAAGCCCCTGTTGGTACACCCTACAAGATCCATTCGTTCTTTTTTCTCTGACAGATGGTCAGAACTTCATCTGGGTTCGAATCCTACTGAGAGGTCCACTAGAGATCATAAATTGTTGAAGAAAGAACAAGATGTTTCTTTTGTCCCTTCCAGGCGATCGGAAGATAAGGAAATAGTTACTATATTCAAGATAATTACGTATTTACAAAATACCGTCTCAATTCATCCTATTTCATCAGATCCGGGATGTGATATGGTTCCGAAGGATGAACTGGATATGGACAGTTCCAATAAGATTTCATTCTTGAACAAGAATCCATGGTTTAGTTCAGTTTAGATCACAGTTTTTTTTTTAAATGAAAAGTTAACTTCAGTTTTACTATTCATAATTATTATTACTATTTTGTAACTTAAATTTTAAAAGTTCATAACTTTACGTATACAAATTCAAATGAAATGATTTTTCTTTTTAATTACATAGAATTTAGAGACAAACGAAACAAGCTTAATATTGATTTTTTTTTCGAACACATTTCAAATTTTTTATATTTTTTAACTCTAACAATTCAAATACCTCATCAAATATATAACTCAATTTAACTCAATTCTATCATAAAAAATTTAATTCTAACCCTTAGACTAAGGGTTTATTTGGAACACAAGTTTCACTTCAACTAAACTGTACTTTTTTATCTCAATTTTTATTTTTTTTCTGAAAAATCAATAAAATTTATAATTACTTTTTTAAAAGTTAATACTATTCAAACTTAAAAATTTCAACTCAACTCAAACTCAACTCATTCACCAAACACCCCCTAAATGCATATTAAAGCCAGAACGGCTCCAAAATTTAAGAAAGACGAGAATAATCCAGAAAGAAAGGAAAAAGTTTAAAAGAGGCAGGCCAGCTATTGAGAATTTGAGATTAACGAGCCCACGACGCTACGCGCTTTTGAAACGTTCGATATTAGTGGATCATCATCCTCCTCAATAATTACCACTTAATTCAACAAAAAAAAATGTTCCCTTTCACACGCTCTCCGGCATCCGTGTTTTACACCTCCTGTTTTTAAAGAGATAATTTCGGTGCGCGTGTCGTCAATCTTCTTGGAACGCGTGGTTTTCTTTACTCTCACTCTACAAATTAGAAATTACGAAGCGGGAAACCTGAAAAAAAGCAGGCGCGATTAACGCGGCTAAGACAAGAAAAAGGGCAAAAAAAAAAAAAAAAAAAAAAAGGAAGAAAAAGAAGAAGCAATCCCATTATCGTAAATAATTAAAAATATGGGAGTGAATTTTGAAAAGCAGAAGACAAAAAATGAGACAGCACTGAGAAAAAATAATTGGTTTCGGGGTTAGTTCGGGAAATTTGGCATTTTATTTTGAATAGTCTTAGCGCCAAAGTCCCCACTCAACCGTCACTACCCCAAAACCATTGGCTAAAAATGAGGCTGTGACATTCGTGTTGTAACAGGTTTGTAACGTTAACATCATTTTTTTAATTTTATTTTTTGAGTTTTGACGTGTTTGGAAGATTTAAGGACTGCTAAACTGAATTTTTAGTCCATCAAATCAAAACATAAAACACATTAACTTCCTTTGAAACCATCATATAAGCGCGCGCCGACGATACATGTGTCATGAACAGTTGAACACTTCGTGTCTATTTGTTTCATAGATTTGAAAAACAATTTAAATTTTGTTACTTTCACAAAAATTTAAATTTAGTTTAAAGCTTCGTTTGACATCCGGATTTAACTCTAATTAAATTATATTTTTTCATCTTAATTTTTATCTTTTTCTAGAAAGTCAATAAAATTTATAACAACTTTTTAAAAAGTTAACTCAACTCAAACTTAAAAATTTCATCTAAACTCAAACTCAACTCATTCACCAAACGGACTCTAAATTTTGTATTCAAACTTATGAAATAAATGGACCCTAATTTAATGTTTACAATAATAGTAATTTTTGTTAGGAATAAAGTTAGAATTTTTCATGTGACAATAATACTATCATGCATCCTTTTAAAAGAACAATATTTTTTGTAATGCAAAGTTTGTATTTATGATTGTTAATTATAGTGTATTTGGATCACATACTCATTTTATATTATATTTTAATACAAATTATAATTGAATATGTATTTGTTTCTTCATTTATTATCTTTAAATACAACTCTATTTAAAATAATACACCCACTTATTTTACTATTTATCTATTCATTTTTCTCTCTATTTTTACATATCACATCGCAAACTCTTATATGATTATTCATATGTAAACAATTCAAATACATATTCTATTTGAATACAAAGATTGAAATGAACATCTAAACGTATATTTCAATATAGCTATTACATTGAAATACAATAAAAAGTGTGTGTAATCCAAACGAACCATTAAAATCTTAATCGGTAATATCGTCAAACTTTTACGCATAAGTTTTGTATTTAACTTAAGAAAACAGTAATTTTATATACGATTATCGCACATGATGGAAGAAAAATATAAAGTTAAAAAAGAGAAGGAAAATTCCATGATAGTGGAAATGGAAGACTAGAAAGAGGTAGCGAAGACCGAGCCATAAGGCAACAAGGAAGGAGATACAAGTGGTCATAGGTCTAAGTCCACAAGCCATAAAAATCAACTTGTGTTTTGTGTGGATTAGGCCCTCCCTCCCTCCCAATAGGCCGAAGGTGGCCAACCCAGTCCGACCCAGAAAAAGTCAGCCACCACCACCAATTATAATTTTTGCATCACACTCACCCGCATGGTAAGCTCCAACCCAACACTCAAAAAAACCAAAAAAAAAAAAAAAAAAAAAATCAATTATTTACTTTCTCACATTAAAAAAAGTAAATAAATAGCAATAGAGAAAGAAAGACAAAAAAAACCAAAATAAAAACTCTTTTTTAGCACTAGTTTCGCCCACAAACCAGCATTCATTTCTGTGCTTCAACCAACCAACTCTGACCCCATCTTCTTCTTCTTCTTCCACTTTCTTCTCCTCCTCCTCTTTCCCCCCCCCCCCCCTTTTTTTTTTCCCCCGATTTACCATAGTTTTAGGCTTTAAATTTTGAAACTTTTTTTGTTCTGTTTTTTGCACTTTTTGTTACTCATCCTTTCCTAAATTTGGCAACAACAACAACAACAACAACAACAAAAAAGAAAAGAAAAGAAAAGAAAAGAAAATGGAGTGCATGCAAGCCAAGGCCTTGAAAACGAGTTTGCACGGCGAGTTGACTCAGCACGAGTTAATTGAAGAGTTTTATTTTACAACGACGACGACGACCACCACCACCGGAATTTCATGCGTTTCCGGCGAAGATTTATTCGTCGACGAGCTTCTCAACCTTCAGAACGTCGAATTCGAAGATGGGTATGTGGAAGAGGAAGATGACGATGAAGAAGAAAAGCACTCCTTTTCTCTTGAGGACGAAAATTCCAACGTCTCCGGCGACTCCGAGTCACATCTCACCAGCGAACTCGCTGTGCCGGTAAGGAAAAATTTGAACTTTTTCTTTTTCTGTGTCTTCATTTTTATAAGGGAAAAAATATTTTTATATAAATTTTTTTTTTTGGAAAATAATAATTTGAGAAAATATTTTTCTGGGTTTTGAACAGGACGATGACTTAGCGGGGCTCGAATGGGTTTCTCACTTTGTGGACGATTCTCTCTCCGATTTTTCCCTTCTTCATCCACTCGGAAAGCAGAGAACAGAACCGAACCGGTCCGAACCGGAACCCAGACGGACCGGCAAAACCCCTCTGTGTTTTCCGACGGTCCCGGTCAGGCCCAGAACGAAACGGGTCCGACCCACGACTCGCCCGTCGTCGCTGAGTCAACTCACCGAGTCGTCTCAATCGTCGTCTTCTACTACGCCTTCCCTCATCTTGGCCTTGTCAAAAGCCGTGGGTGAACCGGCGAGGAAGAAGCAGAAGAGGAAGCCGGCGGTTCAAGCCGGTTCGGGCTCGACCGGGGCGGTGGTCCAGAGGAGGTGCAGCCACTGTCAGGTGCAGAAGACGCCGCAGTGGAGAGCCGGTCCGCTCGGCGCCAAAACGCTTTGTAATGCGTGTGGGGTCCGGTTCAAGTCCGGTCGGCTTTTTCCCGAGTACAGACCGGCTTGCAGTCCAACTTTTTCTAGTGATGTGCACTCCAATAGCCATCGGAAGGTGTTGGAGCTGAGGAAGAAGAAGGATATTGTCGGACCCGGGTCCGGGTTAAACCAAGTTATTGCTAGCTTTTGACCATTTTTTTTAGAGGGTAGAAATCTTTAAAAAAAAAAAAAAAGAAAAATGTGGATGAACCGGTTTGAACCGGTTGATGGGTACATTTTTCTTGGGGATGGTGGCCGTAGTAATGTAAAGTGGCATGGAAAATGGCTTGTAGGGAGGCGGTAGTTTTTATATTTTAGTTATTAGTTATTATTAGTTATTTATAGGTTTTTTTTTTTTCCTAATGTTTTTGTAACAATTCATTTTGCAGCTTTAATGAAGAGAGACATCTCCATTAGGATTTTAGTTAAGAACCGTGTTAGATTTTGGCTCAAAACAAGATAGATACGTGTCTGATTGACAGAGTTTTTTCAAAGTTATTTTTTTTTATCAAAAATTACTTCTAAAAATATTTAGATGATTGAGAAAAAGAACTTATTGTTAAAAAAAATGTAATTTTTAGAAAAAACTATTATGAGTAGATTTTAAAATTTATATCAGAGTTATTTTAAAAAATAAAATAATATTTTATCAGAGTTTAAGTTATGGTCTGTTTGGTCACTATCTCTTATAATTATTTAATTAAGTTATGGTCTGTTTGGTCATTATCTCTTATAATTATTTAATTAGTTATAATGTGTGTTTGTTTAATTGGTGGTGAATACTTAATAACAAATCAAATAAGATTCAAAATTTCACTTTTCAATAATACGTTGTAGTTTTATTGTTTAGGTTATTAATTATTTATAGGTATTTTATATTTAATGTTTTTGTAACAATTCATTTTGCAATTTTAATGAAGGGAGAGGTCAATAGGGTTTTAGTTCATGAACGTTTTGGATTTTGGCTCAAAACATGCTAAGAATGTATATATATATATATATATATATATATATATTTTGGCTAGATAATATCATATTTCCATATTGCGGCCTCGAGTAATAATATTAATATCATTTACATATCATGATAGTTTTTTTTTTCAATTATATTTTTAAAGGGAAAGTCGTGCTTTAAAAAGGTGATTTAGGTGAGGAAGATTACCTACAGGAATTTTTAATTTCGAAATGTTCAAAATAGTTTAGCGGGTTTTGACTGTTTCTAAAGGAGATGGGTGATGAGGACTAATGACGTTAGGTGAGCCATATGGCATTGTTAAAAACTAAAAATAAAACTAGCTTACCTCCAAGGATGATGACATTACGATTATAAATGTTTTTTTTTTTAGTGTCTTTCTAAATTTCAAAATCAAAGTTTGAATTTTTACGTCATTTTGAGATCTACCTTAATCTTATAAGCAACATTTTCTAAGGAAATTATGAATTTGTGACCTGTCTAACTCTAAATAGAGCCTGATTGAAGGTGCAATAAATACATGGAGAACTACGTTATCAATGGTCATATTAATCTGATTTGGAGTTCGTTGTCGATGACTTACTAGAAGATTTTTCATTTTAAAATTACTTTTTTTTTTTTTTTTTTGGGTTCTCCATAGCTCCAACCCCATTTTTGGAGGTTGATTTTCAAATCTCATTTAATTACACAACTCATCTATAAATTGAGTATATATCTGCTGTCTTTTTTTTTTTTTTTTTCTGTCTCAAAAAGCTCTCCCTTTATTCAATAATTTTTACTATTTAGTATTTTTTATATAGTTAAATTCTTAAATTCAGATAATATGATATAATTCTATTGAGGAACAACCAATGAGACAGGAAATCCATGACAACAACTCTCAACTCCTATAAATCCACCTCTCGTTTTCTCTTTCTCTCTTCTATTTTCATGAAACTCAAACTTTAAAAGTCAATAACTTTCTTATTTAAAATTGAAATGAAATGATTCCTTTTACTAAACATTCCCAACGACGAGAAAAAATGAACAAGATCTATATTTCCCATTAAAATCCAAACACAATTCAAGTTTTTATACTATTCAAATATCAATTTTCATTTTTTCATATTTTGACCAACACAAATATTTCCAAACAATTCACTCATTTTCAATAATTGAAAAATAAAAACTTTAAAAATTCAACTCCAATTTATTATCCAAACAGACCCTTAGCTTGTAACTATTTACCTAGTGAGTGCACGACCTTCCAGAGCTCGAAGTAACTTATAAAATGTGTTTGGTATACCAAATTGAATTGGAATTTTTAGGTTGAAATTGTTTGACTTTTTAAAAATTAGTTATAATTTTTGTTGACTTTTTCAAAGACTAAGTGTTTTGACAGCTCATCAGTTTGTTCAATAATTTTTAATATTTAGTATTTTTTTATATGGTTAAATTCTTAAATTCAGATTATATGACATAATTCTATTGGGGGACAGTTAATGAAACATGAAATCTGGAATAATAGGTCTCAACTCCTATAAATTCACCTTTCTTTTTCTCTCTTTCTTCTATTTTCATGAAACTCAAACTTTAAAAGTCAATAACTTTCTTATTTAAAATTGAAATGAAATGATTCCTTTTGCTAAACAATCCCAACGATAAGGGGGGGGGGGGGGGGGGGGGGGAGGGAGGGGGGGAAAGAAACAAGATCTATATTTCCAATTAAAATATGAATACATTTCAAGTTTTTATACTAATCAAATATCACTTTTCAATTTTTTTTTTCACATTTTAACCAACACAAATATTTCCAAACATTCACTCGTTTTCAATCATAAAAAAAACTTCAAAAATTCAACTCCAACTTATTATCCAAACGGATCCTTAGCTTGCAACGATTTACTTGGTGAGTGCATGACCTTCCAGAGCTCGGAGTAACTTAGCATGTGTTTGGTGTATTAGTTTGAAATGAAATTTTTAGTTTGAAGTTGTTTAACTTTTTAAAACTAATTATAATTTTTTTTAACTTTTCAAAAAAAAAAACTGAAATAAAAATTTTAGATACAAAATGGAGGACGAAACAACCCCTAAAATGAATGTTTATTCAAGGAAATAATAATATTATTTTATTTTATTTTTTTTGTAGAAAGAAATAATAATACGATGGATATTCATAGATTCGTCCTTATTTGGTCGGATGGTGCCATTTGTCGCTCATAAATTGTGGGCTGAGCTCAGTGCCGACAGCGCAATAGTGCCCTTTTTTTTTTTTTTTTTTTGGAGGAAAAAAAAAAAAAGAAAAGAAAAGTGCTCGTTTTTATATGATGAGTATTTTTGTAAAAATAAAAGGATAAGAAATTTTATTGCAAAATAAATTTGCAGAAATTATATTTTGTCAAATAATTTCTACGTATCTTGAATTTATAGTACGCGTCTTATAAGACATTTAACGTAAGAATTAAACAAAAAATTAATTTCACTTTTTAATGTTATCATTCTACTAAATTCCTCATATACATATATGTATTATATATAAAGGGAAATAAAAAGAGAGAGATTATTAGAAATATTTTTGAAATTTCTAAAAATTACTAATAATAAAAGGAGAGATTATTAGAAATATTTTTTAAATCTCTAAAATTATTAATAATTTTCTATATCACAAAAAAATTTTCAATAAAACATTAAAAGAGCTAAAAATCTATAAAAAAAAAAATATCTAGTGGACAAAAGAAAATATATAATGCAAAATTCTAAAATATGATCCACATTTGTTTTTCTTGACGAAGTTGAAGATGAATTTCCACCGACACTGATATGTTTGTGAGTATCGATAATTGGGAGCCAGCCACCAAGGCTGCTAAGAAGTAATGCCAAATGGACCATGCTTTTGGGCCTAGTTGTTGGCACGTCTTCATCACGTTCAATTTCCATTGTAATTTACACACCCCTCAACTCAAAGTTGCTGCAGCCTTGACAATTGGTCATGTGCGAGTCAAGGTCAACAGTCGAAGATACTTTTTCCCCCCCTCGAAAATAAGGGATCGATGATTTTTTCACGTCTTCCATCTATCGTCTTATTAACATGAAAATAAGAAGATGGAGCAAAAATTTATTAAAGATAGAAAATTAGAATAATAGAAAAGAAATTGATATTCTTTTATGCTTTATATAGTAAGACGGATGGAAAATTAGAAAATAAAAAATAAAAAAAAGGAAATAAGAGTAAAATACTCAGGTGAGGGAAATGGAGAGTAAGGAGGGTGGTTTTCGATCATATTATTTGTTTGGTATAAGAGAAAGGAAACATAAAAGAAAATGTTTAATCTAATGCATTTTACTATTATAACCTCATATAAATTATAACATAATAAGATATTAAGATCAAAGTTATTTTGCACACATTTGTTTTGTCAAGTTTTCCATTCACTTTTCTTCATAAGTTAGAAGTATTAAAAAGTGACGGGCGTATGGATTTCTCATTCCCTTCCTTCCCAGTTTCCACTGCTACATAACTGAAGATTCTCTTTTTCTATCCAAAATACCTCCTCAAATTTTCTTCCCCTTCCTTTTCTATTCTATCGATTAAAGATTTAGATTGTTTAGTAGATAGGAAGGATAGAAAATAAAGGATTTATAAAATTACTATTTGCTTATTTGTAAATATTATTTCACATTAAAATCAAAGATTAAAAATTGATTTTAGTCATCATTGAGTGGATTTAGATTTTTCATCCAATTCTAAAAACATTAAAAATAAGTGGGTCCACCAAAAATTTTATCCATCATATTTTCCTTTCATTTCCATTCTCTTTTCTCTCTTAACCAACAATCAACTAATCATTTTTCATCTACTTTTCCCACATCACACTTCATTTCTTTCTCTTTTCCACTATAAAAAAACATAGCGTACTTGCTTTTATTGAGATCACATGTGAAATAAAAACATATGGGATCTTACTCATTATTCACTCGTTTGTACTTGGAAAATACTCTTAAGAAAATATGTTTATTACATGACAATTTATGATAGGAATTGCACTTTTATCATCCTAGTAAGTGCTATTATTTTTATCGTTGAATTAATTTTTTAACAGTCTAATCTATAAATATTCACGTTAAAAATTTACAATCTAACACAAAGAACTGCTTTCAATCATAAATTAAACTGTTCAAAAGTTAATCCAATGACAAAAACAACAACCTTTAACGATGGGTAAAAATACAGTTATCATAAGATTTTCCTTATCTTATTTATAGAGCAAGTTTATAATTTTACTTATTAGATTAAATTTCACTCGTCTAAGTTATGAATGTTAGTACTTTTATATCAAACGGTGTATATTTTTTACGTAAATATTTATTAAATCAATCTATATATTAAGAATAAATTAATGACTAATAAAGCATGTTCTATTAGTACTCATAAAGCAACATATCCTAACGTAATTGTTTTTCTCTTTAAACTTTTTTAAAGGGTCCTACTTCAGAATTTTCTGCCTCCATGTCTTGTTATTATGGCCAGGCAAATTTCACATTCCAACGTTTTTTTTTAATTTGATTTTTTATAATAGCAATTTAGATTCTTTTTTGGTATGACTTTTTATTTGGCATTTCTGTCAGGAATTATTGCTTCAAACGTTAAATTAAATTTTTAATTATCTAATGATTTGTATCTGTAGTTGTCATTTATCATATATCATACATTTTTAAGATGATCATTTATAAATCGGATAATTTAAACACTAATTTCATAATTAAAAAACAGTTATTATTAATAATACATGACAAGAAGTCGCACCATGAGAAGAGCATAATAATTTCACTTTCCTTCGTTGCATCCAGTTGGATTTGCACTACCACACATGAAAGATATTCCATGCTATCCATTGGAAGACATAAAGCTTTTTGTTCAGCACAAATGTTCGTTAATAATATTCCACCAATTTGGCTAGTAAGGGTCCATGAATTACGTGCATCATTAATTATTTTCAGAAAGTAGTCTCCTTTTTTGGGGAAAAAAAAAAAAAAAATGCACACATCTCACAATAAAAGGATTTGTGTACCGGTAGATTTTGTCTTGAGATTCCCAATTTATGGAGAAATATTCTAGAAACCCACCCAAATTCAGAATAATTTTGTAGATTATTCTTTATGATATGGATTTAGGAACAAAGTCAGATCTCAGGTGTTCTGCATTAAAAATTGACACTTGGAGCACATCCCATAATTGCCTTCTGTTTTTTTTTTTTTAATAGAAAATGTATTTTGGTGCTTTTACACCTCTAAACCTTATATATATATATATATATATATATATATATATATATAGGAAATGGGATCAGTTGTGTCCTCATGCTCCCGTTTCAATAGTCATTGGGTGAACCCATTAGTCGTATCGATAGGATGACAAGAAATCTGACCTTAGGTCTTCACAGTTAGTAAAACCTATATTTTAAGAGAAGACAACACATGGTCTTTCTTACCAAAGACTAGACTCTATATGTATCATAACTCGAATCTAAAATCTGATAAAAGCAAAGACTCAGTACGCCTTTCTTGCCACCAAGCCACCACCACCGGTGATTTTACACTTCTAAACTTTGATTGATATGACAAATTCCCCCTTACACTTTTAATTATAGAAAAATTACATCTTAAGTTTAATAAAGTATTAGAGAGTGGTCCCAAATTGATAAAGAGAAAAATAAAATAAACACATATATATATATAATTGAAGTAAATGATAGTTTTAATAATATTTGAACTAAGCCTTTGTTTGATAGAATATTGGAAAAGGGAGAGAAAGAAAGTTGAAAGAAGGGTTTTAGAGAGAAAAATAGAATTTTGGTTGTTTGGTAGGATGAAAAATGAGATGAGAAAGAAAATAGGAAGGAGAATTTGGGTCAAAAAGTACTGATAGGTGAAATCATTATTTTGTTCTTATTCTCTTATTATCTACTAACTTCTATGAGGGTATAATTGTAAAACATACTAGATTATTCATTTTCTTTACTATTTTCTTTTTTTTTCTACCAAACAACATGAAAGAAAATTTCTTTCTTTCCTTTTTATTTCCTTTACCTAGGTATTTTACTCTTCTTTTCCTCTCTAGACTCCATCTCTCAGATCAAACATAGCAAATTTATAAAGTAAAATAATTCATTTACTTCTTATAAATATGTAATCGACCTTATAGTAAATTTATTATTTATTTAGTAAATTTACTGTTTATTTCAATTATTTTTCGTAAAAATATTACTTACTTCAATTTCCTATTGATAAATGATACTAAATTTTGAGAAGGTTAGCTATGACTTTTCTGGAAAAGGTTTAGAACATGCCTTTCTTTCTCTCAACTTTTAAATTGGACCTAAACATTAATAAGAATCTGATTGTGAAATGTGAAGTACCATTGACAACTGTGTATGGTAATTTGACATCATACTATGACTTGTATCAATTGGTCATTTTATTATTCCTACTTTTTAAATAATACATTTTAACCTTATGTTATGTGACAAAACATTAATTGTCACATCATGAAAGCGTACACTTAATCTTTACTATATTTTATATCATCTAGTCACCTTCTTTTTATTTTTAATAAAAACATTAGGACATTATATTATGTGACATTTTATTAAATTATCAGATCATGTGATTATTTATTTAAATTATATTATTTGAGCTTTTTTTTTTAAATTTCATTTGGTCATATTTTAATATTGTGACTTTAATTATGTAATATAAAACTATTTGTCACACCATAAAAATACATGAAATACTTTATTTCACGACTTTAGGTCATAAATATAACCTAAATTTCAATACACAATAATTTTGGTGAATTACACTATTAATTCGTTAAAACTCTTATATAAAAATTGGTTATAATTACATTAATTTGAGTGTCAAAGTGTATTTCTTGCAGGAACCACCAATTTTCTGCACATAGTTGGAGCGAATTCAGGGATCTGAAGTAAAGTGTGTAGCAGTTCTTAGGTCATAGAGCATTTTTTATCGCTACACAAACATAAATAATTGAATGTTTTATATATTGTTTCTATACTTTTTTGCCATGGATGAAATATTTGCTTCATACATACATGGAAGATGCTATATGAAGCTTTGGGAAATCTCACAACTCTTCTTCTTTCTGGATTAATGAAGGAAAAAGGACACTACTACAAATATTGGGATAAACGACGGAGATTACATGATAATTTCTACTAGTCAGAGGTAATACACACATGCACACACAAAAATGAAGATGAAGCTCCTCGTTTGCTTTATAAGGTTGCTAAACTCCAACAATAATTGTTTATATTTAAATACATATCCACTCTGAAAATATTTGATTGAACTTGCACAATTCATGGCCTTTTTCATTAAGAAGGCAAGGACATCAAATTACGATGTTCGGCGAGAGCCCAAATGGGGAAAATATTCCGATACGCTGCATAATGTAAAGTAGCATTCCTCATAAAAACGCCCGTAACTTCCTGTCATTAAAAAATGTAACTAACATTTGAAAGACATCCAATGGTCATGAGCACATTTATGTGGCAGTATAGTTGTACTAAAGAGATCTCGAAGTTTGTTATGGTACATTAAAAATGGTTAAACCATCACTCTTTCTCACATGATATATAGAGAATTATTACATAAAATGAATATATAGATATATATATATATATATATATATATATAACAATTACATGGATGAAGAGGGACTAAAGATGGGTTGGACCAGAACTCAGGAGGCATTGGATTGCATCCGTCCCACTCATACACGCCACAAGTATATGGTTAGTTGATACACAAACACAAAACAAATGAAATAATGTTGGTCCTAGTTAAAGTTCACGGTGCTACTGCATAACAGCAGTAGATTCTTGTAGATCAGAAACAATTTGAATAATATACCTGTGTTTCGATTACTAGCATTTATTATGAGAATTAATAAATACATGTTTTTCTACTTTTATTCATGACTTGCAACACAAGGCACAACATGATTCATGTGATTTATCATGCAAATATTTGCAAAGCATACATATGCACCGCCATCCAAGTCTTTCCCCAAGAGCTAGAGCCTATTGCCCCCACCATTTCCAAGAATCCACTTGCGAGCTCTACCGCAAGCATTGTCCAGACCACCATCAGGGCCTTCTCCGAGAATGCGCATGGCAAGATAATTAAGCACCGTGCTCATCATCATGCTCGGGCCCTCGATGTGCAATCCCCGTCCTCCGTCTTCATTTTGGTGACGATACATGTACCACAATATTTCTTTCTTATGATGCTCGTTGAGCACAGTATCGAGAGTACCCGAAATGTACAAGCAAAACGCCTGTGTTTTCACTAAATTTAATTAGGTGAGAAATTATATAAATTCCAATAATTATATTTAGTAACTACAAAATTAAATGAATTGGAGTTCATTAGTTGTCCAAAACATAATACCAATGGAGCGATGTAAAACATAGGACCACCATTTTCTGCAGGCCAATGGCCGTGCGGCGACTGCAGGGCGGACCAAAAGTTCATTGACCTCCTCATGGCGGCATCAGCAACTTCGTATGTTATTTCATTGCCGTCCTCAACTTTCATTTTGGGAATTGATTGTTTGAAAATTCTTTCTCTTAGCATTTGCATATTGTCAATTAATTGAAGAAATACCTTATGAAAATTCGACGAATATTAATCAAGTATAACCATGTCCATCAAAGGACAAAGAGTGATGGGCAAATGTGAGGAATAGTTCCCTAAAAATAAAATACATTTGATGCATTTAGGATATTTATTTCAATAAATATCAATAACTGTCCCCTTTTATAATGTCGTAGTGTTTATTATATGAAAAATTCTAGAAAACATCAACTCTAATCTTAATTTTTGAATACCAACCTATATGACATATGAGTTGTTATTATTTTATTGATAAGTAATTAAAGTATTGTCTAACAATTGATTACTTCTATCAATAAAAAGATGACATGTGAGTTGATATTCAAAAAGTTAGGATCATAGTTGATGTCCCTAACACTACTCTTTCATACATACGAACGACAAACAAACCAAAGCACAAAAGTCCTTGAATTTGTGCATGTATAGGGTTAGAACGGAAACATACGGATTTACAATCCAATTGTCTAAACTTATATTCCGTAATATGTGGAACAAAGATGAACACACTTTGTTCTTTATAAGGTTGTACTAAGGGGTTGTTGGGGTATATCTGTATAAGATATTTTGCCATGGATTTCAAATTTGTAACTCTGTATTAAATTTATTTTCTTTTTCATTTTTAAAAAATTTAAATTTTAAACGTCCATAATTTTCTCATTTCAAATAGGAATGATATGATTTTTATGTCAAAATACTTGTAACGACGAGACGAATAAGAAAATATCCATTATGTATTTTTTTTTTCCGAATACATTTCAAATTTTTATACTAGTTTCTATATCACAGAATTTTACAAAAGTTTTTTTCTCCCAAACACATATTTCCAACTCAACTTCTAAAATATCAGCTCTAGATGTTATCTCAAACAGACCCTAAATATATATACAGTTTAGGAGATGGCTTATCAGAATTTTCGGGAAAAAATAATTGTTTTATTAATTCTAGAAATAGTATAAGAATCAAATAATTATAAAGAAAATAATAATTATCTTTTTAAGTTTGGATAAAATCTTTTTTTTTTTTGATAAAATTTAATTGGAGATATGTCCTACTAGTGGATATTAATAAAAACCAATTTAAATTGATTGGAGATACTCAATGTAATTAGCTAATTAATAATTTATTTACTCAACTCAAGATATTATTTGGACAAATATATCATTAGGTATGTAATTAGGGAATTACTAGATTGGTATTATCCAATTAAAATAGGAAATTTTGTGGCCAAGTTTTTATTCAAAACGATAGGATTAACACCACAGCAATTTTCCAATGATTCTCCTGTGACGGAGAATCCTTGAGGTGTCGGCGATTTTGACACGCAGGAGGAGAGAGAAATCTTTCAACCTCCATGTGCGACTAAAACACCTCCAATCATTTATATATATATATATATATATATATATATAAGTAAAGGCCCATGGACCTCATTTTGGGATTTGAGTAGCAATATTCCTTTTCTAAATTTTAAAATGAATAAATTTACTTATTACACACCCTCATAAATTTCAAAATTATCATTTTATAAAATAAATATTATTCTACCATTTCAAATATATTTTTACACCCTATTTTATTTTTTTCTTTGATATGCACTTTTCTCTCTCCCTCTCTCTCTTTTATTACTATTATTTGCAGCTTTAGACATATATTAGTCTTTTTTATAGATAAACAAATTGTAGATAAAAGTATGTTTATTAGATATTTAATTTTTTGAAATAAATATATCTGATATTATATTTATTATTAATTTAAAATTTTAAAATTAAAGTTTGAAAAAAATAGGCAAGCAACGAATTTTTCTTGCTAATCTAAAAAATTTACGATGCTGTATGAGACGAAATCCTTGCAACTGATAATGCATAGTTTATGCTTCTACTGTGAATTTATATATTCACCACTTCAGAGTAGTTTTTTTTTTTTTTTATATATTTTTTTAAGCATTTAAAAAATAAAGAGCACATCGTGTGTAGATCTACACAAAGTATACATAAAGAAATCAGAATGATTACAATAAGAATGACACTTACGATTTTTCTTATTTTCTTATGTTAGTTTAGTGGATTAAGTTTGATGGTCGTACACATACTTGGAGACGCCAAATGTGGTCACTGCACGGTCTAATCTTGAAGCGGTTTCTGTAGAAATTCTGGCGAGCCTCCTCAACTTCTGCTCGTTCTTCTGGAGTTCCTGCGTCGGGGTCGGGATCGAAATCGAACTCGAATATCTGTCTTCCTCAGAAGTTGTTTGTGCTGAACAAATAGTTGGTTCAAGTTGTTTTTCCACATTCTTCTTTAGTTGGAACAACGGAATTTGGTTTGAATTACTTTTTCATATATCACAAAAGTGCAGAGTATCAAACGTCTACTAACCGGAAAAAACCTAAAATAAAAACTTTAAAGTATCAAATTTCCAATGATTCTTAAAGAAAAAGAAAATAATAAAAAAAATAATAATAATAATAAAAGGCATCTAAACCAATCTTATACTCTCATAGTTCATTTGAATAATAATTAATAACTATTAATTATTAGCTTTTCATTTTCTTTGTCAACTTGTTACAACCAGTCAATTGTTAGCTTTTTAACCTACACACAAATCTAAAATGAAAAGTAAGGATAATCATGTCTTTTTATTTCAATTAAATATCGATCATCAGTTGAAAAACTGATATGTGAGGATAAAATTGTAAATTTAATTTGAATAAATGTGTAAATTTACAATCAAAAAGATTATTTTAAGTTTAGAATGAACGTAATCAGAAATTGTGCAAACATAAAGTTAAAATGAAAGAACGTAATATAACAGCGTAGTAGAATATGGGGAGTTAAAGTTAAAATGAAAAACGTAATATAACAGCGTAGTAGAATATGAGGAGTTATTTTGGACCCTTTTTTTTTTTTTTTTTTTTTTAATAAGCATTTCATTGAAGCAGACAAAAAGACTAACACCCAAAACAAACCAGACACAACGGCTAATGACAAAATATCGTCCACCACTTCTCACTTATAAATCATAGTTGCTACAAACTATTGCCAGAAAACGTAATTGACAACAATTTTTCACCAAATTCACAAATCCCATTTCCACACAAAAAAAAAAAAAAAAAAAAAAAAAGCCAAAATTTCTCTTCATACCCAACAAATATGAATTGGAAAAAACTAAAAATAAAAATAAAAATAAAAAGTATGAAACAAAAATTACACGTGGAGAAGAGCATCCCAGCACTAAAACAACCAATACAAAGCAAGGGAGTCCATTTCCGAGACACTAAGCTCTTCCTTCTCTCTTCTAAGACAAAAACTCACTGTTTTCTATACCCCAAAAAAAAAAACAAAAAAAACAAAAAAAACGTACACACACAAATACCCGTTAGCAATCACAAGTCAACCAAGTCAATTGAAGCAAAACCACCCATATCCAAATATGAAGGTACAAAAGTTAAATTTCCTTGGCAAAACTCTTTCTCTGTTTTGCATGTCTCAACGTACAAGAAAAGTAGAGAGGAAGAGAAAGAGAGGTGTGTGGAAGGAAAGGAGAGAGAGACCCAACAACTATGACGTTGAATATAACAACGTATGTGAAGGATTTGTCTTTAAAAATAAAAACAAAACAATTGTATTAAAATTACACAACAGACAAAATTAAAATAAATCTTCCAATATAATCCCAACTTTGATGTCATCAAAACCCTTGTTTGAAAAGAGTAGAGATTGACCGATGAACTCGGTTTTAGTGGTCGGTGATGCTTTGTGGATGTCTTTCATCTTCTCTTCGGATTCGAACCGTCGGAGCCGCCATTGCGGGGTGGCGAGAGACTGTTGAGATTGACGACGGCGAGACAGTTCCTCAAATTGCCGAACTTCAACCAATCGTCCACCATTCTTTTCCACCGAAGGTTGCAACTTCACAGCCGTCTTTATCGTCCAAAGTTATTCTTTGTTTTTATTTTGCAAACATGGAACGCTACTTGCATGGAGATATTTTTAAGGAGACGAAGTTGTGCGGAGCTCCCCGTTAGCGGAGCTGAATAGTAAACCTCCTCTCTCTCTCTCTCTCTTTTTTTTTTTTTTTTTTTGCCTGTGTTTAACGAAAAAAAAAAAAAGAAAGGAAAAATCATTGACAGGCAGGGAGAGGAAAATAGTATATCGATAGGGGGAAAAAAAATAAGTAGAGTCTCTCCTTTTCTTTTAATTTAAAAGAAATGCGAGATGCACATGATTAAACATATTTTTTTAAAAATCTAAATAAGAAAAAATATATAACTAAAAATAATAGACAAAAAAAAATCAACAAAACACCTAAAAATTAAAAAAAAAAATGCATGAAAAAAAAGGACCAAAAAGTTAAAAGGATTAAAATGTTAAAAAATAGACAATAAAAAAGGACGAAAATGGCAAAAAAAAAAAATTGGGCCAAAAGGAAAAAATAAAAATAAAAATAAAAAAGAAAAGAAAAAAAGAAAACTGAAGGACTCAAAGAAAAAAAAAAAAAAAAAAAAAAAGGTTTTTGTCCAAAACAAAAAGTTTTGGACGAAAAGGGTATACAGTAGCTCATTTTGAGCTTTCTTACATATGTACATGTACAGATGAGTTAGTGCTGAATTGATGTTTTCGCAAAACTTATATTTCGTCAAAATTATCCCCATAAATATCTAACTAGATCTTTACCGAAACCAATATTTAAATCAAAATTCACCAATATTCACCACGATATCCACCGATATTTCATCAATATTTTGATAGAAACGATTTTACACCATAAAAATATTTCAGCACATCTCCAAAAACAAAACCAAAACCAAAATTTCGACCAAAAGTTTACCATGAGTAAAAGGCCATGTTCTACAAGTACTAACTTACAGAATATATTAACCATTCCACAATCTTGACTACAAGTTCACGACGCAGGTTTTTATGCTTTATGGTGGTTCTTATATATTCCATTAAACTATTAAAATCAACAATTTCAAAGGAAAAGTAAATAAATTAACTGTAAGATTAATGAAACCATATAAACCCATTGTTACAAAATCCAGTAAAAGAGAGACCTGCCGCTCCAGCAAAAGCATTATTTCATAATACAGGAAGAGAGAGCGACGAGAGCAAATTTAATCAAAATTCACGACTGGTAAATGCCACTTATGGCACTAGGCTTTTGCATACCCGACCCGAACCCCCAACCCGACCCCCCTCATTCGTTACAACTTCAATCATAGCTCTTTACTTGGGCCGTCTCCGGAAAGGAAATAGAATGTCATCCAAATTCTCTCTTATGTGGTTGCACACCCTATTCACATTCCTAGCCACACCCGAGGCTACTAGGAACGCGTTCCTCTTAAACCTGTGTATAAATGAATGGACTTCAGGCTTTTGATAGTAGAAAAAACTACCAAGAGATGTGAATGGAAAGATAAACATGAAATACACTAATAATTGTTTATTTTTTAATCAAAGTTCTAACTTGCCTGTTCAGGTATTCCTCTCCCGGAGAATGCGAAGGTTTGTAGGTCCGAGGTGGAGGTTGCGGTCGAGGAATAGAACTAGGACGCACATTTTCTGGCAAAAAAAACAAAAAACAATCGTTAGACCAGCGTCCCAGAGGATGAATTAATCAAACATATTGCAAGTTCAAATCACCTTGCGATATTTGGTAATCTACAAATATTGAACTGACTAGCAACATGTAAAGATTCTATAACGAAAATAAAGATAATAGAAGCAGTAAATTGGGTACTTATTCTTTAATGGTGTGCCAGGATTTACCCCATCCCAGTATTTTCATTTTAGGATCATTAAAGCGGATGAATAAGAACGGAACACAGTTGAAAAGATGAGAAATCATATTCATCGCGAGTCAACCAAACATCGACTGCAAGAACGAGAGAAATAACATAACAGCTAAAATGATCTTGCATCCAACTTGAGAGTATGTTTGGGGTAAAACACAACTAAGTGAACCAAAGCAAGTTTCAAGCACGGAGTGAGTTAACAAAATAGAAGTTCAACAAACAGTTGGAAACTATCAACATTGACAGCTCTGCAAGACAATATTTTCACTCCAGGAAACAGCTTCCACGATAAAATCAGGACTAGGGCCGGACCAGAGATTAATGGACATGTTCCGAACACAAAGGAAAAAGACTTTCACAACCTTCACTCTTATGAACATGAGCGGGAGTGGGAGCATGTGTATGGGCGTCAGGCCTTTTGTCCAACAATACCTAACACAAGAGCTAGTTATGTTAGGTTATCAATTGATCAGAAGACAAAAGCTACATTAAAAATCACTATATTCTGAGAAATTCAATCTTTGATTTGCCAAATAATTCTGCACTTCAATTTCAAAAACTATGTAAACCTAACATTGGTGGTTTGGTATCATCAGTTATTTATCATCTCCAAAAGCGAACGTTGAAATTTTAATAAATCACACGTAAACAACAAACCTTGATAAGTAATATTTGGATGAAAGGCAAAAAAGAAAAAGTACATATATTTTAGACAGTTTGTCAAAATCAAAATAGCACATGATTGAGTCCCGAGATATTTCACCTCAAGGCCAACACAAAATGGCAACTCTGCTTGTTTGCTCTGTGTTTCATCTGAAGACGAATCTTTTTTGTCCAAGTACACTGAGTAACCTACGCAAGCATACTTGAAATCTGTAAAGCTACGGCCCTCTTTTGAAGCTTCCAATTCAGTTTCTCCCACGATATAGCCAGGTACTGGAAAAAACAGTGTGTCACTTCTGATATCCAATATATTTTTCAGTTGAGTATAAAATAAATGTAAAGAAAACTACACAAATTAGTAAATACTAAAGCAGATTTCACATACAAAATCCATAAGATGTGTCTACAATAGCCAAATTAGAACCATAAACTTTAAGGTGAAATATTTCGTACTTCAAATATGCACTCATGTTGTTCAATGCTCTTAATGAATGGAATTACTACATGAAGCCAAAACATAAATTTTGAGATGCGAAAAGTAAGTTTTGCAATCATAAAATATTGACACACCAAACGCATAAACCTTTAGACTCCTGAACTTTAAATAGGTAGTTTTATACACAAAAGCATGACAACTTATTCAGTCAGCAGGCACTTAAAAGAGCAGAATTGCGCCCAAGAATCCCAAGATGATATCCTTCACTTAGAAAGCGATAAAAATAAGGACATTCCATTATAAAAGGAACAGTTGCTAACTACTAAAGAAATGAGAAATCCGGCAAATAAAACAACCTCACAAGACACATACAAAGAAACTGGAATGGTATTAATTCCGGGTCTGCATCGACTTATACTTTTAATGGGATAATATTTCGTTACTTTAGGTATTGCAATGTCTCTATTTAAGTACGTTTAAGGTGTAGATGAATTTTTTAACATTTTGGTGCCCTTCAGACTCCAACAATGGAGGCAAAGGTTCCCACAAACGGAATTTATGTCTATCGTTTATTTAAATTAGTTACGGGTCGTAGCAAATAAGTTCTTCCACTAAATAGTTCAGCAGCTGGACGACTGAATGGAACACGACAACAATCTAAAGCACTAATTAAAAAAAAAATCTAAATATTTTTTCTCGCCATATGGGGCTCCCACTTATTAAAGATAAACAAAAACACTCCCAAACCCGTCTCCTCCCACCCGCTGAGCTAGCCCCGGCAGGGTAAAAAAAAAATATAAAGCATTTATTCCACATAATTTTACACGAAGACACGATCTTCTTTTTGCACAAAGCCAATCCTTATCTCAAATCAATACTCAGAAACATTAAGAAAAAAACCTTAGTAAGATCCTAATTCCCCCGTTTGGTCGCCGAGAATTTTCCCGAACAGAAAGCGCATCAAATTTATACTATTTCCAACACTTCATCATTTCAAATCAAACACTCCTAATTTCCAGACCAAAAAGCAAAATTCCGGTAATACCAATTCCAATTTCTCATCCAAAATAAACAAGTTAAAAAAAAAAGTCATATCAATAACAATCATAAGATCGTTTCGTTTCGTTTCGTGTTTCCAGTATTCGGCTCAATTTTCTTCCCAGGTAAACGGAAAGCAAAGAGAAAATGAAAAGGAATCCGAAGAGAGAGAGAGAGAGAACCTTGGTGGAGAGTACGAGAGAGGCCAATGCAAGTGGGATTCTTGGATTTGGATTTCTGGAGAGAGGAGTAGTAGAGGCATCCTTTGCAGGATTTTCCGGTGAATCCTGCGGTGCTCCGATTAGGGTTTGGAATTGGCTTTTCACTTTGATTTTGATTTTGATTTTCTTTGTCTTCCATTTTTTTTTTTCCTGGGTTTTTTTTTGCTACGAGAGACACATGATTTCGCTTTGCTCTTGTCAGCTTCCCCGTCCCCCTTCCCCCTCTAAATAAATAAATTACATATCTACATAGTATATATACATGTGTATATTAGACAAATTTCACTTTTCCCCAAACTTTATATATATACACATAAAAACACAGCATGTGCACCCTTTATATTAGCTAACATATTACTAATGTTTACACCGGACAAAAATCAAATCTTAGACTTATGATTCCTAAACCTCAAATCACCCTTTTCCTCACTATTGAGTTAGTCTTAATGGCTTTTTTCTCTTAAATTTTATACCTTATCCCAAGCTGCCCATAAATTCTTATTTGTAATATGTTTTTCCCCATAATTATGACAAGTTTGTGAATTTTCTCTCTCAATTAAATTTTAGATGGAAAAAATAGTCAGAGCACTTGTTGGTAGTATGATTTGACAGTATTAACTATGAAATTATAAAATTACTCTAAAAGAGTAAAATTCAACCAAATTCATAATAAGAGTAATCTCTTTTGTAGATAGATAACAAATAACTCCAATTAAGTTAAAAGGATAAATATTTTATAGCACTAATAGAAAATTTAAGGATAATTTACTTGTTTTGTCCCTGAATATTAAGTTCGTGCAACTTTAATCCTTGTTTTTTTTTTTAATAGTTTGAATGACCTTAAATTATAAAAAAAAAAATTTACTACAACAATCCTTTCCTTTAATTTTTAAACGAAATCCGTCAATAATTTAGGCAAAATGTGATGTTTAGATTTCATCACGGAAAGGATTACTGCAATAACACTTTTAATAGTTTAGTATCACTCAAGCTTTAAAAAAAAAAAACAAAATAAAACATAAATCAAAGTTACACAAACTTAAAAATTTTAAGAGTTTCAAGACCAATCTATAATTTATTCAATATTTACTAAACCTTATTGGGATAACTCAACTAGTGGTAAAATAAAGATTTGGATAAAAGGTTTTACATTAGAGTTTGAGAACGTGTTCATTTTTCTTTAGCAAGCAACTTTTTATCACTTTTCTTTTCCTAATAATTATTATTATAATTGTCAAAAGTCATTAGAGTATACATAATAATTATATGTTTTAAATAGTATTACTATTGTGGTTGCCACATTAAAAAAAATTAAAACAATTATTATTCATAAATTATTTTTAATACTAAAAAGTCAAAATCAATGTTATTTATGATTTAATTTTTTGTATATATACTATTAAGAAAAAATAACTTTTAATGTAAGCATGGGTTGTAACCTTTTTTATTTATTTATTTAAGTTATTTTCTTTTAGGTAGAACTATTTAAACAGTTATTTACTATTTTATACCTTATATTTTGAGTTTATAAAAAATGAGTAAAGTCATACAAATTGTAACATCTATAGGGGTGGATGGATTAGCAAGCATGGGTGTTATTACTAGCTTCTCCCCTTCGTCTACCCGGGTTCGATTTCCGTGGCTTCCCCTTAGGCCTCACTCCAATTTCAGCTGTTGAAGCATGGTTTGGTGATAGTTAGATAGATTTCGGATGATCGACTGAGAAAAACTAGTATAAAGAACACGTCTCCCTATCATACCTAGAGAAAGGGGTTCTTGTCTGTGGAACTGAAAACCTAAAAATGATAGGGCCACCTCCAGATCCTTTATTCACCAAAAAAAAAAAAAAATCATACAAATTGTATTTATTTAATGGTTGATTCTGAATTTAAGTCGATAATTATGCCCTTTGCAACTTATGTGTATATAAAAAAAAAAAAAGTCTGTACTTTTGTTTAAAAAAAAATGGTATAAATGATGTAGTTTACAAAATTTTTTTAACGTACACCTAATTGCTATTTGGTTACAAGTCTGTTCATAAATAGTAATGATAAATTCGTCAGTTCAAGGGGACATAGTGACCCCAAAAAAAAAAATTCTTCTTTAAAATGCCATTTCTTTATGCTCTTTTACATTAATTTCCCTTCAATGAAAAAAAAAAAAAAAAAAAAACAGTGGGTGAGAGGGAGAAAATAAAGTGTCGAAAGAGCCGCCAAAGAGCGCCTTTTTTTTTTTTTTTTTTTAAACTTGGGTTGAAGGGATTTGAACTCTATACCTTTAGATGGAGTTAAGTTATATATGTGGATTACCACTAGACTATGTCTGCAACCATCCCAAAAAACTTATTAAATGTTAGCAAAATACATTAATCCATGATGTTAATATAGCAGTTTGAAAGTTATATTTTTTTTTAGGTTTCCTTTGATATTAGCATAAGAATTTGAATCCTCGTGTCCTTATGAAAACTGCTACTTATAGTGAACTGGTCAACTTTGGTTGAGTATAACGAGAAAATGGAGATCCTAATACTATTCCACCTATAATTCTATTAGATTCTCGTAAAGTCACCATCAATTCCCTTTTTATTTAACAAAAAAGTACCTTCAAAAAGCCTTTTACCCTCCCCTAAAAAAAAAAAAAAAAAAAAAAAAAGGGACTTCTACGGTGGGCACACTTTTTTTTGTCCCCATAAATAGGGTAACATTCAACGATCATTAGTTGATATAAGTGAACGTGTATGTGTTCTTTAGCATACCAAATTCTAATCCAAATAATTCAAAATATTATTTTAATAAAATTAAAAAACATTACAAAATAATAATAATAATAATAATAAGTTGCTAAACCGAAATCTGAAGGGGTTAAAAAAAAAACCCCAGATTTCAGTGACTGTCGCTGCCGATTCTAGGAATGACGCGCGCGACTGCCGCTGGCGACACATCCTCCTCGGTTGCATCACCGAGGCTGACATATCTGGAAAACCAACGGAAGATGGCGATCTCACTGGAAAACCTCGCACTCCCTGCGACGGCGAACCACCACGCAACACCCCTCCCCCCTAAGCAACCATTGACTAGCGAAACCCACTGTTCCCACTGGGCGTCCAGAGCCACCGACCAAATCCAACGCGAGCCCAGTGCCGGATCTCCTCGCTGTCAAGCCTATCGTGCTGGATCTGGACACCCTTCGCCGTGGGTTGCAACCTAGGCTACCTCGCAAGTTTGTTCCCCGCCGTTGAGCCCACTGTGGCAATCGAGCAACCTCACCTCCTCCGAGGATTTGTGCGACCCACGATTCCGACGACCTTTGAGAAGCCCGTCGGCAACAACGGAGAGAGAGGAAGTGGGGCATCGAAGTTGGGGCGGCGTCGGGGAGAGGGCATCAGAGAGTTGAAGGACTTTTTTCAAATTAGTTATTATCTTTAATCACATATAGTTAGGCTTATAATAGGTTTGGTATGCACATAGCATCTCAGCCAATTAAAAAATGATCTGTGGTCAAAAGTTTTGGACACCATCATTGAGGTTAAAAAAAAAAAAAAAAAGACCCTGTTGTAGAATTCCCAAAAAAAAAAAAAAAAAAAAAACCATTTACCCACCCCCAAAAAAAAAAAATACAAAAGCTACCAAAAAGGCCAAAAAGATCCTATGAAAACGTCTCAATCTACTTGAGTTAAATCTAGTGACAGAACTCTACTCCTACAGCCAAAGAGACTGAAAGATTGAATGAGAACAAGGCAAAAAATTGGTGAGCTTCTACACTGCACAGTTCTACAACATAAAAAAAAAAAAAAAAGGGTGAAATGCTTATACAATGTCAAAACTCTTCAGTGAGAAACTGCAAACTACTGTACAATATCAGATTCCAGGCCGCTATTAAATATCGGTAGGACTCAAGTGTGCAGATAATCGCAAGAAGCGCCCTTCTTGCAGTGTCCGCTCTCATGGAACTTGCAAACCCTCTGCCCTTTAAATGGCGGCCTTGAAGAACCTCCACTACCGAATGATGACTGTCTGTTCCATGGCTTTCCGCTGCCATAACCAGAATCTCCGCCTTGAGAACCCATCTCCCTCTGGTTTGCGAACCTATCGGTGTTGTGACTTCTGTCACTTCCCCAGTTGCCTTGGTTCCCACTCGGCGCGGCCCAACCATGATTTGCATTTCCAGGTGGTTGTCCTTGACCATGAGCAGCCCAGCTCTGATTTGCATTGGTATTCATAGGTGGTGGGCCCCAACCAGAAACAGGATTTCCATGTGTTGGCCCGTGACCGGGTGCCGTGCCCCATCCCGGATTGGAATTTCCGTGCCCCAAGCCCTGACCTGGAACTCCTCCCCAGTTCATGTTTGCATTTCCCGGCACTGGTCCTGCCCATCCCATGTTAGGATTTGCGGCCACTGGCCCCCAACTAGGATTTTGGTTCTCTTGTCCCATTCTTGGAGCGGCACTTTGGTTTCCCACAACACCCACGTCCCACGGTGCGTTGGGCGGAGCAGGAGGCTGGATGTTTGGTTGATTACTCGGAACTGCAGGTCTCCAAGGATCGGATGGCGGGACAGTTTGGAATCCAGTTGCTGGAAAACTCCCCCCAGCATTAAATGTTGGGGTGGAGGTGTTGATAGTTGGAACGTCGCCCCATTGACCATGAGCGGGAGGTTGTGCATGCATCACACCGTGATTATTTGTTTCCACCTGGGATGGAGCACCTCTCCAGGGCTGGGATTCACTTCCAGGCGTCGGGGTCAACAAAATCATTTCTGGTTTCTGAACAGAAGCAGAACCCCATCCTTGTGTCTCAACAGGAGGGAGATGACTAGCTACTGATTGAACTATACCCTGTAGATTTGAAACAACACTTTTTATATCAGCATCTGTACTTACGGAACCATGATTCAAAACAGGGGCTGATATTGTCGGCAGATGATGTGTTGGAAGGTCATTGGTTGAGCCCAAAGGCATCATCTTTTCAGGCTTGGAATTGTCAGGGGTTCGTGTCATGCTCTCTTGAGTAACTCCAGTGTTTCCTGGGAACTGATTGATTCCAAGGGAACCAGCAGACTGAACAGGATTGCCAGACCATTTATTTTCATAGGCTTGGACCTTCGTAGTACCAAGCGGAGTCTGGGATGGGGTAGGTGAAGGAAGATTTGTCGAACCCCATCCATCTGAAGAATATTTCGGTACATCAACTGGTGTTGGAGCGACCTTGCCCGTCAAAGAATTAGGTTCACTTTGAGATCTCCAACTTTCTCCCCCAACTTGAACTTCTGTAGCCCTATGTAAGGCTACTCCTTGAAGCTTCCCAGCATGTGAGGGTGACTGATGTAAATTGTGCACCACCTGAACCTTGTCTTTCTGGAACTTTCCGGCCAATGCATCAGCCAAAAGTATGGAGTCATCTTGCTTCTCGGTTGCTTTCCAAATTCGCAAATCAACAGGAAAATAGCCAGTGGCATTCCATTTACGCAGCTGCACAATCGAAAATGGTCCCTGAACTTTCCCTGCCGGATCCTGATAATGCCAAATTTTTTCTGATTCATTGATCTTAGCCACTGGTTCTGCAGAGCCTCCTGAGTTTTCTGAGACGGCTGCATGAAATGATTCAGACATAACCCCCTGCTGTGTGCTCCTAGAATCAGTTTCTAAAGTCGACATTTTGTGCTTCTCCCAGCTGTTTGGTGGCTGCATTTCTCTGTCCCTTCCTAGGTTCCATGACTCGCTCACTATCTCACCAACTCCAGTCGTATCCTCCACTTTGTTAGAGAACCCTCGACTAGACATGCTCCTGCTTAGTTCTTGACTCATGCTGGAATAATTTCTGGTTCCACTCCAGGTATCGCTCAGAGTGGAGCCACCTTTCCGTGGAGAAACTGGCTCCCTCCCTCTCCTGCCAAAGGCAGAACCTCTTGGCCTCGTGTAGTTTTCTGTGTGAGAAGAAAGCTAAATAGTTAATTGATTGGAAAAAAAAAAATGCACAAGAGGGGATAATGAAAATTCACTAGACGGTCTAAGGAACCTTGTCTCTTGTCATCTGTTTCTTCCTCTTCTTCAGACTCGAAATTTGGATCCATGTTTGGGTCTGCATGTATTTCCGGAATTTCTTCTAATCTACGCTTGCGTTCTTCAGGTGTCTTCAGAAGTTGCAATTTCTCAACGCATTCTCTAAGCGTGAAGTTAAGTCAAGGACCACCACAACATTTCTAGATGCATGAATTCTCCATCACAAAGTAAAACATGAAACCATTTTTAAAAATGACAGATAGAATGGTAACAAGACACTCAACTATCCCACATATTTTTTGAAAAACAAGCAAAAAAAAAAAACTATCCCATAATTCTGTTATGTTTTATCTATTCTTCACGGCCCTATCAATAACTTGAATAAGTTTCCGACCCCCAATCTAATATTATATTCTTTAGGAGAGAGAACAATAGGTAGTGCCAATCAGAAAGAAAAATTGGAGGCCACCAATCAGAAAGAAAAATTAGAGGCCACCAATCAGAAAGGATGAAAGACAATTTAGATGTGCAGAAACTATTTGATAAGCTTTTGACATCTTGCAACTTTAAAGTTGGATAAAGCTTCAATTTGTAATTTTTTTTCCCCTTCAATTGACTTCTAAACTCCAGGTTGTTCATTATCTTTGTCTACAAAAAACATAGATTATTTAAAATTAAAATAATAATTACAAATAATAATAATAATAATAATAATAATAAGATAAGCAAACCATCCCCCTAGCAAGTTAAAGCTTTTCGATTCTGCCAGTAAATTGTTCTTCTACAAAAGGCACTCAAATTAAGGTTCACCAGTTTAAGCATAAAACAAGTATTAACTATAAGTTTAAATCAAAGGTTGCAAACTTTAGGGTCACAAATAAGTTACGTATACAGAGCTATGTTTCCTCATGGACTCAAGTTTATCCATCCGTCTTAGGTATTTATACAGAAGTCAGTGTCGAAAGCATAATTAAAAAAAAAAAAAAAAAAAAACACTATACATGCATTGGAGCACCTAGCATGCATTCTCTAGAGTAATGGCACATGACAAAACAAAGCAAAGTGCCCATGTAATGTGGCAAGCAAAGCGTCAAGAAGAAAAAGAAAAGACAGCTAGAGAACTTCCAAGGAATATTTCAAAGGAAGAAATGCAAATAAATGTGTAATATAAAGGATATTCCTTCCTCCGCCCTTTTTCACTAGCACGATCTCGAAGATGGCTAAGCCGTACAACCTCGGACTCTAGCCACTGCATTAGAACATACAATAAAGTGTGTTAATAGAACGTATATGTACATGAATATAACCCAAAGACCTATCGCCAAGCACCCAAAAAAAAGAAAGAGATGATGAACTATATCTTCACACTGGAAAGCTTATTACATTAAGTTAAGAACTTTCAGAGAAAGATCTCAGGAGCTTCTTGTGTCATAACTAGCTGAAGTTCCTACCATGCAGTTACTAACCATATAGCGTATGATGCGTTAGTTCATATAGCTTTGATAAAGAAAGCATGGCTAAGAAAATCCAAAGTCAACAAAAGATGGACGTCGCAGTCCAATACGCCAATAAGAAATACCAAATTAAACAACTCCCAATACCATAGAACACTTCTTAATTTGTGCGTGGAGAGAAAACACGGAGGAAAAAGCCGATGCAGCATTGGCTTGGTTAGACGTTACAGAGGATGCATCCTCACTGGACACAAGAACAGATTTTGAGGACCACACACAAACAAAGCCTTATTGGTCCAAGGAAAAGTGTTACATCCCAGAATCATTCAGATTGCTAAGCTAGTAACATACTAATTTATTAGTTATAAGACGTCTGGTCAAGTAATATGCCTTGAAATCAGATTTACCTCTTGAAGTTTAATTTTTAAATAACTGCCATAATCCACAAAAGAGAAGCCAAGAGACTGACCACACCTATTCACTCAGAAAGAACATACTAATTTTTTTTTTCTTTTTTTTATTGGCCCTATCTTCTTTTCTTGATCGATTTCTTGAACGTATTGAATCAGCCTCTTGATCGAAGTAAAATATTAAACACCACCTTACAGCACACTCAAATTCTATTCAAGCATCCATAAGATATATTAAACCTCCAAACCCACATTCACAAATTAACCAATCAGGTGCTCATCAGTGTTAAGGTTCCTTCAATGTTTATTGAATGTTTTTTCTTCCTAATAATAAAGCATTTAATTTAAGAAATATATGCAGCATCTACAAGGAACAGAATATAACAGCTAAAAGAAAGTAACTTACATCTTTGACTCTGACGGCTTGAAGTGCCATGGCTTTTTCCTGAACATCACCCTACAACGGAAAACATATTTTCTCAGGAGTCTTAATATTGTTTCCACAATAAAAAATTTAAAGGTAGAATGTAGAATTACCACAGTTAGCCTGTTGATAAATCCACACTTTATGCTCTGACGCAGTCGCTTGCACTCATCCTAACAATAAAACAAAAGAAATTAAAAAAGTCAACAAACAATAAACATCCATTAAAAACGGAAGAGTAATAAATATTTACAAATCTAAATGCAGCAGGCTTATTATGCTATATGCTTATTAAAAGGAAGCCTTTTGTTTTCTCCAATGCTAACATATTTTGTCATTCCCTTTTTCCCAGCCTTTCCCCCTCTTTAAAGAAGCAGGCATGGTTTTGTGTTGGCTAAACAAAATAAGGAAAGAAACAGATGCATCACTTCACGAGCATGAAGCTGTGGTAATGTTTCATCTTAAATTGAGATTTTAAGTGGGCATATACACCGTTCAAAAAATGGATTAGCCAAATCAGAATCCTCTTAAAGAGTCCACATCCATGTCCTTTTGAGAACAATATAAAGAGGCCAAAAAGGAAACTAGAATGTTGAGATGTACAAATAGCAGTAGAAAAGCTCGCAATCACTTGAAAGATCATGTTAAATCACCTCCGTGAATTCTTGATTTGAGATTATATCAATTGCTACAGTCTCTGTCTTGTTTAAGTTTAATATCTCTAGCAAGATATCTGTCGTCCTTTTACCAACTTTATATGGCTCAGTGCCTTTGCTTGTACCTGTTCAAATATCATTTTAGAAAGGACCAAAGTTTACAGTAGCGAAAACTTCCCTCACTATATAATTGGGCAAAAGAACCAAGACAGAATACATCTTATTAGACATTTACCTATAACTTGGACCAGCCTATACAGATCTTGCTTTTGAGCACTACCCAAAATTCTTATTCTCACAAATGCGCCAACTACTTTCTCGTGAAAGTTTTCAGTGTCATCAATAAGATCCTCAACCAAGTTACGTCTCAAGTAAATTAGATTAATGTTGTGCATGTCAATAGCAGCATAATCCTCGAGATTAGATTGAGGTCCTCTCCCATCACCCTTTCTGCGCGTTTTACGTTTCTTGTCTTTACCAGCCCTCCCTGGAGCATCAGAGTTCCCATCAGCCTCCAGCTGACTTGCTTCCAGGTCAACAGCACTCCCCTGAAGATCATCTGCATGGGAATCCTCTTTTATGAGAAAATGGGATTCAAGCAGCTTCAACATTTCAAAATGTCCAACACGCGGTTTCCCAAATAGATTCTCAAGCCTTGTATCACAAATTATCTGACTTTTCCTGCGAGGATCACGTAGTTTGTTTCTTTTAATGTACTCCAGCAAGAGAGCTTGTACATCAAACTGAGTCAAGGCTGATGCATCACCATTTTTCATGTGCATAACAAATTCCAAGAGTTCTTTTGACGCCCACTGATTACTGTCGTGGACAGATAGCCCTTCATTACCAGTTGTTGTTATCGTACTTCGTGAATCCTTGTCTTTGGTACGGGACTTCGAACGTCTCCTTGACTTTCTTCTCTTGGAATTGCTAGATTCTAAGTTACCGGTAGAACCATCACTATCTGAGCCAACATCATTGCTTGGGTCAAAAGGCTCATCAGCAGACTCTTGCTTATGAGCATGTGTATCAGATCCTTTCCATGGACTTTTGGCCTGCTCAAGTTCGTCCAACGTTAAAGATAGCTTCCCCTTTAAGTCCATCCAGTAATCTTTGAAGAGATATTCAAAGCTACTTCTGTCATCAAAATCAACATTATTCTGCAAAAACATAAAGAATAAATCAAAGACATGAATGGGATGCCATAGCAGTTAATGCAAAAGGACGAAGTAGACTTGAAAGTAGGACTTTCAAACTCAATAGATAAAGAAAAGGTAAAAAAAGCACTAATAGAGGCATATTTCACTCTAATGGATTGAAAGGCATAGATTCATGCTAATGGATTGAATAAAAATCAGCAAACAAAATTGGAAACACACGCAAGACGATGGAGAAACCGACAAGTATACTAGAACTTGAAATATCGATTGCCAGAACATCAACTCATCACTGCCATAATATCATCTTGAAAACTAAATTAAACAAAACAAATAAATCCAAACCGAATATAGTGCAAATTCCATATGTAAAGCCATTAATTAACACAAAGTTAGGAATATATTGAAAAGTGGAGAACAGACATACTTCATTCTTTTCTATCAACATGATTGTTTTCATGCACGTCTCGCAAAATCCTTTGTTTCCTCGGACACATAAAATGACAGCAGCTTTAATACACGCCTTGCACAAGGAGAAAGTACATGTGTAGCAAGTGTAGTATGAATTCTTCTGACAGTTACTACACTGGTGCCAACCTAAACAAACAAAGATAAAACTGCATAAATATCACTTGAATAACTAAAAGACCCCTAAACAAGCAAACAAACATAAGAAACTAAAATGGGTAACTTTAAAAAGAACAAATTGGACCTAAAAACAGAAAACTTACCGCAGTTCCAACGACCCTTAGTTCGAAAGAATGCCTCATCGCGATCAACACATGAAGGGTGATAGGCTTTAGGGCATCCCCTGGTCACGTCCAAAGAAACAGCCTCCCTCAATTACTCAAACAAAACATTAACTAAGGAGCAAACAAAAGTGATGGAACAAATATCATACAAAATCAAAAACCAACAAAAGAAATGCAATGAAAAATTCGACCTCCGATCGCACAGGACAAGCTCGCCCCCATCAAAGCAAATGAAGCAAACGTCCTCTTCCATCTTCTTCTTCGCGGGGACTTTCGCTGGAGCCTTAACATTCTTCCCACGCTTCCTTTTCCCCCCACGAGTCGGCCCCTCCTCTTCCTCCACCACCTCCATCCCTTCAGCCTCTTCCACCGCCTCCGTCTCCTCCGCCTCAGTCGTCTCCTCCATTACCTCCGCCGCCTCCAATTCTTCCTCAGCCACGCTTCTGTCTTCATTTCCCTCCATCTCCTCTCCCTCTTTCTCCTCCTCTTGCTCCTGTTCATGTTCCTCTTCCTCTTCCTTCTCAGTCGCATCTTCCATCTTCGTATCCTCCACTTGCTCAGCTGAATTCAATTCCTCCGCGGCCACCGCAACTTCCGTTTCATCGGCAACATTATCCACATCCTCCGTCTCCTCCAGTTGCGCAGCCAAATTCGCTTCTTCCGCCGCCGCGGCGGCGTCGTCCTCGTCCTCCGCAACTTCGACAACATTCGCCACAGCCTCCTTCTCCTCCGCCAACTCCTCCAAACCGTTATCGTTCGCAACCTCTGCCTCATCAGCTTTCTCGTGCACCTTTTCCTCCGCCACCGCCACCGCCACCGAGGGGGGTTCACCACCCACCTCGCTCTCCACCGCCTCATCCGCCGCCTCTGAGACCACGACCACAATCTCCACCGCCGCGTCACCCGCGCCATTTCCCCCCACCGCCATGGCCGATTCCTCTTCAACACCAATCCCAACCTTCTCTTCCTCTCCTCGTACTTCAACCACAGCCTTCTCCTCCTCCGCCGACACACCTGTTTCCCCATCGTTTCTCTCAATTTCATCTCCTCTCGACTCCTCTAGGCTACTCTCCTCTCCTCCAATGGCATCCCCATCGCCACGGGTTCCTCCGACCGCCTCGTGCGGCGGTCGCGGCTGCTCCGGCGGGGGTTGGGAATCGCATTGCGGCTCCGTTCCGGGGAGCTCCTGGTTCGCGCCGTCGTCGACGAGAACATGAGGTTCGTTCACATTCGAAGCCTCCTCGTCGTCGCCTTCCATGGAAGTAGATGAAGAAGGAAAATCGAAAATTGAGAGAGGAAAACCCTAGAATTGAGAAGCTAGGGTTTTGAGGTTCGAGTTGCTGTCTCGAATCGTGTCGTTTTTCCGTTCCAGTGAGTGTAACGAACTGTAGAGAGAGAAAGAATCAAAGAGAGGAGAGAGAGAGAGAGAGAGACAGAGAGAGGGCGGAAAAATAGCACGACGAGAGGGAAAGAGTTGTGATGCGAGAAAGGGGTTTTTTTTTCTTTTCTTTGAACGGAAAGACGAAAATGCCCCCCAATAGGCCCACGCGGTGCTTTTGTTTTTGGGCCTTCTGGACTTCCATTTAAGACAAATGGACCAATTACCCATCTTAATCGTCATTGGATGAAGATGACAAAATACATATCCTAGGTATTTACAGACCTCGGATTTTAAGAACATACAATATATATCTTTCTTATCAAATGTTAGACCATACGTGTATCAAAAGTTTGAATCTAAGATCTAATAGAAGCGAAGATTATAAATAAACATTTCTTATCACTAAGTCACCACCATCGGTAGTTCCTATCTATATTTGTTTCTTGGGAAATTGTATTAGATAGCTCTTTTAAGTGATTTTTTTTTTCAAATTTTTAAATTTTTCAATACTTGTTTTGATTAAAATGTTTAATTCTTTATTTTTTTTTAAATAATTAAGTTGATATGCTGGTCGCTCATGATTAATTGATTAATTATTTATTGATTGACATTAATAAGACAATTATTCATATCAGTTAATCATTGATCGCTTGATTTTAAGAGAACGGTCACTTTTTTAATTGAACAAAACTTTAGACATTTATTAAAACAAATTTTGAAAAATATCATTTTCCCACATATCTTTTAGCTTTATTTAAAAACTAGTTTTGACACATGCTCCGCAAGTGCATGTTTTTTTTTTTTTTTTTGTCATGAATTTGTATGTGAAAAACTTATTTTAACTTAGCCTTTTGAGTTTATTTTAGAAGTGTGAGATCTGTTGATAAATGAAAAAAAACATACTGGATAAGGTTTTGTTGTTTAATGTTGGATTAGTTTATACTATCTAAAGCCTTTTAAACTACAATTAAAATAAATAATTATGGTTTGATTACATATTGATGTATACAGTGATGAGTACATAGAGAAATAAAGGCTCCATAATAAAACGAGAATTCATTTTATGGTTACAAAAGGCAAAATGAGTTGTCATTGATAACAATAGCAAGAGTGTGTTTGTGTAGTTTTAATCTATACATAAAATGAAGATAGAATAAATTAGAATAATTTAGTGGAAATGATTTTGAAAGAAGAGGGCTAGCTATTTATTAATTGATGACATAACTGACAATAACATATGAGGTATACATAAATAATGGGAGAATTAAAAAAGCAGTAGTAATGAAGGAATGTACTGAACCTTCTATTAGGCATTGAGTTGGAATTGTTTTTCATCTCCTGATTTGGTGAAGATTGTAAGAAGAAGAAGAAACTTAGAGTTTGTTTGGCATACCCATTCAACTTAAACTAAACTGTACTTTTTCATCTCAGTTTTTGTATTTTTCTGAAAAGTCAACAAAAATTAGAATTAATTTTTAAAAAGTCAACTTAAACTTAGAGTTTGGGTGAAGGCAAGCACATGACTAGCCTTTTAATCGGTGGTGTTTGACAATATTTCTCCATCCTTTACAGAAATGTAGTGAATCAGACAGTGAGCAATAGAGACGGACATAGTATATATCAAGGCGAATCTTGATCTTGACGGTATCCTCACAATTGGATTCTATCCACGTTTTGGCAAATTATTGAGGTATATAAACGCTATCCAAATTTACCACAACGAACGTTGCCCACATCACAATCCATGACTTTAACCAGTACGTGCTATATAAGCTATTATGTGAGTTATATAAACTTTCTAAATACAACCTATATATGAGTAGTGCTGATGGCAAACACAAAATAGATCACATGGTCAGACTTACAAATGACCAAAGCAATCAGTTCAGAGATAGCACTCTCACTAATTGATGCAACACAACATTTAATAATTTCACTAGTAGTGCATTGAGTAATTCTCTAAATATTTCTCGCAATATTTCCGGTATAAATAGCGAGCATAGAGTTGAACAGAGCAGAATTCGAGGGAATGCAACATCAGTTTGTGTGTCTGCATGCAATCTTTGAAACCTTAAAAAATAAAAAATAAAAAATAAAGAAAACAAGAGTGAACGAGGTTTGTAAACACATTAAAAAATGAAACAGAACAATCACTTATAAATAAAGAAAAGTACACAAGAGGCATTGCTCGTTCTCAATTATCTAATAGTAAACAACAGGAAAAATTAAACATGACAATAAGACAAGGAACAGAACAACAACAATAAAAGGGAACGCGTAGGGTAAAGATAAAATCTTTTTTCTTTTTGGAAAGTAAATCTAAGAATAATAAAGCGAAAAACAAGAGTTATATCTAAAACTTCAATAAAATGAAAATTGAATACTAAAAATCTCAGTTTAAAATAGTCAAGTTACTTTTTGGTTACTCCGTAATCTTTAAATTCCCAACAGAGTTGCTCTTAAGTTGCAATCCCTTGCCCTTTCACTGAAGTTTTCAGCAAGTGCTATGATTATTCAGATGATTTCTTGTCCCGTTAATAGCATTTACAGTGTCAAAATTTAGGAGGTCAATAAGCAGAAACCTCCACGTTCAAGCTCATAAGTTAAGATCAACACATTTAAGTGAGTACATGAAAAATCAGCGTCTTCAGTGCTAACAGGAGAGAGCAATAAAAAGCTTCATAAAAGCATTTCTGTGGGGGTCGCTACTTGGTTCCTTCTATTTCTTCCTTGACTTGATCGAATGCAGATAGCAATGTTGAACGCGTGTTAGCAATTTCTACAAGCTTCTCCAGTGCTACGAAGGAATAAAAGGTGAAACTTATCAAAATAGGAAAAGAGAGAGTGATCTTTCAGGCCAACCCTGCAAGGAAAAGTCATTCACCTGTCTCAAATGAAGTTGGGAAGTTCGAAGCTTTTGGGAAACCAAAGTGCTGAATACAGATAGTGATGTTAATCGCTCCTTCTGAACCTAAAACAGTAGGAAAACAAGATTTTTTGAATGTGCATGGGGATGACTGTTGACCATAATACATATATGTAGGTTGAATGCTACTACTAATAATCCCATTAATGTCTTTGTTTGATAAGAGGGAAAAGTGGAAGAATGGATACAGGTAGGAGGAGGGCATGGATTGAATGAGGGATTCAAAATCTTTTGCAGGACTCCAATTTTGCATCCTTCTAAAGTTTGGAATACTTGGAGGTGGGACCAAACACAATAGCAGAAAGATCCGCCCTTTCTCCATTTTCCCACCTTGGTTATCTACCTTTCATTCCTTGGTTTATCTTTTGTTGCCTTTTACCAGACACAATCATAGTCTTAGAATGACAGTGTTTATACTACTAAACTGAGTTATATCTACTTTGATCTCTAAGAGCTTGAACCATGAGCTGTTGCACACTTACTTGATCGTCAACAATAAGTGAAGCTTCATTTTGCAATGAGGTTTGCTATGAGTTTCTTCACCCAAAACAGAAAACAATAAGAGAAAAACAGCATCCAGTTAGAAGAAGCCAAAAAAAGTTACAGAAAACTGGTAGTTTGAATTCTAATATTCGGTGAATGAGCCTTATGGTATTTAGTTTTAGATCCTTTATTTCTGTCCCTCAGTCAACTGGTTAGCATATCGAATTATGAACAGGGAGAGCACAAGCATACTGGATAATGGAGATATGCTCCGATGTCGCAGCAGGACTGTCAGACTTCTCCACCCTAAATTTTCCCTCCTAGGAGCTATTTTCCCCTCTGTCGGAGGATGCCCATTTGCTCAGTTAAAGTGTGCTTCCCCTAATTTGGAATCATCTACAGCAGATCAGATATCATGAAACATTCTAAGGATGCATACAATTATGTACTTCAATGAGACATAAATGAGAATCTAGAAAATCAATAACATATAGATGCAGTAATAGGATTATCAGAAAGAGAAGTTTCCTTGACAGCATCACAAGTGGAGCTTTGTAGATGGATCAATAACCATAGTTATCGGATCCCTTTTCCTCTTGTTTTCATTTTTTTTTTCCAGGTGTTAGGAGTTTAAATTCCATTACCCAACTGCCCCTCAAGAAATGATCATGAACACTGGAACACTACAATAACTACTGCTATAAAATTCGCAATTGCCCTTTGGCGATACATATCACACTCATCAAGCATGATACATAGAATTTAAAAGAAAAGGCATTAAAGAATTTATAATCATCTTGAGTAACTCGCAGGGATGTAGAAGCAATGTCAAATTTCAAATCCAACAAGGCACCATTCACTCACGACGCACCCATGGAATGTCTAGCGCTTGCTAATTCCAGCCATTCCTGTCACGAAACGTGCAATTTAGAACATTCACCAAAACCTACAAAAAAATTCCTCAGATTTATAATTAAACATCAAATATATATACGTGTTTGTGAGCACACGTGTTAGAAAAGCCAACAAATAGCCGTTTCTAGCCATGCTTTCAAAGATTTTTCTACACTGCAAAGTTAAACTCATCTCTTATCATGATTTTCTTCTCCAAAGTTATTGAAATTAATCATCTTCACTTCAAATTAATACTAATCTCTTCATCATGGTTTCCTTGTCAAAATCGTGGAAATTTATCTTCTTCCCCCTAAAATCAACACTAATCTCTTCACAATAATTTCATTGTCTAAAAAAATTATATTAAACTTGTTCCCTGCAAAATTAACTCTAATCACGATAATTTCCATGCCTAAAAAGTTTGAAATTAACCTTCTTCCCTGCAAAATTAATTTTCCCAATCCAAAAACTTTGAAACTTATCTTCCTCACTGCAACATTAACTCTAATCTCTTCATTATAATTTCCTCGTCCAAAAACTTTGAAATTTGTCTCAAATTAATCCTAATCTCTTCGTCCTAATTTCCAAGTAAAAAACTTTTGTAACTAATCTTGTTCAGTGCGAAGTTAATACTAAGCTCTTCAGCATAATTTAGTGCATCAGCGAGATCATGATTAGGATTAGGGTTTGGGTCAAAGTAAAAAGAAAGGAGTAATTAGAACCTGATGGAGTATCGAAGACAATGAATCATACGATTTTCAAAACTTTCTAAAGATTTCCTACATTTTCTCACTAAACAAACAAAAACATCAAGCTCAATGACAACTGCTACTCATTTACCATCATCTCCAGTAACTCGCAGGAATGGAGAAGCAGATTAGAATTTCACTAACTCATTGAAAAATTAATCTTTCTCCCGTGAGATCCTTCCTTGATGGTCATAGCAATAATCAAAGATCGAATTTTGAATTTAGGTTTTGGGATTTGGGATTTTGGATTGGGGATTCAGGATGGGCTGTTGTTTTTTGAATATCTGAGTAGAAAATATAAGGAAAGACGTAAGAACATGAGGAAGAAGAACGTGAAAAAAGCGGCATTGGAGCAGCAAGAGAAGAACCTTGGAAGTTGGAACAACAAGAAGAAGGAAGAAGCCACCAAAAAAAAAAAAGGGAAGAAGAGCGGCACGGAGGACTGCAGAGTAAATGAGTGGAGAAGAAGAAGAAGAAGAAGAAGCAACGCCACGTAGCAAATATTTGAGCATGAACGAAGGAGAAATTCGTTCTTATAAAGGAAGGTAACTTATGATACTAAATATACTTTTGCCTATTTAATAATTGAATTAATTTTTTTTTAACAATCTGATATATGATTAGAATATTTTTATAATTCGCTACAAATTTTTTCACGATGATACTTATAAATCAGTCCAACAGTTAAAACAACAATATCTATTTATAAGATAAAAATACAACACCTTATATCTCTTTTTTTCCCTTCCTTTTGTTGCAAGAATTTTCTTTTTCCTAAATGTAGTTTTCTTCTTCTCCAACATCAACCAAGAAACAATAAAGTTTACACTTTCAAAATCTATCGTGAACATTAAAACTTTGTAGTTTTTAATATCTATCTAAATATATTTTTATATGTTTTCTGCTTAAATATATTCATCCAAAATACAATATCCGAATACACGAGCCTAACAAATCCGATGTATGCAAAAATTACCAATCGAGCTAGAAAAACGTCAAATAGAAAATATATTAACACACTCACATTCTGCCATCCTTTTGTTTTTTTTTTTTTAATGTTTAGACACTTTCAAAGTCCCACAAAAATCAAATGTTCCCTTCCTTTTTGAATGTCACAAAGTCAACCTTTATTACAATTTACCAGAACAAAACCTTTCACAAAAACAAAACGCCATGCAGCACTTGATGCATTTTTGTATTAGCCATTAAAAAAAAGTAAAGAACAACTGGTTTATTTTCTTTTCGAATTGCACCATTGGATTGTTTTAGATTGAAAATTTAAATTAAAATTCTCAAAAAACTTAAAGTATACTAGTAGATTAAAGGAGGGAAAAAAAAAACAAACAAACAAACAATTCAGATTAAAGAAATATAGTAAACCATTGGTCTACTTTTGAGTAAACCAGTAGATTGAAAAGGAAGCGGAAAAAAAACTCCACAAAAACGGTGTCGTTCGAAACAACGGCGGTACCATGAAAGTTGCAGATCTTATGCATTGTATCTCCTATCCGATAGATCACATTGTCTTTTGTGTGCCAGAAGGATGACAGAGACAAGAAAACGTGAGGTGATCAACATGATCACCGTGCAGAGAAGAGAGAGAGGAGTTCGTTGGCAGCCATTTTAATTTGAAAGGAATTATTATTATTTTTTGAACTTTAACTATTTGAATTTAACATATTAAAAAGTATACGATAAAAAGATATTGCAGGAGGACCCATTCTAACTTTAACTAAATGAATTCTAATCATCAGAGACTTAGGCTTCGTTTGGGGTTCATATTTGAAGACAATATTTTGGAGATTAGAAATAGTTTGAGTTTTGAAAATATGTGTTTGGTAAAAATAAACTGTTTTGAGTGAAAAAGTATAAAAATTTAAAACGTATTCAGAAAAGAAAAATAACAATATGGATCTTATTTTGTTTTTCTAGAAATTCTATACAATTTGATTTAAAAAAATCATCTCATTTTAATTTAAAATGATAAAGTTATGGTTTTTTAAAGTGAATTTTTAAAAAATTGTTTGAAAAGTGAATAGTAAAATTAGAGGAAATGACAAAATATATATATATATATATATATATATGCATATTAGGAAACATGTTTCCAAATGTGTCCCAAACATAGCCTTAATTCTTGAATAGGTTGGGCCTGATTTACCATTATTTTGTGCATTAGATCAACTCACCCAATCAAAAACTAGGTTAGGCTAAACCAAACATATGAGCTCCCACATGTTAGACTATTTGTATCTCTACTTTCAAAACTTAATAGAGATAATAAAACAACATAGTTTAAAATTTTTTAGATAAATAATATATTTACGATTTACTGTTTATTTACAAGCATATATATGATGGAAAAAAAATACAATAAAAAAAATGAAAATGAAAAAGCTGCGTTGTAAATTAATAAAGTATGCTTTTCCCTTCCATTTTGAAAAACATAATTAAATCAAATGTAGAGAAATTACAGCATAGCTCTTTTTACAAAAATAATTGGAGTAAATATCACGGTTTTAAATTAGTTGAGATTAATTACAAATTTATTACATAAATAAAATTTTTTACTAGGTAACTAGATAAATAACACAATTATAAGAAGTAAAAAATCATTTACATGAAAATTTTATTAATTACTACTAGATACTCAAAATATATTTTTTTTGACATGTTATTTATTTACTTCAATTTTTTTGTGTATAAATGCTATTTACTTTTTTTTTTTAATTGAAGTAAAGAATGAGAGAAGACAACCAACATCAGATTCGAGCAGTGCATCCCAACTAGATTGGTACCTAATACCTTACTTTATTTGTTTAGCACCTCTCTAATATATTAAATAAGGATAAATTGCTCATTTAGTCCATAAACTTTTAACCTTATGTAACTGTGGTCCATGAACTTTTTTTCGTAGTTGGAATGTCCCTAAACTTTTAAAATGTTACTGCAATAGTCTCTTCCGTCAATTTTTGGATGAAATCTGTTAATAATTTGGTTTAAAAGTGGGGCTAACGATAGATTCTGTCAAAAATTCACGGAAATGATTCTGTAGTAACATTTTTAATAATTTATGATCATTTCAACTACGAAAAAAAGAACAGGGAATGTCCTAAACTATTAAAATGTTACTATTATAGTCATTTCTGTTAATTTTTAAGCAGAATACATTTGTAATTTGATCAAAAAGTGATGCTCACTAACGGATTCTATCAAAAAATTAATGTAAAGGATTATTGTAGTAATATTTTAAAAGTTTAGGGACATTCCGTCTACGAAAAAAAGTTCAGGGACCAAAGTTACACAAAGTTAAAAGTTCAGCGGCTAACCTAACAATTTACTCTATTAAAGAAAGAAAAAAAAAAAGTAGCAACAAATTAACCCGGAAAGGCATCATTAACTATAGACATAAAAAATATATATATATATTTAATGAGTAAGCGACAAGTTGACGCCAGAAAGAAAAGCTGAAACTTGTATTTTGAAAATCTACCATGCTGATAGATATCATTAAAAACCTCATTAGTAAAACCATAAGGGAAAATCTAACAAGAAAAAAAGAGGGTACATATTTGTCATTTTACAAAAGATTACCAAAATGCTAATGCGGAAGCAAAGTAAAGACCTTCGTTGGGGGAAGAAAAGTAAAGTGCTACTTGCTTATTTCTGCCCAAAATGAGGATTAGGGATGGACCTGAGCTTGGGTCAGGTCGGGTCGGGTCGGAGTTTAACTCGGGCTGGATTGGCCCGATCATGTCCTAGATGGTCCAAATCTGATCCAAAGTCGTTCGGGCTAGTTCAGCCAAATGTGGTTCAGGCTTTGTACCAACAAATTAGACATCTTTTTTTCCTTTTACTTTCTTCTTCTTTTATGGTTAACTTGTGACCATGGCAAACGACAGACAAAGTTGCACAAAAGATTTCTCATTACCTTCTGAAAAGTTATATTATGAGTACTCAGCTCTTCCGCTCCAAAATTAAAAGAAAAAAAAAATGAAAAAAACCAACTGTTACGTAATACAGTTGGGGAAAGATACAGTCGCAAAAGCAAAGCTGCAAAAAGATGGGAAAGGGAAAACAAAAATATTCAATGACTTTTTTTTAATTTAAAAAAAAAAAACAATACTAATTTTGTCATCTATACGTCATGATGATGGCGATGGTGTTTTAAGTGTCCAACTAGTTAGGAGCTTCTTGAGCTTTACTCACTTCTATGGATGGATGGCAGTAATTGTTGCAAGCCAAATTGCACATGCTTTGACAAGGAATGGGAATTTAGAGCCCGTTTGAAAGTTTTTTCAAATCATTTCAATGTAAAATTTAAATTATGTATTGAAATTAAATATATGTTTAGATAATTTTTAATATAATATTTGAATAATACAAAAGTAGAAAAATAAGTATGATGCGACTTCATAAAAAGTGAAAATTGATATTTAGATTTAAGTTAAATTATTATAAAATATTTAAATATTTAAATAATTTCACTCAAATAGTTAGTCAACCAAATGGATGTTATATTAGAATCCAATAATAACCATTTGAATAGTTCATCCAAACACAACTTTATCTTACACAAATTTGTTACATCATATGAACAATTTCTCTACTTGTATTGTTGGTTTAGAATGTTACACCATATCAAAATTCTATTATGACGAGGGATATACATAGATAAATTATTGTTTCTTAAGATTTTCTTTTAAATGGCTAAAGTTTTCTAAAATTAAGAAAATTACTGCTTTTTTTAATGGTCAACATTGATTGATCATATAATGTAAAGATCATGATCATCCGCACTGATATCATGTTTAATCATTCAGTGATATTAATCAACCATTAAAAAAAATATCAGCATGTTAAAAAAAAAAAAAAACCAAATCAGAATAAAAACCACCATTATTATAAACGAAAACACAAAAAATAAAAAACAAAAACAAAACAAAAATCCCTGACAAACTCGCATGTGGCGCATAAGCACCATAAACCGCCATCGTCATTTGTTGGAAGACTACACCGCTACCATAGGAATCCAACAAGTGTGTAGATCAAACGCTCGAAGGATTTCGATCATTCACTCCCTAAAGACCTCTCCCTTCTTTCTAAGGCCGGCACTAGCAACAAATAATTTTTTTTTTTTTTTCAAAAAAAGATTTTTTTTTGACAATTAAAAAAATATTTTGATACATAGCATGTGTATCATCATCAATATAAACAAATTTTTGAGATAAAGTATAAAATATGTTCTCTTAGCAGTTGAGTTTTTATGACGTTTTATCAAATTAAATATTTTCGTTCTCATATGAAACATTTTGATTTGATGTGTCATTATGCAGATTTCTTACCAAAAAGTACCTTATTACTATTGTTGTATGTGTATGAAAATGTTTTCTATAATTTGTGAATTCAACTTCCAACTATCTCAAAAAGACATGATTACGTCTTTAACTTCAGATACCCATACGTAAAAACGATGATATAACCTAATAATAAATTCATATATGATTTTATCAGAAAGTATAAATAATTATAATTATGATTTAATGATAATTAAACACGTCATATTACACAAAACGTAAAGTTCATGATCACAATCTAACTATAAAAAGAAAAGGAAAAAAAAAAAAAAAAGAAAAAGGTTGATACTTGATACGTGTAAATCACAATGAGATACGTGTATATATTGATACGTGTTACTCACGGTGGGAAAGGAATGGACACCTCAAACAAAAACCGGGATGCTAAATGATTCCCAAAAATCAACACATGTATATATATTTGATCAAATATATATAGTAGTCTATATGACTCCACAGCGGAAAGAGGCAGGCATATGAATATATATGTTTATTTAAGTTATCCAAAAAGAATAAAATGTTGAGACCACTTTGCTACTAATATTCAGAGAGAGATACACAGCATTGCCTAAAAAGCTGTTTTGTCATTCCTAAATCAAAAACAACACCACCACCACTCACTTTTGTTGTTGTTGTTGTTGTTGCTGTTTTTTTTTTTTTTTTTTTTTTTTTTTTTTGAGGAAAATAGTTGTAATGTTTTAAGGAAACAACTGTTGCAAATACAGTGGTCAGTCATCTTCTTCTATTGGTCTTAAAGGGAGGGCGCCACAGTTCCAAATTTTAAAAAAAAAAAAAAAAAAAAGAAAAAAAAGTCACCCAAGTTCTCTCTTTTTTATGTGAAATTGTCAATTTATAATTTGGACTTCTACTCTAACTAGAAATGGTAAAAGAGTGGGTTTTATTGACAGGGATGGAGTAGCTTTTCTCGGTTACGGGTTCGGGATACTCGCAGAACCTCATTTATCATATTATCTATTTTCGTTATAAAAATAATAATAATAAAAAATACATCTTAAATAAAATCAAAATTATAGTATTTAATTTTTTCAGATATTAAAAATGTTAAAATTAAAGCTTAAAATCATTTATATTGTAAAACATCATTTATAATATATCAAAATATAGTACCAATATATAATTATATGAAGTGAGTATAAAGGCGGAATAAGGTTGGGGATCTCCAAACCTGTCCCCACCCATGACGGTTTAAATTTTTAACTCATTTAGATCAGGTTATCTTCATCCTACTTAAGATGGATTCCCACAAGTTAATGGGTTAACGGGGAAATTTTTGATCCCTAACTCTAATGAATAATTCTCGTAGAATCCTTCTACTATGCTGGGAGTTTAACTCATGATATCAACATATCGACTCGTGAGTATGTAGTTATAGGTTACAATTCCAATATTCAAAGAGTGGTATTAAGCAACAAAAATAATGTGAAACATTATTCTAACTAACATATGATCTTCTTGCGCTTTTTATTCTTCTTTTCCCCCTAATCTCTCTATAATCAACTCTTTTTTTTAATAGAATATTTAGGAGTTCTTATTACACTTTGCTTCATTACATTTGCATACAGTGCACTTGTCTATATTTACGTCCTATAGTAACTAAAAAACACAGAAAAAAGCAACAAGTCACTAATTTTCAAGCATGATAAAGTGAGAGAAAACAAAAATGCACTTGTTTTCGTTATAAAAAGTAAGACTACAGTGGTTACACACATCGTCTAATGATAATTTCACATTTAATTTAAAAAAAAAAGAAAAGAAAAATAAGTAATTAGACTACAACTTTTATTTCCATGATTTTCACCAGCTATTTTTTTGGCGGAGGCAAAAAGACAAGGGACATCTTAAAATTTTTGCAAGGCAGCCAATAATCACTTTTCCATTTTATGCAAAACTTTGTAATGAAGTAAATTTCACAACTATTTCCGCAAAATAAATAAATAACAATAATAAAGTAAATGTCACAACTCTTTTAAAGTTCATGGAACCTGAGGCCACAGTCACTTTTGTAACTGCCACACTTGTATTCCTTTGCTCAATTTTTGAGCAAATCATATTATTCCACAAACCAAAATGAATTTTGTTTCCTTTAACTTTTTTTTTTATTTTTTTTATATGATATGAATAATGTAAGAATGGGATAATTACATATTGGTACACATTTAGTCTTTTGTTATTTGCAAGTTAGATTCTACTTTCAATTTTACAATCCTTAGCAATGTAGTCCGAACGTTTTTCTTTTTATTTATTTTTTCCTTTGGTTGAAATGTCGTTCAAGCTTTAATTAACATTAATTAGGTTCCAAATATCAAAATAGTCTAAAAAAAAAATCAAAATATCCCCATAAATGCCTTTTCTTATCTTTTTTGTTTTGTGTTTTGTTTTGTTTTTTTTTTTTTTTTCGGCCTTAACACAATTTAATATATTTCAAATTCATACTCACGTGATAATTTTTTTTTTGTCCAATTTTTGATGAATTAATGGATGGACTAGTGTAACAACATCAAAGTTCAGATTATAGTATGATGTCTAAAACTAAAAGTTAAGAACCAATATGAGATTGAATTTGTAATTTATGGATTATTTATGACAATACAACTTAAAATTTAGAAGTTCAAAGTCTAATTTGTCAACCAACTAAAAGTTTAAGGTGTATCTATGTAAAAAGTGTCGGACACTCCTGACGAATATTTGTGATAGGACCAAAATTACAATAAATTTCTAAAGTTAGGGTCTCATATAGTAAAATAAAAAATTGAGGATTTAAGTTACCAAATATCGATAAATCTAAAATTCACCAATGAAAAAAAAAATTCATTGGTGCACCTTTAATTTTTTTACATTTGACAAATCAATCACTGGTCTAAATTTTTGACAATTGACCCTCAAGCTTCAACATTTTGTTGTATAAGTTGCGATTTTGATCATGTTTGCTAATTTTAGAAGGTTTTTGTTGACAAATAAACGTTTTTATAGGGTCATTGTCCATTCTTTACAATGTGCCACGCACAACTTAAATTTTGCCGTAAAAGTGGATGGAGTAGTGAAAAGGACCACTAATATAATACATTTTGAAATTTAAGGGGTCAATTTTTAATATTTTTGGTTTAAGAACTAATTTGCTAAAAACAAAAAACTTAAGGGATAGTGGTGCAAAAGAGCCAAAAAAGGGGGAAAAAAGAAAATGTTTGTAAAGGGACAAAAAGACTGAGTGGAAGCACCGCCCTTTTGCTGCCTTGAGTAAGGAGATAAAGAATCTCTCACGTATGTGAGGTTCTTTGTTCTCATTGTACAACCTTTCTTCAGAAAATTGGAATCTCACTGCCCTATCAGATTGCTTCTGACCGGTGTTTACTCTTCAAACGTTTTTTCCTTTTACAAAAGAGTATTGTCATGGACATCACCTCTAAAAGAAAGATGTTAACTCGAAAAAAAGGAAAAATAAAACTTTTGAATATTAACTCGAAAAATACTTTGGAGCATTAGGGATATTTAACGTCACAATTAGTATAAGATGGATATAATCTATAGGCTTTATGTTATTGGATTCATTTTTTATTAATGTGTGATGTTTATACTTATTGATATTTCCTAGAATTAATTTACTAATTCACGTGTCGATGACTTTTCATTTTTTCAATGATAAATACTTTTAATTGATGTGACATAATCATATTAATAAAAGAACGACAATTCACATTTTATATAAGATGATATTTAAAATTTGATATTAGAGTTGACGTCCCTCGTATTTTTTTTTTTACAAAAATAGTTGGATAGACTCATTCTCTTTTAAAGTTTTGTAAACCAAAAAAAAAAAAAAAAAAACTTATTGGCGAAGGTTGTGTTTCGGTTTTCCCAAAATAAAAGCCTAAAAATGTGTTTGTTGGGTTGTTGCAATTGCACATGGGTGTGGAATTTATTTCAATTAGTGCCAATATTGATTCATTTAACTCCCCAAATTCAAGGAAAACCAACCCCATCAAAATGCAATAAAATTTTGTTTTTATCAATATACTAGTTTATTAAGCGGTTAAAGCCTTCTTGAGAGTTTCTACTTTGTAGAATTGAGTACTTTTTTCAGTTTTTTTTTTTCAGTTAATATTCAAAGCTGTATATTTCTTAAAATGCTTCACGAGATGAACATAACGTGTAATTTTTTTAATAATATTAAAGTTTATAAAGTTTTATTAAAGCTCGTTTTTTTAGAGAAGTTATATTTTCTGACTTTGATCGAAAAGTCTTTTTCTAAACACTCTCATCAACAAAGCCAGACAAGGAAGTTCCTCCTTGCCCATTTGATCACTCCTAATCCTTTTGATTCATCTAGGCATATGTTTCACGTCTCTCCTTATCAATGTACTATGAACATAAAAAGGAAACGGACTAATTAATATTCATAACTAGACTTTTACGACATTTATGCCAATATCAATAGCTACTTATAACTAGATATTTTCCCTAAAGAGGTACGTAACTTGGTAAGAAAGGAAGAAAACAAGAGGAAAAAAAATAGAGGAAAAACAGAAAAAAATAAGAGAAAAGATTTTGTTTTTTCTTTGTGTTATTTAATATAATAGAAAGGAGAGAAATGAAAACTACATTTTGTTATTTGGTGTTGCAAGTGAAAGTGAAGGAAAAGAAGACAGATTATTCATGCAATAATTATATTAGTCATAATTTATTTTCTCTTCAAGGATTTTTATTAATACCGAAGGATAATTAATAATCTTATTAGTTTTATCTTTTTGTCAAAATTTTATCCTCACTTTTCTCTTCGATTATGAGGAAATAATATATATATATATATATATGAATCCCTTCTACCTTTTCTTTCTTTTCAAAAACTACTCTGACCGAACACCATAACTTTTAAATTTACAACTAAAAATCCCTCTATTTTCTTCCTTCCGTCCACTTTCCCTCCCTACCAATTACCAAACATAACTGATCCAATACCTTTCTTCTTCTTCTTCTTCATCGTAATTGAATTTGAAGGGTCCCCCTCCTCATCTCCTAAAAAAAAAAAATTTTGGAATAAAACAAAACAAAACAAAAGTCGGACCCACAAAAAGAGTACCCATTACCCCCAACCTCTCATACTCTCTCTCTCTCTCTCTCTCTCTCCTCGGGGAATTCAGTCCTTTGCACTTCTTATTATGACCACACTTTAGCCTTTGCAAAACCCATGTGATCTTCACTGACACTATACTCTTCTTCCAACAGTCTTCTTCTCTCGAGCCCTGTCGGCGCTCATACGCAGCCCAATCCCACTCTTCTATTCCCCGTGACCCTCTTCCCTCTCTCTCTCTCTCTCTTTTCCTTTTTCTCTCTCTCTATATTTACATATTGTATACATACATACATATATTATGTATATATATAAGCCAACCCCCCAAACCAACAAACCAAAATCATAAAATCCCAAACCCCCAAAAAAAAAAAAAAAAAAAAACACAAAATGGGTCCATCTTTCCCTCCTTTTATTCCCATCACCCCCACTGTTCTCATAATAATTCTCCTCTTCCTAGCCCAAAGTCCCACATTGGGAGCGGGCGACCACGACTACCGCGACGCGCTCTCGAAGGCGATCCTCTTCTTCGAGGGCCAGCGGTCGGGGTTCCTGCCCCAATACCAGCGCTTAACGTGGCGGGAGAATTCGGGCCTAAGTGACGGGTGGACCTACAATGTCGACCTAACGGGCGGGTATTACGACGCTGGGGACAACATTAAGTTCGGGTTCCCAATGGCGTTCACCACCACAATGCTGGCGTGGAGCGTCATCGAGTTCGGTGACTCGATGCCCCCCGACGAGCTACGCAACGCCCTCGTCGCCATCCGCTGGGCCACGGACTACCTCCTCAAGACCGTGTCACAGCTTCCCAATCGGATTTTCGTTCAGGTTCATATTAACACATATAACATTACATTTCATTACATAGCATTACATTACATTACATTTCGTTACATTACATTACATACGTTACGTTACATTACATTTATTGGTTTTTGTAATGATTTTGTGGTTGTTATGAATAATTGTACTGTTGTGAATTGGGGTGTGCTGCTGGGATATATATATATATATATATTTATATATGTATATTTATGTAGATGTGGTTCATAGGTCGTGGCTTTTAGTTGAATTAACCCGTGAATGAGTGGAGCCATGGGAGTTAGAAATGTGGCTCTATCTCTATATTCACCTTTTTTTTTTTAATTTAATTTTTTCCCCCACAAGCTCTGTCTGGAAGATCAAAGGGTTTGTTTTTATTCGTTTCTTTTTATCTATATTTTTTACATAGTATTTAGGTTTTTTTTTTTTTTTTGGCAATTGAAATCTTGTATTTAAGTTCATTGCATGCATTGGCTTCATGACACAATTTTTTAGAATCCCAAACAAATACGTAACTAATCTAGTCATTAATTCCCTTGCCCTTTCTTGACCTTGTACGTCTAATGTGTAAAGTTCCAAAGTTGAGATTCCTAGTCATAATTGTGACATAATGTCTTAATCTTCATTTCTTTATCACTACAATTTCCCATATCCTAGATTAAAAGGGCACGTTGTTTACGATATTTGTTCATAACTTTGATCTTGATCTCAATTTTTAAGTACAAACGCATATGTCATATTTTTATTAGTATACATAATCAATTGATGCGGTAATGATATGTCTATTTACAAATAAAAAAAAACGACAATCATATATTATATAGTCTGGAATTTAAAAATTAAGATTATAATTGTTGTTTCTAATATATATATATATATATATATTGGTGTGGAAATATGACAATATATATCGTGATGTTAAAAATAATTACCATAATTACAAGTTTAGGGCTAAAGAATAACAAGTGGTAGATGAGTGTCACCATCCCACCTTTTTTCCAAGTTGTAAATTTCCTCAATTGCTTCTTTTATTTTGTATTTTGTTATTTAGTTTGCGTTTGGTTTGTTAATTAGAAATGAAAAATTTAAGTTGGAGTTGATTGATTTTTAAAAAACTAGTTATAAAATTTGTTGACTTTTCAGAAGAAGACAAAAACTGATATGAAAAAGTATAATTTAATTAGAGTTAAACTTAAATGTTAAACAAAGTCTTATTTTTTTTCATTTTTTTGCAACTTTTATATAAATTAAAAAAAATAAAAAGGTAGTAGTATTAAGGACACGTATTGTCTCCCTTTTGTATGGTGGACCATGTGGCTTTGCACCTTAACGTCCGTGACCAGTTTTGCAAGGACCATAAGTTGTCCTTGTCGTTTGTAAGGCTTTCTATTCTTTTAACTTGTTATATAACCTTGAAAAAAAAAAAAAAAAATGTTACATAACCTTAAAAAGACAAAAATCTCCTACTTATCTCCTAAATTGGAAACAAATTTCAATGGGTATTAAAGACAATATCCCCTAAATTTGATCGTTTGCATGACTAGTCTCGTTTCATGCCCTATTTAGGTTGGAGACCCCATTTTGGATCATAATTGCTGGGAAAGGCCCGAAGATATGGACACGGCTCGAACGGTGTACGCGGTCGATGCACCGAATCCAGCATCGGATGTTGCCGGCGAGACCGCGGCGGCTCTAGCAGCTTCATCCATGGCGTTTAGGTCTTTTGACCCCGGGCATTCGGAGACACTTATAAGGAATGCCATTAAGGCTTTTGAGTTTGCAGATTCTAATAGAGGAGCTTACAGTGACAATTCCAATATTAGGGATGGCGTCTGCCCTTTTTATTGTGATTTTGATGGTTACCAGGTAAGTCCACATCAAATTAACACATTTTTTTTAATTATACGAAATAATTATGAGGAGTGATGAACAAGACTAAAATTATGACCATATCATACTAAAGAATTAGACGTTCTAATTTTTTTATTATTGAGTGATCAAAACAAACAAGAACACACAAATTTCAATTACCGTATTAATGGATTATGACGAATAAAAAATATTACAAGTGAAAATTATATATCTCTCATATCAAATTCACTATAATTTTTTTTTTCTCTAACCTCTCATATAATCAAATTACAAGTGCGAAATCCCTATAATATTCTCAATAAAATGTTCATCAATATCCTCTAATAATTAGATTACATACTCAACATAACATATTAGCGTGTGATATAACACTTTGTTATGAAGGGATATTAACCCTATCCAAGCATGGAAAATTTTATACATTAAAAACACTTATGTTTGCAAACATTAAAAAAAAAAAATTAGAACCCACAAATTCATGCCAACTTAAAAAAAAAAAAAAAATCAGGTTTTGAGTAACGGTGGCATATATTATATAGTATTTTTTGAAAATCTCACGAGTAGGACAATGTGAGTCCCACGGATCCCACTAAATTATATGATTGTGTTCTTCTGTTATATGGTCATGGGTCCAAATAATTACATGGACAGTTATACCACGCAACTACATACATATTAATTTTATTAGTAACAATAATGGCATCAAGTCTAGAAGAACAAGAGGACAAAAATGAGAACCAAGAAAAATTTTGGCAAGGGTCAGAAAAAGCCCCACCAAACCCAACGTTTTTGAAACGTTAGTCAAGAATGAGCCGCTATCTGACACCTTTATATAAAACGTAACTTTTTAACTTTTTTTTTTTTTAAGATTTTATAATAATTAGATGATTTTAATATAATATTTTTTGTTAATATTTATAATTTATATTAATATTTAAATAGTATCATCTTATTACAAGATTTTAAATAAAAAATTAAATATAAATTAACTAGTTGTTATAAATTTTTAAATATAAAATTATAACTAATGTCTCCGTCTACCGAATACAAGACCTTTCTTTTATATATATATATATATATATATTTATATATTAAAGAAAGAGATATTCTAGAGTTTGATCTTCAATAATTGTTATATTAGGTACTTAATTAAGAGAGTAATTTATTTGTTAACTAATGTATTAGCGTCAAATGAAAAAATAATAATAATAGTTACGAACAAAAAAAATTAAATAATGAAAAAAAAAATGATGGGTGACAGGATGAGTTATTGTGGGGGGCAGCATGGCTAAGGAGGGCGACTGGAGAAGGCGCATACAAGGATTACATACAATATAATGGGAAAACACTTGGTGCTGAGGATAATATCAATGAGTTTGGCTGGGACAACAAGCATGCCGGTCTAAATGTCCTTGTCTCCAAGGTTAGCCTACTCTCTCTTTCATTTTATTTTTATTTTTTTTTTATCCTTCACTTATATCGGCACAAAATTGCTTTTTAATTTTCAGATTAAATTTTTTTAATGATTTGATCAACGAGTATCCCTGTTAAAATTTTACAGCCCACAACATAAAACTATTCAGACTGTTGAAAAATTAATTAACGATTAAAGTAATTATTTCTACTAACACTGAAAATAGAGAAGAAGAAGGGGGAATAACATTAGTATTTTCATTGACACTAATCTATGAACTTGGGATTTAAAGCTTCTAATAAAGTGCATATTTTGACAAGTAAAAGTAATGCAATTTGATCCTTGTTTTAGGAAGTGATAGAAGGTAACATGTACAATCTAGAATCCTACAAGGCCTCAGCAGACAGCTTCATGTGCTCTTTAGTGCCGGAGTCATCGTCCTCCCACATCGAATACACCCCCGGAGGCCTCATCTACAAGCCCGGAGGCAGCAATTTACAACACTCCACCACCATCACATTCCTCATGCTCGTCTATGCCAACTACTTAGCAAGAACATCGCAAACCCTAAATTGTGGCAACATTATTGTTAGCCCAACTTGGCTTCGACAACAAGCCAAAAGGCAGGTTGATTACATTTTGGGCAACAATCCTATGGGCTTGTCCTACATGGTAGGGTATGGGGACCGGTACCCTCAACGTATCCACCACCGAGGATCCTCCTTGCCCTCGGTCAAGGACCACCCTCAAATGATTGCTTGCAAGGAGGGCTCTGTGTACTTTAACTCGTCGAATCCCAACCCTAATGTGCTGGTCGGAGCCGTTGTGGGAGGGCCAGGGGAGGACGATGTGTACACTGACGATCGTGTTGATTTCAGGAAGTCCGAGCCCACGACCTACATCAATGCGCCATTTGTGGGGGTGCTTGCGTATTTTGTTGGTAATCCGAACCCCTAAATTTCACACAAGAAATTGGCTATAGGGGTCAAAATCAGGTATACAACTAATTTTTGTACACTGTTCAAACCGCAATAACTTCAAATATACTTGTTGAAGATTAGGAACGGTCTTTATAGTTAATTATGTCTCTCATCTTGGTTGGAGACAAGAGGGAAGAGGCTTGTTAATTGTTGAATTTATACATTTATACGTTTTCATGTCTCAAAAACTTGTGACTTTTTATAGAAGAAAAAATGTTTCATCCGGGACAACTCAGGGGCACTGAGTCCATGTTCCTTTTTTTTTTTTTTTTCCCCCACCGTGTATTAAGGCAGCATTGAACTGCTGGTATGAGCCAAAATATATATATATATATATATATCATTATACAAAGAAATTGTGAGCTTTTATATAAAATAGATGACGATGTGTTTTGTATTTATCAAAGATTGTGAAATTCATATAATAAATCTTTTTGTGCTATCAATGTTATTTGTTTTGTAATTATTCACTTTGTTCTTGTCACCAAAAAAAAAAAAAAAAAAAAAGGAGTCCTTTAACGACAAGGCTTACCTATCAATGATATACGTTTTTGTTTCTCAAATCTGATTAAAATTACATTTAAATAAAAAGTATACAGAAACAGATAATCTTTTACATACTTTCATCACTTGAAAAAAAATACCGATAATGTACTTTTTCAAATCATTTAGTAGATTTGGACCGTTTGGGAGGACGTTTTTTTGGCGGTTAGAGATAAGTTAAGTTTTGCAAATATGTTTGGTAAAAACAAACTGTTTGGAATGAAAAAATATAAAAACTTAAATGTGTTTAAAAAAACAATCACAATGAATCATGTTTCGTTTCTCTCAAAATTCAATACAATTAAAAAAAAAGATCATTTTATTTGGACTTAAAATAATAAAATAATAAAATTTTAAAGTATGAGTTTGCTGGTGACATTTGAAAATATGAATAATAAAAAATAGTACTCTTGAGTTGAAGAAAATGAAAAAAAAAAAAAAAACATGTCGAGATGGAGATGGCCCATAAACAAGAAGAAGAACGTAAGATTTTTTTTTTTTTTTTTAAGAAAACAAAAAAAAAAAAAAACAGTAAGATTTCTCAAAAAAAAAAAAAAAATCTAAGAAGAAGAAGAAGAAGAGGAAAAGGGGTGAAAAAATAAACTGATAAAAAATATTGATCGATGGGTGTAAAAAAAGAATAAAATAACAATTCAATTGTCACCCCTCAAAAAAAAAAAATAACAATTCAATGGTAGGTGTATTTGGAAGGGGGTAAAAAAAAAAAAAAAAAAAAAGGAACGTGGCACTTCAAAATAAAAAAATGTTGAAGGAACGCGGGATAAGCATTTAAGAGAGAGAGTGTTTTGGTTTGTGGGTGAAAGGAGAACAATGTAGGATTAAACATAAGGGCTTTTTTTTTTTTTTTTTAATTAGTAAGAGGTGTGTAAAAAGTAATTGATAAATTTTTAAATTTAATTAATGGGTGGTTTAAGTGGGTGTGTAATATATATATATATAAGAGGGTGTGAATAGACCCACCTTTTAAAAAAAATTGAGGTCATTATTTAATATCATCTGTTAGTCACCCATAATGACGCATGACTCAATAGTCAATATATGGATTTTTATTTGGAATAAAATTTAATAGGAAAAATATCAATATGAAATATTATGGCATATTACTATTATTATGGCTGATCGAGTAATCAAGGTATTCACTATTCACCAACTAATGAGCTCAATACTTTTCATATGTTGCATTTGTCTCGTTTCTCCCTTTTAGGAGTGGTTATACATATATATATATATATATATAGGCCTGATAAATTCAGGTTGGATTTCATGTAACATAAGATCACCCAAAGGCTTCTCTCTCCCCTTTCTTCTATAGCGTTATTGAGTCGTTGATTTTTCACCGTTATTCGAATCTTTAGCAATTATAATAAGCACACAACGTGAGCAATCATGAATGCGATGATAGTGATTACGAAGGATCCTGACTTTGGAAGAAGAAAATCATGTTTGTGATTATGGAGTACCGTGAGTCTATCCATGACGAATCCTAAAATAATATAGATCATGAATCGTATCTAAAACCAACAAAAGGCACTTCCACACCCGTATTTTTCCTTTCATTATTTCGATAAAATATAAGATACCAGGATATAATTGTCAAACATTTAAAAAAAATTCAATAATTCAACAAAACAACGTTCTTCAAAAAAAAAAAAAAAAACAAACAAACAAAAGAACGAAAAAAAAAAAGTTCGCCAAGTTGAATGCACGTGCAACAGAAATTTTTACCCTGGCAAATAATGGTGCCGATCACTTATTTATAAGATAATCAGATTTGTGTATATAATTATTATTCTGGAATTAGACATTGTCCTATTTGTGATTATTTTAATAAAAGCAAAGGTTTCTGTGATAATGATGAGTAGATCAGGAGGGCTTAATTAATCAGTCTCCACTTTTACTTGGAAACTCTCATGTTTTGTTTGGACGGAAGGTGTAAACCTCTTTTATATATATATATATATATATATATATATATATTTATTTATTTATTTTTATCTTTTTTTAAAAATTAACAAAAATTATAATAAGTTTTTAAAAAATTAACTAATTTCAATTTAAAAATTATCCCTTAAACCCGTAATTCAAACACATGCTTATTATTATTATATAGCTTGTGAAATTACGGGTTCTGTCCTCTTTTTAACCTACAATTTCTTCGTCTTTAAGATATCACTAGAGACATTATTTCATTTATCCTCGCCAACTTTGTTCCATAACTTTGTTTGTTTTTTAAATTTAGGTATATATCATCTTGTGTCTTTATAACTCTTATTTTCAAGCTTGAAAAGAATAACATTTTGTACTAAGAAAAGCTTCAATGCTCCATGGTGACTTTTTCGTGCATAGTAACATGAAAATTGGTTGGGCTTGTGATTAAAACAATAATGCAACAAAAGTCCGTTGAATTCTCCTTTAGTTGTTGGCACCAAAATAATAAAAACAATATTAATACCGACTTCCGAAGATAATGGAAACTGCCCTAATCTAGACAAGGTATAATTAGATATAAATGTGAATGAGAAGTCTACATTTTATTGGTTAAGTAGTTTAACATTGATTTTTAACGACCTACCAAAATTTATTTTACACTTGAAAAGGTAGAAATATTAGCTTTATTTTGCCACCAACTATATTGATATGGGTCCCTTGAAAAATGGTACCACCGTATATCCGTATTTTCTGTGTGTTTTCTTTGGTAACAATGATAATATTCTTCGGAATAGGTGATGGTGCCAATAATCAATGGTGACAAAGGTAAACCATTGCATTTAATTTGTACTTCTTCAATGTGCGGTGTGGGTTCTAGCTTAGAGCATGGTTTTATGGTTCATGATGATTTAGTGCTCCAACCCAATCCGGGACTCCCAAAAACATACAAAAACTCGTTATTTCTCCAAAGTCCGTTTGTTCATTTGGCGTGCCTTCTATGAGATTCTCTCGACGATGAGTTCTTTACATTATAGAGATATTGATTGTGATTGTCTTTGTCCTAGATGTAAAGATAAGGTGGAGAGATTACCCGATGTCACAGGCGATTTAGAGATTCTCTCGGTTTTGGAAGGTGGTTGAGAACAGGAGGGATTTCCCATTTGTAGATTTTTTAAGAACTGTGATGACATAAATTCCCATGGAAGATTCTGCCTTGGTTTGTTGGTTAGCTTGGAAATTGTGGTGTGAGAGGAATAAGGTAGTTCATGGAACAAAGGGAAGTGATCCGCAGGCTATCCTTGGTCTGGGAATTGCTAGCTTCAGCGAATGGCGGGCTTTGTATTAGGTTTCGGTCCAATAACAAGTTGTAGGCTCGGAAGTTTGGTTGCCTCCTCAACCGGAATATCTCAAGCTAAATAGTGATGCAGCGGTCTCACCGTAGCCGGATCATATCGGCATAGGTGCCGTAATTCGTGATGAGAATGCGAGAATTTTTGGTGCCTTGGCAAAATTGGTGGACGAGACTTTTTCTCCTTTCTTAGAAGAGTGTATAGCTCTTCATGATGGTCTGAAGATTTATAAGGAATTAGAGATTGTTACCCTAGTGGTGGAAACTGATGCCATCAATGTCGTCTCTGCTGTTTCGGAAGTACTGGATTTTTCTTTGGAAGGACCGATCCTGGAGGATGTAAAAGAGCTGCTTGCTCAGTTGAGGTATCCAATTCACCATATTCGCTGTAGTGCCAATCATGTAGCCCATCTTCTAGCTAAGTTTGGGCTCAATTCTAATTGTATCGATGTGTCGATTTGTGACACTCCCTTTCTAGTTTCTAATGTTGTTTCTTTCGATGCCATTGCTTAATTAAATAGCTTTTATTCAAAAAAAAAATTCTATACTTAATACATAAATATATATTGTTTCTCGATCAAAGACTGATGTCAAAAATATCCAAAATACCCATAAAATAAAAAATAATTAAATAAATTCGTTTAAATAAATAAAATCCTAATCACTTTTTTTGGTAGAGAGGTTTAGTTGAGAGAATTAAAGATTTTGTCATTTTTTATTTTTTCTTTTTAAGGTATTTTGGGTATTTTAATGTCAAAATGAACTGTTGATTGAGAAATGTAACGATTTTCGTATTAAACGTAATAGAATGATAAAATGCATGAGCTTAAATGTAGGGTATACGTTCAAAATTCAATCAAAATTCATGGTATAAAAAGGTGAATTATTCATATTTTAGTTTTTCATTTTAAGCGTATTTTGACTACTTTTAGGTCGAAATTAATTGTTTGTCGTAAACCAGTAAATATATATATATATATATATACATATATATCAAATGCAATCATAGGGTATTAAAATGCAAAGTTTCAAAATGTAGGGGATACTTTTTGAAGAAAAGTAAAATACAAAGTATAAAAAAATAAACCTTTTTTGAAAGCCCCCTAAGGAACCATAAATTTGTTTCTGTGCCCAACAACTGAGATGGCCTTTTACATGTTTCTCTTCCTATTTTTGGGTTTGTGCCTCATAAAAGTTTGTAAATTTTCCACCACAATTAAACTTTTGATGAAAAAAATGCGTATCACTTATTGGAAGCATGAATTGGAGGTATTAAATATAAACTTATGAAGTGGCACATATTGACAGCATTCATGGTACCGTTATCCTTATCAAATGTGAATTACAAAGTCAACTATAAGAGAGAGGTATGAGAAGAAAATGACTATCGATCCTAAATATTTACTTTTTAAACCTATTTATAAGCATTTTCACATAACATTTGTAACTCATGCTTATAACGAGTGTCATGTGTATTTTTTCGTTAAAAAAATTTACTTGTGGGGAGAAATTTGTAAACTTTTTCAAATAAAAATTCAGAATGCATTTGTGATAAGGCCTAAAATTTGAGAGGGTGGAGGGGGGGATGTGATTTGTCCTTCTATTTTTTTTTTTAATTTTTTAAGATATTTTTAATTTTTAATTTTTTTTGGTTTACTCCACTTTTTCCCCCTAAAAATTTATCTTTATTTTCACCCGCAAAAATTTTCTTGATTTTACATCCAACCTATTGTAGGAAAAATAGGTTCAAATATTACATCCAACCTATTTTGATTAAATAATACTTATAAAAAAAAATGTAATTGTATCGTTTAAAAAGTTTTCTCAGAGTTCATTCATATACAAAAAAAAAAATACACTATTGTTAGTTTTATCTCGCGGTCATTGTAAGTGGTCTTATAAGACCCTTAAATAGGCGCATCTATCATAAAATTTCCAATTTATTTTTATCCTTAATAAATTCAAATCCTAATTTCGTTAAATGTCCCTTAAACTGTGCCCACTGTCTCTCTACTATTTGTACAAACAATAATGATAAGAACTTGTCTTGTGTAGGCTTGGCTTCTTTTTGTAATAAAGTACAAAAATAAGCACATAATAAATAGGGTTAAATTCCAATTTTGATCCACAAATTATGTGAGAGTAACGTGGTTGATTCTGTATATTTTGTGATGAAAGCGCCAAGCATAAGACCTTTTAATAGTGGGAACAAAATGTGACAAGGAGCATAATTAGGGTGCAAAACTGGAAATTAACCTGAAAAAATGATAAACTATTTGTTTGATCTCTAACCTTTTTATAAAGTTACGATTTGATCTCAATCTCTCTTTTTTTTAACTAAAGGTTCCTAAACTTTTTAAAAAGTTACAATTTGATACTTTTTATTAGTGAATGTTAAAAATTGGATAAAATGATCACGTGACACATGTAATTTTTTTTCCTTAATTACCCTTAAATATGACATTTCCTTTAACTTATTAACGTTTGTTAATTACACACAAAAAAAAAAAGGAAGAAAAAGAAGAAGATAGCGACCATTTTACACCATTTTAAATAATTTGGGGACCTTTTTAGTCAAGGAAAATACAAGATTGAGAACCAAATTTAATTTTAAAAAAATTAGGGACCAGACAAGTAATTTAAAAAAACATTAGAAAGCGGCTTTTCATGTGATTTAAACGTACCGTTAGACGTTAGGCAGGGCTTTACCGGTATCGTCCCAAATTCTCACTTCAGCTTTCCCATTTTCCCTCCTTAAAATTAGGGTTTTTCAAGACCACAAAGGTGCGATTTCTCATCTTCATTTTTTTTTTAATTTTTTTTTCTTTTTGCTGTAAAGATTTCTTATTACTCTGCTCAACGAGACGATGAAGGTTTTTTTTTTTTTTTTTTTGCCCTTTTCAGGGGAAGATAAGAAATTGTTTTCTTTTTGGGTTTCTGTTTAAATGATGATTTGGGCATTCAAGCAAACTGTTAGATTCTATTAAGAGGCGCTGTATTCTTTGCCAGCTTTGAGTGTTTAAACTCATTTTCCGGGAAAGAGAAAATAATTTAAGGGGAGAAAACATTGGATTGTGGAGAGAGAGTGAGAACACAAAAGAAGAAAAATCAGAAACCTCAATATTTATTCATCATTTTATAAGCAAACGAAATAACAAGGTTGAAAACTAGATCAAAATAGAATAAGGATACTTCAGAAGTGTAATAACTTCTAAGAGTTGAAATGGGATAAGCATGAAAACTGAAAACACATATTACTAAAGAAGAAAGTGTTTTTTTTTTTTTTTTTTTTGACTAGTTCCTTAAGTATCGAACAAATACTAGAAGGATGTTTTAAAGGGTCACACCGTTAGTGTTCTTCTAATTCGAATTTGATTTCGAACTTGTTAGCTCGTTGCTTGGCGTGTTTTTGGTAAGAGCATTAGAGCATAAAATTGTTGAAACTGCGATCCAGGCTTTCTTTTAACCTCACATTGTTTTCTGGGGAATTTATTAAGTGATATTAAAAATTAAAGGAAGCTAGAAGTGGTGTAAAAGCTTTGTTCTGGGTTTTTGAAAGAAAAGAAAATTTAATAATCTGAATTTTAGTAAGAGCTATGTTTCTCGTCAAAAGTCTCCTTGTTTATCTATTCATGGTAGTCTTCTCAAGTCATGGGAAAAAACAAAAGGAGTACCATACCATGCATATTTCCGATATGTTATCCACTGATCTTGATTTATTCATTTATGACTTATGAGAGTGTGCATCGTGATCTGATTACGTTTCTTGTCAATGTTACATGGATAAACAAATTGTAGAAAAGAAATCCCGCTATGCCTATTTGTGACTGTTCAAGGCCAAACATTCTGATATTTGCGTGATAGCATCTTGAATTTCTATTCTATCATTGATGGCAAGTGCGCTATATTTTTCAACTTTTTATTTTATTTTTATTTCTTACGTTGGCTTTTGAACAATTCATATGATCATGTTATAGCATTTTAGCCATTTCCTACAACTAAATATCTTCTTTTCTGACGTTGTTGCTTGCACATATGTAGACATGGCTGTAGAAGATGAATTAAGAACAGAAGGCTTTTCTTCCTCTTCCTCTAATTCTTTTATTCGTGATTCTCAAGAGTGTGATGAGAAAAAAGATTTGCTCTCTCTGGAAGATATTGCTTGGGTGGACTCCTGCCTGATCAAGGAATCAGAAATTTCTGATTGCGACTGGAATTCTATGAAAGATGCCTCACTAGAAGTTCTGGGCTCTCAGTCTGGATTAAACTCATCTGCATCTTCGAGTGATGGACATCATGCAGAAAATGACATTGAGATGCTTACTTCCGGAGAGGGTGCAGAAGCCGATCTGTCTCTGGTAATTGGGGAGGAAACTGAAGAGTTTACAAGAACTCCTGTCGATACTCTTCCTATTAAGGAAGAAGCTGAAAGTAGTAGTGAGAATTTTCTGACCAAGGACATTGATGATTCGCACTCGCTAGCTTTTGCGGGGAATCCATTTCTGCCAAGTTACATTGATGGTTTGAAAGATACTCAATCACCCGAGTCAGGTACTGATTCGAGTTCACCAGTGGATGATGTAGAGCCATCAACTAACGATATCTTCAGGGTCTGGGATTTGAACATTCCAGCAGAGGAAAACGAGCTTGGCAAGCAGTTGAACAAGATTCTTGGAGAAAGTGACCTTCAATCCGAACCGTCAGCCATTGATGATTCTAGTGCTGGGAAAGATCTGAAAGGGAAAGATCTTAAAGAAGAGTCACTTGACGATATTATTGCAGCCATTTCGGGAATCTCTTTGAATTAAACTTTTAGAAGGAAAAAATAATAATAATCCGTGTACATATGTGTCTGTTTAACCTATTTGATATCTTTTGTTACTTATTATTTATCGAGACATTGGCGAGGCATTTGGTTCCATGGAGATTGAGAATTTTTTTGCTCTTATTCCTGGATCTTTGTGATTCAGGTAAGGGATATCGATTGTAAATGTTTTTTTTTTTTTTTTTAAGAAATATCTCAAGTACGATTAATCATTTAAAAGATTATTAAACATCAACATGTGCTTTTAACGGTTAATAAAGATCGATTACAATTGGATTGGTTAATCAACATTCTCTGGAGGGTTTTTTTTTTTTTTTTTTTTTTTGTTTTTTTTGAAAGAAACTTGACTGTTAGCTTTGAACCTTAGAATTACACATCTTGAAAGTACCTCCTTAACCACACGTGACAGAACGACAGCTTTGGAATGTGTGTTCGTTGATACTTCTTCATCATTTCCACTTGTTCAATGCTTGGATAGGTGTTTCTTTGGGAGGCCCAACTACTACATAAATTCCCACTACTCAATTCTGCATTTTTGAGTTGTTTGAAAATTTCTTATCTTACCAATACGATTCGATCTAACCGTTATTTTCTTTTTCGTATCCTACCACAGAATTGTCCTTCAGAAATTATTCTGCCATCTTTTTGTAATGTACAATGCCATTCAGCCTCATGTTGCTCAACATTTCGCTAATAGGAGCTTCTAACATGAGCAAAACAACACAAACACAGATTTCAACCACTAGTTGATAGTGAATCTAGCAAGGCATTATGTATCCTCCTAATTAGCCTCGGCCCTCGATTGACCCCCACGGCCCCACCTCGGTCCTTGACATGTCGTACTCTGACCTACATGGCGTGAGAAAAAAAAAAATCAGGAACAGTCATGTGGAATCGAGCTGACCTGGCACGATATCGGCCGTTGTGGTGTAGATCCAAACACCCCCACCAAAATCCCATATGATTAAACCAGAGCCATTTGTCACTAAGAAGCAAGAAATACAAGTAAAGTGTGAGTACAGCCTCAGACTTGCTTTCCAGAGGAATCTCCTAAACAGCTTTTGTTTGGACACTAATACAAGCGATTGTGATACATTTGTCTTCTACTCTTAAGAGAGAGAGATCAAAAAAATATCATGGTTTTTTTTTTTTTTTTTTTTTTCCTAAGTCCATAATTCACAATATTTACGAGGTGAGAAAAAAAAGCCCCCATGTTTAAACCACGCATAGGCATGCTGCCAAGTCAGCAAGTTATCATCCACATGGCGGAACGGTACTGGTCGGCACACGGCAGCCTCATATTGGCCATCCTTTGGAGAGCAAACACACCACTAAGGCAACTGTATATAAATATATAGAGAGTGAGTGCTTTTGTGGTTAAGAGGCTCAAAGAGAGAGCTTGGCCAAGAGGAGAGGAGATAAGATAACAGAGAAGAAGAAGAAGAAGAAGAAGAAGAAGAAGAAGAAGAAGCAAAGTAAGCAAAGCAAAGAAAGCAATGGCTTCGGCATCTCTCCTCAAGTCGGCTCCAGTGCTTGACAAGTCTGAGTGGGTGAAGGGCCAGACCCTGCGCCAGCCTTCTGTCTCGGTCATCCGGTGCCTCCCAACTGGCCCGTCTGCTCTCACCGTCCGCGCTGGCTCCTATGCCGACGAGCTTGTCAAGACCGCGGTATGCATGTTTTCACACATACCCTTTTGGCTTTAGATTATGAATTTGTTTTGTGTGAGACAATTTAAGAGCTTTCTATAAGAACTTACTTATCATGTTTATAGAGACGGAAACTGTTAGCCGATAAGTGTAACTATTTTTGTAGTTCAAATTAGGCCTAGAATTCCTTCTTTTCTTAGCTTCTTGTGTTCTTTTTTAGATAGGATTTGGTGATTAAAAAGGTTTGACTGATTCGACATACATGTTTATTCTGGTTATAGAAAACCATTGCATCACCAGGGCGTGGAATCTTGGCCATGGATGAGTCAAACGCAACCTGCGGGAAGCGTCTTGCCTCGATCGGGCTAGAGAACACCGAGGCCAACCGCCAAGCATACCGTACCCTCCTTGTGTCAGCCCCTGGCCTGGGACAGTACATCTCTGGTGCTATCCTCTTTGAGGAGACTCTCTACCAATCCACCACAGACGGCAAAAAGATGGTCGATGTCCTCAAGGAACAAAACATCGTCCCTGGTATCAAAGTCGACAAGGTTAGTAATTATGAACTTGCTTCTTTAGTCGTCACAAATATTTGTAAGTTATTCACAAATATTAATGATATGACTATTTGATGATGAGAACAACAGGGTTTAGTTCCCCTTGTCGGTTCCAACGACGAGTCATGGTGCCAAGGTCTTGATGGCCTCGCCTCTCGCTCGGCTGCTTACTACCAACAGGGAGCTCGTTTCGCCAAATGGTATGAATCCAGCCTCTAATGTTTTACAATATTCTATCTTTAGGCACTGATTTGATATTGAAACTAACATGTAGTATAATTGACATTGCTCAACCAGGCGTACCGTTGTGAGCATTCCCAATGGCCCATCGGCTCTTGCTGTGAAGGAAGCTGCCTGGGGTCTCGCCCGCTATGCCGCTATCTCCCAAGTAAGAGAACAAAACCGAAGTTTTCAAATTGTTTTGTTAGCATACAAAGATATCTTTGCTGGGATGTGTTTTTAATTGGTGAAGTGAATTTTTTTTTTTTTTTTGGCGGCTCTTTAGGACAATGGATTGGTCCCAATTGTTGAGCCAGAGATCTTGCTTGACGGTGAGCACGGCATTGACAGGACTTTCGAGGTTGCCCGGAAGGTTTGGGCCGAGGTTTTCTTCTACCTTGCTGAGAACAATGTCTTCTTTGAGGGTATCCTCCTCAAGCCTAGCATGGTTACCCCTGGAGCCGAGTCCAAGGACAAGGCCACGCCTGCCCAAGTCGCCGATTACACCCTCAGGCTCCTCCGCACAAGAATTCCCCCAGCTGTCCCCGGAATCATGGCAAGTATCCTTGAAAATCCTTAATTTAACCGTTACACCACAACTCATACTGGCCTTAAAGTGACGTTTTCTAATAATTTTTTGATACTGTATTGTGGTTTGAGCAGTTCTTGTCTGGTGGGCAATCTGAGGTTGAGGCAACCTTGAACTTGAACGCCATGAACCAAGCTCCAAACCCATGGCACGTGTCGTTCTCATACGCCAGAGCCCTTCAGAACACCTGCCTGAAGACATGGGGAGGCAGGCCAGAGAATGTGCAGGCAGCTCAGGAGACACTGCTTATCCGCGCCAAGGCCAACTCGCTTGCGCAGCAAGGCAAATACACCGGCGAGGGAGAGTCAGAAGACGCCAAGAAAGGAATGTTCGTCAAGGGCTACGTTTACTAAGCAGTTTTTCGCCAAAGCTATGCTATTTGAAGTTTGAAGAAGAAGACGGTGGTGGAGCGAAAATGGAAACTTATTTGGTCTTTAAAAGATCGGATGAAAATTTGTAATGCTTTATAGTCCATGGAAGACTATTTTTGTTCATGATTACAATGTTACTTTTTAGCAGCTTAATAAACTTGGTTCTGATGAGTTTAGTTAGTGTGTATTTATGAATCGAATTCCTCGTTAATGCTTGAGTTAAGCATTTTAAGTCCTAAAATTTAGTCCAAACTTCGACATAATCGGTTCGTTCCGTTCCTTCATGCATCAGAATTAGAACTTACCAGCTAAATGTGGATGAAATCCTTGTAAATTATGTCTTTTACACCTTTACCAGTGATTCTAACAATCAATATCATTCCCCTCATCACATGCTATATGACTAGATAATACACCATTAACACGTTCTCCGTAAATCACATGCTATATGACTAGATAATACACCATTAACACGTTCTCCGTAGAATTAGACGTCCTAAATTTATACTAGCTAGAGCAATAAAACCGCAAGAGAATTCACGCAAGATGTATAGTGATTCACCCTCAATGTGAAAGCTATGTCCACTTTCAGTCACTACATAATTCACATGGATAAAGAAGAAGCTTACAAGAAAAAATCGAACACTTGACACTCTCAATCTTCTTTTTTTCCCCCTAACCTCTCAAGCAACAATTTCCATTTTCCAATCCTAGAGTTTCCTAATTTTTATATCTCATTCTTTTCTATTTAGTATTTTCTTTGTAATTTCCTAAATTTCTTGTTTCTCACTTCTTTTAGTCCCCAATTGTATAATTTGAAAAAAAGTTTTTAAAAATGTAATTGAATATTCAGGCAAATTCTTTTGAATGTTAATATACAAAATTTTCATGTTTATTTAAAACAAATTCCGCTACATCACAAAAAACTTTCCACAAGCATGATTTTTTCCTCCTATTTTTTCCCCCCTTAATATGTTGTGCCATCAGCAACAAAAACAAAAAGCAAAAATTCTCCAAAAAAAAAAAAAAACAAAAAGCAAAATAACAGAACTGTCCACGCACCCTAAAATAAAGGAGAGGACAAAAAAAGCACCATTCCAATACGTCAAAAGAGAACAACCCAAGGGATAGAGTTTAGTCGGGATGGTGTCAATGGAGTTACAAGAAAATACACTTCTTGGAATGTGTTTTTTCCTCTCGCTCTCTTTTTTTTTTTTTTTTTTTTTTTTCCCCCTTAGTGTTGTTTGAATTTTTTATTTTATTTTATTTTTTTACATAGGGGATAGAGAGAGATAACCTTAGGAAGCAATGTATCCGATAGTATATGAATGCCTCATGAATTGAGTTGCCCATATACACGACTCACCGGTGGAACTAACTCAAACCCAAAACCCTGCTGAGGAGAACAAGCAGCCTGACCAGTGATCTGCAATATCATTTGATTGTAAGGACCACAAGTGAGCCCAAATGGAAAAGAGAGTTTTGAGTCCATTTATATACTCTCAACTATGCGGATGAGTGCAGTGCAATAGAGCACCTCTTCGGCCCTTTCCTCGTCACATCCACAAGCACGGCAGATGATTACTCATCCATTGGAAGGAAATACATAAGATTCCTACTTTTGTCCCTCAAACTTTAAAAACTTTTACTTCAATCCCACTTTATCCCCTTTTATAAGATTTTTTTTTTTTTTTTTTTTTTAAGAAGAAGAAGAAGAAGGTCAAGTGCAACCACATGATTTTTTTTCTTTAGTTTCTAACAGAAAGACCGTATGACCGGATTACCCTTTTTTTTTTTTTGTTTTTTCCCACATGTTGTAAACATAAATTATAACAAAAGAGATTAATGGGGACTAAAACAAAATTTGAGAGGTAAAATGAGAGTTCTTAAAATTCAAAAGATAAAATAAGATTGGCCTTATAACTCGAGGGGCACAAGAATAATCCTCTTTTTCTATCATAATTTGGTGACGCTTAAACATTTGCGGGCGTCTCCATGATTCTTTGTACAGAAATGTCCATCTTCCATGACTAGACACCAAGTAAATGAGAGCTTTGACATTTTAGCATCATTTTACCTTCAGTTATTGCATCGTTAATGAATTATCAAAGCAAATGTCCTTCATTTTACCTCAAATTTTGTTTGTCACCATCAGAATCAATTAAATGTCGTTCTTTTCGATCGAGGAAAATGTCAGCTAATTTGCAGCAGGATTAGTTTCAACAACGTGGTCAACATATAATTGAAGAGAGTTTTCAGAAGACTACCAACTGGCATAAAATTTTTTGAGAAACAAATACTGTTTTCGGTACATAAGGGAAGATAACTCTATTCATCGAGATAATTTTTTCCTGTTTCGTTGGATAAGTATAGATATTATCTAAATCAACTCTGCACAAGAACACGACAGGCTTAACCAGACCACTTGATATAGAAGAAAGCTAGCAGCCCTGAAATTTTGTTTCCCGACATAGGCGAGATCTGCAGTCACAAAAGAATTAACAATGGTTTAGCAATAAGGTTATACTTAACATGTTAAATAATCAGAGCTCATGTCAAAGCAGAAGTCTCAAGAAAATCCAAAATTAACAAGCACATAAATAAAGAGACCTATTTAATTCCACCATAGGGTTAGTTACTACTATCTTGGTGTTATTATTGTTAGCATCAAGTGGCAGTTGATTTCATGTACGATCAAATGCAGTTACTGCCCCTAAAATTGTATTTCTGCGGACACAATAGAAGCCTGTTTCTGCAGAGAATGCATCTCTTTTCAATCAGTAGGGGACAAGTCTCTGTATATTTGTTCGAGGGAGTTATGCATCTTTATGATTTGATTTAAGCAATCCTAACGCAAGAAGCTAGATTGTGGTTTTCTTTTTCCCGCTACTTATTGCATTAACCTAGTTTGATTCTTTATCAATCTTTCATTCCTCAGTTGTCATTTGAGAAATGCACAGCAAAAGTTGATAAAGCGTTCTTAAACCCAAAATAAAATAAAAATGAAATAAAAATCTCCCATTTTACTAATGTTGGCAACATCTGAACTCAGGAGGCCTCATAAATATAGAAAATCAGCAACATTTTTTTTTTTTTTTTTTGCTCTGAAAATCAGCAACATATCTGTTCCCCCGTCATAGAGTTTCTATACTCAGTAATTCCCTGGTGTTTTTATGTACCAATTGGATCCAAGTTTCCATACAAATTTCCACAAATTTCTAGCATTTCCAAACCACGGAATCATAGCAGTCCTATCAATTGTACGGAAAGACATATTCCAATAGTTTAAAATAATCTGAACAATTTCTTCTTAAATTTTTTCCTGGCAAAAAAGCAAAAACTAAAAGTCGTAATTTAAACTTTCCCAGCATAAGAATCACAGAAGATGAGATATATGATCCAGGGAAACAAGAACGTAGAATTTACCTTGGTCATTTTGCAGGCTCCCTTTCAAAGGATGCAATGGGAACTACACTTGTAGATTCATGATTTGTTCCACTAAGAACATCCATACCCCCTTCCTAAAATATGAAAATAGCAGAATGATTCTCAAGCTCAAAATAATGAGAACATCAAAACATACAATCATTATAAATGTGATGCAGACGTTTTCAACACGGGGCTAAACATCACCACTGTCAAAAAATACCTGATTAGTCGAAGGTTGCCCATGTATCCGACTAGGTCTGGTATTAAGATCAATTAATTTATTATCCATCTCTACATCTGCATCCATGTCATTTTCTAGCAACAGAACTAGAGAGGTTCTATGGTCCTGCTTATTGGGCTTAGGTGGTTGAATTTGTTCCCTCCTTACATCATTTGCATCAACGGGTTGCAGGCCTAAATCCTGTAAATGGCCAGACTTATCCCCTGGAAACTACAGAATAACGCACAAAGAAGAGAAGTTAGTAGCAAAGTAGGCATACATACACAAAACCTGAAAACACCCACTGCTTTCGGACTAAGAGACAAACCTCGACTCTTTGCCTCAAGACCAAATATCTCCTATGTGTTCTTTTACCGCCAACATGTACGATCATATCGCATTGCAGGCAAAGCGAAGTACCATCTATCTCACAGTAAAAGAAGGCTACATACGTTCTCCAAAGACAGGAAAAAACAATTCCTTGTCAATAAGATCACAAAGATGCATGCTCAAGATGCAGGTTTTGACAAGATAAAGAAAGAGGAAAGTTCAAAGTTCATGTGCTCAGAAAAACCCAATACAAAATGCTTAAAAGATGCATACCCGGCCCACTTTCACATATGTCACAGCGGGGAACATCACTGGGGTCAGCTAGACCAACCCGCACATGCCTACTGGCAAGTTTGTTACACAAGTGAACCTGCAACTCCAACAATACCAGAAACAAAGATTAACGCCTTTGCCATAATTGAAAAAAGATGAAGATCTGTTGTTGGTTCAGAAAGTACCAACTTCAAATGTTTTAGATTTTCCCTACAATATGCGACCGAATTGAGAAAAAATCTAAAAAGTAGGCACAACAATACGTTCTGAGCTTTCATTCGAAAACGGGGAATTTCCCATTTGAATCCTACCAACAATTTTACCAGAACAATCAACAAAAAGGCCATTAGCCGGGGCCATTGCCGGCTCAAAATTAGCATTCGTGTTCCCATAACATTTGAGAATGTACAAAATGCTTGCGACACAATTGCAAACCATAACAGTCCATATGAAGAAAGGAATTATTGCGTTGGCGAGGGCGAGCACTCTAAAGAAAGACAAACCCTTTACTACTATTTCTTGGGATTTAAGCTTGTTGGTCCTTAAACTATCACAAAAATGGTCCTCGGTGCTTAAACATTAAATCAAGAAGCCTTTTAATAGTCTCCAACACAGTACAAACGACACAATTTTTGTATCAAAATAGTAACACCAAAAAAAAAACCCCTTAATTCTTTAGCTCCTAAATTTTAGAGGTGTCGTTAAATTAGCTCCTAACAAGTATTTTTCTTTAACACTTGAATGGAAAACTGCATCAAGACAGATAATTTTCGAAAATTAGCAGACAATTCTTACTGAATTCAGAAGTTTAGACACTTCTTACTGAATTCAAAAACTGAATTCGAAAATTAGCAGACAATTCTTACTGAATTCAAAAACTGAATTCAAAAGTTTTTGAATTTTCGAAAATTCAAGGATTAACCAGAGAGATTATCCAATTGTGTCGTCCAATCAATCATAAAAATGAAAAATTCATACTTCCAATTTTCTAAACATAGGAAAATCGGTATTTACGCAGATAAATCGAACACCGAAGGTTCAAAAAAAAAAAGTGTAACCTTTTCATCGCAGGAACGGCAGAGCGCGGCCTCATCGGCGGCGCAGAAGAGGATCGCGGCGGCGCTCTCGCAGACGTCGCAGAGAGTTCGCATTCTTTTCCTCTTCTCCGTCGTCGGCGTTGCCGTCGTCGTCTGATTCTTCTCTTCCTCTGCTTCTATTCTTCTCCGTCTCATTCCTCTTTCATTTCACAGTCGAGAGACAGACAAACAAACATCGTAAGAGAAAGAAAGTGACGCAGAGAAGACGACAAAACCAAAGGAAATTTTGGACGACTTTGATGACAGCAGTGAATTGCGTGACGAGGTTGATTCAGCAGTGAGAGAGTAGAGAGAATGAGACAGAGACAATTTTGAGTGGAGTTTGAGTTGATTGGATACTTTCTCTCTCTTGTTTCTCGCTCTTTCTCGGAAAAAAGAAATTGCCAGAGAGAGAAAGGAGACCAAAGCCATGAATCGTGTTCTTTTCCCATTCGCGGGTGTGAATTCTGGTTTTCGATACTCGCTTCTTCTGATCGACACTTGTCTTTAAGTTTCTGGATCGAATTATACACTGATTTGAGCACTCATTTTTCGGCTACCACCAATCTCTCCCAAGTTCTAGCCAATGGTAAATTGACACGTAACCAGCCACACCTGCCAGTTTTCTCTCGGCTTTTGTTTTGTTTTTTTGTTTTGTTTTTATTTTTGTCCTTGTGGTTTTGCTTTCTTCAACTCGACCAGCCAATCCTGAAAAAGAAAGGTGGGAAAAAAAAAAAAAAAAAAACTTTTCATTAAAGCATAAAGTAATCTTAGATCTAGTCTAATCTAATATAAAACTAAAATCTAATAGTATCAAATTTTGTTTATTTCTCATTGTTACTAAATGATCTTTTAGATTTCTCTTCTCACGATTAATTGTTCTTGATTTTTCTTAACTATCCTTAATGGTTATTTTACTAAGAATTACCAAATATCATTACGGACTATTGTTTTTTACTCCTCCTTTAATCATTAATCATCATTATAAGTATAATTTAGTAGTAATCTCACATTGACGGTATCACAACAAAGAAGTTCAAATTCTCCCATCTTAGGGCCCGTTTGGTGGAGTAGTTTGAGTTGAGATTTTTAAGTTTCAATAGTAAATTTTTTTGAATTTTCAAAAAAGACAAAAAACTTTTTGGAAAAAAGACAAAAACTTTTTAGGAAAAAGACAAAAAAAAATTTGAGTTGAATTATTGAAGTTGATTTGCCAAACAGGACCTTAAATTCAAAAAAATGAAAAATAAAAAAGGGACTAAATGAGTCTTTTGACTTCGAAAATTCAGATAAAACAAACTTTTAATCGAGAACTTTGACGAGCACTCCAATGAGCTACAAGAATTCTACAAAACAAATAAGAACTACACATTGGTAGGATACTTTAGATTTTGATGCTAAAGTCAAAAAACAAGCAGAGGTAATTCGACAGAGTTACGATTTAATGACTAAAAGTACGTATCTTAACTCCACCAACATGATATGTATACCGTGAATAACTAATAGTAATATTAAGTTTGACTTCCAATGTTAATGAGGATTAAAGGGATTGCCCCTTTGAATGAGCTCGCACTTAACAAAATAGTCACTTTGGGATACTTGTCTTTTATATTGATTGGTGATGAAAGAATTAATGCATGATGCCAATCATGGGTTTGGAAAAAGAATAATGGTTTAAAACATCGGTAATATTGAACATCACATTAATAAAGATGTGAGTCTCATTTATAAATTTCATATTATGAGACACACCTTCTATTAACATATGATGTTTAACGTCATTGATATTTTCTAACATTATTCTGAAAAAAAAAAAAAAAAAAGCGAAATCATAGTGTGTAGTCTAGCTCCTCCTCGAGTAATGGAGGAGTCGAGTTCCTTCTTGGATGTGGCAAAACTCAGCACCCACTCCGTTCCCATGTGAGCAAAGCTCTCACTTCAATCTTCAAAGAGTGGAACAAAATGTCAACTTTGTTCATGGAAGAACGTAACTCATGTTTCTACCCCATACTGGTTCCTCGCAATAGCGAGGTTGCAAGGGTCTTCCCCACATATCAACACCTTGTAATGGTCCCCAATCTAGCACCTCAAAGTGCGTGAATAAAGACCAAATTTCACCTTGCATCCCTTCTCTTCCCTTTTGATTCGGCTATCCATACTCGAGCCTCATGGCCAACAAGAGGGTCTTGCCCTAAATCGACACATCGCAATGGCGAGGCCGCCATGCCATGAGTGGGTGGCTGATGGGGTGAGGGCGAGTTTTACGTACTATCACCGCTCGTGCTGGATGCTAGTGAACAATGATCAGAGGTTACCATTATGTTTGTTTTTTTCTTTTAACTTTAAGATAGAGATATTCAAACTCAACATCTTGTGATATAGGTATATATATTTTTAAAAAGAGTAATTGGCCTAGATAGTCCTTGAACTCTTGTAAGGGTGACGGTTTGTTCTCTGTTTTCTTTTTTTTTTTTTTTTTTTTACCGAGATGACCCTAAACTCTTATTTTTTGACCGTTATGGTCCTTTCCGTCAAAATCCGTTAGAAAGTAATTTACTAATAATTAATTTTAAAAAAATTAAAAAAAATTAAATCTTTCTCTTCTTTCTCTCTCTCTCCCCCTCCTCGATCTCTCTCTCTCCTCAAAACCAAAGCAACCCAGATCTAGGGCTAAGATCGGGGGATGGGGCAAGCTCGGCGGAGGGGGTGGGGGGGGGGGGGGGGGGTGGGGGAGACCCATTTCGATTCTGGGTTTTGAGCTGAGCTTGGCGAGGGCGAAAACAGGGGGAGGCTCTACGACGGTGAAGATGGGGGAAACAGATTGGTGATTCCAGGGAGGGGCCCCTGACGATGGCGACGACGGAGGGGGCAAACTCCGATTTGGGTTCCGGTGGGGGGGGGGGGGGGGCGGCTCACGGCTCGCACCGGCAAGAGGGGGGGTAGGGGCGAACGGCAGCAAAAGGGGGGACAGACCTAGAGAGAGAAGAGGAGGGGTAGGGGGTGAATGGCAGCGGATGTAAGGGGGCCAGACCAAGAGAGAGAGAGGGGAGGGGGGTAGGGGGCAAACGATGTCGGGAGAGGGGGCGGTGTGAGGGGGGCCAGGCCGAGAAAGAGGGAAAGGACGGGGGTGGGGGATGTGGCGGGGGGGGGGGGGGGGGGGGTAGGGGGCCCGACAAAGAGGGGGGGGGGGGGGTAGGGGGCCCGACAAAGAGGGGGGGGGGAGGGGTGGGCGAAATAGAGAGAAGGGAGGGAAGAGGGTGAGAGATGGGGGGATATTTTAATAATTTTATTATAAAAATAATCATTTGAATAAGATTCCGTTAAAAATTTAACGGAATTTGACGGAAATGACCATAATGACCAAAAAAATAAGAGATTAGGATCATCTCGACCAAAAAAAAAAAAGGTATCAAACCGTCACCTTTACAAGAGTTCATGGATTATTTAGTTCAATTACTCTCTTAAAAATTATGTATTTTGTTATATTTAAAGCTCATTCTAATAATTAAAGATAATGTAGGTATTTTGAATTTTTTTTATTGTTAGTTACTGATATCAATTCCAAGGAAGGTATTTTTATGTGATTTGTAAGCTATAATAATATTCTTACCTTAAAAAAAATGCCATAACTTGTTTTAGATAACGCACGTTACACAGGTGAGATGTTTTTGCAATTATCCCCCTTAGAATGTGGTTATTTTGCCCAAGCCAATGTAAGGCTATTTCAAACCTCTCATGTCTACCTCGGCCTGCCAATGTTTCCTAAAGGCCTGTACTTTGTTGTTCTCTGATTCTAAAATGGGCCATGCTAAACCCAGAAGGTAAGTTGAAACTAGGCCCTCAAAATCACACTCATTTGCTTTTGGGAGGTCAGAGAATTTTTCTGGAAGTCTAGATTTCCAAAGCATCAAGGCATACAGCTGCTTAGTCCCACTTCGACGGATAATGAGGACTCTAAATGACATATAAGTATCTGTGAGTTTTTTTTCAGTTAGTACTTTCTTGAAAGTTATAATTTAGGATCCACTTATAAGTCCACTTGATTCTCCTCTTAAAAACTTTGTGATTGATCTGCCTCGTGAAATTATGTATATATTTGCTTGTGTATTCCAAAAATGGTATACATTTGCTAAGATTCCATTCCGGCTTATTCATCTATGGAACACTTGTGTTTGGTAATAAGGAGCGAAAATAGGAAGCAAGAAGTGGTTGATTACCTATGTGTCGAAAATGAGAAAGAAATGAGAGGCTTTAACTCTTATGTTGTATGGTGTGAAATCTATCCAATTATCTCTCCCGTGCTAGTCCAATCCTTAAGCGACTGCCTAAGACCCCATCAACAATTTTCTTTCAGGAGGGAATAGGTCTAATATTTCGAAAAAGGGTCTGTTGAAAAACTTTACTCAAGTAATAAGAGAGACTTGAATAACTAAAATAAATAAACAATACAACAAATTAATGATTTAAAGTGAATAGAATATAGCAAAATCAATGTTAAGAAAAATCATATATAGTAATCATGATAAAAAAAAAAAAAGGATAATTTGATGGTTGAAAAAGAAAGTTCCCAAAAATTATTAAGAAGATTGAAGTAGCATAAACACTAGAGATCCTATAACAATTAAAGTTAATTAGTAGTTATTAGTTAATTATATATATATATATATTTTTCCTTTTTGAAGAATGGTCCTTTCAAAACTTTTTGCTTAAGGTCCCAAATTATTTGAGCATCTCTTAATCTCTCCAGAGCGATCAAAATTGTTATATTTTTTAAATATTTGAAGTCTCTCATTTAACTCTTTCATTTTTCTATTTTCTCTCTCATCAAACAACCATAAATATCAAAATCAATCAACTCCTCTTTGACAGTTTAGACTACATTTTCTATACTCTTCTATAATCAAACAAAATAGAAGCAAAAAAGTCAATAAAGTAAAACATGAACATAATCATATTGAAACTTAAGCACGCAATTGATACTAAATTGTTTTTAAAATTTTTTAACAGAGAAAATATTCTTTGAACAAAAAAAAGGAAAAAAAAAAAAAAACAAAGGCATAGGTTCAACCAGCTAATAAAAATAAAAAATCACCCTATCCATCAAAGAAGCAAACCGGCATAATAAACACCGAGGATGATGTGCCCCTCAATATAATGGGTAAGATGGGTGGTTTGGATAGGACGCGTCACAAAAGGATTGGTCAAGGTTTTGTTATTTTGTTTTGTTTTTTTTTTAAGACAAAAACCAGTTGCTGTTTCAGTCTTGTTTCAAATCATTTTTCAGATGTTTTCACGTCTATGTAAGAAAGCTTTTTGGAATAGTTTTTAATATAGTGTTTAGAGTTTAAAATAGGGGAAAAAAAAATTGTTTTCAGATTTTATAAAGAAAAAAAAAAACGCCCAAAAGTTGTTTTTTGTTTTCCATTTTCATTTTTTAGGGCTTATATATATCCAGCTTATAATTTCATAAACATACCTAAATACAATTTTATTTTTATTATATGTTCAGCTCACAAATAAAAGCATCACAAACAGTCGCCACCTGCCCAACCGTCCACCACTCTCCAACCCACCAAAACCTCCTACATAATGGGCCTGGATTGCGATTTTAAAGATTTTTTGTCCTCCAACCTGTCCCTCCAAACACGTCCATGCGCACCCCGACAACTTATGTCAAATAATCGTATTGATTAGAGGTTAACAAAACATATTTGAAGTTAGAGTTTTGATTATTCTCTCCCTTTCCCTCTCCCCCTCTCTCTCACGTTAGGATTTACGCAGTTCGTATTTCTCCTTTAGGATCAGAATCTGATGTCGCCTCTTGATTAGTCACTGAACTCCTAGTATAAAGAAGATGCTTTGGACTCCACGATGATCGCTTTAGTAGTGAGGATGGCTTAAAAAAAAATACACCGATTCATTTTTTAACTTAAAAGTATAATTTCTCTTTGAAGAAAAATGAACCATTAGATTCATATAACTAAATATGCATGAGTTTTGATGACCATGAGAAAACAAACTTAACTTTGAATATATAAATTTCTACTTATGTAAACATTACATTATCCTGTATTATAATTATGTAAACGTTGATATATTGTACTATTATTATTAATCAAGTTATCATTTTATTTATCTTACTTTGCTACCGAAACAAGTGTTGTCCTAACATAATATAAATGGCCTTCTTTTTTTTTTTTTTTTTTTTTGTTTCTAAACTATTAGATTAGAAAAAATTTTAAGAAATACAAAAAATATTTAATTAAAACTACTCTTTCTAACTTTAGATCAATAAATATATTACTAAATTAAAGACATTTGAGAGTTATTCACAACGTATAATAATTGTAAAATCTACACTATTAATTGCTATATATATATATATATATATATATAAAAGGTTGCACGTATACAAACTAGTTTTGTAAAAAAGATCCACATAACGAAATTGAGGTGATTTTATGTATTTCCCAACTACCAAAGCACCGCCAATTCGGGCCACCTAAGTCACGAAAGACCTTGGGCCGAATTGGCTTCTTCCCTTCCTTCACGTGAATGGTGATTGGTATGTTTTTTGTTACCTTAGAAAACAAAATCTCCTTCAAAAAAAAAAACAAAAAAAAAATTAAATAAATAAATAAAAAAACAAAACAAAAAAGAAAAAGAAAAAGAAAACAAAATCACCAGGACATAATCCCCACTGTCGGCAGACAAGCAGCACCGGCCTAATTGATAAATTCCACACGTGAAAAAGAGAATAGACAATCAAAGATTAAAGAGTCAAGAGAATAGCACAGTTGTTCCGATGAGTACCAAAACTCCAGAGTATTTTATCGAAATGTCACATCTGACCTTGTGTTTTTAAGAATGACACAACCGTTTCTTCTGTTTTTAATTCCATGTTTAAGACCTCTTCTCTTTGACAAATTTTGGACAAAATTTTAGGTGAGGACAAGACTATTTTAACCACCGGATTGATTAACTTCATTAATTCAAGGCGTTGTGAGTCCATGAAATTGATCTGTTGGCAGCTTGAATTTGATTAAGTTTGTCAAAATAGAGTTTTTGACGTGAAATTAAAAGTACAAACGACAGTCATGAAATGTTATAAAAAAACGTTTCAATAAAATAAAAGAGATCTTTAAATAGTTGTTGCTACTTTATTTGTGGGGCCAAATGATAATACACAATCCATCAATAGTACACAATCTTGGATGTTTATATTTTCATTAATTTTGTTAAAGTATCATGTTTTTTGTGATCTAATAGTTTATAACTTAGTTTTGGGCATTTATCTCTTGCAAATTTTTTGTTGCACAATACCATGTGAATTTTCTCAATTGCATGCTTTCGAGTTTAAGCATTGCTTGGAAGTATGGAAAACTGGATTGGTTGATAACTGACCATGTCTAGGCATACAACAATCAATCCATCAAATGTAGATTTTCAAAAATTATAAGTCAATTAGGATTAAATTGGATTAATCGGTTTGATCTTCTGAAATAAAATTTAAATACCAAATTAAAAAACAAATTAAGTAACCTAAACACTTAGAAATTCCAAAATAGGTGTGATATTCAAAGTTTCAAATTTTTTTAAGGTATCAAGTTTTGATTTGGCGTGTGAAAATATTTAACAAAAACTTAGGATCCGAGTGAAAATACATGTATAATGTATTGATGATTTCGCATCTTATTCTATTATAAGGTGTAAAATTTAAATCTCACATCTTAAATTCATATATATATATATATATATATATATATATCATCGGTGGTTTTAGTCTTAGCTATCAATTTGGATCTAGCATTATTATATAAGCTACTAAACCTTATATTGGTCACCTTCACTGTGATAGTGTCCTTTGAAAATAATATGCAACTACTTCCAGTGATGTTTAATTTGGTCATGATTTTATTAGTATTTATTTATGTATTTTTAATCTATTTTTCATGCTGTGGGAGGTTTGATAATGATGGTTATGAAGTGGACAAAGCATTCTTCCTTTGTCAATCACATTCACAGTGTTGATTGTTCATTCATTTATTGATTTTTTGTTTCCCAAAATTTGGATCAATTATGTGCCCAAAAAAAAATAAAAGCTGTTTCACAGAAGAGGAGGAGGAAAAAAAAAAACCCCCTTATATTTACCGAATTATAAATATGGAGATTTTTTTTTTTTTTTTCAATTTGGAAGAGAGGATTCAATCTTTACACATTTTAATAGAATTAGGTGTGAAATTACAGCTAAATTATATATGTAATCATATATACATAGAGATGTTAAAATGAAACGTTACTGTGTATTTTTAAATTTTTTCTATCATATTATAATCATGGCACAATATAATAATATGTAAGTAGGATGAATTATAATGAAAATTTGATAGTAAAAAATTAAGCATGCTTTTAGTGCTAAGGTTTGGATTGTAGAATTTAGATTTGAATTGATTGTTTGAATTACTGGAATTAAAAAGTGTAAAAACTTAAAATGTGTTCGGAAAAAAAAATCAATATGGAGTTTTTTTCGTTTGTCTCAAAATTTTATGTAATTTTAAAAAAAAAAATCACCTTATTTGAACTTGTCTATGTAAAGTTATAGACTTTTAAAGTTTGGGTTATAAACTATATGAATAATGAAACTGAGAAAAAAAGATAAAAATTAAATTATAATTGTAAAGTTTGAATCTTGACGTCAAACAACCTTTAAGTAATGTATTTACCTTTTCAGCCAATATGTCCCAAAAGCAAATATTGTTGGGTTAGTTTAGCAAATAAAAAGAGAGACTCGGAGCTTTAGGTCACAAATTCGAAATGTGAGGGGTCTTTTTACTCTTGATCCCATATGTTTATATTATATTAAATTTATATCACAAAAGCCAAGTTAGTTACTTGATGAGTGCTTGACTATCAGAGGGAAAAACAAGTGGGACACTTAATGAGTGCTAATTAGAAGTAAAGAACAAATTAACAAAGGTTTTGAAGACAAATGTGGACAGAAAAGTTCACTTTCATTTGTGGTTGTGATCATTACACCAAATCTTTCTCGTTCTGGCATAGACCTTTTCGATGTTCCTTTGCCTGGGTTTCAAAGCAACAGATATTCCATGATCCAGAAGATAAAACTCAACTATGCTATCCAATTATAAGGTCATTTTCACTTTATCTTTTAAATTTTAAAAATTCTTATTTTTCTTTTTTAAATTTTAAATTTAATTTCATTTTATCCATTTTATAAGAATTTCAATTAAAAATAGATAAAAAAAGAAATAAGTAAGTGTAGTCACGTGATAATTTTCCGTTAATTTTTAACATAAATCCTAACAAAATTGACTTAGTAAAATCCTAACATGAGATTAATTCAAATTAAAAAAAAAAAACTACAAGAGAATAACTTATAGGTAATCCACATTTTGTAATATTTTATCTTAGTAAAATCATATCAAACAAAAAAAGTAAGCAAATTTAACGGGGGCAAAAAAAGTTGGCTTTTATCCCATTTCTGACAAAACTCGTGAGAATATAATTTCGATAATTAATATTTTTTACTCGTGATTAGATCATAAAACTAGTATATTGCTATAATTGTAAATAGTAGCATCTTCAAGTTTTATTTTGGTGAAGGCCACTCAAACTTGTCATGCGTTTGAAATACGGATTTGAGATGTACTTTTTAGAATGAAGTTGGTTGACTTTTTAAAAATTAGTTATAATTTTGATTAACTTTTCAGAATAAGATAAAAACTTATATAAAAATCATAGGTTCACACCTAAAAGCTAAACAAACCATTGATTAACATTAGTTCACTCCCTTGAATGGTCGTGCACTCATAAACTAACAAATGATTAGGGGATAAATATCATAACAATAATTTCCAATTCTCCCGAGTCCAATTCAATTTGGATTCTCAATTTGTAATGAACTTTTTGATTTCAAGACAGTGTATCTCATGGGCTGAGTTTTGCCAAAAATAAAAAAAAGTCTAATTCGAGAATTTTGTGATAGGGTAGGGCACAAGAATAAATTTTTGAATTTTATTTTTAGTAAATTATGCTTTCATAGTATAATAAATTTTTAATAAGTTATTGTGACAGGAATCAATAAATATATCAAGATATCTCGATTAGGTTGACACGTTTTTAGCATCTTTATCATCTATTCATCTCACATAAAATTAATAATGAAAATAAAGTACAATAAAGTTTGATCAAATACATAAAAACTACTCCTAATAGGAGTAAAAACACATAAATAAGTTATATACTATCATCTTATAAGATCTATCTGGATAGATCTGGTGCCTCATTAAAATCAAAGAAAAAATCCTAAAAAAAAAAAAATGCATCATTCAAGAAAAATGAAACACCTCAAACTACTGTCAAACAAATACAATTTAAAATAATATCTAACAGGTAATTTTTTTGTTTTCTCAACTGTCAAACATAATGTATGTTGTTCCTCTCAACTCTTCAAACTTTTTTTTTAATTTTTATTTTATTTTCTATTTTGTGTGTGTCTTTTGAGTAGGCCACATTTCAGTCGCCAAGAAGAACACACGCGTCATTTACGCAACTAAAATGTGCTTTTCTTGTGGGGTCCCAAGTCGTTGGAGTATCAACTTTTTAAAAGTTTTGATGAAGTGCCATCTGTCTCTATTAGCTACTTAATGAGTGGGGAAATAACAGTTTTGTAGTAAGGTATTAGGGTTAAAAAAAATTAACCTATGGATAGAACACGACTATAAATCCTCAGATCAAATGATAATTACATCAGTTAAAAAAAATTACTGGAACTTAACAGAATTTGAAGAATATTTGACGTTTCAAAAGCATATCTTACTACTAAGATTTTTTATTTTTTAATTTGTTTATACTCTACCATATAATCGTTTAGAGTGGAAAAAAAAAAAAAAAAAAAGATAGGCAAAACTTATGTTAAACAATTGTACTTTTCTCATACTGATAAAATATTGTGTTTTTTAATCGTTGCATTAATTTTTAAATGATCTCCTATATAATTGGAAGTAATTTTATGTTATGTGCTATAAATTTTTAAAATGGACACTTATAGATTAAATTGTTAAAGCCTTAATCCGAAGGTTAACATAACAGTTTCTCCCCTTAGGATAAAAATTTGACTTTAGTGCAAACGTTTCAACAGAAAAAGAAGGAAAAAGAAAAAACAGAACTAATTTATGTACGTTATTCTTCAATGGAGACAGATATTGATGTAGGGATACAAAGTAGCAGGTGGGGGCCACGGCCTTCCTAGGCTTCCAGCCATCCAAGGATAATGAGATAGTGAAACTGAATAGTTATTTTTTTCTTTTTTTCTAAACAAAAAAAAAAAAAAAAAAAAAAAAACTACAAAGTTAAAGGTGAAGATGTTACAAAATGAACTATCTTCACCTTTAACTTTGTAGTGGCTTTTTTTTTTTTTTTTTGGTAAATAACTTTGTAGTTCTTTAGTCTTTGTGACGAGACAATTAGTGGGACTTTTTGTATTTGGATGAACCTTTTTCTTTTTTTGAAGAATTTTATGATAGGTATATATATTATTAAGATTCTGTTTTAAATAATTAGATTTGTAGTAGATTCTCTCAGCATTTTGTATCTTTAAACTTCTGATGGGATTGTAAATTACATTATATTTATGTTAAAAAAAAATACACACTAATAATAGAAATACGTTATCGTGAAAACTTTTTTTTTGTTGGATTACAAGTTACAACCAATGATAAAAATATCGATATTTGTAGAAATATCGGTACTCAAATTTTACAGAAATATGAAGGAAATATTAATATCGATGGAAATTGATATAAAAATATGGAAATTCATTTTAAAATATTAGATTTTGAAATAAAATTTTATGAAACTCTAAAATAGTTAATAATACATAAATGAAATGAAACTTTCAATTAAATACTAAATATATGACAAATATGCATGGTAAGAATGGAGCATAATACAATAAATGATAAGTTGGTGTTCACCAATTAAGTAAAATCACTTATACGTAACATAATATAGGTACATTACATTCATTGTTTAATACGTGATAAGAAAACATTAATATTAAAAGAGCTTTTAGAATATTCGAAAGTATTTTTAACATCTTATTAGTGTAAACAACATCGATGTAAAAATATGACATTTTAGTATTTATTTTATATAAATTTTGGACAGGATATATGTCTCTTAATCTCTAATATCTATTCATATATATATATATATATAAATTGTGCATGAATTAAAAAAATCATGAATTTATTACGTTAAAAGATAAAAAATAATATTATGATTGATATTCTATGGAAATTTTGTTGATATTTTTATGGAAATTTCCTGAAATTTCTACAATGTTTTGTCATTTACTATTATACTTTTTACGAAAATCGATATTTTCATAAAAAAAAATCGATATTAATGAAAATTTTTATAGAAATTTTACGGATAGTCTGTGAAAAAGATACGACACTCATGTTTCTGTTTCAATAATTTAAAATTTTCAAAAATTATTTAACATATATAATTTTATTTTTTATAATTGAAAATAATTTAATAAAATAGAATTTTTTATCTTATGATTTTGCTTTTTATATTTTTATATTTTTAATTTATTTTAACGTAGATATATATATTTTACTCTCTCTCTAATGGCCGGTCTATTTCTCTCTCTCTCTTTCTCTATATAATTATTTTACTCTCTCTCTCTTTATCTCTATCTCTCTTTCTCTCTCTTTCTCTCTCTCTCTCTCCCTCTCTCTCTCTCTCTCTAATGGCCGGATAATGCTAAAAGGGCAAAACCGGTACATCACTATGCATCCAGGAAAATGCATTAGCATTGAAGGGCAAAAACTTAATTTTACTATAGCTTTACAGTAGCGTTACTGTAATACACTGTAGCGTACTGTAGCAGAAACAGAAAAAATGAAAAAAAAAAATCAAAAATCACTGTTTTTTACTGTACAGTGAACAGTAACCCAGTCCATTCTTTTAGTATATGTATAATATAAGTATTAATATTAATATTAATATGTTCTTTGTCTAAATAAGTTAACCGATTCATTCACTTGCAACATCAATAAGAAATTTTGCAGTGTTGGTGTCAAAAAAAAAAAAAAAAAAAAAAAACCCTTCTCTTTTAAAATACAACTTTTGTAAATTCTAGATTGTTTTTGGCAAATTATTGATTAATTAATTTATCAATACATATCTATTATTGCAATTTAATCACGAAAATTTATTGATTTTTAATTTTCTTAAAAAATTGTTTTCTAATTTAATAAAGCTAAGGATATTTATTAAAAAGTACTTTAAAAGGATATTTGGATACGTATTTTTACACTATTTAAATGTAATATTTTAACAAAAAAAAATCCAACACACGTTTATGACCCGTTTAGGGCACGATCTGAAAATGATAAAATAACATCTAGAATTTAAAATTCTAATTCTATATCAAACTTTTTATCTCTTCAATTTTTAAAAAACTCTAATTTCAAAAGTCCATAACTTTATCATTTCAAATCGGAATAAGACGATTTTTATGTCAAAATACTTGTAACAACGAGAGGAATAAGACAATATCCATTTTGCTTTTTTTTTTTTAAAATACATTTTAAAATTTTTTCATTATTTTCTATATCACAGAACTTTTTAAAAACTTTTCCCCCAAACACACATTTCCAACTCAATCTTCAAAATGCCATCTCCAGTTTGTATTTTTTCTATATCACCGAATTTTTTTAAAAATATTTTCTATAAATACACATTTCCAACTCAATTTTCAAAATGTCATATCCAGTTATTCCTCCAAACACGCCTTTAATTGGAATACATAATTCAAATTCCATATTTGAATGCAACATACAAATTTTATAAATATTAAAGTGCAATCTATGATCTAAATAGTTTATAGTATTTTAATCTTGATGCTTATGACTAAATACTTCAATCGAATGGTCTTTTTCTTTTGTTTCTTGTTTTGTTTTGTTTTGTTTTTTTCCTCCTTATAAATGTCGATTAAATGACTTGCTCACGTTCTTGCTCATCTGAATTATTTCTTTTTTTTTTTTTTTTTTTTTTTAAGGAAAACGTGTCCTCTTGGACGTGCTTGCCTTCATCATTGGAACGATATTGGGTCTACTAATGATGGGTAGGCGTGCAATCTTAAAAAGTATAAAAATCTTTCTTGACTCCACTATTAAATTATTTTTACAATTATTGATCTTTACTAGTACTTTTTCCCCTAGTCTAATCCTTGTTCCCTTTCTTTTTCCCCATTTTGTCCACTCCTTGTTCATATGTTAGAATTTGTTTGGCCTCATGTCTCGCCACCAAGTTCGGCTGGGGTCATCATCATTTAATGGCGAACAGTACCTTGGAAGCCAACTTAACTGTCAACCAAACAGAAAAATGTTTTTTTAGCTAAAAAAAAAAAACCACACACAGAGACAAAAATATTCACTTTCGATTAACAAGATGGAATGATAAGACATTTACTCTCTCAACTAGAGGTATCAGATTCAACTCATCACTATTACGGTGATCGGGGTGTATGAATGAATCCACTTCGAGAAAGATTGATACATTATACGAGTAATTCTATTTTCTCTGGAGATATATAGATACGTCATCCTCTACTCATATAGTCTTCTTTTTACTATTAAAAAAAACACATAAATGTTCAGGTAAAAAGAGAAACTATTTACTAAATCAAATATAACGCATTATTATACTTACATGATATATCTATTTAATGAATATCTAACAGTTACGTGATTTGTCGATATTAGTTTTATCCTAAAAACCTAAATTTGGTAAAATTTTATTAGGAAAGAAAATTATGAGTAGAAAGTTAGAAGGAGTTTGACATTGATAAACACATTAGATAAGTGTACCACATAAGCGACGTAACTTAATACATTCAATCTATTGATAATTTCTTTAGCAGAAGATTCAAGATCGACTATAACTAATGTGATGATGCAACAATTTGGGTACTTTTACTTCTTTTTCTCTCAGGATATATTTGAAGGTTTGAGTCTAAGTAGTCCCATTTTAAAATACCTGTCTAAATAAAAAGCTACGGTGATGAACTTATTGGAGTGTAATATTTGTTTACTTCATTGATTGACTCAAACTTATCTACAGATAAAAGGGATGAAGCACGTGATAACACTAATAATCTTTTTTTTAATTAAGAAAAGACATTTTATTCTGCTTACTAATTTGTTTATATTTAAATTTACTTCAAATTTCACACCAATTATCTTTTTTTTTTTAAATTAGGAAAAGACATTTTATTCCGTTTGGTAATTTGTTTATATCCAAATTTACTTCAAAGTTCCCAATTTCCCAAAAAGAAGTATAGATATTATCATTCATGCCATTTGAATCATATTGTAAGCTTAGTACAAGAAGATCACAATGGTGAAAATAGTCACTTTATAATTCCATGAATCATGAATCATGTTTGGCTCAAACATAGTAGTAACCAAACATCTCCTAGCATCTAGTTTATTTAAAAAAGAGATTGGTTAGTCGTCTTTAGTTTTTATATTTTAATGTTCTTGTTTTTGTAATATATGTCTCGCTCTGTGTCTCTGATAATATGAAGCTCAATTAAATTAATATTTCGACTTATAAGGCATTGCTTCCTTATTGTGTTATTGTGTTACATAATCATGACCAATGAGCATGCAATTGTTATGATCGTGATTAACAGAATTATGAATTTCATACCTTCAAAAAAAAAAAAATTATGAACTTCACCAAGCATATAATTACATTTAGGAGAATTTTGTCATAATATCCATTAAAAAATTAAAAAAAAAAAAACACTGCTGGTTCCCTAAAAAATATACCCTACCAATATGATATAATTTTACGTGACAAATAAGTTAGATTCAATATTTAACTGTGAGGTCAAATCAACATGGTATCAAATCAAGAATTTAATAAAATTTTAAGAATATCTAACGGTTAAAGGTGTAACTTATAGTAGAATATGTGTAAAGCTACCAATGGAATATCACGATTCATGTTATTGGACTTCCATTGCATCACAATTTTTGTTACTCACTGGTCTAAAGCATGTGCATAACACATATTGGATAAATTTGAGAAAATTTATCTAAATAAGAGGAAAATTAAAATAAAAAATAAAAAATATATACAAAAAAAAAACAAAATAAAAGACCTAAAAAAGGTATAAAAAAAAAAGATAAAAAAGATAAAATGACTAAAATGAAAAAAATTATCAACATTAAAAAAAGGACTAAAATAAAAAAAATGATTCGAACAAATAAAAGATCAAAAAAGAAATACAAAAATTAAAATTAAAATTAATCAAAAAAAAAAAAACGGAGGACAAAATAACTATTCATCCAAAATGACGAAATAATGGAACGGCACTTTTAGACACTTCTATATATTTGTTGATACAGGAGGAATAACAGCAACAACAACAACAACAACAACAAAGTCATAATTTAGAGTGTGGATCACAGTTAGTCGTTCTTTTTGTTCGGTTACAAAATGTCAAATCTGACGTGAGTATAAATTCGCTCCTCTTTATTATTTTTTTCATAGGCGGCTTTTATTTACGAGAAATTATATGATATATATATCTTATAAGTACTATTAAAATTATAACATCTTTTTAAAAAGATAATAAATTATATCATATTTTTAAATTTTTAAAATTAATTATGTGTTTTCAATTTTACCCCTTTCTCCAATCATGTTCCCTCTCTCATTCTCTACATCTCTCTCTCTCTCTCTCTCTCTCTCTCTCTCTCTCTCTATTATCTGTCGGTGGTTTCACGATGGCGGCAGATGATCTCGGCAACGTCGACGGTGACGGCTGCTACGCCAATGGTTTTTACGACTGCGGCGGAGGATCTCAACGATATGATAGCTACGGATGGGTTATTACGGGCTTCTGAGATCTGGCAAACTCGCGAGTCGCGGCAAAGATGACAACCGTTGAGCTTCTACAGTGACAGCGCGACGATGACCCCGAATCTTCAATAGTGGATGACAACAGTGCTGGGCTTGGGGTGGGAGCTCCATCAGTGAGTTCGGGTGATGACGATCGCTAAGCTTTGGAGATTGTGATCTCCATCCTCGGTGAGATCTAGCAGGAACTCCAACGACACGTGATCTTCGTCTCCATCGCAATCTCCATCTTCGACGAGATCTGGCGGTGTCTCCAACGGCACGTGACCTCTTTCTCCGAGCTTCGTCAATGTCTCTGGCGACGCTGTCGCAAATCTAGATCTAGATTTACGTTAGTTTTGAAAATTTTAAAAGTTTAAGGGTTTTCTATAAATTTGTATAAGTTATTATTAATTAACTCAAAATAGACAATTTAGAAGAAAAAAATACAATATATTTATATAAAGTAAATAATAGTAAATTCTTTTATTTACTTGTAAATACACATTAATATAATACCGTAATACTTTCATAAATTAATAATTTTCAAGACAACGTAATAAATATTAAGGTTTACTAGTATATATTTGATTTACTTCATAATTTATTAATTTTTAGAAAATATAAATACTGGTGAATACTAGATTTATTAGTACATATAAAGATTTACTGGTAAACATTTTGATTTTCATGATAAAATTATATTTTTTTAAAAAATTAAATTCTAAATTTACTAATAAATACTAAGATTTACTAGTAAATATTTTTATTTACTTGATAAATTTATAATTTTTAAAGCAACATGAATTCTAAATTTACTAGCAAATCCTAAGATTTGCTAGGAAATATTTTGATTTACTTAATAAATTAATTTTTAAAATAGCACATTGATTTACTTGATAAAATTAATAAATATCGAATTTTACAGGAAATACTAGTATTTACATATAAATATCAGTATTTACATGCAAGACTTGTTAATTTTTATTTGCGTTTTTTAGTTTTTATAGCGATTATTGAAAAGTAATAGGAAAAAGAAAAAAGAAAAATATTAGTAAATCTTAGTATTTACATGTAAATATCAGTATTTATTAATTAATATTTGATTTGCATGTAAATATCAATATGTACGAAAATAGAATTTACATGTAAATATTAGTATTTACTACAAAAATGAAAACAAAAAAACCCCAAATCCCAAAACCATACCACCCCTAAATTCAAAACCCTATATCTAGGAGCTGCTACCAGCACCACCGACCGGAGAAGTTGCAACTGTCGGCACGATCTTGGTTCGATAGCAGCGGTCCATTATGACAGGGATGATGGACGGGAGAAAGGCAACAAGATTCGGAACTTCATGCTCGTGACAGCGAGACCTACAAAAAAAAAAAAATTAAAAAAAAAAAAAGAACAACAACCAATCCAGATCATCGCTGGCTTTGCGATTTTTTGATCGTAGCCCGATCTACCGGAGATCACGATGGTAGCATCTATTATCTCTCCGATGGAGGTCGCAAGAGCCGGTTAGGGATTTTGCCAGTTCGTGATTTCGGTGATCGTGGAGTCGTGACGGCATTCATCCTAAGTCAAGTTGAAGATCACGACGCCGGTGTGATTGTAGTTCATGTCGCTGTTCTAATCCCGGCACTGTCGCCGTCTCCATCAACTGTTGTGGCCGACGGGGAGTGACTGACGAACAGGGAAGAGAGAGGAAAGAGGAGAGAGATTCTCAGGGGGTATTTTTGAGTTTTTACATTCCTATTTATTCTAATTATGCTATTTAGTACTAATATTTTAGATTATGCTATAATTTTGAAGTTATATAGTATATTGTGCTATTTTAAGGTCATGTTTTGCTGTTATATGTACTTTCTCTCTTAATTTCTTATAAGCTTATCTGTTTGCGGTGTTAGCATATGAACAACAAGAAATACAACACATAAAAGTCTGTTTGTTAACAAGTTATGTCAAATTCCTGAAGAAAGTGACATACGAAGTGCATATGATAAAATTAATGAAATAGCTTGACTTCTATTAAATTAAAACAAAATGGATGGTGGAAAAAAAAAACATGATGACCATTACTTGGGAACAACCACCTAAAATAAAATGAATCTCATAGTTGACATCTAAGGGCTATTAAGTTTTATAACAATTGCAAATAAACAGTTTTTTTTTTTTTTCTCAGATTCTCAAAACTATTTGTCGACGTAGTATTAATTTGTAAAGATAATTTTTAGGAATCGAATAGACATTATTCATATAAAATTTGACGAAGAACAATATATAACTCACCATATAAGTACACAATGAGTTTATTGCGTGAGCATCATCTCTTTAACTATTAATATATTTGTTAATAAATTGAAATTCAAGAATAAGAACTCAACTATCCTATAATGTTTATAATATTTATGTACCGTATTCTCAGAAGTTTTCCTAAGCTATGATTTTATATTTTGTAATGTGTTAGTACTAAAACTATTATGAGTAAAAAGTTATTAGGAAAGAAAATTATGAGTAAAAAGTTAGAATGAGTTTGACATTGATAAACACATTAGATAAGTGTACCACATAAGCGTCGTAACTTAATACATTCAATCTATTGATAATTTCTTTAGCAGAAGATTCAAGATCGACTATAACTAATGTGATGGTGCAACAATTTGGGTACTTTTACTTCTTTTTCTCTCAGGATATATTTGAAGGTTTGAGTCTAAGTAGTCCCATTTTGAAATACCTGTCTAAATAAAGGTAATGAACTTATTGGAGTGTAATATTTGTTTACTTCATTAATTGACTCAAACTTATCTACAGATCACGTGATAACACTAATAATCTTTTTTTTAATTAAGAAAAGACATTTTATTCTGCTTACTAATTTGTTTATATTTAAATTTACTTCAAATTTCACACCAATTATCTTTTTTTTTTTAAATTAAGAAAAGACATTTTATTCCGTTTGGTAATTTGTTTATATCCAAATTTACTTCAAAGTTCCCAATTTCCCAAAAAGAAGTATAGATATTATCATTCATGCCATTTGAATCATATTGTAAGCTTAGTACAAGAAGATCACAATGGTGAAAATAGTCACTTTATAATTCCATGAATCATGAATCATAATGACATTAATTTCCATTTCAACCATGAAAATCTAATGCTCACGCAATAAACTCATTGTGTACTTATATGGTGAGTTATATATTGTTCTTCGTCAAATTTTATATGAATAATGTCTATTCGATTCCTAAAAATTATCTTTACAAATTAATACTACGTCGACAAATAGTTTTGAGAATCTGAGAAAAAAAAAAACTGTTTATTTGCAATTGTTATAAAACTTAATAGCCCTTAGATGTCAACTATGAGATTCATTTTATTTTAGGTGGTTGTTCCCAAGTAATGGTCATCATGTTTTTTTTGCCCCTATCCATTTTGCTTTAATTTAATAGAAGTCAAGCTATTTCATTAATTTTATCATATGCACTTTGTATGTCACTTTCTTCAGGAATTTGACATAACTTGTTAACAAACAGACTTTTATTTGTTGTATTTCTTGTAGTTCATATGCTAACACTGCAAACAGATAAGCTTATAAGAAATTAAGAGAGAAAGTACATATAACAGCAAAACATGACCTTAAAATAGCACAATATACTATATAACTTCAAAATTATAGTATAATCTAAAATATTAGTACTAAATAACATAATTAGAATAAATAGGAATGTAAAAACTCAAAAATACCCCCTGAGAATCTCTCTCCTCTTTCCTCTCTTTTCCCTGTTCGTCAGTCACTCCCCGTCGGCCACAACAATCGATGGAGACGATGACAGTGCCGGGATTAGAATAGTGACATGAACTACGATCACACCGGCGTCGTGATCTTCAACATCGACCGGCCGTCATGACTCAAGATGAATGCCGTCACGACTCCACAATCGCCGAAATCGTGAATTGGTAAAATCCCTAACCGGCTCTTGCGACCTCCATCGGAGAGATAATAGATGCTACCATCGTGATCTCCGATAGATCGGGCTACGATCAGAAAATCGCGAAGTAAGCGATGATTTGGATTGGTTGTTGTTCTTTTTTTTTTTTAATTTTTTTTTTGCAGGTCTCGCTGTCACGAGCATGAAGTTCCGAATCCCGTTGCCTTTCTCCCGTCCATCGTCCCTGTCACAATGGACCGCTGCTATTGAACCAAGATCGTGCCGATAGTTGCAACTTCTCCGGTCGGTGGTGCTGGTAGCAGCGCCTAGATATAGGGTTTTGAATTTAGGGGTGGTCTGGTTTTGGGATTTGGGGTTTTTTTGTTTTCGTTTTTGTAGTAAATACTAATATTTACATGTAAATACTATTTTCGTACATATTGATATTTACATGCAAATCAAATATTAATTAATAAATACTGATATTTACATGTAAATACTAGGATTTACTAATATTTTTCTTTTTTCTTTTTCCTATTACTTTTCAATAATCACTATAAAAACTCAAAAACGCAAATAAAAATTAACAAGTCTTACATGTAAATACTGATATTTACATGTAAATATTAGTATTTCCTGTAAAATCTGATATTTATCAATTTTATCAAGTAAATCAATGTGCTATTTTAAAAATTAATTTATTAAGTAAATCAAAATATTTACTAGCAAATCTTAGGATTTGCTAGTAAATTTAGAATTCATGTTGCTTTAAAAATTATAAATTTATCAAATAAATAAAAATATTTACTAGTAAATCTTAGTATTTACTAGTAAATTTAGAATTTAATTTTTTTTTAAAAATATAATATTATCATGAAAATCAAAATGTTTTCCAATAAATCTTTATATTTACTAATAAATCTAGTATTTATCAGTATTTATATTTTCTAAAAATTAATAAATTATGAAGTAAATCAAATATATACTAGTAAACCTTAATATTTACTACGTTGTCTTGAAAATTATTAATTTATGAAAGTATTATGGTATTATATTAATGTGTATTTACAAGTAAATAAAAGGATTTACTATTATTTACTTTATATAAATATATTGTATTTTTTTCTTCTAAATTGTCTATTTTAAGTTAATTAATAATAACTTATACAAATTTATAGAAAACCCTTAAACTTTTAAAATTTTCAAAATTAACGTAAATCTAGATCTAGATCTGCGACAGCGTCGCCAGAGACATTGACGGAGCTCGGAGAAAGAGGTCACGTGCCATTGGAGACACCGCCAGATCTCGTCGAAGATGAAGATTGCGATAGAGACGAAGATCACGTGTCGTCGGAGTGCCTGCTAGATCTCACTGAGGATGGAGATCACAATCTCCAAAGCTTAGCGATCGTCATCACCCGAACTCACTGATGGAGCTCTCACCCCAAGCCCAGCACCGTTGTCATCCACTATTGAAGATCTGGGGTCGTCGTCGCGCCGTCACTGTAAAAGCTCAACGGTTGTCATCTTTGCCGCGACTCGCGAGTTTGCCAGATCTCAGAAGCCCGTAATAACCCATCCGTAGCTATCATGTCACTGAGATCCTCCGCCGCAGTCGTGAAACCCATTGGCGAAGCAGTTGTCACCGTCGCCGTCGCCGAGATCATCTGCCGCCATCATGAAACCACCGACAAATAAGAGAGAGAAAGAGAGAGATAGAGATAAAGACAGAAGAGAGAGAGACAGGTAGAGAATGAGAGAGGGAGCACGATTGGAGAAATGGGTAAAATTGAAAGCACATAATTAATTTTAAAAAATTTAAAAATATGATATAATTTATTATCTTTTTAAAAAGATGTTATAATTTTAATAGTACTTATAACATACCTATATCATATAATTTCTCGTAAATAAAAGCCGCCTATGAAAAAAATAATAAAGAGGAGCCAATTTATACTCACGTCAAATTTGACATTATGTAACCGACCAAAAAGAACGACTAACTGTGATCCACACTCTAAATTATGACTTTGTTGTTGTTGTGGCTGTTATTCCTCCTGTATCTACAAATATATAGAAGTGTCTAAAAGTACCGTTCCATTATTTCGTCATTTTGGATGAAAAAGTTTTATAGTTATTTTGTCCTCCGGTTTTTTTTGGATTAATTTTAATTTTAATTTTTGTATTTACTTTTTGATCTTTTATTTTTTTGAATCATTTTTTTTATTTTAGTCCTTTTTTTAATGTTGATAATTTTTTTTTCATTTTAGTCATTTTATCTTTTTTATCTTTTTTTTCGTACCTTTTTTTAGGTCTTTTATTTATTTATTTTTGTATATATTTTTTACTTATTATTTTAATTTTCCCCTTATTTAGATAAATTTTCTTAAATTTGTCCAATATGTATTATGCACATGCTTTAGACCAGTGAGTAACAAAATTGTGATGCAATGGAAGTCCAATAACATGAATCGTGATATTCCATTGGTAGCATTACACATATTCTACTATAAGTTACACCTTTAACCGTTAGATATTCTTAAAATTTTATTAAATTCTTGATTTGATACCATGTTGATTTGACCTCACAGTTAAATATTGAATCTAACTTATTTGTCACGTAAAATTATATCATATTGGTAGGGTATATTTTTTAGGGAACCAGTAGTGTTTTTTTTTTTTTAATTTTTTAATGGATATTATGACAAAATTCTCCTAAATGTAATTATATGCTTGGTGAAGTTCATAATTTTTTTTTTGAAGGTATGAAATTCATAATTCTGTTAATCACGATCATAACAATTGAATGCTCATTGGTCATGATTATGTAACACAATAAGGAAGCAATGCCTTATAAGTCGAAATATTAAATTAATTGAGCTTCATATTATCAGAGACACAGAGCGAGACATATATTACAAAAACAAGAACATTAAAATATAAAAACTAAAGACGACTAACCAATCTCTTTTTTAAATAAACTAGATGCTAGGAGATGTTTGGTTACTACTATGTTTGAGCCAAACATTGTCACGTACGTGAGTGGTAATTTTGTAGTGAAGTATTTCCGCATGGTACACAGTATCAACATGAAAGTACACCACATCTCTTTAACTATTAATATATTTGTTAATAAATTGAAATTCAAGAATAAGAACTCAACTATCCTATAATGTTTATAATATTTATGTACCGTATTCTCAGAAGTTTTCCTAAGCTATGATTTTATATTTTGTAATGTGTTAGTACTAAAACTATTATTCCTTTTGAACTATACACATATTAATTTGTTAATGAACAATACCCAAAAATCAAAACTCAATAAATTTTACGAGATTTGTGCACCATCCCCTCACAAGTTTCTCTGAACTAATATTGCATTTGTAACACTTCCTTTCGAAAAAGGATGAAGTGTGGATAGGATTTTGTGGGGTCTAACGTAGATAAGCAAAAAACAAAGGCTGCCATGCACCAAAACAAAGTCCTTACTTTTATCAGCGAGTATGGTTGCTTTGCATATAGCAAAACAAAAGATAAGTTTTTATTCAACAAAAGCAAGCATTTCTTTATTCGCTAACACTTGCCATTTAAAAGTGAAAATTGAACCACCCTTAAAATAATAATAATTAAAAAAAGAAAAAGAAAAAGAAAAAGAAACGAGAGAATCAAGTTAAAATTACACGACTTAATTAAACACAACTAAACAAATATTATGTTTAGGAGCTCTCTTTGATCACGACACCCCACCACGTTGATGACTAGTAGGAAATTTGACATGTTGACATTCTAAGTTTATAAGGGGAAAAAAAAACAAACAAAACAAAACAAAAAAACAAAACAAAAAGAGGAGATTTGCGATGAGAGCAACCTACTTTATGGTCTCCTAGGTTGAATTAGAAAATAAGAGCCCGTAAAATAGAAATAGGATATATGATGTTTGGTTAAAATTTCATAGATAATTTATATGGAATTATTTATTAATGATGGACGAATTAAAGTCCGATCGAGATCATAAGACTTTAATTTAATGTACATATTATATGAAATTTTAAACTATATAAGAATTCTTTAAATTGCACACATATATTTATTTTATAAATGCAATAAGATTCAAATGGTAGGGTTGACATTAACCATTTTTTTGTGGGGTGCCTCAAAATAGAATCTCCTTTAAAAAAAAAAAAAGAAGTTATATTTAGTTTATGTTTTGTGACTTAAAAAAGGCCCCTTTTTTTTTCTTTTCTAATTTGAATGTATGTGTAGAATTCAAATCTCCAACCTCGAATTCCAAAAAAAAAAAAAAAAAACACAAATTAGTATTTTGAAAATTGTTGACCTTTTTTCCATGTCCATGTATAGAAAAAGAGTAGAACCTTATTTTCATCAGTTATCCTAGTGAATTTTTTAATTATATTGATAGAGTAATTTCTAAGATGTGCTTAATGTCGTACTTCTTCATGAGATTCTACTCCTTCTCTCACTTCACAACAAAATAAGGTGTAGAATTCAAAATAAGATATAATTTCATAAGGTGTAGAATTCAAATCTCCAACTTCGAATTCCAAAAAAAAAAAAAAAGAAACAAATTATTATTTTGAAAATTGTTGACCGTTTTTCCATGTCCGTGTATAGAAAAAGAGTAGAACCATATTTTCATCAGTTATCCTAGTGAATTTTTTAATTATATTGATAGAGTAATTTCTAAGATTTGCTTAATGTGGTACTTGTTCATGAGATTCTACTCCTTCTCTCACTTCACAACAAAATAAGGAAATTTAAATTTTAGAAAAAATAGAGGAAAAAATTTAGTTACCAAGTGCCAACAAAGATACTTAGCATTGATAGTAAATAATTCCTACAAGTATGGAAAATTTGAGGAGCCAATATGTAACTTTTGAAGTACCAATTTACAATTTTGTTTCCATTCTCAAATTTAAACAATACGAATTTTAAATTCCAAAAATAGAACAAGGAAGTTATGGAAAGAAAATTGGTAGGAAATCATAAAATGGAGTACCATAAAATTATATGGATGTTCTATAAAGAATTCGTGTAATTTATTAAGAAAATTTATGTTAGGACTTGTATTTTAACATATCAATATGTATCACTTAAGTTTTATAACGTGAAATGTAAAACTTCATATTCGATTGGCTCTCAGATTCAAACCTAAGCTTCCGTTTGGAATACGAGTTTGAGATAAAATTTTTAAGTTGAAATTAGTTGACTTTTCAAAAATTAGTTATAATTTTTATTGATTTTTTAGAAAAAGATAAAAACTGAGATGAAAACCTAAGAACCAAACAAGCATAAGTTATTTATATCAATTTTTATCTTTTTCTGAAAAGTCAATAAAAATTATAACTAAAATTTTAAATTCAATAAACTTCAACCTAAAAATTTAATTTTAAACCCATATACCAAACGCAAGCATCATAATCATAATTTATATCGTTAAAAAATTGATCAAACAACTAAAAAAATAACACGAATCAACTATCATAAATTTTTCCAATTTATCAATCCATTGTAGGAAAAAGAAGGTCACGATTTTTTTTTTTTCCACTGCCAAATACATTGTTTATTATTTTCTTTCACATGATTTTTTTGGGGGTGAATTTTTCTTTCACATGATTAACACTATTTAATTTTCCTTTCCTTAATAACATCATGAAAATTAATTACTCGTTCGAACCGCAGTCCACGGTTAAAACCCGACAGTTGACCCTAAACCCCCACACTCCGAGCCGTCCAATCCTCAGATTATCAGAAATTCGTTGATCGGACGGCGGTACGGTCCAATCCAGCGGCTCTATACCTCGAACTTACAGCACAAGAGGATACTCCCACGTGGCCCAATCACAAAGCCGCGCCTGATCTACATTACCCTTTTTCCACGTGACTCCTTCGCGGGTTAGCGAGCAGAACGCGAGGGTAAAACGGTAATTTCGTCCTCTCCCCGCACACCGCAGAGTGAGTTCAGAAAATTCAACGACGTTGACGCCGCACCAGACTGGCAGGACCCTCTTTGGTCCCTTCCCACGTAGTTTTAGAGAGAGAAAAAGTAGAGAGACAGAGAGAGAGAGGGAGAGGGAGTTGAGGGAAAGGAGAGAGAGAGAGTGAGGGAATTTTAGAGAGAGGTAGTAGAGAGAGAGAGAGAGAGAGAGAGAGGGAGTTTTTAGAGAGAGAAAGACGAGGAGAGAGAAAGTGAGGTGCAGGAGCGCAGCGGTTGGCCGTTTGAGATCGTGGTCTGTGGAACGTCGCCAATTTTCGCTACTGTTGCATCAAAGCTCAGTTTAGTTTCGTTTCGGTTTTCCTTTCTTCTTCTTCTTTTTCCCACTGCTTTTCTTTTCTTTTTTTCTCTCTCTTTTTCTCTCTTTTTCCTTTCGAAATCGCTTTATTCGACGCGTAAAGCGCTTGTTCTTCAGCTGTTCCAGCTTCATATTTGGAGCTTTAAAGCTTCGTGCGGGAGATTTTCGTTGTTCTTCGTGAGTAAGCTTCTGAACTACGTTTGCTTCTCTCGTAAGCAAAACTCCTACATTTTTGTTGCATTTTTGAAAAGATCAGGTTTAGAAACCTGAAATTTGGTGCATTGTTAGAATTTGTAAGAATCCGAGAGATTTAATGTGATTTTCTGTGAGTTAATCTAGATTTTCTAAGCGATTAACCGTTGAGAAATCGTTATTTTTATTTTCGATTTTTGAAAAAAAAAAATTAGTACCAACGTTCAAATGCGTGAGAATCGCGGTTGAATTAAATACCAGAATCACCGAAAAAATCTATAAATTTTCGTTTTTCTGCATTGCAGAGAGGGAGAGAGAGAGAGTGAGAGAGAGAGAGAGCTAAAGAAGATGAAAGCTTAGCAGAAAACAGTTTCGGGCTGATTGGAGAAGAAACGACGGCGTTTTTGGGGAATTCGTCGGCAGCTTTTGACGGTGGATTAAGCATTGGAGCACCATTTTGACGGTTTCGGTGAAAGCGACAAGGATTTGAAGGTAAGATTTGTGTGAGGTTCATATTTTGTGAGTGGAAATTTCTGAGCTTGTGAAACGCAGTAGATAATGTATTTGTGTTTGTTTGCATGTGTGTGAGAGAGAGAGGAGCGGGGTCAAGAAGAAAGCGATGGTCGGGTAGGTTGGGACTTTGGGACCATTTCTATGGAAAAAAAATAAAAGAAGCTCCGAAATTGAATTTGTCACTGAGAATATGACGTTGTGTTACTTCGCATTCAAGCATAGTGGGTAGCCACTAAGGAAAGTTTCCTCTTCTGACAGAGAACATCGCCATTGGTAACAGTTGAAGCAAAAACGGAAAAGGGAAAAAAAAATTTTTTGGGTTAATTTCAAATTTTATATTATGAAGCTTGGTTTCAAAGAATAAGCAAGGTGCATGAGTGTTTAATCCTTACAAATCTGTCCTGATTTTTTTTTAATAAATTTTTTAGCTTTTTATCTTTTTTTTTTTAAATTTTTGTTATTTTTTTTTGTGGTGGTTGGATAATACCCATAATTTATCTTTGGCTGCAGATGCAAAAAGTGATTGAGCTTTTTCATGAATAACTAATTTATAATGATTTTTGTGGTTGGATTTAATCCATGGTTACCTTGTTGTTGCTGATTTGACCTGTAATTTCTTTTTCTTTTTCTGGTGTGGTTGCCTAATTCCAATGATTAGCTTTATTGTTGCAGATGATCTGGTTGTGAAGGTATTGATTCGTTTTGGCAAGTTCAACAACCTTGCCTAACGTTTAAACCGACTTGCATTTAGACAGCAAGAGCAACAGTGAGTACTTGTTAGCTTGTCTTTTCTTTTCCCCTTTTGTGAAATTTTAGTTCTTATTTTGATTGAGTTGGTTGTAGGGTTAGAAAAAATATTTGGTGGCAAGCTAGATAATGGGGGCAATTGGCGGAGAAGAGCTTGTGAAGTGGGAGAAGATGCAAGGAGTAAGCGGTCGTGAGGAGAAGATTCTTGTTTTGGTTAGGTTGAGGCCTTTGAGTGAGAAGGAGATTGCATCAAGTGAGGTTGCAGATTGGGAATGCATCAACGACACCACTATCTTATACCGGAATACCCTGCGTGAGGGATCTACATTTCCAAGTGCTTATACATTTGGTAAGTAAGCGATCATTTATGTCGTTTTTCTATTAATTGTAAACCTTGTTTCAGGTCTGGAATGGGTTATAGTAGTTTGGATCAGCATACACTCTACAGTTAACACCACTGATTTGGCCTTTTACTTTATTTGAAATAGAAAAATATATTTTATGTCTCTACTGCCACTGCTCAACTTATCAAACCTAAACCGGGTCTGTTTTTTTTCCCCCCCTTGCGTTTGGTTATCTGACTAATTCATTGGAGGAGGCTTTGTCTGTAATGTAATAATACACTTATCTGACCAATGCATAATAGGCTTAGTGTACAAATTTCATTTTTGACAAACACAACTGAACTTTTATGTTACAAGAACAGAATAATCTAAAACGGATAAATGCATAACCCGTCCACTATTGTTTTTGGTTATAGATAGAGTATTTCGAGGTGACTGCTCCACAAGGCAGGTTTATGAAGAAGGAGCCCGAGAAATTGCTCTGTCAGTTGTCAGTGGTATCAACTGTAAGTATAAACATTGATATCCTCATTCGTTTCTTCTTATTCCTCAATTCTATAGTAGAATGTCGTGTGCAAAATTCTAAAGTAATTTCATTTTTTGTTTTTCAGCCAGTATTTTTGCATATGGACAAACTAGTAGCGGGAAAACATATACCATGAATGGTATAACTGAGTACACAGTGGCAGAAATGTTTGACTACATACATAGGGTAATTAAAGTCACTTTTTTCACTTCTTTTTATAACACTTTTTTTTTTCAACTCGTTGGCCTTATTATTAATAAATCATTATTGGTATCACTACAGCATGAAGAAAGAGCATTCGTTGTGAAGTTTTCAGCAATTGAGATTTACAATGAAGCTGTAAGAGACCTCCTAAGCACGGATAACACTCCACTTCGGCTGCTCGATGATCCAGATGTGCGTGTATTTGTACATTTTGTTTCCCCTTGGAGTTCAGTTTATATCTTTTTGAGTAGCACTAACACTTTTCTCTGATGATGATCAGAGGGGGACAATTGTGGAGAAACTCACAGAGGAACCTCTGAGAGATTGGAACCATTTAAAGGAGCTTCTTTCTATTTGCGAAGGTGAAGCATTTTACGAATTCCCCTCGGTCCATAATTTGTTCTACATTTTTATGTAGTTTAATTTGTTATTGCAGCTCAAAGACAGATAGGAGAGACCTTATTGAATGAGAAAAGTTCCAGATCACATCAAATTATTAGATTGGTGAGCCCACCGGCTTATCTCTTATTTGAGTAAAAGTAAAATCCCCATTCTGCAAATGCAGTTGTTTAGATGTTTTACTTAGCTCCTTTTCTAAAAAATTAATCCCTGTAGGGAATCGAAAGCTCTGCTCGCGAGTTCTTGGGCAAAGACAATTCAACTACTCTTGCAGCTAGTGTGGTATTTCATTTTCTTCTGGATCTCATGTTCAATTGTTAGAATGCTTTATGGTAGAGGATTGTTTGTTATAATAAGTTCTATTTGTTGACATTTGTTTGCAGAGTTTTATTGATTTGGCGGGAAGTGAACGTGCATCTCAGGCACTATCAGCTGGGGCAAGATTAAAAGAGGGTTGCCACATTAATCGCAGTTTACTAACTCTGGGGACTGTTATTCGTAAACTAAGGTTTAAAATCTTTTAATGTCAAATATTGTGACCTCCTTTCCCAGCAAGTAATTATTTAAGTTCCAGCTTCATAGATGTGGTGATATATCTACTGCAGTAAGGGAAGACAAGGACATATCAATTACAGAGATTCTAAGCTGACACGCATACTGCAGCCATCATTGGGTGGCAATGCTAGAACTGCCATAATTTGCACTTTGAGCCCTGCAAGAAGCCATGTTGAGCAAACTAGAAACACTCTTCTGTTCGCTTGTTGTGCAAAAGAAGTGTCTACAAAAGCACAGGTCAATGTGGTCATGTCCGACAAGGCTTTGGTCAAGCATTTACAGAAAGAGCTGGCTAGATTGGAAAGTGAATTGAAAACTCCTGGACCTGCTTCTTCAGCTTGTGATTATGTAGCATTAATCAGAAAGAAAGATCTTCAGATTGAAAAGGTTTGACTTTCTTTCTGAACTTATGTGTACTTATATCTACACATGTTAACATGATTATATGTGTGGGTGTGTCGGTACCAAAGTTAATTTTAGAGCGTTACTAGGATAATGAGCCACACTTCAGCAGTACAGCTAGTCAGAAATAATTTTATTCCTTTTTAGAATTTTACTACTATCATGCATGATATGATAAATTAGAGTGAAGAACTTTCAATAGTCAGCAATGCTTCTCTCTTGCTCCCACTATCATAAACTTACCTGCCAACTTTCTTTACCCAACATTTCGTGTTTGTTGCCCATTCATTTAGCACATCCAAGTGTCCAGCAATGTTACTCGGTGTCAGCAATATAGCTTAAACTGGGATGGCCTTGGTAGGGTAGATTAGTTAATTCCAGTTTGGAGTGACAAAAGGCACACACAAGATGGACATGCATAATTTATGCCTTCATTCAGTATACTCCTCTAACTGAAAATTACCTTTCTTGTACATTTAATAATGCAGATGGAGAGGCAAATTAGAGAGCTTACAAAGCAACGGGATTTGGCCCAATCACGTGTGCAGGATTTACTACAGATGGTTGGAAATGATCAACATTCAAGAGAAGTATGTGTTCTTGCCTTATTTGTGTAGTAAAGTTCCATGTTGTGAATCCTCCTAGTAATTATTTACTCTTCTCTTTCAGTGTAAAGACGATCATCCTAAATTGCAGGCAGAGGAGACATGGGAAGATGATGTATCAGAATCGTCAAGCGTGGTTGATCCGAGTTCAATTGGTGTTAGGAGGTACAACAATCCCCATTATAATGTTAGGGACAGTGAGAGTAGTCCTCGTGAGCCTCAGCTGCCGGACGATGATGATGACCATTACTTGTCTGATGGTACCTCTTCCCCACTTACAACTGGAAAGAAGTTTGTTCAGTCTAATTCAGGACAAAGTCAAGATGAAACCGCAGAAGATCCTGATGATTACTGCAAGGAAGTTCAGTGTATCGACATGGAAGATTCAAGTAGGCACATGGATTCTGATGGTGGAAATGAAGGAGCTTTGGCATTGTCCGGGACTACAGGTGTAAATGGTCAAGAAAACTTGGTGAACAGAGATAGAGAACTGGGTCAAATGCAACTTGGCTTTGCATATGATGCCTTGGAGCAAAGAAGGAATGATGTACGAATGACTATCGACTCTCTAGCGACTGCAGGGGATAGCTCTAGAAGCTTTAGTTTAACGAGAAGCTGGAGCTGCAGAGCTGATCTAAGGACTGGCTCCTTTTCTCCTGATAAAGCAGATAGAACCCCGCCTAATGGGTTTGAGAAAGGCTTTCCTGGAAGACCGGATGGTCATGGGAGGAAGTTTCCTCTTTTAAATTTTGATTCCAAATCTATAAGGCTGTCGAGAAACAACTCTGAATCTTCTTTTGGGAGTGTCTCAATGGATGTACAGGGTGGCAGGACTGGGGATGACGATGTTACTAGCCTCCATACTTTTGTTACAGGACTGAAGGAAATCGCCAAGCTTGAGTATGAGAAGAAACTTGTTGATGGTCAGGTGAGACGGGAATATTTTATTATCCACATTCTTGCAATTGTTTTACGTTTTATACGAATTATATCTTATTTTTGGTTAGCCATTGCTATAGGTACTTGTAGTTATTGTCCCACATCTTCAAAACGACATTTTGTACAAAAATTTGGATTCATTTCGTGCTTACCCCCCAAATTATTTTATATGCACATTTTTATAAAGAGAAGATTCAAGAACTTGAAATAGTTTTAAACAAGCAATGCCACGTGACAAATTATGCAATTTCAATTTGGTTACATTCAGAACAATCATGATACTTTTATCGGTGGGACGAGTAAGTAATATTGTGATGCTGATCTTATCTCCACTGGTCATTTTAATATATGGTTCAGGAGCTGCACACACTCATCTTCGATATATGTTCTTGTTTTTAATGCGTCAAATGCACCTGCCTCTCAGAAATTGTTCTTCATGAACGTGTGTTGCATTTGTTTCTGCATGCTAGGCACAAGAGACAGGTTCGAAAGCTGAGAAGAATGTGAAAGACATGGGAGTCGATCCAATGCTGGAAACAGAAGAAACTCCAGATTGGCCTCTGGAATTTGAGAGACAGCAAAAGGCGATATTAGAACTTTGGCAAACCTGCAACGTGTCATTGGTCCACAGAACTTACTTCTTCTTGCTCTTCAAAGGTGATCGGTCGGATTCCATTTACATGGAGGTGGAGCTTAGGCGACTGTCTTTCCTAAAGGAAACATATTCCCATGGAAATCAGGCCATGGAAGATAGTCGGACTCCCACTCCGGCTTCAAGGTTCCCTCTCACACTCCCTCTCCTGTACCTGCAAAATGTTGCTTCTGAATTTTGACAAAGTTTGATGCTAATCTACCTGCACAATGTTCATTTGGTACATGTTTGTTTGGAAACAGTATGAAAGCACTTCGTCGCGAGAGAGAGGTGCTGGCCAAGCTGATGCAGAAAAGGTTTTCGGAAGAAGAGAGGAAGAGACTCTTCCAGGAGTGGGGCATCGCATTGGACTCAAAGCGTCGGAGGCTGCAGCTGGCGAACCGCCTATGGAATAACCCGAAGGATATGAACCATGTCAGGGTGAGCGCTGCAATCGTTGCGAAGCTGGTGAGGTTCGCGGACCAAGGGCACGCACTCAAGGAGATGTTTGGTCTCAGTTTTACACCTACCGCAACCAAGCGTAGATCATTTGGCTGGAAAAACAGCAGGATGTCTCTTTCGTAAACCTTTTGTGTTGTGCTCATATTTACATATAAAGGTGGTTTGTCTAATTTGATTGGGTCATTTAGTCATCCCTTCTTTTCACCAATGAAATTATATATATTATTAGCTTGCTAACTATTTGTAACAGTGAAACTGTACTAGTCTTCTTGGCCTCCATATGCTCTAAAGCTATATACATATATATATATATATATATATAGTGTATACACACGTTGTACTTTGGTATGCGGCTTTAATGAAATTTAAGCGATTGATCTCTCTCTGTTTGTGTGCAATATATGTAACAAATTTTGGATAGAAATGTTCTTAGACGCGTTATTTGTTTGGATCTGATGATATAACGCACCAATAAATCATAAGAAGGGTCATAGTTACCAATGAAATAGTAAGAAATTAATTTAAAATTTTTGGAATTTTTCCTTTTTCTATAGAAGCTCACCTAATAACATTTGTAAGTAAATAATTGAAGTAAATAATGTGTATTAAAGATGTCTAGTGCATATAACAATAAATAACAAATTTATATGGTTTTTTTTAGAATGATTAATTCATTAGATAAATGATTTATTTACTTTTAGTAGGTAGATTATTAATTTAGTAAAATTTTTATTAATTAGAAGTTGGAGGTGGTTGTAGATATAGCTTAACGGTAATATCACACCTAATTTCATCCAAAAGTGGAGAGTTTGAATCCTCCCTCCCCCAAGCTAAAATAAAAAAATAAAAAAAAAATAAAAGAGTTGGGGGGAAAAAGCCCAAGAGGTGTAAATTGTAGGGAAATTAAGATTGAGAGGTTGAGTTGAAATATATCAAAAATTTTAAAATATTTTAAGGAAAATCAAATTTTCAAAATTGTTTTACACGTATGGTTATTTTTACTTTTTTTTTTTAGTTGATAATTTTTGTAAGATTGTGTTAACTATAATTCATAAGGACTGTAACAACAAAACTAGAACTACAATAACATGTAAGAATTTTAATGGTTTAATTAAAACTCATAAAAAAAAAGGAAATACAAGGATAATTATATCATCGTAACTTATGATTTCCATTTAAATAACTTATGAAGTAAATAGCAGTTTCCAATTAAAAGTTGAAGGAAATAGTAAGCTTTCAAAAATTTTAAAGTAAATAGCAAATTTGCTATGTACATAATCTATTTACTAAAATTAATTTCTATTTAACTAATATATTTATTATTTATTTTAAATGTAGTGAAATTTTATTATTTACTTTACTTATTTTTATAAAAATAAAATTTATTACATTTAAAAAAAACAAAAAACAAAATAAATCCAAATTTCTGTTCACATAATAAATTTGAACACAAATGGCTAGATTTTAGCTATTATTAGAGATGATAATATTTCTCGCGGGACTTCGATCCGAATTAGGTGTTGATGGGGGACAATATTCAAGGATGGGGATGAAGTATTTTCTCCGAATGAGAAGCGGGGCGGGACGGGGGAAGCATCACATGTCCCGCTTTTGCTCCGATATATATGTCATCTATATATATATATATATTATCCATATATTATGTTAACTTTCTAAACTTAATTAGAATGTTTTAGTTTTTTTAAAAATAATTATTAACTACTTCTTTTTTACTAAAAAAAAGAGAGAAGGAAATAAAAAGTTAATTTTTAGTTAGTAATCTTATTTGACTAATACTAATTTGTATGTATTATTAATTCTTTAAGTTGTATAATTTATAAAAAAAAAATTATGTAATTTTAATTGCATAATATTAACGGGGAATGGAGCGGGGTATAAGAAACTCTCCCCTGGATATAGGAAGGGTGATGTTTACTCGTGAAATGAAATAATTTCAAAAAAAAAAAAAAAATCAAAATCAAAATCAAAATCATACGAAAGAAAGAAAGGGCAAAAAGGTGGAGGTTCGATTAGGAACAGCCCATTGCGTCATGTTGGACCCGAGTAGCACCAGCCTGTTGTCCTTCCACTGCCGAGAGCGGGAGGTTTTCGCTGCTCTGTGAAGCCAGCCTCACGCGGTGCCCTCCTCTCTAGAGACCGAGAAACTCGGGCCTTCGCCCAGGTCACACGGCCTAACTCCCGGCTTGGAACGGGCAGGCCAGTGAAGAGCCACACCAGACCCGACACAATGGGCTGAACCCATGTCCCACCACCTTATTGCCCTCACTTGAGTTACAGGCTCACGCTACTAAGCCCAGCGATAGGATACCATCTTTTCTCAACATATAAACAACTCAATTGCTCCACACTCTACCGATGTGGGACTTTTCTAAAGCAGTTATTGTTGTTGTGAAAAGTGTCCATTTGAGTGCTCCAAAATGCACATTTTGTTTGCCAATGTTAGATCTTTTATGCTCATTTTGAATACTGCTGATTGAGAATTGTTGGAGAAAAACACTAAAATTATGTGAAAACATGTATTCTTGACAATATTTTTGGTCGAATTAGGCATGGTGACTACCTTCTTGGTATGTTGATTGAGACCTTTAAGTGGTCAAAGTTGCTGCAGAAAATCAGGAATAAAAACTGTTTTTAGTGTTGTCCTTCATATGAAAAAGAGAATTGGCTGAGTTTAAGACAATGTTACGACAATCTACAGAATATGTCGTTTCTATGGTCTTACTGATCTGATGCATTTTCTCATCTTATCGTATCTGTTTGTAAAATTATGTGTTATTTATGTTTTTGTATGATGCATTTGTTTTCAAAAAGAAAATATATTCTATAATTTGAAACGTTGTATTTTTATGTCATTAGATTACATTTAATCTTGATACATATGTTTATATCTTTTTTTAGTCAATACTTAAATTTGGTCTCAAATTACTCGAAATTCCCTTAAATAGAAAAATTTTGAGAAAAAAGAGGGAAATATTATATTTTGCATGTGAAATAGAAAATTATAGCATAATTTTTTGGGGAGTTAAAATAATAGCATAATTTTAATTTTAATTTTCTAAAATTCCCAAAATGGTCCCAACCCACCCTGCACTCTCCCATATAACAATTTTTACTTATTTTTAAAACTTTCTTAAATTTCAAAATACACCCCAAAGTTTTTCTAAATTAAAGCCCCAAATTCACTCAAATCCTAAACCTCAAATCCAAAAAATCCTAAACCAGCCCCAAATCAACAACCCTAACCCAAATACCCAAATCCCGCCGATGCATCGTCGCCACCAGCGGATGGAGCAGCCACTGACGGAAGGAGCAACGGCCAACCTCAACGCAGTACCTACAGAAAACAAAAGCCGACAACAATCTGCCGCCAACAACAACCTCGACGAAGCCTCCATGCAACTCCATCAGATCTCGAACGTTGTCCGCACCAGACCCCGACCAGTTCACCTACAAAAAAATTAAACAAATCCTAGAGAGAAGAAGATTGCGAGGGAAGCCCGTCGTCGGAAAAGAAAGGTGATGGAATCACGCTCACGACCGTTTCGCGCAGCCTCGTCACTGTCGTGGTCCCAATGCCGTCGCGATCCGTTACCGTCACTGTCTTGATCTCCGGTCGACGAGAGGAGAAAGAGAGAGAGAGACGGAGGGGAAAGAGAGAGATGACAGAGAGAGGAAGAGAGGTGCGGGATATGTTGCAGAAAAGGGTAAAATAGGAATAAAATAAAAGTAGAATTAAAAAATACTATAATTTATCGTTACTTTAAAAACAGACTAATATTTTCATTACTACCTTTTGAATATGCGGTACATTTTCCCAAAAAAAAATGTTACTTTTTAAAATATATATATATATATATTTATTTTCTTTCTTTTATTTAAGGGTGTTTTAGAATTTTCCTGATTAGAGAATGGTTGAGATAGAGAATGCATGAATTTGTGTATTAAATGCAACTTGATGGTATAAAAATACACCAGTTAAAAATATGGGATATATTTTTTCTTTCATGTGTGTTGGATAGTTTTGTTAAAGACATCATTTGAATAATATTGGAAAAATGAGTGTGGTACAGAAAATTTGGATTTAAACTTTAGTTGAATTGTTATGAAAAGTGAAATCACTTAAATATATCACCACTAATCAAACACACATTGTATTTTAAGTATAAAAAATTTAAATTGAGATGGTGATCCAAATAAGTACTTAATTTCTCCTACTTATGATTCTTGTACGAGATGATGAATAATAAGAAAGTTCTTTCTTTTTTTTTTTTAATCTCTTTGTTACTTATAATTGCCATTTCTTATTTTTCATGTGTTTCATAACACTAGTTATATTATATATTATATATATATATAAATATATTGTTTCTCTTTTTTATACTATGAATATTAAGGGCGTTTTGAGTGTTTCAAGATGCACCTTTTATAAGCCAGTGTAATATTTAACGGCAATTTTGAGAACTTTTGATCTGGAATTGTTGTAGAAAAAACTGAAATTATGTAAAAACTAATATGCTTGAGTATAATTAATATTTGTCGAATTATGCATGATGACTGCTCTCGTGGTTGCCTTGTGTAATGCTTTTTTATATATCTTTCCTTTTTTTTTTTTTTTTTTTTTTTTGTTGGGTATGTGCAAGATATGGAAGAAATATTTGTCTTCCATCCTACAATAAATTTAGACTCCAACTTGCTTGCAACTATTTGGCTTTTACCATATTACAATTTTAGTAAAAATTTGAAAATATATTATAAATCTTTAAGAATAACGCTGTTAATATATTGAGGATGAAATGGATAAAATCAACAATTATGGACCATGAAATGTGATGGAGCATTGGCTCACTATGTCAGAGTAATGAAATAGGGGATTAGTAATGTTATGCATTAATTAGTTCATGTTGATATCTACAAATATCTTGAACGGATTGTATTTTCCTAATTTGATTTAATAAAAGATTTTATTTGATACTTATACATTATCAAAATGTATTTCAAACTGCTTCTTAAAGACTAAAGTATTTCGACTTGTTGCATTCTTTTTATAACACAAAAGTGCGTGACCAATTTTAAATATTGTCAAAGTACTTTTAATGAGAGGATGTTAGAAGATTATGTAATCTAAAAAGTCTCCCATCCAAAATTTCATGTCCATGTGGGGACACTGATAAGTAAGGATGCATAACACAAAACCAAGCCAAAAACAAAGGAACAACTAAATAAATAAAATATGACGTCTTATTTACTTGGTATTGTTTTTCTATTTTTTAAACTCAAAATTCAGTCTCTATTAACCTTCCCATCAAAGAGGCATTCTCTCCCTTTAAGAGGACTAAATTAGTAGAAAACTTCCCACCTACTTGCATATTCACTTTTACAATTAAAATGCCAAGGATTAAAAAAAAAAAAAAAAAAAGCCAGGTTAGAAATTGACTACTTTTTAATTTCAAAAGTTTAGTTCGAGAACAATGCATATTCCAATTGAGGTTCTACAAATGAAGCTTCTTATCTGAAAACTACATGCAGCATACAGTCATATTATTTTCCACTTAATCCCATGTTCAGGTTCCAACGTCAATTTGAAAGCCGGGGAATGTCGGTATGCTGGTGACAGAGAGAAGCAAAACTTGGACAAAATAAGGGATATGATCGCCTTTAGCTCTATCATGGCCGTATGTAGCCCAAGACAAATGCTTGTTCCTAGTCCGAAAGGAATCAAAGTCTTGGGAAGTTTGCAAGCTCCAAAATCCCATGCTGGGAGGATACAGGTCTTTTTAAATTTTGTTAAATTAGAAAAATGATTGTTATCTCAAAACTGGTCAATCGGTAAATTACCACTTGGTAGTGAATAAAAAATTCACAGTTATCGATTAGTATTTAATCAATATAAAAGCAATGAATTATTGATTAATAACTGATTGACTTGATGGTTAATCGCTTATTGACTAGATAAACTGATCAGCATATCAATAATTTTGGTAACCACCGATCCTTTTTTAAAAACACATTTATTAAAAGAGATGTCGAAAACTGGCCACCACCTTATTTCTCATTCTGCCATTTTTTTTTTAAGTTAAACTTCATTAATAGTCTCTGAATTATACACTCTTTATTTTGTTGGTTACTGATTTTTGATTTTTTTACAATACACTTTCCTGAACTTTTCTACTGTTATGTCAACTCTCTTTTCTATCAATATTCTGTAAAAAGTTATATACATAAATTGAAAGCTTTATTTATAAGTAAAGTCATAATCAAACAAATTTTTGAAAGGAAATTATAGCTAAATCAAATATATTTTGGAATCAAACTGTACTTTAATAAAAGATATAGTACAAACTTTATATCATAGAACTATTTTGGTTATATGGTTTCTGTACTAAAAATATTTAATTATAATTTTAGTCTTAATTAAAGCTCACATGATCTGAAAGTGTTTAATTTCCATTCAATTTTTGATGAAATACCGTCATAGGGATGTAAAAATAAAAGTTCGGGAAAATGTGACGTAAGTCAGTAACCCACTTAAAAGTGAGAGTATAAATTGAGGGAGCATTGTGAAAATAAATTTTAAAAAAATCTTATCTTATTTCTTTTTCTTCTTTCATTTTTAGAAAGAGTAACAGTACAATACAAAAATCTATGAAAAATGAAGTAAGAGATGGTTAATTTTTGGTAAGTAGTGGTAATTTAACAAATGAGACTGGAACTCTATCACAAAAGATTGGTAAAAATGACAGTAGTGATTACGAAAATAATGACGTGATAGTACAAACTAATTTTAAAATTTAAAAGCTTAGGTTTATGATTTTCAAATTCTCTTTAGGATGTAGAATATATTTTTAAAAACGTCAAAATATCATTTTAATATGAAAAAAAAATACTCAAAACAATTAATGTATTTAGCTTAAGTACCAGTTTTGCTTATGTTATTTATGTAACGTTCCAAACACCCATTGTATTTGTAAAATCAGTCGCAAACATATATACGTTGTATTTTGGTATGTGGCTTTAATGAAATATAAGCTATTGATATCTCTCTCTATAATATATGTTACTACTTTTTTTTCGTTGACTAAAATATATGTATCTACTTAGTTCAGGATAGAAATGATATACAGAAATGAATTTTGATTCGTCAAGAAAATAAAAAACGAAAAAACAAACATTACAGCCAAAAAAAAAAAAACTGAAAAGAAGGGCCAAAAAGGGATTTTTAAGAAATGCCACAAAAATATCACATCTCTGAAATATTACTCCATGATTCAAATTTTTAACCTGTTATAATGTTAAATAAAAAATAATATCAAGATAAAAATCAAAATTATAAGGTAAAAATCTTAAACATATGTGTGTATTAAAAAGACTATTCTCTTGATCAAAATGATTCAAATTTTTATCCTGTTATAATGTTAAATAAAAAATAATATCAAGATAAAAATCAAAATTATGAGGTAAAAATCTTAAACATATGTGTGTATTAAAAAGACTATTCTCTTGATCAAAAAGATGGTGGTTCAATTAGGAACGGCCCATTATGTCATGTTGGATCCGAGTAGCACCGGCTCGTTATCCTTCCACTGCTGAAAGCGGGAGGTTTTCGCTGCTCTGTGAAGCCAGCCTCACCGCGGTGCCCTCCTCTCTAGGGGCAGCGAAACCCGAGCCTTCGCCTGGGTCACACAGCCCAACTCTCGGCTTGGAACGGGCAGGCCAGTAAAGAGCCACACTGGACCCGGCACAATGGACCGAACCAATGTCCCACCACCTCAATGCCCTCACTCGAGTTACAGACTCACATTACTGAGCCCGGCGATAGACCATTTTGTTTCCTCAACATAAAAACAGCTGAATTTCTTCATAATCTAGCAATGTGGGACTTTTTCTAAAGCGGTTATTCTCGTTGTAAAAGGTGTCCATTTGAGTGCTCCAAAATGCACATTTCGTGTGCCAATGTTAAGATCTTTTATGCTCATTTTGAAAACTTCTGATTGAGAATTGTTGTAGAAAAACAAAATTACGTGGAAAAAAAATTACTTCTGCATATTTTGTCGAATTTGAGGCGGTGGCAGCCTTCTGGGCATGTTTATTGAGACCTTTGGTTGATAAAAGTTATGCAATATTTTTGCTAATTAGGCAAGTGAGCTCAAGTTTTTTCACTCACAAGCTTTAATTGAGTAGATTCAACGTATTATGTACATTTAAGGAAAAGGATGAGATATGTTTTTTGGAAATTTACATTGCTAGCTAGCAGGGCCGGCTCAACAAATTTTGGGGTCTTAAGCAAAGTTTTTAAAAGGGGTCTATTCAAATAAACAAAATTAATTAAAAAAAAAAAAACCAATCTCTTATAACATTCAAAATAACAAGACAACCCACTATATATAATAAATCTAATAAACAAAAAAGTGATAATAACCAAAATAAAATTACAACAAAATCAATGCCATCATATTATTAAAAACAAGAGATGAGTAAGAAAAATAAAATGTGGAGATTTTATTGAGAAGAGAGTACCAATCATAGTCTTGCGAAATTTAGAGACGAGATGTTTGTTTAAGATATTGAAGTAGTATATAAAGAAGAAGAAGAAAAGAGTATCTTTTATCTAATTTTTGATATCTCAAATGATATCTAATCAATAATATTATGTCACATCATAAAGAGAAATTTGAAATTATTTTATAACTGATTTTCTATACCTTAAGATCTAATTTCATTCAATGATGTGTCATAATATGATTGGAAAGACATGATTTGAGACACAAAAATTGTATATGAGATTTCAAGCCAATGTTGTGCCCTTGTAGTTCTCAAAAAATATCAACTGCATCAAAGCACTAGAGATAAAAATAAAAAAAATAAAAAAATAAAAATAAAAAAAAGGTAGTCTAAGGAGAAAAATGAAAAATCTGAATTTGACACTGGAATTGACAAAATCAACCAACTAGCCACTATAAAAAGTAATGGATATGTAATCCTTTTAATTAAGTGTTTTTAGATTTGTCTTGTTAATTTAAAATTTAAATAATAAATAACTGAGATATTCAATAATTGTCCGAGTTCGAGTCCGAGTTCGAGTCTGATCCACTTCAATTGCATGCCACACGTGGTAGAGATAACTTTAGTAGGTGTGGAAAACACGTGTTGAGTGCCTTATTATTCATATGGACTTTTTAAAACATGCATGCCTTATATTGCTTATAAATGTGCATACATGTGTGACAACAAAGTGTGCATGCATGCCTACAGTTGAGGCACACCATGTTCCGCATTTTTTTTTCATTTTTTCACGGATATCATTTTCTTTTAAAATGTATATCTTGGTGAAAATACGATAGTTTCAGTAACAAAAAGTATATTGTTTTTAGATGAAAAAGTAAGCATCTTTGTTAGACATAGCTTCTTATTCTACTCTCAAGAGGATGTCAGATCATTATACAATATGAGAAGTCTCCTCCTCCAGAATTGCTTACCAATGTAAGGATACACAACACGAAAACAAGCGAAAAATAAAACATAAAATTAATCAATAGATAGAATATGATGTCTTATTTACGAGAAGCATTGAGATATTATTATTTGCCTAATTTCACGGCAACATTTTTTTAGTATGATTCCTTTCCTTATGAATGTATCTCCTGCTTCCCTTCTCTCTCTCTTTCTCTCTCTAGAAAATTATGCTTCCCCGTTTATTTTCATTATTAAAGTCTGAGTGGGCTATTCTCACGACTAACGTATCCTATTTAAATTATAATTTTATCTGTTAGAGAATTAAAAATATATTTTCGATTAACCTTTCTATTTAAGAGAGTGGATCTCCCTCTATGAGGACTTAATTAGTAGAACTTCCCACCTATTTGCACATTCACTTTAACAACTAAAATTCCAAGGACAAAAACAAATTAGCCAGAATAGAAATTGGATACTTTTTAATTTCAAGAGTTTAGTTTGAGAACAATGCATATGAGCTTCTAGAAAAGAAGCTTCTTATCTAAAACTACATGTACCATACAGTCATATTCTGTCCATATGGAGATTAATCCCATGTTCAGGTTCCAATGTCAATCTGAAAGCCCGGGAAAGCCGGTATGTTGGTGACAGAGAGAAGCAAAACTCGGACAAAATAAGGGATGTGATCATCTATAGCGCTCTATCATGGCCATGTATTGGCCAACACAAATGCGAGTTCCTAGTCCGAAAGGAATGAAAGTTTTGGGAAGTTTGCAAGCTCCAAGAATCCCATCCTCGGATCGTTCCGGTTTGAATTGGTGGGCATCATGCCTCAACAGATTGGTATCTTGGAGCAATATTGGGATTGGAATCTGAATGTGCATTCCTTTCGGAACTAGAATGTCTTTGAGTTTAATATCCTGCAAGGCTTTCCTCAACACAAACATTGCTGTCGGATAAAGGCGTAATATGTCTTTTGAATCACCATAGTAAGCTGCCAACAAAAATAATATATCAGAACAAAGCTTGCGTATTGTTTTTACTTGCTTGTAATCTAGATTATTTCACTTGTCATTTTTCATTAATAAGCCCAAGCGTTTAAGTTCTCATACCAGAGAAAAGTTCAAGATTCGATATAGGAAAATTAGTATTACTTCTATATCTTCTTTCATAAACGCTGGTTCTTTGATAAAATTTTGAATGAGTTTCAAATCAGATCGTTCCTGCAGGCTAAGAGTGACTAAACTGATAAAACCTATTCATTCTACTGGAAATGTTAAATAAAAAAAGTAGGCATACGATGTACATAAAGTTCGCGCCCGTTTTTGATCTCTAAGGCGAGCACTGAAATGAGAAAGTAGATTCGTGATGCTGAACTACTCATTCTAAAACTAACGTGCACGCTAGAAAGCGCTTTGAAAATTTGATTGGCATTCAATGATTTTCACGTTGATTTGATTGCCAGAAGAGAGGTTGAATTTTGACAAAAGTACTCTACTCTTAAACAGAACAATGTTTTGACTGATTTTTTTTTTTTTAAACTAATTTATTTATTTATTTATTTATTTTTGAGAAGAGAACTAGTGAGAGATTATTATGTGAGCTTACTATTTTCATGTTCCGAAGCATTTCAACATCTGGAACACCACCATTAAAAATCTCTTGCACTTCTGCACGAACACAAGTTTGCCAGGCCGGTTATGCAGCCAACAACATCCAGATCCATGATGCTGTTGTAGCAGAGGTCTCATTCCCAGCTAAGTATTTGTTCTTGTGACTGTCTATAATGAATTTGTACCGCGTGAAACCCTACGGCGAGTGAATCCATTCCTTCTCTTTAGCAGCCTCGGTTTGTTATTTCACCAACTTTAAAGCCATTTCATGGATCTCTCTCTCATTTCCATATATTGATGTTGTTCTTCGTCGAGATGAGTCTAACAGACAATGGCACATAATTAGCTTTTAAGTCCTTGTTTTGTGTCGCTAATTTTTATTTGCTGGTAACATAAGATAGGAATCCCCATAATTCTCTTGGAGTTCATGTTCTGGAGGGCTCTGAATTTTGAGAAAATTTGTACCCCTTGTGAATAATTGCTTCCAAAACAGGCTTTGGGGATTATATCTGCGGACAAGCTTTTCAAATCTTCTCCACTTTGATATCTGCAACTCCTCCCTCGTTTTTGATTCTATTCTACCCAGTTTTTAGCATGGAGGTTGTAGAGTACACCCTTAGGCTCACCATCCTCTTGAGAAAGATTAATTGCATATGGAGGTTTAACCAGGACAAACACCAATAATACCAACAATTTTCTCAAAGTAAGTTTCAAAGTAGAATATTTTTTATTTGCTACATTTTTCATTGGCATACAATGGTCCTTTTGAAAATATTGTTTAAATAAATGTCTAGACTATTATTAAGTTTAAAAAAGAAAAAAGGGGACTATTTTTTTTTTTAAACTGATTGCTCAGTAAATAACCACTCAGTTCATCGATTTATCGTTATCGATCAATATTTAATCAATATAAAATAATGATTTATTAGTTAATCACTGATTAACTTAGTGATCAATAATTGAGTGATCAACTCATGAACTATTTTAACAACCATCGACCGTTAAGAAGAAAGACTAAGTAAAAGAGATGGCGAAAACTAATCATCAACGAATCTTCTGGACAAGCACGTGAAAAAGGTGCCACTCGCCAGCGGAGGCACGTGAGTAATTTCACAAGCTGGTGTGAGAAGGTTTCTTTACAGTTGTTCTTGCAGAGTCAGTTTATAGTCTTTGCCCCTATCTCAACTGTGCGGGATTAGTTATTCATCGGTGGTTCTAGCTAGCTGGGTAGCTAGTTTTTCTGTTTTATTTTGTCGTAGTTATGTAATAAGGGCGTTGTTTTTTACTATTACGATTTGTGTTTTGTTTTGTTGTGATTGATTAGAATCCTTATTAATGGAGGTGACTTCCCGAATTCTCCGAATTTATTATTTGTCTGCCGGATCTAATATTTGGCGACTTGTGTGTTTTAGTTCCATTAGATTTGTTTTTATGCAGATTTAGTAATGGTCTTTGTTATAAGAGATATTGGCTTTCAATCGATTAGAATATTTCCTGAATTGTAAAGGTTTCTTTAAAAGAGCATATGTACTCGATTATTGGTGTACCAAGGTAATTTTTCCTTGTCGGATCTCGATGTATGTCCTTCTCCTTGAGTTTTATCAGATTTTATTAACAGAACCGGCCTCAATTGAGGGTTATTTGCCTTGTATATTACAGGATCATACATATTACTATTGGTGCTTTGCATATTTTGTTTAATTTGAATACAATCTCTCCTATAAAAAGATAATAATAATAACATCAATCTTAAAACTTAAAAAATTGGTGAAATAATAGAAAGAGTTGTTTGGTTGAAATAATTTTTTGATTATTTAAAAAAGTTATTTAATTATTTAATCAAATCATATTTAAAACAATATTTTAGATAGGTTTAGAAGTAATCTTGATGTTTTCAAAAATAATATTTAGACAAAACACTATTTGGATGTTTTTCCTTTTATTATTATCAAAATACATACTGATAATTTTGACATTGTCTACAAACAGACAAAATTATATATTTTGCTTCTCCAAATTAAAAAAAATTAAAACACAAAAATTATTTCCGAATTATAGTTCAAAAATATTTTTTGTTTAAAAAAAAAAAAAAAGGCCATACGGCCTGACCCCGTGCTTTCAAAACGACATCTAAAACTGAGAGAAAGAAAGGAGAAAAAAGTTTGTTGAACGATGTCGTTTTGCGACTCCCCCAATTCATTCCCCCGGTTAGATGGACAATTACAAAGAAACTGTTTGTGCAGTCCGGACCCAATAGAGAGAGAGAAAGAAGGGTCTAGAGAGAGAGAGAGAGAGAGGAGAGAGAGAGATGAGCGCAGCGGCAGTGTCGACGGCGGGATACCTAGCAAGGAGGGCAGCGCAGAAGGAGAGGGTTCGGATCCTCTACCGCCGTGCCCTCAAAGAGACTCTCAACTGGGCCGTCCATCGCCACCTCTTCTATCAAGATGTACTTTTCCTTTTTCCTTTTTTTTTTTTTTTTTCTCCTTTTTCAATTTTCAATTTTCATGGAAAATATTTTCTCTTTTCAGGCTTCCGATCTTCGCGAGAGGTTCGAGGCCAACAAGCACGTGGTTCGTCCTCCATTTCCTTCTTCTCTGTTTTCTTTTACTATATTTAAAGAGTAAAATGCAATAAGTTAGAATTTTTTTAATACGAATATCTTTGATGTAAGGAATTTGATTTTCGCTGTCATATGATAAATGGTTTTTTTTTAATTTTTCATTGGAATTGTAAAATGTATTTCATTTATTTATTTGGGGAAAATTTGTGGTTGTATCTTTAGCTCATGAAGACGTGGTACATTCAGTTCTCTTGATTTTGGTTTTAATTGGGCAAAAATTCTTCAATTTTTTTTCCTGTTTATTAAATTTGCAGAGTTTTAGCTGCGAAAAGATTTGGCTTTATGTTTTTTTGAGATGTTGTTATGAATTCATTACAATGTGTTAAAAATAATTTGTACAGCTCTAGCTTACTGTGTTTGATTAGTTTGAGCATTTCTTTTGGACATGGAGAAACCAGTCAAAAGCTCATATATTTGTTGTTGTTGTTCGTTAGTTAGTTTTTTTTTTTTTTTTTTTTTTTTTTTTTTTTTTTTTTTTTTTGGGTTATACATATATATATATATATATGTATGTATGTATAGGCTTGTCAGTTTTAGGGTAGATTTGCAAAGTGCTAAGGTCAACTCGTTGATCTCTTTTGTCATTCAAATTTGGCCCCCTTTTGGATTTAATATTTAAACTTATTTTTCAGACCTACGATCGGAACGTAGTTGGAATTACCAAACGTTTGAAAGATGTCAGCATGACTCATGAGTACCAAAGTGTGTAATTACTGTTCTGGTGTATAGTTGTGTATCTGTGTTTAGTTCCTGGCAATTTATGATCATATCAGTAAATTAGTAAACGATACGCTTTGAAAGACGGAAAAAAAAAATCAGAGAAGAAACATCATCATTGAGATTGAGTTATCTATTGGAAGGTTTTTATGTTATGTAATAGATTGAACTTTAAAGCATAATTTTCTGTTCTATGTATATTTAGCAGAGGTGTTTGTTTAAATTGTTTTCTGATGTTTGAAATTTATAGCATTTATGCTAAGAAGTTGTAATCACGATTGAAACACTCAAGTTATGATTGTTATGACAATTTACATTCGATATATTTGCTAATTATTGCCAAATTAGGTTCTTTTTTATTGTTATTTGTTAGTCTAGTTCCTAAATTTTGTGTGATTTCCTTACGTTTACAGGAAGATCTTGATACAATTGATAGACTGATAGCTGATGCGGAAGCAAGCCATAATAAGTGGCGGCACCCTGATCCTTATATTGGTAAAGATCTATCATAAAGAATTTAAAAATATTAATGTCCTTTTTGCAAGATTTTGGATGGTAATTGAAACTATGTATTGGCTAGGTTATTGTCTCGTGTTTTAATGCCAGTACCTTTGCGAGGTGTTGGTTTATTTTTATTTGTTTTATTATTATTTTTTTCCCTATTTTAATAGTTATCTCCAGGGAAGATTTTTAAGTAAAGGGGGTGGGATGTGTTGGAAATCCCAAAGGTGATCTGAACGGGTATATTTCTCCTCGATTCATGTCGACCCCTTTCTGAATCAGATACCATTCTTCCCTCAGCATTGTCTCCAATCGTAGCACACACAATCACACAGAAAGTAAGGCCATGGTTGGTTGAAATGTAAACAAGTAATCTTGATACCATTTGCTTAGGCTCTTGGAATATTCTGACAATGAACATCAGAAAGCGTTTTATTTTACATCCTATTATAATAAATCTTTGACAGTTTGGCTCATTTTAATCAGATCCATCTTAAACTCTTATTAGTATTTGCTCGGCATTTATGTATATTAACATCGACTGAAAAGAGAAAATGATATATGTACATATATGTATGTATATTTTATAGGCTACTGAATTTTCCATGTGTTTTGTAATTTATTTCTCCTCTTTTGTTATGCATCTTTTCAAACTTTTTTTTTCCCCCCTTTTTTTACAGTTCCTTGGGCTCCTGGTGGTAGCAAGTTTACTCGCAACCCAGCACCGCCTTCCGGGGTAATTTGTTTAAAAAAGCTTAATATTTTGATGTACTTCGATGTTGTTGCTTGCTCACTTACCAGAATATAACATTGTTTGATTACTTTAAATTCACTTGCTAACATTTGTTGTTGCATTTGTATATCCCTTGAAGTGTCGTGCTTTATTCTCCTGCTTATCAAATTTTGTTTGTTTCATATCTCTCTCTCTCTCTCTCTCTATATATATATATCGTTTACCATAATAGGCATTTTAAATTGTTAAACATAAGATGAATTTTGGTAGGAAACTATAGTTCTTTTGGTTGCTACATCAATTCAACACAAGATATTGTTTGACTTATCTTCTATTTCCGATCTCTTGAATAGCTTTACTTTTATCGCTTTGTTTCTTGATAATAACAAGGGCCGTGCTCTTCCTATGCTATGATGGAGTAACAACATCATTGTTACTCATGCTGCCTTTGGACTAGAACACTAGCATCGAGTCTTGCCATGCGTTCAAGTTTAGCATTGTAGTTTTCCGTTATTTGATCGATTGTGCTACTTCTCTCATGCAGATTGAGATAGTATATGACTATGGCAAAGAAGATAACGACTAAAACCTGCCAGCTCTTGGTGCAAATAAATAAAGGTGGGTGATTTAATTTCCGATTGTAAATGGATAATTTGCTGCATTCTTCGTGTTCCATGTATATTCAGTGAATTAGCTTTTGGATGTGCTAATTATGCATGCTTGTGGCTAATGGCATTTAAATTGCTCTGAACAGTGGAATTTTATGGAAAAATAAAATGAAAGAAACTCGTGTATCTGAAATGCTTATGGGATATTCTTATCTGCCCATCTATTTGTTTTGTTTTTTATAGTTGTAGTTTCTCTAGTAATGGCTTTTTTTCTTTTTTCTTTTTTTTTTTTTAATATTATTGCGATATTTATTCCAAACTTGTTTTTCTTCTGTAGATTATGATGACTAATTGCAGTGATTTGGAAGACAATGTTCCAGGCCAGCATCTTTGATGTGTTTCAAAGTCAACTTTTTCTTTAAAAATCTTATAAGATTCGGAGCTTCTATGTACTTGGTAGCCTTTTTTTGGGGAAGGATCTTTGGCACAAACAATGTGATGGAGTGTAATGATGCAAAAATTGGTTGAATTAAGCATTAATGCCCAAGTGCAAAACTTCGTTTTTTAAAAAAATAAAAAATTGCAATTTTCCTTTGTGGCTTAAACAACAATGTTTATGCACATCATGTTCATATATTTCAATCAATCCATTTCAGGGGCCTCAAAAAGTTTCCCTCAATTGCTTTAGCCATACCTATATCCACTTTGCAACGATTGAGACTGCCTTTTGTTTAGGGGATTATTAATGCCATCCCGCCTATAATCTCCATCATCTATAGAAAAAATCCCATAATATGAAGGGCCTGATTCAATTCTACTCAAATAATGATTCAATTCTACTCAAATAATGGGTTCGGTTTCACCTATGCAGCCTATTAACTTGGCATGACCTCTGATTGTGGCTACCTAGTATCGAACCTAAGAAAATCTTGGGAGGAAAAGAAGGCATCCTTACCGCTGCACAATCGCTCAATTAGTGATGTTAATGATTGAGATTAAGAAACTGATATCATGGTCTTAGAAACTTGCCCTTAAAACAGTAGTAACGATCCTTTACCTATAGATGGAAAACGTTAGAACAGGTGTGAATTCTTGAATCTGTTATTAGATTGGTTTTGAGCCTTTCAAGCATTCCCTCGTTAGCAAAGTTTTAGTTTAGTAAGTTAAGCTCAGATTTCGGGGGGTGGGGGAAGTTATCTCATAAAGAACGGAAAGCATACACAAAGCGAGGATCAAAACAAAACAAAAAACAAAAATGATACAAAAAGCTCTGTTTGGAACATAATATTGGTGTTTTCATAGAATCCCATGAAAAACTTTTTTTTTTTTTTTCTGGAAAATATGATCAAGTTAAGACGTCTGAGCGGAGAATAAATTCCGAGATACTTTCAAATCAAAGTATCCTTGTGATACAAGGAAAATCATCATTTTCACTAGAGAACCCCAAAAAATATATATAAAAATAATTAAAAAAAATCTTGTTGAGTCACGCAAGCTGAGAGAAGATTAAAGAGAGCTTTAACCAGAATAGAGGGACAAAAAGAACAGAAGAAACACGGTTGTTGGGACATATATAGAGAGAGAGAGAGAGAGATAGACATGATCTAAATTTGTTGGGTCACACTCTAATGAAATGAGAGATAAAAATGCTTAGCACAAAACACATTCTAAATCCCAATTGTGACGCATTTAAACTTGGAAAAAAGCATTGAAAATGAAAGCCAACCCCATTAAAGTTTCTTAAAAGATACTCAAAATTCCCTTCCTTATCTTCTCCCAAGTTTCCTTAGCTTACCCTCATCTCGTTTCAATCATTTCCCATACTTTTTTTTTCCCTGTGAAAGTCTACCAGGGATGGATGATGAAGCAGCAGCAAAGGCAAAAAGGGCGACGAATATTATGACCCTTCGGGTAACACCCATACGGATACTAGTGTCTCTCCTTGCCGTTTTCCTGCTCTTGTGGATCATTTGTTTGGGATTTGGAGTCACAACTGAAGCAGAAACAGAAACTGGTAGCAGTAACTGGGGCTTTCATGTTGGTTTGGTGACTTTACTCTTCGGAATCGTGTTTGTGATTCTTGGCCTTCCCATTCTGACAAACTTGTTTCTCAAATTGTCCCAACAGTTGCAGAAGCATGATGAAACCAGCATCTACCCAGGTATCAGAAAAACCAAATTTTTTAGCCTGGTTTAACAAATGCTGTTATTTACATCAAGACGAGATATTTGAGTTGATCTCATCCATTCTTACATGTGAAGATACTCTGAAAATGCAGGTTGCAGACAGATGAAGCCAGTCCACACAATTGTTGGCCGTATCCTGGTGACCTTGATTGCAATGGTTATGCTAACATGGGCATCTTGTACTGGTTATTGGCTTGCAACTGAGCCTAGAAGAGAAGACAAGTATTATCCCCTAATTTTCCCAATCGGGATCGTTACTATTGTCTTTGGCTCGGTTTATATCATCATTGGACTCGGTCTAATTGCAGATCTAGCACTAGCTTTAAGAGTGCAGTTGCTGCTGAGAAAGAAGAGGGGTATCATAGCAGAGCAAGATCCCAACACAGAGGCCAAAAGTTTTGTTTAAGCCACCTACGAAACATTTACACACAATAGATCTGTATTTCAGTCTGTTATATGCAAAATTAGCTCTTTCAGTGAGGTGATATTTTCTCAATGTAGCAGAAAAACATATTCAACGCTTGCAAAATGCGAATAAATAACAGAACATGCATATCACTTCTACAAATGTTTGCTATCCTTCACTAGTGTCTAAGGCTCACTTTCCCGTTTGCTTGTTATCTTTCGTAGAAGCACAACCATCTATAACTATTTTAACGTTGAGGTTATGAACAAAGCAAAAATAACTAGTTTCAGAACGACACACATAAAAGCTGCCCAAAGTTTTTCGCATCACACGTTTGCGAGACATCTAGGGCCAATAATCAAAGGAACGAAACCTACCATAAATATGCATTCAACATGTGATAAAGGTTCAAGGATATTTAACCAAAAAAAAACGACAAGGGTTTTGTTTACCTACTCTCAAACTACAGATTATAGGCCTAAGATTACAACAGTACCACCATTTTTAATGGCAATACAGTGTCATCGTGAGCAAGCAATCTTCATTTTTCATACATACTCCCTACAAAAGACTCTCATAAAAAACTCTTAAACACATCTAAGTCCAATTCTTCTAGCACCACTTGTGAATTGGCTCAGAAAGTGAACCAGGTTGTTTCTGAGCCAGAACCTCTTCGTTTTCATAAAGATTAGACTGGGCGATGAACCAAAACATAGTCTGAGTCGCATGTGTTAAGCATATAGCCGATAACTTCTTAGCACTTAGCTATGGCGTATAAGCTTCAAAAGTGTATTCACTAACTTGATCAAATTTCTCAGATCAATTGCTAAACCTAAAACACTTGAGCATTGCTACGGTCACTCCAGCCCGCAACTCCCGAAAAGATAACAGGCGGGCCCCATTCTCACCATTGTTGACCACTGTTTGCTTTCCCAGTCTCACACTAACTATGACACTTCCAAAGTGAATTCCAAAATGTGAAAATTTTTTTTTATATTTTTTTTCACCACTAAATGCTTTCTCGCTTGCATAATTGCACATACTATTCAACAATGAACCAAAACTCAGCATAATTCAAAATCTTGTCCATAATTTTCCCAGCATCCGATACAAAGCTCATTGGAATAAAACATAGAAAAAAAAATGGAATTCACTATTAATTATTCTCGTCATCCAAACAAACAGTAATCAAACAAAGCAAATCATCCCGGATTATCCAAAATCATAATGATACCGAAAGAAAAACATAGAATTCTATACTAAAATACTGATTCTTGATAGACTTAATTTGTAATGTACATAACTATATCAAAAAGCTCCAGAACAAGAAAGTAGACAGAGAGAGAGAGAGAGAGAGAGAGAGAGTGGGGGGGGGGGGGGGGGTCAGATGAGCTTGAAAGGGAGAGGCCAAGGAGTGGACCTGGGGACCTCGACCTTGTCCTTGATGCGCTCGATCTTCTTCTCCTTCTTGGGACGGGCGTTTCCGTACGATCCTTTGAACCTCTTCCCTCTCTTCGTCTTCTTGTCCCCTCTCCCGCACACCACCGCCTCCCCTATCCCTCCGCCACACGCCGACACCGGCGACGGCGTGGCAGACGAATAAAACGACATCAACGGAGGTCGTCTCTGAATCACCGCCATCATACGCCTAGCTGCGGCGCCGCACCACTGCATCACCGCCATTTTTTCTTCTCTCTTTCTTTCTGTCTGCGCTGCGCCACACTCGAAAAACAGACCCTTTGAGTCGAAGACTGGGCCATTTCTGGTCCTCTGAAATCATTCGCCCCATTATCAAGGCCCAAGATTGAAAGCCCATTTTTGGAAATTGTAGTAAACGGCACATGATCTTAAAATATTTAAATTGTAGTAATTAGCATTTTTAATCAAAATAAGTGAAGCGAATCATAAGGTTTTTGAATATTTGAAATAAATATAAATAAATAGTAAACTTATCAGGTAAATAAATAAAAAATTTATTAGATAAATAAAAAATTTACTAAGTAAATTATATAAACGTAAATAAATTATATATCTGATAAATCTACTATTTACTATAAATGTTTTAAAACAAAAATACTACAACACTAATTCCAACTTCATTTCCAACATTATTTCAATTTTCAATCATTTTTTGAAAATTGTGATTTACTTCTTTCTCCGATAATAAATTTGCTACATAAATTATAATAAATTATCTATGTACGATTATTCGTTTCAAATCTCTGTCTCTCTCTCTCTCTCTCTCCTTTTTTTTTTTTTTTGTGTGACTCCAAATCCTTTTAAAAATTGGCCATGTATTTTAATTATTTACATTCCGAACCTTTCACAGCTATTCAACCATAAATCTATTTTGGTTATTTTTAACCGCTTATAGCAATTCAACCTTACAATTTATCAAATACTAATACACGATTTGTGAAAATGATATCACTTTTAAAACTACAGTTATCAAGCCTTCAACTACTTTTTATCACAAATACTCTCTCTATAGCACAGCAAAAATCGTCCAAAATTCTCACCATCACCAACTTACCCTTAGACGGCAAGTTCTATAACAAGATTTTGGTTTGAAGTCTTTTTTTTTTTTTTTATTGGTACCCACCCATATGCCCTATTATCACACTATTGTTATAATTTCATGTGCCTGTTTAGATTCGAATATGAGACTAAACCATCCTAAGTTCTTAATCCACCCCACCCTCACGAGTAGGCTAGCCTTAGTGGCTTAGTGAATCATGTCACTTATACCATGTTGGATACGAGTTTTTGTTTGTTATCCTTTATGAAAGACCATAATATTTATCACATTAACATAAATTTCTCGTTGTTATGCCTAATTGCCTATTACATAAAAAAAAAAAAAAAAAAATCCACTAATTTTTAGACAAAATAAAAAAAGCAGTCCTTCCAAAAATGACATTCTCTTTACCTCAGTTTTCTTTATTGGCAATGATTTTTAAGTTTTGCTAATAAAATTTATTTTGTTTGTACTTTGTAGTATATCCAGTGATAACACCCAAAAAACTGGGCCAAAAATGACAAGTTGGAGTAAACAAGAGAAAGTAACAGGTAATTTGGCAACTCACAAAATGGGTGATGGAAATGGCTCCTAGGTTGCTGTGGCTCCTAATCAGTCACGTCTAATACAATACACTTTCATTTCATACACACACACACACACAAAACTCAAATTCGATTCTCATCTTTCCATTTTTCCAGAGCTTCAAAATTCCAAAAAAGCTTTTTCTTCAATGGAGTTTCACAAGTCAACTGCTTTCTCATGGACTCACACCATTTCCACCAGTCTTCACTTCCCTCATCCCCTTTCAGTGAGAACCCATCTCTCCTTTTCTTCTTCTTATCAAAACTTTTCCTGTTTGCCTCCCATTTTTTGCTTACAGAATTGTCTTTTTCTTTGTGGGTTTTAGAGGTTTCAGACTAAAAGACTCAGGGTATGGTGTGCCTCTGATCAAACCAAGGTTTGTTCTTCTGAACTGGAATGTGTTTGTATTCGAAATGTCGTCGAATTTTTGATAACTTTTAACAATGATGAGCATCACCAGTTTTTTTAAATAGTGGGAAAGTTGTGATTGGTACATTGGTTCATCTGTTAATGGAGTCATCCTTCGGTTCTTGGTGATGCATTTCGGTATTTCATTCGCTACACCATTCTAATGTGGCGTCAATTTATGTCTTTCACTTCTGTTTTGCATTATTCTTTTGGTTGCTTCTCATTTCATGGAGATTTATTGATTAGTTTTAGGTTGTTGTAGGATAAGTTGACTGTATCCATAACCGGAGCTACTGGTTTCATTGGTAAAAGATTGGTCCAAAGGCTTCAAGCAGGTTGTGCTCTATTCCGAGGATATTGAATCTTCTATTTTGTATCACCAAGTCGGTGTATGAGGTTAATTGCTTGGTTCTTGTGTAAGACTAACTTGCCTCCGAATGCTTTCTATTTGAAACGTTGAAAGTGAGATCCCATATGTTTCATTTACCTTTCTGCATATATCAGTTAGATTTTGAGCTTTGCGTGATAAGAGGATAAACATATAGACTGACTTCAAATTTTCTTTTGCTTCACTCTACCCGAAATGCAGATAACCATAGTGTTCGTGTCCTGACACGTTCTAGATCCAAAGCTGAGTCAATTTTTCCTGGTAAGAAGGTAATGAATGTTTCGAGTTATTTTTCAAATGTTTGCATTGTGATTATTATTCAGTAGAACTAGTGCATGTCTGGCAAACATGTTCACAAAAAAAAGCTTCTTATCCCAGCACCTCATGCCCGAAAAGGAAATTTTATTTGCTAGTTTTTGGTTAGTCACAAGTAGAACTTAATGTTAAGAGTTCTCTTATGTATTTGTTTTTGAACATTGCCCTGGCTTTTTTAGTCAGGGACTTTCCAGGCATCAAGATTGCAGAGGAGCAAGAGTGGAAAAACTGTATTCAAGGTTCAGACGGTGTTGTAAATTTGGCCGGGTTGCCCATAAGTACAAGATGGTCTTCTGAGGTTAGTATCATTTGATTGGTACTATCCTGTCTCTCCTCATCCCGTTCCTCAAACAATTCAGGAAAAAAACAAAAAAAACCAATCATACAGAATGGATTTTCTTCTTGTTGATATTGAAGCATGAAATTATTGACCTAAAGGAAAACATGCAGTTTCATCTCTGAGCTACTTCAGTTATGTAGCAGACTTCCAACAAATCAAAACATTATGTATATCTATGATTTTGGATGTTGTGATTGCTCTGCTATGACACCGAAAACTTTACCATTATATCTTTGGCCTTCTTCTGCAGATAAAGAAGGAGATCAAGCAAAGCAGGGTTGGAGTCACGTCAAAAGTAAGAATTCATGCCAACATTATCCGTTCCAATAATGAATGGATCATCCAGTTCTCGTTCGTTTGCAAAAAGACTACTGCAAGATGCATGAGTGGCTGGGAAAAAAAAAAAGTCATCTTTTCTGGTATTTTATCTAACTAGTTTAATCTGATTTCAAAGATTGTAGATTTGATAAATGGTTCACCAGATGGAGTCCGACCTAAAGTTTTGGTTAGTGCAACTGCCATCGGTTACTATGGTCCGTTCCTAGCACCAACTTCTTTTTCTTTTCGTTGTTCGTTTTCTCTATAAATGTTAACACAATGACATCACACCGACTGCATATTCTCATATTTTGGCTGTTCTTTTGTTGTGGAATTGTTGTCTACCCTTTAAAAGTCAATTTTTTTCTCATGCTTTTAGAGAGTTTATATGAGCCTATCCATTCTTGTAAATTTTTTACGTCATAGGAAAAACTTTTTTGTTGGGAGCTCATCTTACTGTAGCCTTTCAAAAATTTTTGTTGTTATTAGGGATACCTTTTAAGGCTTCACCTCATTAGGAGCCGAGTTACGATATGATAATTACATTTAAGGCATTAAAATCTCTCCAAGCCATTGGTTTGCTATCATCACATGCTAGCAGAGAATTATACTCCATTCTTTTGTCTAATATATTTTGCAATTTCCTGTGTAATATAATGCTAAACTCAGTTCTTCTTTTCCTTTTCTATTTGTTCTGTATAACACTCAGGTACTAGCGAGACACGAGTTTTTGATGAGCAAAGTTCATCAGGAAACGATTACTTGGCTGAGGTAAAAAAAAATTAGGTATTGTTATAATCTTAGTGAAAAAGCTTTATAAAGGCATTTCTTTTGAAGACAATTTCATGTGAAACCAACAAATTGGACTTGCTTGTTCGAATACATGACCGAGTTTGATTTGTTACGTGCAATTCCTTAACAAGAATGTTCAAGCCACCAATTTTGACGAGTTCATTGGCTTCATTATAGCAAGATTCAGTCATTGAGTCATTGATTCTGTTAAGACTTATGCTACCTATAGCTATTTTATTCTGGGAAACCTGTTTTATGTACTTATTTATGTATGCTCTATCTTACCGGTACATTTGTTTAAGATGTAAATGTTTTCAACTGACTTTCATGACATAAATAATAGTCGTAAACACTTTCTACGCATGTGTCTGCACCCTACTCGTCATTTGTATAAGAAGTGTATATGACAATCCATAAGCCTTGTTCACTGCTTGCAAGATTGTCCCCAAAATTTCATCGTCTTAATTACTAACGTGCAAGCCTTTTCAGGTTTGTAGAGAATGGGAAGGAACAGCTCTCAAAGTAAACAATGATGTTAGGCTAGCGCGAATTCGAATTGGTGTCGTTCTTGGTAAAGATGGTGGTGCTTTAGGTATGTCTAAACTTTGTAACCCTTTGATGACATGCTCACATATCAAATGTCGTGATTAGGACTTTGTTTAGAGCAAAATCTCCATTTAGATACTCAGCTTAATTTACATTTTTTGATCAATCTTGTCAAGCTTTGTACTTGCATGAATGCTAAGTAGACTCAGGACATGTTTTTGCAGAGTTATTTACAATGCTCTACTCCTATATTTCCACCCATCACATTTTATTGACGAAAAAAGAAAAAAGCTTTTGTTACTATTTAAGGTTCAATATAAACATCCCCCCACCTCCCGAACTTAGGCACGTGTTGCTACTTTTAGGAAAATTAGGTAAATAGGCCATTGTTAAATCCTAATTTAAGTAAATGGCCTTTTTCTTTTTTTTTTCTTTTTTTTAAAGAATCACGGTCAATCAAGGATTGACCATAATCAATTAGTAATAAATATGTATTAACATTGATTAATCACTGATAAACTATAATGAATCAGTCGATCACTGGTTGACCATTATTTTAAAAATGATCATTTTCTTAATTTTACAAAATAGCCATTTATTAAAAAACTAATTAAAGAAAAGGTCATTTACTTGCATATCCCTAGTGATAATTCCCTTTAAACTTCAAAACGCACCGCTAACCTACAAAAAGTGAAAAGTCCCTTTTCATGCTGATTTCTTTTGGCATTTGCAGCTAAAATGATTCCACTTTTCATGATGTTTGCTGGTGGACCTTTGGGCTCTGGAAACCAATGGTAATTGTACCTAATGTAACTAGATTTCACTTTAGGCAAGCTTGAGATGTGTTTTTGTTCTAATCTACTCTAAGTGTTCAAATTCAAAATGTATGATCTGATTGATCAACCAGAGGGTCTTTAATTCTTTTCCCACTTCACCTCCATAACTTTGTGTGATTAACTTCTTCATAGTTGTGTGTAGGTTTTCATGGATTCATCTGGATGACATAGTAAACCTAATATATGAAGCTCTATCCAATCCCTCTTATAAAGGTAAACCTTTCTTAATCAATTCTGATCGAACCATAGTGCACCGCATACATTTAGGCTATGTTTGGTAGGAGGGAGAGAGAAATTGAAGGACGGAATGGTAGATTTCCTAGGTGAGGGAGATGAGACAGGAGGGAGAGGTCCTTTCTTTCATGATGTTTGGTATGACAAGAAGGAAAGAAAGCAAAAATCATCTATCTTGTTTGGTATAGAGATACGAGGGAAAGGACATAATAGATTTTATTTGTAAAATGACTATATTATCTCCAACCAATGAGATAGATTGAATCCCTCCAAAAATCTCTCCAATTTGGAGGGATTAAAATTGAGGCTTTTTGAAGGATTAGGAATCCCTTCCCTAATCCCTTCCTCCCTCTCTTCTCTCCTATCAAACAATCATAATTGTCAAAATCCTTCCACCAATCCCCCCATTCCTCCCCTTCCTTCCATTTTTCTTTCCTACCAAACACACTCTTAGAACATTTCGACGATTCAAGTAAGTTTGTGCAATGTAAATTCTCAGGAGTGATCAACGGGACGGCACCAAATCCTGTTCGGTTGGCGGAAATGTGTGATCATTTGGGGAGTGTGATGGGAAGACCTTCATGGTTGCCTGTTCCAGACTTTGCACTCAAAGCAGTCCTTGGAGAAGGTGCTGCTGTGGTGAGAACTCTTATATACATATATATATATATATATATATATTTCATTATTTGTTTTATTGCAGCATATTGCAGAGAAGTTTATACATAACCTTATTGCAGGTTTTGGAAGGGCAAAAGGTTCTTCCAGCCAGAGCCAAAGAGCTGGGTTTCCCCTTCAAATACCCGTACGTAAAAGACGCGCTAAAAGCCATTCTTTCATAGAAGAAGATACATGAATGTATCTGTAATGCTGATAGAAGCCAGATTCATCTTCTTCATTCTTTTTTGTCTGATCTCACAGTTTAAATTTATGATCTGATATTCAGTGGTCAGATTAAAGTTAGATTCTTCTTTATTTGAGAAGAATGTAGTTTGCTAGTTTTTGTTAATTAACAAATAATCACATGCTTTCTGATCTTTTTTTTTTTTTTTTTTTCAAATAGTAAAAAAGATGGTTACTAGAAAGAAAGCCCCCTGAGTGATGTAGATCTCTCAAGCGGATTGCCCATATACCCTGACCACCACGACAGTGACAACTTAAACCCGAGATCTCTAGTTGAGATAACAAGCATCTTACTATCACGTCTAGTTACTCGGTGGTCATGCTTTCGAATCTTTGGACATGCCATTCATATTTACACCATTGATCACCAACCTTGTTCCTGTGTCATACAAGTTTTCAAGTTAAAAAGCATCACATGTGTGGCACGCGACTACTTCTGACTGCCAAGATCAAACGTACTTCGTAGAATTAGGTGATTCCACTGTTTTCATCGTCCCAATCCCACAACCCAATACCATTGTTACCGTCAACACCGAGCTCTGGTAGAAAAAGGTCCCATGATTTCTCCATCAACCGTCGCATCTCTCTTCGACAATAAGCAATATGCAGTTGTGCCTTCTTTCCAAGACAAAAACAATCTTCTAAAATTCATCCCTCTGTGATGCATTCCAAAACCTCCTCTTCCAAAACCTTCTAAGAGGAGGCCAAAAATCACAAATGGATCGCGCGGACCAAGTATACCAAGTATACCGCACATTAAGAAACGATATATAGAAAGCAACAGACACATGACGCAGAACATAGAGAGATAGAATTTGAGGCATCACAGTAGAATGAAACTGTATTTCAGATATCTTCATAAACTTGCTAATCTTTTCGATGACATTTCAGAATGAATATATAGTTTCTGTTCTATTCACCCCCACCCTGATCCAAGGCCACATTAAATAAGAACATGATAAAACAATGTCATCCATTGTTAACAACCCAATTCAACCCCTTAATGAGTACTTTTTCCCTGTAAAAGCCTGGAACTTCGGCTCTTCTTTCTTTTCGGGCTGCTCTTGTTTACTATCTTTCGGAGCTTCCTGCAGAATTGCCAAAAAAAAAGGTAAATAGCTTAGAAGCTCGGCATCTTCCATTCCACATTTTACAAGACAGTTATAAATATATATATCTATCAATATTAAAAATAAGTAAACACCTTTTTTGCATCCTTTGGAGTCCGGTTCACGTTTGACCCAAAAACCAGCTTTCCTTGAGATTGACGAGCAGTTGGTTGTGAAGTAGACACCGCAGAAGGTTGTGCCTTGCCATCAGAAGTATCAGGTTGCTTGCCTTTTGACCCAGAAGAAGAAGAAGCCGGTATCGGTTGAGTTTGCATAGGCTTCCCATCCAAGCGCCTTCCTACCCCGGTAAAAGGGTTGAATTTAGGTTCTTTTTCAGCAGGACCCTCTTCATCTGCAAAATATGAGAGTAAATTTGCGTGCCTCAGAATACCGTGTTTATGTTACAGGATTCATAAAAGAATCTCACCAGATAATTACAATGGAAACGTTAGATTGCAATGCAACAAATTTAGTTGCAATAAATAAGAAAGAATAATACAAAATAAGTCACTCACACTCCCACCTTGCACACATCTACCTCTTTGGGCTCACTAGTTACTAAAGAAAATCTATTAAGTACTTTCCCGTTTCACATTCATAGCTTCATGCAAAGTTTCCGAGAAAAAGAAATTTGATCACTCGATTTCATCGTCTGATTTTGTCATAACATACAATACATCAAGAAATCATTCAAAAAGCAGCATTTCCATGATGCATACCAAGTCTGCTTGATTCAAATAAATAGACCTTGGACATCATATGATTTTGGTTAAGCAAAGATAAAGCAGAACCGACATTATACCACCATATCACATTCGTAAATCAGAATAACTAGTGCACAGAACTCAGCATTAAATAGTGTGACTGGCCAAGTGAACTGCTGAATAGAAAAAATTCCTCTTTCTTTTCTCTCGTTGTTCTCTTTTGAGCGGGTGTTTCCCACAGGATAAAGAAAAGATAACCATGAAAATGCAGCAACAGGAAACTGAGATTAATATACCATGGTGACTAAAGAGTATATACCTTGTGCAGGTGCCTTATTTAAAGGAACATGTGCAACAGGCTTTTCAGGTTCCTTGTAGTCCAATGGAGGGGCAAAGTCCACCTCACAGTCTGTCTCAATGATACTTATCGCATGAGACGGTTTTGTTTCTACTATATCGATGTAATATTTCTTGTTGTTATAAGCAACCATAATACTGTCCCCAGTTGTCAAGCAGGAAAAATTCCTCAGCGTTGTCTCTAAACTGAAAAAGAAAACGAAGTAGGTTTTGTTTATTTACTTACACAAAGCATAAAAGAATACTAGAGTTCATTTTTCACAAGAATAAAGAGATACTACAGAAGTTGCGAGTTCTTGGACGTGAAGCACATCAACCCCACTCCACTTGCATGATTTTGGCAAGATATGATGTATTTCACAAAACACAGTAACTTAAGTATATGTTGTAGGTATTCAACAAAAGAAGAAAAAGAAAAACAGTACATATTGTGTCCCCGGCCGCAATATGAAAAATCTGTTTTAAAAGCATGCCCTCTGGGAATAAATAAACATTTCATAAATCAAACAAAAATACAAATAAAAACCCATGACCACAAATATGAGCTATGAACTACTTGAGAGGGGAAAAACAAAAGAACAAAACAAAAAGAAAAAAAAAACAAAACAAAACAAAACAAAAGGAAAGAAAAAAGTACATTAAAACCAATGGCCACAAACATAACCATGACTATGAAAACTCAGTGTCTTGTAAAATTCATGACGTTCTGGATAAAATGGCAACATTAATTCACATTGGCTATCTTTGAAACATTAAAGCATCCATAACAAACAAAATTACAGAAGAATCAGTGACTCACATAGCTTTTGGATTTGAAATGTCCAAAAAGTCTGTTGTGTGGGGTTGCAATTTGACATATGTTCCCTTAGGAAGAGTCGCATTTTTCACTCGCACAAAGTCTCCCTCTTGTAAGAGCATATTTTCCATCATCTGAATAACAGGAGGAAAAAGGAACAAGCAGCACCGTTATGATGAGTACAAAAACATCTAGGCTAAAAAAAAATGTAGCAGACACAAGTTTATTACAGTCCTATACGACACAGATAAACAATGCCTACCCAATATGGCATATAGATCATGCCTTCCTCCGCAATGAACTCTAAAACTCCACAGTGCGAGACCCGCTCTGCTGAATCATTCCGAAGCTCAAACAGCATCGGATAATCAATATGTAAAGATGCTGCAATATGTTTTGTGTTAGCCTCTATTATTTGATCCATAAAATACAAAAGTGAAACGAAAAAAGGGTTCAAACGACTAACCGAGGCGGTCAAGGGCCGAGGGAGGCATTATAACTGAGACAACACAGGTACAAAAATATCAGGGACACAAGAATCTGAAAGATCTAAGAAAATAAGTGATAATGATGTAGGAATAAGAATGCTTACTTTTATCTCCACTTTCAATTTGGGGCTGCAGAAAGAATGATATGAATTTGAATCAGCATAAAGAACAAGATCCTTTTTCTCATAACCAAAACGCAAAAAGGAACAAAAGCACAAGCAGAGAAACATAATATTTCGAAAATGCAAAAAGTAAAAAAAAAAAAAAAACACAAGCAGAGAAACATAATAATTATTAAAGTGGCAAGTAAAACAGTAGAAATGCATGGGATTTAGGCAGGGTAACTCCAAATTATTTATTTCTCGCATGGTAAACATGAATACTCATTTTTTACTGCCAAAAAAAGGTCGATGTGGCTAGCACATAAAAAGCAAGAAATAAAGTTGGATGATCTGCTTGAGCCAGCATAATTGATGATACAACGCAATCACAGTCTCCATGGCCAAATGTCTTAACACGAAACTTGTAGCCTAATTCACAATCATTTCTTTGAAAAATAACAAACAACACATAAAGCAAAAGACTTAAATGAAAGAATGAAAAATATCCGAACAAAACAACATCTCTAAATAGCTGACACATACTATATCTGAACTGATAAAACAAGGAAAGCAACTGACCTTTTCAATAAATGATGCGGGGTAGCATCGATACGTCTGCTCAAATGAGGTCCCATGATACCCATACCCATCAAAAAACTGGAATGCCAAAGATCAACCGAATCAGGTAAGTTGCACAAAATTATCAAATTATTGCAATCCCCTAAATACAAAATTATCTATTATACTCCCAAAAAATCGCCCCAGAAACCAGCTTATCTACTACTAAAATGGATTTTCTGCATCTCCAAAATTTGAATGTTCCATTTTGCAGAATGCAGATAAGTACAAAAGCTAAACAACTACCAAATTAAACCAAAATTTCTTTCAACTATTGTCAATAAAGAAGAATAAGTAATAGGTGAAAAAGGTGATTGAATGCGTAACAACAACATATATAAGATAAGAACATACCATTTTTAACACTGTGTATAAGTTTATCCCAGCAGAAGGTTAACTTTCCAAAGCTCCCTATGAGAAAGAAAAAAAACTTAAGTATCAGAATCATGACCACTTATGAACACACTGCAGAACCACATTACACACTTATGCCTTAGTTGAACACCCACGAAAATCAAGAAACCCAGAACATTAAAAACAAAAAAACAAAAAAAGCGATTTAGTTTTCTGCGAAAAATTCAAGCTAAAATTAAACCAAACGGAGGCAACAAAAATTCCAATAATCAAAGTAAGCAGCTTTAAGCAATCAATCATCAAATACCCAAACTTTACAGAAATTAATCGATTTTGCGTAACGACTTTTCAGCGAAACTTAACCTAGTATATTTGCCCTAATTAACTATTTTCTTCACAAGCAAGAGAACACTAGTAAGTACATTGAAAGCATCGAATTCCGGCTATTTTCCTCCGTTTTCTCGGCAGCCAAACAAGCTTGATTGAAACCGACCGGAATCGAATGCTAAGGGAGTTGATAATCAACAGGTCTAGATCTAGAATTGAGTTGAAAAATTGAAATCGCAGGTTTTAGGAAAAGAGGAAGAGAGAGAAACGACTTTACCTTGTGGAGTTTGATCTTGGAGAAGAAGACGAGAGAGAGAGAGAGAGCCCCCAAGTTGTAGAAAACTGTAGAGAGCCGAACTGGAGAGAAACAGGGCAATTTTTTTGCGTTATGAATTGATGTGAGAATAAAGAAGGTCTGCTAAGATGCGCATCGGTGCGTAGTATGCACGCCATTTGGTTCATTCGCCACCTGTCCCGGATACCTCGGCTTTGCTGACTTGGGCTTTCAATTTTACTACAAAGGCCCAAAATTTTGTTCTGGCCCAATTTATGGATACGAATTGCACCGGCCACCCCGCCTGGGCAGGAGCGGACCGGATGAAGGAAATGGTGGCCCAACCGGGCCTTATAGGACGGCAGGCCACTTGATAGGTAAATGTAATGTTTTTTGATAAAATTACCCAACTAACTACCTTTTTTTTTTCATGTATTAACCAACATAATATAAACTTTCCTATCTTCACCGGCATAACACAAAATTTAATTAAGTTAAGTTTAATTTTATATCATATTAGTCTAATGTTACTTTTTTATGTCATGTTGGTACAATGATCTTTAAGTTTGTGTCATTCAAATACTTTCCCCAATGTTTTTTATCTAGGATTTTCCAAAAATTATGTAAAAAGTGATTATAAGGACCGGCCGGTGGGCCTAGAACCTTGGTGCTACCAAGTCCTAATGTTGGGCCAACTAGCCTAAGTTGTTTATGCGGACCGGCCTACAAGTCAAACAAGGGGTCACAGACCGACCTGTCTAACTTGGTCCATACTTACAGCTCTAATGAAAAGATAAAGATAAGGGAGAAACAAGTACATAAATAATTGAAGTAGATAGCTTATTTTAAAAATATTTAGTGTATAATAGCAGTCAATAATAAATTTATTTTCAAGAACATGAAAAAACAAAAACAAAAACCAAAAGCCTTTGTTTTCATATTTCTACCGCCTATATTGAAGGTTTCACCTATAGACCAGTCAAAGGTTAACGAATATTTGTTTTATTGGAATATTCTCAGTTGGTCAAAAGAATAACTTGCAAGAAAAGGTTATCTAAAAGAGGATAATTTTATTAAGTTGTGATCAAAGTTGAAAGCTTAGAAATCCAAACCACAACCAAGTTGTGGCAGGAATCTGAATATCTATAAGATTCATGATACATTGCCTAATTTTCTTTGATGAAATTCTTTTATAAAATAATTAGAAAAATAAACTGTTTTATTACTAGTTAAAGATTTTGTATTGCGTTGCTTAAAATTATTTGATTGTCTACTTTTATCCTCATTGAAACCAGCACTTTTGGAATCTTAAAAAATCTATTAAAAAAAAAATCCCTCGTTTCAAAAAGACAAAGACACAGCCTTACACAATCTCTAAAGAGGCTCATTTAATCAGCAGCAAGGCTCACACGAGCTCCCTTGTGCTTGTTGGTGGCGGTCCTCACACAAGGCACACAAGTTTATGCACGACTGTCGACTCGCTATGTGTGGTGAAGAAGAGCATGGTCCTGTGATACCAAAAAAAATCTTTGCTCTGCACCAATATGAGGTGAAAAAAATACAACCAACTTCATTCAAATACGACCACATTCGACCGAACTCGATTCCGGTGGCTGTCATCTAACAGGCTGTTGATGGTCACCTACTAGGATATTCCATTGACCTGCATGAGATTGAGGAGGTAACCTATTGGCTGACTCAGTGACACCTAGTTCTCGCAACTTGCACTTGTCCATTGGTATTGAGGGTAACCCATTGAGTGATGAGTGTGACCTATTGAGCGACTTTAGTATCTTGTATGGATGTAGAGGGGGCAGGGATAGGTCGTTTTTTCAGATGCCAATGCTCGAAAATGTGAAAGGATGAAAAGAGACGACGGAATTACCATACCTAGACTCTAGCAATTTAAGGACCCCCCACTCCTTGTAGTGGCCAAAATTTACCCAAATGAGTGACTTAGGGCCTGTTTTTAGGACGCCATCTCCGAATGGTATTTTATCATTTGGATTTTAAAATCCCAACTTTAAATCAAAATTTTCCTCTCTTTCATTTTCAAAAAACTCAAACTTTAAAAGTTCATAACTTTGTCATTTCAAATCGAAATGAGATGATTTTTTAATGTGAAATCATTGTATCAACGAGACGAATAAGACAAGATTCATTTTGCATACATATGTTGGGGTTAGACTTCATCTTCCCTTTACGACGTTAGCCTCCAACAGTTTATCTAACGAACGATTAACTCTCTACTTTTGGGCCGGACCCAACTTATGATATTGTTTTATCATGGGCAACAATCGATCACACAATTGGGCCAGACCCAATCCATTACTTCGATCATTCTCGAACGATGATCGCTCGTATAATGTGGACCGGACCCAATTTACAACTCTAAATTCATTTGTGAATTACGGTCATTCACATTCGAACATCGAACTAACAAATCGAATGTGATCTTTATATATAATCCACGAACGATGGATTACAAGGACAAAGACTTGTGTTCTAACTATAGTTCGTCGCTCGTGTTCGACAAAGATTATAAGATATATCTCCCATAATCGTCGAATAATGATATCACATCAGTAACCGCCAAGCCCATTGTCCAAGATTAAGGTTTACTCTGGTAACCGTTCAATCTAAATCACCAATGGCGTACTTACACGTGTCCCTTAGGAGAATATCTGAAACTGTCATCAGCAGTTATGGGTTCAGACCCACAGGACTTCCTCTATAAATAGAGGAAGACCCCCCCTTCAGACAGGATCGAATTTGGAGAAATCTTCTCTTCCTAGTCTGAAACTCATATATTGTTACTCTGCCGAAATACTCACAAAAACATATTCTTGTACTTATAAACATTCATATACAGTGAAATTACTCTCTCACAGAGGAAGTAGCACATCGTTGGGCAAGCTTCTTTATATCTTAGTGTCAATCGATTTTCTATTCATTTTTCTGATTTAATTATTTGTTTCATATTCATTTACTGACATGAATATTTCTGTCCTTACGTTACTTTATAAGTTTCACCACGATGTTCAAGGACCCAAATAATCGATTATTACATTTTCCTTACTAATTATTCTGTTAAATTTTGACTGTAGAATTACGACATCTACAACATACATATATATATATATATATATTTGAACATATTTCAAAATTTTGTATTATTTTCTATATCACATAACTTTTTCAAAATTTTTCCCCTCAAACACACATTTTCAACTCAACTTTCAAAACACCATTTCCAGATGTCCCCTCTACCTAGGTCATCATATAAATATAGAAGAGGAGAAAATGCAATAAATGTGTATATCAACTATTAATGGAAACCTAACACGGATATTCTTATAAAATGCAACATTTTTCTGCTTTTTTTTTTTTCCACTACAACTAAAAATTTTTCCGTTTTTTTTAATTATATTTTAAAGTGTTATTTTTATAAATTGAAGTAAAAGACTAATCATAATATTTATGGCTTCTCGTCTCATGTTAAATTTTGGGTTTGAGTGTATTAAATTTGTATTCCTTTTTTTGAATTAAGGGTGACGGATTCGAACTTATTCCACACTTAACTCCACCTTTGATAATGCCTACAACCACGGTAACAAAATAGTATTAAAAATAAAAGGTACATGAATTTTAATAGAATTAATGTAAAAAAGTTTTCCTTTTTTCTTAATTTGAAATGTTTTCATTTTTAAAAAAACGTATTACAAATTTGCAAGTACAATAGTTTTTTAGACTGGTTAAATCACTAACCGAAACATAAACAAATCCATTTGATTCAACTCAATAGACATCACAATTTATCACATAAGTCACCGCGCTTGGAACTAAAAATTTAGATTGAGTTTTGATTATTAAAAAAAAAAAAATCCAATTTAAACCTAAATCTGGTATTTGACCCCCTCTCCATTTAGTTATCTAAACAATTTTATTACAATTAAAATTCATATTTTTCTTTTCTTAAAAAAAAAAAAAAAGGGGTCCGAATGAATAAAAATTTCAACCTGTGAACAAAACTATTTGAATTCATCTAATTTTGCCTCATGAACTTTAAAATCGTAAACTTTCAAGAAAAACGCCCTTCCGTGTTGTCCATCCATGTATTTGTTAAAGAGAGAACAAAAAAGGGGGGGCATGAATGGGGGCTAAACCGTTAATTGGAGGCAAGACCACATGCAAGGTTTGATTGAAGTAGATCCCACTTTACCCCACAAGTCAAAAGCAACGAATCTCAGCGCAGAAATGTAGGAGATTCACTCATTGTCCCCAAATGTTCACAATTAAAGCATCCAACCACGCCCCAATAATTCCAATAAAAATAATGGTTAAACATCACCAATATTGTTGATCAAGTTTGAAATTTTCATCCACATGGGAGCTAGCTTAACTTCATTAGACTTCATTATCATCTAGCTTCAATAATTTCTTCATTTGTTAGGTATCAATTAATATACTATTGATTTTCGAAGTCGGCGGAGAGATAACCTCGTAGTATAAATATCCTCAATCCAGTTTCCACACAAGCCAACGTATATACAGAGAAGGAATACTATATGACTCCGCATATAAACAAAGAGTGAGTCTCATCCCAATGAGACTCACTTGCTATATTTTCATATGGAGGTGTCCGATACGTCAAGGCATCAATTTTATATACAAAAGGATAGAACAATCCTCATAAAATCCTGCTAAAATATCGTTATTCAATATGAACTTAACAAACAAGTCTTCGACTTTAATATTAAGGAATTGGTTTTTACTACAATAATTTGATCCATAGGCTTTTTTAGTGCAAGTAGAAGTAAAACAAAAGACAGACATTCAGATAAGCTAACGGTCCGTAAAGTATTAAAATCAATAAAGTTATTATTTCTACATGTGATAGATACGAAAACGATGAAAAGGAATTATAAAACAATCGTTCCTTATCTTTATATCACCACTACCGATGATACATAGACAGATTAGTCGCTCTTGTCAGTTGAGCAAAGCCAACCACAATTGCAACCCGACGCAATGTTGCCCGGGTTCTATTTATTCTCTTCAGTAAAGCACCCTCATGCATATCCTAGTTCAAACCTTGGCCTCTACATGAAGATCTTCAAGTCCTAATAACCAGAGAGGGCAATGTAGTCAAATCCACCCAATTCCTGCCAATACAAAGAGCAATTTGATTACCCTTTCCCGTACTTCTGTGTCATTGGCAGCTAAAATATTAGAGAATCTTGACTTTTATTCCACCCAATCTTTTCCTGAATATTCCACAATAATTCTCACTCCACATTCACTACAGAACAGAAATCTAATTCCTTTGATTAAGGACTGTTAATTATTCCTCGAAAAATTCTATACATATTAAAAACCATCATATCTATCTCAAATTCTATTAATTTTATGTTTTTTTTTTTTTCATTTTGGTATCTATCTCAAATTCTATTAATTTTATGTTTTTTTTTTTCATTTTGATATGTGATTTTAATCAGATTTAATATTAAAAACCATTAAAAACCATGTAGCATCATCCTCTAACAAAAAGCTTCTTATTCTTCAACCCTCCTCCAATTGAGAAGAAAGCAACCAATAAATAAATGCATTCATTCATCCACGCCTTTTGCTCCCCAAGAACGGACATTTCATAAATGGATTCTCCTTTTGAGTACCAATCTTCAGTCTGTTTCCAAAACAGCATAAAATCTGGTTCACATTAAAGTTAATCCTCCCTTTATTCCATTTCAATTCAATGCCTAACTCCCATGTACACAACTTTTTTTTTTTTTAATTCGTTTAATTTCAATCAACTAGAGCGTTTTTTTTTTTCTTTAATAATAAGATGATCAACGATGTCTTCACGTCTCCAGACCAACAACATTATAAGAATTTACAGGGTATCACATGTAAAAAAAGAACATGTCCAATGTTTTCTGGCCTAACATAAAGAGTCCAAAATCACCAAACCCAATCCACTTAGTTAACCTTATCTTTTTACAATTTACTAAAGAATATCTCTCATTCTCCTCGCTGAATGCTTAGGTTCGAGTCGTCACTACCGCATTAGTCGGGGTATATAACAATCTACTTCGTGAAATATCCATATATACCTCCCTAAGGTTATCTGGGCATTCCAACCTCTACTCCTATAACCCATTTCTCTTCAGCCAAAAAAAAAAAAAAAAAGTAAAATCACTAAAGAAGATTTTAAAGACACATATCAACTTACATGTACCCCACAAGTTGCAACCACCGGACTTCACACATATATTGATTCCCATAATTTAATTTAAGAATCACACACCAACCTTGACCACAAGATGGCGATGATAGGTTGAGGCCACAGAAGCTCACAAAATTGTGGTCAACAATCTATACCCTTTGGTATTCCTCTATCTATACATGTGCAACATTCCACTAGGATTTTTAATCTACAAAGGACAGACCCAAAACTTTGGCCCCATGAAGATAACCGATCAGGCTAGAAATCAATCCAAACAACACAAAAGCAAAACAAACAAACAAAAAAAAGGGGAAAGCTAGGGCTAACGCAATACACATCAGCCAATTGTCAAACACCGAAATGCAACTAAGTGACTAACAACACCATCACAACTAATAAAAGATAGATCTAGATCCCAGAGACTCGTTTTCTATTAATGCAATCTGAACCACAACCACAATTACTCATTTAATTATAACTTTCAAGCTCGGGTGGGGTAATTTGGCACGAAAATTGTCTACCCTAAAGAATGAAGGAAAGCTAGGGCTAACACTATACACATCAGCCAATTGTCAAACACCAAAATACAACTAAGTGACTAAAAACAACCATCACAACTAATAAAAAATGAATCTAGATTCTATATTGTGAAACTCGTTTTCTTTGAGCGCGATCCGAATCACAACCACAATTACCCGTCGGTAGATTTGAAGCTCGGGCAGGGTAATTCGGCATGAAAACTGTCTACCCTAAAGACACTGTACAAAATAGCCATACCCCACAAAAGATGATAATGAGAATCTCCTCATCCAACCTTTGGAACAAGACGACAATGACACTACCGCGAAAAAAAAAAAAAAAAAAAAAAAAAGAGGCCAAAAAGCATGAACAAAGCAAAATCAAACCACCCTATATAAAGGTCCTGAACAGGATCGCAACCGAACAAAAAGGAAAAGCAATATCCTATTCAAAGAAACCACAAACAACCAATGTTCTAATTAATTAGATTGTGAACTTTTATAGCACAAATTCAGCTTAAGAGAAAGAGAAATTTGCAAAAAGGGATTCAAAATATTATCAAAATACTAAAATCTGACAATTCTAATACGAGGACATAGAAAGAGGGGAACAAGATCCCGAATTTACAAAAGGTTAGATTCGGTTCCATCCCCTCTTTTCCACATAGCGCAAAGGACTCTCTACCATGGTTTGTTACATCCTTTGCCTTTCATGTGATTAAAAAATAAAATAAAAGACATTAACAAAGGAAAAGATAACTTTAAATCTTAAACCAGACGTTCCTAAGGCGACAACCGACCAAACGAAACCAAACGAAACCAAACCGAACCATTCATGGGGATGATAAAAGAGGAACAAACTCAAGCACAACAGTAAGACCACTGCTCATCCTCACCGGAAGCGGAATCAGCAGCAGCATTGTACTCGTCCTCCTCGTTGCAGTAGTAAAAACCGCCGTTACTCATTGCAGTCAAGCAGCAAGAAGACCCCACAAGGTAAGGCATGCTGTGGAAGGAGTGGGCGAGGCTACTGGCAAGGGCAGCGTTCGCCATGCCATCATCCTCCGAACCGCACTCCTCGGCGCGGTGCTTGAGCGCCTCAAACATGAGGTCGGGCTCGTGCTGCATCACCCGGAGGACATCCCCGCAGGACGGACCCTGCACAGCGCGTGTTACCGCGAAGCTGTGCGGGCCATCGCTCTGCGAGACCCGAACCACGCTCGGGCAGCCGAACAGGTTGTGGACTCCGCCAAGTGCCTCCTCATAAGCCCCGCCCAAGAACATCCCCAAGTAGTACTTGCCTTCCAACTCGTGCAACGGCAAGCTGGATTCTCCGCCGATGAACTTGTCGATCTTCCCATCGCTGTCGCAGGTTAAGTCCGACAGAATCCCCCTCACCGCAGGCCTCTGATCGAGACGGTGAATTGGAATGATTGGAAACAGCTGACCGATGCCCCAGAAATCAGGAATCGAGGTGAAAACAGACAGATTGACATGATAAGTACGGGTTGGATCCGAAACACCAATCACTTTCCAAACGAATTCGCAGAACCCATCAACAGCAGCTAGTTGTTCAATATCAAGAGACCCTTCCTTGAACTGATCAATACAGCGTTGTTTCAGCTGATCCGCATAAAACAAACAAGTATCAGAATCACCGTTAATGGCCGCAGCAGACAGGTTTCTGTAATCGGACCGAGCTTCCTCCGAAAGCCCTTCGACGAAGTACTGCAGCCCAAGGGCGGACATGCCTGGAGTCTCATAAGTACTTGCAGATACAGCCTCAAAAATCAGAACCGAGTGATGGGAGACAATTGCTCTGCCACTCTCGCTGCAAATCACCGGGTGCTTCACTGACCTGCGTTCACAAACAAACCGAATTGCCCGAACAACCGCCAAGGCGTACTCTTCAAGCCCATAGCTAATGGAGATTTCCGAGTCGCTGGATTTGGATCCATCATAATCAATTCCCAGACCGCCTCCAATGTCGAGAACCCGCATTTGGGCACCGAGGCGGACGAGCTCGCAGTAGATCTGCGCCGCCTCGGAGACTCCGTCAGCGAGCAGAGCAGTGGTGGGAATCTGAGACCCGATATGGAAATGCAGCAACTGGAGGCAATCGAGCATACCAGCCTGCTCAAGCTTTTTCACAACGCGAAGAATCTGCGTGGTTGTGAGCCCAAACTTCCCTTTCTCACCAGAAGTCGACCCGAAATGACCGGAATGCTTCGTCCTGAGCTTGGCACGGACGCCAATCACAGGACGAATCGAGAGCTTCCTGCTCAATTCAATCACCAAATCGATTTCTTCCTCTTGTTCCAGAACTATGACAGTGTTGAGAGCGAGCTTCCTAGCTACAAGCGCAAGCGAAATGTACTCGGCGTCCTTGAAGCCATTGCAGACCAGAAGGGATTCAGAGTTACCTTTGCAGAGACAACTCATCGCCAGGAGAAGCTCAGGCTTCGACCCGGCTTCGAGGCCGAAACGGAAAGGGGATCCGAACTTGACAATGTCCTCAACAACGAAGCGGTCCTGGTTGCATTTCACTGGATAAACACCCTGGTAGTGAGATTCGTAGTCCTGCGATTGGATCGCGAATTCGAACGCCGATTGGAGAGACTCAAGCCGGTTCTTGAGCACATCGGGAAGGCGGACAATGAGGGGCAGTTGCAAACCCAACCCGCCGGAGGACTTCGGATCGGAGACCTTCTTCACAATCTTAAGCAGATCGATCTCCTGGTGAGGCATGGTGGCGGCGCCGTAGGGACGGACGGAGACGTTGCCGGAGGAGTTGACGGAGAAGTAAGGCGCCCCCCATCCGTCGACCTTGTAGAGGGCGGCCGACAGAGAGGGCGACCAATGGGAGCTCTCCACGTTCGTCGCCGTAGGAACGCCGGTGAATGGTGGGACCGGCGCGGGAAGAGAGCTATCCCCGGCGGAGAAGGCAGCGTAGCCGGGAGGAGCTGCAGCAGCTGCGTCCACGCAACACGCCAGGGCCGGCATCTCTTCTTTCGCTCAACCGATCAAAAGAATGAAAGAACCAAAGAAAATAAATTTTTTTTTTGTTTTAGAAAAATGAAAAGAAAGAAAAAGTTAGGGTTTTAGAAAAAAATTTCTGTTTGTTTCTATGGAAAATGTCTGTGCGTTTGTGAAGGTGGGGGCTTTAGAACCCGCCGAGGCCGAGGCCCCGGCTACCCCCCTCAAAAGAAGCAGTAAAGGAATCTATTGAGACTCTCTCTCACCCCCTCACAGTGCTCCGAAATCCCCACGCCGATCCCTCAGAAGAGCTTTCTCGGAGAGAAAAAAAAAACGCAGATTTCACTAGAAAGTAAAGGTCAGGAATTTAAGCGTAGAAAACCGAAATCACCATGCAGATCGGAAAGCTCGGCTATTTGGGATAACAAAAACGGTCAGAGAACAGATCAAAATGAAAGAGAGAAAGAGAGAGAGATCGAGGAAGAGAACTGGAAATTTTCCGGGAAAGACGAGAGAGAAAATAGCCGAGAAAGTGTGGGAAAATTTGGAGAGGCGTAAAAGGGAGAAACAAGGACTAGGTTTTTTTTCTTTTTTCCCTCTTTCTAAGAGTACGCCGAACGATGGAAGAACTGGCGAGAATTGCATGAATGGCGAAGCTTATTTATATAGGGATTCGGGGATGGCAATTGGGCCGTGGGGCCCATTTTTTAATTTTTGGGCCGAAAAAATAATAATTTGTTCCCAATTTCTCGCGTTCTTCTGGTTTACCCTCTTAGATTCCGTTAATAACGACTCATCAGCGTCGAGTTGCCGCGTGGCTGTGAGACACACGTGTGGGACCCATTCTCGACTATAGACGAGAAAATCGGGGATTAGCTTCGAGTGATATCGAGTGAAAGTTTCGCGCGATATTTTGGGGGTGGGGAAGGAAACCAGCGCGAAGTTTCTCTTTCTCCCCCCTTCAATCATGATGATGAGGATTTAGTGACAGCAAACGGCTCAGATCATGCCACGTGGAAATCGTTATTGCCGCTGCGCAAATTTTTATATGGATTCCACGGAGTCACAGGTGTGCGGCTAAATTGGCGTTTTTATCTTTTCTTCTTCTTTTTTTCCTTTTTTTTTTTCCTCCATTTCCCTAAGAAAACCAAAAATGATTTTTTTAATTAAAAAAAAAAAAACAATACAATACAAAACGTAAAGACGATCCTTTGAATTGAATGAATTGTGATATAAAAATTTTTAATTAGGGTCACGTGGAGAACACGTGTCTCTTGGCCTTTACTCCTATAATGAGAATGAGCGGCCTTTCTCTGTTGGATCGTCAAGGTCCAATTTTATATCTCCTAGTTGACCATGGGTCAAATATTTTAGTTATCTAAACCACTAAAAAAATCTACACGCCATTTATAATCGATTGAAAACTGCCACTGGAAGGCCTTTAAAGAAGAAAACGATTGAAAAACTCTAATTCTTACACGTTAAAGAAATAAGATAAAAGAGAGAAGAGGAAAGTTTACAGTGGCTTTCGGTTATCATTTTTGAGGTATATATATATTTCTATTTCTCACCATTGCATGATGAAATATAACCATCCGAACAATTTGATTGACAAAAATCAAATGTCACATAATTATTAAACTAAAAAACTATTATAAAATGAAGATTAAAAAAAACTCAAATAAAATTATTGATATTTGAATCATACATAAATTTTGATAAAGTATAACATATTGTAATTTTATGATGACTTTTTTGACATTCCATTTTTAACTTTTTAAACCGATTCTAAATACAGTAATATACCCATTTCTTAATTTGAAATTATTAATTTTATTATAAATATATCCTAACTATTTTTATAGAATAAATATTACTCTACCACTTATAGAATATATCCCTAACTATTTTTTATAGAATAAATACTACTCTGCCAGTTATAATATCATTTCACAACCTTGGTTTAAAGGACGTTTTAAAAAAGCCAAAGCTTTACTCTTTGTGGAGCTCGATTTTATCTTATTTAGAGAGTTACGTGTATGCTAATTAAAAAGAGTGCATGAAAAATTCATCGTTGTTGTTTGGTTGAAACAATGGTGTGGCTGTATATCAATTGTTACTAATCATTGGTTATACATATTCTTTTTAACAAGATTGTTTGTTTCATTTTAATGAAATTTATGCTCTTATTAAAAAAACCAATAATATACATATATTATATATATAGCCTACACCCCTTTAAATTATACAATATATATAACCTGATTGGTATTATACAATTAAATAATATTATCCTGAGTTTAGGGACTTTTGTTTAAATTCTGTTTAAATTGAAACTTTATGAAACTAACCTTTTATTTCAAATTGAAAATGTGTGTTTGGAGGAAAAACTTTTTAAAAAGCTATGCGATATAGAAAATAGTGTAAACATTTAAAATGTGTTCAGAAAAAAATAAAAATGGATCTTATCTTGCTCGTCTCGTCGTTACGAGCATTCTGATATAAAAATTATCTCATTCCAATTTGAAATAAAATAGTTACAGACTTTTAAATTTTGAATTTTTTAAAAATGGAAGAAAGAGAAAGTTTAATGTAGAGATTGAATTTTGAAATTCATATGACAAAATGGCATTTGAAGATGATACTCCAAACATACCTTAAACTTTTTCTTTTCACATTAAAAATAGGTGTGGAATTACTAATGATTATATGCAGTGAAATCTTTTTAGAGGAGCGTGAATTAAATTAAAATCTTAAATCAAAACTATAACGTTAAATTTTTTGTATTATTTATCTATTTGTACATTTGATTTTTTTTTTTTCAAAATGAACTAAGGTTATAATAGAGTTTAATTTGATTCAAAGTTTAAAGTTCAAGCAATTGTGAATTTATACAATAGGATAATTGATATGGATTCATTAGAGATGATAATTTTATTTGTAAGTACTTAAAAATAATAAATTTGGGTGAAATTTAAAATTTTCTTAAAAAATTATACAAATATAATAATTAAAAAATTCAGGGGGACAAATAAGGGATTAAATTAAAATACCTTTTATCATAACGGGTTACTAAGCTTACAGTTAACATGCGTAAGAGATTATCAAATTCCAAGTTCAAACACTAGATTTAGATTTTTCCCAAGTCATTGGAATGGGACATGGGGCGGGCAACACACCCGGGTCCCACCTTCCTCGGGTGTAACCTTATCTTTTTAGGATATTAACGTTTTTTTTTTTTTACTTTTTTTTTTTTTTTTTGGTTGCTTTCATATTTACTTGTTACTTTGTTTTTGAAAAATGTTGAACCCATTTGTCCAATTCTGCCCCGTTGCCCTCTCAAGATGTTTACATAACACGCATCAAACACGCCGAGTAGTAGTTTGGACGTTAACGGCCGTTATGAAATAATATTATGGGTTAGTTCGGTACTATTTTTAGAGATCCCAAAAATCATTTACATAAATTAAGCTATAAATATTATGTTTGGTGAAAATATTCAAGGTCATTTGTACAATTACTAATACAATTTAATAGTTATTTGGAAAAGTTAGAATTTATAACTTTTGCTTTTAACTTATACGGTGAAAATTATTGTTTAGAAATTAGACATAATCTAACAGTATTTTGCATCTGAATTTTATTATTATATTGAATCCCTTCTTTTTTTTATTAAAAATAAATAAATTAAGGATTTGAACCATGGGTATTTGTGGAATTGGCTCTCAAAAGGTAGATTATTATTTTAGTTATACTAATTTTAGTTTTTTTGTCTCTAATTAGATAAGTATGACTTCAAGATATGTTTGGTTTGCTGGTTGGAGTTGAAATTTTTATATTAAAGTTGGTTGATCTTTAAAAACACAGTTAAGATTTTTGTTAACTTTTTAGAAAAAAAGACAAAAACTGAGTTGGAGATGAAGAACCAAACATGGGCTAAAAAAAATAGATAAAATGAAGAGTAAAATATCAAAATAAACATTAAGAAAGGGTATTAAAAACATAAATATAAGTATTTGAGAGGCTGTTATATAATTATCTGATTTTTGTGTGTGGTTGCATCCGGGCCAGGTTTTATTTGAGTACGGCCCATGACCATTTCTTAGACGTAAAGTGTAAGTGGAGTGGGCTGAAGTCAATCGTTGGAGCCCACTCGATATTTATTTTTGAAATTCAAGGATAACGGCAGCCGGTGGTCCTTGATTTTTATTTTTTTATTTTTCAAAAGGACAACTTTAACACGCGGATTTGACGACGTTGACCTTCTGGTCTCCCGGCTGCATCACTTTGCTGATTTTTCTTCTTCTTTTGTTTTGTTTTTTGTTTTTTGTTTTTTTAGGGTAAATTGTTTGGTTGATTTTTGAATTTTGAATTTTATTTAATTTTAATTTATAAAATTTTTTTTAATTGTGGTATGTTATTAAATTATCAAAATATTACTATAATAGTTTTTTATATTAATTTTTTAACAGAATCTGTTAGTTAGCATCAATTTTTGATCAAATTACTAAAATATTTCGTTTAAAAATTAATATAAATGACTATAGTAGTAACATTTTAATAGTTTATGAGCATTCTTTATTCTTTTTTTTTGTAGCTGAAATGATTATAAATTATTAAAAATGCTGCTGCAGTAATCATTTTCGTTAATTTTTTTACAGAATCCATAGTTAGCGTCACTTTTTAACCAAATTACTAACAGATTCTGTCCAAAAATTGACGGAAAAGACTATTGTAACAATATTTTAAAAGTTTAGTGGTATTCCAGCTACGAAAAAAAGTTCAAGGACCATAGTTACACAAAGTTAAAAATTTAAGAACTAAATGAGCAATTTATCCTTTTTTTTAAGGGAAGAAAAAAATTATTGAAGTTCGGAAATCCCATTAACAAAACTAATAGAAGATCCAAAATTCGGAGATGTTTGCCAATATTTCAAAACTCAGAGAGTGTTTCCTGACAAGATCCAAAATTCAGGGGGTAAACATGAGGTTTGTCTTTGATTCCCATTAACAAAATTAACAAAAGGGGCAAATGTACGAAGGTTTCAAAATTTAAGGAAATAGATGTTACAAGGTTTGGGGATTTTTTTTTTTTTTTTTTTGACAAGATCCAATGTTTAGGGACAAAAGTGAAATATGATTCATTATTTAAATTGAAGTTGTACTTCATTTTATTGTATTTTGTGACCAAAAAAACAAGCTATAAGATTACCTTAAGGTTGTTCATTTTTCTTTCTTTGAAATCGGAGGTGGGGATTCAAACTCTGTTGCTTTGTTTGACATTTAAGTTTAACTCCAACTAAATTATATTTTTTAATATCATTTTTTTATCTTTTTCTGAAAAATTAATAAAATTTATAACTAATTTTTGAAAAGTTAAACTAACTCCAACTTAAAAATTTCATCTTCAACCGGTGAATCAAATGCACACGCTATAACGGTGAACCGTTAGGCTATATCTGTAAATATATGTAGTTCTTGTTTTAACTATAATGAAAAAAAAAATATGATGATTTATAATAGTGTCCCTCTGGAAGAGTTTTTTTTTTTATGTATTTTTATTTTGTTTTGTTTTTTAATACCTGTCAAAGAATCTCATTAATTTTTTTCAATGAATCTTGATTGTTTTAGTGTGTTCCGGTTATGTAATTTAAAAAAAAAAAAAAAAAAAGAAGAAAAAGTGTTCCTGTTATGCTACTGGGTTTGCTTTTTTAACTCAAATTTGGTATTATCATCAACACTGGTAAGTAATATCAAAACATTTGAAAAGTTCTTTTAAAATAACATTTGAAAATTGAGCTACTAATTTTGACAACTAAAACATTTTAAATGTCATGAAAAAGTTAAATTTGGAATTTGGATAGATAAAGTTTTTTCATTTGTTTTATATAATTTATAATACAAGTGGAATATGAGATAGTCATCACATGATGAGATAATTTCTTACGTTTTTTAGAGGTGAGAAAATTTCTTATTGACTGATCATATGAGTCTATTTTCTCTCATAATTCAGTTTGATTTTTGATTTTTGATTTTTGATTTTTGATTTTTATTTTTTTTAAAAAGACAATGGTTTGAAGTGATTATGATGTTTTTTCCCCTTCTCATCTCATCTCATGATAATGTTCAATATTTGAAAATCTTGCTTTAAAAATTACTTATTCAATCAATAAATTATACCGTGTTGGGACTTGACGAGAGTGAAACTTATTCATCATTCATGTAAAATTATGTTGGTTTCTTGTATTCCATTGATGAGCTTTGAAATTTTTCTCTTAAATAAAATACATAGAGAACGACCTTTAAAAAAAAAAAAAAAAAAAAAAACACACATAGAGAACGGAATGAAACTAATATTCTCCCTTTATTCAAGAAAAATAAATTATAAAATTTCATCAAGCGAAGGTGCCTACAATAACACAAATAAGTTACTACCATAAAGAATTTTTTTATTTAATCTTCTTTGGGTATATTCAATTTAATAAATTGAATTAAAACTAAAGTGCTCTGCCAAATTCGACTTGTCACATAAGTTAAGCACACCCAATCAATGAAACCAAAATCAACTACAATTTTAGACCTTCATGGAACTTTGGCGGGCCAAAGTTTTTGACCAATTAGTAGACCTTTTTATTCAACCAAAAAATAATAATAATAATAACAATAAGTAGACCTTTTTGCCACATGACATAACCATGTTCACACATTTTTTTTCTTTTTTAAATAAAAGGGTGCCTATTTGTTTGAGAAAGACATTTGTACATTCTTCTTTTACCCGCAACTCGTAGTGATTGACTATTTGACTCTGACTTGGAAAAGTGGTATATATTTGGGCCCTGTTTTCCTCTATTAATGGTTTTATTTATTTATTTAAATTATTATGATAACAATCACCCTCTCCATTAACCGACTTGTTTATATATATATATATATATATATATATCACCAAGAACGTTGATTGGGTGGTAAATCTACTAACCTCATATAAAAAGTCGTAAAAGTTGTGAATTCGAATTAGAATCGTCCTAATAATCAAAGTATATATATGGAGTAATCTTTTTCTTCTTAACTTAAAAGTTTGAGATTTGAACTCTTTATTTTATAATCAAATATGAAATTATTATTATATTATATCTAAAACCACATATGACAATTTATTTTTAAGATAAATTCATAACCATTTGAGGAGTTACACCACTTTATGAAATTATTTGGATACAACATCCTCTTTCTTTTTAAGCATTTTTTATTTAAAAAAAAATCAATAATCCTTTTTCTTTATTAGGGAAAAAATAAAAATAAAAATAAAAATAAACTTTTTTGGTTAATGACTTGTTTCGTTTAAAAACTTCTTTTTAAAGGAACTTGTGATAATAGAAATGAAACTATATTCATCTTTATTAGAATCTTTCGGACAACAATTTATTTATTTACTCTTTTAAATTTGTTTGTTTCTTCCTACGGGACAAAGTTTTTTTTTTTTTTTTTTTTTCCAAAAATAAGGACAAAATGATTGAATCTACCGACAAAGGTTTGAGTTTTCATTCTATCCCATTCCTTCGCGGACGCTTCCCCGCTAATGAGATATATTATTAACCAAAGTACATGTCCTTATTTCCCTAGTTTTTTATTTTTTCCCTTCCTCTCCCTAGCACAAAATGGATTTTTTTTATTTATGAGAAAATCAAAAGGATATTCCTTGTACATGTTAACTTATCTTTCATAAGAAAAAGGATGCTTTATGTTTTTTGTTTTTATCAGAATAAGCGATATTTTAGGAACTTATAATCTTGAGTAAGTATATTTTGAATTTTGTAATAGAGTGCATCAAACCTAGGGAAAAAAAAAAAAAAAAAAAAGCGCGTCAAATTGATATCGTTAGTTGAAGTTTTAATTGAACACTCTTATATGTGTATTACGTGAGCTCGTTTGAAAGATATAAATTAATGTTTGAGATGACAAAGAGCAAGTCACGCCCATGAAACATTTCAATTTAAATTTTAACATCCATCGTTAATTTAGAACACTCTACTTTTATTCAAGTTCAAATTTTAAAGGAGAAATTGCAAAATTTGTACAAAATTCAGCAACTCTAAGCAAAAAGAGAGTTTAAATTTTTTTATAAGAAAAAAAAAGAAACTATTTTTCTGAAAAAAATTAAGTATAAGGGAAGAAGACATATATAGACACGAAACTCATACATCAAAAAAAAAAATCATCAAAAAATATAGACACGAAACTCATTTCAATTACAAAATACTATTTTATTGGAAAACATGAAAAGAATAACTGTTAAGCCAAAAAAAAAAAAAAAAAACTTCTATTAATACTAATAATAAACGTAATAATTCCACTGTCCACAAATAAAAAAATAAATTTACGAAAAAAAATTACGAGAAAGGGACTATACAGGTTTTTATTTTTTTTACACCAAAAAAATTTTGAAGAAAGGAATATACAAAAAAATTTTTAGGGTTAATTGTTGAATTGGTCCCTGAACTTTTAAGTAGGTGAGAGTTTGGTCCTTAAATTTTATTTTTTGATAAAAATACCCTTGAACTTTTAAATATGTGAGATTATGGTCCCTAATCTATTTTATTGTTAAAATACTCCTAAACTCTTAAAAAGATGTGTTTTGGTCCTCATGTTAAATTTTGGACTAAGGTGGGGATATGACGATGGTGTGACACCGATGGGATAGGTCACCTCGACTAGCAGAATACGACGACATATTTTTGTTTTTGAATAAAAGGATTCTGTTACCTTAAAAAATAAATAAGCTCAAAACAATATCCAACAAAAACTATCTTTATAAATTGAAAAAAAAAAACTCACAAATCTTTAAAAACCAGGAAAAAAATGATAAAGAGAGAAATAAAAATATTGTTTTATTGTGAAGAAACAAATCAGTTTAAAATAAAAGACAATAAATAAAACCATATTTTATTTGTCTATTTGTGAAATTTTTTTTTTGATTACTTATGATATGGTGTTTTTTTTTTTTAAATTCACAAAAGATTATTTTTTGTTGGGGATTTTTCAAACTTATTGAATTTTTAGGGTAATATATAGTAATTTTGTTCAAAAAATGAAGTAATTTGTCATTTTCTACGAGCTGAGACGACCTCCTCCATTAATATCACTCCACCATCATATACCACCTTCATTTAAAAAATTAATGGAAGGATAAAAATACACATTTTTTAAGAGTTGCGGGGTATTTTGACCAAAAAAAAAAAAAGACTAGAGACCAAACTCTCACAAATTTAAGATTTTAAGGGTATTTTCACCAAAAAAAATGTTTATAGACCAAACTTTCACCTATTTAAAAATTTAGGGATCAATCTAATAATTTATCATTTTTTAAAAAGAAGGAATATACAAAAATAATAAAGCATATTCCAGTTAACTGCTAAGACTTGCCTATCAGAAGAACGAGGCAAGTTTATCATTATCAGGAGCAATCACTATATTAAGAATATCATTGATAATATTAGGAAAGACTTCTTTCAAAGTTGATCACGAATACATTATTTATCATTCCTATAGATGTCTACAATATTAGTTGTCAAAAAGCTTTGGTGACACTATAGGTATCAATTATTACAACAGTTTTATATCCCAGTCAATTATCAGTCGATGGATTAACTGATGAGTTTTCACCGGTAATTTGATGATTTTCTAACGACTTTCTAAAGGAATATCGTCAAGAAAATGTCATATAACGGATCATAAAAATGAATCAAGAAGACAATGGAGTAATCCAAATTTAAAGAATGACGTTGAAAAAAAAAATCTCATTTCATCATAAAATTTGAGAAAAAGTTTTGTTATGTAGTGCTATATTAAGATACGATATACGCAGAAATTAAAAAAAAAAAAAAACATTTACAAAGCCACTTTTTATAAAAGAAAATTCAACAAATTAAAAAAAAAAATCTAAACAAGACTATTTTTTATGGAAGGGCATTATAGTCATTAAAAAAAAGTGGTGGGCTAACGGGAATGATTCATGTTTCTTGGCTCTTGCCACGTACAAAAAGCTCAGGAAGGGGACGCTGGTCAGTTTTAGAACCACCGCTAGGAGGGCATTTCCGTCTTTCCAGAAGAAGCATATTCACGAGGAAAGGAAAAAGAAACCTAATCCCAAAAAAAGTAGAACCCCCTCTAACTAACTAGGACTGAAGGGTGGGGTCCGCAATCCGACGTGGCGGAATCTGAGAGGGAGAACAGGGATCTAAAAGTAGACTCGGCCACTTTTAGTGGAACACGACGAGCGGTTATTCCGGAGCTCTGGCGCTGATCGGGCCCACAAGAGCTAAGGGGATTCTGATACAGGATCTGTGCTTTCCTGATGCGTCTATATATATATATATTGTTTTTTTAATTTAATTTTCTAGAATCTTGACCGTTGCGGACTTAAAAGCCAAGTATTAAGAGATTCCAAGTATTATGTCATTGGGGTATTCAACTCTCACAGTCTGTTACCTTATATACTCCCCGATAACCCCGCGATATTTTGCATCCCCGATATCTCTTCTTCATGATCCATTTCTAAACCTTTTTTTTTTTCAAAATTATTTTTTTTTGCAAAATTTCCACCAAACTTTGGTTCTCGTATTTGAATATCTATTAGAGTCTTATCGGAGATGTTTGTGGTCTTTGTGTTATATGTTATATGTTCTCGATGGATCGAAAGCATTTATCAATTGTAGTGGTTCTAAAAAGAATTTTATGCATATTCAAATTGATGTGTCTAGGAATATTTCTGTTATAGGATGTCGTCATGCATCGTTTCTCATGTGTTTCATCAGATCTTACTAATAAAATCGATTTTTATCAAATATTTCGTATTGTGTACCACAGGATCATCTGTATTATGTTTGATGTTTGTAATACCTTTTAGTTAAATGAATTTTTACCTTAAAAAAAATAATAAAACAAGCACAAAAAAAAAAAAAAAAAACTTAGAGCCCATATATGGAGACATCTAGAGATGGTGTTTTAAATGTTTGGTTGGAAATATATATTTGGGGGGAGAACTTTTGAAAAAATTCTGTGATGTAGAAAATAATGAAAAAATTTGAAATGTGTTTGGGAAAAAAATATACAAAATAGATCTTATCTTGTTCGTCTCATCAATATAAGAATTTTGACGTAAAATCATCTCATTTCGATTTAAAATGAGAAAGTTATGAACTTTTAAAATTTGAGTTTTTTTGAAAAATGAAAGAGAGAGAAAGTTCGATATAGATTATAGAATTGAGATTTTGAAATCCAGATGGTAAAATATCATCTGGATATCTAGTCTTAAACTGGCACTAAGTCTAAGAGAATGCAAGGATTAACATTCTCTTTTTTAATTCCTTATATCGATAGGGCTCACTAAGTTTTCCCATTTATTATTTTTATATGTAAACACATTATTATTTAAGAAATAATGATCACTTACTTTCTATTTGTCTTTGATGCAAAGTAAACATGTCTTAAATACTAAAGTCAAATGTATAATTATCGTTAGAGATGATAATTTTACCCGTAAATTCATTTACATATAGGCACCCATAAAATGAGACGAGGAAAAAGCTATACAAACTGGTGAAGTTATATACGGGTTCAAAGTTTAACCGTCATAGATTATAAACGAGAACATGTTTAGGAGATCTCCGATCGTATTCCTTATTTATCTGTCCCTATTTAATTATAACATTCTTTCTCGATTAAATATGTAATGGATGATTCTCTTACAATATACATTATAAGCGAGAATATGTTTAGAGGATCTTTGATCATATTCCTTATTTATCTGTTCGTGTTTAATTATAACATTTTTTCTCTATTAAATATGTAATGGATGATTCTCTTTCAATATACATTATTTTAAGCATAAAACTTCATTATTTTTTATATATGACAAATTGGGAGCCTGGGTGTTTAGTATTGTTTTCTTTTATTTGAAAATTCCAATATGTCTTTTAAGGTGTGAAAACAGAAAGCATTTTTTTTACATCACGTTTGGTTAACAAATATTTGAAAAATAGAAACGAAAACAGAAAATAGTGAGAATGGATTTGTTAAGAAAATAATTAATTTGGTTTAAAATTTTCATTCCATTTTCATTTTATAAGACAATGTCATTTAATACTTTTTTTTTTTTTCAGAAAAATTATATACACAAAAGCAATCTCTCTTAAAATACAACAAAACACAATTAAGTGGTCTCAGTATCATTTTAAAAAAATTCTCATTATTTTAATCCAAAAATAAAATCATTTCTTAATCACTATCAATCATTGTTTTTTAATATACTTAATGTCTTATATATATATATATATATTTTTTTTTAAATTTTTATTTTATATGATCAGAACCTATGACGGAAAACCCGTTACATCCCATCAATTTAAACAAGTTAACAGAACGGGAATAAGGAGAGTTTTTATTCACAAGGTAGATTGTAAAAGACCACTCAACCTCAAATATATTTATAATACAATTTATAATTATCACTAGGTTATATATACTATCACAATTAAATATATGTACACATATATATAGGGCTACTTTCATGTCCGACATCTTATTTTTGTCGGACACGAATGACACTTGTATTGGTTAGTGTCTTAGGTTGTACTGAGTAGTCTCTTGGGTTGTCGTCCCCCTCTCTTTCTCTCTCTCTCTCTCCCGCTCGTCGGATGGCCGGATGTCGGAGGGAGAGTATTATATATGAAGCTTAACATAGAAGTAGAACTGTAGAAGGATTATTCCTGCAGCAATTTAAATTCAAACTGCAATTATGTCATTTATTACACTTTGAGGACCAATTGAGAGGGACTTTTTGAAATTTGTATGTTAATTAATTGATGTTTAAATGTCGTTTATCACTCAGTATCAGGATCACGTTTATCACATACTACTCTTTAATCGATCCCCAACTCCAAAAGAAAAAACAAAACAGCAAAAACAAAAACAAAAAACGAACGAAAAAAAAAACTCGAAAGCACAAGGGCATGCACACGTTATTATTAAATAAAAACAAATGACTCGTGCAACACGATAACTTCTTATTAGTTGACACTAGTTTGAGGTGCCTTAGAGGCTCAGACACGTTTTCAATGTGTAGTCCATTATTTTGAAAAAAAAAAAAAAAAATACAGATCAAATTATCATATCCATACATATATATAGAAATATATTTTAAACTTGGGTGATATTCTAATTCTATATATTTTTATGATACAATTATGTGGGAAATTAAAATTAGACTATCCTTATAAATACACGGATTGAATTATATTACAAAAACATTAATTAAACAAAATACATGTTAAATTTTTATCCCAAACTTTTATGTGAGAGAAGATGATAAACTTTTTCTTTAGAAACCATACAAGACTATAGGTGAAAGATCTTTCCTCGGGAAAAAAAAAAAAAAAGTGAAAGAGCTAAAAGACGTGGGCTATAATAATTTAATCACACTTGTGCAATTGATAAAAGAAAGAGAGCACATGAGAGTTCTCTTATATAACAACTTTTTTAATTGGACATGAACAATACTTATAACATTTTATTTTATATCTTGTAATTACTAATTGATGTATGTAAAACTTTCTTTTAACAATATTATAATATAAATTATTTAAAACTATCAATGTAAAGAAATAAATACGTATCATCGAAAAATATTAATTACATTAAGATCACTTTATTGTTATAATAATGCGCAAAAAAAAAAAAAAGGTTTCATATGCCGTTATTATATATATGTATATAATTGGGAATTGTTGGACGGGCATTTTATTGAATGAAAAGGCTGAAGAACAAAAATCACATCCCAATTGCTAAAATATAGAGCACAGAAATTCTTTGTACATAGATGGTTATGGCAATAGTTACTCTAATATTTATTCATGAATGATTATTGTTATTTTAGCCGTTTGATGTAGATCAAACGGTTGTAATAAGTTTCGTAGTTGCCCAAAAATAATTTTGACAATTAATAAGCATTGAAGTTATAAAGTTCATTAAATGTAATTTTGAGTGGGCAACCTGTTTTTAACCTACTGACATGGCTTTAATTTTTTTTTTCTCTCACTCAGATAACATCTAAATTAATGATTCATTCCCACATATTTGAAATTCCTGATTCTATTATATTTGAAAAAAAAAATTAAAATGTTTTATTCGAAATGCTAAGTATCATGATCATAAGGTTTAATAAGTCTCAAATAATAATCTTTTTCAGCCTCTTTTTCTCTCCCTTAACTCTTTCTCCTCCAAAATCCAAACTTCAGCCTTTTGTTTGTTTGTTTGTTTTTTTTTTTTTTTGGTCATCTTATATATTTAAAACATACACTTATATCTATAATTTTATTTGGTTAAAGAGTAACCATAAAAAACTCTTCCATAGATATATATAGAGCATAGAGATCAATAGTATTAAGGTTTTTTTTTTTTAATTATTTTTTTTTAAATTTGTAGTGGGAGGATTTCAACTCTGTATTTTTAAGTAGAGTAAGGTGTGATATAACTGTTAGATGATGTTGAGGTTTGGTGGTATATGTTTTAAATTTATACTTGATATTTTCAGAATCCACTATTCCAATTTAAGTCGGCCATTCTTTTCTATGTGTGTATTGTATATTGAGAAAATTAAAGAAGTTTTTAAATTTACTTCTCAAAGATATATAACGTGTACTTAACATGGAATATCACATTTTCATTCCATCAAATTAGGCTGTTTTACCTGTAACTGTAATTCCGTTGTAGCACCTCACCGAAATGGACAAAGAATTACAAATTGCTACTATTTTATGATACAATATTGATCAAAAAAGGGGGAAAAAAAAGTGGGGATAACTCAAATTCTAAACTTCAACACTATGTGTACAAAATTATTACATAACTTAACATGCAATTACGTAGGGCTTATTTGGCATGGGTTTTCAGATATACATACATACATGCATGTATATATATATGCTACGTAGGGCTTATTTGGCATGGGTTTTCAGTTTTGTTTTTGGTCTAAAACCTATATCTAAAATTGTCTGAATAATCTGTAAAAAAGAAAAAAAAGAAAAAAAAAACTTTAATACAAAATCATGAAATATGATTTCTTAAAAAAACTCTCTTGAATCGATTTTGGAACTTGTATTGAAGTTCTAATAAGTTATTATAAACTTTATTAAACTTATTTTTAATCCATTAACCTTTTTTTAAAATGTGATTCTAAACCCTCATCAAAAGCTATAGATTTTACTCCTCTTTTTCTAAGGATTAAAATCAAAAGGCTAAAGTTGCCAAAAAAAAAAAAAAAAAAAAGGAGAAAGAGAGCCACTTTTAGGCCTCGTTTGAGGTTTCAACTTAAATTGTACTTTTTCATATCAGTTTTTGTCTTTTTCTGAAAAATTTTTTGTCTTTTCTGAAAAGTCAACTAAAATTTTCAACTCAAACTCATTTACCAAATGGACCCTTAATATTAAAGTATTTTCCATCCACCAAGATAGAAAAATGATTATCATGAATGTAATGTGGTGAAATTCACCCTAAAAAGAGTTGTGGAATTAGTTTATGTTATGATAGCGTGAGTTGTTCTGGAGACCATCTAGAACTCCATGAATGTCATAATTAGTAGTTTTATTCAAAACTTCTCTTTCCACCAAAAACTTTAAAAATATCGGTGCATTGTCTTTGGGTCGCTTTCGGCTAAGACAAAAAAACATAGGCTGGGTCTTTACCTTCTTTTTGTTTAATTTCTTTTTTTAATTTTTAATTTTTAAATTTTTTTTAATGTGTGTGTCTTGGTTGTTAGAGTTCACAATTGATACTGCAATGTTTGGTAGGGATGAAAATAAAAAGAAAAGAGAAGTAAAATACCGATATGAGAAAAATTTTAAAAAGAGGGAGATTTTCTTTTATGTTGTTTGATAGAAGAGGAAGAAAAAAGTAAAGATAAGATCTAATTTAATACTTTTTAAAATTAATCCTAATATAAATAAAAAGATAAGATGAGATTAAATTCAAAAACGTTATTTTACATACTGCTATTTTATTTTATTTTATTTTTTTATATAAAATTTTTCCTCATCTTTTCTTTTTTTAAATTGGAAGGGTTAAAAATTAATGGATTAATTTATAACTTGTTTGCTTTTCAAATTCCTCTCTACCTAACAATCTAAAGTTCTTTTTCTAATTCATCCTCCAACTTTCTTTCTCTCCCTTTTTCACTCTACCAATTACATAGGCAGAGAACGGTTGTCTAGAGTCTTTACTTTTACCTTTACTTTTACCCCTTTTTTTTTTTTTTTTTTTTTTTTGCAAAAAGAAGTATAAAAGGGGCAAACTTAATATTCTAATACTCTATATAATATTATTTTTAATTTGTATTTAATAATCAATTCTAAATTTTGAAACTTATAAAAAGAAAGTTTTTAGTTCTATTTTTTAGTTTTAAAAATAATAGTTTTGTAATTATAAGGCAAAGCAAAAAAAAAAAAAAAAAAAAAAACAACAACAACAACAATACATCCATCAATAATGCAAAATGCCAAACTTTTGATATATATTATATTTGATGTTAAATTTAATGTTAAGTACAGTATTATGTCATAGATTTATTTTCTAATTCAAATAAAAGCTATTGACTTTTGTTAATTTAGTATTGCATCAATAGGAAAATATTGCGGAGACACTACTAAATAAATTTGACACGTATAGATATATATACACACATACATATATATATATATATATTCTAATGAAAAGACACAGTGATATCATAACTTTCAGGTCATATTACCATACAGATCACATTAGTTAATTAAAGAATATTGCAAAGGACTTTAAAGTACGTTGTTGATAGATGTGAAACCGAGTTAAAAAAGTTTAGACTTGGTTATCTAGCACAAAAATTTTAGTTAAATTTAGAAGATAAATGATACACCATAAAAACAACTTTTATCATGAATAAAATATGTACAAGTTCTTAAATTTGATTGATTTTGCAAAATTGAACTAATTGTTTTATTTTAACCGTTTTACCCCTAATAAGTTAAATGTATAATTTTTTATTCAAGATTCAAACACATTTATATCATTGTGCGTTTTGTTAAAATTTACTGGTGGAACCGGTCAATAGTCGAGATTAAGCTTTTTTACTATGGAATCATTCAAGTTAGTATTGCTATATACAATGACGAAGTCAAAAATTTTTTTAGAGAGACCTCATAACTTCAACAAAAATTTAAGTAAATTCGTTAACTTATTATTGTATTATAATTATAGGTTTAAGATTACATTTCCAAATTTAAGGAGGGCTTTATGATTTATTTATTTTTGGGGGATAAGAGTTAATATACAAAATTTAATGAGGACTTCGATGTAGTTCATTGTACATATAACTATATAAATAAGGTTAAAATAAAAAAAAATGTTGACGGTGGCATAAACGCTCTGTCCCCTAGGTCTATGTTGCTTTCGTCCATGATTGCGTGCATCTCTTCGAGATACATTTACCATTCCAAAATAAGAGAAGCCCTCCTTATATAAGCCCTACTTATATATATATATATATATATATATATATTTATAATGTTATATATATATTTATAAAATTCACCAAGACTTGCAAAAGAAGAAAAAAAAAAAAAGAGAGAAGAAATTATGATATTTTACCATAAAGTTATACGCTCCTTTTTGTTTTGTTTTGTTTTGTTTTTTTTTTTTTGGTGAATTAAAGTTTCACGTTCTTGTGGAATCAAAGATTTAGCACAGTGAAGAAAGAGATTGCTTCTTGGCTCTCTAGCCTAAAATAATAATAATAATAATAAATATTGCGTATTGGCTTGATCATTGATAGACATTTGGGCACGAGTCTCAAAGACAGAGCCCATCCTTGTAGGTGTGTTTGGTGACATGATTTTTTAATGTATTTAGACACTGTATTTAATATTAATAAATAAATAAATTTCACATGGACCCTCAAAAATAAATAAATAAATAAATAAATAAATATATTTCATATGGTCAAACTTTTATTTAACAAAAATTATACACATGTACGGGATTATTCTTGTGTGGCATTCCTATTGAATGATAGTTATAGCTTTTATTTTTTGGTACACTATTACAACAAGTAGTTATATTTAATTCCTATTGAATGATAGTTATAGCTTTTATTTTTTGGTACGTTATTACAACAAGTAGTTATATTTAATGTAACATTTTTTAATAATATATGTTCTTCTATAATAATAGTTTAAATAGTTCATATTATAATATTATAAATAAAAAATTATATGTAAATCAACTAATAATTACATGATCTAAAATATAATGTTATAACTAATATTTTTGTCTCATTGTTGGAGATAAGATCTTTTCTTTATTTATATATATTTACATATTCATTTTCTAAATTTGAGGAGCATTTACATATTTTAATTTAACTTTCAAAATAATATGATCAGTATTCCTTACCTAAAAGATCATTTGGAATGTTAAATAAAAAAACAAAAGTTAATTTGGAATCTTGTTATGTATGATATGCACGTGACCATCCGAAAGTTTATTCAAAAATAGAAAACTGAAAACTTAAAAAAAAAAAAAAAAAGGTAATTAACTAATCATCGTGCTTTTGCGGCCGATCATGCACAAGCACCAAGTTTGCTGATTTTGATAGAATAAAAAAGTTCAATTTTCCATCTTTTTGTTTTCCAATGCTAGAATCCCGCAGTGTCGGCCAAGTAATTGTATATCATTTTTTTAATATATGAATTTAAAGATTTTTAATTATACTGGTAGACCAGTTTGGTTACGTCTCAAAGAAAAATTAACGAAACATATCATCAACTTTATAATAAATGATAAATATTTGATGCTGAATTTTTAATTTTAAAAATTACGGATCCATATTCTAGTGACTAATTTAATTAAATCGATAACGTCTGTCAAACCTCCGACGGAAAAGTCCATGTGCCTAGCTCTTGTGTAAGATTGGTTCGAAGGATATATATATATATATATTATTTATTTTTCAACAGTGATCATTTCGAGGAAATTATTTGAAAGGAACAACATTAAAAAAAAAAAAAAAAACCAGTTCTTTTTATTAGAGTTAGGTACATCTCTCAATTGAATCTCAAAGTCAAAATAGCCCAATATAATGAAATTTTTCATAGAAAACCGAATAATTAGAAAGTATACTAGAATTTCTAAAATACAAGATAAAAGGGAACAAGAAAAGGGTAACCCTGTAATTAAAGTTGTTTCTGTTACACAAGCAACATATTGTCTAATGCTTTTGCTGTATTTTTTCCTTTTTAAAATTAAGAATGAGGGGATTTGAACTTTCTACGTTAAGTATGAAGTTAAGTATGAAATTTTAATTAGACAACTACATATGTTATTCTTTTAATAACAAATACTTTCATTTTCTCTCTGTCTATACACAAAGAAGATTATTTGGCTAAAAAAAATATTAATTGGTAATATCATAAATAACAAGTTAATAACGACAGACAGAGAGGAGGCAAACTTTAAATCTAAAAATGGCCTTTTGGGTTGTGAACCATCATTTTTGACTTTGGTTCAACCTTTATTATTATTATTTTTTCTATTTTTATTTTTTGACGAACATGCAGTTGCTTTCTTCATTGCTATATATTGTTCTATCATCAATGATGTGGCATGTCTCTAAGCTCAAATTAACAGTCAAGATTGTCCCAAACATCAAAATGTTTTTCTTTTTCTTTTTATTACAAAATTAAAGCTCCGTCTGAGGCACTTTTCTAAACGGTGCATTTGGGGGACTTTTGGGGTTTACAAAAGTCTTCCAAAAATTTACCATTTCACAATTTATTTAATATAAAAATCAATGAAACACACAGATCAAAGCATTTTTTTTTTCAATTATTTGTCCATTGAACACAAAACTGCAAAACAACTATTTTTTCTCCAAAAATTTTTACCCCAAACTCACATTTTCAAAACCCTTCTCAACTTCAAAAGTCTCAATAACAAAACTCCATATCTGAAAATCCTCCAAACGTACCCTAAAGAAGGGGGACAATTGTAGATAAAATGTTTTTTATGATCACAGATATAGGTTAATGGTAATTACACGTCTCACTATATCATAAAGCACAGAGTATTGATCTCTCGCTTGAAGAAAAGGTTTTCTCTAATAAATGGACCTAATTTCTTTCCCTTTTACTGAATAGCAAGACATTATATTGGATTGAAAGATATATGTTAATTAATATTGATCATCAATTTTTGGGTCTCAGTATGATATCAGAGGTTAAATATTTTTTGTATGGTTTTCAACGTTTTTCCATTTAATTAGTTGGATACACGCAAACTAAATAGATAAACAAAGTAAAAATAAAAGAAAAAGAAAAAGAAAAACTAAGAAAACTAAAAAATTTTCAGAATTAGCATGCGACGGGTAATAGACCCATTTTAGTTTAAAAAAAAAATGAATGAGAAAAGAGGAAAATCATAATCAAATAGTTTTTTTTATATCATATGTATCATGACTAATAATGCGTAAATTATTTTATTTTATTTTATTTTTTGAAAAGGACATCTTGAACAATATTTTTTCACACATCCTATGAGATTAATTTTGCAGTTTCAGAGTTTGATATGTAAGCATATGTGATATACTGCTAAGCCCCCTAATTGGAGAGCACGTCAAGACCTTAACATGTCACTAGGCCCCTAACATCTTCCATCTTTTTCATCATTCTAGAACAATTATTAGGTCAACTATATAGAGATAGAATTCAATTTGTTGTTCAATTAGAAAAAAAATACACTAAATCAACTACATACTTAATTACCTAAACCTAAACCAAGTTGACACACCCAAGATTAAAGTTGCTTTTTTGCTGATTAAAAAGGAGTTATTAAGACCATCCGGCCCCATTTTATTTTCTATAAAAGAAATCTCAGAACCCACTAATAAAATTGAAAGTGCATGACTCAATTCTACTAAAAAAACTAAACTCAACTTCCTTTCTGACATCAATACACAACCTATTAATCAGAAAGGATCTCGTATTAGATTATGGAGTTTTGAATCTGAAGACACTTTGAAAAAGAGAAGAATAAAAAAAATCCTTATGTCCACCAATCCAATAGACTAAAGTTGATTATACGAAGGAAGTAGGTTATAATATGTGTTTAGAAATATTAAATTATATCATTTTTTTTATCATGCAAAATAAAAATACAAGATTCGTCTGTCGCATATGGTAGTCATCAATATTTGCAATCTAAGAGAAAACATTATTGTGAATTTTTTTTTTCTTGGAAGGCAATGGAAATTATAATTATTCTATTCTGAAGGGAAAGGAAATCGTTACTAATAAACTAATTATTAATTTAGCTGAGATGCCTTAAACAAATATATGTTAAAAGGCCCCTTCTAAATTTTCAAACAACTTCAACATGTCTTCAAATTGTTGGTTTTTTAGATTCTTGCGCCGCCAAGATCAACAAAACGACAAATCCATTATGTGCTTCATGACGCCACATTAATCAATTTATTACTCTTGGACCTTGGCTGGTGCCAATCCACCTAATTACATTCAGCCTTAAATACTAAAACAAAATATAAAACACGAAATTGGCCTTAATTTCATATACATACATATATACATATATATATATATTCGGTATAAGATCTATAACTCTCACGTATTAAAAGAGATATAACACTTATATATTTCAAATTTTAGAGCCCCCCATACAAATCTCAAATCCCTCGCTTCTCACCTACTGAACTAGTCCCAATGGGGGTTCTTTTCATACTAGCTAATTCATGTTTTATTTTTAATATTAATTAATGAGTACATAAAAAAGTGAAAACAAAAATGAAAAAATAATATTATTTTCTTATCAAAATCTGCTAAATTTTTCTAATACAGATCTTTTTTAGGTGCCCAGGTCTCTTCCGTTTTCCGGGGGACAAAAAAAAAAAAGATCCATATAATGAACCTCAACTTATTAAGGTTACGATGTAGCTAATATTAAAAACAAATTTATAACTACCATCTTGAGGTACGATTAATGAAGTCAGAAAATAGATTAATTTCTTTTTAAAATAAGTTATCTTTATTATGGACCAAATTTAATAAAATGAGCTCAGAAGAATATGAAAAAGTTAGCTATGCAAAAATAAATAAATGAGCAGCTAAGAAGAATGGGCACTCAAATCATTACGTCACCCAGATAGAGTACCAACGTTATCTCTTATCAGTACATTTCAGATCGCATTCATACGAAATGCATGTTACTTAATTAATATTAGAAATTATATCTAATTTCTCTAGCCAAAAAAAAAAAAAAACCATATTTATATGTTTAATAAACAAAATTTTTTTTTTGTGATTTTAGCTGGCATAGCCTGCCACAATTCTACACCTACCATAAGACATTGAATTTGAATCCCCTACTCCTAGTTTCAAAAAAAGAAAGAAAAAAAAAAAAAAACCCCCTCTAGGTACTATTTCTCACGTAAGGTTTTGCATCACAAGGCATGTTCTTTTGTTCTATCTACAATTTGAGTTTGTTTTTTCCCCCATAGATATATTATTTTATAATAATTCACATATTGCAGAGTTTCAGATTGCGTAATAATATAATGGCTGAAATACATGTAATGCGATGCTACGTGGGCTTTATCTACTTATCTCCTCTTAGTCAGTCCATTTATATTTGTTTGTCCCATGCAATTCGTGTCCCTTTATATGAATATTGTTATATACACATACATATATATATATATATATATGGTACGTGGTTGGAAAAATTAATGATAGCCCCAAAGAAAGATGAGAAAGATGCAAAGAAAGTTGTGCGATGAATTGATCTTTGAATAACCAAAATGACGTGACCTAACTAAATAAGGTTTGATTAATTAATTAGCAAAAAGAGACGTACTTTATAACTTTACGAAGTGCGTTATTACATAACGATTGCGTACTATATATGGTGAAGATTCAGCAAAAGTATTACCTTTTGATTTAGGCATCTCGATCCTATAATATATATATATATATATATATATAAATGTGTGTACATGATGTATAATATATATGTATTTTCAATTTTGTGAAGCAGTCGATCCAATAGGTCTAAAATACATGTTGAGCTATACGTGACGCATGGTGAAAAGTATGTTATCCAATATATATAATGGGTGACCAACTCAAGAATTTATTTTATATTAATTAATACGGTTTAACGTTGAAGGAAGGAAAATATTCTATATGTTTGAACAATTAACTACAATTTACATTTTTGGATTTCACATTGGCGTATAACGATAAGCTTATTTTTTTACTAAAAACAAAAATCATTGGTGTCATCTCGTTTCTAATCTCTTTAATTTGTTAATATATGAAAAGAATTCTAAGGACTATCAAAAGAAAAATGATCTGATCCAATTATTCTTGTCATAATAATTCCTAATGCCACACACCTCTTTGATGGTAGCTAGCTTCAAGAGCTTGGTTATCTAATTAACTACACTTGTTTGGGGAAAAAGAATTTACATACTTAATGCAAGTCCATATAAGCTTTTATGAAGCGTTGGGTTTGTGGTGGTAAGAGTGAAATTGAGCTTATCGTGTGAGTAAAATTGCGTTGGATTCTTTACCATTTCTATTAGTGACTCATTGAATTTCTATTATAAATTCAAATAATGGGATTTGAGATGGTATCGATGATCTCCACATACAATAACCGCGGGTAGGTAAGAACCTCAATTACCATTTAACAAGGGGCCAACACCTGCATAGCTTGTCAAGTATCTCAAGTACTTTCACATGTTTCACATGTGGTGGAGTGACTAAAGTGTAGATTGTCCGATACCTTGTCGCCAACTACAATTGGGGTCTGCAACTTGGAAAGCAACAAAGCCGAAAGGGATAGCTAAGAGATAAGGTGTTAAAGCATGTGCAAAAGAGAAATAAAAAGATATACATATATGTTCAACCAAAAGTACACACACACACACACACACACATATATATATATATATATATATATGTTGCTGAGCTAGCTAGCTAGCTAATTGAATTCCAACACGAATATATTGTGGCTTTATTTACTCTTTCCATGTTGTGGGTTCCAGCAATCACTACCCAGCTATGGTTCAATTGCAGCAATGACCTAATTTTTTCAGGTCATGATGAACTTGTTCTTCTTTTTTATTTTTATTTTTGAAAGTTAATAATTTTTCTGTAAATAAATAATTTTTAGAGTTAGTGTTGATGAGGTGTACATGGTGCAATTTATATATATCCAAATATTTCAACTTTTTATCTATATATAAGTAATTAAGGTTGAGTTTTGGGATTGGAGTTATCACACGGTACTTTTTAATATTTGTATTGTTTAAAAGTGATAGTTATATTTGCCAATGTGTTTAGTACAAAAATTATAAATTCATATTTTGAGGAGAAAAAACCTCTCTGCAGCTGCTTTTGTGCAATTTATTTTCCCCCAAAAGAATGAAACATTACCAAACTGAGCTTAAAGTGCGTGTGAGGAAAAAATATATAATTGCCTAGATGTAAGTTGTTTTAATTTAAAAAAAATATTTATTTACCCTATAAAATCATTGGTAAGGCTTTATAGTTCGATAATTGTGTAAGCCTAACAGTGTAACATTTTGACTAATGGTGTGCAACACTGGCATTATACATGCAATATCTTTTTATTGATATTTTTTATTTGTAACATTTTGTCAATTTGGGACGACTATAAATTGGTATGCAATAATAATTCAAGAAATTAAACAGTGAAGGGGGTGCTTTAACGGGGTTATGGCTCTCCATGATTTGATGAGTCTCTCACTAGTCCACCTAAATGCATGTGTTACGTATTCCATGATAAACATATATATATATATATATGTATTTAAATATATATATGTCAGTAAAGAGATACATATACATATTTTGCTGAAAAAAAATATTAATATTTGCCAGTGTCATTATTGAGTGTTGTATGGTGCATTAAAGTGCACATTTAGTAACAACTATTAAAGGGCCATTTATTCGGTTCGCCGCGTCCTTCCAAGTGGGCTTTGTTTATTGGCAAAAATTGTAGACCATATGTTGTTAGTTATCAGTTATCACACCCAAAAAAAAAAAAAAACAAAAAAACAAAAAAAACAAAAAGCTAAACTTAATGAACAAGTAGAATTTAAATGTATATGTATATATGTGTTAAAAAGTTACTGTTTTCTTGAATTAATAATGTTAATTTAATAAGGTTAATGGAGGTTGTGTTGGCTGATTATATATTGAGTGAACGAAACAAATAGTATTTTTCTATAAATAATAAAAATAAATATTAGATTTTAAAAAGATTTATAAATAACATTAAATAATAGAGTTACCATATAAATGATTTATTTACTTATCATAAATATGATATTTACTTAATAAATTTGTTATTTATCTAATAAAATTTACGATTTACTTAGAACAATTTAAAACTTCATTATTTATTTTAATTATTTTCGTAAAAATGATATTTACTATAATTGAAAGAAGTAAATAACATTTTTACATAAGTATCATGATATGATTGGTGAGCTGTGGTTGGCCGAGATTTATTGCCCAAAACACAACCATGACCCGACAGCCGACAAGACAAAAACCCCAAATTTTTTTGATTAATTTTTTTTTTAATTTTTAAAGAAGATGTCATCTTAATTTTCAAATATCAAGTTTGAACATATAATTAAAAATAACGCCGATTATGTTCCGTGTTCATTTGAGTAGGTAGAAATTTACAGAATAATAAAGATGTTGCTAGTACCTCGACAGAACATAGAAGTATATCATAAACTGAAAAAAAAGTGTCACGCCCTAGGCTGGTGCAATATGATAATTGTAATTATATATAGTTTTGTGATAATTTCACATTTAACTCGATCATAAAATATAGAATTTAATTTTTTATTAATTTTTAAAATTTTTTTTTTGAAAAAAAAAAAGTGTGTGGGGTCGAGTTTAAAATTTGTGACATGTTGATTCGACGCAATAAAATTAGCATCACTAACATAAATCAGAACAAAACTATCAAGTAATTTTTTTAATAGGAGGATTGATAATTCAGCTATTTATGCAAATTATATCTCAACAAAAAAAAAAAATTTTTTTTTGAAGGAATATCTCAACAATTTTGGTCCTTTAAAAAGAAGGTACGTCTCTTTAGAATAAATTTTTTCTTTCAAAGAAGAATGGGACTCTAGAAAATTCATTGGACCAGTTAATTGGGTTGGGATCAAACCTCAGTCAGGCCCACCAAAGTTTTTAAATTTGTGTATGCCCACGTCCTTATATTCATGTCCACCATAATATTAAAATAGATTTTATCATTTTATAATACTAAAATTATTAATTTTAATGTTAGATTAGATAAAATTATAAGGAGTTACTCAAAATATAACTCTCCACTTAATTTTATCTTGTAAATATTACCTCACCTATAGTGGCTTTATGGTTTTCTCCCTCTTGCAAGATACGACAAAGGTCAATTTAGTGTGTGTGCGTGTGTTTTTTTAACTTCAGAAATACCATCAACTAACTAAAAAGCTGTTCGACCAGAATAGCATTGGTATTCTACCAGAATACTGTTTGCTTTTCAACATAAATGAAAACACCAAAATTTTGTTTAATTTTAATTAAAAAAATTGACATTTCTTCCAAAAATTAGCCCCCTTTTTTTTTTTTTTTTTAAATGGAAATACCATCAACTAACTAACAAGGTGTTCTACCAAAATATCATTGGTATTCTATCATAATACTGTTTGCTTTTCAACATGAATGAAAACACCAAAATTTTGGTTAATTTTAATGAAAAAAAAGGGAAGCTATTGTTAAGACAACATTTCTTACACTTCTGGCAAAGAAACCACCCATCCGTTGTTTTAATCATTTCTTAATATTTTAAGGGTCTGTTGGGGAAGCGATATGAATGAAAACATTCAGGATGAAAACAATTAAATGAAAAATTTTAAACAGAAACATTTAAACTGTTATCCGAACTAATGTTTGGATGTTAACATTCCGAACATAACATTTGAACATATATGTTTAAATATGCGTTTAGAAGTAACTATTCGAAAATATGAGAGAAATGAATAAATAACATCTGAAATGATTTCAATTTAAAAAAAAAAAATACTGTAGAACATATATCAGAATGGAGGTAAGTTTTATGGGGAGACTTTTTGTCATTTAAGAACAAAAACCCAAACAAAATTTGATTTCTCTATTTCCAATTGTTTCTAACTATATTTGGAATGACCATTCAAATCGAATTTCCCAAAATGTTTTCCAATGATTGGGCCAAATGGATGCTAGATGTTAACCATTATGTTTTTCTACATTGTTAAATGTTTTTCATCTAAAATTTTTCAATTCTAAATGTTCCATCCAAATGTTTCTCTTTCTCCCAACCGGACATTTCTCTTCCAAGTTCCCAAAAAAAAAAAAAAAAACCACACATTTATAGTATGAAGAGGCCTAAATACGCTGCCAACAACAAACAAGGAACTCCTCTATAACAGACTAAATCAAACACACGTTAGCAGTCTTAAATGCAAAGCAATGGAGATTTGTCAAGTTTGCACATAAGATCATTAGATGCACTAAGTTCAAATAATTATGAATAAATACTATACCATTTCGAAGCTCTGATAGAAAATAATACACATACAGATTTAAAAAAAAAAAAAAAAAACCAAACAGGTTCTAGCTTCAACAGCTTTTTATTTGTTCAAGAAACTCAATCTTCTTTCTAAGAACAAAAACACCAAGTGACTATAAGAACAGTTTCTCCCACAAATATAGTCTTTGAGGATCCTGTAACATTTTGTCCAACCATCACGAACCTGACTACCGGAGAACGGTGAAAAAGATACTCCCACCCTTGAAGTACATGATAAGCGATAAAAGAATATTTGGCGGCAACAGCCACTTCTCATTCTGCTCTGGACTGGCCAGCTCGAGAAGACAATATAATGCCGACAATAAGGCCGTACAGGGCCAGAGCTTCGGCAAAGATGAGAATCAGGATCATACCAACAAAAAGTTTTGGCTGCTGTGCATTAGCTCTGCAAGGCAAACCCATTTACTTGGACGTGTTACAGACTAATCACCGAATTAGACTAATAATCTTTTAATAAACCAAAAGGGATTCTGAACTAGGAAAAGACCACCTAATCACAGTAGTTACCCATATTTTTAAGTGTTTTCTTCAATAATGCCAAAAGAAAAAGGTTAACTGCTTTCCTAGCAAACCAAAAGCAAGTTTTTGGAATTTCATATTAAACTATTAAACATGCATGTTTTGACCATAAAATCCCAATGTTCTTGGAATTGATCTCTATTTTCCTAGAGACATTTACATCACCTCATTATAGCTACAAGTCACTCCAGTTTTCACCGATCAATTATAAATAGCTTTCTTATCATTCTAGCTATGAAGCTAAATTTTGATTGTTCTCACCATGACTGATGAAATTCATGCTTACAGATTTATCCTCCTTACACGTGAGAGTTCAGCTACTTGAGAGACTAAGTAGATTGGGGCAGTTAATATTAAGACCTTCAAAAAAGGATTAAATCGACAATTTATCCAAAAGTTTATCAGCCTTACTTGGATCTACAACTTAATGATTCTTTCACTCCTCTATCTCATAAACCATGTTGATTCTATTTAGATCTCTCCCTAGTGAATTTTGTTCTTTCTGTTCCAATAATCAATCAAGGCATCTTAAGTTTCGATAGTTCAACAAACAGTAACAGGTCGTATTTCTTTCATTAACACCTAAATTCAGCAATAAATGCAACTACATAACTATTGTAAGTAAACAACTAGTGCGTCTACTTTATCGACAAATCAGATAATCCATTGATGATGACGATAGCTCCACTAGAGGATAGAATCATACCTAACACCGGCATCACCAACAATACCAATTGCCATTCCGGCAGAAAGCCCGGCAAGACCACAAGCAAGACCGGACGAAAGATGCGCATAACCATCGAAAAGGTAGTACGATTTGGCCTTCGGGTTAATCCCTGTACTGATGATAACAGCAATAATAAGACCATAAATACCCAAAACTCCAGCCATAACAACCGGAACAATGGACTTCATCACCAACTCCGGCCTCATGACACCCATCGAAGCCACACCTACACCACTCTTCGCCGTACCGTAGGCAGCTCCCATACCTATACAGCCAAGATTAACACGAAATCCAGCAAGCTAAGCTTCATTTCAATTGCAGAGATCTGAATCTAAACATATTAAAATATCTTAAATCTAAACTCTTAGATCAAACCAAATAGTTCAAAGATAAATAAGTCACATCGATCTGGATTCCATTGTATATCGGGACACACACACACACACACACACACACATAACGATGAACAATGGAGCTCAATTCTAAATATGATCGACGCTAAAATAAACACTAAATCTATGTCATTTTCAAACCACAACCTAATTTGAATTATCAACTATTTTCATCAAAATACAGTTTCTGCTCTACAATCAGGTTCTGAACTCAAATCGGATCAAAAATAGAACAGTAAACCTTCGATTAGTTTTGATCAATTGTTAAATTATAACAATAATATCAGAACATCACTCAAATTGTATTTTCATGGAAACCAAACAGATCCAGAATCTGAAAGTAGAGGGCGGGGGGGTTAGGGCATAGTTACAGGAGAAAACGAGGGCGGCGGCGGCGCCGAGGAAGCCGAAGAAAGGTGCCGTTTCATCGCCGGAGAAGGTGGAAGACATGGTCGGAGGAAGGTGGATCTGAGACGACGTCGGTTCTTCACAGAGAGCTTTCGGAGCTTCGATCTCTCTCTCTCTCTCTCTCTGTGGTCCTCTGCTTTTCCGTAACAATAAAAAAGCCTTAGGAAACTGCTTTTATAGTTGCATTTCGAAGGAGTTACTATGTGGGCTTGTTAGGCCCACTTAGCCCAACTCTACGACCTAGGCCCAATTCTCACACAATCACATTAGTGTAAATGTCTTTGGGTTGAGGAACAAGACAATTTTACATTTTTAGGGTGCGTTTGATGCATCGGTTTAAAATAAAATTTTTAGATTGTAATTAATTAAAATTTTAAAAATTAGTTAAAATTTTTATTATTTTTTCAAAAAAAAAAAAAAAACAAAAACTGACTTGGAAATTTTGGATCCAAATCTGATGTCCAAAAGCAAGCTTATGTCTTGTAACAAAATATCTCGAACTTGAATTTGTCACACTCATTATCTCTAACCTTCTTCAGAACTCTTACAAATAGCACCTCTAAACTTCTGAATGCTTGCAAATATCCGCCTGCTTGTGAGAGGTCCACAGTCATAGCCTTCTCCCCTTTCCGAGATATGTCTTCATGTGCCTTAGCGAGGTCATCGTTGCTAATCCTAACCCCCCTTTTATTGAGTCCATGGAGTTTATCCATGGCAAAGCCTTTCTCTCTCTCTTTTTATTTTCTTTTTCCTTTTTTATTTTTAAGAGTTGTATTTTTTTTTTTATGACCATTGAATTCTATGATCTCCCATAAGATCTGACTTTCTCTTTCAAATAAAAATCATCGAACTTTCAACCAAAAAAAAAATAATAATAATAAAAATCCTCTCGTCTAAATACAAAGTTGAGAGGTACGGGGAAAATAATAACCTAGATATTCACTAGTAACATAATTTTAGGGAAAACCCCAACATTAAATCACATTTCCTATCTCTTTCTTTGTCATCTTTTCTTCTCCCTGCCCGTCTCGAAATTTCTTTTCTTCCAAATGCCAAAACAAAGCCCCCGACAACTTCGATCCTCATGCACCAGTAACAAATCTGAGTTGTGCCGCCGTTGTTGGGATTCCCTCTCTCACCCACACCCCGAGCAGTGGATTTGGAGTCTTCCCAAACTTGTATGACAGATTCGAGTCGTGACTCCTCGTAGTAATGGCAACACTGCGCTAACCTTTACAACGTTGGAGTTCAATCATGTTAGAAAAATATGAGTGTTGCACAACAAAATTCATTTTTTTTTTAAATTTACTAAGAACTTAACTTGTGATGTCATATACAATAATTATCACTATGATATGCATGCCGAGCTTATCGCACACTACATTTAATAGAACAAATGGCTTCAACCACAAGGCCTTCTTTACATTCTCTTCTTCCCATGAACTGGTGCGTGTGTGGACTCACATTGTTAGATTTTAAAAGCGACTACGTATGAAACTTCTTCCAACTATAAGTGGACGAAAAATATTATTTCTACAAAATGGAGAGCTTAATAATTTTATCTATCGCCACCAACAGTTTAAGGGAATATTTGGGACACTATTGGAAAAGTGTTCTCCAAGAGTTCTTTTTGTCATTTTCCTTCAATTTTACTACTCACTTTTTTAAACATTTTCAAAAAATTTAAACTTTAAAAATCCATAATTTTATCATTTTAAATTAAAATAAGATGATTTTTTATTTCAAATTACATAGAATTTCAAGAGAAATGAAACAAGATCCGTATTGCTATTTTTTTTTTCTCAACATGTTTCAAGTTTTTATACCTTTTCACTCCAAATAGTTCATTTTCACCGAACACATATTTTCAAAACTCAAACCATCTCCAATTTCCAAAACACTGTCTCCAAACGTGATACCAAATGGGTCCAAAAATAATAAAGAGCATTTAAGTTCCCGTTTATAAAGTAGGTTGAGTTGTTTCAGTTGGTAGATATTTTTGGATTTTTTTTTTTGGAATCCATTAACACCCCTCCGTCTACTCTTTCCACCATCGTATTTAATACATTTTAAATTTATTAAATTACATATGAATAAAATTACTTTTATGGACTCAAGTGTTCTTAAAGATACTATACACACACAACACTCTAATAATTAAAAAATAAAAATATATTCTTTTAAATACAATAAATATTAATCTTTTAACGTAATTTTGTAAAGAAATATATACAGTTTGCGTTGTGATGGAAAGGAATTTTATAAAAATTAATTTCTTTAAAATACATGATTGTCATTTTCTTTGCATAATTTTTATTTTTCTTTTCTTTTTTTCTTTTTTCTTTTTAAATAAAGATGGAAATACGAGGAAATTTGACATAAATTATGTTTGCAGAAAAAAGATTTTTTTTAATAGCAATATATTGAAACAAATGATTGAAAACAGCTCAGACCAAAGAAAACAAAGGAAAAGATAATTTGAAAACACAAATTTTTTACTATAAAAAAACATGACTTTAAGGGAAAAAAAAGTTAAATCACATAAAAAAAAAAGAAATTATATACCGATATAAAGCAGAAAACTATGCATATATACATATAACTCTATTAATTCTCAAAAAAAATAAAAATAATAATGAATAAATCTTATGACGTGGGATAATTAAAATGAAAACCTAATACCGTGGAAAACAATAAAATTGAAAAAAAAAAACTTTTGATTAAAAAAAAAAGTAGGAAAGGTTATTTGTTGATGGGTGGGTAGAAAAAGAATTGAAAATACAAATTAGTTATAAGTATTTTTTTGAAAAAATAGAAGGGTGTAGAAAATAATAATTATAATTTCTTTGTCAATAGACTTTTTTTTTTTTTTTTTGGTGTCACTTGAAAAAATGCGTATCATATATAAGATTTCTTAAAAAGTTTTCCACTTAATTTAAAATAATATAATAGGAGTAATTATCTCGTTTATATATCTTGTGACAAAAAAATTATAACATATAACATATTTTATAAGTGTTAATAAAATATATAGTAGTTTTTTTTTAAGATGATAAATAATAACATATTATAAAATTTCTCTTTTAAATAAATATTTTTTTTTGTATTAGTGCACTCTAAACTTATTATAGAGTTGTAATTTACACTATGAATTTTTAATGTTAACAATTTGCACCATAAACTTATAAATCTGTAGCAATTTGCACCCCATTGATAAACAATATTGATTTTTTTAATGAAAATTGATACTTCACTTACATATAGATTATTAATTGACAAAGATAAAATGATTATTTATGTCATGAATTAACAACCTATGTACAAATCACATATCAATTTCCTTCAAAAGATCAATATTATTTATTAATGGGGTGCAATTTGTTACATATTTATAAGTTTATAGTGCAAATTTTAAAAATTAAAAGTTTAGGGTGCAAATTGTAACTCTACGATAAATTTAGGGTGTACCAATAAAAAAAAAAACCCAATTAATCTTTTTCAATTTTACCCTTTTTAGTTTAGATTTGTTTTCTCTATCCTCGCTTACCCTTTTTCTCTCTCTGCCACATGCTCTTTCTCTCTCTCTCACTTTAAAACTAGTCTAATAGTATAAAGAGTAATTGACCTAAATAATCATTGAATTATTAAATATATGACTATTTAGTCCATGTTTTTTTAATTTTCACCGTTATGATCCTAAACTCTCTAAATGGTGACAATCTAGTCCTTTTCGTTTGATTCCGTTAAGTTTCTAACGGAAAAGGTCATGTGACAGATCACATGAGTTAGATTTGACACATCACATGAGTTAGATTAACTATTAAAAGATGAAAATACCCTTATTTTTTTGAAAAAATAATACCCAATATACATTAAAAAAAAACAGGGGAGAGAGAGAGTGAGAGAGCTGACTCAAATCGCTGAGCTCCCCCCTCCCCTAGGCTGAGCTCTGCCGGTGAGCTCAAGCACCTCCACCCCACCCCAACGAAGAAGAAACCCCCCCCCACCTCCCCCCCCCCCCCCCAGATTTGGGCTCGCCGAACTGAAGAGCCCCAGTGCACCCCCCTCGTGATTTGGGCTAGCCGAACTCCCCTCGATCTGGGCTCGCCGAACTGGCGACTGGGTATGGTGGATACGCTTATGGTGGCGCTGGACCTCTTGAGGGCGAAGAGCTTCGTGATCCGCGTCCGCGAGGCATACCCAGGGCTCCTTGACTAGTCTGCTACATGTGACATCGTCGCAATCGCCCCTCCCCTATGCCGATTCAAGTCAACGTCGCCCACCCCTCCCCTCACGTAGAGAGAAATGGGTTTTGGGATGAGAGGAGAGAGAGAGAGAGAGAGAGAGAGAGAGAGAGAGAGAGAGAGAGAGAGAGAGAGAGAAGAAGTTAGATTAGGATTTTTTTTAATTAAATAAATTATTAAATTACTAAAATACCCTATCATATTATATCACGTGCATTGCATGTGACGTATTACCTTAAAATTTAATGGATTTGGACGGAAATGACTATAATTGCCAATATTTAAAGAGTTTAGGGTCGTCTTGGCCAAAATTAAAAAAACAAGGATTAAATCGTCAAATTGTAAATAATTCAGGGACCATTTGGGTCAATTACTCTAGTAAAAAACTGTAAAATTTCAAAATGTAAGGCATACTTTCTGAATAAAATGAAATATGAGGTACAAAAAGGTCAATAATCCATTAAAAAATATGCCATTTTGCTCATTATCTCTTTTGTGATATGTTTATCTATATTTATATCTAATATTTTTTTTTTTTGGTATTGAAAAACATGAGATCGGTAATGTTTTCACGCTTCTATCACAGTAATCATTGGGTGAGCCTATATCCGATAGTTATCTATATTTATTATTTGATTCTTAATAGATAATTCAAAAATTAGTTTATTATTATATCTCAGATCTAAGATGATTAATTTAATTACCTATCTAAATTAAATATTAATTAATCTATCTACTAAATAACTAATCCCGATTTTAAAAAAAAAAAAAAATTCCCCTTTTAATTTTTGATTCAGATTTGAATCAGCAATAAATATTTTCATAATAATTAATAAAAGAGATTTGAAGAGGGTTTATTTTTTTTTATTTTTTTTATTTTTGGAGTTTTGTAGGGGATTTCAGCCAATGTTTTCTTTTCCTTGTTTTTTCATTTCATGTTTTTTCTTCTTCTTTTTTTTTTCTTTTTTGTTTTTTGTTTTGCATTTGTTGATTTATACTTGTGATTTTTTAATCCTTTTTACAATTTTCTTTTTTACATTTTCTTTAAGTTCTTACATTATATACTGTTATGTTGTATCCTCTTTAAAACACTTTGTAACTTTATTTTATGATTTATGGTAACAATCAAGTGATTTTAATATAATATTTTTCAATTTTACTTATTCCTTATATTAACATTAAATAATATCATATAACAAGATCTTAAATAAAAAATAAAAAATAAAATAATTAGTTATTAGAAATTTTTAAACAAAAAATTATAAATACCGAATAGTGTCCATATTATATTCAAGACCTTTCCTATAAATATGTATATATATATATATATATATATATATATATATATATAGAATGATTAGCCTAGGAAGGATCTCTACTTTGTGACCACGAAGAAGGAATAAAGCAAATTACAGACAACTTTACCTTTAGAAGAGAAGGAAGCAAAGAACAAACATTACTATACGAAACTGCATGAGCACGCCAATTATATTCTATGATTTTGGCTCCTCAAAGTTCTCTACAAAAACAAGGTGAAGAGAACTGTAGTAATATCACACCTAATCATTTTCATCTGTTTCTTTCAAATCCCACATTGTTCCCTTTGTCCTCTAAACTCAAACCCCCTTTTCTCCTTTCGTCCCTTGACTCGTTGATCCGGTCAGTTCCCGACTATGGCTGACGCACTGCTTTCAGCATTCTTGGAGCAGCTGGCCTCTGCCATTAGCAAGATGGCGGCGCACGAGGTGGAACTGGTTACGGGAGTTGGTGATGCGACTGAGAACCTGAAAAAGAATCTCGGACTCATTAAGGCGGTGCTTAAGGATGCAGAGAGGAGGCAATGGCGAGATGATGCTGTGAAGCTGTGGATGGATGAGCTCAACGACATATCCTGCGACATGGACGACGTCTTGGACGAGTGGGGCACCGCCATTCTCAAGACGAAAATTGAGAAGGAAGAGAGAAAGAATGCTGCTCATGAAAATGCTTCCTTTGTTAGGAAGATTAAGGTACGCTTCTCCGCCCTGTGTCGCTGCATTCAGTCTGGGCCGCTTCGTCGTATGCATCATCGTCTTGACATTGCTCACAAGATAGAAAATCTAAATGTGAGGCTAGATAGCATTAGAAGTAGAAAGGATATGTTCGGTTTTAGCTTGACTACAGCTAGAACTGATGAACCTATACGATCTGCTGTTACTACCTCTATAATTGATGTGTCTAAAGTGTTTGGTCAAGATACGTATAAAAAAGATCTGATAGACCGATTGTTGTGTGGGGGTAGCGAAGAAGGTGGAGAACTCCGCATCATCCCCGTTGTGGGGATGGGAGGAATCGGAAAGACCACCCTTGCCAAAATGGCGTACAATACGATCAAGTCAAAAGCCATTTTGGTAAGAGAATTTGGATTTGTGTTTCAGACACATTTGACATGGTCATGATTGCTGGTGCAATCATTGAACAACTCACTGGTGAAGCTCCGCGCGTTTCTGGGCTGGAAGCTTTGATGCAGAAATTAGTTGAGTCTATTAAGGAGGCAAAGTTCCTACTTGTTCTAGACGATGTCTGGACTGATGAATATCAGCAATGGGAACAGCTAGAAAAACCGCTTCTATGCGGTGCTATAGGGAGTAGAGTTGTAGTAACCACACGGAAGGTTGAAGTTGCTAGAATGATGGGAGTGAGTGAGCACATGATGATTCGCGTGAAGGAGTTGTCTGAAACGGATTGTTGGTTGCTATTTAGTGAAATAGCTTTCGCGGGGAGGACAAAAGAAGATCGAGAAGCTGGTCTGGAGCAAATTGGACGGAAGATTGCACTTAAGTGCGATGGCTTGCCTCTTGCGGCGAAAACTTTAGGAAGCCTCTTACGAATTAAGAGGACTGAAAAAGAGTGGTTAGATGTGTTGCAAAGTGAAATATGGAGGTTAGAAAAGGTTAGAGAGAACCTTTTCTATCCTTTGTTGCTAAGTTATTTTGATTTGTCTCCCGTTGAGAAGCGTTGCTTTTCACATTGCGCGTTGTTTCCAAAAGATCACGAGATAGAACGACAAGATCTGATTTACTTGTGGATGGCGCAAGGGCTTTTTAGTTTGCAGAAAAATGTGGAGGAGGAAGCCGTTTTAGCGGAGAGATGTTTCGAGAACTTAGCAATGCGGTCATTTTTTCAAGATTTTGATTATCGTTGGGAAGGGTATATTTGGACATGCAAGATGCATGATATAGTGCATGATTTTGCGCGATTTGTCACGTCAAACGAATATGCCACTTTAGTAATAGATAATATTCAGGAAAAAGATGACCTTAGTGCTAGGCATTTAACCATTTTAATTCCATCCTATAATGCCCCTACCACTCCACTCTTAAATTTAAAGAAGAAGAATTTGCAGAGCCTTATGTTTGTGGGTCATGATATTGTCGACAATGGTGTAGTTGGTTGGTGTTTAGGTTTTACAAGTCTTCGGACGTTAATTCTGAGAATTCATTCGGAAAAAAGCATCCCAGAGAGTATTGGTGATCTGCTACATTTGAGATATCTGAAGTTATTGAGGTATCTAACTGGTGCTAACGAGTTTAGGGAGTTGCCCAAAACGTTAGGTAATCTGTGTAATCTGCAAACCTTGATCCTTGAAAATTTTTTGGTACCTAAGGAGGCCGCGAAACTAATTAATCTAAGATACCTTCGTTGTACTAAAGATTCTGGTCGTTTGGAGGGTTTTCCGAAAGGAGTTGGTAGAATGAAAAATTTGCAAATGCTGGACGCAATGTTTTGTTCGTCGGCTGAGAACAATGTCAACGAAATGTTTCAGCTAGAAGATTTGGGTAGCTTAAACTATCTTCGTCTGCTTGCTCTTCTTGGTGTGGGTACTGATCAGGGGCATGTTGGAGGGGTCACACAAGCACGACTACATCAAAAATCATATCTCACCCAGTTGGATCTTTTCTTTGGGGAAGATGCTCACACAACGAGGGATTATGAAACCCACCAGGCTGTCCTCGAAGCTTTACAGCCACCTCCAAACCTCGAAGTTGTTAGTATTCAACGTTACAGCGGTGCTGCTATTCCCCCCATTTGGATGAACTTAAAACATTTGAAAAGGTTAGGTTTGGAGTCTTGCTTAAACTGTGAAACTCTGCCTCCTTTAGGAAATCTCCAATCACTTGAAATTCTCTTTATAGAAAATTTTGGAAAGGTAAAGAAGGTGGGACCTGAATTTCTGGGAATATTGGAAGAAGAGTGCAACAGTATTATGGGCCAACAAGCTACAATTACTCTATTCCCAAAACTCAAAATACTCTGCTTTGACATCATGGGGTCGTGGTGTGAATGGGTTGACATACCTGGGTGGAACAAGGAGAGTACCAATATCAGAATAATGCCGTGCCTAGAACACCTGGTAATTGGGCGTTGCCATCAACTGCAAGCACTGCCCGAGTTTCTCGAGACGGCACCATTGAAGGAATTGGATGTGTCAAGGTCATGGCGTCTCGATCAGGAGTTCAGAAACAATTGGGCCAAGACCAAGTTTCGGCATGTCCCAATCATCCGGCATGGAGAAAGCAACATTTGGTAACTACTGTAACCTTTTTTTTTTCCCTCCTGGGTTTTCTGTTCCTGTCAATCGCACCATACAGTCCACCAGAGGACAAGTTTACATTTAGCTTCTTCTATGTTATTATATTTGCCAATTAACTTGTTTTCTCATCTAACTTATTCTTTAATTTTTATCATTTTTCGTACAAACGACTTTTGCAGGGCACGAGCCGAATAAATAGAGCTTTCTCATGTAATGTCACGCGTTTGGATTCCCTAGTTTCAAGAAATCAATTCCCATTGTTCGAAGTAGATTCTTAAACACTCAGTACGTCGTGTTGTCATCAGAAGCAAGTAAGTTTCTTATTGAAAGTACGTTTTCTTCGTCTTTTTTATGTCATCCCTTGGCTTTGTATCTAGTTCTCTAACTGTGTTTCCTAGCCAATGCTCGTAGCAAATTTACTGATCAATTTGATTGCTTTCAAATTAACAGTCAAGGACAGTTCTAGAATATATATATATATATATATATGTATGTATATATTTTTTTTTTCTGTTTTCTTAATCTTTGAATCACCCAAACAGTTTTGATAATAAACAGAAAATTAATTTACAAAATAATTGTGTTCATGAGTTAAACCATTCGAAGTTTGATAATGAAAAAAGCTATTTTGCAGAAGCGCAAGTAATAAAGGCAAATATTGAAGTTCGGTTTATTAGAAAGTCAAAGAGCTCGCTTGGAATGTACGTTAGCATCGGTAAAACTTGTGTAAAAATGAGGTAAGAAAGAATACAACATACACGCCTCTCATTTTTTCAGTTTGAGCATAATTTTTATTCTAGCGAACAATTTAAGTTTCATAAAAAGATATTTAAAATGTTATACGATCTCACGATGTAGTACCCGAGGAGTTGGAACAAGATTGATGTAGAACTTCCTTCAAAAGCAGATATCTACTTTTATGTGCAAAATTCAAGCTCGGAATGTATGTTAGCATCGGTAAATCTTGTGTAAAAATGAGGTAAGAACACAATATAGAAGCTTTTATATCTTTTCTGTTCGAGCATTATAATTTTTATTCTAGCGAACAATTTAAGGTTTATAAAAAGATGTTTAACATGTTAAACGATCTCATGATGTAGTACCCAAGGAGTTCGAACAGGATTGATGCAGAACTTCCTTCATGAGGAGATACCTACTTTTATGTGCAAAATTCTTGTTGGTGTGGTTAGTCATGTGAAAATCTATTTTGATACACTTTATTTTCTGCATAAGTTTATTTTTGTCCTACATTCGTTGATATGTTCATGACTAATCTTACTCAATTTGCAGTTAACTCGATGCCTTGGGACAAAGTGAGAAGATGAATTTACAAGGGGACTATTTTGTAACGAGTTTTTTCCTTTTGTAATTTTTTTTTCTCTCACGATGTGACGTCATACAAGTTACTCTTTTTTTCCGCTTTCTTTTCTTTCGCGAATTGGAGCATTTGAATATTATATTTAGACTAATCCAAAACCAAATTTTTTTTCAAAAGGAGATGATGAAGGAGAAAATATCATGAAGCGTAATTAGAAGTTGTCCTATCATAAAAATGTGGTATGATAATTGGGACTGATCTATGAGATATATACTTCTCTGGCATTTTGGACAGAGGCACCCAGCAATGATGGGAGATCGGTTAGCTTAATTTTAACAGATTCGACATCGAGCGGGAGATCAACTTTAAGGCATGGTTTTCTTGGTAATTGCTTCCATTTATCAAATATTCTTGAATTCTGTTTGATTATTTATGGAAACTTGATCACTACATCTTTCTTAATTTGTTTACGTCTATTCAGTCTTACTCGTTCGTTAAGTAAGAGATCTCTTAAATTAATGCCTTTCTGTCAACTTACTTTCTCCCTTGGCTTATTTGTTTATTTTTCGAGGAATATGTCTATCCAGCTGATCAAAGTTCTTCCCGAACTTCCTCTGAATTAGCTCAGGTGGAAGTTAGTCATATCTCTGATTAAAAGTTAAGGACTAACCTATTGCAATATTGTGCTTCTTTCATTAGTTTTCTTCAAGCCTTTAATAGTAGTCTATAAACTGTATAGGATCCCAAAATCTAGCTTTGTCTGCTCTTGGCTTGGGATAATATAGATTTTACAAAGTTACAGGAGCAGAGTTTGATGCGTAGGTGCCAGTGAAATTTGCAAAACTGAAAAAAGAGGTAGGAAGAAAATTTTCAATAATAAAATTTTCTTAATACTTTACCACAAACGAATCAATCTTTGAACTCATATGATGCAGTAGTTGAGGAGCTTGAAGAGGATTGGTGCAAGATTTCTTGCATGAACATAGTCCTAAGAACTTATCAGAAACAACCCGAGCGGATACCAACTTTTATCCTAATATCAGTTGATGATTTGTCGAAGCGGAGGAGGACGGAAATTTTTCATCAAGTTATTGTTCTAGGTTGGTGGTCGAAATATTTTTTGAATTCTCCATTTGGAATTCCAGTTTTATCTACATGGTTCCTAATTATGCTTGCTCTTGTCACAGGTTTGCCTTTGTTTTCAGTTGGCTGGACTGCAAGACCAATTTCCAAGGGAATTGCCTATTTTTCGGGGAAGTTGCCTAATGCATCGGATGCTCGGAATGGTTTTGAAGGAGGCCAAGTGTATGGTTTTCCAATACAGATAGATGAACTTTGTTGTTTAGCCCAGATTATTGTTAATCTTGATGATTGTGAGTCTCTAGTTATATCTAGAGAAACTTTGTAAGCTCATTATTATTGACATAGTGGAAGTTGATATCGGACTACGGTCCCGTGGTTTTTCCCTTTGCATTGGAGGGTTTTCCACATAAAAAATCGGTGTCTCTTGCATGATTGATTACTTTGATTGATTTATTGGCTTTGTTGAAACTTGTTTCGAAATGCCATTTTGTCACACAAAGAGGGAAAGGTTTTAATTATAGTTTTCCCAACAAGAACCACTCTAGCATGATCTGGTTTCTGGAGCAAGTCCATGAACGGTAGATGGTGGCTAGGCTAAGTGTTGAGAATTAGTTCACATCCTAATTCAAGATAATATTGAGAGCAAATAAATGGAAGACAATAAAATATACAAAACATCAAGAATTTTTATACAAGTTCGCCCAATTGATGACTACTTCCTGTATGAAGTTGTTACAAGAGATTCATTCACACACTCCTCAAGATTGTGTTTATCTCTCTCACACCCTTTGGGCTTCTTAGCCCTCTTCAATGAATCAAACGCCAATAATGATGCCCCCTTTTACAAAGAAAATCTAAAGCAACTGAAAATATGTGTGAAATCTCTGAAATACCCGAAGTTACAAGGTCGATCTCTATGCTAACTCTGCGTAAGACTTTTTTTCGTAAGGCATTAATTAGACTCCATAGTTTAACATTAAGACCCATTACTCGTTCTCTTTAAATAGGAGATAACACATTGTAAAAGGGATCAAGGATTTATCACCTGTTCCCTTGCTATATAGATATTTGCATTTAGATTCTTATCTTAAAACACTAGTATTAGAATAGTGAAGGACTCGGACACAATGGACATTGCTCATTTTAGGATGAACCACTATAAATTTCAGTGTGATTATTTGCTTTTAATATCTCTTATTTGATTATTTCTGTTTATGTTACCATTTAACTTAATAACTGAAGATTATTGATGATCAACGGCCCTATCTACTTAATTAACATTATGACTTGCTTTACTAGTCTGATTTTCTTTTGACCTTAGATCTCCACGTCTACAATGTGCCGATGTATGAAAAAGCTCCGAATATGAATTTTAATAAAATTAGAAGTAGAAAAGGAGAGATTGCTAACTCTAAGCCACAAGCTTTGGGACCAACTCGAAAATCATCCACCTTATTTATTTATTTATTTTTTCTGAATAAAGCTCTAGTGATGGCCCCCTCATCGTCCCAAATTTCAACCCCACAAGTGATATTGAATTCCCTAGGTATGACAAGAAAGATATGAACATTTAACCCAATCTTTTTTGATCATCGACCCAGGTCCTACCTAGAAAATGATCCACTCTATTGCTATTTAGAATTTAGTAATAAATAATAGCTCATTTGCGATTGAGAAGAGTAGTTTCCATACTTATGCACTACTTTATATTATATAAGTGGAATATAAGTTTGGCATTTCGTGACTTACTTTTATTTTTCAATTTTTGATTGAATGCTACGTTTCATGTGTAGCATACATTTTGAAGACTTGGTTTCTTTGATCTTGTAATACCTAGTTTTTTCGACGATGGTAATTTCTTGTATAGAGATTTAAATTAACTATGAAGGTATTTACCGAAAAAGCCCAGTTAAGGGTTTTATTATGTTTTGAGAGTTTTTATGACTATATAAGACTCGAAAATGATTGCTTAGTCAAGCAAATGACCTTTTAGTAAAAAAGGAGCAAAATTACCAAAATTTATCTGTTGGTCAAAGTTTGACCAAAAACGTCGACGGTTGACCAAAAAGTCAACTGTTGACCACGGGAGTCAAATCTTGGCAAGAACGTCAACGGTTGACAAGAAAGTCAATGGTGGACTAGAAAGCCAAAGGTTGACCCCAAAAAGTTAAAGAAAAGACTGTACGATTAAATAATCTGCAGTATAGAAATTATACGGTTTAAAAACCGTTTTTACGAATAAAATGATATGTTGAGGATTTAAAACCACCATAGAAAATCAAGCACATTAAGTAGAATTAAAGGGCAGAAGGACTTTATGAAATAAGAAAATTTTTATACAGTTCGTTGTTACACAGATGAATTTTGGACTGAAATTCCATAAACCAATACTGTATATAATTGAATCCAGTATTGGAAATACCTGTGTTAACCTAAAAATGGACTGTACAATAAGAAAAGAGCCAAACAAGGCCTAAGGTGAATGACATCACCTTATCCTTTAATTATGACATCATAATTATTTAATAAAACTTGGAAAGAAAGTTTTGCTTGATCACCAAGCCTATGGCCGGCCACATGCCCCCCCCCCTAGAAGCAAATTCTGATTTTTTTCAAGGACCAATTGTGCAATTTGAGGAAGTTTCCAACCTCTATAAATAGGGGTGCCATTTGTTCACAAAAAATTAGAAATCCTAACTAGGTTATGCCAAATTTTTTCTCCACCCAAAAACCGAACTTGAGGGAAGCATTAGGGAAGGAAGAAATCCAAAATTCAAGAGGGAAAAAGGCTTGTGAAGTGGCCGGAATTGTTGTGGAAGCAAGCAAGAAAGTTAGAAAAATTTTGGTAGCCATTGGAGGCCAAGAGGCCGGTTTTGAGGGAGAAAGGAAAAAGGAAGAGAAAAGCTTGTAGTGGCTAGGGTTTTGAAGCTTGGAGTGGCCGGGTATTGAAGCAAGAGAAGTTGAAAAATTTTAGGAGCCAATTAGCTCAATTGGCCGGCTGTTGGTGAAGAAAGGGCAAGCCAAGTTCTTGAGCCAAAATAAGGTAAAATCCCCTAATTATCTAAGCTTTCATTTAAATTTCATTTGGAGAAATTTAAATGTATTTAAGCATGGGATTGTAATGAGCATAAGCTCTCTTTAATATGCTGCCCTAGCTAGAAATTTTAAGGCTTGTGCTTGATTGGTTAGGGTTTTTGGTTTGGTAGTTCAATGTTGCATGTTAGGTGTTTGTTGTTTTGTTAGGGTTTTTCTATGTTTGATTTAATGCTAGGGTGCATGCTAGATGGTGATGAATTGTATGTCCCCTGTTTTTATGTGCAAATCAGTCCTAGAAGTGCATGTTAGGTTATTAGTTTTGATTATAGAATGGTATGTGAATGAATGGATGTTGAGACAACCTAGAATCATGCAAACCTAGGCTAAAAACAGTTTGGTTTTTTTGGTTTGCATGGGCGCGTTTAAATTGCATGATTGTTCATGTGGGACGTTAGAAAACGCTGCATGTGTGCTATCTAGGCTCCCGCGTGTTCGGTTGAGGTAGTTTGCGCGAAATAGGACGTAAACCGGACTTAACAACCGAAACTGCCAATTCGGATTCCAAACTGGCCAGTTTCGGGAAAGTGGAAATTTAAGGCTTTTAGAGGCCGAACTGGGTGAAACGTAAAACATGAAAGTTGTTCAGAAGGGTTTTTCCTAGGGGACTACGCGGACCGTTTCCCAAATTGAGGCTCCAATGGCCTCCGTTTTACAGAAAACCGAGACTGGTCTGCCCAGACCTAGTTTACACGACCAGCCAGTTTCAAATTAAAACTGACAAGAATACAAGCAGAACTGGATTTTTCACAAAACATGAAAGTTTTAGGATTTTTCGAGAGCTAGAACTTTCATGAAGACAACTTTTTCAAAATCGGAATGGATCATTAAACTGACACTGTTTTATAAAGACTGTGCAGGGAACAGGAAATTCCTGCACAGGATTTTCTAAAAACAGTTTGGAAAAAAATTGTATCTTTCCCAAAACCACTGTTTTGACTAAGGAAACTGTTCCAAAGGCAGTTTCCAGCCTTAAATGATTTTTACAAAGACCTATTTCAAGAATATGAATTTTTATGAGTTAAGTAAAAGATTTTGAAGTTAAATTACCCAAGTTTCCAAAGAAATGGAAAATGGATATTTTTAAACCAAATTAGGTAAGCAAGATGATTACGGGTAATAACCGGAAGTGATATTTGAGTTATCAGGCCAAAGCCTAAAGCTCAAGTTTAACTACAAATAGCCTTAAGGGTTAGTTAAGATAACCCTAAAGGATACTAAGATTAATAAATTGGATTAATTGAAGTAACCAAATGGTTTATGAATTAAGATAAGCCCAAGGTTAGGAAAGTAACCTAACCCTAACAGTATATATATGAAGATTTAGCACATAAGGTTACTATTTGTAACCCATTAAGACGCCTAGTATTGGGGACATACAATTAGAATTATGTAGGCATGTTGGTTAGATTACCAACATTCCACAATACTAATTAGACCCTCACCTATGTCCTTCAACCAGCAGGAGGAAACCTGCAGCTGTACTCAGAGAAGGGGCAGTACTACGCAGGACATAGCAAGAGAGGTAAGTACAACTACCGCCTACAGCATAGGCTTTGTTGTGGTACTTGCTTAAGTATGTTATTGTTAGATGTATGTTAGGGGTGTATGCCTTATTGTTTGTTATGTTGTTGTTGCTATGTTATGTTGTTATTGCTATGTTATGTTGTTGTTATTATGTTATGTTATTGTTATGCCATGTTATATGCCATGTTAATTCTACGTTGTATGCTAGGTTATGAAGTATGATTATTAAGACATGAAGCATGTATGTATGAGAACACGAGGCATGTTCACGAAATCTTATAAGAATAATAAGATTAAGTATGACATGATAAGATGAAAAGAAAGTAAGATGGCGAGCAATGTCGCCTGTGTCGTACCGACCCGCGTTAGGTCAGGTTGGACTATGGTTTGAGTTGGAAATGGTCTGGCCGCCCCAACCACTCCGTAGTCGCGCGCCCGGTACGTACACACAAGTAAGGGGCCCATAAGTAAGATAAGTAATGAAAGTAAGTTAAGAATGAATTAAGCATAATACGAGCATAAATGGACCATGCATTATGATGTGTATGTTATGCTATGATGAATAAAGTTAAGAAGTGGTATGAGATGTATGATAAGTTAAGGTTAGATTATGTTTATTTATGTCGCGGTATAGGAAGTTGTACTTGCTGAGCGAAAGCTCACTGTCTTACGTCTATGCTGTAGGTAAACAACCTGTCAGCAATGGTTGATGCAAGATGGAAGGGCGTGGCAGGGCAAACTGTGAAATGTGGGAAATCTAGCTGCTACGCGTTTTGTTTACTTATGTATTTATCTTATGTTTAAAATCCATACTACAGACACGTTTATATGACGCATACGCTATACGCTTTTACGTTTGTAAAAAAAAAAAAAAAAAAAAAATTTCCGCTGTCTTTCGTAAGTATGTATGTATGTATGGTAACGGCCTGTGCTAGGCGGGTCGTTACAGATCTCTTCGACACTCTTCTTCTCATGTATTATAGAAAACTAGAGTAATGTGAAAATCCTCCATCAGAGTTGAATTAGGTTCAAGTTTGAGTTTACAAATAAAATTAGTAAAAATGATTATCAATGGTCTTTTTTGGGATATAACATGTAAGTCATATGCAAAAAACTGTTTAAGTTATATGGATTTTAGTAAGACCGACTGATGGTGTCAAAAAGTATAAATTCAGAGGAGTTTATTATCAAGAAAAAAAATTCACGGACTAAATTGTCAAATTCAAAAATTTTCAGGGGTGTCCATGCAAAAAAAAAAACTTTTTTTTTTTTTTCCTGACAAAACAATTTTTTACATGGAAAGTTTTAGTAACATGTACATATGATAGAATGAAAATTATATAAGAGGCCGTTTGATTGTACCACTTGAATTGGAAATTTTGAGTTTTTTTTTTTATTGACATTGAGTTGAGTTTTGAAAATTTTGAATTTGGTTGAAAATGAACTATTTTGAATTAAATATGTATTAAAAAGTGTTTGGAGAAAAATTTCAATATGGATTTTGTTTCGTTTTTTTTTGAAATTCTATGCAATTTAAAAAACGAAAAAAAAATCTCATTTCGACATGAAATCTATGACTTTTTTATTTCTTATAGTAGTCGAAAAAAAAAAAGCAAATATAAAAACAAAGTTATCGACTTTTGAAGTTCGAGATTTTAAATTAGAGTTGGAGATGTAAATAATGAAATTAGGTTTACTTTTTCAGGAAAAAAAAAAAAAGAATTATTTGTTTAGAGCGAATCAAATACACCTACTTCAAAATGAACAACATAATCTAATCAAAATGAAGTGTCTAATGTGATTTGCCGATCTTGAACAAGTTCACACTTTTGGAAATCGAATATCCGGCTATTCTACTTTTAACTAATAGCAATGCATGCCCACATTCTGCTAAAACTCTACGGATAACAATGACTTTAGCTGAAGTTGAACCTGAATCCTCACAAGGTGTTGCAGATAAAAATGACGGTATTTCAGTTCTTGTTTCAGCTACTCATGGTATGGGCACAGTAATTTCCATTGAGCTTTTCTTTGAGACTCACAATTCTCTATCTAATCTTTCATGGGGATGAGCATTGTTATTACTAAAAGCTAGGCGGATCAAATACTGGATGATAACGGGATTACTCTTGTGAATTACCCAAAAATAGGAATGAGAAAACAAAAAAAATTAAAACATGACGGAGCGCTACAACAATAGGGCCAGCAATACAAAAAATGATTATTTATGTCATGAATTAACAACTAATGTACAAATCACATATGAATTTCCTTCAAAAGATCAACATTGTTTATCAATAGGTTGCAATTTACTATATATTTATAAGTTCATGGTAATTTTACTCTTTTAAGTTTAGATTTGTTTTTGTATCCTTGCATACCCTTTTCCTCTCCCCTTTCTCTCTTTTTGCCACAGGCTCTCTCTATCACTCACTTTAAAAGTAGTCTGATAGTATATAGAGTAATTGATATAAATAGTTCATGCACTATTAAAGAGGTGACAGATGACCCTAAACTTTCTAAATGATGACCATTTAGTCCTTTTCATCCTATTCTGTTAAGTTTCGAATGGAAAAGATCACGTGACACATCACATGAGTTAGATTAATCATTAAAAGATGAAAATATCCTTATTTTTTGAAAAAGAAAAAAACATAAAAAAAAAAACAACAGGAGAGAGAGAGAGAGAGAGAGAGTTGACTCAAATCACCGAGCTCCCCCCTCCCCCCAGTTCTCCCCTAGGCAGGGCTTCGCCGGCAAGCTCAGGCGCCTCCACCCCACCCCACCCCAACGAAAAAGGAACCCCCTCGCGTAATCTACTTGCCGAACTGAAGATCCCCAGCGCTTGCCACCTCGCGATCGGGGCTCATTGAACTCCCCTTGATTTGGGCTCGTTGAAGCGGTGGCTGGGTATGGTGGAGAAGCTTCTGGTGGCATTGGACCTCTTGAGGGACAAGTCTCGCGAACTGCATCAGCGAGGTGTACATAGGGCTCCTCGACTAGTCTGTCGTCGGTGACGTCGTCACTGTTGCCCCTCCCCTATGTCGATTCAAGTCAATGTTGTCCACCCCTACGTGAACCTCGCTGCCCCCCCCCCCCCCCCCCCCTCATGCGAAGAGATGGGTTTTGGGACGAGGAGAGAGAAGTGGTTAGCCTAGGATTTTTTTTTTGATGAGGTTTTTTTTAAAATTAAATAAATTATTAAATTACTAAAATACCCTCCCACATTATATCACATGCATTGCACATGACCTATTCTGTTAGAAATTTAACGGATTTGGATGGAAAGAACTATAATAGCCAACATTTAAAGAGTTTAGGATCGTCTCGACCAAAATAATAATAATAAAAAAAACATGGATTAAATTGTCACCTTATAAAAAGTTCAGTGATCATTTGGGTTAATTACTCTAGTATTAAAATGTAAATTTATAAAACGCAAGACATACTTTCTGAATAAAGTGAAATATGAGGTATAAAAAGGTAAATAACCCATTAAAATATATGCCATTTTGCTCATTATCTCAAATATATGCCATTTTGCTTATTATCTCTTGTGTGATATGTTTATCTATATCTATATCTAATAAATTTTTTTTTTTGGTATTGAGAAACACGAGATCGGTAATGTTTCAACGCTCCCGTCACAGTAGTTGTTGGATGAGCTTATCACCAGCAGTTATCTATATCTATTATCGGAATCTTAATGGATAATTTAAAATTATTTTATTATTATATCTCAGATCTAAGATGGTTAATTAAATTACCTATCTACATTAAATTTTAATTAATGTATATAGTAAATAACTAGTCCCAGTTTTTCAAAAAATAAAAATAAAAATTCGCACAGATTTGAATCAGCAATAAATATTTTCATAATAATTAATAAAAGAGATTTTTTTTTGTTTGGGGGGGGGGGGTGTGGGTGGGTGTTTTGTAAGGGGATTTCAGCGAATTATATTCTATCTTTTCCTCTACCTCGTGATCTTGGATCCTCATAGTTCTCTATAAAAGCAAGGGGAAGAGAATTGTAGTAATACCACACCTAATCATTTTCATCTCTTTCTTTCAAATCCCAGACTGTTCCCTTTGTCCTCTAAACTCAAACCCAGTTTTTCTCCTTTCGTCCGTTGACTCGTAGATCCGGTCGGTTCCCGACTATGGCTGACGCACTGCTTTCAGCATTCTTGGACCAGCTGGCCTCTGCCATTAGCAAGATGGCGGTGCACGAGGTGGAACTGGTTACGGGAGTTGGTGATGCAATTGAGAACCTGAAAAAGAATCTCGGACTCATTAAAGCGGTGCTTAAGGATGCAGAGAGGAGGCAATGGCAAGATGATGCTGTGAAGCTGTGGATGGATGAGCTCAACGACATATCCTGCGACATGGACGACGTCTTGGACGAGTGGGGCACCGCCATTCTCAAGACGAAAATTGAGAAGGAAGAGAGAAAGAATGCTGCTCATGAAAATGCTTCCTTTGTTAGGAAGATTAAGGTACGCTTCTCCGCCCTGTGTCGCTGCTTTCAGTCTGGGCCGCTTCATCGTATGCATCATCGTCTTGACATTGCTCACAAGATAGAAAATCTAAATGTGAGGCTAGATAGCATTAGAAGCAGAAAGGATATGTTCGGTTTTAGCTTGACTACAGCTAGAACTGATGAACCTATACGATCTGCTGTTACTACCTCTATAATTGATGTGTCTAAAGTGTTTGGTCAAGATACGTATAAAAAAGATCTGATAGACCGATTGTTGTGTGGGGGTAGCGAAGAAGGTGGAGAACTCCGCATCATCCCCGTTGTGGGGATGGGAGGAATCGGAAAGACCACCCTTGCCAAAATGGCATACAATGACGATCAAGTCAAAAGCCATTTTGGTAAGAGAATTTGGATTTGTGTTTCAGACACATTTGACATGGTCATGATTGCTGGTGCAATCATTGAACAACTCACTGGTGAAGCTCCGCGCGTTTCTGGGCTGGAAGCTTTGATGCAGAAATTAGTTGAGTCTATTAAGGAGGCAAAGTTCCTACTTGTTCTAGACGATGTCTGGACTGATGAATATCAGCAATGGGAACAGCTAGAAAAACCGCTTCTATGCGGTGCTATAGGGAGTAGAGTTGTAGTAACCACACGGAAGGTTGAAGTTGCTAGAATGATGGGAGTGAGTGAGCACATGATGATACGTGTGAAGGAGTTGTCTGAAACGGATTGTTGGTTGCTATTTAGTGAAATAGCTTTTGCGGGGAGGACAAAAGAAGATCAAGAAGCTGGTCTAGAGCAAATTGGACGGGAAATTGCACTTAAGTGCGATGGCTTGCCTCTTGCGGCGAAAACCTTAGGGAGCCTCTTACGAATTAAGAGGACTAGAAAAGAGTGGTTAGATGTGTTGCAAAGTGAAATATGGAGGTTAGAAAAGGTTAGAGAGAACCTTTTCTATCCTTTATTGCTAAGTTATTTTGAATTGTCTCCCATTGAGAAGCGTTGCTTTTCACATTGCGCGTTGTTTCCAAAAGATCACGAGATAGAACGAGAAGATCTAATTTACTTGTGGATGGCGCAAGGGCTTTTTAGTTTGCAGAAAAATGTGGAGGAGGAAGCCGTTTTAGCGGAGAGATGTTTCGAGAACTTAGCAATGCGGTCATTTTTTCAAGATTTTGATTATCGTTGGGAAGGGTATATTTGGACATGCAAGATGCATGATATAGTGCATGATTTTGCACGATTTGTCACGTCAAACGAATATGCCACTTTAGTAATAGATAATATTCAGGAAAAAGATGACCTTAGTGCTAGGCATTTAACCATTTTAATTCCATCCAATAATGGCCCTACCACTCCACTCTTAATTTCAAACAAGAAGAATTTGCAGAGCCTTATGTTTGTGGGTCATTATATTGTCGACAATGGTGTAGTTGGTTGTTGTTTACGTTTTACATATCTTCGGACGTTAATTCTGAGAATTAGTTCCGAAAAAAGCATCCCAGAGAGTATTGGTGATCTGCTACATTTGAGATATCTGAAGTTATCGAGATCTCGAACTGATGCTAACGATTTTAGGGAGTTGCCCAAAACGTTAGGTAATCTGTGTAATCTGCAAACCTTGATCCTTGAAAATTTTTTGGTACCTAAGGAGGCCGCGAAACTAATTAATCTAAGATACCTGAGTTGTACTGGTAGTTTTGAGGGTTTTCCGAAAGGAGTTGGTAGAATGAAAAATTTGCAAATGCTGGACGCGACGTTGTGTTCGTCGGCTGAGAACAATGTCAACGAAATGTTTCAGCTAGAAGATTTGGGTAGCTTAAACTATCTTCGTCAGCTTACTCTTGAGGGTGTGGGTACTGATCAGGGGCATGTTGGTGGGGCCACACAAGCACGACTACATCAAAAATCATATCTCACCCTGTTGGTTCTTTCGTTTGGTGAAGATGATCACACAACAAGGGATTATGAAACCCACCAGGCTGTCCTCGAAGCTTTACAGCCACCTCCAAACCTCGAAGCTTTGGGAATTTGTGATTACAGCGGTGCTGCTATTCCCCCCATTTGGATGAACTTAAAACATTTAAAAATGTTAGGTTTGGAGTCTTGCTTAAACTGTGAAACTCTGCCTCCTTTAGGAAATCTCCAATCACTTGAAATTCTCGATATACGTTCTTTCGAAAAGGTAAAGAAGGTGGGACCTGAATTTCTGGGAATATCAGGCGTATTGCAAGAAGAGTGCAACAGTATTATGGGCCAACAAGCTACAGTTACTCTATTCCCAAAACTCAAAAAACTCTCCTTTTACTTCATGGAGTCGTGGTGTGAATGGGTTGGCATACCTGGGTGGAACAAGGAGAGTACCAATATCAGAATAATGCCGTGCCTTGAATGCCTGGAAATTTGGGAATGCAATCAATTACAAGCACTGCCCGAGTTTCTCGAGACAGCACCGTTGAAGGAATTGGATGTGTCACGGTCACGGCGTCTCGTTGAGGAGTTTGGAAACAATTGGGCCAAGACCAAGTTTCGGCATGTCCCAATCATCAGCCTCGATGGTCATATATAATTTCCTTGATGAAAGAAAACAACAGCTGGAAGTTATCATCTTCAGGTAACTACTGTAACACTTTTTTTTTTTTTTTTTTAAATTTTCCTCCCAGGTTTTCTGTTCTCATCAATCGCATTGTACGGTCCAGCAGAGCAAAAATTTTACATTTAGCGAATTCTATGTTATTATATTTGCCACTTTTAACTTATTTTCTCATCTAACTTGTTCTTTAATTCATTTTTCGGATTCAAACGGCTTTTTCAGGGCACGACCGAAACAATGGAGCTTTCTCATATAATGTCACGCTTTTGGATTGCCCAGTTCAAGAAATCAATTCCCATTGTTCAAGTAGATTATTAAACATTCAGTAGGTTGTGTTGTCACCAGAAGCGAGTAAGTTTCTTATTGAAAGTATGTTTTCTTCCTCTTTTTCATGTCATCCCCCGGCTTTGTATCTAGTTCTCTAATTTTGTTTCCTAGCCAATACTCGTAGCAAATTTACTGATCAAATTTATTGCTTTCAAATTATCAGTCAAGGACAATTCTAGAAAATATTTATATTTTTTCTTTTTCCGTTTTTATTTTTAATGTTTGAATCACCAAAACAGTTTTGGTATTTGGCAGAAAATTAATTTACAAAAAATTGTGTTCAAGAGTTAAACCATTCGAAGTTTGACAATGAAAAAGCCTATTTTGCAGAAGAGCAAGTGCTGAAGGCAAATATTGAAGTTCAGTTTATTAAAAAGTCAAAGAGCTCGCTTGGAATGTACGTTTGTATCGGTAGAACTTGTGTAAAATTGAGGTAAGAATATTATATAGAAGCTTCTTCTTTTTTCTGTTTGAGCATAATTTTTATTCTAGCGAACAATTTAAGGTTCATAAACAGATGTTTAACATGTTAAACAATCTCATGATGTAGTACCCGAGGAGTTGGAACAAGATTGATGCAGAACTTCCTTCATGAGCAGGTACCTACTTTTATGTGCAAAATTCTTATTGGTGGTTAGTCACGATTTTCTTGAATTTTCTCTTTCAAAATCTATTTTTATACACATTTATTTTCTACATATGTTTGTTTTTGTCCTACATTCGTCGACATTTTCATGACTAGTCTTACTCAATTTGCAGTTAACTCGATGCGTTGGGACAAGTAAGAAGATGAGTTTACAAGGGGACTATGTGGTAAAGAGTTATTTTTCCTTTTGAAATTTTTTTTTCTCACAATGTACCTGCAAAGATTTTCTAGTTCTGAGTGTGGTTCATCAAACATTTCTTGCTCTCTAGGTTTGTGAAAGATCTACCTAAGTCAGATGAGATGTCGTACAGGTTACTCCCTTTTTTTTTTTTTTTTTCTTTTGCGAATTGGAGCATTTGAATATTATCTTTAGACTAAGCCAAATCCTTTAAAAAAAATTCAAAAGGAGATATTGACGGAGAAAATATCATGACGCGTAATTAGAAGTTGTTCTATCATAAAAATTTGGTATGATATTCGGACTGATCTATGGGAAATATACTTCTCTGGCATTTTGGACAGAGGCACCCAGCAATGATGGGAGATCAGTTAGCTTAATTTTAACAGATTCGACATCAAGCGGGAGATCAACTTTAAGGCATGGTTTTCTTGGTAATTGCCTCCATTAATCAAATATTCTTGAGTTCTGTTTGATTATATATGGAAACTTGATCATTACATCTTTCTTACTTTGTTTACATCTATTCAGTCTTACTCGTTCGTTAAGTAAGCGATCTCTTAAATTAATGCCTTTCTGTCAACTTGCTTTCTCCCTGGGCTTATTTGTTTATTTTTCGAGGAATATCTCTATCCAAGTGATCAGAGTTCTTCCCGAACTTCCTCTGAGTTAGCTCATGTGGAAGTTAGTCATATCTCTGATTAAAAGTTAAGGGCTAACCTATTGCAATATTCTGCTTCTTTCATTAGTTTTCTTCAAGCCTTTAATATTTGTCTGTAAACTGTATAGGATCCCAAAATCTAGCTTTGTCTGCACTTGGCTTGGAATAATAAAGATTTTACAAAGTTATAGTAGCAGAGTTTGATGCGTACTTGCCAGTGTGAAATTTCCGAAACTGAAAGAAGAGGTAGGAAGAAAATTTTCAATAATAAAATTTTCTTAGTACTTTACCACAAACGAATCAATCTTTGAACTCATATGATGCAGTAGTTGAGGAGCTTGAAGAGGATTGGTGCAAGATTTCTTGCATGAACATAGTCCTAAGAACTTATCAGAAACAACCCGAGCGGATACCAACTTTTATCCTAATATCAGTTGATGATTTGTCGAAGCGGAGGAGGACGGAAATTTTTCATCAAGTTATTGTTCTAGGTTGGTGGTCGAAATAGTTTTTTGAGTTCTCTATTTGGAATTCCAGTTTTATCTACATGGTTCCTAATTATGCTTGCTCTTGTCACAGGTTCGCCTCTGTTTTCAGTTGGCTGGACTGTAAGACCAAATTCCAAGGGAATTGCCCATTTTTCGTGGAAGTTGCCTAAAGCATCGGATACTCGGAATGGTTCTGAAGGAGGCCAAGTGTATGGTTTTCCAGTACAAACAGATGAACTTTGTTGTTTAGCCCAGATTGTTGTTTATCTTGATGATTATGAGTCTCTAGTTATATCTAGAGGAACTTTGTAAGCTCATTATTATAGACATAGTGGAAGTTGATATCGGACTACGGTCCCGTGGTTTTTCCCTTCGCATTGGAGGGTTTTCCACGTAAAAAATCGGTGTCTCTTGCATGGTTGATTACTTTGATTTTCTTGTTACTTTGATTGATTTATTGGCTTTGTTGAAACTTGTTTCGAATTGCCATTTTGTCACACCAAGAGGGAAAGGTTTCAATTATAGTTTTCCCAACAAGAACCACTCTAGCATGATCTGGTTTCTGGAGCAAGTCCATGAACGGTAGATAGTGGCTAGGCTAAGTGTTGAGAAATAGTTCGCGACCTAATTCAAGATAATATTGAGAGCAAATAAAGGGAAGATAATAAAATATACAAAACACTAAGAATTTATATACAAGTTCGTCCAATTGATGATCACTTCCTATGATAAAGTTGTTACAAGAGATTCATTCACACACTCCTCATGATTGTGCTCATCTCTCTCACACCCTTTGGGCTTCTTAGCCCTCTTCAATGAATCAAACGCCGATAATAATGCCCCCTTTTATAAAGAAAAACTAAAGCAACTAAAAATATGTGTGAAATCTCCAAAATACCCGAAGTTACAAGGTCGATCTGTATGCTGACTTTGCGTAAGGTATTTTTTTGTAAGGCATTAATTAGGCTCCATAGATTAACACTAAGACCCATTACTCGTGTTCTTAAAGTAGGAGATAACACATTGTAAAAGGGATCAAGGATTTATCACCTGTTCCCTTGCTATATAGATATTTGCATTTAGATTCTTGTATTAAAACACCAGTACTTTTTTCATCAGAATGGTGAAGGACTCGGACACAATGGACATAGCTCATTTTAGGATGAACCACTATAATTTTCGGTGTGATTATTTGCTTTTAATATCTCTTATTTGATTATTTCTGTTTATGTTACCATTTAACTTAATAACTGAAGATTATTGATGATCAACGGCCCTATCTATTTAACATTATGACTTGCTTTACTATTCTGATTTTCTTTTGACCTTAGATCTCCACGTCTACAATGTGCCGATGGATGAAAAAGCTCGGAATATGAATTTTAATAAACTTAGAAGTAGAAAAGGAGAGATTGCTAACTCCTAGCCACAAGCTTTGGGACCAACTCGAAAATCATCCACCTTATTTATTTATTTATTTCTGAATAAAGTTCTGGTGGTGGCCCCTTATCGTCCCAATTTTAGTCCCATAAGCGGGATTTACTTCCCTAGGTATGGCAAGAAAGAGATGAACCTTTAACCCAGTCTCTTTTGGTCATCGACCTAGGTCCTACCTAGAAAATCATCCACCTTATTGCTATTTAGAATTTAGTAATAAAGAATAGCTCATTTGCGATTTAGAAGAGTAGTTTCCGTGCTTATGCACTACTTCATATTATATAAGTGGAATATAAGTTTGGCATTTCGTGACTTGCTTTTATTTTTCAATTTTTGATTGAGTGCTACGTTTCATGTGTAGCATACATTTTGAAGACTTGGTTTCTTTGATCTCTTCGACCCTCTTCTTCTCATGTATTATAGAAAACTAGAGTAATGAGAAAATCCCCCATCAGAGTTGAATTAGGTTCAAGTTTGAGTTTACAAATAAATTTAGTAAAAATGATTATCAATGGTCTTTTTTGGGATATAACATGTAAGTCACATGCAAAAAACCAGTTAAATTTTTATGGATTTTAGTAAGACCGACTGATGGTGTCAAAAATTATAAATTCAAAGGAGTTTATTGTCAAGAAAAAAAATTCACGGACTAAATTATCAAATTCAAAAATTTTCAGAGGTGTCCATGCAAAAAAAACTTTTTTTTTTTATTTATAATTTCTGACAAAACAATTTTTTCATTTGGAAAGTTTTGGTAACATGTACATATGATAGAATGAAAATTATATAAGAGGTCGTTTGATTGATACACTTGAGTTGAAAATTTTGAGTTTTTTTAATTGACATTGAGTTGGGTTTTGAAATTTTGACTTTGGTTGAAAATGAACTGTTTTAAATTAAATGTGTATTAAAAAGTGTTCAGAGAAAAATTTCAATATGGATTTTGTTTCGTTTTTCTTGAAATTTTATGCAATTTAAAAAATGAAAAAAAAATCTCAATTCGACATGAAATCGATGACTTTTTTATTTCTTATAGTAGTCAAAAAAAAAAAAAGCAAATAAAAAAAACAAAGTTATGGACTTTTGAAGTTCGAGATTTTAATTTAGAGTTAGAGATGTGAATAATAAAATTGAGTTTACTTTTAAAAAAAAAAAAGACAAAAAAAGAAAAAAGAAAAAAGTGAATTATTTGTTTAGAGCGAATCAAATACACCTACTTCCAAATGAACAACATCATAATCTAATCAAAACGAAGTGTCTAATGTTATTTGTCGATCTTGAACAAGTTCACACTTTTGGAAATCGAATGTCTGGCTATTCTGCTTTTAACTAACAGCAATACATGCCGACATTCTGGTAAAACTCTACACATAACAATGACGTTGCTGAAGTTGAACCTGAACCCTCACAAGGTGTTGCAGATAAAAATGACGGTATTTCGGTTCCTGTTTCAGTTACTCATTGTATGGGCACAATAATTTCCATTGAGCTTTTCTTTGAGACTCACATTTTTCTATCTAATCTTTCATGGGGATGAGCGTTGTTACTACTAAAAGCTAGGCGGATCAAATACCGGATGATAACGGGATTGCTCTCGTGAATTACCAAAAAATAGGAATAAGAATACAAAAAAATTAAAACTTGACGGAGCGCTACAACAATAGGGCCAGCGATACAACCGACAAAATTGTTTTTTGAAAGATCGAAACTTTGAAGGGGATCATGAACTCAACGGTCATATGTGCTTGTCTAGAAGGAATAGGAGTGAAAAATTATTAGAGCTGGATACTTTGGGAAAAAAAATCGAACAAAGAAGTTGAAGAGGAAAAAAAAAAAAAAAACCTTTTGTAAGGGGTTTAAAAGGGGAAGGGTTTTTAACGATTTTTCTTAAGTTCCTTCTTTCTTGTTTTGTTTGCTTTAATTTGGTTATTTTTCTAGTTTTTGTTTTGATCCATTTTCGGTTTTAAATTTGTAAGATTTCTTTTTCTTTTACATTTTTATAAGATTTTACGTTTCAAAAAATAATTAAAAAAAAAAAAAGAGAAGAATACGTTACTTTTCAGAACACATTTAAAAGAATTACAAAACCAACAGTGTATGTGAAATTTTGATCAAGGATAGGGATAAAGGGATAGTAGGTGATTCATTCAGGCCCAAAAAAAAAAAAAAAAAAAAAAAAAAAAACCAGCCCCTCCACTCAAAACTGTAAGATCACAAATTTATATTGCAAAAATAAAAACCCAGGGTGCAAAACAAAGAACGAAAAAAATGCCTTTAATTTGTAATTAGAAAAATAGTAATTGGCATAAATGATCCCTAAATTATTAAAAAGGTGACGGTTTGATTCTTGTTTTTTTTAATTTTGGCCAAGTCGACCCTAAACTCTCTAAATGGTGACAATCTAGTAATTTCCGTTAAGTTTCTAACTAAAAAAATCAGGTGACCCATCACATAAGTTAGATTAATGATTAAAAGATGAAAATACCCTTATTTTTTGAAAAAAAAAAAAAAACAAAACCTAATATACATTTAAAAAATAAAAAATGAGAGGTAGATAGATAGCTGACTCAATCCAGCCCCCCTCCAGTCATCTTCTCCGTCACCGAGCACCCCCCACCTCCGTCAACGAGCTCAAGCACCTCTACCCCACCCTAATGAAGAACGAACTAACCCCACCCCCATCCCACCTCAGATTTGGGCTTGCTATACTGGCGGGGACTCAACATCTCGGGGGCACTTTTCAGTTAAAGAGTTTAAGGACTTTTCAGTTAAATAAATAAAGTTGGAGACCAAATCAGGATCTCATAAAAAGATTAAGGACCGAACGGACAATTTAGCCATATACAAAAGGAGAGAGAATAGAAGCTAGAGATGTCAATCGGGTCAGTCCGGTCCTGTCTGGCCCATTTATTTTGAGTCCATTAGCGTGTTTCGTGTCGTGCTCGTGCTGGCCTATTTAATAAACGTTTCGTGCTGTGCGGTGATCAAAATTTAAATACCACAACTAAATAATTATTTTAAAACTATGATAAGCTTTAAAGGTTTGTACTTTCTTAAAATTAATTGTGATCAAGTGATTGGGCAGAGAACCCAAATGTACTAATAAATGCATAGTTTAATTTTAGCTAAGCAAGATTATATATGTTTAATAATTAAACAAACACTTTTGATATCTTGCTTACTAGTGTTTAAACGATAATAAGATTTTTAATTGATCAAGTAGATTGGTACACAAGAATTCAAACTTAAGATATATTTATGCTAATTTTATTTAAGTTTGACGTGTTGATATCTTAAAATATATGTTCAATTTGTCTATTTATCAAGTATAGATCTTATTAAAAAAATTAAAAAAAAAATGTTTCAGTAATCCAGGTCTTTGAAAAATATATCATGTTTTGAATCTACGATGTTACTAGTAATAAAATATGTTACCAGTAATAGAATAATCTTAGACATTATGTAAGTTATAATTTATTTATAAAAAAAAAGCTCTGAAATTTTTTAATCAAGTTTAAGCTTAAAGCAAGTAATTTGTTATGAAGTTAAATAACGGCCACAATTGGGTCGTTACATGACCCCCACCTCAACTCCTTCATTTAGCTTTTTAATTAAATAAAACTTGCTTCAATTATTTTTATTTTGATTTCAAGCAGTATTTTGGGTGTTTTAAATGTTAAAATTATGTGCTGAAATGTATAGATTTATGTATTAAATGTAATATAATAATATAAAAAATATTGTATTTTAGAATGCACGTTTTTTTGAATAAAAACAAAATGTAATGTCGTTTTAGTTTTTCTTTTAAGGGTAATTTGTTCAAATCAAAATTAACTGTTGACCTAAAAAAGAGTGTAAATTTACATATTAAATGTAATCTACTGGTATAAAAATGTAAAAATTTATTATTTTTTTTATGAATAAAAGCAAAATACTTAGTAAAAAACCCTTTGAACAAACTATCCTCTTTGCAATCAATAGTACAAACTGTACAAAATAACAGTTTTATTTATTTTTTTCACATGCACTATAATTTTTCTCTTCAATTTTTTTTTCTTTCTAAACATGTTCCTATTTTAACATTCTTATAACAATCCTCCAATAATTTTTTGTTCTTATTGCTTTTTATATATCACAAAATTGTTTTTTCAAATATGTTCCAGTTAAATGTTTTATATCCTTCCGTATATATATATATATATATATATATTTTGTTAAATTGACCATTAAACAGATATTTTATTAATTATCACAACGAAATAATGTTTTCAACAATTCTGTAACGTATTCTACAATTAAAAAATAATAATAATGACTAAACTAAAAATGACTTTGAATTTTGTGCGTTTTGATGTTAAAAAATATATATCAATCTATAAAGTCCACATTATTAACTAGCAAATTATAATTCTACACTCTTCAGCAAAATATATATATATATATATATATATTTATATGTGTGTGCATATAGATAATACTACACGTGCTCCACTAACAGTAACGGAGTTAAGAAATTTTGTCAACGGGGCCAACAACTAAAACAAAAAATTAATAGTATTAAAGAATTATAATATCTTTAAAATGTTGCATAATATCTTATGATTGACTAATCCCCCTCAATATCACAAGGGGTACACAGTGAGGAGACAAGTACTGATACGAAACAGTGTAGAAGAGCAATGGTAGTGTCTTGAATACAAATTGAGGGGCACGATTGTAACTGAAACCCATTTTGTGCATGTTAAAAAAAAAAAAAAAAAAAAAATCCATTTTGTGCCATGGCATCTGAGTGGACTTTTCTGGGCTAGCTTTCTTGTGGAAACTAAAACCCATTTGGTGGATTAAATTTTCTTACCTTCTTGCCAATTATCTGGTCAAAAAAAAAAAAAAAAAAGGAAGAATAAACAAAGGGCCTGTTTGGCCATACGATTTAGAAATAGTTTTTGTTTTTAAACACTATTTTTGTTCTCTAAAATCAAAACAAGATATTTGGCTATTGTTTTTTTTAGAATAATTTTAAAAAACAGAGTTACTAAAAGTAGAAAATTCAAAAAACAACATTTTGTAGTTTTTGGTGTTTTTTAAAAATAACTTTTTATAGGATGCATCTAAAATTAAAAAGAAAAAACTCCGCTTGGTTTGAAGGTCTAGGTCGGATATCAGGATCGAGGTCAAGGTGGCATTCGAGGTCGGGGATGAGATTCAAGATTAGGGTCCATGACGAAATACGGGGGTTGAGGTCGGGATAGGGATTCGAGGTCGGGGTCAGGGCTGGGTTTCAAGACAGGGGTCTGGGTCGGGGTCAGGTTTCGAAACGAGGTCGAGGTCGGGTTTTAGGATCGGGATTGGGGTCAAGTTTCGGTGCTGGGGTCAGGGTCAGGTTTCGGGACCGAGGTTGGGTTCGGGTTTCTAAACCGGGATCGAGGTTGGGTTTCTGAATAGGGTCAGGGTCGGGTTTCAGGATAAGAGTCGGGGAGGTTTTGGTACCGGGGATTGAGGTCGAGTTTCTAGACACGGATCGAGTTCGGGTTCGGGATCGGAGTTAGAGTCGAAATTCAGTGTCGGGTCGGTTTTTGGGACAAGGGTCGGAGTCAGGATCGGATTTCGGAACGATGTTGAGGTCGGGTTTTGGGACCGAAGTTGGGTTCGGGTTTCTGGATCGGGGGTCAGAGTCGAGTTCCTGTGTGGGGTTCGGGTCGAGTTTCATGACGAGGGTCAGGGTCAAGTTTCGGGACAGGAGTCGGTATTGGGGGTTGGGGTCAGGTTTCTAGACGGGGATCAGGTTCAGATTTCGGGACCGAGGTATGGGTCGGGTTTTGGAATTAGGGTCAAGGTCGGGGTTAGGTTTCATTGCCAGGAGTCGGAGTCAGGTTTCCATACCAGGGTCGGGGTCGGTTTACATGATGGGGGTCGGGGTCGGGTTTCGATACTGGGGGCAGGGTAGAGTTACATGATGGGGGTTTGGTTCAGGTTTCAAGACGGGGGTCGAGTTTGGGTTTCGAAACGGGGGTCGGCTCGAGTCGGGTTTCGGGACTGGGTCGAGGTCGGATTTCGGGCCGAGAGTTGAAGTCGGGTTTTAGGACGGGAGTTGAGGTCGAGTTTTGCAACGTGGGTCAGGGTCAAGTTTTGAGACAGGGGTCGGGTTCTGGTTTCAGTATCGGGGTCAGGTTTTAGGGCAGCAGTTAGTGTCGGGTTTCGGTACCAAGGGTTGGGATCAAGTTTTGGGATGGGGGTTGAGTTTAGGTTTCGGGACATGGGTCGGGGTCAGGTTTTGGGACAGGGGTCAGGTTCAGGTTTCAATACCGGGGTTAGGTTTTGGGACGGGGGTTGGGGTTGGGTTTCGGTATTAAGAGTCGGGGTCGAGTTTTGGTACCGAAACCCGACCCTGACTTCGGTATCAAAACTTGACCCCGAACATGACTCCTGTCCCAAAACCCGACCTCAACCCACATCCCGAATCCTGGCCCCAATCCACGTCCTCAAACCCAACCCCGACCCTAGTCCCGAAACCCGGCCTCAACTCCAGTACTGAAATTTGAACTCGACCTTGGTCCCAAAATCCGACCCCGATCTCGGTCCCAAAACCTGAACCCGAACCCGTCCCTTACCTTCGGTACCAAAACCCAATCCTGACCCCGGTCCCAAAACTTGACACCGATCGATCCCGAAACCTGACCCCCGCCCGATACCAAAACCCAACTCGGATTCATGTCCCGAAACTTGAACCTGACTCTCATCTTGAAATCGAACCCTAACCCGTCCTGAAACCTAATCCCGGCACCAAAACCCGACCCCGACCCCGACCCCGACCCTCATCCCAAAACCTGCCCTCGACCTCAGTCCCAAAACCCAAACCTAACCCTTATCCAGAAACCTGACCCGACCCTGACCCCCAGTCTCAAAACCCAACCTCGACCTCCGACATGAAACCCGACCCTAACCCCAGTGCCAAAACCCGACCCCAACCCCTGTTCCGACCTCGTCTAGAGACCCGACCTCGACCCAGGGTACCGAAACCCAACCTCGACCCCGACCCTAATCCGAAACCTGACCCCGATCCTGAAACCTGAACCCAACTTCAGTCCCGAAATCCGACCTTGATCCAGTCCCGAAACCTAAACCCAACCCCCATCCAGAAATCTAACCCCAACCCCCAGTACCAAAACCCAACCTGGAGTCCTATCCCGAAACCCGACCCCGACACTCATCCCGAAAATAATAAGAATAAAAAGTTTTTAAAAATCTCTATCCAAACATGTATATTCTGTTTTTATTTTATAAATATATTTTCTCAAAATAATTGCCAGACACCATAAATTTTTTAGAACCTGTGAGAATTGTTTATTTCTCATCTTTAGCCAACTTCAACCCAAAAAAAAAATCTAAGCAAGATGTTATATTTTACTTGGTGAGTCCTACTAACGTATTTACTGATGGCTAATAGTTTATGAAAAATATTAAACAGTTGAAAGACATAGCAAATCCTAAAACAAAAGATAAAAGTTGAAAAAAAAGAAAAGAAAAGAAAAGATCTTCAATTTTATGTTTTTCAAATGTTTAAATATATTTTAGAAATTCCCGTTAAAAAAAAAATAAATAAATTGGTCTAATTAAGGGTATCTTTGTCATTGTCTTCTTGTTTTTACATTCACAACTTCTGTGAAGATGAAATTGTAACAAGTTTTTCAAATTCAATAATACATTTATAGTTTCTAAAAACAGATAGATAAATTACTAAAGATTAAAATTAGGAGGTCAAATAATGTAATTAACCTTTTTTTAAATGTTGTAGCTAGCTTCAATTACTGACAAAGCATCGACTTGAAGAACAGAAAAGAAAACAAATTAACAATAGCTTGGAAACTGTTGTTCGAAATCAAAGCCCCAATATGGATTTGTTGAATGATCTATTTAATGCTTCTTGTTCAACAAGTGTCACTAAGAAAATAGGGCAAAGGAATACAAATTGTCTGAACTGATGGAGACTAATTGTTGAACAATTGTCACATTCAACAATTGTGAGAATGCAATTGTCACATTCAGATATCACATTCGTTGAAGTACGTCTGTGTGTTTCAGATAATGAGGCAACAAATGAAGACACTAAAGAGGGGGAGCCCATGGCCTTGGGAGAGAGCCGATGGGATCAGTTTCGTATAGAGTCAATCGATGATCACGCAGAAGGAAATACAGCGGAATTGGCCCTCAAAGACATAATGAAGAGCGTCGCGGCGTCTTTAGTGTGTATTGTCATTGACAAAATGTGCAGAACTAAAGTTGAAGATGTCACATTGGATGATCTTAAATTCTGGTTTTTCTACCTAGAATGCATTAGACTCAATGCAGGGTTCAAATTTGATTTGAATCCAACGCTACCAGCAGGGCCTTATAACGCACTTGTGCGTGCCTTTTTTGGTCATGAAGTAATCAGATGCGGAGAAACTGGCGTAAAAAAGCTCCACTCTCTAAGATTGCCAAGCTAGAAGCCGACTTGGAGAGATGCAAGGGGCTCTGATAGATCTGAAGGGCAAGGAAGTTGGTAACTTTCTATTTGATATGTAATAATTTGGCCATTTGATAATGTAACTACTCTGATTTTACCCTTTTTTTTTTTTTTTTTTGGTATTGTTTATGTTTTATCTTTCATTTTCGAGTTGTTTTCTCTTCTTTTATACTATCAATCTGCAGAGTACCGTGACAATTTCATTGCAAAGAGTCCGATGCATTTCGGATATTCAAATCTATACGGGACAATTTGTAAGTCTTTTTTGTCTCTTTCCCAACTTAATAATTTTCTTGAGGGGAGTTTTACCATTGGGTACAGCTTTAATACCTACTGATGGGGCACGGGTTTTAGATTATATTTAACGTTACAAACCATATACGTACACAAGTGTCAGCTAGGGTGAAATCAGTTGTAAGTAACCAAATGACATTTAGAGCAATAATTGTAAATCATATTATGAAGTATTCACCGAAGTTAGTGAAGGAACAGGAGCCCCCCCTAATTTAAAAAAAAAAAAAAAAAAAAAAAAAGGTTGACTAAAATTTCATTATAGCTCCTTCTAAAAATAGAAACTTGATAATAATAATACCCTTAATTGTTCATTGCATAATAATTAGCCTCCCCTAATATATGTTTGTTTATCACTCATTATATTGATACAATACTTCCTTTGCTACATATACGGGGAATCATATGTATACGCAATATTATATGTATAAGATATAGTTAATGAACTTAGTATAAACTTATGTCCACATTCGATAAATAAAGTAAGAAATTTTATTTTAACAAGATATGGTGTTGGGATAAATAACGTATTTGATTAAAAATTAATAATGAAATCCGAAATAATACATCTAATTAGTAAATTACATGTAACAAGTAAATAAATTGATTTATTTACTTGTTAAATATACGAAAAGAATTATAAGTTCTTTAATGGATACATTTACTTACTGCATTTGTTAGTTACTTTAGTTGATCCATTATTTATAAGTTTTTTTTTTTTAAACGGGAATTTCATTAAATTTAATAAGGAGATATAATGACATAAAACATGATAAATGACCCAATATTATATGAGATAAAATCCTTCAATAAAAACGGATACATCAGTAAAGTCTGATGACGCTCAAAAGAAAAGACGTATGTTTGAGGCTTAATAAAGGGTACATACCTTGGCACATAAAAATCGAGCACATGTAAGACTCTTTTTGACAAAACCCTAACAATTGATAGAATATCCCAATTGATCGAGGACCAATACCCAGTAGCACTAGGGCCACCACTAACTCCGTAAGAAGCAATTCTAGCGAGACAAAAACAACGTCAAGACTCAAATCTGGCGTACAAACAATCAACACGGAAGGTGGAGAGACTACCTCTATTATTAGAATTAACAAACTGAAACACAACATCTAGATAAAAGACGGCGAATGTACCGCCATTATTACACACAAAACTACAAACTACCAAAAAAAAAAAAATCCAATCACACAAAAAGAGTCTTTGCAGAAAACAAGATCCACATCATCGAGAGAAACTGAGTTGCCGAAACCGAGCCGCTGCAGGACGTCCCCGCCTTGCGCCTTCCTGTAATGCTAGTCCTCCTCCAACAGACTCGTCTCTTTCAAGACTCTCACCATATGATTCTCACCTCGATCCCTAGAACTGGGAAACCAGAGACAGTCCAAAGATTGCCACTGGAGTCGGCTCCAAGAGAAGAAAATATATGAAAAATCATAACTCTCACGCATTAGAGAAAGAAGAGAAGAGAGAGAGAATCTAATATTATTTACTTATTTATAAGTTTTTATTCGTTATAATTCCATTATTTATTCATGATTTACAACATTATTTACTAAATTTATTTACCAAGTATATACACAAGTAAATCGATTTATTTACTAAATTATTTACCAAGTAAATGAATTTTTTGACAAGTAAATAAATAAAATCCTACAGATTAAGTGTGACGTCCAAAAAATTCATAAACTTGATTTCATAAATTATTATCATAGATTTCCTTCATTAATAAACTTGTAATGAATTGTTTTAATGAATAACCCCAACTATTATTAGTAGGTCAATTTGATGACCTTAGTATTTATTTTAGCCATATCAATATTTAAGTATTGAGAGTATGATTGGGAAAAGTAATGTGTCACATAAATAAGAGATGAATGGTTAAGATTGATTAAGAGTAAATCCAAATGTGGAGGATTGATCAAGAATTAGGATTATATTAGAAATCAATGGTTTAGATTTCATGTGATAGGATTCTAGATAAATCAATGGCCAAGTTTTAGATATGAAGTGACCAATGAGAGGTTATATCAATGATTGGTGTGGTGGATGATCAAAGATGATAACCCTTGATCAATGGATGGAAAAATTAGAAAAAAGAAAAATAAAAATAAAAATGAGAGAGTTAGAGGGAGATCCCGATTTCAAGTCAAACAAGCAAGAGGAGGTTTAACTTAAGGTGAAAGTGATGTGTTGTACATGCGTGCAAACACAAGTAAGAATTGGTATGGTTAATTTAGGCAAAAATGACAAGAAGCAAGTACTTGTATATGACATGGTGGTACAAGATGAAAGGGATCAATTGTCTTCCACTTTGTAGAGCAAAATTTTCACACCAACCCTCCCCTCAAAGTCGTGACAATCCAAGGAGGAAATCATCCATCATTTTTCACTTTTACCCCTCAAAAGACAGCCCCATTGAAGACACATATTAGCTGAAAATAAACCATAACATCCATTTCATTCTCACACAAGTTAAGCTAAAAAACCTAGCTTCTCTAGCCACCACTAAGTTCAAAAATCACCAACACTATTCTCCATCTCTAACACCCCTCTAGCACCCTCCTTCCTCCATTTTCAATCTCCAAGCAACCCCATTACTAAGTTCGAAGAAGTGTGAAGTGGAGTTAGAAGATGTATTACTAGAGGTAACCTAGTGGTTCTCTTTGTGTTTTGGTCATTTTAAGAGAACGAAAGCATGTTATGTAGTTATAATCTTAATGTTAGACTTTTTCTTACCTAGGAAAAGGTTTTAAGAAGAGATTTAGTGGTCCAAGGTCTTAGAAGATCCACATAGTATTTTGGTTAGATCTAGGAACTTTGTTAGAGTGTGTGGTTGTTGTGATGATATGACATAAGTTAGAAACTTTGACATGAAAATAAAGTATATAGTAAGATTTTATAGAGAATAAGATTTATTTTACGCTTCAAAATCACTTGGTTTGCTTCTATATGTATAAAGTATGCATTTGAAATTGTGACACAAAACTAGAGAGAAAAGAAACCTCTGGGTATAGTCTAGCCACGGATTTTATGAATTCCGAATCCCTTAATCTCAAAATTTTGTACTATAAATTATAGATCTAAAAACTAGATTCTTTAAGCTTTCTAACAAGGTATCTTACGCCTCAAATGGATAAATACGCAATTTTTGGTGAATTTTAAAAATTAAGACTACGAAATGAGAGGTTTTACTGGAACCCTATACCAACCACGGGTTTCACATGTTTTGGGTTAGTAAACAATAATGTTTAGTAAAAAATTTTAGGTGCATAAACTACATATTATAAGATTTTCAATGACATATCGTTTTCCTTATTTGGACTTTTAAGTGAATTGTTATGATTTTTCTAAATATAACCATAAATATAAGCATATAGTACATATGTGAGACCAACAGTAACAACACCTCATTATACATCATATAAAACTCCAAAACTTAAGAAAATAACTTTATGTTGTAAATCAGACATCTTAAGCTTTGAAATGAGCTATCATTTGTTTAAAACAGATAAGTATATAATGTTTAATAAATCACATAACATTTTATTGGAATCTGGTAAACTGATATTTTACTATAGGACACTAAGGAAAATATTCATACTAATGTTTAAAACCCCTAAGATTTTGGAAAATAAATTATAAGCACAGAAACTAAATGCTTCAAGCTTTCGAACGAGTCATCAAGTGTCTAAAATAAAATTATACACAAATTAAAATCTCACATCGATAAAACGATTAAAAATTAAAAATGTGACATAAGGGTAAGTCATAACATATGAACGTAAATATTGAATAAATGAATTGGTATTAAGTGTATGATCAAATAATGTGAAAAATCCTAACTTTCTAAAGTTGAATCACAAGTTTTTAGATGAACGAAGACAAAGTATACTAGATGATTATTAGATATATAAAAAAAGACTATATTAGTTCATCTAAATGATCATAACTAATAGGATTGGGCCTTATAAGCCCAATAATAGATGAAAGGTAATCCACGTAGGGGTACACACTTAGATGACTCCTTATTACCGGTGATATAGATAGATTGATTAATTAATTAATTAATTAATTAACTAATAAATATATAACAAAATATAATTATGATAAGAAAGTTAATTAGTAATTAATAAAATAATTAATTTATTTATTATAAGAGATAATAAGTGATTATTAATAATGTAAACAATATTATTATGTTGAGTAATTACATAATTAAAATACATGATTAATTAGATATTAATTAATCATTGATTATTAATATAATAATGGATGATTAATTAGAGATTAATTAATTATTAATAACTAACATAATTATTAATTATTCACTCCCCCAACTCCCTATTGGATGTGCGTATATGGATACGACATAGGGGCCATTATGTAGGTAAGACATCACATGTATTTTTGAACATTCATGTTGTAATATATAATGATATGATTTTATGAAAATGTTTTGTAAGATTTAATTTATACTTATTGAGCGAAAGCTCATATATGTGTGTTCGTGCTGTAAGTAACGCAAATAAGTAGCCCACTACTTAGATGTTTTCTAGACTTGCGAAGCAGTGCGAAAGCGATAAATGAATGGAGTGGGATACCACCACGAATTTAATTTTCACATTTAAACTTCTTAAATTATTTTGTATTAATTATCTTTAAAACTATGTTTTCAATATTTCGGTACTACTAAACTAGTAAGAGTACTTAAAGACTTTAAGGTATTTTGTTTTAACTCTCACGACGTTATAATTTTTTAAGTACTATCTAAGTACAAATTTGAATGTGATATTTATTATATGGAAATTTCAATTTCTTCAATTAAAATTTTAATTTGTTAAACTCTTCAAGTACAAGCATGATTTATTTTAAAAAGAAAGAAAGAAAAAAGTTCTGTATTTTTGAAATCAAACATAAATAAGTATTAAGACTTCATTAATTAAGAATAAATTGATTAGTTAACGGTCCGAAAAGACGGGTTGTTACATTAGGATAAGTTAGTATTTACTAAATAAATATGAGATGAATTTATTTACCAATTCATTTACTTGGTAAATCATTTATTTACCAAAGTTATTCGTGGTTGGTTGTTTATTACATTTTTAGTTTATATTGTAAACCAGTTTTTTTTTTTTTTTTTTTTTTTAGTGAGTATCTTGTAAGTAGTATTTACCATATAAGTAATTTATTTCAATATATTGTTTTCTAGATTTTCAATTATATGGTAAATCTGGTTTTTTATCAGGTAATTTTGTATTTATCAGGTAAATTCTTAATTAACTTTTTCTTTTAAAAAATCGCCCCATAAAAAGGCTCGTCTTGCGGCTAGGATGAGCTATATATGCGCTTATCAAGGAATCTTTTATTGCAACATTGAAGTTCTTGATGGCTTGACAACAACAAGGTATGGCACATTTCTGTGACAGCGAGGTCTAGTTGGTGCAAAGTTTGGGAGAACAATGAAGCTTGTGCTTTCAGGCAATGAGTTCTTATTTTCTATGGGGTAAGTCTGTTATTTTAGAAGAAACAATAAGGGACTATTTAGATCTCCATCTTCAATAACTATTATTTAATTCTAATATAATGTGTATTTGATTAGTAGTGAAACATTCAAGTGCATTTAAAAGTTTTATTTAACTTAATTTAAAATCTTCATTTTTCAAAAATTCTTATATTTTTCTACCTTTAAGAAAAGCTATCTAAGTATATATTTCTTTTGAACAAACAATACGAATTCTGCATTTGAATGCAAATATGCAAATCTAACTTATGATCTAAACATACACTAGTGTTTGTTTTATAAAATGCTTTGAAACGAAAACGAGAACAAAAAATAGTGAGAATGATTTTTGTGAAGGACATGAAAAATGGTTAAAAGTTGTTTACTTATTTTCATTTCCATTTTGAAGGCTATATAAGTTTAACACGTGTTTCTAAAAACATACATAAACAAAATTCACCCTTTTTGTATCCAAATCCAAAACAAATAAAAATAATGCCAAATACCACCTAAATTTTTGTTTTCATCCAAAATATGTTATCTCCCTCCTTCACAATATTAAGGCGGGCCTTTGAGGCCCAAAAATTCCTAAGGGTGGGTATATTCTCCATCCTAAAGCTATTATATAAAGGTAAATTACTCGTTTGGTCTTTAATTTTTTTTTTTTTATAAAATTGTGATTTGGCTTCCTTTTTTAATGATTAAGAAGCCCTTAAACTCTATAAAAGAGTGCAATGATCTCTTTTACAAAAAACAAAAACAAAAAAAAGATTACAAATTAGATGAAATAAATCACGTGTATGATATATGTAAGCTGAATCAAGTAATTTTGTTTTCGTAATTTTTTTTAAATAGTAAATCATATGATATTAAAGTTATATATTTTTTTTGGTTAAAACTTTAGGGTCCGTTTGGTAAAACGGTTTGAGTTGAAAATTTTAAGTTTAAATAGTAATTTTTATTGACTTTTTAGAAAAGACAAAAAACTTTTTCAGAAAAGACAAAAAACTTTTTCAGAAAAAGATAAAAACTGAGATGAAAATTTTAAGTTTGAGTTGGTGAAGCAAACGAGGCCTTAATGCCTGTTAACAAAAAAAAAAACTATTTTGTTTCCTTTTTTTTTTTTTTTTTAAAGAAAAAACGACTATTTTATATCATTTTAAAAAGTTCAGTTAAAAAAAAAAGTTGTAGATGGAATCAGAATTTTAGATAAAGATTAAGAACCAAAGGGATAATTTAACAAACACCGAGGAAGAGAGAGAGTGTAGAAGCAATAGACCTATAAGCTGCTATTGCAAATAGGTTGAGGTGGTTTTTGTCTGGTGGGTTGTAACAGAAGGGAAAAAATGGCGATAACGCTGAACAGTGGGTTCAAGATGCCAATGGTGGGTCTGGGCGTTTGGAGGATGGAAGGAAAACAAATCAAAGACCTCATCATCAATTCCATCAACATTGGCTATCGCCATTTTGATTGTGCTGGTACTTCTTTTCTTCTTCTTCTTCTTCTTCTTCTTCTTCTTCTCTCATTTTCCATATGGGTATTGCGGATTTTTTTTTTTTTTTTAATTTTTGGTTTTACTTGTGATTGTGGCTAAACGGTGTTAGATTTGATTTTTTTTTTTTGGTTTTTTTTTTTTTGGGAAATGTTGCTGATTTTCCTTTTGGCAGAGATAATTATGCCCAAGTAGTTGCTTGTACTGAGTTGTTGATCAATTTTTTTACTGTATATTTTTTAGTAGTGAGTCTTTGAATTAAAATTGTTCTACTATTATTATGAACAAAAAGCTTTGACAATTCAGCACTCATACTTTAAAATCCATTTTATTCCCAGGATGAATTGCAAGCTTTGCAAACGAAACAGTTTCGTACATGTGGAGTTCAATTCGAGCAAAAAAAACCTAGGTCGCTCTCTAGGTCACACGTGCGAATGCAAGGAAACCATAAAATAATAATAATAATTATTATTATTATTATGACAAACAAATTATCTTTTGGTCATGTTCAAATGCAACGAATTTTGAAGTTTGAGGAGTCAATTATCAATATTCTGAATTCAATGTCTAATTTGACAAACACTAGAAGTTCAAGGAACAACCATACAAAAAAGCCTTTGTATTACTTATTAAATATTGTGCCATTATTATGCCAAGTTGTTCAGAGGCTTGTAGTTGTACTGAGATTATCGGTTCCCAGTTGAATCAGTTTCTTTAATAGTGATTGAAACTAAAATTATTCTACTATTTTGGATTATAAAGATATCCCACTCTTTTCTTTCTTTCTGTACAATTTTTAAAAACTCGAACCAATTTCTCTAAGTTCACTAGCTCTTCAATGACTTGGTCCTGCGAATACACATTTTATGGTGATTGTACGGCATTAGAGAGTTTGACCATCTGATGTTGGTTGCAGCTGATTACAGGAATGAATCAGAAGTTGGGGAGGCACTTTCCGAGGCATTTCGGACAAAGCTTGTTAAGAGAGAGGATCTCTTCATTACCACCAAGGCCAGTTTAATTTTCCCAATCAAGAGCATTTTCATTTGCTTTGGCTGGCTGCAACGCTGTTCTCTTTTGTCCAGAGTATTAACCTTTTTTTCTTTTAAGTCATGATTGCAGCTTTGGAATTCAGACCATGGACATGTCATTGAGGCGTGCAAGGATAGCCTGAAGAAGCTTCAATTGGATTATCTGGATCTTTACCTTGTTCACTTTCCCGTAGCCACGAAGCATACTGGTGTGTCCTTCTCTCCCTTTGTTATATTTTACTGATTCTCTGCTTTTCAAAACTCTACCATGTTTCTTTATCATTTTACTGCAGTTTGTAAAACCAACCTTGACATTAATCAATGCAGGAGTTGGTACTACCGACAGTGCTTTAGATGAGGATGGGGTGCTTGACATAGATACGACCATATCCTTGGAAACTACCTGGCACGCAATGGAAGATCTGGTCTCCCTGGGTCTTGTGCGAAGCATCGGAATCAGGTGAACCAACATTTTGAATTTTTAGTTGGACTCTATATGCTATGTGAAATGTAATGTGACATGTGAATTATAAAGAAGTGTATCGTTAAACAACGGACGGCCTTTCATAGTGATGAATTTGCAAAAGTGTTGTTTGTTCTTGAGTGCGTAGTGCTTTCTGCAGTATTAGATTCATAGTAGCGCAAACAAAAGTGGAAGAATTAGATCAGAGAGATTGAAAAGAAAAAAACGGACGGCTATGTCTGATTTAATGAATGAGTAGCACAGGAAGGGGTGGATTTTTCTTCAAATAATTTTGTTAAAGATCTTGATAACCGAGTTCTATGGGATGATAAGAGAATGTCTAGGTATGCTGACATCTTGTTAGTAGTGGTGAGCCATCTTTTGTTGAGACTTGAGACTTGGAATGAAGTATGCGAAGTACTCTAATGTTTTCATTCGGAAATAAGGTTGTTGGAAAAACATCTACTTTTCCTACTGAATGGAATATATATCATAAGTTCTGTTAGGAGATTCTTCTTATTTTCCTTTTTAATTTTAATTTTAATTTTTTTTTAAATCTCACTCTTTTGAAAATTTGTTGTTCAGTTCTGATAGTTTAAACAATTATTTGCAGCAACTATGACATCTTTCTAACCAGAGATTGCTTGGCTTACTCCAAAATTAAGCCGGCTGTGAACCAGATTGAAACTCACCCTTACTTCCAGCGTGAGTCTCTCGTGAAATTCTGTCAAAAGCATGGGATTTGTGTCACAGCCCACACTCCTATCGGTGGTGCCACTGCCAACACTGAATGGTTTGGTTCAGTTTCATGCCTAGATGATCCTGTTCTCAAGGTAAAATGAGGGTGGTTGTGGTCTTGTTTTCATTTTTACGATTTTGAAAACATTAAAACCGATTACCAAAAACGACATTTCTGAACCGGCCGCTTTTGAGACACCGTAAACAAAATTCACTTATCTCAAAAGATGTTCTAGAATTGATTCAGTTAGCTTTTCTTGATCAGCAAGAGAATGCTTATTTTCCTATATTATTTGCTAACAATCTTGGTTTCCCATTCTTTTTGTCAGGATCTTGCTAAAAAATACAACAGGACTGTGGCCCAGATCATCCTCCGCTGGGGCATTCAACGGAACACGGTTGTCATTCCAAAGTCATCGAAAGCCGAGAGATTGAAGGAGAACTTCCAAGTTTTCGACTTCGAGCTTACCAAAGAGGACATGGATCTGATTAAAACTGTCGATAAGAAACACCGGACCAACCAGCCTGCCAAGTTTTGGGGCATAGACCTCTTTGCATAATAAGCATGGCCATGCTTCCGCCCATTCCCCCACGTTTGGGAAAAATAAGAGAGTTGAGAGAGTTATTATGTGAGCTATTAGGAATCTTCTGAACTTGTCCTATTATCGAATGTTTTATATAGCTTCTCGAGGCTCATTCGATGCATCAACGACGACACGGTTATGCCTTGTTATTATGCAATTTCGGATTCTCAAAATCTTGCATGGTGATTCTCAAAATCTTGCAATTTCCGATTCTCAATTTCGGATGCATCATCTCTCTCTTTGTTTGGGCGGTTTGATGCATAGAGGAGTTACTGAACATTTGTGGTTTACCAATAATTTGATTTTGCACATGAAACAAGCTTCATAAACTTGGAAGTTTAAAATACATAAAAAGTGAAAGATAAATTGTCACAAACATAACTAAACTGTAATTGTACATTCGACTATACAACAACCGGGTTCAAAAAAAAAAAAAATTATAATCCTAGAATGCTCTCTATTTCGTTGCATCTGAATTCTATGAAAGAAAAATAACATTACAAAGCCTGTTCACTTCAAAACCTTATAATCTTTTCACATCTTATTTAAGAACAAGAATCCAAAAGCTCGACTTGAAATCTTTGCACAAAGTTATATATCTTTACTCTTTAGTAAACAAATGGAATAATGGCAAGCCGATTTGTAGGGTAATTCTCGAACTTTCGACGGTACCATCTGTGTGTTTCTGCGGCTGCTAACACCAAATTTGCAACCTGCAAAAGGCAAAATAGAAAAATATAACCAAAATAATAATAATAATACAAAAGGGACGTTTTTCAATTGTTTAGTGTGATTTGCGTTTTGTCAGTAGCTAAACATGCATGCCTGTGAACAGATTACTTACCACGAATATAAACAGTAACCAGATTGTAAGGTCTGTTCCTCCACTTGCAACCAAAAGACCAAAGTACAACACCTACAAAGTGGTCACCAAAGCTATTAAAATCAAGAACGAAAAACAAATCTTCGTAAAGCTTAAGGTGGAACGAGGAAATCATGAAAAGATAGAAGGAGAAGTTACAATCTCTGCCAGATAGTGAGGAGATGAGACAATTCTGAACCAATCACCATGAGGGATTACATATTCATCAGCTTGCTCTCTGCGCTCTCGGAGCGAGCCCTACAAACAAGAGAATTGAAACGAAAAATGGATATAAGCTTGGTGGATAGAAAGTAAATATGTAACAATTTGAACTATGACGTATTTCAAAACTCTCCAAAATAATAATGAACCTAAGATGGTGAATCTAATGAAAATTGATAGTTTCAAGTAATGAGACATACGAGGATAGCATGACAACGGCGCTGATGGATCCAACCATAGAAAAATATTGCCGCACCAATCCTCTGGAACCACCCAAGCTTCACAAGCGGAATGGTGAATTCCCACCAATCAAATTCCAAGGATGGCATGCGGCTCTTCCCTTTAACAATGAACTCAGCCACTCCATTTAACACAAACTTGTACACGTCAGGCGTGCAGTTGCAGCAAAGTGACAGAGGTGCTGCTATGTAGAATCTAGCTAAGAAAATAAAACATGTCAGTAGAACACCTTCCACAATTTTACGGAGATAAAAGAAAGAAAGAAAAGATTGATAGGATAGGTGTCAATCAAATTAAGGATAGAATAGTATCTTAAACAAGGAGATTCCGTACTTTTCTTAACCTAATATGATACTGATGTGATCTGATGGTTAATATTTATGTCTTACCGATTAGAAATTTTTTCATGTTTTACTAGAGAATTCTCCCTAAAACATACTGAAATGGCATTGTACTCGGAGAGAAAAATATATAGAAGGAAGCTAAACAGAAAAGATATGTATATACTACTAACTAGAATTTCAGGAACCTTACAAGAGGCCAGTTAGGTAGCCAATAATATGCATCCGAGCTGAAGGACTATAATTGAACACATATATAGTCTCAAAAAGGCGTCTCAAGACTTGAACTTCCATCAACAAAAGCAGGAAAACGGATTGCCAAACTCCATATTTATACTCCATTGAAGTTGAACGACTTTTATTAAGCCATGAAAAGATATGTGAACCCCCTGCTAACTGGTTGGCAATAGTTGTATAATGAAATGGCTTTGAAACCAATGGCACTGTTTTATATGCATATAGCCAAGTCGTGACTAGCAGAAAAGTCGTCCACACCACAGATACCGCATAGAAATGACCAAAGAACTTTTGAGGCAGTGTGAATTTCTTCGCATTAAAAAGAGAGCAAACCGGTGAGATTCATTTAACAACATTAACAAGATAATAATTGCATGAAATGTCAGACAGCACAATCAAATTTCATAGGAAATAATATTTTGATTGCTACAATTTCAAAAACTTTTTTGTATCTTAACTTTTGAAATCAAAATTTTCCTTTTCTTTCCCCATCTTCTCACAACAATCACAACATTAAAAAAAAAATACAAAAAAAAAAAAAAGGAGTTATTTAGCATTTAACACCTGCACTATAAGTATATTAAAAATGTCTACTATGCATTTTGGATGTTCTCAACCTTGTGCACCTTCAAATTCAATTCCATAACAAATACATACCATATCTTCGTCAACAACTAATTAAGTTGTCATTTAAGCAGTTAAAATCAGCATTTCACCAAGGAAAGTATGAATTTGACATGAAATTGAAATCTCGAAAACATATGTATACAGTTTTAAACAAGCTTAAAATACATCCATTTTCTACCATCAACAAGAACATAATCCAACAAAACCAGAACCCCCCCCCACCAAAAAAATAAAATAAAATAAAATAAAAGAAGCTGAATAGTTACCTTTGATGAAGCTTGCATGATCTTCCCTCTCTTAGCGAACCCCAACACAAGTCCATGGAAAGAGGCCATCCATGAAAAGGGCAGTGAAGCGATGAGTATGGGTAAAATTGCGACCACCCAACCCGCTCTGAGCAAACCCACAAGACTCAATTCCATTTTTTGCCCAAAACCCAGATGAAAACAGTGTTCAATATTTCCAAAAAATGAACAGATTCTCAAGAACAAGCGCCATTGTCGTGACGGAAATTGGGCGCCTAAGAATTAGTTCGGATGGGAAGCTTCTCAATGGTGAGAAATACCAGACGTGCGGTGCTGGGATTCGAGAAAGGAACAAAAACGACCGACCAACCTTTACGTCTTCCTGTTCGCTGCTTTCCTTGCTGGCTTCGCTTTCCACTTGCTGAAGAAAAACAAATGCGCGTTTAAATATAATTGTTAATTACTAGAAAAGCATTAACAAAAAGAAAAAAGATTAATTAGCCTTTATAAGAATGAAAATTTTTCTCTCTCTCACTCTTCTTTTCGCTATGAAAAAGAAAACTCTGACCAGCCAAGAGGAAATATCAAAACCCAGAAGAGCATATACAAGCAATTGCATAAAGGGGTATATAACAAAAAATAAAAAATAAAAAAATACAAAGAGAGAGAACCCAGAAAAACTCGTCGCCGTGGTGTACACTTCCCAGCCTAGGGCAGCTGGATTGGGCTGGACACTCCGGGGGTGCTGAGTTCGCGAGAAAGAGAGTGAGTGATGAAGATTTTTAGGTGTCCTTTTTAGTTTAAACTCAAAATTTTTATTTCAGTTTTTATTTTTTTATTTTTTTATTTTTTAGATTTTATCTTTTAAAAAAAAAAAAATTTTTTCTGAAAAAGTTTTATCTTTTCTGAAAAATCAACAAAAAATTTTTAATTTAAACTTAAAATTTTTAACTTAAATTTAAAATTTTTAACTTCAATTCATTCACCAAATGGACCCTTAATTATTCAAATATTGAGCGCGTTTGGGCATTATAATACCAAATTTTCTCTCTTTTTTATTTTTAAAAATTAAAATTTTAAAAATTTATAATTTTTTTATTTTTAAATTAAAGTAAAATGATTTTTATGTCAAAATACTCATATCAACAATACGAATAAAATAAGATTCATTTTATATATTTTTTTAAACATATTTTAATTTTTTACATAATTTTTTTAAAAATTTTCCTCTCAAACACACATTTCTAACCCAATTTTCAAAATACCATATCCAGATATTTTGAAAACGGGTCTTAAATTAAAATGAATAGAGGGAACAAGCGTCTATTGAGACCCTCTGTCTACTTTCTCCATCCCTTTCTTAAATTATCTATCAATTACAATTTAAATATTTATTATTACTTATTAGACCCATGTTATAATTCCCAAAAACAAAATCTCTACAATTTAATTCTACACATTATCTTTTTTATATTCTTGATAGGTGACCCCTTATTATTTTAAACAATCCATTTATTTTTTTATCATTTATTGTTTATTCATCTTCTTCTTTTTAAATCAAATTATCATTATATTTTAGATATCCAAGTTTTAATATTTTGTTTTAAAACAAAAAAAATTTATTTTTATTGTCAAGGTTGAAAAAAATCTTGATTTTTCTTCAAGAAATAAATTAAAAGGTAAAAACTTTATTTGTTTTAATCCTCAAAATAATTCTCAACAAATTAATCATCTACATGGAATAACAAATTAAATCATCAAAGAGCTATATTATATGTTATAGTTTTGTCTTTTCTCTCGTACAACTTTTTTTTTTTTTTTTGTAACAACTATTTTCAGAAGGAAATTACAAACAATAACTTACAATACGTATGTAACTGATTTTGTTATTATATTTAGATAATCTATGACTTTATATAAATATATATATATATATACGTACAACATTCACAAAAACAATACTACTTCATAAAAAAATAAATATAAAACTACAACTTTATTAGTTTTATTAAATCTTATATTAAAAAAAAGATAGAATTTCTTTAAAAAAAAAAAAAAAAGAAGTCAAAAAACAAGAAAAATAATTAGACTTCGTTTAGTATTTCAACTTAACTCTAACTAAATTGTACTTTTTCATCTCAGTTTTTGTCTTTTTTCTGAAAAGTTAATAAAAGTATAACTAATTTTTAAAAAGTCGACCAACTCCAACTTAAAAATTTTATTTTCAACTGACGAACCAAACGCAAGCTTGATGATTAAAAAAGATTGTTTAAAAAAAATAGGAGGTTATTTGTTGTTTGATGGGTGCAAAAAGGATTAAAAATATAATTAAATTGTAAGGATTATTGTGGGGTGTAATAAGTAATAACGAATATTTAAATTTTAATTTGTGGATAATTTAAGAAAAAGGGTAAGAAAAGTAAACAGATGGATGTCAATAGACGTTCCCTTTAATTTTATATACATCAACATAACGAATGGTTTTGTTGGTTCAAAAAGCAAAGTAAGAAAAAATTAGGTTGTGTGGCTTTTTAATCATCTAATCTAATAAAAGACCTAATTTTTTTTATTTAGGAAAATGACTTTTTATCATTTTTCAGTTTTGGTCAATTAATAATTGAATAATGGTCAATCAATGATTGATTAATGGTCAATTAGTGATTGACTATGAGCCTCCGTTTGGCGAAACGGTTTGAGTTAAGATTTTTAAATTGAGTTGAAGATAAGTTAAGTTGAGAGTTAGAGTTGTGTTTTTGGTAAAAAGTTTGAGTTGAAAAGTTTAACTTGAGTTGGAAGTTTGAATGTAAAAAGTTCGATTTAAAAAGTTTAACTTGAATTGAATATTTGGATGTAAAAAGTTTGAGTTAAAAAGTTTAACTTGATAAAAGGTGTGTTTGTAACTTAGGTTCCAAGTTACAATTTTTATCTCAGTTTTTCTCTTTTTCTTAAATGTTTATGTCTCGTTTGGTATTACATCTTAAACTCACATTTTTCATTTTAATTTTTGTCTTTTTCTGAAAAGTCAATAAAAATGATAACTTGTTTTTAAAAAGTCAATCAACTCCAACTTAAAAATTTAATCTTCAACTAAATTACCAAACGGAGGCTTACATGCCATTGTAGAGTGTGAATGGAAAAATGGAACAAACAAAATAAACTAAAATAAAATTTAAACATCAACAACATACCTCAAAGTTTTTACAATATTTTTTACATCGCCATAATATACAACAAGAATAATGTCAATTGTTAACTAAATATATAAATATAACATTGGAATTAATTTCAATTGGATTTATATCATGGAAATCGTTGATATATGTCCCACATTTCATCGGCCAAAACTTCTCTCTTCTGATTCATTGCACCACTCGTCGATGCATCTTACTGGCTTCCAATACTTGGACTTGCATCATCAGCCCCGTCAGCCAACTCAACATCTGCGTTAACATCAAAATGTCCACCTACAGGCACACCATCTGTCAAATACTCTTCAAAAATAGAATCCCCAACTTATACCATCCTTATAAAATTATGAACGATCGCACAAGCCACTGGAATCATGACTTGTTTTTTCATGGGATAATTGTTGATGCCTTTCAGTATTTTAAATATGGCCTTCCATACACCAAAAGTCCGCTCGATGCAATTCCGCAGATATGAGTGCGTGTAATTAAATACTTCCCTCTAGGTGCCAAGTCCGCCATGACGTTTCCGATATTCTAGTAAATGATACGTCTCCCGTTGAAATAGACTAAGGAAATAATCCTAATTCGCATATCCTAAATCGGCCAAGTAAAATGTTCCTACAAATTAAACATCGCATTATCAACACTAATCTAATATTTTGTAATTAGGGTTTATTTATAAATAGCCATATCATGTGACAGATGATCTTACCAGGTGACGGTATTGGGAAACCATGAAATGCTATTACCTCTTCCAACATTCTAGTATCATGACAAGATCCTTTGTAGCCGGCCAATATATATGTAAATTTCATATCGAATGAACAAGCAGCTAGTACATTCTGCGAGTGTACACCTTTTCGATTAATCCAAGCTTTAGAATTTTCCTCCCGTGGCATACACGGTACGTGTGTTCCATCTACAGTGCCAATACAATCCTGCATGAAGAAGTAAAATGTTGATTATGGCTACCAGCATTAATAACGCATGTTGAATCAAAAATTTTGGACTTGGAATTTTTTTATAATTCGTAAATATGATCATATGATGCGATGATGTCGGTAACGTACATCAAACCATGGCCTATATTTGCAGGAATGCTCTGTAATCAAATGTTGAACCTCTGTGTAGTCAAGCGGTCTAATGAATTCATCTTTTAGAGTACAAATAGCCGTCAACACTTCAAAGAACCAACGTGAAGTTGTCTATCTAGAATGCTAGAACAAATAAGATACGTGTCTGTTCGTTGCGCCTTGTGCACAAATCGATAAAAAAAAAAATGAACAGCTGCTCGTGGACATTCATGTAACGTGTTGGCCTCAATAATTCCATACTACCTAATACGTGACTTAGTGCTTTGAACTTATCTGATTTCATACTTATCAAATCTTGAATGATTTCTTCATGTCCATTTATTATCTCTTCCACCCACATGCTACCAGTTAGTCTTGAATTATGCATTGGTTGTAGATCTCTTCGTCTGTTATGCCTACTATCAGCCACGGCAACGACTGCCATCGCAAGTAAACCATCATCGTCGCTTAGCTCATTTTTTGAGGATTGGTCGTCTTCTTCCTGTTCGTCATCGAAGAAGTGCCACGTAATCGTTCGCTGATATTGTGGAATACCCATCTCGGTCATAATATTCATGCACATCAGCAAGTGGTCCGGTTGACTTGATAGGTCATTACTGGCGCCCGATTACGATCGACTATGGAAATGACTGACTTTTTCCTATATTGCCACGTAAGTCATCTCGTCCGTTGCATCTCTTTGCTTTCTCTTATCAGAACTGCCCCTAGACCGTGACGGACCAACATCATTGCCTGCTCTTCTCGTGTTGTCCTGCCGCCCATCGTTGGTCGGAGTTATTTCCTCTTCTAAAACTAGATGTATTCTAGAGTTGTCAATAGAAATTTCAAAATCGACGGATGGGGTACTGCCACCTCCCATCGTAACTAACCAAAATCCCGAAGCACCTACTGCATGATTTTTTTCGAAAACATTGTAATACAAATCCTTGTTGCAAAACTCCTCATGGCGGAGATGGTTGCACTCCTTGTAAACCTACAAAGAAACTCTTATGAATATCTCTGTGTACTAGTCGCGTTGTTAAACAATAAAATTAGCAGGGCATATATTAGACAATGCAATTACTTAGATAAAGCTCTTCTACGCATCATCCGAGCAAATAGCTTTATCGGTCATCGGATCATATCCAAGACCGGTGCGTACTTGCAACGCCTTCCATCCCCTATAAATTTTCTTCATCCTTTTTTTTTTTGATATAATGTGACTTCGTAAGTAGGTACTTCACCATATTCTGAGTTGAACTGAGTGGCCCATTGATCAAGAATTTGTATGGTGGGATGCTTACCGCCACTAAAAGACAAAAACTCATCCATCTTTTTAAGGAATCTTTTTTCCGTCACGTTATCTCAAATGTACGTCTCACCCGATGCTTTGCGAGGCATTTCTTTAATAAAGTGAAAACCAAAATATAAAAAGATACTTTAAACGTGTACGATAAGGAGGAGAAGTTGGCTCAGTATAAATTGATTGACATATTTCATCTGAAACATGTCAATGACCCGATATAATGTCAGCTACCATGACATACAAACTGGTACCTGACAATAGATATCGGATTACTGATGCACCAGTCAGATAAAATTACAATCCAGGACAATGGGCTTTTTACATCATAGCCAAACGGATAGGAAAAGTGCACATAAACACCAACAAGATCATAAAAAAATGGTCCGAAACCTGAAAACAAAAGCCAAGACCGGAATAAGGTTGCAAGTCATCTAAGAATAACCCAAAACTGGTTTCACTATGTCAAATAGCTACAAAAAACAGCCAAGACCTGAACCAGGTCTTAGATCACTCCAAATTGACCTAAACCTACCTTAACAATGTCAAATTATCACAAAAATCAGCCAAGACCTCAACCAGGTCTTAAAACACCCCAAATTGACCCAAACCTGCCTTAACAATGTCAAATTACCACAAAAATCAGCCAAGACCTAGTTTAGGTCTTAAAACACCCCAACTTGACCCAAACCTGTCTTAACAATGTCAAAAAGCCAAAAAAATCAGTCAAGACCTGATTTAGATCTTAAAACACCCCAACTTGACCCAAACATGCCTTAACAATGTCCAAAAGCCATAAAAATCAGCCAAGACCTGAACCAGGTCTTAAAACACCCCAAATTGACCCAAACCTACCTTAACAATGTCAAATTATCACAAAAATCAACCAAGATCTCAACCAGGTCTTAAAACATCCCAAATTGATCCAAACCTGCCTTAACAATGTCAAATTGTCACAAAAATCAGCCAAGTCCTGATTTAGGTCTTAAAACACCTCAACTTGACCTAAACCTACCGTAACAATATCAAAAGGCCAAAAAAATCAGTCAAGACCTGATTTTGGTCTAAAAACACCCCAACTTGACCCAAACCTGCCTTAATAATGTCAAAAAGCCAAAAAAATCAGCTAAGACCTGATTTAGGTCATAAAACACCTTAACTTGACCCAAACCTGCCTTAACAATGTCCAAAAGCCACAAAAAACAGCCAGGACCTGAACCACGTCTTAAAACACCCCAACTTGACCCAAACCTACCTTAACAATGTCAAAAAACCAAAAAGATCAGCCAAGACCTGAACCAAGTCTTAAAACACCCTAAATTGACCCAAACATGCCTTAACAATGTCAAATTGCCACAAAAATCAGCCAAGACTTGATTTAGGTCTTAAAACACCCCAACTTGACCTAAATTTGCCTTAACAATATCCAAAAGCCACAAAAATCAGCCAAGACCTGAACGAGGTCCTAAAACACCCCAAATTGACCCAAACCTATCTTAACAATGTCAAATTGCCATAAAAATAAGCCAAGACCTCAACCAGGTCTTAAAACACCCCAAATTGATCCAAACCTACCTTAACAATGTCAAATTACCACAAAAATCAACCAATACTTGATTTAGGTATTAAAACACCCCAACTTGACCCAAACCTACCTTAACAATGTCAAATTACCACAAAAATCAGTCAAGACCTGATTTAGGTCTTAAAACACCCCAACTTAACCCAAACATGCCTTAACAATGTCAAATTGCCACAAAAATCAGCCAAGACCTGATTTAGGTCTTAAAACACCCCAACTTGACCCAAACCGGCCTTAACAACGACAAAAGGCCACAAAAATCAGCCAAGACCTGAACCAGGTCTTATATCACCCAAAATTGACCCAAACTTACCTTAACAATGTCAAAAAGCCACAAAAATCAGCCAAGACCTAATTTAGGTCTTATAACACCCCAACTTGACCCAAACCTACCTTAACAATGTCCAAAAGCCACAAAAAATAAGCCAACACCTGAATTACATTGCAAATAACCCATAAAAGGCCCAAAAATGGTTGAAATATGATAAACTAACCCAAAACAATGTCAACTAATTGATTTAGGCTACAATCGACCAAAAAACCCGGTTTCATCATACTAAATCAACAAAGAAATATGGTATCAACATCCACACTGAAATTAAACACCAAACAAATCCGGTTTCATTATCCAAAGTCAACAAAAAAATCAACGGAAATCCGGTTTGAGAATCGAAACAGATTTAGTACAAAATCCAGACAAATCCGGCCTTTCATACACTTAAAACATATGAGAATAAATCAATTTTCTAAAAGGTGAAGAAAGTATACTAGGGTTACCGAGTTCAAGCTGGAGGAGGGGTACACAGTGGATGACGGCAGATCAAGATAGGAAGCAACGGCTCGGTAAGCTGATTTCCGAACTTGGAAATAGTGGGTAATGAGCCCTTTTGTTCGAGTTTGCTTCGCGGACCCCAGTCAGTGCCGCATTTGCCACCGGCGGTACTTAAGCCAAGAGTCCGTTGAACAGACTCGGTGGTGTCACAAGTTCTCTGGCCGGTTTCGAATAGAAGCCCAAAGAAGAGAAACCCTAGAAACGAAATTAGGGAGTTTGGAATTTAGATATATGACAAATTCTCGGCCTCAACAACATTCAAGAGTCCGGAATCCATCTAAGGGAAGAGATGGAGACGTACTTAGGGTTGAAGAATGGGTCTTACATATGTGACAGAGTCTCAGAAAATTGCTACTGGAAACTTCAAGTCACAGGGAATCGAATATATTCGATTCCAAAACCAAGAACACAGAGGCTAGATGGAGATAGAGGATCAAAGACCTAAGCAGCACATGGAAAAGAGGAAGGACAGTCAACCGAGCAACATGGAAGCAGCAGATGGGCGAGTAGGGAGGGAGAAGTCGGGCGATGGGTGAACAGTTCACGAATTCAAGGACAGTTTGCCTTGGGTTGGTCGCATAGTAAACCAAGTTTGATTTACTGTGCAACAGTTTAAAGGCAAGTTGGAACCAAACTCCAACACCAAATGACTTTAGTTGAGTTTGAACTCAAAATTTGAGTTCAAACTGTTGAGCCAAACAAAGGCTAAAAATCAGTGATTTGACTAATAGTTAATTAGTGATTGACTATGAAATTTAATGATTTATGTTATAGTTAATCAGTAATTGACCGTAAGTCAATCACTTATTGACTAGTACGTGGTCAATCTGATTGACTGACTATTTAAGAAAATTGATTAACCATTTAAAAAAAAAGAAGAAGGGGGGCTTTTAAACTAATTTTTAAAAACTTCGACCATTTATTAAAAAACTTCTTTAAAAAAAAAAGCTATTTAGCTATAAATCTTGCAAAGTAAAATGATTTGTACAATTTAAGTGGCATTCGTAAAATTAAACTTTTACTTTTATATAATCTATATTATCTTATGTCTGATTTACCTGATAATTTCTGTTAAATATTTTCGTTGGTTGACTAAAATGCTATTATGTACCTTTTAAAGAATTCATGAAACTTTTAAAAAAATAAAAAATTTAAGGATTAAATCGCAATTTCATCAAAAGATTGGAACCAAACAAATATTTTTTTTTATTTTTCTTTTTTACAGCATTTTAAGAATGGGATTCTTAGATTTTAAATCTTATATTTTATTTTATTCATAAAGTATACACTAGGATTTGAAATTTTTCACTTTTATATTGTGAAATTATTTTCTTTTTTATGGAATGAAATTATGTTAAAAATACAAATTTATATCTCTTCCTAATTAACACTTATAGTGTGTTTGGTGTACCTGTTGCATTCAAATAAAATTGTTTTTTTTTTCAGTTTCAATTATTCACAGTTTACTATTATAACTTTGCAACTCAAACTTAAAAGTCCATAACTTTGTACATACAAGTTCTCATGATATTATTTTTTAAAATTACATAGAATTTCAAGATGAAAAAAACAGACTTCAAATTGATAATTTTTTCGAATATATTTTAACTTTTTTATACTTTCTAGCTTCAGCCATTCAAACTCATGTACCAAACGCATAACAAGTTTACTTAATTCTATCTAAAAGAAAAAAACTCAATTCAAACTCGTACACCAAACACATGCTTGATTTTGACCTAAATAACCCAAAACCGCCTTTAAAAAAAAATAGAAAGTTAAAAGTTATTATTCACGCATTTTGTTTTAATTCAACAAACGTACCTTGCATTTTGAATTTCTACATTTTTATGCCCTTAATTACATTTATTACATAAATTTATGTTTTTTCTTGAACAACACTTGATTAAAAATGCTCGAAATACCATTAAAATAAAATAATAAAATAATCACAGAAATTCTAATTCAAATAAATAAATAAATATACATATATATAGATTTTTTTTTTTTTGTTTTTGTTTTTGTAGAAGGCCATAATAACTTATCTCATCTTGACTTTCACACCGTCCACACCTATATTGTCTAATCCCACCATTGGCCTAATAACATGAAGGTTAAGGTGACTTCATATTAGAAGATTTGTCAAGAACATCCCCGATCATGCCTTAATAACATTTGTGAATGTTTTACATGCGGAATCAAGCAAATCAACCACATAAAAACAGACATTGGAAATCATAAATTAATCTTTTTTTTTTTTTTATCACAAATTCAAATTTTCACTAGAATGATTAATACCACTACCATTCAAACCTTGAGTGTTCCTCACGGTCCTAACTTTATCAAGCATTGTCCTCAGTTATGAAGAGGCCTTGGGGCAAGTGGTTAATCTTGACAAATCTTCACTTTGTTTCCATCCAAATCTTGATGGAGATATTTTTGACAGAATTCTTTATGTTTTGGGGGGCTACAAGCCTATTGGTCTCTCTATATGTACTTGGGTCTCCCTGCCTTTTTTTATGGAGAAGCAAAAAGATAGTTTTCCAGCTGGTTAAAGAGTGAGTGAAAAAGAAATTTCAACTTTGGAAAACTTTATTTATTTATTTATTTATTATTATTATTTTTTAAGAGCCGAGAGAGATATTTAAAACAAAGTAGTGATTCAGACCTTTCCAATTTATAACATGAAGGTCTTTCACTTACCGACTACTTTGATCGGAAGATCCATAGGGCTAAATAAGATCCTCTACTTAGGCTTACGGAGGGTTGGGCTTTCGAGATCTTGAGTGTTTAATAAAGCTCTGATTGCTGGACAAGCGTGGTGCAATCTCCATCACCCATGGCTTGGATCCTTAAGGCTAAGTAATTTTACAATTCATTGTTAGAGGAAAGATCATTATTTCAATTTTATCATTTTTGCCGTAATTTTATAAAGAGAGGAAGATTGAAAAGTTAAATCAACCGTAACGGTCCTTGAATGGTCATTATAACAAACATACCTGAGAACTCTTTCCTCACGTTATGGGAGTGTCTAAGAGCCAAAGCCATTATGTATGCTTCCATTTTGCACAACTGGTTGGATAAATGGAAAGTTTTCTCCTTTGGGGGAATGTGTAGGATATGAAATTCTTCTGCATTCTTTTTTTTTTTTTTGGGACTAAACACATGAATAAATCCGTTTTTTATAATAGTTCCAATAGTGTCGGTCGCCGTCTTGATATTTATTTTTAAAAAAAATTGTACATATTATTAATTTTTAACCTATACTTTAGTATTAATCGTAATCGCTAAGATTGTTATTTATATTTTTGTTGGAATTTGATTTTTTTGCTGAGATCATTGAACTTAAAATTTATATTTACAAGGAAATTCAACTTTTCTTTTTCTAACTTACTGAAATTTTTATCAAATATAAATGTTAATATTGTGATGTAAACGAATATGAGAAAGATATACTCAATAGAGATTCCATGATCCTATTTCCGTCTTTTCTTAAACTAGTTGTATTGCACACGCTTCGTGTGTACGGAATAAACAAACAAAGTAAAGAAAAAAATAAAAAAATCACGTGATGTTGACTGTGTCAGCACGTAGCGTTGAGATGGTTGTCACATGACAGCCATTAAAAACAAGACAAAAAAGCACATTCATACTTTTAAACAAGGTTAGGAGATAAGAATAGAAGCAAACATGAGAATTATTTTGAAAAACAGAGTAGGGAGGGCAATGCATTCTCCACCCGGTCCCGTTGCTAACCCGAATGCTTTCTAGTTTCTAGGAGCAATAACTCTAACTTGCCACGTTGGAGCAATAAATAAGCATCATGTGCTAATAGAAAACGACAGGATCCTGTCGTTCTAGAACTGTCTTAAACGACGCCGTATATTGAAGCGTACAAGCGCATGATATAGCTCACGGCCACACTACCCGCCCGTACCTCTCCCTTCCTAAGGGACTGTTTGTTTAATCAGAAAATTTCAAGGTAAACTCGATTCGATCCCACTCTTTTCCGATTCTTCAATTTTCTCGAACCCTTTTTCCGTACAATCTCATTCCTCAAGTTCTGCTTCCTAGGTTTATGCTTCTCAGTTTTCCTAATTCCTTTTTCCTTACTTGCGCTCAAAAACCTAATATTTAAACTTACTCTGATTCGATCATGATTTTGTTGCCGTATTTTGATTGTATTTCGTATGAAAGTTCCATGTTTTGCGAAATTTCTTGGTTTTGAACTTGAGAATTGAGTTGGATTGCTCTCATTTTGCTAGCATTTTGTTTGTGCTTGGTTAAATTGAGTGTTTGTTCTTCATTTTCTGTATTATCTGTGATATTTATCTGCTAATGCATGCCAAATTTGAATACTTTGTTCATGAAAATGCTTTGTTTTTCAATTTTAGCTGGGGATTGAACTGTAATCACTCGCATAAATATATATATATATATATATATATGTTTTGGTGATGCTGAACTAGAGTAGACTTTTTGTTTTTGTATTTTATATATATATATATATATATGTATGTATGTATGTATGTTTGTATGTATAAATTTTATTTTCATTAGTAATTTGAATGGGTAAAATCAAATCACATTACTTCACTGGAGTACTTGGACCTCTTCTAGTGAGATGTCGGCATCTTTAATCGAGTGAAACGGCGATTCAGGTCTTTGGCTTAGTTTGGGATTGTTGTGCTTTTAAAAGAAGTTCGACTTTTTATTGTAGTAAAACGAGAAGCAGAAGCAGAAGTTAAGAAATCGTAGCGTCTCTAAATGACTGTGAATGTGCATTGGTGTTATGTAAAGTACTTTTAGATACTCGTACCAAAAGGGCAAACACACGTTGCATTGTGTTATGTGCAAAGGACTTCTGGGGCCTCCAATGGTAATACCAAACTGATCCTAGATAACGGATTTTGGCTCTTTTTGACTGCTGCAAAGAGGGAAAAGGAAAAAAATTTGGGCATGAGGAGTTTGGTTGTGCGGTCGTACTTTGGCTGACCAATTTTGTACTTATGCATCTTCATTTGATTTTATTTCTTTTGTTGTTTCTATTCTACTGCTGATTATTTAGTATGCTTGGGTTTGGGCTGGTAGAGAGTAAGGATTGTTGTGCTGAATAATCAACCAAAGCTTTCTTTAGCCTGATTATAGTCTGTATTTTCAAAATTCTAAAATCTTATGACGAAGCTTCTTGGAGTCCAGTATTACACTAATATATTTACATGGATACACGTCTTTGTCATGCATGTGTGCTGTAATTGCTGATTTATGATAACAAGGTAGTATTTAGCTTTTAAATGCTGAATATCTTGAATTTTTCTTTGGTGACAGATTAGTGGTTTTCTCTTCCCCTCAAACTCTAGGCAGTGTTCCATCCATGGAGTATGCCAATTGGAGCTAGGAAGATAAGAAAATAAGTTATCCATCAGTCTTCTTCTGTACCTAAGGTAAAATAGTGTCTCCGGGACATGATATGTTTTACATTTATCTTTGATTATTCATAAATGTTATTTCTTGAAAATTTTATAATAAAAAGGTAATTTTTATTCTTTAGTTCACTGAGTTCTACTCCTTCGGCATATGTAAAATCCAAAGCATCTCAACTTTTATCATACACTGATGTTCATGATATATCTTCTTCACAAAATGTGACAGAGTGGTTCATATGTCCATAAGTGATGCTCGTGGTTGTAGTTGTGCTTATTTATATCTAAACCATCTTCGGTGCTATATTTAAGACTCAAACATATTTTGTCTTTTCTTGTTTTCTTTTTTCTTTCATATTTTGTTAACAGATAAAAAAGATTTATTGAAAACCAAGTATGTAGTAGTAAAAGAACTAGAAAGTATAAAAGGACGAGAGGAATTAGTAATAACCATGGTGAATTGAGTTTCGAGATTGCTTTCTCTCTTTCTAGAGGTGGCCTTGCTACTAGGTCTAGGCAGCTTCTCACCCTTTTTCCCTATTGCTTCCTTTTGTGAACTAAGCCGTTAATGTTAGAGTAATGTCAGCATTGTTAAAGCAACTCTTGATATTTTATCATTTTAAATATCTACAGTATTTGTTTTTTTTCATTTTGATCATTCTTTCTAACCTAGTCTTGTGGACTGCCCAATTTGCTTGTACATGGATACCCTGTAACTATTAATATAGAAGCAAAGAATGTAAAAGATGCTATTCTTTGTTTCGGGTTGTAGCTTTTTAGAACTGCACGTCCATATTTATGTGTTTTGATTTATGCAAACTCTGCTTTATGGCATAATCACACCCGAAACATGGTTTTCTCCTAAAGCCAAAAGATTATACCTTTCATCATTTATGGTTCGCTAATATTTGGTAGAGCAAAAATCTCTATTGGTTTGAAAATTCATTTCACATATTGATAAGCATGCTTAGCTCCATTGCTTGCTTGGTTTAACTTGAAATCCAACTTATTTTAGCTTTTGTTCTGATTCTAACGTACTGAAGACTAGAAGGCAAAAGGAGAAGAAAGTAAATGCAAGATTTGATTAACAGAATTTGAGACACTAAAAACTGATTTTGGCATTTCCTCCTTGCAGCTTGGATGTAAAATGGACGATAGCAGGCAACATGAAAGTGGAAGACATAAGGTGGAGTATTACCGAGGCACGCACTCTCCGGTAATTGGAATGCATTTTCCAGAAACATTTACTGATATATTTCACTTTAACCGTTAGTTTGCGATTCTGGATCCCTTTGAATGAAATAAAATTGGAATGTGCAGTGGAACATGATGGCCCAACATCAAGTGAAGGAACCAAATGCATTAGTAATGAATAAGAAGATCATGTCCATAATTGCTGAGAGGGATGCTGCTATACGAGAGAGGAATGCAGCAATATCTGAAAAGAATGAGGCATTAGCCGAAAGAGATGAGGCCTTCCGGCAGCGAGACGAAGCACTCGCTCAGCGGGATTCTGCCTTAATGGAAAGAGATAATGCCCTTGCGGCCCTTCAGATTAGGAATAATTCCATGAACATGCCAGTGAATGGAGGAGTTCAGCGTGGAGTGAAGCGCATGCATCACCCTTCAAGTAATCTGGCTGGCATGGCTGAAGCTACTTATGGCTCAAAAGAAATGCAAATAACTGATGCTTTCCCTATTACGGTTATATCTTCCGAAGCTATTAACTCACGTCAGGCAAAGCGAACAAAGGAGAACAAGGCAATGCCATCGAAGGAGCCAAAACAACCACGGAAGAAAGTAGCTGAGGATCTGAATAGAAGAGCTTCTTCTGATGGTACAAAGTATAAAACAGAGTGGGATAGTCAGGATGTGGGATTGAACCTCATCACTTTCGACGAGTCTTCCATGCCAGTGCCAGTTTGCTCGTGCACTGGAGTCCGCCGGCAATGCTACAAATGGGGTAGTGGCGGGTGGCAGTCATCATGTTGCACAACCAATATGTCAATGTACCCACTTCCTCAAATACCAAATAAGCGCCACGCAAGAATGGGCGGACGCAAGATGAGTGGTGGTGTTTTCACAAGATTGCTCAGTCGACTAGCGGCACAAGGCCATGATTTATCAATACCACTCGATCTAAGGGAATTCTGGGCCAAACATGGGACAAATCGCTATATCACAATCAAGTAGCTTGAGAAAAACCGTTTAGGAGTATGATTTTCATTCTGAGCACCGCGATCTTCTCCTATGATGCTCCTTAAACTTCAACTAATTTCTTCGATTCGCGAGCTTCTTGATAAAGGGGTGTATCAAGTGTGCACTTCTGGTTGGCATAGGCTGTTTTGTGATTAAACCGAGGATTTCTATGCCATTAAGAGTGACTAGTGTAAAGTATAATCAGTTGTAGACGTGGTAGTCTAGTTGACTCTTTGTTTTATCCACATTTGCAAGTTTGAGTCACAATATGGTGCTTTCGAAAGAATTGACAGATTTTTCTTACAACCATTTTCATTTCAGAAAGCAGGAGTTAGATCTTCACTTCCTAGCCAGTGCTTTGAGTGGTGGTGGGTTTGGGACGTACAGGTTTTGACTTGTTTAAGACCTTCAGTTGCTTGAGTAGCCATTTGATTAATGAAGCTTGGCGTATGTTTGGTATGAATGAAAGAAAATAGGAATTGGTAAATCACTTAGGTGAGAGAAATGAGGAAGGAGGGAGAGATCTTTTCTCCTATTAAGGAGAGATTAAAATTGAGATGTTTTAAAGGATTTGGAGTCCGTCCCTAAATCAATTATCTCTTCCTCTTTTCTCTCTTATCAAACAACCATAAATTGAACTTTATTTATTAAAATAATAATAATAATAATGCATTTGTTTCTTTATTTATTTTTAAATGTCTTCCCCTCGTCTCTAATTGAACTTTTAGAGAGCCACTTGAGAAATCTATCATCCGACAAGAAAATAACTACTTAAGATACTAACTACTTGTTGCACCAAAGTTCGACCAAACATAATATTAGATTCCACCGCACATTTTCATCAACAATCCCTCGTTCTTCCTTTTTTTTTTTAAATTAATTTTTTAGTTTTTATTCTTTTAATATGGAATGGAATGACCTCATACTTCCTAATTTGTAAATCACGTTAAAAACCTCCCGTGTCCGACAGTTCAAAATAAATAAATATATAAATGGCCAAATGTCCTTGTTAATTTGTATCCAAACAAAAAAAACATGTCATAATCATTGCTTCCAAACAGCCCATATTTGACCTTTTTTTTTTTTAATGATAATCATTAAAAGAAAATAAAAAAGAAAAAACATACTGGTAATGCAATTGTTGTGCATCTCATCACGCGGGATAGCTGGTTATGGAGGTCGCTCACCAGCCTCGGAGGCCCGGTTGTTCTTTTATTATTACTGTTGTTATTTATTAGTGGAATATAATATACTTCATTAAGCATACTCGCTAAAACCAAATCAACAACACAATAAAAGCATTCGTTATTATCAGAGGTGGCGGCATAGTGACACGAAAGTCTTACTCAAAAACTTTGTTTCTAACATTTCTTAGGGTTCAAACCCTGGTACCAACAACCTCCAGGTGCGAGCGTCCGCGCCCCCCCGGGATGGGTTGGGGAGCTTGGGCTGCAGCCCTGTTGCCGAGCCCACAGGCCGCGCCGCAAAGCCTCCGGGCATAGGCGCCCCGCCGAGCCTACGGGCCGAGGGTTAGAGCCCAAGTTTGGTTTTTAGGGGCCTGCTCATATGGTACCTAATCATATGTTATCCAAGCTAAGTAATAGTTCGAGTAAGTCTTGAACGAGCCCCTCGAAAGCTTGATGCAAATAAATGAATTTTGGTTCGACGTCTTCGAGCTATATATCCTCATTTAATTCTAGTCATTGAATAAATGAAACTTTGATGAATAACTAATTGATTTCTTTTCTTTCAGTTATTTCCTTTCCCTTTCCTAGTCTATTAATAACAAAACAGCCTGGGTGGATGGGGATGTCCGCATCCTCAAAGGGTATTAGGGTTCAAACCCTGGTACCAACAACCTCCAGGTGCGAGCGTCCGCGCCCCCTGGGATGGGTTGGGGAGCTTGGGCTGCAGCCCTGTTGCTGAGCCCACAGGCCGCGCCGCAAAGCCTCCGGGCATAGGCGCCCCGCCGAGCCTACGGGCCGAGGGTTAGAGCCCAAGTTTGGTTTTTAGGGGCCTGCTCATATGGTACCTAATCATATGTTATCCAAGCTAAGTAGTTCTATGAAACCAGTGTGACTTCGAGTCCCTCCAGCTCAACTAGGACCATAATTCCTGGATTTATACGCGAATCAAGATATCATTATGTACAGCCTATTCTTAAAATTTAAGGGTTACTAAATGTTGAGAATTTAGAATCAGGATCCTTATCATCTAATCTTTATCTATAAATTCCTTTATTGACTCTTGCAAATCATCAAAAACTCTTGTGGAAAGCACAACAAAACAACGAAACACCTTTTTAGCTCTAAGTTCCATTCGTTGGAAAAAGAAAAGATCTTTTTAGGAGAACTCGGACTTGTAATCTTCGTCTAAACCAAGAGTGATACCTCACCACTAGGCTACATTTGAACGAAGTCTTTAGTGAGACTTCCTCTATAACTGAGGCTCCATTAGACATTGCTTGAAAGCAACACTAATTCCAATCATGATTAGAAGAGAGAGATATAGTATCCCCACAATTTCTATTGTTAGATCTTTAGTGTATAATGATCATTTATCGTTTTATTCAAAGTACGATCTGGGTCTTCAAAAGCTTCCAAATTGCAACATTTCGGATCCTAATACCAAATTAAGATAGGTGAGAAAAGGACATCCTAATGTATGCCAAACACTTGTATCAGTTATGTATCAAACTTTTTGAATGACTATTTTAGTTTTCCCAGGATCGTTTGGTCTAGTAACACTGAAGTTTGAGCAGAAAAGAGTGTGTTATGTTATAATTTTAGAAGTAGGTTGTGAGTTCGATCCTATCTTATATTTAAAAAAAAAAAATTTCTAGTTGCATGATCATATCGTGATTTTCATGATTAAGCTGCATATTAATTTCGAATCACATTTGAATTTGTTGCCTATACAAAATATGGGCGCATATTTTTTTGTCGCCAAAGCATATATCATTTTCGATTGTTTACTTAATAATGTGATGTGAACATATATTCAAACATATTAATTTCTTGGTCGGATTAAAGCCCACCCAAATTTCTCATGCAATGATGGATGATTTTATTATTACAACACCTTTATATTATGTGCCGATGAACTAGAAGAGAAGTCATATACTTGTTAGGAATAGACAACCCACTTGAAGTCTATATCGTCTACAATTGTCATCAAGAAAGGCTAGTAGCCCAAATCGTCATTTCGAACAAAAACATAAATTTGCTTGTTGTAAATTGCAATTTACAAAAGATGTGGTACATGATCAACTGAGTATTATATTATATTATTAAAGGACGAAAGTCACTTCTATAATATTTTTGATATTTTAACATTTATTTAAAATAACATCAAATAAAAAAAAAAAAGACATGTAAAGTAAATAACTTTTGTGAGGGTTCAAAATAAAATCCAACTAAAATAATATTTTTCTATATCCTACCATAAATGTCAGATCTTGCCTATGTTATGTTATATGTTGTTGGGTTTTTTAAGAAATTAATTTTATAGGATTCAAGATTTTTCCTGTCGTTATGAGGAGCAACAAGAAATCCAGTTGCTCGAGTACTACAGTCTCTAAGAATAGTTAATTACCTATGTTCCTTTTAATCATATTGTGGATGGTGTTTCTGTTTCAATTGATTGTCTCTCCTTACCGTTACCACAGTTGGTGGGTTGAAGTGACATGCACCTCGTTGAGGGATGGGGCCACTCGTAAGGCCTTCAACGAATATTCCTGTCAGCATCAGAGAAGTCTTTTTTGTAACGTCCAAAGAGTATATGCTAACACTGATCGTCTCTTTCCCAAACCTTTTAGTATCCAAAAAAAGTAGATTGTGTGACTCTATTTCCTAACTCCACCCACGCCAACCAAAGCATCTAATTGGGTGTCAATTCAATCTATGGGTTGGACTGAAAAATGTCTATGTTTATGTGTGCGTAAGATCCTAACAAACAAACTTCTTGACACTGTCAATAATGATTTTTAGATAACAAGATTCATTACATGTTTTGATAGATAACTAAATGATAAACCACAATCGTAACGAAATAAATAAAGACCAGATATAATTATTTAATGTTGAAAAAATCCTAACAGGAAAAAATCATAGGTGTCAAACATAATTATTTCAGATTTCTCTGATTTGGATAAGTTCTATCCTCGTTAAGAACAAATTTGCAATAGGAAAACTACAGAAAATAACTCACCTAATATAGGAATGCATCTATTAAGCACTTGAGTTCAAAGAAATGGAAATTGGAAACATTTATTTACTGAATATATCAAAAGTTCGATGTGAAAAGTTACAAGACGACCGGATCGGATCAGACCGATTTGAAATCATGGTTTGGGTTCTTTCATACAGGCCCATTTTTGGACACAAATTTAGAGTGTCATAATCGACCTCTTTGAGGGTTTGTGGATTTTTTGTGATTTTTTTTTTTTTCCCTCTTTTTGTATTCTCTTTTAACTAATTTAAAACTTAAAAATTGAAAACTCAAACATGTATAATGGCATAAGCATAAACATAAAATCATCCGTTTTAACTTTTGATACATATACATTTTTTATATAACTACAAACATAAAAATATATGTAATTAAGGAGCGGTATAGTCCGGTTTTCATACGTTTTTTCAGAATTCATTGATCCGATCGAATCGTTTTCAAACAATATAAAATATATTTTTATGGTGGTCTTTACATGAAACCATATCAATAATTTAAAAAGCACTGAATTGATTCATTTTGATGATTTACAATTTTTCGTGCACAGTCTAAATGATTGAACTTTTTTATTCAAAAAAATGATCATTAATAGTGATTGACAACAGTTAATAAATAATTGATTGTGATAAATAAATAAAATTTGTACGTTAATATTGATTAATTACTGATAATTGATTGATTGGTCATTTTAAAAAAAATAATTATTTTACTAATTTTATAAAACTTTGATTTTTTATTAAAAAAACTTATTTAAAAAATAATTTACCCATATGCATATTTTTTATTTGTAATCAGATATTTATGTTAAATTATCAATTCATGTACTCAAAAAATATTTTGCCTAAAGGTGTCTTTGCATGATTGTTTTTTGCTTTGATTTAGGGTCAGATAAGGATGTTTTCTCTGGTGGGGCCGAGTGGGCTCTCTCTATTATTATGTGGGTCCCTTTTCGTTATGTTGACAAGTACCTCAAGGTAGTGGATAAGCTTTACCCTTTGCTTTAGGCTCTATTAACTTGACACGTGTTCTAAAAAGCTATCACCTATAGCTATCAACACGTGTTCTTCGATGCTGCCTACTGGTTCAAGTCAAAGAGGAGGAAGTCATCGACGGCCATAATAAGTGCACGTGTCGATCGTTGCTCATTAGGTGGGATGTGAGTTCACGAGACAGAATTAATGACAATAAAGAAGAGAAAAATAGTACGAACAATAACTCTCATCTTACATTTTAAATATCAATTCATATTTATATATGATTTGTTTGGTGTAATAGTTTGAGTTGAGATTTTTAAATTTTAATAATAAATTTTTTTGAATTTTTAAAAAAAATAAAAAAATTTTTAAGAAAAAGACAAAAAATTTTAAAAAAAAAGATAAAAAAAAATTTAAATTGAATGGTTTAAACCATTATGTCAAACATCCATATAAATTATTATTTTTTATTAATAAATATTTAAATTATTATTATTTTAATTAATTATATTTATCAATAAAAATATAATATATAAATTAATACTTGAAAAATTAAAATTAAAATTAATATTTCTAACACTATTCTAAAGAAGACTTTTTTTTTTTTTTTTTTTTTGGTTAGAAACAATAAACTATAAATATCAATTAAATGATAACAATTTAGACTGATAAACATATTTTTTCCTTTCCTTAAAAAAAAATTTATTAGTCATAGAGCATTGAACATAATTGTCAAAGCATCTTTTTCCTTCAAAATTAAAAAAAAAAAAAAAAAAAAAGGTAATTGTCCAAGGAATGTTAAATTAAAATACTATTTATTATGTAATTACAAGTATAATTTGGCATACAACTTTACCGAAATAGGTAGAGTTATGATCCTCTAACTCCTAATTCAAAAATTAACATTTACTATAATTTGTTTTTGTTATTATTGTTATTATTTTGTGTTGCTCATATTATTCATTGTTTATTTGCAGGTACCGTTCTCAGTGGAATGAATATGGGAGATATTTATATTTGGCCAGGATGGGATGGGATTGCGGTTAAAATTATCCACGAGCCTAGTGCAGGCAGGGGGGTTAGTTTTATCTTATTAGAGTTTGGATTTCCGTTTAAGACTTTAAAGGTCTACGGTGTGAGTTGAAAATTTTTATTGATTTTTTAAAAAAGATAAAAAATTTTTCAGAAAAAAATAAAAAATTTTTTCAAAAAAAAATAAAAATTAAGATAAAAAAATATAGTTTGAGTTGAAACCCCAAACAAGACCTAATTCATTGTTGTAGTTTGCAGTTGGTTTTGAGATTGATTTGATATATATATATATATATATATATATTTTAAACTTGAAATGGAGAAATTCAAACTTTACACTTTAAAATATAATCAGGTAAAATAATATGGTTAAGCTATTTTTACGACCACATATTGATTTGTTTGAAAGAAGTTTTAGTTGCTATGTTGTTAAGTTTTATATTTGATTTAATGATATTTATTTAAGTTTAAATTATGTTTCAAGAATTTTTAAACTCTTAATAATTTAATATATAGTTTATGGGGATGTTCCGCGGATGATGATTCTTCAAATCTAACCCCACCTTAAGTTAGGCGGGTATAAAAAAATAAAAAGAGTGTAGGATAGGATAGGAAAAGCATACCATACCCCACCCATCCTGTTAGTAGACATATAATTTGTCCTGATATATTGCTATATTTTTGTTAGTAAATGGAGAGATTGAACGATTAATAACATCCAAAATTAACGAACAAATTCTATTTAGATTTACAACTATTAGAGATCCATGTCATCTATCAAAATTCCTCATTCTTTTCTTGAAAGGGAAATTGTACTCGAGAAAATAAAACAAACAAATATCAATGCGAATAATCCTGTGATATATGAGATAAAACTTTTAACTAAAATTTGGATACATTAATAAAATCTAATCAAACTCAAAGAAAATGATATATATCGAGATCCAACAACGAAAAAGTTTAAGGACATATCAAAATTCACAATTCCAAAATCCCATTTATTAACGAAAGAATAATATAAAATAGATTGATCACTAATGGTTCCATGGTTCTACTGGAAGACACATGTATTGTATTAGAATGTAATATATGGAATAAAATAGGGATATATAGGTAAATAATCTTTTTTTTTAATTTATCAAATAGCCGAAGTTTTTAAAAATTAGTTAAAAGGTTTTTTTCCTCATAAAATAGTTAATCAATTTTTTTAAATGGTCAATCACTGATTAATCATATAATATTGTTAATTTAGTTAATCAGTGATTGATCAATTGACCATAACGTAAATTATTAAATTTCATAGTCAATTACTGACTGGTCATTAGTCGATCAAAATTTTATGGTCAATCATAAATTGACCAAATCAAATGACAAACAACCAGTTTTGCTAAATAAAAATAAATAAAAATTAAACCATCTATTAGATGAGGTGACGAAAAAAAGATCACCCAGCCTGATTTCCAATATCATATGTGTTTGTAAGTCCCCTTTATACATTGTTTTATTTTTGTCCTGTAATAGTTATCTCTATATAATAATGGTGCTTTATGAGCTAAATAAATATTGGGTTTTGGGTTTTGTTTTTAGCTTTTGTTAAAAGCCTTACTAGTGGCGGTAGTGTCCCCACTATCTGGGCTCATGATTTGTTCACCAAAGTCGTGTGTTAGCAATTTATTTGTTACACTAGACTCATGTCTATATGGAGTGGGTGTTGGCCTTCGTGTTACAAGGTCGTGACTCAATCGATAGAAAATCCCATTAATTGTAGAGGTTTATTCAAAAAGAGCCTTATGTGTGCTCGATATTGGTCTTTCGAGGGTTTTTCACTTTTTCGAGTCTCAAGCATGCGCTTTTTTCTCTGAGCGTTATCAGATTTCACTAGTGAAACCGGTCTCAATTAAGAATCATGTCCGTTGTATGATAGGATCATCACTTTATCTTATTTGATTTATACTATTTTATTAGTATGGATGATATTCTCCTTTTTAAAAAAGAAAATCGTATTTATATTACTATCACATATATTATAGATACAATTTTGTTTAGAGTGGTCAATAAATCAGGACTCACATCTTCTTTTTATTGTCATAAATATTTTAATCTGTGATTCTTTATGAGATATAGTACTATCATATATAAAGAAGAAAATATGTATTTGTTTCTTCAAATTTTTTTTAAATGTGTGTTCAATATCATAGTTTATAATAATCTTGTTGGCTTTTGTTCAACCAATCTATTTTTATATTTAAATTTTCATAATAACTTTAGAATAAATTTATGCTATTATTTTAGAAATTTATGGTGTTATAATATAATAAATTAACTAATTATGTGTGAGTTATATTTATCGTATTTGCATTTCTATACTTGGAAATACAAATCTTATTAATTTCTATAAATCTTTTCTCTTTATTTACTTGCAACACTTTATTTTATTATTTACATGTAAGCTTCGTTCAAATAACGTCAGATTCTCCATTACTCCGAAATTTACTGCAGATTTTACACTCTACAAAAGATTCTAGAAGAAAGATCTACAAATCAAGATTAGCACTCCACCACCCAAGTCAGATTCACAAAGAAAAGAAAGAAGAAAAATAATAATCTTACAACCGAAGAAAGAGAATTTTGCTTGCCAAACTTGGCATATACAACCACTACAAATGCCCAAAAACTTTTCCTTTTTTTAGTTCCCTTTTTTTGCTACTACCGAAATATTGACTCCAAATATTTAAATCTCTTTTTTTTTTTTTTTTGGTTTTATTCCTCACAAGTGTTGAAAATATTGCTTCTTAATACTTTAAAAAAAAATCACATGGACATGAGTTTGATATTCAAAAACTGTGATTAGTGTTAAAAACATCAACCATAATTCTAATTAAAGTAGTGCTAGGAATATCAATTCTAATTTTAATTTTTCAATATCAACTCGATTGTCATATTTTTATTGATAAATACAAACAATTGATGCAATAATATTTTAAACACTCTCCAATAAAAAAAATGATAATTCATATGTCATATACGTTGGTATTCAAAAATTGGGATAAAAATTGATTTCTCTAACATTTTTCTTCTAAATAATATCAGATCACAAACCTTTAACTATTACATGAATTGATATTCAAAAGTTGATATTAAAGTTGGTGTCCCTAACAGGACAAGACTCTAGCTCTAAATAATATGAGATCATGAACCTTCGATGCCATTTCTTTCTGTCCCTTTCTTCTTTTAGCACATTGAAAAACATCGTACAGCTGGGAGAAACATGAGACGATGAACTTCTAACGAGTATAAAGTGCCAAAACCCATTTCTTTTTCTTTTTTTTTTCTTTTTTTTTTTTTTGCCCCCAAAAAAGCCCCAAAAATGAAAAACCCACATGAGAGAACTAAATTATTCAAAGCATTGAAACCCCATTTGAGGCATGGTCTTTTTTTTTTTTTTTTTTTTTTTTTTTTGCCCCCAAAAAAGCCCCAAAAATGAAAAACCCACATGAGAGAACTAAATTATTCAAAGCATTGAAACCCCATTTGAGGCATGGCCTTCCCTTCTGGTCCTATGGACGGTAATGATTCGATGAATGTACCTGCAAGGTACTAAAAATGCCAAATATTCGCTCAACACACGTACCAAAACTGAGCAAAGTCTTGGCCAATTTGCCTCTAACAATAATCCGCTTTTTTCCTGGCACCACACGACGAGTGGACCTTTTTTTTTTTGTTTGCGCGCTAGGCTGATCAAAGTGGGGACTCATGAGCCCAAAAATTCAACTCTCTTTTTATTTTTATTTTATTTTTATTTTTGTTTTTATGGGTCTATTTGGTTCAAAACCAAGCTCTAAAAAAAGGGTAATAGTGGAAGTGTGAATGCAGAATTAGAATAGTGATGTTAAACCGACTTTGTCATGTGAGCACATGAAAGTGCTACGACATATCCATTTAACGAGAGAATGCAAAATTTTTAGGACTTCATTTGTTAGCGGAGCCTAGATCTGGAAAAACAGATGTTACGATTTGGTGTAAGATATTGCAAGGCCTATAATTTGGGGGCAGAATTTTTGTCATTAATTTTCTTATTACGTGTATGTGATGTGAATTTTTAGGTAAAAAAAAAAAATGTAACGATAGGATGAAATTATTATGATTTAAAAATTCAAAAAAAAAATAAATGTTATATTTTGAAATTCTAAAAATAAAGTATTACAATGATTATAAAAAGTTAATAGTACATGCAGAATAAGAAAAGTGAGGTTAAATCGACTTTGTCATATGGGCACATGAAAGTGTTACAACAAATGCATTTGGCGAGAAAAGGCAAATTTTCTCCATATACACCTCCCCCTTTTTTTTTTTTTTTTTTGGGTGACATTGGCCGTCCTTGTTCTACACGTGGCACATCTAGTTTTCATATAGTTTTTCCCCCTAAAATTCTAAATCTTTTTATTTAGAATCTTTTTATTTTTAATAATTTATTTATAAATTAAAACAGTTTGTCTAGTGCATTACATTTTTTTTATATATATTTATAGATCAAACCTTTAAAAATTAATTTAACGATTAAAAATACAGTTAATATTGATCGATAATGAAAAGCCATTTTTTACTTTAAAAACTCCTCTTTTATTATTTTTTTTTTAATTTATAGGAAGTTTTCATGTTCGCATCCGTGATTCTTATATGAATGCAAATGGCATAATTCGATAAAAGAGTTATTTTTGATATAGAAATGATACAAGTTAATATTAAAATTAGTGCTTAGAATTGTTAAAAAAAAAAAAAAAAAAAAAAAAAAACTCGATCAACTGAAAGCATGTAATTCTAAGAAATATATCTGCGATATAGGATGAAACATTCTTTTAACGTAATATAAAATAAGTACTCACTGCAATAGCTCAACAAAAATGTAAGACAAGATATCTTTTACTTGTAAAAACCGTGTCATTATTAAAATCATGTGAAATTGCAATTTTAGAATGTTTCGAGTGTTAATTCACAGAAAATATGGTTTCCATTAACAATTCAGATCTTTTATCATGTGTTATATTATTATTATTTTTAATCATTGCTGCATCTTTATTTATTTTACATTACGTCTGCTGGACCTCTCACCCAAAGGGAACGAAGAAAAATTCAATGTTTCTCTCTCTCCTTTTTTTCCCCCTCTAGCAATTAAAAAGAAATAAAGAAAAGATGATTAACAGTAAATTTGGTTTCGAAGAATAAGGGATTATCTCCCTTGTCACCTATAATTAACTTATCATTAGTTATAAATTTGATATTTTCCTTGTTAAGGATCAAAATTTTAACAATTTTAATTGTGTTTGCTCATTAGGCTATTAAATTTGGTCGCGAAGAATAAAAGATTATCTCACTTTGTCACCTATAACTAACTTATCATTGGTTAGAAATTTGATATTTTCCTTGTTAAGCATCAATTTTTTAACAATTTCAAACCGTGTTTGCTCATTAGACTACTAAATTTGGTCTCGAAGAATAATGGATTGTCTCACTTTGTCACCTGTAACTAACTTATCATTAGTAATAAATTTGATATTTTCGTTGTTAAGCATCAATTTTTTAACAATTTTAATTGTGTTTGCTCATTAGACAACTAAATTTGGTTTCGAAGAATAAGGGATTCTCTCACTTTGTCATCTCTAACTAACTTTATCATTAGTTATAAATTTGAAATATTCCTTGTTAAGCATCGATTTTTTATTAACAATTTTAATTGTGTTTTCTCATTAGACTACCAAAACGTGATAAAATATATATATATATATTTTTTTAAATTGCCCTTTAATAACCATTCATTTTTTTTTATAATCAAAGGGAAAGGTTTTGAGGTAGGTAAATCTGATGGGACCATGTGGCCATGTACGGTGGGAAAGTAATGGGAAACAAGCAAAGGGGTAGGTTTTGAGTTTCTTTCGTTCTTATTCTAATTCCCATTGTTTATTATTATTATTATTATTGTATTTTGTTAGTGTCGGCTGGTGGTGGAGCTGGAAAGTTGATTAGTAATCAAACTTTTCAGATTGAGAAAAACTAATCAAAGGTCAACAAGATCTTACTTTCTGCACCGTTCATACATTTTTTTTTTTTTATTACCTAAATTTCGCTTCTTCCAAGATTTAAGGGTTATCCTTTAGTGACAACCTAATGTTAACCCAACAAAAACAAAAACAAAAACAAAAACAAAATAAAAACAAAAAACAAAACAAAACAAAAGAAAGAAAAAAGAAAAAAAAAATGTTTTATATATGTCCATATTCAAAGGGAAAGGCTTTATTTTATTAAACAAGACTTTGTGATTTGTGAGACGTGCCTGAATTAATGCAAATAATGGCATTGGTCCAAATTGGGTAGCATTCACGAGACACACGAGCTAGCTCTTCTCCTTGATGCTAAAATTCTTAAGAGTGACCTTTACGTAAGTTATGGAGTTGATATTGTAAACGTAGATTTTCATAGTGTAATCTATCTATTTATATTATAAGGTAATTAAACGAATCCGTTTGAGTTGATTTAACAATACGAAACTTTAATATATTTTTATTTTTTATTTAGTAAGTGTGAGGCATATAGACCCATATTATTTTAAAAAAATTAATTAAATCAAGTACAAAGTTGAAGGTTCCAAATGTGTGCATTAATTACTTGGTGATGAGAACCTATCTAGCATATTCATATGTGTGCGCGTGTGTATGTCCATGATGAGCATCTCGGGAACATAGAACCATATAATATATAAGTAATATTTTATATAATATATTTATATATGTATATAAAATAGGGCTAATTGCCTAATCCACAACATAGAATAATGTGAAGTTGGGGTAGTCCACGTAAATAATATTAATATGGTGAATTTTTTTTTTTTCTTTCCTTAACTATAGAAATAGTTTGATTCCTTCTGCATGTTCCAATGATCAAGAAATAATTAAGAAGCCTATAGCAATAATTTTTAGTTTTTTTTTTTTATAGAAAATAATAATAATAATAATAATTCAGAGGTTGTCTTTGTGACAATAGAGTTGGAGTTTTAAAAATGTTTTAATAGAAATGAGTTGGAGTTTTAAAAATGTGTGTTTAGTTGAAAATAAATTATTTTGAGTTAAAAAGTGTAAAATTTAAAATGTGTTAAAAAAAAAGTAATAATCTGAATCTAGTTTCATTTCTCTCGTCACTCTTCAAATTTAAAAAAAAAAAAAAGAAGAAATCTCATTTCGACTTAAAATTAAAAAAAAAAATTATGGGCTTTAAAATTTAAGTTGAAAATAAAAAGAGGGATTTGGATGAATAGTAAAATTAATTTACTTTTGATTTGAAGGAATAAATTTGGAAAAAAAAAAAAAAAAACTCCGTTTGGAGTTGTTGTTCCAAACAGCTCCTTAGTTATATTACGTTAAGAAAATGAGTTCATACCTGAAGGTTCTAATATGTTAATGTCTTAAAAACATTTTGAGGTAGGATTAACACGATCAGAAAGGCAAATTGCAAATAAGACAAATGGAATTCAAAACTTTTCACGTAAATTTTTTTTCTAAAGAAAAAGTATACATTCTACATTGCCACAAGTGATCGATGATCATTGTCACAACTTTCTAATAAATTACAAATTGTCAATTAATGACAAGATCTCACAGAGATTTACATTTTCAAGCTAAACTAATATTTTCGTAATCACATGAACATCAATGTGACCGGGGAAGATTAAATAAATAATAATAATAATAAAAAAGAATTGGTGTAGAAATATTCATTTACAAATCCATTGAAACATAATAATTGGCCTAAATTTCAAGCCAAAAAAAATAAAATAAAAAAGAAGTTTCTAAATGTAATGGTGAATAATGCATATGCATGTGTGGTTCTTACACGTGAACTAGCTTAACATATATAAACTAATTCTTTGTATACTTTTTGTATCTAACGTTATGTGTCATCTAAATCTATTTCTTCACCCTCAAAAGAAAAAAAGAAAAATAAAAAATCCATTTCTTTCTCCTAAATTTTTTTTTTCGGTCTCTTAATTACAACTCTTTTAATGTACCAAAAAAAAAAAAAAACTATAGGATTCAATAAACTATACAAAAATATCTCTATGCAGAGTACTTTGTATAAATCGTACTTTATATAATGTTCTTACAAAAAAATAACCAAATAAAACGCTTAACAATTTGTCTCATTTAACTTTAAAATTGATAAGTTATCTTTTTCTCTTTCTTTATCTCATCGATAATATCTCTTAATAACAAAAAAATTTAAATATGTTTCTTTGAATTTAAGTTGCATGGATGGTAATGGGATAGGGTAGAGTGGATATGCTCCCCACCCCTATATTTTTATCCTATTTCTACATTTCATATATGTTTTCATACCCATTTTATTTGAGGCGCGGGTGCATAATCTCTATTAGAAATTATTATATCCATACAAGACTCGTATATTCATTAAGAGATTAAAAAAAGGAAAAAAAAAAAAAAACTCCAAACAAATTCCATTAATTCCATTCAAATTTTTACAAATTTAACAATATAATCATTAATGCATCTAAAAATCAAATTTAAATCTTAAAATCAAATCCAAACTCCAATTCATTTTGTTTTTTTTATATTATTTTTTAATTTATTTTTATGAAAGTGTTTATGTTTTACATTCTTGTTAAAATTTTGAACTTAAAATAAAAAAGTATATAAATTTGATTAGGGGGTGTATAATGGAGTAGGGTGGGGATGAGAGAGCTTTCCCCCACCTACATCTCACACCTGATTTGGTGGTTAATTTGAACCCAGCCCCCCATCTCATAAAGTATACACATACCTACTCAGGTACCACACGTATCCAGGTAAAATTATCATCCTTGTTTAGGTACGATTATTAAAATACTGAAAACCTTATATTATAGTTTGATGAAAAATTACAGTTAAATTATGTTTATAATCATAAAATGTTATATATTTTTTGAATTTGAGGATATAGGATTCGAATTAAGCAATCAATATCTTGTGATTGAGTCATGTGTGATATTTTCATTAGACTAATCTTACCACCACCAAAAAAACTATAGTTTTATGGTCCGTTTAGTGAATGAGTATGAGTTGAAAATTTTGAGTTTGAGTTGAAAATTTTTGTTGAATTTTCAGAAAAGATAAAAAAATTTTCAGAAAAAAGATAAAAATTGAGATAAAAAAGTACATTTTAGTTTGAAATGGAATGGTGTTCCAAACAAAGCATTAATAAAGCCAACTTGACATACTTTTATATGATTTTTTATTTTTAATATGCAAGGAATTTTGATTACGAGGTACACAACTAATTAACACAAATACACAATATATTTATATACACATTTTATTAGGGATGTTCATGAATCGAATTAGGCAGATTAGGACTCAATCTATAGTTCACTATGTGACATTCAAATTGAGATTTTTCTAATCCGTTATCAATCCGTTAGACTCTCAATCTAATCAAATTAAATTCAATCTGTAAGCATTTGATTTCATGGATTGGATTCACGGATTGAATCTGTTGACTTTAAAAACTAAAAAAACACATGGTAAAACATATGGTGATTCAATAAAATAACAACACAATCAAATTCAAATCTTCGATAATAAACTAATTGTAGCCTAACAATCCATTATGACAAATAAATATCAATTAAACTTAAAAATAAAATAAAAGAAAGAAGCAAAAAAAAAAAAAAAAAATATTATGTGAGTGACGGTAAGAGTAAGAATTGGATAGAGATACACTCAAACTTCGACCTATATACTTTATTACAATAATATTTTAGGAAAAACATAGATACAACTATCTAAATATAAATGTTTATATATAGAAGGTTCAAATTCGTAGATTAAATAAATTAATAAATCATAAATCTGTAATCTAATATATAATTAATCTCAATTTATTAGATCATTGAATAAGGGTTACGGATTCGATGAACACTCCTATTTTAGAATTGGCATTTAACTGCAAACGTAATATCGGAAAAGAAAAGAGGGGACAAATCTTATACCATGTTAGCAAAATTTACTAATATTCTAAGCTTGCCACAAATGTCAAATGGTTTTCATGCTTGAAAAAATCAATATAAAAGGAAAAGATCATAATAAAAAAAAAAAAAAAAAAAGGAAGAAGAATATATATTCACGCGTTTAACATCGCGTAAGGAAAGATAGGCACATTGTATTTATTTTATTCCAAATTCGGCAAAATTCTCGCAAGAAAAAAGAAAAGTTGACAAATGGAGGGGGGGGAAAAAAATCCATAACGGAGAAATCAGTTGCGGAGAGACAAAATACAAATGAGGTCGGAATGAAATTGAAATGCGAGCCAAATGCAAATTCGTCGCAAATGCAAAAACAAAAAAGATGTTAAAAAAAAAGTAAAAAAAAAAAAAAAAAAAAGAAGCTTATTATTAATAAATTCACGCGTTGGTGTGGCAGTCAAGAAATCCGTGGCATGCTGGCAGTATAGTGGTAGTAGTAATCGTCGTCTCTTTCGTCTTCGTTTCTAGAGAGAGAAAGTCCTTAGAGAGAAAGGAAAAAAAAAAAAGAAAAAAAAGAAAACACCATTTTCTTTTCCTTTTGATCCTTCAAAAAGAAAAGAGAAGAAAAAGAAAAAGAAAGAAAAATAATACTCTCCTAAAAGAAAAAGGCATTGTTGAGCCCAGAGATTTCGTTGAAGAATTTCTCTCTTCCGCCAATTATGGCAAACAATCTCTTTCTAAGGTACGCCTCTTCCCTGGTTGTCCTGTGCTAACTTGCGCCTTGGTAAAGCCTCAAACACTTGTTTTTATTATTAACATCATTTTTGCTCCTGTTTCGCCGCAGGTTGTGAGAATTTCAGACATGTAAGCGTAGAATTTCACCAGAAATTGTTGAGCATTTTTTCGTAGAAGTTATATAGTGAAGTAGAATAAACAAAAAGAGAAAAAAAAAAAAAGAATAGAAAAAGAGAAAATGGATGAGAGTGCAGAAGCTGGACACAGTGACAGAATGCAGCAGCTGAGGCTCCAGTCGTCGTTCGGAACGTCGTCGTCTTCGTTTCTGAAACAGCAAGCTTTGGCCATGGACCAGCTCAACATCCCTCAAGTGAACCCTGCTCAGTTTCGTCCTCGCCATTTGCCTCCCTCGCACCCCCACCAGATCCCACCCATTTCGCCCTATTCCCAGATCCCGGTCTCCCGTCCGGCGAACCCTCAAATGGGGTCCCACAGTTTTAGCCCCGGCCCGTCGCACCATTCCCGATCCTTGTCCCAGCCGTCTTTCTTTTCCCTGGACTCCTTGCCCCCGTTGAGCCCCTCGCCGTTCCGCGGGGACTCGTCGCCGTCGACGACGTCGGTTTCGGACCAAATTTCGACCGATGTTTCGATGGAGGACAGAGACATGACTTCCCATTCAATGTTGCCTCCTTCCCCTTTTGGTAAAGGTGGTGGTTCCTTGCCTCCTAGGAAGGCTCATCGGAGGTCTAGTAGTGATATTCCATTCGGGTTCGCGTCATTCAATCCCTTCGCGGGGTTTAAGCCGGCTTTGGCTCAAACCCCGTTTGTGAAGAGGGAATCCGGTTGTGAAGAAGGGATGGGGGAGAGGAAATCGGAAGGGGAAGTCGTTGATGATCTGTTCTCGGCTTACATGAATTTGGAGGGTATCGAGGCTTTGAATTCTTCGGGGACTGATGAGAAGAATGGGAATGGGAATGAGAATCGTGAGGATTTGGATAGTAGGGCGAGTGGGACGAAGACGAATGGCGGTGATAGTAGTGAAAATGAAGCTGAAAGCAGTATGAATTCTTTGAGTGAGAAGAGGGAAGGAATGAAAAGGAGCGCTGGGACCGACATTACTCCGACGACTAGGCATTATAGAAGTGTTTCCATGGATAGTTTCATCGGCAAGTTGAACTTTGGTGATGAGTCGCCAAAAGTACCTCTTTCACCGGGGACTCGTCCCGGTCAACATTCGCCTAGTGATTCGATCGATGCTAATTTCAGCATGGATTTTGGAAATGGTGAGTTTAGTGGAGCTGAACTGAAGAAAATTATGGCTAATGATAAGCTTGCTGAGATTGCATTGACCGATCCAAAGCGTGCTAAAAGGTATTTTGTGGTTAATATTTTCAATATTTTCAATTGGTGTTATAATGCACCATGAAAGATTGGTTCAGCATGGTCTTAATCTTGTTGGGTGTGTTCTGGTTTTTAGGATCTTGGCTAATCGGCAATCCGCCGCTCGTTCTAAAGAACGGAAGATGCGTTATATTTCGGAGTTGGAGCACAAGGTTCAAACTCTACAAACGGAAGCTACCACATTATCTGCACAACTTACATTGCTGCAGGTACACGGTTGACTTTGATCAGATATTAATTTTGATTTGGTACTACATTATTTCATTTGTCCCTTATACTTAAATAATTTATTTAACTATATACTTGTAGAGGGATTCTGTTGGGCTTACTAACCAGAATAATGAGTTGAAGTTTCGTCTTCAAGCTATGGAGCAACAGGCCCAACTCCGAGATGGTATGTACCCTTCAACTCTAATATAGTTTTTATTTCTCTGTTCAATTGATGAGATCATTTTATCTTGTTTGGAGTGTTTATAGATGATTTCTTGTGTTTTGTTCCATTAATTGGCGATCCCTTTGCCACATTTCCAAGCATGGGAAGATAAAATGTAAAAAATCTCGTGGTTGATTTTGACATCTAGTACTCTTGCTACCATTTGAAAACGATTTATCCCTAAAAATGAAAAAAATTAGTTTCATTTCCGAGTTCCCTAAATTTGGGTTTAAAGTACTTGTTGAATAAAAAAGCTCTAAAATGACGTACGAACTTATTTTAAGACAAATGAAATACGAGTTTGGGAAAATATGTTTAAATAATTACTGTTCTTAGCACGGCTCTCGGATTTGCTGGCAATTCAAGCTGGTAAGGTTTTGAATTAAGAATTTATTCTCTTTTTGCATGTCATCTGAGAAACTTCCAGTGGCTTTAAGTTAACATGTTACAATTTCTGAGTTTGCGGGTTAAAAATTTAGGTACAGAAGACAAAATGTGTTCTTTTTGATTTTGCTCATGCTCAATGTGAAGTCAGTGAGTTACTTGCTTTGTTGCCAGCGTTCTTTGTTTGTCACGTACTATAAACATTGGCATTTCGTAAAGTAATTGTTTACTTTATCCATCATAAACTGGACTGCGCTATTTCAGTAAGTCTACCTTAGTAATTGGTGCATACGGAGGATGCTTACTTACGTTAGTTCCTGATCTGTGTTGGAATATGACAGCTCTAAATGAAGCCTTGAACGCAGAGGTCCAACGGCTGAAACTCGCAACATCTGATGTGACTGGAGAATCTCTCTCATCTAAGTTTATTAACTCGCAACACCAGATGTTCCAAATGCAGCAGCAGCAGTCTCCTCCCACCCAATTCAACATGCCTCACCCACAACCGCAGCCGCAGCAGCAGCAGCAACCTTCGCCGCAATCGCAGAATGGCAGCACAGCTTCAAAACCGGAGTCGAACCAATAGGTTGCAGATGATGGGGTTGCCATTATCCTATTCATTGCTGGCATTCATCATTTAGTATCACTTCGGCGCATTTTTATTCATTAGTTCTTTTGTCGTCAAGACTCCGACAAAAAGTCTTTGAGGTTTGGTATCATAAACTCATCCTAGCATATCAGATGTCCAGCTCGAAATATCGCATGAATTCGTATACAAGATATTTTATATATATATATATATATATATTTATAACGTGAAATGTTGTTTTGTTTTTGTTGTGGTAGATATGTGGGAATGTAAAAGCATTTGTTTAGGCTTGATCTGTTTTGTTGTATTACTGGAAGAGTGAAACTCTTCTTTTGTTTTCGGTAAAAGGTTTGACTGTTCTCTATGTATTACACTATTACCCTATTAGGTTCTGAAGTCGCTTGGAAACCTCTGATTCCTCAGTTCTCGATTTAAGTTCTTTTGTAAATCTTGCTGGTTGTTTTATGTCGTCGTCGTCATCTTCTCCTCCTTCTCCTCCTCCTCTCTCTCTCACTCTCTCTCTCTCGCTCTGTTTTTTTTTTTTTTGGGGTGATCTGAATCAGAAGATTGAAAAGTGAAAAACCCAGTTGTAAGTAGAGCCGGCGATCCTATTTTTTAAGGGTAAGATGGCATCTTCTCTGCAATCTTTAGAAAATTGTTGATTGTGTGGAGATTGATTATTATTGGGAAAAATTACGTAATAAACAGTTTTTAAACACTTAAATAAATGATTGAGATTTTATTTATTAAAAAAAAATGATCGGCACTCAATTAATATTAAAAAAATTTTCATTTTTCTGATTTTGTAAAAATTTTGATAATTTATTAAAAGACTTTTTAAAAAAAAGCCATTTAATTATAAATCACTTATTATGGTGATGCATTGCAGAGACAGCACAAAAAAACATCTCATGAACACTTCGTTTTTTAACAATTTGGTGTCAGAATTTAACAAGCAATCACAAGTAATGACAATCGTGGTCAACTTTTAAACGATAAATAAATAATAATATTTCAGCACTTGTGTTTCGGGTTTTTTTTTTAATAAAATAATTAACACTTGTGTTTCTTGACTTTCTTGTAATTTGACCCTTTCATGCGTAAGATGTGTAAATTTTAAATACAGTTTGGTCCATGAATTTATCCTAAATTTTTTAAAAAATCTAATCTTTATTAATGATTGGAGTTATTTATAATTTTTAAAAATTTAGGAACCAAAATTGCAAGAAATAAATTAAGAATGAAAGTGTCATTTGTCAAACAAAAAAAAAACAAAAAAAAAAGATACACATGTTAAAAATAATGAAAGAAACTTCCAAAATAATTAGTAAATAAAATATCTAAACGCGTACAGGATCTGCCTTTCACTTGGAAGTTGGAATTATTAAAAAAGAAGAAGAAGAAGAAGAAGAAGAAGAAGGAGCTTCTGCGTTGTGGAATCTTCCTCTCCATGTTTTTCTTCTTCTTTTTTGATAGTGGGAAAAGTTTGTGGTAAAGCCCATTTTATATATACTATTGATAGAATTTATTTTTAAACCGTTAAGATATAATTAAACAGTTGAAATGTTATTTATGTATAATAATTATAGTACACCTTACCTCATATTAGTATAGATTAATAAATAAAAAAATTTAAAAAAATGTAAAAAAAGACCAACCCCCTTCCTCGACGCTGGTGATGGAGCCCCTCCCCCCGAGCCAGATTTGCCCCGCCTCCCACCCGCCCACCCCCCACATCGGCGTCGACCCAATTCCTCCTCCCCCACCAACCCAACCCCCCGACTTTGGCGATGGACCCCCGCTCCCCCTGACCAGATATGCCCCCCCCCTCCCCCCACACTAGCGACAAACCCCCGCTCCCCTCGACCAGATCTACTCCTCTTCCCCCGACCCAAATCTGCCTCCCCCCCTCCTTGCATCAGTATCGACCGAATCCGCCCCTCGTCTACCTAGTCCGTTGCCCCCCCCCCTCCCCCCCCCCGCGACGCTGATGACAAGCCTCCTCAGCCCCCGTAAACAAGTTTTTTTATTTTTATTACTTTTTTATTTATTAATATATATTAATAAGAGATAAGATATATTATAATTCTTATATATAAATAATATTTCAGTCATTTAATTATATTTTAACGGTTTAAAAATAAATTTTACTAATAAAATATATAAATGAAGTTTAACCACGTACCCTTGATAATAAAGTGTGGAGCGAAGAAGTCAAAAAGAGGCCTTTGAAGCTTCTTCCAAAGCCGGCAGATGAGGAATGTGAAAGGTTCTCCAATCCTTCTTTACACACACACACACACACACACACACATATATATATATATATAGAAAGGACACCGTCTTTTTCCATGAAATATGCAAGTCCAGTGGATAAACATCAAATCATATTTTTATCATTTAAAAGGAATGTGCTTAGCTCACTCGAAAAAGGAAAGAAAAACATAAATAAATAAATAAGGATGCTCTACTGTATTCATTGCAGCACCACGCCCTCCTCAGCGTTATCAAATGGATTCTCCATACGAGAATAGAAGTGTTTGTTAAGTGTCCTATAGTCGAGTCTTATCCTACGACAGAGTAGTGTGTCACTTGAGTCTTACATGACGGTATTGTCACGGACATTTTAACTTAAGTACTAGACTAGTAAGAATAGATATTTACATTTAAGATTCTCAAAGAGAATCACACCACTTGAACATTTGACTACGTATCTATCATGATATATCTCCAATTCAATAGTTTTTAATTGGGTCAATTCTATAATGAAACCTCCTCTTTTCACCCTATCAATAAGATAAATTTTTACCATTCGATCTCATTTCAATGGTCTAAGATGTTATATGTACAAAAAATCGACAATGCATCCAACTACATCTGATCTTAATTCAATTACAAACAAAAAAAAAAACCCCTCAGCCTAACTTTCCCTTTCTTCCAGTGCATTGTGGTCGTCGGTGGCCGGCGCCGTGAGTGCGGGACGTCGACTGTGGTCGTCGGAGGTGGCCCGGAGCCGGTGGCTCGAGGGTTACGAGCAGCTCTCACCATCGGAGGGGACTGTCTGGGTGGTGATGACTCGCGAGGCAGGCGAGCTCGCGCTTCTAGTGGACTGCCGGTGACGCTCCACGACAATCGCACTTCAGACCCGCAACCACGACGAGCTGGAAACCCAGATCTCCGCCTCCACCCTCGCTCGAACCCAGTTACGATTCCTCATGCTGGCATCCACAAGTTGCGATCTCACTGGCGTCGACCAAATCGATCGAACAGCCGAGAAATCGACGACCACCTCTGCGATCGGTGGGTGAGGAATGGACGGAGATTCTTGCAAAACGTATTACAGTACGAAGGATTTCATAGTAGTGAGTTGTTTGAGTCCGGCGATTACTTGTTCAATTCAAGTCCTATATTAAGGTAATGGTTTATTAGAAATTCCTAAGTTTGGTATCGTTGGTTTATATGTCTTTCTATTTTTTCCTCTTATTGTTTTGTTTTGTTTTGTTTTGTTTTTATTTTTCAGGGTGATGTAAACAACGAGACCCCTTTTGTCCATCGTGACGGTGATTTCCTTGGCGTGGCAAAGGAGTACGAGGACTCTGTTCCTATTAGTGCTCCTATGGTTGAAGCTTCCGCTGGTGATTCAAATGGATGAAACTGTTGTAGCCCAAGGGGAAGAATCTGCTGATGTGCGAAACTAGGAAACTGTAAAGGATACTGAGCAGGTGACTGATGATGAGAATGAAGAAAATTGTGAGCAGGTAGCTGTTGATGATCAAGAAGCTTTTGATTATTTCTGGTTTTTGGTTGGTTATAAACCAAAGAACGTGTAAGTTTTTTTTTTTTTTGGGTACTGCTTTCATATATGTAGGAGTGAAAAGTTTAGTGTCGAAGCCAATGTTATCGATCCACCACTCTCTTTTGGCACCCACCAAATATCCCACAAGATGTGGTTTTACTCGTTGAAGGAAGTTGGCCAATGCTTAAATGATGAGGTAATGAACCAAGTTTGTGGGAATGATGATTTTGGAATATGATTGGTGTTGTGGTTTTGATAGGTTTTGAATATGTTTTTTGTGGAAATTTGGTTAGTGATTATGAATGTTTGATTATTTGTGAGAATGATGATTTTGAAATATGATTGTTGTTCTTGTTTTGATAGGTTTTGAACATGTTTTTGTGGAAATTTGGTTAGTAATTATGAATGTTTGATATTGAAGAATATTTTTGGTTTACATGGTTGATGATTTTTGTGATTTTGTAATAAAGTTGTTAATAAAATAACTAATTTCATAAGAATCAAATCGTTAATTAAATACTCTAAATAAAAATTAAAAAAGTAAATATTAAATGCTATTAATTTTAAAAAAAGGTTAAGTGTATTAATATTAATGAACATTAAAAAAGTTAAATAAAATAAATTATTAACCATATTTAGTGAAAGAAAAAGGATCGAGGTAGTCTCATTATATTCAAGTTTTCAGTCTCGTAGACAGGAGTTCCTTTTTTTAGGTACGATAAAGACAAATTTTTTATACTAGTTTCTTTTAGTCATCCATCCGGGACCTATCCTGTCATCATTAAACCATACTTCAACAGCTAAAACTGAAACGAGGCTTAAAAAGGGCAATGATAATCAAACCCGAATGAACGAAGGGGAAAAACCTAATAAATGCACCTATCCTTTTATCAACTCATCCACTCCTCATGTGGGTGTTTTTGAATACTCGCCTTGTCTTACGCACGTGCCCACTTATCCAAATTTAAAGAAAATAAAAACAAAATAAAGTAAAGCATGAATAGAGAAAAGCTTAATTTATAGAAAACCAAGCACATGGATCCACCGTGCACTCATTCATATAAATAAATATATAAATATATATATATATAATATCAATCATGCATTGTCCTTATCCCTTAGTGGACTATCATTAATAGAATAAGTAACTTCTAAATGAAATTAAAAAAAAAAAAATCTAACAATCAGAGAAAAACAAGTCTATCATGTAAGCACATATTAAATAAAGACACAAATCGACACACCGAAATTTCTCCATTAAGCTCCGTCTGCTTCATTGTAATACAAACACCATGAAATCTTATTAGTCATTAAAATATGCTGCTCTAATTATGAAATTAAACAAATTTAAACATGATGCAGATGTTCACTATCGACTGTGAGAGATCTGGGTATTACACGAAGTGCCGGTGCAGAGCCCACAGAGAAACCGGATGCCACCATCAATCACAGTTCGATTTCGCGGTACTCCTCTTAGGTCGGTGGTGATCCCATACCTCCGGGGTTACGTTTCATAGTGCATCAAGGCCGTCGAGCACCACCATTACATCGTTTACTTGGAAGAAGGCGTCGTCTTCCTGGGGACTTTGAAGCTTTTGATCCCCGATACTATGCGGAGCAACAACGGTGGCAGCAACAATAAGAAGAGTACCCTCCTCCTCCCCCACCTCAAGACCACCACCAAGAAGCCGGTCCTTCCAATGCATCGAGAGAAGGCTCGGATAATTTTGCTTTTGCGGATTTGCAAAAGGTGGTGTATGAGCAAGGTCAAAGCATCGCCGGAATCCAAAGGGAGTTTAGCCATCAAGGACAAGTTCTCACCGATGTCCAGGCGAGAATTGTTGATCTTCAACAACGGGATCTTGATAGCAGTCAATTTGAGCATAATTTCTTCAACTCGCTTGGCCTGATGATGAGAGAAAATGGTCTCCACTCCGGCGTGAATATGAGAGGCATCTCACCGTTCCCTGATTATCCGGCCCGCCACATCCGACCACACAACCCAAACCCACCACCGTAAGACAACGAGGATCGTCGAAACCACTAGGGGGTGTAACTTTACCCCCGAAGTACGTGTTTTCTTTCCCTTGGTTTTTATTTTGCAACCAGTGGGGACAATGTTTGATTTAAGTTTTGGGGGAGGGGGTATTTTGTGGTTTATGTGTTGGCTTTATTGTTGATGTTGTTTGGATTTTGACCTGATTCTTGGTATTGACAATTGACCCGATTCTTTATGTTTGATAACTCCAAATTATCTCGCGTTTGTCATTTTTGTTGTTTTTAGGTTGTTTTAGTTGTTTTAGTGTTATGTCCCTGTTCTTTTTGATTGAATAAAGTGTGAGTTTTGAGAAAGGAGTTAACTAGAATTCAATGATGATAGATGCTACTATGTGTTCTCCTAGGTCCTTGGAAATGTATTTTCATTGAGATTTTTGTGTGCTTAACTCGTTTTTGTGTGCTTAACTCGCATCATTCTAGATTTTCTATAATTGAGCACAATGTGTCATGATTACTTGATTTTTTATTTTTTATTTTTTATTTACTTTTGGAGAACAGGCATTGATATCTCATGAACTCTAGAACCCATTTTAGTGTTATTCAAGGCAAAATCCTAAACTAGGTGCCATTAAAGAGATGATTTAGGCATTTCTTAGGAACGTTTGAGCCGTTCAAGCCTACCCTTTGGATTATATCCCTTGTTGTCCCATTTAAGCCCTATTAGCCTTATTTTCTTCTTACCCACATGTATATACCCTATCCTTGGTTAATTAAATGTTCCCTTTTCATTTTCCCTTTTACTCTAGGCATGTTTAGAAGCAATTAGAGCCCTGGGCAGCGGAGGTCGCATATCAGTAATGCCACACCGGCAAACGAGCTTTATGCATGCTCCTTGAGCTAGCTTGTTAGTTCAACATCCTAGGAAGTTAGTTAAACTTTCATGTCATGATGGCCTCTAGTCTCATTATGGTCACTTGCCACCATTTGTGGCTGGGCCCTATGTTGAGCTATGGCTAAGAGAAGTTTGCTTTAACGAGCTTTGGTCATTTGAGTATGAGCCGAAGGAGCACGAGCTTCCTCATACGGGTGAACCTGGAGGGGTAGTTTGCTTTAATTGCATTTTGGGTTTTTGCTTGTACTCTTTTTATGTTTTCATTTCAATTCCAACAAAAAAAAAAAAGAAAAAAAAAAAAGAGAAAAAATGGTCACCTTCCTAGACTAGTGTATAGAAATAAATAAGTTTGGGGGTGTTGCATATAAAAAAAATGAAAAATGAAGAAAAGTTTCAATTTTCATTTTTGTTTTGTTTTGTTTGTGTTTGATTGAATAAGCGGGTGTTGTGGAAAATTCTAAGTTTGGAGGTTGGGAGGCCTTGGGAAGATTATGAGGTCCAAGAATGGGTAGCGACGTGCCTAGGGTAAAACAAGCCTAAAATATCCTTTCTCATCCACCCTTCACCTTAGCCTTACGTTACATGCTTGTAAAGTCCTTTTGATGTTTAATGGCATGTTAGTTTACATTAGTAGAGAATAACACAAAAAATGGGCTTATGGTAGTTCCAAACTTCATTAACTAGAGATTCATTGTCTATTGAAGTACATAAGTCTATCCGGGGTTAAATTGGTCAAGTGAGATTGATTTACACAGAAAATCTTGAGTAAAGGGAGATTGTTGCTTGATGTTGAAATTCTAGATAATCTCAATGTGTGCATTTCTTTGAAGCATTGGAGCATTGGAGCATTGTGTAGCCTTGAGAAAAATTTGTCTATTTATCAAATGGATACTAAACTCACACTTTGGTTGGTTTTGTCTTTGGTTGTTTCATTGTTTTATCTTTTTTTTTTTTTTTTCTTTTTCATATTGTGTTTTATTTTGCTTGAGGACAAGCAAATGTTTAAGTTTGAGGGCATTTGATGATTGAGTATTTTACTCACGAATCAAGCATCTTTGAGCTTAAGTATTTGTGAAAACCTCAAGCTTTTGTGTTGTTTTGATGTCTTTTGAGTGTTGTGTAGGTGAAAATGGAAAATGGGACACTTAGTGGAATTTTTGTACAAAATTGAGGCTTTTGGAAGACTTTCAACCTGCTACCAAAGAGTGTGGCGCGGGCACGCCACTCTAGGTGCGCACTCGTGCCGGCCCATTCCAGGAAGACCAACTTTGGGAAGAAGCAGTGGTGCGGGCGCGCCACCTAGGCATGCGCCCGCGCCGTCCCTGGCTGATAAAGCTCCCAGATAGGAAGGGTGGCGCGGCCACGCCACCCAAGCATGCGGCCGTGCCCTACTCCGTCCTTGTTCCGCCCAAGCTATGAAATTTGGGCCATTTTTGGCCCTTGGATTTGATTGAATGGTGGAGATTAGTCTAGGGAGGCACACTTTCAAGGAGGATTGGTGGGAGACCCATTTTCCCAAGAAGAGAAGATTGAAGATTGGAGATTTTAGAAGAATTCCTTGAATACCCAAGCCTCGGAGATCATCTTCTTCATCATTTCTTCTCCTCCATACCTCTCGTTTTCCATTTTCATCTTGATTTTGTATTTGTGATATTGTGTTGAACATGTTTGCAATTATGAACATCATGATGATTGTGGTGATAGATTTATCTATGTGTGACTAGATTTTATATTCTAGGGGCTTGATATAGCTCTTTTTGAACTATGTTATGAATATTTAGCAAGGTGTTAATGAAACTTCATTTCAATTCATTCGTGGTGCTTGGTGCTTATTGCTTTTAATTTGTTGAAAAATGAATTAAATGATTTAGATTGTGAATTTGATGCTTAGGAGAGATTATTTTCATGGTCCGGGATTGGGTAACACAATCTAGGTAGTTGTGAGTCCGGGAGGAGATCAACCCTTAGATAATCATAATTAGAGGCTAGGTTGTAGAGAGACTGGGAGGTAATTAGCACCTAGTTAATCTAATTAAGGGGTAAACTTAATGAGTGTATAGGTAGTCAAGCTAGATAGGAATATTGGCTTAGATATTTATACGTATTATTTCACTTTACACTCGGGAGAGATAGTGAGATTAAATTAGTACTCTTCATTAATGAATTGGGTGGAATAAATTAACTCTAATTAGGATTTTAGAGTGAAATCAAGACCCTAGATACATTCCCATATATTTATTCAATTGTGAAAGTGTCTCTCTTATTTCCTTTCAATTATTACCTCAATTAATTTTATTAGTTTAATTTTCGTGTTTATTGAATTTGGTTTCACTCTTCGGTTGACTAAATAAAATCTAGAAATTCTAATTGCGGTAATTGGTTTAATTCTTAAATTCTCAATCCCTGGGGATGATACTGATCTTTTGATCATTTTATTACTTGAAATGACTCATACACTTGCGAGTTCGAACATTCAACAAAGGCAATTTACATTGGGTAAATGTTGAGATAGCAACGACGCATACAAGTGTTAGAGTACAGTGATCCAAATTCTATTTGGCCCGGCTCGAAAAGCTCATGGTGCAACATATGTGATGGATCTTTAATTATGATATATTTTTTGGGGTCTATGGTGGTACTAGAGGGATCAGGCCAATGTAATTGTAGGGTATCATCATTATGATTTTGCTGTACCCGCTCAAAACACATCCTTTTTGTACTGATCTTTGATTAAGTAGATTTTTTTCTCCTCTGCCTGTGGTTTTTTCCCGTCTAGGATTTTATACGTAAATCTATGTGTTCTTGTTTTTCGTTTTTCTATTGCCTATTCATCGTTAATTTTCATAATTTTCATAACAGTAAGTAATGTAAATTAAATTTCATTTGAAGTTACATAAATAATAATTTGTTTTCTTTTTCTAACTATTTTACATATTCATTTGCAGTCAAGGGTGGTTGAGGAGAGACGGACTCGGCAGTCACAGATGTCGTCAAGCTTTTCTTCAGGGACAAATGAGGGGGAAATTCTGAAAGACCGTTCTTGGCACTCGACAAATCAGTGAAAAAAATAACATGAATATTAAAAGATTAAATTAAATTAATTTACAATTTTAAATATATTAAAAAAGAACAGCTTTTTAGCGACGACATATTTAAAAGATCATGCTAAATATCATTTCCACGTCAGTTTCTCGACATTCATTGGTGAGAAAAATTTTGAATTTGTTGTCGTCAATTCACCTTGATACGTTAGCTTATGTTTTTTTTCCCTGACGATAAACAACGACAAAAATTTCTCACCTATAATGACAACTCGTCGTCGCTGTAAATAAAGAGTTCAGCGATGACACGTGTAATTGTCGCTAAAAAATATTTAGTGACAATAGTTCAGCAACGATTTTTAGACATTTAGCAACGGCAGTAGTCGTCACTGAATGTCTTAATTCTTATAGTGATTGTAACAATCAGAAGTAGGCCAGCCTGCACAGCAAAGTTTCACAGCAAAGTTTCATACTTCCATCACCGCCATAAGAAGTTGTTATTTTTTCTTCAATTTTTTAACTTTTTTGGTCATTTAAACAGAAAAATTATTCTAACACATTCAACTTGAACATGCAAATGCGTAAACCCAGCAGTCAAGGTTTGTAATAAACAACTTGGGTGACTTGCACTACACAAGGCGAATTGGGTTAACCCAGACGCAGTACATGCATTTATAGGTATTTTTGTTTATTATTTTTCCCTTTTTAACTTTTTTTTTTTTTTTTGTAATAATATACCATTTATTTTTCTTACCTTCTATTTAATCTAACTTTGCAATCCCAGTTGGAGGGGGAGACAACCACCTAGTTGACACAGTCTGCTGGTTCTAATTCGTCTACGCTGGCAGTTGATGAGGAGGGAATTCTGCAACAAGTCCTGGGTAAGCGCAGAGGGCACAGGATGGGAGTTGGACCGACACTCCCACGGAGGACCGGCTCTGGTGCTTTTGCTTTTTCTGGTTCCCAGTCGGACGGGTCGTCTTCGACGCAGCTCCCTCCACACGTCCAAAACTAGATGAACAGCTTGTACAATAACCAGTTGAGTATGTACGAGATCCATGTGGCGATGATGGAGGCTATTTGTCTCAGATGAAACCCAATCTCACCCAGCCTTTTGCTCATCCTGAACTACTTGTCCCTCCGCCCCGCCAACAAATGAAGACGACCAAGACGATGATGAGGATGATGATGCTGCTTGTTTAGATGATTAGTTTTATTGTTGGTACTTATTTTATTTTATTTTTTATTAATTTTCATATTTATTTATTGTTTTATGTTTCTATCATACATACTGCTACTAGTTCCTTAACAATTAATATTAATTTCATGTTGAATTTTATTATTATAATCTGATTAGTTAAATTATCTTTATATCAAATTGGCTTTTAATTTAGTCAAAAAATTTGGCTTTCTAATAAATAATAATATTATAATTAAATTTTTTTCTTAAAAAATTTAAAATTCATTATTTGCGAAAAGTTGGACTGAGAGAATTATTTGGGATGACAATAATTAAATAATGTCGTCATAAATAATTGTCGCCATGACATCATCAACGGATTTATTCTACAAACTTATTGTAATTAATGACGATAGTTGTTGCAATTGTTTGCAATGACAATGTCACAGTAAATAATTTATTTGCGATCAGTTGACGTATTAGCAACAACATGTCGTTGCACATTCACTATTTGCAATTACTTTTGGCTTTTTGCGATGATCTTTCATTGTCACAAAACATGTTGTTTGTTGTAGTGCTTCTCTCCTCCGTTTTCACTTTCATCACAACCTATTAGTGGCTGAGACTTTGATCGACCACCAGACTATGAAACTTTCTTCTTCCTCATCTCCGTCCACTCTCCCCTAGAATGAGAATACCTAGTTCACAACGAACCCGCGACTCACCGTTCAAGTCTAAAGTACGCAACACAACTAGGCACAATCGAAGGTGGATGAGATTTTCCTATGGACTAGCCTAAGATGCCACCATCTTCGTCACTGCCACCATTTGGAAAACCCGAAGAACCAATGAGTAAACTTCACTTTTTTTTTTGTTTGTTAGAGAAGTACCTAGAAAAAGGAAATACTCAAATGACCTATAATCTAACCGAACGACCTAGAGAAATAGTCGACCGACCTTGCTAGTAGCTCAAGAAAGTTGATATTTTTTATTAGTGGTATTATATATTTTTCTTGACTAATGAATTTGTAATTAATCACATTGAAAGGGTAGCCTCGAGTTTCTATTAAAAAAAAAAAAGGGGTGAAAAAAAGGCACGTCCAAGCTTTTTATATATTGTATAGAAGTTGAAAGAGAGTCGATCTTAAAAAATAGGTGAAAAAATAGTAGTGAGGTAAAGAGAGAGGATGCTTTTTACTTCAAGACATTTATATAAATATTAAAAGTTGAAAAACAGACAGCAAGTGTCAGGATGGCCGAGTGGTCTAAGGCGCCAGACTCAAGTTCTGGTCCTCGGATGAGGGCGTGGGTTCAAATCCCACTTCTGACAATTTTTACCTTCCAATTAATATATCAACGACAATCATTTTCTCGTCGTACACCGCCAAAAACCCTACTCTAAAATCTAAACCACCACCCACCTTCTCTTCTCTCATCACCAGTCCCCAAACTCATCGGATTTTTATTTTTTATTTTTTTCCTTTCCGCAACCACGAGTTCCTAGCGAACTCGGCTACGCCATGGACGACTCGGAAGCCCAACTCTCGGAGAACCAGAACGATTCGGCGGCGGCCGAGAAGAAGCCGGAGGAGCTCGTGGCGAAGGCCATCGCTCCCGTGAAACGTGAGTTCCTCCGTCCTCCTCCTATCAGGCCTTGTTCGAGCAACCGCGACGTCGCCGTTTCCGAGGCGAATGCTGAGCCTCCTCAGTCTGGTGTTCTCAAGGACAAGAAGTCCAAGCGCCAACTCAAACGCGAACGCCGTGAGGTGCATATATATCTTCATTAATTATATATATATGCATATGTGCATGTAACTATGTCTATATATCTGGTGAGTGTATACAGTCTACGCGAAGAATAGGGAGAAAAATGAGGAATTTGAGACCGCTTCCATTAAAATGTTCGTTAAGTGGAGTGGCTTATATGTTCTATTTTTATGTTGTAGAACTCAGATTTTTTATTACCTTTAATACGTCCTTGCAAGATAGTGCTCTTTTTTTAGTTACCAATCTTGTATTGGATGGATTAAGGTCGCTCGTTTGAGCTTATTTGGCTATGATATCATGTGAAGAATAGGGAGAAGAAAAGGAATTTGAGAATGTTAAGTGATTAGGATTCTATCTTAAAATGTGAACCGTTAACTCGAGTGACCCAATAACCTGGGACTTGGATTTTTTATTACCCTTGACACGCTCCCGTAAGATGGAGAGCTTTTTATTACCCTTAACACGTCCCCGCAAGATGGTGTTTTTTTTTTTTTTGAATCATCAATCTTGTATTGGATGGATTAAGCCGCTCGTTTGAGCTTATTTGGCTATGGTTACCATATGATGAATAAGGAGAAGAAAAAGGAATTTGAGACTATTAAGGGATTATAATTTCATCTTAAAAGGTCAACCTGTTAAGTTGAGTGACCCAATACCAGTATGTGTCTATTATTATTGTGATATTTTTATAATGTGGGACTTTGATTTTTTATTACCCTTAACACGCCCCCGTTAGATGATGCTCTCTTTGGTGTCACTAATCTTAGTATATTGGATGGATTAGGCCGCTTGTTTAAGAATAAGGAGAAGAGGAGGAATTTGAGACTGTTAAGAGATTGGGCTTTCATCTTAAAAGGTTAACCTATTTAGTGGAGTGACCTAATATCCTTATATGTCTATTATTATTGTTGTATTTTTACGATGTGGGACTCGAGTTTCTTAGTACCCTTAACATGGAGTGACCTAATACTCTTATATGTCTATTATTATTGTATTTTTTACGATGCGGAACTCGGGCTTCTTATTATCCTTAACACGCCCCCGCAAAATGGTGCTCTCTTTGGAGTCACCAATCTGTATTGGATGGATTAGTCTGCTCGTTTAAGCTTATTTGGCTCTGATACCATGTGAAGAATAGGGAAAAGAAGAGGAATTTGAGACTGGTAAGCGATTTAGCTTCCATCTTAAAAGGTCAACCTGTTAAGTAGAATGACCTAATACCCTTATATGTCTATTGTTATTGTTGTATTTTACGATGTGGGATCTGGGTTTCTTATTATCCTGATCAGTTGATGTGTAATTGGTTTTTAGTTGTAAAAGTTTGAAACTTTAGCTAATTTTTTTTACTTTTTAATATTTTTGGTCAATAGATTTAGGCAAAAATTGTTATACTCGTGGATTTTTCTTGTGATGATAGAATATTGAACTTGTGCGGCTATAATACTGTGATTATATGAGTATTTTTATGTTTTGTACCGACAGAATGTTGTTGGTTTACATTTGAATTTGAGAATTTAATTGGAGAAAAGAAAGTAAGAACTTTTTGCATGATTATATTAGCTGAAACTAGGATTTTCATTGTCAAACAATGCAGCAAAAGAAATCGGTTTCTAATATCTGCCCTGTGGTTGCGAAGACGGGAGATGTTAGTTCTTGTCCTTATAATGATAAGTGCCGCTTCAGCCATGATGTAGGAGCATTCAAAGCCCAGGTAGTGTAGTGTAATGGTTTTCGGGTTTTTCTTAGGTTACTTATAGTAGTTTTTTCTTGTAGACAGTATGATGTTTGAGCATTCTGAGTTTAGATGTTTCGAAATGCAGAAACCGGATGATTTAGAGGGGGAATGCCCATTTTCGCGTGCTGAAGAGCCATGCCCTTATGGTTTGACGTGCAGATTTTTGGGCACACATCGGGAAGGAGTTTCTGTAAGAAGTATTCATGCTAGCAGGAATAGCTCCGAGATGAATGTATTCAGCAAAGACGTGCAGAAGCTGTTGTGGAAGAACAAAATGAGGTTCCCAAAGGCTGATGCCAAACTCAAAGCTCTTGGACTCCTGGTATGAACAGATGTTATAAGTTATTTCCTGTTATCTTGCTCTCTTGCTCTCTCTCACACAATGTGTCGTGTGCTTTACTTGCTTTTGCGATTTTGCTTCATAGGGAATTTACCTGATTATATCTTTTTTCCATAGGGAATTTTAGTTCCTCATTGTCCAATATATGTGTGATTGTTTTTTAATCGTCGACTCTATTCTGTCAACATTAACTCGGTTGTAACTTTATGCAATCCACATCTGCTACTTGACTAATTTGTTTAGAACTGCCTTTATTCCGTTGCAGAAACATGCCAATTCTAAAGTGAAAATTCCAGTAGAGAAGGAGGACGATCAAATTGCTTTAAAGAATCGTGATGTTGCCAATGGAAATGGCTCTACTGACTTGACTGACAAAGACACCGAAATGGAAAAATCTGCTACGATAACAGAAAATGATGTTGTTGATGAAACACTTGAATCCAATGAGCTACCACCTTTGAAGAAACCAAAATGTGTAGTTTCTGAGTCTTGCTCTATTGAAGCAGAAGATGCCGGTTTAAACCTAATCTTCCACTTTTTCTCCTCGTCTTTTTTCCTTGATCATTAGGTGTACCAAATTACTTGTTGACATATTTTTACCAAACTGCAATAGGTGTAATGGTCGTTGAGAAAGTTGTTAGTGAGAGCTGCAAACAACCTGAAGCAGATACTACTGATGATCTTGTTACCCCAGGAACTGATGGAAGCCTAAAATTACATCCACGTGAAAAGAAGATTATTGATTTTAGAGATAAGCTGTATCTTGCACCTCTTACTACTGTTGGCAATCTTCCTTTTAGAAGGGTTTGCAAAGTTTTGGGAGCAGATGTGACGTGTGGCGAAATGGCAATGTGTACGAATCTTTTGCAGGTTTGTAATCTGTTTCTGCTGGCTAAAAATTGAGATCAATGATTTGAATTGTCATCTCTTCTAGTTGGTACTATTCTTGTTTACAATGCTCCACAGACCATTATATCGGTTGCTTAGATGAATCCTGCAAGTTAATACTAAAAGAAAATATATTAATATATATATATATATATAAATTTGACTGTGCAGGAAGATGCTAGTGTTTTGATTCATCTTAAAAGTGGAACTTTGCAAAGTATATATTTGTTTCCCTCTTTAATGTATTTCACGTTGCATGCTACTTATATTTTTGCCTTTTTGGGCTCTGACATTTAAGTGAAATTTCATATGGTGACAGGGTCAAGCATCAGAATGGGCACTGCTAAGACGCCATTCAACTGAGGATTTGTTTGGCGTACAAATATGTGGAGCATTTCCAGACACCGTGGCACGTGCTGTTGAACTTATAGATAAGGAATGCAGCCTGGACTTTATTGATATTAATATGGGGTGCCCAATTGATCTTGTTGTCAACAAGGGTGCTGGATCAGCTCTTCTTATGAAGCCTATGCGAATGAAAGGAATTATAGAAGCAGCTTCTGGCACCGTTGACAAACCTATAACCATTAAGGTATTTTTATGTAATATTTTAGCTTTTTTCTTTGATTTTTCTGCAGTTCCACAATGATAATATGTTATGCTTGATGCAGTTCCTTTGAAATGCTCTGAAATTGCTACCGAGATTTTCTTTTCTGATTTCATTCTTTTCTTTTTTCTTCCTTTTTTAAGTTCCTACTTCCCTGGGTAGTATTATTGTATTGGAGTTGTGTTCTACTTAACATTTTTTTCTTTCTTTGCCAGGTGAGGACTGCCTTTTTTGAAGGGAAAAATCGCATTGATTCACTTATTGCAGACATTGGCAACTGGGGAGCTAGTGCAGTAACAATACATGGTCGATCAAGACAGCAACGCTATAGCAAGCTTGCGGATTGGGATTACATATACCAGTGTGCTAGAAAAGCCCCTGATACTTTGCCAGTACTGGGAAATGGAGATATTTTTTCGTATTTGGATTGGAACAAGCATAAAGCTGAATGCCCTGAGCTTTCTTCTTGCATGATTGCTCGAGGAGCGCTTGTTAAAGTATGTAGTACAGAGTTTTGGTTTGTTACGTGCAACTGCCAATTCATGTATATTAATTTTAATTTTTTTCCTTCTCATTTTGTTAAAAGCTTTATTAATATTTGTTTGCAGCCTTGGATATTTACTGAGATCAAGGAACAAAGGCACTGGGACATCAGTTCTGGAGAACGATTAGACATTTTGAAGAATTTTGTTCGTTTTGGTCTTCAACATTGGGGTTCCGATACAAAAGGTTAGTAATGTTGAATTGTTGATTGGATAATTTTATTTGTCTCGGTCTTAAAGGTCCGATTATCATAAAATTTGTCGTCTTACATCTGCAGGTGTCGAGACAACTAGGCATTTCCTCTTGGAATGGCTTAGCCACACATGTAGATATATACCCGTAGGTCTTCTAGACATAGTCCCACAACGACTGAACTGGCGCCCACCGTCCTACTATGGTCGTGACGACCTTGAGACGCTGATGGCTTCTGATTCTGCTGCTGATTGGGTATGCCATTATTTTCTTATGCTCGTTCATCAATTATCTCGGATGACGTAGCTAAAGACTCTAGATTAATAACATTTCTTTCATCATTGCAGATTAGGATCTCGGAAATGTTGCTTGGCAAGGTTCCTGATGGTTTCACTTTTGCACCAAAGCATAAATCCAATTCATATGATCGAGCAGAAAATGGCTAATGTTGCGTATGTGATTGATATATTCACTTGTCCGTACGAGCTCGTGGCAGAATTTGGCCGTTGAAAGTTCATTCTCGTCCCTATTTATCAAACCAGTATCGCTTTTGTCAATGCTGAAGCCGGGTTAGTGCACATGTGCTTGTGTCCGAAGGAAAAACGAGTAGGCTTTCCTACCCCAAAAATTCTGATTAAAAATGCCCATTTATCGACCGACCCCGAATTTTGAGAGTTTAGTTGGTCATTTGCAGTGAGATTATGTATTGTTACAAGAACGGACTAAAACAGTGGGTACGAACTCGTTTAGCTTTCATACATTCTGATGTATTTTTACTTCGTCTTGATATCTTTATGAGCTTCAAGAGCTCTGCATTTGAGTAATGTAGCCATATAATAAATTATTTCAGTCTTTATTGTTGGTGGAAAGGACGAAAGAATTTATTTGCTCCATGAACAGTAAATTAGATGTAGTTTTGTGGGTTTTGGGTTTTGATTTTTGCGATGCTCTTTTCGTGTTGTCGTGCAAGTCACGTGTGAAAAAACCATCCCAGATTTAATGGATGTAGTAAGCAAAAGGACCGATGATATCGTGAATTATAAGTTTAGGAATTTGTTTTTTATGATTTAGGATTCGGTTTAACCGTGGTTTAGGCCAGAATATCAATTAATTGTGGTGAAAAAAGTCTCCCCAGAGACGAGAGAAAGTTGTTTTTTTCCTTTCATGAATAGTGTTATGTTTGAACAGTAACGAACTGTGATTGGGAGCCTAGAGGGCAGTCACGTGTCTAACGCACGTGGGTGCAAAGACTTTCTCAACGGGGGTTGGTCGGTGGCCGCCCAATGAAGGCGTTGCTTTTATAGTGAAGTGAGTTGGACAAAATGATTCCCAAGTGTGAATGCAAAGACCACCGAATGTGTGTCGCATCATGTCTCTCTAGAGCTTTTACCAATTCCAAAAGGATGGAGGAACCTTCCTCTTCTTTCTTCTGACACTTGGATCCATATTTGTTATTTTTCCACTTTACATTGTTCCACACTCCGCGATTTCAAGTTCAAGTAATATCATATTAATATTTCTCAACGACCAGCTAACGGACAAGGACTCTAAACAAAAGTTTTTTCTATGGTACAACGTTTTTTTTTTTTTTTTTTTAATTATTTTGTATCCTACTAATGGAATACGTTTTTTTTTTTTTTTTAACCATTTGATTAAATTTCAAAGACCGGATCTATAATAGCAGTACTTTTGTGTCGAATAATACATTTTTTTAGAACGTGGATGCTCATTAATTTAAGGAAAATTAGTCTTTCAAATAACGAAAGAAGTTTTAACTTTTTTAGTTAAATGGTTGTGGGTATTAAAAGTGGTAAATCAAATCTAAATGACCAATGATATGATGAAGGTTTCGAATGAGCGGGAGGGGAGAGAGGACTTGACGGCAACTCACGAAGGGAGGGAGAAGGATCGGCATGACAATGCGCAGGGAGAGAGGAAATCAGGCTCAACATGTAGAGAGATAATGTGGGAGAAGAGAGAAGAAGAAGATGGAGGATACCCAAAGTTTTTGTTGTACTAATTGACCAAGAGATTGGCGATTAAATCGTTGACTGAGGTTGATTAATCAATGATCAATCATTTATTTATTATGATCAGTTACTAATTTATCATAATCAATTAATGATCGACCATTTTAAAAAGATAGACCATTTGAAAAAAGAAGACTATTTTCTTAAATTAAGAAACCTTCTGACAATTTTTACTTTTAAACAAAGATTACAAATAAAGACCATTTTCCTATAAATTCCAAATATAATCCCACAGCTAAAAAAAAAAAAAAAAAAAGGAAGAAAAAGAAAGAAAGAAAGAAACTTATGGATAGGGCAAACAAAAAATGATAGTATTGTCATAGAAGTATCCTAACATAAATTTCCTTTTTTATTTAACTTCCTCAACATAAATTTCATGTTTACTGTAAAATACCAAATCTCATTTCATATTTTCATGTGGTTTTTATGGTACAGGTTTTTTCAATTTTAATTGATCGCATGTTTTCATCAACGGTAGAGGTTTAAAAAATAAAAAGTCACGTGTGTACTGATTGTTGGTTTATATATATAATAAATATATAAATATATATAAAGCCATGTACCCTTAAAAAAATTAAAAAAATTAAAAGTCATGTATATGTTCGATCGTTGGATTATGTATACCTATTTAGGTGTTCGTTCTTAAAACTCGATACAATATTTTCTTCTTCAACATCATTCAAATTTATTAATGAAACCGATTATCCATCATGATTATGGTTCCGTGTAATTTAAGGTCACAAGGATCAATATTAGTGTTAGCATTCATCTTGTGTTTGTATTTCTTTAATGTGGAATATATTCTACTTAGACTCCAAAATTTCTACATATATATATATATATATATTCATTTAAATTTAAAAAATCCCAAGATTATCCTATCTAGTATCAAAAGTTATTGTTTTGGATTTCTCTCTTAACACCATCATTTCCATATCCTTTGGTGAAAGATCACCGTCTTTTGACACATCCAAATGAGAGAGAACCAATATACACAAATCTAGCATCATGTGTCGATTTTGTCTTTTTCGGGGAAAAAAAAAATCTGGTAATCTCAAAGTAGATTCAGACATTTTGATTAAATGCAAGAAAAATTTATCACTCTCCCAATAAACAGGGACAAAAAGAAAAAAATACCGGTTTGCTTATAGGACAAAAACCATGTCGAGAGTAAGCTCCAGTTAAGCTCATAACAATCCCGCTGTGTACATAAAATAGAATATATGACGGGGAATAAACTCATACATTATCAGTCAGAAAACTTGAAAAAATCTTAGGATTTCACAACCACAAAACTTATAATAATTGTTATTAGACCCCTGTTTAAGAAACCAGTCTTTCACCCCCACCCTCACAATGCCTTAACAACAGTCTCCTCAGGCTCTGACTCCTTATTTTGGGCCTCTTTCAGGCTGGGATTTGTCTGAACCCAACCTCCATCAATGGATTCCAAACTTCCATTCAACCCATCATCCACAAAATCCCCAACCCTTTTCACCTTCAACTCTTTAGGCTCCACAGGGTAGTTCCCAGAGAAACAGGCATAACAAAAACTACCAGATTCTTGTCCCAAGTGCTTCTTCAAGCTGTCGAACGGCAAAAAGGCGAGCGAATCCGATCCGATGAACTTTCGAATCTCCTCAACACTCATTCTGTTCGAGATCAACTCCTCCGAGCTCGGCGTGTCGACTCCGTAGTAACAAGAGGCCACAATTGGGGGGCTTGCGATCCTCATGTGCACCTCTTTCGCGCCGCTCTCTTTGAGAAGCCGGACGATCTTCGACGACGTCGTTCCTCGGACGATCGAGTCGTCGACAACCACAACCCTCTTGCCTTTCAGCACTGCTTCCACTGGATGCAATTTCAGCCGCACACCGAGGTCCCTGATCTCCTGCGACGGCTGAATGAAAGTCCTTCCGACGTAGTGGGACCGCAGCAGCCCTTGCTCGAAAGGGACACCGGCTTTCGCAGCGTAGCCCTGAGCAGCCACGTTGCCGGAGTCCGGCACTGAAATCACGATATCGCAATCCACCGGAGCCTCGGTGGCCAGAATCTCCCCAAATGCACGCCTGGATTTGTAGACTGACCTACCAAAGATCACGGAATTCGGCAGCGCAAAGTAAATGTGCTCGAAAATGCATTGCTTCGGTTCGGGATGAGCCAGTAGGCAAAGAGACTGAACCCCTTCTTTGTCCACCACGACAACTTCACCAGGAAACACTTCCCTCTCATAAGTGGCTTCAATCAAATCAAGAGCGCAAGTCTCCGAGGCGAAAACCACGGCGCCATTGCTTCTCCTCCCCATAACGAGAGGCCGAAAACCGTAAGGGTCCCTAACGGCGACGAGCTTGTCCTTTGTCACAAACACCATGGAATAAGCCCCTTGGAGCTGCTCACAAGCGTCAACAATCCTCAACAGAAAAGGCCGGTGCTTCGAAATTGCGATAAGGTGAAGAACAACCTCGGTATCGGAAGTGGTATTGAAAATCGAGCCGTTATCTTCAAGCTTATTCCGAAGGGCTTTGTAATTCACCAAATTCCCATTGTGGGCAACCCCAACGGAGCCGAACCTATAGCCTGCAACAAACGGCTGGACGTTTTTCAGCATAGACGACCCGGCGGTCGAGTACCGGACGTGCCCGATGGCGATATCGCCGGGCAATTGATCGAGTTTCGACTCGTTAAAGACCTCGGAGACGAGGCCGACGCCGGTGACTGACTGGAGGACGTCGTTGTGGACGGCGACAATCCCCGCGCCTTCCTGGCCGCGGTGCTGGAGCGCGTGGAGGGCGAGGTAGGAGAGGCGGGAGGCTTCGGGGTCGCCGTAGATTCCGACGACACCGCACTCTTCGCGGGGCTTTTCGTCATCATCAAAGGAGGGAGTGGGGGGGTTTGGGGCATCCGGGCAGGGCTTGTTTCCGAGGAATATGTCGGAGATTGGGTTTTTGGTGGCGGCGGCGGCGGTGGCGGTGGCGGAGACGGTTCTGCGGGAGAGGGAGAAAGAGGGGAGTTTGGGGAGAGAGAAGGGTTTTGGGAGGGGTTTTGGGGAGGAGAGAGAGAAAGGAGAGGAGGTGGATTTGGAGAGAGAGGAAGGGGAAGGGGAAGGAGAAGGAGAGAGAGTGGAAAGCTTGGTGGCGGCCATGGAAGGAGGTTGAGAGGTTTAGAGAGAGAAAAAGAGTGAAGAGAGAGACAGAGAGAGAGAGAGAGAGAGCAGCCAAGGAGAGGCTGGAAGGTGCTTGGGGGAAAAAAGAGTTTGAAGTGAGTTTTAGGTTTTTGGAGGGGAAAGGAATCTGAGGGGTGTGACAGGGTTATCGTAAGGTGAGATGGATGTTTTCAATCCAAAGATTCTTACCAGATTCTACGGTGAGGATTTGGAATAGGTTCACCGCCATATTTGTTTTAATTAAAAGCAAAATTGAAAGACCATTAAATTAACATCACAAAAAAATTTGACATAAAAATAAAAACAAAATTTCTATCATATTAATCAAGAGAGAACAATTTGTGTTAGGGATGGTAATAGGGTGGGTATGCTTCCCCCACTCCCATACCCACCACTCTTTTTATCTTATATACTCGCTCTCATATCCGCTTAATTTACCTATTAAGAATTTAAAAAATAAAAAGACTCAAAATAAATTTTATTAAAATTTTCACAAAATTGAACAACATAATCACAATTGTAAGTGAGAATAAAAATAAAATCTTAAAAACAAATCCAATCTGCAGAAAACTATAAATTAATTCATAAAAAACTAAAACTCTAAAATACTAAAAATTCAAATTATCTAAAAATTCAAATTATGTATATAAAAACATTTAAATTTTTTTTAAGTGTAAATATAAGTGAAGTGGGTGCAAGTATAGTGGAGCTTCCCCCACTCCCGTCCATACTTGTGCGGAGATTAATCTTAACCCCTCATATTCACCCTCATACCCATATATTATTCTCATGCATACCTCTAATATATGGATACAAGCGGATACTTGGACTAATGAGTAAAAATATCATCCTGAATTTGTATCATATTGATCAATAGATTAAAAAGTATGGTTATTTTGTTAATTCTCTCTTTTGGTAATGAAGGGTAATGCTATGGCTAATCCTAGTCCTAAGTTTGAATACTATACATTGATAATGACTTGTCTTGATGTAGCTTATTATTTAAATATTTACCAATAAAAAAATTGATAATTCTTCTAAGTTATACTTAAAATTTGCAAATAAAATTAGTGTTCTATAGCTATTTGTTGTGCTAAATATATCAATTAACACTAGTGTTAATATTAAATTAGCAAGCCCCTCCCAAAAGAAATATATATATATATATAAAGAGTTTTTAATTGTTACTTTAATATTTATCCATTTATGATTATCGTTGTTTTAGTTATATGATGTTGATTGGATGATTATAATAAATTGAGTAGTTGATAAAAATAATTTAATGATAATTAATGAACATGAAATTTAGAGAGCTCATTAAATTAGATTTGGGTAGATAATTTATTGTTAACTTGATGACATTGGTTTTTAAGGTATATGGTCATTTCTCTAGCATGAAAATGGGGGACCGGTCCTGAGCAATCCATCAGCCAATGATTTCAACACAAGACAGCACTTTTTCTTTACAAAACAATTCATCGGTGCATTTTTTAAGCTAGTTACTAAGCCGGTTTTCAATGCTGAAAAAAAAAAAAAAAAAAAAAAAAAAGACGGTTGAATCCCATTGGGACTTGGTAGTTGGGTCCCCACAACAAGCGTTTTTTTTTTTTTTTTGTTTTAATTATTTAATGTGTTTTGTGTGTGCGTGTGTGTGTTTGCTTTTTTTTTTTTTTTTAATAATGTTTTTCACATTTTTTTGGCTCATTGTTTTGCAAATTAGTTAGAAAAGCTTTAATGAATTACCTATTAATCTCCTAATAAATGGGAATAAACATCAAATCCAATGATAGTTTCATATATAAGGTAAAACTTTTTAAATTAACTTCAAATATATTTAGTTTTTTTTTTTTAGGATTTTATTTCCAAACACACTTTCTCTTAAATTATGTACCATCTTTTTATTCTTATAGGATTTCATTTTTCCTTTAACTTGAAATACCTAGAAGGAGTGAATAATGAATTACGTATTTGATAGATGTGATTTTAGCTTATTTACCAAGTTTAATTAATTAATTATCAAAAGCAAGTAAATAAAATAGACACAGATAATTTTTATAAGGCTCGATTTCCCTACTCCTTGAGGTCACGCTCAGATGTTGAACTCGTCACTAACTTTCAAAAAATTATAAGCATTAATGGTCTTATGCAATCTGAAGACTTTCTCTCCGTTATTATTGTCGGTCGTCTTAAATCCAGTTAATGAACTCGTTCGGCAAGATCCCCTTGCAAGCTTTATTGAACTCCCTTTAACTGCTGTTGTCTCCTCCTAAAGACTTCAAATCTTTCTCCCAAAAGATGCAAAAACGTAAAGAACTATTAAATTACCAAAGTCTCAAAACTTATGTTTATAACCTATGCTTTTTGTAAAGAGTAATATTTTGAGATTATAATTAACTGCACGTAATTCCAAATCAAATCTCGGATCGATCCATACTTCAAAATTCGGATTTCATTCAAATTTTGAACTTATTATAGATAATATTGAAACATGTTCTATAACAACACTAAAATTCGAATTTCAAATCTGTTTATTTTAGCAAACATATTTTGCCATCATTATCCGAGTATTTTCTTAATATATTAAACATCAATCTCCAAAATCCTCTGCATAATAATCTCCATAGAAATTGCAGCCATTTAAAGAATAAATCTTGGATTTTTGTAATCCTAATTTAAATAAGATTAGGAGATCCCTTTTAAACTATATTTTCCTTTTTTAAAAACAAATCCTCAAGATTTCCCTTTTTATAATTCTGCAGCATTATCCATTACTTAATTATCCTCTTCAAATCGCATTCAAACTGAATTCTTCACGTCATTCCCAATTCTAGTCAAATTCTCAAAAGTCTTAAAGTCACGATCTGCTTCAACCTGTAACATAGTTGTTGCAACATTTTGCAAAACAACCTGTACTTAAAATTCCTAAACAGTTTTTGGTTTTTCTTAAATTGTCAAAAATGTCAATATTAAAAACCTGATAGTATTAATCTTCTAATAAATGAGAATAAACATCAAATCCAATGATAGTTTCATAACGTAAAACTTTTTAAATTTACTCCATAGTATCTTTAGCATTTATTTTTTAAGGATTTCATTTCCAAACACACTTCCTCTTAAATTATGTATAATCACGTGTCTCATATTGCCCCTTTATTTTTTTCGGTCTATCGCTGGATTTCCCTAAAGGGCCACTTATATCTTTTGTTTTTCAATCTAATTTCTCATTTCACGTTAAAAATAGAATAATGTCCTAATCTATAGCATAAATATGAAATGCCAACTTGAGAACATTTAAATCAAAATATTTTGATTGCAAAAGTGGTAATGGCTTTTATGGGGACAGAACAAACATGAGAAAAAAGAAATTGAGGGGATGTTTGGTTCACAAGTCTATTTCAAATTAAACTGTATTTTTTTTGTCTTTTTCTGAAAAAGTTTTTTATCTTTTCTAAAAAGTCAACATAAATTACTATTGAAACTTAAAAATCTTAACCCAAACTCATTCATTCACCAAACACCCCCTGAATATAAAATGATTTTCATCTCTCTTTAATATTTCTAGCAATCTTATGGTATATTTGTAATTCTACAAGTCTTTCTATGCATTTTTTTTTTTTTTTTGGTTGAAAAGTATTTCTATGCTTGGTGCGCGGGGTATAGTACTATAGTGATGGACCAATCAGAAGACAAACGCAATTTAAGGGAAAATGGATACCTACGACCCCAACTCTTTTGATTTTTTTTTTTTCCCTATCTGTTTGGTTTGCTCACCATTGGTAGTCAAAGTCAAGCCGAATTTTCGTACTTGGTTGCCTGGTCCAAACCCTGATTAAGATTGGAACATAACTAAGATGCTTCTCTGCGTGGACGATAATGCCGAACTAGACCAGTTCATATTAAAGTAGATGTTTGAAACAATCAACTGAAATTTTTAACAATATTTTGATTAGAAATAAGTTAATATTAGAAAATATGTATTTGGCTAAAAATAAATTGTAATAGTTAGATAGTATAAAAATTTGAACTGTATTAAAAAAAAACAACAAGATGAATATTATTTTGTTACTTTGGTTATTCTATGTATTTTTTTTCTTTTAAAATCATCTCATTTCGATTTGAAATAAGAAAGTTCTTGACTTTTTTTTAGGGTTCATTTGGGAGTTGTTTTGGAGATGTGTTTGGAAAAAAATATCAATGTCTTGTTTCACTTCTCTCAAATTGTATGCAATTTAAAAAAAAAAAAACATTTCATTAGGACTTAAAATAATAAAATTATATACTTTTAAACTTTGGGTTTACTATACCAAATATCAAATACGTTTCAAATGGACTCTTAAAGTTTGAATTTTTTACAAATGAAAAAAGAGACTTGGAGATGTGAATTGTGAAATTAGTTTGTTTTTGAAGGGGAAAAAAAAAAAAGAATTATGGAAAACTCCAACTAAAGTGCGGATTCTAAACAAACCCTAAGCCTTTGAAAAAGGTTTTAAAAAAGTAATCAAAATTTTTTCTTAAAAAATCAATTTAGTTTCAATATTTTAATAAATCAAAATTTAGATTGTATTTGTTTTTCATTCAATAAAATCTTAATTTACAAAAGTTCATAATTTAAATTTGGAATATTTTTTGAAATAATTTTCAAATCTATATTCCAAGAATACCAATATTTAAAAGTACTCGTGGTGTTAAAGCACCATTCATTAATAAAATCACTATTGAAATGGAACACGGGGGAAAAATAGACCAAGAATTGGAAGGGATGTGTGCCACTTGTCGTCCAGTTGATCAAGTCGGTGTTGTGAAGAGTATTATCAGGCATGAGCGGTTTTGTTGCAGAATTATCAGTAATTTTTAGAATATTTATTAGTCCAAAATATCTTTTAATGACAAAAATTCTAATTACTTTTGTAATGGCAATTGAAATGATATTAACTTCTATTCTAGCAATAAAATAAAAAAAAAAAAAAAAAACCTCCTATTCTATTCATTATATGTTACGCCTGATGTTTTTTCTATTCTAGCAATAAAAAAAAAAAAAAAACCTCCTATTCTATTCATTACATGTTACGCCTGATGTTTTATGGATATAAGCTTTTTACTGTTACAAAGTCTTATTTTATTAATGTTGTGCGCGATAATTTTTTGTTTCGATCTCTATTCTTTTTACCTGTAATAGCTATTGATATTTATCAAGATTTTGTTTTCTCACTATCAATTAACAAAGTCGAAACTATTCTATCTAATTATTTTTATCCATCATTAATTGTGTGTAAATTAAAAAAGCAAGCATAAATTAATCATATAATTGTAATTAATTCAGTAAAATGACATTTTTGTTATAAACTAACATCACACCTCATTACAGAATTAAGAAAATTAGTCGATTTAATTTTTTTGAAAAAAGGTTCTCAATAGAGATGATCTTTTACCCTTAAACAAATTGATATGATTTTACAATTTTTTGTCTATAGTGATTCAAATAAAGTTTTTCTTTTAATGAAGTTAAAAGACAATTCTTTTTTTTTTCATTATTATTGAAATTATATATATTCTAATACATATTAAATATTGGTTATTGTTCCTCACCGTCAATCCATGTAGTCGTCCAATTATCAAAAAAAAAAAAAAACGAAAAAAGAAAAAAATCCATTTAGTCGTCCATGTGTATTAATAGTAAATTCAACAACTATCACAGCCTTCTTTCTTCATAGGAGAACTCCTCGATAAGAAATGATTAGAATGCCATCAAGATAACAGTATCTTTGAGTTCATATTTAAGAGTGTAATAAGTCAATTATAATCTTTAATACTGATCTTGAATTCAATACTTATTTTGATAACGATTCATATGTTTTCTTTTAGTATAATATTGTCCAATTTAGACCTCGATCTCGTATCACTAGGAAGTGATCTGTTGATTCACATTAATCTATTCGCAAGTGATATGCTATGATATTATTTGTAATAATCTATGACTCTCTTCGACTCACACAATTTTACTTTTGGGCTCTACCTCAAAAAGTCTCATCCTATTGAAAAACATTCTATTTACTTATAAATCATCATTATTATCCATTTTCAAGCTTATGAAACTGTATAACTTATTATTATTTTTTTCTTGTAAAGACTGATAGTATCACATATATAGTCTCTATTTTTGATAACATTAGGATAAGTCCTATTTTTTAATTAGATTTATATACATTTGAAAAGGTACAAATAGGCTAGTAAGGCCAATGGAAGACTCTAATTTCTTCCTTTGCATCTCGAACATTCTACGCACTCAAAATGAACGCAATCCTTGTATTAAGTTTCCATTTCGTGTTGTTATAGGAAATACTACTAAAGAGAAAAGTTCATACTTCTTTATTCGAATTTGAAGTACCTTTGATACTTTTTCCTTCCCAGGATGTGGTATTGAGGATTGCACTTTCAAAAATTTATGTTTCTTTCTTTTTTTGGTTTCTTTTTCTGAAGAAATCAAAATTTTTGTTTCTAGTGAAAATGTTTTGATTTATACATCACATCTATGCAGGTCACTTTTTTTCGGTTTTAATTTTAATTTTTTTTTTGATCGAGGCACTAATTTTAAATAAGGTTGTCATTTCTCTGTTTTTGCGAATAATTTGAATATAACTGTGGTATTTTAATTTACGAAGTTTCTAAATTTTAGATGATTTAATAATTTCAAGTAACTTATTTGACTGTATAATTACAATATATATATATATATTTTTAGTGAATATAGTTATAATTTATATTTATATATATTACTCACTAGTGAATCTTCTTTCCCCTCCTCTTAATATGGACGCCAGTACATTGTCGAACTATATTAAACTTTTATGATCTCTTTTTCATGTTATTTCTTATTAAATTTTGATTATGATATCAAAGCGACTCCATTACTGACTCCTATGCGTTTTCTCTTATGTATTGATATTGTGTTAACACGGTTATACTTAAACGAGTCCATATTCCTCCTTGCACTGCTGCACTATCCATAGACCATTTTCTTCTCTACGTCCTCTCTCAATAATTACCATCCATGTCCTTTATGCACTCTCTTGACAATTGTCCTCCCTTCCCTTCTCCCTTGTATCCTCGACAACTTTTGATCCATGCTCTCTGTTATATCAAAGAAAAATAATATATAATAATAACGAAAAAAAAAAAGATTTATCTTTCCATCATACATATTAATTCCTTTTATTTTGATCGAAGAAGATCAGAATCTCTTATCAGAGTTGTATCTTGTGAGAGCATATTAAGAAAAGTTAATATAACGTTTATTTTGTTTAGAAATATTTAGTTTTTAATGATTCAAATCTTTTTTGATCATAGAATAAAAAGTGTTACATGGTAACGACTTCCATTCCTTTTGCAAAACTTTTCTTGGACAAGATTTGGATTGGGATGAGAATATATATATATATATATATATATATATATATAGATCCCCAAAGGGTCACATCCAAACACACCTTTTATGCTTTTTGTCTTCCTGAAAATGATTCCTAAATTCATAGTCATCAAGAGAAATGGCTAACAAGCATGCGGATAGCATAGAATTCCAATCACACTGCTTAAAGACAACAAAGTATATGCGACAACACTTTTCCGAAAAAACAAATTCTTTGGTCTCCAATGAATTAGAATTAATTAATTAATTAATACTATTATTTATTTATTATTATTATTATTATTATTTTGTAAAAAAGAACAAAAACTATCTGTACTCTATCTTATGTCATGTAATTCCCTTCAACAATCAATGTCTTTAACGCACAACACATATATAAACCTTCTAATTAAAGCAAATATATACATATAAAAATAGATATATCTATGTACAAAACTCTTAAATTATGTAATATGAATTTTCAGTTGGACAGTCATATTGATTTGATAATATAATTATTTAGAAAATTTATGTACCATTGTGTGTAATATATTGTGTTTTTAAATTTTGATCACAAGGAACATGTATATAAAAATGTTAAACATCAATAATATTAGTGTTGCAGATTACGAAATGTAACATTTACACGGTTGGATTTGAATAGCTAAGACTTCGTTAATGTTTTTGCTACATAACTTGTTAAAAGAGCCGCAAAAAAAAAAAAAAAAAAAAAGGACAGTTGTAAACAATTTTGGGCCATGAATAAATGAATAGCTTAAATTCAAAGCTGATGGTACAGATTTTTTTTTTTTTTTTTTTTTTGGGGTGGGAAAAGGCTCGTGGTAGCGGTTCTGATTGAGAAGAAAGAACCAAGAGAATGCTGAAATTCTATTGGAGGAAAAAAAAAGTATCACGTAATGGACAAGTCAACCATGACGTGGATGAGTTTCCAATGTTTATGGGCAGTTTGCACATTACCAAGAGTTTCATTGACAGACCTCTACCAAGAGTATGGTGCCCTCATGCCTCAAATGGGAGGTACTTATATCCTTCCGACATGACTCGAATTTTTGAATGAATAAAATCATTATTATAAATAAGATAATGTCACCGTTACTGTCGCCACCACCACCACTTCCTATTGGTGTCTCTTGGACATCTTGTTTAACATTTGCATTGTTCACAACGTTTTCACAAATGAACATAAAAATGTTGAAATATAAAGAATATAGGGCATGTTTAATTTGCATGAAAGGGAAATAAAAAGTGAATAGTTATTTTTTTTTTCCACTCAATCTCGTGTCTACTTCCAAAATAGGGAATGTGATTTTAATAGGCCCCATGCAATATAGGGAATGCTAATCTTTACACCCTCATTGATATTGATTCCTTGACAAATGAAATATATATCAAATTTACTTATATACTCTTAATAAGTTTGTATATGATAATTTTTTTTTATTATTATGTAAAAAGATATTTTAATAATTATATTAATAAGATTAATATTACTCAGGTTACTAACAGGGCCGACCTAACATATTTTGGTGTCTTAAGCAAAACATTAAAATGAGGCCTTTTTCTACTAATAATCTCTTAACTTGTTGATAATAGTATTAATTCTTTTCATATCATAAAGATTCATAGACACATCACTCAAATTATTATTATCATTAATATATTTCAATTTTTGTCTTCTTCATTTGGTTTTTGATCTTCTTTATCAACTAATACAAAATCACACATTTTATCATTCTTATTCTTTATATTTTTTCTACCATTACTTCATCATTTCCTGACTCCTTAAATTTTTTTTTTCTTTTCTTCATTAAAAATCTCTCTTACTACTTGAGAGAAATTTTTCTTGAGATTGAATCAAACTTTCAATTCTCCCTTTTTTTTCCTCTCTTCCTTTAGTTTGTCATACCCTAATTCTTATCTTTTTTTTTTTAATAGACATTTATTCTTAACTTTGATATGTATGACAACGAAATTAAGACAATACAACACAACAGGAACAACAACAACAAGAAGTAAAATGGCCAATATAAATTGCAAAAGAAAATTAACAAGTAGATAAAAAGGAAGAAGAAAAATATAGCCACGAGATTTTATGGTCATAAAATTAATATTTCTTCAAATTAAAGTCTTTTAAAGGCTTGTTTTTCCCCTTTATTTTCCAATGATCTTTTCCTTTCTTTTCATGTATGTATTTTTCTTTTTTACAAATACGTGTAGAAAAAGAACATTAAAAAGAGTAGCAGTATATAGTCTTGAGAAGATTTTCGAGAGATAATACTTATGTTTTGAGAAAAAAGTAGAGATATTGTAAAGAAAGAAAAAGAAAATACTCAAGTTTTCATATATATATATATATATATATATATATGAAGTGTTCTAGTTCACTTAATTACCCCAAAAAATCTTAATGGTATTGATAATTAATTAAATTTTTTTTTTTCGGAATCGTTGTTGTTCCCAACCCCTAAAAAAAAAAAAAAAAAAAAAAAAAGCTTCAACAACATTAGTTTTTCTTTAAAGTAAAATGGCAACAAAAAGTTAGGAGTCAAAAGTAGTAAAAGAATAATTAATACTCTAAAAGTATTTAATTTTTAAAATACAAAAATAGTTAAATATATAGACTATCTTATGAATATTTTTTGGTCGCTTACGGAGCCTTAAACAATTCCTTAAGTGGCTTGGGGGGAGGGTATGCACTGATTAGTAAACACTATAAAAGTATTTAATTTGTTTTTGTATTTTGTTTTTTTTTGTTTCTTTTTGTTTGTTTGTTTGTTTGTTTTTTTTTTTTTTTTTTTGTGAATTAACTACCGAAAGTTATAATATTATGAAAATAGGGCAATAAAGTTATAAAAGCCTACTCAAGTGAATGTTGCTTTTGTTGCTTAATACAGTTCATGAGAACTAATGTTGGGGAAAATGTCTTGTAAAGTTCAGTGCATGTTCGATCTCTTTCATTTTTGTTCAATGAGCATGCGTTTCCTTTTCTTCCCTTTGTTTATTTCCAAGAGATTACGAAGATTGCGGACTCAAATATTGAGAATAACTCGTAATGTACAGAAAAACCAACTATGTTGACCCTTTGCTTGATAAAATATTCATTCAAAAGGCTTTCTGAAAACTTGTTTTTGCAATGTATAAAAGTCACAATGACCACACAGAGTACGAAAATTACAGGATTCATGAACTAGTAATCTGCATAAAAATATTTCTATAAAAAAAAAATTAGGGGGAAAAAAAAAAAAAGGAGAGATGAATTTTAAGAGATTCTAGCTATTTGTTTGGGCCACCTAGCCTTTTGGGCTCCCTTCCACTTGTGAACAGGCCGATGGGAATTTTAAGCCCATTTTCTAATGGGCCTGACTCCTGAAAGCTGCAAGGAACTTTGTACAGATATAGGAAGCTACAAATCTTTGATTGAGGGATAAGAAAAAAAACACAAACACGTTAATTAAAAAAAAAAAAAAAAGAAGAAAATAAATGTAAACATGTTTATTTGAATGACTTTTTTTGTAATTTTCTCTTGATCTTTACCATAGAAAAATCTTAAATGAAAAAAAATCACTTCGGCACATTTGGAGTACTAAAAATACCCTTGACAATGTCATACGAACGTATTCGTAGTAGTCCACCGGTGACCAACGATATTCTACTATGATATGGGATATTTAACGTGGTCTACTATGATACCAAAAATTACAGTAATCAACTATGATATTCTCGTTTTTAAAAATGTAAAACAACTTAAAAAAAAAAAAAAAAACTTTAGACGACCCTTTCCTCGTCGATTTTCTCATGGTAGTGGTAGCCCGATGTTGATCTTGATCATTAGCCTCGCCGCAGAAGGATTAGCCTCACAAGTCGGACCAAGATCTTTGTCGCCGGAGATCTATTTGCGACAAACACATGGTGCAAGAGGCAGCAGATGTATTTGTCGTCAGAAAGATTAACGCATACAAAGAGGTGGGGGTTGGGAAAAGAGAGAAAAAAAAAATCGAAAGAGAAAGAAAGAAAGATCATTAAAAAAAAAAAAAAAAAAAAGATTAGGATATTTTTGTTGGTTTCGTTTTATTAACGTGGAAAATTGTGACATTTTTATGCAACAAATTTTTTAATTTAATATAAAAAAAGCCAATCATGAAAAGTAGAATGGGCTGGCGCTGCAGCCTTTTCTCTTCTTCCCCTATCTTCATCTCCAACTTTAGGCAATCCATTCTATATAGGAGTCCTCCTAGAGAATCTCTTTTTTTTTTTTTTTTTTTTTTTTTTTTTTTTTTTTTTTTTTGTATCTTGTTTTCGTATTTAGTAAATGTAATTCACTTGGATTTCAATGTAGAGAAGTCATGAGTTCGGCCTACACAAATCTCCGTGTGGTTGTGGTTTTCTATTTAGATTTCTCATTTTTATGTATCTTCGTTGTGTGGTTTCTTGTTAGATATGTATCTTCCAAACTAGATATGAAAGATTAGAAGTGGAGACGGAAGGTATTTTGTAAAAGCTAAAAACTATTTCTTATGGAACTCGTATTTGTCTTCTTAATTGAGTTTATATGCATGTCAATTGGTAAGATTTCATGTCCCAAAAAAAAAAAAAAAAATCCTCCCTCTTCATTGACAGAAAATATCACGTTATCAATGGTTTAACCTTTTTTGATAGTAAAAATTTTATTTTTGCTATATTGACCTTAATATTTTTCTAATATACAACTGTAATGTTAATTTCAATAAAATGAAAGACTGTTTTTACTAACTAAAAAAATGTTGATCCATCAATTGGAAGTGCTAGATTTACAGTAATTTTTCCTTTCGATAGTGGTGAGACCTCAAAATTGAAGCTAATATATGAAGGAAAAAAAAAAAAAAAAACACGAAACTAAATCTTCGATATGGATAATAGGATAGAAATCAAGCTACATTTTGAACTACACAAGCAATTAAATGTGGTGAGATAATTTACCATGTAAGTCACCAGTTAGAGTGCCCTTCTTATTTTAGTGAACATAATGTGCTAAATGCTAAGGGATAATTCATAATATAAACATAATAAAATAAAGGATAAATTGCTTGATTGGTCCTTAAATTTTTAAATTTGTGCAATTTTGATCCATATTCTTTTTTATAGTTAGAATGTCACTGAATTATTAAAAATGTTTAAGTGATCTCCGTTAGTTAGCATAATTTTTTGACTAAATTAATAACGGATTCCATCTAAAAATTAAAGAAAATGATAATTATATCAATATTTTAATAATTTTAGGGACATTCTGACTATGAAAAAAATCAGAGACAAAAATTATATAATATTTTTAAATACTAAATGATCTTAAAATAAATATGCAAAATATAATAAAACTTTAAGAGCAACTTCAAAGAATGTAAAATTCTGGTAGGGCGGGACAAAAATTTATAGATAAACAGTCTTAAAATATTAGATCTATGTCATATTTTATTAAACTATTCTATATTCTTTTATAATCTGATATGACTTTCACATCTTATTACTCAAGAATTACGAGTGATAATACTAGATGAATGCTAGAAACAATATTATTGTCAAAATTAATCTCCAAGTTCTTAGATGAGATTTTTTTTAAAGAATTTTTCAAAAGTATGGAATGAATAACCCAAAGTTTGAAAAATTAAAAAAAAAAAAACAAAGGGGGAAAAATTCTTGAAATTTCGAATTAACCCCAAAAAAACCAATAGGAAAAAATCAAACTTGTTAAAATTTCGAAATAACCCCTCATCGTTTAAAAAATTTCAGAGAGGCCAACAAATGCAACTATGTGGGTCGGCCACATTGACTAGTTGTCGACTCTCCCTCTCTTTCAGTCTCGGATTCTAGGGCTTGGAGGGTTTTCGCATTCGCACCCCTTTCTTTTTCATTCATCTTCTTCTTCTTTTCTTCTTCTCTGATCCACTCTCCTTCAAGCAAGCCCCTTCCCATGGCGCCGCCTCCAGGACCTTACTCCGGAACCAGCACCCTTGCCTTGGTAAAACCCTCCCTTCTCTCTCTCTCTCTCTCTCTCTCAAACTTTGATTCTTTCTTTTCGTGTCTCTTCTCATAATTATTCATTTTCAGATCTTCAATTCTGAAAATTTTGATTTGCTTTTGTCCTTAATCTTAAAATTTCCTCATTTGAAAATTTGGGTTTTTTTTTTGTTTTTTTGTTTTTTGTGTGAAGGTCGCTCGTGTTTCAGCTCTCTCGCTGGGGCTTGTTTATGGAAGCTTCAAGCTCAAGTACCTACAGGTACTTCGATTTCTTGTTCTCTCTCCCCTCACATTTCTTTTTGATTGTTCTTTGGATCAATTTTACAAATGGGTATTTCGCATTTTTGGTAAAAATCTATTTTTTAGTAGATAATGCATTTTTATATGTATATATCTGTTTTGATTTTTAGTTTGATTGGACGGTTGGTAATTTATTTGTTTTAGACTAGGGTTAGTAATTTGGTACGTGGTAATCCATGTTATAAATATTAAGCTACAAATCCATTGGTGGCTTATATGAAATAGGTGAATCCTCTATATGATTGTGTCCTATGGGCGCTTGTGCAGCATATCCGGTGGTATCCGCAATCTCATTTCTGAAACCGTAATTGAAAGAATAGGATTTTAGTATAATCTAAGGTCAAATTGAACCTCTAAAAGTTTGACATAATTAGGGGATTGGGTGTTTGAAACCAAATTCCTGTCTTCGTGAATGAAGAAGTGGTGTGGTTGTATATCGAGGACAGAGAATATTAATTGCTCTGTAATTTCTCCCTTGGATTTAAGTAACGGGAAACTCCGTTCTGATATATGTGATCTACTGGCATTTTCATCTATGAAGTATGTTTAAGTTACTAACCCAGATTCAGTTATATTTTTTTCTGAGTAAAGGTCAGATTTATGGCCCACTTTGTGCTCAGTTTTGAGACACTCATTGTTTAGTTCTGTGAGTTGCGTGTGCCAGGATAAGAGGGGAAATTGAAGAGAGGGTATCCATAGCACTATCAACAAGTTACCACACACACTCCAACACCCATATAAATCCATTTTCTTATTGCATTCTAGGCTAACTATTCTATTTCAATAGGTTTATAGGTCATGAAAAGTTATTCACACACAAACTGAATCGATATGCTCAAATTTGAATACATTGAGGATTAACCATAACATGGCCGGTCTGATGTAATCTGTCTTGTTGATGTAGAGCTAGTGCCTAGTGTTTCAATGCAATCTTCAAATTTACGTAGGCTATTCTGCATTTACTTATTTTGTTTTGTTCAAGTTTTGAGTGCCGACTTGCATGGATCAAGTTTAGTTGATGCCATTTGCTTGTTTCATGGGCTACTAAAACGATTTGCAATGTTGTTTGTCTGGCGTTTAGTTGTAAACAAATGGGAGCAGACATTTGCCAATCTCAAGAAAATGCATGGATGCTTACTTTTATTTTCGTTTTTCCACTCGCAGGCAAAGGCTAAATCTCATAAGAAAGCGGAAGCAAAGGCTCATCATTAAAGGATGCGGAAGCAAAGGCTCATCATTAAAGGATGCGTGACAATGGATTGTGTTGGGCATGGAATAATGCATAATAAAGAACAGCATATATTTTGTCTTTGCTTAAGATTTTGTGGATCGTGAACAACTTTGCTTCTGGTTCTGAGGTTTTTTCCGAGGATTGTTAACTCAGTACTCTGAGATTTGTTTGCGTAGTTGGCCTTTGCTAATGATGAAATAGGCACTCCAATTTCTTTTTACCCCCCTTTTAATAAGTTGGTTAACTTTTACCCACACCTTTTCATTCTCGCCCTTCGCAATACATGCGGTTTTGATACTTGTAGTGTGCTCTTGATCCAATGAGTAGTCATTTGTACAGCTCTCTCCGTCTCTCTTTAACTTTTTTTCTTCTTCCTTTTTTTTTTATAAAAGAAACATTTTAATGTTTTTCTTGTTGCATGCTCATAGCAGATTTAGTATCGGGGTCCTAAGAACATTAAATCCGTGTCTGAATAGGAGAAACACAGCAGGGTACACTCGGAACGGCTGTGGACTCAATTGATAGTTAGGATTTGTGCGAGTTGGTTAACATTAGACATTTACTTGAATGTTTCATTTAGTTTACCATGTCGCAAGCATCAGTGAAGATGTCGATAAAGTTTATATACCCTCGCAAAGACAAGTTTCTCGCATGTTTACCCTAGAGTGTCCCACTCAAAAAAGAAGTTCAAACATAAGTTTGAAGCTCACTCCTCTTGTTGTCCAAACCCAGAACAATCAGCTACTTCGAATATCCACGATCGAAAACTGTACAAGTTCTAAACCATTTCCCTAATCGGTAGTTTATCATCTATGTACTTGTTGAGTTTTGATTAGTTTAGTTGGTATACTTATTGCATCTTTACCGGTGATTCTAAACTCTAGTCCCTGCTTGGTGATCAGGTAGCTCCTCGTTTTTGCCTCTTTCTCGGTTTTTATTTTGATTTTTGTTTATCTTTTATCAATATATTCTCTCTTGGTCATCCTTGGGTACATTGCATGTTTTTTTGAACTGAGTGTAATTATTTCCGGTTTTGTTTCTTCATAAAGCACCCAAAAAAGGGTACTTCCTTAGGAAGAACATTATGTGTTGATAAATAATAATGACAATCATAAACGAAAATCCTGGCATTTCAAATCTCTATGTACTGCCCTAGGCTAGGCAAATGTCCACCCGAGGTACCTGGGCCATTGTTCACAGCTCCAAAGACCAAGTGCAACCGTTGGCCACGCCAGTGGACACTCCAACAACGGACAAAAGTCGACAGCCACATAAATGGCAGGCACTTGGGTCCACCTCCTGGTTGTTCTAATCCCGGCTCGACGTTTGTCGTCCATCAGTGAAGTTCTTAGGGTACCTCGCCACCCAATGAGGAATTGAGGCAAACCCCAATCATTGCTCGACATCAAAATGAGGTATACGAGGTATCCATCGTTTTGTGTTAGCAAATCATTGCTCAAAACGATGTATCCATCGTTCTGCTTTAGCAAATCATTACTCAAAATGAGGTAACCATCGTTTTACGTCAGCAAATCATTGCTTGACGTCGAAATAAATTACCCATCATTCTATATCAGTAAATCATTATTCGACGCCAAAACAAGGTACCTAGTGTTTGATGTTAGCGAATAATTGCTCGACTTCGACGGCGAGCCTGCTGCATTGTTGTAACTAGACATGGTTCTCTAACCTGTCTGTAACCATTGCGACGACTCCGCCCGTTACAGCCTCGTTCTCCATCCCTCCTCGGTGTTAACCTTCAATTTAGATGTGGAATCCTGGAAATTGGTGTGGTAGTTGGAATATATATACACATATATATATATATATAAATTTATTTATTTACCTGACGTTCTACCGTCTCCTCCTTTGTTCGATCCAATGTTGATGAACTTTTAATAAGAAAAACTTCAAACTAAATATATGATGAGCAAAAATAAATATATTTTTTTTTCTTTTTCTAAAATAAAAGGTAGTATAAGATATAGAAGTCGACGGTCACGGTCTCTTACAAGCTCAGCTCGGAATCGTAATAATTTCAGGTAATTTTTTGTGATAATCAGTTCTAATGTTTCTTCCTTTTTTTATTTTTATTTTTTGGTGAATAGTTCTAATGTTTCTTGCACCTTAAAAAACGATACTTTTCCAATTTTGAAACTGAGACAAAGGCCCGAAGTAGTTCACCACCTGCGGAACAAGTTAGATATATTAATCATCCAGCACATATATATATAAATATGGATGATTGTGTGCGTGCATTCATACATATATATATATATATATATGGATGATTGTGGGTGTGTGTATACATATGTATGCTACTTCCAAAACAACGGCAAAACTTGTTAATGGAATGTATTATCCATGCATACAATGCACCTATAAATAATATATATAGATCCTATATATATATATATATATATGTTAATAATACTTGATATCTATCATGTATAAAAGTGTAGTTGATATTTTGCCTTGGATCATATGTTTGGAAGGGGTTGTCTGGTCATATACGAGAAAAATGTTGTACCCCCAACATGTAGAATTATAGAATGAATCGATGGATCTATATTCAGCGATTAAAAAATGAGATTAACTCAAAATGAAAGAATTTTTTCTTTGTAATAATAAAAGATAAACACGAAAGCAATAGTAATTAAGCTGCAAATCACCTACTAAATTAAATATGAATGCTTTCAAGCATCATATGGTTCAAGCCAGAAATTTGAAGTTTTGGACGAACTTACCTGAGTTTGAATGTTTCAACAATTTCTTTAAAGAAATAAAAATGAAGATTTAGAAATAAGTACAACTACAACTTCTCGTTTTGCAAATATGTGCAAAACAAGGAAAGGTAAAGTTAATTTAAGTGCTTTGGTAGGCCATATTTGTGAACTTGTAAGTTTTTCTCGTCGAAAGTTAAATCATATGATCTTATAAATATGGATTAATTTCACTTTTAGTCTCTAAATTATAGGTTCAATTCATTTTAATCTTAGAATTTTAAAACATTGCAAAACCAATCCATACACTTCTTATTTGTACCATTATGGTCCTTGAACTATTGATTTGCACCATAATAGTCCACTCCCTATTATTAAATGGACTCTACTTTAATCAGAATAAATATAATCATTTTCACGTCCCATATTTTAAATTTGAGAAAATTAGGTGGATAATCATATTTTTAGTACCTTCTTTAATTTGTTGATTCTAATATTCAAGTTGATAATTTTAGTATTGTGAAATGGTAAAATTATCAACTTTATTATTATGGTGTATATAAATATAAGAATGTGTCAAATTTATGACATTCTTGCATATAACCTTTTTAATTTTGAATGTCGTGAATTCTCAAAACACTTGTACTCTAACAGTGTAATCATAAAATTACCGTGATTAAAACACATTCATGTGGTTATTACAGTCCATTTGTAACCGTTTTTGGAAGAAAGGACCGTAGTTAAGTAAATTAAAAATTTAAGTACAGATTCTGATACATTTAGAAGTTTGGGGACTAGAATAAGATTGGACCTATAATTCAAGGATCAAAAGTAAAACTAACCTTCTAACATCTAAACGAATAAAGTCAAGATGAGCATAAAGACCATGCAAATCCTAGATATCCTATAATAGTGACTATAAATAAATTTAATATATATATATATATATCTCTCTCTCTCTTGGTAGTTAGTTGTAGTTCACGCGTGCCCTTATTCTATGGCTTAGTGACCACATTAGTGGCTATAACCAATTCAATTCTTTCCTCTAGCCAACTCTTCAACATATCTACAGTTTAGCGTCCACTGTGAGGCCCTTGGCCGTCATAAACCGAAGTTTCATTGAGCAACATGGCGGAGAACCATAGGCAACTGGCGGAGCAACTGCGTAATAGTCCCAGGACTCGGTGTGAAGATTCAACATCTGGGAGCAATTCGTAAATTGCTAATTTGATGCATTTGGTGGAGGAACTTACCTCAAAGCACAATGCTCTACAAACCTAGATGGAAAGGATTAGCTCGGAGAACCAAGTGTTGATGAACCAGCAATCAATGCTTAACATACAAGCAGCATATTCCTCATATTATTACTATCCTTACAATGGGTACTCGGCGGCAACGAGCACTGGGGGCTGACGGCAAGCCACACCCTACAACCCCTAGAGAGCGCTTCCCATTGCTCATAATTGTATAGCTCACATGGAGCCACTGTCCACACCAGGGGGCACTCCGACGACAAACAACCGATTTCGGCAACAGATGTAACAACCACCAGAGTCTAGTTCCTATAGAAATGCAACCACCGCTCAACGTTCGTTGCTCGAGTTACTACTGCCACTAGAAGTACCGGTCCCCCGAGGTACCTGGGCCATTGTTCACAGCTCCAAAGACCAAGTGCAACCGTTGGCCACGCCAGGGGACACTCCAACAATGGACAAAAGTCGACAGCCACATAAATGGCAGGCACTTGGGTCCACCTCCTGGTTGTTCTAATCCCGGCTCGACGTTTGTCGTCCATCAGCGAAGTTCTTAGGGTACCTCGCCACCCAATGAGGAATTGAGGCAAACCCCAATCATTGCTCGACATCAAAATGAGGTATACGAGGTATCCATCGTTTTGTGTTAGCAAATCATTGCTCAAAACGATGTATCCATCGTTCTGCTTTAGCAAATCATTGCTCAAAATGAGGTAACCATCGTTTTACGTCAGCAAATCATTGCTTGACGTCGAAATAAATTACCCATCATTCTATATCAGTAAATCATTATTCGACGCCAAAACAAGGTACCTAGTGTTTGATGTTAGCGAATAATTGCTCGACTTCGAAATGAGGTACTCAGTGTTCTACGTTAGCAAATAATTGCTTGACCAGTGTTCTAAAAGAAGCTAAGGCCCTATTTCCAGTCCCACTCCATCACATTGATGATGAAATATTCTTTGTGAGCCATCTCCATAGTCCAAACACCTCTAATCAGCTAACAAAGTGGACGGTCGAACTTAACGTATTTGACATCTAGTATCGAGAGCGGACTAGCATCAAATCTGAGGTACTTGACGATTTCATAGCTGAACTAGCACCTGGTGTTTTGCAAGCGAATGATGAACCTTTACCAGAGTGGATACTTATGGTCGATGGAGCATCGAATGTTAAAGACTCAAGTATCGGAATCTACTTAAGATAGCAACTCATAGTGAACCAAGTACTTGGCGAGTACATTGCCAAACACCCTCGTATGAAATCATACTTTGACGGTGGTGCATTCGCTGAAGACATAGTTCAATGAGTTCTCCATCGAACAAGTCCCAAGGAGTTCAAATACTCAGGCCGATGCATTGGCAAGTCTTGGCTTAACCTCTGATCCAAGCCTGCGACAAACGATCCCTGTCGAGTATGTCGAAAAACCAAGCATTGAGATAGTTGCAATCACCACAGCTAACCTCATTAATTGACGATCTACCAAAAGACAAGCAGAAGCATCGCAAAATCAGGACATGCATGGTTTGCTACTCGCCGATCGATGAAAGTTGTAACGTCCATCGTTCGATAGACCTTATACCTGCTTGTCCTGGCTGGAATCAGTGTTCCCAGACTTTAACTCCAGTTATCAGTTGAGAATGAGGAATATAACCAATAAGTGCTTCTTAATGGAGAATGATTAGCAGTCAGTTGCATCATATTACAACTCTAAAGTTTGTCCATGGAGCTTCAATGTAGAAGACTTGGTACTTCACTGAGTTTTTTGAAGCACAGTAGAACTAAATGCTGCTAAGCTGGGGGCTAACCAAAAAGGCACATACTACATCTTGAAGGTCGTATGTCTAGGCGTCTACTTAAAACACTCGATGACTGGAGCGCTCATCATCTTAGTAAATATTACTTGTAATTTCGTGTAATTCATGTAATTTTCATTCCTATATATTGCTCACTTTCTAAGGGTTCGATCCATTACGCACGATGTTCAAATTCATCATGAAATTGCGTAGGTCGATGGCCCAAATCACAATGTACAAATTGAACTATATTTGGCTTGATCCATCCAATGGGTACGTAGGTAGCTTGTTGTACCATGAACGAGCACAACCCCTTCATCATGACAAAAACATGTTTGGCCTACACATCTTTCCCTTACTTTTGGTACCGGCGTTCGTTATATGTCATAACACTCAATCCTAGCCTGAGGTCCCAGGAATTAAACTCCCGAGACCAATATAAATGGTCTTCGATCAGTGTACGCTAGCATGTACACTAAGCACTTTCGTTTGTTTGAACTCAAGTGCCCATTCGACAACCTCTTTAACCATTGCACATAGTTCGCTTGGTTTATAGTTCGTTCATTTTGGGCTTGTTCCCCACGATTAAGATTGGCCCATTTGATTCGTTCCAAATGGGTTCTACGACCCTTGCATTCGATAAGGGCTCAAGGCTCGTTGTCCAGAATATTCGACATGCAAGTTAGAAATGAAAACAAAAATAAAAGTTCATCTCTACACCCTCCTTGTTAGGGTTTGTGGGGGCTGGGGACTTGGCAGTAACGGTTTCTTCTCCCTCATGAAGCTCGACGTTCCGCCAATTACTCGTAGAGTTGGATCTCTTTGTCCGCCTCCTACTTTAAGCGACGCCCTTGTACTCTTTTAAGAGCTTATTGTGGGCCTTTAGGGTTACGCTCTCGTACTCTTTGACCACATAAATCATCAGCCTAGCGATGTCCACGTCCTTTTGCTCGATGGACTTCTTAAAGCTGACGACATTCTCCTCAGTTCAACATTCAATTTTCTCCATCAGCTTGACATAATAACCTCGAACTCAAGCACTTCCTTCGCCATGGCCTTGTGATTGATTGATCCAAATAGTCTAATACCAGTTATCACTAATTAGCGAACAACAAACACTCTATCGAGAATCATTACTCGATAGAGTGGGGGGCTAACCGTTAGGGTCAGATTTCGTCTCCCCATTATATAATGCCCAAGTCACGATGACTAGCAAACCAATGAGTAATGAGCATCGAACCGTGGTCCATTGACCATTCAACTTGGGTTTTGCGAGTCTGTTGACTCCATTATTCGATGGTATGATGAACGTCAAAGCATAATTTATCAATCATTCGACATGGGTTCCATGCTTCAGAGTGAGTCGATTAATTCCGTCTTTTATTCGACCTATAATCGACGAATGTCAAACCATGATCTATTGATCATTCACTATGCATTTATTAGCCCAGATGCTAACCAAACTTGTGCCCGGCCTAATGTCTAATTCTTCGTCCTTGCATGAAAAAATCGACGAGCATCGAACCGTGGTCCATCGAGCACTCGGTATGTGTCCATCGACGACTCAGTATATGTTAGTTCAACTAGACAATTGGTGTTGTTTGACGAACATCGAACGTTGATATTTAATTGTCCAATATCTGACTCTCAATACTCCACATGAGGGACCTACAAACATCCAACAGTGGTCCATCGATAACTCGATATTGGTCTTATTGACCTCCTAAAGCCCATAAAATTACTAAGTATTTCGATCAGCTTGATATGACGAACGATGAACAATGACATTCGATGGCCCGATGTGTGCCCAATTACTATCCATTACAACTGGTGCTCAGTTCATCATAAAACGCTCACCTTGAACGAACAATGAACGATGGAAGATTGACTTCCATAACCGTCAAACCTACGATAAATCATAGTTCACGTTCTTGCATACATTCCAAATTACTCAGGGTAATGGGGAACCATCCACTATTGTTCTAAAAACTCGGACCTATGGCTTTTCCTCTATAAATAAAGGAAGATCCCTCACATTTGAGGATGATCTTTTACCCTTATTATTATTCTATCGGATTATACCCTGAAATTGTAACCGTTGTACTTAAAATTCATATATAGTGAAACTCCAGCCACAGAGGACGTAGCATGATTCTAGCGAATCTCTCTAAATTTCGGTATAATTATTTTTATCGCTTTCTTATCTAACTCGAATTAGAATTTGACCGTAGATCCTAGCATCTACAGCAATAAGCTCATGAAAGTACGTCAAATGTTGATCTCAAATGATTCCATAGTGATTATACCCATCTCTGTTGGATTAGCCATGTAAGAATTCTTCAAAGGCTCGAGAAGGTAAAGGACTTTGTTTCTTATCTTATCAAGTGAAAGCAAAAGAGACCGATAGAAATCCACTTGGAGGAATCATTGATTTTTCTCTTTTCTCTCTGTTTCGGTTTTCATTGGTGCTGGAGCCTGTTTCGCTTTAGCTTCTTTAAAGTCACCATTCGATCTAAAAACTATTTCTAAAATTACTTGGATATGTGCCAAAAGACTTTGACTTTCAAAAAGAGTTTGCAGTCAAAGTCACACAATCTAATTTTAAAGCTATTAACATTTTTATTGCCCAGTAAAAAATTTTAAAATTATTATGATCTATTAAGCTCTTTTTTAAAGTGTGGTTCCAATTACACTAACTGAAAAGCAAGTGTCAAATGGATCCTAATTAGGCCAGCCAAAGAAGTATAACTTGACCGGAAATTTTCAAATTTGAAGTGGTTTTACAAACTATCAAGAAAAATGGTGACATGAGACCAGGAAAAAAGATGTAGAATCGAGATGGAAAAACATAATTCAAGAACATAATAGAATCACTGAGAGATATAAATAGAACTAGAAGTGAGAAATAGAACCAAGAACAAGTGCTAAAGCGAAGGAAACTAAAAACTCAATATTCATTAATAAAACTCTTATAATGCGTTTGGAACAAAGGTTTAGATTGAAAAATTTATATTTTGAATTGATTGTTGAGCACCCCCTAGGCCTTTCCGTCCGTGGACCAACGTCTTCCAAAATTAGTCGGGCAGGTTTCAATCTTCCCCCATGAGTGAATTTCTTCCTTTCAAACCAAAGGGAACACAGCAAATTGCATTGTTAAGAGCACCACAAAAACATCTTTTGACAACCGAGATTTCATGAATTTTGCAATAGGCGGATACAAAACACTAGCGTCGCAAACCTCCCAAACGCCACCACGGTGTACTAGCGCATGACGGGTAGATTCCTCCCCACCTTGACATCATCCGCAAATTGCACCGCAATCCACTTTTCGAGACTTGAGATTAGTAGCAGTCGGAAGGAAACCATGGAAGCATTTCCATGTAAAAATTTTAATCGTCACAGGGACCGGGGGATGCCACATTTGGCTCATGATGCCAAATCCTGACATGAGGTCCAATTCGACGCACCAACGGGATCTGTTTGATCAACTCCCTATCAACCGGCCACAAAAGCGAGTTAATCCCAGCTCCTCTCATCCTGTGCTACAAGATCACATACCCTCCAATCGCCCGTGATTTGAGATCTCATCGTAATAGGTTTAAAACTATGCGGCCGGGGTAACCATTGGGGTCTTTTAAACCTATAATAACAAAATCATTATATCCAATTCTTGGTGATTATTTCAAGACATAATATGGAGGTATGTCATATCTTTCTTTCGTACTAAAGCTTTGTCATTCATATTCCTATTGTGTTTCTTCTTCTTTTTTTTTTTCTTTTTTTTTTGGTAGTTTTGTAGATTGTGTTCTGTTTATTTCTGAATTGATTTTTTCCCCCTTTTACCGTTCTTAGTTCATGATATTTGCTTCGGGTGAATTTCTTTTCTAAGTTTTTTAATTATATAAAATTCGTTGAAATTTGCTTATTTTTGGATTAACTTCTTTCCTTTTTATGTACAATTTGCTTACATTTACTTATAAACATTACATATAATAGTATTTATTTATTTTTTAAATGTACAATTTGCTTAATTTTGTGCCTGCTTTATGTAAAAAAAAAAAAAAAGCTTCATACTTGAAGTTTCAATAATAATAATAATAATAATAAAAGAGGTAGAGAAAGGAGATTATCAAAGTAAACAAATATAAAACGGTGGGTGTGAAAATATATGTTAATTGGTAAAATACATGCTGGTGTTGGACTTCGTCCTCTAATTTTAGTCTTCCACTTGTCAATCATCAACAATCAACAATCAAGAGATAATGGTAATTTGGAAATTACCCATAACCAAAGTGGATGATCAACTCCTAGGAAAGTGAGTTCAACCCCACTAACTCAAGTAGTGGATTCAACCCCACTAATTCTAGCAGTTAGCATTTCTCTATAAAATAGGACATCAAGTTCATTTGGTGGGGGGGGGGGGGGGGGGAAGCACTCTTACCCCTTCATTTTCTTGTGCTCACCATTATTCTCACTTTCATACATAGTGAAAAACTCTGGACAAAGAGGACTAGCTCATTTTAGAGTGAACATTTATAAATTTTGGTGTCTTTATTTATCTTTTTGTATTATTTTTCAATTCTTATTTATCATGATGGTTAATACATAGTATAGATTTCTATTAACGATGATCAACGACCCTAATTGTTCCTATTAATAATTATTTTTTTATTGACCATAGATTTTCAGTATCTACAATACACAAGCTCACCTCCAAGTCGTAATAAATGATCGTCAATTTTAAGTAATTTTGTGATCATCAATTTCAATGTTTCTGGCCCCTGAAATAGTGAAACTTTTCCACTCTGGAAGGCCGAGGCAATGGCCCAGAAAAGTTTTTTCAAAAAAAAAAAAAAAAACTTATAAGTGATTAATTGATTAATCATTTTCACTGACTACAATCAATAATTAATTAACTATAATCAATCACTGATTAATAGTAATTTTTCAAATAAAAAGATTTTGCCGATTTATAAAACTAAGTGTTTAAAAACTGTTTATTTGCCTAATCTATTACTTGTATATAAAAGCACTAATGGGCTTCTTATCCTGCCTCCAATGGTTTTCATGTGACAGCCACATCAACGCCACGTGATTGCCTACTTGGTGACCCAGTTTAACGCCACTTTTTTTTTTTTTTTTTTTTTTTTTTTTTTCCGGTTCGTTTCGTGTGTGTAGTACTACTAGTTTTTCCAAAAGACCAGAATATGAAAGAAATAAGTAAAATAGTGACAAGTTCACTAGAGAACAGAAATATGCACTTTTTTTAACCCCCCCTTCCCCTTTCTCACTGACATTTACCAGAAAAATAGTTTTAAGGAGGCCTCCAAAGATCATGTCTTTACTATTTTCTCGGGCTGTAGTGATGGTCTTGCTCTTCAGATTGAAATTTATCTTCTTTATTTTTAGGAGTTTGGCTCTTAGTTAGATGGTTTCTTTTATTGCTTTGCTGCTCAGTTTGTGCTTTGTTCGGTTGAGAATTGTGTATGGAATCTTTGTTTGTTCGTTTGTTCCTATTTTTTTTTTTTTGGTGGGAAAAATGAAGTAAATAACATTTTTATGTAAACAGCATATTTTAAGAATTTTTGGAGTAAAGAGTCATAAAAAGAAAATTTACTGAGTAAATGATTTATTTATTTCTAGTAGATATAGGGATGACATTTTTACTCATAAATGCAGGTACCCGCGGGTATCCGTCCCTCTTAGGGGAGGGTATAGGGATAATATATGGGTGCGAGGACGGGTATTGGGGTTAAAATTAACCATCCGCACGAGTGCGGGGTGGCGGTAGGGGTGGGGATGGGGGTGGGGGTGGGGGAAGCTCTCCCATACTCGCACACACCCTGCATATATTCTCTAATAAAAGAAGAAGAATAAAATTAGTGTTTTAATGTTTTAATTTGCTTTATGAATTTAGTTTTATAGATTTATAAAATTTGGATTTGTTTTTAACACTTCAATTTCATTTTTAATTATACCTATGTTGTTAAAGTTTATAAAAACTTTAATAAAAGTTATTTCAATTTATTTTAATGATTCTTAATTGATAAATGGGTAGGACATGTGTATAACACCCCTAGTGGGTATTACCTGCCCCCACACCCATATTAAATTAGACGGGTATGAGAGCGGGTATGGGAGGGTAAAAAGGGAGGCATGTATGGAGGTGAGAGAGGCATACCCGCACTCACCCCGTCCCATTGTCATCCATAAGTAAACATGTAATTTCCTTAATTAATTTTGTTATTTATTACTACTTCCCTCAAATATTTTACATTAATTTTGTTATTTATTACTATTGACCTCAAATATTTTAAAATCATGCTCTTTACATCATTTAGTTTTGTAAAAATACTATGACAAGTTCCTGTGAACAATCTTCTAGAAGCAGTTTAAATGTGATTTGCATACAAATGAATATTCTTTCGAAAGCCACATTTTGATAAAATAGATGAGATATTTTTGTAAGAAAAATGCTAGGGACAGTCCTTGTGCTTCTTGGAAACCCAAATTAAGAGCAGATCGGTAGCATGGGCATCCAAATAATGGCAATGGATGTACCTCAAAAAAAAAACAAAAAAAAAAAAAAGCAAACAAATAACAACAAAGGCAATGGCAATGGCAATGGCAAGGAATGAACTGAGAAAAGAAATAGTGTCAGTCGAAGAAAAAGAAAATTTTGCCTCAAAGTCGTCAGAAGACCTACACTGTTCTGGTCTCAATAAAGCAACAATTTAATCAAAATAAACATGGACATGCCTTATCCGATAGAACCGGGTACGTTAACAGGGAAGCCGGAAGGCTGTTCCCGTCCCTGTCGGGGAAGATGCAAACCGTCTCTCGATTCTAAGAACACAGAGATAAACATGGACATTGATATAGGATAACTTTTTCTTTCTTCCATATTTTTAATCTATTACGTAGAACACTAGTTTGTCATGCTTTCTTAGAATATAACAGCAAAATCTGACAAAAGATCAAGACACAAGAAAAGAATAACAAAATATAGTCCTTACAAATTAGAAGAAGAAAGGGGCATCATTTACAGTAGCGATCAGCCTTCTTCTTCACACGGTCGTCAAGTGCATCCTCCACCGACTTCACTTGGAATTTGGGATCATAACTGAATTTCTTGGCCTCCACTGGAAACAGTTCCTCGTACTTCATGCGCTTAGCCGCATCAATAGTGTACACCTCACCTGGCCCGCCTGAGCCATCGCTAGTTGTAGTAGCCTCCAACTCTTGGGGCTCGGTGCCATCGTCGTTTTGGGGATCATGCTTAATCTGCTTCTTCTTCTTCTTCTTACTCTTGCCAATGGATTTGCTGCTTGTGGCGAGACCTCCCCCTTTGAAGGATAGCCTATTACCTTTTGCTCTCTCATATGGATCCGACATTTATCGCAAGCAGGGAATGCACGTAGTGCTGCGCAACAAAAACTTAAGCTCATTTATCATTTTGTTGTTATTGCAGAACAACAAACATCCAGAGAGACAAGAAAAAGTAAGACAACAAGAAGAAACATTTTTGTGACAACTTATAAGCTGAAAAGTTAACAACTGGGTCAATAGCCACCTTCATTTTGTATCTATTAGTTCGAATTCGATGGGAAAAAAAAAAAAAAAAACCCCCACTTCTATCCTTATACAATTACATTCAAATTCATATCCTTGTGTACTGTGGATATCATATTTAAAAAATAAATAAATAAATAAATTGGTCTGTTTATAAATTTCAAGTGATCTTAACATCCAAATGACAAGGATTACAATAAAAAAATCCATAATAAGGACTAGAAATTTTGGACAAGTGTGTGTTTTTGTGCAGTTGTTTTAAGAGGAAAATCACATGGAGTTAGTTTTCCCTATTCTTAGAACTTGTGGTTCTCAGTAGTTCCAGAACATTCCAAAACGGATAAATTCCAAGAAGAAGATCTATTTTTCTGAAAAAAAATATTCAAGATTCCAATCAACAAACCATCCACTTTGACTCATATACTTACATATATATATATATATATATATGTGTGTGTGTGTGTGTGTGTGTGTGTGTGTGTGTGTGTGTGAACCTCAGATAGCAAACGAATAGAAACGGAACCCAAAAGAAGAGAAATTGAGTTAATGGAAACAGAAAATAAAGGAAAGAAAAGAAAAGGAAAAAGACTTACCAGAGGAGCGAAGGAGAGAGAGGAAGTGGCAAAATCCTTAGGTGGATTTTGAATCCCTAAGTTGCAGATTTGCAACCCAAACTTGAATCGAAATTGGGAATGGGTGAGAGAGAAAAATAGATGCTTGTGACGCTGCGTTTTGGTAGTACTGTAGGCTCTGTTTGTCTTGGTACGTTTCTACAAGTCGCTGATTTTAGCTTTGTTAAAACGCCATTTTTTTTTTTTTTGAGCTAAGTTTGTATATATATATATATATATATATATATATTATATAAATGAAGTTTTTTTTTTTTTTAACATTTCAAGTACATCCCCTTATATTAACTAATATATTATTAATTTTTTACCTTAATCAAGGATCTAACCATGAACTTATGGTTCCTAAGCTTCAAACCCCTCATTCCCTCACCATTGGGCACCCCAATGGCTCTTTAGTTTGTATTTTACTATGTTGGACTATAATTAACTATGGTTCTTTTTTTTTTTTTTTTTCTTATTTTTAATAAAATATTAGATATAGATAAATGATGATGGTGTTAATTAAGTAAGTGTAAATTAATTAGGACGTCACCTATTGACTTCCAATAACCTTAATTTGAAAAAAAGATGAATTTAATTTTTTTCTCCCGACTTTTAGGTCTTATCACAAAATTCTCTAAACTTCAATTTATAACATTATTTCCCCCTAAACTCTAGAAAGTTTTGCGAATTCCTCCTCTCAATTAAATTTTTGACGAATAAATGCACATGACACTTATCGTAAGTTTGAGTTGCAGATATCAAATGTGATTTTATGTCAGGTAAATAACTTATTTATCTAAGATTTTCAAGGTAAACGATGCATCTACTTACTAGGTAAATAATGTATTTACGTCTTTCTTGTAAAGACATCATTTATCTAGTAAATTTTATATTTACATGGTAAATATGTCATTTACTAGAAGTATTTTGAAAATCTGCTATTTACTTCAATTATTTTCTGAAAAATTAAATTTACTTATTTCTCCCTAAAATTTAAAAGAGGTGGTCAGCTTGGATATATTATATGAGATTTGATTTCGTGAGTTAATCTTGTGGTTATTGTGTCTAAATTCACTTATATTTAACTCAGGTTTTATTTGAATGATTGTTGTGTTTTCTGTCAAAGAATTTAAAGGAAAACAGATCAAGTTTGGATTAGAACTAATCTAGTTTAAATTACTAACATTGTTTTTGCAGTTTGAATTTTAAAGAACAGAAAATCTTGTGGTGACTGCGCAACATGGAGATTAGAGTGTTGTTTGCACGACCACAATTGGATTTTGGGAAAGATGTGAATACCAACAACCAAATCCGATTTCCAACTAGATCTTCTGAATATACGATCCTAGATTTAGTGAAATGTAAGCTTTAGAGAAGGGATGTTATTTTTACCCACAGATACGGGTACCTGCCCCTCATGAGGTGAGTTTGAGGGATAGTATATAGGTACGAGAGCGGGTATAGGAGTTAAGATTAATCACCTATGCGGGTGCGGGATGGGGGTGGGGGAAGCTCTTTTATACCCTCACCCATCCCGCATATATTCCCTTATAATAGAATAAGAATAAATTAGTGTTTTAATATTTTTGTTTGCTTTATAAATTTAGTTTTATGGATTTCTGAAATTTGGATTTGTTTTTAATATTTCAATTTCATTTTCAATTATGACTACATTGTTAAAATTTATGAAAACTTTAATAGAAGTTTTTTTTTTTTTTAAATAATTCTTACATTGTTAAAATTTATGAAAACTTTAATAGAAGTTTTTTTTTTTAAATAATTCTTGATGGACAAATGGGTAGGATATGAGTATAGTATAGGATATGAGTATAGTATCCCAACGGATATTACCCGCCCCCACATCCGTATTAAATTAAGCGGATATAGAGGATAAAAAGGGAGGCGGGCATTACCCACCCCCACATCCGTGTATATATATATATATATATATATATATATATATATATATGAAAGAAAAAAGATTGAGCATGATAGACAACCGATTTTACAACTAAAACTCAAATTAAACTCTCGAAAAGAATAAAGTGTGCATCGAGTTAAGAAATTGAATACCTGACTAGGTCACCAAAGATCAAATAAATACATGAATTTTTTCATAAATTCTCTGAAACTAATGGGAATATCTAAATCGACTAAAAGAGAGAAACCCAAAATACCGAGTCCAAAAAAAAATCGCAAAATCTTGCAAATTAAAAACACAATCGGAAAAAAAAAAAACCCTCCCCGAAGCAATCAAAAACTTGGGATAAGAACTACCATTAATACAAACCAAAACACAAATAAATAAATTAAATAAATAAAATGAAAGAATGATCTCATGCATCATTGTCAAAACCTCCGGTAATGAGACAATTGACAGTAAGAGTGTGTTTGATAGGAGAGAAAATTGGAAGGAAGGGGAGGGGTGGAAAGATTGGTGGAAGGATTTTGACAATTATTGTTGTTTGGTAGGAGATAAGAGAGTAAGGAAGGGATTAGGGGAGGGACCTCTAATCCTTTACAAAGACTCAATTTTAATCCCTCCAAATTAGAGAGATTTGTGGAGGGATTTAGTCTATCTCATTAGTTAGAGATAGTATATTCATTTTACAAATAAAAATTATTCTTTCTTTTCCCTTGTAGCTCTATACCAAACAAGAGAGATGATTTTTGCTTTCTTTCATTCTTATCATACCAAACATCATGAAAAAAAATGACCTCTCCCTCCTTTCCCATCTCTCTCATCTAGGTGATCTACCACTCCGTCTTTCGACTTTTCTCTCCCTCCTACCAAACATAGTCTAAGACTACAAGTGAAAGTAGCAGATGTGAAGAGACATGCGACAATGATGAAGCACCACTTTAATAGTAGTATATAAACCCTAGCACCACCACTATAGTTGTCAAAAGATGACACCACCACCACCACAAGAAGTCCACCACCGCACATATCAAAATCTCCAAGGAACTTGACCCTCGAACAATAGTGCACAGCCAAACAATCGACCCCTAAACTCTATCCCTAGTTCGATCTACCCCAAAGGAACTACTACACTACGCACTGCCATCGCTATCGAGAAGCCACAACTAATCAACCCTAAGGCTCATGATTCGAGGATGGGATCATGACAACTTGTCTAGAGGTGACAATCTTTTCTGTTAATTTTTTGATAGAATCCTTAGTTAGCATAATTTTTTGAACAAATTTCTAACACATTCCATTGAAAAATTAACATAAAGAACTACTATCGTAACATTTTAAAAGTTTATGGACATTTCAGCTATAAAAAATAGTTTAGAAACTAAAGTTACACAATATTAAAAGTTTAGGGACTAAATAAGCAATTTACCCCGTTTTGTCTCAGAAATAAACCCCCTAAACTTATGAGTTTTGATACTTTCATGCTCAACTCCATTAAAATTTGGGAGTTTTTTTTTATTGTTGATTCTTTTTACTTAATTTCAGTATAAATTTCTTCTAAAATTTAGGCTCAAGTTTAAGTTATAATTGAATCAGGTTTAAATTTTCAAATAAATTTATATTGAAATTCAATAAAAATGATTAGCAATACGCTTATTAGCCTAGAATGTGCAAGTCATTTGAAAAAAAAAAAAAAAAAGAAAAAAAAAAGAGAGAAATTTCTCCTAAATGATTAACAATACGCTTCTTAGCCAATTTAAGCATAAATGACTGACAACACCAAAAACTATGAGTTCATGAGTTTGATTGCCCAAAAAAAAAAAAATACAAAATACAAAAAACAAAAGTTTAGAGACTAAGTTATCAAATTCAAAAAATTCAAGGGTGTATACGCAAGAAAACCATTTTCCTCAAGCCATTGATCTTGTGTACCCGTGAAATAAGAAGATGAAAAATTAGATTTGGTGGCCTTTTTTAGTCAATTAATCTAATAGATGGCCCAACTTTTTTTTTTTTTTGACAAAATAACCGTTTGTCATTTTTCATATTTGATCAATCAGTAATTGATTAACGACCAATCAATAATTGACTATAAAATTTAATGATTTACGTTATGGTTAATCAATGATTCAATCACTAATTGACTATCATGTGATCAATCACTAATTGACCATCTAAGAAAATTGATTAATCATTTTAAAAAAAATGACATTTTAACTAATTTTTAAAAATTTCGGTAATTTATTATTAAAAAAAAAAAAAAACTTCTTAAAATAACGACTATTTAACTATAAATCCCGAAGAAAATTTCCCCATCAATATACCTAGAGCTCACCGGCTAGTAGAGGGCAAAATGTGAAAAAATACCTATATATTAAGAGAGATTAGATCAGATTTCTTTCTTTCTTTCTTTCTTTTTTTTTTTGTGAAAGATGAAAGAGATCAGATCAGAATTAAGAACAAAAAAGATGTTCGAGAAAGAAAAAAGAGAATTTTAACGCAGAGCAAAAGACGAGAGAGAGAGAGAGAGTGAGTTTTAATACAGAGCTAAAGACGAGAGAGAGAGAGTGCATGAGAATGAGAGAGAGTTGTATTGTTGATGCTGTAACTATTTAAGTCGATATAAATTAGTAAATAAGATGGTAATTTCATATTAAACTCCATCAAGTATTGAGTTCGAATGCCTCGGTCCCCAAATTCAAAAAGGAAAAAAAATAAAAAAAGAATAGACAAAAGAAATTTTCATCCTGTGTAACTTATTCACAAGCGAAATGACAATATCTCAGCAGTTCTTTGGAAGGAAAACAACTTCCTGAGAGATAACAAGGCATTCATAAGTGAAACTCAGTTCTTGGAAGTCTCTCTCTGCGTTTTGTGCTTTCCTTCTTTCAAGTGGAGCAAATCCACTTTTCCCTTGTTTGCATGCTAGCATTTAAAGTTCAATTCATCAAATAATAATGATCATAACAATAATTATAATAATAACAGCAGTAAAGATATCGAAATCATTTTAAGATTTCAAGTAGATTAGCACCTGAATGACACAAATTTAAGACCATTACACCAATATTACACAAAAAATTTTCACTGGACCAATATGACATGACAATAAAACTAAATTTTGTGTCATGTTAGTCCAGAGGGGAGAATTTGTATCATGCTGGTTAATGGATGAAAAAGGTGGCTATTTGGGAAATTTTCTCTTTTGGGATAATGGTTGGCATATATGGTACAATCAGAATCTGAGGTCCCCTTTGGATCATAGGTTCAAACCCACAAATCAAACTATAAATTCAAACTTTTGTGAGAGAACACTTTAGAAAATAGTTTGAAAAGTGGGTTTAAAACATGGTGCCAAACGGGAGCTGAAACTGAACAGTCATCAGAACAAAGAATGCTACAGATAAATTATGAGGTCCTCTTCCTTTAGAATATTTAGAAGGCAGGGTTCAATTGCATGATTAATTAAACTGTAAGCAAATTGGGAGTATAAGCTTTCTTCGTTTTTTTTTCATAATTCCCTTCATTCATATATCAACTCTGATAATCTTTTTCAAAACAAGAGAGAGGAAAATAAAAACTGAGAGACCCAAGAATTCATTATTAAGATACAAAACATAAAGGTAGAAGCAAAAAAAAACCTTCTTATTTGATCTCAAATAGTTTCAGAAAACTATTGGATAAGTACAAGACTAAGTTTATTAAGATAACGCAGCATTAAATGTATAAAAAGCAGAATCCAGGTAAAAGGTAGATTTATGTACTATTATGCTTGCGACAGAGTGAAAATCAAGACATTAATTAGAAATGAGAAAATAGATGGAGTAATTTAACTGCAACTATTGAAAATATGACTAACCTGCGACAACCAAAGCTATGCCATAATTAACAAAAGAAAAATGTTAACTATGCCTGTGTTGAACTACTTGATGTATATAATATCTTCGTCGGGATCATCAGTCTCCCAATCTCTGTCATCTTGAGGTGAGCCAGATGATTCAGTTTCCTCGTCATCTTCATGCTCTGCAGTCTTCTTTTCATTCTTTATTTTATCTAAAATTGCAATCACCTGAAACCGTTAAATGTTAACTGGTTAGTATAGCTTCAGATATCAATTGTCGCAAACAATCTTCCTCGCCAATCAGTTTTCTTGCAGTATGAGAGACAGACCACAATAACAGCCATCATTTTGCAAAATCTATAAGATAAAAGAATCAACCACAGAGGAAATTGAGTCAGACGCAAGCAAACCAAATGATGTCTACAGCAATGTGAGTTAGTTCTCTAGGAAATTGTGCACTATAAAGACAGTAGACAATACTAGAAGCCCGTGTGAGTCAATTCTTTAAGACATAGTACAATAAAGAGACATTTTTTTGCACATTCCCACTGTCCCATACATAACCTGCAAATAGAATAACCGAAGCTCTTTTGTCGACCTTTACATGAGCACAATCACTCATATCTAGAAAGAGAGAGATATGGATGAAACTTACCCTGCTTCCTCTCTCTAAAGACTCATCTTCTATGAAGCGAATTTCAGGAGTCAACCGCAACTTCATACGCCTTCCCAATTCACTACGGACATATTTGACTTTTGATTTCAACCCAGCAAGGGCAACCTCCTTCCCTCTTTCATCTCCAAAAACAGATACATAAACTTTAACTACCTACAACATTCAAAAGGGAAAAAAGGTGTAACCACAAGTAAATCATACAATTATGGAATCAGAACTTAGTAAAGTATGAGTATGAACTGCATTGCAAACATGATATAGAAGTATCCAGAATGTCCACCGATGTTTTCTATATTTCTCTTCCTTTTTCATTGAAAACATCCTTATGTCTCAAATATTATAACCAATTTGGTTGCACAACAAAACTTTGTCTTTCACATGACTAACTTCAATCGGAAGGAAAAATCAATGTGACTCCATTTTGTCGTCTACGCTACCTCTAGTCAAAAGAAGCTGCCTCAATATTTTCAACATTATGGGTCTCCTACGCAATCAAAATTCTTCAAACATGAAAAGAACTAGGAGTCACCTATGATTTTCAACATTTCTCATGCCAAATGTATCATGCTTCAGCAATCAAAAAGACCCTCTTTCAAAGATTTTATAGATTAGCTATCCCAAATTGCAAAACATCTTCAGAAAACAACCTGAATAACTTCTCTTAGGCCTTTACTTCACATTAACAATGCAAAATTTCCAACATGTTCGTAAATCTAGGTCCCATTTCTGTAATCCAAGCTCTCATAACAAAACCACGTTTTCGTGGCAATACCGTACCATACACAATCCCCATTTCCCAACCACAGTATGAGTCCTCAAACTTGCTTTTCCACTTCCTCATTCCCCATCAAAATGCCCAACTAACTCTCCAAATCCTGATTATTTTTTTTCTGTAGCTCGCATAAATCCATGCAAAAATATCTTATTCCGCTTGATCCCGTTTCGATTACATTCCAACAACAATGGAGTTACCACTACCTCCTACGAATTCTCACTAAACTTTCAACAAATGCAAAAAGATTAAACATTAAATTGATCGTTAAGATCAATAAAACACACCAAAAACATGTAATGGCCGAACCAAACCTCATCAACCGGCCTACAAAAACCTAGTTACACTGTAACAATTACTCTGCCATAGCAATGGCTTAACCTAACCTCATTAAACACGAAAATGAACTTCTAACATCACCAAATTCTCACAATTTAGCAAAAGCAACAAATTTCCAGATGAAATTGAGAAAACAATCCGAAAATCTGTACCTGCAAGTCGGAGGAGACTTCGACGTCGCTAATGGTGGTGAGAGAGGAGAGGTAGCGGTCGGCTCCGAGAGCAGCCTCAGGAAGAATGGCGTACTGCAAGGTCGTGTCGGTGAGGAGCATGTCGGAGAGCTCCCGCCGTATCTGCTTCGCCACCATTGCCACTCTCCGCGGCTTCGCCATGCATCTTATCGCCGCGCCATGCCTGCTTGGGTAAATCCGGGCCGTTGATCGTAGGGTTCCGACTCGGAAACTCAGAAACGGCGACGGCGATGGCGACGATGAGGGAGCGTGACGGAGGAGAGAGGAGGGTGAGAGCGGAGGACGGTGAAGAAGCAGGTTTGGCATTTGCTCTGCTCTGTGTCTCAATTCTTTCTTCTTCTTCTCCTTCTTTTAGGATTTTTTTTTTCTTTTTTTCTTTAATTAGTTTTGTGGATTTTTGTTGGAGACAAAAACAGAAGAGTAGATATTCTCCCCCCAAAAAAATATATATTAAAAAAAAAAAACAGAGAGAGAGAGACAGAGGAATATAAATTGTGCCATTTTTGGCCGTTGACGAGTCTGATGGGTGTGGGTCCCTGTGTAGTTGACGGATGAGATTAATTAACAAAAATGTCCAAGGCAAGGAACTCGCTTTTGTTTAGGATGTAAGGTAGTTATTGTTACTATTTAATCAAGTCCAATTACATCAAAGATATTCATGAGCTAACAAAATTTAGCATATCCAAGAGGGATTCTTGTCTTATTTCATATCTTTTTAATTACATTTTACTACACTAATTAAAAAATCATGTCAATTTAAATACTATCACATCTATTAAAAGGCCATGTTAATTTTATATTATTTTTAGTAAGTTGGGATAATATTATTGAGTTGACCTAAAAAAGAACAAAAAAAATATAAGAAAATACGAGTCGAATCCATCCTAGAGAAAAAAAATTAAAAACAAAATATAAAGATTATAATAAAAGAGAGTACATTGAAGGAGAAAAAAAAAAAAATTTGACAATTGGTTCCTCAATTTAGTAACCAACAAGTTTAATCCCTATATCTTTAATTTTGGCATATAAGTGTTTGAACTTTTGCTTAAGAGAAGATGGTTTGCAGTTGCACCCACTCGATGTCGCGGCCTAGAGGTAATAGAGCCATGGCCTCTCTGGTTGGAGTCACCCATCTTGGGGCTACTTGGGCAGAAGAAGAGGAACTAGATCGAGCCTGCGGTTCATTTGACATGCTTGTGCTTGTTGAGTAGTCCTTTTGGGAGACTTGGTTTGGATCTAGCATTACTTGACAACAACTGAGTCCAGCAAAACCTCTTTCGGAATTGAAGGTAAATTTTGTACTCTCAACTCTTTTTACAGTTCGTTTCCATTCGTTGAATCGATGATGAAATTTTATGAGTGAATTCCTAATCGGAATTTCGAAAAGGAAAAAAAATATTTTTGATGCAAAATTCTTTTATTTGGTAATACATGAGCTTAGTTGTTTTTCTAAGTTTGCATTAAACCATGAGTTCTATTGAGGAACATAACAGTGAATAATAATTTTAGAAATATGCACAAAAAAATTTTGATAACTTATTTTTAGATACTTAGATAATGTCACAACACTTGACGACAAAGAGGAGGAGGAGGAGGAAAAAAAAAAAAAAAAAAGCCCACTGAAAAACACTACAATCGGAAGGGTGATAATGTTTAATCAACCGGTTTCTAATTGGTGTTGATGCCCAAAAATGCATAAGGCCCAAAGGCGAAGCCCACATCCAATAACTATTCTGAAACTTGAAAAAAGTCTGGGCACTTTTGATAAATGTCACAAAATTATGGTTTGGATTGCTTTTTACAACATGAAAAAACTCTCACAAAAAATATCATAGATGATATCATAAATACTTATTTATATTCTTATTTTAAAATACTTTTTAATTGGTATCTATATTGTAACCATTTGGTTACTAATTAGTTCCTAAATAGTAACCAGTTAGTAACCAATTTGTTACCGACCGCTGGCGGGTTACCAACTGGTTACCAACTGAAAACTTAGTAACCAACTAGTTATGAACCCGAAATTTGGTAACCAAGTGGTTACCAGTCGGAAACTTTTGATTTCACTGAATTTTTCGGCTCCTGCCACTGGAATATTTAAACAACCACCATATTTTAACAAATATCACCAAAATTCTATAAAAAGCATAAACCACAAACACCAAAATTTCAATAACATTCACAAAAATATCGGAATTTCTAAATTTTGTCACCGAAATATTAAAAAAAACATTAAAATACATCGTTGTAATCCTTAAAAATTCAACTAAATTCCACAAAAAAAACAATTTATACAGTTCGGAAATGGCGGACTAGATCGGAATGGATCTCCTGCTCCATGCAATCCCGAGCAAAGATCCGATGTCCGACACCAGAGGAAGATCAGGCAGAGGATGTCGTAGTCGATTTCCTCTCCACGGCCGGGGCGAGTGAATATGAGTGGAAGAGATTTGGATCTCCTCGCTCATGGTCGCCAGATATCCTCCGCGCGAACTCGATCGGAGCTATAGAAGCCAGTGAAGGTGGAGGCGTGAGGTTTTGGCTTGGGATCCTGCAAAAGAGAACCTCCGGTTGCCGGATCTCTAACATGAGGGCAGGATCGGAAGTACTATATTGCGATTGGAACTTTGGAAGCCGGTGAAGGCAAAGGCACGAGTTGGCTCGGGATCGGGCAAAAGAAAAACTCTGGCAGTCGGATCTCCTACGAAAGGACCTCGATCGGAGCTATAAGGTAGCGAAGCACCTCACTAGAGCTTGTGGAGACAGATCATGATGACAGAACCACGACAGCCTCATCAAAGGTCGTGGTAGTGTGACGGTGGATTGGTGGATCGGTGTGACGGTAGAGAGGGCAGAGAAAGGGAAGGGAAGAGAGAGAGGGAATGGGTGGTTTGTCACGTGAAAGGGGAGAGAGAAAAAGGGGGAAGATAGAGAAAGAGAGAGAGGGGGAGTGGGGAGTGGGGAGGAGAGAGAAAAATTGTTGCGTGAAAGGGGAGAGAAAAAAAGGGGGAAAAGAAAGAAAGAGAGGGGGAATGGGGATGAGAGAGAAAAAGAAATTTTTTAAAATAGTTTTTAATTAATTACGACATCATCGGCAAAAATCAATTCACTATTTTTTTTATTTTATTTTTTGTGGCATACCACTTAATTATCCCAAAAGATATGTATGTGTACCCAAGCCACGCTTGGGAAATCTTAGTGAGCTGTGGTTTGGTGAGCCATGAGAGTATAAATGGGTCCACTTATTTTTTGGTTCAAGTAGTTCTTAACTTGCTTGGGGGGTATTGAACTCATTGGGCCAATAGAATAAATTGGACAAATGAAGGAAAAACAATAGGCATCCTGAATAGCAATTCATCCGTTTCTTCACTTCAGTTAGTTGAGCAAGCCCAATTTTTTTGAATATCCCATTAGAATATTCCTTAATTAGAGAGCTAAAATTAAGCTTTCGAACATGTTTAGAGACAGAGATAGTGCCTAGTAATAGTTCAACATCTACTTGTACATTGGCTATTACGTAAAAAATACATTGCTCAGTTAAGTATATTTCTAAAATACTCAGATAATCTAAAATAGAATTAAAAAAAAAAACCTATTGGTCATCAATCCCAATGTGTATTTTCCCCATCAAAATTAAAGTTTGACCGTGTTCAAATATTAATTTAAATCTCTTCTAGCTCTCAATATTGCCTTGATTAGCTATGTATGAATAACAAAGTGTGGGAATAGAACCAAAACTCTTCATTTCCAAGTAAGGGAGCTAACTAGCTTCTCCATAGGCTAGTTAGGCGGAGAAGTTCTCCCGCACTATAAATACCCTTCTACCTTAGACGGTGAGAACACACAAGAGACATACTTACCTTCTCTAGAAAAAATATGTCGAAAGCTTTATTATGCTCTAAAGGGTCTTAAGAGTAAGTATGGAAGTCTCAATCCATAAATTCCTTAATAAGCTCATGCCTTTTCCATGGTCATCTCCTCCTATTAATATTTGTCTCTGGAAACTCTTTATTCATAGAGGTTTTCTTTGATTTGGCAGCCAGAGACTTTCTCTGGAGACTTTTGGTTTTTAGTTTTCTTCTTTGATTTTGTGGTCAAAGACTTTCTCTGGAGACTTTTTGTCTTTGGTCTTCTTCTTTGGATTTATGGCCAAAGACTTTCTCTACAGACTCTTTACCTTTAGCCATTCCTTTTCGGTTTTGTATCCAGAGATCTGGAAACTCTTTATCTTTAGAAGCGTTCTTTATCTTTCTCGCCAGAGGCCTTTCTCCTTTACCTCCAAAAGACTGTTTATGCACTCCTCCTACCGCTCCATGCTCGCAAATATTCTCATCTATATTGAAGCTCTCGTCCATTGAAGTTCAGCAACATTTGAGTCCTTAGAGGTTGTCTCTTCAGGTTCATTTGGGCCTAGTTAGAGCCCTAGACTTGGAGTTCTGCATCTGCTATTGGACATTGATACTGCATAAGTTATCTAGAGACTAGGCACCATACAAAAGTTAATGTTTCTAGTCCAATCAAAGCGAACCATGGAAACACCATCCTACACGTCAACAGGTCACATGATTTTGCCTCAACAATTGGTAAAAATGTTTCATACTCGTTCTAAACCGTTGGATTATTTTGTTCTGTAATGCCTTTAGATGCCCTCAATCACACTAAAATGTTGGATTATTTTGTTCTTGTTAAAAGTTCCATGTCATCTAATATAATGCTCAACATTTTGTGGCGAAATTTCCCCCAATTTGAAAGTGGGTCTGTAGAAGAACTCGTATCACATAGGAATGTGAAAGTTAGCATAAATTTTTCATAAAAGTGATATAATTAATTTCAAATCTCTGATATTTGTGTTACTATAACAACGTGGCCAGACGGAGGGGGCGATTTCTTTTCCCTCCCCGTCCCTAGTCCTTAAACGATCCCAATCCTCATCTAAAAAGGGATGAAGTCGGAGACGGAGATTCCCCATTTGGGTATCGTTTTCCATACCCACCGCACTCCCCGTTTAATATAACTATATGTTTTGAAAATTATACAACTTGAAACAAAAAAATAAATTAAAAAGTTATTATTAGTTTAACAAAACAAATCAAATTCTAAACAAATACAAATTATATCTTACTAATGAAGTCACACAAATGTCTCAACAATAAATTACAAAGTTCAAAAGCTAAGACAGTAAATAGCACTTACTAACTAATATTAACTAATTAAGGTTACAAATGAAAAAATGTAGTTAGTTTATCTTTATTTTTTGTTAACTAAAACAACCTAACCAAGTTTAATAAAATTAACATACACCCATATGGTTTCAATGATTACTCTTTTTTAATAATCATTGATGGTTACTGAAAAAATTATAAAAACAAGTATATTCTTTAATTACATTTGATGATGTGACATTTTATGTAACTTGTTATTGTAGGTTACGCAACCTGCTAACTTAATTTTTATTTTGTGATTTCTCATTTTCAACGGGCATCGTCATCAATTTATTTTCTCTGTATTTTTTTGCTTCAACATATTTCGCTTAACTTCATGCTCTGTTAGGTAATTACCTCTGCTTCTTTTTTCCTTGCCTTCGCTTGAAGAGGTTTATAAGTATATCATAAGCTTTTCTGACGAGTAATCAAATATTACCCTTTGCCCACGTAGGGGTGGATGAGTTGGTACATGAGGCAACCTTAAGGATCTTATTAACCGAGAGATCGGAGATTCAAATCCCTTACTTGTAAACCCTGCCTGCATGGTGTTACGAAGCAAGAAATAACGGGTCTATCACTAGATCCTTTTTGTTAGCAAAAAACAAAAATAAAAACAAAAGTATTACCCCTTGACGATGATCTTCTAATAAAATGATTGAATAAAATAATACATTAAGAATAAAATAAATTTTTTTAGAATAAGAATAAAATAATTGATATATATATATATATATTCTCAAAATTTTGTCTACTTAAAATCAATATTGTCAGAAAAAAATAATAAAGTTACAGTAACAATACTGTAAAATGACCAAAAAATTTATTTACTTCGTCCTCATTTGTATCTATTTTATTCTACTAACATTTTCTTTTGTTTATAAATTTTAAAAGAGAAACAATTTATATTTTTAAGAATATTACTAATAATAAAAATAAATACTTATTATTTAAATTTATAAACCTTTAAAAAAAAGTTGAAATATATATAATATGGAGCGCAAGTCTGTTAGACGAGGATTAAAAAAAAAAAGGGTATTTAGAAAAGGCAAAATAGACAGGGCAAGCCAAAATTAGGAATGAATCTTTAATTTATAATTTAGTTAAAGAATACTTAAAAAAATCATATAAGCAATAATAACAAGTTGCCTTTCAAAACTTATTTAATGAGCTCTCTAAAGTCCATGTTTATTAAAAGTCATGAAATTTTTTTGGTCAACTACTCAGTTTATTACAATTATTCGATCAACATCATGTGACTAAAATAATGATAACTAAGGATGAGTAAATATTAAAGTAACCATTAAAAATCTTTTATATATATAACATATATATATATATATATCAGGACAAAAGTGGGGAGGGAGGTGCTTCCTCCCGCCTCACTTACAATTCAGTAAAAAAAGACTTTGTCCTCATCTCCAAATATTGTATCCTATCCCCATCCCGTCTAGATCGGCCCCGCGAAGAATATCGATATTTGATATTTGTTGCAAAAGAATATGAAAAATAATATTATCCTACTTTATACTACAATGTGTAAATATTTTGGAACTCGTAAAACTGAACTTTTAGTAATTTAGATAACTAAAATGAAAATATTGCAATGAAGTGATTACATGAAAAAAAGTGAAGAAACCAACTAATAAAAAACAAATATTAAATTTGATATTGGCTATAACTTGTAACAAATTTGCCTTAAATTCTAGTATATGATAAATTTAACATAAAAGGTAGCACTCTAATGAAAAAGCACTTTTTTTTTTCACCCAAATGCCAAATTTAATCATTGACACAATAATTTAGTATTGCATTAGAGACGTTCTAAGATGGGATTAGGGTTGGAAAATCTTCTCCATAATAACTATGCGCATATCCTACTCAGATATCAACTAAAAATTAAAAAAAAAAATTTCTTGAAACAATATCAGAACTCAAAACAAAATTATATTAAATTAAGGGTTAATTTTAATAATAGTACTTTTTAAAATTTTAATTTCAAATCTAGCATAACTTTCAATAATTTAAATTTCTAGCCTTGTCATATCAGATTTTGTGGATCTCACACATGTATATTACCAAATATACCCTCAGTAAAAACCTACACCAAATTCCCTTTTTTTTTTTTATTTCAACAATAGCACTTTAGAAAATTAATATTTCAAATCTAACATCACTTTAGGTACTTTCTTTTGTTGCATTGTCATATCAAATTTTATGGGTCATACATAGTTAAATTGTTGAAAATGCAACTGAGTTTTCAACTTATCAAAACCTGTTATACTAGTAATGATAACAATTGCTAATAGTAATTATTTTTATGTGTCATATTATAATAATGATACTTACAAATAGTAATTATGATTTTGTCTAAATTATAATGTGTCTAATTGTATAGCATTAATTATGTTACCTTCATTTATTTCTTCTGTTTTTTAATTTTCATTTTGTTTAACTAAATCAAATCTTTTTTTTTTTCTATTTAATTTATTTTGTAACTTGAATGCTAGCTTCTCATTGGATAAAGTTCCTAAATTATATGTGCCCTCTAAAATTTACAGTTCGAGAATAATCAAGTCTTAAATTATTAGTTTAGTCCTCGTACAATGTGATAAAAAGATAACCCTCACCAATAAATTTTTACTAATAACGTTATTTATATTAGATATTCTCTGGTTATGATCGTTATAGTCGTATGATAATTGTAAATTTTTAGTATATTTTGTTGTACTCAAAAGACTGAAATAGAGCAAAAATCAAATAATTTAGGAATTTTATCCAATGAAAAGCTAGCACTCAAGCTACAAAATAAATTAAAAAAAAAAAAAGAAGATCTGATAAATAAACAAAATGTCTTGAAAGAAAATCAATCTAAAAATCAAATCCAAACTCCACAATAACAAATTAAAGTTTTAAACTAAATCCAAATGCCAACCATACGAAACTAGAAAGTTGGTTTCAACCAACCAGCTCTAAAAGTTGCTTTGAACCTAGAAAGACGAAAGCTGATTTCTAAAAGTTGTACCAAATAGCCCTTTAAAACTAGTGTCTTAAAATGATCCACACACTAGAATTAAATCTACTTTTCCTAAGATAAGGATAAGGTTTAGTCAATAGTGTGGAGATTTCCTATTTCACTTTAATTCCGTATAGTTAGTATAGAATGTTGAGAGCATCTCTCATATGGTGCTATATTCAAGTTAAATTTACTATTTAGATTAAAAACAAACAAACAAACAAACAAAAATTATTCTCCACTATAATATTATTTCTAATGTTAAATTTATGTTATTTTCAGTGATAAATTAGCCATTTTTTATACCAAATGTCTACTTTCGACGTTTGATTATTATTGATTGATTCGTTAATCTTTTTCATTTGATTATTCTAATGTTTTCATTTTTAAATTATTTTAAATTTACAAGCATCAGATCTGTAACGTAAATAACTATAATGGGGATAAACAAGGAAATCTTTTTTAAGCATTTTTTTAATAAATATCTTTAATAAAGTTTTTAAAAATTAGAAAATTTTCATTTTAAAAAATGATTAATTAGTGATTGATCACTTAATGGATGGTTAATAATTGATTGACCGATCAAATATGTGTTTTTACTGATCAATTATCGATTAACTATGATTAATAATTGATTGACCAAATCTGATTGATCATGGTCAATTAACAATTATCGATCATTTTTTAATATAAAAAAATCGGCCTGTTCAAAAATTGTCATGTGATCTAATTTCTCATTACATAGTGCATAAAACAACATTACGTACTAGATAACAAAAGAAGATGAATATTAAAATTGTCATTTTTTTTAAATTTTTTCCTATCAAAAAATTGGTTGGGACATTTACATTGAAAATAGTCTATGAGACATTACTATCTTCACTTTTTTGTTTTTTTTTTTTTTTGGGCTAAGGCATTACAATCTTTACTTAAATAGCGTTTTTGGCAACTAAGGATTTCATATATATGCAATTGACTTACCAAATCTTGATGTGAACGATACATGTCGTGGCCCAGGTAACATCATTTCCTCGATTTATCATGGAAAGTGATCTTTATTTTTTTTAAAACTTATTCATAATAAACTTTTTCATAAAGTTTGCAAATGGGCGTTGTCTGATCTTTGTGCGCTGCTTGTTTATTTAGAAGGTAAACTATTAAATTAAAATTTTAGAAGGTAAACCTTCTTAAACTTGTCATCCTTAATATTATGAATTTTATATGTTATTTATTAATGTCTTTTTTATTTGATTAATTATTAATTTATATTTTCATTGGATTATTAATTTATCAAACACTTATTTATCGAGATTTTAGCTTACCCCATTTTGTTTTGTGGCATGTTGGGGCTGGTTGTCTTTATCGAGGGAAACTTCCTTACATTAAAAAAAAATCGGACGAATTAAGCATGTGTTAGGTTGGTCTACTTGAATTGAAAAAATTAGAGTTATTTTATGAGAGATGAGTTGAGTTTTGGAATTCTATGTTTGGTTGATTAGAGTTAAAAGGGTAAATTTCACTTTTAGCACCTGTGGGGAAAATATTATTAAAATCAGCACCACTTTTTCAGCCCTTCATTTGTAGCACCGTCACGTCAGCAAAGTCCATGATATGTGGGGCCCATCTGCATTTAATGTATGTCAAATTACGGGTTTACCCTCATCTCCCTCGCATGCCCCAGAAAATTGTTCCGAACCAGCATCTACAGTATTTTAGAGAGAGAAAATGAAACGTAGAGAGAGAAAGAGTTGCAATCGGCCGGAACCGCTCGAAAACCGTCCGAAACCACCACGTAACAGGCATCCATAAACAGCTTCGTGATATAGAAGGCCACCTACTTAGAATAGTTTAAAAACCCGCCACCAGAGATCGAACCAATGGGGAAATCGAAGTTAACGAATCAAAGAAGTCGAAAGTTAAAAAAATGGGTTTTTCGTTTCAAAGTTTTGCGTTTAACGCTTTGTTTGTAGAGGGGAAAAAAATTTAATTATTTTGAATTTGTTTAACAGTTGGTCGTCTTACAGGATCGGTCGTTATCATAATGACCGCCTGGTAATTATCGTTTTGACCCCTGTAACTGTTAAATTTTAGCATACAATTTTGGTCACAACGATATTGACCAGGTGGTCATTATAAAAATGACCAGTTTTTCGTCAGACATCCTTCTACAGAATCGGTCATTTTCATAATGACCCCATGGTCATTATCGTTGTGACCCCTGTAAATGATCAATACGGTGACGTATTGGTCAAGTGTTAGACGCCCCGGTCATAACGGTTATGACCAGACGGTCATAACCGTTATGACCTCTGGTCTTACACAAAGGTCATAACCGTTATGACCTCCCGGTCATAATCGTTATGACCGCTGCGTTACACTATCGGTCACAACAGTTATGACCGTCTGGTCATAACAGTTATGACCTCTGTGTAAGACCAGCGGTCATAACGGTTATGACCGTCCGGTCATAATCGTTATGACCGCTGCGTTACACTATCGGTCACAACAGTTATGACCGTCTGGTCATAACAGTTATGACCGCTTCTTTACACTATCGGTCATAACAGTTATGACCGTCCGGTCATAATCGTTATGACCGCTGCGTTACACTATCGGTCACAACAGTTATGACCGTCTGGTCATAACAGTTATGACCGCTTCTTTACACTATCGGTCATAACAGTTATGACCGTCTGGTCATAACCGTTATGACCGCTGCGTTACACTATCGGTCACAACAGTTATGACCGTCTGGTCATAACAGTTATGACCGCTTCTTTACACTATCGGTCATAACAGTTATGACCGTCCGGTCATAACCGTTATGACCGCTGCGTTACACTATCGGTCATAACCGTTATGACCGTCCGGTCATAACAGTTATGACCGCTTCTTTACACTATCGGTCATAACAGTTATGACCGTCTGGTCATAACAGTTATGACCGCTTCTTTACACTATCGGTCAAAACTGTTATGACCGTCTGGTCATAACCGTTATGACCGCTGCGTTACATATACGGTCATAACCGTTATGACCGCGCGGTCATAACCGTTATGACCTATGAACAGCGGTCATAACCGTTATGACCGTCTGGTCATAATCGTTATGACCTCTGCGTTACACTATCGGTCATAACTGTTATGACCGTCTGGTCAAAACCGTTATGACCGCAGGCACTGGTCAAAACGGCGACGTATTAGTCAAACCTTAGGCACAAGACGGTCACAACGAAAATTACCAGGCGGTCATTATGAAGTTGACCGTTTTGTAATATGCATTTTTTATTTTAAAATGATAGAAATACCAAGAGTCATTTAAATGTTGAATTACAGATTCACCCTCATCTCTCACCCGCCCAAAAGGCATTCTCCCTCGTTTAAGCTCACAAAAATTTCCAACCAGCGTCTACAGTGTTTTGGAGAGAGAAACCCCGATTCTAGAGAGAGAAAGCTCTGCAACCGCTCAGAAACCGCTCGAAAACCGTCCTAAACCACCACGAGAGCCGTTTATATACTTGTTGGAAGTCTGCTAACGTCGAAAAATCTTTAAAAAATACCCATGTCGACGCCAACGAAAATGTCAGAGAAAAACACTACTCCCGAAACCTCGCCGAAGGGTACGCAGGGGGAGGTCGAATTGAAAGACTCACAAAAGTTCGTGAGTGAACTAGCCGATCAGATATCCGACTCAGAAAAGGTAATGAAAATGGTTTTTGTTTTAACGATGAAAAATATTTTCATTGTTATTATATATTAGTGCCGTACTACAAAAGATATCGGAAGCCCGATCGTTTAAAAAGTTGTTTTGGTCTTTGTGTTTATAAAGTTTACACTTTTAATATTTTTCAGTAGGAATATGCAGTATTTGTTGATTTTGTGAAAACAAAGTTTCCATTTTTATATGTGTTTTTTGTGATTTCCCACTTTCCAATTGATTTGCTGAAAAATGTTATCATAATGTACATAAAGTTATAATTTTTATGTGTTTCCGTACCATATAACATCCTTTAACTCAAGTTCGTGTTGTGGTTTATAATTTATATTAGGGTTTTCGTCGATGTTTGTGTTTAAGTTTAGATGATATCGGCTATTTGAAACCAAAATGGAATGGTAATTTTTGTGATGACTCTCTGGTCATAATAATTATTACTCAGATTCAGTTTTCTGTTATGTCCGGTGGTCATTTTCATTATGAGTTGTTGGTCATAATAATGATTACCATGAGTTTTAACTTATTTTAGGCTGGTCATTTTCATTATGACCAAAGGTCATAATGAAAATTACTCATGTGTTTTTCCCGATGGTCATTTTCATTATGGCTTGTTGGTCACAAAGATAATTACTCTTTAATGTTACGGTTAACATTACCGCAGGTTCAATATAAGAGACGGGTACCGGATTCTGCAATTACCAGGGCAAAAATCAACACCTTTATTAACATCAATGAGAGTTGTGCGAATTTGAGAAAGTGGTTGACTCCCCAACAGTACGAGGCCGTCATCCAGCAGCGGTGCATTAAACATTTTCTGAGATTGACCACTCTTGGTTGGGCTGGGCAGGTCTTCCACAACATTGTTATGAGATTGACTGATCACTCAGCAATGGGTGATGCTCTTTGGTTTGAGGTCGGTGAAGAACTTGGCAGATTTTCCATCAACGAGTTCTGCCTCATTACCGGCATGAAATGTGTCGGTTCTACCCATCTCCCAGTGGTCGAAAGCCGATTGATCTCCAGATATTTTTCGACGTTGAGAGGTGTGTCGAGAGAAAACTTAGCCCTGCAGCTGTCGAATGCCAATTTTGACAACGACGACGACGCTGTGAAGCTGAGTTTACTATACTGTATTTTCTGCATCCCACTATCAAACGCAAACTCCGTTAAGATAGACCCTAAGTTTTTTGCCCTGGCCGATAACATCGCTGCATTCAACGATTTTCCTTGGGGCGTACTCTCATGGGAGGCAACCCGGTCTGCAATCTGCAACGCAGTTGAAAACAGGCTGTCTTCTAAGAGAAGAGCGGTACTACGGGTAGACAAAGTGCACTACAGTGTTGCGGGCTTTCCCCATGCCTTGCTCGTCTGGGCCTATGAGACCCTCCCATCGATCGCCTTGAAATTCAGCTCCAAGTACGATCATGCCATTCCGCGTATGCTGTCGTGGACCACATCGGACAATGTCAAGTTCGAAGCTGTTATCTCTGCTTTTACCGCGGTTGGCGAAAATCAGGTATATATATTGTTGGTCATTTTAAATAATCAGCCTAGTCGTCATAACCGTATATATATGCTAGTGTAGTGGTCATAACCGTTATGACCTCTGTGTTATAGTAACGGTCATAACCGTTATGACCATACCTTTTGTATCACTAATAAATAAGTTAATATGCATTAACATATTGACCGTAGCCCCTCCCCATAGTTTTTATTAATGATATCAAATGTGTTCAGCCTAAGGGGTTTGTGATGATGCCAACTGATGAAGAGTTGAAGGACCCATGGGTTGCGCTGCTATATTCGAAGAACCCAAGTGTTGTGCCTAGCTTACCTCCCAAGACTCCTGCACCCCGACCTAGCTCCGATACAGACTCCGAGTGGAGGGAGTTTCAAGAAGAGATCCGGGGAGAGGTGGCCAACATTAAAAAAAAGTTGGCGGCTCTTAAAAAGGGACAGAAGCAGTCAAACAAACTCTTGCGAAGGGTTATAACAATGTTGGCTGCCAAAAAGACCGAGGAGGAACCCGTAAAGGCACACACGGCGGTCCATGTAAGCAGCAGCCCGAAGAATAAAGTTCACACGGCTGAGCCCGATGAGGTGAACACTGCCTCAGCTCACAAGGAGGCAGTGTTGCAAGCTCATGTGCTATTCGAGCCTGACATCGGTGCCGTTGCTGATATGGGTGTTCAAGCAGCCATGGAGTTCCTCCCAGCCGATAAGGCGATTGGTTCGACGGAAGACGTCAATGAGGATAAGGCCTGTAAAGGAAAAATGGTTGTGCTGGACACGAAGCCTGAAGAGCCAGACGACGAGGAGAGCCTCGGTGATGTGGTAGTTACGAATATCTATAACTTAGTCACATATTCATTATGGTCATTTTACACTGTTAACGAGTTTCGCGTGTGTCATTTATAGATCCGGAAAAAGAAGAGGGCCAAACTATCAAGGCTTGGCCAACGGACCTCTGGCTCCATGACCGTGGTTGGCCCGCCGTTGCAGGCTCCGGCGCAGCCGATTTATGCACTCCCTCCGGGTCTCGCAGATGAACCTCCGAATGAGATGCTGTCGGTGTTCAGGGACTGGTTCAAGCAAGGATTACTGAAAAGGGCTCCTGCAGGGTAAATTTTTTATTTTAAAAGTATGTCCGATTTGAGTATTACAATATATTAACAATGTCATTATCAATTAACCTGTCCCCTCCATTTGGTTTAGTAAACGGCCTCCCCGATACAGTGCAAAGCATGATACCTTGGACAACCCACATGACCTCGGGTGCATGTTGGTGGAAAAAAAAAGTTGGTATTATGAGTTAGCTACATCACCTGTTTGGCTATGGGATGAAGTAAGTACCGTTCTTCAAGTTTTTTTTTCCCCATGATTTATATATTTTGTATCTCCTAATGTGATGAGGGTACATTTACTGTGTAGCACATTGACGTTGCCTTCTACTACCTGAGGAAGAAGATCAGGCAGTACCCCGAACTGGAGCAACGTAAGGTGACAACGGTCAACACGTTTTTTTATGCAAAAGTCCGTTCGTTGTGGACCGTCTACCAGGCAGCACCCGATAAGTTCGATTGGGCCTCCTGTGATACTTTATTCAGGATCATGCTTGGAGTGAGTTCCCAGAGTGGTCCCTCGTGGTTTGAATTGAACACTTTGCTAATTCCTCTTCACTTTGCTGATCTGAAACATTGGGCATTAGCAAAGCTCGATCTGACTAACTGGACCTTAGAGGTGTACGACTCTCTTCAGCATGAAGGCCGTCACAATTCTAAAGTCCGAGAAGGCATGGAAGGTCTGTCAAAGTTCATTCCCCTCATGGCTGAGAAAAATAGTCTGTTCGAGTTCAAACCACGATCTCCTCCTGGATTTTACCCAATACCGGTCACCATAATAAAAGATATCCCTCGACAATCGAATGGGTATGTCAGGTTTTGAAAATGTTTTCGTAAAATTAAATGTGTATAATGTGATGCTTATTTCTTTTGCTTTTTTCCCATCGTTTGTGCCACAGGGGTGATTGTGGAATTTTCACAATTAAATTTGCTGAATGCTTGATAGAAGGGAGGGATGTCCGTGATTGGGTAATTGCTGAACGCATGCCAACATTCAGGGAGTTGCTAGCATTCCACTTGTGGTCCCATTCGAAACGGAAGATTGAACAAACTTATAAAAGTGATGATGAGGTGGAAACCGACTTTTAACATTTTCACTTACCACAATTTTGTTGTACTAACTTAACAAGACTGTAACTAGGGCCATTTTTTTATTCATGGTATACCATGGTTTTTTGATATGGTATACTGTTGTGAAATGTTAATTTATACATTGCATGGTTAATTGTATTGGTGCTCATAATTGTCATGAGCATCTGGGAATGAAAGGAATTATATTCGTACCTCATCAGACAAAAAATGTTATCTTCTAAAAATAAATAGTTCTCTCTGCCTCACTATGAACATATGGGTCATAACGGTAATGACCGATACCCATATCTTCTAAAAAACCGTTTTGATTTTTGCCCTATATTGAATATTGTTGAAAATGACGTAATTTTAACATTACACTCTAATCGTATTGGCCGAGCTCATAATTGTAATAACCCTTTGGGAATACATTGATTTATCGTAATTGATGAATGTAGCTTCGTACATGAAATCATATAAATTGTGTTCCTATAGCAATAACAAGCTCTCTTTTCTTCAATACAAATACTATCGGTTATAACGGTTATGACCCATGGTCATAACAGGAATGACCGCGCGGTCATAACCGTTGTGACCCCTGTTTTACGCCCATGGTCATAACAGGAATGACCGCGCGGTCATAACCGTTGTGACCCCTGTTTTACGCCCATGGTCATAACAGGAATGACCGCGCGGTCATAACCGTTGTGACCCCTGTTTTACGCCCATGGTCATAACAGGAATGACCGCGCGGTCATAACCGTTGTGACCCTTGTTTTACGCCCATGGTCATAACAGGAATGACCGTGCGGTCATAACCGTTATGACCCTTGTTTTACGCCCATGGTCATAACAGTAATGACCGCCCGGTCATAACCGTTATGACCCTTGTTTGACCGATAACTGTGTTGACCGGGTGGTCAAAACAGTTATGACCGATACATAAACTGATAGGTCATAACTGTTATGACCACCCGGTCATTTCGGTTATGACCGCTTCTCGAACAGAGAGGTCATAACTGTGTTGACCAAGTGGTCATAACAGTTATGACCGATACATAAACTGATAGGTCATAACTGTTATGACCACCCGGTCATTTCGGTTATGACCGCTTCTCGAACAGAGAGGTCATAACCGTGTTGACCAAGTGGTCATAACAGTTATGACCGATACATAAACTGATAGGTCATAACTGTTATGACCACCCGGTCATTTCGGTTATGACCGCTTCTCGAACAGAGAGGTCATAACCGTGTTGACCAAGTGGTCATAACAGTTATGACCGATACATAAACTGATAGGTCATAACTGTTATGACCACCCGGTCATTTCGGTTATGACCGCTTCTCGAACAGAGAGGTCATTCCTGTTATGACCGGGTGGTCATTCCTATTATGACCATTGGCGTTAAATTATACCTATATAACTTTAGATTCCTTTGGCAATTATTTTAATCGAAAAATAATCAAGCCGTGTTATATTTGTAGTGTTGTACTCTAAATTAATTACAATATGCTCGACAAGAGAATAATATAAATTAGTAGTTGACTCGTTATTAAAACATAGGTCATAACAGTAATTACCACACGGTCATTAATGTTATGACCTATGTCTAAATGTCCCCTAAACTATGAAATTACAATATGTTAGGTGTAAAATGTTAATTTTAACGAAGTGAATGTTGCCTGCGTGTTATATCACTCTATATGGAACCATAACAAAAACTATGAAATTACAATATGTTAAGTGTGATAAAAAGTGCACTCACCAAATAGTTAAAAAAAAAATCGGCTACATTTATGTCCATTTACACTAACTGGGTTAGAACTGTAAAATTACGATGCATCAGTGCTTGTTGTTGGACGTTTTCTCAAGGGTACTGAGTTAGAACATGTTTGGCGGTTGTGACCATAATCATTACATCTACCACAGCGAGTAGGCGCATGGTCTTCACCTTGTGACGGAATCCTTCGAACACGTGGCCTTCCTGGCCGGCGCTTTGTAGGGGGGGGATTAACTACATGCAACCTTACATCTTCACTAACATCCCAGCCCTCGGCGCTGCCAATCGGATGGACTACATGTGCATAGCAAGCATACAAATAGTCTTTCGTATAGTAATTTGAGCAATAATTATATGGATCAATTCGTCGGTGGTTACAGACGGCCATTGCATGAGGACAAGGAATTTGATCGACCTGAAATCGTCTGCAAGTACACGTCCTTTCGCTCATATCGACAATCCATATTTGGGCAGCATTGTTGGTGACGGCGTACTCAAATTGATCAGCTGGCCGAGGCTGTTAAAAAATAACAATGTTAAATATACATTAGTTTAAACTATCGCATGGAGGCCACAGCAAACTTGATTTTTGTATGCCCACGGCATGATGTGGTCTTCTTAACATACCGTTACTGTTAGACCCATTGAGAAGTTTGTTCGGATAAGTGACTCAGCATTTGGGGCCAGTTTCGATGTTATTTTAAGCGCCTCTTCCCGCCTCTCGACAAACCATCTTTGTAGTAGTTCCCTCAACCATTCCACCAAGTATCCAACTGGCATTAACCTGGCTTTCCGATCCACATTGTTCAATGACTCTGCAATGTTGGTCGTCATGATTGAATACCTCCGGCCGTTGAAATACGCGCGCGACCACTTTGTAGGATCGGCCTCGACAAGGTATCGATGCATGTTGGGGTTACGACCACGGATGGAATCCATATGACGATGGTGCTCACTTGGAAGATACGACCTCGAAGCACCGTCGAAATAGGTCTTCAATGGTCCTTTGAAATCTTTGTACCTAGTCTTCAAGTTTGCAGCCAAGTGATGGACGCATATACCGAATGCAGCATCTGGATACACATGTTTGGCTGCATATTCGATGCCCTTATGCCTATCGGCCACAATAGCAAGAGACTCTCGCGTACCGATTGAATCCCTTAGCTTCTCAAAGAAATATTTCCATGATTCATGACTTTCCGACGGAGCGATACCAAAAGCAAGGGGAAATATGGAGCCATTTGAGTCGTGTCCGCATGCTGCAAGCAATACTCCTCCAAACCTGGCCTTTAGTGCTGATCCATCAACCACAATTACTGGACGACAATAAGGCCAACCATGTTTCGAAGCAGCTAAGCACATGTACAAGTATTTGAAACAATTTTCTGAGTCCGTCTCAATGTGAATGTCCGATTCAGGATTTTTCCGCTTGACCATTTCAGCCCACGCGGGCAGAACTGTGCATAATAAATTATCAGCACGAAATCGTGAATAATAAAAAAAATGCAGTCCATTATCGAACGTATAACCAGATAAGGGGTCATTACCTTTGTATGACTCTGCATCATCGCCCCTCAGGCTGGTTAGTGCAGCTTCCTTCCCTCGCCATGCTCGAAGATAATTGAAAGATACTCCAAATTCGGCCTGCATGTCTCGCATTATTTCTGCTGGTCTATATAAGGTATTAGTCGGATCCAAGTATTTTGCCTTAACACACTCCCCAATCATCCAACTCTTGGCTTGACGATGATGTCCTTGAACGATTTCAATTGAACAAGTGTGGACATCGTCGAACCTCTTCACAACAAACAGTTCACTATCTCTCATCCTAGTCGCACGCAATTGCCATGGGCATCCCTTATCATCTATACATATCACGTGTAATAGACTAGAGTTCGACCTCTTCACCTTGAATTGGTAGTGTTTACTCATAGCATCGTGATGAAGATGGTACTGCAGTAACTTTTTGTTCTCAAAAATGGAATTTTTTCGCACTGTGACAGGTGTATAATCAGCAACAACGACTCCGTCGGATACACTGGCACTGCTTGATACTTTGTCATACTGAGACGTAGTATTATTGACAATAGAATGGCCGCCAATGCTTACTGCCAAACTCTGCTCGTTTGAAAGATGAGCATCATCCGCACCGTTCAATTTTACGTCATTCAAATCATCAGGGGCCTTGTAGAAGTCATTGTTCAATACTTGATGTTGCTCATCAAATCCATATTCACTGTGCAAATCCAGAACTACTGTGGGAGAAGGGTTATGAGGCGGTGGAGGATGAGAGGAAGGGATATGAGGAGGAGAAGAAGTAATATGCGGACGAGGACGAGAAACAGGGTTATGGGGAGGAGGAGGGATGTTGGTAAAAAACCCATTTACATGTTGCATGGCTTCATCACTCTGTCCCCCCTCCTTAGAACGTTGAACGTCTATGTGGTTGCTTCCCCTTACCTCCGGTGGCATGGCGACCGCCGCAAATGAATCCAATACATCGATGGCAAGAGCAAATTTGCTAAGCACATGCACATCCTTCTTCATCAGTTGTATATAGAATCTAACGTCAGCATCACATTGTATCCTCACAAGAGGCAATCCAGGTTCAACACCGTATCTCACTATTATATTATTGTCTGGGGTACTAATTCCAAGCACACTTTTCACCAACTCAATAAGACCAACGTATGTTGAGTTCTGGGGAATCAATAATCCTTTCATTTCGCCACCAACATATTTGTACGTGTCATCCCATTGACCATTATACTTGACGAAGACACAGACCGCATCCATTCCTGTATGAAACAGTATCATGTTATCCAATGTATTGTGACAATTGATCGAAAATGATGTAATAGAGAGTTGACTTATAACTATAAAAATGGTCACAATTATATTGACCGGTTGGTAATTATGAAAATGACCCGTTTGTTTTTTAGCTTTGTAGTGTTGACTTATAACTCTGTTCAATCACAATGATAAGTTTAGATTGTACTCATACGTGAAAGATAATAAATTTTTTAGGATTGTAATTGAGTGTTGACTTATATTTCAAGACTGGTGACAATGGTAATGGCCGGATGGTTTATGCTACACTTTCCCGAAAACATTCGCTAAAACAGTGAACAGATAACAATTATCTACAGTATAAGTCACAACGCAAGGTAATTTACCGCATAAATTAACAAATAAAACCAAATACCAAGCACCATTACCTCAGATTGGCTGTTTGGAAGTGTGCAGATCTATATTCAAACCCAGAGGTAGTTGAAGATAACAATTATCGACCGAAAACTCAGATCAGAAAGCGGGTGTCAGTTTTAACGAAGTGCAACGGTGTTGAGAGGAATCGTGAAGATATGTTGAGAGAAAAAAGTTCAAACGAAGAAAGTGGGCAAGTGGGTAAGTGGATACCGAGATGCCCGAAGAAGATCAAAATTTAGGGCACTGAGATTGGCGGGAAATGGCAAAATTTAGGGTACTGATAATGGCGGGAAAGTGGGCAAATGATCAGATTAGGGCCTGAGTGTATAAATACCCAATAACGAAAAAAGTTACAGTGACGTGACGTGGCATTACTATTGGCGTTTATGTATGGTCATAACTGTTATGACCGCGCGGTCATTCCTGTTATGACCATGGGCGTAAAACAGGGGTCACAACGGTTATGACCGCGCGGTCATTCCTGTTATGACCATGGGCGTAAAACAGGGGTCACAACGGTTATGACCGCGCGGTCATTCCTGTTATGACCATGGGCGTAAAACAAGGGTCACAACGGTTATGACCGCGCGGTCATTCCTGTTATGACCATGGGCGTAAAACAGGGGTCACAACGGTTATGACCGCGCGGTCATTCCTGTTATGACCATGGGCGTAAAACAGGGGTCACAACGGTTATGACCGCGCGGTCATTCCTGTTATGACCATGGGCGTAAAACAGGGGTCAAAACGGTTATGACCGCGCGGTCATTCCTGTTATGACCATGGGCGTAAAACAGGGGTCACAACGGTTATGACCGCGCGGTCATTCCTGTTATGACCATAGGTCATAACCGTTATAACCGATAGTATTTGTATTGAAGAAAAGAGAGCTTGTTATTGCTATAGGAACACAATTTATATGATTTCATGTACGAAGCTACATTCATCAATTACGATAAATCAATGTATTCCCAAAGGGTTATTACAATTATGAGCTCGGCCAATACGATTAGAGTGTAATGTTAAAATTACGTCATTTTCAACAATATTCAATATAGGGCAAAAATCAAAACGGTTTTTTAGAAGATATGGGTATCGGTCATTACCGTTATGACCCATATGTTCATAGTGAGGCAGAGAGAACTATTTATTTTTAGAAGATAACATTTTTTGTCTGATGAGGTACGAATATAATTCCTTTCATTCCCAGATGCTCATGACAATTATGAGCACCAATACAATTAACCATGCAATGTATAAATTAACATTTCACAACAGTATACCATATCAAAAAACCATGGTATACCATGAATAAAAAAATGGCCCTAGTTACAGTCTTGTTAAGTTAGTACAACAAAATTGTGGTAAGTGAAAATGTTAAAAGTCGGTTTCCACCTCATCATCACTTTTATAAGTTTGTTCAATCTTCCGTTTCGAATGGGACCACAAGTGGAATGCTAGCAACTCCCTGAATGTTGGCATGCGTTCAGCAATTACCCAATCACGGACATCCCTCCCTTCTATCAAGCATTCAGCAAATTTAATTGTGAAAATTCCACAATCACCCCTGTGGCACAAACGATGGGAAAAAAGCAAAAGAAATAAGCATCACATTATACACATTTAATTTTACGAAAACATTTTCAAAACCTGACATACCCATTCGATTGTCGAGGGATATCTTTTATTATGGTGACCGGTATTGGGTAAAATCCAGGAGGAGATCGTGGTTTGAACTCGAACAGACTATTTTTCTCAGCCATGAGGGGAATGAACTTTGACAGACCTTCCATGCCTTCTCGGACTTTAGAATTGTGACGGCCTTCATGCTGAAGAGAGTCGTACACCTCTAAGGTCCAGTTAGTCAGATCGAGCTTTGCTAATGCCCAATGTTTCAGATCAGCAAAGTGAAGAGGAATTAGCAAAGTGTTCAATTCAAACCACGAGGGACCACTCTGGGAACTCACTCCAAGCATGATCCTGAATAAAGTATCACAGGAGGCCCAATCGAACTTATCGGGTGCTGCCTGGTAGACGGTCCACAACGAACGGACTTTTGCATAAAAAAACGTGTTGACCGTTGTCACCTTACGTTGCTCCAGTTCGGGGTACTGCCTGATCTTCTTCCTCAGGTAGTAGAAGGCAACGTCAATGTGCTACACAGTAAATGTACCCTCATCACATTAGGAGATACAAAATATATAAATCATGGGGAAAAAAAAACTTGAAGAACGGTACTTACTTCATCCCATAGCCAAACAGGTGATGTAGCTAACTCATAATACCAACTTTTTTTTTCCACCAACATGCACCCGAGGTCATGTGGGTTGTCCAAGGTATCATGCTTTGCACTGTATCGGGGAGGCCGTTTACTAAACCAAATGGAGGGGACAGGTTAATTGATAATGACATTGTTAATATATTGTAATACTCAAATCGGACATACTTTTAAAATAAAAAATTTACCCTGCAGGAGCCCTCTTCAGTAATCCTTGCTTGAACCAGTCCCTGAACACCGACAGCATCTCATTCGGAGGTTCATCTGCGAGACCCGGAGGGAGTGCATAAATCGGCTGCGCCGGAGCCTGCAACGGCGGGCCAACCACGGTCATGGAGCCAGAGGTCCGTTGGCCAAGCCTTGATAGTCTGGCCCTCTTCTTTTTCCGGATCTATAAATGACACACGCGAAACTCGTTAACAGTGTAAAATGACCATAATGAATATGTGACTAAGTTATAGATATTCGTAACTACCACATCACCGAGGCTCTTCTCGTCGTCTGGCTCTTCAGGCTTCGTGTCCAGCACAACCATTTTTCCTTTACAGGCCTTATCCTCATTGACGTCTTCCGTCGAACCAATCGCCTTATCGGCTGGGAGGAACTCCATGGCTGCTTGAACACCCATATCAGCAACGGCACCGATGTCAGGCTCGAATAGCACATGAGCTTGCAACACTGCCTCCTTGTGAGCTGAGGCAGTGTTCACCTCATCGGGCTCAGCCGTGTGAACTTTATTCTTCGGGCTGCTGCTTACATGGACCGCCGTGTGTGCCTTTACGGGTTCCTCCTCGGTCTTTTTGGCAGCCAACATTGTTATAACCCTTCGCAAGAGTTTGTTTGACTGCTTCTGTCCCTTTTTAAGAGCCGCCAACTTTTTTTTAATGTTGGCCACCTCTCCCCGGATCTCTTCTTGAAACTCCCTCCACTCGGAGTCTGTATCGGAGCTAGGTCGGGGTGCAGGAGTCTTGGGAGGTAAGCTAGGCACAACACTTGGGTTCTTCGAATATAGCAGCGCAACCCATGGGTCCTTCAACTCTTCATCAGTTGGCATCATCACAAACCCCTTAGGCTGAACACATTTGATATCATTAATAAAAACTATGGGGAGGGGCTACGGTCAATATGTTAATGCATATTAACTTATTTATTAGTGATACAAAAGGTATGGTCATAACGGTTATGACCGTTACTATAACACAGAGGTCATAACGGTTATGACCACTACACTAGCATATATATACGGTTATGACGACTAGGCTGATTATTTAAAATGACCAACAATATATATACCTGATTTTCGCCAACCGCGGTAAAAGCAGAGATAACAGCTTCGAACTTGACATTGTCCGATGTGGTCCACGACAGCATACGCGGAATGGCATGATCGTACTTGGAGCTGAATTTCAAGGCGATCGATGGGAGGGTCTCATAGGCCCAGACGAGCAAGGCATGGGGAAAGCCCGCAACACTGTAGTGCACTTTGTCTACCCGTAGTACCGCTCTTCTCTTAGAAGACAGCCTGTTTTCAACTGCGTTGCAGATTGCAGACCGGGTTGCCTCCCATGAGAGTACGCCCCAAGGAAAATCGTTGAATGCAGCGATGTTATCGGCCAGGGCAAAAAACTTAGGGTCTATCTTAACGGAGTTTGCGTTTGATAGTGGGATGCAGAAAATACAGTATAGTAAACTCAGCTTCACAGCGTCGTCGTCGTTGTCAAAATTGGCATTCGACAGCTGCAGGGCTAAGTTTTCTCTCGACACACCTCTCAACGTCGAAAAATATCTGGAGATCAATCGGCTTTCGACCACTGGGAGATGGGTAGAACCGACACATTTCATGCCGGTAATGAGGCAGAACTCGTTGATGGAAAATCTGCCAAGTTCTTCACCGACCTCAAACCAAAGAGCATCACCCATTGCTGAGTGATCAGTCAATCTCATAACAATGTTGTGGAAGACCTGCCCAGCCCAACCAAGAGTGGTCAATCTCAGAAAATGTTTAATGCACCGCTGCTGGATGACGGCCTCGTACTGTTGGGGAGTCAACCACTTTCTCAAATTCGCACAACTCTCATTGATGTTAATAAAGGTGTTGATTTTTGCCCTGGTAATTGCAGAATCCGGTACCCGTCTCTTATATTGAACCTGCGGTAATGTTAACCGTAACATTAAAGAGTAATTATCTTTGTGACCAACAAGCCATAATGAAAATGACCATCGGGAAAAACACATGAGTAATTTTCATTATGACCTTTGGTCATAATGAAAATGACCAGCCTAAAATAAGTTAAAACTCATGGTAATCATTATTATGACCAACAACTCATAATGAAAATGACCACCGGACATAACAGAAAACTGAATCTGAGTAATAATTATTATGACCAGAGAGTCATCACAAAAATTACCATTCCATTTTGGTTTCAAATAGCCGATATCATCTAAACTTAAACACAAACATCGACGAAAACCCTAATATAAATTATAAACCACAACACGAACTTGAGTTAAAGGATGTTATATGGTACGGAAACACATAAAAATTATAACTTTATGTACATTATGATAACATTTTTCAGCAAATCAATTGGAAAGTGGGAAATCACAAAAAACACATATAAAAATGGAAACTTTGTTTTCACAAAATCAACAAATACTGCATATTCCTACTGAAAAATATTAAAAGTGTAAACTTTATAAACACAAAGACCAAAACAACTTTTTAAACGATCGGGCTTCCGATATCTTTTGTAGTACGGCACTAATATATAATAACAATGAAAATATTTTTCATCGTTAAAACAAAAACCATTTTCATTACCTTTTCTGAGTCGGATATCTGATCGGCTAGTTCACTCACGAACTTTTGTGAGTCTTTCAATTCGACCTCCCCCTGCGTACCCTTCGGCGAGGTTTCGGGAGTAGTGTTTTTCTCTGACATTTTCGTTGGCGTCGACATGGGTATTTTTTAAAGATTTTTCGACGTTAGCAGACTTCCAACAAGTATATAAACGGCTCTCGTGGTGGTTTAGGACGGTTTTCGAGCGGTTTCTGAGCGGTTGCAGAGCTTTCTCTCTCTAGAATCGGGGTTTCTCTCTCCAAAACACTGTAGACGCTGGTTGGAAATTTTTGTGAGCTTAAACGAGGGAGAATGCCTTTTGGGCGGGTGAGAGATGAGGGTGAATCTGTAATTCAACATTTAAATGACTCTTGGTATTTCTATCATTTTAAAATAAAAAATGCATATTACAAAACGGTCAACTTCATAATGACCGCCTGGTAATTTTCGTTGTGACCGTCTTGTGCCTAAGGTTTGACTAATACGTCGCCGTTTTGACCAGTGCCTGCGGTCATAACGGTTTTGACCAGACGGTCATAACAGTTATGACCGATAGTGTAACGCAGAGGTCATAACGATTATGACCAGACGGTCATAACGGTTATGACCGCTGTTCATAGGTCATAACGGTTATGACCGCGCGGTCATAACGGTTATGACCGTATATGTAACGCAGCGGTCATAACGGTTATGACCAGACGGTCATAACGGTTATGACCAGACGGTCATAACAGTTTTGACCGATAGTGTAAAGAAGCGGTCATAACTGTTATGACCAGACGGTCATAACTGTTATGACCGATAGTGTAAAGAAGCGGTCATAACTGTTATGACCAGACGGTCATAACGGTTATGACCGATAGTGTAACGCAGCGGTCATAACGGTTATGACCGGACGGTCATAACTGTTATGACCGATAGTGTAAAGAAGCGGTCATAACTGTTATGACCAGACGGTCATAACTGTTGTGACCGATAGTGTAACGCAGCGGTCATAACGGTTATGACCGGACGGTCATAACTGTTATGACCGATAGTGTAAAGAAGCGGTCATAACTGTTATGACCAGACGGTCATAACTGTTGTGACCGATAGTGTAACGCAGCGGTCATAACGATTATGACCGGACGGTCATAACTGTTATGACCGATAGTGTAAAGAAGCGGTCATAACTGTTATGACCAGACGGTCATAACTGTTGTGACCGATAGTGTAACGCAGCGGTCATAACGATTATGACCGGACGGTCATAACCGTTATGACCGCTGGTCTTACACAGAGGTCATAACTGTTATGACCAGACGGTCATAACTGTTGTGACCGATAGTGTAACGCAGCGGTCATAACGATTATGACCGGGAGGTCATAACGGTTATGACCTTTGTGTAAGACCAGAGGTCATAACGGTTATGACCGTCTGGTCATAACCGTTATGACCGGGGCGTCTAACACTTGACCAATACGTCACCGTATTGATCATTTACAGGGGTCACAACGATAATGACCATGGGGTCATTATGAAAATGACCGATTCTGTAGAAGGATGTCTGACGAAAAACTGGTCATTTTTATAATGACCACCTGGTCAATATCGTTGTGACCAAAATTGTATGCTAAAATTTAACAGTTACAGGGGTCAAAACGATAATTACCAGGCGGTCATTATGATAACGACCGATCCTGTAAGACGACCAACTGTTAAACAAATTCAAAATAATTAAATTTTTTTCCCCTCTACAAACAAAGCGTTAAACGCAAAACTTTGAAACGAAAAACCCATTTTTTTAACTTTCGACTTCTTTGATTCGTTAACTTCGATTTCCCCATTGGTTCGATCTCTGGTGGCGGGTTTTTAAACTATTCTAAGTAGGTGGCCTTCTATATCACGAAGCTGTTTATGGATGCCTGTTACGTGGTGGTTTCGGACGGTTTTCGAGCGGTTCCGGCCGATTGCAACTCTTTCTCTCTCTACGTTTCATTTTCTCTCTCTAAAATACTGTAGATGCTGGTTCGGAACAATTTTCTGGGGCATGCGAGGGAGATGAGGGTAAACCCGTAATTTGACATACATTAAATGCAGATGGGCCCCACATATCATGGACTTTGCTGACGTGGCGGTGCTACAAATGAAGGGCTGAAAAAGTGGTGCTGATTTTAATAATATTTTCCCCACAGGTGCTAAAAGTGAAATTTACCCGAGTTAAAAATGTAAAATTTTAAAATGTATTCAAAAAAAATATATTTTAATATAAATATTGTTTCATACGTCACAGAATTCTATACAATCAAAAAAAATCTTCTCATTTAAATTTGGAATAACAAAATTATAGAATTTTAAAGTTTGAATTTTTAAGTTATAGTTGAAGTTATGAATAATGAAACTCAGTAAACTTTCAAAAAAAAAAAAAAAAACAGAGACAAAAACGAGTTTGAATTTTTCAACTCCAATAGTTGAACCCAATATAAGCTAAAAGTTTGAGTTTCTAGAATATACTAATTAGATCCAAATTAAGCAATAACTCAGTCAATCAGCAGGTCCCAGCATATATTCCCCATATCTTCAATAATTTTCTATTTTAATCACAATTACTGTGTTTAAATAAGATATCGGGGGACAGGAGATCGTGGGATTTAGAAAAAGAACTAAAAATACATGGGTTTAAAAAAAAAAAGTGAGGTTTATCTTCTGTCCCTTTCAGAAAAAGAACTAGGTGTTTGGTGAATGAGTTTAGTTTAAGATTTTTAAGTTTTAATAATAATTTTTCAGAAAAGATAAAAAAAATTTTCAAAAAAGATAAAAAACTTTTTCAGAAAAAGATAAAAAATATGATGAAAAAAATACAGTTTAATTTAAACTAAACTTGAAACCAAACCCCCCCCATAAAAATTCAAGGATTAAAAAAAAAAAAAGTGAGGTTTATTTTATGTCCCTTTCATCTTCAAAATCATATGTATACACTGTTGTTGAGCATGACCAGAAGTAAAATTATGGAGCCTCATAATTACTATCATCTGGACTTTTCTTTTAAATAAAAAAATAATATAACAAACATGAAAATGATTTTTCTAGTCAATTATAAGCATGGGCAAAGGGGTCTTTTTAACATAATCCAGTAAGCTCTGGTCGTGATACAAAGAATGGTCATTTCAGTACTTTTTTAATGAAAAATAATAAACAAGAAACGAATTATTTATGGTGTCTTCGTTGGCGAGTTAAACTCTTCTTAAATTTGATGGGTTGTTTTTATAAATAGCCCTCCAACTATACTTGTCTCATATTAATTCCTAAATTTTGATTTCACATTTTTTTTAATTTCTTCTATTTTTTGGTTTGTTTGGAATCAATGGTAATCGTAAAAGTGATTAGATGACACGGCATCAAATGATTGTACAAAAAAAAGCGCAAGTTTATACTTTATATTATCTCTCAAAAACTTTTTTGTCGTCGTACTAACGGTCTCTCTTTTAATATTTTATAATAAATATATCTATATGAATAAAAATCAAACACGATATTATCACATGAGCTTTATTTATAAGTAAAGTTGTAATAAAATATTTTTTGGAAAGAAATTATACTTCTAGAATTGATGTTTCAGAAGTAAATTATACTTATATAAAAGAATTATAGTATTTATCAATGATACTTTGGGGCCTAAAAATATTTAATTACCATTTTAGTCTTTTAAAGATCACATGATCTGAACATGTTCAATTTCTATTTAATTTTTGACAAACCATTGACATTGCCGTTGTTTGCAAAACAATTAAAAAAATAAAGGTAGCGTGATGTGTAAAGTTAAAAATCAGATATCAACATATAACAATGGAGGTATAATTCATGACCATTTATGAAAATAACCTAGTTTGGTTTACTTTTTTTATATTATTTTTATTTTTTTTATATTATGACTATTTCTTATAAAGTAGTATTAAAAACACTAATATTATCCAACACCATGTACTAATAAATGGAAATATGAGATTCTTGGATGAAATCTATCTTTTATTTATAAAAAATATGTGATCAGGAGCGGAGCCATATATGATCGAGTGGGGCATCCACACCCCAATGAACTTTTCTTGTCTTTTTTTTTTTAATCTTTACAAATTTCTCATTTTCCTCTGATAAAAATTGATTTTTCCCATATAAATCCATTAAAAACTTTATTCTTTAGTGTTGGTCCTTAACGACACAATAGATTAGCTCTATTATTGCCTATGATGCTCAGTATTGACAGTGGCCTGAATATTTTTTCCTTTTGATACCATGTGGTCTTCTCATATACCAAGGCGGAAAATTTGGTACTTTAAAAGTTTAATTTGACAATCTTGTGGAAAATTCTTTCTAGAAATACAACATATGTTTCGGTTACACCAAACAAAAGGTAGCACTTTTATTTATAGCAGATTAAATATTGTTTGTTAGAAGGGAAAAAAAAAAAAAGGTAACTAGTTTAGTTTTGGTTATCAAACGTGGTCGAATATTCATCATTTCCCATGTTTGCCCCAAAATCTTATTGAGCCAAGTCTGCTTGGTGGCTATTAATTAAGCTCTAATAAAAAGATCCATGTCAAGCTCCAAGTTGACAAAATTACAGGTGGAACCACATGTATTGTAAATATATGTAAATACATTTATACATACCTATATATATATATATATTTTGCACGTCATAAAGTTCCCAACTTGTGTTTTTCTTTAATATACTTTTGCTGGATTCTCAACTTGTAACTTGAGTTTATATTATAGGTTTAGTTTCACCTTCCATCTCGAAATGCTACACAAATTAATTAGTTTTTCTATTGGAGTTTGTAGCAGGGAAGCAAACTATTGAAATTCCAACACTAAAAAATATGTAAAAGGCCACTTCTACTTGCGGGGTTTAATTTTATATAGATGTATCACGAATTTATTTGTCAAAGCGCTTTTGGATAAATTTTTTTTTTTAAAAAGGGTATTCTAAAGAAAAATTGAAACCTATAAATAAGTGTCCATCTAAAAAGCTTAAGGTTTGATAATATTTCTTTATTAAAATTATCAGTATTTGTGTTAAACACAAAATTTTTTAAAACATAATAAGAGTTTTATTTAAGTAATAAAAATACCCCTACGTTTTAACTATCAAAGAAAGTATCTATTGAGTTTAAAAAGTTCACCGCTCTTGCAAGCTTTATTTTGGATTGAACAGATGGTTCCAAAAAATTAAAAAATAAAATAAATAAATAAAATAAAATAAAATTTGCAATGGAGCAACTTAGACAGGCAACATTTTGGAATAGACTTCATCAGTTACCAAACACCCATAACAAGCTCATCTACACTTCACGAGTTTTAATTTGTGAAGTTGTATGTATACTAATATAGCATGTACACGTACGAAATAGATAAACAAAACAATAGTAAAAATCAAAATAAAATGAAAAAATGAAAAAAAAAAATGTATAGCATGCCGCGATGTTTAATTAATTCGGTTGAACTCTTTGTCCTTTTACATCCTCCATTTAACCAAACTTGGCTATGAGAGGAATATTTTTTTTGTCCTTAATTTATAAAAATCAGGGATAATTTTTTAATTTAGTAGTCAAAACCTAATGACATTTGTAGTATTTCACTAAAACTCGCTGGATCCTTTCTGAATTTCCCCAATGTAATTGACCAGAAATTTTAATGATGTCGAGTAAGTACCAATTCAACAAAATATTATTCTTTCCTTATTTTTCTAAGTTTTTATATATTCTAAGTAGTTTTGAACTTCAAGAGCATGTGGGCTTTTGAGTTCCAGACAGGAACAAAATCTTATATTCGTATCTAATTAATTAATTAGATTAATTACGTAGTAAACTCCTTGGATTTAAAATTAACGTCAATGAGATGCCAAACACCTAATGATCGCCTAATGGTTTACATATACAAATACAGACGAATATATATATATATATATATATATCTATACACACACACACATATTGTGTTAATATCACCCAATGATTTCAAGAACATGAATCTTGACAATTTTCAATTGTTATTCAAAATACACAGTATTTTAGCCTCCAAATCAATTAAAATTCTTTATTTGATAAATGTTAAGGGGGGTAAAAGATATTTATTGCATGAAACTGCACCACTATTACTCGCCATTTTTATTTTTTAATTTTTGAAAATGATCGAATCTCATCATTATAACCACAAGATTGAAAAATTAAATGGCAAGATATACATATGCGTGTGTGTGTATACAAATGTACATAAATACATGCATATACAAATATATATATATATATGTGCGTATGTGTGTATTATACGTGCATACACAAACTTCTGTATGTACATATGCATGTGTCTCAAAGCAAAACCATGCAGCAAGTGATGTTAGTCCATATATATACGACTGACAGCAATAGTGGAATATTATATAAGAGAAAATTATAATGCAATGTTTTTTTTTTAAAAAAAATTTTGGCAACAATATCCCAAACAATAGCATGTTGGATTATAGTTTTAGTTTGCTAAACTTTAGGCTAAAATACATGTACATAGCCATTAGTCACACACGACATTAATACCAAAACTGTGACCTTATTTGTTAGTTAGAAGACACAACTGAACTTATATATAACTAAAGCATTATTTAATATTCCCACTACAAAATCTCAATGACCAGTCTGTTTGTTGGTCACCGAACAATGAAGAGCCCATGTCATGCCCCTATACTCCCCCAAATCTGTTGTACAAAACATTGATATTAATCTCTAACAAAATGTCGATAATAACATTTAGGTACACTCACATATATGACATTTTAAAATGACATTTGTAAATTTTTTTATACGTTATTATTATAATCAATTGATTTTAATTTAATATTTTCAGTAATGTTTATCATTTATCCTAATAATTCTAGATAATATCATGTTATGTATAGTTCTAAATAATAAAGGTACAGTACTATATGATCTCATAAAATCAGTGATTGTGATTATTTATTTAATTAAACGGTGTATTTTATTTGAATTTAGATACTGTGAAAGAATTCCTTTAAAACCTCATTACTACTTGCAAATATCTGATTTAAACTGTCATTATTACTCACAAATTAATTAATTAGAAATAAATGAATAATTCTCATGCTAAATTGTTTGCTATCATCTCACATGGCATTGACAACAACATAAACAACGGGCGAAATCCCGTAATTATCTCCAACTTCAAGGGCATTTTGGTAAGTCCATCGACTTTTTACTTTATAAGACGCCTCCATGACAATATTCCCACTACCCAACATCCCAAGACCGTTTCAGTATTTTCTCCCACTCTCTCTCCTTTCTCTCTCCCTCTCTTCACTTTCCCTCTTTTTTTCCCGAGAAACAAACAACCGAAAACGAAGGAGAAAAATGTCGCCGGCGATCGCGAGATCATGTAACAAGATCCGCCACATTGTGCGGATCCGTCAGATGCTGCAGCAGTGGCGGCGGAAGGCGCGGATGGCCGCCGGAGCCTCCCGAGCCCTCCCGCCGCCGCCGTCGGACGTGCCGGCGGGACACGTGGCGGTGTGCGTGGGGAGCAGCTCCAGGAGGTTTATTGTGCGTGCGACGCACCTGAATCACCCGATGTTCAAGAAGCTTCTGGTGCAGGCGGAGGAGGAGTACGGCTTCGGCAGCTACAACGGCCCTCTCTCCCTCCCCTGCGACGAGGACTTCTTCGAGGAAGTCCTCCGAGTTGTCTCCCGCTCCGACTCGGCCAACTCGGGACGCTTCTGCCACGTGGACATCAGGAAGCGCCTCGATCTCCTCGGCGCCGAATCTCGGCCGTTGCTTAACGATCTGTCCAATAAATCCATTTGCTGATCATCAGAACGAGCCGCGACACGGCTGAGTTTACGAGCGAGTTGCCTTTACTAACTTTCCTCTCTCTCCCTCTCTCTCTTTTATTTTCCTATTCTTCTTTTGAATTTTTTAACTATATTAACTATTTTTTTTGAATATTTTTTTGGTTGTTGTGAAAAATATTAAGTAGGGTTCAAGAGTTGAGACTTCTTTCAAGTTTTTTTTTTTTTTTTTTTGCTGAGTCGTCCCGAGTTGAATCGGACGAGTTGGTGATGGCTCGCTCAGTTGTAAAAATTTCTCAAGACTGTACTGACTTTTTGATCTCATGGATCATGAATGCTATTGCAAGGAATGTTTTTATTATTTTTATTTATTTATTTTTTTAAAGTTTTGATGTGATAATTTCAAGTAATATGCTTTAGATGAGATCATAAATATCCAGAACTCTTATACATATATATAGGGGTTTTGTACATATCTTTTTTATACCTTACTTGTAAGGTGACTTGTGGGTTGATTTAAATATAATATTTTTTTGTGATATTTAATTATATTTTTTTGTCTCCACATGCGTAACAGAGCATTCATATCTTGATTGGCATATGTTTTTGGACAAAAAGAAAAAACAAAAATGATATACAACAATAATAATAATAAAAGAAAACAAATTAAAATAATTTTTTTGACATCTTCAGAATATTGTTCCAATCATAATAACTTTAAAATATTTTTTTTTTTGCTCAAATTGGATAAATATAGGGGGTTAAAAATCCAAATAAAATGACAAAAAATATAAACATGTCTACTTAAAAAGTTGTATTTACAGTTTTCTTTATGCTACTTTTTGCCACTAGAGTTAACTAAATCATTTCAATGCGGTTTTCTTTGCCTCTTATGATATTTTTCTTTTTCAAGATAATTTATTAATTGAAATTTAAGTTTCCAAATCTGGAAGTGAAGTAGATTTAAACTGAAAACTAGTTTTTTATTTTTTATTTTTTTCCTTCACGGGTTCTAATGAATACAATCAGGTTTTGAATTTAAGATTTAAGATTCTGAACTATTGTTTCCTATCCATGCTAAACAAAAACTGATGTTTGAGCTAATCAATATTACACAAAAACATAATATGCTTCACCCTCGACCCCCAAAAAATAATAATAATAATAATAATAAATTTTTAAAGTTTCCAAATACTCGAGATAGTAACATATGAAAAAATGCAAAGTTTGTGACACCGTTGGTTGTTATTATCAATATTATTACAGAATAATTAAATGATATCTTGTTGTTGTGACTTCACAATTTATTTCATTGAAATAGGTATTCACGATAAGTCAAAAACTATCCATAATAATTCACCCAACAAAAAAAAAAAAAAAAAAAAAATCCATCAATAATTCAACAAAAAGGAAAAAAAAAAAAATCAATAATTGTGTGACTAGAAAGGCTGTTGAGAAATAGAAGCCTTATTTATTTATTATTGATATTAATAAAATTATAAAAAAAAAGTGATTAAATAGTGATTCATCTTGAATACAGAGTTACATTTAGTTTTAATCGATGCAAAACTTTATTATTCTAACTTTTCATGTGTTTTTTTTTTTTTTTAAATTCTCTTCTCAATTCTAAACACATTGAAAATACAATCATGCAATTCGAAAATTATCCTTACTAAAATTTGGCTTCAAGGCTCCTCACTCAACACCACTTGGATGGGGATTCTTTTCAACTTTCACGATAATCTTATCACGAACATTGGTCCTTATGATAATAAATTTTACCACAGTATATAATAATTACACTTCACACACTTAATAAAGATAAATTAAACAATGAGTTCTGTCTTATTTAATATATATGTCTTCTATATTTAATATCATCCTTTTTTTTTTTTTTTAAAGCAACACATATATAGATTTTATGTGTGTGTATATACATAGTCCTTCTTTTCTATTAAAGTGTGCCAGCAAAGCAACAGGAATTCAAATTGTTTTTCTGTTTCTTTCTTGAAGTGCTCTCGTGGTAAGTGTCCCTCCATTACGAGGAAAAAGCATGTGAAAAAAGTTTCAAAAGCTTAGCACTTTGTAATCATTGGTGACATACAAGAAAGCATTCGTATATACAGTACACATGATATGCTATATATATATATATATATGTATGTGTGTGTGTGTCTCTCTCTACATATATATATATATATATATAGTGGTTTGGCCAATGATCATGTTGAGTGGTTGAGTGATTCTTCAACAACATATCTGCTTTCTCATTATTTGGTCCAAGAGTAATAAATCCATAATTTTTTTTTTTATGTCAATATTCCACATAATTAACAGTGTAATGCTTCTTTTATTTATTATTACTTTTTTTTTTTGGCTGCTAACTGTGGGACAAGCTAGACTAATAATGTGCATAAAAAATCAATACTAAACCCATAATTAGGGGGGCAGTTAATAATTAACTAACTAATTATGTTTTTGACAAAATGGAAAATGACAACCTGAAATGTTGCATTTGATTGAGCCATGCCGGAAGCTATCGATTGCAAATGACGATTGCTTGAACCTGCTTTATAATATCTGGAGGGCATGAATAATAGCAATATAAATCAAGTCTAGATCTTCTGTCTTTTTTTGTTTTTATTTTTATTTTTTTTTAAGTCAACATTAGTAGAAAATCCAAGTCCTATATGACTCTAAGCTAATTGTAGGAGAAAATTTTCTGAGGTCGACGTTTTAGGTGATCGGCGAAAATAACTTAATTTGATTTATATTTATTTAATCGCGACTCTAATCATCCGTCATTTGGAGTAGTTTGCTAGCTAGCACACACTTGGATATATATATATATATATATATATATATATATATATTTAATGTTGATTGTAGTCCCTAATTGAAGGGACTAGTTGCTCGTATATTGATAGGGAAATATTTTACCCAAGGGACTTGAAACACCCCAATGGTGATAGCTAGGTAACGAAACCAGAAATTTTTTTTATTATTAGTTGTATCATATGTAGTTTTTTTTTAATATATTTTTTAATTATATCGTTATCCATTAACATATGAGAGACCAGTCTAACATATATGTGTTCTCGATGTTTAGACTAGCGTCGTAGTATTGTTTAACCATTCTGTCGGAAATGCTTTTGTATGGTATGGTATTAGTTTAGCGACTTGTGTGGATTTTCTAGCTTCTGAAACGTCAGAAAGAAAACTCAAAACACGTGAAGGTTTGTTTGTTTTGAAAGGGACACAGACAAATATGATCTACACAGGACGAAGTCAGAAAATTTATTTAGGTGGAGCTTAAATAAAGTTGAAATTTTGAAATAAATTTAAAATGTAATTGAATTTGATTTCTTTTTAAATTTATCTCTTTATTTTATTTTTCTATTTTTCTATAATATATCATTTTTTTCCTCTACATATTAGAACTTTTGTTTATTTGAGTTCTTAAATTTGAAATAATGGATTCAAGTAAAATAAATAAAATGCATCCAAAAATAGGGTATGATTAGAAGGAAACATTCATTCCAAGTGAAACTTTTAAAATATTTTTGCGTAAAATTTAGGGTTAGAAAAATTTATGGGCATAGTAATAAATTTTATATATCAAAATCAATGGAATGAAACGTCATATATAAAACATTCTCCATAAATTCTAAAATTAAAAATTCATACAGGGGCCAAGCAAGATTAAAAAAAAGAAAAAAGAAAAAGAAAAAGAAAAAGAGGGCATAGTAATATATATATATATATATTTATATATTATAATTACATAAAAGAGCCCTCTGATTGTAGTCATGGATAATTATAATAACATTAGCTAAAGTGTGCTTCAAGATGCTTTTGGGCTGGAAATCTCTATATATTCAGGCGCATTTACAATTTCATCATTACAAGCAATTCTTTATTAATAATTTATTTATATTTTTAGGAGAAGAGGCACTTTCTCTTTAGCGAGAGAGAGAGAGAGAAGAAGCGAATAGGCACTTTCCAGTCAGCGACTTTTCCTAATTTTTGTCCCCACTTAATAGAAACGCCAATAGCTATGTGGTTAGAAATTTTACCGATAATTTGACCATGTTTGAACATTTATTTGAAAAGTTTTATTTTATTTTTTTCTAAGTTTTAACAAGATTCCAATTGAATTTAAAATTTTTATTATTTTGAAATCTATATCATAAAATATAGTGTGCTTATGTACATAGAAATTTAATTATTTTGATATTCAGTTTTTCTTTTTCTGCAAATATACCGTGTGATTATGCACACGAAAATTGAGTTATTTTTATTATCAGTTTTTTTTTTTTCCTTTTTTATGTTAATGGTTTTGTCCATTTTCATTTCTTTTTGGTAATCCGTAGGATCGTGAGCCTATAAAGCTACTTAGCAGTTTTAACCCCAAAAAAAAATGAAAAATTAAAAGAATGGGATTCTATTTAAATAAAAACAATTTTAAAAAGCCATGTGAGCAGATTAAAAACAAGTTGTTCATCCAAAATTGAATTTAAAGAACTCTTTAATTTCAATGTTCAATAATTGTCATTAATTTTATTGCCAACTATACAATTTATTAGAACCGTCTAATATGTATCACATAATTAAAACGATATCCACTGATGAATAAACATTAGAGTAACTATTGAAACTACGCTCATATATTTACATATATATTTTTGCTAAAAGGCGATTTAGTAGTTGATTAGTTTATTTTTTAATTGATGACATGCCATACGCACCACCTAACTTATTGATGGATGGATGACCAATAAATTATCAATCACGTCGCTTGCTCTCCTTAAAATGCTGAAACATGTTAGAGCAGTTGAAGTTTAGTTTTTGATCTTTGTGTCTTTGTTGTTATTTTGAAAGGGTCGGGGGGAGACTGGAGATCTTATAGGATCCTATCCAAAATTTTCTTTTTCTAGGTTTTTTTGTTTTTTGTTTTTAAGCTCTTTATAGTTTGAATCTATATTTCTCGGCCGGGGCTGAAGTCAAAAAATAGTTTTAGTGGAGGCGCTATAAAAAATACAAATATATATTTTTTGAAATAAACATTTATTTATTTTAATTACTAAATGTGGGCACAGAGATTTTTTTTTAATAAATGGGAGCATAACTAAATTCTTCATAAATTTTAGGCGTAAAAGTTAAAATATCAAATTGAAATAGAATCGCAGTTGTAATTTTTCTTATAAAATGAAAGCACAATTGAAATTTAAAAAAACTTTTAGGGTTAAAAATCAATTTTTAACATGTGAATGGGGGTGTCCCCCAACTCAATTATATGTGGCTATGCCATTGTTCTCAACATTACATCCGGTACATAAAATCAAATCAAAATCAAAATATGGGTTATTGAGAGAAAGTAATATAAATTTAACAATTCAAAACAAAATCTTATTATTAGGGTGGTTTTTTTTTTAAATTAATTTTAACGTAAAATTCTTTTTGTTTTTGTTCTGTTTTTGTTTTTCTTTTCATTTTGTTTTTGCTTTTATTTTGTTTTTGTTTTTGTCTTTATTTTTTTTTCCGCTTGGGGGATTAGTAAATAGCAATGAATAGCAAATAGATTATTTAGCTAGTAAATTTACTTTTTAATATTGTTATTTACTTCAAATTTTTTGAAATCTTACTATTTGTTTCGTTTAGCTTCATAAAAATGCTATTTATTATTCTTCGTTATTAAGGGCAAAATCTGTTTTATAAATGCTAAAATTTCGGAGAAATTATATATACATATATATATATCCTAAAGCTCAACCATAGGTATTATTAAAAAAAAAAAAAAAGGTATTATAATTTAGTAGCTATGCTTTAAATGAAAGAGAGAGCTTTGAGCTAGTAGTAATCCAGCTCTTGATCTGTGTTTTGCTATTGGCGTTTTCTCTTTTTTTTTTTTTGGAAGAAGATACCGTGTGGTTAGAAGATGTTCTACAACTATTGTATCTCATGGATTGAAAGATGTTTTTTCTTAAAAAAAAAAAAAAAAAAAATTAATAAACAATTTAGCAGTAATCTTTTCATTTATATATAGTAGTAACCTATAGCCGGAATATATGTGTAAACTAGATATATATATAAATAGTGGCGGAGCTAGAAATTTTTTTTAAGAGGGACGTGAATTGAATAAAAAATTTGAACTAAAACTACAATGCTAAAATATTTTATTATTATTATCTATTTGTCTTTTTTGTTTTTTCTTTCCTAAATGAACTAAGCTTCTAATAGAGTTGAATTTAAATTTAAAGTTTAGAGTTAAAAAATTGTGAAATTATATAGTTTATAAATTATAGTTGATTTTGATTGATTTGAGATATTAAATTATGAATATTAGTATTTTAAAATCGAAGTTTAAGGTGAAATATGTAAATGATATAATTAATAAAATTTCAGGAGGGACAGATAAGAGACCAAGTTGTAAAACATTCGTTTATAAAGGGGAAAAATTGTAGGAAATAATGAGCATTTTGAAAACTGGAAAGGTAAATATATATATATATATATATATATATATATTGCAAAAGTCCAGGGGTGCTCCCCCTCGACCCTCACCTTAATCTCCCTCCGCCCTTGTATGCACATACATATATTAATGTAACTTGCCAATGATCATAATCGGTCAGTGATTATCATTATCCCACCTTAAATTAATAAAAGAACGTGAGGATAATGAAACTAAAGGACCAAATACTGATTTAGGTTTATCCTTTTCTAATTAATGATTAGACACATAAAAGTAATTACGTAAATCACACAAAACATGCTTAAGATAATTACGTGCGCTGATGGTGTGAAAGACGGGTTTTCATTAACGGTCAAGAATTATAAACGAAAGAAGACAAATAAATAAAGTAGCTCAAAATAGGGGAAAAAAAAAAAGAAAAAAGAAAAAAAAAAAGATGAAAGCATGCTGTTTTTAATGAAATTTGTATTGATGTAACTAAACCTATTAAATGTTGTCTGTCAGTTGTCTTTCTCACCACATCATGCGCCAGCTTACTTTGGATTAAATAGCATTATTTTTCAAGAATATTAAGTCACAATTTATTCCTATTTCAATTTCTGCCATATTAAACAAATTCAAAGAAATCTCGATTTCAAAATATGTATAAAAAAATCTAATGGGATGTTTGGATCATCTATTGGGAATATTTTTTAAATACAGTACAAGATTTATTTAGTTGTTAGTGTTTTGTATTTAAATACACAACTTTTTGAACAAACCCCAATACAAAACATTATTTATCATTTGAATTCATACATTCCAATGCATATATTTTTAAACACATATTTACTCCTTTATGCATTTAAATATATTTCAATATTAACATCCAAATACATATTAGAATACATGCACATCTAAACGCCTATTAAAATATATCCATTACATTTGAATACAATATTAACTATAATGGACATCAAAACGTATCATAAAAATGAGATCATAGATTGTTTTTAACACTACTTAAAAAATTTTTCTATAAATTTTTATTTTTTGTAAAAATTTAAATTAACTATTTAAATTTATGATCGAAACGAGAGCTTAATTTATAATTTACTAGAAAATTTCTCCTCTTTTTTCTCTTTCTCCCTCAAAATATTCCGGGCCGGCCCTTCCTATCTCTGATCCATTCCCCACGTATGATGCGTTGGACTTTTTGGAACAAAAGTAGCTTTTAAGAGGGCCCCGTAAGTCTTTTCAAGTAAGGAGGAATAAGGATAGTGTTACAAAGTCATTTCAAAATGACTTGCCAAAATACTTTTCAAATGTAAAGTGACATACACCAATAGCAAAAAGAAACGAAAATGAGACACGGAACATAGATTGTGCTTGACCAGTGAAACTTTTCTAGGAGCTTTCTAAGTGGGGATACGGAATATCTTGTCGATAATGTGCGTTTCTGAATTTTAGATTCGTTTAAAATCATTGCAAAATATTAAAATATATATATATATATATATATATACAAAATTAACATGATTTGATAAAAATCTACTACTCAAAATAGCACCCGACTAATGAGGTTTTTATTTATTTATTTATTATTATTATTTTTTTTGTTCTACCAAAACAATTCTCATACTGCACGGAACAAGTTTAGGAAGAGATACAAGGCAAATCTGCGCAATGAGATCTTTTGTTTCTAAGCCAACTAGGAAACCACACTTTTTGTGTAGGCCTTTTAAAGACAAGCATCAAATCTAAAATGGTGATTGTCATATATTGCCATAATTGAGTACTTTGGTGTCTTAGTTTAGTGATATAACATCTGTAATCATCTATTAACTCATCTCTGTCCGGGCCAAAAAAATTTTGCAGATTTTTTTAGAAGGGAGAATATATTCCAAATCGAGAAAATTCGAACATTAATATTGACCCCATGACCTTAAACACAACAGGAAAACCACAATCTGGATAGACAATAGGCATGTTATCAAGTTCAAGAAATAACAAGCACCACTCGTTAAACCTCCGATGGTGAGCAACTAACGGAAGAACTACTAGAAAAAGTAGTAGAACCCAATAAACACACAGTATAGCTGAATCGCAACCTGAATAATAATGTGTAAACCCCATATCACCGAAAGACTGCACTGTCATTATCATAGGAATCCTAGTAGGTAGCTTAAATCCTTTAAGGATTTTAGCTACTTAAAATTAGATTCATCGATAACAACACTACAAACAAGCAACCATCAATCTCTACCTCACATTTAATCTGTCCCAAGAGAAACTCCACATCACAGATCACCACCACCACCAGAATGTCCATTGTTTGACAAGTTTGGAGACCAGATTTCAGGATCGAGAACCCGGTGATATGCCCGAAGGTGGTCTCAGAGTTCCTAACAACCCATTCCCTTTAGCCCACTCTTTGTACTTTTTTTCCTTTTTCTTTTTTTTTTTTCCACTCTAAGATGACGTTTTTTTAAAATGTCCATTTAAATCATAGATTACATTTGACTGTTCATTCAAAATGAATTTTTGCATTTCAATATAGAATTTGAATTGTGTATTTAACTTAAATAATGTATTTTGGATAGTTTTTGCAAAATATAACATTCAAATAATGTAAAGTATAAAAATAAGTATGATGCAAATTTCTAAAACCTGAAATTTGGATTTAGATTTCAGTTGAATTATTATAAAATAATAAAAATATTTAAATGCACTTAAATGTTTTGTCACCAACCAAATACATCTTGCATTATAATTAAATGATAACTATTAAAAATGGTGATCTAAATGGTTCCTAACTCTAATGAAATTCAATCGTAGAAAATTTAATCGTAAAAAATTCACTAGCAGTTTACTTTTCATACAAAATTCTGTAGAATAATATTTTTTTTTCTAAATTATTTTCTATTCTCTTACTACATTACAAGCACGAAAGACACTGTACTCTCACATGCCACCACTTGATGGATCTAATATCCGTCACATGATTTTTTTTTATTTGTCTATTCTGTACGGATATATTTTTTTCTTAATTATTATTTTTTTGAATTTTTTTTCTGAATTATTTTCTATTATCTTACTACATTACAAGCACGAAAGACACTGTACTCTCACATGCCACCACTTAATGGATATAATATCGGTCAGATGATTTTTTTTTTGTTTGTCTATTCCGTACGGATATTTTGGGTACTCTCCTACTTGCTTTCTTATAAAGTATAAATAAATGCATCCACGTTTTCCGTTAGGATGGGGCCACGTGTGGGGTAGTGATCACGTGATCCTCATCCGGAAAACACAGTGGCACGACCCCTACTCGATTGGACCCACCGGAGAAGAAGTAATCGGAGCCGCAACGTGGGATGGAAAACATCATTCTTGTCCGTCTCTAATTCGCGGAAAATCGGTGCGTTTTTTAATACAAATAGTACGCAGAGTAGGTGATAGCTGAACTAGGTGAGATTATCATTTCCCCAACGGAAGGGTGACTGACACACAGGTACGTACAGATTCGTACTTGATGCAGTAAGACAATTTTGTCCCTACTCTTTGGCTTGGCTTTGCCTTTTGGCTTCACAAATTTTCTGGGGACATTTTGGGGAAAAAAGTGGAAAGGAATATTCCCTGTTTCTGAAAATGATGCTGCGTGCTTTTTGCAACTTGGATGGAAATGGGGACCAGGATACACAGAGCCAATTTTGGCTTAATTAATTAGCACACATGATTTAATATTTTATTTTGTTTTTTTGTATTTGTGATCCGTCAAATCTATGTGCTAGCGTTGTTTTAGTTCCGTTTTTTATTTATGCCAAATTGGTAGTAACCTCATTCTTTTAAGTTACTGACTCTTAATCAATTGGCAGATTCATTGATTATAGAGGTTTTTTTTTTTTTCAAAACAAGTTTTATACGTGCTTGAATATTGGTGTGTCGAGAAAATTTTCATTATCGAATCTTGATTTATATCTTTTTTCCTAATCTTCCTCAGTTTTTTCTAATAGATTTGATTTTAATTAAGGGTTTTGTCTCGTGTATTACGTGGTTATTTACATTGAAATTTGTAAACTACATTTAGTTGAATACAATATTTCCTTTTCAAAAAAAAAAAAAAAAATCTCACTTTGCACATATATATTATTCTCGTTCTAATATTATTGTAATTACACGTGCGTGGTAGGAAACTTGACGTAACTCATGAATGATTAGAGTTCAACATTTTCAGTTAATAAAAATCATATTGAAAGTGCTACTTTCTTCTTCTTCTTCTAATTCTTTTTTTTTTTTTTTTGGTAAATCATATTTAAAGTGCTACTTGATTAAATAATGAAACCATTCGGCGTGTTAAAATTATTAAATAAATTTGATGAGGGTTACATCTCATTATTACATTATTAAATTATTAATATCCTAAAATGTGATTAGCAAAAGAAAAAAAAAATAATATCCCAACATTCAAGATCATATATTATCTCTTAAAAATTATAAATGGAAGAGTTGCTCTTTCAATTAATTAACTTTATAACAATCCTATTCATATTGACATTAGTATTATTTTGATCAATCTCCAACCAACTGTTTCATATACTTGATGACCTTCAACAACATATGCGCAGTACACTTTAAGAGTGACATTCTTACGTGCATCTTAGTTGTAAAAATTTCCTCTCTCTAGATTTTAGTTTTAGACTCCCCAGCCTTCCATACTTTCATAATTTTTTCAAACTGACATTGATATTAGAATTACCCTAACGCAGAAACAAGACATGGATCGACCTTTGTAGTCATGAGGGTTGAAAGAGGGGCAAGAAAAAACCTAAATGTCATGAATGATAGTTTCGTTAATGATAGTTTGTGAACTTCACAGTTATAATATTTGTTGTCCTAATTTTTTTTTAAATAAGAGAATAAAAACACAAATAGATAGAGAGGTACGTGATTTTTTGTTTTTTGTTTTTTTTTTTGTAATTTTTTTCATTATAATAAATTACTGTAGTAGCTTAAAGAGGATATAGTCTCATATTGAGGTCTATAAATCTTTGTGTGTTTGTGTTTGTTTATTTTCTTATACAATTTTATTGTTCTCGATGAATTTTAACAACTCAATCTCATACAAAGCCACCCACTCAAATATTATAAAAATATAAATAATACAAAATCTCAAAAGTGTAAAATAATAATAATAAAGAAACAACCTAATGCAATGCTAAAAAAAAAAAAAAAGAACTAGGCGGCCGGGAGGTTCCAGAAGAACCAGCAAAGACCAATTCTTCATATACACACCTCCACAAATGCCTTATTGAACACTCATCTTTCCAAGTGGGATATATAGAATGAAAAAATCGTAATTGGCTCATCTGTTAATAGATTAAAATTGTTGAAATTAATTTTTGCTTCTCAAAAAAATAAAAAAAATAAAAATTGAAGAGCTTGATTATTATTAAACTTATGATAATAAGATGGCATCAACGTTAAATTGTTGTCTTCACAGCCAAAATCTTCAATGGATCACGTACTTAATCCTACGTGGAAATTTCATGGAAATCAAATCTTTAGCAATTATTTTGCTAAAGGATAAGGATAGTGACGGATCATGGATGGATCGACCACACCACACGATCAACTGCATGCGCTTGTAGTCACGAAAGAGTAGCATGATCTTGAGCCGCGATGCGGTATGCCACCGCTCCAAAAGAATTGTCATATATATATATATATATATATATATATTTCCATATCCAATTGAGAACACAAAAACTATCTGGCCACATGCAACTCTACCACAAAAGGCTTCTACGTTCAATGTGTTTGGAAAATGTAGCAATAATTTCTAACCCTACAATTAAATGCCCATATGACTAGTACGATCTTTATAATTTTGTTGTTGTTCAGTACGACTTTGTGGATAGAATTGTTGAGCATGGCATGAAGAGACTGAAAATGAGACATGAATAAAGGAGTAAGCGTTGCATTTCCCGACAATACCAACTCACAATTATATATAATTTCCACAACACAATTTTGGAGCCCAGCAGTGCAATATCAATATTGCATTTGCATGTCTGAGCCCCCACGGCATATTTAGCCCACTTCTCGTTTCCTTGCTTGTGTTTCTCCTAGTCTAACAATACTCATGAAACTGATATATATATATATATATATACTCAAAATTTTTAGTTCCCGAATTATAGGACAAATTTCGTTTTGATCCCTAGATAACATCATAGAATGTGTTCTTGAGTTCTGTCAAATTATTTTAAATTAGTTATTATTATGTGATCCGGCGTCCTACTAAAATCTCGATGGGAAAAGACACATGAGATAACCATGTGTAGATTGGTGGGGATTCGCTTTGTAATGACGTTATATGTTAGTGCAAAACTATTATTTAAACACCTTTGTACTTGTTTTCGTGAGGCTTTAATATTTGGCCAGACGAATGAATATTTGGGATTTTTGGGAGAACATACTAGATCAGGGATTGATACCTTAAAATGTTTCAAAATTTAGAGACCAAAATGAGATTTAATTAACATATAGTTTAGGGACTAAAAATGATATTAAAATGAGATTTGGCCTATAGTTTAAAATCGAAACTGAGATAATTAAAATTTTATGCAGGGAGATTATATACATATATATATCTATATATATATGTCAAGTTGGGTGGTAGAAGCTGGTGTGCAAATTGAAGATCTCATAAAAAGTTTGCTTATTTTCCATATTTATGCTTTGATATTATTTCGATTTAAAATGAAGGGAAAAAAGTTTTAATTTTGGCTATCAATAGGAATTGAGGGGAGACACAGCTTCAGGTGAAGCCGTGAGGGTGTCTCGCTTTATTTTCTAACTTATATATGTGCACTGTACACATAGAGCCTAAATATTGATGATGGTTAAATGAATTAATATCGTGAAAAACAGATGTTTTTATATATAATATTTTAGGAGACATGTTATAGTTTATATATATCCTACCCAAACACAATGAAATGGAATGGCCACATATGTTCCCTTAGAGTGTACGGGTGCAGAGTACTTTGATTATTTCTGTGGCACAAAAACAAAAACAAAAACAAAAACAAAAACAAAACCTTGAGGATATATGTGTGTGTGCATGTGTGTATATTTATGTGATCTGTGCATGTAATTTGTGGTCTCTTTGTGAGGAAAATTAGTTACGTATTTTTAAGTTCTAACCAAAGATCTTATTCCATATATATATATATATACACACACACAAATATGTATGTGTATGCATACATGAAATAATGTCCTTTTCTAAATCCTCTTTTCACTTAATTAGCATGAAACAATAGAGCTGTAAACTATATGCAACGTAATGATTAATGTTACATCTTTCATGAAAATTTTACTCCACTTTTAATTACAGACTTGTCATTATCAAATTAATAGTACACTTAGAAAGGCTAGATCCTTAAATTCCGCACAGACATGTGAAACACATCACAACATTGTTAATTGAAGATAACATACATGATATAACAACATTACATGAATTTTCATTTTTCGCATTTGGCTCATGTATTCCTATGTTCATGTCCGTCTCGTGCCCTTTTAACAATTATCTTTAACATGCTAATAAACTGATAAATATTTTTTAACTAATTAATGTAACATAATTTTTTAAATTAATTAATATGACATTTAATAACGTGTCATATTATTATTAAAGGGACATAAAAGATAAAAAAAATAAAGACACTCAGGAGTTAAATTTTTTTATATTTTTCATTCATAACATCGAGTCATGTTGATTTGATATATATAGAAATTAAGGAGTAAATGTAGGGATGAGAAGTATATGAATAGACAGAGGCAGAGCTCCTTCTACGAAATTTCGAAGAAGTTGTGCGTATGTTGTATTGTCAATTGTGGGGCATAGCAGGAGACAAAGATCCAGAAAAAAACATGTATAGCCAACTGTAAACTAAACTTTCCTTGATCTTAAATCAACTCTTCAGCATTTTGTCTCATGTTTACGTTAAAGATAGTAACCATTTTTCTTCTCATATTTTCCACTTCAAATTTTTACAGACTAGTTAGGAGAGAAAGCAAGTTTCATTTGTAAATTTTTTCCTTGGAATTGTACTACAATATGCTGTCATCAATTAGAGGCTTCGATCGTGTTCTACACATGCTGGAGAAAACTCTCAAAAATATATAAATAAACAAACAAATAAATAGAATCCGCAATGCACTACGAACTTTTATACAATTGACAATCTCTCGGACAATATTCTAAAAAGGATTGAAGCAAATTATTACAGACGCTAATTTAATTAAGATGTATTAAGTTTTGTGATGCCAGTTTCTATATCTCATCATTTTTTAAAAATTAAAAAAAAAAAAAAAACTGAAAAGTGGGCTACTGTGTTTGCTTTTTCATGCATTGTAGGCTTGATTTTACAATTATGTAAAGGTTTTGAATTTGCTTTATTTTTATACAATTCAATATTTAAATTGAGATTATCATTATGAACAAACATGCGATGACATAGAATTTCAACGAGATTAGCAAGGTAAGATTTCGGAGAGCCTAAATCCCAGTTTGGATTTTCATTTTAAACCCATTATTCAATGTTTTTTTTTTTATATAGTGTTTTCTCTTATTAAAATTAAAATTTTCAGTTTGGAAAATGAGTGTAAAACGGAAATCCAACTAGAACATTGGTTTCCAGTTGAAATTCTTATATGCTCACAAATAATCAGACTGAGCATTAAAGAAGTGAAATTTAATTCAGTCTAATGAGATCTAAGAAACCTCTTTCAATATATATCTATTGGATTGTTTCAAAATAATTTCCCCCTCAAACATAATTATGTGGAGGAAAATATAAAACAAGGGAATATTACAGTCCTGTATATAATACAAAACCTACCAAACGGTTCCATACATATCTATATTATGGTACATAAAAAAGATTTTTTAGCTAGAATATATATATATATATATATATATATACATATTTATATACACACACAAATATGGAGTTTAATTTTGTGATTCACCAAAACTATAAAGTCATGGGTTTGGATATATTATTTCTTTATATGTATAGTTTTGGTGTGGACAAGACCCATTTGGGACAGATAGGGACAAATTGATATTAAAGAATTAACTACTATGGCAACGGTACCACTGGGAAATATAGATATTTTTTATTTCTTTTTTATGAGAAGGAAATTTTCTTGTGGATTTTAGGCAACAGAAGAAGATATTATTTTTAGGTCTTTTCTTAGGGGAGTTGGAGATCGATGTAGTTTTATGGTAAAGCTTGTGTGGGGTTGTCAGAAACTCAGAAGACTTTTGTGGCTGTGACCAAAAGAATACAAATATGCCATTAATAATAAAGCGAGAGGACCAGTACTTCTACACCAGACCAAAGGCATTCATTCCCTTTAAAAAATGGTCCTATTGTGTGTATAGATAAATATACGTATATATACATACATCTATTACTAACATTTAAATGGATCTTGAGCCCAAAAGAAGAAAGGATGAACAGGGTTTTCGTCCTTTACTCATAGATTGTCACATGACGGTCGAGTTTTTCCGCCAAGTAGATTTTTTTTCTTTTGTTTTATTTTATTTATTTATTCCGTATGTGTATGCTCGATATCTATTATCAACATTTGACGTTCTCGTCAATTAGTATATAAATAAAAGCAAAACACAACAAGTTAATTTTGAGTTAATGAATAAGGAGAATTTTGGTACAAGTGACACAAAAAAAAAAAAAAAAAAAAATCTCAGATCTTAATCCTTTTTATTTTTTAGCGTTAAATTAAAATATTCATTATGTATTAGATCTAAAATTAATCCTTATATTTGATTGAATATTACGAGACACGATTACTGATAAATCTCCGGCCCTTTTTTCAAATAAAATCCAATGTTTGAACCTTGGTCCCATTTTCTTCAGGACATAAGTAAATATCAGTTTTCAGTAAATTATTGAAATAAATAACAGATTTTAAATATTTGGAGTATCCACAGTAAATAGTAAATCTATTATGTAAATAATCTACTTACTAGAAATAAATTGTGATTGCAATCATAATTTAACAGTAATTCCACACCTAATTTCACCTTAAAGTACGTAGTTTGATTTCTAACACCTCCAAGTTAAAATAATAATATAATAATAATATTTAGAGATAAATTAATTAGTTATTTACCTAATAAATTTGTTATTTACTTAATAAATTTGCTTTTTATATAAATATTTTAAAATGTTATTATTTACATTACTTATTTTCTTAAAAATGCTACTTATTATAATTTCTTTTTTTTTTTTTAATATAATCGGACAGTTATAAATCTTCTTCCCATTACAATCAATGTAATTTATCTCTTTTTTTTTTTTTTTTACTTAATGTTTTCTTCTTTCTCTCTTTTTACAAGGAAATAATCAATCCATATTTTCATCCAACATATATCGCCATGAATAAAGCAATTAATCAATTAGGTTGTGATAGTATATAAATGTAGCTATATGGTAGTTAGTGTTTGTTAAAGGGTCATGTTAATTATGAAGGTAGGGTTCATATATATTATTCAAAAACTATGAATTCAACTATATATATATATAGTTATATATATATATATATCCATTAAGGAACTGATTCAAAAAGTCTGAGAAGCCACATGCAAGTCATGGGTGAGCTAGTTTTTCTTTTGTCCTTTTACCTTTGATCTCTGTCTCAAGCACAAAAAGCATGTCACCTTTTACTATTTTTCATTTAGCAAAAGAAAACAATAATATGTATATGTATATATATATATATATATATTTATATTTAATGTCTGCATGTGTGTGTGTGTGAGACTATACAACTTAAAATGCTGCTTTTCGTTAATGAGGATTCCAAGTAGTGCGTTTTCCCGTAATGTCCGCACTATTGTTAATACTACGGCTTCCTTTTTTTTTTTTTTCTAATTAGAAAAAGGATCATTGGTGTTCACACTTTGTTCATTTACCTTTCATTTAAGAATCTAATGGAAGTACAAGTGAAACAGTATTAGAATCTAACCAATTCTTCCATTAGGCTCAAATCAGAATTACTTAGTCCACGATAAAATCGTGATTCTCACAAGGATAAGGTCATATTTATAGTTGTATCTTAAAGTGATTACTTAAATAAAATTGAGAGAGATATTAAAAAAGACATCTATAACCGTTATATCGGAGCAGTCTAGCAAATTTCCTTGAAATTATATTTTAGACAAATCGGAAAAGATTCTACATTTCATGCCACAACCATACCCACTAAATAAAATAATATAAATTCACCTTTTTCATTAGATTTTTATTTATTAAATTTTATTATGTTTATGAAATGAAAAAATTTGACAATGGACTACACGAAAAAAGTGGCCCAATGTTGATTGTAAAAGCTGACATTCGATATATTCACAGAAAAACCGATGGACAAAACTAAAGGGCATACAGCATAAACACTTATACGTACATATATATGTGTGGGTATTATAAATATATATTTCTAATTATCTACACATATTATTTGTGTTTTATATATTTGGATGTATATCGGAGTATAGGATAAGATAAAAAGATATTTCTTTTTCATGGAATTCATGAATAAAGTCTCGCATTTTGTCTATACATTATATATATATATATATACATATATGCTATACAATCAAAAGAAGGAACGCAAACTTATGTGGATCGTTGGATCACTGGATTTTGATCATCATGAACTTCATTATATATATATGTGTGCGTGTGTGTGCGCCTTGGCTCGCTTACACGGACAGGTAAGGAGACCCATGCATAAAAACGCAACTGGCCATGCAAGCATTTAAGGGGCCGATTGGGACCTATATATATACATATATAGAAATAATTTCTTTATTTACCATTTAATAAAACAGCAACCGCAATAATTAATTCTGGATTTGGAAAAAAAATATAAATAAAAGTAGCTAGATGAATATTGATAAATTAGCTCCGTTGGGTTAGTTCAGTAAGTAGAAAGAGAAGGATTTGGATAAGTTTTTTCATATTTAAAATCAGAGAATATTTTAAGAAGATAATAACAAAAAAAAGCGTGATAACCATAGATCACCCTAAAAAAAAAAAAAGGAGAGCATAAATTATGTATATTAATTGAATCCTTTTCTATCCAAAAAAAAAAAAAAAAAAACTTAAGTATAAAATTGTAGGAATAAATCCTCAGCCAAAGTCATTGAATTATTTCCAGCTATCCAGACACATGTGTTTAAAGAATTTAATTATAGCTGGTAAGTCGTACTACATATAAATATAAATATAAATAAATAATATATATATATATATATATATATGTGCTTATGCATGTGATCAATATAGGCCGTCAAAGAAGATGGCAATTAGTGGGGAAAAAAAATCGGTGAATGATATTTATTTATGTGAAATATATAAATTAAATATACATATATGTGTAACGTTTTTTTCTCTTAGATTCTTATTTTTAAAGGTATAATTTCAACCACGTTAGTTTCTGCTTGCTTTGAAATTCATCAATTGGACAAATTATATGCAAGAGTTTTTTTTTTTTTTTGGGATGGTCATTTGTTCAATATTTTAGATGTTTTTGTATTCGCCTTCTATTCTTTTTCCTTTTAATAATATGAGTGAGAAACTTAGTGTATGATGAGGTCATTAGACGGTGTCAATATTTAAATAAAATATATTAATTTCTCTAGATGTTAGTTGTTTACTCTCAATATATATATGTCGTGCGTGTTATATTATATATTCAAATTTGTGGTTTTCCAATACATTAGCCTATCCTCTTTCTCCATTGACGTAAAAAAGAAAAAAAAAATGTTTGCAACAAAAGGATAGAAATCTGCACAGGGAATTTATAAAAAGAAGCAAATGGAACATTTTGGACAAAAATCTTGGTTAATATGTATCTCCTTTATTTAATAATTGATATTTGATAAGTTAATTAAAGAAAAACTGATTTATTAATATGTTTTTACCTTATTATTTTTTTCTCCAAAACCACAAATTTTGTTTTTAAATTTTTAGTTAACACCTTAGAAGTATTAATTCATTAATTAATCTCTGAGTAAGCAAGATGAAGCTGGACATTTTACCTATGCATAAAATATTACTAATATGATGTTATATCGTTCAGTACCTTGTTCATTTGATCCAATTATATATTGTGAATGATCGGGCGTTATGATAGTATGTTTTTTATTATATGTATGAGTTGATTCTCTCATTATATAGTGTCAGTGGTGATAAATTATATGTTATGGGTTACAACTTTAAGAAAATTATGTGATAAGTTTAAAGAAAATCTTATCTATAGGATATAGTTTTGAAATGCTTAACGATATTAAAATCATCTTAGATAAAAAAAAAAAAAATATGACAATATAATAAAATTTGATGAAATTTTAACAGCTCAAAATTGTGAAAAAAGTTCTATCACAGATTTTTCTTATTTACCCCCAAAAAATAATCTTAACTCTCAGCATCTGTTTGACAAGTTAGTTGAATATGGAAATTTTAAATTAAAATTGGTTGATTTTTCAAAATCTAGTTATTAATTTTATTGATTTTTTAAAAGATGTTAAAAATTTGATATAATTAGAATTAAACTAACTTATCAACTAAACATCAATAATTGACAGTTCTTTCCGTTTTTATTGCACAACCACATGTGCATGAATAGAGGTAAAATCTTCTCAGCGAAAAAGCAGAAAAAATTATTTAAAAAAAAAAGCAGAAAAAAAATTTGTAAGTACTAGCAATGAAGCTGATTGACAAGTCACGTTCAACCACCGCAATATTTAAAAAAAAAAAAAACCATCATCTTATCTAAGAAAGAATTTTTGTCCATAATATTTTAATTTTGAGATTAATATTCCCATTTGGTAAGAGTAACTACAATTTTAATATTAATTATAAGGATATTGTATATTATTTTTTCTTACAAATTTTTTTTTTTCATTTCAATCTCTATTTTATTGTCATTATTATTCTTTTTGTAATTCTAAAATCAAGTGAAGGGTTTTTTCACTGTACATCAGGTGGGATGATCTCTTTAATATAACTTTTTTCCATATAATTTGTAATAATTCTAGTTAATTTACTTGTAATATTATGTGATATTATGTATAATACAATATTATATATCACTAACTTATCATGTTGTGCATGATTTTACTAAAATTACAAATAAATTAATTAATTGTTTGTTATAAGTTAGTTAAAAGAAAGTTACAATGGGACCATACTGGCAATGGTAGAAGATGAAGATCCCACAGTTTTTTATGAATTCAAAAATAATCAGATATACAATTATAATAACTAGTGATCCGTACACTTGTATGTACCCCACATTCCCTGACAAGCATCTGGGTTTGTATTTGTGGGTAAACTTTCTTAAAAGGCTCTTTAGATGCCCTTATTGCTTTTAATTTGACTCCAGGTCTCGCTCTTTTTTTTTTTTTTTCATCCATCCCCATAATCCATGCACAGATCTTGATTATTATTTAGCCACAATTAATGAGCCTCATGCAAGAGAGATTTTTTTTTGTTTCAATTTTTATCTTATTTTTTCAATGGAGAGAGAGATTTGTAAAAATGTTTTTATATAAATAAAAAATAATAATGACTTTATTTGTGTTTTTTTATTTGCAAAATAACTTTAGCGCGAATCTAAATGACCCACTTTTTGTATGGCGAGATCGGTACGAATCACGCAATGCTAAAAATGAAATTGCTAATTCACCTGTTTGGTCACAAGTTTAGTTTAAACTAAACTGTACTTTTTTTCATCATGATTTTTGTCTTTTTCTGAAAAAGTTTTTTGTCTTTTCTGAAAAATATTTTTATCTTTTTTGAAAAATTACTATTAAAACTTAAAAATCTTAAACTAATATTGAGAAATAATAGGCAAAAGGGAAATTAATAATAGTCCACCTTGCAATTTACTTGGCATTAATTTCTCTCAAAGGGTAATACAACTTCCAAATTAACCTCCGTGAGGAAAACATCAAGCTTTTCTTTATACAAAATACAAACCCAATAGAAAATTTCAAATGGGTTAAATTCAAAGTTAAGACTTAAAAAAGTCATTAAAAACCCAACAGATGGGTTTCAAAACCCAAACCACCACCCCAAAAGAACAAAGAAATAATATGGGATTTTGAGGAACAAAAGAACTCAAAAAGAGATCAAGAAGAGGAGAACAAAAAGAAGAAGAGCAACAAAGAAGACGTTAAAAAAAAGAGAAGCAAAAGCTGCAGCTTCATCTTATATCCGTCGTCGTCGTTTTCATCTTCATCTTCAAGAAATGCATAATTAGCATTTTTCCCATAAAACTTCTTGACCCTTTTTTCATCTTTGTTCTTGAACTTCTTCGCTCATCGAAGCATCGATGTTAGAGAGCGGAAAACGACTTCCTCGCAAGGGATAGTGAGCCCCATTTCGTGATCGAACCCGAACTCTTCCTCCGCTCGGCGGAGAAGGCTTTGGAACTCGGGGTGTGTAAGGAACGAGATCGGGACAATGTACCTCGTTCGGTTCTCGCCGACATAAACCGCAAAGTGCCCTTTTGGGACATCGACCGGGAGGCCGTCCTCGTCGTAGCCATTCTTCTTTCCCAAGCTCGAGCACCTCTTGAGGATTTGCTTAAGGACTGCGGTTTGGGGAAGCTTGTTTGCTTTTCTAATGGCCATTGTTTTTTTTTTTTTTTTTTTTTGTTGTGGAGTGGTTTTTTGATGATGAGAGAAAGATATGGGAAAGTTGAGAGAAGAAGAAGAAGAGAAGAGAGAGTAGTGGTGGGTGGTGGTGAATGAAGAGGAGGAGGGGGTATTTATGAAGGAAGTGAGGAATCGGGGATAGTATTAGGGGCAAAGGACATACCACGGGTGTTTTGGGGGTATGTGCATGAGAGTAACAAGGACATGGTGGGAGCCAAGCCAATTGGGTTTTCTATTCCTTGTTGGCCCTCCAAATGACAACATGGCCCCCCCCATATCTCTCTCTCTCTCTCTCTCTCTCTCCTCCTCTCTTTCGCTCTCTCTCCTTTTCTCTCACCTCACCTCACAATGAATTGGCGTTTTGGAATCATCTAATCCAGGTTTTAAGAGGAATTATCCAACCAAACGACTAATTATAGAGTTATAAGAATAAAAGACGACGTACTCAGAAACCCTAGCGAGGAAGCTGGTGCTCCTGCATGATATGTAGTACTTGAAGTGGATTGTTTGTATACCTATTTATCTACTATTGTTGGAGTGACTTAAAATTTTAATACAATGTCGAGAAAAACGATCTGTCTTAGTATGCAAGAATTCTCATTAAAGGAAAAATATAGTAGTTGGATTTCCAAAAAGTTTTAGTATGCATAAACTACTTAATAAACTGAGTTTGCTTTGTCAAATAAAAAAATGTTATTATGTAGGGCATCATTATTTTTGGAGGCATGATTAAATTTTAACCAAACATCTTATGCTTGACCCGGAGATATACCATGAGTAAACAAGAATTAGTGGTTAATATCCAACTAGGAACTGTAGCTAGAACTTGACAACATTTAACCCTATGGAGGAAATTTGTTTTAGAAAGGTGCAGTAACTATTGTAGTTTTTACTGAGGGTTTGTTCTGGTGAAGTTTTCACCCAATTTACCCAAAGAAGATCTTTGCCTATGTTAAAACCACCATCCCATTCACCTTAAAATAATAATATTTACCTTTTTTTTTTTTTTTTTCAACCTGAATTCACGGACTAATATTAAGTGTGTACTCTCCAGTACAATGCAGTTGATAGATTTGGCCTTTTGTGCTTGTTGGGCAACTAAAGGGGCTTGTGATTCTGCGGACTTACTCTATGACATATAAAAACCAACAAATGACTCAACAGTTTCCCAAAGCAAATCCAAAAGCTTTTTTCTGCAGAAACCCCATGTGTATTCTTCTGCTAACTTTGCAGGTTTTGACCTTAATTCTTCCATTTTTATCTTTTAATAAACTGTCACACTGCTTGATAGAGAGATTACCGTAGTAGACTCAAGGCTGCAAAAATCAGATGCTCTTTTATTATTATTTTTTCCTTACTTCAAGAAGTCCTATACTTTTAAACTCTTTTTTGTACGTTTCCAACGTACCATCCTAGTCTTTCGTACCTGATCTTTGACGTACATTTCTAATATGTGGCCAATAGGTGTGCTACGGTGTTAGGTGTGTGATGGTAGTGCGTGTAAATAATTACCAGATCATTTCCGTTTTATTAATGGGTTATGAAATTTCTGAAGTGATGAAGGGAGTAGAGAAAAGATGATATCAATCATACCCCCCCCCCCCCAATTTTTAAACCGAATTATCTTTTGAAATGTCGGAATTATGCATACAAAAGTCCCATATTGACTAGAGTGAAACTGAGCATGAGTTTAAAAGGTCTTTCGTGTCTCCTCTTATTAGGTTAACATTTTAAAATGAAGTCCCAAAATCACTAAAAAAAAAAAATATGAATATTTTAACTATTTAAGAGTCTTCAACATTTATAAACGTGTATAGTTTAAGAACCAAGTTAGATCGTTGGATGACAAAATAAAACGATTTGAGTCAAAGTTTTTCAATATTTAGGGTTCGTTTGGTGTTTGCGTTGAGTTTGAGATGAGATGAAATTTTTAAGTTTGAGTTGAGTTGACTTTTTAAAAAGTAGTTATAAATTTTGTTGACTTTTTAGAAAAATACAAAAATTGAGATAAAAAATTTGAGTTGAGTTTGAGTTAAACTCATTCACCAAACATAGGCTTAGCTTCTAATTTTCTTTTTATTGACCTGAGATCGTTTCTTTCTATTATCTGACGACGGAGATCTAGTATGCATAACAAGTGTTCACCACTTGCATGGTATTCATGACTCTTACCCTCCCTATATGTTACCCTACTTCAATGTGTGTGTCAAAAAGATATGACCGTAACATGTCAGAATTCTTGCTGTTCTGTCAAGTACTCCTTATTAGCAAACCATAGGGTGGTTAGGTCTGCTCTTGCACGCCCTAAGTTGGTCAAATTTGGTTTAGATGCTACATTATTATGAGTAGGAACAGAGGATTTTGCCTTTATGGACATTCATTTACGATATTTTTTAACCAAACAAATGATGAAATTGAGCTTCGAATCGCACTACACTAAAGTGTTGAACCTTTTAGCTTATCATGTGAATGACTCTAATTAAAGTTCTTTTTTTGACAAAACACCCAAGTTTGAGTTCTAGAAGTAGCTCAAGAAATTCCACCTTAGACTTGCTCAATTTGTTATATCAAGAAATTAGTGGAAATAAATTCTGCAAATTGTGGTTTACTAAAAAAAAAGACGTTACTATATTTTGGTTATACAAGTTGTCAATACTGGATCTAACATTCCAAATGGGTGTTCCGTAAATAAGATTTAAAATGGTATGAAATGTTACCATTTGTAACTTTTAGGCAAAATTTTAAATATCAAGGCAGACAACATTTTGACTATTTGAATGATCTTTTACAGTGCTAAATGTTTTCATCCATAATATCTTCATTCAAGTATTTACATTCTAAATGTTTATGTTCAAATGTTTCTCCCAAACAGAGCCAAGTTATCCACTAGTGTACTGCAGTGCCTAAACAACAGAGAGAGAGAGAGAGACGGTAGCCAAGTGGTCGCATTGAAACGAGAACCACAAGAGTAGAAGAGTTGTAATCAAGACATAAATCCTCTCCAAATGCAGACCACTTATATCTTACCATGCTTGGCTCCATTGAAGCAAAGTCATTTTCCATGTTCTAAGGCTCAGAAAAGTGGCCTGAAAAAGGCTAAGATTTAGTGCCGGATACGGCATTGTCCTGTTTTTTTTGTTCCTTTCCTTTAATTCCTCTCTACCCACTCCCCCACAAAAAAAGAGCATGCAAAGTACATTCTTAGGTTTACTTAAAAAGCACAAAATTAGAACACAGACACGCACACAGATAGTCCTTAAGAGTGTTTTAACAACTAAGATGTGTCACATTTTTAGTTCATAAGTCACTAATCAATGATTGAACCCTTTTTCAAGTCTAAACGTTATAAAATCTTTACCAAAAAGAGCAAAATTATTGAGGCATTGTAATAATCACCTAAGTGTATGACGGTTCGTAAGGGGGCTTAGTTTGCGCAAGAGTGTGGGTTTCCAAGATGGGTGGTTGAGACAGGTGTAATTAATGTTACTCGTGGTGTTCATTCTCCGGTTCAATTTTTAGTAGAATTGAATATTATTGAGAATATTCGAGAATCAATATTAAGAGAGCGAAGTGACGATGCTTGCTACGGTTCTTGTCAAGGGAATTCAATAGCCTGCTTCTTAGCTAGATTTGCACTTTCTAATTATGTGTCTACCGTTTGGAAAGATGAATTGCCCAAATAGTTGGGGGATTTTGTTAGATCTGACATGTATAGTATGGAATAAAATGTATATTTTTCTTAAAAAAAAAATGTTATAACTTTAAGAAATCCTAAATTTTATAGGACCAAATCTCCCCATGCGATTTCTTCTTTTATGTAAAGGTTGTTTTGACTATTCACACTTTTTTTTTTTTAAACTAATAACTTGATAGTCAAAATCATTTCAATCTGGATCCCTTATACGATTACTATTCGCAAGATACATATAGAATGTTCGAATAAAGGGTCTTGACAAAATATTTTAGTTTCGATTAAAAAAATTTTTTTTTTGGAAAATTTTTTTAATAGAAAACACTATAGCAAAAAAAGGATTTGAACTGAAACATTATGAGTTTCAACCTATTACCTAAACGGGTTAGAAATTACCGACAACTTTAATTATTGGATGGTAAATGGGTTGGACTTGAAAAGTTACTATTTACTACATAGTAAGAAGTTATAACACACGAAATTAAAATAAAGTAACAAAAATGTCATGGTCAAAGAAACAAAAGCTTGCTCCTTCCCATGTTCTGTGAATGAAATTTGTTCGAAAAAAGCAAGGGACAAAAAAACGAATAGGAGACTAGAAAGGCCCACCAAGTTTTGCTGAAAGAAAATTCGGAGCCTGGCAGAGCCAATATGTGACATGGAGAGGGAGATTTTCAACTTTTTTTCCTTTTTTTCTTTTTTCAAATTTTTGAAGCTGATGGTGACTGTACTTCTGGTTTGGCACATGAAGGCCATGTTACTCTTGCCTCCAAACTCTCTTGTTAGGACAACAGTTTGTAAGGACACTGTTCTATGCTGATATCATTCCTCAACTACTTTTCAAACCGCTGCAAAGCTAGTTTATATATATATATATATATATATACATATTTTGCCTGCCCAAGCTATTATTACTAAAAAAACTGTAACTGCCTCTACTTGGAAGTTGGGAATCTTTTCTCATCATCCCACTCCTGAGTTTTTGTGTAAGCCTTTTGTCTTTTCCCACTTCCTCTTTTGCTGATCAAAACTTTGTAACAAGTACTATAATAGTGCAATGGCGGGCACTGTCACACTTGGTATGATGTGATCCGCTTTGGGTCTTAGCCTGTACGGTTTTATTATCGGGATATTTATTTCAGAAGATCTTATACCATTGAGAGGTTATGTCCTTATTTATGAATTGTTCCACTCTCTTGGCTAGGGCGGATTTGGATGTGACTATCACAAAAGGGCGTAGTGAAAAAATTGAGTTAAGAAAAAAAGTTATGGAGTAGAGAAAAGTAGGAGAAAGTAAATGAGTTCATTGGTGGGATGATACAAATGTGAGTATGTGAATGAATACAAGCATTTCCACCCATGTGGGCTGTAAGAAATTGCTTGAAATAAGGAACCTGAAAAAAGAGAGGTAAAAAAAAAAAAAAAAAAAAAAAAAGAGAGAGAGAGAGAGAGTATTGGAAGTTAATAATGATGTCAGAGAACAATGAGATATGGGAGATAAATTTTGAAGCTTTTTAAAAGAACACCAGATGATATGGTCCCCTAGAGGATGCAATACTTGGTGACAAAGCTCTCACCAGCCTTCGAACGATGTCCAACAAAAGGGGAAGACCTAAAAACAATAGTAGAGCAACATGTTTACTCCAAAAAACCAGAGGAACATGCTTTGTCAAGAATATGTGAAAGTTTTATGATAGCCATATCCAATTTGGTGTTGTGTAGTCATTAGCATATTGGTGATGACATCAAAATACACATTAATTAGAGAAACAAATTGCCACCCATGTGGGTTGTACGGAAAACCGACACGAGAAATGTCCAAAAAAAAAAAGGGATATATATATGAGAAGAGCATTTCTATTCGTCCCGATGTGGTTTTAACCCCATTTTGATCTGTCAAGTAGGTTTTAAGCATGAACTAGGATGGAACAAGATGATCGATGAGGTTTATGCTTTATACATAAGAGTTCTGAAAAGGAGATTAATTGGATAAACATCAAGCATTAGGCCAGAATCCACAGTATAATAAGCCTTGAAATACAGATAAGCAATGCAATAATTGTAGAAGACTTGAAGAGAAGAATTATTCATTTGGACCCACCTCTCTAAGTTCTCAAAGGAATTCGCCGTGATTTAAGGATAGGCTTTCATACCTGGTATGTGCAACACCAAAAAAAAAAAAAAAAAAAAAAAAAAAAAGGAAGAAGTGACCATGACCATGAAATTGTTTTTCAATGACAACAAATAATATGCACCAAAAGGGGTCCCATAGGAAAGGCCAGAGGGGATGACCCCATTTGCAAAATTCACAGCTAAGTACTCATATATCACCACAAGGACTAAAGTCAGTACCTACAAGAAGGGCCCTCAGATTTTTAAGTGAAAATGTACTATGGGAGGTTTTGAGGGTACTTTGATGGGGCACTGATGTAGTCTCAGCATTAATCAAAATTTTTTGGACCCCAAAAGCAACTAATTGCTTTTTGACGTGTTTAAAGTTATTAAAGTCGAGAAATTCTACTATAGGGGCACCCCATCAGACGTACCCCTATGCAGTTTTGATCACAATTGTATGTGCTAAGAATCAACGTTCGCCTCAATGTAAGACTACATCTTGATTTAACTAATGCAGTAATTAACTGCGATGATTGAGAAATTTACAAGAGGAGTCGCACACCCTTATTGGTGGCGCCCCCTATTTGTAAAGGAAAACTAGGACAACCCAAATATAAGTCTCAAAATACCACCTCAATGAAGCAACTCTCAAAAACTGTAGATGATACACGTACTGTCTCGGCTTAGGGTGTTTATTCGTGAGACATTAATTAAGCATCACAACTTACTAGTATGATCTAAATCAAACTGTGCATAGTATGTGGGATTGGATAGAGTTTTGATAAACTAGTTTCATTAGCGCTGTCTGATTTAAATCCTCCAGTTAGGGTGCCCCTATAAGATAATTACCCATGAAGGAATTGAAAATGTTTTCCTTTTCTTCTCGTTCTTTTTTTGAAGGAAAAGAAAGAGCATTAGCACATGACATGAGAGTACTTTCTGTTGTCTCAATGAAAGTACATGATTGACATTGTCAATCAGAATCTGCCTCACTATTCAAAACCAATTACCAGCATAACAAGCTATACAAATTGCTTTTGTGTTCATGAATATTTACTTCTCGGAAAACCAACATAGCAAGTCTGTGATGACAAGGATGCCATAGCAAATGAACACAGTTTTTGTGCTGAGAAAATGGAAAGAAACTATTACCGATCGAAAGTTATACGTCCCTTTTCCTTTTTCGACACAGTCAAATTGCGTAAAGAAAGTGACCATAAGATAAAAGAAAAGGTAATTAAAGAATTGCTAAAAAAAAAAAAGGAGTTAATTCTGTGGTGTATTCCATCATGTGGACATTTGCTGCTAAACTAAGTTGAGTCAGAAATCTCAAAAGAAAAACATATGTAGGAATTGAAATGTACTTTCACTGGTCGGAGACAGATTTCGATTGTTGATGTTGCCCGTCAATCATGCTTATCTGTCGCCGAAGCTTAGCGACATGAGCTTGTACCTAATACGATGGTAGAAGGAAGCCCAGAGTTAGAACATTTGGTCCAAAGTTTTAATAATAACTGAACACTTCTCTCGATTCTATTGTTGAACAAACAAGCTTCAGTTATGTTACACAGAACAGAGTGTCCACTTCTAACAGATGATTTGAACTGCTCTAAGATCCGACATCTGGGATTGAGAACTATTCAATCTGACTTGATTTGAAAAGTTCAATAATTGGAAGAAAAACGAGCATGGCTTCACGAAACAAACAAGGAAAATTAACATGATGAAGCCATGGACAAGAACAAGAAAATGTTTTCTTCTCTTAGAGACAACTTTGGATCTTCTGAATCTATAAAGAAAACATGTGATCTTTAGATCTAGAGAGTAAATATTAATCTTACCAAAGTAATCTTATCATGTTGGAACCTTAAAAGCCAGTTTAACATAGTGAAAAGAGCATGGAAATAAACACATAGCAACAAATCCGTAGTATAGTTCACCATCACATCAACCAGAAACTTGGCCCTCGGCATTAAAGGTAAATAGAAAAGATTGGATTCACAAATTATTCACAGTCCGAGACAAGATAAGGCTACCAGGTTGGTTTCCTGTAAGCTTACATGGAGCAGGCATCACATGCAAACTCATGGAAACCATTATTTGAACTACTTCTGCTGTCTGTGTTTTACAAGGGGGCCTAAGGCCTGACAATGTTTTGGATTATAAGCTTGACCATATGTTACTGTCAAAACGGCACCGCTGTATGGGTTTAACGGTTAAGCAAGTTTAAAGACATGCAGGCACTGTGTACTCTTGCTTTTTCCTGGTTTAGAGTATCCCATGAAACAGTGAGGTTTGAAGTCTCGAGGGTAAAGATGGTGCGAGATGTAGAGTTTTGTGGATGTCAATTAGAAAGGAGTTTTACGAGAATAGGTTCATGCTTAAGTTCATTCTCTATGGAGATATGGCAAGTGTTTGGGATCAATAAATTGGAGAAAGTAGTTCCTAAATTGAACTTTAATGCCTTGACAAGTCCACAAACAACTTGAGATAGTTACTCCACATATTTGAACTTTTTAGGCTTAAAAGAACGAACCCCTACCAATCAGCAATCACAAATAAAAAGTCAACTATTTTGTAGCCCCGAATTATGGGCCTACGTTCCTATCGAAAAAGAAACTATGGGCCTATGTGCCTATCAAAAAAGAAACTACGGGCCTTTCTTGCCACTTTATTGTTTCCTATGACCAACTGATTATGGACCTGCAAACTACGAAAGTGACAAGAGTCAATAGTTACCTTTTGGATAGCCTTAAATTTTACTTCGGTTATAACATATTTGGATGCTAAATGCAAAAGCTCAAAGACATGCAATAAGTTCATTGAGGGTTACTGACAAGTATAGGCATGTTCCCTAATTTGGTGGAATCCCAGACACAAAAGTTGAGAAATGGATGAAAGTAACAAAATCTTGCAGATACAAAAATATTTTCAATCATCTTTAGTTGCTATCACCTGCATATACAATTATCTAACCGAGGGGAAGGCTGGCAGTGGAACTTAGTCAATTCATGACGAGCATTAGAAGCCTGGGAAATGTATTTTAATTTATCACCTCAAGAAAAGATGAAAAAATGTCTTTGATACTTACTTGCTGACGGGCTGCTGCAAGTTGTAGTAGTTCATCTGCTTCTGAGAAATTCAAAAACCACTGATTTAGGGAATTATCTTTAGTATCTCCTCTTTTTTTCTTGCTTTCTTCTTCAACCGGAACTGAACGAAACAAGAAAGCATATTTATCAATCCTAAACACTGTTACAAGCAAAAATACTAACATACAGATAGAAAATATACCAGGAGGAGGCAAAGTACAGCCAGCGGGTAATCTTGGCATGATTACAACCGGATGATTTTGCACACGAGCCAGAAAAGCCTCAGAAGGCTCAGGAAACACAATCTCATTGTAGGATTCAATGACAACAGGCTTCTTTGTTGACATAGGGCCAGATTCATCCTCTGGGTACAACTTCAAATGATGATAACTGTAGATAATAAAACTCAAATGACATAATTAGGCAAACACACACACACACACACACACACACATATGTATATCGATATCAAAGGAAGAGTTTTCCTCGTAAATTACAAAAACGTAGCTAATGCTGCCAATTAAAATCCTTCTATCTTAATTTCTGTAGTATTAGGAACTAGTACCACTCTGGTAACCAGGTTGACATGGTAGAAATTAGTAGTAAGAAAAATGTGCCTTTCTAAAAACCATTTTATTTTTATTCTTGATCGTTGTATAAAGTTTACCCTTGTCTCCATGATGTAACAGAACATCAGACCATCAAAAGAACAGAGTTCAAAGTCTAAAAATATAACTAAATCCTTTCCAAATAAATAGCAAAAGAGCAACTCACAAGGTCAGTGGCTTCTCACAAACATCGCTGTGGAAATGAAGAGTAATCATAATTTCAAATTCTCCCCATCCAGATTCCGATACCTCAAACGGCGGTGCTTCCACCACCCTTGTTGGATTATTGAAACTCGAATGCAGCTGAAAAACAGCACGCTTTACCACCACACTCAGATCTTCATTGGTTGCTCCACGAACATAGACAGTCCACTTATGCGACTGGGACCTAATTATTATCAAGAAAATTTTTTAAAATATATATATATATATATATAATTTCCTTATCAAGAAATCAAACATCCTGGAAATACTTAATGACACTTACTCGCTCGCCTTCTTACCAAGCCAAAACGCAACGTTACCATACACAATTGGGACGCTAACTTCAACATCTTTTATCTTCTTATTCAGAGTCTGCATAAACGTGATACAGATTAAAGCCTAATCCTTTACCATCGAGAGCAATAAAATCAAAGAAAAGAAACCAAACAAGCATACACAGGATTATAGTGGTTCACATTCAATGTGAGCATTTTCGGCCCCCGCAGAATTTCACCATGATGAAGAAAAATATCACAAGAAATCACACCTCACACCTCACATCTCTTAGACTCTCTGCGTTCCTTCAAACCGGACTCCCCAATACAAGTAAAAATAAAGCAACCAAAAATACATGAAAGAAACACAGTTTCATAGTACTAATCCAGAAAAAAAAAAAAAAAAATTATATGAGCTCAAAAAAGTCAATATTGAAGTGGTAACACGTCAAAATACCTCGTTCAAAACAAAAAAAAACTACCTGTGAACTTCCATTAAAACATGTAAGAACCTCAATCAACAAAATCTAAAACAGGGCTTTGGAGATGAAGTTGAAATCCACTTCTAAAACAGGTTTAGGCTTTCTGGGCAACTTTATTTTATCGAAATCATAAACGGGTAGCCATTAAAAACTCATAAAATTTTTTTATTTTTTTGAACAAGAATCTCCTCTCACCTTCTTCTCGCTTTCTTCGGGTTTCGCCATTTTTGTACGCTGTGATTTGGGCGTTGGAACACTACTAATCAGGCTGATTCTGATTTTGATTTGGGTTTTTTTGAAGAAGAAATGTTTATCATATGCTTGAACAATAGTACAATTTCTTCTTTCTTCGCGGGAATCGGAGAAAAATCTCGAGTTTTCTCATTCCGTGAGACGAAATTCCTAGGGTTTCACAGTGATCTCCAGCATTCAGGTTTACGCTTCTATTTTACAATCAAGAATAAGAGATTGCCATGTCATTCACATAGGGGCATTTAAGTTAATTAGGGTCTAAAAGTAGCAATGAAATTACTATAGTACCCTTTTTTGATGCAGTGTCAGGTTTTGGACAAATTTGGGGGGTGTTGACTGTCACCGCAATGTAGTGGAAACTTGTGTTTTATTTGACCGTTACAATGGCAAGTATTGCTTTTGCTTAACAAAAACATGTCGTTTTGTTTGCTACACAACTCTTTGTTTGAAGTTTGAAGAAAAGAGCGACGTGTCGTCGCCTAGAAAAGAAGGTAGTAACAACGACCTGTCGTTTGAGAATACAAAATACCATGTCGTATAAGGTTGTCGTTCAACGTTATCTGTCCTATGAGATAATGAAACAACATGTCGTTTCTGTTGGGTCAAGTGCTTGTTTGATCAAAATGATGAAGTTTTGCATATCTTTGGCACATAGGTTAGATGGAAAAGTTGAAACGATTCCAATTCAACTTTAATTTTCATTTTTTCTAAATCCAAAAACATTCATTTTTCTTTTATCTCAAATATCAATCCAAAAAGATTTTCAGTTTGAATTGGAATCTTTATAAATTTTCATTTTCAAACTTACGTATTTTTTAATTAAAAAAATGTGGTTGGTGTTGAAATTAAGAACATAGCATTGAATGTGCAAATAAGAAACAAGCGGGAGTTTGAAAATATGCCATGTTGTGTTTGCTTGGGGGGGGGGGGGGGGTTCTTGTTTTTTTTTTTTTTTCTGAAGACGACATGTCGTTCAACATGCATAAAACGACTACATGTAGTACTCGTTTGACTATGGCCATAGTTTCAAGTTAGGCAAACAAAATCTCATTGAAATTAAAAGGCAATGCTTCACCAAGTTATTTACCAAGCTGTAGCCACAAAGTTATATAACATTTTGATTTGTTAATTGCCGTTTGGTTTTGTAAACAAAATAAAATAATTCTCACTCAATTTAAATTTAGTTACAAGATCAAAAATCATCAACTTGGTTACAGATTTAGCTGGGTAGTAATTCTCGTTCACTTTTAATAGATGTTAAAGAAAAAATAAAAGAAAATATTACACATGATAAGAGTGAATTTTTATGTATAGATCGAAATTAAAGGGTAATGGAATTCCAAGATCAATATATTTGAAAAGGTTGGATCAGATTTAGGGAGATATTGAATCAAAGAAAAAAAGATTAGATTAAAAAAAAATATGTTTCTGATTTATGCAAAAGTAACTTTGATTCAATAATTTATAAAATTTTACAACTGCACCAGAATATGCAAAATTTCTATTTACAGTTCTCTCAAGTAGATTCATCTATCCCATTCTACAAAAATGTCTCTGCTGATATCTTAGGATCTTTATGAATCACGATCAATGCAACCACGAAGTAAGATCGATGAAGATGTCTTCTCTACAAGGGATAGTTAGGCCACCCATTGGATGGTTATATCCGAATTCTTCCTCCGCTTGACTAAGCAACTCTTGAAACGAAGGCTTGTTCAGCAACGAAATCGGAACTACAAATCTCTTCTTTTCGCCTTCTCCAACGTACACGGCAAAGTACCCTTTTGGAACATCTATGGGCGTCGAACGACGTAGGATCTGCTTAGCACTCGAAAGACTAGGCAATTTGATCGCCATGTTGTGGCTGAATTTATGAGTAGAGAGGAAACTTTTGGCTCTAGTCCTGTAGAGGATCAAATGAGGATTGATTTTTCTGTTGGATTCTAAGTTTGTGAAAAATGCGTATATATATATATATAGAAGGAAGGGTGTGTAGAAAATCTATGATATGTGGAGAGAGTTGAGAAGAAATTTTCGGTGTTGCGGGTTTGTTTAGAGGTAAAAGCATGTGAAGCATCACATGGTTTTGTCCTTTGATTTCCTCTAAAAGATTCTTGTGTGATTGAGACTATTCATTCATTTGTTGGGATACAAAAAGTCCAGTCATTTTCTAGTAGAGACCCCCACAGGATATTATTACCCAACTTGCTAGAAAAAGAGATTTGGCTATCACAAGCTTTTAGTTTCATAGAATACATATTGAGGGTAAGATTTCTACGGCCATCATATTTTGGACCCAAAAAAAAAAAAAAAAGAGAGAGAGAGAAAGGTTGGGGCATTATTTAATGGTGTTGCTATCACTTCTTTATGAGAACTGAAAGGGACTTCTAACTTCTAGACACCGAAAAAGAGTTAAAAAACAAAACGAAATAAAAATCTCGAAAGAAAGATGAAGAGGGAAAATGACATAATATCCTACAATGTAGAAAATAAGCAAACGACAAGCGGATAAAGCGTTGTGTGACCCCTTGAAAACTGCAGGGACATGCTAAGACATGTTACTGCAGAATTTGTGATCTGAAATGAAAAACGGTCAAGCGTCCGGCATACAGTTAGAACTAAATTTATGCACATACATAAACAAAAAAAGAAAACACCTTGGTCAAAAAATACAAAGTAAACAGGTAAAAATATGTGTATGTTTTGGAAGTGAAAAGTGTAACAAGGTTATGGGACTTGATAAAGACAATGAAACAAAATATATATATATATATATATATATATATTCATATTTAAAGGTCCTCTTGAAGTACGTGACATGGAAGACAACCTAAAAACTAAAGGATAAGATATTCACCCAATAATTTAATATATATATATATTTTTACTAGATTAATAATAATAACATGATTAAAGTTGACTACTGACCACACATGTACCAAATTGGAATTTCATCCAATGTAATTTGAACATCTCTAATTAGAGCATTATTTTGCCACATAAATGGACAATTATCTTTATTTCTAGAGACATTACATTTTTAATAGAAGAACAAAGCTGTCTAAGAGCCATACTAATCGCACTTATCTATAGCAACACCATTGATTAGCATGAACAAAAATGTCTTCAGACAAGAAATCAATATTTGTGCAATATTGTTTTTGTTTTTGTTTCTTTCTTTTTTTTTTTTTTGGAAAATTTTTTACGGTATGAGGACTATAATTCCCACTTACTAAAGAGAAATAAAAACAATCAAAGATTTCGAATTTGCGAGTTCCTATCCAAACTCCGATTCCTTTCCATCTGCTGAGCTAGCTCCAATGTTTTTCCCCCCTGATATCTTGTCCACATGAACAAATCAATTTTACTTAAAATGGTAATAGATACATGGGATACAAGCACATAACTTGGTTAAAAGTTGGAGTTGTCTAAAACTATTCAAGGAATCAAAGTTTTGTGAATTAAGGAAGCGCAATTAGTTGGAAATTATTCTAAAACTAGTACTCTGGTTGAGAATTGTTGAGTGGAAGATATAATTTTAGTTCAGCAGATTTAATAAATTTTACAATGTTTTTCAAAAATGTGGGATAACGTCAGTAATCTCTATTGCGCTTAAGTTAAATAAAAATAAAAAATAAAAAATAAAAAAAATACAAGGAAAAACAAAAACTAAAAAAACAAAATTGTATGTGCAAAATTTTGGTAGTGTCAAGAATCAAAATCTGTTCAAGCACGGAATATCTGTAGACTGCATGAAATCTCTTCTTTTGGCTCTCTCCAACATACACTGCAAAATTAACCTTCTTGATGATCTACGGACTGGTTTCTCAACAAATCGATCATCTTCTTCGCCTTGAACATGCTCGGAAGTCTCATAGCCATGCTTCACTAAATAAATCCAAGCGTTGGAAGCTTCAAAAGCAAAAGAAAACGTTTGATGTACATAGATCATGAAGGAAGGATGTTTACAAATTTCATGAAATACGGACAGTGAAATTATACGGATGATGTTCGGTCTTTGGTTTACAAACTTTATAATGAAACACATTAAACATCACATTTGGTCTTGTCCTTCACATCATCTCAAATGATTTGGTTTGATTGAATCTAGAAATTAGTTCAAAAGCAATATGTCTCGCCATTTCTTGGTGGACAAGCTACCAAGCAACCCCGTCCCTGCAACCCCAGCCCCACTTCAAATTAAAGAGACTTGGATTGCCCAATTCGCTTGTCAATTTAAATGGCTGACCTTTCATGAGAACTTGAAAATTCTGTATCCACCATTTCTTTTGTTCTTTTTTCATATGATAATAAAAAGTTAAGACCTCTAGTTTATGACTATTCGTTAGCCATTTTCGCAATCTGTTCATGATAAAGAAGATTACGAATCGGCAGAAATTATGTGTGTCGACAGATAAATAGACATTGAAAGCATAGTTGATAGAGATATGACATGCCATTTAATGCAGAAATAGCAAGTACAAGAGCAGATGAAGATTTGAGTTTGCTTATTTCTGATGTAAATTATGTTGACATATCCAAGACATCTTTAATGTTAATTTATAGGCCAGATTACAACAACAGAGAAAATAAATATGTAAAGAGATACGTGTCTTAGCATGTTCTGTGGTGCTAGTAAGTCCTTTTTTTTTTTTTTTTTTGGTGGGGTTTGGTATTTGGAATAAATGGAAAGGAATTTAAAAAAAAAAAAAAAAGGTTCGAATACGTAATGATGAGTTGGGAAGACAAAACCATGTGAATGTCAAGGACTACACCTCTCACTAGACCCCATCTAATTAATTGCCTCCTTAGCCTTCACCATTCGTCTCCATGGATTATGCATATGTGTCCTATACATATTCTTATAAAATATACCTATTATATATACACATAAGATTGGATTCACAAGCACCCGAAGTCCTCCTCACATTCTCAAGTATCCGAGCTTTCCTTGCTAGTCCTTAGAGATCCCTTTCTTTGAACATTTTTTCTTCTTTCTTCTTCGTTTTCTAAATAGATAATCAAAGATGGGTTTCCGTTTTCCCAGCGTCGTTCATGCTAAGCAACTCATTCGGTCTTTCTCAAATGCCAAAGATGTCCCGAAAGGCTTTTTGGCGGTTTATGTCGGGGAGAGCAGAATGAATAGATTTGTGATCCCTGTAACATACCTGAACCAGCCTTCATTTCAAGAGTTGCTGAGTCAAGCTGAAGAAGAATTTGGATTTGAACATCCGATGGGAGGTCTTACCATTCCCTGCAAAGAAGATGCCTTCATCGATCTTATTTCTCGCTTGAATGCCTAGTGATGTGTACCGAGGCATAGAAAAGGATTGCTAACAAACTGATTTTTACGTTTTTGTAAGGTGAAAAACGCAGATACCAATGTAATTATTTTGATACAGTCTCAAAAGAAACAAATAAATTAAAGAGAAAATTCTGGTAATTCAAGTAACCAGGGTCTCCTATGATAATTATGGTTCGTTTGAGGGAACCAAAGCCTCCTACACAAACTCAACGTTTGAGAAAAATATTCAACTCACCCTTTCTAATTAATTCATGAAATTTAAATACAAAAAGATTACACTTGATCCCATTACACCACTAACTAAAACACGTACATAATAAATATCCTATAAAATAGGAATAAGTTACAAATAACATATACTAAGAATCTTATTTAACATAAAAACTAATAAAATATTACAATAAATAAAATAAAACAAATAAAAATAAAATCTAAATTCTAGGTTCGTAAGATATTTTTCCTTGGGACCAAAAGGAAAATGTCCCCAAGATTGTTATAAATGAATACTACCGTGATTCTTTTTTCAATTACTTATGTTATTGAAGTTTTTGGTCTCTTTAAACTCTGATGTAGATATTGTCGCAAAGTTCATTCGATTGAAGGAACTCGTTTTCCGTGTTCTGTTCAACAAGGCTTTCACTTTGACTATTGAAATTTCAAGCTGCTAATCAAGAAATAAAATTTATTTGGTAGTCTTGCCTTCTTTTTTCTTTTTTCTTTTTTTTAAATGAAATCCAACGACGTTAAAACATTATAACTGTTGAAAAAAAAAAAAAAAAAGTTTGAGACTGTTTTCCTTGTCAGATACATATATGTGTGTGTGTACGTATATAAAAGCTGGCCTCCGATATCAACATATGAAGATTTTCATTCCAAATATACATTCAAGCAAAACTTAATTGCTTTGAAGTGGTTCCTCTTTTAGTAAAAACTCCAATTTTCTTTCTATCGAGCGCTCGGAAATACTAGCAATACTTCTTTATTCTTTAAGTTAATCTACTAAGAAACACTACTCTGTTGATCAATCAAATTGTTTAGTCCCTTTACAGATCCATGTCTGAGTTAATATTCATTTTTCTGTTGAACGGTTATGGATTTTGATGCTGGAATAGAATAGAACAGATACATTGTCCAGTAGAAGATGACAAGCGAAGTCGAATAATGAAAAAATCCAAATGACAAAAATCTTTATCTGGTGTCAATTTAATTTCAATTAGAAAGCGAACATGTGGAATCGAAAAAAGAGTTTCTATTTACAACTTCCCAAGTGATCAAGCTATTTCCTTTCCCCAAAAAAGGATAAGTATATGATCTACAAAACCGTTCCTGAAAATCTATATTGTCAGTACTATTAGTTACAATCCACCCAACTGAGAAGTGAGATCGACGAAGATGTCTTCTCTGCAGGGAATTGTGAGTCCACCCATCGGATGCTCGTATCCGAACTCTTCTTCTGCCATGCTTAGCAAATCTTGAAATGCAGGCTCGTTTAGGTACCATAGAGGTACTACGTAGCGCTTCTTCAGATCCTCACCAACGTACACCGCAAAGTAGCCTTTTGGAAGGGTTGTAGACTTCAAAGCCGCTTCTTTAAGGCCAGAAAGTGTGCGACGGAGAGCCTTCTTAAGGGCAAATCCAAATGCCATGTTTAAATCTTCCTATGTTATTGCTTTAGAGAAGGTTTAGAATAGACAAGCAATTTTCTAGGCAATAGATAGAGAATGTTTGGAAGTTGGTTTAGCTAATTTCGTAATGTGCCTTCGTATATATAGAAGATGGAATTTTGGGAAAACTTTCTAAAACTTCTAACTAACAAGTTGTTGTGGAAGCAATTGGATAGGTTTGATTTTTTGCGAGAGATATTAGAATTTAATGCTTCACATGGCTCTGTCTTCTGACTCGTATACGAAAGCTTGGGACCCTTAATTTTAAATTTGACCCCGAAAGATAAGTTTTGTTTCTCTTTGCCACCATAAAACTCAAAACGTAACAAAAATCCCTCCGAGCTTAACATAAATTGCATTTTTGGTACTTCTGTCATTATGACGTAAATTTTTAAATGGTTTTTAATCATGTGTACTTGTTGGAATACTCACATGTGATTAAAATCCTTAAAAAAATTAGCCCTAACCATCCAGTTATGTGCTTATATTTAATTAAAACCATAAAAAAAAAATGATGTTTCAATGACGAAAGTTCCAATGCATCTGATAAGATCAGGGACTAGTTTTGTAATATTTTAAATTGTAGCGGACAAAAGTGAGATAACCCTATTCTTTGAGGACCAATTTCAAATTAACCCCTTCAAATTTGAAAACTTAGTTGTGGATGAGACATATATAGATAATCTGTTGGCCAGTTCCAACAGAACAGCATAAATGGAGCCCACTTGAAACAAACTATTTGCAGCAAAGAGAAACCGTTTAGGAACATAGCCTCTCACAACAGAAAAGTAGCTTGATGAGATGTGGAAATATATTATTTATTGGTAACAAGCCAAACTATATATTAATATATATGTGTGCGTGTATATATATATATATATATATAAAGGAAGACAACACCATGTGAATGGTTAAGTACTGCCCCTGCATGCCGCTCACAAGAACCTATCAATTAAATGCCTTTTAACATACACCATTCGTTTCATACAAATTTTATGCCTCACAAACTCTGTCAAGTATCTACCATATATATGCAACAAATCCCTAGTACTCAAATCTATAGTATCAAAGAGATTTTCCCACTAGCTTTGCAAATCATTCAATTAGAAACTATTTTATTTGTAATATTAAGCTTCTGTTTGATCGGAGTAGTTCCAGCATAGAAATTAGGTCTTTCTCCAATTCTGTCGGGGAAAATACCCTTATACCCAAAACGCAGTAAAAAAAAAAAAATACATATTTTGGCAAAATTGCACCCTCCCCCCGTTGTCGAGCCCTAGAAGGAGCAGGTTGGTTTTTTTTTTTTAATTTCTTTTTTTTTATATTAATTTTTTTAATTTCTTAGTCTATACTATTATGAGGTAAAATGCATTATAATTATCGTACATAAGTAATATCTCAGGCGTTTTATTACATCTAAACGGTTTAGAAATGAACTCTACCGATAGAGTATATAAAAGGAATTCTACCACAGACTTATCATACATAAAATTGAAGTTATTCTTTCAATTTTCATTCTAATTAAAGTTTCAATTTATTAAAAAGAAAACCAAGAACTAATAATTTATCTTGGATAGACACTGTATATATAATTGACATATATACATAAAAGAGTTTAAATGGACGAATAAATTGAAAAAGAAGTTTTAAAATCTCGAATTTATTCAATTAATATCAATCAATATAAGTATTAATATTAGACTTATTTTCATGAATGCGCCCTGAACTTTTTGAATTTAGCAATTTAGTCCCTAAACTTTTTTTTCCTTATAATAAAACCCCTTGAACTTCTAATTTTTGACAATTCAGTTCTTTTTACTTAAATTTATTAAAATTAATACAATTTTTTGCACAATATTTACACATTATAGCTCAAAAGGGACAATGTTAGTCTTTTTTTATTAATTTCAAAAATAATTTCTGTTAAAGGTTCAAATTTTTAAAAGCAATTGTATTGAAGTTAAGCAAAAATAATCAACAATGTTCTTCTTGGACTATAATGTGCAAGTTATGTGTAAAAAACCATTCAATTTTTTACAAATTTGAGTAAAAATGACTAAATTACCGAATTTATAAATTCAGGAGGCTGATTGTCAAGAAAAAAAAGTTTAAGGACTAAATTGTCAAATTCAAAAAATTCAAGAGACATCTGTTCAAATAAGTCTTAATATTAAGCACAATGGAAAAAAAAGAAAGCTGAACCCTTTGCGTTTTTATTTATTCATTGAATTCCGATGAAAAATAAAATCCTTCACTTTTTTTTTTTTTCTTTTCCCCTCTAAAATCTGATTTCCAAATATTCCCTTGCTGAGTAAGCAGCAACGCTCTTGAAAGAATCTACTCTAGAAATGTTTTCCCAAGCAAGTATAAATAAATTAACTCAACCTAAAAATACAGAGTTCGAATCATTCTATCCTCAAGTTTAAAAAAAAAATCTAATCCATTGATTATTTAAGTAACAAGTGAACATAAAAAGTGGATGTCATCTCAAATCACTCAAAATATCTTTCTTAACCAATTAGATATTGAAAAAAAAAATATAAATGGAAATTAATTAGGTCCAACAAAATTTGAACCTATACCATAGGTTTAGAGGTTCTAGATCTGTGTCTTAGCCATTGGATGATGGACAATTTTCATTTTAATCTTTATTTGAACATATGCCAAAGTTTTTGTTTTGTTTTTGTTTTTTTTGTTTTTGTTTTTTTGTTTTTTTGTTTTAAGAGAAACTGATGCTTTTACTACTTGATCATGCGGACAAGAACAGTAGACGATAATTATTATTATTAAATTTTTTTTTTGAGTTTGAAGTTAAAGAGATTCAAACACTTCACCTTTAGTAAAATCTGAACTAAAATTACTATTAGTTTATGTCTATAGCCGCACATACAAAATAACTGTAATAACCCGAATTTTGATGACTCTAGATTTCTTTTGAATGAGGAAAACTTAAGTCTAGATCATGTTTGGAATAGAATATCGGTATAAGTTTAAGTTCTCGGTTAATTAACTACGAGACTCAACGATGGATTACTGAGCCTAGTATAAGACATTTTAAGGAAAATGGCGTGATGAAATTTCATGATTCCATGTTGGTCAAAGTTTGACCAAGAATGTCAAAGTTGACCAAAAAGTCAAGGGTTGACCAAGAACAGTCAAAGGTATGACTGTACAGTAATATGATAAGCAGTATGGGAAATATACTGCTAAAATTGTCTTTTTGGACAAAATAACAAGAATAAGCTATGAGACCACCCTAGAAAAATCAAGCACACTAAGTTGGATATCAAAGTCCTAATGACTTTCAGAAATAAGAAGAAAATTTTTTACAGTCCATTTTTACGCAGATAAATTTTGGACTGCAGTCAAGTATAACAGTACTGAATTATACTGTGTATTAGTGAACACAGTATTAGAAATATTGTGTTAGCAAGAAAATAGACTGCATTTTAAGGAAAAAGCCAAACAAGACCTTATGATGATGTCACCCTATTTTGGAATTATGACATCATTTTGATTTAAGGAAATTGTGGAAAGAAATCTTTGCCACCTAAGTACCATAATGGCCGGCCACCTAAGGGGGTAAAAATGTAAATATTTTGTCTTTTGGGGGCAAAAGTGTAATTTTGGAAAATATAATGATGTAAGCATGAGGTAAGCGCATGATGTCATCAAGATGATGTCATCATGATGAGGTAAGAAAAACTTGGGCTCCAAGGCAAGCAATGGCCGGTCAAAACTTGTAGGGGTCAAAGTGCAAATATTTTTACATCAAGGACTAAAGTGTAATTTTGGAAAAGTAATTAAATCCAAATTCAAGGACTTTTTAGTAATTTTGAAAGTTCAAAATCAGCTATAAATAGGGGTGAAGGGGGGCGGATTTTTGAGGGGAAAAATTGGGAAAACAAGCCAAACTATGGCAAAATTCTCTCATACCCATTTTCTCTCTAAAACCGACCCTAGGAAGAGAAAAAAAAATTGGTTGGCTGGAATTTTGGTAATGGCCAGACCTTGTGTGAGTGTGTGAGGCTCAATTTAATTGGCCAAAATTTTTGGAACCCCAATTAGAGGGGAGGCCGGTTGTGTGGAGCCAAGGAAAAAGGGAGAGAAAAGTTGGAATCAATCAAGCCAACCTCTTGGATTGATCTAGGTAAATCTCTAAAACCCTTAAGTTTTTCTATTGAGCTTGAAACTAGATACTCATGTGGTTGTTTTTCATGAGGAATGGCCGAAAATTGGAACCCATTTAGGGGAGGAGAATCGGCTGCAATGGCAGCCAAGGGGGAGTGAGGAAAAAGTTGGAATCCAAGCTTGTGAACCAACATCCAAGCTCTAGAGGTAAACCCTTGGCCCTAAACCTTTTTAATTTGAGCTTAAATTTGGGAAATTTAAGTGTATTTCCATGTTTGGGATGTAAGAGCATAAGCTCATTTTCTTATGCCATGCAATAAGTTTTGTGCTTGATTATGTGCTTGATTAGGGTGCTAAGGTCTCAATTATGGTTATGGTGCATGAGTTGCTAATTATGCTTTATTAGGGTTTCATGCATGCACATAAGGTGTTTGATATATGTCCCCAATATGCCTAAGAAGTTATAGGTCATGCATGTTTATGTTTGAGCTAGATTAGAAGCTTGATTGATGAATGGTGATGCAAATCAAATGTTTTGCAAAACCTAGTTTGGTGCAAGAACACCCAAGGGTTTTGCCTTGCATGGATGAATGTTTTACGTTAGAAAGCGCTGCATGACTGATATTAGGCTCCTGCTGCGGGCGGTTGAGGTAGTGTGCGCGTAATAGGACGTAAAACGAACTTAAAACCGAAAACTGCCAGTTCGGGTGCCAACTGGCCAGTTTTGGGAAAAGTGAAATTTGAGGCCTTTAGAGGTCGAATTAGAGGAAACTTAAAACATGAAAGTTGTTCAGAAGGGTTTTTCCTAGGGGAAAACGCGGACAGTTTTCCAAAATAAGGCTCCAAAGGCCTTCGTTTTTATAAAAACCCGAGACTAAGAATTCCTGGGCAGATTTGTGCTCTCGGTCTGGGGACTTCAACAAGGAAAATGACTAAGTTAAATGTAGAACTGGGTTTTTCTCAAAAAAAGAAAGTTTTAGGATTTTTCGAGATCTAAAACTTTCATGAAGACAATGTTTTCAAATTCAATTCAGATTTTTATACTGACACGGATTTCTAAAGAGTGTGCAGGAAACAAGAAATTCCTGCACAGGATTTTCTAAAACAATACAGGAAAACTGTATTTTTACACCAACACCAATGTTTTGACTGTGAGAACTGTCCCAAAGGCAGTTTTCAATAGTTAATAATTTTTACAAACCTTTCTCAAAGAATTACAATTTTTCAAAGTTAAACTAGGGTTTTTGTAAGAAATGAACAAAGAGAACCAAGTTTTTCCAAAGCAAAGAGAAAAACAAGTTTTTGGATTCAAAAGTTATCTTTCTTTCGGTAACAAGACAATGATGGACGGTGACCGGAAAGGATACCCGAGTTACTGGACGGGGCCCAAAATCTAAGGTTGACTTAGGATAATTGAACTAAGTTTGGTTACCTCAAGGGTTACTCAAGGTAACCCAACAAGGTGTTAAGATTGGGTTTGGATCTAAAACCCAAAAGATTATGGATAGATAACTAGGCATAGGCCAAGGTTAGGATGATAACCTAACCCTATTCATGTATGATTGGGATTAATACTCAAGGTTACCTTATATAACCAAGTAAGCTATCATGAGTATAGGGGGGACATATAACTAAGATTATGAATGGGTGTTGGTTAGGTCACCAGCATCTTAAGGTTATAATTATGAAGCCTTATGCTATGTCCTTTGACATAACAGGAGATAGCCTGTTGTTGTGCCTCAGCTTGGAGTCGCACGAAATAGGACACAGCTAACCAAGTAAGTACAACTCCGCCTACAGCATAGGCCCTTTGTTGTTACTTGCCTAATGTGATGGTATGTTATGGCATGTGATGATATGTTATGGCGTGTAATGTTATGGTATGTTATGTCATGTGATATTATGGTATGATATGTTATGGTATGTATGGCATGTCATGGTATGTTATGAATGAGATTATGTTATGTTATATGTTGTAATATTGTGACATCATGAAGTATGTTCACTAATGTTAAACCACCTAGTAAGAACAAGACAAGTAAGATGTTGTGTCGTACCGACTTACCACAAAGGCGGGTTTAAATGGTATGGTTCATGGTTTGAGTTGGATTGGATGGCTACCTAAACTACTCCATGTTAAATTTTGTGTTTCATGGTTTGAGTTAAAACGAACTGCCGCCTTCAACCATTTCTTGGCTATGTACCACGGTACGAGCACACATGATAAGTAAAGGAATAGAACTAAGCTAAGTTATGAATCCATATTTGATTCATAAGAGGTCATAATTGGTTCATGCATAATGATATGTGTTTTGCGTCGTGGATGTAACAGTTGTACTTGCTGAGCGAAAGCTCACTTCTTACGTCTATGCTGTAGGTAAGCAACCTGCCAGCAATTTCTGATGCAATACTGTGTAAGGCTGGTGCTGCGGACTGTGAAATGTGGGATGGACACTGCCACGGATTTTGAAAAAAAATATACTCTATAAAATATGTTGTAATGAAAAAGGGTTTTCATATTTTCATGATGTTTTAAGTATGAATGACAAAGTTTATGTATGTATGGCAAGCAAGTTACCTCTTGTGGTACCAATCCGCATTAAGTCGGGTTTGGTCTATAATTTGATTTCGATGGCCTTCAAGGAGGGTTTGAAAGTTCGGTACTCGAGTAAGTACCTATCAGTAAGTATGAGTTTAAGTATGAAGTTCAAGTTGAAAGTTTTAAAATAAAGTTTAAAAGAAAAAAAAAATTTCTCCCAAATTTTCCGCAAGTTTAAGTTCAGTATGTAAGTAAGGTGACGACCCGGCATGGGAAGTCGGGGCGTTACAATAACAGTAGGAGATAAATTGATATCTAGGTACAACATCAGAACTGAAAATATATAACATTATCCGGAGGAAAAATAATAGAGATAAGAGTGTGGACTGTTATGTTTCCTATACAAAAAATGGAGGGGGTACGTTTAGTAAACCATTTCAAATCAAAATATTTCAATTTTTTTTTTTTCTAAAAAATCAAGTATAATTTTTTAAATTAATTTTTAAAAAGTCAAATAACTACAATCCAAATATTTTAGCTCAAATTTATCAATCAAACGCATGATGAGTACTAAAAACCACCCTTTAGCAATAAGACTTTTATTAATTAGGAAAAAAAAAACAAGAAGAAATTTACATGAAATATCTTACGTAATTAGCACTGAGGACCGAAGCCAAAAGAAATAAAAGTCAAAAAACGAAAAATCATCTGACAACATGACAAACTAGAAACTAACAACTAAAAACCAGAGACTAAAAAATCATATCAAATTTGTACTTGTACATCTTAAACTTATCGTATAATTATAATTTATATCTTGAATTTTTAATTTTGACAATGTACTCTTTGAATACAAATATATAACAATCTATACCACATTGATCATAATGATTTTTTAAAATAAAAATTATCACTTGACTTACATATAGGTCTTTATTTTTGTAAGAGTATGTAAAGTTTTTTTTTTAATCAATGTTAACCTAATTTTATATTTTAAACAAAATTAATTCAAAATTTTATATTTTAAACAAAATTAATTCAAAATTTTATATTTTATTAAAACTGAATTAAAGATTTTTAATTCAAAAAACTAAAATAAATATTTTAACCTCAATATATACACTTGGATTAAAATAAATAAAAATTATCAATATTCATGCTATTAATTAAATACTCATGTAAAAATCACATCTCAATATCTTTCAAAAGATTGACATTATTATCAATCGATGTAAATTATTACATATTTGTAAGTTTAAAATGTAAATTGTTAAAGTAAAAAATCGCGATTAAGTGAGTGCACTAGTGCAAAAAAGGCAATTGTTAAAGCCTGGTCGTTGTGTTGTTGGGCTTTGAACGTTTTTGGTTGTTGTGTGATTTCTTTTCTTCTATTTTGTTCGTATAAGCTTAGATTTTTTATTTGTGGTGCTCAGAATTTGGTTGTTGTCATATATACACACACACATATATTTTTTGTATGTATTTATCCCTGTATCACGAAGCTGGATCTCCATCAAAAGTTTCACTTTCAAAAGCTAGGATTAGGATTTTGTCAGTTGTGAGGAGATCTAATTATAAATTTATCTGGGTGAGCTTTTGATATTCAGATAACATATAGAAGAATATACAGTGACGAGATTTTGAGTTTTTTTTTTTTTTTTTCCAATTCTTTTCATGCCAAATTAATCTCAGGGTGGAACTGAAACCAAAATGTCAAATCAAATTAATCCCGAGTGGTGTTTGTTTTTGTTCTTGTATATTGTATTTTGTATTTTTTTTCTAAGGCTAAAATCACAAGTTGTGTAATTAATTAAAAAAATCCTCTCAAGATGAACCTTTCTTTCCCCAAAAGGTAAAACTAGAGGTACCGGCTATATATTACCCCACTAAAGGAAGTCACATGCAAATTGGTAATGAATGGAGATGGATGTTTAAATAAAGAGTAAGACAGACAAATGGAAGTCTAGGTGTGTTATTTTCAGAATAAAATTTTCTTGTTTTAGTACAAGGAGTTAAGTGCAAAACAGACAAAGTCCATTAGTTGTCACTTAAAAAAAATGTAATTGGCTTATTTGTCCTCTACTTTTTATAAGTATGTGATAATTTGATCCTCGCTCTTTTATTTTTGACAGAAAAAAAAAACTCTTGAACTGTTAAAATATTTGCAATTTAATGATTTTCAATAAATTCCATCGTTTAATTTCCTACACGAGTCGATCAAGTATCCTTTTTTTTTTTTTTTTTAAGGTGAAAAGAACCAAATAGCCTGTGAATGATAAGGGAGACCTCACACAAATATGTGGAAAGTATAACAAAAATCTTAACATGAAATAAAAGAGAACCTTCAGCAAATTTAGGAGAGAGAACATTCTGCGAAACCTAGGAGAATGGAATGTCGTCGCTACCTCTGTAGGCTGATCAGTTGTCGCTGCTGCAAGCCTCAGTCACCGCCTAGCCCAACGCCCCTTCAAGCCTCACCTTCTCGCACCTCTTTTTGTTGATCCAACCCGTGCAAACATAGCCCCGCCGCGTCTCCTCTAGTCAATGTTAGACCCACGCAAGTGCAACACCTCTATCATCTAGCACCAATTGCAAGCCCCTCCAGATGATCCCTTGGATCCCAGATTCGCCATGCAAGCCTAGCCCTTAGTGGACGAGCACCCTCCTCTTTCATTTGCTATTTCTGTATTTGAGGGGTTTTTTTTTTGTTTCAAATTTATCTTGTTCTATTTTTTTAGCATATTTTTGTTTTTATTTTAATTTTGTTAACATGTAAAGTATGTTGTCTTATAGAAACCTTACATATATCCAAGGATGAAAATGTCGAAATTGATGGAGTTGTCGAAGTTTTGATTTACGGATAATATTAACGGAAATGTCAATGTCGACGGATATCCCGGAAAAAAATGAATACTCAAAGAAAAACTTATAATTTTTGCTAAAACTTTACAAAATATCAGAACACTTAATATTGCTTAATTTGAACTAATTTTATAACAAAAATAATATCTTTTTTAACCAAATATGAGAGCTATTTTGCATAATGTAATAGTAAAATATAACAATTAAACATTGATTATAATTTCAATATTATATTATGCACTCATTAATTATAATGAACAACATACTACAATATAATATGGTATATAAAAATTAAATGTCAAACATAAAAGAGTATATATAAGTTTCAAGAGTGTAATTAATCCAAAAAGAGTTTCTAGCAGGTTGGAAAACATTAGGTAGGTGTCTATTCTGATCAAATATAAACAATATATTTGTCAAAATATTACTTTTGAATGGTTTTGAACGTAATTGTTAATGTCTCACATGTATGTTTCTTTGTCTCTACCAACTATTAACCCATAAATTGGATATTGTTGATTCGTTCAATTTGATGAGTAGTCTTGATGGGTGTGCAATAACATCTCGATATTAATTTGTGGTGGAGGATATACTAATATATCAAAAAAACTGTCTCGATTTTGTATTTCTAAACTAGACACCATTTGAGAATCATAAAGAGGATTATAATCGTATGAACTTTGCTTGATTCTTAAGCTCATGAAATCAAAACTCAAGGCGAATCCTTATCAATTTGACTCATTTGAGTCACACCACATCTTCTTATATGCTACAATCACCCAATACCCTCACCTGCTATCTTACAACTATGATCTTCATCTTGTGTAGCATGTTGTCACATTTTATACATATTAAAAAAATGAAATATGTGACGAAATTGAAATTTTTGAAGAAAAAATTCCCCGACTTTTTTGGATATTTTGTGAAAATATTAAAAAATATCCTGGATATTCATGATATTCATGGATATTGTGGATATTTTAGACATTATGGACATTTGATGGATACTTCGAGAAGAAATATCCTTTATTCCCCATTATCCACGTCGAGACTTTAAAATATGGATCATGCTGTGGAAATGTCAACGATGTCATGGGCATTTCCATCCTTACATATATTATATCTCATGATATATTTCGTTTTAAAAGAAGTTAACAGAATTCCCTTAATTTTAAATATTATTACAATTCAGAGGTTCTTTTGCTTAAACTAAAAGAACAGATACCAATGTTGTCTACTTTAAGGGTTCGTTAGGAACACTAATTGGAGTTGGAGTTTTGGAGTTTTTTTTTAATTGGAAATAAGTGAATGTCTGGAAATGTATGTGTTTAGTTGAAATGTAAATTGAAAATGAATTTTGAAATTTAATTAGTGTCAAAACCTTAAATGTTTTTGAAAATATATGATCTTGTTTCGATATTCTCCTTGTTGCGAGCATTTAGACATAAAAATCATCTAATTTCGACTTTTAAAAAAAAAAGTTATACACTTTTGAAGTTTGAATTTTCTGAAAATGGAAGATAAAGAAAACTGAATAAGACTTTTGAAGGTGGAGTTTTCGACTTGAAAAGAGATGTGGATTCAAAATTGAATTGTGAAAATAAAAGACTTTTCCTATAAAAAAAAAAAAAAAAGAGAAAAAATGAATAACTTTTGTAAAAAAAAAACTAAAAACTTCAATTGGAGTTGGAGTTCCAAACACTTCTCTAAGGGTTTGGAGATTAAAAACAAAATAAGGAATTTTGTAATTGGACCTCTTATTTTATATTATCAGTGCGTATCACACTGCTTTAGTTATTGGATTGATTTTTTTAAAGGTAATTGACCTATAACAAGAGCAATTCTGTGTTACACGCGATAGTTTTTTAACGTTGATACTCATATGTCAAATCGTTAAAATTAATCCGACAACTAAAAAACAGTTTCTAGATGATAGGAAGTCTAACGCATAAGCTCACAAGTTTAAACCCTAATCAGTTTGGTAAAGGACAAGATTAATACTGGACTGCACGGAAAAGGTAAATCAGAAGAACAGGAACGGAAAGTTGAGGCGTAAAAAGAGGAGGTGATGTGAATGTCTAACAGAAGAGTACTCTTTTTCCAGCAATGAATTTTAGCTCGTAACCAGTTGCTCCATATAAAAAGTAAAGTCGAGGTAAAAAGATCATTACGCATTAACGCAAAATACCGAAAACTTATTAAAGGTTTTTTTTTTTTTTTTTTTTTTGAATTTCTTAATTCTCCATTATAACTGGACCGAGCAAGCTGGAAAAGAAGTCCAGTGGAGAGTCTTCATACAATGCTGAAATCTTAGACGGAATATACAGGTTGTACTCACCTCGTTAATGGCGTCTTTTTCAAGTCGAAAATTTGACTATTGGCCGTCTTTCTCTCTATGGAAATTAAGGTACATTTAGGAGAAATTTGAAGATGTGTTTTGATTTATAAATCAGATGTAGTTTTAGAAATGTATTTTGGAGTGAAAAAGTATGAAATCTTAAAATGTATTGAGAAAAAATTTATCAATATAAATATTATTTTATTTCTCTCAAAATTTTATGTGATTTAAAATTTTTTTTATTTGGATTTGAAATAACAAAACAATATATATATATATATATATCTAAAATTTAAATTTATTATAGACATTAAAAAATTTAAATAATGAAAAGTAATAGTAAGTTGTGCATTTCACAGCAATGTATCTAGTATAGTTGCTTCTTAACCTGTGACTAACAAGTCTGGTCTTTCTTTTTTCTTTTAAATTATTATTGTTATTATTATTATTATTATTATTGCGTAAAACTGTGGTAAAGTCTTTTATATACTCTATCGATAGATCTTATTTTTAAACTATTCAAATGTAATCGAACGGCTAAAATATTGTTTATGTACTGTAATTATCATACACCTTACTTTATATTAGTATATATTAATAAATAAATAAATTAAAAAATTAAAAAAAGACCAACCCCTTCGTTTCCCCGACACTAGCAACTTCCCCACCAACGCCGGCAATGGACCCCTTCCCCTGAGTCAGATCTACCACTCCTCCCCCCCGGATGCCGATGACGGACCCCCGCTCCACCGACCAGATTTGTGCCCTCTTGACGCTGACCCCCCCACCCCAATGCCAACGGAGGCCCCCACCTGTACTCGAGCGTCGAAAAGGGGGAGGGCACGGGGTAGGGTCCGTCAGCATCGAGAGGGGGGAGGGTGCGAGGGGGGGTCCATTAGCGTCAGGGAGGGGGGGACTCGGCTCGTAGATGTCAGGGGGGCGTCTAGGCTAAAGCGCGGGGGCAGGGGGGTCCTTCGGCCTAGGGGGGCACCTGGGCTCGTGCGCTGAGGGTGGGGGGACTGGGCTCGTTGGCTTCAGAGGTGGGGAATTGGTGTCCGGGGGAGGGGGGGGGGGGGGAGATCTAATCGAGGGGGAGGAGGTCTGTCACCGGTATCGGCAGGGAAATCACGGGCATTGGGGAAGGGAATGGGTTTGTTTTTTTAATTTTTTTTTAATTAATCTATATTAATATGAGGTAAGATATATGATAATTACTATACACAAACAACATCTCAGCCGTTCAATTGTATCTGGACGGTTTTAAAATGAGTTTTATATATAGGGTATATAAAAGGGGCTATACCGCAGCTTTACCCATTATTATTATTTTACTTTTGATAATTTATCTGTTTTCCTAAGGGCAATCTGCTTCAGAATTTTACTATCAGAGTTATCCTGAGATAAGAGAGCAAGAATGGGTTCAATCATAAATTGCACTAACTGAGTTTTCTTCTTCTTCTTCTTCTTCTTTGATGAGCTGGGTTTATACCGATAATTTGAATACAATCATCTTGATGTGTTGTTAGTTTAAGAGTCGTTTTAATGTTTTTTAAGTTATTTTTAGTTTATTTAAGCAGGTTAGGAAACAAATGATTCTTCAAGCAAATCGTGCAGCATTGGCATAAATTTTGGTAGAAACAAAGGAAGAAAAAGACATATTACGAAGGTTGTAGCCTTGGATTTCAAGGTTGCAACCTTGAAGTTCTGCAATGCTCAGTGCTACAGCCCTGGAATTGAAGGCTATAGCGCTGATTCACGGACTCCAGAACAATAATAATAAGGGTTGCAGCGCCCAAATTTCAAGGTTGTAGCCCTCGTTCGCAGAAGTTTCCCTTTCTTAAAATTTTTTATTCAAAAGTTGCCCTTTTTGGAACAAGTCTACAAATAGAAAAGATTAGGATATTCTAGGTGTCTTGGTCTTTGGTTGTTCCTCTAAGCGGACAAACCAAAGATGAAAAAAAAGAAAAAGAAAAAAAATTATTTGTTAGGATTTAGTTTTTAAGAATTTTAATTTCAATTTTAGTTTTTAGGTTTGTTTTCTACAAAGTTTGGGAGATTGCATCTTGAAGCATCAAGAAGAAAAGGAGAAGAAGATTAGAAGAAGACTCTTGGAGACTTGTGGCAATTCCAAAAAAATGGTTTTTTTCTTCCTATTTATTTATCTTTTATTTTTATAATTTAAGAATGCTTGAACCTTTATTTTGTAGATTTTTATTTTTATTTATGAATTAATTTTCTTTTTTTGGGATTGCAATTTGAACTCAACATGTAGTTTGAATTTCTTTAATTTCTCTCTTGATTTTATTAATGCATATTAGATGGTTTATTCTATCTTGTGCTTAACGCTTCCAATTAATTGGCCATTAATTAGATTGATTTGGTAACCTTAATGAATTTAGATAAGGGAATTTTGTATTCAGCTTTAGATAGAATGACATATGATCTATGTGCAGAATATGTAGGATATGAATATACTTATGTAACATGTGTTAGCAGAGAGAGAAAGCCTATATTTAATGAATCTTTCTTAATCTAATTCTCATAGGAATATAATGAGTTAGTTATGGGGGGTATTTCTATCTGACCATCGGAAGAGGCTTTTAGATAGCTTAGGACTCTCGGTTAACAATTCGATGTGGTTAATTAGTTAAGAGGAGGGTAGAAAGATTCAAATGAAATGTTGAGTGGAGATTGTAATCCTAGACTTTTTCTTAGTGATTTTATTAAATTTTATTTTTGCTAAAGTTTATTTTCTGTTTATTATGAATTTATTCAAATAAAGTTAGAGTTAACATAATTTTAATAATTAATAAACAACAATACGCATAGGAATGATATTTTATTCATCACTCTATTACTTGTTTGAGACACATACACGTGCGTCATTATAAAATCAACAACATTCTTCTTCTTCTTCATCATCATTTTCCTTCCCCCCCCCCCTCCCTTTTTTTATTTTTTATTTTTTTAGAGTTTAAATGCTATTTTCTAAATACTAAAAGAAATACTCTAGAGAGGCAAAAAATAGAGACCCATCATTACCCTATACCTATGGACGCGTTTTTTTTTTTTTTGATAAACACCTATGGACGAATTCATTGCCCATGTAATATAGTCACATAGGAACTACTTTTTTTTTTTTTTTTTTAACTCTTTTATTGGTAAGCATCCACCTTCCTTTCTAGCCTATAAATATTTTCACACTCGTTAAGAATTGAAACCTTAGACTTATGGGGCCAACATCCCAAACACCTCATTTCCTCATCAATTGGGCTAGTCTCAGTGATTTTACATAAACTACAGCAGCCAACTAATCTAAATTTGGTAATTGTTATTATGTTAACAAGTAGTTCCAATTTTTTTTTTTTTTTTTTTTTTTTGGCTAGAATAGTTTCAACTACTTGTAAACATAATAATTATTACCAAAATGTATATTCAGTGGATATTGTAGTTTATATATTATGTGATCGCCTCATGTTTTATAGGGTTTTTTTTTTTCCCTTCTAGCTAGATGAACTTTCATTGTGCGGGAAAAATAAAAGTTAGCAGGGTCCTCCTGCATAAAACTAAAGATAAATTCGATGTTGTACCAATAGATTAGAAGAAAGAGAAAAGAAGAGATAAAGAGAGAGAAATATAAGATAAATTGTAGAAACAAGAGGAAGAGTTTACTAATTTAGAGAGAGAAGAAGAGCGGTAGAGAACGAATTTGAATATTCAATAATGTTAATTAATCATAAAGGTCCAAATTATGTGAACACAATCACTATTTGTTTCTTAATAGACCCTAATAATAAACTAAGCAAATGATAATAATTAAACACATTTAAATCCTAATCCATAAACATAACCCTAAACAACTAGTCATTTTGAAATATCTTGTTCTTCATCACTCTCCCCTGGTTAGAGAACGTGATTCTGATGAGTTAAAATCTCAAAAGAATATGAAACAATAATTTGAAAAAGAAAACCTTCAATCTCAATACTAGCCTAAAGATAATTAATCTAAGCCAGTTAATCAAGCTCTCTAACGTCAAGTCTAAATGGGCCATTACAAGATTAGTCAATTATCACAAAAAAAAAAAAAAGGAGGAAAATATTTGAATTACATAAATTTAAAAATCATTAATTAATATAATATAAAATTTTAATATTAGATCAATATGACACATATTATATATTAATAAAAATAAAATTTATATTATATTAATTTAGATAAGATTTAAATTTGTGTCATATTCATCAAATGAATCAAAAAAAAAAAAAAAAAGAGTATTAGGATAATTTTTTGAAAACAAAAATAAAAAGTGAACTCAATTGACTTGAACCTTTATTTTTACTAAACGACAAGAATAATCGACTGTGGGGAAAAGTTTTACTGGAGAAGTGAAAAAACTAGACGCAAAAAAGAAAAAGGTGACGCGACGTCTAAAAGGAAAATCACTGTTATATATATTTATTTATTTTTTCCAGCGACTATTCTTCCCAAAAACCCTCAGAAGCTGCTACAAAAAGAGTAAAGTCGAGGTTATGCAAAAGACCATTAATAAGCCACCCCTATTAATAAGCAAAACACCAAAACAAAAACAAAATTTATTTGCCAATTTTTCATTACTATAACTAGATCCAGAAAAAAAGCTGGAGAATATAACCCCACCTCAGATCCCCGCAGGATCCTAGCACGTGCCTAAAGTTTCGGAACGGGGTCGGAATCGGAATCAGATTCAGAAATGCAAATACACTCGGGTGTTTTTCGACTCCAAACTGTGATTACTTCAAAGTATAAAGATAAACCCTCTCTCTCTCCCCCTTCTCTCTCCTCTCTCTTACAAATCGAATACTTTTGTGGTTTTGTTTGGTTCTCAGATTTCTGTCTCTCAACATTTGTATGGTCAGTACTATAACCGGAGAGAAGAAGAAAAGCTAGGGTCTTGGTGGCGATGGGGAGAAAAAAGGTGGTGATGAAGCGAATCGAGGACAGGAACAGCCGCCACGTGGCGTTCTCGAAGAGGAGGAACGGTCTGATGAAGAAAGCCTCGGAGCTCTCCGTCCTCTGTGACGTCGAGGTCGCCGTCATCGTCTTCTCCGGCAACGGCAGGCTCTATGAGTTCTCCAGCTCCAAAAGGTACGTACGAAAAATCCTTATAATTATTTATTATTTTTCTGTTGATGCCGTACAATTTTTAATATCTTCATCACGGTTTTGTTCACTTTATATGTTTCGTACTAGTTAGAGCGCTATAATTACATAATATTTTTTTAATATTTCTTTCTTCGTTTTCCCTCTCTTTAATATGTATCTAATCTATATCTATATATATGTCTAGGTTTTTTTATTTTTTATTTTTTTTGTCTTATTCTGTTTTTTGGTTATGGACTCGTGGTAATATACTGGTTATTTTATATTCTGTGGTTCCAGGGCAAACTTGCTAATTTTGCATTTTGCTGTGTTAGAGTTTTTACGACAAAACAAAGCAGGAAAAAAAAAAAAGTTTCAATCTAGCTATATCATCTATTGTAATATAACAAACTCTTCAAAATCCGTTGATTCACATAAAATTAAGGTAGTTGGCCTCAAAATTCACCAATTCACATAGAATAACAAAAATTGGAAAGAAGAGTAAAACTCAAAATTTCATTCAAAAACTAATATACCTATTACATATGAGTAGATTAACAAATTTATAGTCTACACTGTCCTAAATAAAAATAGGAAATTACAAATAAAATTCAAAAAATAAATAATTCTGAAAATAAAAAAAATAAAATGAGAAACTAACTTATTTTTTACCTAAGAATTAAGTCAAAATTAAACCTAATTTTACTAATTGTGAAATTTCTAATTGACTTTTCTTATTTAATAATTGTCTTTTCGAGCAAAATATATATATATATATATATTTCAATTTCGACAAGATATGTTTGCTAATATTGCTTCATCTCGTCTCTTAATTGGTGGTACATATGAAGTCGGTCACTGACTCACTTGTGACTTGTATAAAGAAGATGACAACCACATCTGTTCTTTTATTATTATTGTTATTATTATTATTATTATTATTATTATTTTAAATCTCTGGCTTGCTTGGTGATCTCTTTGTATTACTTCCGGCAGAACCATCCCTGAATTATTATTGTTGCTTCTGTTATTATAATTTTATAGCGGCAAGTAATCGACCCTTCCTGAAAGTTGATCTGATCATATGTTGAACCCTACGCATGACACTAGCGCAATTTTCTAGGGTAATTCATACATGGTTCCAAAATTTTTTAGTCTGTGATATTTTGGTCCCTTTTTTAATTTCGACTGAATGACTCCTAAACTTTTGAAATGCTGACAGAAAACTGAGAATGAATTAAAGGAAAAAAAAAAAAAAAAACCAATTGGAAAGATGTGCAAGATTTAAACTAATAGGCTTTTGAGGAGTGGCCGGGCGTCGGTATGGGGTTTCGAAGGAGTTGATACGTGGAGTTTATTTAGAGTCGTCCTTAAAAAAGTCATGATTTGTAGAAAATGTTAGAGGATATCAATAATAATTCTAATTTAGCTTATCATTAGATCGAAAGGAGAAGAAAGAGAAGGAAAATTAGTGGAAGCGAAAGAGCTCGCATTGAGTGGCTTCACGATGGTGATAGGAACACTTAATTCTTCCACTAGTCTAAGGCTTCCTCTCAAGAACGGAAGAATAAGCTTCGGGGCCTAGAGGGGTGTGATGGGAGGTGGTTTAATACAAAAAGCTGAGATTGTGGGGAATTGAACGGTATTTTTCTGAGATGTTTGGCTCTTAACACCAAAGTATGGATGACATGGAGAGGATTCATAGGGGAGTGGATCGGAAAGTTTCTCCGACTACGAGGGAGTTGTTGGAAGCGCCATTTTTAGCTTCTAAAGAAGGTTTTGTTCAGCATGGGACAAATGAAATCTCCAAGCCTAGATGGCTTTCATCCAGGAGAACATGCATGGAAGTGGTGGGGGGGTGATTTAACGACGGTTGTGTGTTTGGGTTTGTTTAATGGTGATTCATTGGTGGCCGAGCTCAATGATACACAGCTTGTTTTGATTCCGAATATAGGTGCTAGATTTTAGGCTGATCGGTCTTTGTAATGTTTCTTACAAGGTAATTACCCAGACCTTGAATAACCGGTTGAAATCGGTATTACCTTCTATTATCTTCAGTTAGTAGAGTGCTTTTGTACCGGGGATTTTAACCACAGATAATGTATTGGCGGAGTTTAATGTGCTCTACACCATTCGATGGAAAACGTAAGGAAGGATTGCTGGGGCTTAAGTTAGAAACGAGTAAAGCCTATAACTTGGCGGAGTGGGTTTTTCTTAGGGTAGCGATGGAGAGGCTGGGTTTCGGAGGAAGATGGACTAATTGCATTATGGATTGTGTTTCCTATACGAGGTTTTCTTTTATAGTTAATGGTGGTGTGGTGGGATATGTTAGGCCTAGTTAGGGGTCTCAGACAAGGATGTCCTATTTCTCCGTATCTCTTTCTCTTTTGTGTTGTAGGTTTTTCCTCTCCCTTCAAGGTGGCCGAGGCGGATGGTGCTCTAAGATGTAATGCAGTTTCTAGGAGAGCTCCAAAGGTGAACCTTCTCTTTGCTAATGAATATTCCATAGTATTTGGGAGGTTATGAGTGGGAAAATGCGCTGCCTTTGGTGATATTACGGAGTTATGTGGCGGCTTCAGGTCAGGTAGTTAACTTTGAGAAGTCTTTTATTACTTCTAGCGTTAGTGAAGAATTGAGGTGAAACATAGATGTACGTTTAGAGCTAAAAATCTACGGTGGGCTTAAAGATAAATATAGGGTATTACCTTTTCTCATTGGGTGTAACAAACGATTCACCTTCAGTGTGATTAGGGAGAAGTTGTCAAAAGAGTTGCAATTATATGGAAAGGGAAGTTCTTCTCAATGGGTGGGTGTAAGATTCTCATTAAAGCGGTTGCCCAAGCAATGGCTTCATACGTCCCAACCTCCCTTTGTTTGGAACTTCAGGCCTTAATTGTAAAATTTTGGTGGGGAGGTTGAGATATGTGTGGACTATAAAATCCATTGGATGCGATGAGAGTTGCTTTGTAGGCATAAATCTATGGGGTGGTATAGGATTCGGGCATGTGGAAGATTCCAATCAATAGCTGATCTTCTTGCAAAACAACGTTGGCATATTCTTAAAAATCTAGAATCTCTTTTTAGCTACATTTTCAAAGCAAAATATTGTCCTTCTACTGATTTTATAGAGGCAAGCTTATTATACTTGGCGTGGTTTGATGGGGGAAGGAGCATTTGCTAGCAGGTGCACGATGAGGGATTGGTAATGGGAACGATATAAATGTCTTTAAGGATCCATGGCTTTCTAGGTTGTCGATGTTTTCATAGGATTTTTCCGTGCCTGGCCAATCGAGGGAGGAAGGGATTAAGTATCTTAAAACATGTCCGGTCTGTGAGGAGGGAGTGGAGACGGTTTGGCATGCGGTTTGGAGTTACCCAAAAGCCAAGTTAGTGTGGAACTCTTCGACTATAGTACTAGTATTTCAGAATGTTGTTGCCCAGGGGTTTGATGAGGTGTGCTCCTATATATGTTTCTCAACATCTCAAAGTATATAGAGGGTATGGAGTTTGCTAAACAGATGTAGTTAATGTTGTTAAGGCCGTGAATGAGAGGTACACTCTCATGGAGGATGGCATGGTGAGAGTGGATGTTGTCCGCTTTCTATCACGAGCTTCTGGTGGAATTTGCAATCCTGTTCATCGTGGTGGGAATCAAGCCGTTCACCGACTAGCTTTTAGTTATTTTGTTGATTTCATTGGTGACATGGTACCTAGTTTTTTTGTCCAGCTTTGTTATGGATGATTTAGCTCATTGATAAAATCCGAGCTTCCTTAGAAAAAATAAAATAAAAAAAGAGATTGAATTGGATTGTTTCTCCTCACACCGTTTAATAAACAAGTAAACATTGTTTCTTTGTTTTTCTTTTCAATCCTATTACCTTTCCCATTATATTCCTTTACCCTTTAATAAACATGCCCTTTATTGACTTCCAATATTCTTATTTTTACTTAACAGTGCATGTTCTAAGACTTTACTTAATTTTTCAAGGCTTCTGTATATATGATCCTAATTATTCTTATTCAGTACCTAATTATGATCATGTTTTTTTAATGCTTCTTGTGACCGTGTGTAACTTTGTTTTCTGCAACCTGAATATGTGAGTAAAATCGTGTCGTCCCAAGTTCACGTTTCGTTTCTTGCTTCTGTATATATGATCCTCATACTCATGATATATAAACACACACACATATATTTATATATATGTATTCGTTTTAATCAAAGTAAGAAATGCAACACAATATTTCGGAGATGATCAAAACAGGCATTTCTAACTCTTGGGTTTCTTTGGTGATTTGACTTCTATTCTCGTAGAGATTGCCCATTTTTTCTTTCTTTTTTGAGTTATTTTCACAAATAGCTTCTGAATTATATATCCAATTTTTATATTATTAGTCTTGACATTTAATTTTATACTTCATGCTACTTCGAACTTACTACTGTTACGCAAACAGTCCCTCGATATTCCTTACCAAAATTGAATAGAAATTAAGCACGTCTAAATTTACATGAGTTCTAATTAATGCTAAAATCATAATTAAATGTTTTTGGATGAGAAATTGTATACCCTGACGATACCATATATTTGATAAAAGTATAGTTTATTTCCAAAATATCTGTTGTAGATGTACAATTTCCCTCTAAAAAGTGTTTAATCATGACTTTACCAATTATAAAGCTCATATGATCTAAAACATTTTCAATTTCTTTCTAATTTTCTCTAGAGTATATTGATATAGTGACCATTGTAGTAACAGTATAAAAATGCAGAGGAGTTTAATAATGTATAGAATCAAAAATCAATGACCAATATAAGAAATGATTTATAATTTGGGGGTTCCATTTTTAAAAGTAACCTTTCTTTCTTTCTTTCTTTCTTTTTTTTTTTTTTTCCCCTTTGCTTGTGAATTTATAGATGTTAATTTTTAGACTTTGAATATACATACAAAGTAAAATAATCTATTTCAGTTTAGGAGAGACCCTTGAACGTTACCGGACAGTTAACATCAACCAAGAAGTTGCTGCCAAGGAGGCTCACAAACCAAAGGTTGAACAAATATACTTACATATATATATATATATATATATATATACATATATTATGCTTCTTAACACAATTGTCTTGTCCCGGAAGATCACATGGTCATGATTTGATTTTGAAATTTCACTTTAGAACATTTATATTTTTCAATTCATGTGTGGATAAACACACTACAATAACTCACTTTTGAACAAACTGCATTGATTCCTCCAGGCTTCAACAAAGTATGATTTCACAAAATACGTTGAAGAAAAGGATAATGACAAAACTAATCTTATAGTTATTAAAAATAATAGAATTTACCTTGCACTTTCAAAAATATTAGAGAGAAATTTTTTTTTTCTCAATAAGACAATTTCCTACACATTTTTTCTAATCACAAAAACTTATCCTTAAAATCATCTTTAGTTAAAATTAAAAAGACTTTTTACCATATCTTAAAAAAATTTGTTTGTTTGATTTTAGGGAAACAACTTAATTAACTATCACAGAAAAAATAATAATTGATTACTTTCTAAAAGGAAAAAAAATAGAGTTCAAAATTCCCAAATGCTAATAAATAAATTGAAGATAGAAGTTAATTCTCTCGGAAATTCTCTCATTTAGTACCATCATTTCTTTTATGAAGGATAATGTGGATAGTTAAGTCTTTATACCTAATTTTGCCTAAATCTATATCAAGGATGGATTTTGTGTGATTAGAAAAACTTAAAGATAAATTTTGTCCAATTACGACAACACGTGAAATAATCTCAGCATTTTTAAGCACTTCTATAAAACAGAAGAAATTCTTATAATTATCCCAAAAAAAAGTAATGTACTTCAGCATTTTGGTGGACAGTTATTAGACATAGCTAGAATTTTTCTTTTGTTAATCATGCATGCAGAAACATCATACCGAATGTAGTGGACCCTTGAAAGTTGCTGAGCTGCTGAAAGTGATAAGGTACGCACACACACACACACAGATATATACATATATATATATAATATATATGCATATACTTTGAGCTGATTGGTGTTTTTTTTTTCCTGGTATCTACATTGGTCAATTCAGTGACCTGAAAGTTGAAGAGCTAACCCCACAGGAACTCATACATCTTGAAAGAGATCTAAGTGCGATATTAGAGCAAACAAGAAGAAGAAAGGTCAGCTGATTCTACAAATTCCTACTCTCTTTTAATCAAAAACGGAATTTTTTAGAATAAACTATGATCCTAGGCAAGAAACAACACTAGAAGCTTATCATCCAACCACACTTAACTCGTGTTCTTGTTTGGAAAGACAAGAAACTTCAGATTATAATGTTCTTATACATAGAATGGCTGCTAATATTTATGACATAGTGGAAGCGTATATTAAAACAATAAAAACAGTAAAATAAAAGGGTTAAATCAGTAAACCTATTGATTCACACAAAATATCAGAAAAACCGCTTTAAAATCGTTGATTCACACAGAATATTGGAGATTGGTATCAAAATTTATTGATTCACACAGAATACTGAAAAAATTGGAAAGAAAAAAGTGAACACTCAAAATTTCATTGGCCATCAAAACTTGTTTTCATTACAAAAGGGTATCCTTATTTGTAGTACAAAATACAAACAGGAAACTAAACAAAAACAATCAAACCTAATTAAAAAAACAGTAAAATACGAAATTTTTCAAAATGGAAAGTACTTAGCAGAAAGCGAAAATGTAAACCACTAGACTCAAGAAATAAGGAAATGCAATCAGAAATGTAATCCAAAATTCCTAGGTTGACTTATTACAAGAACGGAAATTATCAAAAATAGAAAAACCGCCTTTTTGAAGGCCTATATGAAAGAATTTGGCTGAAAAACGATGTATGTCGTGGAAGAGTGACGAGTTTTGCTCGTTAGCCCGTTTCCATCCAAACAATACTATTTTTTTTTTTGTCCAAATCAAACAACCTCAACAGACTCTATGAATATCGAAAGATTGCCTTACTCGGCCTAGAGATGGTCCCAACACGTCATAAAGATCAACTCTTGCTGCACCACATCAATTTAGTACTCATGTTGTTACGTCTACCTTAGACTAGTATCTCCTTTCCTTATATGTATGAAAGGCTTGTCAATCATCTGGGGAAAAGCTCATATCCTTGATTAATTTGCCTTATCCTGCAATATACTAAGTGAAGTACTATATATATCCATCATAATATGTAAATGCACTAATCCTCCATCTCAAATTCATCGATGAAAATGAAAATAAAAAACTAAAAGTAAGCTTTATGCTCTAAAGCTACAATTAAAAAAGCTCTAAACAAACAACTAAAAACAGTAAAACACTAGAGAAAAAAAAAATCATCCAGATGTTCTACTCTTCAAAGAACTAGAAGATGCCTCGTTAAAAACCTATTCTAGTAAAACCTAAGGATAAATGCTAAGTTGGGCCTGAACTTTTAACTTTGTGCAATTTTGATCCATAAACTTTTTTTCATAATTGGAATACTCCTAAATTGTTAAAATATTGCTAAAATAGTCATTTTTATATTAACTTTTGGACGGAATATGTTAGTTATCATCACTTTTTGATCAAATTACTAATAGATTCCGTCTAAAAATTAACGGAAATGACTATTAAAGCAACATTTTAATAGTTTATGAGCACTTAAAATTCTTTTTTTTTTTTTTTTGGTGGCTAGAATGATCATAAATTATTAAAACGTTGTAGTCCTTTCTAATAATTTTTGGACGGAATCCGTGTTTAGTACCATTTTTTTGACCAAATTACTAATAGATATCATCAAAAGATTAACCAAAAGGATTATTGTAATAACATTTTAGTAGTTTAGGGTTATTTCATTTACGAAAAAAAGTTCAGGGAATGTACGAGGTTAAAAGTTTAGGGTAAATAATCAATTTACCCAAAACCTAATGGGGAAAACTGAAATAAGAAAAAAGAATACATAAACCATCTGGTCTTCAAGGAGGAGAGATAAAAGTCTGGTGAACACCACCACCAGTGACATCCGAGGAGAGATTAACACATGTGAAGCTAGCTTACTACCAAAAGAGCTAGTTTCCTTAAACATAGGGCACTGAAAAAGTGATGTTACTTAAGTAACTCAATGCCATAGTCCCACGAGCTTTAAATCTCCAAGGCATTTTACATGTTTTGGATGCTAAAGCACTCACCACTTATATCAAATCTCGCATTCAAATCATAAGAAATCTCATCCCAAGCATTTTAGAATGAAGAACAACCAAAATGACTCCCATAAGCTCGGCTTCAAACACATAGAGGATGCAAAGAGGCTAGGCAAAGCACCCCTCCAAAATTCCTCTATAGGTTCTAAATTGACGCCCTAACCCACTAGTCGAAGGGATCCATTAGTTGTGCCATTAGTATTGACTTAAATCCAATGTAGACGAGGGGAATACCAATCCACTTGAATATATTTTGGTGCTTTGGATGTTGGGGATTTATTGAAAAATCAAATAAAAACAAAATAAAATAGGACACTGCACAAGACGGAAGAAAGGTCGAGGCGTGCTGGGCATTGTCCTTGAGGATAGATTCCGCCCCTCTCGAATGATGTCCGGGTGTAATACAGGCTTCACGGCGGTTTAACCTCTAGGATTCAACAGCCTGAGCTTCATAAGGATGCACTCTCAAATACTCAGCTCTAGAACAGCTAAATAGACTTTGAACCTGTAGCAAGAGTAGGACAAAAAAGAAGACACGACAAATTTAGAATAACACAATCAACTCTTCTTGGGACAACGGCACAAACTCTGAATAAAGTTTAAGAATACTGAGAGAAGAATTGCATGGTGTGTTTTCATGAAAATTGCTTACGGCTAATAGGTAACCAGACAATAGAACTTCTTTTTATTTATTTATTTATTTATTTATTTTTTATTTTTTGAATTTGCTGTCAATAGAACTTGATTATATTGTTATGGCTCTTGACAAAGTCTTATTTATAAACTTATGCGTGCATGCATTTGGCTTCCACGATAGGCAAAAGGAAGCTTCACGGAAGGACTCCAACATATGCTTGGCAATTAAAAAATCATGTAAAAATCATTTACGAATGAATTGAATAATGTCAAAAAATCAATGGACATTTCCCATGATATCTCATAAAACAATTGAGAAAGTTTGAGGACCTCAAATACGTGTTCAGCACAAGAACAATGGTCAATAAAGCTTTTGAGAAAGCTTCATACAAGTTCGGCAACAACAATGGACAAGTGTCCTTTTTCTTGTTTAAATAATACCAAATGATCAAGGAAAATTCATTTGCCGTGCATGATTTATAGAACATGTTCAGCAAAGTTGAAAGACAAATGTGTGTGTGTGTGTGTGTGTGCGTGTGTATATATCTATGTATATATATATGTTTAAATAATGCATATATATATATATATATATATGTTTAAATAATGCATATCAAGTATTCTGCCGTGCATCACAAACAAAACTTGAGCTTTTGTAAAGCTTTAACCAAAGCAACACTTATTAAAGACGAGTCCAGTATATGATTTAAATAACGTAAACTTAACAAATATTTGAAATACTTTATTTAAAAATTACAGCATTGGAGACACTACCTGCATTATGTCTAAACAACTTGAAAGTAGTAAAATCCTGAACATAATTAGAAAATAGACTTGTGGTGGGTGTCCATAGAATCAGACTCTTGCACACAGGACTAGATCCAAGTAACAATAATCCATGGGAAGATGCTTTTGTTTAAAAAACGACCAGATCATGACTCTTACAGACACTACAAAAGAACTTTTAGTCACAACTTTTTTGTTTGATTAACTGTCACTTTAGTCATAATTTTTTACTTATATTCGTTTATCACAAATTTTTGTTGTGGCAAACTTTTAGCCATAAGGTTTTTAGTCACAGTGTGAATGACTAGCAATCTAAAATCCTTAATGAAGTCCTGAGATTTCCGTACAGGAAAGACGACAAGACGGATTACCTGTCTACTCATGGGCTTCCAATTCCAATGGCACACCATGGACCATTCCAATTAGGAAAATCATCCCGAATGATTTTCCAGAGGTCACACCGCGCTTTCTGTAGTAAACACTCGCATAAACCAAAGACAACCTTGTGTTTATTCTTAATCATGCAATCATAGGAATACGTTAAAAATCCAGCTTTTGACATCGGCAAAAATTACAAAGGGCATCTTTATAGTTATCATTACTTGTGCCTTTGATAAATCCAATAGAAGATCTTCAGTTATGATTGGGTTTTTAGTTACCTCTGATTACTGTTTATCATACTACATTCATCATGATTATCGATGTTAATATAACGATACAATAATAAATTTAACTTAATATAGACTGATAAGGGTATGACTAATTACTTTGGCATTTAATTACTCTGCAGACACAGCTGCTGATGGAGACTATAACAACACATGCTGAGAAGGTATGCATTTCAAGCTCATCTCGTAGCTTTAAATACTTGATTTTTCTTAGCCTTAAACACTTGCTAGATAATTTCGAATGCAAATGTGAATCTCGATTCTGTACATTGATACAAATTAATGATTGAATAAATGCATGACATTTCTAATATGTTGCTCTATTTGATACTCAAATTCAAGAAAATAGTCAATAAGCAATCAAAAGGTAAAATTTGGCGTGTACAGTATTTTTAATATTAAATTCCGTACCGAGTATATTATATGTCAAATGCACTGAAATAGATATGTTTGGATAAAATTTAATATATTCTGAACAACATTTTTATTTTCTTAATTAAACATGTTTGTCCAAACATATAGGTGGAGACACAGGGATCTGTTTTAGTTCATAATAGATGATAATTGTTGTGGAGCTTTAGTTCATAATAGACACAGTGAGATTTATTTTTCATTTTTTTTTTCTTAGTAATAAGGGGATCGGTGGTGTCATTACACATCCCATCCATCATCCGTTGGAGAATTTAGTGGAACTATGAGTGGAATAGTACTCATTCTTCCATTAGGCTTAACTCAGAGTTACTCAATCCCCTACAAGTCCATATATAGTTCCCCGAGGAATGCCACTTTTAAGGCAGTAGCTCAAGTTGAGGACGTGGGGGTTTTGAACTTTGGTACTGAAACTGGGGGAGACGTAAAAAAGACATCCATTAACCTTGTTGGGCAACCAAAACTGGACTAGCCTCTTCTCGTCCCATATTTTCTTCAAATGCCACCAACATCCATCATAATTGACTGCGAGGAAAAAATAATTTTGTACTTAAATTTTCTCTCTAGCTAGTGCCGGTTCTTCTAAGTTTATAAGTTCATTCCAATGAATAACGCTATTTTTGACTTCATTTAATTTTTTTTTTTTTAATTCAGTTTTGATAGTTCTTTTTCTTTGTAGACAGAATTTTTTTTAAAGGGATTTCTTCAAGGGAATTGGTTGACTATTATTATATGAACTTCTTATGTATTTTTAAATGTTATTTTTTTCCTATTCAAAATGGTTATCTCATACTGCAATATATGGACATTGCCTAGTTGTTTGAGTAAAATAATTACGGAAAAAAAAAAAAGAAGATTAGTAAACTGAGATTAATTAGCACCTGAACCCAAGAAAACAGAATCACAAGCATGACAGCCAAAAGCAAAAGACAGACAAATACTGCTTAATTTAATTATTGTTGGTAATTTTATAGTACTGAAACATGCCGTGACTTTTTAATGTTGCAGGTAAATAAACTTACAGAAGAGAATCATCAGCTCCTAGAAGATCAGGTAAACAAAAAACAAAACAAAAAAAGAAGGAAAAAAAAAAAAAAGGAACGCCCTGAATTTTAGGATTGGTTCCATTTTGTCTTTTAAATTTTAAATACGTCCATGCCGTCTCCTCATGAACTTTAAATTAGTCTGATTTAACCCTTTTTACTAGAATTTTAGATAAAAACATACAGAAAAAAAAGATCACACAACCGTGCGCAACTCCCTTTTTTCTGTTTGTTTTTAACAAAAATTCTAATAAAAAAGGTCAACTGGAACTTATTCAAAGTTCAGGGGGCAAAGTGAGAGGTTATGGGAATGAGTTGAATGACCTTAAAGTTCATATACAGATGAGAATAATTCAACAAAAATGAATAAAACCTGAACGTGGGAACTATAATTTACTCATGTGATCATGATTATCTTCACTAGTTTTCTGCTGTTTAATAATTTGTCCCTCTTGCGGTAATTTAGCTGATAGGGACGATGATTGGTCGCCAAAGCCACCACCAAGGAAAAGAGCTTCAGCTGATTGAATTTTTAACTTAGACATTTGTGGTGTCCCAAGTATAATTAGTTGATTAATTAATTAATCGACTGGCGTATGAGCATGGTAACATTAAGAATAATGATGTACAATCTAACGGGATTAGTCGGGTAATTGCTCACAAGTAGTCTCAGCAGGTAGGCTCCGTACTATTTGTGAGAGACACGTACCTACTTAATCTCGACAAGTTAGAATAAGAATGCTCTTAGATAAAAGATGATACAGTTTACTAATTATGTTAATTTCTAGAACACATGCAATATTGTCAAATACAGACCGTTGGGGGATATTTGATATGCCTCGTGAGAATGTGTGTGCTTGCTTGTGTATATCAAAAAACATTGTGGGATATCGCAAATAATTCAATGTCATAGGGGCACCCTACCATGTGACTTTATTTTATTTATCTTTTTTACAGGCTAACCTATTTTTCTTACAACGTTGTCTATATATAGTCTACCTTCTAGAGCCCTTTTTGTTTTTGTTTTTGTTTCGGTTTCGTTTTTGTTTTTGTTTTTGTTTTTTTTTTTTTTGTTAATTTACTTTTTGGAGTAGCTTTTACTCTAATTCTTGAATTGCTAAGTTTTATTGAAAGAATTCATGTTCTAGATTTCGAAAAAAAAAAAAAAGGGAATGCAAGTTTTAGAAGTAGCGAATGTTTAACTGAATTTGGAAGTAGAGCGCCTTAGACTAAGTGATTGTAGGTTCATTTCTTAAACTCTCACTAAAGGAGCGGTTTAAGGTTCGATCGAGCCCCCTATTTTGTTAAGGGTGAAAAAAGATACTCCATCGTTTCACGTTATAGCAAATTTATATGCATGTGGAAATTTTTACGAACTAATGGAAGGGATCACTGGCATCATGTTGACCTAAGCGAGGGAAATAGGGAGGGAAGAAGATATATATTCTTTCTTATGGTGCTTGGTATGCAATTCCTCTAACAATATCTCTAATTTAGGAAAGATTCAAATTAGGATATTTTCAAGGATTTGGAGTCCCTTCCCGAATTCATTCTCTCATTTTTTTTCTCTCGTACCAATCAACCATTAATGTCAAAAACCCTCTACTAATCATACCACCCCTCTCCTTCCTTCCACTTTTCTCTCTTACTAAACACACTCTAAATGTCCTATATTTATTTGAAAAAGAAAAAGGAAAATACAAGTTCTAATGAAAACGTCTGAACAAACTAAAGAGGCGCTTATTTTGAACTATTTGTATATGTTTATGAGCATCTTCATGAATATACACAAACACTGAGATTCCTTAGCGTCCATGAATCGAATGGTCCAAATATTGGTGCAATCATTTGCCAACATTTAGACCATTCCATTCGAATGGTCCATTCGAATATATGTTTGGTTGGCATAATTAGAAATGTAATCCAAATATTATTTTGGTTTTTGTTCTTAAATAATAAAAAGTCTCCCCTCAAATTTACCTTCATTCTTATATATCCTCCACAGTATGTTGAAAAAAATTTGGAAACCATTTGAGATGGTCATTTTCCTATATCTCTCATGTCTTCCCAAATAATTATTTCTAAATGCATGTTCTTATAAATATTCAACTGTTCTTTTCGTAATGATAACCTCCAAACGTCAGTTTGGATTCAAGTGTTTTTTTTTAAATTATTTTCCATTCAAATATTTTTATCTTAAATGTTTTCATTCTCATGCTTCCCCCAAACGGACTTTTTTTTGTTTTTTTTAATAAACAACTTTTTTTTATCCCCCCACTCACTCCTGATAGCCACTCGATTAGGTACCATGCAAATACAATAATCACTCTAGTAGATTTTTTTTTCCCCCATTTTAGTGTGAAAAATATTGACCTAATTTCAAGAAAAGAAAGTGAGCTGTCCCTAATTGGTAAACGAAAAAGAAAGATTAACGCTCAAATGTACGGAAAATGTCAAAAAATATATAGAAGGTCAGGAAAGAATAGGCGTAAAAAGAAGACGTGATAGTGACGTTTAAAAGTAGAGCAGAACTACTCTTTTTTCAAGCATTGATCCTTTCCCAAAACCACGTGCTCCAAAAAAGTAAAGTCGAGGTTAAAATGATAATTACCCATTGGCGCAAAAGATAATCCCAAACAAAAACAAATTATTTATAACCGGTATTTAGATAATTATTATATTTAATAGGGTATTTGATGAATGACTTGAGTTTGAGTTGAGTTGAAATTTTTAAGTTTGAATTTAGTTAACTTTTTAAAAAGTAGTTATAAACTTTGTTGACTTTTCATAAAAACACAAAAATTGAGATGAAAAAATACAGTTTAGTTGGAGTTGAGTTGTGTTACCAAACACACCCTAACGCCCTGTTTGGCATACAAGTTTAACTCAAGTTAAACTGTACTTTTTTTTATCTTTTTCTGAAAAAGTTTTTTGTCTTTTCTGAAAAAATTTTTTTTGTCTTTTCTAAAAAGTCAACACAAATTACTATTAAAACTTAAAAATCTTAACTCAAACTCATTCACCAAACACCCCATAAATGTTCGAAGAAAATTTGAATGTTCAGAATATTCAAATATACCATTTTTTTAAAGGAAAAATTTCGTTACTCTCATAAAAAAGATAACAAAATATCAAGCATAATAAATCCTATATTACATGAGATAAAATCCTTTAAATAAGAACGGATTTATTAGTGAAATATGATGATACTAAAAGGAAAAGGCGTATGCTTGAGACCCGATAATGAGTATATACCTCGGCACACTAAAATTGAGCACATATAAGGCTCTTTTTAACAAAATCCCGACAGTTGATGGAATTTCCCGATTAATCGAGAGTCAAGAGTCAGTAGCACAACGGTCAATACTAACTCCGCATAAAAGTAACTCTAGTGGGACCAAAACACCGTCAATACTCAGATTTAATGGATAAACAACCAACGCAGAAGGTAAAGAGACCACATCCATTATTAGAAATAATAAACAAAAATAAAACACCCAAAGAAAAGACGACGAAGTCATCGTCATTATTACACACAAACCTACAAACTATAAAATAAAAAAACCAATCACATAGAAAGAGTCATTGCTGATAAAATGAACCACATTGCCAGAAGAAACTGGGTTGTCGAAGCTGAGTTACTGCAGGACCTCCCTGGTATGTGACAACCATGCACTACCATTAACTGTCTCATTCCTACCTTGCTCGTTCCCACAACGTCCATCTTTCTGCCACTGGCTTGCCTCTGCCAAGACCCTCATCATATGATTCTCACCTTCATCTCTAGGGCTAGGAAATCAGAGACAAGCCAAAGACTGCTACCAGAATCTGGCCCTAAGAGAGAGAAACGATTGAGAAACCCTAGTGCTCATCCGTTAGAGAGAGAAAGAGAAGAGAGAGAGAAAGAGGAAATTAAGTTACTTTAAATATACAATTTGAATTGTGTACTTAAATTTAATATATATTTGGATAATTTATATTCAGGACATAGTTTAAAATAGTATAATTGTTACAAAAAGTGTGGTTATGATTTTTAAAAAGTAAAAATTTATATTTGAGCTTAATTATTGTAAAATAATACAACAATTAAATAATTTCAAAACAATAGTTGCTCAATCAAAACATGTATTTCATTGGAATTCTGTAATCCCTTCCATTACTTATCTAATTGCCAAATTTTCCATTAGTACTGAACTTGTTAATTAATGGCGTCCTTATAATAAGACATGAAACTTCTCCAGATCCCAAAGGTCTGGAAAACCCCTTATTAATTATTATTCTATATATTTCTCTTCTGTGGTTGCTGTACACATATATATCTTCATCACAATTTTTGTTTTGTTTTGTTTTGTTTTTTTTGGAACTAATAAGACATATTTGAGAAAATTTATTTAAATAAGGGAAAATTAAATAGTAAGTTAAAAATAGACCCACAAAAAAAAGGAAAAAAAAAAGATCTTAAAATACAAAAATAGACAGATGAAAAAAAAAATACAAGAAAGATGCAAGTACTAAAATAAAAAAAGTTGACCGATACAAAAGAAATGACCAAATTATTATAAAAAAAAAAAAAAAAAAAAAAGAAGGGACCGAAAACCAAAAAAAAAATGAAGGATCAAAAATTGAATACAAAATATTTTCGTCTAAAACGAACTATTTTAAATGAAAGAGTCTCAACAGCATCAATTATTGACACTTTTATATAGTTATAGATAAGCATTTCATAATACCAATAAATTAAGCAGCAGAGCTGTAACAAGAAGAAACCAGCTGCTAAAATAAAAAAACCAGCGCCCAAAGGAGAGCACCGCAAAAAAGGAAGGAGGCAAAGCAACCACCTCACCCAAAAAATACAAGGAGCAGACACAGCCCAATAACATAATCTGTTGGCAGTGATATTGCTAGACCTTCGAACCCAATGAGAAGGACTGAAAATCTGTGGGCAGCGACAGTTTTGTTCTCTTTGATGTACGTCCATTTTGCTGTGTACATGTTGGTGCAATGTTTGTAATAGTTGCTTTTTACCTGCTCATAACAAGTCTTGTCTTTGTTTTCATTTTCTATTTTTTTATTTTTTTTATATCTTTGATAATTAGGTTATGACCTGGTTATCTCTTTTCTCAAGGACAATCTTAGAAAAAAAAATCTGCCACTCAAATTTATTGAAATAAATTAAAAAAAAACATAAGTAAAAAATTAAAAATAAAAAAAAATAAAACAATCCTAAAGAAAAAGACATAAATAACCCAACTTTATAGTCGAGTTATTTTTATACATCTTGAAACCCTTTATTTTTTTTGTACGAATTTTACAGTCACTTTTATCTTCAGAATCAACAATCATGTTTCTTCACCTATTGTTAAGTTCCAACAATTTATCCCACGATTTTGAAACCACCAAGTCCAGTTTTTTTTTTTTTTTTTTTTTTGAGCAAATGCATATAATTATCACCTAAAATGATGCTCTTGGAGTTCTGGACCTCTTTAACATCGCTGATTCTATTTGAAAAAGGGCGTATGCTTACTGATGTTTGTTGTTTAGTTCCCAAAGACAATCTAATTATTACAAAATTACAGTGTCAGACTTTTTAGGAGAAGAGGGAGCAATAAAGTGTTTAAATCAAAACTTTGGTACTCTTCTTCTTATTCACATTCTTCTTCATTGTTATTTTTTCTGTTTTCTTTTTTTATTTATATTAGGTCCTGACAAACGGATTATCAAACCTTTTAACATAGATACATAATTGATGTAAATAGTAATTCATTCGCAGAGATAAACTAAACGCAACAGTTAGTATAATATGATAAAATCACAAGTGTAAGAACACTAGATATGATTATTTAACATGGTCAAAAACCCACTCGGAAAAAAACACAGGTACTAAGCACACCAAATCAAAGGCTGGATTTCATTAATTGTCAAATTAAAGTTCCAATAGAAAATAGTTATGAGTATCACCAAGCACTCCACCACTGCTGGAATCATGAAGTCCCCTCTATCTACAAGCCTCCTACTTGTTTGACTTGCCTTCGATCCAACTAACTTACTCCAAGCCTCCATGCTCGCCTTCGGTTCTACTAAGTACTTTGAGCATCCATGGTCTGTCTTTAGCTCTGCTTGGACTTACTCAAGATCGGCAACAATCAAGATGGATTGAGAGGTATATGATTAAGCTAAATGCTCTTGTTTTCTCTCACTCTTAAGCTCTATGATTTGGACCGATCTCCCTATTAGCCATCATTCGACCCATAATTTTGAATCTAACAAAAAGATTTTCAAAGGATTCCAATTCAATTTAAATTGTTCAATTTCATTGTTTTGAAATCCGTCACACTTTTTTCTCATTCCCTAACACTATCAAAAAAATTCACATTTTGAAATTAAAATCTTTTAAAATGAACATTTTAAATTATGTACTAAACAATTGAGTAAATGTTTGGCAAAACATTTACTCAATTAAAGCCAAAAAAAAAAAAAAAGTTAGCTTATTTTATCAAAAAAAAAAAAGAAAGAAAAAGAAAAAGAAGAAGGTGGTACTTCAACTTTTATTTTGCTAAAACAAGAGTAACCTTGGAAAAACTTTACTGATGAACAGAAAAGATTAGGCGTAAAAAAAAAAAAGAAAAAAAATCTAAGGATATCAACTCTATTTCAAATTTTTGAGTAATAATTTATGTGTCATGTGAGTTGTTATTTTTTATAATAAGTATTTAAATAAATACTATATTAATTGATTGTATCTATCAATAAAAAATTATTAATTTATAATCAAGTAAATTGATACTAAAAAATTAAAATTAAAATTAGTATAAGCCCGTGATATGTGATATGATGTCTCAAAGGAAAAAGGCAAAATGCTCTTGTCTCAAAGCAATTATTCTTCTCACAAACCCTCCAAATGCCGTCAACAGTGCTCCAAAAAAAGTAAAGTACGAGGCAATTAAAAGATCATTATACCCAAAACTAAAGGAAACTTTGATTTGCCTATATTTCACTAATAACCAGATCCATAAAAGATGGAGAGTTTATATACATATAAAACCCCATTGGCGTCTTCAGAAAATCGCCGCAGGATCCTCGCACGTGACTCTCACGTGCTGAATACTCGCAATCGGAATGGGAATGGGATGCATATTCACCCGGGTGTGTTCCGACTCCAAAATGTGATTACTTCAAAGTATTATTCTCTCTCTTTGGAGGAATATATATATATATATATATATATATATTGTTTTTGTCTTTGTTTGGTTTTCAGTCTTTTGTCTCTCAACATTTGTACGGTCAGTACTACCGGAGAGAAGTAGAAGAAGAAGAAGAAGAAGAGCTAGTTAGGGTTTTGGCTGGCGATGGGGAGAAAGAAGGTGGTGATCAAGAGAATCGTGAACAGGAAAAGCGGTCTGACGAAGCTGCCACGTGGCGTTCTCGAAAAGAAGGAGCGGTCTGATGAAGCTGCCACGTGGCGTTCTCGAAAAGAAGGAGCGGTCTGATGAAGAAGGCCTCGGAGCTCTCGGTCCTCTGCGACGTCGAGGTCGCCGTCATTGTCTTCTCCGGCAACGGCAGGCTCTATGAGTTCTCCAGCTCCAAAAGGTACGTACGGAAATGCCTTAATATTTGTTAATATTTTTTCTCCTGTGCCTGCCGTACAATTGTTTTTTTAAATATCATTATCATGGTTTTCTTTAAGATCTACGTATAACTATATATGTAATAAACGAGGTTTTGATCAACTGGTTATTCTATATTCTGTGTTTCCAGGGATTTTTTGTGTCAGAATTTTTGCAGCAAAAGAGAGCAAGAAACGTTCCAATCTAGCTACTTGTAGAGTCATATCGTTTTGTTATATGGGTTTGTTTTTTCTTTTTTTAATTGGATTTTAAATATTATAGTTATTTTCACAAATAATCTTTGAATTATACTCTAGTCTTTTGTTGGTCCCTGAATTTTAATTTTACACATCAAGCTATCTTAATTTTTTTGACCGTTACAAAAACAACCCTTATATTGGTATTTTATAAAAAACGGAACAAAAATTGAACATATCCGGATCAAATGAGCTATAATTAGAAATACTAATCATATCTCTATATTTAAAAATATACGAAAACTAAGACAGAAGGAAATAAGCCATAATTATCCAAAAACATAAAGATCCTAAAATAACCCTAATCATGATCATGTGTTTACTTACAAAATCAGTAATAAAAATATAATAGGCCTCAAATAATATAAGCAATGAGAGACGGGATTGTTACTCCTTGCACCCAATTTGTATTGATTTCCTATTAAAATGAATGGATGTGTAATTTACTTATATACTCTTAATAAGGTTTTATGTTATGTTTTAATGATTATTTAATTATTTATAAAGATATTTTAATAATTATATTAATAATATTAATATTCTTAAGTATAGTCAACAATTAAAAGAGAATTGAGTTTTTTCATCGCACTATTTAATTGACAAATAAACACAAAAAATGGAAGGCTTTTTCCCCCAAAATTATTCTATAGCTTTTCTCCTAATTATTGTGACCTGCAACTTTGTTGTCTGCAACAGGAATACAAGACCAAAATCGTGTCGTCCCAAGTTCACTTCTTCAGGACGTATATGCACCTCCTTTGGTCCTCATTTATATATTATATATATATATATATAAAAATATATATATATATATATTTGTATGGTCAGTTTAATTAAAGTAAAAATGGAACACGATATCTCAGAGAGGAAAACAGGCATTTCTATAACTCTGGAGTTTCTTATGGTGATTGAGTTTTATTATTGTAGAGACTACCCATTTTTATTTGTTTTCTTTTTTCTCTTTGTTTGGATTTTTTTTTTTTTAAAGTAAATGTATATTATCTTTCATGCCTCAGTTTGGGAGGGACACTTCAACGCCACCGATCATTTAATGACAACCGCGAAGTTGCTTTCAAGAAGGCTGACAAACCAAAAAGGTTGACCATTCTATATATATATATATATATATATATATATAAGCCCAGTCTATATATTTATTGCTTCTTTACACATTTTTGTCTTGTCCTAGCTAGAAGACGGAGTTATTATTTTCTTAAAATGACATTAACAATTTTATTAATAGATTATTTTGAATGAAAATATCAATGTCAATACTTTATTTGATACAAAAAAAAAAAAAAAATGAATGACATATTTAATATATGTTTCTGTTTTATACTCAAATGCAATAAAATAATCAACAATCAGTCATATCTGGTATTTGGTATTAAACTTAGCCCCAAGTATAGCATATGTCAAATTTGATTTAAGAACATCATTATTTGGGAGAATGATTTGTGGATAAATGTTAAAATTAAATATTGACATGGAAAGTTAGTATATGCCTATTATGTCGGACACAGTATTATTAGCACGTAAATAAAGAGCTGCATAATTTGGACATTTTGTAGTACGCCAATGTAGCATTTCATGTACTCTGAACAACATTTTTATTTTCTTCTCAATCTGTTTGAACAACCATAGGTGCCGTTGTACCCAACGAGGAGACAAAAGGACCTGTCTTTGTTTACGATAGATAGACATTACTGCGGATCCTCTGTCCGCCATCCTTTTGGAAACATCGTGGAATCATAGGTGGAACACTGCTATGACGACCCGACTCATTCTCCCATAAGACTAAATTTAGAGTTATCCATTACAACGTAAGTCCATAGTTTCCATAGGGTTTTTAAGACTGAACCTCAAGATGAGGACGTGGGTGTTTTGAATTCTGATGCTAAGACTAGAAGAGACCTTAAAAAGACATCCACCAACCTTGTTGAGTAATCCTAATCCGAGTAGTCTCTTCTCGTTTCATTTTTTCTTCAAACTTCATCTAAATCCGCCAGAATTGACAACCACGAAAAACTTTTTTCTATATATGAAATCTCCCTATCTGGTGTTTCTTTTTACTTTAAAAGTTTATTTTAATCGTACAACGCTACTTTTTGTCCTTTTCTATTATTTATTTATTTATTTATTTTCAGTTTTGATAGGTTGTTCTCTTTTTTTGATTTCTTTAAGGTCTTTTTTGGTAATTTTTACAAACTGAGATTTCTTTATAAACGGAGAACCTTTTTTTTAAGGCGTTTATTTAAGAGATTGGTAGACTATTATTGTATGATCTTCTTTTTCTTTTTAAAGAAGTTTTTACCTATTCAAAATGGTTAGCTTTGCCTATGTGTTTGAGCAAAATAATTACGATAAAATTTAATTAAAAAAAAGAGAGAGAAAATGATTAAAATGTGATTAATTAGCCCCTGAAACCAATAAAACATAATAAAAAACATGAAACAGTCAAAGGCAGACAAACAAATATTGCTTAATTTAATTATGTATTGTTTGTAATTTTATAATGAACGGAAAAATGCAGGGGAAGCACCAATTCCTGGAAGATCAGGTAAAACAAAAAGAGGATTATTCTAATCTATATCCATGAATTAAAATGATTATAATAACTATCCACTCCTTGAGGATTGTTCTCACTTTGCTCCTTACATTTAAAAATTTCCATTATTTTACCCCGCGGCCATGAACTTGGAATTATTCTCACGCACTTTATTAGAATTTTGGTTAAATGCATATGAAAAAGGAGGGAAACTAGTCTTACTAAGCTCCTTCTAGGACTTCTATACCAAAAAAAAAAAAAAAAAAAAAGAGACCATACCAACGCACTTAACTTTCATTTCCTTATCTATTTTACACCAAAATTCTAGTAAAAGAGGTTAAATAGAACTAATTTAATATTCAAGACAAAGTGAAAGTTTTTAAAGCTTAGTCGATAAAGTAAGAATGACCTTGGGCATAGATGGAAATGATATCCAACAAAAGAGAGAGAGAGAGAGAAAACCTGAACTTAAAGAATATTATTTTACTCGTCTGATAGTATAATTTATGTTATAATGTGATAACCTCTTGGAGTAACTTTAGATGATCGGGACATTGATGGCTCGCCAAAGCCACCAAATGGTTAACATGATACGTTTGGTGTCCCAAGTATAATTAGTTGATTAATTAAATAATTATGAGCATCGTCACATTAAGAATAATGATGTATAATCTGACAGGATAATTAGTCGAGTTACTCACAATTACTCTCACTAGGTAATCCCGACAAGTTGAATAAGAACGCTCTAATATAAAATATGAAATGGTTTGCTATGTTTAATTTCTAAAATTAGGAAATTAATTGCCAATTGTAATTTGTATTATATATCGCAAATGATGCGGTTTATTGACAAATCCGTGACGCTGAGGGATATGCATGAGGGAAATTATACTGCCAATAATTCATTCCCGTCTTGTCTTGGTGTCGTTTTTTTTTTTTTTTTCACAGGATAATAACCTCTTTTTATTATCACATTTTCTCTAGTCTACCTTCCAAAGTTTGGTTTTTTTTTGTTTGTTTAATTTATGCTTGCGCATTTTTTAGTAGCTCTTACTCTCTTATTCTTAAATTTTGCTGATTGTAAAAGCATTAGTTAAGAGAAAATTGTGAAAAACTAGTTATAACTGAGAGGATAATCCAAATATGTACTTTTTAAAGGACAATCTGCAAATCACTCAAGGTTTAAAGGGCAACCCTACAATTCATGTTATGGACTCATAAGATTTTTATTGAATTAGAAAGTAGAGAATTTGCAATAAAGAAAAATATACTCGAGCATTTCATATTTTTTGAATTGTTAAAATAAATTTGTGAATCAAAATAAATTATGTTCAAATGTTGGACAGTTAATGAAGTTGTACTGAACAATTAAAAACTGAAATGTGGTACCAATCGTGGGAAAGGCTGGGGCGCACGCGCAATTTTGAATGGATAGGAACAAAGGGAATTTTCAATAATACCCATTTTTACAGCCATAAAATAAGAGAGAACAAACAACTAATTCCACTTCTCTGCATACTTGCAACTCTGAAACTACACATCATAATCTAATTTAACCTAGAACAAAATTAGAGAAACGAAAATAGATTCTATAATTGTGGTGGCAGGTATAATTTAACAGTAATTATGTATCTAACTGCATCATAAATGATAAGTTCGACTCTTTCATCCCCAAGTTCAAAATTAAAAAAATAATAATAGATTATACAATTATGTATAATAATAACTTATATAATTAATCGATTGCATAATATTATTGTGACTCACTATCAATTAGGTATAAGGTTTAGGGGGAATTTGGAATACTAATTGGAGTTGGTTTTTTCAAAAAATAAAAAAAATGATTAGAAATGAACTAATGTTTGAAAATATGCGTTTGGTTGAAAATGAAATGTGATATTAAATAGTGCAAAAACTAAAAATGTGTTAAAAAAAAAATAGCAATATATATGGATCTTATTTTGCTCCTCTTATCATTCTATATAATTAAAAAAAACATAATTTTGACTTGAAATAAGAAAATTATGGACTATTAAAATTTAAGTTTTTTGAAAATGAAAAAGAAAGATTTTGAGAAAGAGAGAAAAAAACATTTGAAAAATTCCACCTAGAGTGGAGGTTCCAAACGGCCCTTAAACTCTTGTCTCGATCACCATCTCAAATTGAATATTAGGAAACAAATAGACCATTTTTTTTAAATGTTTAGTGTAAATAACATATTTTAAAAATGTTTAAGGTAAATAGAATATTTATAGTAAATTGTTTATTTACGAGAATTTTTAAAGTGATTTAATCGTAAATACTTCATAAATAAATTATTTTCATAAATATTTTATTTACAAGAATATTTTTGAATTAATTTTGTCATGAATAATGCTTCATAAATACTTTATTAATAGTGAATATCTTATTTACCATCATCCAAAAATTTATGCTTTTTATTTTTATTGCTAGAGGTTTTTGGCCTATTTCTTTTCCTCTCCCTTGAATATTTTACACTTGAGGCAATAAATGTTTGGTTGGTTATGAATTAATCAAGTGGTTTTACTATTCACAACAATTCAATTTAAATTCGAATCAAAATTTTCACTTTAAGAAATCACTATCACGCTTATTTTTCTACATATATACAATTTTCAAATGTTATCTTTAATAAAATCAATCAAAATCACATTCAATTTGAATACACAATTCAATTTCTATATTTTGATTCATACATTCAATTTGACGGCAATACTCTAAAAAATTCAATTGCAATCTATGATCCAAACAGATTCTAAGCTTGCATTTGGTGTGGGAGTTTGATATAAAATTTTTAAGTTGAAGTTGGTTAACTTTTCAATTGACTTTCAGAAAAAGATAAAAACTTAGGGTCCGTTTGGTGCATGAGTTTGAGTTGAAATTTTTAAGTTTCAATAGTAAATTTTTTTGAATTTTTAGAAAAGACAAAAAACTTTTTGAGAAAAAGACAAAAACTTTTTAGAAAAAAGACAAAAAAAATTTTGAAATGATAAGTTTGAACTTACCAACCAAACAAAGCCTTAGATGAAAAACTTAAATTTGAACCTAAAAACCAAACATAAATCTTTCCACCTCATATATGTATATATATATATATATGTATATATATATATATACATATGTATATATATATATATATATATAAGACTTGTCCTCTGCTCTCTCTAAAAAGAGCACCCTTATACATCAATAAAGTATTTTACTCAAATACAAAATAATTATGAAAAATAAATGTTAGGAGGGAGTTTTCTTTGTTTTGAAAGAAAAATATTAGTAATACGAATTTTAATATTAATTTTTTTTAATATCACTTTATGTGATGTAGGAATTGTTATTTTTTTTAATTAATAATATTTTTTTATCAATTTAAAATATCTATTATTATAAAAAAATGACGGATCATCATCATTATTTAAAAATTAATATAGAATTGATGCGCTAAATATCACTCTGAAAATTACAATGCAAACTATAATGTCATATGTGAAAAAGGAGTTAAGGTAGGATGACTTGACGTGCTTTTCAAATGAAAAGAAAATATAATTTTTTTATCAAACAGAGTCAGAAGACTAGTACACACTTTCAAAGAAAAAAACAGAGAGACAGATATTTACTGACGTAAAAAAGAAGAGTTCTGATGAGTACTCATCAGTCTCCTCCAGAAGCCGTCAATGATGTACCAAATTGCAGAGTCCCATGTAAAAAACAATTAGCATTAATGGAGGAACTAGAGATAATTATTTAAAACTTACCTAAAAGATAATTATGCAAAATATTTTCATAAAATTTCCTTTAAATTATGGACTTTTTTTTAAAAAAAATTTCCCTTTGATTGTTAAAATTGTTCTAAACACCTTTTAATATACAAAAAATGTTCTAATGTCGTTCGACTATATCTCTAATAGATTTGTTAATATAGCATGTCATTATAGGTTACTGGAAGGTCTTTAACTATTATAAAATTACTAATTAAGAACCATACCTGATACAAATAAATAAAATTTAAAAATACGCACCTTTTTAAACATCTCTAGATTTTTTATTTTCTATATTACTCCTTTTATCAGCTTAATTAAATTCAATATTTTAAGATGAGTGACACATCAATAAATTTTATTGGAGATATATATGGAATGAGCATTTTGAACAATATTTGCCTGTATACTAGTGGCAAGCACGTGTAGACATTTTAAAAAAAATTGATAAATCAATGCAAAATTAAGAATCGTACTAAAGACATCAACTTTAATATCAATTTTTGAGTGACAATCAATATAATATGTGTGAGTTGTCATTTTTTCAGTAATAGATACAATCAATTAATATAAAAATCCTTTAAACACCTACCAATAATAAATAATAATTCACATATCAAATAAATTGATACTCAAAAATTAGGATTATAATTGATGTCTTTAATATTTTTCAAAATGTAATTACGAGGTATTATAAAAAAAAAATAATAGTTGAGGGGTTGTAAGGAGGGAAAAAAAAAAAAGACGTATAGATACATTTGAGAAAAATAATTTCACTTGGAACAAAAAAATGATAGAAAGCAGCAAAAAAAAAAAAAAAATGTCATGTGGAAGATGGAGTAGTGTGAACGAAAAGATGAAAAGAAATTTGTCACCAAACTCCTCAGTCATCTGAACTTCGATTTTGGTGATAAGAGCAGATGAACTCCGTAACGACAGAGAAAGGTTTCGCAAACTTTAGAATCAACCCTCGCATAAGCAGACGACTAAACTATACCCAGTGGGTTGGATTAAAAGGGTAAGAAAAAAGCGCCCTGTGGGATGCCTTGAAATGAAAAAAAAAGGTGACATACATTCCTTAAAATTAAAAAAAAAAAAAAAAAGGACGACAAAACAAGAAAAAGTGACCGAAATGAAAAAAACAAAACAAAACAAAACAAAAGAAAAATAGAGAGAGAAAAAGTGGGAGAGAAGAGGCTCCCACGTGTTGCACAAGAAACGTGTAAAGATAAACCCGTTGTTTGGATCTATTCAATTTTAGGGGGTGTTTGGTGAATGAGTTGAGTTTGAGTTGAGTTGAAATTTTTAAGTTTGAATAGTAATTTTTGTTGACTTTTTAGAAAAGACAAAAAAAAATTTTAGAAAAGACAAAATTTTTTTTCAGAAATAGATAAAAATTTGAGTTCAAACTTGAGCTCCAAACGGAACCTTAATATATTACACTTAAATACAATGTATGTTTGGTTAATAACGAAGCTTTCAAGAATTTCACACTCATTTTTTTATTTTCATATTATTCAGATATTATTTTTAACAAACTTTTTAAATGCATATTCAATTAGAATATACAATTTAAATTTCATAATTGGATTTGCATATTTAGTTTGAATGCAACAATCTAAATATGCCAAAATTCAAGGTATGATCCAACTAGACATAAGGCCATCTCCAATTCATTTACTCTATTTTAGAGTACAGAAACTCTAAAATAGAGTATCTGTCACTTCAAATACTATTTTATCTCCAACCTATTTACTTTATATCATACTCTAAAAGGAATATTTTATTTATATTCTTTTTTATAATCATTGAGATATTATTTTATATTTATTCCCTATAATCTTTGTATTTTATAAATTATGCCCCTATACAATCTTTTTAACATATTAATCCGTTGATTGTTTTTATTTTTTAGAATAATCTTTAAAAATAGAAAGTTATATCAAATAACCAAAACACTATAAATTTAGTGCGATTATAAAAAACAACTTAATATTGAGTGAAAAAAAAACTACATGATTTTCTTAATTTCATAATATCTCTATGTTATCTATTTTTACGCTTTTACATTATGTATTTTGTGTTATTTTTGGTTTATCACATGTAATTGTTTAATGTATTTTTATGTATGCTTATTTATAGTTTGTTTATGAATTAGAATATCTTCTCAATTTTTTAATTTATGTAAAACTTATATGTTGATTTACTATCTTACAAAATTTATTCAAAATAATAAAATAAAAAAGGTATAAAAAAATAAATATAGCTTAAGATTTAAACATACAAATACTTTACATATAGAAAAATGGGTAATTTTGAAAGAAAAATTAAGTTAAGGGTAACTTTATAATTTTTATTTTTACCTAAATATTAATTTAAAATTTAATTAAAAAAAAGAAAAAGTAGTTTAGAGTATGAATAGTGATACTTTAAATATGAAGTATATTATTCATACTCTATATTTGAAGTTCTATTTAGAGTATGAGTTGTAGAAGCTCCTATATTCTAAAATGATGAAAAACTCTGAAATAGAACATGGTTGGAGATATTCTAAGATATTACAGGGTGTTTGAGCGGTACGGGGCATTTCAAAAAAGGGTGTTAGAGGTGGATTATTTTTTTTTTTTTTTTTTGGATATAAGGCAAGTACAATATTAATCCTTCTTTAAAAAAAAAAAAAAAAAAAAAGCTTTACTTTGGATCATGTCCACAGCCACAGCCCACAGGGACTACAGTCCGTCTAGAGAAAAGGGAATCGTTGAATGTCGGAGAAAGCTAATCCGGTCGATTATCTCCTCTGTTATCCCAAATCACCGACCTTTTTTATACTCTCACCTGTTCGTTAATGGCGTCTTTAAGATCTACCCTTTTTCTTCCCCTCACACAGTAGGGCAAAATTTGAAAAAGTTAGGGTTTTATCGAGGACAATAACAAGAACAGCAGCCACATCGCCTTCGAGCTCTCCCTTCTCCGGCAACGGCAATCCCTACGACTTCTCTAGCTCCCACAGGTACGGAATATATAGATATATATGTGTGTGTTTATATATACTGAAAAAAATTTCTCATTTCTTCTGTTTATAAGTCGTACAAATTAAGCTTTCGAATTTTCACTTCGCAGTATTGTTCTAATTACATCGCTTCTGTTTTCGCTGGTTGCCGGTTTTAATTTCCGTACAAGTTCATATATATATATATATATATATATATAGCTTGACATCTTTGTAAACTGGTGTATGAAAGTGATTTTTTATTGTTTTATAAATTGGAATTTGATATAATATTCTATAAAAATAAGGCCTTAGGGTGATCAGAAAGTTATGAGTGATGACCAGCTAGGTCATTATTATAGCCCTTTTTGGTGTCAGGGTTAAAAAGAAAGGAAGAAATCATTTCGATCGACGTATTACTTGTACGCACCACATAAAAATATCATGTACTTACTTTGTTAAAAACTTTTTAAGGGTTTGTTTGGTGAATGAGTTTGAGTTGAAATTTTTAAGTTTTAATAATAAATTTTTTTAAATTTTTAGAAAAGATAAAAATTTTTTTGAGAAAAAGATAAAAATTTTTTGAAAAAAAGATAAAAATAAATTTAAAAATATTGGTTTGAGCTAACCAAACAAATATCCCCTAGAAAATCTAAGTAAGAAGAGATTTATCAGCTGGCTCAACGTTGAAAAGACAAAAAGAAGAGAAATGCCATATATTTACTCCCTTTTTATATTTAAAAGTTGGGGGGATTGTCCTTAGAATGTGTTTTGTAAGTAGGCGAGAAAAGTGAAAGTAAAAGGAGGGGTGAAAAAATTTAGATATGCATAATTATTTAATAAGAGGGAAAGAAAGAAGAAATAAATTAGATTAATAATTTTAAATTCTTCTAAATAGTCTAATTATGATCTCTCTTAAATTATAGAAATTATTAAAGGGATTTCGAATTAAATAACATAAAAGAAAGTATCTCTCTTTCTTTCCATTTCTTTCACCTATTTTCTCTCCTCCCCTGTCAAGTCGGATTTGTTTTTTCCATCTTCAAAAGATTCAAAACTAGGAGATAAAAATTGCACGTACAGAGAAATTAAATTGCCTCACCGACGTCATATGCATGTACACTAAAAGAATTATCCTAGTCTAGTAAATAGAAGTTAGAACTTATCTGTGTCCACAACAGGGAGTTCATGATATTGACGGGCTAAAAGCCTAAGGCTATGTTTGCAGCATATAAATTTTCTAAAAGCCTTTTTGTCTTTTTTCTTTAAAAATAAATCAATTTAATTATTTATATCTATAAATCTATCTTAAAAACTCATTTTAAAGATTCATAACATTATTAGGGTATGTTTGGTTATCCATTCATTTTAAATTAAATTATACTTTTTTTATCATAATTTTTATTTTTTTCTGAAAAAGTTTTTTGTCTTTTCTAAAAATTTTTTTTGTCTTTTCTGAAAAATTACTATTGAAACTAAAAAATCTTAAACTAAACTCATTCACCAAACACCCCCTTAGTTTAAGTAGAAATGAGATGATTTTTTTTTTCCCATAAAACTTTCTTATTTCAAGTTTTAATACTTTTTAACTACAAACAATTCAATTTTAACCTATGCACTTATTTTCAATCAAGATACTTCTAAAACTCTAATTAGAGTATATGCTCCAAACATCACCTAAATTATTATTATATAGTTACAAATTAGTACCGTATTAAAATTGGAAGAAGATATGTAAAATCCTGTCTTTACCAAAAGGTTATGTAACTAATTAGCATTTGTTCCAAGACAGAAACTTGAATTTGAGGTTAGGGTATTGATATGGTGTTAGAAATATGGCATGATAACTATTTCCATTTTTCACCATATGTTTGCCACTGATAAAGAAAAAATAATAAAGAACGAAAAAAGAAGAAGGGCTTTCTCTATTGATGTCTATTTTTGTTCCCAAGTACCATTATGCTAATAGTTTTCTCTCATGCTTTTACGAAAAACCCTTGAAACCGAAGGTTGTGAGAATAAGAATTGAAGTTGCTGTAAAAAAGTCCGAGAAACTGAAAAAAAGAAAAGGAAGAAAAAAGAAAAAAGATAGGGGCAAACACTTTCTTCAAATGATGATGATAACAATGATAAAAAAACATCAAATATGTTTCAACCCTTCCTGTAATAAACCGATTTCACGGGGCAAATTTCAGTTAAGCTAAATTATGTTTTCTGAGGAAAACAAAGTGCATCTTATTAATTCATGGTAGATATCCGCAAACTCAGATTTTCAAACATATATATGTCAAAACAAGTATCTTTATTTATAACTCTTTTATTTGTTTAACTTTTTTCTAATCACAGAGAGGCATCAAGCAGACGGTAGTGCAGATGTTCAACTGGTTGTGATGATTTTACATTTGTATAATTTGCATGTTCTATACAGTGACCTCATTACAAGAACTCATATTCATGCATTATACCTGCATTAAGTTGAAACTATTCACTAGTCAGGTGAATATATATACATATATATATATATATATATATATAAAATGGAACCATTCTTTTTAATCTATCGACAATTTTTGTACTTTTTTTTTTCTCACAATTAATATAATAGAGTGAGTTCCTAGCTTTTCCGCTGCCAACGTGATTTTGATGCTAGTTGATCATTTCCGTTTATTCAGAAGAGTTATATATATATATATATATATATATATATATATAAAAGAGCCATTGACGTTGAGAAAGTTTATTACAAGCTTTAGGACCTGAAGAATGTGTGAAGTCAATTAGGTTAATTTTAGTTACCCTTATAGCTTGACAAAGTGCTTAACTTTGTCCCATTTCTTGTACCGGTTTCTACTGTGCCGGTAAATATTTCTGTAAACACCCTCACAGTCAGCCATAAGGCCCAGAGAGGTTGATTTATTAGATAATCCGGATAGTGTTAGAAAATAGGTTGTGACATTTGATCTGTTAAGTTGTGTTAAGTTTTATCCTAACAGTGAACTCTATATCGTACCTTTGGTGCAATTAGGTAGACGTTTAGCTCTCACAATAAGGCTCTGTTTGGGGATCCATTTCCAAAAGTTTTTTTCAAACATATTTTTTTCTTTTTCCTTTAATTTTATTATTCACTTTTCCAAACATTTTAAAAATACTCAAACTTTAAAAGTTCATAATATTACCATTTTAGGTCGAAATGAGATGATTTTTTTTGTTAAATTGTATAGAATTTCCAGAGAAACGAAATAAGATCTATATTGCTATTTTTTTTCTAAACAAATTTTAAGTTTTTACACTTTTTCACTTCAAACAGTTTATTTTCACAAAAAACATACTTCCAAAACTCAAACCATCTCTAACCTCCAAAATACCGTCTCCAAATGTGTTCCCAAACGGGCCTAAATTACTGTAAATTATTCTTTTTCCCTAACATGTCCTACTATGATAGGATATTCCGGACAATTTTCACACAAATACACATATATAAATATCTTAAAAAGGAGAGTTCCCTCAAAATACTATTCAAAAATTTAGTTAAGTTGTTTTATTTTGTCTTTTTGTGATGATAACTTTTTTCCCCCCCCCTTCCCAGCCCGCCATATGGAAATTTCTAATAAGAATTTATTTTTTAAAAAATTTAAAAAAGTTTAACTTTTTATTTTTATTTTTTAATTTACGTACAAAGCGCGTGCAATAGAACTAGTATATATATATATATATATATATATTTATATGTATGTATGTATGTATGTATTATAGTGGGAACGGGGATGTACCCATGTTATCGGGATTGATAGCTAGCGTGCATGCGAGGAATAATATTTACCTTTGAATAGGAAAGTGACCTAATTTTTTAGAGGGTTTTTTTTCCCAAAAAAATGTCCGATGCTTTTTAAAATAGTCAGTGACTTGTTTAAAATGGTCAATTAATGATTTGGAGCATTTAGTATAGTCAATCTGGTTAATTAATGATTGAATATGACAAATCAGTTATTTTTCACAGTATGAATTAACGACTGACTATAATTAAAAACAACATTAATAGAACAAAAACTTCTTCCAATTGCATTCTCTACCCGCTGCTGCTGATTTGCTCTCTAACCATGCGTTTCTTAAACCTGTTGGCGAGGTTGGGGTGACTCTCAAAATAGACATATTTATGTTTATTTTTTATTTTTTATTATTGTTTAAATTTTTTACTCTCTATACTTATCTAATTGGAGGTTTTAAAGAAATCAAAACTACTGTAACTTGGATAATAATCCAGAGATGTATTTTTAAGGGGAAATCCTACGAATCTCCCTTTTGTTTGAGCCATAACCAATGTTGGGGCATCAAAGTACATCCTTTTAACTTTCTCCTCGCAAAGGATTCAGTACCGTTGGGCCTTCTCAAGCTAGGCTTCCCATAAATCATTTTTGTCATTCTGGGCCGAACGAATTTCTTGACACGCTTTTTGTCAATCTTCTTGGTAAGCAAAGGGAAAACCCTTTTGTCTGTCCGTTTTAGCGAACCCCGGTGAGATGTGAGAGCAAGAAAGAGATCAATAAGTGATTGGCCATTGATTTAACTAAAAAACAGGAAGAAAAATTATAGCAAATAGCATATTTATTAGATACTTTTGAAGTTTATATATAATAATTTTTTTAAAAGATGATAAATTATATCATATATTTTCGTATGAATCCTTGTATTTTCTGGTAAATCCTTTAATTTTCTAGAAATAATAGATTTATGGTTAATTTTTAATAATAAAATTATGTGTATAGTTTCATATAATAGAGATAAAGAGAGAGGAGGAGTGATTGCTATTAATTTTTCTTTATTTTATATTTTTGCTTAAAGAGGAATAATGTTTACTCTATATGCCTTTATGTGGTGATTCTTAAAATTGGAAGTTTTCTTGCCATTAAGTGCTTTCCAAGTGGCAATTAATACAACTCTCTTTTCATTAAAAATAAAATAAAATAAAATAAAAGAAAACCATAGACACCTGACTAGAGTGAGACTCGAGTTGGATTATTAGAGAAAATAATTAGGGTATCTACTTTTTTTTTTTTTTTTTTTTGAAGTTAGGGATGATAAAATAGAATTCTATATCTTGTGATGGAGTTAGGTGTTAAATTATCGCTTGGTATATGTTTGTAATCACATTAAGGTGTGTATTGGCTTATTAATTAGTTTTTACTTGCTTTTTATTATTTCTTTGTTAGCGACAAAGCTTTTAGCGACAACACCATGACATTGTTAAAAATTAGCTTGTAGTGCCACTGGCAGCTATCTACTATTGTTATAGTCGTGGAACTCTATTATTTTTGCTGAAAATTGAAACAAAACCAATGATGACAGTGTCATCGCAATATTGTGGAGCGGGTAATAGCGAGAGTCGCGTGAAATCTTGCGCCATAAATATGTGCACATTAACCGCGGGAAAATTAACTACGCATCTGAAATTACCAACACGTGGGCAATGTATTAAACCGCCTTAAATTCACGCTTTAATTTTCTCAATAATAAAGTCTTTTATCAATGACAATTGACGTCGCTAAAAGATTTTGTTTTGATAATACAATATAATTTTTTTTATGGCTTTTACCTACGAATTATTGTGGTCGCTGAAAACGTGTGGTCTGCAATATAAAACCACCTGAGGTTCCTCTTCTTCTTCTTCCTTAGTTCTACGTACATCCTCCGCCGCCAGTTTGTTCGACATCCCCCTCAAGTCTCCGCCGCCAATGTAGCCTCTCCTCATCTTTGGCATTCTCTTTCTTGTTTGGTAAGTGTAATATGTTTAGTTTTTTCTCCTTAGAGGGTATGTTACTCGTATATTGTTTCTTTTTTCTTTTTTTTTCATTTGTTTGTAGTGGATATAAACTTGTTTCGTTCCCCCGAATCCATATTAGTGTTCTGCTTTGTTCAAATAATTTGTGGTTTTATGTAAGATTTAATTTTGCAAATAAATTTGGGATTTGGCATTAAACTGGATGACACGATAGAAGAGTTTATTAATGTTAGTGGGTTATGATTTTTAGGTTTTGATTTTGGATATGTGATTATTTGGTTTGATTTATAAGAAACAACATTCTCTGACCAATTTTGATGTCACAAATGGTGCTTAACCAATTATATTTTGATACATTATTAGATGAAGTTTGTTTTTTAGGTACAAAAAATCAATTATAAACTATTTCAAACTTTTAATGTGACGTGACGTAGTATTATTAGTTAGACACTATTTGAGATATCAAAAATTAGACAGAAGTTTTGAATCATATTTATAATTGGGTGATTTGTAGGATTGCCCCTAAAATATATATATCTTTGAATAATTACCCCATTTATAGTAGTTTCCATTTTTTTGACATCCAATTAGATAAGTATAGAAAGTCAAAATCCAAATAAGTATTAAGAGAAGATATATTAGTCTATTTAAGGGGTTGTTTCCTCAATTTTCTCTTTAGAATATGTGGTGATTGAGTTTGATTTAGAATATGTTAGATTATTGAAAAAGTTGTGTTGAAATTGGGAAACAAAGTTTGGGGTGAAATAAAATTTTGAAGAGCTATATAAATTATGAGAAATTGAGAAACTTCTGGTGAAATTGGAGTTTAAGAATATTAAATTTGTTATTTGTGATTCATGTTAGTACGTCGATCTTTTTGCTTGAAATATATATGTTAATTGGGATTATTGTTTGATTTATGGTAGTAAAATTATGGTATATATAACTAGCTGTTTCAGAATTTCCTTTAAATTTATATAAATTACGTATGAAATATAAAACTTAGATTTTTTTTAATAAAAAAATATGAAACTTATATAAATAATAATTATTTTATACTACTATTAAATGGTTATTAAATAGTTATAAGAATATTATTGAAATTTTGTTAGAATTAGGTAAAACAAGCTACATTTTAATTTTAATATATAAACACATAACAATTCAATTAATGTTAATATTTGAATAAAATTACAAATAAATTAGATTAAAAATTGCCAAGTCTCAAATTTATAATTAACTAATAATCATAACAGTATTACAATGAATAGTAGTTAGAAGAAAAACAAAATTAATATTTGATCATGATTAATTAATAATAACAACACTACAATAATAATAATAATAGTAATAATAACAATAATCATAATATAACAATAATAATTTTACAAATAAATAGTAATAATAATAATAATAAATAACAATAACAATAATAACAATCATTAGAAAGAAAGTTGTGATCAAATTTAAAATGAAATTTAAAAATTTAAAACACGTATGATAATTAGTGACGCAACTAACAAGTTTTTTTTGGTAAGTTGCAATTAACAAGTTGTACACTAGTATAACTTGACCGTAATGTAGTTGTAAGTTGTACACTTATGACAATTATGTGCACATAATTTGTAACTTATGACTTGGGCCTCGATGAAGAGCCTATTGGGCGCATTCATAGATTAGTATGGGACTTCTCAAACTAAGATCCAAATAAGTAGTAATTGAAAAGCAATGACACCAACAAAACTTGTATGAAATGAATGATGAAGAGTTCAAAGGCATTTAATTGAATGGGTTTTTGTGAGAGGCAGTCAGGGGCAGTACTTAACCATTCACATGGTGTTGTCTCCCTATATATATACACACAAACATATATATAGTTTGGCTTGTTACCGATAAATTTCCATATCTCAAGTAGTTTTCAGGTATAAGTTAGAAACAGTGCCATGTGAAGCCTTAAATGCTTAATGCTTATGTCTCTAGCAAAAACCAAACATGTCCAATTGCCTACAAAACTACTTGTTTGTAAGCTTTGGAGAATTTTTCCCAAAATTCCATTCAACTATATATTCAAAGGCACATTACCACATTAGCTAAATCAACTCCGCACATTCTCTATTACTTAGAAACTTGCTTGTCAATTCTAGACCTCCTCTAAAGCAATTACATAAGAAGATTTATCATGGCATTTGGATTGCCAGTTAAGAAGGCTCTCCGCCGGACACTTTCTGGCCTCAAAGAAGCAGCTTTGAAGTCCACATCCGTTCCAAAAGGCTACTTTGCCGTATATGTTGGCGAGGACCAGAAGAAGCGGTACGTAGTACCTCTATCGTACTTGAACGAGCCTGCATTCCAAGAACTGCTAAGTATGGCAGAGGAAGAGTTTGGATACGAGCACCCGATGGGTGGACTCACAATTCCCTGCAGAGAAGACATCTTCATGGAGCTCACTTCTCAGTTTTGAATGGATTGAGATTTCTGGCACTAACAATGGCAGCGACAATTTTGTATATCTTATTATGATCCTTCTTTATTGATAGGGAAATTATTTAACTATTTGACAAATTTGTAAATATAAATTACTCGTTTGCTTCAATTGTTCTTCATTTGGGATCACAGAAAGATTTTTGTCTTTGTCTTTGTTCATTATACCATTATTCTAATTGGTATCATCTTCAAATTAATAATATCTCCAGTTAGCGCGAGCATTGGAATCCATTGACCTGTGACCGAAAATACTGATAACCAGCTTGAACAACATGTTGAAACAATAAGTTGCTAAGTCATGAATTTATCCTTAAAAGACTAACAACATGTTATGCAATTGTTGAGTCCTTTCTAACAGATTATCTTTGACTAAATGAATGAAGAAGTATTTACTAGCATTGTCAGGCTTTTGGCAAAATAAAAGGGGAGTCCAATCCCACATCGGCTAGGAAGCAACAATAGAAGGTTTTGAAATCTATACAAGGAGTAAAAAACTTTTATTTCTAATTGTTACGGTTAAAGAGTACTTTAAACATTATACAATTTGACTTTTGAGTGTATCACAACACCGGCCTAAGCAAATTTGAGGTTTTAAGAAGAATATTTAAAATGACTTTTTCATTATAATTTTTATTAAAAAAATAAAATATAAAGTAGTAGAATTTAATTGTATGCGTTTAAAAGATGTTTTCCTAAATGTTCTCCTATTGTAAAAGAAAGCTTCTTCATTTATCAATTCAAGTGCTATTTAAAGCATTTTCATTCTTTTCCACAGCGGTTCGATATTAGAAAATAGAGCTTTAAAAAGTAAAAATTTTTTGAAGACCTACTTTTTTTGCTTGATATCTCCACAAGTTCAGGGATTTCAATTTGCAGTGATGGTATTTTTGTATGTTGATTACAATATTATTTTGCTTTTAAACTGATTACAAGATTGAAAAAAAAAAAAAAAAACAGATTACATAACTTACTAGTTATTACAAAAAGAACATTGATTTTTTCATAAGTTATAATATAGTACTATTATTATTCCAACTTTAAATGACATTTTTTTATCTTTATTTTTCAGAATTTGTAACTAATTAGTTTTTTTCTAGCTTTATCTAAAAAAACTGGTTCTTAATTAATGATAAAAAGGCTTAAATATGAGATTTTTTTATGAGACCCCTAGTTTTTATGAAAATTATTGTGTTTGGAAATTATTGTGTTGTGTTGATTGTTATTATTTTCTCATTTATTTATTTGCTTGCAAGTGTTGATCATCAATAAATATTTGTTAACAATTATCCTTGATGAGATTAAAATGTAAATAGATCATTTCGTTTGTAATAGTTGTCTTAGCATTTCATAGTGTTGATCATTACCTTAAATACTAATACAGTCATGTGCACAAATTAACACGATTTTGTATTTAACTTGTACTAAGAATACGAGAAATATATAAGTGTTAAAAGAAGCATCAGTTGGATATATTAAAAGGAAGCATATTATTTTGGACATTTATTTGCGAGGTTTGCTGATCACATAGATTCTATAGTGATGGGTTTGCAACTGTTGCAACTAACTAGAATTCTACAGTGTCTAGAGAAACCAAAACTTCAATAAGTAATTCATTGAAGAAAGACTTGCAAACAAATATATACATATACAAATATATATTTATTGTCATTCTTAGGCACATTTTCCTCTTGATCCCCAAGGAAAAATATGTACATGGCATTGACATTCCATGATTTACAAAACTGTCTCGGTGAGTTTTGATAATGATTGTCATCCGGTTTATGCCGTAGTTAAAGCGAGCAATAAGATCAACAAAGGCATCGTCTCTGCAAGGAATAGTAAGACCGCCGATTGGATGATCAAATTTAAGTTCTTCTTCATCTTGACTTAGTAACTCTTAGGGATGAGAAGCTTGACCGCACATTGTTAACTATATATATATATATATATGTGTGTGTGTGTGTGTGTGTGTGTGTATGTGTGTGTGTGTGTTTTGGGGGATGAAAAGCTTGCAAAGAAAAAGATCTCAAGCAACGTTAGAGGACTTTATTTGCCATTGTATATATAGTTGGTCAGTGATATAGTATATGTAAATGACACATATAATGTGTTGCATTTGGGGAGTGGTGTACACAGAAGAGGCTTTTAATGTTATTGGGTCTATTGAGAGTCACATGGCATTGTCTTCCTGTCCATTATTATGGACTGCCTCTGGTCTACAAAAGAATCCAACAGAGAGCCTGGTTGGCAATAAAGACAGGTGAGTATTTAGATGGAATATGAGTGTTTAGTATACACACATATATTATGAATGTCAAGCCAAATTCATACACGTATATACAAACATAAAGTTTTAGATCCAACGGCCATACTGGTCCAGTAGTGTAACATTATATTTCATAACCTATATCACAAACATCAATATTTCAATATTGATGTCTAACAATTTTGATTGATACATGTTATTACTAGTAAAAGTTTCAAAAATGTGATATGATATACATATAAAGTCACATAACGTTACATGTTGATAAACTAGTAGTTACATTAATTAAAAAAAAAAATATTTGCTGGACTAGTACGGCCACTGGACTGAAGACGTACGTCTTATTTATATATATATATATATATATATATATTTATTGTATGTGGTGTTAGGGGCTTATGAGTTGGAAAATCTGGAAAATGTGGAGTGAGTTGTTTGGAGAAAATTGGCCAGGGGATAGTTTGTATACAGAGACATAAGCAGCTGAAACATCACAATATATCACATGGGTATGCCATCCAACTCATCCCGAAAGTACATTGTAGTGATTGAGATTGTACAATTTTTTTGATATACACAAGCAAACACACACATATTCCTACGAGGTAGATCAACCACAAGGGCTGAAACTACACAATTTTTTTGAAATACATTGGCGCTGGAGAAATTTCTGAAAAAAAAAAAAAAAACCCAGAAAAGAAATAAGCAGAATCTTTATATATATTATGGACAACAAAGCATAAGAAGTGGCTGACCTTACTCAATACAGGAAAGGCTTCATAAAGATGCAACAGTAGGGACCAGGTATATTTTTGTATGTGATATGTGGCTTCCGGACAAATAGTTAAGTACTACTGTTAAGTATGTACGGCATAAAATCTGATCATGTGTGATATTAATTTCTTCAAAAATAAGATCTTGCTTGTTAACTTCCTTTAAACTAGTTCTATGAGATGTTTTTACTTGTAAAGATACTTGGGCTCGATCGATTGAAAGATATTTGTATTCGAAATGCTACAAATGTAGTAGGGAAAAAAATTTGTCTTATTGAGTGACACTTTAGATTATTTAATGCTGGTTAGATATTATCGACTTTTAAGAGAGAGAGAATAGAGCTTTTTGTTGAGTTTTTGCTTTTGTTTTGAGACAGTAGAAAAAGAGAAGCAAAAACTGTGGTTTTTCAGTAAGTATCTGATAAATACATTTTTTTAAGAGATTTTGAAGTCAAAATGATTTTAAAGTTTTTTAATAAAACTGTTACAATAAAGTTTATAATATGATCTAACTTGAGAGGGAGAGAGCTTTCACTTTTAGTCAATAGAAGAATATAAGTTAAAGTTGACGTTTCAATAAGTGTTTAGAAATTTCACTTTTGAAAGAGTTTTGAAGTTTAAATAATGTCTAGCTTAAACTTTGATATAAATTCTAAATTTTATTCAGAAGAGCTTTTTCTAAAAGCTAAATTTTTTGGATTTGATAAGAAGCTATTTTGAAGGTTGAAAGCTCTTCTAACAGATCAACCAAATATTTTCAAAAGTATCTTTTGGCTTATTAAACAGATTTTAAAAAAACTCTGTCAGACATGCTCAACATGTCCTGAAACTCAATTACTAGCATCATAATTTTTCTTGGTAGAATATGAAACCTGTAAAAGATCAGGCTTCAATGGAGTAGGTTGTAATTGTTCTTGAAAAACTCCATTGACAGTGTGAAAAATAAAGAAAGAAGGTGGTCTCCAATTTCAGTTCAGTAAATTGATCAGGTGCAAGGGTTTTATTTTTATTTTTATTTTTCCTTCCTTCCTTCAGGGTACTTAATTTATTATTATTTTTTTCTCTTATGGTATGAGGCATGGTTCTGACTTATTTAAGAGTAATAAAAACATAATATAGTTTTTAAATTTGAGAGCTCTTACTCAAACCCCTCCCTTCCTACCTGTGAGTGGTCACTTTGATGAATGGTACCAATGTTGAAATGCACTAATCCCATGATTATTTGGTACTAGTCTATAACACTCTTTAAAAGAGTGAATGGAGGCTTTCATCCTCCCTCCCATGTTTGTCTCGTGATTGTCACGTCATCGTCACGTGGTGACCATGTCAATGTTATGTGTTTTTTTTTTTTTTTTGCTTTTCTTTACTTTGTTTGTATATTCTACACATGTGCTTGTCAACTAGTTGAATTAAAAAAGAACAAAGATGTACTTGGAAAGTTTGAAATTTTTTCATTCTAGATCTACAAAACTTGGATACATCAAATGACTCAACAAGCTTTTGGGCATAAAGCACGTATCTAATGGCCTCATTAAAAACACCGAGATCAATAAAGGGTATTGTTTTTCCCTCCGTTAAAGTCATCATAAGGATGGATCAAGAATATAAAACCAGGAAAGTTTTAAGATTTCCTTCTGAAAATGCACACATTCATTTTTGCTTTCCATGCATTTGTGGCCTCTTGAACCGCCGGGAATTGCCTCGGCCGTTGGATGTCCGTGGCATGCTCTTGGGATATTGCACTAGAATGTGCAACTTCCTTGGGTGGAGTACAAACTTCACGGTTGTGTCGCTCTCACTGCCGTGAAAACTATGATCCATTTAACTGAGAAATGAGATTGATGAAGACCTCTTCTGGACACGGAATCGTGAGGCCTCCCATTGGGTGATCGAATCCGAACTCTTCCTCGGCCATGCTCAACAGTTCTAGAAATGCCGGCTCTTTCAAGAACGCCACCGGCACCAAAAACCGCTTCTTCTGTTCCTCCCCAACATACACCGCAAAGTAGCCTTTAGGGATGTTTGCTGATTGACGGTTGTTTTTCCTAGATGGAATAATAGAAGAAAATTTAATAGCCATCTCAATGTAGTTTTAGAGCTTCAACTTGGGAGTTCACACAACTAAATTGAGAGAAAGAGCTAGATAGAGAAGATTTAGTAGTAGAGAAGGTGAGGAGTTGGTTTGGAAGTGGGGTAACAAGTGTATGTATATATAGAGAAAATAATCAGATGTAAAATCAATCAAAATATGGAGTAAGTGGTGTAGAAGAAATTTGGTGGAGTGAGTGGGAAAAACAGCAATTTTGAACATCACATGGTTCTGTCTTTGGATTCTTTGCCAATAAATTTGTGTTGATGGAGACTTGTATTTGTTGAGTACAAAATTTTTTTTTTCCTTTTCTTTTGATGAATTATGTTGAATGCATTTTCCTAATTTAAAGATATATATAGAGGAATATTTTATATATATAGACCATACAAGTTGCCTACACTCAAGTGGATATCAGAATCTAATTTTAGTTGTTGAATTTTTTTTTCATGATATTTTGTTAAGTGAGTTTTTATTTTATTTTATTTTTTATATTCATTAATATCAACTATACTTGGTTAGCCAATAGTCATTGTTGTCTTAACCTCGGACAAGGATTCAACAGCTTGCCAAAAATGAATATGAAAATGTCAAAAGCATGAATGCCAGCAGGGAATTTCTTCTAGTGTCATCCCAACTAAAGGCAAAAGGAAAAATCGACCTAATGACTTGTCTTAGGACTATAATTAGGGCACGTGCTTTTTTTTTTTTTGTTTTTAATATTGATGTTTGCTTTAGTAAATATACTAGTTATGTGACATACCATTTTAAGAGCAGGTGAGGTTTATCCAATAAAGTGGTCCCATCTGAAATTAATTAAATTGAAGCTACATATGAAAATGTTAAATTATTATTCCAAGTGGGTGAAAATTGTCACAAGTATTTGTTTGTTTGGAATGCATTGATATCCAACCACTTCTGAAGGAACTCTGCAGAAGTAAATTAGATAAATACGAACTACAAGTTTATGTGGCTGACACCTTCCGGAAAAGGGAACAGGCTTGAGACATATGCCAATTTCTTATGATTTGACAAGGACATACACATATATAAGTTCTGAGGACCATATTATTTATTTATTAATTCACATATTTTATTCTCTTTTTCTTTTTCTTTTTCTTTTTTTTTTTGGTGAATTTATTTCTATTCATGATACAATTGCAAGCATCTGGATTTGTACCATACAGTGAAGTTATTGGCCGAAAGAAAAAAAGGTACTCTAAGTACGTGTACCTAAAGTGCTACAGTTTAGGAGCTAGCTTGTAAATTTATGCACAACGGACAGATCGATAAGCTTAATTATGGGCATCTAATTGAAGAATCTTTTATCTTTTATTATTATTATTATTTTTTCAATCTTTTTGGCCTTTTTTTTTTTAATGAACAAAGACCATAATAAACGTTTTCCATTTGTCCCAAATAACTCCGGCCAAAGTATTCATCGACGCTTTCGGAGAGAACTAATGGAGTTTTTCTTTTCCTTTTTTTTATTCCCCCCCCTATTATGGCATTCTCTTTGCTATTCTTGTCGCCGAATCTAATCCCCCTTTTTTTTTTTTTTGCTTCAAAAAAGTCACATGATCTTATCTGTTCTTCTCTTTTTTGGTGTCAATTACGCTACTTCCGGCCTTGTCCTCGCTGCATCTGATCAAGATGTGTAACATCCGAGTTTTTGATTTTAACTCGGCCTATAATGTTAATATATTAATGTGCATAATTTTGGAATAAGTTTGGAAGGGTATGTGCACCATTTTTTTTTTTTGGGTATCATAGGAATGATAATAGCATGTTTTGTATCTATATAATTTCTTATTTTATATCTGTTTTAGGCACGTGGTTTCCAATAAAGGGTAGCACCATTCAAGTATTCAAGATTGTATGCTAAAAAAGATATAAATAGAGAAATATATGTAAAATATATATTAAGCAGAATTATTATATAGGTGTAATAATACAATACATTTATATATAATAATATAGTATTAAGTATACTATATATGTGATATGTATCCATCTATATTATATATTGATTTGTGGATAGAGAAATAATAGAATCTTTTCTACTTGTATCAAATATGAGTTTCCAAGAGAGATGAAAGAAGATAGACAAGAAATCCAAATATAAGAAAATAGTTTTCAATATGCGAACAACTATCTAATGAATTCAACAGTTCCATCATATTAGAAATGAAATAAAAAGGAAAAAGGTATACTAATGTAATTCTAATAGAATTGAAATCACGACGACAAAAATGTAACAGGTTCCGTGAAACACACGACCTATCGGGTATTAAGTTAAATTTTATACTTAATCGAGCCCAAGACGGTTTTGAGTACTAAAAATATTCAAAATAGTTGAAAATGGACACAATAGAAAGTTGAGGATTTATACAGGATTGTATGTGCATATATTTCTACTTACTGAGCTTTGGCTTGTATAGTTCTTATGGTACATGTAAGTAGTCAATCAAAGTAACGTCTTTTAGACTAATTATATATGAGTTATCTTGTAATTGACCTACTAGGTTAGGGGGCGTTACAAGATGTGTAAGAAAATAGGACTCCCATGGCTTATTTTTTTGGGTCTTCTTATTTCTAGATCTGATGAGCTTCGATTTTTTTTTTTTAATCTTGATGGGTTTGGTTTTTTCTTTTCTTTTATTTTATTTTTAATTTTGTATATTTGTATTTGTTGATTTCTTACTATTTTAATTTTAGCATCAGTTTTCTTTACCAAACGAGATCTAAAGCAAATTAACCGTCAAAGACATGCGGTCAATTTTTCACAAATAGGAGAGCATTTGGGACAGTTTTCGGAGACAGCAGATCTCCTCTCTCAAATGTTAGCGTTAACAAAAAGCATAAAAAAAATATTTTATTTAAAAAATATAATTCAAATTCTACGTTAAAAACAAACATTTAATTTGAATAAATATTCAAATGTAATTTATGATCCAAATAAGTTAGGTATTTCCTAAAGATGAAGTTAGTCCACTTCAATCTTTCTAACTTCTTTTCTAGCAATTTGAAACTAGTTATAATCGGTGAAAACTGTCATGACCAGTACCGTGTAAACGTTTTAATTTTTTAATTTTTAATTTTTTATTTATCTTTCCTTGTCCTTCACCAGTGGACCTTTTGTGGACGGTATGGACGAAGCCAATAAAGATCTCAACTTTCTCTTTATTTTATTTTATTATTATTTTTTTTAGCCTCTTCAAGTCCCCGTATACTTTTTCTTCTTTCTTTTTTGCCTATATATTTATTGTACAAATTTATTTAGACCCCTCAAAAATTAATTTTTGGCTTCCGTAGCGGTACTATTGCTTGACTAATCTGAAAAGCTTAATATATAACCCACTTCATACTGTAACCCAAAGGAGGTAATAATAATACGTAGCTTGGCTCAATGACTCTTCAAATGTCATTTGATTTTCAGAACTTTTTTCCTTTTTGGAAAATATATTTTGATTTTCATATTGGTAAATCTAGAAGCTTCGACGACATTAAAATAATTAAAAAAAAACTTTATTTCTGATTTTAAGTATTGCACCTTTTATTTTAGGCCTATCAAAACATCTGAGAGTAGACATACAATTTAGATTGTATATCTTTTGATTTTCAGATTGATGAATAGTAATGATAAAAAGAATGTGGACAAACAAATTGTGGAAAAACTCTACAACAGTGTACTGTTAGGCAAAAAAACATAAGTCATTGGTAGAAAGCCAAATTCAACAGTCTCTATGATTATAACATGTTGATCTAAATTAAGAAAAATGTGGACAATGATAAGATAAAAAATAGAAACTACACATACTTGTGAAGAAAAATTGATTCAACAATCCTAATCAATATTATATATATGTAATTCTCATTTTCGGAAGCAAAGGAGAATTGTTGGGGGGGGGGGGGGGGGGGAGGGATGTTGGGTGTGGTGTGGTGTGTGGTAGAGAGGAAATAAAAAAAAAAAGTGTACATTTATAGTATTGACAGTATCTGTTTTACAAAATTGCAATTTTCCTAATCTTTAGGTTGTCTCATGAAGAATTCAAGCTTGAGAGAAGATCGATGAAGGCGTCTTCTGCGCAGGTAATTGTTAGGCCCCCCATTGGATGATCAAATCCATATTCTTCTTCTGTTTAGCAAGTCTTGGAATGAAGGCTGTTTGAGGTATGATACGGGAATTACAAACCGCCTTTTCTCACTCTCTCCAATATAAATGGCGAAATGGCCTTTCGGGACTTCTACCGTGATTGAAGCTGCTTTCTTTGAGTTGGAGAGAGACCGTTGAAGAAGTTTCTTAGCAGGAACTACTCCGGGCAAACGAAATCCCATTTCTGTGTTTAACTGTGGAGGAGAAACAAAGAAATTTTCAAGTATGGAAATGAAAGGCAAGGAAAACTTTGCTTGTGTTTCGAATTGCTTTGATGATTAACCTCCAATTTCCGTCTTATTTATATTCAAAGAGTTAAGAATGACATCTCCTCTTGCATTGAATGAATGGTAGAGCAAGACTTCTGGGGGGTCGAGTGAGCTACAAGGACTAATGAGGTATCCCATGGCGCTGTCTTGAACTCATCGTCATCATTCGGAAAGAAATAAGCGCCATGTCCCACTCCTACCTATTCTTAGAAAACTTGAAATTTTCAAAGGACTGACGGTTTCTCGGGGCCTATATGTAACATAAAATGTATGGTGAGATGCAATTGGATGGGGCCTACAGATAAATATAAGTGCATAATTAGGCATCACATGTATACATCTACCTACAACTGGTCTATATTTGTATTCTTCGCGGAAGAAACTTGCACCTTCTCCGTCTAATAAAAGGCTTATCCTTTTAACAGTCAATAATATCCAATTGGTTTGTTAAATTTTTTAATAAAAATATAAGTTCATGTTAGCCATTAAAAATGAGCTGGAGAGCAAAACCATGTAATGTTTCAAACTTTCAGGTGCACATGTTTCTAACGGGACCCTTATACTTAATCTTAATATGATAAATTTCCAATCACAATATCAATAAACAAATAAATATACTTCTTTCCACCTACTTCTTTCATTTCTTTTCTTGCCGCAAGTTTTTTTTTTTCATTCGACATGTAGGGCATTCTTGTTTTCACTGCTGAACTTTGAATGAGTATGTGGATGATTAGGAAGACGGTACTACGTGAATTCTGATCGCTTGAAAAGCTTTGCCTCCAAGCAAAGCAATCAAATATTACTCTTTTTCATCTTACATTCGGTCGCATATAAATCATTCATGTCTCAAAGAGATCGAATATTTATAAACAAACACACACATAAGGTCTAGTTCCATAGCAATCCAAGTTCTCAACATTCTCAAGCATCAGGGCATTCCTTACTTGCTAGTTCATTGAGATCATCATTAAAGAGAAACAAGAAATTAAAAGCTTCGGATCATGAAAGTGAAACATACAGATTCCATACTTTGATGAACTAATAATTTACGGTGCCTACCTGAAGGTACCATCAAGGTGGGGGACAAGACCATGTTTTTCTTGTAATAATTTTCTCATAATTTTAGGAAGTATGAGATGGCAAAATAGTAGATTTCTCAAACAATTACATTTTCCTTTGACTTCAGGGGGTCTGGTCTGGCGAAGACAGAGAAGTCTTTGATGTCTTAAACTAGCTAGCGTGTCAGAAAAAAGGAGACATGATCAGCCGTACAAGTACATAACAACTCTTGCATTCTCTTCGTGGTTTAGTTGGAAGACAGTACCATGTGATCTCCAATGAGCTCATACTCTCAGTAGACCCCATTCAAATTGCCTCTCGCCATTCATTCCATAGAGCAAGAGTTCTACAAAATGTAGGGTTAGTTGTTAGCATATTAACATGATTGGGTCCAAATTACCAATAGAAAATATATCCTTATACTTTTTAGTAACAAAATTTTTACAAATAGAAAGTGGGGTCATGTAACGACTATAGTGATATATATGAATGGTAATGAAATGAGGGTTTTGAAGACAAGCCCATGTGATCTCCGCTCATTCATAGCAACAAGTGATATTCTAACAACCTTCCGACAATATAAACGCATTCAGTTGGGTTTACTAGGCAGTCAAGTCATTACATTTTCTAAAACTTTCATTGTCATCTAAGTCCTTGGAGATCCTCTCCTAGCTCTCACCTTTTCTTTTTAACCATGGGTTTCTGTTTGCCTGGAGTTGTTCCAGCTAAGAAATTGCTTCAAAGGTCTTTCTCCAACACAAACAAAGCAGCTTCAATGGCTCTAGATGTTCCAAAAGGCCATTTTGCAGTTTATGTCGGAGAGAATACGAAGAAGCGATTTGTGATTCCCGAGTCATTACTAAATCATCATTCATTCCAAGAGTTGCTAAGTCAAGCTGAAGAAGAATTTGGATTTGATCATCCAATGGGCGGTCTCACAATTCCTTGCGCAGAAGATGCCTTCATCGATATCATCTCTAATATTAGTGTTTCATGAAATAACGAGCTAAATTATGCAGTTCCATAACCATATTCATGTAAAGCAAAGACTAGATTACAGTAGAGAATTTTTGTATTTTTTTTCCCTTGTCATTCTCTTTATCTTGAGGAGTGAAAAACTAGGCTCCCAGAATGAGAAATGTAGAAGGATCATGAGATTGCAATTAATACATCAAAATTATTAGTTTAAAGCTTGTTCTTTTTCATTTGTTGTTTTTTGTGCATAGACTTTTTATATTTCTTTCTCCCAATATTCTTTTCCAAGTACGTTCATTTAGGGACATATTTAGAGATGGTGTTTTGGAAGTTGGAGATGGTTTGAGTTTTCAAAATGTGAGTTTGATAAAAATAAACTTCTTGGAGTGAAAATGTGTAAAAACTTAAAATGTATTTGAAAAAAATTAGCAATATGGAACTTGTTTCGTTTCTCTCGAAATTCTATGCAATTTGAAAAAAAAAATCATATCATTTCGACTTAAAATGATAAAGTTATGAATTTTTAAAGTTTGAGTTTTTTTAAAATGTTTAAAAAAATTAGAGAAAAAAGATTAAAAAAAAAACTTATGAAAATTATGTTTTCAAAAGTGTCCCTAAGCTGGCCTTACGCATTAGACCCTCTTAGTGTGCTTTACAACTCCAAGTAATCATCGCAACTTTTGTATTTAAAATTTCTCTCTCCATTTACTGTTTCTCTTTCTTTCTCTCATTTTCTTTTGTAATAAAATGTGTCCGTTGATACTTTCTCCAAGGAAAAGTAAGCATTAAAATTACAATTTCCACTGAAAGCCGGCTTGTCATTTTTACATATCATAAATTTTTGTTTAATTTGGATTTCAATTTTGAAATATCTAAATTCTAAAAACGCAAGTGATGTTGCCATAATTGAGATATATAAATGCATTATATTGTATGCTAAGAAAATTCAGTTTTAGTAAAAATTGAGCCCCAAAATCTTTATAATTTGAAACTAACAACCACATTACGACTTGAATCGGACTAGATTTATTACATTAAAAGAAATACATAGCAAAGGAGTTTTACGCATGCATATATAAATGCATGTAGACACATTCTAACACGACATAGACACAGATGATCATAATTTCAAACCCACAATATAAATTATAAATTCAAGTAAAACAGAAAATATTGTAAGAAAAAAAAAAGTTTAAAAAATGTGTTTAAAACGGCCCAAAGGGGATCTTAATCAAGGCAACCTAGTTTCGAATGCAACAGGTTTCAATCCAGGAAATTCAATGTCAGTCTCAATAACCACGCCACGAAGATTTCTGCTCCTTCCTGATGCTTCACCTTGGGCGGCTTGTGACTGTGAAATCTGCTTTCTCGCATGAGCTGTACCGGTGCAAACCACGGAAACGGCGAACACAATAAGTAACACAATTAGAAGCACAAGTTTGGGATATTTGGCACTCATGTCTGCTGATCAGTGGGATGTTTTGTTTAATTTTGGTGGTTAAATTGGGGTTGTTTTAAGAGATATGAACTCAATAGTATTGAACTTAGATAGATAGGATACTTATGAGGAAGTAGAAGGCTTATATATTGAGCGAGAGATGTGAATTTAATGGCTTACTCATTAAGGACAGGTGACGCATTATCTTTCATAAGCCTCAAGTTAATGCGGTCCCATTACTACCTTTTAAAAGAAAGATTCAAAAACATGATATATATATATACACACACATAGGAAAAGTCAATAGCAGACTTGTAACTTTTTTATTTAAAAACTTATAACAATTAATTAATTTATAAGTTATTTCCTATTTAGAACCTCATAAAATAATAACTTCCTACTTATAACGATGTCACATGATAATAGTTAAAAAATGTTACATCAAAGTTATCTAATTAGTATAATATACTACAAAAAATTTGCAAATATCGCATAGGAAAAGTATCGGATAGCAGTCCCTCCCTTTATATATTATTACTATTTTAAAATACAATATTGAGACTTATGAAAGATTGAGTTTTAATTTTAAAAGATTAACCTGATACGTGTGGTGACTTAATACTTTTATATGTCTATTATATATTATATTTTTACGATGTGAGACTTGAGTTTATTTTTATCCTTAATTATCAGTTTTATCCATCTAGCAACGGACTCAAGTCTATTATTATAGTTAGGAGCATATATATATATATATATATGCATTAAATGATTAATAATTTATTGCATTTTTAAAGATGAAATTGAAAAAATATAAAAATTCACTGTGAACAAAAGCCTCTACTCGGATATGGATAGCTCACCGCTGCCTCCATCAATTATTGCTGGGGAATAAAGAAATTACATTCAAATGCTAAAGAATCGTGGCAAATCAATTCGTATCTACTTTGGGCCCCGCAATTTCTGATTCTATTGGACCTATTCTGTTGATCTCAATACATTATTAGAGAAAGCATCGGAACTACGTAAATTTAGATATTATTATATTAATATGATATAAAAAAATTAACATTAGATTAATATGATATAAAATTTAATTAAATTTAACTAAATTTTATATCATATTCGTTAAAAATGAAGAATTTATGTCACATTAATCAACATGTGAAAAATATAAAGTGGTTATTTAAGTAATTTTCTCTATAATTTCCTGAGTTGATCGTCAATTGCCACTCAGCAATATATATATATACCTTTTGTAATTTTGTGCCACAATTTTTTTTTCCGTTTATTGATCAGACAAAATACCACGACTTATACTCATTGCTCTCCCACCAAAAAAAAAACAAAAAAAACTCTTACCAAATTTCATTTTGTATAACTCTTGTGTCTTGTAATAACGAAAAATTTCTATGAACTTATTATTTCCTTATGTCTAAGAAATTTAAGTTCGCATTATGTATTTATGTAATGTTTCATGAATATTATGAGTATCAATGCGAAACTCGTAATTTTATCGGTAAATATTTGAGTTCTTATCAAATTAATTATGAGACTCAATAAACAGTTGTTTTGCTAAGCATGTGACATTTTGAGCAAAAAGGGATGAAAAATTTTATAATTTCATGTTGGTTAAAGTTTGACCAATAAAAAAAAAAAGAAGTCAACAGGTTGACTACACAGATATATGACAGGCAGTATGGAAAATATACTACAAAAATCAAAATTTTGGACAAGAAAATATAAATGAGAAATAAAACCACCATAGAAAATCAAGCACAATTATAGGAATTTTTGGGCCAAAAAGTTTTAAGAAAAAAGAAAATTTTTCGTACTGTCCATTTTTACACAGATTAATTTTGAACTGCTTTACAATACCACAGTATGGTGTATTAGTGAGCACAGTATCAAAAATATCTGTGTTGGCTTAAAAGTGGATTGCTTTTTAAGGAAAAAGCCAAACAAGCCTTAACTAGGCTTAGGTCATCACCTTTTGATTTATGACATCATTAAGACTTTAAAAAAAATTATTATTAGAAGATTATGGAGTGTTCTAGAACCACTAGGTGGCCGGCCATGTGGGGGAGGGGGGGGGGGGGGGGGGGGGGGTCAAAATAGAATTAATTTTGCTCTATGGATTTATGAGTAAAAGTTGAACAAAAAGTTTTGCAAAAAGGTCCCATTTTTTTCACCTATAAATAGGCTCATGGGGGGATCAGTTTTGGCTGATAAAAATTCAGAAAAAGCAGCCAAATTCTGCCCATTTTTCCTCTCCAAAAATCTGTAATCTCAAGTGGGTGATTGAGTGAAGAAAAAATTGAGAAACTTAGGGGTTTTGATGTTTGTAGTCTTCGGTTTCCCCTAGCAAGTTCAAGCAAAAATTTTGGCAGTTTTTGTGCCCAATTTTGGGGCCAACAGCCGGCTGCCAAGGGGGGTGAGTGTAATAACCCGAAATTCTGATGAACTTTTGATTTCCATAGATATAAGGAAAATCTAAGTCTGAAACTTATATGTTGATATGAAACTCAAGATTTGAGTTAAATATCAGTTTATGTTTGAGTTCTCGTAGTTAATTAACATAAACTGATATTTAACTCAAATCTTGAGTTTCATATCAACATATAAGCTTCAGACTTAGATTTTCCTTATATCTATGGAAATCAAAAGTTCATCAGAATTTCGGGTTATTACAGTGAGTGAGTGAGAAAATTTGGATTTAAGAGTGCTTAGCTTAGGTGCAAGCAGCCACCAAGAATCAGCCAATTTTGGTGCCAATTGGTGCAACAAAACCGGCCTTGGGTGGTGTCCTAGGAGGAAAATTTTTTGTGACCAAACCCTAGCCTCAATTTCTTCAATAAATCAAGGTAAACCATTCTAGACCTTAATCTCTTTCAATTAAGCATTCAATTTGAAATTTACATGTATTTCAAGTTGAAATTGTAAGAGCATAAGCTCAATTTATTTTATGCCCAAAGTTAGGTATCTAGGATTGTGCTTGATCTAGAATTAGGGGTGGTTTGATTTTTATGTGCATGCTTGCTTTAATTTTCTTAATTTGCATACTAAATACTAGTTTATTATATGTCCCCAATCTGCCCTAGTGTTGGTGAATGATAATTTTGTGCTAGGTTGCTAGAATTTAATTAGTATGCTTGTTAGGATTTGTGCAACCGAAATCATGCAACTTAGTTGATCCAATATCAATTAGATTTGCATGGTGATGTTAGAAATTGTGATTAAAGAAAATTTACGCTAGAAAACCGCTGCATGTGTGTATTAGAGCTCCCGCGGTGGCTGGTTGAGCTAGATTCCACGTCTAGGACGTAAAACGAATTCTAAACCAAAAAAAAAAAAAAAACTGCCAGGCTCGGGTGGATCCTGACCAGTTTTACGGCAAGCCGATTTTGAGACCTTTCGAGGCCGAATTTGGAAAAACTTAAAACATAAAAGTTGCTCGGAACAGTTTTTCCTAGGGGGCAAAGCAGGTGGATTTGCAAAATGAGGCTCCAATGGCCTCCTTTTTTTACAAAAATCCGAGGCTGATCTGCCCAGACCTAGTCTACACGTCCAGTAAGTTTCAAATTAAAACTGACAAGAATCCAAGCAGAAGTGGGTTTTTCTTAAAACATGAAAGTTTTAGAATTTTTCAAGAGCAAGAACTTTCGTGAAGATAAGTTTTTCAAATTCAATTTGGATTTTTAAATACAACCTGAACTATAAAAACTGTGCATAGAGCAAGAAATTCCTGCACAGGATTTTCTAAAAAAAAAAAAAAAAAAAAACACATGCAGAAAAAACTGTATTTTTGCACCAACACTCCTGTTTTGACTATGAAAACTGTTCCAAAGGCAGTTTTCAGCCTTTAATGATTTTTATAAAATCACACTTTGAAAACCACGAATTTTTAAGTTAAACAAAAGATTTTTGGCCAATTTTCCAAATTGGATTTTAAAAGCCAAAGTATAGTAACAAGACGATGACGGATGGTAACCGGGAAGGATACCCGAGTTACTAGGCTGGTCCCAAAATCAAGTTTGATTTATAGATGTTGACTTTAGTTGACCAAATTTGACCCATAAAATATTGACCACCTCACCTTATGTAACCTAATGAGGTATCATGTGTATAATTGGGGGACATATAACTAAGATTGTGTATGAATGTTGGAAAAGTTACCAACATTTTATAGGATCCTTATCCTATGTTCTTTTTAATAGCAGGAAGTAACCTGCAATTGCGATCTGGGTTGAAGCAAAAAAACCAGAAACATAGCATATCAGGCAAGTATCGAACCTCACCTACAGTATGAAAATAGTAAATATACTATTTTCAAATATGCTATGTTAAGCTATGCTATTTACACTATATGTTTAAGTGTACATGCTATGTTGTATTATGATATGTGATGCTATGCGATGATATGCTATGACATGTTACATGTTATGCCATGTTTTCTAAAATGTCATGATTTCAAAAATGCCACGTTTACAAAAATGTCACGGTTTTAAAAATGCCATGTTTTCAAGAATGCCATGTTATGGCAAGTGTTAAGTTTGATATGACATAGTGACATCATGAGGCATGTTCACTAATGTTAAATCACATGGTAAGATAAATCAAGTAAGGTGTCGTACCAACCTCCCGTGATCGTGGAGGCTACATGATTCAGTTGTGACATATACCTTCCGTGATCGTGAAGGGTCAAGTTATAATTTCCAGAACTGTTAGGGCCTTGCAAACCTTAGTTTTGTCTGGAGGTTGCGCGCTTTTGGTACGGACACTATGGACCCACATGCTGAGACAAGATAATAAATTAAAGATTGAGTCTATAATGAAGCATAAGACATTCAATCAGTCATAAATGGTTCATGCATAAGTTACATGATGATTGTCATGTTTTTAAGATGTTTGAATTATTTTGTGATATTATGTTTGTACTTGCTGGGCGAAAGCTCACTCTTATATTCCATACTGTAGGTAAGAAGCTTGCAGCTTAAGTGGTGGGCTATGTGGACGATGCGGCGGGTGAAGGGCGGTGTGGGATACCACTACGCAAAATTTTCTGCAACCGCTTTTAAATCTCAAAAGTAAATTATGTTATGCAATATGTATGAAGTTTGAAGACTTGAGAATATATTTTCAATATAATATGTATACATGACAAGTTTTTCTCTACAAGATAATCTATGTAGATATGCCTTTAAGAAAAAAAAAAATTTTCCTCAAATTTTCAAGCAAGATAAGTACAAGTAGTTATGGTGTCGACCCGGCTTGGGAAGTCTGGGCATCACATCTCTCAACTCAAATGTCGATGGGCTCTTCTTCTCCGTTTGCTCTTCTTCTCTTATCGAGTCTTTATTCAGTGCACGAAATTTTCTACTTAATTTCAATACAAGTTCATTTGGAGGTTTAATTCGAGTTTGAGTTGTATAATACAATTTGTATATCGTAATATCTAACCTTAATTAGCCATCATAATATCCAAATGGTATTATTATAATGGGTTACACCACTTAGTAACTAAGTTTCACGATTGATCTAGTTAAACCAATTTTTGGAATTGATATGTTTAATGGGACTCCTATATATTAGTATTCGTATGCCTTTGTAATTAGCTAAATTTTGATTAAATGATGCATAAAATGTATATATGATTTTAAATAAAAGGAAATATGTGTTATCAGAAAGAAATTTACCATGGTCTAATGGAAAACTTATTTTACAATTCCAACAAACTTCCTCACTAAATCGTATAAAAAGTTTCTGCTCTTTTTTTTTTCTTTTCAAATATAATTTTGTTTAAATATCGCACGCTAATTTATAGTATGTTTTTTAATTTAGACCGTCAAAAATATCCAATAATCGAAAATTTTTACTTCATCCTCCATGATAGAATTGTCCTCACCATTTTCATAAGGGACTTGTTAACATATTTGGAGTCAAGTGGTGCCTAGGAGACTATAATTGTGCAATTCTAGGAAGTGGGTATCAGAGCGTTCACTTGATCTGCAGTGGAATCTCAGAGGGATGTTTTGAAAGAATTTTCAAAAGTGAGTCAAAATTGTAATTTTGATAAATTATGGGGTCAAAATAAAAATTCTGAAAATCACCAAAGTGACATAAAATTATGTTTTAAATGCAAAAATATCAATTTCTTTACCAAATTTTAATTTGTGATGCTAATAGTTCCCAATTATATACAACTAATCATATGTTACACTAATCACAAAGATAGAAGAACAACTGAGAATTTTTCATTCCGAAATTAAAAATAAAACCTGTGTTGATGGTAAGTTCAAATCTTCTTATGACTGTCAGAAGAAAATTTTAAATGCAGAAGTAAGAAACAGGATCAAAATGAATGTATATGATATATATTTATAATGTTGTGTTTAGAACCGTATGAGAAGGAGCTAGACAACTTCATGTTATTAAACTCAAAATTAAAGCTGATCAGAGTTTGTGTAATCATATAGCGCTGTGTTCATAGGTTTGGAGACTGGAGCCAACAGTCCATTTGCAGATCTTAGACCCGGTTTGGATCTCTGTTTTAAACCCGCTGTTCAAACGTTTTTCTTCTGATCTCTTGACCCCGGATCAATGTTAAAAGTACTTTCATGGTATTGAATGTCCAAGTCTCTATGTAAATCTTTTGCCTGCGTCCACTCTAATCTCATGAGTCGTTTAAACGAGTGACGGGATCAGAGAAGAAATCTTCGTTGCAGGAGATTGTGATGCCTTCCATCGGGTGTTCATATCTGAATTCTTCCGTGGCTTCATGCAACGATTCTTGGAAACAAGGCTCGTTCAAGAGATATATGGGAACTACAGACCTCTTTTTTGGTTCTCTCCCACATACACTGCAAAATAGCCTTTCGGGACATCTAAGCCTTTTGAAGCTGCTTGGTTTAGGTCGGAAAGAGAACGGAGCAGCTTCTTCTTGGCATTGACAATTCCGGACAAACGGATCAACCCCATGGTTACAAGAAAAAAACGGAAAAATCATTACAATGCTTGGTGAGATGAGAGGATTTGTGTCGTGCTGGTCCTGAGCCTGATCATGGATAAGTAGATTAAAGGGTGTGCGAAAAATTGTCTGTCGGACCAAATATTAAATTGTAATGAGAACATGGGAAACAGGATCTCATGGCAAAGACATGGGGTTTGCTTTCTTGCTCATAATATATATAAATATATCAGTTGATCACGTGGAGATAATCAAATTGTGTTGTATAAAAGAACATTTTCCCTATCAAAATCAGGTAAAATCCAACAGAGAGAACCCATACGAAATAAAAGTGGTTAGGGTGTAATAATCCTGTTTAAAAGACGTGGCTGCCGTTAGATTAAAGGACATTCATGAAACTTGCAGTTCTTCTTCCTCTGCCAGATTCAAAGGAATAGCCATTCTGTTTTACATGCTTATGTGTGGATCAGGATTCTTATTCCACCAATTATTTAGTTGAAGTTGATACCAATTTCTTTTTAATCTTAATATCCATATGGAGCAGACCATGGATTAGATATTTGATTCCTTTATAGAATATTAATAACAGAGTCAAAATTAAACAATATATTTTATCATTATATTATACTTTATGTTATGTTTGATAAGAGTGACATAAAATAGAAAGAAAAAAGAAAAGTACAAGACTTTGGAAGGATAAGATTTTCTTTCATGTTGTCTGGAAGAAGCGAAAGAATTTTGCTCTTTTTTTTTTTTTTTTTTTTTTAACATAATGTTCTGTTTAGTACTTACATAATGGGCTTCATATTATTACTAGAAACAGAGGAGGTAAGACTTTGCTCGGCTAATTAAGGCTTCAATTTTACTTTGCTTTTCTGAATGATAAACTTTGATGGTCAAAGAAGAAAATTTGATATGTAAGTGGTGGACCATAGTAGAGTAAAAAGACACAGAAGATATATTTCAGAGAATAATTCAATGAATAATGAAATTAACATTCTTTATACATTTCTCATTCTGGGAGCCAATTTACACTCCACAAGGAAAAGAGAATTAAAAATAAAAGTGTTCATATTTCAAAATTGTGTTCATTAGTTTCTGAAATCTCATGAAGCATTTAAGCTTGAAATGAGATCAATGAATGCATCTTCTGTACATGGAATCGTTAGACCTCCCATCGGATGATGAAAGCCATATTCTTCTTCAGCTTGAAGAAGCAAGTCTTGAAATGAAGGTTGGTTCAACAATGACACGGGGACAACGAATCGCTTCTTTCCATGCTCACCGACATAAATTGCAAAATGGCCTTTCGGGACATCTACCGCCATTGAAGCAGCTTTGTTTGAATTGGAGAGAGATCTTTGAAGAAGTTTCTTGGCTGGAACTACTCCGGGCAAACTGAAACCCATGATTCTCAGTGTGTAGTGGAAAAACAAGCAAAGTTGAAATGGAAGAGGGAGGCAGAGAAAGCTTTGTTTGTGTGATGAATTTGCACTTGTTGGTTAACCTCCAACTGCTTTCTTATTTATACTCAAAAAAGTTATGAAGAAAAATCTTCTTTTGCTTCGAATGAATGGTTGAGCAAGGCTTGTCGTGGGTCAAGTGAGAGTTAACGACTCATCAAGGATCACATGGGGTTGTCTAAAACTCTTCGTCATGATTCCGATAGAAAGAACAAACAGCATGTCCCACACCCACCTTCTCTTGGTTGGAATGAAATAAAATTTCCAAGGACTTGCCGATTCTTAACGTGTATGTATATGCCAACTACTAACCGTGCAGGACCTACTTAACAAAAACTTATGTTGTGCATATGGATGAGATTTAATGAGAAATAAAAGTTCATTAGGAATAGCATGTTAGGTGTTTCAACTAATCATGATTTCATACATAACCTTTATCCTATAAATAAGAATTTGATTTGAGTCAACCGACAAGTTTTTTGTTCTAAACAAGAAGCTTGTTGGTAAGCAATGCCATGTGATCTTCAAATGAACTCGTAGCAATCAGTAGACCCCATCCAATTTGCATCTCGCCATTTATTCAATACAACAAGAGTTCTATGGAATGTAGAGTTAGTTTTTAGCATCTCTAGACAAGCTTGGGTCCATCCAACCAAAAGCCACCCTTGAATGGTAATGCTATTAATGGTTAACGAAGAGTTTGAAGACAATCCCATGTTATCGCTTCATGAGTCCTTATCTCTCATTTTGGCCCACCGGAAGCTTTGCTCCACCATTCGTTGAAAGAGACCGCAGATATCCCACATAACCTTCAAAATATAAATAAGCATTCGATCGATCAGATAAACCAGCAAGCTAAGTTATTTCGATTGCAAAGTTTTCATTCTTCTCCAAGTCCTTTGAGCTCTTCTCCCTAGTTGTACTCAAATTATCTAGTTCTTCCTCTCAAAACCTATATACAACCATGGGTTTCCGTTTTCCCCGAGTGGTTCCAGCTAAGAAATTGCTTCAAAGGTCCTTCTCCAACACTAATAAATCAGCTTCAGAGTCAGCAGATGTTCCAAAAGGCCATTTTGCAGTTTATGTTGGAGAAAACAAAAAGAAGCGGTTTGTTGTTTCGGTTTCATTGCTAAGCCAGCCTCTATTTCAGGATTTGCTAATTCAAGCTGAAGAAGAATATGGATTTAATCATCCAATGGGGGGACTAACAATTCCCTGCACGGAAGACGCCTTCATTGATCTCATCTCTCAACTCAGTTCTTCCTGAGACAATAAATTAGGCAAATTCATTACTCCAATTTTGTAAAGAGATAGAGAATACAAATTTATAGCATATTATTTTTCTTGTGGAGTGAATTAATATCTTCCAGATGATAAATGTAACTGCAATTATTATAACAATTTTTAGGTCAAATCACCGTTTTCGAGTGTTATAAGGAGAACTATAAATTTAATTTCATCAATAATGGCCGGTGTAAATTAACAAAAATGAGATTCTGGAGTCCTAATTAATGAAAATATTTTTTAAATAAGCTTAGTATTTTTTGAACGACTTTTTTGTTTGGCAGCTTACTGCAATATTTATGTTTTGTTCAATAAAAATACAGGGGCACTTGGATGAACCTGCAAAAGAAGTTGATGAAATGAGACAAAACTATTACTTAAACTACATAATTAAACCTTTGCAAGTAGTTGATAAATCAATATCTAAATATTTAAATTTTGGCTCCATGTTCTAAATATTCTTTCCTCAAGGAATCAATATCTAATCCATGATCTCTCCATATGGGAACACCAAAATTTTAGTATTTAAAAAATATAACCGTCATTTTCATCTCATAATTGGAGGAATTAAAATCTACATATTGACGTATAAAATGGACCAACTGTTCCTTTGAATCTGGAAGAAGAAGTTGAAGAACTGCAAGTTTCTTGCATGTCCTTAATCTAACGGCAGCCGTATCTTCTAAACAAGATTATCATTACATCTCGAATCCGAACCTCGTCACTTTTTTAGTTATGGAACACAGTTTATTTATCACCACATGAACTGATGTTTTCTGATGAGTAAGAAGACAAACCCCATGTCTTTCCCATGAGATTCCGTCTCATCAATTTAATATTTGGTCGAAAAGACAATTTTTTCACACACTCTCTTCTATATATGAATATAAATTGATCGGGCTCAGGACCATCAGAACACAAATCTTCTCATCAAACCAAGCATTAAAAAGACTTCTCTGTTTTCCAAGTTTTAAGATCCTTTTTTTCTTGTTCTTCCTTGTGAGAAATACGCCGAAAACCATGGGGTTGATCCGTTTGTCGGGAATTGTAAATGCCAAGAAAAAGCTCCTCCGTTCTCTCTCTGACCTAAACCAAGCATCTTCAAAAGGCTTAGATATGTTCCTGGAGGTTATTTTGCAGTGCATGTGGGAGAGAGCCAAAAAAAGAGGTTTGTAGTTCCCATATATCTCTTGAATGAGCCTTGCTTCCAAGAACTTCTACGTGAAGCCGAGGAAGAATTCGGTTATGAACACCCTATGGGAGGCATCACAATCTCCTGCGGTGAAGACTTCTTCTCCGATCTCATCTGTCGTTTAACCGAGTGAGATTAGAGTTGAGAGCGGCGCGGAGACTAGGAAGTTGAATTCACAGCCAAAGCTTCATTCACTTAGGTGGGGAGAATGAAGTACGTACTTCAACATCGATCCGATTGAGGATTGGTCCAGTGATCAGAAGAAACCTTGGGGAACGATATCCATTAGTGTAGTTCCTTGCAGAGAAGATGTCTAATTAACCGATCTCATTTCTCGTATGAATGCCTGGCATAGTTTAGACACCTTTTGAATGCCTGGAACTACAGTTCAACGTTTTTACGGCAAAGAATGCCAATACACTTGTATTACTTTTTCCTTGGGGAGTGAGAGAAACTGTCCCTAAGAATGATGTAAATAAACTCTGTTTTTTTTTTTAATTTTTTTTTTCTTCAATGAATTATTTATTTTGAGTCTCCTTTTTTTTTTTTTTTTTTTCTTCCTCTTGTTTTTTAAATATGGTTCCTTATCACAAGATGCTCGGCTAGACATTTGACAAATTTTTTTTTCTTGTCTCATACATTTTAAGATTCTTATATCTGTAAAAAAATGATTTCGTAAAATTTCTTTCGCTTAGAAAATACTTTCCTATAATTTCAGTTATGATTTATTACTATTACTTAATAATGCAAATGGTTTTTCAATTTTTATTTTTTTGGATGAAACAGAGTATGGAGTTATGTCAATGCAATATTTCAGACAGAGTATGGAGTTATTGTCAATGCAATATTTCAAACTCAAAGAGATCACTTTTTTTTTTTTTTTTCCCCCCTTCATCATCATCTATGGCTGTGACCAGCCATTTGAAATTTGCTAGGTTTTTCCATCAATCAAACAGAAATCGAGAACTTTCTAAACTTCCCTTCGTGAGCCAGTGCGAACCGGCCTCAGATCACCTATCCAAAAAATATTGTCCCAACTCCCAAGTTCGGCCCACCCAATTAAAAAAGCTATATCTTTGAACAACTTTAAACGATTTAACTGAGGAATAAAAAACTTTAAAAGATGTCATCTGAACAACTTTAAACGATTTAACTGAGGAATAAAAAACTTTAAAAGATGTCATCTGAACAACTTTAAACGATTTAACTGAGGAATAAAAAATTTTAAAAGATGTAATCTCATATTACCCAACTACTTAGGCCGTTATTATTTACTATTTATCATAAATGACTTAAAATCACTTAATCTTAATCTTAAAATTTCAGAATAATTTTTTTTTTATTAAACACAAACATTTAAATACTTTCAAATCAAACTTCTTAAATACTTGGACATTAAAATACTTTAAACTTATTCAATCATAAAACGACTTAGCTCGTACGGTTTCGTTATAATGTAACATATGATTCCTTATACCGATCTTATCTTAAACAAAATCTTTCTTATTATTATACTTACTCACTTACTTAAATATTGGCTTGGCAAACCAAGTCCATCATAACTATTCCATAGTTCCAAAACCATAATATATATATATATATATATCACAATCCCAGATATATTTATATATATAATATACTTACATACACACTAGTTCACTATCTATATAAATATATATATATATAACATTCCCAGAATATATATATATATATATCTTATCATCATCCATATATTTACATAGCAAATCCCAGATATATACATAGATTCTTATATAAACATAACATATCCATAATTAATCAAAATAAGTTAACAAAAAAATATGCGTAGTGGTAAGCCACACTGCCTCCCCTTTATCACCATCTGCAATGCCTTTTATCTATTATATTGTGGGCTTCTTATCTGTAGTATGAATATATCAGATGAGCTTTTGCTCAACAAGGACAAACATAATCTCGCGGAAATAACAACATAGAGAGCATGGCATATGGGGATGGATAGTCTAATTATGGTACATTATAGAAATTAAGCGTAATCCGATTATTCTCGATTATTCAAGTCTTATTCTCCGTTATGAATTTCTTATCTTAATTTATGTTTGAGCCCCTATGTGTATGTACCGAATGCGCGCATAAAGTTAGGGTTTGTAAAGTCCCTAACAAGTCTACGAACAAATTTGGAAATTTTAAAATCAGAACTAAATTAAATTCCTTCTCACTCTGTAGAGAGGTTAGTACGACATCTTACTACTCTTTGTATTAGTCTTAATCTTTACTTAAGTGAGTATGCTTGTCATCATACTCCTATTAAAAGTCTTATCCAAAGACTTGGTTTAAGACTAGCGCTTATAAGTTGCAGTCTTATTAATCATAGTTCATATGCAATGACATGACATTAGATCAATAACATAAATTGAACCATGGCATAAACGTAAACATGGTACTTATGTAAACATGGCATAAGTCTATAAGTGTGGCATATTTGTAATCAATGGTATAAGTGTAAAAGATGGCATACTACAAAGGTGTGGCAAACTTGTAAAAGTGACACATCTATGCAGAGCATGGCATTTTTTGTGAACATGGCATAATAGTAACATGGCACACAGATAGCATATTATCATGGCATTTATGTAATTCATCATCATAATATAGTTATGACATACTTGTAAATCATCATCATATGTAGCATGACATACTTATAACTTATCCTAGTGATTACATATTATGGCATACTTATACATAGCATAATCATGGAATTAAATCACATAATCCTAGCATGGCATGTGCCTAATCCTAATATCAGGAAATTAATTACTATTTCCATACTGTAGACGAGATTTGTACTTACTTTGCACGTAACGTTTTCGCATCTTTAAATTACATTGCGGTTAAAAATTCATCCAGAAAGACATATCCGGTACAAGTATTAATTTAATACTGTCAAGACATAATTTTATCAAAATCCCTTTATGAAGAGGAAATTAAGGAATTAATTCCATATTAATGTTGGTTATATGATTATGGTGTGTCTTAACTTTGAAATAATTTTCTTAATTATTTCAACAAAGGTTAGATTAGAAAAACTAATCCATTTTCAAACTTTATATCAAAATTAAAATTTTGATATCTTACTTTAAAAATTCTTATTTTTCTAATCATGTGAAATCTTCCTTAAAACTTATTTGAAATTACTTTCAAAATTCTTTTTAAAATAATCTTTACCAATCTTATGGAAATTGGAATTAATTTCATATTCTCATTTTTAGTATCAAAACTTTCATTTTGATCCTATAACTTAAAATCCGCATTTTTCTGAAAATGTAACTCATTATCTACATTTTTAAATATCAAAACCATTTTTTCAAAACTGTATCTTATATTATAAAAATATAATGTATTTTTAAATATCAAAACTTATCTTAAAAAAAAAAAATCTCTTTTTTCTTTTTAATTTGCTCGGCACTGCGGCACGCATCACTGGCACTACAGCCCCGTGGCGCTGCTGGGTGCAGTGGCTGCTGTGCAGCCACTGTACAGTGACTGGGGGAATTTTTCCCCTGTTTTCTCCTTTTTCAAAATCCGATTTGAAAAATCATATCTTTTAAATCGTAAGGATTTTGACAAAATGTTCTTCACAAGAGTTGTTCGTGTTCCTTTATCTAAAACTTTCATGTTTGTGACTTTGTCCGATTTTGTCATTAAGGGCTCCGTTTTCTTAGAAATCCGAAAGTCGCCATTAAAAATCGGTTTTGACCGTTTTTGATTGAAATGTCAAAATCTTTGCTTGGAAAGAATATTTTCTTGTTTGTGAACACTCACAACATTTTAAACACCATAATCCATGTTCCAACATGTTTCACTTAAAATTTCTCTTGGTAGTTTTAACTTGTAAAAGCTCATATTAACACAAACTTTTTAACTAACCTAGTAACGATCTAAAAATATCATTTTGAGTTCGTTATCAAAACTTTTCGCACTCAACAAATATAAAAACATAACTAGCCATAATCATGTCATAACCATAACTAAAAACATAGAGATCTACACATTTTGTCAAATCACCAACAGCAAAAACCAAACTCAAACATATTCGCAATTTTAATAAAGACGAGATCTAAACACAACGCAAAGACGAGTGGAGAATATACTACCTCTGAGCTCTTTTCCCCCCCTGACCAAGGTTTAGGAGTTTGTAGAGAGCAACTTTTGTGACGAGAGTTTGGAGAAATTTTGAGTTTTTGGAGGCTAAGGGTAGCGTTTGAGTAGTGGGAAAGTGGGAGAGAAAGTGTGAGAAAATAGAGAGAGTTAGAGAGGATTTTTCTTAAGTCGTAAAATGACTAAAGGTTAAAATAAGAGATAAGTGTGGCCTATTTATAGACCCCACACTAATGATAAAGCATTAACTTGGCTAATGTGGTTCACCCTTGGCTTAATCTTTTCCACACACTTAAGCCACTTTAATTAACTTAATGGTTGTCTAGATTTTTGGTCAAATGCATAAGCATGGCTTTGCATTGCATGGTATATAATCTCTTATGGCCATTACATAAATTAATCATGGTGAGGAAAAGAAGCAACGCTTACTTCGTAGCTAGTGTTGGCGCCATTTTGGGTAAGGGAAGACCACATGGTCTTGCCAATTTCTAGCCTTTGATTCTTTGGTCTTAATTCTTATCTTGTCTCAACCGTTACATCAGAAGTTCTAATTTTCTTAAATTTAATAAAATATGAATTTTCCTAGATATTATCTTAAGCAGATAAAATCTTGATCTGTATATGGATGCCAACAGTATTTTCCTTCGTCTGCCACTAGCACGAATCCCAATGTCCCATACTGTAGGTACACTATTCAATATAAATTTTTATCGTCTTGGAAACTTGGTCACCAGTTTTGATACTGCTAAGGTAGAACAGTATAATCATATATTGTTGAGGAAACTTAATCTCCAAGTTTCTATACTACTAATAGGTATGCTGTCTAATTCTTATCTCCAAGAAAGTAGACAGTATAAATCCTAACCTATCTAATTTTCATCTGTAAAAAGTAGGCAGTTTAAAATTGCTCTCTCTAGAATTGATGTCAAATTTCCAATACTGCATTTCCCATTGCCGTAGGAAGTCTATCTGTGATTAGTTTAAGACTGCTATCCCTCGCCTGTTACACTGCTAAGATTGCTTTACTATGTACAGGGTGATTTGACAATTCACTAACACTACAACTCATATCAATTGGTCATTCTCACTTTCTACTTACCATTGACAAGTAAGATGACCCAACTTCATGACAATTATAAATTGTCACACATGAATTAACCATAGCTACTAATATTAAAATTCCACCATTTTATATAAAATTGGTGAAACTTTATCTATTGTGACAATAATTGTCACATCATGAACTTGCATTTAATTATCACATATACCATAGGCTTTAGTCACATTTTTAAATAATTATCACATATACCATAGGCTTTAGTCACATTATTTAAAAATGTGACAACTATAGTTGTGACATCACACATGTAAATCATAGCTTCATTCATAGCCTTATGTTAAAATTATAACCTAAGCTTTTAATTACTTAGGGATTTTGAGTGAATTTAACTACTAATTCACAAAATTCCCTAATAAAAAACTATAGCATATTTTTATAATTAAAACAATGTGGAAGAGAGTTAAAAAAAAAAAAGACTTTTCCAGACAGAACTTTTCATGATAAAAGATGGTTCTATGCAGATCCGTGTCTAGAATTAATCTAGCGATGAATAGGTAAATAAAATGCAGAAAATAAATACAGAAAGTGAATTGAATGCCGTTCTTTTACTTAAAAATGATATAAGAATTACAGTTACATGTCTCATCCGGGAGCTATTATTTCACTCCACAAGAGAAGAGAATTAAAACTGAAAAAAAAAAAAAAAAAACCAACACTTTTGTACTCTCTATTTCTTTACAAAATCGTAACACATCCCCCTAATTTTGCTGTCTCATGAAGAACGAAGTTGAGAGATGAGATCAATGAAGGTGTCTCCTGTGCATGGAATTGTTAGGCCCCCCATTGGATGATCAAATCCATATTCTTCTTCGGCTTGAATTAGCAAATCCTGAAATAGGGGCTGGCTTAGGAATGAAACCGGAACTAAAAACCGCTTCTTTTCATTTTCTCCAACATAAACTGCAAAATGGCCTTTTGGAACATCTGATGACTCTGAAGCTGCTTTATTTGCGTTGGAGAAGGACATTTGACGCAATTTCTTAGCTGGAAGCACTCGGGGAAAACGGAAACCCATGGTTGTATATAGGTTTTTAGAGGAAGAACTAGGTAATTTTAGTGCAAGTAGAGAGAAGAGCTCAAAGGACTTGGAGAGGAGGGAAAACTTTGCTACTGAAATGACTTAGCTTGCTGGTTTATCTGACCGGTTGAATGCTTATTTATATACGGAAGGTTATGTGGGATATCTGTTATCTCTTTGAACGAATGGTGAAGCAAAGCTTCCGGTGGGCCAAAATGAGAGATAAGGACTCATGAAGTGTTCACATGGGATTGTCTCCAAATTGTTCATTAACCATTAATAGAATTACCATTCAAAGGGCTTTCTGTAGGTTGGAACCAAGCTTGTCTAGATATGCTAACTACTAACTCTACATTCCGTAGAACTCTTGTTGTATGGAATGAATGGCGAGACGCAAATTGGATGGGGTCTACTCGTTGCTGCAAGTTCATTTGAAGATCACAAGGCATTGTCTACCAACAACCTTGTTGTTTAGGGCAAAAAACTTGTCGGTTAACTTGAGCGAATGCATAGTTATAGGATGAAGGTTATGTATGAAATCAGGATTAGTTGAAACACCTAACATGCTATTTCTAATGCACCTACACTTCTCTCTAAATCTCATCCATATGAACACCATGAGTTGTTGTGAAGTAGGTCCTGCACGGTTAGTAGTTGGCATATACAAACATGTTAAGAATCGGCAAGTCCTTAGAAATTTTAATTTATTCCGAACCAAGAGAAGTTTGGAATGGGACATGCTGTTTCCTCTTTCGATCGGAATCATGATGAAGAGTTTTAGACAACCCCATGTGATCCTTTATGAGTTGTTAACTCTCACTCGACCCACCATAAGCCTTGCTATACCATTCATTCGAAGCGAAAGAAGATTTCCTTCTTAACGTTTTCAGTATAAATAAGAATGCAATTGAAGGTTAACCAGCAAGCGCAAATTCATCACACAAACAAAGCTTTCTTTGCCTTCCTCTTCCATTCAACATTGCTTCTTTTTCTGCTACACACTAAAAAAACATGGGTTTCCATTTGCCAGGAGTAGTTCCCGCCAAGAAACTTCTTCAAAGATCTCTCTCCAATTCAAACAAAGCTGCTTCGATGGCAGTAGATGTCCCGAAAGGCCATTTTGCTGTTTATGTTGGTGAAAGTGGAAAGAAGCGGTTTGTTGTTCCCGTGTCATTGTTGAACCAACCTTCATTTCAAGACTTGCTTCTTCAAGCTGAAGAAGAATATGGATTTCATCATCCGATGGGTGTTCTAACGATTCCGTGTACAGAAGATGCATTCATCAATCTCATTTCAAGCCTAAATGCTTCATGAGATACGGGAAACTAATCAACACAATTTTGAATTATGTAGACCTTTTTTTTTGTTTTTTTTGTTTTTTTTGGTTTTAAATTTCACTGTTCCTTGTACAGAAGAATGTTATTTTCATTGTTCACTGAATTATTCTCTGATATATATTTTCTTTGGGTTTTTACTACTATGGTCCACCACTTATATATCAAATTTTCTTCTCTGATCATCAAAGTTTATCAATCAGAAAAGCAAAATAAAATTGAAGGCTTTAATAGTCGAGCAAAGTCTTACCTCCTCTGTTTCTAGTTATAATATGAAGAAGAATATGCAAGTACTAAACAGAACATTATGTAAAAAAAAAAAAAAAAAAGCGAAATTATAGATTAAAGAAAAAAAGAAGGAAAGGGAGACCGTCAAATTACGCATCAAGAATGGTATTTGATGGTCTTCCATATATATATATATATATATATATACATATGATGCAATCAAATGAACAATGTCTTTTGCTTTAGACAAACCAAAATTTTCAAAAGACTAATATATATATATATATATATATATATTTTTAGGGGATAGGTTCAAGCTATTATATGTTTTGTATTTTTAAACTACAACAGCATGACTAGCTTTAGATTGCTCCAACCTACAAAAGAAGTTGATGAAACAAAATAAAACCACTTAAACTAAATACACGAACCGCTGCACGAATAAGTAGAGTGGAAAAGGGAGAGGAAGAAAGTTGGAGAAGGAATTTTGGAGAGGAAAAGGAAATCTGAGGTTGTTTAGTAGAGAGGAAATTAGGAAGGAAGACCATCTTTTAATCCTTCAAAAGTGGAAGGAAAATTTTGACAAATTAGTGGTATGCGAAACAAGTATTTGTTTCTCAATCAGGGCATAATTGCATAATATATTAGATTAGACATTTTGTTTCGTTGATATTTTCTTTCCCTTCTACCAGAAAATATGGAAAGAAAATCATGTCCTTCCAAGGTATTTTATTTTTCCTTTTCTTTTTATTTTATGTCACTCTTCTCACACATAGCATAGAGTATAATATATCATAAAATAAATTGTTTAATTTTGGCTCCATTCTCAATATTCTTTCAAGGAATCAAATATCTAATTCATGATCTGCTCCGTATGGATATTAAGATTAAAGAGAAATTGGTATCAGTTTCAACTAAATAATTGGTGGAAGAAGAATCCTGATCCACACATAAGCATATAAAATGGACCTGATTGTTACTTTGAATCTGGCAGAAGAAGAAGAAGAAGAACTGCAAGTTTCATTCGCATGTGGGTTCTCTCTGTTGGATTTTACGTGATTTTGATAGGGAAATTTTTCTTTAATACAACACCAGTTTGGTTCTCTCCACGTGAACTGATATACATAAATATATATACATATATTATCTTATGAGCAAAAAGGCAAACCCCATGTCTTTGCCATGAGATCCTGTTTCCCATGTTCTCATTAAAATTTTACGGGGGATTTGCAAGAATACCCTAAATTTGGTATTTCCTTACAATTTTGTCATTCATAAGTGCAAAATTGATAATTTTGTCATTTCATGACATTTAATTAAATAATTAAATGAAAAAAAAGTAAATAGACAAAAATACACATTTTTCTTTATTTTCTTTTCTTTTTTATTTATTGGAATATTTTTTATATATCTCCGGTTCCATTCACCGGCCGGTCTCCAGTCGCCGGTGGGTCGTCAGAATTTTTTTTCTTTTCATATTTCAACAAAGATGACCGAATGTATCCTACTCTGCTCATCAGTTATCGGAAATTTTTTTTTTTCGTATTTTAATAAAAGATTACTGGATGTATCCAACTCCGGTCATTGGTGTCAATGTTGGTTGCTGAAAAGATTCTGTTAGAATCAAAAATAGATTGTGGCAGAATATATATTTGTTTGATTTTAACAAAGATGGCTAAACGTATTCGGCTATGATAGTCAGAGAGATTATGTTAGAATTCAAAATGGATTCTACCAGAATCTGAGAAGGGAAAATGAATTCCAATAGAATGTAAAACAGGCAAAACGGATTCTGATAGAATGCAAAATGGTTGGATTTTAATAGAATGCAAAACGGATTCTATCAGAATGCAAAATGGATTCTTCCAGAATCTGAGAAGGCAAAACGCATTCTGATATAATGCAAAATGGATTATGATAAAATACAAAATGGACTGATAGAATCCAAAACGGATTCTGATAGAATCAGAGAAGGCAAAACAAGCAAAATGGATTTTGATTGAATGCAAAACAAGCAAAATTGATTTTGATTGAATGCAAAACGGCTGGATTCTGAAAAATACAAAACAGATTCTATCAGAATGCAAAGTGGATTCAACTAGAATTCGAGAAGGCAAAATGCATTCAGATAAAATGCAAAACAGATTCTAATAGAATGCAAAATGGATTTTAATAAAATGCAAAATGGATTTTGATAGAATCCAAAACATATTCTAATAAAGTTCAAAATGGATTCTTATAGTTTTTTGTTTTGTTTGCATATTCGATTGAAACACAAAATCGTTAATGCATTTATTTTCATCCAACAATATCAAAAATTGTCTCGGCAAACAAATGGATCCAAGAAAGTCAACAAACAAATCACCAAAACAAACCAAATCAACAAAAATAAATTTTCTCGGCAAACAAACTACCGTAACAAGCAAATCATTCAAAAGAAAAAGAACAAATGCCTGCAATGGATTCTATCGAAATGTCCAAGTACTTTTCCAAAATTCACAATACTAAAATCATTAAATTCAAAATTGAACCTAGATCTACCCCAACCTTGCTCGAACAGATGAAATGGTGCTGGAGAAGATAGAAGCGATGCCGGAAAATGATGCCACTGCCACGATCAGATATCCGACTTTGCTGATGTAGATCAAAGATCGGAGATAAATCTCGTGACAGACTTCCCGAAGTGCCATTGGTAATTGCAACCTCTAGAGTTCGCATATGCGTGGTGGCATGAGGGTGGTCGCGAAGGAGATCCAAGATTCACGCTGCCCGATCTCCATAGATCTCCACCACAATCACAAGATTATGATGACGGCGACTGTAACGACCCGCCTAGCACAGGCCGTTACCCTACATACATACATACTTAACGTATATCACATAACGTACTTACTTACTTAGCGAAAATAGCAGAATTTTTTTTTTTTTTTTTATATACGAAGCGTACGAGCATATAAACGATAATTAAATAAAGATGTTCAAATACCAAATAATATACATAAAATGACAAAACGCGTAGTGGCTACCATTCCCACATTTCACAGCTCGCCCTGCCACGCTCCCCCATCTTGCATCAGAGATTGCCCGTAGGTTGCTTACTTACAGTATAGACGTAAGACGTGAGCTTTCGCTCAGCAAGTACAACTTAAACATCCGCGACACAAAAACAAAACATAACATATCATGACATAGCATAGCATAGTATAACTTAACAATGCATGAACCATTTATGCTTCATTATGCTTTCATATGTATCTTTTTTCATAACATTCTTTCATAACTTTACTTGCTTATGGGCCCCTTAACATAAGTGTCCGTACCGGGTGTGCAACTATGGAGTGATTGGGGCGGCCAGTCCAATTCCAACTCAAACCATAGTCCAACTCGACCTAACACGGGTCGGTACGACACAGGCAAGCTTGCTTGCCATCATGCTTACTTATTCTCATGTCTTACTTGACCTTATTCTTGTCATTTGTGAACATGCTTCATGATGTCACACATATATAAATCATAATCATATCTTAGCCATATCATAACCTTAACATAACTTACATTACAGCATACATCATAGCATACGTCATAGCATTAGACGTACTAGGCAAGTAACACAACAAAAGCCTATGCTGTAGTCGGAGTTATACTTACCTCATTTGCTATGGCCGATAATATGCTGCTCCAAGTCAGGACACAACAGCAGGCTATCTCCTGCTATAATAAAGGACATAGGTAAGGATTAAAAATGTTGGTGATCTACCCAACATTCATGCATAACCTTAGTTGTATGTCCCCTACATATACACATGATATCTTACTAAATGTTGGAAACTGCCTTTGGAACAGCTTTCCACAGTCAATCTATCAGTGTATGTGCGGGAATGTCCTTTTCCTGCACTGTTTTAGAAAATCTTGTGCAAGAATTCCCTGTTTCCTGCACAGTTTTTAGAATCTAATTTTATTTAAAAAATCTGGGTAGAATTAGAAAAATTTGTCTTCAGGAAAGTTTTAGAACTCAAAAAATCCTATAACTTTTGTGTTTTGCACAAAACGTCGGAATTTAACCTACTCTTATCCCCTGTTGAACCCACCTGGCCGTGCATGAAGTCTGGGCACGGTCAGGCTCGGATTTTTGTAAAAACCAAGACTGTTGGAGTCTTATTTTGGAAAATCGTTCATGTTGCCCATAGAAAAAACCCTTCTCTACAACTTTTATGTTTTAAGTTTTCCCAAATTCAGCTTCTAAGGGCCTCAAAATCTGCTTTTTGGAAAACTGGCTAGTTTTTATCCGAACTGGCAGTTTTCATTCTTAGATTCATTTTACGTCCTAATACGCGCACTCTACCTCAATCGGTCATAGCCGAGAGCCTATACCAGTCATGCAGTGCTTTTCTAACGTAAAGTTCCATTAAACACATTATCGATCATACCCATGTAAACCATTATTGATTTTGCACCAATTAAAGTTTGCATGAGTTTTAGGTTTGAACCAACCATTCCATACCTCTTAGCAACATAACATTCACATTCTACAACATACTTAAACATATTTGGGGACATACAACCATAACATGCATCAAACATGTAAACCCTAATTCCATGAAATCAAAGCATAAAATCATGTATAACTTGGCAAATTAAACCACCTAAGCACCTAAATCAAGCACAACCCTAATATTTCTAAACTAGGGCATGGAAATTAAATTGAGCTTAAGCTCTTACAAACCAACTTGAAATACACTTAAATTTCCAAATTGAAGCTTGAATTGAAAGGCGTAGGGTCCAAGAGGGTTTACCTAAATTAATTCAAGAAGTTGGCTTGCTTGACTCAAGCTTTTCCCCTTTCTCCTTGTTACCTTCACAGCCGGCCTCTCCTTGGCTAGATGGGTTCCAAAATTTTTCAGCCACCCTTGCTTGGTTTTCCACCAATTCTGGTCACCCTTGTACCTTCCCTTCTTCACTTTTTCTTCTCCTTTTTCCTTTCACCACAACCGGCCTCCCTTGCCTAATGGGGTACCAAAAATTTTCCAACCTCTTGTTGTTGTTCCAACCAAAATCCGACCAACCCTACAAGCTTTTCCTCTTGGATTTTCTCGTTTTTTTTTTTTCCTCTCTTCTTCCTTTCTTCTTGAGTTCGGTTTTTGAGAGGGAAAAGGTGAAGAACATTTGGCATAGTTTGGCTAGATTTCACAATTTTGTGAACCAAATGAGCCACCCCCCTCCACCTATTTATAGGTGACTTGAAACTTTTTGAAATTGTCCAAAAGTCCTTGAACTAGGATTTATTTGTCCAAAAAGGGGCCTTAGGTGGCCGGCCACTCCATTCTAGAACCACCCAATATTTCTTTCCATTATTTCTTTTAATTAAAGAAATGATGTCATTAATTTGGGATTAGGTGATGTAAGCTTCCTTAAGGCTTGTTTGGCTTTTTCCTCAATATGCAGTCTACTTTTATGCTAGCACAGATATTTCCAATACTGTGCTCACTAATACACATTACTGTTATACTGAACTGCAGTCCAAAATTTATCTGTGTAAAAATGAACTGTATAAAAATTTTTCTTATAACTTAAAGCCATTTTGCCCTAATATCCTACTTAATGTACTTGATTTTTCTATAATGGTTTTAAATCTTATTCATGCTATCTTGTTCGTAAAGACGGTTTTTGCAGTATATTTCCCATACTTCTTATCATATTACTGTACCGTCATACCTTTGACCGTTCTTAGTTAACCTTTGACTTTTCGGTCAACTTTAACTTTTTCGGTCAAACTTTGACCAACATGAAATCATAGAGTTTTTCTTCCCTTTTTACTTAAAAAGGTCACATGCTTGGCTAAGCAATCATTTTTGAGTCTTATAAAATCATAAGAACTCACAAAACTTAATAAAAACCCTTAATCGGGCTCTTTCATAAATACCTTCATGGCACAACTTAAAATTCTTTACAAGAAATCGTAATGTCATAAAAATTAGTTATTACAGCGACTCAGTCCCAGCGATAGGAGGTGACAGTTGTAGTGGTTGGAGATGATGGCGTCTGAAATTAAAGCTTGATCTAAGAGTAACCGGCGACCGCAGTGGAGAGAGATATTTGCAATTCACGAGGCCGCCGCCATGTGCCTACTCACAGTTGCGATCTCCGATCTCCAATCCCCATCCTGCGATCCATCCATAGAGAGAAACAGAGGTCCCGCTGTGAGAGGAGATCGCAGCTCGCGATGGTCAGCAGAGAGGGAAGAGATCACAACTCGTGGTGGTGTTGAAGGGCAGGAGAGAAAGAGAGGGTACACGGTTGGGGAGGGGAGAGAGAGAGAAAAGGGGTCTAGTATTTGCATGGGATGAGAGAGAAACAGAGATAAAGAAGGAAATAGGGGTAAAATTAGAATTCAGAGGGGAAAATCAAGTTAAAATATTTGAAATGACAAAATTATCGGTTTTAAAGTTAGAAAGGGCAAAATTATAAAGAGATGCCCAAATAATGGTTATTTCCATAATTTTCTCAAATTATTTTAATATTTGGTCAAAAAGACAATTTTTTCACACACCATTGAATCTATATATATAGATCAGGCTCAGGACCAGCTGAACACAAATCTTTTAATCTCACCAAGCATTTCTCTGTTTTCCAAGTTTTAGGGTCCGTTTGGTGAATGAGTTTGAGTTAAAAATTTTTGTTGACTTTTCAGAAAAGACAAAAACTTTTTCAGAAAAAGACAAAAACTGAAATGAAAAAGTACAGTTTGAGTTAAAACACCAAACGAGTCTTTAATATCTTTTTTCTTGTTATTCTTTGTGAGAAAAACACCGAAAACTTTTTTGATCTTTTTCTTTTCCATTTTTTTTTTCTAAATTTAAATATAGTATGGGTTTTTTTTTTTTAATTTTAATATAATGGGTATGTGTATAAATTAGTCTTTGCACCCCTTAATATTTTAGGAAGATTTTATTTGTACCTATAATATTGATAAATATTCCCACAAAGTCAATAAAGATTTTTAATGTATTTTTACCCTATAAGAAAATTACCTTAAAACCGTTAAGAAATGCTCAAACCCCCACATACCTATAAGTGAAAATAGTTTTTTTTAATAAAATAATTTTAAAAAAAACATACACCACATTAACCATAAATAAAAATAATATTAAAAAAATCCTAATAAATTGTTCTAAATTGTACTAAATTGTACTAAACTCTAAATTACTTTTCATCAATTTATTTTTTAAAGAAATTTTTATAACTATACGAAAAATTTCGATGGAGGATTCAAGTGAAATAAAATAAAATAATGATGTCTCTAGAAGAGTCAACAACTATTAAAATATGTATTTTTTATTTTTTAATTCATTAATATTATGCATTTTTCTTTTATTTTCTTTTAGTATTTGAAAATGATTCTCTGTATTTTTATATGATTATTTCTTTTATTTATTTTTTCTTATTATGTTCGTTTACATGATTCTATATTTATGTATTTTTTTAAATGTGGTATGACATTCCTTGATTTTTGATTTAGACATTATTTAAGTTTTTCTTTTTTACTATTTCCTCTCATTTTTTTTTTTTAGAGATACTTTATATTTTCTTTTTGAGAACGAAAATATATCTTTTTTTCTTATTTAGATTTGTTAATTTATTTTTAATGAAATAAATTAAATTTACAATAAAAGTGGATATATGAGAGAGTAAAATGTGGTATTATATAAAAATTGTCTATCAAGGATAGATTTATTAGATTAAGAAACATTTATTAGATGGGGACTATTAGGAAACATTTTTCTTTTTTACTATGTTTATATTAGTAAACATTTAGTAGATGGGGATATTTATTAATATTGTGAGTGTAAATATAGCCACTCAAATTTTATTGGGCAAACAATTTAGATTTTAAAAAATAAAATAGATTATTAAAAATATAAACATTAGTGGACCTAATGGTTTGACTGAAATTTTTTTTCCCCCTGCCAATAAATCCTGGCTCCGTCTCTGAGTTTGTTCGGAATTGTCAGTGCCCAGAAAAAGCTCCTCCGTTCTCTTTCTGACATTAACCAAGCAGCTTCAAAAGGTTTAGATCCCAAAAGGTTATTTTGCAGTGTATGTGGGAGAGAGCCAAAAGAAGAGGTCTGTAGTTCCCACATATCTCTTGAACGAGCCTTGCTTCCAAGAACTGTTATGTGAAGCCGAGGAAGAATTCGGATATGAACACCCTATGGGAGGCATCATAATCTCCTGCAATGAAAACTTCTTCTATGATCTCATCTGTCGTTTAACCCGGTGAAGTTGAATTTACAACCAAAGCTTCATTCACTTAGGTGGGGCCAATGAAGTACTTCAACATTGATCAGATACGGGCATACAGCGGGGTCCATTGGAGCTTTGGCATTTTCACCATAGACGTTCCTTCATAGGCAGTCTCTAAGATCTTCCAAGCATCTTTAGCACTTTCATAGGTGGAGATGAGCTTGAATTGGTTAGCATCAACCGCATTGAAAATAGCATTCAATGCCTTAGAGTTGTAATTGGCAAGACAATCCTCGATAGTAGACCAAGTCTCTTCAGGTTTGAGAATAATATTCTCATCATCATCAGTTTTGGTGGGATGTGCCCAACCAGTCATAATAGCACGCAAAACTTTTCATCAAGAGCATTAATGAAAGCCTTCATCCGAGCCTTCCAATAAGGATATATTTTCCATCCAGCAATGGTGGGTGTGAAACCGAGCCTCATTCCTGTAGGAAAGCCATACCTGCAAAACGGATTAGTCTGCAAGATCTAACCTGAAATAAAAACGTCAGTAACTCGCTCTGATACCAATTATTAGATCTGTTTTTATCAATTACCGGATTTAATTAAATTATCAATTTAATTAAATTACCGAAAGCCTACATAAATAAAAGACATATGTAATTTTTATGATATTCGGTCACACCTACTCCTCGGGGCCTCACCCAGCTATCAAATAATCCACTAATATCAAACGATTACAAGCATTATCGGACTTATACAACCCAAAGACTCCCTCTTCCTAACATCGCCGGTCGTCTTGAACCTATTAGCTGAATCTATTCGGTGAGTACTACTCGTCTTGTCGTTAAACTCCCTTCAACTGAAAATGCATTCTCCTGAAAGCTTCTCATTCTTCTCCCAAAGAACGATAACGTCTCCTCTCAAAGACTCAAAATTCTTCTTCCGAAGAACGAATAATGACCACTCGAACTTCATCTCAAATATACGTGAATTTCCAAGTGTCCAAGGCAAAGCCAACTATATTTGAGACCTATATAAATACTAGCAATAACCAATCTCTAAGTAGATCTCGAATTAGAATTAATTCAAATTTCAAGTTGTTTCATGATCTATTGCAACACTTCATGAAACACTTTGAAATTCAAATATTTAAATTTTCTCCACAATCCGATTTGGGCTGTTGTTTATCCAAACTTAATTGCTGCTAATAACCCACGTGTATTGTAATAACCCGAAATTTTGATGAACTCATGATTTCCTTAGAAACAAGGAAAAGCCTAAGACAGAATCATGTATGTCAATATGAAGCTCATGATCTGAGTTGAATACTATTATATGTTTGAGTTCTCGTTTAATTAGCTACGAGACTCAATAATAAGGTATTATGTTAAGTATGAGGTCTTTTGATGAAAGAGGTAGAATAAGGATTTATGATTTTATTCCGATCAAAGTTTGACCAGGATGATTTAAGATATGATTAAGACGGTACTGCAGTGTATTAAGCAGTATAGGAATTATACTGTATTTAACCGTCATTACGGATGAAGAAGTAAGAATTAGGTATGAGATTGCTGTAGAATAATCAGGAATAATATTAGGAGCAATGAAGACTTAGTAGTTTCAAGTCTTAAGAAAATCCTATACGCAGTCCAATTTTACGCAGATGAATTCTGGACTGCAGTCCAGTATGACAGTACTATTTTTAGTGAAAAGCAGTATTGATATTATTTAAGTTAGTCAGGAAATGGACTGTATTTTTATATTAATGGATTTTTAGAATTAAGTGGATAATTATACATGAATTGGAAGCCAAGTGGCTCCACCCTAGTCGGCCACCTTCAGGGACTAAAGTGTAATTTTCAGAAAAGTGAGTAATGATGGATAAGTATGTAATTTTTGATTTATGGAATGTATGGATATTCCTAACCAAGCCTTCAACTAGGTCAATGATTAGTTACAAGCTTGGTTACATTAGAACAAGGAATTAAGTTAGAGATAAGTAAGGAAATATTTTTGGTTGGTTCAAGCCAACACATGGCCGATTGTCATTAGATACATGATGATGTAAGCATAATGATGTAAGCTTGATGATGTAAGCTTGATGAGGTAAGCAAGTAATTAACTTGGTGAACAAGTAATTTCTTAGCTCACACTCATCCTAATGGCCGGCCACCTAGGAGAGTCTTTGGGCAAATATTTTGCTCATTAAACCCTAATATGTAATTTTAGAAATTATTCTTCACCTATAAATAGGTGAAGTTGATTCACATTTTTTACCATTTAGTTGAACCCAAAACTCTGCCTAAATTTCAACTCAACTTTCTCCCTCCCCTAGGAGCCGAGCCAAAGAGAGAAAAAATTAGAGAGAGAGGTCGGATTTTAGGCGAGGAAAGGGAGGAAACTTTTCTCAACCAAAGGGTAGATCCATTCTCTTGGATCTTGAGGTAAACCTCTTCACCCTCTAGTTCTTCAATTTAGTTTGATTCAAGGGTTTATGTGTATTTCAAGTTGGGTTTGTAAGAGCATAAGCTCACCCTTTATTTTTCCATGCAAAAGCTTAGATTGCTTGATTTATGCTTGATTAGGGTTTAGTGGTCTCTAATTATGTTTTGGTACATGATTGTGATGTTATGTGCTAGATAGCTTATGATATGTGTGTATGCCTATTAGATGTTTGTATAATGTCCCCACATACTCAAGAACGATGTAGCATGAATGGGAATGAGAATGAGAATGTATGTTGCATGTAGGGTTCAAGAAAACCCTAAAAACCCTAATTTGGTGAGGATTCACTATATGGGATTCATGAAGGATTGTATGATTGTAAAATGAATGCATGGCAATGAAAACATTAAGTAAAATGCTGCATACTTGATGTAGGCTCATGGTTTTAACCGTTCGAGGTAGTGTGCTCGTAATTTTCCGTAAGAACCAATTTAAACAAAAACTGCCAGTCTCGAGTCAAGACTGGGCAGTAATCTGGAAACAGAATTTTGAGACCTTTAGAGGCCGAATTTGATGAAAGTTAAAACTGCAAAGTTGTAGAAAATGGAAAATTATAGGGGGTTACATGAATAGTTTTCAAAAATAAGGCTCCCAACGCCTCTGTTTTTATTAAAATCCAAGCCTGGTCTGCCACACCCAGTATGCACTGCCAGGCAGGTTCAACAAGAAAAACATGCAGGTTAAAGGTAGAATTAGGTTTTGAGTTAAAAATGAAAGTTGCAGGACTCTTTATGGTCTATAACTTTCATGAAGAAAACTTTTTCTAATTCTAGACAGATTTTAACATAAAACCAGATTCCCAAAACTGTACAGGAAACAAGAAATTCCTGCACAGGATTTCTAAAAATAGTGCAAAAACAGGGAATTCCTGCACTTGCACTGACCAAAGTTTATGAGACTGTTTAAAACAGTTTAAAAAAGGGGATTAAAATTTTATCACACAAGGAATTATTTAATGAAATAAGCCAAGTCCTATGGTAAACAACTATGGGACAAATAGTAATTGAGAAGGTTACCAACTTTTAATAGGCCAAATAATTTAGGTCACTTATAGTAACCACATGAGATACCCAAGCTATTAGGTTGGGCCTAAAACCCATGGTTACCAATGGTAACCTAATAGGGTATGACTTTAAAAGTAACTGGGCCTTAGTAACTCAATAGGGTTTTAACCCAGAAATGACTTGGGCTTAAGCCTAGGGTTACACATGGTAACCTAATAAGATGTTAATTACTATTCACGTATGAATGGGCCTTATGGTTCCATTAAGTAATCAAACAAGATATTATTTGATTAGGCCAAGTGCCTTAGGGTTACATTTAGTAACCGAATAAGAGATCATTGTGATATGTAGGAGACATGTAACTAGGGTTATTGATGAATGCCGGTTAAGGATACCAGCATTGAATGTAATGATTTACAATAAGATAAGATGCTTCTTATCTTATGTCTTTTGTGAAAACAGGAATTAAACCTGTTGAGTTGATATGCCTTGTTGGAAAATTCGACCAAGAGCGTAGGACATCGGGTAAGTATAAACCTCACCTATAGTATGGAAAATAGTAAACTATTTTCAAGTAAATGACATGTTTTCATGTATGTCATGTTATGTCAAGTCATGTTGTGCCATGTTATGCTATGTTAAGTCATGTTAAGCCATGATATGCCAAGTTATGCAATGATGTATGGTTATGCCATGTTGTAATAAATAAACATGCCACAAGTTATTTTATGCTATTCATTTTTAAGTCATGCCATGTCTATGTATCACATGCATCATGACTAATAAGATCACATGTAAAGAATCCTAATTTTGGTAAAGTAACAAGATTAAGACTAAACTAAGACCAGTAAAGTGTCGTACCAACCTCCCACCAGATCGTGGAGGATTATACAAGTTTCAAGATACTAAGACCTTCCGCCAGATCGTGAAGGTTTACATGATTCCTAGAATTGTTAAGGACCTTACTGTAACGACCCGTCTAGCACAGACCGTTACCATACATACATATATACGTGCTTAACTTGTTTCATATATAACGTACTTATTTAGTGAAAATTTGCAACATATATATTTTTTTTATATAGAGTATAAACATATAAACGAGTACTGACTAGAATTGAATAAATATAAAGTAATACACATAATTTTCAAAATGCGTAGCGGCATATCATTCCCACATTTCACAGCTCGTCCCGCCACGCTCCTCCATCTTGTATCAGAAATCGCCAGTAGGTTGCTACATCATACTATACATACATGGATAAAACTGCGATGGAAGTGTCTACTACTTTACCATCATACATGAGTACAAGCCTATCGTCAAAAAGAACAAGCTAGTACATCCGGTCCTAATATCAAAAGATACATACATATGGTCAAACTAGGCCTAGTCTATATACTCGTCCGTAACCACGGAGGAAGCATCGGAGTCGGCCTCCCAATCTCCGTCGTGGAACAAAATCTCCTCCGGGTCATCCTCAAAATCTTCTTCCTCTTCTAACCAGCCCACGTGCTGTAGCTCTTGATCCTCTTTATTTTCTTGCTCCGGCTCATGCTCTTCATCGTCACTCGGGATATCTATAATCAGAGGATCCTCAGGTTGGTCTTCCACGACAATGATAAAATTGTTGACATCATGATCATCGGCATCCATCCCTGCCTCGGCCTCCTGGGCTGGTACCTCCTGTATTGGAGCTGCTGGAATCGAGTCTTCGGGAAAAACTGGACCCGGCTCGTAAATCGGCTCTCCTATCCCAGCATCGTCAACAGGGGCCTGGTGCTCTCCAATGAAAGGATTAGCCTGCATCGCGTGTGCAACGATCTCAGCCTCCATGATGCTATCGATCATGTGTCTAACAGACATACCTCGCACAGGATCTACAACGAACTGTCAAATCTGGGGTGGCAACCCGTTGCGATGGATCACGAGTGTCTGCATCTCCGAACTCTTTATGTCCTGCGGAATATATGGCAGCATCTCCTCCTGAAATCGCCGACAGTAATGACCCATGGACTCCTGAGGGTAAGCGTGCCATGTCGCTGAAAAGCTCAGGTATCGGGCATGGTGCATATCCCGGTAAATCTCGGGATCGCGGTAAGGCTCAGCGGCTCCCACACTAGGTAGGGGTCCGAAACGCTCTATCATTAGGGTACGAAAATCTGCCCAGGTGCAACTCGGCAGTGCTTGCTCGCCCATCGTCAACCACCATATTCGGGCGTCTTCAGCTAAGCATCGGCTGGCTAAGGAGACCTGTAAGCGGGCCTCGATATGACATAGATGGAAAATCAGCTCCATGTCTCGTAACCATGCCGCTACTGATCCCGGCTGTCTTGTACCAAAATAGTACAGTGGGTGCGCCTCATAGAATGATGTCACCGCCTCTCGATCCTCGTCTACTCGTGTGGGATCCATATCGTCGCATCTATCATATCATAATCGAGTAATAAATATTTATGCATAAAAAGAAAAAAAAATTCAACTTACAATGATGGGGGCGATGGCAGGCAGACTGTGAAATCGGATAGCAGGAAACCTCTCTGATATCAACTCTAGTGGTCGGTGTAGATTTCGCATTTGTTTCCATACAAATAGTGCCTCCAAATCTTGAGCGCGAAAACCACCGTTGCGAGCTCCAGATCATGCGTGGGATAATTCCTTTCGTGAATCTTCAGCTGGCGAGATGCGTAGGCCACTACTTTCCCGTTTTGCATCAGTACAGCTCCTAATCCATTTTTAGAAGCGTCGCTGTAGATCACGAAATTTCCTGCATCTACATCCGGAATAATAAGCACTGGTGCACTTGTCAGCTTCTTCTTGAGCTCCTGGAAGTTCTCTTCACATTTCTGGGTCCATTCATAATTCTTCCCTTTTCGGTTAAGAGCGGTTAGAGGTGCAGCAATCTTGGAAAATCCCTCGATGAATCGTCGATAGTATCCAGCTAATCCAAGAAAACTTCTTATCTTCGTAACACTCTTGGGTGCTGGCCATGCACTGACCGCCTCCACCTTTGCAGGATCTACAGATATTCCTTCCTTTGACACCACGTGACCCAAGAAATGAACTCTTACTAACCAAAATTCGCATTTAGTAAATTTGGCATAAAGCTTATTCCGTCTCAGCGTTTCCATCACCAATCGAAGATGATGCTCATGTTCCTCTCCGGACCTTGAGTAAATTAAAATATCGTCAATAAAGACGATAACGAACTTATCCTGATATTCCTTGAATACTCGGTTCATAAGATCCATGAAAGCAGCTGGGGCGTTGGTTAGTCCAAAAGGCATAACCAAAAACTCATAGTGCCCATAACGTGTTCGAAAAGCCGTCTTGGAGATATCTGACTCCTTAATCCTGAGCTGATGATAGCCTGATCGTAGATCGACTTTTGAAAATACTACCGCTCCCCTGAATTGATCGAAAAGATCGTCAATCCTCGGAAGGGGATATTTGTTCTTAATCGTAATCTTGTTCAGCTCGCGGTAGTCGATGCACATCCGTAGTGATCCATCCTTCTTCTTCACGAACAAGACAGGCGCTCCCCACGGAGAGTAACTCTGTCGGATGAATCCTTTGTCAAGCAGTTCCTGCAACTGTACTTGGAGTTCCCTAAGCTCGGCAGGTGCCATACGGTAGGGTGCTTTTGATATTGGTGCAGCTCCGGGCAGCAACTCAATTTCGAATGAAATTTCGCGTTCCGGCGGAAGTCCTGGTAAATCTTCCGGAAAGATATCCACATATTCTTTGAAAATGGGCACATCTTCCGGTGTCAGCTCCATTTCTTGATCTTTATCCACCATGTTAGCTAGATATCCTTGACAGCCATTAGCTAACATCTTCCAAGCCTTCATTGCCGAAACTAGTCGGGTTGCTGAGCTCCGTGACTGTCCGTAGAAGTTAAACTCCTCCTGGCCGTAAGGGTTGAACGTCACACAACGCTTTCGACAATCAATCTTAGCATTGTATTTGCCTAGAAAATCCATCCCTAAGATCACATCGAAATCCTGAAGCTTGATCGCGATGAGATCTACAAACAATTCTCTGCCGCAGATAATCACAGGAGTATTTCGTATCCAAAAATTGGACCACAAAATTTCTCCGGATGGCAAAGAGGTTTTGAAAGGCTGTTCTAAGTTATCCACACCTCTTCCTAACTTATGAGCGAACTTCAAAGATACGAACGAGTGAGTGGCACCAGAATCAAACAAGGCAATTGCATCATAGGTGGCGATAGAAATCTGACATGTCACCACATGCGAAGTCCCTGCTTCTGCATCTCCCTTAGTGTAGGCATAGATTCTGGCTTGAGGTTCAGGAGCCTCCAATCTACCCTATATGATCGAAGGTCCTTCGAGCCTTGCTTGGACTGCATGAAGTTGACTATTGATATTTCGGCCCGGGTAAGAAGGATTCTGGCCTTGGGTGTTCAGAGTGCAGTTCTTCGCAAAATGCCCCTCCTTGCCACAAAAGTAGCAAGCATTTGTCCCCATTCGGCATACTCCCGGGTGTTTTCTCCCGCACTTGGCACACACGGGGTAGCTATTATTATTACCGTCATTTCAACGGTTGTTCTTCTTTTGAGGGTAGTTTCTTTGTTGACCCTGACCAGCAAAGTTTTCTTTTCTTTTGTTCTTCCCAAACTGCTTAAAGCCTTGGGTAGAACTGCTAGGCTGGCCTTTCTGGTTCGTTTCAGCATTTTGTCGGGGCTGCGTTTGCTTGGTCACGGCCTTTTCTTCCTTTTTTGCCTTGAAAATCTGAGCCCTTGCTTCCTTGTCCTGGTTGATCCAGTATTCGGCTCTTATTGCTCGGCTCACACAATCGAACACCAGGGTAGGTGGGCTACTGCCAGCACTCACTTGCTTGGCAATGTCAGTCCGGAACATTTTCATCATTCTCCTGACTTTCTCTGTCTCATTCGGCACCAATTCCGGGCACAGACGAGCTAGTTGCTCAAATTTCTTGACAGCCTCCATTACTGTCATCGACCCTTGTTTCAAACTTGTAAACTCATCCTGTTGAGCGGCAAGGATTTCCCTGTTGTAGTACATAGTACGGAATTCTGTTACAAAATCCTGCCAGCCCATGATTGTAACATCTCTATGCATTTGGACTGTCATCCACCAATGCCTCGCATCTTTCTTGAGAGCGAAAGAAGTACATAGAACCTTTTCATGCTCTGTCAGCCGCATAAAATCCAAGATGACCTGGATGTCGATCAGCCAATTGTCAGCGGCTATTGGGTCTGTTGGTCCCTCGAATTCAGGCGCCTGAATCGCTCGTAAAGCAAATCTTCCCGTATTGGGGGTAAGTTTACTTGTGCCCCAACGGGTGCCATTGGAACTTCTGGTCGGACCTCTGGGTGAACATCAGGTACCGGAGGGACCATTGGGGGTACTCTATTATTCGTAGGTGGAACCTCATTAGCTGGAGGTCTCTGGTTGATTTGAGCCAGTTGTTCTCGGAGTCTGTTTGTTTCCTGTTGCTGCTCAAACAACTGCTGTTGCAAATTTGCTACAACGGTGGCGAGATTTGGCTCCGGCAGATTTACTGGTATCGTCTTACGAGGGCGTACCATCTTCTAGTTCCTATTAAACCATAAGAAAAGATATTTTCGTACTATTAATATCCTTCCTTTTCATACATATCATATTTATAACATGGCTTATATAATTATAACATATCATAACTTTCGTGAACATAACATAACATATTTCATACTTAAATTGTCTTTTGTACATTTACAAAAAGTACATCATATTTACAATATTGTAATTACATGATTGTTGCTTAATTCCAATAATGATGTCATAATTAAAAAGTTGATGAGGTAAGCACAATTAAGACTTGTTTGCCCTTTTTCCTTAAAAAACAGTCCACTTTAATGCCAATACAGATATTTCTAATACTGTGCTCACTAATACACAATACTGTTATACTGTACTGCAGTCCAAAATTTATCTATGTAAAAATAGACTGCACGAAAAATTTTGTTTTTGCTTAAAGCCCTTTGGCCCAATAATTTCTATTTAATGTGCTTGATTTTTCTATAGTGATTTTAATTCTAATTCATATTATCTTGTCCGTAATTACGGTTTTCGCAGTATATTTCTCATACTGCTTGTCATCTCACAGTATTGTCATATTTTGACTTTTCTAGTCAACCTTTAATTTTTTCGGTCAACTTTGACTTTTTATGGTCAAACTTTGACCAACATAAAATCATGAAATTTTCTACCCCTTTTTGCTTAAAAAGGTCACTTGCTTGACTAAGCAATTATTTTTGAGTCTTATAAAATCATAAGAACTCACCAACTTAACAAAAACCCTAATTCGGGCTTCCTCATGTATACCTTCATGGTACAGCTTGAATTTTTATACAAGAAATTGTAATGTTAAAAAAAAAGCAGTTATTACACTTACAAACTCTAACTTTCTGTGGATTGCGCGCATTTGGTACGTACACAAGGGGCCCACATGTTAAGCAAGATAATAAGTTCAAGTCCATAATTGATCATAAAAGATACATAATTGATCATAATTGGTTCATGCATAAATATACGATATTTGTTATGTTTTTATGAGATTATGTTTGTACTTGCTGGGCGAAAACCCATCAGTATAGTTCATACTGTAGGTAAGATGCCTGCAGCTTTACTTGGTGGGCCATGGAGACGATGCAGCAAGTGAAGGGCGGTGTGGGATACCACTACGCAGATTTTCCGTAATCTCTTTAAATTATGAACTAGTACATGTATGATTAAGAAATATGTACCATGTTATGTATGTGATGCTTCAAAGTCTAGTTAAAAGGTTATGTGTGACCTTTTAATCGGGTTAACAAGTAATGAGTAGGCATGATGAAGTTTACACATATGGATAAGTTTAATTAAGTTACGAAGAAAAAAAAAATTATTTTGAAATTTTCTGAAAGTTCACGTATTAGAAACTAAGATGTAAGTTAAGTAAGTAAAGTAACGGCCCACGTTTACGTAGTCGGCCCTACGTAGATGGCCGGGGCGTTACATGTATCCTTCTTAAAAACCCCCCAACAATAAAATCTTCAAAATATCTTCAATGAATATCTCCTTGATTAAAAGCATGATCTTTAGAAAATCTTGGAATATTTTGAAATTCTAATTTGAATAGGATTTGGAATCCTACCAAAATTGAAATTTTCATTTAAATTCAAATCCACAAGATATTATCCACGTCTTTAATATTGATTTGTAGCATAATTTTCTTAGCAACAATTATGTTCAAGTAAATCCACTACTGCAAATAATTCAAACTTCATATCTGCATCTTCACGTGATTGCTTGCAGGTGTTGCAACACATGTTGGAACACCGACTGTGACATTGAGCAAAACCAAACAAAACCATTGCTTTTGTTTTTCTAAACAAGTTGTCATAAAATGCCAATACCTAAAAACCTAGTAATAGATGTAGAATGAGGAAAATGTCCCAAATGTACACAGAGTCCAACGTCTTTCAACCATTCAACCATGTTGGTGAACATGGTGAACACTGAAAGAAGCGGTTCATTGTCCCCGTGTCATTGTTGAACCAACCTTCATTTGAAGACTTGCTTCTGCAATCTGAAGAAGAATATGGATTTCATCATCCAATGGGGTGTCTAACGATTCCATGTACAGAAGATGCACTCATTGATCTCATTTCCAGCTTAAATGCTTCATGAGATTCGAGAAATTAATCAACACACTTTTGTACTATGTAGACATTTTTTTAGTTCTCTTTTCCTTGTGGAGTGTAAAATGGCTCCCAGAATGAGAACTGTATAAAGAATGCTATTATCATTTTTCAAGGAATTATTCTGTGGAATATATTTTCTGTGTCTTTTCACTCTACTATGGTCCACCAATTACATTAAAAAAAAAAAAAATCAAATTTTCTTCTTTGAGCATCAAAGTTTCTAGATTTACTAATTAGAAAAGCAAAATAAAATTGAACCCTAAATTGACCGAGCAGCGTCTTACCTTCTCTGTTTCTAGTTATACTTGAAGCAGAATATGTAAGTACTAAAGAGAACATTATGTAAAGAAAATAGAAAAAATATAAATAAACGTCAATTAATCTTTAGTTTATTTATTACAACTACTATAGGAACTATAGTTTCAACGTTTTTACGGCAAACAATGCCAATTCTTTGTCGTAATTTTTCCTTGGGACTCAGAAATAACGTCCTTGAGAATGATGTAAGCGAACTCCTCTTTTTTTTTTTTTTTCAATGAATTTTTTATTTGGAGTCTCTTCTTTTGCTTGTTCTTTATATTGTTTTTTTTTTTTTTTTTTTAATAAAACTGTTTTTTAAATGTTGTGACTTCACATTGATGTACAATGAGGAAAATGCCCCTACTGTACGCAGAGTTCATCCTTCTTTCAACCACTTTTCTACATTTTTTTTTAATATTCTCAGACATTTTAAGATGCTTATGTTTGTAAAGAATTTTAGTTATTAAAAATTCTTTAACTTGGAAAATTCTTACTGATTATTTAATTTATGATTGACTTCTGTTACATTGGCTTATCAAATTATCTATCACATCATAAACAGATACCATAAGAAGTATAATTCATCTAGCCATTTGAAATTTGCTAGGTTTACCAATCAATCAAACAGAAATCGAGAACTTCCTAAACTTCCCTTTGTGTGCTAGTGCAACCCGGACTCAGATCACTTGTCCAAAAAATGTTGTCCCAAACTCTGTCCACCCAATTAAAAAGGCTATGCCATTGAACAACTTCAAACGATTTAACTGAGGTATGAAAAGACTTTAAATCATGCCATCTAATATATGTTTTTACTAATTAAAACAACGTGGAAGAAAGTACAAAAAAAGACTTTTCCAGACACAACATTTCATGATAAAAGACCATTCAATGTAGATCTGTGTCTAGAATTGATCTAGCGATGCATAGGTAAATAAAATACAGAAACAAATGCAGAAACGAGTTATACAGTCTGAAAGTAGACAGCGCAAGTAGAGTGAAAGCGGTTCTTTGACTGAAAATTGATACAAGAATTACAGTTACATGTCTCATCCGGGAGCTATTATTTCACTCCACAAGAGAAGAGAATTAAAACTGGAAAAATAAAATGCTACACATTTGTACTCTCTATATCTTTAAAAAATTGTAAAGAATCTGCCTAATTTTAGTGTCTCAGGAAGAACTAAGTTGGGAAATGAGATCAATGAAGGCGTCTTCTGTGCAGGGAATTGTTAGTCCCCCCATTGGATGATCAAACCCATATTCTTCTTCGGCTTGAATTAGCAAATCCTGAAAAAGAGGCTGGCTTAGCAATGATACCAGAACAACAAACCGCTTCTTTCCATTTTTTCCAACATAAACTGCAAAATGGCCTTTCGGAACATCTACCGATCCTGAAGCTGCTTTGTTTGTGTTGGAGAAGGACCTTTGAAGCAATTTCTTAGCTGGAACAACTCGGGGAAAACGGAAACCCATGGTTGTTTTTGTATATGTTATAGAAGAAGAACTAGAAAATTTGAGTGCAAGTAGAAAGAAGAGTTCAAAGGACTTGGAGAAGAATGAAAACTTTGCTACTGAAATGAATTAGCTTGCTGGCTACCAGATCGATTGAATTCTTATTTATAGTTTGAAGGTTATGTGTCATTTCTGCGGTCTCTTTGAACGAATGGTGGAGCAAAGCTTCCGGTGGGCCAAAATGAAAGATAAGTACTCATGAAGCAATCACATGGGATTGTCTCCAAGCTCTTCATTAGAAAATTAATAGCATTACCATTCAAAGAGCTTTCGGTTGGTAGGGCCAAAGCTTGTCTAGATATGCTAACAACTACCTCTACTTTCAGTAGAACTCTTATTGTATGGAATGAATGGCGAGACGCAATTTGGATGGGGTCCACTCATTGCTATGAGGTCATTGGAGATCACATATGATGCTGTCTACCAACAAAGCTTGGTGTTCAGAGCAAACAACTTGTCGGTTAACTCAATCGAATGCTTAGTTATAAGACGAAGGTTATTTATGAAATCGTGATTTGAAACATCCAACATGCTACTCCTAATGCCCTTACATTTCTCACTGAATCTCCTCCTTTGCACACCATAAGGTTTTGTTAAGTTCCTTCACGGTTAGTAGTAGGCGTATAAAGACATGTTAAGAAACGGCAAGTGCTTGGAAATTTTAATTCATTCCAACCAAGAGAAGGTGGGAGTGGGACATGTTGTTTCCTCTTTCAATCAGAATCATGAGGAAGAGTTTTAAACAACCCCATGTGATCCTTCCTGCATCGCTAACTCTCACTCGACCCACCACAAGCCTTGCTTTACCGTTCATTTGAATAGAAAGATTTCCTTCTTAACTTTTTGTGTATAAATAAGAATGCAATTGGAGGTTAACCAGCAAGCGAAAATTCATCACACAAACAAATTAAGCTTTCTTTGTCTTCCACTTCCATTTTGACTTTTCCTTTTTTCTCCTCTGCACACATACAAACATGGGTTTCCGTTTGCCCAGAGTTGTTCCAGCCAAGAAACTTCTTCAAAGATCTCCCTCCAATTCAAACAAAGCTGCTTCAATGGCAGTCGATGTCCCAAAAGGCCATTTTGCAGTTTATGTTGGTGAGCATGAAAAGAAGCGATATGTTGTTCCCGTGTCATTGTTGAACCAACATTCATTCCAAGAATTGCTTCTTCAAGCTGAAGAAGAACATGGATTTCATCATTCTATGGGAGGTCTAACGATTCCATGTGCAGAAGATGCATTTATTGATCTCATCTCAAGCTTAAATGCTTCATGAGATTCGGGAAATTCATCAACACAATTTTGTACTATGTAGACCTTTTTTTTTTTTTTTAATTCTCTTTTCCTTTGTTGAGTTTAAAATGCCTCCCAGAATGAGAAATGTATAAAGAATGTTATTTTCATTGTTCAATGAATTATTCTGCGGAATATACTTTCTGTGTCTTTTTATTCTACTATGGTCCACCAAATACATATTAAACAAAAAAAAAAAATCAAATTTTCTTCTCTGATCATCAAGTTTCTAGATTTACCATTTAGAAATGCAAAATAATATTGAAGCCTCAGTTAGCCGAGCAATGTGTTACCTCCTCTGTTTCTAGTTACACTCGAAGCAGAATATGTAAGTACTAAGGAGAACTTTTTGAAAAGATTCAAGACTTTTTTTTTTTTTTTTTTTTTTTGAAAAGTTCAGGCCATATAGAGGTTCTGTATTATGTAACCACAGAATCCTGACTAGTTTTAGCTTGCTCCAACCTACAAAAGAAGTTGATGAAACAAACTAAAATCACTTAAACCACAAACACAAACTGCTGCAAGAATAAGTAGAGTGGAAAATTTTAAGATTGTTTACTAGATAGGAAATTAGACAAAAATAAAGTTGCAAATTCATGTGACTACCATTTTTAATCTTTTCGAACGTGGAGGGAAATTGTTGACATAAAATAACTATTTTGACCTCAATAAGGATAAAACACACTAAATTAGACATTTTCTTTCCTCTTTTCTTTCTTTTCTACCAAGCAACATAAAAGAAAATCTCTCTTGCTCCTTTTAGTTTTCTCACTTGATATTTTACTTCTCTTTCCTTCCTTTCTATTTTCTGTCCCTGTTACCATACATAGCGTAATAGATGGTAAAATAAATTGCTAAATTTTGGCTCCATTCTCAATATTCTTTCAAGGAATCAAATATCTACTCCATGATCTGCTCCTTATGGAAATTAAAATAAAAAAGAAACTGGTACAAAATTTGAACTAAATAATTGCTGGAATAAGAATCCTGATCCACACATAAGCATATAAAATGGACTAACTATTCCTTTGAATCTGGCAGAAGAAGAAGAACTGCAAGTTTCACGCACATGTTCTTAATCTAATGGCAGCCATATCTTTTAAACAGGAATATTACACCCTAACCACTTTTATTTCATATGTGTTCTCTCTGTTGGATTTTACCTGATTTTGATAGGGAAAATGTTCTTTTATACAACACCAGTTTGGTTATCTCCACGTGAACTGATATATATATATATATATATATATTATGAGCAAGAAGGCAAACCCCATGTCTTCGCCATGATATCCGGTTTCCCACGTTCTCATTACAATTTAATATTCGGTCCAAAGGACAATTTTTTCACACCGCCCTTTAATCTATATATATATATATATATATATATATATATATATATTGATCAGGCTAAGAACCAGCAGAACACAAATCTTCTCATCTCACCAAGCATTAAAAAGACTTCTCTGTTTTCCAAGTTTTAAGATCCTTTTTTATTGTTCTTCCTCGTGAGAAATATGCTGAAAACCATGGGGTTGATCCGTTTGTCCGGATTTGTCAATGCCAAGAAAAAGCTTATCCGTTCTCTTTCTAACCTTAACCAAGCAGTTTCAAAAGGCTTGGACGTCCCGAAAGGTTATTTTGCAGTGTATGTGGGAAAGAGCCAAAAGAAGAGGTTTGTAGTTCCCATATATCTCTTGAACGAGCCTTGCTTCCAAGAACTTCTATGCGAAGCTGAGGAAGAATTCGGATATGAACACCCTATGGGAGGCATCACAATCTCCTGCAGTGAAGACTTCTTCTCCAATCTCATCTGTCATTTAACCGAGTGAGATCAGAGTTGAAAGCGGCGCGGAGACTTGGAAGTTGAATTCACTGCCAAAGCTTCATTCACTTAAGTGGGGAGAATGGAGTACTTCAACATCGATCTGATCTAGGCTTGGTCCAAAGTGATCAGAAGAAACCTTGGGGAACTCCATTATTGTAGTTCCTTGCAGAGAAGATGTCTAATTAACCGATATCATTTCTCAAATGCATGCCTGACATAGTTTAGATACCTTATGATTACAATTACTATAAGAACTATAGTTTCGATGTTTTTACGGCCAACAATGCCAATACGTACCCTTGTTTTAATTTTTCCTTGAGGATTGAGAAGAAACTGTCCCTATGAATAATGTAAATAAACTTTTTTTTTTTTTTTTTTTTTTCATCAATGAATTAGTTACTTCGAGTCTCCTTTGTTTTCTTGTTCTTTATATATGGTTCCTTATCACAAGATGTTTGGCTAGACATTCAACAATTTTTTCCTTTTCTCAGACATTTTAAGATAAGATATCTGTAAAGAAAATGATTTCTTAAAAATTCTTTGGCTTAGAAAATTCTTTCTGATAATTTCATGTAGGATTTATTTCTATTACTTAATAATGCAAATGATATTTCGTTTTCTTTCTTTTTTTTTTTTTTTTTTTTTGGGTAAAACAGAGTATGGAGTTATTGTCAATGCAATATTTCAAACTCAGAGATCTCTCTTTTCTCCATCTATGACTATGACCTGCCATTTGAAAAGTACTAGGTTTACCAATCAATCAAACAGATATTGAGATCTTCCTACACTTTCCTTTGTGTGCTTGTGGAAACCGGACTCAAATCACCTGTCCAAAAAATGCAATCCCAAATTCTGTCCTTTCAATTAAAAAGGCTATATCATTGACCAACTTTAAATGACTTAACTGAGGAATGAAAAACTTTAAATGATGCCATCCACTACATGTTTTTCGTAATTAAAACAATGAGGAAGAGACAGGAAAGAAAGACTTCTCCAGACAGAAATTTTCAGGATAAAAAACATTTTGATGTAGATCCATCGTCTAGAATTGATCTAGCGATGAACCGATAAACATAATGCAGAAAATAAATAAAGAAACAAGTTACATAGTCTAAAAGTAGCCTGCACAAGTCGAGTGAAAACGGTACTTTGACATAAAAATTGATATAAGAATTGCAGTTATATTTCTCATCAGGGAGCTGTTATTCAACTCCACAAGAAAAGAAAATTAAAACTGAAAAAAAAAAGTTTGATATTTCTATACATTCCTATTCTCTATCTCTTTACAAAATTGGAGTAATGAATCTGCAAATTTACTGCCTCAGGAAGAACCAAGCTGAGAGATGAGATCAATGAAGGAGTCTTCTGAGCAGGGAATTGTTAGACCTCCCATAGGATGATCAAATCCATATTCTTCTGCCGTCTGAATTAGCAAATCCTGAAACAGAGGTTGGCTTAGCAACAAAACAGGAACAACGAACCGCTTCTTTTCATTTGCTCCAACATAAACTGCAAAATGGCCTTTTGGAACATCTGATGACTCTGAAGCTGCTTTATTTGCGTTGGATAAGGACCTTTGAAGCAATTTCTTAGCTGGAACCACTCGGGGAAAACGGAATCCCATGGTTATATATAGGTTTTTAGCGGAAGAACTAGGTAATTTTAGTGCAAGAACAGAGAAGAACTCAAAGGACTTGGAGAAGAGTGAAAACTTTGCTACTGAAATGACTTAGCTTGCTTGTTTATCTGATCAGTTGAATGCTTATTTATATTCGGAAGGTTATGTGGGATATGTGCGATCTCTTTGAACGAATGGTGGAGCAAAGCTTCCAGTGGGCCAAAATGAGAGATAAGGACTAATGAAATGTTCACATGGGATTGTCTCCAAACTCGTCATTAACCATCAACAGCATTACCATTCAATAGGTCGGAACCAAGGTTGTCTAGATATGCTAACAACTAACTCTACATTCCGTAGAACTATTGTTGTATGGAATGAATGGCGAGACGTAATTTGGATGGGGTCTACTCATTGCTACAAGTTCATTTGAAGATCACAAGGCATTGTCTACCAACAAGCTTGTTGTTTAGAACAAAAAACTTGTCCGTTAACTCAATCGAATGCTTAGTTATAGGACAAAGGTTATGTATGAAATCAGGATTAGTTGAAACACCTAATTATTGGCTATTTCCAATGCACTTACATTTCTCTCTAAATCTCATCCATATGAACACCAAGAGTTGTTGTTAAGTAGGTCCTGCACGGTTTGTAGTTGGCATATAGAAATACGTTAAGAATCGGCAAGTCCTTAGAAATTTTAATTCATTCTAACCAAGAGAAGGTGGGAGTGGGACATGCTGTTTCCTCTTTCTATCAGAATCATGATGAAGAGTTTTAGACAACCCCATGTGATCCTTCATTAGTATGTTATATCTAACTCGACCCACCATAAGCCTTGTTCTTCCTTTCATTCGTATCGGAAGAAGATTTCCTTCTTAAATTTTTGAGTATAAATAAGAATGCAATTGGAGGTTAACCAGCAAACACAAGTTCATCACACAAACAAAGCTTTCTCTGCCTTTCTCTTCCATTTCAACTTTCCTTATTTTTCCTCTCTACACTAAAAAAATAGTTCCCGCCAAGAAACTTCTTCGAAGATCTCTCTCCAATTCAAACAAAGCTGCTTCGATGGCAGTAGATGTCCCGAAAGGCCATTTTGCAGTTTATGTTGGTGAAAGTGGAAAGAAGCGGTTTGTTGTTCCCGTGTCATTGTTGATCCAACCTTTATTCCAAGACTTGCTTCTTCAAGCTGAAGAAGAATATGGATTTCATTATTCAATGGGAGGCCTAACAATTCCGTGTACAGAAGATGCATTTATTGATCTCATCTCAAGCTTAAATGCTTCATGAGATTCAGGAAATTAATCTACATAATTTTGTACTATGTAGACTTTTTTGAAATTCTCTTTTCCTTGTGGAGTGTAAAATGGCGCCCAGAATGAGAACTGTATAAAGAATATTATTTTCATTTTTCAATGAATTATTCTGTGGAATATATTTTCTGTGGCTTTTTACTCTACTACGGTCCACCAATTACATTTAAAAAAAAAATCTAATTTTCTTCTTTGATCATCAAAGTTTCTAGATTTACCAATTAGAAAAGTAAAATAAAATTGAACCCTAAATTGACCGGGCAATGTTACTAAAGATAACATTATGCAAAGAAAACTGAAAATTGTTTTTGGTTACAACTACGATAGGAACTATAGTTTCAACGTTAAGGCAAACAATGCCATTTCTTTGTACTAATTTTTCCTTGGGACTCAGAAATAACGTCCTTGAGAATGATGTAAGTGAACTCCTTTTTTTTATAATTTTTTTCAGTGAATTTTTCATTTGAAGTCTCTTTTTCTGCTTGTTCTTTACATTGTTTTTTTTTTTTTTTTTTCATAAAATTGTTGTTTAAATGTTGTGACTTCACATTGATGTACAATGAGGAAAATGTCCCTATGGTACGCACAGTTCATCCTCTTTCAACCATTTTTCTACATTTTTTTTTTCTACTCTTTGACATTCCAAGATGCTTATGTTTGTAACAAATTTTAGTTATTAAAAATTCTTTAACTTGGAAAATTCTTACTGATTATTTAAATTATGATCGACTTCTGTGTCATTGGCTTATCAAATAATCTATCACTCCATAAACAGATGCCATAATAAGAAGCATTATTCATCTAGCCATTTGAAATTTGCTAGGTTTACCAATCAATCAAACAGAAATCGAGTACTTCCTAAACTTCCCTTTGTGTGCTAGTGCAAACCAGACTCAGATCACTTGTCCAAAAAATTTTTGTCCCAAATTCTGTCCACCCAATTAAAAAGGCTATGCCATTGAACAACTTTAAACGATTTGACTGAGGAATGAAAAGACTTTAAATCATGCCATCTAATACATGTTTTTCCTAATTAAAACAACGTGGAAGAGAGTACAAAAAAAGACTTTTCCTGACAGAACATTTCATGATAAAAGACCGTTCGATGTAGATCTGTACGTCTAGATTTGATCTAGTGATGCACAGGTAAATAAAATACAGAAACAAATACAGAAACGAGTTATAGAGTCTGAAAGTAGACAGCGCAAGTAGAGTGAAAGCGGTTCTTTGACTGAAAATTTATACAAGAATTACAGTTACATGTCTCATCCGGGAGTTATTATTTCACTCCACAACAAATGAGAATTAAAACTGGAAAAATAAAATATGCTACACTTTTGTATTCTCTATATCTTTACAAAATTGTAACGAATCTGCCTAATTTTACTGTCTCAGGAAGAACTAAGTTGGCAAATGAGATCAACGAAGGCGTCTTCTTTGCAGGGAATTGTTAGGCCCCCCATTGGATGATCAAATCCATATTCTTCTTCTGCTTGAGTTAGCAAATCCTGGAATAGTGGCTGGCTTAGCACCGAAACAGGAACAACAAACCGCTTCCTTTCATTTTCTCCAACATAAACTGCGAAATGGCCTTTTGGAACATATGCTGACTCTGAAGCTGCTTTATTAGTGTTAGAGAAGGACCTTTGAAGCAATTTCTTAGCTGGAACCACTGGGGAAAATGGAAACCCATGGTTGTTTTTGTATATGTTTGTAGAAAAAGGACTAAAAAATTTGAGTGCAAGTAGAGAAAAGAGCTCAAGTAGTTTGCTGGTTATCAGATTGGTTGAATGCTTGTTTACATTTGAATGAATGGCGAAGCAAAGCTTCCGGAGGGCCAAAATGATAGATAAGGACTCATGAAGTGATCACATGGGATTGTCATTAACCATTAATAGCATTACCACTCAAAAGGGCTTTCTGTTTGGTTGGACCAAAGCTTGTCTAGATATGCTAACAACGAACTCTATATTCTGTAGAACTCTTGTTGTTTGGAGTGAATGGCGAGACACAATTTGGATGGGGTCTACTCTTTGCTATGAGGTCATTGGAGATCACATGGCGCTGCTACTAACAAACTTGGTGTTTAGATGGAAAACTTATTGTCGGTTAAGTACTCAACCGAATGCTTAGTTATAGGACGAAGGTTATGTATGGAACCGTGATTAGTTGAAACACCTAACATGCTATTTCTAATGAACTTACATTTTCTCACTAAATCTGTAATAACTGGATTTTTACGATATTTTTTATTTCTTGTAAAATCACTTACGCTGTACCATGAAGGTATTTATGAAAAGGCCTGATTAGGGTTTTTCATGAAAATTATGAGTTCTCCTGATTTTACGAGACTCAAAAATAATTGCTTAGTCAAGTATGTAACCTTTTGAGTAAAAAGGGTTAAATATTTCATGATTTCATGTTGGTCAAAGTTTGACCTAAAAAGTCAAAGTTGACTTTAGAAAGTCAAAGGTTGACTTCCAAGGTCAAATATGTGATGACACAGTTATTTGATAAGCAGTATGGAAAATATACTGCGGAAAACCGTTTTTACGGGCAAGATAGCATGAGTTAGACCTAAAACCACCATAGAATAATCAAGCACACAAGATAGGATATCTTGGGCCAAGGGGCCTTAAGTTATCAAAAAATATTTATACAGTCCATTTTTACACAGATAAATTTTGGACTGCAGTTCAGTGTAAAAATACTGCTTTTAGTAGAAAGCAGTATTGAAAATATCTGTGATAACATGAAATTGGACTGCTTATTAAGTAAAAACCCAAACAAACCCTAGTAAGGATGACATCATTTAACTTTTGATTTATGACATCATTAAGGATTTAATGAAAATTTTGGAAAGAAATCCATGGTTCTAGACAACTCCATGGCCGGCCACCTAGCTCCCCCTTTGTGCAAAATTTTATTTCTTCAAGGACTATTTTGCAAATTCAAAAAGTTCCCATTTGCCTATAAATAGGTGATTCCTATTCACAAAAATTCAAAAACTTAACTAAACTATGCCCATTTTTCCTCTCAAAAAATCCGAACTTTAGGAGGCAATCCAAGGGAGAAAATCAAGCAAAACCAAGAGTGTTTTGAGTTTAGGGTAACCGGATTTCAAGTCTAGAGCAAGCAAGAAGTTGAGAAAATTTTTGGTACCCATTTTCAAGCAAGTGGCCGGTTGTGGTGGAGCAAGGAGAAAGGAAGAAAAAAATTTGGGTTTGGCCGGATTTTTGGTATCAAGTGTGGCCGGATTTTAGCCCTAGGGTGGTGGAAAAATTTGGAGCCAAAATAGCCAAGAAAGGCCGGTTCTAGGTGGAGGCTAAGGGCAAGGAGGATTCAAGCCTAACCTAGCCAATTCCTTGAATCTAAGCAAGGTAAACTCCTTTACACTTCAAGCTTCTCAATTTATGTTTCAATTGAGAAATTTAAGTGTATTTCCCAAGGATTTGTAAGAGCATAAGCTCAAGTTATTTATTTGCCTAGGTTAGAATTAATTATGTGCTTGATTTAGATTTAAGGGTGGTTTGGTTATTTGTGATTGTTTAGTATGTTAAATATCTAGAATTGCATGATAAGTTTATGATTTATATGCTTGATGATGGATATGTTATATGTTCCCTTTATATGTCATGAATGATGATCAAATGAATGTTAGGTTGCTAGAATCAAGTTAGATTGATTTTTGAACCAAATTGTGCAACCTAAACCATGCAAACCCTAATGGGTGATTTTTAAAAAATGGTTTGCATGGGTTGGATAGGTAATGTGTTTAAGAAAAGGTTACGTTAGAAAAGTGTTGTATGAATGTTTTTTAGACTCCCGACGTGATCGGTTGAGGTAGTATGCGCATATTAGGCCGAAAAACGAAATTCAAACCAAAACTGCCATTCTCGGGTAGAATCTGCCCAGTTTCGGGAAAATCGAATTTTGAGGCCTTTAGAGGCCGATTTTGGAAAAATTCAAAACACGAAAGTTGTAGGAAAGGGTTTTTCCTAGTGGACATCGCGGGCAGTTTTCCAAAATAAGACTCCAACGGCCTCGGTTTTTACAAAAACCCGAGCCTGACCGTGCCCAGACTTGATACACGGCCAGGTGGATTCAACAAAGAAAACGAAGGGGTTAGAGCCCGAATCAGGTTTTGTGTAAAACACGAAAGTTTTAGGATTTTTCGAGATCTAAAACTTTCGTGAAGAAAACTTTTCCAAATTCAATTTAGATTTTTAAATAAAAATAGATTTTAAAAACTGTGCAGGAAACAGGAAATTCCTGCACAGGATTTTATAAAACAGTGCAGGAAAATGATATTTCTGCACATACACTGATAATTTAATCAAAGGAAGCTGTTTCAAAGGTAGTTTCTAACCCTTAAGCATTTTATGAATATAACTCAAGAATTATGATTTTTCAAAGGGAATTTTAAGTTTGAAATCTAAGTTTTCTAAAAAAGAAAATAAACATGAATTTTAAAACTAAAGTCAAAGTTTTGACTAAGATAAACCCTAGGGTTACCTATTGTAACCCAATAAAATATAACTATAGGAAGGGGACATATAGCTTAGATTACGCACGAATGTTGGTTTAATACCAACAGTATACTTACCTATGTCCTTTATGTATAGCAGGAAATAACCTGCTGTGGCATCCTGAATAGGATCAACGTTTAATCGGACATAGCAGACAAGGTAAGTACAACGCCGCCTACAGCATAGGCTTATGTATTACTTACCTGAATATGTTAAGTGTATGTTATGATGTAATACATGAATATAGATTATAACTTTGTAACATCATGTAGCATGTTCACATATAATAAGAACAATATTAAGTATAATATGAACATGATGGCAAGCAAGCTTGCCTGTGTCGTGCCGACCCGCGTCAGGTCGGGTTGGACTATGGTTTGAGTTGGATTTGGTTTGGCCGCCCCGACCACACCATAGTTGCGCGCCTGGTACGAACACTCATGACAAGGGGCCCATAAGCAAGATAAGCAATAAAACGGATTATGAAGTATGATAAGAAAGCATAATGAAGCATAACTGGCTCATGCATTATTAGAATATGCTAGATTATGTTATATTATGCTATGAAATAATTATGTATGTTTGTGTATGTTTATTATGCGGGTAAAGTAGTTGTACTTGCTGAGCAAAAGCTCACAACTTACGTCTATGCTGTAGGTAAACAACCTATTGGTGATTTTTGATACAAGATGGCGAGCGTGGCGAGGTGAACTGTGAAACGTGGGAATGTCGAGCCGCTACGCGTTTTGTTTAATCATGTTTATTATTTTATGTTTAAACACTCCGAGACAAAATACGTATATACATATTTATACGCATATATATATAAAAAAAAAATGTTCCGCTATTTTCCTTAAATAAACAAGTATGCTTATGGAACAAGTCAAACACGTATGTATGTATAGTAACGGTCTGTGCTAGGCGGGTCGTTACAGAGTTGGTATCAGAGCGGTTTCCTGCGACTCGATTTCACAGTCTGCCTGCCATCGCCACCATCATTGTAAGTTAAATTATTTATTTGCGTAAATATTTATTATTTAATTATGATATGGTAGATACGACGATATGGATCCCGCACGAGTAGACGAGGATCGAGAGGCGGTGACGTCATTCTATGAGGCGCACCCACTATACTACTTTGGCACAAGACAGCCGGGAGCATTAACGGCATGGTTACGAGACATGGAGCTGATTTTTCATCTCTGTCATATCGAGGCCCGCTTACAGGTCTCCTTAGCTAGCCGATGCCTAGCAGAAGACGCCCGAATATGGTGGTTGACATGGGGCGAGCAAGCATTGCCTAGTCGTACCTGGGCAGACTTTCGTACTTTGATGATTGAGCGTTTCGGACCCCTACCTGGTGAGGGAGCCGCTGAGCCGTACCGTGATCCCGAGATTTACCGGGACATGCACCATGCCCGATACCTGAGCTTCACAGCGACATGGCATGCTTACCCACAGGAGTCCATGGGTCACTACTGTCGGCGGTTTCAGGAGGAGATGCTGCCATATATTCCTCAGGACATTGAGAGTCCGGAGTTGCAGACACTCGTGATCCTCCGCAACGGGTTGCCACCCCGGATTCGACAGTTTGTTGTAGATCCTGCACGGGGTATGTCAGTAGCACACATGATCGAGAGCATCATGGAGGCTGAGATAGTAGCACACGCGATGCAGGCCGATGCTTTCGTTGGAGAGCACCAGGCACCTGTAGACGATGCCGGGATGGCTGAGCCAGTGTACGAGCCAGGTCCGGTTGTTCACGAGGACCCGATTCCTGCCATTCCAATACAGGAGGTACCAGCCCAGGAGGCCGAGGCAGGGATGGATGCCGATGATCATGATGTCGACGATTTTATCATTGCCCCGGAAGACCAACCTGAGGATCCTCCGATTATAGATATTCCGAGTGATGATGAAGAGCATGAACAGGAGCCAGAAGAAGAAGAAGAAAATGAAGAAGATCAGGGACTCCAACATGCTGACTGGTTGGAAGACGAAGCAGATCAAGAGCTGCAGCACGCGGGTTGGCTAGAGGAGGGAGAAGATTTTGAGGATGATCCGGAGGAGATTTTATTCCACGATGGAGATTGGGAGGCTGACTCCGACGCTTCCTCCGTGATCACGGACGAGTTTATAGATTAGGTTTAGTTTGTTTTTTTTAGACCGGATGTACTAGCTTGTTCTTTTTGATGATAGGCTTGTACTTATGTATGATGGTAAAGTGGTAGACACTTCCATCCCAGTTTTGATCATGTATGTATTAATGTAACAATTATGTAATGACAATATTGTAAATATAATGTACTTTTTTTTGTATATGTACAAAAAAACAAGTTTAAGCATGAAATATGACGATGTATGCACCAAGGTTATGTCATGATACGTTATGATATTGTATGCCATGTTACGTTATGTGTATGAATGATACAAAATGCATGTTCATGTCATGATATGTAGTAATACGTACGAAAGAAAAGATTTTAATAGTACGATAATATCTTTTCTTATGGATTGATAGGAAGATGGTACGTCCACGACGAACAATACCTTTAAACCAAAATCCACCTGTACCAGATTTGGCAACTGTTGTGGCAAATCTACAACGACAATTACTTGAACAGCAGCAGGAAACAAACAGACTCCGAGAGCAGTTAGCTCGGATGAATCAGCAACCGCCGGTTAATGAGGTTCCTCATCAAAACAATGGAGTACCCCCTGTAGTACCTCCAGTACCCGAGGTTCAACCAGAGGCCCATCCAGAAGTCCCGTTACCACCCGTTGAAGCACCGGTGAATTTACCTCCAGTACGGGAATATTTACTTTATGAGCGATTCAGGCGGATGAAGGCGCCTGAATTTGAGGGACCCACTGACCCTATAGCCGCCGACAATTGGCTGATCGACATCCAGGTCATCCTGGATTTCATGCGGCTGACAGAGCAAGAAAAAGTTCTCTGTGCTTCATTTGCTCTTAAGAAAGACGCGCGACACTGGTGGATGACAGTCCAGATGCGCAGAGATGTTACAGTCATGAGCTGGCAAGAGTTTGTGTCCGAGTTTCGGACCATGTACTACAACAGTGAAGTTCTTGCTGCCCAACAAGATGAGTTTACAAGGTTGAAGCAAGGGTCGATGACCGTTATGGAAGCTGTCAAGAAATTTGAGCAACTAGCCCGTCTGTGTCCGGAATTGGTGCCCACCGAGACAGAGAAAGTCCGGAGAATGATGAAAATGTTCCGGACAGACATCTCTAAGCAAGTAAGCGCTGGCAGTAACCCACCTACCCTGGTATCCGATTGCATAAGCCGAGCATTAAGAGCCGAATACTGGATCAACCAGGACAAGGAAGCTAGGGCTCAGTTTTTCAAGACAAGGAAGGAAGAAAAGGCCGTGGTGAAGCAGACACAGCCCCGACAGAGTACTGAATCAAACCAGAAAGGCCAGACTAGCAGTCCTGCACAAGGTTCCAAACAGTCTGGGAGGAACAAAAGAAAAAAAGACTTTACTGGTCAGGGCCAACAAAGAAACTTCCCTCAAAAGAAGAATAATCGTGGAAATGAAGGAAACAGCAACAGCTACCCCGTGTGTGCCAAGTGCGGGAGAAAACATCCGGGAGTATGCCGTATGGGGACCAATGCTTGCTACCTTTGTGGCAAGGAGGGGCATTTTGCGAAGAACTGTAATCTGAACACCCAAGGCCAGAACCCCTCCTATCAGAATCGTAACACCCCTAGGCAGTTGCACGCAGTTCAAGCAAAGCTGGAAGGACCCTCAATCACGCAGGGCAGATTGGAGGCTCCTGAACCCCACGCTAGGATTTATGCCTATACCAAAGGTGATGCAGAAGCCGGAACATCGCATGTGGTGACAGGTCAGATCTCTATCGCCACTCATGATGCAATTGCCTTGTTTGATTCTGGTGCCACTCATTCGTTCATATCGTTGGAGTTCGCCCAGAAGATAGGAAAAGGTGTGGATAGTTTAACTCAACCTTTCAAAACCTCTTTGCCATCCGGAGAAATTTTGTGGTCCAGTTTTTGGATGCGAAATACATCCATAATTATCTGTGGCAGAGAATTGTACGTAGATCTCATCGCAATCAAACTTCAGGATTTCGATGTGATCTTAGGAATGGACTTCTTGGGCAAGTATAATGCCAAGATCGACTGCCGGAAACGTTGTGTGATTTTCAACCCTTACGGCGTGGAAGAGTTTAATTTCTACGGGCAATCACGAAGTTCAGCAACCAGAATGGTTTCAGCATTGAAAGCTTGGAAAATGTTAGCTAATGGCTGTCAAGGATATCTAGCTAACATGGTGGATAAAGATCAAGAAAAGGAGCTGACACCGGGAGATATGCCCATTATCAAAGAATATGTGGATATCTTTCCGGAAGATTTACCAGGACTTCCACCGGAGCGCGAAATTTCATTTGAAATTTAGTTGCTGCCCGGAACTGCACCGATATCGAAAGCACCCTACCGTATGGCACCTGCAGAACTTAGAGAACTCCAAGTTCAGCTGCAGGAACTGTTTGACAAAGGATTCATCCGACAGAGTTACTCTCCGTGGGGAGCACCTGTTTTATTTGTAAAGAAGAAGGATGGATCGTTACGGATGTGTATCGACTACCGTGAGTTGAACAAGATTACGATCAAGAATAAGTATCCCCTTCCGAGGATTGACGATCTTTTCGACCAACTTAGGGGAGCGGTAGTATTTTCAAAAATCGATCTACGATCCGGATATCATCAACTTAGGATCAAGGAGTCGGATATATCCAAGACGGCTTTCCGAACTCGATATGGGCATTATGAGTTTTTGATCATGCCGTTTGGATTAACCAACGCCCCAGCTGCCTTTATGGACCTCATGAATCGAGTATTCAAGGAATATATGGACAAGTTCGTCATAGTCTTTATCGACGACATTTTAATTTACTCAAGATCCGGAGAGGAACATGAGCATCACCTTAGATTGGTAATGGAAATGCTGAGACAAAACCAGCTTTATGCCAAGTTCACAAAATGTGAATTTTGGTTGGAAAAAGTTCATTTCTTGGGTCATGTGGTGTCAAAGGAAGGAATTTCTGTTGATCCTGCAAAAGTGGAGGCGGTCAGTGCATGGCCAGCACCCAAAAGTGTTACGGAGATAAGAAGTTTTCTTGGGTTAGCTGGATACTATCGACGATTCGTAGAGGGATTTTCCAAGATCGCTGCACCTCTAACCGCTCTCACTCGAAAAGGTAGAAACTATGAATGGACTCAGAAATGTGAAGAGAACTTCCAGGAGCTTAAAAAGAAGCTGACAAGTGCGCCAGTGCTGATTATTCCTGATGTTGATACAGGAAATTTCGTGATCTACAGCGACGCTTCTAAAAATGGATTAGGAGCAGTCCTAATGCAAAAAGGGAAGGTAGTAGCTTACGCATCACGACAATTAAAGAATCACGAAAGAAATTATCCCACACACGATTTGGAGCTTGCAGCAGTAGTTTTCGCGCTCAAAATCTGGAGGCACTATCTGTATGGAAATAAGTGTGAGATATACACCGATCATCAGAGCCTCAAGTATATTTTTACTCAGAAGGAGCTCAACATGCGACAGCGTAGATGGCTAGAATTGGTGAAGGATTACGATTGCGAAATTCTTTACCATCCAGGAAAGGCGAACAAGGTAGCAGATGCCTTAAGTAGGAAATCAATAGGCATGCTGATGTCTATTGAGACATTTTCTAAGCCACTACAACGAGAGATTTCTGAGTTCAACTTGGAGATGATTACAGGAAAACTGTCATCTTTGACCCTCCAATCCAATCTGCTGGAATCCATCAAGTCTCATCAAGGAAAAGATTCCCTTTTACTAAAAGCGTAACTTTTTGGCGGAAGAAATAAGGAATTTAAGACCTCTGCGGATGGTGTAGTTTACTTCGAAGAAAGAATTTGTGTTCCCGACTTTGAATTTTTGAAGAATCAAATACTGTCAGAGGCACATAAGACGCCATATTCAGTACATCCAGGAGCTTCTAAAATGTACAAGGACCTCCGAGAGAACTTTTGGTGGCCAAACATGAAGAATGAAATTGCAGACTACGTGTCAAAATGCCTAACTTGTCAAAAAGTTAAGGCTGAACACCGACATCCTGGAGGGGATTTGCAGAAAATTGAGCTTCCAGAATGGAAATGGGAACAAACTACTATGGATTTTGTAGTAGGACTACCCAGGACTGCAAGCGGGAATGACACCATTTGGGTGATTGTGGACAGATTAACCAAATCAGCCCATTTCATCGCAATCAAAGCCACCTTTTCAGTAGAAAAATTGGCAGAAGTCTATGTATCCCAGATAGTCCGACTGCATGGAGTGCCAAGATCGATCATTTCAGACCGTGATGGACGTTTCACCTCCCGATTTTGGACAAGTGTGCACCATGCCATGGGGTCGAAATTGAAGTTCAGTACAGCTTTTCACCCACAAACAGACGGTCAATCAGAACGAACCATTCAGACGCTAGAAGATATGCTGAGCTCATGTGTTCTAGATTTCAAGGGAAATTGGGATCAGAAGCTGCCATTGATCGAATTTTCCTACAACAACAGTTATCACGCTTCGATTGGTATGGCTCCATTTGAAGCATTGTATGGAAGGAAGTGTCGATCTCCTATCCATTGGCAAGAAGTCAGACAGAAACAGCTGCAAACCACAGATTTTATCAAGAAGACCTCTGAAGATATCAAGAAGATCAAGCAGAGGATCGACATAGCTTTTAGCAGACAGAAAAGTTATGCCGATAAACGAAGGAGGCCATTAGAGTTTCAAGTTGGAGATGCCGTGTTCATCAAGATTGCTCCTATGAAAGGAGTAATGAGGTTTGGCAAGAAAGGAAAACTCAGCCCAAGATATACAGGACCATTTGAAATCCTTGAAAGGATTGGAAAAGTAGCCTATAAGCTTGCCTTGCCGCCAGAATTAGCTGCAATGCACAATGTATTCCACGTCTCGATGCTAAAGAAATATATACCAGATCCTTCGCACGTGCTTAGTCAAGAACCAGTTGAAGTTCACACGGACTTGACATACGAAGAAAAGCCAGTTCGAATTCTAGATCGGGAAGAGAAGGTCCTGAGAAACAAAACCATTTCCCTGGTTAAAGTGCTATGGCGAAACCACAAGGTTGAAGAAGCAACCTGGGAATTGGAAGATGAGATGAGAAAGAACTACCCCAGTTTGTTCTAATTTTCGAGGACGAAAATTTTTAAGGGGGGTAGATTGTAATAACTGGATTTTTACGATATTTTTTATTTTTTGTAAAATCACTTACGCTGTACCATGAAGGTATTTATGAAAAGGCCTGATTAGGGTTTTTCATGAAAATTATGAGTTCTCCTGATTTTACGAGACTAAAAAATAATTGCTTAGTCAAGTATGTAACCTTTTGAGTAAAAAGGGTTAAATATTTCATGATTTCATGTTGGTCAAAGTTTGACCTAAAAAGTCAAAGTTGACTTTAGAAAGTCAAAGGTTGACTTCCAAGGTCAAATATGTGATGACACAGTTATTTGATAAGCAGTATGGAAAATATATTGCGGAAAACCGTTTTTACGGGCAAGATAGCATGAGTTAGACCTAAAACCACCATAGAATAATCAAGCACACAAGATAGGATATCTTGGGCCAAGGGGCCTTAAGTTATCAAAAAATTTTTATACAGTCCATTTTTACACAGATAAATTTTGGACTGCAGTTCAGTGTAAAAATACTGCTTTTAGTAGAAAGCAGTATTGAAAATATCTGTGATAACATGAAATTGGACTGCTTATTAAGTAAAAACCCAAACAAACCCTAGTAAGGATGACATCATTTAACTTTTGATTTATGACATCATTAAGGATTTAATGAAAATTTTGGAAAGAAATCCATGGTTCTAGACAACTCCATGGCCGGCCACCTAGCTCCCCCTTTGTGCAAAATTTTATTTCTTCAAGGACTATTTTGCAAATTCAAAAAGTTCCCATTTGCCTATAAATAGGTGATTCCTATTCACAAAAATTCAAAAACTTAGCTAAACTATGCCCATTTTTCCTCTCAAAAAATCCGAACTTTAGGAGGCAATCCAAGGGAGAAAATCAAGCAAAACCAAGAGTGTTTTGAGTTTAGGGTAACCGGATTTCAAGTCTAGAGCAAGCAAGAAGTTGAGAAAATTTTTGGTACCCATTTTCAAGCAAGTGGCCGGTTGTGGTGGAGCAAGGAGAAAGGAAGAAAAAAATTTGGGTTTGGCCGGATTTTTGGTATCAAGTGTGGCCGGATTTTAGCCCTAGGGTGGTGGAAAAATTTGGAGCCAAAATAGCCAAGAAAGGCCGGTTCTAGGTGGAGGCTAAGGGCAAGGAGGATTCAAGCCTAACCTAGCCAATTCCTTGAATCTAAGCAAGGTAAACTCCTTTACACTTCAAGCTTCTCAATTTATGTTTCAATTGAGAAATTTAAGTGTATTTCCCAAGGGTTTGTAAGAGCATAAGCTCAAGTTATTTATTTGCCTAGGTTAGAATTAATTATGTGCTTGATTTAGATTTAAGGGTGGTTTGGTTATTTGTGATTGTTTAGTATGTTAAATATCTAGAATTGCATGATAAGTTTATGATTTATATGCTTGATGATGGATATGTTATATGTTCCCTTTATATGTCATGAATGATGATCAAATGAATGTTAGGTTGCTAGAATCAAGTTAGATTGATTTTTGAACCAAATTGTGCAACCTAAACCATGCAAACCCTAATGGGTGATTTTTAAAAAATGGTTTGCATGGGTTGGATAGGTAATGTGTTTAAGAAAAGGTTACGTTATAAAAGCGTTGTATGAATGTTTTTTAGACTCCCGACGTGATCGGTTGAGGTAGTATGCGCATATTAGGCCGAAAAACGAAATTCAAACCAAAACTGCCATTCTCGGGTAGAATCTGCCCAGTTTCGGGAAAATCGAATTTTGAGGCCTTTAGAGGCCGATTTTGGAAAAATTCAAAACACGAAAGTTGTAGGAAAGGGTTTTTCCTAGTGGACATCGCAGGCAGTTTTCCAAAATAAGGCTCCAACGGCCTCGGTTTTTACAAAAACCCGAGCCTGACCGTGCCCAGACTTGATACACGGCCAGGTGGATTCAACAAAGAAAACGAAGGGGTTAGAGCCCGAATCAGGTTTTGTGTAAAACACGAAAGTTTTAGGATTTTTCGAGATCTAAAACTTTCGTGAAGAAAACTTTTCCAAATTCAATTTAGATTTTTAAATAAAAATAGATTTTAAAAACTGTGCAGGAAACAGGAAATTCCTGCACAGGATTTTATAAAACAGTGTAGGAAAATGATATTTCTGCACATACACTGATAATTTAATCAAAAGAAGCTGTTTCAAAGGCAGTTTCTAACCCTTAAGCATTTTATGAATATAACTCAAGAATTATGATTTTTCAAAGGGAATTTTAAGTTTGAAATCTAAGTTTTCTAAAAAAGAAAATAAACATGAATTTTAAAACTAAAGTCAAAGTTTTGACTAAGATAAACCCTAGGGTTACCTATTATAACCCAATAAAATATAACTATAGGAAGGGGACATATAGCTTAGATTACGCACGAATGTTGGTTTAATACCAACAGTATACTTACCTATGTCCTTTATGTATAGCAGGAAATAACCTGCTGTGGCATCCTGAATAGGATCAACGTTTAATCGGACATAGCAGACAAGGTAAGTACAACGCCGCCTACAGCATAGGCTTATGTATTACTTACCTGAATATGTTAAGTGTATGTTATGATGTAATACATGAATATAGATTATAACTTTGTAACATCATGTAGCATGTTCACATATAATAAGAACAATATTAAGTATAATATGAACATGATGGCAAGCAAGCTTGCCTGTGTCGTGCCGACCCGCGTCAGGTCGGGTTGGACTATGGTTTGAGTTGGATTTGGTTTGGCCGCCCCGACCACACCATAGTTGCGCGCCTGGTACGAACACTCATGACAAGGGGCCCATAAGCAAGATAAGCAATAAAACGGATTATGAAGTATGATAAGAAAGCATAATGAAGCATAACTGGCTCATGCATTATTAGAATATGCTAGATTATGTTATATTATGCTATGAAATAATTATGTATGTTTGTGTATGTTTATTATGCGGGTAAAGTAGTTGTACTTGCTGAGCAAAAGCTCACAACTTACGTCTATGCTGTAGGTAAACAACCTATTGGCGATTTTTGATACAAGATGGCGAGCGTGGCGAGGTGAACTGTGAAACGTGGGAATGTCGAGCCGCTACGCGTTTTGTTTAATCATGTTTATTATTTTATGTTTAAACACTCCGAGGCAAAATACGTATATACATATTTATACGCATATATATATAAAAAAAAAAAATGTTCCGCTATTTTCCTTAAATAAACAAGTATGCTTATGGAACAAGTCAAACACGTATGTATGTATAGTAACGGTCTGTGCTAGACGGGTCGTTACAAAATCTCATCCATTTGCACACCATATGTTTTTGTTAAGTAGGACTTGCACGGTTAGTAGTTGGCATATAAAAACATGTTAAGAAACGGCAAGTCCTTGGAAATTTTAATTCATTCCAACCAAGTGAAGGTGGGAGTGGGACATGCTGTTTCCTCTTTCTACCGGAGTCACGAGGAAGAGTTTTAGGCAACCCCATGTGATCATTCATGAGTCTGTTATTAACTCGACCCACCACAAGCCTTGCTTCTACCATTCATTTGAAGTGGAAGAAGATTTTCCTTCTTAACTTTTGAGTATAAATAAGAATGCAATTGGAGGTTAACCAGCAAGTGCAAATTCATCACACAAACAAAGCTTTATTTGTCTTCCACTTCCATTTCAACTTTACTTGTTTTTCTTCTACACACATACACAAACATGGGTTTCCGTTTGCCCAGAGTAGTTCCCTCCAAGAAACTTCTTCAAAGATCTCTCTCCAATTCAAACAAAGCCGCTTTGATGGCAATAGATGTCCCGAAAGGCCATTTTGCAGTTTATGTTGGTGAAAATGGAAAGAGGCGGTTTGTTGTTCCCGTGTCATTGTTGAACCAACCTTTATTTCAAGACTTGCTTCTTCAAGCCGAAGAAGAATATGGATTTCATCATCCGATGGGAGGTCTAACGATTCCGTGTACAGAAGACGCATTCATCGATCTCATCTCCAGCTTGAATGCTTCATGAGATTTAGGAAATTCATCAGCACAATTTTGTACTATGTAGACCTTTTTTTCATTCTCTTTTCCTTGTGGAGTTAAAATGGTTCCCAGATTGAGAAATGTATAAAGGATTATGTTATCTCTTATTTCAATGAACTTTTCTCTGAAATATATTTTTTGTATATTTTTTCTCACTTTTGTTTTTTGGTTTTTTTTTTTGGTTTTTTTCCTTCTTTAAAAACTCGTAATATCATACAATCATACAATAAAATGTTTGTCCATAATTTTTCTTTTAGAATATGATAATTCAGTCACTTTTGAAGTTTCGTAATCAAAAGGAAAGGGTTTGGAGATGTATGAATAAATTCCAACTTTTGATTGGGTTCGTTTTTCTTTTTTTAAGGGATTTTACAAACTCTGTTTTTTTTTTTTTTTTTTTTTTTGCAGGATTTTGTTTTTCTTTTTTATCCTTATTAATAAATTTGGGAGGATTGTATTCCTCCTCTACGTCTATTATTATTATTTTTCTTATTGAATAACTTTTGGAGTTTCATCATTATATATATTCTATCTCTATTCTGAGATGTTCATTAGAGACAGACTAAAATCAATGGTCCACCACATGCATAAAGATCAGAGAATCAAATTATCTAGATTTACCAATCAGAAAAGAAATATAAAATTGAAGCCTCAATCAGCCGAGCAATGGCTTACCTCCTCAGTTTCTAATCATAATATGAAGCAAATTTAATACATACGCAGAATATTATGTAAACAAAATAGCAAAGTATAAAAATATATATTAAAAAAAAACAGAGAAGAAAACCGCCAAATTACATAAAGATTGCTATTTGATGCTCTACTACGATGCAATAAAATGATATTCTCTTTCGTTTAAAACAAACCAACAAATAAATTACTTTGTTTTTTCAATTTTTGTTGATAGTTATGTGTGTGTGTGTGTGTGTGTGTGTGTGTGCGTGTGTTTGTGTGTGTTTTGTATAGTTAATTACTTTAAGAGTCTGACTAGCTTTCGATTGCTTTAGCCTACAAAATTGAGTTAAATAATTTATACCAGCGAAATTATAGAAATTTCGTCAGCAAAAATGTGTGAGAGATGTTTCAAGGAATTTGTACCTAACATATTTCCCGACAAAAGACAAGGAAGAAGGGGGGGGGGGGGGGGGGGAAAAAAAAAAAAAAAAAAACCATACCCCACAGAAATGATGTCTTAATTTTTGTGCCTAGATTTTTAGTTGATTTTTTCGGTCAAAAAATTAGTCAATAAGCTGAAATTTAGGGCATGATTTTTATCTTCCTAACGCAGTACTAAAGTGAAAACGAATGCAAGATGTAATCCGTCTTATTATGCAAAATAATATAATCTTTAAAATATAGTTAATGCGAGTTTTTGTCCCTTTGCTACAAAATATGTTGCGAGATGAATAATGAAAAAGCATTGTGCAAAAAGCTAAAAGCGAAACAGGAAAATATACCAGGAAAAAAAAAAAAAAAAAAGATTGTATTATATTTGCAGTCATATACTTAAACATTTCTCAGTCTGGGAGCTGCTACTTTGACGCACCACAAAGTAAAGAGAATAAAAAGATCTACTAATCATTTTCACTTTCTACAAAATTGTGGTCATGGAACTGGTTAGTTTTGATCAGTCTCAAAATTTAGCACGGAGTTGAGAGACGAGATTAATGAAGGCATCTTCTGCGCATGGAATTGTCAGACCGCCCATCAGATGATCAAACCCAAATTCTTCTTCAACCTGACTTAGCAACTCTTGGAATGAATTATGATTCAGCAATGAGACTGGAACCACAAAACGCTTCTTCTCAATATTCTCTCCGACATAAACTGCAAAATGGCCTTTTGGAACGTCTAATGCCATTGAAGCTGCCTTGTTTGTGTTGGAGAAAGACCTTTGAAGAAACTTCTTAGCTGGAACTATTCCGGGCAAGCGGAATCCCATGTTTATCTATGTGTTTAGTGGAAAGTAAATGGAGCGAAGATCTCAAACGGCTAGCAAAATAAGAAAAGCGAATTTGGAAAATGTAATGACTTGACTGCCTGGTAAACCCAAATAAAGGCTTATTTATAATAGTTAGAAGGTTATGTAGAAAATCTCGTCTTGCTTTGAATTATTGGTGGAGCAAGGCTTCTACAAGTGGGTTCTAGCGCGAGATATGGACTCATGAGGGATCACATGGGATTGTCTAGAAACTCTTCATTAAGCATTAATATAAGGTCCACAATTGACCTCACTTGTAGTGTATAACAAATTTGTTTACTAAAGAAATATATAAAGAGCTTTCGATTTGTTGGACCCAAGCTTGTCTATATGCTAACTACTTACTCTACACATAGAATGCTTGTTGCACGAAATGAATGGCGAGAGGCAACTTGGATCGGGTCCACCGATGCCTATGAGCTTATTGGAGATCAAATGGCACTGTCTTCCAAGTTCCAACAAAGCATGAAGAGCATTCTAAGCTGGCTAGACCAAACAACTTGACTTGGTGTCACAACCTGAAAACGGGGGTAGTAGTATGGAAGGGTTTAATTAAAAGTAAATGCGTAATTAAAATCATCAAATAATTATTAATCATAATATTCCTAAATTCGCTCACAATTTTAAATGAAATTCCCTTTTTAACCTTTCTTTAGAAAACATATCAGAGTTGGGCCGGATAATGAATTGTCGTAAAGTCTATCATTTTTATTACAAACAAACCGTCAAGTAGCCTTTTAATCAAATCAGTGGGCATTTCGAAACACTAATTTTGTCTTAAGAAAACAAGTTTCGAAAATCCAACCTCCGGTATCATCATACAAACAAACAAAACAGGAAATAAAACGCAAACATCTAAAACCCAATCCAGAGAGAGATTATTTAAGCTTACATGCCTTAGAAATTAAAGTCTGAAAGTAAAATACAGTTAGTTAACCACTGGATCACAGTCGCCTTGTAGTAATCCCAACCAATTGGCGCAACTCCCAACACACCCTAGGGGGTTAAAAAAACAATAAAACGTGAGCTACTAGTCCAGTAGGATACATTTGACTCATTTAAAAACAAATAATTTAAAAGAGAGGTTGGGATAAATAAAAATGAATAAGGCGAAAACAGTGAGCAATAAGCAAGATGCATAAATAACACTAGATGAAAATAAATAAATAACTTATGGGTACTAGCCTGACAAACCGACCGATCGATAAGACACTATCTCACTATCTGATAAGGCTTATAAGCAAAACTATTAGCCGCTGATATTTAATTGGACTACATTTGAAATTCCATTTAACACATTCGGACAACTAACATCCCAAATCTCAAAACATCTCACTTGAGTCTCTCGAAAAAATGTTTCTACATATATATATACACACTTCTTTTGACCCAAAATGTTTGATACGTATTTATATACTCTCCATTTAAAAACATTTTATAAATCATTTGATTTTTCAAAATGATTTTAAAATCTTGAATTTATAGTAGCATTTATAAAAGCAAGTTTGGGTATCCTACCTCGAAAACAAAATAAATCTACCGATAACTTCACGAATACTAAGGCTCCTCGTACAGGTTACCAAAACCTTAAATCAAATCATACAGATATCCTAAGTATCTGACATAACCCAAAACTCAATTACACTAAACATCCGGCTTAATTAGTGTGCTTAAAATATAATGCATTAAAATACTAATATTTCTTGATTTATATGTAAATTATGAAAATCCAGGTTAGGGTTTAAAACTTCATTATTTTAGTTTAAAACATTGTTTCATAGCAAATTAGATTGAAATCGAGGCCCTGTAGACTTTCTGCCTATGTCCGGTTAACCGGTCCTACAGGTCTGGTTGACCGAATAGGACAGAGTGTCCTGCCTTATTTGTTGGCTATTCGGTCGACCGAATAGGGTGTTCGGTTAACCAGACCATCACGAAATAAGGGGTTACTAGCTCAAGCCTGACCTGCAAACAGTTTCAAAATCCAATCCAAACATCGCAAGTATCCACAACAAAAAACATACATTTCCCATAGCCTAAGAAACTTCAAACTCAAAATCATCAAAAAATCATTTGAAAAACCATGTTTATAAAACTGAAGAAAATAAGAATTCAAAACTGAAAATTAAGTTATTCAAATCAAGGAACGAGTTTAAGATGAACCTGCAAAGTTTAGAAGCTCGGGGTTTAGGTGTTTTCAAGCTTGGGTTTTGTTTTCTACAAGATTTGAGTTAGAAGGGGGGAAGAGAGGCTCGGTTTCTTTAAGGGAGGCAAAGGGAGAAGGAGAGTGAGATGGTGAACATGAGAGAGAGTAGAGCCAGAGGAAATGGAAAAACTAAAGATGAATGGGCCTTAGGGGTTTTTATAGAGAAAGAAGGCCACATTTAGCTTCTCAAGAAAAGGATGCTGGCTATGGCGGTTTATGGTTTCTGGGTTGTCTGGTCGACCGGTGTACATATCCGGTTGACCGGTTAGGGGCATTTTTCATAATTTTGAAAAAGTTTAGAGGCAAAAATATAATTTTAAAAAATATCGGGGTACAAATATAATTACTTAAAAATACCTTTTAAAACTTCGAAAACATTATTTTAAATACAGTTTAATTATTTTTAAACATGTTTTAGCACGCTAATTAATCCATTTTAGCATAATTAATCATGATTAATTTCAACGGACGTTACACTTGGCCTATTGTATTTTTATTCCGTGAATCAACTTGTAGTTTAGAGCAAACAACTTGTCGGTTAACTCAATTGAATGCTTAGTTATAGTACGAAGGTTATGTATGAAATCATGATTAGTACTTGAACTTCAAACATGTGATTCCAAATGCACTTAAATTTATCGCTAAATCTCATCCATATAAGCATGCCATAAGTTTAATTCATGTTAAGTACGCCTTGCATGGTTAGTAGTTGGCATGTAAAAACATGTTGCTTGGCCCAAAGAAAGACCATGGCCGGTCCTCGGAAATTTTCATGTAATCCAAGAGAAGGTGGATATGGGACATGGTGTTTCCTATTTGTATCTGAATTGTTGTGAATAGTTAGAGACAACCCCATGTGATCCTTCATGACTCGTTATCTCCTATTCGACCCACCACAAGCCTTGCTCTACCATTCATTGGACGCAAAAGAACATTTCCTTCTTAACTTTTTCAGTATAAATAAATTGCAACTGGAGGTTAACTAGCAAGGAATATTCATTATACAAACAAAGCTTTCTTTGTCTTCCTCTTCCATTTCAACTTTGCTTTTTTTCCTCCACACACTCAAAAACATGGGTTTCCGTTTCCCCGGCGTAGTTCCAACAAAGAAACTTCAACGATCTCTCTCCAATTCAAACAAAGCAGCTTCGTCGACAGCAATAGATGTCCCAAAAGGCCATTTTGTAGTTTACGTTGGTGAAAATGGAAAGAAGAGGTTTGTTGTCCCCATGTCATTGCTGAATCAACCTACATTTCAAGACTTTCTTCTTCAAGCTGAAGAAGAATACGGATTTCATCATCCGATGGGAGGTCTAACAATTCCATGTACAGAAGATGAATTAGTCGATCTCATCTCATGCTTGAATGCTTCCTGAGATTCGGGATATTCATCAACACAATTTTGTACCAATATAGATCCTTTTTTTTTTTTAATTCTCTTTTCCTTGTGGAGTGTAAAATGGCTCCCAGAATGAGATATGTACAAGGGATGTTATCTCTAGTTCCAATCAATTTTTCTCTCAAAAAAAAAATTCACTTTTGGAGTTTCATCATGATATATTTACTATCTCTATTATGAGATAATCAGTAGATTGATCCAAAAATCAATGGTCCACCACTCGCATAAAATTAAAAACATCAAAGTTTCTAGATTTACCTATCTCTATCAGAAAAGACAAAGAACATTGAAGCCTTATCAGCCAAGCAATGTCTTACTAATATGAAGAAAAATGCATCTGTACTAATCAGAATATTATGTTAGCAAAATAGCAAAATGTACAACAACTTAAATTAAAAGTTAGAGAAGAAAACCGCCAAATTACATAAAGATTGCTATTTGATAGTCTACTACGATGCAACAGAATGATATTCTCTTTTGTTTAAGACAAACCAACAAATACTATACTTTTTTTTTTGTCATTTTTTGTTGATAGTTAAAGCTATATATATATATATAGATTTTATATAAAATTAAAACTTTATAGATTTTATATAAGTGTCTGACTAGCTTTGGATTGCTGATCTAGCCTACAAAATTTAGTTAAATGATTTTGACCAACGATATTAGAGAAATTTCGTCAGGAAAATGTATGAAAAATGTGTAAAAGAACTTGTGCCTAGCTTTGAGATTTCCCCAAAAAAAATACAAGGACTTTGGGGAAATTAAAAAAAATAAAAAACCCGCCATGCTCTCTAAAAATTATGTATTAATTTTTTTTGTGCCTAGATTTGTTTTTATATATATATAGACATTTTCGGTCAAAAAATTCATCCGGAAGCTGAAACTTGAAACTTAGGGCGTGATTTTTACGTTCCCAACCAGTAACTTAACAGAGTGAAAAAGAGTGCAAAATCTAATATGATCATTATTCATGCTATGTAAACTATCATTCATCATATATAGGAATTGAAAAATTAATTAATTAATTCGAGTTTTATCCGTTTTTTATAAAATATATTGCGAGATGAATAATGAAAAGGCATTGTGCAAAAAGATAAAGAGAAACAAAAAATAGAAAATATATATATATATATATATATATATATATATACATTTTGGTATCATATTGCAGTCGTATACTTAAGCATTTCTCAGTCTGGGAGCTGCTATTTTTACACTCCACAACTAAAGAGAATGACAAGGAAATAGTATATGAAAAGATCTACTAATCATATTCTCTTTCTACAAAAATTGTGGTTATGAAACTAGTTAGTTTCGATCAGTCTCATAATTAAGTACGTAGTTGAGAGACGAGATCAATGAAGGCATCTTCTGCACAGGGAATTGTGAGACCGCCCATGGGATGATCAAATCCAAATTCTTCTTCAGCTTGACTTAGCAACTCTTGGAATGAATGATGATTGAGCAATGATACAGGAATCACGAACCGCTTCTTCTCATTCTCTCCGACATAAATGGCAAGATGGCCTTTTGGAACATCTAATGCTATTGAAGCTGCCCTTGTTTTGTTGGAGAAAGACCTTTGAAGCAATTTCTTAGCAGGAACTACTCCAGGCAAACGGAACCCCATGTCTATCTATGTGTTTAGTGGAAGAATAACAAAGGCAAGAGAGTAAATGGAGCGAAAATCTCAAATGGCTAGCAAAACAAGGAAAGCTGGTTTGGATAATGTGATGACTTGACTGCCTGGTAAACCCCAACTAAAGGCTTATTTATAATAGTTTGAAAGTTGTGTTGAATATCTCTTCCTTAATTTGAATTAGTGGTGGAGCAAGGCTTTTACTAGTGGGTTCGACTTCGAGCGCGAGACATAAACTCATGAGGGATCACATGGGATTTTCTTGAAACTCTCCATCAAGCATTAGTGTAAGGTCCACAATTTGTAACAAATTTGTTTACTAAAGAAATATATGAAGAGTTTTCCGTTGGTTGGACCCACGTTTGTCTATATGCCAACAACCAACTTTATGTAGAACTCTTGTTGCATGGAATGAATGGTGAGAAGCAATTTGGATCGGGTCTACCGATGTCTATGAGCTCCTTGGAGATCACATGGCAATGTCTTCCGACAAACCATGAAGAGCATTCCAAGACTGGCTAGACCAAACAACTTGATTTGGCTTTCTATTTTTATTTTCCCCTGAATCACTAGTAGATTAGAGCAAACCTCCTGTCGGTTAACTCAATTGAATGCACTTCTATTGACCACCACACCAAATCCATAAGCATGATCTCATGATTCGTTTTACTTTAAGTATTATCGGTACGGTTAGTAGTCGGCATATAAAAACCTGTTGCATAGGCCTAAAGAAACACCACGACCACGTCCTTTGAAATTTTCAAGTATTCCAAGAGGAGGTAGCTAGGAGTGGGATATGGTGTTTTAGACAACCCCATGTGATACTTCATGACCACTCTCAATCAACCATAACAAGCCTTGCTCTATCATTCATTCAAATCGAAAGAAGATCATCCTTAACATTTTTTTATTATAAATAACAACGCAATTGGAGGTTAACCAGCACCGCAGTTCATCACACAAAGCAAGCTTTCCCTTCATCGTTTACAACTTCCATTTCGACTTTTGCCTGTTTCTCCTCTACATAAATACATAAACATGGGTTTCCGTTTGCCCGGAGTAGTTCCAGCGAAGAAACTTCTTCAAAGATCTCTCTCCAATTCAAACAAAGCTTCTTCAATGGCCGTAGATGTGCCGAAAGGCCATTTTGTAGTTTATGTTGGCGAAAATGGAAAGAAGCGGTTTGTTGTCCCGGTGTCCTTGCTGAATCAACCTTCGTTTCAGGACTTGCTTCTTCAAGCTGAACAGGAATATGGATTCAATCATCCGATGGGCGGTCTAACAATTCCCTGTACTGAAGATGCATTCATCGATCTCATTTCAAGCTTGAAAGCTTCATGAGATTTAGGAAATTCATCTACACAATTTTGTTACCATGTAGACTTTTTTTTTTTTTTTTTTTCATTCTCTTTCCTTGTGGAGTGTAAAATTGCTCCCAGAATGAGAAATTTATTTGAATTGTTCGATCATTTTTTCAGTTTTTAATAAATATTGTATTGGCATTTTTGAAGTTATCTCAATTCTCATCAAGAAAAAAAACAAAAAAACAAAGAGTTTCCTCTGTTTATGTCATCAAAGTTTCTAGATTTATCAATCAGAATAGTAAAGAACATTCAAAGCCACAATACGCGGAGAAATATATTATTACCTCCTTTGTTTCTAACTACAATATGAAGCTCATGTTTGATTCGGTGGTTGGATATGAACTTTTTTAGTTAGAGTTGGTTGACTTTTTAAAAATTAGTTATAAATTTTTTTTTTTTTTTAGAAAAAGACAAAAATTGAGATGAAAATGTATAGTTTAATTAGAGTTAAACTTGAATACCTACCAACCTTTTGAACATTATAACTTATACATAGTCATCCACAGACATATTGGTGAAGGCAAGCAAAAGATTTAAAAATGATTTTTTTTTTTTTTTTTTTTTTTCAAGTGAATGATGAGAACGTACAACCAAAATAAAAAACGAGCATCAAATTCCAACTCGATTAGCTCTTGATACTCGAGAACTTTACGCACCTTATTTAAAGGAAACAACCCACCTAAAAGGCAAAAGAAAGCATGCAAACAAAAGGAGAACTAAATGAGCAAGCAGGGAACAAAGGGAAAAGAGGATGGACATTGAGCACATGGTTGGGCGTTATAGGAAGTCTCATATCAACTAGGTATCGACCGGGGATAGCGTATGGTCATCGGGGCTAGATTTCATGTCATAGCTAACTTCTTCTTCTTGTTTTTCTATGAAAAAAAAAAAAAAAAGAAGAGAAATGGGTTATATGAGTAGATGTTGGCATGTCCAAATAATCCTATAGTGGAGATGACTTGAACCTAAGCATTCAGCGAAGAGGACAAGTGCCCTACCAACCTACCGAAAGGACATTGGCTAAGTTTATGTTGTTTAAATTTGACCGAAAATGTTCTTAAATATTAATAGATTTTGCTTAATTAATTAAAATGGTGGAAAAGACTTTCATGTCCCTAAAACAACTTCAGGGTATCATAATGATATAAGAAAAGTTTATTTATATTTTTGTACCCTGATTTATTTTTCTTTTATTTAAAACGTAAATCCAACTTTTTGAACTTTTATATTTTTATACTATTAGATTATATTTACTTAACAAATTTATGCAATTTCTCAGTAAATAATAAACACTTAATTTTGATCTTAAAATGTCCAAATTATCCTTAAAAAGAAAACAAAAAATTAAGTATTATTTTAATTTTTATAGCCTGCATTTTGTTTTTATTCAAAAAAGTATATCCTTTCCAAACTGCTAAATTAAGTTTAGTATATTAATTTATACATTTTCTTGAACTACATTAAATTTAACATTAAAATACCTAAATTGCCCTTGAAATTAAAAAATAATAATTTTAAAAGTCTGATGATATAAAAAAATGTAAAACTTTAAAATGCAGATATCCTTTCTAAATAAAAATAAATACAAGGTACAAAACTATAAATAACCCTATTACGTATAAAAAAAAAAGTCGGAGTACTTTCCTAATAATCATAAGGGTGATTTTATTAACACATCCCTCCTAATTTTTAACACTCTCATTCTAAATACACACACCCTTTAAATTTAAAAATAAAAAGTTACTTAATATACATCCCTATATTTATAGAGTGAATCTTTTTTTGCTATTTTTAAATATCTTTTCACACTAATTATTTTCTTTGTTTACTTTGTTATACTCCTTCCCTCTCCATTACTGGGATTCTCAGAAAATATAAATATATAGTAACTATTCATTTTTAAAATGATTGTCAACTATTATATTTGCTAACTTAAAAATTTGCAAAGGAAAAAGATTTGAAAAAATAATTATAAAAAATAGTCATTGAAAAGTGAAAAATAAGAGTTTTATTACATATTTTAGACTAGTTAAGGTTTTTACTTTGTTTTTTAGGGATTCATCGAGCTATTTTGACAATAAAGTTTAATTAATTATACTTTTTTATTTGTGGGTTTTTTAATATGAAATTTTAATTAAAGGGGTATGTCAAAAATAAAATATAATATGTATGCAAACCCTATTTTCATACTTTAATATATTAAATAAAGAAAACTCACTTCAAAAAAATCAGATATAAATTAAAGTTTACATGGACAAAGTTTTAAAAAAATAAGATATGTATGGTGATTTTTTTTTTTTTTTTGGAGAGAATAATCGTATTTAAATTTTTTATATTGGTATGTTATGAAACAACTGGAATGTAAACAATACATTACGGTTTCATTAGAGAAAATAGTAAATACAAATAATGAATTTGATTAAAGAAAAGAAGAGAAAACGTTTTAGGAAGTGTACTCTATACAATTTTTTGAAATAATAAATTTTAGCTTAAAGGGATGTGTTAAAAGTTAAATGGGGTGTGTGAAATTTTGGGTACAAAAATGATTTTTACCCTTGGCAAAACCTGTGCGAGTAGACAGGACTTAGTGTATATATACATAAATCATAATTTCATCCAAGAATTAAAATGTCGATGCTAACAAAAATGCCTCAGTTTAGATTTAGAGAAATATTGACGAATAATGTTTCGATGTTAGTAAAAACTGAAAAGGCATATGGATAAATATATCCATTTAAAAACAGAAATTTCAAGGTGAAATTATACAAAATGCAAACAGACTTAATAATATGTAAATTGACGTATTTTTGTCACTACACTATATGTTTATATATGAATTGACGTAATAGTACATAAATCGATGTCATTTTATTTTCAGTCCTTAAATTATAAGTCCAATCTCCTTTAGTTCGAAAATTTTAAAACATCTCAAAATAGTCATCCAACTATTAATTTGTCTTATAATGATCCTTCTCTCCAAGACACCTTTAAAAATAGAATTGTAATTACTTTAGTCAATGTTAAATTTGTCATTTTTACATTCCAGATATTGATTTTGCAAGTTGTATATTCTCAAAATACTTCGTGCTCTAATATTATAATGACAATTCTAACCTTGATTTAAATATCCTCGATCTTCACGTGGTAATTACAATCTAATTTTTAATAGTTTTTCGAGGGAATGACTATTATATAACAAATTACTAGTTAATTCGAGAACTAATTTTGGAATGTTTTGAAATTCATAGATTAAAATAGGATTGAACCTATAATTTAAGGATTAAAAATAAAACTAACTTTAACTATATATATTATGAAGTGAAGTATTATAACGAACAATAAAGCGAATTATAAAATAAAATGTAAATTTTGCATTGGTTAAGTAATATTTTGTTATGCTATTGCAATTTTACAATTTTTTTTTTTTTTTTTTGAGTAAAGGTAACTTTACAATATTTTGCATAACAAAAACATACAAGGTACGCAATTCGATCAAACATTATTCTTCCTCTATTTGGAATTCAGTACCAAAATTAACTTCATGGAGGCTCAGCAATATAAAGTTTGCACCCTCATGATCTAAACGACATTTTTTTTTTTTCAGGATATAATGCATAATAATTTTGAAAATAGTTATTTTTAATGAAAAGAAAGACAACTAACATCAATCGAGTTTTTATATATAAATAGGATCCTATAAATACCCATTTTATTAGTATATATATGAAATAAAAAAAATAAAAAATAAAAAATAAAATAAAAACTCATAGATTTTAAATTTGAATGCTAAACCTTGAATCCTCATTTACGTCTCCCCTGAGCTAGCTAGGCTCAATAAGGCTGATATCAAATAAAAGAAGTTAATACACCCAGCTGACTAACTTTTTCTTTTTTTTTTTAAATAAACACACCCAGATTTCTCATGTTGTCTTTTCTGGTTGCGTTTCTCGTTGGATTTTATGGCGTATCCCTCGCACTTCGTCGCTGGTCGAAGGACGGGCGTTGAGGTTGGTGGATCTCAGAAGTACTTACTGTACGTCCCCTCTCAGCGTCATATGTTAGTCCTTACTATATGTTGTTTTGTGTAAAAGTTGCCTGCTAATTATATGGAGTCGTATTGCTATCTAAATATATGATGGGTGTTTTATGTAGTTAATGTCATTTTTTTGTTTTTGTTTTTGTTTTTTAAGGTGTGTGTTAACTGTTACTTCCAAATTATTGTTTGAATGTTTGTTGTTGTTGTTGTTGTTATTATTAGAAAATGTTAAACCTCGGATTTTCCAAATATATATAGGAATATGGTTGAGAGAGTGAAATATGATTCTGGTGTTTACGATAGAGTTTGGTGTTGCCACACCACACATGAGAGGAAATGTTTTCTACACGGAAGAACGAAAGCACAAATCTTCATGCTAGGAAAAAAGAAAATACAGAAAATGCCTCCTTCTAGAATAGTTTTAACATTCTATTTAACATCTTTAATTACTAGTTGATTTAGAAGTAATTTTTTTATTTAGAATCTTATCATGATATGGACTATATATTTAGAAATATTAGTGTAAAGGACAATTATTGCTAAAAAAATATTACATTAAAATCATGATTATTGCAGTTAAAGGAACTTACAAGTGAGTACACTAGAGAAAATGAAAGGACCGAGCCCATCCTTAAAGAGTTTTTTTTTTCGTTTTTGTGTTTAATACAAATCTAGGAGTATAATTTTCTTTTTAGTAAATAAATCTACACAGAGTTTGCTCAATGGTGCAAGACGGTGTAAGGTTTTTTACAAAATGAGTTTTTCGACCAATATCACATACATTTTTATTGAAACGGCCTTGGTCAAAGGCAAGTCTACTATATTAACATCGACAATCTACCAGATATCATCAGAATCAGTAATAACCAATTGACAATCATTTTTTGACAATTTAGAGGAATGCCTTTTTAGTAATTAAGAGAACATAAAGATTTATGCTCATTCTTAAATACTATAAGATCATTGTCGGGATAATTGCACTCATGTCGAGCCATAATTGGTGCAAGCCCAAGTTGAAATGAAGTTGGCATCGCGTCGAGGCTGATGCTGGGCCACGGTAATTGGAAATGTTTGTGTTTTTGTTTTTTGAAAACAAAAATGTAACAAAATTAAGGTTATCAAACATGTTTTTTAATTTTGGAACATGAATAAAAATGTTGTAACCATTTTTTTTTTTTTTGGATGAAATACAAAGACAAGTGAAACATATTTGCTTGGAAAAAATTAAAACGAAAACGATACCAAAAACAAGGCCAGAACTACTTAAACTACATAAACAAATCTGTTCAAGAATAGATTACAATATGTCAAAAAATAATTAGTTAAATTTGGTTTCCATTCGAAACATTCTTTTCTTTATGGAATCAAATATCTAATCCATAATATGCTTCATATGGCAACCAAAAATTTTAAGATTAAAAAAAATATGACTATCAATTTTGGCTAATAATTATGGTTGGGTTTCTCATCGAACTGCTAATTCCCTGCTGAAAGGACGAGTGTTGAGGTTGCATCACACAGCTTTAGTGGGCCTAATATATAATCGTTAATTGAAGTATATTTATGTTGTGTTGTCATAGAACTCGAGCTGGTTTTGTTAGTCCGTCCTCTGCATATACATATAAATATACAAAAATATATGTGTGTGTGTGTGTGTGTGTGTGTATGGACTTGCTTTCTAATATGATGGCTGGTGTTTTGTTGTTTTAATGTTATTGTGTGTTTTTCAAGGTGTGTTATGACTGATATTTCTAAATTATTGTTTGAATGTTAGTTGTTGTTGTTGTGGGCAAGTGTTAAACCGCGGAGTTTCCAAACATAGCATTATGGTATGGTTGAGACTTGAGAGAGTGAAGATGAAATATGATTTTTTGGTGTTTAGGATTATCCTGGTAGAGTTGAGAGTTGCCACACCGCCACAAGTGAGAGAATGTTTTCGGCAAGCAAAAACAAAAGCCACTAATCTTAAAACCTTTTTCATGTTAGTAGGAAAAATGAAAATACAAATTCACATTTATTGTTAACAAAGAAAGCAAGTTTAACTTGGGGCGTTAAACATCCTTAAAAGAGTATTTTCTTTTTAATTCAAAATTGGTAAGAGTATTATGTTTTCAGTAAATAAATCTCTAAAGAGTTTGTTACAGTTGTGCAAACGGATACAAATGTCTTGGCACATATTATATATATATATATATATATATATATATGATGAATTTCTTTACATTTAAATTTGCAATATCCGAGGCATTTTTTTAATCGAAATTGCCTTGTTGATAAAAAAACTAATCTACTAATTCATATATATATATATATATATATATTTTTTAAAAAAAGAAGAATAATCTACTAGATTACCACCGATAATCAACTAAGCTTGCGTTTGGTTCGTCGGTTGGAAATGAAATTTTTAAGTTGAAATTAGTTAATTTTTTAAAAACTAGTTATAAATTTTGTTAACTTTTCAGTAAAAGATAAAAATTAAAATGAAAAAGTACAGTTTAGTTGGAGTTAAACTTAAATACCAAACAAAGCATAAATGTCGTTAACATCAACAATAACCACTGGTGGTCACTTTTAACAATTCAGAAAAATGCCTCTTAACTTAGGAAGAGAGCAGAAAGATTCCTGTCCATTCTTAAATACTGTAATTAGTGTTGGGGATTGCAACCATGCCAAACCAAAGTTTGTACAAACCCAGGTTGAAACGAGATTGGCATCGGAACGAGGTTGATGATAGTCAGAACGAGGATGATAGGCCGAGGTTGCCGATGGTGTGTTAATTTTGTTTATCAAAGAAAACCTGTAATATTTTTACGAAACTACTTATATATATTATTTAACTATATCTATGTAATCTACAATTTTGAGCCTGGAATTCTGAAGTTAATAACTTTGCTTACTATCTTTCTTATGCATAGACAATTTTATTAAACTGTAGAGTTAAATTAATTTTTTTTTTCTGCGTTTGCTTTAATTTTTGTTTGAATTTAGTTGTGCTTGAGCACAACGGTTTGTTTTTCTCTACATTTTGCTAGGAATACTCTAACCATAATTTTTAAGTGCACACTTATGTGGCATGAGTTATCATATATATATATATATATATATATATATATTTATAGATGTTTAAAAGATTATGACATGAATAATTATATCTATCAATAAAAAAAATTATTATCATTGCATGAGTTAGTACTCAAAAACTAAAATTAGAGTTAGCATAGGTTTAACACATTATAAGCTCCAACCAAGCAATTCCACTTGTTTTTTTTTTTTAATCTTTTTTCTTTTTATATAAACTCTGTTTCACTATTTACATCTAGAACTCTAACTTGAAAACTCAAACTTTAAGCCCATATTTTGTAACAAGGAAAAAAAAAAAGAAAAATGAAAAATGAAAGGGAAAGAAAAAATATATGTTGTTTGGCATCATTAGAGGAGAAAAAATAGAAAAAAAAAATTTGTATGCTTACCATCTTATTTATCTATATATTAATTTACTTTAATGCTATATTTGGTAAGAGAAACGGAAAATATAAACGAAAAAAGAATAAAATCTTTATATGATGGAAAAAAATGAGATTTTCCATTATGTTGTTTGGTAAAAGAGAAAGAAAACATGAAAGAAAATGTGTAAGCGAATGTTTATAATTTTAACCTCATACAAATTAAAAGATGACAATAGATTAATTCACGTCAAAATAGGTTTTCACCCACATTTACTTTTCAAAAATTTTCCATTAATTTTTCTTCGAAAAGTTGGATAGATTAAAAAGTAGTGGGACTCCTGGTATTTTATTTCCATTCATTTTCAATCTCCTCTCTACAAAACAACAAATATTCCATTTTCTTCTCCAAAATCCTTACTCTTTATTTCCTTTCTCTCCATTTTCCAATTTACCAACAAAGGCTAAAAGTAAGGACAGAAAGTAGTTTTTAGTAGGTTTATTTTATTTTATTTTTTTGTTTTAGTTTTCTTTCCACTTTCTGAGAGATAAAGTGGATCTCACTATAATATTTTTTTCCTACTATTTTTTCTTTTTGTTCTCTTTTTTTTCCTCACCAAACAACCAACTTCGTTAATTTCCCTCAACTTTTCCCTCATCTCATATCCTTCCTCTTTTTCACTCCATCAAGCTATATAAAAATCTATAATTTTATTTTTTCAAATTGAAATAAGATGATTTTTATTCTAATTTATATAAAATTTTGAAAGGAATAAACTAGTATCAATGTATATTTTTTTCCGAAACCGATTATATTTTTTTAGCACTTTTTAATTTAAAACAGTTTTTTTTTTTCAATCAAACATATAATTTTAAAACTCAATTCTATTTTGATAAAAAATTCTAAAATTAATGGACTAACCAAATAACATTTGTATCCTTAATACTTTGTGGAACAAAATTTCCGGAACAAAAAAGTAAAAAGATAGTTCAATATGAACCAAGCACCTCAAGAGGTCTCGCTTGTATTTTGAATGGGTTAAAAAAAAAAATTCCAGGGCCCACACCATGAGCTCCATCTCAGTTCTCAGCAGCAGTTCTAGTTCTATCCAAACTCTGGCACAATATCTAAACTCTGCCTCCAAGAGGGATTTTCGCGTCCTTTCGGTCAATCGAGTAATTGTTTCTCAGTGAACTGTACTTCACTTTCTGTGGTCAGTCAGTAGTTTTAAATGACCATAAAACCCACATGCCTCACGAAGGAAGGACATTTTCGAAGTTTCAACTCTCTAAGAGAAAATTAAAGTTTAAAAAATTATATTCTATTACTTTTAAAAGGAAAATCTTTTTATTTAAAATAAAATATCTTTTAATTTTGTAAATAAAATTATGAGGGTGTTTGGTGAATAAGTTGAGTTTAAATTGAGTTAAAATTTTTAAATTTAAATTGAGTTGATTTTTAAAAAAATAATTCTAAATTTGGTTGACTTTTTAAAAAAAAATAAAAATTAAGATAAAAAAATATGATTTAATTAAAATTAAATTCGATTACTAAACACCCTTCATACTTGTGTAAAAAAAATTTTATTAAAAATAAAAATTTATTTAAAAAAATAATGTTAAAAATTATAATTTATGAGAAGATTTTAAAAAATTTTATTTTTTTAAATATTATTTTAAAAGTAAGTTGAAAATAATATAATTTTTTTATTTTTCAAAATGACAATGATGAAAAATATTAAGACAGGTACTCTCTTGTGAAAAATTTTCAATTTTTGAATCTGGATATGTTATCCTAACGTAATGGTAAAGGTACACTGATGGCTCTAAATCATCTCTGAGAAGACTCCAGTCCTCATCAGGCTTTTGTGTTGCTGGGTGTTCTTCCCTGCAGCAACCACGGAGAAAGGTCTTTTTTTTTTTTTTTGTTCAAAACAGACGGTTAACGATAAGATATTTTTTTAATATCTGTTTGTAGAATTCTCATTGGTTTTTAGTATACATATCACTGTAGGATCCGCTCCCGTAGACGACGGTCCCGGCCAGCCGGTGGGTGAACGTGGACGAGAACGAGCTGTTGTTCGTGTCAGTACGATCGTGGATGTGTCGAAACCAGGAGAAACTGTGGTTGCGGTTGCGTCGCCGGGTCTGCTAATCCACCAACTCCAAATCAAGAAGATGTTGAGCTTTATGGTTGGGTTTCTCTTTGGATTTTGCGGCGTCGGACTTCGTCACTGGTCGAAGAACGGCCGCTAAGGTTGTTGGATCTCCGAAGTTCTGTCTGCTTTTTGATGCAAATGCTCCTACTACGTAGTTGTTGTTGTATTAGTTTTTTTTTTTTTTTTTTCCTTTTTAATTTTAAATTAAATTGCTGAGCTTGTAATATTATTAAATGTTTATTTGGATCCACCGTAAGAATTGAAATGTTTAGGTTAGAGTTGAAATTTTAAATTAAAGATGGTTTATTTTTTAAAAATTAATTATAATTTTTATAGATTTTAAAAAAAAAAAAAAAATTAAGATGAAAGTTTTGAGTAAATATCAAATGAAAGTTAAACGTCCAAGAGCTCGAGCTTGTTTCGTTAGGCCATCTCTAATTTAAATATTTTATTTTAGAGTACAGAAACTCTAAAATTGAGTATTTGTCACTTTAAATAACTATTTCATCTCCAACTCATTTATTTTATATCATACTCTAAAAGGAATATTTTATTTATATTTTTTTTATAATTATTTAAATATTATTTTATATTTATTCTCTATAATCTTTGTATTTTACAAATTATGTCCCCTTATAATCTTTTTAACATATTAATCCATTGATTGTTTTTATTTTTTAGAATAATCTTTAAAAATAGTAAATTATATCAAATAATCAAAACACTATAAAATTTAGTACGATTATCAAAAACAACTTAATATTGAGAAAAAAAACTACATGATTTTCTTAATTTCATAAAAAAAAAAAAAAAAAAAACAATCTGACATTCAATATTTAAAAAAAAAACTTAAAATTACATAACATTTGTCCCTAGACTTCCGAATTAGTATATCTTTCCCATAAATGATCGATCAATGCATTTCGAAGCGCGACATAAACTTGTTTATCCTTGATCTATCTATGTCGAGCCAAAAATTGTTGAAATTGAGTATTTTCATGAACAACCATTTCAATATTCTATACATGGACTTGAATTCAATTGCAGACCCATCCATTCGTGAATACACACGAAATGAACAGTCAAGAATTTTATATAAAGGATTGCAACAACAGCAACAACAAAAACAACAAGATGATATGCATAGGTCTAATAATGCATAATATTTCAATGATATTGGAGGATCCGGTACTGGTCTACCGGACTATTAAATCATTGTTCTTCCAACATAATATCTCTATGTTATCAATTTTTATGCCTTTACATTATGTAATTTGTATTATTTTTGGTTTATCACATGTAATTGTTTAATGTATTTTTATGTATGCTTATTTATGGTTTGTTTATGAATTAGAATATCTTCTCAACTTTTTAATTTATGTAAAACTTGTATGTTGATTTACTATCTTACAAAATTTATTCAAAATATTAAAATAAAAAAAGGTATAAAAAAATAAAAATAGCTTAAGATTTAAACATACAAATACTTTACATATAGAAAAATAGATAATTTTGAAAGAAAAATTATTTGAAGTATCACTGTGCATACTTCATATTTGAAGTAGGATATAGAGTATGGGTTGGAGTCAATCCATACTTTAAAACACTCCTCCCATGCTAAAATAGCGTGGGGTTGGAATTGCCCTTAGTGCTTAAAATTTGGCTTAAAATTGAAGACTGGTGTTGCTTTCTTTTATGTATGATGGGTGTTTTATATATGTAGTTAATGTCGTTTTTTTTGTTTTTTGTTTTTTGTTTTTTTGAAGTTGTGTTAACTGGAACTTCCAGATTGTTTGATTGTTGGTTTGTTGTTGTTATTGGCAAGTGTTTAAGCTTGTGTGTAGTTCACCAGCTGGAACTTGGCTAAATTTTTTATTTTTTAATTTTTACAAAAAGACAAAAATAAGTTAGAAGAGTTTAATTAGTTCGGAACGAAGTTTCAAATAAGGCTACACATTGCAGTTTCGAAAAAATATGGTTTGAGAGGGCGAAGGTGAAATATATAGGATTCTGGTGTTGGAGGAGCCTAGTAGAGTTGAGTGCTGGTGTTGCCAGACCACACATGAGATTTCTATCAAAACTAATATTTGCAATATCAGAGACATTTCTATCAAAATCAATGCCGTGCCTGTCAAAAGTCTAATGTATTAGACAATCTACCAGATGTCATCAGAATAAATAGTAAGCACAGGCAATCGGTTGACACTTAACAATCTAGAGGAATGCCTTTTTAGTCAGAGAACATAACTATTTATGTCAGTTGTTAAATACTATCAGATCGGTGTAAGGATGTCGGGGATTGCACACGCCATGTCGGAAAATAGTTGGTGCAAGCCTAGGTTAAAATGAGGTTAGCATCGTGAAGAGGTCGATGCTAGGTGTCAAGGTTGGCATTATTGTGTCTTTATTTTTGGAAAAAAAAAAAAAAAAAGATTTTATTTGATATTTAAGTTTAATTCTAACTAAATTATATTTTTCATATCAGTTTTTATCTTTTTTCTGAAAACTCAATAAAATTTATAATTAATTTTTAAAAAGTCAATCAATTACAACTTAAAAATCCCATCTCTAATAAAATTTATAACTAGTTTTTTGTATTTAAACATCATTGAGAAATAATTAGGTTTGTTAAAGAGAATTATCCACATGTTATCCATATCATATCTAAACTTAAGAATTACATTATGTTGTACTCAACGAAAGTATATATAGTATTACTCATAAGATATAAAAAAAATACTTATAACAAAATTATGTTTCTTTCTTATTTAGCACACTAAAGAAACTTCGCTAATGCTTAGTTCGCCTGTTGGAGTTGAAAAATTCCAACTCGTTTTTGTCTTTTTTTTTTGTTTGTTTTGTTTTTGTTTTTTTTCTTTGAAAAAATCAACTCAATTTTATTATTCACAACTTCAAACAATAATTTAAAAACTCAAACTTTAAAAGTCTATAACTTTGATTCTAAATCCAAATGACATAATTTTTTTTAATAAAATTGCATAAAATTTCAAGATTAACGAACAATATCTACATTGATTTTTTAAATATATTTTAAATTTTTATATTTTTAAACTCTAATCAGCCAAACAAACAATTCCAAAACTTAACTTAACTCAAATAAAATAACTCCAATTTTTCACTCTACGGGAACCAATCGAAGGCATGCTCCATTTATGACAGTGTCAAATCTAAGCCCTAAGGCTGCAACCCCCGGGAGGGTTTACGCGGCTTAGGTGAATGGAGTGACCAGAAATTTCTCACTACTTCTCAGTGAATCATACACTTTGACTTTCTCGTCTGCTTAATGCCCTTGGTCAATCTATTCTGGATGACTATAATACCCTTGGACCTTCCCAGGCACACACGGTTGAAGAAGGGCATTTTCAAGGTTTCAAACTCTCAATAGAAAAATTTAGACTCTCTTTTGAATCACGTGTCCATTTTCAAAAAAGAAAATTTTCTTATTTTAAATGAAAAAATCTTTTCATTTTGAGATTATAAGATGGTGTCTTGATGCGTAAATTTTTTTTTTAAACGAAAAGTTATTAATGAGAAAAACAGTATTAGGAATAATGAATTGTGAGAAGATTTCAAAAAGATTTATTTATTTTTTTTCTAAAAAATTACTGTATAAAGTAAGTTTGAAACGAGATTTTTTTTAATGATGAGAGAATGATGAAAAAAGTCAACACAAACACTTTTTGTAAAAATTTTTTAATTCCGAAAATTAGATACCCCATCCAAACTGAGGGTTAGGTAACACGGATGGTATCAATAAATGCAATCATATATCTGCGACAAAAAAGTTATAAAAACATATCTTCTCTAAGAAGACTCCACGTGAAAATATTACTCAAAAACCTTCATCATCAGTTTTTGCGTTACTCGGTTTCTTCTCTGCAAACACCATGGAGAGAGGTCTTTGCTTTTCTTTTTTCTTTTCAACGTTGCATTCTTTTGTCACTTTCAAATGCCACCAATTGAACAAAACTTTTCTTCGTCGTTTTAAAGTAAAGCCAAGATTTGTCCTCATAATACAATATATCAAAAAATATATATATAATTTAACAGTAATGCTTTTTTAAGAATCTTCAAAACAGCTATTTTGTTTTAGTTTATTTATTTATTTTATTGTACATTTTGTAGGATCGTCGACGATTATTTATCCGGAGGCTGAAGATGAACAACCAGTACCCGTTACGATCGTGGAGGACTCCAACCTCGTTCCGGTTAGTCTTGTCGTACACCCCCCGGTGGATGCTCCGGCTCCGGCTCCGGCTCCTGCCCGGGTGGTTTTGTTGCGGCGTATATTAAACCACCAAGTCCAAATCGAGAAAGTAATTGTTTTGGTATTCTTCTCGTTTGTGGTTGGGTTTGTACTTGGACTTGTCCTAGTCCTAGAACTGCTTCCCCGGGGGAATTAGGCCGGGCGCTGAGGTTGGTGGATCACACAGCTTTAGTGGGCCTAACATAATATATATAGTACTACTTGTAGGGTGTTTGGTGAATGAGTTGAGTTTGAGTTGAGTTGAAATTTTTAAGTTTGAATTGAGTTGACTTTTTAAAAAGTAGTTATAAACTTTATTGACTTTTCAGAAAAAGATAAAAATTGAGATGAAAAAGTACAGTTTAATTAGAGTTAAACCTGGATACCAAACGGACCCTTGAAATATTTATATATGTTGCGTTATACGTCGTAGAACTGGACCTGGTTTTGTTATTCCTTACTATATATACATACATATATGTATATATATATATATATTATGGACTTGATTTTGTAAACTTTGCCTTATATAATTATGGACTGGTGTTGCTTTCTAATATGAGAGCAGGTGTTTTGTTGTTTTAATGTTGTATTGAGTTTTTTAAGGTGTGTTAACTGCTACTTCCAGATTGTTTGAATGTTTGTTGTTGTTGTTATATTGGAAAATGATTAAACCTCCAAGTTTCCAAAAATATAGAGGAATAGGTTTGAGAGAGTGAAGGCGAAATATGATTTTGGTGTTTAGGATATACTATAGTAGAGTTGAGAGTGAGTTGCCATACAACACATGAGAGGAAATGTTTTCGGCAAGGAAAATCAAAGCCACAAATCTTCATGCATGTTAATTACTAGGAAAAATGAAACTAAAGATTTTGGAATGTTATTTTTATCTAGCCACACTGAAGATCATGTAAACTAAAGGACCGAGTACATCCTTAAAGAGTTTTTTTTTTTATTTTTATTTTTTTATTTATTTTTTTAATGCAAATGTAGAAGGTGAATTTTGTTTTTAGTAAAAAAATCCCATTGCAAACCAACACAAATTTCATTTGAAAGAAAAATTTTTTCAATGAATTTATTGAAATTATTGATAAATAAATTTGCAATATCAAAGACATTTTTATCGAAATTTACCTGCAAGTCAAAAGAGTAATAAACTAAATTCGCATCGATTTTTTTACTAGATGTCATCAGAATCAATAGTAATTAACCACCAGCAGTCACTTATAATTTATAGGAAAATACTTTTATAGTGAGAGTATAAAGATTTATGTATATTCTAAAACACTTATAATCTATAGGAAAAAGCCTTTCGTGAGAGTATAAAGATTTATGTACATACTTAAATATTATTAGATCGGTGCCGGGAGGCCTTACAATCTCTGATAATTTCCCATCTTACTCAGTGACATTAGAGTGGAAGACACGGAAACTTGAAAATTGAATGCATAGCCAAAGCTTCATTCAATTTGTTGTGGCAAGTGAAGTACTTTTTACCGCAATCCAGAGTCAAGGAGATTAGAAGAAACAAATGAGAACTCCGGTGTATATATTGTTAATGTTTGCGGAGAGACAGCAACATGAAGAGGTTTGTGATTCCTACATCATACCTAAAACGGCCTATATTCCAATAGTGTTCCTAACCCAAGTTGGAGAATTCGGTATTGTCCTATTCTTCCAGCTTGGATCAGTTGGATCCGATTTGAACACAAGCAATGGGTTGGCTAGACTGCACAATTGGAGGATTGGCTTAGCGTCCTTCTAGTAGCCGCATGCTCCGGAACAAAGGAAGCGCTAAAACCGATCAACAAACAAACTAGCGTTAAGAATCTGATATCTTTGAAATAAGAATAAATTATTGCATCGGAGAGTTTAAATTCCTTTATTCTAAAGGATTTCTTGGTGGCATCTTCTAGTCCTACACCCCTCTTCGAATGATACCAATATTTTGTTACAATTTAGATTTATTTTAGGGTGGGGGCCGCCATTCCTCATGCTAATCTAGCCATTTTCGAACATGTCTTTCCCGCCCCATTCAATTCAATGGAGGACTTCTCAATTCTTGCAATCCCAAGCTTATTCTTATTATATTATTAAGGATATTAAGTTCACCCCAAAGTGTTCCTGGACCGTATGCATATATCCGTAAATAACTTAGTGCAACATGGCAAATTTCATTGACAGGAATCAGCAAAGAAAAGAAAAACTGGTCAATGTTCGTATTTCATTCATTCCATCGGTACGCTCTCAGGAACCTATAGTTGTGATCCGTTCCTATTCAAGAAACAGGAACAGTCTCACTTCCTTTTGGCTCTCTTTCCTTTGCTCTTCCATTTCTTAGTAGGAGTGCTCCTATATGTTAGCAGGACATTTCGTGCAAGGACTGGGTTTGAGTTGGTGCACTAACTAGGTTGTTTTTTTCTCGCCTAATGGCTCTATCTTCCCAATGAAAAACGGAGATTAATGGGTGTGAAAAATTTGTGCTCCTTGCTTCCTAGCTAAAATGGTGAGCGTGAATTTTATTCCCAAGTATATTCAAAGCAGTGGGAATCAAAAGCCCTGACATTCTCTCTTGCGCAAAGACAATTGTTATTAACAGGGGAAAAAAACAAAAGAAAAAATGCTTTAAACAAAAAAATAATGCATTAATTGCAATATCACATCCTTGTATATTTCTCATTCTGGGAGTACTTATTTTCCACTCCACAAGGTAAAGAGAATGACAAGGGAAAAAAAAAAAAGACACAAAAAGTCTCTGTTGTATATCCTAGTCTCTGCTTTACATGAAGGTGGTTATTATGGAACTTCATAACTTTGCTCATTACTTCATGAAACACAAAGATTAGAGATGAGATCGATGAAGGCATCTTCTGCGCAAGGAATCGTCAGACCACCCATCGGATGATCAAATCCAAATTCTTCTTCGGCCTGACTTAGCAACTCTTGGAATGAATGATGATTCAGCAATGAAACGGGAATCACAAACCGCTTCTTCTCAATATTCTCTCCGACATAAACTGTAAAATGGCCTTTCGGAACATCTAATGTCATTGAAGCTGCTTTGTTTGTGTTGGAGAAAGACCTTTGAAGCAATTTCTTAGCTGGAACTACTCTGGGCAAACGGAACCCCATGTCTATTTTTATATGTCTTTAGAGGAAGAATGAGAAAAGGTGAGAGCTAGGAGAAGATCTCCGAGGACTTAGAAGACAATGAAATTTTTGGAAATGTGATGACCGGACTGCCTAGTAAACCCAACTAAATGCTTATTTATAGCCGGAAGTTTGTGTAGAATATCTCTTGTTGCTTCGAATGAGAGGTAGAGATCACATGGGATTGTCTTTAAACTCTTCATTACATAACCATTCAGATCAATATAGGATCCACACAAGACCCCACTTTTTACACAGAGAAAGTTTTGTTACTAAAAAGTATAAAGATTTTCTGATGGTTTGGACCCGATCACGTTTATATGCTAACAACTAACCCTACATTTTGTAGAACTCTTGTTCCGTGGAATGAACGGCGAGAAGCAATTTAGATGGGGTCTACTGAGAGCTACAAGTTCATTGGAGATCACATGGCACTGTCCTCCAACAAACAACAATGAAGATAATGCATGAGTTTTATGGACTTGTACAGCTGATCGTATCGCATTTTGATGACATGCTAGTTTGGGACATCACAAACTTCTCTGTCTTTGCCGGACAGAACCTTTGAAGTCAAAGGGAATTAAAAATCATGAAAAAATTATTTTTTCATGATTTTAAAGGAAAATATAATTGTTTGAGAAGATTACTATTTTTCCACTTAAACTTCCTAAAATGATGAGAAAATTATAAGGAAAACAAAATTAGACTTGTGGCTGTCCAGATGGATAGGCTCTGTAAATTATTAGTACAACAAAATGGGGACATTTTCAATAGTAAAAAAAAAAAAAAAATTGTCCAGACAAATAACTCATTCAAAAAAAAAAAAAAGGAATGATCATCCATTTATATCAGTAGTAGGGACATTTTCTACTTGTTCCCCAAGGAAAATATTTACATTGTATTTAAATCACCCGTTGCAATTCCTGCCTTAAAAAATCGTCCCACTAATTTTTTTTTTTTTTTTAGTTGTGGTCAAATATTGGTTTCTAGCCTTGTACTCGAGAATAAAACCGAGAACTTAGAAATAAAAACAAGCTATAAAGTAGGTGGAAACCAGTACGTCATTTGAAGTTGATATTGTGTTTCGAGATTCATCATAATACGACCGATTTTTCTTTGGAGGCCATTGGATATATGGTTCCATGGTTAGAAACATAAGCACCTAAAAGTTTGAAACATCACATGGTTCTGCTCTCCAGCTCGTTCTAAATGGCTGACATGAAATTCTCTTTTTATTTAAAAAACAAACACACCAATTGGATATAAAATGACTGTTAAGAGGATAAGCCTTCTATTAGACGGAGGAGGTGTATGAGACATGCAAGTCTCTTCCGTTGAGAAAACCGATAAGACAAGCCGGGCCATATTTGTTATGAGTTGAAATAGATGGTCAAATTATGTGTTCTCAATATAAAAACCTTTGTTAATTTGGTAGGTAGATGAATACATGTGATGACTAATGCACTTGCATAAATCACTAGGCCACAACCAATTGCGTCTCACCATACATTTCATGTTACCCAATTCGACAGAGTACATAGCTGGCGTATGAAGTATGTTTCATAGGCCCCAAGAAACTCCAAGTCCTCGGAAATTAGAGGTAGGAGTGGGACATGGGGCTTATCTTTTTTGTATATATATATATATATATTTTTCATTTTTTATTTCAGTGGTAATGAAGAGTTCAAGACAAACCCATGTGATACCTCATCCGTCCTTATTACTCACTCGACCCCTGAGAAGTCTTACTCTTCCACTGATTCAGAGCAACAGGAAATGTCCTTAATTTCTTTTATTATAAATAAGACTGCAGTTGGAGGTTTTTCCACAAGGCAATTCATAACACAAGCAAATATTTCCTTGTCTTCCACTTCCACTTGAAATTTCTTTCTTTCTCTTCTACAGATATACACAAAAATGGGTTTTCGTTTGCCCGGAGTACTCCCAGCTAAGAAACTTCTTCAACGGTCTCTCTCTAACTCAAAGAAAACGGCTTCAATCACAGTAGAATATGTCCCGAAAGGCCATTTCGCTGTTTATGTTGGGAAGAGCGAGAAAAGGAAGTTTGTCATTCCTGTTTCATACCTCAACCAACCTTCTTTCCAAGACTTGCTAATTCAGACAGAAGAAGAATATGGATTTGATCATCCAATGGGGGGCCTAACAATTCCTTGCGCAGAAGATGCCTTCATTGATCTAATCTCAAGCTTGAATGCTTCATCCGACTGACTAAGATCACAAAGATTCATCAATGCAATTGTGTAAAACAAACAAATACTATAAAAGTATACCTATTTTTTCCCGTTCTCTTTTACTTGTGGAGTGTAAAATGGCTCCCAGAATGAGACATGTAAAAAGGAAGGATGTTATTTGAATGTTGAATCAATTTTCTTCCAAGCATACTTCTCTACTTATCTTTTTATTTTTTCGTTGTCCACTTTTTCTTAACTTGGAATCTCTTACAAACATGCTGTTTTGAAAAAGACAAACACTTTGTGGTAATTATTTTAAGTGCTTAAGATTGACTGAATCATTTACAGTTGAATGTTGTAGTTTTCATCCCTATTAGATTTTGAATTTATCCCACATCATTAATTTATTGGATGTTGTGGATTTATGTTGTTATATGTAGATTGAACACATCTCCTTTTGAGGTAACTTTTAATGATAGATTCTATTTAAACTTATTTAATAATTTAATAATTTTATAGTGTCTCGTGTATTTACAAGTTCAATCAGCCGCAATGTAATCCTCTCTTATTGATTACAATATTTAGAACTGCTCTACAGTCCACCAAATTAGGCATATATTAGTCAAATGGAAGTCTACAAGTGTTTGACAACAAAAACTTTAAAAAAAAAAAAAAAATTTCTGGAACTTTCAAAAGTGACTAAAACATTAAACTACTTTAAGTGTTATTGCATGTCACTCTTTGTATCACAAATCATTCTTGATTTAACGGTATGGCTAGCTCCAAATACAATAGAAATTAATTCTGCTATCCCATATACATTTTAATGCTAATACTTATAGGGCCCGTTTTGGGATTTCTTCACACATATCTCCAAATGTTTTTTTTTTAAATCATTTTCTTCAACTCAAAATTACTTTTTACTAATTTATATCTCCAACTGTCTACAATAAGCTCAAATTTTAAAAATTCAGAACTTTATTATTCTAAATATAAATGAGATGATTTATTTATTTATTTATTTTGAAAATTGCAAAGAATTTGGAGAAATAATATCCATATTAATATTTTTTCCGAATATATTTTAGAGTTTTACACTTTTTTACTCCAAACAAAATTTTTTTTTTAACTTATCTCAACTCCAATTGAAATTTTCATCTCCAAAACCTGCCCCCAAATCAGCCCGGAGAGGCTATAATTTATGACTATATATGAAGTCTGAAGTCGCCGTATATCACTTGCATAGAAAAAAACTGCAACAATTCTAAGGAAACATAAGAACCTATAATATCTAGGTTAAATGATGTTGAGATAAATATTTATATTTAAGTTTGAAAATATAAATAGAAACAGAAATTTGATTGAACAAAAAAGAAAGTGATATAAAATATTGCGATTACGTCCTTCGTATATTTCTTTGTTTGGGTGCAATTTTCAACTCGACTAGTAAAGAGAATAACCAAAAGTTGAAAAAGAAAAATTTATAATTTTTGTTCTCTGATTTTCAAAAATTGTAGTCATAGAGCTGCCTAGCTAATTGTAATTGTTGTCATAACAGGGACCAAAATGGAATATAAATTTTTGTTTTCATATTTAGTTCCCTTTTTCTAAACGGAAATATTATGTTTCATTTCTCTCTTAATATGGTGCAATAAATCAATATCTAAAGAGGGGAAAAAAGCTGCATACAAGTTACTCATTTTGAAGAAAAATTTGTCTTCCATTTATATCATTCTTGGGGACCTCATCATCCTTTGAGTCCCCAAAGAAAAATATCTACATGGAATTGGCATTGCTTGCCTTAAAAAAATGTTTAACAATGATTTTCGTTAGCTTTTCTCATCCATGGGATCATAGATATCGATTCTCATGATGAGGCATTCAAGTGAGTAATGACATTGACGAAGGCATCTTCTCCACACGGAATTGTAAGGCCTCCCATTGGATGATCAAACCCAAATTCTTCTTCAGCTTGACTTAGCAACTCTTGGAATAAAGGCTGATTCAGATATGATACAGGGATCACGAACCGCGTCATTTTTCCATGATCGCTGACATAAACCGCCAAATAGCCTTTCCGGACATCTGCTACATTTGATGCTGCTTGGTTTCCTTTAGAAGAGGACCTCCTAAGAATCTGCTTGGCACTAACTACACCGGGCAAGCGGAAACCCATTGTTTTGCGGGAGAAGAAAACGAATGAAAAAGTGTCCAAAGAAAAGGATCTTAAAGGGCTTAAAGATGAGAAAAGCTGTGATGCTTGTGGTTTGCTAATGAACCCAATCTTCTTTGTATATATAGTGGATGCTTGACATGAAAATGAGCTGGACGGGAATAACTAGAATTCATGAGCCCGCGACAATCACATGGTTCTGTCGAGCCACTTATCGATAGTATTGGTTCAAAAAATGGCTGGTGAAAGAGCTTTTCATAGCCAATTTGGTCTAAAAGAATGACAACTAAATCAATAATTTGCAAGTAAAAGGAGATATGGATAGGCGGGTGAAAACCGGCTTGTATTAGTATATAGACATAAGCACTTGATATGTCACATGGTTATGTCTGTACAACTCATTCCTAAAGAAACTAGTCAAGTGATGTAGGCCCCATTTCACAAGATGATATCAATTAATTAGTATACTTTTGGAACAAATTAATCCGTTTAATTATGCGATATACTATGACAGCTTCAACAAAGAGTACACAGTTTAGTACTGCCATCAAGTACGGCATGCCTGCTATAGTGCCATGTTACAGCCTGTTTGGTCATTGTTGTGTGGGATTAGGGACAATAAAAATAAAAATTAGGATAAGATTCTAATACTTTAATTGGACAAAAGTTTTTAAAAACTGGACTGGAAAAGTTATTCAGTCATTGTCCAAAACCCCTTAGAGGGGATTCAATTATCCCAAGTAAAAGTATGGGATAACACAGGACTAGACTACTTGCTTTAACGAGTTTGTCTGTAGCTTCGAGTTGGCCTATATTTAGTGTTGCTGTCATCTGCTTTTACATACATATATATATATATATATATATTTATATGGATATGATTTCAATAATTATTCTAATATTTACGTACATCGATGATTAGGTTGTAATAAATTAGGTAATTGGTAAAAAAAAAATGATAATTAATGAGTATTGAACTAATAAAACTCATTAAATGTAATTTCTTAATTTATTAGGTTGCTATTAATTTTCTATCAAATTGCTTTTTATCCGGAGAAAACTTCTATTGATTTATTGGTTGTAGCATCAAATAAGTTTCTCCATAATGGAGTTCTTACAACGAATTTACAAAAAAAAAAAAAAAAAAAATAATAATAATAATAATAAATAAATAAAATAACATTAAAATAAGGAAGAAAACAAATGCAGAATATGAATTAATAAAAGAAAATAAATTGAAAAGAAAAAAAATCTGGAATGGAAGTGAATCAAGAATGATATATATTCAAAAATTAATAGAGAATGAATCATTAATTTAGATTTTTTTAAGGAATCAATTTAGATTTCATTTTGAATATAAAAAATCGATTAAATAATCATATCAATATGTTAATAATAAGTCATAAAATATGTCATATCATCAAATGTAATTAAATTATGCATGATTTTTTATAATTTTATCTAGTAATCATTCATGATTATAAAATTAGAGTAACCATTCAACTCTTCCAGATAGCTATATTATATAAAACTTAAGGTTGTGTCTAACATTCTTATTATTTTTTTTTCCCCTGTGATAATAGCTTCTTTTGTTGACTTTTTAATTTATAAGTTTTTACATCTATTTTTCTCAACATATGAATAGGTTGGTTAAAATCATATTTTATTTTAAAATAAATACATCTAAAAATTGGATATATTTTATTTTAAAATCATATTTCACCCCGACCATCCTCGATCTGGGTCTCGGCCCCCATTCTCTCCCCTCTGCCGCGACTGAGTTTAACCCCCCCCCCCCCCCAAATCCCCTATTTGGCTCTTGGCTCCCCTCCCCTCTCCTCCGCCGCGAGTGCGTTTGCCCCTCCCTTCCCCCCCCGCCACGACTGGGTTTGAAGGACGGTGCAACCAATAGTGAACTCAATCAATTTTTACCGGTTTCTCCTCCACCTCCGGCTTCAATCCTCTCCACCCGCTCCTATCTTAACAAGCACATTTAATGGGCCCGTTTTTTAATCCTCTCATTTCTGACCTTTGAATCTTACACTACCAATGAGGTAAAAAAAAATTGACCTCATTGTAGAATTGGCCTATATTTATATATGCAATTCTTGAAAGGGTATTTGAGAGAGACATATGATCTGTTCTATAGTGATGGTACAGACTGGATGGGGTCTACTTTGAGGTATGGGCTATTTTGAGATCACATGGTGGTCTTGTCTTCCTATTCTTCAATTATGCATTCAAAGTTAATATGTGAAAAATGTTATAAAAAGTATTTCCAACCTGGTCTAGCTAAAAGGCCAAGAAACACATGATAATACCGACAGCCAGATAGCTCCAATACTCATGACATTCTATTTTAAATATTATAATTATTAGTTGATTTACATGTAACTTTCTATTTATAATCTTGTAATACGATACAATTTAAAACTATTAGTGTAAATTACAAGTATTATTAAAAAATATTACATTAGAATCAACTCGTTATTATAATAATATACAAAAAAAAATTACAAATACCGTTTTATAAATGTGTCAAATATAAGATTGATTATACCTATATATATGTATAGTATGTTAAATGCAAAATCTCCCAGTTGCTTAGAGGTGAATGGAAGCATCACATGGTTCTGTTCTCCTGCTCATTGTAATGAACTTGACCTTGTTTATAAACCGTATAGTTTTTGGAATACATGGTGCCCTGCTTTTATCTGTATAATGATCTAATCAGTGTCAACTTGGCATGACTTTAGCTGAGATATATATACATATATATATGTATATATATATGTATAAAAAAGCCCAAATTTAACAGAACTGACTAACCTTCCTAACTAAGGGACAGGCTTCAGACAAAAGGACAACTTTGACGCCGATACGAATGAAAATTGTGTCTCAGTTTAGCATCAAAGCTTAATCTAATACGATTATCTCTAACTAATTAAGCAGAACATGTCTTGGTTTGAGGCTAATGATTCAAACAAACGGATTATGTTAACTTTAAGTCCTATTTCTCTCCAGATCTTGCAGTTTAAGAACTACTTGAAGAAAGAAAAAGAAGAACAAATAACAGATTCAATAAAAAGTTGCTATAGCATTCATTTGTATCATTCTCAGGGACATTTTCCTTTAAGCCCCTAAGGAAAAATATTTACATTGTATTGGCATGTTTTGCTTTACAAAATTGTAACAATGCTTTTCGCTAGCAATTGTCATATATTGGTGTCTCATCATACATTTAAGCGAGAAATGAGATCGATAAAGTAATCTTCTCTACACGGAATTGTTAGTCCACCCATTGGATGATCAAATCCGAATTCTTCTTCAGCCTGATTTAGCAACTCTTGGAATGAAGGCTGGTTGAGGAATGACACAGGAATCAAAAACCTCTTCATGTCATTCTCGGCTCCGACATAAACTGCCAAATAGCCTTTTGGGACATCAGCTACTAGAGCTGAAGTTGCTTGGTATCCATTTGAAGAAGACCTCCTAAGAAGTTGCTTGGCACTAACAACACCGGGCAAGCGGAAACCCATTTCTGTATGTAAGTTTGTATTTGAAGGCGAAGAAAAGGAACAAAGGGAAATATCTCAAAGGATTTGAAAGTGAGGAAAGGTTTTTGCTTCTTGAGAATGTGTTGAGGACTTGGCTTGCTATAAACCCAATCTTATGTGTATATATAGCAAATGATCATAGATAGGGTATGTGAAAGAGACATATGATCTGTTGTACGAAACGAATGGCGGAAACTGAAGAGGCTTCTAACCTTATGGGGTCTATTGGGAGACATCAGACACGAGCAATCACATGGAGTTGTCTTTCTACGCATCTATTTGGATTTGAAGTTCTGTGGTGAGAAGAGAAAATGTCCAAACTGGTCTAGCTTAAAATCCAACAAATAAACAAGTTTGAAATTAAAAAATATATATATGGAGAGAAAATATCACAAGTTGGTGAAAACCAGTAGATGCCTTGAGCTGTTTGGAGGCAACCCGAAACAAAGCAGGGTTACATTAATATTAGAGATACAAGTACCCGAAAACCCACATGGTATTGTTTTCTCCAGCTCATTCTAAAGAACTAGGCAGTGATTGAAACAGTATAGTTGTTGGAATACATGATGGCCCGTCAACTACTAAATTTTAAGTGCTATAAGAATATATCAAAACCTAGTTTGTTTGTGCGAGTAGCCTTAAAAATATTTTGACATGCCTCAACACCACATCTTCATTTTGTCAAGAACATAACAAGTGTTTGTGGACCAAACTAAATTTATTTTTATCTTATGTCCTTAAGGGTATGTCATCCAGTAACAAGTAGTACTACTGTTAACTATGGGAGGACAAACAATGGACATCCGATTAAATGTTAAAGTACAATGAATCTTCTGACAGTTGTAAAGAATTTGAAATAAAAAAATTGAAATACTTGGATCAGAACTGTAATTTATTTTGGACATAACAAAGTCGAAACATGATACCATTTTACCATTTATTAAACGAGCCATGTCCTATAGGCCGAGAACAGTAGTTTCTTTTGCAGGTAATTTCAGTTGCAACATAGCGCAATTCTAGTATCACAGTAACTGTCATACGGTTTAACTTCTAGTATCCCACTTCTCTAAAAAGTATTGCCGCCTTGTTTACAATTCAAACCACACTTTTACTAATCTTTTGTCCACTAAAGCAACAAACCAAGCATTTATTGACCTAATTCATGATATTTTTAGTCCTCTAAGGATGACCATGCAGTCCTGTGTCCCGGTAACATTTTGTCTCAGCATGTCGTTTCAGTTCAGTTCTTAAATATAGGCCAAGGGTTTTGATAAAAGAGTAGAGCAAAGACATTAACTGTTTAATATAAGACGATAGCAAGAAAAATCAAATAAAAAATGAAGCCTAAAGACATTAATCTTACTATGATCTCAGTTGTTGGATATCAATTAAAATGAAGAGATACACAATTAAATTAGCAAATTTTAATTTACAACATTTTCGAGTTGTCAAACAATTTCCTTTTGCCTAAGAAAGGAAAACTACAAGATCTACAAAATTGTGTTTGCTGATAAATGTTAGGGGTACAAATTAGAATCTATTCAAAACTGAGAAGTGAGATCAATGAAGACGTCTTCTCTGTGAGTTCACCCATCGGATGCTCATACCCGAACTCTTCCTCTGCCATGCTAAGCAGCTCTTGAAATGCAGGCTCGTACAGGTACGACACAGGTACTACATATCGCTTCTTCTGCTCCTCTCCAACATACACGGCAAAGTAGCCTTTTGGAATGGTTGAAGACTTCAAAGCTGCTTCTTTAAGGCCAGAAAGTGTAATATCCAAAAATTTTCACGAACTCATGATTTTCTTGTATATAAGAAATCTAAAGTTTGTACTATGTGTTTATGTGCAATTGTATGGGAAATATACTGCGGAAACCGTCTTTACGGGCCAGATAGTATAATTAAGTTTTAAAACCACCATAGAAAAATCAAGCACCTAAAATAGGATATTAAAGACCAAATGGCTTTAAATAAAAAGAAAAATTTTTATACAGTCCAACTTTACACAGATAAATTTTGGACTGCAGTCAAGCAAAACAGTACTGAATTGTACTGTGTATTAATGAAAACAGTATTAGATTTATCTGTGTTAGCATAAAAGTGGACTGTATATTGAAGAAAAAGCCAAACGAGGCCTTAGTATGACATCATCTACCTTTTGATTTATGACATCACCTTATTTGGAATTATGACATCATAATTCCATGAACCAACCATTGAAAGACAAGTGTCCTATTCTAGAAACTTCTTGCTTGTTCTCCAAGAGTCATGGCCGGCCACATACCCCCCCCTTTTTGTGTGATTCCTTGCTTTTTCAAGGACTAATGGTGCAATTTTAGAAAGTTCTTCATCACCTATAAATAGGTGAACCCATAATTCAAAAAAATTAGAAAACCTAAGCCAAACTCTTGCCATTTTCTCTCTCAAAAATCCGGACTTTCAAGGGTGAGCAAGAACAAAGAAAAAAATTTGAGAACCAAAGGGGTTTTAGTGTTAGGGTAGTCGGTTTTTCTCTACAACAACAAGCAAGGGTTTTGAAAATTTTTGTGCCCTTTTTCTAGGCCTAGAGGCCGGCTGTGATAAGGAGGAAAAGTGAGGAAAATTGAGAGTGGTTAGTGGCTGATTTTAGTTCAAGAAGCCACCAAGGAATCAACCGAAATCTTGGTGCAATTGGTGGAGTGAAACCGGTTAGGTGGAGCCTAGGAGGAGGAAGAAAAAGTGGACCAAACCCTAGCCCAAAATCTTGAGTGATCAAGGTAATCCCTTAAACCCTAAGCTCTTCAAATTAAATTTCAATTAGGAAATTTATATGTATTTCCAAGCAAGGGATGTAAGAGCATAAGCTCAATTTACTTATTGCCCTAGAATAGTTTAGGTATGGTGCTTGATTAGGTATTAAGGGTGGTTTGGTTTAATGGCTTTGATTGGTTATGTTTATGCTTGTTTGAATGGTTATGTTTATGCTTGTATGAATGTTAGGGTGCATGCTAGATGGATGATGAAATGTATGTCCCCTGTTTTATGTGCAAACCGGTTCTAAAATTTCATGCTAGGTTGTTAGTTTCGGTTATGGAATGGTGAGACAACCTAGAATCATGCAAACCTAGGCTAGGACAGTTCGGTTTTTGGTTTGCATGGGCGCATTTGAGTAGCATGATTGTTAATGTGGGACGTTAGAAAACGCTGCATGTATGCTATCTAGGCTCCCGCGTGTTCGGTTGAGTTAGATTTGCGACAATAAGACGTAAAACGAATTTAAGAATGAAAACTGCCAGTTCGGGTACAAACTGGCCAGTTTTCTGGAAAGAGAAATTTGAGGCCTTTAGAGGCCGAATTGGGAAAAACGTAAAACATGAAAGTTGTAGAGAAGAGATTTTCCTAGAGGAAAACGCGGACAGTTTTTGAAAATAAGGCTCCAAAGGCCTTCGTTTTTGTAAAAACCCGAGCCTGACCGTGCCCAGGATTTATACACGGCCAGGTGAGTTCAAACGGCAATATGAACATGTTAGAGTCCGAATTAAATTTTTCGTAAAACATGAAAGTTTTAGGATTTCTCAAGAGCTAAAACTTTCATGAAGACAACTTTTTCAAATTCAAATTGGATTTTTAAACTGACACGGATTTCTAAAGACTGTGCCGGGAACAGGAAATTCCTGCACAGGATTTTCTAAAACAATGCAGAAAAACTATATTTTTACACCAACACCCCTGTTTTGATTATGAAAACTGTTTCAAAGGCAGTTTTCAGCCTTTAATGATTTTTATAAAGTCACACTTCAAAAACCACGAATTTTCAAGTTAAACAAAAGATTGTTGTCAAATTTTCCAAATTTGGAAATTAGATTTTTTAAAAAAGACAAAGCATAGAAACAAGAGGTTGACGGATGGTAACCGGGAAGGATACCCGAGTTACTAGGCTTGGTCCAAAGCCAAGTTTGACCATAAAATATTGACCATCTCAAGGGTTACCTCATGTAACCTAATGAGTTATCATGTGTATAATTGGGGGACATATAACTAAGATTGTGTATGAATGTTGGAAAAGTTACCAACATTTTATAGGATCCTTATCCTATGTTCTTTTTAATAGCAGGAAGTAACCTGCAGTTGCGATCTGGGTTGAAGCAACAAAACCAGAAACCTAGCATATCAGGCAAGTATCAAACCTCACCTACAGTGTGAAAATAGTAAATACTATTTTCAAATATGCTATGTTAAGCTATGCTATTTACACTATATGTTTAAATATACATGCTATGTTGTGTTATGATATGCGATGATATGCTACGACATGTTACATGTTATGCCATGTTATAAGAATGTCATGTTAACAAAAATGCCATGTTTTCTAAAAATGTCATGGTTTCCAAAAATGCCACGTTTACAAAAATGTCATGGTTTTAAAAATGCCATGTTTTCAAGAATACCATGTTATAGCAAGTGTTAAGTTAGATAGGACATAGTGACATCATAAGGCATGTTCACTAATGTTAAATCATATGGTAAGATAAATCAAGTAAGGTGTCGTACCAACCTCCCGTGATCGTGGAGGCCACATGATTCAGTTGTGACATATACCTTCCGTGATCGTGAAGGGTCAAGTTATAATTCCCAGAACTGTTAGGGCCTTGCAAACCCTAGCTTTGTCTGGAGGCTGCGCGCTTTTGGTACGTACACTATGGGCCCACATGTTGAGACAAGATAATAAATTAAAGATTGAGTCAATAATGAAGCATAAGACTTTCAATCGATTATAAATGGTTCATGCATAAGCTACATGATGATTGGCATATTTTAAGATGTTTGAATTATTTTGTGAGATTACGTTTATACTTGCTGGGCGAAAGCTCACTCTTATATTCATACTGTAGGTAAGAAGCCTGCAGTTTAAGTGGTGGGCTATGCAGACGATGCGGCGGGTGAAGGGCGGTGTGGGATACCACTACGTAAAATTTTCCGCAACCGCTTTTGAGTTAAAATAGATATATTTCAAAAATAAATTATGTTGTGCAGTATGTATGAAGTTTAAAGACTTGAGATTATACTTTCAGTATGGTATGTATGCATGACAAGTTTTTCTCTACTAAATAACTTATGTGAATATGTTTTAAAATAAAAAAAAAAAATTTGTCTCAAATTTTCAAGAAAAAGAACAAGTATGTATAGTGTCGACCTGGCTTGGGAAGTCGGGGCGTCACAGTTTGGTATCAGAGCGGTATCCTGCCAGCCTACTTCACTTCGCCTCACATCGCTTCTGCAACGGCCCAAGTAAGTTATGTTATTTTCTTATGATTAAAATTAAGATTTTATGTGCGTAGTAAGTATCTTTCTTCAACGGCCATGCTGGAAAATGTTGGACACTGGGATGACGATGGGAGGTGCCTTAGCTTGGTGGTGGCAACTAGGTGACGTACGGAAATGATGGGAAAGTTTTATATTTTCCAAAAATATTATGGTTATGAACTCCTGTTGTAAAGGAGATACGAACAAGAACATGATAAATTCAGATATGTTCATATTATGCTTTTATATGGAATAAAGATTATGATTCTATATAAAAGGCATGATTTCAAGAAGCTAAAATTATTTCCTTATTTTCCGTACAGAACCATGCCACCAAAGCGCAGAAGAGTACCGACCCAAAACGTTGATCTTGCGGCCCAGCTGAATGAGCTAAGGCAAATGATGTTAGCCCAACAGCAAGAGATAGGGGGGCTTAGAGCTCAGTTAGCTCAGCAGAATCAGGGACCTCCTGATGCTAGAATACCACCAGCACCTGTGAATCAGCCTGCTGCACCGGAAATTCCTGATGTTGACCCGGTGATTCCAGAGAACCCCATAGCCCCTGAAATACCTGTTGCGCCTGTAGCTGTACCACCAGCACCTCTGGTTCGAACTCCTGAAGAACTTTATGACAGATTTCGGCGCATGAAGGCACCAGAATTCGAGGGGTCTACAAACCCAATTGAGGCCGACAACTGGTTGATTGACCTCCAGGTCGCCCTAAATTTCCTCAGACTTAATGATCAGGAGAGAGTCCTCTGTGCATCCTTTATGCTACGGAAAGATGCTCGCCTCTGGTGGGAAACAGTCCAAATCCGGCGAGATGTTACTGAGATGACTTGGGAAGACTTTGTAGAGGAATTTAAGGAAAAATACTTCAACACTGAGGTCATGGAAGCTCAACAAGACGAGTTTGACAGGTTCCGCCAAGGAAATCTATCGGTAGCCGAAGCCGTCAAAAAGTTTGAGCAGCTAGCACGTCTCTGCCCTCACCTCATCAGTTCCGAAAGGGATAAAGTAAGAAGAATGATGAGGATGTTTCGCCCGGAATTAGCAGTGGTAATTAGCAGTGGCCCCCATCCACCATTCACTGTTGCTGAATGTGTCAGCAGGGCAATTCGAGCTGAATACTGGGTAGGACAGAACAAGGAGCAACGGGCTAAGTATTTCCAGGAGAAAAGAGAAGAGAAGGCCCAAGCTAAGCAGAATCAGGTCAAGCAAGGCCAGACCTCACAACAGAAGGGTCAAGGAGGACCTTCGGGCCAAAACAACAACAACAGGCAGTACGGCAACAACCAGCAGAAGAGGAAGTGGAATGCAGGAGGACAGGGGAATCAACAAATTTTTCCTCAGAAAAAGAATACTCCTGATAGCAACAGTTATCCCACTTGTCAGAAATGTGGGAGAAGGCACCCGGGAGATTGCCGTGCTGGAAACGGTCGCTGTTTTCTATGTGGTAAGGAAGGCCACTATGCTAGAAACTGCAATCTCAATCCCCAGAGTCTGCAAAACCAACAGAGAGGACAGGGATCTCAACTTCACGCTGCACAATTGAAGCTTGAGGGACCTGCAATCTCTCAAGGCAGGCTGGAAGCTCCGGAACCTCAAGGACGCATTTATGCCTATACAAAGGAGGATGTTCAAGCTGGACCTTCCACCGTGGTGACAGGTCAGCTTCCTTTTGCCCAACATGATGCCTATGTGTTAATTGATTCTGGAGCTACGCATTCATTCACATCACCTAGGTTCGCTAAGAAACTAGGTAGAGCCAGTGATAGAATCGGAAGAACATTTAGGACTGCATTACCCTCCGGGGAGATTCTGCTGTCTGATTATTGGATACGTCATGTTCCAATAATTATATGTGGTAGGGAAATGTATGTCAACCTGATCATCATTGACCTATACGACTACGATGTCATCCTGGGTATGGATTTCTTGGGGAAGTACAACGCAGTGATCGACTGTCCACGACGTACTGTCACGTTCAAGCCAAGTGGAGCCGAGGAGTTTATTTTTAGAGGATCGACTCCAAAACAGCCGAAAATGTTCATTTCTGCGCTGAAAGCTAGAAAATTGTTGGCAGAAGGATGTATAGGATTTCTAGCCAACATGGTGGACAAGACGCAAGAGACCGAGAGCAGGCCGGAAGAAGTACCGATAGTCCGGGAATTTATAGAGGTTTTTCCTGAAGAATTGCCAGGACTGCCACCAGAACGAGAGATCTCCTTCGAGATTGAGTTACTTCCTGGATCGGCACCAGTATCCAAGGCACCTTATAGGATGGCGCCTGCCGAACTTAAAGAACTGCAGATTCAGTTACAAGAGCTTCTGGATCGAGGATTCATTCGTCAAAGCTACTCGCCATGGGGAGCTCCAGTTTTGTTCGTTAAGAAGAAGGATGGCACTCTTAGGATGTGCATTGACTATCGGGAATTGAACAAGATAACCATCAAGAACAAGTATCCCTTGCCTCGGATCGACGATCTGTTTGATCAGCTGAGAGGAGCTTCAATTTTCTCGAAGATTGACCTACGATCCGGATATCACCAGCTTCGAATTAGGGAAGGAGACGTTCCTAAGACAGCCTTTCGTACGCGATATGGACACTACGAGTTCCTCGTTATGCCATTCGGACTGACAAATGCTCCAGCAGCCTTTATGGACCTGATGAATCGAGTATTCAAGGATTACTTGGATAAGTTTGTTATCGTCTTTATAGATGATATCTTGATTTATTCAAGATCAACTGAAGAGCATGAGGAGCATTTAAGGATTGCTTTACGGATTTTAAAGCAAAACCAGCTCTACGCTAAATTCACAAAGTGTGAATTTTGGTTGGAAAGGGTCCATTTCTTAGGACATGTGGTCTCCAAGGACGGCATATCTGTAGATCCGGCTAAGATTGAAGCAGTAAGTGAATGGCCAGCTCCGAAAAACGTCACCGAAGTACGTAGTTTCCTCGGCTTGGCGGGCTACTACCGACGTTTCGTCGAAGGATTTGCTAAGATTGCAGCGCCGCTCACCGCACTTACACGGAAAGGGAAGAAGTATGAATGGACTGCAAAGTGTGAAGAGCACTTCCAAGAGCTGAAAAATAGGCTGACTCGCGCTCCGATTCTTACAATTCCGAATGTGGAGGAAGGAAACTTCGTGATATACAGCGATGCTTCCAAGATAGGATTGGGAGCCGTTCTCATGCAGAATGGAAAGGTGATTGCTTATGCTTCACGACAGCTTAAGGATCATGAGAAGAACTATCCGACGCATGATTTGGAACTTGCGGCGGTAGTGTTTGCGCTCAAAATCTGGAGACACTACCTTTACGGTATTAAGTGTGAAGTTTACACGGATCATCAGAGTTTGAAGTATATCTTCACACAAAAGGAGCTTAACATGAGGCAAAGAAGATGGCTCGAACTGGTGAAGGATTATGACATAGACATCCGTTACCATCCAGGGAAGGCTAATAAAGTAGCTGATGCCCTTAGTCGGAAGTCGTCTTCCTCATTAATGTCCATACAGTCGTTGATCGAACCTCTTCAGAAGGAGCTAGTGGAAGCTGGAATAGAGCTTATCACGGGAAGTTTAGCTGCCCTAACCTTCCAACCTACCATTTTGGATAGCATGAAGGAGCGACAAGAAGGAGATGCCTCGCTGCTCAGAACAAGGAACGAGGTCTTGGAAGGAGAGGAGTCGGACTTCAATATATCAGATGAGGGCATACTCTATCGGAAAAATAGATTGTGCATCCCTAATGAAGACAAGTTGAAGGAGCAAATCATGAAGGAGGCCCATGAGACTCCATATTCCGTCCACCCAGGAGCTACAAAGATGTACCAGGACCTGAAGGAAAGTTTTTGGTGGCCCAGAATGAAGAATGACGTTGCTACATTCGTCAGTAAATGCCTTACATGTCAAAGGGTAAAGGCAGAACACCAACGTCCAGGGGGAGAATTGCAGAAAATTTCCATCCCAGAATGGAAATGGGACCAAGTGACTATGGATTTTGTAGTTGGTCTACCCCGAACTTCCAGTGGCAATGATGCTATTTGGGTGATTGTGGATCGTTTGACGAAATCTGCACACTTTATCGCCATCAAGCTTAGCTTTTCAGTAGAGCAGCTGGCAGAACTATACGTTGCGCAGATTGTTCGCTACCATGGGATTCCAAAGGCAATCATCTCCGATCGTGATGGTCGTTTCACTTCTAAGTTCTGGAGAAGTGTACATCAAGCCATGGGTACAAAGCTTACTTTTAGTACGGCTTTTCATCCTCAAACGGACGGACAATCCGAGAGGACCATTCAGACCTTAGAAGACATGTTGCGAGCATGTGTGATGGATTTCAAAGGAACTTGGGATAAGAAGCTTCCTTTGATTGAGTTCTCGTACAACAACAGTTTCCAAGCTTCAATTGGAATGGCTCCTTATGAAGCCCTGTACGGAAGAAGGTGTAGATCTCCTGTCCATTGGTACGAAACAAGAGAAAAGGAACTTGTGTCCACAGATTTTATTCGAAAAACCACTGAGGCTGTGAAACTTATACGCCGACGGATGGAAACTGCATTTAGTCGACAGAAGAGCTATGCCGACAAACGCAGAAGGCCTCTAGAATTCCAAGTAGGAGACTTGGTTTTTCTTAAAGTTGCTCCATTCAAGGGAGTTATGAGATTCGGAAAGAAGGGGAAATTAAGTCCACGGTACATAGGGCCATTCGAAAACTGGAAAGAATTGGTAACGTGGCCTATAGGTTGGCTTTGCCTCAGGAATTAGTATATGTACACAATGTATTTCATGTGTCAATGCTAAAGAAGTACATCTCGGACCCATCCCATGTATTGGACCACGAGCCAATTGAGGTTCACAAGGATATGACGTATGAGGAGAAACCGGTGCGAATCTTAGCACGAGAAGAAAAGGTGCTAAGGAACAAGGTTATACCTTTAGTTAAGGTCCTATGGCGAAATCATAAGATTGAGGAGGCAACGTGGGAACGCGAGGACGAGATGAAGAAAAACTACCCCGAATTGTTCTGATTTTCGAGGACGAAAATTCTTTAAGGAGGGTAGATTGTAATATCCAAAAATTTTCACGAACTCATGATTTTCTTGTATATAAGAAATCTAAAGTTTGTACTATGTGTTTATGTGCAATTGTATGGGAAATATACTGCGGAAACCGTCTTTACGGGCCAGATAGTATAATTAAGTTTTAAAACCACCATAGAAAAATCAAGCACCTAAAATAGGATATTAAAGACCAAATGGCTTTAAATAAAAAGAAAAATTTTTATACAGTCCAACTTTACACAGATAAATTTTGGACTGCAGTCAAGCAAAACAGTACTGAATTGTACTGTGTATTAATGAAAACAGTATTAGATTTATCTGTGTTAGCATAAAAGTGGACTGTATATTGAAGAAAAAGCCAAACGAGGCCTTAGTATGACATCATCTACCTTTTGATTTATGACATCACCTTATTTGGAATTATGACATCATAATTCCATGAACCAACCATTGAAAGACAAGTGTCCTATTCTAGAAACTTCTTGCTTGTTCTCCAAGAGTCATGGCCGGCCACATACCCCCCCCTTTTTGTGTGATTCCTTGCTTTTTCAAGGACTAATGGTGCAATTTTAGAAAGTTCTTCATCACCTATAAATAGGTGAACCCATAATTCAAAAAAATTAGAAAACCTAAGCCAAACTCTTGCCATTTTCTCTCTCAAAAATCCGGACTTTCAAGGGTGAGCAAGAACAAAGAAAAAAATTTGAGAACCAAAGGGGTTTTAGTGTTAGGGTAGTCGGTTTTTCTCTACAACAACAAGCAAGGGTTTTGAAAATTTTTGTGCCCTTTTTCTAGGCCTAGAGGCCGGCTGTGATAAGGAGGAAAAGTGAGGAAAATTGAGAGTGGTTAGTGGCTGATTTTAGTTCAAGAAGCCACCAAGGAATCAACCGAAATCTTGGTGCAATTGGTGGAGTGAAACCGGTTAGGTGGAGCCTAGGAGGAGGAAGAAAAAGTGGACCAAACCCTAGCCCAAAATCTTGAGTGATCAAGGTAATCCCTTAAACCCTAAGCTCTTCAAATTAAATTTCAATTAGGAAATTTATATGTATTTCCAAGCAAGGGATGTAAGAGCATAAGCTCAATTTACTTATTGCCCTAGAATAGTTTAGGTATGGTGCTTGATTAGGTATTAAGGGTGGTTTGGTTTAATGGCTTTGATTGGTTATGTTTATGCTTGTTTGAATGGTTATGTTTATGCTTGTATGAATGTTAGGGTGCATGCTAGATGGATGATGAAATGTATGTCCCCTGTTTTATGTGCAAACCGGTTCTAAAATTTCATGCTAGGTTGTTAGTTTCGGTTATGGAATGGTGAGACAACCTAGAATCATGCAAACCTAGGCTAGGACAGTTCGGTTTTTGGTTTGCATGGGCGCATTTGAGTAGCATGATTGTTAATGTGGGACGTTAGAAAACGCTGCATGTATGCTATCTAGGCTCCCGCGTGTTCGGTTGAGTTAGATTTGCGACAATAAGACGTAAAACGAATTTAAGAATGAAAACTGCCAGTTCGGGTACAAACTGGCCAGTTTTCTGGAAAGAGAAATTTGAGGCCTTTAGAGGCCGAATTGGGAAAAACGTAAAACATGAAAGTTGTAGAGAAGAGATTTTCCTAGAGGAAAACGCGGACAGTTTTTGAAAATAAGGCTCCAAAGGCCTTCGTTTTTGTAAAAACCCGAGCCTGACCGTGCCCAGGATTTATACACGGCCAGGTGAGTTCAAACGGCAATATGAACATGTTAGAGTCCGAATTAAATTTTTCGTAAAACATGAAAGTTTTAGGATTTCTCAAGAGCTAAAACTTTCATGAAGACAACTTTTTCAAATTCAAATTGGATTTTTAAACTGACACGGATTTCTAAAGACTGTGCCGGGAACAGGAAATTCCTGCACAGGATTTTCTAAAACAATGCAGAAAAACTATATTTTTACACCAACACCCCTGTTTTGATTATGAAAACTGTTTCAAAGGCAGTTTTCAGCCTTTAATGATTTTTATAAAGTCACACTTCAAAAACCACGAATTTTCAAGTTAAACAAAAGATTGTTGTCAAATTTTCCAAATTTGGAAATTAGATTTTTTAAAAAAGACAAAGCATAGAAACAAGAGGTTGACGGATGGTAACCGGGAAGGATACCCGAGTTACTAGGCTTGGTCCAAAGCCAAGTTTGACCATAAAATATTGACCATCTCAAGGGTTACCTCATGTAACCTAATGAGTTATCATGTGTATAATTGGGGGACATATAACTAAGATTGTGTATGAATGTTGGAAAAGTTACCAACATTTTATAGGATCCTTATCCTATGTTCTTTTTAATAGCAGGAAGTAACCTGCAGTTGCGATCTGGGTTGAAGCAACAAAACCAGAAACCTAGCATATCAGGCAAGTATCAAACCTCACCTACAGTGTGAAAATAGTAAATACTATTTTCAAATATGCTATGTTAAGCTATGCTATTTACACTATATGTTTAAATATACATGCTATGTTGTGTTATGATATGCGATGATATGCTACGACATGTTACATGTTATGCCATGTTATAAGAATGTCATGTTAACAAAAATGCCATGTTTTCTAAAAATGTCATGGTTTCCAAAAATGCCACGTTTACAAAAATGTCATGGTTTTAAAAATGCCATGTTTTCAAGAATACCATGTTATAGCAAGTGTTAAGTTAGATAGGACATAGTGACATCATAAGGCATGTTCACTAATGTTAAATCATATGGTAAGATAAATCAAGTAAGGTGTCGTACCAACCTCCCGTGATCGTGGAGGCCACATGATTCAGTTGTGACATATACCTTCCGTGATCGTGAAGGGTCAAGTTATAATTCCCAGAACTGTTAGGGCCTTGCAAACCCTAGCTTTGTCTGGAGGCTGCGCGCTTTTGGTACGTACACTATGGGCCCACATGTTGAGACAAGATAATAAATTAAAGATTGAGTCAATAATGAAGCATAAGACTTTCAATCGATTATAAATGGTTCATGCATAAGCTACATGATGATTGGCATATTTTAAGATGTTTGAATTATTTTGTGAGATTACGTTTATACTTGCTGGGCGAAAGCTCACTCTTATATTCATACTGTAGGTAAGAAGCCTGCAGTTTAAGTGGTGGGCTATGCAGACGATGCGGCGGGTGAAGGGCGGTGTGGGATACCACTACGTAAAATTTTCCGCAACCGCTTTTGAGTTAAAATAGATATATTTCAAAAATAAATTATGTTGTGCAGTATGTATGAAGTTTAAAGACTTGAGATTATACTTTCAGTATGGTATGTATGCATGACAAGTTTTTCTCTACTAAATAACTTATGTGAATATGTTTTAAAATAAAAAAAAAAAATTTGTCTCAAATTTTCAAGAAAAAGAACAAGTATGTATAGTGTCGACCTGGCTTGGGAAGTCGGGGCGTCACAGAAAGTGTCCGGCGGAGAGCCTTCTTACCATGAACAATAGCACGGAGTCCAAATGCCAAGTAGATCTTCCTATCTTATCATTAATTAAGAGGTACTCTTTTGCTAGTAGAGAATGTGCTGATGACTTGATTCAGAGGTGTGGTAATATGCCTTTATATATAGGTGGATTGATCTTTGCAAAATCATCTAAAGCTAGCTTTGAACAAGTTGTTGTCGAGGCATAAGGATTTGAAACTTCACATGGATTTGTCTTCCATCTTACATATGGTCTGTCTAACCAAAACCAGGAGAAAAACATACAAGGGACCCCACTAGAAACAAAACTTTTCAACAAAGAGGAGAACCATTTTGAAACAGAACCTCTCACAACAGAGAACTTGCTTGAAGTAAAGCAAGTCTGATATATATATATATATATATACAAACAAACATACATATTCTTCTCTTTCTAGAAGCATTGAACTTAGTCAGCTTAATTATCAAGTTGGCGTAGTGCCATGATAAGGGTCACTTTGTCTGGTGATCATTTTTCCAATCTTCAGGGTCAGTCCTTGAACCCTGAATTATACATACAAGTAGTGGTCCACTAGGCACTAGCAATTCAATATCTTCAAAGTGTTCTGTGATTATACTAATTATTCCCACAATTCAATTTTCATGTTACATGTTATTTTGTATCATTACAGTATGTCCCACTCATCTCTCTTATCCAAATTTTATATTTCTTATCCTTTAAAAAAGAAATTATTTCTATCAGGAGGTTCTATACATTTATTTTTCATTAGAAAGTAGTTGTGTCTTGGCTTTGTCAAGAGACAACACCATGTGATCGCCCAACTGCGTATGTCTCTCACCATATCCAAATGCAAATATATATGCTTGGCCTACCTATATACTTATTATCTATCAACTATCTTCATTATATATATACATGTTGCCAAGTTTGAGTTCAACAATATCAAGTCCTCAAAAATTTCAAGTTTCAGATCTCAATTCCATTTCCACACTTATCTTCTTATCCTTCTTTTCCTCGAGAGATTACTAGAATACAAGGATATGGGTTTCCATTTTCCCCGAGCAGTTAATGCTAAGAAAATTCTTCAGGGGTCCCTTTCAAATTCAAGCCAAACAGCTACGCTGGTACCAGATGTTCAGAAAGGCTATTTAGCAGTCTATGTTGGGGAGGAGACCGACATGAAGAAGTTTGTGATCCCCATGTCGTATCTCAACCAGCCTATATTTCAGGAGTTGCTACATCAGACCGAAGAAGAATATGGATTTGATCATCCAATGGGAGGCCTTACCATTCCCTGCACCAAAGATTCCTTCATCAATCTCATCACTCGCTTGAATTCCTTGTGATGACGGAAGTTTAACAAATAGATAGCAATTACAAACAAAAACGTTAGTTACAATTTTGTAAGGCAAACAATGCCAATACTTTGTAGATTTTTTTTCCATGGGGACCAATAGGAAAATTGGCCTTAAGAAAGATACAAATGAATACTATTGTAATTTTTCTCGAATGACAATTATTTGATTCGACATCTTTTACTACTTTAGATTCTGATATAAAATCCTTATCCAATTTCACCATCTTGGAAATTTGATATCTGTGATACGAAAATTGAAAACCCACATTCACTATAACGTTTATGATCTGTAGGTCTACGATGACAAGCTATGTTATGAAAATCTTAGTTATTCGTTCGCTGCTCAATGATGGAAATGGTTAAGAAATCATCCATGAGCGGCTATGTACTCTTAAGGCTGCTAAAAATTCAATTTCTCATGGTTATTTCCTTCAATTAAATTTTATAATAAATACTAAAGTGTCCTGCTTTTCAATATAAATAAAATAAGCAAGTCGAAGTACGTTTTGTGGAATAACCGACAATCAAACTTGGTTAAAATTGAAGGGATTTATATAGCACAAGCTACAAGGTATCTACTAACGTTCTTGAGTGAAAAAGAAGGACGAGACTTCATTCAAATGGCATTCTTTTGTGTCTCTATAATATTTTGTTCAATATACGTTTGACATACTGAGCGCCAATATCTTGTTTAACTAGCTAATAGCATATGGCTCAAAGAGAAATGGAGAAAAGAACATAGAACTAGACAAAAGGTAAGAATTTAGATAAAAAGTAAAAAATTAAAAAAATAAAAGGACCAGACAGTGTTCATGAATTAATACCCCTGATTTTAAAAAAAAAAAATTGTAAACAAAAACTAGGATGGGAAAGATTACTGCTTTGAGAACGGGACAATTTTGGCTGTGATATGAAAATCGGGTCTCAAATTACAGTAAGTCTGCTACTAAAAATAGCATCCTCAAATGATAAGAAAGCGGAAAAAAAAAACAAAAACAAAAACAAAAACGGTCCATCTATAATTAAATTTAAGTACCATTTCTTTACGGATCTTTCAGTTAAAGCATTTAATTGAGGGAAGAAAAAGAACAAATAATTGATTCAAGAAGAACTTCTGAATGGTATTCATTTGTATTTGAGAAATACTATTTACATGGTATTGGCATTTTTTTGCCTTAACAAAATTGTAACAATGCTTTTTTATTAGCTAATGGCGTCCATTGGTGTCCACCCTCATCATGCATTTAAGCGAGAAATGAGATCGATGAATGAATCTTCTGTGCAGGGAATCATAAGGCCACCCATTGGATGATAAAATCCGAATTCCTCTTCAGCTTGATTTAGCAACTCTTGGAATAACGGTTGGTTCAGGAATGACACCGGGATCACAAACCTCTTCATGTTGCTCTCAGCCCCTACATACACCGCCAAATAGCCTTTTGGGACATCAGCTACAAGAGCTGAAGCTGTTTGGTTTCCATTTGAAGAAGACCTCCTGAGAAGTTGTTTGGCACTAACAACACCGGGCAAACGGAAACCCATTTCTAGATGTAAGTTTGTATTTAAGGGCAAAGAAAAGGAACAAAAAGAAAGAGCTCAAAGGATTTGAAAGTGTGAAAAGGTTTTTTCTTCTTGAGAATGTGTTGAGGACTTGGGTTGCTACTGAACCCAATCTTATGTGTATATATAGTAAAACCTTCATAAGGTATGTCAAAGATACATATGATCTGGTGTAAGAAATGAATGGTCGAAACTGAAGAGGCTTCTAACCTAATGTGGTCTATGCAGCGACATCGGATATTGAGCAATCACATGGTGTTGTCTCCCTACTCATCAACATGGATTGAAAGTTTTGGGGTGAGAAGACTATATGTCCAACAAAAAAACAAGTTTTAAGTAGAAAAAGAAAAAAAGAGAAAATAATATAAGTTGGTGGACACGGGTCGATGCCTTGAATTTATGCATTGGCTTGTGTAAAATCTATAAGTCGTTTGGAGGCAACCGGAACAAAAGTGGGATTACACTAGAGACACAGGCACCCGAAACACCACATGGTTGTGTTCTCCAGCTCATTCTTAAGAACCGCCAGTGATTGAAACTGTATGGTAGTTGGAAGACATGACCGTCAACTCTTTCTATACCAACAAAAATAAAGTTGTAGATATTCAAACCCACTAGATTGTGGACCAGACTAATTTTTATGTATCATATGTTCTTCAATATATGTAGTCAAGTATCTACTAGCTAGTACTACTGTTAAATACGGAATGCCAAACAAAGAACATCAGATTAAATGTTAAATTACAACGAATCATCTGGCAGTTAAAAAAAAAAAAAAAAAAAAAGGAGTCTCCACTGCCAAAGAAATTGTGATCAGGACCGTAATTTATCATTGACACAGCAGAGTAGAAAAACGAAGCATCATCAACACGCCATTTCAAGTATTGTAGTAAATATGATTCTGTTAAACTTTTGCATCCTACTAGGGAGCACGAAAATTGGAGAATGAAGCTCAAGGACACTAAGACAGTAGTAAATCAACAAAGTATCAAGGCACTTGAGATTCGTAAATCTCTCATATTATCAAGCATTAGATATCACTAGAACAGAGAAACTTCGACATTTCTAAGTCTTTTGAACCCTTAGGTTGAATAACAAAGAATTAGTCAAAATAGTAGGGAAGGAAACAAGTCAACAGTTGAGTCCACTATGAGGGAAAAAAAAAAAAAAAAAAAGAAAACCGCTTTGGATCAAGGAAACTGCGAACCAAAATCGAGGGGCAAAGAATGGACATAAGTTGATCCTGAATATGTTAAGAACTCTATCTCATTGCCAAATATATGGCAGGGCATTGTAGTAGATTAACATCCAAAAATGAAGCTATATTAACGTTACAATTTTGATTACTGGGAAGCTCTTATATGTTGATGTTAGATTTTCTTTAGTTATTGTAACTTTCGCGTGACATTCTTAAGAAAACAAGAACAGAGAAACAAAATACAAAAATCAAACTATCGAATAAAAAATATATGTATTTCATTCCTGAGTTTCTGTACAAAACAACAGAAAAGTTTGCAAATGAAACATTCTGTTATCCTCTTATTCAAAAAGGGAGTGTGCCGGAGACTAGATAATCTTCGAGCCAGTATTTTCAGTCTCAATTCTCAACTCACAAGAGATTTCTCATCTGCACAAGATGCGAAGCACTTCAATGGTACCGAAGAATGCTCTGGATGTGGCTTTGGATTGTTGAAAGAATGCCGTCTTAACAGCTTCCAATCCAACTTGACAGAAATGTGCTTTTGTGATAAATCTTGTCCTCCATTAGCACTCACACAATTAAGCGAGAAATGAGATCAGAGAAGAAGTCTTCATCACAGGAGATCGTGATACCACCCATTGGATGCTTGCATCCAAATTCTTCCTCAGCTTCATGTAATAATTCTTGGAAAGAAGGCTCGTTCAAGAGATATATTGGAACTACAAACCGCTTTTTCTGGCTCTCCCCAGCGTACACTGCAAAAAAAAAAACCCTTTGGGACATCTATGCCTTTTGAGGCTGCTTGGGAGAGACCGAAGAAGAGTTTTCTTGGCACTAATAATTCCAGACAACTTGATCAAACCCATGTTTTTCTTTCTGTTTCGGAGAACTTGGAAAACAGCGGAATATTTGATGTTTTGTTGAATGAGGAGATTTAGGTTGCCTTGCGCTGATCAGCCTAAAAATGTATTTGTGTATATATATATAGGTCAAAGGATATGCATAGACTCGTGTGTTAAACCAAGATGAATGGTGAAAAATAAGTACAGAAATAAAGGATCATGAGAGACATGACCTCGTAGGAATTCTCGGGTTTGTCTTCTCCCTGATCATACGAAAAGTTCACATGACAGTGACCAAATTGTATCTACATATGGAAACATTATGACCAACCCATTTCCGATTACCGGCAACAATGAGAACCCGCCAAAGATATAATAATCCTGTTTAAGAGATAGACCTGCTGTTAGATTAAGGACATACACGAGACACAGTTCCCCGTCAGATAATTAACAAACCAGTTGGACGATATGATATTTTGTGGATTAGAGTAGGACTCATAGTCTTACTCCGCCAAATAATTGAAAATCCATGGTCGTATTACTTGATGTAATGAACTACAATTCAATTTATTACAAAAACATAGAACTGGTGGTATGAAATGGGACCTGATCACCACAGCCTTAATGGGATTGTAAATTGTTATGACACCAAAAACTGAAAAAAATAAAAATAAAAATAAAAATAAAAATAAAAATTTCTTTTTTGTTTCTTTTTCACAAGAACAAGTTAGGACCTTACATATCAAATTTCCCCACTTGCATGATATGATATTCAGATGTTTAAATTTATTTGATAATCAGATGACCCACACACAATGAGGCAAACAATTAGTAGAGAAGCAACAAAAGATTTGAAATGGAGGGCTGCTTAAATTTGATGTGGATATGTAACCACTTGGGATATAGAGACATGTCTAAGACATCTTATTGCCAGTTTTGTGTTCCGAGTCGGTGTTGTGTGGTTGGGAAGAAGAGCAAGAAAATTACTGTAAAAAATGAAAATTTTAATTGCAAAAATAAGTAGGAAGAAAATGCCATGTGATTTCTCAAGGATTCTGCCTCTAACTAGACCCCATCAAATTCATTGCTCCAATAGTCTTCACCACTCATTTCCATACAATAGATACATCTCTGTCATATATATACATATAAGACGGTTTACTAACACACCAAGTCCTCCTCACATTCTCAAGTATCATACTTTTTCTTGCAACTTCTTCCAGATCTCCTTCTTCGCTCACTTCTCTTGATTGTTCTTCTTCCTCTTAAGACATACGCATAAAAAATGGGTTTCCGATTTCCCCGTGTTTTTCAAGCTAAGCAACTTATCCAAAGGTCTTTTTCTAATACAAAAGATGTCCCAAAAGGCTTTTTGGCGGAGTAAGTTGGCAATAGCCGAATGAAGAGATTTCTGATCCCTGTGTCTTACCTGAACCAGCCTATATTCCAAGAGTTGCTAAGTCAAGCTGAAGAAGAATTTGGATTTGATCATCCGATGGATGCTCTCACGATTCCTTGCAGAGAAGATTCCTTCGTCGATCTCCTTTCTCACTTGAATTCATTGTCATAAGAATAGAAACTGATAGATGAAAATAGCTAACCAAACTGGTTGATGCAATTTTGTAAGGTGTAGATTGCCGATACCATGTAACTATTTTTCCTTAGGGACCAAATGAAAGATGTCCCAAAGAATGTTATAAATGAAATATTATTCCAAATTTTTCTTCAAATATTTGATTGTATCCTTTTCTTTTTATATTCTAGATCAATGATTTTGTTCACAATATTTGTTATAGAAGTAAGCAGCTCAAACCTGCTAAACCCTATCTACTTCTATCCTACGTGACCAGAAAAAATAAAAATAAAATCCAAAAACTAGTCAATAAAAAGTATTATCTACTATTTAGTGCCACTTATTGCCATATGCTAAGGTGACTCGTATTAGTCCATTAAAACGAATTTCTTTCTTTGAAGCCATACAATTGAAGGACTTTAATCAGGCATCCGAAATGCCTTTAATCAGTATTTCCACTTAAGCAAATATATTTTTCTTTGGTTGTCAGAATTATCTTTTCATTCATTCACTTAAAAAAATGTGTTCAGACAGAGCCACATCTGCTGCATCGGATATTAAGACATCGTTTAGGGATAAATGTTTTAGTAACTAATATATGTGGGTCGATGAACTCTTGTCCAAGAATTTTTTTCGATGCTCTGTTCTGATCAGATAGAGGTTGATAGATTCTGAAACTGATATAGAACAGAGGCATTGTTTATCAGAGATGATAGTGTGCAAAATCATAGGAAAAAAATGAAGACTTATTAATTTCGATTCAACAGAGAATATGTAAAACCAAACTGATCAATTCGTATTTACAGTTTCCTATTGCCAACAAAGGGAAAAGTATATATATGATCTACAAAATTATTTCTACATATTTCCTGTTGGTTCTATTTACAATCCATTCAACTGAGAGGTGAGATCAATGAAGATGTCTTCGCTGCAGGGAATCGTGAGTCAAGCACGTGTGTCGCCCAGGGCATAAGGGGCATGATGACTTGACATTATCCTCACCTTCCTCCGGCTTATCACCGGCAGTCTGCTCAGGGTTCCAAACTCAACAGTGGCAACTAAACACGAAGGTTGCGCTCGTTGTGGGACTTAACCCAACACCTTACGGCAAGAGCTGACGACAGCCATGCACCACCTGTGTCCGCGTTCCCGAAGGCACCCCTCTCTTTCAAGAAGATTCGCGGCATGTCAAGCCCTGGTAGCCATACTTAACAATTCTTGAAAGGCAGGCTCATTGAGGTACGACACGGGTCTACATAACGCTGCTTCTGGTCCTCTCCAACATAGACTGCAAAGTAGCCTTTTGGAATGGTTGTAGACTTCAAAGCTGCTTCTTTAAGGCCAGAAAGCATCCGGCGGAGAGCCTTCTTACCATGAACAATACCACGCAGCCCAAAAGCCATGTTTAATCTTCTTATTGCTTTAGAGGAGCTGGTCAGAGCAGACAAGTAAAGCTAGTAAATAATGTAAGGACTGACTTGGTTCGCTGATCTGGTAATGTGCCTTTTGTAGGTATAGATGAATCGGTTTTTCAATAATTGTCAAGAGCTTCAAAACAAGTGGTTCTGAAGGAAATTGGGTTCGTTTGGAAATGGATAGAGAATTAAAAACTTCACATGGCTTTGTCTTTGAATCATAATACTTGGAAAAACATGGTGGTGACTTGAACATATACTTGATTTCTCTAACTATTACCAGGAGAACTACTTACAAGGGACCCCACTAGAATAAAAGATTTGAAAAAATGGGAAAAAAAAAAAAAAAAAAAGCTTGGAACATATTTGATGTACTAATTGGTTCTTCAAGTGATGATGTCTTTTTCTTTCATTTTTATTTTTTTATTTTACAGAAAAATGGGTAGTTAGCTTTGAATACATAGTGATGAGAAGGAAGACAAGGCCATGTGATTGCTCAAGAACCATGCCTCTCAAACGACCCCATCAAATTAATTGCCTCTTTTATCCAACCAACGGTATTCACCATAAATACACCCAAGATTGGCATACCAACTACTCCTCACAATCTCAACAGTGCTCACCTTCCACCATCTTTTTCATTGCCCATTTTTCTCTTTTTTTACTCTACAAACATTAACTATAACGGGGTTCCGTTTCCCAAGCGTGGTACAGGCTAAGCAACTCATTCAAAAGCCGTTTTCTAGTACTACAAAAGATGTTCCAAAAGGCTTCTTAGCTGTTAATGTAGCGGATAACAACAAAATGAAGATATTTGTGATCCCTGTCTCATACTTGAACCAGCCTTCATTCCAAGAGTAGCTAAGTCAAGCCGAAGACGAATTTAGATTCGATCATCCAATGCCGTGCACTTCATCAATCTCGTTTCGCGCTTGAACAACGCCTAGTGATGAGATCATACAATGGAAGATTACATCTCTAACGAAACTGATTTTTTATTTTTCATTTTTTTGTAAGGCAGGCAATGGCTGCCAAATACCATGTACACGTTTTTCCTTGGGGGCTACTAAAATGTTAATGTCCCTAAGAATGAACGAGATTAATACTAACAAAAAAATCTCTTCATTGTATTGTTGTTTTTAAATTGAAAGCTTTAGCTCCTTCATGTTTTGGCAAGAAAGAAAAAAAAAATCCCACAAACCAAAAACCAGAAACCAAAAACCAAAAACCAAAATCCAAAAACCAAATGAGATATATACATTGACCCAACTAACCAGTACAAAATCATTTGAAATATGTAATCAAACTTGATTTGATCTCAAACCCAGAAAGGAAATATAAATAAGAAAATTTACAAACTACAAAACAAGATTCAATTCAAGCCCAAACCAAGTCGACAGAGACTCTAGACTCGTGCAGACTTTTCTGCAGAATCTTCATCTCTTCTGACAAATCACACCACTTGTTGCTGTTCTCCTCCATTAATGGTTTTCTTGCAGTTGAAGAAAAAGCCGAAGCATAAGAAGACGAATTCTCTGAAGAAGAAGGAGGAAGTTGGGCTATCCAGAAATCTGGGTCGGCCTTGTGGTGGCTAACGAGCTCAGACAACAGAAGTAACAGAGAAGCCATTACAGAAATGTTTTCTTTTCTTCTATTTTTTTATTTTTTATTTTTTATTTTTTGTGGGTTTTTTCTTTACAGCAGAAAGAGAATGGTTTTGGGTGTTGTGAGGCATGAAAAGAAGATAAAATGGTATTTATACAGGGAGTTAATTAAAGAAGAGCCCACCGGAATTGTTGTTTTGTGGGTGCTGTCCCCTTGAATGAGTAAAACAATGCATTTAGCAATTCCGCCCCCCCCCCCTACCCCCCCCCCCCCCCCCCCCCACCACAAAGTCCAAAACCGCTCTTTATGATTCTATCAAAAAAAAAAAAAAAAAAACCCAAAGTCCAAAACCGCTGTTAATGATTTTAAAAACCCGCTGTTTTTGAGCTCTCACGTAAAAATCATATCCTCTTTTCAATTTATGTGTCTTAAATAATATTTAATCAATTATATTTTAATAATTTAAAAAAAATTAAATTTTAAAAAAAAAATAAAATTATAAATTATTTTAAATTTTTTAACATGATCGTAATTTAATATTATTAGTTATACATTATTTAGAAAATCAAAAATTAAACAAAAATGTGAATCCTTTTTATAATAAATAATTATGTAAAAATTATAACTTAATCTATATTTATTAAATTCATGCTTGTTTGTGTGATTTTTTTTTTTCATTTTTTTAGGAGTAAAAAGGGACAACCAATTTTAATAAAATGAGTTTTTTATTTTTATTATTTGAAATATTTGTCAAAAGTTCTACAAAAGCGTTATCTCAATTCTATTAAACGTGTTAACGGTAGAATACAAAGAACTTATATCTTTGAATACATAGAGCCGTGATATAAAGATATTTTAAATAAAGTATTAGGTTATCAAAAAATAAGGATTTGTTTGATGAATGAGTTTGAGTTGAAATTTTTAAATTTTAATAATAAATTTTTTTAAATTTTTAAAAAAATATATAAAAATTTTTAAAAAAAAAAATAAAAAAAAAATTTAAAAATATTAATTTAAACCATAACACCAAACTCCCCCTAAGCATTTATAACACAAATCCTTACCCGTTGATCCTTCTTGACGTTCGGTTATCGCGAGACTATTACAATTGGTTTCTGTGTCCAAAACAGCTGTTTACGTTTCTGTTTTTCCAGCCTTGGTTTCTCCGACTGTGGCTGCCCCTGCCCCCTTTTTTTTTCTTTATTTAATTATTTATTTTAAGACGTCATTTATAAGAAAAGTTGGGTATGATTATGAAACTGCAAAGTACATGTACAAAACAACGTCCGTTCTTTTTTTTTTTTTTTTTTTTTAAGTTCTGGGTGGAGCCCACAGACTAGAGACAAACAATACGACTTTTTCTAAAACAAAATTATTAGGTAACCTACTTCACTTAAAAGATATTTGGTGAATGAGTTGAATTTGTGTTGAGTTAAAATTTTTAAGTTTAAATAATATTAATTTTTAAAAAAATAATTATAAATTTTATTAATTTTTTAAAAAAAAATAAAAATTAAGATGAAAAAATACAATTTAATTTAAGTTGGACTTATTAACAAACACCCTATTAAATTAACAAATCCCTTTAATAAGAAGTAAAGAAGAAATTAAAGCAAAATAAAAAGTAAAGATTAAAAAAAAAAAAAAAAAAACAGAAACATGTGAAATGTGAAGGAGCGAAATGGTGGGTAGAACGGATTATGTGTGTTTTTTTTTTTTTTTAATAAGTACGGATTATTCGGTTATTTCTTACTATTTTGTACCCAAGTCGCAAGAAGTTTTTTAAATTAGCTCTCAGTTGCCCCCTTCTGAATTTCAAAATAAACTAATATTTAAAAAAAAAAAGAAAAATATCATAAATTCTTCTTAAATTTTATCACTAATGTTAATATGTCCTATATATTATTAAATGTATTTATTATGTCTTATGAAATTTAACATGTGTGTCAAATTATCCTTTCAGTTAGTTGATATTAGTTTTATGTTATGTTTAATATCGAAATGCCCCATAAACTTTACATTTGTGTTAAAATGCCCCCTAATTTTTAACATTTATGTCAAATTATCTACTGATCTTTATTATTTGTATCAAACTGTCTCATTTATATAATTTTAATTATCTAATATTGTATAATTACCTAATGATTATTAACTTTTTAGAATATGTATATATATTTTTATTATAATAAAGTGATATGCATCTTTTTTATCACATTTTTTTTTATTTTACTTATTTTAATTCAAGTTTATTGGGCTATGGGTTTACTTATGTGTAACCGTAGTTGGTAGGACTCAGATATAGAATTTGGATTTCAAATACGTTGTTTACTTGGTCTACATAATTTGAAATTATAGTCATGATGAATTTTAGTCATGTGTTTACTTAAATCCATAATGAGAATAAGTGCCTGTTTGGCATCCCAGTTCAAACTGGGATTTTTGAGTTCAGTTCGAACTCAACCCGTTTGGGGCATCGGTCCAAGTAGAACGGAGCATTGAACCGTTGCACAGTAAACCCAACTTGGTTTACTGTGCACCCGGTCTTCCCTCACCCTCCTCAGGGCCTCGCCGAGATTGCGACTGTAATAACCCGAATTTTTATGACTCTAGATTTCCTTTAAATGAGGAAAACTTAAGTCTAGATCATGTTTGGAATAGAATATCGGTATAAGTTTGAGTTCTCGGTTAATTAGCTACGAGACTCAACGATAGATTACTGAGCCTAGTCTAAGGCATTTTAAGGAAAATGGCGTGATAAAATTTCATGATTCCATGTTGGTCAAAGTTTGACCAAGAAAGTCAAAGTTGACCAAAAAGTCATAGGTATGACTATACAGTAATGGGATAAGCAGTATGAAAAATATACTGCGAAAATTATCTTTTTGGACAAGATAGTTGAAATAAGCTAAGAGACCACCCTAGAAAAATCAAGCACACTAAGTTGGATATCAAAGTCCTAATGACTTTCAGAAATAAGAAGGAAAATTTTTACAGTCCATTTTTATGCAGATAAATTTTGGACTTCAGTCAAGCAAAACAGTACTAAATTATACTGTGTATTAGTGAACACAGTATTGGATTTATCTGTGTTAGCTTAAAATTGGACTGCTTTTTCAAAAAAGTAGCCAAACGAGGCCTTAGGATGACATCACCTACCTTTTTGATTTATGACATCATCTTATTTGGATTTATGACATCATAATTCCATGAACCAATCCTTTAAAGACAAGTGTCTTGTTCTAGAAACTTCTTCCTTGTTCTCCAAGGTGCATGGCCGGCCACCTATGCCCCCCCATTGTGCAATTTTGTGTTTCTTCAAGGGCTTTTTAACAATTTTAAGGAATTTCCATCACCTATAAATAGGTGAAGCCATTGTTCACAAAAATTAGAAAATCTAGCAAAACTATGCCAAATTTCTCTCTCAAAAACCGAACTTGAGAAGGAAAGGAAAGAAAGAAAATTTTGCAAAACCAAGAGTAACAAGAGTGTGTAGGGTGGTCTGAATTGAGCTAGAACACAAGGAAAAGTTGGAAAAAAATTTGATACCCATTTTAGGCCAAAGGGCCGGTTGTGGGGAGGAAGAAGAAAGGAAGAAAAATCCAAGCTTTTGGCCGGATTTTTAGAGGCTAGAGGTGGCCGGAGTTGGAACAAGGGTGGCGGCAAATTTTGGAACTCAACTAGCCAAGGTGGCCGGTTGTTGGTGGAGGCAAAGAGAAAGGAAAAGCCAAGCCAAATTCTTGACCTAAAGTGAGGTATAAATCCCTTAAACCCTAAGTTTTCATTTAAATTTCATTTGGGAAATTTAAATGTATTTTAAGCATGGTTTGTATGAGCATAAGCTCACTTTTAATTGCTGCCCTAGTTAGAAATTTTAGGGTTTGTGCTTGATTAATTAGGGTTTTGGTTTGGTAGTTTAATTATTGCATGTTAAGTGTTTGATATGTTGATTAGGTGTTTTAAGGGTGGTTTGGTTCATTTATGTGCTTATGATGATTGAATATTAGGTTGCATGCTAGATTATGGTTATATGTCCCCAATCATGTGTTTGAGAATGTGTATGCATGTTAGGGTATGAATTGAAATGGTATGGCATGAATGGTTTGGTATGTGCTAAGTTTAGACCATGCAACCCTAGGTTTAGGAGATTCGGTTTAGGGCTGCATGGACACGTTGGGTTAGCATGATTGAATATGTGGGACGTTAGAAATGCTGCATGTTTGCTGTGTAAGCTCCCGAAGTGGTCGGTCGAGTTAGAATCCGCGAAATAGGACGTAAACCGGACTTAACAACCGAAACTGCCAATTCGGATTCCAAACTGGCCAGTTTCGGGAAAGTGGAAATTTAAGGCCTTTAGAGGCCGAACTGGGTGAAACGTAAAACACAAAAGTTGTTCGGAAGAGTTTTTCCTAGGGGACAGCGCGGACGGTTTCTCAAAATGAGGCTCCAATGGCCTCCGTTTCTATAAAAATCCGAGACTAGTCTGCCCAGACCTAGTTTACACGACCAGCCAGTTTCAAATGAAAACTGACAAGGATACATGCGGAACTGGATTTTTTGCAAAACATGAAAGTTTTAGGATTTCCTGAGAGCTAGAACTTTCATGAAGACAACTTTTTCAAAATCGGAATGAATCTTTAAACTGACACGGTTTTATAAAGACTGTGCAGGGAACATGAAATTCCTGCACAGGATTTTCTAAAAACAGTTCGGAAAAATTGTATCTTTCCCCAAAACCACTGTTTTGACTAGAGAAACTGTTACAAAGGCAGTTTCCTGCCCTAAATGATTTTACAAAAACCTATTTCAAAAATATGAATTTTATGAGTTAAGTAAAAGATTTTTTTTAGGTTAATTTACCCAAGTTTCCAAAGAAATGGAAAATGGATTTTTTTTAACCAAATTGGGTAAGCAAGATGATTACGGGTAATAACCGGAAGTGATATCCGAGTTACTGGGCCAAAGCCTAAAGCTCAAGTTTGACCCGTATAGGGTTGACCTTAGTTGACCAAAAGTTGACTTTGGTTGACCAAGAGTTTGACTACAGGTAACCTTAAGGGTTAGTCAAGATAACCCTAAAGGATACCAACATTAATAAATTGGGCTAAGATATAGGGTTAATTGAAGTAACCCAATGGTTTATAGACAAGGATAAAGCCCAAGAGGTTATCCAACGTAGCCTCTTAAGGAATAATCAAAGTTCGATTATTCTCAAACAATAGGATAACTAATTATGACCAAGTGAGATATCAGGTATCGGGGACATACAACTAAGATTTTGTAGGTATGTTGGTTAGGACACCAACATTCCACAACAAGAATTAGACTCTTACCTATGTCCATATTCAAGCAGGAGAAGGTCTACAGCTGTGCCAGTGGAAGGACAGCGTCAAGTAGGACATAGTAAAAGAGGTAAGTACAACTCCGCCTACAGCATAGGCCCTTTGTTGTTACTTACCTAATGTGATGGTATGTGATGATATGTTATGGCGTGTAATGTTATGGTATGTTATGTCATGTGATATTATGGTATGATATGTTATGGTATGTATGGCATGTCATAGTATGTTATGAATGAGGTCATGTTATGTTATATGTTGTAATATTGTGACATCATGAAGCATGTTCACTAATGTTAAACCACCTGGTAAGAACAAGACAAGTAAGATGTTGTGTCGTACCGACTTGCCATAAAGGCGGGTTTAAATGGTATGGTTCATGGTTTGAGTTGGATTGGATGGCTACCTAAACTATTCCATGTTAAACTTTGTGTTTCATGGTTTGAGTTAAAACGGACTGCCGCCTTCAACCATTCCTTGGCTATGTACTACGGTACGAGCACACATGATAAGTAAATGAATAGAACTAAGCTAAGTTATGAATCCATATTTGATTCATAAGAGGTCATAATTGGTTCATACATAATGATATGCGTTTTGCGTCGCGGATGTAACAGTTGTACTTGCTGAGCGAAAGCTCACGTCTTACGTCTATGCTGTAGGTAAGCAACCTGCCAGCAATCTCTGATGCAATACTGTGGAAGGCTGGTGCTGCGGACTGTGAAATGTGGGATGGACACTGCCACGGATTTTAAAAAAAATATATACTCTATAAAATATGTTGTAATGAAAAAGGGTTTTCATATTTTCATGATGTTTTAAATATGAATGACAAAGTTTATGAATGTATGGCAAGCCAGTTGCCTCTTGTGGTACCAATCCGCATTAAGTCGGGTTTGGTCTACAATTTGATTTCGATGGCCTTCAAGGAGGGTTTGAAAGTTCGGTACTCGAGTAAGTACCTATCAGTAAGTATGAGTTTGAGGATGAAGTTCAAGTTAAAAATTTTAAAATAAAGTTTAAAAAAAAAAATAAATAATTTCTCCCAAATTTTCCGCAAGTTTAAGTTCAGTAAGTAAGTAAGGTGACGACCCGACGTGGGAAGTCGGGGCGTTACAGTTTGGTATTAGAGCAGAGTTCCTGCCATCCAATTTCACAGTTCTGCTGCCAGCACCACAGTTTTGTAAGTTTGTTTCTTACTTTGTTTTATAAGATTATTATAATGGCATGTACCTGGTGTTAAATTTGGGTCGGACTAAAGAGGACCACAAGGCACCGTTGACATTCCGAGGAATGGAGGAGAAGCTTCGCATCTTCAATAAGACTCAAGGAGTGGATGCACGATATGGAGACCCTCCTCAGATTTTGTCATGCAGGGACGTATCTTCAAGATATGCTTGCCTGTCGAGTCGACGTCTAGTCAAGGAAGCTCGTGCAAGGACCCTTGGCCAAGAGGACCTTGAGAGGAGATTCCTAAATAGATTTCTTGACGACAGCAAGGATCGCCCATGTATTACCGCGATATCAAGATGTACTAGGATATGTACATGAGACGATACGTCAGCTATGTTGCAGCCTGACATGCTTATCCGAACGAGTTTATGGGCTTTTATTGCTAGTAAATCAGAGTCGCACAGTGGAAGCGTGATGGATAAACTAAGCTTACGATATGATGATCGCTAGAATAGCAATAAGAAATGAGTAGGCTCTAGCACTACAACAAAAGTGCTCATTAATAACATTAAATGATAGCGTGTTTCAAAAAGTGTGACTGCTAAATATATTATAAATATATATAATATAATTGACTACGGATTTTTAGATAGATATAGAATTTATTGAAAAATACGATCGACCAAACCGTTTTTCTTCCTACCGAAACTCTCGCTCTCAAGATTCAGCATAACTTCTTCCATCTTCCGTAGTCCAATTGAAATTCCCAAATGGGTCAGTCTCTGAATGGTTTCCCTCTCAAATTGGTTTCCCTCTCAAATTGATTTCCCTCTCAAATTTTAATTTCACATATTTCCCTCTCTCAGATTTTGTCTCTGAGACCAGTGAAATAAGAACACCTCTTCTCAAACGGTTTTCCTCTCGTTTTCTTTTCCTTAGATTTTCCTCTCTCGCTATTCTCATCTCCGTAGCCAGCCAGCACATCAAGAACGTATTTTGCTTTCAACATTTCAATCGGTGAGTTTTTTCTATTACATTGGTTTGATTTAACATTCTTTAGATTAGTCATAGGAATTGATTGCAGTTTGCAATTAGAAACTGGGGGGTAGACTTTTTTCAAAGCGCCTTCAACATCCAAAGAAAAATCTAGGAAAGCATTGGAAACTTTTATTATTGATCGGTCATTAGCACTTGAGTTTGTTTATTATTATTAATATTTTGTTTTGGATACAATAGAAATGAATATTTAAATATGTTGTTTAGCTGTCTCTAATAGAAAAGTAAAATAGCCTTTTTAGATGTCTCTAAGCTTGCTTCTTGTTTAGTCGGTTAAATTCTGTGATCTGCAATTGGAACGACTCCACCGATTGCATATGCTTATGTAGGCTTTTACTTTCACAACTGAGTTCTCATTATTATTTCTTCTCTGTCTTTGTCTTGTTCTGTGTTTCACAATTTTTTTCATCACATAAACATTGGTAAAATCTTTTTCTTTGCTTCTGATTGAACCATTCAAAATAGTATATTATTCTCTTATATTACATCATTTTCCCCCCTTTGTAGGTTCACATTCATGGCTAATCAAAAGAAGAGGAAACTTAGTAAACTTAAATCAACTGAGGAATTTTCTGCCATAAGGAAGCGACCTGCAGTCATACGGACAGGCAAGTTGTTAGAAATGCTTAATTGGAAAAAGAGATCACTTCGTAAGAAGTTGAGTCATAACGATGAGTTTCAAGCCTTGAGTGAGGAAGACGATAGAGAGATAGACCCGACAAAATATTTCCTTGAAGGACCAACAACTCGTAAGAAAAATTCTCTGCGTGTATATGCAGCCCCAGTGAAAGCAGCAACAAATTCACTTGTAGGCATGTCTAGTAGGTCATTTCGCAAAATGATAGTGAGGGATGACTCTCCTGAACTCGAGGAAATTGATGCCCTGGTAGATTCCCCTGAAGTTGAAAGGCAATATGCGGCTACAACTAATCCGAGAGAATGCCTACGAAGCACTATTGAAAATGAGCTATTTTCAGAAGTTATTCCTTCACCCAAAAAGGGGCCATCATTCCTAGGATCACTTGACAATGATAGATCCATAGTAAGAGAAAGACATGATTCACCTACTAGTCGAAAAAGGAAATCCCTTCGTTTAGATACCATAAGAGGAAATTCTCCAGAAGTGGATGAGCCAAGAGCTGACGGTAATGTCGAGCCACCAGAAGAAGTCCCTGAAGTTGCAGATGTAGATTCTATGGAAGAACCACAAAGACTTAAACGGAAAAGAGGTCTAACAAGATTGAAAAATGTTGCAACGGAAACTAGTGATCGGATTGAAGTCCAGTTCAACGCAATGGGTCAAGCAGTTGGTGACGGATCAATTAGTTTGTCTTCATTTTTAGGACCACTTGTGAGAGAGATTGTACCAGTAACAATTGCTGATTGGAGGAAGATTACCAAAGGGATGATGGAGGTTTTGTGGAAATCTGTTCAGGTATGAAATTGATATATAATTTTTTCATTTTATCTTTATATTGTTAGATAGAAATTAAAACTCTAGTAGCTCATTTTTTACTATGTATGTCAGGTAAGATACAAACTCCAAAAAGATTGGGAAAAGGCTTATGTCTTTAAGGTGATGGCTAATCTTTGGAGAGCTTCAAAATCAAGGTTAGTAAAAAAAATAGTAGAAGCACCAAATGATGCTGAAAGACTAAAGCTACGACCCGATAACATCAAATCTGAAGTTGATTGGAAAGCTTTTGTGAGGGAAAAATTAAGTGCAGACTTTAAGGTATCTAACATGCTTATATTTTTAATTGTTTTCATGTTTTATTTGTGTAGTTGTAATTACTATAGAATCTGGTTGCCTTGGTTCTAACTAATTAAATATGTTGAACTATAACAAAGTTGCAGGTGCTCTGTGTTTTTTTTTTTTTTTGTTCTCTTAATTTTTTTCTTCTATTTGGTAGCTTAAAACCTTTAAACACTGCAATGTTTCAATGCTGCAGACCTGAAAGAATACTCGATAAGAATTAAAGGAGAAAATTAAAAAAGTAGAAAATAAAAAGCAATGTTGAAATGTATGATTTTTGACGCATTTGTTTTTCATTGAAGTGCAACATAAGGCGAGTTATTTGAGCTTGGTGGCCTATCTAGGACCTTTTGCTAGGAAAAGAAGATTGTTTTCATGAGATATTGATATAAGTCTTATGATACTGTCAGACACCATACTTCTATCATCGTATTATGCTTTTAATATAAAAAGAATGATTGATTGTAGGAACATGTATCTTCTTTTGGTAAAGACGTGTATATAACTTGATCATAAAATGAAAAAGGTGAAAAGTGATGGACCATCCTTGTCAGGCTTTTTAACTATTAGCTTTAACTGTGTTTCTTTCTCATTTTTTAAATATGTAGTACATACTCAAATACATGGTTATTACTAGGCTAAAAGTGAAAAATTCAAAGCGATGAAGAAGAGACAACTCCCACATACTGGCAGCCGCAAAGGATATGCTCGTTTAATTGATGACATGGTAATGTCATGTACTTTTAGCTTTTATTGATGAGATCAGAAAATGTTTTAATGCTAATTCTTTTTTCTTATAGAGTAAAGCTAGTGCAAATAAAAAACAACCATCTAGAGTTGCTGTTTGGACCAAGGCACATATGAAGAAAAATGGTGAACCCGTATCCATGGCCGTTGGTGAAGCTATTGTACTAATCTATGCCTTTTCCTTCATTATTTTAATTTTTATTTACCATAATGTTATCAAGAAATTCAATTACAATTTAACATTCTTCAGGAAAACATGGAAGAATGTCATAAAGAGTTGCCTTTATCATCTCAAACAAATGTAAAAGAGGATGCTGTTTCGAAAGTTCTTGGTCCTGAAAAGAGTGGTCGATTAAGAGCCTATGGCGGAGGAGTTACCATTACCAAATTGGCAATTGTGTCGGAAAGAGATGAGCTCATTATCCGATTAGAAAAAGAATGTAGAGAATTGAAAGAACAAGTAGCAACCCAACAAGGCTTAATAAATACTTTATTGAAAAATCAGGTTAGTTTCCAATTCATATATGTTAATTCTTATAAATTATACACTGATAAATTTTTTTATACGATCTATTATAGGGTTCATCTTGCCAAATAGAGAAACAATCGAATGCACCTATGCCTTTTTCCATGGTAAATTTATGCTTATAGTTTTTCTTATTTATAAATTAAACACATCTTTGTTTTCTAAGTGAAATAACTTTTTTGTTTTGTTTTTGCTATTTTTCCTTCTTGAAAGAGTGTCAACACTAGCTCACAAAGCAAGGAGTGTAAGATAATGGATTGGAATGGTTCTGATGAAATTGTAGCCGAAGGGCGTTGGTCTTCAAGTGATCCAACAGCTTTGGTTCATCATATTCCTATCGGACCTAATGCTGTGAGAGTTTGGGTAGATGCTGTAAGAAATCCTAATGCATTTTTGTGGAGGCCTAATTCAGAGATGCTTCATATTGAAGACGCTATTGGTTCTACAATTGCATGGCCCATTGATAAAATTATAAGGTAAAAAAGAAAAAAAATACACCTATGTGATGTATTGTAGATTTGATTGGTGATGATGTAGCTTAACATGTGAGTTGATTTGTGGATGTAAGTATTAATTTCTTTTTCTGTGTGCAGAACTTGAAGGAAGATATCTAAACTACTGATGGACAGAATTAAAGATTTGAACCATTAGTAGCAGACATATATGCAAGCTTTGAGTCGTGAAGTTGCCTTTGGGACTTTGAAGTATCATCGTTGTTTTTTTTTTTTTTTTTTCCCTCTTTCTTTTATATTTTTATTTATTTTTGGTTAAACGTAGTGAACTTATGATGTTTGGTTGAAAACGTTGTTTTTATATTGTTAGATTAGGAAATGAATGTACGGATGTTTGTGTACTTAAAGTATTCGATCAAATTAATTACTAGTAGAGCAATGAAAAAACATTTATGAAATGTATCAATTATCCATACAAATGTAAGTATTGCTTGTAATCAAAATAAAGAAAAACATGAAAAAAGTGACAACACACATTTAAATATTATGGCCAAATATAACAAAAACGCTATGAAAAATGTCCCAGCTACTGCATGATAGCGTTGTAGGAATGCAAAGACAAATTATATAATAACATTGTATAAACGCTATAAAAATTGTTATTATAGCATGTCATGAATGCTATGAAAAATATTATTATAGCATTTAATTAATGCTATGACAGACTTTATTATAGCATCCAAAAAATGCTATCAAAAACATTTTTATAGCACCTATCAAACGCTATTAAAACTAGGCACTTTTAATAACATCAGCTAATATAGCGTTTGAAAAAATGTTATCGTATATTTACGATAGCATTTTTTACACGCTATGAAAAAGGCTTTTTGTTGTAGTGTAGATTAGATAGCCTATCACCTCATTTTGGGTATAGTGATCTTTCCATTTAAGGAATTGGATTGAGATTATGGAAGTTAAGTTTCCTGATTGTGAAACTTTTGCTCCATAAGAGAAATATTGGACATGGGGAAAATTTTAAGGATGCCTTAGTCTTGGGGTAGCAAATAAGCAATATGCTACCAACAACAATTTATTAGGCTATGATTTTTTATGATAAGAATGATGATTATGAGATTTGATGATATGAAGTTAACGAGGTTAAGGTCGATGGCACCAACCCTGAAGTCGACATATAATGGATGATTAAGGTCGACTGTAGACAACCATTTAAGTAATGGAAATTATGAGATGATGATTGGGAGTTTTAGATATCCCTTAGAACTATGATTGCCTTCAAACTTTAAAGGGAATGCTAAAGGCAAGAAGAACGTTTCTACTAGCTAACAAGCAGCTAGTTGATACAAGGATACCTTTCATTGCATCACTTGAACAGTAATATGTTTTCAATAATACTATTTATTATTGATTTTCATGATTGAATTGGAAAAGATTCCAAAAAGTATCTTAAACATTTTCATGATTGAATTGGAAAAGATTCCAAAAAGTATCTTAAATGTAAGAACATATTAAGATACATGAAAAGACAAGTAACAGTAAGGTGTCGTACCAACCTCCCGTGATCGTGGAGGCTACATGTTTCAGTTGTGATCTTGACCGTCCGTGATCGTGAAGGGTCAAGACTATAAGACCTTTCGTAAAATCGCAAAGGCTTATAAAATTCCCAGAACTGTTAGGGACCTTGCAAACCCTAACTTTGTCTGGAGGCTGCGCGCATTTGGTACGTACACTATGGGCCCACATGTTAAGACAAGATAATAAAACACAAAATGCTTTTCAAATATGAAAAAGCTATGTGATATGATATGTTTTTTTTAAAAGTATGGAAAAGTTATATATATGCTTTTCAAACCTGGCAAGTTATATGATATACTTGCTCAGTTTTTCATGTAAATAGTTCTTGTGATGCAATATGAAAGGAAAGTATGATGGTATGAAATGAAAGTATGAGAATATGAGGAATGAATTATGATGATGTAGAAAGAAGATTATGGTTCTATATAAAAGACATGATCCCATTAGGGTATTAAAATGGGAACATGAACAAGCTATTCAATCCATAGTAACTTGTTATGGATTGATGGTGGATTTGAAGAAAAGCCACTCAGGATTATTCGAATTTTCGAGGACGAAAATCTTTTAAGGAGGGTAGGATGTAATAACCCGAATTTTTATGACTCTAGATTTCCTTTAAATGAGGAAAACTTAAGTCTAGATCATGTTTGGAATAGAATATCGGTATAAGTTTGAGTTCTCGGTTAATTAGCTACGAGACTCAACGATAGATTACTGAGCCTAGTCTAGGGCATTTTAAGGAAAATGGCGTGATAAAATTTCATGATTCCATGTTGGTCAAAGTTTGACCAAGAAAGTCAAAGTTGACCAAAAAGTCATAGGTATGACTATACAGTAATGGGATAAGCAGTATGAAAAATATACTGCGAAAATTATCTTTTTGGACAAGATAGTTGAAATAAGCTAAGAGACCACCCTAGAAAAATCAAGCACACTAAGTTGGATATCAAAGTCCTAATGACTTTCAGAAATAAGAAGGAAAATTTTTACAGTCCATTTTTATGCAGATAAATTTTGGACTTCAGTCAAGCAAAACAGTACTAAATTATACTGTGTATTAGTGAACACAGTATTGGATTTATCTGTGTTAGCTTAAAATTGGACTGCTTTTTCAAAAAAGTAGCCAAACGAGGCCTTAGGATGACATCACCTACCTTTTTGATTTATGACATCATCTTATTTGGATTTATGACATCATAATTCCATGAACCAATCCTTTAAAGACAAGTGTCTTGTTCTAGAAACTTCTTCCTTGTTCTCCAAGGTGCATGGCCGGCCACCTATGCCCCCCCATTGTGCAATTTTGTGTTTCTTCAAGGGCTTTTTAACAATTTTAAGGAATTTCCATCACCTATAAATAGGTGAAGCCATTGTTCACAAAAATTAGAAAATCTAGCAAAACTATGCCAAATTTCTCTCTCAAAAACCGAACTTGAGAAGGAAAGGAAAGAAAGAAAATTTTGCAAAACCAAGAGTAACAAGAGTGTGTAGGGTGGTCTGAATTGAGCTAGAACACAAGGAAAAGTTGGAAAAAAATTTGATACCCATTTTAGGCCAAAGGGCCGGTTGTGGGGAGGAAGAAGAAAGGAAGAAAAATCCAAGCTTTTGGCCGGATTTTTAGAGGCTAGAGGTGGCCGGAGTTGGAACAAGGGTGGCGGCAAATTTTGGAACTCAACTAGCCAAGGTGGCCGGTTGTTGGTGGAGGCAAAGAGAAAGGAAAAGCCAAGCCAAATTCTTGACCTAAAGTGAGGTATAAATCCCTTAAACCCTAAGTTTTCATTTAAATTTCATTTGGGAAATTTAAATGTATTTTAAGCATGGTTTGTATGAGCATAAGCTCACTTTTAATTGCTGCCCTAGTTAGAAATTTTAGGGTTTGTGCTTGATTAATTAGGGTTTTGGTTTGGTAGTTTAATTATTGCATGTTAAGTGTTTGATATGTTGATTAGGTGTTTTAAGGGTGGTTTGGTTCATTTATGTGCTTATGATGATTGAATATTAGGTTGCATGCTAGATTATGGTTATATGTCCCCAATCATGTGTTTGAGAATGTGTATGCATGTTAGGGTATGAATTGAAATGGTATGGCATGAATGGTTTGGTATGTGCTAAGTTTAGACCATGCAACCCTAGGTTTAGGAGATTCGGTTTAGGGCTGCATGGACACGTTGGGTTAGCATGATTGAATATGTGGGACGTTAGAAATGCTGCATGTTTGCTGTGTAAGCTCCCGAAGTGGTCGGTCGAGTTAGAATCCGCGAAATAGGACGTAAACCGGACTTAACAACCGAAACTGCCAATTCGGATTCCAAACTGGCCAGTTTCGGGAAAGTGGAAATTTAAGGCCTTTAGAGGCCGAACTGGGTGAAACGTAAAACACAAAAGTTGTTCGGAAGAGTTTTTCCTAGGGGACAGCGCGGACGGTTTCTCAAAATGAGGCTCCAATGGCCTCCGTTTCTATAAAAATCCGAGACTAGTCTGCCCAGACCTAGTTTACACGACCAGCCAGTTTCAAATGAAAACTGACAAGGATACATGCGGAACTGGATTTTTTGCAAAACATGAAAGTTTTAGGATTTCCTGAGAGCTAGAACTTTCATGAAGACAACTTTTTCAAAATCGGAATGAATCTTTAAACTGACACGGTTTTATAAAGACTGTGCAGGGAACATGAAATTCCTGCACAGGATTTTCTAAAAACAGTTCGGAAAAATTGTATCTTTCCCCAAAACCACTGTTTTGACTAGAGAAACTGTTACAAAGGCAGTTTCCTGCCCTAAATGATTTTACAAAAACCTATTTCAAAAATATGAATTTTATGAGTTAAGTAAAAGATTTTTTTTAGGTTAATTTACCCAAGTTTCCAAAGAAATGGAAAATGGATTTTTTTTAACCAAATTGGGTAAGCAAGATGATTACGGGTAATAACCGGAAGTGATATCCGAGTTACTGGGCCAAAGCCTAAAGCTCAAGTTTGACCCGTATAGGGTTGACCTTAGTTGACCAAAAGTTGACTTTGGTTGACCAAGAGTTTGACTACAGGTAACCTTAAGGGTTAGTCAAGATAACCCTAAAGGATACCAACATTAATAAATTGGGCTAAGATATAGGGTTAATTGAAGTAACCCAATGGTTTATAGACAAGGATAAAGCCCAAGAGGTTATCCAACGTAGCCTCTTAAGGAATAATCAAAGTTCGATTATTCTCAAACAATAGGATAACTAATTATGACCAAGTGAGATATCAGGTATCGGGGACATACAACTAAGATTTTGTAGGTATGTTGGTTAGGACACCAACATTCCACAACAAGAATTAGACTCTTACCTATGTCCATATTCAAGCAGGAGAAGGTCTACAGCTGTGCCAGTGGAAGGACAGCGTCAAGTAGGACATAGTAAAAGAGGTAAGTACAACTCCGCCTACAGCATAGGCCCTTTGTTGTTACTTACCTAATGTGATGGTATGTGATGATATGTTATGGCGTGTAATGTTATGGTATGTTATGTCATGTGATATTATGGTATGATATGTTATGGTATGTATGGCATGTCATAGTATGTTATGAATGAGGTCATGTTATGTTATATGTTGTAATATTGTGACATCATGAAGCATGTTCACTAATGTTAAACCACCTGGTAAGAACAAGACAAGTAAGATGTTGTGTCGTACCGACTTGCCATAAAGGCGGGTTTAAATGGTATGGTTCATGGTTTGAGTTGGATTGGATGGCTACCTAAACTACTCCATGTTAAACTTTGTGTTTCATGGTTTGAGTTAAAACGGACTGCCGCCTTCAACCATTCCTTGGCTATGTACTACGGTACGAGCACACATGATAAGTAAATGAATAGAACTAAGCTAAGTTATGAATCCATATTTGATTCATAAGAGGTCATAATTGGTTCATACATAATGATATGCGTTTTGCGTCGCGGATGTAACAGTTGTACTTGCTGAGCGAAAGCTCACGTCTTACGTCTATGCTGTAGGTAAGCAACCTGCCAGCAATCTCTGATGCAATACTGTGGAAGGCTGGTGCTGCGGACTGTGAAATGTGGGATGGACACTGCCACGGATTTTAAAAAAAATATATACTCTATAAAATATGTTGTAATGAAAAAGGGTTTTCATATTTTCATGATGTTTTAAATATGAATGACAAAGTTTATGAATGTATGGCAAGCCAGTTGCCTCTTGTGGTACCAATCCGCATTAAGTCGGGTTTGGTCTACAATTTGATTTCGATGGCCTTCAAGGAGGGTTTGAAAGTTCGGTACTCGAGTAAGTACCTATCAGTAAGTATGAGTTTGAGGATGAAGTTCAAGTTAAAAATTTTAAAATAAAGTTTAAAAAAAAAAAAAAAAAAAAATTTCTCCCAAATTTTCCGCAAGTTTAAGTTCAGTAAGTAAGTAAGGTGATGACCCGGCGTGGGAAGTCGGGGCATTACAGCGACACCCGCAGACGAACGGAGCTCGGAAATCGTGCAAGCTCCGGCGTCCTCGGCGAGCTTGGCTTGGTCGACAACAGTGACCTCGAGAATGGCGCCGCCGCGCAGCATTTGGGTCATTCCGACCTTGATCGAGAATGGGTTCTTCTTGGTGTCTGTTATGGCGCTGCTCCTTCAAGAAAACCGGTTGGGGCCGAGTAGAGAGCAAGTCGGAAGGGGTGGCCTTGGGGGTTGTTTCCGGCGGGTGTTGGGAGGAGAGAGAAAGCGGCTTGAGAGAGAGTGGCGAGTAGGAGTAGGCGGCGATGGTGAGATCGGCGTTGAAAGAGAGCACCGACGACGAGGATCTACCGCGGTGTAGGCGAGGATCTACGGTGGTTTGGAGTCGCCGCTGGCCGAGATCGCAAGGCCGGAGACGGAGGAGAGAAAGAGAGCGCCGAGACGGCAGCCGGTGGCGGACTTTTGTCAAACTTGCAGATCGCGCAGTCTACTTGGAGAGAGAGCCACGATCACAGAGACAGAGAGAGGAAAGAGAGTGGAGAGAAAGGTAGAGGAAGAGAGATGAGCGAGAGAGAGAGAACAGAAGCAAGAGAAATTAAAAAAAAAAAAAAAAGAGAGCGAGAGAGAGAGAACAGAAGCAAGAGAAATTAAAAAAAAAAAAAAAGGATAAAAGAGAATAAAGATGGTTTATATGCCCATGTCATAGAAGTTAAAAAGTGCACAAAAATGGCAAAAATATCCATAGGGCACAAAACAGTGGCTACATAGATAATTTTCTGTTAGATTGTTTGAGCTTGATTAGATTGTGGGAGCTTGACGGCGGATGATATGTGAGAACGTTATCAATTATATTCATGGTATAAAGTTACGTGAACGCAACCGTAAATTCTCTAATTACGTCAGTGTCGGAATGTAATTGTTATTTTATTTAAATGATTCTTACATTATAAATAATATATATTTTTTTGGGGTATAATATTACAATAAAAGGAATTTTGGGTAAACTTTTGCTGTCTCATATTGATTATAAATTATAACTCGTCATATTATTGATTCTTGGGTTTTATTTACTAAAATATAAGATAAAATGTGAAAAAAAAATTAAAAAAAATTGATTCAGCTCATTTTATTATCATCCAAACAAGGTCCTTGTTTTTTTCATTTCAACTCAATTTAAATTTTTTTCACCAAACACTCAACTCAACTTAAACTTTTCAACTCAAACTTTTTACCAAACACTCATCATTTAAACTAAACTTAACTCAACTCAAACTGAACTTAAAAATCTTAACTCAAACTGGTGAACCAAACGGGCCCTAAGTATTACAAATTTACTTAGATACTCATTCTTAGTTATATTTTTTAATTTAAAAAAATGATTAGTTTGCATATTTTGGTACAGTATAATCAATCATAATTAAACTAAAAATAATAATATTATGACAATAAAGTAATAAACATAAGTTATGTAGTTATTTTTGTTTACGAAAATCAAAATGAATGTAAATTTGAACTAAAATAAGCAAAATAAAAAAGTGGGTAAAAAAAAGATACATTTTCTTTTAGTAGAAATTTTTTTTTTTGACCTATTCTAAAAAATTTAGGTAATTATACAATATTAGATAAATAAAATAAGATAGATGTGGTAATTTGACACAAATATTAAATTTAAGGGGGCACTTTGACATAAATAATAAAGATCTTGGGACATTTTGATATAAATGTAAAGATTATGGAGTATTTTGACACAAAAGCAAAGTTCAGGGGGCATTTTGACATTAAAAATAACGGAAAAACTAATTGCAACTAAATGAGGGGGTAACTTGACACACATGTTAAAATTCATGGGACATAATAGGTACATTTCATAATTTATGGGATATATTTACACTAATGATAAAATTCTTGGGAAATTTATGACATTTTTTCTTAAAACGATCAAATATGTCTCAAGATTTGACTTTTAAAAACGTATTATTTCACATAAAAAACCCAATTAAATTAAAAGTCAATTATACTATTATTTAAATTTGTATTTTTTGAACTTTTTTAAAACAAGGTAAAATAGATTAGAAAGCTTACGAATAAAAAAGAAAAAAAAAAACGGAAAGAAAGAAAGAAACATGTAAAGTCCAACAATAGTTAAGTTCAAATTTTGGTTTAATTTATGCTCCTAAAAAAAAAAATTTCTAGTTTCGCCATTGATCTATTGGGACTTGAGCATTTTACCTTACGTTTGGATGACATATCTAATTTTTAAAATTAAAAAATTTTTACAAAAATATATGCCTAAACTTTTTCCATCGTTATCTCATTTTGAAAAAGAAAAACTATTTCATTTTCAAATCTATTTTGTACGATACCATTTAGAAAAAGAAAAGGAATATTTTTGAATTCTTCTTACAATACACTATACTTAATACCATTTTTTGTTTCATTACAAATAACTTTTTTTTCTCAAAAATAAAATTTTTTACATATCTAAACACTATCTTATTCTCAAAAGAAAAGACTTTCTCATTAAAAACAAGAAAATTTTCCTTTTTAAAAATAGACATGTGATCCAAACAAAGCTTAGATTTTTGCATTAGTCTCTAATCATGTGGGTATAGTTGTAAATATCTATGATATTTTCGAAATTTCCGTGTTTGAGGAGTACTGAAGTATCTTTTAGGTGTAATATCTTTTTCGTCTAATATTGAGAAAATATCAATAAAAATATCGATGATGGGCTTATGATGTGACATTGTTTTCTTATAAGAGAAAATTAAGTGGATATTTTAAATACATCATTATAATTTAGCTATAGATCACTTTTTCTAATCTTATAAAACAATTTGTTTATAAAAAAACTTCTTAATAAAAAGTCCATTTACCGAAAAGAATAAAAAGGGAAAAAAGAAAGAAAGACAGAAATATTCTTTCAATTTTTTTTAGAAAAAAATAATATTTTTTCCTAGGGATTTTATAATGGGGTAAAAATTTTTACCCCAGGGTAAAATCTAACTAGGAATGGGTGGATTAATATAGTATACTAAATTAAGTGTGAGTAATAACGTGTGATTATACTTAAAAAAAAAACAACTCTTTTAGCAAACTTCCTAGCCCTCAACGACGACCCGGCGACCCACCTCCCCCTCGACGTCGAGGCCTCTCAGCCCCCACCCCCAGACCCCGGTGACGACGCCCCCCACCTGACGGTGACCTCACCCCCAGCCCCGCCCACGACGTCCCTACTCCCCAAGATTCACCCAAATCTGGGCGTTGATTCCCCACCGCCACGGCCCACGGAGCCGGCTTCTTTCACTGGAGGGGGTAGAGTCCACGTTTTTTTTTTTTTTTTTAAATCCGGGTAAGTGTTGTAATTGTACATAGGGGAGTTTTAATTTTATTAGATGATCTTTATCTTTTTTTAACCATAGATTTCAATGAAATGGTCAAAATATTTTTGCGGGGAAAAGTAAAAGGGATTCACGGTAGAGTTTCCCATTTTTTCCTTTTCTTTTTCTTTCTGTCTTTAATGGGTTCATCGACATTTTAGTTAAAAAAAAAAAAAGAAAAAAAAAGATTCATCGAAATTTTCTAAAAGACAAAAAGAAACCCGCAAACTTAAGCTTGCCTAAGAAGACATTTTTAGGGCTTTTTCTCTTTCGAAATGATGTAAAGAATCAAATTTGTTTGTATTTGATATCGCTCTGAAGGTTTTTGAATGGTGGAAGAGCAAGATTAAGGTTAGTGACTGATTTGCGTCTCTTTCTTTCATTTTCACTCTTCTATTAGCCAGGGAAATCAAATTACAAATATCTGATTGCAATTGTTTAAGAAGTTGTGAAAAAAATCAATCCTTGGTGGTTTTGCGTTAAAGGTGTTTGATGAAATGTCTGAATGAAGAAAATGATTTTCTGCAGAGAAAGTTTGGTGCTTTGTCCTAAAATCCTTGTTGAAACTGACAGTTCGTTATGCTTGATTATATTTAATTTATTCACCTTAAAATTTGCTGCATTTAATTCTCTACTTTCAAAGGTTGTAAAGTTTTTTGATAGCTGCATTGCTTAAGAAAGGTACATAATATGGAAATTGAGAGGAATGATTGTTTGAATATAAAATTATTGTTAGTCTACCTTCTAACAACGTAAGCTTTTGGGATTGATTTGACTAACAATGGTTTTATATTCTAACAATAAGCTTAAGCTTTTCAGGATTCTTATTTGTATTGGGCCTTTTGATTTATTCACACGTTTGCCTATTGTTTAGTCTGCATGTGAGGGGAGTGTGAGAATATGAAACTATTTTTAGTCCACTGCCTAATAGCTTAAGCTTTTGGGATGGATTGATAAACTAACTATAATAGGATGTTTCTCTTATCGTATTTTGTATGGATTCCTCAGAGATTAAGATTGGGGATCTTTGAAGGATTTAATATTCCTCATCCAATTTATTCCCTCCTCTTGTCTCTCGTACCAAACAACCGTGGGTCCTAGAATCCTTCCATTAATCCTGATTCTCCTCACCCCTCTCCCTCGTACCACTTTCCCCTCCTACTATACAAGCTCTTAAATTGTTCTTTTAAGTGTGTGCTAGAGTATGATGTCAACATGGCACCAAGGCCAATCATCTGCATTGTTTTGTGTGGTTATTTACATGATATTTTGCCTTTATTAATTTACTGAATACAGAGGATATGGCTTTCGAGCTTGAGCTTGAGGATTTTGATGATGTGGCCGTATGGCCTGCTGCAATCGAGAGTCATTTCATTACCTTATTGCACAAGGAGTCTAAGAAGAACTCGCACCCTTCAAAGTTAGATAAGAGAACATGGAAAGCCATAAATGATGACATGTTCTCAAAGTTTGGGAAGAGATACACCGTCCCAAAGTTGAAAGCAAAATACAATCGACTTAGAAGAATGCATCGTGCCTTCTCGGATCTCTTGGCCCAAGCCGGTGTCCGTTGGGATCCTGCGACTAACGTTGTTCATGCTGCTAATGGGGTTTGGGAGGCATACCTGAAAGTACTTGAATGAGCTTATATTTTTTTATTTGTTTTTGATATTAATTCATTCTGAAGTATTGAATTTAATTTTGTTGCAGAAATATCCTACCGCAAAGAGGTTTCGTAAGAAAGGGTGCAACCATTACGACCTGCTTGGAGAAATATTCAATAATCCAACCTCAACAAACCAAGTGTGCTATGCTTCAACCCATTCCCAATCAGGCTCCGAGGATGAGGATAAGTTGCAGGAACCCCAAACTGGAGCACAAACAGAGACAATTGTTGACATTGCTGACACCATTGAGTCTGGGACTTCTGAAGCTGCTGCACGTCGTCGTGCTGTTAGTCCTCCTGAAAATGCTAGGCCGACAAAACAACGTAGGAGATCTGAGAATTCAAAGCGTGATAATGGACAAGGGGCATGGACCAAAGATTGGAATTCTAGAATTGAAACATCTTTGTTGAGAACTGACCAATTTCATAAAAACAACGAGATGTTGCCATCTGGTTTTGATCCATACTCTGTTGCCGAGTGTATGGATAAATTGGAATCCATACCTGATGTGGAGAACGTTTCTTACTTCAGGGCTATGGAGAGATTTCTTATTCCTGAGTGGAGACAGATGTTCATCAAGATGTCAGAGGCCAGACGACGTAAGTGGCTAGAGAGCTTGAAAAATTGATAATCTGTTCCAAAGAGTTTTTTCTATAGACAAATGGGGCATGTTTTCTAAATGTTTTGAGTAACCTTTTATGTTGTTCGAACACTAAGTTGGTCAAGTTGGATATGCTATGTCCTTGATTAATATGTGAATACGTATGTTTGGTTACAGAAGAAAAAATAACCGAGACCATCTATCTTTTGACTACTTTGGTGCATTTGTGTACAATTGTGTAGATACTGATTTTGGATGTTTGAAGTAGTTGATTTTCGTATAGGAATTTGTTAGTGGGAATGAATCATAGGTGCCATAGTTTGCTCGACAAAAGTTCTATAGTGATAATGATCAGTGAAAACTGAATGAACCAGAAAACTTGAAGGACACTGAACTCCTTGGAAAGATGGGATGGGACATATCACATGTATTGTTTAAGAAGCATTCAACATGCTTTCTCTCTCTCTCTCTCTCTCTTTTTTTTGCCCCCCCTCATGATACGGATTCTTAAAGTCATTCCCTTGTTTCAACAACGGCGGAAATGGTTTCCAACTGAGTTGCTAGATTTGATGGCACAGTTATTTAGAACAATTCTTTATCTTATCTTTTTGGTCCATCAGCTATGCAGAAACTTGAATCGAGTATTTTTTGAAGAGTCAATCTCACATGTAGTCCTTTACTTGCCAAATTAAGCAGTGATCATATATTTTATAGAGGCCCTGGTATCACCCGAAAAAATGTAGAAGTCAAAAATGAGTAAGAACTCTATATCATAATTCAAAAGGGAAAAGGCTCCAAAGAATTGAAGGAAAAAAATGATAAATATGCAATTCACTTTATATTATTCTTAGGGACCTTTTTCTGTTTGTCCTCAACAAAAAATATTTACATTGTATTGGCATTGTCTGCCTTAAAAAATTGCAATAATCAGTTTTGTTAGTGATTGTCATCTACCACTTTCTATTCTCGTCACTAGGTGTTCAAGCGTGAAATGAGATCGATGAAGGTGTCTTCTCTGCAGGGAATTGTGAGAGCACCCATAGGATGATCAAATCCAAATTCTTCTTCAGCTTGACATAGCAACTCTTGGAATAAAGGCTGGTTCAGGTATGATACCGGGATCACAAATCTCTTCATTTTGCTCTCTTCTCCAACATAAACTGCCAAGAAGCCTTTTGGAACATCTTTGGTGCTAGAAAACGGCTTCTAAATGAGTTGCTTAGCAAGAACCACGCTGGGAAAACGGAAACCCATTCTAGTGAATATCTGTAGAGGAAGATAGGAAAGAAAATTTGACTGAGGAAAAAAGATGTCAAAAGGACTTGAGAGGAAAGATGTGTTACTTTGAGAATATGAGTACCTGGAAGGGTAGTGAACCCAATTTTAGGTGTATATGTAGCCCATACCCTTGACTGAATGTATGGAAATGAATGGTGAAAACCAAAGAATCAATTAAAAGCAATTAATCAGGTGGGGTCTACCGAGAGGGCATTGTCCTTGAGCAATGACATGGCATTGTCTTCCTACTCATCATTTTGTATTTAAAACTAACTACCCAATTTTTTTTGTTTTTTGTTTTTTGTTTGGCTTCAAATCTCTTGTTTCAAGTGGAGTTCTTTGTAAAGTTGTTCTCTTGGTGATGGTTAGACAGATCATGGATATATGTTTCAATCACCGCTAAGTTTACAGGTATAAGTTTGAAGACAGAGCCTTGTGAACTTTTAAATGCTTGTGTCTCTTCCAAATCCCAAACCTATACCCAATTGCTATTAGAACCACTAGTTTTAAATTTGAAATAATTTTCCAAAAATCAGTTCATGTATATATACAAAAACATATTACTACATTAGCGAACCAAGTCTTCATTCTCTCTCCTAGTTTGCAAATTTCTTGTCTATCTAGACCTTCTCTGAAGCAACAGTTAGAAAGATTAAGATGGCATTTGGATTGCATGGTATTGTTCATGGTAAGAAGGCTCACCGCCGGACACTTTCAGGGCTTAAAGAAGCAGCTCTGAAGTCTACAACAGTCCCAAAAGGCTACTTTGTGGTGTATGTTGGAGAGGATGAGAAGAAGCGTTATGTAGTACCTGTGATGTATTTAAACGAGCCGGCGTTTCAAGAGCAGCTAAGTATGGCAGAAGAAGAGTTGGGATACGAGCATCCGATGGGTGGACTCACAATTCCCTGCGAAGAAGACATCTTCATTGATCTCACTTCTCAATTTTGAGCAGATTCTAATCCGTAGAACTAACATATAGTGCAGAATCAATTTTGTACATCTTGTACTCTTACTTTTTCTGGCAAGGGAAAATTTATTGACCGGTCAGAAAGTTGTAAATAAAGATTGTTATTTGATCATTACATGTTCCCTTTCTGATTTAAAATCTAACCAAGTTCAATGGATGATCTTTGCCTTTATCTTCATTTTATCCCCCATTTTGCTTACTACCAGAAAAACAATGTCTCTGTTTCATGGCAATACAATGGCTTTTATCCGATGAGAACCGAGAATCAAATAAAACATTATGAAAGATCATGCATGTTGGTTAGTAAAAAGATGAATCATAAGAAGACCAAATTATCTGGTGCAATGAGTCTGAACAGATTATCTTACTTGAATGAATGAATGACGAAGTTTTGCTATTTTTCCCGACAATGAACTAAAAATAAGTTTTGCCTATGACGAAAGATTATGCGTAAGTTCGGTAAGAGTATGGTCATTTGTTGAAACTTGACTACTTAGCCATTTAATCAGATGCCTTGTTGAAGGCCTTCAAAAAGGAGACCTTTTTTTCTTTTTTTTTTTTTTTTTTGTTTTTGTTTTTTTTGTTTCAACGGCAATCTAACTTGCACAGACAGATTAGCTCCTAAAAGAGAACACAAGAATTGACAGATTTCTTATAGATAGACGCGTTAATCTCTGATTCGGGTTTTCCCTGGCAGCGGAGATGGTTTTGTAATTTTTCTACTAGAAATTAATACAGAATGCAAACTTTAACACTGAACTAGAGTCCAAGAAGGGAAAGATAAGAAAAAGAAATTCAAGAAAATTTGGAACAATAATCGTTTATATCATTCTTAGGGCTTGTTTGGTGAGTTAGTTCAACTCAAACTAAACTGTACTTTTTCATCTTAGTTTTTATCTTTTTCTGAAAAGTCAACAAAAATTATAACTAGTTTTTAAAAAGTCAACCAACTCAAACTTAAAAATTTCAACTCAAACCGTTTCACCAAACGGAGTCTTAGGGACATTTTTGAGTTGGTCACCAAGGAAAAAACATTTACATGGTATTGGCAGTGCCTGCCTTACAAAATTGCTACAATCAGTTTGGTTAGCTATTTTCATCTCTCAGTTTCTATACTCATCACAAGGAATTCAAGCGAGAAAGGAGATCGATAAACGCATCTTCTCTGCAGGGAATTGTGAGAGCGCCCATTGGATGGTCAAATCTGAACTCTTCTTCAGCTTGACTTAGCAGCTCTTGGAATGAAGGCTGGTTCAGGTATGATACAGAGATCACACATCTCTTCATTTTGCTCTCCCCAACATAAACTGCCAAAAATCCTTTTGGGACATCTTTTGAGCTAGAAAAAGACCTTTGAACAAGTTGCTTAGCATGGACGACAATGGGAAAGCGGAAACCCATTGTTGTATATGTCTCTCAAGGAAGAATAAGAATGAAGAAAAAAGCAAGGCGGGTGCAACGAAAGGGATCACAAAAGATCTTGCGAGAAAAGCTCTGATACTTGAGAATGTGAGGACTTGGGTGCTTATGAACTCCAGAGTTGTGTGTGTGTGTGTGTATATATATATATAGTCAATAACCTTATCGAATATGTATGACTCGTGTCTTGTTCTAAGGAAATGAACTGTGAAGATTACAGAGGCAATGAATTGGATGGGGCCTAGTGAGAGACATAGACCTTGAGCAATCATATGATATTGTCTTCTTACTCATCATTTTTGATCCGAAATTGTGACATTTTCGTTGAAGGATTGATTCATGTGTTCTGTGGTAGTTTTCCTATGCTGGAAATCTTTTGTTCGTGGAGACTTCGTTGTTGGTTGTTCTCCTGGTAATGCTTTAGTAGATATCAAATATGTCTCAACCACACAACTGAGTTTTCGTGGATTAGTCGAAAGACAGTCATGTGAACTTCATATGGTCATGTCCTTGCAAATATCAAACCTGCCCAACTGCCCCGAGAACATCTTATTTAGAGGGTTTCTAGAGAATTTCCGAGAAATTCATGTACCTATAAGTACAGGAAGATTACCACATAGCTTGGTTAAGTCATCACAATCTCTACTAGCTATTGTTTACTCTAGACACTAAAGTAATAATATAGCAAGATTAAGATGGCTTTTGGATTGTGTGGTATTGTTCATGGAAAGAAGGCCTTTCGCCGGACACTTTCTGGCCTCAAAGAAGCAGCTTTGAAATCTACAACCATTCCGAAGGCTACTTTGCAGTCTATGTTGGAGAGGACGAGCAGAAGCACTATGTAGTACCTGTGTCGTACCTGAACAAGCCCGTGCTTCAAGAACTGCTAAGCATGGCAGAGGAAGAGTTCAGATACGAGCATCCGATGGAAGCAAGCCATTCACAAAGCATTCTCTTTTCTTGTCTCGATAATGTGTGCTTTGCCGGAGGTAAGTAAGTTCCGTTCGATCTTTTTTCGGGGAGCAAATTTGTTCTAATCTTTATCTCTTTAAGATCCAACCGTGCCTTTTCACCATCTTTAGTCTTACTCGGAATGTCAAACAACGTGCCCACTGTCGATTCACATACATTTTTCTCTTTATGCATAACATCTAAGTAATGACGAACGTAAAGTGACTTCCAATATGGAAGTTCATAGAAGATTGACTTATTCTTCTAAGGTCCATCGACAACTGGATCTTTACGTTTTCTCTTTTCCAAAACTACCTTCATATCTTTAACCATCTCAAATACATCTTCGCTAGTCAAAATCCGAGGAGCGGGTCTTTTTTCGGTATTTCCATCAAAAGTCTTCTTCTGTTTGCGATATCGATGATTTTTGGGCATTAATCTCTTGTGACCAAGGTAAACAGTTTTCCTACTATTTTTCAACCGGATGGAAGATGTTTCCTTCATACAAACGGGACAACCTATAGAACTCTTCATAGGATAACCAGATAGGTTAGCAAGTGTAGGAAAGTCATTAATTGACCAAATCAACATTGCACGAAGATTGAACGTATCTTGAAGGTAAGAATCTCTAACTTGTAAACATCTTTCCACAAGCTTTTTAGGTCATCGATTAATGGTGCCAAGTACACGTCAATGTCATTCCCCGGTTGTTGAGGGTCTGAGATCAATAATGTCAACATCAAGAACTTCCGCTTCATGCACAATTCTGGAGGGAGATTGTAGTGGATAAGTATGACTGGTCAGGTACTATACCGACTACTCATGTTACTATATGGGTTCATTCCGTCCGTCAACAAACCGAGACGTAAATTCCTTGGTTCTGCACTAAAATCTGGATGATTGTCATCAAAGGTCTTCCATTGTGATGCGTCGGCCGGATGCCTAAGTTTGCCATCGTCAACACATTTATCATGGTGTCATGTCAAATTCTTAGCATGCTCGGTATTACGGAATAAACGACGCAAATGTGGAGCTGGTGGAATGTACTATAACACCTTAATCGGCACTCCTTTTCTACCATTTGATGGCATTTTACCCTTCTTCCATCTTGACTCGTTACAAACCGGACATTCATCTAAATCTTCATATTCTTTCCGGTAAAGGACGCAATCATTTGGACAAGCATGTATCTTTTCATATTCCATTCCCAAAGTGCTCAACATCTTCTTCGCCTCATACATACCAGGTGGTACTTTGTTATCCTCCGGTAGAACATCTTTTAGAAATTCTAAAAGAGTTGTGAAACTAGAATTCATTCACCCTCCCGACGCTTTCATATTCCATAATTTAACCAATGCTCCTAATTTCGTATATTTTATACACCCGACATACAAGGGCATTTCGGCATCATTAATCATTACCTCAAAAAATTATGGACGGTGCACAAAGTTTTCTTCCAAATCATTTATCATATTGAACATATTATCACCAACGACTTCCTCAACAATAGGCTCTTTACCTTTAGTACTCGTTGATGTATATTTAATATCGAAAAAATCTTCGCCACGTAAATACCATGCTTGGTAAGAACAAATAATCCCATAAGCGCGCAAATGCCCTCTAACATCATCAATGGAATGAGATCTATGATTACCACAAATTTGACACGGACACAGAATCTTATCATCTTGTATGTGAGCTTTGGCAAATGACAAAAAATTCTTCAACACCATCTTCATATGCTTTAGACAATCTATCAAACCACATCCATTAATAACCATCGTGGAAGCAGGCGCTTCCACAACGGTTTTTGTAAAATTTTTTCCGCTCCGTGTTTTTACGCGTTTTCCACGACGGTTTTTTAAAAAACGATCGTCGAAGTGCCGTCGTGGAATCCACTTTTTGTAGTAGTGAAATTTAAGCAAACCTTCATTTCAAATCTTTAGCTGCTTCTCTATTTGTTAGCCGCATTGTGGGACATAACACTGTCTGCTGTACCACCATTGCCTACTTTTTAAAAAAAGATTTCTTCTCAGTCATGTCATCATTCATAGTTTGTTCATTGCCCACATCCCATTCATTATGTCCATCTCTAGAATGATGAAAAGAAAAAATAAAAATAAACATATGAATAGAATATCATGTAAGTGGGGCAATTGGGTATGTAAGGTTCTAAATTTTTTTTGTTGGAAACTAATAAAAAAAAATTGTTGGCCACAAAAGTTTCAGCCCTGTTCTGTACTCAAGGTTAGAAAACGTAAATCAACAAGTGACTTGTGACTCCGTCCTTGTTCCCTCAGTTTGACATGTCCATATTTTATTATTAACATTTAATGTAAGAGTCGAGACCAATTTTAATCACTGAATTTTTATTTGCTACTATCATAACAAGTAGCATATTAAAACATATAGAAGATTTTTTTTTTTTTTTTGGCTTAGCTAAATTTGCAGTTTTTGGAAACATTACAGAAATTTTTAGTCCTTCCGCATAGTCACATACTCTAATAAAATTCTTCAGTATTTGGTATCAGTATGAACTAATTCAATTTATAATCCAAGTAAGGCTGTGATGATCAGGTCCCATTTTGCAGACCAGTTCTTTGTCTCTATACCGAATTGAATCATAGTTTAGTACATTGAGTAATACGACCGTGGATTTTCAATTATTTGGTGGAGTAAGAGTCCTCTATAATCCACAAAATATCAAATCGTCCAGCTGGTTATTAATTTTCTGATGGATAATTGTGTCTCATGAATGTCCTTAATCTAACAGCAGGTCTATCTCTTAAACAAGATTATTGTATCCTTGGCGACGGTAATCTGAAATCAGTAGGTCATAATGTTTCCAAAAGTAGATACAAGTTGGTCATTGTCTCGTGAACTCTTCTTCGTGAAGACAAACTGAAGCACTCCCACGAGATCATGTCTCTCTCATGATCCTTATCTCTGTATCTCTTTTGTACCATTCATTTTGGTGTAACACATGATTCTTAGCATACCCTCTAGTCTACATATATATACGCGCACATATTGTTAGGCTCAGCACCAAAATCACAACTCAAATCTTTTCATTCAACCAAGCGTTATAAAAATTTTCTGTTGCTTTCCAAGTTTTCCAAAACACAAAAAAAAAACATGGGTTTGATCAAGTTGTCTGGAATTGTTAATGCCAAGAAAACACTTCTCCACTCTCTGTCCAACGGCGGCCAAGCAGCCTCAAAAGGCTTAGATGTTCCAAAGGGTTATTTTGCAGTGTATGCTGGGGAGAGCCAAAAAAAGCGGTTTGTAGTTCCCATTTATTTGTTGAATGAGCCTTCTTTCCAAGAATTGTTACATGAAGCAGAGGAAGAATTTGGATACGAGCATCAAATGGGCGGTATCACAATCTCCTGTGATGAAGTCTTCTTCTCCGATCTCATTTCTCGCTTAATAGTGTGAGAGCTGATGGAGGACAAGATTCATCACAAAAGCACATTTTTGATCAAGTTGGATTGGAAGCTGTTCCGGCGGTGTTCTTTCAAAAATCCAAAGTCATGTACAGAGCATTCTTCGATACCGGAACTTTCTGATTCTTGCAGAAGAATTGCCTGGATCGGAAGCCATTGAAGTGTTTCGCATCTTGTGTGGATGAGAAATCAATTGAGAACTAAGACTAAAACCGCTAGATAAGAGATTATCTAGTCTCTACCGCCATTGGAAAGAACCAAGCACACTCGATTTTTCAACATGGGGGCAGCGGAATGTTTCGTTTGCAAACTTCTATTGATTTTGTAAAGAAAACTGAGAATGAAATGTATTCATTTTATTCATCTAAAGGATTTTTTTTTTTTTTTTTTCTCATTCTTATGTATTATTTTATTTATCTTTATTTTTCAATTTACAATGTGATGTGAAACTTGGAATAACCAACTAAAACCTAACATTAGCATAGAGCTTCATTTTTGGATGTAAATTTTCCATATTGTGCTCTACCATACTATATGTTCAACAATGAGACAGACCTCTACGTTTCGAGGACGAACATATGTCCTGTCTTTTCCACTCGAATTTTGGTTTGTAGCTCACTTGATCCCAAAGTCTTTCTTTTCCCTGATACCAAACTCAATGCTTGTCCTTTTTTTTTTTTCCATAAAATTTGAGAAATTCTGCATTAGTCCAATTAGAATGGTTCTGTGGACTTTAATTGACAAATCGAATTTTTCTGTTCTCTGGGGATATTTTGTAATACCCAGAATTTTTACGGACTCATGATTTCCTTATATGTAAAGAAATTTAAGTCCGTACTATGTGATATGTAATGTTTCATGAAAATTATGAATATCGATGTGAAATTCATAATTTTATTATCAGTATATGTTTGAGCTCTCGTTTAATTAGCTACGAGACTCAATAATAGTTTGTTTAAGTCAAGCATGAGGCCTTTTGAGAAAAAGACAGAATAGGAATTTATGATTTTATGCTGGTCAAAGTTTGACCAGGTTGACCTTAGGTTTGACTAAGATGGTACTGCAGTTTAGTAAACAGTATGGAAAATATACTGTGAAAACCGTCTTTACGGATAAGATAGCAAGAATAAGATTTAAAACCACCATAGAAAAATCAAGCACATTAATTAGGGTATCAAGGGCCAAATGGCTTCAAGTTATAAGAAAATTTTTATACAGTCCATTTTTACACAGATAAATTTTGGACTACAGTTCAGTGTAAAAATACTGTTATTAGTAGATAGCAGTATTGAAAATATCTGTGTTAGCATAAAAATGGACTGCATATTAAGGAAAAAGCCAAACAAGCCTTAAGGATGCTTACCTCATCTAACTTTTGATTAATGACATCATTTTGGATTAAGGAAAATATTAGAAAGAATTATGGATGGTTCTAGAACCACCTTGGCCGGCCACTTAAGGGCCCTTTTGGGCAAATACATCCTAGTTCAAGGACTTTTTAGCAATTTTGAGAAATTTCCAATCAGCTATAAATAGGTGACCCATTTGTTCAAAAAAATTAGAAAATCTAGTTAAACTTTGTCAAAATTTCCTCTCCAAAAGCCGAACCCAAGGAAGGAAAGAAAGAAAAGAGAAAATCAAAAATTCAAAAGAAAAACCTTAGGGGGGCGGGGGCGGGGGCGTTGGCGGGGGGGGGGGGGGGGGGGGTGGTCGGATTTCACATAGAACCAAGCCAAAGTTTAACTAGAGTGTGTTCAAGTTCAATGGGACCACTTGTATAATCAAAAGTCCAACGGATAAACAGGAGATGGGAAGTGATCAACAGACGAGAGTGAACCTAATTATGGCACTTGACCAGCTTTATAAGCGTGACCAAGTTCACTGGTTCTAGGAAAAAACCAAAATACAAAATACAAAATATATATATATATATATACACACTTATATATATATAGTCATAATGAATTGTACAAAAAATTTGAGAGCCCTAGAAAGTGCTCATATACATTATTTTACAAGTTGCATTTTTCTTTTTTGGGTCTCTTGAAGTGGAAGGTCATGATAACTTCTTGGAAGACACTAAGATTCCTAATTAAAAATATTACTTGCCAGGAACACTTTAAATAGTCAAAAGTTTGACCTATAAATAGTTGGATGATAAATATTTCATCTCTCATTGTCTTAAGCCTTGGACAACTGAAGTTTTTATATATACACAAATATATAATTGCCTTCAAAAATGCAAGCCTCCATGATAAGGTCCCTCTTGCCAAGACCACATTAAATAGTCCAAGGTTTGACCTATATATTAGAGTAAGTTGTCCTAAGCCTTTGACAATTGAAGATTGAAGATATATATATAAATATATATGTATATGTGTGTGTGTGGGCGCTTGTCTTTAGGGTACAAGTCTTCTATGGTAGCCGTGGAATGATACGACTGTTGAATTTTATTATGTGTATATGCTACGAGCGGTGCACTCTTGATGTTGTGCACAACACATTGACTTCTTAATTTTAAGTGGTGTATATTATAATCCGAGAATAGAAAAGGTTAACAGGGATCTAGTTCATAATTACCCCAAAGAAAAAAAAAATTCCAAGCAAATACCAACTCGCTTTAGAGAAAAGGCTTAACATCCCTTAAGATAGATCTTTAGGTGGAAACACCCCGTGATTGTAGAGATTCAAATAACTCAAAATACTAATTCATCTTTCATCTTTTACACTTATTCAGGTCGGCTACCTTCATCTTGTCATATTTGTTGGTCTTATGTGCCGTCATAAATGGAGTCGACTCAAATCTTACGATGGAAAAGAATATTCTAAGAAGATCTAGATAGGAGACCGAACTCGCCTGTTACCTAGGGCGCTAAATTAAACCCAATCTCCCATTTTCAAATATTGGTCGAGATTTCTACTCTCCCATGTCAGATAGGGTACCGACCCCAGCACATGGTCGAGATTTCAGCTCACTCATGTCAAATAGGCTACCGACCTCATCCGGGTCGGGTTGAAATCAATAGAGATGAAGATACTATTTTCAAGTAGTACAAGGAAAGATATTGTGCTTAGTACATTATTGAATTCCTATCAAGAAATTCATATGAATTTGATAACCGAAAAAATATATTGATTAATTAGTATGTTTTGTTTTTCGTCCACTGTTTGCAAGATTAGAATGTTGATCACACGTTTCACTATCAAGGTAGGTTTTCAATTGATGTTAAAACAGAGTTTAAAGACACAAGAACTAAACAGATAACTCATTAAAGAAAAATTGCACAAAATATTGATGTATAACATTCTTAGGGACATTCTCCTTTCTGTCCCCAAGGAAAGATATTTACAGAGTATTGCATTATTTGCCTTACAAAATTGTAACAATGTTTTTTGTTAGGGATAAATGTCGTCTATTGGTATATGTATCCTCATCATGATGAATTCAAGCAAGAAATAAGATCAATGAAGGTATCTTCGCTGCAGGGAATCGTGAGAGCGCCCATTGGATGACTAAATCCAAATTCTTCTTCCACTTGACTTAGCAATGCTATGAACCAAGGTTGGTTGAGGTACGATATAGGAATGACAAACCTCTTCATTTCAGTCTGATCGTCCCCAACATAAACCGCCAAATAGCCTTTCGGGACATCATAAGCTACATTTGAATATGCTTGGCTTGAGTTTGAAAAAGACTGCTGAAGTAGTTTCTTAGCATTGACTACTCGGCGCAAACGGAAACCCATTGCAATTCTTTTGTGAGTACTCTCTTAAGAAAAGTGAAGAAGAAAGCGTAGAAAGGAAGTAGAGCTTTGAGATTTGAGAATCCGAGGACTTGGGATGATATTTAGCCCAACCTTGAGTTAATGTGTATATATAGAAGATACTTGATAGGCATGTGGGCACACAATGGTCTTTTGCATAAAATGAATGGTGAATACAAAAGGAGGAATTTGGAATTATGGGTTCTACTAAGAGACATGGGGCTTTGGTAATGCACATGGCATTGTCTAGAAAAAGATTAAGCTATGTGAGTGGAAGCTAGTAGTGCTAATTCATTTTGTTTGTCTCCTTAATGTCTTTTTCTTTTAAATTTTTATGTTTTATTTCTCGAAAGGAACATTGTTAGTTGAAGCAAAGTAGTACAAAATCACATTGTTATGCGCCTGATAGACACTTGGGACACATTGTTATCATAACTAATGGCATGTAACATGAAAATTGAAGAATGAAAATTAGCACATGTTTGGAACGCCAGCTCAAGTGGTGTTTTCCTAGTTCGGCTAGAACTATTGGTGTTTGGCTTAGCAGTTCAGTTTCAGCTTCACTTTGGTCCGTTATACAGTGTTTCCAACATGGTTTACTGTTCATCGAAAACCTTTTCCCCTCTGGCTCGCCCGTGCCTGGCGACACTGCCCGATTCTCTGGCCTCCTCTCCGGCGCCCATGTGCTGGTGTCAGTGGGTGTGTTTGGCTGTGCCCCCATCCCATCGAGCACCTGCCTTGTAGCAGTCGCTCTGGTTTGGCGTTCCTTCCTCGCGCCTCGCTCCAGTTAAATTTTGGGTTTTGCCCTCGCCCACTTCGGTCACACAGATGCGGCGCCGGTTGACGAAAGGCAAGCGACGGCGAGTGATTGGGCAGATTTCGAACTATTTCCCCGTTCGGAAAAAGTGGTGTCGGTCCGTGAACTCCTGCCCTACCCCGACTTCCTCTACTGTTTACTCATCCTCGGCCTCCAATTCCGAAACCCTAGTAAAAATTCTTCCCCTATTTCTCTTTCGGTTTAGTTGCTGTGCTTGATTGTGTCGGTTTTGTGTCATACCCATGAGTTATTGGAATCGTTAGCGTGATTGATTTGAATGGATCTCCATTTTCTGCCGAAGTCCGGTTTACATCCAGGCCCTGCCTACCTTTCAGTTTTGTGAAACCCTTGATCCATGTCGTTTCTTGCAGTTTGATATCGAGCTTGAGTTAGTTTCTCCATTTGCGGCTCCCTTTGATTCGGTTGCCTGTAATTGACAAGGCAGTTCACTGAAAATGTGTGTTTGATGCATGTTTGGTGTTAGAGTGGGCTGGTTTTATGCACATTTTTTCGGATTTGGTTTCTATTTTCTATTATGTGGTGTGTTTAACCATGTTGGCCACTGCTTATGATGGTTTGGTGTAAAAGGTCGAGCATTTGGTGCCTATTATCAGTTTTGGGCTCTCATTATGCATGATTCCCACTTGTTAGCCCGGTTTTATGCACATTTTTTCGGATTTGGTTTCTATTTTCTATTATGTGGTGTGTTTAACCATGTTGGCCACTGCTTATGATGGTTTGGTGTAAAAGGTCGAGCATTTGGTGCCTATTATCAGTTTTGGGCTCTCATTATGCATGATTCCCACTTGTTAGCCCGGTTTTATGCACATTTTTTCGGATTTGGTTTCTATTTTCTATTATGTGGTGTGTTTAACCTTGTTGGCCACTGCTTATGATGGTTTGGTGCAATAGTTTGTTCGTCCATTTGCTGCCGAAAATGAGTTTTGCCTACCCATTGTGCAGGATTGTCACTAATTAAGCTAGTTTGATGTAAAAGGTCGTCCAATTGCTGCCTATTTTCTGTTTGTTGTTTCATTTGAGCTTGTTGTCCATTGCTTAGGCTAGTTTTGATGCACTAGATTGGCGATGATGTATATAGCACAATTGTATTGCTTGTAATATAGTCTGACTGGTGAGTCATTTACCCGATATATGTTGTCAGTTGCCGGTATATAAGCACATGTTTGGTGTTAGGGGCCTTAACTATAGGTTATTTTAGCCATAGTCAAGTTAAACCCCGAGCCCATGGTTTCTATGCCATGGTAGCCGATTCCGTATCGGGTATTTGACATGCCTCAGCTTAAATGTGTCGATCAATTTATACTGAGCCAATTCATCGACCGTCGGATCGTTTTTTTGAATTCTTTTTCTATGTTTGATTATCGATTTCCTAAGGAGATGCCGCGCAAAGCATCTGGGGATCATTACTTTTGGGACGCCGCTAAAGAGACAAAATTCCTGCTTCTACTTGATGAGTACCTGGCATGCAGTGGCGGTAAACATCCCCCAAAAGCAACTCTCGAAATTTGGGCCGCCCAGTTTAACGCTGAGTTCGGTGGGGTGCCAGCACACGGAATGACACTATATCAAAAGAAAGAGAGGATGAAGAAAATATATAGGGGCTGGAAGGCGCTACAAAAACATACCGGTCTAGGCTACGATCCATCGACGGATCGTGTTATATGTTCTGACGAAGCGTGGCAGAGCTTTATAGGGGTAACGGCGTAGTCTAATATAAGACCCAATGTTATATTGTTCATTAACGCGATTATTCTACTTGTATTAAGCTAAAATATCATTTGCAGGTTTTTAAGGAGTGCAACCATCTACGCTACGAGGGATTGCGCAACAAGGAGCTTTATTATAACGTGTTCGAGAAAAACCACGCTGCCGGTGCATCGGGCTACGGATCAGTAACCATGCCAGCTGATAGTTCTCCGAACCGCGACGTTGAAGCTTCCATGGACTACTCTGAAACCCGGGTGGATTTTGAAGAGTTTCTAACGCCAAATACCGGTGCGCGCCATTGTAGCAACTTACGTTCGGGAGCCGATGCAGGTCCGTCGCGGTCAAGGGCAAGTTCCGGTAAGAGGAAGCAAAGAGACGAAACGGATGAGATGACATTCTTAGCAATGCAGGAAATAGTGAGTCATTTCCGTGGACAGTCGCAATCGGGCCCAAGTAACGACACCGCGAATCGACCGGACCACATGCTACTGTGTATGAACATTATGACAGAGATGGGTATTCCACCAAATCAACGGTGTCAAATGTGGCACTACCTGGACGCTCATCCACGGCTCCAACGTACGTTCTATCAGCTGCCCGAGGTCGATAGGCGAGAAATTATTTCATCCGTTGTTGACTCCCACCGGCCCCGCACCGATTGATTTTATTTTTCTTGTCATTTTTTATTTCTTTTATTTGCTTATGGATATTCGAGATTGTTATCTTCTTAGCGGATAAACTTTTATTTATTTATGTATTTCATTTTTTATTTCTTTTATTTGCTTGTGGATATTTGAGATTATTATCTTCTTAGCGGATAAACTTTTATTTATTTATGTATTTCATGTTTGACAACATAGATGTTACGCACGTATTCGCTATTATATGTTTTTTTATATATGATATTTTACACTGCTGATGGTTTGTACCGGTTATGAGAAAAATTGGGACCTTAATTTTTTATCCTTTGCTAACAATTTTCTTATATCAGGTAAACATCATATTTTAGAGCCGCTATAAAAATATTCTCAAAATGAACGAGTATAGGTCCGCATCCGATGAGGAACAAGATGATGTATACTCCGAAAACGAGTATACCGACCATAACAGTTATCTGATGACGGCAGTGGTAGCCGTCACTACCAGCAGGCGTAACAGGCGACGACAGCCACAGCCAATGCATAACTCAACTCTAACTGGGAGCATGCGTGTGGACGAGATTTTAAATGGTCATGCGGAAATAATTCAAGCACTGATAAGTATGAAAGCAGACACTTTCAGATCACTAAGTAACTTGTTAGCTAGTCGGGAGTTATTGAAGCCAACTCGCAGCGTGAATGTTAACGAGCAGTTGTTTATATTTTTATCCATTTTTGCAAGAGGCGCTACGAACCGACACGTTTCTTATTTGTTCCAACATTCGGTAGAGACAACTTCACGTTGGTTCGATAAAGTGTTGAAGATTATTTGTTCGCTTAAGGATGAATTCATAAGACCAGCCGACTACACATCAACTCAAAATTTGATTCTAGAGCATTCAGACAAATATCGGCCATGGTTTGATGTACGTTACATACGTTATATAATTATGTTTTATCGTACGAAAGGGCTTTAATCAAAATAAGTTATTGTTAATACCGGTCCGCATATTAAATATTGCTTGGTTTCTTGCAGGGCTGTATTGGTGCTATAGATGGTACGCACGTACCATGTGTCCCTAAGCGCGAAAATGCTGACGCTTGGATAAATCGCAAGGGATATCACTCACAAAATGTATTAGCCGCATGTTCATTTGACATGAAATTCACTTATATATTGGCCGGATATGAGGGATCTTGCCACGATGCCAGAATGTTGGAGGAGGCAATAGCATTCCATGGTTTCCCAATACCTCCACCAGGTAAGCAGACTTATCGGTTTGCTGTCAGTATTGACATATAATAAATATGTTAAATAAATGATAATTGACTTCATATTGCATTTTTTATTGTGTAGGGAAATTCTACTTAGTAGATTCGGGCTATGCCAATAAGGATTGTTTCCTGAGCCCATATCGTCGGGAAACGTATCATTTACCGGAGTTTCGAAGACGTCGTAATGGGCTAGGCAACCGCCGTGAAGTTTTTAACTACACACATTCATCACTGCGGAATTGTATTGAGCGCACATTTGGTGTCTGGAAGGTAAGATTTAAAATACTAAAAGGCATCAACAGCTACCCTATGGACAAACAAAAAATGATCCCCGTGGCGTGTGCGGTCGTACATAATTTCATAAGGATGGTGCAGGATGAGGATCCCTTTCTTGTAGAGTATGCGGCAGATTGTGTGCCTGTAAGGGGAACTGTCGACGTTAACGCGGATTACGCGTTTAACGACGGGATCGATGGAAGTGGCCCAAGTACAGGACAGCAGCAACATGGCTCGAGTAGGGAAGCAATGAATCAGATGAGAGACCACATAGCTGATGATATGTGGGAAAGATATCAAGCATCTCCATGGTATAAATCAACGTGACAGCAAGACCCGTTTTTACAATAGAATGCCATACAACGATTGTAATTATTAATTTGTTATTATAAAATTTTAATGGACAACTCCGTTATACAGTGTTGGGCTATTTTTCATGCGCTTGGTTCCAAAGTTTGAGATGAAATTCGTGAGTTTCAGTGCTACAATTTTTGGGTTTTTTCAGAACAAGCAAAAAAAATTTTGGAGAAATGACAACAACTTTTTGGGATAAAAATTTGATGTTTTGTTTGAAAATTATGGTTTAACTGTGTGAACCAAACAAGCACTAAAAACTACAATAGAATGTTATATACAGACAAAAAATTTGTTAAACTCATTTTTTGAACATCCAAACAGGACCCTTGTTTTTTTTAAACTTTTATCTCAAACTTTTTTACATCCAAACACTCAACTCAAACTCAACTTTTCAACTTAAACTTTTTACCAAACACAAAACTTTTATTCTCAACTTAACTTAACTCAAACTCAACTTCAAAATATCAACTCAAGCTTGCGAACCAAACGGACCCTTAGTGTTTTTTTTTCCCCCTCGTTCTTTGAACGGGAGACGACTTGGATAATCCAAGTTCCAATAATCATGGCACTAGACCAACTTGATAATTGTCACGACCCCGACCTACGCTACGTAGGGCCATGACTTCCGTGCTTACTTAACTTACTTCTTGATTCAAAAAGCTTTAAGTTTACTGAAATTTCCAGAGTAAAAATTCCTCTTTTTTATTTTTTTTATTTTTTTATTACTACTTTACTTTAAACTTGACTTATCCTCATACATATTCATATGTACTCACTTGAGTACCGAGCTTTCATAACCACATTGAAAGCTATCATATTCAAACCGTGGACCAAACCCAACCTAGTGTGGGTCGGTACGATACGAGGCAACTTGTTGCCATCATACTTGAAAACTTTTCTTTAACTTGTTCTTGAAGACAATTTCTTAAAAATAGTTTTCTTTTTGAAAACAATTGCTTGCCCATACTATCACTTTATTATAATATAACATAACATAACATATTTACAAACATATTTTACAAAATATATTTTTCAAAACCCGTGGCAGTGTCCATCCCACATTTCACAGTCCGCAACGCCATCTCTCCACAGTCTTGCATCAAGTATTGCCGGTAGGTTGCTAACCTACAGCATGAATGTAAGTAATGAGCTTATGCCCAGTAAGTACAATATTCAATCCGCAAAACATTTTAATAAACGAATGCATGAATCGATTATGCTTTCTTATGAATCAATTATGCTTTCTTATATTAACTTGGTTATGTTCCTTTACATGTCATGCGTGCACGTACCGTGGTACATCACTATGGGATGGTTGGAGGCGGCCAGTCCAATCCAACTCAAACCATGAAACAAACCGTTTAACATGGAGTGATTGGGGCAGCCAATCCAATTCAACTCAAACCATAGACTAAACCGTTTAAACTCGCCCTCGTGGCAAGTCGGTACGACACAATAACCTTAACTTGTCTTATCTTATCTGATGACTTAAAAATATGTTCTTACCATGTGGTTTAACATTAGTGAACATGCCTCATGATGTCACTATTTCAAAATGCATAACATAACATACTAACAAACCATAACATAAACACCATAACATAACCACCATAACATAAAACATCATAACGTAAACATCATAACATAAACATCATAACATAAGCACCATAACATATAACATATTTAAATCATGTATATCAATACATGATTTCTTGAAAAACATGTCATGTAAAAACGTTTTGCCCATACTGTAGGCGGAGTTGTACTTACTTGTCATCTTACGCTCTTGGTTTATCATCCAAACATGGCACGACAACAGTTCCTACTCCTGCTTCCAAACAGGGTGTAAGATAAGAGTCATACACATTCTAACTTACCATAAATCATAATCGTTAAATGTTGGTATCCTAACCAACATCTATGAGTAGCCCTAGTTATATGTTCCCCATATCTTCTTATGATCACTTGATCGGTTACTTGCAGTAACCCTAGGGTACATGGCCCAACATATTTAAACAATACCTTGTTAGTTTACTTAGGGTAACCTTGGGTACTAAGCCCAATCATACTTGAATAGTATTAGGTTACTACTCTTACTAAGGCCCAACTAATTACAACGTATTACCCCATTAGGTTACTATTGGTAATCATAGGGTACGGCCCAATTATTTATTTAATTGCTCTTTCTTGACAAACCTTTATCAAGTTTTCTTTGAACGTTTTTATAAAAACCATATTTTCATAAAATCTTAACTTTTAAGCAAAGACAGTTAAAAACTTTCAAGCTCTGAAAACAATCTTTGAAAACAATCCCTTAATTTCAGTTATCAGTGTATGTGTAGGAATTTCCTGCTTTTGTACTGTTTTTCTGAAAATCCTGTGCTGGAATTTCCTGTTTCCTATATAGTTTTGGGAATCTAATTTTACTTTCAAATATGTTTAGAATTAGATAAATCTTTCTTCATGAAAGTTGTAGATCTTGAATAATACTACAACTTTCGTGTTTTACTCAAAATCCAGTTCTGCCTTTAGCCTGTCCATTTTTCTTGTTGAACTTGCCTGGCCGTGCACACTGGGTCTGGCAGACTAGGCTCGGGTTTTCATAAAAACAGAGGCCTTTGGAGCCTTATTTTTAAAAACTGTCGATGCTACCTGCTAGGATTTTCCATTTTCTACAACTTTGTAGTTTTGAGTTTCTTCAAATTCGGCCTCTAAGGGCCTCAAAATACCGTTCCAGAATACTGCCCAGTCTTGACCCGAGACTGGCAGTTTTGGTTTAGGTCAATTTTTTTCATAAAATTACTCGCACACTACCTCAAACGGTTGCAACCGTGAGCCTACATCAAGCATGCAGCGTATTTCGTAACGTTCCCATGATCATACATTCATTCTTAAACCTATGGGGACATATAATAAACATATAGTAGGTATACTCAAAACCCACATAATCTTTAACACATATGATCATAACCATGCACCAAATATAATTAGAGACCACCAAACCCTAATCAAGCACATACTAGTAAAACTAACTAGAGCATGAACATAATTGGTGAGCTTATGCTCTTACAATCCAACTTTGAAAATACACTTAAATTTTCAAATCAAAGCTCAATTGAAAAGCTTAGGGTACCAAAGCGAATTACCTTAACCAATCTCAAGGATTGGTGCTAGATTTTTGAACCAACTTTTTCTCGTTGCTCCCTACCACAACCGGCCTCCCTTGGCTTTGTTGCTTCCAAAATTTCGGCCACCCTTGGTTGGTGATTCCCCAAGTTTTCCGACCACCCAATCCTTCACTTTCTCTTTTCTTTTTCTTTTCTCTAGGGCTCGGTTTTTAGGGGGAGAGTGTGAGAAGAAATTTTGGCATGGTTTTGGGGTGTTTTCTCATTTTTGTGAACAAAATGAGCCCCCCCATCACCTATTTATATGTGATAAATAATTTAATTTTTAGATTTATTTTAAATCCAAAAATTACATAATAGCCCTTAAGAAAAAAATATTTGCCTATTAGTCCTTGGGAGCAAAATATTTGCCCATATACCCCCCCTTAGGTGGCCGGCCATGAGGTTGCTTGTTCACCAAGCAATTGCTTACCTCACCATGCGTACATCATCATGCTTACATCATCAAGCTTACATCATCATGCTTACTTTTCTAAAAAATTACACTTTGCCCCCTATGGACAAAATATTTGCACTTTAGTTCCTGAAGGTGGCCAACTATGGAGGAACCACTTGACTTCCAATACATGCTTAATTATCCACTTGATTCTAAAAAATCCCTTAATATAATCATACAGTCCATTTTCTTACTAACTTAAATAATATCAATATTGTTTTTCACCAAAAACAATATTTCCATACTGGACTACAGTCCAGAATTCATTTACGTAAAATTGGACTGCGTATTGGATTTTCTTAGGACTTGAAACTATTTAGTCCATATTGTCCTAAATATTGTGCTTGATTTTTTCTAAGGTGGTCTCATAGTTTATTCTTGCTCATTCATACGTAATGACGGTTTCCCGCAGTATAATTTCCATACTGTTGATTACACTGCAGTACCATGTCAGTCAAACATAAGGTCAACCTGGTCAAACTTTGATCGGCATAAAATCATAAATTCCTATTCTGTCCTTTTTCTCAAAAGGCCTCATGCTTGACTTAAGCAAACTATTATTGAGTCTCGTAGCTAATTAAACGAGAACTCAAACATATACTGATATTCAACTCAGATCATGAGCTTCATATCGACATACAAGATTCAGACTTGGATTTTCCTTTTATCTAAGGAAATCACAAGTTCATCAAAATTTCGGTTTCTTACAATAATAGTGGCCAAATTCACTGATTCTTGTTGTGTGTGTGTGTGTTGGGGGGGGGGGGGGGTGGGTGGGTTGTTGGGGAGTAAAATAAAATAAAATATTCTTAGTGAATTTATTTTGTGAGCCCTAGAAAGTGCTCGTAAACATTATTTTACAAGTTGCAATATTTTCTTTTTTGGCTTCTTGTAAGTGGAAGGTCATGATATCTTCTTGGAAGAGACAAGGCAACCCATCTGAGCTAGCCTTCAAAATTCAAACCTCCACCATGACAGGGCTCCTAACTAAACACTATTCACTACTCAACACCACTGTTAATAGTCAAAGGTTGACCTGAAGTAGTTTTTTCAGGTTAATAAAAACACCACTTTTTTTATAGTCAAAGGTTTGACCTATACATGCCATCTCTTCATGACTACGCCTTTGACAACTGCGTTTCCCCCCATATTTGATCGTCTTTAATTAGGGTCAACGCCTTTTACGGTAGCTGTGGAGTGATACGACTTTTAAATATTCCTTTTCATTCCGTTTGTTTTGACTTGTCTTTGGTGTAGCGTTGTTTCTTGTTGTCTCTTTTGTTAGCCCTTTTGATTGGATTTTTTAACTTTATTTTCTATACATATATATATATATATATATTTTTATTAATAAAGTGGAGTGAAGATGTGATATAGGACAGGTTGTTTAGTAGATGTCAATCTAATTACGTGCTAAATTTCTCTTATATCAGTTTCTCTTTCACTACATTTACTTAAAAAACTGCGAAGTAGAAAGAATATTGATAGTCTTCTCATTTGGAATCCTAGTAGGTCAGATTCTAGGAAATTTTTTCTTTCATAATGGCCATTGATTATGCTCACAAAAATGCATGGTTAATCGAGTCTAAATTTACATAACTAACTTCTCACGCCAACATCCAAGCAAACAAAAAAAAAAAAAAACAAAAACAAAAACATCTCACGCCAACAAATGAGTCCCTGAAAAGATTATGCTACTTGCCCAAAGATGTTATAGGAATTTCCTATGATTAGAATGGAGATTTAAATTAGGTATATGTGGGGAAATGGCTTTTTTTCTGAAGTTTTTTTTTTTTAATAAATAACCGAAGTTTTATAAAATTAGTAAAATATTTATTTTTAAGAAAAGGTCAATCAATCAGTGTCCCTGATTGATCATGATTAATCAATGATTAACATATATTAATATGTATTTTTCACTGATAAACTATAATCAATCATCAATTAACGGTCATTTTTTCTAAATAAAAGAATTTGGCAATTTTTTTAAGTTATGTGTCTAAAAATTGTCTATGTACCTAATCAAACATGTCGCAGTGGAGAGGAATGCAAATATTACTACTGCTATAGATGAATTCAAAACAAGAAATTGTTAGAATTAGGTTAGATTAGAAGGGAGATTTCAATATTTCTTAATATCTGGGGCTAATTATAATTATCTGGCATAAAAGAAGAAAGGCCTTGAGAAAAGGTATATTGTAACGACCCCTCACGGACCGTTACAGTTAGCTTCTTATTTAATCATTCATCTCTTATAAAATTGCGGAAAATATTAAGCTTGAATTAAAAATCTTTACATAACGGAAAAACTTACTTAGATAATTTTAGAAAAAAAAAAAACTCTACAATTTTTTTTTCTTAAACTATATCAAAATTAAACTTCATAATTAATATATATATATATATATATATATTAAAAACCCAATTCATGAAATAAAATTTAAGTCCATATGAAACATCCAATCAAATAATAATAAACTAAAATCTCAAACTTTATTTGAAATAAATAAAAAAAATCCATTTCAAGATCGTTCCTCCCGTTTTCCTATCACATATCGTCCCGCTATCCGCTCCAAGCTCCTCCAACACTATATCTTACCATTTCTTTTATCTGCAACATGAATTAACTTATATAAGCAAGAGCTTAGTAAGACACTTAAATCTCACAAATGTAAATAAACATTTTTCTTTTATCATCATAAATATAAACATCATTTAAAAACTTTTTAAGTTTTAAAACCATCATATATTGGGCCCGGCGTTGTACCATCATAGCGCGCTAGTCACGGAAGGGTTGGGGTAGCAAATCCCAAACCAACGGTGACAAAAGTCCGCTCACCGGACACATCATCATCATCATCATCAAGGGTGTACAACGCCATTTTAAAACATAAAATACATATACATACCATATATATATTTTTCATCAAAACGTCAACATAGGAGAAGTATTATTTAAGAACATCATAACATCATCATCAACATCAAAATATATACTTCTCAAATCTTTAATTCATGTTGCAGGTGAGAGTGTACTTACATAAACGCCTTACTTAACCTTTTCAAATTTTCCGATGGTGACGCGTGATTGGGGTCTCGAGTGCTCGCCTTTAGAACCGTTCATGCCATGAATAGTAAATATAATAAAATCAACAAAAGCTCATAATAATTCATCCAACACATCCATCATATCATAGCAGTGCCTAAAAGGCCTATTTCATCATTCAATAACATAACAATACAAAAATTGAACATTTTAATGAAATTTCAAATCTTGATAGAATCTGCCAGTCAGACCTTTGTCCTTCAAAAATTCATAAAAATTCATACAATGATCCAAATGACCTCAAACCAATTTTAAACAAAAGTAGACATCCAGATCTTTTTAATGGTACCTAATTTGTAAACAATGAAAACCGTTTGGACCCTCAAAAATAGTTTTAAAATTTGATCATTAAAATTTTACCGAAACTGGCAGTCCAACCTCTGCCTATTTGAAAAATTATAAAAATTCACACATAACTCCAAATGATATGAAACTGATTTCAAAAGAAAATTGACATCTAGAGCTTTCCAACAATATCAAATTTATTAAAAACGGAGACCGTTTGGATTTTCAAAAACAGTTTTGAATTCTGATCATTAAAATTTTACCGAAACTGGCAGTCCGACCTCTGCCTATTTGAAAAATCATAAAAATTCACTGCTGTCATCAAAGGCAAATTAAGGGCTGTCATCAAAGGCAAATTAAGGGCTGTCATCAAAGGCTAATATTGAGCAAAGATAAATGATAGGTCGATGGGAAAGTTGGATGTCAATTATTAGGATTAAGGTTTCCCTTTTTCTTTCCACGTTTTTTTTTTTTTTCCCCCTCTTCGGCTGCAATTACTTTCCCTCCCTTTTTTTTTTTTTTTTTTTTTTTTCCGTGCGTACCACATACAAACACACACACATGTATATATGCATATAATATAATATATATATATATATATTTGGCTAATCAAATAACTTAATATATATATGTTATATATATATAAAGACATACATATAAACAGTACAATCTGTATACCTATAAAATAAAATATACTTATGACATGTAGAATATACATATAAACATATACTATAACCGTATAACCATATATGGTATTTATATGCAATATATACATAGTATAAAAACATACAACATCATATATATGTATATATTTTAACCGTCACACAAGTCATCATATAACACATAATATTCATCAATTTGGCATGAACTTTGTTCTAGCACATCGAGTCCTCGTCGCGTCACCTGTGAAAAATAACTCAACATAACATTAGAATTAAGAAATTGCTATCTCATCACAATATTTATGTTAATTCTAATGTTAATTTTCTAACTTAAAGTTAGATAGCTTTTGGGGCGTTACAATCCCTCTTACCTTATAAAAGTTTCGTCCTCGAAACTTAGAACAATTATGGATAATTCGTTTCATAGCGTCTTCTCGCTCCCATGTAGCTTCCTCCATCTTGTGATTACGCCAAAGAACTTTTACTAAGATAATCTCTTTGTTTCTCAAGGTCTTTGTTTTTCGATCAAGAATCTCAACTGGTTTCTCTTCGTAACTCATATCCTCTTGAATCTGAATCGATTGCGGTTAAAAGATGTGAGATGGATCCGGTACATACTTCTTTAACATCGAGACATGAAATACATTGTGGATGGACGTCATCTCCTGAGGCAAATCTAACTTGTATGCCACATTGCCGATACGCTCAATTACCATATATGGTCCTACATACCTGGGACTAAGCTTGCCTTTCTTCCCAAATCTCATCACGCCTTTCATCGGGGCGACCTTGATAAACACCAAGTCTCCAACCTCAAACTCTAAGGGCCTTCGACGTACATCCGTATAGCTTTTCTGCCTACTATGAGCTGTGGCGATCCGCTGCTGAATCACTTTCAATGCTTCAGTCGTCTTATTGAAGAAGTCAGTTTTCTCCTTAAGTTCTGACTCCGCTAGCTTCTTCTCCCCAGCCTCATGCCAATAAATTGGGGACCTACAACGTCTTCCGTATAGTGCCTCATAGGGAGCCATCCCAATCGTCGCTTGATAACTATTGTTATAAGCAAACTCAGCCAACGGTAAAAACTTACACCAACTCCCTTTGAAGTCCAAGGCACAAGCTCGAAGCATATCCTCAAGTGTCTGATTAGTCCTCTCCGTCTGACCGTCTGTTTGCGGATGAAAAGCCGTGCTAAATTTCAACTTCGTACCCATAGCAGCTTGAACGCTCTTCCAGAAGTGAGAGGTGAACCTACTATCTCGATCCGAAATAATAGATCTGGGAACACCATGAAGCCTCACGACCTCCTTCACATATAATTCTGCCAACTGTTCCATAGAGGACGTCAATCGTATAGGAAGAAAATGTGCTGACTTAGTCAATCTGTCAATGATCACCCATATAGCATCATATCCATTCGTAGTCCTTGGCAATCCAGTAATAAAATCCATCGCAATGTCTTCCCATTTCCATTCCGGTACCTGAATTGACTGAAGAACCCCTCCTGGCTTTTGGTGCTCAGCCTTAACTTGTTGGCACGTCATACAATGCTTCACATAGTGTGCTACATCCTTCTTCATTTCGAACCACCAGAAACTCTTCTTAAGATCCATGTACATTTTGGTTGCACCAGGATGAAGCATATAAGGGGTGTTGTGTGCCTCTTCAAGAATCTTTTTCCTCAACTCCTCGTCTTTAGGAACACATAACCGTCCCTTAAGCTTCAGCACTCCATCATCAGACACACTAAATCCTTCACACTTCCCTTCGAGCATTTCCTTTTTAATCCTCACAAGGCTTAGATCAAGATCTTGTTTGCTCTGAATGTCATCTAAAATAGTTGGAGACAAAGTCATTGCAGAAAGTTGCCCAACTATTAATTCCAACCCAAAATCAAAAATCTCCTTTTGAAGGGGCTTGGACATCGTATTCAAGGACATTAACGTGGCTGGGGTCTTCCGACTCAACGCATCAGCTACCCTATTTGCCTTCCCTGGGTGGTATAGGATTTCACAGTCGTAATCCTTTACTAGCTTAAGCCACCTCCTTTGCCTCATATTCAAATCCTTCTGTGAAAAAGTACTTCAAACTTTGGTGATCGGTGAATATTTGGCATCGGACTCCATACAAATAATGCCTCCATATTTTCAATGCAAAAACAACGGCAGCTAACTCTAGGTCATGGGTGGGATAGCTCTTTTCATAGTCCTTCAATTGCCTTGAAGCATAGGCAATTACCTTCCCATTCTGCATCAAGACTGCACCAAGTCCCATTTTAGAAGCATCACTTTAAATTACGAACCCTTCATCCCCATCCGGAATCGTAGATCAATCTTCGAGAACACAGTCGCACCTTGCAATTGGTCGAATAAATCATCAATTCTCGGCAATGGGTACTTGTTCCTTATGGTCACCTTGTTCAACTCCCTATAGTCAATGCAAAGCCTCATTGTTCCATCCTTCTTCTTCACAAATAAAACTGGAGCTCCCCACACGGTGAATGACTTGGGCGAATGAAACCCTTGGTCAATAGCTCTTGAAGTTGCTCATGTAATTCCTTCAATTCAACAGGTGCCATTCGATAAGGTGCCTTAGAGATTGGCCCAGTGCTCGGTGCTAACTCAATCTTGAACTCGATTTCTCTATCTGGTGGCAAACCCGGCAAGTCCTCTGGAAATACATCACTAAAATCTCGTACGACGGGTACATCTTCAAGTTTCAATATGTCTTCTTTCTTCTTATCCACGATGCTGGCTAAGAAACCGTTAGAGCCATTGGCTAGCATCTTTCGAGCCTTCATTGCTGACAAGAACAACTTCACCTTCTTCTTCGCATCACCAATGAATTCAAACCGATCATCTCGTTCGGGATTAAACACGACCTTACGTCTTCGGCACTCAATAGACGCGTTATATTTTCCCAAGAAATCCATACCTAAAATTAGGTCATAGTCAAACATCTCGAGCACTATCAGATTACTGTAGAGCTCTCTATCAACAATTTTCATTGGCACTGCTCGTAGCCAATGAGTGGACATCATCACTTCCCCAGAGGGTAGGGTCGTAGTGAATCCCTGACTCAAGATATCCTGGTTTATTCCTAATCTTTTAACAAAAGAAGAAGACACAAAGGAGTGTGAGGCTCCTGTGTCGAAAAGAACATTAGCACATAGGTTATTGACAAGTATCTGACCTGTGACAATAGTAGAAGTCTCAGCAGCTGCTTCTTCTTTGGTCATGGTGAAAATTCTGGCATTGGTGGTAAGTGGAGGAGCCTCAAGTCGTCCCTGGGAAATATGAGGTCCATCAAGATTGGCCTGCATACTATGGAGCTGAGTTGGTGGGTTTCTCTATTGTCTTTGCTGGAAGGGTTGGTACGTCTTGTTCGGACAATCCTTAGACAGGTGACCCTCGCGTCCGCAACCATAACATAGATTTGTGCCCATACGGCACTCCCCTAAATGTAACTTTCCACACTTTGAACATGGTGGAATGTTCTTAGCTTGCTTAGCTGGTTGGCCCCCTCCTTGAGACCTGCCTTGATTTCCAAAGTTCCCACGGTTCTGGTTGTTGTTGTTGTTATTCTTAGGGACTTCACTCTGACGAGGCTGGCTTTCCTTTTACTTATTCAGATGATATTCAGCACGAAGGGCATACTTAACACATTCAGCTGTGGTGGATCAATGGAGACTTCCACTCTATTGACATTAGCTTGCAAATTGTTAATGAGAGCTTGTTGTTCCTAAACTTGCCTCTGAAGTTGAACCACCATTTCTACTAAATTCGGCTCTGCCCTTCGTTGGTCTAGATGCAACTGCGCCATAACTTCTGCCAAGTTAGGTTCCGCAGCAACCATATCTTCGGCTTGCACTTGGCCCTTACCACGTCCTCGAACTACACGTCTTCGTTCGCGTACCATCTTATGTTAGTCGTCTCTTAGTAGCAAAATTGTCAATTAGAGACTTTTCCCTTTTTTTTTTTTTTTTTTTTTTTTTGTAGATATCGAGTCAGGATTCAAACTTTCCATAAATAAACCATCACCTCACAGCTCGTACATTTCTATTTAAGGAAATTAGTAAATTACTTACTTGAAGAAGTTTGAAGTGGATACGTGGCGATGCATGATAGGAAATAGGAAACCGCTCTGATACCATATCTGTAACGACCCCTCACGGACCGTTACAGTTAGCTTCTTATTTAATCATTCATCTCTTATAAAATTGCGGAAAATATTAAGCTTGAATTAAAAATCTTTACATAACGGAAAAACTTACTTAGATAATTTTAGAAAAAAAAAAAACTCTACAATTTTTTTTTCTTAAACTATATCAAAATTAAACTTCATAATTAATATATATATATATATATATATATATTAAAAACCCAATTCATGAAATAAAATTTAAGTCCATATGAAACATCCAATCAAATAATAATAAACTAAAATCTCAAACTTTATTTGAAATAAATAAAAAAAATCCATTTCAAGATCGTTCCTCCCGTTTTCCTATCACATATCGTCCCGCTATCCGCTCCAAGCTCCTCCAACACTATATCTTACCATTTCTTTTATCTGCAACATGAATTAACTTATATAAGCAAGAGCTTAGTAAGACACTTAAATCTCACAAATGTAAATAAACATTTTTCTTTTATCATCATAAATATAAACATCATTTAAAAACTTTTTAAGTTTTAAAACCATCATATATTGGGCCCGGCGTTGTACCATCATAGCGCGCTAGTCACGGAAGGGTTGGGGTAGCAAATCCCAAACCAACGGTGACAAAAGTCCGCTCACCGGACACATCATCATCATCATCATCAAGGGTGTACAACGCCATTTTAAAACATAAAATACATATACATACCATATATATATTTTTCATCAAAACGTCAACATAGGAGAAGTATTATTTAAGAACATCATAACATCATCATCAACATCAAAATATATACTTCTCAAATCTTTAATTCATGTTGCAGGTGAGAGTGTACTTACATAAACGCCTTACTTAACCTTTTCAAATTTTCCGATGGTGACGCGTGATTGGGGTCTCGAGTGCTCGCCTTTAGAACCGTTCATGCCATGAATAGTAAATATAATAAAATCAACAAAAGCTCATAATAATTCATCAAACACATCCATCATATCATAGCAGTGCCTAAAAGGCCTATTTCATCATTCAATAACATAACAATACAAAAATTGAACATTTTAATGAAATTTCAAATCTTGATAGAATCTGCCAGTCAGACCTTTGTCCTTCAAAAATTCATAAAAATTCATACAATGATCCAAATGACCTCAAACCAATTTTAAACAAAAGTAGACATCCAGATCTTTTTAATGGTACCTAATTTGTAAACAATGAAAACCGTTTGGACCCTCAAAAATAGTTTTAAAATTTGATCATTAAAATTTTACCGAAACTGGCAGTCCAACCTCTGCCTATTTGAAAAATTATAAAAATTCACACATAACTCCAAATGATATGAAACTGATTTCAAAAGAAAATAGACATCTAGAGCTTTCCAACAATATCAAATTTATTAAAAACGGAGACCGTTTGGATTTTCAAAAACAGTTTTGAATTCTGATCATTAAAATTTTACCGAAACTGGCAGTCCGACCTCTGCCTATTTGAAAAATCATAAAAATTCACACATAACTCCAAACGAGATGAAGCTGGTTTCAAAAGAAAATAGACATCTAGGGCTTTCCATCAATATCAAATTTGTTAAAAATGGAGTCCATTTGCACCCTTAAAAACCGTTTGGAATTCTTACCTTAGAATCTGGAAATTCCAGTAGCAGTGTCAAATCCGAAAATAAATAGAAATATATATATAAAAATTATCATCACAATATTTATATAATTCATACACACGTGAAAACAGCCCTAAGACATATTTCTAACATATGAAATTATTCAATCACCATACCAATGAAATCATAAATAAAGAATTCAAAAACCCTAATTTCGTCTTGTTCACAAAATCAACCATATCGTCATTCTTTCGATCATCATTTGATAAATATTTCTCATCCTCTCCTCAAACTCACATGAAGACATTCATCAAGAAAATCACTCAATCCTTCAAGAAATCCCAACTAAAACAAATAACAAAATCATCCTCATCATCAAACAATACCGAAACATACCTTGAAATCCTTTGATGTTGGCTTGAAAGGATTTGGAGGTTTGGCAGATTTTTTTTTTTTTTTTTTTTTTTTCTTTTGTTTGTGCGTGAGAGAGAGGAATAGAGAGGGCGAGAGAGAGAAGGAGAGAGCTGCAAAGAGTGAGCGTTGAAAGAAAAACAACTGCAGACTTTTGGATGTAAATTGGAAATTAATTTTGAAGGTTAATTGGCTGGAATAATGAGGCCAATTAAGGGCTGTCATCAAAGGCAAATTAAGGGCTGTCATCAAAGGCAAATTAAGGGCTGTCATCAAAGGCTAATATTGAGCAAAGATAAATGATAGGTCGATGGGAAAGTTGGATGTCAATTATTAGGATTAAGGTTTCCCTTTTTCTTTCCACGTTTTTTTTTTTTTTCCCCCTCTTCGGCTGCAATTACTTTCCCTCCCTTTTTTTTTTTTTTTTTTTTTTTTTTTCTTCCGTGCGTACCACATACAAACACACACACATGTATATATGCATATAATATAATATATATATATATTTGACTAATCAAATAACTTAATATATATATGTTATATATATATAAAGACATACATATAAACAGTACAATCTGTATACCTATAAAATAAAATATACTTATGACATGTAGAATATACATATAAACATATACTATAACCGTATAACCATATATGGTATTTATATGCAATATATACATAGTATAAAAACATACAACATCATATATATGTATATATTTTAACCGTCACACAAGTCATCATATAACACATAATATTCATCAATTTGGCATGAACTTTGTTCTAGCACATCGAGTCCTCGTCGCGTCACCTGTGAAAAATAACTCAACATAACATTAGAATTAAGAAATTGCTATCTCATCACAATATTTATGTTAATTCTAATGTTAATTTTCTAACTTAAAGTTAGATAGCTTTTGGGGCGTTACATATATATACTACTAAGTTTTGATTCTCATTTTTCGTGTATATATCGGCTAAAAAGAAGCCATGTCAAAGAGTACAGGAAAATCTTATTTTAAAAAGAATAATAAAAAAAAGGAGTACAGGAAAATTTGTTCTCTGCTAAATCCAAAATGAAACTTGGTTGGCTCCAAAAAGGGGAAAGTTTGTTTTTGGTCCTTTGTTCGCAAGGTTTGAATGTTCATCATAGAGATAACTATAAGGCAGGTTTTCAATTCTTTCTCCAGCAGAGTATGAAGATACAAAATCAAAAACAAATAACTCAATGAAGAAAAATTGCAGAAGTAGTAGTCATTTATGTCATTCTTAGCGACATTCTGTTTTCTGTCCCCAAGGAAAAATATTTTCAGGCTATTGACATTATTAGCCTTACAAAATTGTAACAATGAATTTTGTTAGTGAATTGCCATCTATTGGTATGTATCCTCATATCATGAATCATGATGAATTCAAGCAAGAAATAAGATCAACGAAGGTATCTTCGCTGCAGGGAATCGTGAGAGCACCCATTGGATGATTAAATCCAAATTCTTCTTCGGCTTGTTTTAGCAACTCTTGGAACGAAGGTTGGTTGAGGTACGATATAGGGATCACAAACCGCTTCATTTCAGTCTGATCATCCCCAACATAAACTGCCAAATAGCCTTTCGGGACATCAGCTCCATTTGTAGCTGCCTGGCTTGCATTTGATAAAGACCTCTGAAGAAGCTTCTTAGCATTGACTACCCGGGGCAAACGGAAACCCATTGCTTTGTTTGTGACTACTCTCTTAAGAAAAGTGAAGAAGAAAGTGTAGAATAGAGGAAATAGAGCTTTGAGATAAGAGAATCTGAGAACTTGGGATGATGCTGAACCTAACCCCAGGTAAATGTGTATATATAGAAGATACTTGATAGGCACGTAGGCCAAACAATGACTTGTTGTGTAAAATGAATGGTGTAAAGAGGAATTTGATATATACATATATGTGTGTGTGTGTGTGTGGGGTCTACTGAGAGACATGGGGCTTTGGTATTTCACATGCCATTGTCTTCCTACTCATGATCATGTCCTACCAAGCTGGTCTTTTGAAAAACCCAACGCCCCTTTTTTTTTTTTTTTTTTTGCATTAAAAATAATAAGGAAAACTTTTAGTTGAAGCAAAGGATAATCACAAAATTAGGCATATTGATGGACACTTGGGGCACAATGTTATCATAACTAATGGCATGTAACATGAAAATTGAATGGTGAGAATTTAGTTCATTATTTTTAGACACTTTGAAAAAGTTCGGGTTCAATTGGACCATTTGTATGATCAAATTTCCAAGGGCTAGGAAATAATTAGTTGACTAGTGTGACCTTAATTAATCATGGCACTTGACCAACTTTATAAGAGTGACCAAGTTCTTTGGTTCTAGGAAAAAAGAAAAATTAAAAATATATTTGTATTCATAATGAATTATACAAAATTTTGAGGCCTTAGAAAGTGCTCATATACATTATTTAACAAGTTGCAATATTTTCTTTTGAGGACTCTTGAAGTGGAAGGTCATGATATTCTCTTGAAAGAGACAAGGCAACCAATCTGAGCTAGCCTTCAAAATACAAACCTCCACCATGATAAGGTTCCTAAACACTATTCACTTGTGAAGACCACTTTATATAGTCAAAAGTTTGACCCCTATAAATAATAGATATATAGGGTAAGGTGATACAGATCTTAAGCATTTGACCAGAAGTTCGTGGTTATTTATAGTTCATATTTAGATCACATATTCATTTAATGTTCATGTATTCTAATGTAATGGATGCATTTATAAATGTCTTGATATTGTCCCCTTAAACCATTGTATTAAATAAATTGTGTATTTGGATTATTTACATTTGAATTGTAACGATCCCTCACGGACCATTACAGTTGAATTCTTATTTAATCATTCATCTCTTATAAAATTACGGAAAATAATAAACTTGAAATTAAAATCTTGACTTATCAAAAAAATTTTACTTAGATAATTTCAGAAAAACTATCAAAGTTCTAATTTTTTTATATAAAAAAGAACTTATCAAAACAATTTTTGTAATTAACATAAATTCTCAAAATCATATCATGAAATAAAATTTAAGAAAGTCCACATAAATCCTTCAATCAAAATAATAATAAATGTAAGTCCCAAAACTTGATTTTAAACTAAAAGTATTCGTCTCATGATTGTTCCTTCCATTTTCCTATCACACATCATCCCGCTTCCGCTCCAAACTCTTCCAATACTATATCTTACCCTTTCATTTATCTGCAACATGAATTAACTTATATAAGCAAGAGCTTAGTAAGACATTTAAATCTCACAAACGTAAATAAATATTTTTCTTTTATCACATAAACATCATTTTAAAACTTTTTAAATTTTAAAACCATCATATATTGGGCCCGGCATTGTACCATCATAGCACGCTAGTCAAAGAAGATTTAGGGTAGCAAATCCTAAACCAACGGTGACAAAAGTCCACTCATCGGACAACATCATCATCATCAAGGGTGTACAACTCCATTTTAAAACGTAAAAATATATATACATGCAATATATATACCTTTCATCAAAACGTCATTATAAGAGAGGTATTATTTAAGAACATCATAACATCATCATCAACATCAAAACATATACTTCTCATATCTTTAATTCACATTGTAGGTGAGAATGTACTTACATAAATGTCTTACTTAACATTTTTAAATTTTCCGATGGTGACGCGTGATTGAGGTCTCGGATGCTCACCTTTAGAACCGTTCATGCCATAAATAATAAATATAATAAAATCAACAAAAGATCATAATAATTCATTAAACATGTTCGTCGAATCATAACAGCACCTAGTAGGCCTATTTCATCATTCAATTACATCAAAACACATAAATCGAACAATTTCACAAAATTACAAAACTTCACAAAAATTGATAGTCAGACCTCTGTCCTTTCAAAAATTCATAAAAATTCATACAAGACTCCAAATGATCTAAAACAAATTGTAAACGAAATTAGACATCCAGATCTTTCTAACGGTACCTAATTCGTTAAAAACGGAGAAATGTTGTACCCTTATAAATAGTTTTGAATCTAATTACCAAAATTTTACAAAAACTAGCTGCCGGACCTCTGCCCATTTGAAAAATCATAAAAATTCAAATATATCTCCAAACAATCTAAAACTGAGCTTTCCAACATTACCAAATTCGTTAAAATGGAGTCTGTTTGTATCCTCAAAACTAGTTTGGAATTCTTATTATAAAATCTGAAAATTTCTAGTAGCAGTGGTCAAATCCGAAAATACATTAAAAATAGAAAAATTATCACCACAATGTACATGATTTATGTACACACACCCAAAACAACCCTAAGATATGTTTCAAACATATAAAATATTAAATCACCATACTAACAAAATCATGAATGAAGAAATCAAAAACCCTAAAATCGTCTTGTTTACAAAATCAACCACATAGTCATTCCTTCGATCATCATTCCATAAATATTTCTTATCATCTCCTCAAACTCACAAGATGAGACTCGTCAAGAAAATCGCTCAACCCCCCCCCCCCCCCCCGGAATACTTTTGATTTTGGCTTGGACGAATTTGGAGGTTTGGTGGATTTTTTTTTTCTTTTTGTGCATGTGAGAGGGGTAAAGAGAGTGACAGAAAGAGAATGAGAATGAAAGTATGTTGGAGAGGGAGACTAGGGAAGTGAGAGAGGGAGAGAGAGAGCATGTAAAAAAAGGGGAATTTTGAATATTATAAAATAAATTTTGAGTAATGTAATCCGAAATCAATTTTGGAATTAATTAGGATTCAATTTTTAGTTTAATTGTCTCTTAATAGGTGGGGAATGGCAGTCATTAGGGTGTGAAAATGTGTGGAAGGCAAAGGAAAAAGCTAGGTCAACTTCTAGAATTTTCGCACTTACGCACATAGTAAACTGGTGGGTGACAGCAGGTATTCGGAGAGTTAACTGGTCATAACTTCTTACTCTGATATTGGATTTGCATAAAGTAGTAGGTGTTGGAAAGCTTATGAAAAGCTCTATAGGTTATCTGAATTACAGAAAGACATTTAAAGGTTCATAATTGAGTTGGAAATTGACATAATGTAAAATAGGTCTTTTTCGGATAACATACTTCCCCCTTTTTTTTTTCCTATCTCTTCTTCACGTTTTCAATTCAATATTCCCAATTTTTTTTTCCTTCATTTTGCCGATCACCATTTATAGATGATTTATATATATATATATATATATACATATACACACACACACATATAATATTATATAACTATAAACATTACACTACACATATAGATATATATTACTTAACATTCTGATATTCAAAATATTTCTTTAATTAAACTATCACACAAAATTATCAAATCATCATAAAAATTCATCAATTTGGCATGAACTTTGTTCTAGCACATCAAGTCCTTGTCGTGTCACCTGTGAAAAATAACTCAACATAACGTTAGAATTAAGAAATTGCTAACTCATCACATTATCCATGTTGATTCTAATGTTAATTTGCTAACGTTATTATTAGGTAGCATTTTGGGCGTTACAATCCCTCTTACCTTATAAAAGTTTTGTCCTCAAAACTTAGAATAATTCTGGATAATTCGTTCTCATAACATCTTCTCGCTCCCATGCAGCTTCCTCCATCTTTTGATTACGCTAAAGAACTTTTACTAAAGAAATCTCTTTGTTCCTCAAGATCTTCATCTTTCGATCAAGAATCTTAACTGGTTTCTCTTCGTAACTCATATCCTCTTGAATCTAAATCATTTGCGGCTGGATGATGTTAGATGGATCTGGTACATACTTCTTCAACATCGAGACATGAAATACATCATCTCCTGAGGCAAATCTAACTTGTATGCCACATTGCTGATACACTCAATCACCATATATGGTCCCATATATCTGGGACTAAACTTGTCTTTCTTCCCAAATTGCATCACACCCTTCATTGGTGTGACCTTGATAAACACCAAGTCTCCAACCTCAAGCTCTAAGGGTCTCCGACGCACATCCACATAGCTTTTTTGCCTACTTTGAGCTATGACAATCCGCTGTTGAATAACTTTTAATGCTTCGGTCGTCTTATTGAAGAAGGCAGTTTTCTCCTTAAGTTCTGACTCCACTAGCTTCTTTTTCCCTGCCTCATGCCTATAAATTGGGGACCTACAACGTCTTCTGTAAAGTGCCTCATAAAGAACCATCCTAATCGTTGCTTGATAACTATTGTTATAAGCGAACTCAGCCTACAGCAAAAACATATACTAACTCCCTTTGAAGTCCAAGGTACAAGCTCGGGGATTATCCTCAAGTGTTTGACTGGTCCTCTCCATCTGACCGTCTATTTGTGGATGAAAAGCCGTGCTAAATTTCAGCTTCGTGCCCATAGCAACATGAACACTTTTTCAAAAATGGGAGATGAACCTGCTATCTTGATTCGAAATAATAGATCAGGGAACACCATGAAGCTTCACGACCTCCTTTACATATAATTCGGCCAATTGTTCTATAGAGGACGTCATTCGTATAGGAAGAAAATGTGCTGACTTAATCAATCTGTCGATGACCACCCATATAGCATCATATCCATTCGTAGTCCTTGGCAGTCCAATAATAAAATCCATCGCAATGTCTTCCCATTTCCATTCTGGAATCTGAATCGACTGGGGCACCCCTCCTGGCTTTTGGTGCTTAGCCTTAATTTGTTAGCAAGTTATACAATGCTTCACATAGTGTGCTATATCTTTTTTCATTCCGAACCACCAGAAACTACTCTTAATGTAACGCCCCGACGTCCCACGTCGGGTCGTCACCTTACTTACATACTGAACTTAAACTTGCGGAAAATTTGGGAGAAATTTTTTTTTTTTTTCTTTTAAACTTTATTTTAAAACTTTCAACTTGAACTTCCTCCTCAAACTCATACTTACTGATAGGTACTTACTCGAGTACCAAACTTTCAAACGCTCCTTGAAGGCCATCGAAATCAAATTGTAGACCAAACCCGACTTAATGCGTATTGGTACCACAAGAGGCAACTTGCTTGCCATACATACATAAACTTTGTCATTCATACTTAAAACATTATGAAAATATGAAAACCCTTTTTCATTACAACATATTTTATAGAGTATATATATTTTTTAAAATCCGTGGCAGTGTCCATCCCACATTTCACAGTCCGCAGCACCAGCCTTCCACAGTATTGCATCAGAGATTGCTGGCAGGTTGCTTACCTACAGCATAGACGTAAGACGTGAGCTTTCGCTCAGCAAGTACAACTGTTACATCCGCAACGCAAAACACATATCATTATGCATGAACCAATTATGACCTCTTATGAATCAAATATGGATTCATAACTTAGCTTAGTTCTATTCCTTTACTTATCATGTGTGCTCGTACCGTGGTACGTAGCCAAGGAATGGTTGAAGGCGGCAGTCCGTTTTAACTCAAACCATGAAACACAAAGTTTAACATGGAGTAGTTTAGGTAGCCATCCAATCCAACTCAAACCATGAACCATACCATTTAAACCCGCCTTTGTGGCAAGTCGGTACGACACAGCATCTTATTTGTCTTGTTATTACCATGTGATTCAATATTAGTGAACATGCTTCATGATGTTACACTATTAAAACATATAACATAACATACTTCCTCATAACATAGCATACCACATCATACCTTAGCATACCATAACGTACCACATCATACCTTAGCATATATAACACATTAAGCAGGTAGCACAACAAAGGTCCTATGCTGTAGGCGGAGTTGTACTTACCTCTCTTGTTATGTCCTGCGCAATGCTGCTCCTGTTCTGAGTACAGCTGCAGGTTCCCTCCTGCTTATTGAAGGACATAGGTGAGGTTCTAATTAGTATTGTGGAATGTTGGTGATCTAACCAACATGCCTACATAATCCTAGTTGTATGTCCCTGATACTAGATGTCTTACTGGGTTACAAATAGTAACCCTATTATTTTAAAAACAACCCAATATGGATTAATATTTAAGAGGTTACGTTGGATACCCTCATGTGCTAAACCTTTATACATACCGTTAGGGTTAGGTTACCTTCCTAACCTTGTTACCTCAATTACCCTATATCTTAGCCCAATTTATTAATCTTGGTATCCTTTAGGGTTATCTTGACTAACCCTTAAGGTTAATTGTAGTCAAACTTTTGGTCAACCAAAGTCAACTTTTGGTCAACTAAGGTCAACCCTATACGGGTCAAACTTGAGCTTTAGGCTTTGGCCCAGTAACTCGGATATCACTTCCGGTTATTACCCGTAATCATCTTGCTTACCCAATTTGATTAAAAAATCCATTTTCCATTTCTTTGGAAACTTGGGTAAATTAACCTCAAAAAAAATCTTTTACTTAACTCATAAAATTCATATTTTTGAAATAGGTTTTTGTAAAATCATTTAGGGCTGGAAACTTCCTTTGGAACAGTTTTGCTAGTCAAAACAGTGGTTTTGGGGAAAGATACAATTTTTTTCGAACTGTTTTTAGAAAATCCTGTGCAGGAATTTCCTGTTCCCTGCACAGTCTTTATAAAACCGTGTCAGTTTAAAGATCCATTCTGATTTTGAAAAAGTTGTCTTCACGAAAGTTGTAGCTCTCAAAAAATCCTAAAACTTTCGTGTTTTGAGAAAAATCCATTTCTGCTTGTATTCTTGTCAGTTTTAATTTGAATCTGGCTAGTCGTGTAAACTAGGTCTGGGCAGACTAGTCTCGGATTTTTATAGAAACGGAGGCCATTGGAGCCTCAATTTGGGGAACGGTCCTCGTTGTCCCCTAGGAAAAACCCTTCTGAATAACTTTTATGTTTTACGTTTCACCCAGTTCGGCCTCTAAAAGCCTTAAATTTCCACTTTCCCGAAACTGGCCAGTTTGGAATCCGAATTGGCAGTTTCGGTTGTTAAGTCCGGTTTACGTCCTATTTCGCGCAAACTACCTCAACCGAACTTGCGGGAGCCTAGATAGCAAGCATGCAGCGTATTCTATCGTTCCACATGAACAATCATGCAGCTCGAACGGGTCCTTGCAAACCAAACCCAAAAAGCTCTAATCCTAGGTTTGCAAGGTTCTAACTTTTGCATCTCATTCAAACAAGCATCAATCATTCACCGTTAAGCTAGCAGCCAAGCATGCACTGCCTAGGGCAGATTTTGGACCAAGAAAAATCAGGGGACACACAACCATTCACATCTAGCATGCAACCTATCGACCAACAAGCATAAATCAAGAAGCAAAGCACAAAATCAAACCATCCACCCTTAACCACCTAATCAAGCACATACTAACCAAACTAGGGCAAGAAATTAAGATGGACTTATGTCCTTACAAAACCAACTTGAAACACAAATAAAATTCCAAATTGAAATCAATGGAAGGATTAGGGCTCAAGGAAGTTACCTTAGATCAAAGTTAGGGTTTGAAAATTGCAACTCCCCTTCCTCCCTTGCCTTCCCTTGCCCACGGCTTCCACCTAGTTAGGGACCCAAAAATTTTCTCTTGGCTCCTTGGTTGATCCACACCAAAACCGACCATCCCCCTCCAAATGGGGTTCCTAATTTTCAGCCATACCACATGAAACATACACATAAATTTCTTGCTCCAAACTTAATAAAAACTTAGAGGTTTAGTGGTTTACCTTAACCTATTCAAGGTTTGCTAGCTTGGTTCCAATCATTTTTCCTTTTCCTTGCCACTACCCACAACCGGCCTCCCCTTGGCCTAGTGGTTCCAAAATTTTTCAGCCACTTGATGGCTGCCTCACCAAAGTCCGGCCACCAAGAAATCCGGCCACCACCTAGCTCAAATCCTTCCTCACTATTTTTTTTTTCTTTCTTTTCTTTTCTCTTCCTTTTTGGCTTTGGATTTTTGAGAGAATTTTTGGCCATAGTTTGGCTGTCTTTCTCAATTTTTCAGCCCCAAAAATCTGCCCATCTCATGGGTATTTATAGGCAAAAGGGGAACTTTTAAAAAAATTACAATTTGACCCCTAAATTTTTGAAAAATTGCCAAAAAGGCATGCAAGAGGTGGCCGGCCATCAACCTTGGAGAACAAGAAAGAATTTTCTAGAACAAGACACTTGTCTTTAAAGGCTTGGTTCATGGAATTATGATGTCATAAATCCAAATAAGATGATGTCATAAATCAAAAGGTAGGTGATGTCATCCTAAGGCCTCGTTTGGTTACTTTTTGAAAAAGCAGTCCAATTTTAAGCTAACACAGATAAATCCAATACTGTGTTCACTAATACACAGTATAATTTAGTACTGTTTTGCTTGACTGCAGTCCAAAATTTATCTGCATAAAAATGGACTGTAAAAATTTTCCTTCTTATTTCTGAAAGTCATTAGGACTTTGATATCCAACTTAGTGTGCTTGATTTTTCTAGGGTGGTCTCTTAGCTTATTCCAGCTATCTTGTCCAAAAAGATAATTTTCACAATATATTTCCCATACTGCTTATCCTATTACTGTACAGTCATACCTTTGACTGTTCTTGGTCAACCCTTGACTTTTTGGTCAACTTTGACTTTCTTGGTCAAACTTTGACCAACATGGAATCATGAAATTTCATCACGCCATTTTCCTTAAAATGCCTTATACTAGGCTAAGTAATCCATCGTTGAATCTCGTAGCTAATTAACCGAGAACTCAAACTTGTACCGATATTCTATTCCAAACATGAGCTAGACTTAAGTTTTCCTCATTTAAAGGAAATCTAGAGTCATAAAAATTAGGATTATTACACTTAAGAGCCACGTACATTTTGGTTGCACCAGGATGAAGCATATACGGGGTATTGTGCACCTCTTCAAGAATCTTTTTCCTCAGCTCCTCGTCTTTAGGAACACATAACCGTCCCTCAAGCTTCAGCACTCCATCATCAGACACACTAAATCCTTCACACTTCCCTTCGAGCGTTTCCTTTTTAATTCTCACAAGGCTTGGATCAAGGTCTTGCTTGCTTCGAATTTCATCTGAAATAGTTGGAGACAAGGTCATTGCAGAAAGTCGTCCAACTATTAATTCCAACCCAAAATCAAAAATTTCCTTTTGAAGAGGTTTGGACGTGGCATTCAAGGACATTAACGTGGCAGGGGCCTTCTGACTCAACACATCAGCTACCCTCTTTGCTTTCCCCGGGTGGTAGAGGATTTCACAATCGTAATCCTTTACTAGTTCAAGCCACCTCCTTTGCCTTATATTCAAATCCTTCTGTGTGAAGAAGTACTTCAAATTTAGTGATCGGTGTATATTTGGTATCGGACTCCATACAAATAATGCCTCCATATTTTCAATGCGAAAACAACGAAAGCCGACTCCAAGGCATAGGTGGGATAGTTCTTCTCTTTGTAACGACCCGCCTAGCACAGACCGTTACCATACATACGTGCTTAACTTGTTTCATATAACTTACTTTCTTAATTAGCGAAAATAGTGGAATAATTTTTTTTTTTTCTACTATGGGAGTACGAGCGTATATACGAGTACTACTAGAAATGTTCGAACATAATTTATTATACATGAATAGACAAAACGCGTAACGGCTTATCATTCCCACATTTCACAGCTCGCCCTGCCACGCTCTACCATCTTGCATCATAAGCTGCCAGTAGGTTGCTTACCTACAGCATAGACGTAAGACGTGAGCTTTCGCTCAGCAAGTACAACTATATCATCCGCAACACAAACAATTACAAACATAGCACAATCATGACATAACATAGCATAGCATAACCTAACATGTTCTAATTATGCATGATCCAGTTATGCTTCATTATGCTTTCTTTTTCTTTCTTATCATGCTTCCATGATATACTTTCATGTCTTATCTTGCTTATGGGCCCTTAACCATGAGTGTCCGTACCGGGCGCGCAACTATGGAGTGGTTGGGGCGGCCAAACCATTTCCAACTCAAACCATAGTCCAACCCGACCTGACGCGGGTCGGCACGACACAGGCAAGCTTGCTTGCCATTATGCTTCATATCTTGCTTGACCTTATCCTTATCATTTGTAAACATGCTTCGTGATGTCACATAAATCATAATCATGTAATCAACTTGACATAACATTCATCATAATATCACATAAGTCTAACATACATCACGGCATATATTTAACATGCTTATGTAAGTAACACAAAAGCCTATGTTGTAGGCGAAGTTGTACTTACCTCGTCTGCTATGTCCAAAAACGTGCTATTCCAATTCAGGGCACAACAGCAGGTTACCTCCTGCTATAATAAAGGACATAGGTAGATATTAATATGTTGGTAATTTAAACCAACCTTCATGTATAATTTTAGTTATATGTCCCCTCTCATAAACCCATAATGTCTTACTTGGTTACTGTAAGTAACCCTAGGGTTTAAAACTTACCCTACTCGGGTTAAAACTTATCTTTGGTTTTAAAAACCTATTTTCACTTTCTTTTTGGAAAAACTTAATATTTCAAAGCTTAAAAATCCTTTGTTCAACTTATGAAAAATTGTAACTCTTGAGTAATATTTGTAAAAATACTTAAGTGTTGGAAACTGCCTTTGGAACAGCTTCCCTTAGTCAAATTATCAGTGTATGTGCAAAAATGCCCTTTTCCTGCACTGTTTTAGAAAATCCTGTGCAGGAATTTCCTGTTTCCTGTACAGTTTTTGAAATCTGATTTTTTATTTAAAAATATAAATCAAATTTGAAAACGTTTTCTTCACGAAAGTTTTAGATCTCAAAAAATCCTACAACTTTTGTATTTTACATAAAACCTGTTTCGGGCTCTTACCCACTTGTTTTCTCTGTTGAACTCACCTGGCCGTGCATGAAGTCTGGGCACGGTCAGGCTCGGATTTTTGCATAAACCGAGGCCGTTGGAGCCTTATTTTGTGAAACTGCTTGCGTATGCCCCTAGCAAAAACCCTTCTATACAACTTTCATGTTTTAAGTTTTTCCAAATTCGGCCTCTAAAGGCCTCAAAATCTGCTTTTCCAGAAACTGGCCAGTTTCCACCCGAAATGGCAGTTTTTGGTTTTAAATTCGTTTTACGTCCTATTATGTGCACTCTACCTCAACCGGCCGCACCGGGAGCCTAAGATCAGTCACGCAACATTTTTCTAACGTAATTTTCTTTAAACACATTACCAAACAAGTCCATGCAAACCATTATTCATTTAGGTGCCAAATAGGGTTTGCATGGTTTTAGGTTGCACAAACCATTCATAAATATTTCTAGCAACCTAACATGCACATATTCATCATACTTTGCATATTTTGGGGACATACACATCTCAATCATCAAGCAAGCAAACCCTACTAAACATGCAAGCATAAACATTTAATCATGCAAGCTCATAAAATCAAACCACCCTTAATCTAATCAAGCACAAACCCTAAATCTAACCTAGGGCAAGAACTTAAATTGAGCTTATGCTCTTACAAACCCACTTGAAATACATTTAAATTTCTCAATTGAAACTTGAATTGAGAAGCTTAGGGTTTAAAGGGAATTACCTTGATTCAAATCAAGAAATTGGCTTGTTGGGTTTGATTTTCTCCTTTCCCCTTGCCTCCACCAACAACCGGCCACCCTTGGCTAGTTGGATCCAAAATTTTTCAATCACCCTTGCACCAAAATCCGGCCACCACAAGCTTCAAAATCCGGCCAAAACTTGAGTTTTCTCTTCCTCCCTTCTTCCTCTTCCACAACCGGCCCCCTAGACTAAAATGGGTACCAAAATTTTCCAACTCCTTGTTTGGTGTTTCAACAAGAAAACCAATCTTCCTACAACCTAATTCTCTTGAGTTTTTTTTTTTTTTCTTCTTCCTTCCTTGAATCCGGTTTTAGAGAGTGAATTTGTGGAGGAATTTTGACATAGTTTGGCTAAGATTTCCATTTTTTTTTTTTTGAACAATGGCTCACCTATTTATAGGTGATGGGGAACTTTTCAAAATTGCCAAAAGGTCCTTGAAGAAGCAAAGTTTTGCATAAAAATCCTCTTAGGTGGCCGGCCAAGATGGATCTAGAACATCCCAAATTTCTTTCCAATTTTTTCTTAATCCAAAATGATGTCATTAATAAAAAGTTAGATGATGTAAGCTCCATTAGGGTTTGTTTAGCTTTTTCCTTAATATGCAGTCCAATTTTATGCTAACACAGATATTTTCAATACAGTTATCTACTAATAACAGTATTTTTACACTGAACTGCAGTCCAAAATTTATCTGTGTAAAAATAGACTGTATAAAAATTTTCTTATAATTTGAAGCCATTTGGCCTTTGATACCCTAATTAATGTGCTTGATTTTTTTATGGTGGTTTTAGATCCTATTCTTGCTATCTTGTCCGTAAAGACGGTTTTCGCAGTATATTTCCCATACTGCTTGTCATCTCACAGTATTGTCATATGTTTGACCTTTTTAGTCAACCTTTTGACTTTTTGGTCAACTTTAACTTTTCATGGTCAAACTTTGACCAACATAAAATCATGAAATTTTCTACCCCTTTTTACTTAAAAAGGTCTCATGCTCGGCTAAGCAATCATTTTTGAGTCTTATAAAATCATAAGAACTCACAAAATTAACAAAAACCCTAAGCGGGCTTTCTCATGAATACCTTCATGGTACAGCTTAAATTTCTTTACAAGAAATCGTAATGTTAAAAAAAAATTCAGTTATTACACTCTTAGTCCTTAAATTACCTTGAAGCATAGGCAATTACCTTCCTATTCTACATCAAGACTGCACCAAGTCCCATTTGGAAGCATCACTGTAAATTACAAATCCTTTATCCCCATCTGGAATCGTCAAGATTGGGGCACTTGTGAGTCTTCTCTTCAGCTCTTGAAAACTCTTTTCGCAGTTCTCTATCTATTCGAACTTATTTCCCTTTCGGGTAAGTGTCGTAAGTGGCATAGCAAGTTTCAAAAAATCAGCCACAAAGTTCCTGTAAGATCCCGCTAAACCAAGGAAACTTTTGATCTCATTTACATTGGTTGGTCTCTTCCAATTGCTAAAGGCCTCAATCTTCGCAGGATCCACCATAACGCCATCTTTATAAATCACATGGCCAAGGAATGCCACACGATCCAACCAAAACTCGCAGTTAGAGAATTTGACATACAACTGGTGCTGTCTCAATGTCTGTAAAACTGTCCTTATATGCTTCTTATATTTATCTCGAGTCTTTGAATAAATGAGAATGTCATCAATAAATACTATCACTAACTTATCTAGAAAATCCTTGAACACTCTATTCATCAGGTCCATAAAAGCAGGAGGGGCATTGGTCAACCCAAATGGCATGACCACAAACTCATAATGGCCATATCGAGTTCTGAAGGCTGACTTAGGGATATCTCCTTCCTTGATAGCAGTTATGCGTGAAGAGTCCTCTTGCCATTCGATAGTGACTCGACTTTATTGCTGGGGAAATTGCAACGCAAGGACCTGGGAGATCGCTCAGAGATTGCGGCTCTCCACTCACCAAGGAAATCCACCTCCAGTCACTATCGAAGATTGCGATGAGATCACGATGATCCATTAGCTAGGGAGATCACGCCTCCAGTTGCCGGGGAGATCGCGAACTGCTAGTCATGGGGAGATTGTGAAACTCCAGTCGCTGAGGAGATCGAGAACCTCCAGTCACTGGGGAGACTAGCATCATCTCTGGAGTAGTCCTTGTCACTGAAGTAAAACAGTGATTCCAGTGGAAGCAACGCGTGGAAGGGCTGGAGAGGCAGGGGTAAATCTGGAATTTAAAAAAATTGAAATGAAAATGCTATTTTATTCCTAACTTTTCAGAATATCCTATAATTTTCAGTTACTGTATTGAGATATGCTATTTAGTTTAAATTCTCTTTTATTGAAGATAAAAACAGTATATATAAAAGTTATAAAAGCTCCAAAAAAAATTAGTGAGAAAAATTTGCAATTATATTCATTAATACAATCTTAGGGGCATTTTGCTTTTAGCCCCCAAGGAAAAATATTTACATTTATAATGGCATTGTCTGCCTTAAAATATATATATATATATATATATATATATGCATATGTATATGTATATGACAAATGATTTTGGTTAGCAAATTCTCATTTGTTAGTGTCTGCACATCACAAGGCATTCAAGCGCGAAATGAGATCGATGAAAGCGTCCTCTTTGCATGGAATTGTGAGAGCAGCCATTGGATGATCAAATCCAAATTCTTCTTCAGCGTGACTCGGCAACTCCTGGAACAAAGGGTGGTTCAAGTATGATACAGGGATCACAAACCTCCTCATTTGGCTCTCGTCGCCAACGTAAACAGCCAATTAGCCTTTCGGAACATCTGAAGAGGACCTTCTGACAAGTTGTTTAGCGCTGTTAACTACTCGGGGAAAACGGAAACCCATCTATGTAACTATTCTGTAGAGGACAAGAGAGAAAATATGTGCAAAGGAGGTGGAGCTATGAGACGTAAGAATGACCTTAAGACTTGGGATGCTAGTGAACCCAACTTTAGAGTGTATTTATACAAAATTCTAGATAAGTATATATGGGGAAATAATACAAATTTGTTGCTTGCAAAGAATGGTAGAAGACTAAAGAGGGATTTGAGAGACATGGACTATTGGGGAGTCACGTGGTATTGTCTTCCTACTCATCATGCCCTACCAACTGCTACCAGCTGGTTTCTTCAAGTACTCATGAACTGGCACCTTATTTGTAAGGAGAGAGATGAAGACAAATAGGTGAAACCAGTACTACTTCGATTGGAGTTGTCTCCACATTGTATTTTGAAATAAATAATAAATTTAAAAAATTTTGTTGAAAATTTTATATAATAGACGTACTTGGGACTTCTTGTCATGATAATTAACAATATGTAACAAGAAAATTGAATGGTGAGTTATCATCCACAGAGTCTACCTATTGTTTCATTGGGAGTGTACACTAGGAGAACTTATGTAGGGATAGTTAAGTTTTAGTTGGAGCAAAATGAGAAAAACGTAAAAATTTTTAAGGTAAGATTGGGAGGAAAAAAAAAAAAAAAAGAAAAAAAGTTTAATAGGACAGAGCCCCCACTCGGACATGGGTGGTCTGCCAGAATGAGTATTAGTGTGTTTTCCTTAACACTTGAAAAATATTGAAGTGCGAATGGACCAGTTGCGTAAGGTAATCAACGATTCAACTGTTCGACAACTAAACTAGAGTTGGCAAAATAATCATGAAACGAACTTGAACCTAACCATAGCAAGAGACCTACGTTATGAACGTGTCCAAGTTCAAGAGAAATTGTAGTTTTAGATATTCTCGTTTACGTACCCGTACTAAATATTTCTGAGACAAGAAAATGTTTCAACACAATCACAAGTTCCGAACTCTTTCTTTTGTCTCTCAAAATAAGGACATGATATCTTCTTGCTAGAGGCAAGGTGACCCATTTGATTCTTTAAAATATGTGCACATCCCACCTTTTTTCCATTTGTGCGGCATCCTTGCACGGGAGTCATGCTAATCTTCGCTGTCCAATTTTATCGGATGTCCCCGAATGGACAAAAAATTAAGGTGCACATCCCACCTTTTAAGGCTTATCAACATTTTTCACTTTGTGATATGCACCTTATGTGATTTGAGTAATGACGTTCTAAATATGTTACTAAGACACCATGTTCACATGGCTAGGCATATGAAGTTTCTCTTTCAAGTTTGCTGGTCTTTTGGGGTAAACCTTCTCGGTGGTTAAGATTTAAGAAATGAAGTTCATTTAAAGAAGATGACAACAGTGACATTCTTTGAATTTCAAGCATCGATGTAGATGAATAGTTCTGCTGGAAAAAAAAAATATATATATATATATATACATATATTTAATGTTTCTTCTCATGGCAATCCTCTCTCGGATTGTAGGGTGATTTTTCACACTACTAGATATTTATTTAGATTTTTTTAATTGCTATTTGATTGTGGAGTAGAGAAACCATTTTGGCTTTTCTAACGGATTTGAGTGTGACTTTATCTCTGCCCTCAATGATTTTAGTACACGTTGTGTTACGTACCAAAATGTCCCACAAGAAAAACAGAACAAAAAGAAAGTAGAATTTTGTTTTTTAAATTGCACATGACACAAACATCCATGTGACTACCTGCTTTTAAATTGCACAATTACAGAGTTTTTTTTACTGTAAATCGTGATTTAAATTGCTTAAGAACATAACCAATTTAAATGTATTAAAATAATAAATTAACTCTATTTTATAAAGTTATCAGCTATCTGACTCTTCTCTACTATTTGGATAGAAAATCTTTTTAGCATTCATTAGGAACCACTTTAAGTTCTGCTATAATTTTAAGAAGCAATAAGCACAATTAAACATTTTTATTCCCATAAGCATCAACTCTTAAAGCACAGCAAATAACACTTAATTTATGCAGTAAATAGCTATATTGATTACTTAAAAAGTTACAGGATAAGATTGAATAAAAAGATTTCTTTAATAATTGTGCATGTCAAAGTACATATAAATAAATGTTAAATAGATTTAGTACGATTTAATTGAATTTTTCAAGTAAAATTTGATTATTCAGTTATTTTTAAAATATAATTTTCAAAAGTCCATTTTAAGAAATTTTGTCTAAGTCCTAGAATTTCTTAAGCTGGCTCTGCTATGGAATGATGTTATTTTTTAATTTTATTTGTTATTTCAAATCTATTATTTAAAATACTCTATGAACCCCTTAGGAATGATTTACCATTTTCATTCTTGATTTGTGATGTTATTGTACTAATTTTTATTGTTTGCCTTAATTTCTTTTGTAACTAAACATAGCAAGCTTTACCTTGTAGTCCTTTTACTCGCAATATTAAAATGCTAATCATATGTACTGATGTAACAACCAAATTTTTCGATGAAGAATTTTAGTGAATTGATAGTCACCAAAATTTTATATAATTAAAATTTAGGTTATGTTTATAAACTAAAGTCAAGAAATGAAATATTGTAAGATTTTTATGATGTGAAAATTTAATTTAATGTCACATAATTTAAGGTCACAATATTTTTTTTTTTTTAAATAAAAATAATGTGTGATCAATTACTATAAATCTTAGTAAGATCAAATATATGTCATCATGAGGTGACAACTTAACTATGTGTCACGTAAACTAATGTCACAATATGTTTACTTAAGATAAAAATAATGTGACTAAATGATATAAGCTATAATAAGCTCATGTTGTTGGATTCCTGTGCATAAGAATTGGATGTCATAAGATTTATATCAATTGGTCACATTATTTTTACATTTAATAATAGAAATGTTGTGTTTTATATCATGTGACATGGAATTAAGTTGTCACGTTATGAAAGCATATATTTAAGCTGAATTGTCATCTTCAGCCTGACTTAGCAACTCCCGGAACAAAGGCTGGTTCAGGTACGATACAGGGATCACAAACCTCCTCGTTTGGCTCTCGTCGCCAACGTAAACTGCGAAATAGCCTTTTGGAACATCTGAAGAGGACCTTCTGACAAGTTGCTTAGCGACGTTAACTACTCGAGGAAAAAGGAAACTCACGGTTGGTATGTAACAACTCTGTTGAGGAAGAGAAAGAAAAAGTGTGCAAAGGAAGTGGAGCTTTGAGACTTAAGAATGATCTTAAGATGCTAATGAAGCCAACTTTAGAACGTATTTATACAAAATTCTTGGTAAATATATGTAGGAGAAATAAAACAAATTTGTTGCCTGAAAGGAATGGTAAAAGACTAAAGAGGGATTTGAGAGACATGGGCTATTGGGCAGTCACATGGTATCGTCTTCCTTCTTATCATGCCCTACCAAGTACCAGCTGGTTGCTTCAAGTACCCGACTAGCTAGCACCTTATTTGTAAGAAGAGAGATGAAGTCAAATAGGTGGAAACCAGCACTACTTTGATTCGAGCTGTCTCGACAGCCTATTTCGAAAAAATTTAAAAAAAAAAATTAGTTGAAAATTTTAGATAATAGACATACTTGGGACTTGTTGCTATGATAGTTAACATATAACAAGAAAATTGAATGGTTAGTTACCGTCAGTGGAGCCAATCTATTGTTTCAATGGGAGTGTATACTGAAAATTTTAGTTTTTAGGAGAACTTATGTAGGGATAATTAGCTTTTAGTAGGATCAAAATGAGAAAAACGTAAAAAAATTTTAAAGTAAAATTGAAAAAAATAAAAAGAAAAAAAAAAGAAAATTTACTAGGATAGCAACCCCCACTCAGTCATAGGTGACTCTGTCCCTGAGTGAGTGTTAGTGTGTTTTCTTTAGCACTTGGAAAATGTTGAAGTGCGAGTGGACCAGTTGCGTAAGGTAATCAATGATTCAACTGTTTGATGACTAATCTAGAGATGGAAAAATAATCATGAAATGAACATGAGCCTAGCCATAGCAAGAGACCTACATTATGAAAGTGTCCAGAAGTTCAAGAGAAATTGTGATTTTAGATTCTTGTTTACCCGTACTAAAGATTTCTGAGGCACGAAAATGCTTCCACACAATCACAAGTTCCAAATTCTTTCTTTTGTCTCCCAAGGTAAGGACATAATAATATGTTCTTGCTAGAGGCAAGGTGACCCATTTGAGTCTTCAAAAAATGTGCACATCCCAACTTTTTTTCATTTGTGCATATCTTCTCTATATCGTTCTAATTCTATCGGATGTACCTGAATGGACAAAATATTAAGGTGCACATCCCACCTATCAAGGCTTATCAACATTTTTCACATGGTGATATGCACTATATATGATTTTAGGTATGACCTTTTAAATATATTACTGAGATGTCATCTCTACATGAGCATAAGAAATTTCTCTTTCAAGTTTGTTGGTCTTTGGGGTTTATACCTTCAAGATAGTTAAGAAATGAATTTCATTTAAAGAAGATGACAACAATGACATTCTTAGAATTTCAAGGATCGATGTAGATGAATAATTCTGCTGACAAAAAATATTTAATGTTTCTTCTCATGGTAATCCTCTCTCGGATTGTAGGGGGATTTTTCACACTATTAGAGATTTCTTTTAAGATTTTTTTTACATGACTATTTGATTGTGGAGTAGAGAAACTACTTTGGCATTTCTAATGGATCTTGAGTACAATTTTAACCCTTCAATAATTCTAATACACATTGTGTTACGTACCAAAATGTCCCACAAGGAAAAAAGAAAAAACGAAAGTAGAATTTTTGTCTCTAAAATTGCACATTACTCAAATATCCATGTGACTACCTACTTTTAGATAGCACAATTGTAGATTTTCTTTTCTGTAAGTCTTGATTTAAATTGCACGAAATAGAAACTAATTATAACATATTAAAATTTTATCAATCAAATAGGGTAACATATAAGGATGCATCCAGTAAATGCAGTTTTTGGAGAAAATACTTGAAACTTTTTTCAAGAAATCATACTTCAATCAACTTGGCTTTCTAGTTTCAATAGATTCAGAAGTAATAGTCTTGCTTTCGATCAAGTTTGGCATAAAATGATGCATAAACGATATGTATAGTTCTAGAATCTTGTTTTGTATTTGTTAGAATATGCAAATATCAAATGATTTAGATAATTCAAAATACAAATTTCAAATTAAAAGCGATTAATCTTTTCAGACTTTTTTTAAGATGCTAATCTAATCATTTGACATGTGTCAACTCAACTTTCTCAAACAAACCAACTTTAACTTAAAGTCACTTTTTTCAAACTTACTTAAGGGTTAATTCTCTCACTCTTCCAATAGTTAATTATGTGGCTTCCTCCATTTGGCTGGGTCTCCGCGAGCATTACACTTCACTTATTATGGAATCGAGATGGCTCGAAAGACAGAACTCTCAAGTCAATTTTTGGCACAATAACTGGCTTCAATATTTCAGTGTGAGAAAATACATCTTCCAGAAAATGTCTCTATTGATTCTAAAATATCCAAGTTTTCCCCAAACGACACAATTGGTTGTTGGATTAATCTTTCAGAGAAAAATTTACCTTCATTTCTAATGATATTGATCAGGTTCATATCCTGGACAATTCAAGGGATATATGAGCTAGTTTGGACAGAATCAATTTCGGTTTTTGTCACTAGTAAGACGAGGATTGCAGAATCAAGCTTCCTAAAGTCAGCTGGCATAGCAAGCTGTGGTTAAATTTCATCCCACCGAGAAGATCATTTCTTATATATATGGGAAATTATGCAGGACAGATTTGCTACTGAGGACAGCAGAATTCCACTTTGCTTCGGTTTGCAAGCTTTGCTCTCAATCTGAGGACAATGTTGAGCGCCATTTTCTTACTTGCCCTTTTGCCAAAACTCTCGGGAATCGGCTGCAACTTGTTGGCATTTCTTCGAATTTCGCAGGAGTGTATAGTTCTTTTTTCAAAGGTATCTATGAGAATATAATTTTCTAGATTACATTCAGATGAATAAAAATTCTATATGAACCCCTTAAGAATTCTTTTTTTTTTTTTCCACCATTTTCATTCTTTCTTTTTGATTAGGAGATGAGGGTTTCAAAGTCAATATTTTATGATGGAGTTATCTATTGGCTATAACTGCAACCGCTCAATTTCATGCTTGAGTTGTGATGTTATTGCATAATTTATAATGTTTCCCCCTGATTTTGCCTGTAACTAGACATAGAAGCAAGCTTTTCATTGTAGTCCTTTTACTTGCAATATTAAGCTGCTAATCATTAGTATTGCAATCGATGCTACAATGAATTCAGAACAAGAGAATATTGTTCTAGATTTCTAATAAATTAGTGAGAAAATTTTGCAATTGTATTCATTAATATCAATCTTAGGGGCATTCTGCTTTCAGCCCCCAAGGAAAAATATTTACATTTGTAATGGCATTGTTTGCCTTACGAAAATATAACACATGATTTTTGTTAGCAACTTCTCATCTATTAGTTTCTCTGCACATCACTAGGCGTTCAAGCGCGAAATGAGATCGATGAAAGTGTCTTCTTTGCACGGAATTGTGTGAGCACCCATTGGATGATCAAATCCAAATTCTTCTTCAGCCTGACTTAGCAACTCCTGGAATGAAGGCTGGTTCAAGTATGATACAGGGATCACAAACCTCCTCATTTTGCTCTCATCATGAACATGCACTGCCAAATAGCCCTTCGGAACATCAGAAGAGGACCTCTTCCCAAGTTGCTTAGCGCTGTTAACTACTCCAGGAAAACGGAAACCCGTGGTTCATATCTAACTACTCTGCAGAGAAAAGGAGAGATGGTGTGCAAAGAGAGTGTAGACTTGAAACTTGAGATGCTATAGAACCTAACTTCAGAATGTATTAATAGAAGATGCTTGATAGGTAAGTAGGCCAAACAATACAAAGTTGTTGCTTGAAAGGAAAGGTAAAAGACAAAAGGGATTTCGACATGGTATCTTTTGAGAGACATGGTCTATTGGGCAGTCACCTGGTATTTGTCTTCCTACTCATCATGCCCTGCCAAGCACCAGCTGGTTTCTTCAAGTACCTAATTAACACCTTATTTTGTCAAACAGACAGAATCAAGACATTTTGGTGGAAACTAGTAGTACAATTTCAGTTGTCTCCGCAATGTACTTTGAAAGAACGAGAGAGAGAGAGAGAGAGAGAGAGAATTTTAGTTGAAGTAGAGTAGAACAAGCTTGGGACATTTGCCGTCATAACTAATAACACCTAACATGAAAATTGAATGGTGGGAAATAATGTCCGGAAGCTGCAAGTTCGAGCCCCATCAGTCCCGACCTAGGATCCAATGAAACAACTTAACCTCTACCCTTGCTCGTGGTTTGCATCCTGGTGCTACTTTGTGGGGGAAAGATTCTTATGGTAAGAAAAAAGAATGAACAGCCATTTCCGTTGAAACAGCGCTTACTTCGCCTTCAGGGAAGCACTTCGTTGCTGGCAGGTTATCTACTCCAAATACTAGCCAAACTTTGATTTCATCGCTTGAAAAATGTCAGAGTGTTCAGTTCAAAAAAAAAATGTTTGGAGTGACATTGGACCAGTTGTTATGTAACCAATGAATCTACAGTTCAGGACTAAACTTGAGTTTGGAAAATTAGACCCTAAACATGGTAAGAGACCGACTTTATAAGAGTGAGTGACCAAGTCCAACAGAAAAGGTGATTTCAGATAATCCGTATCACTAAAGATTTATGAGAAAAAAAATGCTTCAAACACATTCACAAGTTCCTAATTCTTTCCCCGTCTCTCAAGATGGGGACAAAATAATAACATCTTCATGCAAGAGGCCATCTGAGACTTAAAAAGGTTTCATTTTCAAGTTCTCTGGTCTTTCTGGTTAAATGCCTTTGTGCTGGTGTCGTTAAGACACAGTTACGAATTACTTTAAAAAAGTTAGAATGAATTGTGATTCTAACCGCAAACCGGACGGAACCTTAGTTTGGCGTACTATTGAAAACAACTTTTTTCATAAAACCGATCTTTCTTCACAATACCTCTTTACGCGAATTACATCTGCTCATTTACCGCAGTGCAGATTCGGACAATTCACATGCATATAACTATCTGCTTAGTTCCACGAAGAGAGTGCTAACATTGATTAAAGATCAAAAGAATTTTGGGAGTCATTATAAGTAAACAGGGCAACAACTAGATATCACACTTATGCCAAATATACAATGTATACGCTATATCAATTTTATTATTTATGCACTCCTCTTCACACATCATGGTTATAGATTTTTTTAATCGATTCTTAAAACACAAATTTATTTACCAACTATTGACAACATCACATAGAGGGTTCAGCTGGACGGGGCTGGTAAGTGCGACGCCGTAGCTGAGAATCCGGGGTAGGCTGCTGCAAGAAGATTTTTGTTGGATCATTGGGGTCAACATACCTGCATCATTGAAAACAAGCATTTAATCAGACAATCCACCCACAAAACAACCTTAGACTAGCAAAAAAGCATTCACGTACGCATGTCTTATCATATCGTCAACAGGAGTTTGCGCTGCTTGTAAAGGATCCGCATGGGGCGCTGGCCCTAAGTTGGCTTGTTGGTAATGCTGGTTATACTGTCTGACAGAACCAATCAAATTGAAGAAAAGCGGAACGAAGGTGCCACAGCCCCCTTCCTTGAACAAAATCTTAAATGAGTGAGTGGAATAGAGAGCCCTAGGCTGATTTTCTGGAACCACCTGAAGGTTTCATTTTAAGATGATGAGTGTGTATGATCAAAGTTAAAAACTCGCGGCTTTCTATTGGTCTCCTAACTAACTACTTACCGGCTCCACCTGACCAGAAATGTTGTTGCAGAAAAAGATTGGTTGATTAAACTTTTCACCGTGGACATGGAGCTGTATATGGAAGACAAATTCGTATAAGCACAATGCAAATAATAGTTATGTGAAAAGACAGTCTAAAGAAAGCAAATACAGATGGGAAAAATATTGGCAAACAAAGACGTTCAGTGATACATTAGAATCATAAGTTATACACATTGTGTCAGTAAAAATGCCATGCAGTATCTTATTAAAAAACTCCGTTTAAATTATAGGTAGATACCCCTTTGAGAACAATGAAAATAGCATGAAGGGTTCGTCTGTATACACTGCGTGTTTTCTTGAGCTAAAGTGTGATCCATATCCTATGGATTAGGAGAACATGGCACGAAAGTACTCATACATATAGATGTAAACAGCATTGAGGTGTTCACACACACACAGAAAAAATAAATAAAATAAAACCAATAAAAAAACCCAAAAACTCGAACCAAAGCCTGTCAACAGAAGAGAAAGAAAACAAAACAAAATACACAGGCCAACCCTCAGGCTATGGTTTGATGTAGAGTGAAAGTAAAGAGTGCAAAAAGATACCATCGGAGCAACCAAATCAGCACAAAAGTATAAAATTAGAAACAATGAACTACCTATGATATGCAGTTAGAAGTATCAAAGGCAACTACTCCAATATCATACAAACTCAAGCGAGCAGTACATACCAGGGGCATATCAAACGCAAAAAAGTCTCCAACAGGCTTGTTTGCAACAAAGACCATGCGAACATTTGACAGGTAAATCGTTCCCTTTGCTTTGACATGGCCCCCTTGATTTCTGCAACAGATGTATTCAGTTAATTCAAAGACAAGTTTATTTGAAAACCACACAGGATTACCTCTATCGGCAACATTACAAGTTCCATCCCCACCACCCCCCACACCCACCACAACACCCAAAAAAAAAAACAAAACCAAAAAAAAAAGGGCAGAGAGACTGTATCTACACATTTTATCATACGAGTAATCAAACAGTATCAAATGAAGAGACAGCCCCATAGAATCACAAGGATTCCTCCCTGGTATAAGAGTACAAACCGGAACTTCAAACAAAAATTGAGAATTTTCCTGGTAAAAAGACAAGAACTCTGGTGCTGATTTACAGAAAACAATGCCCATTTAGGCATTAAAGCATTCAGTAAACCTAACTCAGAAATTTCTACTAACTGCATTGTCCGCCCCACATAATTTGTCATACATCTGAAGATGTATGTTTGGCATTTTTCAATTTATTTTTTCCATTTTCTTGGTGCAAGTATTATCAGTTTTCAAGGATAGAAATCCCAACACTAAGTTCCAAAACTACACTAAATAAATCGTTAAACACATGATCAATGAACAAAAGGAACAAAAGGACAATGAAAAAAAAGGAACTACAAACTAGGAAACTCCCATTTATCTTATCAAAATATTGCAATTCATCATATGTTTTCAAGAATGTTACACCTATCTCCTACCTTTGGCAAATCCTGTTAAAAACATCGCCGGCGAACCGCGGCATTTCAATAAAAGAAAGGGCAGGTTTTTTTTTTTTTTTTTTTTTTTTTTTTTTTTTTATCCCTGTCTCTTTTTTCTCTTGTTTCCAGATTGTAAGACGTCATTTTTCCACCAGATATCACAAATTGATCCTACATATTGTTTTATTGCTGTTCTACAATCACACTTTCTTCATATTACGTCACAAATTCTTCATTTTAAATTTCAAAAAATCTAGAATCCCAGCTCAAAATCGAGACTTTACAACACAAAAATTGATTTCTTGTAGACTAAAGATCCCGAGATTATCACACACACAAAAAAAAAAAAAAAAAACCTATCTGAAAACCTAAAAACTGTTTAAAAAAAATCCCTAATTCAACAAACGGACATGATAAAAACATGGAATTCGCCTAATCAAGCAAAAATTTTGACAACTAATTGATGAAGAAAAAAAAATATTATGAGATTCGGATTACAGACCCAGGGATTTTGTCGACCTCGAATTCTACGCCATCTCTGGCCAAAACGAACATCTCGTTGACGAAAGGAACTGGCATGCCATTGGGGAACAACTGAGGGTTCAGAGCCATTTCAGCAAGCGGCGAAGAAGAAGAAGAAGAAAAACCTGAAGATTTTTTTGGTCGGAAATTGGAAGCAAAGTCCTGGAGAGAAGACGAATATATGCGACGGAGAAGATAACTCTGTCAAGAACCGAACCGACAATAGCGATTCTATAAACTTCTCGACGTTCCTGTTGGGTGAGGTACAATCTCTCTTTCTTCTTTTTTTTTTCCCTTACTTATATGTGCCCGCAACTTTAGGATAATTTTTATTTTATTCCCTAAATTTTTAAAACTCTCAGTTTGACCCTTCTATTTTTAATTAGTTTTATTTAATGGTTATTTATGTTTTATACTTTATAGTTTACTTTTATTTAAAAAATATATCATATGTTTTGAACTTTTACATTTATATACTATCAGATTATATTTAATATATAAATTTATACCCTTTTCTCAGTCACCACTTAATTTTGACCTGAAAATACCCAAATTACTATTAAAGAGAAATTTAAAAAAAAAATTCAATCAATTGCCTAGCGGGACAAAAAAAATTTAACTTTATAATTTAAATTATAATTTCTTTGATTATTTTTAATTTTAAATTCAAGAGTATTTTAGATATTTTAAATATATAATAACTGCTGTTCGAGAAAATGTATAGATTTATATACTAATATAATATAATAATATGAAAATTTAAAATTTTAAAATACATTGTATGTTTTGTTTTAATAAAAACAAAATGTATGATACAAAATGTAATAATACATAATTGTAGTTTTTTTTTTTTTAAGTTATTTGGGCATTTTAAAATCAAAATTGAGTATTGACCGAAAGAGAGTATAATTTATATATTCTGATGCTATATTAAATATTTAAAATGCAGGGTATATTTTCTGAATAAAAGCAAAATACATAATATAAAAACATAAATATCCTTTATTAAAAATCTCATTGAAAAAAAAAAAGATTAAATAAAACATATTTTTTTTTAACTCAGACCATGTGATTTTATTTATTTCAATAAAAATTGTGACAAAAATGGGTTTTTTAGGGGGGAAAAAATTAAAAGTGATACTAATAAAAAAAAGTTAAATAAAATTAGTTTAAAATTCAATACTAAAAGTGGAAGTTTATAGATTTAGTAAAAAAATTAAAATAAAAATAAATTTGAAACAACGTAGGTAAAATAAAAAGTTCTTTTAAATGCTAATTCTAATTTTAACTTGCCTGATTTTTTAATTTCTTTTTAAAGTGATGCTAGTGTCTCTCTCTTTTTTCTTTTTTCTTTTTTAACTTCTAATGTCTCTTTTTCTGTTTTTAATGAAAATTCAAATTCCAATTAAAAAAAAAGGAGTTAAATGAGATTATTTTAAAATTCAAGATTAAAGTGGAAATTTTACATATTTAATAAGCAAAAATAAAAATAATCCTAAATCTTAAAAGACATAGGTGAAATTTGTTTTTCTTTTATAATAGTAATTCTAACTTTAGCCTACCTTTTTTTTTATTTATTTACCTTCTTTTCTTTTATAATAATATTCGTGAACATGCTCGTTAAATTTTACATAAATATTTACTTTACCCCCAATTTTTAATGATGGCAAAGGGGCATGACGGGTGGGTATTGCTTTCCCATCCCAATCTCTAGTACTGAAAACCATCCGCATACCTAACCCAATCCTCCACAGAGCCATCCACGTTGAGAAAATTATCATCTCTAATTTTTTTTCTTCTCTTTTTACCAATGAATTTATAACTAAATAATCTTTTTCAAAAAAAATTTAAAATTAATGAAATTTAATTAAAAAATGACCATTTTTTAGAAAAATAGTCGATCATTGTTTAACTAATTTGACTGAGTGACAATAATAAATCAATGATTGATAAGTAATAAATATAATCAATCACTGATTGATCAACTAACGGTCATTTTATTAAATAAATAAAAAACAACTATTTACTTATTTAAAAATTTTCAACAATTTACTTAAATAAATGCTTGAAAATGACCTATTTACCTAATTTTTCCATTTAGCAATTTACCAACAGCAAGCAACTCTACTCTATGGTCTACCATAGGGCTGGCAATTTGGGTCACGACACGAAACCCGCACAAAGTTAACGGGTTTGGGTTTTCTTTTAATGGGTTTGGGTCAAAACAAGTTGAACCCACTAGACACAATAATTAAAGGGTCAAAACAGGTTGAACCCACCAACCTGCAATTAACTCGTAATAACCCATTTAATAAATTGATCATATATGGGTTGACATAAACACGATCCATTATTAACCCATTTACTAATCTTTTAATTTTACATTATATGGTTTTTAGAAATATATTTTAAACTATTTTGAAACTTTAACAAAATTTGATTTTAGGGAAAATATAAAAGGAAAAAAGGTAGGGTTTCATTTTTCTCTTATTCTTCAAATATCATAACTGTCTCATACACCTTCTCTGTTAGAGTTTTCTTATCCCAACCGACATACCTTATCATCTTTCTCAATCATATTCACACTATCCCAACCACCCTCATATCTCTTCCTCTCTTACAATCTCTCACCTTCTCCTTCTCATAGTTCCACCTTTCTTATTCGCTCATTCTCTCCGTCCCTCGCATTCAAACTTTACCTTCCTATGAGCATGTTTTGGATTTGTGGACTTTTAACTGATGTTGTTTTATTTATGTGAACTAATGTTGATAGCTAAAACTATAATTATAGACGGATGAACTTGCTAATCAGGTATTTAATCATATTCACGTCTTTTTATTTATTTTCCAATATTAAGTTTTGATTTTAATCAAGTTGGTTTAATGGGTTGTAAACATATTAAAATAACATTTTAATCTACTAGTAATGGGTTTGTAAATTGACACAATATGTTTGTGACCTATATTTTACACGGGTTAAATATGTCGTATCCGTATCAACCCTTTAATTAAAAGGTTGAATTTGGATTAAACTTTGTAACAAAATTATTTAATAGATTAGATTTAGATCAAAAGTTAAAATATCAATTGAGTGCTTAAACATAACACGAATACGATTCAGTAATACGAATTGTCAGCCTTAATCTACCCAATATTAAACAACGCTTTAAATGCTGTTACCACTTTCCACAAACTTGTGTTAAAAGTCAGAGCAAACAAACAATGTTTTGAGAGTCGAAAATCGATTCCAACTCCGGCGGAAGCTCCTCCTCCTCCTCCTCCTCCTCCTCCCACGGATCCGGCGTATCGGTCTCACCAATGGGTATGTATTTACTCTTCTTCTCCTTCAAACTTTCCCTTTTTCAATTCCACTCCTCTCTTTTTAATCACTAAACTGAAACTCATTCCAATCTAAACAGAAGGTCACAAAGAGTTGAAACACAAAACAAAGGAAACAAAGCATTCTGCTGATGATGAAGATGATGAAAATGGTGATTCTGACGGTTGGTGGTGGATTGCCCACAAGGGAATTGGGTTCTCATTCATGTCCATTGCTCTTTTTGGGGTGTTGGTGAGATTGGGTGTTTCTTTACACCCTTATTCAGGAGCTGGGGATCCTCCAAAGTATGGCGATTTTGAGGCCCAGAGGCATTGGATGGAGATCACTCTCAACCTCCCAATCAGGGATTGGTACTCCAACACCACTCACAATGATCTCTCCTATTGGGGTCTTGACTACCCTCCTCTCACTGCCTACCAGAGCTACTTCCATGGCCTCTTCCTCAGACTCTTCCACCCCGACTCCGTCTCGCTCTTCGCTTCCCGGGGCCATGAGTCCTATTTGGGGTTTGTGTTCTCAACTCATTCATGATTGAATTTTTCTCATATGATTTGGTGATGAAAAGCTATTTGGGTGGTTTGTGTTCTTACTTACATTTGCAGCTAAATTGTTTGTTGTACCAGGAAAGTTTCGGTTTTCGTATTTGGGGTTTTAGTTTTTCTACTTTTTTATGATCTTCTGAACTGACACATGGTTGTTTTTGCATTTTAATGGTCTTTTGAATTGACCCATGATTGTCTTTGCATTTTATTGTCCGTTGTTCGAAGGAAATTTCTTCTTTTTTTTTTCTTTTTTTTTTTTTTCCCTTTTTCATGGTTGGTGATGAAAGCAATCTGGGTGTTTGTGTTCTGAACTGATCCATTATTTTTTGTTGTTCAAAGAAAAGTTCAATTTTTTTTATGGTTGGTAGTAAAAGCTGTTTGGGTTTTTTGTTCCTACTGACGTATGATTGCTTTTGTCGTGTAATTTTAATTTTTCAAATAAATTTTCTATGTTTTCTACGGTTTGTAATGAAAGAGTGGTTTGATGTTTATGGAACTATTTCATTCACGACCTTGTGGACCCAAGGTATACATGCACAAAATTAGCGTTTCAAATGTCTATAAGCAATTTCTCCACATGTTTATATAGAACGTGCGAAACTAGATTCATAAGTTCCATGGCTAATGCATGTGTATTTTTCTTTTTCTCCTTTGTTGCAGGAAACTTCTCATGAGGTGGACAGTTTTATCCTCAGATGTTTTGGTGTTTTTCCCTGCAGTTTTGTACTTTATTATCGTGTATCATACCGGCCGTAGAAGTGGCCATAAAAGTGAGATTGCTTGGCATATGGCAATGATTTTGCTTAATCCATGTCTAATTTTAATCGATCATGGTCATTTTCAGGTAAAAATTTGGAGTATCCCATTGCTTTCTTGGCGCATCGTCTTTTTTCAATCTTCTTTAAGTGCTGCTTTATAGGTTAAGATTGTTTAGTTTCTCATCGTTATTGTTATTGATTGTTTTACAGTACAACTGCATCAGCTTGGGTCTGACTGTTGGAGCTATTGCTTCTATTCTCTCGGACAAAGATCTTGTGGCTTCTGTCTTATTCAGTCTCGCTCTTAATCACAAACAGGTGCTTTTCTAATTTCTATACAAAATGTCATTGTTTAATATGCCTTAGTAGACTTCCAACATGACTATTCTGTTGAAATGTTAGACGTAAATCGTAATATATATATATATATAGCGGACTAAATAAAAAAAGCATCTTGAGCCTTCCATGGGTGTTATAAAGCAGTAGCCGATTTACTGTGGTTTCTGAATCTGTATATTGTGTTACCTGGTAAGCATGGAAATTAACCGGCCAACCTCAAAATCCTCTATGCAGGAAATTAATTTGGTCGTGCTTGCCGGGTCTTCTAGTTGATTTCGGAATTATAGAATTAGGGTTCAATGTAGTAAACTCTTACATAATTTTTGATAGGAAATGAGAAAATCGATGCTGTACACATTTCAACTTGTTTCACACTGACAATTCCTATGTAAAGAATTTGGTAAGAAAGAAATTGAACATACGTCTGTGGGATAGTTTCAACCCCAGAGAGGATTTAAGTTGAGCGCGGTGGACAAAACGCAATGGCAAAGGCCTGACTTTTTTCATTAGTGATGAATCTACACTGTTTTTATGAGTCATGCAATGCGAGTTTTGAGAAAAGCATCATCTTTGGAACCAGAGTTCAACAGGGAATTTGGTAGGTCATCGGCATGACTAGATATATGGCAGACATAATATTTTGACATTTTCTAATAGCGTTCATAATCTGAACATCATTATTCAAACAGTCATATATTGATTATCATCTGGGTTCGTTGAGTAATATTTTTAATCATGTGGTTTATTCTTTGTTTTCTTTGTAGATGAGTGCGTATTTTGCACCTGCATTTTTCAGCCATCTCTTGGGTAAATGTCTGAGGCATTCAAATCCGATTTTTGAGGTGCTAAAATTGGGCATTGTGGTGTTGTCAACATTTGCTGTTATCTGGTGGCCGTATCTCCATTCCACGGAAGCCTTTCTGCAGGTAAGTCCTCGTTATGGGTGGAAACAGTCTGTTTGTCTTGTTCGATTTTTAACTTAAAGCAAATAAAAGGAAAATATAACTTCCAAGTTTTCTAAAAGATGGTAACAAAATAATCATTTCTTGTGATTTTTACTTATCCAGTTAAATCTTATATGCTTTGCTGGTTGAGATCCTAGCACATAATTTCCGGTTTTGTTATTGCAATATTTTTCAGTTTCTATATCTAATTGTTGATCCTGTTTAATAAGTCAATCGACTTTAATTAAAGTAAAAAACCTGTTTATCCTTGTATATAGAGAGTCGTGCCCCAGAATCCGTATGTGCTCAACTACCTCGATCATTCCATTTATTTGTTGTAAGTTTTAAAACTTGCATTAAATTTGTAGCAAAAGCAGTTCAAAGGAAGCATTTAATGACTTTTTAAAAAATAATAATAATGATAATAAATCTAGACTCTAGCTTGCATAGGCCAATTTGTCGAGGTAAATTTTGTGACAAATAGAAAGCAAAACTTTCGAGGAACATTAGGGAGGGACAGTTGAAAGAAAGGGAACATTAGGGAAGTGTTCTGATAGTGTGGTAATTCTTTTCAGTATTCATATAGATGAAAATACTATAAATATACATAAATAAATTATGAATGAGCAAGAGAAAGGAAAAATTTTTGTTTTCCCCCATGTTCAAGTTCATGCCTTAAATAGCTATCATAGGGCGTAAAATTATGGCCAGAATCTTTTTTCCATGTTTTATCAGATGTGTTGATATGCAATTGACTTGGGTAGCTTGATGAATGGTACAGGTTCTCTCTCGTCTAGCGCCCTTTGAAAGAGGGATATATGAGGACTATGTGGCTAATTTCTGGTGCACCACATCGGTTCTTATAAAATGGAAAAGATTGTTTACAACACCATCACTGAAGCTTCTCAGCTTCGGTGCAACCATCTCAGCTTGTCTACCTTCAATGCTTCAGCAGATACGGGCACCAAGCAAGCGAGGCTTCCTTTACGGGTTGCTTAATAGTGCTTTCTCATTTTACTTGTTCTCGTTCCAAGGTAGACAAATATATCTCCTTTTTTTTTTTTCACTGTTTCTCTGGAAGTCGGTGCTTCATAGTAATGGTTTGAATTTGAATCCACAGTGCATGAGAAGTCGATTCTGTTGCCGCTCCTCCCAGCAAGTCTTTTGGCAATGGAAGAGCCTTTTCTTCATAGTTGGTTGACGCATAACGCCTTGTTCTCGATGTTTCCTCTTCTAGCTCGAGACAAACTTGTTCTACCTTACATTGCTCTGTCTGCTCTCTTTTTCCTACTCAACCGTGCAGCGCCTAACCGAAGCCAAGGCACTGGAGAAACGAATTCCTTGAGATCGTTTGTGACGGCATTTATCCTTTTCTGTGCGCTTGTTCTTCACGTGGTTTATGTAACCATGAATCCTCCCCGCCGATATCCTTTCCTTTTCGAAGCTTTGATCATGCTGCTTTGCTTCTCGCAATTTGTTTCTCTTACTGTTTACACTAACGCGCAACAATGGATGATGTTGAAACGCTCAATGTTGGTAGAAAAAGAAAAGAAACTACTTTGAGTCCTCTTTTTTTTTTTTTTTTTTTTACTTTTTTTTTTCCTTTTGGGAAATGAAGATCTTTTATATTTTTCATTATTTGTTTTCTGGTATTGCAACTGGAAAATTAGGAACTCCTCTACGGATTGGGTTAAATTAAAGTGTGGAAACAATGAGCTAAAGTAGGACTAATTTCTTTTACTGTACTTGGTTTACCCCTTATTTGTTTGACACATAGACGTCTTATGTGGCTTGCGTGTCCGACTGTTAGCAAGGTGTGAAAAGATCTTCAATTAACATTTGTTTAAAAGACCATTTGTGTTCTAAATTAACTGTGCAAATCGCATATCAAATTTTTTTTTAAAAAAAAATTAAATTACCATCAGTGAAGGATAGATTACTATAAATATACAAGCTTATAATACATATTGCCAAAATCAAAAGTTCAAGATGCAATTTGTAGTTGTGCTATAAGTTTAGGGGACACCATTTGTAGTTGTGCTAGTAGTTGTGCTATATAAGTTTAGGGGACACCGGTGGTATGTCCCACATCATATGTTTGATATATCAAAACCGTGTGACACATGTAGTCATGTTGATATTGATTAGCACTTGGCTCAAATGTTTCCAAAACAAAATTACCAATTTCAAAAAAACAAATAAAAAAACAAAAAACAAAAACAATAAATAAATAATTAAATAAACAAATAAACAAATTTACCACTTGATCAAATTAGGCGATATTATGCGAATGAGTAGACAATTTTTTTTTTTTAGGTTAAATAAAAGGGAATTACAATACTCGAATCCGCAAGAAGCTGCATTCCCAGAGTGATGAGAAGAAATGCATAGTGGACTTTTCTTGGACTCAAAGATGACCCAAAAAAAAAAAAAACAAACAAACAAAAATCTGAAATCACTTCTCTAGAAGCAAAAAAGAATCAAATTTTTTTTGTGCCATTATTTCAACTGTACATATTACAAACTATTGAGTTTGTTTGCATTTCTAGATGACCAAAGGGTGTTCGTTTACAAAAACAAATGGGACTTGAAAGGCAATCAAACTATAAAGCGGCTGCCTCAAGAGGAATTCCCATTCATTGCCAATGAAAGAAAAAGGAAAAGAACGACCTTGTGTATAGTAAAGATGAACCAACCAATATCATGACAGCAGATCTAGCTAGCAACCTGATGTAATGGAGGCCAAGCAATTTCTTCGTCGTCGGTGTAGCCCCGGATGATAAAATCTGCACAGTTCTTTTGGCACCCATGGTTATAGGGGTTACGGAACCGCCCATCCGGCCCACGAAGATATCCATATCGAATGGCGTTTGCTAATTCGTTAGTGGTGATATTTCGAGCTATCTGCATCATGACATTGAAACTCCATTAATAACTTACCCAAAACCTAAACACCAAGGTGTCAAAGGAGGCAAGGGAAGAGAAGGGGAAAAGGACAAGAATTTTAAATCATGATGGACCAGAGAATGCAGATTCCAAATGGACCGATTTTGCAAATGTGATTCTTTTTACTGCTTGAGTATCATATTGTTAATGATTTTTAATCCCGGTAGTAAAAAAATGTAATGGTTTTGTCAATTGCCTGAGAGGCCTGTGCTGTGGTCAGAGTTGTAACAACAATGAAGATCATGATGTCTCCAAGGAAAAATGCAACAATCCCGGGATGGTTCACTATCACATAATGAATCCACGTTTCTTCAGCTGATAATGCTGGTATTGCTGTCCAGATTCCTGCCATAACAAAATTATGCCGTTTAATTAGATCAAAATGAACTGTTCGATGGCATAACCATCAAGGACATGGATCATTTTAAGACTAATTTGTCCGATACAACATACTCTGAAACACAACGGCACCAGAAATGAATGAAGTCAATGTACCCATGCAGATAAAGATGAAGAAATCTCGTTTGTTCCTCTGCAACATGCATGATAATGAGAACAAAGAAGTTGGTAACAAGGAAAGAGACAAAACGAGAAAAACTGATACAGTTCATCCCACAAAATAAAAACAATAAAACTATTATTATCAATGAGCATGTTTCATCCACCCAACAAAGTAATTCTTCAAATCGATCAGTACAATGAAAAAACTTTAATACCAGTAGTGGTCAGGCGAGGACACTAGAAGCCCTGACAAGAAAGTATAAGAACATCCTTTTTTCTTGTACTAAAACAGAACATAGATATTTTACCTTCCCCACACAATTGGATATCCATGGACAGTGATGATCGAACTGTTCTACACATCGCTTACATGTAGGACAGTGCTTAGCACGAACAGGTCTAATTATCTGAAATAAAAGAAAATGAGAAAAGGTTCCAAATTGTTAACCAGAATCTCAAGAATAATGTCCGTCAAGAAGTTGGAAATTATCCTTTTTAAATCATCTTAACACAGAAGTTCAGCCATCAAACCTTGCAAGTAGGACAAAGTTGAGACCAATTTCCAGTCCATCCGGAGGCACAGTTCAGATCAATATTCAACAGAGGATCCTGCAAAGTCAGTGTATCATACGTTAACCAAGTTACACAAGGACAAACCAACATAATAAGTCCCTGAAAGCTTACCAACCCTAATTAAGACTGCGTCCATAATTGTTTATAACATGCCTGTTTGTGATCAACGTTATAATAATATAAACTATCATACTATCTGTTAGTTTACCAATTCTCCCAAAAGCTTAAACTATTAGGAGGTGAGCCAACAATAGTTTTATATTTCAACACTCCCCCTCACGTGCAGGACAGACAATGGGCAAACGTGCGGACAAATATTAATTTGAAAGTCCAACACAAATTATAAGAAGCCCGAAACATATTAAAGGCCCAACACGCAAAGATAATAAAGGGGGTTAAATAGTACAATTACAGGAGTTCGAACTCAGGACCTCCTGCTCTAATACCATGTTAATTTACCAATTCTCCCAAAAGCTTAAGCTATTAGGAGGTGGGCCAACAATAGTTTAATATTTCAACACTATCTTTTACTTAATTGCATTAAGGGCTACATACACCGATACATGCACAAATGAGTTCAGAAAGTTTCTTAGAAAATTTACTAAATATTTAGAGTGTATATTATACGGATGATTATAATACATCATCGATCAATCAAGAAGGGGATCATTCAATATATCTTTGGAATGTTAGGTGGATAATGTTTCAATTATCAATTAAGAATGGGACGGCCAACCATGTTTGTTCCCAATGGCCAAAGATATTGAGGGCTTTGACCCCAAAAAATGGTTATACATCACCCGGACCCTCAGTATAGTATAACTTCCCTTCATGCAGTTGGCAGCTGAAAGGTACAAAAGTCAGAGCGAAACTGCATACCTCCGTATCAATAGAGCTACCCAAGTCTCCTGGTCTTTTTATATAGCCCGGATCTTTACTGCAGGAAATCAGAAGAATAAGTTGTAAAGTTAAAGTAGTTATGGTAATTGTACTAAAACACCAAAACCAAATATAGTCTGGAAGGAACATGATCACTTGCATCACTGATGAAGCATTTAGCTTGAGACTCTAAAGCAAACATAACATATACAAGCATGGTAGGGCAAGGCTTTACCTACTGCACTTATAGAACATTATCAATGAGCCTACTGCCAGAGAAACAGCAGTCCACCCCCAAAGACCAACAACAGCAGTAACCTTCGCCAGATTAGGAGCTAACAATGAGTAGTTAAAAGTAAGTCTCATGGTAAATAAAGGAACATATATACCATCTTTTATTTCGAGAAAAATGAGGAAGACTCTAATTCCCTCACCTGCAAGAACCGAGTTCATGAAGATAATTGCGAGAACTACTATGATGCACAATAAAATTGGAGCGTAACCATGATTTAAGATCTTCCCACGGAAAACTTTGTCTCTCCACCAATTGCTCTGAGCTTTCTGTGCTTTAGACTGCGAAATGAAATTACAATTCTTTTTTAAGAGATCCCACTTGAAAAGAGAAAGAAAAATATTACTTCATACACAAGACAAAATTAGAAATTGAACATATAAAAATAAAAAAAAGGAAAGGCCAGAAAGGAACGATCATATGTAAAATGGAAAAGAAAAGACGATCATATACTTAAAACTACTCATTCATTTCATAGGATTTGACAAAACCTATCCGATATATATCAGAGTAGACCATATCCACCTTATGAGATGTGTACTTATACATACATATTCAACTTTCTCACAAACACGCCACAGACACAAAAACATACATGGTACCAGAAGCAATATTAAAACAAAGTTACGTACAAGGAGAAAAGCGATATTCCGATGACCTTTATCTGATGCAAGCTGAACTGGAGTAAATCCAGCATTGTCTTTCACTGTTAGTTCGTGCTTTGTACCTGCATGTACAAGCACGGTACAAGCCTCCACATTTCCTCTCATGGCAGCCCAGTGCAATGGTGTACAACCTAAGGATATGAATTTATCATATTCTTTACCTTATGAGGCAAAATTATTAACACAATCACAGCATTTGAACGAGGGAAAAAAAAAATTTTGAACAATACAAAACAAACCAGTATTTAATCATTTATTAGGTTAGACAAGGTCCCAGCCCAAAGTAATTAAAGCTATTAATGACGATAGAGCTTCCGGGTGTTCTTTTCCATCTAAAGATCAAATATGAAATCCATAAACTGGTGGCCTTATCACGGCAAGCATTTAACATCTTAACATTGTCTTTAATGAGATCAGTTTTCAGTTTTCACATACTCAATGTAAGGCACATCTCTTCTCCTATTAATGATCATAGAGCTTTTCGGGTGTTCATTTCCATTTAAAGATCAAACGTGAGATCCATAAACCGCACAGAAAGCATTTAACATTTTGACGTGGCCTTTCATGAGATCAATTTCATAGTTTTTCACATACTCATCGTAGGGCACATCTTTTCTCCAACCGTAGTGCATTAAAATCTACATAATATGCAACAAAATTTAATAACTTGACAACTGATAAATCATAAAGAATGATGATTAAGAAAACAACAAATTCCTTTAAGGATACCTTCTTTATCTTGCCTCCCTTGATGGGCATCTCTAAACAGGAGTAACCTAATTGTATCTGCAAATCCTTTATAGGCAGCCCTGTTTCATAAGAGTCATGAGGATCAACTTTAGTAAAAAGCTCATGATGACTATTTCAAGATTTACAAAACAAAAACGCAGCCCCTAACTTCCTAATTAATTAGTGAACGTCCTTAAAAAAATAAAACCTATCTTGGTTAAAAATATTTCATGGAGGTTGAACAGAATTTGAAAATAATACTCCATGTGCAAGAGTCACTCACTGGAAAAACATTTTCCACAAAAAATCATGCTCTTCTAGTTTAAGATGCCTTCCCAATTTGTGAATATTTATTCCATAAATGCTAATACAACAAGCTAAAACATGCATGCTAACAATCTTTTGGCGTACCAATGAAGAGGACTTCTCCCTTCGTTATCGGGTACATCAAAATCAGCATGATACTTGGCAACAATATGATTCAAGAAAGAAGTTTGTCCATATTGAGCAGCAACATGAACTGCCTGCGGAACACAAACACGTCGACATTATTATACATCATAAGCAGACAATCTCTAACTCTTACCAATCTACCAAATATAAGCCCACCTCTCACCACAAAGCAATCCAAAATCACACAAAAAGAAAAGCTCAGTTACTCTATATGCACCTTGAGAAAATGAAAACCACTTAGGTTATTGACACACTTATTACTCGTACATAGAAAGTGGTCTTTCTCAACCGAAAAAGAATAAGAGTAAGAGAAGACAAGCGAAATAATTACCCGGTATCCATTTATATCAGCAGCTTCAACCCGTGCTCCATTTTGTAAAAGAACGTCTGTCACGGCTATCCCGCCCCGCACTGCTGCCCAATGCAATGCTGTTTGTTGCATGTTGTCAGTGGCATTGACATCCCCACCGTGCTTCAACACAAAAAAACAAGCTCAACTAAATAATCACATCTAAGCCGACTGCTACTAGTTTCTATCAATCCTGACTCGAGTGCAAACTTAATTTTAACATAGTAAAGCTAACTAATTATGTTGATATTCGAATACCAAACACATGCCATTTCAAGTGTCCTTTCAAATGCATTACCACAACTAGGTTCAAATGATACTAATTAAACTGCTAATTAAAAATGATACTAAGTCCCAAAACTCATACATGAACCTCTACAGATTGTTGAAAAGAGCATTGAACCAGTCCGCATTCCATTCCACCTGCGGTATCGATAAATCCCGAAAATGACACTACGTCGAGGCATAACGACACCACTAATCCCCTTAAAACACCTTGGATACACAGAGTATTCACCTATAAGTTCAATCAAATTTTTTTTTCTAAATCTCCATTTTTCCTCATGATCCCTAATTCAAAAGATTCCACAAGAACAAAACCGACAACAAGCGACAAAATCAACCGCACAAAAAACACGCGAAAGTACCTCGATGATGTACTGGGCGATGTCGGGGAAGTTATTGAGGGCGGCCCACTGAAGCGCGTAGTAGCCATTGGCGTCGGGTTTGGAGAGAGAAGCGCCGTCTTCCTCGACGAACTTGCGAAGCTTTTGGAAATCGCCGTAAGCGGAGGCGGAGAAGACGTCGAAGACGGCCACTTCGGCGGGGGCGGTCTGGGGCTTGGGTTGGTCCGAGGAGACGACCTCGATCTCCGACGATGCCATTGTTGATCACAAGAAATGCATGAGGAAAGGTTAGGGCTTTGGTTTAAATACCTTATTTGAAGCTCGGAAGTTGTGGGCGGTGGGAATAAAGGTTGACGACGTTAAATGAATTTTCCAGTCTCGGACACAACAGAACAGAACCTTCTTCTTCCCCAAGGCCAAGACTTCTCTTTCTGCTTCGTTGAAAAAAAAAAAATTATAATAAAAAATTTAAAAAATAATAATAATAATCTTTCACCGGCCCCGAACTTATTGGACAGTGGTATTTTTCCCTCACAAATTTTTAATTTTGTTTATAAATTGTCCTCTAAATTTAAAAATGTCTGCAGACATCCATGACAATAGGGGTGTTCACATTCGAATTAGGCAAATTAGATCTTAATCTGTAATAAAATTCATGACTTTTAGATCCGTTATCAATCTTAATTGTGAGAGTCGTAATCTAATCTAAATCGGTAAACATCAGATTAAGTATATTGTATACTCATATTTAATTTATAGACTTTACAAACTAAAATACATATATTAAAACATAAAATAGTTTTAAATTATTCTCATTTATTTGCGTGAACTTAAATGTCACTTTCACTTTGTTTGTTGAACTTTTAAAACTCTTATTTTATCCTTCTGAACTTTGAATTTAATCTCATTTTACCTCTTCTATTAAAGTTTCAGTTAAAAACATACATAAAAAGTTTCTATTTGTTTTTAATAAAAATCCTAATAGAATGAGTTGAGTAATACTAATGCTCTTATATTTCCTTCAGTTCTGATTCACGAATTTCATCTTAATCTATTAATCTCTTTTGAATTAGAATGGATTTGAACGGATTCATGGATTTGATAAAACACCCCTAGAGATCAATATGATTGATCGACAGAGACTCACAATTAGTCTACAAAGAAGTCATTAATTGATGACATGAATACATTTTGTAGATTTTATCAAATTAAAAAATTTGACTTAACTATTTTAATTACGTATACATTTGGCTTAATGTTGGTTAAAAAAGGTCTTGTGTTTTTAACTAATAACCTATATACAAGTAACAACTTAATTATGATGAAAAAATAAATACCGTAATCAATTAAGAGTCTTTTATTTACTAAAAAAAAATTAGGAGCCTTTTATTATAAATTTTTAAGTTTGCAGGACAAATTATCAACTTAAAAATTTGTAAATTATAATTGTAAGATAAATAAGGGAGGACCGAGAAAGGCTATTTCGAAGATTGCCTATTAAAAAGCATACCTTTGAAATATTAGCCTCGCTGTATACCTTTAGGTATTTTGACCTCTTATAAAATAAGTCAAAAATTAACATAATATGTCTTTATACGATTATCTTTGGGCCGTAATTGCAAGTATAGCCTAGCAGTAATATCATATCTGACTACACCTAAAGATGTAGAACTCGAATCATCCACCTTCAAATTACAAAAATAAAAAAATAAAAATAAAAAAAATTACCTTTGGGCCCTGGCCCAAGAAAAAGGTAATATGATAAATTATCATATCCTCGGACAACCAAAGTCAACATAAACCACAGACAGTTTCTGATTGCCACATAATGTCATAGTATAATACTTTTGGTAATCTATCAAACTACTTTTAGTAATCAACATGGTCTCTGAGCAATTATTTTTGGAACTCCATCAATGATTTTTTTATATATTTTATTGGGTTACTTTTGCGTTTTATAGGATTATTTTTTACATTCTACTGGATTAATTACTGTAAACTACCAAATTAATTAGTTATTTTAAAGATATAAGATTAATTAGTTATTTTTCAATGTATAAAAAATCAGGTTACACAAATACAAAATTTGAATTTTTTTTTTTTTATAAACCATAACCCCCAAAATTGAAAGACCCCAATTTTTTAAAAACCCCTAATTTTAATTCTATATCCGCAACGACGACGATGTCAAGGCCGTAATGCTGAGATCTGTGCTCAACTACGATGTGAGAAGAGAAGAAAGAGAGAGAGGCAGAGAAAGGAGAACATGGGTAAATAAAAATAATTTATACAATCAATTACTAAAGGGTAAAAATGTCTTTTCAAAAAAGAAAATAAAAGACATAAAAATACTTAAATATCAAAATTTATGATAATGTTTAAGATGAGACAAAATTTTTCAGGAGTTTAATTTGAGAGGTGATTTCTACAATTTCCTCTGAGATGAAAAAGAAGAATTTCTCATTTTCTTTGTTTTCTTTCAACTCTTTTCCTTTGGGCTAAATGAATGTTTTTGTGCCTTTTGGGAAGGTGCCCAATCAAAAAACCCACCCAACAAAGATGTCCGCGATAATTGGTTAATTGCATTAATGGACGATGATTTATAGGATTGTCACTCAAGACATATATCTTTGAATTATTATCATATTTATATTCTAATTAAAAAAGTATGGTAAATCAAAAATTTAAATAAGTATTAATAGTGGGAAAAAACTTAAACATATCTATTTGAAACATTGTTTTAATAATATTCTCAGAAAAATTATGTGGCCTGCTATAAATTTTATATGTCGCAGAGCATCTAATAAAAATTAAATTGATGTATTAATAATAAATTTTGACTATTAGATAAAAAAAAATACTTTTTATAATAGAGTTTTATCTCTAGTAGTTGTTCAGCTGTTAGGGTTTGTTTGGTAAATGAGTTTAGTTTAGTTTGAGTTAAGTTTTTTAAGTTTAAATAGTAAATTTTGTTGACTTTTCAGAAAAAATAAAAAACTTTTTCAGAAGAAGACAAAAATTTGAGTTCAAACTTGAGGTTTGAACTTGTGCTCCAAACGGAGCCTTAAACTATTTAAATACTATTTTTTTTTTTGGGAATTTCAAAGCTCAGACTAATTTGAAAGTAAGCATTAAGAATGGTATAATACATTGTAGCAAGAACAAGGATAACATTATTTTTCAAACTTTTTGATGACAAATATAACATTAATATTCATATATACATTAGAAATGATATTACCTGATATTAGTTGTATATTTTATTTTAATACCATTTTATTCTTCAACAAAGTAAACAGTAAAATAACAATTTTAACTAGTCTTAACCAATTACTTATTACTTTGATTATTTTTCTTAAAAAACTTTTTCCTATATTTTCAATAGGAAAATAATAAAAAATTAAAACAAATAAAACAAAAGGGTCGGAAGAAAAACAATAAGGAAACAAAAAAATAATAATAAATAAATAACAAGAAGCTCCATATAATAAAGGGAATAACAATCAATCAAAAATAGATCACGAGTGTGTAGTAGCCAAATGGTGGGTGGGCCCCACATTCTCTCCCCAATCAAATCTCACCACTTGTTTCGTTCGCTCAAAATCCCAGACGCCTCCCCCTTTTCTTGTCAAACTTTTCCCCTCCGAGTGAGACTCCCACTCTCAACTAACTCACATCGCTCACTCAATTCAACTCAGTCCGTGACTCGCCACCTTCTGAAACTTTCAATCCATGGCGACCGCGCGAGTGCTATCCGTCGCCAACACCACTACAACCTCGTGCCTTCTCTCCAGAGTGACTGGGTTCTTGCCGAAGCACGGCGTCTCTTTCGCCAGGAGATTACCTTCGTCGTCGACGACCAGGAGGTCCTTCGCTTGTCGCGCCATCTACAACCCTCAGGTTCAGGTCAAGGAGGAAGGTCAGCCCGAAACCCTAGATTACAGAGTCTTCTTCCTCGACGGCTCTGGTAAAAAGGTTGATCTTTTCATACATTTTTTTTTTGATATAGTTTTATTTGTTTATTTAGTTTCTGAGGTCTTTGTTTGGTTGCTGAGAAATTGAAAGGAAAATGTTCAAATATTGATGGAAATACCCGTTTTAAATTGATTGCCTTGCCTCTATTGAATTTACAGAGCTAATGTCGTTTTAATTTCTTTGCTAACTGAAAATTAAAGCTATATTTACACATATGTATGTCTGTATTAATGCGGTATTTGTTAGATTGCTGAGTAAATAAAGAGGAAAGGAATGTCAAATTTTTTATGGAAAACGCCATTTTTTTTTCAAAACTTGGGTGTGGGATTCGAACTCTAGACCTCATAACGGTGGAGTAAGGTGTGGAATTGTCAGTTAGGGTGTGCCTGCAACCACAAAAATGCCGATGTTTTACTTCTTGGCAAAATGAAAATCAGAGCATTTTGACGATGAATATCATAATTTGCATTGCTTATGACGACTATAAAGCATTAAACTTTGTAGAGAAGACAAGAAAACGGGGATAAACTACAGAACTTTACTTTTTCGTTCAACTTTTTATATGGATTAAAGCCCTAAATCCTTTACTAACGTCCACAATCTATATAAATATATATTTTTTTGTTAAAATGTAAGAAAACTACATCTACTTATAGCGGCTGTAGAATTTCACTGTGTCGACATTAGGGCAATAATTAGGTGCTACAGACTCACCAATCTGAAGATGGTTCTGCATTGTCTTAGTTTAAAAATTGAGTTTTTATCTTTGATTAATTTAGTTCTAACTTATCCGGAAAGGTTTAATATTTATTTGGGAATGAAACAGAGAATTTAGCGTTCTTTAACTTTTACAAATGGTTGGCATTTCATATGTTGATCAAAGACATGATTAAACTGGAAAGAGAGCAAATTAGAATTTATTCCGAGGCCTTTGTGACTTTGGAACTGTTTGTAACCAAGTGAATTTATGAGATGCTGAAACCATCATATGATAGATATCTTGAAATGCTAGGGAGAGGCATTTGACTGTTTGCATCCGGACACAATTGTGCACGATTTGTACTTTTTACGAAAGTGATTCTTTTGGTTTGATCACAGAAGTTTTGATATTGAATTCTCAACAAAATTGATAAAAAGATCCCTTTTGTGTCATTCTGCTAAAACATAGTTTTGTTTGTATATACAGGTTTCCCCTTGGCATGATATTCCTCTGCACTTGGGAGATGGTACTTTCAGCTTTGTCGTCGAAATACCCAAAGAATCGAGTGCAAAGATGGAGGTTGCTACTGATGAATCACACACTCCAATAAAGCAGGACACGAAGAAAGGAAAACTTAGATACTACCCGTAAGACAATTTTTCAGTTTCCTTTTCTTATCCTTCTACAGTTTCTTGGATTTGTAGTCAATTACTTACATCAGCATATTTGAGTTTGTACATTTCACAGTGTATGTATGAATCAGAATAACAGAAATGGAAAACATGCCAATGTTAGTCCAGTAATCTTTAGTTGAAATGAAAGATAGTTCATTTATTGCAAGAATTGAACTCAACAGATCACTCTAATTCTCATGGCTACTGGCTATATCAGTTAACTCTAGTTTAAAAGTGTTCATTTGTGAATCTAACATTTTTTCTACTCTCTCAAATGCTAAGTTCTTGGCATCCCTCTGGGCTCAACAGATGAGATGTTTAAAGAGATACCCTTCTCTCAAATTATCTTAAATTGGATGGATGTTATTGATAGATAGACAGATGACATATGTTTGGCTAGATAGATATATGCTCTCCTTTTTTTTAATTTTTTCCCCCTTTGAGGATTTCGCATCCTCTTTTCCTTGTATTTGATTTGATTATCAATATAAATGGTTTTTCTTATTTTTTTTTTTTAAAAAAAAATCTACTCTCTCAAATGTGAGTCATTACTTTGATAGGGTTTCTTCCTAACAATTCATATCTATTTCTTACCCTTTTTTTTTTGTTGGCTACATGAAAAAATGCAGAAATTGAAACAAAAAGGGAGGGGAAAGGATAACCAGTCATGACCATCTGTCTTAGTTGTGTCACCTCCAACTGTTCTTGCATTTCTAATTGATTTGTTTTATGCCATTAAGTTGCTGGTTTCAATTACTTAACGTGTTTTGTTTTTCTGTTTGTTTAAATGTTATTCCTTGTTCAGTTACAACATAAATTGGAATTACGGTTTGCTTCCGCAAACATGGGAAGACCCATCATTTGCTAACTCTGAAGTTGAAGGGGCATTTGGGGATAATGATCCAGGTATCGCCGCTTTGCATTTGTATTCTTTTTTGCATATTCTTTTCATGGATAAATGTTTTGGCAAAGACCAAAAGTCTTTATTTTGTCATAAACTTGCAGTTGATGTTGTTGAGATTGGTGAAAATCGGAGAAAGATTGGTGAGATTCTCAGAGTGAAGCCCTTGGGTGCTTTGGCTATGATTGACGAGGGGGAACTTGACTGGAAAATTGTTGCAATATCATTGGATGATCCAAAAGCTTCACTTGTGAATGATGTTGATGATGTCGAGAAGCATTTCCCAGTATGTCTCCTTTCTACTCATCTTATGCTTTGTTTCTTTTTTGATGCTTATTAGACTAGAATTTAGAGGAGCTTGAACATGTTTTAAGGTATGTTAAGGGGTTGGGAGAAGAATTCATTTATCAATTAAAGTAGGAAGCAGGGTTTATATAATGTGCCTTTTAGAAGAGGATTTGGGCAATGAGAGTCCTAGAAGCAGCTATATGGGGCCTCCAGTCTTTTGATTGCGTCTAGAATGAGCAAGAATGATCTTCACCGCCTCTGCCCCTCTTTGTTTGTTTCGTTTTGGGGATTTTGTGTCAGCTTAGATGTAGGAAGGCTGTGGAGATTGTGAGCCATGCCTTTTTGTTAAAGCTCCTTTCGTTTTTGCACACGACAAATGCGGAATCATTGTTCGGAGTAAGAGTTCTAGTCATAAGACTGTCAAATCTCTCCTCCTGGTTTCCTGTTCATTATATGGAATCTTACTTCTTGAAGAGGAGGTTATTTTTGCTAGGATACAGCTATTTCACTATAGGTCCTAATCCATTGGCTATCTTCAGGGAACTCTTACCGCGATAAGGGACTGGTTCAGAGATTACAAGATCCCTGATGGCAAGCCTGCTAACAAGTTTGGTCTTGGCAACAAGGCAGCTAATAAGGTAATTCTGTTTTATCTTTAAGCCAATTCCGGAGCTCTTTCTGTTAACTGTTCTATTGCATACTATTAAGTTCTAGCAATTTCTTCTGATTGGTTCCCTTTTTTCATCCAATATTAGTGGTGGGAAAATATTATAATCTTGTCTATTTATGTTTCAAGCATAATTGGGCGAGACCAAATCTTTGATATTTGTCCTTAGAAAGTAGTTGTGATTTATGAGCTAATCACATACAATGTTAGACGCTTCCTGGGTTAAACTAATGCCCGAACTATATCTATATATGGCCTGTTGTATGCATGTCAAATGCTTGTATCTGATACCAGTGTAATTTGTGAAATGAACAGGACTATGCGCTTCAAGTCATCACTGAAACCAACGAGTCTTGGGCGAAACTAGTCAAGAGATCGATACCCGCCGGAGAGCTGTCACTTGTATAGAGGCATTGGTAGAGTGAGAACTCCCTCCGGGTGCTATTACTTGTACTTTTAGTTATTTATATTTAGATGCCTCTGAGAGCATTCCTGGGAATAATGAATGCATCTGGCATTCGATGCCATTTTTCCCATTGAGCTGAGAATAATAACCACTAGTCTATTTCGTAAGTTCACTTTGAAGGAAACTTGATACTGAACAGATTTTAGATTATCCAGTGCAAGACTTCAATTTGGTTTGCTAAATGACTCTATTTGAGTTCAAAGTCTAGTTATTATATTAGAAAGTCATCTTTCGTGATTGAAACATCTTCATTGCATCAAAATTACAGATTCAGTCGGGTTTATTTTTAGCATTTTGCTTTATTCTTAAAGATGATGTTTCAAGCAGCCTCTGGAATTGTGAATCCATTTCCATTTATTAGTCAAAACATTGTTTAATATTACTACTATTCTTACTATAACTATTTCTCTTCCTATCCTTTTTTGGCTGAAAAACTGTGGACATTAGTTTATGCCTATGGTCATTGGTATTGGCCTTTCTTGGTAGTTAGCCAAAACAGAACAAGTAGGCTCGTCTACTACAGTGGTAGTAATCTTGCAGAGGGTTGGAACTTGGAAATTGGAATTTGAATCCAAGACCGTTATGCCTGATCGTTATGCCCAGATCACTACGCCTTTCGTGCAGGTGAACTTATCCAACAAGGAATTGCCTCCCACTGGGACTTCGGTTGTCAGCTCTCATCAGGTCGTTATGCCCAGATCGTTACACCTTTCGTGCATGCGAACTTATCCAACAAGGAATTGCCCGCCACTGGAACTCCGGGTGCCAGCTCTCATCAGGTCACCAACTTCCTTAACCACCCCGCATTATGCAGGGTACATACTAGAAGCAGAAGTCCTACATTCGATCTGTTATGTTATATTGTCGATCTTCTCTTAGTCATTACGAGCTTTGTACTAATTGATATGATTCGATCCGCTAGCTCTTTCAGACTTGAAAGAAGCTCACATCTATTGATTGTGGTTTTCGGTTGATGTCTAATAAGCTTTGTTAAGGAAATTTGCTTTAAAACTTTGGCTTATTAGCCTATAAATATCAATAGATGTGCTCAAAATTTTGTTTCTTCTTGCAGAAATATTCTAGTTCAAAATAAAATAAAAAATTGAATCACGTTTGGAGACTATTCTTTAGCGTTAATTAAAAGATTTTCTGTAGTATTTTCTCTCACAAAAATTCATGTAACAGAATTAACAAGCAAATCCAAACAGGCATTCTACTATTTTTTCTTATCTTCCCAACAACATACGAGTAAACCCAAAAAGAGAAAAGCTTGGAAGCCAAAAACCATTTTGATAGGAACAGCAAATCATCATTAAAACTAAAAAAATCAGTCAGATTTACAAGTAACAGCACTCCAACAGCACTTTTTTGTTTCCACTCACTAATTTATAACCCAAAAAAAAAAAAAAAAAAAGGCAAGACAACATCTGTGAACATTTTCCTCTCGCATCTGTACAGATATAAGTAAGATCAGCATTAAACACTGTTAACTTGGACAACCAAACCCAAACCCAGCCAGACCAGAAACAAACCTACCAGCAGCTGAGGTCAAGAGCTTCTCTGAACCTCTTCTCCAGAGCTGCATGATCATGATCATGATCAACATCCATGCAAGTTTCGGGCTTGTGATGATCTGGTCTTGTACTGAAACCGATGGGGTTGTGATCCGACACCCATTTCAGAATTGAGAGTTTTGCACCAGAAGAAGTTGCACTTGGAAGAGATGGTCCAGAACTCGACTTGCTATTCCGACTCAGTATCATCAGCATCGCTGCTGTTGGCGCCATTGATTTTATGTAACAATATCGTTTGTGTTACAACTATATTCATATACGAAATTCCTATATACATGTGTGTGTGTGTGTGTATATATATATAGAGAGAGAGAGAGAGAGAGAGAGAGAGAGAGAGATGGGTAAACTAGAAGACAATCTGTGGGCGCTGGACTAGAATTCCGTTGTTTTGAGAGTGAAGGATCAGGTGTGTTCGAGACTATGTAAGCTTGATGAGAGAGTTGATGCTATTGGTTTAAACTTTAATTGGATTGTCCAACCTCAGTTTGGCGAATCATTTTGTTGGATAACGTGTTTGTATAGGGAACATGTGACCGACACGTGTGCGTTCACATAAATGACCGACACGTGAGCTTTCTACTGACACGTGGTTTGAGTAGACTATTTTGTCTAGTTGGATGAGCAATACGGTGGACTGGCACACAGTGGGCACACTCACAGCTGACCGGACACGGTTTTTATTGTCGGAATTATACGTCAATAATTTCATGATATATTAATTAAAAATATTATTTTAGTTAAAATATTATATAATATTAATTAAAAAATAAAATTATATGTGATATGATATTACTATTTGGAAAACATATGAGCTGAATTTCAAAACATAATGGAGTGAATGGTATTTAAAATTCGAATAAATTGTTTTCTATACATTATTAGAAAGGAATTATCATAAATTTTTTATGTTCACATCAATAATGGAAATGCTCTTGTGACTCAGGTGTGTCCTAAACATTTGAATTTCATAAAAAAGTTTTGTTTACTCTATTTTTTATACCAGGAATTTTGATTTAATACGCTAATATATCCACCACCACCCCAAAAAAAAAAAAAAAAAATCCCCTTTTAATACCAAGTTCCCTTAATAATTGGTCTAAGGATATAGCCAAACATCTAATAATGTCTAGCTTATACATGAAATTAAACGCAAAATGAAACATCTCTCCATCATAATTTTATAATTTTTTCCTACTAAAAAAAGCATATAAAATTACTCAATCACTTCATTTTACTTATTAAATAGTCTTTCAAAATGTTATTCTATCACTTTATTTTACTTCTTAAATAATCTTTCAAAATTTTATTCACAAAATGATTTCGAAACGAATGAGAGCAATCAATTTTTCAATCATTCGTTATGATAATAAAATGTAATAAGGTTATCTTACTAATTTTAACTAACAAGATTGTCACTTTGACAAATTCCTTATTTTATTTTACAATTTTATATCATGACAATAAATTTTTCCTGTATTTGAGAGAAAATCCATCTTGTTTTGTTCCCTCCTGTGACCTTTTCCTCGTACACAACATCATGAAAAAGCAATACACACATCTCCAACTATCCAAATTATATGAGTACATGTCTCATTTTCCTATTTTAAAAATTATCTCTTTAATAGACTTTGAACAAATAATCAATTTATTATAGAATTTTTAATTTTTAATATTTTTATGTAATCAAATTTTTAAATTTAAATAATTTAACATAATACTATTAAGAGGACAGCAAATTAAACAGGAAATCCGAAACAACATATCTTGATTCTAAATTATATAAGTTCCACTGTTACAAAACCGTACTATTGTTTTATCCTCGTCTTTTTATCCCTTTTTATTCCGATCAAGTAACATTTTAATATCATAATACGTCATGAAACTTTTCTGATATGATATGAATTATTTCCTTTTAACAAACGTGAAAATCTTTCATATTCCCATTACATTTTCTAATATTATTCTAATACCGAACGCGCTAAAATGCAAAAGCAATTTTCGTTTTCTTACCAATTACTTTTGAGTCGCATTTACACATGACGAAACTCGGAGAGAGAGGGAAAAAAAACCTAAAAAAAACCTTAAAAAAAAACCTAAAAAATGGGTGGGGCTGAAGAAGATTTGCATGGGGGACTAATTTACAATAAATAATGTAACTTGCACCAACCCATAAAAATAAAAGAAAGTATCATAACGATGGCTCAGGAGAAGACTTTGTTTCTGCCGCGTCACCTTCAAGCAAAGGTGTCGTGTTCGATCTCTCACTGGGGTTAGCCGGATTCTCGCTTTCTTCGTTAAATCTATCAACGCTCTTCAGAAATATACCTGCCATGGTACACGAATTGTTAACAGAATTATATTCAAGGGTGTCGAATCTGAAAGCTGTTGTTATCAGAGAGATTTATCAAGTTAAAGCAATGCCAAGAACACCAACTCTACGATTAAATAGCTGTGGTGTTTAATAGAATTGCTCTTTTTGTAATGAACGACACAAATAAAGAGATTGCTCGATTGAAGAGTGCTTTTCGGAATATGCGTGGATGAGGAATGCAAACTAACGACTTACCTCCAAACCATATTGCTGCTGCTGGAAAGAGAATCGACGTCAGTATAAGGGAGGTCTTTCTCCAGTCGTTTATGTTGTCCTGCACAAAACCGGAAAAATTACGCTCAAAATGTAGAAAGACCTATAAAATGTGTATAACAAATCGGGGGGAAAAATAAACTTGAAATTTCATGAGCAATTTGCAAAGGCAAGACAGTGTAGGCTACATATTGCAGACCTGGAGAATTCCAACAAGAGGCGATGAGGGGACATCCCCAAAGATGTGAATTGCAACGACAGAAATAGCCATTGATAGTGGCCTCATACTAGGTACAACACAATGCAGGCATACAAAATTCACGGGGCCCTGTTAAAGGGAAACAATCGAATTCCATGAGTAAGCGCAACCAATTAACTGTCGGAAAGCTATACATGACAAAGTATAGCAACCAACCATAAATATGCCTTTTCGTTTAACGTTTGTTACCAATTGTGCAGATTCGACAAAACGATTAGTACATTATGTCCTCGTCTGAGGATTTTTGAAGATTTTGGGGAGAAATGTGTGCAAAAGCAAACAACAAGATATCTTTTTGCTTTTACAGGATATACCTGAGTGGCAAAGACGAAGAGTTCACCAATGGCAAAAAGAGCCAGGAAAGCATACATGCTCTTGAAACAGAAGGAAACGAAACAAAATATCGCCCCGAGAAATGTTGTCAGTGCTAGAAGCTGCAAGAGCCCAAGTAAGGCATTCAACAGGCGTATAGAGCATAAAGCGAAAACCGGAAAATTGAAATGAAGAGGAGATAGAATTGGAAATAGAAACGACACTAGAGAAATTAAAAAAAAGAGAAAAAAAAAAAAAAAAAGAAGAAGATTACTGTCGTCTCAATTTCACGCGTGTAAAATTTTATACTGAAACACATTTTGATTAAATAATAGTAATAACAACAACGAAAGAAAGGAAGAAGAGAAACTAACAACAACCGCTTGATATCCGTAAAAAAGTGAAGACTACGGAACCTACCTTGAAGGCATTGGGAATAGAGTTAGTCATTTTATCCAGGATAACGCCTCCCATTATAGTGCCCAAAAGTCCACACACAATAGTAATGCCTCCAAAAATCATATCTGCATTAGTCTGCCAAAAGGAACGGCTTTAATCAGTTAATTAAGTTTCCACCTTCAGCATCCCCAATCATTTTACATGAACCTAAGGCATGCAAAACTTGTTAAACTAATCAAGGAAATTGAGATTTCTTTTTCTTTTTTCTTTTTTTTAAATAAAAATTTTTTAGAGAGAGTAAAAATAGAAGAGAAAAGAAATCCTCAACAAGAAAATTGAGAAGCTAAATAGTTATCGAATATCAAATGGAAAAGGCTTACCATATTGTATATATTGTAACCAGCCTTGGGACCCCAATACGAGTAGGCGCCTAGGACAAAGTTGTATGCTATGTAACCTAGCACGAATAATTTCAAAATTTCTAAACTTTAGGAGAATGTTAGATTGACAAAAGAGAAGGGTCTTAATAAAATAATGAACCAACGTAATAAAATGGTTGGTGGATAAAGCACGTGAAAGAACTACCTAGGATGTTAACGACGTAAACCTTATTAGCCAAAAGCACCTTCATATCTTTTCCAAATCTTGAGAATTGATTTCTTACTCTGCCTCCAGCTGTTAACCTGCCAATATAAGATGGCACTATCAAAAGCACATTCACATTCAACCGAATTACTCTCGGTTCAAAGGGCTTAAAGTTTGGAGTAGGTCAGTTCTAAGAAGATAAGATGCATGAGCACACAAACACACAAACACCACAGTAATGCATTTTTCGTGTTACGCTTAGTTTTTGTGATTAGTTTTTCCGTATTTATATTGGCTAAAAAAATTAAGGCACTCGATGATGAAAGCTAGAGCAAAATTGTTGGAGACAAATAATTCATATCGACTGAGGAAAAAAAACCATGAAAGGTTTGGTAAATAAATAATATGGGAAGTGAGCTCACTTGATTGATTGTGAGCTTCCATCTCCGAATTCTTCGTTACCGGAGAAAGCACCCTCTTTGCCATTGGATCCAACTGAATATGTGCATCAAGATTCGTAACCAAATTATTGGGGAAACAAAGAGAACGATGCCTAGGAACTAAATTAATAGATTACTTGTCAAATTGCAAACCATCTTGCAAAACTGTAAAATACTTAATAAAATGGTTTTATGGAAATATTAATGCCTTGTAAACATTAATCTTATATTCATCACCTTGACCTTGTGAAACAGCTGTCTCCGCTGCGGTCAGAGCCTTTTGAGAGTCAGCAGGAGCAAAACCTGTAATCACAAGCTGTTTCTTTAGTAAATGATTGGAAGTTTTTGCAGGATTAGAAGTATCTTAAAAAAAAATAAAAATAAAATAAAAAATAAAGGAGAGAGAATCCACCTTTCATTTGCAACGGCTTCATAATGAAACCTAGAATAGCAAAAGGAACCATCAAAATTGCCTCCCCGAAAAATGCAAAACGCCAATTCAAATGGTCACCAACCTACACACCAGAAGATGAAAGAAAAAGACATTTCATGTCTCGTCCAAAATTAAGAACACTGACAACAAGCCTAATGCAGAAGAAACAAGTGACGAGAGCAGCAAAGAGAATTCAAATAGACGTCGAAGTCACAAATAAATCAAAAAACGAACATTTATGACTTCCACAACTTATATTTTGAAGAAGATAACATATGAAAAGGAAACTACATAGCAGTCAAGTATAGAAATTGGAAGCATACCAATCCACCATAAACGTAACCAAATGCATATCCTGTTGGTATGCACATGTAGAAAATAGACAGCCATGCTGTTTTCTGGTATAAAAGGCCATGAGAGAAAAGATTTAGAATAGATCAGAAAAAAATGTAAAAGTGGGTAAAATTATTAAACAAACCAGTAGCTTATGAGGAGGTAGAAGTATATTCTAAATAAAGAAAACAACAACGAAAACAATAGATGACAATAAAAACATACTCATTAAGTATATGTCTAAACTATATGTTTTTCTTAAAAGCATAAGTTCCTTTATTTAAAAGCAACAATAACCATCTCAGCTTTGTTTCTTATTCGGATGGCTCTGCTTAAAATATTGGAACACTTCTGTTGGCAGTTGTTGGAAAATAACTCAACGTTGAATATTTGAAGATAATAGTAGATATATATATATATATATATATATATATATATAACACTAGAAGTAAGGCATGACTGCGCCTGCCAACCACAACACCAAGAGCCCCACACCCCCCCCCCCCCCCCCGGGCACCATTCCCCTCCCTCTATCCGAAGAGAACACGCACAGACAAAACAATTTCCCAGTGTCTCTTGGTCCACAATTGACGCATTATGCAAAGACCCTCAACTCGAAATTTTTTCATAACAGTGTTTCTCACCGATAGCATAATCATCTTTACATCAAAGGCACTGGGGTTGTGGGGGGGGGGGGGGGGGGGGGGGAAGTCAAGACTCCGATGACAAGTTAGGAATAATATATCAGTAATGTGTACATATAAATGCCTTTTTCCCTCCTTAAAACTCCTCCATGTTGCCTTCAAAACTATTGAGAAAATCTCCCTTTTATTTTATAACATAGTCCTTGCAATTGGAGATGGGGATATTTTCCTATATCTAAAAAAGACGAGCTCCTTGAATTCCAGAGCAAAAAATTTCTAACAGGATTGTCAATCGCCAGTGAACCATCTTTTGATAAATAGTATGGACACGACCTATAGCATACCAAGAAAAGGAGTAAAGAAACAAAACCTGGGCGGTCGGGGCATTATCATCAATGAATGGGGCTGCAAGACTTATGAATGAAGCCTCACCAACACCAACAAGCCTATCAACGCATCAATAAGACGAGTGAAAACCAAATAAACCAACAAATATCTCCAATTATTTGACTTCAGAAAAATATACAACAACAAAGGAAAAGGAAAATCAATAAGGATAAGGCACATACATGCGGCAGAGTGTAATGGACCAGAAATCAAATGACAGACCAGAACCAACTACGGCGGTAGTCCAGACCGACAATCCAACTCCAATAAGCCGAAACGGATTTAGACTGCAAAATTTGATAAGTAAACATAAGATAACGAGCAGAAATAAATGCTTACAGATATTACTATTTCATTTTAATGACAATCAATAAGACCCTCGATTTGAATGGAAAGGCTAAAAAATAAGTTACCCTCGGTACAACACAAGATGTGAAGATGATATTATTGATACCTTTTTGCTAATGCAGCAAATATTGGAGAAGCCAAGAGAAGTCCAACCATAAAAGCAGATGAAATGACTCCATCTTCAAAATTGTTCAAGTTAAAGTCCCCCCTGTATATAGATTCAGCCATACATGATCAACGATATTAAACATTTGCTGGCCGTAGATAGATCACATTGTAAGCAAGCACAAATTATGAGCATGGAAAAATCAAATTAACGAAAGAAAAGGATTCTAAATTTAAGGTTTTGCATCAATTGACATCCAAAAAGTTAACAATTTAGAAACAGATGATACTTATTTCCGAGATACAGCATGACAGTCTCAACAGACAACAATTCTTCGACTAGATAGAGAGAGAGGGCTGGAAGTAAATCTTACTGTATTCCGCTACCGGATGAGCATGTACCGCTTTCTGTACAACTTCTACGACTCCCATTCACGCCATTACTTGCTATTGCTCCCCGATCCATATAATTTATCAAGTTAATAATGCAAAAGATAACAAGCAGCCTGCAAGAAACATCATGGAAGAGCTCATTAAGCGTTGAAAGCCATCAAACAGAATCAGAAGAACCGAATTGTGTCATAAGTTTCACAAGCCTTCTAGACATACTTGATCCAATCTCAGAGCCCAAGCATCCATACTAACCTCATCACATACCCGACAACCTTTTTTTTTCCCCCCCTTTCTGAACTAAAAAAGTAAGTGAATTTCATTCAAATAATCATTAAATGATCTAATGCAAACTTTCTATATATACTTGATCCAACCTCAGAGTTCAAGTTGTCATAAAAAAACTCATTCTATAAACAAGAATTTTAGCTCAAGTTTAAATTCTACTAAATATAATCATTAATTGTCTAACTTTTTACCTACGTTTTCTCAGCAACCAAAAATTAAATAAATAAATAAAAAAGAAAACAGGGAAGATCAAAGTGCAATTCTCAACTATTCTTATGACCCAAAAAATTGATAATCACTCCGAGCCCAAATAAGCTATAAATTCTGAATTTTTCTCCAGCCCATATGAGAGAATACGCAAAAGATCCCAAAAAAATTTAAAAAAATAAAAATAAAAAATAATCCCCAAACTTCAACTTCTCTCTCTCCCCAAAAATTTCCCAGCACCAATAAAGGGTAACGAACAAACCCAACAAAAAAGAAAAAAAGAAAATTAAACAAGAAGCCATGGAAAGCAAAGAAAACACCTTTTGGGCGTGAACCAGGAAGGTGTAGCAGCAGAAGCAGAAGCAGCACTAGAAGAAGAAGAAATCGCCATTGGTGGAGTCTCCGCAGAAGTAGCCTTTACCTCCTCTGCAGGCTTCTTCTTCTTCTCTTCCTCCTCTTGATTTACCATTGATATTTTTGATAATAAATATATATAAATAATATTACTATATTTTGTTGCGTAGGTTCAACCTCCAAGGTTGGTTTGTTGGGCTTCTTTTTTTTTTTTTTTGGCCCCTTCTCTCTCTCGATAGGAATAGTATTTTGTTTTTTAAGTGGGAATATTTTTGCTGTGTTTTGCTGTGCCTGTCATGAGAATGGATATTCCCGAGAGGTTGGTATTAAAAGTAGGGACTCTCCCTCTCTTTGTCACCTTTTTATATTTGGATGTTATCAAATAGTTTTCATTTGTTTTTTGTTTTTGTTTTTGTTTTTGTTTTTTTGTTTTTGGCTGAAATTGCATTATGATTATTTATAGCTTCAAATTTTAAACTTATGTTTAATTTTTTTTCTCCATCAACAGATGCAAAAAGGAAAAAAAAAAAAAAAAACGTAAACTCATTTTAAAGGAAAAACAAAATTAAGAAAACATAATTTAAAAAAACCAAGTTATAAAGGACATTCATGTCATTTTAATAGTCAAAATCAAATATATGTTGTAAAAAGGACAAAATCTGCGGTAGAGTCTCGTTTATATACCATATTTATAGAGCTCATTTTATAACCGTTTGATAAATTTTAATGGTTAAGTTGTTGCATATATATGAAACTTATAATGTACCTTACCTTGTAGTATTATATACTAGAAAATAATTTTAAAAAAGAAATTTTAAAAGTTAAAAAAAAAAAATCATTTCCTTCTTCCAGCGACTCCCCCCCCCCCCCCCCCCCGGTACGACCCAGGCCCTCCTGTCGCTGGCCCCTTGACCTAGGCACCCCCCGCCGGATGACTAGCCCTCAAGCGACCCAGGGCCTCCCCCGCCGGACGACGAGCCCCCTTGGCGACCAGGCGCCCCCGCCAGCCTAAGTGCCCCCCCGCCTGCGACCCTGACCCCCTTTCCCTGGACGATGAGTGCCCCATGCCAAATCTAGCCCCCCTAATCCCCCGACGACGAGCCCCTCGTGACCTCCCCCCCCCCCCCCACGTGAGGCGCCAGATTTGGGCCCCCCACCCCATTGGATCTCAACCCCGATCTTGGCTTAGCTCACCCTCACGACCTCCGACAATCCCCCCTCCCCCGATCTCAACCCGCCCCTGTGACCTCAAAAGATGCCCCCTTCCCCTGATCTCAGCTTGCTCCCGTGACCTTTGGCGATGCCCCCGTTCCTGGCGACCTCCAGCAATGCCGCTACCTAGCCCGGCGGACCACGAGTGAAGAGCCAAACACGTTGAAGATTGTTTTTTTTTTTTAATTTCTTTTTTTATTATTTTTTTAATTTTTAATATGTAATATAATGAGGTAAGGTGCATTATAATTATTGTATATAAGTAACATCTGAACTGTTTGATTATATCTGAAAATTTTAAAAATAAGTTCTATCGATATAGTATATAAAAAGAATTATACCACAAACTTACCTCGTAAAAAGATGAGAATTTATTAATATGAATTTGAATTGTGAAGCCATAAATGTGATATAATCTAAAATGAAAGGCACAAGTTTCTTAGGACCTGTTTGGTGCACAAGTTGAGTTAAAATTTTTAAGTTTGAATAGTAATTTTTGTTGACTTTTTCAGAAAAGACAAAAAATTTTTTTAAAAAAAGTAAAAAATATGATAAAAAAAATACAATTTAGTTTGAGTGGAGATGTAAAATTTAAGATATACCTTTTGTTTTGGCTCTGAAAGTACAGGATATACTTAAACATTTATATACTTGAAAAGAAAAAAAAAATTTTGAAAAGAAAAAAAGTTTTCATTTTTCATTTTTTTTAGTATAAAATAAAGCTGTTTAAAATCTTACCAACATTCTTTTTTCTTTTTAGTTTTTTCCCCGCACTCACAATATGTGGTGGGGCTTCTTTGCTACTTGTCAGTTTCTTCTTTTTTAAAAAAAATGCATTTATTTACCCAAAAAAAAATGAGAGAGAAGAAAATTGCATTGTCATCCCTGGTTTTTGTCAAATGTTAACATTCCTTTTAATGAATTTAAGGTCCTGTTGGGACAAGTTTCAAAAATTTTTTTCTAAATATTTTGTTTATCTTTTTTTTATTTTATTATTTATTTTTTAAATATTTTTAAAAAATTTATAATTTTATTATTTTAAGTTAAAATGAGATGATTTTTTTTTTTAAATTATTTAGAATTTTGAAACGAATAAAACAAGATCCATATTATTAATTTTTTTCTAAATATATTTTAAGTTTTCATATTTTTTCACTTAAAATAGTTTTATTTTCACTAAATGTATATTTTTAAAACTCAAATCATCTTTAACTTTTAAAACACCTTCTTTAAAGATAATCTCAAATGGAGTCTAATTATAATCATATCTCCTGAGTCCTTAAATTTTTTTAAAGTATGCTATAATGGTAGAAAAACAGTTCTATAGGCACTAAAATCTACATAAAAGGATGATTATTGAGTAGGTATGAAATTATTATTAGATTAATTATTTTCTTAACGAGCATGTACTGAAAACTTTTTGTGTCGTAAGGAAACATCTCATCAAGGTAAATCACAAAACAAGTAAGATCACTCAAACAAGAAAAAATGGTACAATTTATTCTACCAAAAAAACAGAACAATTTATTCTGCCAAAAAAATAGTACAATTTGAACAGAAAATAATAATTACGAGAACTTGCGGACAAGATGTTGAGAAATAAGTTAGAGAAAAAAAAACTGCAGAAACAATCCTTAGGCATTCTAATAAATAGGCAGGATAAAGTTATTTTTAAAGTACTGTTTGGTATATAAATTTAATTTAAGTTAAAAATTTTTTTTTTGAAAATTTTTTTTGTGTTTTTTAAAAAATCAATACAAATTATTATTAAAATTTAAAAATCTTAACTCAAACTCATTCACCAAACACCCCATAAGTTATAAAGTCCTTTTCATCAGCATGAAATTGAAATTTCAATAAAATTATATAAATAACCTAATAAATATAATTCTATTAAATTGAAGCAGAATCTGGATTGAATGAATCCTCGTACTCCATTACTTTCAATTTCGCAGTTTTTCTTGAATTTCTCCTGCATAGGATTTTGGCCCCTGTTTTGTCCACGTTTTGCATTATATTTCTTTTTTATTTAATTTTACCGCCAATAATTTAAAATTTTTATAAATGATATTCTGTAAACAAATTCATTTTTTTATTTTTTATTTACTAAAATACCCTTAATTTGCTCGGCATATGTATATCATATGAGTTTTTCTATCTAAAAATTAACGAAAGGGACAAAACTGTTATGATTTTAAAAATAATGGGAAATTGATCATACGTTTTGAGATTCATGAGACAAAATATTCTAAGGACTATAATTTAGGAAAAATTTTTGTAATTAATCCAATTGAAAAAAATATTTGATCGGATAATGAATTTTTCCATAGAAGTAAAAAAATAACAAAACAAACATGACATGGGAATTGTTTGTGCAGCTCTAGATATTTTAAGAAAAAGAAATGAAAACAAAAATAAAATGGTTGCAAACATAACTTAGTCATGATACCACAAATGATTCAATTTAAAAATGTAGAGTTCGAATCTTTTATTCTAAATTTTTTTTTTCTCCAAAAAAAAATAAAATAAAATAAACCTTATCCACTTTGTTCTTGTGATGTGAAGAGTTTTTACTTTCTTTTTTTTTTTAATTGAGAAAACTTTTATAATTGGGTTTTTAATGCTTTGAGATTGTACGATGTGCTTCTCCTTCTCCTTTTTTTTTTTTTTTACTGGATAAAACGTAGATGAATATGATCTTTTGGTCAAATTTAAAATTTTAAATACAACGATGGGACTTTTTAACCTACTTCACTTCAACCTATATTGAACAACAACAATAATAATAATACCATTACTATTACTACTATATACAGCTCCCATTTAAATTACAAGTTTGAATAGTAAATTTAAATTTTTTTAAAAAAGTAAATTTAAATTTTTATATAAAACAATTATCAAAAACTTTAACAATTATCTAAAAGGAGTATGGTAGTCTTGTACAATTTGACTCGATCTCGTGATTGTTGACTTGTAGTTGCCATGAAAAAGGTGTGGTCACGTGTCTGATAATTAGATACTCAAGTAATTTGGTTGGAACCGTTGCTTGGCTTGCCAAAAAAAAAAAATAATAATAATAATAATAAATTAATTAAATGGTTAATTTTGTTTATTTATTTTATTGGAGCTGAAAAATACAAAAACCGAGGGAAAACTCACATGAAAACTTTAGTGGGATTTTCCTTAATCATCGAACACATAATAATTATATGTACGAGTGGGTCATCTCCTTTGCTTTTAATTTCGGGAATATGATGCAAGGTTCGTACAATTTGGATCCACGATTAGTATTTAAAAATTGAAGAATTGTTTCGATCTCCCATCCAAAGCTTACTTTTATAATTTAATTTTCATCTTTTTTCTTTAGTTTTATTATTTAGATAGTTTTGTAATTTAAATTTTATAAGTCCATAATTTTAAATAGACAAGTCTAAATGAGATGATTTTTTTTTTAAATTACATAGAATTTCAAGACGAACAAAATAATCTCCATATTGATTTTTTTTTTCCGAACACGTGTCAAGTTTTTTTAACTCAAATAATTTAAATACCTTGATAAATATACAATCAATCCAAACCCAAATTCTACAATCTAAATATTAATACCAAACACATGCATATATATTATTCTTGCAATTTTCTACTAAGTACAAACCAAGGGGATACACACTTACTTTGATATTCCATTCTTACTTTTAAATGTATAGTTATCCTGATATTTTTACGCACTTTTGTAAACTTTTCCTTTTCAGTCGAAATCTAATACAAGAATGGCACGTCAGGATTTTAAGAGAGATAAAATGATCAGGGGATATGTGGGTAAATGTATATTTTTAGAGGAAGTTTTTTTTTTAAATAAATAATCAAAATTTTATAAAATTAGAAAAATAACCATTTAAAAAAATATCAATTAAAGTAATTAATTGATTGATTATGATTAATTAGTGATTTATCAAAATCAATATATATTTACACAATCAATCACTGATTATTGATCATTTAAAAAAAAAAATCGATTTTCAGTCATTTGTCTAAACACTTAAGTTTAAAAACTACCTATTTATCCTTTTTTTTTTTCAATGATTAATAAATTTGGTAAAAGTAATATAAAAGAAAAAAAAAATGAAATAACAAATCAGATTGTGCCGCTAGTCTAGAACTCTAGATATTTTTCTTTTTCCTTTCTGCAAAATTTTTTTCCCCTCTGCTTGTTTTTATACATATATATGTATTCTACCATTTTATCCCTTGTAACATCCTCATCTACCATTCTCAAACTAGATTTTGTCTGAAAATAGTTTATTAATAAAGGGGTTGAAACTATATATTTCAATATCTAAAAAAAAAAGTATATTTGAAAAATATGATAGTTAGACCTTTAAAACAGAATGCTGGGGGTGCTTTAAAAAAGAATGCTGGGGATGGTCAAGATTAGACAAGTGCATATTATCACGGGCTATTAGCTAGACCCAAGATTAATTTATGTTGTGAACAATATGCTTAAAAGATTGTGCATTTTCCATGTCTATTTTAGTACTCTTTTTTTTTTTAAACAAAAAAAAAAAAAAGATCTGGTGGTGGTTTCATCATTTTTTATTTTTTAAGTTCACGCAGGGATAGACACTCTTTTGAGTTGACAAGAGATTTTAACATCGAATTCCTGGTTGGTAATTTGAACATCCGACCTCCCAGTTGGTGAGGTTCTATAGTTGTCTTTCATACCAAGTCATCTACCCCTATGTGTTCTATTTTAGTATGTTTTTTAGATAGAGGTAGGCATGTCATAAGAAATATATACTAATTTCTTTCTCATTACTTATGTAAAATTTGTGTATGCCATTACCAATATATACATTAATAATTAGGAAGAGAAAAATCACCTGACCAAACCCTTTATTATTGTCTATCTTTCCAATTATCTTTCAACACATAACTAGAAATGTTTCTAAATATTTTCGAAAGAAAAAGGTTTTTAATTTATATTTTAATGGAAATTTATCGTTACGAACCACTACATTTTTTTTTTTTTGAGACGAACTACAACTTTTTGAAGTCGACAACAACTACACAACATAGGAACTTTTATAATTGTCTGATTTGTAGTATTTTTCCAGAATATTCCATCAAAATCTTTCATCCGAGAATGAAGAAGATTACTTTTCAGAATTAATCTCTCCAAATCTCTTTGGATACAAATTTATCATTTATCACTCAGATGTTTATATTTTTTGTTCTCCCATAATATTTATTTGAATTTTTAACCCTACATACTTATCTAAATGAAGGTTTAAAAAAAAAAAAAAAAACTGAAACTATTATGACTTGTGCAATAATTCAAAGATGTATTTTTTTAGGGGAAATACTACAAACAATCCCCAACTAGACTTATAAAATTGGGCTGATCGTGTGAGGTATAATTAGGTCTCTTCACTTTTCGGGGGAAAAAAAAAAAAAGTAACGACCTTATCAATACACATTTTTATGTTTTTGGTCCCAAATTAAAACCAATTCAGATACTTGCCATATTAGTAATTTAAAAATTGTAAATGAAATAGAAGGAAAATCAAAAAATCAATTGTATGGTGGGTTTTAAAGGATCTGTTGGTCGGAAATTATGTTAAATAGCATTTTTACGAAACTAAATAAATTAAATAACTTGATCTTAAAATATTTGAATAATTACTACACAAGTGATTTATCTACTTCTAGTAAATAGATTATTAATCTAGTAAGTTTATTATTTACTTCAAATATTGTTAAAACCTGATATTTTATTGAAATTATTTACTATAATAATGCTATTTACTTTCTTCTCCCTTTGATGGTCCTACTTATTATTGGGAAGACTAGCATCTGGATTCACCCATTTGTTTATCACAAAGTAACCCACTCGGTGAACGAATTATTATTATTATTATTTTTTTAATTTAGGGCTTTCTAGCTCGGGCCCCTGTATATAGTTGGACACATAAAATGGGTTTGCTATTGGTTTTCTTGGTGACATAAATTTATTCAGGAATTTCTAATAGTCTGTTTTCCAAACAATCCTACTAGGAAATTAAAGAAAATAAACATCTCCTATGGCCTATCTGAGTATAACCAAATTGGACGACATTTATTCAACTAAAGTCCCTTGGGGACTTACTTGTAATGTTTTTCTATTAGTTGGTGGTCAAATTACAATTACTTATAAGCTGAGGGGTCAAACTATCATTTATGAAAATTATTCTAAATCATGAAAATTTTACAGTAATCAAGATTAGTCAATTTAAGTTTAACTTTAAACTTCAAGCAAATTAAACTAATCACGGAATTGATTTTTCCGAACATTACATGTCACTTAAAAGCTTGATCAGTATTATGTGCTAGAAAATTTTTGTAAACTATCGTGTGGTCGGTATCAAGTACCCTTCTTCACTTAAAAGTTTGACCATTTCAATTTGTCCACAACTTGTGGCTCTATCGAAGGAGTTACAGAGGCTCAAAGTGTTTCACACTCTAGAAATTACGAGTATCCTGTCCTAAAATGTTTTATCAGATTAGATTGAGAAACTTATTTCATTGAGATATTTGTCATTTCAATATCATTGTTATGTTCCATGTTTAACTAAAGGAATAGAACTTCTCACTGCACTCCAGCACTGGTCAATTCAAGATTGTCCTAAACTGTAAACAACTGATTGGTGAAGATTGGCCAAATTAGAATTGCATTGAATTCTAATATATTATAATACAGCTAGTTATACATATTTTATATTAAATATAAAAAAAGCATACAAATCTGTAACAATGATACTTGAATCCCTTTCGAACAAAACAAAACAGAAACATCAAAAGAGAAATCATTAAAGATTTGCCCAATTTGAATCCCTTTCCCTCACGAGCTCTTAGCTTATCAGAGGTCTTATTCTCTTCCGGTTCACTGCTCTTTTAGTTTCTCCTACAACATTGAAAGGTAATCTCCATCTCTTTCTCAATAAGCGTACGATTATTAAATTCATGATCTATCAAAAAGTCTTCATCAAACTCATATATTTAATTACTATTAGATTATGCTCGTAACTACTTTTAGAACATCAAACATTTTTTACCAAATTTAACCAAATTCCATATTCTACTTGAAAAAAAAAAAAAATAGTATTGACATTCATGTGAATATGTGCCTATATTCTTAACTCAGTATTAAAAGGACCACCGAACAGAGCTAAGTAAATAACAAAAAGATGGTCTACACTTTAATTAAAAGGGCCACCTAATTAAATTATCAGTCTTTTTTTTTTTAATTTTATATTTATAAATCAATGAGAAGTATGTTCATTTTTATTCTTTTATTATATTATTATTGTTATATCTCGGACCTCATCGAAGTGATTTTTCCATACCTTTAAGGTGCATTACAGTATTTTAGACCCTTTTTAATTAAGTTTTTTTTTTTTTTTTGGGCCTTATTTGTCATTGAAAGTGGGAACACACCAATTATTTGGTGTCACATTAAAATATATAGCAACAATAAGCCAACATGCAACCTGTAAGTTCACACAATTCAGTGTAAACAATTATGATACTTGATTGTTTACATATTTTAATGTCAACATGAGCAATTGTGGGGAGAAAGTCTGGATACGACCCAACATTTCAATCATTTAGCGAAATGATATCGTTTACAAAGGCTAAATAGAAAAATAAGGGCAGAATGTGAAGACTGAGTAGAAATAAGTGAAGAAGGTCACATCATCAATAATAAAGAAAGAGCAAATGTAATAATTTAATAATGACACATGTAATAATGATTGTAAGATCAGAATTCTCTAAAGAAAATCTATGAATAGGGGGTGATGACTTGAGAAATGTACGTTTTTGAAGACATCTGAGATTTTAAGAGAAATTAGATTTAGATTGCTGTAGATCTTCGAAGTCACAATTAAGCTTTGTATTCTATTGTTTATCGTTAATCATATTTTGACACAAATAATAGTACATTTGTAGCTCATTTTTTAATTGTACATTCCATTTCTTAAAAAGGATTTTAATTCCTTGAGTTTACGTGAGAAATTGGTCTTCTCAAAGCAAAGTTGACATTTTCCCTTCATAACATTTTTGTAAGACAAGTTTGTTTGTTTGGTTTTCGTTTTTGTTTTTTTGGCAGGATCAAATCAGCCCCTTTTAACCTCAAGCCTCATCACACCATCATTTGACCAAGTCGTCATTGACTTTATGTGAACAAATTTAAACTATAAACTAATTAAGATGTGAAACAAGTGGAGAATTTTGTGATTGTTTAAACTATAAACTAATTAAGATGTGAAACAAGCAGAGGGATTCTATTAGTAAGGCTGTTTTTTTAATAAAAAATTTGTTAGATCATTATGTGAGATTTAGATAAAATTAGGTGGAGAGCCATGTTTTGAATACCTACTTATAATTTTGTCCATTTAATATTAAAATCGATATTTTTTTATGTTATAAAATGATAAAATTATCAACTTTAATGATATGATGAGTATAAATATAAATAGTTGTCAAATTTATAACGTTCTTGCATGTAACCCTTTGATTTAGTTATTATTTTGATTTGATTTGGTTATGATTCGATCTATTAGCTAAATTTGTGTTGAATCTAATGCCACAAATACGAATTTTTTGGTGTCGAACTATCAGTGGGTTTGTATGTTGTACTTTTTGTGTACAAAAAAAAAAAAAAAAAGAAAAAAGGGCCGTTTGTTGTCGTCAAGTCCAACTCATCCAGACTTGAAGGAAAATATGGGTTGGACCGGTCCATGGGGTCAAGTACAAGACAAAAGAATCGGATCATGGATTGATCTGACCCATATTAAAGTACTAGTGGAACTAATGGAGTAATTCTCTGTAACAAAATATAAAATTTGGAGTTATAGTAAATAGTATATTTACGACATTAATGAATTAAATAACAATAAATAGATAGATAAATAATCTATTTATTAAGAATAAATAAATCATTTATTTAGTAAATTTATATTATTTACAGATTTACCCAAATTATTCTTAACTATTTGTTATTGACTTTAATTATTTGTTATAAAAATAATATTTACTCCTTTCTCCAGGTAAACAAAACGTGAGATTCCTTTAAAAAAAAAAAAAAAAAACAATTAAAAAGCATTGACTCAAAGTCAACTCATAAAAAATTCAAACGTCATACAGGCTGTTATTGGCTGCAGACGTCAAGACTTTTGTTGCAACCTTTAGTCGTCTTCTTCTCCACTTGACCAAGTCATTTCAGAAACACTCCTTTTCTTCCAACATTCCTCGACCAAATTAATCTTCCTCCAATCCAATCATCATCATCTTCTTCTTCTTCTTCTTCTTCTTCTTCTTCATCTTCTTCTTCTTTAATGGCCGACACCGTCGAATCCTCGGTTTTACACGTCGTAATGGACGCCTTCGCGTCTCCGGTCGTGCAGATGATCGGCGAAGTTTGCGATCTCGGCGAGCACTTAAAAGAGATGCAAAGCTGCTTGGAAGCTCAAGCTGTTGTTGTCGAAGATGACAATGATGTTGGAGCTCTGAGATTTCAGCTCCGAAACGACGTTTACGAGGCCGAAGATTTTCTTCAGAGTGTTGCTATTTTTGCTGCTATTTCTGGGGATGATGGAGACCATGGATCGGAAGAAGGTATGGTGTTTCAATTTGATGGAGTTGCTTAGATGAGAAAGGAGAATTTTATGTTTTTTACTTTTATTTTTAAATTTATTTTAAATATGTTTATTTGTAGCTATATTTTTGTTTCCTAAATTATTTTTGAGACGAACAATGGTGGGCGGGTGTTGGGAATAAAAAAGGAGATTGAGATGAAGTTGGATTAATATTATTGTTATTTTTTAGTTTATATCCTTGTCAGTCCCTGAATTTTTTAAGTAATAGTTTGGGTTTTAATTTCTAGACTACCAAAAAATTCCTGAATTTATAATATTCATCACAGTTTTGTTAGTTAGTTCTTATAAACTTAAATATGGATTTTAAAAATTTAATAAAGATAGTCACCTATTAATCGCGTTATAACCTTAAGTTTTATTGACATTATCAAATTATGTGTCAAATGTTATCATATTTTTAGGGTTAGGGTCTTTAAAGAGAATGCGTTGCATCTTATTTATGGGTTTTGAAAAATTTTAAATTATCAAGTATGATGATGACGTCAATTAAACTTAAAATTTCATTGTTGATTTTAGAGATAAAAACAAATTATAGTAGTTGTAGGTACGATTTTACACTAATTTTACGACTTTACACTAATTTTACACCTAATTCCGTTAAAAACTATTTTTGTTTCCTTCTTTTCTTTTAATTCTTTCTAGATACAAATATTACTTTTAATGTTGATTAAAAAGTGACGTTAAAACTTTAACGTCTGTCAAAAAAACCGACAGTTAGGCTACCGACATTAAATATCAAGTACTTTAGATGTCAGTCTAAAACCGACATTAATAGTAGTACTTAAAAAAAAAATTGAACAGATAATTTTAAACTGAAAAAAAAAAGAAAGAAAAACTAAAATAAAAGAACGTGGAAGTTATCTTCTCCACCTAATCTGCTAAACGGTTCCACTCCTTGGAATCCACTTAAGATCACAAGATTAATAGGTTCTTCTTCGTGCCTTGATACCTTCCATGTCTCGAAAAACAAAATTATACCACTAATAAAATAAATAAAAGAATGAATTTCATCTTACTCTATAAAAAACAAATTTTCTTAATATCAAAAAATGATAAGTCATGCCAAGAGTTAGAGAACTAATCGGCAGACCCACCATAACACAAGTAGTTGATGCTATTCCTTCTAATTTTAAGTAAAACGTATGTTTACGCTTCCTTACCCACAAAAAAAAAAAAAAAAAAAAAAAAAAAAAAAAGAAGAAAGAAAAAGGACGAGTATGATTTGAAATATTCCATTTTGAATTTATGCTAGAAATTCAAGTAGAAAAGTGTGCTTTCGCATGTACCTGATTATTGGCCATTGACGCAAGGCATGATCTATTGAAACAAGATGATGGACTGAAACAAATATGATGAAAATTAAGATAGTGAAAAACAAGGTGAAACATCCAAATTGATACTTCGTCAAAGGCGTCTTTTGAATATGTAATACTTCACGAATTGAAATAAACAAAAAAGAAAAACGAAAATAGGTCACCTGAAACTTGAAAGATAAATAAAAGGGAGACAAACCTGTGTATAGGAATGCAAGAAGACGTAAAGATATAATATGAGCAAGGAAATTAGGTGGAGAGAGAGCCGCAACAGGTATACGCAAGCTACGAAAGTGGGAAGAGGCAATTTTAATTTCAAAATTTTCAATATTTTTAGAAGTTAAAATGGCCAAAAAATTTCACATGTTTTTTTTTTACTGTAATAATTAGTTAATTCAAATTTTGAGTCTAATATAACGTTATAGTAAAAACCGCCAAAAAATTTTCGGGGGTTTTTTTTTTTTTTTTTGGCGTAATTGAAGATATATATATATATATTTGAAACATATTTGAAAATAATTTAATTCAGAACGGAAATTTTTTTTTTCAAATTTAAAATAATTTTCCATATATGGGGTCCTTTATAAAAATAGGATTAAATTCTTAAGAAGATAAATATGCATTTTTATTATCCCAAAAAAAAAAAAAAGAATTTGTCGTTGACATGGAAAATAGAACTACCGAACTGTCTTCTAGATTTTTTTTTTTTTTAAGGGATCGTCATTAAATTTTAATATTACAATTATCACGAGTAATGTCTCTAATATATTTATTTCTATATCAGCACTAAAATTAATATTTGGAAAAAAAAAAAAAACTTAACACGTCAATTTTGACATAACTGATGTCAAAAGTGGATGTCCGTATCCTTTAGCTGTCGGTTTTTAAAAAGTGATGTTTTAAGTTCTAAGTGAGTATTTTAGACATGGGTTTTTAAAAAGTGATGTCTAAGTAGTGATGCTTAATGTTTTATTCTTAAAAAACTTAATTAAGGCATCTCCCTTAGCAAAAACAATTAGATAAACAAATTACTAGATGCTAAAAATTGAAAATGAAAAAATAATAACGATCCTATATATGTTAGCGAACACTATGAACAAGTGGTCATTATAACAAAATCAAGAAAAACTAATATTGATTGACATCGTTATTTACCTTTACATATATACATCACCTAAATTTAGCCTAACTTTATGGATGTTTGTTTTAGAAAAATGACGAAAAATACATTTGACGTCGTTTTATTGAAAGTGACATTAAAAGTTTTTTAAATAATTATTTTAGACATCATTTTTTGTAAAAATGACATTACATTAGTGATGTCTAATGTTCTTTTTCTACTAGGGCCCTTTGAAGGGGCACTTTGATTGAGATATTTTTAAATTGTGGTTCTTCTAGTCTGATAGCCCTTGACGGGCATGAACCATTTGCATTGTCATATTCAAAGATTATTCATGCAAACTAAAAAAGAAAAAAAAAAAAAAACCAAGTGGGAAAGTGTACTTTTCAACCATAAACGAAGCCAAGCACTCAAAATATCTTTCTAAGATCATGTTTGTTTGCATGTTGACTTTCAGAAAGAGAGGAAAAAAAAAAAAAAGGTGTTTTTTCTAATTTTTTTCATTATTATTCTTATTTTGAAAGATGAAAGTGATTTCATTTTTAAAATTATTTTATATAGTATCCTTTTGGAATCATTTTGAAATTTTTCTAAAGTCTTCACCTAATACACTATTTTCAATACAATTTCTTCTCAGTCTAAACAATTTTTTATTTTTAAAAAGTAAAATTTCACAGTTAAATGACATCTTATTCTCAAAATAAAATGAATTTCTTATTTCAAATAAAAAAATTTTCTTTTAAAATATGAACATGCAATCCAATCATGGCATAAATGGCCAAACAAAAAAAGAAAAAAAAAATACTGGACCTAGAAGATAATGAAATGACAGGAAAAAAAAATAAAAAATAAAAAACGTAGCTTAGAAAAGGACAAACAAGAAAGTGGAAATGATAAAGGAGAAAGGTATCCTTTGCATGAATGATGCAGGGAATTAGCACCCATTTTGCTGAAATGGTTAGGATCCGTTTGAATAATAAGTTAGAGTTGAATTTTAAGTTTTTCTAATTGAAAATGAGTGAATATTTTTGAAACGTATAATTGGTTGATATGAGAATTGAAAATAAATGATGATATTTAAATCGTGTAAAAATATGAAATGTGTTCGGATTTTGATGGGTACTATAAATATTATTTTGTTGCATTTGTCATAGTAAGCATTTAGCAAAATAATAAAATTATAAACTTTTAAAATCTCCGTTTCATGAAAAGAGAAAAAAGAGAAAGATAGATATAAATTTATACTATAATTAATAAGAATAAGAGTTTTTGGAAACTAATCTTAAAAATAGAGGTTGGGAATGCTTATCAAAAGGAGCCGTTATTGTCATTATTATTATCATGGAATTTAAGTATGTATTTCGAACACGGATTTGAGATGAAATTTTTAGATTTAGATTAATTGACTTTTCAAAAATTATTTATAATTTTTATTGATATTTAAAAAAAAGATAAAAATGAACATAAAAACTTAGGTTTTGAACCTGTCAACTAAGATCCCTAAATTTTGAAAAGGTTTTATTTAGTCACAGAACTATCATTCTATTTCAGTGGGACGAATGCTACTTTTTTCTCTTTTGAAATTAGAGAAATAAAAACAAAAAAAAAGAAAAATTAACAAGGGCATATTCATAAAAACTTCATGTCAATTCACTTAAAAAACAAAAATTTATGTCAATGCAAGTACGTAAAGCAGAAAAAATCATAAATTTTAAGACAACTGTACTATGTCCAAAAATAAAAAGAAAAGAAAACCTAGAAAATTAAAGGACAAACAAGTTCACCATGAAAAGAAAGTAGAAATCGAAAAAGGAAAAAAGTTTCATTTGGATGATATTTTAGTTTTTTTTTATACCAAAATTAGAACAAATGATTCGTCTCACTATTATTATCATGGAATTAAAAATTTAAAGAAGTTTGATTCGACGGCGTCAACAATCTCTTACTCAAGTGAGGATGTATATTAAAAAATTAAAAAAATTTAAAAGTTTACTAAGATGGGTACATGTAAGAATTTTTATGTCAATAGGGACAATATTAAAAATAAATCATAAAATTTTAGATATTATTGTAAAAAGTAAAAAAAAAAAAAAAAAAATTCAATGTCACCCTCTCAAGTGAGCTTGATTAGGTTGCACAAAATAAAAATTTTCCGATGTCTTTTTTCCTCTATTTAATTTTCACTTCCGAAAGGGACAAAAAAAAAAAAAAAAAAAAAGTGATAGCGAAGACAAATTTTCACACTAAACAAAGTGTTATATGAATCTTGACAACTACATAACATAACCAGAGAAGATGTAATGTGTACCTCTGAACAAATTTTGTTCAACGAAAAAGATAATAATTATCTCATAACTGTAACATGGCATCAACAACAAGGACGGAGCCTTAGGGGAGCTCCTCAACTTTTTCTTATTTGCACTTTTAGATGTGTCTTTATTCCAAATTTACATATTAGCCAAAGATTTATCTTCTTCCCCATTAAAATTTCTAGTTTAAATAATTAGAATCCAATTTATATTAGGATCCAGGTTAATTTTATTGTTCAAGAAAGAAAAATTATTAATTAAATTACTAATAGGATTATCTATGTCAGTCAAATTTTATTGATCTTTGCCCAGGGTGAGTTATATATAATGTCGAAATTTCCATCTTGATTCAAAGCTCCAAGACCAAATCGGCGTCGTTCACCCACCCAGGATCCGTTGCTTCAATAATGCAAAGTCATCTTGTTGCCGCTTGCCTCGACTGTAGATTATTGATACAGATTATATATTATAGATTGATTATAGATTGTAGATAGACTATATAAAGATAAATATGCGATGCTGAATATAGGATTTGCACCAATCAATGGTCATTTGATCCATTTCGAACGGTGGAGAAAACTACCCCCTTGGGTGGTGCACATTAAAAATGCTCTGAAGAAAAAGAAAAGGAAAGAAAAGAAGCGAAAAGTCAAAGAAGAAAAAACAAAATGTCTTGACTTGGGGTCAACACGAGCTTTCTCTATAGCAAGTAGCAGAGAACGAAAGGAAAAAAAAAAAAAAAAGAAAGAAGTTTCCTTGCGGCCTGTTGAACTTGAGCAGGGCTTAATTAAGTTCGTGTCTAAGAACATTAATCTTGCTATTTCGTGTTACAGCAAGAAAGAAGAAAAATGGCGGATCTACTTTTGTCTCCGGTTTTAGACATGATCGTCGACAACTTGGCAACACCAGTCCTGGAAAAGTTTGGCAATCTGCTGGGTCTCAAAGTCAACGGCCGAAAGCTGCGACGCAATCTACGGATGGTGCAAGCTGTTCTCGAAGACGCAGAAGAGCAACAAGCGAGCAACGGAGCGGTGAGAATTTGGTTGTCAAAGCTAAAGGAGGTTGCTTATGAAGCTGAAAGTTTGCTTCTCCTCCTTTCTGCTGACAATTCTTTGCTTGACAATATAAAATATGGAGACAAGGTCAAGGAGACGATTCATGCTTTAGAAATGGCGGCAGATGAGGCGCTTCGATTCAATTTGAAGGAGGGTAGTATAGTTCATAGAAAGTGGGACAGAAGGCCGGAAACAAGCTCTTTTGTTTTGGAACATAGAGTTTTTGGGAGAGAGAAAGATAAAGAAGAGATAGTGAAGCTGCTGTTATCTTGTGAAAGAAGCCGAGGAGGAGAAGCGTCATGCATCCCGATAGTAGGGATGGGAGGGCTTGGAAAGACGACTCTTGCTCAATTAGCATACAACGATCATGAGGTAAAGCGTCATTTTGATGTTCAAGTGTGGGTTTTCGTTTCTGATCACTTTGATGTCAAAAACATAATGCGAATAGTGATCGGGGTTCTCTCAAAAGATAAATGTCATTACCCAACTTTGGATGCACTATACTCGGAAGTACGGAATTTGTTGCAAAACAAGAGATTCTTAATTGTGTTAGACGATGTCTGGACCGAAAATTCGAATGATTGGGACCAACTGAGGCCACTATTTACTGCTGGTAGTGATGGAAGCAAAATATTAGTGACCACCCGCAGTCAAAAAGTTGCTCTCATGACCAATTCTCCAAATTCTATATATAGTTTAAAAGAATTGTCTGATGATGCTTGTCGATCTTTGTTATTGCAACGGGCTTTCGCTCAAGGAGATGAGGAAAAGCACCCAACTCTCTTGCCTATTGGAGAGCAGATTGTTAGCAAATGTAAAGGAGTCGCACTAGCTGCAAAAACGTTGGGAAGTCTTCTCAAGTTAAAAAGAGGCATCGGCGAATGGGAGATTGTACGAGATAGTGAACTCTGGAATTTGGATGAAAGCAAAAACGAGATTCTACCGGCCCTGAGGTTGAGTTACTTTCATTTGCCGCTACATCTCAAACTTTGCTTTTCATTTTGCTCGATATTTCCAAGAAATTATGAGTTTCAGAAAGACAAGTTGATCCGTCTATGGATGGCTGAAGGCTTTATTCAATGCAGCTCGGACGGTGGTGGGAAAAAGCCAATAAAGGGTGCGGAAGAGCCAGAAAATGTCGGCAATGATTACTTCCACGATCTTCTATGGATGTCATTTTTTCAAGATATAAGACAAGGAGAAGATGGTGTTGTTATTGGATACAAGATGCATGACGTCATTTATGATCTTGCACAATCTGTTACCGGCACAGAGTGTATTTTACTAGACCGTGGACTTCGAACTCCAACTAGTTTCAAACAAATCCGTCACTTGGCTGTTGTTGGCGATTTTAGGTCATCTGCAATTCCGGAAGAATTATATGAAGCCAAACATCATTTACGGACTCTCTTGTTATTTTCTGGAGGTAAGTTAGAAGAGGTTCCTAAAAAGTTGTATTCAAGTCTTAAATGTTTGTTTGTGCTAGATCTGAGTGGCTCTGGCCTCGGGATTTTGGACGTTTCAATTTGTGCTTTGTTGCATTTGAAGTATCTTGATTTATCTCATACCCGGATTACGAAGTTACCGCACGAGATAGAAGGGCTCCGATTTTTAGAAACGTTAAACCTATTTCACTGCTATGATCTTATTGAGTTGCCAGAGTTGAGAAAAATGAGTCGTCTCAGACATCTCAACAATGATGGTTGTAGATCATTGACCCGGATGTTGAATAATAAATCGAAATATGTTTTTGGTTTCCTTGGTTTCGTTGATCTCATAGCCAAATTTTGTAGTCAGCTTCGAACATTGCCATTGTTCGTTGTGGGTGATCAGAATGACTTTCTGTTTCTGCAGAGGCTCTGGCTTCGAGGAAGTTTAAAAGTTACGCACTTAGAAAATGCAGGCGGCTGTGCGTTCTTACCAACGACAATTATTGGAGTCGAGTCACTGGGACTATACTGGGGAACTGATGAGGGTTGCCCAAATATAAATCCAGAAGGTGAATATGTTGGCTACCAGTTTCAAGGAAGAAAAGAGACTTCAACATCAGGTACACGTCAGAGAATTCAATATAATGATAGGGCGGCACAAAAGCTGCTTGAAAGCTGCAGACCAGCAGATTCTCTTCAAATACTTCTCGTAAAAGATTACCCCGGGTTCAGGTTTCCCAGTATCAAAGCCCGCGGTTTGCACAAGCTGGCCTTGATTAGCTGCAAAAGTAGTGAAAATGTTCCCAGCCTTGAAAATGTTCCCAATCTTACCAGGCTTTTGCTGCAAGAATTTAATGGAGTGAGGTACATTGACAGAGATTTCGGGCAGTTCCTAGCACTCAAAGAATTAGTACTTGTTGATTTTCCCATGTTGGAAGCATGGTTAAGTCCAGGAGGTGGAGGAGTTGTCTTTCCCAATTTGAGAAAACTAGTTCTCAATAAATGTCTGAAGCTTACTGTAATGCCACAAATTTTGTCTATCCAGCATTTGGATTTACGGGATTGTCCTGCGATACTGGTTCATTCCTTTCAGAATCTGACATCCCTTGAAATACTTGTGATACAAGGAGTCAGGGATTTGCTTCATTTCCCAGCAATGTTTCCTTCGAGCAATCCTCTTCTTACAACGTTGGAGATTAAATCTTGTTCTCGGCTTCGTTCTTTGCCTGGCGAATTGGGTAATCTTTCTGCATTGAAATCATTGACTATTCAATGGTGTGAGAATCTCCTCTCTTTGCCACAAAGTTTGCAGAACCTCAGTGCTTTGGGGTCCTTGGAGATTGGTGATTGCCACAGCCTAATATCCCTGCCACAAGGTTGGACGAGAGGCTTAGGTAACCTTCAATCTTTGTCCATTGAGAACTGCAGCAAATTGTCTTCTTTATCAATGGAATGTGAGCATCTAACATCCCTCAAAACCTTGACCATCATGTATTGTCCAACTCTTGGTACATTACCGGAGGGTGTCGTACACCTCTCTGCCCTTCAACGTTTAAGCATCTTGGATTTGCCAGAGCTCATTTACCTGCCCGAGGGGTTACAAAACCTCAGTTTACTTCATAGTCTCGAAATTGGAAGCTGTTCAAGCTTAAAACATTTGCCCGGGTGGATAGAGAAGCTTGTTTCGTTGAGATCTTTGACAATCTCAGATTGCCAAGATCTTAGATCTTTACCCGAAGGCCTAACATGTCTTACTGCACTACAATACTTGTCAATTCACGATTGCCCCCGACTTCTGGAAAGGTGCAAACAAGAAAGGGGTGAAGACTGGCCAAAGATAGCACATGTCCCTCACAAAAACATCGGATTACCTAAGCTCAAGCGTCCAAGGGAAGAAGGCAGCAGTTCAACGAATTAGAACGAAGTGAGAACTTTCATAATCACCAAGTAAGCAACCTACTTCTGGTTTATTGCTATTATTATTAATATTATTATTATTTTTCTTCAATTCCACTGCGTATCTTGAGCTTGTTTTGTAAATTGTATTTCAACAGAATCAGTTGATGAGATTGTTGACTTAAATTATTGGTGGCTAGCTTTGGTGCTTTTGTTTTTTTAAACTTTTTATCTTACTAGTTTAGCTTTTATCGATAGAACCCGCTGACCAAATTATTTTCTTGCAGATCCAGCGATGCAACTCTGTTCCAAAGCTTTTGATGGTTGTGAAATTTCTAATGCCGTTAATTCAATGATTCGAACTGGTGGTTTTTCTGCTTAAGTACTAGTAGTTCTCATGTAGATTGGTTTGTAATGGGTCTTCTTGCTGTAGATTTGATCAATTAGATTACTCTTTTGTGAGCAGACAGGTACTCTTTTCCCTTTCTAGAGTTTTTCCCCAAGTCGGGTTTTATCTATAAGAAAGGTTTTAACGAGGCCTGTTCTGCGGTTTTCATGCAAGATGTAAGTTTCGGCTTCGTTCTTCATGAGAAACCTCCATCTTTTTCTGTTGTTTTCTCTTTTAGCCGGATTGGATTGTTTTCTTTGCTTAGAGACTCTTTTGGTAATTATTTCTTTGTCTCTTTAACAAAACAAAATTTGGTATTTTGGTGTGGGGCAAGATTACCGATGGAGGCCAACATAATTGGGATGTGTTAGTAATATCTGATGTGGTTATTTTTATCATCATCTACCGGAAAAAAAAAAAAAAAAGAAAAAGAAAAAACAGAGCTAGCTAAGCTTAAGAACCGCCGATAGAAGAAAACTAAATCATAGGCTGTTGGAAGTTGTAGCGATTAAGAACGTACTGTTTATTACTTAAGCTCAAATCTGGTTTGATAAGTAAACTTCTTTGTAGTTAAACATGCCAAGTTTTTAGAGTGAGGACTTGATACTTGTGTGGCTGTGAGTAGAACTATACATTTGGAAATTGTAGAATTGTGTGTATAGCAAGATTTTTAAATATTATATATTATTCAAATAAAAAAATTATTTACTTGATAAATTCATAATTTACTGTTACTGATTAAATATTATATAAAAATTTGTTATTTATTTCAATTAATTGGTGTTATCTATAGATTATTGAAACAGATTTCAGATCAAAACAAGTTGTTGCATTAAGCTTCCACTATTTTGTTCTCTGTTTCTGCAGAGAACCCTTTAGTTCTATTTTATTACGTGGATGAACTAACTTGCCCCTATTGGCCGTTTTTGTTTTTGTTTTTTAGAAAAAACTAGTTATATGATATGCTTCACGCGTGCAGATCAGTCAAATAAAACAAAAAATAAAAAATAAAAAATAAAAAAAATCCACGTGATACTGACATGGAAAAAATGGCAATGATACGGGTTTCATGGTTGCAATATTCCGCTTAGTTTGAAAGTCATTGATCTGATCAGTTGTAGACAAACCACTCATCTTCCTTCGCTTGGGTATCTCCAGTTTCTTTCTAGTCTTTCACTGCGGGAAATGCATGGAGTGAGGCGTATTGACAGAGAGTTCTATTGTGAAAGTAACGAGAAGCCATTCCCAGTACTCGAAGAGTTAGTTCTCGTTGATTTTCCTAATTTGGAAGAATGGTTAAGTCCACATATGGATGGAGAACTTTTTCCCAACTTGAGCAAATTCACTTCATAATTGTCCGAAGCTAAATGTATTGCCACAGATTTCATCTATCCAACATTTGGATTTGGTGGGATGCAGTGCAATTTTTGTTCAGTGTTCCTTCAGAAACCAGACGTCACTTGAAAACACTTACAGTTGAGAAAGTCCGAGATTTTCTTTATTTCCTGGATGCATTTCTTTCAAACAATCCACTTCTTAGATCTTTGGAGATCAAATCGTGTCCTTCACTACGTTCACAACCTCATGACTTGGGAAATCTAGCTGCTTTGAAATCCTTGACAATCCGATGGTGTGAAGAGCTCTCCTCATTGCCACAAAGCTTGCAGAACCTTGGTGCTTTGGAATCCTTGGAGATCAGTGATTGCCACAGTCTATCCTCTTTGTCAGACGGTGGTAATGGAGGCTTAACCAACCTTTGATCTTTGTCGATCGAGAACTGCATCTCTCGAACTCTTGACGATTATGTATTGTCCACGTGTTTCTGCATTACCATGGACAGTCAAACACCTCTCTGCCCTTCGAAGCTTCAGCATCTTGTGCTGTTCACAACTCATGTATCTAACGGAGGGGCTGCAGAACCTGAGTGGACTACCAATCCTGGAAATCAGAAGCTGTCCGAACCTAAAAGTCTTACTAGATTGGATTGAGAAGCTTGTTTCATTGAGATCTTTATCAATCTCGGGTTGTCATAATCTTCGACGTTTACCGTGAAGCCATAAAGTGTCTTACTTCACTGCAACATCTGTCAATTCAAGATTGCCCTGACCTTGTAGCAAGATGTAGAGAAGAAAGGGACGACGATTGGCCAAAGATAGCTCATGTCCCTTATAAACTGATTGAATCACTGAGCCTCAAGCGTCCTAGAGAAAACGGAAGCAGCTCTTCAAAGTAGACCATGGTCATATATATTGTAGGTTCATATATTACAATTATCACGAGTAATGTCTCTAATATATTTATTTCTATATCAGCACTAAAATTAATATTTGGAAAAAAAAAAAAAAACTTAACACGTCAATTTTGACATAACTGATGTCAAAAGTGGATGTCCGTATCCTTTAGATGTGGGTTTTTAAAAAGTGATGTTTTAAGTTCTAAGTGAGTACTTTAGACATGGGTTTTTAAAAAGTGAGGTCTAAGTAGTGATGCTTAATGTTTTATTCTTAAAAAACTTAATTAAGGCATCTCCCTTAGCAAAAACAATTAGATAAACAAATTACTAGATGCTAAAAATTGAAAATGAAAAAATAATAACGATCCTATATATGTTAGCGAACACTATGAACAAGTGGTCATTATAACAAAATCAAGAAAAACTAAGGACTCGTTTGGTTGTTAGTTCATTTTGAACTAAATTGTACTTTTTTCATCATAATTTTTATCTTTTTCTGAAAAAGTTTTTTGTCTTTTCTGAAAAATTACTATTAAAACTAAAAAATCTTAAACTAAACTCATTCACCAAACACCACCTAATATTGATTGACATCGCTATTTACCTTTACATATATACATCACCTAAATTTAGCCTAATTTTATGAATGTTTGTTTTAGAAAAATGACAACAAATACATTTGACGTCGCTTTTATTAAAAGTGACGTTAAAATTTTTTTAAATAATCACTTTAGACGTCGTTTTTGTAAAAATGATATTATATTAGTGATGTCTAATGTTCTTTTTCTACTAGGGCCCTTTGAAAGGGCACTTTGATTGACATATTTTTAAATTGTGGATCTTCTACTCTGATAGCCCTTGACGGGCATGAACCATTTGCATTGTCATATTCAAAGATTATTCATGTAAACTAAAAAAGAAAAAAAAAAAAAACCAAGTGGCAAAGTGTACTTTTCAACCATAAACGAAGCCAAGCACTCAAATATCTTTCTAAGATCATGTTTGTTTGCATGTTGATTTTCAGAAAGAGAGGAAAACAAAAAAAGTGTTTTTTCTAATTTTTTTCATTATTATTCTTATTTTGAAAAATAAAAGTGATTTCATTTTTAAAATTATTTTATATAGTATCCTTTTGGAATCATTTTGAAAATTTTCTAAAGTCTTCACCTAATACATTATTTTCAATATAATTTCTTCTCAATCTAAACAACTTTTTATTTTTAAAAAGTAAAATTTTTTCCACATTTAAATGACATCTTATTCTCAAAATAAAATAAATTTCTTATTTCAAATAAAAAAATTTTCTTTTAAAATATGAACATGCAATCCAATCATGGCATAAATGGCCAAACAAAAAAAGAAAAAAAAAATACTGGACCTAGAAGATAATGAAATGACAGGGAAAAAAAATAAAAATAAAAAACGTAGCTCAGAAAAGGACAAACAAGAAAGTGGAAATGGAAAGGAGAAAGGTACCCTTTGCATGAATGATGCAGGGAATTAGCACCCATTTTGCCGAAATGGTTAGGATCCGATTGAATAATAAGTTAGAGTTGCATTTTAAGTTTTTCTAATTGAAAATGAGTGAATATTTTTGAAATGTATAATTGGTTGATATGAGAATTGAAAATAAATGGTGATATTTAAATCGTGTAAAAATCTGAAACATGTTCGGATTTTGATGGGTCATATAGATCTTGTTTTGTTGCACTTGTCATAATAAGCATTTAGCAAAATAATAAAGTTATAAACTTTTAAAATTTCCGTTTCATGAAAAAAAAAAAAGAGAAAGATAGATATAAATTTGTACTATAATTAATTAGAATAAGAGTTTTTGGAAACTAACCTTAAAAATAGAGGATGGGGATGCTTATCAAAACGAGCCGTTATTGTCATTATCATTATCATGGAATTTAAGTATGTATTTCAAACACGAGTTTGAGATGAAATTTTTAGGTTTAGTTTAGTTGACTTTTAAAAAATTAGTTATAATTTTTATTGATATTAAAAAAAAAAGAAAAAAATGAACATGAAAGCTCAGGTTTTGAACCTGTCAACTAAGATCCCTAAATTTTGAAAAAGTTTTATTTAGTGACAGAACTATCATTCTATTTCAGTGGGACGAATGCTACTTTTTTCTCTTTTAAAATTAGAGAAATAAAAACAAAAATAAAAAATAAAAAATTAACAAGGGCATATTCATAAAAACTTTATGTCAATTCACTTAAAAAAAAAATTTATGTCAATGCAAGTACGTAAAGCAGAAAAAATCATAAATTTTAAGAAAACTGTACTATGTCCAAAAATAAAAAGAAAAGAAAACCTAGAAAATTAAAGGACAAACAAGTTCACCATGAAAAGAAAGTAGAAATCGAAAAAGGAAAAAAAGTATCATTTGCATGATATTTTAGTTTTTTTTATACCAAAATTAGAACAAATGATTCGTCTCACTATTATTATCATGGAATTAAAAATTTAAAGAAGTTTGATTCGACGGAGCCAACAGTCTCTTACTCAAGTGGGGATGTACATTAAAAAATTAAAAAATTTAAAAAATTTAAAAGTTTAATAAGATGGGTACATGCAAGAATTTTTATGTCAATAGGGACAATATTAAAAATAAATCATAAAATTTTAGAGATTATTGTAAAAAGTTAAAAAAAAAAAAATTCAATGTCACCCTCTCAAGTGAGCTTGATTAGGTTGCACAAAATAAATTTTTCCGATGTCTTTTTTCCTCTATTTAATTTTCACTTCCGAAAGGGACAAAAAAAAAAAAAGTGATAGCGAAGACAAATTTTCACACTAAACAAAGTGTTATATGAATCTTGACAACTACATGACACAACCAGAGAAGCCGTAATGTGTACCTCTGAACAAATTTTGTTCGACGAAAAAAATAATAATTATCTCATAACTGTAACATGGCATCAACAACAAGGACGTAGCCTTAGGGGAGCTCCTCAACTTTTTCTTATTTGCACTTTTAGATGTGTCTTTATTCCAAATTTACATATTAGCCAAAGATTTATCTTCTTCCCCATTAAAATTTCTAGTTTAAATAATTAGAATCCAATTTATATTAGGATCCAGGTTAATTTATTGTTCAAGAAAGAAAAATTATTAATTAAATTACTAATAGGATTATCTATGTCAGTCAAATTTTATTGATCTTTGCCCAGGGTGAGTTATATATAATGTCGAAATTTCCATCTTGATTCAAAGCTCCAAGACCAAATCGGCGTCGTTCACCCACCCAGGATCCGTTGCTTCAATAATGCAAAGTCATCTTGTTGCCGCTTGTCTCGACTGTAGATTATTGATACAGATTATAGTTTGTGGATAGACTATACATATAGATAAATATGCGGTGCTGAATATAGGATTTGCACCAATCAATTGTCATTTCGTCCATTTCGAGCGGTGGAGAAAACTAACCCCTTGGGTGGTGCACATTAAAAATGCTCTGACGAAAAAGAAAAGAAAAGAAAAGAAGCGAAAAGTCAAAGAAGAAAAAACAAAATGTCTTGACTTGGGGTCAACACGAGCTTTCTCTGTAGCAAGTAGCAGAGAACGAAAGAAAAAAACAAAAAAAAGAAAGAAGTTTCCTTGCGGCCTGTTGAACTTGAGCAGGGCTTAATTAAGTTCTTGTCTAAGAACATTAATCTTGCTTTTTCGTGTTACTGCAAGGAAAAAAAAAAAAAAGAAGAAGAAAGAAGAAAAATGGCGGATCTACTTTTGTCTCCGGTTTTAGACGTGATCGTCGACAACTTGGCAACACCAGTCCTGGAAAAGTTTGGCAATCTGCGGGGTCTCAAAGACAACGTCCGAAAGCTGCGACGCAATCTACGGATGGTGCAAGCTGTTCTCGAAGACGCAGAAGAGCAACAAGCGAGCAACGGAGCGGTGAGAATTTGGTTGTCAAAGCTAAAGGAGGTTGCTTATGAAGCTGAAAGTTTGCTTCTCCTCCTTTCTGCTGACAATTCTTTGCTGAACAATATAAAATATGGAGACGAGGTCAAAGAGACGATTCATGCTTTAGAAATGGCGGCAGATGAGGGGCTTCGATTCAATTTGAAGGAGGGTAGTATAGTTCATAGAGAGTGGGACAGAAGGCCGGAAACAAGCTCTTTTGTTTTGGAACATAGAGTTTTTGGGAGAGAGAAAGATAAAGAAGAGATAGTGAAGCTGCTGTTATCTTGTGAAAGAAGCCGAGGAGGAGAAGCGTCATGCATCCCGATAGTAGGGATGGGAGGGCTTGGAAAGACGACTCTTGCTCAATTAGCGTACAACGATCATGAGGTAAAGCGTCATTTTGATGTTCAAGTGTGGGTTTTTGTTTCTGATCAGTTTGATGTCAAAAACATAATGAGAACTGTGATCGAGTCTCTCTCAAAAGATAAATGTCATTACCCGACTTTGGATGCACTATACTTGGAAGTATGCAGCTTGTTGCAATGCAAGCGATACTTAATTGTGTTAGACGATGTGTGGACTGAAAATCCTGATGATTGGGACAAACTTAGACCACTCTTAACCGCCGGCATTGATGGAAGCAAAATATTAATCACTACCCGCAGTAAAAAAGTTGCTGATCTCATGACCAATTACCCTGACTATTTGTATTGTCTCAAAGAATTGTCTAGAGATGCTTGTTGGTCCTTGTTTTTGCAACGCGCTTTTCCGCTAGGAGATGAGGAAAAGCACCCAACTCTCTTGCCTCTTGGAGAACAAATCATCACCAAATGTAGAGGAGTCGCACTAGCGGCAAAAACTTTGGGAAGTCTTCTGAAACCAAAACGAGGCATAAGAGAATGGGAGATCATACGAGATAGTGAACTCTGGAACTTGGATGAAAGCGAAAATGGGATTCTACCAGCTCTGAGGTTGAGCTACTTCCATTTTCCACTTCATCTGAAACGTTGCTTTTCACTATGCTCGATATTTCCAAGAAGTTATGAGTTCAAGAAAGAGAAGTTGGTCCGTCTATGGATGGCTGAAGGCTTTATTCAATGCAGCTCCAACTGCGGGGGGAAAGAGCCAGAGGATGTTGGCAATGACTACTTCAATGATCTTCAATGGATGTCTTTTTTCCAAGAAACGAGACGAGGAGAAAATGGTGTTGTTATTGGATACAAAATGCATGATGTCATTTATGATCTTGCACAATCTGTCAATTGCTCAGACTGCATTACACTGGACCGTGAACTTCCAACTCCAACTAGTTTCAAAAAAATTCGTCACGCAGCTGTTGTTCGTGATTTTAGGTCATCTGCAATTCCAGAGGAGATATATGAAGCTGAACATCATTTGCGGACTCTTTTATTGTTTTCTGGAGGTAATTTCGAAGTGGTTCCTAAAAAATTATTTTCAAGTCTTAAGTGTTTGTTCGTGCTGGATCTGGGTGGCTCTGGCCTCACGAATTTGGATGGTTTGGTTGGTGCTTTATCACATTTGAAGTACCTAGACCTATCTCATACCGATATTAGGAAGTTACCCCCCGAAATAGAACGGCTCCATAATTTGGAAACTTTAAACCTATTTCACTGCTATAATCTTATCCAGTTGCCGGATTTAGAAAAACTGAATAGCCTCAGACATCTCAACAATGATGGCTGTAGATCATTGACTCGGATGTTGAATGCAAAGGTTATGCATTCTGTTAGTTCGAATTGTGGTAGTCAGCTTCGGACATTACCATTGTTCGTTATAGGTGATGGGAATGATTGCAAGTTTCTTAAAAAAATCCAGCTTCGGGGGAGTTTAAAAGTGACGCAGTTAGAGAATGCAACCAACGCGCTAAAACCATTTGGAATTAGCGGAGTTGAGTCACTGGGACTATATTGGAGAACTGATGAGGGTTGCCCAATTATAAACCAAGAAGTAGAAAATGTTGGCTTTCAGTTCCAAGTAAAAAAAGGGACTTCGTTATCAAGTACATCTCAAAGAGGTAGAACCATATATCCTTTGAGGGCGGAGACGCTGCTTGACAGCTTCAAACCAGCAGATTCTCTTCAAAGACTTCTCATAAAAGACTACCCCGGGTACAGGTTTCCTAATTTGATTGCAAGAGGTTTGCGCGAGCTCGACTTGATTAGCTGCAAAAACTGTCAAAATCTTCCTAGCCTTGAAAATGTTCCTAACCTGACTAGGCTATTACTGCGGGAAATTCAGAGAGTGACATACATCGACAGACATTTTGGGCAGCTCCTAGCACTCAAAGAATTGGTCCTTGTGGATTTTCCTATGCTGGAAACATGGTCAAGTACAGGTAGTGGAAGACTTGTTTTTCCCACTTTTGGCAGACTTGTTTTTCCGAGTCTGAGAAAGCTAGTTCTCAATAAATGTCCGAAGCTCACAGTTATGCCACAAATTTTGACTATCCAGCATTTGGATTTACGGGATTGTCCTGCTATACTGGTTCATTCCTTTCAGAATCTGACATACCTTGAAATACTTGTGATACAAGGAGTCAGGGATTTGCTTCATTTCCCAGCAATGTTTCCTTTGAACAATCCTCTTCTTACAACGTTGGAGATTAAATCTTGTTCTCGGCTTCGTTCTTTGCCTGGCGAATTGGGTAATCTTTCTGCGTTGAAATCATTGACTATTCAATGGTGTGAGAATCTCTTCTCTTTGCCACAAAGTTTGCAGAACCTCAGTGCTTTGGAGTCCTTGGAGATTGGTGATTGCCACAGCCTAACATCCCTGCCACAAGGTTGGACGAGAGGCTTAGGTAACCTTCGATCTTTGTCCATTGAGAATTGCAGCAAATTGTCTTCTTTATCAATGGAATGTGAGCATCTAACATCCCTCAAAACCTTGACCATCATGTACTGTCCAACAATTGGTACATTACCAGAGGGTGTCGAACACCTCTCCGCCCTTCAACGTTTAAGCATCTTGGATTTGCCAGGGCTCATTTACCTACCCGAGGGGTTACAAAACCTCAGTTTACTTCATAGTCTCGAAATCGGAAGCTGTCCAAGCTTAAAACATTTGCCCGGGTGGATAGAGAAGCTTGTTTCGTTGAGATCTTTGACAATCTCAGATTGCCAAGATCTTAGATCTTTACCCGAAGGCCTAACATGTCTTACTGCACTACAATACTTGTCAATTCACGATTGTCCCCGACTTCTGGAAAGGTGCAAACAAGAAAGGGGTGAAGACTGGCCAAAGATAGCACATGTCCCGCACAAAAACATCGGATTACCTAAGCTCAAGCGTCCGAGGGAAGAAGGCAGCAGTTCAACGAATTAGAACGAAGTAAGAACTTTCATAATCACCAAGTACGCAACCTACTTCTGGTTTATTGCTATTATTATTATTATTTTTTTCCTCAATTCCACTACGTGTCTTAAGCTTGTTTTGTAAATTGTATTTCAACAGAATCAGTAGATGAGATTGTTGACTTAAATTATTGGTGGCTAGCTTTGGTGCTTTGGTTTTTTAAAACTTTTTTATCTTACTAGTTTAGCTTTTATCGATAGAACCCGCTGACCAAATTATTTTCTTGCAGATCCAGCGATGCAACTCTGTTCCAAAGCTTTTGATGGTTGTGAAATTTCTAATGCCGTTCATTCGATGATTCAAACTGGTGGTTTTTCTGCTTAAGTATTAGTAGTTCTCATGTAGATTGGTTTGTAATGAGTCTTCTTGATGTAGATTTGATCAATTAGATTACTCTTTTGTGAGCAGACAGGTACTCTTTTTCCTTTCTAGAGTTTTTCCCCAAGTCGGGTTTTATCTATAAGAAAGGTTTTAACGAGGCCTGTTCTGCGGTTTTCATGCAAGATATAAGTTTCGGCTTTGTTCTGCATGAGAAACCTCCATCTTTTTTTGTTGTTCTCTCTTTTAGCCGGATTGGATTGTTTTCTTTGCTTAGAGACTCTTTTGGTACTTATTTCTTTGTCTCTTCAATGAAACAAATTTTGGTATTTTGGTGTGGGGCGAGAGTACTGATGGATGTCAACATAATTGGGATGTGTTAGTAATATCTGATGCGGTTATTTTTTGTCATCATCTACTGGAAAAAAAAAAAAAAAAACGGAGCTAGCTAAGCTTAAGAACCGCCGTTAGAAGAAAACTAAATCATAGGCTGTTCAAAGCTGTAGAGATTAAGAACGTACTGTTAATTACTTAAGCTCAAATCTGGTTTGTTAAGTAATAAAACATGCTAACTTTTTAGAGTGAGGACTTGATACTTGTGTGGCTGTGACTAGAATTATAGATTTGGAAATTGTAGAGTTGTTATTTTTATAAAGTAAGTAAATAGCAAGATTTTAAAATGTTATACATTATTTCAAATAAAGAAATTATTTACCTAATTAATAAGTTTATTATTTACTGCAACTTATTATATATTATGTAAAAATTTGTTATTTATTTCAATTAATTTGTGTTATCTATAGATTATTGAAACAGATTTCAGATCAAAACAAGTTGTTGCTTTAAGCTTCCGCTATTTTGTTCTCTGTTTCTGCAGAGAACCCTTTTGGTTCTGTTTTATTAGGTGGATGAACTAACTTGCCCCTATTGGCCGTTTTAGTTTTTGTTTTTTTCAGAAAAACTAGTTATATGATGTGCTTCGTGCGTGTGGATTAGTCAAATAAAAATAAAAATAATAAATAATAATAAATCCACATGATACTGACATGGGAATAACGTGTCTACCACGTCGCAAGGAGAGAGGGAATGATCAGAAAAGCTACTCTTATAATATAATATATAACTAAATATCAAATAAATAATTGCGAACAAAAATAAGAGAAATCATTCTTGTTTTTTGCTTTAAAAAATGTTAAATTTAAACAATACCGAACAAGGCGTATTCATACCAAAATATAATTTTTCCAAAACAGCTAAAAGTTGTTCCATTCATTTTTATCAGGAGTTTATGAGGCGAAAATAGAATGAACTATTTACTAATAAGGCTAAGATTTACAAATTACTAATGTATTAGCTATGATTCTCTAATGACAAAGTGTCTCAATTTTCTTATCCTTTTTTCCTTTCCAACAATTTTTTTTTTCAATATTGTAATTTGTTTATTGATAGATTTTATATATGTGCTTTTACAAATTTGTAAATATGGGAAAGAGTTTTTTAATTATTTGGTATGAGTAATGTGATAATATATCAACATAACATGTCATTGCCGGGACGCAGGTAATGAGGCTCTCTTAGATGTTATAGACAAATTACTGCAAATAGGTTATTTTCAACAATGTTTAAAATAAATAGCATATTCTAAAAATATTTGAGGTAAATAACATATTTATGATAAATTATTTATCTTTGAAAATTTTTTAAGGTAATTTTATCATAAAAATGATATGTAAATAAATGATATATCATAAATACAACATTAACCATAAATATTTTATCTATAAAAATATTTTTTTAAGATAATTTTTTCACTAATATACTTTATAAATACACCATTTATCGAGAATATATTATTTACCATCATCAAAAAGTTTTATGCTATTTATTTTTATTGCTAGAGGTTTTTGGCCTATTCTCTTATTCTCCTGTTGTTATATATATGTACAAATACATATATATGTATGAAAGTCTTCTGTTTGGCAATCAAATATGTCTGGTAATTGTAATTTTCAAAATAATTATGCAAAATATTTATTTTCAGGACCTGTTTTAAAATATGTCTATTTGTTTAAATAAGATGTAAATGTCTATTTTATACAAGCAAATTCTTGTACTATTCATTTTGCCATTTTACTACCATTATTTTCACTTATTATATTTTATATCTTTTTTCCTTATTTGGTTTTTGTAATTGTTGTTATCCTTATCGTAATAACCAATTTTTTATTATAGTGACCGTTTATTAATATGGTTTGGGTTTTTTTTGAAACATATTTCTAAGTATAATTTAGGTTTTTTAGAAACTTATTTTTTTAGTATGATTCAAATTTTTTATAATAGTTGTAACATCATTATGATAATGTATTTTACTATTTTATGATAATTCTATGATTTATTGAAACCCATAATTCTTTAAGGTTTATTAATGTTGTCTTTTGTATATTTTTTATTATCTTTTAATGTTAGTGAACTTTTATTATCTATTTTTTTAATCGAGTTATTGCTTTTTGTAGTACTTTTAAAGGTCCATTTCAAAGAGTTTTTACGTTTGGTTTTAGTCAATAGAAGAAGTTTTAATGCAAGTGTGTTGAAAATGATTAATAAAACAGTAGTGATGGTTGCATCATTTTGGTAATTAAATTGCTCAAGGAGAACTTTTTGAAATTATATCCGCTTATGTCAATTACAAAGGGAGAAAATTTATTATGGAGAAATGATCCAATAACTCTTTACACAAAAATAATTCAAATTAACAACAATAAACATAATAGACTTCTTTTTGGAAACCAAAAAAAAAAAAAAAAAGACCCAATAAAAAGGAAAAAAAAGAAAAAGAGACCCTTACAATCCCCTTTTATCAATTAGGAAAACCCAAAAAGACAGAAATTTAATCATGGAAAGAAGGAGGAAAAAACCTTCAGTACAATTAGACATGATCATAGTTAAGGTGATTAGAGTTTTTGCCTTTTGGTGAGAAGTGTTAAGATTAGGAGAGCTTTTAATGAAGAGAAAGTGAAAAAAAAAAAAAAAAATACAAACAGAAGTACAAGTTAAAAATTAGGAGGAAAAAAAAAAAAAAAAAAACAAACCCAAGATTGAAACCCATAATTCTTTGAGGTTTAGTAATGTTGTCTTTTGTATATTTTTATTATTTTTTAATGTTAGTTAACTTTTATTATCTATTTTTTAATTGAGTTATTGCTTCTTTGTAGCACTTTTAAAGGTCCATTCCACAGAGTTTTTACGTTTGGTTTTAATCAATAGAAGAAGTTTTAATGCATGTGTGTTGAAAATGATTAATAAAACAGTAGTGATGGTTACATCATTTGGTAATTAAATTGCTCCAGGAGAACTTTTTGAAATTATATCTGTTTATGTCAAATTACAAAGGGAGAAAATGTATTATAGAGAAATGATCCAATAACTCTTCATAACAAAGGAACTAAAATAATTACACAAAAATAATTCAAAGTAATGACAATAAACATAATAGACTTCTTTTTTTGGGGGAAAAAAAAAAGACCCAATAAAGAGAGAAGGGGGGGGGGGGGGGGGGGGGGTGTTGTTGGTGGTGAAGAGAACCCGTACAATCCCCTTTTATCAATTGGGAAACCCCAAAAAGACAGAAATTTAATCATGGAAAGAAGGAGGAAAGAACCTACAGCACAATTAGACATGATCATAGTTAAGGAGATTAGAGTTTTTGCCTTTTGGTGAGAAGCGTTAAGATTAGGAGAGCTTTTAATGAAGAGAAAGTGAAAAAAAAAAAATACAGATAGAAGAACAAATTAAAAATTAGGAGGAAAAAAAACAAAAAAACAAACCAAAGATAAAAATAAAAAATAGAAAAATGAAACAAAATAAAAAATTGTAAAAAGAAAAGAAATAGTGACAAGCAAATAAAATTAAAGTAAAGTAAAATAAAATAAAATGAAAAATGAATTAGTACCTAAGAAGTAAACAAAAAGGCTTTTAGAGAAAATAAAAAAGCATCAAATTGATGAGATAAAACTAATAAAATTTAGCTTCTTCCTCTTCAGCAAAGGAAAAAAAAAAAAAAGCTTCTTCTTCACTATATATATATATATATATATATATATATATATTAAACTTTAGTTTCTGTTTGCAGCACACTGTTTTCATATTAGAAAAATTCATTTTGTATTGAGAATCCGAAATAAATTAATTGCTTAGAATAAGAATAAACAAAAGTAATATTGACAGACATAATATAGCGATAATTTTATATCTGATTTCATCATAATTGTGTAGAGTACGAATCTCCCACTCTCAAGTTAAAAAAAAAAAAACCTAAAAAGGTGAACTTGGATATGTTTTTAATTAACATGTTAATCTTAAAATGGCATGCTAAACACCCTATTAGTTGAACTTTAAAAAAAAAAAAAACGTTTTACACAAAAAAAAAAAAAAAGAGAGTAATTATCCATCATGTGGGAGGCCAAGCATGAAGCAACTGCCAAGGAATGAAGGACAAACATGAAAAAAAAAAAAAAAAAAAAGAAGAGAGAAAAGGAAGAAGCATTAACACGGTGTGTATTTAACTATAAAAAATGAACGGGTGAATCCATATATCCACTTTTCTAATATAGTTAAGATAAACTCTTCAATTGACATTTATAATGTAAATGATCTATGAACAACTTGTGACAATTAATTGATTTTATTGTTATTTTAAATAAAATTACACATAACATGATATTATTTAATAATTGTTGGGACATAAAAAAACAAATACTCTTATGACAAAATTAAAAAGAGAGTTATATCTTAAGTACCTCCTTATATCTTTACGCATTATAACATTAAATATGATAATTTTAATATTATAAAATAATTAAGTTATCAATCTTAATAATATGTTGGATATAAATATAAGAAGGTGTCAAATTTATGAAATTTTTCCATAGTATCATGCAATTGAAACAATATATTAGTTCACATTTGAGAAACCGATTAGGTGTGCTTCCCGAAAGAATCTGTTTCATATATTATTAGGGGGTGTTTGGTGTATGAGTTTGAGTTAAGATTTGTAAGTTTAAATAGTAATTTTAGTTGACTTTTTCAGAAAAGACAAAAAACTTTTGAGGAAAAAGACAAAAAACATGATGAAAAAAGTATAGTTTAGTTTAAACAGAGATGTTTGCCAAACTAAGCCTTTATACTTTTTATTTTTTATTTTTTAAACTTATTACTGCCTCATAAGACTGGACTTTTGGTGGGAAAAACAAAGAAAAACGAAAAGTACTATGCAGCTGCGTGACTAATAATTTTATTCGATATAAACAAAAACAACAAAAGGTTCAATGTCTAGACTTGATCAGGTCGATGAACTAAAAGCTTAAAAATTGGGCAGGCTGGTTTTTGACCGTTTAAAACCATCAAAACCATCTTGTTAGTGGAGTTTAGTCTTGTGATCATCTTGTGTTCCCGTTCGAGAATGGCTGATCTAGTTCTGTCTCCTGTTTTAGATGTGATCATTGAGAAGCTAACTACTCATACCCGGGAAAGGATCGGGAATAGGTGGAACGTCGAAGACAACATCAAATACAGCTGTCAGAGTTTGGTTGTCAAAGTTTAGAGAAGTTGCTTTTAGTGCTGAAGACCTGCTTCTCTTTCTCCCACGCGGACCTGCTACCATGATCGTTAGGCCTAAATTAGCAGACGAGGTCATTGAGATGCATGCGTTGCAGATGGCCTCAGATGAAAGACTCCGCCTGAATTTGAGGGCGAGAGTTGCGGTTCACAAAGAGTGGGACAGAAGAGAAACAAGCTCTTTCGTTGTGGAAGCTGAAGTCTACGGAAGAGAGGACGACAAAGAGGAGATAATCAAGCTGTTGTTATTTGGTGCAACTACTAGCTCTATAGTAGCGATTGGAGGGATAGGAAAGACAACTCTTGCACGGTTAGCGTATAATGATGAAAAGGTAACACAACGCTTTGATGTTAAGTTGTGGATATTCGTTTCCGACCAATTAGATGCCAAAAAGATTATGACCACAGTGATAGAGTCTCTTACCAATGATAAATGTTGTTACTCGAATATGGATGCACTATACTCGGCAGTGAACAGATTGTTAAAGTCGCAAAAGATACTTGATCGTGTTGGATGATGTTTGGACAGAAGATCAGGGTGATTGGGACAAACTGACACCATTGTTTAGGGGCGGCATTCATGGAAGCAAAGTGTTAATCACGACATGCAGTAGAAAAGTTGCGTCCTCGACATGTCCTCCAATTCTTTCATACCACTTGAAAGAGTTGTCTGAGGATGCTTGCTGGTCTTTGTTTAAGCAGTGTGCTTTTCGACGAGGAGAAGAAGAGCAACACCCTGCTCTACAACAAATCGTCAGGAAATGTGGAGGATTCGTGCTAACTACAAGAACCTTGGGAAGTCTTGTGCGCTTCAAAAGAGAGAAGATAGATTGGATGTTCATACGAGATAGTGATCTGTGGAACTTGGAAGAATGCAAATGTGGAATCCTACCAGCTTTAAGGTTGAGCTACTCTCATCTACCGCGGCATCTAAAACATTGCTTTTCATTTTGCGCATTATTTCCCAGAAATTATAAATTTAAAAAGGAGAAGTTGATTCATTTGTGGATGGCTGAAGCCTTTATTGAAAGAAGCACCAACGACAGGGGAAAAGAGCCAGCGGATGCTGGCAATGACTACTTCAACGATCTTCAATGGATGTCCTTTTTCCAATAAATAAAGCAAAACGAAAGTGGTGGCGTTATTAGATACAAGATGCATGATGTCATTTATGATCTTGTGCAATCAGTTACTAACTCAGACTACATCATACTAGACCGGGGTTATGCAACTCCAACTAGTTTTACACAAATTCGTCATTCATCTGTCGTCCGTGATTTCAGATGATCTACGGTACTTCCAGAGGAGTTATACCAAGCAAGTCACTTGCGAACTCTCCTGTTGTTTAGTGGAGGTAATTTTGAGGTTGTTCCGCAAAGATTATATTCAAGATGTAAATCTTTGATTGTGCTGGATTTGAGTGGCTCGGGCCTGAAAATTTTGGACGGTTCAATAAGTTATTTGTTACTTCTGAAGTATCTTGACTTATCTCATACCGCTATTAGGAAGTTACCATCTGAAATAGAAGTACTCCGTAATTTGAACTTTAAACCTATTTAAGTGCTGCTATCTTGAAGAGTTACCCAATATAAGTAGCATGCGCTGCCTTAGACATGTCTACAATGATGGATGTAAAGCATTAACTGGGATGGTGAAAACTTAATTCTCCCATGAAAGATATAAAGATTCAAACGTTGCCATTGTTCGTTGAAAGTGGGCTTGCCGACATCATATTTTTGTAAGATCTTAAAAACCTTCGGGGGAGTTTAAAAATTACGCACTTAGAGAATGCTGAACCAGGGTTTCGAGGATTCAAGATAAGGGAAGGAATTGAGTCTTTGGGCCTATACTGGGGGTCTGATGTTGGTTGCCCCAACATAAATCCAGAAGAGGAATTTTTTGTAAACAGGTTCGATGAAAGAAAACACACTCGGTCATCAGGGCCATCACGAGAGATTCAGATTGATCCGGAGAATGGAGAAGAAGTTCTCATGAAACTTGAAATATTCAACTGCAATATTAGAAGACTGCTAGTAAAAGGATACCCGGGGAACAGGTTTCATGGTTGCAATATTCCGCTTAGTTTGAAAGTAATTGATCTGATCATTTGGAGACAAACCACTCATCTTGCTTCGCCTGGGAATCTCCAGTTTCTTACTAGTCTTTCACTGCGGGAATATGCATGGAAAGAGGCGTATTGACAGAGAGTTCTATTGTGAAAGTAACGAAAAGCCATTCCCAGTACTCGAAGAGTTAGTTCTCGTTGATTTTCCTAATTTGGAAGAATGGTTAAGTCCACATATGGATGGAGAACTTTTTCCCAACTTGAGCAAATTAACTCTTCATAATTGTCCGAAGCTAAATGTATTGCCACAGATTTCATCTATCCAACATTTGGATATGGTGAGATGCAATGCTATTTTAGTTCAATGTTCCTTCAGAAACCAGACTTGGCTTGAAACACTTACAGTTGAGAAAGTCCGAGATTTGTTTTATTTCCCGGAAGCATTTCTTTCAAACAATCCACTTCTTAGATCTTTGGAGATCAAATCGTGTCCTTCGCTACGTTCACAATCTCATGACTTGGGAAATCTAGCTGCTTTGAAATCCTTGACAATCCGATGGTGTGAAGAGCTCTCCTCATTGCCACAAAGCTTGCAGAACCTTGGTGCTTTGGAATCCTTGGAGATCAGTGATTGCCACAGTCTATCCTCTTTGCCAGACGGTGGTAATGGAGGCTGAACCAACCTTCGATCTTTGTCGATCGAGAACTGCAACAATATGAGTTCGCTGTCAATGGGCTGCAGAACCTGAGTGGACTACAAAGCCTGGAAATCAGAAGCTGTCCGAACCTAGAAGTCTAGCCAGATTGGATTGAGAAGCTTGTGTCATTGAGATCTTTATCAATCTCGGGTTGTCATAATCTTCGACACTTACCTGCAGGCATAAAGTGTCTTACTTCACTGCAACATCTGTCAATTCAAGATTGCCCTGACCTTGTAGCAAGATGTAGAGAAGAAAGGGGCGAGGATTGGCCAAAGATAGCTCATGTCCCTTATAAACTGATTGAATAACCGAGCCTCAAGAGTCGGAGAGAAGAAGAAAGTAGCTCTTCAAAGTAGACCATAGCCAGGACTTTACTATTAACTGAGTAAGCAACTTCTAGTCCATGGTCATATTGTAGGTTCATACTGGTTTATGAAATGTATCCTCTGTTATCTTTTACTTCGTAATTGTTTGGGTTTTGATCCTTGTGTATCCTGGTCTAATAAGTTAAAGATTAATCTAATCCGATACATGAATACAACAAAATAATATATATCGCATTGTTGTGTAATCATTACTAAAAAGTTGGAACTATTTCCTGTAAATACAATTCTAGTTTTCTTTGAATAGCAAGCATTGTGTAGTAACAAACTTCGTTGTCATGTATCGGTTCTTCCTATGCTTCAGAAGCTTGTTTTGTGAATTTTGGTCAACATTTATTAAGAGTGCGGTACTGGAAAGCTTAACAGAACTTGGAAGGTATCAGCCAGTTTCTCATTTAGGAGTAAATGAGATCCGAGTTCAAAATAACAATCCTTGAGTTCAAAACTAAATAATTTGATTTGTCAATACGAAAAGAAGGTCATAGAAATTTAGCTATGTGGAATTTTTAGTCAACCCTAACTCCATTGCCTTTTAACCGAGTCGTACATGATATTCTTACAGAGCAGAAAAATCACTCAGTAGAAATGAAGATGTTGAAAACAATGTTATAAACCCGTTGCAAGTCCCTCTCTTCAACCAGTAATTGGTGGCATAGCATTTCAGATTTTTAATATCCGTTTCATTAACGGAGCATTTTTTTACTTGTTATGTACAGACTCCAAGATTCTTGCTTCAGTTGGCTTCTGTTCTCTGGATTATTTTCTCAAGTTTTGGAGCCGCAATTTTCGGAAGACATTTCTTGCATCTTAGATGTTTAATGTTTCAATTTCAAGATAAATGTTTTATTCCGAATTTGTCCTTGCAAGGTTTTAATCAATAAGGTGTTCTTCCTTCATGAATCTTGTGTGGGTTTTTTACTTTGTGCTGTATTTTGTTATTTGTTAAGGGTGGATGGAGTGGCAAAAAAAAATGATGCCTACCTTATTCTTTTCTTTGGTCTGCTCAGATTTGAATCTCATAGAGCTTTCATAGGACCCCACTCTGACTTAGGTTGTGGATGCATTGGATCGGTGATATTCTGGGTAGGGTCTGGATTGATGACTGAAAGAGACTAGATTAAAAGCTCATATTTTCCTTGCCATACCTAGGGAAATAGATTCCGCTTGTGAGGTTGAAATTGGGGCAATCAGGGACCACAACCAGAGCCTTTTTTTCCTTAAAAAAAAAAAAAAAGAAAATCTAGTAGACTCTTTATATTGTTAGAACACTTTTCTTTCTTTCTTTCTTTCTTTGTTTTGTTTTGTTTTGTTTTATGTTTTTAGAGTGGACTGTTCCATACGTTGTCTAGTGAGTGCCAATTTGTTAGAATATACTAGATTTTTTCAAGTCCAATTGCTCTGTCTTTTCATTTAAAATACAAATAAAGTTCTTCTAAGTCTTGGCGATGCTTGTGTTGATTGCAAAAACTATTGTTCATGCAGCTGATAAGCAAAATTTATGCTTGTTCTGATTTCCAAGTTTGTAGAGAACTTAGCATTTATAATGAAAGGGATTTGCACAAAATATACACTTTTGAACACTTAAAAAAAAAGCCTAAAACTAAATTTTTTAAAAATTTAAACCAATTTTAAATTCATCTTTTTTTTTTTTTTTTTTTTAAATTCTACATTTGTCTTTTAACATTTTTCTGATACACAGATTGTCTTTTAATGGGAAATTTTTTTTTTTTTTTGGTTACATATCCAGATTCCACGTTTAAAAAAAAAAATTATATAACAAGATTTAAGGATATATATCCATATTTTTTTTTTATCATTATGATAATAACCATATTATAATCGATTAATGTTTCAATATGCTGAAAATAATAATATAGTGAGTACGATAACAACTTAATCACTTTGATGATTAAGTTTTGTCATACGATATTTATATTATAATGATTTTATCACTATCTTGTATATTTCTAACAAGTAAAAAATATAATCTTGATCTGTATGATAATTATCGTATTATTCTACAAAAGAATTTCATATATCATATTTTAGATTTTATCACAATTACTATCATATGACCGTGTCATTGACCAAAAAAAAAAAAAAAAAACAATGAATCACCAAATTTAATTTCATAGCATATTCATCTCATCAATAAGATATATTGATGGTAAATATGAAAAATCAACAACAAATAACAAAATATAGATGATTAGTTTTTAAGAAGAAATTTTTAGGTAAATGATATATTTTTTTTGGAAAAAATATTTTTGGAAATGAAATAAATGAGGTCCTTTTTTCAGGATGAAATCTTTTTTTTTTTTTTCTCTTAAATTAGAATTAAGGATATTTTTATCAAAGTCAACATGATCAATTTTCTTTTTATTCAATTTTACAATTAATTTATTTTTGAACCTTTTTTTAAATTATGTTTTGATTTAGTCATATATGGTGAGAGAAAATTATTTAAATAATTATATTTATTTTTTATTTATTGATTAATATGATATAAATTCTTAATTTTTAACTAATATGATACAAATAGTAGTTAACTAATTTAATTTTATATCATCTCAGTGTAATGTTAAATTTTTATATCATATTAATATGTATAGTTTTTAAATTTATATCATTTAGATGATTTTTTTTAGATGATTGATTATATATATATATATATATATAAAAGAAGTTGTACATACCAAAGGCCCAAGAAAAATCAAGTATGTGCAAACTCAACTTGCAACTGATTGTTTTGTGTCTAGGTGTACTTTTCCATGGTTCATAAGATCCAGAAAGGCACCGAGTCTTTTTTATAAGCACCGAAAGTTTCCGTTTACTAACTTATTGATCGACCAAAATACATTGCCGGAGAAGACAAAGAGTTGCAGATGCAGATTTAATTCCGAACAAAGGCATATCCAATCCCAAGCATGAATTTCTAAAATAAATTATAAATTAAAATTATTACTTTTGTCTTCTCTTTCTTCAGCCAATTCCACCCCATTTTTTTTTCCTTCTATTAAGGCGTTGGCTTTTTATTTGTCCCTTTTATTATTATTATTATTCATATATATATATATATATATATGTATTAAAGAGCCCCCATCTGAAATATATATATATATATTTTTAATACTTTGGATCTATTCAGTTAGAAGAAGTTTCCACTCAAAAATTAAAAAAAAAAAAGAAAAAGAAAAACAAAGAAAAAAGCTCTGATTTCGAAGTCTAAGAAATAAAGACGACAAACACGGAGTTGTTTAGCAAAGGAAAAAACAACGAAGATGGAGTTGAAGGAAAGAGAAATGCGAGAGGAAGGATCCTCTTAGCGCGTACCACAAATCACCGAAAGGTTCGGTTGACTAACTTACTGACCATCCAAAATGCACTGTTATTAATGTAACCACTCAATCCCGAGATCGTGATTAGTTAGGATTATTCAGAATTAATTAAAGAAAAAACATGATTTATTAGCAAAATCTGATAAATAATATTTTTCTTGTAAAATATATAGTAACATATATTGTTCTGGAAACTTCAAATTACACTTACTTATAAAACAGTCCATGACTTATAATTTTTGTCCAATTAATATAACTACTGGATAGTATCGACTAATACAGTATCATATATCAAATAACAATATACAATTCAAAGTAAAATAAAATAACAAAATCGCTATACTAATTTGACAATCAAGCCTTCAAGCAACAACAGCTAGAACATCATCTTGATAATTACACTCGCTAACCCTTATAGTTCATGATTAGATCTCCTATCGAAATTCCATCTTATTGAGGGTATATTAAGAAAAAAAATTATTTAATATTATGAAAAGTTATTATTTTATATGTAATTAGTACAACAAAATGTTTTTTTTTTTTTTTTTTTTTTTATATAGCATAGTACTACATAATGTTACAACAAATGATGATGTTACTAAAAAAATTGAAAAAAAAAAAATTAGTTAGAGAAAACAAAATGTAAAGTCAAATAATTTCTCAAAGTCCAAGATATTTTTTCTTCCTATTCACCAAAAAAAAAAAAAAAAAACTTTTTTTTTCTTCCTTTGACACTATAGTCTAAAAAAAGTAGTTGAAGCATTTAGCTGAAAAGTCATATGTGGTCCATCCATGGCTTCGTGAATTTTAGTCATCATTTACAGCTTAATTTGCTGAATTTGTTTTTTTTTTTGTTTTTTGTTTTTTGGTCTTGATCAACACATAAAACTTATTGACCGGCATTCTAATGAGAATCAATCTTTTATATGTAATTTCGAATAACCATAAAAAATAAAAAAAAAATCAGTAACATTACATCTCCTATCGATTCTGTTACTATGAATATCGTAGAACCTACTACTAATAGAATGGAAATGACTAAACCCAAATCTACTCAATAGTATGGCTTCGATTGATGCGAGCTTGTTCGACTCAAAAGGATTGTTCTCCTACGTTGTTTGGTTGCTCTTTGTGCCATATTTTTCTCTGACATGTTGAAGTCCACGAACACTGTAAAACAGGGGATGCTAGGTGTGTGGGGGATGCTATTTCTTGAAGTAACAAAACTGAAAGAGTGTTCTTTTGTTTTTAATTAAAAAAAAAAAAAAAAAAACTTAAGGATGAGTGATTCGAACTCTATATTTCATAGTAGAATTAGGTATAAAATTACTATTGACTATGTCTATAACCACAACTGCCAAAAAAAAAAAAAAGTGTATTTCAGTGGAAAAAATGGGAAAATGTTGAGAAAAAAAATCATAAAATATAGGTTGAAGTGCTCATATGAGTTTAAAAAAAAAAAAAAGAAAAACAACTAATGGAATTAGTAACTATTGGATTATTCAGTTGTGCCTCTAAATTTTATCATCATTTTAATTTGTCCTACTTAACCTCATTCTGTTAGAATTTAGATTAAAAAAAAAAGATTTAGAGGTAAATAATTTTTTTAAGAAGTTTTTTTATAAATTGCTGAAGTTTTTAAAAATTAGTCTAAAGGCTTTTTTCTAGTGTTCAATAAATTTTCTTAAGATTGACATATAATAATGTTAATACAATATTGATTAACTGTAGTTAATCATCGATTGACCATAATATAAATTATTTATTTTCAAGTCAGTCTTTAATTGACTATGGTTAATTACTAACTGACCATATCTGGAAAAAAAAATGGCAAATGTCCATTTTGTTAAATAAATAAATAAAACTTCAGCCATCTATAAGATAAGGTGATCAAAATATACAACCAGTCCAATTTTTTTTTTTTTTAAAAGGTCAAAAAATTGGTTAAGTACGATTATCTGACTTTTTTCATTTATTTTTAACAGAAATTCTAATAGAAAAAGCTACGTCAAACTAATTATCTTTTTTTTTTTGGTCCCTTTTTTCAACAAAATTTCTAATAGAAGGAATTAAGACCAATTTAGAATTTAAGATATGAAATGAGAGTTTTAAAATTAGTGAGAAAATAGAAATGATCCTATAGTTTGAAGGTTCAGCATGAGACTAATCCTAACTATTCATATGATAGTTTGTGTCAAAGACCCACGTGTTACTTTTGGTATGTTCGACAGCAGAAAAAAGCTTGGAGCATAATAGATACTAACTACCATTATCAATGGAAAGGTGGATCCTATTTGTGGATACCATGTCATTAAATCCGCACTACATTGCTTAATATCATTAGTGTTCCTTATAGATGGAAACCTCCTACATATATAAAGGAATAGATATGCTCTTCACTCTGCTTTTTTCATCGTAAAATATGCGAGATTTAACTGCATTTTAAAGTCTTGGGAACCACACTTTTTTTAGTGATCCTAATTGCAAGTACATTAATGTCTGTTGTTGATTGAAGCTTTCTTTTTTTTTTTTTTAACATTATTTTACTATCCGAGATTCAAGTACAGGAGCTTGCCTTTTTTTTTTTTTTTTAACACTTATATCTTGACAAGTTTTAAAATTTGTGAGACCCACTCGAAATTACTTTTGTTTTTTCAACCATTTCTCTCTCTTTCCCTCTCTGTCGCGCTATGTTATTTTTTTTTTTTTTTTTTTTTTTTTTTTTTTACGTATTTCTTTAAGCTGTAAAGCATATATGAGGAAAAGGGAACTAAAGCATATATTTTGCAACAACGAGAAACAATATATGTAAAAGCATCATTTATAACTGAAGATATCTATCTTAAATGACATATCATTTAAAGAAAAGTTAATCATTTAAGTATGTTAATAAAAAAGTGACATTTTTGTTGTTTTGCTATCAAAAAAACTTTTTTGTCATTTGACAGAAGGTAATCATTTTAGTATTGTTCTTAAAATTAAACGGAATAAAAAAAAATATTGCGTACAAAACGAAGAATTTTTTTTGGATAGCAAAAACGAATAAAAGTGAGATCAAGATCAAATTAAAGAAAAATTAAAAAAATAATAACTATATTAAAAGAGTGAATATGGATCTACTATTTATTTTTGGGAGAGGCTGTGGTAGAGCCTCTCCCAATGACTCTACCGGTAGAGTCAATTTTTAAACCGTTGAGATTTAATCGAACGGTTAAAATGTTATTGGTGTACCATATTTATTGTACACCTTACCTCATATAATCTTTCTCACACAAATATTTTCCGTGGCCGGCGATCTTCTCGCCGCCCGTGACGGACGCCGGCGACTCCCCCCCGACGCCGGCGTCCCACCTCCGGCCGCCGGCGCCCCCTTTCTCTCTCTTCCCCTTTCTCTCTCCTCTTCTCTCTCTCTCTTCCCCTCTCTCTTCCCCTTTCTCTCTCTTCCCCTCTCCTCTCCGGCACCCCCCCACCACCGGCCCCGCCGGCCCCCAGCCCCCGCCCGCCCCCCGGCCCCCCCACCCTGCCCGGAGGCCCCCCTCCCCCGGCCTCCCCACCCCCCCGCCTCCCCCTCTCTCTCTCTTCCTCTCTCTCTCTTCCCCTTTCTCTCTCCTCTTCCCCTCTCTCTTCCCCTTTCTCTCTCTTCCCCTCTCCTCTCCGGCACCCCCCCACCACAGGCCCCGCCGGCCCCCAGCCCCCAGCCCGCCCCCCGGCCCCCCCACCCTGCCTGGCGGCCCCCCTCCCCCGGCCTCCCCCTCTCTCTCTCTCTCTCTCTACCCCACCCCAGCCCCGTCCCCCCCACACCACCCCCGACGTGAGAAGAGAGAGAGAAAGGGAGGGGGAGCCGCGGGTGGGGGTGGGATGGGGGGGCGCGGGGCGGCCGGGGGTGGGGGGCCCGAGGGTCGGGAAGAAAGAGAGAGGGGAAGAGAGGAGAGAGGAAGAGAGAGAGGGAAGAGAGAGAGAGGGGAAGAGAGAGAGTGGGAGGCGGGGGGGTGGGGAGGCCGGGGGAGGAGGGGCCACCGGGCAGGGTGGGGGGGCCGGGGGCCGGGCTGGGGGCCGGCGGGGCCGGTGGTGGGGGGTGCCGGAGAGGAGAGGAGAAGAGAGAGAATGGGGAAGAGAGAGGGGAAGAGGAGAGAGAAAGGGGAAGAGAGAGAGAGGAAGAGAGAGAGAGGGGGAGGCGGGGGGGTGGGGAGGCCGGGGGAGGGGGGCCGCCGGGCAGGGTGGGGGGGCCGGGGGGCGGGCTGGGGGCTGGGGGCCGGCGGGGCCGGTGGTGGGGGGGTGCCGGAGAGGAGAGGGGAAGAGAGAGAAAGGGGAAGAGAGAGGGGAAGAGAGAGAGAGAAGAGGAGAGAGAAAGGGGAAGAGAGAGAAAGGGGCGCCGGCGGCCGGGGCTGGGGCCGGAGGTGGGACGCCGGCGTCGGGGGGGAGTCGCCGGCGTCCGTCGCCGGCGGCGAGAAGATCGCCGGCGACGGAAAATATTTGTGTGAGAAAGATTATATGAGGTAAGGTGTACAATAAATATGATACACCAATAACATTTTAACCGTTCGATTAAATCTCAACGGTTTAAAAATTAACTCTACCGGTAGAGTCATTGGGAGAGGCTCTACCACAGCCTCTCCCTTTATTTTTTTGTAGTAAAATACACACCGTTTTGGTGTTTCTTTGCTTTAAGTTATCCTTTTTCTTGGCAATTGCTTCATGCTTTGCCTCCCACACACTGTTGCAAGTATTTTGGGATTTGAGCACAAAAGAAGCCAAAATTTTAATATATTACAAAATTGTCAATGTAGTAAATAAAATACCAATATGATTATATAATAAAATTTAAATTATTGATTTAAATCATTCTTTTTTAAGAAAAATATTATTTTATGTTTTACGTTATAAAAATCTCAATTACAATTTAATACGTGCATCGTATGTACTAGTTGGATAAAAAGATAGATATCCCTTTTTCTTTTTTTTTCCCATAGCCTAACTTAAGGCAGGGTCGATGTCGAGAATCAAACAGGAGGACTATCCCAAACCCTGTGCATTTGCTCATTTACGAGTTAAAAGAAAAACATTTTTAATGGTAATTTTTAAAAAATATGTTGCAATATTATCAAAACTCAAAGCAAGTTTCATTTAATTAAAGTATGTTTATTTTGCATTAAAGGGAAAGGGAAAATAATTAGTTATTTTATTTCTCAATTAATTATATGTGTACTTATAAAATGAGAAATGAGAATTTAGTGACCCTAATAATACAAGGAATGAAGAATGAGAATGTCAATTCTTGCATCCTTTTGGTGTTGATTCCTCATTAAAAATAATAAATATAAATTTATTTATATACTCCTAATAAGTTTTCATTTTTTAATTGTGTAAAATGAAATTTTAGTAATTACATTAAGAAAACTAATGTTACTAAGTTAAGTAAACACTAAAAAAGAAATGAGATTGTTTTGCCTCATACCATCAAATATGAAAGTAAACACTAGAATAACAATCAATGATTTTTCTTCATACTATTTTACTTTGTATTTCAATCTTATTACTTTTTCTATTACATTCTTTGACTGTTTAGTAGACGCGCTAAATATAAAATCCAACAATGAAGTCACTATTTTGTGAGCCATTTGGTATGATATTATATACTTTAGGCCTTATGCGGACACGGTTTTGTTCTTAAGCTCACCTTAAAAGGCCTCATATCATTAGGATGTGATTTCTTTACTTATGAACCATCACATATATCCACTCTCAAGCGATGTGAGATTGCACAGCTTACCCTTTTCCTTATAGAGATTGATGACTGTCATAATCACCATCTTTTTTTTAGGGCCCAACGTTCTCCGTGGCCACACTTCTGGTTGAGTACAGGCTCTGATATCATTTGTAACAACACATGTCTCTATTTGGTATGATATTGTCTGCTTTAGATCTCGTGCCTGTACGGTTTTGTTCTTGATCTTAGCCCAAAAAATCTTATATTATTAGAAGGTGGTCTCTTTACTTGTGAATTATCACATATATCCATTTTCAAGTAATGTGGGACTGTATAAGTTGCTCTTTTCCTTATAAGAACTGATGACTGTGATAGATGTCATCTCAAAACAGACCAAACTATTAAAGATCAAATCCTAACTCCAACAATACCAAAGTAAATTACTAAAGTTCAATCTAAGAACTAAATAACAAAGTAAAGGCTTCGAAGCAAGGCGGTGGTGGGGACGCTCACCCGCCCCAATTTCACGAGTATAGATGTGAAAGGGCAGAACGTGCAAGGCAATTCAAAATGTGGACTTTGAACTTTCTAAGCTTCGAGAGTTATTTAGTCTTTATTTGAGAAATCTTTTCTGAGTTTTTTTCGGAGAAAGAAACTAAAGACCTTTGGGAGAAGACGTTTTGCATCTTTGAAAATATTAAAGACTAGTGGTGCTTGCTAAGTTAGTCCACTAAGTTGATTCCACACGATTGCGATAAAATTAAAAAAATAAAAAGTCCTTATTTATGTTAGTCCTGTTGATGTTTGTAATCGCTATTACTTAATAGATTATTCAATAAACGGGCATGAACCCGTGGTACAAGTTTCACTGAAATCATATTATAATTGTCTAAATTATATTTTCATTTTAATTTTAATTAATTGGTAAATAATTAAATTAGTAAAATTGTAAAATTGGATCAAACATTGACATTGGGTTTTGACTATTGAGCTTTTACCGAAGCATATTTTTTTGAAGGAGGAAATTATCTAAATAATCAATTTTTTTTTATTTATTGATCAATATGATATAAATTGATCATTATGATACAAGTTTTAATTTTATTAATGTCTAATTTATGTCATATTATTCTAGTATTAAATTTTTGTATTATATTGATATAATGATATTTAAATTTATGTCATATTGGTACTTTCCCTTATTTGAAGTTGCTTTACAACTTAGTGAGTCTTTGGGAAGCGTATGTAAACAACTTTGGCTTTAGGCTTTTCAGGTTGTTTTTTAGTTTTATTTTCTGATCCTTGGGATTGAATCTTTCACTCTTCTATTGTTGTTGAACTTCTATAATTTTCCATTATCATTAATAAATATCAAGTGGTGGGCATTATATATATTAGTTCACATTTGAGAAACCTCGTTGGGTGTCGCTGGGTGCTTGCAGAGAGAATCTGTTTCATATATAATTAGCACAGGAGTTTGACCAATCAATTTGGACCTGAGTTTTTCATCTCAATTTTTATTTTTATTTTTTCTAAAATGTCAACTAAAATTATGAATAGTTTTAAAAAATCAATAATTCTAACTTAAAAATTCTATTTCCAACCCATACGCCAAACACAAGTTAAGTTCATTGTTATTTTTATAACTTTGTTGTTAAAGTTCACAATTATATCGTTTAATTTCTATACATAAATTTTTTATTTTACTGTAATTTAAAAGTTTGTCGTAATTTATACGAATTTAATGTTCAAAATTTATAAGTTCTATTTCAAATATATGTAAGTCATCGTACGCCCGACACAATAAAAAAATCATTGTCTGTTGACTGGGGAAAAGTAAGTGTCCAATGATAGAATGCCCCTTATTTAAAAAAAATAAATAAATAAATTACTCGTTTATTTTTTATCTATTTATTTATTTTTATGGTTAAAAGATTTTTAAATTCTTTAAAAAGATGTAAAATGGTTATTTTTGTTAATAGATGTTAATAATTTAACGTAAAATATAAGGTAAATCATGCATGAGTTACAAGGTAATTACGAAAAAAAAATTATTACACATAAAGGGAAATGTTTTAATGTTTAAAAGTAATTAAGAAAAAAAAATTATATGATTCAATTTATATGTTAAAAGAAGATGGGGGGAGTGCAAGACAGTAGGGTTTCTCTGATTTTTTATTTTATTTTTAGTTTTATTTTTATTATTAAAATTATTTAGACGTAGCTCTGCTTCTCTTATTCCATATGATAGGTAGAAATAAAATGTCTAGTGGGTTGACTTGAGGTCAAGGAACCAAAAGCACAAAAGTTTGGTCGTCTGGTTTTCGACTGTTGGAGAGACGAGTTCTTCAACCACATCATTAAACTAGTCGTCTGATCAGGCTGTTATCGTTTGAGAATGGCAGATCTACTTCTGTCTCCAGTTTTAGATGTGATCATCCAGAATCTAGCAATTGTTTCCATGGGATGGTTTGGGAAGAGGTGGAATGTCAGAGACCACATCGAAAAGCTACAGCACACTTTAGCCATGGTTCAAGCTATTCTTGAAGATGCAGAAGAGCAACAGGCCTCCAATACAGCTGTGAGAATTTGGTTGTCGAAGTTTAAAGAAGTCGCTTTTAGTGCTGAGGACCTGCTTCTATCTTCCCAGGGCGAACTTTATTTCATTTCCGCGGTCGTTCGGCCTAAATTAGCAGACGAGATTAGTGAGATGCTTCAGGCGTTGCAGATGGCCTCGGATGAAGGGCTGAGACTGAATTTGAGGGAGAGAGTTGCGGTTCATGACAAAGAGTGGGATAGAAGAGAAACAAGCTCGTTCGTTGTGGAAGCTGAAGTCTATGGAAGAGATGATGATAAAGATGAGATAATCAAGCTGTTGTTATCTGGTGAAACTACCGGCGGAGGAGGAGAGGCGTCATGTATCTCAATAGAAGGGATTGGAGGGATGGGAAAGACAACTCTTGCACAATTAGCATTTAATGATGAAAAGGTAACACAACACTTTGATGTCAAGGTGTGGGTTTTTGTTTCTGACCAATTTGATGTCAAAAAGATAATGACCACTGTGATAGAGTCTCTCACTAAAGCCGAATGCCGTTTCTCGAGTATGGAGGCACTACACTCAGAAGTGAGTAGCTTGTTAAGTCGTAAAAGATATTTGATTGTGTTAGATGATATTTGGACAGAGGATCAGGATGATTGGAACAAATTGGGACCATTGTTTAGGGGTGGTATTGATGGAAGCAAAATACTTATCACGACACGCAGTCGAAGAGTTGTGTTAGTTACAGACTCCCCAACCGTTCCATATTATTTGAAAGAGCTGTCTGAGGATGCTTGCTGGGATTTGTTTAAGCGGCGTGCTTTTCAACGGGGAGAAGAAGAGCAGCACCAAGCACTTCTGCCTATCGGACAACAAATCATCAAGAAATGTGGAGGAGTCGCACTGGCTGCGAGAACCTTGGGGAGTCTTATGCGCTTCAAAAGAGACAAGACAGAGTGGATGTTTGTACGAGATAGTAATCTGTGGAACTTGGAAGAATGCAAAAGTGGAATCCTACCAGCTTTAAGGTTGAGTTACTCTCATCTACCACGGCATCTAAAACGTTGCTTTTCATTTTGCGCGTTATTCCCCAGACATTATGAATTTAAAAAGCAGAAGTTGATCCATTTGTGGATGGCTGGAGGCTTCATTGAAAGGAGCACCAAGAACAGGGGAAAAGAGCCGGAGGATGTTGGCAATGACTACTTCAACGATCTTCAATGGATGTCCTTTTTCCAAGAAATAAAGCAACATGGAAATGGTGGCGTTGTTAGATACAAGATGCATGATGTCATTTACGATCTTGTGCAATCTGTTACTAACTCAGAGTACACCATACTAGATCGAGGTTATGCAACTCCAACTAGTTTTACACAACTTCGTCATTCATCCGTTGTCTCTGATTTCAGATCATCTATGGTACTTCCGGAGGAGTTATACCAAGCAAATCACTTGCGAACTCTGCTGCTGTTTAGTGGAGGTAATTTTGAGGTTGTTCCACAAAGATTATATTCAAGCTGTAAATATTTGTTTGCGCTTGATTTGAATGGCTCAGGCCTCAAGATTTTGGATGGCTCCATTCAATCCTTATTGCTTTTGAAGTACCTCGACTTATCTCATACCGTTATTAGGAAGTTACCATCTGAAATAGAAACTCTCAGTCAGTTGGAAACCCTAAACCTTTCTAATTGTTGTTATCTGGAAGAGTTACCTGATCTAACAAGAATGCATTCCCTCAGACATCTGAACAATGATGGCTGTAAAGCATTGACTCGGATGATAAAGAGTTCCGCATGGGTAGGGTCTTCTCAGATTCAAACAGTGCCACTGTTTGTTGTAGGTGGGGCTGTAGACCTGATCTTTTTGAAACGTCTCAACGTACGGGGCAGTTTGAAAATCACACACTTAGAGAATGCAACACTTGGGTCCTCTGGATTAAAGGTAAAGGAGGGACTTGAATATTTGGGTTTATATTGGGGGTCTGATGATGGTTGCCCCAACATAAATCCTGAAGGGGAAGATGTTGTAAGCAAATTTGATGAAAGAACACGAACTCAGTCATCAAGGGCATCACAAGAGATCCAGATTGATCCACAGGATGGAGAAGAAGTTCTCATGAAAGTTCAAATGTTCGACTGCAATCTTAAAAGACTGCTTGTCAAAGGATACCCGGGGTACAGGTTTCATGGTTGGAATATTCCGCTTAGTTTGAAAGTCATCGATCTGATCAGTTGTAGACAAAGCACTCATCTTCCTTCCCTTGGGAATCTCCAGTTTCTTACTAGTCTTTCACTGCGGGAAATGCATGGAGTGAGGCGTATTGACAGAGAGTTCTATTGTGAAGGTAACGAGAAGCCATTCCCAGTGCTCAAAGAGTTGGTCCTCGTTGATTTTCCTAATTTGGAAGAATGGTTGAGTCCACATATCGATGGAGAACTTTTTCCCAACTTGAGCAAATTAACACTTCATAAATGTCCGAAGCTAAATGTATTGCCGCAGATTTCATCTATCCAACATTTGGATTTGGTGGAATGCAATGCAATTTTAGTTCAATCTTTCTTTCAAAACCAGACGTCCCTTGAAACACTTATCGTTGCGAAAGTCAAAGATTTGTTTTATTTCCCGGATGCATTTCTTTCAAACAATCCACTTCTTAGATCTTTCGAGATCAAATCATGTCCTTCGCTTCGTTCACTACCTCGTGACTTGGGAAATCAAGCTGCTTTGAAATCCTTGACAATTCGATGGTGTGAACGGCTCTCCTCTTTGCCACAAAGCTTGCAGAACCTCACTGCTTTGGAGTCCTTGGAGATCAGTGATTGCCACAGTCTATCTTCTTTGCCAGAGGGTGGGAATGGAGGCTTAAGCAACCTTCGATCTTTGTCAATCGGGAACTGCAACAACCTGACTTCGCTCTCAATGGGGTTTGAACATATGACGTCTCTCGAACTCTTGACAATTATGTATTGTCCACGTGTTGCTGCATTACCACGGACTGTCAAACATCTCTCTGCCCTTCGAAGCTTGAGCATCTTGTGCTGTTCACTACTCATGTATCTAACGGAGGGGCTGCAGAACCTGAGTGGACTGCAAAGCCTGGAAATCAGAAGCTGTCCAAACCTAAAAGTCTTGCCAGATTGGATTGAGAAACTTGTGTCATTGAGATCTTTATCAATCTCGGGTTGTCATAATCTTCGACGTTTACCTGAAGGCATAAAGTGTCTTACTTCACTGCAACATCTGTCAATCCAAGATTGCCCTGACCTTGTAGCAAGATGTAGAGAAGAAAGGGGCGAGGATTGGCCAAAGATAGCGCATGTCCCTTATAAACTCATTGAATCTCCGAGCCTCAAGCGTCCGAGGGAAGAAGGCAGCAGCTCTTCAACGTAGACCAAATCCAAGACTTTACTAATAACTGAGTAAGCTACTTCTGGTCCATCATTTACTAATATTAGTGCATTGTTATTTGATCGTCGATATAAAGTTGAAACTATTTCCTGTAAAACAACAATTCTCTTTTTTTTTTTTTTTTTTTTCTGTTATAAGATATATACAAAATAGACACTGACAGTTTATCAGTTTGGCTATGCTGAACTCGAATATCTCTTCATTTCTTGTTAAGATATTTCTTATCAGGACTTGTAAACTATTATTTACAAGCACATATTTTTCAAACATTATATATATCTTCCCCAGGTTTTAAATAGAATACTAAAGACATATTTTGTGAAGTTAATTTAGAATAACGAACATTATTTAGTAACAATCTTCGACGTCATGTATCGGTTCTCCCTATGCATGAGAAGCTTGTTTTGTGAATATTGTTCAACATGTAAGAAGTGTGTGGTACTGGAAATATTAGCAGAAAATGGAAGGTATCAACTGGTTTCTCATTCAGGAGGAGCAAATGAGGTTGAGCTCAAAATAGCAATATTTGAGTTTACTGTCAAAACAAAATCATTTGATTTGTGAATAAGAAAATAAGGTCACAGAAATTTAGCTTGAAATATGATTTTTCAATTAATTAAGCGAATCTTTAATATGGAATATGATTCTTATTTTTTTTCTGTTATTTTTTTTTCTCCCTGGTTTTGTGATCTAATTGTCTTGATTTTGGTCGACTTATAGGAAAATCCGGAAACTGTTCTTGTATAGCTGTAAGTTTTGTATAGCTGTAATTGTATGTCAAATATGTATTTTAGGAAAGTATTGTTTGTTTCCTAGAATCTGTAGTTTCCTAGAATCAGTATTGTTAGTTTCCTAGAATGTGTATTTTATTGTTTCCTTTTCTAGCTAGCATGTAATTGTATTAAAGGTTATTCAGTGAATGAAGAAATTGGGATCAGAAGTTGCCGTTGATCAAATTTTCGTATAATAACAGTTACCACGCTTCGATTGGTATGGCTCCATTTGAAGCGTTATATGGAAGGAAATGTCGATTTCCCATTCATTGGCAGGAAGTTGGACAGAAACAGCTTCAAACTACGGATTTCATCAAGAAGACCTCTGAGGACATCAAGATGATTAAACATAGACTCGACATAGCTTTTAGTCGACAGAAAAGTTATGCTGATAAATGTCGAAGGCCCTTGGAATTCCAAGTTAGAGATTCTGTTTTCATTAAGATTGCTCCTATGAAGGGAGTAATAAGATTTGGTAAAAAGGGAAAGCTTAGCCCAAGATATACGGGACCATTTGAAATCCTTGAAAGGATTGGAAAAGTACCCTATAAGCTTGTCTTGCCACCAGAACTAGCTTCGATGCATAACGTTTTTCATGTCTGGATGCTAAAGAAGTATGTATCAGATCCATCCCATATACTCAGTCAGGAACCAGTGGAAGTTCAAACTGACTTGACATACGAAGAAAAGTCAATTCGGATTCTGGATCGGGAAAAAAAGTCCTAAGAAACAAAACCATTCCTGTGGTTAAAGTGTTATGGCGGAATCATAAGATTGAAGAAGCAACGTGGGAATTAGAAGATGATATGAGAAAGAACAACCCCAACTTGTTTTAATTTTCGGGGACGAAAATTTTTAAGGGGGGTAGATTGTAATAGCCGACGTTTTAAGAAGTTATGATTTCCTTTTTAAGGAATTTAAGTTGTACTATGTAAGTATTTACGAAATGCTTGATCTGATTTTTATCAGATTTTATGTGAGTCCTTATAGTTTTATAAGACTCAATAATGGATTGCTTAGCCAACCATAAGGCCTTTTGAGCAAAAAGGTAGAATAAAAACTTATGATTTTATGTTGATCAAAGTTTGACCAAGAAAAGTCAAAGGTATGAATATGACGGTACTACAGTATAGCAAGCAGTATAGGAATTATACTGTGAAAAACTGTCATCACAGATAAAATAGTAAGAATAAGGGTCAAGTCTACTGTAGAAAAATCAAGCACATTATTTAGGACAATAAGGGCTAAGTAGCTTTAAGTCATAAGAAAAATTAATACGCAGTCCAATTATACAGAGATGAATTCTGGACTGCAGTTCAGTATAACAGTACTGTCATTAGTTAAGAACAGTATTGGTAATATCTATATTAGCATGAAAATGGACTGCATTTTAAGAGAAAAGCCAAACAAGGCCTAAGAGGGAGGACACCTCATCTATGGATAATTAAATGATTTATGGATTTATTGAAAATTAGGGAAAGAATTAGTTACTTAGCCTCCAAGGCATCACCATGGCCGGCCACCTTATAGGGGGTGTGAGCAAATACTTTTCTCTGAAGGGTCATTATGCAATTTTTGGATTAAAATAAATCTAAAAATAAATTAATTATCACCTATAAATAGGTGATGGGGGGGAGGGGGGTTCATTTTGCTTCACATTATGTGAAAATACCCCAAAATCATGCCAAAATCTCACCTCACCCTCTCCCCCCCTTATAAGCCGAACCCTAGAGAAGGAAAAAAAAAAAAAAAGGAAAGAGAAGGATTGTGTGGTCGGAAATTTTGGAGAATACCAAAGCAAGTGGTAGTCGGAAATTTTGAAGGAACACCAAAGAGGGAAGTTGGATTTGGTAAAAAGCAAGGGGGAAAAATTGGATCCAAACCTAACACCAACTTCTTGTTGATTAAGGTAATCCTCCTTGGTTCCCTAAACTTTTCAAATTAAGCTTTAATTGGAGATTTTTGTGTATTTCCATGTTGGATTGTAAGAGCATAAGCTCAATTTATTTTCTTATGCACTAGCTAGATTTGTAGGTTTGTGCTTGATTAGGTATTAGGTGGTTTTGATTTATGTTGTTATGCATGATTTTCTTGTTATGGTTGCATGATCTTAGGGTTTGCATGTATATTTTTAAGATGTTTGTTATATGTCCCCATGTGTTTAAGAAGTGGTAGGTTATGCATGAATGATGGATGAACTAGGTTATGAACTTGTATGATAATATGGATATGCAAACCAACCTTAAACCCTAGTTTGGTGCTAGAACACCACAAGAAATGTATGTGTATGAATGAATGTATGTTGATGAAAAATTTACATTAGAAGCACTGCATGTTGTCATAGGCTTACGGTTGCGACCGTTTGAGGTAGCGTGCGCATAGATTTTTCGTAAAAACGGATTCAAAGCAAAACTGCTAGTTTCGGGTAAAACTAGGCGGCTTATTGGAAGGCAATTTTAAGGCCTTTAAAGGCCGAATTTAGAGAAACTCAAAACATGAAAATTGTAGAAAATGGAAATTTCTAGGGGGCAGCATAGACAGTTTTCAAAAATAAGGCTTCAATGGCCCTTGTTTTTACAAAAATCCGAACCTGGTCATGCCCAGACTTCATACACGGCCAGGCAGGTTCAACAAGGAAAATGAGTGGGTTAAATACCGAACTGGGTTTTGAGAAAAACACAAAAGTTGTAGGGTTTTTCAAGATCTAAAACTTTCGTGAAGAAAAATTTTTCAGATTCAACACAGATTTTTAAATAAAATTAGATTCCAAAAACTGTGCAGTAAACAGGAAATTCCTGCACAGGATTTTCAAAACACAGTGCAGGAAAAGGAAATTCCTGCATATTTTGATAATTGGCAGCATGAAACTGTTTCAAAGGCAGTTTCTAACACCTAACAATTTTTATTATCCCTACTCAAAGAATTACAGTTTTGGCAAAGGATTGAAAACCATACAAGGATTTTTGTACAAGGATTTGGACAATGAAAACTAGGAATTTTCAAGAATAAAAATAAAATAAAATAAGTAGATAGCTCAAAAGCTATCTTGATAAACATGGTAACAGTATGGCAACCAACGGTAACCGGCTAGGATACCCAAGTTACTGGATTAGGCTCAAAGCCCAAGGTTATCTATAGTAACCTAATAGGATATAACTTGTGAGATTGGGCTTTAGTAACCCAATAAGATTGATGGGTTACCCAAAGTAACCTAACAAGATATGATTTAAGTATGATAGGCCATAAACCCTAGGGTTACAATTAGTAACCAAGTAAGTTATTATAGCATGTATAGGGGGACATATAACTAAGGTTATGTATGAATGTTGGTTAGGTTACCAACATTTTATGATTATGGTTTATAGAATCCTTACCCTATATCCTTTGTCATAGCAGGAGGTAGCCTGTTATTGCAACCAGAATTTGAGCAACAAAGCCTAGGACATAGCATACGAGGTAAGTACAACTCCGTCTACAACATAGGCTGTTTGCTTATTTACTTGCCTGATATGTTGAAGTTTATGCAATGATATGATATGATGTATGATTTGTTTAAAGTTTATGAAATATTATGATACGACTTATGATTTATCTATGTGTGACATCATGAAGCATGTTCACCAATTCATATGATAAGATTAAGACCAAAAGTATGAATTGATAAAAAAAAATTTAGTACGATGGCAAGCAAGCTTGCCTTGTGTCGTACCGACCCGCATTAGGTCGGGTTTGGTCTATGGTTTGAGTTGGACTGTGCTGGCCGCCCCAACCACTCCATAGCTGTGCGCCACGGTACGTACACTTATGTTAGGGGCCCAATAGTATGTTAAGTTAAGAAAGCATAATGGAACATAATTGGTTCATGCATTGTTATGATTTGTTTTGCGGATGATAAAGTTGTACTTGCTGAGCGAAAGCTCACGTCTTATGTCTATGCTGTAGGTAAACAACCTAGCGGCAATCTTTGATGCAAGGTGGTGGAGCATGGCACTGCTAGCTGTAAAATTTGGGATGGTGACCGCTACGCGTTTGGTTTATTATATGTGCATTATTTTATACTCAAAGGATTTTATATAGTAAACGCTTATAAGTACGTACTTATTCGTGTGGGTGCACGTTGTATAAAAAAAAATAAGTAAGTAAATAATTATGTAAGATAAGTACGGTAATGGCCTACGTTAGGTGGGTCGTTACAATAATTCCCCAAATTGAGTTTTTTTTTTTCTTTTTTTCGACTTAGTATCAGAGCCATTCTTGGCTATTTGTCTTTATTTTTTCATTCTTCTTTCTCTGTTCTTTCCTACCTTCAAGCCACTATGTCTATCGAATCCACCACTAGTCAAAATACCCCTTCTTCAAAAAAATTAGCCGACCCTATCAAGGCTAATGGAGAGTCTCACTCGGTTCAAATTAGTACCATTCGTTTGAATGGTGATAATTTTCTGTGCTGGTAACAAGTAGTTCGGATGTATATTAGAGGCCGTGGAATGATGGGATACTTGACACGAGGAACGACAGCCCCACCAGAGACAGATTCGGCCTATGCTACTTGGGATGCTGGAAATTCTATGGTGATGACATGGCTTGTGAATTCTATGGAGGAAGATATCAGCTCTAACTACATGTGCTACTCAACAGCACAAGAGCTGTGGGAGAATGTCAATAAGATGTATTCTGATTTAGGGAATCAATCGCAGATTTTTGAATTGACTCTCAAACTTGGTGAGATACGGCAAGGAGAGGATAATGTTACTAAGTACTTCAACTCGTTAAAGCGTGTTTGGCAAGATCTTGATCTTTTCAACAATTATGAGTGGAAGTCTTTAGAAGATGCAAACCACCACAAGAAAACTGTTGAAGATAGCCGGATCTTCAAATTCTTGGCAGGTCTAAATGTTGAGTTTGATGAAGTCAGGAGGAGAATCATTGGGAAATAGCCACTTCCTTCGATTAGTGAGGTATTTTCAGAAGTAAGGAGGGAAGAAAGCAGGAGGAATGTTATGTTGGGAAAGAAGGGACCTGGTATAGCTATGGAAGGCTCGGCTTTGGTGACTACTGGAGCGGACTTGTCAAAAACTCAGATGTATCCACGGAAACTTGGTGAAAAATCACGTGTATGGTGTGACTACTGCAACAAGCCACGCCACACTCGTGAAACTTGCTGGAAGCTCCATGGGAAACCAGCAAATTGGAAGAGCAAGGCTGGAGAAAAAGCTGGACAAAGCTTTCCTACTGCTCATGAGGCCGAGAGCAACCCTTTTACCAAAGAACAAATGGAGCATCTTCTTACACTGCTGAAATCTGGTTCGTTTTCATCCGATTCTCCTAATGCTTCTATGGCACGCATAGGTAATGAATCAAAAGCTCTATCTTGCTGCATTACTTCTTCTGCTCCATGGATAATAGATTCAGGAGCATCCGATCATATGACTAATTCCTTTAAACTTTTTCAATCCTATACACCATGTCCTGGAAATAAAAAAGTTAAGATAGCCGATGGTAGTTTTTCCCCTATTGCAGGAAAATGTTTGATTCAAATTTCAGAAAAATTAAGTCTTAAGTCTGTTCTCCATGTTCCCAAACTTGCTTGTAACCTTTTATCTGTTAGCAAACTTTCCAAAGACTCTAATTGTTCTGTTACCTTTTTTGAATCTCATTGTATTCTTCAGGACATGAACTTGGGGACGACGATTGGCAGTGCTAGAATGATCAATGGGCTTTACTATTTTGAGGATAATTTCCCTAGTTCTAAAATGACTCAAGTGTTTAGTAGTATTAGTTTTATGTCTGCTTATGAACAAATAATGGTTTGGCATTACAGATTGGGCCATCCTAGTTTTATTTATCTAAAACATTTGTTTCCATCTTTGTTTAAGCATATCAATCCTTTTGTATTAAAGTGTGAAAGCTGTTTACTTGCCAAAAGCCAAAGGAAAAGTTATATTTCAAAACCATATCAACCTTCGAAACCATTTTATCTTTTTCATAGTAATGTTTGGGGGCCTTCAAAGGTTACCACTATTTCCGGTAAAAAATGGTTTGTAACCTTTATAGACGACCATACTCGTCTATGTTGGGTTTAGTTGATGAAGGAAAAATCTGAAGTTGAAAAATTTTTTAAAATTTTTTACAATATGATAGAAACTCAATTCCAGTCAAAAATAAGCATTTTACGATCAGATAATGGCACAGAATACTTCAATAAAGTTTTAGACACTTTTTTTACAAGAAAAAGGCATTTTTCATCAATCTTCCTGCCCAGATACTCTTGAACAAAATGGATTAGCTGAGCGGAAGAATAAACATCTTTTAGAAGTTGCTCGTGCTATGATGTTTTATATGAATTTGCCTAAATATTTGTGGGGGGATGCTGTTTTGACTGCTTCATATTTAATTAATAGGATGCCTTGACCAAGAAATTTCATGTTACTCTAAATGCCACTTTTTTGGAACACTTACCTTTTTTCAGCAAAAATTTAATTTAGGGGGAGAAGTTAGATGAATCAAATTTTTAGGAAGGAACCTTTACCACATATTGTTTTTGATTCTTTAGATAAGGAAACTAGGATCAACCAATCTGAAAATACTGAATCTGATATTGGTTTGACAGATATGGAAATACTACGAATGGAAAAAAATCGATCAAATCTTGAGCTTGTGGTTTATTCTAGGAAAAATATTGACAAAAATAAAGATCTGTTGATTCTTCCAGCACAAGACCGTGAGGAATCCCCAAGTGAAGTCTATCCAAATACATCAGGTAACTCTTCACCTTTTCTACCTTCTATTCCAACTCCTAGCCGAATAGTCATTCCTGAATCTGGTCTAAACCCGATACCTGTTAATCCTGTCCAAGAAACCGACCTTGATCTTCCCATTGCCTTAAGAAAAGGAACCTGAACTTGTACTAGATACCCTATAGCCAAATACATCTCCTATGACAACCTTTCCGCCAAGTATAGAGCTTTTACTACAAACATTTCAAAACTTGTGTTGCCTAGAAATATTAAGGAAGCTTTAGATGAACCGAATTGGAGATTAGCTGTGTTTGAAGAGATGGAGGCATTGAGGAAGAATGGTACTTGGGAAGTGGTTCAGTTACCTAGGGAGAAAAAGGTTGTGGGATGCAAATGGGTGTTCACTGTCAAAAGTAGAGCAAATGGGAGTATAGAAAGATATAAAGCCAGATTAGTAGCAAAAGGCTTTACTCAGACCTATGGGATAGACTATCAAGAAACTTTTGCTCCTGTTGCGAAGATAAATACTATTCGGGTCCTGTTATCTCTTGCTGTGAATTCTAACTGGCCTTTGTTTTAGCTTGATGTTAAAAATGCCTTTCTCAATGGAGATCTGGAAGAAGAGGTGTTTATGAGCCTACCATCGGGCTTTGAGGAAGAACTTGGGGTTGGAAGAGTCCGTAGGTTGAAGAAATCCTTGTATGGACTTAAGCAATCACCAAGAGCATGGTTTGAACGTTTTGGCAAGGTCGTGAGGAGGTTTGGATTTATATAGAGTCAAGCGGATCATACCATGTTTTACAAACATTCAAGCGAAGGTAAGATTGCCATCTTGATTGTGTATGTTGATGATATTATCTTAACGGGAGATGATTGTGATGAGATGAATAGGCTTAAAAGGAGACTAACCGAGGAATTTGAAATTAAAGACCTCAGAGCGTTGAAATACTTCTTTGGAATGGAGTTTGCAAGGTCCAAGGAGGGAATTATTGTAAATCAATGCAAATATGTTCTTGATTTGCTTGATGAGACAGGTATGTTAGGTTGTAAACTGGCAGAGACTCCCTTAGAACCGAATGTGAAGCTGCAACCGGCCAGAACTGAAGATGTGAAGGATAAGGACCGATATCAAAGGCTTGTTGGCAAGGTTATTTATCTGTCACACACGCGTCCTGACATAGCCTTTTTTATAAGTGCAGTGAGTCAGTTTATACACGCCCCTGGTTCTGAACATTTTGAGGCTATCTACATGATTCTAAGGTATTTGAAAGGGACGCCAGGTACAGGTCTTCTGTTTAAACCTCGAGGACATCTTCAGATTGAAGTGTATACTGATGCGGATTGGGCTGGAAGTATAACTGATAGGAGATCGACCTCAGGCTACTGTACTTATGTTGGTGGAAATTTAGTCACTTGGCATAGTAAGAAGCAGAGTGTAGTTGCAAGAAGTAGTGCGGAAGCTGAATTTAGGGCGGTTGCTCTTGGTATTTGTGAAGCAATGTGGATTAGGAGGATACTGCAAGAGATGAGGGCTTCGGAAGTACTACCTATGAAGCTATATTGTGATAGTAAGGCTGCGATCTCTATTGCTCATAATCCAATTCTTCATGATCATACAAAGCATGTTGAGGTGGACAAGCATTTTATTAAGGAGAAGATAGAAGATGGGTTGATTTGTATGGTCTATGTTCCAACTGAAGATCAAGTGGCTGACTTACTTACGAAGGGATTGCCTAAAAAACAGTTTGATTTCCTAGTAAGCAAGCTGACTTTGAAAGATATTTTCAAACCAGCTTGAGGGGGAGTGTAGGAAAATCCGGAAACTATTCTTGTATAGCTGTAGGTTTTGTATAGCTGTAATTGTATGTCAAATATGTATTTTAGGAAAGTATTGTTAGTTTCCTAGAATCAGTAGTTTCCTAGAATCCGTATTGTTAGTTTCCTAATGAGTATTTTATTGTTTCCTTTTCTATCTAGCATGTAATTGTATAAAAGGTTATTCAGTGAATGAAGAAATTAATTCCCCAAATTCTGAGATTTTTATTTTTTATTTTTTTTATTTTTTTTTCTGTTTTTCGACTAGACTAAAAGCTCGTGATTAACTTTGTTTCTTACAGCAAGACAACTATGGAGTTCGGTTCGAAGCTTTTGAACGGCCTTGTTATCTTGTCTTATGGTTGTGAAATCTCTTAGTCTCAGCTTGTTTGCAAATTTATGGAGCTACAGGATAAATGATGATATAGAAGACAATGCTATTGATCCATTGTAAGTCCTCTCTTTAACCAGCAATTGGTGGCATAGCATTTCAGATTTTTAATATCGGTTTCACTAACGGAGCATTTTTTATTTGTTGTGTACAGTGTCCAAGATTCTTGCTCCAGTCAACTTCTTTTATCTGGATAATTTTCTCATGTTTTGGAGCCACAATTTTCAGAAGACATTTCTAGCATTTTAGAGGTTGCATGTTTCTATTTCAAGTTTGATGTTTTATTCCAAGTTTGTCCCTGCAAGGTTTTAATTAATAAGCTGTTTTCCCTTCAAAAATCTTCTGTAGTTTCTAATTTTAAGCTGTATTTTGAGATTTGTAAGTTCTAATAGCCTCTTTTTATTGTTATAACTCTTTTCTTTTCCTTTTTTTTTTAAATTAATAAATTTAAAGTAGAGTATTCCATAGGTTGTCTAGTGTGTTCCAACTTAGTTGGAACGTGCTAGATTTTTTAAAGTTTCAATTGTTCTGTCATTTCATTTTAAAGTATAAAAGTTCTTATTAACCGGTGGAGAAAAACATTACTCCCGAAAAGATGAATGTTCGGCTAATGGCTTTGGTAGAGAAAAGGCTATCGGCTGAGAAAAATCCTCAAAAACCGGAACCAGAGAAAAAAAGAAGAGCGCCCGAGAAATGATCGACAAAAAATAAGGGGGAAATCTGTATTGCTAGTTGATTTCTGAAAAAAAAAATTGCATAAAAATTATAATGTTTGTATTTTTATTTGATTTTGTGACATAAACTAAATTATAGTACGACATTTTATTTTTAATAGCTGACTAGTGTCATTGCCAAAACCGGTCATCTTACAGGGACCAAAATACAAATATTTTATGTTTAGGGGTCAATTTGTAAATTTAAGAAAAGTTTATGATTATTAATTTTTAGAAGTTAAGAAAGTTCTCTAGAGGAGGATTAGCAAGAATTTGATGATTGAAAGCTTAACCTTAGCCGGCCACCTTATAGGGACTAAAATGCAAATATTTTGCCTTTAGGGGCCAATGTGTAATTTTGGAGAAAATTATGGACTTATAAGCAAATATGTAAAATTTTGGAACTATGGACTTTTTAAGTTAAATTTCCTAGTTCAACTAAGCCAATGATCTAATACAAGTTTAGTTAACTTAGTTAGAAATTAAGAAATAAGTTAGGATTGGATGATTTCAAATTCTAATTTGGACCAATCCTATTTTTCCATGTGGATAGCCTAGGAACCGGCCATCTCATGGTCTTATGAGCAAGAAATCTTGTTTTTAAAGAGTATTATGCAAAGTGGAGAAATTTAAGTATCATTAAAAATTGACAAATCATACCCCAAGTTTAGTGACTAAGTACTTTAATTTTGCTTGGTTGATTATGTCTTATGATTCAATTAGCAAGTTGTCCCATTTGGCACTCAATGGCCGGTCATCATGAGGATAAAACACCTCATGCCTTTAGCTTGGATGAGTCACCCTCCTAGTCTTGCTTTTTTGGCAAGCTAGAGTTTACACAACTCATCACTATAACCGGCCATAACAAGGAAACAACACATCATGGCCTAGCTTTGGTGAGCAACTCTTCTAGCTTGCTCTCTTGGCTAGCTCAAGCTTTGCCAAATCACTAACCATGACCGGCAACCATGAGGGAGGGACAGCTCATGGCCTAGCTTTGATGAATAACCTTCCTTAGCTTAGCTCCCTTGGCAAGCCAATGGTTGCACACCTCACCCTCTAGGACTGGCCATTATCAAGGAAAAGCCACCTCATGTTTTTAGCTTTGGTGAGCAAGACCTCTAGACTTGCCTACTTGGCAATTGGAGACATGAAAGGCCGGCCACCACATAAGGATCATGAGCAAATATGTTGCTCTTAAGGATCAATGGGTAATTTACAATAATATGAATCTCTTAGCACTTGACACCTCATGCTTTCTAGCCTTGTTTAGTTAGCATGCTAGCCTTGCTTATTGATTAGCAAGAGCAAGCTTAAGGCTCTACCTAAGACAGGCCAACCTAGGAAGAGGACACCTCATGGTTCCTAGCCTTGATTAGCAAGCTTCCCTAGCTTTGCTACTTGGCAAAAATAAGACATACTTGGCCGGCCACCACATAGGAAGTAAGGAGCAAATATTTTGCTCTTAGGGGCTAATAGGCAATCCTAAAAAGTTAGTTGATTCACCTATAAATAGGGGAAGGTGGACTCATTGCATTTTGTTAGCAAACCTAAGCAAATAGCTCATTCCCTAGTTCTTCCTTATAGGGCCGAAAAATTAAGAAGAGAAAAGAGAGAGAGAGAGTTTTCGATTTGGTGTTAGATTAGTGTAAAGAAAATTTCAAAACCATAATCTAGACCAACATCCGTGGAACTTGTGGTAAAAATTATTATCCTCTAGTTCTTCATTTAAGTCTAATTAAGATTTAAGTGTATGTTCAATAAGTATAAGTATGAATTAAATTTTAGAAGTCATATGCACTAAGGTTTTGTTATGCTTTATTAGAGTTTCTAACTAGACAGTTTTTCTGGAAACAAGATTTCGAGGCCTTTAGAGGCCGAATCTTAAAAAAATTAAAACTGCAAAGTTATAGAGGAAGGAAAATTCTAGGGAACAACACTGAAGGTTTTTGAAAATAAGGCCTTTAAGATCCTTGTTTTTACAAAAATCCGAGACCAGGTTATGAAATTGTGATTATGGTCGAAAAATTTTCAAATGATAAAACAAGCAAGTTATGGATAGAATTGACTTTTGAGTTAAAAACAAAAGTTGTAGGAGACTTCAATATATACAACTTTCATGAAGAAAACTTTTTCAAATTTAAAACAGATTTGTAAGAAAAAGAACAAAATTTTATAAATAAGTTTTAAACACAGTTTTTCAGAATTTAGAGTCTTACTAAATTCAAAAAGGAGTTGAGTTTTAGGGTTTGTATTTTGTAATAGGATAGTAACTAGAGTTATTTGTGATATTATGATAGGATGATTCTTATCCTATGATTTTATTGAAAACAGGAAAGCAACCTGTTTAAGTGGAATATTTTAATTCAAGGTGCAAAGTAACTGGTAAGTACAACTCCGCCTACAACAGAAACGAAAATGTTTTTGTTGTATGTTTCAAGTTCAAGAAGATATGAGTATGATATATGTTTATGGCTTTCAAGTTTATGTGGAAATGTTTATGAAGAATGTTATAGCATGTATTTTTATATGATGAATATTTTGCTATTATGGCATCACGAAGCATGCTCATTAAGAATAAGTCACTCGGTAAGAATAAGAATTTGGTTTCAAGAAAGAAACTATTTATATGAATTGATTTTCCATTACGTTAAAGCAAGAACAAGTTAAACTTTTAAATATAATGGCAAGCAAGTTACCTTGTGTCGTATCGACCCGCACTAGGTCGAGTTTGGTCGATGGTTTAGTTGGACAGGGCTGGCCGCCCCAACCACTCCATGGTAGCGTGCCACGGTACGTACACTTATGTTATGTAAGGGCCCTAAAATTATGTTAAGATAAGACAACATAATGAAAGCATAAAGAATTCATGCATTATGTTTTATGAAATGTTTTGCGGATCATTAGTTGTGCTTGCTGAGCGAAAGCTCATAATTTATGTTTATGCTGTAGGAAAGCAAACTTATGGCAGTTCATGATACAAGACGGTGGAGTGTGGCAATGCAAAGCTGTGAAACTGTGGGATTGGAAACTGCTACGCATTTTGTTAAGTTCCGCCATGTTTATTTTGAGTATGTTGTATTTAAGTACAAAATTATGATAAGTAAATAAGTTTATATACATATATATATAGGTAAGAGATTACTGCGAGTAATCCCAATTTTAAAGTTATATATATATCGTTTGTAAAATAACAAAAAAAAAAAAAACGTTTTTCCCAATTTTTGCATATTGTTAAGTAAGTTATCAAGTAAGTAAAGTATGGTAACGGCCTACGTTAGGTGGGTCGTTACAGAGTTGGTATCAGAGCAGAGGTCCTACCTTTCGGTTTCACAGTTTGCTTGCCTGCGCCACAGTCATTGTAAGTTAAAAATATTTCGTATATATATTATGAATTTATAAGAATTTGTATAATCTAGATTTGAGGACAATGGACGAAGATCGAGGTGCAGCTTACGCGTTTTTCATGATGTCTCCATTAATATTCGATGGGACTAGACGAACCGCGACATTAGCAGCATGGCTTCATGATATGGAGTCTATATTTCGAATATGTCATATTCCGCCCCATCTACAAGTATCATTGGCAAGTCGTTATCTAGCAGTAGATGCTAGGCCATGGTGGAGAACGTTAGGAGAACAGGAAGCTCAGGGAGGATCATGGGAAAACTTCCGCAATATCATCACTACTCGTTTTGGACCTCCACAGGAGGAAAACGCCCACATGCACTATCGAGACCCAGATATTTATCGCGGCATGAACCTTGTCCGATATCTTAACTATGTTTACGATTGGCATGCTTATCCAGGAGAATCAATGGGCCATTACTGTCGAAGATTTCAGGAGGCTATGTTGCCTCACATTCCAAATTTTGGCGACCCAGAGTTTCAGGCACTACAATTACTTAGGGAAGGACTACCTCCCGACGTCAGGGAACATGTCCAAGCACCGGTAATAGGAATGACCATGGAACACATGATTAATGACATCATGGAAGCTGAAGTAATAGCTCATATGGTTCAAGCAGATGCTCTAGTAGAAAACAACATCCAAGTGCCAGTCAATAATAATGATGTAGAAGAGCCACCCTTCCAATGGGGTCCAGTATTGCCAGAAGACCCTATTCCGGCGATACCACTTCAGGAGATTCCTCCACAAGAGGATGCTGATGCCATGAATCTTGAAGAAATTCCTGACGAGCCTGAACTTCAAGAGGATCCTCACGAAATCGTCTTAGATAACGGAGAAGAGGAAGAAGTAAATATGGAGGACGATCCGGAGGAAATCTTGTTTGTTGATGAAGACTGGGATGTATTCTCCGACGTAACGTCAGGGTAGATAATTTAAGTGTAAAATAGTATATATGTGTGATAGACAAGTGATAGTCACTTCTATCTTGTATTTGATATATATATGTATATAGCAAATATAGGATATGTACATGATAGTATGGATAAATATGTATGTATGTAAGAATGTACGAATTATGGGTTATGATGAATGTAAGATATGTAAATTATAAAGTTAGTAAGATGTATTAATATATTATGATGTTAAAAATTATGAACAACATATGATATTACGATATGATATGATGATATGATATGATATGATGAATAAGTACTATTCATAATAAAATTTTATGACGAGATATGAATGAACGAAAAGACATTTGAAGTATAACAATATCTTTATCGTGATTAGATAAGAAATAGAAGATGTCACGTCCACGTACAAGAGCGAACCCTATTCTGCAAGAACCTAATCTTGCAAACATAGTAGCTACCTTGCAACAACAATTGAGGGAACAATAGCAGGAGACGAACCAGCTTCCGGAACAAGTAGCTCAACTGAATCAGGTACCTAGAGCTAACGAAATTCCATCGCAAAATAACCCCGTACCCCCAGTAACACATCAGGTACCAGAAGTTCATCAAGAAGTTCCGTTAGCACCTGAAGGACTGCAAAGGAATCCACCCTTGGTTAGGGAGGAACTGTTATATGAACGATTTAGGCGAATGAAGGTCCTTCGATTGTACAACGAAGACTTGAAGCTCCCGAACCACAAGCTAGGATTTATGCGTACACAAAGGGAGATGCTGAGGCTGGAACTTCTAATTTGGTAACATGTTAGATCTCTATAACCGCTTATGATGCATTTGCCCTAATTGATTCTGGTGCCACCCATTCGTTTATATCGATGGAATATGCCCGGAAGTTAGATAGAAGTATAGAAAATTTAGGGCAACCTTTTAGAACCTCTCTTTCGTCAGGAGAGATTTTGTTATCTAACTCCTGGATGCGAAATGTTCCGATAGTCATGTGCGGTAGAGAATTATATGTAGACCTGATTGCAATTAAGCTTCAGGATTTCGATATTATCTTGGGAATGGATTTCTTAGATAAGTACAATGCTAAGATAGATTGTCGAAAGCGTTGTGTTACGTTTAGTCCTTTTGGTGAAGAGGAATTCAACTTTCACAGTCAGTCTAGGAGCTCATCAACCCGGTTTATTTCGGTAATGAAGGCTTGGAAAATGCTAGCTAATGGATGTCAAGGATACTTAGCTAGCATGGTGAACAAAGAACAGGAAAAAGAGCTGCAGCCCGAAGATGTTCCCATTATTAGGGAATATGTAGATGTTTTTCCAAAAGATTTAACTAGACTTCCGCCGGAACGAGAAATCTCTTTCGAAATAAAATTGTTGCCAGGAACAGCACCAATATCGAAAGCACCCTATCGTATGGCCCCAGCTGAGCTTAGAGAACTTCAAGTACAGTTACAAGAACTGTTGGACAAAGGATTTATTTGTCAAAGCCATTCCCCATGGGGAGCACCTGTGCTGTTTGTCAAAAAGAAGGATGGATCGTTACGAATGTGCATCGACTATCGTGAGTTGAACAAGATCACGATTAAGAACAAGTACCCTCTCCCGAGAATCGACGATCTCTTTGATCAACTTAAAGGAGCTTTGGTATTCTCGAAGATTGACTTGCGTTCAGGCTACCATCAACTCAGAATCAAGGAAGGAGATATTTCCAAGACGGCGTTTCGAACACGTTATGGACATTATGAGTATTTAGTCATGCCTTTTGGATTGACTAATGCTCCAGCTGCTTTTATGGACCTTATGAATCGGGTGTTTAAAGATTATTTAGATAAGTTCGTTATCATCTTCATTGATGATATTTTGATTTACTCAAAGTCTATAAAGGAACATGAGCAGCATCTCAAGATAGTTTTGGAGACCTTAAGACGGAATCAGCTTTATGCCAAATTCACAAAATGTGAATTTTGGTTGGAAAGAGTACATTTCTTGGGCCACGTAGTTTCAAAGGAAGGAATTTCCGTTGATCCTACTAAGATAGAAGCAGTTAGTGCATGGTCAGCACCCAAAAACGTTACGGAGATACGAAGCTTTCTTGGTTTGGCCGGATACTATCGACGGTTCGTTGAAGGATTCTCCAAGATAGCAGCGCCACTAACAGCTCTTATTAAAAAGGGGAGAAAGTTTGATTGGACACAGAAGTGTGAAGAAAACTTCCAAGAGCTCAAAAGAAAGCTTACAAGTGCACCAGTATTGATAATTCCTGACGTTGATGCAGGAAATTTCGCCATTTACAGTGATGCGTCGAGAACTGGATTCGGAGCTGTCCTTATGCAAGGAAGAAATGTGGTTGCCTATGCTTCACGCCAACTGAAGGACCATGAACGGAACTACCCGATGCACGATTTGGAGCTTACTGCGGTGGTTTTCGCCTTGAAGATTTGGAGACATTACCTGTATCGTAATAGATGTGAGATTTTTACCGATCACCAAAGTCTCAAATACATTTTTACTCAAAAGGAGCTCAATATGAGGCAACGTCGATGGCTTGAACTTGTAAAGGATTATGATTGTGAAATCCTTTACCACCCTAGAAAAGCAAATAAAGTGGCAGATGCGTTAAGCAGGAAGTCATCATGTATGCTTATGTCAATTGAAATGTTGTCCAAGCCTCTCCAAAAAGAAATTTCTGATTTCGAATTGGAATTTATAACGGGGAAACTGGCTGCTTTGACTTTTCAGTCCAATCTCCTAGAATCTATTAAGTGTTTTCAAGAAAAGGATTCCTTTCTGCTAAAAACACAACTTCTTGGTGGAGAAGACAGAGAATTTAAGACGTCTACGAATGGGCTAATTCTCTTCAAAGGAAGGATTTGTGTTCCTAACTTTGAATTTCATAGGAAACAAATCATGTCGGAAGCACATGAAACGCCATATTCAGTTCACCCTGGAGCTACTAAGATGTACAAGGACCTCAAAGTGAATTTTTGGTCGCCAAACATGAAAAGAGAAATTGCTGAATTTGTGTCAAAATGCCTAACTTGTCAGAAAGTTAAGGCTGAACACCGACAACCTGGTAGAGATCTTCAAAAGATAGAACTCCCAGAATGGAAATGGGAACAAATCACCATGGATTTCATAGTAGGACTACCCAGGACCGCAGGTGAAAATGATATGATTTGGGTGATTGTGGATAGATTAACCAAATCAGCCCATTTCATTGCTATTAAAGCCACATTTTCAGTTGAGAAATTAGCTGGAATTTTTGTATCTCAGATTGTTAGGTTGCATGGAATTCCAAAGTCCATTATCTCGGATCGAGATGGGCGTTTTGCTTCGCGATTTTGGAAAAGTATTCATTCAGCTATGGGATCAAGGTTGAAATTCAGTACTACTTTTCACCCTCAGACGGATGGACAATCGGAACGCACTATCCAAACATTAGAAGATATGTTGAGATCTTGCGCTCTGGATTTCAAGGGAAATTGGGATCAAAAGTTACCCTTGATTGAGTTTTCGTATAATAATGGCTATCACGCTTCTATTGGTATGGCTCCGTTTGAAGCGTTATATGGAAGAAAATGTCGATCTCCCATCCATTGACAAGAAGTTGGACAGAAGCAACTTCAAACTACGGATTTCATCAGAAAAACCTCAGAAGACATCAAGATGATCAAGCAACGACTTGATGTAGCTTTCAGCCGACAGAAGAGTTATGCTAATAAACGTCGAAGACCTTTAGAATTCCAAGTTGGAGATTCTGTTTTTCTCAAGATTGCTCCAATGAAGGGAATTATGAGGTTTGGTAAGAAGGGAAAGCTTAGTCCAAGATACACAGGTCCGTTTGAAATTCTCGAAAGAATTGGAAAAGTAGCCTACAAGCTTGCTTTGCCGCCAGCTTTGGCTTCTGTACATGATGTTTTTCATGTTTCAATGTTAAAGAAATATGTACCTGATCCTTCTCATGTGCTAAGACAAGAACCAATTGAAGTACAAACGGATTTGACTTATGAAGAAAAGCTAATTCGGATTCTGGATCGGGAAGAAAAGGTTTTAAGAAACAAAACCATTCCAATGGTTAAAGTGTTATGGCAGAATCATAATATTGAAGAAGCAACATGGGAAGTAGAAGAAGAAATGAGAAAGAACTATCCTGACTTGATGTAAATTTTCGGGGACGAAACTTTTTTTAAGGAGGGTAGATTGTAATGACCAATCTTCTAACAAGTTCATGACTTCTTTTGTTAAGAATCCAAGTATGTGTTATGTATGTTTTTATGATAGGTTTTATCGGAAAAATTATTGAATTCTTGATTGAATGATTCGATAATTTATTTATGTAAGTTTAAAACCTTCTGTTATGAAAGTCAAGTTTATAATTTATGATTTTATGTTAATAATTCCTAATCTTAAGAAAACCCTATACGCAGTTCAGATAAGTTCTGGACAATGGTCCAGTATCGGTATACTGTTACAGTTCAAAACAGTAATTAAGTATCTATGTTAGTATGAAAATGGACTGCATTTGGAAGATATGTCAACGAGGTCTTAATAATACGACATTTCATTTTTAATAGCTGACTAGTGTCATTGCCAAAACCGGTCATCTTACAGGGACCAAAATACAAATATTTTTTGTTTAGGGGTCAATTTACAAATTTAAGAAAAGTTTATGATTATTAATTTTTAGAAGTTAAGAAAGTTCTCTAGAGGAGGATGAGCAAGAATTTGATGATTGAAAGCTTAACCTTAGCCGGCCACCTTATAGGGACTAAAATGCAAATATTTTGCCTTTAGGGGCCAATGTGCAATTTTGGAGAAAATTATGGACTTATAAGCAAATATGTAAAATTTTGGAACTATGGACTTTTTAAGTTAAATTTCCTAGTTCAACTAAGCCAATGATCTAATACAAGTTTAGTTAACTTAGTTAGAAATTAAGAAATAAGTTAGGATTGGATGATTTCAAATTCTAATTTGGACCAATCCTATTTTTCCATGTGGATAGCCTAGGAACCGGCCATCTCATGGTCTTATGAGCAAGAAATCTTGTTTTTAAAGAGTATTATGCAAAGTGGAGAAATTTAAGTATCATTAAAAATTGACAAATCATACCCTAAGTTTAGTGACTAAGCACTTTAATTTTGCTTGGTTGATTATGTCTTATGATTCAATTAGCAAGTTGTCCCATTTGGCACTCAATGGCCGGTCATCATGAGGATAAAACACCACATGCCTTTAGCTTGGATGAGTCACCCTCCTAGCCTTGCTCTTTTGGCAAGCTAGAGTTTACACAACTCATCACTATAACCGGCCATAACAAGGAAACAACACATCATGGCCTAGCTTTGGTGAGCAACTCTTCTAGCTTGCTCTCTTGGCTAGCTCAAGCTTTGCCAAATCACTAACCATGACCGGCAACCATGAGGGAGGGACAGCTCATGGCCTAGCTTTGATGAATAACCTTCCTTAGCTTAGCTCCCTTGGCAAGCCAATGGTTGCACACCTCACCCTCTAGGATCGGCCATTATCAAGGAAAAGCCACCTCATGTTTTTAGCTTTGGTGAGCAAGACCTCTAGACTTGCCTACTTGGCAATTGGAGACATGAAAGGCTGGCCACCACATAAGGATCATGAGCAAATATGTTGCTCTTAAGGATCAATGGGTAATTTACAATAATATGAATCTCTTAGCACTTGACACCTCATGCTTTCTAGCCTTGTTTAGTTAGCATGCTAGCCTTGCTTATTGATTAGCAAGAGCAAGCTTAAGGCTCCACCTAAGACCGGCCAACCTAGGAAGAGGACACCTCATGGTTCCTAGCCTTGATTAGCATGCTTCCCTAGCTTTGCTACTTGGCAAAAATAAGACATACTTGGCCGGCCACCACATAGGAAGTAAGGAGAAAATATTTTGCTCTTAGGGGCTAATAGGCAATCCTAAAAAGTTAGTTGATTCACCTATAAATAGGGGAAGGTGGACTCATTGCATTTTGTTAGCAAACCTAAGCAAATAGCTCATTCCCTAGTTCTTCCCTATAGGACCGAAAAATTAAGAAGAGAAAAGAGAGAGAGAGAGTTTTCGGTTTGGTGTTAGATTAGTGTAAAGAAAATTTCAAAACCATAATCTAGACCAACATTCGTGGAACTTGAGGTAAAAATTATTATCCTCTAGTTCTTCATTTAAGTCTAATTAAGATTTAAGTGTATGTTCAATAAGTATAAGTATGAATTAAATTTTAGAAGTCATATGCACTAAGGTTTTGTTATGCTTTATTAGAGTTTCTAACTAGACAGTTTTTCTGGAAACAAGATTTCGAGGCCTTTAGAAGCCGAATCTTAAAAACATTAAAACTGCAAAGTTGTAGAGGAAGGAAAATTCTAGGGACCAACTGGAAGGTTTTTGAAAATAAGGCCTTTAAGATCCTTGTTTTTATAAAAACCCGAGACCAGGTTATGAAATTGTGATTATGGTTGAAAAATTTTCAAAGGATAAAACAAGTAAGTTATGGACAGAATTGACTTTTGAGTTAAAAACAAAAGTTGTAGGAGACTTCAATATCTACAACTTTCATGAAGAAAACTTTTTCAAATTTAAAACAGATTTGTAAGAAAAAGAACAAAAATTTATAAATAAGTTTTAAACACAGTTTTTCAGAATTTAGAGTCTTACTAAATTCAAAAAGGAGTTGAGTTTTAGGGTTTGTATTTTGTAATAGGATAGTAACTAGAGTTATTTGTGATATTATGATAGGATGATTCTTATCCTATGATTTTATTGAAAACAGGAAAGCAACCTATTTAAGTGGAATATTTTAATTCAAGGTGCAAAGTAACTGGTAAGTACGACTCCGCCTACAGCATAAACGAAAATGTTTTTGTTGTATGTTTCAAGTTCATAGTGATATGAGTATGATAAATGTTTATGGCTTTCAAGTTCAAGAAGTTATGAGTATGATATATGTTTATGGCTTTCAAGTTTATGTGGAAATGTTTATGAAGAATGTTATAGCATGTATTTTTATATGATGAATATTTTGCTATTATGGCATCACGAAGCATGCTCATTAAGAATAAGTCACTCGGTAAGAATAAGAATTTGGTTTCAAGAAAGAAACTATTTATATGAATTGATTTTCCATTACGTTAAAGCAAGAACAAGTTAAAGAAAAACTTTTAAATATAATGGCAAGCAAGTTACCTTGTGTCGTATCGACCCGCACTAGGTCGGGTTTGGTCCATGGTTTGAGTTGGACAGGGCTGGCCGCCCCAACCACTCCATGGCAGCGTGCTACGGTACGTACACTTACGTTATGTAAGGGCCCTAAAATTATGTTAAGATAAGACAACATAATGATAGCATAAAGAATTCATGCATTATGTTTTATGAAATGTTTTGTGGATCATTAGTTGTGCTTGCTGAGCGAAAGCTCATAATTTATGTTTATGCTGTAGGTCGGGTTTGGTCCATGGTTTGAGTTGGACAGGGCTGGCCGCCCCAACCACTCCATGGCAGCGTGCTACGGTACGTACACTTACGTTATGTAAGGGCCCTAAAATTATGTTAAGATAAGACAACATAATGATAGCATAAAGAATTCATGCATTATGTTTTATGAAATGTTTTGTGGATCATTAGTTGTGCTTGCTGAGCGAAAGCTCATAATTTATGTTTATGCTGTAGGAAAGCAAACTTATGGCAGTTCATGATACAAGACGGTGGAGTGTGGCAATGCAAAACTGTGAAACTGTGGGATTGGAAACTGCTACGCATTTTGTTAAGTTCCGCCATGTTTATTTTGATTATGTTGTATTTAAGTACTAAATTATGATAAGTAAATAAGTTTATGTACATATATATATATATATATAGGTAAGAGATTACTGCGAGTAATCCCAATTTTAAAGTTATATATATATCGTTTGTAAAATAAAAAAATAAAAAAAAGATTTTCCCAATTTTTGCATATTGTTAAGTAAGTTATCAAGTAAGTAAAGTATGGTAACGGCCTACGTTAGGTGGGTCGTTACAGAATGGTGGAGTAGAGGCCGGCAGAGATTGGAGCCGAGAGAGAAATGGAGAGGCGCGATAGAGAAAGGAGGCGAGGTAGAGAGGGAGAGGACGAGAGAGAATGGAGGCGAGGTAGAGTTGGAGCTGAGAGAGAGAATGGAGGGAGGAGTCACGGCATGGCGGAGGACACAACAGTTTTTCCCAAAAACCGTCGTGGTATGTTGATATACCATTAAAAAAAATTTTGGCTGATATATATATATATATATATATATATCTTTAACCAGGAAAAAAAGTGAATCATTGGTGTTAGTATCATTACATCTCCTATCGATTCTGTTGCTATGAATCTCCCAGAACCTACTACTAATAGAACGGAAATGATTAAACCCAAATCTACTCAATAGTATGGCTTCGATTGATGCGAGCTTGTTCGACTCAAAAGGATTGTTCTCCTTCGTTGTTTGGTTGCTCTATGTGCCGTATTTTCCTCTGAAAAAACATGTTCTTCTCTGGAATAGGAAGTCCACGAACACTTGTAAAACAGGGGATGCTAATTTATCAAAAAAAGGAGGGGGTAAAAAAAAGAAGCAGGGGATGCTATTTCTTGAAGCAACAAAACTGAAGGAGTGTTCTTTGTTTTTAATTAAAAAAAAAAAACACTTAAGGATGGGTGATTCAAACTGTACACTTCATAGTAGAATTAGGCATAAAATTACTGACTATGTCTATAACCACAACTTGGAAAAAAAAAAGAGTGTATTTCAGTGGAAAAAAAGGAAAAATGTTGAGAAAAAAAAAATCATAAAATATAAGTTGAAGTGTTCATATGAGTTAAAAAAAAAAAAAAACAACTAATGGAATTATTAACTATTGGATTATTCAGTTGTATCTCTTAATTTTATCATCATTCTCATTAGTCCTACTTAACCTCAATCTGTGAGAATTTAGATAAACAAATTTAAGAGGTAAATACTTTTTTTTTTTTAAGTTTTTAATAAATTGCTGAAGTTTTTAAAAATTAGTTAAAAGGCTTTTTTCTAATGTTCAGTCAAATTTCTTAAGATTGACATATAATAGTGTTAATACAATATTAATTAATCGCAGTCAATCATTGATTGACCATAATATAAATTATTAATTTTCAAGTCAGTCTTTAATTGACTATAATTAATCATTAATTGACCATATCTGGAAAAAATGACAAACGTCCATTTTGCTAAATAAATAAATAAATAAAAACTTCTACTGTCTATTAGATAAGGTGATCAAAATATGTTACCAGTCCAATTTTCCCAAAAAAAAAAGGACAAAAAAGGGGTTAAGTACGATCATCCGGCCTCTTTCATTTGCTTTTAACAGAAATTCTAATAGAAAAATCTAAGTGAAACTAATTATCCTTTTTTTTTTGGGTCCTTTATTCAACAAAATTTCTAATAGAAGGAATTAAGACCAATTTAGAATTTAAGATGTGAAATGAGAGTTTTAAAATTAGTGAGCAAATAGAAATGATCCTATAGTTTGAAGGTCCAGCATGAGACTAATCCTAAACTATTCATATGTTAGTTTGTGTCAAAGACCCACGTGTTAATTTTGGTATGTTCGACGGCAGAAAAAATGTTTGGAGCATAATTGATACTAACAACCATCATTGATAGAAAGGTGGATCCTATTTATGAATACCATGTCATTAAATTTGCACTCCATTACTTAATACCATTGATGTTCCATATAGATAGAAAGATCCTATATATATAAAAGAGTAGATATGCTCTTCACCCTTCCTTTTTCATCGCTAAAAATACGAGATTTAACTGCATTTTGGAGTTTTGGGAATAACACCTTTTTTTATTGATCCTAACTGTAAGTACATTAATGCTTGTTGTTGATTGAAGCTTTTTTTTTCAAAACATTATTTTACTATCCGAGATGCAAGTAAAGGAGCCTGGTTATTATTATTATTATTTTTAACACTTATATCCTGACAAATTTTAAAATTTATGGGACCCATTCAAAATTACTTTTGTTTTTTCAACCATTTCTCTCTCTTTCCCTCTCTGTTGCGCTATGTCTTGTTTCTTTTTTTTTCTTCTTTCTTTTTTTTTTTTTTTGGTTCTTTTGGTTTTTTTTTTTTTTTTTTTTTTTTTTTTTATACTTATTTCTTTAAGCTGTAAGGCATATACGAGGACAAAGGGAAGTAAAGCATATATTTTGGGACAGCGAGAAATAATATATGTAAAGGGTCATTTACAGTTGAAGATATATTTTTTAAATGACAAATCATTTAAAGAGAAATTAACCATTTAAATATGTTAATAAAAAGGGAACATTTTTGTTGTTTTGCTACCAAAAAAAATCTTTTTAATTATTTGACAGAAGGTAACCATTTTAGTATACTTCTTAAAATTAACCGAAATATAAAAAATATTACATACAAAATGAAGAAATTTTTTTTTTTTGGATAGCAAAAACGAATAAAAGTGAGATCAAGATCAAATTAAAGAAAAATTAAAAAAAATAATAACTACATTAAAAGAGTAGATATGAATCAATTATTCATTTTTTGTAGTAAAATACACACCATTTTGGTGTTTCTTTCCTTTCCTTTTCTTTTTCTTCTTTTTTTTTTTTATATTTTATTTTAAAGTTATCCTTTTTCTTGACAGTTACTTCATGCTTTGCCTCCCACACACTGTTACAAATATTTTGGGACTTGAACACAAAAAGAACCAAAATTTTAATATATTACAAAATTGTCAATGTAATAAATAAAATACCAATATGGTTATATGATAAAATGTAAATTATTGATTTAAATTATTATTTTTTAAGAAAAATATTCTTCCATGTTTTACGTTCTAAAAATCTCAATTACAATTTAATACGTGCATCGCACGTACTTTAGCTATTGATGGATAAAAGGGTAGATATGCTCCCCCACGCCCTTACGCTATATCCCTTTTTTGTCCCCCATAGTCTAACTTAAGGCAGGGTCGATGTCGAGAATCAAACAGGAGGACTATCCCAAACCCTGTGCATTTGCTCATTTAAGAGTTAAAAGAAAAACATTTTTAATGGTAATTTTTAAAAAATATGTTGCCATGTTATCAAAAGTCAAAGCAAGTTTCATTTAATTAAAATATGTTTATTTTGCATCAAATGAAAGGGAAAATAATTAGTTATTTTATTTCTCAATTAATTATGTGTGTATTTATAAAATGAGAATTTAGCGACCCTACCAATATAGGGAATGAAGAATGAGATTGTCAATTCTTGCATCCCTTTGATATTGATTCCTCGTTAAAAATAATAAATACAAATTTATTTATATACTCCTAATAAGTTTTCATTTTTTAATTGTGTAAAATGAAATTTTAGTAATTACATTAAGAAAACTATGTTACTAAGTTAAGTAAACACTAAAAAAGAAATGAGATTGTTTCGCTTCATACCATCAAATAGGAAAGTAAACACTAGAATAGCAATAAATGATTTTATTTCATATTATTTTACTTTGCATTTCAATCATATTACTTTTTCTATTACATTCTTTGACGGTTTAATAGACGCGCTAAATATAAAATCCAACAATGAAGTCACTATTTTGTGAGCCATTTGGTATGATATTGTTTACTTTAGATCTCGTGCACACACTGTTTTGTTCTTGGGCTCACCGCAAAAGGCCTTATGCCATTAGGATGTGGTCTCTTTACTTATGAACCATCATGTATATTCACTCTTAAACGATGTGGGATTGCACAACTTACCCTTTTCCTTGTAGAGATTGATGACCGTCATAATCACCCCCTTTTTCTGGGGCCAACGTCTTCCTTAACCACATTTCCGGTTGAGTACAGACTCTGATACCATTTGTAACGACACATGTCTCAATTTGGTATGATATTATCAACTTTAGCTCTCGTGTTTACACGGTTTTGTTCTTAGACTCATCCCAAAAGGCCTTATACAACTAGGAGGTGGTTTCTTTACTTATGAACAATCACATATATCCATTCCCAAATAATGTGGGATCGTACAACTTATCATTTTCCTTATAATGATTGATGACTGTGACAGAAGCCACTATAGATGTCATCTCAGAACAGACCAAAATATTAAAGATCAAATCCAAACTCCAACAATACCAAAGTAAATTACTAAAGTTCAATCTAAGAACTAAAAAACAAAGTAAAGGCTTCGAAGCAAGGCGGTGGTGGGGACGCTCACCCACCCCAATTTCACGAGTACAGATGTGGAAGGGCAGAACGTGCAAGGCAATTCAGAATGTAGACTTTGAACTTTCCAAGCTTTGAGAGTTATTTAGTCTTGAGCTTTATTTGAGAAATCTTTTGTGAGTATTTTTCGGAAGAAGAAACTAAAGACCTTTGGGAGAAGACGTTTTGTATCTTTGAAAATAATCAAGACAAGTGGTGCTTGCTAAGTTAGTTCACTAACTTGATTCCACACGACTGCGATAAAATTAAAAAAAAAAAAAAGGTCCTTATTTATGTAAGTCCTATTGATGTTTATAATCACTATTACTTAATAGATTATTCAATAAACGGGCATGAACCCGTGGTATAAGTTATATCGAAATCATATTATAATTGTCTAAATTATTTTTACTCTTTAATTTTAATTAATTGGTAAATAATTAAATTAGTAAAATTATAAAATTGGATCAAACATTTACATTGGGTTTTGACTATTGAGCTTTTATGGGAGCATATTTTTTTGAAGGAGGAAATTACCTAAATAATCACTTTTTTTTTTTTTTTTTTCATTCATTGACTAACATGACATAAATTCTCTATTTTTAATTATTATGACACAAACTTTAATTTTATTAGTGTCTAATTTATGTCATATTAGTCTATTATCAAATTTTTATGTCATATTAATATAACGATCTTTAAATTTATATCATATAGGTGCTTTCCCTTATTTTAAGTTGCTTTACAACATAGTGAGTCTTTGACTAACATGATTTAAATTTTTTTTTTTCATTCATTAACCAACATGATACAAATTCTCCATTCTTGATCATTATGACACAAACTTTAGTTTTATTAGTGTCTAATTTATATCATATTAATCTAATATTAAATTTTTATATCATATTAATACAATGATATTTAAATTTATGTCATAAAAGTGCTTTCCCTTATTTGAAGTTGCTTTACAATGTAGTGAGTCTTTGGAACAAGCGTATGTAAACAACTTTGGCTTTAGGCTTTTCAGTTTGTTTTTTAGTTTTATTTTCTGATCCTTGGGATTGAATCTTCCACTCTTCTATTGTTGTTGAACTTCTATAATTTTCCATTATCATTAATAAATATCAAGTGGTGGGCATTATATATATATTAGTTCACATGAAACCTCGTTGGGTGTCGCTGGGTGCTTGCAGAGAGAATATGTTTCATATATAATTAGCACAGGAAAATGCTGGCTCATGAGACAGGGACTCGTTAGACCAAAAAAAAAAAAAAGGTGCTAGCCAGAGGGCTGGCACCTTTTTTTTTTTGTTTTTTTTATCGGTAAACGCCCACCTCTTTAATAAACTACCTAATATACACATTTTTGAACGCTTGTCAAACATTGAATTTTAAACTTACCATACATAAGCCCTTGACTACCTAACCTAAACATGAATTTTGGCACAACCTCTATAGTATTTTAGTGTTTTATATAGGTCCTCTTTGTTGCAGGGTTGTATAAGCATGCTTTTGGAAAATCAGTTTGGACGTGAGTTTTTTATCTCAGTTTTTGTTTTTTTTTTTCTTCTAAAAAGTCAATAAAAATTATAAATAGTTTTAAAAAATCAATAAATTTTAACAAAAAAAAATTCTATTTCCAACCCATACACCAAACGCAAGTTAAGTTCATCATTATTTTTATAAATTTAGTGTTAAAGTTCACAATTAAATCGTTCAATTTCTATATGTAAATTTTTTAATTTACTGTAATTTAAAAGTTTGTCGTAATTTATACGAATTTCAAGTTCAAAATTTATATGTTCTATTTCATAATGCGTAAGTCATCATACTCCCGACACAATTAAAAAATCCTTGTCTGTTGATTGGGGAAATGTAAGTGTCCAATGATAGAATGCCCCTTAGTTTAAAAAAAAAAAAAAAAAAAAAAGAGTAAATTACTCGTTTGTTTCCTATTTATTTATTTATTTTTATGGTAAAAATATTTTTGAACTCTTTAAAAAGATAAAAAATTGTCATTTTTGTTAACGGACGTTAATAATTTAACATAAAATATAAGGTAAATCACGCATGAGTTACAAGGTAATTAAGAAAAAGAAAATTATTGCACCTAAAGCATATATGTTTTACTATTTAAAAGTAATTAAGAAAAAAAAAGTTATAAGATTCAATTTATATGTGAAAGAAAGAATGGGGAGTGCTAGGCAGTTGTGTTTCTCTGATTTTTTATTTTATTTTTATTTTAATTATTATTATTATTATTATTTAGATGTGGCTCTGCTTCTCTTATTCGATAAGAATGGTAGAAATAAAATGTCTAGTGGGTTGACTTGAGGTCATTGAACTAAGAGCACAAAAGCTTGGTAGTCTGGTTTTCGACTGTTGGAGAGATTAGTTCTTCAACCACATCATTAAACTAGTCGTCGGATCAGGCTGTTACCGTTTGAGAATGGCAGATCTACTTCTGTCTCCAGTTTTAGATGCGATCATCCAGAATCTAGCAACTTTTTCCATGGGATGGTTTGGGAAGAGGTGGAATGTCAAAGACCACATCAAAAAGCTACAGCACACTTTAGCCATGGTTCAAGCTATTCTTGAAGATGCAGAAGAGCAACAGGCCTCCAATACAGCTGTGAGAATTTGGTTGTCGAAGTTCAAAGAAGTCGCTTTTAGTGCTGAGGACCTGCTTCTATCTTTTCAAAGAGAACATAATTTCAGGACCAGGCTCGTTAGGCCTAAATTAGCAGACGAGATTTGTGAGATGCTTCAGGCATTGCAGATGGCCTCGGAAGAAGGGCTGAGCCTGAATTTGAGGGAGAGAGTTGCGGTTCATGACAAAGAGTGGGATAGAAGAGAAACAAGCTCGTTCGTTGTGGAAGCTGAAGTCTATGGAAGAGATGATGATAAAGATGAGATAATCAAGCTGTTGTTATCTGGTGAAACTACCGGCGGAGGAGGAGAGGCGTCATGCATCTCTATAGTAGGGATTGGAGGGATGGGAAAGACGACTCTTACACAGTTAGCGTATAATGATGAAAAGGTAACCCAACACTTTGATGTTAAGGTGTGGGTTTTTGTTTCTGACCAATTTGATGTCAAAAAGATAATGACCACTGTGATAGAGTCTCTTACTAAAGCCGAATGCCGTTTCTCGAGTATGGAGGCACTACACTCAGAAGTGAGTAGCTTGTTAAGTCGTAAAAGATATTTGATTGTGTTAGATGATATTTGGACAGAGGATCAGGATGATTGGCACAAATTGGGACCATTGTTTAGGGGTGGTATTGATGGAAGCAAAATACTAATCACGACACGCAGTCGAAGAGTTGTGTTCGTAACAGACTCCCCAACCATTCCATATTATTTGAAAGAGCTGTCTGAGGATGCTTGCTGGGATTTGTTCAAGCGGCGTGCTTTTCAACGAGGAGAAGAAGAGCAGCACCAAGCACTTCTGCCTATCGGACAACAAATCGTCAAGAAATGTGGAGGAGTCGCACTGGCTGCAAGAACCTTGGGAAGTCTTATGCGCTTCAAAAGGGACAAGATAGAGTGGATGTTTGTACGAGAGAGTAATCTGTGGAACTTGGAAGAATGCAAAAGTGGAATCCTACCAGCTTTAAGGTTGAGTTACTCTCATCTACCACGGCATCTAAAACGTTGCTTTTCATTTTGCGCGTTATTCCCCAGACATTATGAATTTAAAAAGGAGAAGTTGATCCATTTGTGGATGGCTGGTGGCTTTATTGAAAGCAGCACCAAGAACAGGGGAAAAGAGCCGGAGGATGTTGGCAATGACTACTTCAACGATCTTCAATGGATGTCCTTTTTCCAAGAAATAAAGCAAAATGAAAACGGTGGCATCGTTAGATACAAGATGCATGATGTCATTTACGATCTTGTGCAATCTGTTACGAACTCAGAGTACACCATAGTAGATCGAGGTTATGCAACTCCAACTAGTTATACACAACTTCGTCATTCATCCGTTGTCTCTGATTTCAGATCATCTATGGTACTTCCGGAGGAGTTATACCAAGCAAATCACTTGCGAACTCTGCTGCTGTTTAGTGGAGGTAATTTTGAGGTTGTTCCACAAAGATTATATTCAAGCTGTAAATATTTGTTTGCGCTTGATTTGAATGGCTCAGGCCTCAAGATTTTGGATAGCTCCATTCAATCCTTATTGCTTTTGAAGTACCTCGACTTATCTCATACCGTTATTAGGAAGTTACCATCTGAAATAGAAACTCTCAGTCAGTTGGAAACCCTAAACCTTTCTAATTGTTGTTATCTGGAAGAGTTACCTGATCTAACAAGAATGCATTCCCTCAGACATCTGAACAATGATGGCTGTAAAGCATTGACTCGGATGATAAAGAGTTCCGCAAGGGTAAGGCCTTCTCAGATTCAAACAGTGCCACTGTTTGTTGTAGGTGGGGTTGTAGACCTGAACTTTTTGGAAAGTCTCAACATACGGGGCAGTTTGAAAATCACACACTTAGAGAATGCAACACTTGGGTTCTCTGGATTAAAGGTAAAGGAGGGACTTGAATATTTGGGTTTATATTGGGGGGGGGTCTGATGATGGTTGCCCCAACATAAATCCTGAAGAGGAAGATGTTGTAAGAAAATTTGATGAAAGAACCCGAACTCAGTCATCAAGGCCATCACTAGAGATCCAGATTGATCCACAGCATGGAGAAGAAGTTCTCATGAAAGTTGAAATATTCAACTGCAATCTTAAAAGACTGCTTGTCAAAGGTTACCCAGGGCACAGGTTTCATGGTTGGAATATTCCGCTTAGTTTGAAAGTCATCGATCTGATCAGTTGTAGACGAAGCACTCATCTTCCTTCCCTTGGGAATCTCCAGTTTCTTACTAGTCTTTCACTGCAGGAAATGCATGGAGTGAGGCGCATTGACAGAGAGTTCTATTGTGAAGGTAATGAGAAGCCATTCCCAGTACTCAAAGAGTTAGTCCTTGTCGATTTCCCTAATTTGGAAGAATGGTTAAGTCCACATGTTGGTAGAGATGCTTTTCCCAACTTGAGCAAATTAACTCTTCGTAAATGTCCAAAGCTAAATATGTTGCCACAGATTTCATCTATCCAACATTTGGATTTGGTGGATTGCAATGCGACTTTAGTTCAATATTACTTAAGAAACCTGACGTCCCTTGAAACACTTGTAGTGGAGAAAATTAGCAATTTGTTTTACTTCCTAGATGCATTTCTTTCAAACTATTCACTTCTTAGATCTTTGGAGATCAAATCGTGTCCTTCACTTCGTTCACTACCTCGTGACTTGGGAAATCTAGCTGATTTGAAATCCTTGACAATTCGATGGTGTGAACAGCTCTCCTCTTTGCCACAAAGCTTGCAGAACCTCAGTGCTTTGGAGTCCTTGGAGATCAGTGATTGCCACAGTCTATCCTCTTTGCCAGAGGGTGGGAATGGAGGCTTAAGGACCCTTCGATCTTTGTCGATCGAGAACTGCAACAACCTGACTTCGCTCTCAATGGGGTTTGAACATATGACATCTCTTGAACTCTTGACGATTATGTATTGTCCACGTGTTTCTGCATTACCATGGACAGTCAAACACCTCTCTGCCCTTCGAAGCTTGAGCATCTTGTGCTGTTCACAACTCATGTATCTAACGGAGGGGCTGCAGGACCTGAGTGGACTGCAAAGCCTGGAAATCAGAAGCTGTCCGAACCTAAAAGTCTTGCCAGATTGGATTGAGAAGCTTGTTTCATTGAGATCTTTATCAATCTCGGGTTGTCATAATCTTCGACATTTACCTGAAGGCATAAAGTGTCTTACTTCACTGCAACATCTGTCAATCCAAGATTGCCCTGACCTTGTAGCAAGATGTAGAGAAGAAAGGGGCGAGGATTGGCCAAAGATAGCTCATGTCCCTTATAAACTCATTGAATCACCGAGCCTCAAGCGTCCGAGGCAAGAAAGCAGCAGCTCTTCAACGTAGACCAAATCCAAGACTTTACTAATAACTGAGTAAGCTACTTCTGGTCCATCATTTACTAATATTAGTGCATAGTTATTTGATCGTCGATATAAAATTGGAACCATTTCTTGTAAAACACAATTCTTGTTTTTTTTTTTTTTTTTTTTTTTTGTTATAAGATATATACAAAATAGACACTGACAATTTATCAGTTTGGCTATGCTGAACTCAGAATATCTCTTGTTCTTTCTTCATTTCTTGTTAAGATATTTCTTATCAGGACTTGTTAACTATTATTTACAAGCACATATTTTACAAACATTATATATGTCTTCCCCAGGTTTTAAATAGAACACTAAAGACATATTTTGTGAGGTTAATTTAGAATAAAAAACATTGTTAAGTAACAATCTTCGACGTCATGTATTGGTTCTCCCTATGCATGAGAAGCTTGTTTTGTGAATTTTGTTCAACATGTAATAAGTGTGTGGTACTGGAAATATTAGCAGAAAATGGTAGGTATCAGCTGGTTTCTCATTTAGGAGGAGCAAATGAGGTTGAGCTTAAAATAGCAATATTTGAGTTTACTGTCAAAAAAAATCATTTGATTTGTGAATAAGTATATAAGGTCACAGAAATTTAGCTTGAAATATGGTTTTTCAATTAATTAAGCGAATCTTTAATATGGAATATGATTCTTTTTTTTTTTTTCTGTTATTTATTTTTTCCTTCTGGTTTTGTGATCTAATTGTCTTGACTTTGGTAGACTAAAAGCTCGTGATTACTTTGTTTCTTACAGCAAGACAGCTATGGAGTTCGGTTCTAAGCTTTTGAACGGCCTTGTTATCTTGTCTTATGGTTGTGAAATCTCTTAGTCTCTGCTTGTTTGCAAATTTATGGAGCTACAGGATAAATGATGATATAGAAGACAATGTTATCGATCCATTGTAAGTCCCTCTCTTTAACCAGCAATTGGTGGCATATCATTTCAGATTTTTAATATCGGTTTCACTAACAGAGCATTTTTGATTTATTGTGTACAGTGTCCAAGATTCTTGCTTCAGTTAACTTCTTTTCTCTGGATAATTTTTTCGTGTTTTGGAGCCACAATTTTCAGAAGACATTTCTAGCATTTTAGAGGTTGAATGTTTCTATTTCAAGTTCGATGTTTTATTCCGAGTTTGTCCTTGCAAGGTTTTAATTAATAAGCTGTTTTCCCTTCCTGAATCTTCTGTAGTTTCTTATTTTAAGCTGTATTTTGAGATTTGTAAGTTCTAGTAGCCTCTTTATATTGTTATAACTCTTTTCTTTTCTTTTTTTTTTTTTTAATTAATAAATTTAAAGTAGAGTATTGCATAGGTTGTCTAGTGTGTTCCAACTTAGTTGGAATGTGCAAGATTTCTTGAAGTTTCAATTGTTGTGTCATTTCATTTTAAAGTATAAAAGTTCTTATTAACCAGTGGAGATGCCTGTGTTGATTCTACGAACTGTCGTTCATGCTGCTGTCTAGCAGAATTTATGCTTTTACTGATTTCCATGCTTGTGAAGAACTAAGCAAATCAAGTACGTGTAAACTCGACTTGAAACTGGTTGTCTCATTTCTAGGTGTACTTTTCCATGGTTCATAAGATCCAGAAACAGCACCAAGTCTTTTTTATAAGCACCGAAAGGTTCGGTTCACTAACGTATTGATCATCCAAAACACACAGCTGTTAATGAAGTAGGTATTCAGAAACAGAAGTTTTACCTTTATTATCTACATATTTTGTAATGAAAAAATGTCTTTGTTCATGAGATTTCTACTCCTAACCTGCTCATAACAGGTACAAACTGTATCTCTGTATATATATAAAGCGATATTACAGCCTAGAATGTCCAAGTATAACTACAGCTCTGTGTTGCTCACATATGTATTTTTTTTTTTATTTGAATATTAACATTACTTTGAAGTTTTTAGTTCACTCAACACCGAAAGACTTTAGTATCCTACCGTCTAAGTTTACTGTGTCTTTTCACCAAATTACTTGATTATTTTTCTTTTTTCAAAATGGCAGTACTTGAGTTTTAATTGGAGTTAAAGGCTTACTCTCGTTTGTTTGAAAGAGTCGTTGCTTCGTATTACCTATCTGTGAAAAACTCTTTAGAAAACTGAAAGCAAAAGGTTTTCGTGTTGATAATAATAATAAACACGTTTGAGTCATAGTCCCCAGTTTTGGATCGTGACAATAGCCACGGAGCTCCATAGCTTGGTAACCATACCATGGGGTTGCTACTTGCTAGCGACCTGATCCAGGTAGAGAGTGTGAGAGAAAGAGAGAGAGTATTTTTTTTTTTTCAAGTCCAAAGTTTTGCTCCTCATTAACGGCCAATGTTCAACTCAAGTTGAATTTTTTTTTTTTTTTGGGCAAAAATTGATTCTGTTATTGATTGGAAGTGAGATTCAAACAGATCTTTGCTTTCAGATATAAAAAAATTATAATTGCCAAGAGCTTTTTTAAGGACTAATAAAAAGGTGCAGATAAGCTAGAAATTTTAGTTATAGAAACGGTTTAAAATACTCTAATCCCCATTCAAATGAAGGTAAGATCACTTGTTTTGGATTTGGTGGCTGGTGTTGGGAAGGTTCCTTGGGAGGCAGAGAATTTCAAAGTGGAAGTGGAGCACTCGTTGCGAGATTTCAGTCCCCGCTAGTTTACATGGACTAGAACGACCAGTAATATTGTTGCTTATAACTTTATTTGCTTGCTGGTGGTTTCTCCTGCTGGTTTTAGCTTTGGGGAGGTTTATTAGTGCTTTTCCTTCTCTCGGCCTTGGTCAGCAGGCTGCCGTTGTGGCTAGCCGTTTGTGTTTTATATATATATATATATATATATATATATATATATATATATATATACTTCTTATTTAATCAAGCTATTAAAAACTGATAATTTAACAAGGTGGTTCCTTTAAAAAAAAAAAAAACGTGTGCAATCTCTGTGTTATTTTGTTTTGTTACGTTTTTTGGCCTCTACTTGTGTTAATCTTTTTGCAATGCCTCTATACACTCCGGCTAGGGAGCAAAAATTTCAAGCCTAGACAATGTAACATTTTTACTAGTGGACAGGAGTGAATAAATTTGTATGTATGTTGTAAATAAATGTGTACTATATTTTATCAAGTGGGATATGTGATTTCATTACAATAAGAAAACTACTTTGTCTTTAGCCTTGTGTTCGTTTATGAGGAGATCAGAACACAAAACAACAAGATAAAGTCATTAATTTGAATCTTCTTATAATAAAAACACAATTAGTAATCCGACAACACATCTTCTACGTTACACAAATGATTCAGAAATCTTCTCATGACCATTCTAGTTTGAAGAACTGCTGGCCTCTTCACTTGGGCACCATTGCGCAGGCGCTCCGATGTGCTTGTATGGAACATGAGCTATCTTTGGCCAGTCTTCACCACTCTGTTGTCTGCACCGCTGAACAAGTTGCGGACAATCTTGAATTGACAAGTGTTGGAGAGCGCTGAGATGTTTAATTCCTTCGGGTAAGCACGCGATATTACAACAATCCGAGATTGCTAATGATCTCAATGAAACAAGATTCTCAATCCAATCTGGGAAAGCTTGTAAACCAGGACAGCTTCTGATTTCTAGAGTGTGAAGAACATTGGGCCGCTGTAATTCTTCCGGTAGAGACATAAGTTGTGGACAGCTTATGATGGTCAAACTTCGAAGGGAAGAAAGGTACTCGATGCCTGACGGTAGTATATAAAGACTTGGACAATACATAATGGTCAAGTTCTCAAGAGAAGTAAGGAATTGGAATCCCATTGATAACGAAGTCAAGTTGTTGCAGTTTTCAATGGACAAAGTTCGAAGATTGCTCAAACCTTGAGTCTCATTCTCTGGAAAACATACTAGACTGTGGCAATCGCTGATCTCCAAGGACTCCAAAGCATTGAGGTTTTGCAAGCATGGTGGCAGAAATGCAAGTTGTTCGCACCACCGAATTGTCAATGATTTCAGAGAAGTAAGGTTCCCGAGTTTGGGAGGCAGAAAATGGAGTTGGGGAAGGGATTTGATCTCTAGTAAAGTGAGAAGAAGGTTGTTTGAAGGAAATGAACCGGGAAAACATGGCAAATCATTGACTTTCTCAACTGCAAGATTTCTGAGAGAGGTTAGATTTTGAAAGGAATGAACTAAGACTCTCCGGCAATCACGCAATTCCAGGTGTTGGATATACAGAATTACTGGCATGGCAGTCAACTGCGGGCATTTGTTGAGAACTAATTTTTTCAAGCTGGGGAAAGCGTCTCCACCGATATCTGGACTTGACCACTCTTCCAAAATAGGGAAATCAACGAGGACTAGTTCTTCAAGAACTGGGAACGGCTTCATGCTTTTTCCGTAGAACTCTTCCTCAACTCGCCTCACTCGATGCATTGCTTGCAGCCAAAGACTTCTAAGAAATCTTAGATTCCCAAGGATCGGAAGATGCTCAGCTTTTCTACACTCGATCAAGTGAACCACTTTGAGATGGAAATTAGTTGTATGAAGAGGAAATATGATACCCGGATATCCGTGTATAACTAGTCTTTGAAGATTCTGGTGTGGTTGTAGGTTCTTGAGGACCCGTTCTCCCATTGAAGCATCAACTTGAAGCCCTTGAGATGAGCCAGCCTGGTGAATCTCATTTCTTTTTTGAAACCTCGCTATGTCAGAATCCTCTTCCGGATATATGCTTAGGCGATGATCCGCATCATCATTTCCCCAATATAATCCCAAAGACTCGATCCCCTTCTTTTCCATCAAGCTAACGACTCTTGCATCTTCTTCTTGTACATTCTCCAAATGTGTGATTTTTAGGCTTCCCTGAAGCTGGTTAAGCTGTCCTAGAAACATGATGTCAGCAGGACCACCTACAACGAGCAATGTCAATGTTCGAAGCTCCTTTGAGCATTTAGCTAGCTTGCTGAGTAGGCGTTCACGCTCTTCTGCATTAAGAATCAGATTGTGGTGAATCATAGTCAAAGTTCCAGTCCAAGCTTCACAACCACCATTGTTTAGATGTCTAAGGTTTTTCATCTTCAATAAGTCTGGCAATTTTTGCAATTCAAAGCAATTAAATAGGTTGAGCGTTTGAAGATATCGGAGATTTTGTATGGTCCAAGGTAGACTTTTAATAAGTGTATGAGACAGATCAAGATACCTCAAACTAGCTAAAAGATCTATGGAGGCATCTAAAGTGATAAGGCCACAACCACTCAGATTCAACACAAGCAAATACTTGAAGCTTGAATAAAATTCAAGAGGGACCTCACTAATATTACCCCCAGAAAATGACGAGAGTTCGCAAACTCGATGCTTTGTACAAGTCTCTTGGAATCAAAGATGACTTAAAATCACCAACAACAGATGAGTGACGTATTCGAGAAAAGCTACCTGGAGCTCGAAAATTATTGTGTAGCATGGCGTATTCGGATCCAACAATTGATTGCAAAAGATCATAGATAACATCATGTAACTTGTATCCAATAACAACACCATTGTCATGTTGCTTTATTTCTTGGAAAAAAGACATCCATTGAAGTGTTTTGAAGTACTCACAGCCAACATCCTCCTGTTGTTTATTTCGACTGCCGGATTGGATCAAGCCTTCTGCCATCCACATTTGGATCATTTTCTCTTTCTTGATTTCGTAGCCTCTAGGAAATACTGAGCAGAATGAAAAGCAACGCTTGAGGTGTGGTGGTAGACGAGAGTAACTCAACCGTAAGGCGGGTAGAATTCCACTTTTGCCTTCATCCAAATTCCAAAGCTCACTCTCTTGTACAGACAGCCACTCCCTTTCCTCTCTTTTGAAGCGCATGAGACTTCCCAAAGTTTTGGCTGCTAACGCCACTCCTCCACACTTCCTCACAATCTCTCTTCCAATGGGCAAGAGATTCTCGTATGCTTCTGCTTCTCCTCGTCGAAAAGCACGTTGCTTGAACAAAGTCCAACAAGCATCCTCAGACAAACCCCTCAAATAATACGGAAATGTTGGGCAATCCATCATGAGCGCGACTTTTGTACTATGAGTCGTGATCATAATTTTGCTTCCACAAGTCCCACCCATAAAGAGAGGTCTCAATTTGTCCCAATCATCCTCATCTTCTGTCCAAACATCATCTAACACAATTAAGTACCTCTTCTTGTGCAATAAGCACCATACTTCCGAGTGCAGTGCATTCATACTTGAGGAGTGGCATTTATCTTTGGTGAGACACTCAATTATTCTAATCATTACGGTTTTCGCATCAAAGTGATCAGAAACAAAAACCCATAGTTTAACATCAAAATGTTGTGATACCTTCTGATCATTGTACACTAATTGCGCGAGGGTAGTCTTTCCTAGGCCCCTCAAGCCTACTATCGGAATGCAAGACACACTTTCTTTCTCAAATCCGTCACAAGACATTGCTAACAACTCAACTATCTTCTCTTTATCTTCTTCTCTTCCGTAAACTTCGGATTCAACAACGAAATAGCTAGTTTCCCTCTTATCCCACTCTCTACAAACTCTACTTTTCTCCCTCAAATTCAACTGAAGCCCCTCATCAACAATCATATCCTACTCACGGAGCGAATTTCTCACCTTGTCCGCCCATCCTGCATCTGTGATTCGAACATCATAAACGCCAAAGTCAAGAATCAAATCTTCAACGTCATGGCCAACGTCTTTGAGTTTGGACAGCCAAATTCTCACGGCCATGTCAGTAGCTTGTTGCTCCTCGGCATCTTCGAGTAGCGCTTGAACCATCGGCAACTTGCCATGCAGCATTTCGACGTTGTCCTTGACATCGAGCATGTTCGAGAACTTTTCCAAGACGGGAGTATTGGAGAATCAGATTCTAAATCTAGACGGGGGCAATTCTACTACACGGTCAAACTAGACATGGCGTTTATGAGTGGCCGATCCAACCTTCCTCTCCTATCATTGCGTTTTCCAGTGTCAAGGCCTCTCCCTCCGATTGGCATCATCGTTTAGGACATCCTTCCGAGTCTATCCTTAGGCATTTAGTTTCTAAATATAAGTTACATATTGCGTCTACTTCTACTTTTCATTGTAAGGATTGTTATTGCAATAAAAGTCATAAGCTACCTTTTTCCCAATCTACACTTGTCTCTACCTCTCCCTTGCAAATTATTTTTTCTGATGTATGGACTTCTCCGATTCATTCAATCGACAATTTTAAATACTATGTCATATTTGTCGACCACTTCACTCACTATATCTGGCTACATCCTCTCTACCGCAAATCGGATGTCAGTACAGTCTTTCCCCTTTTCAAAACTCTAGTTGAGAACTTCTTCAAACGAAAAATCATTACCGTTTACTCAGATAATGGGGGTGAATACACGGGTCTATCCTCTTACTTGGCTACTCATGGGATTTCTCATCTTACATCTCCCCCCCCCCCCACACTCCTGAACATAATGGTTTTTCTGAGCGACGTTACCGTCACATAGTTGAAACGGGTCTAGCACTTCTTTCTCGGGCTTTGTTTCCGCTATCCTTTTGATCCTATGCCTTCCTTACTGCCACATATCTTATTAATCGTCTACCCACACCCACGCTTCAGATGTCCTCTCCATATCACAAACTGTTTGGGTCTCCTCCAAATTATTCCAAGCTTCGCGTTTTCGGTTGCTTGTGCTATCCATGGCTTCGCCCTTACTCTCCTCACAAACTTGCTCCTCGTTTTATCCCTTGTGTCTTTCTTGGCTATTCTCTCTCTCAAAGTGCCTACATCTGTTATGATCCCACATCCACCAAAATCCATCTCTCCCTCGTCCTGATGAGTCCACTGTTTCCACTTGGTTTCCGGTCCCTCTCACAGGTTCGGCCACCACAGCCACATCTTTGACTCCCTCATCTGCAGGTCCCTCTTCCCCGCACCCAGTCCCATCCACGAACCCTACGTCCCATGACAATCGGCCACATCCTCCCACCTTGCCCTCTACACCCGAGCATCATGTGCTCCCACCACCATCTGTAACCCAGCAGCCTGCGCCCCCAGACACAAATCCTAACCCCACGCCCCAGCACGTAGTACCGCCATCCCCATCCCCATCGACCCTGGCCCCCCCAGTGGACACACCATCTCCCACGGCCTCTAAACCCCCCATAAACCGAAACACCTCCCGTACTTCCCCAATTGTAACCCGTTCTCGTAACAACATCCACAAACCTATCAACAAACTTACCCTATCCGCCCAACTAGCTCAGGAAATTGAACCAACTTCTGTAACCCAGGCCATCAAAGATCCTAAATGGCGCCAGGCGATGTCCGAAGAGTTTGATGCTCTTATTCGGAATGGCACTTGGGACTTGGTTCCACCAGTATTGGCTCAAAACATTGTGGGATGTAAGTGGATTTTTCGTATCAAACGTTTAGCTGATGGTTCTATTGACAGGTACAAAGCTCGGTTGGTTGCCAAGGGTTTTCATCAGAGACCTGGCATTGATTATCATGATACTTTCAGCCCTGTTGTCAAGCCAACCACTGTTCGTCTGGTTCTCTCTTTAGCCATCAGCAACGGATGGTCTCTCCGGCAACTGGATGTTAACAATGCCTTTTTACAAGGCACTCTTACAGAGGATGTTTTCATGGTTCAACCACAGGGCTTCACTGATTCTGATCATCCTAATCATGTCTGCCGGTTGCGCAAAGCCATCTATGGGCTCAAGCAAGCTCCTCGAGCATGGTACAATGAGCTTCGACAGTTTCTCCTAATTTCTGGTTTTCTTAACTCCACTGCAGATACATCCCTGTTCATTCTTAATACTGCTGGAGTTACTATTTATCTTCTAGTGTATGTTGATGATATTATCATCACCGGTAATGATAGTTCTGCCGTTCAGCGCTTTATCACATTGCTCTCCCACCGGTTTTCACTAAAAGACTTGGGTGCCTTAACTTACTTCCTTGGCGTAGAAGTCATTTCTCATCCACTTGGGCGGCTTCTTTCACAGCGGCGATACATCGCCGACCTACTTGCTCGCACATCGATGACTGATGCTCGTCCGATCTCTACTCCATTGCCGACCATGCCTACCTTGTCTCTACATTCCGGTACTGCACTTTCTGATCCTTCTGAGTTTCGTACCATTGTCGGCAGCCTCCAATACTTGTCTTTGACACGTCCGGACATTGCTTATGTGGTCAATAAGCTTTCTCAGTTCATGCATCGACCCACCAGTGACCATTGGAATGCGGTAAAACGTATCTTACGATACTTATGTGGTACTATTGATCATGGCATTATTTTACATCGTAGATCTTCTTGTGACTTACATGTCTTTTTTGATGCTGACTGGGCCAGGAACAAAGATGATTTTACTTCTACCAGTGCATTTATTATCTATCTTGGTCGCAATCCTATTTCTTGGAGTTCAAAGAAACAACGCACAGTTGCTCGCTCCTCCACTGAAGCTGAATATCGTTCTGTTGCTGCAACTGCTGCTGAATTGCGCTGGATATCTAATCTACTTGGTGAGCTCGGTTTTTCTTCCACTCAAAAACCAGTTATCTATTGCGACAATGTAGGTGCGACCAACCTCTGCTCCAATCCAGTGTTTCACTCACGTATGAAGCATGTTGCACTTGATTATCACTTTATTCGTGAACAAGTTCGGGATGGTAATCTTCGTGTTATGTTTCCGCGGATCAGTTAGCAGATGCACTCACCAAGCCACTACCTCGCATACGTTTTCATCAGTTACTACTCAAGATTGGACTCTCCTCCCGGAGCTCCAACTTGCGGGGGCATATTGGAGAATCAGATTCTAAATCTAATTAAATTTAAATTTCTAATTAATTTAAATTTCTAAATTGTAAATCTGTTATATTTAGATTTGTTAGATAGTTTCTAATTTTAAATATTCCTAGAATAGATTTAGTTACCAGATTTGGTTTGTATTTTCTGATTCTATTTGTACTATTTATACTTTCTTATTCAATGGAAAAGAAGAATCAATTTCCAATAATTATACCCTTTCTTTAGGGAGAAGCTAATTTGTCAAGGAAAACCTGTAGAATTGGAGGTAGAATTATGTCTGCCATTGTTGTGGTAACAAAAGGATCAGAGGGTACTATGATCAATTGAATGATTGTTTTTGATCAATAAACTAGTACCACAGAATGTTACAACAAATGATGATGTGACTAAAAATTTTAAAAAATAAGAACAATAATTAGAAAAAATAAATATTTACTCCAAATTACACCGAATTGTCAAATAATTACTCCGAAGTCCAAAGTCAGAGATATTTTTCTTCCTTTCACACTATATTCTAACAGAGTAATTGTACCATTTAGTTGAAAACTCATTTTGTGGTCCATACATGTCTTTGTGAAATTGACATTAATTGTGTCATCATTTGCAACTTAATTTGTTGATTTTTTTTTTCTTGACCAACACATAAAATTCATCTACCGGCATTCTAATGAAAATTAATCAATTCTAATACGTTAATTTGAAGAGCCAAAAAAATGGCAGTTGTAAATTTTTTTTTTTAATACTGACAAAAAAAGTGAATCTTTGGTGTCATTACATCTCCTTTCTCTTTCGTGCCTATTAAAATCAATCATAGAACCTAATAGATCGGAAACGACCTAATGTAATGACCTCTCACAGATAGTTACAGTCGACGTCTTTTTTTAACATCCATCTCTCATAAAATTGTGGTGAATAATAAACTTGAAATAAAAATCTTGACCTATCGGAAAATTTTACTTAGATAATTTTAGAAAACTATCAAAGTTCTTTTTTTTTTTTTTTTTTTACCTTATCAAAATAATTTTTGTAATGAATATAAATTCTCAAAATCATGTCATGAAATAAAATTTAAGAAAGTCCATAGAAATCCTTCAATCAAAAAAATAATAAACAAAAGTCCCAAAACTTTATTTGAAATTAAAAGTATTCATCCCATGATCATTCCTCTCATTTTCTTATCACACATCGTCTCGCTTCTGCTCCAAGCTCCTCCAATACTACATCTTACTCTTTTCTTTTATCTGCAATACAAATTAACTTATATAAACAAAGGCTTATTAAGACACTTAAATCTCACAAATGTAAATAAACATTTTTTTTTTATCATCATAAATATAAATATCATTCAAAAACTTTTTAACTTTCATATATTGGGTCCGGCATTGTACCATCATAATGCGCTAGTCACGGAAAGAGTGGGATAACAAATCCCAAATCAATAGTGACAAAACGTCCGCACACCGAATAACATCATCATCATCATCATCAAGGGTGTAAAATACCATTTTAAAACATAAAAAAACATATACATATCTATGTACTTTTCATCAAAACATCATCTTATGAGAAGTATTAATTAAGAACATCATAACATCATCATCAACATCAAAACATATACTTCTCAAATCTTTGATTCATGTTGCAAGTGAGAGTCCTAAATGTCTTACTTAACTTTTCTATATTTTTTCTGATGTTGATGTGTCATTGAGGTCTCGAGTGCTTGTCTTTAGAATTGTTCATACCATAAATAATAAAGATAATAAAAATTAACAAAATACAATAATAATTCATCAAACACATCTATCATATTATAACAGCACCTAATAGGCCTATTTCATAATTTAATAATATCAAAATACAAAAATCCAACTATTATATAAAATTACAAAACTTTATAGAAACTGGCAGCCAGACCTCTATTCCTTCAAAATTTCATAAAAATTCTTACAGAACTCCAAATGACTTGAAAAATTCTTACAGAACTCCAAATGACTTGAAACAAATTTTAAAATAAATTATACATCTAGAGCTTTTTAACGGTACCTAATTTGTTAACAACGGAGACTCTTTGGACCCTCAAAAATAGTTTCAAAATCTGATTACCAAAATTTATAGAAATTTGCAGCCGAACCTCTGCCTTTTTGAAAATCATAAAAATTTGCACAGCTCTCCAAACGACTTGAAACTGATTTTAAATGAAAATAGACATCCAGAAATTTCTAACAATATCAAATTCATTAAAAACAGAATCCATTTACATCCTTGAAAACAGTTTTGAATACTTATAATAGAATCTGGAAATTTCCAGTAAATATTTAATCCGAAAGTCCCAGGGAAATTCATCCAAAAATAATATAAAATAGACACCATTCACATGGATAAACCATATACATATAATAACCAACCTTAACGCAAGCTTCTAAAATAAAAATCATGAATTCACCAATACAATCTCTTTCAATACACGTTTATGCTCTCCCCCCTTCATCTCCATTCAACTAACACCAAGCAACCATCAAGAAATTACTTAATCGCTCATGAAATTCTAAAACATTAATGAAAGAAGAGAAGAAATCATACCTCAAAAATATTTTTATTTCCGCTCCAAGAATTGAGAAATATCAATGGATTAAGAGTGGAGATTTGATGGGTAGTCCATTGAGGTTTTTTTTTTTTTTTTTTTTTTCCTTTGTTTTGATATCTTGTACATGTAAGAGAGGAGCTTAAAAAGAGAAATTATTCGACAAGAGAGGAAAAAGAATAAGGGTTGAAAAATGACGATTAGACTTTTATGGACTGAAATTAGAATTTGATTGCATATTAATTGACAGAAATAATATGCTAAGGGTGTCATGAAGGACTTATTTTGGGCAAAAAAAGATTGTTAGACAACTAGGTGATTGAATGAAATTCAAGAATGAAAGTTTTCCACTTTTTTTTTTTTTTTTTTAACTCTCACGTTCTTTCCTTTCCCTTTTTCTTCTGATTAACTTATTTCCTTTTTTTTTTCTTCACGTTTTCTGATTGATATTCCCAACCAAACCACCCCCCACCCGTTTTTTTTTTTTTTTTTTGTTAATCTTCCACTCATTCCCTTCATATCCTCCTTCAGATTTCCTATTATACACATATATATACATATAATATTATATACAAGTTGACTAACCAAATAACTTAATATATATATATATACACACATTAATTAACTTAACATATAAAATTGTACGTGTATATACGACACATACGCATGACAATAAATATATATATCTAAATAAACGTATAACAAGTAGTGTATTACATATATACATATATATATATATATATAACATAGATATCTATAATTAAACCATCAAACAAATTTATCAAATCATTAAATAATATTCATAAATTTTAGCATGAACTTTGTTCTAGTATATCAAGTTCTCGTCACGTTACCTGTGCAAATAACTCAATTAACGTTAGAAATAACCAAACATATTATCGTCACATCTTCTTCGTTAATTTCTAACGTCGGGCTAGTAATTTATGGTTAATTAAAAGTTGAGGTGTTACAACCCATATTGCCTTATAAAAGTTTCGTCCTTGAAACTTAGAATAATTCCTGGTAATTCATTCACATAACTTCTTCTGGTTCTCATGTAACTTTCTCTATCTTGTTATTGTGCCAAGGAACTTTTATTAAGGGAAATCTCTTTGTTCATCTTTCAATCCAGAATCTCAATTGAATTCTCTTCGTAGCTTATGTTATCTTGTTCTGAATTGATTGCGGCTACTTCATATGTGACATACGTCTTCAAAATTGATATGTAAAACACGATATGGATAGATGTCATCTCTTGAGGCAATTCTAGCTTGTATACCACGTTGTTGGTATGCTCAATTACCATATATGGTCCTATAAACCTAGGACTAAGCTTGTCTTTCCCAAACGCATCGCACACGTCATCGGGACGATTTGGATAAACACAAGGTCCCCTAACTCAAACTCTAAGGGCCTCCGACGTATAACCACAAATCTCATTAAATAATATTCATAAATTTTGGCATGAATTTTGTTCTAATATAGGAAATTAATTCAATTAACGTCTGTTAAAACCAAACATATTATCGTCATATCTTCTTCGTTAATTTCTAACTTCGGGTTAGTAATTTATGGTTAATTAAAAGTTGGGGCGTTACACCTAATCAAATTCTATTCAGGGCCCGTTTGGGGGAGGTTTTCGAGATATTTGAATTGGAGTCTTGAAAAAGTGTGTTTGGTTAAAAAAACCTGTTTGGAGTTAAAAACTGTAAAAATTTTAAAATATATTCAGAAAAAAATTTATATAGACTTGTTTAATTACTCTCAAAATTTTATGTAATTTTTTTTAAAGTAAAAAAATTATCTCATTTAGACTTGACATGATAAAGTTATGGACTTTTAAAGTTAAATCTGTTGCAGACATTTGAAGATGTGAAAAGTGAAAAATAATTTTGAATTAAAGAAAAAAGATACAAAAAAAAAAAAAAAACATAAAAAAACTAGATGCAAATGCAAATATTGCCCCAAATGAGCCCTCAATAATATGGATTCAAAAAGGATTGTTTTTCTTCTCTGTTTGGTTGGGTTTTTGTATTGTATTTTTCATATTTTCATGAAGAAAAACACACTGTGCAAATTTGAGGGAAGTTTTCTCTCAAATAAGAAGCCTAAGAGTATTTGGTTCATTCTCCTAAAAGTATTTGTGATTGATTTGACTCGTGAGATATTAAAAAAAAAAAATTTCCAAGAGCACTTGTAAAACAGGAGATACTACTGAAGTTGCCATGAACCGGTATCGTGCCATTTCTTGAAGTAACAAAACTGAATTAGTGTTTTGTGTAAAAAATAAAAATAAAAATAAAAATCTATTACTACCAATTACTAATCTTTTAACATATTATAAAAAGCCAATATAAAAATCTATTATTACTAATTATTAATTTCTAATTCTCTACTTATTATAAAAAACTCAATAGCTCATGAATAATGGTTTTGGTCATAGCTCTCAAGTTGCCATGTGATAGTCTTATCATCATCATATAGTGGCCTCGTCACCCAACTTGTGAGAAGTTAGAATTCATTATTGCATATTATATATCACTATATATCTTATCTTAACATATATAAAATAATCAAAACCTCCTCATCCTTTTTGACACATGTTATTCCCTCTTTTTTTTTTCTTTTTTTCTTTTTTTTCTCTTTCATTCTTTCCTTTTTCCTTGTCTTTCTTTCTTTCTTTTTTTGATTGCTAATACTTATTATTTTTAAATGACAATCTCAGATTTTTAACTACTATTTTTCCATAGTGTTTGATATATACATATTATTTTTTGTACTTTTTAAAATTATTTTTCACTTTCATCCACATACTATTCTCTTTTCTATATATATTTTTTCATCGTTTGGAATTTTTTAATTTTCATTCTTTTTTGTCCATACTGAAATAATTTTTTTTAAATGTATCCTTACTCAAACTTTTTTTTTGGACGATCTCAACTATTATTTTCTCATAGCAGCACCCAATTAACTTTCTATATAATTCGCTAACTTCTCTCCAATTTCTTACTACTTAAATGTTTCCTCAATATTCTCTAAACAACTATTTTCTCATAACATCCCATAATTAACTTTTTATTTAACAAATTGATTAAATTTTACCTCATAATTAACTTTTACTACTTAAACGTTTCCTCAATATTCTCTGAGCAACTATTTTCTCATAATACCTTATAATTAACTTCTTATTTAACAAATTGATTAATCACGTGTATGGCACATCCCTACAACTAGTATATCATTACTGTAAAAGAGCAAATGGCTCTTGAGTAGTGACTTTCGGTCACTCCTCTGAGGCTGCCATGTGGAAGCTCCATCACAGCCATATGACAGTCCAATTATTATCACTTTTTATTTATTTATTTATTTGTTTTGCTTCACTATTCCATACATGCATGCATGCCATGCAACTAGTAAAACATAAAAATCTGAAATAGTGTATTTTGGCGGCATAACAGGACAATTTGTTGAGAATATCATAAAATACAAAGTTGGAGTGGTCATATCAGTTTTAAAAAAAAATCCAACAACAACAACTTCTCACACAACAACAATTTGTTGAGAATGATTGTTATGGATGAATACACTAGTACTACATAATGTTACAACAAATAATGATGTGACTAGAAATTTGAAAAAATAAGAACAATTATTAGGAAAAAAAAAATAGAATGTTAAGCCAAATAATTACTCCAAAGTCCAAAATCATAGATATTTTTCTTCCTTTCACACTATAGTCTAACAAAATAATTGTACCATTTAGCTGAAAACTCACTCATTTTGTGGTCCATACATGTCTTTGTGAAATTGACAATAATTTTTGTCATCATTTACAACTTAATTTGTTGATTTTTTTTCTTGATGAACACATAAAATTTATTGACAGGCATTTTAATGGGAATTAATCATTTTTTTTATATGTAAATTCAAATAGCCATAAAAAAAAAGTAATTATATTAAATAGCATAATTAATAAGTAGGAGTGAAATAAATAGCAGGTTTTCAAAACATTGAAAATTATAGCATTTTTATTATTGTTTTCAAAATCAATTAATTTGTTTTTCCGATTTTATTTTCGATTTTATATTAGATTTCTCTTCGTTCTCTCCTCTCTTTCTCTCTCTCCTCATTCTCACTGTCATCGCGACACTCCCCAGCCGTCGGAGAAACCTCGGCCAAGCGGTCCCCAGTTACGGCGACGGATCTCTCGAGAGCCGCCAGAAAAACAGAGATCTCGAACCCTTACCAACAACTGGAGAGAGAAAAAAGAGCGAGTCTCTAACACCCGATGACGTATCCACCATGCGATCGCATAGCGACCAGTTTTCAGCATGAGTCGTGACTGGATGGTGAGAGTCGTGCAAGCCCTCTCCATGCGATTCTCTGATCTCCGCGGGTCACGATCTCCGAGCTCTGCAATGATCGACAACTCACCTGCGACCCGAGTTGCGAGCTCGATCACGATTCTCAGACGATCTCCTTGGCAACTCGACGAGTCGAGCGTCTGACGTAATTTCCGGTGGCAGCAGCGGCATGGCCAATTTTGGGATTAGGTTTTAAAGGATTTTGGGATTAGGATTAGAGTTTGAGTGAATTTGGGGCTTTAATTTAGGATAATTTTGGGGTATATTTTGTAATTTAAGAAACTTTGTAAATAAATAAAAATTTGAATAAAATACTGGTTGTTTTTTTAATGAAAATTAATACATTTACATGTATTTACTAATATTTACCTATTAGATATTTGGATTTACTAAATATACATATATGGAATTCAACCGAAATGAAGGATTTATGTGTAATTATCATGCTTACTAGTAAAAATGTGGATTTACTAGTAAATACCATAATGTAAATATGTAAATTTATATAAAATAAATAAATAAATTTAAATGAACACTAATATGAAAAATGATTTACTTATTTAATGGAAATTCACATATTAGTAAAATAATTTACTTATTTAATAGAAATTAACACATTTACATGTTATTATTAATATTTACATAACAAACATTTAGATTTACCATTTATATGAAAAGTATAAAATACAATATAAGTAAAGGATTTACATATAAATACCACTATTTCTTAGTAAATATTGAATTCTATTAGACAACACATATTAAATTGAAAAAAAAAAAAACAAATACTATTGTTTTTTAGTAAATATTTAGATTTAGGAGAGAACTAAAATTTTAAAGCAATATATATAAAATTGAAAATAACGTAAATATTATTATTTCTTGGTAAATATTTAGATTTATTACACAAATTAAAGTTAAAAGCAATATATATTGAATTAAAAATAACGTAAATACCGTTATTTTTTAGTAAATATTTAGATTTATAAGACAAACTAAAATTTAAAAGCACATATTAAATTGAAAATAACATAAATATCGTTATTTCCTTGTAAATATTTAGATTTATCAGACAAATAAAAATTGAAAATAATACATATTAAACGGAAAATAATGTCAATAACGTTATTTGTTAGTAAATATTTAGATTTACAAGACAAACTAAAATTTAAAAACAATATAAATTAAACTGAACTGATGTAAATAACTTGTATTTCTTAGTAAATATTTGTATTTACTAGACTAACTAAAATTAAAATAATACATATTAAATTGAAAATAATGCAAATATTGGATTTACATACTTAATATGAATAAATTCAAAAACTTTAAAAAATAAAAATGCAATATGCATTAGTAAAGACTGAATTTACAATTCTTACCTCTAATTTAAAAGAATTAAAAAAAAAAAAAACCGAATTCCCAAATCTGAAAACCTTAGAAACTTCTGCAGCCGCTGCCGCCACACTGCTACCAGAGAAGATGGTTTGAAAGGCAAGCCCTTGGTTTGAGATTCTCTAGATCTAGGACATTGCTGGAGGAAGCACGCGATTCTTCCCGTGACTCTCTTCATGATTCTCACGATCTAGTGGCTGTTGTGTAATGTATTTGGTGTGAGCTTCAACTATCTTCGGCAATCTAATCTCGATCTCGAAATAGCCAAAGAAAATCACCAATGAAATCTTGATCCAATCTATGTTTCGCAAATTCGCAATTCTAGTTGACGATGATGTTGAGAAGGAGTCTTCGATAGAGATCTGATGCAACTGTGATAGCAATGTAGGCACTGGTGAGCCCTAGGTACTGATAATTCGATTTCCAAGAGCTCTGCTTGGTTGGCTGGTGATGATGGCGGCCGAGCTTTGACAGCGACTGACTGATTTCATAGTTGATTTCAATCAGGGGTAGTTTTGGTTTCTTACATTATTATTTTAACTTAATTATGCTATTTTGTTATATTAATTTCAATCTTATTATCATTTTAAAACTTTTATAACTGAATATGCTATATCAGCTATAATTTTTTTTAACATTGAGGGAAAAAGTGAATCTTTTGTGTCGTTACATTTCCTATCTCATTTGTCCCTATGAAAATCATACAACCTAATACATCGGAAATGACCTAATCAAATAGTAAACAGGGCCCGTTTTTGGGAGGTTTTGGGGATGTAATTTTGAAAATATTTGAATTGGAGTTTTAAAAATGTGTGTTTGGTTGAAAAAAACTGTTTGGAGTAAAAAAAATTATTAATATAGAACTTGTTTAATTATTCTTGAAATTTTATGCAATTTTTCTTTAAAAAAAATGGTGAACGTAAATTTATCATCTGTTGCATTATGATCACTTCTTACAATGCAAATTTATTAAAGACTTAGTATTTTAATTGTGAATTTCATTCAATTTATGAACTATTTTAGTCTCATCAAGTTTTGTTAAAGTTTAATATTTTCAAATGAATTTTTGTATTTTACATCAATTTCCCGTATCAATATTTTTGTCGTTATTTTCATAAAATTAAAGTAATGATATTTCTGAAAGTGTCGAAATTGTCATCCTTGTGACATATATATATATATTGGAATTGTGATGTATTTGGTGTAAATTTTCTTATGGTTTATAAATTTTGGTTATGATTTTGTGGAATTTTGGTGATTTTTAGTCATCTAATGTTTGATCTAATATTTCAATGACGGATTTTGGAAAATCCGATGAAGTAGAAAGTTTCTAGTTGATAACTTAGTGGTTACTAATCAATAACTCAATAATTACCGACTAACCAATCACTGGCTAGATACCAGTCGGTAACTTAGTAATTATACTAGTAACTTAGTAATTATATGGTTACTAATTGGTAACTAGTAAATAGGGAATGGTTACTGGTTACCGGCAGGTAACCAACTTGTATCTTGATTACTAGCCGGTAACCAAATGGTAACCAAACGGTTACAAATTTATTAAAGACTTAGTATTTTAATTGTGAATTTCATTCAATTTATGAACTATTTTAGTCTCATCAAGTTTTGTTAAAGTTTAATATTTTCAAATGAATTTTTGTATTTTACATCAATTTCCCGTATCAATATTTTTGTCGTTATTCTCATAAAATTAAAGTAATGATATTTCTGAAAGTGTCGAAATTGTCATCCTTGTGACATATATATATATATATATATATATATATTGGAATTGTGATGTATTTGGTGTAAATTTTCTTATGGTTTATAAATTTTGGTTATGATTTTGTGGAATTTTGGTGATTTTTAGTCATCTAATGTTTGATCTAATATTTCAATGACGGATTTTGAAAAATCCGATGAAGTAGAAAGTTTCTAGTTGATAACTTAGTGGTTACTAATTAATAACTCAATAATTACCGACTAACCAATCACTGGCTAGATACCAGTCGGTAACTTAGTAATTATACTAGTAACTTAGTAATTATATAGTTACTAATTGGTAACTAGTAAATAGGGAATGGTTACTGGTTACCGGCAGGTAACCAACTTGTATCTTGATTATTAGCCGGTAACCAAATGGTAACCAAACGGTTACTAATTGTTGACCATCGACCACCCAATATCATCGTAGATATCGGCCAGCATTGTTGTGGATACCGGTTGATATCGTTGTGGTGATAAAGGTGTAATTGATTTTAAAATAAACGATAAATGATTTCATATAGTCGTATTTTTTGCTCTAGTTTTTCGTTTGTGTTTTTTGTATGGCAAAAATCAATTTAATGCTTGAAGTTGTGACATTTCTCTAAAGAGCCCAAAATGGAAATGACATCCACTTTCCGCTATTGGATTTGCAAACATCCAATCAACTTGAAAACTAAAATAACAGGGTACTTTAAATAAATGCCATAAATTCCTGTCTTGTGTTGATTTTTACCATAAAGGAAAAATTCTTATAAGAAATGTCATAGCATGACATCATAAATATTTATTAAAAAATTAAACTGGTTTGGTCATCTAATCTAATAGATAACCTAATCTTTTTTTATTAAGGAAAATGGTCATTTGTCATTTATTATTTTTTAGATTTGATCAATTAGTGATTGACTAATGGTCAACCAATGATTAACTATGAAATTTAGTGATTGACTACTAGTCAATCACTGATTGACTATAAAATTTAATGATTTACGTTATGGTTAATCAGTGATTGACCGTAAGTTAATCACTGATTGACTATTATGTAGTTAATCACTGATTGACTATAATGTAGTCAATCATTGATTAATCATTTAAGGCAATTGATTAATCATTTTAGAAAAAAAAAACGACATTTTAATTCATTTTTAAAAACTTCAGTCATTTATTAAAAAATTTCTTTAAAAAGGCTATTTAGCTATAAATCTCATATTTATTAATCTAAAATATACAAATTATAATTACTAATTGGTATCTATGATGTAACTCCTTGTGTTACCAAATGGTAACCAGTTAGTTATTGGTCATCGGCAGTAACTAGTTGGTAACCAAAGTGGTTGCCGACCGAAAACTTGATAATCAATTGGTTACTAGTTGTTAACAATTGGTTACTGGCCGGAAGTTCTGATTTCATCGAAATTTTCGAGTTCTATCATCAGAATATTTAAAGAAACACTTAATTTATTAAATATTACTAGAATTCCACAAAAATCATAAGACCATATACACCAAAATTCAATTATATTCAAAAATACCGAATTTCCTGAATTCCACCACTGAAATTTTAAAAAATAAAACACCAGAATCCGTCACTGTAATCCTTAAAAATTCAACGAAATTACACAAAAATCACAAAAAACCAAACACACTATAAAAACAGTGAAAGGAATAAAAATAAAAATATATAATCAGAACAGAATCTCCTCGCGCACACCAGATCTGAGATCGGAGGAGTGGATCTGAAGTGCAACATCAACGACCACAAGAGATCAAACACGGCTGGTTTCGGAAGGGAGAATGACAGCGGCGGCAGTGTCTGGCGGTGAAGTTGCTGGGCCGGAGATTTGTCGAGAGGAGAAAACGGCGTGATGAAAGGAGATCTGGAGATCAGTGGATCTCCTCCACGTCGGTTGAAAGCAACATTGGATTCGGACCTCCATCCAGATCTTCACCAAATCTCGTCAAAGGAGCCTCTATCATGAACAACGAGTTAAGTTTGTCCAAGGTCGACGCTGCATCGGAAACCCAAGCTTGTTGTCGAAGATCGAGAAGACAGCACCGGAAAGCGAAGCCGCGGGATTCGACTCTCCGCGGAATGGCATATCCGGTTGGAGGAGATCGGCGTCACCGGTGTTGCGTCAAAGCGGAGATCGCGAGGGCGGTCGCGACGGAGGCCCACGAAGATCGCCGGAGTCGCGAGTGGTGGGGGAGACGGCGGCATACATAGAGAAGAAAGAGAGACTGAGAGGCAGAGAGAGAGGAGTGAGAATGGGTGTAGGAAAAGAGAAAAAGAGACAGAGAGAGGGAGCTGAGAAAGAAAGGAGAGAGAACGAGGAGAAAAAATTATGGATATTTTGTCTTCTTATTTTTTTTTAATTTAAATTATTATAAAAATGATGTATAATATTTATAAATAAAAAAAAATAGTTGTGACAAATATCAATACACACCTCATTTTTCTGGCATTCTTTTTAATTATCCTAAAAATAATTGTGAATTTATTTATTTTTCTTTTTATTACGTTTCTCTCTTTCCAAATTTGTTTTTTTTTTTTTTTTAATTTGTATCTTTCTTATTCTAACTAAACGAAGCGAAACTAAATGAAGCATGTAATTGAGATTAATTCATTTATTAAATTCTACAGTTCACAAATGAATTTATACAATAGTGTAGCTCATTTTTTGCTTATTCAATATATTTTAAGTAGAATTTCGGAGTATAACTTAATAGAAGAATTCACTGTCAATTTTTCAATTGAAAATTTTCAATGAAGGTGAATTATATATTTTGTAGAAATTTTATTTATTCGAGTTAAAGTAAATGTGACCCCTTGGCTCCCTCGGGCCTAAGGCAGCATATTTGTGTTTACTTGTATGTCATGCAACGCAAAATTTCTTGTTAGGTAGCTTCACAAAACACAATGACATTTTTGTCACTTGGAGCTAACTCAAGTGATTGGGTGTATGAATATGTAATTTATGATTTGAATCTTGAACCTTTTATTTTTTAATAATAGTAATTAAAAAAAAACACATAAAGACCTTTTTTTTTTTTTTTTTTTTTTTTTTTAAATTTAGAGATGATGAGATTTGAACTCTATATTTTGTGATGGAATTGAGTGTGAAATAATCGATAGGTTATATATACAACTTCAATATAAAGGCAAAAATAACCTCAAAACAAACTTAATAACTTGACAATAGTTCTGTTTTTTTTTTCTTAAGCAAAGTTCCAACAAGATCAATCTATTAAAATGAGGAAAACATTAAAAAGAAAAATAGAAAAGAAAAGGAAGAGTAATCTAAAGATATTATTTCAAATGACAGAGCATGTGTAAAATTTCTTTAAATATTACATAAAACAAAAAAGAATACGTTACAACAATTGTTACTTCACTTTCAACTTTTTACCTTTCTGACAGTTCTATCTTTCCAAGATCCCTAAAATTAACGAGCAACATTAGTACGAACGACAAGTTTTTCATGCAGGTCGTCAACATCATAAGCATGTCTCCTGGCCTCCATTCTCTGAGCCACGCCACCATTTTCGCCAACGGCTTGAACATCCGCCCTCAAGTCAGTGCGTAATCCCTGCAACTCGTTTTGGACACCCCACGTCTCGCCAACTTTCTGCATGGCCGGCGAATCGAATCTGTCGATGACTCCCTGAAAAAAAGGGGATTCAGCTCTATCCGCCATCTGGTGAAATATCAAATCTAGAAGCTATAACGCGATTGTATGAGAAGAGTGTGGAGTTATTGGAGCCATGATGGTGTCTAGAAATAGTTGCACAAGTCTACTATTAACATGTTTTCGTCAACATAAGAAACCTGCAGGAAAATTCATGAGTAATTCATGAAGAAACTTCTAATAAATAAATTAATTCTTTTGCTAATCGAATTGACCTCAAAGTCATTCTCAAGATTTTTTTTTTTTTTTTTTTTTTTTTCAGAGTCAATGACGTTCAACCTCTACACTCAATACTCCCTCCTTTATTAGTATTATTATTATTTTTTCCTTTCATTGCATATATTTTGTTGTAAATGATGTTATTTTAATTTTGTATCATATATCACCCTTAGTTGTTAATAAGTCTACGGATAAGTTGGTCTTTGTACACACGTGCTGAAGCCTGTTGGAAAATTCACTAGCCCTAAACGTGAAGAAACTTCTCATTTTCAAAATCATTTTTTTTTAATCAATTGACTTAAAATCAATTTTATATCTAATATTATTAAGTGAAAAATTAGGCTGGGTGGCCTTTTCTAATCAATAGATGACCCAACTTTTTTTATTTAGCAAAATTGATGTTTGTTATTTTTCAAATATGGTCGATTAGTAATTGACTAATGGTTAATCAGTGATTGACAATGAAATTTAGTGATTGACTATGAAATATAGTAATTTATGTTATGGTCTATTAGTGATTGACTACTATGCAGTCCATCATTGATTAACTATTTAAGAAAATTGATTGAACATTTTAATTAAAAAAAACGCATTTTAACTAATTTTTAAAAACTTCAACTATGTATTAAAAAACTTTTTAACAAAAAGCTATTTAGCTATAAATCCTTTATTAAGTCAACGGATTTGTATCTTCATACTCCGTCAACATGTTTGTTCTTCACAAGAAAAAAAAAATGTATGTTGGCTAAGAAGAACAGTCATTGAAAAAATAAAAGATATTTTCGTATTAATTATCAGCTCTGTTTTACGTTGTTTTGTCTGTTTGTTTTGTCTATGGTAATCATATGTCTTGCTGTATCACTCTGCTTCAAGATTATTTAGTTATGTACATGGGTATTCTAAAATTTATTTTGAGACAAAAATAAAATGAAATATATATTTAAAAAAAAAAGATTAATTTTACTAATGCCCTTATGTACCATAGTTCACTTTGTCTTTTGAATTATCAAAATCATTCAACGTGCCACTATATTCATAAAATCATTCACTATGCCACCGTGAACTTTCATTTATCTTTTTGACAAAAATGTTGATGTGGCACTCCATTAAAGATTAAACAAATATATTTTAAAATATTAATCACAATTACAAAAATATATATAAATTTCTAATAAAAATTCAAGTTAATCTTTGGAGTTGAAGATGGAAGTTTTGTTGGAGGCCAAGGGGAATAAATGCAGGAAAAATGGGTAATTTACGCAGCAAAATTTTAAAACATTTTTCTTAAGATCATACTACGTGATGTTACCATATACAATAAATTATTTTACAATATATGTACGTTGAGAGAAGACAGCAGGAACATTGGAGGATATGATCAAATAGAACTTCAACCAACTAGCCTTCTTTATTATTCTCCAATTCCCGGACGGTAGAATGTCTGAGCACTTGGTCTCTCGATCGGTATTCATGCGCGACTTTCTCCTTCCAACCACCCAGAACTAGTGCAGCTTAGTATTACTATAACGGGAGAATAATAATAAGCTCGCTCACGTTAGAGTTTATGGTCTAAATAAAATAGTAGGCCTTAGGGTCTTATTTATAGTGAATAGACTGGGTGAAATTTGAGTTCGAATAAGACACTTGAAACATATTTTTTCTCTCTCTTCTTTCCCTAATCTACATTTTTCTCTTGCCCGGGAGACAGAAAAATCCCCCACAATAGGTCTAGGAAATTCAAAATTTGATTCAAATTTTTATCTTCAATTATCTTATGATTTTATCTATATGAATAATGTTCGATAACTCCAATTTAAATTCAAAATTAAATCATAGCAACTTTATTTGAATTAAATAATTATGTAATAAGTATCCAAATAAAATCAATAAAGAGAAAATCTTTTTCATCCTTTATCCTCGTAAAAAACACCAACATAATGTAGACTAGGATAAGATTTTGTTTCAATTTTAAATCCAAATAGGATAATTACCATATTTAATTTAAAATATTTATTTAATAAGATTATCTATATATTTAAATTAACTATCTAAATAATTAATTTATCCATGCCTCTTAATTTAAATTAATCTCATATTTATCATAAAAGATAAATATAATTAATTCAAATTTCAACTCAATAGTTATCCAATTAATTAAATAAAACAAAAGTTCCATTTTACCCTTGGCAAAAAAAAAAGCCTATCCCAATTGATTACCATCTGTTAAGTAATTATATTGAGCTAGTAAATGGACCAATTGGACAAATATATAATATAATTTTCATTAATCTATGTAATTAATTATTCTATACCAAATAAATTAATTATACAATTATTAGTTTCAGAGTCACACCACTGTAAACCTAAAACTGCACTCCAATTATATATCGTATTATGTAAGCCAGTGTATAGCCGTAATCCAATGACCTTGTCATATATGCTGCACCCTTATATGATATCCATTATCAACTTAAAGTCAAAGTCCGTTTAACCTTTTGATCATGCTATCTTAAAGATCCATTAGGAAAATGATTATTCACCCAAAGTGAATAATTAGTCATTTGCCCAGCAAATGACTCAAAGCCTCATCCATTTTCACATCCTGTATAATGTCGTTTAAGAAGATAATCTTTACTATTTATGGGAGCTATGATTCTATATCTATAAGCAAAAATCACATCGAATATAAGTCATGTACCCAACAAACTGGTCTAATAGCTTGTTACTCCGAGACGCTTTAGCCTTTGGAACATCAAAGTACACAAATCATAAACATGAAGTCATTTACTTACTCAGAATTAAGGTTATTGCATAATGAACGTCAAAAATGAATTAATTTAATCAAGCAGACTTATAGATTAATTACACTTTGGTCTTGTCCAATATATCACCACAACTAGGCAATATATCTATGTCTCTGCTTGGGTGTTGGCTCGTTCCAAATAGTCAAGATAAACCATCTCCCCAATTGGCTTTAGACAATATAATAGTCTTCATATGAGTTAGATGCCCACTCTAATCCCATAGACTGCGGACTATAGATTTAGACTATTTATTTTATAACATTATCTTCTCGCATATAAAAATCCATTGCATATAACATTCTAACAGTTTAAACACCAAGTAGTCAATGAGCCATATTTGCTTACATTTACTTAACATGTAAATCTAGATGAGAACAGTATAACAAATATGTAATAAAAAAACCTCAAACATATTATTAATCAGTTCAAAATAAATGAAATATAACTATAATATCTTTCACTCTTAGGACATTCCCAACAATAAAGGAAAGGGTCCCCCCTCTCAAGTACCAATTCTTGGTTTTATATTAAGAATTTTTAGTTTTACATTAATATTTTATTTAATAATTAAGAATTAATTTTAATGCACATTTCATTGACACCTCAACAAAACTGTTAGAGTAATAGACTGAAGTAGACATAAGGAGCAATTTGAATTGTTTTATGTATATCAAGGGGCATTTGGAAGGGTTTTATGATTAAGAAAGCAAAATGAAATAGGATAAATAATACAGGAGCAGTTGTAAAATTAATCCTTCAAAAAACTTATATCACGGTGTTTTTCAAAATTTACTAAATACAAGTGTCATCACCAATGAGTATTTAGGATAAAAAAATAAAGTTTTAAATGGGGGTTAACATAAGATAACTGTTTTTTTTTTTTTTTTCTTTTCCTTAAACTTTAAGAGTGGTATGTCGATGGTACCGCTTGGTATTTATGAACCTATGATTTGCTCAAAAGAGCGTGATATGTCGTCGGTGCAAAAATAACCTGGAACTCTATTAGACTTTTGAGAGGTCCAACGTTACAATTAACTTTGACTCATCTCATTCTTACAAAAATGGATTTGACAATTCGAACTAAAATCATAGACCACGACAGGAGCTCGTCCAATGTTTTCTTTAGGAATGCCTAGCGCTTCAACAGTGGACATGGGTATGAGAAGCGGAACCATCACTCTATTCACGGCCACCCCATTCATGTGTCAAATTACCACATTCTATTTAAAAGGAAGAAAAAAAATAAAAATTGTCCCCATTCAGTCCGACTTACCTCTGCCAAGGGTTGCATATTATAAGTTTCAAGTTCACATGAATGTTCATTAGACTACAAAGCAAATCCCCAATATCATGTGGAGTGATGGAGTGCACATCCTCTGTCTAATTTTGGTATCCCAAATGTTGTCTAACCAATTATATTTTGACATATCATTAATGACGTTAGATTTCAAAATATAAAAAATCAGTTACAAAGCATTTCAAATTTTTTAAAATAACATAACATAATATTATTGGTTAAACACCATTTGGAATACAAAAATTTGGATCAAAGAACAATAAAGAAATCATTTCCATCATAGGATCAAATTCGTATTCAAATAATAAATTTAAATTTTATAAAAGAAAATTTTGAAAAGTTAGTTTAAAGCAGGTACTAAACATAAGCCAAATTAAAAACTTGTGTGTCTCTCTAATAATGGCTAGCATTTTAAAAAGTCTTCTTTTAAAAGCCCAATCCTCTGAGTCTCCAGATGGGTTTCATGCAAGTTGCAAAGCAAAGTGAACTTTCTCAAATTTTTAGAGGGCAAAAAAAAAAAAAAAAAAAAAAAAAAAAAAAAAAAAAAAAAGGTCCTCAAATTGATTAATTTATCACCCTATATACGCCAACACATTGTGACAAGTCCTCCAGAGGGTTTCCATGCAAATTCCAAAGAAAAGTACGTGAGCTTTCTTAAATTTTGTCAAAAGTGGAAAAAAAAATATAGTGAAAATTGATTAATTTATCGTCCTATATACGCCAACAAATTGTTACGAGTTCTCCATGGGTTTCCATGCAAATTCCAAAGAAAAGTCTGTGAGCTTTCCCAAAGTTATAGTCAAAAGTGGAAGAAATAAAGTTCAAATTGATTGATTTGTCACTCTATGCATGCCAACATCCTAAATATATAAAAGAGTGGATATAATTCCACTATTTATTTCAAATCCATACCATTTTGGTGTTTTTTTTTTTAATTTTATATTTTTATATGTTTCCTTCTTACATTATATTTGACAGTTACTTATGTCATACTTTTTCTCCCAAGTATTTTAGGTTTGTGGTTAAAAGAAGACCAAAATTTTAATGCATAAAACAGAATTACCATTGTATTAATTTGTAACCTTTTTTAGTGTAAAACGTTTTTTTTTTTTTTTTTTTTTTTCAATTTCAAGTAATAGGCGTTGAAAATTTAATTGAAAAATGAATCCACATTCACTTTTTTATTTTATTTTTTTTAAAGTAAGGATGAGGAATTCGAATTATATACTTTATAATGTAGTCAAATAAGAAATTATTGCTAGATTATGATTGTAAGTATTATCTTCACTTGTCTTCTTTGTAAACACCAATTGATTGCAGATTCTGAAATTAAAATGAATTTTCTAATTTTAAAATGATGTGCAAAACAAACACTAAAGATTAAAAAAAATATATAGTGAAGTAGAAGCTTTTTTCCCCCTTGTTGAAGAAGAAAAAAGTAAATTTTATTTATTTATTTTATCTCATCATCGTCTTTCACACACTGTTTTAATATTTTTTTTTATTCTCTCTAAAATCTATTGTTTATTGAAAATCCATTTTGGCATGTATTTTTCATTTTATTTTATTTTACTTTACGTTACTTTTATTTGGTTGTCAACTTTTCTTTTCTTCTAACCCCTTTCGATGTTTCATTTTTTTTAATTTGCTATATTACATTATATTATTATTTTTGGTTTTTTTTAGCTTGTACTTTTACCCGTAATTTTTTTTCTTTCATTTTCTTTTCACTAAAAACCTAACATTTTGAAATTTCTATTTTAAATTTTGACCAAAAACTCTAATCTCCTTAATCGTGATCATGTCTAATTGTGATTAAGGTTTTTTTTCCTTCTTTTTATGATTAAATTTTTATGTCTGTCTTGAATTTTCCTGATAGCTTAAAAGGGTTGTAAGGGTTCTCCCCAAATTCTTTTTGAGGTTTTTTTTTTTTTTTTTTTTTTTTTTTTTTTTTTAATTTCAAAAAGAAGACTATTATGCTTATTGTTATCAGCTTGAATGATTTATGTGTAATTATTTCATTCTTTTGCTATGAAAGTTGTTGGATCATTTTCTTATACAACATTTCTTTCTTTGTATTTGACATAAGTGAATTTAAGTTCAAAAAGTTCTACTTAACAATCTAATTACCAAATGATGTAACTCTTGCTATTGTTTTACTCATTTTTCCACATAATTGCAATAAAACTTTAGAATATTTTATAAAGTAGATAAAATATCAATATTATTATATGATAAAATATAGCTTCTCAACTCAGATTAATATTTTTAAGAAAAATTTTCTTTTACTAACTTATATTGGTAAAATATTTTTCATACTTCACGTTATAAAAAATTTCATTGCAATGCACGTATTTTAACTAGTATTGTAATAAGTTCGGATGTGATATAAGCAGGTGGAATCATATATATATATATATATATATATTTTAATAAAGGTGTATATCAAATTTTTTTTATTAAATAAATAACATTAGAACATAAAAATTAAAAGGTAAAGTTTTTAGTCGAGCTATATAAGATTTTTAATTTTAAGAGGGCAAAACAGAAAAATATAAAATTTTTAGAATAAAATTAATTTTAATGAGAATTATGTAAAAATTTTTAATTTTTAATAAGAGTAAATAAAAAAATTAATAAAAATTTTTGAAGTAAAAATTAAAGAAAAAAAGTTTCAATTGGAACTACAGCCTCACTCGTCTCTTTGCAGATCCGCCACTGACTATAAATAGTGGCGGAGCCATCTTAGACACAAATAACAGCACTCCTCTGTCCAAGAGGCTCCCTTGCACTTGAATCCCAAGAACAAATGTTTTTGTAATTATTTTTTCCTTAATCTGCCTCTTGAAAATTACAAATTACAATATTTCTATTGATTTATTTTAAAGAAAATGTTCAGTTATATCCTAAGTTTTGAATTTTCTCATGATTATGATTATAGTCACATTTCAAACTTAAAACTACTAAACCAAAAAAAAAAAAAAACCACTCTATTTTATGAAGTCATAATTTTCTGCCAATTTTGAAAACACTCTGTAGCCAAAATAGGGGATAAAAAAGAAAAAGAGAATTCTTAGCTATTCCAAGGAGAAAAATTATAAAAGTGAAAGAATAAAAACCAAATTCTTTAGGTATGTGCAAATTAATGTTTAAGCCACTAAAGAAAACTGAACCTTAAAAAAAAGAAGAATTCTACAATAATAATGTAAAGAATTTTACATTATGGATGGTACTGCTTGGTATCTATGAACCTATGATTTGCCTAAAAAGGCGTGATATGTCGTCGGTATAAAAACAATCTGGAAGTCTATTAGACTCGTCCAATGTTACAATTAACTCTGACCCATCCCATTATTACAAAAATGGATTTGACAATTCGAACTAAAATCATAGACTGCGACAGGAGCTCGTCCAATGTTTTCTTTAGGAATGCCTAGTGCTTCAACAGTGGACATAGGTATGAGAAGCAGAACCATCACTCTATTCACGGGCACCCCATTCATGTGTGAAATTACTACATTCTATTTAAAAAGAAGAAAAATAATAATAAAATTTGTCCCCATTCAGTTCGACTTACCTCTGCCAAGGGTTGCATATTATAAGTTTCAAGTTCACATCAATGTTCATTAGACTACAAAGCAAATCCCCAATATCATGTGGAGTGATGGAGTGCACATCTTCTGTCCAATTTTAGTATCCCAAATGTTATCTACTAATTATATTTTGACACATCATTAATGACGTTAGATTTGAAAATATAAAGAATCAGTTACAAAGCATTTCAAACTTTTTAAAATAACATAGTATAATATTATTGATTAAACACTATTTGGAATGCAAAAATTTGGACCAAAGAACAATAAAGAAATCATTTCCATCATAGGATCAAATTTATATTCAAATAATAAATTTAAATTTAATAAAAGAAAATACTATAAAGAAAATTTTGAAAAGTTAGTTTAAAACAGATACTAAACAGAAGCTTAATTAAAAACTTGAATGTCTCTAATAATGGCTAGCATTTTGAAAAGTCTTCTTTTAAAAGCCCAATTCTCTGAGTCTCCAGATGGGTTTCATGCAAGTTGCAAAGCAAAGTGAACTTTCTCAAATTTTAGACGGCAAAAAAAAAAAGGGCACAAATTGATTAATTTATCACCCTATATACGCCAACACATTGTAACAAGTCCTCCAGAGGGTTTCCATGCAAACTCCAAAGAGAAGTACGTGAGCTTTCTTAAATTTTGTCAAAAGTGGAAAAAAAAAAAGTGAAAATTGATTAATTTATCGTCCTATATACGCCAACAAATTGTTACGAGTTCTCCATGGGTTTCCATGCAAATTCCAAAGAAAAGTCTGTGAGCTTTCTCAAAGTTTTAGTCAAAGGTGGAAAAAATAAAGTTCAAATTAATGGATTTGTCACTCTATGCATGCCAACATATTGTAATAAGTTCGGACGTACTATAAGCAGGTGGAGTTAGATTTATATGTTAACGAAGTTGTATATCAAAAAACTTTTTTATTAAATAAATAACATTAGAGTATAAAATTTAAAAGGTAAAGCTTTTAGTCGAGCTATATAAGATTTTTAATTTTAAGAAGACAAAACAGAAAAATATAAAATTTTTAAAATAAAATTAATTTTAATGAGAATTATGTGAAAATTTTTAATTTTTAATTTTTAATGAGGGTATATAAAAAAATTATAAAATTTTTGAAGTAAAAATTAAAGAAAAAAAGTTTCAATTGGAACTACAGCCTCACTCGTCTCTTTACAGATCCGCCACTGACTATAAATAGTGGCCGAGCCATCTCAGACACAAATAACAGCACTCCTCTGTCCAAGAGGCTCCCTTGCACTTGAATCCCAAGAACAAATGTTTTTGTAATTATTTTTTCCTTAATCTGCCTCTTGAAAATTACAAATTACAATATTTCTATTGATTTATTTTAAAGAAAATGTTCAGTTATATCCTAAGTTTTGAATTTTCTCATGATTATGATTATAGTCACATTTCAAACTTAAAAATACTAAATAAAATAAAAAAAAAACCACTCTATTTTATGAAGTCATAATTTTCTGCCAATTTTGAAAACACTCTGTAGCCAAAATAGGGGATAAAAAAGAAAAAGAGAATTCTTAGCTATTCCAAGGAGAAAAATTATAAAAGTGAAAGAATAAAAACCAAATTCTTTAGGTATGTGCAAGTTAATGTTTAAGCCACTAAAGAAAACTGAACCTTAAAAAAAAGAAGAATTCTACAATAATAATGTAAAGAATTTTACATTATGGATGGTACTGCTTGGTATCTATGAACCTATGATTTGCCTAAAAAAGCGTGATATGTCGTCGGTATAAAAACAATCTGGAAGTCTATTAGACTCGTCCAATGTTACAATTAACTCTGACCCATCCCATTATTACAAAAATGGATTTGACAATTCGAACTAAAATCATAGACTGCGACAGGAGCTCGTCCAATGTTTTCTTTAGGAATGCCTAGTGCTTCAACAGTGGACATAGGTATGAGAAGCAGAACCATCACTCTATTCACGGCCACCCCATTCATGTGTGAAATTACTACATTCTATTTAAAAAGAAGAAAAATAATAATAAAATTTGTCCCCATTCAGTTCGACTTACCTCTGCCAAGGGTTGCATATTATAAGTTTCAAGTTCACATCAATGTTAATTAGACTACAAAGCAAATCCCCAATATCATGTGGAGTGATGGAGTGCACATCCTCTGTCCAATTTTAGTATTCCAAATATTATCTAATCAATTATATTTTGACACATCATTAATAATATTAGATTTGAAAATATAAAGAATCAGTTACAAAGCATTTCAAACTTTTTAAAATAACATAATATAATATTATTGGTTAAACACCATTTGGAATGCAAAAATTTGGACCAAAGAACAATAAAGAAATCATTTCCATCATAGGATCAAATTTATATTCAAATAATAAATTGAAATTTAATAAAAAAAAATACTATAAAGAAAATTTTGAAAAGTTAGTTTAAAACAGATACTAAACAGAAGCTAAATTAAAGACTTGTATGTCTCTAATAATGGCTAGCATTTTGAAAAGTCTTCTTTTAAAAGCCCAATTCTCTGAGTCTCCAGATGGGTTTCATGCAAGTTGCAAAGCAAAGTGAGCTTTCTCAAATTTTAGACGGCAAAAAAAAAAAAAAAAAAAAAAGGGCACAAATTGATTAATTTATCACCCTATATACGCCAACACATTGTAACAAGTCCTCCAGAGGGTTTCCATGCAAACTCCAAAGAAAAGTACGTGAGCTTTCTTAAATTTTGTCAAAAGTGGAAAAAAAAAAAAAAGTGAAAATTGATTTATTTATCGTCCTATATACGCCAACAAATTGTTACGAGTTCTCCATGGGTTTCCATGCAAATTCCAAAGAAAAGTCTGTGAGCTTTCTCAAAGTTTTAGTCAAAGGTGGAAAAAATAAAGTTCAAATTAATGGATTTGTCACTCTATGCATGCCAACATATTGTAATAAGTTCGGATGTACTATAAGCAGGTGGAGTTAGATTTATATGTTAACGAAGTTGTATATCAAAAAACTTTTTTATTAAATAAATAACATTAGAGTATAAAATTTAAAAGGTAAAGCTTTTAGTCGAGCTATATAAGATTTTTAATTTTAAGAAGACAAAACAGAAAAATATAAAATTTTTAAAATAAAATTAATTTTAATGAGAATTATGTGAAAATTTTTAATTTTTAATTTTTAATGAGGGTATATAAAAAAATTATAAAATTTTTGAAGTAAAAATTAAAGAAAAAAAGTTTCAATTGGAACTACAGCCTCACTCGTCTCTTTACAGATCCGCCACTGACTATAAATAGTGGCGGAGCCATCTCAGACACAAATAACAGCACTCCTCTGTCCAAGAGGCTCCCTTGCACTTGAATCCCAAGAACAAATGTTTTTGTAATTATTTTTTTCCTTAATCTGCCTCTTGAAAATTACAAATTACAATATTTCTATTGATTTATTTTAAAGAAAATGTTCAGTTATATCCTAAGTTTTGAATTTTCTCACGAATATGATTATAGTTACATTTCAAACTTAAAAATACTAAACCAAAAAAAAAAAAAAAAAAAAAACCACTCTATTTTATGAAGTCATAATTTTCTGCCAATTTTGAAAACACTCAGTAGCCAAAATAGGGGATAAAAAAGAAAAAGAGAATTCTTAGCTATTCCAAGGAGAAAAATTATAAAAGTGAAAGAATAAAAACCAAATTCTTTAGGTATGTGCAAGTTAATGTTTAAGCCAATGAAGAAAACTGACCTTAAAAAAAAGAAGAATTCTACAATAATAATGTAAATAATTTTACCTTATAGATAGAGTAAGATTGAAAGAATAAGAACGAATGAATTAAAAAGATACACCAAATTAAGGGTGTGTCTGGGACTTTCATTCAAACTAAAATATTTTAACTTAGTTTTTGTCTTTTTTCTAAAAAAGTTTTTGTCTTTTCCCAAAAAATTTTTTATCTTTTCTGAAAATTCAAAAAAATTTACTATTGAAACTTAAAAATTTCAACTCAAACTAACTAACCAAACTTCCCCTAAAGTGTTTTCACATGTGATTATACTTGAAAAAAAAAAAAAAAAAAAAAAAACCCTCTCCTTACCATTCCTCACCCTCCTCCATCGACGACGGCGAGAACGTCGACAAGCCCACGACGGCGAGAACCTCGACGACGTCCAACCCCACAACGGCGAGAACGCCGACGAGCGCCCAACCCCCTCCAACTTCTACCCAGCGCGACACACCACTGCCAAAATCGCGACGAGCTCACAATCGCAACTATGGTTCCCAACGATTTAGGAAGGAATCTGGGTTTTTTTTTTTTTTTTTTTTTTTTTGCTTTTTGTTTCTAAATTTCGGGCTATCCCACCCCCAACTGTGGTTCCCGACGAGGGGCGACGATTGAACCGGGAATCCGGTCGAAGGCCAGGATGGAGGGGGGCACTTTCCGACGAAGACGACGGCGTGGGGAGGCCATTGTCGACGATCGATCTGTGCTGATCTGGAAAACAGACCTTCGTCGAACTGCGCTACCATGGTGGAGTTCGGACGATCTGGGTGTCGCCGTCCCCGTCTCAGCGACCTGCTCCGCCATCTCCGACTGGTGAATGGGAAGTAAGCCGGATTGATTTTTTTTTTTTTTTTTTTTTTTTTTGGATTTGTTTTGGTAATTGGATTGTAATCGGATGTAATTAGATGCATAATAATTTTTGTGTGCACATATCATTTAAACGGTTGAAAAGTAATCGAATAGTCAAAAATTTTTACCTCATTGATGAGGAAAACTAGAGGGTCTCATTGTGGAATTATCCGAAAAATAATTGATTGCAAGAACAGAGAACAAACAGGGGAAAAAATTATGATAAAAAACAAACCACACAAGTATCAAGTACACTGAGAAGCCAGAGGTTTCTCACAAAGGATGAAGTGAAAACCTTTATCTTGCAAGAAACCACAGAAAAGGCCTGTTGGCCTAATAGGCTCCTCTAATGGCACTAGACGAAAACGTGAGGAGGTCACCAATCCTTTTTTTTATTTAGCAAAATATTAAGAACTTGGGAAAAAACTCGAGAAAGTGAAACAGTGCCCATCTACGTAAAAAAAAGAAGTAAGCTAATTAACAAATCTAAAACCGGGAGCACCGACGGGATCGCTAGCTACACGAGAATTACAAAAGCTGTTGCAGAGAACCACCATTTAATCATCCGAACTGAGACTAAGAAACTGGCAACCATCAAAAGCTTTGGACCAGAGAGCTTTGCAAGAAATTAAATTACGCAGGGCTTCCGGTCCACAAAAGCCAAATCAATTTTATAACTAAAATGAAAAACAAAAAACACAAGAAATAAGCTAACTAGGAAATGTATATTTTCTACAACTTCAAAACAACATAATCACGATTTTGATTTACTGGATGCAAGAAAGAAAGAAAACATGTTGCTGGGACCTAACAAAAGACTTTAATCGCGTATATTATTAAACTTGTAATTTAATCCGGTAAATTTATAGTTTGTAATCTAATAGAAAATCTCATCGAAAAAGAAACAAATGACATGGTCTTTTAATGTAGCCAAAAACAATAAACATGAGTGTCTATTTTGTATTAGATAATAAAAAAGAAAACCAAAGCAGCAATTATATAGTGTTGAGACTAAACAATAACAGAAACTATCCACTAGAATAGAGTAGTCACTAATTTCTTAGAGAACCCGAACACAAGAATCAGAACACGAAATACTTATCAAGAGATGATTAGATTAGTATCACATTTCATAATGAAAGATATAATTCAAACAATTAAGGATCAGAAGCAGGTAGCTTATTTGGTGATTATGAATGCTGTCACTTTGTTCTAATTTGCTGAACTGCTGCCTTCTTCCCTTGGACGCTTTAGGTTAGGAAACCCAATGTGTTTGTGCGGGACATGTTCTATCTTTGGCCAATCCTCGCCCTGTTCTTGTCTGCACCTTTCCAAGAGTTGGGGACAACCGTGAATTGACAAGTATTGTAGTGCAGCAAGCCATTTTATACCTTCAGGTAATGATCTAAGGTCTTGATAATCCAAAATTGTTAAAGATCTCAACGAAACAAGATTCCTTATCCACTCGGGCAAAACTTTTAAGCTTGGACAGCTTATAATTTCGAGACTATGAAGTACAGTGAGTTTCTGTAACCCCTCCGGTAGGTACTTGAGTCGTGGTGTACCAAAGATGCTGAGACTTCGAAGGGCAGAAAGGCATTCAATAGTCTCTGGTAGTGTACTAATAAGTGGACAATACATAATTGTCAAGATTTCAAGAGATGTCAGATATTGGAATCCTATTGATAGAGAAGTCAGATTGTTGCAGTTCTCGATGGAAAGAGATCAAAGGTTGCTTAAACCTCTGTTCTCACCCTCTGGCAAAGATGTTAGACTGTGGCAATCACTAATCTCCAAGGACTCCAAAGCAGTGAGGTTGTGCAAACTTTGTGGCAAATAGGAGAGCTTTACACACCACCGAATGGTCAATGATTTCATAGAGGCTAGATTTCCCAGATCATGTGGCAGTGAACAAAGTAAAGGACACGATTTGATCTCCAAAGATCTAAGAAGAGGATTGTTTGAAGGAAATGCACCCGGGAAATAAACCAAGTTTCTGACTTTGTCAATAATTAGTGTTTCAAGTGATATGAGGTTTGTGAAGAAATTAACCAAAGTTGCACTGCATTCTTGCAGATCCAATGCTGGATAGACAAAAATTGTGGCACGACTCTTAGCCTTGGACATTTACGAAGAGTTAATTAGCTCAAGTTGGGAAAAGCATCTCCACCAACATCTGCGCTTGACCACATTTCCATATTAGGGAAATCAACAAGGACTAGTTCTTTGAGTACTGGGAATGTGTGGGAAAATAGGAGATTTGGTTGTGATACAGCCAAATATTAGGAGATTTGATTAGCTGTAAATATTGTGTTTTTTCTAGTCAATGATGTAAAATAGGAAAGTTAGATATATATTAGACAGCTATTGTAGGGAAAGTTTCCTAATTTCTTTCTTTGAGACCTCTAAAAGAGGAACCGTGTAATGTGCAATAATATATACAAGAATTCTTTAATTCAGAATTTCTTTTCTCTAAGTTTATATGGTATCAGAATCAAAACTATCTATTTTAGATAACTATCTATTTTGTGAGTATGAGAAAGTATTAATATTATGTCTTATTAAGAGTGTATAAATAGGTTTATTATGTTTAGAGTTATGTGTAATTAGAAAAATAGGAAAAGTGTGTCTTCTTTTAAGAAAAAGTGAGGAGAGAGATAGGCAAATAGTGTAAGATGCTTTGTGTAGAGAGAGATTGAGAGAGTTTGTTGAGTATGAAATTCCGAAGTTGTTAATGAATTTATTATTCCTCTCCCGTAGATGTAGGCAATTTTGCCGAATTACGTAAATCTTTGCATTGTTTTTGTTTTCATTCGAGTTTATTTTTCTGTTGTACTTTGAGTATAAGTGTGTGTTCCCCAACAGACAAAGCCAACATTATACTTCAATCACGGTGTTTTCAAAAAGCTACCAAACACGTGTGTGACCAATGAATTTTGAGGATAAGAAGATTTTTTTTTTTTTTTTTTAATTTTGAGGATGGGGAATTCAAACTATATACCATGTTGTGTAGATTGTTAGATACATGACTCAAATTACTTTTGGATAAGTTCCTATTTTGTGAGTTTTGGAAAGTGTTAATTTTGTGTCCCATTGAGAGTCTATAAATAAGAATATTGTGTTTAGAATTATATGTGATCAGAAAATAGAGAATATGTCTCCTTTTGAAAGAAAGTAAGAAGAGAGATAGGTAAACGGTGTAAGGGGCTTTGGGTAGAGAGAGGTTATGAGAGTTTGCTGAGTGTGTAATTCTGAAGATGTTAGTGAATTATTCTCTCTCTTCCGTAGACGTAGGTAATTTTTTCAAACTATGTATAATCTTTGTCTTTTCCTTGTTTTGTTTGAATTTATTTTTCTATTGCACTTTAAGTATATAGGTATTTTCCCCAACAAGTGGTATCAAAGAATGATTGAAGATCTGAAGAAGAAAAAAAAATCAAGATGATGTCTAGAATAAACTTTGATCAGATCATGTGTTTTGATGGAAAAAATAATTTTAACATTTGGAAAAGTACAATGAAAGATGTTCTGGTGCAGCAAGGACTTCTAAAAGCACTGCAAGGGAAGAAGCTGGAATCGATGAAAGATGAATTGGGAAGAATTAGAAGTAAGAGAGGTAAGCACTATTTGTTTGAGTTTGGTTCCTGAACTGAATATAGTGTTATGAATGAAAAATCTCCTTCTAAATTATGAGAAAAATTAGAAGAAGTTTAATGTCGAAATTATTAACAAATAGATTATGTAAGAAGAAACAGTTGTATGAGTTGAAGAAGAGTAAAGAAATTTATGTTAGGGATCATGTAAATAATTTAATAGGTGCATAACTCAGTTATTAAGTGTAGAGGTCAAAATTGATGAAGAAGATAAAGTGGTGACTTTGTTGACCTCCCCACCCAATTCATATGAGACTTTGGTAACTACACTGTTCATTGGAAAAACTATGTTGATAGTGGATGACTAGTCGACTGCTTTGTTAGAGATTGCAAACATGAAAATCTAGTAGTTCATATCATATTGAACAAGTTCTTCTGGTGAAGTCAGATTTGAGTAGGGGTAGGAGTAAGACACAAGTTGTTGGATTTTGGATTCGGGATGTTTGTTCCTTATGTGTCCATGTTTATGCCCAAATTGTGTATCGATAAAGCAGTCAGTAGCAGCACAGTAAAGGCGGTCGATCCCATGAGGAGGTAACAGGAATAACAAACAAGAAATATTAATGAAAAATAAACGGTAGAGAAACAAGTGAAAAAAGCAAATAAAAAAATAAATATTTTTGGGATTTTTAATTATAAAATGAAATAAACAAAAGAATAAAATAAAAGGATAGGTGATTAATCTAAAATGCATTTGTTCAAACTCAATATTTCAATTCTAGAACTCAACTACAAGTTTCGCATCCCAAAATACAGTCGGAAAATATGAATTTGGAAGAACAAATAATGTAAAAAGTATTTGATCAAAATAATCTCTTCTCATTAAAGCAAGCACAAATATTCATATACGTCATCCAAAAACAACAAAATATCCCATGGCAAAATCCAATAAGGGATGCTCACATAAAAATAATTGAAAGAAAACCACATGTCACTAGTGATTTAATGCACTGAATATAACAACTATAACTGTTATCACTACAGAAATAATTATTATACACACTAAGCAGAAGAGAAGAAAATGAACCAAATTTATAAAAGTTGAATAGCAAATTGAATTGAAATAAAAAGAAAAATGCAAACAAAAAAATTCACTCAAGACATAGCCTTCCGTCTGTGGTGTCTCACTCACAAAAAAATGTGTCACTTATCTCACATCTCTAGAAAAACTAAAGAAACAAGACCTGAAAAATAAAATTAAATTTCTTTCACAATTCTTGAATGAATATACAAGAGGCAGGGCCCATTACTTATGGTGGTTTAGAGGCTGAGTTAAAAATGGAAACTAACTAATGAAAATGGGAAACTAAAACTAGAAAATAAAAATAAGGAAACTAAAATAAAATTACATTTAATTAGCCAAATCAAATATTTGATTGGGGAAGAAGTTTCTCATTGGAGCATAATTGGGTAACTGCTGTCAAGGTCAAAGCCAGAAATATATTTCAACAGGGATGTACACCAGAATTTTTCTTTTTCAAGATAAAATAAATTTTAGTGGGGGGTTATGTAAGAATTTTTAATTTTAGTGGGTTTATTTGATAATTTTTAATTTTAATAAGGGAAAGCAGTAAAAGTATAAATTTTTTTTTATTGAACTAATTTAGTGGGGGATTATGTGAGAGTATTTTATTTTCAGTAAGGACAAATTGTAAAAATTATACAACTTTTGGGGCAAAATTAAAAGAACAAAAAAACTGTAATCCCACTTGCACCCCTCTACCTCTGCCCCTGGCTGCCGTTGAAGAGAATTCGGAGTGCACACAATCCGTTATGTGGCGCACACTGATTGGAGGTGGTCTGCTGGGGAAGACAAATGGCATCATTGACTTAGGGGGAATAGATTCCATGGCTCAATTACATAGCTTTTTTTTTTTTCATGCTATTTGCACTTCTTAAAAACCTACAAATATATAAGTTAAAACTAGACATTTTTCAATTAAATTATTTTGAATAAAAATAATGTAAATTTATAACTAAAACTTAAATAATTTAGCAAATATATTATAATAAACATCAAGAAAAGTGCACTTTTGTGTACTAATCAGTCCACATAAGGAGTGGTTTGATTCTTATAAGTCATGTGATGCTGGTACTCATCTAATTGCCAATGATTTGAGTGCTAAAGCCATTGGATTAGCTACTGTGAAGGTGAAGATATTTGACGGAGTTGCAAGGACATTGGTGAATGTTAGGCATGTTCCTCGACAAAGGAGAAGTTTAATTTCTTTAGGAGCTTTGAACATTTTGGGTAGTGATTATTCTGCAAAATGTGGTTTTATGGAAGTTAGAAGACGTACTTTGGTTGCCATGAATGGTGAAAAAGTGAAGAATCTGTACAAGTTGATTAGGAAGATAGTTGTAGGCGGAAGTTATGAAGGTGGAGCCATATCAAGAATGGTCTTCTTCTGCTGTGAAAGAAGTTGTAAGAGTGAAAGCGCGCAACTAGACGTTCGTGACAATTGAAGATGATGAAGACCTATGCCAGTGAAGACAAAGCATTGTTGAAGAAGAAATTTGTTTTTCCTATGAAGTTCAATAAGAGTTTAAACTTGACACATTTTTATTCTTGTTAAGCGTGTGTGAGAGGTGACAGAATGGGATTATAGCTAAATACCCTTTTTTTTTTTTTTAAGTTTTTTAACAAATGGGGGAAGTTTTTAAAAATTAGTTAAAAGACCTCCCTTTTTTTTTTTTTGGTTTCTAAAATGGTCAATCCGTGATTGACCAAATTATGGTCAATCATTGATTGATCTAAATGTAAATTATTAAATTTCATAACTAATCACTGATTGATTAAATCTGAAAAAATGACAAATGGCTATTTTGCTAAATAAAGAAAAGTTGGGTCATATATTAAATTAGGTGACTAAAAAAGGCAACCCAACCTAATTTTTCTGACAGAATTTGAGTAAAGGTGGAGATTGTTGGGTATATGACTTAAATTAGTTTTGGATAAGTTTCAATTTTGTGAGTTTGAGAAAGTGTTAATTTTGTATTCTATTGAGAGTATATAAATAGGTCTATTGTATTAAGAATTATGTGTGATAAAAAAAAAATAGAGAATATACCCCTTTTTGAGAGAAAATGAGAAAAGAGATAGGCAAATGGTGTAAAGAGATTATGAGTAGAGAGAGGTTCAGTGTGTAATTCTTAAAGTGTTAGTGAATTTATTCTCTCTCTCTTGTAGACTTAGGTAATTTTGTCGAACTACGTAAAATCTATGTCTTCTCTTTGATTCTGTTTAAGTTTATTTTTCTGTTACACTTTGAGTTGAGTATAGGGATATTTTCCATAACACAGACAAGTGTAAAATTATCATTAAGTTATTTATACAAAAAAAAAAAAAAAAAAAGGAGAACAAGAAGAAGAAGAAGAAAGGTCCCCACTTAGTCTACATATATACCTCTATCATTGGTTGAGATCATATAATATGGTTTGGGTGTTTCAAGTTCACGTCAATGTTCATTAGACTTTAAAGCCATCCCAGAAATAAATTTAAGGAGTGATGGAGGGCATCAATAAAAAGTTTGTTTGGATCTTAAATTCACATTCAAAATTCAAATTTTTATGAGAAAAAATATTGTAGATAAAAGTTTGAAAAATAAATTTAGAACAAATATCAAACGGAAGCTAAAATAAAAACATGCGTCTCTCTCTACAAATAGCTAGCATTTTGAAAAGTCTTCGTTGAAAAGCTCCCTCCTCAGATTCTCTAGACGGGTTCCATGCAAATTCTAAAGCAAAGTAGTTGAATTGAGCTCTGCCAAATATTTAGTCAAAAGCGAAAGAAAAAATTTAAGCCAACATATTGTAACAAGTTGGGATGTACTATATAAGTAGTTGCGGGGCCATTGTAGACCTAGAGAATAATACCCCTTTGTCCAAGAGGCTCCCTTGCACTTTCATCCAAATAACAAATTTTTTTTGTAATTTTTTCTCCTTAGTCCGCCTCTTGAAATTTTCAAATTACAATATCCTAGATTTTGACTTTTCTCATAATTATATTCCTATTTCAAACTTAAAAATAGTAAATAAACCAGAAAACTAACCATACTATTTTATAATTCCATAGTTTTCAGCAAATTTTGAAGACTCTCCAAAATTGGTAACGAGGAAGGACTGAAAAATTGACATTTGCGCTGATGTTTTTGTGAAAATTTCCGTATTAGACGTACTGATATAGAAACAAGTATGTAGTATCTTTTTCACAGAGTATCCATGAAGTTTTGTAAATATTGATTTTTTTTTTTAGAAATATCATTTTCTATTAAAAATTTAGTATTAAATGATAAAATATCGTGGAAATTTCTATGGAAATATCGATCAATTATCCGTATAATATCGGTTCTTTATATATATTTTTTCTTTTTTTAATGTAACAAAAAACATTATTTTTTTTTCTTCATTCAGAATTTGTTATACATGAACAGATAGTAGCTAGAGATCGAAAGCCATATACCTGACATGTCAAAAATATGAAAGAAACTACTCAAATGTCATGCCTTGGTATTGATATTGTTGAAAATAATTGGGTGTTATAAATACTTTCGACCATTATTATGAAAACTGATTTTCATATTAATATGAAATGTTTGTGAACGTATCAGTTAAAGTTTAGTTTTCGGCCAGCCCATTATTGTATATGATCATTTCTTATCATGTATAATTATTCTATACTTAGTATTGGGAGTTTCAGTTAATTTATGAATTATTCATTATTTTTTAAAGTTTTTTTTTTTCAAAAATTAGGAAAAATTACTCATTTAGTCCCTAAATTTTTAACATTGTGCAGTTTTGATCCCTAAATTTTTTTCATAGCTGGAATGCCCCTAAATTGTTAAAATATTACTACAATAGTTATTTTGTTAATTTTTAGACGGAATCTGTTAGTAATTTGGTCAAAAAATGATACTAACTATGGAGTCCATAAAAAAAAATTAACAGAAAGGACTAATATAACAACATTTTTAATAATTAATGATTTTTCCAGCTATGAGAAAAAGAACAAAGAATGCCCCTAAACTATTAAAATGTTGTTATAATAGTCATTTCCGTAAATTTTTAGATGAAATCCTATAGTAATTTGGTCAAAAATTTATGGTAACTAACAAATTCTGTATAAAAATTAACGTAAATGACTATTGTAGTAATATTTTAATAGTTCAAAGGCATTTCAGCTACAAAATAATAATAATAATAATATTCAGAGACTAAAGCTGTACAAAGTTAAAACTTTCGGAACCAACCTAACAATTTGCTCTTAAAATTAAGTGTTCTATGATAAATTTTCGTATTTTACCTTAATTCTCACTTATATTGATACTTCCTTTGATATTTATGTAAGACCTGATTATTGATATTTTCACAAATATCGATATTTTCATCCTTAGTAGAGAGAGAGAGAGAGAGAGAGAGAGCTCTCAGCTGTACCAAGGATAAAAAATAGTAAAAAGGAAAGAATAAAAGCTATATTCTTTAGGTATGTGCAAGTTGAAGTTTCGATCAGCCACTGTAGAAAACAGAACCAAGAACAGAGACCAAAACAGGGGAAGATTAAAGGAAAATTTAATTCTGATCTGAAATCTTATTTATCAATCTTACATTACATCACATCACAAAGGAACAATAATAATCACAACCACACAAGTATCAAGTCCACTAAAAAGCAGGAGGTTTCCCACAAAGAACAAAGCCAAAACTTATATCTTGCAAGAGAAATCCATAGCAAAGTCCTTGTCGAAACCTTTCTAGATGAAACCCAACTTAGAAAAAAACACTCATATCTTGGACCGGTAGTGGTTAAAGGCTCAGTATCAGAATCCTCGTCTTTGCACCTGTGGGCCTAATAGACTCCTCTAATGGTGTCAGACAGAGAACATGAGGAAGACGCAGAACATGAGGCCATTACCGATCCATCTTTTTATTTAACCAAAAAAAAAAAAACATACTTGGAGAAAGGGAAAGAGTACCCATCGACTCAGAAAAAGAGTAATTAACAAATAGAAACCAGAAGGACCGACGGAATCCCTAGCTACATGAGAATTACAGAAGCTGGAGCAAAGAATCACCAATTGATCCTCCGAGTAAACACAATAAGAAGATAATCTATCAGCCACTTCTCCATGGATTTGCAAACGAGCCCAGACTAGAAACTTCACAACCCTCAAAAGCTTTGGACCAGAGCTTTGCAAGAAACTAATTTAGTGCGAGCTTCCTGTCATTAAAAAATAAAAATAAAAAAGAACTAAGCTAGGTAGCTGTCATTTATTCGATAATATTTATATTTTAATTAAGAGATCACATTTTAAGCTAACAATCTCATAAACTGATTCTGTTGCAAGATCTCAAGAATTTATATATACATGTAATATATTAACAAAAATACATAAAGACGTTTATTATTAAAATGGTAATTCAACCACCAATTTCTTAGACCACGACACAAGAATCTAAATACGAAGTACTCATCAAGAGATGATTAGATTCTTATCACATTTCATAATGAGAGATATAACTCAAATAATTATGGATCAGAAGCAGGTAGCTTACTTGGTGATTAAGGCCCTTCTCACTTTGTTCTAATTTGCTGAACTGCTGCCTTCTTCCCTTGGACGCTTTAGCATAGGAAATCCGATGTGTTTGTGCGGGACATGTGCTATCTTTGGCCAATCTTCACCCCTCTCTTGTTTGCACCTTTCCAGAAGTCGTGGACAATCATGAATCGACAGGCATTGTAGTGCAGTAAGACATTCTAAACCGTCAGGTAGAGATCTAAGATCTCGACATCCTGAAATTGTTAAAGATCTCAATGAACCAAGCTTCTCTACCCACCCAGGCAAAACTTTTAAGCCCGGACAATTTCCGATTTCGAGACTATGAAGTACATTGAGTTTTTGTAATCCCTCCGGCAGGTAATTGAGTTGTGGAAGACCCAAGATGCTCAGACTTTGAAGGGCAGAGAGGTGTTCCACAGTCTCTGGTAGTATACTAATATGTGGACAATACATAATTGTCAAGATTTCAAGAGATGTCAGATATTGGAATCCTATTGATAGAGAAGTCAGATTGTTGCAGTTCTCGATGGAAAGAGATCGAAGCTTGCTTAAGCCTCCATTCCCATCCTCTGGCAATGACGTTAGACTGTGGCAATCACTGATCTCCAAGGACTCCAAAGCAGTGAGGTTGTACAAACTTTGTGGCAAATAGGAGAGAATTCCACACCATCGAATGGTCAATGATTTCAAAGCATCAAGATTTCCCAAATCATGTGGCAGCGAACGAAGTAAAGGACAAGATTTGATCGCCAAAGATCTAAGAAGAGGATTGTTTGAAGGAAATGCACCCGGGAAATAAAGCAAGTCTCCGACTTTGTCAATCTTAAGTGTTTCAAGTGACGCGAGGTTCCTAAAGGAATGAACCAAAGTTGCACTGCATTCTTGGAGTTCCAAATGCTGGATAGACAAAATTTGTGGCATGACCATTAGCTTTGGACATTTGTTGAGAATCAATTTGCTCAATTTCGGAAAAGCCTCTCCACCAACATCTGGACTTGACCATTTTTCCAAATTAGGGAAATCAACAAGGACTAATTCTTTGAGTACTGGGAACGGCTTATTGTTACCTTCGCAGTAGAAACTTTTGTCAATGTAGATCACTCCATTCATTCCCTGCAGCGAAAGACTAGTAAGAAATTGAAGATCCCCAAGGACAGGAAGATTCCTACTTTGTCTACAGTCGATCAAGTCCACCATGGTTAAATTAGGAAGACTCCAGCTAGGAAACATGTACCCTGGGTATCCTTTTATAAGCAATCTTTTAAGATTTCTGCTTGGTTTAAGTTCATGAAGAACTTGGCTTCCTTTCCTAGGATCGAACACCTGTGATGGTCCTAGTAAGCGAATTTCATTTCCTTTTAGGAATCCCACATCACCAGATTTCCCTTCTGGATTTATGTTTGGGCAACCATCATCATTCCCCCAGTATAATCCCAATGACTCAATTCCATTCTTTGATACCAAATCAGCATGAAATGCACTTGACACATTCTCTAAGTGCGTGATTTTCAAACTTCCCCGAAGGTTTACAAGTCCTCGAAGATACTTCATGTCATGATCCCCACTCAAAACAAACAATGGCAACGTCTGAAGCTTAGATCTTCCCAGCACCTTAGATCTTCCCTGCACGGAAACAATTATCTCTTCCCGACTCTCCAGCATCTTGGTCAATGCTTTGCATCCATCGTTGTTGAGATGTCGGAGGCTTCCCATTCTTTTCAGGTTAGGAAGCGCTTCAAGATTGTAGCAGTTGAATAGGTTCAAAGTTTGCAAATAATGGAGATTTTCTATGTCAGATGGCAACTTCCTAATATGGGTGTAAGACAAGTCGAGATACGTCAAATGCAACAAGGCACCAATTGAACCATCCAAAATCATGAGGCCCGAGCCACTCAGATCCAGCATAGCCAAATATGAAAAACTTGAATATAATTTTGGAGGAATCACTTCAAAATTACCTCCAGAGAACAACAAGAGAGTTCGCAAATGATCCGCTTCATACAATTCCTTGGGAATCGTGGGAGACCTAAAATCACAGACAACAGATGAATGGCGAATTTGTGCGAAACTAGCTGGAGTTGCACTACCACGGTCTAGTATGGTGTACTTTGAGTCACTGACAGATTGCACAAGATCATAAATGACATCATGCATCTTGTATCTAACAGCGCCACCATTTTCGTGTTGCTCTATTTCTTGGAAAAAGGACATCCACTGAAGATCGTTGAAGTAGTCATTACCAACGTCCTCTGGCTCTTTCCCCCTGCTTCTGAAGTTGGATGGAATGAAGCCTGCGGCGATCCATTGATGAATCAACTTATCTTTCTTGAATTCATAACTTCTAGGGAATATTGAACAAAACAAAAGCAGCGCCTTAGATCTAGTGGCAAACGAGAGTAACTCAATCTTAGCACCGGTAAAATCCCACTTTTGCATTCTTCCAAGTTCCAAAGCTTGCTATCGCGTACAAACTCCCATTCTCTGACGTTCCTCTTGAACCACATAAGACTTCCCAATGTTTTTGCAGCTAGTGCGATTCCCCCACATTTCCGGATTATTTGCCGTCCGATAGGCAAAAGAGCTGCATGATGCTTTTCTTCTCCTCGTCGAAAAGCACACTGCTTAAACAAAGACCAGCAAGCATCCTCGGACAACTCTTTCAAATAGTATGGAATAGTCGGCGAGTCTGTAATCAACGCAACTCTTTTACTGCGAGTCGTGAGTAATACTTTGCTTCCATCAATACCACCCCTAAATAGTGGTCTCAATTTGTCCCAATCATCTTGATCTTCAGTCCAAACATCATCTAACACAATCAAGTATCTTTTGTTTCGTAACACGCTGCTTACCGCAAGGTGTAGTTCATCCATATTCGAATGAGCATCCATATTCGAATGAGAACCTCTCTCTCTGTTTACAGACTTTATCACAGCAGTCATTATGTTTTTGACATTGAACTGATCAGAAACAAAAACCCATACCTTAACATCAAAGTGTTGCGAGACCCTTTCATCGTTATACGCTAACTTCGCAAGCGTTGACTTTCCTATCCCTCCCATCCCGACTATTGGGATACAAGACGCCTCTCCTCCATCGGTAGGTTCACAAGACAGCAACGACTTGACTATCTCCTCTTTCTCTTGCTCTCTTCCATAGACTTCAGATTCAATAACAAAGGAGCTCGTTTCCCTTCTGTCCCATTCTCTCCGAACCGCGCTTCGGTCACCGAAATTAAGGCTAAGTCCTTCATCTGTCGCCATGTCCAATGCATAAAGCATCTGTTTGACCCTTTTTGCATCTTGTAGATTCCTCATACGACCATTAACAGAGAGTTGGAGAAGCAGATATTGAGCATCATCAGTAGCTTTTTTGAACTTGTACAGCCAAATCTTCACCGCCGTGTTCGTGGCTTGTTGCTCATCTGCATCATCAAGAACAGCTTGAACCATTGGTAAAGTTTCTCGCAGCTTTTTAACATTGTCATTGAAATCCACGAGATTTCCAAACCCTTCCAGGATTGGAGTACCAAGCTTCTCAACAATGAAATCTAGAGCTGAAGACAGAACTAGCTCTGCCATTTTCAGACAGTTTGGATGATCAGAAAACTAGTTGAATGATGTCTCATAGGAGCCAAAATTCCAGCGGAAGAAGGAGGGTTTTGATGGTGGACTGGTTGTGCAGAAGTTTGATTCCATTGACCTCAAGGCAATACAATGCTATCTACCTCAAAAAATTAAATAAATAAATAAATAATAATAAATTAATAAATTAAAATTAAAATGATTTAAAAAATCAACACAACCTACTGTTTTTAGTCATTATTATCCTCAATTATACCCTGCAACTTTGGGTGATTCTCACGTTGTCTATGAATTTAAAACGGACAAATTTTACTTTCCTTCTCCTGAATTTTAGATCTTTATCATAAAATATTCTTGAACTTTAGTTCTTAACAACTGTTCTCAAAATTTTGAAACGTTTACAGATTTTCTTATTTAGTTAAATTTTAGATGAGAAAGATGCACATATTAACAAATTTAAGGACATTTTAGCAAAAAGGGCATTTTCTTACTTTTCATGTTTTTTAAAATGCTTGGGAAAAATAAAATATAAGGCCGTAATTGATCCAAGACGAGTAACTCAAAATAAAAATCTCAGAAATACCAAGAAAAGAACCACATTTAAGTAGGAATTCCGAGGGAAACATAGCATCAAAATTAAGAGTGGAACAAATTCAATCATCAAAAAAAAAAAAAAATCTCACTAAGCTTTTGATCAAACATTGTAAATGAATTAGACAAAACGGCTCCAAAAACTCCCCATTCAATCCAAATGCTCAAAAAAAAAAAAAAAAAAAAAAAAAGGAACGAAAAAAAAGAACCGCCAAATAGCCCTAGAAGCTTACCGATTCGTCATGCGAAGCGACAAAGGCGACGACGGTTTGGTTCAATATAATGTCTATTCCCTGCAACTCGTTTTGGACACCCATGTCTCGCCAACTCTCTGCATGACAGGCGAATCGAATATGTCGAAGATCTCTTTCAAAAAAAAAAAAAAGAATTCAGCTCTATCCGCCAATTTGTGCAATCACAAAACTGAATCTAACAGCAATAACGCGATCATAGAAGAAGAGTGCGGGGGCCATAATGGTGGTAGATATATAGTAACGTACAAGTCCACTAAAAACATGTTTTTGTCAGCATAAGAAACCTGCTGGAAAATTCATGGGCCTTCATTAGTTAAGAAACTTCTAATAAACAAATTCTTTTGCTAATCAAATTGGTCTCAAAGTCAATCTCAAAATATTTAGTATATTTATTTTTCTTTTTTGCGTCAATGATGTTAAACGTCGTTATTCAAAACACTCTCTCTCTCTCTCTCTCTCTCTTATTTTACTCTTTTTAAAAAATATTAGGAATATCAACTCCAATGTTAACTTTTGAGTATCAACTTATATGATATCTGAATTATTATTTTTTTTTATTGAGAAATATTTAGGGGGTGTTTAGTGAATAAATTTAATTTAAGATTTTTAAATTTCAATAGTAATTTTTCAGAAAAGACAAAAAAATTTTTCAAAAAAGACAAAAAACTTTTTCAGAAAAAGACAAAAAATGTAATGAAAAAAGTACAGTTTAGTTTAAATTAAACTTGAAACCAAACACCCCCTTAAAGTATTATCACATCAATTAATTATATTTATTAATAAAATATGATACATGCTCAAAAAATCGATATTAGAGCTGGTCTCGTTAGCACAAATTTTTTTTCCCCTTCCTTTGATTTATATATATATATATATATATATTTATAGATATATATTTCTTGTAAATGATTGTTTTAATCTTGAAACTCCGGAAATACAACTTTAGCCTTTCTTTTTCTATAATGCATAATAAAACAGGGTAGATGTTACAGGATGTGAAATATTTTTTTAAATCACTTTGTCGGGGTCAAAATTTTCTTTTTTTCTTTTTTTAATTTTTCGTTGTTGTTGTTGTTTTTTTTTTTTTTTTTTGACGTCAGAGTTGCATATGCTTAGCTATGAATAAGTCTTCGGACAAGTTGGTCATGTATACACTGAAGCCTGCTGGAAAATTCACTAGCCATAAACGAGAAGAAACTTCTCAGTTTCATACTCTTCTTTTTTTTGTTTTTTTGAACCAATTGACTTCCAATCAATTTTTTTTTTTTCTGTCAATGGATTTTTAATTGTTCTCAAAAAAAAGAAAAAAAAAAAAAAAGAGAAGAAGTTAGACCTGGCTAAGAATTATCATTGCAAAAATTAAGATATTTTAGTATCAATATCATCACATCTGTTTTAAGTGTTTTGTCTATGGGATTCATCTTCCTGTATTACTTAATCTGGTTCAAGATTATTTAATTACATACACCAGCAGAGCCAATCTTCTACTTCAATGACAGTATACTGTTTCTTTTGAAACAAATAAAATAAAAAAATATATTTAAAAAACTAATACCACGGTGTTTTCCAGAAACAACAAAGTACATGTATGACCAACAAGTTTTTAGGACAGAGTAAAGTTTAACAGCGGGTTAACATGAGATAGCAGATTTTATTTTTTATTTTTTTAATTTTCTTCTTCAACTTTAAGGACGGAGAATTCGAATTCTATACCTTATAGTACATATAGATGTAAAATTACAGCTAGGTTATTTTTTAAAAAGAAGGAGAAAAGAAAAAACCACCATCACTCAGTCCTACATGCCTCTGCCACTCGTTGCATATCATATATGGTTTAGGTGTCGCAAGTTCACGTCAATGTTTATTGGATTTTAAAGCCGATCCCCAATGAATGGCATCAATTAATGGTTCACTTCGATCATAAGTTCAAACTCATAATTCAAAAGATAAGTTTAAAACGAGATATTAAACAGAAGATAAATTAAAAAACTTGTGTCTCTCTCTAAAAATGGCTAGCATTTTGAAAAGTCCTTTTAAAAGCCCCCTCAGTCTCCAGAGGGGTTCCATGCAAATTCCAAAGCAAAGTCGTTGAGCTTTCTCAAATTTTTAGTCAAAAGTGAAAAACAAAAGGTGCAAATTGATTAATTTACTCTATTTAACAAGCAAGCGTTATGCGCGTACAGAATTAATAAACAAAAGAAAGTGAAAAAACACCACGTGACATTGACATGATCACCATGGGACCATCACGTGGTGAACGGAGAAGGGAGGAGGAAAGCCTCCATTCACTCTTTGAAAGAGTGTTACTATAGGTGTAATATATATATGTATATGTATATGTATATATATGTATATATGTATATTTATATATATGCCGACCTATGAAAATATCGATATCGACGGAAATTTTGGTTGTCGAATTTTATGGAAATTTCATAGATATTATCAATTTTGGTGGAAATATCGAAAAATAATTATGGAAGTTACGGAAATTAAATTTAAAATATACTTTTAACATTTCATGACACAAACAGTAAAATGATATAAAAATACACAATTTTTATATAAGAAACATATCATATCTTATATATTTTAATACAAAAAGGATGTCCTATGAGATTCAAACATGGTTGGGATACTATCTTGATTTTATCAATATTGGTGTCATCACATGTTATTAAAGTAGAATTTAATATAGTTGTGAACATGCTAAATATAAGTTTGTTGATCTATTCTTAATGTATTTTCATAAATTGAAAATTGTATGAAGTTTTTAGAAGTCTAGGAGAATATTTTCTCTTAGCTTTTATGTGTTGGCTTTTATTTTATTTTATTTTATCTCATCTCTTTTTTTTTTTTTTTTTTTGTATATATAAGATAATGATTGATGGGGCTCTTTGTGGTGACCGTACTGACGTGGAAGGTGGGTGTTTGTGGTCTCCTTTGGTTGGTCCTGCTGGCATCTAGTTGGTGTCAAGGGAATGTGCCGCCGGAGGTACTATAAGCTACGTCGGGAGATCGAACACCCGAACAACCAGTAGATGTGCCCATATTTCTCTGTCTTGCAAGCCACAATGTTGGTCCCGACTGGGACAGGCTAAACCCGGATGACCCTGAGGAAGACAATACTACCCAGGGCGACACATGTTGTGATTCCGGCTCCGTGTGGATGAAGACTTCTCAATAAATGAGACCTTGAGATGAGCATATGGTGTGGGAGAGAAACATGAATGGTTTATGGAGAGATGCTTTTGGTGAATGGAAGGTTTGTTTGATGCTTAGTATTAGGGCTCAAATCTATGGTCTTGTTATGATTTGTGTGAAAGGTTTATAGAGTGCCTAAGGGTGGCTCTGTACTTCAGGTGTTCCTTTGTTGGAGGAATGATCTGAGTTAGAGAGGGTCTCCTCTTTTGGCTGAGTAAGGTGAGTGAATGGTAGTATAGATGATTGCTAGAAGTGCTAAGGGTGTTGATGAATGTATGTTTAGAGTTGAAATGAAGGGTATCGAAGTGATTGTATACTTTGGAACGTCTATTACGGAAGTTCTTTGCTGTCAGAGTTGTCGTCGAAAGTTATGGTGTATTGCAGAGGGTTTCCTGTTCTGGCCATTTGTTGTGAGTGAGGAATGGTAAGGGAAATGTTACTCTTATGATGGTGGTTATGATGATTTCATATTTCATCAGGTAGAGTGGGTCTCCTCTCTTGGCCATGAATGAAGGTGGAAGAAGGGCTGCTAGAAGTGATGTGAATGTTGAAGGATTTTTTTTTTTTTTTTTTTTTTTTTAATGATCTTGATGATGTGTTTTGGGGTGCAAATAGTGGAGTATTTATAGGCTAGTGATTACAACTAAGAACTTCTAGTTTGGTTTGAAGGTTTTCCATTTAGAGGTTCTTGTTGAGGGTTTCTCCAGCCATGGTTTCCTTCTCATTCCCGGAATGGAGTGCATCAAGAGGCAGGATAACTCTTCCACATACCATTTGAACTTGGTCAAAGAGAGTTGTCTTGGTAAAGATGTCTAGGGAAGGTAGTTGGTTGGCTGTTCTGCTACCTCGGGTAAACGTTTTTAGGTATTTTGAAGGTAAAGATCGTTTTCAGCAGGAGATGTTTTGCCTAAATAGTTAATGGTTAATATCTAAGCAACAGATTATTAAACCCCTCTTTAAAGGGAAAAGAAGATAAAATTATGGGGATGTTCCTTGGGTTTTTATGGAGTTTTATGGGTTTGTTTAAGCTTTATTTGGACTAATGGAATTTTGCTAAATATTTTCGAGTAGTTTCAAGGTTCTCCACAACCCATATTATTCTAATTCCTTATAGACTCAAAACTTCCCAAGTCAGCCAATAGTATAATTGGATGGAATAAATGGACCCATTCATGTTCTTTGGCCTTCCAAACCACATGCCACTCAAAGATCCCCGAAGCGTGAATTGTGTTCACTTACTGCTTTTGGCTCACATTACAGGATGTAGGTTAGGCATCAGTCGTGTCAAATTTCAAACATCAACAATGATCTCTAACCATTTATTTAAAAAAAGAAGAAGATAATTATAGCACGCTAAAAAAGATAGTAAATGTTATAAATCCGAAGTTTTAGAAATTTTTGATATTTTCTCGATGATTTATAAAAATTACAATATGTTTTACCGATATCAATATTTTTTTCAATATTTACCCGATATTTTGATAGAAAAGATATTACACTTAAAATATATTTTGGTATCCCTCAAACAAGAAAATTTCGGTGGAAATTTCAGAAATATTATGCATATTTGAGACCATGGTACAACTAACAAGTTATCCAGAGGGTTTCCATGCAAATTTCAAAGCAAAGTTGGTGAGCTTTCTCAAGTTTTTAGTCAAAAGTGTAATAAAAAAAAAAAAAAGAAAAAATAATAATAAAAAAAAAGGTGCCAATGGATTAATTTGACACTCTCCATACGCCAACATTTGTACTATAACTAAAAGCAATGGAGGAGTAATCTTGGGACCAGTCACCCACAAGTCAATGTCCTTGTGTCCAAAGGCTCCCTTTCATTTTAATCCTAATAACAAAAAAAAAAAAAAAAAAAAAACCACATTATTTTGTAAATTCATAATCTTATGCAAATCTGGGCTTTGAAGACAAAATTGGGGATTAGAGAGAGAGAGAGAGAGAGAGAGAACTCTTAGCTATTCCAAGGAGAAAAATAATAAAAATGAAAGAAGAAAAAACCAAATTTTTTAGGTATGTGCAAGTTAATATTTAAGCCACTGAAAAAGTTGGTTGCAAGAACAGAGAACGAAACAGGGGAATATTAAAACTAACAAGTTATCCAGAGGGTTTCCATGCAAATTTCAAAGCAAACTCGGCGAGCTTTCTCAAATTTTTAGTCAAAAGTGAAAAAAAAAGAAAAAGAAAAAAAGAAAAGGTGCAAATTGATTAATTTAACACTCCCTATATGCCAACGTTTGTACTATAACTAAAAGCAATAGCGGAATAATCTTGGGTTCAGTCACCCACAAGTCAATGTCCCTGTGTCCAAAGGCTTTTAATCCTAATAACAAAAACAAAACCAAAAAAAAAAAACATTATTGTGTAAATTCATAATCTTCTGCAAACTTGGGCTTCGTAGCCAAAATTGGGGATTAAAAAAAAAAAACACAGAGAGAGAACTTTTAGCTATTCCAAGGAGAAAAATAATAAAAAAGAAAGAATAAAAACCAAATTTTTTAGGTACGTGCGAGTTAATATTTAAGCCACTGAAGAAGTTGCTTGCAGGAACAGAAAACGAAATGGGGGAATACTAAAAGAACAACTTTGTTATGATCTGAAATCTGATTCATCAATCTTAGATTACATCACAAAGAAAAAATTATGATCACAACCACACAAGTTTCAAGTCCACTGAAAAGCTAGAGGTTTCTCACAAAGAGTAGAGCCAGAACTTATATCTTACAAGAAAACCGTAGAAAATGCCCTGTTAAAACCTTTATAGATGAAAACCAACTTAGAGAAAAGCTCAATCTTGCTCCGGTAGCAGTTAAAGGCTCAGGATCATAATCCTCGTCTTTGCACCTGCGGGCCTCATAGACTCCTCTAAGGATGCTGGACAGAGAGCATGAGGACACTACCGATCCATATTTTATTTAACAAAAAAAGAACTCGAGAAAGGAAAAGACTACACATCTCCTCCAAAAAAAAAAAAAAAAAAAAGTCAACTAATTAACAAATCTAAAACCGGGAGGACTAACGGAATCCCTATCTACACAAGAATTACAAAAGCTGGAGCAAAGAGCCACTCTGAGTTAACACGATAGGAAGATAATCTATCAGCCACTTCTCCATGGATTTGCAAACGAGCCCAGACTAAGAAACTTCCCAACCCTCGAAAGCTTTGGACCAGAGCTTTGCAAGAAACTAATTCACTCAGGGCTTCCTGTCCACAAAAGCCAAAGCAATTACATTAAAAAAACAAAAATAAAAATAAAAAAGAAATAAGCTAGCTAATAGTCATTGAGAGATCACACTTTAAGCTAACAATCGCATAAACTGATTCTCTTGAAAGACCAGTAGAAATATAGTTAATATGTACATGTGTGTACATATATATAGAGAGAGAGAGAGAGTTTGCTATTCTACAACCTGGAAGATATGTGCATGGTCTTCTTCTTGCTAACTAGGAAATATACATCTTGTACAATTTCAAAACAATTTCATCACCATTTCCATTTATTGAATTCAAGAAAGAAAGCAAACATGCTGCTGAGACAGAACAAAAGTCTTAATGACGCATGTTATTAAAATGATAATTCAATCACCAATTTCTTAGGCCAGACAAGAATCAAAACAGGTAGTACTTATCAAGAGATGATTAAATTCACATCACATTTCATAATGAGAGATATAACTCAAATAATTATGGATCAGAAGCAGGTTGCTTACTTGGTGATTAAGACTCTTCTCACTTTGTTCTAATTTGTGGAACTGCTGCCTTCTTCCCTTGGACGCTTTAGGTTAGGTAATCCGATGTGTTTGTGCGGGACACACTCTATCTTTGGCCAATCCTCTCCCCATTTCTTCTCTGCACCTTTCCAGAAGTCAAGGACAATCATGAATCGACAGGCATTGTAGTGCAGTAAGACATTTTATACCTTCAGGTAGAGATCTAAGATCTTGAAAATCTGACATTGTTAAAGATCTCAATGAAACAAGATTCCTTATCCACTCGGGCAAAACTTTTAGGCTTGGACAGCTTAAAATTTCGAGACTATGAAGTACACTAAGTTTCTGTAAACCATCTGGCAGGTAAGTAAGTTGTGGAACACCCAAGCTGCTCAGACTTTGAAGGGAAGAAAGGCGTTCAACAGTCTTTGGCAGTATCCTAATAAGTGGACAATACATGATTGTCAAGATTTCAAGAGACGTCAGATATTGGAATCCTATTGATAAAGAAGCCAGATTGGTGCAACTCTCGAGGGACAAAGATCAAAGCTTGCTTAAGCCTCCATTCCCACCCTCTGGCAATGACGTTAGACTGTGGCAATCACTGATCTCCAAGGACTCCAAAGCAATGAGGTTGTGCAAACTTTGTGGCAAAGAGGAGAGCTTTTCACACCATCGAATGGTCAATGATTTCAAAGCATCAAGATTTCCAAAATCATGTAGCAGCGAATAAAGGGGACAAGATTTGATGCCAAAGATCTAAGAAGGAGATTGTTTGAAGGAAACGCACCAGGGAAATGTTCCAAATCTCTGACTTTGGCAATCATAAGTGTTTCAAGTGATGTGAGGTTCCTAAAGGAATGAACCAAAGTTGCACTGCATTCTTGGAGTTCCAAATGCTGGATAGACAAAATTTGTGGCATGACCGTTAGCTTTGGACATTTGTTGAGAATCAATTTGCTCAATTTCGGAAAAGCTTCTTCCACCAACATCTGGACTTTTAAGATTTGTGTTTGGTTTGAGTTCACGAAGAACTTTCTCTGCTTTCCAAATATCGAACCACTTTGATGGTCCTGGTAACTGAATTTCATTTCCTCTTAGGAATTCCACATCACCAGATTCATTTCATTTCCACTTTCATCGTTATATGCTAACTTCACAAGCGTTGTCTTTCCTATCCCTCCCATCCCTACTACTGGCACGCACGACGCTTCTCCTCCGTCAGTAATTTCACAAGACAGTAGCAATTTGATTATCTCCCCTTTCTCTTGCTCTCTTCCGTAGACTTCAGATTGTATAACGAAGGAGCTCGTTTCCCTTCTGTCCCATTCTCTCCGAACCGTGCTTCAGTCGCCAAAATTAATGCCAAGTCCTTCATCTGTCACCATTTCCAAAGCATGAAGCATCTGTTTGACCTTTTCTGCATATTGTAGATTCCTCAAAGAATCATCAGCAGAGAGAAGGAGAAGCAGATCTACAGCATCATAAGCAACTTTTTTAAACTTGGACAGCCAAATCTTCACCGCTGTGTTCGTGGCTCGTAGCTCTTCTGCATCCTCAAGAACAGCTTGAACCATTGGCAAAGTGTCACACAGCTTTTTAACTTTAGGTTATTCTCACTTTGCCCATTAATTTTAAAAATCCCCAATTTGACTCCTCCTAATTTGATGCCTTACCAATTTAACTTTAGGTTATCTCTCACGTATAAATTTGATGGCATACTATTGATGAACTGGTAAATCATTTATTGATATTGGTTAATCACTTGATATCACTCTATCTAGTACAAAATCTATGAATGAAAACATATGCAAGGATGAAAATGTCAACAGAGATTTGGAAATTCTTCCAAATAAAATGCCGATTGATGTCAGTAGGAATTCAATCACTTTCAGTTCAAAAAACAGCCGTTATCAGTGGCGCACTTGAAGCAATATATTTCGCTCCAATGCATCTGTTGCAAGTAGTTCTCAAAAACTAGCTGGATTTTCATTCACACTTTCGAACAAATTAAGTGCAATCACTTTAAACCTCTAAAAATAGAGCAGAAAAGATAAGACCTTATTTCTCCAATGGCAATTTTTATTTCCACATAGCCAGAGCAAAAATAGTGGCTCCAAGAAATGGAACATACAAATTACGACGATTTCAAGGAAAAAGAAAAAAAAAAAATTAGAGAATAGACATGATGTGGTTTTATGATTAATTGAAACAAGAGTCTAATTTGCTGTTAAATACGCCAACTTAGGCTCCCCTATGTATTTTTCCCATTCTCTTACATTCTTATGCACATCATTAGACCCGAACAAAAATTTTGCAGAGAAAGGAGATTAGAAGTAAATTGCTTCTTTTCTTTCTGTTTTTCTTCTACTGTTCTTCCATATTTTGTAAGCAAAGAATTCATGGCTCTTCTATCATGATCATCTTTCCTTCAGCAACACTAGATTCGGTCGGCTGAACGTTTCTTTTCTCCAGTTCACAGTATAAAACACCATCATATTCTGAACTCATGGATTGTTGAAGCTCGCTGTCATGCTTTGGTTGATCTACTTTCCCCTCTGACCTCAAGACATCAGTCCCATCTGTCTGGTTTGCCCTTGATGAATTGTCCTTGGATAAAGCCGATGCAGTGGATACTTGAGCACCATTAAAGTCAGCAACTCTCACCTTGCGAAACAAACCATTTTAGTTACATACTGGTTTTACTGCTTACTAAGTCGTTGAAAATCTAATGTTGACATGGAAACAAAGAACTCTAGCACTTATGTGCCCACCCGTTAAATTTAAGAAAGGTTGTTACTAATTAAGGGATGGACTTTAGCATAAGTGCTAAAAAGTTATGATTATTCTGTCCAAAATCCCCCCATGAACAAGTGGAGTTAATTGATATTATTTTGTTAATTCGAGAATTAATTTGCAAATAAAATAAAGGATAGAGAAGAAAGTGCCAAACCACACAAAATTTAGGAGTGTATATTTACTTAAAAAATGCTAGGGACCCTAGTTGTAAATATTAAACCAATGGCTACAGTGAAGGTCAGTTGGTTGTTATTATTATTGTTAAAAAGAGGGGGAATGCGGTCACATGGTCTTTTCTGTTTGTTTTTTGTAAAAATTCTAACAGAGAGGGTTAGGTGAGACTTATTCCCCTCTTTTTCGATTAGTCTTTAATGAAAATCTAATAAAAGGGGTTAAGTTAGACATTCAAAATTCGGAGAGCAAAATGAGAGTTTTTAAAGTTCAGGGACAAAGCGAGAGTTTTGAAAATTCAGGGAGGGCACAGGTGAGATTGATCCTTATTATTATTATTATTATTATTATTATTATTATTTCTCAGTCATTTTCAGTTCTCACAAACAACCAAAGTACCAAATGCAATTCCTTTTTTTTTTTAGCATTAAGTACTAAATGCAATTCATTATATACATAAATACCTGTAAAGGCTTCATAATATCAGTTTCTCGAATGTCACTTTTGTCTAGTGAATCTTGAGCTTGTAGCTCCATGGAGTCGCGGACAATCTGACTAAGAAAGCTCACATCATCGGACATGACGCCAAGCCCTTTCAAGAGTTTCGACCCCAACTGCAAACTTGTCTGCAATAATTTACAGTATTCAGGCTCTCCAGGTTACAATTGACGAAAACATTCTAGTTACATATTCAAATATTAAAATAATAATAATAATAATAATAATAGATTCTCTGTTGCTACATACCTCTGCGTTTTCCAGAATGGCATCTGTTGCCCCTGCTTTTTTCAGATCTAAAAGGTGTTTGAGATCCTGAGCTCTGGCGTAAATGGGAATCTGCCATGTCAATTTCACCACAACATTAGCAAGTAGACCAATTAAGTCATAGAATTAGAAACACACACACATACACACACACACACATGTATGTATAGAGAGAGAGAGAATTACTCCAGGGAAAGCACTGCGAAGCCTTTGAACAGCTTCAAATGTCCTTTTCTTCCCTGTGTACATGACCATGACAGCTTTCGGAGAAGAGATACCAGCGGACTGCAAAACTGCTGGACGCGATCCATCCCCGTAAAGAACTGGAAACCCGAGTTTCCTAGATACCTGTGGATGCATGCGATAGCAAAAAAAACCGTTCAGTGCCATCAATATCACAGAACTAGTCTTTTCAAATATTTCAAGAAGAAAACGACTCAAACTAAAGGTAGTACTCTTATAAATCTAAGAAACTGTGAACATCTCATTCATGCATATCAAAAGTTTCTAGGGACTAAAATTATAATATAGTTCTCATTGACCTTCACCACAGAAGGATCTAGATCAAAAGCTATATATGGCCACCCTACAGCTTCACCATCTACGCCCGCAGCCAACGGAGTGGATAAGAAATTGGCGAGGACCTGCACATACGAGGGGGAGAGATCACTGGAACTTTAGAGCTTCAGCACTTCAGCTAAGCTAAAACAAAGGTTGTTTCTGCATAATAGCAATTGTACCTGACCCATTTGACCAAATCCGAGGATTACAACAGGTTCATTAGCCTCAAAGTTCACCATTTCTTCTGTTTCCTGTGACTGCTTTTATAAAACAATTAAGGTAATGTGCCACTCAGATTGAGAAATTGGAATATAATCAATATAAAATTGCCCATGCACCAAAGCGGTATATGTCCATAACCAGGGTAATTAAAAAGTAAAATTAAGAACCAAATAACAATAATCCGTAATCAACTGATTTTCAAACTAACCCACTACACGGTATAACAATCATCAAATATAATTAAGCAGGCAACAACTAAAGAGCATATTAGAAAGAAGGGCCATGGATTGTAACCAGAATGCAAGAAGACTCGGCTGTTTTATACTTTTGTGTTTGTAAACTTGAAACAGCCATATTATGACATCCGATCAATGAATTTATAAATTTCAGAAAATGTTGAAGTCAGAACATACATCCTCTGCATTGAATTTCTCATCAATGATTTCAGCGGCCTTTCGTCCAGCTTCATTAAGTGCCGGTGTCAATGCCATGGATAAAACAACAACAATTATGAGCAATTTGTTCAGCTCAAGAGGCAGCACACCAAGCCTGGTTGCAACAAGAGACAAAAATGTCACGAGAGAGAGAAAGAGATACACAGAGAGAGAGAGAGAGAGAGAGAGTTGCACATTAATACTACCCACCTGTTTGCTAGGGAAAAAACCACAAATCCAAATTCACCTCCTTGAGAGAGGAGCAATCCAATTCTCACACTTTCTTGTAGAGTGAGCCCAACACGAGGACCTATTGCAGTTATGATCAATGTCTTGATTATGATCAAGCCTGCAAGTAGTGAAAGTACGTTTGGCCACTCTCGGAAAAGAAGCTGCACAAGTAAAGGATAAACTCTTTAGAAAATATGTAGATTATTCCACTTTTGCAAACATGGGAAATAATTTTATATATATTGCAAACCGAGGCAATGATACACATTCTCCAAAACATTTTCTAGAAGCTCTTTTTTCCCTCAAAAGATCACGCTAAGTTTCCCGAGACAAAGACGGTGAAATGTTTCCGTGCTAGTACCTGCATGTCGATGGAAGTCCCAGTAGCTACAAAAAATAATCCAAGGAGTAAGCCTCTGAATGGTCTTATATCAGCTTCAATCTGCGTTCGGAAATTTGTTTCTGCTAATAATGCTCCAGCCAAAAATGCACCAAGCTGCACATGAAAAAAATAATAAAAATAAAATATTTAAAAACCTACACATTAAGAACATGTATGAATCTCAAACATCCTCTATCTCAGAGAAGAGATGCCTAACCGTGTCACTGAAACCCAACTGCTGGGTTAGAAGTGACGTCCCAGCAACCGTCAATAGACAGAGAGCAACAAAGGCCTCAGAGCTCCTCGCTTCTGCAACAACCTGAGCATAAAAACTTATTAATTTTCCCAGCAAATAAACACGAGTGCAGACCTTTTGCTGGCATTGATGAATAGGCACACCTCAAAAACTCGTCTAAGAAGGTATTTTCCTCCAAGAGAAAGCAGTCCCAGTCCGCCTAAGGCCTTTAAACTTTCTTTAGCAAGCATTGGCCAAAGGCTTTCCTCTACCAGGTTCTGCAGAAAAAAGAGAAATAAAGCATTATGTTCAATTGATTGATTCAAATGCATCTGAAAAAAGTTAAAGGAATTAAGGTTATGAGACTATAAGTACAAATTAGAAGTGTTACAAACTGATTGAGCAAAGCTAAATGCAAAGTCCAAAGCCTAGTCTCAGTTTGAGCAAAGCTAGCTTACTAAAATTGCACGCGTGTCCCTTCGGGTCGATAAAGCCATATCTGAAAGTTAATTGCATTTCCACTTAAATATGGCTACAAATTTACCTGGCTCTCTAGCACTGGAAGTATGACCAAGAGAGGGACAACCGCTATGTCCTGCAAATGTCAAGCATTCAATGGTTCAAAATGTTATTGACATCATTTTGACACCGCTTTGCATTACCACCTAGAAAAATGCAGAACTGAAGTACAAAAAAAAAAAAAAAAAAGTACTGGCAATCTGTTATGCTTTAATTTAATCTTCTGTAGAACAAAGATAATCCAACTGTGGCTGTATTAGTAGAATATAGAATGGAACCTGTAAAAGAAGTATTCCCAGGGTTGCCGAGCCAAATCTTGTCGGGAGCTCACCTTTCTCTGCAAGTAGCTACAGATGATGCTATATAAGCTCTAAGCAACACAACTAACTTCAAACATACTCATATAACATAACAATAGACATACATGTAAATAGATTAGCATCTTTGCACTTTATGAATTTAAGAGGTTGAAAAGAATTCATGTAAAACATATTTTTTTATTTGTCAGCAACCAAAAAAAATTGTCGTTTTCCTATAATTTGATCGATCAAATATTTTCTATGCATCTAGAATTAGAATACCTGTAGAACAAAAGCTGAAGAAGACAAAGAGAGAGCAGCACCAATCACAACAGCCTCATCAACACTTCTTATGTTGACCTGCCACAGAAACATTTGTTTGGAACATTCATAAAGTTAAAAAATAATTAAAGCTATTACATGTTGCCTTGGGTAGCCACAATGGCTGAAATTTCAATCAATTGACGGATATGAGAAAGGTTATCCAAGAAGTGTTAGATACAACATCAAAGATGAATGAAATCTTAAAAACTATTCAAACCGCCCTCCCATCAATTTTAACATAAATAATATGCCAATGAACAAGTGTCATTTGAAATTTAAATCCACCAAACGAACAGGAAAACTGTTCAAAATTACAAAGAACGGTGATGATTACATCTAAGATTAAAGGTGCATAGAGGGGTAAAAAAATCTCACCAAGTCAGGCCTTGAATGAAAAAGAAACTCCAGAATTTTTGTTCCAATAGCCCCATTAGGAGGAAGTTCAAACGCTGTGAAAGCGAGTGTAGACAATATGACCTTCAAGAGGAAGCAACAATCATGATCATGTAGTCAAATGCTCGTTCAGCATTCATGGAGTAAGTATTTCACTTCCAAACACTTTCAATTAGAAAGAATTCTGACAAGCAATGCATCTAAGAAGACACAAATTGTTTCAAAATTTAAAAAGAAAAAAAAAATGTTTATAATTTACTTCAGCAGATTTTTTTTTTTTTTTTTTTTTTTTTTTTTAAATAGGCTTTAAGGATTATAGCCCTGTACAAATCTGCTGAAATCATCTTTCGTGAGTTTCGCATGATAATACTAAAGTCTAAACCTTCCGATCATGGAAACTCTTCAAGCAGGCTCAACAGAATAAACTAGTAGCATCATGATAAATCTATGTTAAGACAGATATCAGAACCAAGAACCATTCCACAACTAATATCTGAAGCAAATACATGTGTGTCAATGCACTACGATACATGATTTCCAAGATTGACGCTGAGATATTACTTGTTTTCAGCACCGTACCTGAGTCAATCCCATGCCGAAGGCAAACTTTGCAAGAGCTTTTAGACGGGCAAAGGAAAGCTCTAAACCCATCTCAAATAGCTGAAACAGAAAACATATGGGTCCAAAATAAATATCACCGTCTTTCAAAAGGTATATTGTGAAGGATGTGTTGCCATGAAAAGTTTATAAGCTTCTTAATTAAACTATGCTCTTTCATTCTTTTGAGGAGCTATCAAAGCATAAACATCGAAAAAGATAAATGTGCCACTATCTCCAAGGACATCTCTTTTCAGTTGAAATGATGAATAAGAACATAATTTAAGACGGACGTTCTTATGCATGAGCAACCAAGATTACTAAAGCAACGTGTTTCAAAACTTATGATCGTAAGATATCATTTCTTTGTTAACGGGCAGTAGGAACAAAGGCAGGCTAAAAATCTTACCAAGAAAAGAATCCCCCATTCAGACAGAACTTTGACATCTGTTAGATTCCTAATCAACCCAAACTGATTGAGTATGACGCCAGCAAAGAAGAAACCAAGTATCTGACAAAAATAATCATAAAAGATATTGGCATGGTTACAAATCTGAACTCCAAAGGTAAGCAAACAGAAAATGATAGACATGGTCAAAATCAATTGAGGAGCCAATTTTATACTTACGGGACTAGCTTTAATGATCCTGAACGCAGGAACAACAATGACAGTCACAATTAAGAATGTCAAAGTATCCAATCCTAGATCATTGATGACCTCAACAGCACTGGCAACATCAATTGATGCATATATCCGCGATCTTGCCCAGTGGACTGGTCTATGGTCGGAGACAAATAATCCTCTCCGACCACATACCGAGGAAGTTAACAAAGGGTTTCTCTCAAAGATATTTCTTGAAGCAGAAAAGCAATGACTTGTCCTATAATTGATGGCATATGATAATAAACAACTTCGCAGATTACTGGAACATGTAAAATGAATTGATTGTCTAACACATCGTGTTATATGGTCAGAGCGGAGCAAAAATGAGCTGTTTTGTTTGATAAGCTGACATCCCTGCAACAAAATGAACAAAGGAGAATATTAGCATTTCCATGATAAGTTTTACCATCCAGGATATCCCCATACTCACAAACGTATGGACTGTTTATTTTTCCATTATCAAATACCTTAAACCGCATTACATGCTTCACTAGTTGAACTGATGTGTGTCGTAACATTAGTAACAGAAGCAGATTTAGAAAAAGGACCAATGAGCACAAATTGGACACATTGTAACATGATCATTATAAACTAAATCTTAAAAAATGACTCATAACATGTTAATGATCTTCCCTGATATCTGCTACAAATAAAAGTGAAACAAAAGTACTGGGTTTCAAAAACATACAAAGGAGGTTCAAAAGTTCTGTCAACGTTTGAAAATGTTCAGCCTAAAAAAATGGAAGATTGATTTTTTTTTTTTTTCCCCTCGTCTAAACTTTCTGCACTTTATCATTATTCTCACTCAGATGATCGGTACAGCTAACATGGTTACTGAAACACTCACAGACATGAGTTAAATTTGTCAGGGCACAAGTAGAGTTCACCTTGCTAGCAAATCCCTCTATGTCGGGGTTAAATGAATTGGGGTAAAAGAACATCTTTTTAGAGAGTACTCCCAAGTGAATGCATTCAAGAAATTACTTTCCCGGAAAATTTTTTTTTCCCTTATCAGGTACTGAAATGTTCAGCAGATATAGCCTTGTCAAATAACAAAAATAGTTCTTCTTTCATTTGGACACAACCTATCTTACAAATAACACAGTGCAGGCAATTTCATTACTTTTGAGTGAAATTAAGGACGTTGGAAAACTTCTTGGGCAGTGAAAAGAAGTTTCTCAGCTTGAAATTTCGACTTGGTCCACCAAATGCTGACACAATCTCTTAACAGCTGAGTAACAATTCATACTCACCAACATTCATATAACATAAAAATATGTTGAATTTGAGACTTATTGGGCTTCTATCATAAAAAGTCAACCTGTTAGTAGAGTGGTAGGATATCCACATATGTCTTAAGAGGAGGGACTCGGGTTTCTTTCTACCCTTAACAAAATACTCATATAAAATCATTTGAAAAGGCTCAATAGAATCCATCTAACATAGTAAAACAGAATCTGGTTTCATATTCTCAAAGGAACAAAACTTTCTTAATGCAAAAACCACAATAGTTTCATTTTTTTAAAACAATTTCAGACCCATTAAGACAATATAAAACAAAAAACAGAAAAGGGTAATTAAAATATAATACAAATAAGGTTTTACCTTATGAGAGGAATGGAAATATGCCGTAGAGTCCAACATAACGCTATGACTCGTGGAACAACAGAACCCCATTTAAGAAACTGAAGAGCATTCTCTGTTTTGCTATTGAAGTTATGATTTTTTTGCAGATACAATCCAAGAGAAACTCGAAGGTTTGACCTTTTTGAACCACTTCTTTTCTTTTTCTTTTTTTTTTTTTTTGCAGTGTTCTTGGGAAGAAATGGGAAGAGCAAAACAGAAAACGGGAACGAGGGTGAGGAGGACAAGTGCACACGTTGAAGCCCGGTGGGTTTGGAGCTTTGAGAGAGAAAGCAGAGAGAGAGAGAGAGAGGGGATTTTGGTGAGTTTGTGTCCGAGAGTAATATGTTGTTGTGGTGGAAAAGAAGACGATTGGGCAACGAGAAAACGGCTGTTTCTTTTGTTTGTTTGAAGTTCAAATGGAAGACAAGGACGATGACTGGATTTTTTATTTTTTTTTTTCAAGTTAGAATCTAACGTTATGCAAACGTGGATATTGCTTTCATTATCTGAGGCTGAAAAAAATGTCAAAATATAAAATTCTCATAAAAATTTTTTTTTCTAAAACAGAATGTTTTGGTTAGATTTTGAAATTGATTGATATACGAAAAATATCCAATCATTCATAAAAAGGGGAGGTATGTAGTATTATTATTCTCTAAATTTGTAATTTTAATAATGATATATTATGAACTTTCTAAATTGTTACGATATGATTCATTTTGTTATCTTTCCATTAAATTGAAATTTTGAAGTTTGAAGATTTGTATTCGGTTTGGAAATTTTTGGTCGAAAAATGGAGTTTTTTTGTCTTCATATAAAATATATGTGAGTTTTTCGTCACAAATTTAATGGGAAATTAAGCCAATTGGAGCACGTTACAACAATTCTAAGACTTGGGAGCAAAATGACAAAATTCAAAGACAATTGGCAAGTTGTCAAAGACGATAAATCTATGACACAGATGTAAAAACCCAAAGAATTTTGCAATAATTAGGATGAAATGGGAGAGAAATGTTAAGAGTTCAAATTAATGAACGCTAATCGAGAATAGTTATGTCAATTATGACAGTTTTTTTTTTTTAGGGACATTTATGAAAAGCGAATATCCATTTTAGTTGTGTGTGTGTCTATATATAAAATGATTGCAAATTCTTATTATTAGTTTTATGGTTGTTTAACATAGATTTACTTGTTTGTTAAGAATTCTTTAATTATTTAATTCAACAAAAAAAAAAGAATTCTTTGATGAATCAATTATCCTATATTGAATGAATTAAATATTCACACAAAAAAAAAAAGACAAAATAAGTAGTCTTAGGGACTTTAATTCTAATCCAAATTTTTTGAGTAACAACTCACGTATTATCATTTTATTGATAGAAGTAATTAATTAATGTGACAATCTTTTAAATAATTATCAATAAAATAATAACAACTCATATATCAATTAAGTTGATAATCAACAATTGAAATTAGAATTTGGGTCCAAGTATTTTTTAAATAAAATAAAGAAAGATATTTTCAAAAAGGCTAGAAAACCATCTGGGAGTCGGTCCATTTTTGCCAATGAGATGAGAAGATCATCCAGGGGTATATGGGCTTACGTGGTTCAGTCCCCACCTTATGTTCTGCCCATGTGAAACACTGTAAGGCCACAAAAATTAAATAATAATAATAAAAAGATGAAAAAATTTTCAAGCTTCAAAACCCCAAAGTCATTTTCTTCTAGAAATTAAAGCCACTTCCAAGAACTGCTGCATTATTTCAAAGGAAGAGATTCATATGGAGACATACAGAATAGGGCATATGATACAATAGTTTGTGAACTTCTCGTACTCATATGATAAACAGAATAACTTATTATAAAAATAAAACCCGTCAGAAAAAATCTAGCTTCTCAAAATAACGGTCAAAATATATAGACATTCCGGCAAAGTGGTGTTGCTTTTTTTCTTTTGGCATTTTCACCCGATACACTATTTTACAAGCCAAGAACTTTAAGGGTCTCTGAAAACAATACCAAACTGGTTCTAAAGCGGGATTAAACGCGTGTAATGTAGGGACAAAAGTGAACAAAATGAAACTCAAAAACCTTTTATAGGAGGAACTCAGGAGCAAAACACATACAGAAAGGCTATATAGCATATATGTAGCATTTATTTCAGAAGTTGCAGGCATCAGTTTCTTTGGACAACATTACAAGTTCACCAAATCTGAGGCAAAATCCGATATCTGGAACTAATTTAAAGACAAACAAGGACCTCACAAGGAGGAATCTGAATTCGCAGGAACAAAAGTGAGAGAAATGCTGTTGACACAATGGCGTTCGTCGGTCGGAGTTGGGAAACCTTCCCCTTTAAATACATGACCAAGATGACCACCACATGCTGCACAAGTTATTTCAATCCTCCTTCCGTCTGGGTCCGGCTGATAACAAAAGAAACTTTGTCACAACATTGAGATTCACAAAAAGTATAGGAAACGATGATAAGTGAAGAGGAGAAGAAAATTCACCGTGCGATTTATGGCGCCGGGAAGACCCTCAAAGAAAGCTGGCCAGCCGCAGCCGGAATTGAATTTTGTCATGGACTTATAAAGAGGAGTCCCACACCCTGCACAGTTGTATACTCCGTCCTCATAGAACTTGTCATATTTACCTGTACCAGGGAATCTAGATAACGTGGACAAGGTTCAGTTTCTAAGATATCCAGCATATATGAGTTTAATATAGCGAAAAACTCACAAATTAAGGAAAGCAGGATTAAGGCATCGTTAAGGCGTTTCTACTTTTATTACTAGTACTATTACTACTATTATTTGGATAGTGGGAAAATCCAAAGGAGCAATTAGGTGAGTGGCTTGCAATTAGGTCAGCAGCCACTATATGGTAAACTGGACTCGTCATGGGACTTTGACATCTTTTGCTTAGTCAACCTCCTGGTACTTTCACTTACCTGCAATAATTCACTAGCCTGCATAACTTACCAACCTACATCACGAGAACTATATGATCAATAAATTTAGTAAGTAAACCGTGAAGTAATTTCCACATTAATATAACTTATTTTAATTTTAAGGCCCCTAATTGTGATCTTATGTCATTAATACCTTTTCAACAGCCCCTCCCTCAGTACTCTCTGTCGTTTTACATTCTTCACCTTAAATGCCAGTTAGAATTACGACCATATCAGCGTCAATTACACGTACAAGTGAATACATGCAAGGGAGCAATCTTGAAAAAGTTATAAATTTTTAAAGTTAGGGAGAATGTCAAAATAAAACTTATCCAACTTATCCAATGTATTTTAATTGTGGAATATATCAAAAGGTTTACTAAACTTATTTATCATACCGTTCTTTTGATGCAGATTCATAAGGTTCATAAGGTTATTAAGGAATGCAATGTAGTGAAATTACTACAAGTTAGTCAATATATCGGGAGGTTGACTAAGCAAGAGGTTCCAAAGTCCTATGACGAGTCAAATTAACTAAACTATTTCCAGTTTTACCAATTTAGTCAGAATAACCCATGGACAATTATAATAAAATAGCTCCAGAGATTAGTACCGTAGTTGAAAAGTTTAATTCTTCTGTTGTTTACTACTTTAATTGATTAAATTTGTAACCGTGTCATGGGTTTTAAAAAAATTTTCAAATCAAACCATGGTGTTTTTCCCTATCTAGTGAGGATATTGGGGCTCTAGCTTCTATCTAGAAACTTCAACAGGTAACCATACAAGATAAATCTCAGTCCCTTGCAACAAAAATCAAATGACAATTTTTTTCTTCCTTCTTCAACAATATGTGGACACTCAATTACCAACTCTCACCCTGATGGCAAACTATTTTCAATTAAGTTTTAACACAAGTACTAACTCTAATTCTCTCAATCTTAACGTGCACTATCACATCAAATGGCTCTAACAATATCCTACCTCTTCTATGGTTTCAGACACTAGTTAGTCAGATCCAACTTTACCTTCTTCTAGCCTAAGAACACAACAAAACGAACATAAACATTCATAAGGAGAACTGCAGTTTCCAATTCTCCTCCTTCATGTTTCTTTTGATCTCATGAAAACCAATTTAGCCTCCGTTTCATCCCAAAGAAACATAACAAAATCTTGAAAACCACCCCATCTTCATCCTCCTCTGCTTCAGTTCTCTTATCTCTCGGCTACTTCATTTAATAAAATGGAACCAATATTCAATCCTTGAACTAATTCATCCGCTCTTGTAAACATAATCTAATTTAATTCCAAACATATTAGATTATGGAGAGTTCTGGACATGGTTCTGAACCGTAAGATTACATCAGAATCATTTCAGATTAAAAAAAGTAAGACAAATTAACGGAATTTGACGAGCATATTTATGACTAAACCCTACCCCTATACTCTACTGCAGAATTATCCTAAATGCCAAAGTACTCAATTTCATACTCAATCTTGATTCTTGAGAACTAGTACATAATGGAGGATTTTGGGTGATCGATAGGACATAGTTCTGAACCATAAAATTACATTATAATCATAGTTCCACTGAATTTGACAGGCATATTTACGACTACACATTACCTCATATTCTACGGCAGAAATCTCCTAAATACCAAAGTACTCAATTTCATACTCAATCTTGATTCTTGAGAACTAATACACATGGTTATGGTGAATTATGGATGGTCGATAGGACATAGTTCTGAACCGTAAGATTACACCGTAATCATTTCAGATTAAAAAAAGTATGACATTTTAACAGAATTTGACGGGCATATTTATGACTATACCTTACCCCATACTCTTTGGTCGATAGGACATAATTCTGAACCGTAAGATCACTTTTCAGATTAAAAAAATATGATCGTTCAACGGAATTTGACGGACATATTTATGACTATACCTTACACCATACTCCACCGCAGAATTCTCCTAACTATCAAAGTGCTCAATTCAATAATCTTAAGAACTAGTACAATATAATCAAAAGAGACAAAAGATAAAAGAAACCCAACATTCAAAACGACTTAATCAAAGCAATCAAGCCGCTAAAACGGCAGTAAAACAAAATCTTACTCTGTTCCCTTTTGCCTCAGAATCCGAAACTGCTCGGGCGAGAGGATGGCCCGCCATTCTTCCTCGGACTTCTGGACAGAGCCAGGTGCGGCCATGGCTAGGACAGACCCACCTCGAAACGCGCGCTTACTCTGCCGCTGAAACTGAAAATACCCGCCGAACCCAGGAGTGGAAATGGAGCTGGAGATGGGTTTTGGTCGGAAATGGGTGGTGAAAAGAGTGGTGGGAACGGAATTCGGTGGAGAGAGAAGCTTAGACAGAGAAGGTAAGGGTTGTTTGGTTATGGGGATGAGGATAATGGTTTTGGAGGAAGAAGAAATTGGTGAGCCTCTAAGGATATGCATGCCCATTTCAAGGAAGAAAATGAATAAAGAGAATATGGGCTTTCACAATTTGTCTGGTTAGAACAGGTCAATAGATTTGAGTTTGCAGTCTCTTGTTTTTAATCTTTTTTTTTTTTTTTTTTCTTTATACTCATTCATATTTTACCTTTTAACTTCAAAAGCTCTGTTCCCTAAATTTTTCATATAAATAATCATGTAATCTTTTTCTGTTTATCTTTAATAATTCTAGGTCGTTGGGGTTCCAAAGTTGTTGGATCGAAGTTCGTTATAATGAGTTTAATTTCAATTTGTTCCCTCATTTCTCTGTCTATTTTTAATCAATATGTAATTTCAATTTGTTCCCTCATTTCAATTCTTAATAAAAAAAATTAAGAGGGACAAATTCAATATGTAAAGGAGAAATGATTAAAAAAAACGCACGTGTATATATTTAAAGATGAAAACCCCGTGTTTGGTTTTATTCAAGTGTTTTTTTTAATGTTTTTGCACTTTTTTAAGTAGAGAAAATAAAAAAGTTTCTTGAAAACAAACTCTTTGAAAATAAAAAAGAAAACAAAAATTGATGAAAATAGTTTTTGTGAAGGAAATAAAAACCAACCCAAAGTTATTTTCTCATTTTGTTTTCATTTTTATGACTATAGAAATTAACATATGTTTTTAGAAGTATACCCAAATGCAATTTGCATTTTTCTTTACCCAATCCATCTCTCAAAAAATAAAACAAAACACAATTCAAAAACAATCTCAGCATCATTTACAAGGTATTCTCATTTTTATTTTCATACAAAAACAAAATAATTTCTACAACAAATAAAAATAATACTAAACACCATCTCTTTTTCCGATAAAAAATTTTCAAATACAATAATACTCCTAATATAATAAATCTTCCAAATTCGAATCTTTAGGGTTGTTTTGGTAGGTTTTGGAATCCACATTTCCACCAAAAAAAAAAAACTTTTTTCTTTAACTCAAAACTATTTTTCATTATTCACATCTTCAAATGTTTACAATAAGCTCAAACTTTAAAAGTTCGTAATATTATTGTTTCAAGTTCAAAATTAGATTTTTTTTTCCATAATTATATAGAATTTCAAAAGAAATAAAACAAGATATATATTGAGATTTTTTTTCAAACACATCAAAATTTTTACACTTTGTCACTGTAAACTGTTTTTTTAACCAAGTACACATTTTCAAAACTAATCTAAACTCCAATCTAAATAATTTTAAAACTCCTTCTCCAATACCTCCCCATAAAATAAATAATAATTATAAAAGAGAAAATTACTCAAATTACCACCATTTTCTCATATGTTAATTAATATGACACAAGTTTGCCATATTAACTAACATAACGTAAACTTAAGATTATTTTAATTAATTTTATGTCATATTAATCTAATATTATTTTTTAAACTATATTAGTATAATAATTTTTAATTTTGTGTCATTTTGGTACTTTCTCTATCACCTCTTGTTGCCATAAAGAGTTTTCAAATACAAAACAAACCATAAAATCCTTCAAAGTCAAAGCTTTAATTTGATATAATGTTGATAAAATGAAACATAATGTAATAATTTTAAAATTTTAATAATCCAAAGGTGATAAAGATTAAAGATTAGCACTTTTTTTTTTTTTTTTTTGGTGAAATAATGATTAGCACTTATTATGCCTTGCAGTGTCTTGCTTACTACAACAGTCTATGGCCGGTAAGAAAGAAACTAGCTAATGAAAGCGCGTGGAAGCCACAACCGCTGCGCTGACCATTCCACAATTTTGACGTTTTTATTTTCTCATGATTCCCCTCTTTGTCCCAACGTGTATTCGGTATCTATGTCTGCCCATTCGGTCAACCATTTCGCACCAAATTTCCCACTCTCTCTATATATACATATACATATATATATATATATATATATGTAATCACACGCCTCTCTCTCCATTCTCACCAAACTTTCCCTCTTCAATCTTCTGCACCGTCCCTCAATCCCTCACAAGCTCCCTTCGACTCCTTCCAATGGCCGAGGCGGCGGCGGCGGCGGCTTCCGCCAATGGCTTAGCGACACGCGTCCCCCGCCGGATCGCCGAGCCCTCCACCTCCTATTCCTCTGCGGTGTCGCGTTCGCAGATCCGATTCGGCTACAGCGCTTGGAAATCCAATAGATTGGTCTCTGGAAGAGGGGGTTCGTTAAACCCTAGGTGTTCGCACGGCTCCGAGAATCCGATGCCGAGCCATGAGGCGAGATCTTCCATGACTCTCGCTGCTTCGGCTCTCGAGATGCTCAAGACCTCCGCTGCTGAAAGTGAGTAGTCCGGTTTTTTTTTTTTTTCTTTTTTTCTTTTTTTTGGTTTGCTTAGAAGTGAAAAAAAGAATTTGTAGGGTGAGAGATTTGCTTAATATGCTAAAATGTCGTTTTCTAGTTTGTGCTTTTCTTAGCTTGTTAATCTACCAGATCGGTTGGCTAAGAGATATAGAAACTCGTTTGGCAAATGTGTTTGAATTAGAAGTTTTGGTTCAAATTCATTTTTTTAGAGAGAAAAAGACACTAGCAAAAAGGTTTAAATCATTCTGTTGGGTTCGAATCCATTTGCCAAACGGGCTTGTAATTCCGTACTGAATCGGTTCGAGTTTACTAACCATTTTCATCACAGTGAGAACTCGATTCTTTAAAGATATATCCTATTGTGAAGATACTATTTTTCTGAGCAAAGAGTAAAACATTAGTGGGCTTTTCGTTTTTCTCTGAGAGGAAACGAAACAGTAATAGTTTTGATCAGATATCAAACGTAGATTATTCAAATTTACAAAATGTGGAGTACTTTTGGTTTGTTTGAATTGGTCCATTTTCATATGCCGGTCTTTTGACCACCTGGAAAAAGTAACCTTCCAAATAGTCTTTTGGTTTTGCTGTCTAGTGCTCTACTTTTTTAGGTTGTGGTTAAATTTCCCTGTTTTCTCAAAGGCTATATCTTTTATGTACGATTCTTGGATCTGATAAAGATGGCCAAAATAATTCTTTACAAGTCTGCGAAATCATTTTTCGTTGTCCTTTAATTTTACCGTTTTGCTCTTATCGTAAGTTCTTTGTTTATCAAGGAAATGTGGATTCTAATTTGTTTAACATTCCTATTATTTTCTGTCAGGGTACACGAAAGAAAAGAGCTGTATTATCGTTATGGGACTTAATGTTCACACAGCTCCAGTTGAGTTACGTGAGAAATTTAACATCCCAGAAGCACAGTGGCCTCAAGCCATAAGTGAACTTTGTGCTTTGAACCATATAGAGGAAGCTGCTGTTCTTAGTACTTGTAACCGTATAGAAATATATGTTCAGGCTTTGTCTCAGAGTCGTGGGATCAAAGAAGTCACTGAATGGATGTCAAAGGTGTGTATTGCTTTTTATGGTACAGTTTCTGTTGGTTATTTTGAAAACTTTATGTTCGAAACTTCAACTGAATGTATCACAACCACTAAAAGTCTTAACAAATATAAACGTTTGTGTTGGCAGACAAGTGGAGTTCCTGAATCTGAGCTTCGTAAGCGCCGATTTTTGCTGTATGACAAAGATGCCACACGTCACTTGTTTGAAGTAGCGTCTGGACTTGACTCTCTTGTCTTGGGGGAGGGTCAGATTCTTGCTCAGGTCAAACAAGTTGTAAAATCCGGACAGGGAGTTGCTGGCTTTGGTAGGAAAATTGGTGGTCTGTTTAAGAATGCTATCACTGTTGGGAAGCGGGTTAGGAGTGAAACCAATATTGCCTCAGGGTCAGTTTCTGTGAGTTCAGCTGCAGCGGAGCTAGCTCTAATGAAGCTTCAAGAACCTTCTTTTTCCAATGCCAGAGTGTTGGTAATTGGAGCAGGCAAGATGGGGAAGCTCTTGATCAAACACTTGATTGCTAAAGGTTGCGAGAAAATGGTGGTCGTGAACAGGAGTGAAGAGAGAGTTTCTGCCATATGTGAAGAGTTCAAAAACGTTGAGATCATCTATAAACCCTTTTCAGAAATTTTATCTAGTGCTGCTGAAGCTGATGTCATTTTCACTAGTACTGCATCAGAAACTCCCTTATTCTTGAAAGAACAGGTACATATGCTACCTCCCGTTCGTCCAAAAATTGGAAGACGGCTGTTTGTTGACATATCAGTTCCTCGGAATGTGGATTCATCAGTCTCAGATCTTGAGGCCGCAAGTGTATACGATGTGGATGATCTAAAAGAAGTCGTGTCGGCAAACATGGAAGATAGGCAGCAGAAAGCACAGGAAGCTCGAGTGATTATCGAGGATGAAGTGGGCAAATTTGAAGCCTGGAAAGATTCACAAGAAGCTGTTCCTACCATCAAGAAGTTCAGAGCCTATGTTGAAAGGATCAGGGCGGCGGAAGTAGAGAAGTGTTTGTCAAAGTTGGGTGACAATATCTCTAAGAAGGAAAAGCAAGCTATTTATGATCTTAGCATGGGCATAGTGAACAGGCTCCTCCGTGGTCCAATGGAGCATCTTCGGTGTGATGGGAGAAACGGTTGTAGTATGAATGAGATATTAGAGAACATGCGAGCCCTAGACAGAATGTTTGATCTTCAAACAGAAACGTCTGTGTTGGAAGAGAAGATTCGATCTAAGGTCAAAAAAAACTCGAAGTAAGCTCTTTGTGGCACTTTTTTCTTTCGTCAACGGACACAGATCCATAAGAATCATGTCACTTTTATACATACTCGTTGCAGACCATAATAATAGAATTAGTTGTACTCCTTTCAAGGATATTTCTGTATATGCTTATAATTTACCTCACTCAGGGAAGCGAGGAACAAAGCCAAATTTGGTGGCAACCTCATTTTTTTATCAAGAGATAAGAGAGATGTCTCAATAGTCAAAGAAATTACATTGATTTTTTCTTCTTCTTCTTTTTTTTTTTATTTTTTATTTTTTTTAATGTTGTAATTAATTAACGTTGAATTCAATTCTTCTTCAGTGTTCTTTACCTTGATTTCTCTTATTTCCGGATGAATTTTTTTTGTGTCTCCAAATTCTAGGTCACTCCCATTTTATCCTCGGAACTTTAGAAACTTACATTTGTACCTTGGGTGTTTGGTGAATGAGTTTGAGTTAAGATTTTTAAGTTTGAGTTGGTTGACTTTTTAAAAACTAGTTATAATTTTTGTTGACTTTTCAGAAAAAGACAAAAAATAAGATGAAAAATGTGAGTTTAAACTTATTTGCCAAACTCCCTCGACTTAGGATTAGCATCATTTAATCAATTTCATTAGATTTTCCGTAAAAAACGACAAAGAAAAGGGGAAATTAATCTCACTAGGTTTTTTTTTTTTTCCCCAATATAACTTTATGGTATGAATTGTATGTTCATTTTTTTCCCCTCAAAAAACTTTAGGATGTGAATTGTATTTATCTTGTTGGTACTTTTTGTTATGTTCAGTTTTTAATAATCTAATTTGTAATTATTTCTTTTAAAAATTTATAATACGTAATATAAAATTGCTCCTAGTTATGGATTTTTATATATTAATAAGATAAAAATATTGTTAAGTTTTGTCTCTGTCTCTGTCTCTATCTTTTTTTTTTTTTTTTCGAGAATGTGTAATTTAGGGACTACTTTTTAAGGATGTCCGTGGTTAATTTGAAAAGACAATTAATTAAGTTTTGTTCCACTGAATCCGCTTAAAGATTTTTTGAGAAAAAACAAACTATGAGCGAGGTATTGAAAATAGAGTTTTGTAAATGTTTTAAATTGGAGATGAGTTGAGTTTTTGAAATGTGCGTTTAAATATTGAAAAGAAAAAAAATGTTGTCTAGTTATCTGAAATTGCAGTCTGAATTAAAATTACAGAAAATTTCCTGAGCAATGTTCCAATTGACTCGAAATGCTTTTCTAGGATTTCCTATTTTAAAATGAGTTAGTTCATGGCCTTATTATATCAAAATCTAATCTTCTGATGCCGTGCTAAAGTTAACGGTGTCAGAATTATACTAATCATGTTAAGGTTTTTCTATCATGTGGTTGTTCTAGTAGTTTCTGTACTTATTTCTTATGATTTGTATTTATTAACATACAGTGACACAACATAAAATTCACACTGTGTTTTCTGAACTTTTCTTGGCATTCCTATGAATTAGATGTCCAGTTTAGTCTATATGGAAACTTTGCATGTTTACTCGTACAATCAAAATTTTCTGACTAAAACTTGACGCGATAGAATTTTTACAGTGTCAAACCATAATGTCTGCTAATACTAACATAAAATATTGGAATTAATGAAATTTTGAACTTATTATTATAAATTCATATCTCTATCAAATATGATGTTACGAGAAAAATTTTCGACTTGAGCTTTTTTAATTAAGTTAATTAAGTCTTAAAAAAACATGGTCACTTATAAAAAAAAAAAAAAACACTTTAAAAGGTAAATAACAGCTTGACAAAGGAAAAGAAGAAATGAGGGATTATTCTTACATTATAATTAAAGTTTGAACCGTACTTGCTCCATCTCCAAGTTACAACTTTTGATGAAAAGTGACAAAAAATAGATGAAATCTAATTAGAAGGATTAAATGAGATTAATTTCTCTCTCTCTTTTTTTTTTTGTCTGTTATAACAAATATATATGAAATTGATTAAGCGAGACTAATACAAAATCACTTGCATTTGGTTCACTGTTTGGGATGAAATTTTTATATTGGAGTTGATTAACTTTTTTAAAACTAATTATAAATTTTGTTAATTTTTTTAGAAAAAAATAAAAACTGAGATGAAAAAGTATAATTTAACTATAGTTAAACTTAAATACCAAACAAAGTATAAAAGACAAAATGTGAGTTTTAAAATTGGGGGACAAAGTGAGAGCATAAATAAGATTAACATAGAAATAAGAGAAAGCAAGGTAAAGAAGACGATTTGAATTCATTGTCAAAATTAATTACAAAAAAAGAATAGGAGAATAAGTCAATTATTATTATTATTATTATTTTGGGTAGAAAGAAAAGAATATGATGGTAGCCCCATTATTTTCAAGTTTTTCAGCCTTATAAGTAAGAATACTTCTCTAGGTATGACAGAGTCAGATCTTTTATATTTATTGCTCTTAATCACCCATCCAAGACCTATCATATCACCAACACAAGTTTTAACAGTCGAAACTAGAACGAGATCTTAAAGATGATAATGAGGTTTGAATCCGAATGGATGAAGAGGAGACGCCTATCAAAAGTATCCACGCCTTTTTTGCTATCCCATTCACTACTTGTGAGTGTCTCAATATAATTATTTCTTTGACTATTGAGTCATCTCTCTTATCTCTCCTTGTACAAAAATGAGGCTGCCACCAAATCTGGCCTGTTCCTGGATTCCTCGCGTGAGGAAAATTATAAGCATATACAAAAATATCCCTACAAGGAATATGACTAAACATTTGCTTGGATGAATTATTGCATTTGATTCATTCAGATGTTTTTGTATTTATATGTAAAATTTAAATTATGTATTTAAATATAATGTGTGTTTAAGTGACTTTTGTTAAAAGTAACATTTAGATACTGTAATTATAAGAAAAATAAGTGTGTTAAGAAATTTTATAAAGTGAAAATTTGAAATTTATATTTAACTTGAATTATTGAAAAATAGTAGACATCCCAATGATGGCATTTTAATAGTTGTATAATCAAACATATATTATATTTTGATACAATAATAAACTACTTTAGTTATTCATCGAAAAAGAATGATTAACTCTATTATGATGGTCTCATGGGTGTATAACATTATCGTACAATTCTTATGAATATGTGCTATCATTTTTTTTTTTTCCAAAACAAAATTTATATTCTAAGTATAAAAGGCAGTATAAAAACAATTCCCACAAAGTTTCCTACTATAAAAATCTGATACCGATAGATAATATATTAGACTAGTAAATCCAAATGACGCATGAAAAGAAATAATATGTATCAAGACTTCACAAATTGAAATATATCTATTGAAATTTTTCTTCTTCTTCTTCTTCTTTTTTCAAGAACGGGGATTCAAACATTATATTTTGTAAAGAAGTCGAGCATGAAATTATCGTTTGTGAATTTAATATATTTTGATTATATATGTAGGTGTTACAAATTTACGGTCAAATTTCAATCAGGATTAGATTATAAGAAAATTAACGTACAAAAATTATTAGGGTTTTTGGACATCGCATATGAAAATCACAGAACAATCATAATCAGAAAACAAAATGGATAAATAAAAAATGAAAGTAGTAAAAGATTTCAACAATGAAATTTAAAGAGGTTTGCCGAAATATCGTGCTACGTCCTCTAAGTCTAGCTTCACTATATATGGGTTTCTTCATACAAAATGTTACAGTCTTTGGATAAAATCCAGCAGAATAACAATAAGCAAAGGGCCTCTCTCTTTTTTTTTTTTTTTTTTTTTTTTTTTTTTTTTTTTTTTTTTTACAAAAGGGGATCCTTAAACATGAGAGTCTTCTTTTATTTGTAGAGGAGAAATCATGGGTCCGAGTTTTTAGGACAGTAGTGGGCGGTTCCCCAGTAACCCGAGTAATTTGGAACACGTACAAGAACATGAGTCAAAATACCATGATTGATCGTAGATCTAACGGTTATGGAGATTGATTTTTCACTGTTCGCTGTTCGTTAAATATAAGCACTGAACGATGAACCGATCATCCAAAACGACCAATAATGGTTAAGCAACATTCATCGTTCATTTTGTTGGGCCAAGTATCCACCCGATTCATACTTGTTAAATTAACGGACTTCAAGGGAACTAAGACCAAATGGTCGAGGACGATTATTCGTCATTCGTCACTCTTCTTGCGAGTGACAATCATTCGTTAGGCCGAGCCCAAATGTTCAAGAATACTAGATCCGTCATAGTTCAATGTTCGTCGTTCGTTAATCCAGTGGTCGTGATAACCCAGTTATAACACTATGGAGAGATGATGTCTGACCTCAACAGATAGCCCCCCACTCTATCAAGCAATGACTCTCGATAGAGTGTTTGATACTCATCATTCGTAAAATGATGCATGTTGATCATCAAGAGTGTCAATCACATGAGTCTGGCAAATACTTATACTAGTCTATCATAACTGTCGAGCCCCAGAGAAAAGGAATCTACTTTACATGTGGCAAGCGTTGATTGAATAACTTGAAACGACGGTTGCCTTTTCAAAATTTGAACATTCCTGAAATAATTTCTCTGCATAGGAATCTGATAGCCTCGTGATTCGTGCCATTTGATAAGGCGTGATAGGCGCATTAGGGCCATTTGATCTCCTCCCAGAGGGTTATAACTCTTCGTTTCCCTCCTTCATTTTCTTATTTCTTTACTTGGAGCCATCCGAAAAATCAGAGAGTCCGAGAGTTTTAAAAGTGACCCGATTTTCAGACAAGATTTATTTCCCTCCTCTTTGTTTTATGTTCTTTTGATCCGGAAAGTTTATCTTTCCGCAGTTTTCGAGTCGTTTAAGGCTGGCTTTATGCATTTTCACCGAGCGAGTGATTTGGTTTGGGGATTTTGTGGTATTTTATAAGGTTTTCTTTGAGTTTTTGGGTCGGTGTTCTTCGTGTTCAACCCAAAACTTATAGGATTTCAAAGATTTAGGACTTAGATACGAAGTTCTTTCACCTTTCATCCAAAATCCATTTTACGAGCTAATATGGATAAAGCGAGAGGTAAGAGACTGCTAGAGGAGGATGTCAAAATCCCAGCGAGCATCGATCTAGATGAGAGTGATGCTGAAGATGATAAATTAACGTCCGTCATTCGACGTTCGAGGGAGGAGTATGATCACCTCCAAAAGAGAAAGGGCGCCGAGTCCTGAAATGAAGCATCGGAGAGGAGTCGACTGGTAATGGTGTCGGGGGCTGGAGCCTTTTCTATTCCTCCCTTCACTCGATAATTGAACAGGCCCCCACGATGAATAAGCATGGAGTCATTTTTTACAAACGGCGATCCCTATTTCCATCCTGATTGAAGATGATTGAGCCTTTATCAGGGGTTGGTACGGGTTCCCAAACGAAGTTCAACTTCGTATTCCTTTTGTAAACGAATGAGCATACACCGTGTCTAAGGGATGGATATGTATGTACACGATATACTTTGAGTGTGGGCTTCAACTTCCGATCTATCATCTCATTATTCAAAGTATATATCATTATCAACTGTCGATCCCTCAGCTGATGCCGAAAGGATGTGAGTGTTTCTGGGATTGATAGTAATTGCCAACGAGGTAGGCATCAAACTATCAGTATTTGATTTCCTTGCCCTCTACTACCTGCAAGAGAACTAGAAAGACCTCGGCCTCTACTTGATGTACCTGAGACGAAAACGGCAAGTGGTCGTGGAAATGAGAAATGCCGATAGACATTGGCAAGATTGGTATTTTTTCATGCTAGTGAATGAGAAATCATTTGGTGCACTAGCAAATACTTTTTTCCCCTTGTGGGATCCTTTTCGTAAGTCTCGAATGAAGAGCATCGAGAGAAAGATCTTACATCTATCATTAGAATATTTATGTTAATCATGATCATTTTATGTTGTAGGTAAGGAAAGGAAGCCTTTACCGAAAGCGCTTCTGTTTGAGGTGAAGTCGAGCGACTGCTTGCCCAGCCTAATCGAGAGTGGGACAAAATTAACATCCCCCATAGATTTAGACAGTAGAGCCTCTGGAAGGACTTCGTTGTAATCCAAATAAGTATAGTTAATCGAATTCCTTCTTGGGTTGATTAGCCGTTTGTGATCAGAAAAGCATTGAGGAGACTCTTCGGTACTCCGCTGTTCATCGTAGAGTTAGCTTTGAACACGATGAAGATTGATTTTCCCTCCCCCAAAGAGATTCTTACAAGGAAGTGGGTGGAGAAAAGGTTGCGAAGGCGGCAGGGGTGATGAGGGCAATTGAGGCTGCTTAAGCTCTGACTCCTCCGTCCTTTCCTCTCATCGAGTCATCCCCTGAGCCTTCGATCAAGCTGGAGCAAGCCCCTACCAAAAAGCAAAAGGTAGGTGAGAAGCTAAGGAAAAAGGCACCGATGGAGAAGAAAGAACAAGTCAAGGCAATCGTTCCCGAATCGAGCAATGAGCCTCAAATCACAGAGGAGGAGGAGACGGACGTGGAAGTGAACCTGCCTCTAGGGACGAGCCTTCTCCACAGCCAAAAAACTCGGCGTTCAGATTATTCGTAAGTTACTTACTCACGTTGATATGGATACGGTGAACGATGGCCAAGTACAGGAACATCTTGACGAATTCTCATTAGATGGTTTGAAGGCTTGTTCATCTTATTTCCTTACTCCTATTTTTACAATCGATTACATTGCTCAAACTCGCTATTTTACAGTGCATTCTTAGGGGAATGGGGTTAGTCTATCGTTCCATAGACAAGGCTATCGAACGGAGAAAGTGAATCAGAGAGCTTGAAGTAGTCGATAAAGACCGCGCAGAAAAGTTGCTAGACATTGAATGCAAGTTCAAGGATGTTCGAGCGAGCATGAACGGTTTGATCACGGAGCTTTATACTCTTAACCAAACAGCGAAAGAGGGAGCTGAGATGATGAAGACCATGGTCGACAGGTTCGACAAAGCGAAGGTCGAGAACGGTGCCTTGAAAGAGTCGATCAAACAGAAGGACAAGGATATCACAGGGCTCGTTACTGGCATCATGGGTGAGTACGAGAAGGCTACTCTCAAGGCTCGTTTCGAGCTCTTGAAAGAGTACAAGCAAGGCCTTTTTGTAGACGCTAATGTTATCGAGGAGATCAAACTGTATGAGGAATCTCTTACTAATGCCGAAGCCTCAACATCTGCCCCTGAAATGAACATCGAGCCAATGACTGTAGCTGTTCATGCAACGACTGACGAGATTTACCTTGCCGCTTTCAAGCCTTCTATAACTGACAGACCTCGAGACAACCCCCCGGAATCCGAGAAGGTTGCAAAGCACCGAACTTTTTTTGTTTTGTAATTTTTAGCTTGCATGCCAATTTTCTTTGAACAACGGGCATCTTGCCTTGGTTATTCAAATGTTGGGTTTCGAGCCCTTAGTCTGTAGTGATTTTATTCTTTAGAGATTTGTCATTAAGTTACTTCCATGTCTTGCATTGTTTAAATACTTTTGAGATGATGCATTCTTGAAGAGAGACATGTGCCTTAGACCTTTCTTGAGTGCTTCTCTCGCCATTCCATTGTCTAATCTAGAAATTTCAGATATTACTTTGCTAAAGCGCTTTACGTAAGTACGTAGCGTTTCGTTTGGTCCTTAGACCACTCCCTATAGGTCATTTGTGGTCTTCCCGGATTGAATGTGGATGGAGTAGCTCTTCATGAAGTCAAGCGAGAGTTTGTTGAACGAATCGATAGATTTGGGAGGGAGATTGCAGAACCACCGAAGGGCAGGTCCTTTCAAACTTTACGCAAAGAGTTTGCACATCATATCGTCGAGCATACTAGTGGGGATGTTCGTCAATTACACGACATGTTAATACTGGAGTAGGTGATCATGGGGGTCCGACATGCCGTCGAACCTTGGAAAGGAGACGCTGTCGAATTTGGGAGTAGGCGTACTGTGATTCGCTTTGTCAAAGGCGTCTCACGGACCCCGCGTGCAAGATCATTGAACCTCGGAGTTGAACTCGTGGCCTTATGTAGCTGTGAGGTGAACTGTTGCTCTATTTGCATTTCTAAAGTCCTCATTCCCTTGGACATTATATTACGCATCATCACTTCGATGTTCATCGTCCCTAGAGGAACGCGACCCTCTGGCGGTGGTGGTAATTCTGGCGAGTCGAGGACGTGTTTCTTCGGGAACTGGATCCAGGTGCTTGTTGCGTCTGTGTTCGTGGATCGTTAGCTGCTGGGGTGTTCCCTGGCATGGAAAGAAGCTGCATTGGAACCACGGGGATGTGAACTGTGGCTCGCGTTTGCTGAGGATAGTAGGGCGTGGCTTGATGCCAACCCCCAGTGCTTGTTCCCGCTGAGTATCCTGCGTATGGGTTGTAGTAGTATGAGTAGGCAACCTGCGTTGTCATTATGGCCAACTGGCTTCTCAGGGTCTGATTCTCGGCACTGATGCTTTCCATTTGCATCTGTTGGGTATTGTGCTTCTGGGTAAGCTCTTTGACCAAACGCATTAGTTCCCTCTGGATGTTGAAGCTTCAAGCTGAGCATCATGATTGTTTTGCAATGGTTCTATATGCTGTTCGCGGTTGTCCAACATGACTACTTTATTAATTTCCAGTGTATGACGGCCACGGGCTACACGGTGGGCCCTAAACTATAGATGCTAGGAATTTACGGTCAAATTTCAACCAGGATTAAATCATAAGAAAATTAACATACAGAAATTATTGGGGTACTTGGACATCGCAGATGAAAATCACAGAACAATCATAATCAGAAAACGAAACAGATAAATAAAAAATGAAAGTAGTAAATGATATCAATACTGGAATTTAGAGAGGTTCGCTGGAATATTGTGCTACGTCCTTTGAGTCTGGCTTCATTATATATGGGTTTCTTGGTACAAAAGGTTACAGTCTCTTGATATAATCCGACAGAATAACAATAAGCAAATGGCTTTTTTTTTTTAAAGAAAAAAAGGGGATCCTCAAACGTGAGGAGTATTCCTCTTTTTATAGAGAAAAAATCATGGGTCCGAGTTTTTGGGATAGTAGTGGGCGGTTCTCTACTACCTCGAGTAATTAGGAACACGCACAAGAACATGAGTGAAAATACCATGATTGATCATGGATATAATGGTTATGGAGACTGATTTCTCACCGTTCGCTGTTTGTTAAATATGAGCGCTGAATGACGAACTAATCATCTAAAACGACCAATAATGGTTGAGTGTCATTCATCGTTCGTTTTGTTGGACTAAGTACCCACCCGATCCACACTTGGCAAATTAATGGGTCTCAAGGGAACTGAGACCAAATGATCGATGATGATTATTCGTCGTTCGTCACTCTTTTTACGAGTGATAATCGTTGGTTGAGCCGAGCCCAAATGTACGAGAACACTTGATCCGTCGTGGTTCATTGTTCATCGTTCGTTGATTCAACGGTTGTGAAGACCCAGTTATAACATTACGGGGAGACGAAATCTGACCCCAACACTATATATTTATATAAATTTCCCTAAAACATAAATAATTATTGAAATTTACAAACCAAATTAAAAAAAAAAAAATCGGAAGCCTAAAAAAGAAAAAAAAAAAAAGCACAAAGTACTTTCAAATTAAACAAACCCTAACCCAGTCCCCCAATTTAAGCTCCAAAATAACCCCAGCTAGCTTATATTGTCCGACCAGCCACCATTACCGAAACCTTGCGACCCACGCCGAAACTAAAACTCCGACCAGAGCGAAACGTCTCTCCTTCACCGGCGCATCGTTTTCTCTCTCTCTCCCCTCCGTCGCCGCCAATATGCAAGCCTGTGGTGGAGCTCATGGCGCAGTGACGGGCACACTCCAGCAGCCCGTTTGGACGAACAAGGCAACGCCTTTTCCCCGCAAGAACTTGCGCTACAAACCCACCTCTTTCAAACCCATCAAAGCCAACTTGGTCACCGGCCGACCATCCTCCTCCGTCTCTGTCCCCGACATTTCCGGTAACGATATATATATATATATATTTTAATACTCACCCGTTGTTTATTTTTATGTAATTTATTGGTATATTTATTATGAAGATGTAGGATTTGTGGACCCCGGACTAAGCGAGGCTGATCCTGAGGTTCGTGCCATTGTTGATAAGGAAAAGCAGCGGCAGTTGAGAAGCCTTGAGCTTATTGCTTCCGAGAACTTTACTTATCGTGCGGTTATGGAGACTGTTGGCTCTTGCCTTACCAACAAATATTCTGAAGGCTTGCCTGGTAAAAGGTAAAACCCACTTCTTCTCATACTCAAACTAATGTTTGGCGTGCCTGTGCGTGTACAAATATATATGCACACACACACATATATTTACCAGTCATGCTTTTTTCTACTTTCATTTTTTAACCTATTGGAGTGTAGTTACATAAGTTTTCTAGTATTAGTTATTGGAATGTACACAAGCATATACAAATATATATATATATATATATATATATAGTGTTGGTCTCCTGTCCGGTATTGAATGGTATCCGGTGAACTTCAATTACTATGATTATGAACTTTAGTTACTAGGAATGTGAATTCGTGCAAAAGGAAATGTAAAATAAAGGGAATTTACATTCACTTTAGCTACATTTCCTTATGTCTGAATTCACATTTTTAGTAACCGAAGTTCACATTCACATGAATTGAAGTTCACATAGTTGGATACCATACAATACCGGATACAAGACTTTACATAAATATATGTATATGTACATATGTATGATGTGCATTTTGAGTTTTGACAACTTAATGAGCATTGCAGTTTGTTTGGAGTGGGGATTAGGGAGTATAAAAGGGCAGGAGATAAAAAGTTATCTAGCCCATGTCCGAATCCGGGGATTCAGTTATCCCCAAGTAGAAGTACGGGATGACACAGGACTAGACAACATACTTCAACGAGTTTGTCTGTTGCTTCGAATCAACCTTATCTATATTTAGTGCAGGCTGATGTTTGTGAATTAACAGGGTTGTGGCTGACTTTTATTTTTACTTTTTTTCCCCTGGGATAATAACTTTGTGTTTGTTTGACTTTTTCATTGACAATATTTATTTTTCTCAACATATTAACAGGTTGATTTAAATCAAATTTTATTCAAAAATAAATAAATCTAAAAATTTGATATATACTCATGTGATTGGTTAGATTTTGCGTCTATGATATATATATAAGTGTGTGTGTGTGTGTGTGTATATATATGTTTGTCTGTTTAAGATTATTTCTTCTTTTAAAAAATAATAAAAAATTAAAGTTGTATCTAAATGTTTGGCATTTAAGTAAAATGCTAATTTTTTTTGCATGTATTTATATATATTTGCTGAATTTTACTTGTATTCAATTAAACTGTAAAATCCAATCCTATAAGCACATTATCAAACATTGGATTGGATTAACTATAATTCTATCCTATCCTTTACTATACACTCCAATCCAATCCTCTAATATTATTCCATCCCGTGCACCAAACTAGCCCTGAAAGAAATTGTACACCTAGTTACTCTTGATTCAAGGTTCTACTGCTAGTTCTTTATAAATCTCGGCAATATGGGGACTAAAATGAGACATCTGTCAAGGTTTAAGGATCAACAGTGAATCCGATCCTTTTATAACATTTCTACTCTGATTAATTTAACAGAAAACGTTAGACCAACAAAAAGATTCTTTGTGGGGTAAAGGATGCTAAGATTAGTCTTAACTGACTTTCATTTCATACATGTCAGGTATTATGGAGGCAATGAGTACATTGATGAGCTTGAGATTCTGTGCCAAAAACGGGCCTTGGCTGCTTTTCACTTAGATGCAAAGAAATGGGGTGTTAATGTACAGCCCTTGTCCGGTTCTCCCGCTAATTTTGAGGTTTACACTGCAATTCTCAAGCCACATGACCGCATAATGGTGAGTTGTTCTTTTGACGTTTCATAGCAATATCTCTCTTCTTACCAATTGTGATCTTTAAAATGAAGACTTGAATTTTGTATTTCACGCATGTTACTTAGGGTTTGGACTTGCCCCATGGAGGACACTTGTCACATGGATTCATGACGCCTAAAAGACGAGTTTCAGGAACATCAATTTATTTTGAGTCCATGCCTTATCGACTTGACGAATCTGCAGGTGCTTGTTTTGTTTTATTTTTATTGGAAATATGGTGATCTCCTTAATATGTATTTTAAGAGTAGAATGGTTATTGTATTAATTTGGTGGTGGGTTCTAAATTTTTTTTCTAAAAAATTAAATTTTGACTCAGGCATCGTTGATTATGATATGCTTGAGAAAACTGCTACTCTCTTTCGACCAAAACTCATAATTGCCGGTGCTAGTGCTTATCCTCGTGATTTTGACTATCCTCGGATGAGGAAGGTTAGATTTTTCTGGTTGCACCTACTAAAATTATACTCTCTGCTGCTACAAACTTCTCTCCTCTTTTGAAAGATAACTAATTCTGTTTTTCATTGTTTGGCAGATTGCCGATTCTGTTGGCGCGTTCCTAATGATGGATATGGCTCACATTAGTGGCCTTGTTGCGGCTTCTGTGGTTGCAGATCCTTTTGAGTATTGCGATATTGTGACAACGACAACACACAAGGTATGCATGAAAATTCAATGTGTGCTTTGCCAGTTTTGGTAACGATAAAGTTCCCCCACTTTGTTTTAGGTGCATGGTTTTGCATCTTCTGATTCTTATGTAAAGACATCTTTTGGAATCAATTTTTCTTTGAACAGTTCTTTGAATGCCAAAATTGGTTTTCATTTTCTTGCATTAACGTCTACTCAGCAATATATATATATATATATGTCTTTATGCTCGTGGTTATATGCACCTAAATGTGCTAACAAAGTTGGACTTTCTCCTCAGTCTTTAAGGGGCCCGAGAGGTGGAATGATTTTCTTCAGGAAAGACCCTGTTCTTGGGGTTGATTTGGAATCTGCCATTAACAATGCTGTATTTCCAGGCCTTCAGGTTAGCATTCTTACGTGGCTCAGTAGCAAAACGAAATTTTTTGTACATATATCTAGTAAAATGCTTGGGTTGTTATTGCAGGGTGGTCCTCATAACCACACTATTGGGGGACTTGCAGTTTGCTTGAAGTATGCACAATCACCCGAATTTAAAGCTTATCAAAATAAGGTAACGGATTTTCCATTCCTTATTTGACCGTGGCGTCCAGGGCATGCCGTATATTTAATTCATTTATCTGTCCTGTAGGTGGTCTCTAATTGTAGAGCTCTTGCCGGTCGATTGATGGAACTGGGCTACAAACTGGTTTCTGGTGGAAGTGATAACCACTTGGTTCTTGTCGACCTGAGACCTTTAGTAAGTTTCTGTATTCTCCTGCTCTTTTTTGTTCTGTAGTGCTGGTACTTGCTTTTTAGACAAGAATTATGAGCATTTATCTACTATATTAGGTTGCTTGGAAATGAACGCCCTAATTTTATTTATAGCCCGCAAACATTTATACGCCAATGTTGCGGTCATCCTTTATACTTGGAACGTCATTTAACCTCTCCTTTGTTTAACAGGGTATTGATGGAGCTCGGGTGGAGAAAATTCTCGACATGGCCTCTATCACCCTCAACAAGAATTCAGTACCTGGTGAGTCTATCTTGGTTGATCCTATGCTTCATTTTTCACTTCCCTCGTAGTTTGGCATATTGTTTCTTAATATTTGGCTTTTCACCCTCTTCATGTTGATCTTACACCTGCTTATGTTGAATATGAAGGCGACAAGAGCGCGCTGGTGCCGGGCGGTATTCGCATTGGGTCGCCTGCTATGACAACTAGAGGATTCACAGAGAGGGAATTCGTAGCAATCGCGGACTTCATTCATGAGGGTGTTGGAATAACCCTTGATGCCAAACGATCAGTTTCGGGTTCGAAGCTCCAAGACTTCATGAAGTTTGTTACTTCACCTGATTTCCCTTTAGCAGACCAATTGTTGGATCTGAGGACCAGAGTCGAAGCTCTTACAACCCAGTTCCCGATGCCTGGAGTTTGAGACACCGGGTTTGCAAACACAAATTGTAGCTTTACAATGAATTTACAAGATTGTCAACAGCTTTTTGTGATCTCGAGGAAGGAATGATGGATCCCCATACTCTGTTGTTGTCTCCAAAATAATTTATCCGAAGCGAATGAGGAATGTCTCATCGGTTCAAAGTACACCAAGTTTTCATATACACACATATATATATATATATATATATATAGGTATGTACGATGGTTTAAATGTGCTGTCGTTTAATGAAAAATTTTGGGAAGAGACTGAGGATCTCATTCTATTTTTTCCACGTATTTCAACAGCGTGCCTTTGTCAAAAAGAGCTTTACTTCTGGCTTCGTTCGACCTTAGATTGAATCTTCTCTTCCAACACAGATGTTTGGTTTGAAGATCTAACAAAATGTTCAGAGCTTGCATGTTCTCGAATATCTCATTCATAGGGATTTGACTTTTATATCCCTTTATTCGTGTCTCTTTGATGTTCATTTATGATGACACGTTGATTAATAATGTCTACTTAGTGTTCGTTTAGATCGTTAGTTGGAGTTGGTTGATATTTTAAGAAAAAGACAAAAATTCAGTAAAAAAAAAAAATATACAGTTTAGTTTGAGTTAAATTAATATGCTAAACAAAATCTTAATTATAATATCATATTTTATCAATTAAAAAAGTATGTTAGTTATACATATGTCATAATATTATTATAGTGACATGAATGATGACACAAACAAGAGGAAATATGAACTAAATATCATTTGTATTATGACCGTCGTTGCTCCCATCACATTGAAGGTGTTCGACCGGACCACAGAGGAGCTTGTTCACTATGGCCGTGCCAAGATCATGTACAGCTTGTACTTCTCCACTTAGGCAGCCCTGATCCTTTCAACATATAAGCCCTTGATCGTATTTAATCTCATCTTTTTCCATCATTTTTTTTATGAAAGTTGTGAGGGAGGGATGAAATGGGTGTAGTTCTTTTTTGAAATGGATGTAGTTCAAAATTAAAAAATAAACTGAGAATGACCATGAAATTGACGAGACATTGTACATATTAGGAAGATGGACTACTTGAATCCATTTATGTAGCTGTTTTCTTACCTCTACCAGTGTACTAGGAAAAAAAAATGCCATGTGACGGCTTGATAAATGTGGATGAGGTACTGTAGAAGTATAGTTCGCATAAAAGATTAAAATAATAAAATGATTAAAATGAAAAAAAAAAAGGAAAATAGACCTATATGAAAAAATAACTAAAATGAAAAGAAAAAATAAAACCGAAAAAAAAGACGAAGGACAAAAAAAAAAAAAAAAAAAAAACTGATTGCACCCAAAACGGCGTTATGGACGACAAAAAAGAAGGTGCACTTAAATTTTTTGTTTTCGCCTTTCTTTTATGTTGATAGATGAGTGTTCTTAGTTTATTATAAAAAAAAGCTTAACACCAAACTTGACCAAAATATTGTTATACTCTATTTTCTTTTCCTTAATGATGTGAAATTTATTATTATGGGTTTGAAAAACTATAACATTTTGGGAGGTTTCTGTTTCTAGGTATTTTTATCTCAATGGGAGAAGGTGTGGTGTCAACTTCTTGTAGTCAGTGAGCTATTAAACTAATAGAAGTGGACATATTTTATATTCAATAAATGTCTTTACGTGAAGATAATTATGTTTTGATTTGATATGCTTTATAAAATTATTATTATCAGTTTGTACAACATTCAATAAAAGCAACTTTTTTTTTTGGTTGAACATTTAATAAAAGCAACTTGATACATATGGCCTTATTCTTACTCTAGGGAGAAAAAAAAAAAAGATACATTTTCAGTGTTGTTATGTCCTAAAGTTGCTTAGTGACGAATGTTTTCATGTCCAAAGAGTGTCTCTGTCTCCCTTGAAAAATTAAGAACCTGACAATAACATATTCTAGAAGACATAATTCCCATGATTTTGTTTTTATTTTTTTTAATTTAGAAAAATGATCATTTTGAAACGGTCCATCTATGATAAACTATTTGATGATCCATCATAATCCACCTAATTTTTCTTTTTTAGTATAATTAATATTTTACTTCTTATTCTTTTTCGGATCAGTCTAGACATGACAGATGATTTATAAGGTCATTATGTCAATCATTTGACTTTGTTTTAGAACGTTTGTTGAATGAAAGAGTGGGATCGAGTAAGATTTTTGTTATTAGAATCAACCAAAACGGAGGGAAAGTCAAAAGAGATATATCCGGTAGCTTATGTAAAAGAAGTTATCTTTTAAAGGGTATTCAATCTTTTAAATATTAGATGCTGGCTCTTGTTAGACACCTTATCTTGAAATTTTTATTTTTCTTAGTGTTATCTCTCGTTAGAATTTAAATTTATTATATGAGTAGAAAATTACTAAATTTGATAAGAAGTTGGTTTTTAAGTTCACCATGAAATACTATATCCACTCACGAGGTACACAAATGCATGAGTATAACCCAAGGACTAATAATAACACGGCTCAAATTGTGCACTCATATCACTCGCAAGTGCATTTAGTATTCCTAATAAACAAAGCCAAACGCCCCTTGACATTTAGCCAATCAAAATGCCCCCACGTGGTGACGTGGCAATCACATTCAAAATTGAACAAAACCGCAGCCAGCCTAACCGTAAAGAAAATCTAGCTTCGATTGTGGTGAAAGGAATCCCGGAAGGACATAAGCAGAATAAAAAAAATAGTTGAAGGGTAATTCGGTCAAAAGGGAGGGACTTTCACACGTGTGGCAACCAAAGAATTGTGATCTCTCACAAAAAACTCGCACGCTTTGCTTTCATCGCCCCTCCTCCTCCTCCTACGCTCCCACAAAAACGACAACGCAAAGAGAGGAGCTTCTCTTCCAAATTTCCATTTTCTCAATTCCATTCCATTTTCATTCCAGTTTTTGTTTAATTTTTCCGAATTTTTCGTCTGACGATCGTGAACGGTGTTTGTTTCCCGAGAAAACAAGAGGAATTTCGTGCTCTGTCGAGTTTTCTTCGCCTCATAGCTGATTCAAGGTTTGTTGATCAACCAAAGTTTTTTTTTTGATAAAACCGAGGCAAGTATGAGTTCGGATTTTGAATTTGTCGTAGGTAATTAGATTTTAGAGTGAAAGATTTTTGTTTTTCGGACCTCGAACTGTAAAAAAAAAAAAAAAAAAAAAAATTCAAGAATTCAGCTGTTCTCCATTTCTTTTGATTATCTTTGAAGCAGACAAAATTCAAAAGTAGCGAAATTCGGTTTGGAATTGCTTTTGGGCAATTTGGTTTTGTTATTCTTTGATTCATTTTCGTGTTTGGTGATTTGAATATTCTTTAAATTTTCCTTTTCAACTCTTTCTTTTTTTGTTCATTTCAGGGGAATAGTTAGTTGGACACAAAGTATTGTGAGGAACAAGGAAGGTATATCCGTTCTATCTGTGTTTGTGGTTGGATTTTAAGACTTAAAATGTGTTTGGTAGGAGAGAAAAAGTAAGGAAAGAGAAGTGTGGAGGGAGTAGCGGAAGGATTTTAATATTCATGGTTGTTTGGTAGGAGAGAAAAGAGGAATTCAAAACACATTAACTTTGATCTCTCATAAATTGGGGAGATTACTGGAGGATTGTCATACCAAACTTCGTGAGGGAAAGGGCCTCTCGCTCTTTCCCCATTTCTGTCACCTAGGTGATCCATCCTTTTTTCTATCCTTCCTACCAAACACACTCTTATGGTTGTTTAGAAGGGGACTAGGAGGGATTACAGGAGGGAATGGATTGGGCAAGGGATACAAAATTCTTCACAACAATCCAATTTTGATCCATCCAAAGTTGACCGGATTGGAGGAGGGGAATCCTTACCAAACACAACAAAAGATAGGGCCCTCCCATTCCTCTCCATTTTTCCCACCTAGGTGTAATACCTTTCTTTCCTCCCTATTTTCTTTCCCTCTTACCAAACATCAGGATTTGGATGCTCTTTTTGTTCAGTCTTGTGCCTGAAATTGACCCATGGGAAGCCTCGTTTTAGAATGTTTGCAATTCAACATGAACTATAATGAAGGCTTAAAACAAATTGATTCTTATACTAATCTACTTGTTAGTGATTACGCTTAAACCAATTTTGTTCTCAATTAAGATTGCCCTTATTCTTTGTAAAACACTAAGAATGAGAACTGGGTGTTTAACACACTTGACAGCATAATATCCAAGTGAATTAATTTTCTTTCCTTGTACTTTTGAAGCATTGATCATACTGTATGTATCTTTTGTCTGGTAGAATATGATTGCCCCTGTGTTTTGAAGCACTAAGCCTCTTTTTTTTTTTTTTTGGGTGGATTGTGATACTAACCCTGATAGGTTAGTTGTGGGGTCAGGCCAATTTGCTTCCACATTGGCTGCAGTTCAATTTCTTGAGACCACCTACCTATGAATATTCACGAGTTTCCCACAAGTTGCAGGTCTGGCAGCTTCTAGATTCGTACTTGGGCATGCCCATTGGTTTTATGGATATATAGGATGTTAAGGGAAAAAAAATAAAGTGGATCATGGCGCTCAAGATGTCTGGTTAAAATAAGTTAGTAGCTGGTTATACTTGATTCTTGTCATCTAGTTGATGTTATTTCTTATTCTGGTGGTTAAAAATAAAAATAAAAAAATAAAAAAAAGAGAGAACTTGCTTGTTAATTGCTTCTATTGTGACATACAATTTTCTTCCTCGTTTACTCGAGGTTTGAAAATCATCTACATTTAGTTTGACTGTCAGTGCTTGCTTGCCTGGTTCAGAAAATAAGTTAAGTTACAAGTAAAAATTGATTCTTGTTAATGCTTCACTCCAACTTTGGTTCAAACTTCTGTGCAGAATATACTATACCCACTATTCTTATTTGATTCATTATAGGTAGTTTTTTTTTTTTGCTAGAAGATTCATTATAGGTAGTTATCTGCATGATCATAACCTTACGAGTCATAAGTTTATCATTTTTCCCGTTGAATTGCATTGTTAGTATAGGTCCAAAACTTTTTTATGTTCTGGAATGTTCATTCTTCTATATGTTCCTTATTTTAAGAAGCATAAACGCCTATTTTTTCTGCATTGGGATCATGATATCCTTGCAATCACTTTGTTGCAGGAGCTTGGTTCAATCTGAAAATGGAGTTAAATACAGTCAAAGATGCTTTTGATCGTGTTGTTAAGAAGCAAAAGCTATCATCTTCACGATCTCATGAGGTTATCGATCAAGTTGGCCATGAAATTGAACAGGCGCTTGGACAAATTCTGTCACCTCAAGACCCCACCTCGCCTGTTGATCAAAAGTCCATTCTTTCGGACCTTAAACACAGGCTCAATGCAATTGCTCCACTCCAACAGTTAGAAGGTTCACAGAAGGAACTAAATGTAAACCTTAGCAAATACCTGAAGCTCCTCGAGAAAACCTTCAATCCTGACATATCCAAAGCATACAGAAATGTTGACTTCGACCACCATACTGTGAATAGAATCATAGCCAACCATTTTTACCAGCAGGGCTGGTTTGATCTTGGAGACAGCATTGTAAATGAGGCTGGAGAACCCGAGGCAGCCATTTTAAAGTACCAGTTCTTGGAAATGCATCAGATAATCGAGTCCATGAAGGTTAGGAACCTCGATCCTGCTCTGAGATGGGTATATTCGAACCGAGAAAAGCTCAAATACAACGGCTCTACTCTTGAGCTTAAACTCCACAGCCTGCAGTACGTGGAGATCCTACAGAACGGAAGCCAAAGCGATGCACTTTCCTACGCCAAAACCTACCTTGCTCCTTTTGCTTTCCTTTACAAGGATGAGATCATGAAACTTATGGGCTGCCTTTTATTTCGGGGAAGGCTTGCCAGCTCTCCTTATTCCGAGTTAACGTCCCCAACCCACTGGGAGAAGTCAACTGAGGAGATTATCCAGCAGTTCTGCAGTCTTCTCGGGCAGTCCCACAATAGCCCGTTAGGCGTGGCAATAGCTGCTGGATTTGAAGGGTTGCCTACTCTGTTGAAGCTGGCGAACGTAATGGCTGCTAAGAAGCAAGAATGGCATGCAATGAGGCAGTTGCCGGTGCCCATGGAACTGGGTAAGGAATTCCAGTTTCATTCGATATTTGTCTGTCCTGTGAGCCGAGATCAAAGCAGCGATGAGAATCCTCCTATGTTGATGCCGTGCTTGCATGTGCTCTGCAAGCAATCCATCATGAAGCTGTCGAAGAGCAGTACGAGAATATTCAAATGTCCGTATTGTCCGGTAGAGGCTTCAGTTGCTCAGTGCAGGCAGATTTATTTTTGAAAGTTTGTGAATCTCTCTGTCTTACAATCAACTGTATCAAAGATATTTGGTGCATTTCATCATCTATTGGGGTTTGTAAATAAGAATTTTTTCAAAAAATTTGATGTTCTGATTTTAAAAGGACCATACAATCACAATTGATAATAATGTATATTGACTTACTTATGTTACCAAAGGTTAAAGAGAACCTGATGAATTCAACTATCCAGGTGAGATTCAACAGAGAAACTGCCTGTGCCTCTTTTAAGTTTCAGGTTCTCCAACTTCTCTATATCTGCTTGGGATTTGTAGTAAGCGATTTTTATTTTTATTTTTTTTTATAAATACTAAATGGCCATATAAACTTGTAATGAAGACCACAATTGGAATTACAATTAGAAAAAATAGATTTATCAAGTTTAGTCAGTAGATATTGAATTTATTTCAATAACCATTGTTGGTAAACATGAAATTTCTCGATAAATATAAGATTTGCCAAATTTTTTTTAAATGTTTACCAAATTAATTTTAAACAGAGTAATATGAATAACTAATTTTTCTGCCAGATTAATTTTTTTACTCTTCCAAATTCAGCCATTTGCCTAAATCACGCCCTACTAATTGGGAGTAATCTCTGGAAATTGGAATGCTATTAAAAAAAAAAATAGTAATAAAATCGTTTCCAGAATTATGCCACAAAAAATTGAAGCTTTAATTAGTTGAACCTAAAATGAAGTTGGGTCATAAATCCAAAAACATGTAAAATTGGTGAAATCCCACTTTTAACTTTTTCTCAATTTTCCATCCTTGATCACGAAGAGGACCCAACTTTTAAGAGGCAATTTTACTTTTTCGAAATGAAAACACTATAAACTAGAGTTTCTATCTAAACTCCTCCCTCCACCCTCGAACTCGGAGAGTTTTTATTCAAATCTATCTCTCGTCTCGCCCGCTGAGGTAGACAATCAATTTTCGCCACAAAAAATTCCATTGACTAGAGGAATGGGAAAATAGCTACTTCCATTACAGTATGTCCACTGAAACATAATGATTGCCTCGCATATAATTACACATGTGTACATTGACAAAATAAAAACAAGCATCGTAGGACAAGATTAGGAACACTCATTTGTTCTGCTGAAATCCCATGATTTTCTTGAGATTTGGAAACAAGGACGACAAAGAAGAAGAATCATCCATGGAAGCAGCAGTGTCCTGTTCCTGCAAATGTTGTTGAATCAATTCCTTGACAGACCTGGCCGACAGAGGGTGAAAATTGACACCCCAATCCGAAACAAACCCTTTAACCAGAGTCGACTTGTCGTGGTCTTCCATGGCGTTCCAGTTGGACCTGAACTCGTGAGCCTCCATGGAAAGGAAGAGGCAGAGCTCTCTGAAGAGGAGATCTCTGCTCTTCTCCATGGCCTCTCCTCTCTGCGCCAAAAGGCTGTTCATCTTCTCCACCTCCTTCGCCAGATTCGACGCCAGCTCTCCGTCGGAGCATCGGATCTGGGTCTTGCTTCGTTCGCAGAGGAATGTTGGGGAGAGGAATTTGGGGGTGGTCCGATTTGGAGGTTGCCGCCGGGTTGGGAATTTTGGATAGAGACTCATTCTCAGAGCCATTACTTATTTATTTATTTATTTCTTTTAATTTTAGGGTTGAAATTTTTAAAGGGATGTAATGGGTCAGATTGATGGAGAGTGAGTGAGGAAGGGGAGGAGCCTTTTTTTTTTTTTGGTTCCAGCTTCCAAGTTTGACGACAATAATTTTAGAGAAACGACGTATTGTTCTTTCAAGCTCAACTACTAACGACAGTACGACAATCCTTTTTACTTTTTTTTTTTTTTTAAAAATTATTTTTAATAACAAACATATTTGAGTTATTCTTGTTAATGGTGCCCTAACTGTGCCATTCTCTTTCTCATCCCCGCCGCCGTCACGTGAACCCTCTTCTAGATATTATGGGATTTAATCTAATTTTATTATTATTTTTTTTTTTTCCAAGACTTAGGGTTCGCTTGATTCGTTAGTTTGAGTTGAGTTTTTGAAGTTGAAATAGTAAATTTTGTTGACTTTTCAGAAAAGACAAAAAACTTTTTGGGAAAAAGAAAAGTTGAGTTTGAGTTGTCAAACCAAACACACTCTTATACTTATGCACAATTCTTTATTATAGTAGAATATATTGTATAATGTGTAACTTCTTCCAAGCACAAGCATAACTCCTTCCTTACTAAAAAAAAAAAAAGATAAAATAAAAATTCCTTCCATGCAATCTTTTCCTTCTTTTCACTTACCTAAAGACATTCTCCGTTAATTATTAAAGAAAAACAATTCTCAATCTATTCCCAACCTTTAGCTGAAAAAGTTTAATGCAATTCTCTTTTGATCAGAAGGAAGTAATAATAGTAGTCATTCCTTTCCTTTGTTTTAGTCTTTTCTTTTAGATTGCGTTTGGTAGGACAAAAAATAACAATGACAATAAAGGGATAAAAATAATATTACATATAATTTAAAATTTATAAAATGTTTTAAAAGGTTCTCAAAACATTGAAGATAACATTTTATATCATATGGGTCTGGTATTTACTTTTTGAAGTAATAATCATGCGATAGACCTTTGATTACCTCCATCAAATTTTAGGAACTCATATATCAATTTTATGGTTAGAAACCAAAACTCCCAAAAAATTACGTTTAGTGAGTAATAGACATTATAAATAAATAAACTTACTAAAATTGCTAGCTATGTGACGTAGCACCTCGGGACTTCAATACGCTCACTCTTCGGAATATTCATGTTATAAAATCTTAGAATTAACATCCTCTATGTTAAAAAAAAAAAAAAAAAAAAATCCTAAATGCCCCAATTTTCATCCTTCAATAAAAATCCATAAAAACTAAATAAAAAATCTACATCCTCAATTCAAAATTTCATCATCAACTATCCAAATCCATCAAAACCCTAATTTGTAATTTCAAGAAAATCAAGAAAACCTAATTTATGAATCTAACATTCTCAATTCAGAAATTCCACCATATATCCTTCAATTTATCATTCTAGAACATCAATTCATCACCTAATACAATAATTTTCTTAATTCTTAATTTACACCAAACCCTAGAATTCCAAAATCCCCAAGTTTAAAGCACCAATAAAAATCACGTTTAATCTTTGTTGAAATCAAAACTAGATAATCGATTGAAGAGCGAATCTCAAAGTTTTGATGGTGAGAATCCACAAAATCTTTTCTTCCTAGGGAAAGAATGAAGTAGAGGTATGGAGAAGAAGAATGATCACTAGAAGAAATTTTGGATTTGACGACGGTTATTAACCGTCATCTAAAGTTAACACGACGGTTAGATAACTGTCATGTAATCCACCGTTGTGGAATATTTTGAGATACCATAACGGTTAATAAACTGTCGTGTTATCTCAATATTTCATGATGGTTTACATCGTCATCAAATAGAGAAAAAAGGCAGCAAAAGTGGCTAAAGTGAGAATTTTACACGATGGTTTTTATCTGAAACAGTCGTGTAAACTCAATATTACCTGACAGTTTTAGCCAGAAACCATCGTGTAAAGTCGAGTTTATACGACGGTTTCTGTTCAAAATCGTCGTTGTGTAAACTTGACTTTACACGGCAGTTTTTGGCTGAAACCGTCGTGTAAACTTCAACATGAATTAAAAAATAATTTCGCATTTTTTTATGATTTCCCACGGGTGGCCTAACCCGTGTGTTATCTAATACATAGCCCAGAATATGATTGACAAATAATTAGCTACATTGTATTAAAGTAAAAAAACCATCTATTACATTACAAATTTACATATCATATTTAATGAATTGCATTACAACTTTAGCCCATTCTCCCATAATCAAATCCATATCATCACAAGTATAAAATACTTTGCTTTCAAGTTTGTGTAATCCATTCAACACTATATCTCTCATAAAACCTAAAATAAAATAACCACATTCAACACTTCCCTCTTGGTGAGGACAAGGACGATCTGAGATTTTTATTTTATAGTCTCATCTCTTTTTAATCCCTTCTCCAGCTATAAGCTTCCAATCCATTAGGGCCCTAGCAAGTTTGCAAAATTCAAAATAATTAAGATGAATAACATTAAGATTAAATCAAAATTTAGCATATGAAAATTGACTTACATATTCATTAGATTAGTAAAATCATCTTGTTTCTTCTCCTGAAGAGGATCAAAATAAAGGACTAATTCCTCCCATGGGTCAATAACTCCCAAAACCCAATGTCTCCCTCTATTATGTGGCACAAGATAAAGTCGCCCTTTTGGTGCGATACGTAAAAAGGCGACAAGAGCATTGGCTCGCTCTCTGAGGCCAGCATCTGGAGTATCTGTTATAACTGGTGAGATCAAGGTTGGAAACACGAACACAAACTTCTCAGCTCGCCTGTTAACAATGCATAGTTCCGCCAAATATCTGTATAAGGATATCAAAATTGTTACACTAGACGACATATAGAAGATTTTCTAGATAAAATAAATAAAATTTAGAGATAGAATGAAATACCTGAGGTATACTACTATATAATTTGTACTGATTTATTAAAAATTAACGAACTCATAAATATCATCAAAGTTCAGAAATGCAGGTATGTTAGCACCACTGATCGTCTATGGTATTGAGACCTCTATCTGATTACCTTCACAAATGAAACTGAGTGCATAATAAGCCAAAGGCCTTAACGCCATGTTTATTTTATTAAAGTCAAACGAAGGTCTTTGTTGTTTCGCATCTTGTTGTACCTCAATTCGAGAGTTGAGCGGTTTTTTTCTTAGCTTTTTTGGGCGTTTGTTTCCCTCAGCTACTTGATCAGGAACGTGACTAGGCCCTTGACTTGCCTTGTTCATACTCATGTCGAGCTCAATTAATATTTTCGACGAAGCTACAATCCCATTAACAGCCTTCTCCACAGTTGTTGGCTTGCATGTCGGAATAGGTAGCGCCACTTTTTTTCATTTTAGCACAATAATTGACACTCGCACGTTTCCTTCACCTAGTGGTATCCCATAGATTGTATCGGTGGGAAGGCTCTCCATCTATGCCCTTCCAATCACAACAAGCAATTGTTCATCCTGAAGTTCATCGATAATATAGAGCTTACACTCTGGACTCTCAACCGGCATAGTTGGCGGATCAAGCACTCCAGGTTGTTTTTCTTGGTGAGTGCAACTAGCCTTAAAGCTATTGTGTTGGTCAACGGTTGTCACATTCTCTTGGTAAACTGACCGCTCCACATCTTTCTTTGCACACAGACCACGTACCATCTCATTTAATTCTTCAATTTCGCATCTCATTGATAGTATTACAGTATCAACTTGCGAACTTCGCTTTAGGGTGAAGTACCGAGACTGTTTTATGAACTTCAATTGACCATGGGTACGTTTTGGGTATTCGAGTTTAGATAATGCTTGAGTCAATACATCATTAGTGCCAACGGATTCAAAATTACCTTGGCTTTCCTGTGTGTTGTACTCCACCTACGGGAGAATTAAAAGCACACATTATAAATAGAAGTGTTATAAGTGGCTCTAGCGATGAAGAATTTATTCAACTCACTAACTTTTCGATATAATGGATCCTTGAACTCTCCATCTTTTTCTGTCCGTGATTCTAGCCACAACCTATCTCTTTTTTCTAATTTCCCATTCTCCTTAAACTGTAATTTATCATTGTAATACCCGAAATTTTTACGGACTTATACATGTAAAGAAATTTAAGTCTGTGCTATGTGTTAGGTGATGTTTTATGAAAATTATGAATATCAATGGGAAATTCATAATTTTATCAGTATATGTTTGAGTTCTCGATTAATTAGACACGAGACCCAATAGTAGTTTGCTTATGTATGCATGAAACCTTTTGAGAAAAAGGGTAGAAAAATTTCATGATTTTATATTGGTCACAGTTTGACCAAGAAAGTCAAAGGTTGACCAAAGAGGTCAAATATAAGACGGTACTGTGCTATGGTGAGCAGTATGGGAAATATACTGCGAAAACCGTCTTTTCGGACAAGATGGTAAGAATAAGAGTTAAAACCACCCCAGAAAAATCAAGCACACTAAGTTGGATATCAAAGTCCTAATGACTTTCAGAAATAAGAAGAAAATTTTTTTGCAGTCCATTTTTACGCAGATGAACTCTGGACTGCAATTTAGTGAAACAGTACTGTTTTAAGTGAAAACAGTATTTGTAAATCCTTATTAGTATGATTATGGACTGCATTGGTGGAGGAAAATCAAATGGAGCCTTAATTAGGAGGACACCTCATATGGTGATGACCAATTGGATTAATTGGATTTTTGAAATTATGGAAAGTAAGATTTAAGTATGAATTATGGTTGAAAAATTGGCCAACAAATCACATTGAATGGCCGGCCACTCTAAGGACTTAGGGGAGGCAAATATGTTTGCTTGTGAGGACTTAAATGCAAGAAAGAAAAATGTGTGGTAGGTCCACCTTTGGACACATCACCACCTTGGCTCACACACACATGTTCTAGAACTAGCTAGCATGACCGGTTTCTTTAGTAAGACTTGGTGAACAAGTTTTGCTTTTGTGATGCAAGCAAGATGATGTCATCATGGTGATGTCATCAAGATGAGGTAAGCAAGTAGTAGCTTGTTGAACAAGCCATTTTTTTTGGCTCACACCTTGAATGGCCGGTTGTTAGGAGGCTTGGTGAACAAGCCAACTTTTTGGGTTCATGCACTAGTATGGCCGGTTGTCAAGAGTGCCTTGGAGAGCAAGCATTTAGCTTGATGATGTAAGCCATGTGATGCAAGCAAGGTGACATAGGCTTGATGAGGTAAGCAAGAAATTTGCTTGGTGAGCAAGCAAATTCTTGGCTCACACTCACCCTTGAATGGCCGGCCACCTAGGGAGGGTTGTGGGGCAAATATTTTGCTCATTAAACCCTTATATGCAATTGTAGAAACTTTAAGTTTCACCTATAAATAGAGGCAAGGGGGGGAGGATTTTAGTGGAAAAATTGGGAAATCTAGCCAAACTATGGCAAAATTTTCCCTCACCCATTTTCTCTCAAAACCGAAACCCAAAGGAAGAAAAGAAAAAAAAAAATGGAACAAGGAATTAGCCTAGGTAATGGTCGGATTTTGGTGAGAAACCAACAAGGGTGGCTGAAATTTTGGAACCCATTTGGAGGGCAAAGGCCGGCTGTGATGGCAGCCAAAGGAGAGTGAGGAAAAGTTGGAATCCAAGCTTGAGAACCAACTTCCAAACCCTAGTGGTAAACCCTAAAACCCTAAGTTTTTAATTGAGCTTTAATTTGGAAATTTAAGTGTATTTCCATGTTGATTATGTAAGAGCATAAGCTCACTATTTTATTTGCATGCAATAGGTGTAGTTGCATGATTTTATGCTCTAGAATTTCATGCTAAGGGTGTATGCACACTAGGTGTTTGGTATATGTCCCTAGATGTTTGAATGATGCATGGATGTATGTTTTACGTTAGAAAGCGCTGCATGACTGATATTAGGCTCCCGCTGCGGGCGGTTGAGGTAGTGTGTGCGTAATAGGACGTAAAACGAACTTAAAACCGAAAACTGCCAGTTCGGGTGCCAACTGGCCAGTTTCGGGAAAAGTGAAATTTGAGGCCTTTAGAGGTCGAATTTGAGGAAACTTAAAACATAAAAGTTGTTCAAAAGGGTTTTTCCTAGTGGACAGCGCGGACAGTTTTCCAAGATAAGGCTCCAAAGGCCTTCGTTTTTACGAAAACCCGAGACTAAGAATTCCTGGGCGAGTCAGATTTGTGCTCTCGGTCTGGGGACTTCAACAAGGAAAATGACTAAGTTAAATGCAGAACTGGGTTTTTCTCAAAACATGAAAGTTGTTCAGAAGCGTTTTTCCTAGGGGGAAACGCGGACCGTTCCCCAAATTGAGGCTCCAATGGCCTCTGTTTTTACAGAAAACCGAGACTGGTCTGCCCAGACCTAGTTTACACGACCAGCCAGTTTCAAACAAAAACTGACAAAAATACAAGCAGAACTAGATTTTTTGTAAAACACGAAAGTTTTAGGATTTTTCGAGATCTAAAACTTTCGTGAAGACAACATTTTCAAATTCAATTCATATTTTTAAACTGACACAGATTTCTAAAAACTGTGCAGGAAACATGAAATTCCTGCACAGGATTTTCTAAAACAATGCAGAAAAACTGCATTTTCGTACAACACCAATGTTTGGACTGTGGAGACTGTTCCAATGACAGTTTTCAGTATTCAATGATTTTTATGAGGCTTTATCTTAAGAACCCTGAATTTTTATAAGGTTTTAAGCTTAATTCACCAAATTTTTCCAAGATAAGGAAAAAGGGATTTTTAAGCCAAAATTTAGTAACATAACGACAACGGGTGGTAACCGGGAAGGATACCCGAGTTACTGGGCCAAGCCCAAAGCCCAAGTTTGACCCATAGAGGGTTGACCATAGTTGACCAAAATGTTGACTTTGGTTGACCAAGTTTGATCAAGGTTATCACACCAAAGGTTACTTATTATAACCAAATAAGATATTTTATAAGGGACATATAACTAGAATGTTAGATAGGTCACCAACATTTTATAGGATCCTTATCCTATATTCTTCTTTTAATAGCAGGAAGTAACCTGCAGTTGCAACCTGAGCCGGAGCAACGAAACCCAAGATTTAGTATACGAGGTAAGTACAAACCTCACCTACAGTATGGAAAATAGTAAACTATTTTCCAAGATATGATATGTTTCATGTGTGTTATGTTATGTTAGGATATGTCATGCTATGCTATGTTATGCCATGCTATGTTATGCGAAGTCATGTTATGATATGTGATGCCATGCGATGATATGTAAGATATGCTATGCTATGTTATGCCATGTATAGGAATGTCATGGTTTTAAAAATGTCATGTTTTCAAGAATGCTATGTTAGTTGTTATGGCAAGTGTTAAGTATGATATGACATAGTGACATCATGAAGCATGTTCACTAATGTTAAATCACATGGTAAGAAAATACAAACAAGGTGTCGTACCACCCTCCCGTGATCGAGGAGGGTACATGTTCAAGACAAGTTATGATTATTAACCTCTCGTTGATGCGTGAGGGTCAAGTTTATGATTCCCAGAACTGTTAGGGCCTTGCAAACCCTAACTTTGTCTGGAGGCTGCGCGCTTTTGGTACGAACACTATGGGCCCACAGATTAAGACAAGATAATAAGTTCAAGATTAAGTCCATAATGAAGCATAAGACATACAAATGAATCATAAATGGATCATGCATAAATTACACGATGATTGACATGTTTTTTTTTAAGAGGTTTAAAATGTTTTGTGAGATTATGTTTGTACTTGCTGGGCGAAAGCTCATCAGATATTCCATACTGTAGGTAAAAGTAAGATGCCTGCAACTTTACTTGGTGGGCCATGGAGACGATGGGGCGAGTGAAGGGCGGTATGGGATACCACTACGCAAGATTTTCCGCAAATATTTTAAGTATGAAGTTGTATATGTATGATTAAGAATATGTACCATGTTATATTTCCAAGGTCCGGTTTAAAAGGTTATGGTGACCTTATAATCGGCATAACAAGTAATGGGTAGGCATGATGAAGTTTACCCATATGGACAAGTTTATTTATTTAGGTGATGTTTCAAGTTGTTATGTGAAAAAAAAAAAAAAAAATTACTCTAGAATTTTCAGTAAGTTAAGTAAGTAAAGTAACGGCCCACGTCTACGTAGTCGGCCCTACGTGGGAAGTCGGGGCGTTACAATCATTGTTAGTATACATGAATAATTTTATGTAAAAAAAAATTTACGACGATTTATTAGAAACAAAAATTTAAAGACATACCAATTTTTGGTCAAGCTTTATATATCCGTTTCGACCTCTTCATAATGTGTATTTGTTATTGGCCCTTATTTCGCTTTCACGATCCGAAAGTTGTTAGAATTGTAAGGATATTCTACACTGAATGAATTTCACCCAATCATCTTCTTCTATATTAGGGTAGTTGTCAATAACTTTTTGAGGCCATTCCCACACATTTTCTTCTGATAGGAAGTCCTCGACAAAAGTCTTGTAAAGATTATGTTGAAAATTCCTTGTAGCTTCACCACATGATTTTAAACAAGCACTTTGAAACCCATCATCCAGGTGAAATTAGTAAAGTTTCTTGACAAATTAGGTCTTTTGTTCCATCTAAATCACAGGATCTCCAATCTTATATACATATTGGAACGTGTTCTCGAGCGAATACACTAATCCAACTCATCAATTCATCACCTTGCTTCCCTTTCGGTTGTCCTTTCTCGTCAAAGGTGACTTTAATTCGTTCACATCTTTTGCTTACTATATGGACTTGTTTCATTAGAGTTGCCCTTCGTTTACCATCGACATTGGGATTAAATGGGTTTTTTCTTCGTGATCTTCCCTTTTTGCATACTCCAGCTCTATTTTGTATCATTTTTTATTACAACAGTCACCTATATTTATTGCAACACAAACACATAAAACAAATAAATAATCGGTCCAATTTAATTAAATCAAATTCACATTCACCAAGAACGTTAAAAAATCCGAGCATACTACACTAGTAACTAATTACCTATGATTAACCAAATGAAATTCCATTTTGAAATTTCATCGAGTATGTGATGGGCGGAAAAAAAAATGCATAGAATATAGTTTACAAAAATCTTAAACTGCCAAAAAATTATATAAAATCTTCACCTACAAAGAGCAACAATAAAAAAAACATTAAACAATAATAAATGCACAAATTACACTCCAAGAAAGTGACCAAAAAATTGTATGTTTGTATTTTTCTTGGAAAACAAGAGTTTAATTTTGTAAGATGTATGCACTAGGGTTTTGTATGCTTGATTAAGGTTTCTATCTGGACAGTTTTTCTGAAACTAGATTTTGAGGCCTTTACATACCGAATCTTAAAAAAGTTAAAACTGCAAAGTTGTAGAGGAGGGAAAATCCTAGGGGCGGACGTGGCCAGTTTTTGAAAATAAGGCCTTTAAGACCTTCATTTCTATAAAAACCCGAGACCAAATTATGAGTAGTAAGTTTGGTCGAAAACTTTTCAAAGGAAAAAAAAAGCATGTTAAAGACAGATTTGAAGTTTGAGGTTAAAATAAAAGTTGTAGGAGACTTCAAGATCTACAACTTTCATGAAGGAAACTTTTTTAAATTCGAAACAGATTTGTGGGAAAAGAACTAAACTTTATGAATTGGTTTTGAACCCGGTTTTCAAAATATTAGAATTCTTACTAAATTTCAAAAAGGAGTTGAAATTTAGGATTTGTAGATAGCAATTAGAATCATTACGATATTATGATAGGATGATACTCATCCTATGATTTTTCTTGAAAACAGGAAAACGACCTGTTTGAGTGAAGAATTTTGATTCAAGGCGCAGTAACGGTAAGTACGACTCCGCCTACAGCATAAACGAAAACTGTTTGTTGAATGCTTTCAAGTTTATGATGATATAAGCATGATAAAACATTATGGCCTGTATGATATCAAGTTCATGATGTTATGTGTATAAGAAGTATTTATGATATGTATGTATATACGTTTTTAAGATATGATGAATATTAAAGTATGAATGGCATGTATGTATTCAAGGAATAATGAATGTATGGCATGTATGTTTTCAAGTTCATGTTAAGAGATATATGATGTATGTTTATAGTATGTATGTTCATATGATGAATAATTTGATATTATGACATCACGAAGTATGCTCACTAAAGATAAGCTATTTGGTAAAGTATGAAATCCCAGTTTCAGTTAAGAAACTGGTTATGAATATGAAACAATATTTCAAGTATGAAATAAGATAAGAACAAGATGTTAAGCATCAATATAAGCAGAATGTTATATGTCGTATCGGCCCGCATCAGGTCGGGTTTGGTTCATGGTTTGAGTTGGACAGGGCTGGCCGCCCCAACCACTCCATGGCAGTGCGCCACGGTACGTACAGTTATGTTATGTTAAGTAAGGGCCCAAAAACTATGCTAACTTATGAAAACAAGAATTGACCATAAATGGTTCATGCATTATGTTATCATGATATGTTTTTGCGGATAAATAGTTGTGCTTGCTGAGCGTAAGCTCATGTTTTAAGTTTATGCTGTAGGTAAGCAACCCTGCGGTACTTCATGATACAAGGCGGTGGAGCATGACAAGGCAAAGCTGTGAAACTGTGGGACGGGAATCACTACGTTTCTTTTTGTTAAATTATGCTACGCTAAATATGTTGTATTTAAGTACAAGAACACATTTCTACCATAAGTAGTTATGTATAAGTATATGTATGTATGTAAGTGTTTATTATGAAGTTTCCAAGTCAAGTTATATTTATCAGTTGTATAAAAAAAAAAAAAAATTTTATGTCTAAATTTTCATATATTATTAAGTAAGAATGTATGGTAACGGCCGGCGCTAGGCGGTTCGTTACAGAGTTGGTATCAGAGCAGAAGGTTCTACCTTTCGGTTTCACAGTTTGCTTGCCTGCGCCACAGTCATTGTAAGTTAAAAATATTTCGTATTTATATTATGAATTTATAAGAATTTGTATAATCTAGATTTGAGGACAATGGACGAAGATCGAGGTGCAGCCTACGCATTTTTCATGATGTCTCCGTTAGTATTTGATGGGACTAGACAAACCGTGACACTCGCAGCATGGCTTCATGATATGGAGTCTATATTTCGAATATGTCATATTCCGCCCCATCTACAAGTATCATTGGCAAGTCGTTGTCTAGCAGTAAATGCTAGATTATGGTGGAGAACAACAGGAGAACAGGAAGCTCAGGGAGGATCATGGGAAAACTTTCGCAATATCATCACTGCTCGTTTTGGACCTCCACTGGAGGAAAACGCCGACATACACTATCGAGACCCAGATATTTATCGTGACATGAACCTTGTCCGATATCTTAACTATGTTTATGATTGGCATGCTTATCCAGGAGAATCGATGGGCCATTACTGCCGAAGATTTCAGGAGGCTATGTTGCCTCATATTCCAGATTTTGACGACCCAGGGTTTCGGGCACTGCAACTACTCCGGGAGGGACTACCACCTAATGTCAGGGAACACGTTCAGCCACCAGCGATAGAAATGACTCTGGAACACATGATTAATGACATCATGGAAGCGGAGTTGATAGCTCATATGGTTCAAGCGAATGCTCTAGTGGAAAACAACATCCAAGTGCCAGTCAATAATAATGATGTGGAAGAGCCACCCTTCCAATGGGGTCCAGTATTGCCAGAAGACCCTATTCCGGTGATACCACTTCAGGAGATTCCTCCACAAGAGGATGTTGATGCCATGAATCTTGAAGATATTCCTGACGAGCCCGAACTTCAAGAGGATCCTCACGAAATCATCCTAGATAACGGAGAAGAGGAAGAAGTTAATATGGAGGATGATCCGGAGGAAGTCTTGTTCGATGAGGAAGACTGGGATGTATTCTCCGACGTAACATCAGAGTAGATAGTTTAGGTATAAAATAGTATATATGTATGATAGATAGTGATAGTCACTTCTATCTTGTATTTGATCATGTATATATATAGCAAGTATAGGATATGTACATGATAGTATGGATAAATATGTATGTATGTAAGAATGTACAAATTATGAATTATGATGGAATGTAAGATTATGAACAACATATGATGGAGTAAGGAGATCATGATGGATCTCTAACATTATGTTTTATGATATGATATTACGATATGATACGATGATATGATATGATAAATAAGTATTGTTCATAATAAGATTTTATGATGAGATATGGATGAACGAAAAGATATTTGAAGTATAACAATATCTTTATCGTAATTATATAAGAAATAGAAGATGTCACGCCCACGTACCCGAGCGAACCCTATTCCGCAAGAACCTGATCTTGCAAACACAGTAGCTACCTTGCAACGACAATTGAGGGAACAACAGCAGGAGACGAACCAGCTTCAGGAACAAGTAGCTCAACTGAATCAGATTCCACGAGCTAATGAAGTTCCACCGCAACATAATCCCGTACCCCCAGCAGCGCCTCGTGCACCAGAGATTTATCAAGATGATCCGTTAGCACCCGCAGGACTGCAAAGGAATCCACCTTTGGTTAGAGAAGATCTGTTATATGAACGATTTAGGCGAATGAAGGCACCTGAATTTGAAGGAACCACAGATCCAATAGTAGCGGATAATTGGCTACTCGATATCCAAGTAATTTTGGATTTTATGGGACTTACAGAACGGGAGAAAGTTCTTTGTGCCTCCTTTGCACTAAATAAAGATGCGTGTCACTGGTGAAGGACAGTACAGATGCGCAGAAACGTGGAGTTCATGAGATGACAAGATTTTGTAGACGAATTCAGAATAATGTACTACAATCAGGAGATTCTTGTAACTCAACAAGATGAGTTTACCAATTTTAAGCAAGGGTCTATGTCAGTGATGGAAGCAGTCAAAAAGTTTGAACAACTTGCTCGTTTATGTCCAGAACTAGTGCCGAATGAAAGGGAGAAAGTAAGGAGAATGATGAAAATGTTTCGGACAAACATTGCCAAACAAGTTAGTGCTGGAAGTAGCCCTCCAACTCTTGTAGTTGATTGTATAAGTCGAGCTATGAGAGCAGAATACTGGATTAATCAGGATAAGGAAGCGAGGATTCAAATATTCAAAGCTAAGAAGGAAGAAAAAGCTGTAGAGAAACAGATACAGTCTAGGCAAAATCAGCAACCAAACTTAAAAGGCCAGACTAGTAATTCCAGCCAAAGTTCCAAGCAGTTTGGGAAAAATAAAAGAAGAGAGAATGCTACAGGCCAGGGCCAACAGAAAAATTACCCCCAGAAAAGGAACAACCGTGGGAATGAGGGTAGTAATAACAGTTATCCTGTGTGTACTCAATGTGGAAAGAAACATCCAGGCGTATGTAGGATGGGAACAAACGCTTGCTACCTTTGTGGCAATGAAGGCCATTATGCGAGGAATTGTACCTCCAATAGTCAGAACCAGAACCCTCAGTACCAGAATAGGAATACAAACCGACAGTTACACGCGGTACAAGCAAAGATCGAAGGTCCTTCGATGGTACAAGAAAGACCTGAAGCTCCTGAACCACAAGCCAGGATCTATGCTTACACAAAGGGAGATGCTGAGGCTGGAACTTCTAATGTGGTAACAGGTCAGATCTCTATAGCCACTTATGATGCATTTGCCCTAATTGATTCTGGTGCCACCCATTCGTTTATATCGATGGAATATGCCCGAAAGTTAGATAGAAATGTAGAAAGTATAGGGCAACCTTTTAGAACCTCTCTTCCATCGGGAGAGATTTTGTTATCTAATTCCTGGATGCGAAATGTTCCGATAGTTATGTGTGGTAGAGAGTTATATGTAGACCTGATTGCGATTAAGCTTTAGGATTTTGATGTTATCCTGGGAATGGATTTCTTAGATAAGTACAACGCCAAGATTGATTGTCGAAAGCGTTGTGTTACGTTTAGTCTTTTCGGTAAAGAGGAATTCAACTTTCACGGCCAGTCTAAGAGCTCATCAACCCGGCTTGTTTCTATAATGAAAGCTTGGAAAATGTTGGCTAATGGATGTCAAGGATACTTAGCTAACATGGTGGACAAAGAACAAGAAAAAGAGCTGCAACCCGAAGATGTTCCCATTATTAGCGAATATGTAGATGTCTTTCCAAAGGATTTAACTAGACTTCCGCCAGAGCGAGAAATCTTTTTCGAAATAGAATTGTTGCCAGGATCAGCTCCAATATCGAAAGCACCTTATCGCATGGCCCCAGCTGAGCTTAGAGAACTTCAAGTACAGTTACAAGAACTGTTAGACAAGGGATTTATTCGTCAAAGCCATTCCCCGTGGGGAGCACCGGTGCTATTTGTCAAAAAGAAGGATGGATCGTTGCGGATGTGCATCGAAAAAGAAGGATGGATCGTTGCGGATATGCACTAGGGTTTTGTATGCTTGATTAAGGTTTCTATCTGGACAGTTTTTCTGAAACTAGATTTTGAGGCCTTTAGATGCCGAATCTTAAAAAAGTTAAAACTGCAAAGTTGTAGAGGAGGGAAAATCCTAGGGGCCAGCATGGCCAGTTTTTGAAAATAAGGCCTTTAAGACCTTCATTTCTATAAAAACCCGAGACCAAATTATGAGTAGTAAGTTTGGTCGAAAAATTTTCAAAGGCAAAAACAAGCATGTTAAAGACAGATTTGAAGTTTGAGGTTAAAATAAAAGTTGTAGGAGACTTCAAGATCTACAACTTTCATGAAGGAAACTTTTCCAAATTCGAAACAGATTTGTGGGAAAAGAACTAAACTTTATGAATTGGTTTTGAACCCGGTTTTCAAAATATTAGAATTCTTACTAAATTTCAAAAAGGAGTTGAAATTTAGGATTTGTAGATAGCAATTAGAATCATTACGATATTATGATAGGATGATACTCATCCTATGATTTTTCTTGAAAACAGGAAAACGACCTGTTTGAGTGAAGAATTTTGATTCAAGGCGCAGTAACGGTAAGTACGACTCCGCCTACAGCATAAACGAAAACTGTTTGTTGAATTCTTTCAAGTTTATGATGATATAAGCATGATAAAACATTATGGCCTGTATGATATCAAGTTCATGATGTTATGTGTATAAGAAGTATTTATGATATGTATGTATATACGTTTTTAAGATATGATGAATATTAAAGTATGAATGGCATGTATGTATTCAAGGAATAATGAATGCATGGCATGTATGTTTTCAAGTTCATGTTAAGAGATATATGATGTATGTTTATAGTATGTATGTTCATATGATGAATAATTTGATATTATGACATCACGAAGTATACTCACTAAAGATAAGTTATTTGGTAAAGTATGAAATCCCAGTTTCAGTTAAGAAACTGGTTATGAATATGAAACAATATTTCAAGTATGAAATAAGATAAGAACAAGATGTTAAGCATCAATATAAGCAGAATGCTATATGTCGTATCGGCCCGCGTCAGGTCGGGTTTGGTTCATGGTTTGAGTTGGATAGGGCTAGCCGCCCCAACCACTCCATGGCAGCGCGCCACGGTACGTACAGTTATGTTATGTTAAGTAAGGGCCCAAAAACTATGCTAACTTATGAAAACAGGAATTGACCATAAATGGTTCATGCATTATATTATCATGATATGTTTTTGCGGATAAATAGTTGTGCTTGCTGAGCGTAAGCTCATGTTTTAAGTTTATGCTGTAGGTCAGCAACCCTGCCGTACTTCATGATACAAGGCGGTGGAGCATGGCAAGGCAAAGCTGTGAAACTATGGGACGGGAATCACTACGTTTCTTTTTGTTAAATTAAGCTACGCTAAATATGTTGTATTTAAGTACAAGAACACATTTCTGCCATAAGTAGTTATGTATAAGTACATGTATGTATGTAAGTGTTTATTATGAAGTTTCCAAGTCAAGTTATATTTATCAGTTGTATAAAAAAAAAAAAATTTTATGTCTAAATTTTCATATATTATTAATTAAGAATGTATGGTAACGGCCGGCGCTAGGCGGGTCGTTACAGTTGTTCTATCCAAGAAAAGCAACCTGGAGTGTCTGATCCGCCAAACATGCCGGTCAACAATCAGGAGTGTAAGCTCTGTATATTCGATGAACTTTATGGTGGACAGTTGCTTGTTACGTTTGGAAGAGCATGGCTGGAGAGCCTTTCCACCGATACAGTCCATGGGATTCCACTGGGTGAAGGGAACATGCAAGTATCAATCAATATGCTAAAATTAAAAAAAGCAACATTACCTATTCTGACATACGAGGCAATAACTATAGAGGAGGCTGTTAATGGGTATGTAGCTTGGCCTAAAACATTAGTTGAGCTTGACACGAGTATGAACAAGGCGAGTCGAGGGCCTAGTCGCATTCCTGACCAAGCCGCTGAGGGAAACAAATGCCAAAACAAGCTTGGAAAAAAACTTATCAACTCTCGAACTGAGGTTTGTTGGGCAACAACACAAAGCTTTGTTCCACTTTAATAAAATGAACATGGAGATGAGGTCTTTGGCTTATATACACATAGTTCCATGTGTGAAGTTAATCAGATAGAGGTCCTAATACCATACACGATCACGGGTTTTAACATGCCTGTATTTCTGAACTTTGATGATATTTATGAGTTCATTAATTGACAAGAAATCAGTGCGAATTGTATATTAGTATATATCAGGTATGTCATTCTATCTCTAAATTTAATTTTATTTTTTATCTAGAAATTCTTCTATATATCATCCAGAGTAATAATTTTGATATGCTTATACAGATATTTGGAGGAACTATGTGCCATTAATGGCCGAGCTGAGAAGTTTGTATTTGTGTCTCCAACCTTGATCTCATTGATCTATGGGAAGACCTAGTCCTTTATTTTGATCTTCTTCGAGAGAAGAAACGAGACGATTTTACTAATGTAATGAAAATGTAAGTCAACTTTCATATGTTAATTTTTGATTTAATCTTAATTATATGCATCTTAATTATTTTGAATTTTACAAACTTGTTAGGGCCCTAATGGATTGGAAGCTTATAACCGGAGAAAGGATTAGAAATAGACGAGACTATAAAATGAAAATCTCGAACCATCCTTGTACTCATCAAGAGGGAAGTGTTGAATGTAATTATTTTATTTTAGGTTTTATGAGGGATATAGTGTTGAATGGAATTGACGTACCTGAAAGTAAATAATTTTTTACTTCTGATGATTTGGATTTGATTAGGGGAGAATGGGATAGCCATGTAATGCAATTCATTAATTATGATATGTAAACTTCTAATGTAATATATGATATGTATTTTTACTTTGATACAATATAGCTAATATCTTGTCAATCATATCCTGAATCATATATAAGATAACACATAGGTTAGGCCACCCATGGGAAATCACCAAAAAATGTCAATTTTTTTTTTAATTCAAGCCCAATTACATGACGGTTTTGAAGTGAAACCGTCGTGTAATGGCTGCATTACATGATGGTTTTGAAGCAAAACCGTCTTATAATGGTTTCATTACATGACGGTTTTGCTTATTACATGACGGTTTTGAAGTGAAACCATCATATAATGTGACTTTTACATGACGGTTTTGCTTCAAAATTGTCATGTAAAGTTCTCAATTTTGCAGAGTTTGCTACCTGTATTTCTTGATTCGATGACGGTGTGAACCATCATGGAATATATAGATACCAAGACGGCTTTTTAACCGTTGTGGTATCTTCCACGACGATGGATTACGCAACGGTTGTCTAACCGTCATATAAACTTTAGATGACGGTTAATAAGTGTCATGTAATCCACAAATTTTGCTAGTGTGTCTCAAAGATATTGGTGCATTTCATCTATTGGGGGTTTGTAAATAAGAATTCTTCTAAATTTTATGTTCTGATTTTAAAAGAACCTTACAATTACAATTGATAATAATGTAAATAGACTTGCATTGCTACCAAAGGTTAAAGAGAACCTGAATTTATCCACTCAGGTGAAATTCAACAAAGAAACTGCCTGTGCCTCTTTAATTTTCAGGTTCTCCAACTTTTCATTATCTGCTTAGGTTGGAGGCGAAATTGTAGTAAACGATTTTTTTATTATTATTATTTATTTTTCTTGCTTTGCTAAATGGCCATATCAACTTGTAATGAAGAACACAATTGGAATTACTTAGAAAAAAAAAAAAAAATTATCGGCTAATTTAGTGAATATTGTATTTGTTCAGTTATTATAAGATGTATATTTTTAACTTATCCAAGATTCAGCCATTTTCCAAAATGGATAGGCTAAATCACCCCCCAACTAATTTTGAGTAATTCTCTGGAATACCACAGGAGAAAAACCTCATTTTCAGAATTGTGCCTTGAATATTGAAGTTTTAATTAATCCTAACCACAAAGAAAGGTATGCCGTAAGTTTAAAGGGTCATGAAAGTAGGACATCTTATTATGACTACCGACATGAACTACATTTTAATCATGGTTTTGATATTTTAACAATCAAACTTAGAATATTCATCTTAAAAATTTACAACTCAATATAAAACTGTTTTTAAATTTAATTGAACTACTAAGTATCCATTTAGTAAGTTAGTTTAACTTCAACTAAACTGTACTTTTTCATCTCAATTTTTGTTTTTTTATTTTTATTTTTTTCTGAAAAGTCAACAAAATTTATAACTAGTTTTTGAAAAATTAACCAACTCCAATTTAAAAATTTTATCACCAACTAACTTATAAAATGAAGACTAAAAAAACAGTTTTTTTAACGTTCGAAATAGGAGGTATACTTTAGAAATTCCCAAATACAAAAACATGTAAAATTGGTGAAATGCCACATAATCAGAAGAGCCCGTCTTGAGAGAAACATTGTTCCAAAGCTATGTCCTCTGAAACATAGTAATTGTTTTGCAAATAATTACACAAATGTACAATAACAAAATAAAAACAAGCATTGTAGGACAAGATAAGGAACACTCAATTGTTCTGCTAAAATCCAATGAGTTTCTTGAGATTTGGAAACAAGGACGAAGAAGAAGAGGAATCCTTGTAAACAGCAGCTTCATTTTCCTGCAAATGTTGTTGGATCAATTCCTTAACAGACCTGGCCGGCAATGGGTGAAAATTGACACCCCAATCGGAGACAAACCCTTTAACCAGAACCCACTTGTCGTGGTCTTCCATGGCGTTCCAGTTGGACCTGAACTCGTGAGCCTCCATGGAAGGAAGAGGCAGAGCTCTCTGAAGAGGAGATCTCTGCTCTTCTCCATGGCCTCCTCTCTCTGCTGCAAAAGGATGTTCATCTTCTCCACTTCCTTCGCCAAATTCGACGCCAGCTCTCCGTCGGAGCATCTCATCTAGTTACTGGTTCTTTTGCAGAGGAATGTTGGGGAGAGGAATTTGGGGTTGGTCGGATTTGGAGGTTGCTGGATTGGGAATTTTGGAGGGAGACTCATTCTCAGAGCCTTTTTTTTTTTAATTTATTTTTTAGTGAATGGGTCAGATTGATGGAGGGTTGAGGAAGCAGAGGATCTTTTTTTTTTTTTTTTTTGGTTCCAACTTCCAAGTTAAACGAGAATGATCTTCAGAGAAACGACGTATTGTTCTTTTAAGCTCAGCTACTAACGACAGAACGACAATATTTTTCTTTTTTTTCTTCTTCTTTTTTTTTTTTTTTTTTTTTTTTTAACAAACATATATGGGTTATTCTCATTAATGGTGCCACAATTTATTTTTTAGAAAAAAAAAAAAACTAAAATGAAATTTTTTAGATTTGGACCTTGAAATCAAATGTACCCTTATTTCATTTTATTTTTTCAAGGTTTATTATTTTTTAAATTTTAGTTAAAGTTAGTTTAGTAAACTCAATAAAAATTGAGGTTTCAACTACCCAAAAAAAAAAAAAAGAGCAAAGGAATGGGAACCCAAATGTCACAAACTTTTAGAGACCAATTAAGCAATTAAGCTATCAACGGATTCATTAAAATTGACCTTTTTATACCCTTTTAAGGAGTTAAAGGTCCTTTTAACTACAAAAAAGAATGGGTACAACTAAAAGATCACAAACATAATAATTCAGAGACAATGAACAACAACAGCAAGAAGACGAAGTTTGAACCGTGGCTGGTGTTCTTCAAGAGAGAGTGTTTTTTTTTTTTCCACGTCTCCTCATGAGATTTTGGTCTATAGATGATGTTTTTATTTTTATTTTTCTTTTTTAATTATGGTGGTTTTGAATTTTAGTTTTATTCTTTTAAGAAAAAATGATAACATTATGACCGGAACGACTCTTTTTAAAAAAAAAAAAAAAAGAGAGAGAGAGAGAGAGAGAGAGAGAAGAAAATGATAGATTATCGTTATCCAAATTTATAAAGGATATGTGGAGTGTTTCCAGAATTTGGTTTTCTGTATTCAAAGAACAATAGCCAAACTTATTTTTTTTCTGTTTTGGGAATTAAAAAGTGTTTTATGTGACAGACTTGGCAAATGATAGCTCCTTCTGAAAAAAAGATTATTAAGTTAAGAAAAAAGAGTTACTGAACGACATAATTACAATACCTTACAAATTGATCTCCAAGAACAGAAACAATTCGAAATTAGAAAAGTAACAATTCGAGAATGAAAAAATAAAACATAAATAAATGGTACAGACAAAAAAATTAATTAATTAATTAATTAAGAGCCTTGCGAAATTATAAAATGGCCAAATTCTTACATCTGAAATACAAAGCCAGCTACGTCCTTCCCCTTAAATTCCGAAGCTACTTTAAAACACTCGTCCTTCATGAAATCCGAAGCTGAAGATGTGCCAAATCGCTTATGCTTTTCAAGGAGGCCCTTGCATCTATCCAAGCCGGCTTCGAACTCGGCAATCTCAGATTGTAGCTTTCTGATGCTATTTTCTTTGCATCTGATTGCTTCCTGACCAAGAAAAGCATGCACAAGTACCTCCAGAGGCCCCTGTTGAAGAAACAGATGATGAAGTCGGAACCCTGTAGTGCGTATAATGCTGTTTAGGTAGAAATGCCAGTATTTAAGATCATCCCATGTGACATCTTCAAACTTAGTTCTGAACATTTCATCAATGACAATACAAACTAAAGTAGCTGCAATGCTCTTCATATGTGGTGTCAAACTTTCCTTCATACCAAGATGTCCATTATTCTTGCGAATGAATGTTTTTAAAATAGGAGCCAGCGTCTTTGGTACCATGTAACCATCAACATTCTCAACCTTCTGCCTCAAATACTTGTCATTTATTTTTATACCTTTGTCAGGTGTGAAATTCAGTAACTCCGACCAAAAACAGTTAAAATCATTCACACGATCAAGACTGAAAAATTGTTGAATTCTATCAATATCTGCAACAGATCCTTCACGGTCGAAACGATAATTCAAATATTTCCTCAATCTCTCATGTTCAATCCTTCGGGCAGTCGTGTTACGTGGATCAGCAGACTTAAAGGGATCAAGCAACGTCTCCTTTTCTTCTTCCGTTAGTTTATCCATTATGTGTTTGAGGGTCATGAATTCCTCCTCTGTAATTGCTTCCGTCTGATCAAACTCATCCCATCTGTCCTCTCCCAAGGCCTTGAGCTCTCCACCTTTAGTGTCTTCTTTTATTGCCTTCATAATCTGAAATACATATAAAACAAGCCCATCAAATGTGAGATTTACATAATAATGTATGAATTATTCTTGACTATAAAACAAGCCCCCAACAAATGTGAAAATTTATTATAAGGTTTGAATTATTCATCAAAAACAAATAAATTTTATTCTTTTAATGCACCATTTTCTTAATTAAAATTGTTGAATAAGAAGCACTAATCTGATCATCCAAGAAACGGATTATTCATCAAAGTCTTTATTGGCTTTGACTTCTAATTTACTTAACTTCCCCAATGCCTTTTTTTTTTTTTTTTTTTTGATAACTGGTATTTTTTTTTTTGGTTCGCTCAACTCTCGGTTTTTTTTTTAATACTTTTTTAAATTATTACAATTTCAGTTATCCTTTTTTTTTTTTGGCCGAACAATTATCATTTCATCATTTGCAAAATATTCTTCGACTTAATTTGTTTCCCTTTTTTTTTTTTAGTCTTTTCCTAAAGAAAAATTTCTTTTACTTGATTTATTAATACGTACTTTCGTTTGGATTTATTCCAATGTACATGCACCCACATATAATGAAAAACAGATGTATAAATAATAATTTATTTTACAAATCAGACAAAAAACGTCGTCACATACTTTTAGAAGCCCTAACATGTTGAATATTTTACTTTAACAAATAATACCATATATATGCCATCTAGACACTAATTCCAATTTTTTTAAAATACAGATAACAGCTTTTTATTTTCAGTTCGTTGGTCTTGAAATTTAACCTTCAATAAATTTAGCCTTCAAAACATTGAAGATAACATTTTGTATCCTGTGGGTCTGGTATTTAATTACTTTTTGAAGTAATAATAATCAAGCGATAGACCTTTGATTACCTCCATCAAATTTTAGGAACTCGTATCAATTTTATGGTTAGACACCAAAGCTCCCAAAAAATTACGTTTAGTGAGTACTAGACATTATAAATAAATAAATAAATAAATATATAGAGTTTTAATAAAGGACTGCTAGTAGTTCAGAACTTTTTGGATGAAATTTCACTTTTATTGATTTTGAGGGTATATGACCAACATCATAAACTAATGTTTAAAAAAAAAAAAAAAAAAGCGATCAGTACGAAATCAAAATAATTATAAAGAACTATTAAAAAAAAGTTATAGAATTTGCATACCTCAGAAGTTAGGCAATGTACATGGGCAATATACTCGCAATCTTCACAATAATAAATACGAAATAGTTGATCCACTTCTTCTTCACATATATCGCAGTAGTAGTATTCATCTGAATCATCTTTTAAAATCAAATGATCATGAAGAATCAAAGGATGAATGTGGTATTCATACTTAATGGTGAATGGCAATGGACCGCATAGGAAATGAAGATTAAAAACACATTCCATGCAGCGAAACAGGAAGGACCGAGTATGATTAATTTCATCAGGAACAATGCCGACCCAATCCTTGTAGGTTTTTTGACAAGCATCACATTTAATATCACAATATGCATTCTTCACTAAAGGAAGCAAGTGATCATGACTTCGACATTCCACAATTGTGTCAAGAGAAACACATTTCGGACACAAGTGAAAATCACATCCATCTTCATGACAATTGAAAATGAGAGAACAATTTTTTTTGCAGCATGAACGACAGGATAGAGGCTTACTGACCAGGAGTAGGAGAGGGTGGCGTGAGTGAAAGGGATGCTTGATTTTTTGTTGTAAATCTGCGCATGATTTGTGGAGAAAATTCTCACACTCAGTTAAAGTGCAAGAATAGGCTGGACCCGACCAGAGCGAATGGCATGCAAAACATTTAGCTCTTCCCTTCCTTTCGTCATCATGTTCGACCAGTTTCATTGGATTCTGATGGCAGGCATACTGAGGGACATTGTGATGCTGGCTGCCACCGTCGACATCGTCGGATGCTAAAATCGTCGGGAGTGGAATCATAGCGCAAGTCATATGCATGTGGAAATTAGGGCATACGTCACATGCGTAAGTGTATTCATCTTTTTCGAAGGGCTTCTCGCAGTAATAGCAGCAACTACTACTACTAGATGATCGCTTGGCAAGTGTCAAATGGTGGAGAGCGTGTAACGAGTGATTGATGTGTTGCGGCAACTCTGCACATTTCTTGTGGATGCAATAATAGCATTCGTTGCAACCGTAACCCCATCGATCATGTTGTCCGCCGAATGAACGATTGCAGATGAAGCAGCTATGTACATCCGAAATACTTCCGAAAAACTCCAAATTATGCTCGTGCCTGAATTGTTTAATTATTCTCCTGATCTCACCCATTTTTTCCCTCTCTCAATATCTCTCCACTCAAATTTAATAGTGGAAGAAAATATACGTCAAATGCAATCATTTATTTCCGAGGCTCCTATATTAATATATAGTCCTAGTGGATTTCATACAAATATTAATAGTATCTGTATGAAATCCACCCCCAAGAAGTTTCTCTGTAATGTTGTTCTATATTATATTCTTTCCTTAGGTACTACTATAAGCACCATTTAAAAAAAAAAAAAAAAAAAAAAAAAAAAAAAAAGGGGTACTACTATAAGCAATATATATTCCGCTCTTTTAAAACTTATATGCTACTTTTGAGATGGAATTACAAATCGGTTTAATTGTTAATTTCAATTTTCTACGGTCTGTAATTATATAAATTTCTAAAGATTTATTGGACAATTAAAATTAAACTACTATCCATATCTTCACAAAAGAAATTACAAGTGCTACTGTAACCACTCTAAATTGGAATTTTATAAATATTTAATAAATTTTGGAAGCTATTCAATAATTATTTTGGATCCATTCTTGTGAAAAAAGGAAAGAAAGAAAGAAAGAAACAATAAAAAGATATAGATTGAATTTATTTTTACCATCTTAGTTAAAAAATAGAAAAATAATTGCTTTAGTAACTTTTGCTTTTGCCTTAGATATTCTAAGCGAATTAAATCTTATTCAACATAAAGTTATTCAAGACCGTTTCGAAGGCTTTAATTTATGCCAGTGATATAGAACGTCAAGAATAATTCCTTTCTTACTTTAAAAATAAAATAAAAAAGAAGACAACTCCTTCATTGCCTTCTTTTCCTTTTCTTTTTTACTTACCTACAGATATATATTCTCCATTAATTATAAAGAAAAATAATTCTCAATTGATTCCCAAACTTTAGCCAAAAAGGTATAGGCAATTCTCTCTTAAGAAGCAAACATATAATAATAGTAGTCATTGCTTTCCTTTGTTTAAGCCTTTTCTTTTAGAGTGTGTTTGGTAGGAGAAAAGTGTGTTTGGTAAGAGAAAAAAATAAGAAGAAAGGAAAGGGGTGAAAATATTAGTGAAAGAAATACACTAGTACGCTTAAAGGCTCAGGTATAATAAATTCAACTCGATTTTGAACCATGTATACGTGTCTACTGCTTTTTGGGAAGTGAGTGGAGATTATTAATGAAGCAATCTATACATGTGTACCGATTTAATACCATACTTGTGATTTTGTGCAAGCTTTGGAACATGTATATCATTTGTTAATATCACTTTTTGATTAAATAATTAACCGATTCTATCTAAAAATTAACACAAAAGAATATTATAGCAATACGATAATAGTTTAGGGGTAATTTATATATGAAAAAAAGTTCAGAGATCAAAATTATAAAACTTAAAAATTTAAGAACTAAATGAGCAATTTATCGTTAAAAGAAAAGCATAGAAACAATATAGATATAAATCAAAATTATCGTTTTATTATCTTAGTAAAAAAAAAAAAAAGAAAGAAAGAAAGAAAATTAATTGCTATAGTAGCTTTGCTTTTGCCTAGATATAATGAACTAGCGAGCAAAATCTTATTCAACATATATAAGTATTAAACTATTTTGAAAACTTTAATTTGTGCCCTCATAACAAAGCAAGAATAATTCGTTCCTCGCTTGAGAAAAATGTGAGTGTATATACATATATATATATATATAAATGTATATATAATTCATTCCTTGATGTCCTTTGCTTTCTTTTTCACTTTCTTGATGATATTCTCCATTAATTATAAAGAAAAAGATATTCTCCATCTATTCACAAAAACTTTAGCCGAACACGTCTAGGCAAATCTCTATTAAGACGCAAGCAATAATAGTTGTCATTCCATTCCTTTGTTTAAGCCTTTCCGAGTGTCATTTGTAGGAGAAAAATGTGGGAGAAAAAAAGAAAGAGATGAAGAGATTAGTGAAACGAATGCGCAGGTATACTAATTAAAATGCCCTGGGTATAATGGATTCAAATCAGTTCTGAATCCTGTAATGTGTTTAATACTTTCTTGGTAACAAGCGGAAATTAATATAACTAATGAAGTAACTCATATATGTGGATAGATTTATTACTAAGCTAGTAATTGCTTTGTAGGTTTGGAACATGTCTGTATGATTAAACTTACAATTAATATTTGGTATCCAAAACAGTGTTTAACAAATTATATTTTGATATATCATTGAATGAAATTAGATTTTAAGATATAAAAAAATCAATTATAACACATTTCGAACTTTTTAACTGACATGGATATTAATATATATTTATATATGTATAGTTCTAGTGGGCTCCAATCGTATCTGCGAAATCCACCCCTAAGAGATTTCTTTGTAATGTTATTGTATTATTGTATTCTTTCCTTTAGTACTACTATAAGCAATATATATTCCACTCTTTTAAAATATATGTATACTCTAAAGATTTATTGGGCAATTAAAATTAAACCACCATCCATATTTTGACAAAAGAAATAGTTGAGTGCTACTGAAAAACTATTACTGGAGAATAATAATGTAGAAACTTATACGTGTATACAATTTTAATAATAGACTAGTAATTCTATATAGTCATTGGAACATGTTGAGATGAATATAAGCTTGCAATTATTTGTTGAGAAGTAGCAACTAGTAGAATATATATATATATATATATATATATAAAACAAAATTTTCAAAGTTGATTTCTGTCTCCAACTAAGAAACAATATTATGAGATTGTTTGTCTAGTGGCCTTGTGAAGGTTTGAGTGGGTGGGTTTTGGAAGATGTAACATGTTCGATCGTCTTGATAGAAAAAAAAAAAATACTAAAACTAATAATAATAATAACGACATAATAAAAAAATAAAGGTCGAATTTGTTGTTTTACTATCTCAGTTGTAAAAACATAAAATTGACTACCATAGAAATTTAATTTTTTTTTTTCAAGATGTTATAAACGAGTTAAATCTTATTCGACATTAAATTATTTAAGATCATTTTAATTTGTGCATGTGATAACACGATAAGGATAATTTCTTCGTTCCTTTATTTAAAAAAAAAAATTCCTTCTTTGCAATTCTTTCCATTTCTTTTCATTCTCTTAAGGATTTATTTCTCCTTATAAATCTCCTTCCCAGCTTATTTAAAAGGATGAATGATGGATTTGGTTTTGCTCAAAGTTCCGCCACGTGGCATTGCTCTTTTTCCTTTTTTTTTTTTTTTTGGTTCCCTTCTTATATATATATACTATATATAGTACATTATGTTGTTATATATTATCTATTATTAATACTATAAATATATATTTAGATATCAAAGGTGAATATGTTCTCTTCGTCCATATTTCAATGATTGTCACATGACGTTTTAATGATTGTCATGTGACTTTTTTTTATTTTTTTTCTACTTTTATTTTGCTTTGTTTATCTATTACGCACATACTTTCGCGTGTATTATTTGCATTATTTATTTATTCCGTATGTGCTTGCACGTAACTAGTTATAAAGAAAAAGATAAATTATTCTCATTCCAATATCTGTTCATAAACTTTAGCCAAAAAAGTCTAGGCTATTCCCACTTAAGAAGGAAGCAATAATAGTTGTCATTTCATTCCTTTGTGCCTTTTCTTTTATACTGTGTTTGATAGGAATGTGAAGAGATTAATAAAAGGAATGTACAATGGATTCAAATCAATTTTGTCTAATGCTTTCATAGTAACAAGTGGAGATGAAGCAACATGTAATTTTGTACAGACTTATTACTAGATTAATAATTTTGCGGAGGCTTTGGAACATGTTTGAGTCATTAGGCTTCTACAATATATATTTGTTTCGACATAACAAACTATAAGAAAACATAATTAATCTATTTGTATATATGCACACTATATTTTGAAAAGGATATTTATATATATATATATATATATATTTATAAAACTCCAGAAAAAATTTCAAAGTAGTTATTTTACTTTCACAAAGAATGGAAAAAATAAAGGCCTAAAACCGTTCGGTCTAGTGACTCCGGGAATCTTTGGGAGCGATGGGGTTTTGAGGGAAGGTTGTGGGTTTGATGTCATTTTGTGTCCAAAAGGAAATATGGAAGGAAACATTACAGATATAAAGATCGAAATTGTTGTTCATTTTATTTTTATTTAACTTTTTATATGTTGAATTTGAAATGAGAAAGATTTAAATATTATTTTGTACAAAAAAATCAGGTACAACATTATAGCTAGACTATGTTTGAAATCACAAATTGTTAGTTATTAGTTAATTTAAAATTAATTACTTGTCATAGCTAGCTAGTCACAATTCTTTTTGGCTAGCTATTCTGCTTTACTGTACATTTTGAACCGTGTGTTTCGAAGTAAATTAAATAATTTCTTCTAAGCCTATCACGGCAAGGATAATTCCTCTTGAAAACAAGGGGAGAAGTCGACTGAGGAGATTATCCAGGAGTTTTGCAGTCTTCTTGGGCAGTCCCACAATAGCCCGTTAGGCGTGACAATAGCCGCTGGATTCGAAGGGTTGCCCACTCTGTTGAAGCTGGCGAACGTCATGACTACTAAGAAGCAAGATTGGCATGCAATGAGGCAGTTGTTGGTTCCTATATGGAACTGGGCAAGGAATTTCAGTTCCATTTGATATATGGTAAAGATTCTATATCTATCACCACTTTTTAATTTGATGTCCGAGATATCATTGTAAATATAATTCCTCTCTAGCAATCCTTTTTATCTCTCTCTCTTCACGCTCTCAAAGATATTCTCCATCTATTCACAAATTTTTCCAAAAAGTCTAGCCTTTCCATAAGAAGGCATCATATTGTGGTTAGTTATTTTTATTTATTATTTTTTTTTTGAGCCTTTAGTTTTAGTTAACAAACATACCGAATATCCTTTTGTCTTCCTTTTCTTTTTGGTGAATAAGCATTCATCTTTGTCTTCTTTCATCACATGAAAGTTTATATTTTGCTATTATGGTTATTCGAATTTAGAATGGAGATCACCTATCTCTATCGACCCCCCAATCAAAATCTAATGCAAGTTAGACCTCCGAAGGCCAAATTCTCTAAATAAATATTTCTCTTTTGTGAATCTTTATTTTAATTTGTTATTTTTAATTACAATAAAAAAATAATTACGATTAATTAGGATACAAGAGAAAGTGAGGAGAAAGAAAGTAAATGAGGAGGTATAAGAAAGTGATGAGAGAGAAAGAGGAGAAAGAAAGTGAATAGATAGAATGATAAGATAAAGAGAAAGTGAAGAGAAATTATGAGAAGATAAAAAAAAAAAAAACAAAAAAGATTATTCCATCCTTGCAATCCATTTCTTTCCTTCTCACTTTCTGAATACATATATATATATATATATATATATTCTCCATTAATTATAAAGAAAAAGAAATTATCGATCTATTCACAAACTTTAGCCAAGTAAGTCTAGGCAATTCTCTTCTAAGAATCAAGCAATAATAGTTGTCATTCCATTCCATTGTTTAAGCCTTTTAGAGTGTGTTTGATAGGAGAAAAAAGTGGGGGAAAAAAAAAGAAAGAGATGAAGAGATTAGTGAAACGAATGCACATGTATACTATAAAATCCAGTAGCAAGTCTAATGCTTTTTTGGTAAAAATGCGGAAATTAATACATAATAAAGTTACTCATACATGTGTATAGATTTATTACTACCCTAGTAACTTTTTGTAGGCTTTGGAAAATGTTTACGTGACTAGACTTTCAATTAATATTTGCTTTGCTGTAACAAACTGCAAGAATGTAAAAGCTATATACGTATAAATGTAAAATTAAGTAGACCAGTAGCCCCCCTAGGTCGTGCTCGTGGTCATCGTCGTGTTGAGATTTGAGAGAGAGAGAGTGGAGATTTTAAATTTCCGATTTCCGATTTCTTTTTTTACTTTCTAAGGTTTTTATTCTATTTTATTTTCTTAAGATTAGCTTAGTAAATTCAAATTGAGGTTTCAGTTTAAAAAAAAAAAAAAAAAAAAAAAGAACGTAGACTAGAAATATGTCACAAACATAATAGTTTATAGAACAATTGAGCAATTAAGCCAATCCGTTGACGGTATTCTACAACAAAAATAGCATAAATAATTTTTTTTGGCTATTTGGTGGAGAGTTGAAGAGATTCATGTGTTCTTCATGAGAGAGTGGTGTGTGTGTGTGTGTGTGTGTTTTTTTTTTTTTTTCATGGCTCCTATCACGAGTTTTCCGTCCATAGATTGGGTAGTTTTCACGATTTGGAGAGTTGTTAATGGTGTGTGCAAATGTTATCGAGCAGTCCTTTGAGAAATTAAGAACCATGCATGCCCATCTTTTTTGGCTTAGGTACGTAGAACCTTGCCTAGTTGAAACATTAAAAATATGAGAACTGCTATATCATGGACATTGTGGATCCGAACCGCGCTAGAGTATTCTTTTGGAAAAAAGAAAATTATTGATTATCGACTTATCGTTATTCAAATTTATAAAGGATACGTGGAGTGTTTCCAAAATTCTATTTTCTTTGTATTCAAAGACTAAAACCATGCACTTTTTTTTTCCCCTGTTTTGGGAATATTACGAAAAATGTTTTATGTGACATAGACCTGACAAATGATTAGACCTCTTTATGGAAATTATTATATTAGGGTAAAAAGAGTTACAAGTAGTCCAAAATAGATTAGAAACAACTAGAAAATGAAAATATCGAACACAAACTAACATTAAATACGGACTTAAAAAAAAAAAAAAGTTAAGAGCCTAACGAAATTATAAATGGTCAAATTCTTACATGTGAAATACTTAGCCACCTATATCCTTCGCCTTTAATTTCAAGGAAGACAATGGCTTTTGGTTTGCTTAGGCAAACACGTTTTTGGTTGTTAATACTGAATTGACGGTTTTAATTATGCCACAATAAAATGATTTTCTGTTAACATTTCGATTTAATTACCTTAAATCCACCTTAATATTTGAGACTTATTATAGGTTACTACTGTAAGCTAACAGAAGTTAATGTCTATGGATGAGGAGTCTATTTCTCATTTATCTATCTATCATTTTGAGCGTATAAATATTCATTATTGTGATCTCCTTGTGAAGTAGAACACGAATCCTTCTTGAATCGACACTAATATGAAATAGGTCCCGCTCGAATTTAAGTCTCAAAATGACCATTAAAATGGTTTATAAAGTTTTATGTCAATAGGCTCGGCAAATGATTAAACCTCCTTCTCAAAAATTATTATAGTTGGGGAAAAAGAGTTACAAGTTATTTGGAACAGATTATATATATATATATATATATATATGTCCAAGATGCAGACAATTGCAACGTAATTAATTACAATAGTCTACAGATTGATCTTCAAGAAAAAGAAACAATTCGAAATTATAACAGTAGCAATTCGAAAAGACAAGATAAGACATAAATAAACGATATAGATAGGAAAAGAAAACAATAAAATTCAGAGCATAGCGAAATTGTAAAATTACCAAATTCTTACATGTGAAATACAAAGCCACCTATGTCCTTCCCCTTAAATTCCGAAGCTAATTTAAAACACTCATTCTTCATGAAATTCGAAGCTGAAGATGTGTCAATTCTCTTGTGCTTTTCAAGAAGGACCTTGCATCTCTCCAAGTCGGCTTCTAGCTTTCTGATGCTATTTTTTCTGCATCTGATTGCTTCCTGACCAAGAAAAGCACGCACAAGCACCTCCAAAGGCCCATCTCTTTGAAACAGATGATCAAGTCGGAACCCTGTAGTGCGTCCAAAGCTGTTTAGGTAGAATTGCCAGTTTTTAAGATCATCCCATGTGACATCTTCAAACTTTATTTTGCACATTTCATCAATGACAATACAAACTAAAGTAGCAGCGATGCTCTTCATATGTGGTGTCAGACTTTCCTTCATACCAAGATCTCCATTATTCTTGCGAATGAATGTTTTTAAAATAGGAGCCAGCGTCTTTGGTACCATATAACCATCAACATTCTCAACCTTCTGCCTCAAATACTTGTCATTTATTTTTATGCCTTCGTCAGGTGTGAAATACAGTAACTCCAAGCACAAACAATCATAAACATTCCCACGTTCAAGACTAAACAATTGTTGAATTCTATCAATATCTGAAATAGATCCTTCAGGTTTGAAGAGAGAATTCAAATATTTCCTCGCAATATCATGTGTGCTCCTTCGGTAAGTCGTGTTATGTGGATGAGCAGACTTAAAGGGATCAAGCAACATCTCCTTTTCTTCTTCCGTTAGTTTATCCATTATGTGTTTGAGGGTCATGAATTCCTCCTCTGTAATTGCTTCCGTCTGATCAAACTCATCCCATCTGTCCTCTCCCAAGGCCTTGAGCTCTCCACCTTTACTGTCTTCTTTTATTGCCTTCATAATCTGAAATACATATAAAACAAGCCCATCAAATGTGAGATTTACATAATAATATATGAATTATTCTTGAATACAAAACAAGCCCCAACAAATGTGAAAATTTATTATAAGGTTTGAATTATTCATCAAAAACAAATAAATTTTATTCTTGTAATGCAACATTTTCTTAATTAAAATTGTTGAATAAGAAGCACTAAACTGCTCATCCAAGAAACAGATTATTCAATAAAGTCTTTATTGGCTTTGATTTCTAATTTATTTAACTTCCCCAATGTTTTTTTTTTTTTTTTTGGGGATAACTGGTATTTTTTTTTGGTTCGCTCAACTCTCAATTTAAAAAAAAAAAAAATACTTTTTTAAATTATGACTATTTCAGATATCCTTTTTTTTTTTTTTTTTTTTTGCTAAACAATTATCATTTCATCATTTGCAAATATTCTTCAACCTAATTTGTTTCTTTTTTTTTTTTTTTTTTAGTCTGTTCCTAAAGAAAAATTACTTTTACTTGATTTATTAGTACTTTCGTTTGGACTTATTCCAATGTACATGCACCCACATATAATGAAAAGCAGATGTATAAATAATAATTTATTTTACAAATCAGACAAAAAACGTCGTCACATACTTTTAGAAGCACTAACATGTTGAATATTTTACTTTAACAAATAATACCATATATATGCCATCTAGACACTAATTCCAATTTTTTAAATACAGATAACAGCTTTTAATTTTCAGTTCGTTGGTCTTGAAATTTAACCTTCAATAAATTTAGCCTTCAAAACATTGAAGGTAACATTTTGTATCCCATGGGTCTGGTATTTAATTACTTTTTGAAGTAATAATAATCAAGCGATAGACCTTTCATTACCTCCATCAAATTTTAGGAACTCATATCAATTTTATGGTTAGAAACCAAAACTCCCAAAAAGTTACGTTTAGTGAGTAATAGACATTATAAATAAATGAATAAATAAATAAAGTTTTAATAAAACTGTGGCGCCCCGACTTCCCAAGCCAGGCCGACACTATACATACTTGTTCTTTTCTTGAAAATTTGAGACAAATTTTTTTTTTTATTTTAAAACATATTCACATAAGTTATTTAGTAGAGAAAAACTTGTCATGCATACATACCATACTGAAGGTATAATCTCAAGTCTTTAAACTTCATACATACTGCACAACATAATTTACTTTTGAAATATATCTATTTTAACTCAAAAGCGGTTGCGGAAAATTTTGCGTAGTGGTATCCCACACCGCCCTTCACCCGCCGCATCGTCTGCATAGCCCACCACTTAAACTGCAGGCTTCTTACCTACAGTATGAATATAAGAGTGAGCTTTCGCCCAGCAAGTATAAACGTAATCTCACAAAATAATTCAAACGTCTTAAAATATGCCAATCATCATGTAGCTTATGCATGAACCATTTATGATTGATTGAAAGTCTTATGCTTCATTATTGACTCAATCTTTAATTTATTATCTTGTCTCAACATGTGGGCCCATAGTGTACGTACCAAAAGCGCGCAGCCTCCAGACAAAGCTAGGGTTTGCAAGGCCCTAACAGTTCTGGGAATTATAACTTAACCCTCACGCATCAACGAGAGGTATATGTCACAACTGAATCATGTAGCCTCCACGATCACGGGAGGTTGGTACGACACCTTACTTGATTTATCTTACCATGTGATTTAACATTAGTGAACATGCCTCATGATGTCACTATGTCATATCAAACTTAACACTTGCTATAACATGGCATTTTGAAAACATGGCATTTTTAAAACCATGACATTTTTGTAAACGTGGCATTTTTGAAACCATGACATTTTAGAAAACATGGCATTTTTATAACATGGCATAACATGTAACATGTCGTAGCATATCATCGCATATCATAACACAACATAGCATGTATATTTAAACATATAGTGTAAATAGCATAGCTTAACATAGCATATATGAAAATAGTATTTACTATTTTCACACTGTAGGTGAGGTTTGATACTTGCCTGATATGCTAGGTTTCTGGTTTTGTTGCTTCAACCCAGATCGCAACTGCAGGTTACTTCCTGCTATTAAAAAGAACATAGGATAAGGATCCTATAAGATGTTGGTAACTTTTCCAACATTCATACACAATCTTAGTTATATGTCCCCCAATTATACACATGATAACTCATTAGGTTACATGAGGTAACCCTTGAGGTGGTTAATATTTTATGGTCAAACTTAGTCAACCAAAGTCAACATTTTGGTCAACTATGGTCAACCCTCTATGGGTCAAACTTGGGCTTTGGGCTTGGCCCAGTAACTCGGGTATCCTTCCCGGTTACTATCCGTCAACCTCTTGTTACTATACTTTGGCTTTAAAAATCTAATTTCCAAATTTGGAAAATTTGACAACAATCTTTTGTTTAACTTGAAAATTCGTGGTTTTTAAAGTGTGACTTTATAAAAATCATTATAGGCTGAAAACTGCCTTTGAAACAGTTTTCATAATCAAAACAGGGGTGTTGGTGCAAAAATATAGTTTTTCTGCATTGTTTTAGAAAATCCTGTGCAGGAATTTCCTGTTTCCGGCACAGTCTTTAGAAATCCGTGTCAGTTTAAAAATTCAATTTGAATTTGAAAAAGTTGTCTTCATGAAAGTTTTAGCTCTTGAAAAATCCTAAAACTTTCGTGTTTTACGAAAAATTTAATTCGGACTCTAACATGTTCATATTGCTGTTTGAACTCACCTGGCCGTGTATAAATCCTGGGCACGGTCAGGCTCGGAGTTTTACAAAAACGAAGGCCTTTGGAGCCTTATTTTCAAAAACTGTCCACGTTGTCCTCTAGGAAAATCTCTTCTCAACAACTTTCATGTTTTACGTTTTTCCCAATTCGGCCTCTAAAGGCCTCAAATTTCACTTTCCAGAAAACTGGCCAGTTTGTACCCGAACTGGCAGTTTTCATTCTTAAATTCGTTTTACGTCTTATTGTCGCAAATCTAACTCAACCGAACACGCGGGAGCCTAGATAGCATACATGCAGCGTTTTCTAACGTCCCACATTAACAATCATGCTACTCAAATGCGCCCATGCAAACCAAAAACCGAACTGTCCTAGCCTAGGTTTGCATGATTCTAGGTTGTCTCACCATTCCATAACCGAAACTAACAACCTAGCATGAAATTTTGGAACCGGTTTGCACATAAAACAGGGGACATACATTTCATCATCCATCTAGCATGCACCCTAACATTCATACAAGCATAAACATAACCATTCAAACAAGCATAAACATAACCAATCAAAGCCATTAAACCAAACCACCCTTAATACCTAATCAAGCACCATACCTAAACTATTCTAGGGCAATAAGTAAATTGAGCTTATGCTCTTACATCCCTTGCTTGGAAATACATATAAATTTCCTAATTGAAATTTAAATTGAAGAGCTTAGGGTTTAAGGGATTACCTTGATCACTCAAGATTTTGGGCTAGGGTTTGGTCCACTTTTTCTTCCTCCTCCTAGGCTCCACCTAACCGGTTTCACTCCACCAATTGCACCAAGATTTCGATTGATTCCTTGGTGGCTTCTTGAACTAAAATCAGCCACTAACCACTCTCAATTTTCCTCACTTTTCCTCCTTATCACAGCCGGCCTCTAGGCCTAGAAAAAGGGCACAAAAATTTTCAAAACCCTTGCTTGTTGTTGTAGAGAAAAACCGACTACCCTAACACTAAAACCCCTTTGGTTCTCAAATTTTTTTCTTTGTTCTTGCTCACCCTTGAAAGTCCGGATTTTTGAGAGAGAAAATGGCAAGAGTTTGGCTTAGGTTTTCTAATTTTTTTGAATTATGGGTTCACCTATTTATAGGTGATGAAGAACTTTCTAAAATTGCACCATTAGTCCTTGAAAAAGCAAGGAATCACACAAAAAGGGGGGTATGTGGCCGGCCATGACTCTTGGAGAACAAGCAAGAAGTTTCTAGAATAGGACACTTGTCTTTCAATGGTTGGTTCATGGAATTATGATGTCATAATTCCAAATAAGGTGATGTCATAAATCAAAAGGTAGATGATGTCATACTAAGGCCTCGTTTGGCTTTTTCTTCAATATACAGTCCACTTTTATGCTAACACAGATAAATCTAATACTGTTTTCATTAATACACAGTACAATTCAGTACTGTTTTGCTTGACTGCAGTCCAAAATTTATCTGTGTATAGTTGGACTGTATAAAAATTTTTCTTTTTATTTAAAGCCATTTGGTCTTTAATATCCTATTTTAGGTGCTTGATTTTTCTATGGTGGTTTTAAAACTTAATTATACTATCTTGCCCGTAAAGACGGTTTCCACAGTATGTTTCCCATACAATTGCACATAAACACATAGTACAAACTTTAGATTTCTTATATACAAGAAAATCATGAGTTCGTGAAAATTTTTGGATATTACAATCTACCCTCCTTAAAGAATTTTCGTCCTCGAAAATCAGAACAATTCGGGGTAGTTTTTCTTCATCTCGTCCTCGCGTTCCCACGTTGCCTCCTCAATCTTATGATTTCGCCATAGGACCTTAACTAAAGGTATAACCTTGTTCCTTAGCACCTTTTCTTCTCGTGCTAAGATTCGCACCGGTTTCTCCTCATACGTCATATCCTTGTGAACCTCAATTGGCTCGTGGTCCAATACATGGGATGGGTCCGAGATGTACTTCTTTAGCATTGACACATGAAATACATTGTGTACATATGCTAATTCCTGAGGCAAAGCCAACCTATAGGCCACGTTACCAATTCTTTCCAGTATTTCGAATGGCCCTATGTACCGTGGACTTAATTTCCCCTTCTTTCCGAATCTCATAACTCCCTTGAATGGAGCAACTTTAAGAAAAACCAAGTCTCCTACTTGGAATTCTAGAGGCCTTCTGCGTTTGTCGGCATAGCTCTTCTGTCGACTAAATGCAGTTTCCATCCGTCGGCGTATAAGTTTCACAGCCTCAGTGGTTTTTCGAATAAAATCTGTGGACACAAGTTCCTTTTCTCTTGTTTCGTACCAATGGACAGGAGATCTACACCTTCTTCCGTACAGGGCTTCGTAAGGAGCCATTCCAATTGAAGCTTGGAAACTGTTGTTGTACGAGAACTCAATCAAAGGAAGCTTCTTATCCCAAGTTCCTTTGAAATCCATCACACACGCTCGTAACATGTCTTCTAGAGTCTGAATGGTCCTTTCGGATTGTCCGTCAGTTTGAGGATGGAAAGCCGTACTAAAAGTAAGCTTTGTACCCATGGCTTGATGTACACTTCTCCAAAACTTAGAAGTGAAACGACCATCACGATCGGAGATGATTGCCTTTGGAATCCCATGGTAGCGAACAATCTGCGCAACGTATAGTTCTGCCAGCTGCTCTACTGAAAAGCTAAGCTTGATGGCGATAAAATGTGCAGACTTTGTCAAACGATCCACAATTACCCAAATAGCATCGTTGCCACTGGGAGTTCGGGGTAGTCCAACCACAAAATCCATGGTCACTTGGTCCCATTTCCATTCTGGGATGGAAATTTTCTGCAATTCTCCCCCTGGACGTTGGTGTTCTGCCTTCACCCTTTGACATGTAAGGCATTTACTGACGAATGTAGCAACGTCATTCTTCATTCTGGGCCACCAAAAACTTTCCTTCAGGTCCTGGTACATCTTTGTAGCTCCTGGGTGGACGGAATATGGAGTCTCATGGGCCTCCTTCATGATTTGCTCCTTCAACTTGTCTTCATTAGGGATGCATAATCTATTTTTCCGATAGAGTATGCCCTCATCTGATATGTTGAAGTCCGGCTCCTCTCCTTCCAAGACCTCGTTCCTTGTTCTGAGCAGCGAGGCATCTCCTTCTTGTCGCTCCTTCATGCTATCCAAAATGGTAGGTTGGAAGGTTAGGGCAGCTAAACTTCCTGTGATGAGCTCTATTCCAGCTTTCACTAGCTCCTTCTGAAGAGGTTCGTTCAGCGACTGTATGGACATCAACGAGGAAGACGACTTCCGACTAAGGGCATCGGCTACTTTGTTAGCCTTCCCTGGATGGTAACGGATGTCTATGTCATAATCCTTCACCAGTTCGAGCCATCTTCTTTGCCTCATGTTAAGCTCCTTTTGTGTGAAGATATACTTCAAACTCTGATGATCCGTGTAAACTTCACACTTAATACCGTAAAGGTAGTGTCTCCAGATTTTGAGCGCAAATACTACCGCCGTAAGTTCCAAATCATGCGTCGGATAGTTCTTCTCATGATCCTTAAGCTGGCGGGAAGCATAAGCGATCACCTTTCCATTTTGCATGAGAACGGCTCCCAATCCTATCTTGGAAGCATCGCTGTATATCACGAAGTTTCCTTCCTCCACATTCGGAATTGTAAGAATCGGAGCGCGAGTCAGCCTATTTTTCAGCTCTTGGAAGTGCTCTTCACACTTTGCAGTCCATTCATACTTCTTCCCTTTCCGTGTAAGTGCGGTGAGCGGCGCTGCAATCTTAGCAAATCCTTCGACGAAACGTCGGTAGTAGCCCGCCAAGCCGAGGAAACTACGTACTTCGGTGACGTTTTTCGGAGCTGGCCATTCACTTACTGCTTCAATCTTAGCCGGATCTACAGATATGCCGTCCTTGGAGACCACATGTCCTAAGAAATGGACCTTTTCCAACCAAAATTCACACTTTGTGAATTTAGCGTAGAGCTGGTTTTGCTTTAAAATCCGTAAAGCAATCCTTAAATGCTCCTCATGCTCTTCAGTTGATCTTGAATAAATCAAGATATCATCTATAAAGACGATAACAAACTTATCCAAGTAATCCTTGAATACTCGATTCATCAGGTCCATAAAGGCTGCTGGAGCATTTGTCAGTCCGAATGGCATAACGAGGAACTCGTAGTGTCCATATCGCGTACGAAAGGCTGTCTTAGGAACGTCTCCTTCCCTAATTCGAAGCTGGTGATATCCGGATCGTAGGTCAATCTTCGAGAAAATTGAAGCTCCTCTCAGCTGATCAAACAGATCGTCGATCCGAGGCAAGGGATACTTGTTCTTGATGGTTATCTTGTTCAATTCCCGATAGTCAATGCACATCCTAAGAGTGCCGTCCTTCTTCTTAACGAACAAAACTGGAGCTCCCCATGGCGAGTAGCTTTGACGAATGAATCCTCGATCCAGAAGCTCTTGTAACTGAATCTGCAGTTCTTTAAGTTCGGCAGGAGCCATCCTATAAGGTGCCTTGGATACTGGTGCCGATCCAGGAAGTAACTCAATCTCGAAGGAGATCTCTCATTCTGGTGGCAGTCCTGGCAATTCTTCCGGAAAAACCTCTATAAATTCCCGGACTATCGGTACTTCTTCCGGCCTGCTCTCGATCTCTTGCGTCTTGTCCACCATGTTGGCGAGAAATCCCATACATCCTTCTGCCAACAATTTTCTAGCTTTCAGCGCAGAAATGAACATTTTTGGCTGTTTCGGAGTCGATCCTCTAAAAATAAACTCCTCGCCTCCACTTGGCTTGAACGTGACAGTACGTCGTGGACAGTCGATCACTGCGTTGTACTTCCCCAAGAAATCCATACCCAGGATGACATCGTAGTCGTATAGGTCAATGATGATCAGGTTGACAAACATTTCCCTACCACATATAATTATTGGAACATGACATATCCAATAATCAGACAGCAGAATCTCCCCGGAGGGTAATGCAGTCCTAAATGTTCTTCCGATTCTATCACTGGCTCTACCTAGTTTCTTAGCGAACCTAGGTGATGTGAATGAATGCGTAGCTCCAGAATCAATTAACACGTAGGCATCATGTTGGGCAAAAGGAAGCTGACCTGTCACCACGGTGGAAGGTCCAGCTTGAACATCCTCCTTTGTATAGGCATAAATGCGTCCTTGAGGTTCCGGAGCTTCCAGCCTGCCTTGAGAGATTGCAGGTCCCTCGAGCTTCATCTGTGCAGCGTGAAGTTGAGATCCCTGTCCCCTCTGTTGATTCTGCGGACTCTGGGGATTGAGATTACAGTTTTTAGCATAGTGGCCTTCCTTGCCACAAAGAAAACAGCGACCGCTTCCAGCACGGCAATCTCCCGGGTGCCTTCTCCCACATTTCTGACAAGTGGGATTACTGTTGCTATCAGGAGTATTCTTTTTCTGGGGAAAATTCTGTTGATTCCCCTGTCCTCCTGCATTCCACTTCCTCTTCTGCTGGTTGTTGCCGTACTGCCTGTTGTTGTTGTTTTGGCCCGAAGGTCCTCCTTGACCTTTCTGTTGTGAGGTCTGGCCTTGCTTGGCCTGATTCTGCTTAGCTTGGGCCTTTTCTTCCCTTTTCTCCTGGAAATACTTAGCCCGTTGCTCCTTGTTCTGTCCTACCCAGTATTCAGCTCGAATTGCCCTGCTGACACATTCAGCAACAGTGAATGGTGGATGGGGGCCACTGCTAATTACCACTGCTAATTCCGGGCGAAACATCCTCATCATTCTTCTTACTTTGTCCCTTTCGGAACTGATGAGGTGAGGGCAGAGACGTGCTAACTGCTCAAACTTTTTGACAGCTTCGGCTACCGACAGATTTCCTTGGCGGAACCTGTCGAACTCATCTTGTTGAGCCTCCATGACCTCAGTATTGAAGTATTTCTCCTTAAACTCCTCCACAAAGTCCTCCCAAGTCATCTCAGTAACATCTCGCTGGATCTGAACTGTTTCCCACCAGAGGCGAGCATCTTTCCGTAACATAAATGATGCACAGAGGACTTTCTCCTGATCATTGAGTCTGAGGAAATTTAGGGCGACCTGGAGGTCAATCAACCAGTTGTCGGCCTCAATTGGGTTTGTAGACCCCTCGAATTCTGGTGCCTTCATGCGCCGAAATCTGTCATAAAGTTCTTCTGGAGTTCGAACCTGAGGTGCTGGTGGTACAGCTACAGGCGCAACAGGTATTTCAGGGGCTATGGGGTTCTCTGGAATCACCGGGTCAACATCAGGAATTTCCGGTGCAGCAGGCTGATTCACAGGTGCTGGTGGTATTCTGGCATCAGCAGGTCCCTGATTCTGCTGAGCTAACTGAGCTCTAAGCCCCCCTATCTCTTGCTGTTGGGCTAACATCATTTGCCTTAGCTCATTTAGCTGGGCCGCAAGATCAACGTCTTGGGTCGGTACTCTTCTGCGCTTTGGTGGCATGGTTCTGTACGGAAAATAAGGAAATAATTTTAGCTTCTTGAAATCATGCCTTTTATATAGAATCATAATCTTTATTCCATATAAAAGCATAATATGAACATATCTGAATTTATCATGTTCTTGTTCGTATCTCCTTTACAACAGGAGTTCATAACCATAATATTTTTGGAAAATATAAAACTTTCCCATCATCTCCGTACGTCACCTAGTTGCCACCACAAGGCTAAGGCACCACCCATTGTCATCCCAGTGTCCAACATTTTCCAGCATGGCCGTTGAAGAAAGATACTTACTATGCACATAAAATCTTAACTAATTGTAAGAAAATAACATAACTTACTTAGGCCGTTGCAGAAGCGATGTGAGGCGAAGTGAAGTAGGCTGGCAGGATACCGCTCTGATACCAAACTGTGGCGCCCCGACTTCCCAAGCCAGGCCGACACTATACATACTTGTTCTTTTCTTGAAAATTTGAGACAAATTATTTTTTTTATTTTAAAACATATTCACATAAGTTATTTAGTAGAGAAAAACTTGTCATGCATACATACCATACTGAAGGTATAATCTCAAGTCTTTAAACTTCATACATACTGCACAACATAATTTACTTTTGAAATATATCTATTTTAACTCAAAAGCGGTTGCGGAAAATTTTGCGTAGTGGTATCCCACACCGCCCTTCACCCGCCGCATCGTCTGCATAGCCCACCACTTAAACTGCAGGCTTCTTACCTACAGTATGAATATAAGAGTGAGCTTTCGCCCAGCAAGTATAAACGTAATCTCACAAAATAATTCAAACGTCTTAAAATATGCCAATCATCATGTAGCTTATGCATGAACCATTTATGATTGATTGAAAGTCTTATGCTTCATTATTGACTCAATCTTTAATTTATTATCTTGTCTCAACATGTGGGCCCATAGTGTACGTACCAAAAGCGCGCAGCCTCCAGACAAAGCTAGGGTTTGCAAGGCCCTAACAGTTCTGGGAATTATAACTTAACCCTCACGCATCAACGAGAGGTATATGTCACAACTGAATCATGTAGCCTCCACGATCACGGGAGGTTGGTACGACACCTTACTTGATTTATCTTACCATATGATTTAACATTAGTGAACATGCCTCATGATGTCACTATGTCATATCAAACTTAACACTTGCTATAACATGGCATTTTGAAAACATGGCATTTTTAAAACCATGACATTTTTGTAAACGTGGCATTTTTGAAACCATGACATTTTAGAAAACATGGCATTTTTATAACATGGCATAACATGTAACATGTCGTAGCATATCATCGCATATCATAACACAACATAGCATGTATATTTAAACATATAGTGTAAATAGCATAGCTTAACATAGCATATATGAAAATAGTATTTACTATTTTCACACTGTAGGTGAGGTTTGATACTTGCCTGATATGCTAGGTTTCTGGTTTTGTTGCTTCAACCCAGATCGCAACTGCAGGTTACTTCCTGCTATTAAAAAGAACATAGGATAAGGATCCTATAAGATGTTGGTAACTTTTCCAACATTCATACACAATCTTAGTTATATGTCCCCCAATTATACACATGATAACTCATTAGGTTACATGAGGTAACCCTTGAGGTGGTCAATATTTTATGGTCAAACTTAGTCAACCAAAGTCAACATTTTGGTCAACTATGGTCAACCCTCTATGGGTCAAACTTGGGCTTTGGGCTTGGCCCAGTAACTCGGGTATCCTTCCCGGTTACTATCCGTCAACCTCTTGTTACTATACTTTGGCTTTAAAAATCTAATTTCCAAATTTGAAAAATTTGACAACAATCTTTTGTTTAACTTGAAAATTCGTGGTTTTTAAAGTGTGACTTTATAAAAATCATTATAGGCTGAAAACTGCCTTTGAAACAGTTTTCATAATCAAAACAGGGGTGTTGGTGCAAAAATATAGTTTTTCTGCATTGTTTTAGAAAATCCTGTGCAGGAATTTCCTGTTTCCGGCACAGTCTTTAGAAATCCGTGTCAGTTTAAAAATCCAATTTGAATTTGAAAAAGTTGTCTTCATGAAAGTTTTAGCTCTTGAAAAATCCTAAAACTTTCGTGTTTTACGAAAAATTTAATTCGGACTCTAACATGTTCATATTGCTGTTTGAACTCACCTGGCCGTGTATAAATCCTGGGCACGGTCAGGCTCGGAGTTTTACAAAAACGAAGGCCTTTGGAGCCTTATTTTCAAAAACTGTCCACGTTGTCCTCTAGGAAAATCTCTTCTCAACAACTTTCATGTTTTACGTTTTTCCCAATTCGGCCTCTAAAGGCCTCAAATTTCACTTTCCAGAAAACTGGCCAGTTTGTACCCGAACTGGCAGTTTTCATTCTTAAATTCGTTTTACGTCTTATTGTCGCAAATCTAACTCAACCGAACACGCGGGAGCCTAGATAGCATACATGCAGCGTTTTCTAACGTCCCACATTAACAATCATGCTACTCAAATGCGCCCATGCAAACCAAAAACCGAACTGTCCTAGCCTAGGTTTGCATGATTCTAGGTTGTCTCACCATTCCATAACCGAAACTAACAACCTAGCATGAAATTTTGGAACCGGTTTGCACATAAAACAGGGGACATACATTTCATCATCCATCTAGCATGCACCCTAACATTCATACAAGCATAAACATAACCATTCAAACAAGCATAAACATAACCAATCAAAGCCATTAAACCAAACCACCCTTAATACCTAATCAAGCACCATACCTAAACTATTCTAGGGCAATAAGTAAATTGAGCTTATGCTCTTACATCCCTTGCTTGGAAATACATATAAATTTCCTAATTGAAATTTAAATTGAAGAGCTTAGGGTTTAAGGGATTACCTTGATCACTCAAGATTTTGGGCTAGGGTTTGGTCCACTTTTTCTTCCTCCTCCTAGGCTCCACCTAACCGGTTTCACTCCACCAATTGCACCAAGATTTCGGTTGATTCCTTGGTGGCTTCTTGAACTAAAATCAGCCACTAACCACTCTCAATTTTCCTCACTTTTCCTCCTTATCACAGCCGGCCTCTAGGCCTAGAAAAAGGGCACAAAAATTTTCAAAACCCTTGCTTGTTGTTGTAGAGAAAAACCGACTACCCTAACACTAAAACCCCTTTGGTTCTCAAATTTTTTTCTTTGTTCTTGCTCACCCTTGAAAGTCCGGATTTTTGAGAGAGAAAATGGCAAGAGTTTGGCTTAGGTTTTCTAATTTTTTTGAATTATGGGTTCACCTATTTATAGGTGATGAAGAACTTTCTAAAATTGCACCATTAGTCCTTGAAAAAGCAAGGAATCACACAAAAAGGGGGGTATGTGGCCGGCCATGACTCTTGGAGAACAAGCAAGAAGTTTCTAGAATAGGACACTTGTCTTTCAATGGTTGGTTCATGGAATTATGATGTCATAATTCCAAATAAGGTGATGTCATAAATCAAAAGGTAGATGATGTCATACTAAGGCCTCGTTTGGCTTTTTCTTCAATATACAGTCCACTTTTATGCTAACACAGATAAATCTAATACTGTTTTCATTAATACACAGTACAATTCAGTACTGTTTTGCTTGACTGCAGTCCAAAATTTATCTGTGTATAGTTGGACTGTATAAAAATTTTTCTTTTTATTTAAAGCCATTTGGTCTTTAATATCCTATTTTAGGTGCTTGATTTTTCTATGGTGGTTTTAAAACTTAATTATACTATCTTGCCCGTAAAGACGGTTTCCACAGTATGTTTCCCATACAATTGCACATAAACACATAGTACAAACTTTAGATTTCTTATATACAAGAAAATCATGAGTTCGTGAAAATTTTTGGATATTACAAAAGGACTGCTAGTAGTTCAGGACGTTTTGGATGAAATTTCCCTTTTATATTGATTTTGAGTGTATATGGCCAACATCATAAACTAATGAAAAAAAAAATAAAAAATAAAAACCATCAATACGAAATCAAAATTATAAAAAACTATTAAAAAAGCTTATAAAATTTACATACCTCAGGAGTTAGGCAATGTATATGGGCAATATACTTGCAATCTTCACAATAATAAATACGAAAATGTAGATCCACTTCTTCTTCACATACATCGCAGTAGCATTCATCTGAATCATCTTCTAAAATCAAATGATCATGAAGAATCAATGGATGAATGTGGTATTCATACTTAATGGTAATTGGCAAGGGACCGCATAGGAAATGAAGATTAAAAACACATTCCATGCAGCGAAACAAGAAGGATCGAGTATGATTAACTTCATCAGGAACAACACCGACCCAACTCTTAAAAGATTTTTGACAAACATCACATTGAATCTCACAAGATGCATTCTTCACTAAAGGAAGCAAGTGGTCGTGACTTCGACATTTCACGAATATTGTGTCAAGAGAAACACAATTTGGACACAAGTGAAAGTCACATCCATCTTCACGGCAAGTGAAAATGAGAGAACAATTTTTTTTGCAGCATGAACGGCAAGATCGAGGTTTGCTAACCTGGAGTATGAGAGGGTGGCGTGAGTGAAAGGGATGCTTGATTTTCAGTTGTAAATCTGCACATGATTTGTGGAGAAAATTCTCACACTCTTTCGAAGTGCAAGAATAGGCTGGACCAGACCAGAAAGAATGACATGCAAAGCAGTTAGCTCTTCCCTTCCTTTCATCTTCATGTTCGACCAGTATCATTGGATTCTGATGGCAGACATACTGAGGGACATTGTGATGCTGGCCGCTGCAGTCGACATCGTCGGATGTTAAAATCGTCGGGAGTGGAATCATAGCGCAAGTCATATGCATGTGGAAATTAGGGCATACGTCACATACATAAGTGTATTCATCATTTTCGAAGGGCTTCTCGCAGTAATAGCAGCAACTACTACTACTAAATGATTGCTTGGCAAGCATCAAATGGTGGAGAGCGTGCAACGAGTGATTGATGTGTAGCGGCAACTCTGCACATTTCTTGTGGATTAAATAAAGGCATTCGTCGCAACCGTAACCACTTGGATCATGTTGTCCGCCGAATGAACGATTGCAGATGAAGCAGCTATGTACCTCCAAAATATCCCTGTGAAACTGCAAATCATGCTTGTGACTGAAATGTTTAATTTTCCTCTCACCCATTTTTTCCCTCTCACAATATCTATACACTCAAATTGCGGAAGAAATACGTCAATGCAATCATTTATTTCCCCGGCTTATATATATATATATATATATATATATATATATATATATATTCCTAGTGCACTCCAATAGTGTCTGCGAAATCCACCCCAAGAAATTTCTCTGTAATATTATATTCTTTCCTTAAGTTCTACGGTAAACAACATATATTCATTCCTTAAGTTTCTCTTCTAAAATATATGTATACTTTTCAAATCCTACTTTTTAAATGGAATTACAAATCGATTTAATCTTTAACTTTAATTTCCGTACAGTCTGTATATTTATATATGTACTCTAAATTAGGATTTTGCACAATTAAATTTTGGAATCTATTTCAATAATTGTTTTTGATCCAGTCTTGCATTAAATAAAAAAAAAAAGGGAAAGAAATAATATAAAAGGTAAGGATTGAAATTATTGATCAATTTCTTAGTTAAGAAATAGAAAATTAATTGCTATAGTAACTTTTGCTTTTGCTTTTGCTTAGATATTCTAAGCGAGTTAAATCTTACTCAACACAAAGTTATTCAAGATAGTTTGAAAAGACTTTAATTTGTACCAGTCACATAGCATGACGAGAATAATTTCTTCCTTCCTTACTTAAAACAAAAAAACAAAAAAAAACAAAAAAAAAAAGATAATTCCTTCCTTGCAATCTTTTACTTTTCTTTTCACTTTCGTAAAGATATTCTCTATTAATTATAAAGACAAAGAATTCTCCCCCTATTTCACAAACTTTAGCCGTAAAAGTCTAGACAACTCTCTCTTAAGAAAGAGGCAATTAATTAATAATTAGTCATTCCTTTCTTTTGTTTAAGCCTTTTCTTTTAGAGTGTGTTTGGTAGGAGAAAAAATAAAAAGAAAGGAGAGGGGTGAAGAGATTAGTAAAGAAATGCACAAGTACACTTTAAGGCCCCAGGTATATAATGGATTCAAATTAATTTTATACGTGTGTCTAATGCTTTCTTGGTAATAAGTGGAGATTAGTAATGAAGCAATCTATACGTGTGTATAGATTTATTACCAGACTAGAATTTTGCAAATGCTTTGGAACATGTTTGAGTAATCAGGCTTAAAATTAATATTTGTTTCGATATAACAATCTATAAGAAAGTAGAAGCTATATATGTGAATATATATACATTTATGTTATTGAAAAGATATATACATTTTTATATAACTATACACAATTTTCGAAGTAGTTATTACTTTCAACAAGAGTGAAGGCCTAAAACGGTTCGGTCTAGTGGCTCCGAAGATGTTTGGGTGGGATGGGATTTAGAGGGGAAGTTAAGCGTTTGTTATCATTTTGTGTCCAAGATTGAAATTATTGTTTATTTCATTTTTATTTAATTTCTTATGTGTTGAATTTTAAATAAGGAATCTAAACTATACAATTTATGATAAAATCAGGTGTAATATTATCATTAGACTATATCTACAGCCATATTGTTGTTAATGGATTAATTAAGTTGAAAAATATATAGTTAATTACTTGTCATTGTCACTTTTCTTTTTGGCTATTATAAGCCATTTATTTCTATTTCCACGGAAAGCTAATAAAGAATAATGCACATTTTGAACTGTTTGCTTCGAAGTGGATAAATTTTTATTTTTTAAGCCCCATAATAACACGGCAAGGATATTTCCTCTCTTGCAATCCTCTCTCTCTTTTCACTTTCTTAAAAATTTTCTCTATATATATTTACAGCTTTTTAATTCAATGCATATAATCCCTCTCTAGCAATCCTTTCTCTCTCTCTCTCTTTTCACTTTCTTAAAGATATTCTCCATCTATTCACAACTTTTTTCCGAAGAAGTCTAGCCTTCCAGAAAGAAGACATCATATATATTAGTTGTCAGTTATTCCATTTCTTTGGTTGAGCCTTCAATTTTACTCAAGTCTTCCTTACTTTTGTCTTCCTTTTCTTTTTGGTGAATAAGCATTCATCTTTGTCTTCTTTTGTCACATGAAAGTTTATAACACAAATTTGGAAAGGAGATCACCTATATTTATCACCACCCCCAAGTCCAAATTTATCACAAGTTAGACCTCTAAAGCCCGAATTCCGTAAATAATTTTTTTTCTTCTGCTACAGCAAAAAAGCCCTTTAACGACATTTAAAATATTCATCAAATGAGTTCCATGACATTTTTTAAAAGGTCATGAATGGCATTGCCGTGGAAAGTATTACATTTTTAACAACATTTTTTTCGATGTTGTGGAAAGTATTACATTTTTAACAACATTATTTTTTGATGTTGTGATCCATTCGTGAATTCTTTTTCCTCGACATTAGAGTGGTGTTATCTATTACCTTCCCGTTGGTATCTCATTACATATGACAACAATTAAAAAAATGTCATGATTGGTATGTATCACGGCAGTTCAAAGATGTCGTAATTGTACACATATCATAGCAGTTTGAAAATGTCGTGATTAGTACATATTGCAACAATAAAATGATGTCGTGATTAGAAAAAAATTACGACATTAAAAGCATGTTGTTAATAGGAAAACCATGACGTTAATAAGATGACGTCGAAATCATTTCCACGACATTGGATAAGTGTCATGCATTCTTGAATTATTAAAAAAACTAATAAAATATTTTTTTTATTGTTGATTATTTATAATAATAAATACAAATTTCAGAATACATGAATTAATAAAATAAATAAATTTTTACTAAAATAATATTATTTATTATTGATTATTTATAAATGTGAATATAAAATTTGGTTCATTCCTATTAAAAAAAATTGGTTCATATAAATAAAAAAAAATACATTATCACACAACACGAAAAATAAAACTTTCATTGTCAATAAATTTCCAAAAGTCATTGTCAATGCATTTGAATTGGAGGTATTGTTCAAGGAATTCCTTGGCTATCTTTAATTAGGATACAAAATAATTACGATTAATTAGGAAACAAGAGAAAGTGAGGAGAAAGAATGAGGAGTGAGAAAGTGATGAGAGATAAAGAGGAGAGAGAAAGTGAAGAGAAATTATGAGAAGCAAATGAAGAGAGAGAATGAGAAGAGAGAAAGTGACATAGTTTAAAGAGAAACTAACGAGAGATAATGAGGAGAAAGAAAATGATGAAAGATAATAAGAAGAATAAGAGAAACCCGTGAAAACCGACGGTATTGTATGGTTGGTTGCGCCAGATAATGGTTGTTTCCGGCTATTACCGGCATATATTAAGTTACTGTTCATATTCAATCAGTAAATATTTACTAACTACCATAAGTCCCAAACGTATCTTACATAGATTATAAGAAGTTAAACAGTACTACTGATCATAGGATACTAATACTATTCAAAATAACGGAAATTTAAGTTGTTCTACTTATCACAACATATATATTCAAAATAATTGTGTAAAATATTGTTTAGTAATATCCATTACCGCCCTTTACATTCACTTCGCAGCCCTCCAGTTCATGCTTTAAAAATTCCTTCTTGGCAATGTTCCTCTCCATCTTTTAGTTCGAACTTGTGCAATTCACCATTCTTATTTATTTCATTATATGATTAGCCTTTTACTTACAATATCTTCTGTTTCAGAATGTTCACTCTTCTAAATGGTGCTCCATTTAAGATGCAGAAATTGCCTATTGTTTTCTGCTTTGGGATCATAATGTCCTGGCAATCACTTTGTTGCATGAGCTTAGATCAATCTGAAAATAGAATTAAAATACAGTCAAAGATGCCTCTCGGAAATGGGAAGAAACAATGTAGAGTATTAAAATCAAAATTATTGTTGTACTATCTTCGTTTTAAAAAATAGAAAATTAATTGCTACAGTAACTTTTGCTTTTGCCTAGATATTATAAATGAGTTAAATCTTATATTCAGTATAAAAGTTATTCAAAATTGTTTTGAAGACTTTAATTCATCTCCGCGATAATACAAGAAGGATAAGTTCATTCTTTTCTTAAAAAGGGGGGAAAAAAAATGAAAGAACGATAATTCCTTCCTTACAATCCTTTCCTTTTCTTTTCACTTTAATTCTTAAAATATTCTCCATTTGTTATAAAGGAAAAGATATTCCCCATTTTGCAGAAAAAGTCTACGCAATTCTCTCTTTAGAAGTCATTCCATTTCTTTGTTTAAGACTTTTCTTAGGGTGTGTTTGGTAGGAGAAAAAAGTGGAAGATTAAGAGTGTGTTTGGTAGGAGAGAAAAATGGAAGGAAAGGGAGGGATGGAGGGATTGGTGGAAGGATTTTGATAATTATATAGTTGTTTGGTAGGAGAGAAGAGAAGAAGGAAGGGACTTCTAATCCTTAAAAAATCCTCAATTTTAATCCTTTCAAATTGGAGAGATTTTTGGAGGGATTCAATCTATATCATTGGTTAAAGATAAGATAATCATTTTACAAATAAAATATATTATTTCCTTTCCTTTGCATCTCTATACCAAATAAGAGAGTTGATTTTTGCTTTATTTCCTTCTTATCATACCAAATATCATGAAAATAAGGAAATCTCTCTACTTCCACATCTCCCTCACCTAGGTGATCTACCATTCTCTCCTTCTACCTTTCTCTACCTCCTACCAAACATAGCCTAAAGAAAAAAGGTGAAGAGATTGGTGAAACGAATTCATTACAAGTACACTAAAAGGCTCTGGTTATAATGGATTCAAATCAATTCTGAACCCTAAAGTGTGTCTAATGCTTCCTTGGTAAGGAACAGAGATTGTAATAATAAAGTTACTTATATGTGTGTATCGATTCATTACTAACTAGACTAGTAATTTTGTGTAGGCTAACAATTAATATTTATTTCGACGTAACAAACTATAAGAAAGTATGAACTTATATATACTTTGAAAAACACATACATATTTATACAATCCTACAAAATTTTCAGAGTAGTTTTTTACTTTCACCAAGAACGAAAAAAAAAATATAGATAGGCTTAAAACAATTCGGTCTTGTGACTTTGGAGATGTTTGGGAGGGATGGGGTTTTGAGGAGAAGTTGCATTGATATAATTGTGTCCAAAAGGAAAAAATGGAAGGAAACGTTATAGAGATAAAGATCGAAATTGCTGTTTATTTTATATCAAGCAAAGTTTGCTTCACTACAAATTGTTATTTATTAGTTTAATTGAAAAATAGTAAATTACTTGCTGTAGTCACTATATTTCTATTTCCATGGAAAATCAAGACTGTACATTTTGAATTGTACATTGCTTTGAATTGGATTAAATAATTTCTTTTATGTTCTTGATAATACGATAAGGATAATTCCTCTCTTGTAATACTTTCTCTCTCCCTTTTCATTTTCTTAAAGATATTCTCCATCTATTTATAACTTCTTTACTTAATGCCCACGATAACACGGAAAGGATAATTCCTCTCTTGCATTAATCCTTTCTCTCTCTCTTTTCACTTTCTTAAAATTATTCTCCATCTACTCACAACTTTTTTATTTAATGTCCGTGATAACACCACGACAAGGATAATTCCTCTCTAGCAATCATCTCTCTCTTTTCGCTTTCTTAGAGATATTCTCTATCTATTCACAACTTTTGCCAAAAAAGGCTAGCCTTCTCACCAGAAGACACAACATATTAGTTATCATTCTATTTTCTTTCTTTAGGCCTTCTATTTTACTTAACATACATACCGAATATATTTTTCTCTTCCTTCCTTTTTTTTTTTTTTTTCCTGGTGAATAAGCATTCGTCTTTGTCTTCTTTTGGCTCATGAAAGTATGTATTTTACTATAATTTGCCCTATACACAAAATTAGGATGGAGATCATCTATATTTGTCTCTATCCCCGATCAAAATTTAAAACAAGTTAGACCTGCAAAGGCCAAATTCTCAAAATAAATATTTCTCTTCCGTAATTTTTTATTTTGCCTTGAAATCATTAATTAGGATGCAAGATCATTATGATTAATTAGGAAACAAGAGAAAGTGATGATAGAGAATGAGGAGTTAGAAAGTGGTGAGAGAGAAAGTGAATAGAGAGAATGAGAAAAGACAAAAGAGAAAGTGAAGAGAAATTATGAGGAGCAAATGAAGAGATAGAATGAGGAGTGGAACTAGAAAAAGAGAAAGTGACACAATTTAAAGAGAATGATGAGAGATAATAATAAGAGAAACTAGTGAAAAACCGACGGTAGTATTATTGGCTACCCCTGATAATGGTTGTTTCCGGTTGTTACCGGCATATATATTATGATGTACACCAGAGGTTACTGTTTGGAATGGTGATGGACACCGGCAGTTATCGGTTACAGTTAGTATATGGTGGAAGCCTACTGTTGCTGACTGGTATATATCACGGTGGATACAAATTATAGTAATATGACATTAGCACAACATTTTTCTATGATTTTTTTTTTCTTTTTTTTTCATGGCATAAGTCGATTCAAGGAAATAATTTGTGACATTCGTGTACTTCAATAATTAATAACGGTAGAAGAAATCATCTTGTCTTTTTTCGTGATTGTTGCAAATATATGTTGACTTGTAAGAATATTGCTCGTCCATATTGTCCAGCAGAGGCTTCAGTTGCTAAGTGCAGGTGGATTTATTTCTAGAAGTTCGTGAATATCTCTTCCTTATGATCAACTGTTTCAATGATATTGGTGTATTCATCATCTATTGGGTTTGTAAATAAGAACTCTTTTGAAAATTTTTATTCTGAATTTAAACATGAAATTTCTAGATAAATATATGATATTCAATTAATTTTAATCAAACAAATATACATGTATATTTAACCCCAAAAAAAAAAAAAAAACTCTTTTTCTTCCTAAAAAATTCTATTATTTAGTTAGTTTTTACTTCTACAAAATCCAGCCATTTTCCTAAACCACCCCAACTAATTTTGAGTAATCTTTGGAATGCTATTAAAAAAACCATCATTTTCAGAATCATACAACAAATTATTGAAACTTTAATTAATCCGAACTAGAAAAAAAAAATTTATGAATTCCCCCTGAACTATTTCATTAGTATCAGCATGTACTTTGAACTTTGAAACGTATCTATTGTACCCCTTGAACTATTATACATCTCTAAATTCACCCCCTAAATAGTGAGGACGACTCTGAATGAAATAACAGGTTGAGAACACATTTTCATTTCGTTATTCTCCATCTGTGCAATTACATTTTTACCCCCAAAGATTCGTTTAATTGCTGCTTTACCTTACTTTTTTTGAACTTGAAAGGTGAAAAGGGGTTTCAATTGGTGGACATTTTAGTCATTATGAAAAGCCCAAGTGCCTATTTGGAGTGCCATTTTATTCAAATTTTGAAATGTTAGGCCCCAGAAATTAAATAGGGAGAAATTATAAAATTTTACATGGACGTTCCCTTTACAATAAAACAGTAAACAAAATTCCAATAGCATTTTGCTCTTTACATATATATATATATATATATATTATATATATGTATGAGAAAGCATCCATCGATTTATTGAAGAGGTTTTAACCAGAACATCTCCTAGGCTAAGACATTCTTTTGATTAAAATTAAAAACTACAAACAAATGTCAGCTTAAAATTTCGTGTAAGAATGATCTTTACTGGATTTTTCCAAAAATCAATCTCCATTTTTACTCAGAAGGAAAAAAAAAATGATTTACTTATAATTGACGATTCTTCTGTTAACCTTAATCAGTGAAAGACTAATTATATTTCTATAGTTTGAGTAACCACTTGATGTATCAAAAGCCGGCTTTTCTTCTTGCCAAGTACATGGCTTCGTACTTCAAAGTTTAGTCTCGATCCTCGAGATTACGGCTATTAGGTCCTCTGTAAGTTAAAAGTTTTTCCATCTTAAAACATGTAAAATTGTGACATACCACCTAATTTTTATTAATTTTTCATTGGGAAAATTCGTGAAGAGCTAAAAAAAAAACATACATTCAAAATATTATCACATTTATAATAGTTTTAAAATGTTTATCTTTTTTAAAGATAAGTCAAATATTAATTTAATGTATCTTTTCAAAATAATCCTCGATCAACCATAAAAGTATTCTGATTTTCTATCAAGATGCCATTTGGTATACTGGTAAAATATTGTTTGGCATTCAACATGTCTCTGATCCTTGGTACCGGTCTCCAAGAGTATACTGGCAGAAAATTCCCTAATTTTCAAAATCATAACACCAAAAATTGAAAATTCTCAAAATTGAACCCTAATTTTCAGTTAATTTTTAAGTAATGAAAATTCCCAAATTGGAAAAAATTAAAAATACCCAAATTGAAAAATAAAACGTAAACCCCAAGAAATTGAAAATCCCCCCCAACTTCCCATCCCCTCGCCAACCCCCGCCGCCACAGACAGTCGAGCTCCGATGCCATTCCGACGGCCGAGCTCTGAAGCCCATTCCGAGCCGCACGCGAAGAGAGAAAGAGAGAGAGAGAGAGAGAGAGAGAGAGAGAGAGAGAGACGGCCGCCTCTGTTGCCGAGAACGCGAGGGAGATGCGCCACGAGACGACGAACCGCCCACGAAGAAAGACAGAGAGAGAGGTCGAGAGCGCGAAGTCGAGATCGAGATCGAGATCGCTTGGGCCAAATCTCCAACGGCGAAGAACCGTGCGCCGCGATCTGGCGATGGCGACGTCGACCACGACCAAAGAGGAACGAAGGAGAGAGAGAGAGAGAGAAAGAGAGAGAGAGAGAGAGAGAGAACGGAGGGGGAGAGAGAGTCAGATTTGAAAAGATGAGAGAGAGAAGTAAAAGAAGAGAGAGAAAACGAGAGTGGGAAAAGTGTGAAATTTAGGATTTGAGGGTAAATTTATCTTTCTAAAGTGTCCGGTCAAACAACAACAACAAAAAAAAAAAAAAAAAAAAAAAAAAAAACCTGATTTGGTTGGTAAGTTTAAATTTATTATTTCAAAATTTTCTTTATCTTTTTCTTAAAAAATTTTTTTTTTTTCTCAAAACGTTTTTTGTCTTTTCTGAAAATTTAAAAAAATTTACTATTGAAACTTAAAAATTTCAACTCAAACTCATACACCAAACGGACACAAAATGATCGAGAGAGTGAAAATCCGAATCTATAATTAAATGAAACAAAAATTTAAAACATAGACACAAAAATGATATTCCCACAGTTTCCTCTTCTCAATGACCAAAAGAGCCCAGCAGCTCATGACAGAATCCAATGTTACAAAGCTGGTAACGTTTGACTAGAGGAGTAGAGTAAAGCCGAGGACGCAGACCCAAGACACAAGGGAGCTTAAGCCCCCTCTAACTTTTTCTTAATTGTCTTTTTATATATGCATTTGTCACAAATTTACAAGTAGTTCCCCTTTAAAAATTAAAAACTTAATTGCATTCCTATAAAAGTTAAAAATTTATAGTTATTAGCCCCCTCTTATCAAAATTTCTGACTTTGTCACGGGGTAAAGTCACTGCTTTTGGTTCCAAGTTCAACGACAACAATTTATAATTTCTAGCTAACCGACGTGTTGTTTTTTCAAACTCAACGACTAAATGACAATACTTTTTGACTTTTTAGAAAACAAAAACATTTGGGCTGTTTTCATGCATGCATGTCCACCAAATTATTCATCCAATCCCAGATTATTATTTCAATTTTGATTTTAAAATTACATTACCGTAAACGTTTATATGCAAACAGCTCATGCGTTAATAATTCGTAAAAAAAAAAAAAAAAAGGACGGAAAAACTTCACATAAGGTTATTTTAAAATTTTTTCAAATATTTTATGACCTAAAAAAAAAAAAGAAAGAGAATTTCAAGAATCCTTACCATCAACAACAGTACTCGATATGTATAAAGCAACAGAGGATAAGTGGAAATGTGAGATTTCATACATAAATATATATATATATATATGTATATATATATATATATTGAGGAAAATATATATATATATATATATATATACATATATATGTATAGAAAACATCCTAGCTTACTCTAAAATCTAAATCAAAACCTTTTAATTCCCCGAGTAAGATACGAAGCGACCTTTTTGCTTTTTTAGAGAACAAAAATAAAATTTTCTTTGGCCAGGAAATAACAAATTATTCAGCCAATTTTTTTTGAATTTGGAGTTAGGGATTCGAACTCTACACCTTATGGTAAAGTCAGATGTAGAATTATCGTTAAATTATGTGTGCAGTTACATTATTCAATCAACTTTAGCCTCATGTTTCATAGGAGAAAAAAAAAAAAAAAAAAAGACCAGAATTTAAAAAAAATTTTGAAACAACTATACAAACAAGAAAGATTGATATTTCTAGAAAATCTCTTCTTAACCACAAGAAATACCTACCTTTTGAAGATGAATTATAATTCGTTCGAAGAAGAAGCTGAAATTTTCCAACAATATATTTTTTTCCCTTCTTCGCTTGAACACCTTTTACGTAAAAGCTAATTCATTAATATCCATTAATATCTCAAGGAAAACAAAAACACTGTGATTAGTAGAGTCTGGGGAGAGGGGATGTTACAATCTGATTTTTCAAACCGAACTGTTGCTTACACACTGTTGAAAAAAAAAAGAGAGAGAGAGAGAGAGAGAGAGTACATTTTACATGCTCAACAACAGCCTTTAAGGATAAAATGAGCAGCAAAAAAATGAAATAAGCATATAGCAAAGAGAAATTACTCGTTTTGTACAATTTTTATTTTTATCACTATTTTCCAATTGCTTGGATTCCGAGGCGATTCGAATTTACGGAAATACTGTTCCTCCGTGGTCTCTGCAAAGGAAGGGGAACAAGCTTCGTCTATCACAAATTAGTTGAGTCTCTATTTACCGTCATGATGTTTTGTAAGTAACTCGATATGCTCCGCAAAGGGAAAGAAAGAATCTGCTCAAAACTGTTTTCCTGTAACTAACTTGAAATCTTATGTGTTGATGTTCACCGTTCATGTCAACCCAATATGTCTGGGCACCGGGTAAGCACCAATGAAGGCAGTCCTGGCCCCAGACTGCAACTGCATCTTTCTTTCCCAACCATGTACTGCTGGATGGGCATTCGCTCTGAATTCGCTCAAACGAGTCAGGTCGAGTTATTGGATTTCTGTGTCTTTCAGTGCGTATTGGATCAGAAGGTTCAGAGTTCTTGCTTCTTTATTCACTCCATTGTTTCTGGGATCAAACCACAAGTTAATAAGCTGCCCACATATTATCACAGTATAATTTTCTCAGGAAAAGTATCTTCCACGAAAAATAAGGGGGAAGCAACATTTGTTTATAAATAATCCAAAGTAGAAGTAATGGAGGACATGATAAGAATTTTGAATTTAAATTTCTATAGTAATCTATCAGGATATATGTTTTGTGTTTGGTATTTAATTTTGAATCTAAGGGCCGTTTGGGGGAGTGTTTACAAAATACTTATTCCAATTTTTTTTTTATTCAACTCAAAACTACTTTTCACTTATTAAAAAAAAAAAAAAAAAAAAAACTACTTTTTACTATTTACATCTCCAGATCTCTCTTAAAAACTCAAATATTAAAAGTCCATAACTTTATCATTTCAAATCGAAATGAGATTTTTTTTTTCAATTGCATAGAATTTCAAGAGAAAGGAGACATGATTCATATTTTTTTTTTTCCCAACACATTTCAACCAAACATTTTTCTTTTTTCTTTTTTCTTTTTTTTTGTTGCTCTTGTCATTCTGAGCGATTTTTTTTTTTTAAAAATCATCTCATTTCAATTTTAAATAAGAAAGTTATGGACTTGTGAAATTTGAATTTCATGAAATGGAAGAGAGAGAAAGAAAGATGCAGATTTGGGAGTTTTGAAATTGAACCTACAAAATTTCATCTCCAATAGAGGAACCAAACAGGCCCTTAGCATGATTTTTAAGAATTTATTTAAATGGATCATTTTGTTAGTTTTAGTTTCATAAATAACTTGGTGACTGTGATGTCAAAGGAGAGTTTTATGATTGATTAATGTATTTTGAGATATCTAGTTTTGAAAATCTCTCTTTCTCTCTCTCATCTCCCCTCTCTCCCTTGATTTTCTTATCACTCTCTCTCTCTCTCTCTATCGATCTCCCTGTCCCTTTCCTCTATCCACTCTCCCCTACGATGTCCATCTCCGCGACCAACCCAAGGCCCTTCGACACCAAGTCAAAGATCCTAGTGTAGCACGAACCACCCTCATTTATTGATGCAGATCCCTCTGCTACCAGTCCCCTACACGACCAATCAAGATCGTCGCGAGTCCAGTAACACCCCTAGGTTGTCGCCACCGTGTCGGGATTTGATATATATATATATATATATATATCTTTAAATTTCTGATTTCTTTTTATTTTTTAAGGTTTTTTTATTGTCTTTATTTTCTTAAGGTTAGTTTTGGAAAATTAAATAAATAAAAATTGAGATTTCAGCTTAAAAAATAAAATAAAATAAAAAATGGGACCAATCGAGCAATTAAGATATGAATGGATTTGTTAAAAAAAAATTGACATTTTTTGTACCCTTCTAAGGAAGTTAGGGTATTTCAGCTCAAAAATTGAGGACCAAAATACACAAACTTAATAATTTAGGGATCAACCCAATAATAAACACAAATAAATAAAGGAATTTCAATGAACAACAAAGGAAAACAACTATAAAAAGAACAACAAATGAAATAGTTTTGGGTGTTTGGTGACGAGTTGAAGAGAGTGAAAGAAGAGAGAAGAAAACGACAAAGTTCGATCCATATGGCCGGTATTCGTCAAGAGAGAGTGATTTTTTTGTTTTTTTATTTTTTTGTTTTCCCTCCATTTCTGGGAGTTTTCTGTCTATAGAATTTTTTTTAAGATGCTATTTACCTCAAATTGTAACGCCCCGACTTCCCACGCCAGGTCGTCACCTTACTTACATACTGAACTTAAATTTGCGGAAAATTTGGGAGAATTTTTTTTTTTTTTTTTCTTTTAATTTTTATTTTTAAAACTTTCAACTTGAACTTCATCCTCAAACTCACACTCACTGATAGGTACTTACTCGAGTACCAAACTTTCAAACCCTCCTTGAAGGCCATCGAAATCAAATTGTAGACCAAACCCGACTTAATGCGGATTGGTACCACAAGAGGCAACTTACTTGCCATACATACATAAACTTTGTCATTCATACTTAAAACATCATGAAAATATGAAAATCCTTTTTCATTACAACATTTTTTTTTATAGAGTATATTTAATTTTTTTTTTTTAAATTCGTGGCAGTGTCCATCCCACATTTCACAGTCCGCAGCACCAGCCTTCCACAGTATTGCATCAGAGATTGCTGGCAGGTTGCTTACCTACAGCATAGACGTAAGACGTGAGCTTTCGCTCAGCAAGTACAACTATTACATCCGCGATGCAAAACACATATCATTATGCATGAACCAATTATGACCTCTTATGAATTAATTATGGATTCATAACTTAGCTTAGTTCTATTCCTTTACTTATCATGTGTGCTCGTACCGTGGTACATAGCCAAGGAATGGTTGAAGGCGGCAGTCCGTTTTAACTCAAACCATGAAACACAAAGTTTAACATGGAGTAGTTTAGGTAGCCATCCAATCCAACTCAAACCATGAACCATACCATTTAAACCCGCCTTTGTGGCAAGTCGGTACGACACAACATCTTACTTGTCTTGTTATTACCATGTGATTCAATATTAGTGAACATGCTTCATGATGTTACACTATTACAACATATAACATAACATACTTCCTCATAACATAGCATACCATAACATATCATACCATAATATACCATAACATAACATAACATATAACATACCATAACATACCATAACATAACATAACCTATAACATATTAGGCAAGTAACAACAAAGGGCCTATGCTGTAGGCGGAGTTGTACTTACCTCTTTTACTATGTCCTACTTGACGCTGTCCTTCCACTGGCACAGCTGTAGACCTTCTCCTGCTTGAATATGGAGATAGGTAAGAGTCTAATTCTTGTTGTGGAATGTTGGTGTCCTAACCAACATACCTACAAAATCTTAGTTGTATGTCCCCGATACCTGATATCTCACTTGGTCACAATTAGTTATCCTATTGTTTGAGAATAATCGAACTTTGATTATTCCTTAAGAGGCTACGTTGGATAACCTCTTGGGCTTTATCCTTGTCTATAAACCATTGGATTACTTCAATTAACCCTATATCTTAGCCCAATTAATTAATCTTGGTATTCTTTAGGGTTATCTTGACTAACCCTTAAGGTTAATTGTAGTCAAACTCTTGGTCAACCAAAGTCAATATTTGATCAACTACTGGTCAACCCTTGGTCAACTATGGTCAACCTTTTAGGGTCAACCTTGGGCTTTGGGGCTAAGCCTAGTAACTCGGGTATTATTCCCGGTTACGGTCCGTAATCGGCTTGTTTACAATTTTATCTCAAAAATTCTATTTTCTTACTTTTTGGAAATCTTGTGAAATTAGCTTCAAAATTTCCTTAATCTTCTTGTAAAAATTCATATTTTTGAAATGGGTTTTTTTTGTAAAATCATTTAGGGCTGGAAACTGCCTTTGGAACAGTTTCCCTAGTCAAAACAGTGGTTTTGGGGAAAGATACAATTTTTCCGAACTGTTTTTAGAAAATCCTGTGCAGGAATTTCCTGTTCCCTGCACAGTCTTTATAAAACCGTGTCAGTTTAAATATCCATTCCGAGTTTGAAAAAGTTGTCTTCACGAAAGTTGTAGTTCTCGAAAAATCCTAAAACTTTCGTGTTTTGAGAAAAATCCAGTTCTGCATGTATTCTTGTCAGTTTTAATTTGAAACTGACTGGTCGTGTAAACTAGGTCTGGGCAGACTAGTCTCGGTTTTCTGTAAAAACGGAGGCCATTGGAGCCTCAATTTGGGGAACGATCCGCGTTGCCCCCTAGGAAAAACCCTTCTGAACAACTTTCATGTTTTACGTTTCACCCAGTTCGGCCTCTAAAAGCCTTAAATTTCCACTTTCCCGAAACTGGCCAGTTTGGAATCCGAATTGGCAGTTTCGGTTGTTAAGTCCGGTTTACGTCCTATTTCGCGCAAACTACCTCAACCGAACTAGCGGGAGCTCTAATACACACATGCAGCGGTTTTCTAGCGTAAATTTTCTTTAATCACAATTTCTAACATCACCATGCAAATCTAATTGATATTGGATCAACTAAGTTGCATGATTTCGGTTGTACAAAACCTAACAAGCATACTAATTAAATTCTAGCAACCTAACACAAAATTATCACTCACCAACACTAGGGCAGATTGGGGACATATAATAAACTAGTATTTAGTATGCAAATTAAGAAAATTAAAGCAAGCATGCACATAAAAATCAAACCACCCCTAATTCTAGATCAAGCACAACCCTAGATTCCTAACTTTGGGCACAAAATAAATTGAGCTTATGCTCTTACAATTTCAACTTGAAATACATGTAAATTTCAAATTGAATGCTTAATTGAAAGAGATTAAGGTCTAGAATGGTTTACCTTGATTTATTGAAGAAATTGAGGCTAGGGTTTGGTCACAAAAATTTTCCTCCTAGGACACCACCCAAGGCCGGTTTTGTTGCACCAATTGGCACCAAAATTGGCTGATTCTTGGTGGCTGCTTGCACCTAAGATAAACACTCTTAAATTCACATTTTCTCACTCACTCACCCCCCCCCTTGGCAGCCGGCTGTTGGCCCCAAAATTGGGCACAAAAACTGCCAAAATTTCTACTTGAACTTGCTAGGGGAAACCGAAGACTACAAACATCAAAACCCCTAAGTTTCTCAATTTTTTTCTTCACTCAATCACCCACTTGAGATTGCAGATTTTTGGAGAGGGAAAATGGGCAGAGTTTGGCTGCTTTTTCTAAATTTTTTGGCTCAAAAACCGCCCACCCCCCTTGGGTATTTATAGGTGAGGATTTGGATCTCTTTGCAATTTTTTTGGTTCATCTTTTGCTCATAAATCCTTGGAGCAAAAATAATTGCACAAATTTTTGCCAAAGAACCCTCCAAGTGGCCGGCCATAAGCTTGGAGAACAAGAAAAATTTTTCTTCTAGAACAAGACACTTGTCATTCAAGGCTTGGTTCATGGAATTATGATGTCATAATTCAAAAATGGGATGATGTCATAAATCAAAAGGTAGGTGATGTCATCCTAAGGCCTCGTGTGGCTACTTTTTGAAAAAGCAGTCCAATTTAAATCCAACACAGATATTTCTAATACTGTGTTCACTAATACACAGTACAATTCAGTACTGTTTTGCTTGACTGCAGTCCAAAATTTATCTGAGTAAAAATGGACTGTAAAAATTTTTTTCTTATTTCTGAAAGTCATTAGGACTTTGATATCCAACTTAGTGTGCTTGATTTTTCTAGGGTGGTTTCATAGCTTATTCTAGCTATCTTGTCCAAAAAGACAATTTTCGCAGTAGATTTCTCATACCGCTTATCCTATTACTGTACAGTCATACCTTGACTGTTCTTGGTCAACTTTGACTTTCTTGGTCAAATTTTGACCAACATGGAATCATGAAATCTCATCACGCCATTTTCCTTAAAATGCCTTATACTAGGCTCAGTAATCCATCGTTGAGTCTCGTAACTAATTATCCGAGAACTCAAACTTATACCGATATTCTATTCCAAACATGATCTAGACTTAAGTTTTCCTCATTCAAAGGAAATCTAGAGTCATAAAAAATTCGGGTTATTACATTCTACCCTCCTTAAAAGATTTTCGTCCTCGAAAATTCGAATAATCCTGAGTGGCTTTTCTTCAAATCCACCATCAATCCATAACAAGTTACTATGGACATGAATAACTCCCATTTTAATACCCTAATGGGATCATGTTTTTTATATAGAACCATAATCTTCTTTCTATATCATTATAATTCATTCCTCATACTCTCATGCTTTCATACTTACATCATGCTTTCATAATTTTCATACCATCGTACTTTTCTTTCATACTGCATCACAAGAACTATTTACATGAAAAACTGAGCAAGTATATCATATAACTTGCCATGTCTGAAAAGCATATATATAACTTTTCCATACTTTAAAAACATATCGTATCACATAGCTTTTTCATATTTGAAAAGCATTTTGTGTCTTATTATCTTGTCTTAACATGTGGGCCCATAGTGTACGTACCAAATGCGCGCAACCTCCAGACAAAGCTAGGGTTTGCAAGGCCCTAACAGTTCTGGGAATTTTATAAGCCTTTGCGATTTTACGAAAGGTCTTATAGTCTTGACCCTTCACGATCACGGACGGTCAAGATCACAACTGAAACATGTAGCCTCCACGATCACGGGAGGTTGGTACGACACCTTACTGTTACTTGTCTTTTTATGTATCTTAATATGTTCTTACATTTAAGATACTTTTTGGAATTTTTTTCCAATTCAATCATGAAAATCAATAATAAATAGTATTATTGAAAACATATTACTGTTCAAGTGATGCAATGAAAGGTATCCTTGTATCAACTAGCTACTTGTTAGCTAGTAGAAACGTTCTTCTTGCCTTTAGCATTTCTTTTAAAGCTCAAAGGCATAATCATAGTTCTAAGGGATATCTAAAACTCCCAATCATCATCTCATAATTTCCATTACTTACAAGATTGTATCTAGTCGACATTAATCAAACCATTATATGTCGACTCTAAGGTTGCTATCAATCTCAACCTTATTAACGTCATCATCAGACTCATAGTCATCAAATCTCATAATCATCATCCTTATCATAAAAATCATAGCCTAATAATTTGTTGTTGGTAGGATATTGCTTATTTGCTACCCCCAAACTAAGGCATCCTCAAAATTTTCCCCATGTTCAATATTTCTCTTATGGAGCAAAAGTTTCACAATCAGGAAACTTAACTTCCATAATCTCAATCCAATTCCTTAAATGGAAAGATCACTATACCTAAAATGAGGTGATAGGCTATTTAATCTTAGAGCCTACTCATTTCTTATTGCTATTCTAGCGATCATCATATCGTAAGCTTAGTTTATCCATCACGCTTCCACTGTGCGACTCTGATTTACTGGCAATAAAAGCCCATAAACTCGTTCGGATAAGCATGTCAGGCTGCAACATAGCTGACGTATCGTCTCATGTACATATCCTAGTACATCTTGATATCGCGGTAATACATGGGCGATCCTTGCTGTCGTCAAGAAATCCATTTAGGAATCTCCTCTCAAGATCCTCTTGACCAAGGCTCCTTGCACGAGCTTCCTTGACTAGACGTCGGCTCGACTGGCAAGCATATCCTGAAGATACGTCCCTGCATGACATAATCTGAGGAGGGTCTCCATATCGTGCATCTACTCCTTGAGTCTTATTGAAGATGCGAAGCTTCTCCTCCATTCCTCGGAATGTCTACGGAGCCTCGTGGTCCTCTTTAGTCCGACCCAAATTTAATACCAAGTACATGCTATTATAATAATCTTATAAAACAAAGTAAGAAAACAAACTTACAAAACTGTGCCGCTGGTAGCAGAACTGTGAAATTGGATGGCAGGAACTCTGCTCTGATACCAAACTGTAACGCCCCGACTTCCCACGCCAGGTCGTCACCTTACTTACATACTGAACTTAAATTTGCGGAAAATTTGGGAGAATTTTTTTTTTTTTTTTCTTTTAATTTTTATTTTTAAAACTTTCAACTTGAACTTCATCCTCAAACTCACACTCACTGATAGGTACTTACTCGAGTACCAAACTTTCAAACCCTCCTTGAAGGCCATCGAAATCAAATTGTAGACCAAACCCGACTTAATGCGGATTGGTACCACAAGAGGCAACTTACTTGCCATACATACATAAACTTTGTCATTCATACTTAAAACATCATGAAAATATGAAAATCCTTTTTCATTACAACATTTTTTTTTATAGAGTATATTTAATTTTTTTTTTTTAAATTCGTGGCAGTGTCCATCCCACATTTCACAGTCCGCAGCACCAGCCTTCCACAGTATTGCATCAGAGATTGCTGGCAGGTTGCTTACCTACAGCATAGACGTAAGACGTGAGCTTTCGCTCAGCAAGTACAACTATTACATCCGCGATGCAAAACACATATCATTATGCATGAACCAATTATGACCTCTTATGAATTAATTATGGATTCATAACTTAGCTTAGTTCTATTCCTTTACTTATCATGTGTGCTCGTACCGTGGTACATAGCCAAGGAATGGTTGAAGGCGGCAGTCCGTTTTAACTCAAACCATGAAACACAAAGTTTAACATGGAGTAGTTTAGGTAGCCATCCAATCCAACTCAAACCATGAACCATACCATTTAAACCCGCCTTTGTGGCAAGTCGGTACGACACAACATCTTACTTGTCTTGTTATTACCATGTGATTCAATATTAGTGAACATGCTTCATGATGTTACACTATTACAACATATAACATAACATACTTCCTCATAACATAGCATACCATAACATATCATACCATAATATACCATAACATAACATAACATATAACATACCATAACATACCATAACATAACATAACCTATAACATATTAGGCAAGTAACAACAAAGGGCCTATGCTGTAGGCGGAGTTGTACTTACCTCTTTTACTATGTCCTACTTGACGCTGTCCTTCCACTGGCACAGCTGTAGACCTTCTCCTGCTTGAATATGGAGATAGGTAAGAGTCTAATTCTTGTTGTGGAATGTTGGTGTCCTAACCAACATACCTACAAAATCTTAGTTGTATGTCCCCGATACCTGATATCTCACTTGGTCACAATTAGTTATCCTATTGTTTGAGAATAATCGAACTTTGATTATTCCTTAAGAGGCTACGTTGGATAACCTCTTGGGCTTTATCCTTGTCTATAAACCATTGGATTACTTCAATTAACCCTATATCTTAGCCCAATTAATTAATCTTGGTATTCTTTAGGGTTATCTTGACTAACCCTTAAGGTTAATTATAGTCAAACTCTTGGTCAACCAAAGTCAATATTTGATCAACTACTGGTCAACCCTTGGTCAACTATGGTCAACCTTTTAGGGTCAACCTTGGGCTTTGGGGCTAAGCCTAGTAACTCGGGTATTATTCCCGGTTACGGTCCGTAATCGGCTTGTTTACAATTTTATCTCAAAAATTCTATTTTCTTACTTTTTGGAAATCTTGTGAAATTAGCTTCAAAATTTCCTTAATCTTCTTGTAAAAATTCATATTTTTGAAATGGGTTTTTTTTGTAAAATCATTTAGGGCTGGAAACTGCCTTTGGAACAGTTTCCCTAGTCAAAACAGTGGTTTTGGGGAAAGATACAATTTTTCCGAACTGTTTTTAGAAAATCCTGTGCAGGAATTTCCTGTTCCCTGCACAGTCTTTATAAAACCGTGTCAGTTTAAATATCCATTCCGAGTTTGAAAAAGTTGTCTTCACGAAAGTTGTAGTTCTCGAAAAATCCTAAAACTTTCGTGTTTTGAGAAAAATCCAGTTCTGCATGTATTCTTGTCAGTTTTAATTTGAAACTGACTGGTCGTGTAAACTAGGTCTGGGCAGACTAGTCTCGGTTTTCTGTAAAAACGGAGGCCATTGGAGCCTCAATTTGGGGAACGATCCGCGTTGCCCCCTAGGAAAAACCCTTCTGAACAACTTTCATGTTTTACGTTTCACCCAGTTCGGCCTCTAAAAGCCTTAAATTTCCACTTTCCCGAAACTGGCCAGTTTGGAATCCGAATTGGCAGTTTCGGTTGTTAAGTCCGGTTTACGTCCTATTTCGCGCAAACTACCTCAACCGAACTAGCGGGAGCTCTAATACACACATGCAGCGGTTTTCTAGCGTAAATTTTCTTTAATCACAATTTCTAACATCACCATGCAAATCTAATTGATATTGGATCAACTAAGTTGCATGATTTCGGTTGTACAAAACCTAACAAGCATACTAATTAAATTCTAGCAACCTAACACAAAATTATCACTCACCAACACTAGGGCAGATTGGGGACATATAATAAACTAGTATTTAGTATGCAAATTAAGAAAATTAAAGCAAGCATGCACATAAAAATCAAACCACCCCTAATTCTAGATCAAGCACAACCCTAGATTCCTAACTTTGGGCACAAAATAAATTGAGCTTATGCTCTTACAATTTCAACTTGAAATACATGTAAATTTCAAATTGAATGCTTAATTGAAAGAGATTAAGGTCTAGAATGGTTTACCTTGATTTATTGAAGAAATTGAGGCTAGGGTTTGGTCACAAAAATTTTCCTCCTAGGACACCACCCAAGGCCGGTTTTGTTGCACCAATTGGCACCAAAATTGGCTGATTCTTGGTGGCTGCTTGCACCTAAGATAAACACTCTTAAATTCACATTTTCTCACTCACTCACCCCCCCCCTTGGCAGCCGGCTGTTGGCCCCAAAATTGGGCACAAAAACTGCCAAAATTTCTACTTGAACTTGCTAGGGGAAACCGAAGACTACAAACATCAAAACCCCTAAGTTTCTCAATTTTTTTCTTCACTCAATCACCCACTTGAGATTGCAGATTTTTGGAGAGGGAAAATGGGCAGAGTTTGGCTGCTTTTTCTAAATTTTTTGGCTCAAAAACCGCCCACCCCCCTTGGGTATTTATAGGTGAGGATTTGGATCTCTTTGCAATTTTTTTGGTTCATCTTTTGCTCATAAATCCTTGGAGCAAAAATAATTGCACAAATTTTTGCCAAAGAACCCTCCAAGTGGCCGGCCATAAGCTTGGAGAACAAGAAAAATTTTTCTTCTAGAACAAGACACTTGTCATTCAAGGCTTGGTTCATGGAATTATGATGTCATAATTCAAAAATGGGATGATGTCATAAATCAAAAGGTAGGTGATGTCATCCTAAGGCCTCGTGTGGCTACTTTTTGAAAAAGCAGTCCAATTTAAATCCAACACAGATATTTCTAATACTGTGTTCACTAATACACAGTACAATTCAGTACTGTTTTGCTTGACTGCAGTCCAAAATTTATCTGAGTAAAAATGGACTGTAAAAATTTTTTTCTTATTTCTGAAAGTCATTAGGACTTTGATATCCAACTTAGTGTGCTTGATTTTTCTAGGGTGGTTTCATAGCTTATTCTAGCTATCTTGTCCAAAAAGACAATTTTCGCAGTAGATTTCTCATACCGCTTATCCTATTACTGTACAGTCATACCTTGACTGTTCTTGGTCAACTTTGACTTTCTTGGTCAAATTTTGACCAACATGGAATCATGAAATCTCATCACGCCATTTTCCTTAAAATGCCTTATACTAGGCTCAGTAATCCATCGTTGAGTCTCGTAACTAATTATCCGAGAACTCAAACTTATACCGATATTCTATTCCAAACATGATCTAGACTTAAGTTTTCCTCATTCAAAGGAAATCTAGAGTCATAAAAAATTCGGGTTATTACACAAATATTTATAAAATATGCTATTTATTTTCAACATTTTAAAAATATGATCTATTTCTTGTAATTTCTCTATTTACATAGAATATGTCGAGTGTTTTCAGATCCTTTTTCTTTGTATTTAAAGCAAAATAACCAAACAAATTTTTTCTGTTTTGGGAATCATAAAATAGCTTTATGTGACATAGACTTGGCAAATGCACTGGACTCTTACAAAGTAATTAATTACAATACCATGCAGATTGATCAAGAAACTATTCGAAATTGAAAATATAAAATATAAACAAACGATACAGACGAAAATAAAATAAAATGCAGAGCCCAGTGACGTTGTAAAATGGCCAAATTTTTACATCTTTAATAGTAAGCGACTTGCGTCCTTCCCCTTAAACTCTGAAGCTACTTTAAAGCACTCGTCCTTCATGAAATCCAATGTGCAGATTTGTCAAATCCCTTATGCTTTTCAAGGAGCCTCTTGCATCTCTTTAAGCCGGCTTCGAACTCAGCAATCTCAGATTGTAACTTTCTGATGCTATTTTCTTTGCGTCTGATAGCTTCCAGGCCAAGAAAAGCACGCAAAAGTATCATGAAAGGCTCATCACTTCGAATTATCTGATTAGGAAATACCAGCTGATTAAGTCGGAAACCTGTAGTGAGTGTAATGGTTTTTAGGTAAGAATACAAGTGTTTAAGATCATCCCATGTGACATCTTCAAACTTAGTTCTGCACATAATTCTATCAATGACAATACAAACTAAAGTAGCTGCAATGCTCGTCATTTGCGGTTTCAAACTTTCCTTCATACCAAGATCTCCATTATTCTTGCGAATGAATGTTTTTAAAATAGGAGCTAGCGTCTTTGGTAAATAGGAGCTAGCGTCTTTGGTATCTTGTAGCCATCAACATTCTCAACCTTTTGCCTCAAAAACTTGTCATATATTTTAAACCTTCGTCAGGTGTGAAATAAAGTTTAACTCCCAGCATAAACTATCATAGTCAAACCCACAGTCAAGACAGAAAATTTGTTGAATTCTCTCAATATCAACAATAGATCCTTTGCGGTCAAAACGAGAATTCAAATATTTCCTTAAACAATCATGGGCGTTCCTTCGGCTAGATGTGTGAAATGGAAGAGCAGACTTAAAGGATCAGCCAACATCACCTTTTCTGCGTCCGTTATGCTATCCATTATATATGTCTTTGAGGTTCAATTCCTGCTCCGTATTTGCTTCCGTCTGATCCCATCTGTCCTCTCCCAAGGCCATGAGCACTCCAACTTTAGAGTCTTCTTTTATTGCCTTCATAATCTGAAACATAAACAAGCCCAACAAAATCATGTGAGATTTAAAATGCTGTGTTAATTATTGATAAAAATTGTTGAATAAGAAAGGATTATTCATCGAGTCTTTTATTGGCACTGATTTCCAACTTTAACTTCCCAAATGCTGTGTTTTTTTTTTTTTTCCCCTTTTTGGTAACTAGTATTTTGTTTTGTTTTGTTTTTGTTTGTTCAACTCTCTGTTTTATTTTAAACTACTTTTTAAATTATTATTATTTCAGTGTCCAATTTAGTTTTTTCCTAAACAATTATTATTTCATCACTTGCAAAAAGTTGTTCAACTTAATTTGTTTCTTTTTTCTTCTTTTTTTTTCCCTAAAGAAAAATTACTTTCACTTGATTAATTAATACTACAGCCCATTAGTTCGTTTGGATTTATTCCAATTTTTATTTACATGCACCCACATATATGATGAAAAGCAGACGGATAAATACTAATTTATTTTACAAATCAGACAATAACATCGTCACATACTTTTTTAAGCACTAACATCTTGAATATTTTACTTTAACAAGTGATACCCTCTATAAGTCATCTAGACTCTTATTCTTTTTATTTATTATTATTATTATTATTATTATTATTATTATTTTTTTTTTGCAATACAGGTAACAGCTTTTTATTTTTAGTTCGTTAGGCTTGAAATTCAGCCTTTAATAAATAGGTTAGTAATACTCACCAAGTATAATTTAATATTACGCTTAAATCAATAATGGCGATATTAAAATATTTGGATATATATTTAAACTAGGTTTCTGCCCGTTTGGGGTCATATTTGAAGACAGTGTTTTGGAGGTTAGAGATAGTTTGAGTTTTGGAAATATATGTTTAGTAAAAATGAACTGTTTGGAGTGAAAAAGTATAAAAACTTGAAACTTATTTGGAAAAAAAAAATAGCAATATGTATATTGTTTCGTTCCTTTTGAAATTCTATGCAATTTGAAAAAAAAAATCATCTCATTTCGACTTAAGATGCTAAAGTTATGAACTTTAAATGTTTGAGTTTTTTCAAAATGTTTGGAAAAATGAATATTTAAATTAGAGGGAAAGGACAAAAAAATGTTTGGAAACACCTTTCCAAACATTGACCCCAAACGGGGTGTTTTAGTCCCTCAACTTTATGTCTCTATGTCTCCAAAATTGTAATAGTTTTGACAATTTCGGTTCCTAACCCAAAAATTGATGGTGATTTTTCAAGTTTAATGAAGGTAGCTAGTATTGCGTATAATTTAAAATTTGTAAAAATAAAAAATAGAAAATAAAAAACAAGTAAAAGAAAAAGAAAAAGAACAAAAACATCATATGAAGTGCTAAATGTTTTAATTTCAAAGGTTCTCAGAACAGTGAAGATAACATTTTGCATCCTATGCGTCTAATCCTTAATTTTTTTTTTTTTTATGTAATTATCATATAATAGACCTTTGAAAAATTTTAGGAACTCATTATCAATTTTATGGTCAGAAACTAAAACCACCAAAAAATTACGTTTAGTGAGTATTCGACGACCAAAAAAAAAATGAAGAAGAAGACTGCTAGTAGCTCAGGACTAACGGATTCAACCCTTTGTCATTATTCGATTAGACATATAAAACTAAAAAGGTAACATTAGTCATATCAAAATTTTGGTTTTCGATGAAATTTCACTTTTATTGTAATAATCGAAATTTTTACGGACTCATGATTTCCTTATATATAAAGGAATTTAAGTCCGTACTATGTGTTTATGTGATGTTTCATGAAAATTATGAATATCAACATGAAATTCATAATTTTATTATCAGAATATATTTAAATTCTTATAGTATCATAAGACTCGATGATGATTTATGTTTTTGTTCTGGCCTATGTATGACCAGGATAACTCATGACTTGATTAAGACGGTATTGTCCTCTTATAAGCAGTATTGAAATTATACTATAGCTGACTATCATTACCAATGCAAATCGAATCAATAATAAGGTATGAGATTGCTCTAGAATAGTCAGGAGTAATATTTGAAGCAATGAGGGCTAAGTAGCTTTAAGTCTTAAGAAAAACCTATACGCGGTCCAGTTAAATACAAATGAATTATGGACCGCAGTTCAGTATGACTGTACTTTTTATAGTTAAAACAGTATCAGTACTATTTGGATTATTAAGAAAATGAACTGTGTATTACGAGGGAATGCCAAACATGACATTACTTGGAGGCCAAGTAAGTAAAGATAATTATGTGAATTTTGGAAATGTTTGAAATATTGGAAAGAATTAAGTGGATGAGTGTTAAAAGATTTTTTGGTAGATTAAGCTCCCAAATGGCTGCCACCTCATAGGACTAAAAGGCAAATATTTTGTCTCTAGGGCCAAATATGCAACTCTAAGAAAGTTGAGAAAAAAAATAATTATCGAAAATTTAGAAATTTCTTTTTAGTTGAACCTTCCAATTTCTAGTTCTCTTCTGTGACGCCCCGACTTCCCAAGCCAGGTCGACACCATACATACTAGTTCTTTACTTGAAAATTTGAAACAAATTTTTTTTTTTTTTAAAAACATATTCACATAAGTTATTTAGTAGAGAAAAACTTGTCATGCATACATACCATACTGAAAGTATAATCTCAAGTCTTTAAACTTCATACATACTGCACAACATAATTTACTTTTGAAATATATCTATTTTAACTCAAAAGCGGTTGCGGAAAATTTTTTGCGTAGTGGTATCCCACACCGCCCTTCACCCGCCGCATCGTCTGCATAGCCCACCACTTAAACTGCAGGCTTCTTACCTACAGTATGAATATAAGAGTGAGCTTTCGTCCAGCAAGTATAAACGTAATCTCACAAAATAATTCAAACATCTTAAAATATGCCAATCATCATGTAGCTTATGCATGAACCATTTATGATTGATTGAAAGTCTTATGCTTCATTATTGACTCAATCTTTAATTTATTATCTTGTCTCAACATGTGGGCCCCTAGTGTACGTACCGAAAGCGCGCAGCCTCCAGACAAAGCTAGGGTTTGCAAGGCCCTAACAGTTCTGGGAATTATAACTTGACCCTTCACGATCACGGAAGGTATATGTCACAACTGAATCATGTAGCCTCCACGATCACGGGAGGTTGGTACGACACCTTACTTGATTTATCTTACCATGTGATTTAACATTAGTGAACATGCCTCATGATGTCACTATGTCATATCAAACTTAACACTTGCTATAACATGGCATTCTTGAAAACATGGCATTTTTGTAACCATGACATTTTTGTAAACGTGGCATTTTTGAAACCATGATATTTTAGAAAACATGGCATTTTTGTTAACATGACATTCTTATAACATGGCATAACATGTAACATGTCGTAGCATATCATCGCATATCATAACACAACATAGCATGTATATTTAAACATATAGTGTAAATAGCATAGCTTAACATAGCATATTTGAAAATAGTATTTACTATTTTCACACTGTAGGTGAGGTTTGATACTTGCCTGATATGCTAGGTTTCTGGTTTTGTTGCTTCAACCCAGATCGCAACTGCAGGTTACTTCCTGCTATTGAAAAGAACATAGGATAAGGATCCTATAAAATGTTGGTAATTTTTCCAACATTCATACACAATCTTAGTTATATGTCCCCCAATTATACATGATAATTCATTAGGTTACATGAGGTAACCCTTGAGGTGGTCAATATCTTATGGTCAAACTTGGCTTTGGACCAAGCCTAGTAACTCGGGTATCCTTCCCGGTTACCATCCGTCAACCTCTTGTTTCTATACTTTGGCTTTTAAAAATCTAATTTCCAAATTTGGAAAATTTGACAACAATCTTTTGTTTAACTTGAAAATTCGTGGTTTTTAAAATGTGACTTTATAAAAATCATTAAAGGCTGAAAACTGCCATTGGAACAGTTTTCACAGTCAAAACATTTGTGTTGGTGCAAAAATATAGTTTTTCTGCATTGTTTTAGAAAATCCTGTGCAGGAATTTCCTGTTCCCGGCACAGTCTTTAGAAATCCGTGTCAGTTTAAAAATCCAATTTGAATTTGAAAAAGTTGTCTTCATAAAATTTTTAGCTCTTGAAAAATCCTAAAACTTTCATGTTTTACGAAAAATTTAATTCGGACTCTAACATGTTCATATTGCCGTTTGAACTCACCTGGCCGTGTATAAATCCTGGGCACGGTCAGGCTCGGGTTTTTACAAAAACGAAGGCCTTTGGAGCCTTATTTTCAAAAACTGTCCGCGATGTCCTCTAGGAAAATCTCTTCTCTACAACTTTCACGTTTTACATTTTTCCCAATTCGGCCTCTAAAGGCCTCAAATTTCACTTTCCAGAAAACTGGCCAGTTTGTACCCGAACTGGCAGTTTTCATTCTTAAATTTGTTTTACGTCTTATTGTCGCAAATCTAACTCAACCGAATACGCGGGAGCCTAGATAGCATACATGCAGCGTTTTCTAACGTCCCACATTAACAATCATGCTACTCAAATGCGCCCATGCAAACCAAAAACCGAACTGTCCTAGCCTAGGTTTGCATGGTTCTAGGTTGTCTCACCATTCCATAACCGAAACTAACAACCTAGCATGAAATTTTAGAACCGGTTTGCACATAAAACAGGGGACATACATTTCATCATCCATCTAGCATGCACCCTAACATTCATACAAGCATAAACATAACCATTCAAATAAGCATAAACATAACCAATCAAAGCCATTAAACCAAACCACCCTTAATACCTAATCAAGCACCACACCTAAACTATTCTAGGGCAATAAGTAAATTGAGCTTATGCTCTTACATCCCTTGCTTGGAAATACATTTAAATTTCCTAATTGAAATTTAAATTGAAGAGCTTAGGGCTTAAGGGATTACCTTGATCACTCAAAGGTTAGGGCTTGGTTTTAGGGTCAACTTTTTCCTTCCTTCTTGTTCTCCTCCCACTCGGTTTTCACCCTCAAAATGGGTACCGAAACTTTGGCCTCGCTTGGTGGTTGATCCTACCAAATCCGGCCACTCTCCACACTTTCCTTCTTCACTTTTCTCTTCCCTTTCCTTGCTTTCCCACAACCGGCCACTTGGCCTAGAATGGGTTCCAATTTTTTTCAAACTTTTTTCCTTGGCTCTAGGTGAAATCCGACCAACCCCTATGCTCTCCCCCTTGGGTTTTGATTTTTCTCTCTTCTCTCTTGGCCTCTCAAGTTCGGATTTGGTGAGGGAAAAATTGGGCATAGTTTAGCTTAGGTTTTCTAATTTTTTGAATTATGGGTTCACCTATTTATAGGTGATGAAGAACTCTTAGAAATTGCAAAATGGGCCTTGAAGAAGCAAGGATTTGCACACCAATGGTGCATAGGTGGCCGGCCATGAGTCTTGGAGAACAAGCAAGAAGTTTCTAGAATAAGACACTTATCTTTCAAGGGTTGGTTCATGGAATTATGATGTCATAATTCCAAATAAGGTGATGTCATAAATCAAAAGGTAGGTGATGTCATACTAAGGCCTCGTTTGGCTTTTTCTTCAATATGCAATCCATTTTTTATGCTAACACAGATAAATCTAATACTGTGTTCACTAATACACAGTACAATTCAGTACTGTTTTGCTTGACTGCAGTCCAAAATTTATCTGTGTAAAGTTGGACTGTATAAAAATTTTTCTTTTTTTATTTAAAGCCATTTGGTCTTTAATATCCTATTTTAGGTGCTTGATTTTTCTATGGTGGTTTTAAAACTTAATTATACTATCTTGCCCGTAAAGACGGTTTCCGCAGTATATTTCCCATACAATTGCACATAAACACATAGTACAAACTTTAGATTTCTTATATATAAGAAAATCATGAGTTCGTGAAAATTTTTGGATATTACAATCTACCCTCCTTAAAGAATTTTCGTCCTCGAAAATCAGAACAATTCGGGGTAGCTTTTCTTCATCTCGTCCTCGCGTTCCCACGTTGCCTCCTCAATCTCATGATTTCGCCATAGGACCTTAACTAAAGGTATAACCTTGTTCCTTAGCACCTTTTCTTCTCGTGCTAAGATTCGCACCGGTTTCTCCTCATACGTCATATCCTTGTGAACCTCAATTGGCTCGTGGTCCAATACATGGGATGGGTCCGAGATGTACTTCTTTAGCATTGACACATGAAATACATTGTGTACATATGCTAATTCCTGAGGCAAAGCCAACCTATAGGCCACGTTACCAATTCTTTCCAGTATTTCGAATGGCCCTATGTACCGTGGACTTAATTTCCCCTTCTTTCCGAATCTCATAACTCCCTTGAATGGAGCAACTTTGAGAAAAACCAAGTCTCCTACTTGGAATTCTAGAGGCCTTCTGCGTTTGTCGGCATAGCTCTTCTGTCGACTAAATGCAGTTTCCATCCGTCGGCGTATAAGTTTCACAGCATCTGTAGTTTTTCGAATAAAATCTGTGGACACAAGTTCCTTTTCTCTTGTTTCGTACCAATGGACAGGAGATCTACATCTTCTTCCGTACAGGGCTTCATAAGGAGCCATTCCAATTGAAGCTTGGAAACTGTTGTTGTACGAGAACTCAATCAAAGGAAGCTTCTTATCCCAAGTTCCTTTGAAATCCATCACACATGCTCGCAACATGTCTTCCAAGGTCTGAATGGTCCTCTCGGATTGTCCGTCTGTTTGAGGATGAAAAGCCGTACTAAAAGTAAGTTTTGTACCCATGGCTTGATGTACACTTCTCCAAAACTTAGAAGTGAAACGACCATCACGATCGGAGATGATTGCCTTTGGAATCCCATGGTAGCGAACAATCTGCACAACGTATAGTTCTGCCAGCTGCTCTACTGAAAAGCTAAGCTTGATGGCGATAAAGTGTGCAGATTTCGTCAAACGATCCACAATCACCCAAATAGCATCATTGCCACTAGAAGTTCGGGGTAGACCAACTACAAAATCCATAGTCACTTGGTCCCATTTCCATTCTGGGATGGAAATTTTCTGCAATTCTCCCCCTGGACGTTGGTGTTCTGCCTTCACTCTTTGACATGTAAGGCATTTACTGACGAATGTAGCAACGTCATTCTTCATTCTGGGCCACCAAAAGCTTTCCTTCAGGTCCTGATACATCTTTGTAGCTCCTGGGTGGACGGAATATGGAGTCTCATGGGCCTCCTTCATGATTTGCTCCTTCAACTTGTCTTCATTAGGGATGTATAATCTATTTTTCCGATAGAGTATGCCCTCATCTGATATGTTGAAGTCCGACTCCTCTCCTTCCAAGACCTCGTTCCTTGTTCTGAGCAGCGAGGCATCTCCTTCTTGTCGCTCCTTCATGCTATCCAAAATGGTAGATTGGAAGGTTAGGGCAGCTAAACTTCCCGTGATAAGCTCTATTCCAGCTTCCACTAGCTCCTTCTGAAGAGGTTCGTTCAACGACTGTATGGACATTAACGAGGAAGACGACTTCCGACTAAGGGCATCGGCTACTTTGTTAGCCTTCCCTGGATGGTAACGGATGTCTATGTCATAATCCTTCACCAGTTCGAGCCATCTTCTTTGCCTCATGTTAAGCTCCTTTTGTGTAAAGATATACTTCAAACTCTGATGATCCATGTAAACTTCACACTTAATACCGTAAAGGTAGTGTCTCCAGATTTTGAGCGCAAATACTACCGCCGCAAGTTCCAAATCATGCGTCGGATAGTTCTTCTCATGATCCTTAAGCTGGCGGGAAGCATAAGCGATCACCTTTCCATTTTGCATGAGAACGGCTCCCAATCCTATCTTGGAAGCATCGCTGTATATCACGAAGTTTCCTTCCCCCACATTCGGAATTGTAAGAATCGGAGCGCGAGTCAGCCTATTTTTCAGCTCTTGGAAGTGCTCTTCACACTTTGCAGTCCATTCATACTTCTTCCCTTTCCGTGTAAGTGCGGTGAGCGGCGCTGTAATCTTAGCAAATCCTTCGACGAAACGTCGGTAGTAGCCCGCCAAGCCGAGGAAACTACGTACTTCGGTGACATTTTTCGGAGCTGGCCATTCACTTACTGCTTCAATCTTAGCCGGATCTACAGATATGCCGTCCTTGGAGACCACATGTCCTAAGAAATGGACCTTTTCCAACCAAAATTCACACTTTGTGAATTTAGCGTAAAGCTGATTTTGCTTTAAAATCCGTAAAGCAATCCTTAAATGCTCCTCATGCTCTTCAGTTGATCTTGAATAAATCAAGATATCATCTATAAAGACGATAACAAACTTATCCAAGTAATCCTTGAATACTCGATTCATCAGGTCCATAAAGGCTGCTGGAGCATTTGTCAGTCCGAATGGCATAACGAGGAACTCGTAGTGTCCATATCGCGTACGAAAGGCTGTCTTAGGAACGTCTCCTTCCCTAATTCGAAGCTGGTGATATCCGGATCGTAGGTCAATCTTTGAGAAAATTGAAGCTCCTCTCAGCTGATCAAACAGATTGTCGATCCGAGGCAAGGGATACTTGTTCTTGATGGTTATCTTGTTCAATTCCCGATAGTCAATGCACATCCTAAGAGTGCCGTCCTTCTTCTTAACGAACAAAACTGGAGCTCCCCATGGTGAGTAGCTTTGACGAATGAATCCTCGATCCAGAAGCTCTTGTAACTGAATCTGCAGTTCTTTAAGTTCGGCAGGCGCCATCCTATAAGGTGCCTTGGATACTGGTGCCGATCCAGGAAGTAACTCAATCTCGAAGGAGATCTCTCGTTCTGGTGGCAGTCCTGGCAATTCTTCAGGAAAAACCTCTATAAATTCCCAGACTATCGGTACTTCTTCCGGCCTGCTCTCGGTCTCTTGCGTCTTGTCCACCATGTTGGCTAGAAATCCTATACATCCTTCTGCCAACAATTTTCTAGCTTTCAGCGCAGAAATGAACATTTTCGGCTGTTTTGGAGTCGATCCTCTAAAAATAAACTCCTCGCCTCCACTTGGCTTGAACGTGACAGTACGTCGTGGACAGTCGATCACTGCGTTGTACTTCCCCAAGAAATCCATACCCAGGATGACATCATAGTCGTATAGGTCAATGATGATCAGGTTGACATACATTTCCCTACCACATATAATTATTGGAACATGACGTATCCAATAATCAGACAGCAGAATCTCCCCGGAGGGTAATGCAGTCCTAAATGTTCTTCCGATTCTATCACTGGCTCTACCTAGTTTCTTAGCGAACCTAGGTGATGTGAATGAATGCGTAGCTCCAGAATCAATTAACACGTAGGCATCATGTTGGGCAAAAGGAAGCTGACCTGTCACCACGGTGGAAGGTCCAGCTTGAACATCCTCCTTTGTATAGGCATAAATGCGTCCTTGAGGTTCCGGAGCTTCCAGCCTGCCTTGAGAGATTGCAGGTCCCTCGAGCTTCATTTGTGCAGCGTGAAGTTGAGATCCCTGTCCTCTCTGTTGGTTTTGCAGACTCTAGGGATTGAGATTGCAGTTTCTAGCATAGTGGCCTTCCTTGCCACAAAGAAAACAGCGACCGTTTCCAACACGGCAATCTCCCGGGTGCCTTCTCCCACATTTCTGACAAGTGGGATAACTGTTGCTATCAGGACTATTCTTTTTCTGAGGAAAATTTTGTTGATTCCCCTGTCCTCCTGCATGCCACTTTCTCTTCTGCTGGTTGTTGCCGTACTGCCTGTTGTTGTTGTTTTGGCCCGAAGGTCCTCCTTGACCCTTTTGTTGTGAGGTCTGGCCTTGCTTGACCTGATTCTGCTTAGCTTGGGCCTTTTCTTCTCTTTTCTCCTGGAAATACTTAGCCCGTTGCTCCTTGTTCTGTCCTACCCAGTATTCAGCTCGAATTGCCCTGCTGACACATTCAACAACAGTGAATGGTGGATGGGGGTCACTGCTAATTACCACTGCTAATTCCGGGCGAAACATCCTCATCATTCTTCTTACTTTATCCCTTTCGGAACTGATGAGGTGAGGGCAGAGACGTGCTAGCTGCTCAAACTTTTTGACGGCTTCGGCTACCGATAGATTTCCTTGGCGGAACCTGTCAAACTCGTCTTGTTGAGCCTCCATGACCTCAGTGTTGAAGTATTTCTCCTTAAATTCCTCTACAAAGTCTTCCCAAGTCATCTCAGTAACATCTCACCGGATTTGGACTGTTTCCCACCAGAGGCGAGCATCTTTCCGTAGCATAAAGGATGCACAGAGGACTCTCTCCTGATCATTAAGTCTGAGGAAATTTAGGGTGACCTGGAGGACAATCAACCAGTTGTCGGCCTCAATTGGGTTTGTAGACCCCTCGAATTCTGGTGCCTTCATGCGCCGAAATCTGTCATAAAGTTCTTCTGGAGTTCGAACCAGAGGTGCTGGTGGTACAGCTACAGGCGCAACAGGTATTTCAGGGGCTATGGGGTTCTCTGGAATCACCGGGTCAACATCAGGAATTTCCGGTGCAGCAGGCTGATTCACAGGTGCTGGTGGTACTCTAGCATCAGGAGGTCCCTGATTCTGCTGAGCTAACTGAGCTCTAAGTCCCCCCTATCTCTTGCTGTTGGGCTAACATCATTTGCCTTAGCTCATTTAGCTGGGCCGCAAGATCAACGTTTTGGGTCGGTACTCTTCTGCGCTTTGGTGGCATGGTTCTGTACGGAAAATAAGGAAATAAGCTCAGCTTCTTGAAATCACGCCTTTTATATAGGACCATAATCTTTATTCCATACGAAAGCATAACATGAACATATCTGAATTCATCATGTTCTTGTTCGTATCTCCTTTACAACAGGAGTTCATAACCATAATTTTTTTGGAAAATATAAAACTTTCCCATCATCTCCGTACGTCACCTAGTTGCCACCACCAAGCTAAAGCACCACCCATCGTCATCCCAGTGTCCAACATTTTCCAGCATGGCCGTTGAAGAAAGATACTTACTACGCACATAAAATCTTAACTAATTGTAAGAAAATAACATAACTTACTTGGGCCGTTGCAGAAGCGATGTGAGGCGAAGTGAAGTAGGCTGGCAGGATACCGCTCTGATACCAAACTGTGACGCCCCGACTTCCCAAGCCGGGTCGACACCATACATACTAGTTCTTTACTTGAAAATTTGAAACAAATTTTTTTTTTTTTTAAAACATATTCACATAAGTTATTTAGTAGAGAAAAACTTGTCATGCATACATACCATACTGAAAGTATAATCTCAAGTCTTTAAACTTCATACATACTGCACAACATAATTTACTTTTGAAATATATCTATTTTAACTCAAAAGCGGTTGCGGAAAATTTTTTGCGTAGTGGTATCCCACACCGCCCTTCACCCGCCGCATCGTCTGCATAGCCCACCACTTAAACTGCAGGCTTCTTACCTACAGTATGAATATAAGAGTGAGCTTTCGCCCAGCAAGTATAAACGTAATCTCACAAAATAATTCAAACATCTTAAAATATGCCAATCATCATGTAGCTTATGCATGAACCATTTATGATTGATTGAAAGTCTTATGCTTCATTATTGAGTCAATCTTTAATTTATTATCTTGTCTCAACATGTGGGCCCATAGTGTACGTACCGAAAGCGCGCAGCCTCCAGACAAAGCTAGGGTTTGCAAGGTCCTAACAGTTCTGGGAATTATAACTTGACCCTTCACGATCACGGAAGGTATATGTCACAACTGAATCATGTAGCCTCCACGATCACGGGAGGTTGGTACGACACCTTACTTGATTTATCTTACCATGTGATTTAACATTAGTGAACATGCCTCATGATGTCACTATGTCATATCAAACTTAACACTTGCTATAACATGGCATTCTTGAAAACATGGCATTTTTGTAACCATGACATTTTTGTAAACGTGGCAGTTTTGAAACCATGATATTTTAGAAAACATGGCATTTTTGTTAACATGACATTTTTATAACATGGCATAACATGTAACATGTCGTAGCATATCATCGCATATCATAATACAACATAGCATGTATATTTAAACATATAGTGTAAATAGCATAGCTTAACATAGCATATTTGAAAATAGTATTTACTATTTTCACACTGTAGGTGAGGTTTGATACTTGCCTGATATGCTAGGTTTCTGGTTTTGTTGCTTCAACCCAGATCGCAACTGCAGGTTACTTCCTGCTATTGAAAAGAACATAGGATAAGGATCCTATAAAATGTTGGTAATTTTTCCAACATTCATACACAATCTTAGTTATATGTCCCCCAATTATACATGATAACTCATTAGGTTACATGAGGTAACCCTTGAGGTGGTCAATATCTTATGGTCAAACTTGGCTTTGGACCAAGCCTAGTAACTCGGGTATCCTTCCCGGTTACCATCCGTCAACCTCTTGTTTCTATACTTTGGCTTTTAAAAATCTAATTTCCAAATTTGGAAAATTTGACAACAATCTTTTGTTTAACTTGAAAATTCGTGGTTTTTAAAGTGTGACTTTATAAAAATCATTAAAGGCTGAAAACTGCCATTGGAACAGTTTTCACAGTCAAAACATTTGTGTTGGTGCAAAAATATAGTTTTTCTGCATTGTTTTAGAAAATCCTGTGCAGGAATTTCTTGTTCCCGGCACAGTCTTTAGAAATCCATGTCAGTTTAAAAATCCAATTCGAATTTGAAAAAGTTGTCTTCATGAAAGTTTTAGTTCTTGAAAAATCCTAAAACTTTTATGTTTTATGAAAAATTTAATTCGGACTCTAACATGTTCATATTGCCGTTTGAACTCACCTGGCCGTGTATAAATCCTGGGCACGGTCAGGCTCGGATTTTTACAAAAACGAAGGCCTTTGGAGCCTTATTTTCAAAAACTGTCCACGTTGTCCTCTAGGAAAATCTCTTCTCTACAACTTTCATGTTTTACGTTTTTCCCAATTCGGCCTCTAAAGGCCTCAAATTTCACTTTCCAGAAAACTGGCCAGTTTGTACCCGAACTGGCAGTTTTCATTCTTAAATTCGTTTTACGTCTTATTGTCGCAAATCTAACTCAACCGAACACGCGGGAGCCTAGATAGCATACATGCAGCATTTTCTAACGTCCTACATTAACAATCATGCTACTCAAATGCGCCCATGCAAACCAAAAACCGAACTGTCCTAGCCTAGGTTTGCATGGTTCTAGGTTGTCTCACCATTCCATAACCGAAACTAACAACCTAGCATGAAATTTTAGAACCGGTTTGTACATAAAACAGGGGACATACATTTCATCATCCATCTAGCATGCACCCTAACATTCATACAAGCATAAACATAACCATTCAAATAAGCATAAACATAACCAATCAAAGCCATTAAACCAAACCACCCTTAATACCTAATCAAGCACCACACCTAAACTATTCTAGGGCAATAAGTAAATTGAGCTTATGCTCTTACATCCCTTGCTTGGAAATACATTTAAATTTCCTAATTGAAATTTAAATTGAAGAGCTTAGGGCTTAAGGGATTACCTTGATCACTCAAAAGTTAGGGCTTGGTTTTAGAGTCAACTTTTTCCTTCCTTCTTGTTCTCCTCCCACTCGGTTTTCACCCTCAAAATGGGTACCGAAACTTTGGCCTCGCTTGGTGGTTGATCCTACCAAATCCGGCCACTCTCCACACTTTCCTTCTTCACTTTTCTCTTCCCTTTCCTTGCTTTCCCACAACCGACCACTTGGCCTAGAATGGGTTCCAATTTTTTTCAAACTTTTTTCCTTGGCTCTAGGTGAAATCCGACCAACCCCTATGCTCTCCCCCCCTTGGGTTTTGATTTTTCTCTCTTCTCTCTTGGCCTCTCAAGTTCGGATTTGGTGAGGGAAAAATTGGGCATAGTTTAGCTTAGGTTTTCTAATTTTTTGAATTATGGGTTCACCTATTTATAGGTGATGAAGAACTCTTAGAAATTGCAAAAAGGGCCTTGAAGAAGCAAGGATTTGCACACCAAGGGTGCATAGGTGGCCGGCCATGAGTCTTGGAGAACAAGCAAGAAGTTTCTAGAATAAGACACTTGTCTTTCAAGGGTTGGTTCATGGAATTATGATGTCATAATTCCAAATAAGGTGATGTCATAAATCAAAAGGTAGGTGATGTCATACTAAGGCCTCGTTTGGCTTTTTCTTCAATATGCAATCCATTTTTTATGCTAACACAGATAAATCTAATACTGTGTTCACTAATACACAGTACAATTCAGTACTGTTTTGCTTGACTGCAGTCCAAAATTTATCTGTGTAAAGTTGGACTGTATAAAAATTTTTCTTTTTTTATTTAAAGCCATTTGGTCTTTAATATCCTATTTTAGGTGCTTGATTTTTCTATGGTGGTTTTAAAACTTAATTATACTATCTTGCCCATAAAGACGGTTTCCGCAGTATATTTCCCATACAATTGCACATAAACACATAGTACAAACTTTAGATTTCTTATATATAAGAAAATCATGAGTTCGTGAAAATTTTTGGATATTACATCTTCAAACTTTCCCTCCCTAGCCTTAGAAAAATAAAAAAGCTCTAGAGTTGCCGGTTGTTGGTGGAGAATGTGGAGAAGAAATTTTTCTCATCCCAAGGTCTAGAGCCACCATTAATCCAACTTTTAGAAGGTATTCCTCTTAATCCTCTAAGAATTTCATTAAGCTTTTGGTTGAGGATTTATGTGTATTTCAAAGTTTGGGTTGTAAGAGCATAAGCTCATAATTTTTATTTTTCCCTATATTATGGTTTTGATTTGATTGGTTATGCCTAAATCTATGCTTAAGTTAACTTGGTGCTAGATCTAAGCATGGGTTTGATTTTTATGTTCTATGCTGAGTTTAATATTATGTGTGCTCATTGCTCACCATGTGTTTGTGAAAATACTTTCACATGGGTAAGTAGGGAGATGTTACGAGTAATGATGATGATAATGGTGATGTGAATGCTAAGTGTATGTTGGTTAAGGTATTAACCTGAAAACACAATTTGGTAAGCTTGAAAAGTTTATCAAATATTGTGTTTTTCTAAAGATGAACTAGTGAATGATTGAATACTAAGAACGAATCTAACGCGTTATATGTTGAAGTAGGCTCACGGCTTCGACCTTTTGAGGTAGTATATGCGAATTTTTAAGTAAAAACCAACTAAATGCTAAACTGTCAATTTTTAGATTTAATTGGACAGTTTTCTGAAAACTTAATTTTGAGCTCCTTAGAGGCCGAATTTAGAAAAAGTTATAATTGTAAAGTTGTAGAAAATTGAAAATTCTAGGGGACCACATAGACAGTATTTGAAAATAAGGCTCCAAAAGCCTCTGTTTTTATCAAAATCTGAAGCTGGTCAGTACAAACAGAGTACACGGTCAAAATTTTTCAAAAAGAGAAACAAGTAAGTTAAAGGCAAATTTTGACTTTCATTAAGAAAATTTTTTCAAATTCTATACTGATTTAAAGATAAAATTGGATTTTCAAAACTATAAATGGTATAGGAAATTCCTGCATAGGATTTTCAAAACTGTGCATGATACAGGAAATTCTTGCATATGCATTTTCACTCAAACTAAGAAACTAATTTCTAAAGCAGTTTTCAAAGTTTTACAATTTTACGATCTCGATTAAAAGAAATTACGGTTTTACAAAGAAAACGGTTTTAAAATGTTTTAAATCCATTTGAAATTTCACAAGTAATTTTTAAAAGGCAATTCCAAGTGTTCAATCAAGATAATACTTGAAATTATGAAAACAAGATATTTTTGAGAAAATGGGAAAAGGTCCAAATTACTTAAATATATGGTAACAATTATATGATGAATAGTAATTGGATAGCATACCGATTTATTATGTTGGGCTTTGTGTTTATGGTTACCCATGATAGTCAGATAAGATACCGACTTATTATGATAAGGTTTGTATCCCTGATTACCAATGATAATCAGATTGGATACCAACATTATATGCTATGGTTGGTTGAGTTATGTGGTAGAACAATTCTTATATTCTATTTGAAAATGGAATATAACATGTTGCTTCGCCTTTGTATGATAAGACAAGAGCTTAGGATAACTTGTAAATACAAACTTTACCTACAGTATGAAAAATAGTAAACTATTTTCAAGCATGACATATTTACATGTATGCCATGTTTATGTATATATCATATTTTTACTATTATACCATGATCATGTATATGTTACACTTTATGATTATGATATACTTTACTATTATGCCATGGTTTACGATAACGCCATGTTTTAACATAGTGCCATGTTTTATAAATATGCCACAAGTTTTTTTATGCTATTGTTTGTTATGTCATGCCATATTTATGTAACATATGCATCATGACTAATAAGATCACAAGTTAAGAATCTTAGTCTTGAGACTAGTCTTTGTTAAAGACTTCATGTGGAAGCATGATCTTAAGCATCCTCATCAAGAGTTAAATAACAAGGTTAAGACTAGACCAAGACAAGTAAAGTGTCATACCAACTTCCCGCAGATCGTGTAGGATTATGTATATTTTTAAATGCTAAGACCTTCCATAGATCATGAACAATTACGTATACGATTCCCAGAATTGTTAGGGACCTTGCAAACCCTAACTTTCTGTGGATTACGTGTATTTGGTACATACACAAAGGACCCATATGCTAAGCAAGATAATAAGTCCATAATGGAGCATAAGAGATTAATAATTGACCATAAATGGTTTATGCATAAGTTGTACGATATTTGTTATGTTTTATGATATTAAGTTTGTACTTGCTAAGTGTAAGCTCATTAGTATATTTCATACTGTAGGTAAAAAGCCTGCAGCTTAATTGGTGGGCCAGAAGGACGATGCGGTAAGTGAAGGGTGGTGTGGGATACCACTATGTAAATTTTTCTGCAAACTCATTTGAACCAAATATATATATATATATATATATATAAATTGTGTTATACTATATATATGATGTTTGAAGACTTGAGTTAAATGTAAGGAGTATGTATGTCTTTATATTTTGGAAAACAAGTAATTTGTATGCACGGAAAGTTTACCTATATGGACTAGTCTATTTATATGGTGCTTAAAAAAATATATTCTAAAATTTTAAGTAAGTTTAAGTATTTAAAACCGATATTTAATTTAAGTAAGCATGGTAACGGTCTACGTAGACGGGTTGTTACATTTATTGATTTTGAGTATATATGACAAACACCATAAACTATTGGGATAAAAAAAAAGAAAAAAAAAACCATCAGTACGAAATGAAAGTAATAAAAAAATATTAAAGAAACTTATAAAATTTACATACCTCAGAAGTTAGGCAATGTATATGGGCAACATACTTGCAATCTTGACAATAATAAATACGAAATTGTTGATCCACTTCTTCTTCACATACATCATAGTAGCATTGATCTGAATCATATTCTAAAATCAAATGATCGAGAAGAATCAAAGGATGCATGTGGTACTCATACTTAAAGGTGAATGGCAAGGGAATGCATAGGAAATGACGATTAAAAACACATTCCATGCAGCGAAACAGGAAGGATCGAGCACGATTAACTTCATTAGGAACAGCGCTGGCCCAATTCTTCACAATTGTGTCAAGAAAAATACTTTCTGGACACAAGTGAAAGTCACATCCATCTTCTTGACAACTGAAAACGAGTGCAAATTTTTTTTTTTTTTTTTTTTTTGCAACACGAACGACAAGATCAGGGCTTACCGACCTGGAGTAGGAGAGGGTGGCGTGAGTGAAAGGGATGCTTGATTTTCTCTTGCAAAACTGCACATGATTTGTGGAGAAAATTCTCACACTCAGTTAAAGTGCAAGAATAAGCTGGACCGACCAGTGCGAATGACAGGCAAAGCATTGAGTTCTTCCCTTCCTTTCATCTTCATGTTCGACCAGTATCATTGGATTATGATGGCAGGCATATTGAACGACACTGTGATGCTGGCCGCCACCGTCGACATCGTTGGATGTTAAAATTGTCGGGAGTGGAATCAAAGCGCAAGTCATATGCATGTGAAAATTAGAGCGTTGGTCGCATGCATAAGTAAACACTTCATTTTCGAAGGGCTTCTCACAGTAATGGCAGCAACTACTACTACTAAATGATCGCTTGGCAAGCGTCAAATGGTGGAGAGCGTGCAACGAGTGATTGATGTGTTGCGGCAACCCTGCACATTTCTTGTGGATAAAATAATAGCAGACCTCGCTGCAATGTTGTCCGCCGAATAAACGATCGCAGATGAAGCAGTGCACTCTAGCCTCAACATCATTGTAAAACTCCAAATCATGCTCGTGACTGAAGTGTTTGATCATTCTCCTTTTGTCCAATATTTTTCTCTCTCCTTATATCTCTACTCTTAAATTTAATTATGGAAGAAATACTTCAAAATTAAGATATCATGTTTGCTGGGGCTCCTAAATTAATATATATATATATTACATATTATTTTCTTTCCTTAAAGTACTACTCTAAATTGGGATTTTATATATTTAGTCAATTTTGGAAGCTATTTCAATAATTATTTTCGATCCAGTCTTGTATTAAAAAAAAAAAAAAAAGGAAAGAAACAATAAATAGATATAGAATGAAATTATTGTTTTACTTTCTTAGTTAAAAAATAGAAAAATAATTGCTTTAGTACTTTTGCTTTTGTCTAGATATTCTAAGCGAGTTAAATCTTATTTACCGTAAAGTTATTTAAAACCGTTTTGAAGACTTTAATTTGTGCCAGTGATGTCACGTCAAGGTTAATTCCATCTTTAGTTATTTAAAAAAAAAAAAAAAGAAAAGAAAAAAGAATAATTCATTCTTCGCAATCATTTTCTTTTCTTAAATTTAGCCGAAAAGGTACTCTAGGCAATTCTCTCTTAAAAAGGAATCAATATAATAGTAATCCTTCATTTCATTTCTTTAAGAGTGTGTTTGGTATGAAATAAGAACAAAGGAAAGGGGTAAAAATATTAGTGCAAAAAATGCACAAGTACACTTAAAGGCTCAGGGTATAATGGATCAAATCAATTTTTAACCGTGTAGTCTGTCTAATGCTTTCTTGGTATGAGTGGAGATTAATAATAAAGCAATCTGTACGTGTGTGCAGATTTATTACGAGACTTGTAATTTTGTGCAGGCTTTGGTACATGTTTGAGTGATTAAGCTTTGGTATATTTGTTTCGATATAACAAACTATAAGGAAGTAAAAGCTATATACGTATATATATGTAAATGAAAAGATACATATTATCCATATATCTCCACACAATTTTCAAAGTAATTATTTACTTTCAATAACAATGACAAAAATACAGGCCTAAAACCGTTCGGTCTAGTGGTCCCGAAGATATGTTTGAGTGGGATGGGGTTTTGAGGGGAAGTTGTGGGTATGATATCATTTTGTGTCCAAGATTGAAAATGTTGTTTATTTTTTTTTCATTGTTATTTAATTTTTTATATGCTGAATTTAAAATGAGGAATCTAAACTCTACATTTTATAATACAATAAGATGTAATATAGCTAGACTATATCTTCAACCATAAATATTATATATTGATTAGCTAAGTTGAAAAGCACGACAAACGGGTAGGAAGAGGACGATTATCTAAGTTGGAATGCCATGGAAGGGCACGACAAGAAGGCTCTTGTTAAAGGGTTTATCTCGGATTGGGGTGTCAATTTTCACCCTCCATCTGCCAGGTCTGTCAAGGAATTAATTCAACAACATTTGCAGGAAGAGGACGCTGCTGTTTCTAAGGATTCTTCTTCTTCGTCGTCCTAGTTTCCAAACCTCAAGAAAATCATGGGATTTTCGCACAACAAATGAGTTCCTAATCGTCCTACAATACTTGTTTTTATTTTGTTATTGTACACGTGTAATTATTTATGAGACAAGTTTTAAGTTTCAGTGAAGAAATTGTAATGGAAGTAGCTGTTTTCCCCATTCCTCTGGTCAAGAGAGTTTTTTATGGTGAAAATTGTTTCTGAGTACAGTCAAGGCAGTTTCTTTGTTGAATTCCACCTAGATAGTTAAATTCAGGTTCTCTTTAACCTTTGGTAACAAGACTATTTGCATTATTATAAATTGTAATTGCATGGTCCTTTTAAAATCAGAAAATAAAATTCCGAAAGAATTCATATTTACAATAGATGAAATGCACCAAATTTCATTGAAACAGTTGATTGTAAGACATAGATTCAAAAACTTTCAGAAAGAAATCTGCCTGCACTGAGCAACTGAAGCCTCTACCAGACAATACGGACATTTGAATGTTATCGTACTGCACTTCGACAGCTTCACGATGGATTGCTTGCAGAGCACATGTAAGCACGGCATCAACATCGGAGGATTCTCGTCACTGCTTTGATCTCGGCTCACGGGACAGACAAATATCGAATGGAACTGAAATTCCTTGCCCAGTTCCATTGGAACCGGCAACTGCCTCATTGCATGCCATTCGTGCTTCTTAGCAGCCATTACGTTCGGCAGCTTCAATAAAGCAGGCAACCCTTCGAATCCAGCGGTTATTGCCACGCCTAACGGGCTATTGTGGGACTGCCCAAGAAGACTGCAGAACTCCTGGATAATCTCCTTGGTCGACTTCTCCCAATGGGTTGGGGACATTTAACTCGGAATAAGGAGAGCTGGCAAGCCTTCCCCGAAACGCAAGGCAGCCCATAAGCTTCATGATCTCACCCTTGTTAAGGAAAGCAAAAGGAGAAAGGTAGGTTTTGGCGTAGGAAAGTGCATCGCTTTGGCTTCCATCCTGCAAGTCCTCCGTGTACTGCAGGCTGTGGAATTTAAGCGATCAGGAGTAGAGCCGTTGTATTTGAGCTTTTCTCGGTTCGAATATATACCATTTCAGAGCAGGTTTCTAACCTTCATGACCTCGAGAAAGAGATGATAGGAATCATCTTTGCCGAATATTGTCTCTTTGTTGGAGAGAGAAATAAACTTTGAAAATTGTGTCATAAATATATATATATTCTACACATATATATATATATATATATATATATTCTACTAGTTGCTACTTCTCAACAAATAACTGTAAGCTTATATTCATCTGAACATGTTCCAATGACTCTATAGAATTACTAGTCTATTCTTAAAAATGTACACACGTATAAAGTTTCTACATTATTATTCTCCGGTCATAGTTTTTCGGTAGCACGCATAACTATTTCTTTTTTCAAAATATGGATGGTGGTTTAATTTTAATTGTCCAATAAATCTTTAGAGTGTACATATATTTTAAAAGAGTGGACCATATATTGATTATGGTAGTACTTAAGGAAAGAATACAATAATACAATAACAATACAGAATCCACTTAGGGGTGGATTTCGCAGATACGATTGAAGCCCACTAGAACTATACATATATAAATATATATTAATTTCCACGTCATTTCAAAAATTCAAAATGTTTTATAACTGATTTTTTATATCTTAAAATTTAACTTTATTTAAAGATGTATCAAAATATAATTTATTATACACTGTTTTAAACACCAAACATTAATTGTAAGTTTAATCACACAAACATATTCCAAAACCTACAAAAAAATTACTAGTCTTGTAATAAATCTATCCACATGTATGAGTTACTGTAACAACTTCAAAATTTAAAATATTAATTCTCCTCGTAAATAGAGAATTAAATTGTAAATTTCATCATTAATAACATTTTTAAATTGATGATAAGAAAATATAAATATGATGTTACTCTCATTTTCCATTTTAATTTAGATTTTATGAAAATATTATGTGTAAAAAATTCATTATATATATATAGTGAATGGCTAATCATAATTTTGTGAATTAAATAAGTGAATTTTATGTCATGTCAAGATTTACCTACTAAATCTCAAAAAAAAAAGAGTAGTCCGATCCTTTGCTTTGTAGGAACTACCCGTAATAACGAACTTGCAAAATGAATCTCTTTATCATAAAGAGATTCGTTGTTCCTGACCCTGCTCCACCTTAATTGTTATTTGAACAAGTAAAAGTTATGTCTTGGTCCGAGTGGGGATAGCATTTCTCTACGGATACTTTATTTATCACCAAGTAAAGATGAATACTATATGGTAGCGGCGGGAAATTCTTTGGCACTGCAAGGCAGTAAGCTTAAAAAAAAATTTAAGGGAAGGGGTGCCGTGCACCCTTCCCCTTGCTTAGTGGGCCATGCTCAGTGGGCCGCTGGCCCACTGAGTAAGCTGCATGCCTGCTGCTAGTAAACTAGCATCGATCCAAAAAAAATTTCATAAAATAAGCTGCACAAGAGGGGGGTTTTTGAAAATTCAAAATCTAACCCCTAAACAAGCAAAACAAAAATGAAAAGACAAGAAAGAAAGAATTATTACAATGTAAGATGATGGACTACTTGAATGACTACTTACTAAAACTACTTAGAAATACAAGAAAAATCACCAAAACAACCTCCCAATTTATCCTCTTTAGGTAAGTACATTTTTTTGGGGAGATTAAAATCCAAAAAAAAAAAATTCAAATTTTAACCTACATAAGGCTTGGTTATAAAATGGTTTTGTGGTAAACCAAAAATCACTCTTTTCTCTTTCAAAACAAAAATACCATACAAGCAAAGAAAAGTTTCCTCTCTTCCTCCCTTCATTGTGGACGAAATTGTAGCTAAGGGAAGCTAAAAAATATTCTTCATCTCCTTCTATCAACTCCCAAGATCATTTTTTGGCGAGAAAGAGTCATTCCAAGTGCTTTCCAAGGTGAAAACCTATATTTTTCACTTATTTCCTAAAAAGAAAAATGATGTTTTAAAAATGTTTTTAAAGTGATGTTTTATCTCCATTCTAGCCCCCTACCTCAAGGATCCAAAAGTGGTTCAAAGCCTTCAAGAGGAGCTAAGAACCTACTACTTTTCTAAGAGGTAAATGACTTGTAAACTAGTGGTTGACCAAGTTCTTGATAACTTTTCTTTCAAAATGTGTTTTTACAAATATGAAAATCTTGGCATGGTAAATGGTTAAAATGTTGTTTTACTACCTAGTGAGATAAAATATGTGCTTGCCATGATTTAAAATGGCTAGAAAACATGATTTGTGTATGGAATGTGATGAAAAGTATGGTTATGTGATTTTTATGGTTATATGACATGAATTGAGTATTGATATATGAGAATAATAGATTATGGCAAGTTGATATATTATGTCCTCTATTTAATGGAAGCATGAATGATGAGGAAAATATTTTGATATCATAAATAGGCTAGAATAAGAATTAAATGACCATAAAATACCAAAAATAACATTTTGGTATAAATGTTAATAAATTGGAAAATGGTATTTTGAGTGGGATTTTCATACTCATGAAGAACAGAATATTGCTATTGACATAAGCAATAAGAAGAGCTCAAGTTTGGTCAGAAATAAAAATGTCAAAAAAGATGATTTTGCCCTCAAGTGGTATAATCATAATTTCACCAGCTTACAGACTTTATGTAATAACCCGAATTTTTTTATGACTCTAGATTTCCTTTGAATGAGGAAAACTTAAGTCTAGATCATGTTTGGAATAGAATATCGGTATAAGTTTGAGTTCTCGGATAATTAGTTACGAGACTCAACGATGGATTACTGAGCCTAGTATAAGGCATTTTAAGGAAAATGGCGTGATGAGATTTCATGATTCCATGTTGGTCAAAATTTGACCAAGAAAGTCAAAGTTGACCAAGAACAGTCAAGGTATGACTGTACAGTAATAGGATAAGCGGTATGAGAAATCTACTGCGAAAATTGTCTTTTTGGACAAGATAGCTAGAATAAGCTATGAAACCACCCTAGAAAAATCAAGCACACTAAGTTGGATATCAAAGTCCTAATGACTTTCAGAAATAAGAAGAAAATTTTTACAGTCCATTTTTACTCAGATAAATTTTGGACTGCAGTCAAGCAAAACAGTACTGAATTGTACTGTGTATTAGTGAACACAGTATTAGAAATATCTGTGTTGGATTTAAATTGGACTGCTTTTTCAAAAAGGTAGCCAAACGAGGCCTTAGGATGACATCACCTACCTTTTGATTTATGACATCATCCCATTTTTGAATTATGACATCATAATTCCATGAACCAAGCCTTGAATGACAAGTGTCTTGTTCTAGAAGAAAATTTTTTCTTGTTCTCCAAGCTTATGGCCGGCCACTTGGAGGGTTCTTTGGCAAAAAATTTGTGCAATTATTTTTGCTCCAAGGATTTATGAGCAAAAGATGAACCAAAAAAATTGCAAAGAGATCCAAATCCTCACCTATAAATACCCAAGGGGGGTGGGCGGTTTTTGAGCCAAAAAATTTAGAAAAAGCAGCCAAACTCTGCCCATTTTCCCTCTCCAAAAATCTGCAATCTCAAGTGGGTGATTGAGTGAAGAAAAAAAATTGAGAAACTTAGGGGTTTTGATGTTTGTAGTCTTCGGTTTCCCCTAGCAAGTTCAAGTAGAAATTTTGACAGTTTTTGTGCCCAATTTTGGGGCCAACAGCCGGCTGCCAAGGGGGGGGTGAGTGAGTGAGAAAATGTGAATTTAAGAGTGTTTATCTTAGGTGCAAGCAGCCACCAAGAATCAGCCAATTTTGGTGCCAATTGGTGCAACAAAACCGGCCTTGGGTGGTGTCCTAGGAGGAAAAGTTTTGTGACCAAACTTGACTTTGGTCTAAGGTAAAAATCTAGAGCCCTAACTCTCTTATTTGAGTTCAAATTTAAAGATAAAAGGTAGTTCAATTTGGTTGTAAGGACATAAGTCCATTTCCTATTTTGTGCCCTAAGTTGGTAGTATGTGCTTGATTTGTAGATCTAAGGGTGTATGGTTTAAATTCTTGCATTATTGTGCTTGTTTATGATTGATTTTCATGCTTGATGCTTAGGGTTGTGTGTCCCCTAATTTGGTCCAAAAATCTGCCCTAGGGCAGTGCTTGAAGCATGCTAATTTAAGGAGCAATGTTTGATGCTTGTATGTGATGAATGCAACAAGTTAGGGTTAATGCAAACCTAGGCTTAGGGCTTTTGAATTTGGTTTGCATGGTTTCAATTGGACGATTTAAGGGTTCATGTGGGATGTTAGAAACGCTGTGTGTTTGCCATATAGACTCCCGAAGTGATCGGTCGAGATAGATTTCACGAAATAGGACGTAAAACGGACTTAACAACCAAAACTGTCAACTCGGATTCAAAACTGGTCAGTTTCGGGAAAGTGGAAATTTAAGGCTTTTAGAGGCCGAACTGGGTGAAACGTAAAACATGAAAGTTGTTCAGAAGGGTTTTTCCTAGGGGGCAACGCGGATCGTTCCCCAAATTGAGGCTCCAATGGCCTCTGTTTTTACAGAAAACCGAGACTAGTCTGCCCAGACCTAGTTTACACGACCAGTCAGTTTCAAATTAAAACTGACAAGAATACATGCAGAACTGGATTTTTCTCAAAACATGAAAGTTTTAGGATTTTTCGAGAGCTACAACTTTCATGAAGACAACTTTTTCAAACTCGGAATGGATCTTTAAACTGACACGGTTTTATAAAGACTGTGCAGGGAACAGGAAATTCCTGCACAGGATTTTCTAAAAACAGTTCGGAAAAATTGTATCTTTCCCCAAAACCACTGTTTTGAGTAGGGAAACTGTTCCAAAGGCAGTTTCCAGCCCTAAATGATTTTACAAAAAAACCCATTTCAAAAATATGAATTTTTACAAGAAGATTAAGGAAATTTTGAAGCTAATTTCACAAGATTTCCAAAAAGTAAGAAAATAGAATTTTTGAGACAAAATTGTAAACAAGCCGATTACGGACCGTAACCGGGAATAATACCCGAGTTACTAGGCTTAGCCCCAAAGCCCAAGGTTGACCCTAAAAGGTTGACCATAGTTGACCAAGGGTTGACCAGTAGTTGATCAAATATTGACTTTGGTTGACCAAGAGTTTGACTACAATTAACCTTAAGGGTTAGTCAAGATAACCCTAAAGAATACCAAGATTAATTAATTGGGCTAAGATATAGGGTTAATTGAAGTAATCCAATGGTTTATAGACAAGGATAAAGCCCAAGAGGTTATCCAATGTAGCCTCTTAAGGAATAATCAAAGTTCGATTATTCTCAAACAATAGGATAACTAATTGTGACCAAGTGAGATATCAGGTATCGGGGACATACAACTAAGATTTTGTAGGTATGTTGGTTAGGACACCAACATTCCACAACAAGAATTAGACTCTTACCTATCTCCATATTCAAGCAGGAGAAGGTCTACAGCTGTGCCAGTGGAAGGACAGCGTCAAGTAGGACATAGTAAAAGAAGTAAGTACAACTCCGCCTACAGCATAGGCCCTTTGTTGTTACTTGCCTAATGTGATGGTATGTTATGGCATGTGATGGTATGTTATGGCATGTGATGATATGTTATGGCGTGTAATGTTATGGTATGTTATGAATGAGGTTATGTTATGTTATATGTTGTAATATTGTGACATCATGAAGCATGTTCACTAATGTTAAACCACCTGGTAAGAACAAGACAAGTAAGATGTTGTGTCGTACCGACTTGCCACAAAGGCGGGTTTAAATGGTATGGTTCATGGTTTGAGTTGGATTGGATGGCTACCTAAACTACTCCATGTTAAACTTTGTGTTTCATGGTTTGAGTTAAAACGGACTGGCGCCTTCAACCATTCCATGGCTATGTACCACGGTACGAGCACACATGATAAGTAAAGGAATAGAACTAAGCTAAGTTATGAATCCATATTTAATTCATAAGAGGTCATAATTGGTTCATGCATAATGATATGTGTTTTTGCGTCGCGGATGTAACAGTTGTACTTGCTGAGCGAAAGCTCACGTCTTACGTCTATGCTGTAGGTAAGCAACCTGCCAGCAATCTCTGATGCAATACTGTGGAAGGCTGGTGCTGCGGACTGTGAAATGTGGGATGGACACTGCCACGGACTTTGAAAAAAAAAAATATACTCTATAAAATATGTTGTAATGAAAAAGGATTTTCATATTTTCATGATGTTTTAAGTATGAATGACAAAGTTTATGTATGTATGGCAAGCAAGTTGCCTCTTGTGGTACCAATCCGCATTAAGTCGGGTTTGGTCTACAATTTGATTTTGATGGCCTTCAAGGAGGGTTTGAAAGTTTGGTACTCGAGTAAGTACCTATCAGTAAGTATGAGTTTAAGGATGAAGTTCAAGTTAAAAGTTTTAAAATAAAGTTTAAAAGAAAAAAAAAATTTTCTCCCAAATTTTCCGCAAGTTTAAGTTCAGTATGTAAGTAAGGTGACGACCCGGCGTGGGAAGTCGGGGCGTTACACTTTATTTGAATCTGAAACTTTGTATCTTGATTAAAGACTTAAAATAGACGTTGTGTCAAATTTTGATGATAAATGGATAAGAAATGACTAAAACACCATTTTTGGGGTCAAAACATAAGTATAGAAAAATTATGGTCAAAAATGTAAATTAAAAAATCTGTTTAAAATGAGTCCTGATCCTATGAGAACACTTTATAAGGACATTAAGTATAAAAAATGTGAACCCAAGGGGTATTGGGAACTAATTGGGGCTAAATGAGGACTAAAATGCAAAATAAATAAATAAATAACGGGTCAAATTATAAAATCTGATTAGACTATAATTAGACAGCATCTTTGTCACCCTTAAAATGATATATTAAGCTAAATAAATATAAGAAATAATATGGTTTATGTTATAGTCAAATGTACGATCTTAAAAAACATAAAGGGGGTTTAAATGTAATACTTTTATTTAATTGTGTTTAGAAATGTAGTAAGTTACAAAAGCCATTTTGAGAGCTTAGGGGCACTATTAACATTATTCTAAGGCTCTAGGATAAATTTTTAAAAGCCATCCAACAATTCTAGATTAAAGAGCATATGTCTAGTGGCAAAATTATAATGTTGCCAAACTAAGGGGTAAAATGGTAATTTGATAGGAAGAACATTTTGGGCTGTAGGTAGAGGTTTTGTAGACCTATAAAACTACAAGAGAGATTACTAAAAGCTAAGGTCAAAAGATTTAACAAGTTTAAGCTTAAAAATACTTGAATCACTGAAATAGGGGTAAATTGATAAATTCGTACATGAGGTCTCGGTAATGAGAAATGAACCTGCTACTAGGCTTGCTGAGATGCCATGTAATTGTTGACCAAAACTTGATAAAAGACAACAAAGTGTAATGAGTTTTGACGGGTCCAAAACAATAATAAGGCCAAAACATGATTTGGAAATGGTTTAAGCCAATTACAAGTAAATGGGTTACAATATATTCAATAAGCCCACAACCAACAAAGATGGCTCGATATGATGTTAGAAGACCATGGTTATCCATGGTCACCTAATGGACCCAAATATAAATAAAGTGAGGGATAAGGAATTAAGTATTAAATAATTAACTCACTAATGGGTTAATAATTAATTAATTTAAAATTTAAAATTAATTAATTATTAATTAAGAAATTAATTTATGATAATTATTTAATTAATAATTAACGATGTTATTCTTTTAAGGTAACCAAAAAAAACTTAGAGGCAAATTAATAATTAAATTGAAATTAATTATTAATTAAGAGAACACATGTCTATAATCGAAAAATATTCAAAAACCTTACTCTAACTATCGGATGTCAATTTAAAATTAGGAGACTGCATGGACTTGAGGTTAAAGCTAAAAACAATATACGCGAATACACAGTTATACGATTTTCTGTAAGTATAGACCCCACTTACAGTGTGGTTGTTTATATGATATACACGATGTGAGCTCGATGTTTATTTTTAATGATATGATATGATACCATGATGAAATATTTATTGACATGCTTTACGAAAGTATATTATGATGACATGTTTATTTACACGCTTTACTAAAATATGCCATGACTATGAGTTTACATACATGCTTTATTGAACATGCATTTTTGCATGCTCACTATACAGCTTAATATTTAAGAAAGTAAAACTAATGACTTGTCGTACCAATCTCCGACTTAATGGGAGAATATTCGCCTCCGGTCAAATGGGAGAAAAAAACGATCAATAAAGTTAAAGTTATGACATTGGATGCTAACGGATTGGGTCGTTCCCCCGTACGTCTTCCCCATTTAAGGTCAGTGCACCACGATACGAATATAAGGGCCTATAAGATGTTGAATGAATCAATAAATAATTACATAATCTGCCATGTATTTTCAATTATATGCATTTGTGGGATTGCACGTCTATGCTTACTGAGTTTATCTCACCCCTCTATATTTTTCACTATAGATAATTCAGGCAAGTTGCCTATAACATATTCAGCATTGATAGATTGACGGTGCGGATGCGTGATGGGTAAAAGTATGATAGGTTCTATGGATGCCACCCGCATTATTCTATTCCGCACATGTTTTTGAGAATTCATAAATGTTATTTTGATGTTAGTACATTTCAATACATAGGTATGAAAGACTTAATTAGACACCGGTATAACTAAATCTGAAATGTTATGTTAGTATGTTTTGTTTAAAACTAAATATTATTATTATGATTTCTAAAGACTCACTTCTTCCGTAAATAAAGTTTAAAAAAAAATTCTGAAATTTTGAATTCTTAGAAATGAACTAGTAACGATTTAAATAAGATGAAAAATTAAATAAGCAAGTTTTAAGTGACGGCTTGAGAAGTTGGGTCATCACAGTTACTTCGTTAGTTATATTAAATTCCACTTGTTGCCAAGAAAGTATTAAACATATTACAGGATTCAGAAATGATTTGAATCCATTATACCGAGGGCATTTTAATTAGTATACCTGCGCATTCGTTTCACTAATCTCTTCATCTCTTTCTTGTTTTCTCCCACATTTTTCTCCTACAAATGACACTCGGAAAGGCTTAAACAAAGGAATGGAATGACAACCATTATTGCTTGCTTCTTAACAGAGATTTGCCTAGACTTGTTCGGCTGAAGTTTTTGTGAATCGATGGAGAATATCTTTTTCTTTATAATTAGTGGAGAATATCATCGAGAAAGTGAAAAAGAAAGGAAAGGATAACAAGGAATGAATTATATATACATTTACACACACACACACACACACATTTTTCTCAAGTGAGGAACGAATTATTCTTGCCTTGTTATGAGGACACAAATTAAAGTTTTCAAAATAGTTTAATACTAATGTATGTTGAATAAGATTTTGCTCGCTAGTTCATTACATCTAGGCAAAAGAAAAGGCTACTATAGCAATTAATTTTCTTTTTCCTTTTTTTTTTTACAAAGATAATAAAACGCTTTTGATTTATATCTATATTGTTTCTATGCTTTTTTTTTTTTAACGGTAAATTATTCGTTTAGTCCTTAAATTTTTAAATTTCACAATTTTGATCTCTGAACTTTTTTTCATGTATAAAATGTCCCTAAACTATTAACGTGTTACTATAATATTCTTTTGCGTTAATTTTTAAATGAAATCCATTAATTATTTAATAAAAAACGATATTAACTAATGGTACACATGTTCCAAAGCTTGCACAAAGTCACAAGTATGGTAATAAATCGGTACACATGTATAGGTTGCTTCATTATTAATCTCCACTCACTTCCCAAAAAGCATGAGACACGCTACATGGTCCAAAATCGAGTTGAATCCATTACACCTGAGCCTTTAAGTGTACTTGTGTATTTCTTTCACTAATATTTTCACCCCTTTCCTTTCTTCTTATTTTTTTCTCCTACCAAACCCACTCTAAAAGAAAAGGCTTAAACAAAGGAAAGGAATGACTACTATTATTATATGTTTGCTTCTTAAGAGAGAATTGCCTATACCTTTTTGGCTAAAGTTTGGGAATCAATTGAGAATTATTTTTCTTTATAATTAATGGAGAATATCTGTAGGTAAGTAAAAAGAAAAGGAAAAGAAGGCAATGAAGGAATTATCTTCTTTTTTTTTTATTTTTTTAAGTAAGAAAGGAATTATTCTTGACGTTCTATATCACTGGCATAAATTAAAGCCTTCAAAACGGTCTTGAATAACTTTATGTTGAATAAGATTTAACTCGCTTAGAATATCTAAGGCAAAAGCAAAAGCTACTAAAGCAATTATTTTTCTAATTTTTATCTAAGATAGTAAAAATAATTTCAATCTATATCTTTTTATTGTTTCTTTCTTTCTTTCTTTCCTTTTTTCACAAGAATGGATCCAAAATAATTATTATATAGCTTCCAAAATTTATTAAATTTTCATAAAATTCCAATTTAGAGTGGTTACAGTAGCAATCATAATTTCTTTTGTAAGGATATGGATAGTAGTTTAATTTTAATTGTCCAATAAATCTTTAGAAAGTTCTATAATTACAGACCGTGGAAAATTGAAATTAACGATTAAACCGATTTGTAATTCTATCTCAAAAGTAGGATTTCAAAGGCACATACATATATGTTTTAAAAAAGCGGAACATATATTGCTTATAGTAGTACCATTTTTTTTTTTTTTTGGTGGAAATGGTGCTTATAGTAGTACCTAAGGAAAGAAAATATTATAAAACAACATTACAGAGAAACTTCTTGGGGGTGGATTTCATACAGATACTATTAATATCTGTATGAAATCCACTAGGACTAAATATTAATATAGGAGCCTCGGAAATAAATGATTGCATTTGACGTATAATTTCTTCCACTATTAAATTTGAGTGGAGAAATATTGAGAGAGGGAAAAAAATGGGTGAGATCAGGAGAATAATTAAACATTTCAGTCACGAGCATGATTTGAAGTTTTACGGAAGTATTCGAGATGTATTTACCTGCTTCATCTGCAATCGTTCATTCGGCGGACAACATGATCCAAGTGGTTACGCTTGCAGCAGAGGGGACTGCTTTCATTGCATCCACAAGAAATGTGCAGAGTTGCCGCAACACATAAATCATTCGTTGCATGCTCTCCACCATTTGACGCTTGCAAAGCCATCATCTAGTAGTAGCGGTTGCTGCTATTACTGCGAGAAGCCCTTCGAAAATGAAGAATACAATTATGCATGCGACGTATGCCCTAATTTCCACATGCATATGACTTGCGCTATGATTTCACTCCCGACGATTTTAGCATCCGACGATGTCAACGGCGGCAGCCAGCATCACAATGTCCCTCAGTATGCCTGCCATCAGAATCCAATGATACTGGTCGAACATGAAGATGAAAGGAAGGAAAGAGCTCAATGCTTTGCATGTCATTCTCTCTGGTCGGGTCCAGCCTATTCTTGCACTTCAAAAGAGTGTGAGAATTTTCTTCACAAATCATGTGCAGATTTGCAAGAGAGAATCAATTGTCCCTTTCACTCACGCCACCCTCTCATACTCCAGGTCAGCAAGCCTCGATCCTGTCATTCATGCTGCGAAGAAAATTGTTCTCTCATTTTCAGTTGCCGTGAAGATGGATGTGACTTTCACTTGTGTCCAAATTGTGTTTCTCTTGACACAATTACTGTGCACTGTCGAAGTCACGACCACTTGCTTCCTTTAGTGAAGAATGCATCTTGTGAGATTCAATGTGCTGCTTGTCAAAAATGTTTTAAGAGTTGGGTCGGTGTTGTTCCTGATGAAGTTAATCATACTCGATCCTTCTTGTTTCGCTGTATGGAATGTGTTTTTAATCTTCATTTCCTATGCGGTCCCTTGCCAATCACCATTAAGTATGAATACCACATTCATCCTTTGATTCTTCTCGATCATTTGATTTTAGAAGATGATTCAGATGAATGCTACTGCGATGTATGTGAAAAAGAAGTGGATCGGCAATTTCGCATTTATTATTGTGAAGATTGCAAGTATATTGCCCATATACATTGCCTAACTTCCGAGGTATGTAAATTTTATAAGCTTTTTTAATAGTTTTTTTATATAATTTTGATTTCGTACTGATGAGTGTTTTTTTAATTTTTTTAATTTTTTCAATTAGTTTATGATGTTGGTCATATACACTCAAAATAAATAAAAGTGAAATTTCATCCAAAACCAACATTTTGATCTACCTTTTTTTGTCTTATATGTCTAATCGAATAATGAATCCGTTAGTTTCGAATACTTAAAGATCAGACCTGTAGGATGCAAAATGTTATCTTCAAACCTTTGAAGTAAAAACATTTAGCACGATGTCAAAAAAAAAAAAAAAAAAAAAAAAGGCACTTCACACGATGTTTTTGTTTTTGGTTTTCACAATTTTAAATTATACGCAGCTACCTTCATTAAACTTGAGAAATCACCATCAATTATAAATTGTCAAAACTATTACATTTGCAGACTTATTCGCCAAAAACATTTAGAGACATAAAGTTGATCGGGACTGAATACTGAATTAAAAACCATAATGAATTAAAAACCTAGTTTAAATATATATCCAAAGATTGAGAAATATTATATTCTACTTGTTATTATCCTATTTAGTGAAGGCTGAATTTCAAGCCTAACGAACTGAAAATAAAAGGCTGTTACCTGTATTAAAATAAAAAAAATTTGGGAGAAGAGTCTAGATGTCGTATATATGGTATCACTTGTTAAAGTAAAATATTCAAATATGTTAGTGCTTTAAAAAGTATGTGACGATGTTTTTGTCTGATTTGTAAAGTACATTAGTATTTATCCGTCTGCTTTTCATCATATAATATATATATATATATATATATATATATATATGTAGGTGCTTGCAAATAAATATTGGTATAAATCCAAAACGAACTTGGATGTAGTATTAATTAGTCAAGTGAAAGAGATTTTTCTTTAGGGGGAAAAAAAAGAAGCAAATTAAGTTGAACAATTTTTTGCAAGTGATGAAATAATAATTGATTAGCAAAAAAATAAATTGGATATCTGAAATAATAATAATTTTAAAAGTATTTGAAAAAAAAAACAGAGAATTGAGCGAACAAAAAGAAAAGAAAACAAAATACTAATTACCCCCCCCCCCCCCCCCCCCCAAAAAAAAAGGCATCGGGGAAGTTAAATTAGTTAGAAATCAAAGCCAATATAAAGACTTGATGGATAATCCGTTTATTGGATGACCAGTTTAGTGCATCTTATTCAACAATTATCATGAATAATTTATACCACATTTTAAATCTCACATTTGTTTCAGATTATGAAGGCAATAAAAGAAGACACTAAAGGTGGAGTGCTCAGGGCCTTGAGAGAGGACCGATGGGATGGGTTTGATGTAGTGTCAATCAGTGATCAGACGGAAGCCAATACAAAGGAGGAATTGACCCTCAAAGACATTTTGGATAGCATTACTGATCCTGCAGAAAAGGTGATGTTGGTCGATCCCTTTAAGTCTGATGCAACTTATAACACGACTACCCGAAGGAACTTTTATGATATGGCGAGGAAACATTTAAATTCTCGTTTCGACCGTGAAGGATCTCTTGTAGATATTGAGAGAATTCAACAATATTTCTGTCTTGATGACGATGAGATTGATTATAATTACTTCTTAGTGGAGTTGTTTTGTTTCACACCTGAGGAAGGTATGAAAATAGATGACAAGTATTTAAGGCAAAAGGTGGAGAATGTTGATGGTTACAAGGTACCAAAGACGCTTGCTCCTATTTTAAAAACATTAATTCGCAAGAATAATGGAGATCTTGGTATGGAGGAAAGTTTGACACCACAAATGAAGAGCATCGCAGCCACTTTAGTTTGTATTGTCGTTGATGAAATGTGCAGAACTAAGGTTGAAGATGTCAAATGGGATGATCTTAAACACTGGGCTTTCTACCTACAAAGCATTATGACCACTACACGGTTCAAAATTGTTCAATTGGATTCATCAGAGGGGCCTTTTAATGTACTTGTGCGTGCTTTTCTTGGTCAGGAAGCAATCAGATGCAAAGAAAATAGCATCAGAAAGTTAGAAGCCGACTTGGAGAGATGCAAGGGCCTCCTTGAAAAGCACAAGGGATTTGGCACATCTTCAGCTTCGGATTTCGTGAAGTACAAGTGTTTTAAAGTAGCTTCGGAGTTGAAGGGGAATGACGTGAGCCGCGTAGTATTTAAGATGTAAAACTTCGGCCATTTTACTTTTTAGCTAAAGCTATGAATTTTATTTTATTTTATTTTTTTCCCTTCTGTATTATTGATTTATATTTTATTTTTTAATTTTCGAGTTGTTTGTTTTCTACAAGATCAATCTGCTGGGTATTGTAATTAATTACATTGTAAGGTCCAGTACATGGCCAAGTCTATGTCACTTAAAACAATCTCAATCAGAAAGATTTTGTTTGGTTATTGTCTTTGTTCTTTAAATAACGGATTTCAGGAAACATTCCACACATATCCTTTGTAAATTTGGATAACGATAATATCATCATAACTTGTTTTTCCAAAAGAGTCCAGTGTCATTCGGGTCCAAAAATGTTAGTTGTTTCTCCTTTAAAAATAAAAATGAAAATAAAAATTCAGAACCACCACAATTAAATAAAACAATTTCTATATAGGCAGAAAACTCATGAGGAGACATGAAGAATATATAAATAAATAAAAAATAAAGACTCTCTCTTGACAAACACCGGCCACGGACAGAACTTTGTCTTTTGCTTTTCTCTTCTTTCAAACCATTTCATTTGTTGTTCTTTTAATAATTATTTTCCTTTCTTGTTCATTGAAACTCCTTTATTAATTTATTTATGTTAATTGCTGGGTTGGTTTTAAAATTATTATGTTTGTGTGTTTTGGTTGTAACGACCTGCCTAGCACAGGCCGTTACCATATATACATACATACTTAATGTGTCTCACATAACGTACTTACTTACTTAGCGAAAATAGCAAAAATATATATATTTTTTTTTACGGAGTGTACGAACATAAAATAATATACATAAATGACAAAATGCGTAGCGGCTATCATTCCCACATTTCACAGCTCGCCTTGCCACGCTCCACCATCTTGCATCAAAGATTTCCCGTAGGTTGTTTACCTACAGCATAGACGTAAGACGTGAGTTTTCGCTCAGCAAGTATAACTATGACACCCGCGACACATACAATTACAAAACAAAACATAACATGTCATAACATAGCATAGCATAACATAACTTAACCATACATGAACAGTTTATGCTTCATTATGCTTTCTTATTCTTTCCTACCCTTCTTTCATAATATTCTTTCATGACTTAACTTGCTTATGGGCCCCTTAACATAAGTGTCCGTACCGGGCGCGCAACTATGGAGTGGTTGGGGCGGCCAGTCCATTTCCAATTCAAACCATAGTCCAACCCGACCTAACGTGGGTCAGTACGACACAGGCAAGCTTGCTTGCCATCATACTTAATTTTTATCATCTCATACTTTGATCTTATTCTTATCAATTAGTGAACATGCCTCATGATGTCACACATAGATAAATGATAAGTCACATCATGACATTTCATAAGCTTTAAAACAAATCATGCATCATATCATCGCGTAACTTTAAAACACATCACATCAAATAGCCTATGCTGTAGGCGGAGTTGTACTTACCTCGTCCGCTATGTTCGATACTGTGCTGTTCCAAGTCAGGACACAACAGCAGGCTACCTCCTGCTATAATAAAGAACATAGGTAAGGATTAAAATGTTGGTGATTTAACCAACATTCATACATAACCTTAGTTATATGTCCCCCCTACATATACACATGATATCTTACTTGGTTACAGCAAGTAACCCTAGAGTTCAAAGCTTACCCTACTCGGATCATAACTTAACTTTGGTTCCAAAAAATCCATTTTCACTTTCCTTTGGAAAAACTCAACATTTTATGTTCTCTTAATACAAAAAAATCCTTTGTTCAACTTATGAAAAATTGTAACTCTTGAGTAGGATTTGTAAAATTACTAAGTGTTGGCAACTGCATTTAGAACAGCTTTCCACAGTCAATTTATCAGTGTATGTGCGGAAATGTTCTTTTCCTGCACTGTTTTAGAAAATCCTGTGCAAGAATTTCCTGTTTCCTGTACAGATTTTGAAATTCAATTTTATTTAAAAATCTAGGTCGAATCTGAAAAATTTTCTTCACGAAAGTTTTAGATCTCAAAAAACCCTATAACTTTCGTGTTTTACTCAAAATCCAGTTCGGACTCTAACCCACTTGTTTCCCCTGTTGAACCCACCTGGCCGTGCATAAGTCTGGGCACGGTCAGGCTCGGATTTTTGTACAAACCGAGGCCATTGAAGTCTTATTTTAGAAAACTGTCCATGCTGCCCCGTTGGAAAAACCCTTCTCTATAACTTTCATGTTTTAAGTTTTCCCAAATTCGGCATCTAAGGGCCTCAAATCCTGGTTTTCCAGAAAACTGGCCAGTTTTACCCGAACTGGCAGTTTTCATGCTTAGATTCATTTTACGTTCTAGTTCGCACACTCTACCTCAACCAGCTGCACCGGGAGCCTAAGATCAGTCATGCAATGTTTTTCTAACGTAAAGTTCCATTAAACACATCATCGATCATACCCATGCAAACTATTAGTGATTTAACACTAACTAGAGTTTGTATGAGTTTAAGGTTTGAACCAACCATTCCATACCTCTTAGAAACTTAGCATTCATATTCTACAACATACTTAAACATATTTGGGGACATACAACCATAACATGCATCAAACATGTAAACCCTAATTCCATGAAATCAAAGCATAAAATCATGCATAACTTGGCAAATTAAACCATAAATCAAGCACAACCCTAATATTTCTAAACTAGGGCATGAAAATTAAATTGAGCTTAAGCTCTTACAAACCAACTTGAAATACACTTAAATTTCCAAATTGAAACTTAAATTGAAAGGCTTAGGGTCCAAGAGGGTTTACCTTAATCAATTCAAGAAGTTGGCTTGCTTGACCCAAGCTTTTCCTTTTTCTCCTTGTCACCTTCACAACCGGCCTCTCCTTGGCTAGATGGGTTCCAAAATTTTTCAGCCACCCTTGCTTGGTTTTCCACCAAATCCGGTCACCCTTGTACTTCCCTTCTTCACTCTTTCTTCTCCTTTTTCCTTTCACCACAACCGGCCTCCCTTGCCTAATGGGGTATCAAAAATTTTCCAACCTCTTGTTGTTGTTCCAACCAAAATCCGACCTCCCCTACAAGCTTTTCCTCTTGGGTTTTCTCGTTTTTTTTTTTCTTCTTTCTTGAGTTCGGTTTTTAGAGGGAGGAAGTGAAGAAAATTTGGGCATAGTTTGGTTAGGTTTCTCAATTTTGTGAACCAAATGAGTCAACCACCCCCCCTCCCCTCCCCTCCCCTCCCCCTCCACCTATTTATAGGTGATTTGAAACTCTTTAATATTACTCATAAGTCCTTGAAGAAACAATATTTTACACAAAAACCCCCTTAGATGGCCGGCCATAATGCTCTAGAATCACCCAAAAATTCTTTCCATAATTTTCTTTAATTCAAGAAATGATGTCATTAATCCATGGTGAGGTGAGGTAATCTTAAGGCCTTGTTTGGCTTTTCTCTTGATATGCAGTCCATTTTTATACTAACACAGATATTTCTAATACTGCTATCTACTAATAACAGAATTTTTTACACTGAACTGCAGTCCAAATTTTATCTGTGTAAAAATGGCCTGTATAAAAATTTTCTTATAACTTAAAGCCATTTGACCCTTGATATCCTAATTAATGTGCTTGATTTTTTTCTATGGCGGTTTTAAATCTTATTCTTGCTATCTTATCCGTAAAGACGGTTTTCGCAGTATATTTCCCATACTGCTTATCATATCACAGTACCGTCATACATTTGACATTTCTAGTCAATCTTTGACTTTTCTGGTCAACTTTGACTTTTCTCGGTCAAACTTTGACCAACATAAAATCATAAAATTTTTCTGCCCTTTTTGCCCAAAAGGTCACATGCTTGACTAAGCAATCATTTTTGAGTCTTATAAAATCGTAAGAACTCACAAAATTAAATAAAAACCCTAATCAGGCTTTTTCATAAATACCTTCATGGTACAACTTAAATTTCTTTACAAGAAATCGTAATGTCGTAAAAAATTTAGTTATTACAATCTAACCCCCTTAAAAATTTTCATCCTCGAAAATTAAAACAAACTGGGGTAGTTCTTTCTCAACTCGTCTTCCAATTCCCAGGTTACTTCTTCAACCTTGTGGTTTCGCCATAACACTTTAACCATGGGAATGGTTTTATTTCTCAGGACCTTTTCTTCTCGATCCAAAATTCAAACAGGCATTCTTCATAGGTTAAGTCAGTTTGAACCTCCACTGATTCTTGGCTAAGCACATGAGAAAGATCTGGTATATACTTCTTTAGCATTGAGACATGGAAAACATTGTGCATCAAGCTAATTCTGGCGGTAAGGCAAGCTTGTAGGCTACTTTCCCAATCCTTTCAAGGATTTTTGAACGGTCCTGTATATCTTGGACTAAGCTTCCCCTTTTTGCCAAATCTCATTACCCCTTTCATAGGAGTAATCTTAATAAACACGGCATCTCCAACTTGGAATTCCAAAGGCCTCCTACGTTTATCGGCATAACTTTTCTGTCTGCTAAAAGCTATCTCGAGCCTCTGCTTGACCTTCTTGATATCCTCAGAGGTCTTCTTGATGATATCCGTTGTCTGCAACTGCTTTTGTCCAACTTCCTGCCAATGGATAGGAAATCGACATTTCCTTCCATATAACACTTCAAATGGAGCCATACCAATTGAAGCGTGATAACTGTTGTTATATGAAAATTCGATCAAAGGCAGCTTTTGATCCTAATTTCCCTTGAAATCCATAACACATGATCTCAGCATATTTTCTAGTGTCTAGATGGTTCGTTCCGATTGACCATCAGTTTAGGGGTAAAAAGCCGTACTGAACTTCAATTTCAACCCCATGGCATTATGAACACTTGTCCAAAATTGAGAGGTGAAATGTCCATCACGATCTGAAATGATTGATTTTGGTACTCCATGCAGTCTAACAATCTGGGATACATAGATTTCAGCCAATTTTTCTACTGAAAAGGTGGCCTTGATTGCAATGAAGTGGGCTAATTTGGTTAATCTATCCACAACAACCCAAATCGTGTCATTCCCACTTGCAGTCCTGGGTAGTCCTACTACAAAATCCATAGTAGTTTGCTCCCATTTCTATTCAAGAAGCTCTATTTTCTGCAAATCTCCTCCAGGATGTCGATGTTCAGCCTTAACTTTCTGACAAGTTAGGCACTTTGACACATATTCTGCTATTTCATTCTTCATATTTGGCCACCAATAATTCTCTCGGAGGTCCTTGTACATCTTGGAAGCTCCTGGATGTACCGAATATGGCGTCTTATGTGCCTCTGACATTATCTGATCCTTTAAAAATTCAAAGTCGGGAACACAAATCCTTTCTTTAAAGTAAATGACACCATCAGCAGAGGTCTTAAACTCCTTGTTCTTTCCGCCAAAAAGTTGCACTTTTAGCAAAAAGGAATCCTTTCCTTGATGCGACTTAATGGATTTCAGCAGATTGGACTGGAGGGTCAGAGAAAACAATCTTCCTGTTATCACTTCTAGGTTGAACTCAGAAATCTCCCTTTGAAGTGGCTTAGGAAACGCTTCAATAAACATCAGCATGCTTATGGATTTCCTACTTAAGGCATCTGCTACCCTGTTTGCCTTTCCAGGGTGGTAAAGGATCTCACAATCGTAGTCCTTTACAAGTTCTAGCCATCTACGCTGCCTCATGTTGAGCTCCTTTTGAGTAAAAATATATTTGAGACTTTGATGATCAGTGTAGATTTCACACTTGTTCCCATACAAATAGTGTCTCCAAATCTTGAGTGCGAAAACTACCGCCGCAAGCTCCTAATCGTGCGTGGGATAGTTCCTTTCGTGATTCTTCAGTTGTCGTGATGCATAGGCTACTATCTTCCCATTTTGCATCAGGACAGCTCCTAATCCACTTTTTGAAGCGTCACTGTAAATCACGAAATTTCCTGCATCTACATCAGGAATTATCAGCACCGGCGCACTTGTCAGCTTCTTCTTGAGCTCTTGAAAGTTCTCTTCACACTTCTGGGTCCATTCAAAATTTTTTCCCTTTTGGGTAAGGGCTGTGAATGGTGCAGCAATCTTAGAAAATCCCTCGACGAATCGTCGGTAGTATCCGGCTAAACCAAGAAAACTCCTTATATTCGTGACATTCTTGGGTACCGGCCATGTGCTAACCGCCTCCACCTTTGCAAGGTCTACGGATATTCCTTCCTTTAGCACCACATGACCAAAGAAATGAACTTTCTCTAGCCAAAATTCATATTTCGTGAACTTAACATAAAGCTGATTCCGTCTTAATGTCTCCATTACCAACCTAAGGTGATGCTCATGTTCATTCTTGGACCTTGAATAAATCAAAATATCGTCAATAAAGACAATGACGAACTTGTCTAGATATTCCTTGAACACTCGGTTCATAAGATCTATAAAAGCAGCAGGGGCGTTGGTTAATCCAAACGGCATGACTAAAAACTCATAGTGCCCATATCGTGTTCGAAAAGCCATCTTGGAGATATCCGACTCCTTGATCCTGAGCTGATGATAGCCTGATCGCAGATCGACTTTTGAAAACACTACTGCTCTCCTGAGTTGATCGAAAAGATCGTCAATCCTTGGAAGGGGATACTTGTTCTTGATCATAATCTTATTCAGCTCACGATAATCAATACACATGTGTAATGATCCATTCTTCTTCTTAACGAACAAAACAGGCGCTCCTTACGGAGAATGACTTTGCCGGATGAATCCTTTGTCAAGCTGTTCTTGTAACTGCACTTGAAGCTCTCTAAGCTCGGCGGGTGCCATTCGGTAAGGTGCTTTCGATATTGGAGCGGCTCCAGGTAGTAACTCGATTTCAAACTAAATTTCCCGTTCGGGCGGGAGTCCTAGTAAATCCTTCAGAAAGATATCCACATACTCCTTTATAATGGGAACATCTTCCGGTATCAATTCCATTACCCGATCTTGGTCCACCATGTTAGCTAAATATCCTTGGCAGCCATTAGCTAACATCTTCCAAGCCTTCATTGCCGAAACTAGTCTGGTTGCTGAGCTCCGAGATTGTCCGTAGAAGTTAAATTATCCCTCACCGTAAGGGTTGAACGTCACGCAACGCTTTCGGCAGTCAATCTTGGTGTTGTATTTGCCTAAGAAATCCATCCCTAAGATCACATCGAAATCCTGAACTTTGATCGCAATGAGATCTACAAACAATTCTCTGCCACAGATAACTACGGAAGTATTTCGTATCCAAAAATTAGACCACAAAATTTCTCCAGATGGTAAAGAGGTTTTGAAAGGCTGTTCTAAATTATCCACACCTCTTCCTAACTTCTGGGCAAACTCCAAAGACACGAATGAGTGAGTGGCACCAGAATCAAATAACGCAATAGCATCATAGGTGGCGATAGAAATCTGACCTGTTACCACATGCGAAGTCCCTGCTTCTGCATCTCCCTTAGTGTAAGCATAGATCCTGGCTTGAGGTTCAGGAGCCTCTAATCTACCTTGTGTGATCGAGGGTTCTTCAAGCCTTGCTTGGACTGCATGCAGCTGACTGTTTGCGTTTCGGCCTGGATAAGGAGGATTCTGGCCTTGGTTGTTCAAGTTGCAGTTCTTCGCATAGTGCCCTTCCTTGCCACAAAGGTAGCAAGCATTCGTCCCCATTCTGCATATTCCCGGGTGTTTCCTCCCACACTTAGTGCATACGGGGTAGTTATTGCTATTACCCTCATTCCCACGATTATTCTTCTTCTGAGGGTAATTTCTTTGTTGACCCTGGCCAGTAAAATTTTCCTTTCTTTTGTTCCTCCCGAACTGCTTCGAACTTTGGGCAGGGCTGCTAGTCTGACCTTTTTGGTTCGACTCAGAACTTTGACAGGGCTGCATTTGCTTTACCACGGCCTTTTCTTCCTTCTTTGCCTTGAAAATCTGAGCCCTTGCTTCCTTGTCCTGGTTGATCCAATACTCTGCTCTTATCGCCCGACTTACATAATCGAATACCAGGGTAGGTGGACTACTGCCAGCACTCACTTGCTTGGCGATGTCTGTCCGGAACATCTTCATCATTCTTCTGACTTTTTCTATTTCGTTCGGTACTGTAATAACCCGAAAATTTTGATGACTTGTGATTTCCTTAGATACAAAGAGAATCTAAGTCTGAACCATATATGCAGATATGAAGCTTATGATCAGAGTTGAATATCAGTATATATTTGAGTTCTCGGTTAATTAGCTACGAGACTCAGAAATAGTTTGCTTAATCAAGCATGAGGCCTTTTGAGAAAATGGCATAATAGGAATTTATGATTTTTATTTCGGTCAAAGTTTGACCATGTTGACCTTAGGTTTGACTAAGACGGTATTGCAGGATAATCAACAGTATGGAAATTATACTGTGGAAAACCGTCATTACGGATGAAGAAGTAAGAATAAGGTATGAGATTGCTCTAGAATAATCAGGAACAATATTTAGAGCAATAAGGACTAAAGAGTTTCAAGTTCTAAGAAAAATCCATACGCAGTCCAATTTTACGCAGATGAACTCTGGACTGCAATTTAGTGAAACAGTACTGTTTTAAGTGAAAACAGTATTTGTAAATCCTTATTAGTATGATTATGGACTGCATTGGTGGAGGAAAATCAAATGGAGCCTTAATTAGGAGGACACCTCATATGGTGATGACCAATTGGATTAATTGGATTTTTGAAATTATGGAAAGTAAGATTTAAGTATGAATTGTGGTTGAAAAATTGGCCAACAAATCACATTGAATGGCCGGCCACTCTAAGGACTTAGGGGAGGCAAATATGTTTGCTTGTGAGGACTTAAATGCAAGAAAGAAAAAAGTGTGGTAGGTCCACCTTTGGACACATCGCCACCTTGGCTCACACACACATGTTCTAGAACTAGCTAATATGACCGGTTTCTTTAGTAAGACTTGGTGAACAAGTTTTGCTTTTGTGATGCAAGCAAGATGATGTCATCATGGTGATGTCATCAAGATGAGGTAAGCAAGTAGTAGCTTGTTGAACAAGCCATTTTTTTTGGCTCACACCTTGAATGGCCGGTTGTTAGGAGCCTTGGTGAACAAGCCAACTTTTTGGGTTCGTGTACTAGTATGGCCGGTTGTCAAGAGTGCCTTAGAGAGCAAGCATTTAGCTTGATGATGTAAGCCATGTGATGCAAGCAAGGTGACATAGGCTTGATGAGGTAAGCAAGAAATTTGCTTGGCGAGCAAGCAAATTCTTGGCTCACACTCACCCTTGAATGGCCGGCCACCTAGGGAGGGTTGTGGGGCAAATATTTTGCTCATTAAACCCTTATATGCAATTGTAGAAACTTTAAGTTTCATCTATAAATAGAGGCAAGGGGGGGGCTGATTTTAGTGGAAAAATTGGGAAATCTAGCCAAACTATGGCAAAATTTTCCCTCACCCATTTTCTCTCAAAACCGAAACCCAAAGGAAGAAAAGAAAAAAAAAATGGAACAAGGAATTAGCCTAGGTAATGGTCGGATTTTGGTGAGAAACCAACAAGGGTGGCTGAAATTTTGGAACCCATTTGGAGGGCAAAGGCCGGCTGTGATGGCAGCCAAAGGAGAGTGAGGAAAAGTTGGAATCCAAGCCCTAGTGGTAAACCCTAAAACCCTAAGCTTTTTAATTGAGCTTTAATTTGGAAATTTAAGTGTATTTCCATGTTGATTATGTAAGAGCATAAGCTCACTATTTTATTTGCATGCAATAGGTGTAGTTGCATGATTTTATGCTCTAGAATTTCATGCTAAGGGTGTATGCACACTAGGTGTTTGGTATATGTCCCTAGATGTTTGAATGATACATGGATGTATGTTTTACGTTAGAAAGCGCGGCATGACTGATATTAGGCTCCCGCTGCGGGCGGTTGAGGTAGTGTGCGCGTAATATGACGTAAAACGAACTTAAAACCGAAAACTGCCAGTTCGGGTGCCAACTGGCCAGTTTCGGGAAAAGTGAAATTTGAGGCCTTTAGAGGTCGAATTTGAGGAAACTTAAAACATAAAAGTTGTTCAGAAGGGTTTTGCCTAGGGGGTAACGTGGACCGTTCCCCAAATTGAGGCTCCAATGGCCTCCGTTTTACAGAAAACCGAGACTGGTCTGCCCAGACCTAGTTTACACGACCAGCCAGTTTCAAACAAAAACTGACAAAAATACAAGCAGAACTAGATTTTTTGTAAAACATGAAAGTTTTAGGATTTTTCGAGAGCTACAACTTTTGTGAAGATAACTTTTTCAAATTCGGAGTGGATCTTTAAAACTGACACTGTTTTACAAGGGGTGTGCAGGGAACAAAATTCCTGCACATGAATTCTTACAAACGTTTCCGAAAAAAAAAAAAAAAAACTGTATTTTGTTTAAAACCGCTATTTTAATTATGAAAACTGTTCCAAAGGTAGTTTTCCACCTTAAATGATTGCTATAAAGATCCATTTCAAAAATATGAATTTTTACAAGAAGATTAAGGAAATTTTGAAGCTAATTTCACAAGATTTCCAAAAAGCAAGAAAATAGAATTTTTGAGATAAAATTTTAAACAAGCCGATTACGGACCGTAACCGGGAATAATACCCGAGTTACTAGGCTTAGCCCAAAGCCCAAGTTTGACCCATAGAGGGGTTGACTTTTGTTGACTAAGTTTGACCTATAAGGAGTTGACTTTTGTTGACTAAGTTTGACCCAATAGAGGGTTGACCATAGTTGACCAAAATGTTGACTTTGATTGACCAAGTTTGACCAAGGTTATCACACCAAAGGTTACTTATTGTAACCAAATAAGATATTTTATAGGGGACATATAACTAGAATGTTGGAAAGGTTACCAACATTTTATAGGATCCTTATCCTATGTTTTTTTTATATAGCAGGAAGTAACCTGCAGTTGCGATCTGAGTTAAAGTAACAAAACCTGTAACATAGCATATCAGGCAAGTATCGAACCTCACCTACAGTATGAAAATAGTAAATACTATTTTCAAGTATGCTATGTTAAGCTATGCTATTTACACTATATGTTTAAGTATACATGCTATGTTGTGTTATGATATGTGATGATATGCTACGACATGATACATGTTATGTCATGTTTTCGAAAATGTCATGATTTCAAAAATGACACGTTTACAAAAATGTCATGGTTTTAAAAATGCCATGTTTTCAAGAATGCCATGTTATAGCAAGTGTTAAGTTTGATAAGACATAGTGACATCATAAGGCATGTTCACTAATGTTAAATCACATGGTAAGATAAATCAAGTAAGGTGTCATACCAACCTCCCGTGATCGTGGAGGCTACATGATTCAGTTGTGACATATACCTCTCGTTGATGCGTGAGGGTCAAGTTATAATTCCCAGAACTGTTAGGGCCTTGCAAACCCTAGCTTTGTCTGGAGGCTGCGCGCTTTCGGTACGTACACTATGGGCCCACATGTTAAGACAAGATAATAAATTAAGATTGAGTCTATAATGAAGCATAAGACATTCAATCAATCATAAATGGTTCATGCATAAGTTACATAATGTTTGGCATGTTTCTAAAATGTTTGAAATGTTTTGTGAGATTATGTTTGTAGTTGCTGGGCGAAAGCTCATCAGATATTTCATACTGTAGGTAAGATGCCTGCAGCTTTACTTGGTGGGCCATGGAGACGATGGGGCGAGTGAAGGGCGGTATGGGATACCACTACGCAAGATTTTTCCGCAAATATTTTAAGTATGAAGTTGTATATGTATGGTTAAGAATATGTACCATGTTATGTTTCCAAGGTCCGGTTTAAAAGGTTATGGTGACCTTATAATCGGCATAACAAGTAACGGGTAGGCATGATGAAGTTTACCCATAAGTACAAGTTTATTTAAGTTGTATAAAAAAAAATTATTCTGTATTTTCCTGAAAGATCAAGTCTTAGAAACTAGCAAGCATTTTAAGTAAGTAAAGTAACGGCCCACGTCTACGTAGTCGGTCCTACGTGGATTTTGGGGCGTTACAAAGTTGGTATCAGAGCGGTATCCTGCCAGCCTACTTCACTTCGCTTCACATCGTTTCTGCAAGTGCCCAAGTAAGTTAATTTATTTTCCTTTGATTAGAATTAGTTAAGATCTTACGTGTGTCGTAAGTATCCCTCGTCAATAATCATGTTGGAGAATGATACTCCTGGTGCATGTAAAAGGACTATTCTATCCCGTTATGATCATAGCTGGGAACTCTTGTCCACATAAGGAAAATGTTGGATACAGGGATAGATAAGCTTACGATGTGATATGAAGAGATCATGATAAGTTATGATGTTTCCAAGATAGGACATAATAAGATATGGAGGAAAGAATGGATATACGAAATATGAGGAATAAGGAACTAGAATTAGAAGATGGTTCACCGTGTGCACAAACGAACCAAATTTTTTTTTACAAGAGCCTAATCTTGTAACTGTAGTAGCTAAGTTATGATTGCTAGAATAGCAATAAGGAAATGAATAGGCTTCGAGATCAGATAGCATATCACCCTACCTTAGTATGGTGATAATTAGGAACTTTTCATTTTAAGAAAATGGATTGAGACCAAGGAAGTTAAGTTTCCTGGTTGTGAAACTTTTGCCCCAAAAGAGTAATATTAGATACGGGGAAAAGTTTGGTGATGCCTTAACTTTGAGTTAGCAAATAGGTAATGTGCCAATATGAGTTGGATATTACCAATAGTAATTTAGTAGACCATGATGATGACTATGAGTCTGATGATGATGTTAATAAGGTTGAGATTGATAGCAACCTTAGAGTCGACATATAATGGTTTGATTAATGTCGACTAGATACAATCTTTTAAGTAATGGAAATTATGCAATAATGGGAAGTTTTAGATATCCTTAAGAATTATGATTATGCCTTTTTGCTATAAAGGAAATGCTAAAGGCACAAGAGAAGTTTCTACTAGCTAACAAGTAGCTAGTTGATACAAGGATACATTTCATTGCATCACTCGAACAGTAATATGTTTTCAATAATACTATTTATTATGATTTTCCATGATTAATTTGGAAAAGATTCAAAGAAGTTATTTTTATGTATGGTGCTTGATCTTATGCATATTAGAACCAATCCTTGTTATGTTATGAAAGGGCCAGAAAACCTTGAGGAATAAAGTTCCAAAAAAGGGGCCATCATGTTATGTAAAAGGCCAGAAAACCTTGAGGAACAAAGATCCAAAAAAAAGGGGCCACCATGAAAAGTCAAGGGTTCTAATAGCACAAGATTAACATTGTACCAGAGGGTCCTCAACTTCAGTTAAATTGAAAGAAAAATATTTTCAATATGATATATTCACTGAGCCCTCAATTTAAGTTAAAGAGAAGTATCTTAAATATAAGATACAATATGTTTTTCAAGTGTGAAAAAGTTAAATATGCTTTTCAAATATGGCAAGTTATATGATATACTTGCTAAGAAATTTTATGTAAAAAGTTTTTGTGATGCAGTGTGAAAGGATGAAAGTATGAAAGTATGCAGTATGAAAGGAAAGTAAGTATGATAAGCATGAAAGTATGTAAGTTAGTATGAAAGTATGTATGCAATATGATCAGTAAGTATGTATGAAAGTTATGAAAGCATGATGTAAGTATGAAAACATGATGTAAGTATGAAATTATGATGATATGAAAGAAGATTATGGTTCTATATAAGAGACCTGATCTCATTATGTTATTAAAATGAGAACAAATTACTACGGATTTATGGTGGATTTAAAGAAAAGCCACCTAGAATTATTCTAATTTTCGAGGACGAAAATTGTTTAAGGAGGGTAGAATGTAATAACCCGAAAATTTTGATGACTTGTGATTTCCTTAGATACAAAGAGAATCTAAGTATGAACCATGTATGTAGATATGAAGCTTATGATCAAAGTTGAATATCAGTATATATTTGAGTTCTCGGTTAATTAGCTACGAGACTCAGAAATAGTTTGCTTAATCAAGCATGAGGCCTTTTGAGAAAATGGCATAATAGGAATTTATGATTTTTATTTCGGTCAAAGTTTGACCATGTTGACCTTAGGTTTGACTAAGACAGTATCGCAGGATAATCAACAGTATGAAAATTATACTGTGGAAAACCATCATTACGGATGAAGAAGTAAGAATAAGGTATGAGATTGCTCTAGAATAATCAGGAACAATATTTAGAGCAATAAGGACTAAATAGTTTCAAGTTCTAAGAAAAATCCATACGCAGTCCAATTTTACGCAGATGAACTATGGACTGCAATTTAGTGAAACAGTACTGTTTTAAGTGAAAACAGTATTTGTAAATCCTTATTAGTATGATTATGGACTGCATTGGTGGAGGAAAATCAAATGGAGCCTTAATTAGGAGGACACCTCATATGGTGATGACCAATTGGATTAATTGGATTTTTGAAATTATGGAAAGTAAGATTTAAGTATGAATTGTGGTTGAAAAATTGGCCAACAAATCACATTGAATGGCCGGCCACTCTAAGGACTTAGGGGAGGCAAATATGTTTGCTTGTGAGGACTTAAATGCAAGAAAGAAAAAAGTGTGGTAGGTCCACCTTTGGACACATCACCACCTTGGCTCACACACACATGTTCTAGAACTAGCTAGCATGACCGGTTTCTTTAGTAAGACTTGGTGAACAAGTTTTGCTTTTGTGATGCAAGCAAGATGATGTCATCATGGTGATGTCATCAAGATGAGGTAAGCAAGTAGTAGCTTGTTGAACAAGCCATTTTTTTTGGCTCACACCTTGAATGGCCGGTTGTTAGGAGCCTTGGTGAACAAGCCAACTTTTTGGGTTCATGTACTAGTATGGCCGGTTGTCAAGAGTGCCTTGGAGAGCAAGCATTTAGCTTGATGATGTAAGCCATGTGATGCAAGCAAGGTGACATAGGCTTGATGAGGTAAGCAAGAAATTTGCTTGGTGAGCAAGCAAATTCTTGGCTCACACTCACCCTTGAATGGCCGGCCACCTAGGGAGGGTTGTGGGGCAAATATTTTGCTCATTAAACCCTTATATGCAATTGTAGAAACTTTAAGTTTCATCTATAAATAGAGGCAAGGGGGGGGGGGTGATTTTAGTGGAAAAATTGGGAAATCTAGCCAAACTATGGCAAAATTTTCCCTCACCCATTTTCTCTCAAAACCGAAACCCAAAGGAAGAAAAGAAAAAAAAAATGGAACAAGGAATTAGCCTAGGTAATGGTCGGATTTTGGTGAGAAACCAACAAGGGTGGCTGAAATTTTGGAACCCATTTGGAGGGCAAAGGCCGGCTGTGATGGCAGCCAAAGGAGAGTGAGGAAAAGTTGGAATCCAAGCCCTAGTGGTAAACCCTAAAACTCTAAGCTTTTTAATTGAGCTTTAATTTGGAAATTTAAGTGTATTTCCATGTTGATTATGTAAGAGCATAAGCTCACTATTTTATTTGCATGCAATAGGTGTAGTTGCATGATTTTATGCTCTAGAATTTCATGCTAAGGGTGTATGCACACTAGGTGTTTGGTATATGTCCCTAGATGTTTGAATGATGCATGGATGTATGTTTTACGTTAGAAAGCGCGGCATGACTGATATTAGGCTCCCGCTGTGGGCGGTTGAGGTAGTGTGCGCGTAATATGACGTAAAACGAACTTAAAACCGAAAACTGCCAGTTCGGGTGCCAACTGGCCAGTTTCGGGAAAAGTGAAATTTGAGGCCTTTAGAGGTCGAATTTGAGGAAACTTAAAACATAAAAGTTGTTCAGAAGGGTTTTTCCTAGGGGGAATCGTGGACCGTTCCCCAAATTGAGGCTCCAATGGCCTCCGTTTATAGAAAACCAAGACTGGTCTGCCCAGACCTAGTTTACACGACCAGCCAGATTCAAACAAAAACTGACAAAAATACAAGCAGAACTAGATTTTTTGTAAAACACGAAAGTTTTAGGATTTTTTGAGAGCTACAACTTTTGTGAAGATAACTTTTTCAAATTCGGAGTGGATCTTTAAAACTGACACTATTTTACAAGGGGTGTGCAGGGAACAAAATTCCTGCACATGAATTCTTACAAACGTTTCCGAAAAAAAAAAAAAAAAAACTGTATTTTGTTTAAAACCGCTATTTTAATTATGAAAACTGTTCCAAAGGTAGTTTTCCACCTTAAATGATTGCTATAAAAATCCATTTCAAAAATATGAATTTTTACAAGAAGATTAAGGAAATTTTGAAGCTAATTTCACAAGATTTCCAAAAGGCAAGAAAATAGAATTTTTGAGATAAAATTTTAAACAAGCCGATTACGGACCGTAACCGGGAATAATACCCGAGTTACTAGGCTTAGCCCAAAGCCCAAGTTTGACCCATAGAGGGGTTGACTTTTGTTGACTAAGTTTGACCTATAAGGGGTTGACTTTTGTTGACTAAGTTTGACCCAATAGAGGGTTGACCATAGTTGACCAAAATGTTGACTTTGGTTGACCAAGTTTGACCAAGGTTATCACACCAAAGGTTACTTATTGTAACCAAATAAGATATTTTATAGGGGACATATAACTAGAATGTTGGAAAGGTTACCAACATTTTATAGGATCCTTATCCTATGTTTTTTTTATATAGCAGGAAGTAACCTGCAGTTGCGATCTGAGTTAAAGCAACAAAACCTGGAACATAGCATATCAGGCAAGTATCGAACCTCACCTACAGTATGAAAATAGTAAATACTATTTTCAAGTATGCTATGTTAAGCTATGCTATTTACACTATATGTTTAAGTATGCATGCTATGTTGTGTTATGATATGTGATGATATGCTACGACATGATACATGTTATGTCATGTTTTCTAAAATGTCATGGTTTCAAAAATGACACGTTTACAAAAATGTCATGGTTTTAAAAATGCCATGTTTTCAAGAATGCCATGTTATAACAAGTGTTAAGTTTGATAAGACATAGTGACATCATAAGGTATGTTCACTAATGTTAAATCACATGGTAAGATAAATCAAGTAAGGTATCGTACCAACCTCCCGTGATCGTGGAGGCTACATGATTCAGTTGTGACATATACCTCTCGTTGATGCGTGAGGGTCAAGTTATAATTCCCAGAACTGTTAGGGCCTTGCAAACCCTAGCTTTGTCTGGAGGCTGCGCGCTTTCGGTACGTACACTATGGGCCCACATGTTAAGACAAGATAATAAATTAAGATTGAGTCTATAATGAAGCATAAGACATTCAATCAATCATAAATGGTTCATGCATAAGTTACATAATGTTTGGCATGTTTCTAAAATGTTTGAAATGTTTTGTGAGATTATGTTTGTAGTTGCTGGGCGAAAGCTCATCAGATATTTCATACTGTAGGTAAGATGCCTGCAGCTTTACTTGGTGGGCCATGGAGACGATGGGGCGAGTGAAGGGCGGTATGGGATACCACTACGCAAGATTTTTCCGCAAATATTTTAAGTATGAAGTTGTATATGTATGGTTAAGAATATGTACCATGTTATGTTTCCAAGGTCCGGTTTAAAAGGTTATGGTGACCTTATAATCGGCATAATAAGTAACGGGTAGGCATGATGAAGTTTACCCATAAGTACAAGTTTATTTAAGTTGTATAAAAAAAAATTATTCTGTATTTTCCTGAAAGATCAAGTCTTAGAAACTAGCAAGCATTTTTAGTAAGTAAAGTAACGGCCCACGTCTACGTAGTCGGTCCTACATGGATTTTGGGGCGTTACAGGTACTAATTCCGGGCACAGACGAGCTAATTGCTCAAACTTCTTGACAGCCTCCATCACTGTCATCGACCCTTATTTTAAATTCGTGAACTCATCTTGTTAAGCGGTAAGGATTTCCCTGTTGTAGTACATGGTGCGGAACTCAGTCACAAAATCCTGCCAGCTCATGGTCGTAACATCTCTGCGCATTTGAACTGTCATCCACCAGTGCCTTGCGTCTTTCTTGAGAGCAAAAGAAGCACAGAGAACCTTTTCTTATTCTGTAAGCCACATAAAATCCAAGATAACTTGGATATCAATCAACCAGTTGTCAGCGACTATTGGGTCAGTTGGTCCTTCGAATTCAGGTACCTTCATCCACCTAAATCGTTCATAAAGCAAATCTTCCCGTACTAGAGGTAGGTTCACTTGTACCCCAGCGGGTGCTATCGGAACTTCAGCATTTCGTGGAACTTCTGGCTGGACCTCTGGTTGAACATCTGGTACCGGAGGTACTACTGGGGGTACTCTGTTATTTTGAAGGGGAACCTCGTTAACCTGAGGTCTCTGGTTTATTTGAGCTAGCTACTCTCGAAGTCTATCTGTTTCTTGCTGCTGTTCAAGCAACTGCCGTTGCAAATTCGCTACAACGGTTGAGAGATCCGGCTCGGGCAGATTTACGGGTATCGTTTTACAATGGCGTACCATCTTCTAATTTCCTATTAATCCATAAGAAAAGATATTAGCGTACTATTAATTTCCTTTCTTTTATGCATATTATATCATATTGTACCTCATTACGTCATATCATAACATTGTCATATTTATCATATCCTTCATACTCATAACATATCATAACATAATATCTCATACTTGAACTGTCTTTTTGTATACTTATAAAAAGTACATCATATTTACAATATTATAAATACATAGTTGTTACATCATACTATACATACATAGGCAAAACTACAATGGAAGTGCCTACCACTTTACCATCATATATAAGTACAAGCCTATCATCAAAAAGGAATAAGCTGATACAAATCGGTCCTAACATCAAAAGATATATATATACGGTCGATCTGGGTCTAATCTATGTATTCGATTGTAATCACGGAGGAAGCGTTGGAGTCGGTCTCCCAATCTCCGTCATTGAACAAAATCTCCTCCGGGTCATCCTCAAAGTCCTTTACGTCTTCCACCCAGCCTCCTTGCTCTGGCTCTTGCTCTAGATCCTCTTCGTCGCTTGAGATGTCGATAACTGGGGGATCCTCGGGTTGATCCTCCGGAACAAATATAAAGTCAGCAGCGTCCTGGTCATCGGCATCCATCTCAATTTCAGCCTCCTAGGTTGGTACCTCCTGCAATGGGACTACGGGATTCGGATCCTCGGGTAATACCGAACCTGCCTCATAAAGCGGCTCTCCCATCCCAGCGTCATCGACTGGTACCTGGTGATCTCCCTCAAAAGCATCAGCCTGCATCGCGTGAACAACGATCTCGGCCTCCATAATGTCCTCGATCATGTTTCCTATTGTCATTCTAGCTATAGGTGCTGGAACGAATAGTCGTATCTGGGGAGGTAACCCATCCTGAAGCGTCTGTAGTGCCAGCAGCTCTGGGTTGGCCAAGTCCTACAGAACATGAGGCAATATCGCCTGCTGAAATCTCCGACAGTAGTGGCCCATGGACTTCTGTGGGTAGGCATGCCAGACTACTGCGTAACTAAGATATCGTGCGTGGTACATATCCCGGTAAATCTCGGGGTCACGATAAGGCATATCGGCTCCCTCCTCGAGTAAAGGCCCAATACGCGCGATCACTATGGTACGAAAATGTGCTCAGGTGCGACTCGGCATCACTCGTTCACCTAGCGTCATCCACCACAACCGGGCGTCCACTACTAAACACGGGTTGGCTAAAGAAACCTGTAAGCGAGCCTCGATGTGACATATTCAGAAAATCAACTCCATGTCATATAGCCATGCCACTAATGACACTGTCCGTCTCGTACCCTCAAATAACAGGGGATGTGACTCATAAAACGATGTTACTGTGTCCCGATCCTCGTTTACTCGGTTAGGATCCATGTCGTCAAATCAACCATATCATAATCGCATAATAAATATTTATGCATGAAAATAAATTTAACTTACAATGATGGTGGCGATGGCAGGCAGACTGTGAAATCGGATAGCAGGAAACCGGTCTGATACCAACTCTGTAACGACCCACCTAGCACAGGCCGTTACCATACATACATACATACTTAACGTGTCTCACATAACGTACTTACTTACTTAGCGAAAATAGCAAATTTTTTTTTTTTTTACGGAGTGTACGAACATAAAATAATATACATAAATGACAAAACGCGTAGCGGCTATCATTCCCACATTTCACAGCTCGCCTTGCCACGCTCTACCATCTTGCATCAAAGATTTCCTGTAGATTGCTTACCTACAGTATAGACGTAAGACGTGAGCTTTCGCTCAGTAAGTACAACTATGACACCCGCGACACATACAATTACAAAACATAACATAACATATCATAACATAGCATAGCATAACATAACTTAACCATGCATGAACCATTTATTCTTCATTATGCTTTCTTATACTTTTCTACCCTTCTTTCATAATATTCTTTCATGACTTAACTTGCTTATGGGCCCCTTAACATAAGTGTCCGTGCCGGGCGCGCAACTATGGAGTGGTTGGGGCGGCCAGTCCATTTTCAACTCAAACCATAGTCCAACCAGACCTAACGCGGGTCGGTATGACACAGGCAAGCTTACTTGCCATCATACTTAATTTTTATCATCTCATACTTTGATCTTATTCTTATCAATTGATGAACATACCTCATGATGTCACACATAGATAAATGATAAGTCATATCATGACATTTCATAAGCTTTAAAACAAATCATGCATCATATCATCGCATAACTTTAAAACACATCACAACAAATAGCCTATGCTGTAAGCGGAGTTGTACTTACCTAGTCCGCTATATTCTATACTGTGCAGTTCCAAGTCAGGACACAACAGCAGGCTACCTCCTGCTATAATAAAGGACATAGGTAAGGATTAAAATGTTGGTGATTTAACCAACATTCACACATAACCTTAGTTATATGTCCCCCCTACATATACACATGATGTCTTACTTGGTTACAGCAAGTAACCCTAGAGTTCAAAGCTTACCCTACTCGGATCATAACTTAACTTTGGTTCCAAAAAATCCATTTTCGCTTTCCTTTGGAAAAACTCAACATTTTATGTTCTCTTAATACAAAAAAAAATCATTTGTTCAACTTATGAAAAATTGTAACTCTTGAGTAGGATTTGTAAAATTACTAAGAGTTGGAAACTGCCTTTGGAACAGCTTTCCACAGTATATTTATCAGTGTATGTGCGGAAATATTCTTTTTCTGGACTGTTTTAGAAAATCCTGTGCAGGAATTTCCTGTTTCCTGCACAGTTTTTGAAATTCAATTTTATTTAAAAATCTAGGTCGAATCTGAAAAAGTTTTCTTCACAAAATTTTTAGATCTCGAAAAACCCTACAACTTTTGTGTTTTACTCAAAACCCAGTTCGGAATCTAACCCACTTGTTTCCCATGTTGAACCCACCTGGCCGTGCATGAAGTCTGGGCACGGTCAGGCTCGGATTTTGATAAAAACCGAGGCCATTGGAGCCTTATTTTGGAAAACTGTCTATGTTTTCCATAGGAAAAACCCTTCTCTACAACTTTCATGTTTTAAGTTTTCCCAAATTTGGCTTCTAAGGGCCTCAAATCCTGGTTTTCCAGAAAACTGGCCAGTTTTACCCGAGCTGGCAGTTTTCATGCTTAGATTCATTTTACATTCTAGTTCGCACACTCTACCTCAACCGGCTCTACCAGGAGCCTAAGATCAGTCATGCAATATTTTTCTAATGTAAAGTTTCATTAAACACATCATCAATCATACCCATGCAAACTATTAGTGATTTGACAATAACTAGAGTTTGTATGAGTTTTAGGTTTGAACCAACCATTCCATACCTCTTAGAAACTTTGCATTCATATTCTACAACATACTTAAACATATTTGGGGACATACAACCATAAAATACATCAAACATGTAAACCCTAATTCCATGAAATCAAAGCATAAAATCATGCATAACTTGGCAAATTAAACCACCTAAGCACCTAAATCAAGCACAACCCTAATATTTCTAAACTAGGGCATGAAAATTAAATTGAGCATAAGCTCTTACAAACCAACTTGAAATACACTTAAATTTCCAAATTGAAGCTTGAATTGAAAGGCTTAGGGTCCAATAGGGTTTACCTTAATCAATTCAAGAAGTTGGCTTGCTTGACCCAAGCTTTTCCCTTTTCTCCTTGTCACCTTCACAACCGGCCTCTCCTTGGCTAGATGGGTTCCAAAATTTTTCAGCCACCCTTACTTGGTTTTCCACCAAATCCGATCACCCTTGTACCTTCCCTTCTTCACTCTTTCTTCTCCTTTTTCCTTTCACCACAACCGGCCTCCCTTGCCTAATGGGGTACCAAAACTTTTCCAACCTCTTGTTGTTGTTCCAACCAAAATCCAACCACCCCTACAAGCTTTTCCTCTTGGGTTTTCTCATTTTTTTTTTTTTCCTTCTTTCTTGAGTTCGGTTTTTAGAGGGAGGAAGTGAAGAAAATTTGGGCATAGTTTGGTTAGGTTTCTCAATTTTGTGAACCAAATGAGTCACCCCCCTCCACCTATTTATAGGTGATTTGGAACTCTTTAATATTACTCAGAAGTCCTTGAAGAAACAATATTTTACACAAAAACCCCCTTAGGTGGCCGGCCATAATGCTCTAGAATCACCCAAAAATTATTTTCATAATTTTCTTTAATTCAATACATGATGTCATTAATCCATGGTGAGGTGAGGTAATCTTAAGGCCTTGTTTGGCTTTTCTCTTGATATGCAGTCCATTTTTATACTAACACAGATATTTCCAATAATACTATCTACTAATAACAGTATTTTTTATACTGAACTGTAGTCCAAAATTTACCTGTGTAAAAATGGACTATATAAAAATTTTCTTATAACTTAAAGCCATTTGACCCTTGATATCCTAATTAATGTGCTTGATTTTTTTCTATGGTGGTTTTAAATCTTATTCTTGCTATCTTATCCGTAAGGACGGTTTCCGCAGTATATTTCCCATACTGCTTATCATATCACAGTTTCATCACACATTTGACCTTTCTAGTCAATCTTTGACTTTTCTGGTCAACTTTGACTTTTCTCGGTCAAACTTTGACCAGTATAAAATCATAAAATTTTTCTACCCTTTTTGCCCAAAAGGTCACATGCTTGACTAAGCAATCATTTTTTAGTCTTATAAAATCGTAAGAACTCACAAAATTAAATAAAAACCCTAATCAGGTTTTTTCATAAATACCTTCATGGTACAACTTAAATTTCTTTACAAGAAATCGTAATGTCGTAAAAATTTTAGTTATTACATTGGTCATCGTTCTTTCTTTTTTAGCTAAATTAATGATCCTGAACTCCTTAAAAAAGTTCAAAATGTTCTTTTTCAACTAATTTGATCACGTCTCAGGGCCCATTTGGAGGAGATTTTGAAGATGTTGTTTTGAGAATATTTGTATTGGACCTTATGAAATGTGTGTTTAGTTAAAAGAAACTGTAACGACCCAACTTTTCGGCCCGTTAACTAACTTACTTATTCTTATTTAACTTAGTCTTAACACTCTTTTACGTTTGGTTCCGAAAATACAATTTTTTTTTAAATTATATTCGTACTACAAAAGTTAGAATCCCTAAAATTTTTAACTGAGGAAATTGAAAACCTCTAGCAACTAATTATCCAATTTAAAATCGTAACTAGATGATATTTTAAAAAATTATAACTTCATAAAAATTATAAGGAAGGAGTCTAAAGTCTTTTCTTGTAAAATACTCATACTAGTTTAGTAGTACCAAAACATTAGAACATAATTATAAATATAGTCAATACAAAATAGTTTTGCGAAATCTAAATGCGGAAATTTAATTCGTGGTGGTATCCGACTCCCGTCCTTCATCGCCTCCGCACAGCTTCGCCAGTCCATAAAACATCTAAGTAATTGGCTGTTTACCCACATTACCTACAGCACGAACACACAATGATGAGCTTTCGCTCAGCAAGTACAAACAATATATCACAAATCATTTTCATAAAATCATATCATCACATGTAACATCATGAATGTTTAAAAATGCATGTGAACTATATGTGTTCAATTATGCTTTATTATTTACATATCTTGTCTACTTAAGGGCCCCTATGTCGTACCCATATGCGCGCAACCAATGGGGAGTTAGGGGAGCGATCTTCCAACAGCCTCCAAGGTCATATTTTATAACTTTCGTTCTTATCATATCCTCTCACTAATTGGAGGTTGGTACGACACTTAATCCTATCTTTTATTTGCCTCATTCTTATTAATTGTGACAATGTGTAGATTTACATGTCACTATGCATCTATCATTATGGTATAAATATATGTGGGCATGCCGATCATGTCAGTGCAAGAGGAATTATGCACATCAAATACTTAATCAAAGCAATACGTATAACTCATATACTCATCACATCAACAAGTCAAGTCATAGCAAACGTAGAGCATCAACAAAGAAAAACATTTTGTTCCATGCTGTAGGTAAGGTTTGTACTTACTTGTCTTATATGCTTAAACTTCCGGAGTTGTATCTCCTACTATGCAGATTTGAGAAATTGTCCTGATTAACAATATCTCATTATTAGATAGAATTATATTAATATTACTTTATTTATTTATTTTATAAACTATAGTGAACTTAGTTTACTTATATCATAATTAACCTTAACAATTAATTCTTATTAATTATTAAGTGTTAAAATAAATTCCTACTAATTATTATTTAATTAATTTAATTTAATTAATTATTTTGATTAATTTATTAATCAATTAATTAATTTATTTATTTATTTATTTATTAAGTAATATTAATTATTACTTTATTTAATTGAATAATTATAATTAAATTATATAATTTTAATTGACTTATTAATAATTATCTTGTTAAAAAAAATTTAATCATGTTACTTAAATATTCTTTTTCATATAATAATTATTAATTATTAATTCTAATAGTAATAATTAATAATTTGATTAATCTAATAATTTATGTGTGGTTAATCTCTAGTTAATCATCCATAATTATTTTGATGATTATATCAATGATTAATGATTAATTAATCTCTAATTAATCATGTATTATAATTATGTAATTATTCAACATAATAACCTAGATTATTATATATTAACTCTTCTAATTAATTAACTAATTATTAATCAATTAATTAATTAAGTACTTTATTAATTACATTTAGTTATGTATTAATTAATTAATAAATCAATCAAGGTGACAAGGGATCACCTATGGGTATACCTCTCTTTGATTATTGGGCTAGTCCAACCCCTTAGTTATGTTCATTTAGTTGGGCTAAGGTAATCTCTTGATATATGCCTAGTAACCATCTAGTATACTTTATCTTGGTCCATTCAAAACTTGTGATTTAATTTTATAAAGTTAGGGTTTTCACATTATTTGATCATGCACTTAAAATCAACTCATTTTATAACTAAAAATATTCATATGTCATGACTTACCCTTGTGTCACATTTTAATGTTCAATCAATTTATCGGTGTAGGATTTTAACTTGTAAGATTTATTTAAATTTGAGTATAATTCCGTTTTGGACACTTGATGACTTATTGGAAAGCTTGAAACATCTAGTTTCTGTCTTTATAACTTGTTTTCCAAGATTTCAAGCATTTCAAACATTAATGTGGACGTTTTTCTAAGTGCCTTATGGTAAAATCTTAGATTACCAGATTACACTACAATTTTAAGGGATTTATTAAAATTTATGTACATATCCGTTTTAAACACATAATATCTCATTCTGAACTTAAGATGTCTATTTTACAGTGGTAAAGTTATTTCCTTTAGTACTTAAGTGATTTATGACATCAACCTAGGTTTTGTTACTGTTGGTTTCACTTTTGAATCACAAATCCAGATTCATAGGTAAGATTAGAAAAATCATAACAATTTACATACAAGTCCAAATAAGACAAAAGATATGTCATTGGAAAGCTTATAGTGTCTACTTTGTACGATAAAAACAGTTTTATAAAAAGATTAGGTTTACTGATTCAAAAATTACAAAACCCGTGGCTAGTACAGGTTGCAACAAGGATTTTCGGTTCGTAGCCCAAACTTGTAAAATTCGTCAAAAATTGTACATTTATCCGTTCAAGGCGTATGATACCTTGTTAAAAAGCTTAAAGAATATAGTTTTTAGATCTATAACTTATAATCCAAAATTTTGAATCTAAATAGTTCGGAGTACAATAAACCCGTGGCTATGCTGTGACTCCGAGGTTCATTTTCTCTTTATTTTTGTGTCACAATTTCAAAGGCACATAACTTTTGACATACAAAAGCAAATCAAGTGATTCCAAAGCCTAAAATGAAGCTTTTCCTCTGTAGAATCTTGATATTTTATTTATTTTTCATACCAAATTTTCTAATGCATATTATATCACCCCAACAGCTATAAACTTCAACAAGGTTATAGATCTTACCGAAATGCTCCGGGGATCCTTTAAGATCTCGAACCTCCCAAGTTCTTCTCAAAACTTTTTCCTAGATAAGAAGAAGTCCAACATTAAGATCATGACTAAATATCATGCTTTAGTTCTCCCAAAAACTAAAACACGAAGAATACCACTAGGTTACCTTTAGTGAAACGTCCTCTAACTTCGTTTCTCACCTCTTCGGTCTTGGTGACGAGATTTCTTAGAGCTTGAAAATAGAGGGAGGAGGGGCTAGAGGTGTGTTGGAGATGGAGAATGGTGTTGGTGGCTCTTCTTTTTGTTTTGAGCTTGGTGGTGGCTAGAGAGTTAGGGTTTTTGAGTTTAATTTGTGTGAGAACAAAATGAAGTATTAGGGGTTTATTTTCAGCCAACTTTTGCCTTAAGGGGAGCTGTCATTTGAGGGGTAAACTTGGAAAATTTTTGGCTGAATCAGCCCTTGCATTGCCGCCACTTTTGGGAGGGGTTTGGAGTGAAATTTTGGTTCAACAAGGTGGAGACAAGGGGTCACTTTCACTTGTCTCTTCCTTGGGTCAACTTTCCAAAATAAACCATGCCATTTCTTACATGTGGTTGCATGCATGCACCACTTTCCCTTTCTCTCATTTGTTCAATTTTCTTCTTGTTTCTTGAACCAAAAATCCGGATTCCACCCAAGGCCTTCTCATTTTAAATTTTGTTTTTCTTTCTTCCAATTTCCACCATTGATCCAAGGTTATCATCTTTATTCTCATCCATTGGATCTTCCATCACACCAATCCTTACCTTTAGCTCTCATTGGTCAATTATCTTCCAAAGTTTGGCCATTGATTTGCCTAGGATTCTCTAGTATCAAATCTACACCATTGATTTCAAATCAAGCACAATTTTTGATTAATCATCCACCTTTGGATTTTCTATGAGTAAATACTAATCACTCATCTTCTATTCATGTGACACGTTAATTTCCCAAACATACTCCCAAGGCTTAGCTATTAATATGATCAAAATAAATACTAAGATCCTTAATTGACCTACTAATAAAAATCGGGGTCCTTCCCAAAAATTATCGTTATCCCTCTAATACGACATAATAAATTTTTCGCATAAATTTATATGTTGTTCAACTTATCTTTTATGTATTTAAAATTTCTCATTTAAATAGAGAAATTTAACATCGTTAAATCATCGACATCATCACACCGATGATACATATGCAGTCGTTCATGATCTTGAAATTTGATGTTCATCAAAATAATTTATTAAAAGCATATTAATGAAGAGATCCATAATGATAATTCACGAATCAAGCTTATGAATTTCTAGGGCATCACAGAAACTGTTTTGACTAAAAAAGTACAAAAACTCAATATGTGTTTGGAAAAAAATATATATCAATATAAATTTTATTTCGTTTCTCTCAAAATTTTATGCAATTAAAAAAATATCCTCTCATTTGGACTTAAAATAACAAAATTATGGACTTTTAAAGTTTGAGTTTACTATAGGCATTTGGAGTTATGAAGAGTGAAGAATAGTTTTAAGTTGAGAAAAAAGTTTTAAAAAAATAAAAAATCTAGAAACCAGATGAAAATTATATGCTCCAAACAGGCCCTGAATTGCTCGAGTGGTCTATAAATTGTTATGTTTATGACGTTTGGTTCCTACTTTTTATTTTATTTTATTATATTTTTTTAGCTGAGACATCAATTTTTATTAAATCTACTAAATAATCTTAAGAAAATAAAAACAAGAAACAAAACCCTAAAATATCAAAAGAAATCAATTATTTAAATATATATATATATATATATATATATATCTATCTCAAATCTCAAGACGATGGCAACAACCTAGGAGTGTTACTGGCCTCGAGACGATCTTGACTGATTGCGAAGGGACCTGGCAGCAGAGGGATCCGGGTAGAGGAGAGCTCAACAAAAGAGGGTTCACGCGATGGTGGGATCTACGACTTGGTGTCAAAAGGGCCTTGGGTTGGTCGTAGAGAGGGACATCGCGAGGGAGAGAGGATAGGGGAAAGGGTGTCAGGGAAATCAATAGGAGAAAGAAAGGGAGATGGAGATCGATAGAGAGAGAGAGAGAGAGAGACAAGGAGACCGAGGGAGAGGGGAGAGCTGAGAGAGAAAGAGAGAGATTTTTTACATATCTAATTTATTTTCTTTTTAAAGGTTTTCTTTTGTTTTTTTGTTTTTTTTCCTCTTAACATTAGTTTAGCAAATTGCCAAATTCAATAAAAATTGAGATTTTAGCTAAAAATTAAAAATTAAAATACGAATCAAAACATCATTCATAATTTTGGATTGAGCAAAGTAGGTTTTTATAGTATTGATTTATTAATTCATGTTTTTTATTTTCAATCGACAAATATTATGTGTTCAGCATTCTGGTAGTTGAACAGAACATTCATACATATGAAATTTAAAAAAAAAAAAAGAAGAAGAAGAAATCCAAATGTTAAAAATAATCCAAATGTTTTCGTTCTGGAAAAAAAAAAAAAAAAAAAAAAAAAAAAGAAACAGCAAAAACGATTGTCGCACCATTGTTTTGTTGTCGAGCTTGAAAAAACATGTTATATCTCTAAAAATTATTATCATAATGTGATATCTCACACTGGGTAAATCCTTAACCCTTCCCCCTCTTACTAAGACTACAGAATGTTCTTGTAAATTATGGTCAATACCAGGTACATAAGCAGTGATTTCAAATCCAGAGGTTAAGCGTACTCTGGCAAAATATTGGGTTATTTATCATTTTATATCTTGTATTTTAATTTTGTTTAGAAAGTATATACCTTATGTTTTGAAATTTTGTATAAGTATATACCTTATTAGGTAGTAATTCGTGTCACGTGTCGTGTTCGTATCGTATTAAAGCCGTGTCGATTTTTTCTTCCCCAACCCGAACACGACCCATGACATGAAAACGACTTCGAACCGCGACACGAACATGACACGAACCCATCACGGGTTGACACGACACTAATCGAAAATGACCCGCGATACGAAATTGACACGACATTTGACCCGAAATTGACACGAAATTAACACGAAATTGATACGACATTTGACCCGAAATTGACATGAAAAAAAACAGGTCGTGTTCGGGTTCTATGGGTCCAACCCGAACACGACCTGTTTTTTCCCGTGTCAATTTTGGGTGACCCGAATTTGACCTGACCCCAATTTTTCCCAACCCAAACCCGTGAAATTCGTGTCATTTTCGAATCGTGTCGTCGTGTCGCGACCCGTATTGTCACTTATTAGAATTGGCTCTATATCAATGGAATCTCATCATCCATACATAACGAATTTTTAATATACATAAATTTTTACCATTTATAGTAATAATACCCAAAATACCTTTAAAAAAAAACTAAAATTAAGTATCATTTACTTTTTTTTATACCATACATTTTGTTGTGAATAGGTAAAGAATATCTTTAGAAAAGTGAAAAGAACAGAGAGAAATGATTGCAAGAGAGGAATTATCCTTACCGTGTTATCACAGGCATAAAAATGATACCTTTATTCACTTTGAAGCAAAAGGTTCCAAACGTACATTCTTGATTAGCGTTCCATGGAAATAGAAATAAATGGCTTATGATAGCTAGCCAAAAAGAATAGAGGCAATAACAAGAATTAACTATACATTGTTCAAATTAGCTAATCAATTAATAATAATAAGTGATTACAGGCATATCTAGTCATAATATTACATCTGATTTGATTATAAAATCTAAAATTTAGAGTTTTCATTTCAAATTCAATATATAAAAATAAAATAAAATAAAAATGAAATCAACAACAATTTCATTCTTTGACACAAAATGATATATCAAACCCGCAACTTCCACTCAAAACCCCATCCCACCAAAACATCTTCAGCGTCACTAGACCTAATGGTTTTAGGCCTATAATTTTTCGTTCTTGTTAAAAGTAAAAAACAACTTTGAAAATTGTGTGGAGTTACATAAATAACTATATATCTTTTCAATAATATAAATATAAATATATGTATATATACAAATAGCTTTTTTTTTAATCGGGATGCCTGGGTGCACATGCTGATACTTGTCACCATCATTTACACAAATATATATATATATATATATACAAATATCTTCAACTTTCTAATAGCTTGTTATATCGAAACAAATGTTAATTGTAATCCTAATGACTCAAACATGTTCCAAACCCTGTACACAATACTAGTCTGGTAATAAATCTTTATACGATTGCTTCATTATTAATCTGTACAAGAAAGCATTATATTCGTTCTCGATCTGAGCAAGTTCAAGAAATATCTAAATCCATTATAAAGAAAAAGAATTCTCAACTGATTCCCAAACTTTAGCCGAAAAGGTCTAGGCAATTCTCTCCTAAGGAGGAAACATATAATAAGCAGAAAGGATTAAAAATAATCATTAATTTCCTTTGTGTAAGCTTTTTCTTTTAGAGTGTGCTTTGTAGGATTAAAAATAAGCAGAAAAGAAAAGGGATGAAGAGATTAGTGAAAGAAATGCACAAGTGCACTTAAAGGCCCGGAGGCAAGGAAGGAATTATCTTTTTTTTTTTTTTTTTTTTTTTAAGTCAGGAAGGAATTATTCTTGACGTTCTATATCACTGGCACAAATTAAAATCTTCAAAATGGTTTTCAATAACTTCATGTTGAATAAGATTTAAGTGTTGGGATTTGTGTCTATAAAGCATATGATGCTATAACTTTGTTGTGATTTATACAAATAGATGTTTTATTTCATTATAGTTGTAAATGCATGTACGATTGATATTTAATAAATATCATTAAAATTGCATAATTATTTATGTGATCTTAAATAATGTATATAAGAGTTATATACTAGAGGATAATATTTAAGGATGATAATTAAAATAATTCATGGTAAATAATCTATTATTTAATTGATTAATCGATTAAAGTATAGAATCTTTAATTGAATATCACTAGTGCATATCATTACCATTAAGAATGGAACTGTCTTATCCGAACCATTAATGTAACGAGACATTTAATGAGTGTATTGTGTATAATGTGATTATATAGGACAGAGGATGTGATGTGATGTGAATTGCTGATAATTTCCGTTAAGTATAGCAGATTCTAATCACGTCAACCGATGGTCATACATAGAATAATTTTATGTGACACCCTGGAAATTCATAAACTTGATTCATGAATTATTATCATGGATTTCTTTCATTAATATACTTCTAATGAACTATTTTGATGAGTATCAAATTTTAAGATCATGAATGACTGTATATGTATCATCAGTATGATGATGGCGATGATCTAACAATATTGAGTTTCTCTATTTAAATGAGAAATTATAGATACATAAAAGATGAGTTGAACGACATATAAATTTATAAAAAAAATTTATTATATCGTATTAGAGAAATAAATGTTAATTTTTGGGAAAGAACACCGATTTTTATAAGTAGGTCAATTTGATGACCTTATTATTTATTTTGGATTGGGAAAATTAATGTGTCACATAAATAGAAGATGAATAATTAGGATTTACTCTTAGAAGATCCAAAGATGGAAGATTGATCAAGAATTGTGCTTAGATTTGAAATCAATGGCGTAGATTTTATGTGTAAAAGGATCCAAGGAAAATCAATGGCCAAGCTTTGGATGATAAGTGACCAATGAGAGCTTAAGGTAAAGATTTGTGTGATGGAAGATCCAATAGATGATAATAAGGATGACAACCTCTGATCAATAGTGGAAAAATTGGAAGAAAGAAAAACAAAATAAAAAAGAGAAAAACAAAGGGGAGATCCGGATTTTTGTGGTCAAAAGCAAGAAGAAATTTGAACAAATAATAAAAAAAAAAAAAAAAGAAAGTCGTGCATGCATGCAACCTCATGTAAGAGATGGCATGGCTTATTTTGGCAATATGACATAAAGAAGAGAGAAGTGAAAGTGATCCCTTGTCTCCACCTTGTTGAACAAAATTTTCACACTAACTCCATCCCTTAAGTGGCGGCAATGCGAGGGGAGAATCAGCCAAAAAATTTTCATTTTTACCCCTCAAAATAGAGCTCCTTAAAAGCAAATGTTGATTGAAAACATGCCCCCAACATCTCATTATATTCTAACACAAGTTAAGCTCAAAAACCCTAGCTTTTCCAGCCACCACCAAACTCGAAAAAACACCAACACTACCCTAGCACCCTCCTCCCTCCCTCCATTTTCAAGCTCCAAGCAACCCCATTACTAAGTTCGAAGAAGTGTGAAGTGGAGTTAGGGGATGTGTTCCTAGAGGTAACCTAGTAGTATTCTTTGTGTTTTAGTCATTTTTGAGAATTAAAGCATAGTTAGAATCTTAATGTTAGACTTCTTCTTACCTAGGAAAAGGTTTTGAGAAGAACTTTGGAGGTCCAAGATCTTAAAGGATCTACGGAGCATTTCGATAAGATCTACGAACTTTGTTAGAGCATGTAGTTGTTGTGGTAATATGGCATACATTATAAACTTTGGTGTGAAAAATAAATTATATGATAATATTCTATAGAGGATAAACTTAATTTTAGGATTTATAATCACTTGGTTTGCTTTTGTATGTCTAAAGTTATGAGCATTTGAAGTTGTGACACAAAACTAGAGAGAAAAGGAACCTCTGGGAGAAAAGGAACCTCTGGGGTACAGTCTAGCCACGGGTTTTATATACTCCGAATCCTTTAGTCTAAAAATTTTGGATTATAAGTTACAGATCTGAAAACTATATTCTTTAATCTTTCCAACAAGGTATTGTAATACCTAGTTTTTCGACGATTGTAATTTCTTGTATAGAAATTCAATTTGAACCATGAAGGTATTTATGGAAAAAGCCCAGTTAAGAGTTTTTATTATGTTTTGTGAGTTTTATGACTTTATAAGACTTGAAAATGATTGCCTAGTCAAGCAAACGACCTTTTAGGTAAAAAGGAACAAAATTGCCAAAATTTTTATGATTGGTCAAAGTTTGACCAAAAACGTCGATGGTTGACCAAAAAGTCAACTGTTGACCATGGGAGTCAAATCTTGGCGAGAAAGTCAACGGTTGACAAGGAAGTCAATGGTGGACGAGAAAGCCGAAGGTTGACCCCAAAAAGTCAAAGAAAAGACTGTACGATTAAATAATCTACAGTATAGAAATTATACGGTTTAAAACCGTTTTTACGGATAAAATAGTATGATTAAGATTCAAAACCACCCTAGAAAATCAAGCACATTAAGTAGAATTAAAGGGTCGAAGGACTTTATGAAATAAGAAAAATTTTATACTGTCCATTTTTATACAGATAAATTTTAGACTGCATTATGACATAACAGTATTGTGTATTAGTAAGCACAGTACTAGAAAGGTCTGTGTTGGAATTAAGTGGACTGCCTATTAAAGAAAGAAGGCAAACAAGCTTTAGTTAAGCTTACCTCATCTTACTTTATCATTATGACATCATTAAGTTAATTAAAGAAAAATTTGGAAAGAATTTGGTGGTTCTAGCCCACCCTTGGCCGGCCACATGCCCCCCCCCCCCCCCAAAGGGTAATTGCTGATTTTTTTGAGGACTAATTGTGCAATTTCAAAAAGTTCAAAACCCCTATAAATAGGAGGACATTTGTTCACAAAAAATTAGAAATCCTAACTAGGTTATGCCAAAATTTTTCTCCACCCAAAACCGAACTTGAGGGAGGCAAGAGGGAAGGAAGAAAAACCAAAATCTAAGGGGGAAAAAGCTCAAGGGAGTGGTCGGTTTTCTTGAGAGAAGCAAGCAAAGAGTTGGAAGATTTTTGGTGTCCAATTGGCCAAGGAGGCCGGCTGCAAGGGAGAAGGGAAAAAGGGAGAGAAAAGCTTGTGGTGGCTAGGGTTTTGAAGCTAGGAGTGGCCGGGTATTGAAGCAAGTGGAGTTGAAAAATTTTAGGAGCCAATTAGCTCAATTGGCCGGCTGTTGGTGAAGAAAGGGCAAGCCAAATTTTGAGCCAAAGCAAGGTAAAATCCCTTAAATCCCTAAGTTTTCATTTGAATTTCATTTGGGAAATTTAAATGTATTTCAAGCAAAGTTTGTATGAGCATAAGCTCCCTTTTAATTTGCTGCCATAGTTAGGAATTTTAAGGCTTGTGCTTGATTGATTAGGGTTTTTGGTTTGGTAGTTTCAATGTTGCATGCTAGATGTTTGTTGAATGGCTAGGGTTTGCATGCTTGTTGTATGATATCAATTTTGTTTTGCATGGTGAAAATTGGACGTTAGAAACGTGTTGCATGACTGTCCTAGGCTCCCGCTGTGGTCGGTTGAGGTAGGGTGTACGTAATAGGACGTAAAACAAATTTTAAACCGAAAACTGCCAATTCGGGTAGAAATTGCCCAGTTTCGGGAAAAATAAATTTTGAGGCCCTTAGAAGCCGAATTTGGAAAAACTCAAAACACGAAAGTTGTAGAGTCGGGTTTTTCCTAGGGGGTAACGTGGACAGTTTTGTAAAATGAGGCTCCAATGGCCTCGGTTTTCACTGAAACCCGAGCCTGACCGTGCCCAGGACCAATGCACGGCCAGAACTGATTCAACAAGGAATTTGAACGTGTTAAAGGCCGAACTGGGTTTTTCCTAAAACACAAAAGTTGTAGGGTTTCTCGATATCTAAAACTTTCGTGAAGACAAAATTTTCAAAATCGGCTTTGATTTTTAAATAAAATTAGATTTCAGAAACTGTACAGGAAATAGGGGAAATCCTGTACAGGATTTCTAGAAACAACACAGAAAAAGAGTAATTTTGCAGTTACACTGATAATTGGCATTGTGGAACTGTTTCAAAGGCAGTTTCCAATAGTCAATAATTTTGCCAGTCTCATTTTATGATTTCCAGTTTTTAAAGTTAAACAAAAAGGATTTTTGTATCTAAATACAAGGTTTTCTTTTCCAAAGGAAGAAGACTTTGAAACCTAAGATTTAAAACAATCCGATTAGGGTAAATTTAAACCCTAGGGTTACCCAATGTAACCCAGTAGAATAACGTAAAATTAAGTAAGGGCATATAACTAAGGTTATATAAGAATGTTGGTTATACTACCAGCATTTCTGACCCTTACTTTTAATTCATCACAGAATATAGTACGCAGCAGTGTTCTGACGGGACTCAACTCGATATCAGACACAACCAACACAAACAAGGTAAGTACAACTCTGCCTACAGCATAGGCTTTGTTGTGTATACTTGCCTAAGTATGTTTGTTAAATGCTATGTTTGTTTGTTAAATGCTATGTTTAAATGTTACATGTTGTAAATGTTACATGCTAAGTGTTATAAAAGGTCTTATGTTATATACTAGGAAAATGCTATGTTAAATGCTATAGTATGCTAAATGTTATAATACGTTTTGAGTATGTTATGTTATATGCTATGAATTATGAAATGTCAAATGCTATGTTATGTATTATAGAAACATATTAAGTTACAACAGGCTAAAGATAAGATCATAAACTAATTGTGTGATACATCACGATGCATGTTCACAAATTAACAAAAGTAAGATTAAGTATGAGATAAAAACAGTTACGATGGCAAGCAATTGCCTGTGTCATACCGACCCGCGTTAGGTCGGGTTGGACTATGGATTGAATTGGAAATGGACTGGCCGCCCCAACCAATTCATAGTTGCGCGCCCGGTACGAACACTTACGTTATGGAGCCCATAAGATAAGACAAGTTAAGTTAAGATAAGAAAGTTATGAATGAATAAGTAAGCATAATGAAGCATAATTGGCTCATGCATATGCTAAGATAAGTTATGATATGTTAGGAATGATGCATGATTAAGTTAAGTACGAAATACTAGGTTCAGTTATTTATAAACATTAATTTATGTTGTGTCGCGGTATAGAATAGTTGTACTTGCTGAGCGAAAGCTCACTGTCTTACGTCTATGCTGTAGGTAAGCAGCCTGGCAGCAACCCTTGATACAAGATGGAGGGCATGGATTGGCGGACTGTGAAATGTGGGAATACACCGCTACGCGTATTGTTATTATTTTGTTATTGCATATAAATATTTTTATAAGTTTTATATTACGCCCAAACAACGTTATTAAGTATTCGTTATAATTATTTATGTATGTGCATATGTGATTACGCCACAAAAAAAAAAAAAAATTTCCGCTGTTTAAGCTAAGTATGTATGTATGTATGTATGGTAACGGCCTGTGCTTGGCGGGTCGTTACAGGTATCATGCACCTCAAACGGATAAATATGCAGTTTTTGGTGAATTTTACAAATTTGGACCACAAACCGAGAGTTTTTGCTAGAACCCTATACCAGCCATGGATTTTGTATATTTTAGATCAGTAAACCATAATGTGTTACAAAATATTTTCTCATTTATGAACTAGACACCATAAGCTTTCCAATGACATATCTTTTACCTTATTTGGACTTGTAAGTGAATTGTTATGATTTTTCTAATTTTACCCATAAATTTGGACATACGGTATATACATAGGACCAACTATAACAAAACCTAAGTGTATGGTATGAAACACTCAAACACTAAAGGAAATAACTTTATGATATAAAGTATACATCTCAAGCTTTGAATGAGTTAGCATACGTTTAAAACGGATATGTAGACAAATTTTAATAAATCACATAATATTGTATTGTAATCTAGTAAACTGAAATTTTACCATAAGACACTTAGAAAAACGTTCAAATTAATGTTTGAAATGCTTGAAATCTTAGAAAACAAATATAAAGACAGAAACTAGATACTTCAAGCTTTCCAACGAGTTATCAAGTGTACAAAACAGGATTATGCTCAAATTTAAATAAAGCTTAAAAATTAAAATCTCACACCGACAAAACGATTAAAAATTAAAATGTGACATAAGGGTAAGTCATAACATATGGATATATTTATTTATGAATTGAGTTGGTATTAAGTGTATGATCAAATAATGTGAAAAATCCTAACTTTATAAAGTTGAATCACAAGTTTTAAATGGACTAAGATAAAGTACACTAGATGATTACTGGGCATATACAAAGAGATTACCTTAGCCCAACTAAATAATCATAACTAATGGGATTGGGTTTCACAAGCCCAATACTAGATGAAAGGTAGGTGATTCCTTGTCACCTTGATTGATTAATTTATTAAGAAAAAAATGAATAAATAAACTGATAAATATATAACAAAATATAATTATGCTAAGAAAGTTAATTAGAAATTAATAAAGTAAGTAATTAATTAATTGATTATAAGAGTTAATAAGTGATAATTAGCTATGTAAGTAAGATTATTATATTGAGTAACTGCATAATTATAATACATGATTAATTATAGATTAATTAATTATTAATCATTGATATAATTATTAATATAACTATGAATGATTAATTAAAGATTAATCAAACGTTAATTATTAAATTAATCTAATTATTAATTATTAATATGAGAAATAATAATTGATAAGTATTATATGAAAAAGAATATTTAAGTAATATAATTAAATTATTAACGATATAATTATTAATTAGTCAATTAAATTTAATTATAATTATTCAACTAAATAAAGTAATAATTAACTACTACCTAATTAATCAATTTATTAATTAATCAAATAATTTAAATAAAATTAAATTAAGTAAAATTAAATTAATTAACTAATAAATAGTAGAAATTTATTTAACACTTAATAATTAATATGAATTTATTGTTAAGGTTAATTATGATATAAGTAAATTAAGCTCACTTTATTTATAAAACAAATAAATAAATGAATAAAGTAATATAACTATGATTCTATCTAATAATGAGATATTGTTAAATCAAGACAATTTATCAAACTTGCGTAGTATGAGATACAACTCCGGAAGTTTAAGCACATAAGACAAGTAAGTACAATCCTCACCTACAGCATGGAACAAAATGTTTTTCTTTGTTGATGTTCTATGTTTGTTATGATTTGCCTTGATGATGTGATGAGTATATGAGTCTAATGTATTGCGTTGATTAAACATTTGATGTGTATAATTTCTCTTGTACTGACATGATCGACATATCTCACAGATATTTATGACATAATGATAGATGCATAGTGACACGTAAATCTACATATTGTCACAATTAATAAGAATGAGGCCAACAAAATATAGGTTTAAGTGTCGTACCAACCTTCAATTAGTGATAGGATATGATAAGAACGAAAGTTATAAGTTATGACCTTGGAGGTTGTTGGAGGGTCGCTCTCCTAACTCTCTATTGGTTGTGCGCATATGGGTACGACATAGGGGCCCTTAAGTAAATAAGACATGTATATAATGAAGCATAATTGAACACACATATATCACATGTATTTTTGAACATTCATGATGTTACGTGTGATGATATGATTTTATGAAAATGTTTTGTGAAATATTGTTTGTACTTGCTGAGCGAAAGCTCATAAGTATGTGTTCGTGCTGTAGGTAACGCGAGTAAGCAGCCCGCTACTTAGATGTTTTCTGAACTGACGAAGCTGTGCAGAGGCGATGAAGGAAAGGAGTGGGATACCACCACGAATTTAATTTCCACATTTAGACTTCTTAAATTATTTTGTATCGACTATATTTATTACTATGTTTCCAATATTTTGGTACTACTAAACTAGTAGGAGTACTTTACCAGAAAAAGGCTTTAGAGTCTTTCCTTTTAACTTACATGAAGTTATAGCTTTTTAAATATCCTCTAAGTACGAATTTGAATATGATATTTATTATCTAGAGATTTTCAATTTCCTTAGTTAAAAATTTTAGTTTATTAAACTCTTCAAGTACAAGTATAATCTGTATAAAAAAATATATATGTATTTTTGGAACCTAGCATAAATAAGTGTTAAGACTAAACGAATTAAGAATAAATAAGTTAGTTAATGGTCTAAAAAGTCGGGTCATTACATCTTAATCCTGAATTAATAGTAGACTCCTACTTATGGAATCATGTTTTTTGATTTACTCGGTACAGATTTGAGTATCAAATCTTATTCCGTATATTTTGGAGATATGATGAAGTAAGTAGTCGCGATGTTAATATTACAAGATGGAATCAATTCCTTCTTATCTAAAAAGTAGATAAATATTTCCTTGCGTGTTGATTCAGGGCTTGAATGGTATGACCGCTCAATTCGTGATTAACTTCATGAATTTATCAATCATTAGAGAATCAATGGTACTCAAAGAACAAGATGTAATTAGAGAGGTTAACAGAATTACCTTGCTCTAATTATGGATTATTTATGGAGGATTGATCTATATGTAATGGCTATATCAAATGGACGACTCTAATCTTTGAATAATTCTATATCTATAATTTCAAATATGCAGTTTTAAGTTTTTAGTGGAGTAACTTTGGAATTAATAAAGTTGATAAATTAATCAAAGAGTTTGATTAGTTATCAAATTTATTAGAGCTTGAAATTGTAGGTCCATTTTTCCCCACACCGCCTTCGTTAGCAATTGAACAAGTGTATTTGATAAGTTGTATTCTTAGCTCATTAAATGTGTGATATAAAATATACAATATAGTGTGTCTACTTTTATTATTTTATTATCACAAATATTTATTTGTTACCCAAACAATTAATTAAGAATTAATTGTATCGTTTAAATAATGGAGATTATTTAAATATTAAAATTAGATGACTCGGTGAGTTGGACTCATTGTGTATATGCCTACTGTTAGTGGGTGGGACTCACTAGTGTACAGATTATGATATGCTAGTTTCCTATTTCTGAGATTTTTGAATTTATAATTTAAAATTAAACTTTAAAAAAAATGGGGGGGGGGGGGGGGGGGGGGGGTGGGGGGAGGGGGGGTGTGGTGGGGGGAGAGGCAACTAGCTTTCCTGCGGCTGAAGGAAAGTTCGACGCACTATATGTGCGTGTAGTATGTGTGTATATTATATTCCAATTCAATTTTATATTGATTTGTGTGTACATATATTATATTCTAATTCAATTTTATATTGATCTTAATTTTGAATATCGGGAATATTCTGAATTTAAGATGGAATATTTAGGAAATCTACCTAACACTATAAATAAGATTTATATCAAGATAGAAAGAGAATTTTTGGTTAGCAGACTTTTAGTCAATAAGAAACTCAAAGGAGAAAAAAGTTATCATTTGCACTCTTTGTTTTTTCTCATGTGTTGAGAGTCGAAACTAAGACACCAAAAGTGAGTGAGTGAATCAATCTCTCAATAGGAACGCCTACCCGTTCGTTCAATCAAGCGACCTAATCGAACGACAGTGCAATTCTCACTCTCTACCTCTTTTATATATTAAATTCATATAGCTATAGAACGACGATGAAAGTTTGAGAAATTTTTGTTATTCACGGTCTCACGCTTCCGCTTGTTTTTCGTCAATATCGATTTTCAAAACCAACATTAACTCACTTAGAATATCTAGGCAAAAACAAAAGTTACTATATAGCAAAAAAAATTCTATTTTTTAACTAAGAAAGTAAAACAATAATTTCAATCTATATCTTTTTTATCGTTTCTTTTTTTAACAGACTGTGGAAAATTGAAATTAACGATTAAATCGATTTGTAAATCCATCTCAAAAGTACGATTTGAAAGGTACATATATGTTTTAAAGACCGGAATATATATTGCTTATAGTAGTACTTTTTTTTTTTTTTTTAAATGGTGCTTATAGCAGTACCTAAGGAAAGAATATAATATAAAACAACATTACAGAGAAACTTCTTGTGGGTGGATTTCATACAGATACTATTGGGGTCCACTAAGACTATATATATTAATATAGGAGCCTCGGAAATAAATGACTGCACTTGACGTATAATTTCTTCCACTATTAAATTTTAGTGGAGAGATAATGAGAGAGGGAAAAAATGGGTGAGATCAGGAGAATAATTAAACATTTCAGTCACGAGCATGATTTGAAGTTTTACGGAAGTATTCCGGATGTATGTAGCTGCTTCATCTGCAATCATTCATCCGGCGGACAACATGATCGAAGTGGTTACGATTGCAGCAGAGAGGACTGCTTTCATTGCATCCACAAGAAATGTGCAGAGTTTCCACAACACAAAAATCATTCGTTGCACGCTCTCCACCATTTGACGCTTGCCAAGCGATCATCTGGAAGTAGTAGTTGCTGCTCTTACTGCGAGAAGCCCTTCGAAAATGATGAATATACTTATGCATGTGACGTATGCCCTAATTTCCACATGCATAATGACTTGCGCTTTGATTCCACTCCCGACGATTTTAACATCCGACGATGTCGATGGCAGCGGCCAGCATCACAATGTCGTTCAGTATGCCTGCCATCAGAATCCAATGATACTGGTCGAACATGAAGATGAAAGGAAGGGAAGAGCTCAATGCTTTGCATGTCATTCTCTCTGGTCGGGTCCAGCCTATTCTTGCACTTCAAAAGAGTGTGAGAATTTTCTCCACAAATCATGTGCAGATTTGCAAGAGAGAATCAATCGTCCCTTTCACTCACGCCACCCTCTCATACTTCAGGTCAGCAAGCCTCGATCCTGTCATTCATGCTGCGAAGAAAATTGTTCTCTCATTTTCAGTTGTCATGAAGATCGATGTGACTTTCACTTGTGTCCAGAATGTGTTTCCCTTGACACAATATTCGTGAAATGTCGAAGTCACGATCACTTGCTTCCTTTAGTGATGCTTGTCAAAAATTCAATAAGGATTGGGTCGGCATTGTTCCTGATGAAGTTAATCATACTCGATCCTTCCTGTTTCGCTGCATGGAATGTGTTTTGAATCTTCATTTCTTAAAGGGTCCATTGCCAATCACCATTAAGTGTGAATACCACATGCATCCTGTAATAACCAACTTTTTTACAAATTACGATTTCTTTTATTTGAAATCAAAGTTTGTATTATGTATGTTTATAAGAAATGCCTAATCTGATTTTATCGGAATTAGAATTTATGTATGATTTTATTCCGGTCAACATTTGACCAGGAAAATTTAAGATATGATTGAGACAGTACTGCAGTATAATAAACAGTATGAAATTATACTGTGAAAAACCGTCATTATGGATACGGAAGTAAGAATAAGGTACGGGACCATTGTAAAAAAATCAAACATAATATTTAGAGTAATAAGGCCAAGAGGCTTCAAGTCCAAAGAAAATTTTTTTACGCAGTCCAGTTAAGTACAGATGAATTTTGGACTGTAATTCAATATAACAGTATTGTTATTAGTTGAAAACAGTATTGATAATATTAATATTAGTATAAAAATGGACTGCACTTTAGGAGACAAGCCAAATGGGACCTAATTAAGGGACACCTCACCTAAATAGATATTAAGTAATTTTTGGATTTTTAGAAAAATATGGAAAGTATTAAAAAAAAAGTTGATCATTGATATTTGCTTAGCCACCAAGTAAATCCCCCATGGCCGGCCACCTCTCTAGGGTTGATGTGCAAATACTTCTTTTTGGGGGTTCAATATGCAATTTTGAAGAAAGCAAAAGTTCACCTATAAATAGGTGTTGTGTGAGAAATTTTGGGGCCATTTATTTCTACCCCAAAATTTTAGCTCACACTTTGGTCTCACCCTCCCCTTAGAGCCGAACCATATAGAAAAGAGAAAAAAAAAAATAATTTTGGTCGGAAATTTTGGAGAAGAAAGCAAGGAGAAATTTTTGGATCCAAGCTTGAGAATCATCTTCCAAGTTCTAGAGGTAAACCCTCTCAATCTCCTAAATCTTCTACTAAGTTTTGGAGCAAGATCTTTATATGTATTTCAAGCATTGGATGTCAGAGCATAAGCTCATCTTCTATCTTTTTCATGTAATGGTTTAAGTATGCTTAATATGTGCTTGTATAGAGCTTTAGAGAGCTTGTTTATGTGGTTGTGTATGTTTTTGATTTATGCTCTAGAAATTATGTGCTAAGGGTGTATGTTCACCATATGTTTGTTATATGTCCCCAATATGTTCAAGAATGATGTTGGATGATTGGAAATCTGATTGATGATGTATGTTGTGTGGAGGATTTGAATAACCCCAAAAACCCTAACTTTGGTTTAAATTCCCATTTGGGTTTACATACAAGTTGTATGATGTGAATTGAATGTATGATAAGGAAAATGATAAGAAATACGCTGCATGCTTGTTTTAGGCACACGGTTTTAACCGTTCGAGGTAGTTTGCACGTAATTTTCACATGAACCAACATAAAAGGGAAGCTGCCAGTTTCGGACCAAAACAGGACAGAAATCTGGACACAAGGTTTTGAGGCCTTTAGAGGCCGAATTTGTAATAACCCGAATTTTGATGATTCTAGATTTCCTTTGAATGAGGAAAACTTAAGTCTAGATCATGTTTGGAATAGAATATCGGTATAAGTTTGAGTTCTCGGTTAATTAGCTACGAGACTCAACGATGGATTACTGAGTCTAGTATAAGGCATTTTAAGGAAAATGGCGTGATGAAATTTCATGATTCCATGTTGGTCAAAGTTTGACCAAGAAAGTCAAAGTTGACCAAAAAGTCAAAGGGTTGACCAAGAACAGTCAAAGGTATGACTATACAGTAATGGGATAAGCAGTATGAGAAATATACTGCGAAAATTATCTTTTTGGACAAGATAGCTGGAATAAGCTAAGAGACCCTAGAAAAATCAAGCGCACTAAGTTGGATATCAAGGGCAAAAAGGTTTGAAGAAATAAGAAAAAATTTTTCAGTCCAAAAATACACAGATAAATTTTGGACTGCAGTCAAGCAAAACAGTACTAAATTATACTGTGTATTAGTGAACACAGTATTGGATTTATCTGTGTTAGCTTAAAATTGGACTGCTTTTTCAAAAAGTAGCCAAACGAGGCCTTAGGATGACATCACCTACCTTTTTGATTTATGACATCATCTTATTTGGATTTATGACATCATAATTCCATGAACCAAGCCTTTAAAGACAAGTGTCTTGTTCTAGAAAATTCTTTCTTGTTCTCCATGGTTCATGGCCGGCCACCTAGCATGCCTTTTTGGCAATTTTTCAAAAATTTAGGGGTCAAATTGTAATTTTTAAAAGTTCCCCTTTTGTCTATAAATAGGGGTGACCTTTATTCATTTTATTCACAACATCTAGCCAACCTCTTACAAATTTTCTGCCCACCAAAACTGAGAAAGAAAAAGTGAGAGGGAGCCAACAAAAACCAAAATTTTCCTAAGCCAAGCCTAGGTTAGTGTTCGGTTTGCAAGGGGAAGCTAAGGGGAGAGTTTGAGAAATTTTCCCAGCCCTTTTCTAGGCTTGCTGCTGAATGATTGAGTGCAGGGAAACCAAGAGAGAAACCAAAAAAATTTTAAGGGGAAAAGTTAGGGTCAATTCGGGTTTGATTCAATCAACCGAAAACAAGATCAAAAACAAGTTTTGAGACCATTTTTTTTGGTCTAGGGCAGCCACTGTTTTGAGCAGGGGAAGGTAGTTGAAAAAAAAAAAAAAAAAAAAAAAAACTGCAATTTTGGTGTTACAAGGGTGGTGTGGCCGAGCCTTAGGTGAAGGACAAATCTTGAGGCCAAACCAAAATTTTTGGTATCTTGGTATGGTGAGAAGCCGTGTGTAGTGTAGGAATTTTGGTGCCCAAAACCAACCTAAGCCAACCCTTGATTGGTTCAAGATATTTCTCAAAACCCTAACCCTGTTTTCATTCAAAGTTTTCAAGTTTAAATTTTAAATGTATTTCAAGCAAAGCTGTAAGAGCATAAGCTCACAATTTTAATTTCTTGCCCTTAGTTTAATTATTGTGCTTGATTAGGTGTTTTAAGGGTGGTTTGGTTCATTTATGTGCTTATAATGATTGAATATTAGGCTGCATGCTAGATTATGGTTATATGTCCCCAATCATGTGTTTGAGAATGTGTATGCATGTTAGGGTATGAATTGAAATGATATGGCATGAATGGTTTGGTATGTGCTAAGTTTAGACCATGCAACCCTAGGTTTAGGAGATTCGGTTTAGGGCTGCATGGACACGTTGGGTTAGCATGATTGAATATGTGGGACGTTAGAAATGCTGCATGTTTGCTGTGAAAGATCCCGCTGCGGCCGGTTGAGGTAGTGTGCGCGTAATAGGACGTAAAACAAACTTAAAACCGAAAACTGCCAGTTCGGGTGCCAACTGGCCAGTTTCGGGAAAAGTGAAATTTGAGGCCTTTAGAGGTCGAATTAAAGGAAACTTAAAACATGAAAGTTGTTCAGAAGGGTTTTTCCTAGGGGGTAGTGTGGACAGTTTTCCAAAATAAGGCTCCAAAAGCCTTCGTTTTTACAAAAACCCGAGACTAAGAATTCCTGGGCGAGTCAGATTTGTGCTCTCGATCTGGGGACTTCAACAAGGAAAATGACGAAGTTAAATGCAGAACTGGGTTTTCTCAAAACATGAAAATTTTAGGATTTTTCGAGATCTAAAATTTCGGCGAGAAAACTTTTTCAAATTCAATTCATATTTTTATACTGACACGGATTTCTAAAGAGTGTGCAGGAAACAAGAAATTCCTGCACAGGATTTTCTAAAACAATACAGGAAAACTGTATTTTTGCACCAACACTAATGTTTTGACTGTGAGAACTATCCCAAAGGCAGTTTTCAACAGTTAATAATTTTTACAAACCTTTTTCAAAGAATTACAATTTTTCAAAGTTAAACTAGGGTTTTTGTAAGAAATGAACAAAGAGAACCAAGTTTTTCCAAAGCAAAGAGAAAAACAAGTTTTTGGATTCAAAAGTTATCTTTCTTTCGGTAACAAGACAATGATGGACGGTGACCGGGAAGGATACCCGAGTTACTGGACGGGGCCCAAAATCCAAGGTTGACTTAGGATAATTGAACTAAGTTTGGTTACCTTAAGGGTTACTCAAGGTAGCCCAACAAGGTGTTAAGATTGGGTTTGGATCTAAAACCCAAAAGATTATGGATAGATAACCAGGCATAGGCTAAGGTTAGGACGATAACATAACCCTATGATTGGGATTAATACCCAAGGTTACCTTATGTAACCAAGTAAGCTATCATGAGTATAGGGGGGACATATAACTAAGATTATGAATGGGTGTTGGTTAGGTCACCAGCATCTTAAGGTTATAATTATGAAGCCTTATGCTATGTCCTTTGACATAACAGGAGATAGCCTGTTGTTGTGCCTCAGCTTGGAGTCGCACGAAATAGGACACAGCTAACCAAGTAAGTACAACTCCGCCTACAGCATAGGCCCTTTATTGTTACTTACCTAATGTGATGATATGTTATGGCATGTGATGATATGTTATGGCGTGTAATGTTATGGTATGTTATGTCATGTGATATTATGGTATGATATGTTATGGTATGTATGGCATGTCATGGTATGTTATGAATGAGGTTATGTTATGTTATATGTTGTAATATTGTGACATCATGAAGCATGTTCACTAATGTTAAACCACCTGGTAAGAACAAGACAAGTAAGATGTTGTGTCGTACTGACTTGCCACAAAGGTGGGTTTAAATGGTATGGTTCATGGTTTGAGTTGGATTGGATGGCTACCTAAACTACTCCATGTTAAACTTTGTGTTTCATGGTTTGAGTTAAAACGGACTGCCGCCTTCAACCATTCCTTGGCTATGTACCACGGTACGAGCACACATGATAAGTAAAGGAATAGAACTAAGCTAAGTTATGAATCCATATTTGATTCATAAGAGGTCATAATTGGTTCATGCATAATGATATGTGTTTTGCGTCGCGGATGTAACAGTTGTACTTGCTGAGCGAAAGCTCACGTCTTACGTCTATGCTGTAGGTAAGCAACCTGTCAGCAATCTCTGATGCAATACTGTGGAAGGCTGGTGCTGCGGACTCTGAAATGTGGGATGGACACTGCCACGGATTTTGAAAAAAAATATACTCTATAAAATATGTTGTAATTAAAAAGGGTTTTCATATTTTCATGATGTTTTAAGTATGAATGACAAAGTTTATGTATGTATGGCAAGCAAGTTGCCTCTTGTGGTACCAATCCGCATTAAGTCGGGTTTGGTCTACAATTTGATTTCGATGGTCTTCAAGGAGGGTTTGAAAGTTTGGTACTCGAGTAAGTACCTATCAGTAAGTATGAGTTTGAGGATGAAGTTCAAGTTGAAAGTTTTAAAATAAAGTGGAAAAAAAAAAAATTTCCCCCCAAATTTTCCGCAAGTTTAAGTTCAGTATGTAAGTAAGGTGACGACCCGGCGTGGGAAGTCGAGGCGTTACAGAATTTGAAGAAAGTTAAAACTACAAAGTTGTAGAAAAGGAAAAATTCTAGGGGGTGACATGAACCATTTTCAAAAATAAGGCTCTAAAGGTCTCAGTTTTGATCAAAACCCGATCCTGGCCTGATCAGACAAGTGTTCACGGCCAGGCAGATTCAACAAGGTAAATGGGTAAGTTAAGGACTGAACTGGGTTTTGAGTAAAACATGAAAGTTGTAGGAATTACTGAGATCTACAACTTTTATGAAGAAAATTTTTTCAAATTCAAAACTAATTTTAAAGTAAAACTGAATCTTAAAAACTAGGCAGAAAAATAGGAAATTCGTAAGAATGAGATCAAGTTTCAAGTAAGAAACTATTTTTACGAATATGTTGTTTATGAAAGATGATAAGTAAGTTTTTGTGTCGTACCGACCTGCACTAGGTCAGGTTTGGTTTATGGTTTGAGTTAGACTGAGCTGGCCGCCACAACCACTCCATGACAGCGTGCCATGATACATACACTTATGTTATGTAAGGGCCCAAAAATAAGCTAACTTAAGAAAGCATAATCAAAGCATAATTGGTTCATGCATGGTTTTATTATGAAATGTTTTGAGGAAAAATAGTTGTACTTGCTGAGCAAAAGCTCACGACTTACGTCTACACTGTAGGTAAGCTCCCTACTGGCAATGCTTGATACAAGACGGTGGAGCATGGCATGGCTACCTATGAGATTACGGGCTGGGAACCACTGCGCCTTTTGTGCTAGTATATATATTGATTATTTAATATAGTTTTCCTATATGTCAACATGAATTTCAAACTCAAGTGCTTGATTTCGTACGTATACATATCTATGTATAAATATGTTTATATGTAAGTGTATGAATCAAGTCAACAAAAAAAAAAATAGTTCTTATTTCCGCTACTTAAGTAAGTTAAGTAATTATGTAAATTATGTATGGTATGTAAGGTGGGTCATTACAGAGTTAGTATCAGAGCGGGTTCCTGCCTTCTGGTCTCATAGTCTGCCTGCCAGCGCCACAGTCATTGTAAGTTAAAATACATCTTGTGTATGAATATTTGTTTCGCAAGAATAATATGGAAATTGTATGATATAGATCCGAGACTTATGGACGAGGATCGGGATACTGCACTAGTGTTTTATGGGATGCAACCTCTGCTTTTTTATGGGACCTGGCGGACTGTAGCATTAGCAGGATGGCTCCACGATATGGAGTCAATTTTCTGGATTTATCATATAGAGGCACATCTTCAGGTCCCATTAGCTAGTCGATGCCTCGTGGCGGGGGCCCAGATAAGGTGGATGACATTGGGAGAGCCTGCGATACCTAGAGGGACATGGGTAGATTTTCGCGCCCTTATTATCTCGCGTTATGGGCTTTTTCCAGACGAGGACGCCGATATGCCTTATCATGATCTGGAGGTTTATCGCGATATGTACCTTGGACGATACCTTAGTTATGTTGCGGATTGGCGCGCGTACCCAAACGAGTCTATGGGTCACTACTGTCAACGGTTCTGAGACGTGATGTTGCCTCATATCCCTCGCGATTTGGGTGATCCAGAGTTGCAGGTACTACATCTTCTTAGGGGAGGGTTACCTCCCAACGTTAGGCTTCTTTTTCTGGAGCCTATGGCGGGAATGACATTGGAGGATATGATGAGTGATTTCATGGAGGCAGAGATAATAGCACACATGATGCAGGTAGCTGCCTTGGAGGATGATTATGCAATTCCAGTTGATGATGCTGGAATTGCAGAGCCATTATTTCACAGAGGTCCAGTTATGCCGGAAGATTCTATTCCAACTATGCCACTTCTGGTGATCCCTACTCAGGAGGCGGAGGCCGGTGCAGAGGACGATGAAATGGACCCTATTGATGTTCCGATCGATCAAGAGGAAAACCCTGAAGATCCTCCCATAATCATCATCGAAAGTGATCACAAGGAAGACATTGAGGAGAACAAGAAGAATGGGAGGAACAGGAAGGAGCCATTGAAGAAGAGTGGGAAGGTCTCGAGGAGCCGAAAGAAGACCCCGAGGAGATCTTATTCGACGATGGAGATTGGGACGCGGACTCCAACATTTCCTCCGATATCACGGCAGAGTAGACCGTTTAGTTTAGAGTTATTGTTTAATTATTTTATTCTTTTTGTCCTTAGGGTTGTACACAGGATAGGTATGATGGTTAAGTGGTAGACACTTCCATCTCATTTTGACCATGTACATGTAGTAAGTGTTATGTGTATAGGACATGTACATGTTATTACTCAAATATGATGTACTTTTTGTAAATGTACAAAATAAACAAGTTCATATATGAAATGATATTATGATGAAGTATTGTTCATGATAAGTTTATGATAAAGTTATGACATGATATGATGGATTGCTATATGATGTTTTATGATACGATAAGATATGATATGGAATGATGCGATATGATAAGTTATGAATGGAAAAAGTGATGTGCAAGTATAACAATACTTTTTCCTTGTAAATAAATAGGAATTAAAAGATGGTACGACCTCGCGTACGAGTAAGCCAAATTCCGCAAGAGCAGAATCTTGCAAATGTTGTAACTACTTTACAGCAACAACTACTAGAACAACAACAAGAGACACATCAGCTTCGAGAACAGATAGCTCATATGAATCAGGTACCTCGCGCTAACAAAGTGCCACCCCAAGATAACCCTGTACCCCCAGTAGCGCCCCAAGTACCAGGGATTCAACAAGAGGTTCCCAGGAATGTTGAAGTCCCGTTAGCACCCGCTGGGATTCAAATAAACCCACCGTTAGTTCAGGAAGATTTATTATACGAACGGTTTAGGCGAATGAAAGCGCTTGAGTTTGAGGGACCTACGGACCCGATAGAAGCCGACAACTGGCTAATTGACATCCAGGTGATCTTGGATTTTATGGGACTTACGGAGCATGAAAAAGTTCTTTGTGCTTCTTTTGCCCATAAGAAAGATGCAAGGCATTGGTGGATGACAGTCCAAATACGCAGAGATGTTGCGGCCATGAGTTAGCAGGATTTTGTAACTGAATTCAGAATGATGTACTACAACAGAGAAATCCTTGCGACTCAGCAAGATGAATTTAACAGTATGAAACAAGGATCAATGATATTAATGGAAGCTGTTAAGAAATTTGAACAGCTAGCCCGTCTATGCCCCGAACTTATACCGAACGAAATCTAGAAAGTAAGAAGAATGATGAAGATGTTTCAAACAGATATTGCCAAGCAAGTCAGTGCTGGCAGTAGCCCTCCAACCCTGGTATCGGATTGTATTAGTCGAGCAATAAGAGCCGAATACTGGATTAACTAGGATAAGGAGGCAAGGGCTCAGATTTTCAAGGTCAAGAAAGAGGAAAAAGCTGTGATGAAACAGTTACAGCCGAGATAGAATCAGGAAGTATAACTGAAGGGCCAGACCAGCAATTTGGCCCAAAGTTCCAAACAGTCCGGGAGGAACAAAAGAAAAGGGAATGCTACTGGCCAAAGCCAGCAGAGGAATTACCCTCAAAAGAGGAACAACCGAGGGAACAAGGGTAACAATAATGACTATCCAGTGTGCACGTAATTTGGAAAGAAGCACCTAGGAGTGTGCAAATTGGGAACGAATGCCTGCTGCATTTGTGGCAAGGAGGGTCATTATGCTAAGAATTGTACCTCGAACAGCCAGAACCAGAACCCTCAGTACCCAAACAGAAATGCAATAGTCAATTGCAAGTGGTCCAAGCTAAAATCGAATACCCTTCGATTACACCTGGACGATATGAGGCTCCTGACCCCTAAGCCAAAATTTATGCTTATACAAAGGGGTATGCTGAAGCTGGAACTTCCCATGTGGTAACAGGTCAGATTTCTATCGCCACATATGATGCAATTGCCCTATTTGATTCTGGTGCCACCCATTCCTTTGTATCGATGGAGTTTGCCCAGAAATTAGGAAGAAGTGTGGATGATTTAAAGCAACCCTTTAGAACCTCTCTTCTGTCAGGAGAAATTTTGTTATTCGATTTTTGGATACAAAATATTCCGGTAATCATCTGTGGCAGAGAGCTATATGTAGACCTCATCGCGATTAAGCTCCAGGATTTTGATGTTATCCTAGGAATGGACTTTCTAAGTAAGTATAACGCTAAGATTGATTGTCGAAAGCATTGTTTTATGTTTTGTCTTCATAATGAGGAGGGTTTCCACTTCTACGGTCAGTCTCGAAGCTCGACAACCAGGCTAGTTTCAGCGACGAAAGCATGGAAAATGTTGGCTAGTGGATGCCAGGGATACTTAGCCAACATGGTGGACAAAGAACGAGAGGTGGAGTTAAAGCTAAAAGATGTTCCCATTATTAGAGAATATGTGGATGTCTTTCCGAAAGACTTACCAGGACTCCCTCCCGAGTGGGAAATTTCGTTTGAAATAGAACTGTTGCCTGGAGCTGTACCAATATCAAAAGCACCTTATCGTATGGCCCCAACCGAACTTAGAGAACTCCAAGTGCAGTTGCAAGAACTGTTAGATAAGGGATTTATTCGACAAAGCCATTCCCCGTGGGGAGCACCGATTTTATTCGTCAGGAAGAAAGATGGATCGTTGCAGATGTGCATTGACTATCGGGAGTTGAATAAGATCACGATTAAGAATGAATATCCTCTCCCTAGAATTGATGATCTTTTTGATCAACTCAGGGGAGCAATGGTATTCTCGAAGGTTGATTTAAGATCGAGATACCATCAACTCAGAATTAAGGAGATGGATATTTCTAAGACGGCTTTTTGTATACGTTATGGGCAATATGAGTTTCTTGTTAGGCCATTTGGATTAACCAATACACCAGTTACTTTTATAGATCAGATGAATCAGGTATTCAAAGAGTACCTAGACAAGTTTGTTATCGTTTTCTTCGACGATATTTTGATTTACTCAAAGTCCATTCAGGAACATGAGTAGCACCTCAGGATGGTTTTGGAAACGTTAAGGTGAAATCAACTCTATGCCAAGTTCACAAAATGTGAATTTTGGCTAGAAAAAGTGCATTTCTTGGGTCACGTAGTTTCAAATGAGGGAATTTCTGTTGATCTTACTAAAGTTGAGGCGGTTAGTACATGGCCCGTACCCAAAAACGTTACGGAAATACGAAGCTTTCTTGGATTGGCTGGATATTATCGAAATTTTGCTGAAGGATTTTCCAAGATTGCGGCGCCACTTACAGCTCTTACTCGGAAAGGGAAGAAGTTCGAATGGACGCAGAAGTGTGAAGAAAACTTTCAAGAGCTTAAGATGAAGCTTATCAGTGCACCGGTATTGATAATTCCTGACGTGGATGCAGGAAATTTTATAATTTACAATGATGCTTCTAAGACCGGATTGGGAGCTGTCCTAATACAAAAAGGAAATGTGGTCGCCTATGCTTCACACCATCTAAATGATCACGAACGTAATTATCCGATACATGATTTGGAGCTCGCAGCGGTGGTTTTCGCATTGAAGATCTGGAGACATTACTCGTATGAGAATAGATGTGAGATCTATACTGATCATCAAAGTCTCAAATACATCTTCACTCAAAAGAAGCTCAATATAAGGCAGCGTAGATGGCTAGAACTTGTGAAGGATTACGATTACGAAATCCTTTACCACCTAGGAAAAGCAAATAAAGTAGCGGATGCTCTAAGCAGAAAGTCATCCGGTATGTTGATGTCTCTTGACAAGATGCCCAAGCCACTTTAGAAGGAAATTTCAAATTTCAATATGGAGATGATAACTGAGAAATTGACTGTTCTGACTCTCCAGTCTAATCTCCTAGAATCCATTAAGTTTCATCAAGGGAGGATTCCTTTCTGCTTAAGGCGTAACTTTTTGGTGGGAAGAATAAGGAATTTAAGACCTCTTCAAATGGGGTAATTTATTTCAAGTAAAGGATCTACATTCCTAACTTGGAATTTCTTAAGAAACAAATCATGTCTGAAGCGCATGAGACGTCATATTCGGTACATCCGGGAGCTACCAAGATGTACAAGGACCCCAGAGAAAATTATTGGTGGCCAAATATGAAGAATGAAATCACTGACTTTGTGTCAAAATGCTTAACTTATCAGAAAGTTAAGGCTGAACACCGGCAACCTGGCGTAGATCTTCAGAAAATTGAGCTCCCAGAGTGAAAATGGGAACAAACTACTATGGATTTTGTAGTTGGATTACCCAGAACCGCTAGTGGGAATGACATGATTTGGGTGATTGTTGATAGATTAACCAAGTCCGCCCACTTTATTGCTATTAAGGCCAACTTTTCAGTGGAAAAATTGGTTGAAATTTATGTATCCCAGATTGTTAGACTTCATGGAGTGCCAAAATCTATCATTTCATATCGGGATGGGCGTTTTACCTCTCGATTTTGGAAGAGTGTTCACACGTCTATGGGATCAAAGTTAAAATTCAGTACAGCTTTTCACCCCCAGACTGATGGACAATCAGAGTGAACTATTCAGACCCTGGAGGATATGCTGAGGTCATGTGTTTTGGATTTTAAAGGAAGCTGGGATCAGAAGCTACCTTTGATCGAATTTTCTTACAATAACAGTTATCACGCCTCAATTGGTATAGCTCCATTTGAAGTGTTATATGGAAGAAAGTGTCGATCTCCAATCCATTGACAAGAAGTTGGACAGAAGCAGCTTCACACTATGGATTTCATCAGAAAAACCTCAGAGGATATCAAGATAATTAAACAGAGACTCGACGTAGCTTTCAGTCGACAGAAAAGTTATGCTGATAAACGTCGAAGACCCTTAGAATTCCAAGTTAGAGATTCTGTTTTCCTTAAGATTGCTCCTATGAAGGGAATTATAAGGTTTGGTAAAAAGGGAAAGCTTAGTCCGAGATACACCGGACCATTTGAGATCCTTGATAGGATTGGAAAAGTGGCTTACAAGCTTGCTTTGCTGCCAGAATTAGCTTCTGTACATGATGTTTTCCACGTTTCGATGCTGAAAAAGTATGTACCTGACCCTTCCCATGTGTTAAGTCAAGAACCAATTGAAGTCCAAGCTGATTTAACATATGAGGAAAAGCCAGTCCGAATTCTGGATCGGGAAGAAAAGGTCTTAAGAAACAAAACCATTCCCATGGTTAAAGTATTATGACGGAATCATAATGTTTAAGAAGCAACGTGGGAACTAGAGGATGATATGAGGAAGGCTTATCCCTACTAGTTTTAATTTTCGGGGACGAAAATTTTTAAGGGGGGTAGATTGTAATAACCAACCTTTTTACAAATTACGATTTCTTTTATTTGAAATCAAAGTTTGTATTATGTATGTTTATAAGAAATGCCTAATCTGATTTTATCGGAATTAGAATTTATGTATGATTTTATTCCGGTCAACGTTTGACCAGGAAAATTTAAGATATGATTGAGACGGTACTACAGTATAATAAACAATATGAAATTAGACTGTGAAAAACCGTCATCATGGATACGGAAGTAAGAATAAGGTACGGGACCGTCGTAGAAAAATCAAGCACAATATTTAAAGTAATAAGGCCAAGAGGCTTCAAGTCCAAAGAAAAATTTTTACACAGTCCAGTTAAGTACAAATGAATTTTGGACTGCAGTTCAATATAACAGTACTGTTATTAGTTGAAAACAGTATTGATAATATTAATATTAGTATAAAAATGTACTACACTTTAGGAGACAAGCCAAATGGGACCTAATTAAGGGACACCTCACCTAAAAAGATAATTAAGTAATTTTTGGATTTTTGGAAAAATATGGAAAGTATTAAAAAAATTTTATCATTGAAATTTGCTTGGCCACGAAGTAAACCCCCCATCGCCGGCCATCTCTCTAGGGTTGATGGGCAAATACTTCTTTTTGGGGGTTAAATATGCAATTTTGAAGAAAGCAAAAGTTCACCTATAAATAGGTGTTGTGTGAGAAATTTTGGGGCCATTTAGTTCTACCCCAAAATTTTAGCTCACACTTTGGTCTCACCCTCCCCTTAGAGCCGAACCATATAAAGAAGAGAAAAAAAAAATTTTGGTTGGAAATTTTGGAGAAGAAAGCAAGGAGAAATTTTTGGATCCAAGCTTGAGAATCATCTTCCAAGTTCTAGAGGTAAACCCTCTCAATCTCCTAAATCTTCTACTAAGTTTTGGAGCAAGATCTTTATATGTATTTCAAGCATTGGATGTAAGAGTATAAGCTCATCTTCTATCTTTTTCATGTAATGGTTTAAGTATGCTTAGTATGTGCTTGTATAAGGCTTTAGAGAGCTTGTTTATGTGGTTGTGTATGTTTTTTATTTATGCTCTAGAAATTATGTGCTAAGGGTGTATGTTCACCATATGTATATGTCCCCAATGTGTTCAAGAATGATATTGGATGATTGGAAATGGGATTGATGATGTATGTTGTGTGGAGGGTTTGAATAACCCCAAAAACCCTAACTTTGGTTTAAATTCCCATTTTGGTTTACATACAAGTTGTATGATGTGAATTGAATGTATGATAAGGAAAATGATAGGAAATACACTGCATGCTTGTTTTAAGCTCACGGTTTTAACCGTTCGAGGCAGTGTGCACATAATTTTCGTATGAACCAACATAAAAGGGAAGCTACCAGTTTCGGACCAAAATAGGGCAGCAATCTGGACACAAGGTTTTGAGGCCTTTAGAGGCCGAATTTGAGGAAGGTTAAAACTACAAAGTTGTAGAAAAGGGAAAATTCTAGGGCTTAGCATGGACTGTTTTCAAAAATAAGGCTACAACGGCCTCAGTTTTCATCAAAACCCAAGCCTGGCCTGATCAGACAAGTGTTCACGGCCAGGCAGATTCAACAAGGTAAATGGGTAAGCTAAGTGCTGAACTAGGTTTTGAGTGAAACACAAAAGTTGTAGGAATTATTGAGATCTACAACTTTCATGAAGAAGACTTTTTCAAATTCAAAACTGATTTTAAAGTAAAACTGAATATTAAAAACTGGGCAGGAAAATAAGAAATTCCTGCACAGGATTTTCAAAGAAGTGCAGGATTAGGCAATTCCTGCACATGTACTAATAACTGAGAATATGAGATTGTTTTCAAAAATGGTCTTCAGAATTTTACAAGTTTTACTATCCTTGTAAAAAGAATTAAATAAGAACTAAGCTATAAAGTAATCATAGTAAGACACTTAGTAATCGGAAAGGTTACCAAAAATTTGATTGGACCAAGTTAATAAAAAGGATACTTATAGTAACCAAAAGGGTTACTAATTTTTATATATTAAGTTTTGGACCCAAGGTTACTTGTAATAACCGAATGAGATATCATTTTTAATATGAATGGGCTATACCCAAGGTTAATCATAGTAATCTAATAAGCTATTATTAGATCTTGTAACTAAAATTTATTTTAAGTAATCAAACAAGATATTGTTTGATTAATGACTGGATCATGAGCCTAATGTTACAATTAGTAATTGAATTAAGTATCAATTTTTGTATGTAGGGGGACATATAACTATGATCATGGATAAATATTGGTTAGGATACCAACATTGAATGTAATAAGTTATGGTAAGATAGGATGATTCTTATCTTATGTCTTTTTGGAAACAGGTACATAACTATTGTTGCGATCTGTTGGAGCAACAAACCCCAGATCTAGTAAAACCAGTAAGTACAACTCCGCCTACAGCATAATTGGTTCATGCATGGTTTTATTATGAAATGTTTTGCGGAAAAATAGTTGTACTTGCTGAGCGAAAGCTCACGACTTACGTCTATGCTGTAGGTAAGTTCCCTACTGACAATGCTTGATACAAGACGGTGGAGCATGGCATGGCTACCTATGAGATTACGGGCTGGGAACCACTACGCGTTTTGTGCTAGTATATATATTGATTATTTAATACAATTTTCCTATATGTCAACATGAATTTCAAACTCAAGTGCTTGATTTCGTACGTATACATATCTATGTATAAATATGTTTATATGTAAGTGTATGAATCAAATCAACAAAAAAAAAAATAGTTCTTATTTCCACTACTTATATAAGTTAAGTAATTATGTAAATTATGTACGATAACGGCCTATGTAAGATGGGTCGTTACACATCCTTTGATTCTTCTCGATCATTTGAATTTAGAAAATGATTCAGATCAATGCTACTGGGATGTATGTGAAGAAGAAGTGGATCAACTATTTGTATTTATTATTGTGAAGATTGCAAGTATATTGCCCATGTACATTGCCTAACTTCGTAGTTATGCAAATTCTATAACTTTTTTTTTTAAATAGTTCTTTATAATTATTTTGACTTGGTACTGATATTTTTCTTTTTAAATTAGTTTATGATGTTGGTCATATACACTTAAAATCAATAAAAGTGAAATTATTGCTAGTAGTTCGGACTAACGGATTCATTATTCGATTAGACATAAAAGACAAAAAAGGTAAATCAAAATGTTGGTTTTGGATGAAATTTCACTTTTATTTATTTTGAGTGTATATGACCAACATCATACACTAATTGAAAAAATAATAATAATAATGATTAAAAACATTCATCAGTACGAAATCAAAATTATATAAAAAAACTATTAAAAAAGCTTATAAAATTTACATACCTCGGAAATTAGGCAATGTATGTGGGCGATATACTTGCAATCTTCACAATAATAAATACGAAATTACCGATCCACTTCTTCTTCACATACACCGCAATAGTATTGATCTGAATCATCTTCTAAGATCAAATGATCAAGAAGAATCAAAGGATACAATGTGTTGATGTAATCCGAATAATACTAGGTTTTTGGTTACGTCTGTCCTGAACTACTAGCAGTCCTTAAAACTTTATTTGTTTATTTATTTTGTCTATTACTCACTAAACGTAGTTTTTTGGGTGTTTTGGTTTCTGACCATAAAATTCTTGAAGGCTGAATTTCAAGCCTAACGCACAGAAAATAAAAAGCTGTTTTCTGTATTTTTTTTTTTTAAATGGAATAAGAGTCTAGATGACGTATATATGTTATAACTTGTTAAAGTAAAATATTCAATATGTTCGTACTTAAAAAAGTATGCGACGATCGAAGTTTTTGTCTGATTTGTAAAATAAATGATTATTTATACATCTGCTTTTCATTGTTTGTGAGTGAACGTATATTGGAATAATTCCAAACGAACTTGGATGTAGTATTAATAAATCAAGTGAAAGTAATTTTTCTTTAGGAAAAGACAAAATTAAAAAAAAAAAAAGAAACAAATTAAGTTGAAGATCAATATTATGCAAATGATGAAGTGATAATTGTTTAGCCAAAAAAAAAAATAAAAAGGGATATCTGAAATAATAATAACAATTTAAAAAATATTTAAAAAAAAAAAAAAAGAAACGGAGAGTTGAGCGAACAAAAAAATAACTACTTACCAAAAATAGAAAGAGCATTGGGGAAGTTAAATTAGAAAGAAATCAAAGCCAATAAAGACTTGATGAATAATCCGTTTCTTGGGTGATCAGTTTAGTGCTTCTTATTCAACAATTTTCATTAAGAAAACGGTGCAAAAGAATACATTCATCTCTGTTCGTGAATAATTCATACATTATTATGTAAATCTCACATTTGTTGGCCTTGTTTTGAATGTGTTTCAGATTATGAAGGCAATAAAAGAAGACAGTAAAGGTGGAGAAGCCCAAGGCCTTGGGAGAGGGCAGATATGAGTTTGATCAGACGGAAGCAATTACAGAGGAGGACTTGACCGTGCAAAGACATAATGGATAGCGTTACGGAAGCAGAAAAGGAGATGCTGGTTGATCCCTTTAAGTCTCGTTTCGACCGTGAAGGATCTATTGTAGATATATTGACAGATCAGTTCATCAATATTTCTGTCTTGGCCGTGGGGATGATTATGATTACTTCTGCTCGGAGTTACTTTTGTTCACTCCTGAGGAAGGTTTAAAAATAGATGATAAAGTATTTTAAGGCAAAAGGTTGAGAATGTCGATGGTTACATTGTACCAAAGACGCTGGCTCCTATTTTCAAGACATATATATATTCGCAAGAATAATGGAGATCTTGGTATGAAGGAAAGTTGGACGCCACAAATGGAAGAGCATTGCAGCTACTTTAGTTCGTATTGTCATCGATGAAATGTGCAGAACTAAGTTTGAAGATGTCACATGGGATGATCTTAAATACTGGCATTTCTACCTAAACAGCATTATACGCACTACAGGGTTCCGACTTGATCATCTGTTTCTTAAAGAGGGGCCTCTGGAGGTACTTGTGCGTGCTTTTCGTGGTCTGGAAGCAATCAGATGCAGAGAAAATAGCATCAGAAAGCTACAATCTGAGATTGCCGAGTTCGAAGCCGGCTTGGAGAGATGCAAGGGCCTCCTTGAAAAGCATAAGGGATTTGGCACATCTTCAGCGTCGGATTTCATGAAGGACGAGTGTTTTAAAGTAGCTTCGGAATTTAAGGGGAAGGACATCGTAGCTGGCTTCGTATTTCACATGTAAGAATTTTGGCATTTTATAATTTCACCAGGCTCTTAATTAATTTATTTATTTTATTTTTTTGTCTGTATCATTTATGTTTTATCTTTTCATTTTCGAATTGTGACTTTTCTAATTTCGAATTGTTTCTTTTCTAAAATTTAAAAAATAATAAACCTTAAAAATAATAAAATGAAATAAGGGTGCATTTGATTTCAAGGTCCGAATCTAAAAATTTTATTTTAGTTTCTATCTTTTTCTGAAAAAGTCAATAAAAATTATAACTGACTTGAATTGTTTAGTTTGGACACCATTAACCAGAATAACCCAAATATGTTTGTTAAAAAAAGGAAGAAGAAGGGAAAAAAAAAAAAGGATTGCCGTACTGTCGTTAGTAGCTGAGCTTGAAAGAACAATAAAAGTCGTTTCTCTGAAGATCATAGTCGTCTAACTTGGAAGTTGGAACCAAAAAAACAAAAAGGATCCTCTCCTTCCTCAACCCTCCATCAATCTGCCTTAAAAAATTTGAACCCTAAAATAATAATGGCTCTGAGAATGAGTCTCTCTCCAAAATGCCCAACCCAGCAGACTCCAAATCCGACCAACCCCAAATTCCTCTCCCCAACATTCCTCTACAAAAGAACCAGAACCCAGATGAGATGCTCCGACGGAGAGCTGGCGTCGAATTTGGCGAAGGAAGTGGAGAAGATGAACATCCTTTTGGAGCAGAGAGAGGAGGCCATGGAGAAGAGCAGAGATCTCCTCTTCAGAGAGCTCTGCCTCTTCCTTTCCATGGAGGCTCACGAGTTCAGGTCCAACTGGAATGCCATGGAAGACAACGACAAGTGGGCTCTGGTTAAAGGGGTTGTCTCCAATTGGGGTGTCAATTTTCACCCATTGTCGGCCAGGTCTGTTAAGGAATTGATCCAACAACATTTGCAGGAAAATGTAGCTGCTGTTTCCAAGGATTCCTCTTCTTCTTCGTCCTTGTTTCCAAATCGCAAGAAACTCATCGGATTTTAGCAGAACAATTGAGTGTTCCTAATCTTGTCCTACCATGTTTGTTTTTATTTTGTTATTGTACATTTGTGTAATTATTTGTAAAACAATTACTATGTTTCAGAGGACATAGCTTTGGAACAATGTTTCTCTCAAGACGGGCTCTTCTGATGATTAAGGATGGAAAATTAATAATATATATTATGTGGCATTTCACCAATTTTACATGTTTTTGTATTTGGGAATTTCTAAAGTAGACCTCCTATTTTGTACGTTAAAAAAACTGTTATTTTAGTAGTTCAATTAAATTTAAGAACAGTTTTATTTTGAGTTGTAAATTTTTAAGATGAATATTCTAAGTTTGATTGTTAAAATATTAAAACCATGATTAAAATGTAGTTCGGTAGTCATAATAAGAGGTCCTACTTTCATGGCCCTTTAAACTTACGGCAAACCTTTCTTTGTGGTTAAGATTAATTAAAACTTCAATATTCAAGGCACAATTCTGAAAATGAGGTTTTTCTCCTGTGGTATTCCTGAGAATTACTCAAAATTAGTTGGGGGGTGACTTCACCTATCCATTTAGGAAAATGGCTGAATCTTGGATAAGTTAAAATATACATCTTATAATAACTGAACAAATACAATATTTACTAAATTAGTCGATAAATCTTTTTTTTTTTTTTTTCCTGAGTAATTCCAATTGTGTTCTTCATTACAAGTACATATGGCCATTTAGTAAAGCAAGAAAATATATAATAATAAAAAAAAATCGTTTACTACAATTTCGTCTCCAACCTAAGCAGATAATGAAAAGTTGGAGAACCTGAAAAGTAAAGAGGCACAGGCAGTTTCTTTGTTGAATTTCACCTGGGTGGTTAAATTCAGGTTCTCTTTAACCTTTGGTAGCAATGCAAGTCTATTTACATTATTATCAATTGTAATTGTAAGGTTCTTTTAAAATCAGAACATAAAATTTAGAAAGAATTCTGATTTACAAACCCCCAATAGATGAAATGCACCAATATCTTTGATACAGTTGATTGTAAGACAGATCACAAACTTTCAGAAATAAATCTGCCTGCACTAAGCAACTGAAGCCTCTACCGGACAATACGGACATTTGAATGTTCTTGTACTACTCTTCGACAGCTTCATGATGGATTGCTTGCAGAGCACATGCAAGCACGGCATCAACATCGGAGGATTCTCATCGCTGTTTTGATCTCGGCTCACGGGACAGACAAATATTGAATGGAACTGAAATTCCTTGCCTAGTTCCAGGGGCACCGGCAACTGCCTCATTGCATGCCATTCTTGCTTCTTAGCAGCCAGGACGTTCGCCAGCTTCAACAGAGTGGGCAACCCTTCGAATCCAACGGCTATTGCCACGCCTAACGGGCTATTGTGGGACTGCCTGAGAAGACTGCAGAACTGCTGGATAATCTCCCCATTCGACTTCTCCCAATGGGTTAGGGACTTTAACTCGGAGTAAGGAGAGCTGGCAAGCCTTCCCCGAAACGCAAGGCAACCCATAAGCTTCATGATTTCATCCTTGTAAAGGAAAGCAAAAGGAGCAAGGTAGGATTTGGTGTAGGAAAGTGCGTCGCTTTGGCTTCCGTTCTGTAAGATCTCCACGTACTGCAGGCTGTGGGGTTTAAGCTCAAGAGTAGAGCCGTTGTATTTGAGCTTTTCTCGGTTCAAATGTACCCATCTCAGAGCAGGATCGAGGTTCCTATAACCTTCATGGCCTCGATTATCTGATGCATTTCCAAGAACTGATATTTTAAAATGGCTGCCTCGAGTTCTCCAGCCTCGTTTACAATGCTATCTCTAAGATCAAACCAGCCATGCTGGTAAAAATGGTTGGCTATAGTTCTATTCACAGTATGGTGGTCGAAATCAACATTTCTGTATGCTTTGGATATGTCAGGATTGAATGTTTTCTCGAGGAGCTTTGGGAATTTGCTAAGGTTTACATTTAGTTCCTTCCGTGAACCTTCTAACCGTTGAAGTGGTGCAATTGCATTGAGCCTGTGTTTAAGGTCCGAAAGAATGGACTTTTGATTAACGGGCGAGGTGGGGCCTTGGGGTGACAGAATTTGTCCAAGCGCCTGTTCAATTTCATGGCCAACTTGATCGATAACCTCATGAAATCTTGAAGATGATAGCTTTTGCTTCTTAACAACACGATCAAATGCATCTTTGACTGTATTTAACTCCATTTTCAGATTGAACTAAGCTGCTGCAACAAAGTGATTGCAAAGATATTATGATCCCAAAGCAGAAAAAAAATAGACGATTTATGCATCTTAAACTGAGCACCATTTGGAAGAATGAGAACGTATAATAAATTTTAGCCGTAACGATGCTAACAAGGCAATTTAGAAAAAGGCAAAAAAAAAAAAGGATAACGTTATGACTCAAACATGCAGATAAGTACATATAATGAAATATAAGCTTCTATTTGGTTCATTAGTCGGAAATGAAATTTTTAAGTTGAAATTTATTGATTTTTTGAAAACTAGTTATAATTTTTGTTGACTTTTCAGAAAAATACAAAAATTGAGATGAAAATTTTGTGTTCCAATTAGAACACTAAACAAAAGCAAATAAAAATAGTTGGTATAATGTAATCTGCACGAAGTTTGAACTAAAGTTGGAGTGGAACATTACGAAGGACTAATTTTTACTTATAGCTGGACTTATTTTCAGGACCAGGTAAGCTAGCACTGACAGTCAAACTAAATTTAAATGATATCCAAGTCTCGAGTAAACAAGGGAGGAAATTGTCTTTCACAATGGAAGCAATTAACAAGTGAATTCTTATTTTTCAAAAACTATATCAGAATCCTAATGGAATAACAAACAACATCAATTGGATGCCAGGAATCAAGTATAAACAAATACTAAACTTAATTTATCTAGACATCTCGAGAGCACCATGATCCACTTTTTTTTTTTTTTACAACCTGCGGGAAACTCGTGGATATTCATGGGTACGTGGCCTCATGAAATTGAACCGCAGTCAATGTGAAAGCAAATAACTAATTAACCTTTCAGGGTTAGTATCATAGTCCACTAAAAACATGCTTAGTGTTTCAAACACGGGCAATTGTATTCTACCGGACAAACGATACATACAGTAGGATCTATGCTTCAAAAGAACAAGCTGCAACACAGCAAACCCTCAAAAGTCTAGGCTGTAATGACATATTGGTGAAGTTATAATATCAAAGTTACAACCCAACAATGAACCACAACAGACTCAATTTTGATCACCAGCATTAATGCACTTAGATATTGTGCTATCAAGGGCCTAAACACCCAGTTCTCATTCTTAGTGTTTTTATAAACAATAGGGGCAATCTAAAAATTAATTCGAGAAGAAATTTGGTTTCATCATAATCGCTAATAATTGTACGATTAGATCAAGAATCAATTTGTTTTAGGCCTTCATCTTAATTCATGCTGAATTGCAAGCATTCTTAAACGAGGCTTCCCACGGGTCAAGTTCAGGCAAAGATCCGGTACAAAAAGAGCATCCAAATCCTTGCTTCCCGTATAACACAAGAAAACATTGGTGAAACACACCCAGGATTGATAAACTTAAAAGATGATGGAAGGCTTTTCACTTCTACAAAAAGAAGTTCATCCGAATTCAACAATATGAGCAGAAAGCATGGTAATCAGTAATGAGCTCGGTATATAGTACTTAGTAATTAGCGCGGTCTATAACAACCTTAAAATTGTGCTTGCTAAGAGGGAAAGAAATAGTGCGTAGGTGGAATTTTTAACTAATTAGTAATTGTGTATTTTCCCACTCATATGGTCATAAGGAATCTTTATTGGTGAAATTGTGACGACCCGTGACTTAAAAGAGCTATATTGGATTAAATTTAACTTGACTTCTATCATTAATTATGTTCTTAAATTTCGGGGAAATTTTTTCTATTAACTTATTAAAACTTAGAACTTTTCTTTTTTTTAAATTGCTTTGGAACTAAAAGTGATATTGCTGACAGTATTATACTATTGTCAAATTTAATGAAATTGGTTTTTTTTTTTTTTTTTTTACTTGATGTATGTTTACCTATTGTATCTTAAAAATCACTTTGTAGAGTATTAAATAAGCGCAAATAAAATAGAGCATTGCAATAAAATAGGGTATCAAATAAAGTTATGTCTAAAATCACAAATTGTTTTTTTTTTTTTTTCGAATTTTGGGGTGGGGGGATTCAAACTCTATACCTTTAGGTAAAGTCAAATGTGATATTACTATTAGACTATGCCTGCAACTACTATTGTTTATTAGTTTAATTGAAAAATATATAGTAAATTACTTGCTGTAGTCACTGTTCTTTTTGGCTAGCTATTATAAGCCATTTATTTCTATTTACATGGAAAGTTAATCAAGATGGTACGTTTTGAATAGTACGTTGCTTAGAAGTGGATAAAATAATTTCTTTCATGCCCGTGATAATATGAAAAGGAAAGGATAATTCCACTCTCGTATTCCTTTCTTTCTCTCTTTTCATTTTCTTAAAGATATTCTCCATCTATTCACAATTTTTTTACTTAACGTATGTGACAACACAATATGAGTAATTCCTCTCTCACAATCCTTTCTCTATCTCTGTTCACTTTCTTAAAAATATTAATTCTCCATATCTAATCACAACTTTTTTTATTTAACGTCAGTAATAATACGACAAGAATAATTCCTCTCTCGCAAATCATCTCTCTCTTTTCACTTTCTTAAAGTTATTCTCGATCTATTCACAACTTTTGCCGAAAAAGCCTAGCCTTCCCACCAGAAGGCAACATAATTAGTTGCATTCCATTTCATTATTTGAGCCTTTTATTTTACTTAACATACATACCGAATATCTTATTGTCTTCCTTCCATTTATTTTTTTTTTTTCAAGTGAATAAACATTCGTCTTTGTCTTCTTTTGGCACATGAAAGTATGTATTTTACTATTATTTTTCCCCCATACACAAAATTAGGATGGATATCACCTATCTTTATCCCTATCTCCAAATAAAAATTTAACACAAGTTAGACCTCCGAACTGACTTCTCAAATTAAATATTTATTTTCCATAAATTTTTTGTTTTGTCTTGAAATCATTATTTAGGATACAAGATAATTATGATTAATTAGGAAACAAGAGAAAATGATGTTAAAGAATGAGGAGTGAGAAAGTGATGAGAGAGAAAGTCATGAATAGAGAGAGTGAGAAAAGAGAAAGCAAAGAGAAATTATATATGAGGAGCAAATGAAGAGATAGAATGAGGAGAGGGTATAAAAAAGAGAGAGTAACGTAGTTTAAAGAGTAACCAACGAGAGATAATGAAGAAAAAGAAAGTGATGAGAAATAATAAGAGAAACTAGTGAAAAACCGACGGTAGTATTGTAGGTTGCCCCTGACAACGGTTGTTTCCGGCTGATACCGGAATATACATATATATATATATATATATGTTATGGTACATACCAGTGGTTACTAGTTCCATTGGTGATGGACACCGACAGTTATCAGTCACGGTTCGTATACGGTGAATGCCTACTGTTACCGACCGATATCACGGTGGATACTAATTGGTAATATGACAAATGGCATAACATTTTTCTATGATTTTTTCTTTTTTCTTATGTCATAAGTCCATTCTAGGAAATAATTTATAACACTCATGTACTTCAATAATTAATAATTGTAGGAGAAACCATCTCGTCTTTTTTCGTGATTGTTGCAAATATATGTTGACTTACCAGGATAAAATATTACATGTGCATATCGTCCAGCAGAGGCTTCAGTTGGTCAGTGCAGGCAGATTTAATTCTGAAAGTTTGTGAATCGATCTGTCTTATTACACTCAAAGGGAAAAAAAATAATAATAATAAACAAACAAACAAACAAAGAGGATAAAAAGAAGAAGAAGAAGAAGAGAGTACAATTTACATGCTCAAAAACAGCCTTTAAGGATAAAATGATTAAAACGTAAAAATAAATAAAACCTACGGTAATAACCATATAGCAGAGAGAAATTACACGTTTTCTACAATTTTATTTTTATTTCTATTTTCCATTGGTTGGAATCCGAGACGATTCAAATTTACTTCGTAATCTCTACAAAGGATAGGAACAAGCTTCATCTATCGCAAAGCTAAGTCTCTATTAACCGTCGTGATGTTTTGTAAGTAACTCGATCGACGCTAACTTCATCAGTTAATCTCGGCTAGCTCCACGAATGGAAAGAAAGAATCTGCTCAAAACTGCTTTCCTGTAACTAACTTGAAATCTAATGTGTTGATGCTTTTCACCTTTCATCCACTCATGTCTTGAACCCGATTCGGATCAGCTCTGATAAGATGTCAACCCATGTGTCCGGGACGCCGGGTAAGCACCAATGAAGGCAGTCCTGGCCCCAGACTGCAACTGCATCTTTCTTTCCCAACCATACCGCTGGATGGGCATCCGCTCTGAATTCGCTCAAGTGAGTCAGGTCGAGCAATTGGATTTCTGTGCCTTTCAGTGCGTCTTGGATCAGCAGGTTCAGAGTTCTTGCTTCCTTATTAACTCCATTGTTTCTGGGATCAAACCACAAGTCAAGCTGCCCAGATATCACAATCTAATTTTTCTCAGGGAAAGAATCTTCCATGAAAAATAAGGGGGAAACAACATTTGTTTTAGAAATAATCCAAAGTAGAAGTGATGAGAAACAAGATCAGAGTTTTTGAATCCAAATTTCTATATTGATCTATTAGGAATGTTTTTGTCTAGTATTTAATTTTGAATTTAAGATTATGTTTTTTAAAAATTTAGTTAAGTCGAGCTTTTTATTAGTTCTATTTTTATAAATGACTTGGTGATTATAATGTCAAAAAAGAGTTTTATGATTGATTGTTGTATGTTGAGAAGATATCTAGTTTCCTTGCTCTTGAGTACTTCTCTCTTTTGAATCCTTTGTTTCCTCTTTTGGATCTGTTTCTATCTCTCTAGCGGTTCTATTTCTCTCCTTGGTGCCATCTTTTGTATCTAGATTCCATCTCTTCTATCTTTGGTCCCACATCAATAAGTTCATGATACAAGAATCTTGAAAAATGCAACTCATTAGTTCCTTGAAATTTTTTACTACGTCCAAACCTGAGCTAGAAGTAATTTTCAGAACTTTGGAATTTTTTTTTTTTTTTCAAAAATGGTAAATAATGTATAACAAGATGAGCTATCGTCCGAGTCATACCTGGGGCTCTTCAAGAGGATCATTAAACGTGCAACTGCCGTTTTGATTCCACTCACCACCAAAGAAATGCCTTGGTGATTGCAAGCGCCAGAACTTGAGTGTTTTGCGGGGGAAGACTTTTTGTATGTGCGAAACCATATTCTGAAGAACTAGTTTAAGTCCATCCAACATCTCAAGCGGAGGGAGTATTGGTTGACCCGCCCGATAGAAAACAAGAGGTGACTCTTTAGGGAATTTATCCAAACCCCACCTAGTGAAGACCAAATTAGTAAGCACCTCCAGGACACTTACGTTAATTGAAACAGAATCTGTCATGAAAACCATTTTAAGAATGGCAAAAATAACAAAAATCATGTAACATGTTGCAATCACGCATTGGAAGTGGAGGAAGGCTAAGGTAGAAACGAGTTACTACGGCAAACTCTTCAAATTTGATACTTCATTTAGTAGCTATTGAGTACTTGTGACTTCATTGTCTTGAGGAGAAGATATTCAAGGTTTATACCATATAATTGAACAAAACTATTTTACTGATGCCTGAAAAGAGGAAAGAGTTTCTCCAAGAAACTATTAAAAACCGAAATGCAAGAAATCAAAGATGGTAAAGACTAAAGAACACAGTTATTAACATATCAGCATTGATGAGAGAAAAAGAAATAGACCAACATATTTGAGTTCCTGTAATTTCTCACAAAAATAAGAAACTTAAAACTAAAAGGTATGTCACGGATATGCCTCCTCCCCAAGAAAGTCCTTTGAATGGGTTATTGCCCATACATATTTGGTGGAGATGCAATTATTCTTATAATGTCATTAATTAACTGAACCTTGCAACTTGCATCAATGCATATGCAGTGACAAAACTTTCAAATTCATGGTAGAGGAACAAAAAAAAAAAAAAAAATTTACCAACAATAACAGATTTGATCTAGCAAAAGGATAGAAAACTACCAATGGCCAGTATTGAAAACAAGGACATCATAGAAATCAGCAATGTTGGACCAATCATCTGCTGGCGTATCGACATCTACCCTGTAAATTCCTTTTAATCCATCTTGATTGCCATCTGAAGGTTGTTTTGGCTGCCACCTTGAGTTAATCATCAATAAGCATGTGAGGTTGTCATTTTGTAAAACAAAACAAAAACCACAAGATTCTGAAACAAAATCTATTAACCCCATTGGAATTCGAGCAAAACAGAGGGCTGACAGGAATAAACATCACTAATTACTTTGATTATGCATCCAACTAAGAAAAAATCCATTAATATGCATAAACCACTAAAATAATGAAACAAACACAAAGCATTTTATGAGGTCAAGGGTGAAATGATCTATGAAGCATGAAAACAATAACAAAACCACAATATCGTTACCAACCCCACCAAGAAAAGGTAGTACAGATCGAAAAACCAACATAATCTTAATCCCAAGAATAACCACCAATATGAAAATTCTTAACATCTCGACAGAACATTCTGAAGCCTAGAAAGCAACATTTTGAATCCAACAACATCAATCATTTTTCCCACATGAATTTGCAACGCCATCACAATTCTGTCTAATTACTCAACATCTACTCCACCACCAAAGACCTTGTGATCATTATCATGACAGAACCAAAAGTTCTATCAAATCATAGTGATATCACATTAGATAAATTAAGACAATTCCATGAAATTCCATAGCTTAAAAACAAAGAAATCTCTAACCATTCGATAGCCCTAACATTCATATTGCATTTTTTTTTTTTCCGAACATATTTCAAATTTTTTTGATAGCCCTAACATTCATATTGCATTTTTTTTTTCCGAACATATTTCAAATTTTTATACTACTTTCTATATTACAATTCATTTCCAATCATATTTCAACCAACCACACATTTCAATACCAATCTACAAAACTCCAATACCAACCATTGTTCCAAACGGGCCCTAAGACAATTTGATGAAATTGGATTAGCTTAAAAACAATTAAATCTCTGTAATGATCAAGATTTGTTAATTTAGAGAACTAACGATCTTACTGATATTTGGCGAGCAAAACAGCCCGATGATAAGCAACAGTGACATTAAACTTGGGGAAATAAGCACCTCTCCAAGCCCCTTTCTTCTTCCACTTCTTGGCACCCAAATCAGCCACTCTAAGAACACACAAAAACGACACCAAAAAGTTCTCACTCAACGAGTCCCCAACAAGACCAACATTCCTGTTCCTCATCAGACCCAGAAACCGAGACGGGTCAATCCTCGGCAAATCGCACGTTTCGGGCACCCATTTCCAGGAATTGATGTTGCCCATGTTGTCCCTCTGGTTCCTCAGACAGTTCCAAGCGTTGCGGTGAAAAGGGCACGTCTCGTCGTAGATGGGTTTTCGAGTGGGGTCGAAAACCCAGCGGCCCTTACAGAAATTGCATGGATTTTTCGGAGATTTGGGCTTGGGGGGTGAACTGGGGATGGTTTTGAGAGATTGAGTTGAAGAAGAAGAAGAAGAAGAAGGAGAGTGGAAAGGAAGGAGAGAGGAGTAGAGGAAGATGAGGGAAAGGGATAAGAAGAGGAGCCATGGAAAGAACTGTGAGAGGAGCTTAGTGGGCATTGTTGAGGTTTTGCATTTTCTAGAGGAAAAGAGAGGAGGTCGTTTCTGGTTGAAAATTATGAATAATTCGTCGTCTTTCGTCCTCAGCGTCCTTCAGCTCCTCTCAGATCGCCGGCGCTCGGCTCTTCCAGATCCGCCTGTTTCATCTCCGATTCCCATAGGAAAATAGACAACTTAAAAAATTAATTTAAGGATAAATAGCTCAGTTATTAAATTTTTTGCTTTGGTAACAAAGTTTAACTCTAACTAAAATATATTTTTTTACCTTAATTTTTATTTTTTTATAAACGGTCAACAAAATTTATAACTATTTTTTAAAAAATCAATTTAACTCAAACCTAAAAATTTCATCTCAACTCAAACTCAACTCATTTATCAAACTGACCATTTATGTTTTATTTGACATTTAAGTTTTTACTTAAATTAAATTGTATTATTTTATATAAATTTTTATCTTTTTTAAAAAGTCAAAAATTTATAACTAATTTTAAAAAATTAATTAATTTTAATTTAAAAATTTTCTCTCTAACCAGCGAATCAAAAGCACGTTTAATTTTACGTAATTTTGGTTTCTGAAATTTTTCGTAACTGAAATACCTCTGAAATATTAAAATGTTTATATAATAGTCCTCTGTGTTATTTTTTAGATAGAATATGTTAATAATTGTTAAAAAATTGATGCCGACTACGGATTCTATCACAAAATTAACAGAAATGACTATTATAACAAAGTTTTTGATAGTCTGTGGTCATTTCAATTATTAAAAAAAACAGACAATGCCCTTAAACTATTATAATAATGCTACAATAGTCATTTTCGTTAATTTTTTGATGAATCTGTTAGCAATTTGATAAAAACCTAATACTAACTAACGGAGTCCGTCCAAAAATTAACATAAATGACTATTATAGTAATATTTTTAATAGTCTAGGGGCTTCACGCGATCTCAAAAAAAATGAATTTTTTTTTAATGATTTCAAAGAGTGCTCAAGGAATCAACAGAGACTAGGGCTCAAGATTACAAGCTCGCATAACTGAAAAATCGACGTTAGTAGGTACAAATAGAAGTGGAGTTAGAGATATGTTTCAGTGTAGACGTACATCAAGATTTTTTTTAAGATAAAATAAATTTTAGTAGGACTATGTGAGAATTTTTAATTTTAATGGGTTTATGTGAGGTTTCTTAAATTTAATGGGACAATGCAATAAAAGTATAAATTTTTTTTTTTAATATTATTACGGATTATGTGAGAATTTTTAATTTTTAATAAAGACAAAGTAGAGACTATATGATAATTTTTTATTTTCAATTAGGCCAAATTGTAAATAATGTGAAATTTTTTAGACAAAATTAACACAACAAAAAATTTGAGTAAGGACTATAGCCCCCACTCGCACCCCTCTACCGCCGCCTTTGGGACAAAGGTACAAAGAATAGTTGCAAATATCCATTATATTTTCAAAATTTCCACCTAAATTTCCGTGTTTAAGAGGTATCGAAATATCTTTTAGATGTAATATATTTTCCGTCAAAATATCGAGGAAATATCGATAAAAATATTGATATCAGTAAAACATATTATAATTTTTATAAAATATCGTGAGATAATGAAGAAATATTGGAAATTTTGGTGGAAATATTGGAAATTTCATATGCAAATTGCAGTTTGAAAATTTTCAAAATTTTAAATTTCTATAATTTATTATCTTTTTAAAAATGCTATAATTATCTTCTGTTTCTTTTAAATAGATGGTGAGATAGAGCAACCAGCATGTTATAATTATCTTATTTAAAAAAGAGATAAAATAAAAGAAAAGATAACACATAAAAGCCGAGAGAATATATTCTTCTAGACTTTTACAAACTTTGCACAATTTCTTATTTATGAAAATAGATTGAGAAGTGATCAATAAACCTATTTATTAACATGTTTACAATTATATTCAACTTTATTCAAACAACATATCATGATACCAATTTTGCTTGAAGTACGATGATATTGCAATCATGTTTGAACCTCATATGACTTCCTTTTAATATTATTTTACATAAGGTATAATATGTTTTTTTTTTTAATGTAAAACTTGTGTATTATGTCTCTTTTTAATATTTGTACCATACTAAAATGAAAAATATATTTTAAAACATATTTTAACTTCCATAATTTTTTCTAATATTTCCACTGATATCGATAATATCTCCGAAATTTCTATAAAATTGGACTACCGATATTTCTGTCGTTATCAATATTTTCATCCTTAGTACAAAGAGAGGTCTTCTTTTGGAGGGCTTTTTTTTTTTTTTTGGTCTTTTCTTTTAATCACATGTATTTCCACTTGATAACTTTAGTGTATCTATGATCATCTCAACCATTGAGTAAGAAAAAAAATATACCGTTTTCTACCATGGAATTGTGTTTGAAAAGAATGTTAATTTCAATTTTATCCCCCTAAAAATATATATTGTCTCACTTTATCCCTTAAAACTTAAAATGTCATACTATTGACACTTGAGCTTATTAATTGTGTCACAATCTATTGTTCCTTAAGCCTACGCTTGGTAAGAAGGGAAAAAAAAAAAAAAACAAAGAAAAAAAAAAGGAAAAGGAAAGATGGAAGAGAAGGAAAAATAAGAAAAAGCGAAAAGATTTTAGTTTTATATTAAGTTTTTTTTCTAATTAGAAAGCAATGAAAGAAAAATAAGATATATAATTACTATTAAATCAACTTATTTATTTTATTTTTGTTTAAAAATAAGTAAAAAATAGTAACTTTAAGCATCATTGAGTGGATTTCTGTTTCTACCCAATATTAGAGATATTAAAATTGGTTAATTTTTTCCACCATATTTTCATTTCCCTCATTTCTTCTTTCTTACCAAATATATAATTATTTTTCATCTAATTTTTCCTACACTCACTTCTTCCATCTTTTTCATCCTAACACAACATAGCATAAACTTAAATGTCATCGAACGTAACATTTCGATATCTATACCATATACTCTTTAAAAGCACGAATATGCTTTTTCATCTCCTCTTCCCCTGTTGTCATATGGAAGCTAACTTATTATCATGTGATTGTCAATGTGATGGCTCTAGTTAACGTTGTGTGGTGTGTTTTTTTTTTTTACTTTTATTTATATTTTACTTTATTTTATTTGTATATTTTATACATTATTTTATACATGTGACGCGTGTGCTACACAACTAATTCAAAACAAAGCAGAAAAAATCCCGTTCGTCACCATAGAATTTTCCTATTTTTAAAAAGAAAAAAAAAGTACGGACCCCACGACATTAGTTGACAAGACTCACTAAAATAATAGCTCAAACTTCGAAGGAGAAAAGGACAAAAGCAATTGGTCGAATACCAATAATCGACATGCCCATTTGCCTTACTACCAGTCATTTTCTTTGTTTTTCTTCTTCTTCCTGTTCTTCATATTCTTCCTTTTCACTCAGGTCCTCCTCTACCCCATCTCCCTTTTGCCTCTCCTCTCCCTCTGCTTCTGGTAAAGTTAACCCTCTTCTCTTCTGTCATTCCAATTCTTTGTCCATTTTTTGGTCACTTGTGCTTTTTTTTTTTCCCCTTTTTTATTAGTTTGGTTAAAAAAGGAAATGCCCTTTTGGGCTATGATCTGTTTGGCTTGATTTGGGATTGTCCTTGATTCTTTGTTCTAAAGTTGGGTTTGGTTGGGAGGATAATTGGATTTTTAGCACAAATCTGGTATGGGAATTTCTGGGATGTTTTTCGTTGACTTTCCGACTTATCTTACTTGGTTGCTTATGAGCTAAAGAACTTGGGAAAGATTAGGGATTTTTGGTAACTGGATTGTAGTGAAACTTTAGTTATTTTTTCCTCTTGTTGCTTGTTGGAATTGTTGGTGAAATGTGTGATCTTGATTGTCAAAAATGATCTAGGAAAACAATTTGATGTGCTTTGCTGACAAGATAGGTAAATCAGTTTTAGGCAAAGGCTATGTGACGTATTGAAATGAGAAGTGTTACATGAAGTTTATTTTATGTAAGAATGGCATTAGAAAGGTACTACAGCAAGTTTATTTATCCCAGATTAGTATCACATTTCCAACATCATTGTTACGTGAAATAAATATGTCGTGTTATGTCTCACTTCTACAGTAAGAAATGAAAAATTCTGTCCTGATAAGAAAGTCAGCTAGAATTTATTTTCTTTGCATCGACATGTTATTAGCTTTTACGGAGCACTCATCATGTGAATTGTTTCTCCTTAGAGATGCTTGAGTTCAGTATTTCCTACCATGAACTGTTCAGAATTGTAGTGTTCATGTACCGTTTTGTCTGAGAGCTGATTTTACTCGGTTTAGTTGCAGAGATGGATAGTGGTGCAGGTCCCAGTTTGTTTCCGTTACACTGTTGCAAGACTATTCACCTGGTTCGTATAAACTCTTCCCTCAATCTTAGATGCAGTGTCGTTGTAGATTTAAACTTGCTAATATGTAGTTTGAGAGTCGTCAACTTGTAGTTCTCTTTTCTTGTTTGATTGCAACTCGAGTTTTTGTGGTCTTATAAAACCATTCATCCAGGTCAGGCATGCACAAGGCATCCACAATGTAGAGGGAGAGAAAAACTACAAAGCATACATGAATCCAGAATGTTTTGATGCACACCTTACTCCACTAGGCTGGCAGCAAGTAAGAAGCTAGTAATCGGTTACATTTTCTGCAAATCCTATAAAAGAAGGAAGGAAAAGCATTACCATCTATTTCACTCGTTGCTTTCAACAGGTAGACAATTTGCGTACGCATGTTCATTCATCTGGCCTTCACAAGAAGATCGAATTAGTCATCGTATCTCCTTTGCTAAGGTGATTTGACCTATTATTTTTTCTACTTTTTTCCCCTCCTGTTAGAAGCCTCAAGAGAATAAAGAACTATAAATTGAGTAGTAGTTGTTTCAGCTCAAGAATTGAAAATAAAAGTCACTTTAGCTAAGAGATCTATATAGGGCACTTACTTCTTTTTTTTTTTTTTTTTTTTTTTAAATCATATTAGAATTTCCCCATCAAAGTTTTCCCTTAAGTATACCAATTTAGTGCTGAATCAATTCTTTATCAAGTATAAGCGTATTTTAGGTTTTATTATTTTGTAAGTGCTATAGACAACAGTAGCCAAATACATTGTCAGAGTAGATTTAAAACCACTGTGCTGGACTAGGTGTCGGCTACTTTTAAGTTGTGTAAAGTACAAGTGCGTAAGTTTGAGTTCTGAGAGTAGCCAGTGTGTATAATCGTATTAAAAAGTAGAACTATATCCAAGGCCTCGCAGAGAAACATGAACCAAAACTACCAGTGTCCAACACACAATATCGTAAGGAATGGAGTGTCCTATAGACTTTACCGCAATAGCATTTGCTTAAGATGGACATTGAAGTGGTGGACTAGTGGAGTCATTGTGTTTTAATTTCATAGGATGACATTTCATAAATTTTTATTTTTAATGAGATTTAAATGTTACATACTTGTGATTATTAGAGCCGAGTTGTAGAATGGTGAGCTTGATCAGTTGTCTATATTTTGCTGTGGGTGCACTTGTTGCTCTCTAGTTGTGATGATGATCATGTTTCTTCTCCCTAAAACGACATGCTCCCATGGTCCGAAATGCTAAAGCTTGTCTCACATTCACTTTGATATTCTAGGACTCTACAAACAGCTGTTGGAGTATTTGGGGGTGAGGGCTACACAGATAAATTGGATATACTGCCAATGATGTTGGCTAATGCGGGGAATAGTGGACGTGGTGCAATTTCTAGCCTTGACTGTCCACCAATCATAGCAGTAGAGCTTTGTCGTGAACATTTGGTAGGTCTTGTTATATCAAACTTCTATTCTTCCTGCCATGAGGTCCGAATCTTTTGAATGGTACTGCATAATTTGGTAGATGGTTATAACTAATTTTAGTTGGGCAATGGTGAACCTCAAGCACGGTTTATCATTGACGTAATGACTATAAATGCTTTAAGGCATTGTAGGGAAGAATGTCCACGTGTTCAGAGGCAAGATATTGGCTTTTTCATGTTGTCAATTCTATGCTTTTTTTATGCACTCGTTATCTTTTCGGCTTGGTACATATTGTTTAAGTGCCCGGTGAATTTTTGGATTTATACAAATATCAAAATGTGTTCGGTGTATTTTTTGTTTATCTGGAGGTTGAACTTGAATTTAAGCTCGGGTTTTCTTTGTCATTTCTTTTCACAGAGAAAAGTGAAAAATGGTATTGGATGTCTTATGGATTTAAGGCCTTTTAACTTGTTATTCTTCAATACTTATCATTGCAGGGAGTTCATCCTTGTGATCAGAGAAGAAACATCAGCGATTATCAGTTTCTGTTTCCAGCAGTTGATTTTTCACTGGCAAGTGTTGGTTAGATAATTCAATCTTGAAGACATTGTCGCCTTTTACTCCATCGACAGTGATTCTCATCTTTTCAGTGCTGTATTGAATGGCCTTTCTGTATTTGTGCAGGTAGAAACTGATGAGGATGTATTATGGAAGGCCACTGTTAGAGAGACAAAAGAAGAAGTTGCCGCTAGGGGATTGAAGTTTTTAAACTGGTAATCCACAACTAGGATTGTGAAATTACCATCCTATAATTGCAGCTGCAAATTTTGCCGAGAACTTTTCTTAAACGTAGTTCTTCCAAAGTTCCTCTGCGATTTTCTTTCGATTCACCATTAACGAGCAATCAAGATTCCTTTGTTAGAAGATCAGAAAATGGCGTTAATATCTCAACAGGTTTTACATTTTATGAGCATACTGGCTTGTCAAGTTCAATAAGGGATTATAAGGTTCTGCAATTGAGTTTATCTTGTAAGCAAAAACAAGAAGTTCGACTGGGTCATATGTTCAGTTTGTCTTGCTAGATAAGGTCATATGTTCTTTATCAAAACTTCCTTTCAAGGTCCCAATTCTAGTTTGGTCGTTTGGTTGTTCCCTAAATGTTGCATTTAGGATTTAGGGACCAATGGTATGATTTTTTGAATGTTTAGGACGATTCCTCTACATTCTGGCTGCACATTTTTCATCTTTTGGATTAAAAATTTATGCAAGCATATGGGTGTTTCATTGATGCATCCTTCGAACCTTTTGTTTTGTTGGTAATTTTCAGGTTGTGGACAAGGACAGAGAAGGAGATAGCAATTGTTACTCATAGTGGCTTTTTGTTTCATACACTCAAGGCATTTGGAAACGATTGTCATCCGTTGGTGAAAAGAGAAATTTGCAAACAGTAAGCTTACTCTTAATATGGAATCACCTTTGAAGATCTCCTATTGTTTGTAAGAAATAACCTTTTCAATATACTTGCAGCTTCGCAAACTGTGAGCTCCGCTCCATGGTCATAGTGGACAAAAGGTTAGCTTGTAATTTCTCATTCTACTGATAGTAACTCCAGGGAATTGTCAATGTAATATAGTGATTACATTGATTAATTTCTCTATAGAGGATTCTTGGGTAGGGTAAGAAAAAACTACACATAGGGATAGGTTTTAACAGTCAGTTTAACAAGTTCCGTTGAATTGTCATACTTATAATATCATATGATTTTGTTACTGATCCGATGGTGGAAACATGTATGTGGTTTGCTTGATAGTTTAAACTTAGGCTTATTTGTATGAATGCCCCTTTAACTTTTTGAATTTGATCTAGTCACTAAAATTTTTTTTCCTAGTAATCAACCCCTTGAAGTTCAAATATTTGGCAATTCAGTCCTTTTTACTTAAATTCATTAAAATTAAGATAAATTTGTGCACAATACTTACACATTATAGCTCAAAAGTGGCTGATCATTTTTTCTTAATTTCAATACAAATTTTTTTAAAAATTTAGGTTAAGTTTGAGTATAGTTGAATTAGGTTCCAATTTTCGAAGGAAATTATATTAAAGTTAAGCAAAAATGATCAACAATGCTCTTCTTGGACATTAATGTGCAGGTTATGTGTAAAAAACATTCAAAATTCAACGAATTTGAGCAAAAGGGACTGAATTGCCAAAAATTATAAATTCAGGGGCTAATTGCCAAGAAAAAAAGTTTAGGAACTAATTGCCAAATTTGAAAGGATCAGGGGGTATCTGTACAAATAAATCTAAAAACTATGTTTTACCAAAAAATAACCTACAAAATAATTCTCCTATCTTTGTATCCCTAGTGACTATATCTTTTGATCTTCCTCATTAATTCTCCTTTGAGCTTTTGCTAGATTGTTTTTCAAAGTTATTTCTACTTGCAGCTCTAAACATCTTCATTTTTGCAAAAACGGACTTATGACTATATTCTCCAATCTCCAGTATGGCGGGCTCAGATCCCTCGACGACTAATTATCCAGGAAAGATTCCTCCTGGGCCAGATATCTCCAACGATATCTATGAAAACCTCAAGAAAGAAAGCTCTAACTCCTGATTTACAAAACTTGTTAGTGGGAAGAAGAAAGAAAAGGGAAAGAAAAGCTGAGAAGGTCCGGTCCTGATTGTGATTTGTTTATCGGATATCTTGGTTAAAATATCTGGCATTTCCTGTGCCATAAAGGCTTTTGTGTTTAGGCACCACCTTACATGAAATTGTCGTTGCTCGTCACAGGTGGCAGTGTCCCTAACTAGTCTGATTTGATTCCTTCTCTCTTTTTCTGTTATTAAAATTGTCAACTTATTGGTTGTCTAATATTCTAGATGGAAGATGTGTATAATACACATGGGTTATGATCTGTGTGGCCATGACTGAGTCTCGAAAAACAATTTCATAATGAAAATAGTCAAAACTTTGCATTACTTTTTTCTTTTCAACCACAGATTTTTGTTCTTTATTCTTCTGAATGGAATATGTATCTCAATATTATCATGTTCATGTTCAAAATTTTGTTAAAACAATGAGAAAAAGAAAAGTTTCAAGAGTAGTCTCATGAAATGCAATTCGAGCATTTCACGAGAGCAGAGACTATTGTCTAGTCTGCATTGAAGTCTCCTAAATCCCATTGAAAGTCCCGTTTGCAAACCGGTTAAACAAAATCCACACTTTTGAGAGAATGTCTTACATATCTTTCAAATAAAATACCAGAATATTTACTGGGGTGTGAACTCAAAACAGCCTCATGAGACACCAAAGACAGGTGAGAAGAAGCTGTATATCTTTTATTATCAAACCGAGACGCTCGCAATTAAAATTGCACTTATTGAAGTTTGAAATGCATAATGAAAAGGTTTGCTAACCCTTTGAAAGTAAGTTTATCGTTCATACACCTCAGCGAATACGTCAAAGCCCAATTAATCAGCTAGGGCATTTGCGGCAAGAACGGTAGAGAAGGTCAGCGGAGTCAGCTACGCAGAACATCAAAATACTGTACAGGCCTCTTTTTGGAAGGACAGAGCTCCTGAAAATATCAGAATACTTTTTAGAACAATAAAGACCGGCAAAATCTCAAGTCCTTTATGCAGGATGGATTTTACATGTAACAAGTACAAGTAGATTGTGTAATATGATATGTATTCCATGTAACACTGATTTTGTATGGGTATAACGAAAAGGAATTTATTGCCGCAGACCAACGTTTTACATTTTTCAAATCACTGTTACGTCGAATAGATTTGCAAAGGACCGATTCACCCGTAAATAACAAGAATGAGACTCAATACCTCTACCACAGAAGCCAAACGCAAAATTGTGGCTTCAGCCCAAGGACGGCCTATGAGTTGCAAACCAATTGGAAGCCCTTCTTTATCATATCCCACCTGAAAAATAAAATTTAAGAATACAGAAGACACAAAACCAGCAAATAAAATAGCATATTTTACATGGCGATCAGTGGGCATATTATATGTAACATTCTTCCATGCTGCAGCAAAATTGGCATAGTATCATTCGTAGTCTAAGGGATTTTGGATTAGCTCCTGAAATCTTCGGCCATTTAATGGCTATGAAGTTGAATTCAAATATGCACAAGTCCGAGTAACACTATGAGAATGACAATATTGTTTGAGAGAAATTTTCAGTTCCTGGGATTTACTTTTTTTTTTTTTTTTTTTAAGTATACACAAGCAAGCACAAACACACATCCCACAGGTAGATCGACCACAAGGGCCTTCATGAGAAGGAACCAAGTGAACCGATAAGTGGACCCCACTAAATTACAACTTCTAGGCAATTGCTAACTGGAAGAGAACTCACGGGCACTTATATGCCACTCAAAGTCTTCACTCCCCGCCGATGTGGGACTCGGAAAAAAAAAAAAAAAAGTTTCTGGGATTTACTTGATACATAAAATCCTCTACTGCTAAATTATCAACTAACCTTTGTAAGAGCCATATATTTAGAAGAGTCTAAAGGCCTAATATACAGAGAGAGAGAGAGAGAAGTGAACATCACTCACGGGCACAGATATAGCAGGAAGTCCAAGAAGATTTGCAGCAATGACAAACCGCATAAGGTAACCTGAAGAAAGGAAATTGAAGCATCACTTTTCATATATCTGAAAAAGGTCTAACACATGTTTTCTCTCTTCCTAGTGAAAATCAAAGAGAGAGCATTTTTTCAATGAATAAAAAGTTCACGAGTAGTATAATCAAAATTCTAAACATTTCTAAGAAAAAGCAGCTACAAAGAAAAATATTCAGGAGGCAGTTAGAGGCCCACGAGATATCTGAAAAATATTTATAAAAGGGGTGATACATCTTTCATTTGTTGCTTAATAAATATTCCAAGTCATTCTATTTTGCTTAGCCCAGGTGAGTTATATAACTTTCTTTATGGTGCAGGGGACCCTTCAACCGAGACTCAAAATCAGCATACCTGTAACAACCATATCTGACTCTCCATCTTTAATGGCGCTACGAGGTATTACAGGCGCTGTCATGCTGTTATAAATCACAGAAGAGGGTAGCAAACAAAACTAAGAATCCAAATAAAAAAATAAAAAAAAAAGTCATCCAAAGTGCGGAGAGAAGAACTCGGAGACATGAAAATGAAGCTCAGACAGGAAGCAAAAACAAAAACTAACTTTTTGGGTAATAAACTCAATTCTGTAGAGGAAAATGATATAAAGGAGACTTGGATAAGAAACCTATAAACAAATGAAAGTTCGTGGCCTGTAGTGCCAATAAAGCGAGAAGTTACGGATTTATAATCTAAGGAGACACTGCTAAAACTTTGGTTCAACCAACATCAATTTTGAGTTTCTGTAACAACTTCATCATGCATGAATGACTTGTAGAAATTGCAAACGCTACGTATAGATAACAGGAAAATAGTGTCTGCTATTTTCAAATAGTTTTGAAATTTATTGTTAAAAATAATACTGCCTTTTGAAATGTACTCCAATCTGTTAAAACGTGCACTCAATAATTTGATTGTCAGATGTGCTTTACATACCCAGTTGTTGGCGTAACTATGATGTCAACCTTTTTGAATATCTCCATGAAATAGTGCATAAGCCTTCTCCTGAAATCAAGCCCGATCAAATGACCACAAAGGAAAATTAAACACACTAAATCGTAAGGAATATTACCACAAAAAATAAATAAATAAATAAATAAACATTTAGATAGTATTGTTAAACCCTTTTATCAATTCAATTTTAAGGGAACCTGTGTCAATTAGAATAAAAGCACCATATTTGGTTACGTTAAACTTGAATTTTACAATGTGGATCAGTAACATGTTGGCCATCAAGTAACTTTATATCCATTCCAATCATGTTTAAAAGAAATTGGAACAAAATTAATGCTCCATCTTAGATAAGTTTTCAAATCTAGCATGCTCAGGTGCTTTTTAATCGGAACTCAAGTTTGCCAGCAAGGTAATCGTTAGGAATTTTTCTGCAAGGAGATTTACGACTTGCTTGCACAGATTTTAGAGAATTCATCTGTATAAACTGCTTGTTGGTCAAAATCTGGTCTCACCTAAGACACTGGGCTGCGACATAGTCTGCTGCGGTGAATGACTTAAAAAGAGCCATACTGATACGAGTATCATACGTTAGTTTCGTAAGTTTCCTGAGAGAATAAATTTTAAGAGTGTTAACCCAATTTTGCATTAAAAAAAAAAATGAAGAGAAAACAAAGAACATACCCTTCTTCACAATCTGGATTCAGGGAACTTAGACACTCTGATCCGATAGCTACAAGATGAGCAGTGCGCATCTCATGCAACTCGGGCACCGCAATTTCTCCTACCTTGGAAAATTATTATAGACGGTAGGTAGTGAGTGCTTCAGGTTACAGTGAAAGGATAGCCTCACTTGTGAAATTAGAAACAAAAGACTAGAAAATTATTAGACCAGGAAAGCGATGACTTACTTCACAACCATGGGTTTCCGACAAAAGATTAAGAACCTCCTCACATTTATCACTTATATGAGTTGAATACACATCATTAAACCACTGCAATAAAGTAGGAACAACAACATTTTCATGCCATGTAACTTGATATACAAGACCATTAAATTTAATCTACTTTCATAGAGGGGTTGCTGCATACCTCCGAGTACTTCCCTAAACGCAAGGATCTTAAAACATTCAAACTGTCATATGATGATAGGTTTGGCACACAAGGCGGGGACTACCAAAGAGAAACAAAGATTAGTGTGGAAGACACAAAAAGAAAACACATCGGAAAAGAATATAGAGAATGCAGCCACTCTAGTTATTTATGGGACCAGTAGTCACTTATAAGGCTTTTGAAATTTTACCGGGTTCATACTAATTCTATTAGCTTGAGAAGTGCCCAACATTGCCGAGTACCTGATAAATTATTAGTTCAATCAGAGCACACTAAAAAGTACCAAGGTAATTAGTGCTTTCTACCGAGTTTTTCTTAATTTTTGAATGTTATCAAGGCCACAGTCGAGCAGCAAAATTATGCTATTTGTAGAATTGTTCAAGTTTATAACATCAATCCACGGAGGCAATATGCAAGATACGAGATTAATCACTCAGGGCTCTGAAGGTTTTTGTTTTTAGCTAAATGGTACATTCTGTTATGAGCACAATTTTCTACTTACACTAGCATGATGTCCTCCACTGTTGATGCAATTGGTCCAATGACTTCCACAGTCCCGCCACATAATGACCTATGAAGAAAAGAAAATGGAAATGGTAGATAAAACATCTCTACTAAACAACCCTAGCTATATTCTCATAGGACTTCATAGAACATGGGCGGAAAGGATTCCGTTTAGAAACTGAGAATTTCCAACCCTTCGTAGTTGAGATAATTCATAATGCCAAGATCTTACGGTTAGGCCAAGGCAGTAAGTAGACATGGCAGATTATAAATTGAACTAGATGCCGCAGGTGACTTTTCAAACATCCCTTTTCTTAGAATTAATTAATTATATATATATATATATATGACCATCCAGAGTCCAACGTCACTCATCGTTAGGTTCTGATTGACATATGTATGGCTATCCAATTTTAGATCATCAAAATTGGAACTTTCTTTACAAACACTGGAGTTCATGTACCCACATTTTGGCTAGCAGGTACTGCGATTATCAAATGACATACCAAGTGGATGGGCCTTTTCATTAATTTTACAGCATAAATCATCGAGGAAGATTATCAATAAGGCTATGAAAAAAAATATCTGGTTCCGATTCAGCAAAAAAATCCATTTAAGTAATTAATATTTTGATTAGGAATGAAAATGCCGATGAAAAAGGAATTGGTGATTTTTACTTTGGACCATACACCAGAAGAGCTTACCCTTCCATGTCAACACGTGCATAAGTTCCTTTCAAGCCAACTACACCACAAAGGGAAGAAGGTATACGTACAGAACCTGCATTATATTATGAAATTAAGCATAAACATTTTTACACAAAATTAGAGTCAGATAGTTGCTACTTCATAGAAGTTTGCACAACCTCCCCCATCCGTCCCTAGTGCAGCAGAGCAAATTCCAGAAGCTACAATTGCTGCTGGACCAGAGGAAGATCCGCCCGTATATCTGTCTAGTGCGTGAGGATTTCTTGTTGTCCTTGATTCATAATAAAACAGATGAACTAAGTAAAGAGAAAATCAAGAAAAGCTTCAAACGGAAGTAAACAGAAATTATCTTCTTTTTTTCCCCCTATCTAAACCATTTGCAAAACTATAAAGAACATCATAAGTATGCTAGATTTAGGGCCCGTTTAACAGAACTTTTACTATTACTTCTAACCAGTAGAAGAAGAGAAGTAAAAGTTATGGCTTCTCAGTAAGTTAAGAGCTTCTGAGGTCAAAATGATCATTAAAGTTATCTAGTAAGTAAATATATATATATATATATATATTAAAATGAAGTTTATAATATCTAATTTAAACTTTGTTGCAAGTTTTAAAGTTTATTCAGAAGAGATTTTACCAGAACTTTATTGCAAGTTTTAAAGTTTACTCAAAAGAGATTTTACCAGACATCACAATTTTTTACTTTGACAGGAAGCACTTATAGAGACTGGAAGCTCTTATGAAAGATCATTCAAACACTTCCAGAAGCTGCTTTTATACCTGAGAAGCCAAAAGTAGCTTCTAAGAAGCCCTGCCAAACAGACCCTCATAGAGCCCTAACGTTATTGATCTACCATCATATTCAAACAAGCCTGACATGTGTGCAAACTTGTAAGAAAAAATTTCAGGAGTTAACAGAGAAGCCAACACTATAATGGGGAAAGATGTTATGGACATTTCAGACACTCATATCCATGTTTGTATCCAACACAAGTCTGAAAAATCAACTTACCCATAGTTTGGATTATTTCCGGTTGTACCCATGCCCATTTCATGCATGTTTGCCTTTCCTACAAAAATCACACCGCAGCTACGTAATCTTGAAACAGAAGCTGCATCCTTGTTTACAGAGCGAACCTCATGCATCCATGTTGTTCCACCTGTCACCATGGACGGAATGGTAATTGAGTTGGTGATTTTCTATACGAAACAGAAAGCAAAGAACAAAAAACCTTACAAAGAAAATGTTAGAGATCATTACCATTTGATGGATGTGGATAACAGTCTATATCATCTTTGATTGCCATAAAAATTCCATCCAACATAGATAATGGATTGCCTACATAAGAAAAACTGATAGGTGACATAGGACTTCAACAAAATTTGCTACGCCAATGCCAACATAATATTTGGTCTATTACAAAATGCTCAAGGCATGGCTTACTAAAACACGAATATTTCAGAGTGCTTCTACATATCATCAGCGGTGCTCAATGGTACTGATTTCAAATCCTATCAAATTCGGCTGTATACTAATGACAGTTTTATGTGGGACTTACGTAGCAGTTTGTGATAGGAACAAAGGCTTGAACTACCATGTACAACTAGTGATTTTCAACATTTATCAATTTATTTTCTTTTTCATAAGTTTTTTTCAATATATGTAACAAAAATGGAAACAGAAGATGTAGAAGTCAAAAGTACATGATGCAGAAAAATACCTTCCTCAAATCTTTTTGTTGAAGCTGCAGCTTGCTTCTTGACTTCCTCCGCATCAAAAGAAATTAACAGAGGTGTCGGGGATTTCTTACCACTAAACTCCCGTAAAACTGAGATTACGTGCTCCGCAACCTATACATATGTGAGTGATATTGTAATTCAGAAGAAACATTTTATAACTAAGAACCTTTTTTCGAATAGATATCAACCTACCATAGACGGTGTCGCTATCCCTGAGCGATAAGCATGTGCATAATCACGTATCTTCCAATAGCGGAAAGATATATTGGAATCCCCATTGAAGCAACTAGCAGGATCATATCGTGGAAGACATTCCAAGGCTAAAGAAACTCTGTCTTCAGGTTTCCCATCTTCGTCAAGAATGACAACAGCCGGCTCCGGTTCTATGTCAACATAGTGTCAGATTTATGATCAAATTCATGGATGACTATATCATACTTGTACAACCAGAGGGGTAAGCAATTTATTAACACACATGGTCCAGTTTGACATTTTTACCAACCTTTGTCTCTATTTTCAGTGACGTCAAACAACCTTCTTAGAGAAAAGAAACAACCAGGGAACAGAAATTATACAGTAGAGAAACAACACTTATATTGGTTACTTTCATCAAATGAGTACTCCAAAAAGCATGTATTTTCCAACAATCTCAGTACGGTAAACGTGGTGGAGAAAAAAATATGGATGGAAGACAAACAACATAAATGAAAACCTTGCAGAGGAAATTCAGGTTTAAACATGGGCTCTTCGGGTATCACAGTGTTCTGCAGCATCTGCAAATTGCAAGACATAAAACTCAAATGGTAATCATGTCAATCATTCTCTTCCAACATATCAAGACTAAATTTGCACATCGCTTACCTCGACCATCTTATTCTGCTTCTTTAAGAAAGACATAATCGAGGGACCTATTCCCGGTGTTTCGAGGATCCTAACAAATAACTTCAAGCCAAACCCCGTCAAATGCGGAGCTGCAACACAAAATCACAACCAATTCACTTTGCAGCAAAAGGCTAAGAGCTTGTTTGGTAGGAGACAAAATTTGGAGGAGGGAATAGATTAGGTGAGAAATTTCAAATCCATCAAAGAACCAATTAATCTCTCTCACTATTTAGAGATTAGAGTAGTGAATCCATTCCGAACATAAAAAAGACAAAAACCTCCCCTTCCTCCAACACTTTCCCAACCTAAGATATATACATGTTCTTTCATTATATTTTCTTTCTCTCCTATCAAACATAGTGTAAAAGCTTCAAACCTCTTCAGCCAACAACAAAAATTTCAGCATGAAGAAAGAACATGAAGATCCCACATCCAAGAAAACCCCACATGTAGAATGGCACGAAGAAACTCCCATGTGGAAAACAAAAATTTCAGCAGAGACCCAAATACAAGAAAATCCCACATGTGGAATGGCACGAAGATCATTACCTTGAATATCTTCCTGCTCATACTTAACAGCCGACAAGTCCAAGTCCTCTGCCGGGACCATTACACGCTTCTTCCCCATCAGCAGCACAAACTAGGCAAATTATCAAACACTTGGCGTGCAATTTCAATCGGATTAAACACAGCACCAAAACGATCAGAATCGAAATTACAAACCTCGTCTCGCAAAAGGGTATCTGAGAAAAAGCTTTGGGAGTGTCGTTAGAGGAGAAAAAATGGTTGGGGAATTGAACAAGTCAGAACAGAGTGGGAGCAAAAAAGTCGCTTTCTGAGCTGAAGTGGCGTTGATATTTAAAGCAATGGTGACGCCGGCAATATAAATAAAAATAATAATAATGACACCGGGATTGATGAGGAGGAGGAGGAGGAGTGATCCACATGGTATTAACATTTATAGTCTTGGGTCTCATTCAACGTTCAGCTACCTCACCGAATCCAATAGAACAAGTTTAGAAGATAAAGAAAAATGGGATGTTATTGTTTTTGTCCCACGTCTATGTGGGACCTCCATATCGGTGCCCACACGAGAAACAGTTCCTTTTTTTACTTTTTCCTTTGCTGAAAACCAGCTCTCATTTGTCATTATGAAACTTCAGTTGGGAGCTGGAATTGAATAAGAAAGATTAAAATAATAAGTTAAAAATTTATAGCAAAATAGTTTTTTTTAATAAATAACGTTTTTAAAAATTAATTAAAAAGTCCGAGTTTTTAAAAATTAATTAAAATATTTTTTTTTCTTAAAATGATTAAATTAATTTTGTTAATGGTTAATCAGTAATTAATCATATTTTATAGTTAATTATTGATTGATCGTTGGTTAATCAATTGACTATCAGTAAATCACTGATTGATCAAGGTCAATCACTGATTGATTATCGGTCAATCATTGATTGACTATCGATAAATCACTAAATATGATAATATAATCACAAAGTTTTGTAGTCAATCATTGATTGACGACAAACAAATCACTGATTGATCATTGGTAATTAATCACTGATTGACTTGGTCAATCACTGATTAATCATAATATTACTCACCAATTTTTTTAATCAATCACTGATTGACCATATTAAAAAAACCAAAAAACATTCACAACTCTCTCTCCCTCCCCCGGCCTCTACCTGTGACAATCACCTCATCACCTTTCTCCCTCCCTCCCTCCCTCCCTCCCTCCCCGCCACCCCTCTCTCTCTCTCCTTCCCTCCCTTCCTCCCCTCCGCCTCTCTCTCTCTCTCTCTCTCTCTTCTCACTGCTGATCTACCCTTGCCGACTTTGTGAAGTCACTATCGCTAACCTTGCCTTATCGTCATCCTCATCGCTGGGCAACCTATCAATGGTGATGAGATCGCCACCGCAATCAGATCTCGAAGGCGAGGAGATTGCGAACTTGCCAGAACTCCATGAACGACAAGCAACAAATTTTGTCGTCATTTAGCTCGGGACCGCCATTAGCCTCGCGATCACTGCCTTGCCGGAAGTCCACGAACGACAAGCAGCCATCTCCGACAATGGCCAAGAGAGAAACGTACAGAGGGAGAAAAAGAAAGTTGGGAGAGAGAGAGAGGAAAGCGAGGGAGGAGGTGTTTGAGAAAAATGAAAATTGATTAAACAAAATATAACCCTTAGGTCATTTAACTACTTAAAAGGAAGTTACGCTATTTATTATATTAGATAAAAAAAATATATGTCACCCACCCTAATTTTCCCAAAAATTAAACAAAAAAAATCTTTAAAAAAAAAAAGAAAGAAGTATGAAAAAATATCAAAAAGATAAAATGACTAAAATTAAAAAATTAACCAATACGAAGAGAAATTTCTAAATTGTAAAAGAAAAAATGGGCCGAAAACAAAAAATAAAATTGAAGGATCAAAAGATAAATATAAAACATTTTTGTTCAAAACAGAACCATTTTGGATAAAACTTTAAATGTACAGCAGCATACAATGGCACTTCTTATATATGTATAAATAGTAAAATATTTGAAGTAAATATCAGTAAAAAATTGCTTTAAAAAATACAGTAGAAATAACAACTTTATTAATAGTATGTTTGGATGAGTTATGGGAATAACAGTCCATTAAAAGTATTTATATAAATTGACTGTTTTTTTGTTCCGGATTTGCCTTCCTCCTTTCATGCTGATTTTTATTGGTATTTGTTTAACGAGAAAAAATCATTATCTCCACATTTGAATCCTTTTTTTTTTTTTTTTTTTTTTTCTCTATAGAGTATTTTATGTTAAATAAATAAACTTCCTTCTTTCATGTGTTTCCTTTTTAAAACCAAATCTAAAAATTTTCACATAGTTTTTTTCTTTTAATGATAGATCTTTCTTCTACTAAATTCTCTGAATACACGTTAATTTTTAATTTTGTCGTCCATTAGTTTTGTCATTTTTTTCAGTTGCTGATCATTGTATGTTTATTATCATTGTCGTTAGGTTATTAATTACTATATCATTTTAAGGCTTAAAAATATGATATGTTAAAGATATGTGGTGTTCTGGTCATTTGGATATATATATATATATATATATTTGGATAATTTTTTTAGCATCATGAAATTATTCTGTCCATTCAATAATAAAGTGTGGATTAGTTAACAATAATGACTGCAAGTTTTTAACTAATGCTAGGTATGTTGGATAACTAGATAAATATCAATATCAATGTAGACTTAATCAACCAATACTTGGTTTCATCACCATTTACATCCTCTGAATCAATATTCAAATCGGTAGTAGCCAATGGAAAATTTTCAACACTCTAAATCAATATTCAAACAGACTTGGTCTATACATTAATGACTGTAGTGGTCAATAGAAAATTTTCATATATTATTCATTAGCTAGGCATTACTAAAATGATCAAGATAAACCAGTAATACTATATATTCTTCTCTTGTACTTTTGGTTCTGCCATTGCACCCTTTCTTCGAAATACATTGACAATAATTTATTGTGTACAGTGAATAATTCAGTATTATATCGATCAAGAAAAATATAATGATCATGTAATATTTAAAATAATTTAAAAAAAAAAAGACATGGTAAATATGACCATGTGTTTGAAATATATTTACAGGACTATTATGTAGAGTAAAAAAATGACCAGAGCGGCACTATATCGACCAAGAATATTAGTGAATGGGAAGAACATTGCGAAAAATGAGGAAATATCACGATGGTGGAATAGAGATTTTAGGTTTTTTTATTTTTTTATTTTTTGAACACACGAAGATCAGGGAATGTTATTTGGATTTTACAACTTTTGCTTTCAATTATTCAAATCGGGTTTGTGAAATTATTGTGCACATTTTTTAGGGAGGAATCTAATCTTTTTTTCCCCCTTAAATCAGATATACGGGCATTTTTGTCAACATAATATGGTCAATTTTGTTTTTCATTTAATTTTGTAAATAAGTATGTTTTTTGACATTTATTAAAACCATGACTTTATTTTAGTCATATATGTAAATTGTCGTACTCAAATGTAATATGTATTTGATTAGATCATTTATTACCGTAGATTAATTGAATGTTTTAATATTTAATAACAATTCAACTTAAATCCACATTCAACTTTTTACTTTTTTTTACTTTTTTTAAAAATCTGTACCTTACTAATTTTTCTACTTTTAAACATTTCAATTGAATATTCAGTTCAAATTCTAAAATAGACCGTAAACTCAAAGGTAATATTTGAATAAGGCCCAAAGGTAAAGCTCAAGTCCAATCAACATTCTGCTATGCGAAAAAGGTGCGTACGTGTGCCCAAACCACACGTGGGAAATCCTAATGGGTTGTGGTTTAAATAGGCCATGAGAGAATAAATGGGTTTGTTTCTTGTTGGTTCAAGTAGTTCTAGACCTATCTGGGAGTGTGGAGCTAATAAGGCTAAGAATAAGTTGGACAAATAGAGGAAAACTAGTAGTACCCCAAGTAGTAACCCAACAACATCGTTTAGCTCGGTAAGCCTAATAAGCCGAAGGTCATTTAGAATATTTTAATTAAGAGTATTTTATACTATTTAGAGTCAAATTCACAAGTCCCCCGTCAAGCCTTGTAAGGTTGACTATGATCATGTTAATGGATTTATTTAATCAAAGAAACATTTCCTAATGTTTAGACCACTTAAAATAGAACCTATATGAAGCCTATTGGTCATCAATCTCTATGAGCACTATTTCCATTAAAAAGACAATTTTGACCTCTTTCAATCCGATGCTGTCTTAATTAGCTATGCAGTAGTAACTAAAGCAAAGAAATGCCTCCAAGACTCTTCCTCTTCAAGTACAAAAGGTAACTAACTTGTCCAGAGACTGGTTACGTAGAGAGTCTTCCCACATTACAAATAGCCCCTTGCACTTCACTTCGAGAAAAATGATTTTGCAAAAGCCACAAAAAAGTATTTATTAAAGCCACATGATTTTGCAAGATAGCTTTTTAGACGATTGGAAGAAAAATGGTTTCAGTAGGATAAAAAGTAATTTAGGGACAAATTAGAAGAGAAAATCATTTTAATGAAAGAATATAAAATTATTGTAGTTTTGGGATTAAAAAAAAAAACAATAAGAAAATGAGGGAAGACATCATCACAAAAAAGAAAAAAAAAAAAGGAGGAAATGATAATTAAATCGACAGATTAATGATTGAACCGTTAAAAAAAAAAAATCTCATTTACATATAAAAAATAATAATTTTAATGCAGGCAAACCCAAGAAAGAAAGCTACTCAGGCTGCGTATAATTAAACAAATGGTATTTGAGAATGTTGCAAGATAAATAAGTGCCACCTTTTATAATATTATTATTTGAAATAACCACAAGAAATAATGTTTAAAAAAGGGCATATTTACTAAGGGCCGTTTAGAGCATACACTTTAATTGAAAATTTTAAAATTGTTTCAATTGAAAATAAGTGAACGTTTACAATTGCCCATTTGATAAACAGTGATCATTGAAAATGTAAAAACTTGAAATGGTTGTCAACAAAAAAAAAAAAGGCTTGAAATGGGTCCCAAAAAAAAAAAAAGCAACATGAATCTTGATCTGTTTTTTTGTTATTTTATGTAATTTAAAAAATAAAAAAACAAAAAAATCTTATTTTGATTTGAAATAAAAAAATTAAAGATTTTAAAATTTGTGTTTCTACTAGGGATATTTACAAATGTGAATAATAGAATTGAGTTATTTCTGTATAAAAAAAAAGGACAAAAATAATTTGAATTACTGATTGCTAATTTGATTCTCACCCTTGTAGCCTAGATTTTTGGATTTGGAAATACTTCACCTTAGCCACAAAATTGTGGATACTACTGTAGGCACTTAATTACTAGACAGATTCACTAATCATGTGATAATAAATTTGACAATCTAATAATCAATGATTCTAGCTAGGTCAGCCAATAGTACGACACAGTCTCATAGTCATTGAATTGGTCTGGAACGTCATTTTGACTCTAGTCTTTCCTAACATTGGTCAAGACAATAAATTACCACATTGATAAGAACTTATTCCATGCATGTCTTCCTCTTACAAAAAAGCCATATATATATATATATATATATCCAAGCAGTTTCATCTTTCATGTCAATATGACACAAAAACACCAACACACAAGAGTAAACTTTTTGTTTTTTTTTGGGGGGTAATTAACACACAAGAGTAAACATATAGGAAAACAAGCACCATGTATGTTGTGATCAACCATGCGCACTATACAAACATACAAACTTTGAATATTTCGTATTTTGACAACTTATGCTTTAAAATTTTAATTTTAATGATAATCTTTTAAATTTGTGACTGTTACAATTTCAAATATTATGTGAATGATCGCGGGGCAGGATGAGATAGTCTTTTTATCAATCCGTAAAAAAATATGTATCATTAAATTTTTGTATTTTGATATCTTATGTCTTAAAATTTTAATTTTAATGATAATCTTTTATATTTGTGGCTGTTACTTTTTGAAATATCATGTGAATGATAATGAGACTAGATGAGGTGGTCCTCTTACCAATCCTTAATAAAATTGTATTATTGATTAATCCTTGACTATTTTCAGCATTCACAACTTCTTTTGAACGGAATTCCTCCTTCAAATCAGGAGATAATGTTGTTAAGAAAGGACGGTTAAAAAAATGATTTTTTACATTGATACATCCTAAACTTATCGTAGAGTTATAATTTATACTTTGAACTTTTAATTTTGACAACTTACAACCTGAACTTACAAATATGAAGCAATTTACACCCCATTGATAATGATATTAATCTTTTGAAGGAAATCGATATGTAATTTATACATGGATTATTAATTCATGGTATAAATGATTACTTTAATCTTTGTTAATTAACAATCTATTTACAAATGAAGTATCAATTTTCATTAAAAAAATCAATATTGTTTATCAATAAGGTGTAAATTACAACAGATTTGTAAGTTTAGAGTACAAATTACCTAAATTAAAAATTTAAGTTATAATTTGTAACTCTATAATAAATTTAGGATGTACCAATACAAAAAAAAACCTTAAAAAAAAATGAACTGAAATTGTAAGGTACCTACCAGTTCACAAAGACCTATCAAATTAAATCAGTCAGTACTCCACCTCCATTATAAATCATAATATTTGCTTAAACAAAACCACAATGAAGTACTAGACTTATCTAATCAATCAATGAACATATACTCATGATTAAAATTTCTTAATTTCTCTTAACAAAAAAATAAAAAAATAAAAAGAAAATTAAATTAAATATATATAAGCTGTTTGTGTGATCAATTTTCAGTAATATTATCAACCATAAAGATATTATATTATTCTTTCTGTACGAGAAACAACCCGTTTACAAGTTCACCACACGAATCAACTGTATATATATAGAACTAGGTGCATAAGAAACTTAAACATCATATGTATGAACAAATCATAGATTGTCTCCTCTTGAACTAGTATATTTATATATATACACATACTGGAATATAACTATATACGAAACATATTGCAAAACAGACACCGAATTATAAACCCAATCTTAAATCCAAAAGAGCCATGGCAGAAGCTGGAGAAGACACTACATCATGATCTTCCACAGGCGCAGGCGAATTCAAGTCCAATCCACCAAATGAATAGTTCAGAGCTTGGGTGATCGTCGTCATCGTCGTCGTCGTCGTCGCTGCCGCCATCGTCGTAAATCCCGACAATGCCGACGGATCGTCCGAAAACCCTAATTTCTCCCAATGGCACCTCATATGCCCTCCCAAAGCCTGACCACTGGAGAAAATCCTCAGACAAATCCCACACGTGTGCGACAATGAAATTCCCAATTCCGTCGCCTTCTCCGCCTCCGACACGGCGTCGTTTTCTCCATCGATCCTCGCCGTCGTCATCGCGAAGCATCCCTTGACGTTCTTGTGGCTGGCCCTGTGCCCTCCCAGGGCCTGCCGCGACGCGAAAACCTTCTTGCAACTCGAGCACTCGAACCGAGGTAACGGTCCGTACGGATCGCTGTTATTGAGGTCGATTTCGGCCTTAGGTCGGCCGTTGGCGAGCAGGAGCAGAGACGCGGCGACGTCATTTTCGTCGTCGGACATGGTCGGCGGAGGAGATGTCGGAGTGCTGCGGCGGTGGAGGAGGAGGAGGTTTGGCGGCGGGTTGATGCCGCGCCACTGGCGCTCCGGGTGGCAGCGCATGTGGCCGAAGAGCGCCTTCCAGGACCAGAACCGCTTCCCGCACTCGCTGCACGGCATCGTGATCTCCGGCCGTTTCGGAGAACTCGAAACGGCGGCGTTTCGAGGTTTCGGGTTCTCCATTTTTCTGGAGCGTTTTTTCCGGTGAGTGGCGGCTGTGGAGGTGGAAACGACGTCGTTGTGGATTGGTGAGGCGGCGAAGTGGAGAGCGAGATCGGATTGGATGTTGTTCATTGGAATTTTTGAGATGTTTCTGTAGTGATTGGGATTACAGTTTGTGTAGAGTGGGAAAAAAGTTGGACAGAGAGTGGAAGTGTTGCTTTTGTAGAGAGAGAAGCAGTTGCTAGAAGAGAGAGAGAGAGAACGTGTCTGTTGGGCGGGATTTTGAATCAGGGAAGCAAGATCATTTTGGAATGTGAACCGTTGGATTCGAGCAGGAAAACGGAACGCCGTTGGATTATTTTTCAAATGGGCATACGGTTAGTTACGTTTTTTATTTAAACTATTTATTTATTTATTTATTTTTATTTTGAAGTGTGAAAACTAATTTGGCAGCTTTTCTATTATATATCCTAACTCTAATATCACAACTAACTCCACTTAAAAATAAGAATTCGAATTTCTCCATCCTCAAGGAAAAAAAAAAAAAGATTTAGCAGCTTCTCTGAGCCAGTTTGATATTGTTATAGTGTGAAAAATTTTTACCGCAAGTGTATTGTGAATACCAGAAACAGTGGTAAAATACGAATAAATTTGTTCTATAAACATATAATAACCAAAAAGGATGTACTACATTTTATTTTTTACATTGAGAACAGTTAACGGCGTATCTTAACAATAATATTTTCTCTTATAAAATTCAAATAATGTGACAAAAATAATTATTACAATAATTTTTGAAAAAAATTATTTACTAGCATTTTTTAAAAAAATATTTACTATCATCTTTAACTACAGATAAAATTACAATAATAAAAGTTTTTAAAACAATAATTATTTTAAAATAAAGTAAGTATATTGAAATTATTTTTATTGTTTAGGCTATTTTAGTACATTCATAATGACAGCATAAGTTATTTTGCAGAAGTAATCCCCAATCTATTTCTCAAATTCAACTGCGTTGCAGTAATTTTTAGAATATGCTAAAAAAAATATCAAACACCTCTTATTTATTGCATAATTTTTAATAATTTAAACATAGCCTTTAAAAACAATGCCAAACATACATTTATCTCAAAAAAAAAAAAAAAAGATTTGGCTTATGTCTTTTCTTCCCCCCCCCCCCCCCCCCCTCTGGTTTCGTCCCTGTACGATTAGGTTTTTTTTTTCAAGTGTGCCCTATCTAAACATCTTTTTTCTTCTCTTATATCTCCTTATTATGTTTCTGAAGTTTTTCATCATACAGTGGAATTGGTAACAAATGATGGAATATAGAGAAATGAGTAATGATAAGAAGGAAATAATGAAGATGAAAGTAAAAGAGCAGAATCGGACGTTAATGAGGCAAACGTAGTCTACTTAAGTCGATGGAATTAAATGAAAACGATTTACATATACTCATTTCCTTTCTTTATTTATCTCCTAACTCCTTTTGCTTGGGGGGAAGAAAAGAAAAAATGGTACTAGATACAACCTTTGAAAACATTCACCGAAAAAAAAGAAAGAAAAAGACCTTTGAAAATCACCCCCTAATGATATTTTGACGTTTATCAATGTTTATTCATACTCAAGGGAACGGGGCTGTTAGAAGGGAACCGAAGCCCATCTCGATCGTGCAGTGGCTCGTTCTCCCACTGCCATTACGAGCTCCGCTGGTGTTGACCATCGGATCTTTACACAACGTTGCATCTGTGAAATTTGAGTTTGCTAAGGAATTGAATTTCTATATTAAAACGTTAACCTGTTAAGTGAAGCGATCTAATATTTTTATATGATTACTATTATTGTTATATTTTTATGATACGCGACTTGAGTTTTTTTTTTATCCTTAAAAATATGTTCCCACAGATTTTTTTTTATTTAGATATGGGTTACATGTGTAAAATATTGTAAACGATATTAAAGTCGATATGACATCTATTTTCACATTTATGCTTGCTTATTTTGTAGTGTTAATTATTTTTCCACCATTTTTTTTCACTTTGTTCCATAAAGTCACAACCCGGCCCCCATGCACAATTGAGGCAATGTGAAGCTAAAAGGTGGAAGTCTCTTTCGCAAATGCATATTATTTCTGTTAATTTATGAGAATATCAAAAGGGCTTTCTATTGATTATAAGGTTTGACATTGTCTGTACGATTTTACTTCTGTACGTGACTACGGCGTTTTTGGTTCCTCCTTTTTTTTTTTGGGTATACACAATGTGTATGCTTTGTGCTCTTAAAACTTAAGAAAGCCCACGGTCAGTTTGGTATTTTTCGAGAGCGTTTTGAAAATATATCTTGCAGTACCAGTTTCCTATTTTGCTTTATCAAATGAAATGTGAACTGTAACGAAGTCGTCAGGAAATTTTATCATTTGAGATTAATAATTAAAAAACATAAAATAGGATTATAAGATCATTTTTTTTTTAATGTTTAGTAGGGCCTATATAAATTTTATATAATAAAATACTTACTATTTTTAAGCAAACATTAGTTGAGTGAGGGCTTCCCTCCTAGACCTTGTATGGCTCATTATTACGAATATTGGAATACATGACGGATATTTTATAATGGTTAAAAAAAAAGTCATCTAAAATAGCTTAAAAATGTGGCATGAAGTTTGGTTTCTGAAAACTATCGTGGAAAGTGAAGATTCTGTGAACAATACTCTTTTTTGTCGGTGTTTAAAATAATTGTCCTCTTCATATCATTATTATATCTCTAGAGTCAACAATTTGATATGAGAAATTATTGAGCTCAATCACTTGCACTATCTATAGTTGCGTATAGTTTTATGTAATTCTTATCAAGGTTGCTACAAGTAAAAGTAGAACTTCTAGCCAATTACACAACAATCCAACATTTCCCTTCAAAGCTTAGATATGAATATATATATATATATATATATGTGTGTGTTTGGGTGATGAGTTTAAACTCATCACCATCAACTCAATTTTTGTCTTTTTCCTCAAAAGTTGTTTGTCTTTTCTGAAAAAGTCAACCAAAATCACTATTTAAACTTATAAATCTTAACTCAAACTTACACACCAAACACTATATTTATATCATGTAAACCCTTAGCAAGTTGCAAGCTCATTGTTTGCATTTTTTTTATAATTAGATTCCAATAATTGTCAGAAATCGATCATACTCAGCGATTGTGCTGTTGAGAGGGTGAGAGATAAATAATAATACAACTCCAGTGAGATTCCCTAATAATTGTCGATAGCCAGAGTGAAATGCCATTTAGGGTATGCCAATAACAACATGGTACTTTCCGATTTAAGTTCTTCTTGGGGGTTATATATATATAACTTATGGGTGTGCTTCGTGTTCGAGTTAAGTTTGAGATAAAATAAAATTTTTAAGTTAAAGTTGGTTAACTTTTAAAAACTAGTTATAATTTTGTTAATTTTTTCAAAAAAAAAAAAAACAAAAAACAAAAAACCAGCTGTAAAGTACAGTTGAGTTTAAACTCAACCTGTATTTCAAATGTAAGCTATATATATGGTCAGATTATCATATTTTCATGTTCTCTCATAATTGTATAATAAATATGGATTGGTGGAACATACTATATTATAATTATCATAACAAGGGGGACATGCCAACAACTTTGCAGTACATTTAGCAAGAACAACCTCTATAACTCAGGTCACCTGGCACATGCATGAAACGATATTGATAAGCTAATATTTCCAACCATTTTAATTTTTTTTTAATTCAATTAGTGAGTTTGGCCAATAACAAATTGGTATCGATTTGGACTTACTATGCAGGAAATACAGTAAAACTTTTGTTGTGTCATGAGCAAAAATCATACTAATTAATTGTTAAAGTTATCACCGCACTTTTTTTTTTTTTTTTTTTTTAAATTTGAAATTAAAAGTTCTGAAATTTCGAGTATTATGAGACTTAAGATCGTAAAAATCCTTTTCCACTTGTTCAGCTACCTAGTTAATAGAACAGATCGATAACAAACTTAATTAATTTTGTTCCATATGTTTTTTGTATTTCAACAAACTAGATATATTTCTTTTATAGTTTCTGTCGGTAGGTACGTGTGTATTATTTATTTTTTATTTATAATATATATATATATATTTATATATATATATATATATATATATTTGCTATACCCCATGCATGCCAATCGGATCTACCATGGAGAAGATTGCGCTGTGTAGGAACGCTTTTTGTTTTTATTTTTTAGCAGCAAATACGTACCTTAAAATAAAAATTTATGTGGAATATAATCATTAAACACGTGTCTTTTAGCAGAAACATTTGCTCAACGTGGTGAAGATATATACTTAATATAAACATATATATATATATATATATATATAATATGCATGTCATCTTCTCTCTCGAGTTTACTAAAGTAAAACTCGAACTCTCAATAAAAATGTTTATTGAGATTGTCAGTTCAATTTAACTCTATCTTTCTAATACCATTTAGTTGACTTAATCTCATAAATTTTGTCAAAATTTCTTAGTTTGCCTTTTCTATTATGTTACCACACAATTTCCCTAATTTTATATGAAGATAATATTACTTGTGTCAAGCTCAATTTTGATTAAATTTGACATTTAGAGTACACTTTTGTAGGTGCAATTTTTAAGTGAGGGATAATCTAAAAGAATCATACTTTTATTTACAATTGTAACAACTAATTCCACAAATTTACTTGGATATTAAATTAGTTGACAATTTCCTATAAAAAATAAATAAATAAATAGTAGACAAACATAATCGAAGGCGCCAAAATTTAGTTTGCATATTAAAGAAAAAAATCAGTGAAAAAAAAAACCCAAAAAAAATTCACTAACAACAAAAATTTAAAGAATATGATAATTATACGGTATCCCGGCCTGTCTATTAGCCTTAATTATAGGTCTGTAATTAACGACAATATTTTGTAACATTTTGTGAAAAGCATAATTTTTACCCCCAAAAAAAAAAAAGAAGCAAAAACTAAAATATGATAATCTAGGTTAATTAGACAGAGTAGGCATACCAAGAAATCAAAATCTTAGGATTGTAAAATGATTATGATCCGTCGACACTCCAATAATACTCTTTTCCAGGACATAGCACTATAGTTTGGTAGAAGATTGTTCTAGAATATTAGTTTTGGGTTCATTTTTTATGTTCTCAATAACTAAATTCAATATTAATTTTTCCAAAAAAAAAATAATAATTTCGTTAATTTGCAAAATTAGCACTTTGTAGCGTAGTTACTATGAGAGGAGGGACATATTATTAGATAATTAATAGTAATTAGGTAACAATATAATTTCATGGTAAGAAGAGATCTCCAGAGTAATTAAAAGAATATATATATAGTCTTTAGCAAAAAATTAAAAAGAAAATGAAGAAAATAAAGCAAGGCTAGCTGGTCCAGGCCAACTTATCTGCAAAAGATAAACAAGAAACATAAATTAGTAGTAGCAGGTATTGAAGAAACATATAAAAGAACATGGGGAAACTGCCTGTTAACTCGTCATGTTTTGTGAGCAATGTCCGTTGGTGTTTTTTTTTTTTTTTTTTTTTTTCTGGTAATAATAAAACTCATAAACAATAAAGCCCAAAAAAAAAAACTGACAAATAAATTAAAGAATGCGTGTGTACATACATAATTAAAAACTCGCTAGTCCTCAAGTTGGAAATCTAACCCAACACACAGTCGCTGTGGAGTCAGTCTATTATTTCATTGGGAATATACATCGAAGGATAATAAAGATTTTAAAGATTAAATTAAAAAAATAAAATCTAAAATTCATTGGCGACAAAAATCCTCATTCTGTCATAAGTGATTCCGTCGTGCTGTAAAAACTAATAAAAAAATTATAAAATAGTTTTATGTATAATACACTTGTAGTGTATATATAATTCGATAATTAAATTTAGAGTTCAGATTCCGATTGAGTACTCCATGTTTAGAAAAGAACTCTTTACGAAAGAAATTGTTAAACCAATGATAAGAAGACTCATGTTGGCGATCAGAAATATTCGTCAAAGGGAGTCCATTATTAAGTGCATATGTTTCCATTATTAATATATATGAATGGATAATGCTTCTTTTTTTTTTTTAATAGATAATTTCTTTTTTTTTTTTTTTTTTAATCTCTCTATCGTAAGCCCTTTTGTTGTTTATTGCTAGTCAATGTAGGTGGAAATAGTATCGGTTGGGCCTTACTGTGTTGTGTAGGAAAAAAGGGTGAATTAACGTTCTACCTTAGGCTTAAATAATATATTTAATTGGATATACAAAAGACATATACTACCATGTAAATTACAAAGATTAAAATGAAAAATGCTTTGGTCACCGTTATTCAGGCATTTGTTGATAATGGAAGTTGCAAAAAAAAAATAAAAGAAAAAAAAGTCTATTTACTTACATGTAAAAGTCGTTTATTTATTTATTTATTTATTTTTTTGTGTTAATTGTTGTGGAGTTCGATACTGGTAAATATCCAAAAATTAGAGTTAAGTCTTTTTTGTTGGCTGTTATCAATTATATTTACCTTTAAAAAAAAAAAAACTTTTGCATGGAAGATCTCAGCAAAATAAATAAATCAAAATAAAATAAAATAAAATAAAATAAAAAATCTCAGTGAATTGGATAATATATCATACAAGGAAGAACAACAGTCTTGTTTTCTGTGATCGCATCTCTGTCTTCTGATTCTTCTTTATTTTGCATATATATATATATATATATACATAATGAAGTTGCTAAGAACCACTGTTTTATATTAATTTTTTAGTCAAACTGTTCTATTTTCGAGCAAAAAAATAAATTTCTAGTTTGCTTTCTACTTTCTACATTATTGACTACAATGTGCATGTAGTACTGTTAGTAATATTCCATAAAAGTAGCTAAATTAGTGGACAATTATGAGTAGTACCACTGTTAAGACATGATTTATTTTTTCTTTTTGAAATTTTAAGACATAAATTGAGTAATTAGGCCATGCATAATGAAACTCTTTTTCTGAACAAGAAAATTAACAAATTAAAACCAAGTTTTCTCATTTTTTTCGAGTTGACCTCTCAGCTTATTTACTAGCTTTCCTGGACTTTCGTGTTCATGGGCATGGGGCCAACTGGACAAGGTGGGATACCAAAATCATGACTCTTTTTTTTTTTTTTGTTGATAAATTTGTCATGACAACTTTGACATTACGCATAACACTTTATTAAAGAGTTTTTTTTTTTCATTTAAATATTAGAAATGACAAAATAACTTTTTGATAAACAAAATGACAAAATAACTTAATATTGTATTGAAGATACTCTTAATAATGAGTTGAAGTTCATTTATGATGCAAGAAAGAAATCTGTCTTTTGTCCTCGTTTATAGGTTATTATAAGACAAAAAAGACAGAAAAAAAGGATGTAGTCCTCCTTAAAAGAGCTAATGATTTTTTTAGTTATTCCTTCCTTATTTATCACGTGACAGTCATGTGGTTATTGCGTCATCGTAACGTAGAGATCACATCATCGTCACGTGATTTTTTTTTAACATTATTTATTTGTCTATTTCACATATACGAAACGCGTATCATACAATTAGTACTAAAAATATATATATATATATATATATATATAACGATAAACTACACGTGTCATTTATTTCTTTCTCAAGAAAAGTACTTTTCCAGCGTAAATGAAAATGGAAAGCTGCTCAACATTTCTTTTATCAAACTTTACATAATTTTTATTAAAAAAAAAGTAGGAAAATTATGTGATATAGTACTATTAAAAATCCTAATAGTAAAGATGGTTATTAATTATCAAATCTAGGTCTAAACATATCGTACTAGACTTTGATAACAAATGAAACTTCATAAAAACTCGATGTTAACATTTAAAAAAAAATTATTAGAATTCTCTTGGGGAAAAAAAAATCCAAGGGGAAAGTAAACCGATAGTCAAAACTTCATTATTTCAAGGGAAAAATATTCACTTAAGTGATAACAGTGCTATTAAATGCTTTTTTATCCCAAAAAAAAAAAAAAACCAACGTCATGAACTATTTAGTTGTTTTTATTGTTGCTCCCACCAAATTCCATTTTGGTATAAAAGATTCTACATATTAATTTATTGATAATTAACCTCTCACTAAAGCTCATATCTAGTAACATTTTAAAATGTAACTAAAGACATGCTTTAGGGACAAAACTAATTTTCAGCGGCATTTTTTGCTCACTTTAAGTGACATTTCTCAGAAATATCATAAAACATTTCTACTGTGACATTTTCCTTCCAAATGTGACAAAAAAAAATGTCACTAAAACGTGCTTTCCTGTAGTGATTAGAGTGTTACCTTATAAACTGCGCTCACAACTTCAATCATAAAAATTTAAAGGCAAACTAATATTAGTGTTTATTTAATTTAATTTAATTTTTATTTTTATTTTTTTAACACACATTAGATTATTATGAATCGAATGCGATATTTAGTGTGAGAAACATAATATACATGTGACTATGCTCAACCATAGATGTGAATACTCAAAGACACTATTAAGAGAATTACTAGTTTGTATTTTATTTTATTTTTTTAAGTGTAGATGCTAGGAATTTATGGTCAAATTTCAACTAAGATTAGATCATAAGAAAATCCATATACGAAAATTATTCAGGTACTTGAATATCACATATGAGAATCACAAAACAATTATAATAGGAAAATGTAAATAATAAAGTGAAATAAGAACAGTAAAAGATAGCAACACCGAAATTAATAGAGGTTCTTCAAAATTGTGCTACATCCTCTGAGGCTGGAGTTTCACTACATACGGATTTTGAGTACAAAAGCTATAATTTCTGGGGGTATTCCAACAGAATTACAGTAAGTAAAAAGCTAAAAGATACCCCAAATGAGAAGGGTCTTTCTCTATTTATAGAGGGAAAGTAGTGGGTCTGGATCCATGGAACAGTAGAGGGCAGTTCCCCATAATCCAATGTAATTCAGAACATGTACAAGAATTTGGGCCACGATGTCACAATTGATCATGGGCTTGGCAGTTATAGAAATTGATCTCCTATCATTCATTGTTCGCTATAAATGAATGTTGGACGACAAACTGATCATCACCCGTGTGAGCGGAAGTTGGCCGAGGATCGAGCGATTAATCATCATCGTCTATCATTCATCACATCGGGCCAGGTGTTAATTTGATCAACACTTGGTAAATTTATGAGCCTCAAAAAGACAATGAGACAACTATTGAATGATTGAAGGATCACTGTTCAATGTTCGTCACCCCTTGCAGTTAATAAGTTGTTTGAGCCAAGCCCAAATATTCGTTACGAGCACGTAGTGAATAATTAGTGGACCAGGATTCATTGTTCATCGTTCGATGTCCAATGGTCATGGTGATCTAGGCATAACATAATGGGAAGACGAAATCTGACCCCAAAAGATTGCCCCCCATTCTATCGAGCAATGATGCTTGATAGAGTGTTTGATGCTCATCGTTCATAGCATGATTACTGAAACTAGTCAATCACAGCCATTGAACCTGACAAAAATGAATCTACTTTACACATGGCAAATGTTGATTCGTTGAACTGAAATGACGGCTGCCTGTTTTTAAATTTGAAGAGATGCGAATTGATTTCTTTGACCGAGAATTTGAAGTATCTCGTGATTCGTACCATTTAATCAGGGATGATCAATGCACGTAAGCCATTTGATCTCTTCTGAGGGGTTATAACTCTTCATTTTCCTTATTTCTTTAGTTGGAAATAGAGTGCAACTTCAAAGTTTTCTCGAGTCCTCGAGTTCCCAAAAAGTTTTAGGTAAGATTTCTCTCATTCTCTTCTCTTTTCTGAATTTTAGTTCCGAAAAATCTATTTTTCTATTGATTCCAAGTCATTTGAAGTCAGTTTTAAGTGCTTTCACTGAGTGTGTGATTCGGTTTGGTGATTTGTAGGTCGCTTTCTAGGTTTATGTTTTTCGTGTTCATCCTAAACCTCATAGGATTATGAGAATTTAAGGTTTAGATCCAAAAATCCCCAATCCCTCGATCTTGAATCTATTCGTGAACTTCCAAAATGGATAAGTCAAAAGGCAAAAGGCCCATGGAGGGAAACATTGATGTTCCGACGAATGTCGATCTGGAAAATAGCGATGCAGAAGATGATGCATTGGCGTCCATTCTTCAACATTCATGGGAGGAGCATGAAAGGGCACAAAACAGGCTGGGACGAGCGACAAGGCTTTTGAAAGGAACTGTCCCATGATGGTATCAAGCACTGGAGCCATGACTATCCCTCCAATTGCTTGATTAACTAGGCTTCCATGCCGAATAAGCACATAGTTATTCTTAGGAATAGCAAACCCTCATTCCATTCTGACAGAAGACGACCTGGCACTTATTCGAGGTCGATACAGGTTTCCCAATGAATTACAGCTGCGACTCCCTTTCCTGAACGAACTAGCGGATGCAGTTTCAGAGGGATGGATCTGCATGTATGTTAAGTACTTCGAATGCAGGCTTCCATTGCCGATCCATCCACTCATCATTCAATATATGTACCACTATCCGCAGGATATTCCTCAGCTGATGCTGAATGATATGCGAGTATTTCTCGGATTGATAGTGATCGCTGACGAAGTGGGTGTTGAACTGATAGTTAAAGACTTCCTCGCTCTTTACTACCATAAGAGAACACGAAAGACTACGGTTGATATTCAATGTATCCGAGGCGAAAGAAACAAGTGGTAGGGGGATGATAAATGCCGATAGATATTGGCAAAATCAATATTTCTTCATGCTTAGTGAATGAAAAATTATTAGGGGCATATGCAAATGCATTCTGACCTCTATAGTGTCTCTTTCGTAAGTCTCAAACGTAGAACATTGAGATCAGAGTCGAAAGTTGAATGTTAGAGTTAGGTTTTCATTTTCAGTGCACTAAACTTTAACGTTCTGAATTGCAAGTAAAGGGCTAAGGAAGCTACCGCCCAAAGCACTCTTGTTGAAGCCGAAGCTCGAATGGTTGCTTGCTCAGCCAAATTGAGAGTGGGACGAAATCAATGTACCTAATTGATTTAGATAATCGAGCCTTCGGAAGGACTTTATTGAAATTCCATCATGTATAGTCAAACGAGTTCCTTCTTGGGTTGATTGGCCGTTCGTGATCAGAGGAGCGTTGAGGAGACTCTTCGGCCCTCAGTTGTTCATCGAACTATTAACTGACAAAGAGGCTTTGATCACAGAACTAGCGCTTGATACAATGAAGATTGATTTTCCTATGCCCAAAGAATTGTTTGCGAGAAAACGAGCGAAGAAAAAGGACTCGAAGGCAGCGGCCAAGGCCACTGAAGCCGATCAAAGTTTAGTTCCTCCTCCACTTCCAACCATCGAGTCTTCACCCGAGTTGTCTTCTCTTCCTAAACAACCTTTTACCAAAAAGCAGAAGGCGGGGAAGAAAGAGGCAAAAAAGGTGGCAGGAAAGCGAAAGAGGGGTCCAACCAACGAGGTCACTCCTGGATCGAGCAATGAGATTCGAGCTGCCGAAGAGGAGGAGGCGGACATTGAGGTGAGCTTACCTCTAGGGACGAGCCTCCTCCAGAACAAAGAGCTCGATGTTTGACTGATCCATCATCTATTTACAAACGCTGATATAGATCTGGTGAGCAATGGTTGTATTCAGGATCATCTCGATGAATTCTTGTGGGATAGTATGAAGGTTTTTTTGCCAAAACTTTATTGTATCTGCCCTATGATCAACTGCATTGCTAATACTTTTTATTTTGCTGTGTATACTTAGGGACATGGGACTGATCTACCATTCGACTGACAAGGTTGTCCAGCGAAGGGAAAAGATCAGGGAACTTAAGGCCATCGATCGAGCGCGGAAGGAGAAACTGCTAAACATTGAATGCAAGTTCAAGGAGGTTCGCGTTAATACCGACGATCTGGCCAAGGAGTTCCAAACACTTGATCAAACGGCGAAAGAAGGGGCCAAGATGTTGGGAGAGCTTGGCAACAGATATGACTGGATGAAGGTCGAGAACGATGCCCTCAAGGAGACCGTCAAGAAAAAAGATGCAGACATCGCAGGGCTCGTAGCTCATATGGTCGACGAGTACTCAAAGGCCACCCTTAAGGCTTGCTACGAGCTCCTAAAAGAGTACAGGCAACGTCTCCTTGTTGAAGGGGACGTGGACAAGGAGATAAAGCTGTAGGAAGAGTCCATCGCTGAAGCTGAAGCCCCCATGTCTGCCGTGAAGAATAATGTCGAGCCCCCAGCTCCCACTGTGTCCAAACCTATTGTTACCGAACCTCAAGCAGCCCAGACTCCTTTGAACGATGAGCCCAAAGGTCAGTCCCTTAGTGGACCTAGAGCAAAAGGAGATCAAATCCCCCTGGAGACCGAAAAGGCTATAGAGCTTTAGTTTTTTTTTTTTATTTTTTTATTTTTTTTTGGTTTTGGTTTTTGTGGCTAGAATGCCATTGTTTATTTAAACAGTGGGTGTCGAGCCCTACCTTTGCAAAATTCAAACAGCGGGCTTTAAGCTCTTATTTTGTAATTAATTTGCTTTTACTTTGCCGTTATTAATAAAATTTCTTCCATATACTCTTTGCATTGTTGAAATGGTTTGATTAGAAAGTGATGAATAAGTTTACGTAACGAATCAACTTAGGGATTTTAGATTAGTTATGAAACTTTTTGGTTTAACAAATCCTTGAATGCAGCAGAGGGGTTGATAAACCCAACTCGCAGATCGATGTACTAGGCATGAGAAAATCAGTTCCAATGAGCAATTGGACATTGGCAAGCGAAAGTGTTGGACCTGAATTTCAATGCGATGATTTAACGAACCTCAGTTAATTGGAATTGTCAAATGCACTTTGCTTATGGATAACCCTATCTTAATTGAACTTAAGGCTTACTGTTTAAGGTGTTAAAACTAATGAGGCTAGAAGAATGATCGAATGCAAAAGAAATTTTTGCAGATGAACAAACGATCGATCTTTCAGGGTGCTAAATGAATAATGTGTAGGAAAATTGATCAAACGCAAAAATAATTCAACGAACGAAGATCTATAATCCAACACAAAGATAAATTTAGGAACAATCGAATGATCGATCATTTGTGACGTTAAATAATCGAAAAGACATACTTAGATAGTGGTAAATTATAACTGCAAGTCCCTTAGAGTGGCCCTAGGAGTTTAATTCCTAGGTCCCAGGACTAGAAACAAACAATGAAATGCGCATCAAGTGCTGATACCGAGAATTGTATTGTTGGGAAACATGATTTTATTTTGATAAAGAGGTTGTATTCATTTATAGTTCTACAAGCTATCTACGTACCCACGTGTAGAGATCAAGCCAAACATAATTTGATTGTACGTACAATGAGAATATTTTGGTGAAGTGACTGGACTCACTTATAGATTCGCAAGCTGCCTACATATCTATATGTAGGGATCTAGTTAAATGTAGTTCATGTATAATATGCTCATTTTGGTGATGTGACTGGACTCGCTTATAGGTTCGCGAGTTGCCTATGTACCCATGCGTGGGGATCAAGTTAAACATAGTTCAGGTATAATATAAATTGGGCATCGACCTACATGGTTAAGAAGAAATATCAAACATCGAGTGTGGTGGATCGGGCCCTTATAAAACGAGCAATACATAGGAAATTTAAAGTTACAAGAATTACGTGAAATTACATGTAATATTTCCTAAGGTGATTGGCATTCTAGTGTCAAAGGACTTGAATACCGTCAAGCATTTCGAAGCAGTAGACCCCTGGACGAATGACTTTCGAAACACGGTAAGGGTTTTCCTAGCTAGCCTCCAGTTTACCAATGTTAGGCTCGACTGTGTTTTGGAAGACTTTGTGAAGCACCAAGTCTTCCTGGTTGAAGGTTCGCGGTCGAACCTTTGAGTTGTAATAGCGAGCAGTCGATTGTTGGTAGTTCACCATGTGTAGGAGAGCTTGGTCTCTTTTCTCGTCGAGCGTATTGAGATCTTCTGTTAGCATCTCCTGGTTCTGTTCTTTGTTCTTGAAAGAGAGCTGGCAATGAAGCGTGAGAATACCGATCTCTATTGGGACGAGTGCTTCAGCTCCAAATGTGAGTGAAAATGGGGATTCGCTAGTTACTTGTCATAGTGTGGTCTAGTAGGCCCAAAGGACGTCATGAAGTTCGTCAGCCCATCAATCCTTGGGAGCTTCGAGCTTCTTTTTCAGGTTTTGGATGGTCGTCTTGTTCATCACTTCGACTTGTCCATTGCCCTGTGGGTACCTTGGAGTGGAGAAGCTTAACTTGATCTTCCACCTGATGTATAATTTCTTGAAGATGCCCGAGATGAACTGTGAACCGTTGTCCGTCACGATTTTCTGAGGCACGTTGAACCTGCAGATAATATTCCTCCAAATGAAGCTCTCGACGTCCGTGCCTTTGATCTCTGCGTATGGCTCTGCTTCGACCTACTTTGTGAAGTAGTCGGTGAGGATGCGCAAATACTTGCATTGTCTGGATGCTCGTGATAATGGACCAACGATTTCCATCAAGTACTTCATGAAGGGGTACAATGACCCGATACTGACAGTCATTCCACCAGTTGATGAATGTCTGGAGAATGCCGCTCGTTTTGTCACACCACTTAACCCTCGATTCATTTTCAGCGAGCATGATGGGCTAGTAACAGCCTTGGTATTTGTTTTGTTGCATAAAAATTGATTCCCACACTTGCTGTCACGAATTTCTTTCAGACTATAAGCTGCTTTTTACTCGCCAAGGCAACGAGCATAGGGCCCACTAAATGATCATCAACAGAGTATACCATCAATGAGTGAGAAGCGGGCAGCTTAAGTCCTGATCTTGTGAGCTTCTGATTTGTCCTCCGATAATGCTATAGCAATAGTGAACTCTAACTCGATGCTTGGCTTCTCGACATACTCAACTGGGATCGTTCGTTGGGCACTTAGTTCGAACGCCGAACCAAGGCTTGCCAAGGCATCGGCTTGGGTGTTCAAGCTTCGCAGAACCTGTTCGATGGTGCACTCGACAAACTGAGCTTTCAGCGATTATACGACCGTCAGGTATGACTCCATCCGAGGATCTTTTGCTACGTATTCCCCGAGTGCTTGGTTCACTAGAAGTTTCGAATCACCGTCGACCTTCAGCCTTCGAGCCCCCAGTGCTTTAACTAATTGAAGTCCGGCTATCAGGGCTTTATACTCTGCTTCATTGTTGGACGCTTTGAATCCTAGTCAGAATGATTGGTCGATGACCTCGTTGGTGGGCGACTTCAGGTAGACTCCAATGCCTGAGCCCTTTACTTTCGATGATCCATCGACCATAATGATCCATGATTGTTCGGGCTCATCACTTGCATATGGAACATCAGGAGTAAATTCGGCAATGAAATCAGCAAGTACCTAGGACTTGAGGCTAGTTCGGGATTTATACTCAATGTCAAACTCGCTTAGTTCAATGGCCCACTTGGTCAACCATTTGGATGTGTTCGAGCTGTGGAGGACGGCTCGCAAGGGATAGTTAGTCATCATCATGATGGAGTGTGACTGGAAGTATGGCCTCAACTTCCGGGCTGTCATGACTAAGGCAAGGGTGAACTTCTCAATGATCAGATGCCTCATCTCGCCATCGAGCAATGATTTACTTATGTAAAAGACTGGTCGTTATTCATTGTCCAAGTCCCAAACCGAAACCACGCTAACGGATGATTCCATGACTACCAAGTACAAGAGCAATATTTTGCCAGTTAGAGGCTTAGCCACGATAGGGAAGGTGGATAGATACCTCTTTAACTCATTGAAGGCATTATGGCACTCGTCGATCCACTCGAACTTCTTATTTCCCTTCAACAGTTTGAAGAATGGCAGACACTTGTCAGTCGACCGTGAAATAAACCTGTTGAGCACTGTAATTCATCCAGTGAGCTTCTGAATCTCCCTTTTGTTCCTCGGAGAATGCATGTTTATGGTTGCTCTTATCTAGTTGGAGTTTGCTACGATTCCTTGTTGGGTGACGAGATAGCCCAAGAATTTCCCATATGAAACTCCGAAAGAATATTTGGAAGGGTTAAGGCACATGTTATATTGTCTAAGTACCGAGAAATAATCCTCCAGGTGACTGATATGGTTCGATGCTCACAGCAACTTGACCAGCATGTCGTCGATGTACACCTCCATCGTCTTATCGAGGCGGTCAATGAACATTGAATTAACGAGCATTTGATATGTTGCTCCAGTATTCTTTAGCCCAAACGGCATCACTTTGTAGCAGTATATCCCCCTCTCCGTGATGAAGGTTGTCTTCTCTTGATTATCTGGATGTATTAGGATCTAGTTGTATCCCGAGAATGCATCCATGAGAGAAAGAAGTTCATGGCCGGCAGTCGTATCTACCAAACGATCGATGTGCAGTAATGGGAAGCTGTCCTTGGTACATGCCTTATTGAGGTCAGTAAAGTCAATACACACCATCCACTTCCAGTTTTTCTTCTTCATTATGACGACATTTGCCAGTCAGTCTGGGTAGAGAACTTCCCTGATAAAGCTTGTCTCGATCAGCTTGCATACTTCATCGTTTACGATCTGGTTATGCCCAATGCTGAGCTTCCGTCTCTTTTGCTTCACTGGTTTGTGGTTTGGGACGACGTTGAGCCGATGAGTGGTCACAATGGGGTCGATGCCCGGTATGTCACTGTGCAATCATGCAAAATAATATAGATTGTCTTCAAGAAACTTGATTAACTGGGTTTGTATGGTGTTGTTGAGCAACAATCCAACATTGACTCGTCGCTCAGGATTGTCTGGGTCGATTTGAATCTCGTCCAACTACCCAACGTCCAGTTTCGAGCGGTTGGTCGATTCCTCTTCTGCATGTGATTGCTACAAACGGTCTTCTGTCCTCAACTTCATCGAGTTAAGGTAGCAAATACGTGCAACCCACTGGTTTCCTTTTATTTCATTCACTCCTTCTTCATTGGGAATTTGATTCTTTGGTGGTAGGTGGCCGGTACGGCCTTTATTGTGCGGTTCCATAGTCAGCTGAGAATGATGTTGTACACTCACGGTTAATCCATGACCAAAAAAGTGGTCATCTTGTTTTCACCTGCAGCGAATACTGAAAGTTTGATCTTATTGATGACTACAATCGATTCTCTATTGAGTCCAATGAGCATTGTGGTCTAACACCATCTCTCACAGGGTTGACAAAAAGAGTACATCGGCTAAACTCCCATTGTCAACTAGGATCCAGCTGACCTCGCAGTTCGATACGTTTTGTGTAAGAACTAATCCATCGCCATGCGGCTGACTGAGGTTCGTGGCCTCGCTGCTGTGAAAGGTGATCGAATGCTCGACAAGGTCATCCGAAAGGATCGTAGCCACCGGCTGAAGGGCCTTCCTCCGATGGACTTTGATTGTAGTCATGGTGTCTCCACTAAACACCGGTCCTCCGCAAATGATACCAATGGTCTTCCGAACGGGCGGTGGAGAAGGCGTGTCTTGGATCTATTACGTTATTCTTCACTCCTTCGACTCGTTGTTGAGCCCGTATGTCGCTTATCCCTTCTCGGTAAGGAACTCCCGAAGGTGTCCTTTTTTCAATAGTTCCGCAATTTCGGCTCGTAAAGCCCTACAATCGATTGTGTGATGGCCATGATCCTTATGGAACTCGCAGTACTTCGTCATATCCCGAGCAGGATTGTATGGCAACTTCTTTGGCCACGTCACATAATTGTGATCCTTAAAGTGAGAAACGAGCTCTGAAGGGCTGATGCTTAAAGCATACTTTGGTGGTGATAAAAGGCACTTCTATTCATGCTTCGATGCTCGATCCTCTCGGGACTCATGGCAGTGGAGCGTCCGTGTACACTCTTGCCTCGTTATTCGTTCTTCCTGCTCTTCACGATCCTTCGTCACTTCTTCTTGGGTTCTTGCCAACTCACGCTTGATGCAATTCTAAGTCGATGAACCCTTTGGCTCGATGCAGGGCATTTTGGATGGTGGGCGGATACTTGGAGCAAATCTCGTTCTTGAAGAAAGACATGTTCTTTAGTCCCTTTTGCAGCGCTTCTCTCGTCGTTCCATCGTAAAGCCCAAAAATTTCCGAAATAGCCTTGCTAAAATGCTTGATGTAAGCAGGTAGTGTCTTGTTTGGGCCCTAGACCACTCTTCGCAGTCCTTTGTGGTCTTTCCGGATTGGATATGAACTGAATAGCTCATTATGAACTCTAATGAGGTTGCAAAACCAACGAAGGGCAAGTCCCTTCAAACTTTGCAGAAAAAGTTTGCACATCATGTCGTCTAACATATCAGTTGGAATGTTCGTTGACTACACGATGTGCTTATACTGGAGCAAATGGTCATGACATGCTGTCAAACCTCGGGAAAAAGATGCTGCCGAACTTGGGAGTAGGCGTACTCGTTATCCACTACATCAGTGGAGTCTCACGAACCACCCCGCGTGCAAAATCATCGAACCTCTGGGATGAACCAGTCGCTTTGTGGAGCTATGAGGTGAACCGTTGCCCTATCTGCATTTCCAACATCCTCATCTCCTCGGGCATTATATTGTGCATCATCACCTTGATGTTCATTGTTCCCGGAGGAATGGAACCTTCATGTAGTGGTGGAGGTGGTAGCTCCGGTGACTAGGGTCGGACCGAGGACATGTTCCTGTGGGAACTGTACTCTGGTGCTTGTTACGTCTGTGACCATCGATTATTCGCTGCTAGTGTGCTTCATGGCATGGACAATAGCTGCATCAGAGCCACGGGGCTGTGAGCAATGGTCCGCGTCCCTTAGGGTTTGTAAGACGTGCCCTGCTGCCAGCCCCGAGCACTCGTCCCCACCGAGCATTTGGCATACAGGTAGTAGTAGTAAGATTAAGCAGCCTGGGTACTCAACGTGGTCAGCTGGTTCCTCAAAGTCTAATTATCTGCGCTGATGCTTTCCATTTGCTCTGTTGGGTGTTGTGTTTTTGAGTGAACTCCTCCACCAAACGCATAAAGTTAGCAATCTGGATGTTGCTTTGAGAGGTTGAAGCTTCCGGCTAGGTCTCGGGACCGCTATGCGGCTACTCCGCCTGCTGCTCATAGCTATCCGACATGCTTGCTTGGTGAGTCTCCGTTGTATGACAGCCAAGGGCTCCACTGTAGGCGCCAAGCTATAGATGCTAGGAATCTAAGGTCAAATTACAACTAAGATTAGATCATAAGAAAATCCACATACGGAAATTATTAGTGTCCTTAGATATCGCATATGAGAATCACAAAACAATCATAATCGGAAAATGTAAATAATAAAGTGAAATAAGAACAGTAAAAGATAGCAACTCCAAAATTTAGAGAGGTTCGTTGAAATTGTGCTACGTCCTCTGAGGTTGGAGTTTCACTATATACAGATTTTGAGTATAAAGGTTACAATTTCTGAGGGTATTCTGGAAGAATTATAGTAAGTAAAGGGCTAACAGATACCCCAAATGAGAAGAGTCTTCCGCTATTTATAGAGGGAAAGTAGTGGGTCTGGATCCGTAGGATAGTAGTGGGCAATTCCCCATAATCCTATGTAATTCGGAACATGTGCAAGAACATGGGTCACGATACCCCGATTGATCATGAGCTTAGCGGTTATAGAGATTGATCTCCCATCGTTTGTTGTTCACTAAATATGAATGTTGGACGACAAACCAACCATCACCGGTGATGAGTGGAAGATGACCGAGCATCGAGTGATTGATCATCATCGTTCATCGTTCGTCATGTCAGGCCAGATATTAATCTGATCAACACTTGATAAATTTATAAGCCTCAAAAGGTCAATGAGGCTAATATCGAATAGTTGAAGGATCAGTGTTCGATGTTCGTCACCCTTGTAGTTGATAAGTTGTTTGGGCTGAGCCCAAATGTTCATTACGAGCACGTATTGAGTAATTAGTGGACCAGGATTCATTGTTTATCATTCGTTGGTCCAATGGTCATGGTGACCTAGGTATAACATAATGGGGAGACGAAGTCTAACCCCAACAATAAAAATCATTAAAACCATTAAATTTAACTTAAAATTTTGTTTTGTACAGCTTTCCATCTTGGTTAGATTGACAAGTTCTAGCGTAGAAAATTCTATTACTAAAATATTCTATCGATAGTTTTTTTTTTTAACGTTAAATCTAATTAAAACTAAGCAAAATTAATGTTAAGAACAATAATTTTATCTTGTCGATGGATATTGTAATTTTAACAGTCAGATTTAACTTTTAAACAATGTTATATATACGTTCAAAATTAATAACATGATTTGCAAGATTTTTTATAGTCATAAATCAAACCGTTAAAATATTGAAACTCAATAATTAAAACAATAGTATCTATAAATAAAATAAAGTAAAATTCTTACTATAAGACTAATTCAAATATCATGACTTTTAACAAAACCCTATGGACAAATTAATTTTTGACACCATTCAAAGAATCATGCTAAAGGATATAGTAGTATTTAACACAATACAATAGTAGATAATGTATCTTATCTATTACCTGATATTAAAAGAACAAATACATTCTTAATAGTACATTCGTCTTTTCTCTTAAATTGTTACATGCCGGTCTAATCACCCATTTCATAACGGGTCATTTTTTACTTTTACTTTTGTTTGTCATTTCCACATTCATTGCGTTTGTGTTCATCAATTGATAATCTGACATGCACGTATAAGATCCACCCTGCAGATCCATATGGATTGTGAATTATGATCGGTACAATGATGTCCCAAGGCATTTTTCCTCGGAAGTACCTGGCCAATTGGTCTAATCCAAGTCAAAACACATATTTCTCTCCCTCTCTCTCTTATTCTTTCTTTCTCACTCTCAGACTCACCCCCCACACTAAAAAGAACACACCCAAACACGCCCTCTCTCTGTCTCACCCTCTAAATAAATGCCAAGTGGCCCCCACTACCACCCTCCGTCTTCATTCTCCACCCTCCAAAAGTCCAGCATCACCCCCATATCCGATCCTCCAATCCACGTAAATCCCCTCCCACATTGACACGTGTCCCCATACCCCCAACACCTCTGTAAAAGCTGGGTGAAGATACCACTCCCCAACACAAACTACACCTTTTCCAAACTAATAAATCGATCCTCATTTCCAACAGAACTGTCAACACTTCTCATCTTTCATTTTCCGACGCTTTCTCGCGAACCAAACAGGCCCATGGACAACTTCTCCTACGGCTCTTACCCCGACTCCGGCGACTCCTCCTCCCCCCGCTCTCGAGAGATCGAGTTCGAAAACCCTTCGCCATGGGAGGACCACCAGAACCACCACCACCCTCCTCAGAACTACAAGCAGGCCAAGTTCATGTGCAGCTATGGCGGAAAGATCCTCCCCCGTCCCCACGACAACCACCTATGCTACGTCGGCGGCGAGACCAAGATCCTCGCCGTCGATCGCTCCATCAAGCTCCCCGCCTTGATCGCCAAGCTCTCCGCCCTCTACGGCGGCGACGACGTCTCCTTTAAGTACCAGCTCCCCGGCGAAGATCTCGAAGCTCTGATCTCCGTCTCCAACGACGAAGATCTCGACCACATGATGCTCGAGTACGACCGCCTCTACCGTACATCCGCCAGGCCGGCGAGGATGCGGCTGTTTCTCTTCCAATCGCCGGTTAATCTGAGAGGAAGTTTCGGGTCGGAAGGTTCTAGACCCGACCCTGAATTGTTCGTTGAGGCTTTGAATTCGGCTCCGATCATGCCACCTGATCATGTGATAAAGCCTCCGGCGGTGACGAACAAAGCCAAATTCCTCTTCGGTCTGGAGAGGGCCGTTGCGCCGCCGCCTCCTCCTCCACCACCACCACCTCCGCTGCCGCCCCCGCTTCCGGTGTTTCCGGCTGGTATCCAGCTCGTCAGTCGAGCCGTTGATTCAATTGAAACTGTCACCGGAGGCTACACGGGAGATTACTACACGCCGAACGTGGTCCCGGAGAAGTTTCCCGCTTCTTTGGCTACGGTTCCTCCTGCGGTGTCTGCTCCGGCCGGGTACTGGCCGGAGATGCAGGTTTCCAGCGGTGGATTTTCGACGCCGGTGACTTCACTTCCCGTAACGCGGGAGCAGCCGGTGTACGTGATCCCGGCCTCCGGCGGTGGCGGTGCGGTGTTTCATCAGCCGATGGTGCGGCCGGTGACTCGTCCGACTGCTCCAGTTTACGGCCACGTGCCACAGTGGGTGGCATCCGATATTTACGGGGAACTGCCAGTGTATAACGTGGCGCCGCCTCCGCCTTCACCGCCGCCACCACTGCCATTACCTCTCTCCGCCATGCCACTGTCTGCAACGCCACCGCCTATCACCACGGTGCCGCGGCCGAATATTCCTATTCCCTCGGCCGCAGTAGCGAATACTATTATTCCGCCTATCACCACGGTGCCGCTGCCGAATATTCCGCCTCCCTCCGCCGCGCTGCCGAATACTATTGTTCCGCCGATCTCAGCAGCGCTGCCAAATGTTCCGCCTCAATTGGCGAAGATTGCGGCCGCCACGTACCCGGAAAGTATGGGGATTGTGCGGCATGGTGCCGGCGTTGGTGCCGCTACTGAGACCGTGCCTTACGGGCCGGTGGCGTATGATGGCGCCATGGGGAGGCAGGTTTACTATGCTTCACCGGGAGGAATGGTGGTGGCCCCCACCGTGGCGCCCCCGGTGCCGGTGCTGCCGCGGACAATCCCGCCTTTGGCAGCGGCCGTGGCGGTTGGCTCCGACGGAAGGGCGGGTGGAGGGTTGGGTCTGGAGGGTAAGGTGGGGGTGGGGAAGGTTTCTCAAGGTTCTGTGTGATTATAGATTTATAGTTATATGATGCGTTTTAATTATTTGGTTAATTTCTTTTCCCTTGTGTTTTTGAGTTGATGAAATTATTACGTTTTGCAAACTTATCAATGATTAATTTCCATTTTATTTGAATATCTTTGGCATTCTTTTTGAGTTTTTAGTTGAAACAATTCAACTTTGTATACAATCTTGGCCAAGCGAATGTATTGGTTGGGTGTGTGATTAGTCCTACTATTGGAAGGTACGTGTCATGGAGCTTTGGTAAATTGTTCGTAGTCATACCTTTAAAAGTCCTCTTAGTATGGTTGATACCTGTATACTGCACTTTTTTTTTTTTTTTCTTGTCTCTATATTATACGTTTTTAAATATTAGATCTAATCAAAATCACATTAAAAAAAAAGATTTAATGGTTCAAAAACATGTAATTTTCATACTCTTCGGTTAAAATTATCAATTTTATTAAAAAAAAAACGTAGGTTTAGTTGGTCATTATCTATTTCAATAATTTATTAAAAAAAATTAACTAGTTTAAATCGGTCCCAAAAAAAACTAGGTTTAATCTCTTGACATCTATTTCAATTAACATCGTGATGGAATAACTGGAACTTAACATATCAAGACCATTTTAATAAAAAATTATCTTTTATCACCCACCTAATCATTTTATGGTGGTACGTAATCATAAAAATTGTGGAACTCATTAGTGAATAATCTAAAACGTATGAAACTAATTTTTGTGTTTTTCAACTCATTAAGATTCAGAGAAAAAATTTAAATCTCATACTGCCCGATCCTATTTCATGTAACATTTTTCTAATGAGTTATGACCTTTTACAATTGGAAGGTGCTACCTAAGTGAATGGCATTAGAGAGATCAAACAATGATAATTATTCAGAAAATTAAAAGAAAAAAGAGAAAGCAAATATTGTCCCATTTAAGAAGTGAGAACTAGAGTTGGGTATACTCCATTTGCTAATTTCATAAAATATTTGTTATATACAACATGAATACATATTAAATTATTATATATTTGTCTTATTTTTCTATTCCTATCAAGTTAAATTTTAATTTCTGGATATGTTATAACGACAACTCTTGTGTCCGGCACTTTATTTTTGTCGGATACGAACGATATTTATAACTGTTAATGTTTTGGGTTGTATCATGTATATAAATATATATATATATATATATGTATGTAGCTCATTTTTCAATAAATATTATGCTAGTCTTTGTCCAATTCCATATTCTTTATTTCGATCTTGGAAATGTAACAAAAGTTTGGGTTAAAAAAAAAAGAAAAAGAAACATAAGTGTAACATCAAGATTTTGATATATTCATAGTTTTGTATATATATACATTATTGGTTGTGGTATCTTATCTCTACAGTTGACGTGTGTGAGGGTTTAGTTAACTGTAGTGCTCATCCGAATAAAATTTTTTGACTTGAATCTTGACAGGGACTTCCCCAACCCAACTCAGCTGATATAATTTCCACAGACAGGTGTGCAATTTTCTTGAGAATCAAACACCAATCATATCCCAATACAAGTGTGTGTGTGTGTATATATATATATATATATATATTTATAAATATATACATATATGTATATAATAGTTGGGGTCATTTTCTTGTCTTATTTTCCATGCACCTTCATCAAATAATCATCACCTTCCACACTTTGGAGGTGTCAATGTTTTGATGACATGCTCTTGAGTTGGTGTGGCGCCAAATCATGGGGGATAATGTAGGAAAATTGCTTTGTTTTTTGAGTTGTTCTTTTTCATAACTTTGTTGACTTCTAATTTATTATGTTATCTTAAAATGAATATAATATCCATACACAATTTTTATTGTAGGATATGAAAAAATTCAGTTGTGATTTTGGATCGTCATGACTCTATTTTCACTACTAATTTACTATCTTTAATTTCCGGATTACTCTTTTACTTATTTGCATCTTCTATTTTTTTTTTTAATTACAAACTTATTGTAGAATGTTATAGCATTGTTCTATTTTTATGATGTATAGTCCAAGTTTTGACCAAATAGCTGATTAACTAACTAAAATTTTCTGGTTAATAGTAGTAAATTCTGAAATTCAAACGTTGAAATAGTAAATTTCGATGATCATCGGCATGAGGTGTCGGAAAAGATTCCGGTCATCTACAATGCTTAGAGAGGCTGCTTAACCTACAAAATAAAAGTTAATACTCAGACACGCTCAAGTCAGTATTAGAACTCAAAGAAAATATATATATATATATATATATAATGTAATGAAATGATGTTAGGAACACAATAGAGATGGAGAGGGGATGGAGAAGCCGTCAGAAAGATGAGAAGAATCTAAAACGAGCAATCCTTCTTGTAGGCTTTGTCCACGTTTTTATTGCTTGTTTAAAAAAATAAAAATAAAAATAAAAATAAATTAAAAAAAAAAAAGGCTTGGTGTTTGGTCATGGACTATAGATAAACCAGAATAATAATAATAAATAAGGAGATTCATATAATAGGAAAAACTGCAACGTTTATTTAGTTGTTGGATTGTAAGTTGTGAGTCTTAAGTCTCGTACCTCAAAAAATATTAAAAATAAAAATACCAGTATAATATTGTCACAAAACCTCAACGCACTGGCTTTCAAATGGACACTTCGCAAATAAGGGATGAGAATGACAATTGTATAGCATCATTGACCTCTGAAAACAAAATGTTGCAATGATGAATTCATTCATTAACGTACCTTTTGTTTTTTCCAAAAATACTTTTACAAATAAAAAATAAAATAAAATGCTAATATATGAAAATAAAAGCAAAAAAAATTAAAAAGACTATCTTCTTCCTTGAAAAAAAAAATAATAAATAAATATATATATATATATATATATAATATATAGAGAGAGAAAACCAGCCCAAAAAACATCATCCCCCATCATCACCATTGTCCATCGCCACCACTGTCATCATTGTGTTCCGGTAAGCATCAGCCTCCACTAAATTTATCCTCCGGGTGTTGATTTCCGGCTATAAGGAGAGAGGAGTATCCACATGTTTGTGAAATCCAACAATTTGACATTTCAGACCCTCTATTTATCTTTAAGTTGTTGTTTCAAGCTGTTCAAAGATTGGGCATCCATACTTTTTAAGAGTTGAATTTAGAAAAAAGGTAATAATAATCATGGTACTCTTATTTTGCACTATTTTGGCCTTCAAAATCTGTAAATTCAAAGAAAGCATAATATGAACAGTATAGGAGAAGATCGATCAGACCAACCAGAATGATTAACAGTATCCCACCATAATACTGAAGGTAGTTTGTCAAGCTACTAAAAATTTCAGCCATCGATAGTACCCTACTGTGCTACTTCCTCTTTTCTTACTATAATATTTAAAAATAAGAAATAATTACACAAAAAGTCTATTTTTAGATCCTCATTTTAAAATATGTCCCTTTTTTTTATAATATTACGTAAATATTCATTTTTAAATAAACAATCACTTGTACTACCCATTTTGCCCTTTAACCATATTTAACATTATTTTTCCTTGTTAGAATTCATTATTTTTTCCCTTATTTGTTCATCATTTCTATATTTTTATCTTAATGACTAGTTTTTTATTACAGTGATTGCTTATTAGATTTAGGTTTTTTTATGTATTTATATTTCTTAGTATGATTTAGGTTTCTTAGAAACAATTTTTTTATTATGATTTAGGTTCTTTATGATAATTGTTACATTATTATGATAATTTTTTTATAATATTATTGGTATTATTTTAATAGATAGTTTCTAAAGTTTTTTTTTTTTTGGATAAAAAGATAATTTTTACAATTTAAATATGATATGAAATTGTTTATTTCTTTATGGTAATTACTAGATCATTATGATACATTTTTAAAAGGTCCTGAAAGTCCATACTCTTTTATTTTATAAGGGAATATTACGATATTACTATATCATTATGATGTTCTTTCTTAATGATAATTAAAATATCATTATGATGTCTTTTTTAGGTTTTAAAGTGTCTAATATTTCTTTAAAATATCCTTTTTTAATATATTTGCTGTAAATTTATCTTAATGATCAATTATTTATCATAATGAATACTTTTCATATGTCATACAATTAATATTTGTTACGGTTCCATTTCTTTATAATAAATCAAGTAAAATGATTTATTTTTTCCTTTTATAAAAGATTCATTTAATCTGAAATGTTTTAGAGATTTTTTCTTTCCTTTTTTTTTATCAATTCTTTATTTATTTATTTTCAATTCTTGATGAAAGGGTAATATGGTTTTTATAAGTATCAATTTGGACATTTATGTAAAGAAAAGAAAAAATAGACATTTTTTAAATTATAATATTCAATTTCGACATTTATGTAGATAACCCAACAAAGACATTTCCACCATAATTTCTAATTTATTCACCAACAGTGGTAGATGCTACGACTGGTTTTTTCAACTGAAATATATTCATAGACCATTGCAACATTTATTCTTCCCAGAATACATGAAATTCTTCCCAGAATATTTGAAAAGTCAGCAAAACAAATAAAAACCATTGTGACTGGTTTTCGCATGGCGGCGAAAACGGGGTTCCTGTGCATGGCATTTGAGATTCGTCGGGACGAGATCTCACTACAAGGGACTTGAACAAAGGCTGGTGGGAGATCCCTACATTTGAATCTGTAGAGAAAGTAACGACATCGAGTGTCACATGATTTATGGAGGTGTTTAGAACAGTAACATTCCAAACTAAAATTTTGCAATTCAATTTTTTTTTTCTTTTTTTAAAATATCAACAAAAGTTTTATCTAATTTTTGCAACGTTTAACAAGTTCAACCTAAATATTTTTACTCAAATCGACTAACCAAACAGAAATTTAATCTCATGCAACACCGGCAGCATAGCAAACCCCACATGAGGGAGACCATGTAGTGATGCCATCCTTGGCATTGGTGTTTCAACGGTCTATTTTATTAAAGGGTAGAATGGTCCTCAAAAGTCTATTTTATATAGTGTTAATGTGAGATTAGAGCTATAAATATGGATAGGTTAGACTGGCTGGTCCATGGCCTGCCTCTTTAATCCTGGGCAAGTCTACCTAAAGCACCAAGGGCGAGGTTTTAGGCCAATGGTTGTAAGCCTTTTTAATTTTATTTCCCCCCAATATTGCACATAAATATCAACATTCTATTGAAATATAAGAGAACGAAATGAATAATTAAAGTAAATAGCATGTTCCAAATTATTTAGAGTAAAAAGTATTAAATTGCAAATTTACTATGTAAATACCTGATTTATAATATAAATAATGAATAAATTTGTTATTTATTTAGTTACTTAGTAAATTTACTATTTATTTTAAATATTTTAAATATCCATTAGTTATTTCAATTATTTACGGCAAATTAGTATTTATTATAGGGAGAGGCTGTGGTAGAGCCTCTCCCAAATGACTCTACTGGTAGAGTTATTTTTTAAACCGTTGAAATTTAATCGAAGGTTGAAATATTATTGGTGTACCATATTTATTATACACCTTACCTCAGATAATCTTTCTCACCCCAAGTATTCTCCATCGCCGGCGACATTTTCCGCCGCCAGTGACGGACGCCGACGACTTACCCCCGACGCCGGCGTCCCACCTCCGGCCTCCCACCACAGGCCCCAGCCCCGGCTGGTCGGCCGGCCGCCGGCGACCCCCCTTTCCCTCTCTTCCCCTCTCTCTCTCTCTTCCCCTCTCTCTTCCCCTTTCTCTCTCTTCTCTTCTCCCGACCCACCTCCGGCACCCCCCCCACCACCGGCCCCACCGGCCCCCAGCCCGCCCCCCGGCCCCCCCACCTGCCCGGCGGCCCCCCTCCCCCAGCCCCCCACCACCGACCGCCGGCCCTTTCTCTCTCTTCTCCTTTCTCTCTATTCCCCTCTCTCTCTTCCCCTTTCTCTCTCTTCTCCTCTCTCCTGCAGGCCCCCCACCCCCGGCGCCCCCCCACCACCGGCCGGCCCCCACCCAGCCCGGGTCGCTGGCGACCCCACCCCTCTCTCTCTCTTCCCTTTTCTCTCTCTCTCTTCCCCTTTCTCTCTCTTCTCCCGTGGCCCCCCACCCCACCACCGGCCCCAGCCCCGGCCGCCCCCCACCCCTCTCTCTCTCTTTCCCTTTCTCTCTCTTCCCCTTTCGTCGGGGGGGCTGGGGTGGGCTGAGGGGGCCGCAGGAGAAGAGAGAGAAAGGAGAAGAGAGAGAGAGGGGTGGGGTCGCCGGCGGCCGGGGCTGGGGCCGTTGGTGAGGGGGCACCGGGGGTGGGGGGGCTGCAGGAGAGAGGAGAAGAGAGAGAAAGGGGAAGAGAGAGAAAGGGGAAGAGAGAGAAAGGGCCAGCGGCCGGTGGTGGGGGGCCGGGGGTGGGTCACCGATGTTGGGGTGAGTCTCCGGCATCGGGGGTGGGTCGACGGCGTCTGTCGCTTCTCGCTGCCGACGGAGAAGACTTTGGGTGGGAAAAGTAATATGAGGTAAGGTATATGATAAATATAGTACATCAACAATATTTTAACCATTCGATTAAATCTCAACGGTCAAAAAAAAGACTTTACCAGTAGAGACCCTCAACAGATTCTCCCTTTATTATAATTCATGTATAATAATATACAGCTTGGCCTTTGGTCTTTCGGGCCATAAAGCAGCCCTATCCTTCTTGCGGGTCCTTCTGGCCCATTTGGGCCGAGTTCCACAACTATAGCCACTTTTTTTTTTTTTTAATTACAAAAATTCATGTGAACTTAAAAAAAATGTAACCAAATCATGTGTTGAATTAATTTTTACTCCATAATAAATTTAAAAAAAAAAAAAACACTCTGTCATAATATAATATGATATCATAAATTTATTTTTTTTTTTTTTAAATACCATTACTTGATATTCATGATATAATCACTCTCACCAACTGATAATTAATTAATTAACAACTTGATAATTATATTTATTAATTATTAGTTGTTTATCAATTAATAACCGTAATTAGTAAAAATATATATATAAATTGATTAGAATAAAAAAAATTTCCAACCAAATATCATCAGAATTTCACAAAATTCATAAACCATCTAACCACAAAACTGAAATCGAAGAAAAAAATTCAGAAATCTCACATGATCAAATCTTCCCACCCATCCTCCCCACCCCACCCACACCACCCCCCGCCGCCCGCCATCCCCCAAACCCCCAAACCCACCCCCCCCCCCCCCCCGCGCGTTCCTTAACTCTTCAAAGCTCCGCCTCCACCTTCGTGCTCTCTCTTCAAAGCTCCGCCTAACCCTCCGCGTCCTCATGATCGTTGGATCTCCGATGTGGCTACGAACAGACGAGATCGACTCCACGCGAGAGACCATGACGACGAAGATCCACCAAGATCTGCATGTTTCCGGCTACGGAAGCCAGAGACTGTGAGCCAGAGTTCAGTGACTCCAACGACCAACGACCGAATCTACGAGCGAGAAGAGAGCCTGAGAGAGAGAGAGAGAGAGAGAGAGAGAGAAAGATCAAGGACAACCTAGATCCGTGCCAACGAGATTCACTCGCGCTGGCGAGCTTCAATCGTGCCGGCAATAGCCGGTGACGGCTAATTCCGTGAGTGAGAAGAAAGAGAAATCTGGCATAGAGATTCGCTCGTGTTGGCGAGCTTCGCTGTCGCCGGCGACGACCGGTGGAGGGTGTGTCAGGGACAGGGCGGGAGAGAGAGAGAGAGAGACTGGGGAAGAGAGAAGGAGAAATTGAGAAAATAAAAAAATAAAAATAAATTTAAAAAAAAACAAATTAGTGGGATATTAAATAATTTAATTTAATATATGGCATCATGTTTATGGCAAATTATGCCATAATTTTTAAGTTTTGACAAAAATCAATCAACACTCAAAAATTGTGGCATGTGACCTAATTTTTTATATATTTATTGATCAATATGGTATAAATTTCTTTATCTTAACTAACAATTTTAGTTTTATTTTTTGATCATATATTTGATACATCTTTATATTTGTATCCACTATAATATTAAAATTGATAATTTTTAATTTCATAACACTAAAATTCTCACTTTAATGTTAAAATTGAAAAAATTATAAGGGACTCTTCACCTAATTTTCTCATATCTATTCATACTAGAAACGTGAAAACAGGCCTTCCAAATTAAAAAGGCCCAAATCCCATTTTATTTTAGCTACGTTTAGTAAATCAATTCAAACTTAAATTTTTCATATTAGTTTTGTTTTTTTTTTTTTAAAAATCAACAAAAATTATAATTAATTTTTAAAAAATTAACCAACTCCAACTTAAAAATTTCAACTCCAATCATAACACCACATGAACTTTATGTCACTATCACTTATAATTTCTCCCACACCCTCTTTTCTCTTTGTTTCCCTCTTCGGCCTTTGCTTTCTTCACAGAAGCTCCCTCTTTTTCTCTTTGACAAAAAAAAAAAAAAAAAAAAAAGCTTCTTCACCTTGCTACACATCTCCAGAAAACACCCGAGCTCCGCACGTCGACCTTCACTGGCGTTCTCATCGACGACGAAAAGGCGGAATATTTTCGGAAGAAAATCTAAGAAAGAATACTCATTTCTGCACTCCCAAAATCTGCATAGTTCTCCCCCACTTTACACTATTTTTCCTTTAATTTCCTTGCCATAATTTCGTTTCAAACCTGAGTCAAGTGTTGTACACTGTTCATGTAGTAATTGGGGTATTATCTGATGTTCACTCTGCTCTTATCTTCAGTAAGCTACGAGAGTTCTCTATTCTTCCACTGCCAAGAATCTCCTGCAAAATGCATATATATGTATATGTATATGTATACGTATATATGCATTTGCTTTCACCTTTTTACGTTTTAGTAATAGAGATAGAGATAGAGATATGTGTGGATACCTTTTTTATAATTCTTGATATAATTTAAAAGTGGCCATTTTCTTTCTCCATGTTGAAGCTAAGATATCAACAACGTCAATTTTATTTTTTCTCACTTTTTTTTTTCCTCGTTACTGAAATATGAGATTAGTGATGTCCTTAATTATACTCTCATTTATTACATACTTTCGAAACTTATTAGGATCACAGATATACTGAAATGGGACTAATTCACATTATTATCAATAATTTTATCAAACATATAACCTCACTAATTCATAACACTTAGACCCAATTGAGATTGTTTTTAGAACCGTTGAAAAACACTTTGCTTAAAGGAAAAAATCAATGCACTTTTTAAATTATTTTGAGAAATTGGTTTTTGCACTACAAGGGCAGAAGAAACCCAACATTGCGCCTTGATACGAAACAAATTAAAAATCAAACTCTGACCTATAAGAAAGAGAGTCACATATCGATCATCTCTTATTATTGCGCCACCATTATTAATCATTCCTAAACTTCTTTATTCGATTCCCTTTTAACTTGCACAAGTTATCCCAAGCCAAGTATCTAGGAATTTGAGGAGAATACTGTGAAAGCAAGTTTAGGATATTCATACTACAAGTTTCAAAGGTTCTAGCAAATACAAAAGAATCATATGGATGTTATGTGGGAGAATTACAGTCAAAATCACGTGCCAAATGATAATTAAGAACTATTAATTAAGTAGTTATTTAACTAATATATAATTAGTTTAAGACTTGGAATGAGTTGTTTCCAACTCAACAAATTAACAGTTGCTTTTGTAGCATAGAAATTGTGTTTTAATGCTTAGATCCAATTAACAACTACTAATGGACAGTGGCAAAACGAGAGAATTTTTCTACTAGGACATCATAAGTAAAATTAATGATAATTATAATTTTATATATTTTAATTATACATTACAATAAGGATACAACTAAAATTCTATAAAAGTTTTATATGTCAAAACAAATTTTTAATACTTAAGTGGGGGCACGTACCTTTTCTCATTCAACTAGATTATGGTTTCGCAACTGTTAATGAAATAATTAATAATGATTAATTTATTTATTTCCATTGTCCAAAAGGACAACATTATTAGAAAAAATTGTTATAACAAGAACTTTACTTAAATGGTTACTGTTTTTTTTTTTTTTTTTTTTATAATAAAGTGAAGGGAATATTATTTGAAAGTTGTGGAGAATTTTACACTTATTACCCCAAAAATAAAGGCACGAACTACCCAAGTACTTGCACTTGCCAGATTCTTTAACTCACATGCTCTCCATTGTTGATTGATTCTCACGCTTTTTGCGGGAACCTTCCAAAGGAGTCAAATTATTCAGAAATATATATATATATATATACACACACACACAGAGGAATAATTTTTTTTTAATTATTAGATTAATTTTTTAATGATCTTATTTGTGGTTGATAATTTTTTAATGATCTTATTTGTGGTTGAAGTAGTTTAATTTTTACACTAGAACCTCTTATTTGCTGTTATAAACTTTTAACAAAAACATTTATAAATTAGATTACTAAAAAGAATTTAACAGTTAAACATATTTTTATAGATAATGTAAAAGCAAGAAGTCTACTCGTTAAATTAATATATATATATTTTCCCCTTTTTGCCAGCTGTTGATGAAAGAGAGAGAAGTTACATGCAAATAAGCAAATGACAAGACTCTAGTAGCTTTGCAGGGATAAAACTTCTGATAAGAATTCCTAGTTTGATAAATGTCCAACACCCTATAAAATGACAAGAACCACCGAACACACCAAACTTCAGTTCAATAAATAAAACAACTGCTATTCCATCTTTGCCGTCATAAATATATATTTATATGTACATTTATGGATTTAAATAATGTAAAAAGGTATTGTATATGGATACATTTGAAAGTTATAATTTTCTATTTAAAATTTTATAAAAGAAGTAATAAATTTTTATTTAAAATCTTATAATATGATCTTATTTAAATATAAATATAAAAACAACTATTATTAAGTAATATTATATTAAAATCACTTAAATATCATAATATTTTTAAAAATACATTACAAGTGCCATTTTTATAAATGTGGGATAAAGTCCATTCTTATATCCTTATATAATAATATTATAATAAACTAACTAACGAGAGTTTACCTAAAGTCTGCGTTTTTCTGGAGCTTTCTCCAAACATTCTCTCAACATCTCTGTCTCCATTTGGTATGTTAGTTGGAGAAGAAAATTTTAAGTTAGAGTTGGTTGATTTTTCAAAAACTACTTATAATTTTTGTTAACTTTTTTAAAAAAGACAAAAATTAATATGAAAAAATACAATTTAATTAGAGTTAAACTTAAACCCTAAACCAATCATTTGTCTTATATTCTCAAGTTTTCTTCTGATCATTCGAAAATGTATTATTATAATAAATAGGCTCTATATATATATATATATATATATATAACCTTACACAACCAAATCTAAATAGCATTTTTCCTGTCAATTAGTATTCTCTGCTGGCACTCGTGCTTTCTTTTATTACATTATTGGTTTTTTTTTCAGTTGCAAATATGAGCGGGATAAAAAATGCTTACCCATATCCGGCTCCAGGTACTTCTAACATCTATGTGTATATTTATATGATTTTTTTTGTGCTAGAAGTATGTTTATATGATTTACAGTAAACAGTATATGTAAATATACTATTGGTTTGTCCGTGTATATTTGATACTTAAATTTTTTCTGATTTACTGTTTTTTTCTCTCTATTCCTATATCAGGAGAAAAATAATTAGCCCCTCTGCTTAATCTCAAGCTGTTTAATTTTTCTATATTAGCTAGCTAGGAACTGGAATTTCTTTGGTGTTTTTTTTTTTTTTTTAATTATTAGTTTGAAGTTCATTTTTTGCTTTTTGTGGATACAAAATTTTTTTTTTTTTTCATTTGAAAATCAGGCATATATGAAAGACCTCCTGTGATGGCACCTCCTCCATATGCCCCTCCTCCTCCTCCAAGTGACACTGGTTTTCTTGAGGGATGGTATGTCCTCTTTTTTTTATTATTATTATTTTATTTAATTTCTTTAAAACGTTTTGGGATAGAAAATTGTGCACTCGGATAATCTCAAAGAAAATAGTATATTTCGACATATTTTTAGATTTTCTCATTAAATGCATCATATATTTACTTATACTAATGAGATTGAATCGAAATCAAAATCATAACTATTTAATATTTATATATACCTTTCTTATCCAGTTTGTCTTTCTTTAGATAAGCTATTCATTAATCTTTCTTTACTTTCCTTTACCTTCAAGAAACCACAATTAAACTACTAATTACAGAGAAAGTTCCTTAAATTTCACTCATTTGACACTTTCGTTTTTTTGTTCTTGTTTTTGTTTTTTTGTTTGTTTGTTTTTTCTTTTTTTTCTTTTTTTCTTTTTTTTTTTTGGTGTTATTTTCTTATTGAAATTTGGGTTGCAGCCTTGCGCAGCTCTATGTTGCTGCTGTCTCTTGGATGAGTGTTGTTGTGACCCTTTTCTTCCTTTACTTCCCCTACTACTAAATACTTATCAATCTTCGATAATTTTGTTGTGATTTTCTGGTGTTCCTTTTTTTCCTTTTTTTGAAAAATGGTTTAGGGATACTGTCATTAATAAAATGTCGGTTTCATTTATAAACTTTATATTATGAGACCTACTTTTTATTAGTGGATAGTTTTATACATAAATTTAGAGTTTTTTTTTTAATGTATAGTAAAGAAAAGGATTCTCCTTTTTTTTTTTTTTTTTTTTTGTAGGGAAGTTAAAGAAAAGGTTTCTAGCTGCTGTAATCTTATAATTTTGTAGGTAATAAATTTTAACTGTGTTTCTGTTACTTAACGTGATTATTATCCTGAAAATTTTTCATTAATTAATTTTTAATGACTTAACTCAGTAGAGTATGGATAGGGTGTAAAGCAAAAAATGAGGTCGTTCAATAAATTAAGTGGGCTATGAAAAAAATAATAAAAAAAGATTGCTATGCCAAACTTTGGACTGGTGAATAAGCTGGCATTTTTTTTAGGAAAAAAAAAAAAAAAAACAGGGAAGAATGAAAAACTAGCATTATTTATATTTATGGTTTTCTACAACAATATGACATAAGACCATAAAAGGAACAAATTAAATACAAGTTCCAACCAAATTGGGATAAATGAATGTAAAAAAGCTTTAGTAAATTTTTTCACGAAAAGCTTTTACAATCCCAATTAATGACTATTCTCCGTAAGTCCTCGCTCTATAATAACGTTAATCATTCCATTGATATTGAAAGGCCCTTTTGCTTTTTTTTTTTTTTTTTAGAAAAAAAAAAAAAAAAAGAAGAAGAAGAAGAAGCCCCTAAGAGGGGTATCTACATAGATAGGGGTGTGATTTGATTAGGTACGTAGTGTTTATAATATCTAGGAAAAAAATTTTAAAAGCATTATTTAGATCATCTTTGCTTTAAATGTCATTTGTCACAAAAAAAAAAAAGTTCAAGATAATTTGCTGGTTTGCTCTCTATTTTATTTAAGTCAACTTTTTTTTTTTTAAGAAATTGTCCTTTTTTTTTCGCTTAAAAGCATTCAATTTTTTTTGTTAACAAACACTAAAATTTTAACATAAAATAACACGTTAATCACATATGATTTACTCTTTAAGGGTAATTAAGAAAAAAAATATACATGTTTCAATTTTCATTTGTCATATATGAGATCTATTCCATCAAATTTTCAACCTTTATAGTAAGAAAGAACAAATTGCACATTTTTAAAGAGCATAGGGATCTTTTAGCTACAAAAAAAAATTGGGGATCAAATTGTAATTTTATAAAAAGAGTAGGGACCAAACAAGCAATGTATCTAAAATTTTCACAAAAAGTGTGAAAATAACGAATTTGACATATTATCTTGCTTTATGCTACAATTTATTATTTTGTTTTTGATATTATATATAATTTTTTATTGTTATTATTAAGCTTTTGAAACTCATTAAAAAAAACATAAACTGTCAGAATAATTTAAAAATGATAATATTATGATTATAAAATTTTAAAAAAAAAAAAATCAAGGAATCAACAAATCTATAGCCAGTAAATCTCAAAATTAAACTTATGATTTAGCATTTGATAAAAATATCATTATGTTAGAGAGTGATAATCTTACCAAAATCTCAAAATTCGACTTTCACACATGAATTTGGCATTACGTCGGAGTTGCTCAATAATAAAACTATTTGGGAATTAGGCACAAACAACAGGAAACCAAAAGTCTTTCATCGACCCTATCTCCGGTCATGGTAGGCATGTTGAACTGGTAACCTAGCCGGTGACCATGAATGTCTCGGGTTTAGTTTGTCTTCCAAGCCCAACATTCATTCAACATTTACCCTTTGTCATGTTTTGCTTCGGCTTGGCTGTCGCTAGTGCCTTGGGCGGAGGTTTTCTTCACGACTATTTGAGTGCTTGTAGTTTTGTTAAATGAAATTCTTCGTGCATCCAAAAATAAAGAAACAAAGCAAAATGGCATAATATATGGAATACTATGTTTTTTTTTTTTTTTTTTAGATGATGTCATGAGTTGGTATTATGTTATGTCTTAATCAGCTACATGTAACTAAAAGTAGGGATGTTTACCAAATTCATATATTGGTTCAATCCAAATCAATCTATCCAATTTGATTGACTATAAGGATTTTAGATTATTTTTCAAATCGTTTTATAAAGTAAAAATGAAGCCACATGTCATCAGTTGGATTGATTTTTGCCATAAGAAAAAAATATCCTCTAAAATGTCATGATCATTTATATAAGGGAGTGTCTATGGTAGAGCCTCTTTGAGGAGCACTACTATAGAATTCAATAGAGCTCAATTTTAGAGCCACCAAGATCAAAATGTATGGATATGATTGTGTAGTTGTATAAAAGGTCACATACACATGGCCATAGTTAATCAAATTTATTCATTTTCATTAAAAAAAAAAAAAGAAATTAAAAAAAAGGACGCGAGTGCAGAAGACTTCCCCCCGACATATGCCCTCGGCTGCGATCCCACCCTCCGATTGCCATCTCTGGCGAGAAAAGGTCCCCCCCTCCCTGACGGCCTCCCTGGGGCCAAATCCCGCTAGCCCACAACACCCCTCCGGACCTCTAGCAAAGTCGCCCCCACACCCCTGATAGCCTCCTCTCCTCCCACCCCCCCCCCCCCCCCTGATAGCCTCCCCCCACCGATGGCCTCCCAAGACCCCCCAGCCCCCTCGCACGACCTTCAACAAAGTTGCCCCCCCCCCCCCCCCCCCCCCCCCCCAACTCTAGCAAAGTCACAACCCCCTTGAGGCCTCAACGGCTCCCTGTAGCCAGATCTCGCCGGCCACCCCTGCGATGAACCACCCATCCCCACCCCCAACTCATTAATGCTGAGCCCGAGCCTTCCCCCCCTAACCTTCCACCGATGAAGTTATTTATTTCTTTCTTTTTTTAAAATTATTTTTTAATTTTTTAGTCTACACTAATATGTGATAAGGTGTATTATAATTACCATACATAAACAACAAATCAACCGTTAATTATATTTAAACGGTTTAAAAATTAAGTCTTTCTCCTTCGTTTTTCTCTCTCCCCGTGATCGCCGACTCTCTTCTGCAATGATGATCTGGTCCCGACGTTGCTTGAGGTCTGCGTGGAAGAGATCTAACTCCGGTAATGGTGGCAGCTTTTGTTTCTCTCCTTCCTCTCCGTGACCGATGATCTGAGATCGATGGTGAGGCTTAGAGATCTAGCGCGTTGGGAGGCATGGAGATCTGGCTCCGTGCATGCGGACTTCCACCACTAGTGAAGCTCGATTTAGGCAGTGTTTCTGGTGGAAGCGCGTAGGAGTTGAGATCCGGCGCGATTGCGACTGCATGACGATGGGTGCTGGTGGCTGTTCTGGTATTCTAGAGGATTGTGTTTTTGTGTTTTCTTCATTTTTTATGTACGTTCTCTGGTATTTTTTGGTTTTTTGTATTTATAATGAGTTTTTAGGAGTTTTTTAGAGTAATCAGGTGATAAACCCGATGGATTTGACGGTTATCGGTCGGTAACTAATCAATATTCTGTTGGTGGCGGTAGCTTCCGATTGGTTATCAATCGGGACTTGTCGGATGAGGTGTTTACCAACTAGTATTCACATGGTTACCTCCCGGTGATCATCAATCAACTAAAATTGTCGTGGACAGTAACTATGCAGTATCTTGTTACCAATCGATAACTAAATAATAACCGTTTGATTACAAATTGGTGACTATCGAATGACCGGTATCGTTGTATATACTAGCCGTATCTTGATTATTAATCAGTAACCAAATAATTCATAAGTAAAGAGATTGCATGCCAATGATACGGGCTCAGAATGGACAAAATCATACCAAATAAAGGCATGTATCATTAAAGTATAATTATATAATAATATGATATCTTATAAAATTATAGATCAATGATTATAGTTTTATACAATGTTATTATGACACAATATGACATCATTGAATAATGATAGACCCGTCATTCTTATGCATTTCTCATAAATAGGATTTTAAGATAATTGTTACTATATATAAATAAATAAATAAATAAAGGTTAACAAAAGGGTAAAATTGGCTATATATGTAGAACATATTTGAAAATTTACCATTCCTAAAATATTTTGACACTATTGCATATTTTAACTTCACTTCTCCAATCTTGTCACTTAGCTTACGTTTGATTCGTCAGTTAAAAATGAAAAATTTAAATTAGAGTTGATTGATTTTTTAAAAATTATTTTTAAATTTTATTGACTTAAAAAAAAAAGACAAAAACTAAGATAAAGAAGTTAAACTTAAATGCTAAATAAAACCTTAGTTTAATTTATCAACATATAAAGACTATTTTACCCTAAAACAAATAATAAAAAGAGTAATATAGTAATTGAATAATTATTTTTCATCAATTGTTTTACCTTTCTCTATTTATTACCAAACAACATAAAGAATTACTATAATCCTATGTATTTTTCACATTCTTTTATCTTTTCAACTTTTTTATCTTTCTTCCTCATTCTCGTCAGAAAAGTTGTACTCTGGTTCAGTAACGGGTTACAAAGTACATTTTCTAAAATTAAAAAAAATCTAAAAGAAAAAAAAAAGAAAAAGAAGCACGTATAAACTACGGCTTTGTTTGGCATATACACTTATTTTAAATTAAACTGTACTTTTTTTATCATGTTTTTTATCTTTTCTGAAAAAAATTTTGGTCTTTTCTGAAAAAGTCAACAAAAATTACTATTTAAATTTAAAAATCTCAACTCAACTCAAACTCAACTTATACACCAAACACCCTCATTTGTGAAAGGATTTTATTGGACAAGATTTTCAATTAAAAAAAAAAAAAAGTATTGGACAACTTTGATCGGCTGAATTCAACCCCACTAAGGCTAGTCAACTATGGTGAAATGGTGATCAGATGTCTTATTTATGTATATGTTGGAAAACAAGCAAACCTAACTTCAGATCAACAAATGATCAATCCACAAATTATTTCTTTTTTCCTAGTTTTTTTTTTTTAATGTGAAAATGACCCTTTTGCGTACCACAAAACATGCACTATTGTTTTTCCTATTTTTTTAAAGAAGTAAACTCCTCTAATTTTTTATAGACAAAATACAACTAGCGCAAGTAGAATAATATTATAATCAAGAAAAAAAAAAAAGTAGAATACTGTAAAGTATACATTCTTTTTTTCTTTTTTTTTGGCGACATACAATGTCGACAATCTTGCTCATTTTGTATCATGTAAATACTAATTTTTTGTTTAATAAAGTACATGACAATACGATTTTTTTTTTTTTTTTTAGGAATATTTTTATCTATGTCACTTAAAATTCCCATTTTATTCTCTGCACTTTAATCACTTTACTTCTTTAATTTTAGATAACCCCACTAAACACCCTTTATTAGAATTTCTTTAAAAAAATATATGGATTAAGAGGGGGTTAACTATAGTCACTTGGTATTTTTTCCGTTTATTTTTAATAGAAGTTCTAACATAAGAGGTTAAATGGGACTAATCCTCCGCTTTTTTCTATACATTTTTAATTAAAAAATTAACAAAAAGGATTAAGTGATATTAAATCAAAATTGAAGGGGGTAAAAGGGAAAATTTAAGAATTTAAAAGATAAATGGGAATGACTTTAAACTTTTACAAAAAAAAAAAAAAAAAAAAAAAGTGTGTGGGGTCTCTTTTGTCTTGGAAGTGAATTTTCGTAAATTGATATGAACTAATTTTCCCAGCTTTTGACATCCTCTAAACTTTTTAAATTTGACAACTTAGTCTCTAATTTTTTTTCTTAGCAATCAACCCACTTAATTTATAATTCTTAACACTGTAAGTTCTTATTACTCAATTTCATTAAGATTTTGTATAGTTTTTTGTACATGACTTTCACATAATTATAGCCCAAAAAGGGCATTGCTAATAATTTTTACTTGATTTCAATAGTTTCTTTTGAAACTTAAACGTAATTCAATTATAAATCAAACATGAACCTAAACTTTAAAAGTAATTTGTATTAAATTAAGAAAAATGATCAACAATATCCTCTTGGAATATAACTATGTGCAAGTGCAAGTTATGTGGAAAAAAAAATCCAAATTTTAATTAATTTGAACAAAAAGGACTAACAATATCAAAAAAATTCAGGGAATTAATTGCCAAGGGAAAAAATTTAGAGACTAATTTATCAAATTTGAAAAATTCATGTGAGATCCATACGAAATAGCTCTTTTTATTTTAGTTTTATTTTAACTAATCTAATATTTAAAAATATGCACTACTAATAGTGTAAATAGTGGTTGTAGACGTAGCCTAACGGTAAAACCATATATGATCCGATCTCAAGCTCAAAAAAAAAAAAAAAAGTGTAAAATAGAAAGATCCTACAAAAAAAAAAAAAGGAATTTTTTCGCTTTGTGATTGTTAAGGTCCAGATGCTATTGTTCAAAGTAAACGGCTATAATAAACTAGGAATCTTTAGCTTTAAGAACCATGATAGATGCTGAATTAATACATTGGCTGAGGAATCCTACGGCTCATGGTGAGTGATTAGGGTAGTGTAATATTAGAAAAACAACCATTTAATTTCTTTTCTAAATTCATTAGTTAGGGATAGAAATTAATCATTCAGAGCCAATTTCCATCTTGTATCATATAGAGTAGACCTTTTTAACTTTTGAAAATAATAAACTTCACCTTATAATTTGTGTCAATTTAACCTTTCACGAATTAAACCGTTAGAAATGACTGTTGGTATTATGATTCATATAATGCTTGATTAATAAGTTTAAAAAAAAAATACATGCATTTTCGAATTATCTTCCCTTTAATGTACTTGTGACATTCTACAAGATGTGGTGAAACTATCATCTCAAAAATTGTTTGGAATTAGCTCCCAAAACTGTATTAAATCACGAATATCGCCCGTCAGCAGGGAAAAATTATTCAAAGATTAATCCACAATTGTTGTGTCAATATATTTAACTTCAAAGACCTCATAAAAGAGACAATCTAAGAATGAGTACGGTACTCTTAATAAGAAGGGTTAGGATAATTTAGTTTGACATTTCTCGCATTTAGAAGGCAAAAAAAATAGATTTGTAAGTGTAGCCGTGCCAAATGGACCAACCTGTGCATGTGTTTGTTGTATTATTATTACTATTAATCATTTAATATATAATCATTTTTGGTCTATAATAAGGTTTTGTTAAGCAGAGTGCAGAATCAACACGCATTAAATATTTTTTAATATCAAATCATTTAATATATAATCTTTTTTTTTTTTTACACTCAAAAAAAAAAAAATTTTTATTTAAGTTGAAGGACCACTGTAATACAAGGTTAATTCAAATTTAAGTAGCTCATGATAATTTTTTAAACGCTTAGTTGGTACATTGCAAAATCCTTGTCTTAATTATGTCACTTAAAATTAAATTCCACGGAAAGTATTTAGTTACGTTTTTAGCTAAAGTAGTAGTAAAATAGTAAAGAACCATTGAAAAGTTTTTTTTTTTTTTTTTTGAGCATATATTCAAAGTTAATTGCCCTTCGTTTCAAACGTTTTAAAGAATTAAAATGAGACTTTTTCCAATAATTTGAGGACAAACATGTTTTCAATTTTTAATTTATTGTACGCCACTATATAATCAATTAATATATTAAATAAATAAAATAAGCAATTGAATGTGTATATAAATTGGATGGGTACGAATTGGTGATAGTTTTTGTCTTTGTTTTGTTTTTTGTTTTTTGTTTTTTGTTTTTGTTTTTATAATAATGGGAATGAATATCTTTGGAAAAGAATTAAATAGCCATGTTACCATATAAAAAGCTCATAAGCCAGGTCTGTGTTATTGGCAAAGCCTCACTTACCCTTCTGAATCATCAGCATCTTATTCTATTTTTTGTTCTTTTGCACTGGACTTTTTCTGTTGTCATTTAGTGGGGCAAAAGAATCCATCTTCAAATATGATTTTTTAAAAAAGTATTAACAAAAATATATATATATATATATCATTATCAAAAATAAAATCCATCTTCAAATAGAGTTTCCTTCGAACTAAAACCCAAATAAAAGAAGAATGGGATATGACTTGCTTGGATTGGAATGAATATCTAGGAGAAATAGGGAATACATAATAAATAGCATATTTGAAAAAGTTAAAACAATTAAGTAAATAGCATGTTTTCGAATATGTAGAAGTAAACAGTATATTTAGTAATAAATAAATTATTTACCTAGAAAATGTTTTTTACTTAGGCAAATAAGTTTTTTTTTTTTTTTTTTTGTGAAAAAAAAGTATTTACTCATAAATATGTTATTTATTTCAACAGGTATGTAAATATGTTAATATATCTTTTGGTTTATGTAAATATGTTACTTATCTCTTTCTCTCCAATATATATATATATATATATATATATATAGATATGATTTGTGCTCTTTTTTTTTTCTGTAGAATACTGCTTGCTTTTTGTTCTGTTTTGTTCTCATTTGGATGATAAGGCCTAAGTAACAGGCCGATATGAACAAAACCAATTGAAAAGTCTAGGCCCATAATTTTTTTTGGTCCCAGTGTAGGCCCATAGTTTAACCCATTAAATTTGGAGATATTTGAAAAATTGGCCCTTTTTAAAGATTTTTTAATAAATATCCTGTAAAAAAATATTCATTAAAAATAATCAACTAACACTTATCACTTGATGGGTGGTTGATTATTAATTGACTCATATTAATATATATTTTTATTTATCAGTTCCTTATAAACTAAATATATCAATCGATTTTTAATAGTCCTCGACCATTTAAAATAAATTTCAATCATTTTTTTAACTTATAAAAAAGTGTTTGGTGAATGAGTTGAGTTTGGGTTGAGTTGACTTTTTAAAAAGTAGTTATAAACTTTATTAATTTTTCAGAAAAAGATAAAAATTAAGATAAAAAAATACAGTTGGAGTGAAACTTAGTTACCAAACAAGCCTGGGTCCAAAAACAATCCATCTGTCTAATTTTCTCTTAAATTTGTAGTTCATTATGATTCCAGGTTTTTTCTTTCTTTATTATTTGTCCCCTGTCAATGGTTCTAGTCTCACTCTCTCTCTCTCTTTCTTTTATATAAATATATATATATATATATATTTAAATATGGTTCTGGATATTGACAAACTAGTCAAAATCTTTTTTTCCCCCTCTCAAAAAGGGTACACTGTATTGATCATGTACAGTACCAGGCCAAATACCTTTTTTTTTTCTTTTTTTTTTTATGTGCATAGTCGAGTGGAAAACAAAGCAGGTAAAATGATTCCATTTACATTGAAAACTTTAGCTTAAAAAAAAATGTTCGAGACTAGTGCCCATAAAGATTCCTAGATAATCAAAGGAGTTTTTGCATATGCATGTTAGCAATATTTTCGTACTACCAATTATACTAGTTATATAACACACATAATATATAAATATATATATATCTGACGATGATATGACAATTACGTGATCAGAGATGGAGGTATAAAGGTATGAGAGGGGGCTTAAGTCCCCCTTCAACTTTTTATTAATAATGTTTTTATATATGTAGTTGATAAAAATTTACAAAAAATCTCCCCTAAAAAATTATATTTTTTATTTTATTTCTCTAAAAATTAAAACTTGTTGTTACTAGCCCCCCTCACCAAAGTTTATGGCTTTGTCACTGGACGTGATTGTCACGTGACAAACAGAAAAAGGGGTACGAAAAGAATGTTGCTTCTTTTAAGAGATATATATATATTACATATATATATATATGTATATTTATATGTAGTATAGAAGTATGGATTACTAAGTCAAATAGTCAAGTAAAAATGTATAAAAGCAAGGGAATTAAAAATGAAAAGAGTTTTGCTAAATAGCATGTTCTAATAATTAAGAAGTATGCAATTAATCTCAATACTTGTTTAGTGAATTGGACTTTCACTTATATGTTTTCTCATGTTTTCAATTTTATCCTTTTATTTTCACTACTCATTTGAGAACAAATCTTTGTTGTGCAGTTACTATTTTCCTTCTCATATTTTTATCACCGTAATTTTTTTTGAGAACTTAATTACCGTAATTTTATGTGTTATCAATTTCTATAATAAAATCAAACATGGTTTGTTATGAGAACAAAAGTAACATTGTCATTATTAGTAAATAGAGATGGCAATGGAACGGATTCAGAGTAGGATGATCGTCTCGTCAATTTATCTGACGAATAAAAACACTTCTCATACACGTCCTCGTAACCCATTTAAATTGATGGGGACGGGCGTGTTTTCCGCGTCACAGGTTCGGAGTACAACATTTACTCGATTAGAGATCCTTATGATATAAAAAAAAATTTGAAAAATGTAAAACATACGTATATATATTACTTTAAATTAAAATGAAAGAAACCATAGTTTTCCATTTTAAATATATCCAATATGTTAAAATTTCATACTTAAAGTTATACATCATATCCTGAAAAATATATATATATATATATATCAAATATAATAAACATAATATAACTAAATAGACGGGTAAATATGGAATATGGTCGGGGATCCCTAAATCCGTCCTTGTCCTATAACTTGTGATGGGTTAAATTTTTAACCCGTTTAGATTGAGTTCTTCTTGTTCCATTTAAGATGGATCCATGTGGATTAATAGTTTAATAACATGAAAAATTGTCATCCCTAATTAGTACAAGTAACATTGAAGCCTAAAAAAAAAAGATTGTTAATTTCAAAAATTAATTATAGTTCTTATAAGTTGTAACATTTTGCCCCTTAATCTTCAAAACATAATACCCATTCCCCATCAAATACGAAGCATTATCAAATTTTATGTTTTTGTTAAGTTTTTGACAAAAATTACACCCGGTGAGCTGGTGATATAGGGGTATTTTAATAACTCTCTTCTCCTTAAAATGATTAAATCTAATTTGTGTTAAAAACTTAATTCTTGTATAATTTTAGTAATTAAGGAAAGAGAAATCATACTAGATAGCATATTTTTTATACTTATTTTAAATATATAGCATATGTTGTTATTCTTGTTAAATTAAAGCATATTCACATTTATGAAGATGTTAAATTCCTATTTTATCTCTGATGTTTATTTTCCATATTTTCTTATACCATCAAATATGTTTCTCTCTCTCTCTCTTTCCCGTCTCTTTCTCTCGATGTCATGTATCTCTCTTCTCTTCTTTGTCTCTTTCTCTTTCCTCATTGATCGGAGAAGACGCGCGAAATCATCGACAATGTCGCAATCGTCGGAGTTCCCCGAGTGACGAGCAACAGCCGACCCTCCCCCGCGCGATCGCCGGCCGTGAAATCGCGACGAAAGGAATCGCGAGAATCACCGGGGGGAAAAATTGGCATTCTCTCACTCTCTCTTCCTCTCTCTTGCGTGTGATTCTCTAGGTATTGTTGATTTTTTATTTATGCAGGTCTCCATTGTTGTGGCTTTTGTTGGTTTTCTTCTTCGGTCTCCATTGCTCCGGCAGAAAGGGGGTTGCGACGACGTTGGTTTTCTTCTTTGGTCTCCGGTGAAACGAGGGCTGCGACGTGACCGAGTAGTCGCGATGTTGCCTCCTTCGCATGGTCGTCAATGGCGTTGAAGAGTACTGCGATGGGCAACAAGCAACAATGACCTAGGGTTAGGGTTAGAGTTGATTTGGGGCTAACTTGGGGTTCTTTTGTTATGTTAACTAATTTCATGGAGTTTTTGTAAATATTAAAAAGTTATGGTGTTAGTTGGTAAAAAAAAGTATTAAATGTACCAATAGAAATTGAAATAAATTAAAAAAAACAAATAAAACAAAAAATAAAAGGGTTAAAAACAAAGTAAATAACATATTAACTAGTAAATAGCGATATTTACTAATAAGTATTCGATTTATTAAATAATAAATATTAGATTTATTAAAGTAAATATCATAGAAATATTTAATTTACATGATAAAATTTATCATAGAAATAAAAAAAACTACCAACAAAAATAATTATCAGATTTATTAATAAATATTGATATTTATTAGGTAAATATTAGTGTATATTAACTACGTAAAATTTAGCAAATATTATGTTAATACAGTAAATCCACCTATTTACTAATAAAGCTAATACACATTAATTACTTAAAATCCAAGTAAATAATGAGATTTATCTTGTTTAATGTTAGTTTTCTATCTTCATAAATATAGAATTTGTCAAATATACTAAAAAAAGTCATGATGTATATAAGATTTACAAGTAAATAAATAGATTTATTAATTCGTTTTTAGTAAATTCAATTTACTTTTCGGTGAATGTTATTATTTAATGATAATATTATTATTTTCTAAGAATACTAAATATGTAAATATTTTATTTTCTGACAATTACTAATTTATTAGCAAATTTATTAACAAATATAGGATTTAGTAGTCAATACTCGTACTTACTAACAAAAATTCGATTTACTAATAATAAGTAAGTCAGGTAAATATCATTATTTATTGTTTTCTATTAAACGTGTAAATATTAGATTTATCATATTAATATCAGATTTACTAATAAAATAAATCAGATAAATATCATTATTTATAGGTAAATATTATTATTTATTGTTTTCTATCCAATGAGTAAATATCAAATTTATGAAACTAATATCAAATTTATTGATAAATAAATCATGTAAATATCATTATTTATTATTTTTTATCCAATGAGTAAATATCACATTTATCAAGTAAATATGAGATTACATAAATAAATTAGGTAAATATAATTATTTACATGTAAATTTCATTATTTTCTTTTTCTTTTTTTATTTATTTACAAGTTAATAGGTATCTACTAATTAATGTAAATAATTAAAAATTACTATAGTATTTTTTACTATTTACATTTTATTATTCAAAGTTTTGAATATTAAGAAAAAGTCCCAATTTATCTTCAAATTCAACTCCAATGGTATTTTTGGATTTTTTGATTTCCAGCTGACAGGGAGAAAGACAAAGGGGAGAGAGGGAAGAGAGGGACCCAATGGTATTTTTGGATTTTCAATCTTATTATTTATCTTAATATTTTATTTAGTAACAATATTTAAAATCTTGCTATAATTTTAAAATCATGTATTGTATTATGCTATTTTACCAAGTCTCCCTTGAGGAAATCTTCTTATTTAACAGAAATGTAAAAGCCACTAGATATGTTTAAAAAAAAAAAACATAAATCCTTCTCTTTTTTTTTTTTCGTTTTCATTGCATGGTAATTTTTTTAAAATTTTAATATCCGTTGAATATACAAAGCGTAACAGAAGTAGTAAATTTGACAATGTTTTATATCTAAAGAAGAATGAATCTTAAGTTTTGAAAATGGTGAGATAATTAAATTATCATCAAGGTAATAATTGAAGGAAATTTTTAATAATTAATATAAAAAAATGGAGAAAGAAAAAGGTGTTAAAAGCATGAGAGGAAAAATCATAGTAGACCAATAATAATCACTACTGAATGGCCATTGGGGGGTCTAAAATGACACATAAAATGCAAAATAAGTATGGCACAAAAATATTAATATGTATACCATCAGCATATTGCTTCAAAAGGAGGAGAGAAGAAAAAGATATCTCGCACAAGATTCTACATATTAGACATTTATGTAAAAGCATCAAATTTTCAATTAGATGAGTATCTTAGGATTAATAATAAAACACACTACAATTTCATTCAAAAAAGGCGGGTTATAATGCTAGGATCCTAGGATCATCATAAAATTTTTTTTTTTTAACCTAAAAAAAGAGAAAGAAGAAAACTACTTTCACTAACTATAATTAGCCCCAACATTTCTCTAGTATGCAAACATTTAATAGTACTAGATCATATCCATAATTCAGTAGAAAATTTTAATCAAATCTAATAAAAATTTCAGAAGACAAACATTCATTGAGGGGGTTTTTTTTTTAGGCTTTACAAATTTAGATTGGATGATTAAGATCGATGTGCTGAATTTTTTTCAAACAGTATTGAAATGATGACAGAACCCTGAAACCAAATGCAATTGATGACATTTGAGATATTTTTACTCAAGTGAGTAGTGACGATGTTTGCCACACTCCCCTTATCAAAGGATTATGTAACTCATTTCTTGACTATTTACGCTCTTTTTACTTTTGTTAGCTTATTTTGGTTGGATAGTTTACCTAGTTTATTGGTGTTGTTATAAGAATTGAAATCCTTTGTCGATAAAAGTAAGATTTCATTTACCTATAAAAACAAAAAACAAAAAATATAATTTTTTTTATACTCTTGTCGTAAAATTCTCATTTTCAACCCCTTTTAATATATATTTTTGGGAGAATCTATGATAAAACTCCTTCTATATACCTTATGGTAGATGTCCGATGGGGGCTCGAGGGGGGGGGGGGGGGATTTCATTGTCTGGCAATTTCGCAAACGAGAAAAGGGCGACGACCGATTAGGGGCTTAGAGGGAGGGTGGGGGGGGGGGGGGGGGGGAGGGAGTTCACCGTGAGTCTAGCGATTTTGTAGGTGGGGGTGGGGGGGGGGGTGGTCGCGGGTTTGGGTTGCCGCCGGTGGGGGGAGGATTTCGCCATCACCGGAAGTGGAAGTGCCGGTAGACGGGTTGGGGTTTTTTTTTTAATTTCTCAGTTATGATATAATAAGCTAAGGTGCATAATAATTATCGTACACAATTTAAATCTCAACCGTTAAAATATATCAAATGCTCTATAAAATATGCTCTATAAAATGAGCTCTATCGATAGAGTATATAAAAAGGATTATACCATAAATTTTCCCTATATTTCTTTGACAAAAATATTTTTCTCATTTTTTCCTTATTCATTTTTTAAAGGTGATTCAATTTCCTTTTTTTTCCTTTGAAAAGGAAGGCCATACTATTTCCAAGAAAACACTTCCGTGAGCTTTCCGCCAAAAATAGAAGGATAAGGACCATATCGTCATTCTAACCTTTCAAGGGCAATACCGTAATTTACTTACTGCGAAGAACAGGTCTCCCTCACAATGGCCAATCACTTTGTCATATTTACCAAAACGCCCTCGCATTCAATCTGAAAACAGGAGAAGAAGGTCCTCTTCACGCGTCTCACCAATCACCGCCCTCGTGCGCGCGTAACCTTCTTCCTCACGCCGAGACCCTTCCACTTCATCAATAGTGGGTCCCACAACTCTCAGAATTTTTTTTGAAAACCCTAAATGCACGACAAATTCTCCCCAAATTCACTCCAAATTACGGATCGCACATTTCCGGAATCTCCACTCCTATCGAGCGTCTCACAAATCGCCACGTGAGTTCCATGTCGAATCCCAACCGTTGGTGCCAGATCATCTACGAGTGCCCGGGGCAGTTGCGAAAATAGTTGGTACCGTCGGATTGGAGCTGCAATTCAAATCTACGGATCAGATCCTGCCCGCAACTTTCTTGGGCAGATCTCAACGCCTTTAAGAGGCGGCCCTTGCCCCCTTCTGATTCTCGCTCAGATTAGGGTAAGCTCCTTCAAACCCTAGGTTATATACAATGCTTTTCCCCTGCTCTTTCTGATTCTTTGGCGGCGCGTGGAGTGAATCGGAGGCGCGTGAGAGCCACGACTCTGCTCCTTCATGGTGGTTTATCCAATCCCTGCTCTCGGAAACGCTCGCCGGAGCTCCACCGGAACCATAGCGAAGACTCCAGATTCCGATTCCGTGCTTCCATGGCTTCCGCCGTCCTAGCCAACCGGAACGATACCGATTGGCCGCCGCAGCCCAGAGGCGGTGCGTCTGGAGCAGGATTCATGGGGAAAATCCCTTTCGCTAACCCTAACCCTAAAAATCCAAGCAAGAGGTCGCAATTCCACCAGTTCCACGCACCTTCCGGCGATTACAACGGCTGTCAGATCGACGAATCGCCGGCCGTGACGCAGACGGCGTCGGACGACGCGTCGTCGATCAACCACCGGCGTTCGAGCGAGCTCAATTTTGGCCAGTCCCAATACGTGAGCTTCAACATAGGATCGTATTCGAAAAAAGAGCTCGGAGATCTCAAGAACCGTCTAATGTCGGAGCTCGATCGGATTCGGCAATTGCAGAGCCGAATTGAATCCACGGATTTGCATCACCAACATCCTCAGCCCAAGAAATCGATCCCTAGCAAGAAGATGTCCGGTTCGAAGAGGCCGTTTCCGACGAATTCGAATCACGGGAAAGATTCTTCCAATTTGAAGAGATCGCATGTGGACAACGCGAATTTGATGAAGAATTGCGCTCAGCTGATGACGAAATTGATGAAGCAGAAGCACGCGTGGATCTTCAACAAGCCCGTCGATGTGATCGGCATGGGGCTTCACGATTACTATGATATCATCAAGCAACCTATGGATCTCGGCACCGTCAAGTCGAATCTTTCCAAAAATCTATACTCTTCGCCATCGGAATTCGCTGATCATGTGAGGCTGACGTTCCAGAACGGCATGACCTACAATCCCAAGGGTCACGACGTCCACGCCATTGCAGAGCAGCTCCTTCTGAAGTTCGAAGAGCTATACAGGCCGGTGAGCGAGAGATTGGGAGATGATCGGCCTTACGATGATGATTTGCAGGCAAGTTCATGGGAACATGTGGAGCCAGAGAGGCCGAAGAAGCGGGAGGAGAAGAAACCAGAGCCGCCTGTTAGGGCGGTACCGGCCCTGGCCCCGACCCCAGCGCCAGCTCCAGCCCCGGCACCAGCTAGCTCTTCGAATCCAATCCACAATTCTCCACATTTGGTGCAGTCGCAGTCTCCGGTGCGGACGCCATCTCCTCCGATGCGAGCTCCCCCGGTGAAGCCATTGAAGCAGCCGAAGCCAAAGGCAAAGGATCCCAACAAGAGGGAGATGAGCATGGAGGAGAAGCACAAGCTGGGAATCGGGCTGCAGAGTCTGCCTCAGGAGAAGATGGATCAGGTTGTGCAGATCATTAGAAAGAGGAATGGGCATTTGAAGCAGGACGGGGACGAAATTGAGCTTGACATCGAGGCCGTCGACACGGAGACACTTTGGGAGCTTGATCGGCTGGTCACCAATTGGAAGAAGATGGTCAGCAAGATGAAGCGGCAAGCTCTGATGAACAACATCAACAATAACAACATCAGCAATATGGCTCCGAACAAAGGCAACGCGGTAAGTGTGGCAGTGCTTGCGAACCAACTAAATTTGCCCAATTTAATGACAATGCCATTGCTTGTATATTTGCTAACAACGAAAAATCTGATCTCTTTTCAGAAGGAATTGCCCGAGAAGGTTGATGTCACCGCGGCAGAGCCGAAAAGGGTTAAGAAAGGAGAAGCCGGCGACGAGGATGTCGACATTGGTGACGACATGCCGATGAACAACTTTCCGCCCGTGGAGATCGAGAAGGATGTTGGAGGAGGAGGAGGAGGTGGCCATGCCAGCAGCAGTAGCTCTAGCGGCTCCAGCAGTTCGAGCAGTGATTCCTCTTCTTCTAGTGGTATAACCCAAACTCTGATATACCCCGAATTTGGCAAGAAACTTGTTGTTGATGAAGTTTTATATATGAAAAACCCACTTGTGAATTTTGGGGTGTGTTGGAAAAGCTTATATGTTATTTGCTGAATTGTGCTCAATTGTGGTGCTTGCTTGCCCGGGTCTGTTTACAGATTCCGATTCGGGAAGTAGTTCCGGGAGTGATTCTGATGATGAGGATGCGCACTCTTGAGAGTCTTATCTGAATGCGAGGCATCGAATCGAATTCGGTCTAAAAATGGCAGAAGAGAAGAGACGTACCCATTGGGAGGGAAGGAAGTGTTCCCGAAGGAGCCTTATGATTTGTCCGTACATTTTATTTTGAGGTAATAAATTTTTATCCGTAGAAGTAATTTTGCTTATCAAAGCTACCATTTGTTTTTCACTTGGTGGTTGTTGAATGAGTGCTAAGTTTGTGAAGCTTGTTTGGTTTATGCAGTTGGGGGAGGTTTTCTTGTGATCTCAAAGTGGTTGCAATTTTTAAGGAAGTTGGATGTGGGTGGTGTCGTGGCTTTGACTTCGAATACAAATTGTAAAAAAAGGAGACCTTTTTTACTGTCTTTAGATTGTGTTAGAAAGAGAAAAGACAGATGTAACAGTTAGCTAGGTAGGAGGGAGAGAGAGAGAGAGAGAGTAGTGAGAGGAGGACTGATGTAAAAACAAACATTTACAAGCAATACAGTTAGTTTTGGTTCCCCAATTTTTTAGTCCCTACACCCTCGTACAAATATATATATGTGTGTGTGTGTATATATATATATATATAGAGAGAGAGAGAGAGAGAGAGAGAGAGAGACAGAAATTGATTAGAAAACAAAGAACAAAACAAAACCAAGCACAACAAATTCATTCTGGTACTAGGTCATATATGTTGATGAGCTAATGCCATATTGCCAATGCGTGATTATAAAAAGCAAGCAAATTGGGTCTTAATGCAAAATGTTTGTTGGACGACTTGTCTATGATAATGATTAAAACACCAACCGAATACCTTTCTTTGACATTCAAGTTTGAAACTTTCATCTGGTGAACAAAATGCAAGCCTAATTTATTTTTTTACAAAGAGTGTCATACGAGTAACAAAGTGGGCCCTTGCTTGGATTCAAGGTTGGATGGAATCTCTTTTTAACTGAAAAAGGAAGACGAAAAAAAAAACAAACAAACAAACGAGGGTTTATGTATTTTCACAATAACATAGAGGAGATAATAGATCCATTACTAGTTCCCACGTATTATAGTTCTTGGATGCCCTTAAAGAGGGAAAATGTCTGTCTTAGTGGCAAGCCATATGCCTTTTCCATTTGGTGGTAATGTTTTGATCAAAATAGTCATTGGTCTTCATGATGATTTTTATACGTGTACGTGTGTGTGTGTGTGTGTGTGTGTGTACATGTAGTCGCTGGTAAAGCGTTAAACCGAAGCCAAATTCCCACTCAAAGGCACCAATTAAGACTGTCCCTACTCACAAAAACAGAACAAAAAAAGTCGGATTGTCCAACTATCCGAAAAGGCAGTCAGTTTTGTGGCGTAGAAGGGGCCTAAAACAAAGCACCAACGTGTAAACTAGGAAGAGGGGGTGATTTGAGCATTTGATGGTGATGATGATGGTGATCGTAAGATTTAACTCTTGTGTACTCTTATTCTCGTTTTATTCATGTTCTTATAATATTATCATGATATGGTAATTTAAAATATATATTTATTTATGATATAATATCATATTAATTAAATGATCATATTAGTTAAATACGTATTATAATATTTTTTAAATGATAACACAAATAAATGAATTAATGAATCAAATTCGGGATGGTGACGGTGATGAAATGTTATCGTGATTTTCCATGGAAATGGATCTGTCATGACATGGTCCTTCCCTTACATGCCAAGGCTTTCATGAATAATAGAAAGGAAGAAAAGACAGTTTTGACTTTGATAAGTCTTTTAACGTAAATATAAATGAGAATGTACACGTATATTCATTTTCAGATTTTAATAATAATGGTAGCAAGTGTGGAATCTCGCTTGGAATTTTCTTCCTTCATTCAAATGATAAATATCATGACATTGGTGTGGACCCTAAATGTAGTTTAAGGAAAGGAAGGAAAAAGGTGGAAGATAAGATATAATTAAAATCAAGGAAACTTGCGTTGATGTTACTAATGAAATGAAATCAATGGTGAGGAATACGATAACATATTTAGTTTAACGGTAATTTTACATCTCTCTAAAAGTGAGATTTTCAGTTCAAATCCTCTCATGTCATAGGACGTGATAGACATTACTCTCCTCTTCATATGATTAATATACACGTTGTTCTAGTTTTGTTCACTTGAATTACTGTTTATTTATTTATTTTTCTTTTTTTCAATTATAATGTCGTTTCCTAGCTTTTACAAGTCCTCCCTTTCTACCCCCACTTCTTTAAAAAAATAAAAAAAATAAATAAAGAATGCTTATTCCTTCTCCTATAAATAAATTTTAAAAAAAAGGAAAAGGAAAGGAAAGAAACAATAAATAAGGCTTATTACGAGTTACAATACTCAATGATTAATGTCATGTAAAGATTTAAAAAAAAAAAAAAGGAGAGATTCCATTTAAATCTCAGTATTAAATATACTTTTTAAATTAAAAAATTAAATTCTTGTGAGGGGGGCAAAAAAAAAAAAAAAAACTTTAGAAAAACGTTTGAACATGGGACGAACTCTGGCAAGTAGATTTGTATCATGGAGAGAGATTTGATGATGAACGTGGTAGTTGATATTAAAATTACATTAACAGTAAATTTATTCGGTTGGTCTTTGAATTTTAAATTTTGTATAATTTTGATTTCTTAACTTTTTTTTTATAGCTGTAATGCGCCTAATTTTTAAAATATTATTAAAATAGTCCTTTACGTCAATTTTTTGACAGAATCCGTTAATTAACATCACTTTTTGACTAAATTATTAAGGAATTCTATTTAATAATTAAGAAAAATGATTATTATAATAATATTTTAATAGTTTAGGAATATTCCTTGGTTTTTTTTTTTTTTTTTGTATCAAGAATAACTATAAACTATTAAAAATATTATTATAATAGCTATTTCCATTAATTTTTGTATGGAATCCATAATTAACATCACTTCTTAATCCAATTAGTAGCCGATTCCGTAAAAAAATTGATAAAAAAGACTATTGTAGTAACATTTTAAAAATTTTGAGACATTCTAATTATGAAAAAAAATTCAGAGACTAAAATTACACAAGATTAATAAATTATTTATTAACTAAATGAATAATTTTCCCATTTATATAAATCACAGAATTGCTAGAAAATTTACAGCCAAGCAAAACCTAGTGAAAACTGCAGAAGCAAAATCTGCAACAGATGACAAATGTCACTTCAAAACAGCTTCAATCCTCTACGGGACTGATATCGAATATTTTTTAACGTTAGATTTAGTCAAAATACATCAAAATATATAAAAACGCAAAAACAATTTTTAACGATTACGATCCAAAAACATAACCCTGCTTTTAAAATTATCATTAAAACAAAAACAAAAATGAAAATGAAAGTTGTCGACTTCTAGGGTTCTAGCCAACAACAGAATATAAACAGATGTATTAGCTTATAAAACTTTTAAGAGCAATAAAAAAAATTTTAAAAAAAATTCTATGAAGAATAAAACCTCAAAATTAGCCAAAGAGTGAGCAGAACACGACGCAAGAATAAAAACCTCTTTAACCTTTATAGATGAGTCAAAAATGATGAACGGTTTTATAAACTGACCAGAAGAAGCTCCGACATTAAGCGCACGGATAAGAAGAACTCGTTAACGAGCTGTCTATTATCACAGCTCAAGTTAAGCAAGCTTCTTTAAATTAAGAAATTGATCACCGAGTTGGGACTCGCAGAGGGCATGAGCATTTTGATCCAAAGATTTAAGGAAAGACTTGGTCAGCTTAAGGGTCGATACGGTCTGAAATATCTTGCCACAAAATTTCCGCACTTCGGCCCTCCTCGACTGTTTTTCTGCCTTATTTGTAACCAAGACTTCTATCAAATGACACAACTTACTCAGATGGCCCGTCAAGAAATCCTTCAGCACATCCTGGCCACTTCCATCAGCTGGACCCACCAACTTCAATATCTCGGACACCAAATCAAGCGCTTCCACCCGCCGAAACTCGAATTTCGTACTGCTACATTTCTCCAAGAGGAAGCCAAACAGATGACGTCCAATCCATGGCCGCCTTCGAAAAATTTCTTTCAAGAACTCGGGCTTGATTTGGGACTTCTTACTATCAAAATATTCTCCCAGAACACCCCGGAAGATATCCAAGACCCTCTGCAGCTCAGACTTGGGAAAATTTCTCGCATCGATGATCTTCAGAATCCAAAAGGTGGAGTTCTGAGCAAGGGAAGCAATCATCTTCTGTCGGTTCCAGGAGGCCGGCTGCTTCTTACTAGCAAGTTTCTTTTTCTTGATTGGTTTTGATGCCAACTTCAAATTCTTTTGCAAAAAGGATTCAAGAGTCGGTAGTTGCACGTCTTCACCCTTAGGATAGTCCTTTGCTTTGAAAATCTTCTTTTGTAGAATTCCCCATATTCGCTGCCCAAGCTGTTCGCTACTTTCTGCAGTATGTGGGCTAACAAGAGCCCGCGCCAAGTTTGAATACACCAAGAGAACCTGTGGCTTACCTGTTGCATAAGGAAATGAGAAATGAGAATAGTAAATAAAAAAATAAAATTAAAATAAAAAAAGGGGGAAAAAATAAGCCAACCATCTTACATTGGAAAATAATGGCTTGACCAATCATCCAAGCACTTTTACAACAACTTAGGATCTTTCCGCAAACAATGCAAGCTAAACATAGTATTTTATTGTACTTTTCAGTTCATATATTCTCGTTATGTGCTCTGCATCATAATCGTTATATCAAAAGCTATTGGCTCATATTTAAAGAATTGAGAGCTTGCCTGGATTTTCATGCAAGTAAATCTCCAGCAATGAAAGCACACGAAGTTTGAATAGCACGAGCTGATACTGAGCGGTTTCACTCCCAGCCTGATTCTTTTTCTCTTTAAAGATTTGGGCGAGGTAAGAGTCCATTCGGAACATTGCCTCATCATCCATTCCGCCATCGGAATCATCTGAAGCTTCAGAAACCTCTTTGTCAACTTCCTCGACCCCACCTACAGCCTCGGAGTCATCTGTCTGCTCCTCACTTTCACCTGTCTCAGCTTTATCAATCACCTCGTCTTCTTCAATATTGAGGAAATCTTCATCGTCGTCGTCATACTCTTCGTCATCATTGTCACTCTCAGCAACCTGATGCCTAGCAGGTTTCAGAGACTTCTTAATTACCCGCAACATTTGTAGCAGACCATCATCCGTGATATCATCACAAAAGTGCTTGAAAACCTACAAAGAGAAACGGATGTCAGATTGTTAGCAGAAAGTGTTTCAATTTCATCTCTCATAAACCTACAGCCTAAAACATAAGAAAGTCATAAAATCGCTGACACGAAACAAAATACGTAAGAGAATAAACATGAAATATTAACCTACAAAATGACTTGAAACAAGAACTACTTTAAACCGATCAATTCTGACCTGCTCAATAGCAGTTCGCATAGGAGCTGATGACTGTGGCAACAATGAGAGTAATGTATCCACCAGAACATCCATCACTGCAGGTGCAGCATCCTCAGCGTTATCTTCTCCAGAGGATTCAAGAAGATCAGGTGTAGGGTAAGCTTTCCTACAACATATAATTAGCTCAGACGCAGCTTCCGAGAACTCCCTTGGTCGAAGAAGCATTTGCAAAAGCAATTGGATGAGCAAGTATCGTAATGCATGCAATCTATTGGCATCACTGCTCAGCCCAGCATTCCTCTCCTGCCATATAAAGCATTTTAGAAGAGGTATCTTATGTCAATTGAGAAATACGACGAAAATACACAGTAACAGATAAGTGACTCTATGTTGTAGATAATTTGTCTACTACTGACATGGAAGATTTATCTGCTACGTTAATTCAATCAAGAGAGAGTTAAACTAACAAAAACAGTACCTCTTTAGACAGTGAGGTTTCCATTGCTTGCAATTTCTTAAATACATCTTCCTCCTCTTCTTCCAAAGGTCGAAAGAGAGAAATTGAAGGAATGTTGCGTAAGGTGCTCAAGAATCGCATGAAGTATGACCCGAGATCATTTGGCTCGGGACTGTTTGCCAATGCACGTGACCCCTCTCCCTTTTGAGCAGTCGCCAATAGTTGCTGAAGCTGCTCGATACACATCCTGCAAAGAGCACTGGAAGTGGCTACTTTTGGCCACCTAAATTTCTCTTGTAACTCGAATGACGTTACCTCAGTACCAAGAGACGCAGTGAACACGCCCTGTATAGCAAGAAACTTCAAAATCTCTTTCTGAATGGGGAATTTTGCTTCAAGATCAAGCTTTAAGTATTTTAATATACTCGGCAAGGATTCAACAATCCAAGTCTTCAAAACATCAGAATTTCCCATCATCCCAGCCGAGTCTTTGTCTTCATTTGAACCTATCTCTGAATTGTCATCTGTTGTTTGGCTCTGATCAGAAGGTTCCTCTGAAGGATGACTTTCATCGACAAACATGTCCTGCAAGTTTTGAATAAACAACATGCAACCAGATTCTGTTCTGAAATCTGCCATTAAATCCTTAACTGTTTTTGTCCGTGTGATAGAATCGAATTTTCCATTGCTGTGTTTTTGTAGAGCAACAATAACAGTAACCTTTTTTACATCATCTTGCTTCACCCAATCGGACAACTCTTTCAGAAAATGTTGTGCAACTTTATAAAGCCATGAGTCCTTCGTAGACAGTATATCCATCAGGCACTGGACGAGTTTGTATGACAAAATAATTGGAACAAAAGATGCAGGCAGCCTTGGCAAGAGAAGAAGCAGCACATCAAAAGCCACATGCTTGCGATCATGAGATGACAGAAGAAGAGATCCTTCAACAATTACTTCAATAAAGCATCGCACGTTCTTTGCAATTTCCTCCTTAGAAGAGCTAGACTTCCGGTTTTTCTTGTGCTTCTTCAGCGAACTTGAAACAGCCACTGCATCCTCAGCTTGCAAGAGAACATCAGGCAAAAGTATATTTACCAGTACAGGCCATACACTGTGAACTCTAGGCTGGCAGAAGGTCGATTCCTGTGACATTTGGAAAAAAAACCAGATGTTTGAGAAATTACATTTCAATTATAATTTCATCCCTAATAATGCATCTAGCACTTCGAAAGAATAAACATTCAGGCATATTACATTACCTTCAAACTAGTAGCAAGTGACGATAGATGGTCAGCAGCAAAAAGTTTTTCAGGACAGAAGGGGTTTGGCAGAAGTTTGCTGAACACTGCACTGTCAACAGATATCTTTTCACGAATTCGTAAAGCCAAAAGCAAAGCATCAGGATTCCCAACTTCGGTAGCTCCTGCAAACCACTCAGCAAGTCCTGGAGCTTCTAGCACATTATTCAACAAGGCTTCTGTGAGCAACTGCAACAAGCACCAACCATGTTATCACAATTAGGACATAACAAAGGACATATTTCCCCTCAGCCAGACCAATAAGGTGAAATAAGAAAAATAACCCTAAAAAAAAGCAGTTGAAAGTTGAAACAATCCATTCCCTTCTTTTTTGAAACAAACAGGGCTCATAGATGAATCGGAAAAGTTTAACACTGGATTATTAGCGCCCCTAACGTAGGTATACTTGAACCAGCAAGGTTATTGGTTACCTTGTTGGACACAAAAAAAAAAACAAAAAAACAAAAAAAACAAAAAAGCACTTTCATTGATTCATAATCAAGTACAAAGGAAAGATAATAAGGTATTCTAAATAGAGAGAACAAACACAAAGCAAAAGAATGAAAAACAGCCAAAAAACTGAACAAAACAGCAAAAGCAAAGGAAAGAGTAAGGCAACTGGTTACTAAGGATCTTTTTGAAACTAAGTTTACTTAGCTTCCTTGTGGCCCTGTGGGTATCAACTGGTAGAGTCTTTAAAGAATTTCCATTGCTTTGATTAGTTTGAATTGGAAAGATGTGATGGAAAGATTAGACGTGATGTATTTCATTTTAACTCTTTTCATGTTTGTTTTTTTTTTTTTTGGTTTTGATTCTTGAGGACACCTTGTCCGCTTTCGTCTGTAGTTTTAGTAACAATAAAGGACGTTTCTTATAGGGAAAAAAGGGAAGGTTATTGTCCAAGTTAATTGCACACACCCTCTCTCCTTAGGCCTAACCTCAAATGGCTTTTCAGGGACAAAATCACACCAAGGAGGAGGACGGCCACTTTACTAAAATACCATGAAATCTTCCCAAATTTACATGAACAAGATGTAAAGTGAAGGCCAAGAAACTTTTATAAATATATACTTGCACGGGTATATTTACCTTTTCAATCAAGTCCAAAATAACTGATACAGCAGGCTCTTGCAAGTATCTCTTCTTGGCTGCAAGGGTGATGATAAGGCTGGTGAATTCCTTTATGTAGGGTGTATTTGGATTGCGATTCCATTCCTCTGCTAGTCTTCCAGACCGGGCTAGAGCACCATAAGCAAATAAGCGACCCAAAAGACAATCTCTCACTTCCTGCAATGCAATGAAGAAGCAAGCTATAGAATCAAACATGAAGAAAACAGAGGCAAGAAGAAAGAATCCAATGAAACATTACAAAACGTCTTGCCTACCTGGCCTTTCATTGATGAAGTTATCTCGAGTAAATCAACTATGAGTTTCAGAAGAGAGTCCACTTTGATACTGGGTATGGTTGCTACCAATAAAGTTAAACCTAATGCAAAGCCTTGTCTCGCACACTGTAAAAATAATGTGTGTTAAGAGTTGGCTAACAACGAAATATCAACAACTTTGTCAGTGTAAAAAGAAACAAAATATCATGCACAAATCAAACTCCGGGAACTTTAAGATCCCCAGGAAATCCATTAAGCTCTATCCAACTTAAATGATACCAAGGACAAATGGTTTTGCGCAAATGTGTTTGGCATACCATCTTAAATCCAAATAAAATTCAATTTCGTTCAAATCCAAATCTACTTTTTCACATTTTTAAAATCCCCACCACTCATATTTCTCTCTCTCGAGCACACATTCATTTTAGATTCTCAATTTAAATCCAAAATTTTCAATTCAAGACGGTGTGCCAGACGGTAAAGTTACAGTTAGAATTACAAGATGAAAAAAGACAATTATTCATCATACCTCTCTTGAGGAAGAAACACCACGAATAAGCCTACGGACTGCATATCTCAAAGAGGGTGCACACTCATTCAAGCCATCATCCTTTTCAGCTTCCAACTTCAATCCACCCTCGATCGAATCCTTATTCTCAAGCCTCTCATACGCTTTTTGAACCGCCTGCAACTCCGTCACCAACGCTTCTGCGGCCGCTTCTCTCACCAAAGCATCAGAAGACGCCAAGTCCTTAAAAACACCAATGTGGAACTCGGGCAGAAGGGTACTTGTGGATTCCTGAACTACATCGCGTTTCGATTTGACATCCATTTTCTTGGGCTTGGATTCTTCGTTCTCCGAAGCGGAACGACGCCTCTCTTTGTCCAACGCTTTCCGCTTCTTTCTCCTCTCCATGGGCTTAATGGAATCAGGAACAGCAACAGAAGGTGCAGCTTCCTCATCCACTACTGATTCTGATTCTCCTTTACCCTTTTCCTTCTTTACTTTCTTTTTCGATTTCTTATTCGATACAACCTCATTCGAAACAACATCAGTTGTGGGCACTTCTAATTCACCCTCTTCAACTTGTACAGATTCTGAACTTCTCTTTTTACTACCCATATCAACTCAGTTTTATCTTATTTGAAGATTTTATTAAGAACCCACTACATAAACATATTTGATATCAGCAAACAAACATACCAGTTGGACTAATATCAACTTAACAATCGTTAAACTTCAAAAAAAAAAAAAAGAATAAATAAATAAAAGAAGAGAAAAACCTGAAGAGAAATGTAGAGAGATAAAGAGTGGACGGTGGCGGCGGTGCAGGCTGGCCGGAGGCTGAGTTAGTGATGGTGGGCCGGTGTAGTTCGGTGTGTGTGTGTGAGAGAGAGAGAGAGAGGACGAGAGAGAAGAACTCAGAGTGAAGAACAGAAGAAGAAAGGTACTAGGGTTTTTCAAAATATCAGTTGGGGTTAATAAGGTAAATATACCTTTTTTTTTTTTTTTTTTGAAATGATATGCCTTTTAGTTTGCAGTTGGTTCGGCCGGTTGGAGATGAAATTAAGTTTTGTTTGGTATTTAAGTTTAACTCCAACTAAACTGTACTTTTTTTTCCCAGTTTTTGTCTTTTTCTGAAAAGTCAACTAGATTTATAACTAGTTTTTAAAAAGTCAACAAATTCCAACTTAAAAATTTCATCTCTAACCTGCGAACCAAACGCAAGCAAAGTTGGAGTTGGTTGACTTTTCAAAAATTAGGTATAATTTTAATTGACTTTTCAAGAAAAAAAAAACAAAAAACAAAAACTGAGATGAAAAAATACAATTTAATTGAAGTTAAACTTAATTACCAAACAAAGTAGTTTGATTAAGGACAATTGCCTAAATCACTTGATAATTGAAATCGTTCTCAAATTATATGATCACTAGTGTTTTAATCACCGATTTTTTAATTTTTAACCGATTAATCCCCAAAATCATGTTTTCTTGGATATTTATGTTTTTATGTCTGTTATTAAGAAACCATAAATTCAAGGACTAATTCGTCAAAATTAAAAGAATGAGTATCAAAATCTCACTAACCAAATAATTTTCTCTTTTAAATTTTTATCAATTTGTTTTTAGGGTATCTTTAAATTTGAAAATTTTATTTCAATTTCATTTCTTATGTTCTTTGTCAATGAATTTTTTTTTTTTTTTTGATAAAATAAGAGAAATATGCTTTACAAGTTTTGAAGTTATAAAAGCTATTTTATAAATTTAAAAACATGAAAAATCTTAAAACAAAGCATAAAATTTCTATGAAAGATCTTGAATTCTATGTTTTTTAAGGGCCCGTTTGGGGGATATCTGAAAATGGTGTTTTAAATGTTGGATTGGAAATGTATGCTTGGGAGGTAAGCTTTTGAAAAAATTCTTTTATATAGAAAATTATGCAAAAATTTGAAATTTGTTCAGAAAAAAAAAATATGCAAAAAATAAATCTTATCTTGTTCGTCTTATCGTTATGAGCATTTTGACATAAAATTCATATCATTCCGATTTGAAATGAGAAAATTATGGACTTTTAAAGTTTAGGTTTTTTAAAAATAAAAGAGAGGAAAAGTTTAATATAAAGTTAAAATTTAAAATCCATATGGTAAAACACTATCTCCAATTGACGTCCCAAACTAGTCCTAAATATTTAAAACAAATGAATTTTTTTTCTCAAGAAAAAAAAATATTTTCAAAAGTAATTTAAAATGGAAACAAATTTTTAAAATACAAAAGATACCGTTATAGTTTCTAAAAATAAAGGGATAAATTGAGAAATAATTAAAATTTAAAGGTATAGTTATATTATTAATTCATATCAATTATGATGGGAGTGAAAGTCCCATTTTTTCCGGTTTTACTATTTTAGATATTTGAAATTAAATGTTAATATAAAAAATAAAACAGGATTGGTAATCGGCTTCGAATTAAGAATCAAAGCCAAACGTACTAGGCTCATTTTGGTTACCCTACAGAAAATTGTCAATTTTGAAGCGATTTTACCCCCCCAAAAAAAAAAAAGAGGATTTTTGCGGATCAAGTTTCTGATTGTAATAAGTTGGTTTCGGTTCCTCAAGTTTCTTCCTCAAGTTTCTGAACTCAGTTTTTTATGTGACATCAATTTCCATTAGAAACCCCAACGGAAGGAGGTTTTTTTTTTTTTTTTTTGTTAACGCCTTGTAATTCACGAGGAAAGAACAGTAGGTTTTGCAAATCAAGGAATAAATAGTTACAAATGTCATACTTCAGAACGACTATTTTAATTAATCCTTTTTATTTTAAACTTACATGTATAATATCATGTGATTTTATTATAAAACGTGTAAAACTCCATAAGTAGTTTGAGTTCAGAAAATGTCTCATCTCCGTCAAATTAAAATGGGTTAACGGGGTGGATATAAGGAGTATTTTTATTCGGAGATGAGCTCATGATAAAATCACCCCACCCCTTAGCTGCCTTATTGCCATTCCTATAATCTTAACATTTTAGAACTTGCAGCAAGTAGCTGTCACTTGAAGAATGATGATGTAACAATTGACTTTAGGGTTTTAGATTTTTAAACCATGTTTGGCTCTCCATCTTTAGCCTCACTTTTGATTTTTTTTTTTTTTTTTTTTGGTGCTTAGAAAACCTCACTGTTGGAGGTTGATTTCCAAACCTCCTTTAATTCCATAACTTTTTTTTTTTTTTTTTTTTTTCCGAAGTTCAAATGATATTATCATTTACGACATGCTCACAACAACGAGTCTAATAAGGTAAAATCTAAAATGCCTATCAAAATCGGAGCATATTTTTGTTTCCACTATTCAAATATGACAGAGTTCATTTTTAATTTGCATTTCAACCAAACACAAATTTTTAATACATTCACTCATTTTCAGTTGACCAAAAAAAAAATTCCAAAAGTTCAACACCAACCTAGTTTCCAAACTTTTTTCTTTTCACATTGACAAGGATCAGGGTTTTGTGTGCATGGATATATATATATATATATATATATATATATTAAGGATGCAATCCTTGTATCCTAAATCTTAAATAGCTCAACTTATCGTACCAATATTTTCATAGAAATTGATTATTACGGCTTTAGTTTATGTGTTTCTATTTCTATTACTCTTATATAAATGTGAATTCCCATTTTCACTGATTAAAATTTTGATCAAGTCATTTTGTACTTTTATACTTTTTCATTTGTTTTTTTTTTTTGAAGAAAAATGATCCGGGGTGGTCCTATTATTTCTAGGTTTTCAATTCTACAAACAGACCCTAGATATGACAAAGACAGATTTTTTATACTAGTTGTTCTCAGTCGTTCACCCGAGACCTAGCTTGTCAACACCAAATCATGTTTCAACAACCAAAGCTGGAACGGGACCAAAGGAGAGGCAATGGGAATCGAACCCGGATAGATGAAGTGAAGATGTCTAGTAAAGGCTTCACAACCCTTTGTCATCTCATCTACTCTTGTGAGTGTACTTTTTCATTTGCTTTAGTACCCCTAAAATCTTACATTTGTAAACATGTTTTGATGAAATTCTTCTTTCTTCTAATTTGCTCATATTGAAATATTTTTTCTCTAATTTGTTTTCGGACAGTATTTTTAAGCAACTTTCTTGTAATTCTCACAAATAATATTTTTCCATGCGTATCCCCTAAATAATTTATTGTCTAATTCCTTACTTTTTTCTAAATTAATGTTAAATTAAAAATTTTTAAAAATTTAAAAAATTTTCCATGAACTGTATATTCACGTGTATAGCACGTGCTTTCAACTAGTATATTTTTAGATTAAAGACTAAACTTGAACATTTTAGTCATTCCATGCACAAACTAACAATATGAAAGGCAAGAAGCTTGTTGTTATATATGATACAAAACCAATATCAATTCGTTTTTAATATCATATAATATCCGGTATATGAACTTCAATTACTAAAAATGTCATGCATAAGAAAATATAGTTAAAATAAATGTGAATTTTCCTCATTTTACGTTTCCTTTTGTATGAATTCACATTTTTAATAATTGAAATTTACATTCTCAATAATTGAAATTCACATTTACCGGATATCATCTAGTACCGATAAGAGACCAATTATATATATACACAAGTTTATCAACTTTGAGTGTACATAATTAAAATAAGTACTGTTACGTACAAGAAAAAAGCTACATTGTTTTTAATCTTAATTTTAATTGTTTATCTTCTTTGATTTGATAAATTACCAATAACAAGTTTAAACCCTAATGCAACACTGTCATTCACTTCCCCTTTTCCTTCCCATCCTAGACCTCTACTGCTAATTTGTTTATTTTTAAACTTGACAAAAAAATATAAATAAATAAATAAAATTTGAGAAGGAATGAGCAAACTTGTGGTGAAAGATAATCTCCCCACATTGTGCTCACAAGTCACAACCAAACACGGGATAGCAGTAGAAATTGCAAAGATTTAAAAAAGAAATCAGAAGCTTAAAAGCAAAAATATCATATTTGGTGTGTTTTCTCTCGTCAAAAAGCCAGAATCTAATTTGTTATTGGCTGCTTAAACCCAAATGGATTTTAACTGACTACCTAATAGCATAGTACAACTGAAAAACTCCAAAATTTAGATACAAAAACCGTCAAAGGACCTTCCGTCCTTCCAAGAAATTTTATACTTAAAAAAAGTTTCACCTTTTTAACAGTAGTAATTTAGATTCAGAGCCAATAAAAAACCGAGGACAAAGAATTACTGTCACATATCTCACTTCTTGACCTCCTCGTAGTCTGCCTCTGGAGTCTGCTCACCGCCCTGTGAGCCACCTCCAGATGAAGAGCCACCACTAGAACCGCCCGCCATATGCTGCCCGATCTTCGACACGGCTTTGTTTGCAGCGTCAAGTTTGGCCTTGATCTCGTCGATGTTGTCCCCTGCAATCGCGGTCCTCAAATCTGCAACAGCATCCTCGATTTCTTTCGCAACTTCAGCTGGGATCTTTTCCCTGTACTCGCCCAAGCTCTTCTCAATGCTGTAGATGGTGGTGTCTGCACTATTTCTGACGTCAATAAGAGCTTTTCTCTCCTGGTCCTTCTGAGCATGCAACTCAGCTTCTCTGACCATCTTCTCTATTTCGTCGTCCGACAGCCCTCCCGATGAGCGGATGGTTATCTGCTGCTCCTTTGCAGTAGCCTTGTCCTTGGCCGAGACGGTGACGATGCCGTTGGCATCAATGTCGAATGTGACTTCAATCTGAGGCAAGCCTCTTGGTGCTGGAGGAATGCCCACAAGCTCAAACTCTCCCAACAACTTGTTATCATTAGCCATTTCACGCTCACCTTGCAGCACCTTGATACCGACTTGAGTCTGGTTGTCCGCTGCGGTTGAGAACACCTAAAAAGTAATGGAGAGAATAATCAGCAGACAAAATCCACAAGAAAAGGTAGCCAATACACAAATTTATATGTTTGCTACAAAGCAAGTCTGATGCAAGTTAAAATCGTGTTCAAGAAAAACGAGTTATGCTCGGGAGCATTCACAAGCTCCCAGAACAACAGGAGAGACACCCCCCCCCCCTCTCTTCCTCTTCTTCTCTCCCCTCCCTCCTCCTTTGTAATTCAATAAAGTGAGAATTCACAAAGCCAAAATAGGACTATCAAGGCTGAAACCAAACAAAAACTAAACATAATAGAAAAAAGGACAAGATAAAAACAAATGTTAAAACACCACCGACTCTGTTCAGACCTCCTGCTGTGCTAAGAAGGTTAAGTGGATTTCAACTTTGGTAAACAGAGTGAACATGAATTCACACAAAACAGTTGGATATAAAACATATTTGTTTGTCATCGAGACAAGAAAACCTGCTAAAACAATTTATTTCTTTTTGATTAAAAAAAAATGATTTCTTGATCGTAAGACGTACCTGACTCTTTTTCGTTGGAATAGTTGTGTTCCTGTTGATCAGTCTGGTAAAGATACCACCCAATGTCTCAATTCCGAGTGATAGAGGAGTGACATCAAGGAGAAGCAACTCCTTAACATCACCGCGTAGGATACCACCCTGAATAGCAGCTCCCATGGCAACAGCCTCATCAGGATTTACTCCTTTGCTTGGGTTCTTTCCAAAAATCTCCGAAACTACCTCTTGAACTTTCGGCACACGGGTCATTCCTCCCACAAGGAGGACCTCATCCACATCCTTGGTGGAGATATTAGCATCCTTCAAACAGTTTTTGCATGGAGCCTTGGTCCTGTCAATCAAGTGATTTACCAGACTTTCAAACTTTGATCTGGTGAGAGTGATGTTAAGATGCTTAGCACCCGAAGCATCAGCTGTGATAAATGGCAGATTGATCTCAGTTTGAGTCGTCGACGAAAGCTCAATCTTGGCCTTCTCAGCTGCCTCTCGAAGCCTTTGCAAAGCAAGCCTATCTTTTGACAGATCAATACCCTCAGTCCTCTTGAATTCACTCACCAAGAAATCCAACAACGCATTGTCAAAGTCCTCTCCTCCCAAGAATGTATCACCATTTGTCGCTTTCACCTAGAAAAGAGAAAATAGAGCAGTGTTGATGAAATCTACCATGATAAGGAAAAGTAAAAAAAAAATCCTCTCAAGATGGCCAAAGAAATGTACCTCAAAAACACCATTGGAAATCTCCAAAATGGAAACATCGAACGTTCCACCCCCGAGATCGAAAACTGCAATAAGACCTTCCTTGTTGTTCATTCCGTAAGAAAGGGCAGCAGCAGTTGGCTCATTGATAATCCTCTGCACATCAAGGCCTGCAATTCTGCCAGCATCTTTTGTTGCTTGTCTTTGAGCATCATTGAAATAAGCCGGAACCGTAATAACAGCCTTTGAAACAGACTTTCCAAGGTAAGCCTCTGCAGTTTCCTTCATCTTGGTAAGAACAAAAGCCCCAATTTGGCTTGGGGAGTACTGTTGTCCGTTGACTTCAACCCAAGCGTCACCATTTGGCGCCTTAACTATCTTGTAAGGAACCATCTTCATTTCCTTTTGAGTCTGAGGATCATCAAAGCGTCTTCCAATCAAACGCTTGGTTCCAAAGATAGTGTTTGCAGGATTGGTCACTGCCTGACGTTTTGCTGGAGTACCCACAAGGAGTTCTCCTTTCTGATTGAATGCAACAACTGACGGGGTAGTTCGAGCTCCTTCAGAGTTCTCAATTACTTTGGGAGTCTAACCAGATAAAAAAATAATTAAAAAAAACCAAGAGTTAATTAGATCAAAACATCAGAACCCCAATCAACAAAAGAGAAATGGAATGAGCACACTGATAAGAGAAGATCTTCAATCCTACCTTCCCCTCCATAACAGCAACACATGAGTTGGTAGTACCCAAGTCAATACCAATAACATCATTCCCAGCAGGTTTTGAGCTGTAATGGAAAGAAATAGAATCAACAATTACGTCCCTAAACGAAAACTGAAAACAAACACAAATTCACAAAAAACATGAGGGAAATTCATAATACCTGAAGGGTCTCACTAAGCTTCCCCACTTATGGCCGAGATGCGATGGTTTGGTAGTGCTAGTGAACTGCAAAAAACAATCATTTAAAGACATAACCACAAACGTTAATGGGTTTTTCCAATATCAATAAACGCCTAAAATCATTTCGGTACATTATATCTTCTCAAGAAGCTGAAACCAACTGATGTGCCACACAAAAAAAAAAAAAAAAAAAAAAAAAATAGAGCAGAAAAAAAAAACTAAATAGCATTTAAAAATCGAGTCTTGCACTGTTATAACAAGAGGCTTAACTTAATTAAGCACCACCGAGAACATTAATTCACGAGAAGTTAAAAAAAATATATATCACGGAAACTAACCTACAAGCCTAGATAATCATTTGAAAATGAAAAGCTATGAAAATCACTGAATAGTGCAATACCCAGAAAATAAAATTCAGTTTAAGAAAATCCAATCTTCTCGGAAAATTTTAAAAACTAATAACTTTTTTAGCACAAAAATAAATAACTTGAGAAACAAGCCGACATTCCCACAGGAAAAAAAAAAAAAGGTGGAAAAGTAAACAATATTCAATTTGATTGACTGCTTATTTTACGGAATGATTCAAGAATTTCAACCTAGTAATACAGAGTTACAAACTTTCTATGATTGAGGGAATGAAAAACCCATAAATCAAAACATAAAACGAAAAATCAGAATCGTCATCAGCAAAACTTTCTCGACAACCAAATGGAGCGAAATTCGAACTCCCGGACAGACATGGATTAAGAGATCAACCACGAAACGAATGAAGGAAGAGAGAAATGAAATTGGATAAAACGGCTGGAAAAGAAACATACGGATCTGTAGGCGCTGAGAGGGACAGAAGCGACGTCACGGCGGCGAAGGGTGCGAAGCAGCGCAGCTGTGGCCATGGCCGATTGTATGTGCGTTAATCGGTCAGAGCTCAGAGAGAGATAGAGAGAGAGAGAGAGGATTTGGGGAGAACAGTGGTTTCTTTGATGGAGGTTTGTTAGGGTTTAGGGTTTTGGTGCTTTTTATACAACGAGAGGTGAGAGATTGTTCTGGTGGCGAAAGATGGGCGTGGAAGATTCTAGAGTAGAGAGTTCTTGAATTACATTTAAGGAAAGAAAAAATAAAAAATAAAAAAAGTCACCTATTTTTGTTTTGTCAAAATATCAAAATATATAATTGCCCAAACATTTTTATTAATAAAAAAATGTCCTTGACCCTATTTTTATTTTGTCAAAATATATAATTATGCCCAAACATTTTAATTAATAAAAAATTGTTCTTGAACTTTTTAAAAGTTTAAAAAATGGTCCTTTGATTGTTATGTTTTACAAATGCTAAAAAAAAAAAAAAGCTTTTGGAGAAGGTGCTTTTAAGCTTTAAGTAAATTCAACCATACATGATGGTAAGACGCTTACTCTCTCGATTAGAGGTCTTGGGTTTAATCATCACTGCTACGATAGTCGAGGTCTTTCGACAATTCACTTTGAAAGGGATTCATATATCACGTGGGTGCTCTCCTCCTATTAAGTTCGGCATACATCATCCTCTATCTTTATAATCCACCTTTTAAAAAAATGAAAATCAAACTTATAACGATTTTTCTTTTAATAATTAATAGTCCTTAGCAATTTCTGTTAAAAATGATTTTTTGGGTAACATTTTCAAGAGTTTAGGGTTATTTCAACATTAAAAAGATAACGAGGATTTAAAACATCATAAACATTATATCTTAAAAACTAATCAAGTAATTTACCCAAAACAAAAAAACCAAAATATAAAACAAGCTAAAAACATAAGTATTTAATAAAAGAAATCCATTGTTTTTGCTCTCTAGTTTGGTAAGAATGAAAGAAAATGAGAGGGAAAGAAAAATTATGATTTCAAAATTGTAAGAATAGATTTTGATTTTCTTTTTAATTATTTGATACGAGAAATTGGAAAGAAAATGATTTTACCTTCACGTTTTGCTATTGTAAGTTAAAAGCAAAGGAATGGAAAATTTACTATATAAAATTATTATTTTGCCCTTATAGTAATGCTATCATTTTTTTTTTTTTGGTTGGAACTTTGATAAACAAGAATAATTATGTGATTTTAGTTATTTACATTATGTCAATCTTTTCCTCATAAAATCCTTTCACATTTTGGAAGATTAATTTTAGTGGGATCCACTTTATAATTCTTCCACCCTCTTTTGGTTCTTTTCCTTTTCATCTAAAACTCTATCTTAACCAACACACCAAATTATCAATTTTCCTTCTAAAATCCCTCGTAGAAAAATATTCTGGCCTTCCACTTTTCCCTCAAGGCCTACCCTCTTAAGCTTAACCATGTCAAATTTGTCAAGGTTTTCCTCTTTCTTAAGTTGTTGATCAACTATTTTCTTTCGTGCTCTCATAGAATATGGTGAGAGAGACAACGCAACGAAAATTTTGACTAATTGAAATTCTTTTGTTTTTTTGTTTTTTTTTTTTTAAATAATTATCGAAGCCTTTGTCTTAGAATGCAGTTTTTTTGGTAGAAGTTTATTTATTTATTTATTGTTTGGTAATTGAATGTTGATAGCATTTTTTATATTTTTAAAAGTTTCATTAATCAAATGATTGTTTATTTAATCCTTTTGAAATCAACCAGATACTCATCTTAATTAGTTAAAACTAAAGGGAGTATTTACTATTTTAACGAAATTTTTGCACTTTTTGAATTCTCTCTTCTTGACATTATTATGGCTTATTTGCATACATGCTTGATGAACTTCTCCCGATTAAGTAGTCTCTTAGTTAAAATGTTTAACAATTGACTCTTGAAACTTCAAAATTAATTGCAATCTTTACTAATAGCGGTTCAGGTTTACTTGAATTAAACCCATACAAACAAAATTTTTATTTATTAACTTTTGTTATTTTGGAGTTTTTATTACAATTGACTCGCATGTAATTCATTATTAACGGGAGTACAAGTTTTGTTCGAATTAGACCCATATAAATAGAACTCCCTCCTTGACAGTCGTTCACGTGCATGTTTCATGCATAGTCTCTTGCAACAAAAATGAGTAATTTAATCTCATTTCCAATAGGGATTAATTACAATGGATTTCAAATTTAAAGGACTAATTATCAAGATTTTTACTTTTAAGTATTGATTTACCAAACTTAAGAAGTTCAAGGACAACAATATAAAAAAAGCCTAACATTATTGACATAAGTTTGATAATGTAGGGGTAAGTTTCCCCTCGTCCAAGAAACATTAACTACTTCTACATATATATATATATATATATATATATAAAGTATGAATTTTAAAAAAAAAAAAAAGAAAATTTGAAACGACATCATCTTGAATTGTATGTGGTTAATAAAAGAGCGAGACGATGTTGTGGTTATGTGGACTTGGTCGTCTGCTGCGACGCGGCCGAAAGGTAGACATCCTCCAATCAGTCGATCCTTCTTTTTCCACCACTAGTTTTGTTAACGGCTTTTTTTAGTTACCAAAATTTCTAATAAATCTCCATTTTTTTTAAATAAATTGAACAATTAATCTCTTTTGTAATTGGAATGTCTATAAATATTAAAAATGCTATTACAATAGTCTTTTTCGTTAAAAACAGAATCCGTTAATAATTTGATCAAAAAGTGATATTATGAGTTCCGTCAAAAAATTAACGTAAAAAACTATTGTAGTAATTTTTAATAGTTTAGGGACATTTTAACTACGAGAAAAAGTTTAAGGATCAAAATTACACAAAATTAAAAATATAAAGACCAACCTAGCAACTTACTAAAGAAAAAAGAAGGAAGTTGAATGATAAGAAAAGCTCTTTTCGATTAGTTTTTTAATGGTCTTATCTACTAATCTTCACATTAAAAATGAGCATTTTACAACATAAAAATCATCTCACTGATAGATTTGACCATGGAAAAATGAACCAAGCGATAAAAGAGCCTTCACTGCCAAAACAAAAGCCTTCCCATCATAAATATTTCCAAAAGAAAATAAATTTTCAACAAAATTTTTTTTTTAAAAATCCAATACCATTCTGATTCTTTTATTCAATCTATCAAAACATAGATAAATGTTTACTAGGGCTGAATTCAGGAAAGGCTTTGTTGGTGATACTTTGGCTTAAATATGAATTACAATGATTTGAAAAAAAAAAAAAATATATATATATATATATATATATATATAAAGAACAAGAATTCTATGGAATGAAAATAAAAGCCTGTGTCATTTAACAATTCCCGGATTAGAACAATACAACATCTGGTCAGGGAAAAAAGGGGAAGGAAAAGAATGAAAAATTCAAACAATTCTGTACAAGTTACTAGCTTGTTGAATACAAGGAACTGTCAGATATAATGTTCACAAAATCAGTGAAAGATTAGGCTGCCCTCAAACCAAAAATCCTAATGCCTTGTCACATCCAGATAGATGAGAAAACGTCCCTGTTTGACACACCGTTTTAAAATGAAAGTTTGTATTTTGAAATGAGAATCAAAAAGGAATGGATGTTTTGGAGAACGAAAAACGAGTTCGGTGCAGATTCCGAAAAATTGAATAAGTGGCTTTGGATTTGAAATGATGGGCCAAACACCGTTAACAGGGCAAAGTAAAAGATGCAATGAACAATTTACCATAGGGATAATAAAGTGTTGGTCGTGCGGAGTCGATAGGGAAAAGCCCGGATTCCAAAAAAAATCGTTGCAGAAGAATGTTTCAATGCTTCCTGGGAAAAGTAGACAAAAGGTGCGATAAAAATGCATGTTCACAAATCAAAGAGAGCTTCTAAAGTTGGAAACTGAATAACAAGGAAGAATATAGAACAAGAACATACTTGGAGGGTATTATGGACCTTTCATCTGCCCTTCAAATTCGAAGATAACCCCCTCTTTCCTGGGATGGACCAACTCTCCTGAGGAATGATTTCCTGTTGAGAGACCAGCTTCTTTTGATTGACCTCCTTCTCCACCATGCGGCTATGCGGGAATAAAGTAAGGGGAAAATGAAGCATAGAAGCACCAAGAATAGCATAGCTACACAGACCAACATGACGTTGCGAAACCCGTCTTTTATTTTTGGGTCTTTCTGTCCTGTCCATGGAACTCCTCCCACATTCATGCCAAAAACTGTTAAAATATTGCCCAAGAACATGATTGGTATCAAATACCCGGTCTAACTGGAAACACATAAGAATGTTGTCGGAAAATTATACTTAGGAAGAAATTTTACCTCCGGTGATGATAGATAAAGGAAGGAATATTATAGAGAGGAATGAAAGATAGTAGAGCTTCTTGTTAATTTGCTCGGCCTGCCAACTATCTAGACCAGCCTGAAGTGCGGTAACACGATTGGCTATAAATCCTACGTTCTCTTTTAGCCTCCTTAACCGCCCAATTAACTCCTCAAGCGCAACAATGTCTTCACCGGCAAACCAACGTTTCGAAGACGATTTTTCTTTGACTCGAGGAAATACTTGCTCTCCATGAGCAATTACCTGCGTAATCAGAAGCACAATGAATAACCTCTAATCCAGTATTTTATTTGCTAGCATTTTTATTTCGTATTCTTACACCAGAGTTCAGGTTATACGGAAATTCTATCAATCGGATTCCTTTGGTTACCAAGAGATAAAAGTTGATACAAACACAACCGTACTGAAGATATTATATATGAATCAATAAGCAAAACTTCCTGGCCCCGCTATTCTAACAGCTAATCCAGAGAGATTAAAGAGCTGTATGCTCATAATTTGGATCAATTACAGGGAGCTCAGAAAGAATGAAACTCCACTCCTCAAAGAAGAATCCAGAGTTTTTAGATAACTTCTGGCTCCTCTTTTGAGAGTGTCATTACTTTTGAAATGCCGGAAGTCGCCACTCAGAAAAACAGTAATATCAAACAACTGATACATTAGTAATTCTTCCTCCCCACATACCATTGACGCAGAAAATGGGGCGGAGAAAGTACCTGCAGGAGGCGTTGAAGATCAAGGTGCATTTTGGGGAATCTTCTATCATCCAGCATTTGTTTCTTTAAAGCAAAACCACCTGAAATGTCAGAAAAAAAGAGCCTTTGTTGGACCACAAGGATGAACTAATGCTATGCAGAAATACTTGCTGGAAGTTTTGGTTAAATTGTCAAATATTCTCGGTTGTATGAGATTTATCACTTTCTCATTCCCAAAGAAGATTAAAACAGCAATAAGTTCATTAACGATCACTCGTATACAACCTTTAGACTTATCTTCTTCTGATTAAGTCCTTTGTTCGGTCCGCTACAACAGCCCTCTATCGCCAAAAGGATTGAAATATTAAACAAACTTAACTATGAACAATATCCAAAAGCATGTTCATGAATGAGTTTTGATCTAGACCGTCATTAATTGAAATACATATTATCACTCAGAAAACCAAAAACTGATAGATACTCCAAGATAAAATAAGCGACCAGTGGTTTGTAGTGCAGTGCACTAAGTTGAACAAGCACCTTCAGTTTAAACACCTGTCAAATACGTCCCTTACGTTTTCACTAACAATACTTCTTAATCAAAAGGTATTACAAATGCAAGTCTCTGTTGTGTTTTATGCTTCCTGGCATGCAAGCCTGTTGGTATGAGAGACACGTTCGCCAATTTAACTACCAGATCCAGTAATAAGGCTGTCTTGTACAACAGGGATAACCCCTGGTGTCCTCCAATGAGTTATTGATATAGAGGAGAATTTGAAGAAAAAGAAGAACCTATTAAAATTAAACTTTCGGAGCCTAAGTTATCATGCTTCTAGCGTTCGTGATGCAGTGTCATACCAAGACAAATGATAAACAAACTACTTTAATGAAAAAGAACTGCATCTTAATTATGTCATCCTTTGAGGTTAAGTTTTGAAACCAATTGCTGTTCAAGTGGAGAATAATTCTTCGTAGCTCGAATTAGCGGCATACAAATAGTACAAGACTTACTTTTTATCGTCGTAAAATATCGGCACAAAGAAAGGCAACACTTTTTATCTTCGTAAAATGTCAGCACAAAGAAAGGCAACAATTTCACCAGATAACAGTCTATTCAGCATATAAATATAAGCAAGCAACTAAAATTGGAATTAGAAGTGCTTAACCCACCTTTATCCAGCTCAAGCTCAACAGCATCCAACTCCATCTCAAGTTTGGTCACCATATCTTGGAGTTGATCCACATGCGTGTCGATAATATGAACCACAAGATTTGAGACGGACTTCGGCACAGGATTGTCAGCCTCTTCGGAATGATTCATCGTCAATAAGAATTCCAAAACATGCTCCCTAATCACAGTCCCACTCCCTCCTTCCTTCGGCTGACCCCTATAATAAGTTGGGCTCTCCACACTAGGAATCTCAGAGAGAAGAGACTGACCCATCTGAGAAGAGAAACCCAACCTCGGAACACGACCCAACGACACGGTAATAACCGAATTCTCGGTCACTCTAGCAGCAATCCTAAAGTTGAAATCACTAGAAGCTGGACCGGGTGAGTTGACCCTGAACACAAGGGCTCCATCAACATGCCCACAAAATGGTCCATTGCTAATGAGGGAAAGAATGTCCTGGAGTTTCAGCGGTGGGCAAAGAACCCCGATTAAGTACTGCGCAGATTGAGAGAGCTTCTGGTTCCCTTTGGGAAGTTCAACATGGTACCAACAGAATTCTTGGCCTCTACCCTCTGCTAAATCCCATTCCTTATTGTAGAAATTCCCTGAGCCATCAAATATATAGGCCTTTTGCCTCACAAGCCCAGGAAAATGGTTTCTGTAGCGTGAAGGCTCTCTTAAAGGAGTACCTGCAGATGTGTCTCTGTCCATTTCCTCTTCCTCTCTTTCATGAGCTAGCTCCATAATTTTTCTTCCAATTTTCTTTTTCTTTTTCTCGTCTCCCAAACAAAACCTATCAAGTCAATATATTCCCACAAATCCCAACTTTACAATCGAATTTATTTAAAACCCAATTCGCCAAATTTTGAACTCTTCAACGACTCAAGTTGTTACCAATTTCTTTCCAATCCTATTGAACATTCCTAGTTGAAAAAAGACTGCGTCAAACAAGGGGTAAAAAAGAACAGATCCAAATAACAAATTCTTAAAAGCAAAAACCCAATTACAAAAAACCCATTTGTTTTTTTCCATTACAGAAACAACCAAGATTCCAAATTTAAATACTAACTTATTACTTGAAAACCCAGATATGAAGAAAATGAGAAGAAATGATATTACCTTAATTAGAGGCTTCAAATTCAGAATCCCATGTATTAAAAAAGAAAACCCACATCAATTCCTAGAAGAAATTTGACGTAGATCACCGGAAAGAGACCCAACAAAAAGAATATACATATAATATATATATATATATATATATCTGTGTCTGTATATATCTTGATGAGTAGTTTAGAAAGAACATGTTATGGAAGAATGCCAATAACATGGAGTAATTTTCTCACGTAGGAACATCGTTTTTTTAATTGGAATTATTATTGCATAATAATAAAATTGTCGGATAAATTAAGGAGGTTGCACTTGGCACAGAGATTCATTTTCTAACTTCTGGGAAACTTCCCAGTTCCCACCCTCCTTGGAATTGGATAATTAAATTAATTTATTATCACAATAAAATACAAATTCAAAAAGTCTTTGGTCTTGAGATAGCGTCCACAGAATTTAAGGGTCCGTTTGGCATATACATTTATTTTAAATTAAATTGTATTTTTTTTATCATATTTTTTATTTTTTTTTAAAAAAATTTTTATCTTTTCTGAAAAAGTTAACAAAAATTATTATTCAAATTTAAAAATCTCAACTCAATTCAAACTCAACTTATATACCAAACACCCCCTAAGTATTACTATAATAATTTGTTATAGATTTTATTTATTTTTTTAAAGGTTATTTTATAATTTTTTGGATATTCATAATTGTAAAGTTTTTTTTTTTTTTTTTTCGAAACAAGTTTATTGTGTTGTTTTTTGGTTTTTTGAGGTGAAAAGAGTGGTTTGAGGCAGAAATTAATTACTGCCATTCATTTTCTGAAGTTGTTTTTATTAATTCGTTTGTTTTAGTTGAGTTTGAGATGAGATGAAATTTTTAAGTTTGAGTTGAATTGATTTTTTAAAAAATAGTTATAAATTTTATTAATTTTTCAGAAAAAGATAAAAATTAAGATGAAAAATTTGAGTTAGCTTGAGTTAAACCCATTTAACAAACATAAGCTAGTTGGGGCATCTTTGTAATAAAAGAGAGGTTTACTGGTGTTGTTAGTCTTTTGCCTTAGTTTTACTATTTTATTTTTCCTTTTTTTTGTAATAAGCTAATATATGAGCTGGAGGTTTGTTACAAGTAGGTTACAAAACCATTTTCCTTGCTGCACATATATAGCCTCTGTACCTTCCCCGTTTCAAGTGAATCCAGAGAATATTTTCTCCATTATCCTTTTCTAATATTTTGTGATAGTTTTTTTCTCTTTTGAATATTCTTCTGAAATTATATTTCCCAGCAGAGAGGGAAAAATCGTAGATTTGTTTTAAAATAAAATAAAATAAAATCAGCCAATAAATGTTTGTGTTCTTTCTTTTTTTCTTCTTCTTCTTTTAGAAACATTTTTTTTTTTTTGCCAATCAACAATTATCTTTTTCCATTTATAAAAAACAAAACCACAAATAAAATCATACTTGACTCCATATAAAAGCATAAAATTCGAATCTTCTTATTCTAAATAAATAATTTTTTTTTTGTCATTTTAGGCTAGAGAGGGGTTTGGCGGGGTGTCGATTTAAAAAAAAAAAAAAAAACATTATAGCAATGGCAAAATTACAAAGTTATGAGAAAAGGAACGAACTTTTTGGAGTTTAACATTTTCAATCAGAGTGAACAATGCTGAACAAGGTTTTTCATTTCATATTTTATTTTCCTTTTTTTTTTCTTTTGAAAGAGAAAACAGAGTTATGTTTGTACATTTTAAGTTCTTAAAAAAAAAAAAAAGAAAAAAAGAACACTTTTAAAGTTCATAACGTATATTGACTTTTAAGAATTTTTTCTCTTCATGCCAAAACTATAAATAGAACCACTTTAAGCATTTTATAATGACTGTTCGACACTAATAATTGGATCAACTAATCTGTCCTAAGCTCTCTTCTTCTTCTTCGACCACTACATAACATGTGACTGGGCCGTCCCATGTGGTGATCTAGAAAACATAACGAATGCACCGTAGAAAGTGCATTCTTCCTTTAAACTATAGAGTATATCAGTATAGATATAGATTTATTTTGGGAGAAGAACACAAATGACACCTTCATGTCACTAATTGGACATTAATGCTACTGTTTGTTGTCAGATCACTTTTCTAACATGCTTAACAGAATCCTTATGGTGTCAAAAAAAAAAAAAAAAAAAAAATGCAAGATTTCCCAACAGTGGCAAAAAAATCAAACTAGTTTGCAAGGATGGCTACCGGTGAAATTAAATATTTATTTATGGATAGACTCTGATATACATACCCTTTCCAAAATGGTCTTAGTTAATTAGGCTAATAAGGATGTGGTTTATATGTATATTTGCAACCGTTCATAAACTTCATAATTGATATGATGTGATTCTTTTAACTGATACAATGATTTAATTGACGTGGTGTATTATAATATTGAATTTTGAAGTTTTAAGGGATTAATTCTCACGATTCATAATAGACAGATTGATCATAGAATTCCACTTAGGGTCCGTTTGGTGAAACGGTTTGAGTTGGAAATTTTAAGTTTAAATAGTAATTTTTGTTGACTTTTCAGAAAAAACAAAAAACTTTTTCAGAAAAGACAAAAAACTTTTTTAGAAAAAGATAAAAACTGAGATGAAAATTTTGAGTTTGAGTTGGTGAAGCAAACGAGGCCTTAGAAAAGTCTTCTCACATTGGGCCCAAGGGGGGGGGGGGGGGGGGCAGCTGCAACCCCCTAAGGGGGTCAATTGTCATGATTTGGTTTACGGCTTGCTCTCATTAGGTCCTCTGGTTATATAAGTGTCTGGAGAGAACCGTCAGGACTGCGAAAAGACATATTAACCCTTCCCAACTTGTTCTGAGCCAATTTTGCAAAATAGACCTTTTTAGAAACTTTTTGGTCTAAGAAAAAAAAACAAAAAACAAAAAACAGTTGGTCTTCTGGGACCAATTCAATATGCAAGCTATCTTCAGCAAATTATCTGGCGGATTCAAGGGCTGAACATTCTTTCGGATCTACTACTCGTCAGCCATATCAAACTATAATCAAAGAAGGGGGGAAAAGTGATTTCAAATGTTGCATTAACACATCAAAAACTACACTCAAACACTTGACGTCTCCGCATCAATACCACGACAAAAGCTACTAAGGATTCCCATGTAAATCCATCACAACTAAAAGCAAAACCTTTAACATTGAGGGATAGAATTTTTAAAAATTTCCGACTGAAGAGAAACAAGATTTCATGCAATGCTGAATGACGAAAAAATGCCAAACTCTTCACAGGTCCTGCACGCTCAAACCTAAAAAGAGAAAAAGAAAGGAACTTTTTCAAAAAAAAAAAAAAGGTAAAAACCTCAAAAGGCCAGAAAAGAAAAACCAAACTAAGAGATTGTTTAAACAAAGCTCGCTTTCACACAACGACGTACCAAATGTATTTTTTCCAGAACTTCAAAGGAAGAAAAATATGGCACACGAAAACTATACAAATCAACTAACTGAGAGCCTGGTGTATGTTCATATGTCCAAAATCAGTAAGGCCGGTAATTGTCTATTGTGATAAATGAGATGTTAAAAGAAAAGAATTACCTGGAGGAAGGGATTGCTTCAACTTGTCAGCCTTCTCAGAGTCGAACACACAAAGCGTGTAAAGGTACTTTGAGCATCGAACCTTAAACTTGACCACATCTCTGCTCCTCTTGATTTTCACAGAGCGAGCATCCTTCCTTCTTGCAGTGAGAAGGAAGTCCTTAATCTCATGAATTTGCTTCGGCTGGTCACAGAGAAAACAAACAAAACGATATTCAATACACTGTGTCCCAAACTCACCAACGAAATTTATCGAAGCATTACACAACTTCAAAGAATGTTATGGAAGTTATTGCATCAACTGATCATCAATGAGCCGAAAATCGAATAAGACCATAACAGAAAAAGTCCACGAATTTAAGAAATCAGTAGCTAATAACCTAAAGTTCTATTGCCAGTAAGTAAGACTACATACTAACCCAAACAATCTCTCTTCAGCCACATGCCAATAAACCAGTAAATTACACTAGTACACTATGACAGAAGGTTTATAATTACATATATACATGTACACATATATAATATTTTACGGTATGGGCTACGACCCCTGCTTATTAAAGATCAATCAAAACACTCACTAATACCCAAATCCCTCCACTCCCGCACGCTGAGCTAGTCCCAAGGTTCCAAAGGTAGTTAGGTATAATACATTAGACATCAGAAAGTTTCTATTGAGGTATAATCCGACTTTTTAAGAGTACGGGACTAAATTGTCAAAATCAAAAGAATGAGAACCATCTTGTCACCTACTAAAGAGCTCAGGGACTAGTTGAACCAAACCCTAACATATAAAATCTAAAACCCGCTAGCCGAAAATTGAATCAGATGATAACCGTAAAAGTCCATGAATTTGAGCTAAACTGGTAAATTACACAGGACACATATACTACATCAGAAAGTTTATATTGAGGCATATTACGACATTTCAAGAGTTTGGGGACTTAATTGTCAAAATTAAAAGAACGAGATCAAATTGTCACCTACTAAAGAGTTCGGGAACCATTAGGACCAAGCCCCAACAAATAAACTCTAACTAAACATTCGTATCTAAATTTATAAATCCTAATTATGCATATAAATTCCATTAAATTTTGTAGTATGACTATTTTCATCTTAACATATGCAGCGACGAACCGTAAGACTACTAAATTTGATCCAAAAAAAAAAAAGGAAAAAAAAAAAACAATCAAACGGGGATTTTTCAGATAAACAAACACGAATTTAACCCAGAAATCTAAACCCCAAAAAAATGAAGGAAAATATAACATGGAAAACCATAGAAAGGACGATAAAGAGAATTGAGAAGTTAACTTAGTGACGAAGTTAAAGGGAAAAAAAAATGAAAGAGAAATGGAAAAAAGGGTACCATTTTGATATGGATCTGAAGATAGAGTACAAGACCGAAGCAGAGCAGCTTGGAGAAGGAAGGAGAATGTAGAGAGTTGAGAGTATATATTGTTCTAGCTCCTAGGGTTTAGGAGCTCCAAGCCTTTTTAACTTTTCTGATTGACGATTTTGTCCCCCGTGATAATCAGATCAGCTGTTTTGATGAGGCTCCTTTCGCCACTTCCAATGATGGGCCATATTTTCTATTGGGCCCCTTTTACATTAATTAGGCCCATACTCACTTTTCTCAGAGACAGTTTAGGGATAAATAGCTAAATAGTTTTTTTATTTTTATTTTTTTATTTTTTAAGGAAACTTAAACAAGTAAATAGCAAATTCTGAAACATTTTAGTTTCACACTATTTATAATAAATAATTTATTTATGAATGAGTAAATATATATTTATTTAATAAAATCCATTATTTTTCTATATACTGTTTTTGCAAATTAATTTTTATCAATAAATATGTTATTTAGTTCAAATATTTTAAAACATTCTACTCAAAAGTTCTCTTTTTTTTTTTTTTTTTTTAAATGGCCTATAAGCTACAAGAGTACAATAGTGTTTTAAATTAGTGACAAGAATAGTATATCACTTTAGCATAAAAATATATTTTTGCCCTTCTGGATATATTACCCCTTTAGGGTTTTTTTTTTGGTAGCATTGTTGTCCTCTAACTCTATCGATCTTTGTCTACTTACTTCTTAAACTTCTAATTTTAACAAATTGTCCTTGAATTTCTAATTTATTACCATATGTCCCATTTTATTAATTTTCTTTTAAATTGAAGAAACTGAATATGTAAGATTTGAACTAAGGTTTGAATTGGATTTCGAGATTTTTTTTTTTATCAAATATGATAATTTTTTTTTTCCTCAGATTGACTTTTTGCCATCAATTTCACAAGAAGTTAAGTACAATGGTGATCATTGCAACAACATAAACAGTTTTGGATGCAAATTGCCAAAATATAAAAATTTAAAGGGTAAATTGCTAAAAATAGACCAGTTTAGAGGGACAATAGTCCTAAAAATTCTAATATACATTTTCAGGTTTCAACCCTAAGCCATTATTCCCATTCTTCTGATAATCTTTTTCAGGTCATGGCCCTTGGACCGCTTCTAAAATCATAACCAACAACAATCAGTTAACTGATCTTATTTAATAACATCACTCATTTGCTCAGTTTGATCTGTCAACCAATGTGTTTCTCATGTTTTTACGGTAAGAACTTTTTTTTTTTGAATACCATTAATAAACATGATCTCTTTTAATCAGTAGATTAAAGTATACAACGATCTGGTTTACTAGTGTACATGATAAAAATTTATAGCATGCGATACAAAATTACTCTCATTTGTAAATCAAACTGTTAGAAAGTTAAACAAATTGCTAAAATTGCAAATCCCACTTGTAGTACAAAAAGAGAATTCCTGCCAAAAAATATCTCAACTTATTATTCTTTTAGTTGATTTGTTCATAAAAATTGATTGTCTATATTGATAACATATATATGTATATATACCATAAAAATCACCCGTGTAGATTGGTCCAAAATTCCAAATAGTTGGTAAAGGTTAATAATTTAAGTACAAGAAGATTCTATTGAAAGAACTCAGAAGCAATATTTCTCAGCTTAATTAAGAAGCAGAATAGTAATATAAAGAGCCTACGTTATGAAAGAAGAGAAATAAAAGGACTCTTCCACTGACACACTCATACTATGTCTAATTTCTCAACTAAATAACTTTCTAAACTGATTATCTCAACATTTCTTTTCGAATATCCAACTTAGAGATGGGTTTTTGATGGATTGTAAGCTGGAAAATTTCCGAAAACTCCTTGATCAAAGACTCGTGAGCAATATCAATTAGCTCACAATCATCGAGACAATGCACGTCTTCTCTTCCATATTCTGCAGTCGACTGAGACTCTGCAAGTAGCCCTTTGATACTTCCGACTTGCCGGTCCCGTATCCCACAGGGGACTATCTGTTCGAAATGGGTTAAATCAGTGGTTACATTCAGCGCTAGGCCATGATACGTTATCCACTGAGTAACCCTGATTCCAATTGCTGCCAGTTTCTGGTTGCCTTCGGAAAAAATAAAAACAAAAGATGTTCACACAAGGAAAGTTGACATGAAACTGTTAATACAGATTTTCTATACGTATTTCATAGAGCAACAGAACGGCACGATGGTATGGCAATGATCAAACAATGAATGAAGTGGAAAAAGGGAAGTTCGCTGGAAAAACAAGTTTCTTCATAAGAGGAAAAAAGAAAAAAGAAATGAGCAAATATGGTTATAGATTCAATCAAGCAAGCGATGTGAAGGTGAAGATTCTTAATTCAGTATTAAAAAAAAAAAAAAAAAAAAAAAAAGGGACTATCTGTTCCTAGAATAACTTATTGATAAACTTGTGGAGCTATTGTTATCAGAAGCTAAAAGTACGTTGGGAGCCAAAAAATTTGAAATATGGAGGTTTACAATGCCACCCACTTTGGTCCATAGTACAAATTGAACGTCAGTCAAACTTTTTTTGTTTTCCTTGTAGAAGGTCAGTCACATTATTGATCCACACCGTACTTGCTAGACCGCCTCAACCCACGTCCCCTTTCTCAATAGCAATGATTTGTAGCATCCAAGAATCAATTTTTATCATAAAAGAGCTTTTGGGATCAAATCAGTGTCCCATTCATGAGCTCCCATTGCGGATTATTAAGACCGCTTGGGCTTGCTCAAGAGTTAATTATTGAAGTATAGCTTCAATCTTTGAGGGAACACCGGAACACCGGTCTGTTTAGTTTGTTGTTATTGTGTGTGTGTATGGAGCTTGGAGAAAGAGGCAAAAGTACCCCACTAATGTCGAGCGGACAATTTGAGCACAAGACATCATATAGGATATATGAAGTTCAATAGGAGAAATGAGGAAGGGGCTTACCGACCCAGACACCGGTTAAACCCTTGAGTCGAGAAGCCTTGATCGAAAATGTTTTGTCAAGAACACGGATGATCACCTCCTCCAGTGCCCTGAGGTACCAATGAAGATCCATCTTGTGATTCCGAAGATTTATAAGTGGGTACATTACAAGCTACATTTACAGCATAAATGAAAAAAAGTTACTAATATATCAACTATATCCTTGAAAAATTACCCAGCTGGGCCAATTCACTTTCATGCTTAACCAATTAACTTTAAAAGTCTTTTATCTCTTCTTCATTATATGAGAGAAAGAGAGGTTTTAAAAAAAAAAAAAAAAAAGGTCCAAGCTGATGAGAACTTTCCTTCCGATATAAGTTTTCCAGACACCATTACGGTAATGTGATTGTGATGGCACTACAAATCAATCAAAAGCTCAATCTTTATTGTCATGTACCAAGAATGAATTACCTTTGTCGAACATGACAAATTTGGTCTGCACGTTCTTTGCTTTTAGCAGGCAATTTTTATATTTCAGATTTTATTCCAACTGTGAAGGTCGTAAAATGAGATTAACACATAAACATTGTACATATCAGTAGCATAAATAGACGATAGTTTGATCATTTTAGAAGACATCATCAAGGACAATCCAAAGCATAAATACATCGAGCACAAAAAAAAAGTATGTGGAAATGCTAAACGTTTACCTGGCCAGGACCATGGTATGTAACTTCACCGCCACGTTCCGTTCTATACACTTCGTAAGGAGCATCCTTCGGGTCAAAATTAAGGAACTCATCAGAACTACTCGTACCCATTGTATAAACAGGGTCATGCTGAAGAATGATCAGCGTGTCGGAACATTCTTCGTTCCTTTCGATCAAAGCCTTTTTCTCGTTCACAATGCTCTTTTGCCAAGACCATGCCTTTGCATACGGAACTAGCTCATTGTACAAATTAAAGCAATCACACCTGCAATTTGTTTGGGGATAAATCAGTGAGCTTCGTGCAGCAGAAACTTAAGAGCTTGTCCAACAATGACTGGTAGGAAAACTCACCCTTTTCTTGGTGCAGAAGATATAGATGTCGATTCTACAGTGTTCAAGTCCGAGACTCTATTCAAACTCGACCGAACCTTCACGGCAAGAAGGGATCGGGAATGCACCTTTCTTAACCGCTCATGATCAGGATGTGTTGGGATTGAGATAGCAAAGTGAGTCGCGGCGAGAATCATATCTCAATACTATATGTTCACTTCTAACATAGAAATGGGACTATGATCAAAATTTTACATCTGAAAAACTGACCAATTCAACCCAAAAAAAAAAAAAGCACATCATGAGTTTCAATAAAACACAAAGCAATGGCATTTAGCAATGACGAACCAGCAAACGGGTAATGATTAAATCAACTAAAAATCAAAGATTCTTTGGTATGAAACAAATCGAAAAACCCGGAAACAGCAAGAGAGCTGTGAATCAATTTCTCTGTTCACAATAAAAAGAGCCATAAATAAAACAAAATCCCAAATCAACTTCCAGAACCGATTTCACACTTCTATTGTTTTCAATCTGTAAAGAGCTGAAATCAGTGTCTCCATCACTTTCCTATTCTATTATTTTCAATCTGGCCCAGCATCAAATTCAAACGAACTGACAAACAAAAATGAAAATTCTAACCAAAAATAATTCTGGGATTTTAAAAGATCAGCTCAAAGGAAATTCAGAAGAAAAAAAAAAAAAAAAAAGAGAGAGATACCATTTGGCGCGGTGGAGCACCGGTTGGAACGACGGCGAGAGCGGAGGCGGCCTCACTGCAGTCTGCAGATGGGTGGCCGGCGGAGAGAGAGAAAGGAGGCTTTACTCTTCACCCCAACACGTCAAAGGTTAGGATACGCTTGTAAGATTAATGATCGATCCGATTTTACATTATTTATTCCCACGGTAAATTATTAAATTAGTTCCTAAACTCAAACTAATACATCATTTATTTTAAGGATAAATTATTATATTGATCCTTAAATTCAAGCTAAGAAAAAAAAATTTGGTATAAAAAATATACAAACTCAATAATTTAGAGATTAAACAAATAATTGATTCTTGTTCCGGTTATAACCGTTCAACATGAATTAGTTTTAAAAATACTCCTAAACAATACACCCTCGTTCGTTTTATCTCTCAAACTTTCAAAATCGTTCAAAACAACCCTCTTTGTATATTGAAAAAAAAAAAAAAAAGCAATTCAAAATGCACTTTTCATCTATTTGCATTTTTATAGCTAATGAAGTTATTGACGTGACAATAATTATAATTTCAATTTGTCCCTTAAATTATTGATCTTTTGTCAACTTGTACCTTAAATTTTCTTAAAAAATCAACCAAGTAAACATGTCCATAACAATCTTAAAGATACTATTACCAGTTACGTTTTTCCACTTTGGAATGATAATCTGTAGTATCCTATGCGACGAGCAAGGGTGTAGCCACCAAAGTCCAAAGGGAACTTAAGCCCCTTAAAAAAATTTTTTTTTTTTTTTTTTTGTGTGTGTTTTAATATATGTATTTAATCAAAATGTACAAATATTGTTCTCTAAATTTAAATTTTGTGACAAGGATTTTGGGTCTAAACCTGATATCAAATGCAAATTAGATGTGAGGAACTTGGTAGACTGCAAATTCACAAATTCAACATCTTTATAAACATTCCTAGCAAAAAAACCTCTTTACAAACATGTATTGACTATGTCTTATTGAATTTTTTTAAAAAAAATTTAACAATCATAGATATTGTTACCAAAGGTAGATAAATATGTCTTTACATAAAAGAATAAAAGATGAACTATATGAGACAATATTTTCTTCTTTTATTTTTTTAAATTTATGTTTTATAGAGGAAAAGCACTTATACCTAACAAAATTAAAGTGTTCCCTAATAAAATAGTAATAATAAGATTAAGTGAATACTCATAATTATAGTTATTTTATTTCTTTTTTTTTTTCATACATAATCGAAAGAATGGAAAAGATTATTCAAAAGTCTCAAAAGTGCATGATAAATACTGCCAAAGCCCAATATTATAGAGAAAATTAGTTGATGAGAAATAAAAAGAAATATCGAAAATTATTTTTTGTTTTTCCATTTAATCATTTTATATTTATTTTAACAGTTATAATCTTTTAGAGTGGGGGGTTTATATATATATTTATATATATACATCAAGCTTCTTTTTTTTTTTTAACTTAAGGATAAGAAGATTCTAATTTTTCACCTTATAATAATGTTACATGCAACATTATCACTTAACTATATCTTTAATTATATAAGTCGGTAATAATTGACAACATTGATAAGTACAGACAGTTTACATGAAAGTCTAGTCCAAGCGCGTTCATTAATAAAATAAAATAAAATAAAATAAGATAAGTTGAATTCAAGTCCAAGTGTCAAACTCCATCTCCATGGGAAACGTATATTAAAGAATGATGATGACTTGTTTAGGAATATGAAGGCGCAAAATTATAAATTACATATATATATATATATATATAGATTTAAAATACTAGCAAAAGAAAGGACTAGCTGGATTCTTAACATACTATGATGCTGATTTCCAACTGCAACTATTAATTACATTGGAATTTTAGTTGTAGCTTGTGAGAAAGTTCCTCATCTTTGGTTTTTTTTATACAGGAATGAAGTATATTCACGTTTGTCTCGTGAAGCTTTTTAAAAATTAATTTGGGTTTTTTGAGTCTAAAAATTATTTCTAAAAGTGTTTGGATATTTTATTAAAAAGTTTTTCTTAAAAGAGCTTTATGTAAAAATCAGAAATTATAATTTAAAAAAAAAACTCTTTCAAATAGACTTTGAAACTTAAATTAGAGTTTAAGATATTATAAATTTTATTTTAGTATTTTTATAATTTATTAGAATATTTTAAAATTATTTTAACTTTAAAAGATGTTCGAAAAAAATGTTTTTTTAAATATTTACTGAAAAATTATATTATAAATTAAAAAAATATTTTTTTAATTTTACATCTGAAAAACTGAACAATTCAACCCAAAAAAAAAACAAATCATGAGTTTCAACAAAACACAAAGCAATGGCATTTAGCAATGACGAACCAGCAAACGGGTAATGATCAAATCAACTAAAAATCAAAGCTTCTTTGGCATGAAACAAGTCGAAAAACCCGGAAACAGCAAGAGAGCTGTGAATCAATTTCTCTGTTCATAATAAAAAGAGCCATAAATCAAACAAAATCCCAAATCAACTTCCAGAACCGATTTCACACTTCTATTGTTTTCAATCCGTAAAGAGCTGAAATCAGTGTCTCCATCACTTTCCTATTCTATTATTTTCAATCTGGCCCAGCATCAAATTCAAACGAACTGACAAATAAAAAAGAAAATTCTAACCAAAAATAATTCTGGGATTTTAAAAGATCAGCTCAAAGGAAATTCAGGCAAAAAAAAGGATACCATTTGGCGCGGTGGAGCACCGGTTGGAACGACGGCGAGAGCGGAGGCGGCCTCACTGCAGTCTGCAGATGGGTGGCCGGCAGAGAGAGAGAAAGGAGGCTTTACTCTTCACTCCGACACGTCAAAGGTTAGGATACGCTTGTTAGATTAATGATCGATCCGATTTTACATTATTTATTCCCACGGTAAATTATTAGATTAGTTTCTAAATTCAAACTAATACATTATTAACTCAAGCTAAAAAAAAAAAAAAGAACCAGTATTAAAAACATACAAACTTAATAATTTAGAGATTAAACAAATAATTTACTCTTGTTCCGGTTGTAACCATTCAACATGAATTAATTTCATAAATACCCCTAAACAATACACTCTTGTTCGTTTTATCTCTCAAACTTTCAAAACCGTTCAAAACAACCCTCTTTGTATGTTAAAAAAAAAAGCAGTTCAAAATGCTCTTTTCATCTATTTGTGTTCATATAGCTAATGAAGTTATTGGCGTTACGTTAATTGTAATTTCAATTTGTCCCTTAAATTGGTGATCTTTTGTCAACTTGTACCTTAAATTTTCTTAAAAAATCAACCAAGTAAACATGTCCATAACAATCTTAAAGATACTATTACCAGTTATGTTTTTCCACTTTGGAATGATAATCTGTAGTATCCTGTGCGACGAGCAAGGGTGGAGCCACAAAAGTCCAAAGGGAACTTAAGCCCCTTTCAAAATTTTTTTTTTTTTTTTTTTGTGTGTGTTTTAATATATGTATTTAATCAAAATGTACAAATATTGTTCTCTAAATTTAAATTTTGTGACAAGGATTTTGGGTCTAAACCTGATATCAAATGCAAATTAGATGTGAGGAACTTGGTAGACTGCAAATTCACAAATTCAACATCTTTATAAACATTCCTAGCAAAAAAACCTCTTTACAAACATGTATTGACTATGTCTTATTGAATTTTTTTTAAAAAAATTTAACAATCATAGATATTGTTACCAAAGGTAGATAAATATGTCTTTACATAAAAGAATAAAAGATGAACTATATGAAACAATATTTTCTTCTTTTATTTTTTTAAATTTATGTTTTATAGAGGAAAAGCACTTATACCTAACAAAATTAAAGTGTTCCCTAATAAAATAGTAATAATAAGATTAAGTGAATACTCATAATTATAGTCATTTTATTTCTTTTTTTTTTTTCCATACATAATCGAAAGAATGGAAAAGATTATTCAAAAGTCTCAAAAGTGCATGATAAATACTGCCAAAGCCCAATATTATAGAGAAAATTAATTGATGAGAAATAAAAAGAAATATCGAAAATTATTTTTTGTTTGTCCATTTAATCATTTTATATTTATTTTAACAGTTATAATCTTCTAGAGTGGGGGGTTTATATATATATATATATATATATATAAATCAAGCTTTTTTTTTTTTTTTTTTTAACTTAAGGATAAGAAGATTCTAATTTTTCACCTTATAATAATGTTACATGCAACATTATCACTTAACTATATCTTTAATTATATAAGTGCGTAATAATTGACAACATTGATAAGTACAGACAGTTTACATGAAAGTCTAGTCCAAGCGCGTTCATTAATAAAATAAAATAAAATAAAATAAGTTGAATTCAATTCCAAGTGTCAAACTCCATATCCATGGGAAACGTATATTGAAGAATGATGATGACTTGTTTAGGAATATGAAGGCGCAAAATTATATATTACATATATATATATATATATAGATTTAAAATACTAGCAAAAGAAAGGACTAGCTGGATTCTTAACATACTATGATGCTGATTTCCAACTGCAACTATTAATTACATTGGAATTTTAGTTGTAGCTTGTGAGAAAGTTCCTCATCTTTGGTTTTTTTTTTTTATACAGGAATGAAGTATATTCACGTCTGTCTCATGAAGCTTTTTAAAAATTAATTTGGGTTTTTTGAGTCCAAATATTATTTTTAAAAGTGTTTGGATGTTTTATTAAAAAGTTTTTCTTAAAAGAGCTTTATGTAAAAATCAGAAATTATAATTTAAAAAAAAATTCTTTAAATAGATTTTGAAACTTAAATTAGAGTTTAAGATATTATAAATTTTATTTTAGCATTTTTATAATTTATTAGAATATTTTAAAATTATTTTAACTTTAAAAACTGTTCGAAAAAATGTTTTTTAAATATTTACTAAAAAATTATATCTTTTATTTCTACTCATTTATTGATTAAAAGCAAAACTAAAACCTTTGCCAAACGAGTACTAAATGCAAATTAATTTTCCTAAGTTATATCTCTCACCCTCACTTATTGAACGTACGACATAAAATGTTCAAGTAATCAGCAACGTATCTTAAGTGATTTTTATACTCCTTAAAAAAAAAAAAAAAAAGTGATTTTTGTACTCACGTCGTAATAGTAATACATGAAACGTGCAATTATAGTTTTGTGTAAATTAACGATACAATAAGGTTGGACTGACGGAATATGTACTATCTTTGTTGTGTCTTTTTTTTTTTTTAATTTTTTTTTCAAATTTGAAATACGGGATTTAAACCTCTGCATTTTGTAATGGAATGAGATTTGTAATTATCCTTAGATTATGCTATAATTAAGTTTATTTTCTTCTGTAAGTATCAATATTTGCATTTTTTATGAAAAGAAAATTAATAATAATGTGTGTTTTCTTTGCTCTTTATAGTACCAATAGTTATTTTGTGTGTATTTGTTTAAGTATCATAAAATTAACCAATAGTTACTATCTTTCATAAAAATTTTAAAAAAAAAAGTAATTACTTTCAACAGTAAAATTGCTACCTTGGTTCTTCTTCTTTTATTTTTTTATTTTTAACTTACCTTTGTTCTTAAAGGACCCACGATTGCCATAAAAGATAGTGATGAAAACAAAGTCGACATTGAAGTTGCGAGATTATGGTTTCAATAATTAGAAAAGGGACTCTTTTTTTTTTTTTCCACCTTATTGGGAAAAGGACTTAAAATTGCGTAGCCAGAGAAAGTTCCTTTGCCTGCTATGATTATTCTTCTTTATTTTCTCTATGTTATTATTTTCTTTTTCTTCATAATTTTAATTAGGGGTTTAATATCAACTAGTCAGAACGTGCTTATTGCTTAATTTCTCTTATATTTCCCTCAACTTATTTACGTAAACAATATATTAATTTCACCTTTTCAAGTTTACCATTTTTTTTTTTTTTTTCACTTTGGTGACTGACAAAGTGACGAAATTAAATATTGATTTTATTTTCATATAGTAGTATATGAACTTTAATTTAGTATGTCCCTACATGATGACTTCTAAAATTCTCAATAAGTGCCGACTAGAACGCGTAATTAATAGACAACCCCACCTGCCACTAAATTCTCAAAATTAATCAATCTTAATATATTACAATTATTGACAGCAACAAACAAATACCGTATTTTAAAAGCATAAAAGATAAAAATAGATAATAAACGGTTAGTAATAAGGGCATAGTTGAAGACATAGTTTAACAATAATTATTAACTTTACCAAAAAGTGAAAAGTTGGAATTCATACATCTCTAACTTCAAAAAAAAAAAAATATATATATATATATATATTAATAAGGGAAAGTTCCCCCTTAAAAAAATATATCCGATCAGATCCGCAAAAGTAGTTTATTTAGTTATAAAATTTACAAATATCGAGATCCATAAGCGTATTTTAAAGTGTTTTAAAGTATCTTTATCTTTAAGATTCAATGAATCTAATGTTATGTGGAAAATTTTGTTTATTTGTTTGTTCGACTAGAATCTAAGAAATATATAATATACATGCATACGTGAGTATAAATTGTAAAAGATCATGTATACACCACACAACTGACTTTTTCTTGGATTTTTTTTTAAACTAAGAGCAAAGAAATTTAAACTCAAAACTTTAGTATTAAAAGTAAATGTCATGTGCAGTTACAGATATAGCCTAACGGTTATATTACACTTAATTTTGCCTAAAGATACAGAGTTCAAATTCCCCATCTCCAAATTCAAAAAAAAAAAAAAAAAAGTAAATGTCATGTAGATTTATCATAAGATTACTCTTGTAAATATTTTTCTTAATTTATTTAATGATATGAGTTTTATAACACTCTTTTTTTTTTTAAATTATTTTCAGATTTTAAATCTTGGAGCTCCAACCCAAATTCTTCAGGATAAAAGATTTTGTTTATCAATTACTAAGCCTTCATTTGGTAGCTTAGTTCCAACTCAAATTTTTCATCTTTAGTTTTTGTTTTTTTCTGAAAAGTCAACAAAAATTATAACTACTTTTTAAAAAATTAGTCAATTTCAACTTAAAAATTCCAACTGTAACTGTCGAACAAAACGGACGCTATTTTTTTTTTATTTTTTATTTCACTAACGCATATTTTTCTTCTTTGTATGTGCTTGGAAAATCCTAAATTATTGCTTTCCATAAGCTTGGAAACCTTGTCTAAAAACGAAATGACCGTGACACAATGCTACTGCAATCGAATAATACAACAGCCAGAAATTATTTCAATTTCAGTCGAAAGTTACAAATCGACTTCTATCCTTACTTTAATCAGTAAAACGCTATTTTATTTGCATAATAACAAGGTTCTTTCGAAATTAAAATTTATTTGAGCTATTTGAGCAAGAAAAAATAATTATTTTTTTGATAAATTCAGTAATCACATACAAACAATTTCGTACAGAGTTGATCGACCACAATAGTCTTTAGAAGGAAGAATCGGGTGGACACTTAAGTGAACTCACTAAGTTATTTGAGCGAAGAGTCATTATTTGAGTTAAGAATCATCATACTTGGTCAAGTATGTTGCAACATTCACCAAAAAATTGAAAGCCATATCCTTGATATATAAGATTTTCAGTTGATACATATTATTTATAGTAAAAGTTCCAAATTTCAACATCATATATATAGTTTTATATAATGTTATGTGTAGATCAATTAGTAAGTACATGAGTTAAAAAAAAAAATAAAGAAATTACATTTATCGAATTGATATGACTGCCGAATTGAAGATTTATCCTTTAGATAAAGTCATAAATCCAATCACTAATTAGATAAATATTCATTTGTATTCTATCAAAGTCATCCTTTATTTTAATCGTGAAGCTAATTTAAATCTCATATTCAAAATTCAACCACAAGATGAATGTCACATATACAGTAATTTCCACAATTTTTCCTCTAATTGATTAGAAAGGGAAATCCACCAAACAAATCACAAAAAAAAAAAAATATATATATATATATATATATATAAATTTTCTTGTTTGCGACGTGAACACCAAACTCTTTCCAAACCATTAGCCAATTGATAGGGAATTATTTCCAATTAGATTCAAGTAGTACTATTCTTGGCCAAGACCTACAGAAAAATTTCTCACAAAAACATCCTCTTCATTGCCCCTATTCTTCTCACTCTGATCCCCACTCCTTAATGATACCAAACAAATTAAAAGTCTCCCCCACCAAAATCAAAGTCAATTTCTCTACTCTCACTCATTAAAATATATAACCCTACTCACCAAACTTCCAATCTATACCCTCCTCACCTTTCTCCTCTTTTGCCAATATCCTTCATTCCAACACAACTCCTCACCCCCAACACCACCCCCCCCCCCCCCCCCCCGGCGGCAATGGCCACCCTAGAAATGCAAGCTCCGCCCCTGAAACCCGACCCTGAAGGCGGTCGCCACATGCTGGCGGCCGCTCCCGACATCGACAAGGAGGAGGTCTCCCCTATCGAGGAGGTCCGGTTAACCGTGACCAACACCGATGACCCGACCCTGCCCGTGTGGACCTTCCGAATGTGGTTCTTGGGCCTTCTCTCATGTGGGCTTCTATCCTTCCTCGACCAATTCTTTTCCTACCGGACCGAGCCCCTCATCATAACACAAATCACCGTCCAAGTGGCCACCCTCCCCATAGGCCACTTCCTGGCCCGGACTCTCCCCGAGACCCGGTTCAGGATCCCCGGGTTCGGGGCAAGGCGGTTTTCGGTTAATCCGGGCCCATTTAACATAAAAGAGCACGTGCTCATTACGATTTTTGCCAACGCCGGGAGTGCTTTTGGATCGGGCTCAGCTTATGCAGTGGGGATTGTTACCATTATAAAAGCGTTCTATGGCCGGAGTATCTCCTTTTTGGCTAGTTGGATTCTTATTATCACTACTCAGGTAAAAGTTTCTGAACACTTCAAACACATACACACACACACATATGAATATGTAATACATATACATATATAGATAATATTTCTTTTTTCTCTCTTTTTTTTTTTTTTGGGGGATTGGATCTTTTGAGAGTTAAAAAAAAGTTAGTGGAGAGAAGGAGAAGAAGAAGAAGAAGAAGAAGAAGATTTCCGAGTGGCTAGCCAGATAGTTAGATTTGTCCTTTTCTTTTTTTTTTTTTTGCTAGGAAGATAGTTAGCTTTGTCTTGGTTAGCTGGCTGTTTGGACCATTCTAATCAGTAGGGTGACTAATAATTTCCTTTATAACATGTATAAGAGCACGGCACCCTTTGTTTTTATTTATTTTTTGCCTTTGATTTCATAAACGTTATTGTTATTATTATTATTATTATTATTACCATCTTGCTATTTTTTTTTTCTTTTTTCCTCTCTCTCTCTCTGAGCAAAACAAAGAATGAAAAAGGAAAAAAGTTTATAGGGGGACACGTTTACCATTATCTTTTTTTTTTTTTTGAATTTCCGATAACTAACTAAAATACCATTATCTATTAGACTTTGAGTAGTGTTAGTTATTATTATTATTTTACTATTATATTTAAACTTGGGATTCAAATTCTAGGATTCAAATTCTAGAATGTTACAGTGGAGTCAACGTTGAAATTATCATTAGATTGTGTTTATAATCATAAATAGCATTAGTTATTCTAATTTTTATAGGAATTTTAGTTTTAAATGTAACTTTTCATATATATATATATATATATATATATACACAGAAAGTTGATATGTTTTAAATTTATATATGAAATTTTTCATTATTAACTTTTTTTTTTTTGAATTTAGAAATTGAGATATTCAAACTCTACACTTTTTCAATGGAGTCAACATTGAAATTATCACTAGACTATGTCTATAATCATAAATAACGTTAGTTATTCTAATTTCATAGGAATTTTAGTTTCAAGTATAACTTTTTCATATATATGTACATACATAAAGTTGATATATTTTAAATTTATATATGTAATTTTTCATTATCAAATTTTTTTTTTGAATTTAAAAATTAAGATATTTGAACTCTACACTTTTGAGATTTATAAATGTGTTTTAAATATCTAGTAATACTTAAAAGAAAAATACAACTCATAGTTTGTTTATGAGTGCTAGCATGTGAGTATGTTTTTGGGTCCTAGCATATTATATCATTGTTGACTTGTTTTTGAGGTTAGCGTGAGTCTTACTCCAATTCGCTGTTTTTGAGCGCAAATCCTTCTATTTCCATGTGAAAAAGCCTTACCAAAACGTAAAAGGGATTATTTTGGCCATGTGGTGCAATTTCTTTAGAACAAAGTTGTCCAAATCATTAGGAAGAGGACACATTTGTGATCCAGTCACTTTAATTTATCCCTTTTTGTTAAATTATTTTTTTATGTGAAAATTATAATAAGAAATAATTTTTACAAAAATAATTAAAGTAAATGGTGAGATTTTAAAATAATTAAAGTAAATAATAAATTTACTAAGTAAAAAAAAAATTTGCTTGATTAATTAAAAATTTATTTTTTACTAAATAATATATTTACAAGAAATTAATTAATTAATTAATTAATTACTATTGTTTATTCTGTTAAAAACCTGCTATTTAGTTTTATTAGTTTTTGAAAAACTATTATTTCCTTCCTTCCTTATTTCTTTCTTTCTTTCTTTATTTATTTTGGTTCATCTAAAATTTTACTCATAATTCAAACAGCCAACGACTTTTTAGCGGTGACTTTTGGTCATCCCTTTTTAAGACTGTCATGTGGCAGTTGCAATCACCAGTCACATGAAAGGTCGCCTTTTTTTATTTTATATTTTCACTTGTCCCGACTACTCAGCCGTTAAAAAGATACGATTACAATGAAAAAGGGGGTGGTTGCAGGTACTGGGATATGGATGGGCTGGGCTTTTGAGAAAGTATGTGGTGGAGCCCGCTCATATGTGGTGGCCCAGCACTCTCGTTCAGGTCTCTCTTTTCAGGTACGTTCACGTTTGTTCCGATCATCTATTTAATTTTTTCTTTACTTCAAACATAATATTTATATTTTAAAATATGTTTAGCTACACTACTTATTGATAATTTATTAATCATTGATTGATTAAAACACTGAAAAATAATAATGGATTACTCTTTTAAATTAAAAAAAAAATTTGATCATCTATTAAATTAGACGATTAAAAAAGACCACTCGACCTAATTTTCTTTATTAAAATCATATAAAATTTAAAAAAATATATACAGAAAGTTAATGAAATTAGATTAATGTTCCTTTTGGTGAAACATCTTAAACTTAAATTTTTCATTTTAGTTTTTATTTTTTTTTTCTGAAAAGTCAACAAAAATTCTAACTAGTTTTTAAAAAGTCAACCAACTCAAATTTAAAAATTTCAACTCAAACCGTTTCACCAAACGGAGCCTAAAAATAATCATAAATTTTTGGATTTATTATTATATCCTAAACGATATTCAACGCTTTCCCATATTTCCACACTTCAGTCAAAAACTTGAAAACATGGGCACGTTGTTTCCGGAAGTTGTGGCTGAATGGTTGAAATATAAACGCACATACATATACATAACCAGATTTGAAAACCCAACGCAAAGGTCACATATTGCAACTAATAAGACCCCAAAAAATAATAATAATAATAATAAGAATAATAAATAAATAAATAAAGAGCCTTAACTAGTTGATTCTGCTTTCTATTAATTACCTACTTGTTTTGAAAAAGATTTGTGCAATGTTTTGATCAACAAGAATACGGTCGATCGGGACCCCTTTTTTTTTTTTTTAATTATTAAATTTATGGGAGTCAGGCGGCCACATGAGCTTTCCCATTTCTTTAGCAACTTGCCTCTCTCTGTTCTTTCTCTCACTGAATATGTATCGTCTAGGTACTCTCTTCTTTTCTCTCCCTTCATCATGCATGCCAGCTTACCAACAAATGTACAGATCTCTGAATGAGACTTTAGTGGACTTTTATTTATTTATTTATTTTTTTGGTGAATTTCTTTAATAAACTTATCTTTAGTGATCATCACTAGCGCACTATGAATCACAATGATACCCCCAGGCCGTCAAAGTTTTAATTATTGTTGTTTATTGGAGTTTTAGTTGAATTTTAAAATGTAAGTTTGAATGAAAAATGAATTGTTTGTAGTTAAAAATATGAAAATTTGTACAATGTACTAAAAAAAAAAATATGAATTTTGTTTCGTTTCTTCAGTCTTTTTATACAATTAAAAAAAATCTAATTTTAAAAGAGCTTTATTTTAGAGAAAAAGATAAAAAAAAAGTTTGACCGGAAATAAAATGGTTCCCAAAAAGGAAAAAAAAAAAAAAATTGGTACTCTCCTCATAATCCTATTCCTTGTATTTTCAAGGTGTGTTTACCAAATGGTAATGGGTAATGGGATGAAAAGAAAAATAAAAGAATAAGAATTTATATATACTCATTCATTTCAAGTAAAATGAGAAATCTTTGGTGCTTTCTCAATTTAGAACAACACTGCAACAGGGGAAGGCTTCAACGTTGCCCGTTTCACGTCGGTTTCGAGTTTGGCCGACATGTCGGTCAGTAGCTGAGCGACGTGAAAATTAGTTTTTAACATCGGCCTTTAACATCGCTGGATTTGACTCCGGTTTTGCTACCAACGAGATGTGTATTCAACATCGGTTAAAGGCAAACGTGGAATCCGTCCCTTGTTACGGTGGAAATAGGAATCTAATTGCCAAACTCCTTACTTTAGTGTACAGCATATCAAAATATCTTTTCATATGATTAAACAAAATAATTATTGGCTTAAAATTTGTTAATTTATTGATGATATATTAGTAGATCTGGCATCATTCATAATGATCGAGAATTTTTTATTTGAAAGATTAAAAAAAAAAAATCTCGAGAATTGATATAAGGTAGTGTGAAGTTTGATATTCATTTTCTTCATTCACTATATTATACGGTGTATAACATATTTTTTTTCTTTTATTTCAACTAAAAAATTTTATAAATAAATACATGATTAAGTAAGAAAGAGAAACACTCCTATTTTATTATTATTTTTTTTTAAATCATCATTTTCCAAACATGCATTAGAGAAGAAATATTGACACATGATTTGAGCCACAGACATAAATCTCAATGCATAACATCGTAAGATGAATTTGACATCGAGGGAAAAATTACATACTGAGAGAGGAGTAACTTACGCTAATCAGATTAACAGTTATCAAGAGAAACATTACAAAAAAGAAAGTAATATTGCAAAAAACCAAAAAAAAAATTAATAATTTTGAGAAAGAATAATGTTTTTGACATTTTTGTTTGCAATTTCCTATGTGAAATCATTAAAGAAATACAAACTGACCTTGATCTTAAAAATTAAAGTAATCACTATGAGGAAAGCTATTTTTTTTATTGAAAGATATTAGAATACTAACTATAATCTCAACTTATAAATACTATATGACATGACAAGCGAGTTATTATTATTTCAGATATATTATCACATCAATTAAAAGCATCTACTATTAAAAAGATAATAACTCAATGACAAATAAATCAATATTAAAAAATTAGGATTAGAGTTGGTTTTTCTAACATTATTTTTTTTCTATTTGAGGCCTAAAACACATTTCAACTTCTAAAAAGATGTAGTTTCAAGAGTAAATTGTGAGAATAACACCTTTAATGCACATTTTTAAGATTTTTGCCCCATGGTTCAGAGTTTTGTCATGAAATCATTTATAATTTGATGGTGTAAGAGGACTAGAATTTAAACCATGATGAAATATTTTAAAGATGTTCTCTTTTTTTTGACATTCCTCAAAAACCCCTAGTTTCAAATGGGGAGGAGTTTCAGGTATTGACACAAAATTTGGAGCCTTGACTAAAGGTGAGACCTTAAAAATTGGCCTTAGAGAGCCTCACCCTTGAGCCCCTTGTTTAAAAAAAAAAAAAAGAAAGAAAAAAAGGAAGTTGTAGAATATTGGCCCTTTTTAAAAAGCTTCTAGAAGAAAATAACAAGTCTTAAAATATTTAAACTGAACAACATATTTATAAAAATATATATATTTACTAAATAAATAATTTATTTACTAGAGTAAATGAAACACGATGGAGGTTTTTGTTATCTCATCATCCCATTTTTTAACCTCCCAAATATTCTTGTTTGGTCTTCGTACTAGAATCACTCATAACTATATTGCTAACTTTTTCATGAATGAACAACTCATTTTCTAATAATGTTGATCATCATTTCACAGAATTACAATGTTGAATCATTCGACACACACCGTACGTTTTCCATCTTGCTTTCTAACGAAAATTTTCGTATCCAATGTACAGGGCTTTGCATGAGAAAGACGGGCGGCGCATGACACAAGCAAAGTTCTTTCTAATTGCTCTGATCTGCAGTTTTTCATGGTACGTCTTCCCCGGGTACCTATTCTCAACACTCACCAACATATCTTGGATTTGCTGGATATTCTCAAGGTCGGTAACGGCACAGCAGATTGGCTCAGGCATGAAAGGGCTTGGACTAGGATCCTTCACGCTTGACTGGACGGCCGCGGCATCTTTCTTGTTTAGCCCCCTCATCAGCCCTTTTTTCGCCATTGTCAACGTTTTCCTGGGCTACGTACTGATTATTTACGTTGCAATCCCTATAGCATACTGGGGGCTGGACTTGTATGGTGCAAGTAAGTTTCCGATTTTCTCTTCACACCTATTTACAGCACAAGGTCAAGTCTACAACATAACAGCAATTGTGAACGACAAGTTCGAGTTGGATGTACCAAAGTATGAGGAGCAAGGGCGAATTCATTTGAGCATGTTTTTCGCCCTCACTTATGGTTTTGGTTTCGCCACCATCGCCTCCACCCTTACGCATGTTGCACTCTTCTATGGAAGGTATTTTTTTTTTCTACTTTCATGGTAATATATATCAATTCTAAAATTTGAAAACTTTTTATTCTTGATTTCACTAAATTTTTTTTCAAAAAGATTTCACCAAGTCGGGAGATGAAAAAGAGATGCTCTGGATATGTTTTAATAGCGTAAACAAATGGACAGGGAGATCTATCAGCGTTATCGTGCTTCTAACAAAGGCAATGAGGACATCCATACAAAACTGATGAGGAGATACAAGGACATACCTTCCTGGTGGTTTTACGTGTTGCTTGCCGTGACGCTTGCAGTTTCCCTTGCTCTCTGCATATTTTTGAACGATCAGGTTCAGATGCCATGGTGGGGACTCATCTTTGCTGCTGCCATGGCCTTTATTTTCACCCTTCCAATCAGCATTATAACTGCCACAACAAATCAGGCAAGTCAAATTTTTATGTCTTATCACTAATATAACATTGTTGGCAAATCCCGTTGTCGGCACCGCTATTCAAGTCATCTACAAGTTTACCTGTTGAAAGAATCGGCAGTGGGAACATCGATTGGCAAGGATGAAAATTGAAATAAGCTATCCGGTTAAAAAAAAAGAATCCAATAACAATATCCGTCCATTCCCTTAACTATGTTTTTTCAGTATTGCAGCAAGCATGTTCTTTCGTTTCCCTTTCCTAATTTGGCTGCAAAACTCGTGATCTTTTAACAATATATATATATATATATTTATTTATTACTAATGTTTCAAATGTCTCATTTACAGACACCAGGGCTAAACATAATAACAGAGTATGTCATGGGTATCATATACCCGGGAAGGCCAATTGCTAATGTATGTTTCAAAACCTACGGCTACATGAGCATGGCACAGGCTGTGTCCTTCCTCAATGACTTCAAGCTAGGGCATTACATGAAGATCCCGCCAAGATCAATGTTCATAGTTCAGGTAACTTCTCCAGCATTTTCAAATAACAAATAGTATTCCTAGCACATTGAAATCCAAATGAGAGGCAATGGTAACGATTTAAACCATTACCTGAAAACCGTCTTCTAAATGGTAAGCAACTACTTATGCACTTTCACTTGAAGGAACAAGCGAACGCTCTAATGCCACAACCAAAAACAATGTTATCACAAGAATACTAGTGAATACTATATAACTGGATCCGAATTACCTGACCCTTAATTCCGGCTAATCAGATCGGTATATAAAAATATATATATATGTAACACTACATTATTGACAAACACTCTACTATTTTCTCCCTATGGTCCATATACTAAAATTTTCCTCTTCTTCTGCATTTGTATATGTGGTATCCAGTTCCTGGGAACGGTTTTTGCTGGAACGATCAATCTTGCAGTGGCATGGTGGTTGCTGACTTCTGTGGAGAATATATGCCAGGATGCTCTCCTCCCCGCAAATAGTCCTTGGACTTGCCCCGGCGACAGAGTCTTTTTTGATGCATCTGTCATATGGGGGTTAGTGGGACCGAGGCGTATTTTTGGATCTCAGGGAAACTATGCAGCCATGAATTGGTTCTTCTTTGGAGGTGCCATCGGGCCAATTATTGTTTGGCTACTGCACAAGGCATTCCCCAAGCAAACATGGATTCCACTTATCAACCTTCCGGTCCTTCTAGGAGCAACTGCAATGATGCCACCAGCAACACCATTGAACTACAATTCCTGGATCTTAGTTGGAACCATTTTCAACTTCTTTGTCTTCCGATACAGGAAACAATGGTGGCAGAGGTACAACTACATTCTTTCAGCAGCATTAGATGCGGGAGTGGCGTTCATGGCCGTGTTGCTGTACTTTTCGGTGGGTTTGGAGGAAAAAAGCGTAACATGGTGGGGCACAGATGGTGAGCACTGTCAATTAGCAAGCTGTCCAACTGCTAAAGGCATAGTAAAGGATGGTTGTCCCTTAAAGTAATTTTGTCATACGTTGTCAAATATAAAATTGCACATCAAACTTTCAGCAATACAATGTAGGTATTACTGTTCCACACAAACTGGAGGTTATATGTGCCTTCATGATTGTAGTTTTATACATAGGGATTTGTGCATAAGATTGCATCTTGTCATACTTTCAAATAGAAACCATTTGGAATGTTGGATGCTTAGCATTTTGGGTTAAATTTTGTGTTAATTGTTTAAATTATCTATATACTAGTTAAATGAGAGGGGATGGTTTTAAAACTGAAAACCAGTGGCTGTCTACGAAGAAGAGCAACGGTTAGAAGATTAAAAATGTTGAGTCAAAGAGCTTGTTACCAGTTGGACAGCAATCGACCAAGTATCAAAAAGCCTGGCGCTAACTGGACGGCAGTGAAACAAGTGGCAACAAGAATTTTCCACCTAACAAATCCCTAAAAACCACCCTGGATGATAATGGCTGGTTTTCAGAGACTCCTAGATGAGGAAACCTCTATAATACTGGCCTACTCATGCCATTTTGGAATGATAAAACAAAGGAATATGCAGGAAAATGGTCTTTTTAAGCTTTTTTTTTTTCCTATAATAAATGTCCCAAGTTTTGTTAAATTAGGAAAATGATTGTTTTGAAAGAGCTTTATTTATAAGGAGAGCCTTTATAACACTAAGGAACTTATACATGCTCCTTTCCTAATACTTTCCTTATCAAAAATTTGTAAACAAACTTTTTCTGAAGTGCTCTTCCTCTGCAAAGAAGCTGAGCTTTATTCCAGGTCACTCGTAGAAGCCATGGTTACGACTTCGTAGGACTCCACGAGATGATTCACAGTAAGATGAATGAGAGCCACCAAAAATAATTGAAGGCTGAGGAAACACAGGGACAACCACATTTTCCTAGAGAAACATAAGTCACTCCACCTCTAAATTTCAATGTAGGGAACACTGAGCTCAGCTTTGGCATGAAGTTCAGCTTTAGTGCTGACCAATTTTGATTCGGTTAAGAAATTTTCACTTCAACATAAATGTGGATCTCAATATGCTTTGAAATACATGAGCGATCTATCACTCCAACTTTATCACCCTTTGAGAATCATACTCCAACCCGGCTCATGTTTGCAAATGAAGGTTAGCGAGTTGGTTTTCTAAAGCATCAATAAGCTTGTATGATTCACTTGTTCTATTTGGATTTCTTCTTACATGAACAATCTCTATTTTACGAGACACAACATGGAAAGGGAAGGAAGGGAGGGTAGCTGAAATAAGACTGATCCCCTTGAGAAAGAAACTCTATCACCGTAGTTAGCCAATTGGATAGCAATAGGGTAGGAAAGATAAATAACTCAATAGTGCATATTGATGGATGAAAAGAATGAACAGAGGATTTTACAAATAATATTTATTACAATTCAGGAAACTTATATTGGGATAAACATTTTGTTATTGAATTATGGAATCTATATATTACTTAAAAAAGATGGTTTGGAAACTGAAAAATAGTGGCTGTCTACAAAGAAGAATTTTTGTGGTAATATTTGAGGTATGTTTATTATATCATGGTAACACACTTAAGCATGAAATATTACTAAATAAAGGGACTAGCTATTTCAAATTAGAAAAGAAACAATAGGACCAGCTAACTAGAATTAGAAAATAAATATCAAGACCAGCTAATTGAACTAAAAGTAAATAACTGAAAAAAAAGTATGGACCAGCTAGAGTTGTAAATATGGAGCGGGCTACGCGGGCCGGCCCATTAACCATAAATTTTTGGTACAAGGGTGGGCCCGACCTGGCCCGTCAAAAAACAGGCCCATCACCAGCCCGATGCAAGCACAAGGGACCGGGATGGGCCTTGGTTTTGAGCCCGGCGGGCCAGCTTGACCCGGCCAGACTAGCCCGTTTAGCCTGCCTGGTCGGGCCGCCCGAAGCACGGCCAACCAGCCCGCTCGAAGAAATTTTTTTTTTTTTATAACAACATGATGACATTAGTATTCTAAAACATTTTCAAATATAAAAATTATATCATTTAATATTGTCAATTAAATATATATTAATATATATCTATACATATTATAGAAAGAAGTAAAAAAAATTACGGTGCATAGTTTTTCGTCCAAAACGGTGTGTTTTAGACGAAAAACTTTTTTATTTTCTTTTTAATCCTTCAAGTTTCCTTTTTTTTTTTTTTTCCTTTTGGCCTTTTTTAATTTTTTCTTCATTTTAGTCCTTCTTTTAGCCCTTCAATTTTTTTTTTTTTTTTTTTTTCTTTTTGGTCTCTTTTTATTTATTTTTTTATTTTAGTCCTTTTTTTGTGTATTAGTTTTTTTTTTATTATACATTTTAGTCCTTTTATCTTTATGATATTTTTTCATTTTCTTAATTTTCAGGTACTTCGAGTTTTTTTTTTAAACTCTAAGTGCTTACTGTGCACTTTCACTTTCATTCAAAATGATGTGTTTTGGACGAAAAACTTTTTTATTTTCTTTTTAGTCCTTTAATTTTTTTTTTCCTTTTTGGCCTTTTTAATTTTTTTTTTCATTTTAGTTCTTTTTCTGTAGCCCTTCAATTTTTTTTTTCCTTTTGGCCTTTTTTTTTATTTTTATTTTTTCCATTTTAGTCCTTTTTCCTGTCTGTCTTTTTTTTTTTTTTAACATTTTAGTCCTTTTTTTTTCTTTTTGGTATTTTTTTCATTTTTTTTTAATTTTCAGATACTTTTGTTTTTTTTAGTTCTATTTTTTAACTTATTAATTTAATTTCTCTCTACTCATTCTAATTCTCTCAAATATGTGCGTGGCACAGCATATACATATACTGACCGTTGTACTTATATAACATTTGACTTTTTCTTTTTTAAAAAAATTGAATGATGACCATTGCAAGTGCAACGGTCATAAACATTTTGGGCCAAAGCCCAAAGTGGCAGCTATACTTAAATAAGCTTAGTTACATCGAGCACCCCAAATGTCAGATGTCAATGCAATAGAAAAATTTAAAGAACACATTTCAGATATCAACGTATTTTAAGATAATATACAAACAAATCACTCCAAGTAGTGGTTCTACTAATTTTTTGAAATTGTGGGCAATATTCTCCTCATGAAAAGGGCTTTCACCGATACTAATAGGCAAATCAGTAGAAGTAATAAATCGGACTAGAGTTCCCTAGCCAAAACAGGATCATACGACCAAGAACTTACCAAACCATCCGGATTTAGATAGAATGTATCTGAATTTTTTTTGGTAAATAGAATGTATCTGAATTGCTTCTATGTCCATTATACGTAAGTCTTCTTAGACTTAAGTATTTAAATTTTAGAGGGGGGGGGGGGGGGGTGGAAGCAGCTTATGACGAGCATCCTACATAGCATGTTCCTACTTTTACAAATCAATAGCACAAATTAGAAGGGTTTCTAGATCTAAATTTTTAACTCATATATTAATAATCCTTATATTTATATTAACAAAAAAAAAAGGCAGGATCTGAATATACAGGGTTTCCTTTCACGTGAAAAATATCATAAGCAATATATAGTTGAACTGTCCAACCTTCAACTCCCACTAGAGCTGCGCATTTATTAGCACACAGATATTAGTGATGATGCGTGCCAAATGAGATGGCGCGTGTCACATTATCACAAAGTCTAGTCTACGGACCAGGCCAACTTTGATTTAGCATGATGTATCATTAATTTAACAAGTTGATTATCTCACTGAGTTTAATTTAGTGGCAGGTTCATGTTTAATCAGTTTTCCCTTATTCACCTCACCACTCTTGTACTGATTCTTTCCAAGGAGGTTTGGTCAGGATTACTTCTTAAAGGCCATTTACAGATATTAGATAATAGTAATATTAATTATAACAATAATAAACCTATTAACTTCTTTAATTTAATAAGTCCAAAACATTCGATAGCAACAACATTTTCCTGGAAGCTAGATAGGTAGCCAACCGAATCACCTGTAGAAGCCGTGATAATGGCCTCTTAAGGCTCCCCGAAAAGAATTTCGTTGAGATGAACGGGAGTTGCCAAAAGAGAGCGAGGGCTAGGTGTATACCGGGATAGTAATGAAATTTTTCTTGATATTCCAATAGAAGTCTCTCCACCTTTGAACCTCAAGATAGGCTGCACCAAGTTCAGCCTTAGTGCTAGCCAACTTGGATTCAAGTTGAGAGATCTTTGCCTCTACGTACACTTGAATTTCATAAACGCATTGGAAGGTGTGGGCTATTTGGGCCTCTAGTTCTGCTATCGGTTGGAAGTAGTACGCCAAGGTGGCTCTTGTCTGAACATGGAAATCAGAAAGCTAATTTTCGAGAACATCGATATGCTCATCGAGCTCAGCATTCCTATTTGGATTCCTTATTATTTCGGCTGAGGAGGGAAGGGCTAGAAATTCAAAAAGAGTTGCCCCCTTAATGGTAATCTTATTGTTGTAATTACTAAAATGTCCTTTTATATAATAAAGAAAACATTAGCACATGTAAACTCATTAAGGGTATATGAGTAAATTTGATATATATTCCCTTTGACAAGGAATCAATACCAAGAGAATGTAAGGATTGGCATTCCCCTTATTCATTCCTATATGTGGGGACCACTAAAGTCTCATTTCCCATTTTGTAAGTAAACACATGATTAAGTGGGAAAGGGAATGACTACTCACTTTCCCTTTCCCTTTGATGCAAAGTAAACATGCCCTAAATTCTAACGGGCTGCTTTTATGGAGACTCAGCATCTATGAATACCAACTTGTTGTCATTATTGTCCAGGTGTTAAAAAACTCTTTGACACGTTCTGCTGCTGTTGATCAAGTGGTAACAAGCTCCTTGATAATGTTTAAAGACTTTTTAATACACGTTTCTACTACTGATTAGGTGGTAAACAGCTCCATGACACCTGTTTCTGTTGGTCAGCTTATGCGAGTACTTTTGACACTTTGTTTCTCACAACAAGTGTCATTTTTACCATTCTAATAACTATTGACAACACTAATTTTAAAAAACCACTGGTCTTTTCATCTTTTAACAAATAACAAAAATTTTTACTCCAAAACATAAGCCCCCTGAATATTAATATACGTTACAATTCATCTATTTAAATCTTTCTCCATGCTCTTCATTTAGCAGCATGCATTACTATTTTATCTATCCATGTTTCCCCACTCAATTAGCAAACAATGACGATAGGGCTTCTTCTTCAAGGGGGCAACCCCCTTTGAACTTCCAGCCTTTTCCTCCTTACCCAAAATAAGAAGAAATTTAAATAGGACTACTGAGTTTTATGAGCATATCGATGTTCTCGATAATCAGCTTTCTGATTTCTATGTTCAAACAAGAGCCACCCTAGAGTATTACTCCCAACCAGTAGCAGAACTAGAGGCTCAAACAGCTCGCGCCTTCCAATGCATTTATGAAATTCAAGTGTACGTAGACACAACGATCTCTCAGCTTGAATCCAAGTTGGCTAGCACTAAGGCTGAACTTAGTACAGCCTATCTTGAGATTCAAAGGTGGAGATACCTATATTGAAATATCAAGGAAAATGTCATTACTAGCCCGGTATACACCCTGCACTCGCCCTCTTTCGGCAAGTTTCGTTCGTCTCAACGAAATTCTTTTCAGGGAGTCTTAAGAAGCCATAATCACGGCTTCTACAGGTGATTAGGTTGGCTGCCCATCTAGCTTCCAAAGGAAGAGCATTGCAGCAAAAGTTAGCTAAAATTTCTGTTGAGGAGAGTCACAAAGGGATTATCTATAAAGTCCCAAATTTTGTAAACAAAATAAAACTTTCTTAATGAATAAATCTCTCTCCTTTTTATTATAAAATCCTCCCCCCCCCCACCCCCCCCCCCTACAGTTTTGAGTGTAAACATAACTATCATAATCTTTTGGACTTAAAATTCAAAGGCAAGCAACATGCTTTCTTGAGATGCTAAGGGTTAGTTTGGTAATGCTTTTGGAGTCTCCAAAAGTCCTTTACACAAACTACAATGTAAATATCGTGTTTGGTAAAAGTATCCCAAAGTATTCACTAGCCCCTCCCTAGGTCTAACAAAAATATCCCTAGAAGCTTATCCACTATTTTCCTTTGTGAATTAAAACCAATAAGAATTCATCAAGATTTGTGGTTCTCATATAATGACTACACAAGCCATGAAGGTTATATTCTTATCCCACATGCAACCTATCGCATTAAACACAATGAGCTAGACACGTAAATCTTCTTTCGGTTTCCTTATGATTAACCAATCAACTAAATAGTTGTCAATTATTTGGAAGCATTAAGAACGGCAAACAACACTCAACCATGGAAAATAAATCATCAACTAGATTGAAAGAATAAATCAAGAATTCATAGACTACATTGTAGCCCTAGAAAACAAAATTAGTTCATGCTAAAACGAAATAAAATGACAAATTACACTTTTTCCCCCTGAACTTTAAGCTTTGTCACAAAATACCCCGAATTTCAATGAAAAAGCTTGCGAATTTTCCCCTTGAATTAAATTTTTGACGAAAAAATGCTCATAACACTCGTTAGAAGCATGAATTGAGGATATTAAGTATAAATTATGAAATGGCACACATTGGTAACACTCTAGGCACCCATTTCTCTTATTAAGTGTGAAATTACGAAGTTATCTGTAAGAGAGAATTATGGGAGAAAAAATGAAAATCAACCATCAATTTTTACTCTTTTAATTTAGTTATAAGCGTTTTTCATTTAGTGTCTGCAACTCATGTTTCCAATGAGTGTCAAGTGCATTTCTAGTCAAAAATTTAATTGAAGGGGGAAATTCGCATACTTTTCTAAAGTTCAGGGGGAAAGAATGTTACAAATTGAAGGGGGGCATTTTGGACAAGGCCAAAAATTCGGGGGGGGGGGGAGGTCAATCCAAGGAACCAATCAAGGCACAAGCCTGTACACTTCACCACGGAATAAATTGAGCATGCAAGCTTCCTATGGCTGAGAACTTCGTGGTTGCTTTTACACATGTAAAGGGTTGATATAATCTCTTTTTTAAATGTCAGTGGTCAAATATCTTGCACAAGTAACCCAAGTAAATTGTAATTTAAGAACTCTAGGACTTTATTTGCGTGCAAGGTGGAAACCTATGATTTGGAGCTACGAAGCCAAATAAACTCAAGCTGTCTGGTCGTTTCCAGCCAATCCATCCTCCCTATCTCACTACTCTAGCTACAATTAACAAATAAGCAAGGAACACCCATCATATACAGCTCCTAATAATTCAAGCTATCATGTAACGTTTCATGTAGATTTTAGTGGTAAAAAAGAAAAACAGACATGAAATGTTATAATACGTAATTGTTGTTGAAATATAATAGCACACAAGGACATGCTTGAAAAGAAACAAAATCCAAAGACAGAGTTGTTACATGACTTTCCGAATATAGTGGTCAAAATACCTTTAGATGATCCTGACGATTCATAGAAAGCCACTGGTTATACTCATCCATCCCAATGATAAAGGAGCTTGAACTTGAAGAGCCGCCTCCACCATATGCCTTCAGGTGTAAAAATGCATTAAAAAAATTGTTCAACAATCCTAAATTATATGCAAGGAGCGAAGGAATAGCTGCCTAGATTCTGGTGATTACTTTTGCAACTTCAGACGTATCTGTGCCACTATCAGTACTTCTCAAGCACATTTTAAGGTTATTCCGTTGCATGTATATAACAGCTCCTATAGGCCTGTTGTAATTTGGAGGTAAGATTAACTCTTAGAATCCTTATATACGATATTTGAGTACCAAAGACCGAGTTCTAATAAAACCAAAGTTAAAGGTTTACCTGAGATCAGCGGCAGCACTTCTTAAACTAAGTTGCTTGCCAATTTCATTGACTAAATCATAATTCCCATCTGCTCTTACTCCCTGTGTAGATTTAATTACCAAAAAAAACAAAAAAAAGGCATTAATATATTTGGAATTTCCAAAGAATTCTGAACTAATTACAGAAGTGAGGGACTACGGAGCTGTAGAATACTACACATGCATTGTTTCATAAAACATTTTATGTTAATGGCGTGAAATATTCAAATGCCAGTAAGAGAAATGTACATAAGAAGAATGAAAAATGGAAATCCACAACGCGAAAGAAAACAAGGAATTGAATTGATTTTTTATTTTTTATTAAGGGATAAGATTTCCAAAGGGAGTAGTTAATTACCAGACACTCCCCATAAAATCCTCTGCCCAGCCTAACTTTAAAAACCTTATCCAGCAACTTCTTTGCAGCTTTTTCACGGACAGAAATATGAGAATTTCCCTTAGCGATTAAGTCAGCAGCACTAATCTCCAATAACTGCAAAAACATTATCAGAACTGAGCGAGCATTAGTCATAAAATATAAAGAGGAACTGGTGCTTTTTTAAGAAAAATCGTACGCAATTTGAATCTTTCAACAATCATTCATGTGGCTTGTGATATAGCAATACATAATAAGACCAAAGATCTAGTATTCACTCTCCAAATATTATGAGCTTATCCAACATACTTATTCTTATGTGTGTGTGTGTGTGTGTGTGTATATAGAAATTTCTAATGCTAAAGACGAATACAAACAAACGGAAACAATACAACATTGTTATGAAAACCAAAACGAATAACAACTACCCAATTACTCTAATAATCTTACGAATTTACTCAAGATAAAGAACAAACTTTGTACCATCGAACCTGTTCATACATGTATGGATTGGTTAAGCAATTTAGCTTTGAGCGCCATTCATCAAGTCCAATCGTAAATGCCCTAATGTCTGGCAAGTTCTGTTGCCGCAAATCTACATCTTCAATGTACTTAAGAAGCAGCTCGGCACGATCTCGGTCCTTTGGCTCTAACAGACTTTCAACCATCTCCTAAAGTTCGAAAATAAAAGAAGAAAAACGATAGAATCCATCTTCATCATTGAGCTAAAAACACACATGAAGTAATGAACTTGAACCAAAACCACAAACTGAAAAATTAACTCACATTCTCACTTACACCGGAACATCTTGCCTCCGCGATTTTAGCAGAAAAGTATTCGTACACAGCAATAGAGCTACCCTTCTCCACATTCACATGAAATGCAAGGTTCTCAGGACAATCTTCCATAGAAGGTACATTGCGAAGGACCGATTTTCGATGATCAAACCCTATCACTCTAATTCAACCACAATTTCCGAAAACATCAAAAACACTTTCGCAATCCCAAAACCACTAGAAAATTGACGCAATCAACAACTTTAGGTCCAAAAAAAAATAATAATAAAAGAAATATGAAAATTAATTAAGCTTACTTGCATGTCGAAGCTCTTCGCGAGATCTCCTCCGCGAATCCCTTTGGGCCAAGAAAGTCGAGAAGGTAGAGATTCTCAAGGGGTTCGGTGCACAAATCCTCAACCCTGCGAAAGAAAGAAAAGAAAAGAACGAAGAAATGAACAAAACATGCTGTTTGGATGCCGAGAAAATGGAGAGAAACGGGAAAAAGGACCTAAGAGGGTGGACGGAGGAGAAAGGGAGAATAAGACAAGGAAGGTTGAGACGGGAGTGGAAGAGGTGAGCGAAGAGAGCGGAGAAAGATCCGGAGAAGGAAGGGTAGTTATAGAGAGCAAGAGAGGGGACTCTGTCTTGCGAAGCTTTGGCTATGGCGTCCAAAGACGCGTCGGATCGGAAGGTCCGTGGTCGTGGCGAGGTTGTAAAAGTGGTGGTCCGTTTAAAGACATGTGAGACTGACGACTTCATTGCTTGTCGCTGAACAATCTCAGAGCGTCTTCAGCTTTTATAAATGCGTTTTTAGCTTCCCGAGTTGAAAAAAAGGAGAGAACGGTGGTTTCAATTTAAGCTGCTGCATTGTTATACAGGTCTCTCTCAAACGGCATCAAATTGGAGCTTGCAGCTTGTTGGCAGAGTGCTTTGGGGGGTAGTTTCACATGAATGCGTTGGTTTTCGTGCACGGCCAAAGCAGAGAAGTGTATTGAGTTAGATGACAGACGAGCAACCCCCGTCGAAATGCACCCAAAAAAAAAAAAAAAAAGATTAGGATCCGTTTGCGATTATGTTTGGAGGATCAGAGATGATTTAAATTTTGAAAATATATATTTGGTAAAAATAAATTATTTGGAGTGAAAAAATATAAAAATTTAAAATGTGTTCGGAAAAAAATTAGCAATATAGATCTTGTTTCGTTTCTCGTGAAATTCTATTCAATTTGAAAAAAAAATTCATTTGATTTCGACTTAAAATGATAAAATTATGGACTTTTAAAATTTGAGTATTTTGAAAATATTTGAAAAAATGAATAGTAAAATTGGAGGAAAATGACAAAAAAAAAAAAAGTTTGGAAACCATTTTTCCAAACACCATTCCAAACAGGACCTAAGTAAATATAAGAGTCACATTCGGTGTTTTGGATGTTGTAGATGGTTTGAGTTTTGGAAACGTACGTTTGGTGAAAATAAACTGTTTGAAGTGAAAAAATGTAAAAACTTAGGACCCGTTCGGGGGGCCATTTGGAGATAATATTTTGAAAGTTGGGTTGGAAATATGTATTTGGAGGAAAACTTTTGAAAAAATTTTATGATATAGAAATCGTACAAAAATTTGAAATGTGTTAAGAAAAAATATACAAATAGAACTTGTCTTGTTTATCTCGTCGTTACTAATATTTTGATATAAAGTTCATCTCATTTCGATTTGAAATGAAAAAATTATAGACTTTTAAAGTTTGAGTTTTTTTAAAATTGAAGAGAGAGAAAATTATATTTATAGTTGAGATTTTGAAATCTAGATAGTGAAACACCATCCGGAAATGACATCCGAAGCGGCTCTTAAAATGTGTTTGGAAAAAAATTAGTAATATGGATTTTATTTCGTTCTATCTTAAAATTTTATACAATTTGAAAAAAAAAATCTCATTTTAATTTAAAATGATGAAGTTATGGATTTTTAAAGTTTAAATTTTATGAAAATATTTAAAAAAATAAATAGTAAAATTGAAAGAAAAAGACAAAAAAATATTTAGAAAACACTTTTGAAAACATACCCACAAACAAGATTTAAATAACACTAACTATTACTATAATGGTAATGAAAATATTGGATAGATCACAAAATAACCTTTATAACATTTTACCGCTTGAATTTTAAAATAGTAACATTCTTTCCTCCGATTCTCTTTTATATACTAGTTTAAATACGTGTGTGGTGCACGTAATAAATTGTAATTAAAGTTTTTATAATGTGAAACATGCATAATAACATACAAACATATAAAAATAGAATAATTTTTTTCTAAAAGAATACATTAATAATAGTAATTTACCTTTATAATTGAATCATGATGATATTATATTTACTATATAAAACATTCTAATATAACTATAATTCATTTTGTTTTTGTTTTTTGTTTTTTGGTTTCTAAATATGTAACTTTTATTTTTTCATTTCCAAAATAAAAGTTATAATACAATCATGTTGAAAAGGATTAGTGAAACGATAACAATTGCCAAATTGATAATTAGATTGTGTAGAACGTGTTGAATTTAAATCAGTTAATTATATTAAGTATAAAGGGAAATATATATATATATATATATATATATATTATAAAAAAATGATACAACTCTTCATAGCAAAGGAACTTAAATGATTATATAGAATACATTCAAAATAACAAAAGTAACTATAATAGTCTTCTTTTGTAAATAAAAACAAAACAAAAGAGAGAGAGGAAGAACCTTTACAACTCTTTTAATTTATCGGGAAAACCCAAAGAGGAAAAAAAATCATGAAAAGAAGGGAAGAAACCCTTACCACAATTAAATTCGAACATATATAAGAATATTAGAGTTTGTGGTGAGAAAACAAAGATTAGAGGCCTTAAAAGATAAAATGTTGTCGGATGTTGAGCTTTTAATGAAGAGAAAACCAAAAAAAAAAAAAAAAATTAACAGAAATACCAGCTTAAAAATTAGGGAAAATATAAGACAAAAATGAAAACAAAATAGATAGAAAAGGGGTAAGGTGAAAAAAATATTGACAAACAAATAAAAGAAAAGAAAAGTAAAAATAAAATAAAACAAAATAAAAATGAATAACTTTTTTTTGGTGTTGGGGGGGGGGGGGGGGGGGGGGGTGTTCATTAAATGGAAAAAAAATTCATATTGAATGGAGAATCCAAAATGAACTAATGTTTAGAAGAAAGAAAAATAAGCATAATAGAATTTTTAAAAAATGAAAAAAAAAATGCATTTGGCTTTATTTTGAATTAAAAATTTTCATTTTTAAATGGGGTGTAAATCACCCTATATTAGTTGAACTTGATCCTTACATCTTCGAAAAAGGAAGGAAAAAAACTCTTAACCCTTTTTTTCTTAGAAAAAATCTTTTTACACAAAGTTAAATATAGAAAAAAATGTCCTAAAAGAATAGAAAAAAAAATTTGTAAGTTATAACGGCAATTCTGTAATATGTTTTAATTTTTGGTCTCTTTTTAAGAAGCCTCAAAATGCTTTCCAAAAAAAAAAAAAAAAGAGTCTACTCGCAATAGAATTTGGAACAGGTGGGAGGAAAAGATACTATCAACTTGAGCAAAACAGTAGTTGTAAAAAAAAAAAAAAAAAAGAGAGAGAGAACGCACCAAAACAGTGCATAATTGATTATCAAAAAGGAATAATTTGTTTTTATCCAATTTTTTATATATGTAAGCTAAGATAAGATAAGATATATATATATATATATATATGTAAATATATATATATATATATGAAAAGTTAACAAAATGGGTCATTGGGTCATTATTTATTTCAACCAAACGTTGACACCTAATTTTGTATCTGTGGGGTATGTTAGTAATTTCCTTTATTTAATGTTATTTAAATTTATTTGAAATTTTATGTTGCTTTATATATATATATATATATATATATATGAAAATTATAGCATATAACATACTTATAGATATTTTTAAAAGAAGAAAGTATGAGGGGTATTTTTTTAATTGTGTGTTAATAAATCAAATTAATATTTATTAAATATATATTTAAAATTTTATATTAAAAATTACTATTACTTTGTTCAAAAATGCTATTTGGTTTTTTTTCCTGAAGAAATATCGGTAAATAGCTATATAAAAATATTAGGGATATCAATTCTAATCCAATCTATGTGGCATATGAATTTATCATTTTTTAATTAGTAAGTGTTTAAAGTATTGACATATCAATAAATTACAACTATCAATTAAAATGTAACATATGAGTTGGTACTCAAAAAGTTGGGATTAAAATTGGTGTCTCTAGTTATAGTAGACCATCTCCAATGCGTTGATCTATCCTAATACTTTAATTGTTAAAAAAAAATTTGTGAAAAATAGTGTTATCTTACTTTATGCCCAATGTATAATGTTATTTCTAATGTTATTTCTATTTTTTGTAATTACATGACATGACAAAAATCAAGCCAACAACCAATAAGAATCAAATATTAAATATGACACTGACTATATATTGTGGTAAATTTTGTCATAAAATTTAGAATAAAAAGTAGCATTCCATTGGATAATAAATTTTTCATCCAACTGTAAAAAATTTACCATGGACAAATTCATTTAGCATTACATTATATATGCTCTTAGTCCATTAACTGTTACTAAATATGTCATATAGATCTTGAACTTTTTTTATTGATTGATCCTTGAATTCATTTAAATGATAAAAAAACGATATTTTTGACCATCGAACATGAAAAATTAGACATAAGACTACAATGAGCCTTAAATTCAAACTAAATTGTTGTTTGGCATTTGAGGTTAATTCTAATTAAACTGTATTTTTTATCACGGTTTTTGTTCTTTTCTAAAAGTCAACAAAAATTTATAATTAATTTTTGAAAAGTTATCTAACTTTAACTTAAAAATTTCATCTCGAATTGACGAATCAAACGCACACTAAACTAACCTTTAATAATTGAAATTGAAAAAATTAAGAACAAAATCGTTGGAAAAAAAAGTCTCATTAGACGTGGATTTAAGCAAAAACATCCAACGTTATACATGCAAACAATATCACATCGTTAGTTATCAAAATCTTCTTTTTTTTGGTGAATAAAAAAGGATATGGGGGCGGCCTTATCATTTACAGGTTTTCAGCCCTACAGATAGGAACCATTTCCCTAGGTATGACATAGACATGTTCTTTATACTAGTTTATCTAAATTAGCCACCCGGGGTCTACCCTACCATCACCAAACCATGTTTCAACAACCGAAGTTAGAGTGAGGCCTAAGGGGAGACAATGAGAATCAAACCTGGATGGACAAAGGGGAGAAGCCTAGCAAAGACACCCACTCATTTGCCAACCCATTCACCCCCATGGGTGTAATTATCAAAATCATCTTGAACCTAGTAAAGTCATAATATTACCATGAACAATTTATGTAACAACCCGACTTTTCGGACCGTTAATTAATTTACTTATTCTTAATTCATTTAATCTTAATATTTATTTATGTTAGGTTCCAAAAATACATATTTTTTTTTATATATAGATTATACTCATACTTGAAGAGTTTAATAAACTAAAATTTTTAACAGAAGAAATTGAAAATCTCTAGATAATAAATATTCTAAAATTCGTACTTACATAATATTTAAAAAATTATAACGTTATATGAGTTAAAAGGAAAGACTTTAAAGTCTTTTTCTCGTAAAGTACTCATACTTGTTTAGTAGTATCAAAATATTGAAAATATTGTATAAATATAGTCGATACAAAATAATTTAAAATGTCTAAATGCGGAAATTAAATTCGTGGTGGTATCCCACTCCCTTCCTTCATCGCATCTGCACAGTTTCGCCAGTCCAGAAAGCATTTAAGTAGTGGGCTACTTACCCGCGTTACCTATAGTACGAACACACATGTATGAGCTTTCGCTCAGCAAGTACAAACAATATCTCACAAAATATTTTCATAAAATCATATCATTACATGTAACATCGTGAATATTCAAAAATACATGTGACCTAGGTGTATTCAATTATGCTTCATTATATGCATGTCTTGTCTACTTAAAGGCCCATATGTCGTACCCATATGCGTGCAACCAATGGGGAATTGGGAGAGCGACCCTCCAATCACCTACAAGGTCATAACTTACAACTTTCATTCTTATCGTGTGTGATATGATACTTATTCCTATATTTCGTTAGCTTCCTTCTTATTAATTGTGACAATGTGAAAATTTACATGTCAGTATGCATCTATCATTATGACATAAATACATGTGAGGCATGTCGATTATATTAGTCTAAAAGAAATTATGCACGTCAAATGCTTAATCAAATCAATACATATAACTCAAATACCTATCACATCATTAAGGTAAGTTATAGTAAACGTAGAGCATCAACAAAGAAAAATATTTTGTTCTATACTGTAGGTAAGATTTATACTTACTTGTTTTTTGTGCCTAAACTTCCGGAGTTGTATCTCCTACTACACAGATTTGATAAATTTTCATGATTTAACAATATCTTATTATTAGATAGAATCATAGTTATATTAGTTTATTTATTTATTTATTTTATAAATTAAAGTTAACTTAATTTACTTATATCACAATTAACCTTAATAATTAATTCAAAGTGTTAAATAAATTTCTAGTAATTATTATATAACTATTTAAACTTTACTTACTTCAATTTTATTTTATTTAATTGATTAATTAATCAATGATTAATTAGTAATTAATTGATTACATAATTTTAATTGACTAATTAATAACTATATTGTTAATAATTTAATTATGTTACTTAAATAGTAATTCTCATATTAATAATTAATAATTAGATTATTCTAATAATTAATGTTTGATTAATCTCTAATTAATCATCCATAATTATATTAACAATTATATCAATGATTAATGATTAACTAATATCTAATAAATCATGTATTATAATTATATAGTTATTCAACATAATAATCTTACTTTTACAGCTAATTATCACTTACTAACTCTTATAATTAATTAATTATTTTATTAATTACTAATTAACTTTCTTAGTATAATTACGTTTAGTTATGTAATTATTATTTTATTTATTTATTTATTTATTAATTAATCAATCAAGGTGATAATGAGTCACCTAAGTGTATACCTCCCATCTAGTATTGGGCTTGTAAGGGCTCAATCCCTTTAGTTATGATCATTTAGTTGGGCTAGGGTAGTCTCTTGGTATATGCCCAGTAATCATCTAGTGTACTTTATCTTAGTCAATTTAAAAACTTATGATTCAACTTTATAAAGTTATTGTCTTTCACATTATTTGATCATACACTTAATATCAACTCATTTCATAACTAAATATGTCTATATGTTATGACTTACTCTTATGTCATATTTTAATGTTTAATCGTTTTGTTAGTATATGATATTAAGTTATAAGATTTATTTAAATTTGAGTATAATCTCGTTTTAGACACTTGATAACTCGTTGGAAATCTTAAAGTATCTAGTTTCTGTTTTTATAATTTGTTTTCCAAGATTTCAAGCGTTTCAGATATTAATATGGGCGTTTTCCTAAGTGTCTTATAGTGAAATATCAGTTTATCATATTACAATACAATATTATGTGATTTATTAAAATTTATGTATATATCCATTTTAAATGTATGATATCTCATTTCGAAACTTGAGATGTCTACTTTACTGTCGTGAAGTTCTTTCCTTTAGTGTTTAAGTGCTTCATATCGTAAACTTAGGTTTTGTTACTGTTGGTCTCACATATATACCACAAGTCCAGATTTATGGGTAAATTTAAAAAAATAATAACAATTCACTTATAAGGCCAAATAAGGTAAAAGATATGTCATTAGAAAGATTATGGCGTCTAGTTCATACGAATAGTTTTGTAAAACATTATGTTTTAAGCTCAAAATATATAAAACCCGTTGCTAGTACAGGGTTCCAGCAAAGACTTTCGGTTCGTAGTCCAAACTTGTAAAATTTACAAAAAACTACACATTTATCCGTTTGAGGCGCATGATACTTTGTTGGAAAGATCAAAGAATCTAATTTTTAGATCCATAACTTATAATCCAAAATTTTGAGACTTAAGGGTTCGGAGTATATAAAACCCGTGGTTAGACTGTACTCCAAAGGTTCATTTTCTATCTGGTTTTGTATCACAACTTCAAATGCACATAACTTTAGACATACAAAAGCAAATCAAGTTATTTCAAAGCCTAAAATGAAGCTAAAAGTTTACAAAATCTTATCATATAATTTATTTTACATACCAAAGTTTCTAATGCATATCATATTATCACAACCACCACAAACTCCAATAAAGTTCGTAGATCTTACCGAAATGCTTTGTAGATTCTTTAAGATCTTGGACCTCCAAAGTTCTTCTCAAAACCTTTTCCTAGGTAAGAAGAAGCCTAACATTAAGATTTTAACTGAACATCAAGCTTTAGTTCTCCAAAAATGATTAAAATACAAATAATACGACTAGGTTACCTCTACTAACACGTCCTCTAACTCCGCTTCACACTTCTTCGAACTTAGTACCGGGATTGCTTGGTGCTTGAAAATGGAGGGAGGAGGGTGTTAGAGGGGTATTGGGAGATGGAGAATAGTATTAGTAGTAGTGGCTAGAAAAGCTAGGGTTTTTTGAGCTTAACTTGTGTGAGAATAAAATGAGATATTGAGGGGCTTGTTTTTAGTCAACATTTACTTTAAAGGAGCTGTATTTTGAGGGGTAAAAATGAAAAATTTTTGGTTGATTCTCCCCTTCATTGCCACCACTTAAGGGAAGGAGTTGGGTTGAAAATTTTGTTCAACAAAGTTGAGACAAAATGTCACTTTCACTTGTCTATTTTTTGTGACATATTGTCAAAATAAGTCATGTCATCTCTTACATAAGGTTGCATGCATGCACCATTTTTTTTTCTCATTTGTTCAAATTTCTTTTTGCTCTTTGACCGCAAAATCCGGATCCCTTTGGTTTTTTTCTCATTTTTATTTTGTTTTCTTTCTTCCAATTTTTCCACCATTGATCAAAAGTTGTCATCCTTATTCTCATCCATTGGATCTTCTATTACACTAATCCTTACCTTAAGCTCTCATTGGTCACTTGTCATCTAAAGCTTGGCCATTGATTTGCCTAGGATTCTTTAATATAAAATCTACACCATTGATTTCAAACTTAAGCGCAATTTTTGATCAATCTTCCACCTTTGGATTTTCTAAGAATAAAATTCTAATTATTTATCTTCTATCTATGTGACACATTAATTTCTCAATCATACTCTCAAAACTTAAATATTGATATGATCAAAATAAATACTAAGATCATTAAATTGAGCTACTAATAAAAAATCAGGGTTTTTCCCAAAATTAACATTTGTCCCTCTAATACGACATAATAAATTTTTTGTATAAATTTATATGTCATTCAACTAATCTTTTATGTATCTAAAATTTCTTATTTAAATAAAGAAACTCAACATTGTTAGATCATCGACATCATCATATTGATGATATATATATAATCATTTATGATCTTGAAATTTGATATTCATCAAAATAATTCATTAGAAGTATATTAATAAAGGAAATCCATGATAATAATTCATGAATCAAGTTTTTGAATTTCTAGAGCATCACAATTTAGGATTCTCTTCAACTTTAATTTACTGGATCCCAACAAACCAAGCACTTACTAATGTCTAGAACACAAATGACTTCAACTTGTGTTGTTTGCTATATAACATGAAGACTACGCAGTGAATTGGGTTTCTCCTTCTTGAAACTCAAACAATTCAAATGGTGCCTTCAAGAGATGTGACACCAATTTTGCATATGCAAAATTGGGAAAAAATAACTATAGAAATAAATTATCGTTGTAAATATAATAAAAAAGAATATGTAGGGAATATTTTTTTAAAAGCAAAATATGAGATGGATGGGTTGAAAATAAATTTTTAATTTGAAGTTAAAGTTGTACCATTTTAGTGTAAAAACTGCGGTAAAATAAATTTATAAGTTGGAGATGGTCTTAGGAATATAAATAGGGTAGACCAAATGAGTATAAGCCCTGACTTGTCCTTAATTTTTGTTTGGGGGGGGGGAAGGGGGGTATAACTTACACTAAATGGATGCAGACTCATGACTCAAACTCTTTCAAATTTAATTCAAAATGACTGAGTATCCATTAATTATAACAAATTAGTTCTTGTATAATGTTACATAAGCATTAGTCACATGAGTAGATACTTTTCGATTGTTTGCGTGTATTTTTTATTTAATTTCTTTAAGCTTAACCGTCTTTTTCTTTGTTTCTTATTTTTTAAATGGATTGTCTCTCTAAGTGCAATAAAAATCAAACATTGCATTGAGTTATAAGCTAATCTAAATCAGTGAAGTTTAGTGTTCTTTTTTAGTATTTATTTGTATATTTCAACTATTTTTCTATTTTTACTCAAAAAATGAGCTGTAATTGTTTTCAAAACAAATTTTGTTCTCAAACTATATTTTGAACTCTTATCAAGTTTTATGGTGAAAAAAAATATATGTGAATATTTAAGGTACTGAAATATTATGATTGCAGCAATAAGTATTGAAATATAGAATTTGACTCTTCTTCCTATTTTTTTTATTTTTTAATTTTTATACAGTTATTCACATAATTCCATTTGCAGAATAACAAAAGGATACTGTTATACACACACAACATTTGAGCCTTAATATTTGAGCTTGCACCTTGGGCCCTAAAAACTTGTCCTAACCCATGTTCCACTCTTACGTCAACAACGTGACGAAACCCGATACCAAATCTGGAAACAACAATCCAAGATCTTTCAAGTTTGATAGAAACCGTGACCCGTTACTTAGCAAAGCAAGAACATTGGTATGGTGAAGACACCACAAACGGTTATGGAAGTCCGTTTGATAAGTCGATTTGAACGCCACAAGGAATTATTGATAAGTTCGGATAAGTTTTTTCAAGTACTCAAGAAGAATAACTCATAATATGAATAAACATCAAAATCTGATTTCATAATCTGAAAAGTCAGCCTTATGTTGCCGAAATTACACTTGTAAAATTCCTAATCTACCCCTAAGGATAAATATGCCTAAAAAACTAGGAATCAGATTTATCTAAATAAAAAAAATACTAAAATTCGGAATTAAATTCAAATTTTAAATTAAAACTTAAAACTAAAAATAAGATTACAAAGAAATCAAATCATGATCAGATCTTGTTTTGAATTTTGAATTTTTTGAACTCTTGGAAACGTAATCTTGACTTATATCTTTGTTGGAAAATAACGTCCACTTCAGTATTGGAAAATTAAAACGTCCACATCAGCCTTGGCTCTCTTCCGGATCAACTGTGATGAGTAAAATCAGTCTTTGCTCACCATCAGTAGTGAACATACTCTCTTCTTGTTGTAAAACTATCCAGACTAAGCTATTCAGCTCTTCTTTGAATCTTTTAGCTCGAACTCTCGTCACCGGACCAATTGGAACTTGAATTGGTTCGTGAGCATTCCTTGCAGCCTTGATATCTTCATCAGTTTTGAAATATTATGATTGCAGCAATAAGTATTGAAATATAGTATTTGACTCTTCTCCCGATTTTTTTTAATTTTTTTTTAATTTTTATACAGTTATTCATGTTCTTCATAATTCCATTTGCAGAAGAACAAAAGGATACTATTATACACACACAACATTTGAGCATTAATATTTGGGCTCGCACGCTTGGGCCTAAAAACTTGTCCTAACCCATATTCCACTCTCACTTCTTCTATAAATATCCCTTAATTCATAAGATAAAAGGATTTTAACACTTTGGCTCTCTAGAGAAGACCAACCTTTGGAATTTCTCTCAACACTCTCTTCCCACTACTACTCTCATCTCTCTCTACATCTACTCCATTGAGCTTTCTATCGGAATCTCGCCGATACAAAACACTAACGCCCTTTATATAATGAGTTACGCTCACTTTTCCCTAAGATTCGTGTCTGACTTAAAGCATCAAAGTCCCCTTGAGGAGCACTCCCTCGATGCCCCCTACTCCGTATCTATATTCGTTTTGGTGATGCAGGTCCATATGGAGCGAGGATTCTAGCCAACAAGTCGTCCATGGTGGATAATCCAAACCATGCATCAACAAATACTAAATCTTTTGTAAGATTCACAATTTTTCTCTTTGATTTGGATTTAAATGCCAAATCATCAGTTGTTTGTTTGTTTGTTTGTTTTTTTTTTTTTGTTTTGTTTTGTTTTAATAACAATGCCAAATCCTTAGTTCTATCTAGGACTCTTCACAATTCCATTTCCCAGCAAGTTATTATCAAAGCTTTAGGGCATGCCCTTTTTATTCTTCATTATCATGAATCCCAAATAAGGGCCTACGGCAATGGACTACCATGGCATAAAAACAATAGGCCTTCAAAATTTTCAAGCATTAAATACTTCTACGAGAAAACAACTGAACACCAAATTTCAAGCATTAAGTATACTCCTCTTCTCCTCCCCCCCCCCCCCCCCCCCCCCCACACACACACCACCATCCCCCCCCGGGTCATTAGAGTGAGCAATGTGAAAAGTACTTTTTAAAATTTTTGTCTTTAAAAGTAGCTTAGTTTAAGGCTAATTCCGTAATAAAAATTTTGATTAGAAAAGGGTGAAGAAAGTAAATTAATAGATGAAAATAGACACCTCCTTATAAAATTCTCTACCTCAAGTTTTTCTTTTTCTTTCTTTTTCTTTTTTTTCATTGGGGTATAATTTCTTATATTAATAAAGTACACAAAATCTTGTATCCGATATTATATAGTATCCGGTTAATGTGAATTTCAGTTACTGTAAATGTGAATTTCAGTTATTAAGAATGTGAATTCATGCAGACGGAAATATAGCTAAAGTGAATGTGAATTCCCCTCATTTTACATTTTATTTTGCATAAATTCACATCCATCGTAACTGAAATTCATATTTACAGTAACTGAAGTTCATGTTGCCGTTGCCATCCGGTACCCAATACCTAATAAAGTACATTAAGATTGAAATAAAATATTATTTCTCAATAATTCAGGAAATAACAAGACTGAAAAAAAAAATCATTGGATATTTTCACCTACAATTTTAGACATAATTTTTTATTTTAATTATTTAAAATGATTATCTAATAGCATGATTCTTTATATCTAATATTTTTTTAGATATTGAAAAGAAAAAAAAAAGAAAAAAGAAAAAAGAAAAGACATAAAAACAATACCTTTTAATGAATTAAAAATGATTAGGAAAATTTTCTAAAATCAAAGCGTAAGCAGGACAAATGAGATGGGGCTCGCTAGTGCCCGCTGACCATACAAATTTGAATAGGATAATCATCTTTGATGACAGGACGAGGCAAGTCAATTGAAAACCTGCCTCGTCCCAATTACATATGCGAGAAAGAATAAATAACATCTTTTTAAAATAGTTGAAATAAATAACGGTAACAAGCAAACTTATTAGATAAATAATTTATTTATTTTTATAAATACGTTATTAACCTAATAAAATTATTGTTTATCTAGTTAATTTTACACTTACTTTACTAATTTATTATTTATTTAAAATTTTCAAACCTTTTTATTTAGTTAATAAAAAATAAATAAAATTTTTATTTAGTTTATAAATAAAAATTTCAAACCTTTTCAAACTTATTATTTATTTAAAATTTTCAAACCTTTTTATTTAGTTAATAAAAAATAAATAAAATTTTTATTTAGTTTATAAATAAAATTTTCAAACCTTTTCAAACTTATTATTTATTTAAGGGGGAGTTTGGTGAATGAGTTTGAGTTGAAATTTTTAAGTTTCAATAGTAAATTTTTTTGAATTTTCAGAAAAGATAAAAAACTTTTTGAGAAAAAGATAAAAACTTTTTGGAAAAAAGACAAAAAAAAATTTGAAAATCTTAATTTAAACTCATGAACCAAACTCCCCCTAAAATTTTCAAACCTTTTTAAATTATTTTCTAAAAAATACTACCTATTATGATTTCTGTTTGGAATAATGAGGCCACCTGCCATGTTTTTAAAGTGTGAATTGATTTTTACGGCAACTTAAAAACTATTACAGAAAATGCTATATTATGACATCATTTATGTAAGCATACTTTTGATAAATGCTACAAAATAACAAAATCAATTCAAGACATGATTTTGTGGCATTTATTAAAAGTATTCATTTTTTCTAAATAATATCCACATCACATTGTAGGTATTTATCAAAATGACAACCTCAAAAGTTGAAATTAATAAAATAATCTATTTTCATTTTAATATCGTTCCTGATTATTCGAGATAATTTTGTTAATAAAATTTTTTTTGATAACTTTTAAGTCTCCATTTGGTAAGTTGGATATGAAATTTTATTAAAATTGATTATCTTTTTAAAAATTAATTATAATTTTTATTGATTTTTTAGAAAAATATAAAAATTAAAATAAAAAAGTATTTAATTAAAATTAAACTTAAACACTAAGGTTATGTTTGGTAAACCAACTCAAACTTAAATTTTTTAATTCAGTTTTATTTTTTTTTTGAAAAGTCAATAAAAATTATAACTAGTTTTTAAAATGTCAATCAACTCCAATTAAAAAATTTTAACTCCAACTATAACACAAAACGGAGGTTAAATAAAACATAAGAAAATGGTTAATTCATTTTAGAAATCGCCACAATCATATTGTTTCCAAGTTTCCTCGTCTCCGACATAGTATGGCCTCCCGGTCAAACATGAATTGACGAAATTACCATTATAGCTTAAGGCCAGCTATACACAGAACAACACCTATCCGAGTTCACATTATTTAATGTAGGGAATTCCTGGCGGCAACGAATAACATCACTGTATACGTCACTGTTCCTTAGATATTTTCTTCTCTCTCCTCAGCCCAAACAAATTCTCTTACATAAATCCTTCGTCGCTTTCAATAGAGATAGATCCTCTCTCTCTCCGTTTCTCTCTCCGAAACGTCCCTTTCGATTCATAAATCTTCACCTTTGCCCTAGTTCTGATCACGTCTCTTCTGTTTCTGCGAAAATTTCATGGAAGAATTTGTTGCAGATTCGAGCTTCTTCGTGTTTATCGGTGAGGACATGTTAATCTCTCGCTGCTGCTTTTCGAACGAATTTCTGTGAAAAAATGGAAGGGAAAAAAAAAAGATTTTTTATGGATTAATTTGTAGTTTTTAGTTTTAGAGGTTCTAAGATCGATCGCATTTGGTTTGGTGATTCGGTAACTTGCAGTTGAAGTTTGGATTACAAATGCATTTTTTTTTTGCATGGTTATTTATACTTGAATTATGTTTGTATGGTTTTGTATTAGTTTTTTTTTTCTTTTTTTTTTTTTGAGAGAAATTTTTTGTTGATGAGTCTGACTAGTCTTCATTTTTGTTTTGGTAAAATGATTTTTAGCTTTTATAGTCAGATTTTTCTTTTTGGTGAGGTTTGAACTCGAAATGATCGAATGTGGTGGTATTTTGGGACTAAAAATGAGATTTTGAGACATGAAAACTATAGGATTTTGATCAGATACACTAGTTAGTAGTGTTATGTGGTTGTAATTTATATAATTAGCAATTTTTCCTGTTACTTCCCTATTTTCTCTCGAAAAAGATGGTTGGTTTTTGGGTTTCTTATGGGCTTGTTTGGCAAAGTTTTTGCTTTTGGTCAGTAGAAGAAGAGAAATTAAAAGAGCTTAATGGATCAAATGGTTTTTAGATCTTCTAACAAGCAATAAAATGGTTACAATGAAGCTTAATGTGTTATAGAAACTTTTACCAAAGTTTCAAAGTCTACCCAAAAGAGATATTTTGAGAACTTATATTTTGTGACTTTGACCGGAAGCTCTTCTAAAAAGCCAAAACTCTTCAGATAGATCATTCAAACACTCCTAGATGTAGCTTTTGGACCTAGGAAGTCAAAAACAGGTTCTAGGAAGCTCTGCCAAATAGGTCCTATATGGAATTGAAAGTTTGAGAGAACTTTCTCGGTTTGAGGCTGGAAATTACAGTGTTTTCATGAGCTTTGAATTGTTCTGGTACTTAATTTTGGACATATAAAATGATTTTGTGTCTTTCTAAATAGTCAACTAATTTTGTTGTAGAAATTCCATTAAAAGTTTTTACCCTTAGTGGTTAAATAAAGACCCAATTTTTAGTTTGAAGATTGGTAGAGAAAGATTTAAGGCTTAGAACTTCTCCAGATCTATTTGCATTGAACTTTTGGCTTGCTTGCTGTTTGATTTTTTCCCTTCTCAGGCATAAATTATAGGATGCTCTTTGTTCATAAATTTGTTGACAAGGGCTTTTGTCTTGTTCTAGTGTCTCATATTTAACAATGCTATGGCATTAATCTAACTAGTAGTAGATTATTATGAAAGCTCATTAGTCATGATTTGTTTTAAACTATAATACAAAACTTTTGAGTAGAGTTGATACTTATTCTGGTGACGATGAACAGTACAACAAATATCTGATTCTTGATGTTTCTGTGTTAGATCCTACAAGCTTTGAGATTTTGGCTTGAATGCAAATGGGAATATTGAGGTTATCATACAAATAACCCTATACTTAACCTTTTTGTTAAGGTCTGATTAGGGATCACTAAAGGGTTTATCTTATTTGATTCAGTTGTGAAAATCTTCTATTTTGATTTGCCTATAACTATTTTGGTAAGGGCTTATATTGATACATCATAAAACAAGCAATGATTCGATTACGTTGGCTTTTAGGCAGCAGATTTACGATCTTTAATTATGTTTAACAAGGGATAGCGGGTGGAAGAGTTCACTTGAATCAAGATAACATGTTTATTTTCCATGTTATATGATCTATGTTCTTTCCTCTTTGCAAGCGCCCCGCAAAGAGATGGAAAGGGGGAACAAATTAAGTGAGGAAGAGAGTTATATCTAGGGGAGTATGCTTTATTCATTCACATTCACAGGACTTCATGAACATATAAGTTTTGAAGATAAACTCAAGAACTCTTGAAATGGAGGTGAGAATTATTTGTTTTTCTAGAAAAATTGTTCAGTTTACCGTTTACTCACAAATTACCTTACATATTTTATGATTGTAAAATGAAGCGGGGGTGTTGTTTTACGTGGAAACTGATAAAACTTTGCTGCATTGATTTTGTTTAATATATTAAAGAATCATGCTTTTATGATCTAGCCTTATTGAGGACATGCATGTAATGCACCAAAAAAAAAAAAAAAAAAAAAGGAGCAAAACTTAAAGGGGAATTCTTTCTACCTTGAAGAAGTTTTTCACATAGTGATTTTGCAGTTTTGAAGATTTTTTTTTTGTCTAATATGTGATAACAAGCAACGATAGAGCCAGCTTCTTAGTATGGTATTAGAGATTGAGACTTCATTATCTTTGTGATTTTGAATTCAAAATATTGATGACTATTATTGGTTGTTTATTTCTTGTGTTGAGTAGGTATATAAAGTTTTTTTTTTTATTTTTTAATTTGCTTATTTATTTATTTATTTTTATTTTTTTGTCTCTCTCTCTCACTCTCGAGATATTTGGAAATCTTACACTGGAGGAGTGTGTTACTATGCTGTCTTGAACCTGATATACATTCGTTGAGTTAGTTACTTTAACTACAAACTTTTCAGACCCTTGATAATTTGGCAATGTCATTCTGCTTGTCTCTACACTTTTTTATTTTTATTTTATTTTTAATTCTTTGTTTTAGTTTCATTTTTATTTTATTTTATTTTTTCAAAAAGTGAGTCTAATTTTTAAGGTTCCTTTTTATTTTGTCTCATAGATTATTTGTACATGTAAGGGCTCCATTGGTTTAAGTTTTCTAATAGGCTTCAAATTGGGGAATATGCTCTGTGTTTTCCTAAGCTTGGTTGGCATTGTTGCGCATGTAGAAGAAAATACGAAAAGAAGAATTCTAGAATAACTGATAGCTTTAAGAACAGTAAGCATTCTGTTTCTTTTTATTTTTTAATGTTTACGAGAAATTGAACATTTATTATTTCAAAACATTTCCTGAAACAAAACTGAGGTGTCCTCTAATTCAAGAATTAAGAAACATAAAAGAAATAGATGTTGCACACATCCTTCTAACTTAATAAAAAATAAAAAGTGGAGTATCTTGAATTCTTTTGGAGGGGAACAAGTGGAAGTAAGAGGTTAATTCTCTTCCACAATGCAGTGTCATCTCAGACTCGACCACACGGTACCATTCTTTCCATAAAAATAACCCAAGAAAAGGGTCAAAAGTCCAAGAAACTTGTGTTCAAAGAAGTGGGCTCCAGCTGAAATCCTGCCTTGCTAACCAATCTAAGTCATATCTTCACTACCTTATGATATGGATAATCGATATTCACAGCTGGACAGATTATGCACTGTGAGAGGCGAGCCTCGGGGGTCCACCACGTACTCATACAGCGAGTATAGACCTGCCATGACCTGACAACCACGTAAGCACTTATATATTAGCGAGCTTATCAAGTGAGCATTTCTAACTCATCCTTTGTTCTTTTGTATTTATTTAGCAATTGCTGATTTTTGAAGTTTTAGATTCAGCTATGTTGACATTACTATTTGTAGTTTGAGGAAACATTGATGTTATAATTTTCAGTTCTTACTAGATGGTAAAAAAAAAAAATTTTTTTTTTGAACCATCAATCATGTAGCATCAAGGTGACATACTGAAGTGCCAAACTGATTTAGGGTTTGAGTTTGGGTTTTAAACAAAAAGAAAGAGGTTGCCAGGTTCGGACATAGGAAACAGAAGGCAACATAATGCTAATACTATCTGATGTAACTAGTAAAATGAGATGATAGGAATTAATAAAGTGTATCCAACATAATTATGTGCATACTAATTAAGTAACAATGCCTGATTGGTCGGAAGAGAATCTCGTATGGGTCTAGACTAGATAGTGTCTAGCACTAAATATTAAGTAACAAAGCCTGATTGGTCGGAAGAAAATCTCGCCCATTTCGGACAAGATATGAGCTAATAAAAGCCTGATTGGTCCCAAGGTCCAGCCCAGCTTAGTAATTTCGCCCATTTCGGACAAGATATGAGATCGGAGTAGAGATTAGTTGTTTGTCAATATCTAGCCTCATTATCCGGATGAAAAATCAAGAAAGGAAAAGAGAAATCCTTTTTCTAGCTAAACACTGTATGCTGAGCATTTGTTAGCAGTTTATTGTTAAAACTATAATATTTATAAGAAACATATGTAGACAACAGCTTCGTTGAACTAAATCTCTCTCTATTTGTACTGTCCTTCCTTTTGACTGAGAATCTTGTTAACTGCCATAATGCCATTGTTTAGAAACACTAGGCATTAAAAATGATGAAATATGTACCTGAATGCATCTGTAAGCACAAATTTTGTTGGAACTTGTGTTACTTAGTCACTTGCTAGTCTTTGGGCAGAGCAAAACACAACCTCCAACTAGCAGTCACCATCTATTCATGAGAATTCATACTCACAATTATTTCTCTCTTGTGGGGTAAAGGTTTGATAACCTTCGTCATTAGCTCACCAATCATCCTAATGCCCACTAACATTTTTTATGGGCCTTATGGCTGTTGTCTATTTAAACTCAATACGTGTTTTATTAGGAAAATTTCATTTATGTAGTCACGTTGGAAGTTCAATTCACTCTTCTTCGCTAAGATTACATGGTTCTTATTGTTTTGGGAACCGAGTACAAAGAAACATATGAAAATCTGTTCAATCTTTCCTCAAGAATGCTGCGTGGAAGGAACAAAAATGTCATTGCATTAAACTGAAAAAAGAATTCCCAGTCACTATACTTCCTATATATATGTACTGTTACACTCTTTTGCTTCTTTTTCTTTTTCTTTTTCTCTTCTTTTCTCTGTCACACATTAGATGCTTTTTTTCCCCCTCTTTTCTCACAGCGTACTTTTGTTGCACCTTTTCTTTTTGTGTGAATCCTCTCTTTGCCTTGTGTAACATTGCTTAAATTTAGGCAAAGGTATGTGCAAGTTACTGCTTTGATTTAATTCCACGTTGTTTTGTTTTGGGTGAGTTATTATCCCACAAATTGAGGGATTTATTTCCGAAGGAGAAAAATGGGTAGTGATCCACAACCTTTAATTCTATTGGCTATTTTAACAATGCTTAAACATGATTGGTTGTTTACTCTATTTTAGTATTGCCATCCACAACCTTTCTTTTGATTGCATCCGGTTTATAATAACAAAGTATTGTGGGGAAGAGCCAATAAAAACAAAAGTTGTGGATAGCAATCCTAAAATAGAGTAAACAACCAATCATGTTTAAGCATTGTTATTTAAAAAAAAAAAAAAGTTTAAGAATTGTTAAAAATTGCCAATAGAATTAAATGTTGTGGATCACTACCCATTTTTCTCCTTTAGATATCAATCTCACAATTTGTGGGAGAATAACTCCCATCCAAAACAAAACAAATATGAGATAGAATCTAAGAAGTAACTGCCACATACCCTTGCCTATAAATAGGCAATGTTACACAAGGCAAAGGGGGGATTCAGACAGAGAAAACGTGCAACCAAAGTGCAACAAAAGTACGCTGTGAGAGAAAAGTAGAGAGAGAGAGAGAAAAAAAGACAGCTAACATGTGACAAAGTAAAGAAAGAGAGGAGAAAGGAGAAAAACGAGTGTGTCGTGGTTCAACATGTACATAATCTGATTTGCCCATAATTCTATGGATGGGGACCTTTAAGACTTCGTATAACAGCAAGTTGTGCTGATTAGTATTCCAAAACATATACAACGCTTTCCCTATCTGAATCCAAGTTCCCGAAACATTTTTGTTATCATTAGTAGTAGTAGCAAGTTTGAGATCCCTGTACTATCTAGATTATTATCAGGGTGTGCATGATAATGTGTAATGCATCCCCAATTTACTTTCCTATAGAGGATGAAAATGATAATAGCCAGTCTCTACAATTGTCATAGCAAAAGATAGAAACGTGCAAAGACTAATTTATTGAATGTTTTTGGCAATATAATTAATCTTTTCAAAGACCTAATTTGATCCTTATAATCAAACCCCTTCTTTTATGTTCTAGTACTTCTAACAGTTTGTTGGTTGGACCTGTTTGGTCACTTATAATGGAAGTAGACAAGAATATCACTAGGGAAAGTGAACTTTTCAACTTGCAAAGTTTGATTGCAGAAGAAGTTATGTTTGTTATTTGGTATGTTTAGCTTTTGAAAGTAGCGTTTGAAATTCTTTTTACTCTTTTCAAAAGCTTCTATCAGCAATAAATTGCTTATCAACTTCTTTTGTCCCATTTAGTGATTTTTCCAGCTTTGCTACATCTGTATTCTGAATGTGTGCCTGTATTTTACCAAGAATAACATAAAGCCTAGGATCTTATCATTTAAAAAATTTCATATATCTTTGTATACCTTTTAGAAGTGCTTAGGTTTATAATTCAAATTTCAACTTCAGTAAAGGTTGACTGTATGGTCCCAAAAAAATTGTTCATACACTTACCAAAAATGAGCACATATGTATTGAGTACTTTATTCCTTTTAGTGTACAACATATAACTTTCAGTTGTCTCTACATGTTCATATTTTCTTTTGGATTGTTGACCTTCCAGACAGTTAAACGGTTGCAGTTTTGGCTTTCTAGCACCTGACTTTCCTACTTGAGAATTGATGTGTACACAAACGTATGCACTTCCTAAGTGCTATATACACGTGTGTGGTGTTGGGTGCTGGAAGTAACTTTTATGACAAATGCCAAAAATTGCATTCTTTCGGTACACATCGGTACACATTGGTACACATTGCAATGACTTCCTACAAGCAGAAGAGAAATTAGGTATGAGAATCAGAGGAATACTTTTATAATCTTTCTGTTTCTCTCTTTTTCTGGGTTTTTTTTTTTTTGGTTTTTTTTTCCCTTGTCTTCTTGACATTTTTACTTGATACTTTCTGAATAAGCCCTAATATGCGAGTGATCAAAACTAAGGGAAAGGTAATAGCATTGAACACTATAGAAGTTACTTGTAGTATCATGGATGAGAAATACGAGATTCAATGGAAGGAATGTTTTTCATCTTTCTATAAAATCTCGTGATGGACTACCCTATGTTAACAAATCAAGCACTAGATTTGTTATATCAAAGTAAACAGTTTCAAGTGTGTCAATGTCTGATGAATAAATGGTACTCTTGTCCTTTGCTTTTAACATGCATGACATATTTACTGCATTTTGCCCTACGTAGTTGACTATACCGGTTTATCAAATACAATGTGACAAAGGTTCCATATGATGTATTTGGAGTGTATAGCAACCAAAGTAAGATCCATACTTGTTTTGGTTGGTGATTAATTCTTATTATTTGTTAATTATAGTTGGTGATTATTATGCCACAAAATCTTTTTATCCATACCGAAAGAATAACTGTTTAACTGTTTGTACTTTTTTGTGTTGTGCTACTGTTTCTCTTGACTATTTGCTTTGGACATGTGACTTACTAAGTTAATATATGTTTGTTTCACAGTATAACTAGGCTATATATTGGAATTCAGTTTCTAGATTTTTTTTTTTTGATTAAGGAATTCAGTTTCTAGTTGACTTCTGAAGTATATTCTCCATAAACTTCAACAGTTTCCTCTGTTTTCTTAAACTAACTTTTCATTCTTTGTTATTATTTTATGGTGAAAAAACAAAGCATTTAGTGGGAAAATATTGGTGGGCAATTAGAGAACTTGTTTGAGAGAGTAATTTTATTTAAGAAATAGATGTACAACTAGGACTGACTTTATCACTTACAACAACTTAACAAGTCCTACAACAATATCCAACACATGGCATGGTTATTTTTTATTCATTAAATTTGCACATATAGCTTAATTGATCATTTTGTAGAAACCTTAAGTTTCTTTCAAAGAACTTGTCATACCAAATATGGTGGCTCTTCCCTGGATGCTTTTTTTTTTTTTTTTTTTTTTTTTTTTTAAAATATTATCTTTAGTACCTGAAATACAATATCTGGAAGAGGGTTTGATTTTTCATGGCTGGATAAGTGTTTCATGGGATTTTTGAGGGAGACCCATCTGGAACAGTCAACAGTTGCAATCTGTTGCAAATTTGACAAGATATTAAGTGTGTTACTATCCAAATTTAATGCTTCATCATGAGCTAAATAGAGAAAGATGATAAGCAAATTTAGGTTCGGTACTTACCCTAGTCTCATTGCATCTGCTGGTCTTTCATCATTCTGAGGTCGAGACTGTTGTGGCGGGCTTAGTTGGAGTCCATTGCCGATGGTATAGGCGAGGCTGGAACTTGTGTTTACTTCATTTCCGTCGTTTGCTTCATAGGCCTAAGAATTCACCATAGAGTAGAATTGTACTTTTTTTTTTAGTAAAGTAGAATTGTACTTTTACTGGTACGAAGAAAAAAATTTTAGTATTATGGTCTCTCTCTCTCTCTCTCTCTCTCTCTCAACTCCTGGAGAGTTTTCTTGGTTTTCCCAGTTTATCCTATCTGCCTATCCATCTTTACTTCTGGCCTTATAAAGAGAAAAAGAGCTTGTTGATTAATATAGTTTACTTAATGAAAAATGTAATCGGCTAAGCTGTACCTTCCTTTGCAGTTCCCTATTTTCGTTACGTATGAGTTCTACCTTCTTATACAGTTCTATATTCTCTTGATGAATGAGATTTCCCTGGAATGAAGTCGACAATAGTTAGCCGATAAGTTCAAATTAGTCCTGAATGCAACTGAAGAAAGTAAGCCAATCTTGTTAGATCACCTTCTGGTTTAGTTCTTTTATTTCATCAGTTAATATTTGGTCCTGCAGAGAAATTTCAGGTGTCAAGAATCTACCATAAATAGAAAGGAAGGTTCATAAATACAATAGGATCAGGAGAATTTGGCAAGGGCTACGGTTTTCAATACCTTCTTTGTACGGACACCTTTCAAACTCATTTCGAGTTGGTTTTCTAGGTTTTGTAGATCTTTGACGTTCAACCCAGACAGCTCTTGCCCCATTAACTGTCTGCATACATCAAATCGTGCTTTATGTTGAAATTGATACCATGATTTTCATCATTGCATCAATTTTTTATTGATGTTTTGAATTGGTAACATTTAAATTAAGGAAAGGGATGCGAAAAGAGAACTGTTTGGTTGGATACGGAAAAAACCAACGGATGGACGTAGCTATGAACTTGTCAGACTTTGTTTTTATTCTTAGTAACTGATTAGAATTGTCTTATCCGTAGTGTGTGTGTGTGTTTTTTTTTTTTTTTTTTTAAAATCATATTCTATCATAGCATTCTCCATTCAAACGATATAGTTTCCACCTCTATCAACTGACGTTTGTTCGTTAACTGCTGTGACAATTTTCTGAGCACATATAGGATTTTGCAGGGATACTATTGTTTGATACGTTTGATATCTATAGTCAGAAAGTTGCCATATTGGGTTGATAAAGAAAGGTATGTGGTAGTATTTGTTATTCATTGATATGAATGGCGGGTATAAGTATTGAAATTTTGTACTTCCGTTCTAACTCCTTGGTAATGTAAAAGGAAAATCAAGGTAATGTAAAAGGAAAGTCAAGTGCTTTTACCTGTGCTTTAGCCCAAAAAAAAAGAAAAAAGTGATATTACCTGTGGCATTCTTGCAAGTATTGCAGTTGTTGTCTCAGAGTAGCTGCCTCCCTTTGCCAAAACTACAAAGTCAAGAACATGAGGTCATATTTTTGCATTAAGTCTGTCTAAAATGAGCAAAGTAACACATTCACAGTTACATTAGCTTTGACCAAGCTGTAGAGTTGAAAATAGTTGGAAACCAAAGTACATCTTTAAGATTTTTCCGTTCGACTAGCATGAATCAAGGCACTTCCTTAAGGTACCATCAGAATTGCGCAATCTTTCTAAAGTGTGTGGTTCTTTTATGTTCGAATGAGAAATTATCTATTATATAAATAAATTTTTCATAATTTGAAACGTTTTGCGATGGAGTCAAGTGTGGACATGCCGTTAGACTATGTATGCAATCACTATAAGATATACTTTAACGTTTCTTACAATAAATAAAGATGCTAAGAGAGGATTCTAAGGTGTTGACAGAGTTTGAATACAGGTTATATTTGCTTCCACAACAATAGATTTTCCAGATTGTTGCATTTTAGAACATGAACTGGAAAACAATATGGAAAAGAAGAGGACCTCTAATAGATATTCAAAGATATTCAAATTTAAAGCGTGACGTGAGGATATCATGTATTTGTTTTAGAACCTGATGTAGCAATAGTATGACAATTTTATATTTTTCTTTAGGGTTGATGATACCCCTGTTCTTAATCTTCTTTTAGTATCTGTATGAAGCAATTATATGTTATCTAGGTGTTTCAGATCATTGAGATTAAATTACATTTAAAAAAAAAAAAGTTTCATGCATAAATATAGGGGAAGGTGTAACCATTGATGATGTACAAACCGATTATATTGTGAGTTAATTTGCAGATTTTTGATAAAAAATCTTTTTAAAAGTTGATGTTACAAAATTTTTTTTTTAAATTGGCGCCCGGCTACCTTGTCTTCACTGTGAACATTATTATCAAAATTTAAACAAGAAAATAAGTGCAAGATTAATGTGATAGTAACAGGTGACAAGGAAGGTTAAGTTGTATAGTTCTGTATCACTTGGAAAACGCAATTTGTTTATTTGTTATTGAATTCAGGGACGGAGAGATTTGAACAGTAACCTTGCTATTGGAGACAAGTGTGGATTTACTGTTAGTCTAAACTTGCAACCACATCACTTTAAGAATATTGTAAAAAATGAAAGTTCTGTCATGGCTCTCCCCATTTTACAATGTTATGAAGCTATTTTTGAGCTAAACTTTCATAAAAAGTGGAGGTAGGGGTAATATCATTACGCTTCACACAATTGTATTTTTACAGTCACTTGGACAAGCTATATTTTTTTAGCCTGTTTCCTTTTACATTGTGCGTCTTTAAACCAAAAATCATATTATATGCATGGAAATGACATTGATACAGTTCATTGACACTATTGATTCCAAAGTTCATTTGATTCTGCCAGTATTTTGAAACACAAAAATAAATCAGACTTAAGGACTCCCCCGAGAACTAAGCTGTCAGGTTTCACGACTACGACATGGTGCTTTGTATAATGCATGGAGAATTTATGAAAGAGTTTGCAGTCATTGTTCATAAAACTGTACCTTGACTTCTGAAGCAGGATTCAGCAACTGACCATGCTCCGCTTTCGCTTTGTTGTAACGCTCGATCACAGATTTCATGCTGATTAAATATAGTGCAGCACCGTAAGACATTGATCAAGACAAAATAAGTGTAAGAAAAAGAGTTCTAGTAATAGGATGGAACCGGAAAAATTCAGATTTTGATATGTTTTGTAAGATCTTATAGGTGTGAAGCGAGAGTGGTCAAAACGATAAACATGCTAAATGATGACTATAGGATCATGCCTTTCCCTAAAGTTAATAGGGTGAAGATATTGCGAGTAACGCCGCACTACTTATGTCGTCTATATTAGCAGTAAACTTAGTTTTTGGTGCTCTTTAAGAAAAAACTACAAACTATAAGCGGTTCCTCCTTTGAAGCTTACAATCAACCTATTATTCTCATTTCGGTTACCATCGAAATCAGTAGTATATAATCATTACTCAAGGAGCTTGAAATTTTCGTCACTTGAAAACCTGTTGGAGCTACCTATGCCTGTGCTAATCGTGTTTCATTCCCGCAGGAAAGCATGTCGCTATCAGTACTATTTTGCAAGAGATCAACTTTCTTTCTGAAGGAAAGTCTTGCATCTCTTAAGAGCTACGGAACAACTTGCTGAGGCATTACCACGTATTATTGGAGGGATTTAATCTTCTAAATAAAATATCATTTAACACACAAATTCTTTTATTTTTTTCCCTGACATTTCTATACCAAACAAGAGATTATTTTTATTTTCTTTTTGCCTTTTATATCGAACATCATAAGAGAAATGATCCCTTCCCCTTTTACTGTTTCCCTCTCTTAAGTTATTTACCATTCATTCTTTGTTGTTTTGTCTCCTTCATATTTGTGTGTGTAGTGAGAGAGGGAATGAGGAACAAGTTGGTTGTTTGGCTATTAAGGATATTCCTACAATATACATGCATAGTGTACTTTGGCAATCATGTAATTTCCCCTGTTTGACCAATATTTGGATTTTGAGGATTTTTTTGGGGTAACTTCTAGATATACAAGCATTTCTATGAGGGAATTCTGACCCAAAAAATGAAGGGTTCTATTAGGGAAAGAGAGACTCTGGAAAATTATGATAATAACCTTATTAGAATATGTAAGTTGGGTTCGATTCAGCATATAAAAGTGGAAAATGACAACAAGGGATGCCTAATAGAGCACAACTAAGGGAGGTGCAAAGTAAATTGATAAATAATAATAATAATAAAACGACATATCACCATTTTCATTTCCTCCACCGTACTGGCTTTGATAAGATTTTACTTATCTAACAAACTATAGATATCCTTCTGATTTATTACTATGGATATCCTTCTGATTTATTAACTAAAGTACAGTCTATATTCAAGAGAAGTTTCTTTATTTTAATTTTTTTTAATTGCACAACAAAGATTATTTCCACTATTTGTCTTTTAAGTTGGTATGATATTGGCTTTACTAATTTGTGATTAATTAGTATGTAAGAAGTTAGAAGAGCTGAATTTTTTGAGGAAAAAATTGAAGAACGAACTGGAAGAGAAAAATACATCTTATAAGCTTAGATACTAAATAACTAATCAGGGGAAGGGTTTCAAAGTGAGCAAATCTTAATGATCTATCTTCTGATATTTATTTTTTGTTTTGTATGCTTTTGGTTACCTTTTTAGTTTTTGTTTTCGCTTTCGCTTTGTTTTTTCTCTATTTTAGAATTGTACGTTTTTTCATTTATTTTTATTTTGCGATTTACGTAAAAAAGTTGGACTGCAAATTGCTCGGTGATGACTTCAAAGTATATTCATATTGCATGATCATGAAAATGAAGTCAGCAAAACAAAGAAAAGAGTCTCTACAACATCGAAATAAAATTGATTATAGTACTATTCAACTTGTATAATGTGGGTTCTCTCCTCTTCACCAGTGTAAACTCTCTTCTTAAGTGTGATACGATATGATCCTATGTTATTTTAAGAGAAGCACTTCTATTTGTTCCAATGTTATTTGAACTTCATTTTAATGTGCTAAATTTTGATCAGCTCAAACAGTGTTTTTTTAAAATTTTATTTGAAGAAAATTGGGACTTAAAGACAAGTGTCAATTTGTCAAAGATGTTATTTTATCAGTTCGGAATGGGGTTTAATGTTATTACCTCTCGAGTCAATGAATATGTTTTTTGTCTTCGGCTTTGTGAGATGAGAAGAGTGGGGAGATAGAATGCCTTATTTGAGAAAAGAGAGAACAAAGAGAAGAAAGATAGACGGAGAGTGTTAGGGGATTTGGGAAGAGAGGTCGAGAGAGTTTGTTAAGTATGTGATCTTGAAACTGTTATTGAATTTATTCTCCCTCTCTGTAGGTGTATGCCTTGTCAAATCACATAAACAAATTTTCTTCTACATTTATGTTATTACTTTGTGTTTGGCTTTATATTACTGTTGTGTTTTGAATATATGGGGTGCGTTTTCCTAACAAATAGCATCAGAGTTTTGGCTAAAGATTTAGATCTTTATTATTTTTTAAACATGATGTCTAGAATATAGTTCAATTGATCAAGCGGTTTGATGGAAAAAGTAATTTCAATACCTACTAGAATACAATAAAAAATATTTTGGTGTTGCAGGGAGTGCATTGCGAGGCGAGGAGTCATTAAGAACAAAAGATGAAGATTGTGAATAATTGGAATCAAGAGTGGTATTAGCTTTTCGTTTAAGTTTGACTCCTAAATTAAAATATAGCTTACTGAATGAAAAATTTCGTTTGAGTTATAAAAAAAGTTAAAGAAAATTCATATGTTCAAGTCCCTAACAAATATATTACATTTAAGAAAGCAGATATATGAGTTGATAATCGGATTATCAAATTGATGTTAGAGATCTTACATATAATTTTAACAAGAACATGATATAAATTAATTAGTTGCTAAGTTTAGAGCTAAAAAATGAAGAAGATAAAGCTGTAATTATGTTGGGCTCAAAATTGAAATCGTATAAGACTTTGGTAACTACACTTTTAGTTAGAGAGATTATGTCGACTCTGAATAAGGTGCAATTGCTTTATTAGAAACTCTGCAATTGTGAAGCAATCTCATAGTTTGTCTCATATTGAACTAGTTCTTGTGGTGAGGTCAGATAGTATAAAGTTAAAGTAAGACATGAGAGAGTTACTATGATAGAAGAGAGAATCGTTCCCATTCTCGTTCATTGAACGAGGTTGAGTGTTAAAACTGTCATAAAAAAGGGCAAGTTAGGAGAAATTACGAAGAACTAACAAAGCACCTTGAAAAAAAGAGAGTAAGAAACCCAAGACACTTTAGATTTTGAAAATGTTGTTGGTGATATGTTTAATAGTGAAGATGATTTTTGTCGTTATTGTTGATGAAAATATTTTTGTCTCTTGGAATTCAGATTCTAACCGTTTATATCATATGTGTCCATCTAATTAAGGAATGGTTTGATTCTTATAAGTCCTGTGATTCTGATAATTTTCTGATGGCATATGATTCTAGTGCAAAAGGCATTACAATAGGTATTGCAAAGGAGAAAAATGTTTGACGGTTTTGAAGCCATTGACAAATGTTAGGCAACTTCCTCAATTAAGGAAAAATGGTTTAATTTTTTTAGGGGCTTTAGACACTTTGGGTTGTGATTATATTTAAAATATGGTTTTGTGAAAGTTTAAATAGGTGTTTTGCTAGCTACCATTGGTGCTGGCTATCCTCTCTCATCATTCACATTATTTAAAAAAAGAAAATAAAAGAAAAGAAAAGAAAGGTGCTTTGACAGCCATGAAAGGTGAAAAGGAGAATTTATACATGCTGATTATGAAGACAATTGTAGATAGTGTTATGAATGGATCCATGCCAAGCGAATTTACACCATTGTGAAAGAAGTCGCAAGAGTACAAGAGAGGGAAAAGACGGTGGACAACGGAAAATGATAAAGGCAAGTTGATGAAGGGACATGGCAGTAGAAACGAGGGATAAAATAGAGGAAAAAAAAAAGTTCTCGAGTCAGGTTTGATAGAGAGTTTGGCCTTGAAACATATTTATTTTTCTTTAGCATGAATCAAAGTCACTATTTTTTTTCTTTTTTTGATTTTTTTGGGGGGGGGGGGGGGGGGGGGGGGGGGGGGTGGTGGGTGGGGTGTGTGGGGTGTGAATATCTAGATATGTGAGTTAAGAGAATTTGAGTTAAGATTAAGATTGTTGGGTATGTGACTCAAATCTAATTATTTCATTGAGCCAAGTTTTTATGATTTGACAGTCCATAATTGTTATTTTTTTCGGTTGGAAGAAATGAGAAATGTGGACACATAAACGTATGAGTTTGGTGCACATGTTTTGTTCGTTTTGGAATTTTCATATTTGATCAGAAAAGAAAGAGAGGGGGGGGGGGGGGGGGGGGGGTGGGGGAAGGGAAAGAGAAGCAAAGAGAGATAGAAAAAATAGGGTACAAGGGATTTTGGATGGAGAGGTTGAAAGAGTTTGAGTGTAATTTTGAAGTTATTCGTAAATTTGTTCTTCCTCTCCCAATTTTAATGCTGAATCATATAAACCATTGCCTTCTCTGTGCTTGTGTTGATATCTATTTGAGGGTTTTTTTTTGGTTGCATTTTGAGTATGGAGGTGTATTTTTTCTAACCTTTAATTTACAAATTAATCAAAAGCTTAGACTAGTAGGAAGTGAGTCTATTAATTTCATATTCCAACACCAATAGTAGCCATTAGTGATTTATTCTAGTTAATTTTCTCAACTAGCGATTATGCTAAGTAATCCAATATCCTTTAATTCATAAGGTTGTTTTTTCAGATCAAAACCGAAATGCATTTTGTAAAAAGTCCAGCTAAATTCTAGGAAATTACTATTTAATTAAGTTGTTAAATCCCACAAAAACTATATTTTCTTTATATTAGACATTCTGAACTGGACCTGATATTTTATATTTTGATTAGATACTTAAAGTAGGTTGATAAATACTATTAAGACTATTAAGATAGTGATGATGATGTCTTGCGCATCATCGGCAAATTACAAACTAATATTATTGAATTATGATACTTTCATGTCGAAATGATATGTGTATATATATAAACATACAAACAGATTAAGGAAGATAAATCTGTTAATTCAAAGCATCACTCTCCTCAAATATTTGTAGAGTGTACTCGTGAAGATAATTTGTTTGGGTCAACTACTCTATAGTAACATGTCTTTAAACAATTAAAGTTGAACTCGTTTGTTACTATTAAATTAAGTTTTTTCACAACTTTTCATGAACAAATCACCATGCAACTCTTCTAAAATTTCAAGATTTTCTTTGTGTTTTTCTAGAGTTTTAACAACTTGTGATCATGATCTTTAATTTGATCAATTTTGCATAACTTCGGCCAATAAATCTTTGTGACACTAAGAACTTTAAACTCCAAATTTTTCTTAATATAAGATTTTGAACACTACGTACATTGGTATATGATATAAAACTATATATGAGTTGATCATTATTAATAATTAGCTCGAGATTTTTTTCGAGAAGAAGACAGCATATTTACGAAAATATATATATATATATATATATATAATCTTATTTAGACACACCCCTACTGTCTGTAATTGTAATATGTAATATTGATTAAACGGAAAACTTTTATTATGTTTCTCTTATTTAATCATAAGTTAAAAAAAAAAAAACTTCTTTGGAAAAACAAATTTTTTTGGAAAATTTGAAAATATATATTTGTACGTAATGGACTTAGACTTGGGGAGAATCATGGAAGAAACTATAAAATACAATTAAAAAAGTAAAGGAAAAAGATTGAACAAAATATTTTTTAAAACTATACTAGTCATGCATGTATGCTATACATGACTTGTTGAGTATATTTCAAATAAAAAGTCTCACATTTGACTAGATATGAAATTGAAAATAAGCTTAAAAGAGCTTGGACTACTCCTCTTAATAGGTTAACTTTTTAGGATGGAACTTTAAGGACCCAACTAGTAGTATCAGAGACAGATTCCAAATGTAGTCATATATACATGCAAGATCCCCCTGAGAAAATTCGAATGAAGAATGGTGGCCCTAGAGAGATTGTAATAGTCGGAAAATCCGTGGTATGAACTCTTAAGATGGAAACTCTATATAACTTGTAGATGAATGGATCATTGTTTGAGGGGTTGTGGTGATAGTGAGTTTTTGTTCGAGGGGAGGATTGTTGAGTATGTGCGAACAAAAAGTCTCCCATTAACTAGACATGAAATTGAAAATATGTTTAAAAAGGACTTAAACTACTCTTGCTAATATATTAACCTTTTAAAATAGAATCCCAAGGCCCCAACATGACTTTAATTTTGTGTTTATGACACTAACTAGAATATGAAAGATGTGAGTGTCGCGCCAATTAATGTCTAATGTACCTGTGCCTGATATGATCCCGAAATAAATGTATCGCACTATTAGGAAAAAGAAAACCATAATTCCTACTTTGAGATCAATGAGAAAACACGAAGAATTAAAAAAAAAAGAAGCATATTTGCAAGATTATAGTGGTTCATAACATAAATGTAGAGTTACATCCATTTATGACTGAAGATTTTCACTATAACCAGAGAAAGAAATACAAGATATAAAACTATTTCTAATGCATTTATATATATTAATACTATATTTATTATAAAAGAGTATGAAAAATAGCATCATCTTATCTTACATATATGTTTCAATGTGTAATATTACTTTTAATGCTATATCTACTTTTTGTCCATATTGTTATATTTTAGAACTCATAAAAGTGAACTTTTAGTATTTAGCAAATTTAAAAATAAAAATTGTAATTAATGGTTGCATGAAAAAGTAAAAACACAGATCAATAAGTATCAAATGTTAAATTTGACATTGACCATATCTTTTAGAAAGTTTAGCATATGAGAAATTTAGCATAAAATATAACACCTTACTAGAGAGCATATTTTCCATCCAAACATCAAAATTTATCATTGACACAATAATTTAGCATTACATTAAAGATGCTCTAATATCGACTCTCAAATGCCGCCCACTTTTCTTTCTAAAAAAGATAGTTACTTAACATAAAAGTCTTTTAAACCCATGAGAATTAATTCAAACAATGCATACAAAATACCTAAAATACTTCTAAAATTAGGTTGAAATGGGCGAAATGATCATGTAGTACAATCAAGCTAGCTCCACAGTTCTCAACACGCACATGTGTTCCCTATGACAATAGTTTGATCTGTTTGACTGCTCTAAATTAAAGAAAGGGGGTATTCAAAAGTACTTTCTGAAAGATATTTTTGTATATGCTAAACATGTGGATTTTGACAATTGTTTGTTTGTTGTTTACGTTTTCCCAAAATTTGATTTTCAATCAAATTTCACTACAAAATAATGAACTTTTAATCGCAATATTTCTTTATGATAGTTTTAACTATAATATTTTTATGTGATTAAATGTCATTTTTAGTCATAAGTTTGTGACTAATATGTATTGTCACAAACTTTTGTTATGAACAAAACTTTTAGCCATAAGATTTTGTCACAGCGTTAGTAAAATTTTCTCGTGATCAAAAACCTTGTGACTAAACAACAAAAATTTGTAACCAATTATAAATTAGTTACAAGGTTATGATTAAAATTAACATTTAGTCACATAAAAATGTTACAACTAAAAATGTTATAAAAAAATGTTGTGACTAAAAGTTATTATTCTTGTTATCATTATTATTATTTTTTGCAGTGATTTTCTTGCCTATATCTCTTATGACTTACTATTTGAAGTTCAACATGATTCCAGCTCTCTTTAATAGAAAATAATACCTCGATAGACGCTCCTCCCATATTGAATAGAACTTATTAAATTAATAAACACAACCCATACCAAAATCCATTGAAAATTTCAATTAATTGAGTATTGTTATTACTATTGTACTATTGGCACATTTTTGTAAACAAACAAATATCTAAATGTGCGTGCGTTTGTTTTAAATCTTCTTGCTCTACACGTATGAATTGTACTTTATGAAAAGGAGTTTGTTTCTCCTTCACATTTTGGTAGAAAAAACAGAATAAAAGTGCTACTGTCAAAGGCTTCTCAAATTTCATCTCTTAATATTTGTGGTCTTAGAATATTTATCTATCTTTGAGCATCTCCGATCCAATATTTAATTTGTTGTGATAATGGTAAGTTTTGATATTAATTTGGATGAAAAAAAGTGCTTATAATTAAGTGCCATCTTTAATGTCAAATTTGTCATATGCAAAAATTTATGACAAATTTGTCACAAATTATAACAATTGCTAAATGTAACATTTGATTTTTATTGATTGTTATATTAACTTATTAATATAATTATTACAATACTTTCATTTTTAATCTAGTCTATTTGAATACTAAAAGTTCACTTTTACAAGTTTCAAAACATTATAATGATGACCAAAAGTGAAAAATAGCATTAGAAATAACATTATATATTAGAGTAAAAAGTAAGATAATGTCACTTTTCACACTTTTTTATAACAAACATAGTATTAACATAGACAAATTCATTGAAGATGGTCTCATCTTCTATTAAAGTCCCAACTCAATATTATTCATAATAGAATAGGAAAATACAAAATAGTTAAGAACAATAAGGAAACTAAAAAAACTAGTTAAACTTCCAAAAGACAAAACAAAAGCCTAAATTTAAATCCTGAAAGCTAACAATAGCCAGAAGCTAGTTTTATGGGATTAAGCCACAATTTGCATTTTGAAAATAGGCTTCAAATATGCCTTGTTGAAATTATCTCCTACACGACTAATTCAAGGGAAATAACATCATGAACAGTAAAAGATATCTAACTGTTCGACTGTATAGATACATGGACGTGCCAAATATGCATGCACAGACTCAACTTTCGAATGCGATTATGTATTGTTTTTAGTCATAAATCGAATACTTATATTACTGGATTATCGACACATTTACTAAAGAAGTAAGATGAAATTGACATTTATATAATTTTAAAGAAAATAATACCGAATAACCAACCAGCCTGTTTCGATACAGCTTTGGTGTATTAAGGTTTGAGCTTTTATCGTCGATCAAATTTTCCATTTCTCTTACTCCTGCATGCTTTAGGTATAAAGATTTATAACACACATATAAATATATATGTGCGTGTTTCTCTTTCTCTCTCTCTCTACATATATATATATATATATATATATTCTTTTTTATAACAACAAATATACAGCCACTTGGAATAACATTTCTAACCCCAACCATATTATCATGAGATGGCCCGATATTAATCATACACATATACCTGCAAACAGACACAAACATGTATATATGTGTTTATACATGAGAGTATATATATGTATATATTCCACTTGGAATAACATTCTAATCCCAATCCTATCACTCAAAGCAAAAACATCCCAATCCTATTATCATCGGAGGACCCGATAACCTATATATATATTTGAATGCAAAATTGATAAATAGTTTGTTTTTCCTGAATAGCCCCCACCAAGTGGGACGGAATAGATTAAAGCGTACTTATATAGCTAAAAAAAAAAAAAAAAAACGAAGGAAAGAAAGAGAAAAAGCTCGATATAATTATCCGGAAATAAAAGATCCAGAAATAATCTGAACCTTAAATCAAGAATATTGCCAAATGAATTTCATATATATTCATACAACTGGCGAAAACATTCACCTCACTAAGAAGAGAAAAGGAAAAAAGAAACTGGAAAAAAGTAGACATGCAACAAAAGTTATCATAGAATAAAAAATAGAACAAAAAAGATGTGATATTCTTAGAGAGAGAGAGAGAGAGAGAGGAGAGAGAGAATCGTACCTGGAGCTAGCATAATCATGGAGTCTGCCAGTGCTGGAGAAGATAATCAGACCCACCTCAGCGTCACAAAGGATTGAGAGCTCTTTGGCCTTCTTCAGCAACCCATTTCTTCTCTTCGAAAACGTCACTTGTCTGCTCGTCGAATTGTCAATCCTACGGATCACAATCTTTCCTCTCCCCATATCGCTTCGATAATTAGGGTTTCTCTCTTTTTTCTCTAACAGATCCGCCACCAAAAAAAAAAAAAAATGAAAAAACAAAACAAAACAAAAACTCGCAAAGTCAGATCTTCCATTTTTCCCCGATCGGTATTCAAAATCATCAATTAACAGAGAAATAAATTAGAAAAATTTAGATCGAAAGAGAAAAAAACAAAAAAGTTACCCAATAAAGAAATTTTAGCAGAGAAACTTACAAGGTCAATATCGAGTTTACTTTTCTGCAAATAGCAGCTTGCAAGGAAGACAAGAGAATAAACAGTGAAGAAAGCCTTTTTTTTTTTTTCCCCCTCTCCTTTGGCTGTTATTATTATTATTATTATTATTATTAGTAGATATCTGAACTTATTTATTTTTTATGCTTTATATGGAAAGCTTAAGCAAGTTTTCTATGACAAATTGAAAAACCTCTTATTTAGGAAACCTGGAGCGCTACTTTTTGGACTCCCACTACAAAACCAGTAGTGGTTTTGGCTATGGGTTGTCGAGTCCACTCCCGAGTGTACAAGAAATTGAAGCTACTCGCTCCGTGGAGTCGACGTTTGTTACGGTGAATCAAACTAAGGCCTATTGAGCAACCTGAGAGAATCATTCTAGATGTGGAAATCTCTGAAGATGTACGGAAATGACACGTGTCGATGCACAAGGCGAATGCTGATTTGGTAAAGAGCAGCGCGTGGGGAAAAGAATCCTCGGACTATCAGAGTCCCGGATTCGTGGGGGCGCGTGGAGATAGTGGAAAAGATTGGACAGTGTGACGTATAGATCACTGACACGCGGAGTTAAGTAAACAGAGGGCTTTTTTTATTTTATTTTATTTTATTTTTTGTTTGGGACTTCTCATTTCTCAGATGTCCGAGCTGGAACTCGCCTTTGGTCTTTCTTTATCATTTCTATTCTTTAAACAGCTTTTTTTTTTTTTTTTTTTTTTTTTTTTTCAGGTAATTAATTTTGTTCCTGTCTTGTTGATTTCATTTTTTTTGATTAGGAATATAATAATGTCTACTTAAGCAAACCAACCCTTAATAATCTCCACTAATCGAGCAAACTAAGCACACCAAACGCGGCGCGCGGCTTGGAGCCAACTACAATTATTGTTTTTTGTTAATTGCTTATTAAATTATGAGAGATTATAGCATATAACATATTTTATAGGTACTTCTAAAATTTATAACAGGTTTTTTAAAAAATGATAAATTATTACATATATACGAGTAAATCCTTAGATTTTCTAGAAAATAATAGATTCACGGTTAACTTTTAATTAAAGATTTATGTACACAATTTCATATTAGAGAGACAAAGAGAGAGGAGAGAGAAAGAGAGAGGAGGAAAGATGAGAGATATTTATGATATAACTTGTACTGATAAATCTAATTATGCTATTTATAACTATGTTTGAAATTTTATACTATAATTTACCATTATACTTTTTAAAAATGCTATTTTGCTTTTCTCTTTTAAATTCTAATGTCAAATGGTAATGCTCTTTCTGTTTCGATACTAGTAAAATAAGTTTAGGTTAAGGGTTTGATTGATTATATAGGATTAAACTAATTAATGATGATGCAACCAATTTTTTTGGAGCTTCTGTTTCCATGTACAGTGATTCAAGCTTACAGTGATGATGCCACATTCAGAGAGAGACAAGGTATTTTGAAAACATATCATTAGTGGAAAGTGACTATATATTTTTTTATCTTTTTGAAGTTGAAAGTAAAAATTATTATTGATTTGTCGACTTTGTCACTTATTACTTGACCCTTCTTCTTCAATCTGTTATATTACAGACTATACTTCTTGATGGAGAAAGTAGATCAAATTTTATTTTCTAGATATAGCTGTATTTTATGGAAAAAAAAAAAAAATTAAAAACACTATTTGAGATTAGTCAAAATATCACTTTTTCTTCCTTTATTATTTGAACTGTCTAGAACATCCGTTGTATCAGTAAAACCAAGCACAAAAATCCCCTGAAGCAGTTAAATTATTTAAAATACTAAGATTACCCATCCAAATCCAAGTTGAACTCTACTCTAAATTTTATTGAACTAAAAAAACTTAAATAAAAAGTTCAAAATGATAAAAAATCTCATTTTGCAGAAAAAAAGAAAAAAAAAAGAAAAAAGAAAAAGAAAGAACAAAATTTTTAATGATTGTAAACTTTTTCATTTAATTTAGTTAAGTAATATTTAAAACAAGGTTTGAAATAGATTGGAAAGGATAATCATTTAAAAATTAAATTGCTTCAGGGGATTTTTTTTTTTTTTTTTTTTTTTTTTTGTTTTGAAACAAATACATGGGATGTTTCGGCCAATTATATAAGATAAAAGAAGTAAAAGTGATATTTTGACTAAATACATGTGGTGTTTTAGGTATTTTTCCTATGTTTCAAGTGAAAGAAGAGGAATATTCTTTCTCTTTAATCTTGATTTTAAATTTTTTTTTTTGTCTTACTTTCTTCATTAGCTTCACCTTTAAGATTTTCCTTCAAAAAAAATTAAAAAAAATTAAAAAGCTTCCCCCTTTAAGATTGACTAAAAAAACAAGATTTTGGTTCCAACAGTACCCCCTTCCCCAGTTAAGAAAAAGAGGAAAAAGCTTTTTAAAACAAAGGGTACACCGTGACAAAAAGAGATCATTTATGTATTGTATTCAATATTAACTTTTTACTCAATTTAGGTTATAAAATTGATTATAATTGAAGATATGTTAATCAAATTTGTTATTCACGATGAGATATTCGTTTTTGTGGTCTCACTGCAAGATTAGACAAACTAACTAGATCAGATTGAGGAAAATAATAATAATAATAACGCAAGACAAAAGAAGGAAGTACTCACTAATTAATGGTAAAAATTAGAGTAGATGGATTAGAAGTCCCTAAATGCCAGTGTGGAAAATAATTGAGAGAAAAAATTCTTTACATTGTATAACTCTGTACATAGGATCACAAAATCAGGAAACTAATCTAACCAAATCATTTAGGTTAAAATCAAATCCTCTAATCGATCGGAATTTCCCCTATCAGCTCCCTAATTCTAGGAATTTACAGTTCATACTTTCCCATACTCCCCCTCAAGCTGGTAAATAGATATTTTCCAATCTCAGCTTGGAAACCACTTTATGAAAATGTCATACTACTTAAGCCTTTTGTGAGCAAATCTACAAGTTGGCTGTTAATGGGCATACAAGGATTACATATCAATCCATTCTCTAGCTTTCCTTGATGAAATGTTTGTCGATCTCTATGTGCTTTGTCCGGTCATGTTTGTCAATCTCATTGGACCATTCCACTTGATTTTCAAATCTTCCAAAGTAATCTTTAACCATAATAGCTCACAAATCCCTTGGGTCATTACTCAAAATTCCACTTCAGCACTGGATCTTGCCACTATATTCTGTTTCTTACTCTTCCACACTTCAAGATTCCTACCAAGAAAGGCACAATGTTGAGTGGTTGATCTTTTATCCACTAATGAACCGGCGTAGTTGGCACATGTGTATGCTTCAAGCAACAAGATACCCTTCCTTGGAGTTCCTTTAAGATACTGTAACACCCAGTTAATAGCTTGCAAAAACCTCTTTTGAACTATGCATAAACTGACTGATAGCATTGACAACATATGTTGTATCTAATCTCGTGTTAGTCTCCCTACTAGCCATTGGTACCTCTCTTTATCTACAACAACATCTTCCTCAGCTTCTCCAAGCTTGTGGTTGGGATCTATCGGTATGCTTGCTGGCTTACACGCCAACTTTCATGTTTCTTTAAGAATATCCGTGACATATTTTAGTTGAGAGATAAAAATTTCCTTCTTTGAATGTGCAACCTCAATCCCTAGGAAGTATTTCAGCCTTCCTAACTCTTTAATCTTGAATTCCTTAGCCATTTGCTTTAAAATATGTATCACCTTTTCATCATTCCCTGTCATGATAATATCATCAATATGCACCAAAAAAGTAGTGATTTCTCCTGAATACGAGAGCTTCACAAACAACGTATCCTTGGCTTTGTTTATATCCCATATCTATCACTGCCTTTGAAAATCTTCCAAACCACACCCTTGGAAATTTCTTGAGACCGTACAAGGCTTAATTTATTGACCTTGCATACTTGATTGGCAGCTACTGTAACAACAGTCTCTATAAGGAAAAGGTAAGCTGCGCAGTTTCACATCGCTTGAGGATGAATATATGTGATGGTTCAGAAGTAATGAGACCCCCTCTTAATGATATGAGGCCTTTTGGGATGAGTCCAAGAGCAAAACCGTGCAGGCACCAGATCCAAAATGGTCAAGATCATACCAAAGGGAGATATGGGTCGTTACAACTACGCTTCTTCCAGATCTAGATGGAATCTTCATATAAATCTCCTATTCAAGTTCTTCATGTAGAAATGCATATTTGACATCAAATTGCTGCAGATCCCAACTACAATTAGCTGCTAAGGATAGTGAAACTTTGATAGATTCATCTTGACAACCAAATTGATAATCCATTCTATATGTCTGAGTATCTTCTTTAGCCACCAATCTTGTCTTGTACCTTTCTAGTGACCCATCTTCTTTATATTTCGCCGTGTACACCCACTTGCATCCCACTTATTTTTTTCCTGTAGGTAAAGCCAAAAATTCCCAAGTTTTGTTCTTTTCTAAGGCCTCTATCTCTACATTCATAACTAATTTTCAGTTTTCATTAGAAAAAGCCTTGGATATATTGGTGGGTATTTGAATGTCATTCAAACTTGTAAGAAAATTCTTATGTATTGGTGAAAATTTACAAATGACACAACATGAGAGAGTGGGTACAATGACCGTTTGGTGCATTCCCTATTTCCCTTGCCAATGGTGATCGGACGAGTGTCTTGTTCAACAGGTTCATCTGAATGAATTTCTAACTCATTTTGTAGGAAAGGATTAAGAATTGTTAACTCATTTCCGGGACTTGGGTTTGGGTTCTTGGCACAAGTTCAGGAACATAATCTTTCTTCCTTGGGCACACTTTGATAGTTATTCTATTATCAAGAGCAATCACTGGATCGATATTTCTGTTAAAGATAGCATCAGACTAATCAACTGATGGTGTGAAAACAAACATAGGCTCAGTAGAAGACATTGAATGATGGTGGGATTTCGAGTTCTAGTTCAAAGAGAGGCTTTCGAGTTCTAGTTTGTAGAGAGGTCAATAAGAAAGAAACCTTGGTCCTTATCTTCCATAAGTGAACTCCCCATATGAGGATAAGGAGTGGTGAAGTAGGATTCACTCTCATTGAAGGTAATGACCACTGAGACAAAAAACTTTTTGGATGGTGAATGATAACACTTATATCCTCTTTGAGAAGAGGAATATCCCACAAAAACATATTTCATTGCCCTTCGATCCAACTTCCCCCTGTGTTGACTATGGATATGAACAAAAGACACACACCATGATATTTTATGAAATAGATGGTTCGTAGTACTAATGTTAGGATATAATTTTAGATTTTTTAGTAAACATTAGATCTACATTTAACTTTTAATTACAGATTTATTTGCACAGTTTCAGTTTAGAAAGAGAAAGAGAGAAGGTGAGAAAGAGAGGGGAAAAATGAGGGGTATTTTTTTTTTTGAAGGAAAAAAGGAGGGATATTATTGATATTATATGTGTGGTTATAAATCTAACTATGTTATTTAGTTATGTTTAAAATCTTATTTTATAATTTACAATTACACTTTTCAAAAATGTTATTTGGCTCTTTCTCCTTTAAATCCTAATGTCAAATGGTAATGCTTCTTTTGTTTCGATTTTACTAAAATAAATTTAGGTTAAGGATATGATTTATTGGGACTAAACTAATTAATTATGATGCAACCAATTTTTTTGGAGCTTCTGTTTCCATGTAGAGTGATTCAAGCTTACATAGGTGATACCATATTCAGAGAAAGACAAGGTACTTTGAAAACATATCATTAATGGAAAGCAACATATATATATATATATATATATATATATTCTTTTTGAAGTTGATAGTGAAAACCATAATCAATTTGTCGACTTTGTCACTTATTATTTGACCATATTCTTCTTCCATCTATTCATCAACTTTACCGACTATACTTTTTGATGGAGAAAGTAGATCAAATTTTATTTTCTAGCTATGGCTGTATTATATGGGAAAAATATTTAATGCACTCTTTTGTGTTTAATTAGCCAGGAAATATAATTACATAAACTTCAATGAAAGGAAAGAGTTTTGCGGGAATTGTCTTTAATCATCAGATATCATTGACAAATTGAAAGAAGTGTTATCAGATTTCTTGATCACTTTTTCTCCTTTTATTATACAAATTAATGGCTTAAAACATGCACTTTGTTGGTAAAACCATACACAAAATACTCCAGAAATACGGTTAATTTGTGTTAAAATAAAGAGATAACCCTTCTAAGTTTATATTTAACTCTATTCTATATATTATTTAACTTAAAAACTTAAATAAATTTTTAAAATGATAAAAATTCTCCAATTTTTTTTTGAAAAACAAGAACAAAAAATTTGGATCATTGTAAGCCTTTTCATTAAATTTTTAGTTAAGTAATTTTATGAATAGTGTTTTAAATAGAGTGGGAAGGATAATCTCAATATTATTGTTGGAAACTAAATCCCTTCAGCGATATTTAATGTCTAATTTTACAAATACATGTGATGTTTCGGGCATATATAAGTATAAAATGAGCAAAAGTGATATTTTGACTAAACACATGAGGTTGTTTCAAGTGAAAGAATAGGCATTTTCTTTCTCTTTGATCTTTACTTTTTTTTAATTTATTTTCTTTATTTAATTTTTTTTGTCTTACTTTTCTTCTTCAGCTTCACCTTTAACATTTTCCTTAAAAAAAAAAAAAAAAAAGCTTCCCTCCTTTAAGATTGACTGAAAAAACAAGAGTTTTGGTTACAATACACACACTCACACCCCAAACCCAAAAAAAGGGGTACAAATTGACGAATAGTGATCATTTATATACTTTATTCAATACATTACCTTTTTACTCCATTTAGTTTAGAAAATTGATTTATTGAAGATGTTAATCAAGCTGGAAGTTTTGTCATTCACGAGCGTTTTGACGTCTTGTACTTCAAGCTTAAACAAACTAATCAATCAGGCTGAGAAATTTTTTTTTTTTTTTTCAATCATGATGTAAAAATATAATAATAATAATAAAGCAAGGCAAATTAAAAGAGTACTAGGCTAATTTAATGGTAAAATAGAAAACTAAGCAAGGCAAATTAAAAGAAGGAAGTACTAAGCTAATCTATTTGAATATATGGATCATCTGTATCTATATCTGTACACTTTAAAAGCCTCGAAATGCAATCAAAACTAATTTGCCAGGATTTGGACAGTCATTGCAATTCGTTTGAAAATTTACAGGCCTCTAATTTGTTTTAAATTGTCTTATGACTTGGATGGCTAAAGTGCACAAAGTAATAATCAGAATTTAAAGGCATATATATGAATTCAGGTGCACTTTGAGAAGAGCTCAAGTGCCATGGATTGATATATCCAGCCCATTCTTGTGGCATGAACTCGAACATAAGATCTTATCGAGAAAATAAATAGTCATTAGCCCACAAAATAATAGAAGACAAAATTCATTTTTATTCTCAAAACTTTGATGCTCTTGCAACTTTGCTCCCCGAACTTTAAAAACTGGTAGAAATATTTCATGAACTATGAAATATTATCATATTTGCTCATTCCGTTAATTAAATGGATGGAAAGGAGTAATATATTAAGGGCAAACTTTATTTTTTGTCCCTTAAATTTTAATATTCTTGTAACTTTGTTCCTAAATTTTAAAAACTGGTGTTTATATTTCTTAAACTTTAAATCATTATAAATATCCCTTGTTTAATGTTTTGGGCATGTAAGATTTGGAAAACTTTAGTTTATCCCCTAAATTTTAGTACATTTACAACTTAACCTCCGAATATTGAAAAACATGTACTTATATCTTTTGACCTTTAAACTGTTAGCAAAATCACTTATATATTTCGTCCATTTACAACTAATGTGGTACTAGTATGATGAAGAATTAATTTAAATTAAAATCTTTATAATTACAAAAATAACCTTAAAATCTATAAAAATTCAAGGGATCTAAATATACAAGTTCCTTTAATTTTTTTTTTCCGTTTTTTGTAGTAATTTCAATTTTAAAAATTAAAATTTTAATTTTAAATTTATAAATACCAGTTAAAAATTTTAAAAATTATAGCTAACTGTTTAAAGTCTGAGGACGAGATTCAATTTTAAAAATAAATCTTTATAACTTTAAAGTTATAAACGCAAGTTTAAAGTTATAGAAATTATTGCTAACTATTTAAAATTTAAGGGGGTATAAACACCGGTTTTCAAAATTCAAGGACAAAGATATTAAAGGTTTTTTTTGTTGGGGGGGGGGGGGGGGGGGGACGGCGCGGGGTTAACTGACAAAAAGAGCAAAAATGATAACTTTTCATAATTCAAGGAGTATTTATACCGATTTTTAAAATTCAGGGAGCAAAGTTACATGAGCACCAAAGTTTAGAAAGAAAAAAAAGAAATTGGTGAAGAAAACTGAGTTGGATCTTCATGATGGGATCATTTGGTTGAGGTTTCAAAACCATTTTTCTGGTGTTGACAATTGGCCTTATTTTCTGGGAGGATCGATGTGGACGTCGGGGTCGAAGATGTGCCTTTCCGGCTACATCTCGTCGAGGTCTCAACTGATCATGGGGTGTTTTCTGTTGTTGTCTCGTCTCATCTTCCATCATTGCTTGTTTCATCCTTCAATTTTGCAACTTTTCATTTGTCAAAGAAAATAATCGAGGGCTTTTTCTTTATTTTTTATTTTCATTTTTCTAGTACTTATCAATTCTGATCAGATATGGGAGCTTGAATTTGCCTTTTGGTCTTTCTTTATTATTTCTATTCTTTTAACAGCTTTTTTGTTTTTTGTTTTTTTTGTTTTTGTTTTTTTAATTTTGTTCTTGTCCTGCTGATTTCATTTGTTTAATTGATTAGGAATATAATAATGTCTACTTAAGCCAACCCTAACTAATAATTAACCAAGGCGCGGCTTGGAGCCGAGTACAATTTTGATTTGTTAAAGCTTATTATTAAATTCCTTTTTTTTTTTTTTTTTTTTTACGTAAGCTTATTATTAAATTCAATTATTGTGAAATGGTATGCTTCTTTTGTTTAGATATACACTAGCTAGTAAAATAAATTTAGGATAAAATTAATGATGATGCAATCCAAGTTTTTGGAGCTTCTGTTTCCATGCGAGTGATTCAAAGCTTACATTGACGATACGATTTTAATAGAAAGAGACAGTACTTTTTTTTTTTTTTTTAAGAGAGAAATACAAAAGAAAAAAAGAACTTTTAATCATAATATTTTCTTATAATATATAGATTCAGTAATAATATTTTTGTGTGATTAAATTTTATTTTTTAATTACAACATTGTGACTAATATGTTATTAGTTACAAATTTTTGTTGTGGTTAAAACTTGCACTCATGAGGTTTTAAGTCACGGGAAAAAATTTAGTCACAATAAAAATTTATGATTAAATGTTACTCACAATGTTGTGACTAAAAATGATATTTACTCACATAAAAATATTTTCACTAAAAGTATTGTTAAAAATGTTCTGACAACTAAAAATTTATTTTCTTTATTTTTTTAGATTAAGAGAAGGTATTTTGAAAACATATCATCAGTGGAAAGTAAAGATTTTTATTTTTATTTTTTTAATGTTTTAGGACCTTATCTTTTGAAATCTATTTATCGACTTTACAGACTATGTTTTTTGATCGAGAAAGTATGATCAAATTTAATTTTCTAGCTATTGCTGTATATGTATCAAGTCAAAGAAGAGAAATTTTCTTTCTCTTTAATCATATTTTTTGTTTATCTTACTTTCTTCATCAGCATCCCCTTTAACATTTTCCTTCCAAAAAAAAAAAAAACCTTCCCTTTAAGATTGACTAAAAGATAAAAGAATTTTTGTTACAATACTATGACCTCCCAGTACAGAGAAAGAGTAAAATGTTAAGAAAAAAGGTAAAAAGTGATAAAAAGAGATCATTAATTTATATTATTCCGTGTTACCTTTTTGCTCACTTTAGTTTAGAAATAATTGATTAACTGAAGATGTAAATCGTGCTGGAAATTTTGTAATTTACGAGGAGATATCCGTTTGAGTTTCTTTTTATTTTTTTTTTCCCCTCTGTGGATTAATTATAAAAATTTTCCTAGAATAATAGCCTTTGTATAATACTTTGCTTCCAGATTTTCGAAACATATTATCCATTCCCATAAGAATAAAATATTAACAAAAATGCGCCTTTTATTAAAATCTCTAACGGAACAGACATATGATAAAAAAACAAAAAGTGGTTGTAAAATAATTTGGTTTAAAATTACTCTTCTATCCATCCATTTTAATTTAGTTTTTTAAACAATATAGTATGATAAAAAATAAAAACAAAAAATACCAAAATATTGCATCTTCGTCTTCATTCCCAACTCCTCCAGCCAACATCCCTTGTTTGCCAGATCAACCGTGCTGATACCAAGCGTTCGTCAAGTCCGCGATGCCAGTGATAAACTCCCTCTCTCTCGTCACCCCAACAGCTGTAACACTATAAAAAATGAACTTTTAGTCGTAATATATATATATTTTTATCACACTTTTAATGACTAACATTTTTTTTTTTTTTCATAAACTGTCAATTAGAAAATATTATTAGTGCCTGAAGAATTTGCGCCACATGCTCACTCTCTACAAGAAGTTGTAATTTTTTAAAAACTTTTTACAAGAGTAGTTGACCCAATTTATTTATCGTCATGAGTTCTCAACTTTGCAGCCTCTACTTTTTGATGGAGAAAGTAGATCAAATATATATATATATATATATATATATATATATATATCTCTAGCTATAGCTGTATATGGGAAAAGCATTTAAAACCGTCATCCCCTTTATTATACAAATGTTTAAAATATATGTTCTGTTGGAAAAACCAGATACAAAATATTCCTGAAGCGGTTAGGTTTTTTAAAATACCGAGATTTTCTTTCCAAGTCTATATTAAACTCTATTCTAAATATTATTCAAATACAAAACTAAAGCAAAAAAAGTTTAGAATGATCAAAATTCTCAATTATTTTTGAACAGCAACAACAATAATAAAAAATGAACAAAACATTTTTATCATTATAAAACCTTTTCATTTCATATTTTAGTTAAAATACTGTTTTATATATAGAATGAGAAAGATAACCTCAGTATTTTGTGTTTTATTTTACAAGAGAAAATTATCTAAATAATCACTTTTTTTTCCCCATTTATTGACCAACATGATACAAATTCTTCACTCTTGACCAACATGATACAAATTTTAATAAACTTTAGTTTAATTTTGTGTTATATTGATCTAGTATTAATTATTTTTGTCATATTGATGTTATGGTTTTTAATTTTGTGTTATCCAAGTAAATACATGGGATCTTTGGACTAAACACATGGGATGTTTTCGGTATTTTCCCTATGTTGCAAGTGCAAGAAGAGGCATTTTCTTTCTCTTTAATCTTTTTTTTTTTTGGGTCTAACTTTCTTCATCAGCTTCACCTTTAAGATTCTTCTTTCAAAAAAAAAAAAAAAAAAAAAAAAAAAATCCTTTTAAGATTGACCAAAAAAACAAGAATTTTGGTTACAATAGTAACACTGCACCTCCCAGAAAATAAAAAGAGGAAAAAGTTAAAAAAAAAAAAAAGAAAGGTACACAGTGACAATAAGAGATAATTTATATATTTTATTCAGCATTACCTTTTTACTCAATTTAGTTTAAAAAATATATTAATTGAAGATGTTAATTAAGGTGGAAATTTGGTTACTCACGAGGAGATATTCGGCTCCGGATCATCAGAAAGTTTTATGGTAGATTGCTTTTGATAACATACTAGATTATTTTTCATCTCCAACACAATATAATCGGTCATTTCCGACTTGATTGCTGGATAGTATTATGATAGATTACTTATGATAATCTACTAGATTATTGTTCATTTTCAATACAAAATTGCCGGAAATCTCTGACTACATTTACGAGAGACTGTTCCGATAGATTGTTTTTGTTGATCTACCAGAATATCTTACATTCTTAAACATAAATAATCAACTGGTGGCCGATGCAGGTTATTGAAGAGGAATATGGTAGATTACCTACCATAACCTTCCAAATTAATTGTTGAAATCCATTTATAAGAAACATAATTTCAAAAATATTCATAAAAAAATTCAAAAACCACTAAAATAGTTTGAAAAAAATTACATTACAAAAAACTGAAAATACAAAAAATCGTGACTCCAACAGTTCACCAGAAAAAAAAAAAAAAAAAAAAAAAAAAACTGCAGTTACCCGTCACAACCGTGATCCGCCGGCACCTTCACCACACGCTGCCAAATCCATCACCATCGACACCACTGAACTTTAAAAGTAAAAAAAAAAAAAAAAAAAAAAAAAACACAACCAGCAAATTTTGATTATTATGAACAAACCAACATTAAATAAAAAAAAAAAAAACCCAAAAACAAACACGTAATAGGTGTTCATAGCAGATTCTTCTTCGAACGATCTAATGGACTAGACATATCCACAATCAGTGAACCATGCTTCTTCAAACGACCAAAAACCCGACCAACATTAGATAATTATATGTTCATGGTTTTTTTTTTTAATGTTTTTTTTTTTTGTTTTTTTTTGTTTTTTAGGATGGGGATTAAAAAACTTTTTAAGATTTATCACAACATGGCACAGGTAGCAGTTTCAGAGACATCAGTATAGCAATTCACCCTTGTCTTTGGATTTTTATCTCATAACCTAAAATAAAAGTTTAAAGATAACTGAGCTTAAATAGGTAGAATTTCCAAATTCATGGTTGAAATTCATATTTACCTGAAAATTAACGGATCAATCTCAGAGTCATTGGGAAACAATGGAAAAAAAAAAAGTTATATAGATACTTATTTATCATCTTCCCTATTCAACTAGCCATTTCGCGGACAAAGATTCTATAAAGATTAAGGGGGTGTTTGGTGAATGAGTTGAGTTGAAATTTTTAAGTTTGAATAGTATTAACTTTTAAAAAAATAGTTATAAATTTTGTTGACTTTTCAGAAAAAGATAAAAATTGAGATAAAAAAGTACAGTTTAGTTGGAGTGGAACTTGTGTTCCAAACTCCCCCTAAAGAAATTAGTCTAAATTGAAGAGCTTCATGGAAACGGGAATTGCAAGGATTGGGAAAAAATTCTGTAAGTTGAAGAAGCTGTAAATTGAGATTGTTCGGCAGCAGAGAGAGCGGATCCGACGTCACGAAGAGCTGGTCCGGAGCTGCAAATGTTACGATGGATTTATAAGACGTTTGGTACACCAGTTTGAAATGAAAATTTTAAGTTAAACTTGGTTTATTTTTTAAAAAAATAGTAATAATTTTTGTTGAATTTAAAAAAAAAAATAAAAACTAAAATGAAAATTTTTAGATTATAATGGAGAGCCAAATAAACCTTTTGTATTTTTATTGGACGGACATAGAAAGTGAAAGGATCAGAAACGAATTATCGATGGTTAAAAAGCAAGTCATCATTATATGGGGCACGGTAGGGGGGCCGGTACAATCTAACATCCCCACAAAATTGAGCTACTTAGTTAAGCAAATAGACTCATTATTTCAATGAATCATTTCTTTTGACAACAAAAGATTATGTAAATAACTTGACATTTTTTTTTTCAGCAGAAGCAAGCAGAAAAGGACGTTGGATACTTGCTTGATGAATAGTATAACATAGGAAGATCTTTTATCCCTCCTGAATTCCAAAGTCAAATTTGATACAATAAACAATCCATTTACTTTGGGATCAGGGTAGTGTTTATGAAATTTTAGCACCTTTGATATTTGTTTGTTCTAAAGACAAGATCAAATATTGGAAAGCTTCTATGTTTTACGTGCAGTTTGTAGTATACGATGATATGGTGTCATCTTTTAGACAATTGTACATACTTCATGTTAGGAGGTGAACAAGATGACTAACTTTTCGTTCAGCAGAATCATCCGGATTGTAATATCTGGATAGAAACACTTAAACATAAATATTTTTAAATTGTTATATATCTAAATTAATATTTGGATGTTAATATTTAGTATAATAAATTTAAACAAAAACATTTGAATTTATACGCATAATGTCAAAATAGACATTCAAATGCTCAATTTCAAATATGCAAAGTACAACACATATTTAAATGAGCCATTCAAACATAATAGTTCAAATTGAGTCAAATGGTTGTCCCAAACAGAGGCAAATTCCTTTAAAAGCATGAGGTGAAGTTAGCTTGCAAAGTAAGAGAGCAAGCCAATAGAGATCACTACTACAAAAGTTGGCTTAGATGACGGAGATTACACGACGGTTTCGATAAACCGTGGTGTAATCTCGAGATTACACGATGGTTTCAATAAACCGTCGTGTAATCCTCCTCTTAGTGAGGATACGACGATGGTTTTTTACAAAAACTGTCATCGTATATATGGATTACACGACGGTTTCTGGCTGAAACTATCGTGTAATCGTGAGATACGATGACGATTTTTGCAAAAATCCGTCGTCATATCCTGAGGACGATTACATGACAGTTTCTGCCAGAAACCATTGTGTAATCTTCCAAAAATTAATTTAAAATTTTGAAAATTTGTGTTTAAAATTCACGCCTAAACCCTTAACTTAAATCCACTTTCTTCATCATTTTTCATCATTTTCATCTTTCTCCCTCTCTACCACTCAAAGATTTCTCCTACCCACTATCTCCTCTGCCCGCCCGCTGACAGTGTCGTTGCACTCCCCGCCGCCGCCTTCCATCTCTCCCATTCTCCCGGTGACGCCGCTGCCGCCCTCCCCTCTTCCTCATTCGACCGTCACCCGCAATGCCACCATCCCCTCTCCCTCATTCTCCTGTGGTCCTCAACGCCGCCCTCCCTTCTCTCTCCTTTTTCCACCGCCGCCGCCGCCACCTCCACTGCCACCCTGTCTTCCCATCAACCGTGACATTTTGCATCAAAGAAAGACAATGTGACTTCCATATTGCTCAATTTCTTGTTTTCCAACAAATATACGAATACATAATTCTTTAGTAACTTACTTGGAGTGTAATTTGTGTATTTATTGTTGTTCAATTTTTTTATTCTTGCTCTTTGTAGACGAATCTTTTGTGTAATTTTTTGGCATTTTAAGATCTTTATAGACAATATTATACGCATTTTTTTTCCACACACCACATGTTCGATGAAATATTAAAATGGAATTTTGTTTGGTTAATCATATCGAATTAGTTTCTAGTGTAGTGTGCTCGGTTTTTTTAACGTTCTTGGTGAATGTGAATTTGATTTGATTAAATTGGACCGATTATTTGTTTGTTTTGTGTATTTGTTTGATTAATCATATGGAATTAATTTATAGTATAGTATACTCGGATTTTTTATTGTTGCTCTTTGTATATGAATCTTTTGTGCAATTTTTTGGCAGTTTAAGATCTTTATAAACTATATTCTGTACATTTTTTTTCCGCCCACCACATGCTCGATGAAATGTCAAAATGGAATTTTGTTTGGTTAATCATATGGAATTAGTTTCTAGTGTAGTATGCTCGGATTTTTTAACATTATTGGTGAATGTGAATTTGATTTGATTAAATTGGCCCGCCATACTTGTTTTTTTTTTTTCTTCTCTTGTCGCCTTTTTGCGTGATGCCCTAAAAGGGTGACTTTATCTTGTGCCACATAATAGAGGGAGACATTGGGTTTTGGGAGTTTTTGACCCATGAGAGGACCTAGTTCTTTATTTTGATCCTCTTCGAGAGAAGAAATGGGATGCTTTTATTAAGATAATAAATATGTAAGTCAATTTTCATAACTTAAATTTTGATTTAATCTTAATGGTATGCATCTTAATTATTTTAAATTTTGCAAACTTGCTAGGGACCTAATGGATTAGAAGCTTATAGCCGGAGAAGGAATTAAAAAGAGACGAGACTACAAAACAAAAATCTCGGATCGTCCTTGTCCTCACTAAGAGGGAAGTGTTGAATGTGGTTGTTTTGTTTTAGGTTTTATGAGGGACATAATGTTGAATGGATTTGACATACTTGAAAGAAAAGAATTTTATACTTGTGGTGATATGGATTTGATTAGGAGAGAATGGACTAAATTTGTAATGTAATTCATTAAATATGATATGTAAACTTGTAATGTAATGGATGGTTTTTTTACTTTGATACAATATAGCTAATATTTTGTCAATCCTATTCTGGGCCGTGTATTGGATAATACTCGGGTTAGGCCACCCGTGAGAAATCACTAAAAAATACCAAATTGTTTTTTAATTAAAGTGGACTTTACACGACGGTTTTAAACAAAAACCATCGTATAAAGTCCATTTTACATGACGGTTTTGAATAAAATGGATGTAAGCGTATTTTTCACTGCATCACTTGAATAATATTATGCTTTGAAACATGTTTTTAGTTATATGATTAATATATACCATGTTTTGATGAAGTTTAAATAAATTAATTTAAAGGTATGATGTGAAATCTCATGTTTGTTACTCAAATTAAGATTTACAAGGCTGAATCCTTGACAAAAAGAGTTCCAAGAGAGGGGCCAGATAGAATTATTAAAGATTATAATAGTATAAGATTTACATCATTTCTGAGGGATGTAAACTAAATATAAAGGTAAGTAGTTTTTATGTGAAAAATTTATATGATATACTTACTGAGCTTTTCGTTTATATAATTATTGTGATACAGTTCATATGGTTAGGAGGTTGACTAAGCCAGAGGTTCTAGAGTCTCATGACATGATTAGGCCTAAGATTTGGATTTTGTAATATAATAAGGATAATTTAATTTTCCACTATGCAAAATATTTTTTCTATATAAAGTTTTAATTTTACGAGTTGAGGTTTTCAGTTAGTTAACGTTCCTTCTCGAGCTAGTGGTGGAGTTTAGAACTACTAGCTCGGGAGGGGTGTTACATATAAGGATTACAATTAGTCCCCGAGTTGGGGGTGAGGTAGAGATAGGGAAGCTCTCCCGCTTCACTATAATACTATAACATAGAATGCTTGCACATGTATAAAAGGGGGCCATCATGAAAAGATAACACGTCGGTTAAAAACCATTGTCGAAACTTCAAGGATTTCATGATGGCTTTTTAAACTTCATGATATCTTGTATTCCACGAAGTTACAGACTGTCACATAAAACTTAGAATCACGCGGGAACTAGGTTCTTACGATAGGATACCACGACGGTTTCCACTAGAAACCGTCTTTTTGGACCATTTTTGGGACGGCCTTTAGATGATGGTTTTTTAAAATCCGTCATCTATGGTCCGTCATTTATTCTCATTTTAGTAGTAGTGCTAGGTTTTAATGACTAATTTAGTTTGTTTTTTAGTTCTTATCGTGACGTTTAATAATTTATTACTGCCGTACTTTTATAGTTTAGATTAATTTTGAGACTTTTAATTATTCTGTTGTCGTTAGAATTTGGATTTGATTTTGGTATTGAGATTTCAAATTTTTTTTAATGAGTCATAAGTGGCTCTATTGGCTATTGCTAAATTTTATATTTAATTTCCTGATATGGCTTCGATTTCTTTTTAATAATAATAAGAGAGTTTTTAAATATTATTTAAATTCTATTACGAGAATTTTTTTCTTTAAGCTACCAAAGTGTAAATGAGTAGGATAGTCCCTATATTGGGGATTCTTTAACCTTGATCCCACCTTTAGTTATGCAGGTACCGGCCGGGATGGGTATATGTGGGGTGAAAAGGGGTAGGGTAGGTATACTTGTTCCCATTCTATTCCGTTGTCATCCTCAGTTTTTAGGTTAGTTTCAGATAATATGATATTATTATTATTGTTATTGTTTTTATTATTATTATTATTTTTTGGCATTTCTCTGATTTGAACTCTCTATTGGAGTTCATACGAACGTGGGGCAATCAATAATGTATTTTCTTATTAGTAATGCAATCCCTCGAACAATATGCCTTATTTGAAATTCATTTCAAAAGGAACACAGTCGTCCACTACAACCACTAAGCTTCTCCTTACGCATACTTTAAGTATTTTGTTAAACAAAATACTCACGACAGAAAAAAAAGCACTTTGTTTAAAGTTTAGCACTTAGGCCTATATAATATATGTATATATGCATATACATGATTTGTTGGGACCTATATTATATCTAATCTGGGGAAGACAAACTGTACTAGAAACCAACTCATGATGTACGTTGTCCTTGGGGACCAATCTAGGCGTATATATATAATACAATTTTTTATGCAATTTTTTTGTTGTTATTTGAAACCCATGTGATCATGTTCTTGCAATCGTACATATGAAGATACGATGTTTCCTTAGTACAACTATATTGAAACATTAATATTCTAGGGAAAAGGATAATATTAATAACATTTATGGTCTTAAATATTTATCCAACTTATATAAATGGCGGAATCGAGCAATAATAAATTTAACTAAAGAAATAACTTAATGCGCGTACACACACACATGCGCGTTTTTGTACTTATATTTAATGATTAAATATTGCATGATTTGCATTTAAGAATGGGTGAATATACATTTCTTCTAGATTAAATTTGTGACTATTTATGTGCTACAATATGGAGGTCTTTTGCTGTATCACTTTTTTCTTCGATAAATAAATAAATTTTTAGCATATGAGGTTCTTGGACAAGTACTTGGGAAACTTAATAAATTAAGAAATAAAGTGAATCAAGATTTAGAGGGAAAGGAAAAAAAATACTTATAAACATAAGGTCGAAGTGGGAAGTAATTAATTTGAGAGAGTGTAATAATTTTTCTCCTGCACTGCTCCTTCACGATTGTGTTTAATTTTGTTAGGTTATGTTTCTATTTCTTATTAAATCTTCTATGACTTAGGTTTGTAAAATTTTCCTCTTTCTCTAATAAACTTTTCTTTAAAGAGATAATCAACTTTTTTTCTTCCACAAAACATACCATGTATGTATGTGTCCACATTTCAAAATAAATCTGTAGTACATATTTGGTAAACGCATTGAATTGATCAGAGTTTAATACCTAACTTATTGTTCCTTCTAATCCAACTGATTTTCATACATGCTCTTTGGTATGTGTTCTTCTGAACTAACACAATTACGCTTTAGAAGATTATCAAGAAGATCATGCAATAAGAAAGAATTCCAAAAGTAATTTTAAATTTAAAGGAAAAAAAACGCAAAGGTCCATCTCGTCTCGTTTATATTGAAAGTTTGTTTTGTATCATTTTGCCTAGATGACTTAGAATCAAACATTTACTAGATATGGATGTGGACCAAACATTAAGGGTTTGTTTGGTGTTTGAGTTCAACTCCAACTAAACTGTACTTTTTTTACTAGATTTTTGTCTTTTTCTGAAAAGTCAACAAAATTATAACTAATTTTTGAAAAGTCAACCAACTCCAACTGGCGATCCAAACGTATGCTAAGTCTTAAGATCCATTTATCTTCTCCACCCTACACTTAAGGGCAGATCACATTGTCCATCACTTAGATATCATATAGTTAATTTTAGAATAAACAATATACTTATTGTCCCAAATAATGAATAAGAAGTTGTTTTCATATTTTATAGAATTAATTTTTTTATCACTCTGATAAAAATTAATTATTACGCAATATTTATTTTGTTCTACAAAATAAGTATTTCCCGCAGAAATTACTTTTATTTAGTTGCCTAAAATATATATGACACACATGTAGATCAGTGCTATGTAGAAACTAGCCTCCAGGTGTCCTAGACACTACAATACGTATTTACCCAACAGTACCAACTATTTACAGCAATGCCCCCCCGGACCTCTATACTCAAAGTTTCTATAACCGTGGTATTTAATTCGAATAAACTCTTTAATTAATTACTATAATTAATTTTGATTCGTGCCACTGTCAGGAACCACAGCTACACTCCAAGAATATATAGATATATTTACGATAAGCTAATGATATCAGACACTTAGTTTTGTCCACCAATATGATTAATTACCATGTGACAAGAGCCCTTTATAATATGAATATTCATACTTAGAGTTAGATGAAAAGTTCCGATTCTAACCTCTTTAATTATATTTTTTCATGAGTATCGTTAACTATATACAAGTGTTTTATCTAATAACAAATTAAAGGTAAAATGTACTCCTCCCAGTGGACACGAGGTTCCATTCACTTTAGAGTCCCAAATTACAACCACAATCATCTTCAAAATATGAAATTATGAATGACATATTTATAAATGATGTTCCCTACTACCCAGTTTAGTGTATCTCCAAGTCACTTAAATATTAATCCATTGAATGTCCTCACTCATTGATGACTCAAGAGACACAATATGAAAGGATGTGAGTCAGTTTCGTCAGCCACTCAGAATTCAGAGGTCCTCGCATAAATTAATCATCTAATTTCTTTATTAATAGAATGGATCTTACTAAAGAACTTATTCTATTGTGGTTCAGTTCAAATGTATTTCAAATATATAGATATCTTTACAAACGACTCAGATAAGTCGTCCTACGAATTTGAAAATATATATACAACTTCACAACCTTATTAGAACAAAGTATCTAACTTTATTCACCGTAACATTTTATTTATGCTATAGCCCTTAAGATTATATCTGCCGGCACTCAACAAATATATAATCAAAGATATATTTGAAAGCAATAAAGCATAATGTATCTTATTTTAGCATACATATATTAGAAACATGACATGTGTTTATTCATTAAAGCAACCTACTCTAACACAATTTATCTTAAAAAAAAAAAAAAAAAACCTAAATATGAGTGTCATGCAATCATTTTCCATCTAATTTTTACTCAATGTCTGATGGAAGGGTAAATTTTGTAACGCAATGGTGCGTTGGAGTCAAAGTCATACAAGTTCTACAATTTGGGGAAAATTTGGAAAATTAACCCTATTAAGTGTGGGTTATGCATAAACAATAACATGAAACTTTGTATGTTTTGTTCAACTTGTCGATGTTGACATGAAAATATAGGAAAACAAAAACAAAACTAAAAACGAAGATCCTATTCCAATGACGTTTGTCCTCAGTTTCTAAATATAACAAAAGAAAAGGATATGTGAAGAAACAAAAGAGTAAAAATGACTCTTCGCCTTGTTGAGGTAGCTATGATCACACGGATCCTGATGAAATGACACCTTTTTTTTTTTTCCTCCTTTTTCAAGAAAAATTACAACACTTAAGATAATGAAATGGTTTCCGTACGTTTCGATCAACTAAAAACTATTCACTAAGCCAATCAAAACAACAATTTCATCAATTAATCAAAGCAGAAAATTATTCAGCTGGTAAAATTACTCAAATCATGGTAACAAGAGGGAAATGATCAATAAGAAAGCGAATCCTTTGGACTAGACTCAGAGCCAGCAACTGGTTGCTGCTGGCCGGCCAAATACTGAGGCTGCCTCTTTGCTGTTTTTAAGGACAAGAAATGGATTGATTACATTGGTTTTTAGATAGATTATTCTTACCCTTTTTAACTAAGAGACAGGTTATTGTTTCAATTTTAAAATTATTTAATGTCAAGCAAACACTATCAACTGGAAAAATAATTAAAACTATTAATGTCATCTTTGCTATTCAAATTTTAGGATCATTAACATTTTATAATGCTTCTACTTCTTTTTTTAAAATTTTGAACTAGTTTCACTTAATCTCTTTCTTATAACTTCCGTTAAAAAAAAACGATAAAATAGAGAATTAATCTTCCTTAACCACTTATATATGTTAGAGTTTCTGTTAAAAGAACAAATGCAAAAAAATCAAATAACTGTACTTATAAATTACCTTCTTTCTAGTATGTTTTTAGCAAAAATTTTACATAATGAGTTAAATAGAACTAGTTCAAGATTTAAGAGCTAAATGTGAGTTTTTCAAATTTTGAATACAAAATGAGAATGACTTTATGTTCCGGATAGAGATAAGAGTATTCATAAAAACAAATGTAAAGAAAACTCAAAATTTGCTACTTATATATACATATCGAATAGCATTATATTTCAAATGTTTTTTCGTACCGTTGAAAAATTAAGAAAGATACTAATTAAATCTATACATACACACACACACATATATATATATATATATATATATATATATATGCGTGTCTGTTAGTGCAACTCCAAACCAAAAGAAATGCCTCAACCTAAACCAACAAACTCTTCTCTATACCTCACAATGGCTTCACCAGAGTTCACTCTTTCTCATTTGATCATGTTCATCTTCATATCTTTCATGTTGCTCCCTTATTCAGCTCCCTTAGAATTCCATTACCAAACACTTGAGGAGCAAAACCCTTACAAAAGGACCATATCGGTCGCGTGATGTACTTTCAGCCGTTGTGCCTTTGGGAGAACTCTTGGGCGTACTATTGGAAGCTGATTTCATCACTCAATTCTCCTTCATGATCCATTCCGACGACTGGGCACCCGGTGATGGAATTGCCTTCTTCCTCGCCAAGCCTCGGTTCCGGCTCCCAAAATTCACTGATGGGAGTTGTGTTGGCCTAGTCACTTACGAGGAAAATGCCAATTCAAGCGCCAACCTGTTCGTCACGGTGGAATTCGACACTTTTAAGAATTTTTTTGATCCGCATGATCTTTAGGAACACGTCGGCATAAACGTCAACTCCATGGTTTCTAGGGCAACTGAACCATGGTCTTGTAACCTTAAGTCTTGGCCTAAGATATTTGTATACAATGCAACTATATGGTATGAGACGAGATCGAAATTCTTGAGTGTTGTCTGTTGAAAAATAATTAAATATGTGGGTCTACATATATAATTAAGTGTGTATTATTGGTTATCTTAAAGTTTAGCCCATTTAAAGTTATCTAACTAAGGTTAATTTTATTGGGCATTAAATATGGTATGGGTTTATTATGTGTAGAAACCTAACTTCATATTTCTAATTTTATGATGGGCCAAAATAGAAATATGAAAAGCATAATTACTGTAGTTATATTATACGGTTATGGTCCCCAATTGATATGATTTATTTTCATTCCTATTCTCTCTGACATCCCATCATCAGTAAGAATACAGAGATTTTTTTATAAAGGAAAATCGTATTGGATTAAAAGATCTAGAACCCGCAATCGTCTCCTTCCCATGGATCAAGGTATGCTTCCGCTTTGTTCTCTTGATGATTTGACATGGTGGATCTTGGATAAATTAGGTTTTCTCCATTGAATTTTTCGGTTTCTTATTCTAACAAGTTGTATCAGAGCCTTCTCCATGTTAAACCATTGAGAATTAAGTTTTCTTTCTAAATTAGGTTTGGTTTTATTGGATTTAAGAACTGTTATGGTTATGGATTCTTTGATTTTGCTCTTCCAAAATTCTGGATTCAATTTTGAGGATGTATTATTTGTTTTTGATTTTGTGAATTCCAGAATCTTCTCTTATTAATGATGATATGATGATATATTGATGTTTTGTTATGGATTAAGGGCATTAAGGAAGAATTTTAGAGTTAAAAATTCGCATAATAGGTTTTGGAATGTGAATTTTCGACCCCAAATTTCGAATTCGAATTATGAAAACTGCTACAGGTCGTACGGGCACTACACACACTTTTTTGATGCTGCAGCGTCCCCGTATGGCCCAGGTATGGAACCCAGGATGCGAAGTGGCGCTGCATCACCAAATTTTTTTTTTTCTTTCAATTAAATTCAAATTTTGGTTTATTGATTATATATTTTAGATGTCTAATATTCTAAAATAGATTAATTGAAGTAATATGTTACCAAAGTAACCTCTCTTGTGTAGATTAATTTATTTGGAATATTAAGATGGTTTTATGTATGTAATTCATGTGGATATTGACCGGCCCAAAGGAAGATTAATATTTGCCTGAATTGCATGCACACTTGTGGTAATAAATATGTGACAATTATAAGGTGTTCCGTGTGAATAATAAGTCGATTCAAAGATAGATCTATTGACATGACTTATTGTCAATATTTGATTACTACACCAAGAGTACCACTTACAAGTTAATATTTCTGTCTAAAGACTAAAAATTAATATTGTATTAGGTCTTGTGATGGGGCCCACCATTATTTGAATTTATTGTTTGTTTGATATGGATTCTTACATGAACATGTTGTTTTGCATGTTTTGTTCTCTGTTATGCTAGTGCATCTGCTTCTACTATATTTGCTAATGGCAATTCCATCCCTTTGCTAAAGGCGACCAACTTCAAGGATTGGAAAGAGAGCGTTATGATTGTTCTCGACTACATGGATACTTTGCGCTAAGGATTGAACGACGTACTGACCTGACAGACAAAAGTTCCACTGAGGAAAAACAGGACATGGAGAGTTAGGATCGTTCAAATTGCATGAGTCTCATGATCATAAAGCGTGGAATTTTGGAAGCCTTTAGGGGCACTGTGTCCTAAAAGATTACTACTGCCAAGGAGTCTGTTGAGGAAATTGAAAAGTGTTTTGCTAAAAATGATAACGCTGAAACAAGTACACTTCTAGCGAGCTTGATTTCAATGAGGTATAAAGGAAAATGAAATATAAAGAATACATCATGGAGATGTCTCATTTTGCTTCAAAAATAAAGACATTAAAGCTGGAGCTGTCTGAAGATTTGCTCATGCATTTGGTTTTGATTTCACTTCCCACACAATTCAGTCAATTTAAGGTCAATTATAACTGCCAAAAGGATAAATGGTCTCTGAATGAGCTCATTTCTCATTGTGTGCAAGAGGAAGAAAGGATGATGCAAGAGAAGACTGAAAGTGCTCACTTGGCAAGTACATCTAAGGACAAGAACAAGAAAATGAAGAAGAATAAGGAAGCTACAAGTGGTCCAGCTTAAAAGAAACAGCAAAAGAACCAAGATGAAGAATTTGGCGGTTACTTCTATCATAAACTTGGACACATGAAGAAGGAATGTATCAAATATCATGCTTGACGTGCAAAGAAAGGTACACTTCTCACTCTGGTTTGTTCTGAGGTTAATTTAGCTTCAGTACCAAGACACACTTGGTGGATAGATTCTGATGCTATTACTCATATAAGTGTGTCTATGCAGGGTTGTCTAAGTTACTAAAAGTTAAATAATGCTGAAAGATTCATCTATGTGGGCGATGGGAAATCAGTAGAGGTTGAGGCTATAGGAAATTTTAGGTTATTATTAAAGATTGTGTATTATTTGAATTTGAAAAAGACATATGTTATACCATCATTTAGATTGAATTTGGTTTATATTTCTGCTTTAGACAAATTTAGTTATTCTTGTTCTTTTGGAAATAGTCAGTTTTGTCTTTCTTTCAATTCAAATATTGTTGGTACCTATTCTTTATCCTTTTATGATAACTTATATTTGCTTGATACAGTTGCCTCATTTAATGAAACATTGCATGTAAATTCACGTGGTATGAAATGCAAATTAGCCAATGAGAATTTCACTTCATTATAGCATAAGCGCTTAGGTCATATCTCCAAAAATAGAATTGAGAGGCTTTCATCTGATAGGATTCTTGATTCCCTTGATTTCACAAATTTTGAGGTTTATATTGATTGTATTAAAGGGAAAGAGAAAAACATAAGGATATTAGGTGCCAACAGAGCTTCGGATGTCTTAGAACTAATTCACACGGATATTTTTAGACCATTCCCTATGGCTTCTTGGAATGGTCAACAATATTTCATTTCCTTCTTATAATCACTCAAGTTATGGCTACCCGTATCTCATTTATGAGAAGTCCCAATCAATGGACGTGTTTAAAGCCTACAAAGCTGAAGTTGAGAACCAACTCAGCAAAGAATTAAAGGCGTTAAATCTGACCGTGGTGGTGAGTACTATGGCAGATATGATGGATTAGGTGAACAACGTCCAAGGCTCTTTGCTAAATTCCTAGAGGAATGTGGAGTAGTCCTACAGTACACTATGTCGGGATCCCCTAACATGAATGGTGTAGCTGAGAGATAAAACATGATACTTAAGGACATGGTAAGGAGGATGATTAGTCATTCCACCTTATCAGAATCTCTCTGGGGAGAAGCACTAAAGACTACAGCTTATATTCTCAATAGAGTACCAACTAAGGCTACAACCAAAACCCGTTATGAGCTTTGGACGGGCAAGAAGGCTAGTTTGAAGCATTTTCAGATTTGAGGATGTCCAGCTGAGGCAACGCCTTATAGGCCAAATGAAAAGAAACTGGATTCCAGAACAATAAGCTACTACTTTATTGGATACTCTGAGAGACCAAGGGGTTACAAGTTTTTTAATCCCGCTACTAAGTCCATTTTCGAGATGGGAACTGCAACGTTTTTTGAGGATATTGAGTTTTGGGGGAGAAATAAGGTTAAAGACTTTGTCTTTGAAGAGAAATATGTTTCCATTCCTACAATTGCTTTTGACAATGATCAGGTTTCTATTTCTAACATTGATCAAGTAGTAAGTCCAAAACATCAAGACAATGTTGAACAACTCCCCACACAAGATGAAGTAATTGTTCCTGAAGAGCAAACTCAACAACCTCAAGAACAAATGCCATTGAGGAAATCTATAAGAGAAAGGAGAAATGCAATTTCAGATGACTTCATAGTCTTTCTCCAAGAACATGAGGATGACATTGGAGTGATGGAAGATGATCCAATCAACTTTCATTAGCCATGCAAAGTTCTAACTCTCAGAAGTGGATTGAGGCCATGAATGAAGAGATTAAGTCCATGAAAGACAATGACATTTGAGATCTCGTTCCATTGCTTGAAGGTGCGAAGCCCATTGGTTGCAAATGGATATTTAAAACCAAGAGGGATTAATTGGGTAATGTTGAGAGATATAAGGCTCGTCTTATTGCAAATGGCTGTACACAAAAGGAAGGCATTGACTTTAAAGAGACTTTATCTCTAGTTTCTATGAAAGACTCTTTTAGGTCTATCTTGGTACTTGTGGCACATTTTGATCTTGAGTTACATCAGATGGATGTAAAGACGGCGTTTTTCAATGGTGACACTGATGAAACAATTTATATGGTGCAACCAAAAAACTTTACATTAAGAGACTAAAGAAGATGGTTTGCAAGTTATAGAAATCTATCTATGGACTTAAGCAAGCTTCCCATCAATGGTGCTATAAATTTCATCAAGTAATAGTTTCGTTTAGTTTTGAGATGAATGCAGTTGATGATTGCGTATACCACAAGTTCAGTGGGAGTAAGCATATCTTCCTAGTACTATATGTCGATGACATACTGCTTGCTAGCAATGATATAGGCTTGTTGCATGAAACCAAGAGATTTCTATTAAAGAAATTTGAAATGAAAGATCTTAGTGACGCCACTTTTGTATCAGGCATATAAATACATCGAGATTGCTCTCGGAGTATACGTGGGTTATCACAAAACGGCTATATCGAAAAGGTACTTAAGAGATTTGGCATATAGGAATGTAAACCAGGTGACACCCTTGTTGCTAAGGGAGAAAAGTTCAGTCTGAATCAGTACCTTAAAAATGACCTTTAATTAAGTTAAAGAAATGCACAAGATTCCTTATGCGTCAGTTGTTGGGAGTCTAATGTATGCACAGGTTTGTACACGTCCAGGTATAACATACATTGTTGGGTTGCTAGGAAGATATTTGAGTAACCCTGAGATGGATTATTAGAAAGTAGCCAAACGGGTTATGCGATATTTACAAAGAACAAATGATATAATAGATCAAACCAGCTGGAGATCATTGGATATTCTGATTCGGATTTTGCTGGATGCCAAGATAGTTGAAGATCCATATTAGGCTATATCTACCTGCTGGCTAGGGAGCTATTTCCTGGAAGAGTGCCAAGCAGACACTTATAGCTTCTTCCAACATGGCAGTAGAGTTTATAGCATATTATGAGGCATCCAACCATAGAATATGGCTGCGGAATTTTGTCACTGGGCTGCGAATTTTGGAAGGTGTTGAAAGACCACTAAAGTTGTTTTGCGACAATAAGTCAGCAATGTTGTATTCCAACAAAAACATGAGCTCATCAAAGTCAAAGCATATATATATAAAATTCCTAGTTGTTAAAGAAAGAGTTCAGAGTAGTCAGGTATCTATAGAGCATATCGGTACAAACTCCATGATTGCGGATCCGCTTACCAAAGGGCTTCCAACCAAGGTCTTTCATTAATATTGGTGTCGTATCATTTGATGATATGCTAGTTTAGAGGGAGTTTGTGTTTAGATGATATCTCAATTTCATTTGGATACTTTTTTTTTCTTTGTTTATGAATATTTTCTATAGAAATAAAGAATTCATTTTATTTTCACTCTGATTTGTTTTAACTTGATCTCATTAAAGAATAGAGTTAGACCAGTTGGAAATAGGCATGTTTAGATCACATTGCATGTAATTTTCATGCTACACATCTATACTCGATCTATGTTATTTGGTTATATCGATGTACGGGACCATTGATGGATTAAGTTACGTTACGTGTAATGAAGATCGCCTTGATCCTATATTGGTATAATTAATGGACGAGATTGTTCAGAGATGCCTTTGTTCATGATAACCAAAGTTTTGAGCTCATAAAGTTATGTACATTTTGTAAGAAAACATATGTAATTCAAGCGGGATATTGTTGAAAAATAATTAAACATGTGGGCCTACATATGTAATTAAGTGTGTATTATAGGTTATCTTAAAGTTAAGCCCATTTAAAGTGATCTAACTAACGTTAATTTTATTGGGCATTGTGCAGTAAATATGATATGTGTTTATTATGTGTAGAGACCTAACTTCATATTTCTAATTTTATGATGGGCCGAAATAGAAATATGAAAAGTATAATTACTGCAGTTATATTATACGGTTATGGTCTCCAATTCATACGATATATATTCATTCCTATTCTCTCTGACATCCCATCATCAGTAAGAATACATAGATTTTTCTTCAAAGGAAAATCGTATTGGATTGAAATATCAATAACCCGCAATCGTCTCCTTTACATGGATCAAGGTATGCGTTCGCTTTGTTCTCTTGATGATTTGACATGTTGGATCTTGGATAAATTAGGTTTTATCTATTAAAGTTTTCGGTTTCTTATTCTAACATTGTCTACACAAAATTCAATCGGGATGGCGCCCTTGTTGAGAACAAGTTGTCCTATCAAGTTAATTTGGTAGATATTTTGCCAGACGAGGTTGTATTTGGTTTCGTAGCTGCAAACTGGGATTTCACGTCGAAACATGTTCTCTGTTCATGCTCTTTTAAGTCCGAGATTCAAAGGAGTGGACAACGACGATTTCGTTGGATTGACGAAAAATATGTCTGAACTCTAATTGTATCACCTCGACTTATATCCATGCTGAATAATTTATAATCAAGTTATAACTATACATACATAAATATATTTATATGCATGTGTAACCGAATATGGTGTGCTTTTTTTTAGTTTTGTTTTGTTTTGTTTTGTGCCTTGTGTCTTAAGGACTTTTTTTCTAAATGAATTTAGATCGATCATCTTTTTTTTTGGTCCATATATATTCCTTCAACCAATGTAAAATAGGGGGAGAGAGAGAAAAAAAAAACTATTTTTAAAACAAAATAATTGTAAATTATAGCATAAAATCTTAAACATAATAATAAATAATATAATCAAATTTATGATCAAATAATATCAAAAATACTCCTACTCTTCTCTCTCTTTTCTCTAAATATATACTATAATTTATCATCTTTTAAAAAACCTATTATAAACTTCAAAATACCTATAAAATATGTCATTTGCTACAGTTTCCATGTAAAAATACTCCCTCACTGAGGTTTTTTTTTTTTTCCCTCTTAAACATAATTTTCTAATAACATCATTACTTTAATGTTATTTTTAGGAAATTACTGTTTTATTACATTTGCAAATATTGTTGATTTTATCACGATTTTGAGATTTTTCCCCTCAGCAAACCAAAGAAAAGAAAAAAGAAAAAGAAAAATTGGTAGCATTAAGCTTAAAGTCAAGATTTGTTGTCTCGGATTTTTTGTTTTATAGGTTGTCCCCCCAATAATATTATGCCATATCATCTGAAGTTAAAAATTTAGCCACATAAAAAAGTTAAATACAAATTCTTGAATAAATTGATAAGTTATCAAAATACTATTGAATGAACAATTATAAAAATATAAAAATATGACAGCAGATCTGGATTTGAATACATCCCAATAATATGTGACATGACACGTGCAACAAAAGTTGTCATCCCATAATAGGCCCCACTCAATTTTTTAAGTTAAGAAAAAAATTATAAAATCAAAATAAAATATTTGAGTGAAGTAGCCTCAAGAGCAACAAAAACAAAAAGGTCGAAAAGAATTACAAATTAGACATCAAAGTAAAAGAAAAGTATAAAGGATCATTTACATATATAACAATTTTAGAAATCTTGATTTAAAAGTTGTCCTATAATGAACTTATTTGTAAAAATGAACAAAAACAATAACTGCTTATTTCATGTTGACCAAAATACCCATTCATTTGAAATTAGGGAAAAAAAAAAAAAAACATTTATGATTTACAAATTTAGGGGAAAAAAAAAAACGGGTTGGAAATATGTTATGGATTTCTTAATATTATTGTATTTAGTCAGTATGTTTGAGATTGATGTTGATAATTTAGACACGACCAATTAACTATGGATCATCGTAATTATTTTTGTTAATATAGAGTTTTGAATTTTTGGATTCCATATATTATTGACTTTCTCTTTTCGTGTTCTTTTTTTTTTTTTTCCCCCAAAAACTATAATACGTGAAAAACTACATCCTTTAAAAATTTAAGATAAAAACCATAGACAATAGCCTCGGTCATTATTATCGGTAGTCTTTACAATAAGACTTCCATATAATGACTGTGTCATTATGACAGTTCTATTATATAGTATTTAACATAGAATCATGTGTAGATTGATGTAGTCAATATCACAAAGACTATATCCGTAATATGATTAATCCAATCTCTACAAGGTAATGATAGGTCATTACAGTGTTAGTAAAGTATATCAAACATTAATTAAATCTTAAAGTGACAGGTCATTATTATAAGGATCACAACGTTACCAACTCTCTCCCATTTAAACACAAAATTAAAAAACACATATAAAAAAAACTGACAAATTAGTTCCGTTCAACTATTTGATTTTTACACGTAAATTTTGAAAAAAATAAATAAATAAATTGATGCAAATGTATTTATTAATTTCATAAAAAGCGCGACCAACTCTTTCTAAACACAACATTTGAATATATATATATATATATATGCACCCATAAGTGGTAAATAGAAAACATCGATTATTTTCAAAAAGGGTTCCTTAAAAAAAAAATTTATAAGTGGAGAAAAAAAACAAATGATAACTCCTTCCTGTAAAATATAATAATAATAAAACATTAATCGAAGGGTAAATGTGGATAAAAAAATGAAATTCAAAATTCATTTAAATTTGTAAATTAGTTGGTTTGTAGGCATTTAAAAAAAAAAATGAGTGGTCAAAAATGGTCATTTTGTGCAAGTACTTCAAGTATAAAATGCTTGAAGTTGCCGAAGATTGTTAATGGGCTTGGTCTGTTACTTAACTTAAACTACTTAGGAAAAACACATGAATGACACAAATTAAAGACCATTACAATAATATGATACAAAAAATTAACTTTTAGACTAATATGATATGAAATTAAATTAAAGTTAACTAAAATTTATATCATGTTAATCAAGGATGGAAAATTTGTGTCACATTGATCAACAGATGAAAAAAAAGGTGATTATTTAAGTAATTTTCTCAACTTTTGATCTTAACTTTGTCTTAATTTTGATACTTAAGATTTGCGGAACATTTTTTTAGACATATTAATTAATTTATTTTAGAATACCGGTATTAATTATATTTACTTGATTCATAAACTTGTGGAACTAAATTTTATGCTCTCAAAGCAAACATATCATATCAGAGTTACTAAATTAATATTAAGTCTCCGTTTGATAAGTTAGTTAGAGATAAAAATTTTTAAGTTGGAATTGGTTGACTTTTCAAAAACTAATTATAATTTTTGTTGACTTCTTAAAAAAAGACAAAAACTAAGATGCAAAAGTACAGTTTAATTGGAGCAAAACTTAAACCCCAAACAAAGCATAAAAGATTTGAATAAGCGGAATATATATATATATATATATATTTTTTTTTTTCTTTTAAAACTTACATATTTAAATATATATACACACACATACACACATCTTGTAGTGAACATTAATAAAACTAATCAACAGTCGTTATAAATTACTGCTTATACATGGTAGTAAATATTTACTAACTCCCATAATCACATGCATATTTATCCTATAATAGTAATAAAGGTATGAGCCATACTGTTTGTCATATTGTAAAACTCAAAGTAGCGTAAATTTGAAACTGTCTTACATTTCGTACTATCTTATCAAAATAATTGCAAAATATTTGGTGTAATGGTATTCATTATCGCCCTTCATACTTGCATTGCAGCCTGTTAGTCCTTCGTTTTAATCTGTAAGTTTCTTATTTACAGTATGAATAATATTTAATGAGTTTTTGCTCAATAAGTACAAACATAATCTCACAAAAATAAGTATGATCCATTTATGCTTAATTATGAATATATACATGATCCATTCATGCTTAGTTATGGATCTCTTATATGTCTTATCTTATTGGCCATTGTGTAAGTGCCCAGTGCCCGCGATCATCGGGAGGTTAGTATTTACAAGGTTCCTAACGTCATTGAGATCATAAAATTTTTATAAAAATCCTTCCCTAGGTCGAGAGATAATGCATGATCCTCCCAATAGGTTGATAGGTTGATACGACACCTTTAATTAATCTTATCTTAATCTTGTCATTTATTTCATGAACAGCATGCATGCAGTATGTCATATCTATTTAGCATAAAGTCTTAAATATAAAACTTGTAGTCATATCTATTTACATCATGATTTATGAAGTGTAGTGAACACACATAGCATTATACATATGGCATGGTATCATAAACATGGCATTGTAGTCATGGTATAAAAAACATGGCATCATAAACATGACATATTTGCCGGACATAAAAAGTATGGCACAACTGTCATAGCATAAAAATGTGGCATAATAATCATGGCATAAAATATATGGTAGAACAGTCATGACATAATAAACGTAGAATAATCGCCATAACATAAATATATTGCATTTTGGTAATGGTGTTAAAAGCATGGTATTCATGGCAACATAACATTATCATCATGGCATCATGTCATTTCATTACATCATAGATCTAAGAATAGTATATTTTCATATTGTAGGTGATGGTAATTCTTACCTTGCTCTCAACAGAGTCTGCTATCTTCTACTGATTACAGATTAACTCTACCTGAGGATATATCTATTATGAGTTTCAATTTAATACTCTATTTCGATAATCATCTTATTCATTCATTTTTTTTTTTTTTTTTTTCATTCCTTAAAGACAAGGACGTCAAAACTTAATTGTTGGGAAAACTACTAATTAATTTTCTTAATATTTGCCCTTTATTGAAAATTAATTAACTTCTGTTAATCAATTTTCCCTTGACCAACTTGTATTAGTTATCAAAGGTTGATTATTTCAATTCTAGATTACAGTGTAAAATTAACATTTGTGGAGATTTCAGGCTTCTAGAAACCATTTGGGCTTTTTGTATAATACTGGCCCCAATAGACCCAATTATATATTTGATCGCCCTTTTCAAGGACCGACATTAATAAATTCTCTTCCGAGGCCCAATAGACCCAGTAACTTAATTTCTAATGCTCGGTAAATTTTTAGGTCTTGACATTCGGTAAAAACTAAAGGGAAAAGCACCTGAACGATACAAATTTATAGATCATTATACTAATATGATACATTGATCAATATAACATAAAATTAAACTAAAGTTAACTCAAATTTTTATCATGTTGGTCAATAATGTAAATTTTCTGTTATGTTGATTAATAGATGAAAAAAAAGATGGTTATAAATTTCTCAAAACAACCACAAACTAAAGTTGTGTTTATTTTATTGATTAAAAAATAGTTGGTTTTGAAATTGTTTATTGCGCGAAGACCATAAAATTATTGTCGTCTCCTTTATCTACTAGTTTTAAATGGAACATTCCCACTTACACATATTGTCCACAAAATATGAATAAAGTTGTCGTTATTTTTATCATTGGGCTAGACCTTTTTCCAAGACAAAATGTGTTGTGTCCATTTTTTTTGTACTCTAAGCTATCCATCCATTTTTTATTTATCGTGTCATCTAAATTTAACAACCTAACCATATAAATACGAGCAAAATAATTATAAAAAACTTATACATTTCACTATGGTGTCAAAATTTAAATAAAAAGGCAACCAAATAGACGATTTAAAAGGGATACAAAATTGAGACATTAGATCTCAACTCACTTTCTCTTTTGTCTCGTAATTTTGGATAGGGGAGGACCCTCAATGTCATGACCACTACTCAATTTGACTTTGCTTGATTTTTAATAAATGATTTTTTCAGCCAAAAAACAAAAAAGAAGAAGGAAAAAAGAAAAGATTTTTGGACCCGACATTACATGATATAATAAATAATTATTGATATTTTTCCTAAAAAGATATCATGATTGTAGAAAAGGAAAGGGAAAAAAAACGTGATTGTACTTAATTGAAAAGGTAACAAAACATGATTGTACTTAATTAAAAAGGTAACCAAGTTAAAAAAAAATTAGTAGTATTTTTTTTCCTACTCTTCTAAAAATTATTCAAAAATGTTGGGAAAAAGCCGGGTGCCTCCAAACGCGTTACAAAGCAAGAAATTGCTTTCGGCGATCATAGGGAATTAATTGCTTTCGGCGATCGTAGGGAATTCACAATCCACATTTCACTGAAAATCTGTGGCGGTTGCTTGTATTAAAACTGTTTGGACAGGTTGCAGAAAAACGCCCATAACGTCATCGTAGAGTCGAAATTTCGCGATGGCTTAATTCCAAAAATGTTCTTAACATCCAAGCCTAACTCTTCTATGTTGGACTAAAAGCCTAAATCTGCCTCTAAGAGGCCCAAAACAGTCTGCAAAATACGACATAGAAATAGTCAAGTTCTCCTGCAGCTAGTAAACTGTGAGTTTACTTGGTGTAACCTACTGTTTACTAGTCTTGTTTGGAAATTTTACAGATTGTTAAACATTCCTAATACATAATATCATTGGATCAAGTTTAATCCTAGAATGGTTTAACATATTGAAAGTCTTGAAAACATAAAATTTTTTGAACAAAAGCATAACTTGCATCCTTAGTTTTGTTCAAAATTTCATGCATGATATCTACTCTTAGAACATATAACATCTTGCATAAGGTCCACATAAAATCGTATAGCTCATAGACGTACTTAAAACAAATCATATACTTAAATTAAATTCCAACAATTCTTAGTCAAATTCCTTGAAAAACCCGTGGGTAACAAGGTGAAAAACACAAAGTGTAGAAAACAATTTGACCTCGAGGAGATGATTTGATCCTTGATCCAACTATGTTCCACCACTTACAAGCTTAATTTGGAGAACCGGTTTGAGAGAGTGAGAATGAGAGAAATTTTTTTTAATGACTTGGTAATATAAAAAAACTAAATAGTTGTGACATGAGACCATTTATAAAGTAATGCTAATGACCTTTGCTTAATTTTCTAAGCATGGTCTAGACATGATTACATGACAAAATCCTACTTTAATTAAGCTTTAATAGAAACCCATTCTCTTATTAGCAATCAAGTAGTCAACATTTTTTACTTAATAAAAACTTGTCTTACAAGCTTTGAATTCTTGTCTTCCATGACCTATAGGTGACACACATTCTTTGTTTTGTGCCTACCCCTAAGAAAGACCAAAAAATAAAAAATAAAAAATAAAAGAAAGAAAGAAATCCTTGAAAAAACATTTTTTTAAAAAAGATTTGACATGACAAAAGAAATATTTGCTCTAAAAAGGTCGTGTGCAATTAGGGATATCAATTTTCTCATTAATTCATCAATCCGTAGAGACCCATTTTAAATTGGATGAAGAAAATCCGATCTAAAGGGGTTCAAGATATGAACTGTAATAACCAAATTTGTGATTAGGGAATTTTGTGAATTAATAGTTAAATTCACTCAAATTCCCTAAGTAATTAAAAGCTTAGGTTATAATTTTAACCTAAAGTTATGCATGAAGCTAGCTATGATTAGTCTTTTGATGTGATACACATGCATGATGTCACAACTATAGATGTCACATTTTTAACTAATGTGACTAAAGCCCATGGTATGCATGATAATTAGTTGCAAGTTTATGATGTGACAATTATTATCACAATAGATAAGGTTTCACCAGTTTTATAAAAATGGTAGAATTATAATATTATAAGCTATGTTTAATTCATAGTGTGACAATTTATAATTGTCATAAACTTGTGGTCATCTTACTTGTCTAAGGTAAGTAGAAAGTGAGAATGACCAATTGATGTAAATAGTAGTGGTAGTGAAATCACCCTATATTACTGTAGTAAAGCAATCTTAGCAACGTAGCAAGGGAGAGATAGTAGTCTTAAGCTCATTACAGATAAAATTTTTACTGTAAATGGGAAATGCAACATTGGAAATTTGACATCAATTCTAGATAGATGAGATTTAGAGTGTCTATATTTTCATAGATAAAAATTAGATACATTAGAATTTATGCTATCTACTTTCTTGCATATAAGAATTAGATAACATACTTATTAGTAGTATAGAAACTTGGAGATTAAGTTTTGTCCACGGTATAAGATTATACTACTATACTTCATCAGTATCAAAATTTGGTGGCCAAGTTTTCAAGACAGTAGAAATCTGCACTGTGTAGGATTTCCACAGTATGGGACTTTGGGATTCATTCTAGTGGTAGATGGAGGAAAAATATAGTTAGGATCCACATGAGATCAATATTTTATCTGTTTAGGATAATATCTATGAAAATCCATTTTTTCCTAAATTTAAGAAAATTAGAATTTCCGACCTAACGGTTGAGAAGAGATAAGACCATAGAGATTAAGGGCCAGAATTTGGCAAGACCATGTGGCACCACATCAAGCCTAGAAGCAAGCTTTGCTTCTTCCATTTACTATGACTAAATCGTGCAATAATCATAGTAGATTAGACAAAACCATGCAATGACATAGGCATGCCTATGCATTTTGACCAAAAGTTTAGACAACTTCTATACATCAGCCTCTTTTGTTCGAGTCATCACTTAACCTACTTTGGTGGCCTATACTTATCACGAATAATGTGATATATTCGATCTTCAATAATTAAATCTGGTTTTTTTTTTAACCTAAAAATATGCATGGTTGCAAAAACCTTTAGGATATTTTTCCTAAGAAGTGAAAACGATCGAAAAAAGGTGATTAGATTCTTGCAACAAATAGTTGTTTACCTTTTTAATATACTTATTTGCTTGCTCGAGACTAATAGCAATTAAAAAACTCAACTACATCAAAATATTCTCAATTTTGGGTCTTCAATTAAAAAAGTATTTAAAATTAAAAATCTCACATAACCCCTATAAATTAGTCTCTCTTCTTAAGGTCATCCCCCAATCCAATCCGATTATCTATGTTGATTGTATATGATTAGATATATTAAAGCTTTGATCACTAAATTTGATTTCTTTCTATGAAGAAAGATACATGATAACTATAAGTATTCGTGATATTGGCCTAAGAACTAAAAGTTATTGATTACATTAACTAAATTCTCAAAGTAGTTGAAACGTATTTAGTTATTTAGTTTTTTGAGATATTCTTTTGCTTGCATAATATTAATAAACTAAAGAAAAATTTAGACATAATAAAAAAACAAAATAAATATAAGAGCTAATAGCAAACTAAAAAAACTCAAAAACATCCATATAGTTTCAATCTTAGGTCTTTGACTTTTCTAATCTTGATCAAATAAATAAATCTCTTAATTTGGAATCAATGAAAAAAGTATTTAAATTATGAATCTCACACAAATCCTATAAATCAGAGTCTTTTACTAGAACCATTTCCCAAGATATGATTTATGCTTATCGTATATAACCGAATATGTTGGAGCTCTGATTTTTAAATTAGATTTATTTCTATGAAAAAAGATATATAATTATTGTAATTTTTTTTTATATTGACCCAAGAAGTGAAAGTAATCGAGGACGGTTGTTAAACTCTCAAATGAGGTCAAATGCATTAATTGTTAACTTTTTTAAGATATTCATCTGCTTCTATGAGATTAATGAATTGAAAAAAAAAAATTAGACATAATAAAAAATCAAAATAAAAATTAATATAAATAACAGATTAAGAAACTTATAAACATTTAAACAATATCAATCTTGGATCTTTGATATTCTCAAGCTTGGTCATATAAATAAAATTTGAATTCGGGATCAATCAAAAAAAATTTTGAACTAAAAATCTCACACAACCTTCATAAATCAACCTTTTTGGTTTAAGTCATCCCCTAACTTACTCCGATGATCTATACTTGTCGCACTTAACCGGATATTATAGTTTCGATTATTGGATTTGGTTTCTTCATATGAACAAAGATACATGTTTTTATATATCTTCATGATATTAGCCTAAAAAGTGAAAGTTATCGATGACGGTAAGTAAATTCTCAAAGGAGTTGAATAAATTAATTGTTTCCTTTTTTGAGATATTCATTTACTTGCATGAGAATAATGAACTAAAGAAAAATTCAGACCTAAGAAAGAAACAAAATAAACATTGAAACTATTAATAAAATAAAAAAACTTGAAAATTAATTGAAAATTAAAGAAAAAGTACATATGTATATTTTTCTTGTTCAATAACTTATTTCCAAACTGATATGATATGGTTTATTTCTACGAAAAAATGCATGATTGTCATAAATCTTCATAACATTGGTCTAAGAAGTAAATACAATCAACTACGATGATTAGATTCTCAAAGGCAGGTGAAACATATATTTGTTTACTTTTTTTGAGGTAATCATTTACTTGCCCGAGAGTAATTAACTGAAAAATTTTAAAAATAATGAAGAAACAAGATAAACATTAAAACTAATAACAAATTAACAAATTCAAATATTATTACAAATAAACATGTTTTTTTGATTATTAGCTATAAAATACAAACATTATATGGGAATTGATCACACTAGTCACCAAGTAATCAACACAAAAACTTGAATATTAAAAACAAGTCCTCAAAAAATCTTTTCAATACAAAAGACTCCACATTACTAAATTCTATTATTTGTTACTTTTTTAACACAAAAGTTCTTTAATATTCTAACCAGCACCATCACTTAATAACATCATTGAGTATAATCTAGATACAAATAGTATAAAACTACATTAAATAACACAAATGTTTTGAAACTACCAAAACTAAAGAGAATAATATATCAGTTTCTAGTACTGGTTTTGAATCTAGATGGAGAACCCGTGAATGTAAATTCCATAAACTATTCTTTTTTGAGTGAATTCTATAAACTATTCATATGTCTTATAAACTGAAAACTTTGGATTAACTGATAAGAGGCATTTAAGTAATCAATAATAAATCTTCTCCTCCTCAGAAGCACTTTCTAAATCAACATGAACTTCGTATGGATTTTTCTTAAGACTTGAAACTACTTAGTCCTCATTGCTCAAAATATTACTCTTGATTATTCTAAAGCAATCCCATAACTTATTCTTAATTCTGCATCCGTAATGATGTTTATCGCAGTATAATTTCTATACTGCTTACTAAACTGTAGTACTGTCTTAATTATATCTTAAATCATTCTGGTCAAACTTTGACTGGAATAAAATTATAAATCTTTATTCTACCTCTTTCATCAAAAGGCCTCATACTTGACTAAGTAATCTATTATTGAGTCTTATAATGTTATAAGAACTCACACATATTCTGATAATCAAATCAGATCGTGAACTTCATATTGACATACCTGATTTAGACTTAGATTTTCCTTGTATCTAAGGGAATCACAAGTTCGTCAAAATTTTGGGTTATTACACTAACAATGTGGGTTCTCTTTTTAGAAACACCTCCGCTTCTATACCATATAGACTCTGTGCTCGTTGGAAGCGTGCTATTCACTGGGCTCTTCAATTAAAATGCTAAAATTTCTCATTAACTCTAGAAAGGGGAAAACTCTTGTAGATAGGTTGGCTTCTTTTGTGGTTCAAAGCATCTCTAATATAATGCTAAGAGCATCTCTAATGAAATGCTAACTTGTTGTGTCAATATAAATTTTGATATTTGGATTACAAAGTGCTATCCAGTGGGGTGTTATCTTTGGTGTCAATTTTTCCATGCTAATTTAAAAATTTAAAATTTAATTCTTATTGGTTGATGTCTTCACTTTTTTTTTTTATGTAATTATTATTACAATGCCGATATTTTTAAATTATTTAAATACTAAAAGGTCAATTTTAAATCCATTAAAAAGTTCACTTTTGAAAGTTACAAAATATAAAAATGATGACAAAAGATACATATAACATTAGAACAAACATTAGGCATTGGATCATAGAATAAAATAATGTTATTTTATAACAAATAGCATTTACATAAACAAATGCATTGGAGAAAGGAGATGGTCTAAGAAGTAAAATACAACTCTTATTTAGTAGTATTTGCCATAACTTTTTTTTTTTTTTTTTTTTTTTTTTTTTTTAAATATATGCTGTTTGATATTGGTGTAATATAGTACTACGAAAACAACATACTTGCGTTTACCCTAGTACAATTCCTCAGCTATAAATATAGCAACTATTAATGTTGCTTAATTATAATGCAACATTTTATTTGGCAAGAACTTGGGTTATAGGTTCATCCCACTCGAAAGACAATTGGTCTCCCTCCAAGCCTTAGAGATGATCCCAACTTCCATGTCATATTCCCACCATCCATCAGTCTCTCTCTGCGTAAAATAGACACAGTTAGTCCTACAACCCACTTCATTAGCACACACCAATACGCAACAATCCGACCCCAAAAACAACGTCCTCCCTCCAAGATTCCCCATTTTAATCCACGAGAGTTCATCAAAACAAAGCCGAAAAATCTCCAAATCGTCAACCACATCCAAAGTTTTCCTCGATATGAGAAAAACCAACAAAATCTCCCCGTTAGACTGGATCAGAGACTCTCTGAATCCCTTCGATGGGACAGAAGGAACAGCTCTAGTTTTACCCAATGGCGCGATTTCAAAACAACCAGATCTGACTCCAACTTCCTCGACCACCGCCAGAGTTCCCTGCGAGCTCAAAGCGTAGAACTTGCCTTCGAATCCAATGACATTTGTGAACTGCGATCAGAACTATTCAATTGTTTACCGTTCGGTCTAATCGAGAAGTAAGTAGGCTCCGTGATCGTACAATCCTTTTTGATCCATCCACGGCTTTCTCCTCTAAATGTGTAAAACATAAAAGCCGGTGAAGAAATGCCGGTCACAACCATCAGATTCCAGCTTTTTCCAGAGGCAAAATGTGGACGATGCGAGGAAATGGCAGCGCACTTGAACGGAATGTTGTCATGGAACTGGGGAGGTTCCTGCCATTGGTTGTCAACAGGTTCGATAAGGTAAATTTTCGACATTGAAGTGCTTGATCTTGCAACCAGGTGTCCGTGACTGCAACCTGTAAATTGCTTCCGAGGACTTCTTGACTGCCATCTTTTGTAGAACCGGCTGTAGAAGTACAATTCCTGGGGAAACGACATGTTGCAGAACTGATCATGATCAGATTGTCCTCTGATATCGTTGTCGTTGATTGACCGGTGTTTTGCGTCGTTCGCGACACAAAGCCATGGAAGTGCCTGGATCGGATTGCAGTGCCTCGTATTTGGTGATCTCCATGACTTGGTTACGCTCCCAAAGTTGATATTCTGCATCAGAATTGGATTCTTCTGTATGTGTTTGATGAGTCGCTGTGGAAGATTCGGCCATGGGACGCTTTTGTTGTTGTTCTTGTCTACTTCTTCGTTTCCCGTAAGTAATCTCTGTATTAAGTGGCCTCGTCTTTATCTTCTCCTTCTGCATTTTCAATGATTTAATGAAGAACATGTGAGTGTACGTTGTCAAGTCTCATTTGTAACACTTTAAATAATACTAGAAAGCGTGTCCTCAAAGTCCCAACCTTTTTCTTTTTCTTTTTCTTTTTTTTTTTTTTTAATTTTTAACTTGAACTCCAAGATTTGTACCAGCTATATATATTTCCTTTTGCTTTGCCAAGCACGCATGCTCTTGTCATTAATCAACAAAATAGACTTATTCAAATATAATTATATAATTTGTAAAAGATATTTCCATTAGCCATATTCTTTTAGGCCCGTTTGGGGCACCATCTCCGGATGGTATTTTACCATCTGGATTTTAAAATCTAAACTCTAAATTAAACTTTCTCTCTTATTTATTTTCAAAAAAATCAAACTTTAAAAGTCCATAACTCTCTCATTTCAAACTGAAACGAAATGATTTTTATGTCAAAATGCTCGTATCGACGAAACGAATAAGACAAGATCCATTTTGCATATATATATTTTTTTAAAGCATTTCAAAATTTTACATTATTTTTTATATCACATAACTTTTTTAAAATTTTCTCTTCAAACACAAATTTCCAATTTAACCTTCAAAACACCATTTCCATATGTCCCAAAATGGGCCCTTAATCAAATTGAATATCAACAAGTATTGTTTATCACTAAAATTTATAAGATATATAATTTAGTAACGATAACAACACCCTTGAAATATATTTTGTGTAATGTACTATTTGTTATACGTTGAGGACGAAATAAATTGGAAATAATGACCTTGGGACACAAATAGTTGAGTTGAGATTCAAATACTTGATAAAGCAATGGTTGCAAATTGACAAAGTTTTAGTAAACCAATTAAGAAATGTAGATTAATTAAGTGATTAAAATCCAACACTAAGCATGCGTCTAGCACACCAACTCAAACTATCCAACTTTTTTTTTTCTTTTTTTGTCTTTTTCTAAAATAATCAATTCAATTTCATTATTCACAACTTCAACTAACTTCAAACTTTAGAATTTTTAACTTGGATATTCTAAGTCCAAATGATGATTTAAAGAACAAAAAAAAAAAAAAAATATTTACACAGAATTTTGAGACAGAAAAAACATGATCCATATTGATGATATTTTTTTCTGAATATATTTCAAGTTTTTATATTTTTTAACTGCAACCAACGAAACGCTCAATTCTAAAACTCAGCTAAACTCTAATCGAAAAAACTATAATTCTCCAAGTCAAGCAGACCAACCAAATGTATGCTATTAAATTTAAAATCTTAGGATATAGAATCCTACTTTCACCAAATACATATGTGATCATTCGAGGGTTTTGGTAGAGAACAAATAACTCGTGAGTAAAAGAAAGTGAAAAAATAAAAGAAAAAACAAAACAAAACAAAATATTTCAAACAAAAAAATAGAATATTTTCCAAAACCTACAATTCTATTATCTAGTACTTTGTAACTTTGACAATAGAATCAAAACAACTTTGTGCGTAGAGTAATAGACGAAGAACCAGGAAAAAAAAAAAAAATTCTAAGCTTAATTTCGAGTCCAGTTTTCAATAAATTAGATTGAAATGCGTATTAGATGACAATTAGAGACATTTTCTTCAACAATATTTGGATGAAAAGGAATCCGATATTCATATCATTAGGATTGGTATATTAAAGCAAATACCTCTTATATACTTATATAATAATAAGAAAAAACAAAAAAAAAAAAAAAAAGAGAGAGAAATTCAACTAGCATCAAAGGAATTTGTTGCTACCGTATATTTACACAAAAAATCTAAATTCTTGACGGTGAAAATTCACCTGACAACGTATAAAGAGTCGAAATTCCTAGAAAACTATCACAAATGGAAGAAAGCAATGAGAATTAAAAGCTAGTTATAATTTTTAGAATTTATAGAGGTTCGCTTTCTAAACAATAACTATGCACACTACTCACAGATGCTGAGGGTCGCTATGTTGAGTAATTATATATATTCGTAATCTTTCAAAAGTGATAATCCCCTATTTGATTCACCAATCCAAACTCAAAAATTTCAACTTATTTTTATTTTTATTTTTCTGAAAAGTCAACAAGTTTGTTTATTTTTGAAAAGTCAGATAACTTCAACTCAAATATTTAAAATCAAAACTACCCACCAAACACATGCTTAGGGTTTCTAGAGGCTTAATTGCTTATTTTTATATCCTCCCAAAAGATAACCGTTTACAAATTTTAATTCGATATAGTACATTAGAATAAATTGTAAAGATAACACTGCGGACGCAAATTCTACAAACTTCATATTTGATATACAGTTAATATTTGAACTTGAAATGGCTTATCCGGTTCATTAAAATTCCTCAACTGAGCTTAGTTGGATGCCGCAAACATTGATATGGACGCCAGGATCTAGTCCGGCTATCTATCAACATAACTATCATACAACATTAGAGTAACTCAAATAAAAATCAGTCTTGTAAATATTTTTTTATGCAATTTTGACTAGCTTTTTACAACAAAGGTCCATTCCATTCTAGAGATTTTGCATACAAATTATATTATTGATTTAAAGAAAATAAAGCCTCCATTTAGTTCATTAATTGGAGATGAAAATTTTAAGTTGGAGTTGGTTGACTTTTTAAAAATTAGTTATAATTTTTATTGACTTTTACAAATAAATAATAAAAATTGAGATGAAAAATTTGAATTTCAATTGGAACATAAATAAAAGCAAAATTTCAATTGATATTTTACTGCTATGTCACCGATAATTTGACCAAAAAAAAAAATTTTACAACCAAAGGATACTTCGCCACCTCCCAAAAACCAAAATTTCAGCTAAAGACTTGATCCCCAAGTTCTATGCTTATTTATTTATTTTTTTGTTTTCTTTGTTACTTGGGCTGCAATACGTTGACCCACATATATTAGTACATGATCTTGGGTCACACGCTGTTTGAGTCGGTAAAAAAACTGTTGTCAATTTGAAAAATCCATCTGAATTTTATTACTCTTTTGTAGTCGCGAGTTGATTAAAAAAAAAAAAAAATCACTTTCTTAATCATCGAACCTTTTGAACCTTATGTTTGGATAATGTATCTAATTTTCGAAATTAAAAAATTTTTACGAAAGAGTATTTTTCTCAACTTTTTTCTATTATTATCTCATTTTATAAAAGAAAAACTATCTTATTTTCAAATTTATGGTACAATACCCTTTAAAAAAAGAAAAATTATCTATTTAAAATCTTCTCATAATTTACTATTTCCAACACCATTTTTTCTTATTCCAAACAATTTTTTGTTTTCAAAAAGAAAATTTTTTATGCATCCAAATACAATCGTATAAAAAAAAAAAAAAAAACTTTTCCATTTTATATTAGAAAATTTTTCTTTTTAAAAATGGACATATGATCCAAACGGAGCCGAAATACTCTTATTTTGAAGTGCTCTTATTTCAAATTTAAAATATATTTAAAAAAAAAAACTAAAAAATCAGTTATCATGTAGATGCACTATTTTTGGACGGTAAACTTTTCAAAACTGAATGGAAGGCTATAACAATTTATTTATTTTTTTGTTAACTTAAAGGCAATATTTAGAAGAATAAATCATACACAAAAATAAATAAATGAATGTATAAGATTTTTTTTTTTGTAATTTTAGTCTTAAATTCTGGTTTAATTTATGCCATCTCCAAAACAAATTTCAATCTCTGTCACTGATAAATCAACCTCTTGCTTTTATAGAAATCACATTCAAAGGACAGGAATCAACTCAATCAGATTCAGAGCTCCTTGTTGATGGCTAAAAATTAACTCGATGTCATGTGTACGCCCACAAAAAGAGAAGAGATAAGAGGTCAAGGGACACCAATAAGGTGTCAATCTAGGATCGTCCAATGCATAAGTTGGCAAACTGAGCAAGAATGCTTAATGAGAGGCATAGTAACTAAAGGTAAGAATGTCAGCTTAAAGAGCCAGATATTTAGGTTATGTTTGGAACAAATGTTTGAAATGAAATTTTTAGGTTAGAGTTTATTGACTTTTCAAAAACTAGTTATAATTTTTGTTTACTTTTCAGAAAAAAAAAAAAACAAAAAACAAAAAACAAAAATTGAGGGAAAAAACTTAGGTCCAACTGCAATATCCGGTTGATCCGTAGAAGTAGCAAACTTGGGAAACTGGGACCTGGCAACCGTGCTGCCGTGTGTCGCACGGACCAACAACCGACAGAACAGTTGAGAAACAAAAAACTATATCGAAAAACTCTATCCCATGGAGAACAAAAAACTATCTTACATGAATTTTGCATGCTCTAGTCCAACAAAATATTCATAAACAAGATAAGAAGAAATTAACTACAAAAGAGTAACATAAACTTTTATATTATATATATGTACATATTGTTCTGATATGATTTAAAACATTGAGAAACACAATTCCCTGCTTATAAGGAAGCAATTTATTTTGCAAGAACGTCGGTTACAGGTTCATCCCACTTAAAAGATTTCGTAGTACTATTGGCCTCGCTCCAAGCAGGAGACATGATCCCGACTCCCATGTCATATTCCCACCAACTATATCAATCACTCTCTGTGTAAAATAAGCACAGTTAGCCCTACAACCCACTTTACTAGCACGCACCGAGACACAACAATCGGACCCCAAAAACAACGTCCTCCCTCGAAGTCTCCTCATTTTAATCCACGAGAGTTCATTGAAACAAAGCCGAAAAAACTCCATATCATCAACCACATCCATAGTTTTCCCCGATATAAAAAAAAACTAACAAAATCTCCCCATCAGACTTGACCAGGCACTCTTTGAAACCCTTCGATGGAACAGAAGGAACAGCTCTAGTTTTTCCCAATGCCGCGATTTCAAAACGACCAGTATAATTCCTGACTTCCTCGACCACTGCCAGAGTTCCCTGCGAGCTCAAAGCGTAGAACCTACCTTCAAATCCAATGACATTTGTACTGTGTGAATGTTTATCATTTGGAGAAATTTTGAAGAAATCAGGCTCCGTGATTGTACAGTCATGTTTGGTCCATCCGCGTGATGTGCTGAACATGAAAGCTGGAGAAGAAATGCCAGTCACAACCATCAGAACCTGGCCTTCTCCATTGCCGAAGTTAGATGGCAGCCAGGAAACGGCGGCGCACATTAACGGAATTTCATTGTCGAACTTGGGAAGGAACCACCACAAATCTTCAACCGGTTCGAGAATAATGATTTTTTTTAATTATATTTTGTTTTTTTTTTTTTTGTTTTTGTTTTTGTTTTTTGTTGCTTGAACTCCAAGATTTGTAGTATATTTCATTTTGTTTTTGCAGGCACGCATGCCCTTGTCATCAATTATGAAAGATGGCATTACGGCAACTGTGACGCCCCGACTTCCCAAGCCAGGTCGACACCATACATACTTGTTCTTTACTTGAAAATTTGAGACAAAATTTTTTTTTTTTAAAACATATTCACATAAGTTATTTTGTAAAGAAAAACTGGTCATGCATACATACCATACTGAAAGTATAATCTCAAGTCTTTAAACTTCATACATACTGCACAACATAATTTACTTTTGAAATATATCTATTTTAACTCAAAAGCGGTTGCGGAAAATTTTGCGTAGTGGTATCCCATACCGCCCTTCACCCGCCGCATCGTCCGCATAGCCCACCACTTAAACTGCAGGCTTCTTACCTACAGTATGAATATAAGAGTGAGCTTTCGCCCAGCAAGTATAAACGTAATCTCACAAAATAATTCAAACATCTTAAAATATACCAATCATCATGTAGCTTATGCATGAACCGTTTATGATTGATTGAATGTCTTATGCTTCATTATAGACTCAATCTTTAATTTATTATCTTGTCTCAGCATGTGGGCCCATAGTGTCCGTACCAAAAGCGCGCAGCCTCCAGACAAAACTAGGGTTTGCAAGGCCCTAACAGTTCTGGGAATTATAACTTGACCCTTCACGATCACGGAAGGTATATGTCACAACTGAATCATGTAGCCTCCACGATCACGGGAGGTTGGTACGACACTTTACTTGATTTATCTTACCATGTGATTTAACATTAGTGAACATGCCTCATGATGTCACTATGTCATATCAAACTTAACACTTGTCATAACATGGCATTCTTGAAAACATGTCATTTTTAAAACCATGACATTTTTGTAAACATAGCATTTTTGAAACCTTGACATTTTAGAAAACATGGCATAACATGTAACATGTCATAGCATATCATCGCATAGCATCACATATCATAATACAACATAGCATGTACACTTAAACATATAGTGTAAATAGCATAGCTTAACATAGCATATTTGAAAATAGTATTTACTATTTTCATACTGTAGGTGAAGTTCGATACTTGCCTGATATGTTAGGTTCCAGGTGTTGTTGCTTCAACTCGGATCGCAATTGCAGGTTACTTCCTGCTATTAAAAGAACATAGGATAAGAATCCTATAAAATGTTGGTAACCTTTCCAACATTCATACACAATCTTAGTTATATGTCTCCCAATTATACACATGATAACTCATTAGGTTACATGAGGTAACCCTTGAGGTGGTCAATATCTTATGGTCAAACTTGGCTTTGGACCAAGCCTAGTAACTCGGGTATTCTTCCCGGTTACCATTCGTCATCGTCTTGTTATTATACTTTGGCTTTAAAAAAAATCCAATTTGGAAAATTGGCCAAAAATCTTTTGTTTAACTTAAAAATTCGTGGTTTTCAAAGTATGACTTTATAAAAATCATTAAAGGTTGAAAACTGCCTTTGAAACAGTTTTCATAATCAAAACAGGGGTGTTGGTGCAAAAATATAGTTTTTCTGCATTGTTTTAGAAAATCCTGTGCAGGAATTTCCTGTTCCCGGCACCGTCTTTAGAAATCCGTGTCAGTTTAAAAATCCAATTTGAATTTGAAAAAGTTGTCTTCACAAAAGTTTTAGCTCTCGAAAAATCCTAAAACTTTCATGTTTTACGAAAAATTTAATTCGGATTCTAACATGTTCATATTGCCGTTTGAACTCACCTGGCCGTGCATAAATCCTGGGCACGGTCAGGCTCGGGTTTTGCAAAAACGAAGGCCTTTGGAGAATTATTTTCAAAAACTGTCTACGCTGTCCTCTAAGAAAATCCCTTCTCTACAACTTTCATGTTTTACGTTTTTCCCAATTCGGCCTCTAAAGGCCTCAAATTTCACTTTTCATAAAACTGGCCAGTTTGTACCCGAACTGGCAGTTTTCATTCTTAAATTCGTTTTACGTCCTATTGTAGTGAATCTAACTCAACCGAACACGCGGGAGCCTAGATAGCATACATGCAGCGTTTTCTAACGTCCCACATGAACAATCATGCTACTCAAACGTGCCCATGCAAACCAAAAACCGAATTGTCCTTGCCTAGGTTTGCATGGTTCTAGGTTGTCTCACCATTCCATAATCGAAACTAACAAACTAGCATGCAATTCTAGAACCGGCTTGTACATAAAACAGGGGACATACAATTCATCATCCATCTAGCATGCACCCTAATATTCAAACAAGCACAAACATAACCAATCAAAGCCATTAAACCAAACCACCCTTAATACCTAATCAAGCACCACACCTAAACTAGTCTAGGGCAATAAGTAAATTGAGCTTATGCTCTTACATCCCTTGCTTGGAATACACTTAAATTTCCAAATTTAAAGCTCAATTTAAAAAGTTTGAGATCTAGGGAAAATTACCTTGATTAACTCAAGATTTTGGGCTAGGGTTTGGTCCACTTTTTCCTTCCTCCTTGTTCTCCTCCCACTCGGTTTTCACCCTCAAAATGGGTACCGAAAATTTGGCCTCACTTGGTGGTTGATCCTACCAAATCCGGCCACTCTCCACACTTTCCTTCTTCACTTTTCTCTTCCCCTTTCTTGCTTTCCCACAACCGGTTTTTCTTCTCCAATGGGCACTAAAATTTTTTTCAACCTTTGGCTTGTGGTTCAACAAAAATCCGGTCACCAACAAGCTTGTTCAAGGGTTTTATTTTCTTTTGCTTTCTTGGCTTGGGTTCGGTTTTGGTGAAGAAAAGGGTGAGACAAAATTTTGCAAGAGTTTGGTTTGTTTTTCTCAATTTTTGGCTCAAAATCCGCCCACCCCCCCTTGGGTATTTATAGGTGAGGATTTGGATCACTTTGCAATTATTTTTGGTTCAGCTTTTGCTCATAAATCCTTGGAGCAAAAATAATTGCACAAAGTTTTGCTATTTTGCCCTCCAAGTGGCCGGCCATTCATGGTGCAAGGTGGCAAAGTTTTGATTTCTTTTCAAGGTTTTCTTTTCCTTAATTCACAAATGATGTCATAATTCCAAGCTTAGGTGATGTCATCATATGGCCTTATTTGGCTATTTTCTCCAATAAGCAGTCCATTTTTATGCTACACAGATATTTCTAATACTGTGTTAACTTATACACAGTACAATTCAGTACTGTTTTGCTTGACTGCAGTCCAAAATTTATCTGTGTATAGTTGGACTGTATAAAAATTTTTCTTTTTATTTAAAGCCATTTGGCCTTTAATATCCTATTTTAGGTGCTTGATTTTTCTATGGTGGTTTTAAAACTTAATTATACTATCTTGCCCGTAAAGACGGTTTCCGCAGTATATTTCCCATACTGCTTATCGTATAATAGTATCGTCTTAGGTTTGACCACTCTGGTCAACCTTTGACTTGTTTCGGTCAAAACTTTATCATCATGAATTCATGAAATTCTGTCATGTCTTTTCCCTTGAAAGGCATTATTAGGGAGTCTCGTAATTAATTTACCGAGAACTCAACCCTATACTGATAAAATTATGAATTTTGTATTGGTATTCATAATTTTCATACAATTGCACATAAACACATAGTACAAACTTTAGATTTCTTATATACAAGAAAATCATGAGTTCGTGAAAATTTTTGGATATTACAATCTACTCTCCTTAAAGAATTTTCGTCCTCGAAAATCAAAACAATTCGGGGTAGCCTTTCTTCATATCCTCCTCGCGTTCCCATGTTGCCTCCTCAATCTCATGATTTCGCCATAGGACCTTAACTAAAGGTATAACCTTGTTCCTTAGCATCTTTTCTTCTCGTGCTAAGATTCGAACCGGTTTCTCCTCATACGTCATATCCTCATGAACCTCAATTGGTTCGTGGTCAAATACATGGGATGGATCTGAGATGTACTTCTTTAGCATCGACACATGAAATACATTGTGTACATATGCTAATTCTTGGGGCAAAGCCAACCTATAGGCCACGTTACCAATTCTTTCCAGTATTTCGAATGGTCTTATGTATCGTGGACTTAATTTCCCCTTCTTTCTGAATCTCAGAACTCCCTTGAATGGAGCAACTTTGAGAAAAACCAAGTCTCCTACTTGGAATTCTAGAGGCCTTCTGCGTTTGTCGGCATAGCTCTTTTGTCGACTAAATGCAGTTTCCATCCGTCGACGTATAAGTTTCACGGCATCAGTGGTTTTCCGAATAAAATCCGTGGACACTAGTTCTTTTTCTCGTGTCTCGTACCAATGGACTGGAGATCTACACCTTCTTCCGTACAGGGCTTCGTAAGGAGCCATTCCAATTGAAGCTTGGAAACTGTTGTTGTACGAGAACTCAATCAAAGGAAGCTTCTTATCCCAAGTTCCTTTGAAATCCATCACACATGCTCGCAACATGTCTTCCAAGGTCTGAATGGTCCTCTCGGATTGTCCGTCCGTTTGAGGATGGAAAGCCGTACTAAAAGTAAGCTTTGTACCCATGGCTTGATGTACACTTCTCCAGAACTTAGAAGTGAAACGACTATCACGATCGGAGATGATTGCCTTTGGAATCCCATGGTAGCGAACAATCTGTGCAACGTATAGTTCTGCCAGCTGCTCTACTGAAAAGCTAAGCTTGATGGCGATAAAGTGTGCAGATTTCGTCAAACGATCAACAATCACCCAAATAGCATCATTGCCACTGGAAGTTCGGGGTAGACCAACTACAAAATCCATAGTCACTTGGTCCATTTCCATTATGGGATGGAAATTTTCTGCAATTCTCCCCCTGGACGTTAGTGTTCTGCCTTCACCCTTTGACATGTAAGGCATTTACTGACGAATGTAGCAACGTCATTCTTCATTCTGGGCCACCAAAAACTTTCCTTCAGGTCCTGGTATATCTTTGTAGCTCCTGGGTGGACGGAATATGGAGTCTCATGGGCCTCCTTTATGATTTGCTCCTTTAACTTGTCTTCGTTAGGGATGCATAATCTATTTTTCCGATAGAGTATGCCCTCATCCGATATATTGAAGTCCGACTCCTTTCCTTCCAAGACCTCATTCCTTGTTCTGAGCAGCGAGGCATCTCCTTCTTGTCGCTCCTTCATCCCATCCAAAATGGTAGGTTGGAAGGTTAGGGCAGCTAAACTTCCTGTGATGAGCTCTATTCCAGCTTCCACTAGCTCCTTCTGAAGAGGTTCGATCAATGACTGTATGGACATTAACGAGGAAGACGACTTCCGACTAAGGGCATCGACTACTTTGTTAGCCTTCCCTGGATGGTAACGGATGTCTATGTCATAATCCTTCACCAGTTCAAGCCATCTTCTTTGCCTCATGTTAAACTCCTTTTGTGTAAAGATATACTTTAAACTCTGATGATCCGTGTACACTTCACACTTAATACCGTAAAGGTAATGTCTCCAAATTTTGAGCACAAATACTACCGTCGCAAGTTCCAAATCATGCGTCGGATAGTTCTTCTCATAATCCTTAAGCTGTCGTGAAGCATAAGCAATCACCTTTCCCACTACTACAAAAATGGTATTCCACGACGGTTTTTAACCGTCGTGGAATCACTTGCACGACGGTTCTAAAACCGTCGTGGAATCCACAGTCGTGGAATCTTTTAAAATTCCACGACGGTTTTTTAACCGTCGTGTAATCGAGAAAAATGGAAGAGTGGTGCAAAATTCAAGAATATACCACGACGGTTTTACTGAAAAACCGTCGTGGTAGATCAACGTACCACGACGGTCTCACCGGAGACCGTCGTGGTCGGCCCGGTTACCTCGACGGTCTCTGGCGGGACCATCGTGGTCGGCCGGCGCTACCACGACGGTCGCACCAGAGACCGTCGTGGTAGCCCGCGGCTACCACGACGGTCCAACCAGAGACCGTCGTGGTAGCGTGAGACTACCACGACGGTCCCACCAGAGACCGTCGTGGTAGCCCGCGGCTACCATGACGGTGCCACCCGAGACCGTCGTGGAAGCCTTGCCGACCTCGGTCGAACCACGAGACCGTCGTGTTAGCTAAATAAATAAATAACATTTTTGATTGCGAATCCGTTTCATTTCCCACGGGTAGTAAATCCCGTCTGTTAATAATACATTAGTACATCTAAAATAATTTTCAAAAATATTATGTTAATAACTTTGATAACAAAGTACAACAACAACTAATATACCGATAGTGAAAATTCTCTATATTATTTGTAGTTAATATTGTATAAACCGCATGACAAATGTAGCCCACTCCTGCCTAACCAAACTCATGTCAACATCAGTATAAAAATCCTTGGTTTGAAGCCCAGCTAATCCATCAACAGTAAAGGTTATTTCTCGTATGTAAGCTTACACAAAATAACCGCATTCTACATAACCTTCCTGTATTGGACATCGAACGGTATCAATCAACGTTTGACAGTTGCGTCGCTGTCTCACTCCACTTCCCACCAACAATTTCCAATCATTAAGTGCCCTATCAAGTTGACAAATTTCAAATCAATTAGAAGAACAATTTATTTTATGTCTCATCAGAGATATGAACATGTAAAAAAAATACTTACGTCGTAATTAGGTCTTTAAAATCATCACCCATTTCATTTCCTAGAGGATTAAAGTACAAGACCGAGTCATCCCACGGATCAATAATTGTGAACAACTTTTGGCGGTACGAGAGAACGTACCCACGGCTTGGGCGACGGCAAGGGGAGAGAGAGAGGGGGGCGTGGGCCGGCAAGGGGAGAGAGAGAGGGGCGTGGACGGCGACAGCAAGGAGAGAGAGAGATAAGGGCGTGGGCGGAGACAGCAAGGGGAGAGAGAGAGGGGTGCGGGCGGCGACGCAAAGTAAGAGAAAGCATATATGGAGGGAGAGTGCCAAAAATGAGAAGAGAAATGGAGATTGCAAAATAAACCATTGCGCGCGCCCAATTCCCGATAAATTTTTAAATTTTAGAGATACCACGACCGTTTATTCAATAAACCGTCGTGGACTCCTTTTTAAAAATAGTTTAAAAATTTTGTTAAAATATTTAAATAATGAAAAAAGTTATTTTTTTAAATTTTTTTATTTTTCTTATAAGAAACCACGACGGTTTCAAGGAAACCGTCGTGGTCCCTTAGGAAACCACGACGGTTTCCTAGGAACTGTCGTGGTTCCTATTTGAATCAGTCGTTGAATCAGGAAAATTCCACGACAGTTTGGCCAAACCGGCGTGGAAGCCGGACGCTTCCACGACGGTTTTCCCAAAACCGTCGTGGAACAGTTTCGTTCCACCACGGTTTAGCCAAACCGTGGTGGAACCGGCGGCTTTCCACGACGGTTTGGCTAGACCGTCGTGGAACCATCAGACTTCCACCACGGTGTGGTTAAACCGTGGTCGAACCGGCCGGTTCCACCACAGTTCCACCACGGGTTCCACCACGGTTTAGCCAGACCGTGGTGGAAGTTCGAAGGCTTCCACGACGGTTTAGCGAAACCGTGGTGGAAGTCCGTGCACTTCCACGACGGTTTGGCTAAACAGTGGAGGAACCGTGGTCGAACCCGGCCGGTTCCACCACGGTTTAGCCAAACCGTGGTGGAAGTCCGTGGGTTTCCACGACGGTTTTAATAAACCGTGGTCGAACCCGGCCGGTTCCACCACGGTTTAGCCAAACCGTGGTGGAAGTCCGTGTGCTTCCGCGACGATTCGGCTAAACCGTGGTCGAACCCGGCCGGTTCCACCACGGTTTAGCCAAACCGTGGTGGAAGTTCGCGGGCTTCCACGACGGTTCGGCTAAACCGTGATGGAACCGGCCGGTTCCACCACGGTTTAGCCGAACCGTGGTGGAAGTACGGTTTTAATAAACCGTGGTCGAAACAGGCCGGTTCCACCACGGTTTAGCCAAACCGTGGTGGAAGTCCGTGTGCTTCCACGACGGTTTCGACAAACCGTGGTGGACCGTGGTCGAACCGGCCGGTTCCACCACGGTTTAGCCAAACCGTGGTGGAAGTCTGTGGGCTTCCACGACGGTTTCGCTAGACTGTCGTGGAAGCCGGAAGACTTCCACCACGGTTTGGCTAAACCGTGGTGGAACCGGCCGGTTAAACCACGGTTTCAGAGAACTGTCGTGGAATCTTCCGGCTTCCACGACGGTTTTAAATGACCGTTGTGGAAGTAGGCTTTTCCATGTCGGTTTTCGTATACTTTTTCCCCGCTCGGTGTTTTGCGACTTTTCCACGACGGTTTTTTAAAAAACGGTTGTCGAAGTGCCGTCGTGGAATCTCGTTTTTGTAGTAGTGTCCATTCTGCATGAGAACGGCTCCCAATCCTATCTTGGAAGCATCGCTGTATATCACGAAGTTTCCTTCTTCCACATTCGGATTGTGAGAATCGGAGCGTGAGTCAGCCTATTTTTCAGCTCTTGGAAGTGCTCTTCACACTTTGCAGTCCATTCATACTTCTTTCCTTTCCGTATAAGTGCAGTGAGCGGCGCTGCAATCTTAGCAAATCCTTCAACAAAACGTCGGTAGTAGCCCGCCAAGCCGAGGAAACTACGTACTTCGGTGACGTTTTTCGGAGCTGACCATTCACTTACTGCTTCATTCTTTGCCGGATCTACAGATATGCCGTCCTTGGAGACCACATGTCCTAAGAAATGAACTTTTTCCAACCAAAATTCACACTTTGTGAATTTAGCGTAGAGCTGATTTTGCTTTAAAATCCGTAAAGCAATCCTTAAATGCTCCTCATGTTCCTCTTTTGATCTTGAATAAATCAAGATATCATCTATAAAGACGATAACAAACTTATCCAAGTAATCCTTGAATACTCGATTCATCAAGTCCATAAAGGCTGCTGGGGCATTTGTCAGTCCGAATGGCATAACGAGGAACTCGTAGTGTCCATATCGCGTACGAAAGGCTGTCTCAGGAACGTCTCCTTCCCTAATTCGAAGCTGGTGATATCCGGATCGTAAGTCAATCTTCGAGAAAATTGAAGCTCCTCTCAGCTGATCAAACAGATCGTCGATCCGAGGCAAGGGATACTTGTTCTTGATGGTTATTTTATTCAATTCCCGATAGTCAATGTACATCCTAAGAGTGCCGTCCTTCTTCTTAACGAAAAAAACTGGATCTCCCCATGGCGAGTAGCTTTGACGAATGAATCCTCGATCCAGAAGCTCTTGTAATTGAATCTGCAGTTCTTTAAGTTCGGCAGGCGCCATCCTATAAGGAGCCTTGGATACTGGTGCCGATCCAGGAAGTAACTCAATCTCGAAGGAGATTTCTCGTTCTGGTGGCAGTCCTGGCAACTCTTCAGGAAAAACCTCTATAAATTCCCAACTATCGGTACTTCTTCTGGCCTGCGCTCGGTTTCTTGCGTTTTGTCCACCATGTTGGCTAGAAATCCTATACATCCTTCTGCCAACAACTTTCTAGCCTTTAGCGCAGAAATGAACATTTTTGGCTGTTTTGGAGTCGATCCTCTAAAAATAAACTCCTCGCCTCCAATTGGCTTGAACGTGACAGTACGTCGTGGACAGTCGATCACTGCGTTGTACTTCCCCAAGAAATCCATACCCAGGATGACATCGTAGTCGTATAGGTCAATGATGATCAGGTTGACATACATTTCCCTACCACATATAATTATTGGAACATGACGTATCCAATAATCAGACAACAGAATCTCCCCGGAGGGTAATGCAGTCCTAAATGTTCTTCCGATCCTATCACTTGTTCTACCTAGTTTCTTAGCGAACCTAGGTGATGTGAATGAATGCGTAGCTCCAGAATCAATTAACACGTAGGCATCTTGTTGGGCAAAAGGAAGCTGACCTGTCACTACGGTGGAAGGTCCAGCTTGAACATCCTCCTTTGTATAGGCGTAAATGCGTCCTTGAGGTTCCGGAGCTTCCAGCCTGCCTTGAGAGATTGCAGGTCCCTTGAGCTTCATCTGTGCAGCGTGAAGTTGAGATCCCTGTCCTCTCTGTTGATTCTGCGGACTCTGGGGATTGAGATTGCAGTTTTTAGCATAGTGGCCTTCCTTGCCACAAAGAAAACAGTGACCGCTTCCAGCACGGCAATCTCCCGGGTGCCTTCTCCCACATTTATGACAAGTGGGATAACTGTTGTTATCAGGGGTATTCTTCTTTTGAGGAAAATTCTGTTGATTCCCCTGTCCTCATACATTCCACTTCATTTTCTGCTGGTTGTTGCCGTATTGCCTGTTGTTGTTGTTTTGGCCTGAAGGTCCTCCTTAACCCTTCTGTTGTGAGGTCTGGCCTTGCTTGGCCTGATTCTGCTTAGCTTGGGCCTTTTCTTCTCTTTTCTCCTGGAAATACTTAGCCCGTTGCTCCTTGTTCTGTCCTACCCAGTATTCAGCTCGAATTGCCCTGCTGACACATTCAACAATAGTGAATGGTGGATGGGGGCCACTGCTAATTACCACTGCTAAGTCCGGGCAAAACATCCTCATCATTCTTCTTACTTTGTCCCTTTCGAAACTGATGAGGTGAGGGCAGAGACGTGCTAACTGCTCAAACTTTTTGACGGCTTCGGCTACCGATAGATTTCCTTGGCGGAACCTGTCGAACCCGTCTTGTTGAGCCTCCATGACCTCAGTGTTGAAGTATTTCTCCTTAAACTCCTCCACAAAGTCCTCCCAAGTCATCTGAGTCACATCTCGCCGGATTTGAACTGTTTCCCATCAGAGGCGAGCATCTTTTCGTAGCATATAGGATGCACAGAGGACTCTCTCCTGGTCATTAAGTCTGAGGAAATTTAGGGCGACCTGGAGGTCAATCAACCAGTTGTCAGCCTCAATTGGGTTTGTAGACCCCTCGAATTCCCGTGCCTTCATGCGTCGAAATCTGTCATAAAGTTCTTATGGAGCTCGAACCAGAGGTGCTGGTGGTACAGCTACAGGCGCAACAGGTATTTCGGGGGCTATGGGGTTCTCTGGGATCACCGGATCAACATCAGGAATGTCCGGTGCCGCAGGCTGATTCGCATGTGCTGGTGGCATCCCAGCATCAGGAGGTCCCTGATTCTGCTGAGCTAACTGAGCTCTAAGCCCCCTATCTCTTGCTGTTGGGCTAACATCATTTGCCTTAGCTCATTTAGCTGGGCCGCAAGATCAACGTCTTGGGTCGGTATTCTTCTGCGCTTTGGTGGCATGGTTCTGTACGGAAAATAAGGAAATAAGTTCAGCTTTTTGAAATCATGCCTTTTATATAGAACCATAATCTTTATTCCATATAAAAGCATAACATGAACATATCTGAATTCATCATGTTCTTGTTCGTATCTCCTTCACAACAGAAGTACATAACCATAACATTTTTGGAAAATATAAAACTTTCCCATCATTTCCGTACGTCACCTAGTTGCCACCACCAAGCTAAGGCACCACCCATCGTCATCCCTGTGTCCAACATTTTCCAGCATGGCCGTTGAAGAAAGATACTTACTACGCACATAAAATCTTAACTAATTTTAATCGTAAGAAAATAACATAACTTACTTGGGCCGTTGCAGAAGCGATGTGAGGCGAAGTGAAGTAGGCTGGCAGGATACCGCTCTGATACCAAACTGTGACGCCCTGACTTCCCAAGCCAGGTCGGCACCATACATACTTGTTCTTTACTTGAAAATTTGAGACTAAATTTTTTTTTAAAACATATTCACATAAGTTATTTTGTAAAGAAAAACTGGTCATTCATACATACCATACTGAAAGTATAATCTCAAGTCTTTAAACTTCATACATACTGCACAACATAATTTACTTTTGAAATATATCTATTTTAACTCAAAAGCGGTTGCGGAAAATTTTGCATAGTGGGTTCCCACACCGCCCTTCACCCGCCGCATCGTCCGCATAGCCCACCACTTAAACTGCAGGCTTCTTACCTACAGTATGAATATAAGAGTGAGCTTTCGCCTAGCAAGTATAAACGTAATCTCACAAAATAATTCAAATATCATAAAATATGCCAATCATCATGTAACTTATGCATGAACCGTTTATGATTGATTGAATGTCTTATGCTTCATTATAGACTCAATCTTTAATTTATTATCTTGTCTCAGCATGTGGGCCCATAGTGTCCGTACCAAAAGCGCGCAGCCTCCAGACAAAGCTAGGGTTTGCAAGGCCCTAACAGTTCTGGAAATTATAACTTGACCCTTCACGATCACGGAAGGTATATGTCACAACTGAATCATGTAGCCTCCACGATCACGGGAGATTGGTACGACACTTTACTTGATTTATCTTACCATGTGATTTAACATTAGTGAGCATGCCTCATGATGTCACTATGTCATATCAAACTTAACACTTGTCATAACATGGCATTCTTGAAAACATGGCATTTTTAAAACCATGACATTTTTGTAAACGTGGCATTTTTGAAACCTTGACATTTTAGAAAACATGGCATAACATGTAACATGTCATAGCATATCATCGCATAGCATCACATATCATAATACAACATAGCATGTACACTTAAACATATAGTGTAAATAGCATAGCTTAACATAGCATATTTGAAAATAGTATTTACTATTTTCATACTGTAGGTGAGGTTCGATACTTGCCTGATATGTTAGGTTCCAGGAGTTGTTGCTTCAACTCGGATCGCAACTGCAGGTTACTTCCTGCTATTAAAAGAACATAGGATAAGAATCCTATAAAATGTTGGTAACCTTTCCAACATTCATACACAATCTTAGTTATATGTCTCCCAATTATACACATGATAACTCATTAGGTTACATGAGGTAACCCTTGAGGTGGTCAATATCTTATGGTCAAACTTGGCTTTAGACCAAGCCTAGTAACTCGGGTACTCTTCCCGGTTACCATTCGTCATCGTCTTGTTATTATACTTTGGCTTTAAAAAAAATCCAATTTGGAAAATAGGCCAAAAATCTTTTGTTTAACTTAAAAATTCGTGGTTTTCAAAGTATGACTTTATAAAAATCATTAAAGGTTGAAAACTACCTTTGAAACAGTTTTCATAATCAAAACAGGGGTGTTGGTGTAAAAATATAGTTTTTCTGCATTGTTTTAGAAAATCCTGTGCAGGAATTTCCTGTTCCCGGCACAGTCTTTAGAAATCCGTGTCAGTTTAAAAATCCAATTTGAATTTGAAAAAGTTGTCTTCATAAAAGTTTTATCTCTCAAAAAATCCTAAAACTTTTGTGTTTTACGAAAAATTTAATTCGGAATCTAACATGTTCATATTGTCGTTTGAACTCACCTGGCCGTGCATAAATCCTGAGCACGGTCAGGCTCGGGTTTTGCAAAAACGAAGGCCTTTGGAGCCTTATTTTCAAAAACTGTCTACGTTGTCCTCTAGGAAAATCCCTTCTCTACAACTTTCATGTTTTACGTTTTTCCCAATTCGGCCTCTAAAGGCCTCAAATTTCACTTTCCAGAAAACTGGCCAATTTGTACCCGAACTGGCAGTTTTCATTCTTAAATTCGTTTTACGTCCTATTGTCGCGAATCTAACTCAACCGAACACGCGGGTGCCTAGATAGCATACATGCAGCGTTTTCTAACGTCTCACATGAACAATCATGCTACTCAAACGTGCCCATGCAAACCAAAAACCGAATTGTCCTAGCCTAGGTTTGCATGGTTCTAGGTTGTCTCACCATTCCATAATCGAAACTAACAACCTAGCATGCAATTCTAGAACCGGCTTGTACATAAAACAGGGGACATACAATTCATCATCCATGTAGCACGCACCCTAATATTCAAACAAGCACAAACATAACCAATCAAAACCATTAAACCAAACCACCCTTAATACCTAATCAAGCACCACACCTAAACTAGTCTAGGGCAATAAGTAAATTGAGCTTATGCTCTTACATCCCTTGCTTGGAAATACACTTAAATTTCCAAATTTAAAGCTCAATTTAAAAAGTTTGAGATCTAGGGAAAATTACCTTGATTAACTCAAGATTTTGGGCTAGGGTTTGGTCCACTTTTTCCTTCCTCCTTGTTCTCCTCCCACTCGGTTTTCACCCTCAAAATGGGTACCGAAAATTTGGCCTCGCTTGGTGGTTGATCCTACCAAATCCGGCCACTCTCCACACTTTCCTTCTTCACTTTTCTCTTCCCCTTTCTTGCTTTCCCACAACCGGTTTTTCTTCTCCAATGGGCACTAAAATTTTTTTCAACCTTTGGCTTGTGGTTCAACAAAAATCCGGTCACCAACAAGCTTGTTCAAGGGTTTTATTTTCTTTTGCATTCTTGGCTTGGGTTCGGTTTTGGTGAAGAAAAGGGTGAGACAAAATTTTGCAAGAGTTTGGCTTGTTTTTCTCAATTTTTGGCTCAAAATCCGCCCACCCCCCCTTGGGTATTTATAGGTGAGGATTTGGATCACTTTGCAATTATTTTTGGTTCAACTTTTGCTCATAAATCCTTGGAGCAAAAATAATTGCACAAAGTTTTGCTATTTTGCCCTCCAAGTGGCCAGCCATTCATGGTGCAAGGTGGCAAAGTTTTGATTTCTTTCCAAGGTTTTCTTTTCCTTAATTCACAAATGATGTCATAATTCCAAGCTTAGGTGATGTCATCATGAGGCCTTGTTTGGCTATTTTCTCCAATAAGCAGTCCATTTTTATGCTACACAGATATTTCTAATACTGTGTTCACTTATAAACAGTACAATTCAGTACTGTTTTGCTTGACTGCAGTCCAAAATTTATCTGTGTATAGTTGGACTGTATAAAAATTTTTCTTTTTATTTAAAGTCATTTGGCCTTTAATATCCTATTTTAGGTGCTTGATTTTTCTATTGTGGTTTTAAAACTTAATTATACTATCTTGCCCGTAAAGACGGTTTCCGCAGTATATTTCCTATACTGCTTATCGTATAATAGTATCGTCTTAGGTTTGACCACTCTGGTCAACCTTTGACTTGTTTCGGTCAAAACTTTATCATCATGAATTCATGAAATTCTGTCATGTCTTTTCCCTTGAAAGGCCTTATTAGGGAGTCTCGTAATTAATTTACCGAGAACTCAACCCTATACTGATAAAATTATGAATTTTGTATTGGTATTCATAATTTTCATATAATTGCACATAAACACATAGTACAAACTTTAGATTTCTTATATACAAGAAAATCATGAGTTCGTGAAAATTTTTGGATATTACAGTAACAGCCAGAAAATATTGGTGAAATTTAAAGTAGAAAATCAGTATTATTTGTTAACCACGTTTCCTTTAATATATTAAATATTAACAAGTATTGTATCACATTAATATCCATTTTGATATGTAATTTTGTAACTGTGTCCATAAAATAATAGTCTAAAATCATGCTATTAGTCATGTCTCTTAAAAAAAAAAAAAAATCCTTGAAATTGGGGGTATTAAAATTTTACTGCCTTTAACTTACTCATTTTTCCTTTGAAAAATACTGCCGTGTACAGTGGCTGCACAGATTAGTTTCGGAAATTGATAAAAACAGAGGCTTTTGGAGCCTTATTTTCAAAAACTGTGCACGCAACCCTTTAGGATTTTCTGTTTTCTAAACCTTTGCAGTTTTAACTTTTTCCAAATTCGGCCTTTAAGGGCCTCAAAATTAAGTTTCTAGAAAACTGTCCAGTTAAATCCGAAAATTGGCAGTTTTGTATGTTGTTGGTTTTTGCTTAAAAATTCACACTCACTACCTCAAACGGTCACAGCCGTGAGCCTTCATCAACATGCAGCGATTTCAGCGCGTCGAATACATATTTATCATTCAATCATTCCCTTGTTCATCTTCATGAAAAACACAATATTTGATAAACTTTTCAAGCTTACCCAATCATGTTTTTAGGTAATTAATTTTCTTAACCCACATATTCATCATCATCATCTTCTTCATCATCATCATCTTCTTCATCATTCATCATCATACATAACTTTTCCCTACTTAAACATGTGAAGGCAAATTCATAAACACTTGGTAGGCACATGCAACCCTAAAACTCATTTTAGAGCATAAACTCAAATCCATGCTTAAAACTTAATAAGCAAGATAATCTAAGCTTAGATCAAGAATATAAAAACCATAACATGGAAAGATAAAAACATGAGCTTAAGCTCTTACAAACCATAGCTTGAAATATACATAAATCTCATAAATGAAATTCTTAGTTAGAGAGTTGAGATTATAAGCTTTGAAAGAGTGGTTCTAGATCCTTGCATGAGCAAAAATTCTTGCTCTACTTTCCACCATGACAACCGGTCACCACCTACTTTCTCTCTCTCTTTCTCTTTTTTTTTTTTTTTTTCTAAGTCTAGAAAGGAATAGTTGATGTTGAGAAGGAACTAGAAGTTGGGAAGCCAACTAAATGGCTCAACTCATCACTACCCACATCTATTTATAGGTGGAAAATTTTAAATTTTCCACAATTATTTTTATTTCTAAAATTCTCCTTAAATTGTATATTGGTCCTTAAAAGACAAAATATTTGCCCTCTAGTCCCCCAAGTGGCCGGCCATGCATGTTTTGGAGCCAAAAAAATCTTTTCAAACTTATCTCTAATTAGTTTCCTTGTTCCCCAAGGCCACACAATGTAACCGGCCATTAGGTCTAGTTGGAGGCTGGTTAAGAAAAATCCATAAATCAAAATTTTTATATTTATCCATAATTACTTGCCCTCCAAGTAGGACCATGTTTGGCATTCCTCTTAATACGCAGTCTAATTTCTTAATAATCAAGATAGTGACAATACTGTTTTAACTATCAACAGTATAGTATTGCTGGACTGCAGTCCAGAATTTATCTGTACTTAACTGGACTGCGTATAAGATTTTCTTAGGACTTGAAACTTCTTAGTCCTCCTTGCTCCAAATATTATTCCTGGTTTTTCTGGAGTGATCTCATTCCTTATTCTTACTTCTTCATTCGTAATGACGGTCAGCCATAGTATAATTTCAATACTGATTATTACATTGTAGTACCGTCTTAATCGTTTCTTAAATTATCCTGGTCATTAATTGGCCAGAACAAAAATCATAATTCATGGTTCGGCCTTTTTCATCAAAAAGCCTTATCCTTGACTTAATAAATTATCATTGAGTCTCATAATACTTATAAGAACTCAAACATACTCTGATAATCAAATTAGATCATGAGCTTCATGTTGACATATATGATTCAGACTTAGATTTTTCTTGTATCTAAGGAAATCACAAGTTCGTCAAAATTTTGGGTTGCTACAGTGATTACGTTCAAGATGATTTTTGGTTATGCTAATACCTTAGAAACACATTTGGAGGTCTCTAAACCAAGTAACAACTGTTTCAAAACCGGTCCAAATTTTTAGTCACGGTTTTATGCTCCAACGACCATGTAAAAGACATTTTTAGCTTTCGTCATCAGCCGAAAAGTTTTATATCTAGAAGTTAAGAACAATCCTTTCTCAAATAGAGATTATCCAATTCAGACTTTAAGATCACATTTCAAACTATTATCCAAAACTAGACAGAAACTGGAGTATAGTTAGCTTTTTCTCAAATCGTAAAAGTTTTATATCTCCTAAAATTCTAAAGGTTTCATGAAGATCATCTTTTCTAACAACATCTCTAGAGTAGACTACTAGGATGATTTACAAACTACCGTATGAAATGAGATCTCCTGATAACAGGATCTCTTACCCATGGGGTTTGGCCAAAATGAGTATCTTAGAGGCCGAACTAGATTTAAATCAAAACAGTAAAGTTTAGATGTTGATACGATCTAGAAGTATAATGCATATCGTTTTGTCTAGAAATAAGGTTAAAATTGAGTTTCAGACTAATTTTGAAAAGCGGGCGGCAAAACTGGAACAATCTTCCTTGAATAAGGATTCAGCCATGGTTTTTATACAAATGAACAAGTTTGAAACCAAATTAGCTTTTGGTCAAAACATGAAAGTTTTAGATCATGATGAGATCTAAAAGTTTTTAGAAATGACTTTTACTAAAAATGCTTTAAAAGCATTGTTTTATATGGATTTACAAAATTGGTCCCAAATCGAAAATAAAATAGGTTTGTCTTAGTTTTTCAAAGAAAAGTGTAAGATACAAGCCAAACCAAGTTTTGACCAAAACTGGAAAGTTTAATATCTATGAATTTTAAATAAGTTTCTTGAGGATGATATTTTCTGAAAATGCCTTTAAAGTATAGTTTCATGGTGATTTATGAATTGCTAGAAAACAGGAAAATTCCTGATTACAAAAGTTTCCAAGCTTTGATTTTCACAGAAAATAAGCACGTTAGATTTTGAATTAGGCTTTAAGCTAAGCATAAAAGATTTTTAATTAGGCCTTAGAAACAATGTTATGAGACAGTTTTATGTGATTTACTGAATAAATTCAAAATAGTGAATTTTCTATAATTCATACTATACAGTTATGAAATTTATTAAGCAAATAATTGTGTCAAATATGTAATAAGTTTTTACTTAAACATGAAACTTAAAGATCTTTCTAAAAATTTATAAGATTTGTGAAGAAATCTTTTACAGAAAATGTATTTATTTTAAGTATAAACCTCGCTTACAGTATGAAAACTATAATTTTCAATCTTAAATGTCTTTTATGAAATGTACTTCATGATTATTGTAATGTATGCTTGAATAGTTATATAAGATGTCAGTTTTGAATTATTTTATTCAATGCTAGTTTTGAACTTTTTAAAGAACGACATGTTTAAGAAATGCAAGTCTTTAAGCCTTGTTTTAAATACTTGCTTTATGATATGTTTTTAAAACACATGTTTTATGAAGATATGTTTCATGATGATATGTTCAAGTTCTATGTTTAAGATTTATGTTGAAGTATGACATATTGCATACTTCCATGCTTGATGCCATGACTTACATGTTTTAAAGCTATAATGATATATGTCTCAGTTTTATAGCTTTGAGGTTTTATGTTAAGGTATGATATACTGTATACTCACCATAAAATAATTAACAAGAGTAAGACAAGACAAGTTAAGGGTGTCGTACCAACTTTCCACAAGGGGAAGATCAGTTCAGTTAATTTCAGTTGATCTGGAGCAAGTCTAGTCTATGATCTCGATGCTATTGGGGACCTTGCAAACCCATACAACCCGATGATCACGAGCGTTCGGTATGACATCAGGGCCCATAGATAAGATAAGATAAGAAAATCCATCATCATTAATAATGGATAATTCACAATCAAGCATAAACGGATCATGCATATTTTGTGATATGTTTTTAATTATTTTGTGAGGATATGTTGGTACTTGCTAAGCGAAAGCTCATCATAAAATGTTCATACTGTAGGTAAGAAACCCGTAGTTTAAAAAGATAGACTGAGCACGCTATGGAGCGAGTGTGAAGGGTGGTCATGGATATCACTACGAAGTTATTTCCGTATTTTGAACAATATATGTTTTAATATAAGTGTTATACAGTTTATATCATATAAGTATTTTTAATATGCTATTTAAATTTCTATTAGTAAGCAATTAACTAATCAAGTATGGACAGTTAGTTCTAAAACTATCAATTAGTTTTGCTTATGTCTTTTCAACATATATAAATTGTACAATTATATGATAATTGCAGAAAGATTTAGATTTCTATAATGGGGAAAAAAAAAAAGAAGTTCCGCAAATTTAAGTCTTATAAGATAAGTAAATTATGTAGTTTAAGTGTGTTAAGTAACAGCCATACAAGGCGGGTCATTACAGAGTTGGTATCAAAGCGGGTATTCTGCCATCCTACTTCACATCGTTACGCGCTAGCTCTTCTACTGTCCAAGTAAGTTAGTAAGATTTATACTGATATTTAGTTATGATACTTGACATACCGATAGATCCTCGATTGAGGTAACCAACATGTCAACTTGACATTCTAATATATGAATGGGCATAGAAGACTATGTATTATAGCAAAAATTCACAATGAAGAGATCCTCTTCGAAAGATGTCAAATTGAGCAACAACTATAAGTCGACTGAGACACTGCTAAGATGTCCTAGCATGGTGGATAGCATGGAGTAGTAACAGCCTAGAGATTAACTAAATTTTCAAATCAGCTTACAGCAGAGATAGTACCGACACTTCTTAAGGCCGCACTAGATATGGAATGGGATTCTAAAAACCATATTTTCATATCGTAATGACCGATCCACTTCTAAGTATTGAAGGAGCGTGCATAATGCAATGGGCTCAAAGTAGAATTTTAGCACGGGGATTCACCCGCAAACTGGTGGTCAATCAGAAAGGATCATTCAACCTTTAAAAGATATGCTAAGATCGTGTATCTTTGACTTTAAAGAAAATTGAGATCAGAAGCTATCTTGATTAATTTTCACGCAACAACAAATATCACGCATTTATTCAAATGACACCATATGAAACTTTTGATTAAAGGAACTACGGATCCTTGATTTATCGGTATGAAACTAGGGAAAAGAAGCTTAAGACCCACACTTCATCGGAAACACAACATAGGATGTGAAGATGATTTGACAAAGGTAAAATTCGGCCCACAATAGGAAGGGGGAAAAAAAAAAAAAAGCTATGTGAAATGGAGTTGTAGACCATTAGAGTTTCCATTCAAGAGACTTAGCTCTCTAAAAGGTAACACCAATGAAGTGTTTGATAAGGTTTTAACAATAAAAGAAAGCTTAATTGACTCCTTAGAATACTCAAGAAAGTCGTAATTCTTGACTAAGATTTGACGCTAATGCCTAAGTTAATCTAAGTGTACAATGTTTTTCACATCTTTCTGTTGAAAAACCATTATGTTAGACCCGTATCATGCAAAAAGTCAAGAACCAATTAACGTTCAAGCAAATTTTCTCTATGAAAAAAAACTAATTTCTACTTTTAGATCGCAAAGGGAGAGAATGTTGAGAAAGCCATTGAAGAACAAGAAGAAAATGAGAAAACGTTACTCAGGAATTGTTCTAATTTTTGATGATAAATGCGAGGCAGTATTCCAGGACCTCAAACGGTTCCTGTCGACTGCACCAATCTTGCCAAGTCGATCGACGATGAGCCGCTCCTATTATACTTGGTTGTATCACCACCATTAGTGTTGCATTGGTCCAAGAAGAAGGGAAGAAGCAACAGCCAGTCTCTACATGAGCCATACACTCAATGATGCAGAAACACGCTATCCGATGATAGAAAAACTTGCGCTTGCTTTAGTTACAACTGCCCACAATTTGAGACCACACTTCCAATGCCATTCTATCATCGTGACGACTGCCTTCCCATTGCATTCCATTCTCCATAAGCCAGAAGTCTCCGGTTGACTCATGAAGTGGGCTATTGAATTAGGTGACTTTGACATCATTTACTAAAATAGAACTACTCTTAAATCCCAAGTACTTACAGATTTTGTAGCGGAGATGACACCCAAAGTAGCATCGACTCAAAATCCCGAGACTCCACCTACCAAGTGAACTCTTCAAATCGATGGTTCATCCAACGTGAAAGGCAGCGACATAGTCATTTATTTGAAGACCCCTTACTAGAGAAATCATTGAATAATCATTCTGTCTTGGCTTCAAAGCCTCAAATAACAAAGAGGAATATGAAGCCATGGTAGCTGGCCTCTGGTTTGCCAAAGCCCTTAGCGCGACGCGACTGAAAGTGGTGAGCGACTCGCATCTCGTCGTAAACCAAATCAGTGGATATTACACTACACGTGACACAAAGATAGCAGCCTACTTGGAAATGGTCAACCAGCTCCGATCCGAATTCGAGAAGTATGAAACAACCTAAGTCCCGAGAGAGTCAAACACACGCATTGACGTGTTAGCCACCCTTGGTTTTTTAACCAATTAAGCCTAAAGAGAACAGTCCCCATCGGTTTCCTAGAGTCACCTTGCATCAACAAGTTCGCTTTAGTCTACTTGCTCAACATTGACTCCGGTGACACATGGATGAATCCAATCATTCACTATATACAGCATGGAGAAGTCCTCGCCGACAAACAACAAGCTCAGAAACTGAAGATTCAATCTGCTTGATACTTTCTCATCAGTGAGAAATTTTACAAGCGCTCATTCTCTAAACCCTACTTGTGTTACCTCAGACCTGAAGAAGTGCATTACGTCATCCGAGAGATCTACGAAGGCGACTGCAGTAATCACTCCGGCCCGAGATCATTTATACACAAAGCATTGAGGCAAGGATTTTATTGGCCCACCATGAAGGCCGATGTAAAAACATTCACCAAGCACTGCGACAGTTGCCAACGCTTCGCCTTGATTATACACTCTCCTACCAAGTTGCTATCAGCCATAAGTAGTCTGTATCCCTTCATGAAATTAGCTATAGATGTTGTTGGACCACTTCCTCTCGACTCCAGGCAAAGGAAGTTCGTTTTGGTTATCACATATTACTACTCCAAGTGGGTCGAGACAGAAGCTTTTGCTCAAGTCAAAAAAGCCGAGGTCGAAAGTTCATTTGGAAAGAAGTTATTTATAGGTTTGAACTCCCCAAAGAGATCGTCTCTAACAACATAACTCAATTCACTTCCGGCTTTTTTCAAGACTTCTGTGATAGGTGAAAGATTACGCTCAGTTTCTCGATCTCGAGATACCCATAAAGCAACGGTCAAGCCAAATCAACTAGACAATCATGAACAACCTTAAGAAGAAACTCGAGAGTTATAAGAGAACATGGCCAGACAAACTACCCCGCATACTTTAGGCCTACCGAATGACTCCACATACTATAACCGGAGAATCTCATTATTTACACATCTACGGAGTCGACGCCATCACTCCTACCAACATCGGAATGCCCAACATCGAAATGCAGCTTGCATGGCCAAACGAGGAAGTCAACAATCAAATGCTAGCCGATAACCTTGATCTACTCAAAGAAAAGCGAGATAAAGCATTGACTCGACTGGCGTGCTTCCAATAAGCTACAGCCCGACACTACAATTCTAAGGTTAGATGGAGGCAATTCAAGAAGGGGACATAGTTCTAAGAGAGGTTTTTCAAAACACAAAGCAATAAGGAGTTGGAAAACTTGCTCCGAACCGGGGACCCTACCGAGTCACCGAGGTGATTAGACCAGAAGCTTACAAGTTAGAAGACCTTAGAGTCCTAGCCCAGCGACCATGTAATGCACTACATTTGCGGAAGTATCATACCTAAGATCGACCCGACGAAGCCTACCACTTCCCAAGTCAATCGTCTATCCTTAGATTTATTTTTCTATTTCTAGTCTTTATTTATATCATTTAAATTTCAAATAATTCAAGCTTTTCAGCTTTTACTTAGTAATCGATGTAAATAGCCATAGGATTATAATAATTGAACTACACTCGAGCTTGATCCCTAAACATGGGTACGTAGGCAGCTCGTGTACTATAAACGAGTGCATCTCGACCTAGCAAAAATCCTATGTTCCCCTATCCAATTTTGTTTTGCGGCAAGGATGAGTCGATTTCCCAAGAGTCAAGCCAATGCACATGTTGCCCGGTCAACACCCGAGCCTGCAAAATCGACTCAATAATCAGGTACGTGACCGATTTGATTCATTCTACTAGTGAGAATTTCCCCTCATAAAAGGAAATCACTCAAAATCTTCCAATCATAGAGGAGAAGTCTCCGACCATGGAGCCGAAGCATTCAATTAGAAGGCAATTTCCTCTGACCATGAAGATGAGCGGAGAGAGAAGTAAGACGTATTACACCACCGTATAGGAAGTTTGGATGATGGGTGCCCAAGTCACTAGAGCCCATAAAACCGCCACAGGGCCGTACTCTCACGGGTCTCCCTTCACCCGTGGGACCACCCACAACATACAGTGTTACAGTATAAGGAATGATCAACCACACTGGTTTGGAGTCTAGGCCAGTGCCACGACCCGTGAGCTGTTTTAACCGCGGTCATAGCTTTCGTGTCTCGTGTTCCTACATAAAATACTTCCATGACTCGACAAAGTCAAAGGAACACCTACTACTTAACATAGAAGCCCCAGCTCAAGTTAAGGGCCCTACACCGGGCTGATTCCTCACCTAATGAGATATACCAATCGGCAATCATGCTACTACTGACCTGGCAAGTTGATGCCGGAACCATGCTGATGCCAACCTTGAGTTTATGCCAACCTGAGAGTCAAAGAGCGAGCGACAACATCATTCTGGTCAAACCATCTAAACATTCTATCTCTCTTGCGAGCCCCAATTCTTTAAGCTTCTCCCGATTTTAAATTATAGAGCAGTGGCTTAAGAAAACAGATGGGACCAGTCGAGGTCAACGACTACACAAATGTCCTTCTCTCTTCAAGTTCTTGTCCAATTCCCAAAAAAAAAAAAGGACAAGAATTGGGGGGAGGAGAGGTTATATGATAGTTAAGCTACCAATCATCCTAAAAAATCCTATCAATCGACCGAACATTTGGTACACACACCAAACAGTCAATCACAACTCGCCATCAAACCTGTTCATGTAAACATCAGGTTAAAAAGCATATACATAGCATGCAATCATCTATTATCCTACTGTTTATGTCACATATGTAGGAATCAAGTTAAACGGTGTCCAAAATGCACAAAAAATATAACTCATAGCCTGAGTCATCTATGATTTGTAGACGAAATATTGTCTTTGGTCCACGAGCAGAAAAGAAAGGTATGGTACAAAAAAGGGGGATCACTCAGTAGCCTTGGACAACTCCTTAGTTTGATCATCCTTCGACTCGACTATAGGAATTGACTTGACAGTGTCCTCCTTTAGTTTATCCGAGGCTCCAACAGTCTCAGTGGCCACATCTTTGGGCTCTACTATTCCTCCGGGTCAGACATGTACTCAGCAAGTTTGGCAATCTCGGCCTTTATGTCAGCAAGAGCGAGTTGACCATCACAAAACGTCTGGAGCAAGTCGAGACGAGCCCTCGAGTAACCAATAACATATTGGCCTTCTGGCTCCTCCTCAAGCTACTTAATCCACTTGCCCTAGACCTTCGAGGATGCTTTGTTGTCCATAAGCTTCTTTTTCAAGTCCTTCATGGTCTTCTTCTCAGTTGACAGCTTTTTGCACAACTCAGCAATCCTTCGGTCCCTCTTGACCACAAGCTCCTAGATCTTAGTATAGCGATAGGAAACAACGAGCCCATACTGCATGTTTTGCAATGACGACAAACATTAAACCAATTCCAAGACCAATGAAGTAACAACGAGCATATAAGTGAATCACCAACCTGGATCGAACCACTGGAGTACGAGTCAACCAGCTCGCACAAAGGTTGGCTAAGGAGATAATACAAATCAGCTTAAGTGAGCAATCCTGAGCCGACAACTGTAACAGACTTTGAATTGTTCTGAAGAGACACCGAGTTAGGAAGCATCAGCTCGTAAATCTCATATTTATTCCAGTTTTTCTTCTACGACCGAGAAGTTGAGGATGATTTGGGTGAACCAAAACTGAGGTTAATCAACTCAGCAACATATTTTCCTAAGCCCTCAGCTTTACCTTTGTCTAACCGAGGACTTGGAACTCCCCATCTTCCCTATCACCCCGACATGGGACAGAAACTATTTCTTTAAGTTAAGAGTTGCAAAAAGTCAAAAAATACAAGTTCAGTGGATGCACCAACCGTTCTTCACCAAACTAACCAAGAAGGGCAAGAAAACATACTAGCCATCACGGCATAAACAGAAGCAGAACGAGTCCTCGCAGCAACTCAAGGAGTCGCAATAACATGTTTGGTGACCTGAAGCTTAACAAGTCGACTGTGAACCTTTGGAGTCAACTTTGGGGGCTTGTTCAACACCCGCTCTGCAAACAAACAAAAAAACAAGGTTAGTGATAGTAAAAGATCATCAAGTCAACTCAAGAAGTGTAAGCACTCATCGGTTTACCCCAAACCAAATGGAGTGACCCAATCATAGCTCAGAGCATCAACCGAACCGTGGATCATGGCATATCGGTTCATCCAATCATGATCCGTGAACTGAACCTCCTCAAAAGAAATTTTGTTTCTTTTCTTCTGTGCCAAGATAAACCACCCCTTGGACAGGGAGTTTTGCTTTAGCGAGTAGAGGCAACAAAGATCATCCACCGCAGTTCCATATTAGATCCCTAATGCTAAAATCCCATATAACGCTCTCCAAGTGTTAGGCATCAACTACCCAATCACGATGCCATAGTAGTGTAGGAACTCGGAGGCTAACTCCGGCAAGGAGAATCTCATTCTCGACAACAAATAAAGCTCGTAGAGAGCAAATCAACCCTCTCGGGGGCTATCCGCCCTCTCAGTCAAGTCAGGAACTCGAATCTTAATCCCATCTGGGATCCCAAACTTCTCCCACCATAACTTGACCTCCTCGGCCTTCAACTTCAAGGCCGGATTCTTTTTAAGGTAACCGAAGCCGATAAACTTCACGTCAGCCTCGCCAATCTAATCCTCTCCTTCCCCAACTGACTTTTTAGATAGAGTCACCGACGGCTCACAATGGCGGCGTTCACTCGAGCCAGCCTCGTCCGACTCACCTATTAGAGCTGAACTACTTAACATCGCCATGATTTTGTCCATTTCAAGCACAAACAAAAAAATTTTTGAAATTCTTTTTCTTCTTCACCATTTGTTCTTTTGTCCTAGGAAAGCCAAAGATCCAAACTCAATTTTGGAACGAACTCTCTTTCTCCTCAAACGAAGAACACCATACTCAAACCCTATGGGTTTCGTAAAATATCTACCTAAATCGCAACAATAAAGGAGTATCGAGTCTCCCTGCAATGAATGGAAGCAAAAATTTGAAAAAGAAGAAGCAAAGAATGAGAAATTACCTTGAGCAATGAAGCTTGGAGACTCGGCACTGGAGGAGAAAGAGAAAGAGAGTGCGAGAGAAGCTTCTGGCTTTTCAAATGAAGAAGAAATGAAGAAAGAAGGAAAATTTTGTGTTTTATCGAGCCCATAATCCATTAACAACCTCTCATCAATTAGACGGTTGCGAACACTTGATCTACATGGCCCAAAATCCTTTTGTGTGCAACATCATTTTAACCTCCAGGAAATGTGCCTTGGCCTTTGCAACTTGCTCCACATGATTCCCCATCATAGACTGCAACCGCTCGACTCGCAGCAATGCTCCATGAGGAATAAGTTGCTAAACTACCACTTGGGGTAACCCAAGGAACTGTCAAATCAAGTCGTCAGCTCTTTAGCTCGATCAACGTGCTCAACTACATGAACACTCCTTCAGTCGATTTTCATCAACTAAGGAGTAGGGGGGTTACTGTTGAGGTCAGATTTCATATCTTAACTCTCACAGTCCACGTGGCAACGTAAATCAAGGAAATCAACTCAAGAATCAACCTAACAGCTCATCAGGCCAACTCAAGACCCTATCAGATTGAGCCAAGGCCCAGCGACTCAAGAAATCAGCTTGAGAATTGATTTAGGCACCTACCCAAATTCATAGCATGAAAAATATCAAGAAACCTTCCTTATTCATCCTTGTGCAAGAATCGCACCAAGATCAGCCCATATCAGGCCAAGAATTAGCCAAAAAGTTTACTTTCCCTTTCTGGAAAAGCTATTCAAATAAGGAAGGTCAACCTAGATCAAGAAGAGGCAACTTTCCTTGACAAAATATAGCATGTTTAGCACCAAAACAAGCATCAACTATCATCTATAAATATATGGCATCATCATATGCCCGGAGGATCCTGACTTTTGTCACAGAGCATCCCAGATTTCCTGGAATTCCTTACTTCCTGCATATACTCCCGATTATCTCTACTCCCCAAAATCTCTCTCTATTTTCTACAATCCCCGATTCCTCTCATCCTATTCTCTTTGCTACGGCATTCACTATACTCTTTTATCAACTATAGTGAAATCTCATAAGCCACCATAGAGGACCAGCTTTCACCTTGAGAGTAAACTTTTATAAATCTCTTGTGTTCTCTATTTTATTTACTATACTTTGTTCTTATTTTGCAGCTAATACTAATGGTCAACTCAATACACGCCTAGTTAGCTCAACAATACAGCCGTAGGTCGTAACCCGACTCGATCCAACTCGACTGTAGATTTTACCCTCTACAAAGTATATATGATATTTTTTTTTCTTTTTTAATTTTTAATTTTTCATTAATCAATGTCTCAAATTTATATTAAAAATCTAATTTTTTTAAAGATAAATTCAGTACTTATTGTAAATCCGATATTTATTAGAAAACACTTGCTTGTAAATCCAACATTTCCTAATAAATATTTACTGATAAATGGGATATTTATAGGTAAATATGATATTTACTAGTAAATATTTATTAGTGAATTTGATATTTACTGGTCATTCCGATATTTAACGGTAAATCTGGAATTTACAAGTAAATATATACTAGTGAATCCTCTATATATACAAGTATTTTTTCCAGACATTACAATTACATATCGCTTCTTTATTTGGTTATATGTTTACTCTTTTCTTCGTGGGTGTGATCCCACTAATCACCCTTTGAATATTCTCCTTTAGATTTTAGTTAACTGATTCTGTTGATCATTATATGCCTCTTTTAGCCGATTCGGTTGCCATTATTTTGAAATAAAAATGTATACATGGTATTCTTTGTTAACTTATTGTACATCCACTCATGATATTGATCTGTGAGATTGGTTCTTCGCTGAGTCGATTTTATCTATTAGGCAGTCAAGAATAATAATTTCTTCATATTTTGGTTATTCAGATTGACCCATGTACTGACCGTATCAGAGAAATAGACTCAGAATGTAAACATACATTAATATAGGTTCAAGGATATCAATACAATGCCTTCTATACTCTAATAAATTGATTTCGAAATCCGCACTAACGAGGAGATATTCTTCAACAATTTCTGGATGAGAAGGACGTAGAATGAGAATGATAATTTTCTGTCATTCTTTTATATTTTGATGAAAAGAAGATATTAAAATTGCCTAAATTAAACAAATATGTCATCACTGAATCGGGACTTAAATTGGTAAAAGAATCTAAGTTAGACTTTTTTGATTTGTCTAGTTGGAAAACAAATGAGAGAAACAATTTAAATGAGTACCATTAAATGTGTTGAGGTGGGAAAACCAGACAAATTCTTACTCTTTTTTTTTTTTTTTTTTCTCATTAAAACAATTTTAAAAAAAATAGAAACAATGAAAAATTCTTCATATACTGAATATGATACTATCTTTACCTAGTTTTCATTAATATATATATATATATATATATATATATGTCTATTCTTTGTTGCCCCCTCATATTAGCTTTTCAAAGAAAATTGTGGAGACGATATGACAGGGATAATAAACCAAGAAATGGTAATAAAACAACGCAACATGTAAAGTAAAAGTCTCCATCATTCGAAACAAAGAGGACATGATGATTTTGGAGAGTAATAATTAAAATCAATTAATTAAAATCACAATTGATTTTTAAGGTACTCAAAAGTCAAGGGCTGAAAGACATGAGACGCTTCCTTCTCTATCATCTCTAACTGCCACCCAAACAGGAGCATGTACACCACCCAGTCTCCACCGCCGGTCGGGACCGGCATCGGCATCACGTAGCCGCAGTCCCCACCCCACGGAAAATGGTATGACCCGAAAAATGGCCTGCCCCACCCGAAATCCACCTCCGAGACTGGGAACCGTTGACCGGACGAGACCACAAAAGAAGGCCCTTCTTCCCTCCCATAAGTGTAAACCCTAGTTATCCCGGCCACCGGACGGAGAGCCTCAACCCAATCAATCAGCCCCAAGAAATGCTCTTTCGTCGCCACTCCTTCGAGACACCCGTGAACTTCTCCGGCAACTCGGTTCAGCGGCTCCTCCACTAGGTCACCTACCTTCTTACCGGTAAAAGCAATGGACAGGACGTTGCCAAAGTAGGCATTCATGCTCACTTTGTCTCCGGTGTCAGTTAACGCCCTTCGTCCATCGACAACGATTCCGACCCTGCAAAGCTTTTTGGCATCGGTGATCGGAGAGCTTTTTGCCACGGTCTTCCACAGGAGTGCGCTGAATGATTCAAGCTTGGTTCTCTTGCAGCTCTCGGAGCTAGCAAGAGACTGGAGGCGGTCAAGCTGTTCAGCTTTGACGTAGTAAATGCGGCTAGTGAGACGGTGATTGTCGACTGATGGTGGAGGGTCTTTCGGAGGCGGCAGGGAGGTGACGGAAATGTACATGTTGTCACATGAGGGGTCGATACGTCCGGGGCGGCGAGGGTTGAGCAGAGACCGCCGGAAGAATGGGAGACAAGTGATGGGTTTGGACTGAGCAGATTCCGCCCACGAGACTAGAAACATGTTGGCGGAGTATGCGTCGGCGACACGGTGGTCAAATGAGCAGGCCACCACTAGGCCACCACACTTGAGCTCCGTTGCCTGTAGGCATCATTGTAACGACATCAATGAAAAAATAAAAAAATGAATAAAGATAAAATTAATCTAACAATAATTCACATTAAAGTTCGAATCTTCTACTATCAATAAAATAAACGAATACACTTTACTAGTTTAATAAAATTTTATTTAAAAAAATGAATAAAGATAAAAATAATCTAACAATAATTCACATTAAAGTTCGAATCTTCTACTATCAATAAAATAAACGAATACACTTTACTAGTTTAATAAAATTTTATTTAAAAAAATGAATAATTGAATTTCTTTAATTAAAAAAAAAGAAGTTGAAAAATAGGGGGAAAATAAATATTAAAAGATAATTGTTTAAAACAAATAGTGGTTCATTTATTGATTGGTTGGTGCAAAAAGGATTTAAAATAGAATTAAATTATAATGGTTGTTGTACAAAAATAAGACGAGGTAAGTAATAATAAATATTTAAATTTTAATAAATGGATAATTTAAGAAAGGGGTGAGGAAAATAGATTGAGGGAGGTCTATAGATGTTCACCTCAATTATTATTAAAAAAAAATTATTATTTTTTTATTACTATCATATTGGATTCTTTTGGGTAATTACTGTAATCACTGACCGTCTTGATAACGAAATTCATAAATAGTAACTCGAACTACTACTTCTACTTCTTTTTTGAAACAAACTTAACATAAGCAACCTAAAAACTGAGAAAGAAAACCACCCCCCCCCCCCCCCCTCTGAGAATTAAACCTTAACTCTCATCTTGATTATAATCTCAAATATGTTTTGTTAAAAATCCTGTGACAAAAACCCAATAAGAAAAAAACCGCAAGGGAAAAGAAGTAAATATTTACCAAAAGGTTGGCTACTTAGAAAATCTACATTAATTCTATAATTATACCATTTTTTCAATTAAGGACAAACAAGAATTAGATAGTTGGGAGTACACTTAACCTGTGATGAGAATTTTTTTTTTTTTGTTATTATTGTATGAGTTCTATGGGTGCTCATCTTATCAATTTGAAAGACAATCTCATAAATTTTGAATATATAATCCAAACCTTTATTATTTCTTTTCATCTATTGAACTAGCCCCAATGGAGCATCAATGATGAGATTACTTAATTAGCCGAAAAGGGGTGTTATGTAAGAAAAATCCAGCGTCACGCGTAATTAAGAACTTAATTATTAAGAAGAATGCATTTCGGATTAAAATGTACACTTCCAATACCATTTGGTTAATGTTTTTGGTTAAGAGTTTTCTTCTCAATTAGAAAAGAGCATATCAATGTTTGGCATGACAAATTCACTTGCAGAGTAGTTCGTCCACCACCACCCCCCCACCCACCGCCCGGCCCCCCCAAAAGGAATATGTGTTAAGCCAGTGACAAAAGAAAAACAAAACAAAAAACAAAACAAAAAGCAAACAAAAAAAAATAACAAAACTATTTATCGACTTTTATTGGTGATTGGTGCAATCATCACCCAATTATTCTTTCTTTTTTTTTTTTTTTTTTAACTATGTGTGAATTATCTTATTCAAATGTACTATAATTTATATGGTGATACATTATTAATTAAGAAAATAAAATAAGAAATTATCCCTTCATGCCATGCATGGATTTGATATGTGTGTGTGTGTGTGTGTGTGTGTGTGTAGTCTTTGTTTTTTTAATTCAGGATGTACCTTGTTACTTGTCCTTTCCCAATTTGACGATCTTGGGAAAAGAAAAAAAATCAAAAGTTTTTATTCTTGTCTTGGTTATATCCGGTTACTATATGCGTCGTGATTGCTTATATCATTTGACTAATTAAGAAAGTTCACAAATCATCAGTCGGAGAAGTCGGAGACTAATCTGATGTAACCACACCCCAATATAATACAATTATTTTAAAAATAATATTTAGTTTTGTTCCGTGTTATTTTAGATCGTCATAAGATTTTGATCACATACCGTTAAACTTATATACTATTATTTTGTTTTATTATTATGCGAATATTGTGGGGTTTTAACTTGGTTTACTTTATTAGGAAAGTATAACAACCGGTTGTTTTTTCTCAGCTTTTTCATGGCTTTTTGTAGTTCTTAATTTTTCTTCTTTGGATTTTATGCTTGTACCCTTGGGGTAGGTATTATTCGATTTTCATCACTGTGTGTTTTTTTTATTTTTTCCCTCCTCTCTCTCTCCCCCCATTTAATTTAGAATACTTGAGTGAGAGATTAAAGTGGGATGAGAGACGGGCATAGGGTGCCAACTTAATTGTGTGACGTAAGTTTTTCTTTTATATTTTATGTTAATTATCTCTTTTCTTCATTTTTGAAAAAAATATTATGTTATTTTTTTATTTACAAACGCATCTCGACCAAAAATAAAAAATAAAAAACTCATATGCATGCATTGTACCAATAATGTCAATTAATCTTTTCAACAAGTAAACTGATGTCATGGACTTATTTTCTCCCAACTTTAAATATGTGTTTAAGAAAATTAACAGTACTACATATATCTGTTACGGTCAAGCTGTTAGGTATTAGTCCTGCCTAATCTCTCTATTTTGTACCGACTCAAAAGCTGCAAAAGAAATTGCTTGTCTTTTTTAAATAAAGAAATTGCTTAATACCAATTTGATCTTGTAGTTATTTAACATATACCATTTCGTTTAAGCGAAAACTGAAACACGTATTAAGAAATAGTATTGTTCTTCTCTAAATTGATAGAAGTAGACAAATTGAAAAATAAAATGGAAAAAATCCCGAGAATAAAAACCTAAGAAGTTTAGGTCTTGAAACGGTAAGAGATTAAAATTAAAATTAATTAATTGTTTCTTAAAGTGTGTTTGGTAGGAAGGAGAGTGAGGGGGAAAAAAAGAGGGGAAAATAATAACCTAGCTAAGTGAAGAAAATATTATTGTTCAAATGTTCTTTTTCTCCCATCTTTCATTTGAAAAAAAAAAAAAAAAAAGAGCCTTAAGTGAAGGAAATGAGAAAGGAGGGAGAGATATTTTCTCTCACAATGTTTGAATGAAACAAAGAAAAGAAAAAAATAAATCTCTTCTCTAATCGCTTGCTTTCTCTTTTCCATCGTACCAAAGCAATCATTAATATCAAAATATTTTCAAAAATCCCTCCACTCCTTCCTTCCATTTTTTTGGCCTATCAAAAACATGCTTAAGTTTGCTTCTCGTAGATATATTTTCAAAACACTAATTAAAATTTTTTATATATATAAAAGTCTGTATGTAAAAAGTTTTTTCCTATTAATATTAGCACCAGGGTCAAAGCTAGAAAACTATTTCAGTGGGAGCGTACACCAAATCTTTTTTTTTTTTTAAGATTAAATATATTTTAAAAGGATTATATGAGAATTTTAAATTTTAAAGGGTTTATGTGAAAATTTTTAGTTTTAGTGGGATAAAATAGTAAAAGTATACACTTTTTTTTATATAAAATTTAATTTAGTAGGGATCATATGAGAGTTTTTTATTTTTAGTGGATACAAAATATGGATTATATGACAATTGTTTAATTTCCGTGAGGGTAAATTATAAAAATAATAAAACTTTTAAGATAAAAATAAAATAACACAAAATTTTATAGGCCCCACTGGCACCCCCTATATCCGCCACTGATAAGCACTCCCCTAACTTTTTTCGTCCTTTAGAAAGAACTGCCCAAAAACTTTATTATAAAAGAAAATACATTTTTTCATCTTACAGTACTATAATCTCCCGTCTAAAAATATTCATGATTAATCATTTGAGGCGATTTTTTTTGTTTTTTTAAAGGAAGAGTCGTATTTAAAAAGGAAAAAAAAAAAGAAAAAAATAAAGGAAAGGAGAAGAAGAAGAAGAAGAAATAAACAGTATGCAAATCTAACAAGGATCTAATGAAATTCCGAGATTTTAAAATATTTTTATATTTCAATATTATAAAGTGAAATTATTTAAAAATACACTGACCTGCACGGCCATAACGCCACGCTTCTTCTCGGGCACCAGTTTTCCTTCGACGCTCTCATCAGGATTATAGAAGTCAAGCTCTTCAAGCTTAACGTCTGCAAAGGCTTCTAGGAAGTCGACACCGCGGTTATTGCAAAGAATCTCCGGCTCTCCAATGGAGTTCTGGACCACCTCACCGGCAAGGGCATAGAATGGCACCAGGGCTTGGGCCATGGCCTTTTTCAGCACCCCAACCTGCATGTAGAACGACCCGACGGTGGTGATGGGCTCATCCTTATGATCATGATCAAGGCTGGACGCCGGTGGCGGCGGCATCTTCTCGTAGCAGAAGAAGACGCTGAAGTCGAGCGGCGGTAGGAGAAGGTCGAGGTTGGACATAGGCAGCCAGTGCTCTTGGAGTGGGAGCACAGGTGCAACCACCTCTTCCTTTCTCACTGTCACTTTGAATGGCCTAATTGCTTCATCTTGTCCTAAACCCATCTTTGGCCTGTCTTTTTCCCTTTCTCTCTTTTGAGGTTCTGTTGTACTATTTCGTATGAGAAATTAGAGGAACATGCTTGGACTATTTAAGAAAATATTATTGAGAAGAAACCAAGAAAACGGACGTTGTCTGTAGGGTTATTCACGTTTTTGTATCTTATATTTTGCTTTTATTCACAAGGTACACTATTTGTTTTGAATTTTTACATTTGTATACAATTAGATTATACTGAATATATAAATTTATACCCTTTTTTTGTCAACACTTAATTTTGACCTCCAAATGCCCAAATTACCCTTAAAAAAAGACTACAATTATGTATTATTTATATTTTTATACCAATTATTTTGTTTTTATTCAAAAACATACAATTTATTTGCAAATTTTACATTTTTATATTATTATATTACATTTAGTATATAAATCTATATATTTTCTTGATCGATGCTTAATATTTAAATTTAAAATATCCAAAATACTCTTGAATTTAAAATTAAAAATAATCAAAGAAGTTCTTATTTAAATTATAAAGTTAAAATTCTCTTGTCCCACTTGGCAATTAGAATTTCCTTGATTACTTTTCATTTTAAATTCAAGGGTATTTTGAATATTTTAAATGTAAAAATTTAACGTTGATCGAGAAAATGTATAGATTTATGTACTAAATGTAATTTAGTAATATAAAATGAAATTGTAAAATACATTGTATACTTTTGAAATAAAACAAAATGCATGGTATAAAATGAAAATAAAAGTATTTCTTTTCAAGGGTAATTTCTGAATTTTAAGCTCAAAAATTAAGTTTGCCCGAGAAAAAATATAAATTTATATATTAAACGTAATCTGATAATATACAAATGTAAAAGTTTATAACATAATACATAATTTCTAATAAAAGAAAACTACACAGTACAAAAATATAAATAACCCTTGTTTATAGGCACTATTGGGAAGTTATTGTAGCCCTTACAAATTTTAATTCTAGTTTGTTGTGTCCACTTGAGTTGGAATTTTAAAGATATTTTGATTAGAGTTGAGTTAATATTTAGAATTATGCATTTGGTTGAAAATACTGCTGGAGTTAAAAAATATAAAATCTTAAAATATGTTCTTGAAAAAATAGCAATTTAAATCTTTTTTCATTTTCTGGTCATTCTTTGATTTTTTTTTTTTTTTTTTAATATCTCATTTCTGTTTGAAATAAAAAAGTTACGGATTTTTAAATTTGAGTTTTTAGGAGAGATTTAGATATGGTAAGAGTGAAATTAACTTACCTCTAGAGGAAAACAAAACAAAATTTTTTTGGAAAAATTTGATTGGAGTGGACCAGTCAAATTTGAAAGGTAAAACCGATTTCCAGTTTTCCACTTATATCAACTACATAGTACAAACATTATACAGTTTCTAATTCTTTCTGTCTCAACTTCTCAAATTCTTTTGTTCTCTGATCTATTCCAACTCTTATAACCATCTTCTTTCCTTTGCCTTGATAAGCTTTATGTTTCTTCTTCTTCTTCTTTTTTTTTTTTTTTTTTTTTTGAAGGGTTAAGCTTTATGTTTGCTGTAAGCTTTCTTGCTTGGTTTTCTCCTTTCGTTACTTTATGTCCATGATTTTTCCAGATTTACATCAACGGAGGAGAATCGTAGGATCTGCTAATTGGAAGCTTCGTCTTCCTTTTTACCTCTGTCTCCTCTGCTTTTCTATGTCCACTTAGGGATGACTTTGTTACTGCAGATAACCAGTTACGATGATGTAAAAATAGATGGTGACCACTACAGTTATTTGCCTTGGATGCTAGTTAGACATGTTGTTGTTGATGCAGTATTTCGTTTCCTCTTCATTATTATTTCTTTTTGGCTCCACTTAGTGCTGGTTCTAGGCATGAGGCATGCCAACATTAAGAGATTGCAATTTTTTCTGTCTTTTTATTTATTTATTGTAATATCTCTCTTGGTCTTAATTTCTTTGCTTTCCCATTTTGTCATTTGTAGATTCTTGAATATAAAAAGTGCGGTTCAAATTTTGGTTTTGGAACAAAGGAATTTTTTGTTCTTATTTATGATGGATAGCTTTTCATAACATTTATCAAGAGGTAATTTATTAAGTAGTGAGGTTTCTCATTATTTATTATATTTTTACAATTCTTTCTCTTTAAGGACTTCTCGATTTCTATTTCTCCTCCTTAGATTTGTTAACTGAGTTTTTATTTATTTTTAAAAATTTTTAATCGATTCTTTTTGCTTGATCATCTTTTAATTATAATGAAATTGTTGTTCTTGATACGGGGTTAATTTTTTCAGTTTATTGGTTACAGCTTCATCAATTCAAGATACAAAAGCATTGGAAATTATTCAATACATCAAAGATATGTATAATTATGCAAAATGCAAAGTAGCTACTGTCGGTGAGTGACTAAAAATGCGTTCTCTTTTTTTTTTTTTTTTTTTTTTTTTTTTTTAATCATTTTTCTCCAAGTCTGTTTATATGTTTTTGTCCAGAAGGCGGAATGCTGATGGCTGAAACAAGAAAATTGGGAAGTTTTAGTTTTTCTTTGGTGCTTATGCTCCACTCTCAAATAACGCAGACACACACAAGGATAATCTGATGAAGCATCATTTATCAAATTTTCAATCATCACCAAGTTGCCCGCTGCTACTACCTATGCACCAAGTGTTCATATTTACTTGTAATTTACATTTTATATTTAGAGATATATTCATTTTATTAGTATAATGTTTATGTATTTAGTTTGATAGTTTTATATATCTGTTAATATATTTGATTTGATATTTACTTGTAAACCCCTATTAAAATTAATGTTATTTGTGTAACAACATAACATATTAGACATTTGATTTGATTTGCTAATATTCCGAATATGTTATTGTATTATTTGATTCTAGATTGATTGTGGATTTTTTAAATCAAAAAAGTGAATTTCTTTTGACAACTAAAAATTTAGTAACTCAAAATGGAAGTCATTTGATTTTAATGACTACATTTTAGTCAGTGAAGGCAAAAAAATCTTAAGCTTTCATAAAATAGCGACTAAAAATTGGTCGTTAAGTATGCAAGCAGACTTTGATTTAACCACTATCAATTAGTTGCTAAAAGTTTACAATGAAAGTATTTAGTGACTAGGAGTTAGTCGCTATAAAACTAAAAGTAAAGAATTCAATGACTAATCATTAGTTGTCAAATTGAATCTTTTAGCAACTAATCTATCAGTCACAAAATACCTAAAAAATGATTTGATAGTAACTAATCATTAGTCGCCAATCAGTTTTTATGTAGTCAGCAAAAATAAATTTGATCTCATTGCAGCACAAATATTTGGTCACTTTAAGTTTTATTGTGACTAATTGGAAATTCTTTTGCAACTAAATTTTTAATCACAGAAAGAAGATTATTTAACGACTACATATTTTTAGCCGCGAAAGACTTTCTACGACCGACATTCAGCGACCAAGGCGCGACTAATTCTGAACTTTTCGTGACTAAAAATGTAGTTGTTGAAAGTGAAATTTCTTGTAGTATATAGACACACATATAATTTCTGAATAAGAAAGTCAATATTACCCTTACATTATTTTTGGAGGAGGTCAAGAGCACAACGCTATCTCAAAAAATTATTTTTAACAATTACCATTTCTTTAAAGATTTTGGTTATATTTAGTAATCTTTAAATACGTTTATTTCTATTTTACTTTATGAATACTTTGTTGTTTGATTTTTAAATGATAATATACTAAAGTATGAAAACCCACGGTGGATAATCACAGTAAATCACATTTTTAAATTTAAATAAATATTTTATGTAGTAAGTATTAGCCCCAATCCAGGGATTTGTCGGAGGCAATTTCCATACAAAAGACTAATATGATCTTATCTTTTTTATAGGAGTGTGGCACAACAATAATTTGAACCATTACGGAACGTCACGAAAGATTCACCTATAGTCATTGTAATAGTGCTCTCCGTATCCCAATTTTAGTTAATCATCGCTACATATTAGCAACAAAAATTCTTCACTAGAGTAACATCCTTTGCGACCATACAACGTCCTAAAAATTTTTCGCAGATCTCTCTGGAGGGAGTTTGGCGTGTTATTTGCTCCAAAAATATATCTATAGTACAATACATGTCGTCGCTTAAGAATGAAGCAATAAGGCATGTCGTCACTAAAAAGTGAAATGATGAAATATGTCTTCACTAAATACTGAAAAGGGCCCACTGTTAGTCCAATTGGCAGAGGTCAGAGTTATTTTGGTTCATTCTTCGCCTCCAAAAATACGTTTTTAGTGTCGACGTAAGTCATCGGTACTAATAGTTCGAATGGCCAGTTCTCTCATCTAAGGGGATGTTTGTTTCATGAGTTTAAACTAAAATTTTCAAATTTTTTTTTATTTTTTTTCTAAAAAGTTTTTATTTTTTCTCAAAAAGTTTTTTGTTTTTTCTGAAAAATCAGCATAATTTACTATTTAAACTTAAAAATCTTAACTCAAACTTACACACCAATTATTAACGATGACAAAATTAGTAGCTAATAGTGTTTGATTTTATGATCAACTATTAGCGATGACAAAATTAGTAGCTAATAGTGTTTGATTTTTTTTTTTTTTTTTTTGAGAATTGTGAGTCCATGACATGTCATTGTTAAATGACAAACTTAAAAAAATGGGGTCATTTTGTGGTCTTTAGAGATGAATTGATTAATTATGCTGTCGTTAAAATGTCTGTGTGTATAACACAGACTCGAGCCTTCTTCCCCTTTTTTTGCACCAAACAATCTCTATCCCTTTTCAATTTCTAAAGGTTCCTCTCAGATCATCCTCTATCCTTTTTCTAACTGAATTTTTTTTTTCCGCATTTCATTAATTTCCTAAAAAATCTATCTTAAAAAAAAAAAATCCCCAAATCCCTCTCTAGAAAATCACTAGAAAACCAACTCTTGCCAACTGCTGCTCCCTTGCCGACGACGTCCATTGTTGTTGGCCGCCACTCCTTGCCGTTGCCAAACACTACTACAGAGTGTGAATTTCACGACGAAATTTTCACGACCATTTTTTACAAATGGTCATGAAAGGTATGCCAAAAACACGGCGCAAACGCAGATTTCCAAAAACAATTGTGGCAAACCATTGTGAAATCTCTAGCTTCCACGACCGTTTTCAAAAAACGGTCGTGGTATGTTTTTTTAATATTTTTTTTTGTCAAACTTCTGTTTTTAGAGGTCCATTTATGTTTTTTTGCCTCATTCTCGCCCATCAACTCCGAAACCCTCATTCTCTCTCTCTCTCCCCCCTCCGATTCTCTCTCGCTCTCTCTCTCTCCTCCATCGCGACTCTTCTGTCACCAGCACGCCGTCCGGCTCCGACGAAGACTCTCATACCGTCGCTCGACGAAGACGCTCGCTCGCTCCCACGAGTCCTTCCTACGCCACGCCTACCCCGTTGCTACGCCACCCGAACCAAGTCGTTCTTGATATCAGAGATGCACGGGTAAAACCATGCTAATCTTATACATATATATATATACATACTTCTTTATCTATTTTTATGTGTTTGTGCGTGTGTGTTTGTGTGTATATATAAACATGCATAGGCATAAAAACAATTTCAAATATGTTTTTCTAAAGGGGTTGGGAAAAGATTGTGGTTTTCTTTATTTATTTATTTCTTTTTTTCGTGCCCCGCCTGTTTGAGGGAATGCCCCACTCGGCCAATGGACTTTTTTCGTTCTTTCTTCACTTGTTTGTGTTTGGTTCTTGTTATAATTATCGAATATTTGGTGCTCGAATTTTCCATCCATTTCTTTAAGAAAGCGACAAATTTTGTTTGTGTGTGTTTGAGATTGGTTTTGCAGAATATGCTTGAATGTGAGAATATGATTAGAGTTGTATTTGATTGTTTTTGAGTATAATATGTGTAGTTTTGGTTTTGCATATTACGTGTTCGACAAAATATTCAAATATGAGAATATTTGAAGAATTTTAATTGCTAATTGTGAGAGTGATTTTGAGTTATTGTTTTTAGGAAAAAAAATATTGTTTTATTAGTTGATGATTGCAAATGTACCATAAGAATTGTTTAAGGTACAATTTCTTTAAAAAGTGATTGTTTGAAATTGGTTTCTTTAAAAACTAAGAAGATATATATTAACATTACTTTGTTTTTCCTTGTTTGTTCTTGATTTGTGGTTACGATGATCATGTAAAATAAGTATGAACCTTGATCAATTGTGTACATTGAAATTTGAGTATGAGTTGACTTATTGTATGACTTGTTTGCTCTGAACTAACGCATCGAAAGGAAAGTTGTTTCTCATGCTAGATAACAGCAGGGGATATTGGATCTAGACAATTATTGATCTGTACGATCACTTGGTTCAAAATATCCTATTTACTGTATACTCCTTAAAGAAAACACCAATAAAAATTTATAGTCCTATTTTCTTTTTAAAAAACAAAAAACAAAACAACACAACACAAAACAAGTCCTACTCAATGTTATGCATTTTAAATCTTCAAAGCATTAATTTTTCCCATATATTGTCTTGTAAATCTTGATGACTTGTCAAAGTTTATTTTTATTTATTTTTATTTTTATTTTTTCGGTTCCTAGTACTAGGCTTTGTTGAAACTAAAGTAACATCAATGAATCAATTTTAATGATGTTTGCAATGGGGCATTCTTTTTTATGCAGAAAGGAAAATGACATTAAATAATTAGGAAATAATTAATAACACTAGTCTAGAGACGGAGATCATTTCTTCAAATACATGTAAGTTGTAACCATGGTGATGTTGATTCGTTGGTCCTTTATCAAAATTTCTGCTTTCTTTATCCAAAAGATTTTTCTCATGATTTCAAATGATAAATAAAATACTACTTTAATTATTCATAATAATAATAGCTCATTAGATGACTTGTCAATGGTTGAGATCACAGAGATGTATCAAATGGTTCCAAAGAATTTCACACCTGATTATTATCTAACATTTCAACAAAAAAAACAAAAAAAAAAAAAAAAATCCGACGAGCCTCGGTGGAAAGCGCCCCGCTGCCATCATGCCCTCCTGTGCTAGTTGCCGGAGAAGAAGGTCCTCCCTTACACTGGATCTCCTTGTCTGCAGCCAAAACACCGATGCCGCCATCGACATCGCCACCGTCACCAAGCTTTTTCGTCTTCCCCTTAGCGTGAGCATGAGCCACCACCGCCTACATCGTAGGCCCGCCACCATTGCCCACGTCACGAACTCGCAAATCTAAATCGCTGTCTGTCGCCGTCGCACCACTGGGAGCCCTCCGCCTCCCAAGCCCTCATTGGGAAACCAACACAGTTTGAATGTCACGGAGATCTAGAGAGCGCGACTCGCCATTCAAGATCTGCAGTGTCGCGATGGTGAATGTTGTCAATTGAAGGAAAGAACGACGATATGCCACATACGATGACCTACGCTGTCACCTCCAGCGACCTGCTCTGCTTTCTTCGCCGGGCTAGTGAACGAGAGCCGGTGAATAAAGAATAATGAGGTTTTTTTTTATTTTTTATTTCTTTCTGTTTGTTTGTTTTGTAATCAAATGCAGTTGAATGCAAAATAAATTATTTGTTCACACAACATCTCAATCGTTTAAATGGAATATGACAGTTGAAAATATTTTACCCTATTAATGGGGAAAATCAAGGACGCCTCTCATTGTAGAACTCCCCGTATAATATTTTTAGATAAATTCTTTATTAACCATTTTTTTAGATTTTAGTTCCATTTGATAAATACAATATTTATTAGCAAATCTAACACTTTGAAGTATATATGATATTTTTCATTAATTAATGTCTCAAATTTATATTAACAATCTAATTTTTTTAAAGATAAATTCAGCACTGTAAATATGATATTTATTAGAAAATACTTGCTCGTATGTTCGGTATTTACTAATAAATATTTACTGACAAATACGATATTTATAGATAAATCCAACATTTACTAATAAATATTTATTAGTAATATTAGTAAATTTAATATTTATTGGTCATTCTGGCATTTAATGGTAAATCTGGAATTTACAAGTAAATATACACTAGTGAATCATGTATTTATTGGTGAATCCTGTATTTTTTCGGACATTACAATTACATATGGCTTCTTTATTTGGTTATTTGTTTACTCCTTTCTTCGTGGGTGTGATCCCACTAATCACCCTTTGAATATTCTCCTTTAGATTTTAGTTAACTGATTCTGTTGATCATTATATGCCTCTTTTAGCCGATTCGGTTTCCATCATTCTGAAATAAAAATGTACACATGGTACTCTTTGCTAACTTATTGACCATCCATCCATAATATTGATATGTGAGATTGGTTCTTCGGTGAGTCGATTTTACCTATATAAGCAGTCAAGAATAGTAATTTTTTCATATTTTGGTTATTCAGATTGACCCATATACTAACCGTATCAGAGAAATAGACTCAGAATGTAAACATACATTAATATAGGTTCAAGGATATCAATACAATGCCTTCTATACTCTAATAAATTGATTTCGAAATCCGCACTAATGACGTGATACTCTTCAACAATTTTTGAATGAGAAGGACGTAGAATGAGAATGATAATTTTCTATCATTCTTTTATATTTTGATGAAAAGAAGATATCAAAATTGCCTAATTTAAACAAATCTGTCATCACTGAATCAGGACTTAAATTGGTAAAAGAATCTAAGCTAGACTTTTTTTTATTTGTCTGGTTGGAAAACAAATGAGAGACAATTTAAATGAGTACCATTAGAGATGTGCACCCTTGAGGTGGGAAAACCAGACAAATTCTTACTTTTTTTTTCTCATAAAAAAGTTTTTTTAAAAAAATAGAAACAATGAATATTCTTCATATACTGAATATGATACTATCTTTACCTAGTTCTCATTAATATATATATATATATATATGTCTATTCTTTGTTGCCCCCTTTATTTGCTTTTCAAAGAAAATTGTGGACACGATATGACAGGGATTATAAACCAAGAAATGGTAATAAAACAACGCAACATGTAAAGTAAAAGTCTCCATCATTCGAAACAAAGAGGACATGATAATTTTGGAGAGTAATAATTAAAATCACAATTGATTTTTAAGGTACTCAAAAGTCAAGGGCTGAAAGACATGAGACGCTTCTTTCTCTATCATCTCTAACTGCCACCCAAACAGGAGCATGTACACCACCCAGTCTCCACCGCCGGCCGGGACCGGCATCGGCATCACGTAGCCGCAGTCCCCACCCCACGGAAAATGGTATGACCCGAAAAACGGCCTGCCCCACCCGAAATCCACCTCCGAGACTGGGAACCGCTGACCGGACGAGACCACAAAAGAAGGCCCTTCTTCCCTCCCATAAGTGTAAACCCTAGTTATCCCGGGCACCGGACGGAGAGCCTCAACCCAATCAATCAGCCCCAAGAAATGATCTTTCGTCACCACTCCTTCGAGACACCCGTGAACTTCTCCAGCAACTCGGTTCAGCGGCTCCTCCACCAGGTCACCCACCTTCTTACCGGTAAAAGCAATGGACAGGACGTTGCCAAAGTAGGCATTCATGTTCACTTTGTCTCCAGTGTCGGTTAACGCCCTTCGTCCATCGACAACGATTCCGACCCTGCAAAGCTTTTCGGCATCGGTGGTCGGAGAGCTTTTAGCCACGGTCTTCCACAGGAGTGCGCTGAATGATTCAAGCTTGGTTTTCTTGCAGCTCTCGGAGCTAGCAAGAGACTGGAGGCGGTCAAGCTGTTCGGCTTTGACGTGGTAAATGCGGCTAGTGAGACGGTGATTGTCGACCGATGGTGGAGGGTCTTTCGGAGGCGGCGGCAGGGAGGTGACGGGAATGTACATGTTGTCACATGAGGGGTCGATACGGCCGGGGCGGCGAGGATTGAGTAGAGACCGCCGGAAGGATGGGAGACAAGTGAGGGGTTTGGACTGAGCAGATTCCGCCCACGAGACTAGAAACATGTTGGCGGAGTATGCGTCGGCGACACGGTGGTCAAATGAGCAGGCCACCACTAGGCCACCACACTTGAGCTCCGTTGCCTGTAGGTATCATCGTAACGACATCAATGAAAAAATAAAAAAATGAATAAAGATAAAAATAATCTATTATTCCAGTTTTATTTTTCTAAAAAACTGAAAAAAAAAAATGTTTTAACTGATGAAATACTGACACATGTAGATTATTAGGTCGTCGAAATGTACTAAGGACAAGTAGAAGGACTTAAGATTGATTTTTTCAAGCTTTAATACAGAAAAAAAATATTAAAAATCTAACACTTGTTTAGAATATATATTTTTTTATTTTTATTACAATCACATCGGATTCTTTTGTGCAATTATTATAATCAGTAACCGTATTGATAATGAAATTTATAAATAGTAACTCGAGTATTTATTATTATCACCAACTTGAATAACTTAAGTAAGGGGTATCTATTTACATTACCCTGTCTATTTTCCTCATCTCTTTCTTCAATTTATCCAACAATTTAAATTTAAATGTTCATCATTACTTATTGTATCCCAGTTATTATTTCAAAAACATCACTATAATTTAATTATACTCTTTATCCTTTTTATACTCATCAATCAATAAATAACCACGTATAGTGTAAACAATCCTTTTTTATCATTTATTCTTACAACTATTTTTTGTAAAGATAATTAATCCACGACTATATATATACACACATAATACGACGTTCACAAAAGCAATATTTCATTTAAAAAAAAATACATGCATAAATTTTTATTTATCTACGGGAAAAAAATAAATATTAAAAGATAATTGTTTTAAAAAAATAGTGGTTTATTTATTGATTGGTTGGTGCAAAAAGGATTTAAAATAGAATTAAATTGTAAAGGTTATTGTACAATAATAAGAGGAGGTATAATAAGTAATAATAAATATTTAAATTTCAATTGATAGATAATTTGAGGAAGGGGTGAGGAAAATAGATTGAGGGATGTGTATAGACGTTCACCTCAAGTGATTATTATAAAAATATATATATTTATTTTTATTACTATCACATCGGATTTTTTTGGGTAATTATTATAATCACTAACCGTCTTGATAATGAAATTCATAAATAGTAACTTGAACTACTTACATGAATGGGAAAAAAAAAAAATAGTGCATCCTAAGCAACCTAAAAACTGAGATAAAACAACCCACCCCCCCAATATAGCTACAGATCACTCTCGAAGAATTAAACCTTAACTCACATCTTGATTATAATCTCAAATATGTTTCGTTAAAAATCCTATGACAAAAACCCAATGAAAAAAAAAAACCGCAAGGAAAAGAGAGTAAATATTTAATAAAAGATTGGCTACTTAGAAAATCTATATTAATTCTATAATTATACCATTTTTTCAATTAAGGACAAACAAGAATTAGATAGTTGGGAGTACACTTATCCTGTGATGAGATTTTTTTTTTTTTTAATTATTATATGAGTTCTATGGGTACTCATTTTATCAATTTGAAAGAAAACCTCATAAATTTTGAATATATAACCCAAACCTTTATTATTTCTTTTCATCTATTGAACTAGCCCCAATGGAGCATCAATGATGAGATTACTTAATTAGCTGAAAAAAGGAGTTATGTAAGAAAAGTCCAGCGTCAGGAGTAAGAAGTTAATTATTAAGAAGAGTGCATTTCGGTTTAAATTGTACACTTCCAATACCATTTGGTTAATGTTTTTGGTTAAGAGTTTTCTTCTCAATTTAGAAAAGAGCATATCAATGTTTGGCATGACAAATTCACTTACAGAGTAGTTCGCACCCACACATCCACACCCCCCCTTCTCAAGGAATATGTGTTAAGCAAGTGACGAAAGAAAAAAAAAAGAACAAAACTATTTATCGACTTTACTGGTGATTGGGGCAATCATCACCTACATAACAATGTATAAATTAAACTATCATGAAAACAGCGTGGGGTCAAACAATCGTTCTATTTTTTATTTTTTATTTTTACTATGTGTGAATTATCTTATTCAAGTGTACTATCATATATATGGTGATACAATTTCATGGCTTTATTATTTACAATTGTAATTTGTTTTTTTTACACATTAAAAATTTCTCTTGTGTAGATAAGTATTTTAGTGTCTTTATATAAAGATTCCATGTGTCAATTTGAAAGGTTCCTTTCCACCTTGAACTCCATTGATTATTAATCCTTTCTCACTAATAAACAATGATGGTTAAACAACAACAACAACAATAATAATAATAATAACAAATTTGGGTTTTGTATGTCGATTAGCAAAATAATCGAACAAAAACAAGAAAACCCAAGGATGTCACTGACTTAAAAAAAAAAAAAAAAAAAAAAAAAAGGGGGCGACACATTTCATAACTCTAGATAAATTGACATCAGATTAAATTGCCTAATACATTTATCAGCATACAAAATTTCCAAATGTGATGGATGGTTAAAATCAATATACTATTTTTTTTTTTAATCGAACAACAGCTGTCTAGCTGGGACTGAAAAGAGCCTATGAAATTTTGCACAGTTTCTACGTCTTGTTATTACCTCCCACAATCAATGAAATATCAGCTATAAATTGTTGTGGAAATATATTTCCTAATGTGTACCACATGTAGCACAAATTATTACTTTACTCTTACTTGTTTTCACCCGAAGGAAAAAAAAAAAAGAGAAAGATTATAATTAGAAAGTGAAACCCAATGAAGCAATATGGTATGTGAAGAAAAAGAAACCAAAATGAGGGCCACTAAGCAAAGTCTCCCCTCACCACAACAAAGTCTTCCACTCAGCATTGACTGGAATAATGCTAGAAGTAAAGTTTAACAATAAAGTCTACCCTTACCGAACACAAGGGCCACAGCTGCATTATTACAAATAAACAGTATATAGGGTCTGTTTAGCAGAGTTTTTTAAAAGTTACTTTTGATTTCTTGAAACTAGAAGATGCTTCTGAAAGCTATGCTTGAATGATCTGTTAGAATTGCTTTTGGTTTCTAAAAGAGCTTAATGTCAATGCTAAAAAATATGGTTTCCGGAAAAAACTCATCTCAATAGGCTTTAAAACTTATACTTTACCATTTTCATTATTTATCAAAATTTGGTGATAACTCGGTGAAAAAAGGCCCAATTTTTCACTCAACATTGACTGGAATAATGCTTGAGGTGAAGCTCAACAAGAATGTGTACTGAACGTAACACAAGGGCCACAGTTATACAAATATAAAGAGAGTGAGTATAGAATACGCGGAAATTTTGAAAGTGATTTGCATGTTCAACACCTAAGAAAGTCTTCATCTTGATTTAGCTTTAATAATTAAAAATGACACTTTTTTTTTTGTTTTTTTAATAGGGGAGGGAGAATACTAACTCTACCCCATATTATGTAATCATGTATGAAATCATTGACAAGTTCCTCAAATTTTGGTAAATAGTTTATTTTAAAAATAATATTTAGTTTTGTACAGTGTTATTTTAGATCGTCGAAAGATTTTGATCACATACCGTTAAACTTGGTCTTCTTGATTAGGAAAGTATAACAAACGGTTGTTTTTTCGCAGCTTTTTCATGGTTTTTTGTAGTTCTTAAATTTTCTTCTTTGGATTTTATGCTTATGCTTGTACCCTTCGGGTAGGTATTATTAGATTTTCATCACTGTGTTTTTTTTTTTTCCCTCTTCTCTCTCTCTCTCTCTCTCTCTCTCTCTCTCTCTCTCTCTCCATTTAATTTAGAATACTTGAGTCAGAGATTAAAGTGGGATGAGAGACGGGTATAGGGTGCCAACTTAATTGTTAGACGTAAGTTTTTCTTTTATCTTTTATGTTAATTATCTCTTCTCTTCATTAAAAAAAAAAAAAGAACATTATGTTATTTTATATTTAAAAACGCATTTCAACCAAAAAAAAAAAAAAATCATGTGCATGCAACCAATAATATCAATTAATGTTTTCAACAAGTAAACTGATGTCATGGATTTATTTTCTTCCAACTTTAAATATGTTTTTAAGAAAATTAAAAGTACTACATAAATCTGTTACGGTCAAGCTGTTAGGCATGCATTCGTCCTGCCTAATCTCTCTATTTTGTATCGACTCAAAAGCTGCAAAAGAAATTGCTTATCTTTTTTAAATAAAGAAATTGCTTAATACCAATTTGATCTTGTAGTTATTTAATATATACCATTTCGTTTAAGCGAAAACTGAAACAATATTATGAAATAGTATTGTTCTTCTCTAAATTGATAGAAGTAGACAAATTGAAAAATAAAATGGAAAAAATCCCGAGAATAAAACCCTAAGAAGTTTAGGTCTTGAAACGGTAAGAGATTTAAATTAAAAATAATTAATTGTTTCTTAAAGTGTGTTTGGTAGGAAGGAGAGAGTGAGGGGTAGGAAGGAGAGTGAGGGGAAAAAAAAGTGTGGAAAATAACCTAGCTAAGTGAAGGAAATATTATTGTTCAAATGTTCTTTTACTCCATCTTTCATTTGAAAAAAAAAAAAAAAAAAAAAAAAAAAAAAAAAAAAAAAAAAAACCTTAAGTGAAAGAGATGAGAAAGGAGGGCGATATATTTTCTCTCACAATTTTTGAATGAAACGAGGAAAAGAAAAAAATAATTTCTTCTCTAATCGCTTACTTTCTCTTTTCTATCATACCAAAGCAATCATTAATATCAAAATCTTTTCAAAAATCCCTCCACTCCTTCCTTCCATTTTTTTGGCCTATCAAAAACATGCTTAAGTCTGCTTCTTTGTAATTTTCTTTTATTTTGTCCAATTTCGCTAAGTTAATCTTTTCCTTTTTACAAAGATCTTTTATTCTTAGGTTATATATTTTCAAAACACTAATTAAATTTTTTTATACATATAAAAAGTTTGTATGTAAAAAGTTTTTTCCTATTAATATTAGCACCAAGGTCGGAACTAGAAAACTATTTCAGTGAGAGCGTACACCAAAAAAAAAAAATTTTAAAGATAAAATAAAATTTAAAAGGGGCTATGTGAGAATTTTAAATTTTAGAAGGCTTATGTGAGAAATTTTAATTTTAATGGAAGAAAGTAGTAAAAATGTACACTTTTTTTAAAAATAAAATTAAGTTAAATAGAGATTATGTGAGAATTTTTTATTTTTAGTGAGAATAAAATAAGAATTATATAAGAATTTTTTTAATTTCATAAGGGTAAATTATAAAAATAATAAAACTTTTAATGTAAAAATAAAATAACACAAAATTTTATAGCCGCCACTGGCACCCTGGATCCGCCACTGACTAGCACTGCCCTTAACGCTCCCAGTTCCGACAATTTCTTTCTTGTTGTCGGTAACTTTTTTCGTCCTTTAAAAGAACTGCTCAAAAACTTTATTTTATAAGAAAAATACATTTTTTCATCTTACAGTACTATAATCTCCCATCTAAAAATACGTATTTCAGAATTCGTGATTAATCATTTGAGGCGATTTTTTTTTTTTTTTAAGAAGAGTCGTATTTAAAAATAAGAAGAAGAAGAAGAAGGAGAAGAAGAATTTTTAAAGAAGAGTCGTATTTAAAAAAATAAAAATAAAAATAAACAATACGCAAATCTAACAAGGATCTAATGAAATTCCGAGATTTTAAAATATTTTTATATTTCAATACTATAAAGTGAAATTATTTAAAAACAAACTGACCTGCACAGCCATAACGCCACGCTTCTTCTTGGGCGCCAGTTTTCCTTCGACGCTCTCATCAGGATTATAGAAGTCAAGCTCTTCAAGCTCAACGTCTGCAAAGGCTTCTAGGAAGTCGACACCGCGGTTATTGCAAAGAATCTCCGGCTCTCCAATGGAGTTCTGGACCACCTCACCTGCAAGGGCATAGAAAGGCACCAGGGCTTGGGCCATGGCCTTTTTCAGCACCCCAACCTGCATGTTGAACGACCTGAGGGTGGCGACGGGCTCATCCTTATGATCATCGTCGAGGCCTGACGCCGCCTGTGGTGGTATCTTCTCGTAGCAGAAGAAGACGCTGAAGTCGAACGGCGGCAGGAGAAGGTCGAGGTTGGACATAGGCAGCCAGTGCTCTTGGAGTGGGAGCACAGGTGCAACCACCTCTTCCTTTCTCACTGTCACATTGAATCGCCTAATTGGTTGATCTTGTCCTAAACCCATATTTGCGTGTCTTTTGCCCTTTCTCTTTTGAGGTTGTGTTGTACTATTTCGTTTGAGATGTCAGAGGGACATGCACGGACTATTTAAGGAAATATTGTTGAGGAGAAACCAAGAAAACTGACCTTGTTTGTACGGTTATTTACGTTTTTGTATCTTGTATTTTGCTGATATTCAAAATGTATACCATGCATTTTGAACTTTTACATTTGTATATCATCAGAGCTTAATGTACAAGTTTATATAATTTCTCGGTCAACACTTAATTTTGACATTCAAATGCCCAAATTACCCTTAAAAAGAAATATTACCATTATGTATTATTTACATTTTTATACCATACATTTTGTTTTTATTTAAAAAACATACAACATACATAAAAATATAAATAAAGTATTTCCTTTTAAGGGTGATTTGTGCATTTAAGGTAAAAATTAAGTGTTAACTAAGAAAAAATGGTATAAATTTGTATATTAAGCGTAATCTGATAGTATATAATTGTAAAAGTTTAAAACGTAGAGTATGCTTTTTAATGAAAGCAAAATACATAGTACAAAAACATAAACAAACCACCTGATATATTGTTAGAGGCACTAGCAGGAAGGTTTCGCAGCCCTTAAAAAATTTTAATTATCATTTGCTATGTACTCTTGAGTTGGAATTTTGAAGATATTTTTATTTGAATTGAGTTAGTATTTAGAATTGTGCGTTTGGATGAAAACAAACTGTTTAGTGCTAAAAGGTATAAAACCTTAAAATATGTGGTTAAAAATAGAGCAATATAAATCTTATTTCGTTTCCCGCTTCATTCTATGAAATTGAAAAAAAAAATCATCTAATTTCTATTTGAAATAAAAAAGTTATGGACTGTTAAAATTTAACTTTTAAGGAGAGATTTAAAGATGTTAAGAGTGAAATTAATTCACCTTTAGAGAGAAAAAAATAAAAAAAAAACTCTCTGTAAAAAATTGGTTGCCATGGACCATTCAAACATACACTAAAACTTTTTTTTATTATTATTATTAGTTACTAAAACTTGATTTAATCCCCGCACAAACATTTACTCCATTGACGACAAGAGGCGGCCCGCTAAACCCATTCATTTTTTTAATTTAAATAATTTTTGATTTTACTATTTTTGTTCAAATGAGATTCAGTATTTAATTGCACGTACCATTTACCAAACTTTAACCTTTTTGTTTTCTTTCTATATTTTTAATAACTTTTTTGCATTGAAAAAGAAAGACTATTAAAACTCAATGCGTATTGTGGTCCAGAGGTGTATTATTCTCCTTCAAAAAAAATATACATATAATTTCTGAATAAGAAAGTCAAAATTACGCCTCACATTATTTTTAGAGGAGAAGAGCACAACGGTGTCTCAAAAAACTATTTTTAACAATTACCATTTCTTTACGTTTGCTTCTATTTTTACCATATGAATACTTTGTTGTTTTATTTTTAAATGATAATATACTAAAGTATGGTGGATAATCATAGTAAATCACATTTTTAATTTTAAATAAATATTTTGTGTAGTAAGTATTAGCCCCAATCTGGGGATTTGTTAGAGGCAATTTCCACACAAAAGACTAATATGATCTTATCTTTCTTATAGGAGTGTGGCACAACAATAATTTAGACCATTACGGACGACATTTATCGTCACTAAAGATTCACCTATAGTCATTGTGATAGTGCTCTATGTAGCCCAATTTTAGTTAATCATCGCTACATATTAGCGACAAAATTCTTCACTACAGTAACATCCTTTGCAACCATACAACTTCCTAAAAATTTTTCACAGATCTCTCTAGAGGGAGTTTGGGGTGTTATTTGCTCCAAAAATAGGTCTGTAGTACGATACATGTCAGTAAGATACATGTCAGTAAGATACATGTCGTCGCCAAAGGGTGAAGCAATAAGACATGTCGTCACTAAAAAAATGAAGAGTTATTTTGGTTCATTCTTTGCCTCCAAAAATACGTTTTTAGTGTCGACGTAAGTCATCGGTACTAATAGTTTGAATGGCCAGTTCTCTCACCCAAATGTTGAAGAACAAAATTATTTTATGATCAACCTTTAGCGATGACAAAAGTAGTAGCTAATAGTGTTTGATTGATCTTTTTTTTTTTTTTTTTAAGAATTGTGAGAATATCGTTGATGACATGTCATTGTTAAATGACAAACTTAATAAAATGGGGTCATTTTGTGGTATTCAGAGACGAATTAATTATTTCTGTTGTCACTAAAACGTCTATGTATATAACATAGAGTCGAGCCTTCTTCTCCTTTTTTTGCACCAAACACTCTCTATCCCTTTTCAATTTCTAAAAGTTCCTCTCAGATCATCCTTTCTCACTTAAATTTTTTTTCCGCATTTCATTAATTTCCTAAAAAATTTATCTAAAAAATCCCCAAATCCCTCTCTAGCTAGAAAATCACTAGAAAACCAACTCTTGCCAACCGCCACTCCCTATTGCCGACGACGTCCGTTTTTGTTGGCCGCCAGCCCGTGCCTTTCCAAATCCCTATTTATGTTTGGATTTGTAAATTTTATACTTCTTCTTCTTCTTCTTCTTCTTCTTCTTCTTGGTGATGATGAAAATAATAAGATGATTTGGTGATGATGATTAAAATTGTGTTGCGAGTATGATGATGGTTATGATGATGATGATATTTTAGGATAGGTGATAAGTGAGCTTTTACTCACTTATTTAATGTCCTGAAATTGGATAATTTACAAAATCTTCAAGTTTTTAGGCTGTTTTAATGTGTTTATGAGTGTTTCAGATAAACAAAGAAAAATTGGATCACTTGGAAGAAAAGGAGATGAAAATCAAGAAAACGTCAAAATAAAAAGCCCGCAGCAGAGGCGCGGGCGCTCCTCTAAGGGCGGGCACCCACACGCCCACATAGCTTTCTCGACCAAGCCAGAAGTGGATGCACGCCCCACACATGCCAGTGCGCGCCAGGCGCGCCTTTCGAATTCCAAGCGCGCGGCCGTGCACTCTCGGGCATTCTTTCACGTGCTGAGGCATGCCTGCCCTTCTCTCCTCCTCAAGCCCCCACAAACTCTTGAAAAAAATTCTGGAAGGCCCTTGGAGAAAAGAAGGAGGAGAGCTTTGGAGACCCGAAAAAAACCTCAGACAAAGAAAAAGGAGTGAAAACTTTTAGGTTTTGAGGGCTTTTCTTGGAGATTCAAGGAGATTGAAGACTTGGGAGCTTGTTCTTCAAGTAGTTTGTCTTCTTTCTACTCTCCTCTCTCTTTGTAGCTCTTGAACTTGTATTTACTCTTTGATTTGGTGTTTGAATATGGGGTTTGATGTTTATTTCAAATTTGGTTATGGATTTGAGTGTAATACCTAGATTTTCCGATATTACTATTTCCTTCCAAAGGAATTAAATGTATACTATGGAGGTATTTTTGAAAAGAAAAGAGAAGTTTGGTTAAGAGTTTCTTACATTTTATAAGTCTTTAAAGTTCAATAAAACTCAAAATAGATTATATAGATTAGTAACGGACCCTTTGATTCAAAAGGGACGAATAAATACATGATTCAAAGTTGGTCAAAGTTTGACCGAAAAGTCAACTTTGACCAAGAAAGTCAAAGTTTGACCAAGAACGGTCAAATGGTTGACTTTACAGTATTGTGAAATGCAGTATGGAAAGGATACTGCGAAAACCGTCTTTACGGTTGAGATAGTATGAATAGGCTTTAAAAACCACCTTAGAAAATTAAGCACACCTAGTAGTGATTAAAGACAAAAAGGGCTCGGAAAAATAAGAAAAATTTTATACTGTCCGTTTTTACACAGATAAATTTTGGACTGCAGTATAGCATAACAGTACTGTGTATTAGTGAACACAGTATTGAAAATATCTGGATTGGCACAAAAGTGGACTGCCTATTAAGGAAAAAGGCCAACAAGCCCTAATGATGATTACATCATCTAGCTTTTGATTTATGACATCATTAATGAATTAAACCAAGGATGGAAAGAAATTTTGGAGCCTTCTAGACCAAGGATGGCCGGCCACCTAAGACCCCTCATGGGGAAATAATGAAAATTTTTGAGGACTTTTTGACAAATTTGAAGAGTTTCTCATCACCTATAAATAGGTGAGCCATTATTCAAAAAAAAAATGAGAAACCTTAGCTAAACTATGCCCAAGTTTTGCCTCAAAAATCCGAACCCTGGAGAGAGCAAGAGAGAAAAATTAAAACTCAAGGGATTTAGGGATTAGAGTGGCCGGACTTTGATTGGAACATCAACCAAGTGCTCAAAAATTTTTGGTACTCATTGGAGGCCAAAGGGCCGGTTGTGAGGGAAGGAAAAAGGGAAGAAGAAAAGTGAGGAATAAGTGAGTGAAGCAAGGTTCAAGAGGTCGGTTTTGGTGCGGAGCAAAGCTAGGAGGTCGAAAAGCTTTGGAACCCATCAATCAAGGTGGTGGCCGGTTGTTGGAGAAGTCAAGGAAAGGGAGAAAAAGCCTTGGTCTAGCAAGGCAAACCTTGGGTGGAGCTAGGTATAATTTCTTAACCCTAAGCTCTTCAATTTAAATTTCAATTGAGAAATTTAAATGTATTTCAAGTGGATTTGTAATGAGCATAAGCTCAATTTAAAATTCCTTGCTCTAGATTTGATTAGATTATGCTTGATTTAGGGTTTAAGGGTGGTTGGCTCAATTATGTATTTGTTTTTTTTTGGTTTGTGCTTGTTGAATGCTAGGGTGCATGTTAGATGGCGAATGATTGGTATGTCTCCTGATTTTGTATAAACCGACCCTAGACAGTTCATGCTAGATTGCTAGTTTAAGTTTGAATGCTTTGGTGCATGTATGATTGTGATGTAAGGATAGAACCATGCAACCCTAGGTTAGGGCAGTTTGGTTGATGGGCTGCATGGGCATGTTGGGATTGTACGATTAATAAAACGGGACTTTAGAAAACGCTGCTTGTGTGCTATCTAGGCTCCCGCGTGTTCGGTTGAGTTAGCTTACACGAAATAGGACGTAAAATGAATGTAAGAAAAAAAAAAAAAAAGAAAACTGCCAGTTCGGAGGTGAACTGCCCAGTTTTCTAAAACGTGGAATTTGAGGCCTTTAGAGGCCGAATTGGGAAAAACGTTAAACATTAAAGTTGTAGAAAACGATATTTCCTAAGGGGTAGCATGGACGGATTTCCAAAATAAGGCTCCAATGGCCTTCGTTTTCACTAAAACCCGAGCCTGATCGTGCCCAGGATTTATGCACGGCCAGGTGAGTTCAAACAGCAATATGAACATGTTAGAGTCGGAATTAAATTTTTCATAAAACACAAAAGTTTTAGGATTTTTCAAGAGCTAGAACTTTCATGAAGACAACTTCTTCAAAATCGGAATGGATTTTTAAACTGACATAGTTTTATAAAGATTGTGCAGGGAACATGAAATTCCTGCACAGGATTTAAAAAGAAAAGTTCAGAAAAACTGTATTTTTCCTCAAAACCACTGTTTTGACTATGGAAACTGTTCCAATGGCAGTTTCAGCCCTAAATGATTTTTGTAAAGACCTATTTCAGGAATATGAATTTTACAAGTTAGGTAAAGAGTTTTTGGGATTACTTTCCCCAAAATTTTCCAAGTTAAGGAGAAATGGAATTTTTCAAGCCAAGGTTAATAAAATTTGGGCTAAGACTTAGGGTTACTATTTGTAACCAAATAAGACATCCAGTATTGGGGACATACAACTAGGATTATGTAGGCATGTTGGTTAGGTCACCAACATTTCACAATACTAATTAAACCGTTATCTATGTCCTTCATCAAGCAGGAGGAAACCTGCAGCTGTACCCGGAAGAGGAGCAACATTACGTAGGACATAGTAAAAGAGGTAAGTACAACCCCGCCTACAGCATATGCTTTATTTTGATACTTGCCTAAGTATGTGATGTGTGTTATTAAGTATGATAGATGTATGCTAGGATTGTTTGATCAACTTGTTCTGTGTTGTGATATGTTGTGTGAAGTATGGTTTATGATAAGTCAATATAAGTTCATGAGGTATGTTATGATATGATGATTAAGACATGAAGCATGTAAGTATGATATCACGAAGCATGTTCACAAAATCTTATAAGAATGATAAGATCAAGTATGACGTGACAAGATGAAAAGAAAGTAAGATGGCGAGCAAGTCGCCTGTGTCGTACCGACCCGCTCGCAGGTCGGGTTGGACTATGGTATGAGTTGGAAATGGACTGGCCGCCCAAACCACTCCATAGTCGCGCGCCCGGTACGTACACTCAAGTAAGGGGCCCATAAGTAAAATAAGTATGAGAGTAGGTTAAGAATGAATTGAGTAAAACATGAGCATAAATGGATCATGCATTATCATGTGAGATGCTATGCTATGATGAATGAAACGATGATACGGTATGATATGCTATGACGAGTTAAGTTAAGACGTGTAAGGTTGGGCTATGTTTGTTTATGACGCGGTATAGGAAGTTATACTTGCTGAGCGAAAGCTCACTGTCTTATGTCTATGCTGTAGGTAAGCAAACTGTCAGCAATTGTTGATACGAGATGGAAGGGCTTGGCGGGACAAACTGTGAAATTTGGGAGATCAAGCCACTACGCGTTTTGTTCCTTACGTTTTTATGTTCTGTTAAATATTCCAAATAAAGACACACTTATACGTTGCATGTTTTATGCCCGTATAAAAAAAAAAAAAAAATTTTCCGCTGTTTTTCGTTAAGTATGTAAGTAAGTATGAGGAGACAAGTAAGCATGTATGTACGGTAATGGCCTGTGCTAGGCGGGTCGTTACAGAGTTGGTATCAGGGCGGTTCCCTGCGATACGATTTCACAGTCTGCCTGCCATCGCCACCATCATTGTAAGTTAAATTTATATTTTATGTATATGCGTAAGTATTTATGATGCGATTATGTTATGATAGACGCGTGGATATGGATCCCGCACGGATCGATGCGGATCGCGCGACAGTTGCGGTATTTTATGGGTCACGACCCCTTCTATATGACGGTACCAGACGATCGGTCTCGGTATCGGCATGGTTATACGATATGGAGATGATTTTCTATACCTGTCACATCGAGGACCGTTTACAAGTCTCGCTAGCGAGTCGTTGTCTGATTGCGGACTGTAGGTTATGGTGGATGACCCTTGGAGAGCAGCAGATGCCCAGTCGGACGTGAGCACATTTCCGCACCATAGTACTTGCACGGTACGGGCCGATCCTTGTTGAGGGGCCCGGTGGCGATGAGCAGTATCGAGATCCCGAGATCTATCGGAACATGCATTATACGCGGTATCAGAGTTTCGTGGCGGATTAACATGCTTACCCGCAGGAGTCTATGGGTCATTATTGCCGACGGTTCCAGGAGGCGATGCTACCCCATATTCCTCAGGATCTACCTCACCCCCAGCTGCAGGCATTGGTGATATTGCGGAACGGGGTACCACCTCGTATCCGACAGTTTGTTATGGAGCCCATGCTAGGGAGGACAGTTGGGGATATGATGGACGATATCTTGCAGGTTGAGGTTATAGCACATATGGCGCAGGCCGACGTCCATATAAATGAGTATCAGGTCCCAGTCAATGATGTCGAGATAGGAGAGCCTCAGTATGAGGTGGGTCCGATGTTCCCAGAAGACCCGATTCCCACCATGCCTGTACAGGAGATCCCAGTCCAGGAGGCTGAGGACCAGATGGAGGCCGAGGACGATGCTGACGATTTGGTTATTCCGGTGGACCTACCGGAAGACCCCCCTGTTATTGTCATCTCTAGTGACGACGAGGACGGGAGGACGATATGGAGCCTGAGGCTGAGCACGGAGACTGGGTGGAGGACATCGACGACTACGAGGATGATCCCGAGGAGATACCATTCCACGATGGGGATTGGGATGTAGACTCCGATGCAGAGTACGACGTTTCGGTGATCACGCTTGAGACTATATTTTAGCTAGGACCGATGTGTGTATGTACTTTTGACCCTAGGATTGTATTTGCTAGCTTATTATTTTTGAATATAAGCTTGTACTTTTGCAGGATGGTAGAGTGGTAGACACTCCCATCACATTTTTGGTCGTGTACAGTACGATGGTTAAGTGTTAGACACTTCCATCATATTTTGACCTTGTATATAAAGATATGTATGTACAGTATGATGTAATCAATTTGTAATTACAGTATTGTAAATTACGATGTACGTAGTATGTACATATGAGACAATAGAAATGATGTACTTTTGAAAATGTACAAAAAGACCGTGCAAACACGGAATATATATATAACAAGAGTATGTTATATTATGAAAGTTATATTATACTATGATGCGTATTTGATATGATTCAATGTTGCCTTTTATGTTATGATATGAAATGTATGATATTACGACATAATGTGTTAATTTATGATACGATAAGTCATGTATGAAATAAAGGATATTAATAGTATGATAATATCTTTTTGTGTGATAGAATTTAGACGATGGTACGTCCACGTAGAACGGTACCACTTAACCCGCCTGAGCCAAACTTCGCGACCGTTGTAGCTAATCTGCAACGGCAGCTACTAGAACAACAGCAAGAGACAAATAGGCTTCGAGCTCAGATAGCTCAGATGAACCAAGGACCCCGGATTAACGAGGTTTCACCACGAGCTCAACCAGTACCTCCAGTAGTACCCCCGGTACATGAAGCTCAACCGGAAGCTCAACCTGAGGTTCAGCCAGAAATTCCTCAGAATGTTAACATTCCAATGGCACCCGCTGGAGGGCAAGTGAACCTACAGCCGGTAAGGGAGGACTTACTGTACGAGCGATTCAGGCGAATGAAGGCGCCTGAGTTCGAAGGCCTGACGGATCCGATAGCCGTAGATAATTGGTTGATTGATATCCAAGTTATTTTGGATTTCATACGGCTAACGGAACAGGAGAAAGTTCTCTGCGCCTCTTTTGCTCTGAAAAAGGATGCGCGACATTGGTGGATGACCGTACAGATGCGCCGTGATGTTACGACCATGGGCTGGCAGGATTTTGTGACCGAGTTCCGCACAATGTACTACAATAGAGAGATCCTGGCTGCTCAACAAGATGAGTTCACAAACTTTAGACAAGGGTCGATGACGGTGATGGAGGCCGTAAAGAAGTTTGAGCAGCTAGCTCGGTTATGTCCAGATTTGGTGCCGACTGAAACAGAGAAGGTATGAAGGATGATGAAGATGTTTCGAACCGACATTGCCAAACAAGTAAGTGCTGGCAGCAGCCCGCCTACCTTGGTGTCTGACTGCATAAGTCGGGCAATAAGAGCCGAATATTGGATTAACTAAGACAAGGAGGCTAGGGCTCAGATTTTCAAGGCAAAAAGGGAAGAAAAGACGGTTGCAAAGTCAGCACAGCCCCGACAAGGTTCGGAAACATACCAGAAGGGCCAAGCAAGTAACCCTGCGCAAGGTTCCAAGCAATTTGGGAAGAATAAGAGAAAAGGAAATTTCTCGGACCAGAGTCAATAAAGGAATTTTCCTCCAAAGAAAAACAACCGAGGGAATGAGGGGAATAACGCCAACTATCCCGTGTGTGCAAAGTGTGGGAAGAAACACCCGGGAGTGTGTAGACTGGGATCAAACGCTTGCTACCTGTGTGGCAAGGAAGGGCACTATGCCAGGAACTGCCCTCAGAATAGCCAAAACCAGATCCCTTCTTATGCAAACCGGAATGCTAACAGTCACCAGTTGCATGCCATCCAAGTCAGGCTCGAAGGACCCTCAATCACTCAAGGCAGATTGGAGGCTCCTGAACCTCAAGCCAAGATTTATGCCTATACGAAAGGAGATGCTGAAGCGGGAACATCACATGTGGTAACAGGTCAGATTTCTATAGCCACTCATGATGATATTGCGTTGTTTGATTCTGGTGCCACTCATTCGTTTGTATCTCTGGAGTTCGCCCAGAAACTAGGAAGAGGTGTAGATAAGTTAGAGCAGCCTTTCAAAACTTCTTTGTCATCTGGAGAAATTTTGTGGTCCAACTTTTAGATTCGAAATGTCTCCGTAATCCTCTGTGGCAGAAAATTATTTGTAGATCTCATCGCGATCAAGCTCCAAGATTTCGATGTGATCTTGGGAATGGACTTTTTAAGAAAGTATCACGCGAAGATTGACTGCCGGAAGCGTTGTGTAGCATTCAGCCCCTATGACGAAGAGGAGTTTAGTTTTTATGGACAACCCCGAAGCTCAGCCACCAGATTGGTTTCGGCCATAAAGGCTTGGAAAATGTTAGCTAAAGGATGTCAAGGATACTTAGCTAACATGGTGGACAAAGATCGGGAAGTGGAGTTAACACCGGAAGATGTTCCCATTGTAAGGGAGTATGTGGATATATTTCCGAAAGACTTACCCGGACTTCCGCCAAAACGGGAAATATCGTTTGAGATCGAGTTGCTGCCTGGAGCCGCCCCCATTTCAAAAGCACCTTACCGTATGGCACCCGCTGAACTGAGAGGGCTTCAAGTACAGTTACAAGAGCTGCTCGGCAAGGGATTTATCCGACAGAGTCACTCTCCGTGGGGAGCGTCTGTATTGTTCGTAAAGAAGAAGGATGGATCGTTACGCATGTGTATCGACTATCGCGAGCTAAACAAAATTACGATCAAGAACAAGTATCCCCTTCCGAGGATTGACGATCTTTTCGATCAACTCAGGGGAGCAGTCGTATTTTCGAAAATTGACTTACGATCAGGTTATCATCAACTCAGGATCAAGAAGGCAGATATTTCCAAAACGGCTTTCCGAACGCGATATGGACATTATGAATTTTTGGTTATGCCATTTGGATTGACTAACGCCCCAGCTGCTTTCATGGACCTTATGAACCGAGTGTTCAAGGAGTATTTGGATAAGTTTATTATCGTCTTTATTGACGATATATTGATTTATTCGAGGTCCAAGGCGGAACATGAACATCACCTTAGGTTGGTAATGGAAACGCTGAGGCAAAATCGGCTATATGTTAAATTCATAAAATGTTAATTTTGGTTAGAGAAAATTCATTTCTTGGGGCATGTAGTGTCAAAAAAAGGAATTTCCGTAGACCCAGCAAAAGTAGAAGCGGTCAGTTCATGGTCAGTACCCAAGAACGTCACGGAAATAAGGAGCTTTATTGGACTGGCTGGATACTACCAACGATTTGTCGAGGGATTTTCTAAAATTACTGCACCATTAACAGCTCTTACTCGGAAGGAGAAGAAATTCGAATGGACACCGAAGTGCGAGGAGAAATTTCAAGAGCTCAAGAGGAAGCTGACAAGCGCGCCAGTGTTGATAATTCCTGATGTTGATGCAGGAAACTTCGTGATTTATAGTGATGCTTCTAAAAATGAATTAGGAGCTGTCCTAATACAGAATGGAAAAGTAGTAGACTATGCATCACGACAACTGATAAATCACGAAAGGAATTATCCTACACATGATTTGGAGCTAGCAGCAGTAGTTTTCGCACTCAAGATTTGGAGACACTATTTGTATGGAAACAAATGTGAAATCTACACCGATCATCAGAGCCACAAGTATATTTTTACTCAGAAGGAGCTAAATATGAGGCAGTGAAGATGGCTAGAGCTTGTAAAGGACTACGATTATGAGATCCTTTACGACCCTGGACAGGCCAACAGGGTAGCTGATGCCTTAAGTAGGAAATCAGTAGGCATGCTGATGTCTATTGAAGCATTTCCTAAGCCTCTACAAAGGGAAATTTCTGAGTTTAACTTAGAAATGCTAACGGGGAGATTGTCTTCCCTGACTCTTCAGTCCGATCTGCTAGATTTTATCAAGACACATCAAGGAAAAGATCCATTTCTGCTAAAAGTGCAACTTTTTGGCGAAAAGAACAAGGAGTTTAGGACTTCTGCTGAAGGCGTTGTCTATTTTAAAGAGAGGATTTACGTTCCTAATGTGGAATTTTTGAAGAATCGGATAATGTCAGAAGCCCATAAGACGTCATATTCGGTACATCCAGGAGCTTCTAAGATGTACAAAGACCTCCGAGAGAATTATTGGTGGCCAAACATGAAGAATGAAGTGGCAGAATACGTGTCGAAATGCCTAACTTGTCAGAAAGTTAAGGTTGAACACCGACATCCTGGAGGAGAATTGCAGAAAATAGAGCTTCCAGATTGGAAATGGGAGCAAATTACTATGGATTTTGTAGTAGGATTGCCCAGGACTACAAGTGGGAACGACACGATTTGGGTTATCGTGGATAGACTAACCAAGTCAGCCCACTTCATTGCGATTAAAGCTACCTTTTCGGTAGAAAGATTGGCAGGAATTTATGTAGCCCAGATCGTTAGACTGCATGGAGTACCAAAATCGATCAGTTCAGACCGTGATGGACGCTTTACTTCTCGATTTTGGACAAGTGTTCACACTGCCATGGGGTCGAAATTAAAGTTTAGTACGGCATTTCATCCCCAAACTGATGGCCAATCAGAAAGAACTATCCAGACACTAGAGGACATGCTAAGGTCATGTGTCTTGGACTTCGGAGGAAATTGGGATCAGAAGCTGCCATTGATCGAATTTTCGTATAATAATAGTTATCATGCTTCAATTGGTATGGCTCCATTTGAAGCATTGTATGGAAGAAAATGTCGATCACCGATACATTGGCAGGAAGTTGGGCAGAAACAACTACAAACCACTGACTTCATCAAGAAGACCTCTGAAGACATCAAGAAAATTAAGTAGAGGCTCGACATAGCTTTTAGTCGCCAGAAAAGCTATGCAGATAAACGAAGAAGACCCTTGGAATTTCAAGTCGGAGATGTCGTATTCATCAAGATTGCTCCTATGAAAGGAGTGATGCGATTTGGCAAGAAAGGGAAGCTTAGCCCGAGGTATACGGGACCGTTCGAAATCCTTGAAAGGATTGGAAAAGTGGCTTATAAACTTGCTTTACTGCCAGAATTAGCCTCGATGCATGACGTTTTTCATGTTTCGATGCTGAAAAAATACGTATCAGACCCTTCCCATATACTTAGTCAAGAACCGGTAGAAGTTTAAACTGACTTATCTTACGAGGAGAAGCCGGTTCGAATTCTGGATAGGGAAGAGAAGGTCTTAAGAAATAAAACCATTTCCCTAGTTAAGGTTTTGTGGAGAAACCACAAGGTTGAAGAGGCAACCTGGGAGTTAGAGGATGAGATGAGAAGGAACTACCTCAGTTTGTTCTGATTTTCGAGGACAAAAATTTTTAAGGGGGGTAGATTGTAATACCTAGATTTTTCGATATTACTATTTCCTTCCAAAGGAATTAAATGTATACCATGGAGGTATTTTTGAAAAGAAAAGAGAAGCTCGGTTAAGAGTTTCTTACATTTTATAAGTCTTTAAAGTTCAATAAAACTCAAAATAGATTATGTAGATTAGTAACGGACCCTTTGAGTCAAAAGAGGCGAATAAGTACATGATTCAAAGTTGGTCAAATTTTGACCGAAAAAGTCAACTTTGACCAAGAAAGTCAAAGTTTGACCAAGAACGGTCAAAGGGTTGACTTTGCAGTATTGTGAAATGCAGTATGGAAAGGATACTGCGAAAACCGTCTTTACGGTTGAGATAGCATGACTAGGCTTTAAAAACCACCTTAGAAAATTAAGCACACCTAGTAGGGATTAAAGACAAAAAGGGCTCGGAAAAATAAGAAAAATTTTATACTATCCGTTTTTACACAGATAAATTTTGGACTGCAGTATAGCATAACAGTACTGTGTATTAGTAAACACAGTATTGGAAATATCTGGATTGGCACAAAAGTGGACTGCCTATTAAGGAAAAAGGCAAACAAGCCCTAATGATGATTACATCATCTAGCTTTTGATTTATGACATCATTAATGAATTAAACCAAGGATGGAAAGAAATTTTGGAGCCTTCTAGACCAAGGATGGCCGGCCATCTAAGACTCCTCATGGGCAAATAATGAAAATTTTTGAGGACTTTTTGACAAATTTGAAGAGTTTCTCATCACCTATAAATAGGTGAGCCATTATTCAAAAAAAAAATGAGAAACCTTAGCTAAACTATGCCCAAGTTTTGCCTCAAAAATCCGAACCCAGGAGAGAGCAAGAGAGAAAAATTAAAATTCAAGGGATTTAGGGATTAGAGTGGCTGGATTTTGATTGGAACATCAACCAAGTGCTCAAAAATTTTTGGTACTCATTGGAGGCCAAAGGGCCGGTTGTGAGGGAAGGAAAAAGGGAAGAAGAAAAGTGAGGAATAAGTGAGTGAAGCAAGGTTCAAGAGGTCGGTTTTGGTGCGGAGCAAAGCTAGGAGGTCGAAAAGCTTTGGAACCCATCAATCAAAGTGGTGGCCGGTTGTTGGAGAAGTCAAGGAAAGGGAGAAAAAGCCTTGGTCTAGCAAGCCAAACCTTGGGTGGAGCTAGGTATAATTTCTTAACCCTAAGCTCTTCAATTTAAATTTCAATTGAGAAATTTAAATGTATTTCAAGTGGATTTGTAATGAGCATAAGCTCAATTTAAAATTCCTTGCTCTAGATTTGATTAGATTATGCTTGATTTAGGGTTTAAGGGTGGTTGGCTCAATTATGTATTTGTTTGTTTTTGGTTTGTGCTTGTTGAATGCTAGGGTGCATGTTAGATGGCGAATGATTGGTATGTCTCCTGATTTTGTATAAACCGGCCCTACACAGTTCATGCTAGATTGCTAGTTTAAGTTTGAATGCTTTGGTGCATGTATGATTATGATGTAAGGATAGAACCATGCAACCCTAGGTTAGGGCAGTTTGGTTGATGGGCTGCATGGGCATGTTGGGATTGTATGATTAATAAAACGGGACGTTATAAAACGCTGCTTGTGTGCTATCTAGGCTCCCGCGTGTTCGGTTGAGTTAGCTTACACGAAATAGGACGTAAAATGAATGTAAGAAAAAAAAAAAAAAAAAAAAGCTGCCAGTTCGGAGGTGAACTGCCCAGTTTTCTAAAAAGTGGAATTTGAGGCCTTTGGAGGCGGAATTGGGAAAAATGTTAAACATAAAAGTTGTAGAAAACGATTTTTCCTAAGAGGCACGGTGGACGGATTTCCAAAATAAGGCTCCAATGGCCTTCGTTTTCACTAAAACCCGAGCTTGACCGTGCCCAGGATTTATGCACGGCCAGGTGAGTTCAAACAGCAATATGAACATGTTAGAGTCGGAATTAAATTTTTCATAAAACACAAAAGTTTTAGGATTTTTCAAGAGCTAGAACTTTCGTGAAGACAACTTCTTCAAAATCGGAATGGATTTTTAAACTGACATGGTTTTATAAAGACTGTGCAGGGAACAGGAAATTCCTGCACAAGATTTAAAAAGAAAAGATCAGAAAAACTGTATTTTTCCTCAAAACCACTGTTTTGACTATAGAAACTGTTCCAATGACAGTTTCAGCCCTAAATGATTTTTATAAAGACCTATTTCAAGAATATGAATTTTACAAGTTAGGTAAAGAGTTTTTGGGATTACTTTCCCCAAAATTTTCCAAGTTAAGGAGAAATGGAATTTTTCTAGCCAAGGTTAATAAAATTTGGGCTAAGACTTAGGGTTACTATTTGTAACCAAATAAGACATCCAGTATTGGGGACATACAACTAGGATTATGTAGGCATGTTGGTTAGGTCACCAACATTCCACAATACTAATTAAACCGTTATCTATGTCCTTCATCAAGCAGGAGGAAACCTGCAGCTGTACCCGGAAGAGGAGCAGCATTACGTAGGACATAGTAAAAGAGGTAAGTACAACCCCGCCTACAGCATAGGCTTTGTTTTGATACTTGCTAAGTATGTGATGTGTGTTATTAAGTATGATAGATGCATGCTAGGATTGTTTGATTAACTTGTTCTGTGTTGTGATATGTTGTGTGAAGTATGGTTTATGATAAGTCAATATAAGTTCATGAGGTATGTTATGATATGATGATTAAGACATGAAGCATGTAAGCATGATATCACGAAGCATGTTCACAAAATCTTATAAGAATGATAAGATCAAGTATGACATGACAAGATGAAAAGAAAGTAAGATGGCGAGCAAGTCGCCTGTGTCGTACCGACCCGCTCGCAGGTCGGGTTGGACTATGGTATGAGTTGGAAATGGACTAGCCGCCCCAACCACTCCATAGTCGCACGCCCGGTACGTACACTCAAGTAAGGGGCCCATAAGTAAAATAAGTATGAGAGTAAGTTAAGAACGAATGGAGTAAAATATGAGCATAAATGGATCATGCATTATCATGTGAGATGCTATGCTATGATGAATGAAACGATGATACGGTATGATATGCTATGACGAGTTAAGTTAAGACGTGTAAGGTTGGGCTATGTTTGTTTATGACGCGGTATAGGAAGTTATACTTGCTGAGCGAAAGCTCATTGTTTTATGTCTATGCTGTAGGTAAGCAAACTGTCAGCAATTGTTGATACGAGATGGAAGGGCTTGGCGGGGCAAACTGTGAAATGTGGGAGATCAAGCCGCTATGCGTTTTGTTCCTTACGTTTTTATGTTCTGTTAAATATTCCAAATAAAGACACACTTATACGTTGCATGTTTTATGCCCGTATAAAAAATAAATAAATAAATTTTCCGCTGTTTTTCGTTAAGTATGTAAGTAAGTACGAGGAGACAAGTAAGCATGTATGTACGGTAATGGCCTGTGCTAGGCGGGTCGTTACATTGAGAATTTTGATGTCTAGCTAAACTTTCTAAGTTAGGAGGTATGATGTAGTTTGATGATGACTTTGTTACGATAAATTTAAAACTTGTTGATTGAATCCCATTCCGAATTGTTTGTGTTTCTCTATGCTTTTTCCTAATTTTATTTACCATTAAATTAGAGTTATTCGATATGTAAAATTGTACTCGGGAGAGTTAATTTTATATGTTGGGATTTGGAAAACACAACCCATATCAATATTAAGTTTGGGAGGCTAATATGACATGGGTAATCACTAGAGTAGGGTTGTGTAATGAGTGCTTAATTGGTTGAGTTAATAAGGATATTAATTTGATTAATTTTGCATATTATTTTACTCGGCACTCGGGAGAGGGAGTGAAATTAAAATTTGTCGCATACGATTAATGATTTGAATGAATTCGATTAACAAGCCTTGAATTAGATAAGCAAAGTTAAGTCAAGTGAAATCAAAACCCCCTAGCCTTACACACCATCGAGTTCCCTTCAATCCATATTTTCGATTGCTTTTATTTTGCTTAATCTTAGTTTAATTAATTGCTTGATTTAGTTGCTTATTTCAATTTCCTTTAATTTTGATAGCTTGGATAAAATTGGGTCATTTTAATTGTGGTACTTAGTTAGTTTTCTTAATTTCAAACTCTGTGGGACGATACTCGACATTTTGTTACTTTATTATTGTTCACTTGTGAGCACACACGAAAATAAACAAGCAACAATAGTTTTTTTTTTTTTTTTTTAAATGTTAATTTGGAAACTTTATTGGTATGTATTGGGTTAGCTAATTTTAATAATGATGACTGTGATGTAAAAGGATTTTCGAAGTTCTATATGTTGATTTGGAGTACTGAATGATGCTGATTTGCAAGTTCTATATGTATGTTTTTTGTGTTGTAAGTATAGGATTTTAGTTATATTTATGCTTACGTTACATGTTCATTAAGATGAATATGTGTACCATCGGTTTTATAGATACTTGGTTGTTATTGTTTTATTTATTTATTTTTTTCGGTATACAAGAAACGTTCAACATGTAAACCCACTGGTTGTTGTTATTAATGTTGTTTGATAGAAATTTTTATCTTAATATATATGATTTTTTTTTTGTGAGTAAATGTCATGTCACGTCACGTACATTTATACATGACAAAAAAGCTATATTTATATGTACACATTATTGGTTTTAGGTTTGCTACTTTGCTAGAGGAATAACAATAACATTTTTTCTATGGGAGAATGAGGCAAGAAACTTGAATATAGAATCTTCATCCCTTTAAGCATTGAAGCTAATATGGAATACTTGTTTCATTTATTAAATTGGAAACGTATGGAGACACGTGGCAGGGAACCATAAAATGATGTAACACGACTATAGCATAAGCACAGCATAAAAAATACCAGAGGGGTACCGACGGCAAATATTATTGGTCTTTTATAAGTTAGTGTGACTACCTAGGTGCCAATTGCCTAACCTACTGAGACAAACTTGTTTTATAACCTAATACACATATACATAACCTATGAATAGTAAATAATAAATTGATTTTGTTCAAATGTTCTTTCATTATGTGACCATTGAAACGATAAAACCACGTGTTCAAAGTCACATGATGACACAAATTAGCAAGCAAAACAAGCTAACAGATGGAGAAAATTTGCTCTGTTTCAAAATTTGCTCATGTCTCATAATTTTAATGTGTTTTTTTAAATTTAAAGGTGATGGTTTAGTCCCTTTTTTTTTTTTTTTTGATCGTGGTGACCCTAAATTTCTATTTTCTTAACCGTTTCAGTTCTTTCTATTGAACTCCGTTAAATTTTTAACGGAACCTTGTTTACAAAATCATTTTTTGTAATAAAATGACTAAAATACCCTTTAATCGCCCAAAAACCCCTTATCCCTCCTTCACCTTCTCTCTCTCGGTCCCCTCCCCCCCTCCCCCACTCCCGACGACTGGGTTGCCCCCCCTCCCCTCCCTTTCTCCACCCTCCCCCTCCCTCTCTCTCTTGGTTCCCCACCCCCCCCCCCCCCCCCCCCCCCCGCTCTCCAGGCTACTGGGTAGGCTCCCCCACCCCTCAGCAACTGGGTTCCCCCCTTACACCCCCCCGTGACTGGATTCAACCCCCCACCTTGGTGACTAAGTCCTCCACCCCTCCCCCGGTGATTCCAAGTCCCAACCCCCACCGCCCCCCCTGCGATTCTGAGTTCCGAGTCCGCCCCCCTACCCACCACTCTCTATAACAATAAAGGAGGATTTCTCAAAATTTTGGAGAAAACCCTAAATAATTACCTATTTGACCTTCAAAAAACATGAAGCATGCTTCTCACGTGATCAATCCGTTAGTTTTTTGACATAAAGGACTAAAATGGCCAATAAAGTACAAGTTTAGGATCATCTCGGCCCAAAAAAAAAAAAAAAAGAAAACAGAGATTAATTCGTCACCTTTGAAAGAGTTCAGAGACTATTTAGGTCAATTATTCTTTATAAAATTACTTTTGTTTTAAATTTTTATCTTTGTCTGACTCATGACAATTCCATTTACAAAACTAATAGAAGGGAAAAATTTGCCCATGTTTCAAAATTCGGAGACATTTTTTGAAGACTTAAAGTTCAGAGGGCAAACATGAACCCTCTGTTTGAAAGACATATCCAATTTCGGAAATTAGAAAATTTTTACAAAAAGTGTTTTTCCCAATTTTTTCTATTATTCTCTCATTTTGAAAAGAAAAACTATCTCATTTTCAAACTTATTTTATATAGTGCTCTTTTGAAAAAAGAAAGGAATCTTTTTAAAATATTCTCAGAATGTACTATTTCCAACACCATTTTTTCTCATTCCAAACAACTTTTTCTTTTCAAGAAGAAAATTTTTTACACATCCAAATACCATCTTATTCTCCAAATGAAAAGTATTTATATTTAAAACAATAAAATTTTTCTTTCCAAAAATGGACACTCCATCCAAACGGAGCAAAAGTTTGTCCTCAATTTACGTTAATAAAACTAACATAAGGGGAAAATTTTCAAATATTTAAAAGTTCAGGAGAAGGAATATTATAAATTAAAATTCAAGAAGCATTTTGTGATAAGATTCAAAATTAATGTGAAATTTGTTATATATAAAATTGTAGTACACAACATATAAATGAAAAAGAAGACCTATATATCCCCTGCTAGGGTAGCTCAAAATCTGTAAAATTTTCTTTCAAAATAGTAGAGTGCGTGTACATGATAAGATGTCATATGTTTAAAATCCACACACACACATACATAATTGTGTGTGTGTGTATATATATATATATATGTATGTATGTACATATACATACATATAGATATCTGTAGAAGACTTCTCAGTGCTACTCTCCTCATCTTAGTTTAAGCACCTCCTTTTCCTTCCTACATAAATTTCTCTCCCACATTTACCAACTTCGTTCTTTTTCCGTTCTTATATTTAACAACCTTCCATTTTCTCCACTTTGTTTAGTCTACCAAACATATCCTTAATTCCTTTAAATTACAATCCATGTTAACTTGGTCTATCTCCCACACGATGCCAACCAATTTTCCCAACAAAATCAACTAATCTTTAAATACGTTTCTTTGAAGGGGATTGGTAAATTGTTCAATAATTTGACAATTTGATCTTGGAAGATGTCTTCTCAATGTTGGTAATGTGACGGCTGTCAAAATCCATCATGGTTTTCTACACGTTACTATCTCGTCGAATGGCCTTTTAAAGGAAAATGAGTAAATAAACCCTAAACTGTTTTCTTTTTTGGAAAAAAACCAGATTAACATATTGTTGTGCGTTTGTGGATTTTTGTTTTTTATTTAAAATTTGCAGACCTTTTATCTTTTCAATTTCCGTAGGCTTATACTTAGAAAATAAATTGATTAAAGGTTAATATTACATTTTTTTTTTACCTATAACCTTACCGAATACCTTCTATCTCTTTTTTTTTTTTTTTTCATTTAAAAGAATATTTTTTAACCATAATTTATGACTTACAAAGTCTTTTTTTTTAATAATTTTTTGAAGAGAAAATTACCTAAATAACCACTTTTTGTTCATCTATTGATCAACGCTACACAAATTATCTATTCTTGACCAACATGATATAAATTTTAGTTAACTTTAGTTTCATTTTGTGTTATATTGGTCTAGTATTAATTTTTTATGTTATATTAGTATAATGGTCTTTATATTTGTGTCATTCAGGTGCTTTCCCAAAAATTAATAAGAAATCAACAAATTGAGGACCAAACTCAGCTGCTAAACAATTGAGAGAAAATATTACCAATTACCCTTCTTTTGAAAATGGACAAAGATTAAAAAGCTATTATTGGATTATTCATATTTGTTTTGGCTAGTGGATGATTCATATTTATCTTTTCAAGTCGATGATTCATATCTGTTTACTAAGTCGATTTCATCTCTTTGTTTATTTTTTCGTTTCGCGACTTTCAGTACTATTCAAACTTATTGGAATCATTTTTTAAGTGTTTAAATGACCCGGTAAGAAAGGCAATTTTAAGCTTTTTAATATATAGTCCATGTGTGTTTAAAGAGAGAGAAAAAAAAAAATAATAATAAAAGAATGCCTGATCATGGACTTTTTCTCAAGTCTAGAGCCCCAAATAGAAAAGCAAGACCAAACTGCCAAAACCAATGACATATGTGTAAATAGATATATAGATTATTCTCGATGCCTCTGACTTTGAATTTTCTTCCACTTAACTCATTTTATAAGAATTTTTGTTAAAAGTTGATGGAAAAAAGAGGAAATTAGTCTTGCTAGACCTAATATGTTAAAATTTATATTGAAAACAATAAAAAAAAATCACATGACTGCACTTGACCCACTTTTTTCCATTTGTTTTTATAATTGAAATTATAATGGAAGCAGTTAAATATAGGGGCTCTTCAAAATTCAGAGAATACAGTGAGAGTTTTAAAGTTTAAAGGATAAAGTAAATATGACCCTTGAGTACAGTGATATAGATGATATTAATCCTATATATTTTAAGGGGGTTTATAGCTAAATGATCTTTTTTTAATAAGTTTTTTAATAAATTGTCTAAGTGTTTAAAAATTAGTTAAAACACTTTTTTTTTTAGAATGGTTAAATCAATTTTGTAAATAATCAATCATTAATTGATCATATTATATAGTTAATCACTGATTAACCGTTGGTTAATTACTGATTAATTATCGGTAAATCACTGATTATAATTAATCATAATATAATTCATAAATTTTTATAGTCAATAATTGATTGATGATCAACAAATCACTAATTAACCATTGATAAATTAGCAGTCGATCACTGATTGACTATCGGTCAATTACTGATTGACTATAATATCATTCACTAATTTTTATAGTCAATCACTAATTGACCCATAGTCAATCACTGATTGACCATAAATAATATTACCAACTTTCTGGTCAATCAATGATTAACTATTGATAAGTCAATGATTTACCATTAAATAAAAATAAAAAAAAATAAAAAAAAAAACATGCTAACTCTCTCCCCCCCAGCCCCCACCCATGACAGTTCACCTACTCAACTCTCTCTCTATCTACTTCGCCCTTCTCTCTCTCTTTCTTCCTCACCATTGATCTACCCTTGCCGAGTTTGTGAAGTCGCTGTTGCTAACCTCACCTTGTCATCATCCTCATTGATGGGCATCCCGTTGGTGGTAATCAGATCGCGACTGCAATCAGATCTCGAAGGCGAGGATATCGCGATCTCACCGGGACTCCACGAATGATGAGCAGCAGATTTCGTCATCACATAACTCGAGATCGCCATTAACCATGCGATCGCTACCTTGTCGGAACTCCATAAACGATGAGTAGCCATCTTCGATAACATCCAAAAGAGAAACAAGCAGAGGGAGAAAAAGAAAGTTAGGAGAGAGAGAGAGGAGAGAGAGGAGAGAGAGGGGAGGTGTTTGGAAAAAATAAAATTAATTTAACAAAACATACACATTAGGCCATTTAACTAATAAAAAAGAAGTTAGAGTATCTATTAGATTAGGTAATAAATATAGGCTACCCATTCTAAAATTCCTATTTTATATTATGATAGTAGCTAGGAAAAAAAAAAATAAAGGGAGAAAAAACTGAAATCTTACACAATCATTGTACATGTTTTTTGCAGAATTACTGGTCGGTTACTAGTTGAATTACCAATTGATAACTGCCTAATTACGGATTAGAAACTTCGGACCCCACCAGATTTCTCAAATTCCGTCACAAGAATATTAAAACATTCACCAGATTTTACCATATATCACTAGAACTCTACAAAAATCATAAACCATTTAACCAAAATCTCAAGTTCAATTTCAAAGAAAATTTCCACAAAAAATCCTAATATTTTTACATAATCAGAAAGAAAAAAAATGGCCGGCATCTACTGCTGTCGTCAGAATCTCGCCCATAGGACCACCCCGCATCGTCGAATATCTCCAATCCCAGATCAGTTGTCCACGACCCCCGTGGAGGAGCCAATCCCCTCCTAAAGCGAAGGACATCAGAATGGTAGCAAGTGAAGACGAAACCAGTGCAACAATGGACGAAATTGGTGAAAGCCTCCTCTACACCGCCTCAGCTAGTGCGCCCACGAGATCTCTTATTATCTTCTCTCGGCGGGGATTACAAGGCTGATCGCGATGTCGAGCAGATCACGACTTCTTCCTGATGGAGATCGTGAGGCCAATCACAATAGAGGCCCATGGAGATTGCCGGAAGGAAATAGAGTGGAGATCGGCACGAAGGCCCACAAAGGAGAGGAGATTATGAGCAACAGAGAAGATTGGCTGCTGTGCAGCGTGCACAGAGATAGAGTGCTGAGAGAAAGAGAGAAAGGAGAAAAAAAAAGGGGGGATATTTTTGCATTTTATTTTAAATTTTTACAAAGATGATATCAAATTGGCCTTACATAGAACGTTTACCGCTTGCTTCCTTAGCAAAAAAAAAAAGACCAATTCTTCGCCTCTTCTTTCGCTGACCCTATCCATCTCCTTTGCGAAATATCAGAGATTGAGATGAATTAGCGGGAAGGGAAGGGAAGCCTGACTAGTAGATATTGATTTCAACAAAGGAATTGAGACCGGTACATATTTGAGAAGCCTTCGCTTGCTAAACAAAAGAAAGAGGAACTCAAAGTAAAGAAGCAACAGAAGGCTCAATAATTAAAAAAAAAAAAAAAAAAAAAAAGAAATTTTGTTTATTCGAAACAAAATAAAGGAACCTACAATTGGTTTTCTTCATCCGAAAAACCATCATTATGCTGTTTTTTACCAGAGTTTTTTAATTGCAGTAAATATCAATCCACATCTTATTCATGCGGCAGTCATCCTAATTATCCCAAAATGATTTTGAGTTATCTATATGGAGCTTTTATATATATATATATATATACACACACACACAGAATCAAATTAATTACCTGTTGTAATAATTTTATCACTTTTTTTTTAGTTGAATTATCGCAATCAATGTGATTTTCAGTCTACATTTATTGCAAAAATACACTAGTTAAAAGACAAGAAATGTACATATGATTAGCCCTTAAATGGACAAAATAATATTGTACACGTTGATCAAGAGCAAGCATACAAACCAGATTAAGGAAATTGACCAATATACATAAGATCAAATTTACAGTAAACCAAAAGTCTAAATGCATGGAGGTTAGCGAAAATTATAGAGCTAATATAACAAAATAAAAATAAAAAGTTTTCGTCTACCATTCAAATAAAAAAAAGTAAAAAAAAAAAAAAAAAAAAAAAGACAATAGCAAAAACCAGAAACGACCAAAAAAAAAAAAAATCGGTTACCTGAGAGTTTTTTGCTCCACATGTAACGGCCCGCCTAGCACAGGCCGTTACCATACATACATACTTAACTTTCCTCATAGTTCTTACTTACTTAACGAAAACAGCGGAAATTTTTTTTTTTTTTAATAGTGCGCACACACACGAATATGTAAGTATAAAATAACTTTGCTAAATAAAAGTGGTTGAGAGTAAAAGAAAACATATAAAATGAATACATAACATAAAAACGCGTAGCGGCATAATTTCCCACATTTCACAGTTCGCCTCGCCACGCCCCACCATCTTGTATCACGTACTTCCCGTAGGTTGCTTACCTACAGTATAGACGTAAGACATTGAGCTTTCACTCAGCAAGTACAACTACTATCTACCGCGACATAACATAACATACTTACTTATTCATCATAACATACCATAACATAACTTAATCATAGCATAACATAACATACATTTCTTAGCATAACATAACATACTTATGCATGAACCGTTTATGCTCCATTATGTTTTCTTATGCTTTCATAACCTATCTTGCTTATCTTACTTATGGGCCCCATAACATAAGGGTCCGTACCGGGCGAGCAACTATGGAGTGGTTGGGGCGGCCAGTCCATTTCCAACTCAAACCATAGTCCAACCCGACCTACGAGCGGGTCGGTACGACACAGTCAAGCTCGCTTGCCATCATAGCTTTCATCATCTCATACCTTGTTCTTATACTTATTAATTGGTGAACATGCTTCGTGATATCTCACACAATTGAATCATAATCATTTCTTATTCATACCATAGCTTGTATCTTATCACAACATAATGCTAACATATTTCATAACATATATCATAGCTCATACTTCATAGCATATCATAGCACATAGCATAGCATACCTCATAGCATATCATAGCACATAGCATATAGCATTCATTATACACATAACATTAAACCTCTAGCATACATCTTAGCAAATAACATTTACTAAACCTATAGCATACATCATAATATTAGACATACTTGGGTAAGTATTCACAACAAAGCCTATGCTGTAAGCTGAGTTGTTCTTACCTTAATTGCTGTGTCCGATATCAAGCTTGATCCCGTCAGGACACTTACAGCTTTCTACCTTCTGTCGGATCATAAAAGTAAGGGTTAGAAATGTTGGTGATATAACCAACATTCATATATAACTTTAGTTATATGTCCCTTACTTAATCTCATGTTATCTTACTTGGTTATGTTAAGTAACCCTAGGGTTTAAACGCACCCTAATCGGATTAAAACTTAACTTTGGTTTAGAAATCCGTTTTTGCTTTCTTTTGGAAAAACCTTATATTTTATGTGTAAAAACCCTTTGTTCAACCTTTGAAAAATTTGTAACTTTTGAGTAATATTTATAAAAATACTTAAGTATTGAAGACTGCCTTTGGAACAGCTTCCCTTAGTTAATTTATCAGTGTTAGTGCAAGGTTATCCTTTTCTGCATTGTTTTATAAAATTCTGTACATGAATTTCCTGTTTCCTGTATAGTTTTTGAAATCTAATTTTTATTTTAAAATATAGGTCGAATCTGAAAAAGTTGTCTTCACGAAAGTTTTAGATCTCGAAATACGCTATAACTTTCGTGTTTTGAGGAAAACTCAGTTCGGACGTTAACGTGTTCATATTCCCTGTTGAACCCACCTGGCCGTGCATAAATCCTGGGCACGGGCAGGCTCGGATTTTCATAAAAATCAAGGCCGTTGGAGCCTTATTTTGAAAACCGTCCATGTTGTTCCCTAGGTAAAACTCTTTTCTACAAATTTCATGTTTTACGTTTTTCCTGATTCGGCCTCTAAGAGCCTCAAAATCGGGTTTCCAGAAAACTGGCCAGTTTCCACCCGAACTGGCAGTTTCTTTACTTAAGTTGATTTTACGTCCTAATTCGCACACCCTACCTCAATCGGCAGCAGCCGAGAGCCTAAGGTCAAACAGGCAGCGTATTTCTAACGTCAAGTTTTGTCATTCAACAAACTTAGGGACATACAATCACATCAACATAAAGCATAAAAACCCTAAGCTCATGCAAGCATCAAAACCAACCACAAATCCTAGAAATCAAGCACAATACCTAAACATCTAATCTAGGGCAGAAAATTAAATTGAGCTTATGCTCATACAAACTCACTTGAAATACATTTAAATTTCTCAATTGAAACTTGAATTGAGAAGCTTAGGGAGCTAGAAGAATTTTACCTCAATCAACCTTCAAAGTTGAGCTAAAAGTGGTGCACCCTTGATCCTCCTTTTTCACCAACTAGAACAGGCCTCCCCCTTGGTGAATGGGTTCCAAAATTTTTCAGCCCCCTAGCTTGGCTTCACACCACAACCGGTCCTTTAGGAAGCTCTCCTTCCTCACTTTTCTTCTCCCTTCTTTTCTTCCTCCATAACTGGCCCCTTGGCCTAAAATGGGTACAAAAATTTTTTGATCCCTTGGTTGGTGTTCCAACAAAAGTCCGGCCACTAATCCTAGATTTTTTGAGTTTTATTTCTTTTCTTCTTGCTCTCACTTGGGTTCGGATTTGGTGAGGAAAAAATTGGGCATAATCTAGTTAGAGTTTCCAATTTTTGTGAATAAACTCACCACCCCCTCACACCTATTTATAGGTGTGGGAAAACTTTTAAATTTGCTAGAGAGTCCTTGAAGAAGCAAGAATTTGCACAAAAGGAGTGCATAGGTGGCGCGCTGCCATGGAGTGGTTGGGGCGGCCAGCCTTGTCCAACTTAAACCATGAACTAAACCCGACCTAACGCGGGCCGATACGACATATAGCATTCTGCTTATATTGATGCTTAAAATCTTGTTCTTATCTTATTTCATACTTGAAATGTTGTTTCATATTCATAACCAGTTTCTTAACTGAAACTGGAATTTCATATCTTACCAAATAGCTTATCTTTAGTGAGCATACTTCATGATGCCATATATTCGATTATTCATCATATGAACATACATACTATAAACATACATTATATACCTCTTAACATGAACTTGAAAGCATACATGCCATACATTCATTATTCCTTGAATACATACATGCCATTCATGCTCTAAATATTCATCATATCTTAAAAACGTACATACATACATATCATAAATACTTCTTATTCACATAACATCATGAACTTGATATCATACAGGCCATAATGTTTTATCATACTTATATCATCATAAACTTGAAAGCATACAACAAACAGTTTTCGTTTATGCTGTAGGCGGAGTCGTACTTACCGTTACTGCGCCTTGAATCAAAATTCTTCACTCAAACAGGTCGCTTTCCTGTTTTCAAGAAAAATCATAGGATGAGTATCATCCTATCATAATAACATAATGATTCTAATTGCTAACTACAAATCCTAAATTTCAACTCCTTTTTGAAATTTAGTAAGAACTCTAATATTTTGAAAACCGGGTTCAAAACCAATTCATAAAATTTGGTTCTTTTCCCGCAAATCTGTTTCGAATTTGGAAAAGTTTTCTTCATGAAAGTTGTAGATCTTGAAGTCTCCTACAACTTTTGTTTTAACCGCAAAATTCAAATCTGTCTTTAACATGCTTTTTTTTGCCTTTGAAAATTTTTCAACCATACTTACTACTCATAATTTGGTCTCGGGTTTTTGTAGAAACGAAGGTCTTAAAGGCCTTATTTTCAAAAACTGACCGTGTTAGCCCCTAGGATTTTCCCTCCTCTACAACTTTGCAGTTTTGATTTTTTTCAAATTCGGCTTCTAAAGGCCTCAAAATCTTGTTTCAGAAAAACTGTCCAGATAGAAACCTTAATCAAACATACAAAAACTCTTGTGCATACATCTTACAAAAAATTAAACTCATGTTTATCCATACTAGTCATTCTCTTAAATTCTAAATGAAGAACTAGAGGATAACAATATTTACCTCAAGTTCCACTGATGGAATTCTTTAATTAGGGTATTAAAATTTCCCTCACACTTCCTACACTAAACCGAAAACTCTTTCTCTAGTTTTCTTTTCTTTCTTTTCTCTCCTCTCTTTGCTCGGCTTCTATGGTAGAATTTAGAGAGTTTGTGTTGCTTAAGTGTGTGTTGGCTAACCAAATAAAATAAGAGAACCTTCACCTATTTATAGATGAAGTATAAATTTCTGAAATTGCTTACTAACCCCTAAAGGTACAACAACTTGCTCCTTAGTCCATAGAAGAAACCAATTTGATCTTGTCTTCTTGAGAGGTGGCATTACCTTGTGTTGGCCGGCCCTAGGGGTGAGATGTGCAAGCCTTGGCTTGCCAAGTAGGCTAGGCTAGGAAGTCTAGATGGTTGATTCATCTAAGCTAGGCCAAGCGATGTGTCTCTCCCTTATGTGACCGGTCATGGTGGTGGCTTTGGCAATACATAAACTTGCCATGTGAGCAAGACTAGGGATGTTACTCACCAAGGCTATACCATGATGTGTTGCTTCCTTGTGGTGGCCGGCCTTTAGTGCCTTGATGTGCAAGCCTTGGCTTGCCAAAGGTGCAAGGCTAAATGGTTGGCTTATCCATGCTAGAAGCATGAGGTGTCTCATCCTTATATGGCCGGCCATTGAGTGCCAAATGGGACTACATTACTAATTGAATCATAACACAAAATTAACCAAGCAAATCAAAGTGTTTAATCACTAAACTTTGGGCATGGTTTGTAAACTTTTAATGACACTTAAAATCTTCTAATTTGCATAATACTTCTCAAAAACAAGATCCCTTGCTCAAAAAGCCATGATGTGGCCGGTTATGGTTAAGCCTTCAAACATCAAATTCTTACTAAATCCTTCCTTAGAAGACTTTTTAGCTCTAAAATCATGAACTTTTCTTAATTTGCAAATTGACCCCTAAACATAAAATATTTACATTTTGGTCCCTGTGAGGTGACCAATCATAGCAATGACACTTGTCATCAGAGGTGTCATCCTTAAAGGCCTTGTTTGGCTTATTTCCTAAATGCAGTCCATTTTCATAATAACATAAATATTCATATACTGTTTTCAACTGATAACATTATGATTAAACTGGACCATTGTCCTAATCTTTTCTGAACTGCGTATAAGATTTTCTTAAAATTATAAATTACTAACATAGAATCATAAAGCATAAATTTACCCTTTTTGACAAAAGGTCTTAAACTTGCGTAACTAACTTATTGAATCTTTTAGCAAAAGATTCAACAACTTTTCATAGAAAACATATCATATATATAGCATAAACAAACTTTGATTCTTAACGAAAAAAATCAAAAGTTTACAAACAGGTTGGTTATTACAATCTACCCTCCTTAAAAAAATTTTCGTCCTCGAAAATCACTACAAGTAGGGATAGTTCTTTCTCATTTCTTCTTCTACTTCCCACGTAGCTTCTTCAATATTATGATTCTGCCATAACACTTTAACCATTGGAATGGTTTTGTTTCTTAAAACCTTTTCTTCCCTATCCAGAATCCGTATTGGTCTTTCCTCATACGTCAAATCCGTTTGTACTTCAATCGGTTCTTGCCTTAGCACATGAGAAGGATCAGGTACGTATTTCTTCAACATTGAAACGTGAAAAACATCATGTACAGAAGCTAAAGCTGGCGACAAAGCAAGCTTATAAGCTACTTTCCCAATCCTTTCAAGGATTTCAAACGGACCTGTGTATCTTGGACTGAGCTTTCCCTTCTTACCAAACCTCATAATTCCCTTCATTGGGGCAATCTTGAGAAAAACAGAATCTCCAATTTGGAATTCTAAAGGTCTTCGACGTCTATCAGCAGAACTCTTCTGTCGACTGAAAGCTACATCGAGCCGTTGTTTGATCATCTTGATATCTTCTGAGGTTTTTCTGATGAAGTCCGTAGTTTGAAGTTGCTTCTGTCCAACTTCTTGCCAATGGATGGGAGATCGACATTTTCTTCCATATAGTGTTTCGAATGGAGCCATACCAATAGAAGCGTGATAGCTATTATTATACGAAAATTCGATCAAGGGTAACTTTTGATCCCAATTTCCCTTGAAATCCAGAACACCAGATCTCAACATATCTTCTAAGGTTTGGATAGTGCGCTCCGATTGTCCATCTGTTTGAGGGTGGAAAGCAGTACTGAATTTCAACCTTGACCCCATAGCTGTGTGAACACTTTTCCAAAATCGCGAAGTAAATCGCCCATCTCGATCTGAAATAATGGATTTTGGAACTCCATGCAACCTAACAATCTGAGATACATAAATTTCAGCTAATTTCTCAACTGAAAAGGTGGCTTTAACAGCAATGAAATGGGCTGATTTGGTTAATCTATCCACAATCACCCAAATCATATCATTTCCACTTGCGGTCCTGGGTAATCCAACTACGAAATCCATGGTGATTTGTTCCCATTTCCATTCTGGGAGTTCTATCTTTTGAAGATCTCCTCCTGGTTGACGGTGTTCAGCCTTAACTTTTTGACAAGTTAGGCATTTTGACACAAAATCAGCAATTTCATTCTTCATGTTTGGCCACCAAAAGTTCTCTTTAAGGTCCTTATACATCTTAGTAGCTCCAGGGTGAACTGAATACGGCGTTTCATGTGCTTCCGACATGATTTGTTTCCTAAGAAATTCAACGTTAGGAACACAAATCCTTCCTTTGAAGAGAATTAGTCCATTTGTAGACGTCTTAAATTCCTTATCTTCTCCACCAAGAAGTTGAACCTTTAACAGAAAGGAATCTTTTCCTTGATAACACTTAATGGATTCTAGGAGATTGGACTGAAGAGTCAAAACAGCCAATTTCCCTATTAATATTTCCAATCTGAAATCAGAAATTTCCTTTTGGAGGGGTTTGGACATCATTTCAAGAGACATGAGCATACCGGATGACTTCCTGCTTAGTGCATCTGTCACTTTATTTGCTTTTCCAGGATGGTAAAGGATTTCACAATCATAATCCTTTACGAGTTCAAGCCATCGACGTTATCTCATATTGAGCTCTTTTTGAGTAAAGATGTATTTGAGACTTTGGTGGTCAGTAAAAATCTCACACCTATTACCATATAGGTAATGTCTCCAAATCTTCAAGGCGAAAACCACCGCAGCAAGCTCCAAATCGTGCGTCGGGTAGTTCCGTTCATGGTCCTTCAGTTGACGTGAAGCATAGGCAACCACATTTCTTCCTTGCATAAGGACAGCTCCTAATCCAATTCTCGACGCATCACTATAAATGGCGAAATTTCCTGCATCTACGTCAGGAATTATTAACACTGGTGCACTTGTAAGCTTTCTCTTGAGCTCTTGGAAGTTTTCTTCACACTTCTGTGTCCAATCAAACTTTCTCCCCTTCTTAGTAAGAGCTGTTAGTGGTGCTGCTATCTTAGAGAATCCTTCAACGAACCGTCGGTAGTATCCGGCTAAACCAAGAAAGCTTCGTATCTCCGTAACGTTTTTGGGTGCTGACCATGCACTAACTGCTTCTATCTTAGCAGGATCAACGGAAATTCCTTCCTTTGAAACCACGTGGCCCAAGAAATGTACTTTTTCCAACCAAAATTCACATTTTGTGAATTTAGCATAAAGTTGATTCCGTCTTAAGGTTTCCAAAACTATCTTGAGATGCTGCTCATGTTCCTTTGTGGATCTTGAGTAGATCAAAATATCATCAATGAAGATGATAACAAACTTATCTAAATAATCATTAAACACCCGATTCATCAAGTCCATAAAAGCAGCTGGAGCATTAGTTAATCCAAAAGGCATGACTAAATACTCATAATGTCCATAACGTGTTCGAAACGCCGTCTTGGGAATATCTCCTTCCTTTATTCTGAGTTGATGGTAGCCCGAACGCAAATCAATCTTCGAGAATACCAAAGCTCCTCTAAGTTGATCAAAGAGATCGTCGATTCTCGGAAGAGGGTACTTGTTCTTAATCGTGATCTTATTCAACTCACGATAGTCGATGCACATTCGCAACGATCCATCCTTCTTTTTGACAAATAGCACAGGTGCTCCCCACGGGGAATGGCTTTGACGAATAAATCCCTTGTCTAACAGTTCTTGTAACTGTACTTGGAGTTCCCTAAGCTCAGCTGGGGCCATGCGATAGGGTGCTTTCGATATTGGAGCTGTTCCTGGCAACAATTCTATTTCGAAAGAGATTTCTCCCTCTGGCGGAAGTCTAGTTAAATCTTTTGGAAAGACATCTACATATTCCCTAATAATGGGAACATCTTCAGGCTTCAGCTCTTTTTCTTGTTCTTTGTCCACCATGTTAGCTAAGTATCCTTGACATCCATTAGCCAACATTTTCCAAGCTTTCATTACAGAAACAAGCTGGGTTGATGAGCTCTTAGACTGGCCGTGAAAGTTGAATTCCTCTTCGCCGAAAAGACTAAACGTAACACAACGCTTTCGACAATCAATCTTAGTATTGTACTTATCTAAGAAATCCATTCCCAGGATAACATCAAAATCCTAAAGCTTAATTGCAATCAGGTCTACATACAACTCTCTACCACACATAACTATCGGAACATTTCGCATCCAGGAATTTGATAACAAACTCTCTCCCGATGGAAGAGAGGTTCTAAAAGGTTGCCCTATATTTTCTACATTTATATCTAACTTTCGGGCATATTCCATCGATATAAACGAATGGGTGGCACCAGAATCAATTAGGGCAAATGCATCATAAGCGGCTATAGAGATCTGACCTGTTACCACATTAGAAGTTCCAGCCTCAGCGTCTCCCTTTGTGTAAGCATAGATCCTAGCTTGTGGTTCGGGAGCTTCAAGTCTTCCTTGTACAATCGAAGGACCTTCGATCTTTGCTTGCACCGCGTGTAGCTGTCGGTTTGTATTCCTATTCTGGTACTGAGGGTTCTGGTTCTGACTATTGGTGGTACAATTCCTCGCATAATGGCCTTCTTTGCCACAAAGGTAGCAAGCGTTTGTTCCCATCCTACATACGCCTAGATGTTTCTTTCCGCATTGAGTACACACAGGATAGTTATTATTACCCTCATTCCCACGGTTGTTCCTCTTCTGAGGGTAATTTTTCTGTTGGCCCTGGCCCGTAGCATTCCCTCTTCTTTTATTCCTCCCAAACTGCTTAGAACTTTGGCTGGAATTACTAGTCTGGCCTTTTAAGTTTGGCTCCTCTTTTTGCCTAGACTGTATCTGTTTCTCTACAGCTTTTTCTTCTTTCTTAGCTTTGAATATTTGAACCCTCGATTCCTTATCCTAATTAATCCAGTATTCTGCTCTCATAGCTCGACCTATACAATCAGCTACAAGAGTTGGAGTGCTACTTCCAGCACTAACTTGTTTGGCGATGTCTGTCCGAAACATTTTCATCATTCTCCTTACTTTCTCCCTTTCGTTCGGAACCAGTTCTGGACATAAACGGGTAAGCTGTTCAAACTTTTTGACTGCTTCTATTACTGACATAGACCCTTGCTTAAAACTAGTAAACTCATCTTGTTGTGTCGCAAGAATCTCCTGATTGTAGTACATTATTCTGAATTCGTCTACAAAATCTTGCCATCTCATGAACGCTACATTTCTGCGCATCTGAACTGTCCTCCACCAATGATGCGCATCTTTCTTTAGTGCAAAAGAGGCACAAAGAACTTTCTCCTGTTCTGTAAGTCCCATAAAATCCAAAATTACTTGGATATCGATCAATCAATTATCCGCTACTATTGGATCTGTGGTTCCTTCAAAATCAGGTGCCTTCATTCGCCTAAATCGTTCATATAACAGATCCTCCCTAACCAAAGGTGGATTCCTTTGTAGTACTTCGGGTGCTAACGGAACTTCTTGATGAACCTCTGGTACCTGATGCGCTACTGGGGGTACCGGGTTATTTTTCGGTGGAACTTCGTTCGCTCGAGGTACTTGATTCAGTTGAGCTACTTGTTCCCGAAGTTGGTTCGTCTCCTGCTGTTGTTCCCGCAATTGCTGTTGCAAGGTAGCTACTATATTCGCAAGATCAGGCTCTCGGAATTGGATTCGCTCGGGTACGCGGACGTGACATCTTCTATTTCTTATTTAATTACGATAAAGATATTGTTATACTTCGAATATCTTTTCGTTCATTCATATCTCATCATAAAAATTTTATTATGAGCAATACTTATTCATCATACCATAATACTATATCTGATCATATCATAGATCATATTATCACATCATATCATCGTATCATATCGTAACATCATATCATATCATAAAACATAATGTTAGAGATCTATCATGATCTCATCACTCCATATTATATCATATGTTGTTCATAATCTTAACATCATAATATATTAATACATTTTATTAACTTTATAATTTACATATCTTACATTCATCATAATCCATAATTCGTACATTCTTACATACATACATATTTATCCATACTATTATGTACATATCCTATACTTGCTATATACATATATATATCAAATACAAGATAGAAGTGACTATCACTTGTCTATCACACATATATCTTATTTTACACCTAAACTATCTACTCTGATGTTACGTCGGAGAATACATCCCAGTCTTCATCATCAAACAAGATTTCCTCCGGATCGTCCTCCATATTTACTTCTCCTTCTTCTCCATTATCTAGGATGATTTCATGAGGATCCTTTTGAAGTTCAGGCTCGTCAGGAATATCTTCAAGATTCATGGCATCAGCATCCTCATGTGGAGGAATCTCTTGAAGTGGTATCGCCGGAATAGGGTCCTCTGGCAATACTGGACCCCATTGGAAGGGTGGCTCTTCCACATCATTATTATTGACTGGCACTTGGATGTTGTTTTCTACTAGAGCATCCGCTTGAACCATATGAGCTATTAATTCAGCTTCCATGATATCATTAATCATGTGTTCCATGGTCATTCCTATTGCCGGTGCTTGGACATGTTCCCTGACATCAGGTGGTAGTCCTTCCTGGAGTAGTTGCAGTGCCCGAAACTCTGGGTCGTCAAAATCTAGAATGTGAGGCAACATAGCCTCCTGAAATCTTCGGCAGTAATGGCCCATCGATTCTCCTGGGTAAGCATGCCAATCGTAAACATAGTTAAGATATCGGACAAGGTTCATGTCACGATAAATATCTGGGTCTCGATAGTGCATGTCGGCGTTTTCCTCCAGTGGAGGTCCAAAACGAGCAGTGATGATATTGCGGAAGTTTTCCCATGATCCTCCCTGAGCTTCCTGTTCTCCTATTGTTCTCCACCATAACCTAGCATCTATTGTTAGACAACGACTTGCCAATGATACTTGTAGATGGGGCGGAATATGACACATTCGAAAGATAGACTCCATATCATGAAGCCATGCTGCTAGTGTCACGGTTCGTCTAGTCCCATCGAATATTAGCGGAGACATCATGAAAAACGCATAAGCTGCACCTCCATCTTCATCCATTGTCCTCAAATCTAGATTATACAAATTCCTATAAATACATAATATAAATACGAAATATTTTTAACTTACAATGGCTGTGGCGCAGGCAAGCAAACTGTGAAACCAAAAGGTAGGACCTTCTGCTCTGATACCAACTCTGTAACGACCCGCCTATCGAAGGCCGTTACCATACATACTTACTTATAATATATGAAAATTTGGACAATTTTTTTTTTATATACAACTGATAAATATAACTTGACTTGGAAACTTCTTAATAATCACTTACATACATACATGTACTTATACATAACTACTTATGGTAGTAATGAAATCTTGTACTCAAATACAACATATTTAGCGTAGCATAATTTAACAAAAAGAAACATAGCGATTCCCGTCCCACAGTTTCACAGTTTTGCCTTGCCATGCTCCACTGCCTTGTATCATGAAGTACCGCAGGGTTGCTTACCTATAGCATAAACTTAAAGCATGAGCTTACGCTCAGCAATCACAACTATTTATCCGCAAACATATCATGATATCATAATGCATGAACCACTTATGCTCAATTCCTGTTTTCATAAGTTAGCATAGTTTTTGGGCCCTTACATAACATAACATAACTGTACGTACCGTGGCGCGCTGCCATGGAGTGGTTGGGGCGGCTAGCCCTATCCAACTCAAACCATGAACCAAACCTGACCTAACGCGGGCCGATACGACATATAGCATTCTGCTTATATTGATGCTTAAAATCTTGTTCTTATCTTATTTCATACTTGAAATGTTGTTTCATATTCATAACCAGTTTCTTAACTGAAACTGGAATTTCATATCTTACCAAATAGCTTATCTTTAGTGAGCATACTTCGTGATGCCATATATTCGATTATTCATCATATAAACATACATACTATAAACATACATCGTATACCTCTTAACATGAACTTGAAAGCATACATGCTATACATTCATTATTCCTTGAATACATACATGCCATTCATACTCTAAATATTCATCATATCTTAAAAACGTACATACATACATATCATAAATACTTCTTATTCACATAACATCATGAACTTGATATCATACAGGCCATAATGTTTTATCATACTTATATCATCATAAACTTGAAAGCATACAACAAACAGTTTTCGTTTATGCTGTAGGCGGAGTCGTACTTACCGTTACTGCGCCTTGAATCAAAATTCTTCACTCAAACAGGTCGCTTTACTGTTTTCAAGAAAAATCATAGGATGAGTATCATCCTATCATAAAAACATAATGATTCTAATTGCTAACTACAAATCCTAAATTTCAACTCCTTTTTGAAATTTAGTAAGAACTCTAATATTTTGAAAACCGGGTTCAAAACCAATTCATAAAATTTGGTTCTTTTCCCACAAATCTGTTTCGAATTTGGAAAAGTTTTCTTCATGAAAGTTGTAGATCTTGAAGTCTCCTACAACTTTTGTTTTAACCTCAAACTTCAAATCTGTCTTTAATATGCTTATTTTTGCCTTTCAAAATTTTTCGACCATACTTACTACTTATAATTTGGTCTCGGGTTTTAGTAGAAACGAAGGTCTTAAAGGCCTTATTTTCAAAAACTATCTGTGTTGGCCCCTAGAATTTTTCCTTTTCTACAACTTTGTAGTTTTAACTCTTTTAAGATTCGGCCTCTAAAGGCCTAAAAATCTTGTTTTCAGAAAAACTGTTCGGTTAGAAATTCTAATCAAGCATACTAAAACCTTAGTGCATATATCTTATAAAATTGAACTCATGATTATCCATATTAATCATTCTCTTAAATTCTAAATGAAGAACTAGAGGATAACAATATTTACCTCAAGTTCCACTGATGGAATTCTTTAATTAGGGTATTAAAATTTCCCTCACACTTCCTACACTAAACCGAAAACTCTTTCTCTAGTTTTCTTTTCTTTCTTTTCTCTCCTCTCTTTGCTCGGCTTCTATGGTAGAATTTAGAGAGTTTGTGTTGCTTAAGTGTGTGTTGGCTAACCAAATAAAATAAGAGAACCTTCACCTATTTATAGATGAAGTATAAATTTCTGAAATTGCTTATTGGCCGGCCCTAGGGGTGAGATGTGCAAGCCTTGGCTTGCCAAGTAGGCTAGGCTAGGAAGTCTAGATGGTTGATTCATCTAAGCTAGGCCAAGGGATGTGTCTCTCCCTTATGTGACCGGTCATGGTGGTGGCTTTGGCAATACATAAACTTGCCATGTGAGCAAGACTAGGGATGTTACTCACCAAGGCTATACCATGATGTGTTGCTTCCTTGTGGTGGCCGGCCTTTAGTGCCTTGATGTGCAAGCCTTGGCTTGCCAAAGGTGCAAGGCTAAATGGTTGGCTTATTCATGCTAGAAGCATGAGGTGTCTCATCCTTATATGGCCGGCCATTGAGTGCCAAATGGGACTACATTACTAATTGAATCATAACACAAAATTAACCAAGCAAATCAAAGTGTTTAATCACTAAACTTAGGGCATGGTTTGTAAACTTTTAATGACACTTAAAATCTTCTAATTTGCATAATACTTCTCAAAAACAAGATCCCTTGCTCAAAAAGCCATGATGTGGCCGGTTCCTATGGTGACACATGGAACAATGTGATTGGTTCTAGCTAGAGTTATCAAATACAATCTTAACTTGTCTTCCTTGATTTCCAACCAAACTAACTAAACTAGAAATGGATCATTGACTTAATTGAACTAAGAAACTTTACTCAAAAAGTCCCTGATTCAAAAATTTACATAATTGCTGATAAGTTTACTATTTTCTCCAAAATTGCACATTGGCCCCTAAAGGCAAAATATTTGCACTTTGGTCCCTATGAATTGGCCGGTTATGGTTAAGCCTTCAAACATCAAATTCTTACTAAATCCTTCCTTAGAAGACTTTTTAGCTCTAAAATCATGAACTTTTCTTAATTTACAAATTGACCCCTAAACATAAAATATTTGCATTTTGGTCCCTGTGAGGTGACCAATCATAGCAATGACACTTGTCATCAGAGGTGTCATCCTTAAAGGCCTTGTTTGGCTTATTTCCTAAATGCAGTCCATTTTCATAATAACATAAATATTCATATACTGTTTTCAACTGATAACATTATGATTAAACTGGACCATTGTCCTAAACTTTTCTGAACTGCGTATAAGATTTTCTTAAAATTATAAATTACTAACATAGAATCATAAAGCATAAATTTACCCTTTTTGACAAAAGGTCTTAAACTTGCGTAACTAACTTATTGAATCTTTTAGCAAAAGATTCAACAACTTTTCATAGAAAACATATCATACATATAGCATAAACAAACTTTGATTCTTAACGAAAGAAATCATAAGTTTACAAACAGGTTGGTTATTACATTATTTGTGCAGGTTTACGATCCTTTTGTTAAAAAGGGGAAATTATGATTTATGATTCTATGTTGGTAATTTATAAATTTAAGAAAATCTTATACACAGTTCAGAAAAGTTTAGGACAATGGTCCAGTTTAATTATACTGTTATCAGTTGAAAACATTATATGAATATTTATGTTATTATGAAAATGGACTGCATTTAGGAGATAAGCCAAATAAGGCCTTTAAGGATGACACCTCTGATGACAAGTGTCATTGCTATGATTGGTCACCTCACAGGGACCAAAATGTAAATATTTTATGTTTAGGGGTCAATTTGTAAATTAAGAAAAGTTCATGGTTTTAGAGCTAAAAAGTCTTCTAGGGAAGGATTTAATAAGAATTTGATGTTTGAAGGCTTAACCATAACCGGCCAATTCATAGGGACCAAAGTGCAAATATTTTGCCTTTAAGGGCCAATGTGCAATTTTGGAGAAAATTGTAGACTGATCAGCAATTATGTAAATTTTTGAATCAGGGACTTTTTGAGTAAAGTTTCTTAGTTCAATTAAGTCAATGATCCATTTCTAGTTTAGTTAGTTTGGTTGGAAATCAAGGAAGACAAGTTAAGATTGTTTTTGATAACTCTAGCTAGAACCAAACTCATTGTTCCATGTGTCACCATAGGAACCGGCCACATCATGGCTTTTTGAGCAAGGGATCTTGTTTTTGAGAAGTATTATGCAAATTAGAAGATTTTAAGTGTCATTAAAAGTTTACAAACCATGCCCTAAGTTTAGTGATTAAACACTTTGATTTGCTTGGTTAATTTTGTGTTATGATTCAATTAGTAATGTAGTCCCATTTGGCACTCAATGGCCGGCCACATAAGGATGAGACACCTCATGCTTCTAGCATGGATAAGCCAACCATTTAGCCTTGCACCTTTGGCAAGCCAAGGCTTGCACACCAAGGCACTAAAGGCCGGCCACCACAAGGAAGCAACACATCATGGTATAGCCTTGGTGAGTAACATCCCTAGTCTTGCTCACATGGCAAGTTTATGTATTGCCAAAGCCACCACCATGACCGGTCACATAAGGGAGAGACACATCCCTTGGCCTAGCTTAGATGAATCAACCATCTAGACTTCCTAGCCTAGCCTCCTTGGCAAGCCAAGGCTTGCACATCTCACCCCTGGGCCGGCCAACACAAGGTAATGCCACCTCAAGTTTATAGCCTTGATGAACAAGCACTCTAGCTAATCTTGCTTGGCAATTTGGGAGAGGAATGGGCGGCCAACACATAGGGATTAAGGGGAAATATTTTGGCCTTAGGGACCATTGTATAAAATTACAAAAGATGGATTTCTTGAACTCTTTTAGCTCTTGACACTTCATGCACCCTAGGCTAGCTTAGTAAGCTTGCTAGCCTTGCTTGTTGGTAAGCAAAAGCATGCACAAACTCCACCTAAGGCCGGCCACACTAAAAAAGGGACACCTCATGGTTCCTAGCCAACATGATTAAGCACCCTAGCTTGGGTTATTTGGCATAAGAGGAACAAGGATGTCCGGCCACCTCTCAAGAAGACAAGATCAAATTGGTTTCTTCTATGGACTAAGGAGCAAGTTGTTGTACCTTTAGGGGTTAGTAAGCAATTTCAGAAATTTATACTTCATCTATAAATAGGTGAAGGTTCTCTTATTTTATTTGGTTAGCCAACACACACTTAAGCTGCACAAACTCTCTAAATTCTACCATAGAAGCCGAGCAAAGAGAGGAGAGAAAAGAAAGAAAAGAAAACTAGAGAAAGAGTTTTCGGTTTAGTGTAGGAAGTGTGAGGGAAATTTTAATACCCTAATTTAAGAATTCCATCAGTGGAACTTGAGGTAAATATTGTTATCCTCTAGTTCTTCATTTAGAATTTAAGAGAATGACTAGTATGGATAAACATGAGTTTAATTTTTTGTAAGATGTATGCACAAGGGTTTTTGTATGTTTGATTAAGGTTTCTATCTAGACAGTTTTTCTGAAACAAGATTTTGAGGCCTTTAGAAGCCGAATTTGAAAAAAATCAAAACTGTAAAGTTGTAGAGGAGGGAAAATCCTAGGGGCTAGCACGGACAGTTTTTGAAAATAAGGCCTTTAAGACCTTCGTTTCTACAAAAACCCGAGACCAAATTATGAGTAGTAAGTATGGTCGAAAAATTTTCAAAGGCAAAAAAAAGCATGTTAAAGACAGATTCGAATTTTGTGGTTAAAACAAAAGTTGTAGGAGACTTCAAAATCTACAACTTTCATGAAGAAAACTTTTCCAAATTCGAAACAGATTTTCGGGAAAAGAACCAAACTTTATGAATTGGTTTTGAACCCGGTTTTCAAAATATTAGAGTTCTTACTAAATTTCAAAAAGGAGTTGAAATTTAAGATTTGTAGTTAGCAATTAGAATCATTATGTTATTATGATAGGATGATACTCATCCTATGATTTTTCTTGAAAACAGGAAAGCGACCTGTTTGAGTGAAGAATTTTGATTCAAGGCGCAGTAACTGTAAGTACGACTCCGCCTACAGCATAAACGAAAACTGTTTGTTGTATGCTTTCAAGTTTATGATGATATAAGTATGATAAAACATTATGGCCTGTATGATATCAATTTCATGATGTTATGTGTACAAGAAGTATTTATGATATGTATGTATGTACGTTTTTAAGATATGATGAATATTTAGAGTATGAATGGCATGTATGTATTCAAGGAATAATGAATGTATGGCATGTATGCTTTCAAGTTCATGTTAAGAGGTATATGATGTATGTTTATAGTATGTATGTTCATATGATGAATAATCGGATATTATGGCATCACGAAGTATGCTCACTAAAGAGAAGCTATTTGGTAAGATATGAAATTCCAGTTTCAGTTAAGAAACTGGTTATGAATATGAAACAACATTTCAAGTATGAAATAAGATAAGAACAAGATTTTAAGCATCAATATAAGCAGAATGCTATATGTCGTATCGGCCCGCGTTAGGTCAGGTTTGGTTCATGGTTTGAGTTGGACAGGGCTGGCCGCCCAAACCACTCCATGGCAGCGCGCCACGGTACGTACAGTTATGTTATGTTATGTAAGGGCCCAAAAAACTATGCTAACTTATGAAAACAGGAATAAAGCATAAATGGTTCATGCATTATGATATCATGATATGTTTGCGAATAAATAGTTGTGCTTGCTGAGCGTAAGCTCATGTTTTAAGTTTATGCTATAGGTAAGCAACCCTGCGGTGCTTCATGATACAAGGCAGTGGAGCATGGCAAGGCAAAACTGTGAAACTGTGGGACGGGAATCGCTATGTTTCTTTTTGTTAAATTATGCTACGCTAAATATGTTGTATTTGAGTATAAGATTGCATTACTACCATAAGTAGTTATGTATAAGTACATGTATGTATGTAAGTGATTATTAAGAAGTTTCCAAGTCAAGTTATATTTATCAGTTGTATATAAAAAAAAAATTGTCCAAATTTTCATATATTATAAGTAAGTATGTATGGTAACGGCCTTCGATAGGCGGGTCGTTACAGAGTTGGTATCAGAGCAGAAGGTCCTACCTTTCGGTTTCACAGTTTGCTTGCCTGCGCCACAGCCATTGTAAGTTAAAAATATTTCGTATTTATATTATGTATTTATAGGAATTTGTATAATCTAGATTTGAGGACAATGGATGAAGATAGAGGTGCAGCTTATGCGTTTTTCATGATGTCTCCGCTAATATTCGATGGGACTAGACGAACCGTGACACTAGCAGCATGGCTTCATGATATGGAGTCTGTCTTTCAAATATGTCATATTCCGCCCCATCTACAAGTATCATTGGCAAGTCGTTGTCTAACAATAGATGCTAGGTTATGGTGTAGAACAATAGGAGAACAGGAAGCTCAGGGAGGATCATGGGAAAACTTCCGCAATATCATCACTGCTCGTTTTGGACCTCCACTGGAGGAAAACGCCGACATGCACTATCGAGACCCAGATATTTATCGTGACATGAACCTTGTCCGATATCTTAACTATGTTTACGATTGGCATGCTTACCCAGGAGAATCGATGGGCCATTACTGCCGAAGATTTCAGGAGGCTATGTTGCCTCACATTCCAGATTTTGGCGACCCAGAGTTTCGGGCACTGCAACTACTCCGGGAAGGACTACCACCTGATGTCAGGGAACATGTCCAAGCACCGGCAATAGGAATGACCATGGAACACATGATTAATGATATCATGGAAGCTGAATTAATAGCTCATATGGTTCAAGCGGATGCTCTAGTAGAAAACAACATCCAAGTGCCAGTCAATAATAATGATGTGGAAGAGCCACCCTTCCAATGGGGTCCAGTATTGCCAGAGGACCCTATTCCGGCGATACCACTTCAGGAGATTCCTCCACATGAGGATGCTGATGCCATGAATCTTGAAGATATTCCTGACGAGCCTGAACTTCAAAAGGATCCTCATGAAATCATCCTAGATAATGGAGAAGAAGGAGAAGTAAATATGGAGGACGATCCGGAGGAAATCTTGTTTGATGATGAAGACTGGGATGTATTCTCCGACGTAACATCAGAGTAGATAGTTTAGGTGTAAAATAAGATATATGTGTGATAGACAAGTGATAGTCACTTCTATCTTGTATTTGATATATATATGTATATAGCAAGTATAGGATATGTACATAATAGTATGGATAAATATGTATGTATGTAAGAATGTACGAATTATGGATTATGATGAATGTAAGATATGTAAATTATAAAGTTAATAAAATGTATTAATATATTATGATGTTAAGATTATGAACAACATATGATATAATATGGAGTGATGAGATCATGATAGATCTCTAACATTATGTTTTATGATACGATATGATGTTACGATATGATACGATGATATGATGTGATAATACGATCTATGATATGATCTATGATATGATCAGATATAGTATTATGGAATGATGAATAAGTATTGTTCATAATAAAATTTTTATGATAAGATATGAATGAACGAAAAGATACTCGAAGTATAACAATATCTTTATCGTAATTAGATAAGAAATAGAAGATGTCACGTCCGTGTACCCGAGCGAACCCAATTCCACAAGAGCCTGATCTTGCGAATATAGTAGCTACCTTGCAACAGCAATTGCGGGAACAACAGCAGGAGACGAACCAACTTCGGGAACAAGTAGCTCAACTGAATCAAGTACCTCGAGCGAACGAAGTTCCACCGCAAAATAACCCGGTACCCCCAGTAGCGCATCAGGTACCAGAGGTTCATCAAGAAGTTCAGGAATCCACCTTTGGTTAGGGAGGATCTGTTATATGAACAATTTAGGCGAATGAAGGCACCTGATTTTGAAGGAACCACAGATCCAATAGTAGCGGATAATTGGTTGATCGATATCCAAGTAATTTTGGATTTTATGGGACTTACAGAACAGGAGAAAGTTCTTTGTGCCTCTTTTGCACTAAAGAAAGATGCGCGTCACTGGTGGAGGACAGTTCAGATGCGCAGAAATGTAGCGTTCATGAGATGGCAAGATTTTGTAGACGAATTCAGAATAATGTACTACAATCAGGAGATTCTTGCGACACAACAAGATGAGTTTACTAGTTTTAAGCGGGGATCTATGTCAGTGATGGAAGCAGTCAAAAAGTTTGAACAGCTTGCCCGTTTATGTCTAGAACTGGTGCCGAACGAAAGAGAGAAAGTAAGGAGAATGATGAAAATGTTTCGGACAGACATCGCCAAACAAGTTAGTGCTGGAAGTAGCCCTCCAACTCTTGTAGCTGATTGTATAGGTCGAGCTATGAGAGCAGAATACTGGATTAATCAGGATAAGGAAGCAAGGGTTCAAATATTCAAAGCTAAGAAAGAAGAAAAAGCTGTAGAGAAACAGATACAGTCTAGGCAAAAAGAGGAGCCAAACTTAAAAGGCCAGACTAGTAATTCCAGCCAAAGTTCTAAGCAGTTTAGGAGGAATAAAAAAAGAGGGAATGCTACGGGCCAGGGCCAACAGAAAAATTACCCTCAGAAGAGGAACAACCGTGGGAATGAGGGTAATAATAACAATTATCCTGTGTGTACTCAATGCGGAAAGAAACATCTAGGCGTGTGTAGGATGGGAACAAATGCTTGCTACCTTTGTGGCAAAGAAGGCCATTATGCGAGGAATTGTACCACCAATAGTCAGAACCAGAACCCTCAGTACCAGAATAGGAATACAAACCGACAGCTACACGCGGTTCAAGCAAAGATCGAAGGTCCTTCGATTGTACAAGGAAGACTTGAAGCTCCCGAACCACAAGCTAGGATCTATGCTTACACAAAGGGAGACGCTGAGGCTGGAACTTCTAATGTGGTAACAGGTCAGATCACTATAGCCACTTATGATGCATTTGCCCTAATTGATTCTGGTGCCACCCATTCGTTTATATCAAGGGAATATGCCCGAAAGTTAGATAGAAATGTAGAAAATATAGGGTAACCTTTTAGAACCTCTCTTCCATCAGGAGAGATTTTGTTATCTAATTCCTGGATGCGAGATGTTCCGATAGTTATGTGTGGTAGAAAGTTATATGTAGACCTGATTGCAATTAAGCTTCAGGATTTTGATGTTATCCTGGGAATGGATTTCTTAGATAAGTACAACGCTAAGATTGATTGTCGAAAGCGTTGTGTTACGTTTAGTCTTTTCGGTAAAGAGGAATTCAACTTTCACGGCCAGTCTAAGAGCTCATCAACCCGGCTTGTTTCTGTAATGAAAGCTTGGAAAATGTTGGCTAAGGGATGTCAAGGATACTTAGCTAACATGGTGGACAAAGAACAAGAAAAAGAGCTGCAGCCCGAAGATGTTCCCATTATTAGGGAATATGTAGATGTCTTTCCAAAAGATTTAACTAGACTTCCGCCGAAGCGAGAAATCTCTTTCGAAATAGAATTGTTGCCAGGATCAGCTCCAATATCGAAAGCACCCTATCGCATGGCCCCAGCTGAGCTTAGGGAACTTCAAGTACAGTTACAAGAACTGTTGGACAAGGGATTTATTCGTCAAAGCCATTCCCCGTAGGGAGCACCTGTGCTATTTGTCAAAAAGAAGGATGGATCGTTGCGAATGTGCATCGACTATCGTGAGTTGAACAAGATCACGATTAAGAACAAGTACCCTCTTCCGAGAATCGACGATCTCTTTGATCAACTTAGAGGAGCTTTGGTATTCTCGAAGATTGATTTGCGTTCGGGCTACCATCAACTCAGAATCAAGGAAGGAGATATTCCCAAGACGGCGTTTCGAACACGTTATGGACATTATGAGTATTTAGTCTTGCCTTTTGGATTAACTAATGCTCCAGCTGCTTTTATGGACCTGATGAATCGGGTGTTTAAAGATTATTTAGATAAGTTTGTTATCATCTTCATTGATGATATTTTGATCTACTCAAGATCCACAAAGGAACATGAACAGCATCTCAAGATAGTTTTGGAAACCTTAAGACGGAATCAACTTTATGCCAAATTCACAAAATGTGAATTTTGGTTGGAAAAAGTACATTTCTTGGGCCACGTGGTTTCAAAAGAAGGAATTTCTGTTGATCCTGCTAAGATAGAAGCAGTTAGTGCATGGTCAGCACCTAAAAACGTTACGGAGATACGAAGCTTTCTTGGTTTGGCCGGATACTACCGACGGTTCGTTGAAGGATTCTCCAAGATAGCAGCGCCACTAACAGCTCTTACTAAGAAGGGGAGAAAGTTTGATTGGACACAGAAGTGTGAAGAAAACTTCCAAGAGCTCAAGAGAAAACTTACAAGTGCACCAGTATTAATAATTCCTGACGTAGATGCAGGAAATTTCACCATTTATAGTGATGCGTCGAGAATTGAATTAGGAGCTATCCTTATGCAAGGAAGAAATGTGGTTGCCTATGCTTCACGTCAACTAAAGGACCATGAACGGAACTACCCGACGCACGATTTGGAGCTTGCTGCGGTGGTTTTCGCCTTGAAGATTTGGAGACATCACCTGTATGGTAATAGGTGTGAGATTTTTACCGACCATCAAAGTCTTAAATACATCTTTACCCAAAAAGAGCTCAATATGAGACAACGTCGATGGCTTTAACTCGTAAAGGATTATGATTGTGAAATCCTTTACCATCCTGGAAAAGCAAATAAGGTGGCAGATGCGCTGAGCAGGAAGTCATCCAGTATGCTCATGTCTCTTGAAATGATGTCCAAACCCCTCCAAAAGGAAATTTCTGATTTCAAATTAGAAATGTTAATCGGAAAATTGGTTGTTTTGACTCTTCAGTCCAATCTCCTAGAATCCATTAAGTGTTATCAAGAAAAAGATTCCTTTCTGCTAAAGGTTCAATTTCTTGGTGGAGAAGATAAGGAATTTAAGACATCTACAAATGGACTAATTCTCTTCAAAGGAAGGATTTGTGTTCCTAACGTTGAATTTCTTAGGAAACAAATCATGTCGGAAGCGCATGAAACGCCGTATTCAGTTCATCCTGGAGCTACTAAGATGTATAAGGACCTTAAAGAGAACTTTTGGTGGCCAAACATGAAGAATGAAATTGCTGATTTTGTGTCAAAATGCCTAACTTGTCAAAAAGTTAAGGCTGAACACCGACAACCTGGTGGAGATCTTCAAAAGATAGAACTACCAGAATGGAAATGGGAACAAATCACCATGGATTTCGTAGTTGGATTACCCAGGACCGCAAGTGGAAATGATATGATTTGGGTGATTGTGGATAGATTAACCAAATCAGCCCATTTCATTGCTGTTAAAGCCACCTTTTCAGTTAAGAAATTAGCAGAAATTTATGTATCTCAGATTGTTAGGTTGCATGGAGTTCCAAAATCCATTATTTCAGATCGAGAGGGACGATTTACTTCGCGATTTTGGAAAAGTGTTCACACAGCTATGGGGTCAAGGTTGAAATTCAGTACTGCTTTCCACCCTCAAACAGATGGACAATCGGAGCGCACTATCCAAACCTTAGAAGATATGTTGAGATCTTGTGTTCTGGATTTCAAGGGAAATTGGGATCAAAAGTTACCCTTGATCGAATTTTCGTATAATAATAGCTATCACGCTTCTATTGGTATGGCTCCGTTTGAAGCGCTATATGGAAGAAAATGTCGATCTCCCATCCATTGGTAAGAAGTTGGACAGAAGCAACTTCAAACTACGGACTTCATCAGAAAAACCTCAGAAGACATTAAGATGATCAAGCAACGGCTCGACATAGCATTCAGTCGACAGAAGAGTTGTGCTAATAAACGTCGAAGACCTCTAGAATTCCAAGTTGGAGATTCTGTTTTTCTCAAGATTGCCCCAATGAAGGGAATTATGAGGTTTGGTAAGAAGGGAAAGCTCAGTCCAAGATACACAGGTCCGTTTGAAATCCTTGAAAGGATTGGGAAAGTAGCTTATAAGCTTGCTTTGCCGCCAGCTTTGGCTTCTGTACATAATGTTTTTCATATTTCAATGTTAAATAAATATGTACCTGATCCTTCTCATGTGCTAAGGCAAGAACCGATTGAAGTACAAACAGATTTGACGTATGAGGAAAGACCAATACGGATTCTAGGTCGGGAAGAAAAGGTTTTAAGAAACAAAATCATTCCAATGGTTAAAGTGTTATGGCAGAATCATAACATTGAAGAAGCAACGTGGGAAGTAGAAGAAGAAATGAGAAAGAACTATCCTAACTTGTAGTGATTTTTGGGGACGAAAATTTTTCAGGAGGGTAGATTGTAATAGCCGACCTGTTTGTAAATTTATAACTTCTTTTGTTAAGGATCAAGTTTGGTTATGCAATCTGTATGATATGTTTTCTAAGGAAGTTGTTGAATCTTTTGCTAAAAGATTCAATGAATTATTTGTGCAGGTTTACGATCCTTTTGTTAAAAAGGGGAAATTATGATTTATGACTCTATGTTGGTAATTTATAAATTTAAGAAAATCTTATACACAGTTCAGAAAAGTTTAGGACAATGGTCCAGTTTAATTATACTGTTATCAGTTGAAAACATTATATGAATATTTATGTTATTATGAAAATGGAGTGCATTTAGGAGATAAGCCAAATAAGGCCTTTAAGGATAACACCTCTGATGACAAGTGTCATTGCTATGATTGGTCACCTCACAGGGACCAAAATGTAAATATTTTATGTTTAGGGGTCAATTTGTAAATTAAGAAAAGTTCATGGTTTTAGAGCTAAAAAGTCTTCTAAGGAAGGATTTAGTAAGAATTTGATGTTTGAAGGCTTAACCATAACCGGCCAATTCATAGGGACCAAAGTGCAAATATTTTGCCTTTAGGGGCCAATGTGCAATTTTGGAGAAAATTGTAGACTTATCAGCAATTATGTAAATTTTTGAATCAGGGACTTTTTGAGTAAAGTTTCTTAGTTCAATTAAGTCAATGATCCATTTCTAGTTTAGTTAGTTTGGTTCGAAATCAAGGAAGACAAGTTAAGATTGTATTTGATAACTCTAGCTAGAACCAATCACATTGTTCCATGTGTCACCATAGGAACCGGCCACATCATGGCTTTTTGAGCAAGGGATCTTGTTTTTGAGAAGTATTATGCAAATTAGAAGATTTTAAGTGTCATTAAAAGTTTACAAACCATGCCCTAAGTTTAGTGATTAAACACTATGATTTGCTTGGTTAATTTTGTGTTATGATTCAATTAGTAATGTAGTCCCATTTGGCACTCAATGGCCGGCCACATAAGGATGAGACACCTCATGCTTCTAGCATGGATAAGCCAACCATTTAGCCTTGCACCTTTGGCAAGCCAAGGCTTGCACACCAAGGCACTAAAGGCCGGCCACCACAAGGAAGCAACACATCATGGTATAGTCTTGGTGAGTAACATCCCTAGTCTTGCTCACATGGCAAGTTTATGTATTGCCAAAACCACCACCATGACCGGTCACATAAGGGAGAGACACATCCCTTGGCCTAGCTTAGATGAATCACCCATCTATACTTCCTAGCCTAGCCTCCTTGGCAAGCCAAGGCTTGCACATCTCACCCCTAGGGCCGGCCAACACAAGGTAATGCCACCTCAAGTTTGTAGCCTTGATGAACAAGCACTCTAGCTAAGCTTGCTTGGCAATTTGGGAGAGGAATGGGCGGCCAACACATAGGGATTAAGGGGAAATATTTTGGCCTTAGGGACCATTGTATAAAATTACAAAAGATGGATTTCTTGAACTCTTTTAGCTCTTGACACTTCATGCACCCTAGGCTAGCTTAGTAAGCTTGCTAGCCTTGCTTGTTGGTAAGCAAAAGCATGCATAAACTCCACCTAAGGCCGGCCACACTAAAAAAGGGACACCTCATGGTTCCTAGCCAACATGATTAAGCACCCTAGCTTGGGTTATTTGGCATAAGAGGAACAAGGATGTCCGGCCACCTCTCAAGAAGACAAGATCAAATTGGTTTCTTCTATGGACTAAGGAGCAAGTTGTTGTACCTTTAGGGGTTAGTAAGCAATTTCAGAAACTTATACTTCATCTATAAATAGGTGAAGGTTCTCTTATTTTATTTGGTTAGCCAACACACACTTAAGCAGCACAAACTCTCTAAATTCTACCATAGAAGCCGAGCAAAGAGAGGAGAGAAAAGAAAGAAAAGAAAACTAGAGAAAGAGTTTTCGGTTTAGTGTAGGAAGTGTGAGGGGAATTTTAATACCCTAATTTAAGAATTCCATCAGTGGAACTTGAGGTAAATATTGTTATCCTCTAGTTCTTCATTTAGAATTTAAGAGAATGACTAGTATGGATAAACATGAGTTTAATTTTTTGTAAGATGTATGCACAAGGGTTTTTGTATGTTTGATTAAGGTTTCTATCTGGACAGTTTTTCTGAAACAAGATTTTGAGGCCTTTATAAGCCGAATTTGAAACAAATCAAAACTGCAAAGTTGTAGAGGAGGGAAAATCCTAGGGGATAGCACGGACAGTTTTTGAAAATAAGGCCTTTAAGACCTTCGTTTCTACAAAAACCCGAGACCAAATTATGAGTAGTAAGTATGGTCGAAAAATTTTCAAAGGCAAAAAAAAGCATGTTAAAGACAGATTTGAATTTTGAGGTTAAAATAAAAGTTGTAGGAGACTTCAAAATCTACAACTGTCATGAAGAAAACTTTTCTAAATTCGAAACAGATTTGCGGGAAAAGAACCAAACTTTATGAATTGGTTTTGAACCCGGTTTTCAAAATATTAGAGTTCTTACTAAATTTCAAAAAGGAGTTGAAATTTAGGATTTGTAGTTAGCAATTAGAATCATTATGTTATTATGATAGGATGATACTCATCCTATGATTTTTCTTGAAAACAGGAAAGCGACCTGTTTGAGTGAAGAATTTTGATTCAAGGCGCAGTAACTGTAAGTACGACTCCGCCTACAGCATAAACGAAAACTGTTTGTTGTATGCTTTCAAGTTTATGATGATATAAGTATGATAAAACATTATGGCCTGTATGATATCAAGTTCATGATGTTATGTGTACAAGAAGTATTTATGATATGTATGTATGTACGTTTTTAAGATATGATGAATATTTAGAGTATGAATGGCATGTATGTATTCAAGGAATAATGAATGTATGGCATGTATGCTTTCAAGTTCATGTTAAGAGGTATATGATGTATGTTTATAGTATGTATGTTCATATGATGAATAATCGGATATTATGGCATCACGAAGTATGCTCACTAAAGATAAGCTATTTGGTAAGATATGAAATTCCAGTTTCAGTTAAGAAACTGGTTATGAATATGAAACAACATTTCAAGTATGAAATAAGATAAGAACAAGATTTTAAGCATCAATATAAGCAGAATGCTATATGTCGTATCGGCCCGCGTTAGGTCGGGTTTGGTTCATGGTTTGAGTTGGACAGGGCTGGCCGCCCCAACCACTCCATGGCAGTGCGCCACGGTACGTACAGTTATGTTATGTTATGTAAGGGCCCAAAAAACTATGCTAACTTCTGAAAACAGGAATAAAGCATAAATGGTTCATGCATTATGATATCATGATATGTTTGCGGATAAATAGTTGTGCTTGCTGAGCGTAAGCTCATGTTTTAAGTTTATGCTGTAGGTAAGCAACCCTGCGGTGCTTCATGATACAAGGCAGTGGAGCATGGCAAGGCAAAACTGTGAAACTGTGGGACGGGAATCGCTATGTTTCTTTTTGTTAAATTATGCTACGCTAAATATGTTGTATTTGAGTACAAGATTTCATTACTACCATAAGTAGTTATGTATAAGTACATGTATGTATGTAAGTGATTATTAAGAAGTTTCCAAGTCAAGTTATATTTATCAGTTGTATATAAAAAAAAAAATTGTCCAAATTTTCATATATTATAAGTAAGTATGTATGGTAACGGCCTTCGATAGGCGGGTCGTTACATCTTCTCCCTTCTTTTCTTCCTCCACAACCGGCCCCTTGGCCTAAAATGGGTACAAAATTTTTTTGATCCCTTGGTTGGTGTTCCAACAAAAGTCCGGCCACTAATCCTAGATTTTTTGAGTTTTATTTCTTTTCTTCTTGCTCTCACTTGGGTTCGGATTTGGTGAGGGAAAAATTGGGCATAATCTAGTTAGAATTTCCAATTTTTGTGAATAAACTCACCACCCCCTCACACCTATTTATAGGTGTGGGAAAACTTTTAAATTTGCTAGAGAGTCCTTGAAGAAGCAAGAATTTGCACAAAAGGAGTGCATAGGTGGCCGGCCAAGGGAGGTTCTAGAGCCCAAAAATTTCTTTCCAAATTTTCCTTAATTCAATTATGATGTCATAAATAAAAGTTAGATGATGTAAGCATACTTAGGGCTTGTTTGCCTTTTTTCTTAATAGGCCTAATCCAGATATTTCTAATACTGTGCTCACTAATTGTAATGACCAACTTGTTTGTAAACTTATGATTTCTTTTGTTAAGAATCAAAGTCTATTTATGCTATATGTATGATATGTTTCTATGAAAAGTTGTTGAATCTTTTGTTAAAAGATTCAAATAAGTTAGTTATGCAAGTTTAAGACCTTTTTTGTTAAAAGAAAAAGGTGTAAGTTTATGCTTTATGATTTTATGTTATTTTAATAATGGACTGCATTTGGGAGATAAGCCAAATAAGGCCTTTAAGGATGACACCTCTTATGATAAGTGTCATTACTATGATTGGTCACCTCACAGGGACCAAAATGTAAATATTTTATGTTTAGGGGTCAATTTGCAAATTAAGAAAAGTTTATGATTTTGAAGCTAAAAATTCTTTTAAGGAAGGATTTAGTAAAAATTTGATGTTTAAAGGCTTAACAAAAATTGGCCAAGTCATAGGGACTAAAGTGCAAATATTTTGCCTTTAGGGGCCAATGTGCAATTTTGAAGAAAATTGTAAACTTATCAACAATTATGTAAATTTTTGAACCAGGGACTTTTTAAGTAAAGTTTCTAAGTTCAATTAAGTCAATGACCCATTTTTAGTTTAGTTAGTTTGATTGGAAATCAAGGATGACAAGTTAAGATCGTTTTTGAAAACTCTAGCTAGAACCAATCCCATTATGCCATGTGTCACCATAGGAACCGGCCACATCATGGCTTGTTGAGCAAGGAAACTTGTTCTTGAAAAAGATTATGCAAATTAGAAGATTTTAAGTGTTAATAAAAGTTTACAAATCATACCCTAAGTTTAGTGTTTTAACACTTTAATTTAGTGGGTTGATTTGGTATTAAGAACAATTAGCAATTTGTGTCACTTGGTTACACCAAAAACCGGCCACATAAGGATAAGGGACCCTAGGTTCTAGCTTGGGTAAGTCACACCTAGCCTTACACCTTTGGCAAGCCAAGGCTTGCACACCTAGACACCAATGGCCGGCCACCACCATGGAGCAATACATCTTGGTGTAGCTTTGGTGAGTAATGTTCCTAGTCTTGCTCACTTGGCAAGCTCATGTTTGCCTAAGCCACCACCCAAGGGCCGGCCACCTCAAGAATGTGACACCTCAAAAACCTAGCCTTGGTGAGTAAGAATGCTTAGCTTTACTTACTTGGCAAGCCAAGGTCTTGCTAAGTTGACACCATGACCGGCCATCACCTTGGTTAGACACCTCATGGTCTAGCCTTGGTGAGTAAGCAAACCTAGCTTCACCTTTTTGGCAAGCCAAGACCACACCATGACCGGCCACACAAGGGAAAGACACATCTTTGGCCTAGCTTTGATGAACCAACACCCTAGGTTCCTAGCCTAGCTTCCTTGGCAAGCCAAGGCTTGCACACCTCACCCTAGGGCCGGCCACACCAAGGAAGTGCCACCTCAAAATGTAGCCTTGATGAGCAAGCAACCCTAGCTAAGCTTGCTTGGCAAATTGGGTGAAGTATGGCCGGCCAACACATAGGGACCAAGGAGAAAAATAGTTTGGCTTCAAGGACTATTGCCTTAATTACCAAAGATTGATTTCTTGAACTCCTTTAGAGCTTGACACCTAATGCACTTAGGCAAGCTTAGTAAGCTTGCTAGCTTTGCTTGTTGGCAAGCAAAGGCTTACACCACTTACACCTAAGGCCGGCCACACCAAGGAAGGGACACCTCATGGTCCCTAGGCCACATGAGTAAGCAACCCTAGCTTGGGTTAGTGGCATGAGAAGCACAAGGATGGCCGGCCACCCTTCAAGGAAACAAATTCAAACTGGCTTCCTCTAAGGACTAAGAAGCCAATTGCTATACTTCTAGGGATTGATAAGCAAATTCAAAACTTATGCTTCATCTATAAATAGGTGAAGGTGCTGTTGTATCATTTGGTTAGCCAACACACACACACAACCTTGAGCAGCACAAACTCCCCCAATCCTGCCATAGAAGCCGAGCAAAGAAAAGAAAGAAAAGAAAGAAAAGAAAACTAGAAAAAGATTTTTCGGTTTAGTGTGAGAGAAATTTCAATTACCCTAGATTAAGAATTTCATCAGTGAAACTTGAGGTAAATATTGTTATCCTCTAGTTCTCCATTTATGAATTAAGAGAATGATTAGTATGATTAAGCAAGAGTTTAATTTTGTAAGATACATGCACTAGGGTTTTTGTATGCTTGATTAAGTCTCTATCTGAGCAGTTTTTCTGAAACAATATTTAGAGGCCTTTAGAGGCCGAATCTTAAAAAAGTTAAAACTGCAAAGTTGTAGAGGAAGGAAAATCCTAGGGGCCAACGCGGCCAGTTTTTGAAAATAAGGCTTTGAAGATCTTCATTTCTATAAAAACCCGAGACCAAATTATGAGTAGTAAGTTTGGTCGAACAATTTTCTAAGGCAAAAATAAGCATGTTAAAGGCAGATTTGAAGTTTGAGGTTAAAACAAAAGTTGTAGGAGACTTCAAGATCTACAACTTTAATGAAGAAAACTTTTCCAAATTCGAAACAGATTTGTGAGAAAAGAACTAAACTTTATAAATTGGTTTTGGAACCCGATTTTCAAATAATTAGAGTTTTTACCAAATTTCAAAAAGGAGTTGAAATTTAGGATTGGTTGTTAGCAATTAGAATCATTATGTTATTATGATAGGATGATACTCATCCTATGATTTTTCTTGAAAACAGGAAAACGACCTGTTTGAGTGAAGGATTGTGATTCAAGGCGCAGTAACGGTAAGTACGACTCCGCCTACAGCATAAACAAAATTTGTTTGTTGAATGCTTTCAAGTTTATAATGATATAAGCATGATAAAACGTTATGGCCTGTATGATATCAAGTTTATAATGTTATGTGCATAAGAAATATTTATGATATGTATGTATGTACATTTTTAAGATATGATAAATATTAAAGTACGAATGGCATGTATGTATGCAAGAAATGATGAATGTATGGCATGTATGTTTTTGTGACGACCCGCCTAGCGCCGGCCGTTACCATACATTCTTACATAATTATACATGAAAATTTAGACAGAAAATTATTATTTTTTTTTTTAATTTTTTTTTATACAACAGATAAGTATTGTTTAACTTGGAAATTTCATAATAAACACTTATATCCATACATGTACTTAGACATAATTACTTATAGCGGAAATGTGTTTTTTTGTACTTAAATACAACATATTTTGCGTAGCATAATTTAACAAAAAGAAACGTAGTGATTCCGTCCCACAGTTTCACAGCTTTGCCTTGCCATGCTCCACCGCCTTGTATCAAGAAATACCGCAAGGTTGCTTACCTACAGCATAAACTTAAAACATGAGCTTTCGCTCAGCAAGCACAACTATTTATCCACAAAACATATCATGATAACATAATGCATTAACCATTTATGGTCAATTTCTGTTTTCATAAGTTAGCATAGATTTTGGGCCCTTACATAACTTAACATGAATGTACGTACCGTGGCGCGCTGCCATGGAGTGGTTGGGGCGGCCAGCCCTGTCCAACTCAAACCATGAACCAAACCCGACCTGACGCGGGTCGATACGACATATAACATTTTGCTTGTATTAAAAGTCTTGTTCTTGTCTTATTTCATACTTGAAATATTGTTTCATATTCATAACCAGTTTCTTAACTGAAGCTGGGATTTCATATTTTACCAACTCGTTATTCTTTAATGAGCATACTTCGTGATGTCATAATATCACATTTCTCATCATATGAACATACATACTATAAACATACATACATGAACTTGAAAACATACATGCCATACATTCATCATTTCTTGCATACATACATGCCATTCGTACTTTAATATTATCATATCTTAAAAATGTACATACATACATATCATAAATACTTCTTATACACATATCATTATAAACTTGATATCATACAGGCCATAACGTTTTATCATGCTTATATCATTATAAACTTGAAAGCATTCAACAAACAAATTTTGTTTATGCTGTAGGCGGAGTCGTACTTACCGTTACTGCGCCTTGAATCACAATCCTTCACTCAAACAGGTCGTTTCCCTGTTTTCAAGAAAATCATAGGATGAGTATCATCCTATCATAATAACATAATGATTCTAATTGCTAACAATCATTCCTAAATTTTAACTCCTTTTTGAAATTTAGTAAAAACTCTAATCATTTTGAAAATCGGGTTCCAAAACCAATTCATAAAGTTTAGTTCTTTTCTCACAAATATGTTTCGAATTTGGAAAAGTTTTCTTCATTAAAGTTGTAGATCTTGAAGACTCCTACAACTTTTGTTTTAACCTCAAACTTCAAATCTGCCTTTAACATGCTTATTTTTGCCTTAGAAAATTGTTCGACCAAACTTACTACTCATAATTTGGTCTCGGGTTTTTATAGAAATAAAGGTCTTAAAAGCTTTATTTTCAAAAACTGGCCACCTTGGCCCCTAGGATTTTCCCTCCTCTACAACTTTGCAGTTTTAACTTTTTAAATATTCGGCCTCTAAAGGCCTCTAAATGTTGTTTCAGAAAAACTGCTCAGATAGAGACTTAATAAAGCATACAAAAACCCTAGTGCATGTATCTTACAAAATTTAAACTCTTGCTTAATCATACTAATCATTCTCTTAATTTATAAATGGAGAACTAGAGGATAACAATATTTACCTCAAGTTTCACTGATGAAATTCTTAATCTAGGGTAATTGAAAATTCTCTCACACTAAACCGAAAATCTTTTCTAGTTTTCTTTTCTATCTTTTCTTTCTTTTCTTTCTTTTCTTTGCTCGGTTTCTATGGCAGGGTTGGGGGAGTTTGTGCTGCTCAAGGTTGTGTGTGTGTGTTGGCTAACCAAATGATACAACAGCACCTTCACCTATTTATAGATGAAGCATAAGTTTTGAATTTGCTTATCAATCCCTAGAAGTATAACAATTGGCTTCTTAGTCCTTAGAGAAAGTCAATTTGAATTTGTTTCCTTGAAGAGTGGCCGGCCATCCTTGGGCTTCTCATGCCACTAACCCAAGCTAGGGTTGCTTACTCATGTGGCCTAGGGACCATGAGGTGTCCTTTCCTTGGTGTGGCCGGCCTTAGGTGTTAGTTGTGCAAGCCTTTGCTTGCCAACAAGCAAAGCTAGTATGCTTACCAAGCTTGCCTAAGTGCATTAGGTGTCAAGCCCTAAAGGAGTTCAAGAAATCAATCTTTGGTAATTTAGGCAATAGTCCTTGAAGCCAATTTATTTTCCTCCTTGGTCCCTATGTGTTGGCCGGCCATACTTCACCCAAAATGCCAAGCAAGCTTAGCTAGGGTTGCTTGCTCATCAAGGCTACATTTGAGGTGGCACTTCCTTGGTGTGGCCGGTCCTAGGGTGAGGTGTGCAAGGCTTAGCTTGCCAAGGAGGCTAGGCTAGGAAACCTAGGGTGTTGGCTCATCAAAGCTAGGCCAAAGATGTGTCTTTCCCTTGGGTGGCCGGTCATGGTGTGATCTTGGCTTGCCAAATAGGTGAAGCTAAGTTTGCTTACTCACCAAGGCTAGACCATGAGGTGTCTAACCAAGGTGATGGCCGGTCATGGTGTCAACTTAGCAAGACCTTGGCTTGCCAAGTGTGTAGAGCTAAGCACTCTTACTCACTAAGGCTAGGTTTTTGAGGTGTCACATTCTTGAGGTGGCCGGCCCTTGGGTGGTGGCTTAGTGTGCAAGCCTTGGTTTGCTTGCTCACCAAAGCTACACCATGGTGTGTTGTTCCATGGTGGTGGCCGGCCATTGGTGTCTAGGTGTGCAAGCCTTGGCTTGCCAAGGGTGCAAGGCTAGGGTGTGACTTAGCCAAGCTAGAATCTAGGGTCCCTTATCCTTATGTGGCCGGTTTTTGGTGTAACCAAGTGACACAAATACTAATTGTTCTTAACACAAAATCAACCAACTAAATTAAAGTGTTAAAACACTAAACTTAGGGTATGATTTGTAAACTTTTATTAACACTTAAAATCTTCTAATTTGCATAATCTTTTTCAAGAACAAGATTACTTGCTCAACAAGCCATGACGTGGCCGGCTCCTATGGTGACACATGGCATAATGGGATTGGTTCTAGCTAGAGTTTTCAAAAACAATCTTAACTTGTCATCCTTGATTTCCAACCATACTAACTAAACTAAAAATGGGTCATTGACTTAATTGAACTAAGAAACTTTACTTAAAAAGTCCCTGGTTCAAAAATTTACATAATTGCAGATAAGTTTACAATTTTTTTTTTTTCAAAATTGTACATTGGCCCCTAAAGGCAAAATATTTACACTTTAGTCCCTATGACTTGGCCAATTTTTGTTAAGCCTTTAAACATCAAATTTTTACTAAATCCTTCCTTAAAAGACTTTTTAGCTTCAAAATCATAAACTTTTCTTAATTTGCAAATTGACCCCTAAACATAAAATATTTGCATTTTGGTCCCTGTGAGGTGACCAATCATAGTAATGACACTTGTCATAAGAGGTGTCATCCTTAAAGGTCTTATTTGGCTTATCTCCCAAATGCAGTCCATTTGTAAAATAACATAAAATCATAAAGCATAAACTTACACCTTTTTCTTTTAACAAAAAGGTCTTAAACTTGCATAACTAACTTATTTGAATCTTTTAACTAAAGATTCAACAACTTTTCATAGAAACATATCATACATATAGCATAAACAGACTTTGATTCTTAACGAAAGAAATCATAAGTTTACAAACAAGTTGGTCATTACAATCTACCCTCCTTAAAGAAATTTTCGTCCCCGAAAATCAATACAAGTAGGGATAGTTCTTTCTCATTTCTTCTTCTACTTCCCACGTTGCTTCTTGAATATTATGATTCTGCCATAACACCTTAACCATCGGAATGGTTTTGTTTCTTAAAACCTTTTCTTCCCGATCTAGAATTCGTATTGGCCTTTCCTCGTACGTCAAATCCGTTTGTACTTCGATCGGTTCTTGGCTTAGCACATGAGAAGGATCAGGTACGTATTTCTTCAACATTGAAACGTGAAAAACATCATGTATAGAAGCTAAAGCTGGGGGCAAAGCAAGCTTGTAGGCAACTTTTCCAATTCTTTCGAGGATTTCAAACGGACCTGTGTATCTTGGACTGAGCTTTCCCTTCTTACCAAACCTCATAATCCCCTTTACTGGAGCAATCTTGAGAAAAACAGAATCTCCAACTTGGAATTCTAAAGGTCTTCGACGTTTATCAGCATAACTCTTCTGTCGACTGAAAGCTACATCGAGCCGTTGCTTGATCATCTTGACGTCTTCTGAGTTTTTCTGATGAAGTCCGTAGTTTGAAGTTGCTTCTGTCCGACTTCTTGCCAATGGATGGGAGATCGACATTTCCTTCCATATAGCGCTTCAAATGAAGCCATACCAATAGAAGTGTGGTAACTATTATTATACGAAAATTCGATCAAGGGTAACTTTTGATCCCAATTTCCCTTGAAATCCAAAACACAAGATCTCAACATATCTTCTAAGGTCTGGATCGTGCGCTCCGATTGTCCATCTGTCTGAGGGTGGAAAGCAGTACTGAATTTCAACCTTGACCCCATAGCTATGTGAACATTTTTCCAAAATCGCGAAGTAAATCGCCCATCTCGATCTGAAATAATGGATTTTGGAACTCCATGCAACTTAACAACCTGAGATACATAAATTTCAGCTAATTTCTCAACCGAAAAGGTGGCTTTACTAGCAATGAAATGGGCTGATTTGGTTAATCTATCCACAATTACCCAAATCATATCATTTCCACTAGCGGTCCTGGGTAATCCAACTACGAAATCCATGGTGATTTGTTCCCATTTCCATTCTGGGAGTTCTATCTTTTGAAGATCTCCGCCAGGTTACCGGTGTTCAGCTTTAACTTTCTGACAAGTTAGACACTTTGATACAAATTCAACAATTTCTCTCTTCATGTTCGGCCACCAAAAGTTCTCCTTAAGGTCCTTATACATCTTAGTAGCTCCAGGGTGAACTGAGTATGGCGTTTCATGCGCTTCTGACATGATTTGTTTCCTTAGAAACTCAAAGTTAGGAACACAAATCCTTCCTTTGAAAAGAATTAGCCCATTCGTAGACGTCTTAAATTCCTTATCTTCTTCACCAAGTAGCTGAATTTTTAACAAAAAGGAATCTTTCCTTTGATAGCACTTAATGGTTTCTAGGAGATTAGACTGAAGGGTCAAAGCAGACAATTTTCCGATTAGCATTTCTTATCGGAAATCAGAAATTTCCTTTTGGAGGGGTTCGGACATCATTTCAAGAGACATGAGCATACCGGATGACTTCCTGCTCAACGCATCTGCTACCTTGTTTGCCTTTCCAGGATGATAAAGAATTTCACAATCATAATCCTTTACGAGTTCGAGCCATCTTCGTTGCCTCATATTAAGCTCCTTTTGAGTAAAGATGTATTTGAGACTTTGATGATCGGTAAAAATCTCACATCTATTACCATACAGGTAATGTCTCCAAATCTTCAAAGCGAAAACCACCGCAGCAAGCTCCAAATCGTGAGTCGGGTAGTTCCGTTCATGGTCCTTCAGTTGACGTGAAGCATAAGCAACCACATTTCTTCCTTGCATAAGGACGGCTCCTAGTCCAGTTTTCGACGCATCACTATAAATGGCGAAATTTCCTGCATCAACGTCCGGAATGATCAATACTGGTGCACTTGTAAGTTTCCTCTTGAGCTCTTGGAAGTTTTCTTCACACTTCTGTGTCCATTCGAACTTTCTCCCCTTTTTAGTAAGAGCTGTTAATGGCGCTGCTATCTTGGAGAATCCTTCAACGAACCGTCGGTAGTATCCGGCCAAGCCAAGAAAGCTTCGTATCTCCGTAACGTTTCTGGTTGCTGACCATGCACTAACTGCTTCTATCTTAGCAGGATCAACAGAGATTCCTTCCTTTGAAACTACGTGACCTAAGAAATGTACTTTCTCCAACCAAAATTCACATTTAGTGAATTTGGCATAAAGCTGATTCCGTCTTAAGGTTTCCAAAACCATCTTGAGGTGCTGCTCATGTTCCTTTGTAGATTTTGAATAGATCAAAATATCATCAATGAAGATGATAACAAACTTATCTAAATAATCTTTAAATACCCGATTCATAAGGTCCATAAAAGCAGCTGGAGCATTAGTTAGTCCAAAAGGCATGACTAAATACTCATAATGTCCATAACGTGTTCGAAACGCCGTCTTGGGAATATCTCATTCCTTAATTCTGAGTTGATGGTAGCCTGAACGCAAGTCAATCTTCGAGAATACTAAAGCTCCTCTAAGTTGATCAAAGAGATCGTCGATTCTCGGGAGAGGGTACTTGTTCTTAATCGTGATCTTATTCAACTCGCGATAGTCGATACACATTCATAACGTTCCATCCTTCTTCTTGACAAACAACACAGGTGCTCCCCACGGGGAATGGCTTTGACGAATAAATCCCTTGTCCAACAGTTCTTGCAACTGTACTTGAAGTTCCCTAAGCTCAGCTGGGGCCATGCGATAAGGTGCTTTCGATATTGGAGCTGTTCCTGGCAACAATTCTATTTCGAAAGAGATTTCACGCTCGGGCGGAAGTCTAGTTAAATCTTTTGGAAAGACGTCTACATATTCCCTAATAATAGGAACATCTTCGGGTTGCAGCTCTTTTTCTTGTTCTTTGTCCACCATGTTAGCTAAGTACCCTTGACATCCATTAGCTAACATTTTCCAAGCTTTCATTGCAGAAACAAGCCGGGTTGATGAGCTCTTAGACTGGCCGTGAAAGTTGAACTCCTCTTCGCCGAAAAGACTAAACGTAACACAACGCTTTCGACAATCAATCTTAGCGTTGTACTTATCTAAGAAATCCATTCCCAGGATTACATCAAAATCCTGAAGCTTAATTGCAATCAGGTCTACATATAATTCTCTACCACACATAACTATCGGAACATTTCGCATCCAGGAATCAGATAACAAAATATCTCCCGATGGAAGAGAGGTTCTAAAAGGTTGCCCTATACTTTCTACATTTCTATCTAACTTCCGGGCATATTCCATTGATATAAACGAATGGGTGGCGCCAGAATCAAAAGCGGCTATAGAGATCTGACCTGTTACTACATTAGAAGTTCCAGCCTCAGCGTCTCCCCTTGTGTAAGCATAAATCTTGGCTTGTGGTTCAGGAGCTTCAAGTCTTCCTTGTACCATCGAAGGACTTTCGACCTTTGCTTGTACCGCGTGAAGCTATCGGTTTGGATTCCTATTCTGGTACTGAGGGTTCTGGTTCTGACTATTGGAGGTACAATTCCTCGCATAGTGACCTTCTTTGCCACAAAGGTAGCAAGCGTTTGTTCCCATCCTACATACGCCTGGATGTTTCTTTCCACATTGAGTACACACAGGATAGCTGTTATTATTACCCTCATTCCCACGATTGTTCCTCTTCTGGGGGTAATTCTTCTGTTGGCCCTGGCCCGTAGCATTCTCTCTTCTTTTATTCCTTCCAAACTGCTTGGAACTTTGGTTGGAATTACTAGTCTGGCCTTTTAAGTTCGGTTGCTGGTTCTGCCTAGACTGTATAGGTTTCTCTACAGCTTTTTCTTCCTTCTTAGCTTTGAATATCTGAACCCGCGCTTCCTTATCCTGATTAATCCAGTATTCTGCTCTCATAGCTCGACCTATACAATCAGCTACAAGAGTTGGAGGGCTACTTCCAGCACTAACTTGTTTAGCAATGTCTGTCCGAAACATTTTCATCATCCTTCTTACTTTCTCTCTTTCGTTCGGTACCAATTCCGGACATAAACGAGCAAGCTGTTCAAACTTCTTGACTGCCTCCATCACAGACAAAGATCCTTGCTTAAAGCTGGTAAACTCATCCTGTTGAGCTGCAAGAATCTCCTGATTGTAGTACATTATTCTGAATTCGTCTACAAAATCTTGCCATCGCATGAACGCCACGTTTCTGCGCATCTGAACCGTCCTCCACCAGTGACGTGCATCTTTCTTCAGTGCAAAAGAGGCACAAAGAACTTTCTCCTGTTCCGTAAGTCCCATAAAATCCAAAATTACTTGGATATCGATCAGCCAATTATCTGCTACTATTGGATCCGTGGTTCCTTCAAATTCAGGTGCTTTCATTCGCCTAAATCTTTCATACAACAGATCTTCCCTAACTAAAGGTGGATTCCTTTGCAGTCCTTCGGGTGCTAACGGAATTTCTTGATGAACCTCTGGTGCTTGAGGCGCTGCTGGGGGTACAGGGTTATTTTGCGGTGGGACTTCGTTCACTCGAGGCACTTGATTTAGTTGGGCTACTTGTTCCCGAAGCTGGTTCGTCTCTTGCTGTTGTTCCCGCAATTGTCGTTGCAAGGTAGCTACTATATTTGCAAGATCAGGTTCTTGCGGAATAGGATTCGCTCGGGTACGTGGACGTGACATCTTCTATTTCTTATCTAATTACGATAAAGATATTGTTATACTACAAATATCTTTTCGTTCATTCATATCTCATCATAAAATCTTATTATGAATACTATTTACTTATCATATCATATCATCGTATCATACCATAACATCATATTATAAAACATAACATTAGAGATCCATCATGATCTCATCATTCCATGACATATCATATGTTGTTCATAATCTTGCATTCCATCATCATTCATAATTCATAATTCGTAATTCATAATTCATAATTCATAATTCATAATTCATACATACATTCATATTCAACCATACTATCATGTACATATTCTACACTTGCTATATATATACATGATCAAGTACAAGATAGAAGTGATTATCACTATCTATCATACATACATATTATTTTATACTTAAACTATCTATTCCGATGATATCTCAGAGAATACGTCCCAATCTTCCTCATCGAACAAGACTTCCTCCGGATCATCCTCCATATGAACCTCTTCTTCTTCTTCATCTCCGTTATCTAAGATATTTTCGTGAGGATCCTCTTGCAATTCGGGCTCGCCAAGAATATCTTCAAGATTCATGCCATCCATATCCTCTTGTGGAGGAATTTCCTGAAGTGGTATTGCCGGAATAGGGTCTTCTGGCAATGCTGGTCCCCATTGGAAGGGTGGCTCCTCCACGTCATTGTTGTTAACTGGCACTTGAATATTGTTCTCCACTACAGCATCCGCTTGAACCATATGAGCTATCAACTCCGCTTCCATGATGTCGTTAATCATGTGTTCCAGAGTCATTCCTATTGCCGGTGGCTGAACGTGTTCCCTGACATTAGGTGGCAGTCCTTCCCGGAGTAGTTGTAATGCCCGAAACTCTGGGTCGCCCATATCTGGAATATGAGGCAACATAGCCTCCTGAAATCTTCGACAATAATGGCCCATCGACTCTCCTGGATAAGCATGCCAATCATAAACGTAGTTAAGATATCGGACAAGGTTCATGTCACGATAAATTTCTGGATCCCGATAATGTACGTCGGCGTCTCCCTCCAGTGGAGGTCCAAAACGAGCAGTGATGACATGGCGGAAGTTTTCCCATGATCCTCCCTGAACTTCCTGTTCTCCTGTTATCCTCCACCACAATCTAGCATCTAATGCTAGACAACGACTTGCTAAAGATACCTGTAGATGGGGTGGAATATGACCTATTCGAAATATAGACTCCATATCATGAAGCCATGCTGCGAGGGTCACAGTTCGTCTAGTTCCATCAAATACTAACGGAGACATCATGAAAAATGCATAGGCTGCACCTCGATCGTCGTCCATTATCCTCAAATCTAGATTATACAAATTCATAATATAAATACGAAATATTTGTTTAACTTACAATGACTGTGGCGCAGGCAAGCAAACTGTGAAACCGGAAAGTAGGAACTTTGCTCTGATACCAACTCTGTGACGACCCGCCTAGCGTCGGCCGTTACCATACATTCTTACATAATTATACATGAAAATTTAGACAGAAAATTTTTTTTTTTATTTTTTTTTATTTTTTTTTTATACAACTTATAAGTATTGTTTAACTTGGAAATTTCATAATAAACACTTATATCCATACATGTACTTAGACATAATTACTTATAGCGGAAATGTGTTTTTTTGTACTTAAATACAACATATTTTGCGTAGCATAATTTAACAAAAAGAAACGTAGTGATTTCGTCCCACAGTTTCACAGCTTTGCCTTGCCATGCTCCACCGCCTTGTATCAAGAAATACCGCAAGGTTGCTTACCTACAGCATAAACTTAAAACATGAGCTTTCGCTCAGCAAGCACAACTATTTATCCACAAAACATATCATGATAACATAATGCATGAACCATTTATGGTCAATTTCTGTTTTCATAAGTTAGCATAGATTTTGGGCCCTTACATAACTTAACATGAATGTACGTACCGTGGCGCGCTGCCATGGAGTGGTTGGGGCGGCCAGCCCTGTCCAACTCAAACCATGAACCAAACCCGACCTGACGCGGGTCGATACGACATATAACATTTTGCTTGTATTAAAAGTCTTGTTCTTGTCTTATTTCATACTTGAAATATTGTTTCATATTCATAACCAGTTTCTTAACTGAAGCTGGGATTTCATATTTTACCAACTCGTTATTCTTTAATGAGCATACTTCGTGATGTCATAATATCACATTTCTCATCATATGAACATACATACTATAAACATACATACATGAACTTGAAAACATACATGACATACATTCATCATTTCTTGCATACATACATGCCATTCGTACTTTAATATTATCATATCTTAAAAATGTACATACATACATATCATAAATACTTCTTATACACATATCATTATAAACTTGATATCATACAGGCCATAACGTTTTATCATGCTTATATCATTATAAACTTGAAAGCATTCAACAAACAAATTTTGTTTATGCTGTAGGCGGAGTCGTACTTACCGTTACTGCGCCTTGAATCACAATCCTTCATAAAGTTGAAAATCATAAGTCGTACTTAAAGTTGAATCACAATCCTTCACTCAAACAGGTCGTTTCCCTGTTTTCAAGAAAATCATAGGATGAGTATCATCCTATCATAATAACATAATGATTCTAATTGCTAACAATCATTCCTAAATTTCAACTCCTTTTTGAAATTTAGTAAAAACTCTAATCATTTTGAAAATCGGGTTCCAAAACCAATTCATAAAGTTTAGTTCTTTTCTCACAAATATGTTTCGAATTTGGAAAAGTTTTCTTCATTAAAGTTGTAGATCTTGAAGTCTCCTACAACTTTTGTTTTAACCTCAAACTTCAAATCTGCCTTTAACATGCTTATTTTTGCCTTAGAAAATTGTTCGACCAAACTTACTGCTCATAATTTGGTCTCGGGTTTTTATAGAAATAAAGGTCTTAAAAGCTTTATTTTCAAAAACTGGCCACCTTGACCCCTAGGATTTTACCTCCTCTACAACTTTGCAGTTTTAACTTTTTAAAGATTCGGCCTCTAAAGGCCTCTAAATGTTGTTTCAGAAAAACTGCTCAGATAGAGACTTAATAAAGCATACAAAAACCCTAGTGCATGTATCTTACAAAATTTAAACTCTTGCTTAATCATACTAATCATTCTCTTAATTTATAAATGGAGAACTAGAGGATAACAATATTTACCTCAAGTTTCACTGATGAAATTCTTAATCTAGGGTAATTGAAAATTCTCTCACACTAAACCGAAAATCTTTTCTAGTTTTCTTTTCTATCTTTTCTTTCTTTTCTTTCTTTTCTTTGCTCGGTTTCTATGGCAGGGTTGGGGGAGTTTGTGCTGCTCAAGGTTGTGTGTGTGTGTTGGCTAACCAAATGATACAACAGCACCTTCACCTATTTATAGATGAAGCATAAGTTTTGAATTTGCTTATCAATCTCTAGAAGTATAACAATTGGCTTCTTAGTCCTTAGAGAAAGTCAATTTGAATTTGTTTCCTTGAAGAGTGGCCGGCCATCCTTGGGCTTCTCATGCCACTAACCCAAGCTAGGGTTGCTTACTCATGTGGCCTAGGGACCATGAGGTGTCCCTTCCTTGGTGTGGCCGGCCTTAGGTGTTAGTTGTGCAAGCCTTTGCTTGCCAACAAGCAAAGCTAGTATGCTTACCAAGCTTGCCTAAGTGCATTAGGTGTCAAGCCCTAAAGGAGTTCAAGAAATCAATCTTTGGTAATTTAGGCAATAGTCCTTGAAGCCAATTTATTTTCCTCCTTGGTCCCTATGTGTTGGCCGGCCATACTTCACCCAAAATGCCAAGCAAGCTTAGCTAGGGTTGCTTGCTCATCAAGGCTACATTTGAGGTGGCACTTCCTTGGTGTGGCCGGTCCTAGGGTGAGGTGTGCAAGGCTTAGCTTGCCAAGGAGGCTAGGCTAGGAAACCTAGGGTGTTGGCTTATCAAAGCTAGGCCAAAGATGTGTCTTTCCCTTGGGTGGCCGGTCATGGTGTGATCTTGGCTTGCCAAATAGGTGAAGCTAAGTTTGCTTACTCACCAAGGCTAGACCATGAGGTGTCTAACCAAGGTGATGGCCGGTCATGGTGTCAACTTAGCAAGACCTTGGCTTGCCAAGTGTGTAGAGCTAAGCACTCTTACTCACTAAGGCTAGGTTTTTGAGGTGTCACATTCTTGAGGTGGCCGGCCCTTGGGTGGTGGCTTAGTGTGCAAGCCTTGGTTTGCATGCTCACCAAAGCTACACCATGGTGTGTTGTTCCATGGTGGTGGCCGGCCATTGGTGTCTAGGTGTGCAAGCCTTGGCTTGCCAAGGGTGCAAGGCTAGGGTGTGACTTAGCCAAGCTAGAATCTAGGGTCCCTTATCCTTATGTGGCCGGTTTTTGGTGTAACCAAGTGACACAAATACTAATTGTTCTTAACACAAAATCAACCAACTAAATTAAAGTGTTAAAACACTAAACTTAGGGTATGATTTGTAAACTTTTATTAACACTTAAAATCTTCTAATTTGCATAATCTTTTTCAAGAACAAGATTACTTGCTCAACAAGCCATGACGTGGCCGGTTCCTATGGTGACACATGGCATAATGGGATTGGTTCTAGCTAGAGTTTTCAAAAACAATCTTAACTTGTCATCCTTGATTTCCAACCATACTAACTAAACTAAAAATGGGTCATTGACTTAATTGAACTAAGAAACTTTACTTAAAAAGTCCCTGGTTCAAAAATTTACATAATTGCTGATAAGTTTACAATTTTTTTTTTCAAAATTGCACATTGGCCCCTAAAGGCAAAATATTTGCACTTTAGTCCCTATGACTTGGCCAATTTTTGTTAAGCCTTTAAACATCAAATTTTTACAAAATCCTTCCTTAAAAGACTTTTTAGCTTCAAAATCATAAACTTTTCTTAATTTGCAAATTGACCCCTAAACATAAAATATTTGCATTTTGGTCCCTGTGAGGTGACCAATCATAGTAATGACACTTGTCATAAGAGGTGTCATCCTTAAAGGTCTTATTTGGCTTATCTCCCAAATGCAGTCCATTTGTAAAATAACATAAAATCATAAAGCATAAACTTACACCTTTTTCTTTTAACAAAAAGGTCTTAAACTTGCATAACTAACTTATTTGAATCTTTTAACTAAAGATTCAACAACTTTTCATAGAAACATATCATACATATAGCATAAACAGACTTTGATTCTTAACGAAAGAAATCATAAGTTTACAAACAAGTTGGTCATTACAGTTTTCAAGTTCATGTATGTATGTTTATAGTATGTATGTTCATGATGAAAAATTTGATATCATGACATCACGAAGTATGCTCATTAAAGATAAGCGATTTGGTAAAATATGAAATCCCAGCTTCAGTTAAGAAACTGGTTATGAATATGAAACAATATTTCAAGTATCAAATAAGACAAGAACAAGACTTTTAATATAAGCAGAATGCTATATGTCGTATCGACCCGCGTCAGGTCGGGTTTGGTTCATGGTTTGAGTTGGACAGGGCTGGCCGCCCCAACCACTCCATGGCAGCGCGCCACGGTACGTACATTCATGTTAAGTTATGTAAGGGCCCAAAATCTATGCTAACTTATGAAAACAGAAATTGACCATAAATGGTTCATGCATTATGTTATCATGATATGTTTTGCGGATAAATAGTTGTGCTTGCTGAGCGAAAGCTCATGTTTTAAGTTTATGCTGTAGGTAAGCAACCCTGCGGTATTTCTTGATACAAGGCGGTGGAGCATGGCAAGGCAAAGCTGTGAAACTGTGGGACGGAATCACTACGTTTCTTTTTGTTAAATTATGCTACGCTAAATATGTTGTACTTAAGTACAAAAACACATTTCCGCCATAAGTAGTTATGTATAAGTACACGTATGGATATAAATGTTTATTATGAAATTTCCAAGTTAAACAATACTTATAAGTTGTATAAAAAAAAAAAAAAAAAAATTTTCTGTCTAATTTTTCATATATTATTATGTAAGAATGTATGGTAACGGCCGGCGCTAGGCGGGTCGTGACAGAGTTGGTATCAGAGCAAAGTTCCTACCTTCCGGTTTCACAGTTTGCTTGCCTGCGCCACAGTCATTGTAAGTTAAAAATATTTCGTATTTATATTATGAATTTGTATAATCTAGATTTGAGAGTAATGGACGACGATCGAGGTGCAGCCTACGCATTTTTCATGATGTCTCCGCTAGTATTTGATGGAACTAGACGAACTGTGACACTCGCAGCATGGCTTCATGATATGGAGTCTATATTCCGAATAGGTCATATTCCACCCCATCTACAGGTATCTTTAGCAAGTCGTTGTCTAGCATTAGATGCTAGATTATGGTGGAGAATAACAGGAGAACAGGAAGTTCAGGGAGGATCATGGGAAAACTTCCGCCATGTCATCACTGCTCGTTTTGGACCTCCACTGGAGGAAAACGCCGACGTACATTATCGAGATCCAGAAATTTATCGTGACATGAACCTTGTCCGATATCTTAACTACATTTATGATTGGCATGCTTATCCAGGAGAGTCGATGGGCCATTATTGTCGAAGATTTCAGGAGGCTATGTTGCCTCATATTCCAGATATGGGCGACCCAGAGTTTCGGGCATTGCAACTACTCCGGGAAGGACTGCCACCTAATGTCAGGGAACACGTTCAGCCACCGGCAATAGGAATGACTCTGGAACACATGATTAACGACATCATGGAAGCGGAGTTGATAGCTCATATGGTTCAAGCGGATGCTGTAGTGGAGAACAACATTCAATTGCCAGTTAACAACAATGACGTGGAGGAGCCACCCTTCCAATGGGGACCAGCATTACCAGAAGACCCTATTCCGGCGATACCACTTCAGGAAATTCCTCCACAAGAGGATATTAATGGCATGAATCTTGAAGATATTCTTGGCGAGCCCGAATTGCAAGAGGATCCCCACGAAATCATCCTAGATAACGGAGATGAAGAAGAAGAAGATGTACATATGGAGGATGATCCGGAGGAAGTCTTGTTCGATGAGGAGGACTGGGATGTATTCTCTGAGATATCATCGGAATAGATAGTTTAAGTATAAAATAGTATGTATGTATGATAGATAGTGATAATCACTTTTATCTTGTACTTGATCATGTATATATATAGCAAGTATAGAATATGTACATGATAGTATGGTTGAATATGAATGTATGTATGAATTATGTATTATGAATTATGAATTATGAATGATGATGGAATGCAAGATTATGAACAACATATAATATGTCATGGAATGATGAGATCATGATGGATCTCTAATGTTATGTTTTATGATATGATGTTATGGTATGATACGATGATATGATATGATAAGTAAGTAGTATTCGTAATAAGATTTTATGATGAGATATGAATGAACGAAAAGATATTTGTAGTATAACAATATCTTTATCGTAATTAGATAAGAAATAGAAGATGTCACGTCCACGTACCCAAGCGAATCCTATTCCGCAAGAACCTGATCTTGCAAATATAGTAGCTACGTTGCAACGACAATTGCGGGAACAATAGCAAGAGACGAACCAACTTCGGGAACAAGTAGCCCAACTGAATCAACTGCCTCGAGTGAACGAAGTCCCACCGCAAAATAACCCTGTACCCCCAGCAGCGCCTCAAGCACCAGAGGTTCATCAAGAAGTTCCGTTAGCACCCGAAGGACTGCAAAGGAATCCACCTATGGTTAGGGAAGATCTGTTGTATGAACGATTTAGGCGAATGAAGGCACCTGAATTTGAAGGAACCACAGATCCAATAGTAGCAGATAATTGGCTGATCGATATCCAAGTAATTTTGGATTTTATGGGACTTACGGAACAGGAGAAAGTTCTTTGTGCCTCTTTTGCACTTAAGAAAGATGCACGTCACTGGTGGAGGACGGTTCAGATGCGCAGAAACGTGGCGTTCATGAGATGGCAAGATTTTGTAGACGAATTCAGAATAATGTACTACAATCAGGAGATTCTTGCAACTCAACAGGATGAGTTTACCAGCTTTAAGCAAGGATCTTTGTCCGTGATGGAAGCAGTCAAGAAGTTTGAACAGCTTGCCCGTTTATGTCCAGAACTGGTACCGAACGAAAGAGAGAAAGTAAGGAGGATGATGAAAATGTTTCGGACAGACATTGCTAAACAAGTTAGTGCTGGAAGTAGCCCTCCAACTCTTGTAGCTGATTGTATAGGTCGAGCTATGAGAGCAGAATACTGGATTAATCAGGATAAGGAAGCGCGGGTTCAGATATTCAAAGCTAAGAAGGAAGAAAAAGCTGTAGAGAAACAGATACAGTCTAGGCAGAACCAGCAACTGAACTTAAAAGGCCAGACTAGTAATTCCAGCCAAAGTTCCAAGCAGTTTGGAAGGAATAAAAGAAGAGAGAATGCTACGGGCCAGGGCCAACAGAAGAATTACCCCCAGAAGAGGAACAACCGTGGGAATGAGGGTAATAATAACAGTTATCCTGTGTGTACTCAATGTGGAAAGAAACATCCAGGCGTATGTAGGATGGGAACAAACGCTTGTTACCTTTGCGGCAAGGAAGGTCATTATGCGAGGAATTGTACCTCCAATAGTCAGAATCAGAACCCTCAGTACCAGAATAGGAATACAAACCGATAGCTTCACGCGGTACAAGCAAAGGTTGAAAGTCCTTCGATGGTACAAGGAAGACTTGAAGCTCCTGAACCACAAGCCAGGATTTATGCTTACACAAGGGGAGACGCTGAGGCTGGTACTTCTAATGTAGTAACAGGTCAGATCTCTATAGCCGCTTATGATGCATTTGCCCTAATTGATTCTGGTGCCACCCATTCGTTTATATCAATGGAGTATGCCCGGAAGTTAGATAGAAATGTAGAAAGTATAGGGCAACCTTTTAGAACCTCTCTTCCATCGGGAGATATTTTGTTATCTGATTCCTGGATGCGAAATGTTCCGATAGTTATGTGTGGTAGAGAGTTATATGTAGACCTGATTGCAATTAAGCTTCAGGATTTTGATGTAATCCTGGGAATGGATTTCTTAGATAAGTACAACGCTAAGATTGATTGTCGAAAGCGTTGTGTTACGTTTAGTCTTTTCGGCGAAGAGGAGTTCAACTTTCACGGCCAGTCTAAGAGCTCATCAACCCGGCTTGTTTTTGCAATGAAAGCTTGGAAAATGTTAGCTAATGGATGTCAAGGGTACTTAGCTAACATGGTGGACAAAGAACAAGAAAAAGAGCTGCAACCCGAAGATATTCCTATTATTAGGGAATACGTAGACGTCTTTCCAAAAGATTTAACTAGACTTCCGCCCGAGCGTGAAATCTCTTTCGAAATAGAATTGTTGCCAGGAACAGCTCCAATATCGAAAGCACCTTATCGCATGGCCCCAGCTGAGCTTAGGGAACTTCAAGTACAGTTGCAAGAACTGTTGGACAAGGGATTTATTCGTCAAAGCCATTCCCCGTGGGGAGCACCTGTGTTGTTTGTCAAGAAGAAGGATTGAACGTTACGAATGTGTATCGACTATCGCGAGTTGAATAAGATCACGATTAAGAACAAGTACCCTCTCCCGAGAATCGACAATCTCTTTGATCAACTTAGAGGAGCTTTAGTATTCTCGAAGATTGACTTGCGTTCAGGCTACCATCAACTCAGAATTAAGGAAGGAGATATTCCCAAGACGGCGTTTCGAACACGTTATGGACATTATGAGTATTTAGTCATGCCTTTTGGATTAACTAATGCTCCAGCTGCTTTTATGGACCTTATGAATCGGGTATTTATAGATTATTTAGATAAGTTTGTTATCATCTTTATTGATGATATTTTGATCTACTCAAGATCTACAAAGGAACATGAGCAGCACCTCAAGATGGTTTTGGAAACCTTAAGACGGAATCAGCTTTATGCCAAATTCACTAAATGTGAATTTTGGTTGGAGAAAGTACATTTCTTAGGCCACGTAGTTTCAAGGGAAGGAATTTCTGTTGATCCTGCTAAGATAGAAGCAGTTAGTGCATGGTCAGCACCCAGAAACGTTACGGAGATACGAAGCTTTCTTGGCTTGGCCGGATACTACCGACGGTTCGTTGAAGGATTCTCCAAGATAGCAGCGCCACTAACAGCTCTCACTAAAAAGGGGAGAAAGTTTGAATGGACACAGAAGTGTGAAGAAAACTTCCAAGAGCTCAAGAGGAAACTTACAAGTGCACCAGTGTTGATCATTCCGGACGTTGATGCAGGAAATTTCGCCATTTATAGTGATGCGTCGAAAACTGGACTAGGAGCTGTCCTTATGCAAGGAAGAAATATGGTTGCTTATGCTTCACGTCAACTGAAGGACCATGAACGGAACTACCCGACTCACGATTTGGAGCTTGCTGCGGTGGTTTTCGCTTTGAAGATTTGGAGACATTACCTGTATGGTAATAGATGTGAGATTTTTACCGATCATCAAAGTCTCAAATACATCTTTACTCAAAAGGAGCTTAATATGAGGCAACGAAGATGGCTCGAACTCGTAAAGGATTATGATTGTGAAATTCTTTATCATCCTGGAAAGGCAAACAAGGTAGCAGATGCGCTGAGCAGGAAGTCATCCGGTATGCTCATGTCTCTTGAAATGATGTCCGAACCCCTCCAAAAGGAAATTTCTGATTTCCGATTGGAAATGCTAATCGGAGAATTGTCTGCTTTGACTCTTCAGTCTAATCTCCTAGAAACCATTAAGTACTATCAAAGGAAAGATTCCTTTTTGTTGAAGATTCAACTACTTGGTGCAGAAGATAAGGAATTTAAGACGTCTGCGAATGGGCTAATTCTTTTCAAAGGAAGGATTTGTGTTCCTAACTTTGAATTTCTAAGGAAACAAATCATGTCAGAAGCGCATGAAACGCCATACTCAGTTCACCCTAGAGCTACTAAGATGTATAAGGACATTAAGGAGAACTTTTGGTGGCCGAACATGAAGAGAGAAATTGCTGAATTTGTATCAAAGTGTCTAACTTGTCAGAAAGTTAAAGCTGAACACCGACAACCTGGCGGAGATCTTCAAAAGATAGAACTCCCAGAATGGAAATGGGAACAAATCACCATGGATTTCGTAGTTGGACTACCCAGGACCGCTAGTGGAAATGATATGATTTGGGTAATTGTGGATAGATTAACCAAATCAGCCCATTTTATTGCTAGTAAAGCCACCTTTTCGGTTGAGAAATTAGCTGAAATTTATGTATCTCAGGTTGTTAAGTTGCATGGAGTTCCAAAATCCATTATTTCAGATCGAGATGGGCGATTTACTTCGCGATTTTGGAAAAATGTTCACACAGCTATGGGATCAAGGTTGAAATTCAGTACTGCTTTCCACCCTCAGACAGATGGACAATCGGAGCGCACGATCTAGACCTTAGAAGATATGTTGAGATCTTGTGTTTTGGATTTCAAGGGAAATTGGGATCAAAAGTTACCCTTGATCGAATTTTCGTATAATAATAGTTATCATGCTTCTATTGGGATGGCTCCATTTGAAGCGCTATATGGAAGGAAATGTCGATCTCCCATCCTTTGGCAAGAAGTCGGACAGAAGCAACTTCAAACTACGGACTTCATCAGAAAAACCTCAGAAGACGTCAAGATGATCAAGCAACGGCTTGACATAGCTTTCAGTCGACAGAAGAGTTATGCTGATAAACGTCGAAGACCTTTAGAATTCCAAGTTGGAGATTCTGTTTTTCTCAAGATTGCTCCAGTAAAGGGGATTATGAGGTTTGGTAAGAAGGGAAAGCTCAGTCCAAGATACACAGGTCCGTTTGAAATCCTCGAAAGAATTGGAAAAGTTGCCTATAAGCTTGCTTTGCCGCCATCTTTAGCTTCTATACACAATGTTTTTCACGTTTCCATGTTAAAGAAATACGTACCTGATCCTTCTCATGTGCTAAGTCAAGAACCGATCGAAGTACAAACGGATTTGACGTACGAGGAAAGGCCAATACGAATTCTAGATCAGGAAGAAAAGGTTTTAAGAAACAAAACCATTCTGATGGTTAAGGTGTTATGGCAGAATCATAATATTGAAGAAGCAACGTGGGAAGTAGAAGAAGAAATGAGAAAGAACTATCCCTACTTGTATTGATTTTCGGGGACGAAAATTTCTTTAAGGAGGGTAGATTGTAATGACCAACTTGTTTGTAAACTTATGATTTCGTTTGTTAAGAATCAAAGTCTATTTATGCTATATGTATGATATGTTTCTATGAAAAGTTGAATCTTTTGTTAAAAGATTCAAATAAGTTAGTTATGCAAGTTTAAGACCTTTTTGTTAAAAGAAAAAGGTGTAAGTTTATGCTTTATGATTTTATGTTATTTTAATAATGGACTGCATTTGGGAGATAAGCCAAATAAGGCCTTTAAGGATGACACCTCTTATGATAAGTGTCATTACTATGATTGGTCACCTCACAGGGACCAAAATGTAAATATTTTATGTTTTAGGGTCAATTTGCAAATTAAGAAAAGTTTATGATTTTGAAGCTAAAAATTCTTTTAAGGAAGGATTTAGTAAAAATTTGATGTTTAAAGGCTTAACAAAAATTGGCCAAGTCATAGAGACTAAAGTGCAAATATTTTGCCTTTAGGGGCCAATGTGCAATTTTGAAGAAAATTGTAAACTTATCAGCAATTATGTAAATTTTTGAACCAGGGACTTTTTAAGTAAAGTTTCTAAGTTCAATTAAGTCAATGACCCATTTTTAGTTTAGTTAGTTTGGTTGGAAATCAAGGATGACAAGTTAAGATCGTTTTTGAAAACTCTAGCTAGAACCAATCCCATTATGCCATGTGTCACCATAGGAACCGGCCACATCATGGCTTGTTGAGGTAGGAAACTTGTTCTTGAAAAAGATTATGCAAATTAGAAGATTTTAAGTGTTAATAAAAGTTTACAAATCATACCCTAAGTTTAGTGTTTTAACACTTTAATTTAGTGGGTTGATTTGGTATTAAGAACAATTAGCAATTTGTGTCACTTGGTTACACCAAAAACCGGCCACATAAGGATAAGGGACCCTAGGTTCTAGCTTGGCTAAGTCACACCTAGCCTTGCACCTTTGGCAAGCCAAGGCTTGCACACCTAGACACCAATGGCCGGCCACCACCATGGAGCAATACATCTTGGTGTAGCTTTGGTGAGTAATGTTCCTAGTCTTGCTCACTTGGCAAGCTCATGTTTGCCTAAGCCACCACCCAAGGGCCGGCCACCTCAAGAATGTGACACCTCAAAAACCTAGCCTTGGTGAGTAAGAATGCTTAGCTTTACTTACTTGGCAAGCCAAGGTCTTGCTAAGTTGACACCATGACCGGCCATCACCTTGGTTAGACACCTCATGGTCTAGCCTTGGTGAGTAAGCAAACCTAGCTTCACCTATTTGGCAAGCCAAGACCACACCATGACCGGCCACACAAGGGAAAGACACATCTTTGGCCTAGCTTTGATGAACCAACACCCTAGGTTCCTAGCCTAGCTTCCTTGGCAAGCCAAGGCTTGCACACCTCACCCTAGGGCCGGCCACACCAAGGAAGTGCCACCTCAAAATGTAGCCTTGATGAGCAAGCAACCCTAGCTAAGCTTGCTTGGCAAATTGGGTGAAGTATGGCCGGCCAACACATAGGGACCAAGGAGAAAAATAGTTTGGCTTCAAGGACTATTGCCTTAATTACCAAAGATTGATTTCTTGAACTCCTTTAGAGCTTGACACCTAATGCACTTAGGCAAGCTTAGTAAGCTTGCTAGCTTTGCTTGTTGGCAAGCAAAGGCTTACACCACTTACACCTAAGGCCGGCCACACCAAGGAAGGGACACCTCATGGTCCCTAGGCCACATGAGTAAGCAACCCTAGCTTGGGTTAGTGGCATGAGAAGCACAAGGATGGCCGGCCACCCTTCAACGAAACAAATTCAAATTGGCTTCCTCTAAGGACTAAGAAGCCAATTGCTATACTTCTAGGGATTGATAAGCAAATTCAAAACTTATGCTTCATCTATAAATAGGTGAAGGTGTTGTATCATTTGGTTAGTCAACACACACACGCAACCTTGAGCAGCACAAACTCCCCCAATCCTGCCATAGAAGCCGAGCAAAGAAAAGAAAGAAAAGAAAGAAAAGAAAACTAGAAAAAGATTTTTCGGTTTAGTGTGAGAGAAATTTCAATTACCCTAGATTAAGAATTTCATCAGTGAAACTTGAGGTAAATATTGTTATCCTCTAGTTCTCCATTTATGAATTAAGAGAATGATTAGTATGATTAAGCAAGAGTTTAATTTTGTAAGATACATGCACTAGGGTTTTTGTATGCTTGATTAAGTCTCTATCTGAGCAGTTTTTCTGAAACAATATTTGGAGGCCTTTAGAGGCCGAATCTTAAAAAAGTTAAAACTGCAAAGTTGTAGAGGAAGGAAAATCCTAGGGGCCAGCGCAGCCAGTTTTTGAAAATAAGGCTTTTAAGACCTTCATTTCTATAAAAACCCGAGACCAAATTATGAGTAGTAAGTTTGGTCGAACAATTTTCTAAGGCAAAAATAAGCATGTTAAAGGCAGATTTGAAGTTTGAGGTTAAAACAAAAGTTGTAGGAGACATCAAGATCTACAACTTTAATGAAGAAAACTTTTCCAAATTCGAAACAGATTTGTGAGAAAAGAACTAAACTTTATAAATTGGTTTTGGAACCCGATTTTCAAATAATTAGAGTTTTTACTAAATTTCAAAAAGGAGTTGAAATTTAGGATTGGTTGTTAGCAATTAAAATCATTATGTTATTATGATAGGATGATACTCATCCTATGATTTTTCTTGAAAACAGGAAAACGACCTGTTTGAGTGAAGGATTGTGATTCAAGGCGCAGTAACGGTAAGTACGACTCCGCCTACAGCATAAACAAAATTTGTTTGTTGAATGTTTTCAAGTTTATAATGATATAAGCATGATAAAACGTTATGGCCTGTATGATATCAAGTTTATAATGTTATGTGTATAAGAAATATTTATGATATGTATGTATGTACATTTTTAAGATATGATAAATATTAAAGTACGAATGGCATGTATGTATGCAAGAAATGATGAATGTATGGCATGTATGTTTTCAAGTTCATGTATGTATGTTTATAGTATGTATGTTCATGATGAAAAATTTGATATCATGACATCACGAAGTATGCTCATTAAAGATAAGCGATTTGGTAAAATATGAAATCCCAGCTTCAGTTAAGAAACTGGTTATGAATATGAAACAATATTTCAAGTATCAAATAAGACAAGAACAAGACTTTTAATATAAGCAGAATGCTATATGTCGTATCGACCCGCGTCAGGTCGGGTTTGGTTCATGGTTTGAGTTGGACAGGGCTGGCCGCCCCAACCACTCCATGGCAGCGCGCCACGGTACGTACATTCATGTTAAGTTATGTAAGGGCCCAAAATCTATGCTAACTTATGAAAACAGAAATTGACCATAAATGGTTCATGCATTATGTTATCATGATATGTTTTGCGGATAAATAGTTGTGCTTGCTGAGCGAAAGCTCATGTTTTAAGTTTATGCTGTAGGTAAGCAACCCTGCGGTATTTCTTGATACAAGGCGATGGAGCATGGCAAGGCAAAGCTGTGAAACTGTGGGACGGAATCACTACGTTTCTTTTTGTTAAATTATGCTACGCTAAATATGTTGTACTTAAGTACAAAAACACATTTCCGCCATAAGTAGTTATGTATAAGTACACGTATGGATATAAATGTTTATTATGAAATTTCCAAGTTAAACAATACTTATCAGCTGTATAAAAAAAAAAAAAAAAATTTCTGTCTAATTTTTCATATATTATTATGTAAGAATGTATGGTAACGGCCGGCGTTAGTCAGGTCGTGACACTAATACACAGTATTGTTATACTATACTGCAGTCTAAAATTTATCTGTGTAAAAATGGACTGTATAAAATTTTTCTTATTTCTTAAAGCCCTTTTGCCTTTTATTTCTACTTAATGTGCTTGATTTTTCTATGGTGGTTTTAAGTCTTATTCATGCTATTTTGTACGTAATTACGGTTTTCGCAGTATTTTTTCCATACTGCTTCATCACATAACTGTATAGTCATCACTTTGACCATTTTAGTCAAACTTTGACTTTCTTGATCAACTTTGACTTTTCTTGGTCAAATTTTGACCAACATAAAATCATAGAATTTTCATCCCCTTTTTACTCAAAAGGTCGTATGCTAATCTAAGCAATTATTTTTGAATCTTATAAGATCATAAGAACTCATAAAATTAAACAAAAACCCTAATCGGGCTTCCTCATGAATACCTTCATGGTACAGTTTGAATTTCTATACAAGAAATCGAAATGTCGAAAAAAACTAGGTATTACACCACAAACCAAAAAAAAAAAAGAAAATTATTAAGTTGATCTCTAAAAATCAGTTATCTGAGAGTTTTTTGCTCCACAAACCAAAAAAACAAAAAAAAATTTTAGATTGGTCTCTAAACTTTTAAGGTTGTGTAATTTTAGTACAATGTTCTTTCTTTCATTACTTAAATTCCCTAAACTATTAAAATATTATTATAATAGTGTTTTAAGTTAATTTTGGATGGAATTCGTTAGACAACATCATTTTTTGACCAAATTAATTATTAGCAGCTTCCGTTCAAAAGTAAACAAAAAATACTACTGTAATAATGTTTTAATAGTTTAGGGATATTCCATCTGTGAAAAAAAAAAATCAGGGAACAAAATTATACAAACTTAAAAATTTAGTGATTAATTGATCAATTTACCCAAAAAAAAAAAAAAAAGGGAAATGTTAGTTTAAGCAGATTGAAGAAACTAAAACGTCACTCCTTTTGCAAGAAAAAGGGCAAAAAAAAAAATTTAATCTAGAAATTAACTTTGTGGCCCACCAAGAGAGTCTCTCACATTTAGTTGGTGGTCCTAAGAGGGAGAGTGGTGTGGATATAACCATCCAAGAGAGAACGGCGATTGACGGGTAAATGATTTTTAACTACGAGTTGGCATTTTCAATAAAGTGTTCTAATATGATTAGCAGACAGAGATGGGAGCACATAAAAGAGACTGTAGATGTGAGTCATTCATGAACAATTCGTAGGACTACAAAAATTTATATCTCCATTGTAGAAAATTAAGTTACGGTTTAATTTTTGTCAAATTCAAAAATTAATGCCATAAATTTTCCGGTCATTAATATTTCGATCAAGTACCAATTGGTAGGGAATCAACCATATTAAATTACAATCATCAATACTGCTGATCAATTAACCAGTGCTATAAAATACAATATTAATTGTAGATGAAATATCAGCAAATTACTTATGCTAATCCCAAATACTTCACCAACAACTGGGGTCTGATATGGCAAACGATTTTGTGTTGAAAATGAAATAATATGGTAGATTATAAAAAATAATCTATCAGAATACTCCACAGACAACCGAAGTTTGATATGACCAGTGATCTTGTGTTTAAAATGAAAGATGATATAGTTGATTATGACCAGGGGCGAAGTTAGGGGGTGTATCTCTCACTGAAATTTTTTGTTATTTTATTTTTAGTCCAAAAATTTTTTAACTTTTACAATTTGCCCCCCACTAAAATTGAAAAATTCTTATACAATCCCTACTTTATCTCACGCATAATCCTCATTATAATTAATTCTATAAAAAAAAAAAAGTTCATTCTTTTATTACATTACCCACACTAAAATTAAAAAATTCTCACATTACTCCATTAAAATTAACAATTCTCACATAACTCCCTATAAAATTTATTTTATCTTAAAAAAAAATAAAATAATCTGCACCGTCACATAAATATATTTTTGGCTTCATCCCTGTCAATGACAGTAGCCAATGGTGACCAACCATCTTGTCTCGGAATTAAAAATAATAATAATCGAATAGATTTTTAAAAGTAGTCTATCCACCAATATCTCAAAAGTAAATTATCAAAAGTAATTTAGTAGATGTCTCTTAACAATTGACGGTCGATAATCTACTAAAATATATTTTGACTGAGTGAGCGATTTCGATAAAACACATTTGGTTGACTTTAACCAATCCATTAACAGGATAAATATCTGAATCTCCAATATCTTTAGCATAAATGTTTGAAGTTCCCCCTAATTACAAGCCCTCCGAGAACGTATTTGGAACCACACCAATCTTATCTTCTGCAAAATCTATTCTTCGTACAGTCCAAAAAATAAACAATCCAATAAATTTGGTCGTATACACTGAAGTAAAGTCTCATATCCTTCTTTTTCTTTTTCTTTTTCTTTTTTTTTTTTCCCCTATGAAAAGACAGAATTACGTGTGGCGCATATGGAATTCTTACGATTTTTTCCCTTTATTACAATTCTTTTTTTTTTTTTCAAAGGATGGTACAATTTTTTTCAATGTAAATAAGTATGTAAGGATGAATTTTATTTAAGTCCATAAAGCTAAAACCGTCGAAGTATCGATTATCAAATTATCAATTTATTCACTCCAAAATATTGTTAAAAATAATATTATAATTACCTTAGTAAGAGTTTATTTTATCATTTTTTAACTTTTCAGATTTTAATTTTTGAAGTTTTAAATTCTCAAAACACTTGTGCTTGCAGGTCTAATGCAGTGATAATTACACATACGACTACATTATAAGATTAAGAATTGAAATCTTCCCACCCCAAAAAAAACAAAAAACAAAACAAAACAAAAACAGAAACAAAAAAAAAATTTATAATAACTCAAAACACTTGTACTCAAACATTATAATGATAAATAATTTAACCTTAATTAAAACATACTTGATCTTCGTAGCAATGACTAATTTTAGGACGTCTTATAGTTTGGGGATTAAAATATTACTATATTTATAATTCAGGGACCAAAAATAAGATAAAGACATTAGTAATGAGTTATTTCATTAACATATCCCTCTTATACTCTTCACACCCCCTTATACATGCAGACCCCTCTTAGTTGTAAAATGTTTAAAACTTATATTTAACACACCCCTTTATTCCAAACTTTTTATTTACTCGAAATATTTAACATTCAACCACTTAAACATATTTTTGTACCCTTCATTTTATATTTTATTTATATTGATAGTCTCCTTTCTTTGTCTGTCTCTTTTTCTAGGTGAAACTTTTGGCATGAAGCTTTTTTTCATACATTAAACTAACATTAAAAAAATTGGAGATTTCTTTTTTTTTTTTTTAATAAAAAAAGGTCTTTTGTTACTATACTCAAGTTTATAAGTATATTTAAGTAAATTATACATTAAAAAACAAGTATTCTTAAAAATAAACAAATTGCAACGAATTATATATACTAATTTATTTTTTGATAGAAAAGAAATTTACTAAAAGTAAACATCATGAACAAAGAAAACGGTATAGTGAAAAAAAATGTATTCAGAAACATACAAAACACAAAAGACAAACTACAAAACAAAACAAAACAAAACAAAAAAAGAAAAAGAAAGAAAGAAAGAAAGAAAAAAAAAGAAGCACAAAAAGTATAGAAAAAAAAAAAAAATTTTTAGTAAGAAAGAAAAACATGATATACCTCCATATATATATATTTTGCAATAATCATTGAAAAGGGAAAATTTGAATTTGCTGCAAATTTCAAAATAACGAATTATGTAGCATTCATTTAAGTATATTCCATATTGAATGGGACAAAAAAAAAAGAGTAATATTGAGTTTTTTTATAATAAAATTTAATTATGTAAGTAAGTTCATAGTTACTGTCTCTTTATACATATATATATATATATATATATGTGTATATATATGTCATTTTACTTGTGGGTTTTCTTCTAATAAGAAATTTTGACTAAACGAGACGTGTCAATATAGTCTAATAATATACCCATATATATAATATCTTGGCCAAGCCTTGAAACTGAATTCTCACAGCCTTGATTCCTTCCCCTATGTCATCGCTTCCCAATAACATCCACTCTCGATCCCCACTACGTACTGTCACTGGCCTACTCTGTAAGAATCTCCTCTCACTCTCTCTAACTTTTTTTTTTCCCCCCCTCTTCTTCCTAGTTTCGACATGGAATTTCCTTGGTATTTGAATCTATTGATTGCAAACCCAGTAACAGTCTAGATTTTATCCCTTTCCAACACCTTTATGAGTTTCAGTAAAAGTTAATAAAATCTAATTTATTGTCTTGCTTCACTGAAATTTTAGCTTTTCGAGTATTTCAAGGCTAGCATCGGAAAAGTCAATATTTAGTTTGCGGAGTAAGAAGTTTTATTGGCATACCCAGATGAGGATTTGTGGTCGTCTTTGTTTCTGGATTGTTTTTTGGACCACTCTTGAGCTGAACAAGGGGATTTTAAAGATTTTTCTGGGCCTTTTTGGGATGGAATTTGCCTCTGATATCTTGAAGTTTCTACCCCAAAGAAATAAGCTTGGATTTGGGTTCTTGGTGCTTGGATTTTGCTCGCAAGTTTTTGGTCTATTTTTTGGGGGTTTTCTTGTGTTCTTTTTGGGATTAAAGTGTTTGCAAATCAATTGGGTTTTTTGCCACTTCGGAGGCAAGAAAAATGGTGATTTGGCAAATGGGGTGTCTTCAAAATGTCGTCTTGTTGAAGCATGTGATCAAAAGATAGTCTCTTCCAAGTGTCAATATCCTAAGGTTGACCTCTCAGATGATAAGGTGAATAATGTGGAAGAATGTGATGATGACAACGAAAAGGAGGAGGATGATGATGACAGCGAAGAAGGCGAAGACGGAGAGCTTGATGCAATGGCATTGAGAAAAATGGTGAAGATTGCGAGGGGGCGAGCGAGGAAGGTGAGGAGGGAGCTAGAGAAGGAGAGATTAGCTGAGTCGTGGGCGGCGGAGGAGGCAATGGCGATGATCTTGCGGCTTCAGAGCGAGAAGAGCTTCATCGAGATGGAAGCGAATCAGTACCGTCGGATGGCGGAGCAGAAGCTTGAGTACAGCGAGGGAATCATCCAGTCATTGGAGTGGATTGTTGCCAAGCAAGTGGAGGAAAGGAGTATTTTGGAAGATCAGCTGAGCTTGTTGAGGAAAAAACTCGAGATATTCATGAAAGAAAGTGACAAGGATGAATCGGAAGAAGTTCATATGAGTTCGACCTTAGAAGACTATTGCCCACTTGATGATATGGGGTCACTTACTTGTTCTCTTGACTTGGATCGTTAAGTCTTTTTGTATAAAATATATAAATTTATAAATAAATGTTAAATATTAATATCCTAATCTATATAATAGTTTCTCTTACTACATGCTGTGGAAAAATCATCGTAAAACACAATGATATAAATTCATCAGAGATCTTATAGATTTGACCCGCTTTTTATTTTTAGGTAAATTATGGGAAAGACTAGCATCTATAGGGTGACTAAATCGTTTTCTTTTTTCTTTTCTTTTTTAAGCGTACTGTGTTTTTTTTTTTTTTTTTTTTTTAATTTTTAGTATATCAAAAATGAATAGTAATGCCTCCAAATACTATATATGGATTAGTCTCCCAAAAGGAAACAACTTTAGATTATTAAAATTTCCAAGTTCAACATGCAAAACTTGTTAAACTTAGAAACTGAAGTGGTTATGTTGCTGTTGTTTGATTGATTGATTGATTTATTTATTTATGGGAAACGTAAAAAAAATTATTAACACAAAAGGAGTACAAACAGAAGGATGAGACGAGAAATCCTCAGCAAGGAAATGAAAGGGCTAAATGTCTTCACATGAACGTGAAAAAAAAAAAAGGTTAAAATAAGAAAAGCCAAAAAACAAATACCACGTTGTAGATCTTTTAACCAGCGAGCACCTATGACAAAGTTGTATGCCACGTATCCTATATAAAAAATAATTTCAAATTTTAGGAGAATGTATAAAAGATTGACAAAAGAGAAGTACGTGTTTTCAAACAAAATAATGAACAAATATTGACCAAAAGAACCTTCATATCTTTAGCTCTTGATCTTGAGAATAAATTTCTTTTTCTGCTTGTAACTGTTAACCTGCCAAAATAAGATGACAATATTAAAATGCATATTCATATTGGATTCACTTCATATATATGAAAAACTTAACAGTAATTACAACAGCAATTGCACAAGGAAATACAATCGCTCGCCTATTTTCCAGCTGGCCATTTTCATAACTTCGTTGTGATTTGAAGCTAATAATGATTCCCTATTCGAGAGAAACCCAAGTCGACAATTCAAGAAACTTAAATTTCTATACGTGCGAACCATGTATTGGAGAATTTTAATCAAGATTTCAATAGATATATATATATATATATATATATGAGCTAAAAAGTTATATAATATAGACCTAACGCATATGGGAACCTGACAAATACAATTAATGCAGTCAACCAAAAAGCTTAGACGGTTTAGAATGTGTTAATACCTCTCACATATTACATAAAACTAAAAATAAGTTTAGTTTATCAAAAGTAGACATGCTGGAATCCCTATCAGATAAACCCAAACTACCATAAAATCAAGGAACAGAGACAAACTCAAAAATAACAAACCAATATTATAGTTTGAGAATATTCAGAAAACGTAGATAAAGCAAGGAACATCTAAAGATAAAAAAAAACGCATAGATGAAAACTTAATATTAAAGTTCATATGCAAGAAAAATCAAGGAAGAGTGGGAGAGATCCAGCCAAAAAAAAAAGGAAAAACAAAAATTAATGGAGAACTAACCTTAGAGAACCCAACCTCAGTCCCTCTCTGAGGATTTTTTTTTATTTTTTATATTTTTTCAATTTGAATAACTCCAAAAGAAATGAGTGAATGAGAAAGAGTGGTAGAAATAAAGAGTGGTAGAAATACAAGAGAAAGAGAAGAGGAAAGAAATAGAAACATAATAGAAGGAGAGAGAGAAATAAGACACCTGGAATTCAAATCTCCTCCAAATAAGCATAGATGTAACTTTGTACCGAAAAATGATTAAAAAAGAGAAATGAAGAACAACAAGAAGCAAAGCAACCTTGGCGACTGAACAATTTAGAGAGAAACAGAGAGTGAAAGAAACAGAGTGAGAGAGAGGGACGGGTAGGACAAGGAAGATGGTGGTACGTGGAAGAAAAAGAGGAACTATTCAATAAAAAAATAAAAAATAAAAAAAGAAAAACACCTGGTTGTAAGTATGTGAAGGAGAGATATGTACAGGTGTCAAAATTGGGTTTTGGATATCTAACAGCTGTATTTCTCAGCCGCGTGCCCAATATGAACAGGTGTATTTCAAATTTAAAGACACGACTGCACATCTTGGCTAAAGAAGACCAAATCTGCATAGCTGTACTTTTAAACAGAAGAGCTTATAGATTGACACGTGTACTTTTTCAGCAGCTTGAAGTACAAAAGAGTGCCTATTTATTCTCCCTTCTAGTATTCTTACTTATAATATATGTATGTATATATATATATATATATATATATGATATCCTATGGACAGGGTATTTTGAATTTTTACAGACATATTTGGATGTAAAACTCTTGGAATATAATGCAAAGGTAGGTATAGTGTCATCGTTATATACTTCGTTGTGGGTAAATGGGAAACCCAACTCTACGAACCTGAGTAAAGGCTGCACAACAGTGGTAGGGGTGTCAAGACCGGAGCTTTTCATAGTGCTAGTAGAAGTACAACTGAATGAATCCCCACGTACTATTGGGCCGAGTTGGATTTGAACCAGCTTAAATATATTGTCAACGAATATATAGTTTGTGCCCATTAAGCGCTCGGCACATCAACCGGTGAAGAATCAATCCAGATTTAGTGATAATCCACGATCAACTTTCTTTTATAGTACCCTACACCGAGAGGAATTGAAACAATTTTATATAGTCATGATATACCTCTAGTCAATATTGCTGTGCCAATTTATTATGACTTAGAATTTTCCAATTCTCTTCACATATTTCCATTTGGGAGCAGAAAATTTTGATAAAACAGCCGCTTACCGTATCTCTATTTCTTTTTTCTCTTGGAAGAACCCTACTGAAAGAACTTGTGGTCTGTCGATATTGCAGAGACACTCCCATATTTTAATCATGTGGCTATCAATGTTGTTGTTTTAAAGGTTTTTAGCGAGGATATTATCCAATTTTCCTTCTTTTTCCTTATTGTTCACTTGGAAAACCCGGGGTTTATGTTTGAACTTTTCTTTTCTTTTATTTCACTCGTTGTTAAGACGTGAGGATTGGGTTTGAAAATATGTTATTTCACTTCGATCGATTCCATCTTAAACGTCATTAATCACTAACCTTGATCTAGGGCATGAAAATTTTACAGCAACACACTTTGCTATCTTTTTTAGTCACTAACCTTGATCTTGGGGCGTGATAATTTTACATCACATCAACACACCTTCCTACCTTTCTTAGTCACTAACCTTGGTCCAGGGGCATGATAATTTTACATCAACACACCTTCCTATTGATAACTCTATTTTATAGAGTTATTTTTACACTTTTACGTTTCTAAATTGACTATATTCTTGGATATTTTAATTTATTCTATCTTTTTTAGTCACTAACCTTGATCTTGGGGCGTGACAATTTTACATCACATCGACACACCTTCCTACCTTTCTTAGTCACTAACCTTGGTCTGGGGGCCTGACAATTTTACATCAACATACCTTCCTATTGATACCTCTATTCTATAGAGTTATTTTGTCACTTTTACGTTTCTAAATTGACTATATTTCTTGGACATTTTAATTTATTTTAGGTTAATTTAGTTTAATTCTGCTTATTTTTAATTTAGAATAGTTTATTTTGATTTATTTTATTTTGTGTAATTTATTTTATTTATATTAATATTAGTTTTAATATATTATTATTTATTTACCCTTCTAAATAATTGTTTTGATCATCAATTAAGTGAGAATGGGCAAAAAGGGAATATTGAACTCAAATTGGGGACAAAATAGTCATCAAATAGCCTAATAGAGGATTAAAATTCAAATTATATTTGCCATCAGTCAGAGAGCATCATGTGGCCCACTACAGCAGAGTTTACGATCCTATGCCGTGTGTTCTACCGAGCCCATGTGCATATGCGAGTTTGTCCCAACCACGCCTTCAAATTATATTTGCCATGAGTTAGAGAGCGTCATGTATCCCACTACTGCAGAGTTTGCGATCCTATGCCGTGTGTTCCACCGAGCTCACATGCATTTGCGAGTTTGTCCCAACTACGCCTCGCCATGCGTCCACGCAGAGCCCACAAAGCAATGCTAGATCCACTGTGGACGCGCCCACGGATTTTTGCATATGCTCGCTCCCTCGTGCAACATAAAGCCGATGCGTGGACTGCATTCACTCCATGCACAATTGCACGCTGCCACGTTTCCAGCCGTGTCAGTAGCGTGGCGCACCCCAGCATGTTCTCTGGCACCTGAGTTCAAATATATATATATATATTTATAGAGAGTAGAGAAAGGAAAAAGTGGGGGCTGGGGGCTTTGTGATCAAGCATCTGGAGAGGCCGAGCCAGAGAGAAAAAGGAGGAGAAAATTAAGAAGAAAAAGAAATAAAAAATAAAAAATGTAAAAATGTAAAAAGATAGTAGTATAGGACTTTTAGGTTTAGGATTTTAGTTTTAGGTTTTTATTTTGAGCAAATTTTAAGGGAGATGTCATTTTGAAGAGCATTAGGAGGAGATGGAAATTGGGAAAATTTTTTCAAGATTTGTGCAAACAATCATGGGATTTCATTTCTTTTTCTTGTTCATTCTACTTTCAATTTAATTTGTGCTTGCCTAATTGTGTTATGTGATTGTCTTATGTCATTTTTATTTAAACTTCTATATACTTGATCACCATTTAGTCGTTTAGGAAACCATAATGAAATTGGGAAATGGATTTGTGGTTAGGCCAATCTTAAAGTGACATAATTGCTAGTGGGTTAGGAATATACCTATTAGAATTGTGTAGCCATTGGAGAAAATCTAGAACTTAACGAATTCACATTAATTGGTACTCATAGGGATATAGTTTACCATTTTAATGTTGGATATTTCTACTTGACTACCGGGAAGGGCTTGTAGATAGGTTAGAAGTATTCCAACTATTGCTTAACTAGGCAACCAAATTAGATTAGGATTGAGTGGTTTTGTGGATATGTTAGTGAGATTGAATCCCTAGAACCTTGCTTGTGTCATTTTCATTTCTTTGGTTTTATTTTGTCAATTTTGTTTATTTTGTTTATTTAAATTAAATTTTTGTTTTTTTTTTTCAATCGACCGTTCAAATTATCCTAACACCAACCAATTTTGGTTATTAACTTAATATTAAACACAATTCTTGTGGAATCGACAACCTTACTTATTTTATATTACTTGTGCGACTTGTGCACTTGTAAAATTTTACACAACACCTATCTTTCTTAGTCATTAACCTTGGTCTAAGGGCGTGACAATTTTACATCACATCAATACACCTTCTTATTTTTCTTATTCACTAATCTTGGACGTGACAATTTTACATCACATTAACACACCTTCCTATTTTTCTTAGTCACTTTCCTTGGTCTAAGAGCATGACAATTTTGCGTCACATCAACACACCTTCTTATTTTTCTTGGTCTGCACCTTCCTATCTTTCTTTGTTTAAGGGCATGATAATTTTACATCACATCAACACACCTTCACATCAACACACCTTCCTATCTTTCTTGGTCTACACCTTCCTACTTTTCTTGGTCTAAGGGCATGACAATTTTACATCACATCAACACACCTTCCTATTTTTCTTAGTCACTAATCTTGGTCTAGCGGCATGACAATTTTACATCAACACACTTTGCTATTGAAGAAAAAGAATATTGTGATCAGTAACAATTTCATCAGGAACATTATCATCTTTTTTTTTTTTTTTAAATTATATAAACTAACCTAAGCATTAAACAGGTCAGGTTACGTTCCAACTAAATTGAGACCTAATCAATCTCTCAATGTATTAGTGGTATACCTTTCATAGAAAATGAAAATAATTAGAGGGGGAACAAAAAGGAATAAAATCCAAAAGTACTAACGAGACAACAAGGCTTTCAACCTAACAAAGCAAGACATAAACACCAAGAGCGGATAATATCTAAAGAGCTATGGGATAGAGGACACAGGCAATGCCGGAGGGACATGATTTAAAGTTTGGAGATATCAACTAACTAAAATGAGTTTTTGGCACCTCAAGTGGAGGACCAATTTGTATACCACACACTGATTTTGCATACATATGTAAATTGTGTTATGTCGTGCTTACATAACACGAATATTTTATGCTTATTAGTTATTCATGCCTTTCTTATATATGGCGTTCTACGCATAGCCTGTCTAGACTTAAGGCACGGCTAGGGGCTCGTTTACTTACAACTCATGCTCTAAAAGTAAATGTGCGTGGCCGTGCATGTACCGGTGTGAGAATTATGCAAAATGTCTACTTTAAGGACCACCTTTTATACTACCAAAAAAAAAACAAAAACAAAAACTTTTGGTGGCATTTAAGGCAATTTATGAAGTTGAACTTTATAAGTGCTGCTGAAGTTATGGCATTTGAAAATTAAATGATGCGGAAGTTATGGCATTTGAAAATTAAATGTCGCACAATGGTGTTAGTTTTCTATTAAGTGCCTCAAATTTACGGAACTTTTGGCAATGCCACAAAAATTTACGACAATTATAGAAATTACATTTTTAAATTAATAGAGCAATATTTGTTTTCAAGAAAGCCACATAGATGGTATTTTATTTTTTATTTTTTTTACAGAGAGAAGTTTGAAGCATTAGAGTAATGAAGCATTAACTAATAAGGCGACTTCTTCAGAATCCAGAAGAATTTGAATGACAGTTATGTGTTCGGAAGTGAACAATTCGGGTATGTAATGAAATGGAAAATACGTGCTTTAACTAGCTATTAAATTGGCGAAGTGAATGAATGTCGTTTTTCTTAATCTCGAGAGTCCAAATTAGTAGTTTTGAATTTCAAGATATAGGTAATCAAGGATCTTCCCAGTATTTATTCAAAACCCTAGCCCGAAATTTGAAATCCCTAATTTCCTCGTTTGGTTATTTTCCTAATGCTCTCTATGACGATCCATCCCAGCCGTTTATCAAAACCCTAGCCCCAAATTCAAAATCCCTAATATTGTGATTCCCTTATTATGTGGGGAAGGATCTCATCCCCGAGGAGCATAGTCGTTGTTTGAATACGAAGATCAATCATAACAAAAATGTACCACTTTTTGTTCTATTATTTTCAGGTTGATATTGAGTCTTGGTTGTTGATGTGGTTAAAAGGTCATTATAATTGCCTGAGACTCGTTTGGATTGCTAATGTTCTTCATGTAATTAAGTAAGAACCAAATAACTTTCATATATTAACATGACTTGAAGCCTTATTCTTTCTGAATTTAGTGTAGATTTTTTGTCTCATTTCCAATGAACCTGATTTGCTTATTGTAAATATGTTATTTACTGCGATTAGTTCGTAAATATGCTATTTACTTATTTTAGCTTAGGTAAATAAGCTATTTGTTATATATTTCCTAAATGGAAACTAAGACAACTCCAATGTAAATATACATAATAAAGTAATTTATTTGGATATTAGAAATATAGGATTAATTTCAAAAATTCCTCCTGAATTAAAACCTTTGTAACACTAATTTTCTCCCCGATTTTTGAAATATAACATCAAGTCCTCCCTGTAATATTATAATTATGACCCACCGGAGGTGGTTGTTACGATTAGTCTCACGGTGGAAACTGGATGGAAATTAATCGATTATCATCGGCTAAACAGTATCACCATGGATACTAATTAATAATTTAAAAGTACAATCATAAATTTAAAATAATTAAATAAAGAAATAATTATTATGTGTTTACATGTAGTGACATTTTTTGCAAGAGATTTTTTGTGTGGAAAAAATCAAACTAAGGCTTTAATTTGTGGCATTTTTCTAAAGTTCCAAACGAAAATATATGTTATTATTTTTGACCATCTCTTTCTTTCTCTCTCTCTATGCTTTTACTTTTCCCTCACTTCTCTCTCTCGGGTAAGGTTGTGGTTAAACCCCTTTTTATATACCTTATCGGTATAGCACTTTTTTAAATTGTTAAGATATAACCAAACAGCTAAGATTTTACTTGTGTATGACAGTTATAATGCACTTTATCTCATACTAGTATAGACTAAAAAATTAAAAATAATATGTAAAAAAATAAATTAAAACACTCCCCCCAAGGCTGAAGGAGCCCCACGACACACCCCCCCCTCCCCCCCCCCCCCCCCCCCCGGGCCAACGCCGAGGAACATCCGCCCCCTCCCACACTGACGCCCATATTTGGTTGACGTTTGGGTGAGGGAAACCTGGGTCGTCGGCGAGGGGGGCAGACGCGATAGGGCTCATGGCTGGGGGGGTTCCGTCGGTCTGGGGGAGTTTTTTTTAATTTATTTTTTTATATATTATTTTTTAATTTTTTAGTCTATACTAGTAAGAGGTAAGGTGCATTATAACTATCATACACAAATAATATCTCAGCCATTAAATTACATCCAAATGGTTTAAAAAAGAACTCTACCAATATAATATATAAAATGGACTTTACTACAGCCTTACCCTCTCTCTTTCTCTCTCTCTTTCTCTCTCCCCCTCTCTCTCTCCCTCTCCCTCTCTCTCTCTCGCTGTGTGGCCTGCAGTGCATTTGTCCGAATCCTCTTTTTCCATGAGCAGCCAGCACTACATTTGCCGATTCGTAGGCGTGAATTGTGGAAGATAATTTTTTCTTCTCTGTCCTCACGCGTTTGTGTGTGTGTGTTTGTGTGTCTTTTTTTTTTTTTAATAGATTATTATTTGGTGGGAGTTTTTATCGCACGAATTGATTTATGACGGAGACTGGATAGTCATCCATAACCTTTTAATTTAATTGGTTCTTTCAAAGAATGTTTAAACATGAATAGTTGTTTGCTAACTATCCATAATCTATACGCAACCTACGCAACCTTTATTTTGATTGGCTCTTTCCTACAAGGCTTTGTTATAATTGGTTGTTTTCACTAAAAATAACTCCTCCCCTTTTTCTGTCTTTATTTATTTTATTTTTTATTTTTGGTCAACAAATTCACTTGGTAAGACTAAATTAACAAAGATACTCTTTCTAGCTTGGTTTTCTAATTGGGCTCTTCTAAAATTTTCTACATATAATCACACTACTTGGATTTGAAGAAATACAAATTATTTCCAGTGGCTTTTCTAATGGTAAAACTAAAATAAAAATTTTAATATAAGATTAACCTCTCTAATATAAAATTAATTAAACTAACAAAATTAATTATTCGCCAGCTGTTACAAATATAGACAATTTTTTAGGCCTTGAAACTTTCCTTGCCAGATCCTCTGATGTTGAAGGTCAATTCCTTATTTAATTGAATATGTCTTTATTGATATATAATTTTGGACACAATAATTGAAGAAATAATATTATAAAAGATTTAATGCGTAACACACAATACATAGACAGACAAGTTGCAGATACACAAAAAAAAAGTAAAAACTTTGTGCATTTAGACAGCCAAGGTATGTGAGGAGGAGATACTGTTATAAGTAGACATTAGATCGGGAGGAACAAGACTTTCCACAGTCCCTTCAAACATTGCCACCACTTTTTCATTGCCGGACGGATCATTGGCTCTTCTTGGATGCACCATAGCCCGATTCTCACCATCCTTTCCAACTCTTCCTCATCTACTCCTTCATCTTGAACTAGATTTCTCACGTTGTTGCCCTTGAAACACTCGTAGACCCAGTCGGCCAAAATGGCTTCTCTTTCGGGAACATTTACATCCACACTTCGGCGACAACATATGATCACCAAGAGCACAATTCCGAAACTATACACATCGGCCTTTGTTGTTATAGGATAATTCTTGTGCCACTCTGGAGCTATGAATCCCCTCGTTCCTTTGATCCCAGTGACCGTCCTCGTTTGATCTGCCATCATAAGCTTTGCTAACCCGAAATCTGCTATCTTCGGAGAATGACTTTCATCGATCAATATGTTGTTGGGATTTATGTCACAATGAATGATTTGATGCTCGCATTCTTCGTGGAGATAGAGGATTCCTCGAGCGATGCCTAAAGCAATTTTAACTCTTTCATCCCAATTTGGCTGTTTTTCTGATTTGAAGAGAAAGTTATTTAACGATCCATTGCTCATGTAGTCGTACACGAGAAGCCTGTTTGACCCTTCATGGCAATAACCAAGCAAACGGAGTAGGTTTCTGTGGTGAATTATTCCTATCGATCTCATTTCATTTCGGAATTCAGCTTCTCCTTCTGCCACGAGTTTCTCTAGTCTTTTCACAGCAATGGCTCTTTGCCCATTCGGCAAGGTTCCTTTAAAGACCGTCCCAAAAGCACCCCTTCCCAATTGTTCGACAAAGCCATTTGTCGCAAGTTCGAGTTCGCGGTATGAAAACGACCGCAAAGTTATTTCTTCTTGATTGACCATCAGATAATTCCTTTCATCTAATTCGCTAGGAAGTGCTTCTTTACAAAAACGAAAATGTTGAAATTTTCCACGAACAAGAAGCACAGAGAGCACTAGAAAAAGAGAAGCAAAAGCTATAAATGAGACACCGATGATTAAGATGTCCATTCGCTGACCTTTCTCGTCATTGCTTCCTTTAGTAGAAACAGTAAAGTTATCTCCAACTTTCACCAAAGTTAGAACCGACTCGTCTCCCGAACTTTTCCCAAATCTCAAAGGAAGCTTCTGCATTTTGCACGCATTGTCTGTAAACATCGCTGCTCCGCATTTGCAATCGTCCAAACATGCCAGCTCACATCCTTCCTTATCGATCGGGGAAAGATAGGAATATGAACTATCTTCCCACTCTGTGTTTTCCAATTCCTGAATACTATAACTCACTTTCATACTCTCGTTAACACAACTTTCTATGGCGAAGTTTTGGACGCAACCCAAGCTCTTCTGTTTTCCGTCAACGAAAACGAATCCCGAAAGACAAACACAATCGGGCTGTAGATCCTCCTTCAAAACACAATACGCATTAACCCCACAAATTCCTTTAGGATCACACACGTTGTTTGGGACTGACCAGACGACCGACCAATTACCGTTATTCTGACCGTGATCGCTCCGGTTGCAAGTGTATATACGAAACAGTCCATCTGCATCCATTGTTGCCCGGTATATGGCATCCCCTTTCGCTCCGGTGAATACTCCGTTAGTGACATTCTTCACAGCTACACCAGTGCTATTGATCATGTACAATCGGCCATTTTCGTCGAGAGTCAGAGTTGCGTTACTTCCTACAAAATTCGTGTCAGCTCCCCAGTAGGCGTAAGAAGGATCGTCTATTGTGCCCACCGGATACATAACAATGTTCCCGTCATTCTGCATCTTGATCCGGTACATCCCCTCCGAGTAATTTGTCTCCGAGATGCTCGAAATAAGCTCGCCCCGAGCTCGTAGGAGCTGTCCCGGCAAAAGGGTATTCGTAGGGTTTTCGAAGCTTTGCCATATGATCTCGCTCTCCGCGTTGTAGAGGACGAGGTTGCCCAAATCAAGAAGGGAAACTACGGCGGCAGATCCCGTTATGTTCCCATTAATGAACTTCTCTTGGCCACCGCCTCCTGAACGTCGCCAGACTAGGCCGCCGTTAGCGGATAAGGACAAAGTGTCGTTGACTGAGGCCGGAGCGTCGTTTTGGTTTGCCGTCCAAACGACTGTTCTTTGTTGCGGGGGTAGTCCGCCATACCAAATGGCTATATCAAAAGCATCATTGCCTAAGGGAAAGAATCCGAAGGCGAAAAGACCGGAAGGTGAGAGCAAGGACGAGTTTGCGCTCGGCGAAAGGGACGAATTCAAGGTAAGGTTTGAAAGGCTTTCTTGAGACATTGCTCTAAAAATGAACAGATGAGCAAGGAAAACAGGTAATACTAGTTCTACTATGGAGGCCATGTTGTGAGTTAACTAATTAAAAGCAATTTCTCAGTGCCTTAATATAGAGAAAACTATACAAATATGACTAAAATTAATTAAACAGGCCAGTCCACCATCAACATCTGTCGTTTTCATAACGTAATTTTCGTGGCCCAAATTGTCAATTCTATATAGGAATTACGTAAAAGTTGACTAATTTGTATTTACCCAAAAAAACAAAAGAAAATGAAAATAATGACTTTGTCAAGGAATTTTGGCCCGGTCGTAGTCGAGGCTAGTTGGAATTATAAATTCAAAGTTCTCTTTAGTGCCTTGTGGTTCAACAGTAATTTACCGTAGTTGCAAACATAACCCAGAGAAAACTAAAAGGTTCAAATCCTCCCAAATTGAAAGGAAAAAAAAAAAAAAAAGTAATTTTGTTTGACGTTTTAAGAAAAAAAAAAATAATAATAATAATAACAACAACGTTGTTGTGATTCTCTTGGTTTTGTTGCTTTACAAGAGTTTTCTTTTAATATTGCAATATTTTCCTCTATGAACTTATGTACTTGTGTCAATCTCCCTCCCAATACGCATGTTTACCTTTTCAAATAGTTAATTTGTCCAGAAGTAGAATGGAAAACTTTTCCAATCGGTTGATGGAAATAGTCGCACATCCATAAAACTTTTTAATTGAGTAGAGTTAGGGGCATCTCTTGTGTCTTATATCATATAAGGCGGCTCCCTATATGACTTGTTATTTGATAAAAGATGGGGCCCAGCTTATTAATAAAAAATAAAATAATTTTTTTTCATCCACGTAACGTGACGAGGTGTCCCTTAACTTTATTCTTTTTAATTATGCTTTTAATTGTTCAAATTAAGTAACATAATTAGGGGAAAAAGATAGTTGCACGTATAATTTAGTATTGCAATTACATCATTGACCCTACCATAATGATGTTGAGTTCAAATGTTCTTAACCACTAGTTTTTCTTGAAAAAAAAAATTAAGAAGAGAGAGAGAGAGAGAAGGAAAAAGAGAGTGAAAACAACGGTAGATGGGTGTAGATTCTCAAGGGAACAAAAAACAAAAACAAAAACAAAAACAAAAACAAAAAAAACATAAAAACATAAAAACAAAAAAAACAAAAAACAAAAAACCCACCACCACCACCCCATAAGATTAGAAGAAAAATAATAGTATGTCTAGTGAAAGAAGTAATCACAAATTATAGTAGTAGTTAATACTTTTTTTATTCAACTCTTTTTGGTAAAGTATCACAAGATTCTCTTTCTTTTTTCTATTCTTTTTAGAAATAAAAAAACAGAAATTGTACTAAAGGGCATATATGTATAGGTAGATGGAAGATAATAGCATATTTTCAAAAGTATAGGAAAAAAAAAAGAGGTTGTCTAATTTTTTGTGTCAATTTCATATATTGCCCTGCTGTCACCTTCTCCCTCTCTTGCGGCGCAGGTGTATTTTATGGTGATGGTGAGCTTCGCGATCGCAGCTCCATGCGACCCCTCGTCACAATTTCTCAGTCATCGTCACAAAGAGCTACGACCATGACGACAGCTACATGTGATGCTCATGGTCTCCCGCGATTTGTCGTTGATGTGTCCGGTGAGACGGCATTGCAACATCCTCTAAATCACTAATCTCCCTCAGGCTCGGGAACTAGGTGTGAGTTCCGGGTTCATTGGGACCTTTTAATTCGTGAAAGGTATACATAAATGAATAATTAATAAAAACAACTCTGTTATTAATCGCATAAATTCGGAGTTCCAAACAGTTACAATGTTGAAGCAAATTAAAATAGCAATGCGGGATAATACTTGGTATGGCTCTGCTTGTACTTGGTACAGCGTACCACGTATGGTATGGCCCTGCTTGTACTCGGTTCAGTGTACCAGGTACCATACTTGGTTGAGAACTCAGAGCTATACTGCTTGTACTCGGTATATACCACACTACAAAAAATTAGACTTTTAGTCACAACAAAAATTATAACTAAAAGCACATTTGTTATAACTATAAAAGTTTTAGTCTCAACAAAATGTTATGACTTCTTCCGTCATTAAAAAGTCCGTGGCTAAAAGTTTTAGTCACAACAAAAATTACGTTATGATAAAAAAAATTCTTTTAGTCACAACTCCATTTGTCACTAAATCTTGTTAGCATACATGCACAAAAATCATAATGTCAAATTTTTTTGTGACTAAAAATCATTTAGTCACAAAATTTATTGTCACTAAAAGCCATTTAGTCACAAAAATTTGTTGTGACAAACTAAAAAATCTTTTAGTCAGAATAATTTTTATGACTGATTTTTGAACAACCACTAAAAAATGAATTAAATATATTTATAATTTAAATAATTTACTGTTTAATAATTTTATAATAAATCAACAAGCAATAAATTTGTCAAATTAAAATTCATACTAAGATTATTCATTGAACTGGAAATTCTTTTTATATATAAAAGCCAATTTTTATTATGTAATATTTTTTACGCACAAAAATGTACAAAGAACTAATCACTAGCGTTCCATACAAGGACAAGTAAATAATATTGTATTTAGAACTTAGAAATTTATCCCCTAACACTAGAAAAATGATAAAATGTCAAGGATGACATATAATTGAACACGAATGATTCTTTCCATAATCTTCCGGGGTGATTTTTCAGAAAGTCTCAATGACACTTGATTGAGCTCTAAAAATCTCTAGAGTACATAGATCCTTGTTAGACACACCAAACGTGCAGCATGTTCCAAAACAGTGTTATAGAAACTTCTCTTTTAGTCTACTCCACACAACTTCTCTGCTCTATACATACATATATATATATATACATACATATATATATAAATTGACTGCCTTCTTTGCACAATCCTCAATAAGTGTCCCAAGCCATTTCGGAGGCATCATGAGCAACAAGTTTCAAATGAAAAATAAGTTTGAAACATGAGCAAGAAGATTATATTATAGAATGAAGGGACAAGATTCTTTTACTCCTTGTAAACAAGAACATTAGAATATAAGAGTACTATATCAGTTTTTCTAAAGTTTATCAAGGTGTCAAATATATTGCTTCCTAAATTTGATTTCTAAATGGGATAAATTACTATTTTAGTCCCCGAATTATCTATCAAGATACCGTTTGGTTCCCGAATTATTATTTTTGATTAATTCGTCCCCAAATTTATAAAAAGTTGTAAAACCATCCTTTTTTTAAACGACCGTTACTTTTTTGATGAAAAGTAAACTGTGAGCTTCATGTGATGTCAATTTGTATTCAAAAGACGTAAACACCCCCAACCAAAAATAAAAGTTCTTTTCTTCTTCTTTTTTTTCTTCAACCACAACCCAGAAAACGTCCATTATTAGAAGTTAAAAAAAAAAAAAAAAAAAAAAAAAAACCAGAAAACTTCTGAAGCCCAATCCAAAAACTCAGCCTTGCCACCCCGCTCCTTGTCTATAACTGATGATAACTGAAGAACTTCCTCATAATAATATACAAAATTAAATAGATTATACAATACCAGAAGAATCTAATATAAACAAACCCCAGTATACAAAATTTCTTCAAAATGACAACAAAAGAAAACCTCCGGTACACAAAAGTGTAAAACTCTTCGTTGGAGCCAAACTCATCATCGGAGAATCTTCATCGCTGCCGTGAACCCAGATCATTTGAAGTTGTTACCTAGGCACGAACCCATATCCGCCGTGAAAGTCGTCGCGACCCATCACCAACCGCGAATCAGATACGTTGTGAAGTCCTCCGTGGTGGTTCTCGCGGAGTCCGGCTGGCAGATGAAGTTGAATGCGAGGAAAATTTTGGGTCTGGGAAATTTCATGGGTCTCAGAAATTTTCCACAAAGATGTCTTATTTTTATTGTTATTTTTAATTTAGTGAATGATGTAATTTTACTTTATTATCCCAGTGCACATGACTAATTCCATCCGACTTTTAACCTCTGTAAGAAAAAGGATTTGTTTGTACCTATTCTAAGAGTTTCGGGACCTTTAATTCCAATCAAAAAAAAAAAACAAAAGAAACTCATAAAAAGTTCAGGGCTATCATAGCAATTTACCCTTCTAAATGAAACTGCTCGGGATTTGGCTTCAAAAAGGAAGTAGCGTATCGGTACTTGAATTTTATAACCGTATTAAGGTTTCACAGGGAATGATACTTAAAAAGACTTTGAAAATGAAGTTGAATTCCCGAACTGTTTTAGTCTTATAAAGGATAGATATTGCAAAAGTCTAGCATAAAAGTTTAAACTATCTGTACCAGTTTTTTACTCTTTACACTGAAAAATCCATCTGCATCAGCCATAACTGTCGGCTTTGAAGCTCCAACAGCCATAACAGCCCCTGAAGAAAATCCAAACTTTCAGTGAATTGACAATTGTCACAAGGAGCAGAAGACACTAACTAATCTGTCAAATACCGAATATATGTAGCCTTCATATTTATCTATTTCGAATCACCTGATCAGGAGGAAGTATAGCATTGAATCTATCCCATTCAAATATGCCCAAATCGGACAAAGTAAAAGTTCCTGAATGAATATCCCTACGATTCAACTTTATCTATCCATAAAAGAGCACCTCGAAAAGCAAAGAGACAAGAAATATCTGCAAAGACATTTTATAATGAAGACCTGAATTGTACTCATGAGGCTGAAGTTGCTTTGAAAGCGCTTTCTCCATGAGCTCTTTCCACTTTTGAGATAACAGATACAGATTCATCTGCACCAACAAACACAAGTTACTCATCAAGTGTTGAACTTAAGCTGTTACAAACAAAATGAACAAGGTAAGGTCATCTGAGACCTTATTTGCATCCTGAAGAACGGGGGTTATAAGGCCACTGTTAATCGCCACTGCAACCGCAATATAAATTTAAGTAAGAGTATTTTACTTCGTATTAAACATACAGGTGACGAGCCAGTATTTTACTTCGAATTAATCATACAGTTACTTCGAATTAATCATACAGGTGACAAGCCAGTATTTTACTTCGAATTAATCATACAGGTGACGAGCCAGAACGAATCTAAGAAATATTTCTATTTATATACCCATATATTAACTATCATCGACAAGTAGATATTATATATCATGAACATGACAAATATATATATATATATGTATATAAATATAGTACCATTGACAAGCTAGATTATTTCCGTGTTTCTTTTACATTAATTATGTATTATTATCTTCTGGAAGAAAAACAAATGACTACCAATATAATAGAAATGACTATGTCAGAGATAATAGTCAGTCATAGTAATACAAAATTCAGAAAATTATAAAACTTCAATTATATTGTATTCTAATGTACTTATCATATCAAAACAAATTGAAAATTATTCATCCATTTTCTAAGACGAAGACTTCAAACGATCAGAAACTTCCAATCACATAAAACACGGAATACTTGAATTAACTTTATTATAAGTGGAAAGTTGATTACCACCGGTTATTTGATGTAATAACAAGGCTACTTGTTCTCTTCTAAAAGATAATTATATAAATTAAAAATTCATCCCAAAAAATTAAGCCGTTAGGAGGCGAGTCAACAGATAATGGGTAAATATGCAGACAAATATTAATTTAAAAGTTCAACACAAATTATGAGAAGCTCTAAACATATTAAAAACTCAACACACAATAACCCAGGATCTCCCGTTCTGATACCATGTTAGTTTATCAATTCTCCCAAAAGTTTAAGTTCTTAAGAAATAAGACAACAGTAGTTTTATATTTCAACATTATATAAATTAAAAATCCATTATGGGAGAAATCCATGTATTACATGAAGATATATATACTGTCTTTTTGGATTAACTGTATGTATCACCTTTAACTTTCATAGGAAAAAAATAAAGGAAAAAATGACAAAATAGTAATTTAAACTAAGACCAAGACCTTGTGTGCACGGGCGTCTGATTGTATATATACACACCGGTACACACATTATAACTTACCATAGTATACATCTACTCCAACTTACAGTCTACAAAACATGGCTTCTATGACTCTGATTTTACTAGTTCTTCTTCATAGTGCAATGATTTCAGTAGCAACATCTCAAGGAATAAGAAGCTCAAACTTTAACATTAGGTTCATCCCTCTCTCCAAATGGTAACTCAACTGTCCTCTCATCATCCGGACTTTTCGCTTTTGGATTCCTCCCCATAGCTAATGGTAGCAATTATTTCGAACTAACCATATGGTATGCCGGATTAGTACCACTCCCTCTAGAAACAACGCCGACAGTCGTATGGACAGCCTCATGAAATGACCCTCCGGCATCAATCAATGACACTTTGGTTTTCACCATCGATGGAGGGCTAATATAGAGACAATGCCCTGGAGGCCAAGAGAAGCCCCTTTGTGACACTGTTGTCGAATCAGTCGCGGTTGTTTCACTTCTAGTCACCCTATTTCTGAAATATGATACAGAAATAGATGCTGGAGTAATTTACCCTATTTCTGATAGCTTATGGGTTAGCCCAGTACAAGTAGTTCCAAAGAAAGGAGACATGACAGTGGTGAAGAACGAGAACAATGAGTTGATTCCAATAAGAACCGTCACTGGATGGAGGATTTGTATAGACTATCGGAAATTGAACAAAAGCGACTCGGAAAGATCACTTCCCATTGCCTTTCATTGATCAAATGTTGGATTGGTTAGCGGGTCATGAGTACTACTGCTTTTTAGATGGCTATTCAGAGTATAACCAAATAACTATAGCACCGGAGGATCAAGAGAAAACGACGTTCACATGCCCTTATGGTACATTTGCCTTTCATCGGATGCCATTCAGACTCTATAATGCACCAGCAACTTTTCAGAGATGCATGATGACGATTTTTTCTGACATGGTGGAGCAGATTATAGAGATTTTTATGGATAACTTTTCTGTGTTTGGTAGCTCATTTAATCATTGTCTTTCTAATTTAAAGTTGGTTTTGGAAAGATGTGAACAAACCAACTTAGTGCTCAAATAGCGAAAAATCGGTATTCTTTTATCATATTTCCATCATAAAAGAATCGGATGACAAATCTTCATCATATTTCGTTAGATTATCGTACTTTTTTTTTAATCCTAACAAAATTATTGGGGCCTAATAGTTACAAAAAATTCCTACCGTTAAATTCTCTAAAAAAAAAAAAAGAGTTTGCATTTAGCATAGCATTTTAGGTATAAGTTATAAGTTAAAATTTACTGCAATCCAAGTTGTGTAGGTTACAATGATATTTTTTTTGGAGAATTCTATAATAAGATATAAAAAAAATTATTTATCAATATGTAGGACCCAATTTTAAATCGTCAAATCCTTAGCAAGTTTTGTTGATTGTTAGAAATAGTATTCAATCAGTAAAGTAATTTTTTCATAATCAATTAATGCATGTCATAGAATTATTTGGCTTATGCGATAACTTTTCTTTTGAATTTTTAATGATTCTAAAATATAATGCCCTTTTTTTTAACTCTAAGTCTATGTTTGACATTAAGGTTTAACTCTAATTAAATTGTACCTTTCATATGAATTTTTGTCTTTTTCTGAAAAGTCAATAAAATTTATAATTAATTTTTAAAAAGTAAACCAATTCAAACATAAAAATTTTATCTCCAACTAACTTACCAAAGGGAGGCTAAAAATGATTATAAACACTTTTGGTTTAGTCTAAAGTTGTTATATGGTACTTTTAATTAGTGAAAAATTATGTTGTGACTTTTTTTTTTCGCTTCTTTTTTAGCGTGGTTTCCCAAGTGATCGCGACCTCAAAATAGGTGTTATCCAAGGGGAATTTGTGGTGCTAATGGATACTGTATGTTAACTGATCAACAACACCCCTCGTGTGTTTGTCTTGACTGATTTGTTTTCAAGGACAAGAATCAGGTGAACCTAGATTGTCTAAGAAACATCAGTGTTGAAGGTGCAAAAGATTGAGTCAACGGTAGTACTAGTAGTGAACTAAAAGACATTTTCTGGGAAGATTGTGCACATTCAATCTTTTCGCCAATGAATAAGGATGAATGTGGGCAAGCCTGTTTGGATGATTGCAATTGTGAAGTTTCTTTGTTCAAGGACCAAGTGTGTGGATTGCGAAAGATCCCTATAAAATTTGGGAGGATAGATACACAGGAGTACTCATATCTCACTTTGGTCAAAGTACATGTTGGACGCTTTGCAAGCATGAATCATGATATTTATGCCTCAGCTAGCATATAATCATAGCGAACGGAAGAAAGGCGGCCAGCATATGGGAGTGTTATTCACCGGCGTCGCATGTTTAAGATTTTCCTTCTTCACCCTAATGTTTTCGGCATTTGCTTTTTGCAGAAACCATACTTCTGCCAAGGTTGTTAATAGATGGAGTGATGGAAATTGATTGCTGACGAAGAACTCAATCCACGAGCGTTTACTTACAATGAGCTCAACATTGCAACAAATGGTTTCGCTGAACAATTTGGTAAGGGTTCATTTGGGACAGTTTTTAAAGGAGCCTTGCCAAACGCGCTACTACAAAAAGGGGATTCCACGACGGTATTTCGACGACCGTTTTTTAAAAAACCATCCTGAAAAAGTCGCAAAAACACGGAGCGGGAAAAAGTTTACGAAAACCGTTGTGGAAAGACTTGCTTCCACGATGGTCTTTTAAAACCGTCGTGGAAGTCTCGCACTTCCACGATGGTTTACACAAACCGTCGTGGAAGCGCCACTTCCACGAAGGTTTTAAACCGTTGTGGAAGCCGGCGGCTTCCACGACGGTTTATTTAAACCGTCGTGGAAGCCGGCAGAAGATGGCCGGCTTCCATGACGGTTTGTGTAAACCGGCGTGGAAGCCGGAACGCTTCCACGACGGTTTATGTAAACCGTCGTGGAAGCCGGCGAAAAAGGGCGGCTTCCATGACGGTTTACACAAACCGTCGTGGAAGCGTGCCGGCTTCCACGCTGGTTTACACAAACCGTTGTGGAAGTCCTCTTCCACGACGGTTTTTAAGAACCGTCGTGCAAAATTTATGAAAAAATTAGACAAAATGCCAAGAGTTTCTATGCATAGTTGCAGGCAATATTTTTCACATCAGCTACTAGCTTTCTCTGCATCCCAATATAATATCAGATCGCTCTGAGAACAGGCAGGACACCGTTTGGACGTCACCACCACCATCTACTATATATATATCCATCATTATAAAATCTCCTGGAAGTGATAACTAATTATTGATTGACTTGTTTTTGTTCTGTTCCTTATATTAATATTATTGATGATTTGTAGATTAATTAATTATAGTTTTAGATGGTTTTGTATTTTAATTAGTTTTATGTTCTTATATAATTCGATTTTCAATTGTTGATGATCAATAATGGGCTGGTGTTAATTAATATTGAAAATTATATATATGTATGTTACATTAAATAGAGTACTCGACCTTCTAATAAAGTATTTAATTTTAATTTTTCTATTTAGGAGTTGCAAATTATGGATAGAAAATGGATGTGATTTGATAGATTGTCTAAAGCATATGAAGCTGGTGTTGAAGAATTTTTGTCATTTGTCAAAGCTCATATACAAGATGATAAGATTCCGTGTCCATGTCAAATTTATGGTAATCATAGATCTCATTCTATTGATGATGTTAGAGGGCATTTGCGCACTTATGGGATTATTTGTTCTTACCAAACTTGGTATTTACATGGCGAAGTTTTTTTCGATATTAAATCTACATCGACGAGTACTAAAGGTAAAGAGCCTATTGTTGAGGAAGACGTTGGTGATAATATGTTCAATATGGTAAATGATTTGGAAGAAAACTTTGTGCACCGTCCGGAGTTATTTGAGGCAATGATTAATGATGCCGAAACACCCTTGTATGTCGGGTGTACAAAATATATGAAATTAGGGGCATTGGTTAAATTATGGAATATGAAAGCGTCGGGAGGGTGGACGAATTCTAGTTTCACGACTCTTTTAGAATTTCTAAAAGATGTTCTACCGGAGGATAAAAAAGTACCACCTAGTATGTACGAGGTGAAGAAGACGTTGAGCACTTTGGGAATGGAATATGAAAAGATACATGCTTGCCCAAATGATTGCATCCTTTACCGAAAAAAATATGAAAATTTAAATGAATGTCCGGTTTGTAACGAGTCAAGATGGAAGAAGGGCAAGATGCCATCGAATGGTAGAAAAGGAGTACCGGTTAAGGTGTTATGGTACATTCCATCGGCTCCACGTTTGCGTCGTTTATTCCACAATGCCGAGCATGCTAAAAATTTGACATGGCACCATGATAAACGTGTTGATGATGGCAAACTTAGGCATCCAGCCGACTCATCACAATGGAAGACCTTTAATGACAATCATCCAGATTTCCGTGCAGAACCAAGGAATTTACGTCTCGGTCTATCGACGGACGGAATGAACCCACATAGTAATATGAGTAGTCGGCATAGTACCTGGCCAGTCATACTTGTCAACTACAATCTCCCTCCAGAATTGTGCATGAAGCGGAAGTTCTTGATGTTGACATTATTGATCTCAAGCCCGCAACAACCGGGAAATGACATTGACATCTACTTGACACCATTAATCGATGACCTCAAAATCTTGTAGGAAAACAGGTTACAAGTTAAAGATTCTAACCGTCAAGATACGTTCAATCTTCGTGCAATGTTGATTTGGTCAATTAATGACTTTCCTGCACTTGGCAACCTATCTGGTTATCCTGTGAGGAGTTCGATAGGTTGTCTAGTTTGTATGAAGGAAACATCTTCTATCCGGTTGAAGAATGGTAAGAAAACCGTTTACCTTGGGCACAGGAGATTCTTGCCAACAAATCATCGATACCGCAAACAAAAGAAGGCTTTTGATGGGAATACCGAAGAAAGATCTGCTCCTCGGATTTTTTCTGGCGAAACCGTTTTTGAGATGGTTAAAGATGTGAAAATAGTTTTGGGGAAGAGAAAACGTAAGGCTCCAGTTGTCGATGGACCTTGGAAGAAGAAGTCAATCTTTTACGAACTTCCATATTGGAAGTCACTTTACATTCGTTATTGTTTAGATGTTATGCATATTGAGAAAAACATTTGTGAATCGATAGTGGGCACGTTGCTTGACATTCCAAATAAAACTAAAGATGGTGAAAAAGCACGGTTGGATCTTGAAGAGATGAAGATTAGACCAAATTTGCTCCCCGAGAAAAGATTGAATGGCACCTACCTACCTCCAGCAAAACACATATTATCGAGACAAGAGAAGAGAAAGCTTTGTGAATGGCTTGCGTCCGTGAAAGTGCCAAGTGGGTACTCTTCCAACTTCAAAAGGTTGGTGTCGATGAAGGATTTGAGGCTCATTGGAATGAAAACACATGAACGTTATATCTTGATGCAATAATTATTACCTCTTGGTTTGCGGGGAGTTTTACCGAAAGATGTGCGATATGCAATTACGAAGTTATGCTCATTTTTCAATTCAATATGCTCGAAGGTAATTGATCTACTGATGCTGGATTCGCTGCAATCGGAATTAGTGATGACATTGTGCATGCTTGAGAAGTATTTACCCCCAGCCTTTTTTGATATCATGATCCACCTAACGGTGCACTTAGTTCGGGAAGTTAAGCTATGTGGACCGGTCCATTTAAGTTGGATGTATCCTTTCGAAAGGTATATGAAGGTTTTGAAGGGTTATGTGAAGAACCGAAATAGGCCAGAGGGATGTATAGTAGAAAACTACATAGCCGAGGAGTCAGTTGAATTTTGCTCTGAGTATTTGTCTAACGCGGACCCAATAGGGTTGCCAACGAGTGGGCTATTTACGTTGAAAGGACTATCCGTGGGCGTTCATTCACCAGTAAATCGAGATGAATGGGAAAAAGCTTGTCTGTATGTTTTGCACAATGCTAAGGAAGTGGAGCCTTTCACTGAAGTTCACATGACGGAATTAAGAGTTGCAAATCCAAGAAAAACCAGATCTGAGAAGTGGATTCAAGATGAACACAACCGGACATTTCGGGAGTGGCTAAGAAAACATTTGCATATGAAGGATGGCCATTCCCAAGACTTAATGAAGCCAGCAAGAGGACCGTCATCGATAGTCACAATATATACAGCGTACTTTGTCAATGGATACTCCTTCTACACTCGCGAAAGAGATGAGAAGCATACCGTCCAAAATAGTGGTGTCAACCTTTGTGCCGAGTCTATGCATATTTCATCCGCAAAGGACAAGAACCCGGTATACGGTTGCATGAACTACTTTGGGTTCATTGAAGATATTTGGGAACTAGATTATTGCGGCTTGCGGATAGCACTTTTTAAATGCAAGTGGGCTGACAATAATTTTGTTAAGATTAATAGGGACGCCGTGACAGTGGTGGACTTTAGGCGTTTGAGATACAAAAATGATCCTTTCATTTTGGCGTCGCAAGCGGTACAAGTCTTTTACACAACGGATCCCGACAATTTAGAGTTATCTTTAGTTGTGCCAATGAAGCCAAAAATGCACGGGGATGACCAAGAAGATGTTGAAGATTGCACCGACATTCCATCTTTCACAAACGGATTGCCACCGGTGGAGGAGATTGATGATTTGGACGATAATGCCTCACACTTGCTTCGTTTAGATGTTGAGTGGACACGTGTTGATAAGACCAAAAAGAAAAACAAAAATACTTGATACATGTAATTTTTGTTGTATATAATTCATATATAAGTTGTTAATTATAAAAAAAATCCTTTAATTGTGCACATGTACAATATATGAATTATTAATTTATATATATACCCACTGTGTGTGAATTAATAGAAGAACATGAATTATTGATGTAGGCACGCTCGTGCATAAATTTTCTAAAAATAAATTTTTTTTTACAAAAACTATACCACGACGGTTTCTACAAGAAACCATCGTGGTTTATTTTTTAATAAAAAAGTTTTTATAAAAATTTTTTTTTCTTAAAAACATTTTTTTTACCAAAATTTTTTTTTAATTTTTATATTTTTTATAAATTTTTTTTATTTTAATAAAAAATAAACGACGACGGTTTCTGTAAGAAACCGTCGTGATTTCTTATTAAAAAAATAAAAAAACTTAAATTTTTTTTTTAATTTATATATTTTTTTAAAATTTTTTTTTAATAAGAAAGCACGACGGTTTCCCTTAGAAACCGTCGTGGTTTCTTATTAAAAAAATAAAAAAAATTTTAAAAAAATGTTTCTGAGGGAAACCGTCGTGGTTTCTTATTAAAAAAATAAAAAATATTTAAAAATATTTTTTTTATTTTAAAAAATATACCACGACGGTTTCTTGTAGAAACCGTCATGGTATCTCTAAAATTTTAAAAAATGTCGGAAATTGTGCGCATGCAATGGTTTATTTGTAAATTTTTGATTTTGTTACTCTCACTTTTTCGGAATTGCATGTCTACCTTATTTTGTATTGGGTCTCTTTCAATCTCCATTTCTCTTCTCATTTTTGGCACTCTCCCTCCATTCTCTTACTTTGCATTGCCGTCGCTCTTTCTCTCTCTCTCCTTCGCCCTCGCCCACTCCGTGTCTCTCTCTCTCCTTGCCGTCGTGGCCCACGCCCCTCTCTCTCTCTCTCATTCGCCCTCGCCACGCCGTGTCTCTCTTTCCTTCGGTCTGCCCGTCGTCCATGCCCCTCTCTCTCTCTCTCCCCTTGCCGTCGCCCAAGCCGTGGGTATGTTCTCTCCTACGCCGTCGCCCATTAGAGTTCTTGGTAAGCCGAAATATCTTTTCTACCACACGCTTTTTTTTTTTATATAAATTTGGTTTATTGTTGTTATGATTTTGGGTGATTTTGTCCTACAAAATATTCATTGATTTTGCATGTTAATTTTTTGCATTGTACATGTTCGACAAAATGCCTATTTCATTGAGACTTATTTGCTTGTTGTACAATGTTTGGGTGAGGCGACGGTTTACCAATTTTTCGGAAAAAAGTGTTAATTTAGTGACTTATATGTTGATTTGGGATTTTTCCGTCCAATTTTCCGGAAAAAGTTTTGCTTATGTGACTTCTATATATGTTAGCATTTTGACATGTGCAAACAAATACCAATTTGAGTTCGATTTAGTTTTAGATTGAATTAAAAAGTTTGTGTTACGAACGGAAAATGACTTATTTTCGGAAAAGTTTTTGATTGTGTTAGTTAAATTTTCGCATATGCCATGTTGGCTAAATTACCTTTTTGCGTTCGAATTTGTTTTATGTCATGGTACATTGCTTGGGTAAGGTACGGAATTGAGGATTTTGTGGAAAAATGGTTGATTTTTAAACTTATATGTTAGCATTTGACATTATCGATAAAATGCATCTTCGATTAGGTTGTGCGTCATTTCCGTAATTATAAGTATATAGTATATGTGGTCTTGGACGGATTTACAATGATTTAATGTATGTTTTCATTTGCTTTTTATGTGTTTGGTTGCCATGATTATAAGTTCAATTCGATGATAAATATTTTTTGGTTTTTAATGTGTTTCGCTCTAGAGTTGCCCTAGGTTGATTTAAAATGTTGCAAGCTCACGAGGAGGAATGCTCAACTCAAACTGAAGTTGGAAAACCACGCCGAACCAACCACCTAGATTCAATCCCTATGAGGATGGTAAACGAAGAGCAACTCTAATGAGAAGAGTCCACCAGGTTAGGACAAAGGGACAACGAATTGAAGTATCGTTTGACGCGAAAGGGCAACCGTTCGGGAAGGAAGGTGATGAATTACAGAGTTGGATTGGCGTGCTTGCTCGAGAGCACATACCCATTTGGATATCTGAGTTTAGAAGTGCCGATTTAGCTCCAAGGAAAGAAATAGTGTGGATGGAAGTTGTAACTTCATTCACTGTTGAAGCATCCTTCAAAAAACAAGTTTTAAAGTCTTGTGGGGTGTCAGCTAAAGGTTTTAGATACGATCTCTACCAAGCTTTTGTCAGAGATCATATTGATGAGGAAAATGTGTGGCAACGACCACCAAAAGTTGTTCACAATTACCCCACCATCACACAGGATGATTGAGAAAGATTCATTCAATATCGACAAACCCCGGAATTCAAAAGACTATCCGAACAAGGAAGTGAGATAAGAAAAAAAAGCAAATACCGATCAACCGGGGGTCGAGACGGATATAGGAAACGTGACCAAGCTCATGTAGGCTATTTATTTGGACAAAATATGTAAATGGTATGCTGTACTTCCAATTTCTACGTTTATGTTTACTAACGCTAATTATTAAACTGCAGTTCGAGAAGACGGGAAAATATGCAGACTGGCATGAAAGGTGGCTGGACATGCGCATCAAACCCGATGGTCAGTTCAAGAAGGAAGAATTTAAAACTATTGCCGAGACTATAGTAAGTTTTCGAATCCATTTATAATATAATCATTCCGTTCACTCTTTTATGTTTACGAGTACTTAACTTTTCTCTAATTGTTACAGGATGAGTTTACTCAACAAAAGACACAAGGAAGTTTTGAATCTATGGGGACAGAGGACATATTGACCAAGGCATTAGGTAATACCGAGCATTCGGGCCGGATTCGGGGTCAATCTAAGTTTGTCATGTAGATGCAATACTTCAACCTTGTGCATCCTCACTCAAGGGAAAACGCTGAAGTCTCGGAGATGAAAAGGCAGATTGCCGCATTGGAAAGAACCGTCCAGGTACTTTGTCCGAAGCACGGTATCAACCGAGAGACTATGGCCGAGGAGACGGCCGCACCGATTGTAGATCAACACAACAGCGTCAAAGCTAGTTGCACTATGAATGAAAAAGAATCTAGGCCGTCGGATTCGAAGCGCATGCCGAACGCAAGTAAGGAATGCCAGCTTTTTATGCCTGATTTAGTTAACGGAGGAGTCGTGCTTGTTGCAATCGACAAGGCATACACAGACTGTGTTCCAACCGACACAGTCCATGGGACTCTTTTAGGTGAGGAGAATGTACGAGTGACAATTACAGTCCCAAAACTAAATCGTGCACTCCTACCTATTCCGACCAACGAAGCCACATCTATTGAAGAAGCTGTCGGTGGGTTTGTTGCTTGACCGAAAAGTTTAGTCGTCGTGCAAACAAGTTTGAGCCAGGCAAGTAAAAGTCCCAGTCGTGCTCCTGACCGAGAAGCTGAGGGAAGCAAATGTACGAAAAAGAGAGCAGGGAGGAAGAAAATACAGTCACAACCGGAGGTAGAACAACAACCGGCGCAACAACTGTAATATCCAAAAATTTTCACGAACTCATGATTTTCTTGTATATAAGAAATCTAAAGTTTGTACTATGTGTTTATGTGCAATTGTATGAAAATTATGAATACCAATACAAAATTCATAATTTTATCAGTATAGGGTTGAGTTCTCGGTAAATTAATTACGAGACTCCCTAATAAGGCATTTCAAGGGAAAAGGCATGACAGAATTTCATGAATTCATGATGATCAAAGTTTTGACCGAAACAAGTCAAAGGATGACCAGAGTGGTCAAACCTAAGACGGTACTATTATACGATAAGCAGTATGGGAAATATACTGCGGAAACCTTCTTTACAGGCAAGATAGTATAATTAAGTTTTAAAACCACCATAGAAAAAAATCAAGCACCTAAAATAGGATATTAAAGGCCAAATGGCTTTAAATAAAAAGAAAAATTTTTATACAGTCCAACTATACACAGATAAATTTTGGACTGCAATCAAGCAAAACAGTACTGAATTGTACTGTGTATAAGTGAACACAGTATTAGAAATATCTGTGTTAGCATAAAAGTGGATTGCATATTGAAGAAAAAGCCAAACAAGGCCTTAGGATAATGACATCATCTTATTTGGATTTATGACATCATAATTCCATGAACCAAGCCTTTAAAGACAAGTGTCTTGTTCTAGAAAATTCTTTCTTGTTCTCCAAGGTTCATGGCCGGCCACCTATGCACCCTTGGTGTGCAAATCCTTGCTTCTTCAAGGACCATTTTGCAATTTCAAAGAGTTCTTCTTCACCTATAAATAGGTGAACTCATTGTTAAAAAAAAATTAGAAACCTTAGCTAGATTATGCCCAATTTTTCCCTCACCAAATCCGAACTTGAGAGGCCAAGAGACAAGAGAAAAAAATCAAAACCCAAGGGGGGGAGAGCATAGGGGGGTGGTCGGATTTCACTTAGAGTCAAGGAAAAAGTTTGAAAAAAAATTTGATACCCATTTTAGGCCAAAGGGCCGGTTGTGGGGAGGAAGAAGAAAGGAAGAAAAATCCAAGCTTTTGGCCGGATTTTTAGAGGCTAGAGGTGGCCGGAGTTGGAACAAGGGTGGCGGCAAATTTTGGAACTCAACTAGCCAAGGTGGCCGGTTGTTGGTGGAGGCAAAGAGAAAGGAAAAGCCAAGCCAATTCTTGATCTAGATTGAGGTATAATCCAATAAGCCCTAAGCTCTTCAATTTAAATTTCAATTGGGAAATTTAAATGTATTTCAAGCATGGTTTGTAAGAGCATAAGCTCAAAATTATTTTATTTCTTTAGGTTAGTTTTGGTGGTGCTTGATTAGGTATTAAGGGTGGTTTGGTTTAATGGCTTTGATTGGTTATGTTTTTGCTTGTTTGAATGGTTATGTTTATGCTTGTTTGAATGTTAGGGTGCATGCTAGATGGATGATGAATTGTATGTCCCCTGTTTTATGTGCAAGCCGGTTCTAGAATTGCATACTAGGTTGTTAGTTTCGATTATGGAATGGTGAGACAACCTAGAACCATGCAAACCTAGGCTAGGACAGTTCGGTTTTTGGTTTGCATGGGCACGCTTGAGTAGCATGATTGTTCATGTGGGACGTTAGAAAATGCTGCATGTATGCTATCTAGGCTCCCGCATGTTCGGTTGAGTTAGATTTGCGACAATAGGACGTAAAACGAATTTAAGAATGAAAACTGCCAGTTCGGGTACAAACTGGCCAGTTTTCTGGAAAGTGAAATTTGAGGCCTTTAGAGGCCGAATTGGGAAAAATGTAAAACATGAAAGTTGTACAAAAGGGATTTTCCTAGAGGACAACGCAGACAGTTTTTGAAAATAAGGCTCCAAAGGCCTTCGTTTTTGCAAAACCCGAGCCTGACCGTGCCCAGGATTTATGCACGGCCAGGTGAGTTCAAACGGCAATATGAACATGTTAGAGTCCGAATTAAATTTTTCGTAAAACACGAAAGTTTTAGGATTTTTCTAGAGCTAAAACTTTCGTGAAGACAAATTTTTCAAATTCAAATTGGATTTTTAAACTGACACGGATTTCTAAAGACTGTGCCGGGAACAGGAAATTCCTGCACAGGATTTTCTAAAACAATGCAGAAAAACTATATTTTTGCACCAACACCCCTGTTTTGATTATGAAAACTGTTTCAAAGGCAGTTTTCAACCTTTAATGATTTTTATAAAGTCATACTTTGAAAACCACGAATTTTTAAGTTAAACAAAAGATTTTTGGCCAATTTTCCAAATTGGATTTTTTAAAGCCAAAGTATAATAACAAGACGATGACGAATGGTAACCGGGAAGAATACCCAAGTTACTAGGCTTGGTCCAAAGCCAAGTTTGACCATAAGATATTGACCACCTCAAGGGTTACCTCATGTAACCTAATGAGTTATCATGTGTATAATTGGGAGACATATAACTAAGATTGTGTATGAATGTTGGAAATGTTACCAACATTTTATAGGATTCTTATCCTATGTTCTTTTAATAGCAGGAAGTAACCTGCAGTTGCGATCCGAGTTGAAGCAACAGCACCTGGAACCTAACATATCAGGCAAGTATCGAACCTCACCTGCAGTATGAAAATAGTAAATACTATTTTCAAATATGCTATGTTAAGCTATGCTATTTACACTATATGTTTAAGTGTACATGCTATGTTGTATTATGATATGTGATGCTATGCGATGATATGCTATGACATGTTACATGTTATGCCATGTTTTCTAAAATGTCAAGGTTTCAAAAATGCCACGTTTACAAAAATGTCATGGTTTTAAAAATGCCATGTTTTCAAGAATGTCATGTTATGACAAGTGTTAAGTTTGATATGACATAGTGACATCATGAGGCATGTTCACTAATATTAAATCACATGGTAAGATAAATCAAGTAAAGTGTCGTACCAACCTCCCGTGATCGTGGAGGCTACATGATTCAGTTGTGACATATACCTTCCGTGATCGTGAAGGGTCAAGTTATAATTCCCAGAACTGTTAGGGCCTTGCAAACCCTAGCTTTGTCTGGAGGCTGCGCGCTTTTGGTACGGACACTATGGGCCCACATGCTGAGACAAGATAATAAATTAAAGATTGAGTCTATAATGAAGCATAAGACATTCAATCAATCATAAACGGTTCGTGCATAAGCTACATGATGATTGGCATATTTTAAGATGTTTGAATTATTTTATGAGATTACGTTTATACTTGTTGGGCGAAAGCTCACTCTTATATTCATACTGTAGGTAAGAAGCCTGCAGTTTAAGTGGTGGGCTATGCGGACGATGCGGCGGGTGAAGGGCGGTGTGGGATACCACTACGCAAAATTTTCCGCAACCGCTTTTGAGTTAAAATAGATATATTTCAAAAGTAAATTATGTTGTGCAGTATGTATGAAGTTTAAAGACTTGAGATTATACTTTCAGTATGGTATGTATGCATGACCAGTTTTTCTTTACTAAATAACTTATGTGAATATGTATTAAAAAAAAAAAATTAAAAATTTGTCTCAAATTTTCAAGTAAAGAACAAGTATGTATGGTGTCGACCTGGCTTGGGAAGTCGGGGCGCCACAACAACAAATGCCTTCATTCGACTTTAATGATATTTCCTTCGAATTAAGACCTTTGGCATTTTACACACAAAGTTCCATGCGGGACGGTACACAAATAGTCTACCCACAACAACACTTCGTCATGGGCGATGAGATGCCCATATATATTGGGTTTGAAGATATATATCATTTCATTACATTTAAAGAAATTAGTGCAAACAGCATAATGATTTACATCAGGTAATACTTTTATACTTAAATAATTTAATTAATTATCTTCTTAATTTTATATATGTTGTTTTTGCATAACAAGTGTGCCTAATTATTTTGCAGATACTTAGTCGAGTGTTGTGCAACAACAGGTCTGGATCAACGATTCGAGTTTATTTCACCATTCCTTGTCTCACCAGTTCAGCAGAATGTAGATCGTGCCACCTACACTCGAGAGAGGGCGGAAAATATTCTACGGATCTTAACAAACGCACCAAAGGGAAAGCAGTTTCTGATGCCATATAACAGCGGCCAACATTAGATATTGGCAGTTATTGATCCGTGGGATGACTCAGTCTTGTACTTTAATCCTCTAGGAAACGAACCGGGTGATGATTTTAAAGACCTAATTACGACGTATGTTTTCTTTTATATGTTCATATCTCTGATTAGACATAAAATAATTGTTCTTGTAATTGATTTGAAATTTGTTAACTTGATAGGGCATTTAATGATTGGAAATTATTGGTGGGGAGTGGAATGAGACAGCAACCCAACTGGCAGACATTGATTGATACCGTTCGATGTCCAATACAGGAAGGTTATGTAGAATGTGATTATTTTGTATTAGCTTACATGCGAGAAATAACCTTTACTGTTGATGGATTAGACGGGCTTCAAAGCAAGGATTTTTATACTGATACTGACATGAGTTTGGTTAGGCACGAGTGGGCTACATTTGTCATGCGGTTTATACAATATTAACTAGAAACAATATAGAGAATTTTCACTATCGTTATATAAGTTGTTGTTGTTGTACATTGTTATCAAAGTAATTACATAATATTTTTGAAAATTAATTTGGATGTGTACTAACGTATTAACACACGGGATTTATCACCCGTGGGAAATGAAATAAATTCGCAATCGAAAATGTTTTTTATTTATTTGACTACCACGACGATCTCGTGGTCCGACCGTCATGGTAACTAGCGCTGCCACGACGGTCTCCGGGTGAGACCGTCGTGGTAACTTGGGCGACCACGATGGTCTCGTGGTTCGACAGTCGTGGTAGCCCCAGCTACCACGACGGTCTCCGGGTGAGACCGTCGTGGTATCAATGAATACCACGACGGTTTTTCAGTAAAACCGTCATGGTATGTTCTTAAATTTAGCTAGCCTCTTCCATTTTTCCCGATTACACGACGGTTAAAAACCGTCGTGGAATCTTTTAAGATTCCACGACGGTTTTCGAACCGTTGTGCAAGTGATTCCACGACGGTTTTTAATCATCGTGGAATCCCATATTTGTAGTAGTGACGAGAATAGAGCTATTGCTGTAAAAAAGACTTGAGAAAGTTGCGTCTGAAGGAGAAGAAGAATTTCGGAATGAGATGCGATCCATTGGTAAAACTCATCACAAAAACCTACTTCGTTTGCTTGGATACTGTCATGAACGCTCAAACAGGCTTTTAGTGTATAGCTACATGAGCAAAGGATCGTTAACAAGCTTTCTCTTAAACTCTCAAATAAAGCCAGGGTGGGATGAAACAGTTGGAATTGCCTTGGGCGTCGCAAGAGGCATACTATATCTCCATGAAGAATGCGAGAATTAAATTATTCATTGTGACATAAATCCAATTAACATATTAATCGACCAAGACCATTCTGCTAAAATTTTACAGATTTCGGGTTGGCGAAGTTGTTGATGCCAGAACTATCACTAGGGTTAGAGGAACTAGGGGTTATGTTGCCCCAGATGGTACAAGAACTCGCCTATAACAGCGAAAACTGACATGTATTGTTTTGGAATTGTCCTCTTGGTAATCAATTGTTGTTGTCGAAGCATTGATCTAAATGTTTCAGAGAGAGAAATAATTCTAGTTAGACTGGGTGAAGGAGTGTTTTAAGGAAAATAAATTGAAAAATTTGGTCCATGATGAGGAAGTAGTGGATGAGCAACAACTGGAGAGGGTGGTGAGGATTGGACTATGGTGCATCCAAGAAGAGCCCACAGTCCATCCAACAATGAAGAACGTGGTAGCCATGTTTGAAGGCCTTGCGTATATTCCCGCTCCGCCTGATATTAGCAGTGAGTCTTCATAGCTTTTGGGTTAAGATCAACATTAGTTTTTTGTTTTTAGAACATGTCAAAATTAACAAAACTTATCTATTGTTACATGCGCGTGTTTGGATAAGTGGTTTTAAAGAAATATTTTATAAATGCTATTATGATATTTTGTCACTATATTTCAAATATGTTAGTTTATGCAATTTTATTTATATAATTATACATGAAAATCATTCATTTATATATATATATAGATATATATATATATTTAGCTATTTATCAACTTTAATTATTGCCTAATTAATTGAAATATAAAAGCAAAAATAATGCAGCCAATTACAACATGGTGTCAATAAAATCTACATCATGCCATCATGTCTAGTTATTGAACAATCCACTTAATAATGACGATTACACACACCAATCGGACTTAATATATAAATAAAGACTCTATCTTTAGTTTTGTTGCTGCCATGTAGAATCAAGTTGATAAGCCTGCTTACAGAGTACCACTTGTCTCGAAAATTTGCTTCTATTGAAATCTCTTTAAAGCTGCAAAACGTCTTTTCCCAAAGATCTCATAAAGCAAAAACGTCTTCTCCTGAAGATCTTGCTTTTTCCTCCCGAAGGACCCACAGATAAATCTCAAGATAAACCTATAAAGCTGTAAACTCATATGACACAAAAGTTAGATTTTTCTCTCTTAAAAGCAAAACTTAGGGGCTGCTTTTTTTCTCTTGAAAGTCCAAAATTCGTTTTATGGAAAGCCCATCAACATTCTGCACTCTATCACCTATGTATAGTGTTTGCAAAAGCTTAACTCATAACGAGTTATAATCCCAAAAGAATTCACTAAAAAACCACCGTTTCTTAGCTTATCAATTTGAGTACAAATTACTTGTGTTGTAACAGATGTTGCAACAGTTTTTATATTTTTAACTTTGAATGGGTCGTGTTGGGGTTTAAACTTTTTGATATGTTCAATAAATGAGTCGTGTTTGGTTTGATTTTTTCTAACACGATTAAAAAAATGAGTTAATACGAATACGACATGCTAACATGAATTGTTATCCTTAGAGTATTTTATTATTCTCTTTTATTGTTATATCCAACAATAAATTTTACTAGGAAAAATTAGGTAAAGATACAATTTTTGAACATTTATTGAGAAGATGACTGAACGTTTTTTACATAAAAAAAATGGTCAGCGATCACTAAAATGTTAATTTACTTATGAATCAGTAATTGACCGATGAAAACATATGTTAATATCAATGGTTAATTTCAAAAATAGCACCTGTGGGAAAAATATTATTAAAAATAGCACCACTTTTGTTTCTCTTCATTACTAGCACTGCCACATCATCAACATCAATTGAGGTGATTGTAAAAAGTCAAATATACCCTCAGCCAACCCTAAACTGAAGTTTTCCCCACTCCCCCTCACCCACAATATATAAGTCCTAGTTCTAAATCTAATTTTTTTTTTTCCCTTTTCCTCTCACCCTAGCCTCACGCACTTTCTCTACACCATTGTTGAAGATCTAAGCTCACTCTAAGTCCAAAAAATCTCTCCCCATCTTTGTTCACTCTATTCAACTCACTCTCTCTATCCTCACCATAGTTGAACCAAAGCTGCCAGCTCAGCTCCTAGTCCATTTGAAACACTTCCCACTTCCTATCGGCCTCGTTCTAGCTTATATCAATTGCAAATCTGAGGTAATGCTACTTCTTATTTAGTTTTATTTGTTTCTATATTATTTAAATGGGTTTGCGTTTTGAATTATAATCTAAAAAAAAGACTATGTTAAACTTTTGAGGGTAAGATCTTGGTCTCCTGTAGCTCCTGTGGGTAATTTTCAAATTTCCTGTGTGTTTTGGTCTCTTATTCTAATATTTCTCGTTCCGAAAAATATTTAACACTACTAACGATAAACAACATAATGATCTTTTGGTCATCATTATGATGACCAAATCGGTGAATAATATTTTTACCAAATGGAAGTTATGATTTTGACCATAACGAAAAACAAATATTTGCATATCATTTGATAGTCTAACCCAAATGGTCCTTGTCATAATGACTAATAGGGGTAACAATAGGGGTTCTAATAACAAATGGAAGTTGTCATAACATTTGAGAGTTGGACACAAATGGTCATTTTTATAATGACCAATAGGTCAATTTCATTATGACCTTATCAGTGCTAATGATGTGATACATTTATTTTGACACTGACGCAATAACATGGGTTCTAAAATACAAATGGGAGTTGTCATACATTGTGTATAATGTGTATAAAGGAGAAAATACATGTATTTGCCTAACTCTTATTACGCCTAACATTTGAGAGTTGAACAAAACTGGTCAATTTCATAATGACCAGTAGGTCAATTTCATTATGACCTCTATGCCAATGAAAAATATAATGAAATTGATGAAATAATAGGGGTTTTCAAACATGAATTGGAGTTGTCATATGTTGTGTATAAAGGAGAAAATACATGGATTTGCCTAACTTTTGTTTCACTTAACATTTGAGATTTGAACAAAACTGGTCATTTTCATAATGACCACCCGGTCATTCTCATTATGACCACCCATAATATATACGTCCTCTCTCTATATCTGTCATCATTTTCCCTTTCTCTATAATGTAAATATAAAATTGACTAACTTCTTGCTGTTTCATTCAGGAATGGCTGCGGTTTGTGTTTTCATCAAGTATAATGGTCATTAGGAGGACGGTACATTAAGATATGTTGGCGGTGAAATGAAGGGAATATTAGTGCCCCTTACCGCAACTTATGTTGGTCTTACTGAGTTAGTGAGGAGTGTCATTGGAATTAGGGGTCTAGACAAGACTATAGTCATGAGATACGTTGTTGAACCTGTAATGCCTCCTGTGAGGATACAGTGTGATGCTGACGTTAATTTCTACATACAACTGAAGGAGAAGGATGTTCATGTGCTTAGCAAATTCCCAATTAGCATCGATGTATTGGATGAGTCTGTGGCTGAAGCGATACCACCTGAGGTAAGGAAAAACAACCACATAGACGTTCAACCTTCTAGGGATGGTGGACAGAGTGATGAAGCCTTGCAACCTGTAGCTGTTAACAATCTTATCATCCCTTCTCCTGGTCATCCTCATATCCCTTATCCCACACTAGATTTGGATTTGCACATGGAAGATGGAATTGAAGAGCAACATGAATTATTAAGCAATGACTTAGGCATGGACCATGATGATTGTAATGCCGGGGAATTGAATGTTACGGATGCGGCTCGTGATCCAAACGAGAAGAGTATCGCATCAAGCATTGGAGCCCATTCTATTATCAATACTTCTAGAACTCAATCTGTTAATGTACCTAGTAGTGACAGTTTTTCTAGCTCAGCGGTTGTTGCTGATTTTACACCTATCACAATAAGCATAAATTGTATTTTTGATAACAAAAAGTTACTGCAATACCATCTTCATTACGATGCCATGAGTAAACACTACCAATTCAAGGTGAAGAGGTCGAACTCTACTCTATTACACGTGATATGTATAGATAATGAGAGATGTCCATAGAAATTACATGTGACTAGGATGAAAGTAGTGAATTGTTTGTTGTGAAGAGGTACGATGATGTCCATACTTGCTCTATTGAAATCGTTCAAGGGCATCATCGTCAAGCCAAGAGTTGGATGATTGGGGAGTGTGTGAAGGTAAAATACTTGGATCCGACTAATACCTCATATAGACCTCAAGAAATAATGCGGGACATGCAGGACGAATTTGGAGTGTCTTTCAATTATCTGAGAGCATGGCAAGGGAAGGAAGCTGCACTAACCAACCTGAGGGGCGATGATGCAGCGTCATACAAAGGTAAATTCCCTTATCCGTCATTATGTTAATGACTGGTATGGTAACTTATAAATTTACCACATGATAATTATTTTTTAATAATGACCTCTCTTGGCCCTTTACTTACAGTTCTGCCCGCCTGGGGTGAAATGGTTAAGAGAAAAAATCTTGCCTCCGATATTCACATTGAGACCGACTCAGAAAATAGTTTAAAATACTTCTACATATGCTTAGCTGCATCGAAGCAGGGTTGGCCTCATTGTCGTCTAGTAATTGTGCTTGATGGATCAGCATTAAAGGCTAGGTTTGGAGGAATACTGCTTGCAGCATGTGGTGACGACGCAAATGGCTCCATATTTCCACTCGCTTTTGGTATCGTTCTGTCGGAAACCAATGAATCATGGAAATGGTTCTTCGAGAAGCTATGGGGTTCAATAGGCACGCAAGAGTCTCTTGCTATTGTGGCTGATAGGCATAAGGATATCAAATATGCAGCCAACATTGTGTATCCAGATGCTGATTTCAGGATATGTGTTCAACACTTGGCTGCAAACTTGAAGACGAGGTACAAAGATTTCAAAGGCCCTATGAAGACCTATTTTGACGGTGCATCGAGGGCGTATGTTGTCAGTGAGCACCAGCGTCATATGGAATCCATTCATAATCGTAACCCCGACATGAACCGATACCGTTTGCAGGCAGATCCTAAAAAATGGTCGCGAGCATACTTCAATGGACGGAGGTATGCAATTATGACAACCAACATTGCAGAGTCATTGAACAATATAGATCAGAAAGCTAGGTTAATGCCAGTGGAATTCTTGGTAGAATGGTTAAGGGAACCACTACAAAGATGGTTTATCGAGAGACATGAAGAGGCCCTGAAAATAACATCGAAACTAGCCCCCAAGGCAAACAAACTTCTTCGCACAAACTTTTCTTTGGGACTAACAGTAACAGTACGTGATAACGACCACAACATGACTTACGGTATACGCTAAATTTTATAATGATCGGTAATTTTATAAACGACATTGCACTAATGTTGATAGTGACTTCGAAGAAACTAATGTCTTCAACTTCCCTTTGTTACAACCTCAGTCAGCTGATTAGTTTGAGTACGCCGTTATTAACAATGCTGCCCAAACCTAGATTGTGGATATGAGAGAAAGGACCTATACCTGCAGATGCTTTCAGGTCGATCAAATTCCTTGCTCTCATGCTATAGCCGTCTGTAACCACCGACGAATTGATCAATACAATTATTGCTCTCATTACTACACAAAAGATTATCTTTATGCAGCCTATGCACCTGTAGTCCATCCGATTGGCAGCGTAGAGGGCTGGGATGTTTCTGAAGAAGCCAGATCGTAAATTGTGAATCCTCCCAAGACAAAGCGTGGTCCCAGAAGACCAAGGGTTCATAGGATTTTGTCCCAAGGTGAGGAACCGGAAACTATTTGGTGTGGCAAATGTAATGATTATGGACACAATCAACAAGCTTGTACTTGTTGGGATCTATATGTGCTCTAAGGATAGAAAATCAATTATAGGGATTTTCTGTAAATATGACATTTTGATATTAATTAAAAGAGATTATTCATGTTTAATAAGTTGTGTCCTATTTACTTTCATTTGTTGATTGTATGATTATTTTGAGCAAACATAAAATACTCTTAGGCTGTTGGTAGTATATCGGATTACCATATGCATACGGGGTATACATAGAAGACGTGGTAATTTGATAATAGTCTAAATAAATGGTCCGCAATTGATAGAATAAGATTTGGGGATCTTATTTATGATAAGATTGTAAAAGTTGTCTACTTCCTTGGAGGGATGGTTTGTCTTGACCATCGGATTAGTTCCAAGTAGAAACTTTAATGTATACCAGTATTGAGGTATGACATTAGATTGGACCTAAGGTGTTAATTGATTCGGTTTAATAATTCCGTTTATAAGAATCAATGACGCTTTGATTATCATCCTGTATTAATCTTAATCCTGAAATGATACTTAAGTTCGCATCCATGACTTATGCACTTTGATCCACTATAGGTGAGACACTGATAATTGATGGTCAATATACTTGTGTTTTGGGTGTATGACTTATGGATGGAGAGATCAAGATTCATAGATACGGAATCCATAGCTATCTTAACGATAGTACATGTTATCTACTTAAAAGCATTATTCGGGAATTGAAAGATAATATAACAAGATCTTCGCCATCGGTTTACTTTGTGTTCTCTGATGGTTTACCGATTGTATGGCTTTACAATTGGTGGTTCTTTCATTAGAGAATAATGGAACTTTAAGTTAAAATGATTGAAAAGGTAAAACGGAAAAGTCCTTAATTCAATCATGGATAACATATGGGGATTAAGCAAGCGATGAATAAATCATGGAAAAAGCACTGCGTTAGAGAGCTTTCATAATACGGTATGTAAACAGGAGTTTAGCTTCAGACTTTTAGTGAAATTGTCCTGAAGTTGATAATTGATGAATAATTAATCCGGGATTAATTTTTCACAATTATAGGAGCCTCTTTACATATTTCCATCGGGTGCCTCTACTAGTTCATATAGTTCCATGAAGTGTCTTGGGATTTGTTCCTAATGAGATCGGTAAATTAAATGAGAATTTAATAATATCTATTAAGACATGGTACTCTCTAACATGCAATCCCGAAAGGATTGGACATGTGAAATTAATGTAGACAAATAATGTGATTTGTCAACATATGATTGGTTGTAAATAAAATAATTATTTGTTAATTATTTTGGTTAATTGAATTTTGGAAATAAGGTTGTGTTTGAATTATTTAATTTTTGAAAACAAAATTTTTCTCTCCTAATTATAGTGTACGGTTTTTTAATGGATGGAAAGAAGAAGATTTTGTTTCAAAATTGTTTAAATATATTACAAACATTAAATTATTAATTGATTTAAATAATGGAGCTTATTTGATAGATTTTCTTTTCTTAAAGAATGGTGCACATTTTTTTGGTGGAAAGGAAATCTAAAATATTCCATTTATTTAAATTAATTAAATATGGATAATGTTTGTAGAAAATATTTATTTAAATTCAAATAAGAAAATCTTATTTAAATTCAAAGGTTTAAAAGGAGTTTGAATCAAGATAGGATTAGGACTTTTTGACTAATCTAAATTCTTGATTTAAATTTGAACCACCAATCAATATCCACATGAAGGGGAGCACGAATTTTTTGAGTTTCTCCTAGCAAAAAACCGTCCATAAGGTTTAAAGAACCTAGCCCGAAATTTGAATGATCATTTAGTTTGAAAAGATTATCCAGAAAAATAATTATTAATTATTTTTCAAGTATGAGATATTTTTGAAAAATGATTGTAGTATTATATAAAGGCTAGGAGTTCTTGAAAAACCAACCATCATATCATACTCATAGGTGGATGGTTTTTGGGAGAAAGAAAAATGCCAAAAATCTAGGTTTTTGTGCTTGAGAAAAATTCGTCCTTCTTGGGTGTGAGAAAAAGAGATAAATTTTCATTGAATCAAAACTGTGAAGAAGGTTAAGCCAAGTGATATTTTTCATAGAAGATTAACCGGTTCCTGTTTTGTAGTTTTGAAAAACGAACCCGGATCAAATTCTCAACGAGGTACATCGGAATTGAGAAGGTGGGATCTAGACTTCGGAAGAATTGCCGGTCGCTTGGATTCATAGCACGTGTACCCACACACACTCTGAGCAGTGGGCACTCGAGAATACTAGAGAAGACACATTGGTCGACACTCTAGCAATTCCGGAATCCGAGAAACAAGGTACGTTTGATCATGTATTTAATTTATTGTTATATACATCATGAGCTTCTTTTCTGAATTGGCATAAAAATTTTAAAACTCCTGTTGCGCCGTAACTCTGATATTGGAACCATTTTTTTCTATAGTACTAACCCAGTACCGTTACACATAGGTCCAACAATAAGGTCCCAGATATCTTTAACAACTCACAACACCATTATGTTATGACTTTATCATTAATTTTATATTGTATCCAAAATTATGCACAATTGACATTAAAACTTTGTCATTTTCATTTTAAGTAGTACGTTTGTGGGTTTATAGAATTAGGTGTCAGCAGTAATTGTGATTTCCCAAAAATATAGATTTCCTCAAATTTGGTACTTTTACAGGAATGGTCATTTTCATAATGACTACCTGGTCAATTTCGTTGTGATCTCTGTGCCTACGATTTGACAAAAATAGAACAATAAAGTGATTTGCAATGCCCCGACCTACGTAGGGCCGTTACCATGCTTACTTAAATTATATCTTGGTTTTAAATACTTAAACTTACTTAAAATTTTAGAATAAAATTTTTTTAAACACCCTATAAATAAACTAGTCCATAAAGGTAAACTTTCCGTGCATACATATTACTTGTTTTCTAAAATTTAAAGACATACATACTCCTTACATTTTATTCAAGTTTTCAAACATCATATATATAGTATAACACAATTTATTTAAATATATATATTTTTTTGGTTCAAAAGAGCTGGTAGAAAATTTTGCGTAGTGGTATCCCACACCACTCTTCACTTACCGCATCGTCCACATGGCCCACCAATTAAACTGCAGGCCTTTTACCTACAGTATGAAATATACGAATGAGCTTACGCTCAGCAAGTACAAACTTAATCTTACAAAACATAACAAATATCGTGCAACTTATGCATGAACAATTTATGGTCAATTATGAATCTGTTATGCTCCATTATGGACTTATTATCTTGCATAATATATGGGCCCTTTGTGTACGTACCAAATACTCGCAATCCACAGAAAGTTAGGGTTTGCAAGGTCCCTAACAATTATGGGAATCATATATGTAAGCCTTCACGATCTGCAGAAGGTCTTAGTATTTTAAAACATACATAATCTTCCACGATCTGTGGGAGGTTGGTACGACACTTTACTTGTCTTGGTTTAGTCTTAGCCTTGTTATTTAACTCTTGATGAGGATGCTTAAAATCATGCTTCCACATGAAGTTTTTAACAAAGACTAGTTTCAAGACTAAGATTCTTAACTTGTGATCTTATTAGTCATGATGTATGTGATACATGAATATGGCATGACATAAAGATCAATAGCATAAAACAACTTGTGGCATGTTTATAAAACATGGCACTATTTTTAAACATGGCGTTATCGTAAACAATGGCATAAGAGTAAAGTGTGGCATTATTGTAAAATATAGCATATACATGCTCATGGCATATTGGTAAAAACATGACATATACATAAACATGGCATATCATGACATATATGTAAACATGTCATGCTTTACTATTTTTCATACTGTAGGTGAGGTTTGTACTTACAAGTAGTCCTAAGCTCTTGTCCTATCGTACGAAAAGGCAAAGCAACAGGTTATATTCCTGTTTTCAAATAGAACGTAAGAATCGTTCTGTCACATAACTCAACCAACCATAGCATAAAATGTTGGTATCTAATCTGATTGTCATTAGTAATCAGGGATACAAACCTTATCATAACAAGTCGGTATCCTATTTGGCTACCATGGGTAACCATAAACATAAAGCCCAACATAATAAATCGGCATACTATCTGATTACTATTCGTCATAGAATTGTTACCATATATTTAAATAATTTGGACCTATTCTTTTTTCTCCAAAAATACCTTGTTTACATAATTTCAAGTATTATCTTGATTGAACACTTGGAATTGCCTTTTAAAAACTACTTGTGAAATTTCCAATGGATTAAAACCCCTTTTTAAAACTGTTTTTCGTAAAACCGTAGTTTCTTTGTAAAGAAGTTGTAAAACTGTAAAACTTTGAAACCTGCTCTTGAAATCAGCCTTTTAGTTTGATTGAAAGTGCATGTACAAGAATTTCCTGTGTCATGCACAGTTTTGAAAATCCTGTGCAGAAATTTTCTATACTCTGCATAGTTTTTAAAATCTAGTTTTATCTTTAAATTAGTTTAGAATTTGAAAAAGTTTTCTTCATGAAAGTTGTAGATCTCATCGAAACCTACAACTTTTACTTTTTGTCAAAAACCTGAATCTGCATTTAACTTGCTTGTTTCTCCTTTTGAAAAATACACTGTTTATACAGGCCAGTCTTGGATTTTGATACAAACAGAGGCTTTTGGAGCCTTATTTTTAAAAACCGTCTACGCTGTCACCTAGAAATTCAATTTTCTACAACTTTGTAGTTATAACTTTTTTCAAATTCGGCTTCTAAGGGGCTTAAAATTCAGTTTTCAGAAAATTATCCAGTTTAATCTGAAAATTGACAGTTTTGTAATTTGTTGGTTTTTGATTAAAAATCCATGTGCACTACCTCAAACGTACAAAGCCGTGAGCCTACATCAACATGCAATGCGTTGGATTCGTATTTATCATTCAATCATACACTTGTTCATCTTCTTGAAAAACACAACATTTGATAACCTTCAAGTTTTCCAAATTGTATTTTTAGGTTAATTCCTTAACCAACATACTTAGATCATTCACATAACCATCAATCATAAATCATCCATATTCAAGCATGTGAAAACATATTCACAAACACTTGGTGAGCAACCATAACTATAGCACTTATTCTAGAGCAAAATTCAAACTCATGCTTAGATCTAGAAATCAAATCAACCTAAGTATAGATCTAGGTCATACCAATCATATAAAACCATAACATAGGGCACATAAAAATTATGAGCTTATGCTCTTACAACCCAAACTTGAAATACACATAAATCCTTAATCAAAACTTAATGAAATTCTTAGAGGATTAAGAGGAATACCTCTAAAGTTTGTGAGGTGGATCTAGACTTTGTGATGAGAAAAATTTTCCTCCTTACTCCACTAACACCAACCGGCCACTCTCTTGCTTTCTCTCTCTCTTTCCTTTTTTTTTTTTTTCTTCTCAGTTCCTAAGGGCTAGAGGGAAGGTTGGAAGAGAACTATAAATTTTGAGGTTCAACTAAAAGATGTAACTACAATCTCACACACCTATTTATAGGTGAAAATTCTAAAATTTCCAACAATTATTTTTATTCTTAAAATTGCTCATTTAACCCTAAAAACAAAATATTTGCTCATAAATCCTCTTAGGTGGCCGGCCATGTAGAGGTATTTTAGGCAAAGAAATCTCTTTATAGTTATCTACTAAATTCTTTCCATAGTTTCTAAAAATCCCAAAATTCACATAATTATCTTTACTTACTTAGCCTCAACGTAATGTCATGTTTGGCATTCCCTCCTAATATACAGTCCATTTTTTTAATAACCCAGATAGTACCAATACTGTTTTAACTATAAACAGTACAGTCATACTGAACTGCAGTCCATAATTCATCTGTACTAAACTGGACTGCTTATGGATTTTTCTTAAGACTTGAAACTACTTAGTTCTCCTTGCTCCAAATATTATTCCTGATTTTTCTAAATCAATCCCATACCTTATTCTTAACTTTGCATCCGTAATGACGGTCGGCTGCAGTATAATTTCAATACTACTTAATAGACTGCAGTACCGTCATGTTCAAGTCATGAATTATCCTGGTCATACATAGGCCAGAATAAAAACATAAATCATCATCGAGTCTTACGATATTATAAGAACTCAAACATATTCTAATAATAAAATTATGAATTTCACATTGATATCCATAATTTCTATGAAACATCACATACACACATAGTACGGATTTAAATTCCTTTATATATAAGGAATCACGAATCTGTAAAAATTTCAGTTATTACAGGAACAACAGGTGTTCTAAAATACACATAAGAGTTAACACACTTTGTGTGTAAAGGGTAAAAAAAATTTTAAATAAAAAATGAATTTGCCTATCATTTGGGACTTTTACAGGAACGGTCATTTTCATAATGACCACCAGGTCAATTCCCTTGTGACCTCTGTACCTACGGTTTGACAAAAATATTTACAAAGTGATGGAACAACAGGTATTCTAAAATACACATAGGAGTTAACACACTTTGTGTGTAAAGGGTAAAAAAAAATTTACTAAAAAAAAAAATTTGCCTAACATTTGGGACTTTTACAGGAACGGTCATTTCAATTATGACCACCTGGTCATTTTCGTTGTGACCTCACTGCCAACGATCAAACAAAAAGAATTAAAAATTTTGTTGGAACAACAGGTATTCTAAGTTACATACTGGAGTTAACACGCGTTCTTTTTAAAGGGTTTAAAAAATCAAAAATCAAAAAACTCATAAGATAACAATTTTGGCCTTTTACAGGAACGGTCATTTCAATTATGACTACCTGGTCATTTCCGTTGTGACCTCACTGCCTACGGTCAAACAAAAAGAATTAAAAATTTTGTTGGAACAACAGATATTCTAAGTTACACACTAGAGTTAACACGCGTTCTTTTTAAAGGGTTTAAAAAATCAAAAATCAAAAAACTCATAAGATAACAATTTGGGCCTTTTACAGGAACGGTCATTTCAATTATGACCACCTGGTCATTTCCGTTGTGCCATCATGAACAATAGGTCAAACAAAAAGAATTAAAAATTTTGTGGAACAACAGGTGTTCTAAGTTACACACTGGAGTTAACACGCGTTCTTTTTAAAGGGTTTAAAAAATCAAAAAACTCATAAGATAACAATTTGGGCCTTTTACAGGAACGGTCATTTCAATTATGATCACCTGGTCATTTCCGTTGTGACCTCACTGCCTACGGTCAAACAAAAAGAATTAAAAATTTTGTTGGAACAACAGGTATTCTAAGTTACACACTGGAGTTAACACGTGTTCTTTTTAAAGGGTTTAAAAAATAAAAAATCAAAAAACTCATAAGATAACAATTTGAGCCTTTTACAGGAACGGTCATTTCAATTATGACCACCTGGTCAATTCCGTTGTGACCTCACTGCCTACGGTCAAATTGTCATGTTAACAATTATAGGTTGCAACAATATACCATATACATCTTAAAAACATGTTCTACAATGAATAAAATAATTGGTCTATTTACAATATGGACATATAAAAAGAAAAAAAAAAATCAAGTTAGTTATAAGTCCATCATATCCTCATCCTCATCACTTTTATAATTATCTTCAAGCTTTCTCTTTGCATGACACCACAGGTAACATGTTAGCCACTCCTGAAACATTTGCATGCGTCCTTGAATAACCCAATAACGGACTTCCCTCCCTTCTATCAAGCATTCAGCAAATTTAATTGTAAATATTCCACAGTCACCCATGTTTCACGAATGAGAATGAATCACAAATCACATAATTATCACAGTTAAGAATGTCGTATGAAAACATTTTCAATATATTAATTAACTCATTCTCTTGTCGAGGGATATCTTGCATGATGGTGACCGGTATTGGGTAAGTTCCCGGAGGTTCTCTTGGTTTGAAGTCGAACAAACTGATCCTATCAGCCAGTATTGGTATAAACTTTGACATACATTCCAATGATTCTCGGACCTTGTAATTGTGAGGGCCTTCATGATGAAGAGAGTCATACACCTCAATGGTCCAGTTCGTAAGGTCGAGCTTTAGTAATACCCAATGTTTCAACTCATCCAAGTACATTGGTATTAGCAAAGTATTCATCTCAAACCATGACAAACCACATCGGACACAAACGCCAAGTATAATCTTCATTAAAGAGTCACACGATCCCCAGTCAAACTTATCTGGTAATTTATTGTAGAAACGCCACAATGCACCAATCTTTGCACTAAAAAACGTGTCTAACGTTGTCACCTTTCGTTGTACAGTTTGGGGGACTGCATGATCTTCTTCCTCAAATAGTATAATACAACGTCAATGTGCTGCATAAACAAACCAGAAGCAAATGGCAAATAAAAATTACGAGTCAGCAAACAAAGTACCTTCTTCACATAAGGTTAACAAAAATTTAGAACGTGGATTATAAAAAAATAAAGTAGACTACTTACTTCATCTCAGAACCAAACATGAGAGGTTGTTAACTCACAAAACCAACTTTTTTTCTCAACCGCCATGAATCCGAGGTCATGGGGTTTGGCTAATGTCTCATACTTAGCATTGTATTGGGGAGGGCGTTTCCTAAACATAAAAATATTTCAATTGGTAATGACATTATTAAATATCATTTTCATAGCGAAAAGACATTTATTCGTTAGAACCAAATTACTCTGGAGGAGTCCTCTTCAATAACCCTTTATTTATCCACTCCCTGAACTCCTCTAGCTTCTCTTTTGGAGGTTCATCTGAGAGACCCGGTGGGAGGGCATAATTAAGCTTAGTCGGAGCATGGGATGGTGAGCCAACCTCAATCATAGGTCCAGACCGTTGTTGGCCAATCCTTGATGGTCTGTACCTCTTCTGCTTAAGGATCTATAAATGACAAATATTAAATGACAAATGTGAAACGGGTTAAAATGAAGTTTAACTCGTAGGAAATAATCAATATGAATATGTTTGTCAGTTATAGAAATTCGTAACAACCATGTCATTGATGCTCTCCTCGTTGGCTGCCTCTTCATTCTTTCTTTCCTCCTCTTCTCCCTTGGCTTCTTTATCATCTTTTTCCTCTTCTTTTTCCTTCGCCAGATCAGTCATTCTCTCCTCCTTTTTTCCCAAAATAGACTCAGATTTTTCCTTCACTTCTCCCTCCTCTCCTTTTAAATGGTCTTTATATTTTTCCTGTGTAGTTTCACAACAACAGGTCATAATAAATAGAAATTACTAGCAAAGGTATACCGAAATGATCATCTACATATAAGGTATACTCAACAAACATTTTCAGGATTACCTCATCTTTCTCTCCCTTGTCACACTCAACTGATGCAATTTCTTTCTCCTATTCTACATCTTTCTGCGAAAGGGGAATACAACAGCTGACATTAACATGGGTCATTACAGAAAGGACCAAATATTCATTACATTAATTACTAGTTGGTCAATATCAATAAATTAGCATGTGGTCATCACCCATGGCTGCTACAAACAATCACCTTATCGGCATTAAAGAACTCCATGGCTGCTTTCACACCCATATCCGCAACGGCACCGATGTCAGAGTCGATGAAGACATCATCTTGCGAGCTGGAGCCGAGGTCATTCGAATAAGTCTTCAAAGCATCCAAATCATTGGTCTGAACATTCATCTTGTGCCTGCTGCTGACATAGTACGCAGTGAGTGGCTTCCCCCAACATTGTCATTCATGTTGGATAACAATTTGAGAACCCTACGCAAGAGCTTCGTGGACTTCTTCTGTCCCTTTTTAAGATCCTCTAAGTTTTTAAGAACTTTTCTTGGCCGGTGGCCTTTTATATGCCGAAGCCATTACTTGGAGAGACCTCTTTTCGGGAGTAATGTTTTCTCAACCAATTTTGTGGGTTTTGACATGGGTAGTTTTTGAAGATTATCCGACGTTCATAGACTTCCAAGCAGTTTATAGAGGGCTTTCATGGTGGTTTCAGATGGTTTCTAAGCGGTTATGGAGCGGTTCCCTGCCGGTTGCAACTCTTTCTCTCTCTAGATTTTAGTTTCTCTCTCTAAAACACTGTAGATGTTGGTTTGAAAATTTTTTTAGGGCATGCGAGGGAGAGGAAGAGGGATATTTGGGCAGGTGGGAGATGAGGATAAATCCAGAATTTAATATACATTAAATGTTGTTGGGCCCCACATATCAGAGGCTTTGATAACGTGACAGTGCTAGTAATGAAGGAAAAAAAATGATGATGTTTTTAATAATATTTTTTCCACATGTGTTATTAATGAAATTAACCCTAATATCAATAATGGTAGAAACCCATATGACATTGATCAATCAGTGATGAAGCTTAAGGGAATGACAAGAATCCTATCTCTGTTAGTTGAAGAAAAAAATTGATGAAGTAAAGCTGTATTCCAAACACTTGAATTGATGATAAGATATGCTACAGATAGACTATGCTTGTAATCATATATGAATTATTTTGTCTTATTTTTACTCTAAACTACTTAATTAGTCATGTTTTTAATTATCTTTTACGAGCTCATGATTTATAATTTTGTCATTGGAATCTTTAATTGTACTCTCATACCTTATGGAAAAAAAATAATAATAAAAAATAAATAAATAAAAGAGCAGCTTCTCAATATCATCGCAACTCCCACCAAACAGCATGAAGAAGGTCGGGCTGAATTTCCATGGCTGACACCGAGACAGACCCAAAGTACTACTTCCGTTACCTTTGATCTGCCGGCCGTTCGCCGTCGCCGGTGAGTGTCCTTTGCTTAACTTTAGTACTAATTTCAGTTTGGTTCTAGAGAAAGTTGGAGAAAACAAGACTAAAACTGAAATTCTCAGAATTTACCTTTGGTTGAAGTAGAGTGAATAACTTTCACAAGTAAGATGGCTAACCAAGAAGGAAGGGAGCCGAATTATTTAGGATCCTGTCGTTTGGTCACTGCCATATGAAGTCAATTTCAGTTTGGTTCTCGAGAAAATCAGAGAAAATGAATTATAATTTGGATGTTTGAGTATTACGTTTGATTAGAAAAATCTTTAGCAACTTCTAAGTTCATTTCAATCTATTATGTAGTTTTTAAATATGTTACTTGTCAATTATGTGGGAAGGATAATCTAAGAAACATCCTCCTAATGTAGGCATAGCCTATGAAATGAGGTTGGCATTGATGGAAACTGAAATTTTAGGGACTTTGAGGAAGTTTCGGTGACAACTTCTGTCGTTCGAAGCAAAATTAATAGAAAGTTATATATATATATATATATATATATATTTTATACATGTTTATGTATATTTATGTATTTGTATTTAAGGTGTTAAGTAGATTGACTTCAAAGAAGAGAGAACTGATTGCAAGATTTGAACTTCTTGATACATTGATGACGAGCTTGTTTGTAGGAATGAAAAGTGGAAGAAGGGATAGGGGTGGGCGGATTAGTAGAAGGATTTTAAGACCTACGGTTGTTTGGTTGGAGGGAAAATAGGAGGGAATGAAATGGGGGATAGTTTCAAATTCTTCAAAGAACCCTAATTCCATTCTCTCCCGATACAGGATCGACGGATGGAATCTCTATCAAAAGCAATGGAAGAAAGGAGCAATGGAAGAAAGGCTACCCCCTTGCTCTATATTTTCCTAACCTAAGTTATACACATTTCTTTCATTCTTATTTTCTTTCCCTCCTACCAAACACAGCCTAAAAGAAACCTACCATCTAAATTTGGATAAAAGACAAGTTTCTTTTACTGTAAGACGTCATTGAGTTTAGTTTTCCCCTATTTATGAGCATGTAAGTGTTTCTCATATTTGTAAAACTGAAATAGGTTCAATTTCTTCAGTATTCACTCCTTGAAAGTGTTTTCTTTACGTAGTAAATAGTTGGTGGCTTGGTGCTTGTAAATCTTTCCCTGGATAAGGGGCATAATTAGGTGGATGCGTGCTAATACCATCGACATTAATTAGTGTGGGTAAAAAGGTTTTCATGATTATGTGCAGACTTTGCCACAAAATATAGAGATGGATGTTCAAAGTTTCGCGGAGTCGAATGAATCACCAGAGATGCTTCCACCTCCACCTGGAACCTTTGTAGATCGTGAAGAGCTTATTCAACACGTTGGTGAATATGCTGTATCTCAGGGGTATGTGGTAACTATAAAGCAATCCAAGAGGGATAGAGTGGTCGTCCTTGGTTGTGACAGAGGAGGTGTTTATCGTAACAGGCGTAAAACAGTTGATGAGTCTTCTACTGAGCACACTCGCCGAAGAAAAACAGGTTCTCGGCTAACAAATTGTCCTTTTGAAGCTGTGGGTAAGAAGGATGATGGTTTATGGGTACTTACGATTCGGAATGGAACGCACAATCATGAACCCCTAAAGGACATTTCAGAACATCCTTCTGCTCGTCGCTTTACAGAGAGAGAAGTTTTGCTTATTAAGGAGATGACAGAGGCTGGCTTAAGACCTCGCCAAATATTAAAGAGACTCAGACAAAGCAATCCAGATTTATTATCTACTCCAAAGCATGTTTACAATGTTAAAGCGAAAATTCGACAAGGAAATGTAACAGGTATGGTCTATTTAAATTTAATGCCATTAATTAGATACTTTTATTATAACAGAAAAGGGAAAGAATTTTAGTTTTCAACTGTTTAAACATACCAGCTTATATGAGGCTCTTTGATTCCTCTGAGGCTATCTTTTACAAAGTAGATATTACTGGATTGTCATCCATATTTAGTTCACTTATATACTGGTTAGCGCTATCAATGGAAGCTTGAACCAAGTTCTGGTGCTTGCTTTCTTAGCTTTTTAGGAGCAAAGTCAGTAGGAGCTAATTAATTTGTGGGTTAGTCAATTCAAAGATGAAGATTACATGCCAATTCTGTTGCATAACCATTGATCTGCAGGTACAGTTGATGTGGAGATCTGGACTGTGCAATTGAATGGGCATTCATTTTGTTGCTGATTACTACATCTCATTTCAAAGTGCAAACTTATAGGCATGAACAAGTTACCATTTTAGTGGTCAAAATCTAGTGGTAATCTGGTTGCGGTCGCCACAAAGTCTTGGTTTATGAGTGCAATATGTGCGGGCTTGATTTTTTTCATCAACCCGTTTAGGCAAAATTTGATTTAACTGGATCCCGACCTCCCCTGAGGACTAGGGATACTGGCTTGTTAGAAGTTTCTTCATGAAGATGCATGAATCTTGATGGGAGTAGAAGTTGACTGTCTTGGTTAGGTGTTTGTTTCTTTTCTATAATAGTGTTTGGTGAAAAGAATTAGGGCTGTTCTCATTAGTGGTTCTCTCTCTCTCTCTCTCTCTCTCTTCCTCTCTCTCTCTAATTATAATCTCACTATCCTGCTTAAAGCAGAGGAAACTCATTTCTTAGAGCAACAAATATCGGTTAGATTCTTGATTGGAACCCGAGAAGATCCTCTGATTTCAGTTTGTGCCCTAAAAGAAATGAGGAAATAAATGCTGTTTCCTTAGAGTGGATTATGGCATGTTCATGTTGCAGTGAGGAACTTTAAATCTTTGAGAACTCAAAAATCTGCTGTGCGGAACAGTTACTCTGCAGTTAGCAAGCCATCTTGGAGCCAACACGAACCTTCGGTAATCTTCAATTATACAATCGTCAACATAATCTTACCCCAAGTACTTGTCATAAGATTATATGTGTTGGCATATTCAAACTCGTATACACGTGCCTCATTCTTTAAGAAAAACGTTCTTTTTTTTTTTACTTTCCTCTTAGAATTTTAGTCTCTAAATTCAATAGTGTCTTCAATTTAGTTCATCATTTATCAAACTCTTCAAGTTGTTAGCAGATTCTGGGACTGAAAGGGGTTTTCTAAAGAAATTAAAGATGAAAATGTCAACTGATGACACTTTTTTCTCAGATGAACTGGCTAATTTTTTACAAATATCACTCATCGACACATCTATTAAAATTATTGGCAGACTTTGCTGATTGGTTTTACTTGCGAATATCAATTAAGCTGGACGGTCAGTTTTCAATAGAAAAGTTTGAGAGAGAAAATGTCAATCAAGTAGGAATTTAAGGGGGCATTAATGTAATTTACCTTAAATGAGCTCTCTTTATTTGGGACGATGAGCTTTTCTGGAATTATTGTTCTCCCTTCTTTTCTTTCAGTTTAAGCTAACTGGATTTGAACTCATTCTGCATGTATTATAGAGGGTTCCTAATCTCATTGGAGGTAGATTTGTTGACTCGCAAAGTTTTGCCTCTATTGATGTTATCAATCCAGTAAGGAAACTGTTCCTAAAAATGCTTGTCCTATGTCTGCGTATTAGCATGAAGATGAATGTTGGTCGACATGTGTGCTTTTCTTAATTGTAGGCAACACAACAAATTGTTTCTCATGTTCCCTTAACAACAAATGAGGAGTTCAAAGCGGCAGTATTTTCAGCTAAGCGTGCTTTTGCTACATGGAGAAACACACCAATTACGGCTCGTCAACGCATTATGTTCAAATTCCATGAACTTATTCAAAGAGACATAGTAAGTATTGTGATCTTAGTTTCGAGTTATGTTATTCAAGCCACAACTATTGTTAATTTTAATCAGAATATGGCATTGTAGGATAAACTTGCAATGTGCATTACTACAGAACATGGCAAAGCATTGAAGGATGCTTATGCTGACGTATTACGTGGATTAGGTTAGTTTCTGTATTTTTTGTTTTATGTCAATTTCTCTGCGGGTAGTGGTTGAATTTAACCTCTTTTTTTTTTTTCATAGAGGCAGTGGAACATGCCTGTGGCATGGCAAATCTGCAAATGGGAGAGTTTGTTTCCAATGTAGCTAATGGGATTGATACGTACAGCATTAGAGAGCCTCTTGGTGTTTGTGCTGGGATCTGCCCTTATGAGTTTCCAGCAATGATTCCCTTATGGGTATGTTTGCTGTTTTATTTTCTCCCTGACTGTTTTCTCTGTTCTTTTACCTATTTTTTATTTCTTCTCTTTTGGTTAATCAGATTGCTTGGAATGCCATTCTGTTTATTTTGAGAACTACTCGAGTTTAATATCGATAAATTGTGTTGTTTTTACTGTATTCAGGCAGATAAGTAAGCCTAGTTGGTGTTGGAACTTTTCAGATTATTTGCACTTCATGATGAGCTTCAAAATGCTATTGTCTATGCTACTTTAAGCTTCTAGATTATTATTATTTTTTTTAATATAATTTTTTGGGTGGGGAGTGGAGAGAACAAAAAGTACAAAGCACATTTACCACAGCTATGGTAGCCAAAAATGGAAATAGAAAAGTAATGTTCAAGTTGTGGTGTAACCTTGAATAATACAGAGTAGTTAAAAAAAAAAAAAAAAAAAAAAAAAAAGGGCATGCAAGTCATGTTAAAGATGAGGTGTATACTTTTCCGGCCTTTTGCATTATGGATATAGTTTGTGGTTCATAACTTTAACTGTGGTTCAAACTTAGGATGGGGTGTATACACCTTTTGTTTTTTTTAAAAGGATGTCTGTATGGTGCTTGTGTGCTTGATATAATTTTGTTACCCCAATGGGGAACAAAAAGAAGAAAGCTTATAACATGCTGAAAAGTCTCGTTTACATGTTTATATTTTGATAGGTGTTTTTGATTTGTGTATATTCTCCACTCAGATGTTTCCTGTTGCAGTCACATGTGGCAATACATTTGTTCTAAAGCCATCAGAAAAAGTTCCAGGTGATTAAAGAACCCTCCAATGAATTGAAACTGGAAAATTTTTTGTATAATGCATTGAACTAAAGAATTCAAGGCAAGCATTCAAAATAAAAAGATAATTAAAATAGTAATTGAAAAAAAACCTCAAGGCATTTCTCAGCATTGGTGTTTAGATGATATGTGGTGAAACTGGCATGGTTTTTGACCCCTGGTCACTTATCCTGATGCAGATAACTGTAAAAAGTTGTGTGAGATTTCATGGCTTAATTCTCTATTTTCGTATAATCTTCTGAAATTTTACATTGTTCCTTGAAATCTGAGAGTTAAAAAAATATATATATATATATATATGTGTATATATGTATATGTAACAACCTAATAACCTTTAAGTTGGAGTCACCCAATAAGAAAGAGTCAGACGCAGCAAAACTTTGATTTTGGAGACGGCATTCATAAAATATGAGTGTTATCTATCTGTTTCTTGACGTATGTTTTCGATTTAGAGGAGATGGTAAATGGATGAGCTTCTTGATTAGCCTAATTATTTTTTCAGTTACATGATAGTGGAAACTAAAAAAACTAGAAACAGAAAAAACCAAAAGCATTAAATAGAAATGTCAACTTACTTAGTACTTAATAACTTGGTTGATCATTTGGCGTGAATAAGCTTAGCTTAGGCATAAAATAGAAATCATTGGTTTCTATTTCATTTGTTCAGGGGTCTCTGTGATACTGGCAGAGTTAGCAATGGAAGCTGGTTTGCCTAATGGTGTCTTAAATGTTGTTCATGGAATTCACGTAAGATTTGCTCTTAGCTTTCTTCTCTTTGTTCGCTCCACCTTCGTCAATTAGTCTCTTTTTGCTCTGAAGCAAGAAGATATATGTTAAAACACACCCCAAACATCCAAAACAAAACAAAGAAATATTTCTTCTCCTTGCAACTTATCCACATCGTAATTACATTATAATGTCAGGAACAAAAAGAAACAGTTTGTGTTACTTATCTTATGTTCACATTACGTGTGATTTTGCTAGATAATTGTCAGATCCTATTGCTTTGCTTTATCCTTTGATGTGCTTTCTTGTTATATGAATTCTCATCTTTCAGACTTTGTTCTGAGCAGGATATTGTCAATGATATTTGTGATGATGACAACGTCAAAGCTATTTCATTTGTTGGACCACATTCGGTAAGTTATTTCTCAGCTTTCAATTAATTTCTACCCTATGGGTTCTTACTAATTTTACTATTGTATTTCCGGTTTTCTTGGTTACTAATGTTTCTTGTGCTTAGTCTTATATTAATTTAATTTTTTTCTTGTGCAAAGGCCGGTGCTTATATATATGCAAGAGCATCAGCCAAAGGGAAACGCATCCGGGTACTTATTCTTCTAAGATTCGGCAGTTGCTACCATGAGCAATGAAGTTTCTCTTTTTTCAATGCATAAGTTGAGATATCAATCTGAATTTTCTGTTTTGATATTGTATTCAGTCCAATGTTGGAGCCAAAAATCATGCAGTTGTTATGCCTGATGCTAGCGTGGATGCTACCTTGAATGCTCTTGTTGCTGCTGGTTTCGGTGCCGCTGGACAAAAGTGCATGACAATCGGTGCTGTTATCTTTGTTGGAGGCATAGATCCATGGTGCTGTAAATTCTTTCCCTAAATATTTTTCCTTTTTACAGATCTTTTCAAATAACTATAAGAAGTTAAACTGTTTAACCCTAGTACTACCTGTATGAGTGTTTCCCTTTCCTACCCACTCATATGTTTAATTGTAAATGGATATAATGGTAAAGAGAGATTTTGGAAAGGAAAGAAAAGGAATTAGAAAATTTATAAGTCTCTGATGGATAGAATTTGAATTAATCTAATTCACTTCTTAGTGTTGACTTCAGGATTAATGATTTTTGTAACTCATGTGGTAAAATGTCCTTCGGCAAATAATGAGTGGCTAAAAAGTGTATTATAGTAGTATCTTATTATTCTTATTAAAAGGGAAACAAAAGCATGGGGAAGGTTGGGTATGTGGCCCACCAGATTAGATTCTTCATTTTTAAGTAAACATATGAGTGGATGGGAGAGGGCAACACTCTGTTTTCCTTTCCCAGTCATGATACCTAAACACACCCCCAGTCACGTAACTTGAGGTTCCACTAAGCTTTGTTGGCGAGGATTGTGTGCAAATTGACAAGGGACTAGGTACAGAAATTCTGATCCTATGTTGTGTTGGCCACTTGGAAAGATTTAAGGTCCACGTTAGCGAAAAAGGATATATTTTTACAGGAAAAATAAATTGGCATTTTCCTATGGAGAAAATTTATTCATTTTTATACATGTTATTCCAACATTATTGTTTCTTAGAGCTCAGTGGCTTAGTTGATAGTATAGCATTGTTTGTTGTTATAAGCCTTTATTTTTATTATCATAATAAAGAATAAAAAGTGGGTGATTGGTTTATGACCGATTTTAAAAGGGAATTAAAAAATGCCCAAATTTTTTGGGTTGGAAAAAAGTGCTTGTTTTTTGTACTAACTAAAATTTCATTGACCAAAATAATTGGTGAATCGGAGTGAGCGTAAGATTTACCAACTAAATCTGGCCGTCAAAATAATTGGTGAATCGGAGCGAGCATAATATTTACCAACTAAATCTGGCCACTTTCTTCAATACTGGTAAATCCAACCATTTACCATAACAAGAGGAAAAAAAAAAGGTGGGTTATTTACTACAATTCGTTCTTTAAAAACAGGAAGGATAAACTAGTGGAGCGTGCTAAAGCCCTTAAAGTAAATGGTGGAATAGAAGCAGACGTAGATCTTGGTCCAGTGACAAGCAAGCAGGTGCATGACTGATGAAGCTTTTGACTAATCCATTCATATTTGCTTTCAGAGAATGCGCTGAGATTTGCTTTGACTTCAATTTTTTTCAAGCACTTCATGTTTTCTCTTGTTCTGCTTATGTGATTATCATGACTTCCAGGCAAAGGAGCAAATCTGCAGATTGATCCAAACAGGTGTTGATAGCGGTGCGAAACTCGTGCTTGATGGAAGAAACATTGTGGTATTTATTTTATGTTTTGCACATCATTTTTGACCTGTTAATCATATTAATTTAGATTTCTGTTTCTTCAATATGGATACTTTTTTGTACATTTTAATTATGTCCGCTTATAAATAATTTGAAGGTGAAAATAGCATTGAATGTTTTACCTCAATGCAATTTACTAAGCAGGAATAGGTACAGCGAACATTTTCTTCCTAGCTTTCCTTTTTGGGGAGTAAACTATAGTCTGGAGAGTGGATGCTGGCATTATTTTTCTTCACCTTCCCTTTGTTTTCTTTTTCAGATACATTAAGCCATTTAAATATGCTTTAATGCAAGGATAGTGAACAAGCAACGCTGTACTCGTTTCCAAGTAAAATGTGCTTTCGAGGTTGTTTCTTAGTGTTGATTGTGAAACCATGTTACCTAATCGTTTGATTTTCCCTTTTCCAACAGAAAAACATCAAAATGGTATCTATTTGATGATCCAATAACACCTAAGTTTTGGAGATCACTTACTAGATCAATATTAGTGTTCATATAACTTTGGATCATGGTCATTTTTTTCCCCCTTTCTACTCGAGAAAAAATCTCTAGTTTTCTTGTTATGTAAATTATCAACAGGCATTAGAACAGCCAACCATTTTCCCTTTCTCCATTCTGATTAAACATGCTATTAAAAAGCTTTTTGCAGTGATTTTTTTTTTTTTCATTTATTGTTTGTGAATGTGTAAAAACCTTCTCCGTTCTTCTACTTCGCCCTTGAGATTGAAAAGCTAATGGGCCATAACTAGGTTCCTGGATATAAGCATGGCAACTTCGTTGGTCCCACCATCTTATCCGACATCACAGTTGACATGGAATGTTACAAGGTATTGTACTTCCCTTTATGGAGCTCTTGTTCCTGAATTTTTTTTTTTTTTTTTTTTTCCAGAACTAATGGTCCACTTTTTTGTGTTCTTACTTGAAGCTTATTTAAATAGCTTGAGAATAATTCAGACATAATTATGTTGCCCTCTTGTTTCTCACAGGAGGAATTTTTGGGCCCAGTTCTCCTCTGTATGCAGGTAGCTACTGGTCATCTCATTTATGTACTCGACAAGTGGACTATTCTATGTATGATTTGTGAACTAACATTTTGTCGTCGGATACAGGCCGCGAGCATTGAGGAGGCTATAGACATCGTTAACAGAAATAAGTGTGCATAAAGTTTATACTTTTGACCACCATTTTTATCCAACTATCTTTTGAATCTTCTGTCTGCTTGCTCTGCCCTCTTATAGATATGGCAATGGAGCTTCAATATTTACGACATCTGGTGTAGCTGCTAGAAAATTCCAAGCTGAGGTTGAAGCTGGGCAGGTAATGAGCAACACAGGGTATATGTTTTTGATAACCTCAAAATACAAGGCACTAAAATATATATATATATATATATATATTATAGAATAAAAACAAAAATAATAAAGAATCGGATGTTTTGTGAATGGAGTTTGTTTTGCATTTTTTCTTTTTGTGTTATATGAAATGGTTTTGGCACAGGTTGGCATAAATGTTCCCATCTCAGTCCCGTTGCCGTTTTCCTCATTTACCAGCTCCAGGCCAGCTTTTGCCGCTGATCTCAATTTTGATGGTAGAACAAGCATTTGACTTTTTCCCGTTTTAGCATCCATTAACAACGTATCGGATATAATTCTCGAGCTCGTTGAATTGCAGGTAAGGCCGGAGTTCAGTTTTACACCCAAGTTAAGACTGTTACTCAACAATGGAAGGACTTACTGGGCAGTGATGATGGAGCATCTGTGGCGCTGCCAAGTTCATAGACTGAAAGATATTCTAGTGAGACGATAAATACTGTATATATGTTCCTATTGTAAATATCTCGTCTAACTTACTAATGTATAGTCCCTCACTCACTCTATAGATATGTATATATGTATATTTGAATAAGATTTTATATATGTATGTTTATCCAGACAGATCGGATCAGATCAATCTGTGGGTCTGATGGGATAATGTAATAAATTAGAACAAAAGTAAATCACGTTATCAATGTAAGGAAAGATACTGCAGTTTCTGACATGTCTAAAGTTCCATCCATCAAAAATTAAGATTTGTTTGGAACACAAGTTCCACTCTAACTAAACTGTAATTTTTTATCTCAATTTTTGTCTTTTTCTGAAAAGTCAACAAAATTTATAATTATTTTTTTAAAAATTAATACTATTCAAATTTAAAAATTTCAACTCAATTCAAACTCAACTCATTCACCAAACACCCTCTTAATAATAATAATAATAATAATAATAATAATAATAAATTGAGTAATTAATAAAAGAGCTGCATTTTCGTAATCACTTGTTTTCTTAAAATATTAACTACACAAGTCTACCTGAAAATGACATGGTTGTCAATGGCATTAACCATAAATCATGTGACAAATTTTGAGTAGACTTCTTCTACTCATGGTCACACTTGTATTGACCATAAATCAAAATCTGAGATTTTTTTTTTTGGGGGGATGGTTGGGTTGTGGACAATGTGAGATCAAATTCTTGAACTTAAATTCAAAAACTAAATAACAAACTAAAGTGTTTAAACTAAAAGCTTCAAATTTTTTATTTTTTATTTCTTATTTTTTGAAGTAGTATACTATCTGCATTATATAAACGTAAAATTTGGAAAAATTAAGTTCGATGGCTTTTTTTAGTTACTTAATCTAATAAATAACTCAACTTTTTTTTTATTTAGCAAAATGACTGTTTTGTCATTTTTCAAATTTGATCAATCAGTGATTGATTACGAAATTTAGTGATTGATTAATGATCAATCAGTGATTAACTATAAATTTTAATAATTACGTTATGGTCAATCACTTATTAACTAGCATGCGATCAATCACTGATAGACTATTTAAAATAATTGATTAACCATTTTAGAAAAAATGACCATTTAATTATTTTTAAAAACTTCGATCATTTATTAAAAACTTATTAAAAAAAAACTATTTAGCTATAAGTCTATATATATATATATATATTTTTATATATATATATATATATTTTTTTTTTTTTGAAAAATAAAGATATACTTATATGAGATCAGAAAATATATATATATATATATTTTTTTTTTTTTGAAAAATAAAGATATACTTATATGAGATCAGGGGCACCTCCACACTACAAAAGATACTAGATCTCATACCCACCCTGTCTTCATTTATCCCCAGTAAGGATGGCAATGGAATAGGCTCGAGATTGAACGGTCTCTCGGCAATCCACTCCGTGAATAAAAACATCCCCATATCCACCCCGTAATCCTTTTAAATTGGCGGGGAACTGGGTGGGTTTTCCTCGTCACGGATTCGGGATATTCATAGGGTGTCCATTAACCCTATTATCTAATTTCATCGTAAAAACTAAAATATAAAAATAAAAATGCATAAATATGAGACGTTAAGTTTAAATAAATAAAAATTATAGTATTCAATTTTTCACATATTAAATATGTTAAATTTTAATATTTAAAATCATATATATTGTAAAACATGTTATATAATATCTATAATATATAACTAAATAGGGCGGGTAAACGGAGAATAGGAATAGGGACACCTAAACTCGTCCCATCCCGTCGCGTTATCCGTTTAACCCGTTTATAACCCTAAACCATTTAGATCGAGTTTTTCCAGTCCATTTAAGATGGGACCCCTCACTGTAATCAGTTAATGGGAAAAATTGTTATTCCCAATCCCTAGACCTACTTAGAGTGGGTACCGGTGCAATTAAAAATAAATAAAAATCGAAGTCCTAATTTCTCTCTTTTTTTTTTTTTTTTTCAACTAACGTAGCGTGTATCTTTACCTACTTTATGATTATCCATAAATTATAATCCGTGATTCCATTGAGTATTCTTTCCCTTATTTTGTGTGTCTATGTTTTTGTCGTTATAAACAACTCAAAAAGCATTACAAAAGCCAACTAACCTGCAGGATACGTTTGCTGTACATTTGTCAATAAAATCCACTCTCTAATATTCACCGTCAGATTACACACCATCCCAAATTATCCAACGGTGGATATTGGTTCGTAGCTCTCAATCAGTTGCTCTTCAAAAGCACACCAACAAAACTCCATATAAAGCTAGCTGAGTCCTAAGTGCTGACGCAGAGCAGAGTGGAACACAAAATCATCAAATTCAAGCAAAAGAATGTCGCAATTTTCGATCCAACGAGGTATTGACTTTCTACGAAAACTATCTGAAACTATGAAACTGGATTCGATCTTTTGTTTTGTGTTCTGTTTTTGATGTCGTTTGTTGTTTGGGAAGTGTTGGCAGTGAGGAACTTGAAGGCTTTGAGGCCTCAGATCTTCGCTTTGAGGTACTCTGCGTTTTCTACTGCCGCTGAGCCCTCAAAAACGCATCCCAATCCTCCGGTAATCTTTCTGTTTGTTTGCTGAGAAAGTTGTTCTTTAAGGAAATTACATGGTGCTGTTTTGTTTTGTTTTGTTGGTATGAAGTTGTCGTTTTGAAACTTCAGGGTGACGGGAGAGTTTTTTTTTTTTTTTTTTTTTTTTGAGTGCTCTTGTATGGCTGTGGAGAAAGTATAAGAAGAAATGAACGGAACTTGGAAATTCGCTGGTTTGCATAAATTTGAGCTAATTTGGCGTTTGACTAATAGAAATGAATAAATAAATAACAAAATTGTGAGAAAATTACACGGGACATATGGTTTTGTAGGCGTATCAATTTATTGATTTGAACTTTTGGTTGACGGGGTATTGACTACTGTTTTTGTTTTATGTTCTTGTTTGGCTGCTGAGAAAGTGTGAGAAAAAATGAATGAACTTGGAAAATCACCGTTTTGCATAAATCTTTGAACTAATTTCGCATTTGACAATTACTTGAATTCGTCAAAAAAAATATTAAAAATAATAAATAATTAAACCCCAGATTTTTGTTTCTGTGAGTGGCATTTTAAGTTAAAAATGAATTTACATGCAAAAGATGTAGCCTTTTAGTTTAATTGATGCAATTTATTTCTCACTCTATTGCTTATTCTTTTGTTTATTCTGTGAAGAGGGTTCCGAATCTTGTTGGAGGTAGTTTTGTTGATTCGCGATCATCAGCCTTCATCGATGTCGTAAACCCTGTGAGTTGAATAAGATGCTGCAACACTTTCCCATTTCTTTTCAAACTGAGTTTGATAAAGAAATGTTTCCTGTATTAAGCGTTTCTGGCAAAATCTTGATGATAGGCAACACAAGAAGTTGTTTCGCAAGTTCCTTTGACCACAAATGAAGAGTTTAAAGCTGCGGTGTCAGCCGCAAAGCAGGCATTTCCGTCATGGCGTAATACACCCATTACAACCCGTCAACGGATAATGTTCAAGCTTCAAGAGCTTATTCGGAGAGACATTGTAAGTATACGAAATCCCAAGGGAGATTGTGGCTTTTGCGATTATTTTTTCCTTCTCTGTCAAAGACTGTGGGTCCCATGTGGAGCCAACAGAAATTGACTGCTGTGATTGGCTGGCTGTAACAAGCTGACAACATTTTCGAACTTTTTGAACATAATGGACTGAGTAACTGAAATCGGTCTACTATTCTTTCAGGATAAGTTAGCCCTAAATATCACAACAGAGCAGGGAAAGACACTGAAAGATGCACATGGAGATGTTTTTCGTGGGCTAGGTTTGTGTTTTTGATATTTTGAGTAGATTTTATATCACAATGATGACTGAGCTAATTAGTGATGACCAAAGTCATGAATTTCTATTGGTTTTCTATGTTTAGAGGTGGTCGAACATGCTTGTGGTATGGCAACTCTGCAGATGGGGGAGTACGTCTCCAATGTCTCCAAGGGAATTGACACTTACAGTGTCAGGGAGCCACTTGGTGTCTGTGCCGGGATTTGTCCCTTTAACTTTCCAGCAATGATTCCATTATGGGTTAGCCTGCTAATTTTCCTTCTTGATATCCATTCATAGTGTGACTACCGACTACTACTCCTTTTCAGTTATCAGTTTTAGTTTCCTTCTGCAAAATACTAGTGTTATTTCTTACAACATGAGAAGTTTCTGTTTATGTTGGTGTGCATGTTCTTCCACACTGGTCAAATAAAGTAACTTATAAAATCTAATTGTAAGTTTCAAAATCATACTGCAGATGTTCCCGGTTGCAGTTACTTGTGGAAATACATTTGTTTTAAAGCCCTCAGAAAAGGATCCAGGTGATTTTTTCCAAATTGATATGCATCAAATATGCGCCATGAAATTCTTTTAGAGTTGTCCCAGTCTTCTACGAGATTTTCTTCCTGCACAAATGAAATGATTATTTCAGTTTTTTCCTCGCATGTTTACAGCATCCCTATGAATGTCATACCCACTTTGCACCTTGTTGCTATTAGCTCATTGCATGTATGATTCCCTCCTATGATATTGAAAGCATTCCATCTATTTGATATTCTCTTCACATTGTTGTACAATGGTTGCATGCAATAAGAATATCAATCCTTTAGTTTGAAACTGATTGGAGCTTGTGTTGTTTCTTCAGGGGCTTCAATAATACTTGCAGAGTTAGCAATGGAAGCTGGTTTGCCTAAGGGCGTCTTGAATATTGTTCATGGCACAAATGTATGCTTATAGTTCAACTGCTTCTTCATCACCCTACATACTTCATTGACCTTTACTTTGTTGTCACTAAATATTTGAAACTTATGTGCGATCTCTTGTTGATCTTCAATTTTAACATGGTGAATGTTAGAACTGAATTGGAAAGATGCTAGCGATTGCAATTGGTAAAAGCTCTTGGCTCAATACTAGATATCTAGAACTATTCCCGGTTTTACCTAGATAGGAAAAGGTTTCCTGGTAATGGAAAATATTACTACTGACCTTCTATTATTTCTGAATATGTTATTATGTTTTAAATGATTCTTCGAAAGATGTTACTCATGATGTTTTCAGTAGTTTGACATTTATAGATCTATCACTGTGGGATTGGCATCCTAATGAGTATTACTTTATGCAGGATATAGTGAATGCAATTTGTGATGATGAAGATATCAAAGCTGTATCGTTTGTAGGCTCCAATACTGTAAGTAAAATAAAGTATTTTTTCAACTCTTTTCTTCTCGTTTTTATTTTTTATTTTTTTGCTACAGAAGTGTTTCTTTGATATTATTTCTATATACTAGGACTTTAAGAATAGTGAAAATAGATGGTTTAGTCTTAATCTAAAGCATGTCCAGTGATGCATCTGTCTGCTGGAATTTGAGGATATGTACGATAACAAGCATCAAACCGGCTGATGGTTGTATTCGATCACGATTTAAATTTTTGATGTAGATGTGAAGAGGTTCAGGTGTGACACAAGATGCAAAATGATTTTGATGCGGAAATGGATTTTGTTTCCAACGACATCAACTTGGATTTTAGTTTGAAATGGAGAGTCTGCTAAAATCTTGGAGAAGAAAGTTTGTTTGCAGGCTTAGCATGGTAGTAAGTCAACACCCGTGTCAATGCTGAGGTCTTGAGTTAAAATCCCCCACCCACAAGTTCGAGAAAACCTACGATTGTTTTGAATGGGATAAGCTGTATTTCTTTTCGTTTAGTCTTAGGAGGCATTTTCTTCCCCTTTCAAAATAGAAGAGAGTAGGCTTCTTATTTGTTACAAGCACTTGTTTGTACATTTTTGTTGCTACACCAACAACCAAGCAATATGCATACATTTTTGTAGCAGAATTATTTGTACTAACTTCATTTTGCGGTATGCTCAATGAATTTGCCAGCATTTTTTAATGATTTGTTTTTATCTATTGGATCTAATGTATACATCTTTATTTGGCACTGAAAGGCTGGCATGCACATATATTCAAGGGCAGCAGCTAAAGGGAAACGTGTTCAGGTGAGTCAACTTCAGCTCCTATGCTAAAAGCATGTATGTATATTTATTCTCATATCCTTGTGAAAATTGAAACGATCATACTTCCTTGCTTCCATCAGTCCAATATGGGCGCCAAGAACCACGCGATTGTCATGCCTGATGCAAGCGAGGATGCTACTTTGAACGCCATTGTTGCTGCTGGATTTGGTGCGGCAGGCCAACGGTGCATGGCACTTAGCACAGTTGTCTTTGTTGGAGGCATAAAGTCATGGTATGACAGTTTGTATTCAATATTTTTTCAATTTAATTCACCGTCACACTCAGAACAATAGGTGGCCTTTTTCTAATATTTTGTTTGTAGTGTACAAATGGATAATAGACAAATAACCTTAAAAAAAAAAAAAAAGATAATAGATAAATAAGTAAATAAGAGAGTGACGGATTTGACAGGCCTCACTGCGAGGTTGATGGGGGCTACCACTAAGCTAAGCCCATGGACATCATCTCTTTTCAGTTGTTATAATTACTTAAGATTAGTTACTTGTTGCTTCTATATGCTTGAAACTGGAACAGTGAAAGCACTATAGAGCAGTGCATGTGGAATTGTGCTATCTGAAAAATGCATCCCTCTTCAGATGCTGCTCTGCTCTGCGATTAGAATGCTTTGCTTTGTCGAAGTTCATACAAAAAGATCTCTGCCACACAGGCATCTGTCACAAATTTTCTTTTCTTTTCTTTTTTTTTTTTCATCTTTTACAGGGAGGACAAACTAGTTGAGCGTGCCAAAGCTCTCAAAGTAAATGCAGGAACAGAACCTGATGCAGATCTTGGTCCAGTAATTAGCAAACAGGTCCTCACATGTTTTTATTTTTAATCGATCTTTTTCTGATCTTGATCACTCAGGGAAATTGAAGGCTTTCAGACGTGACAGTGTATTGATTTTGAAACCAATGACAAAGAAACTTTCAGTTCTATGTACAAACACACTTTTTAACTAGTGTCAGCTTCATTCTTGAGGTTGTTTATTATTGTGATTGTTATTTTTCTTTGCAATCTCAGGCCAAGGAACGAATATCCAGATTAATTCAAACTGGTGCTGATAGTGGTGCTAGGCTTCTTCTTGATGGCAGAAACATTGTGGTATCTCTCTTTTTTCATCTTACCATATTTTCGACGTTCGACAACTCGTACTTATCAAAAACAAAAAAAACAAAAAAGAAAACAAAAAGAAAAAGAAGAAAACTTTAGACAACTCTATCTGGAACTTTTGATGATGGAATTATGATCGCTGTTGTCAATTACTACTGCTCTCCCTAATATCAACTACTACATACTCAAGTAGCAGTTTGATACCTGGTTCTTTGCTTTGACGATGGATGCTTTTACATTACTATTATTTTCCTTGGCTGACAAATAGGTCCCACGATATGAGAAAGGAAATTTTATTGGTCCGACTATCTTGTCAAATGTCACAGCAGACATGGAGTGCTACAAGGTATTTTCTTTGCGGCCACATTTTCCATTTATTGAGGAAAATAATTTATGGCCCTTCAAGAACTCAAATGGTGAAATTGGCTTCATAATGTAGTATAACTTCCCTTGTATTGAAACCTCCATTGTTCTTCACCGTCAAAACTAAGTTTTGATCAGTTGCTTATATGGACCAAGAATGTTGGAAAATTTATATATTCTCTATCTTTCTTCTGCAGGAGGAGATTTTTGGGCCAGTTCTTCTTTGCTTAGAGGTCTGTTTGCTACCTCTTCCATGGCTCTATGCTGCTAATCCGGTGTCTCGTTGTTTGTTGGAACTTACCCATCTGTTTTTCTTTTTTTCTTTTTTTTTTTTTCATTTTCTTTTGATTCAGGCTGACAGCTTAGAGGAGGCTATAAACATTGTTAACAAAAACAAGTACTTCCTTTTTAGCTTATTTTATCCCTCTATTTAACTATTCTATTGTAACCACGTATGGGGTTCACTTTAAGTTATATTTGTTGATAGATACGGGAATGGAGCTTCTATATTCACAACATCTGGTGTCACTGCAAGGAAATTTCAGACTGAGATTGAGGCTGGGCAGGTAAAACAACCGTTTCTGCATGGTTAATTTGTACTGCCACTTTTTCCTGTTGCCCTTGGCAATTTTGGGATGAACCGTAGATACACTCTAAACTCGTACGGTTAAACATTTTGACAATTTACTCTAGTCTACTATGTTTTCTTAGAACTGACAAATTTGAGCTTGAGATAGCCCGATATATCTGATTTGAGTTCAACTTTAAATCTGTCTCTAACTCAGATTTGGGTTCTCAGGTCGGTATTAATGTTCCTATTCCAGTTCCCTTGCCCTTTTTCTCGTTTACTGGTTCCAAGGCATCTTTTGCAGGAGATCTGAACTTCTATGGTAAATAAAATCATTCATAAACTTTTCTTTTATTCAATTTGTTGGTAGATATTTTCCAGGAAGTGGCATGTTTTTTTCCCTTCTAGTTGATATATTTACTTCTACTCTGAAAGTTTGAGAGTTTATGTTCGGTTTTCTTCTGCAGGAAAAGCAGGAGTCAACTTCTTTACGCAGATCAAAACAGTAACTCAGCAGTGGAAGGACTTACCTGGTGGCGGTGGTGTAAACCTAGCAATGCCAACTTCTCAGAAGGCATAGTTTCCTCTTGCGAATGATCTCGTGTTCTTGTAACTGGTCTGAACTGAACTTGAAAAAGAAAAAAAAGGAACTCTTAAATAAAGGGTATTTTGCCATGTTCTATGTACATTATTCCAGATGAAGCGGATCTTTAGTCAAGAAAATTACTAAACGATGGAAGTCAAAACAGATACTAGTGTAAATATAATGCGGAATGCACTGGTGACTTACAGCTTATGCAGCTCGTTTTCGGTATTTGTTTCCATACAAAAAAATAAAATAAAATAAAAATAAAAAGTACCAAGTTCAGAAGTAATCAAAGGAAAGGAGGGAAAAAAAAAAAAAAAAAAAAACACACATCACACGTATTTATATATAATATTGTTCATAGATGGGAAATCCCAAATAGGTCATAGAACTACATCCTAAATTTTACCAGTCCAGAGCCTACGCTCCAGTTGGTAACCGAACTGGAGACTAGTGCATTCTGCCCATAAGATGGGACGCCCTGTTAACTGCACTGGGCTACTTTTCTTTCGACCTTCCATTTCTACCTCTCATTCTGTGCTCACTTTGTTTTTCCTTCTGCTGCGTCATCGCTGCCTGAATACGCTCTTTTCTGCTTCCTCTGTCTTCATGAGTCTTAGGTTGATCACTTGCTGTAATTTTCTACTTCAATGCATCACTCTTTCCTGAATCATTACCCGGCTGACTAGATTTCTTCAGAATCGGAGCGGGGACAATGTTGAGTAACGATGTCATGTTGTTCACGTTCAGTGCCTCGTATGCAGCCCCGTGTTTTTTTCCCTTTGAGGTGGAAAATCTTGTTTCTTTCACTTTGAGTTGCAACGTTGCATGTATCGCAGTTCCACTCCTGAACTTGGCTAGTAGTAGTTTGGAAAAGCTTTTTTACTTGTGCATCTTCAACAACCACTGGTTTTGTCTCTCCAGGAGCAAAATTTCTGTTCTCTGTAGGAATGAGATCTGGCTCAGATCGGCTAACCTGAAAATATTTCGGGAAGAAAACTGGTCAAGCATACAAGAAGAAATTAAAAGTTTCCTGTCGCTTTCGTATTATGAATTTTCGTTTTATGCCCAATTTAATTTTAACTGATGTAACTACCTACTTCTCTATGACCTCAACGGCTTTGACTTTGTTGTCTGCAACATTAGAACTCCCGGAGTTCGATAACAAAAGAACCAAGGAAAGTTACGATCATCAAGAATACAGACGAATATTTCACTAATTTATGTTAAAAAGATCAATCAGAAACGAAATCAATGTTTTCAAGTTAAGAGTATCATGATCATGAAACATTTACATTGAGACGTTCTAATCTCCAAAATACCTTTGACGCAATGAGTTTCTCCAGAGTTTCAGGTCGATTCTCTCTGTGCATTCATCTCCATCTCAGCTAAAATCTTTTCATTCCGGATCGAATATTCTTTTTCTTTTCTTCGACCTGTTGACGAGAACCCGGGGTTTGATGAAGATGCATGGCCAACTGAGATGTTTATAGCATGAAATGCACCATCAAAGTAAGGTATCACTAGCCAGCAAACAACCATGAGCCTTTAAGTATGCCCAAAATGGAAACCTGAAATTGGCAAGAACATTTTTTTTTTATTTATTTTACTTTTGAAAAGTTGTAGTGGAGCCACGTATAACTGAATGGGGCACATTTTCAAAGTTTTATTTTTATCCCTATAATTTCTTGAAATTTAATTTTGTCCACCACTTTATAAGTAAAATTATCATTGTGTATTTGAAACATATAACTATGTCGTTATTCAGTTAAAAATCATCTCTAAATTTTTCAAAGTCCCAACCAAAAAAAAAAAAAAAAAAAAAAATCCTAGCTCTGCCATTGACGAGGAGGTGGAAATTTATCCCAGTGCCATGGATCGAATGCCAAATGATTTTATTAGTTGACACCGTCAATTTGGAAGCATAAAATTGAACATCCCTGTACGTAGACTTGAGTGGTGTTGTTCTTGTTGGGTTTCAATATTACGTGGATTGAAAGGGAATTTTTGTTAACTGGGTATAGATCAGGGGACCTCGATAATATTCTTCAAAAATTGGTGTTATAAAGATCATAGTTCGAAGAGATTTTTTACCCCCACCCAAGTCATGATGATCATGTAAGTTGCACAAAGGAGCTAATTTAGCGAATTGTTTGTTATTGACTATTTTGACTCCATTTTTCATTTCTAATATGGCATTATTTGCGCTGCAAATCATTAAAATAGTGACTTTGTAAATAAATATAATGACATTATTACTAAAAAAATTACCTTTCGTTTCTATTAATATCATTGTTTATTATTATTATTATTTTTAAAGAAAGCAGGTCTGCTTTTATTTATTAATATCACTGTTATTCAATTAGAGATTTGTCAAAAAAATGTGATGAGAACATCAAGGCTGCAAGAAAAACTTACGAACCAATTCAAGTTCCAAGAGGAGATGGTCCTTTCCAAGTCCTAGAGCATATCAATGACAATGCTTACAAGCGCAACTCATCTAACATATCATCTAAGCGACGAATAGGATGACGATACTTTACCGTGATGTTGTTGATAGCTCGGCAATGAACGCACATTCTCCACGTTCCATCCTTCTTAGGTACTAGCAACACTGGAACGGCGCATGGGCTCATGCTTACTTGTGTTGACCTTTCAAATGTTTCAAGGACTCATAATCGGTGTGAATCACAAATTCCTTAGGCCATAGGTAGTGTTGCCATGTCTCTAAAGCTCGAACCAACGCATATAACTCCTTGTCGTAAGTCGGGTAGTTTAAGGCTATCCCGCTTAATTTTAATGATGAGGACATCAAGGCTGCAAGGAAAACTCACGAACCAATTCAAGTTACAGTTGGTCCAGTGATGAGAGCTCGAGCTAAAAGATTCAAAGAAGAGCTAAAAAACTTAGTCCGAGGGAGCATTGGTCAGCTTCTCTTTGATTAGCTGAAATGCATTCTCTTGTTCTTCTCCCCATCTAAATCCAACATTCGAGAATGTGCGTTGATTGCCGAGCCATTAACAACATCACGGTAAAGTATCGTCATCTTATTCCTCGCTTAGATGATATGTTAGATGAGTTGTATGGTTCTTGCGTATTTTCTAAGATTGATTTAAAGAGTGGTTATCATCAAATTAGAATGAAAGAAGGAGATGAACGGAAAACTGCCTTTAAAACAAAATATGGTTTGTATGAATGGTTAGTTATGCCTTTTGATTTGACTAATGCTCTGAGCACTTTTATGAGACTTATGAATCATGTTTTGCGTGCATGTATAGGCAGATTTGTTGTTGTCTACTTTCATGATATACTCATTTATAGTAAAAACTTGGATGATCATGTAGTACATTTGAAATCAGTCTTATTTCCTACTTTGGTTTGACCATCAGTTTGTGGGTGACAAGTAGTAGAAAACAAAAACTTAGTACCTAACTTACACAATAAAGTCTTCCAAAAGTAACTCAAAAACTTAGCATCTCTATCTGAAACAATTATTCTAGGCATACCATGTAATCTCACAATCTCCCTAAAGAACAAATCTGCCACATGCGAAGTATCGTCAGTCTTATGACAAGGGATAAAATGAGCCATCTTAGAAAATCTATCCACTATCATAAAAATTGAATATCTTCCATGTTTAGTCCTAGGCAAACCTAACACAAAGTCCATTGAAATATCAACCCAAAGTTAAAGCATGAGCCCATGCGCCGTTCCAGTATTGCTAGTACCTAAGAAGGATGGAACGTGGAGAATGTGCGTTGATTGCCGAGCCATCAACAACATCACGGTAAAGCATCCCTAGGCTCTGATACCAACTGATACGAACCACGCCAACAACGTGACGAAACCCGATACCAAATCTGGAAATAACAACCCAAGATCTTTCAAGTTTGATGGAAACCGCGGCCCAACGTAATCTTGACTTGATTTTTTGTTGGAAAAAACGTCCACATCAGCTAGGACATGCAAGTTAGCGACTGAAATCAGATTTTGATGTTTATTCATATTGAGAGTTATTCTTCTTGAGTTCATTAGGCACACATAATTTATTCTCACGATACAGGAATTCATCATGCCTAAAATACTTACCATTTGCGGATTTCTCACACAGTTCATACTCTTCTCCCAAATCATGGTCCGTCGCATATAGTTTCTTAATTTGCTTAAAACCAAGTAATTTAGCTTCAAGAGTAGAAAGCATTACGTATCTGCGAGAAAGTACATCTGCGACGACGTTGAGATTGGGTTTGGTTGCACATGAGAAAAGAGCGATTTCCGGCACAAAGACGTTCCAAAATGCTTCCAAGAGGAGACGGTGGAGTGGTTCGTATCAAAATGACATTTTAAGATTATTTTTTGTTTAAAGAAAAATGCTATGAACACCAATTATAATTTTAATTTTTGAGTACCAACTTATGTGGTATATGAGTTATCTTTTTTTATTGGTAAGTGTTTAAAATATTGTCACATCACTTGATTACATTTAACAATGAAAATATGATACATGAATTGGTATTCAAAAAGTTTGAATTGGAATTAGTATCCCTAACATTACTCTTGTCATTTATATTATATCATTACGTGTCGTGCTAAATTATCATCTTAACCATTTAATTTTTTTCCCTATCTTTTGGTTGCACTGCTATTATGTTATTGTGTGTGGTGCTAAATTGTCATTATTACCGCTTATGTTTGTTGCATAATTATAATATGTTTTAAATTTTTCTCTGCACATAATGATCATGTAACTTGCACAAAAAATACTATGAGAAATATGAAATGTTTAACGTAGAGTATAACAAGAAAAAAATATTGAAAAACAAAAAGAAAAATCTTCACTGAAGTTGACAATAACGATACTTGAAAAATGTGGGAGAAAAAAAAAGAAGCATACGTTCTGGAAAAAAAAAAAAAAAAGGATAAAAGGGTATATTTGTCAATAGAAAAAATCAAATTCAAAACATCAGCAATATTCATAAGATTTTGAAATCTTAAATATACTTAAAAAATACATTCTTAAACCATGTCGTATAAAAATCTCTTTTTTTGTTTTTTTAAACTGAAAGTTCACAAAAACCCACTCAACTCATCCGATATTCACTTTGTTTGGATTTGATTAAATCTTGGCATCACATGAGTTTTTTCCGACCTAGAGAAGATGTTTCGTCAAGGTTCTCTTGTCGGATGTGCTTTGTTGTGTGCTTTTTGGCAAGATTTCCTAGCCGGATCTTTTCCCCATTCAATTTTTTTCTTCGCACTTTCGTAATCCGACAAGCTATACTTTCAGTTTGCTAGTAGGATATCACAAGTAACACAGTAGATTGCCATGTTATTCTCTTTGGTGAATGTTCTTATTCACTCACCTCTTTTCATGTGTTCTACAGCGCTAAGTGATATTGAATCAAGGAAAAAGAATAATAGTGAAAAAAAAAAAAAAAAAAAAGGCTCTGGTTAATCTTTAATTATGCATTCCATCCGGGCCATTGTCTTAAAATAAGCAAACATGCACGAGAACAGAAAAACCATCAGACCACGAACATGAGCACGCATGAAAACAGCCCTTTCGAAAGCCTACGCATACCCAAGGTGCGGGCATGACAAGTTATATATATATATATATATATATATATATGTATGTGAGTGAAAAAATGAATTCTTGATTCTGCTAACAAGTTGTCTCTTAAGAAACAATAGTTGATTCGGCGGAATTTTTCAAATTTTCATGAGGCTTATGTGCCAATAAATCTTTAGCCCCAAAAAATAAAGAAAAAGTGCCAAATAAATATTACATTTGATATATGTTTGTTTGTTGAGTTGAAGCGAAATATCCAAATACATGTGTGATTCTTTTCGATAATCTATATCTGTAGCAATGAAACACTATTTTTCCTACCCAAGTGATAAATGATCGATTATGAAGAGCTATGGTATTTACTCCCACCTATGAAGGGCTAGAAACACATTGCTTACGCAGCAAGAAGCGATAATAAGCGATAATACAAAAGTGTGTAAACTATAAAAATGAGACAAAGTTGATTGTCCTACATTAACACTTCCGCGTAATAACTCTACCAAAGGCGATCCTATTAGATGAATTGCTTCCAGTACACCTGATACAATTTTTAATACCCAATAACCAATTTGGTCCTTTTCCTTAAAAAAAAAAGAAAACCAATTTGGTCCCAAGATAAGGAATAAACACCATAAGATGCAGCCAATACAAGTTTTGATAGATTTTAATTATTCCGGAAAAAAAAAAAAAAAAAAAAAAAAAAAAAAAAAAAGTGGTCAAATTCGCTGTCCTGATTTTGGAACAATGCCTTTAATTCTAAAACCAGTTTACCTTCTCTCCCTTTGCAGTATCTTTAAATACCTCACATCCCTTATAGTCTATACAGAAACTTATAATGTAATATAACCCGAATTATAGTAAATTGAAATGCTTGCAGTACCTACTTTGTAGCCAACAATCGAACCTGAGTCAAGTGCTTTTTCCCTCTAAGATGAGCGTCCATATTAGCCTTACCGGTGCATCTTATGTTACAAAACTTGCACAACAGACACAAATCCTTTGGCCCCACTGTTCCGTTCTTTGCTTTCACTGATGGAGGATCCTTTGGCCCCACTGTTCCCTTCTTTGCTTTCACTGCCTCCTCCATCGCAGTCTTGTGTTTTTTACCTCGACAATGGCTATTGAAATCCACCTGGCTTTTGACTGTTACTTTGCAAATAGCACATTTCCAATTTCTCTGGACTATGTTAGAATCTGGTGTTTGAGGAAGTTCTCTTCTGGTTTGAACTCCATAGAATTTTTCTCTAGTCTCTGTAGGTAAAGTAATTATGTTCTCAGTATAAGTGACTTCAGGCTCTGCTCTGCTAACCTGCAAATACATTGCAAAAGCAGTTTCAGAACAAAAATTTTAGTTTTTATCATTTCCGTCGTGATCGTGGAAAAGCATACAATAGTCAAATTTTGGATAGTGAGAAAAGTGACTTGAAGGAGATAATGAGAAAGATTACAAAGACTAGGGAAGCAGCTATATATATTGACAAGATGTGTTCCTGAATTTGTATGTACAAACCTCTAGTTTCAGACGATAATACAAGTCTTTTTTTCTGTAAATCCGAGCAACAAATCCTTTTTTTTTTTTTTTTTTTTTTTAGCGGAAAGGGTCGATATCAATCACAATTACAAGGATAAAAAGTCCACTTCGTTTTTCCAGTTACAAAGAGTTTGAATCCCTACCTGACTCTATCATAAGGTGAAGAGTTCGAATCCTCCCACTTAAAAAAACAAAAAAAAAAAATTACAAAAATACACGTTCAAATATTACCTGCATGGCTGCTTTCACTTCATTCTTCTCTATTTCCACCATGGTTCTGATATCTTTCCTTGCCACATTAGGCCCATTAGAGGTTGGCTGAAGTAATTGAACATGGTCAGATAGATTCATCTAAGTCAATTAATCTTTCATCAACTTCTCTAAAATCATGCACAAACAAATGACTTCATTTCAAAACGAAAGACTGCAGAATTAATTCAATGTGCCCACTTCCCACGAATACAATTGGTAAGTAAGTGTCTGAATAAAAATCAAGATCCAAAACAAAAGTTAAATCGAAGCACGGAGTCATACAGTTCCAACCATATTACAAGTCGAACTTGATTTTTTTCTTTTTAATGCAGAAAGGGCTGATTTCAATCGCAATCACAAGAAAAAAACGTTCATCTCGTTTTTCCAGTTACTAAAATTTTCCTTTCCAAAAAAAAAAAAAAAAGAAAGAAACCAATAATACAATTCAAATATTACCTGCATAGCTGCTTTCACTTCATTCTCCTCTTTTACCTCCACAGCTTTGATATCTTTCCTTGCTACATTAGGCCCGTTAGAGGTTGCCTGAAGTAATTGAAACATGGTCAGATTAGTTCACCTAGTCAATTACTTTTCCTTAATTTCTCTAAAATCATGCACAAATAAACAATTTCGTTTCCATACGAAGGACTGGAGAATGAATTGAATGTGCCTACTTCCTGAGTATAATTGCTTAGTAAAAGTAATAGAAACTAATGAAAATAAATAGATAATCTAAGGGTTTGTGAAGCAGAGTTAACATTGTTCCCATCCCCTCGACATGTTAACTTCCGTCCAACCAAGCTAATGGTGGCTAACTGTCAAATATATTGAAACCGGAATCATAAAACTTACCTGATTCACCACTTCATTGTCTATCGATGGAACTGCTTTGATCTCTCTGACATCAGGATTGTTTGCATTACCAGACTAAAACGAAAGAAAAGTGAGAAAGAGAATTAACATTATTAAGTGTCTGAACAAAAGTCAAGATCCAAAACAAAAGTGAAATTGAAGCATCGGAGTCCTATAGCATTTTGAAGTCGGGTATTTTATCTAACAACTCCTCTATTTTACCCCATCAGCAATGATTTTCTCGAGCGCTTCAGCCCCATTTTCCCTCACATATTTCTCCACCTTAGCAAGAATTTTCTCTGTCTCTGCAGAGGCCTCCTTCGGTTTGGTGAACCAGTTAATGATGATTTGGGCGTCAATCGACAGCAATGAACTTGTAACTTGTTTGTAGACATTAAAAGCACCTTCAAAATAAGGTATAACCAGCGAGCAGACTATAACTAGCCTAAGGTAACGCCAGAATGGAAACCTGACATGTCAACAACTACGTTGTGAGAGACAAGCAAACACATTGGAATCGATTTACTACCCTCTGCATGATAAACTGCAATGAGACCTAATAATCTCACTTGAAACTATTTAATCATTAAAATTTCATAACAGGCAAGTAAATGTGAATGCTAGATACAATTTTCCGCACGAAAATTGGAACAGTGGGAAAAAACACAAAGGGCTTGCATCATTACGTGAAACACAGAATCAAGATCTAGACCCGACAATTCACATGTGTAAGAGAGGCACATAGTTTCAATGGTAAATGATATAAAAAAAACTGAACTTATTCTTCTCCAAGTGTATTTGTACAATGAGTCATGCCATTATGAATGTTAAACGCAAATTCTAGGCCGCTCATTGCCGTAAGACCCAACGGGGCGCCCACATGAATCAACGGCCCAGATTTTGCACTTGATCTACACGCGTGTGCATTTAGCATTTCCCAATGAACATCCTCTTACTCTTTGTTTGTTTTGCTTAGTAGTAAAGGAAAGGAAAGGCAACCTAATTCATAAAACTTTGTACGGATTTTGACAAAAACATTCTTAAAACACAGATTATCATCGAATAAAAAAAAATTAAAAGAAAATTTAGAGAAGAATTACCACTGAAAGAGACTTAAAACATGTTCAAGAAGCAAAATCGAAGAGAAGACAGCCCAGTAAGTATTCAACTTTTGAGTGTCCGCAAAAGAATTTGACTCAATCGCCCTTACGGAAGCAAATCTGTCCAAACAAAACCGTCATTAAGGAAGTTATTTTGTAAATATATTTATACATTCAGGGAAGAAAAAAAAAAAAAAAAAAAAAAAGAGAAAAAGAAAGCTTACAGTGGATACGCCAAAGCAAGAAGAGGCCTGCATTAAAAAATCATAAAAAATTTAATAGCAATAGAACAGGAAGTGAAATCCTTTCTTGAAATACAAGTAACGTTATTGTGAGCCAAAAAATGAAAATAAAATAAAGAAAAGAAAATAAAGAAAACTGTAAGAAAAAAGTTTTTTTTTTTTTTTTGGGCAGTGAGAAAATTGCAAATGTACCATGCAATAACATCAACGAAAAATTTAACGAAAAATTGAAGAAGATCCAGAAGACCCATCTCGGAGTTGCTTTGATTTCTCTGTTTGGTGTAAAACAAAGGGTGTTGAGAAAATGGCGAAAACTTAGACGGACAAAAGAGAAGAAGAGTTTGTGAAAAGTGAAAGGACAAAAACACGTAGTCTACGCGAAGAAGAAACCTTAAAACCCAAAACGAAGGAAAGAAACTCCCCAGTAATGTCAATGAGTCGCTTTCACACTGTCGCTTACACTTTCCCTTCTATTTTTATATTTTATTTTATTTTTATTAGAGTAATTGATTAAATAGTCTTTAAATTTTTTAAAAGATGATAATTTAATCTTTATTTTATTTTTTTTATTTTTATCATGATAATCCTAAACATTTTAAGAAGATTGCGTTTGATACTTTTCGTCTGATTCTGTTAAAAAATTTATAAAATATTCACGTGAGAAATATATTTTATATTTTTTTAAAAAAAATATCACTAAAAAAAATAAAAATACTCTTATTTATATTAATTAAAAAATTAAAAAAAATTAAAAAAGAGAAAGAGCTAAATTAAAAATTAAATCCAAACCCCTCCTCTCTCTCTCTCTCTCTCTCCCCCTCCCACCCACCCACAGTTCTGACACCGGCTGTCTCTCCCTCTTCCCCCCCAGATCCGATGCCGAAGACGGAGAGACCATCTCTCTTTCTCGCCGTTCCCTCTTCCCCCCCAACAGATCAGACGCCGAACCCCCTCCCCCAGATCCGATGCCAAACGCCGGAGACCGCCCTTGTCTTTTCCGTCGCTGGGCCCCTGCCTTTGCCGACGAGCGCGAACGGCCCCCCTCCTCTCACATAACCCAGATTTGGGTTTGGTAGGAGCCACACCACACACACAGACCCACCCCCCCCCCGCCGGCGTCATCTTCTCCGTCACCCGGCCCCTGCCCCCGCCTCCACCGAAGAGCGCGAACGGCCACCCCGGCGATCTGGGTTTACTGTGAGAATTTCTTTTATTTTATTGTTGCTGTTGCCATTGATGTATTGAGCTTCGGCTCTTTTTTTGGGTTTAATGAATCACCATATGTAGCCCCAAAAAAAAAAAAATTTGCTGCAGAACTTGTTGGGCTTGTGGTCTGCAAGTGTGTGAGACCTGAAGAAGACAAGTTTTTTAACCCTTTTTTTTTTTCGTTTTTTAGATTTATGAGGAGGTTCTGGTCGAAGGAGGCAGGGAGGAGGAATTTAGAGAGAGAAAATAGACGGAGAGAAAAGAGAAGAAATTCTAGGTTTTTTATGAGTTTTCTTTTTATTTTTTGTTAAATTAAATTTATTATTAGATTATTAAAATATTCTTTTAAATTATATTATATATATTAAACATGAATTATTCTGTTAGAAGTTTAACGGACGTGGATGAAAGGACTAAATAATCATCTTTTTAGAGAGAGTTTAATATCAGCACGATCAAAAAAAAATATCAAATGGTCACCTTTTAAAGAGTTTATAAACTACTTAGATCAATTTTTTTTTTAATTATTTTTTTCCTATAAATACTTTTTTTTTTTTTTTTTGGGTGCATGGATCTTTTATATTCGTTCGCTCACATGGAGAAGCACGACCATGGTCTGCATCAAATTTTTAGTTTAGACCTTTTGGATTTCTTTTAAATCAATTATAATAATTGGACCCTTGAACGGAATTTTTTTAATAAATTCCCTTTTATGGAATGTATAATTATTTCTGATTGTCCTGCTAAAAGAAAACCAGATAATTAAACTGGTTAGCCTCTGAATTATTAATGTTCTGTCTTAAAATTTTAATTTTTAATCACTCTTAAAAAAAAAAAAAAAACTTTTAAGTGATTGTAGATAAAGTCTAGCAGTAATTTTATACTTGACTTCACTAAAAGGTAAAAAGTTCAAATCTTCTATCCCTAATTTTCCAAAAAAAAAAAATTAATAGAGATTATTGTTAAGTCCAAATTATGATAATTATATATATATATATATATATATATTTTTTTTTTTTCCATCACTCAACTCATTTTCCTCACTCATTTTCAAGGAAAATAAAATCCACGATTTACATTGTTAACTTTTCTCTCCTATTTTTCTTCTTATTATTTTTCAGAAAATTTCTATTAAATAGTTTTTTTTTTTTTAAATAATTACAGTAAGTAAAAATGTTTTAAAATATTTCAGTTCAATAATAAATGAAAATTTACTATAAATAACAAATTTATTAGGTAAATAACACTTTTACAAAATATAGATAAATCATTTAGTTTACAATTTTATTATTTATTATTATTTATTTAAAATATTTTTAAAATATATTATTTACTTTAATTATTTTCTGAAAACTTTTTGAAAACCGTTATTTTCTTTTTTTCTCCCTTATTTTTCCATCCTCTTTCAACCCTAATGTCTGAGCAAGGATTCTTGGCCCATAAGCCAGCCCGACTCAACCCGCATAGGAATTTTTTAAGTATTAAATAAAAATTTAACTTATAAAAACACTAAATTTTCCTATGAATTTATGGATTAGCCTGGCTCGACCTGTAGTATTAGAATTGGTGTGAACAAAGCATATTCAATAACTCCTCTCAATACAAGTTATCCCCTAGTATGAGAGCCGAAATCAGTACTCACACTGCTTCTCGCCGAAGCATTGTACTCAACCCGAGGAACTAGTTCCAAAGGGTGATGAGACATTCTCCGTCATATCTTTGGAGGATAACCTAAACTAGTTAGTCCGATGTTACAAACTTCATGTGGAGGATGATACTAAGAATTTAATTGCGATTTAAATAAATAAGTATTTTATTTCATTATACTATTATGTGCATGTATGTTTCATATTAAATAAATATTGTAAAATTCCGTGATTATTTATATGATTTTATATATTGTATATAAGTATTATAAACCAGAGGATAATAATTTAAAACTTTCCATATTAAATAATTGAAATTATGATCTTTGATTAAATATTACAAGTTTGGTTCGTGTTTGATAGATATGGAAGAGAGAATCTTTCTCCCATTATCTACTCAGTTTCCTTTTTTTAATTAAAAAAATATTTTATTTTAAACTATTCAAAATAAAAAAACAACATATCTTTTCTTTTCTATATGTATCAAAATTCAAAATTCAAAATTCAAAATTCCACGTACACTTTGTGGATATAATGCAAACCACCCTGTGGTGCACAACTACGGTGTAGTCCTTACCACACTATATAATCTTTAATTTAAAACTATTTTAAAATTTATTTTAAATAATCATATTATTTAAAATAAAAATTAATCTAATTAATTTGTTGTATGAATATTAATATAGAATTCTCAATTCTAAATTAATAAATTAATCCAATATAAAATAATGTTCATATGATTCAATAGAGCCGTTGAGAAGAACTATAGACTTTATAATTTTAAGCTTTAATAATTTTGACAATTAATTAGCACCTTAATTAAAATATCAAAATTATTAATTCCAAATTATTCCACTAAAAATTTGGAATTACACTCTTAAAATTATAAAACTAATTATATTCAAAGGATTTGAATTGCCCATTGATATAGTCACTACATATAAATCAATCCTCCATAAATGGTTCATAATTAAAGCTAGGTATTTTCCGTTGACCTCTTTAATTATATATTTCTCCTTAAGTACCATTGATTCTCTAATAAATAATATATTTATAATCTAATCATAAAGTGAGCGCTCTTATTATTCAAGTCCCGAATCAATATTTATGGGAACCGTCCATCTGACTTCTTTACGAAGGAATGGATTTCATCTTGTATATTAATATTCCCGACTATTTATTATATTATATTTCTAATATATCAAGAATTTGACACTATTCATTTGTGTCATTACTTGATATGTAAAAAAAATGATACAATAATTAGGAGTCTATTAATTACTCAGAATTAAGATCGTTTCATATATGACCATCATTGATTAATTTTAAATTTTCTATATGACAACATAAATTATTAGAGATTTATAATTAATCGTGTTCCAGTCCTTTATAATCAAATTATATAAAGCACTTTCATTCCAATAATCTCATTATTAACAATCCAGATAAGATCATTTTATTCAGAATATTATGAACCGCGCTAGTAATTTTAAATAAAAGATCCCAACTTTAATTTTTAATTACAGACAGATTTATATTATTTTACTTTAAATATTATCCTCCTATATATAACACTTATATATAATATTTAAAGTCACATTTAAATAATCTAGGGTTTTCGATATTTATAAAGTATCTAAACATGCATGTAAAAATAATATTGAAAAAATTTCTCAAATTAAATCAGTAAAATAATACATCTCATTTGTTTATGGGCATGTATCCCAACAAAAGCAAGGGAAGATAACGCCGTGGGCGATTCCGTCGGCGTTTTCGATGCTTTACGGCTACAATTCGGTGATTGAGAGTGTTGCGAGTGGGGTGCCGATGATCTGCAGGCCTTTGTTTGCGGATAATTTCATGAATGCGAAGATGATAGAGAATGTATGGAAGATTCGAGTGAAAGTTGAAGGTGGGGTTATGACAAAGAGCGGATTGGTCAAGGCGTTGGAGATGGTTTTTTCTGATGATCAAAATCATGGAAACAAGATGAAAGAGAGAGCTCTTAAACTGAAGGAGATCGTAACTGAGGCTGCTGGTCCCAATGGAAATGCCACACCAGATTTCAAGACTTTGGTGTCTTTAGTATCTATGACATTCTAATTAATATGCACTTTTCGAAAATAAAAAATTAAAATAAATGATGGTGGCATGAATCAATAATTGTATCATGACATCCCGGTTAGGTCCGCACGCTTTTAGCATTCTCATTATTTATTTGTCCTATAGGTTAACACGCAGTTTTAGTTTACCATTATTGAAAAAACATCATCTTATCTTGAAGAAGTGTACTTTGAACTAATAAGTGGTGTTTGTGAGAAATGGCTGGGCCATGTCTACTAATTTTTCGTAACAATCCTAACAATTTCTAACTCTTATTTTAGAGTAAAATTAGGGCTTTTTCTGAGCAATTATACATTTTAATAGGAAAGCTTTTCCCTGATTGATGTTGCCTCTTCTTTTCATTAAAAAACAATTTATTGAAAGAACTAAGAAGAACTAAAAAAGAATATTGTACTTCAACCATGTGCTATTTATCGATGTCCCACAATCTCCGTTAAGTTGCTATATCTTCTCATAAATTATTTGCTCTCTTATCGTAAGGTTACTGATCATCTATTAATTCTTGTATACTATTTCCAATTTATTTTTATATAATGTTTTATGTAAACACTGCCACTCTTTTGAAAATAGAAAAATAAAACAGAAGACATGTTTTAACTCTCTTAAAACAATAACATTTTATTACGACAATTTTTCTTGATTAAATGTGGGACATAAGATGATGGTCTAACGATGGACGTTTCGTAATGTGTGTGTGTGTGTGTGTGTGTGTGTCTGTTAATAGGGTTTATGGAGAAAATATATATATATCTATCATATAGCTACATGTATTCGGAATATCTCTCAGTTTTTTACGAGAATTCATTTTGTGTCCAAGTTCTATGAGGTTTTTTTTTTTTTTTTAAGTAAACTAATCTCCTTTTCTGAAGCTCCTTCTGCAAGAGCTTTGCTCCACATTAACTTGTAATTATATCCAATGAAATCAACGTTGTGACCATCGTTGATGGTGCTACGGATGAATTGCGATGGATGCTAAATTCGGACGGCAAACTGAGAGCTGGGATCGTTTTTATGATTCCCCAAGGCCGAAAAGGAATTTCACTACATGGGGCGATAAAACTTGGAGAAGTTCTATCCAACCTAGGCGCGATCTCTCACTATCTAGAAAGCAATTCATGGGCGCTTGCCGATAGACAGATAAATTTTTATGTCTAAAGGGTTGGGGCGGAGTCAGAAGTATATTACCGTGGGGATGTACACTAAATTTTTTTTCAAGATAAAATAAATATTAATGTGGGCTATTTGATAATTTTTAATCTTAATGGGTTTATGTAAGTATTTTTAATTTTAAAGAGGGGAGCAGTAAAATTATCAATAATTTTAGTATGGATTATGGAATAATTTTTTATTTTTAGTGGAAGCAAAATAAGAAGTATGTTAGAACTTTTTATTTTTAGTGAGGATAAATTATAAAAATTATAAAACTTTTGGGATATAAATTTAAAAGAAAAAAATTTCAGTAAGAGCTATAGCCCCCACTCGCCCCCTCCGCCACTGCTCAAGGGGCTGTCGTTGATCACCTCTTTATGCACTGTGGTTTTGTGTCTACTATTTGGGCCCGTCTAGAGAGCACCTTAAACGTTCGAGTGACCAACTCTGGTGACTTGCTATCACAAGTTGAGACGGCAGCAAAATGCAAGATAAGTAAACAGGTTTTTAATCTATGGATTTCAGGAGTCGTATCTGTTATATGTAAATCAATGATTTACCGGGTAAAATATAAGATTTGCACAATAGAGAGGGAAATTTTCCCTAAAACCTAGATCTATTGTGGCTCCTACGATGCTATTACAGTCGCCGATGCCAGAGAAGACCGCCAGAGATCAAAGATGATGACGACCAGCAACGAACGGCGTGGACCTGAGTTTCATGACAGCAATGACGATGAGGAGACGGCAATGGCGACTGCGATCGACGGCCTCCGATGGTGGTTACCAAGGAGTTCGATGATGAGAGAGATGATGACAAAAAGGGGCTTAGGGGAAGAGAGAGCAGATATTTAATCATGTAAATTTTGTTTGACCAACAATAGAAATTGTGGATTTCACGTCAGTTTTTAACTGTTGTGGAAAGCTACCATGATAGTTTTGTAACCATCGTGGAATATTTATGGATTTCATGACGGTTAATTAACCGTTGTGGTACGTACGAAATGACGGCAAAATATAGGGATTTAGCTATAATTACTACCTGAAAAATAAACATTATACAACGGTTTCCAATGAAAACCAAAAGTTTAGAAAAGCCAACACATCGCACGTATCATATGCTCAAACCTCAAACTCATGAGTACACAACCAGTCGTATACGGCAAGACAAGCACAAAAGCAACCATTGACAAGCCCTTAACAGCTTTGAAAGATGTCGAGGATTAAACCAAGCACCTTTATTCAATTTTCTATGTTTTGAAATATTTGACGAATGGCAAATTTTCAAATCTTCTTTTATCTATTACTCCAAACCAAATTTTTTATATGTAATTTTATAGTAATATACATATTTATAATTTTATACGTACAAATTTTTTTTAAGCAAACATTAGTTGAGTGGGGGCTTCTCCCCTAGGCCTTGTATATGTCTGACACCTTACAAAATTAAGGGTGGACATTATCGCAATGATGATTCGTGCTTGGACATTAATCTCTGCCCTTCATTTAATTAAGGAAAAAAAACAATGAACTGAATGAAAAAAAATATATGAAACAAGCCTTTTGTAAATAACTAGTTGTATGGTATACGTTTCGCACGCGTGTAGGAGACAAAAAAGATTCACATGACGATGATGTGACCATTATATAATGATGACATGCAGATCATGTAGCTGTCATGGGACGAGACAAATAAGAAGACATAACTAAAAGAGCCATAGACTCTTTTAAATTTGGGTACAATATATGGCCACTTTTCAATGTTGACTATCACACCTGGCATGGCTAAACATGACGGCGTTTTCAATGGGCTTATAGCACATTACCACGATTCAAATACACTCCATTATAGAATCATGATTTTTAGCCCAACCTTATAATTCACTTTCAGAACCTCTTAAAGACTGTATGTACATATTTCTACCTGTAAATTATTAGATAAAACAAAACGATGAATCAAAATGTTCCCAATTATGCTTACAAAAAGTTAAAACTCCATTATCTAAACTTTATTGACAAATCAATTAGTTGTGACACACATTCATGATCACACAACGCCATATGCAATATTTTGCTACTTAATCAACAAAACAAAATGTCCAATTAGATAAGTTCAAATTTTATATCTGGTAGTGAATTGCTCATTTAAGATAAATTACTCGTTTGGTCTCTAACATATGATTTGATCTCCAAATTTTTTTTTTTTTTTTGGTGGCTAAAGGATTCCTAGCTAAACTCTTTTAAACGGATACAAAATGGTCTTTTTTGTTTATTTACGTTAAAAATTTAACAAAAAATATCACATTGATCATTCAAATTTACTATTAAAGGATAATTTATATAATTCAACTTATAAGTGTCATACATATGATCTATTCCATTTAATTTTTAACCTTTATTAATAAAACTGATCAAATGCACCCTTTTAAAAAGTTTAATGATCTTTTATTCAAAAAAAAAAAAAAAAAAAGGAGATCAAATCATAATTCATAAAAAAGATTAAGGATAAGAAGAGCAATAGACCTTTTACATTATTCATTAATTTGTAAATTATTGCAAGTTAGAGTAGCAATATATCTTATGCATCTAACTAATAAAAGTTAATATTTGTGGACGATAGACTTGGACATTATTTAGGGACATCCTAATAAGCAGTAAGCACTAGCTTGTGTCCCGCTTTTGTAAAGTATGTCCAAGCCAATACGTCTCAGCAACAAGCTATAGCTACTGGCTGTACAATTTGCATCCACTCAATATAGGTTAGTAAAAAACACTACACGTCATGTTTGGATATTCATTTGTCCACTTAAAAAAAAAAAAAGCCAGGACAGTCTCTCCTGCTTAGCTGGGTACTCCATACATATGGTGATAATACACTCTAGTTAGTTAACTTTGCACGTTTGAATTAATAGAAACGCTTATTGCCCTTTCAAAAAAACAAAAAAACAAAAAAAAAAAAGGGATATTGGCAATAATGGTATTTGATTTGGCCAAGTTACACGGTTTCCGTAATGCAATTAGCTAGCAACTTTTAGTTTACTTAATTGAGATCTTTTTCATCTATCTTTGGAGATAATTTTTAATAAGCTTATGCTTTCAAATATCACTACCTTTTAACATAGTATTCGAGTGGTCACGTTCATAAAATTCATAGCTTCTTAGTTTATAAGTTTCTGAAAACTAGTAATAATTAATTAGCATACGTATAAATTGATGAGTAGTGATAGGAATATAAACTCTAATATCAACTCTTTGAGTGCTACTTCGCATGTCTTATTTTCATCAGTAGATAAAATCAATTTATGTGACAATGCTTTAAATATTTATCAAGAAAAAAATGACAACTCATATGCCATATAATTTTTTTATGAAGGTATTCATGAACAAAGTTGTTTTCTTTTTTTAATATATATATATATAAATGATTAAAACAGGAATAAGTAGGTACACCAAGACATACAGACTGCATCAACATCTTTTTAAAACTCTCATCATTTATCAATCCGGCATGAAATAAATAATAAAAAGAAAAAGAAAAATACATATAAGTTTGACTAAAGAAATAAAGCACTACAGAAAGCAGATAAAAGTTGTCGTTCTTAACATCAAGCGCATTGTTTCATTTATGCATAGTGAAATATTATTTCCACACAAATAATGTCCATAAACACATTAGAGGTGAATTTTGTATGTTATGAAAAGAGAGAGATAGAGAGAGAGAGAGAGAGAGACAATACAGAGTAAATTATTGTGAATGAATTGCACAAGAACGACTTTTGGGGTGGTTGCTTTTCATGGTCTAATTTATGCATCCACTTGGAACAATTTGCCGGCCTTTTGTTTTGTTTTCCTTGTATAAGATATCTTTTAATTTGTTCCTTTCGTTTTTGTTTTGTTTCCCCCCCCCCCCCCCCCCCCCCCCCTCCCCCTTCCGTTCTGAACTTTTATTAGTATAATTTTCTTTTCTTTTAATGTGGTTAAAAGATTGTCGTTTGAGATAGGGGTCACAAATCTAGGGTCCCCCCCCCCCACAATAAGCGGACCTCGACTTGAGAAACCAAAATCCACTCCCTTCAGTGCATTCGGCAACCCACCTGGGCCCCCTCCAATGACTTTCCACCGCGCCTCCCTCCCACGACTAACGAAGAAAAACAATCATAGGGACTTCAATATTTTTTTTTTCCAGCAATCTTATAAATCAGTATTTATTTTAATTATTGTATACCTTTGATTTCCTATCTATTTGATTAAATTTCAAAAATCTTAAATGGAGTGTTACCGATAAGGTATATGAAAAGAGTCATATTGCATCATTTCCCCTGTAAATTAAAAAACAAAAATAAAAACAAAACAATAATGTCATGGCCTTTTCTTTTGTCTGAAAAGTGAAAACAGAAAGTATGACGTCTAGTTTTTTTTTTTTTTTTTGGGTACTAGTTGAGTCTTACGATAAAGGCCAAGAACGTTCATGAATTCAGCACGTAAAAGGCTAGCCAAAACCCCACGCATTCATTACCTGCGCCTTTAGCAACAAATTTGGAGCCTTGAAAAAGATAGAGAATAAAAGCTTTGCAGAGGCAACGATATATAAGAGGCTAATTTAATTAGTGGAAGCGAATTAGCCAATAGATGTTGATACTTTTTTTTTTCGTGTTTTACTTTGTTTTTTGAATTGATATCTTGCGCTTTATCAATAATAACTCACTCTTTGTAATCACTCTCTCTCTCCTCTCCATCTCTCGTTAAGTTTTGCACCGTTTGTATTTCTTCCTTAAGATCGGAGTCCGACGTCACCTCTTGATTGGCCATCAGACTCCCGACCTTTAAGAATATGCCTTGGACTCCAAGGTGATAGCTCACTTGTTAACAAACTATCCATAATACCAAATTCACCATTATCCTAAAACATGTAATTATCCAAATTCTCTTTTAAAACAAATTTTTTTAAAAAAAGTCCTAAAACATAAACACATAAAACCAAATTCACTAAGCCAAAAAACCAAACAAATTAATAACTAATCACAACATTGAATTAACATCATCATCATCAATCACCAACATTTTTATCCTAAAAACAAGCACGCTCACCAATAGTCATTATCATTATCGTAAAAAAAAATAAATAAATAAAAATCACTTACACAATCCAATACCCTCAAAGCAGCGGTTGGAAATACAAGTTAAGGCAGCAGGTGTCCGGCGGCGGCCAACAAGCACTACGACGATGGCGGCAATTACCAAATGTGGGGACGAAAATGGGTGGATTTTGGGGTTTTTTTATCAGATTTTTTTATGGGTTGAGATATATATATATATATATATATATTTTTCATCATTAATAGGAAGTAACAGGTTGATTTTGGGGAGTTTGGGACGAAAAGGCAACAAGTAGGTCGGTTAGAGCAAGGCCAACTCAATGAATTCCGGGACCTGAAGCAAAGTTTCAAAAAGGGGCCTCTTCAAAAAAATATATATATATAATGAAAACAAATTATGTTATATCATTTAAAAATAACAAAACAGTCCACTATATATAGAATATATGAGGGAATATATGCATAGAAGCTTAAGAAGAAGAAATAGATCGTTGTAGGCTTCTTTTTTTTTTTTTTTTTTTTAAGTATATATAGTTTTTTCTTTATGAGAGAATAGATAGATGAATTTCATTTTTCTTTTAATTGTGATCTTTCAGTTTTCTCTTTTCTTTTTTATTTTTATTTTTTAATGTAACATTGTGCCTGTTGTAGTTCCCAAAAAAACTCAACTGCAAATCTGCAATTTAAAACATTGAGAGAAAAAAGGTGTTTAAGGAGGAAAAAAGAAAAAATTCTAGGGATATTAAATAGGGGCCTTCAAAATAGAAAAATTAACTCTCATAAAACGGCATTTAGGAAAGGAAAAAAGAAAAAGAAAATATCAGGAGAATATATTATCTGGGGGCTTCCTAAAAATGAGGCCTTCCAAAAAAGGAAAAAGAACTGGTAGTTAGGAAGGGAAAAAACCTCTAGTTGTGAATTATTTAATTTTTTAAATATCATAAAATTAGTATAACCTATTTTTTTTAGGAAAAATTCGGGACCTCCCTAAAAATGGGGGCTTAAGCAATTGCTTAACCGGCACTGGGATAGAGGGACAGAATCTGAGAGGAAGAAAGAGAAAGTTGCGGGGAAAATGGGGTAGAAGGGTATGTACACTGGTTTACACACAAACCTTTTGGGACGACAAAACCTCATATGTCGTCGCTATAAAACTATGCCATTCTGACGGTTTATTAAAGAAGATTCAGGAATCATAATTAGTTACGACATATCATCCCTACTATATAATTGGATCGTAATTTCGTGAAATTTAACAAACCGTCGGTGATTGCCATTTTAATTATCAGACATTTTAAATGATTTAGGGTCCATTTGGTGAATGAATTTGAGTTGAAAAAGTACAGTTTAAGTTAAAAATTCTTGTTGACTTTTCAGAAAAAATAAAAACTTTTTCAAAATAATACAAAAACTGATATGAAAGAATAGTTTCAACTTAAATCTCAAACGAGACCTTATTAATTAATTATAGGGTCAGATAATATCGCTGACCCACACTGACATACATATTCCAACCTGTCAAGAGATTGGAATTAAACTTTTTAGCAACGATAATGTCGTTGCTAAATATCTATTTTTGGCGCAAAATACCAGGGTCTAGTACACATTTTTCGCAGGTAAAGTAATAACCTCTAATAATTTTTTCCACACTGAGAGAAATAGCAACGACATGTCATTACTGTAAACTATTAGCGACAACGCGTCACTGAATGCTATGATATAATTTAACTAACGACTTGTCGTCGTTATTACCAGATATTTATCATCACTAAAGATGTCGTTGCTACAGGGGCTTTTTGTAGTGGTGATTGGAGTAGTTAGTTTTCCTACCCAAATGCCCAAACTAGACATTGCCATACTAATATCAATATCGCACATTTATCAAAACATAAAGTAAATATGGCACAATATCAAAGATGCTCTAATATGAGGGAAAACGCAAAAGGTATACTTTGATTTTTTTTTTAGAAATATTCATCAGCAGCTTTATTAAAATGTCAAAAGTATCCCTCGGATTTTTTAAAAGGAAAAAAAAAATAGTATTATAAATATCAACTTCAACCTCAATTTTTTGAGTATCAACTAATGTATTATATTGTTATTGATAAATATAAATAATTGATGTGATAATATTTTAAACACTTTTTAATAAAAAATGATGACTCATATACCACATATGTTGATATTCAAAAATTAAAATTAGAGTTAATTTCCCAAACATTTATCATAAAAAAAAAATTTAAGCAAGTAATAAGAGATCACAAAAAAAACTGTAATTTTTTATTTTATTTTTTATTTTTTTCTAAAAAATTAATAAAATTTATATCTAATTTTTAAAAAATCAATCAATTTCAATTTAATATTTTCATTTTTAATTAACTTATCAAAATGGATGCTCCGTGTGTGTGTGTGTGTGTGTATATATATATATATATATATGCATGTATTATGGGGATTTGCTGTGTATTGTACGTGACTAGAATCAGGTGATAGGAAATCACGTGATAACTAAGTTCCACGAATTTTCTCTGACATCTTTCTTTTTATCTCATATACATTAATAGATTCCATGACACGGTCTTCGGATTTCAGAACAAGACAACTGGGGACCCAAAAAACAAAAACAAAAACAAAAACAAGAGAAATTCTTGGCCGGAATCATGCTTGGAATGCTGCAAAAATACGATTAAGCTTTTGTCGACTAACCATTCTCAAATTACAATTATATCCTAACACCCAACATCTAAATAACGACAACTTTGCATTAAAAAAAAAATTTTAAACTTGTATATGATTTGTCGGTTGGAGATGAAAATTTTAAATTGAAATTGTTAATTTTTCAAAAATTAATTATAAATTTTATTAATTTTTCGGTAAACGACAAAAAAAATTAATATGAAAAAATACAATTTAATTAGAGTTAAACTTAAATATCAAACAAAACCTAAATATTAGTAATGACAACAACAACAACAACTTACACAAACAAGTTGATATCAAACCGTATCCAGATTTAAGTGACTAAACCTCTCCATTTAGCCAAAGGAAAAAATAAAAATAAAAATAAAAATAAGAGGCCAAACAAGATAAGATTTAAAAGAAAATATTGCACCAACAATTTCTTTATTCTTTTTTGTGTTATATATGTAAACAGAGATGAGGAAATTAAACATCCACTCAAATTTATTAAAGATAAAGGAACAAAAAAAAATAGGAAACGAAAATATATAAATAAATAAATCAATCAAACTCAAACTGCAACCTCAAACCAACCCAAAAATAAATTAAAAATAAAAAACTCTTTCTAAAAGGGTAAAGTTGTAGTAAAGGCCTTTTAATATACCCTGTTAATATAGCTCATTTTTAAACCGTTCTGATGTAATCAAACAACTTAGATATTATTTATGTACGAGAATTATCATACACTTTACTTTACAGTAGTATTTGAAGAAATTAAAAAATAAAAAAAAATTTAAAAATCCACCTTCACCGGCGGAAGGTTGGGGGAGGGGGGGGGGGGGGGGAGGGGGAGGTTTCTATCGTCAGGATCGGGAAGGAGGGAGGGACTGGATTAGTCGGCATCAGGAGGGGGGGTCTGTTGGCATTGGATTGAAGACGCTTGGGCTCGAGCGCAGGTGGGCAAATCTGGTCGGGGTGTGGAGCGGGGTCCATTGCCTACATCAGAGAAGGAAAGGGGTTGGTCTTTTTTTAAAATTTTATTTTTCTAAAATTTTTATTTATAAATCTATACTAAGATGAGGTAAAATATATGATAATTATTATATACAAGCAACATTTCAGCCGTTCGATTACATCTTAACGGTTTAAAAATGAATTCTATCGATATGGTATATAAAAAGGGCTTTACTTCAGCGTTACCTAAACTAAAATTAGATTCATCTGTATATCTTAAAATCATTTTCCTTTTGAACATGAAGCTTATAAGTACTTTTCTCTTAATCAACAACGACGTTTTTTTTTTCCCCGCATATTTTCTATGTGAGTGTATAATTATCAAGATTTTTTTCTGTCTTTCATTTCTGGTGTTCAAAAACCTCTTCAACATCACTAACTATATTTGAAAATGGTGCAGAGTTACGTTGATATTTTGTGTTACGTTGTTTTCTTGATTTGATTCTTTTTGCTAATATTATTGTGGTATCTCTTTGACAAAACACGAATACAATGACACTCTCTGTTTGCTCGTGTGTAGTTCACCAGTCGGGCTAACAATGTTGTTGTCCATGATCATCTTGATGTTCTGATATAAAACAAATATAAGAACACTATTCCACATTTTGTGCTTATACTTTTGATTGTCTAATTATTGCTTTGTTCTTGCAATTCAGACCTCCAACGCGAATTTAAGTGCCTACAATACTGTTTCTCAGTTAACGACATCTCTTATGATGACGTGATGATCAGAATGTCTTATCTATTGCCTCCACTTTTATAAGCTCACAGCCTCATAGGTCCGCACCTGTGTTGCCTGCTAGCTCTTGAAGAAAAAGGACTGTTAGCTACCTAGGGACAGGGTACACACAATCTCATCGGTGGTCCCAAATGACTATGTGATGATGCTAGTCCGTGGGTACAAGAAGACCCTATTATTCCCTAAAAAAAAATAAATAAATAAATAAATAAATGAAAACTTTCTTAATTAACAACAGGTCTGCAAGTGTTACTATGATCTACACCACGTAAGGTAGTTCTGTTCGCACACTCCACATGACTATTTACACACATTTTTTAGTTAAAAGTGTTTTGTTACAAAATTACATGGACGTATTTTAGCTACAAAACTTAACTTTCCCTTTTCAATGATTAGATTCTTAAAAATTAGATGGAATTAATAACTGAGTATATTATTTATTTTTGCTCAAAATCTTTTTTTTTGAAAAAAAATTGGTTACGTTGATCATGAAATTTTCCTTTCATAATACATCGTGAAAGTAAAATCAAATTTTTATCACTCTTCGAACAAAAACTTAATTTATCAGGCTTAATATTTATGACTAAACAACATCTGATGTAATTTTTAAACTTATAAAATTATGATACCTGCATATTTTAGCAGGTAACACCTAAGTTTTAGCTAGTCATTTGTGTTTAACAAAGAGTGATGGGGGTCTTTTGTGGTGGTCGTGCTGACGTAGAAGGTAGGTGTTTGTGGCCTCCTTTGGTTGGTCCAACTGGTATCTAGTTGCCGTTGAGGATATGTGCCACTGGAGGTACTGCGAAATACATCGGGAGATTGAATACCAAAACAATCAGTAGGTGTGCACGTAGGAAGACGGTTCCAAGGGCAGCACCCGTTCCTCACCAAAAACAAAACAAAAAAAAATGGTGAGTTAATTTCACGACAGAGACGTGTCAAAGGTTGAAATTCAACGCAAAAGTACCATGACTAATAAGATCCCACCGAGCAACCAATTCCTGCTTTAATTAAAGTGGTTCCAACTCTGCTCTTTCTTTTTATATTTTTTTTATTATTTATTTATTTTTTTACAAACAAAACAAAAATAAAATTAAAAAGAAAAAATCTTTCACAGTAAACAAACTATTTACATTCCAAACTAAAATTTTAATGCATCTTAAAACCCTTTTTCTTTCAAACTCAAAGTTTATAGATATTTTTTTTCCCAGATCAGCGATTATATTTCTTACATACTATTGAGTTTCTCTAATTTATTTCAACAGATCTTGAAATCATAATCTCTCCTTCTTTCTAATAAGCAAGTGTATATTTAATTACTTTCTCTCATGACTTGTCGTTCTTGTTATACCTTTTGCAACATCTATGGTGCTAATTGAAGATGAAATGGAATTACTTTAAGCTTATTGTTATATTATTTTTCTTGTTTACCTGACGTAAATGTTCCTTTTGTTTTCTCAACTTGATCCGCATAAAAAATAAAAATAAAAAATAAAAAAAAGGTGGCAACAGCGTTGATATCCACCATAACTTGGTTAATTAATTGAATTTTTCAACCGAAGGAAAATCCTCCATAACTTGGCTCCAAATCCTCCATAACTTGGTTCCAAGTCTAACTAAAAGAAAATATGAATGAATAAAATCGAATAGAAAAAGAAATACAAACATAATTTAACAATAGTTGTACACCTATCTGTATTATAAAATATATAATTCTAATACCACCATCTTGAATGATAATAAAATAAAATAAAAATGAAAAAAGACAGGAAAATGAAAAGCTTCGATGCCACATCAAGTGATAATTGTATCATCTTTCGGAGTAGTGGAATAATTGTATCAAGCTTTGATGCTACATCGTTTTTTGTTAATTAAAAAAACGATTAGTTTGCATATTTTATTACAATATTATCAATCATAATTGAACTAAAAATTAAAATATTAGGACAATAAAGTAATGAACATAAATTGTGTATCAAGGGGCTGGCACATCAACCAAATTGCATTTTCCGGGGGTATTGGTTCATTTTCTTCTTTTTCCTTTCTTCTGAATCCCAGACTTGATTCAAACTTTCAAACTGTACTTTCTTATTTTTGTTTAAGAAAATCAAAATGAACGTAAATTTAAATTAAAAATTAAAATAAACAAAATAAAAAAAGTGGGTCAAAAAAATATTCATTTTCTTTTAGTAAAATATTTTTTTTTACCTATTTTAAAAAATTTAGGTAATTACACATTGTTAGATAAATAAAATAAGATAGATGGGGTAATTTGACACAAATATGTACTTTGACATAAATAATAAATATCAAAGGGCATTTGATACAAATGCAAAGATCAATGGGTAGTTTGACACAAAAGCACCGTTCAGCGGGCATTTTGACATTAAAGATAACGGAAAAACTAATGATAACTAACTAAGAAAGCAACTTGATACACATGTTAAAGTTCATAAAATACAATTGTTGGGGTTAGACTTCGTCTTCCCATTATATCGTTAGCCTTCGACTGTTTATCGAACGAACAATGAACTCTCGATTCAAATCTACAAATATTTTCATATGTTTTGGCCGGACCCAATTTACGATCTCAATTCGTTCCATTATGAATTATGTTCGCACTCGAACATCGAACCAATCAGTTCAAACACGATCGGACGTACATCGAATCTAATACAAGCCACGAATGGCACGTTCGCAAGGACTAGGCCTTGTTTCCTAATCATCGTTCGTCGCTCATGCTTGACGAAAATTACAAGGGATACTCCCCATAACCGTCAAGCTCATAATCGACAATGACACGTCAGACCTATTATGATAACTGACAAGCCCATAATTGACAATGACGTCATATCTTATAACTGCCAAGCCCGTGATCTGTGGTGATATTCACCCCAATAACTTTCAAGTCCATATCATGACATGTGTCCTAAAAGACAGTGAGCGAGAACTGCTCATCACGAATTACGGGTTCAGGCCCACTATTCTTACTCTATAAATAGAGGAAGACCCCCCTTCAGACAGTGGACTTTTTTTTTTTTCTGATTTTGGCTTACTCTTACGCTATCCAAATTCTTTCAGAAAATATAACTCATTGTATTCAAGAACAATCATATACAGTGAAGAAACCATACTCACAGAGGACGTAGCACACATTTGGTGAACCTCTCTAAATTTCGGTATTGTTGATTCTCTTTTCATTTTTTTTACTTGATTATTTCGATATTATAATGCTTTATGAATTTGACCAACGATTTCCAAGAGTCCAATCGATTGTTTGTTTCATTCCTTTTTACTAACTTCTATTAAAAATTTGACGGTAGATTCCCAATATCTACAACAATATATATTTCATAATTTAGGGATTATATAGACACTAATAATAAAATTCAGCGAATTTTACGATATTTTTATGTTTCGTAACATAAACTCATGTGACCTTCCTCACCGGAAAAACAAAACAAAATAAAAGAGACGTGTCAAAGGTGGAAATTCAACGCAAAAGTATCATGACTAATAAGATCCCACCCAACAAACAATTAGAGTCCATTTCCTGCTGCTTTTTTTCCCTTCTCCTCAATAATCCATTTCTTGCTTTAATTAAAGTGGTTCCAACTCTTTTTTTTTTTTTTTTTTTCCCCTTAACACAAACAAAACAAAAATAAAATTAAAAAGAAAAAATCTTTCACAGTAAACAAACTATTTATATTCCAAACTAAAATTTGATTCACCTAATGCATCTTAAATTCCCTTTCCTTTCAAACTCAGAGTTTATAGATACTTTTTTTTTTTTTCGGATCAACGATTATATTTCTTGCATGTTATTGAGTTTCTCTAATTTATTTCAACAAATCTTGAAATCAAAATATCCTCTTCTTTCTAATAAGTGAGTGTATATTTAATTACTTTCTCTTATGACTTATCGTTCTTGTTATACCTTTTACAACATCTATGGTGCTAATTGAAGATAAAACGGAATTACTTTAAGCTTATTATTACGTTATTTTCTTGATTTAATTGGCATAAACGTTCGTTCTGCTTTCTCAACTCTATCCGCATAAAAACAAAAAAACAAAAAAACAAAAAAAAGCCTGGCTACAGCGTTAACATCCTCCATAACTTGATTAATTAATTGAAATTTTCAACCGAAGGAAAATCCTCCATAACTTGGCTCCAAATCCTCCATTTCCCACTCTAACTAAAAGAAAATATAAATGAATAAAATCGAACAGAAAAAAAAAATACAAACTTATAGAATTCTAATATTATCATCTTGAATGATAATAAAATAAAATTAAAATTAAAAAGACAGGAAAATGAAAAGGCTTTGATGCGACAACAAGTGATAATTGTATATCTTTCGGAGTACTGGAATACTCATCCACGAAGGAGATTGATGACTAGTCAAACTAGTTGAATGTGATCTGTAAATCGTGAAAAATATTATCTCCGAGACTCCAATTATAAAAGCGCAGGACTATATTATTGCAGCTTGATTATTTTTATTAGATAATCATGGAATGGGATGGGATGAAATGACATTAATAATTTTATTTTTTTTTTCAACCATATAAAATAAAATAAAAGTGATCATAAGAAGAAAAGCCTATTTATCTTTAATTTATCCTTTTCAGCTTTGAATTCTGTTGCACTATCATCGGGACATAACCTGATCTCGACATTGACCAATAAAAGAAACGGGAAGATCTTTAGTGAGGTATCTGTAAGGAACGAGCCTTTGAGTATTATTTACCTACGCCGAGTTATTAAGGTGCCTCGACGACGACGTCACTACTATGCCAACTGGTGATAATATATGTGTCGATGTAGAGTCGAAGATAATTTCATTAGTCTAATTGCCCCTCCTCTACTCTAAAGAATTTGGAAAAATAATCCCCAAATGACGGTTAGGGCGTACAAACGTGGGTAATATGAGTGACACGTGGTGTACAGAGGTTAGATAGTTATAATGGTTGGAAAGAATAACCACCTTAGATAGGCGAGAATGGATATTTATTGTATAAGAATTCTCATTAGAGGACAAGAACTCTCATAAGTGAGAAGACACTTGTACTTTCCCGAATATAGTGAAAAACCCCCCGGACACAGAGACGACATAGTTTCCATTGAGGCAAATCTCTATAAATCTCTTTGTGTTCATCATTTTCTTGCATTAATTCGCGGAAGAGGTAATCTTGAGTGCAACCTAGTGAGGACAATTTGAGTTGGCATATTTTCACTACAAATTCTATTAGGATGTAAAAATTATAATAAAATAAAAAACATAGGATGTTTTTCTTTCTTTTTTTTCCCTCTCCTTTTTTCCATTTTTTTAATTTCCGAAATGATATGGTTTCAAACCTTACTACTTATGATATAATCAAGTATAAAATTGCTGATAATTAAACAATATCTATAACTACTTTACTTCTAATTTTAGTGGCAATTTAATACCTGACTCCATTATTAGGTATAAAGTACAAATTTCCACCTTCTTAAGTTCAAAACAATAATAATACTAATAATTGGCCGGAACAATAAACAAACTGATTACGCCTAAATTGTGTGTCGATTAAACGGTCAATTGTAGCACAATAAGGACGGTCGATCCCATGAGGAGACGATAAAAATAACAAACAAGAAAGATTAATGAAAAATAAACATTAGAGAGATAAGCTAATAAAGAAAATAAAAGATAGATGTTTTTGAGATTTTTGATAATAAAATGAAACAGATAAAAATAAAATAAAGAAAAAATAGGTGAGGAATTTTGAATGCTTTTGTTCAAACTCATAATTTCAATTCTATAACTCAATTGCACGTTTCATATCCCAAACATGCAGTCAGAAGATATGATTTGAAAGAACAAATAATAGAAAAAGTATTTGACCGAATTAATCTCTTCTCATTAAAGCAAGCACAACTATTCTTATATATCATTCGAAAGTGACAAAATACCCTATGGCAGAATGCAGTAAGGGATGTTCAAATAAAAATAACTGAAAGAAAACTACCCGTCACTAGTGATTTAATGCACTGAATATAATAACTAGAACTGTTGTTACTATAGAAATAATTATTATAAACACTACGTATAAGAGCATAAAATGAACCAAATTTATAAATGTTGAATAACAAATTGAATTCAAATAAAACAAAAGAATGCAAACAAATAAAATCCACTCAAGACTTAGCCTTTCACTAGCGATGTCTCACTCACAAAAGATATGTCACTCACCTCACATTGATAAGAAAACTAAGGAAACAAGAATTAAAAATAAACTGAAATATATTAAATATTGCAACCTCACAATTCTTGAATAGCTAATACAATAGGCATAGCCCTCTATATATATAGAGTTTTAAAAACTCAGCCAAACATGGAAACAAAGTAAAATGAGAAACTAAATGTTACAAATAAAAATAATCAAATAAAATAGATCATAAAAGAAAAGGAAACTAAATTAAATTGACTAATTGAGATAGAAATCCAGATCCCACTGATTTCAAATTAGCTTGATTGAAGCACAAAATAGGATCTGCTGATGAAGAAATAAGGAAACAAATTGTTTCCACGTGGCGATCTAGGATTGGAAGAAGATGTTGACGAGGCCATGTGGCGCACGAAGATTGGGTGCACAGAGAAAGTGGCCAATAGCTGGATTGAGTCGCTGACACAAGCGAGCCCCACTGGGTGCAAAGGAAGCTCCAACTCACTGGGGAAGAGCTGGGGACGTGCTCAATCGGACGGTTGAGATTGATTGCTGGGCGCACGTGTTGATGACACGTTGAGGGCGCACTGGAATGCATTGCACATTGGGGCACACCGACTGACTTGGGCTACTATAGACGCCCGCGTGGCATGCTCTAATTAGTGGAAAGGAGTTGTAGCTCAGGCTCCGACTTCGCTCTAAGCTAGTAGCTGACATGGCTCTTTGTGTATGATTTTTTGGCACTTATTTTAAATATGCAAATAATTAAGCTAAAACTATCCATTTTCCAATTAAATCATTTTGAATAAAAAGTATGATAATGTATAATTAAAACTTAAATAATTTAGCATTTACACAATAATAAACACCAAAGAAAGTGCACTTTTGTGTACTAATTACAGTCAAAATATTTATTTGTCTATTAAGAAAAATATATGTGGATGGGAATCATCAATTGTTGTTGGATAATATATTTTTATTTTATTTTGAAATATAATTATAGATATACTAATCAAATTTAACTCTACCTAAAGTTGCAGGATTCGAATTCCTTCATCTCAAAGTTAAAAAAAAAAAAATGGTGGTTTAGTGTAACTTTAGGTGTCGTCCAGTTCTTTGGTTGCTTATAGCTAGTAAATTATGTTATATACGGAAAGGTAGCAAATTATAGATAAGAAATTTGGCATTGAATAAAAATAAGCTTTATTAAATTCTGATTAACTCTCAAAATTCTCATAAACTAGGGTTTCCCTTTATGTGAAACTTCCACTACTGCCACTGTCATGGCCGGCGACGGTAATCAGCAGTTCGGTGATCTCAGTGGGGATGGAGTCAGAGGGTCCTAATTGGGAGTTTCTCGACTAGATCTAACTCAGCGAGCTTCTAACTATTTGGGATCCGGTAAGGCCTTGGTGATCCGATAGTTGGTGCGGCGATCTCTTATCTCCAAGCGAGCCGATTGATTTCCTCTGAGTTGTGGCGTGCGGCGTAGTAGTTGTTCCATGTTGGGTGAGAATTTAGCGGGTGATGGTATTTTATATTCATGCTTTGCTTTTGTGTTTTATTTTTAATTTTGTAATAAAGGAGATAGCTCCCCCACCTTCAGTTTGTTTTTATGTATGGGTTTCGCTTGAGTTATTTTCTAGCGATATATGTCTATGGATTCCGTTAGCATTAGGGCTAATGCGGAGTTTGTTGCAGTCTCTGTGCTACAAGTGACTGTCTCTTGATCGATCAAAGTATTCTATCGATTGTAGATATTTTTTTTTAAAGCTTTGTATATGCTTGATTATAAGATTGTCGAGGAATTTGAAGAATTTTCCTGTCACCAAGTCTCGGCTTATGTCATCCTTACTGAGCATCATCAGATTTTACTGATAAAATTGATCTTTGTTGAGGGTTATGTCTATTATATCACAAGGTTATGTCATCTCTGGTCACTACTACAGAATGCGGATTTCACGACGGAGCTTTCACGACTATTTTTAAAAACGGTCGTGGAAAGTTAGGCAAAAACACGGGGTAGAACACAGTTTTCAAAAATCGTCGTGGAAGCCGAGGCTTTCACGACGGTTTCTATAATAGCCCAGATATGCTAGGATCGACCCTCAAGTCATCAGCCATAAGCTAACTATGGATCCTAATCACAAACTCGTCCGTAAAAAATGTAGAAAATCCAGGCTAAATCGAAATTGAGTCGTCAACGAGGATTTTCATTGACTCCTCGAAGCAGGTTTCATCTGTGAAATGCAGTACCCCGAGTGGCTTGCTAACATTATGGTGGTCAAGAAGAAGAATGGGAAATTGCGAGTTTGCATCAATTTCATCGATCTCAACAAAGCTTACCCGAAAGACAATTTTCCTTTACCGCACATTGATCGGCTCGTGGACGCGACCATTGGCCACTAGTTGCTATCATTCATGGATGCATTCTTAAGAAACAACCAGATCCTCATGCACCCCGATGACCAAGAAAAAACCCTTTTCATTGCCGAACGAGAGATCTTTTGTTATAAGGTCATGCCGTTTAGATTGAAAAACACGGGATCAACCTATCAACGACTCGTCAACAAGATGATCTCACACCTCATAGGTAAGACCATGGAAGTTGATATTGATGATATGCTTGTTAAATCTTTACGAGTAGAAGATCACATCACTCACCTCGAGGAATGCTTCCAACATCTTTGGCAATACAACATGTGGCTCAACCCTACCACGTACTCTTTTGGGGTCACATCCGGTAAATTCCTCGGTTACTTAGTACCTAAAAAAGGATTGAAGTAAACCCGAATCAAATACGAGCTGTCATCAATATGCCATCACCAAAAAAAAAAAAAGATATCTAGAAATTGGCTGGTCAAATCGCCGTTCTTAGTCAATTCATCCCGAAGTCCTCCGATCGATACTTACCCATTTTCACACACCTCAAAGGTAGCAAGACCTTCAACAGGGACGAGTCATCTGAGGCAGTGTTTCAAGGGTTGAAGCAATTTCTGACGACTATTCTACTGCTCGCCAAACCGGTCGATGGTGAGTCATTTTTATTATACTTATCAATTTCTAATACTGCTGTTAGTGCAGCCCTTGTTAGAGAAGAATGAAGAAATCAATAGCCCATCTACTACATTAACAAGACGCTGCTCGACACGGAGACCCGAAATGCAAAAATGCACTTTCACTTTCGTCCAAAATGGTGTGTTTTGGACGAAAAACTTTCTTTTTTTTTAGTCCTTTAATTTTCTTTTTTTTTTCTTTTGTCCTTTTTTTCTTTTTTGTTATTTTAGAGCTTTTTTTTTTTTTTTTTTTGTAGCCCTTCAATTTTCTTTTTTTTTTTCCTTTTTTTTCCTTTTGGCCTTTTTTCATTTTTTTTCATTTTAGTCATTTTTCTGTGTTAGTCAATTTTTTTACATATTAGTCTATTTATTTTTTTGATATTTTTTTTCATGTTTTTTTTTAATTTTTAGATACTTTATTGTTTTTTTTAATTATTTTTTAGCTCTATTTTTTAACTTATTTTTTTTATTTTGGCCTTTTTTAATTTTTTTTTAAATTTTAGTCCCTTTTTTTTATCCCTTCAATTTTCTTTTTTTTTTCTTTTGGCCTTTTTTATTTCTTTTCATTTTTAGTCTTTTTTTTTTCTGTATTAGTCCTTTTTTTTTACATCTTAATCATTTTATCTTTTTATACTTTTTCTATATTTTTTTTAATTTTCAAATATTTTTTTTTTCAAGCACTATCTTCTAATTTATTAATTTAATTTCCCCTTATTTAAATTGATTCTCTCAAATATGACACATGTTTTTAGACTAATCTATATAAATAGGTTAATTTTGGTAAGCAAGTAGTGGGTGGTAAAAATCGTAAATAGTTGGCTAAAAGATGCCCTATTCTATAGCGTATCACTTTAAATGCACCTTCTATGTTTTCCAGCGAAACCCCGCCCCAAATCGTACTCTCTCCTTCTCTCTTCATTTCTCCGCTCTTTCTCTCTCCTAGAGGATTTTCTCTAGAGAGAGAAAGACTCCGCCATTTCCCACTCTTGCCCTCTCACTGACACCCCAACCCAGAGAGAGACCAGGGCCAAATCAGTAAATTTAGCAACCGAGTTAGGGAGAGGGAGAGGGAGATGGAGATGGAGATGGAGGGGAAAAGCAAGAAGTACGGGGTGCTGCTGTGCGCGGAGGACACGGAGTACGTGAAGAAGGTGTACGGAGGGTACTTTGGGGTTTTCGCGAGAATGCTGGAGGAGGAAGGGGAGACGTGGGACCTGTTCAGGGTGACACGTGGAGAGTTCCCGGAGGACGATGAGATCGAGACGTTCGACGGGTTCGTTGTCACCGGAAGCAGCAAAGACGCCCACGGAAACGACGCCTGGATCTCTCGGCTCTTGTCGTTTCTCAAAACCCTTGATTCCCTGAAGAAGAAGGTCCTCGGCGTTTGCTTCGGCCACCAGGTAAATATTCTTTTCAATAATTATTAACTTTTTTTATTTTTTATTTTTTCATCTTGCATTCAGAAAAGAAATTATATATATATATATATATATATATGTGGGGGTGGATGAGTGAGGGAGGTAACTTTAAGATCTCATTAACGAAAAGATCTCATTAAGAAGAGATCAGAGGTTGGAATTCCCAATCGATTTAGATCAGTGTCTTTGTTTACGTGAACAGAAAACCACCAGATCTTTTTTTAATAAAAAATAAAATAAAATAAAATAAAAAGAAAGGAAGTTATATCCCCTTCTTTAAAAAAGAAACATCTCTTTTTTTTTTTTTTTTTTTTTTTTTTTTTGTGTGTGTTTTATAACTGATTACATATTTCTCTTTTGGGGGTAGATTTTAATGTACATTTCTGTTTTTTTTTTTTAATTTAGTTTTTGCGACATGTATGTTGGGGTAGATGTAAGAAGCTTTTTTTTTTTTTTTTTTTTAATATTTTTTGCAGATTGCTGGATTTTTATTTTTATTTTTTTGAGTCTAGAAAAGCCACCTTAGCATTACGGTAGCTGTGTGTGGGTTATGCTTGTTTATTATGTATGTATATATATGTATATATTTATTTAGTTAAACTGTTGGTTTGTGGGTGTTTTACCTTTTTTTAAAAAGAACTAACTTAGCATTGAGGTAGATTTCAGAAAATGTGGTTACTTTCTTATTAGCGATATTTCAAAATGTAAAAAATAACAATAAAAATCATTTTATTTTTTTGTTTTTGGTGAATTTTTTGTTGTTTTGCTTGATTACTCTACAATATTTTCTATTAATTTTTTTATGAGTACACGTTTTCTATTAATTGTACGAAGGGATTTTAGCCTCATAAATGCATGTCAAAATGTTATAGGTTTAAAAAGAATAATTGAATTTTTCTCTCTTTTTCCAAAAAATCAGGAGTGAAAAAGTGTCAACTCGACTAGAGTAGATTTGAATGGGAATATCGCACAACCTTCCTCGTTTTTCTATTTATTTCTTTAAGATTGATGATTTTTTTTTCCCCTTAATTTTGATACTTTCTTTTGTTAGAAAAATGGAAATAAAAAGAGATCTGAAAATTTTTATTGAATTTGGGTGTTTTTGGTAATTGGCATGGTATTTTATTTAGTCATGTGAATAATGCGGTTAGGCCCTCTTTGTCCATTTCCAACTTTCCAATGGAAGCGAACGTATGTTATTCCAAAAGAAAATAGCGATAGGTTCTAAAACAAAACAGATATAACTAAATAAATAAAAGAAAAGAAAAGAAAAAAGGACGGAAGCTATTAAATGGGTCTACTTTTTTTTTTTTTTTTTTTAAGACAATAACTTATACACTTATATCTTATTGGTTAGAGAAAATTATTGAATAAATAATTCATTTAGTTCCTAAACTCTTAATATTATATAGCTTTAATTTCTAAATTATTTTTTATAACTGATATGATTATAAAATATTAAAAATATTATTACAGTAATATTTTTTTGTTAATTTTTTGAACATCTCTTTCTAATTATATTTTTATAATTTATTTATATTTTTTGTACTTAACTTTTGACGAATAATTTGATCACTACTTTTTTAAAAATATTATATACAATATTTTATAATTATTATGCTCCTATCCTTTTTAGATAATGATGACGCCTTTTAGAAGAAGAGCAATAAAAAAATGAATACAAGTTTTGCAGAAAAAAAAATGATAATAAATAAAGAAATTGACGTTGCGGATGTTGCATCCCGAAATATCTGGAGTAGGGGTGTTCATGGATCAGTTTATATAGATTATATCTCAATTCATGACATTTAGATTGGGATTTTCTCAATCTATAATCAATTCATAAAACTTCCAATCTAATCCAATCTAATCCAATCTAATCTGTAGATCTCAGATTACACAAATTGGATTCACAGATTCATTACGAAAAATTTAAAAACTAAAAAATAAAAAATATAATGCTTAAACATAAAATAGTTCAATAAAATTACAATACAATTAACTTGAAGTCTTCAATTATTAGCTAAATTATAATATTAAAATACATCACAATAACCAAATATGGATTAAACTCAAATTAAAATATTCATACTTATCAACTTAACCAATACTTGTTAAATTGTTTTAGAGATAAAATAAATATGTATTTATAAAAATATATATATATATATAGTTTGGATTGACAGATTACACGAATTTAAAAATCTTCAATTCGTAATCTAATTCGTAACATTCAGTTTGAGAAAATCTCAATTCATAACTAATATATTAGTCTCTCACCTCATTCTAATTCAGTGAATTGGATTGAATTAAGTTGGGTTGGTGGATTAGGTTAACACTCCTAATTTGGGATGTTGTCCAATAGACTTTAAACTCATTGTGCCAGTGGTCTTCTGTCCGTACGATTATAGCTTTGTTGTCGTCCTTGATAGATTTGGTGTGTCAACGGTTTGGATTTATTGCCGACTCTGATAATAAGATTCCATTTCAGGACATTCTGATTGGCTCCGTATCTTATCCACCTAACACCCTGTCGCGTGGAGTGCACTTATCAAATAGTTTTCCCAATTTTTTTTTTTTTTTTTCCCTCTTGCATAATAAAACTTGTCAATAATATTCAACACAACGCATTAACAGAGAGTCATTAATAAGGAGTGAGACTTAGCATGTCTTTGGATTACGGGTTAAAATTTAAGTTTTTATCTAAACTTTTATATATTTTTTTAAAAATCAATAAAAATTATAAAAAATTCTTAAAAAATTAACTAATTTTAATATAAAAATTTTATTTCAAATTCGTGTTTGAAACAAACCATTAAGCTATTTGACTCATAAACAGTACCCATCATCTTTTAAATGCTGTGGACCTCATATATAAATAAGATATTAATTTTTTTAAGGGGAATTCATCTCTCACCTCTTACTAACAAAATTAAAAACTAACTTTTCATCAAACATATCATCATTTTTAATTTAATTATTTTCGTCATATACAGGTAACCATATTTATTTTATTCCAATTCCTTCTAATTCTTTAAGAAAGTAAACGGTATAATCAAAATTTAATTCCCCTTATAATTTACTTACTTAATGGATTTGTAAACACTTTTATAAACATCTGGAATTTATTTCTGTGAATTTTTTTTGGAACTTATATCCTATTTTTGTCCATGTCCTCACTAGTAGACGTGCTCTATATGCTAAGTAATTTATTTTATAACTAAAATATAGAAAATAATTAACTTCAAAATCGAATTCTAATTTTGGAAAGTGAGCAAATGATTCTTTTTTAGGAAAATATTTAGGGAGCCTTAACAAAATATAAGAATTTATACTTGCCAAAAGTAGAAGAATAAATATGTTCTAGATTGGGAAGCTACTTGGAAGATAAGAATATTTTTTCCCCCTTTACAAAATACGGTAAGGGTATTTAATGTATGAAATTGTTTACATATATGTGTGTAGATATATAATGGTCAGATGTTCTATTTTAATATTTTATAATAGAGTAAGATATGACATTAAGTACGTTATTTTATTTTAATTTTTGGCTTAAATAATAGAACAATATTAGGTATATTAATTCTAATTTTAATTTTGAATATTAATTTATGCAGTAATAGTGAGTTATTTTATTTCATTAATAGATATAATCTTTTAATTTAATTGATGAGACAATTGTTTAAAGACCTAACAGTAAAAAAATTAGAATATGTTATATCGTGTAAGTTAGTACTTAAAAATTGATATTACAATTAGTGTCTTCCTTTTAGCAACTAATTAAGATAATTGAATTTTGCCCCTAAACAATCTTTTGGGGACCTAACCTTACCTTAATGAGGTGTTAGTGCAGACTCTGAGGTGGGCCCTACTGGTTGGGCACCATCTTACGTTTGTTAAATTTTGGATGGCCAGTTGGGTCACATGGCTGGCAATGTGCCAGCTAAGAACCATACAACCCAATATAAAGGCAGTAAATGCTTACCCTATAAATCACTTGTACACCTCCTAACTATTAAACTAAAACGTTTGAAACAAAAAATAAAAAACAAAAAAACAAAAAATCATATGCCCTTCCGTGGCCATTGCATTGGGTGTCATAACATCCACTCATTTTACAACTCCGCCGACCTAGTTCGGTAGGTTTTAATGTTTTTTGTGTTTTTAAATTTATTTTTGGCTGAGTTTTTTGTGTGCTTTTTTTTTTTCCCCCTCACATAATGGGTTTAAAATATGATGTGATTATCTGTCGAGTGAATAGATTGTGCAATGTTGAACTTTGTGATTGGATTAGGAAACATGATTATACGAATGATTTTATTTTCTTTAAGGTAAAAAAAACACACACACACACATATTTTAATAAGACCTACAGGCTTCTTTTTTTTTTTTTTTTTTTTTTGGCCTTGCAATATGTATTTTTGTCATAGGAAGTCCTATGAATAATAGTCTAGACCACTTCATTAGATGAGATATGCTATTTAATTGGAAAATCAGTCCAATTAGGATAAGCCTCCACATAATATTTTTTTCTTTTTTTTTTTTTTGGCTCGGAAAAATACACAATGTTATCTTAGAGCTAGTTAATTTATAAAGGACAAACACCTCATGTGGAAACTTTTGTTTTAAACAAAAACTTATGTGGAGACTTGTCGTTATGGAATGATTTTCCAAAATAATACTAATAATGATAACAACATTTTGTATCGTTATATATACATATATTATATATTATCATTAGAAATCTAACTTTGCCCCTGATAAGGACAAAGGGAATGTGTATTACATGTGAAAAACTTTTGCGTCTCACAAAGCACAGTTGTCGGTGGACGAATCCCACTTGACTCGTGGAAAATACGTGGTGACTCTTTATGGTGTTGATTTTTTTATTATTATTATATGATATTATAATAAATTGTTGTATGATATAATAAAAAATATTTGCCTTTATGCCTAGGGCAGTCCATATGTGTCCAATAGTTGAAGCAAATATCCTTTTTAACTAGTTTCGTAGTCATATATAGTGGCATGGCAAAACGTTGATGGGTTGTCCCTATTCATGTCGTAGTAATATATATATATATATATACACACACACACACACACACACATATATATAAACGCTTTTTTTTCTCCCAATGAACTATATATTCTTACTAAAATTTGTTCTTTAAGCAATCCTTTTGTCCTTTTTTCAATTATTGCATATTTATTGTTATTAGTATTGTGTTTGTTTGAGATTGACATATAGATTTGTATGGTACGATTGATTGCAAATGCATGCGATGATGATCACCGTAATGATATGAAGCAATATTTTTAATATTATTATTTTGGGTGATAAAGCATTGAATATAGCTAAGGGGTACCAGAGGTACCCTCACCATATTACGTGGATGAAAAAGGGTAAAAATAAATTTTTTTTTTAAATAAGATAGACCTCACTTTTTACCAAATAACATGTCATGTAGAGAGCCACCTCAGATGGTATAAAACACTAGAGGTCCCCCAGGCTTTACTCTAAAGCATTTAGGTATTTATATATATAGCATTATTCATTCCCCAAAATGTTGCATCTTTATCGGATGCTTTTTGGCTCATGTAATTATAATACAATTTTCATTTCTGCTAACTTTACCTTGAATCGTGCAAACCAAAAATTATATATATATATATATATATTTCTTTTTTTAATATGTTGTTCTTTTGTGCAATAATTCAAAGTGGTACATATTTTGGCCTTCAAAAATAGGGAAAATTGTATGATTTTGACATTTTCTTTTTCTATTTGGTGTATACAATTTAGTAGTGTTGTCAAATAGAGAAAAGGAGACACTAGTTGGCATAACTGCATGATTGCCTTGACGAAAGTTATATTAAATTGGCCTAAAAAAGTTGGCGATGCCTTTTTTATTCCAAACTTTTTATTTTAGTCTTGCCTTTTGGGTGCGCTTCACAACTTCATTGTGCAAATGGCTTTTGGTTGTTCAAAAGGAAAACAAGTACATTTTTTATTAGTTTATGCACACATTATAAATGTTGTTCATTTCTATTAGTATTATAATAAGAATTTGCCTTTCCGCAAAATAATATAAATTAAAGCCCCCCAATAATTGATCACTGTTTTATACTCAAAATTAAAATTTTTTCTTAAATGTTTTGTCTCACCAAAATTTGAATTGTAAGTTTGAATTTATGAGCCAAACGGCTTTATCTTTTAAAACCATCCACGGCTCTCTAACAAGAATTCCAAGCTTTACATACTGTTATCTAGGTTTCTTCACTCATTTTGTTTCTAGAGACATCTTTTTTTAATTCTCATTCGTTTTGTTACTCTCCTTAGCTTAATAATGTTTGCGTCCTCATTTTCTTTCTATTTACCACATTAGTCGCTTGTGATATGATTTAGATACTAAGCCGAGCACTGGGAGGAAAATCAGGCCGTTCAATCACGGGGTGGGACATAGGAATCAGGACCGTCCACTTCTCATCGTCGTCAAAATTCTTTTCGTCGCTGAAAATGCCAGACCTACTCTCCATCTATGAAATTCACCGAGATGAGGTATTTTTTTTGTCCTCAAAATTTATTTTAAGAAAAAAAGTTTGTGTTTCACAAAAATGTTACGTTTAAAGTGACAATTAAAACCTCTATTGTAATATAAAATTAGGTATGGGAACTTCCTCCAAAGGCTGAGCTTATTGCGTGGTCTGATAAGACTGGAGTGGAGATGTTTAGATATGGCGACCACATTTTGGGCATCCAAGGCCACCCTGAGTACACCAAGGACATACTTCTCAACCTCATTGATCGTCTAGTCAAGCTCGACTACATCGAGGTATGTTCATATCCGATCAAACCCTAATCTCCGATCAGTTTCTCATATAGTCGACATATATCTACGAATTCATTTCGTAAGCATCATAATTTCCTTTATTTGTTCTAGGACTCTGAAGCTGAGGAGTTGAAGAAGAAGGTAGAGGCGCGTGAGCCGGATAGGGAGGCGTGGAAGAGGCTGTGCATTAGCTTTCTCAAGGGCGGATTATGATGGTGAAAGCTCAATTTCTAGAAGGAAACCCCAGAAAAGAATGGAGAAGTGGGTGACAGGAGAATTGTATATATAAGGTGTCTTATGAAGGTTTTGAAGGAGTGTGTGTTAGGGAAGTGAGCAAGAGAGGAATTGTCAGTGCTTAACTACTACTACTGCTAATAAAAATCTAATCAGTTATTGGAAAATTCTCTCTCTATTTTAGGTTTTTGACGAGATAAATGCTAGGGACACTAACTCTAATTCTTACTTTTGATTACCAACCGATGTGGTATATGAATTGTCTTTATTTTATTAGTAAGTGTTTAAAGTATAGTCATATCAATTGATTATATCTACCAATGAAAATATAACATGTGAGTTGATACTTAAAAAGTTTGGATTATAATAGGTGTCCTTAGTACTACTCTTTTGATAATATTGATGACTTTAAACCTCAATTTCCACTCAATAGTTGGCCGTGCACGATTTGTTTGTTTATTAAAAAAAAAAAAACATGAATGGTGTGTGATTAACTTCTAAAACTATGTTAAATAATTTACAGTAGCAATTATAGTTTAACGATAATTTCACACTTGATTTCAACAAAAAGTGCAGAGTTCGAATTCCCCACCTACAAAGTTTAAAAATAAAAGGTTATAACAATTTCATAATCAATGTCAAATTTATCATTTAATTTATATTGATTGCCATCTTGATTTTTTATCTCATCATTATAATTTTATCCTTTTTAAACTATTTAAATACTAAGTTTATTTTATGAGTTTGAAAACTTAATAATGATAACAAAAGCTAAAATAACACTAGAAATACCGTTACATATAATGGAACACAAAAAAGGATAATGACATATATAATATTTTTTTTTTAACAAATGTAATATTGACATTAATTTGTAAATTGGACATGGTCTAAGAATGTAATGCTAAATTATTATGCCAATGATAAATTTTAGTATTTGGATTAAAATACATGTATTTTTTAATGGAATGCTATCTTTAATATCAAATTTGTGATATTAACTTTGTGACAAATTTATCATAAGATATGGTCAATTCCAAATTTAATACATTTGATTTTTATTGGTTGTTATCTTAAGTTTTTCACATAATTTAATACCATACGTTTATTTTTAAACCATTCAAACTTCAAAATTCATTTAAATAATAATGACAAAAATTAGAAATAATATTAAAGATAACATGACTCATTGAAATATAAAGGAAGATAATGTTATTTTTTATTTTTTTGAGACACATTATATTGGGATAAATTAATGTGTTAGAGATGGGGTACTATATAGTTTGTAGTCTAACTCGTGCTATTGCTGTTTACTCTGCCCTCACTAGCCATTTTGATAGGGCATTTCAATTGGTAGCTAATAGATAACGATCTTAGAGTGTGGGATTACAATTAGAGCCTACTCTTTATTGATTACGATGCCTGGCATCATTGTTGTCTAGTAGCATTTTTCAAGGGGATAAGGGTGAAAAAAGAAAGAGAACGCAAATATTGAAATTTGTAATCTTTCAGCATTATTAACATTGGAAATCTGTGTTTCAACCAAAAAAATACATTTGAAATATGTGGACAAAAGTCTCACATTGACTAGACATGAAATTGAGAATTGGTTTAAAAGGATTTGGCTTATTCTTCTACTACGTTAATCTCTTCAGGAAGTCACCAAATTTTCTCAGGAATTCATCTTGTATGTGCACATTATTACATCTGAAATCTGATCTTTATACCAATTGTTTAGGGCTTAAGGGTTCCATAAAAATGGACTCTCTAGTTGGAAACTCTCTAGTAACGTAGGATTTGTAAACAAAAGTCATACATTGTCTAGATACAAAATCAAAAACGAATTTAAAAGTGTTTGATCTACTACTAATAGGTTAATTTTTTAGAATGGAATTCAAGACCACAAAAATTAACTATATTGACTAGGATATAGGTTTCATTAATAGCAAAATGATAATATATATATATATATATATATATTTCCTCTTTGGCTCGAGATGGTGGCACCACCAACTCCTAGCATGGCACGTAATCCAAAGAACTCGCAACTATTTTACTTGCTTCAAAGGCAAATAGATGATTTTTTGGACTATTATGAAACATTTATGTCAACAACGTAAGATAATCATAATCATGAGAGATTCCAAATAATAAAGTCAAATTGTTATCTATAATAATCCATCCTAGCGAATAATCTAATCACCTTAAAAAATAAAAACAGTTTATCATTGAAAATTCATATAGGCTAAAACTCTAAAGATATCAACCAAAACAGGGTAAAACCTTGAAAGCCTGTGATTTTACCTAACAAAGTCACTTTAAACCTCATCACTTTTTCTTCTACAAATATTTTACCTTAGATTTCATTATTCACTTATCACCGCACACTTGTCTCTCAAATCGTTCATATTATTGCTATTATTTTATCTTTCACTTTATTCTAGATCACTTGGTTGACTTGAGTGTCAGTGTTAACGCTCAATTTGCAGGTTTTTTTTTTTTTTTTTTTTTTTTCCACTCTTGTTCTCTACTTATCTTCATCGATTTAGATTCGTAGTCATGGTGCGTCCGTGATCATCTTTCCGACAAATTTAACTACGGATTTCAAGCTCTACAATCATGATATATGGTGTCCAATTAATTGCCTGACGACTTTTAGTAAAGGGCTTTTTTTTTTTTTTTTTTTTTTGTCCCCTTATTTCGATTTGGATCCTTTTTTGTTTCATTTTGTTGTCCTTTTCAAACGTAATTTTAAGCATAAGTATCAAGCGATCTAAAGAGAAGGAGTGTAACAATTTGCTTCTGAAACTCGATGTTGACCATCTAATAAGAAACAATTGTCAAACCAATTAAAGGGCCATGAAAGGGATCAGATTGTGAGAAATCAAGAATCTATTTGATTGATTAGCTTAACCATGAAGAAATTAAGACTTGCACGATCGATCGGATCCCTAGGGATTGGAAGAAGCTAAAATTGGTGGAAACCAGGCCTAAAATGAAAATTGTCGACAATGACAAAGTTCAAAGGTGTCAGGAACTGCTTCTCCTTTAATCTCTCGCTCTCCTTTGCCATCGAGAGAGCCTCTTCGCAAGAGAAACCGATGGCAATAGGCTTATTGCCATGCAAATTTCTCTTTCCGAACTTTTGACCTTCATTGCCGATGATTAAACTTGAGGGCAGAGAAATAGGATTTTTTTAGGGTAAAATAATTTACTTGTGGGAGCTCTTCAATAAGTATGATTGGATTAACATTTTGTAGATATAATCTAATGTATTTTGCCACAATTCTCGTTTACTATAAAAGTTAAATTTTTTAGCTTTTGTAAAAAATTTGTAGTTTAAATACTTAGTGTCAATTTTTTGCTATTAAATATAATTTGTAACTAATGATAAATATTTAGCTCCAAATTAATTTGTATCACTAAAAATTATCTTTATTTTGTAGCTAAAACTACAATTTCTTGTAGTGAATTAACGTAGCATTTGGTAAACTATAATCAAGCTAAATTATTGTGGATGAACAAAATAGTTAGTGCAGGAAAATGATTACTTTTAAGTGGTTGTCACACAAGTATTCATTTATTGTTTTATATTATTTTCTAGTTTAACATACAACAACTCACTTTTATTTGTTTTTCATAATTGAAAAAATCCTATAAATTTTCCAGATTTTATTGAAATGCCACTATTATTTTTGTTATTTTGGTACTATAAGATACATAGAGAATGTTGTTAATTTAAAAAAAAAAGTATAATAAAAAATAAAACGTCAATTAACTATTAAAGTAAACAAAATAAACTTTTATACAAGGGGTTAATTGTTTTGTATCACTGTCATGACACATTATTCCAATAAGATTAATAATGATCAAGACAGTCACATTATTCTGACAAGATTAATAATGATCAACAATCATCACTTTATTATTTGTGGCTGTCAACGACTGACATATAGAAAAATAATAAAATAAAGTCAAAACCAATGATATTTATATATTTCATTTTATTTTATTGACAAACAACATTTTTTTATCCATTTGGTGCTAAAAAATATATATATATCCTTGTAAAACAAACTAATAATAATAATAATAATAATAATAATAATAATCCTAAATCCCAATTTCTATTCTGTAATATCCCACCAATTTAAGGTCGTAACATAAATAAATTTAAATGAAATTTAAATTCGATTTATTAAATACTAGACCGTTGTAGTAAACATTTGTTTTGCCGATAAGCCCTTAGATATTTTTAAGTAGATAAGCATCTCATGTAGATAAGAGTTGTCGTTTAAGTTTGCCCATTGATTCATAAGCATGTGGTGTTATGATATAGTGCCATGACATGCTTGATAGGTATGATAATTTAGCTCCTAAACTTGGTGTTTTGAGGCCACAAGAAGAAGGAAAGGACGTGATAAAATAAGGAAATGTCATTTGGATTGCTAGTTAACTTAGCTTTGATTAGTCATACGCTTCGCTGTCAACAAGTAAGATTCCTGAAGGTTGCCTATTTAAAGATGATAAGGTGATTTGTTTCACCAAGTGAATTATGATCAAGAGAAGGAAAAAGAGAGAGAGAGAGAGGATTGTTTTTACTATGTTGCATGCAGTTAATTGATGTAATTATACTTTCCACTGTATTATTTGAATAGTATTATGTTTTGAAATATGTTTTCAATTATGCAATTGTTATTATTATAATGTTTGAAGAAGTCTAAAGAAATTACTTTTATGTGTGTAATGAAATCTCATGTTTATTAGAACCAACCCAGATAAAGATCAAATGCCAAATCCTTTAGGAAAGAGTTTCAAGAAAGGGATCATGGAGAAAAACAAGGGTTCATATTATTCTTGTGATGTAGTCTGTAAAATCTTTAAGATCAAGATATTGACTGAGTCAGAAGTTCAAGGCCCTATAATAAGTTTAGTTATTTTTTAGACTTGAGATTTGTATTGTAAGAATATATATAGTATTTATTTATATTAAGTTTGAAGTTTTAGTTAGCTAACGTTCTTTTCGAGAAAGGTGTTACATACTCTCTTCAAATCCCAAATCAGCCACAAAAAAAAAAACAAAACAAAACAAAACAAGCAAACAAACAAACCACCCAAATACCGAATGGGGTCAGCCCAACCTGACCCCAACGCTTCCTCAATGAATCCAAATGGGGTCAGCCCGACCCCGACCCGGCTTGGATCAGGGTACTAAATAGTGACTCTATAACTGAAGGTGTTAAACAACACTCAATCACTTAGCATCTGACCATCAGGCTTAAATGCCATCAAGCTCAAGGCAACCTACCATGCATATCCGAGATAACCACCGGCATGACCCATGTGCATCAAGATGCTCTACCGCTTTTTCGCTCGAAGAAATCACAAAAAAAGAAAACAAAAACAAAGAAAAAAAGAACATGAAAACAATTTCAACTCGTCTCTAAGCAATGCTTCGAGGTTGGCACTCCATACCATTGCTTCCTTTGATTACCATATAACGTTAAATTGCCATACCAGTTAAATGCGATATATCACCACAAAGCATACAACAAAGAAAAAATCTCTTATAATCATTTATTGAAAAGAAACCACAAATACTAAAAAGCATCCATCAATACTCGAGAGCAGATCAAGATTATGATGGCAAAGAATTTACTTTACTAAGATTCAAGCTCCCACAATAATAGTAAAAGATGAGTGAACTTAAATGGTCATTTTTTCAGTGTCTCCCAATAAGGGTTATTAAAACACAGCTTCACCATAAATGAACTATCAGTTCACCATTGCAAATACAATAAACTAGAATGACAGTTGCAGAGATGATAGCTGATACTCCCTTGAAAGCAAAGCGATGCTTAGGCATTCAACATGCTGCCAGAATTCTTCCTGCACTCGGACAGCATGTCCATGTAGAACTGACACTTGCTAATGTCGTTCCCATAGCTGTTCAAACACTGCAAGAGAACCACAACAAGTATTAACTATTTAAAGCTTTCAAACCCCCAAGGAAAAAAGGTATCCGAATGAAAATTGGTTTTAAACATAGAAACAGTTACAGTACCGGTCCCAAACACACTTATGAAACAGGTTAAAGATCCATAAGAAGATGTGGAGAAAAAAAATTAAAGACCATCCACGTCTAGTAATAATAAAGACCTATTTTGACACCCACAGATGAAAGGGAAGGGGGAGGGGGGGGGGGGGGGGTTGTGGGGAAAGAAAATGGTTCAACCCCAGTATCAACCACCCGTGCTAACACCCATGAAAGGAAAAGAAAATTATTCAAGTTCAGTATCAAACAACTACGACATGCCTACGTATGGAAACAAATAATGGTTCAACTTAGGATTAAACGCCTATTTTAGTACACCTCCCAAAGGAAATGAATATGGTTTTACTTAAAGAAGCTTAAGACAGTGATAGTGCTAGAAGAGACATATTTTCCTAATTCAAAATCCACTACCTAGTAACCAGAACACCTTCCAGGCATTTATTCAAAGAAAGCAGCTAAAAAACAAATCAAGACATCATATCAATCTGCCACACAACTTAGCATTTCATTTCCAAAAAAATTAAAAAGAAACTAAAGTTTTCATACATCTTGGAATGCCTTGGTGTGAATGCCACATGCATCACTGAAACTATTTGTGGTCGGTGCTGGGGCCGCAGCAGCTTCAGACACCACAGTCTCATGCTGAATAGTTCTAGGACCAAGAACAGAATCTACAGCCCTGTGTGCCACTGCACTTCCAGTGCCAAAGGCCATTCCTACACAACAGAACAATAGCAAACGTAAGACTCTTTTCCAAAGTGATTCTTGATACCAATCACAATGAATATCATGAACTTCCAACAACACAGCTCATTTTCTTGTTAAACAAATCAAATTTCACATACCTTGAGCAATGGTGGATCCAATCCCTCCTAGTATAGAACCACCACCTCCACCTTGTGCTGGAGCCGGAGGAGGAGCATGGTTAACTGCATCAATTCACAAAAAAACGATAAATGAATTTCTTCATTTTTCTTTCAGGGTGTGGAGAAATATAACTTTAAACTTCCTACAGGCAAGAACTGCATAGATTTTCGGAAAATCTAAAACACACAAAAGTAACCAGTACCTGGCTGAGGAGGAGGGCTACGTGCTGCAGGGCGTGGGGCTGCACGAGGAGCAGGTCGTCCTGAGCAAACAGTTACAAGCAACAATAAGTTTATGTATGTACAGACATATTAACATGATTTATATAGACTTTCCACTAACATTGAAAAAAAAAAAAAAAAAGAACAATGAAATGCAAATTGATGCCATTTAACACTGCTATACACACAAATTCTAGTATTTTAACACAGCAAAAAAGTCCTATTTTGATCCCAAGATCACAACACTATACATCATTTCCCAGTTTTAATTCAGGAAAACAACTTTACTGCCATAGCCAAAGTCACAGTGCCAAACTGAGAAAGTCCAAAACTGTTCCGACAAGCATACAACGGACCAACTTCCACAGAACTGTTAAAAGCTCACATTTGTCCTCTTAGGCAACACTTTTCGAAGTTCCATGGGGCACACATTCCACATAAGCAATCAAACGTTCTTAATCTTTGTTAAAAAAAGCATTTCCAATATTTCTTCATGTATTTAGAAGAAGAAATGAATAATAGTCAAAAGCATGGGGAACAAGAACATTTGGAACAAGACTTTTACTCAGGTTCATTCTACAGCTCTACCCGACACAAGACGAGCTACCATCTACAAAATACCAACGAAAAGAAAAAACAAAAAGGGAAATGGCGGTATACAAGCTAGATGAGGAGAGAATAAAGGCAATAGTGTTTGGTATAGACACCTTCCTCTAATCCCTCCATATTAAGAAAGGTTAAAATTGGCATGTTCTGCGAAGGATTTGAAATTCGTCGGTCAAATCCATTCCCTCTTATTTTCTCTCCTACCAAACAAACATGCGTCCCAAAATCTTTCCATCCCCCGCACCCTTCTCCCTCCTTCCACTTTTCTCTCCTACCAAACAGCCACTAAACATTTACCAATTCATCCCTCGCTTACACATCCCCACTCGGAAACCCAAACCTCAAATACCTCTACTGTTCATCAACCTCTATAAACAAATAATTCAATACAAAAATCTCATCCAAAAATGAAGCAAAAAAAACCTAAATCCAAAAACCTAAATATCATCCAATCCAACAACATTAACAGAACCCAATAAAACACCCTTCCTTTAGGGGCTAAAAAAAATGCGGAAAAGAAAGTTTACAACTTCAATCAGGAAAGAGAAAAAATAATCCGAAGTTTACACAACCAAATCGAAACAAAACCCTAGAAATCAAACGACGAGATACAGAGTAAAGAAAATGAAACAACAGAATCAAAATGAACTGATAAAGGAAAAGGCAAAGAATCTCTGACCTCCGGAGCTCCGGCGAGGCATGGCGGCTTTCGGCGGCGGAAGAGATTTGAGACGAGATGACGAAGAACAGAAAACCTAGGAAGAGTCTAGAGAGGTTTGCGTGAGAGAGGGCTTCTACGTTGAGCTCCCCAAAGCCCTGGGATTTCTACTTTTATACTGAAATGACTTGTGATTCCGAGCGGTAGGGACTACGAAGATTGACACGTGTTCATCGTGGATGTAAAGTTGAAGAGCCTTTTCTCTAATTCTTTGACTTTCTCTTAGAGTAACAAATCGTGGCGAGGATAGCATTGATGATCCGTGGGAATGGACGTATCTGATTGTAGCTTTCCAACAAATTCTTGCTTGGATAATTTGAATTGGTGCCCGCTGGCGACTAGGATATTCTTTTGCAAGGTCTTGGTTTGGTTGGTAGACCATGTTACAAGATGTAAGACCAAAGATTGAATATTAAAAAGTTACCCCTATTTGGTTCACCAACTTGAATTGAAAATTTTTGATTTGTGTTAAGATGGATTGGAATTGTATTTTTGAATGGAAAAAAACTGTTTTAAAATGAAAAAGTATACAAAAAAAAAAATTTAATATAGAACTTGTTTTATTCGCCTCAAAATTATATACAATTTATTAAAAAAATAAATAATAAAATAAATCATCTCATTTGAATTTGTATATATAAAGTTATGGACTTTTAAAATTTGAGTTTTAAGCTATAATAAGAACTGGTGAATAGTAAAATTTGTTGATTTTTCAGAAGAAAATAAAAACTAAGTTGGAATATTTTGGTTTTGAATGGTGAATCAAACATAGGCTATTCTTGTGAAAAAAAAATGAAATTGAAATTGAAAAAGAAAAAAGTGAGAGATATGTTAATGTCGATTATAAATTTATTACAAAAGCAATATCTACTCGGCCAATACAGTGGAAATGAGTGAAATCAAGAGCAGACAAGCTTTGCGATGAGAAGAGCTTTGTTTGGAGAAATAGAAGGAACATGTATCACACGCTTAAAATCCGAGAAAATATCACATGAATATTCTACCATAATCGGTATTCAAGAATCCGTACATTAAATTTTAATGAATTTAAAAGAAATTGTATTGAGAAGTGATATGTAAGAAACTCATGATGTGTTTATTTGTATCAAGAGTCCTCGATATATAACTGCTCAAGATATCATCTTAAAAATTTAGACTTGATTTAACAAAATCCTAAAGCTTAACAGGTTTTCTACTTTCCATTCATGACCACAACAACCAAATTGTTTAATGTTTTTTTTTTTTTTTGGTTACTTAAATTTTTATATTGTATTTTACTTTTATGATAAAATATACCTTATTATAGTGTGAAAATTTACAGTATTATATCATTAGATATACAAACTTATATATTTTTCCTAATCAACACTTAATTTTGATCTAAAAAATATTCAAAATACTCTTAAAAAGAAAAACTAAAGATTATTCACATATATTTTATCTCATGTATTTTGCTTTTATTCATAAAGTATAACCTAAATTTTAAAGTCATTTTTTTAATATCACTATATTACACTTAATACATAAATCTATATTATTTTCTCATTCAGCATTTAGGGGGTGTTTGACAAAAAGTTTAGTTTAAACTAAATTGTACTTTTTTCATCATTGTTTTTGTTTTTTTTTTCAAAAAGTTTTTGTCTTTTTCCCAAAAAGTTTTTTATCTTTTCTGAAAAGTCAACATAATTTACTATTTAAACTTAAAAATCTTAACTCAAACTTACACACCAAACACCCCCTTAATTTTAACTTTAAATGCCCAAAATACTTTTAAAAAGAAAAAAAAATAGAAAGGACAAATCCTTTAATTTTCTCAGCAAAAATCTTCAGAGTTATCACCTCCACTGATATGACATTACACTCAAACCTTTCCCCAACCCCACCACCGCCCACCCTTTTCCTATCCCACCTCGGCTTACCCTTTACCGCTGAGCCTCCTATCTTCTTCGTCTAGTGAGGTCTGTTTTGATGGTTCTTTAGCAAGAAAGAAAAAAAAAATATATATATATATATATATATATATATATATATATGAGTTTGATGCATAGAGTAGTGGAAATGGGCGGGTGGAGACAATGTTGGGTTTGCCTAACTCTGTCGACAGCATGTTAGATCAATGCTTATAACAGTTTGCCTCGCAAGGATTATCTTTCTACTAGTTGTATGTGCGTGTTTTTTATACAGGTGGATGATGCATAGAGTAGTGGAAATGGGCGGGTGGAGACAATGTTGGGTTTGCCTAACTCTGTCGACAGCATGTTAGATCAATGCTTATAAGAGTTTGCCTCGCAAGGATTATCTTTCTACTAGTTGTATGTGCGTGTTTTTTATACAGGTGGATTTAGTTTATTGCATATATATATATATATATATATATATAATTTTTTAGTTTTTTTATTTAAAAAGGGGAGAATCTGTGGTAGAGACCTTTGTATGGTCTCTACCGGTAAAGCCTTTTTTTAGTCCGTTGAGATTTAATCGGACGGTTGAAACGTTGATGGTATATCATACTTATCGTGCACCTTACCTCACATAATCCTTCCCACCCAAAATCTTCCCCGGCGCCGGCGATCTTCTCGCCGCCGGCGACCGACGTCGGTGACCCACCCCGGCACCGGCGACCCACCTCCGGCCCCCTAGCCTCGGCCGCCGGCGACCCCATTTTCTCTCTCTTCCCCTTTCTCTCTCTTCTCTTCTCTCTCTCTTCCCCTTTCTCTCTCTTCCCCTCTCTCTCCCGCCGGCGATCCCCTCTTTCTCTTCCCCTTTCTCTCTCCTCTTCTCTCTCTCTTCTCCTTTCTCTCTCTTCTCCTCTCTCCCGCCGCCCCCCACCCCCGGCCCCCAGTCGGTCCCCCGGTGCGCCCCCCACCCCAGGCCCCCCTACCTCAGCCTCCCCCCACCCCCCCCGGCACCCCCCCCCCCCCCGACGACGGCAAAGAGAGAGAAGAGAGAGAAGAGGGAAGAGAGAGAGAGAAGAGAGGAAAAGAGAGAGAAGGGGGAAGAGAAAGAGGGGGCCGGGGGGGTCGTCGGGGGGCCGGGGGGGTGGGGGGAGGCCGAGGGAGGGGGGCCTGGGGTGGGGAGCGCACCGGGGGACCGACTGGGGGCCGAGGGTGGGGGCCGGCGGGAGAGAGGAGAAGAGAGAGAAAGGGGAAGAGAGAGAGAAGAGAAGAGAAGAGAGAGAAAGGGGAAGAGAGAGAGGTGGTCGCCGACGGGAGAGAGAGGGGAAGCGAGAGAAAGGGGAAGAGAGAGAGAGAAGAGAAGAGAGAGAAAATGGGGTCGCCAGCGGCCGCGGCTGGGGGGCCGGAGGTGGGTCGCCGGCGTGCCGGGGTGGGTCACCGGCGTCGGTCGCCGGTGGCGAGAAGATCGTCGGCACCGGGGAAGACTTTGGGTGGGAAGGATTATGTGAGGTAAGGTGCACGATAAATATGATATACCATCAACGTTTCAACCGTCCGATTAAATCTTAACGGTCTAAAAAAGGACTTTACCGGTAGAGACCATACAAAGGTCTCTACCACAGATTCTCCCTTTAAAAAGAATGTAAATATAAAATTTTTAAATAAAATAAGCAAATCAAAAGTATTTTTCAAAAAATTAAGAGCAAAAGATACCAAAAAAAAAAGGTAAAAAATAAAAATAAAACAAGTAAAAAACTTTTCAGTCCAAAAGATAAAAAAATAGTAATAAAAAATGATTGTACTAAAGACTAAAAAGTATCGAACGATTTCATTCAAAAATAAGGAAAAAAGATTGAAAAAAAACCCACAAAAGGACAAAATAGAAAGACCAAAATTTTGAATAGTAAAAAACTTGAGTTTTATATAATAGTAATATATTCAACTTTTTTTTAGATGAGCAAAAAAAAAAAAAAAAAAAACCCCGGATGGTGCCAGGGCAACTCTAGGTGGCCAAAAATAAAGACAAAGATAGCTTCATATGTTTCGAAGTGTCTTACTTGTCATGAAGTTAAGTCGAAGCATCAAAGACCAGTCAGAAAATTAAAACCTATTCTCATTCCAAAATTAAAGTGGGAAAAAAATCGCCATGGACTTTGTACATGGTTTGCCTCGAACACAAAAAGGACATGACTTTATCTGCGTAATTGTAAATAAGCTTACTAAATTTGCGCACTTCCTTTCTATTTGATCTACTTACACAATAGATCAACATTGATAGGTTTTAAGAGAGTACTAAGTTAAAACCTTACTATAATCGTATTGTTATTAAGTATAATAGTAAGCAAAGATTGTTCCTCCGGAGAATTGATTTTATTTAATTAGTGATCGACTCTAAATCTAAGATACACTGAAACTAGATACTAAACTGAATGAGGGGGTTTGGTTGAAATAAAAGTAAATATTACAAAATAAGAAATTATATAAAAGGATAACAACAACAATAAAATCAAGTTAAGAAATCATTCTCCACCACGGGACATAGAGTATGAATTGAAATAATAATTATCTCTAAGTTTCTATTAAAATTATCAACCGTAGATTATAATATGATCCATAACCCCAATCTTTCGTTAGTTTGTCATTAAATAAAACAAGCTTTTTATTCAATATTTGTCCATCAAACAACCTAGAATAAGCTCTCTAGATTTAATTCAAAGAAAGCATTAAGATGAGAAAGATAGGTTGGTCTAAGAAACTAACACACAAGTTATGTTTATTTATCCAATGTTATGTTCCACATGCAATCATACGAAAACTTGATCATAATCAATGATCACAATTCGCTATTAATGATTAGAAAAACAAGATAATTACAGATTAAGATTCATAATCTAGCATTAAAGAAAAATAATTGTAGACAATATTTATTGAAGAAAATAATATCTAAATATTCAATTACAAAACATGTCTATGGTTTTGAAATTACCTTTAACCTAAAAGTAAACCTAACACAACATAATTGAAAATAACAATAAAATAAAAACTAATGACATGAAAGAGAAGATAATAAAAGAAGAAGAATGACTATGATCTAAAAAATCTTTATGCAAACAATCTTCTCAAGCCACCAATGAATATACTCTTGGGTTAATTTCATTAATAGCACCTGTACGAATTTTATTCTTAAAAATAGCACCATTTTTTTTCCTTTTATTACTAGCACTGTCACATCACCAAAGCCTATGATATATGGGGCCCAGCAGCATTTAATGTATTTCAAATTCCGGGTTTACTCTCATCTTCTACCTGCCCAAATATCCCTCTCCCTCGCATGCCTTATAAAAATTTTCAAACCAGCATCTATAGTGTTTTAGAGAGAGAAAAAGTTACCTCCGGCAAAGGTATTCACGGTAGCAAAGGTATGATCATTACAGGAATGACCACCCGGTCATTACGTAAATGACCGACATTGGTATTGAAGCTAACAAAGGTATGATAAATACAAAAATGACCACCCGGTCATTATATACATGACCTACAATGATATTCACGCTAGCAAAGGTATGGTCATTACAGGAATGACCACCCGGTCATTATGTAAATGACCGACACTGGTATTGAAGCTAACAAATGTATGGTAAATACAAAAATGACCACCTGGTCATTATGTAGATGACTCACAACGGTATTCACGCTAGCAAAGGTATGGTCATTACAGGAATGACCACCCGGTCATTATGTAAATGACCGACACTGGTATTGAAGCTAACAAAGGTATGATAAATACAAAAATGACCACCCGATCATTATGTAGATGATCCACAACGGTATTCACGCTAGCAAATGTATGGTCATTACAGGAATGACCATCCGGTCATTATGTAAATGACCGACACTGGTATTAAAGCTAACAAATATATGGTAAATATAAAAATGACCACCCGGTCATTATGTAGATGACCCAGTCATTATGTAGATAACCCACAATAGTATTAACGCTAGCAAATGTATGGTCATTACAGGAATGACTACCCAGTCATTATGTGAATGGCCGACACTGGTATTGAAGCTAACAAAGGTATGGTAAATACAAAAATGACTACCCGGTCATTATGTAGATGATCTACAATAGTATTCACGCTAGCAAATGTATGATCATTACAGGAGCTCTTTTTTGAACCGTTAAGATTTAATCAAACGGTTGGCATATTGTTGGTGTATCATAATTACCATACACCTTACCTCATCTTACCCCTTCCTACCCCAATCTTTTCCGTCACCGGCGACCTTCCCGCCGTTGCCGGTGACCTGTGCCCCGTCGCCGGTGACCCCCCGACACCGGCGACCACACCCCTACCCCCCCCACCCCAGGCCCGGCCAACCCCCTACCCCATCCACGGCAACCCCCCCTCCCCCCCAACCCCCACTCCTACCCCAGGTCCACCCCTCCCCTGGCCCCCCCACCCCAGCCATGACCCTCACCGGGCCGGCCCCCACCAAACCCCGGCCCCCTTCCCCCCAAGCCCGGTGGCCCCCCCCACCCAGGCCTCCTTTCTCTCTCTCTTCTCCTCTCTCCTTGCCTCCTGCGCCCCGGCGGCCCCCCCCCCCAACCCCAGACGGGGACCCCCCCACCCCCCCTCTCACTCTATCTTCTCTCACCGGGGGGAGTCAGTAGCGTTGGGGGTGTTGGGGGGGAGGGGGCGCGGGCCGGGAAAAGAGAGAGAGGAGAAGAGAGAGAGAGAGGGGGGTGGGGGGTCCCCGTCTGGGGGGCGCCGGCGTGGGTCGGGGGAGGGGGGCCTGGGGTGGGGGGGCGGCCAGGGGGCTGAGGGCCGGGGTGCCGACGGGGGGGTGACGGGGCTGGGGGGTGCCGTGGCGTGGGGGGCCGGGGGTGGGTGGGGGGCGGCCGAGGCTGGGGCCTGGGGCGGGGGGGGGCGGGGGTGGGTTGTCGGCCTTGGGGCGCTCGCCGACGTCCGTCGTCGGTGGCGGCGGGAAGGTTGCCGGCGACGGAGAAGACTTAGGGTGGAAAAGATAATATGAGATAAGGTATATGATAATATGGTACACCAACAACATTTCAACTGTTCGATTAAATTTTAATGGTTCAAAAAAGAGTTATACTGGTAGTTACGCTGAGAGATGCTCTACCACAGTCTCTCCCTAAAAAAAATAAGAAAAAGAAATCAGATCTAGATGTTGCTCTCAAATGAGAAATATTTTGGAGATGTGTTTAGATTTGTAAATCCGATGTAGTTTTGAAAAAGTGCATTGAAATAAATCTTAAAATATATTTTAACTTGAAATAATAAATTTATGAATATTTTAAAATTTAAGTTTATTGTAAGGAAAATCCAAACCACTTGCTATTACTGTTTAGGCTGATGGGGTCTGTTCCGCTGGCTCAAAGCCAAGCGAGCCGACTGCCGAGCCAGCAGTGCTTCCAGCTGATTTGGGATGCTTTTGTAATTCCCCTCCTGGAATAACATCTTCTCGTACAACCTACAAACTACAATTATATTATTTATATATTAAAAAAAAAAAAAAAAAAAATCCTTCACAGGTTCCCCCCTCTCTTCAAAAGCAGTTCAACAGTTGTGCGTCGTTTAACCCCCTCCGCACCCCTCGCGCACCTAAGCTCCCGCCACCTGTCAAAAAACCCCAAAGCCAAACTCAAAAATCTCCAATCACCAGTCTCTCACGATCAGACCTCCGCCCCTCCCCCCCTCTCTCTGTCTCCTCCTTTCTCTCTCTAAAAATTCAAAAACCCTAGGGCTTCAGTCTTCTCTTCTCTTCTCCCTCCGAGATCCACCACCACCATCCATGGCGGACGAGCCAGCACCAGCAGCGCCCTCGCCCTCCCCTTCGTCGTCTTCGTCGTCGGCGGCGCCGCTCGGGAACTCCGTGATCCCCATAGTGAACAAGCTCCAGGACATCTTCGCGCAGCTCGGGAGCCAATCGACGATCGAGCTCCCTCAGGTCGCCGTCGTCGGCAGCCAGAGCAGCGGCAAGTCCAGCGTCCTCGAGGCCCTCGTCGGCCGTGATTTCCTCCCTCGGGGCTCCGACATCTGCACGCGCCGCCCTCTCGTTCTCCAGCTCCTCCAGACCAAGCGCAACGCCGACGGCCCCGACGAGGAGTACGGCGAGTTCCTCCACTTGCCTGGCAAGCGCTTCTACGATTTTTCCGAGATTCGGAAGGAAATTCAGGTGTGGTTTTGAATCGGACCGTCTTGTTTCTCTATTGGTTTTGGATGAGAAATGATCAAATTAGGGAGAAAAAAACATATCTACTTTATCAGGCAATATGTTGAGAACATCATCACATTCTTTTTACTTGTAAAATAATAAATGAAAATTGAAATTGCGACTTAGGTTTTGTAAGAGTAGTTCAGAACCAAATGCACGAATCTAGCTTTGTTCGGTTGGGATATTCAATGCAAATTGAGACGAGGTTGGATTGGTTTCTTTGGAAATTCTCTAATTTTATTGACGCATAGTTTTGTCCTGGAAAGAAATGTCGAATTGAAGCAGCTTTTACAATATGAATCCTTCTTTTGAAAACTTTTCACTGCGCGTCGATGATTATATTGTTTTGATAATTTACTTGAGCTGCATATCTCATTTGTCATTAGTCCAATAGATATGCGTATAGAGCTTTATTTATCGTAAATGTTTAATACATAAACAAGCTGAGAGGCAAAAGATTTAAAAAAAAAGGCGTAATAAACGTAAGCTTTTTTTCTTTGAGATAATTATAAAATTAACCACCTTAGAGAAGATATTATACCAATTGCTAATCATAGACGACGTGCTGCTACTAAATTGGATATATATGTTTTTTGTTAGTGGTAACTAAATTCGTATTTCTTTGATATACTTCATATTCTCTTGTTTCTTATAACTTCCTTAACTACATGCCATGACCTTGGGAAAGTTGTTTATGACTTGTAGAGAATCCTTTTGTTAATTTTCACGAAAATGTTGTTCAGTTCGCGAACGTTTTCTGTTCATGTTTTCATGGTTAATTAATGGCCTTGATATATAATTTTGAAGCGTGTTGACATGTTGAAGATTAGCTAAGGCATTGAAAATGTAAAATAGGGAGATCGTTACCTTGAGAGTAGAAGAAATAAGGATGGCGTAAAAATGGGTGAAGAGATTAAATTTACCTCTTGGGTCGTGTCAAATGCTCCACTCATCTAAACATTTATAGAGGAAATATGATCTTGACAGTTGCCAATATTGGGTATTTCTAGTTCCCTAGCTTTCTGCATAAGTGAGTTTCAGTTGGCATAATGGTGTACTAATGGTATTGGCTTTGAGAATGAGTATTTAGATGTTTAATTACGGGTGTTTTATTTTTTTTCTATTAGTTTTTACTTTTCACATATGGTGCATTAAAGCATGCATTGAGCATTTGAGATGGTCCTTTATAATGATTTACTTTGACACAGGCTGAGACAGATAAGGAAGCAGGAGGAAATAAAGGTGTATCGGACAAACAAATTCGCTTGAAGATATTTTCGCCAAATGTTCTTGACATCACGTTGGTGGATCTACCTGGTATAACAAAGGTTCCTGTTGGTGACCAGCCATCTGATATTGAAGCACGAATCAGAACGATGATCATGTCTTATATAAAAGTTCCAAGCTGTTTAATTTTGGCTGTTACGCCAGCAAATTCTGATTTGGCAAACTCAGATGCTCTTCAGATTGCAGGAAATGCTGATCCTGATGGTAAGTATTGCTTCAAATGACACTTTGGTGAAATGGTATTTGTTTTCTTATTGTTGTGGTTTTGTGGTCAATTTCCTTTTGGCAGGTTTGAGAACGATAGGAATAATCACAAAGGTGTGGTTTTTTCTTCACTTGTATTTTTCAACTTGTAATGAATGTACTGGTAATATTATGAAACATCAGATTTATTCTGATGAGTTTTTGGCTTTATGTTTTTCCTCTAATTGCAGTTAGATATCATGGACAGAGGTACTGATGCCCGTAATTTGTTGCTTGGAAAAGTGATTCCCCTGAAACTTGGATACGTAGGGGTTGTGAATCGTAGTCAGGAGGTAATCTTCGTCTCTGAAAGAATAACATCATGAAAGAAGTTTGGCAATCTGACATTATGTTTCATTCTGACTTTCCTTTAAGTAGACTAATACTTGTAGGTTTTTTGCCTAACAAGTTTTCAAATAAACTAGCTAACTGGAGAAATTGTATTATGTTTTTTAAGCAACTGACCACATAACCAAACAGGCAAACACCATGTATAGTAAACATAAATAGCCATGCTCCTACTGGATTTGGCTCAGATGGCCCCTTATTTGTGTCCCCTTCTAGGTCCCTCCAATTACATCATGACACATATTTAACTAATATAGTCTTTAACTCATTTAATATGATACCTTAATTGAATGCATTTTTAATCGATATGTCATGATATTATTGGAGGGTGACAAGAATAAAGGGACACACGAGTCGACTCCTCTCCTGCATCTCTTTATTGTTTACGTAGTTTTTTGACATATTAACATGTATAACTGTGGTTTCATGTTATCTTGCTGATTTTTGAATACTTGGTTTCTTGAAAGGTTGGCTATTTCAAAATATTAGTGCCTAATTATGCAAATAAGCAGTCGTGACAAAATAGAATCATGCAAACACCTCATATGGATGCTTGGTTTGAGATTAGTTTTGCAGTTCGATTCTGGAATGAAAATAAAAAGTATGATCTAATGGATACTGAAAAGATTTCATTAGTGTTTGTATTGTTCGACCGACTTTTCATTTTTTTTCCATATGTTGAAGCTATTATCGGCATTGTAGTGTATGCTTATATATTTCACTTTTTGATGAAAACCCCTTTATTTATTTATTTTTTTATTTTTATAATAACGGGCTTGATTGTAATTGAGCTGTTAAATTTTGTTCTTGGTACAGGATATTATGCTCAACAGGAGTATTAAGGATGCACTTATAGCTGAAGAAAAATTTTTCCGAAGCCGTCCTGTATGATTTTAATTTCCTTAACGAACTAGAAACTCTGGTCATTTTGGTTTTTAAAAATAAATTTTGGATTAGTTATTTCCTTGTTTTGTAGGTATATAACGGGCTAGCTGATCGGTGTGGAGTCCCTCAATTAGCCAAGAAGTTGAACCAGGTAAATATTTGTGGCAGCCAGTCATGTGAACGATTGAATTGAGGCAGTATTTCTAGTCTGTTTTAATTTATTTGCACATTATGTAGATTTCCTATAATGTCAACTGTTTTAATTTATTTGTAGATTTTAGTGCAACATATTAAGGCAGTACTCCCCGGCCTCAAGTCGCGTATTAGCTCTGCACTGGTGTCTGTTGCTAAAGAGCATGCCAGTTATGGAGAAATAACCGAATCAAAGGTAAAATGTGTTCCAATTCCCTTCATTGAGATTATATTATTGCCCAGTTTGTTCTGGTGCATCTAGAGATGGCCTTAATTTTTGCATCTCTTTGGTCGAGATTATTGCTATAACTGACCATTCAATATGTAATTGTATCGGTTGCTACATGTCACGAGTTTTGTCGTTTGCTTTCCTATGTGTTAAATCAGATTTTCTTGGCATCTCCTCAAGTTTGCATAACAAACTGATTTTCAGAGATCAATTGTTTTCTTTCTGGCTCACATGAAGTAAACATTTGTCTCTGCTTATTTAACCTTTTATTGTTGATAGGCTGGTCAGGGAGCTCTTCTACTGAACATTCTTTCAAAGTATTCTGAAGGTAAATGTGGTTTACCTTCTTTCTGTTGTCTTTTGCTCTAATAACGATGTTCTGAATCATGTCGGTGATGTTGTATTCTTACACTGTCTACCCGCCATCTAAACTTAATCCCACGAATGATATCTTATCTTTTGTTAAAAACAGCATTTTCTTCGATGGTGGAGGGGAAAAACGAAGAAATGTCAACATCTGAGCTGTCAGGTGGAGCAAGAATTCACTATATATTTCAATCAATCTTTGTTAAAAGTTTAGAGGTTAGTCTTCTTGATAGTACCTGAATTCATATAGAGCAGTCTTCGCTATATACTTCCTTTTATTTTGGCACAATTTGATGTAAATATGGATGTATTTCATTGGAATTAAACCGGTGTAAGCTGTCAGTCTTGATTAGATGTGCCTAACGAGGTAATCATCAGTACAAATTGGAGCAGTAAGGTCATATGCAAGCTAAGACTTAGTTATCCTGACTGATAAAATTTGGTGCTTTTCAGAACAGTTTAACGATTTTCTTCTGTGCATGGGTAATTGAGTTATTATATAGTGCTTGATATTTTATGTACAATTAACTGGTTGTCTTATTGCGGTTTCACCTGTCGTGCAGGAGGTGGATCCATGTGAGGACTTGACAGATGATGACATTCGAACTGCTATTCAGAATGCAACTGGCCCTAAGTCTGCACTGTTTGTACCGGAAGTAGGTCTTGTGTTGTCCTTCCATTTTTACTTTTCCAGTAATATTTAGAATTTCTCAAAATGAAGATTCTCTTTTTCAATTAAGAGCCCAGGTTCCATTTGAGCCTCTTGTTTATCGTTGAGCATCTCGTATATAGGTTCCTTTTGAAGTTCTTATAAGGAGGCAAATTGCTCGTCTGTTAGACCCAAGTCTGCAGTGTGCCAGGTTTATATACGATGAGTTAATGAAGGTAGGAGAAGTCTTGTTTGCGGCTCTCATCACTCCCATAGAGCATGGTTTGGTTTGGTTTTTAAATAACGTGTTCTTGTTTCAGATTAGTCATCGTTGCTTGGTGAATGAGCTGCAGCGGTTTCCCGTTTTGAGAAAGCGGATGGACGAAGTTATAGGAAACTTCTTGCGAGAAGGTCTAGAGCCTTCAGAGACAATGATTGGACACATAATTGAGATGGAGGTATGCTGGTAACTTAACATGAAAAACTTTTTTAGTAATATTGCTGTATGCCTTTTGCGCCACAGAATAGTAGTTTTGAAGAACTTCTGCTTAAAATACAGTGGACAAAGCAAAACATTCTTTGCACTTGGTGTCAAATGTTACTCTCTTTTTCATTCTTCCCCTTTTCTATCTTTTTGTTTTTTTGGTCTGAAGAAATGCTACTCGTTTTACAAATGATTGGACCTCTTTCCTTTGTATTTTTTTTCTCTCTCGTTGCATCCTCTTATAATGAATGTTTGCTTTCTCTGTGGCTTCATTCACTGTAGACTACAGTCACTTTTTGCTCGTTAATTGATTCCTTTAGTTATTCAAAACTATCTATTTTTTACTCCCTTATTTGAGCAGGATGCAATTTGTCACCAGCATAACTATGCAAGCATGAATTGATAGATTGTTTGTACAGTTGATATGGTTAGATTGGATTCAGAAGTTACTGCAAATGTTTAATGCTCATACATTCTTGCTTGTGCGTTATGATTAGCCTTATGGGCTGTCCTTATGTATTGTACAGAGTCTGGCCTTGCCTTATGTTCTACTGTCGTGTGACCCTCTTTCTTTATTTTCAGGTGACATTGTTGTCACAATTACCAGAAGAGAATTACTTGTTAAGGAATTAGGTGAAAAAATAGCCGAATTACTTTTTTCTTTGCAAAATGTTCGATGGCTAGTAAAATAATTGATGCACTAGTTAATCAGATTTAGTCAGTCACCATCAATTCCATCAGTGTTTTGACTCGTAAATCATTGATTGACATTGGTTAAAACAATGTTTAAAAAGGCCATTTTCCTGGATATCCCTAATTGTTATTGCCTCTATGCCAACTCAATTCCCTGCCTTTTCTACTATCAATTTTACCAATGCTACTGGATGTCATTATGGCAAATTGTGTTCCGCTCTCATCCATTTTTCTTAAAATTTTTGGCTTTTGACACTATTGGTAACTACTTTTGCAGATGGACTACATAAATACTTCACATCCAAACTTTGTTGGTGGGAGTAAGGCTGTTGAGATTGCCTTGCAACAAGTCAAGTCCTCTCGTGTTGCTCTGCCTATTTCGAGGCAGAAGGTATATTTGCCCATAGTAATAACTAGCATTTATGTTTTGCGTGTTGTTTTAATTGGTTTCATTCCCCCTCCCCCACCCCCTCCCCTTTTTTGCCTTTTCCTTTTCTCCTTTGTTTTCCCATTTCATCAATTTTCCATCAATTAGGATGCTGTGGAACCTGACAAGGCACCAACGTCTGAAAGAAGCCTAAAATCTCGAGGAATTCTTGCCAGACAATTAAATGGAATTATCACTGATCAGGTATGGAAAAATTTCCATCTGGATAAATAGGTGCAGTCTCTTCCTCAATATTTTACATATTCTGAATTGCTCTTATGACGTATGTAGTTTCATTTTTCAGTTACAGCTATGGTTTTAGATAACCAAATTTTAATTTGCTATCACTGATCACATCAAGTTGGTCTGATTGATGTGTTCTGTTTGGATCATTAACAGGGTGTTCGGCCGGTGCCTGATGGTGAAAAAGTTACATCATCTGGTATATATTTCATAACAGTTGATTACTTTTCGATCTATTAGTTATCTTAATATATTCTGGCACATTTATGATGCATCTCCATTGTGTTATATAGTATAATTTGTTATACCAGTTAATATTATGTGCAATGCAGCCAATTGAAGCTTTAACGTTCATAATATTGATTGCAACATATACTTTTGGTGTTAATTCCTTTATTTACGAAACATGATTGTAGGATACAAGAACGAATAGACATAATATATTTCCTTTCTTAATACAGAAAAGAAAAAGGAGACTTTGATAACTCCAGTTATCTTCTCTGCCTCCCTTTCATACTCTGATTTTGTAAGGGGTATGGTAGGATATGGGCAGTTGTCTAATCTTTTTATTTTATCGTTTAAGTTGTTCTTGATAAGCAAGAATGAATCCTGACATATTTTGATTCTACATCCTTTCATAATTTTTCAGGAAGCACTAGTAGTTCAAGTTGGGGGATTTCTTCGATATTTGGTGGGAGTGAGAGCCGCACAACTGTTAAAGAGAGCTCAATGACCAAAACTTACAACGAACCTATTCACACCGTGGACCAGGCCTTCTCCATGATACATTTAAGAGAGGTAACATTTCTTGTTTCTAATTCTTCTCTGCTGTGGCTCCGTGTGAAGTTTTCTGTAAGATAAAATCTTACCCTAACATCTGTCTATTTTTGTTAAGCCCCCAACCGTCTTGAGGCCTTCAGAAAACCATTCAGAGCAGGAGTCCATTGAAATTGCAGTCACCAAACTGCTCTTGAGATCATACTACGACATTGTTAGGAAGAATATAGAAGACTTTGTACCTAAAGCAATCATGCATTTCTTGGTAATACTAAATCTCCACGCTATTGCCCAGATTAGTCATCTTCCATTTTACTTTTGTGCATGCTATGTTGTTGAAACTCACTGGACTACAGAAGAATAAAATTGGGATCTCTTGTATTCCTGTGAAAAACTGTAATGCATTTTGGTTAAAGACCATGAGTCTGTTCTTGAACCATTCTGGAGAAATTTTGCAAATGATAAGAATGATCCATTTGATATGAACACTTCAAATGCCTCTAAAACATCGCAATTGTAACTGGCATGCGTGCTATTTGTATTGAAATACGCCAAAAATCTACTGGAGAATGAATGTTTATATGAATCACGTTGAACAGTTTCTATTGTTAGGCTTGCAAAGCGCTTTTTAACATTCATCTTATGTGTTCCACCAAAAAAACATTCATCTTATGTGATGAACATCTTTTAGATACATCTATAATGATTGTGTGTTCTCTTTTATGGTTCTATACTTGAACCCCGTGTGCGTGAGCTGTAATTCTGTCGGTGATAATAGATTATCAACTAACTTGAAGCTCTTGCATTCTGTAAGTTCTGACTTTTTGGGTGTAAATATATCCAGGTAAACCATACCAAGCGTGAGCTGCACAATGTTTTCATTAAGAAGCTTTACAGGTACCATTTGGAAAAACAAAAAACTGTCAAATCCCGACCTTCCAAACAAATTGATCTAATGAATATTTCTCTTTTACTTTGACCGTTGATTATACTATCTTTTTGTTATCCACAACAGAGAGAATTTGTTTGAAGAAATGCTGGCAGAACCTGACGAGATAGCATCTAAGAGAAAGCGTACTAGGGATACACTCCGGGTTCTTCAACAGGCATTTCGGGTAACTTATCCTGATTTCTTAATATGTGAATTTGCAGACTCAGTAGGCCGGTTACTCGATTTTTGCTTGTGTGCTAATGTGTATCTGGTAACAACTTATGCTGGAAGCTTTTGTGCAGAGAGTTTAGTAATAACTGTTAATGTAATAACTGTTAATGTGCTAATACACATTAGCACTACAAGCCTTGAGAGTTTAAAATTATGTCTACGTTTGACATTTAAATTCTGCTTCTTGAAAGTCGAAATTCACGTACTTTTTTTTTTTCCTTTGCAGTGCTCCTGTTTTAGAAAATGTTTACTGTTTGGTCTGAGAACTCTGTTTTATTTTCTTTCTTGGTAGACATTGGATGAATTACCTTTGGAAGCTGAATCAGTTGAAAAGGGTTACAGCTTGGGAGGTGATACAACGGGGTTGCCGAGGATCCACGGACTACCCACATCATCAATGTATTCTACTAGCAGTTCTAATGATTCTTATACAGCATCTCCTAAGAACCCAAAGTCCCGAAAGTCATCTCACTCGGGGGAGCTTCACTCACCCTTTTATGGTGTTGCAGATTCTAATGGCGGTGGGCGCAATTACATGCCAGGTCTTTATCCAACTGTTGATCCTTGAGCCATTACTTGAACGCATAGCCAGGAAGTCTTGCGTGAAATCGTTAAAGCATTACATTTATTCAATTGCTCTATGCAGCTTAGGAGGTGATTCGAATCTCGCTATTCAGAGTGGTTTGTTGGGAAGTTGATATTTTCTTCCAACTAGTTTTGTGCGAGGCAAGATATTTGCCTCTCTTCCTTTTGTTCCTTACATATAAAGGAGGCCAATTATTATTATTTTTTTTACTAGGCTCCGATAAGAATAATAGGGAGCAGATATCCTTTCCTCTTTCTCTTTTCCATGTTTTCTCAAAACAAATGCTCGTCAGATATAATATTTTTTTGGCATCCTTTTTCTCCGCCCCCAATCATCGAATGTACAATGTGCTTGTGTTCAGCTATTATGCAAAGCAGCAAAAATTACCGTAGTGTGCCTTTGTTGATAGTATCTTTGTATAGTCCTACACTTACACTTTACGGCTTTTGGGTTGGTAAAAGCAACAGTTGATGCCTCAACAGTACCGGTTAGTTGTTCTGTTTTCGTATCGGGTCCTAAAACTGTGTGATTTCGTTTCATTTTCGAGTAGTTTGGATATTTGCTACTCGTTCTCAACGCACATGGTTTAAGTTTGCAAAAAATTCTCTCCACTTCCCGCGTAAAAGAAAGTGAAACAACCCGAGTAATTGGAGATTTCTCAACTCTGTGTTGTTTATTCTTGGCATGTAGACAATTACTAAGCGTTGATTCGTTCTGTTCTCACAAGCTCTAGTACACAATTATCATCTAGTAGTTATAAAAGTATCTCTTTAATGTTTATCGTGGCATACGTATGGAGGCGTAATTGAAATTTTTTAATTGAGGTAGGAGGAAAATGCTTTTTTCTTTTTATTGGGGATACATAGGAAGATGATCTTTTTAGAGTATTTTGAATTTTTTTTAAATTTTTATTAAATTAAGAAAATGGTCAATCGGCATCATTGAGTGATCAATACCAATGTGTTTTTATGATCAATATCAGGTTCGTAGCTCAGGCTGGAACTTGGGCTTGGCCTAGATTGTGGGCATAAGAAAATCCAAGGGCTCGTTTGGTCGTGTTTTTGGAACTTTTTGTGTTTCTCTAGGTAGTTGCTTCATACACAAGTTTAAAATTTTTTTTTTCCCTTTCAAAATGGCTCTATAATTCGTACTGGGATTTACAGACGATCTTCTTCTTCTTCTTCTACTTCTTCTTCTTCTTTTTTTTTTTTGGGTTGGGGGGGGGGGGGGGGGGGGGGGGGGGGGAGATAGGATTTAAAGGAAGGGCTGGCTTATCAAGTAATAAACAATTAATTACTAATTAATTAAACTAAATAGTTAACTAAATTGTGGTTAAAGAATCAATGAATTACAAATGTACAATAATATACAAATTAATTATTTTTACTAGTTATTTTTCTGAATCTATTAAACATTCTTTTTATTTATTAATTAAATGGTAATTAAAGATTATTAATCATTTCGTGTCTTCACATATATTCGAAAAATTGTATAGTTTCACTTTTTTCTCATGCTCAGAACAATCTCTGCATTGTAGATTAAAAAAAAAAAAAAAGAATCTTTAGAAACAACCAAAAACATTTTCAGAAAGAGTCCTAAAACTTCTTAAAAAATTCTCATTCTCATTTTTATATCCAATACAAGACTCCAAGTATCCACACTATATTTTGGAGAGTTTAACAAATGATCAGAAAAAAAAATAGTGGGTAAATTGAGGAAATATTTGTTTGTTTGTTTGTATGTTTGTTTGTTTTTTTTTTGTTTTCTTTCATAGAGGCTTTATTTTTTTTGTTTGAATTTGGGATCAGAGGATTTGAACTCAACATCTTGTGATGGATGAGTGTGAAATTATGACTAAACTTTGTCTAGAGACAAAAGTTTTTAGACTAAAGAAATTATCATTTTTGGCGAATGACACATTTAGCAATGATAAGTTTAATTATAAAATCTCATATTTTTATACTTAAATAATTAGTAAGTCACGTATTTACCAAGTCAATCAAATAAAATCATTTAAGAAAGAAAAAAAAAAATCAAATGTTGTAATTAGCTACAATTTTCCTTTCTTACTTTTCTTATTTTCATCTCCAAGATGGTAGTAGGATTAGGCGAAACCCCTTTAAGTAGGCAAGATGTTGGTGGATTTGACAAAACAAGGGTAGAATTTTGTGTCGTAATAACAAAGTTCCATTCCGCACGATACAATTAGTTTGTCAAACTTCTGCGTATCCACTTCATCCTTAAAGTTTTTGTGCAATTCTTGGGATATTTTCTCCTTATTTTATTTTATTTTAACAAGTGGTGGTGATGCATCAGGATATCTCGATTAGGTGAGCACCCTTTTAATATTCTCATCATTTACTCATCCCATATGAAATTAATAATAAAAAGAAAATACAAGTTTAACGAAATAAATAAACCCAGGAGTCTTTTCTCCTTAACGTTAGAGTGCATCCATCAAAGTTATAAAAAAAAAAAGAAAGAAAGAAAGAAAGAAAGAAAAAAGAAAAAAAGAGTGCATGCATCTATCAACAGTATCCAAAGGTTCTTTATGCTTTTGCATAATTTGTTCTTGAAATGTTGATGTTAGATTTGATATCTCATTTTTCACCATACATGTGTCATCAGACATAACATAGGAGAGCATGAGATAACTCACGAGTGAACAACCCACAGAGCTCAAAAATGAGTCTCGGTTGACAGTAAAATGACTAGTGAATGATTGACGAGTCATCAGAGGCCAAATAAGGAAAGTTGACTCCAAGATCAGCAAAAGAGAAACTAAATCAAGCATTCAGGCATGCATATCAGCCAACAAGCACAAATACTATCAGAAAGGGAAGTTTCCTAATATCTTCCAATCATTTATGAATTGGAAAGTCAACCAATACAGAAAGAGGCAACTTTTAGTCAGTACTCAAGACATAATTCACGAGAATTAGGCAACTCAATTTAGCCATACATCTCCTATAAATAGAGGCTTACACTACAAGCCTCGGGGATGTTTTGGAGAGCTCAATTGATTCCTCACTCAGTATATACTTCTTGTATTTTATAATGTGCTCAATTTATTATTTTGATATCTCTATATCACATCAATCCTCATCTCAATCTATCTCGTTCTTACTCAAAATCACCATTGTAATGTCCATTCATACATAGTGGAATCTTCTAAAAGTATTATAGAGGACGTAGCTTAGAAATTATAAACGAAATTCTATAAATTCTTTTGTCTCAATCTCTATTTACCTTTTCTGTCATCTACTTTATTTGCTGACGACTTGTCAACGACCCACCAATAACTCACCTGTTGTCCTGTTTCGGACATTGACCCTTATTTTCTGGCCGCCAATCCTTGGATGATCTAAATGCATTATTGGTTTGTGTGTATACAAAAATACAACTTTTAAAGAGGGGGAAAATAAACTTCTCAATTTGTTTTTGTTAGAAAAATATCTAAGTACCACCTATGTGTTTTCAAAATACCACATTTACTCTTACTATTATTCTTTTGTCTATTATATCTACTATAAATGTTCTTAGTAAAAAATTAAGTATGCCTGATAATTTGAAAAAGGTTATAAAAAAAAAACCATTTAACTTGTCAAATTTTTGAAACTTGAAGGTTGGTTGGGGCCGTTTTCGAATGTTTCCTTGCCTTTTACTTTGTTTTTTACTTTTAGAATTTTTTATTTAAAAACATAATTTTATTAAAGGTCATAACCAATAAATGTTTAAAATAGCTGTACAAAAAAATAAATACAAGTTTAAAAGTACTGTTTAGTAGATATTTGTAAGGATAATTTTGATATTCTTCAAAATTTAAGTGGTCAAAAGAAATATTTTTAGATTGTTTAAAAAAAAAACCATAAGGGATAATTTAGACATTTGATTAGCATAGGAGTGTTCAAAGTTTTTTTTTTTCCTTTTTTTTTTTTGAAAGGGTAAATTTCAATTAAACTCACTTAGGAGATATAAAAATATCAAACATAAGAAACACCGTATTACATTAGACAAAATCCTTCAATAAAAATAGATCCACTAGTAAAATCTGATGATGTTTAAAGGAAAATATGCATGTTTGAGGCCCGATAATGGGGAATATAACTCAACATACTGAAATCGAGCAAATGTAAGGATCTTTTTGACAAAACGCCGACAATCAATGGATTTTCCCTGATCAATCGAGGGCCAAAACTCAGTAGCACTAAAACTACTACTAATTTCGCATTGAAATAAGTCTAGTGGAACAAAAACACTGTCAAGACTCAGATCTGACGCATAAACAACTAACTTGGAAGGTGGAGAAATCACATTCATTATTATAAATAACAAAAATAAAAAATAAAAAAAACCAAAAGAAAAGATTACACACCAAAAAAAAAAAAAAACAAAAAAGCCAATCACACAGAAATAGTCCTTACTGATAAAACGAATCACATCGTCGAAAGAAATTGGGTTGCCGAAGCCGAGCTGCCACAGGACCTCCTCGGTGCATGATGACCATGCACCACTACCAATTATCTCATTCTTGCCTTGCTCATTTTCACAACGCTCATCCTCCTGTCACGGGCCGGTCTCTGTCAAGACCCTCAAAATATGATTCTCACCTTCATCGTTAGGGCTGGGAAACTAGAGACAGACCAAAGGCCGCCACTGGAATCCAACCCCAAGAGAGAAAAACGATTGAGAAACCCTAACAATGAATATACTACAATGAATTGAATTTCGTGAATACTTAAATATACTACATGTCCTATTTATTAATTACATTTTTTTAGATTATTTACACAAAAAAAAAAAAAAATTTTTAAGGCTATTTTCCCAAAAAAAAAAAAAAAAACTTTTTCAGGCTAATAAAAAATATTGCTAATGCAGTAAATACTGCTAAGAAAATGTTGCTCAATCTATAGAGTGAAATATTAACTTAGGGTCCGTTTGGTGAATGAGTTTGAGTTAAAAATTTTTGTTAACTTTTTAGAAAAGACAAAAACTTTTTCAGAAAAATACAAAAATTAAGATAAAAAAATACATTTTAATTTGAGATGAGATTGATTATCAAACAAAACCTAAATGTAATTTTCAATATTTTTTTTATTACGTATATAATCTAACGATATCCAAATCTGTCCGGCTCAAATCAACTACCTCCAAATTAATATATATATATACATACATACATATATATAATATATATATATATATATATATTTACTGATACTCGGCATCGAAAAAATCCAGCACCGCATCAACTCTCACTACGTGGCAAGCGTGTGAGATTTACTCTGAAGGAGGACGTGGGACCCACTACATAATTAAAGGGTGTTTTTCCAAATATATTTCCAAATATTTTTTTTTGTTTTTTTTTGTTTTTATTCAAAATTATTTTTCATTATTTACATTTTCAGATGTTTATAGTAAACTCAAATTTTAAAAGTCCACAATTTTATTATTTCAAGTCCAAATGAAATTTTTTTAATTATATAGTATTTCAAGAACAACTAAATAAAATCCATATTAAATTTTTTAACACATTTTAAATTTTTACACTTTTTCACACCAAATAATTAATTTTTATTAAATGTACATTTTTAAAACTTAACTTATCTATAACATCTAAAACGTTGTCTCCAAAAGTCTACCGAAACGGTCCCTTGTTAAGAAAACTCCCCCGTCCTCATCTCTCTCTAAAAAAGAAAAAAAAAAAATCCCCACCTCCACTCGTCCCCACGCGGACTAATTGAAAGTTGCCAAGGGAATGTGTAAATGAGACTTTATTGCAAGCAAGTCATGTAAATATGGGACCCAAACTCTTGAACAAATATCAAAAAGATTATATCATACCACCACTAGATTTCTTTTCTTACCATTTTATGTCACTTTAACGAAAAAGTCTGTACTAGAGTCTTATTTATATATCTTATCGGTCTGTAGTATAGTCTTTTTTATATACCATATCGATAGAGTTCATTTTAAAATCTTTCAGATATAATTAAACGGTTGAAATTTTACTTATGTACAATAATTATAATGCATCTTACCTCATTGTATTACATATCAAGAAATTAAAAATAATAATAATTAAAAAAAAACAACATTCAACGTGTTTTGCTCCTCGCTCATGGTTTGCTGGGCTGGGGGTGGCATCGCCAGAGGTCGCGAAGGGAGGGTTGGGGGGGGGGGCACATTGCCGAAGGCCGCGGGGGCAAGTTGAGATCGAGGGAGGGGGGAATCGTCGGAGGTCGCAAGGGCGAGCCAAGCCAAGATTGGGGTCGAGATCTGATTGGGGGGGGTGGCCCAGATCTGGCGCCTGGGTCGCATGGGGGGGGTCATGGGGAGATTGTCGCCAGGCGGGAGGGGCCGGATCTGGCGGGGGGTTCGTCGTCAGGTCAAGGGGGCCAGATCTAGCTTGGGGGGCTCGTCATCCGGGGAGAGGGAACATGGGTCGCAGACGGGCTTGGGTCGTGGCTCGGGGGGGCACCTAGGTCGTCGGGGGGGCTCGTCATCAGGCGTGGGGGGGGGGGGGGGGGGGGTGTTTTGGCTCAAAGGGCTGGCGGCAAGAAGGCCTAGGTCGTGCAAGGGTGGGTGGGGGGGTTAGGGGGCTCTCCGGAAGAAGAAAATGGTTTTTTTTTTAATTTATTTTTTAAAATTTATTTTGTAGAACAGAATTTATAATACATGAATAAAGGTTATATACAATAATTTACAAAAAAATAAAAATGAACTATAAAGGAGGAAAACAATCTATTCTATTTTTAGATGATCACGTAACTTCTTCCAATAACATGTTAATGAATTCTCTTATAGCCTCTACTCAACAAATAATAAGACCAAGAATCAAAACTCAAAATACAAAGAAAAAATATTAAATTTTTTTTTTACATATCAGAAAGATATTTATCTCTCTCTCTCTCTCTCTTTGAATTTTGTATATATATATATATATATATATATATATATATATATTTTCTTTTTCCACTTACAGTTCCATCACTAATAAAAGAGAAAATGGCAAAAGTTTATATAACGTTAAAAAATCTGAGTTTTTGTTGGTACCTGAATTAACGTTGTGGCTCACAAAATTTTTGTTTTGTATCCAACACAAATACTTTGCATACTTTCAACTAATATATATATATATATATATATATATATATAGATTGTTTTTCCAGATTGGAGGAAAAGAAAAGGATAACATCGAAGAAGAAAACTTTGAAATACAAACGGTACCATTTTTCTCCAAATTTCTCATATTTACTGTCTTATTTTCCTGTCTAAATAGTTATTCATTAAATAATGTTTTGATAATTTATTAATTTGTTTAAGATTTTTTAATACTTAACATTTTTTATGTGACTAAATTATTAAATTCAGTTATATGATATTACACTAGTTTGGGAACCGTCAATAAGATAGGAAATTCAGTACAACAGATCTCGACTTTTTATTACGTTAGGCTTTCTTTTGGCAACTTTCAATTATTGCGTAGAGAATGAGACTAGCTCAACAGGTGAAAATAAAGGGGTTTAGATAGAAGTTCCGTATTTAAGACTTCAGAGGTGTTTATTTTACTTTATTTTTTAAAAGGGAAATCACTTCAACAAAATTTATGAACTTACTTATTAATGAGAAGAAATTCATATGGGCAAAACTTGGAAGTGTGAAAAAAAAAAAAAAAAAAACAAAACAAAAAGAAAGAAATATAATTCCTGTTAAATATATGGGAGAATTAATCCCTACAATAAATTTTATGAACTTAATATCAATAAGAAGAAATTCTCATGTTTAAAATTTGGAAGTGTTAAAAAAAAAAAAGTTCCGGAAAAATATATGGGGGAATTAGTCCTTACAATGAATTTTGTGAACTTATTAATAAAAAGAAATTAATTTACTAGCCAAAATGGGTCTCCCGCTATCTATGATCTATCTATATATTTTATTTCAAGACCATCTATCTATCTTAGTTCAGAACATTTTCCCCATCATGAAACACAACTATTCCCTCCAATACAAGTGGAAATCGTCAAACTCTGAGTCATAATTCTATTTATACATATGTATATTTCCTCCAAAACAAGTCTGAGTCAAAATTATATATATATATATATATATATATATGAATTTCCTCCAAAACAAGAATAAATTGTCAAACTAATTCTATGTAAAACAAGAAGAAATCGTCAAACTCTCATTCATAACTATTAATATATATACATATTTATATATATATATATTGTGAATTCCGTGCATTCATACATGGGTGCAATTTCAAAGTACTCCTCCCCTTCCTGTGATTTTGTCATAATTAAGCTAGGTTCTTACTATCTAATCTAAATATCTCTTCTTACATACTCGGTTGATAAAGACATTATTTTCCTTTTCATACTTCGTTGACCATAAACCACAAACTATGAACAAAATAAATCACATAGAATTAAAAAAGTAAGGATAATCGAACTTGAAGTTGATGTAACAGTTCAAAACTTTATCACACGATGAATCCAAAGAAATTGTCACCAAATACAAAATATATGACTCGATATAGTATATGTTTTTGTAAATATATGTGAAACAAAACATATCTACATGCAATGTCACACATGCTAAGTTCAAGCAATATATAAGCGGTCAAACTCGTGAGAGTTTGTTTTCATATATAGTTCCAACTTTTGCCTATATTTATATATAGGTTCACGTATGTGTGTTAAGTTCATCCCCAACATATTTGGTCCTCTCTCTCTCTCTCTCCTCTCTCCTCTCTCCTCTCTCCCCAACATATTTGTTCTTCTCTCTCTCTCTCTCCTCTCTCCCCAACATATTTGTTCCTCTCTCTCTCTCTCTCTCTCTTCTCTCCTCTCTCCCCAACATATTTGTTCCTCTCTCTCTCTCTCCCCTCTCTCCCCAACATATTTGTTCCTTTCTCTTTCTCTCTCTCTCTCTCCTCTCTCCCCAACATATTTGTTCCTCTGTCTCTCTGTCTCTCTCTCTCAAAAATGCCAAGGGGTATGAAGAAATGCAATAAAGAAAAAGCTCGCCCTCCGAAGAGAGGACAAATAATACGTCGGATTTTCTCCTCTCTTGTCGCCAAGATTACAAAGATGATAACCAAATAAACAACCGTTTTATTCTTCACAAGCTCTTACGTACTAATGATCATTAGTGTTGTAGTTTCCGTCTTTTCCTTTGAATTGATGGCATGAGAAGGAACTTAAAATGCGGAGTGTAGCATGTAGTCCGTTGAATTCATGCATAGACTACGTATGTGATCGTGAGTTTGTTGTTCCCTTACTTCTAAAACGTGCATTATTTGCTCCTAAGGACGGAAATGTTAATGTTGACAGAAATATTGATTTTTATTGACGGATATCCTAAAAAAAAAAAAAATATTTAAGGAAAAACTTACTTAAACTTTTTACTTAAACTTTACAAAATGTAAAAGCAATAAATATTACTTAATCTAAACTAATTTTACAACAAAACAAAAAAAAAAAAAATATATATATATATATATATTATCAAATATGAGAGTTATATCCTGGTACGGAGCCACGTAGAAGGCAGTGGGGGCACGTGCCCTAACTAAAATTGTAAAAAGGTGTATTTCGGCTACTAATTTGTAAGAAGTGCCCCTCTTTTCTACTGATCTCAGGAGTTGTGCCCCCATAATCGCTCTCTTTCTTCTTCTTTTCTTACTTTTTTATTATTCTTTAACTTCTTTTGGGTTTTATTCCTACACGTGTCCTTCCCCTCCGCTTTCACGTTATAACCTTTACAAAAATTTTTCCCCTTTTTTGGCTTTTATTTTTGCTTCACATCAGCACATTTTCACCGTATCTTCAAAATTTTTTTTATGTTTTTAATATGTTTTTTTCCTTTGCCTCTACACGTTTTCACTTATTTTCATTTTTTCTTAGTTTTTTTTTTAGTCCTAAATGTTTGAAGTTTCTTTCCCTCCCTTTTCCAAATATATTTTCAAATATTTTTTTTGTCTTTTTTTTAATTCAAAACTACTTTTTACTATTTACATTTTCAAATATTTATAATATTATTATATATGAGACTTATGATGCGCCTTACCTTATAGTATTATATACTAAAAAATATTTTTAAAAAAGAAATTTTAAAAAATAAATAAATAAAACCGTTTTCTTCTTCCGGGGAGCCTAACCACCCCACCCCCCCCCCCCCCCCCCCCCCAACATGACCTAGGCCTTCTTGCCGCCAGCCCCTCGAACTAGACCCCTCTCGCCAGACGATGAGCCCCCCCGGCCCACGACCCAAGCTTCCCCCCGTCCGCGACCCATGTTTCCTTTTCCCGGACGACGAGCCCCCCAAGCCAGATTTGGCCCCCTTGATCTGACGACGAACCCCCCACCAGATCCGGTCCCTCCTGCCTCGTGACAATCTCCCCATGACCCCCCCTCCCCCCAACGCGACCTAGGCGCCAGATCTGGGCCACCCCCCCCCCCCCCCACCCAATCAGATCTCGACCGATCTTGGCTTGGAGCGCCCTTGCGACCTCCGATGATCCACCCCTTCCCCCATCTCGACTTGCCCCCGTGACCTCCGACAATGCTGCCCCCCTCCCCTCCCTTGGCGACCTCTGGCGATGCCACCCCCAACCCGGCAGACCATGAGCGAGGAGCAAAACACGTTGAAGGTTGTTATTATTATTATTTAATTTATTGATATGTAATACAATGAGGTAAGATGCATTATAATTATCATATACAAGCAACATCTTAACCGTTTGATTATATCTAAAAGGTTTAAAAATGAACTCTATCGATAGGATATATAAAAATGACTGTACTACAGACTTCCCCTACTTGAACACATATAATAAAGTCTTTAAAAAATTAAAAAGTCTAAAAAAAAATAAAAAGGAAGATAACTTACGAAAAAGCGATGGGTAGAATATATAATCCAAGAACAGAATTTCTAATACATGAATCAAAGTTATATACAATAACTTACAAAAAATAAAAATGAACTATAAAGGAGGAAGACAATCTATTCTATTTTTAGATGATCACGTAACTTCTTCCAATAACATGTTAATGAATTCTCTTATAGCCTCTACTCAACAAATAATTTGTTGATAACAAATAATAAGACCTAGAATCAAAACTCAAAATACAAAGAAAAAATAATAAATTTTTTTATACAGATCAGAAAGATATTTATATCTCTCTCTCTCTCTCTTTCTCTCTCTAAATAATATATATATATATATATATATATTTTTTTTTTCTCTTTTTCCACTTACAGTTCCATCACTAATAAAAGAGAAAATGGCAAAAGTTTATATAACGTGAAAAAATTTGAGTTTTTGTTGGTACCTAAATTAACGTTGTGGCTCACAAAATTTTTGTTTTGTATCCAACACAAATACTTTGCATCAACTTTCAACTAATATATATATAGTTTTTCCAGATTGGAGGAAAGGAAAAGGATAACATCGAAGAAGAAAACTTTGAAATACAAACGTTACTATTTTTCTCCAAGTTTCTCATATTTACTGTCTTATTTTTCTGTTTAAATAGTTGTTCATTAAATAGTGTTTTGATAACTTATTAATTTGTTTAAGATTTTTTAATATTTAGATTAATTTGTTTAAGATTTTTTAATATTTAGCTTTTTTATGTGACTAAATTATTAAATTCAGTTATATGATATTACACTAGTTGGGGACAGTTAATAAGATGGGAAATTTAGTTCAACAGATCTCGACTCTTTATTACGTTAGGCTTTCTTTTGGCAACTTTCAATTACTGCGTAGAGAATGAGACTAACTCAACAAGTGAGAATAGAGGGGTTTAGATAGGAGTTCCCGTATTTAAAACTTCAGAGGTGTTTATTTTACTTTATTTTTTAAAAGGGAAATCACTACAACAAAATTTATGAACTTACTTATTAATGAGAAGAAATTCATACGGGCAAAACTTGGAAGTTTGTAAAAAAAAAAAAAAAAAAACAGAGAAAGAAATATAATTCCTGTTAAATATATGGAAGAATTAATCCCTACAATAAATTTTATGAACTTAATTATCAATAAGAAGAAAATTCTCATGTTTAAAATTTGGAAGTGTTAAAAAAAAAGTTCGGTTAAATATATAAGGGAATTAGTCCTTACAATGAACTTTGTGAACTTATTAATAAAAATAAATCAATTTACTAGCCAAAATGGCTCTCCCGCTATCTATGATCTATCTATATATTTTATTTCAAGACCATCTATCTATCTTAGTTCAGAACATTTTCCCCATCATGAAACACAACTATTCCCTCCAATACAAGTGGAAATCGTCAAACTCTGAGTCATAATTCTGTATATACATATGTATATTTCCTCCAAAACAAGTCTGAGTCATAATTATATACATATATATATATATATATATGAGTTTCCTCCAAAACAAGAAGAAATCGTCAAACTCTCAGTCATAACTATTTATATATATATATATTTTGAATTCAGTCGTAATTGCATTGCTCTTTCGTGCATTCATGCATGGGCGCAATTTCAAAGTACTCCTCCCCTTCCTGTGATTTTGTCATAATTAAGCTAGGTTCTTACTATCTAATCTAAATCTCTCTTCTTACATAGACGATTAATAAAGACCATACTTTCCTTTTTACATATACTTCGTTGACCATATACCACAAACTATGAACAAAATAAATCACATAGAACTAAAAAAGTAATGATAATCGAACTTGAAGTTGATGCAACAGTTCAAAACTTTATCAAACGATGAATCCAAAGAAATTGTCACAAAATACAAAATCTATGACTCGATATAGTATATACTATTGTAAATATATGTGACACAAAACATCTACATGCAATGTCACACACGCTAAGTTCAAGCAAAATATCAGCGGTCAAACTCGTGAGAGTTTGTTTTCATATATAGTTCCTACATTTGCCTACATTTATATATAGGTGCATGTATGTGTGTTAAGTTCATCCCCAACATATTTGTTCCTCTCTCCCCAACATATTTGTTCCTCTCTCTCTCTCCTCTCTCCCCAACATATTTGTTCCTTTCTCTCTCTCTCTCTCTCAAAAATGCTAAGGGGCATGAAGAAATGCAATAAAGAAAAAGCTCGCCGCCCTCCGAAGAGAGGACAAATAATACGTCGGATTTTCTCCTCTCTTGTCGCCAAGATTACAAAGATGATAACCAAATAAACAACCGTTTTATTCTTCACAAGCTCTTACGTACTTATCGTTGCTGTTGTACTTTCTGTCTTTTCCTTTGAATTGATGGCATGAGAAGGAACTTAAAATGTGGAGTGTAGCATGTAGTTCGTTGAATTCATGCATAGACTACGTATGTGATCATGAGTTTGTTTGTTTGCCATTTTATTCCATGTAATGCGATAATATTAACTGAGCTTCTGGGTTTTAACATAAGTTTTTCCTCAAATTTTAGGTCATTTTCCACTTTGTTGTTCCCTTACTTCTAAAACGTGCATTATTTGCTCTTAAGGACGGAAATGTCAATATTGACAGAAATGTTGATGCAACAAAAATATTAATATTGACAGATATCCTGAAACAAAAAAAAAATAGACATTTAAAGAAAAACTTATAAATTTTTTTGTGTAAATTTTACAAAATATAAAAACAATAAATATTACTTAATCTAAATTAATTTTACAACAAAATAATATATATATATATATATATTATCAAATATGAGAGTTATATCCTGGTACGGAGCCACGTAGAAGGCAGTGGGGGCACGTGCCCTAACTAAAATTGTAAAAAGGTGTATTTCGGCTACTAATTTGTAAGAAGTGCCCCTCTTTTCTACTGATCTCAGGAGTTGTGCCCCCATAATCGCTCTCTTTCTTCTTCTTTACTTACTTTTTTATTGTTCTTTAACTTCTTTTGGGTTTTATTCCTACACGTGTCCTTCCCCTCCGCTTTCACGTTATGACCTTTACAAAGTTATATCCCCTTTTTTTGCTTTTATTTTTGCTTCACATCAGCACATTTTCACCGTATCTTAAAATAATTTTTTATGTTTTTAATATGTTTTTTTCCTTTACCTCTACACGTTTTCACTTATTTTCAATTTTTCTTTTTTTAGTCCTAAATGTTTGACGTTTCTTTCCCTCCCTTTTCAATTGGTTGCCCGCCGCCGCCGCCGCCGCTCCCCCCCCCCCCTCCCACCACCCTTTTTCCTTTCTGTCAATAGCCCTCCTCCTTTACTCTTCTTTCTTTCTTTCTTTCTTTTTTTTTTTCAACGATATATATAGTCCAGTTTTTAACTCTCTTCCCCCCCCCCCTCCTTCTTGTTTGTTGTGATAATCGTGAATAGCTTCCAGTCCCACTCTTTTTGTTCTATTATGTTATGCTATGTAATATATAGTTTATGTATTATTTATGATATCCCTGCAATAAGTTGTTATATATGTTGGAGTATTTAACGTCCAAGTCTAATGGATATGAGAACGAATTTTAATAGTATTGATAGTGAGATTATAATTACGCAACGATTTTACTGCATATAAACTCATCAAGAACAATGATAACATGCTGTTTTATTTTAAATTATTTGAAATTTTGCTTGATTTTTCTACTAGGTTAATTTATAATTTTGTCTTTGTTTGTGTCCCAACTGAATTCAAATCCTAGATTCGTTACTAGTTATATCCATAGTGTGTAATACGAAATCACAGTGATTATGCATTGCTTGTAATTTCAATATGATATTATATACTCATGATTAGTAATTACAAACAAAATATAATAATATAATAGAGTATATAAAAATTAAATATTAAAAATAAGAGAGTACATACAAGTTTCGAGTGTCCTTAATACTAAAAAGAGTTTCTAGCACATGTTGCAAAACATTAAGTAGGTCTTGATTTTGATCTAAATAATACATTTACTAAGATATTATCCTTGTATAGTTCTTAAGGTAATTGTTAATGCATCACATGTATATTTTTTGGTCTTTTCCAACCATTAAATCATAAAGTTGATATTATTATTTTTCTAATTTGATTAGTAGTTTTGACGGATATGCAATGATATCTTGATATTAATTTGTAAAATAGGATATACCAATATTTCAAAAAAAAAAAAAAAAAAGGTCTCGATTTTATATTTCTGAACTAGATCATATTTGAAAATTATAAGGAGGATTATAACTTTATAAACTTTACTCGGTTACTAAGTTCATGGAATCAAAACTCAAGGCTCATCAGTTTGACTCGTTTGAGTCACACTTCGTCTTCTTATATGTTATTTTCTAATCACTTCAATACACTCACCTGTTGCCTTATAACCATGATCTTCATCTTGTATAGTATGTTGCCAAATTTTATTGATATTAAAAAAAAAAAAGAAATGTGCAATAAAATTGAAATTTTTGTAAGAAAAAAATTGCCAAAGTTTTTAGACATTTTGTGGACATATCCAAAAATATCATGGACATTCACAGATATTGCAGATATTTTTGGACATTGTGGATATTTGACGGATGCTCTGAAAGAAATATCATTCCCTGTTATACATGTTGAGACTTCAAAATGTGAATAATATCCTGAAAATGTTGATGATGTCGTGGACATTTTCATCCATATCTCTAGGCATTTGATTCGTAAATGATTTTAAATATCGCTCATTTGGTATTTTTATTTTTGTTTTCTAAAATGGCTCTATAATCTGCAGACGATCTCGTTTTTTGGGAAGGAACGGGGAAAATGCGTCTGTTCTCCCTTTTTGCTTTCATTTTATAAGATTTATGAAGCAACGACCAATTAATTACTAATTTATTAACTAACTAGCTAAAAAAATGGTGGTTAAAGACTTAATGAGTAAATTACTAGTTATTTTTATGAATATATTAAACATGTCTATTAATTAATTATTAAAGATTATAAATGATTTCAACACATATTTTCGAAAAGCATTAAATATGATTTCCCTTTTTTTCTCATACTCGAGCAACCTCTGCCCTGTACATATTTTATTAAAAATATATATATATATATATATATATATATATATCTTCAGAAGAACAATAAAAGCATTTTCAGAAACAGTCCCAACACTATTCTCAAAGAATTATCGTTTTCATTTTTACATCCAAAACAAGACTCCAAAAGTATCCACACATTAATAGTGGGTAGTTTGGATAAACAATTGTTGATTTTTTTTTTTCCCTCTTTAAATGATGAGAGGAGGACTTGAACTCTATATCCTGTAATAGAGTTAAATATAAAACTATAACTAGGCTATATATGCTTGCAATCACATAGATTAAGTTTTTTGACTAAAAACATTTATCATTTTTGATAAATGGAATTTAATTAAAAAAAATCACATATCTATATATATTGAAATAATTGGTAAGTCACATATTTACCAACTCAATCAAATATCATCATATAATAATTGTCATTAGCTACAATTTTCCTTTCTTACTTTTCTTATTTTCATATCCAAAAGATTAGGTGAAACCTCTCTAATTAGTTTAGACATTGATGGATCCACAAAGCAAGTGGAGAATTTAGTACCTTTTAATAACAAAAAAAGTTACATCCCGGCCCCCACAATGCAATTTCCTGCTGTGCATTAATCATTGACTTCTCACTTTTGTTTTGTCTAACTATTGCGCCTTCACACTTTTTTTTATATTTTTTTTCCTTGAAATATTTTCTCCTTCACATTGGAGTGAATGCGTCTATTAGAGTGTTACTGTTAATTTGCGTCATTTATTTCTTCAAAACAAAACGGCTCTTTTGAAGTTGAAAATTCTTGTTTTGGAAACGTGCAACGGGTCGGCAGTTCTTGCGTAACCTTTATGCATCAATTATATATATGTGCATATATATATATATAATACACACAAGGTCTCAAATCCAGTACCGTTTGATATCCGATATTTGAACTTTAGTTTTATGAATACAAATTTCAGTTACTAAAAATGTGAATTTATACAGAATAAAAAGTAGCTAAAGTGAATGTGAATTTCGTTCACTTTACATTTGCTTCTGTTTGAATTCAAATTCCTAATAACTGAAGTTTATATCTTTCGAATACCATACCAGATAGGAGACTAATCCTATATATATTCTTTATATGGGATTTAGAGTTAAATAGCTTTTTTTTAAGAAGTTTTTTAACAAATGACCAAAGTTTCTAAAAATGAGAAAAGACAATTTTTTTTTCTAAAATTGTCGATAAATTTTTTTAAATGGTCAATCACTAATTGACCAAATAATATTGTTAATTTCATCAATCAGTAATTGACTGTAGTCAATCATTAATTGATCATAACGTAAATAACTATTTCTCAAGTCAATTATTGAATGACCACAACTGAAAAAAAAAAAAAAAAAAAAAGACAAACAACCTTTTTGCTAAAAAATAAAAACGTTCTGCAATCTATTAAATTGGTTGACCAAAACAAGCACCCAATCTAATTTTCCTTTGTTTATTTATAGGGTTAAATGTACATTTGTTTATCAAAGATCAGTGATTGTCTTAATTCATCCGTACAAATTAAAAAGAAACAAAACTAGTCTCAGAGCTTATTAATTGTTGCAATTTTTATTTATTTATTTATTTTTGGAAACATCAAAATTTTAATGGTTTTAATCATAAAAAAATTCACGTGATTGATTCATAAAGAATATTTTTTTTATAAGCAATATTGATTACGGAGTGAGCCGATAAGTACATGTGATTAAAATAGTTAAAATTGACGATAACGAAAGTACCACATTAAAATTGTAACTTAGGACAGGCACAAGGAGGATTTTTGTTTTACTTTGAGTTATATGAAGTTCTTTCTTTTTTTTTTTTTTTTTCTTCCTTTCTTTGTTTTTGTTTTATTTTGCTGAATGAAAGGACGATTAATGGTGTCTTCATATCTCCTGACCCATACCCACTAGGTGGGTGTCCTTTCGGGAAAATTCTGGGTTCTCTCGGCCTTTAGTCCACATTGAGAGGCCTAGGAAAGGGTATCAATCTCACAGTGGGATTAGGGATTCGATCCCTAGATATTTGGAACGAGAACCTTGATAGGCAACCCCGAACTACTATGCTACTACCATTGGTGGTTGAGTTGCATGAAATTAAATTAGACGTATCTTATTTTTTGAGCATCAGATTTAAAATTAACCCTATATATATATATATAAAACTTATAAAGAAAAAAAAAAATCAAACCGATTATTTGACTGGGGTTGTTATCATATATTTGTGCGTTTCACAAAATTGGGCATTCATCATCATCATTCCTTCTTATTTGTTTATTTATTTAACTTTGAGAAAATATCTAAGTACGACCTATTTTTTCAAAATACCATATTTATCTTTTCTAATATTTTAATGTCTAAAACATCCACTATATATAAATGTTGCTAATAAAAAGTATTCTCTATAATTTGAAAAAGATTAAAAACCACTTAAGAAGTCAAATTTTTTAAAATATCAAGATTACCTCAACAATAAACGTTAACACTTGTTGTAAGTAGTAATTAATTAAAAATTTTAACAAGTTTATAAATAAAAAATGAGAACATCCGGAGATGAAATGATGTGCACTAGGAGATAGAATTGTTGGTTGCTCTTGTGGGTGGTGGTTACTTGGTTCCCATAGCTAAGGGAGGGCTCGGTGGTCGGAGTTTGTAGATTGTCGGGGACGTTTTCAACTTTTCCTTGCCTTTTTCGTACTTTTTTTTTGTTTAATCAATGAATGTTGAAAATAGTGTTTATAGAGATTTGTAAGGATAGTTTTGTATTCGTTAAAATTTATGCGCCCTTTTGAGGAGACAATCGGAGTTGGAGTTTTGGGGATTAGAAATGTATTGAGTTTTGGAAATATGCATTTGATCAAAATAAATTGTTTGAAGTGAAAAGATATAAAAATTTAAAATATGTTCAGAAAAAAAAAAACAATATGATCTGTACAATTTTTTTTATTAAAAAAAAATTCAAATTTCAACCTGAAATAAGAAAGTTTTAGACTACTTTGAGTTTTTTGACAATAAAAAGAGAGATTTAGAAAAAATTAATAATAAAATTGGGATACTTTGGAGAAAAAAGAAAAAAAAAAAAGGGAAAAGTGTTTAAAAAAAAAGGCATTTGAATGGGGGCATTTAAGGTATTTTAGTCTATTTTTATGTGGGAGAGAGAGAGAGAAAGAGAGAGAGAGTACAAGGAGTCAAATGACGGTTTTTTCCCACAATGATGAATTGAATCTGACCAGCACTTCATCGCTTGTTTACTTTCCAGGAATGGAAAATCGAAATAGGGAATGAGAATCAACCCTATGTTTACTTACCTATTTTTATTTTGGAATGTGAGTGAAATTGTGTGAGGCCCATACTAATTTGGGTTTGAATAAGGGGATTGGCAATCCCAAGTCCCCACACCGGATTAGCACTCACACTCCTGATATTAAAGTTAAGTTACTATTTTGCCCCCAATTTTACTTTCTTATTTGAGGATTGAAAAGGAAAAGTAAAAAATTGAAATAACCCTAATTTTTTTACGCTTATTTACTTTTCCTTCTACTGTGTATTAAAAAATAATAATAACTTATATTAATTATTTTTATTAATTAAATATAATATATTTTTATTAACTTAATATTATATAACTATCCTAATTACTATTAACGATATTAGAGTAAATAAATAACTTTTTTTTTATCACAATATATTATTATAATTCTATTTTTATATTTTTAATACTTTACTTATTTTAATTTATTTTTTTTACTCTTTTAAATTTTTTTAAACAAAAAATTACACAATTTAATTATATTGCCTTAATATCATAATGGTTATTTTACTTTTGATTAATAGTATGATAATAAATTAAAAAAATTAATCAATTTTTTAATTTTTGAAAACACAATAAATAAAAGGATATACAAGTAAATTTACAGTAACTGACTCCGATTCCTGTTCTAAGTAAACGCATGAATGGGATTGACAGTTATTCCGAATCCGATTCCTAGAATCCAAGTAAACGGTTGACTTGTTTACTTTCCAGGAATAGGGAATCGGATTGAGGAATGGGAATCAATAACATATTTACTTACTTATTTTAATCCTGGAATGGGAGTGAAATTATGTGGAGCCCACACTAATTTGGGATTGAATAAGAGGATTGACAATCCCAAGCCCCCCCACCGGATTAGCACTCCCACTCCTGATATTAAAGTTAAATTACTACTTTACCCTCAATTTGAAACTTATTTGATATGTTTATGATTTGAGACTTATTTTATTTAGAAGATGATTATATCATATCCTATATTTGTTTCAAATTTTTTTAATGCTGCTTTTTAAATTTTTTAATGCTCTAATAAAATTAAAAAAAGTTAGTCATAATAAATCAACTACAAATAAAATTTTAATTTTAGAAATATATTTCAACATTATATATATTTTTTAAACAAATTTATATTTCAAAAAAATTTAAATATTTACTAGAATAAACTATTTATCTCAAAATTTTACTTTTTTATTTAAAAAATAATTTTCAAATACTTACTAGAATAAACTATTTATCTCAAAATTTGACTTTTTTATTTAAAAAATAATCTTCATAATATAATTACTATTAGCATACAAATTATTTATCTCAACATTATATTTTTAAAAAGTATACATATATTTCAAGAAAATAGTTCTATAATTAGTAGCACAAAAAATAATCATTTTAGTATTAAAATAATTAGTATATAATCTACTTGTTTAAATTGAAAACACAAAATTAACTGAAATGGTCTATAAGTAAATTGGCAACAACTGATTCAGATTTCTGTTTTTAGTAAACACATGAATGAGATTGACAGTGATTCCGACTTCAATTCCTGAAACCCAAGTAAACAGCATATTCTAACTCCGAATCCTGACTCCAAATCCAACTCACTCCAAATCCTATCCACTCCGATTCATACCTACTCTGATTACACGTAAGTAAACATGCCAAGTATATTTTGACTCCGAATCCAACCCACTCCAAATCCTACCCACTACGATTTATAATCACTCTGATTACAGGTAAGTAAACATGCTATCAATATATTACTTGCTCTTAAATAGTACAAACTGTATATTGGTTAAAACGATTTAACCCAATTGCTTTCTCTGTCTCTCTCATGGTGAAACAAGAGCAAAACTGGCCTCCAAAACAAGAAATCGTCATTGTCATAGTTAAATTGACAATACTCTGTTGATAAAATGATAATGAAAAAAAAAAAAAAGGAAATTCATTCATTTTTATTTACTTAGTTGACGATATAGCACAATCTAAGAGCAAAATAAATTGGCGATTTGGATATTGTATGAACAAAAGTATACATTAGAAGAAAAACAGTTACGATAATTCAATCCAACTTCTTGTTGATTTGGCAATATAAAACTTTGATAATAAAGAGACGTGAATGTTTAATTTTTCATGTCACATCGATAACAACACGAGATTATGATAATACGATCATATTCAATCTAATGATTTTACACTCGATCCAACAGCTTTAAAATTTTCTTATATGATTACCGTAACAATAATAAGGGATCAAAAGCATTTTCATTTTTACATCCAAAACAAGACTCCAAAAGTATCCACACATTAATAGTGGGTAGTTTGGGGAAACAATTGTTGATTTTTATTTTTTTTTTCCCTTTAAATGATAGGATGAAGACTTAAACTCTATACCTATAATAAAGATAAATATAAAACTATAACTAGGCTATATATGCTTGTAATCACATAGATTAAAGTTTTTGACTAAAAAAATTTGTCATTTTTGATAAATGGAATTTAATTAAAAAAAATCGCATATCTATATATATTGAAATAATTGGTAAGTCACATATTTACCAAGTCAATCAAATATCATCATATAATAATTGTCATTAGCAACAATTTTCCTTTCTTACTTTTCTTATTTCATATCCAAAAGAGTAGTGGGATTAGGTGAAACCCCTCTAATTAGTCTAGACATTGATGGATCCACAAAGCAAGTGGAGAATTTAGTACCTTTTAATAACAAAAAAAGTTACATCCGGGCCCTCACAATGCAATTTCCGGCTGTGCATTAATCATTGACTTCTCACTTTTGTTTTGTCTAACTATTGCGCCTTCACACCTTTTTTTTTATATTTTTTTTCCTTGGAATATTTTCTCCTTCACATTGGAGTGAATGCATCTATTAGAGTGTTACTGTTAATTTTGCGTCATTTATTCCTTCAAAACAAAACGGCTCTTTTGAAGTTGAAAGTTCTTGTTTTGGAAACGTGCAACGGGTCGGCAGTTCTTGCATAACCTTTATGCATCAATTATATATATGTGCATATATATAATACACACAAGGTCTTATATCCGATACCGTTTGATATCCAATTTTTCAGTTACTAGAAATATGAATTTATATAAAATAAAAAGTAGCCAAAGTGAATGTGAATTTCCTTCATTTTACATTTCCTTCTGCTTGAATTTAAATTCTTAATAACTAAAATTTATATTTTTTGGATACCATACCAGATAGGAGACTAACCCTATATATATTCTTCATATAGGATTTAGAGTTAAATAACTTTTTTTAAGAAATTTTTTAACAAGCCAAAGTTTCTAAAAATGAGAAAAGTCAATTGTTTTTTTCTTCTAAAATTGTCGACAAATTTTTTTAAATGGTCAATCATTGATTGACCATATAATTTGTTAATTTGATCAATCAGTAATTGACCGTAGTCAATCATTAGTTGATCATAACATAAATAACTATTTCTCAAGTCAATTATTGAATGATCACAACTGAAAAGAAAAAAAAAAAGTTAAACAATCTTTTTGCTAAAAAAAAAAAAAAATGTTCTCCAATCTATTAAATTAGGTGACCAAAACAAGCACCCAACCTAATTTTCCTTTGTTTATTTATAGGGTTAAATGTATATTTGTTTATCAAAGATCAGTGATTGTCTTAATTTATCTGTACAAATTAAAAAGAAACAAAACTAGTCTCTGAGCTTATTAGTTGTTGCAATTTTTATTTATTTATTTTTTTTGGAAATATCAAATTTTTAATGGTTTTAATTATAAAAAAAAATTACGTGATTGATTCAAAAAGAATATTTTTTTTTATAAGCGCTATTGATTACGGAGTGAGCCGATAAGTACACGTGAGTAAAATAGTTTAAAATTAACGATAACGAACGTACCACATTAAAATTGTAACTTAGGACAGGTACAAGGAGGATTTTTGTTTTACTTTGAGTTGTATGAAGTTCTTCTTCTTTTTTTTTTTTTTTTTTTTGTTTTTGTTTTGTTTTTGTTTTTTTGTTTTGTTTTTGCTGAATGAAAGGATGATTAATAGTGTCTTCATGCCTCCTGACCCATACCCACTAGGTGGGTGTCCTTTCAGGAAAATTCTGGGTTCTCCCGGGCCTTTAGTCCACATTGAGAGGTCTAGGAAAGGGTGTCAACCTGACAGTGGGATTAGGGATTCGATCCCTAGATGTTTGGAACGAGAATCTTGATAGGCAACCCCGAACTACTATGCTACTACCACTGGTAGTTGACTTGTATGAAGTTAAATTAGACGTATCTTATTTTTTGAACATCAGATTTAAAATTAATCCTATATATATATAAAACTTATAAAGAAAAAAAAAATCAAACCGATTATTTGACTGGGTTTGTTATCATATATTTGTGCGTTTCACAAAATTGGGCATTCATCATCATCATTCCTTCTTATTTGTTTTATTTATTTAACTTTGAGAAAATATCTAAGTACGACCTATTTTTTCAAAATACCATATTTACCTTTTCTAATATTTTAATGTCTAAAACATCCACTATATATAATGTTGCCAATAAAAAGTATTCTCTATAATTTGAAAAAGATTAAAAACCACTTAAGAAGTCAAATTTTTTAAAATATCAAGATTACATCAACAATAAACGTTAACACTTGTTGTAAGTAGTAATTAATTAAAAATTTTAACAAGTTTATAAATAAAAAATGAGAACATCCGGAGATGAAATGATGTGCACTATGTGATAGAATTGTTGGTTGCTCTTGTGGGTGGTGGTTACTTGGTTCCCATAGCTAAGGGAGGCCTCGGTGGTCGGAGTTTGTAGATTCGTCAGGGACGTTTTCAACTTTTCCTTGCCTTTTGCGTACTTTTTTTTTTGTTTAATCAATGAATGTTGAAAATAGTGTTTATAGAGATTTGTAAGGATAGTTTTGTATTCGTTAAAATTTATGCGCCCTTTCGAGGAGACAATCGGAGTTGGAGTTTTGGAGATTAGAAGTGTATTGAGTTTTGGAAATTTGCATTTGATCAAAATAAATTGTTTGAAGTGAAAAGATATAAAAATTTAAAATATGTTCAGAAAAAAAAAAAACAATATGATCTGTACAATTTTTTTTATTAAAAAAAAATTCAAATTCTAACCTGAAATAAGAAAGTTTTAGACTACTTTGAGTTTTTTGACAATAAAAAAGAGAGATTTAGAAAAAATAAATAATAAAATTGGGATACTTTGGAGAAAAAAGAAAAAAAAAAGAGGGAAAAGTGTTTAAAAAAAAAGGCATTTGAATGGGGGCATTTAAGGTATTTTAGTCTATTTTTATGTAGGAGAGAGAGAGAGAGAGAGTACAAGGAGTCAAATGACAGTTTTTTCCCACAATGATGAATTGAATCTGACCAGCACTTCATGGCTTGTTTACTTTTTAGGAATAGAAAATTAGAATAGGGAATGAGAATCAACCCAATGTTTACTTATCTATTTTTATTTTGAAATGTGAGTGAAATTGTGTGAGGCCCGCATTAATTTGGGATTGAATAAGGGGATTGGTAATCCCAAGTCCCCCAACTGGATTAGCACTCTCACTCCTGATATTAAAGTTAAGTTACTATTTTGTCCCCAATTTTACTTTCTTATTTGAGGATTGAAAAGGAAAAGTAAAAGATTGAAATAACCCTAATTTTTTCACGCTTATTTACTTTTTCTTCTACTGTGTATTAAAAAATAATAATAACCTATATTAATTATTTTTATTAACCAAATATAATATATTTTTATTAACTTAATATTAGATAACTATCCTAATTACTATTAACGATATTAGAGTAAATAAATAACTTTTTTTTATCATAATATATTATTATAATTCTATTTTTATATTTTTAATACTTTATTTATTTTAATTCATTTTTTTTACTCTTTTATATTTTTTCAAACAAAAAATTATACAATTTAATTTTATTGCCTTAATATCATAATGATTATTTTACTTTTGATTAATAGTATGATAATAAATTAAAAAATTAATCAATTTTTTAATTTTTGAAAACACAATAAATAAAAGGATATACAAGTAAATTTACAGTAACTGACTTCGATTCCTGATATAAGTAAATGCATGAATGAAATTGACAGTGATTCCGACTCCGATTCCTGGAACCCAAGTAAACAGTTGGCTTGTTTACTTTCCAGGAATAGGGAATCAGATTGAGGAATGGGAATCAATAACATGTTTACTTACTTATTTTAATCCTGGAATGGGAGTGAAATTGTGTGGGGCCCATACTAATTTGGGATTGAATAAGAGGATTGGTAATCCCAAACCCCCTACCGGATTAGCACTCTCACTCCTGATATTAAAGTTAAATTACTACTTTACCCCCAATTTGAAACTTATTTGATATGCTTATGATTTGAGACATATTTTATTAAAAAGATGATTATATCATATCCTATAGTTGTTTCAAATTTTTTTAATGCTGCTTTTTAAATTTTTTAATGCTCTAACAAAATTAAAAAAAGTGAGCCATAATAAATCAACTACAAACAAAATTTTAATTTTAAAAATATATTTCAACATTATATATATTTTTTAAACAAATTTATATTTCAAAAAAATTTAAATATTTACTAGAATAAACTATTTATCTCAAAATTTTACTTTTTTATTTAAAAAATAATCTTCAAATACTTACTAGAATAAATTATTTATCTCAAAATTTGACTTTTTTATTTAAAAAATAATCTTCATAATATAATTACTATTAGCATACAAATTACTTATCTCAACATTATATTTTTAAAAAATATACATATATTTCAAGAAAATAGTTCTATAATTAGTAGCACAAAAAATAATCATTTTAGTATTAAAATAATTAGTATACAATCTACTTGTTTAAATTGAAAACACAAAATTAACTGAAATGGTCTATAAGTAAATTTACAACAATTGATTCAGATTTCTGTTTTTAGTAAACACATGAATGAGATTGACAGTGATTTCGACTCCAATTCCTGAAATCCAAGTAAACAACATATTCTAACTCTGAATCCTGACTCCAAATCCAACTCACTCCGAATCCTATCCACTCCGATTCATGCCTACTTCTATTACACGTAAGTAAACATGCCAAGTATATTTTGACTCCGAATCCAACCCACTCCAAATCCTACCCATTCTGATTTATAATCACTCCGATTACAGGTAAGTAAACATGCCATCAATATATTACATGCTCTTAAATAGTACAAACTGTATATTGGTTAAAACGATTTAACCCAATTGCTTTCTCTCTCTCTCATGGTGAAACAAGAGCAAAACTGGCCTCCAAAACAAGAAATCGTCATTGTCATAGTTAAATTGACAATACTCTGTTGATAAAATGATAATGAAAAAAAAAAAAAAATGGAAATTAATTCATTTTTATATACTTAGTTGACGATATAGCACAATCTAAGAGCAAAATAAATTGGCGATTTGGATATTGTATGAACAAAAGTATACATTAGAAGAAAAACAGTTACGATAATTCAATCCAACTTCTTGTTGATTTGGCAATATAAAACTTTGATAATAAAGAGACGTGAATGTTTAATTTTTCATGTCACATCGATAACAACACAAGATTATGATAATACGATCATATTCAATCTAATGATTTTACACTCGATCCAACAACTTTAAAATTTTATTATATGATTACCGTAACAATAATAAGGGATCAAAAGCATTTTCATTTTTACATCCAAAACAAGACTCCAAAAGTATCCACACATTAATAGTGGGTAGTTTGGGGAAACAATTGTTGATTTTTATTTTTTTTTTCCCTTTAAATGATAGGATGAAGACTTGAACTCTATACCTATAATAAAGATAAATATATAACTATAACTAGGCTATATATGCTTGTAATCACATAGATTAAAGTTTTTGACTAAAAAAATTTGTCATTTTTGATAAATGGAATTTAATTAAAAAAAATCGCATATCTATATATATTGAAATAATTGGTAAGTCACATATTTACCAAGTCAGTCAAATATCATCATATAATAATTGTCATTAGCAACAATTTTCCTTTCTTACTTTTCTTATTTCATATCCAAAAGAGTAGTGGGATTAGGTGAAACCCCTCTAATTAGTCTAGACATTGATGGATCCACAAAGCAAGTGGAGAATTTAGTACCTTTTAATAACAAAAAAAGTTACATCCGGGCCCTCACAATGCAATTTCCGGCTGTGCATTAATCATTGACTTCTCACTTTTGTTTTGTCTAACTATTGCGCCTTCACACCTTTTTTTTTATATTTTTTTTCCTTGGAATATTTTCTCCTTCACATTGGAGTGAATGCATCTATTAGAGTGTTACTGTTAATTTTGCGTCATTTATTCCTTCAAAACAAAACGGCTCTTTTGAAGTTGAAAGTTCTTGTTTTGGAAACGTGCAACGGGTCGGCAGTTCTTGCATAACCTTTATGCATCAATTATATATATGTGCATATATATAATACACACAAGGTCTTATATCCGATACCGTTTGATATCCGATTTTTCAGTTATTAGAAATATGAATTTAACAGAATAAAAAGTAGCCAAAGTGAATGTGAATTTCCTTCATTTTACATTTCCTTCTGCTTGAATTCAAATTCTTAATAACTGAAATTTATATTTTTCGGATACCATACCAGATAGGAGACTAACCCTATATATATATATTCTTTACATAGGATTTAGAGTTAAATAGCTTTTTTTAAGAAATTTTTTAGCAAAAGACCAAAGTTTCTAAAAATGAGAAAAGACAATTTTTTTTTTCTTCTAAAATTGTCGATAATTTTTTTTTAAATGGTCAATCATTGATTGACCATATAATTTGTTAATTTGATCAATCAGTAATTGACCGTAATCAATCATTAGTTGATCATAACGTAAATAACTATTTCTCAAGTCAATTATTGAATGACCACAACTGAAAAGAAAAAAAAAAGTCAAACATTCTTTTTGCTAAAAAAAAAAAACGTTCTGCAATCTATTAAATTAGGTGACCAAAACAAGCACCCAACCTAATTTTCCTTTGTTTATTTATAGGGTTAAATGTATATTTGTTTATCAAAGATCAGTGATTGTCTTAATTTATCTGTACAAATTAAAAAGAAACAAAACTAGTCTCTGAGCTTATTAGTTGTTGCAATTTTTGTTTATTAATTTTTTGTTTTGGAAATATCAAATTTTTAATGGTTTTAATTATAAAAAAAAATTACGTGATTGATTCATAAAGAATATTTTTTTTATAAGCGATATTGATTACGGAGTGAGCCGATCAGTACACGTGAGTAAAATAGTTTAAAATTAACAATAACGAAAGTACCACATTAAAATTGTAACTTAGGACAGGCACAAGGAGGATTTTTGTTTTACTTTGAGTTGTATGAAGTTCTTCTTTTTTTTTTTTTTTTTCTTTCTTTGTTTTTTTTTTGTTTTGTTTTTTTGTTTTTGCAGGAAAATTATAGGTTCTCCCAGGCTTTTAGTCCACATTGAGAGGCCTAGGAAAGGGTGTCAACCTCACAGTGGGATTAGGGATTCGATCCTTAGATATTTGGAACAAGAACCTTGATAGGCAACGCCGAACTACTATGCTACTATCACTGGTGGTTGAGTTATATGAAGTTAAATTAGACGTATCTTATTTTTTGAGCATCAGATTTAAAATTAACCCTATATATATATATAAATTATAAAGAAAAAAAAAATCAAACCGATTATTTGACTCGGTTTGTTATCATATATTTGTGCGGTTCACAAAATTGGGCATTCATCATCATCATTCCTTCTTATTTGTTTATTTATTTAACTTTGAGAAAATATCTAAGTACGACCTATTTTTTCAAAATACCATATTTATCTTTTCTAATATTTTAATGTCTAAAACATCCACGATATATAAATGTTGCTAATAAAAAGTATTCTCTATAATTTGAAAAAGATTAAAAACCACTTAAGAAGTCAAATTTTTAAAATATCAAGATTACCTCAACAATAAACGTTAACACTTGTTGTAAGTAGTAATTAATTAAAAATTTTAACAAGTTTATAAATAAAAAATGAGAACATCCGGAGATGAAATGATGTGCACTAGGAGATAGAATTGTTGGTTGCTCTTGTGGGTGGTGGTTACTTGGTTCCCATGGCTAAGGGAGGGCTCGGTGGTCGGAGTTTGTAGATTCGTAGGGGATGTTTTCAACTTTTCCTTGCCTTTTACTTACTTTTTTTTTTTTTTTTTTGTTTAATCAATGAATGTTGAAAATAGTGTTTATAGAGATTTGTAAGGATAGTTTTGTATTCGTTAAAATTTATGCGCCCTTTTGAGGGGACAATCGGAGTTGGAGTTTTAGAGATTAGAAGTGTATTGAGTTTTGGAAATATGTATTTGATCAAAATAAATTGTTTGAAATGAAAAGATATAAAAATTTAAAATATGTTTAGGAAAAAAAAACATTATGATCTGTATAAATTTTTTTATTAAAAAAAATTTAAATTTTAATCTGAAATAAGAAAGTTTAGACTACTTTGAGTTTTTTGACCATAAAAAAGAGAGATTTAGAAAAAGTAAATAATAAAATTGGGATACTTTGGAGAAAAAAGAAAAAAAAAAAAAAGGGAAAAGTGTTTTATAAAAAAAGGCATTTGAATGGGGGCGTTTAAGGTATTTTAGTCTATTTTTATGTGGAGAGAGAGAGAGAGAGAGAGAGAGAGAGAGTACAAGGAGTCAAATGACGGTTTTTTCCCACAATGATGAATTGAATCTGACCAGCACTTCAAGATATTACATGCTCTTAAATAGTACACACTGTATATTGGTTAAAACGATTTAACCCAATTGCTTTCTCTCTCTCTCATGGTGAAACAAGAGCAAAACTGGCCTCCAAAACAAGAAATCGTCATTGTCATAGTTAAATTGACAATACTCTGTTGATAAAATGATAATGAAAAAAAAAAAAGGAAATTCATTCATTTTTATTTACTTAGTTGACGATATATATAGCACAATCTAAGAGCAAAATAAATTGGCGATTTGGATATTGTATGAACAAAAGTATACATTAGAAGAAAAACAGTTACGATAATTCAATCCAACTTCTTGTTGATTTGGCAGTATAAAACTTTGATAATAAAGACACGTGAATGTTTAATTTTTCATGTCACATCGATAACAACACGAGATTATGATAATACGATCATATTTAATCTAATGATTTTATACTCGATCCGACAACTTTAAATATTTTATTATATGATTACCGTAACAATAATAAGGGACCTTGCCCCATATATTGTAAGTATATTTGTAACACCAAACATCTACATGCAATGTCATGAGGTCAAACTCGTGAGAATTTGTTTCCATAGTTCCTACTTTTGCCTATTTATATAGGTGCATGTCTATGTACTAAGTTCATCACCAAAAAATTTGTCTCCTCTCTCTCTCTCTCTCTCTCTCTCTCTCTTATATGGTGAAGATGGATCGGAAGAGAACTTCCAAAAATCAACTAGCAAGCAAAAATGCCAAGGTATATGAAGAAATGCAACAAAGAACAAACCCTCTTTCCTAAGAGAAGAAAAATGATACGTAGGATTTTCTCTCGCCTCTTTTGTTACCGAGATCATAGCCAAGATCATATTCGAAATGATATATTCGTATGCTTAAAATAACGAACTGATGAATAAAATTTGACTCTCAAATTCATCCTTAGACATTAACTTTTGTTAGGTTATAGTGGTAACCTATAAGCCTCAACTATTAAAGTGGATTTAAGGTACTTAAATCCAGATGTAAAAGGTAAAACGTTTTATGGTTTAGCATGGAATTAAAACTTCTTTAATTCAGTATTAACAACCAAAAACATTTTTGTCTAAACAAATCAAAGTCATTACTTCATATACCTATTAAAGATACCCTTTTTCCATTGTTCAAACACAGAAAATAAAAGATTTTCCTCTGTAGATTCTTCTAGTGTTCTCTCTATAGTTTTGTAAAGCAATCTAGCTTTTTAAGCTGATAGGGTCTAGGCAAATTTTTATTTACTAAAAGTAGGTTTGTGGTGTTCGATCGCTACTTCTAGTCATTATATCTTAGGATACAGACGTTCATTGAAATCTCTAATACTGATGGTGAAGGGAAAATCTATTTTATAAAAATCGTGTGATACATGGATCTTGACTTCTCGTTCATGTTTTGTTTCTAGTTGTTTTCGGTAGGTAACCATAAGTTTTCGATACTTGCGACATTCTGTTTTCTAATTTTATTTATTTTTAATTTTTGTTCGTTGTCATATATCATATTTTGCTAACATTCTCAACAAAAAAATAAGAGCGCCCGAATTTCGGCTCATCAGGAAGGTAGGCAGTCAAGGTTCTAATAATTGACGATATCTAACTGTTGCCCGCTGAGGTCTTTCGATTGTATCTTGTCATCGTATTCTTGTGGACGCTTTAAAAAATTCCTTAAAACTCACAAGAAGCCACAAACCGTACAAAAATATACCAAAATCAAGGTCATTAATTAAAAGGTATGAGTTGTTCTTTTCTCTAAACTCAATTAGTAATTATTTTTTAAGAAGAAGTTGACTCAAAATTTTCCATCTTGGTATGGTTTGTGACTGTGTACTGCTTCTGTTATTCTAATTGGTAGTTGTGTTATGTATATAGGGTCATCAAACCAGACTACAACTGTGGGAAAATCGCACAAATAAAATTATATTTCTAAAAACAACGGGTAAATCTGAACAAAATCAACTTTCTTTAATATGTAGTTTACTTTTGTTTGTTCCTTTTAATTTTATCCAAATCTACCTATATCTCAATGTTGTGATGAATTTAAAGGAGATTTTGTTATTAAATTCCTTTCCTTATAGGACAAAAAAATTGTTAAAATGTTAAATTAAATCTTATTTTCTTTTTCATTTTTACGGATTTTCCTTTTTCCCCATGTAACCTATATATGTATATCTATATATAATTTTTCTCATGACAAACGAAACCAAAATCTGATTCTTTTTTTTTTTTTCTTCTTGTGATGGTTTTTAAATAAATTAAGTTATCAATTTACCTTATTTTTAGGACATAAAAGTGAATGTTAGGATGTCAAACTAAATCTTACTTTCTATTTAACCTTTCTGGATTCTTCTTTTACCACCTATATCCTCATTTTTCCATGACAAATGAAACCAAAATATGAGTCTCTTTTTGTCCTTTGTGAGGATTTTTAAGAAGTTCATGTTATGAATTCCTTTCCTTTTACAAATTAAAAATGTCAGGTTATCAATCCAAATCTTACCCTCTTTTTTCTTTCTTAATTTCACTTTTTTTCCTTCCTCTTTTTTTGTTTCTTCCACTTTTTTTCTCCTACCAAACACGCACTAACAGAAAAGGCTTAAAACAGAGTAATGGAATGACAACCATTATTGCTTCCTTCTTACGAGAGAATTGCCTAGACTTATTGGGCTAAAGTTTGTGAATAGATGGAGAATAACTTTTTCTTTATAATAAATGGAGAATATCTTTAAGAAAATGAAAAGAAAAATAAAGGATTGTAAGGAAGGAAATATCTTTTTTTTTTTTTTTTTTTTTTTTTTTTTTTTTTAAATAAGGAAGGAATAATCCTTACCTTGTTATCACGGACACAAATTAAAGTCTTCAAAACGGTCTGGAAAACTTAATGTTGAACATCTAGGCAAAAGCAAAAATTACTAAGAAAATAAAACAATAAATTTCAATTTTAATCTCTATATTGTTTCTTTATCTGCAATCGTTTTCATTCGGTGCACAACGTGATCGAAGTGGTTACGGCTGCAACAAGTACTGCTATTTCTGCATCCACAAGAAATGTGCGGGGTTTCCACAACACATAAAATCACTCATTGCACGCTCTCCGCCATTTGACGCTTGCAAAGCAATCATTTAGCAACACTACTACTACTACTACTACTATGTCTAGTAGCGGTTGCTGCTATTACTGCGAGAAGCCCTTCGAAAATGATCGAGTACGCTTATGTGTACGACGATTGCCCTAATTTCCACATGCATAACACATGCCTTATGATTCCACTCCCGCCGATATCGACGGCGGCAGCCAGCATCACAATTTCGTTCAATCTACCTCCCATCAGAATCCATTGATACTGGTCGAACATGATGATGACAAGAAGGGAAGAGCTAAATGCTTTGCATATATGTCATTCACTCTGATCGGGTCCAGCCTATTCTTGCCCTTTAAGTGAGTGTGAGAGTTTTCTCTACAAATCATGTGCAGATCTACAACAGAACATTAAGCATCCCTTTCAGTCACACTACCCTCGATCTTGTCATTCGTGCTGTAAAAATATTATGCACTCCAATTTCAATGTCACGAAGATGGATGTGACATTCACTTGTGTCCAGAACATGTTTCTCTCGACACAATCGTGAAATGTCGCAGTCACGATCACTTAATTGCTTCCTTTAGTGAAGAATGTTTATTGTTAATTCATTGTGATTCTTGTCAAAAATTCTATAAGAATTGGATTGGCGTTGTTCCTGATAAAATTAATCATACCCTTTTCTATTTCCTTCATAGAATGTGTTTTTAATCTTCATTTTCTATGTAGTCCATTGTCCTTCACCATGAAATATGAGTACGCATGGATTTTTTTTATTCTCCTCGAACATTTGGCTTTAGAGTTCTCGGGTTCCTAAAGATAACGTATGGTGTGTGAATGTAGGGGACCATGCTGACACGGTACACTTTATTTTATGAGGTGGTGATACCGGAGAATTAAATGATAAATTTTAATTAATAAAGGCACTGTTCAATAATTAAATGAGTAAAGACATTGGTCAATGAATTTAATTAAGGCATTGGTCAAAGATAAATTATAATAATTGTTGAAAAAAAAAAAGGAGTAACAATGAAAAATAAATATTGTACATATAAAATAATATGTACCGAACGCAATCGGATGTCATTTTATTGCATTTTAATGATATGTAGCTAAGGGATTTCTAGATCATACTGTCAACGTGAAAACTTAAGTAGTATAATAACCAGAATGAATAACTAATTCTAAAACAAAGCACTCTACAAAAGCGAATAGAATACTTTATAAATTCTACAATGAAATCCCTTCACTTTACCCTATCAACGGGGTAAAAATTTTTGACCATTGGATGACTTTTAGATGGTTGAGATTAAATGGATTCACCAAACAACTATAAGAGCTACTACACATATGATTAATCATTATTTTAAATTTTAATAAGGGTTAATTGTTGGATTGATTCCTGAACTTTTAAGTAGCTAAGAGTTTGATCCCTAAACTTTATTTTTGAATAAAAGTACCCCTGAATTTTTAAGTAGGTGAGATTTTTACCCCTAATCTACTTTTTGTTGTTAAGATACCCTTAAACTCTTAAAAAATGTGTGTTTTGGTCCTCATTTTAAATTTTGGACTAAAGTAGGAATATGATGATGGCGTGACACCGATGGGGGAGGTCACCTTAGCTAGTAAAGTACGGTGATAGATATTTGTTTTTGCACAAAAGTATTCTGTTATCTTAAAAAATAAATAAGCTCAACGCAATATCCAACAAAAACTATTATTATTAATTGAAAAAAAAAAAACTCACAAATCTTTAAAAACCAGAAAAAAAATGATAAAGAGAGAAATAAAAATATTGTTTATTGTAAAGAGACAAATCAGTTTAAAATGAAAGACAATAAATAAAAACCATCTTTTATTTGTCTATTTGTGAAAATTTATTTTTTCTGAGTACATATGATACGGTGTTTTCTTTTTTAAGAGTAATTGGCCTAAATGGTCCCTGGACTCTTTAAGATGTGACACTTTGATCCCTGTTTTTTTTTTTTTTTTTGCCATGCTGACCCTAAACTCTCTAAAAAGGTGACAGTTTCGTCATTTCTGTCTGGTTCCGTTAAAAAACTCAAGGAATGGTCACGTAAGAAACACGTTTTACGTTTTTTTGAAAGAAAATACCCTTATTCATATCAATTAAAAAATAATATAAAAAAACAAAGAGAGATCCTTTGTCTATTTCTCTCCTCACCTCTCCTCCCCTCCCTCCCTCCCTCCCATAGGTCTGACGCCTGTGTCAAACGTCGACTGTCTCTCCCTCCCTCCCTCCCCAAGATCCGATGCTGGAGACTGAGAAACCGTCTCTCTCTCTCGCCCTTCTCCCATGACCTAATATTTTATAAAACCCTTTAAATAATATTCAAGCCCAAATCTCCTAATCTTAAGATTACACATGCAAAAACATAGACTTAATCTAGTATCTTACATGCAAGATGAAATTTAAACAACATTCGCAAATTTTCATTAGTTTTCACTCAAGTTGTCCCTCGTAGACCAAAATCAGATTTGAAGCTTTTAAAACCAAAAATATTCTAGAAATTTAGAGAGTTTTTACCTAGGTTTTAAGATCTTGATCCGAATCCTAGTGTTCTCTGTCGTTCGGCCCCCGCCTTTGCCGATGAACGCGAACGCCCCCCTCCCCCTACATAACCCAGATCCAGTTGAGAACTCAAACCTAGGCCCCTTCCTCCCCAACCAAACTCAAACCTAGTTGCCGCCCTCCCCCACTAAACTCAAACCCACCCCACCAAACTCAAACCCCACTGCCGTTCGTTCCGATTTGGGTTTTGTCCCCACCCCAAAGGTTCCGATCTGAGTTTTCACCCCTCCCCCCCCCCCCCTGTCCAGGGGGTTGGCTCCCTCTGATGCTGCCGCCGCCGAACTCACGCCTCCCTTCTTCTTTGTAGCCGATCGTCCCCCTACCCCCACTAGTGTCGTCGATCTGAATTTGAGAAATGAAGAGAGAGAAAGAATTTTAAAATTTTTTAAATTTTTAATAGTAATTATTATTAAATTACTGAAATATCCTCTCAAATTAGATCACATACAATGCAAATGACTCAGTCCGTTAAAAATTTAACGGAATTGGGCGGAAATGACCAAATCATCACCTTTTAGAGAGTTTAGGGTTGGCACGGCAAAAAAAAAAAGATAAAAAAGAACAGAGACCAAAGTGTCACCTCTTAAAGAGTTTAGGGACTATTTAGACCAATTACTCTTTTTTTTTAATTCACAAAAGATTATTTTTTGTTGGGAATTTTTTGAATTGATTGAATTTTTAGGGTAATATAGTAATTTTGTTCAAAAAATGAAGTCCTTTGTCATTTTCTACGAGCTGAGACGACCTCTTCCATCAATATCACTCTACCGTCATACACTACCATCTTTTAAAAAATTAATGGAAGTACCAAAATACACCTTTTTTAAGAGTTGCGGGGTATTTTGATCCAAAAAAAAAAAAAAAGATTAGGGACTAAACTCTCACTACTTTAAGAGTTTAGGGGTATTTTTACCAAAAAATAAAGTTTAGTGACTGTTGGGGTTAGACTTCGTCTTCCCTTTACGACGTTAGCTTCTAACAGTTTGTCTAACGAACGACGAACGTATTACTTTTGGGCCGGACCCAACTTATAACATTTCCTTATCATGGGCAACAATCGATCACATAATTGGGCCAGACCCAATCCATTCCGTTCAAGTTCGAACGATGATCACTCGTTTAACATGGGCCGGACCCAGTTAACGATTCTAAGTCATTACAATATAACGCTCGTTCACACTCGAACGTCGAACCAACAGATCAAACGCGATCTCTATATAATCTACGAACGATGGATCACAATATCAGGCTTGTGTCCGAATCATCGTTCGTCGCTCGTTCGACAGATTAAGACATCTCTCCTATAATCGTCGAACTCAATATCAACAACGATATTACATCAATAACCGCCAAGCCCATTGTCCGAGATTAAGATTTACCCTGGTAACCGTCTGTTCAAAATCTCCAATGGCATGCTTACACATGTCCCAGTGACAATATCTGAACTGCCATGAGCAGTTACGGGCTCAGGCCCATCTTCCTCTATAAATTGAGGAAGACCCCCCTACGGGAAATGGACGGATTCTGAATCTCTGCCTTTCTTTTATTTTCCAGAAAACATACTCTCCCTCTGCAGAAATCTTCTCAGAAACCATTGAGAGAATTCTCAAACCTTCATTGTACTCACAAACATTCATATTTAGTGAAATTACTCACTGACAGAGGACGTAGCACCTATTTGGGCGAACCTCTATACTTCTTGGTGTCAATTTATATTCTGCTTTTCTTTAATTTCATTTTCTGATATGAAATCTGTTCTTACATTGCTTTGCTAAATTTCATTACGACGTCCAAGGGCCCAGTCAATCGATTATATCATATTTTCCGTATTAACTTTTCTGTTAATTTTGACTGTAGAAAACCGGCATCTACAGTTTGGCGCCCACCGTGGGGCTCTTGGAAATCTTACTTCGGAAATATACGAAGCAATCATGGCAGCAGAACATGAACGCCAGAAAGAACTTCCCCAGGGAAGCCCAGTCAACCACGAAGAAGCTTCAACCTCTGAAGCAAACTCCCAAATCGCCCATCTGACGCGATTGGTCGAGGAACTGACCAAGAAACATGACGGTCAGCGAAGTCAAATGGAGAGCATCACTGCAGAGAACCAGATTCTCAAGAACCAGTTGATGTCGAACTCTCAAGCAGCCTACTCGTATTACTACCCGTACTTCGGGTATTCAACCGGAACGAGCGCTGGGGGCTGGAACCCAGCCACCCTACAAAATCCCCAAGGTGCGAACACAGGGGGCTGGCAACCATCCACTTCCTGTGACCAACATGGGACGAACGCTGGAGGCATGCAACAAGCAATGCCTCAACAACGAGCGTCGAGGGCTTCGTATAGCCCTGTGGCTCCGATGCAACCCCTATTCACACCTGGGGACACTCCGGCTATAAACGAGTGGCGAGCGGAGCAGAGACAGACAACAACAGGTTTCGGTGCCGGAAGACAGACCACACCAATGCGGCGTTCGACGCCCGACGTACCAGTACCACCAAGTCTCATTCAACAGGAGCCTGCGAACGTTGAAGACTTGATGAGGAGTATAATGTCCGAAGAAATGAGGACATTAGAAGTACAAATGCAGCAGCGTTTCTCCTCACAAATACATAAAGCAACAACCTCCACACCAGGGTTCGACGACCTTGCCCGTGGTGTCCGCGAGACGCCATTAACAAAGCGGATCACCAGCACAATCACCCCCAAGTTCAGCAACGTTTCTTTTCCGCGGTTTGACGGAATGTCAGACCCTCACGACCATCTCCTGCAGTACAAGCACGTCGTACAATCGACGAACATACCAACTGGTATGCTCGACGATATGATGTGCAAGTTGTTTGCGCAAAGCCTGAAGGGAACAGCGTTAAGATGGTTTTGCAACTTTCCCTCAGAATCAATCGATTCGTTCGATGAACTTTCGCTTAAATTTATGCGAAGTTATTCTGTCCACATTCAATCCGGGAAGACAACCAAGGATTTGTGGAGTGTAATTCAGGGCCCACATGAATCCCTGCGAGCTTACATCAAGCGCTTCAGCAAAGCAATATCGGAGATTTCTGGGCTTGATGACGGCACTGCAAGAGAAGCTCTGAAGAAGGGACTAAGGCACAGGTCCTTGTTCAAGAACGAGATTTGTGCCCGATACCCGCCGACGATCCAAGATGCTTTGCATCGAGCGAAGGGATACATCGAGCTTGAGGAAGAGAACGAACGTGTAGAACGAGACCTTGCTCGGACAAGGGAAGAACTGTCGAAGGCTCGCAACGAGCAAAACATGGCCTTCAGACGCGAACGCCCGCGCCCACAACGTCGAACGGACAGCAGAGTCGAACGCTCGACAAGGCGTGACCACAAGCGTCCTCTCTCACCACCAAAGTATGCCCTTGGCATTAGTCCTTCCGAACTCATCGCTTACCTCAAGCGACAGGACTTTGTCACATGGCCAAAAAAGCTGCCAGCAAACCCTGCCATAGATACAACGAAGTACTGCGAGTTCCATAAAGATCATGGTCACCAGACCATTGATTGCAGGGCTTTGCGAGCAGAAGTGGCCGAGCTTTTGAAGAAGGGCCACCTTCGTGAATTTCTCACAGAAAAGGGGAGAGAGACGTACGGGCTTGGAGGCGAGAGCAAGGAGAGAAGAGTTGTGCAGCACATCGAAGACTCGCCTTCACCACCGCCAGTTCGAAAGACGATAGGCGTAATTTGCGGAGGCTCGATTTATTGCGGAGAGACAGTCACTGCTGTCAAGTCTCATCGAAGAAAGGCCTTGCAGCCGATCGCGTCTATTCTTCCCGACAATCCCGTCGAGCATTCAATCTCTTTCCACAGCAGCGAGGCTACAAACCTAAGCCGACCTCACGACGACGCACTTGTTTTGACACTTAACGTGTCGAACTGTGAAGTTGGTCGTATTCTCGTCGATAATGGGAGTTCTGCAGATGTTCTTTTCCTTTCAACACTCAGAGAGATGGAGTTATCTGAGTTGGACATCGAACGTTCAACGACCATATTGACAGGCTTCAACGGAGAATCGACCGCTGCTGTTGGAAAAATTAAACTCCCAGTTTTTGCAGGAGGAGAAAACAAGCTGACCACCTTTTTGGTGTTAGACTGCCCATCTGCCTACAACATCATTCTAGGTAGGCCATGGATACACTCAATGAAGGCAGTACCGTCCACCTATCATCAGAGAATAAGGTTCCCAATGAAGAGAGGAGTTAAGGAGATCAAGGGGAACCAGGAAGTCGCGAGGACATGTTATTTGCATTCTCTGAAGATGAAGAAAACCGATCGCTTATAGCAATTAGAGAAGAAAAGAGAATCGAGCGATCGGGTACAACCGGACGTTGAACAACTGGATGAGATCCAGATCGACCCAGCCCAGCCAGATCGAGTCATCAACATTGGCTCTCTGCTCGATGACACTACTCGCACACAGCTCCTGAGTTTCCTTCAGAAGAATCTAGACTGCTTTGCATGGTCCCACCAGGACATGCCAGGCATCGATCCAGAAGTGACAACACATCGACTCAACGTCGATCCAAGCCACAAGCCTGTTAAGCAGAAAAGAAGGAAACTTGGTATCGAGCGGAACAAGATCATTAACGACGAAGTGCGAAAGTTAATCGAGGCTGGATTCATCAAGGAGTTTCAGTATCCAGACTGACTAGCGAACGTTGTAATTGTCAAGAAAAAGAACGGCAAGTGGAGAGTTTGTATCGACTTCACGGACCTAAACAAAGCATGCCCAAAAGACAGTTTTCCCCTTCCACACATCGATCGTTTAGTTGATGCCAGTGCGGGCCATGAATTACTCTCGTTCATGGACGCATTTTCAGGCTACAATCAGATCCTCATGCATCCTGACGATCAAGAGAAGACAGCGTTTATAACAGAAAGGGGAATTTACTGTTACAAAGTTATGCCATTTGGGTTAAAGAACGCCGGTGCAACTTATCAGAGACTCGTCAACGCAATGTTCGCTGATCAACTCGGTCGAACGATGGAGGTATACATTGACGATATGCTGGTCAAATCATTGAAGGCTGCGGACCACATTGGACACCTATCAGAGTGCTTCTCGGTACTCAGGCAACACAACATGCGTTTGAATCCTTCCAAATGCTCGTTTGGTGTTTCGTCTGGAAAATTCTTAGGTTACATTGTGACGCAGCGTGGTATCGAAGCGAACCCTGACCAGATACGAGCGCTAATGAATATGCTTTCACCAAAGAACAAGCGAGAGATCCAGAAGTTGACTGGACGTATAGCAGCGCTGAACAGATTCATCTCTCGATCGACCGACAAATGCCAGCCATTTTTCAAACTGCTCAAAGGCAACAAGAAGTTTGAGTGGAACGAACGGTGCCAACAAGCCTTTGACGAACTGAAAATGTATCTGTCCACACCTCCAATACTAGCCAAACCAGAAACAGGAGAAAATCTATTTATTTACTTGTCCGTAACGGAAGTTGCGGTAAGTGCCGTTCTTGTACGTGATTCGAACGGAGAACAGCCTATCTACTATGTTAGCAACTCATTGCTCGATGCGGAGACACGATACCCGGTGGTTGAGAAATTAGCACTGGCCCTCATAACTGCTGCGAGGAAACTTAGGCCATATTTCCAATCACACTCTATCATTGTCATGACAACCTACCCCTTACGAGCGATACTTCATAGTCCAAACTTGTCTGGACGATTGACAAAATGGGCAGTGGAGTTGAGCGAATTTGACATCGAGTACCGGGTTCGAACAAGCATTAAATCTCAAGTACTTGCTGACTTTGTAGCTGAACTCACTCCCGATCTTTCTACGACAAAAACACAAGAAGAATGCTGCTGGACGCTCATGGTGGACGGAGCATCGAACGTTAAAGGATCTGGAGTGGGAGTATTTTGCAAGACCCCTGAAGGAGAAATAATCGAGCAGTCGTTTCGCCTGGGGTTCAACGCTTCGAACAATGAAGCCGAGTATGAAGCTTTGATCGCTGGGCTACGATTGATGAAAGCGCTGGGGGCTCGACGTTTGAAGATTCAAAGCGACTCACAGCTCGTTGTGAATCAAGTGTTGGGAGAATACACAGCCAAGGATACAAGAATGGAGGCTTATCTGAACGTTGTTCGTTCGCTTATACAACATTTCGAAGAATACTCGATTGAACAAGTGTCGAGGGATCTCAACACACTTGTTTTCATTCGATGTTCGTCTTTACGGATATGAGTTATATCAAATTGTAATTCATTTAAAACAACGTTCGTCTTCACGAACTACATTATTCGATTGCAAATTTCATTCGATGTTCGTCTTTACGGATTCGATTTAATATAACGTTCGTTATCACGAATTGTTAGACATGTAATCCAATCATCCACCGTTCGTCTTTACGAATGGGTACAGTTACATTACTTTACAATAATCGTTCAGATTATTAACGTTCGTCGATACGAACTAAACGAGCTACTATCATACTCCAATTCCTTGACAATTGTCCGAGTAACGCTCGTTTCGACGACTGATGCGATCTTCTCGCTAACGATCAAACACTCTATCAAGGATCCATCGCTCGATAGAGTGGGGGGCTATCTGTTGGGGTTAGACTTCGTCTTCCCTTTACGACGTTAGCTTCTAACAGTTTGTCTAACGAACGACGAACGTATTACTTTTGGGCCGGACCCAACTTATAACATTTCCTTATCATGGGCAACAATCGATCACATAATTGGGCCAGACCCAATCCATTCCGTTCAAGTTCGAACGATGATCGCTCGTTTAACATGGGCCGGACCCAGTTAACGATTCTAAGTCATTACAATATAACGCTCGTTCACACTCGAACGTCGAACCAACAGATCAAACGCGATCTCTATATAATCTACGAACGATGGATCACAATATCAGGCTTGTGTCCGAATCATCGTTCGTCGCTCGTTCGACAGATTAAGACATCTCTCCTATAATCGTCGAACTCAATATCAACAACGATATTACATCAATAACCGCCAAGCCCATTGTCCGAGATTAAGGTTTACCCTGGTAACCGTCTGTTCAAAATCTCCAATGGCATGCTTACACGTGTCCCAGTGACAATATCTGAACTGCCATGAGCAGTTACGGGCTCAGGCCCATCTTCCTCTATAAATAGAGGAAGACCCCCCTACGGGAAATGGACGGATTCTGAATCTCTGCCTTTCTTTTATTTTCCAGAAAACATACTCTCCCTCTGCAGAAATCTTCTCAGAAACCATTGAGAGAATTCTCAAACCTTCATTGTACTCACAAACATTCATATTTAGTGAAATTACTCACTGACAGAGGACGTAGCACCTATTTGGGCGAACCTCTATACTTCTTGGTGTCAATTTATATTCTGCTTTTCTTTAATTTCATTTTCTGATATGAAATCTGTTCTTACATTGCTTTGCTAAATTTCATTACGACGTCCAAGGGCCCAGTCAATCGATTATATCATATTTTCCGTATTAACTTTTCTGTTAATTTTAACTGTAGAAAACCGGCATCTACAGTGACCAAACTCTCACATTCTTAAAAGTTTGGGGATCAATCCAATAATTTACCTCTTTAATAATTACAATTTATTTCAAATTCGGCAGTGAGTGGCTCGCGAGGCTGGTGAGCTCCTGATGATGGCGATGGGTTGGTTGCCGGACCTTGCGATGGGCGACTGGGCGAGAAGGGGGAGAGGCTCCGATGGAAACGACAGCGTGGGGGAGGAAGGCGTCGTTGTCGGGGTCTGGGCACAGGGTGAGGGGTCGGGTCGTGCAGATTTGGCTCATTGGGGGTCGTCGCTGGGGTTTGGGCATGGTTGGGGGGGGGGGGGGGGTGGCCAGTTTCCAAGGGGTCACCGTAGGTTTGCGAGGGGTGGTTGGTTTTTGTCGGAGGTTCGATTTACAATTTTAAATTGGGTTTCCCCATCCCATTTAAGACAGACTCCCGTAGGTTAACGGGGAAAATTATCATCCCTAATTTTAACTCAAACTTGAATAAAATTTTAAAAGGAATCTGTATTGAACTTAATTATTAATAACTAGACCATCGAGTAATCAGACAGGATGATATTACGCTTGCTCTCTTGATTCGAAGTCTTGGGCTCAAGTTATCATCGTTGCGATTGTCGAGGTCTATGGACAATCACCCCCACCCCCCTCCCAGGTTATTTAGGTATGTCATCCTCTAACCTTATAACCCTCTTTTTTATTATAAAAATAAATAAATAAATAATCAGCATTGCCCTTCGTGGGTTGTCACATGCAAGTGGTGTATAAATAACCATTAAAATTTTAATGGACGTTAGCAAAAAGTACTAAATGTATAAAAAATTGTTAGATCAAGGAGTTGATTGCGAGGAACAAAAATTCAAGGACTAAATTACTAAACTCAAAAAATACAAGAGTTATCCATACAAAATAGCCTTTGGAATTATTTGACTGTTTATTGGAAGAAAGATTCCCAGCAAATAAGTCCCACTTATATAACTCGTAATTAGTTAAAAAAGAGGAAAAGACCGGGCTAAAGTCCTTTTTAGAGTCACTATCTATAGTTACTGATTTAAAGGCTGCAGAGATGGCAATTTCATGGTCGAGATTGAGGAAGTGCAAGGAAAAAAAGTTGTACCTAACCGTAGCATAATAAAGTCCCTTAAATAAAATATTATACACAAATATTATATAATATTCTTTTAAGTAAAAATGCCTCTTCAATTTCAAATCTGGGGCAGATACTTGGGTCCCCTAAAAAAAAAAAAAAAAAAAAAAAAAAAAAACCAATCTTCATTTACAATCAAAATCCGTATGCAAATCATATCTCAACTGCTTCTCTTCCAATCCACATATTCACACCCTTTGATGCTAAACTGAATACGATCACAAACTTGTAAAGCTTATAAGAATCCCAAACGGGGAAAGTAACAAAGGAAGTGATCAAATTAATCTGAAATCCGATTGCTTTAATCACCAATCCATCCATAAATATGAGCAAGTTAAAGAGAATCGTCGTCGCGCTCCGCAGCCGAGTCGACCGAGTCATCAGGAAAGACTTGGCTTGCGGTGGGTTACAGTCGAAAGCTCATCATTCCGAGTCAACTCGGATTTGTCCCCATTCTCCTCCAAACTCCGGTAATTTCCGACCTTCTTAATGGCTGCGAAAACCTCCTCTGTAACGGCGATCGAACCGACCCCAGAGGTAACGGACGAATCGGACCTCGAATTGATCAATTCTTTGTTGGGGAATGTTCCGGAAGCGCAGTGGCGGCGGTGGAGGGTGACGGCCGGGGAGGAAGTCTCCGGCAAGAGCTTCAATTCGGCGGAGAAGGAGTCAGCGCAATCGGAGAAGGGGAGTTCATTGAGGGCGTAGATGAATGATGCATCGTCATCGTCATTATTTTGTCGGTCGGTGGAGGTCGGAAGGTCCATCGACGGCGGCGAGAGAGGGGTGGTTGGAGCTCATGCCTAGGGTTTCGTGGGATTCGAATAAAGAGAAAGATTGAAAGGAAGATTGAGGGAAGAAGGAGAACCAAGAAATTATGGAAATGATTGAAAATTGGTGTCGTAAAAACAGAGGAAGTTTGAGGATTGTGGGGAATCTTCAGAATAAATTTTTTTTTTTTTCCCTCCCTTCAAGGATGGGTTTTGTTTTTGTGAAAGCAAAACCACCGTCTACAAAACACATCCACCATACATCTCAGCACAAAAGCACTAATTAACCCTTCGATATAGCGTCCTTAAGAAGGACTTTACCACAGTCTCTTCTTAAAAAAGATTGCATATATAATGATAAATACTTTTTTTCCAGGGGAAATTAAAATCTAATTAAAGAAAATCAATAGAATTAGAAACAACGTGACTAGCCAATATCTGGTGGCACTGGTGGGCTACATAATTCCGTTAGTTGCAAAGATCACCACATCAAGCTTGAGAAATAATATCTCAAATTCGATTCACAATGATAAATTTATTGTGAGGATAATTAAGGAATTTTTAGCACCTTTTTAGTAGTTAAAAAGAAAGAAAGAAAGAAAGAAAGATTTATGTTCGTTAAATTATGAAGCTTAATTAATATTAGCACTGTAAGATTGGAGCTTGGAAGCCCCCTTCCGGAGGATCGGGGCATATCTCCCGAGAGGTCTGCAGTATTTGAGGGTTGCTTCATTAATTTAAGAGTGATTGGGGGATTCATTTATAATTTTAATTGTCCTAATTTCAGTAGGTTTTCATTTTTATTTTTCATAATTACGTCTACTTATGTGATTAGAGTAATATTAGAGATATCTAATTATAGAGTTTGAATCCTATCACGCAGTTAAAAAAAAAAAAAAAAAACACGTCTACAAGTCAATAATTGATCCCAAATACAAAGTAGTTAGCAACGAGCAATCAATCACCACCCACCAATAATAATTCATGCACCCAAATCCCATTTTCCACAGGTAATGAAAGGGGATAAAATAAAAATAAAAAAACATCCAGAAAAAAAAAATAATAAGAGAGAATTGCCAAATCCCACTTTTTTTTTTTGGAAATTCAAGAGAAAAAAAAATCCATAAGAACAGAAATATATATACTAAATTCTGACAGTAATTATCATCAAGCTTTGTAAAACTATCTTATCATTCTATGGAAATTTTAATTCCATATATATAACATATATGTAATGGATTCCCATTTTTTTTTTTTTGAGCCAGAAATTTTCCCAGCACCCCAATATTTCACGGAAACCATTGGTACAAGAACTTGCAAAGTAATTAATTATTAAAAAAAAAGAAAAGAAAAGAAAAGCTTGGCAAATCAATCACAATTCACAGACAGATCAAAGACCATGGAAAAGTGAAGGAAGATCTCTCTCAACTCATCTCAATTCAAGAAGGATGAACTCTGCTCTTGGAGATCCCCTTCCAGGCCGATTTCATGGACGCGGTGGCGGAGTTAAGAGCGGCCTCCATGTACCTCTTGGAGGCGACCGTGGCAGCCTTCTCCATCAGGTTCCCCATCCTCCTCGCGCCCTCGGCGGTGGCGACGAGGCGGCTCAGCTCGGCGTTGGCCATCCGCTCCATTTCCTCCTCGAATCGGCGGAACTCTTCCATGGCGGCTTCCATGGCGGAATCGAGTTGTTCCTCTGCTTCCTTGAGGGCGATCTCGGCCTCCTCGGCTTCTCGGTGGTTCTGGAGCTCTATGGCCGCCCAGGAGTTGTAGGCCTCGACCTCAAAGAGCTTCATTAGGTCTTCGATGGCGGAGGGGTCGAAGCTCTTGTCGGAGAGGGCTTGGTCGGAGAGGAGGGTGAACTGGTAGAGGAGAGACTCCATTGAATTGATTGGTGTTTGTTTTTGTTTGGTTTTGGGGAATAATTCTGGGGATCTGAGAGACTATTGTGTGTGCGTGTGAGTGTGAAGAAGAAGGAAGAAAAGAAGAAACGGAAGAGACTGAGTAGGGTGAGAATCGTAGAAAAAATGGACGGCTACTTTGGATTTGGATTTGGATTTGGATTTTTTTTTTTTTTTTTTTAAGATTAAAGTAGTGATAGGAAAGTGGAACTTTTGTCTCATTGGATAATGGGCATGGAATTTTCAGCAAAGGTCGTGATACGGCTACAAAAGGATTCTTTTATTTATTAAAAAAAATTATTTTTAAAATTTTCAATTTTATTTTAGTCCGTCCTTGAACTATTTGGCATGCATTTAGTATACGGATTAGAATTGAGTTGAATTAAGTTATGTGTTTAATAAAATTTTTAAATTATTAGAGTTAAAATATGTTCGGAAAAAAATATTAATACGGAGTTTGTTTCGTTTATCTTGAAATTCTATCTAATTTTTTTTTTAAATCTTTTAATTTAGACTTGTATAAGCAAAGTCATGAACTTATAAAATTTAAGTTATAAAATAATAATAGTGATTGTGAATAATAAAAGTGAAATTAACTTTTTAAAAAAGATAAAATAAATTAAAATAAATTAAACTTTAATACCAAACGCATACTATTGCAATACTTCCCCCATCCAAAACACTGTTAAAAAAAACTGTAGTTTCCACGTGAAGACATGTGTGTCTAAGATCATGTGTGTTTTGAAAAGTTTATAGCTTGTAAAATTGAAATCCAAATTAACAAAGGTTCTGAGATGTGAAAATAACAAATTTAATATCTGATTAAAATATATTTTTGATCTTTACAGGATAACTATTGCGATAACTATAGTCCATCTTTTAATAGTGTTTGGAGTGAAGTATTATTGTGAAACAAATTGACAGATTGAGAACTGATTTCGGTACGTTTTTAACGTTTATTGACTAAAATAAGTTTGAACCTAATTGTTCAAGAACCAAAAAAGAAAAAAATTAGTAATAACTATAATTTTAGTCATTGGATTAATTTTTTAATAATATGATCTATGAGAAGCTACAACATAAAACTACTCTGATCTCCTGATAGTGAAAAATATATTATTCCTACCATAAAAACCTCAAACAAGTTCAAGAACCAATTTTAAAAAAGAAAAAAATAATAATAACTTACCGAACTCTTCTTTGGATTGGTCTCTGAACCATTTTTCTTTTTGTGGTTAAATAGCTTCCATAACTCCTAAAAACATAGTCAAAGGACCAAAATGACTTTTACAATCGTCTAATTTTTCATGGTTTTTGCATCATGTGAAGCTCACATTGAAATAGATAAGCAGGTGTTTTGTTAAAATAACACTTAGGATTGAATTTGGAAGGAAGGTTTGAGGATAATTGGGATGAATTTATGGTTTTCTTCCACAATTGGGTAACAAAAACATGTGCAAGGTCTAGTGTAAAAACTGCAAATCCACAAAACCTTCAAATCCGACGGCTGCTCCCTCTCATTCTATGTTGTGTTTTGCTGTTAGGGTTTTCCAGGATTTTTTATTGCATCCCTCTTTTTAATATTTTCAAAATTTCTCATAGGGTTATTTTAGTAAATTTTGGCCAGAAAACTAATGTTTCATAATTTATTATGTCTAAAAGTAAACATATTTTACTCATTTTGGTCCTTTCGCAACATTTTAAAGAGTTAGGGAGCTATTTAAAACATAAAAAAGGATCAAATGAGCTAGAAACCCAAAAGAGTATCAGAATTCGTTTGGATCACTTATTGTATCGAAATGTTTATTTAACTTGAATACATTTAAATATAGAATTTAATAATTGTGAAACAGTGAGACATTCAAATGCTTGTATTGGAATAGTTGCATAACCAAACACATATTGGAATATAAACATTGCATTCGAATCAAATACCAAATTGAATTGATGATTTAAACGAATGCTAAAGAAACTATTAAACCCTTACAATGACCCATTAACCATGATTGTCATCTAATTTAATAGTTATTACAAAAATATAACGGAGGGACCATTCATAATACACTTTTTTAGTTCTCGTACCAATTATGGTACAAAACTGTTAACAAGGTCTAATTTTAGAGAGAGTGAGAGAGAAGAATTCGAGGATCACTTAAAAAAAAAAAAACTCCTACCCTAAGGATGTGCAACCGGATGGTTTTCTTTGTTTATGGTTTCTTTGGCTTTTTTTTTTTTTTTAATTTATTTAAATAAGAGAAAGTTACTTATATTTAAGAGGTCGATTTCCTTTTTTTTTTTTTTTTAAGAGAAAGTTACTTATATTTAAGAGGTCGATTTCCTCCCCCCCCCCCCCCCCCCCCCCCTTTTTTTTTTTTAAGTCCATTTTGTAATCTAACTCTAAGTGGGAATCTTTGATAGAAGTGTGAAGTGCGTCCATAGCTGGGTGACAACTCGGAAACGCCACAAAATTTTTGATAGTTTTTTTTTTTTTTTTTTTTGAGGGAATTTTTTGTTAGTTTTTGAATTCCATGGTATAGTAAGTATAATTTTTGCAACTAATTTGTGTCTACTATTTATACTAACTTGAAACGAAGGCAAACAGTAACAACTTTATTCACTCTACTCAAAATCGAATAAACGAACAATTATGTCACAAAGATAGAATTTGACAGCTCATCAGGATGGAAAATGGGAATCTAAAACATTATTATTTATCAAGGCCTAAGGTGTAGGACTCACTCTACCGACGGGTCACTGTTATGGTTGGTTGGCTCGTACATATTACATTATGACAAATGAATCCTAATTTTCATTCGTCCGGTCATTGTCATCGAATTGTGCATGTTTGTGAAAAGAAAATTGTTATTAATCTCCAACTTGGGTTGAAGGTAAGATTGAAACACACTTCTCGGTCTCTGATCCGGACTCAAACATTCTCGTAAAAAATCCTGATGGTAAAGAGTAATATGTTTGGTAGATTGATTTAAAAACTAAATAAATAAAATTAAGAAGGATCTTATCATGAATCTGCCCTGAATCCAAAAGGATTGAAAATCTACCCGGACAATGAAATGAATGATCGAGCCAAGGAGGAATGACATTGTTTTGACTAAGGACCTATTCAGGGGAATATTTGAAAACGGAGTTTTAGATATTCAATCGAAAATGTGTGCTGTGATATAAAAATAATACAAAAATTTGAAATGTATTAAAAAAAATGCAAAATAGATCATGTTTTTTTCATCTCGTCGTTATGAATATTTTAACATAAAAATCATCTTATTTCGATTTGAAATGAAAAAGTTATGTATTTTTAAAGTTTTAGTTTATTGTAAGTGAATAATGAAAAATAGTTTTGAATTAAAAAAAAAGACAAACAAAAAAAAATTTGGAGATGGAGTTGAAGATGACCCCAAACGGGCCGTAAGATGCTATGTGCACTGCACTCGCAACCAATGCAGAAGGGAGTCAAGATTTGTTGTCCTGGATTTACTGTCTCATTATTTGTCCCTCTAATAGTATCATATCATCTAAATTAAAAAATTTAACCACATAAAAAAAAGTTTAATACTAAAAATTTTTTAATAAATTGATGAGTTGTCAACACATTATTGATGGGATAGTCATTGAGACAGAAAAATAATACAGCAGATTTGGACTCTGGGGAAAGATGTCACCAAAAAGAATGGAATGTTGCTTCGCTACACTGGATGCGTAGAATTTTTGAAGTTAGTTAAAAAGGAGAAAAATAAGTACGATGCGGATTTCATAACAATAAAAAATTTGAGTTAAAATAGAATCTTTTTAAAACACAACTGTTCAAGCCAATGTATCAAACGTAGACTAAGCCCCTATTTAGATCATATGTTCGAAAAAATTAAAATTTTCATTTGAAAAAAACATAGTAGAAAACTTCTTAACTAATGCCCAAAAAATATCAAAGGGTAAAGCTTCTTAGAAGCTATTTTTGGCTTCTAGGTCCAAAAGTTTCTAAACGTGATAATCTATTAGAAGAGTTCTCACTCTTCATAAAAGCTTCTTGTCAGAACAAAAAAATTGTCTTCTGGGAAAAAAATTTCTAAAGACTTTAAATTTATATATATATATATATATATATATATATATATTCACACAAGCAGAACACACACATAATCGCATGAGAGAAATTGACCACAAGGGTCTTGGAGAAGGATCCCACTAAGTTTCAACTTCCAGATAATTGCAACTTGTAATGCTTACAAGCCACTTGAAATCCTTATTCTCCGCCGATGTATAACTCGCCATAGCTATAAGTCCTCACTTATATGCTACTACATGTTCTCTTTCGGTCAACAGTTACCTAGAAATTGTAACTTAATAGGGTTTACTTATAGGTGTGTGTTCTTACTTGATTGAATAAAAAAAAGACTAAACTTGTACTAAAGTTTAAATTACAGATTATAAACTTCGTTTTTAATATTTTTATTACTAGTTAGAAAATTTTGAAATCACTTTGACTAAATAAACTCGTTAAAATGATTTTTTGACACGTTTACTAGTTTGTCAACTAAAACACAAACGAAGAGGGTAAATTCCCCTTCACCTCTGTTTACAATGCTCACTAAAAATATACTAATGAGTTTTTTATTTTATTTTTTTCTTTTTCGTTTAGCAAACAAAATAATAATGAGTTTGCGTGGATAGAACACCGCATGTTTCAAAGGTTTGTCGTCATTAGTTGAAGAAAATTCCATTACAAGTTTCATTACAGAGTGGTGAGTTCCATAATTCCCACTTGTAGCCTTAAAAATCTTTAACATAACCAAAAGCAAATGAAACAAAGCTATAGGCGAACTCAGCCGCTTTACTTCTACTAACGTGGGGCAAAGTAGCCCCTTTCCCTTATTTAAGAACCCATTCTAAATGGCATATTTACTTACATAACCCTAGAAAATAAAACAAATAACAAAAATTTGTTCAGCATTCTAACATTCGGTAATTAACTAATTGCTGTTCCTTTTCTAAATTTCAGATATAGTAGAAACAAAAATTAAAAGAAGTTTTCTTTTTTTCGCATGGAATCCAAAAAGTTTTGCCGAACTTATGTCTACAATGTTCTAAGCTGAGCTTGCACTTAAAATACATACATATATGTGTATATATGTATATGTATATACCCCACACTACTATTCAACTGATTTCAAAAGCCTAGGTTTGCAATAATCTCAAATTACCATATTTTTCTTTTTTAAAATATTATACCATATTGTTAATATAGCTTACGGCCTATATAAACACAAACAGGCCCTCAAGTTTCCTCAAAAAGGCAAAAAGATTATTTAGATAGTCCTCACAGCAAACCAACCAAACATGTAAATTCTTCAACGACCATAAAATTTCAGCCAAAATAATAAAATAGACAAATAAATCAAAAAACAAGTAGAGGAGGCAAGAAGGCAGAAAATAGAAGCTTAATCACATTATGTGTAAAATGAAGTTCCAAGAGTCATGTCTAACTACTCCAATACACATGAACCTCCTGTGTCTATAAACATTAAACCCCAAATCTAATAAACAAAAAATCCAGCGATTAGTAAGAAGAAAGTGATCAGCAGTGCACCTTCAGTAAAAAGGTTATATCAGGCAGATCATATGGGTTAGTCTCCTATATTTGACGTCAGACTGCTAAAAACCGACATCTGGTCATCAAAGTTTTCTGGTATGTCAAATTCTGTCCCTGAAGCATTGGCAAATTCATCCAGAGCTTCCTGCAGGTTGCAACATTCGGAATTTGTAACGTGAGCACATGCCTACAAGAAGAATATTCTACCATGAATTTTGTTCAAAAGTCGACAGGGATGCAATGTTTCTATATAAGATTATTTACTAACTATAACGACTCTTTGTTTGTCTCTTGCACGCATAAACTAGCAGTAAAGCCACACCCCAGTACCTCTAATATATGAGATTTAGAGTTCAAATCTCCCAACCCGAGCTCAACCAAAAAATAAAAATAAAAGGCGTTGTCTGCAGAGAAATGCATGATGCATGAACACATTTTACGCGGTAAGTAGGTCCCACATCCAACAGCACGAAGGAGACACAGACATGCTCAACTGCCAAAGGGTTTGGTTGCATTGTGTTGCCAGGGGTTAGATTATGTATATGAATGAAAAATAGACGATAAATCTCTCCAATAACAAGGCATGCCATAACTTATTTGAGGCGAAGAACGTTTTTCATTACAAAATCTGCTTCAGGAAGAATATCACAAAAAAAAAACAAAAAAACAAAAAAACAAAAAAACAAGGAGTACTTCAATATGAAGTCTGAAAAACATGCTCACTTGAGTCTTGACTACAGACACATATGAGATGACATATAAAACTTCCAAATTTCTAGCATCATAATGGAATTGCAAGTGGGTACGGAATATTCAGATATACACAAGGCAAGGAAAGAAGAAAATGGAGGGGGCAAAAACATTGGAATAGCAAACAGAACTCTGAGCCAACCATGCCAGTTCCATCATTAAAGTTTAAAATATATATGTCAATGGATTACCTGCTCGTCAAGCTCAGCTGAGGAATTCTCAACATGAAGTGATACATGATCAGTTACTATTTCAGTGGTTCCCTGCATTTCCTCAATATCACGGATGTCCTGCATATCCGGTATGTCCTGCACATTATGGGACCACATGTTATGGTAAACTCCAAACACAAGAAAATTGTTGGTGTGGCATAATCTGGTTTAAAACTAAATATAATTAACAGAATCCATACAGCATTTCGGAAGAAGAAACTAAGCAAAAGTTGCTTTGTTTAATCCCCCTTCATTAGGGCTCAAACGTCTTACTTCCTTGTCTACATATTGTTTCAACAGAATAACTCAAATAGCGCAAATGAAAACTCGGAAGTTTTGAGTATACTACCAGTAGGCAGTAGGAAATTAAAAATTAAAAATATTCAAATATGAAATCATTCAGAAGATCACTGCACAATTTTCAGCTCTATAAGATGCACTACCTGATCACTCAGCCTCATAGAAGGATTTTCTGAGTCCAATGAACTAGGCTTAGTCTCTTCTGGGCTCTCCTGATAAAGACCAAATCATAGAGTCAAGCAAGCAAGGACGCCGCAACAGAGCATTCCTCATATTTATACTGAACATTCTTATGAATCAAACCTGCTCAACCTGGTCGTGATAGCAATTTCCTGGCTCTATACTCAAAGGCTTGACATCAGCTGAAATTTCCTAGAGACCACATGGGCAACATCAGTCATAACCTTGCAAACCAAATTTCTTAGCACACAGTGTTGAAGCATGATGGTGGGAAAGAAAAATAATGCAATATCAAGATCAGACTTATGTGAACAATCGACTTGGGTGATCGCTAATAGCATCTCCAATGCAATGCCAAATTTTTTTATCAATTGTCATATTTGACATTTGGGTAAGAAAAACATTCTCCAATACAATGCTATACGCCAAATATTAGCATTTGTCGCTTATTGGTTGATGTCTTTACTTTTTTGCTTAATAATTACAACACTGTCATTTTTAATAAATTGAAAATTAATGTTCCTTCTACAAGCTTCAAAGCTTAAAATTTATGAAAAGAGGTAGATATAGATTAGATTCAACATAGCATAAGGCATTGAAACACAAAATAAAACATATCAAATATGTAATTTTTATTCTTTTTACGCCAAATATGGTAGACATTAGCATTTGCCTTGGAGATGGTTTAAGTACAAGATGTGTAAATATGTTGTACGAAAACAGTAAGTTCCAACTTGGACGAACAAATGCTTTCATTTAGTAAAATTTCCTAAGAGGGTTAATACAGTAAGACCATGCAAAGTGCCAGCATCCCTCAAAATACATACCCCTTCATTTTGATCATAAGTAATAGCCCTTCCTGCTTTTGTAAGATCTCTCAGAGTTCCCTTCAATTCCAACGTAATGATGAGAAAAGAGTAAGTAACCACAAAGCACAAAAAAATGGTATTCAAGTAATCCACACTAATGCAATGACCAAAAAAAAAAAGGTGATTGCAAGCATAGCCTAGCGCTAATTCCACACCTGACTCCACCACAAAGTGTAGAGTTCGAATCCCAAACCCACCCCCCCCCCCCCCCCCCAAAAAAAAAAACCAACAATTTTGTTTTTTTTTTTTTTTTAAAAAAAGAAAGGTGACTAGGTTTACAGCCAGTGGTTTGAAATTAGGCAACTTGGAGCAACAACTTTGATGTATCAAGGAATTAGGTACAATCAAAAGTAATTGTTGAATCTATCCACGCAAAATATGGCTTCGAAGATCTCTCTCTCTCTCTCTACACACACACACATATTCAAAAGAAAATCCACCTAATAACATCATCTACAAATTTCATTTAATTAACAAATGAGACCTACCTTGTTTGCCCACATGAGTCCACAAGCATTGCATAGAGATCTTGGACCGCCCGGCCCCCGCCGCATTGCTGGGGTACACTTTTCACTGGTCCCACAGTGTTGGCATCTACGTAGTCTTGAAAATTATACCAGGAAAATACAAAGATCAAATCAGCATCAACAAAGTGACAACACCAGAACGATCCCACTAAATATTAGAGAAGAGAGACAATTTTGCACGGCTAAGGTTCCAACCAATCAAAGGTCATACTCTAACTCACATAGATTCCGCAGAAGGAGTGCCATCACTTGAATCCCAGTTTCCAACTTCGACTTTGTTAGACACTTTTGATGATGCAAATTGTCCATTCTTGCGATTCATCCTGGAAAATGGACAATAAAACAGGAAAATTAATCAATATCAAGTTACAAAATGGCTATGCTAAATTTTTTGAGAAGACAAAAAAATGCTAATTATTTACAGAAACCTATAACAAAGCAAAAGGTCCTTTGCTCCTTTAAGGGGAAAATTGATATCTAGCGTAATGCAAGAGAAGGAAAATGATCCTTTGCAAGGTTCACTGGCTTTCATATTATCATAATGATTTCAGTGTTAGCCCACAAGTACAGTTTTCGATCAAACATAGCATAAATTTTGTACCAACATAGTGCTTTCAATAAGCAGCTATTTCCTGTCTGCAAAAGATCGTGAAGGAAACCGATATAATTTTCCACAAACAAGAGAAGACCAAATACATCTTGTAACCTTACCTCTGAGCAACCTCTTTTCGGCAATTGTATCGAATTTTCTTGTCATAGCATCTCTCCTTTCGTTTCTCTCGAAACCTAACAAGGGATGCAAATCTTCTTGAAACTTTCGAATTCCACGTCGGGTCAACTGTACCCTGTATTTAAAGTTGGACAAAAAATCCACAGTCAACAAAACCAGTAACCCTGAAAGTTAAACGGAAAAGAAACGAAGAGGGTGAAACTTTATCAAGCTTACCCTGCTGTTCTGTTGTTGTAGCAGAAACTCAGAGCTAGGAGCGCAGCTGGGAACGTCACACCCTCCCAATAGCAATAGCACTGCTTGCACCTAAAGTCGATATCATATTCCATTATAGCTCTTAGTGCAATCCACAAATTGTTACATTAGAATCCGACGAAATTCCTAATAATAACATTGGCAAAGAAATACTGTAATTTCGGCTTCTCTCCATTTCTTGGTTGCCTTTGTTTTGTATGGCAAGGAATTCTCATATTCTTTTGATATGTATTTTGTGTTCCTTACCCCCACAAAGAGAAACAAATTTGAACAAAATTTGATATAAAATTTATAGATAAGTGATGCCGGGATAAACTTCAATGGTAATTGAATACATAACTTAGCAGTAATTCTATATCTGATTCTATCAAAAGGCGTAGAGCTCGAATCCTCCACCCCCAATTCAAAAAAAGCATTTCTAGGAATAGCATGGGACCAAAAAAGAAGTTTGAAAAAAATTAAATCAAAGCTTAAATCATATGTAGTCCATATAACCAACCAAGGACAGATTAAATTAACTACAAATTAAAATTACTACAGAAAAATGAATAAAGAAAACAAAAAAGCATAATAACAACAATATCACAGAAACCCCATATAATTTCAAAGATATTTTTTTGCTCAAATTCCGACCAAATATCCGCACAAGAGAAATTAAAAAAAAAAAAAAGACAAACATAAAATAATTTTTTTTCTGAGAGAAACTGGTAGACGAATAACTAAAAGCTGCCAAAAGTCAAAAGAACGAAAGCGAAGCCTGACCTTCTCCGGCGTAACCGCCGGAAAAACGTAGACCTCGCCCTCGAACGCAATGGTGAGCTCACTCGTCCGAGGAGTCAAAGCCGAATTTCCACTAGCCGCCATTGCAGGGCTCCTCTCCTCAACTCCTCCATTCACAGCCTCGACACCGACACCGACACCGACACCGTCATCTCCGACGCCGACGCCGTACGGCCTCGCTTGCAGTGGCTGCGGACTGATCATGTCCATTCCTCTAGCATCCCACTTTCTCCGTTGGAGTTCCTCGAACTTTCTCCGAAAATTTTCTCGCTTCCCAAACACACCAGGAAAAAGAAAAACAAGTCTAACCACTCGAAATTGACTCAAAATATTTCAAACACTAACCCTAACCTTTTCTTTTTCTCTCCGTTAATATTATATACACATATACATATATATACAGTAGGTATATCTATAGGCCTGTGAATTATGACGCGAGAAATGGGAAAATATAGGGAAGGTTTTGGTTGATTTTCCTTTTCAGTTTCCTAGAAATAACTCCATGGAGCTTTACATGGAAGGAAGAACCTGAGCAAGCTTTTTTTTTCTAATCTGTTTTATTTATTTCTAAATTAAAAATTATATTCCCTTACATATGGGCCTATTTTTTGTTGTTTTATTTAATTATTTATTTTTCAACTTTGTGGGCGTTACGGAGAGTGAGAAGAGAATATCACAGCCGTTGAATTGAGGATGGGATTCGAGATGGGTCACGTGCAGTGGACGCCGTGTGTCAGGTGAGGGGACACGAGGGTAGCATGGAAATCTCCACGTTTCGCCACCGTTGGATGTGAGATCGAACGGCCATTTTGATGATAATCTCAAGACGATAATCACAAGAAAATTTCAGCATAGATATAGATATCAAATTTTGTTAATTAATATCCATTTTTATTTATAGAAAAAGAATAAATTAATAGCATTTAATAGCGTAACAACCTTAAAAAAATTCAAATTTTATTAATACACTCGGTTAGAAAAAAGAAAAAATATCATAATCATTAATGTTAATATACCATATGAATTATGAAATGCATCTATTGTGTTTCCTAAATTTTAATATGTGTATCAAGTTACTCCCTTTGTTAGTTTTCGTTTGTTTTTTCATTATATTTATGTCAAAATATTTCATAATCTTTGTATTTATGTCAAAATGCTCCTGGTATTGATTATTTATGTTAAAACTACTATTGATTTTTAATATTTATATCAAACTGTCATATTAATATTATTTTAAATATCTAACATTGTATAATTACATTATAATTATTAACTTTTTTAGAATAGGTAAAATATATATATATATATATATATTTTTTTTATTGTAATAAGGTGGTAAGCATCTTTTTTTAACATTTTTTTATTTTACTTATTTTAATTCAAGTTTATTTTTGTTATAGGTTGACTTATGCGTAACCATAATAGATAGGACTCAGACGCAGTATTTAAATTTCAAATACGTTATTTGCTTGGCCTACATAATTTGAAATAATTTCATTTATATGTTTGCTTAAACCCATAATGAGAATAAGTATCATAAATTTATTGTGATACACATTCGTAGTTATATTTTTTAATTTAAAAAGTGATTGGTTTGCAAATTTTTGTACAATATTATTAGTCATAATTAAACTAAAAATTGAAATATTAGGAAAATAAAATAATGAACATAAGTTGTATAGTAATTTTTGTTTAAGAAAATCAAAATGAATGTAAATTTAAATTAAAATAAGCAAAATAAAAAATAGTGGGTAAAAAAATGCATTCTCTTTTATTAAAAAGTAATTTTTTTACATATTCTAAAAAAGTTAATAATTATTAGGCAATTATACAATGTCAGATAATTAAAATAAGATAAATTGGATAATTTGATACAAATATTAAAGATCATGGGGTAGTTTGACATAAATATTAAAGACCAAGTAGTATTTTGATACAAATGCAAAAATTAAGGGGTATTTTGACACAAAAGCAAAGTTCATGGGGCATTATGACATTAAAGATAACGAAAAAACTAACGGAAACTAACAGATTGGGCAACTTGACACACATATTAAAGTTCAATGGATATATTTATGGTATGTTTGGAAACCAAGCTCAAACTTGGTTTTCAACACTCAAGTTTTGTCTTCTTCCTCAAAAGTCTTTGTCTTTTTCCCAAAAAGTTTTTTGTCTTTTATGAAAAGTCAACAAAATTTACTATTTAAACTTCAAAAACTCAACTCAAACTCACGAATCAAACGAACCTTTAAAGTTTGATGTTCTGTTTGGAAGATATATCATTTTGTATTTATTCGAATGTAATATGTAGAATACCATATACATTCAAATGTCCTATTTTTATACTTGTTGCTCAATTGAACACTCGTAAGTATACGAGTCGTACAAGTAATAAAGTGTACACAATTGTACGAATATCGTCCCTCAAGGATTAAATCACCAAAATTATCAAGTAAAAGCTATTTTAACACCAAACAAGGTATGAAATAAAAAAGGCTGAATTGGAAATTCATTAAAAAATTATGTAACAATTAAAAGTAAAGCAAAAGCAAACAAAACTAATGAAAAGAACGGGATTGCAGTTGAGTTTAAGAAACCAATGGATTAAACAAGCTAGGACACCTAATTTCACCTTAGTTGCAGGTCTGCTACACGAATGGTACTAGAATGCTATAGCATGCTCTGCGCCTGTTAACCAAACCTCCGTTTTGATGCATAAAAATCTTCCGAATTATTATGGCTAATTCCACAAACCTTTTTCAACATATTCCTATGTGAATCCAGCTCTTAGAATGCAATTTTAAGGCTCGGGTCTTGTGGGTTATGCAAGATGAACAATATATTCCTATACCATTCACAAATCAATAAACCTAGACAAGCATATTGAACTTGCATCATCCATGTTATTTCCAACTTAAATTAACCCTTTCGGTAGTAATCTAAATCTGATTTCCTATAGTTGATGGCCAATTAAAAAAATAGAAATAAACATAACACACACATGAATGAACAAGAGTAGAACATTATCTAGCAATCCAACATCAACATAATATTCCTACAACCTCGGTTCCATTAGGGTCCTTGCTAAACAATTTAGTTCATAATCAAGAAATCAAGTTCCATAATCCAACAATAATCCATAAACAAATCCATGAGCAGAGTACAAAAAGATTAATCTAACTAGAGAGAGAAAAGAATTCAGCCAAGTTTGGAAGCTTCCTCTCACGGCCTTCCTTCCTCTCGCTCTCTTGTTGCTCCTTATCTCAGCTGTGCTCTCTCTCTCTTGCCCAATAATGGTGTATTTTCTTCTCTGCCCCTTTTCTTTTCTTCCAGACGGCTCTTTTTTCTCATTCATTCACTTTTCCTTTTAATCCAATCCTCCAAGAGATGCCCTAGCTGCACGTGCCCTCTTGATAGCTAATATTGGTGGCCTTCTTACAGCTAGCGTGTATAAACAAAATGGGCAAATGAACCACTGCCAGCTGTAAAACCAAACTTGGGTCCACATGCGTTTAATTTATTTCTTCACTGCTGCACTTTGCTGTGACATTGCTATAGCATTGCTGCCGCAATCTGATGCATTTTCATAGCTTCCTCTGGTCCAGTGAGCCTCCACCCGTTTTGGCAAAAGTGGACTCCAGCTGTAAGGCAACACAAAATTAAGCTTAAAAATATGCTAAAAGCCAAAATTACTTACAACTTTTTTTTACCCTGTCTTTAACTAAGACAAATTAATTAATACTAAATAAAATATTAAAACTAAGGCATATTATCTTGAAATGATAACAATTAATAAGCTTAAAAGCATGCTAAATAACTCTATTTCAAAGATTTATCACACCCCCAAACTTACATCATTGCTCGTCCTCGAGTAATGCCAAAATAACCACAAAATAAAACACACAAAAAGAAAACTCAAAACACAAAACATAAAATTTGCTCAGGCTGCTAAACAAGTTGAGTCTCCATTCTCAAAATAGCTTCTTAATTTCCAACTCATTTCAAAATTCAGCTTTTATCAAATATCAGTTCTATCCTTTATAAGCTTGCTCCCAAGTGAGGTTCCTCTATAGATGTGTGTGTGCGAGACTATATCGAAGCATCTTCAGATCACCTAAGTCCCTCTGACCACGATCATCAAGCTTAGTTTATGATCTAATAGGCTGGATGCATGACTCCCTCTCCACTAGCATTAGCTGGGCAAAATCTAGGGATAGAAATATTCCACTGCTTGTTGAGTTGGGTGCATGTGTATGTACATATTATTATTATTTTTTTTAAGTATTCTTCATGTCACTGTTACCTTTTTACGCGAATGCCAACATTGGTGATGAAGACACCCGGTTACTCAGCAACGTCACACTTCAGAATTGCTATAGCATACTCATATTCTGAACCACTGTTTGACGTAAAAGTACACATGGAGCTCATGATACTCCTGGTTACTAGGCAGCTCAGAATAGCGGAGTTCTTTATTCATAGCACTTTTTTTTTTTTTTTACATGACACCCTTGAACATCAGCTTTTCCAAGGATATTATTACATTTAATACACATCAACTATCCCCAGAATGTTTCACTTCCTAAAGCATCACTTCAAGGGTTTGACAACCAGTTCTCAAATCCTAAACTATCACGATGACTTAAAGTTCCCTAAGCTTTCCTCAGAAAAACAAAGCTATAGCCTGTTGTGGAAAAGAGTCGTCTCACTCAAAGTGTAAACAGATAGCGGATATCACCACTACTCAATTCAAGCTCATTCAATCCATAAGCTGAAAATTTCAAAACACTAGTAATCTTCATCGAATATCCTCAAACTAACAACTTAGCAGCAAAACTAGAGTAATTTCTAACATATATTGAGACACTTTTTTTTTTAAAGCAAACCATAAAAAAATCAAACCACACAATTAACACAAATAGAGAAACGCATAACAAAACCATATTAACTAAAACTAAAACAAACCTACCCAATACCCCCACACTTAAACCAAGCAGTGTCTTCACTGTATTGAACAAGACAACACAAAAACAGAACAAAAAGAACAAGACAAAGCAAAACAGAACAAAACATAGCAAAACTACGAAAAAGAGAAAGTTAGAACTCCCTGAGTTAGTGGGTGGCTGGTGCTTCCTTTCAATCATCCTTATCAAAAACTTGAGTTAATGGGTGGCTGGTGTTTGTCTCGGCTTGGCTGGTGCAGTCGGCTTGTCTCGATACGCCTGCTGGCTGAAACCGTGCGAGTAGAGGTGGAGAAGAGTGAATGGGTTCGCCTGATGCACCGGCCAGTGTGGTTGGCAGGGTCGGTGATTTCTCAGGAGGTGGAATGAGAGCGCTGGCGCGGCTGGCCGGCAGTAGTGGAGTCGGGTTGCTCAGGCGGCGCGTCTGGTGTTGTTGCTGAGTGGGCCGGGCAGTTGGCAATGCAATGAACTGAGGCGGCAATGATTGAAATGGGGCTAGTCAGCAGTGCTGGGCTAGTTTGGCTGGGTCGCGGCGGTGAGGGGAGGTTGGGTTCTGCGGAATGGGTGGTATGGTGTGGAGTTGTGGGATGGTGTAATGGGTTGGTCGGTGAATTGGGAGTTTGACGGCGCAGAAGAAGAAAGGGAAGAAGTGGGGTCCTTTAAGGTTGCAGTTAAATATACATATTTATATATAATTTTTTTTTTGGAATTGCTGCAGCAAAACTACAGCAATTTGATACAGATTGTTCCCCCAGTTCTGCCCGATTTTGCTGCAGCTTTGCTGTAGCAATCCCGCAATATTTTTATACAGATTGTTCCCCCATATCTGCCCGATTTTGCTACTGCTTTGTTGTAGCAATCCCGCAGCATTTTTATACAGATTGTTCCCCCAGATCTACCTGATTTTTAGCTGCAGCAATTCTGCAGTATTTTTATACAGATTGTTCGCCCAGTTCTGCCCGATTTTGCTGCAGCTTTGATGTAGCAATCCTGCAGCAAAATCACCAGAATCAGTTGCAAACCCTACACCAAAGAAAGAAAACGAAAATTAAAACGCAAGAACAGAGTGGAACACGAAATAAACTGAAAATCAACAAATATAACAAATCAAATGCAATTAGAATTAAGAATATAGGGTTGCCTCCCTCAAGCGCTTGTTTTAGAGTCTTCAGCCTGACTACTTCCCTGCTTTAAGCGTCTTTAAGAATGATGGAAGACTTGGAACGCTCCACAGGACTTCCCCAATAGTGCTTGATTCGCTGCCCATTCACCAAAAATTTTCTTCCTGAGTTTTCTGCAGCATTCTTTTCTGAAAAATAATTTTTTCTATAGCAAAACCTCCAAAGTGCAGCCGATGTCCTGTGAATCCTTTTTTTTTTTTCGCTTTTTCTTTTTGCCACCACTATCCCTCAAGTATGTAGGTAGAGGTTTTACTTCCAAAGCAGGTGGTTCTTCGACAGATGATTTATGTGATTTGAGGGTCCTTTCTAATAACTCAAGGGACTCAAATTGTTTCCCAACTCTAGCTACTGTATGCTTGCCCTCCATCCAGAATACTTGATTATGATTGGTTCCCTCATCTGCTTTAGTATTAGCCAGGTCATCTTCCTTTGTCATCTTTGGAGAGCAATTCTTCTCAAATTCAGCAGCCACTAATGAATCCAGAACATTGATGGCCGGACACTCCTCAATATCATCAGCAAAATGTATAGCCTTGAAGACGTTGAAGGTAACCTGTTGATCGTGAACTCTCATGGTCAATTCACCCTTCTGTACATCTATCAAGGTCCTACCAGTAGCCAAAAATGGTCTTCCCGGTATAATCGGCATGTCCTTATCTGCTTCATAATCTAGCACCATAAAATCTGCTGGAAAAATGAATTTGTCCACTTGTACTAGTATATCTTCAATTTTTCCTTCCGGATGAGCCAAGGGCCTGTCCGCCAATTGCAAAGTGACTGTAGTGGGTCTTGCTTCCCCAATTCCCAGCTTTTTGAAGATAGACATGGGCATCAGATTTATACTTGCCCCCAAATCACATAGTGCCTTTCCGAAGTACTGATTCCCGATAGAGCACGGTATCGTGAAAGTACCAGGATCCTTCAACTTAGGCGGCAGTTTGTTCTTCAGTATTGCGCTGCACTCTTCAGTCAGTGTTACTATCTCAAATTCTCCAAATCTACGCTTCTTAGTGACCAAATCTTTCATAAATTTGGCGTAATTTGGCATCTGCTCCAGGGCTTCAACAAGAGGTATATTAATGTGAAGCTGCTTCAAGACATCCAGAAATTTGCGAAACTGACCATCCTTTTGCTGCTTTTGAAACCGCTGAGGAAATGGTGGAGGCAGTTTGTTGTTGCTGGGTTCTGCAGTTCCCACTGTACCAGAATGCTGCGAAAATGCTGTAGCATTTTTTAGATCAGATTCCAGCTGCTGATTTGTACCCTACTTTTCTTCTTGTTGAAGTTGCTCGTCTTGTTCTTGGATTAAAGTGGGCTCATTCTGCACAACTTTTGGCTTTTCCCTTGGCTCGATCTCCCTTCCATTCCTTAATAAGATTGCCTTGCAGTGCTCTTTCCCATCCCTCCTTGGATCTTCAGTATTACTTGGAAGAGAGCCTTGCGGCCTAACATTCAAGGCGTTTGCAATCTGCCCAATCTGATTCTCCAAGGTCCTCAATGTTGCATCATGACACTGAACTCTAGCGTCATTCTTTGCTATATACTCCTTGATCAAATTCTCTAATGAGCTAAATGATTCCATAGCTTAAGTTCTTGGTTATTGAGATGGAAAGCCCAGTAGGTGAGAAGGTCGATGATAAGCATTTGCTCCACTAGAACTGGCCCCTTGATTGCTCCATGAAAAGTTTGGGTGTTGTCGTAACCCTTGATTGTAAGGCACTGAATAAGGGTTGTTCCTGTTGTAATTACCCACATAACAAGCAGAGGCTGAATTAGAGGGGCAATCCTCATACAAGTGTCCCTCTCCACAATAAACACAAGTGACACTAACAGATTGCATCGAATTAACACCCGCCAACATGCTCATAGTCTTGATCATATTCGTCAAACTCGACACTTGGGCAGAAAGTGCAGTAATAGCGTCTACTTCATGAAGTGTGTAAGTAGAGGTTTTACTTCCAAAGCAGGTGGTTCTTCGACAGATGATTTATGTGATTTGAGGGTCCTTTCTAATAACTCAAGGGACTCAAATTGCTTCCCAACTCTAGCTGCTGTATGCTTGCCCTCCATCCAGAAAACTTGATTATGATTGGTTCCCTCATCTACTTTAGTATTAGCCAGGTCATCTTCCTTTGTCATCTTTGGAGAGCATTTCTTCTCAAATTCAGCAGCCACTAATGAATCCAGAACATTGATGGCCGAACACTCCTCAATATCATCAGCAAAATGCATAGCCTTGAAGATGTTGAAGTTAACCTGTTGATCGTGAACTCTCATGGTCAATTCACCTTTCTGTACATCTATCAAGGTCCTGCCAGTAGCCAAAAATGGTCTTCCCAGTATAATCGGCACGTCCTTATCTGCTTCATAATCTAGCACCATAAAATCTGCTGGAAAAATGAATTTGTCCACTTGCACTAGTACATCTTCAATTTTTCCTTCCGGATGAGCCAAGGACCTGTCCGCCAATTACAAAGTGACTGTAGTGGGTCTTGCTTCCCCTATTCCTAGCTTTTTGAAGATAGACATGGGCATCAGTTTTATACTTGCCCCCAAATCACATAGTGCCTTTCCGAAGAACTGATTCCCGATGGAGCACGGTATCGTGAAAGTACCAGGATCCTTCAACTTCGGTGACAGTTTGTTCTTCAGTATTACGCTGCACTCTTCGGTCAGTGTTACTATCTCAAATTCTCTAAATCTACGCTTCTTAGTGACCAAATCTTTCATAAATTTGGCGTAATTTGGCATCTACTCTAGGGCTTCAACAAGAGGTATATTGATGTGAAGCTGCTTCAAGACATCTATAAATTTGCGAAACTGACCATCCTTTTGCTACTTTTGAAACCGCTGAGGAAATGGTGGAGGTAGTTTGTTGTTGCTGGGTTCTGCAGTTTCCACTGTACCAGAATGTTGCGAAAATGCTGTAGCATTTTTCAGATCAGATTCCAACTGCTGATTTGTACCCTGCTTTTCTTCTTGTTGAAGTTGCTCGTCTTATTCTTGGATTGAAGTGGGCTCGTTCTGCACAAGTTTTGGCTTTTCCCTTGGCTCGATCTCCCTTCCATTCCTTAATAAGATTGCCTTGCAGTGCTCTTTCCCGTCCCTCCTTTGATTTTCAGTATTACTTGGAAGAGAGCCTTGCGGCCTAACATTCAAGGCGTTTGCAATCTGCCCAATCTAATTCTCCAAGGTCCTCAATGTTGCATCATGACTCTGAACTCTAGCGTCATTCTTTACTATATACTCCTTGATCAAATTCTCCAATGAGCTAGATGATTCCATAGCTTGAGTTCTTGGTTGTTGAGATGGAAAGCCCAGTGGGTGAGAAGGTCGATGATAAGCATTTGCTCTACTAGAACTGGCCCCTTGATTGCTCCATGAAAAGTTTGAGTGTGGTCGCAACCCTTGATTGTAAGGCACTAAATAAGGGTTGTTCCTGTTGTAATTACCCACATAACAAGCAGAGGCTAGATTAGAGGGGCAATCCTCATACAAGTGTCCCTCTCCACAATAAACACAAGTGACACCAACAGATTGCACCGAATTAACACCCGCCGACATGCTCATAGTCTTGATCATATTCGTCAAACTCGACACTTGGGCAGAAAGTGCAGTAATAGCGTCTACTTCATGAAGTCCTATAGCCTTTCGAGCATTGAGTCTCTCGGTCGGCTACTAATAATTATTGGTTGCCATCCTCTCCAAAATCTCATATGCCTCATTATACGATTTGGCCAAAAGAGCACCATTGGCAGCTGCATCAACTATTGTACGTGTTTTCCCATTGAGCCTATTGTAAAATGTTTCCATCTGAATCCAATGGGGAATCCCATGATGAGGATATTTTCGCAACAATTCTTTAAATCTCTCCCACGCTTCATACAAGGATTCTCCCTCCGATTGCTGGAATGAAGTGATGTCGTTTCTGAGCTTGGCATTCTTGGTTGGAGGAAAGTCCTTCATGAGGAATTTTTCTGCCAAGTCATTCCATGTTGCTATTGAATCCGGTGGTAGTGAATTAAGCCATGCCCTGGCTCTATCCCTCAAGGAATAAGGGAATAACTTCATCCTCAATGCTTCCTCAGACACCCCTGGTAGCTTGAAAGAATCACTCACTTCCATAAATAACCGGAGATGCAAATGGCGATCCTCTGTAGGCATGCCACTGAATTGGCCCACAGTCTGTAACATTTGGAACATGACCGGTTTAAGCTCAAACTGTGGCGCCTGTATTTCTAGCCTAATAATGCCCGGATTGAGCCCATGTAGAATAGGTACAGCATAGTCTCGAATAGCCCTGTCTCTGTCATCCACCAAAACTGGCTGAGGCAATAGATTGTTGATATTCGCTTGCTGCCCATCATTAGCCATATTGACAGCAACTCTTTCTGCTATATCTCCCACACCAACTAGACCTTGTTGCTCCCTTCTCCTTACTAGAAATGTTCTTTCAATTTCTGGATCCAAGGGCAGCAACTCTTGGTTTCGTTGGTCATTCATGCAGAGAAAGCAAACTCCTAAAAATTACAAAAAACTCAACCAATATGAAAATGCAAAAACAAGAATTAAAACAAAATAACTTCTATAAATATTTTTAATGATTTCAATCCCCGGCAACGACGTCAAAAACTTGTTGCTCAATTGAACACTCGCAAGTAAACGAGTCGTACAAATAATAAAGTGTACACAATTGTACGGATATCATCCCTCGAGAATTAAATCACCAAAATTATCAAGTAAAAGCTATTTTAACACCAAATAAGGTATGAAATAAAAAAGGCTGAATTGGAAATTCACTAAAAAATTATGTAACAATTAAAAGTAAAGCAAAAGTAAACAAAACTAATGAAAAGAACGGGATTACAGTTGAGTTTGGGAAACCAATGGATTAAACAAGCTAGGACACCTAATTTCACCTTAGTTGCAGGTCTGCTACACGAATGCTACTAGAATGCAATAGCATGCTTTGCGCCTGTTAACCAAACATATGTTTTGATGCATAAAAATCTTCCGAATTATTATGGCTAATTCCTCAAACCTTTTTCAACATATTCCTATGTGAATCCAGCTCTTAGAATGCAATTTTAAGGCTCGGGTCTTGTGGGTTATGCAAGATGAATAATATATTCCTATACCATTCACAAATCAATAAACCTAGACAAGCATATTGAACTTGCATCATCGATGTTATTTCCAACTTAAATTAACCCTTCCAGTATTAATCTAAATCTGATTTCCTATAGTTGATGGCCAGTCAAAAAAATAGAAATAAACATAACACACACATGAATGAACAAGAGCAAAACATTATCTAGCAATCCAACATCAACATAATATTCCTACAACCTCGATTCCATTAGGGGCCTAGCTAAACAATTTATGATCCCTCTGACCACGATCATCAAGCTTAGTTTATGATCTAATAGGTTGGATGCATGACTCCCTCTCCACTCGCATTAGCTAGGCAAAATCTAGGGATAGAAATATTCCACTACTTGTTGAGTTGGGTGCATGTGTATGTACACATTAATTTACACTATGCTTTTAAAAAATATCTAGAAACAATCCTATTTACAAAATCGAATAAAAGATAAAAAGTACCATGTTGTGCGGACAAAAATACCCCTAAATCTAATTCAGAAACAAAAAAGATAGATTTCATCCTAAAAAATAGCCAAAATAGAAATTAAAAAATTCCTAAAAACATTTCTCCTTCATAGTCACGTATTTGAACTTAAATTCGTTTATGGACTGCGATTTAAAATTCTTTTTTTTTTTTTTATAAATACATTTTTAGTGTTTATTGTCAGTTTTTATGTTTGTTGTCAATATCATATTGATGAAGTCAATATCTTATGAATCTGTAATTTGTCATTTTTTTAATGACACGGTCAATATGAAAGTGATCAGAAAAGCGATAAAACTAATAATATACTAATTGAAGTTATTCTATAAAGTAACATGTCATTATCATATAGACTATAACCACATTGTTCTAATCAAAATTATTATAACGTAATGATAAGGTCCTTATAGTATAAGTATTCCTAACAAAGAGTGAGGAGGAACAAAAGTAAAATGACAAAATTAATGAAGGAAAAGAAAAAGATCGTGATTTCATAAAAATAAAAGGAAAAAAATATCTTTCCTAAAAAATTGATAAAGAATTATAAAATTTAATATTTAAATAAATAATAAATTGCAAGAAATAAGGAAATTAATTTCATAAAAAAATCCCAAAGGGGGAAAAACAGTTGACCAAGCTGAAGATAAATGAGAAATTTATTCCATTAAAAACACCACAAAAAGAGAGAGAAAAAGTGAAACGTGGAAGGGTAAATTTGAAAGAAAAAAAATTAAAATTTTATATTTCGTTCAAATTTATAAATAAGTTAAAAACTGTTCATATTTTCAAAGGGCGTCCCAAATCGGCCATTTTGTGTAAATTCTTCAAAGAAAGAATATAGCAAAAATGTATGGATGAATATTTTTATTCTATTGTAATGGAATATATTAGGCCCAAATACTCATTGGGATATAGCATAGGGTAACACGTCATGAATTTTTTGAAAATATAAGAGAGATAAAATGAATGTGGATTTTAAATTGAGTTGTAGAAACTTTGAATAAAAAAAAAATCCACCTGAGTTGTAGTTCCAAACGGAGCCCTTGGTAGCTTTTGGATCACACTACAAGAATTTCAACTTTCAACGACTAGACATTCTGCGACAAAAAAAAATTAGTAGCCAAAGAGACGTTTCGGAGACCAAATTTAGATAGCAGAAAGTCACATTCTTCATCTACCAAATTTTGGTCACCGTAAGAGACATTTTGAGACCAAATGATTTCTTGGTCGCCAATGGTAGAGCGCGAAAAAAAAATTGGTTCCCACGGAAAACATTTGGCGACCAACAAAATATTTGGTAGCGGAAAAGTATTTTTAGGGATCAAAATTTGATAGCAGTAAATCTCCTTTTGCGACCAAATTTATTTGGACCCTGTAAAATGCACGCGTAAAAAAAAATTGGTTCCTGCGGAAAACATTTGGCGACCAACAAAATATTTGGTAGCGGAAAAGTATTTTCAGGGACCAAAATTTGGTAGCAATAAATCTCATTTTGCGACCAAATTTATTTGGACCCTGTAAAATGCACGCGTAAAAAAAATTGGTTCCTGCGGAAAATATTTGGCGATCAACAAAATATTTGGTAGCGGAAAAGTATTTTCGGGGCCCAAAATTTGGTAGCAGTAAATCTCCTTTTGTGACCAAATTCATTTGGGCCCTGTAAAATGCACGCGAAAAAAAAAATTTTGGTTCCCGCGGATAACAAATGGCTACCAACAAAATATTTAGTAGCGGAAAAGTATTTTCGGGGCCCAAAATTTGGTAGCAGTAAATCTCCTTTTGTGACCAAATTCATTTGGCCCCTGTAAAATGCACGCGAAAAAAAAAATTTTGGTTCCCGTGGATAACAAATGGCTACTAACAAAATATTTGGTAGCGGAAAACTAGTTTCGGGGACCAAAATTTGGTAGTAGGGAAAATCCATTTTGCGACCAAATTTATTTGGTCATAGTAAAATGCGCGCGAAAAAAATTTACCCCTTGTCAATTATTCTCTGGGACCAAGCTGCAATTTTGGTAGTCGATTCCATGTTTCTGCTACCAATATTTGGTAGTGGAAAGTTAGATTTTGCTACCAAATTCTTGATTTGGTAGCGAAATCTTGTCAAAATTTTTTTTTCTTTGTCATAGTGTTACACCTTTTTATATGGATAATTTCATGAATAAACTCTTTATAAAGTTTTTAATGTAATACTAATAGATATTTATTAACATCAATTAATTTACAATTGACTCGATCTTATAGTTAATATTAAAAATACATTTCTTTCTCTCTTATTAATCTCGTATTTATAAACTACAATTTGATTCGAATAACTAAATCTATAGCAGTTATTATATTTTTTTATAAAATATACATATGTAAAGCATATTATTCTAAAATCTATCATAACATATCTTGTTTAGGGAGGATAAATTTTTTTTAAATTATATTTAAATAAAGAATATTTTAAAAACAAAATTTAACTTTCAGCTACCAAAATATGGTTTTGGTAGCCGATTCCACGTTTCTGCTATCAATATTTGGTAGCGAAAAGCTAGGTTTTGCTATCAAATTCAAATTGAGTAGCTGAATGAATTTGGTAGCTGAATGCGCAACATTCAGCTATCAAATTCCTGATTTGATAGCGAAATATTTTCAAAATTTTTTTTTTTTGCCATAATGTTACAACTTTTTATATGAGTAATTTCATGAATAAACTCAATATAAAGTTTTTAATGCAATACTAATACACATTTATTAACATCAATCAATTTATAATTGATTCGATCTTAGAGTTAATATTAAAAATACATTTCTTTCTCTCTTATTAATCTCGTATTTATAAGCTACACATTGATTCGAATAACTAAATCTATAGCAATTGTTATATTTTTTATGAAATATACACATATAAAGCATGTTATTCTAAAATCTATCCTAAAATATCTTGTTTGGGGAGGATAAAAATTTTTTAAAATTATATTTCAATAAAGAATATTTTAAAAACAAAGTGTAACTTTCGACTACCAAATTATGGTTTTGGTTGCCGGTTCTACATTTCTGCTACTAATATTTGATAGCGGAAAGCTAGATTTTGCGACCAACTTCATATTTGGTAGTTGAATTATGCTTTTCAGCTACCAAATTCCTGATTTGGTAGCAAAATCTTATCAAAATTTTTTTTTTTCTATTATAAGCTTTATATTGCACTTTTTTAATATAGTTTTTTTTTTAATTTTTAGTAAAATTTTTAATTTAGCTTTTAATATATATATATACGGAAAAAACTTAAATTATAATATCAATAACAAAATAATATCATCTTTCTTAATTAATAATTAAAAAAATACTAATTCTATTTTTATAAATAAATATTTTAGTACCATCATTTGCTACTAAATTTTGGTGGTAAAAGATATGATCAATTTTTCATTGAAATTTTAAAGTTACTGCCTGTAAATTTCCACCAAAATTTTCAGACTTTGAAAAATTTCTCATTCTATTTATTATTATAATATATCACTCTCTCACTCTCTCACTTTTATTCACCCACAGCCCACGAATTCTCTAACTTTCCTCTCTCGTCTCTCAGTCATCTTTCCATGAATTCTCAGTCATCTTGCCGCACCCACTCCATTTGTGTGCACACCCATCATTCTCAGTCTCTCACTCTCTCACTTTCCCCAATAGTGTCACGCCCATTCCACCCCTACCCATCCCATCACCCCCGTCTCAAATTCCTCCGCCCACGCCTGAAGCCGCGGCCGCCGCACTTTTCATCATAGGTTTCATCTTTAGACAATTGTGATGCTTAATTGTTGATCATTGACAACGAACATGCTGCAATGTTACAATCACAAGGCGTTCAAAATATTCCACTTGCACTAATAACCGAATTTCCTAAATAGTTTGGAGATAAGGTAATTTGTCATGTATTTCTTACATGTGGTGAACTTTGACTATATTCTATTACTTAAAGTATCTATGTTGTTGTAGATTAGAGCTATGCATGCAGAGTCAATGGTTTCAGATGATTTATATGCTCTTGCGAATGAACCTAATCTCCATATTCATTCCTATCCAAGTTGTATGGTGAATGGAGTGCGGTACCACTCAAGAATGCGAGATGAAAGACGCACAACACAAAATTGTGGTGTTTGTGTTGAGACAGAATTATATGATGGTAATTCAAGTGATTTTTTTTGGCATCATTGATGAAGTTTGGGAGGTTTCATGCTTGTATTGGAATAAAGTGATTCTGTTTAAGTATTCATGGTTTGACAACAATGAGAAAAAGAAAAGAACAAAGAAAGAATTTAACTTCATCAGCATTAGAACTGATTTATTATGATTTGAAGAAGAACCATATGCATTGGCAGATCAAGTTAAACAAGTATTTTATGTTGATAACAATAAGAATGGCAAGGCATGGAAGGTGGTTCAAAAGTTAATCATCATCACATATTGAAAAATACATCCAAACTACAGGCAAATGATGATGGTGATGAAGAGGATGTTGACAATGATGCTTATCAAGAGGAGTTATCAAATGAGGTCGACATTTCATTTGACACCATGAATGTTGAAGAAGCTCCTCTGAATCGTACTGATATTAGTCCAACAGAAATAGATAACTTGTACGTTGACCTTCAGATTGATCCCGATGATGAAATCGTTTATGAGTTCGATATTTCAGACTCTGATAAGGAAATTGATGATCGTTCTGAGGAAACCGATGGCGACATTGATATTAATTATAGTGAATGAGTACGTGAAATTATTTGTCTGTATTATGTGAAATTTGATTGCTTTTTTTTTTTTTTTCTAGTAAAATATTGTTTATTATAATATATATATTATGTATCTACTTTTATACACTACCATTATCGTTATTATTTTTGAAACCGCTATTATCTAGTGCTATCTAATAGCCTTATTCTTGTAGTGATAATTGAATGTTATCTTTTGTGTACTTAGTTTTGTTTCTATGATTTCAGAACATCTATTATGGCTGGTAAAAAGCGTTTGTCATTCAGTTCCAGTACCAAAACTATATCACAGGACCAACAAACACAAGGCCAACAATCTGAAGGCCAACAATCTCCAGCAACAATAGTTTCATCCTCTTCGCTAGTATTCGAGAGAGAGTATGCCATTGAATCAACTCTTCAGGAACAACCACTTATCGAGAATCAAGTGACTGAAAATCAAAGTATGTTCAATTTAATTAAATCTTGTTAATTATTTTCAACGATGTTCTTAATTAAAATTTTTCATTCTAAACAGAACAACCAAATGTTCGAGGAGCTACTCGAAGTTTGGGTGTTGAGAATTTAGTGGCAAATGAGGGAAAACTAAACATAAATTATAGAGAAACGGAACTTTGTGTACATGGAACACATGCATCAAAGTTTGCTAATGCAATTGGTTCTATTGTACGCCATTATTGTCCACTTCATTACAGTGGTTGGGGAAAGGTTCCAGATGATGTGAAAAAAGTATGCATTGAAAAATTGAAGGTATTTTGTTTCCTTGGTAACTATTGTATTATGGTTAGAAAAATTTTATAAAACTTAACAATTGTTTTTGTAGGAACATTTCGATATGGATTTAGAAGACAAATCCCATTTGAATGACATTATAGATAACACTTTTTTTGAGAGGTTCAAAAATTTTCGATACAAATGTCATGTCAAGTACAAAAACATTGTTGAGAAGGGGTTGAATCCATTAGACAACAATCCGTATCCTTATGTGATGGATGAAGATTGGAAGTGGATATGTACATAATGCTTTGAATCTGAAACATGAAAGGTAAACTTTTATATTTATATGGAGTTTGATATGAGTTTAATATAAGAAATATGTTTTCTGGAATATGTATTTTGTTTATAGGTTATTAAATTTTAGGACAGGCATTATAAGGGAGGTGCTGTCAAAATTTTTGTAGAATATTATGTTGACATATGTAAGTGAATTAATTGTCTTTTCATTCTCATTTTTAGAAAAAATCAGTTGCTGGTGCATTTAATCTTGAAAAGTCAGGTGCTTATATGGGTGGCTCGAAATTTCTAATTCAGCATTTAAACAAATATCCGGTAAATACTTTACTTTAAGTAATGTTACGAATTGAATCATATATTTTCCTAAAATAAGAGACAATAAATGATGTTGTTATTGATTAATGATTTGAATATAGAACACCCAATCAAGTTTAGATTCGACAAGCTCGGAAAAGTATTTAGATGTCTTTAATTAACTCATTGGAGTGAAAAGCATGGTTGGCAAACTGATCGAGCTGAGACAGATTATGTAAGATCAATCTTAATTGTTAGACTTCATCAACTATATTCTTTTTATTTATATATATTTATAACACTTTGAATCTCGTAGCAATGTATGATGGAAGTATGTAATGAAAGATTAAGCTAACTACCAGAGGGTTCGCAACTCGATTCTTATGATGAAGAAGATATCTACTCTCAAGTGTTGATGAATAAAAGGTATGAAAAATATGGGTTTAAGCGTGGAACAGGTCCTGTGATTAAAAAGAGACAATTGAGCAGCTCTGGAGGACCTACACAATGATTGTTGGTCGAGAACCTTAGAACCGAAGTTGCGAACAATGAACAGCGAGTGACAGATATGGAGGACATGATGAAAATACTAGACGAGATGATGCAAAGATAGGACAAGAGGTTGCAAAACAAGATGAGCTAATTTGACAACTTCTTCAACAACTTAATTCGCCTTCAGATCATCCGGGACTTTCCTCCCGAAGACAAAATGGACCGCCGCCGCCGCAACCGCCACCGCCACCGCCACCGCCACCGCCACCGCCACCATTAGCCACTATGTCCTAAGTTAGTTTTTGTTTTAATTATAGTTTACCTTCATTTGATACCTATTATAGTTAAACATTTACTATAAATTGTTTAATGTATTTAGAGATTTGGAGTCTCTTTAGCTAATATAACATATTTTCTTGCATTATTATTTTTTATAATTGTATATTTATAGATTGAAAATATATGACTATTCTGAACAGGCTGTAAACCTTACTGCTACCAAAAAATTTTGGTTGCTCAAACTTTCGGCTACTAAAATATTTGGTAGCTAAAAGCTTTACAAAATACGTTGTGCTACCAAATAACATTTGGCCGCGGAATACTCCTTACGATGACATGTTTCAACGACCAAATTTTGATCCCCAATATATGGTATCCCTGCCATGTTCTGCTACCAAATTTTGGTAGTGGAATCTACTTATTTGGTCGCGGAATTTTCGGAGACCAAATTTTTTTTGGTAGTGGATTTTTCGGAGACCAAATTTTTTTTTGTCACGGATTTTTCGGAGACCAAATTTCTTTTGACCGCCAATATCTAATGCGGCCAACTTATGGGGACCAAATGGCGACCAAAGATTTTTGGTCGCGAAAGGAAATGGCGACCAAAAAATAGACATTCTGCTACCAATTTTTTGGTCTCAGAAGGTGAAAATTCTTGTAGTGTCAACATTTGAAGACTTTTTTTTTTTTTTTTTGACATTGTTTGAAAATTTTTGGTTATTTAACACTGATTTTACATTAGATTAAACATTTGAATTTAGAAGATTTGCATTTTGGTTTGTATTAGATTTGAAAATTTTTAATCAGAAATGGAGTTTTTCATTTTCACATGTGGTGTGCGTATGTTTTTTTGTGACTAATTTAATATAAAAATAATCCCTAAAGTATATTTATTTAGCAAAATCAGGAGGCAAAATGTTGAAATTAAAATTTTGAGTGGTAAGTTATACAATGGGACAATTTTGAAAGGCATCAATGTTATACACCCAAAAGTTTTCTATGGTCGAACTTTTTTTTATATGACAAAATGGCCGTTTGTCATTTTTCCAGATCTGGTTAATCAGAAATTAATTATGAAAATTGATGATTTACATTATAGTCAATCAGTAATTGAGTACGGTGAGTCATTGATTGACTAAATTAACAATATCATATGGTCAATCAGCAATTGACCATTTAAGAAAATTGATTGACTATTTTAGAAAAAATGACATTTTAACTAACTCATAAAAATTTCGACATTTTGTTAAAAATTTCTTAAAATTAGACTCTCAATTTTAAATATGTCATTATTTACACCACTTTGTTACATATATATTTCATTGACATGAACTTACATTCATACGAGTTTGATCACGCACTTGTGCGTGTGAAATCCTCCATTAATGTGTAAGTTATATAATAGTAATTTAAAACATAACATAAAAACTTTTAAAAAAAATTAAAAATTTTTAATAGAAGTTGTGAAATTGGATAGAAAATTAACTAGGAGGTAGAAAAATAATAATTGAGATGATCGTTATAAAAAAATTAAATCGGCATACATTTGTTGGAAAAAAACTATTATTAATTAATAAGTTAATTAAAAGATACTAAAAAATATGTAATTAAAAGGGCCATAAAGAATAAAAATATGGCTATGGATACATTATAAAAAAATTATATGGGGTTAAAAAAAAAATCACTTAAAGAATCCATCAAACAGTGAAAATAAGAAAAATTAAAAAGGAAAAAGAGAAAAGAGAAGAAAATTAAGGCAATGTTTGGTAGGAGGGATGGAGAGGAGGAGGGATGGAAAGAGTTGAAGGGATGAAAAATCTAAAGGATGGAGAGAATTGTAGGAATCTCTCATGTTAATTGGTAAAAGGGAGGGAGAGTTAAAATGATTGATAATAGTTTTTTTTTGTTAATTACTATATTGTTTATTTTAAACTTTTTTTTAAAAAAATAAGGATAAAACTATCTTTTTAATTGAAAAGAGGAAGGAGAGTTTGTATTCTTCCATTGATGGAAGGATGCATTATGGTTGATCCAGGGGGAGAGATTATCCCTTTATCTATCCTCTCCCTCTTCATTTTCTTCCAACCAAACAATGGACCTTTCTCCCTCCCTTCATCTTTCCATTCCACCAAACACACCCTAAGAGGAAAAAAAGGAATCATTTAAAGCATCTCCACCGTTGAGTTGAATTCTACCTCGACGTCGACTAGTAAAAGAAACGGATAGGTCCCTGATGAGGTTCTACCAGGAGTTGGCTTTGGGGGATTATTTTTGTACATCGAATAATCATACAAAGTTTCGACATAGATATCGAGACCTCAGCAATCGGTTACAATGAATATACACTACTTTGAGTCGAATAGAATTCCATGGGATCGGCCTCAGCAATCGGTTACAATGAATATACACTACTTTGAGTCGAATAGAATTCCATGGGATCGGCCGCCCTCCCACTATTCTGAGGTATTTGGGAAGATGGCAACCAAATGACTATTGAAGCATCCAAACGTGGGTGACACTGAAGGCACGTGGCGTATTGGAGTCAGTCAGTCAGAATATTGGAAAGAATAATCGCCTTGGAAAGGCAAGAATGAGTTTTTATTGTATTAAAGTCCCATTAGAAGACAAAACTCTCTCAGAGTGAGAAGACACTGATATAATTTCTTGAACATAGTGAAAAACAGCTCTGGACACAGAGAGGATATAGTCTCTATTGAGGCGAACCTCTATAAATCTCTCTGTGTTAATCATTTTCTTGCATTGATTCGCGGGTGAGATAATCCTGAGTGCAATCTTATGAGGATGATTTGAGTTATCAAATTTTTATTGTCAACAATTGGCATTAGAAGGAGGGCAAGAGCCACCCAGATTTATTGTCCACGTCTAGAGTTGAAGTTTAAAAATCATCCTCATGGAAAATGCACCAGAAGGAAACTAAGAGGTGGTTTCGCGAGGAGGAGGAAGGCCACTCGCTCATGTAGACCAGAGGATTGACCAACTCACACAGATTATTGGCACTTTGGTCAATACCTTCCAAAACTGGGTGACCGATAACCGGGGGAACCAGCCCCAACCAAGCAACCCAGTAGACTTAGTGGGTGGCAACGGTGCAAAAGGGCGCTAGGAAACCCATATTGAGGGAACAAGAGGAACCGCTGGAAAAAGACCGGACGTATATGGGTCAAGAACCCATACTTGAGGCTCCATTGGGAGTAGACAAACAAGAGCTCTAAAGAGAGCCCAAGAAAGAGAGGTTGCTGCAAATGGAGGTCGCCACCAAGGTGGTGATAATCCAGGCCTACCACCATGACCACCCAAGAGATAAATTGTTCTTGGGGAGTCGGCGTCAGTTCAAAACCGGAGAGACCTCAGGGAGCAGTTGTAGGCACGGCGAGATGTGTCCTCCCAAGGAATAGAAGGGACATTTATGACCAGTGAAGCAAGGGAAATTCGGGATCGACTTGGCCAATTAAAAGAAGTTATACATGTAGAGAAGAAGGTGCCAAACACACACAACCACCTTTTCACATGGGAGATAATGGAGGTCCCTCTGCCTGACAAATTCAGAACTCCCCAGATCGCTCTTTATGAAGGAAGACTGACCCAGATGACCATTTGGAGCTGTATATAATGGTCATGCATTGGTACCCAGAGGAGATCATATGCAAGGCTTTTAGAAACACGTTGTATGGAGCGGCTCGGCGTTGGTTTATGAAGCTATAACCTCCATCACTAGTTAGAAGGATTTGAAAAGAGCCTTCTCCTACCAGTTTTTGGGTGTAAAAAGGTTTGCTGACCCCACACAAAACCTAACCATCACGTATCAGGGACCGCAGGAGAGCCTGAAAGATTGGCTGACACAGTTTAGTATGGAGATGGTAGCAACATATGAGATTTCGGACAAGGAAGCATTGATGGGCGCAATGAGCAGTATGAGGCACGACATACCCTTCAGGGATGACTTAAACCAAAATCCAGCCAAGATGTGCCAGGAGTTCTTGGAAAGGGCACAAGGTTTCATCAACGCTGAAGTGGTGAAGAGCTCAGCCCTCAAGAGTAAGATAGCGGTGCCCAAGAACACAAACAACGTTGAGCAATCCAACGAGAAGCAGAACGGAAAGAAAAAGCGGAGAGATTAAGGAACTCGGAGAGCGCTCAACAAACCAAAAGGAGAAGAGATTATCGACATGCTAACTACAAGAAACATCGCCCTGATGAGCCTAGAAGAGCTCGTCCCCAATCTAGGTACGACACTTACCATGATTTGACTATGAGTATTGATGAGATATATCATAGGATTAGTGATAGAGACTATCTAAGTCGACTTGAGCCCTTGAGATCCAAACCCACTAAGTGAAACCAAAGCAAGTACTGTCGATTCCACGGAGAATGCGATCACCAAATGGTGGAATATGTAGACTTGAAAGATGAAATTGAGAGACTGATTCGAAATGAATGCCTACAAGAGTATAGCACTGATCGCCGAGGGGGGCGACCGTAGGGGACATGAGCGTAGGGATGATCGACGTCCAGATGAAAACCCACCGGAGCCGGTCATTTTGATTAGGATGATCTTTGGAGGACCTTATCTCAGCGGAGACTCAAAATGGTCTCAAACGAATTACGCCCGAGAAGAGCGATGCGCTCGTCGTCAAGGTGATCATAAGTGACCATACCGTATGCTGGATATTGGTCGATAACGAGAGTTCCTGGACATCCTCTACTTATATTGCCTAGAGAAAATGGAGATCAAGAAATCTCAACTCACACCAAACTCCCAACCTCTCTATGGCTTTATCAGAGACAGCATCATCCTTGAGGGAATGATAAAGTTACCTCTCCCTGTCGGGAACAAACCACATACCTCGACTATAATGTCAAACTTTTTGGTTGTGAAAAGAGGCAGTCAGTTTAATACGGTGATAGGTAGGCCGACATTTAGGAATTTAAGGGCGGTCGCCTTTATATATCACCAGCTTATGAAGTTTCCAACATCAAATGGAATCGGGCAGGTCAGAGGCAATCAATACGAGTCACGGTTAACTTACTCTGATGCAGTCCACACATACTCCGACCTGCATTGTGTTCCATCCACCGCAGAGTTGAAGATGGTCATGACCATCACGAGTCCCGTAGAGGAAGATCTAGATCTAAGGGGATGAAAAGTCGGAAACATGACCCTTTTAAGAGTTAACCAAAGTTTCAGTAAGTGACATAGAACTTCTCCGGAAGTTAAGGATAGGCTCAGAACTCGACAGAGATTAAAAGGAGAACATGATCAATTTTCTGAAAAAGAAACCTTGACGTGTTTGTGTGGACCCAAAATGACATGCAGAGAATTCACCCATAAGTGATGAGCCACAGACTTAATGTTGACCTCAAGTTCTTACCGAAGAGACAAAAGCATAGACCTATGAACCCAGAGATGTACGAGGCCCTGAAAGAAGAGGTAGATAAACTAATAAGAATGGGTTCATCAGGGAGGCATACTATCCTGACTATATATCAAACCCGTATTGGTTAAAAAGCCCAACGGAAAGTGGCACACATGCATCGAGTTTAGCGATCTGAACAAGACCTGCTCAAAGGACATCTTTCATTTCCCCAGAATCAATCAATTGGTAGACGCTATGGCAGGACACGAGATACTTAGTTTCATGGACGCTTACTTGGGCTACAATCAAATCCCTATGCATGACGACAATGAAGAACACACCTCTTTCATAACGGATCATGGCCTCTACTGCTACAAGATCATGTTATTCGGCGTGAAGAATGCGGTAGTCGCTTATCAATGCCGAGTAAACAAAATGTTCTCTAAACTGCTAGAAAAGACGATGGAGGTCTATGTCGATGTTTTGGATCCTATGAAAAAAAACACATGAAGCGCGCATTTGGTGTGTTGTCTGGGAAATATTTAGGATTCATGGTCAGTAGTTGGGGGATTGACGCAAACCCCAAGAAGATAAAGGCCACAATTGAGATGGAATCTCCAAAGAATCCAAAAGAGATGCAAAAGCTAATCGGTTACGTCGCCGCCCTAAATCATTTTATCTCAAGGGCGACTGACAAATTATTCCTTTTTTAAATACATTGAGGATAAATAAACATTTTAAATGGACGGTAGAGTGTGAAGAGGCCTTTCAGCAACTGAAGCAACATTTAGGAAAACCTTCACTCTTATCCAAACCTGTGCTCGGAGAAACCCTAAGTCTCTATCTGGTCGTATCCCAACATGCAACAAGTTTAGTGCTCGTTCGGGAATAAGATAAAACTTAGTTGTCGGTCTACTATTTTAGTAAACATCTTCTCGACGCCGAGACAAGATACCCGAAAATGGAAAAACTGGCACTTATTTTGGTCGTGACGTCGAGAAAACTCTACCACTACTTCCAGGCTTACTCTATTCAGGTATTAACTAACCATCCTCTTAAACAGGTACTACAAAAGCCCGACGCATCGGGAAGGTTACTCAAATGGTCTGTAGAGTTAAGCCAATTCGACGTAGAAAATAGGCCACAAACAGCCAGCAATGGACAAGCACTTGCAAACTTTGTCGCCAAGTTTGGGACACAGCCCGACGAAGGCCCAATAGAATATGAGAAAAAGGAAGTTCGAATGTGGAAGCTCTACGTTGATGGATCATCTAATAAAAATGGTTCCGGCACTGGGATAATCCTGGTAAGTTCTGATAACTTCAAGATTACTTCTGTAATTAGGTTTAAATTCAAAGCATCGAATAATGAGGTAAAATATAAGGCACTCTTTACTGGGCTTAGATTAGCTTACTTCATGAAAGTGGTGAGGATCACCATTTTTCAGTGACTCTTAACTGGTAATGAATGAAACAAAAGAAGAGTATCAGGCTCGAGGAGAAAAGACGTTGGCTTACCTGAATAAAATAAGAAAAAAGCTAAAAAAGTTTGCACATTATGACATTTTCCAAGTTACAAGAGCTGAAAACAGCAACATTGATGCCCCTGGCAGCATCTAAAGACTCTGAGCTCTTGAAGATAGTCCCTGTCGAGGTATTGGAGCGACCCACGATTCAAAAGAGGATGGAGAAGAAGTGATGACCAGATGGATACTACCCATTTATGAATTCCTGGCAGAAGGCAAGCTTCCGAAGGACAAAGTAGAGGCGAAGAAGCTCCACAACAGATCCACCAGGTACATAATCTATGAATATATTTTATATCGTACAGGGTTCTCTACCCCCTTGCTTCGTTGTCTCAACGACGAAGAGTTTGGGAAAGTGTTGAAAGAGATTCAAGAAAGGATCTGTGGCAACCATACTAGGGGGCTATCTCTGGCATATAAGATCCCAAGACAAGGATATTATTGGCCAACCTTAAAAAAGGACACCATAGAGTATTTCAAAAAATGTGAAAAGTACCAAAGATACGCCATTATCACCAGGACACCACCAGAAGACCAGGCGTTGATTTTCAGCCCTTATCCATACACCAAATGGGGAACTGATGTGATAGGTCTATTTCATAGAACCCCAAAAGGCTTTAAATTAGCCATAGTCGTCGTAGATTATTTTACCAAGTGGGCCAAAGCAAAGTCCTATACTATCATCACTAAAGCTAAATGCACCAACTTTATTTAGAACCACATTGTATGCAGGTTTGGCATACCTCTTTCCCTTGTCTCGGACAACGACAAGCAATTTGAGAATACAAACACTGCCGCATCGATAGATTGGGCAATCGCAGGAACTTCTCTTCAGTTTATCACCCTCAGGCCTATGGTCAAGTTGAGGCGATAAACAAGATCATCAAAGTAACCCTAAAAAGAAGACTCGATCGATACAATGGTAGACAAGTAGAAGAATTGCCAAAGGTGCTATAGGCATACATGATGACGGCAAGGACAACTACTGGGGAAACCCCATTCTCACTTACCTATGGGATGGAAGCCATTCTCCCTGTCAAATTGAATCTCCCTACGGGTAGAGTGGCCCACTTCTATGAGGAATCGAATGATGAATTGATGAGGCTTGAGCTTGACCTGTTGGAAGAAAAGCGAGTGGACTCCCAGTTGAGGCTCGTTGCATATCAACGTAAAGCTACCAAATACTATAACAAGAAAATCAAGCAGAGAAGCTTCAACATCGGGGAGCTCATCCTAAAGAAAGTGATGCCAAACATGAAGTCGAAAAACAATGGGGTACTAGGGCCAAACTAGGAAGGGCCCTACAGGATCAGAGAAGTGTTGCGACAAGGAACCTATCAATTGGAAACTCTTGACGGAGAGGCAATCAAGTGCACTTGGAATGCAGATCATCTCAAGAAATTCTATGCTTAGATATGTCGTTCTAGTGTTACCTTTTTTTTATATTTTCCTGTTTTTTTGCGTATTGTTGGACAGGTTCGTTGTTGTTTGTTTTAAGTTTGTGGTTGTAGAACTATCTATTTACTTCTACGTTGAATGAAAGCCTCACAGAGGCAATTCCACCCTATGGTTCAATTTAACTTATCAAAAAGTCACAAAACTACTCCTAGACAGGGGGGGGACAAGGCTGTGGTAGACGATAGAGTATAAACTAAACCTTAAAATATTGGGGACCAATATTTTTAGGAACTATCCAAGTTGTAACTCTCACCACTGAGGTGTCGTTATTCTAAAAAGAATCATCCCTCAGGCAGAGCACACACTTTGAAAACTTTAATATTTTTATAAGATTATAGTATTTAGCTCTCTCTGTCTACCCGAATGCAAAATAGAAGAGTACATACTTGGACATTTTTTGAGTAGTAGAAACTTGAGAAATTCTCTGAAGCACAAATAAAAACCGAAGAATGGCAGGGAAAGCAAGATATGAATAAATATATACAAACAAAGCTGTTTAAGGGTCTACGCCTTTACATTACTGCAAAATACTTAGACAAAGGAAAATGTACAAAAAAAAAAGGGAGGCACATAGGCCCTAAGCTCCGTCATTTCCGCCACTATTGCCTCAATTGCCGCCATCTTTATCCTCGCCGTCTGCAGCATCCTCCCCATCGTCATCCTCATTGGACTCCTCATCAAAAAAGTCAGTATTAAATTTAAGCCTTTTCCTATGGGTCTTGTCCAAAATTTGATCCTTGGTAGTCTTCATCAAGGTAAGCCGTTCCTTTTTGAATTCTTTTGAGGCCTTGAATTTGTTCACCACATCTTCGACCTTGTATTCGAATTCCTCTGTTGAGAGGAACTCCTGGATGACCTCATCTCGATGGTGGGCAAACTCAGCAGAGTTAAGATAAGCTGCGATGGCGGATCCAGCTACTTCGCGATGAATCTCTTCTTTTTGGGACTTGATCCCTTGCTCCAACTACTTGACTTCGTCTTGGAGGGATTTAACATGACTGATTAACACCCAAAGATACACTCGCAAAACGGTTAGTTATAGTACAGATCGGGCGGTCGTATCCATAAGGAGGCGACAACAAAACAAATAATATTGTTAGAGTTAAACGTTAAAAAGACAAAGCAATAAAATAATAAAAAGTGTAAATATTTTTGGTGGATTTTTGTGATAGAAAAAATAAACAAAATATGAAAGAGATAAAATTTAGGTAAAGAAAAATTCAATAATAAATGAGGCAAGGTGTCGTGAATCCTTCATATGCTTCGTTTTTCAATTTGAATTTAATCTTCGATTTATGACTCAATTGCACGTTTCACATCCCAAATGAATAACCGGAAAATATGGAATTAATTATCAACAAAAATAAAAAAAAAATTAGTTCGGTGGATTAAATTTCTATGTTGAAACCAAAAGGATTCATCATTACAAGTTATCCAAAATCGACAAAATACTGTTTTTAGCAAATTACAGTAAAAAGTAACTTATAAAATAAATCTTTGTCAAAACAAAATGTGACAATATTACATATATAAAGCATGACTAAATTTATATAAAAGATTGACACAAAATACTTTGAATAGAAAAAAATGAGATGAAGATATTCAATCCACCAAATATATAATCTTTACAAACTAAAACAAAATCAAACTCAAATTGGATCACTTCACACATGAGATCATCACTACCCTCACCAAAATGTCTAACCTAGCTTACAATTCATCTCACAAAATTCTAAAAAGAAAATATGAGATGAAAATACAAGGAGAAGAAAAACACACTCCAAACTTAGCCAAAAATGGTGAGGGGAAAAAAACATCCTTTGCTTGCTGCAAAGGCCTTGCTTTTATAGGCCTTGAATCCATTTGGTCATGGAGAGAATTTTGGCCCACGAAATTTGCCACCCAACTGGTAAATTAGCTGGAGACTCGCAGCCAGCTGGAGGGATTCGCGTGCGTGTGGCAGGAGACAACGGCTGGTTTCTAAGGCCTAAGAATACACGGCTTAGCTGGGAGGGAAGTCTGGCCCGGAGCTTGCGCACGCATGGGAGCAAACCTGCAGAAGGAAAGGAAGAAAAGAAAAGAAAGGAAAAATAAAGGAAAAATAAAAATAAAAATTAAATAAACCAAAATTAAATTAAAATTAAATATTTCCAAAGTAAATTAAAATTAAATATTTCCAAAGTAAAATATTTTAATATTATGAATATACTCATTTAAAACTTATATTATCAAATAAATTATATGAACAAAAGTGCATTTTTGTGCACTTATCAACGGCCAAGCTCAATATTGAGGTCCTCATTCAGTTTGTTATTTTCCTCAATCTGTTTGGCGGCCTCGTCATGGAGCTTGTGCCTTGTACTCTCCGCCTTGGCATCTCGCTGGACGAGACTAGTGGTCTCTATGTAGTTGAGGAGGGAGAGTTCAAGTGCCTAAAAACAAAAGGACAAGTTAGGCTGTGATAGAGAGAAACTAACCCCAAACGATTTCAAAAACTTAAGGTGAGTTGGTGGTAAATCTATTTGCAGAGACGTTCTAACAGCGACACGGATTCAACTGCCTTCCAATCTTTCTCATGGAACCACTCATTGATGGCCTGAAAGGCAAGTCTAAAGCATGGTGGGAGCTTGATGAGACAACCCACGACAGCGTCAGGGACGTTAGGAACCAGGAACTGGGGATCCACAATCCTTGACCCTGGGAGCATGAGAGGCGTTAGAGGAGGAGGAACTCTTAGGTGCTTTTCTACTAACACTCTAACCCTTGGGCGTCAAGGAGTCTGAGGGATCTCCGCAGCAATGACATCTTAATCAATGCGATGCTTCTTGGACCCCTTATCTTGGGCGTCTTTTTGAGTCCCCTCGACGGGACCATTACCCCGTTGGTTCACACCCTAACTGGAGGACCCTTCAATCTTCTCTTTCTTTTTCTCACTCTCTCCAGGAAGTGAGAAATTGACCAAGACGAGCAAGAAGTCAGTCGAAAGAAATTGACTACTCACCGTTGGTAGGAGGGACGATTGGCCTTTTGGATGCGGTAGAGTTCCAAGAATACCGTTTGCCTACAAATTTTCAGTGGTGATGAAGGACTTCCAATGTCTCTTCGTCGACGGCAGGGCAAAAATCATGTTGATTCGGTGAAGCAAATTGACATCGAGGACTGGCCTGGGGGGGAGAGGGACCTGCATAACAGAACAATAAGTCAGAGGCGAGGTTAAAATTAGAGATTCATATACACAATTAATAGGAACAAGTTTATATCCATACCCAAAGACCTAAGTTTAGACCAGACGCCGACCGGTTCAGGTTCGTCTATGGGATGTTCGTGATAACTCCCGCCAAAGAAGAAGAACATAGTCTTCCACTTATGAGAAGACTTAAGTGTCCACTCAACGAGGGTGATGGCCTTTTCGATCTTAGACCTGGAATAGACCCCTAATTATTGCCACCCTTCGAATTGAGTGGACTTGCGTAACGAATGAATGTAAAGAAACTCGTCCATCGTTAGGTCCCTCTGGAAGTGTTTATGCCAAAGAATCCATATCCCTATCAAGATTATCCAGAAATTGGGGACTAGCTGGGCAAGAGAGATGTTGTGGAGGTGGCAGATCCTCTTCTCGAAGGGGTGGAAGGTAATTGGTTGACTGTAAGTCAGGCAATGAGTATAAACTGCAACATGCCTCGGCGGAGGGTTATTTGCAGTAAAACTTGGCTCGATGAGAGTACAATGGAAATGGTCGTTGTTAATCTCAGCCTCGACGAAGGCCTTCTCCATGGCCTTTTTTGAAATCTTCGAAGGGAAACAATCCAACGTGCCCCTCGTTGAACTACTCTTCACTCCATGACCACTAGTGACAAAAGCATAATTCATCACCGTGAATATATGGTGTTGAAGCTCTGAGATGCTCTTTTCACTGTCCTTAACTTCCCCCTCATCGGTCGCAGTCCTTTCCAGATAGTTGTCAATCTCTTGGAGGATAAGGTCGTCATTGGGAATAGTGGGATCATCAGCCAGTACCGCCCTTTCCTCTACGTCATGACAGACTACTGACACGGTGACTTTTCGACGTCTAGATTTGGATGGAGGAATTTTTATTTGAAATAAAAAAAATCCCAAAATTAAAAACCCAAGCCAAGAGGCCACCCCCTAGAGCTACTATGATTATATATACGTCGAGAGTTAATTTAACCTTGACGTAGTCATTTGAAAGCTCAAAGACTGATTATGGGAAAAAAAATCTCAATACAATGAGAGGAAGTTACCCCTCACTTTATATTTAAGAGTGGATCTAAGTCAATTCTATTAGGTTTCCAGAAGATCAAGAGTCATCAAAAACGATAAAAGGTATGAATCTACATATTATCTATAATAAACTTGTGTTTCTAGTTTACTTTTACAGGACAAATGTGTACAAAACAAAGATAGTGAACTGGGCACAAAACCGAAAAGCACAACAAAATGGGTTTGAAACCCATAAAGAACAACAAGTTGGGTAAGAACAAAACCCATAAACACTGCAAAACAGGTTTTAAAACCCAAAACAGAAGCATATTGGGTTTAATACCCAAGCCAAACACCACAAAACCAAGAATAAAAGAAAAGATAGAGATCAAGGCTTACCTAATTCATAGCTTTGATAAAGATGAACTTGAGAAGCTCCTTAAACGCTCGGAAATGGCAGAAAGAGAGAAAGAAGCAAGGGAGGATTTGGGTAGAGTTTGATTTTGTTTTTTTATTTTTTGGTACAAAACTTGGGGGTTTTAGCCCCTATTTATAGAGCTCGAAGGAGCCCACCCCTTGCCATTGGATGCGAGCTTAAACGATCCAACGGTGGAAGGGAACAGTTGCGATCCAAGGGCCTAAAATTTTGGAGGAAAAACGGAAATTCCATCTAACGATGGAAATCAAAACTGAATAAGCCGATGTGATGGTTGACATGGGCGACGTAACAGTTGGTAAACACAACCTTTTGAGTGGCTCGAGGCATTGATTCTCCTTCCATTTAATGCAACTATTCAGAAGCCAAACCTTGTTTGACTCAACCATCATGACCAGTCAGAGCATCTCACCACCCTTACGTCAACTAGTAAAACCTTGACACGTCATTATCTCAACGCCAAGCACGCAACTCATCGGCACAATGGAAAGCTTGAACCGCCTCTACGGAAAGAACCAATGATAGAGGGCGTTTCAAGCTGGGGGGCAATTGTTGCTCCACCGTCGAGCTGAATTCTACCTCGACGTCGACCAGTAAAAGAAGCGAATAGGTCCCTAATGAGCCTTCTACTAGTAGTAGGCTTTGCGGGATTATTTATGTACATCGACTAATCATACAAAGTCTCAACGTAGATGTTGGGACCTCAGTAACTGGTCACAATGAATATACACTGATGTAGAGTCGAATGGAATTCTATGGGATCAACTGCCCTCCCACTATTCCGAGGTATTCGGGAAGATGGTAGCCAAATGATGGTTGGAGCGTTCAAACATGGGTAACACTGAAGGCACGTGGCGTATTGGAGTTAGCCAGTTAGAATATTGGAAAGAATAACCGCTTTGAAAAGGTAAGAAAGGGTATTTAATGTATTAAAGTCCCATTAGAGGACAAGACTCTCTCAGAGTGAGAAGACACTAATATACTTTCTTGAACATGGTGAAAAACACCATTGGACACAGAGAGGGTATAGTTTCCATTGAGGCGAACCTCTATAAATCTCTAAGTATTCGTCATTTTCTTACATTGATTCACGGGAGAGATAATCTTGAGTGCAACCTTGTGAGGACGATTTGAGTTGACAAATTTTATTGTCAACACATCCCATCAAGCAGGTAAAATAAGAAAAATAAAAAAAAATAAAAAAAAAAGGGGGAGGGGGGGGCGGCATTTGAATGACACTTGGCTCATGGGGAAGAGCCAAATCTAAACTTCTTTGGCCTCTCCTCTTTTAAGGATGCAAGATGGAAGTTTAAGGATGTAAGGATATTGGGAGAGGTCCGAACGTGTCAAGATTTGAGAAGGAACCTAGCGAAAAGTAGCGAAACAAACCGTATGTAAAAGCAGCTATATGGACTACAGTTATAGTTTTCCCGCCAAATAAAAGAGAAGGAGAGAAAAGAAAAGCTTCGGAAATTGAACCCTAACCTTTTAGACCGAAAGAGACAGAAGTGATGACGCCATCTCCGGCAATGGCGGCTTCCGATTCAGCTTCCCAACCTCCATCAACAACAGCTTCCGACTCCTCTGCAAACGACAACATCCAGGTTCATCTCTTTCGATTCTTTTCCCAATGGATTTCTTCTAGAAATGACATGAATGCCCTGACCTAAATGATCCCAAACGACAGCCTTTCTATGTTCTTCACAAAGCGCCGTCGCGAAATCTCCATCGGAAATCGGCCGCCCGGAGAATCGACCTCTCTCCGTCGAAACCAGCCGTTGCAAAACCCGAATTTGACGCCCATAAAGCTTTTCAGTCCGTTTGGTCCAAAATCCATTCCTCCATCAAGGTTTCTTCATTTTTAATTCCCTTCTGTTTCCATCTTTTTTCTTTCTTTTCTTTTTTGGGGATTAATTTCACCATTGAGAAAAATATGTGTGTAATATATGTTAGTGTTATAATTGTTATCCTCATTAGAAAGAGAATATGACTGTTGAGACAATTTTCCAACTTTAGAGATTGGAACTACTGCAAATATATCACAAATTGAAGTTCGGAGGACCAAAGCGATGACAATGTAGATCCTTCGGAAATTCGAAATTTCGTACCAGATAATGCACTACCCGGAAAGAGATGGAGATTGTAGTGTTGGGTTCTTGGAATCATTTGATAGAACTTGACCGGTTGAGAAACAACCATATAACTTAGAGTTCATAGGTGGGAAGGGATTTAAATTTAGGAAATAGTGATGTTCTCTCAAAGGCTCCTCCGTCACATTTTTTTTTTTTTTTTTTTTTTATGTTGCTTTTCTTTTTCTTTTTAGATCTTTTATGGTTTAGCTTTGTGAGAACTTTTATTTTTTATAAATTTTTTTTTCTCAATTTCTGTTTAGACGGTGGAGTTTTGGTACACAACCGAGAACTCATATCCCTTATGTTCAACCTGTATTATTTGTGCCCAGGATGTTCTGCGGGATGTCAATACTAGTGTATTCAATGAAATACATTCCTGGGTTTGCCAATCCTTCCTTGCCATTACATCCTCTGGAGTGCCTACCTTTGCTCAAGCAACTCGGTCTTTTCCCATCCTAACCCATACTACTTCCAAGCAACTCTTCACTGGGATGGTTCTCAGCAGTAAGTTTTAATGTTCAATGATTTCCTTTGGGGGTTAAGCAAAAATCTTTCGTTCCTGTGAGTTAGGATTTTATCTACACTCCTTTGGTGGAGCTGTTGGTTGATACCATAGTCTGTATGTTTCTCCTGATATTTAATGGTTGACAATCTTGATTGGGTTTCTCTCTCTCTCTATCTCTCTCTCTATTGGCAGAGAATATGGAGTTTGTTGATGATTTACTGACGTTTGAAGAGCTTGGCCTCTGCTTGAAATCTCACGGATGTCATGTGGCTAACCTGTCCTCAGCAGACTTTTCGACCAAGATCGGGGTTGGTGGTTGCGTGAGAAGTTTGTTGAGACAATTTTTAATGGTCACTTTGGATGTAAGTGTTATCTGATCCAGCTGGGGAGTTTTTCCCGTCGTTGCTCTATTTAAGATGGAGTAGAAATTTAGTTCATCTTGTTTTTTCCTTTTCAAAGAATTTTTGTTTTTTTTGTTTTTGGTGTGTGCAGGCGACTGACATTTCCATCCTAGCATCATGGTATAGAGAGCATGGAAATCACAATTCTCCAGTGGTCATAATTATAGATGATATGGAACGATGTTCTCGGTCTGTCTTGTCAGATTTTATTCTTATGTTGAGGTACTGTATTGCAGCTTCTACGGTAGAAGTTCACTCTGTGTTCATCTTTTATGTATTTTTCTATTTTATTTTGTGAATTGAATAAATACTAAATATTATCTTTGAAGTCTCTTCTCTCTCATGACATCCGAGTACTGTGGATAGTAATTTTCTCAGTGTCTAGATTTGTGACTTGACTATGTCAATTTGCTTAAAGTATTTCCTTGATGTGGGTTCAGCTGTTACGATCTATGGATGATAGCTCTCATTGATGGGTCTCAATAACTATAATGCTCTTCTTCAGAAAAATGAAATTTGGTCATTAACTTTTGCTGTATTGTATAGGGATTTCTCTTCTTTTTCATTTTCTTCTTTAATCTCTTGCATACTCATCCCTTCTAAAATACTTCATTTGTATATCAGGAACTATTGTTGGCTATATGAAATTTCTTCATATTGAATTTAGTCGGTGTTTCATGGTAATTGATGCTAGAGGTAAATTTGGTAGATGGCACCGAGATACTCTTTGTTTGAGAATAGAAGTATATCATATACAGTTTCCACCTGATTTTTGTTATGAACAGATTCTGCAGTTCTATACTTGAGGATTATTCATCATGTTATGTGATAGTGTCCTTTATTTTGTGCGTTGTTGAGAGATCCTTTGTTTATTTATTTCAGTGAATGGGCTGTTAAGATCCCAATGATTCTAATAATGGGAGTCACTACGCTAGATGCTCCAAGAAACGTACTTCCCTCACATGTGCTACAGCAGCTATGCCCTAGCAAGTTCATATTGGGATCACCAGCTGAGAGAATGGATGCAGTTGTTGATGCTTCTCTCATGAGATGGAGTTCTGGGTTCCAAATTGGTCACAAGGTTGCAGTTTTTCTGAGAAACTACTTCTTAAATCAGGACGGAACATTGACATCTTTCACCAGAGCTTTGAAGGTTTGTGAATTAAAATGTAATTGGTGTCTGTACATATGGGTTCTCGTATGATGTATTTTTCTTGTCATGTGGTTAGGACCTGGCTGATATTATATTTTTGAACTTGTTTTCAGATAGCATGTGCACAGCATTTCTCCATGGAGCCCTTGAGCTTCGTACTTGGTTTACTTGCCGAAGAAGATGGTGAGGTAGCTTCAGTGGACCATATTTCTTGTTTCTTCACTTGTTCAGAATTCATACATCTGTTTTCATTCTGATTTGTTAAGGCTTCTCCCATGAAAAAGTCTGTTACCTGTGTAATCATCATATCTTTCAAGCAATTATATGTGCAAATTAAAATTTTTCATCGAATGAGGATGACACAATGGGAATTACGTTTTTCCACTGCCAAAATTTCTTGTGTCTTTACATTCCCTTGCAAATAATGTATTTCCTCGATAAAAATCCTTAGCTTGATCTTCTTGCCTTCCCCTGGCCACCTACTTCCTTTTTTTTAATAAGCATTTATTTACTCTCAATTCTAATACTCGTTTGCATTTATTTACTCATTGATCTATTTTTATCTTGATAGTATTTGCTATTGTTGGGTTTCCAGGGTGAGAGACTTGTTTTGTCATCGAAAGTGGAAGCACAAATAGATAGTAAATTGGCTCGTGGTTTGACTGAGTTGATGCACTCTAAGAAGTGCTGGAGTACTGTTGTAATGGTCAGATTTCAGATTCCTCTCTTTTTTATCCCTTGAAATTCCAGATTTCTAAACATAGTAAGTCTGTGCTGTTTCTAAGCTTAACGGTTTATGGGTTTTTCTTTTGTTTTGGGGCCTTCTCCATGCTTGCAGCTTAGCTACAATTGCTATGACATGATGTAGATTATCAGTCTGGTTCTCATTTTGTTTATCATCCATGTAGCTTTAATGTATAACGGATCACTTTTAAATTGCTCAGGTGGCCTAGTCCTATTAACATTTTCTTTATTCGTATTTTTTTGTTTGCAAGCCGTTCCTATGGAATGCTCTAAGTATGGTTTGCTAACTTCTTATGTAGAAAGTGTGAAACTGAGATTTTTTGACTAAATGAAAATGTTTCAATGAGACGAACAATAATGCAATGAATTGACTGGCAGTTCATTTGTCATCTGCTGCTTGTTTGAATGTGCTAAAGGAGAGAGTGAAAAGCTTATAAAGCAATAATTTTATTCTACTGCCTTTGTTTTTCTGGTTAACAGTTATATGTTCCCGCAGGATGTCATATGCATCTAAATTGGCAATGTTTTGAGTTAATTTCTGGACATAACATGATAGTTTCTTTTGTTCCATTAAATTTATGTTTCACTGACGAGATGTTCCTAACAAATGAAATAAGCTCAAAAGCGAATATTGTTCTGTTTCTCATACTTACAAAGTGTGCCGCAGTGTCTATATGAAGCTGGAAAGTATAACAAAGTCCAACTGCTAGACTTATTTTGTGAGGCACTTGATCCAGATTTGTACAACTCCATGGCTTCTGAAAATCAAACTAGGTCAGGAAAAGGTTTTGAAGGATCTTCTTCAAGTGATCACTTTATGGCTAGACAGAATTTGCGAAAGGGTGGTTCTATTCATAAGGCAATTCAAAAAGTAAGGTAGGTTTGTTTGTAAGGGTGGTCCTTTCTCTTTGTTAGCATTTAGCTGGAGGAATGCTATTGGAAACTAATGGCTACTGTCTCTTGTTTTTGGTTCTCTTTTTCTTTGTTTTGTATTTCTGTCTTGTTTCTCCTAGTTTTCTGTTTCTGTAGGATTCTCATCCTCTTTCCTTTGTATATTAAATTTCTATCAATGAAAGGAAGTTCTCTTAAGAACGAAAACATAATTAAACCTATCTCCAATTTTACCATGCTGACACCATAAAAACCTTTGTAATGAGTGGACATTATTGGGAAAGCCTGGTTTTACAGTTGTGTAATTTGACATGTTCACTAGATAGATTAGTATCGCTTTTTCTGCTTCTCAAACAGAATTGCAATATTTCTTAATGTACGTTCATGTAAGAGAGGATTGGAAAAATTATTCTTGTTTGCAAATTTTTCAACCAAATCAAGTCATTGTGTTTATTTGATGCAAGTCCTTCCTAAAAATTGAAACCTTTCTCTTGAGGTAGCTATTTCCAACATTTAATTCAAATTAGATTAATATTTATACCTTGAATTTATATCAGGGATCTTCCAGCCGCATCACTATCTCAATTGCTTAAGAGTTGGGAAAATCTCTCCGTGGATATCCTTGAGGTATGACAAGCACTTCTGGAAGGTTACAAAATGATGATCCAAATATTACTAAGTGCTCCCGTATCGTGCATGTGAGGATGTATCTATCGGTTATATATGTTGCACTTTATGAGCTTTTGACAATTCTAACCTTTTTTTATTTTTGTTAGCATATCTGTCTTATGTTTTTTGTTTAGCTTATTTTATAAGTTTTCAAACAAACGATAGTGAAGTATTTAACAATATTTATTGTGTTTTGTTTTGTCTCTGTGTGTGTCTGAGCGTGGGGTTTGAAAGGTACAAGTCAATTGAATGGTCATTTTTCATGTGCTTGATATAGATCCATGACAAAGTGAGAGAATTGCAACGCATGATGAAATTCGACGACGGAAGGAGTTTGAAGCAGAATTTTACAGACCAAGCGAAGTATTACCGTACTCCATCTTGTTTTGATTTTGTATTACTTTCCGTGATATGGGGAAAAAAAAAAGTGAATGCTAGATGTTAATGTTGACACTGATGTTCATTTTTCAATGTAATCAGGTAAAAATAGTGCTGGAAGAAAAAAGAAACTTTGAAATTGTAACTTGTCATTTAGTAACAACTAATATGCGTGAAAATTGTATATTTTTTTAGAGATAAGAACTATTAAAGTAAAATGTGAAAAGAGGTTATTGTGTTGCATGTGGCGAATTTTAACTTGACTCCCATTAAACTTTTCTTCACAATGTTTTATTTGAATGGAACTATAGTTTGAAGGCTTCAATTGAAAGAAGTATAGTTTATTATGTCGCTTGCATGCACATGTGTTTTTAATTGCATTTAGTCACATTAATTCCTACATATTCAGATAGGTACAATTGTGTTCATGTGACAGGAAGCATGCATCTCAAAGCCCTGCGAATATCAAGGAATCAAAATCAATAAATGATGAAGCTGTTACTCTAATAGCCACAATGATCAGGTGTGTATTCTGGTGTTGCTTGGTACATTCTGGTTTTATAATCTTTCATTTCCATGATCTTATATAAACGTGTACTTTTGAGCACAGCTCTGCTTTATATGAATTCTTGATAATTTTCCTTCAATAACTAGTATTCTAGATTTATTCAGGTTATTTATTTTTTGGATTATCGCAGGTATTTATTGTTTATTAATGTTTCTGTGTTAAACAGGGATTTCATGAAACCGATTGAGTGTGTTCCTTTTCATGAAGTTGTTTGCTTTAAAGACGTTGAGAAACTTAAATTGGTAAGCCTTCTATAACTTTTCCCACAGATTTGATACTTTTAGTCAACTTGCTCGTTATTATGACTTGTTGTGTATTGGCATGATTCTGAATGGGTTTCTGAAACGTTTGCAAGTGTTATCTCATACTGATCATGCCATTAGTTGATTGATTATCCTTATTACGGTTTCAGCAATGCTCAGCATTTTATTCTTTGCAGTGGAAAGCTGTTTTCAAGTATGTTTACTGGGCGTTCTGTAAAATCTGAAACAAAAATCTAGTTTACCATTGTCCCTAATTTTTAAGCTTTTTCCGTTCCATATGATCATCACAGAACATGGGAAGTTATTGTGGTCTTCAATGCGAGTAAACTGCACCTTAGGGCATGAACTTATTTACAATATTTTTCCTTTCTTGTTCTGGAATGGCTTTTGTTTGAAGTATTACATGACAAATATTACTTTTTTTGAAGCCTTATTTTGTCTATTACAGCGAAGGTCTTGTTTTAAATTTAGGACCCGTTCGGTAGAGTTTTTGTTTTTGCTTCTAGCCAGTAAAAGAGAAGCAAAAGCTGTGGCTTCTCAGTAAGTGTTTAGAATCAAGAAGCTTTTGAGGTCAAAATGACCTTTTAAAGTTCTCTAATAAGTCATAACAATGTTAAAATGAAGTTTATAATGTCTATTTTAAACTTTTTACAAGTTTTAAAGTCTACTCAGAAGCTATATTTTTTAGCTTTGATAAGAAGCACTTCTGAAGACTAGAAGCTCTTTTGACAGATCATCCAAATACTTTCAGAAGCTGCTTTTGGATCTAGGAAGCCAAAAGCAGTTTATAGGAAGCTCCACCAAACAAGCCCTTAATTTACTAGTCTATCGGTTACTTTTGCAGTTATCATTGTAGAGTAGCAATTTGTTTTTTTCTTTTTTTTTTTATTTTTTTATATCGTGCCTTTTTCTTGTCATTTTTAAAATTTTAGGCTCTAATTGGAGACCCAAGAAAAAGGATTCAAGTCGACCTTTTAGAATTCCACAAGTTCCTGCAGTGTAATTGCTGCAGCAAGAATTGCAACATTCCACTACAATCCATGCCTGATGCCTCAATTATGTAAGTATAATACCCGAAATATGCACAAGGACTATTCTGGATAGTCACAATGCTCTATTCGGGATTCTGCTATCATATATAACAGAAGCACGTCATAAGTTTTTTACTTTATTTTATTTTAAATCTTGAGCACAAAATCTTTATTTTTTGTTATTTTTACATACAACCAACTGTTCCATCATCTTTAATCTTCCGGAAAACACTTTTGTTATGGGGAGGATCGTGTGATAGACCGCTTTAATTTTCCTGATGACTGTAGTCTGTATGGCATCTTTTTTGTTAAAAGAATTCTTTTTTAATACTGTTTGACACTGTTGTTGATAACATTTGATGCATTGTTTTTAGAAATTTAGAGGGACGCACTGATATAAGTCTTGAGATTTGTCTACTTCAGTTTCTTTAGCAATAACTATTAGTATCCTGATGAAAACTAGAGTTGGATACGCAATATGATTTTATGTTTATTTTCCGTTCCTACTATATGTTATATGATTTATGTTCATCCCGAGTATGCGATTCTGGAAGTTGCTAAGTGTTCAACTCATGCTTTTAGGTATACGCTGGCTCAGGAGCACGGCGATCTTATCAATCTCCATGACTGGTTCCAATCTTTCAAAACAGTTTTGGCTAACCCTATTATTAAAGGGAAACAGCGTAAGGGGAAGCAGTCGCCGCTGCCAAAGAAACGGAAGGACGCAAATGAAAATGAAAACAAGAATGAAGCCACAATACAGTATCCTACTCTGTTCTTAATTTTTTGCATGGCATCTTTGCATTTAGAATTCCGCATTTTCTCCATTCGAGATGGGGAGCGGCCATCTTAGGCTCATTACATATTTAAGTTACTCGTAGTGTTCAGATACAGGGAAGGACGACTTGTGTCTTGTCGTTTTCGAGTGCAGGACAGTAGAGTCGTTAATATGGTACTTTTCAGAAACTCTGGATTTCGTTTCATGTTTATGGCGTCCTGAGAGGGAAACAAGAGAGAACTCATAACGTGTGAGATTTAGGCAATTAACTAACGATGGTTGCACCCTTTTGTGTCTCGTTGTGTTATGCATTTTTGTTGTGTGTATGTGTGTATTTGTCTTCAATTTCTAAACACGGGCATGCACCGACTAAAGAAAAGCAAGTTTCGCATAGAGATCCTTGACTTGGTTGTTTGTAGAGCACGATTTTGCAGGGCAGTAACGGAACTGCAGATCACCGGGCTGATTCGGATGCCGAGCAAAAGACGCCCTGATTGCGTGCAGAGAGTGGCCTTTGGCCTGTAAGCAGATCAAGTTTTGCTCTTTTCATTGTTGCAACTGTTCATGCCCTTTAGTTTCCTCTCTTTCTACACTAATGCAATGTAATGTTTATCAATGTAATGGAACGATATGACAATTAATTATGTAACTTGACCAATGAGATATGATTATTATCTAAGAAAGAAAAACAATTCCACGGGGGGAAAAAAATCATCTAGTGATCTGCCAACTTTGATAAAGGCTAGTGTTTCATTTTCATTCCCATCACTTGATAATTTGCCAAAAGCGGGACAAAGAAACGCTGACGATAATAAGCGGAATCTCTGCAACGCTGACAATCCAAGAAGTTCTTAAATTCACTTTTACATGTCATAATCACAAGAAATACATGAAACATTGAATAATAGTGAATGCATTACTACATGTTTAAGGAGGTTCTATCCGTCAAAAAAACCTACCTCTAATGGAGATGCTTTTGCTGTGCGGTAGCAGCTTGCAGTCTATTTTAATGATGAAATTTACAAAGGCTAATACGAAAGACGAATCCAAATTAGTAATCTTATTCTTCACTTAAAAGTGAGTGAACTTTATGTACAGCAAATCGAAGTGACTTAAAAGAAGTTGGTGCACTTAAAGAATCTAATTCCGCATCCCTGGCCTAAGCGGCAAATAAAACTGAACCTGCTACAACGGATCAACTTGTCATCTATGTTTCAGCAGTCTTGACATCGCCATTAGAAGAGGCAATGCTTACAGCTGTGATTACAGCATCAGAATCATTAGCGTCGACGTCGCTCTGTAATTAACAGCAAGAAAACAGGAGGAAAAGTGCATTTAGTTTCGGGATGAGGACAGAAAGCATTCCATGGAATTCACACCGCATAAGGGATACATACCTGCTCAGTCTCCTTCACTGAAGCGTCCTGGACATTGCCATTCGGAACTTTAGAAAGATCTCGCAAGACTCCCTGCAAAAATCAAACCTCCCTTGTAAGATCACTGAACGAATCTCCAAAATTACTTTACCAAACTCGTATACTTGATTAGCTTCCACTATTCTACTTGTATAATTAATACTTTGAAGCTGTAAGGCTCAGGAATAACTCTTCAAGCTTGTTAAGAATCTGCCATAGCGGCAGAATCTAGTTAGGCAAGCAACTAAAATCACAGAAAACATACAACACTTTAACCACAACTTCAACCACACGGCACAAGGAGTTGTGCGTAAAAAAATCAAGTGTAGCTAGACTTGGCATCATGGAATCAGCACCTCAAGTTATTAAAACTAGTCAGAATAATCAGAATTACCATCAAGAACATATGTTTGTTTGCTACAAACTTTTTTTTGGTCCGATGAGCATACCGAGTCAAAATTCCTAATATAACTTGACATAAAAGAAACAAGTTAGAGAAGATAAAAAGACGGTTGCCTTTTGACAGAGACGGTTAAGCAACTCCAATAAAATCTTCAAAGATACATTCAAGTCAAGGACCATAATAAGTAAACAAAGCAATTTTTAACTAAAATATCAAAAGTACAGTTCGATATATTTCATGTCATCAAGTTCTTATATATTTATCTAGTATAAGGAAGAAAAAAAATAAACCTTAAAACAACAAAAGCTTCAAACACTATACGAACCTTGTTGGCCCACTTCAGCCCACATGCATTACACATTGTCCTCGGACCAGCTGGCCCACGACGCATCATTGGTGTGGACTTTGAACTTATACCGCAGTGTGTACACCTGCACAGACCATTAGGCAAATATTTCACTAGTCAGAGGGCTTCAGCAACTGTCATATCGATAACAAAGACATGTTAAAGTCTGTATTTGTTACCAAAATCTGCAAGTCAGTGCAAAATGAGGTCGAAGAGCAATATAGAAATCATACATAGCCCTAATGGATAACGTGAATAGACAGGGGACCCAAAGATTCAATTAAATGGTATTTAATAACAGAAGTCCATCAGAAGTGTATTGACACTCACGAAGTTTCCTGCATGTTCTCATCTTGTCCTGAGCCAGGCGTTGCACTCCAAACAGATGAAGCTGAGCCCAACTCTTCTGGACTAGTCTTAGATGATGTGAACTGACCCTTCTTACGCTGCATCCTGAAACAGCCAATATTACACATTTACAAGACTAGAGAAAGAATACAATTTTGGCAGATGGCAGAATATAAATTCGACGGAGTTTGGGGAGGAAAAAAGGCTATTTGAATAGAGTTCTCATACTACAAATTGATTGAGTCCGTAAGCACTAACGCATGCAACACTTTAGATTAACTATTTCATTTAGTTTACTGTCCTTTTAGTCCAAATTCTTAACATATGGGGGCCACAAGCATGAGATGTATCTATAAGGACATTTGAGGGTTTCAACGTTGTTGTTATTGTTATTGTTTACTTTTCCTTCTTTCTTTTTTCCCCCCTCATCTTAGCACAACAAAATAGAACCAGTATGCAGGCTTAAATTATTTTCAATTCCTTTTTCATTGAATTGGAAAGCATAAGCTTGCAATAGAATGTGAATAAAATGAAATACCTCATCGCAACTTCTTTACGGACATTGTAACGGATCTTTTTATCAAAGCAACGCTCTTTCCTCTTCTCCCGGAAACGGTTTAAAGAAGCAGCTCTTTGTGGTTGAATTGGCTTTGCAACAAATTGATTCATACCCTAGAGGGAATATGAATACAGCAGATAAGTTAAACAACCATGCAAATTCTGAAGTCCATATATTTAAACTAATAGCAACTTTACAGCAATAATTAAAGCAAACGCATCTTTAACTTCTCCCCATAACTCTCACTTTCTCAGAGAATAATTAGTGGGAGAGAAGTTTAATACAAACTCACTATCTCCCATCTCCTATCCATGTTCTCTCCAACATTTATGGGATATTTGGATCACCCATTCAATTGGAATTTTTTCCAATACATACAGTATTCATTTTATTACTAGTGTTTTGCATTAGACTACACAACTTTATCAACAAAACCCCAATACAAACCTTATTCATCATATGAATACACACGTTCCAATACACACCTTTACTTTTACATGCATTCAAATGTATTCTAATGTTGACATCCAAATGCACATTCCCTTGAAATACATGCACTCAAATGTAAAAATGTGTCATCTCAACGCATAGTGGAATATATACATTGTAATTGAATCAAATAACAACTACAATATTAGATCCAAATGAACCATTTAGCCTATGTTTGGTAGAGTGGAAAAGGGAGAGGGAGAGGCAGGAAGTTGGAGGGGGATTTTAGAGAGGAAAAGAGAATCTTAGGTTGTTTGATAGAGAGGAATTAAGGAATGGAGGAGGTTGTAAATCCATAGGACCCGCCATTTTTAATTCTTCCAACTTTGGAAAGAAAAGAGGAAAAGGTTTGACAAAAAGGTGGTATATAAACTAAATAAGTTAACCTCAATCTCTATTCACCTTCTTGTTTATACAAGGACATAATTGTAAAAATGCATTGGATTAGACATTTTCTATTCTCTTTTCTTTTTCTTCTACCAAACAACAAGAAAGAAAATCTTCCTCCTTTCCTCATATAGGTATTTTACTTCTTCCTTTCTATTTCCCAACCCTTAGCAAACACAGCATAAACATCCAGCTAAAGAAACTTCCAAGATTCTTTCAAATTCCTTCTCTTATTTCCTTCTCTCAATCAAAAAAATAAAAAAGGATGACATATGTGTACACGCATAAACATCCAGCTAAAGAAACTTCCAAGATTCTTTCAAATTCCGTCTCTTATTTCCTTCTCTCAATCAAAAAAATTAAAAAGGATGACATATGTGTACACATACCCGTTGGCCAATAGGAGTTGTGCCCATAGCAGGTATACCCGAAGGGATCTCATATCCTCCCAAAAGTAACAGCACTGCCTGCACCTGCAAAAACCAAACATTGAAAGGCATAAAGTTCCTTCCGTAATTTCATCGTTCCAACAAAATTGAAGCAATTTAAAACGCCCTACATTTATTCACATAACACATTAGACAGCAAACAGCACCATGACACAAATTAACAAAAACCAAGTTCAGTTCTTTCCAACATAACACCTTATCCCTGAGAAGCTCTTTTGATAAACTGAACGTCTAGAGAGAAAATCTCATATATTTAATCTCTCGACCAAAAATACTACCAATTAATAGCAAAACCATTTCTTTTAAAGAAAATAAACACCAAATCACCAGTTTGTCTGGCAGGATAAAAGGTCTGAAAGTACAACTCTCAAAACTCCTCCAAAGTCACATACATTAAAATTAAGGGATTTTTGGGTAAATGGCCGTTTTTAAAGGAATTTTTTAATAGATATCCGAAGTTTTGTCAAATTAAGAAAATGGCTGATTTTTTAAAAAATGGTCGATTGACTGGTAAATCAACAATTGACTAATATTAATAGGTTTTTTTATCTGTAAGTGATTGTCAAAGTTTTAATGGCCACCGACTATTTTCTTTCTTTCTTTCTTTCTTTATTTTATTCAAAACTTAGCAAGTCATCTTTGACAAAAGGTCCCAAAAACTTGGGCAGGACATCCAACCTTAAAGAAGAAATAGAACTAGAAATATCCAATCTAGATCAAAAATTGTGTATCTTTCTAATTTTCCTGAGATCAACAATTTAATTCATGAACTAACAAGAATCTACACATAAATAATCTACCTTTTTGTGAAACATCCTTAACGAAATTCCATGCAAATTGTCCCTAAAAAAATCCACACAAATTGAAACCAATCGATAACAAAAACCAAAAGTTGCAAACTTCCAATTCCGGCGAATTCAATTACCTTATCAGGTGAAACGGCGTCGAAGACGTAAACCTCGCCCTGGAACGAGAGCGTGAGCTGATCGGAGCCGCCATTCTCGGCGACCGGAGCGTAGTCGTTGCCACCGGGAAGGTAATCCGTGACACCGTTAATTGCGGTGGCAGCGGCGGCGTCCTCGAAGCGCATCTGAGGGTTGTCAATGGACTCCTCTCCGGCCGTCACGTCGTCGTCGTCCTCGATTTGACCGCCGCCGCCGCTCTGCATGTCAGTTGTGTTCGCCGCCATGGCCGCGGATCGTCCGTACATTGACGCCTGTTGATTGGGCTCCGGCATTTGTATATCGCACTTCATTCGACACCCACCAAAAATAAAACTAAAAAATAAAAATAACCCTAAAACTCCAAAACAAAATTCTCTCGTTGAAGAAGAAGAAAAGGTAGGTTTCCCGGAATTTCTTGGCTTGAATCAGAGAAATCAGAGAGGGAAAAGGGAAGAAAACTTGAGGAGAAAACCTAAATCCGAAAAAAGAGGAAAATTGTTGATTTTTTTTTTTTTTTTTTTTCGGGTTTGGGATTTGGTAATTGAATCGGAAGAAAGGTGTATTTTTAGGACGACGATAATATCATAAAGAAGATGGATGGGGAAGAAGAAGAAGGCGGTGGGGACAAGTGGAGGTTGGGGAAAATGACCCTGAGAATTGGGAAAATTACGTGATGTGCCACTGAACCAGTGAGAATCACTGGACGCACTTTACTTGTGGAGTGAGCCGAGAACTGACAAGTGTGAAGAATCTCTCTCTCTCTCTCTCTTTTTACTTCTCCTTTTAGCTCATTGATATGAAAATAATAATAATAATAATAATAATAATGGGCAGGACTATGGAAGGATCTCTACCGATAAAGTATAAGATGGTATAGATATTTAGAAAGTATAAGATGATTTGTAGACATCATCCCATATTATAACAAAATAGGTGAAGCAAAAGAAAAGAAAAAAGGGAAAAAAGCTGGAGAAGAAGGCCACCCATATATAACAGAGTAAGTGAAGCAGAGTAGGTGAAGTAAAGGGCAACAAAATCGAAAAAGTTGGAGAAGGCAAAAGGTATAATTGAAAATGGGGATGAAGATGGTTTAAAAAATAAAAATAAATAAATAAATAAAGAGAAAGGTTGAAGCATGCTTTGGAAGTGAAGTAGAGAGAAGAATGAGTTGGTTTGTATGGAGAAAAGAAGCAAAAATGAAGCTGGTCAGCGAGTAACACAGTGAGGAGAATGGGTTGGTTCGTATAGAGAAAAGGAGGATGAATCCTTTGCAAATGATATCCAGATTTGGAGGAAAGAAAGTGGAAAAAAGCTGCGAAGGTATGAAATTATTGGCTCTGTCTCCTGATTTGTTTTGCATGGATTTTCAGATTTTTTGAGATAGGCTTGGAAATTTTGTTTTTTAGATGTTTGGTTTTTACTGTGGATTCGAGATTATTTGAAAAATTGATGCTTCTCCGAGCGAGGAAAGAATGGAAGTATGGAAGTACCTCATCCGCGCCAGTCGGATTGGAGTTCAATACTAGAGGAAGAGGAGGTACTTCGTCCTCGAAGCTCATCATCTCAGAAGCTTCAAATATGTTCCGACTTCGAACGATCAGATTACCCATTTTCTCTGTCCTCTTTGTTTCTAGTTGTATTGGTTCTTATTATCGAATTTGAGGAGGAAAAAAAAAGGGGCTGAATTTATATTTTTATCTTAAGCAATTTGTTTGGGACATTGTATGTTAAAATTAAAACGTTAAATTTGAAGGAAAACATTAGTTTTAAGATTGTTATGATAATAACCATTGATTTAAACAAGAATTTGTTGTTTGAAAAACAAAATGTCCTTCGAGATAGCCTCCAAGATTGGGAACCTCATCGTTAGAGTTGCTCGTTAAATTTTAGTAGTTATAAAATTAATTAGGGCAGGACTGTGGTAAAGACCCTTTTGAGGGTCTCTACTGGTAAAGTCTTTTTTTAAGCCGCATAGATTGAATCGGATAGTGTAGATATTGAGGGTGTATATGGTGATTTGTAGGCATCACCCAATATTATAACAAAATAGGTGAAGAAAAAAAAGCAGAAAAAGCTCGAGAAGAAGGCAACCCATACATAACAGAGTAGGTGAAGCAGAGTAGGTGAAGTAAAGGGGAACAAAATCGAAAAAGCTGGAGAAGACAAAAGGTATAATTGAAGAAGGGGATGAAGATGGTTTAAAACAAAAAAAACAAAAACAAAAAAAAAACAGAGAGAGAAAGGTTGAAGCATGCTTTGGACGCGAAGTAGAGAGAAGAATGGGTTGGTTTGTATGGAGAAAAGAAGCAAAAATGGAGCTGGTCAGCGAGTAACGCAGTGAGGAGAATGGGTTGGTTCGTATGGAGAAAAAGGGGATGAATCCTTTGCAAATGATATCCAGATTTGGAGGAAAGAAAATGTAAAAAAGCTACAAAGGTATGAAATTATTGGCTCTGTCTTCTAATTTGTTTTACATGGATTTTTAGATTCTTTGAGATAGGGTTGGAAATTTTGTTTTTGGATATTTGGTTTTTATTGCGGATTCGAGATTATTCAAAAAATGGATGCTTCTCAGAACGAGGAAAGAACGGAAGTACCTCATCCATGTCAGTCGGATTGGGGTTCAATACTAGAGGAAGAGGAGGTACTTCATCCTTGAAGCTCATCATCTCAGAAGCTTCAAGTATGTTCCGACTTCGAATGATCAGGTTACCTGTTTTTTTTGTCTTCTTTGTTTCTAGTTGTATTGGTTCTTATTATCGAATTTGAGGAGGAAAAAAAAACAAAAGGGCTGAATTTATATTTTTATCTTAAGCAATTTGTATGGGACATTGTATGTTAAAATTGAAATGTTAAATTTTAAGGAAAACATTAGTTTTAAGATTGTTATGATAATAACCATTGATTTGAACAAGAATTTGTTGTTTGAAAAACAAAATGTCCTTCGAGATAGCCTCCAAGATTGGGAACCTCATCGTTAGAGTTCTTTGTTAAATTTTAATAGTTATAAAATTAGTTAAGGCCGTCGTTTATTATTGAATAAATTTTTTTGATAATGTAGTTTCATAGTGGGGGCGTTTTGAGAGGGAAATGAAGAACATGTTTTGGATATAGATAATACAGGAAAATTTATTAATAAATGAAATGATCTAATTTGATATGGGATTATGAGTAGAAAATATAATGGTCAATGTAAAAAGATTTGGAAACATGTTTTTCATTTTGTTCTGTTACTATAATAATAATAAGAAAGTTGTTTCTTAATTTAAGGAGAGGATGGACAAATCAATATAGAAAATTGTTCATAATTATAATGTGTTAGTTGAGGGTATGTACTTTGAATAACTAGTTGAAGACTTTTATAGGCATAGAGGATCATGGTAACAACCAAGTCATGAGCTTTTTGACGAAAGTGATTTCAGAGATGAGCGAAATCAAAGGTGAGCTGAGATCATTAAACAATGGGTTGATTTCATTGAGAGATGATCAGAAAAAATTCGAGGATCATACCAGAGAATCTTTGTACTATATCATGAATGGATTGAAGTGGTTGAAGGTTTTAGCGAGTATGCCGGCATTGATAGCTCAGGTAAAAAGTATGATGGTAGCATGGACAATTTGCATAAGAAGCGTAATAGTTGCTTTACAAAAGGAATTAGCATTGAAAACAAAAGAGCTCGGTCTGATTTTGCAACAGATTTTTGTGCAAAGGGTGAGATGTCAAGTGGTCTAAAAAGCAACTCGAAAGTGAGTTGGATAAATAAGTAATTGAACTATATGATGGTGTTGAACATGTTTTTTTTTTAAAGGTAGTTAAATTTTATATTTGTAATTCGGTTGTCAGGGTAAAGTCGTGCGTGGAGTAAAGGTTACAATTGCTTCGGTGACAAAGGTATAGATGTTGTTTTACGTAAAGTAAAGGTAAAAAGTATCGATAAGAAAATCAGTTTAAGGAATTGTTGTTGCAAAATTTAATATGCAGGTAGGCATATTGTCCGACATGAAGAAATCTAGTAATAGGTTCAACAAACCCGTGGTCTTTGATAAATCTGGTTCATGGCCAAAGGTGTCTTACAAATGTGGACCGTACCATCTTAACAAGCCACTTGTTGATGTCGACCAAGCTACTGTGTTGGAATACATATTTGATGAAAAACTAGATCCGTTGTAAGATATTTACCTTTTTATTGTCGCTGAAAATATTAAAAATAATATAATAATAATTTTTATTACCACTCTAACTTGATACCATAGTTATAGGTCAATTTTTATTTGGTAAATTAGTGAATGTATAGTTGAAACATCAAGGAACTACCTAAGTCAACGTCAAATGCTATGTTTGAAGCCCGATGTTAGTTGGAGGGAGAGGTACGTGGTTCTATATTTGAGACATGATGATATTATTATTAAGAAAAATATTATTTACAGTGACTAAAAAGTTTATCTAATTAGGTCATAAATGTCATCGCGGATTTCCTGACAGAGTGTGAACGGAGTGCTATAAGGAATAAAGCACAGACTTTGTATTTGAACACGATAATGAATGTAAGTGATAGCGAAACTATTATGTCGTTGTGTTGATGTGAGAAGAGTTGTTGTTAGGTCACTGTCATGATGGTTTGTTTTATTTAATTTAAAAGCGAGGCAATGGACAATCCTCTAGATGTCAAAGAATTCATAAGGAGGCACTGTTATCAGTCATTTTTCATGGGCTCTCTCATGCATTGTCGCAAGATTGTGTCAATAGTATGCTATATGCACTTATATATATATATATATATATATATATATATATAGTAGTAATATCAGTACACTATAGGTTTAACTTCTATAGACGTTCCAATCAACCCGGGGAAACATTGGTGTAATAGGTTTCATTGGTGAATAAATCTTTATGGTATTGATTATGTATGATAATATATTAAGGAAGATTAGAAGTATGTCGAATTTTTAAAAATTATATTTATACAGTTAATAGAGGAAGAATAAGTAAGGGTTATAGGTTGAAAATTTAGAATTTATTAAAAGTCATCTTAAGAAAAAGAAATTATATTATTGGTTTCAATAATGACTAGTTTGATGGTATTGCAGCTCACAGTTTTAGACGAGGTCTTGAAGGGTAAGATTGCTAGTACGAAGCCAAGTGGATGGGCTTTCAGCAAGTTCTCTGTTAAAACGCCACAAACTGTTCCACAACAGCCAAACTTGTATGATTGTGGTTTGTTCGTGATAAATATCATGGAGAGTCGGGATATGTCAGAGCTGACACCTGGAAAAGCAAGTGTTGTAGGATCCAAAGTATTCTAAACTATGTCATGGAGGTGATGTTCTTACTCATATATTGTTCTCAGTTTCGCAGTAATTGTATTGGCTATGGAGCATAAGTGAAGATGAAGAAATCTGGTCCAGTGTGGTAGGCAATTTTTGAAAAATGTGCTGGATGATTGATTAGTACCAGTATAAGATATATGCTAGATGGTTGATTGGTTCAAGGGTAAGAAATTATCAAACTTTCAGTCTAAAAGCCTTTAACTTTATAGTATTAGATTGTTACAGGCTGTATATATGTAAGATTACTATTACATGATAATGATGAGAAATGTTTTGATTTAAATATTCATATTACATTTTGAAGAATCACTTGTTCATCATCTGTTGGTGTTTTACCCTAGGTTTGATCCTCTTTGATTGAAAAGTGTAAACTTGTCTTTAATGTAGAAATACAGGCGTGGAAATTATGTTTTTATGGGGTGTTTTTTGGATTTTTGTTTATTAATTGATTTTATTTTCTCTTTTTAAGGCACACTTACTAGATTTTGAAACGTCAAATTTAACGTTTGTTCGTGTCTCTCATTCACAATTTTATAGCTAGAATATAGTCTAAAAATTCTCTTCCTCTCACTACTTCAATTTTGTTGTCTCCTTTTTTAAGAACAGTTTCTCTCTCTACAAGCTTCCCAGCCGTAACATTTCCTATCTATGTCTGTTTCTCTCTTGCTTCGTGTCGCTCTAAATTGTTTATTTAAGCGGGTTGGTTTTTGTACAGTGGTGTTCAGTTATATTTTGAGTCATTAATTTTGTTGCATTTTATTTAAGCCTTTGAGTGTGTGAATTTTGCGAACTGTCCACTTGTTCCATTGATGCTCATTTTGAAATTGTTGTTATTACAAAGTATGTATCTAAAGCATAAGTGTAAGTCATTATTGGGTCCAAGAGGTTTGGTATGTTGTCTCGGTCAGGTCATCCCAAACTCTAGTTGAAGAACCACAAATGTTATTTCTTGATAATGTAGTCAAAGATTTGCTTGGTGTATATAATATACTAAAATACTGATATTGTTCCACTGTTTTACACATACTAAGACTGTTGGTATTATGCTTGTTCAAGTTTCCTATATGACGGTTGATCAATTTGTATAAAATTCATCCTGTATTTGGCACACAGTTGCATAACGGCACAATTATACTGTTAACAACTGGTATTATGGATCATATATTAGAAGTCTTGTTAAGCAGTGCAGATATTACATTCCAAAGTTTCTCCAACCTATTTCATGTTCATCGGAGAAGTTCATCAAAATGTTATATAAGACCTATAGATATAAGACATAGATAGTCACACTCTTTGAAGTCATGGAATTTGTAGCTGTGCGAATAAGCACTTCAGAAAGTGGCCCAACGAGCTGGCTTAGCATAGCTTGTTATAAGGGCTCTATCGTGGAAGTAATCAAAAGATGCTTGTTCAAACTGGCAGTAGGAGGAAATAATTGTTTGGATTCTTGTTATGGTACTTTTGTGGTTCAATTGTATAGTCGTCATCCTCTTCTTCCTTTATCGGAATTTGCCTCCATCTTCTCCAGAAGAATATCAACCTTCTTCATAGCCTCTTCTGCTACTTCAAACTGAGCAGCCAGTGTGATGAGCTTCTCATCCGTGTCATCAACTTGTCGAAGCAAATCTTCCTACATAGCATTAAGCTTCCCCAGTTTGCTTTTCTCTGCACTTGCCACCAAGGTCGAGACTGATTTCGGTGGAGGTCCCTGGGTCAGAGGCTCGGTGACCTCCATGTCCTCTCCATATCTAGTGCTGCCGCCGTCGGTGTCGGACATAACTTGGGACTCTAAGTTGTCCATTACCAATACGTTAGGGAAACTTTTTTCTCTCTCTCTACGGTGTAACTGGTGAATTTAGTGTACCTTGAGCTAATATGATAACTTATATATAGGATTTCCACCCCCCACAGGAAGAGTTGCTGAGTCATTTTTTGGCATTTATTCTGCTGGGATGATTTGATATTTTTCGTATTTAAAGTTAATTGATAGATTTGGAACGTTAAATTCAGGACTGTAAGTATAATCACAAAGGTTTGTATTAGACTTCCGAATAAGGTGAATCCCTGTAATCCCTACTAATAAAACTTTCAGCCTATATCCAAACTTTCATTTTAGTGGCTGAGCAAACTAATACGTGATAGCTTTATTTTCTCATTGTGACTACCAACCCAATTGTGAGCTTTTGATAGAAGAGGATGATGACTGTCCAATTGAACTAAAAAAGTACCATAACAAGAATCCGAACAATTATTTCCTCCTCCTACTACCAGTTTGAACAAGCATCTTTTGACTACATCCACGATAGAGTCCTTATAACAAGCTATGCTGAGCCAACACGTTGGGGGCCGCTTTCTGAATGCGCTCGTTCGCACAACTACAAAATTCCATGATTTCAAAGAGTGTGACTATCCATGTCCTATATCTGTAGGCCTTATATAACATTTTGATGAATTCTCTGATGAACATGAAATAGGTTGGAGAAACTTTGGAATGCAATATCTGTACTGGTTAACAAGACTTCTAATATACAATTCATTATACCGGTTGTTAACAATATAACCGTGCTGTTATGCAACTATGTGCCAAATGCAGGATGAGTTTTATACAAATTGATCAACAGGCATATAGGAAACCTGAACAAGCATAATACCAACAGTCTTAGTATGTGTAAAATAGTGGAACAATAATAGTATTTTTAGTTTAATATAAACACTAGGAAAATCTTTAACTACATTCTCAAGAAATAACATGCGTGGTTCTTCAACTAGAGTTTGGGATGACCTGACCAAGACAACATACCAAACCTCTTGAACCCAATAATGATTTATACTTTTGCTTTAGATACACACTTTGCAACAACAACAATTTCAAAATGAGCATCAATGGAATAAGTGGACAGTTCGCAAAATTCACACACTCAAAGGCTTGAATAAAATGCAACAGAATTAATGACTCAAAATATAACTGAACACCACTGTACAAAAACCAGCATGCTTAAATAAACAATTTAGAGTGACACGAAGCAAGAGAGAAACAGACATAGACAGGAAGGGTTACGGCTGGGAAGCTTGTAGAGAGAGAAACGATTCTTAAAAAAGAAGACAACAAAATTGAAGTAGTGAGAGGAGGAGAATTTTCATACTATATTCTAGTTGTAAAATTGTGAATGAGAGATACAAACAAACGTTAAATTTGACGTTTCAAAATCTAGTAAGTGTGCCTTAAAAAAAGAAAATAAAATAAATCAATAAAAAAAATCCAAAAAACACCCCATAAAAACATAATTTCCATGCCTATATTTCTACATTAAAGACAAGTCTGCACTTTTCAATCAAAGAGGATCAAACCTAGGGTAAAACACCAACAGATGATGAACAAGTGATTCTTCAAAATGTAATGTGAATATTTAAATCAAAACATTTCTCATCATTATCATGTAATAGTAATCTTACATATATACAGTCTGTAACAATCAATACTATAAAATTGAAGGCTTTCAGAACATTCCTTCCACTGAAAGTTTGATAATTTCTTACACTTGAATCAATCAACTATCTAGAATATATCTTATACTGGTACTAATTAACCATCCAGCACATTTTTCAAAAATTGCCTACCACACCGGACCAGATTTCTTCATTTTTACTTATGCTCCATAGCCAATACAATCGCTGCGAAACTGAGAACAAGATATGAGTAAGAACATCACCTCTATGACATAGTTTAGAATACTTTGGATCCTGTAATACTTACTTTTTCAAGTGTCAGCTCTGACATATCCCGACTATCCATGATATTTATCTCGAACACACTACAATCATACAAGTTTGGCTGTTGTGGAACAGTTTGTGGCGTTTTAACAGAGAACTTGCTGAAAGCCCATCCACTTGGCTTCGTACTAGCAATCTTTCCCTTCAAGACCTCGTCTAAAACTGTGAGCTGTAATACGATCAAACTAGTCATTATTGAAACCAATAATATAATTTCTTTTTTCTAGGATGACTTTTAATAAATTCTAAATTTCCAACCTATAACCCTTAGTTACTATTCCTCTGTTAACTGTATAAATATAATTTCTAAAAATTCGACATATTTATAATCTTCCTTAAGTATTTTCATACATAATCAATACCATAAAGATTTATTTACCAATAAAACCTATTACACCAATGTTTCCCCGAGTTGATTGGAACGTAAATTTGCAAAACTATAGAAGTTAAACTCATAGTGCACTGATATTACTACTATATATATATATATATATATATATATATATATATAAGTGCATATAGCGCACTATTGACACAATCTTGCGGCAATGCAGGAGATGGCCCATGAAAAATGACTGATAACGATGTCTCCTTATGAATTCTTTGACATCTAGAGGATTGTCCATTGCCTTGCTCTTAAATTAAATGAAACAAACCATCATGACAGTGACCTAACAACAACTTTTCTCACATCAACACAACGACATAATAGTTTCGCTATCACTTATATTCATTCTCGTGTTCAAATACTAAGTCTGTGCTTTATTCTTTATAGCACTCCATTCACACTCCGTCAGGAACTCCACGATGACATTTATGACCTAATTATATAAATTTTTTAGTCACTGTAAATAACCATGTACCTCTCCCTCCAACCAACATCTGGGCTTCAAACATAGCATTTGACGTCGATTTAGGTAGTTCCTTGATGTTTGAACTATACATTCACTAATTTACCAAATAAAAGCTCAGCTATAACTATGGTATCAAGTCAAAGTGGTAATAAAAATTATTATTATTTTATATTTCGTATTTTCAGTGACAATAAAAAGGTATATATCTGAGCTAGTTTTTCATCAAATATGTATTCCAACACAGCAGCTTGGTCGACATCAACAAGTAACTTGCTAAGATGGTACAGTCCACATTTGTAAGACACCTTTGGCCATGAACCAGATTTATCAAAGACCACGGGTTTGTCGAACTTTTTACTAGATTTCTTCATGTCGGACAATATGCCAACCTGCATATTAATTTTTACAACAACAATTCCTTAAACTAATTTTCTTATCGATACTTTTTACCTTCACTTTACGTAAAACAACATCTTTGCCCTTGTCACTGAAGCAGTTGTAACCTCTACTCCACGCACGGTTTCGCCCTGACAACCGAATTACAAATATAAAATTTAACTACCTTTATGAAAAAAAACATATTCAACACCATCATACAGTTCAATGACTTATTTATCCAACTCACTTTCGAGTTGCTTTTTAGACCACTTGACATCTCACCCTTTGCATAAAAATCTATTGCAAAATCAAACCGAGCTCTTTTGTTTTCAATGCTAATTCCTTTTGTAAAGCAACTATAATGCTTCTTATGCAAATTGTCCACGCTACCATCATACTTTTTACCTGAGCCATCAATGCCAGCATACTCCCTAAAACCTTCAACCTCTTCAATCCATTCATGATATAGTGCAAAGATTCTCGGGTATGATCCTCGATTCTTTTCTGATCATCTCTCAATGAAATCAACCCATTGTTTAATGATCTCAGCTCCTCTTTGATTTCGCTCATCTCTGAAATCACTTTCATCAAAAAGCTAATGACTTGGTTGTTACCATGATCCCATATGCCTATAAAAGTCTTCAACTAGTTATTCAAAGTACATACCTTCAACTAACACATTATAATTATGAACAATTTTCTATATATTGATTTGTCCATCCTCTCCTTAAATTAAGAAACAACTTTCTTATTATTATTATAGTAACAGAACAAAATGAAAAACATGTTTCCAAATCTTTTTACATTGACCATTATATTTTCTACTCATAATCCCATATCAAATTAGATCATTTCATTTATTAATAAATTTTCCTGTATTATCCATATCCAAAACATGTCCTTCATTTCCCTCTCAAAACGCCCCCACTATGAAACTACATTATCAAAAAAATTTATTCAATAATAAATGACGGCCTTAACTAATTTTATAACTACTAAAATTTAACAAAGAACTCTAACGATGAGGTTCCCAATCTTGGAGGCTATCTCGAAGGACATTTTGTTTTTCAAACAACAAATTCTTGTTCAAATCAATGGTTATTATCATAACAATCTTAAAACTAATGTTTTCCTTAAAATTTAACATTTCAATTTTAACATACAATGTCCCATATAAATTTCTTAAGATAAAAATATAAATTCAGCCCTTTTGTTTTTTTGTTTTTTTCCCTCCTCAAATTCGATAATAAGAACCAATAGAACTAGAAACAAAGAAGACAAAAAAGCGGGTAACCTGATCGTTCGAAGTCGGAACATACTTGAAGCTTCTGAGATGATGAGCTTTGAGGATGAAGTATCTCCTCTTCCTCTAGTATTGAACCCCAATCCGACTGACACGGATGAGGTACTTCCATTCTTTCCTCGTTCTGAGAAGCATCCATTTTTTGAATAATTTCGAATCCGCAATAAAATCCAAATATCCAAAAACAAAATTTCCAACCCTATCTCAAAGAATCTAAAAATCCATGTAAAACAAATTAGAAGACAGAGCCAATAATTTCATACCTTTGTAGCTTTTTTCCATTTTCTTTCCTCCAAATCTGGATATCATTTGCAAAGGATTCATCCCCCTTTTCTCCATACGAGCCAACCCATTCTCCTCACTACATTACTCGCTGACCAACTCCATTTTTGCTTCTTTTCTCCATACAAACCAACCCATTCTTCTCTCTAATTCACGTCCAAAGCATGCTTCAACCTTTCTCTTTTTTTTTTTTTTTTAAACCATCTTCATCCCCCTCTTCAATTATACCTTTTGCCTTCTCCAGCTCTTTCGATTTTGTTCCTCTTTACTTTACCTACTCTACTTCACCTACTATGTTAGTATGGGTTGCCTTCTTCTCCAGCTCCCCCCCCCCCCCCCCCCCTTTTTTGTTATCCTTCACTTACTTTGTTATGACACGGGATGATACCTATAAATCATCATATACACCCTCAATATCTACATCATCTGATTCAATCTATGCGGCTTAAAAAAAGACTTTACTAGTAGAGACCTTCTCTACCACAGTCCTGCCCTAATTAATTTTATAACTACTAAAATTTAACAAGCAACTCTAACGATGAGGTTCCCAATCTTGGAGGCTATCTCGAAGGATATTTTGTTTTTCAAACAACAAATTCTCATTGAAATCAACATTTATTATCATAACAATCTTAAAACTAATGTTGTCCTTCAAATTTAACATTTCAATTTTAACATACAATGTCCCAAACAAATTGCTTAAGATAAAAATATAAATTCAGCCCTTTTTTTTCCTCCTCAAATTCGATAATAAGAACCAATATAACCAAAGAGGAAGAGAAAGCGGGTAACCTGATCGCTCGAAGTCGGAATATACTTGAAGCTTCTAAGATGATGAGCTTCAAGGATGAAGTTCCTCCTCTTCCTCCAGTATTGAACCCTAATCTAACTGACGTGGATGAGGTACTTCCATACTTCCATTCTTTCCTCACTCTAGGAAGCATCCATTTTCGAATAATCTCGAATCTGTAATAAAAACCAAACATCCAAAAAACAAAATTTCCAACCCTATTTCAAAGAATCTGAAAATCCATGCAAAACAAATTAGGAGTCAGAGCCAATAATTTCATACCTTCGCAGCTTTTTTCCATTTTCTTTCCTCCAAATCTAGATATCATTTACAAAGGATTCATCCCCCTTTTCTCCATACGAACCAACCCATTCTCCTCATTGCATTACTCACTGACCAGCTCCACCATTTTTGCTTCTTTTCTCCGTACAAACCAACCCATTCTTCTCTCTACTTCACGTCCAAAGCATGCTTCAACCTTACTCTTTTTTTTTTTTTTTAAACCATCTTCATCCCCCTCTTCAATTATACCTTTTGCCTTCTCCAGCTTTTTCGTTTTTGTTCCCCTTTGCTTCACCTACTCTGCTTCACCTACTCTGTTATGTATGGGTTTGCCTTCTTCTTCAGCTTTTTTCCTTTTTTTTTTTTCCCTTCAACTAATTTGTTATAATATGGAGTGATGCCTACAAATCATCATATACACCCTCAATATCTGCACTATCCGATTCAATCTCTGCGACTTAAAAAAAGACTTTATGGGTAGAGACCGAGGGTGCTACCCCATAATAATAATGGAAAATTAAGCTAGGTGATCAATTTTGAAAAATTATCCATTCAATTTATAGATGGTTGGACTTTTCCTTTTTTTTTTTTTTTTTTTTACCAAAATAGTCAATTGTCTTTTTTTTTTTCAGCCAATCCATAACTGTGGCGATGAACATGCAAATTGGTGAGAGCAAATCGCTCGTCAAAGCCTGACAGCACGATTCCCATTGATGCCAGTCGTGAGGCTCGGTCTGCATCTCATCGCGAAGTCAAAATCACGCATTGACATCAATGGCGGACATCAACTTGTAATCTGGAGTCCGGCATGATGGTTCGAATTCTGATGCTACTGGGGCTGAGCTCTAAAGTTCCAGCATGATTGCTACTGGGTCAGGGAACTCCGGCGTGAATTCCGATGAAATTGAAGCTGAGTTTGGAAATTTTTGTGATTTGATTGAGATTTGATGCCCTTTTTTTGTTGTTTGTTTTTTAATTGTAAAACAGTTATTTATCATTGTTAATTGTTAATTGACTGAAATATTTATGATTTATCTTATGATCATTAATGATTAACCAAATTAAATATATGTGATGAATTACTGATTGATTATTAAAAAAAATGATTTTTTAACTAATTTTTTAAAATTTTAGTGGGTGGGGTGGGGTGGGGTGGGGTGGAACCCTCTTGTGTTGGCATTTGGGATAATGATAAAAGTGCTTGCGTTGGCGTGTTGGCCTTACAGTTTAGAGCTGCTTTATATTTCGAACAATGTCTAAAAAGGGAAAAAAAAATCTCTGATTACTTGGTTTGAGTGGTCTTTTTATAATAAATAATTAGAATGTTTGGTAAATTCTGTTTTTGTCTAATAAATTCTAATGCAATAAAGAAGTTTATCCTAAAAGCTAACAAAACTGATCAACCTGCCAAAGTTACACACTTTTACTTTTTATTTGATATGAATTGAAAAATCTAAAAATCATACTTTTTAATTTGGTCTGTTTAACACAATTATTTACTAACATTTAAATCATTCCATTTGATTGATTTATAAATGCGTGTTTGATTAGCACAATTAGAAATGTATCCAAATATCCTTTTCCTATCTATTTCATACATTTTCAGATAGTCGCTTTCAAATGCATATGGAAATTATAAGAATAAGCCCTTTAGTGCACATATTTAAGATTTTTGCTCCAAAACTACTTTATTTGACATTATAAGAGGGAAAAAAAATCTGAATCATGGGACAATATTTCATAGATGTGACCCTTTGGGAGCATTCCTTAAAAAACCCTTTACATGTTTATATTCAAATGTTTTATTCAGTATGTTAATATTCAAATATAGTATAGATGATATTTTAAATATTTCTGTTCAAATTTTTTAATTTAAAAATTTCATCCCAAATGTTTTCTATTCGGATACTTACCCCAAACGGATCCACATTTCTCAAATTACAAGAATCAGTATATGCTGTCTCTTTAAGTGTTTTATCTATAAGTAAAACAGGCAAAGTAATAATGTAGTAAAAAATATATTAGTGTGAATTGATATTCCATCAATAATGACGAATATTCGAAACAAAATGATTATTTATAAAATTCACTGATTTTGGGTCAATATGACGTAATATGATTTAATAAGATTGACATTTTAAAACTTGCTTATATTGTGGTCCATTTGAAAGAATAGTTGGAGTTAGAGTCTTTTAGGTTGGAGTTAAAAATATATGTTCAGTTGAAGCATGAATTGTAAATAACTCTAACATAGAAAAGTGTGTAAAAATTTGAAACGTATTCAAAAAAAAGATATTATATGGATCTTATTTTGTTATTTTTGCAATCTGTATGATAAAAAATAAAATAAATAAATAAATAAAAAAGCCATCTTATTTAGACTTAAAATAAGAAATTTATGTATTTTTAAAATTTGAGTTTCTTAAAAATAGAAGAGAGAAAAAATGATATGTAGATTTGGGAGTTTTAGAGTTTAATTACAAAATTGCGTCTAAAACGTTGTTCCAAACTACCCCCTTAAACCTTAATTTAGTTTCAAGTTAAAATCATCCTTTTTTATAATATGGTTGATCTCAAACATAGAAAAGCAAGCAATCAGCAAGTGGGATGTCAATTCCTGCCCTTTCTTCATTTCCATTAAGTTACAAGAAATCAAACAATAAAATATAAACCCGAATTACAACATCAAATTCACAAGGAAAAATGTTACATATATAAACAAATATATATATATATATATATATATATATTCCATGAAGTGTGTTGCCAAGTGAAAGTAACTAATGAGAAGCAAATCTTCAACTGTCATGAAGCAGCAAGGTCAGCCAACCATGGTAACAACTTTTCATGGACTAATTCAGGCCTATCATCGTGGGGGCAATGCCCTACACCTTCCAAAACAAAGAGACTAATGTTCGGTAGGGTGGCGGGCAAGGAACTGAAATATTTTCCGACGGGTCCGTCGAGAGGAGTAAACGGATCTTGATTCCCCCACAAAACCAGAACAGGTATGGAGAGTTTTGGCATCAACGTTACAGGGTTTGGCCCTGGAGGACCCGTCACGATCGAAACAAAAGCATCCAATGCCCCTTGGTCGAATGTCGGTTCGATAATTATCTACATTTGTTTCCAAATCCAAGAAAAGTAAACAAAGGGTATTTTACACCTTATATTTTAAGCTTATATTACAAAATAACCATATGCATTTTGAAAGTTCACAACATTGTACTGCTGAAATTTAAATTTCGATACCCAATTTACTCTTTCTATGGTCACTTGCTGTATTCAACCGCTTAAATGACGACTTCACAAGTTGTGAGTTATGGAGTGAACAAGTTGATGATAGTCTTAAAAAAGAAAAAGAAATTAAAGTCGTCATTTAAGCATTCAAAACCAGTAGTTGACCAAGAAAAGAAATAGATTTGATATGAAAGTGCAATTCGAACTTGTTTGTTGAGAATATCCAAAATGCTTGATTTACATGTTTAACAGGCTTAAAATGCAGTGTATAAAATAGTAAATAATCCGAAATAAAATGAAAACAGTAGTACCTCTACGAGTTCTTCATCCACAGATTCCTGATTTCCATAGACAGACAGCAAAACATTCCTTAAGTTATCTCTGCGTTGAGACGAATACAGCATAATGAGATTTATTGTCCCCACAACTTGAAGATGATATCATTTCGTTTGACAAATAGTGAAGTAGATTCAATACCTCTGTCTGACGCGCTCAAAGATAAAAGAGGCGATTCCTTGTTGCTTAAGTAAGAAATCAACTAACCAAAGCAAAGGTAACAGCAGCTTGATTCTCCAATCATCAACAATCGCCTTATTGTTCATGCCACCAGCACAATTTAGAAGCACAAGTCCACGAACTAGTGATCGACTAGATTCTTGTTGGAGAAAGCAAAATAGATAAGACAAAGGAAATCATAGATAAAGGGACAAAACGCTTTATTTTTTTGACAAAGAAAGTCCGAGAAGGAGGCAACCGACACTAGCATATCCCCTTAGGTGTAATCAAAGAAGCTGTCCTAGATGTTGCTATCGGTAAGGATAACTAGCCTTCATGTTTAAGACCTCCAAGAGGGCCTTCCAACACTCGAACCTTAGATCACAGATTCAACCATAGTAATCGATTACCAGTAGGCCACCATACTCGATGGTAGATAAAGCAAAACTTTTGTACTACTGAATGTTATATTAAAAGAAGGTGAGTTTTGTTCAATCTTTCTTCAGCTATAAATGTTGAGTTTTATGGAGTCTAATTACATATATCGCACACTTTTCCTGCAGACTATGGTTCTAACACATCGATGGGTCTCGGGGTCGGGGAGTTCGGGGGTGCAAGCCCCTGAGAAGAATTTTCTGGAGTGTTTCAGGTGTTCTACATGTGCATTGGTTTTGTTCTAATTCTCGTGATACACAAGTGACTTTTGGGGCAGCTGTTTGCCGTGGAGAAAATCGAAAGACCAAGAGAGGTATTTTTTAATAATCAATTCTGCATCGATAAATGGACATAACTTTCACATTAAGAATGAATCATAGTAAATCATGTGTGTGCGCACTGTTCGTTTTTGTTCTTCTCGTTTTCTTATTGCTTTCGAATAGTAGGAATTTGAACTTTCCATTCCTAACATACCTGAGCCAGCAATTATGCAAGCAAGGCTTCCAACAGAGTTCCCTACTAGAACAGTTGGCTTCCTAACAACGTCATCCAAGAAATCCAAAATCAACTGTTTTACAAAGAGTCTCAAGTCAGTAGGGAACATAATAGAATGTGATGAATTTATCGACCATAATTTTAAAGAAAAACACAACTTTTTCAAACTCCTATTTTAAGGGTCGTTTCGAACGCCAGCTCCAACAAGATTTTTGCTTATTCAACTCTAAAATTCTCAAATCTACATCCCACTTTCTCTTAAATTTTTATGAAATTCAAACTTTAAAAGCGCATAACTTTCTTATTTCAAGTCAAAATGAGAAGATTTTTGTGTCTAAATGTTTACAATGATCAAAGGAATGAAACAAGATCCATATTGCATATTTTTTCTGAACATATTTCAAATTTTTGCACTACTTCCTGTAGCACAGTTCATTTTTAATTCATATTTTAACTAAACACACATTTCGATTCCAACTTACAAAACTCAGTCTCCAACCATTTTTCCAAAAAGGCCAAAAAATAAATAAAAATAAATAAAAAAAACCTCCTAGTATAAGCATATGTATACCTGAGCCCATGTTTCCATTGTATAAGCAAAGCCCGCAGGCTTATCTGAAGCACCAAATCCGAGAAGGTCAATGGCATAGACAATGTTGTTCTGGGATAATGTTCTGATATTCCTGCCAGAGATTTCAGTTTTTTTCAAGAATAATCTATATCAATTACTGTGGCAATTTGTATAGGGAGTCAAAATAATAAAGCACATACGAATTATTATTACAACAATTAAAGATTCTCAGTACATTTTATTCCCTTATAATAATCCACTTTATTTCTAATTCCTACTATTATTCAGTAAAGTTGTTTCTTTTTTCTTTTTTTTTTTTTGGTTGAAGGTTTGTTTTTACTTAATTCTCTTTTTCTTTTTCTATTTTTTTTCAACATCAACATTATCCATAAAATAGTGGATGTGTGGAACACATCACACACAGGGAACATGGCAATGAAGACATGGACCAAAAACGACAAACAAACCTTGTACAAAAACGAGAGGAAAAAAAAATAAACAGACAAACAAACAAACAAACCTTCTCCAGTGAGGAATGGAAGCACCAAAGCCATGAACAAGAAGCAAAGGAGGATTAGAATTTGAAGCACCCGAATCAGAAACAAAGTAGTTGATGGAAAACTGGCCTTTCCAAACCCACTTCTTGCACTTTTCTTTTATTTCTCTGGGGGAAACAGAAAGCCCCGCAGTTTCTGCGGTGCTAGAACTACTGGACTTGGAGGTGATGATAAGACTATGAGGGAAAAATGGCTTCCCGTTATTATTGTTATTGTGATTAAAATTAGGGAAATTGTTGAGACCCAATTGGAAGCTCTTTCTGACGAAGAACAAGCAGTTTGAGCTTCTCTCTTTCTTCTTGGGCTGCTGCTTCACCTGCAAATGCTTCACCAGCCCACTCGGCACCGAGTGGGCAGCCATTTTTCCTTTGTCTAGTTTCCTGTCTGTCTTTCTTGTATAAAATATAAAATAGAAAAATAGAAAGAAAAAAAAATCAATTCAGTAATTGCATATATAATAGAGAGAGAGAGATCTATATATATATATATATATATATATATATATTTTTTTTTTTTTTTTTTTTTTTTTTTCCCAAGTGAGATACTAAGACAGTTTTTTCTTTGAAAAATTTACCCAACTAACTACTTTTTCTATCTATTAATCGACATAACACAAACTATATTATCTTAATTAATATAACATAAATTTTAGTTTATTTTAGTTTAATTTATGTCATATTGATCTAATGTTATTTTTTATATCATATTGATGTAATAATTTTTAAATTTGTGTCATTTAAATTATTTCTCCTTTTTCTTTTTGAATTTGGAGGGGAGGATTAGAATTTTACATGTTATAAGTGATGTAAAATTATAGTTAAATCAGGTTCATAATTAGGGGATTTCACTTTTCCTTATTGATTTGGTACAAAATCTAGCTGTATGATCTGAATTAAATTGTTGTAGTATGTCAAGCTCAACTTTTCTTTTTTGAATTTTCAAAGGTAATTTGACCATTTTTGAACTCAATATTGTGTTGATCGGAAGAAAGAATATATTTATATGGTAAATGTAATCTAATTTCATAGTATAAAAATGCATAATTTAAAACGCAGGGTATATTTTCTAAAACAGAATAGAATACATGGGATAAAAAGATAGACTACACTTAATTTAGTTTTTTATTCTTAAGGGTATTTTGAGTATTTTTAGGTAATAATATATAGAGTCATTGGCTTAAATAGTCCCTGAACTCTTTCAAAAGTGACGGTTTGATCTTTGTTCCTTTTTTTTTTTTTTGCCAAGATGACCCTATTTTTTATTTTTTTGCCGTTATGGTTATTTCCATCCAAATCTGTTAACTTGTGAGGGTATTTTAGTAATTTAACAGTAATTAATTTAACAAAAATTGAAAAAAAAATTCATTAAAAATCAAAAAAGTTTAGTCTCATTTCTCCCTTTCCTCTCTCTCTCTCTCTCTCTCTCTCTCTCTCTCTCTCTCTCTCTCTCTCTCTCTCTCTTCTTTTCTCAAAACCCAGTTCGGGGGGAGGGGGGCGATTTACGACGGAGAGAGGGGGCATGAGTTCAATGTCGGCGCGGGCAGGGTAGGGGAAGGGCGCACCAGATCGGAAGGAGAAAGGGGCGGGGGGACATGGGCATCGCGGTGGGGGGAGGGGCCCAAAAACCCAAATCACGAATTGGGAGGGGGGTGCGAATGGAGGCGGGAGGGGGGGAACCCAGTTGCGGGGTGGGGCCAAACGACAACGGAGGGGGTGAGGGTGGGGGGTGAACGGCGGTGAGAGGGGGGCGGCGAAACCAAGAGAGGGAGTAGATGGGCAAACCAATCGGGGTATGTGGAGGGGGCAGACCGAGAGAGAGAGAGGGGAGGGGGGAGGGAGAGACATGGAAGGATATTTTAGTCATTTTAGTATAAAAATTAATTATTTCAGTAAGATTTCGTTATGTATTTAACGGATGTGGATGAAAAGAATCAAATTATTATTTTTTTAGAGAGTTTAGGATCAGCACGGTAATAAAAAAAAACATGAACTAAAGTGTCACTCTTAAAGAGTACATGGACCAGTTAGGCCAACTACGCTAATATAAATTTGGACATCACATGTAGTGTGATGGTATAAAGTGAAAATTAGAGAAATATCACAAAATCATACCTTGCCATGCAGGAAAAAAAAATATTGCAAGAAATGTCATAATATGACATTATAAATACTTATTTATTTATTTATTTATTTTAAAATATAAATTATAATTACTAATTGAAATCGATGACTTCACTGACAGGTTACTAATTAGTTACCGATCATCGATAAATAACCAGTTAGTTACCGACCATTAACCACTGTCCTAGACAGGCACCAATTGTTACCAGTTAGTTATTAGCTAGAAACTTCTGATTCTGCTGAATTTTTCCGGTTCCGTGATCATAATATTTAGAAAAACACCAAATTTTGACACTTAAACATTAAGGGTTCGTTTGATTCGTTACTTTGAGTTGAGTTTTTGAAGTTAAAATAGTAAATTTTGTTGACTTTTCAGAAAAGACAAAAAAATTTTTGGGAAAAAGACAAAGACTTTTAAAGAAAAAGATAAAATTTGAGATAAAAAAGTTGAATTTGAGTTGTCAAACCAAACACACTCTAAGGCTTTGCTTTTGGACATCTTTTCAAAAGTTTTTTCCAAACATATTTTTGTCTTTTTCCTCCAATTTTACAATTTACATTTTCAAACAGTTTAAAAAAATTTAAAATTTAAAAGTCCATAACTTTATCATTTTAAGTCAAAATGAGATTTTTTTTTTTTTCAAATTACAAAAAATTTCGAAAGAAATAATATCTATATTATTAATTTTTTTTCGAATACATTTTAAGTTTTAATATTTTTTTCATTCTAAATAGCTTATTTTTACTAAATGAACGTTTACAAGACTCAAAACATTTCCGATCTCTAAAACACAATTTAAGAAAAGATCATCAAAATTCAACAAAAAAAAAAATCATAAAAAAATTTCAGAATTTACAAACCACAATAATTTTTCAACCAAAATACATTAAATTAAAAAATGATTTGAAGTTTAAAAAAAAAAAAATTTTCCACAGCAAGAAGAAATCGTGACCGGCCAAACGGCGACTGGTAGCGATGGGTGGAGATCGTGACTATGAGGCAATTGGATCGTTGAAAAATCCGAGATCAGAACTCCTCTGCCAACCACGAAAAACTAGATGTCTAACATTTAATAACCCTGACACGATCTCCTCCACAAGGGGACGCAGCCCGATCTCTACCATCGGAGATTGCAAAAGAACGAAGGCAGCAGCGACATAAAGATCGCGAAAGCACGAGGGCGGCGCCAGCTGAGGCCGATATAGCGATGGAGGCAACTCGGGACAATGGTGAGAGAAACAGCCGGCGAAGTGGGGGAGGGAGAGACAGCCGAGGAGTAGGGACGAGAGAGTTCCTCGGAGTTGTGGCTAGAGAGAATTGAGAAAGAGCGTGGGGGTAGAGGGAGAGAGAGAATGGTGTCTGCTAAGAGAGAGAGAGAAAAAAAAATTTTGTTAGGGTTATTTTGGTATTTTAAATTTAAATTATTAGATATATGATGTCATCGTTATGATATTTTGGAGGATGGTTTTTCTTTTCTGGCAACAATCACTCCAACCATCGAGTTGATGCATAATTTTCCTAAAGTATAAAACTACCTAATCTTAAAGGTAAATTATTAAGTTAATCCCTAAATTTTTAATTTTATATAATTTTAGTATTAAAATTTTTTTTTCATAACTGACATATCTTTAAAATATTAAAATATTAAAATATTATTATAATAATTATTTTTATTAATTTTTGGACAGAATCTGTTAGTTAATATCACTTTTTGATTAAATTATTAACTGATTCAATATAAAAATTAATATAAATGACTATTGTAGTAATATTTTAATAGTTTAGGAATATTTTATGTTTTTTTCATAGCTAAAATAACCATAAACTATTAAAAACATTGTTATAGCAGTCATTTTCGTTAATTTTTAAATGAATCCGTATTTAGCATCACTTCTTGACCAAATTATTAATAAATTTCCGTTAAAAATTGACGGAAATGACTATTGTTACAACATTTTAAAAGGTTAGTGACATTTCAGTTACGAAAAAAAAAATTCAGATATCAAAATTATATAAGATTAAAAGTTTAGAGATTAAATGAGTAATTTATCTAAACTTTAAATTATAAGGTATATTTTTTAGTAGAAGCAAAATATAAGATATAAAAACTTAAAAAAAAATCCTAATATAACTCTATATATATATATATATATATATATATATATTTTGTGAATGTTCCCTTGTGTTTATTAAGGCTGATGGGGGTTCAGTTTCTACTCATCTTTGGGAAGTTCTCAAAAAGCTGATTAAGAATCTAGAGAGAAAAGGGTTGGATGAGAAAGTCGACACTGGACAGACGTTCGATAAAGATATTGGACAGTTGGTGGTGGCTCAAAAAAAAAAAAAAAAAAAAAAAAGGGGGGAGGGGAAATATGGAGGGTCCTTACTTTTTCTAAAAGAAATAATTATAAATGTCACTCTCAAATATAGCCTTATAATGAAATAATTGATATATCCCTAATTTTTAGAAAGTAGCATTTGTACCCGAATCTATGAAATTTTACTTAAAATGCACAGTAAGAACTTTTGAAGGAAATAACTCTTGTCACAAAAATAGTAGATGCTTCTATAGTTCGTCTAAAAGACATCCCTAATTTTTAGAACGTAACATTTATACCGAATCTATGAAATTTTACTTAAAATGCACAGCAAGGACTTTTGAAGGAAATAACTCTTGCCACACAAATAATATATTTCATAATTCGTTTAAAGAACACATTCATTGTAAATTATATTTGAATGCAGTTTGTAAAATATAATATGCGTTTTGATATTTGTTTTATACACTGTACTCAAATATAATATATGTTTGGGTTATTTACATTAAAATAGCCATCTAATGTATATTAATGAGAGAAATAATATGTAATGTGATTGATAAATATAGATATAAAAAAAAAATTTTACAGTTTAAATATTTTTATATTGTACTAGAATATATGAGATATCCAAATATATATTATATTATCGAAATATAATATATAGTGAAGGTGTTTACCTTTTAACCTAAGCATCCTAATAAAATTAAAAAAAAATCCCCATATTTATATTTATATTAGTAAAAAAGAAAAATCTTCATGCCCCTTTTTCTCTAGATAAGTTGCTTATTTAGTTCATGAACTTTTAATCTTGTGTAATTTTGATTCCTGGGCTTTTTTTTGTAACTGGAATGACCATTAACTATTAAAAACATTGCTAAAATAGTCATTTCCATCAATTTTTGGATATAATTTGATTAAAAAGTAATGGTAACTACGTATTACGTCCAAAAATTAACAGAAATGATTACTGTAGCAAAATTTTTAATAGTTTACGGTCATTCCAGTTACAAAAAAAAAAAAAAGAACATTAAATTCCCATCAACCATTAAAATGTTGTTACAATAACTGTTTCTGTTAATTTTTAAACGGAATCGGTTAGTAATTTAGTTAAAAAGTGATATTAACTAACGGATTTCGTTAAAAAATTAATATAAATAACTATTGTAGTGACATTTTAATAATGAGTAATTGGCCTAAATAGTCCATGAACTCTTACAAAGTTGACGGTTTGGTCCCTATTTTATTTTTTTGGCTGAGATAACCCTTAACTCCTATTTTCTTGGCCAACATAGTCATTTCTATCAAACTAAGTTAAATTTCTAATGGAATCTTACTGAAATGATCAGTTTTATAGTAAAAAGACTAAAATACCCTCCCTCCTTCCCTCTCTCCCTTGTCTCTCTCTCTCTCTCTCCTTTTCACTCCCCCCTCCTCCCCTCCCCGACACTAACCCAAATCTGAGTTGCACCGCTGCCGCGCCCCCCCCCCCCCCCCCCGACACTAACCCAAATCTGGGTTGCACCGCCGCCTCCTCACCCCCAACCACAATGTCGACAAACCCAGGCCCCCCGAAGACGGTTCAAACCAGATCCCCCCATCCCCCTGCGATCTGGGTTTGCTATTGGAGAATGGAGAGAGAGAGATATATATATATATATATATATATATATATATATATTTGGGTTTGCTATTAGAGAGAAGGATGAATTTTTCATTTTTTTAAATTAATTATTATTAAATTATTAAAATATCCTCTTAAATTAGATCAAAATACTCATTTTATTATAAATTTAACGAAAAGGATTATAATAGTCAATATTGACAGAATTTAGGGTTATCTTGATAAAAAATAAATAAAATAGAGATCAAACCGTAATCTTTTAAAGAGTTCAGAGACTATTTAGATAAATTACTTTTTAATAATTTATAAGGATTCCAGTTATAAAAAAAAAAAAAAATTGGCACCAAAATGTACAAAAGTAAAAGTTAAAAAACCAACTTAACAATTTAACCGAATAACAAAATTCTGGAAAAAATTTTATAAGTTGTCCTTTTCCTCGATTATATATTAGAGCTAATCGGAGCTGGTAAATGTAGAGAAAGAAGCTTTTGTGAGAGAAAGTTATTACAGAGAAAGGGAGAGAGAAAGAGAAAGAGAAAACCATGAACGTTGAAGAAGAGGTCGAGCGACTCAAAGATGAGATCAAAAGGCTCGGCAAGATTCAAGATGATGGTTCTTACAAGGTCTACTATACCCTCTCTTTCTTCTTGCATTTTCCTCTCTTTGCGATTCAGCTCTTTTTCTTCTCTCTCTCTCTCTCTATATATATATATACACACACACACGCGCGCAGATGATCGTTGTGAATTAATCTGGATCTGGGTTTTTTTTTTTTTTTTTAATGGAATTCGATCTGTATTTTTAGTTGATTTTAAATATTATCTTCTTTCTTTTTAGTTCTCTTATTTCTACTTCTTGTACAATGGTGCGTTTGTTTTGTTATCTTATCCAAATTTTGATATTCTTTCATCTAGGAATATTTACGTTTTCTTTCAATATTTATCGGCTACATTATTCTGAGGTAAAGCTAGACTTAACAGCAGATGAATATCATGGCTTGTTGTTTTACATTACAGTTTGTTGTTGGCTCAGATTGTCCTTTAAAAGCCACATTGTGGACTGTTGGATATCTTTGGTTCCGCCAGATGGGTCAAGTTATGTTAAGACACTTTCGGAAAGAATTAAATTGTATGATATGAGAAAAAAAAAATATCCTATTAATAAGATATAATTTTAAACCGTCAAATATTCAATAGATTTTGTTAAATTACCGTACTTTCTTAGTATGATATGATTTTAATGCGATCTGGTGGTTGAAAATTGTGTTCTATTGGTATCCCAGAATTCTCCTCATTCTCTTTTTTGAAAGTTGAATCTACATAGATGTTTGGTTGTACAAGAACTGAGTTGATAATTGCATAAGTCGTCTTATATATTTTGGATGTTCTGGCGTTTGTAGATAGAAAAGAAGTTTCATCGCCGTTGACCAATTACTCATAATTTTATTTTGGAGTGAAGCTTGTTTGGTAGGAGAGAAAGGTGATAGGAGAGAGAAGGATGTGGGGATTAGTGAAACGATTTTGAGACTCCTAGTTGTTTGATCGGAGAGAGAAGGTTGCGGGATTAGTAGAAGGATTTTGAAACTCGTGGTTGTTCGGTCCTGACAAAAGAGGGAGGAATGGATTGGATGAGGGGTTTGAAATCCTTGAGAGCCCAATTAATCTCTTCCACTATGGAGGGATTGGAGCGGGAATCCATACCAAATAGAATAAGAGAAAGGGTTCTCTCTTTTCTCTTCATTTGTTCTGTACCTTTCTTCCCTTCCTATTTTCTTTCCCTCTTACCAGTACGAAAGAGATTGAATTTACCTTCTAGTGTTTCCTTTTGTGTTAGACAAAGACAGTGTTATGAACAATCACTAGTTCTTAACCAATCTTTAATACATTTACGAACTCCAAGACCAAAAATCAGCAGTTTTTCATGCAGATTTCGGATGGATTTTGTGAGAACAATGGTGATCGTATAATCCCCATAGCCGAGTATGATATTTAGCATGTTTTGCTCATAGCTCGATTAGATGTTCGTTTCAGTCGATCTTGATCTAGTTTACAAGCACATGCCTGCACTACTGCAAGAACATTATCCCCATCCACTTGTTTGTGCTGATTCAGTCTTTTTGGCTATCGCGTTTGGTATTCAAATTCTCTTGATGTAACCCAATAACTGTATCCTAATTTAGTTCTCTTTGACTGAAGAGTTAATAATAAAGTTCAAGACTCTAGAAATCTTTATAGAATGCATCAAAGTCATACAATGAGGATAAGCGAGCAGATAACAACTGCATAACCTTTTGCATTCATTTGAACCTCCCGTTCTGCTTCAAGCTTACGATACTCAGACACAATTCTGACATGAAATTTGATTTCCCTTTGAAGGTAACATTTGGCGTGCTGTTTCATGATGATAAGTGCGCAAATATATTCGAAGCCTTAGTTGGGACACTGCGGGCTGCGAAAAAGCGGAAAGTTGTGGCATATGATGGCGAGCTGCTGCTGCAAGGAGTCCATGACAACGTGGAAATTACGCTCAAGCCTACCCCGCAACCAGCAACATCAGCAGGTGATGCAGTTGCAAAGGCTTAAAAGGGATTCAACAGCTATGCCAAACCCTGTTTTTAATATAATTTTCAGCTTGAATATATATGCTTTTGTCTCGTTTTATATGTTTTGAGTGTATGTTTTCCTTCATACATCAGTTGAATGAATGAAACAAGAGTAAAGGCTTCGTTTGTTGATGCCTTTTTATTGGTTTTTCTCTCTCTCTCTCTCTCTCCCCCCCTCTCTAGTATGGATGCTTATGAGTTTTACCGGCCTTAAAATAAACCTATTTTGTGCGCGGTTGTTTCTCAAAGTAACGCTAATACTTGTTCAATAGACTGTCTTCATGATTATATTTTCACGACAAATATGGCCTCATTTGGTATCATTTTCAAAACGTTTTTTTTTTTTTTATGTTTTTTGATTAAGTTATTTGTGGAAGCAATTCCAAATTAACGTTCGCTTTGCACAAAATTAGAAAACATAAATGAAAATTAAAAAAAAAATCGTTTGCATATTTTATTAAGAAATGAGATAATGAATTAAGTTGTTTTTTCATTTCCATTTTCATTTTCTAAGACTTATATACTTAATAAATATTTTCAGAAATTTTATCTAAATACAATTTTACTTTTTCTTATACTCAAATCAATCTCTCTAGAAACACAATCAAATAATTTTTAAAAATATCTTAAAATCATTTTCAAAACATTCTCATTTATATTTTACTCAAAACAAAATCATTCCTAAAATGCTCTCAAATATGGAGTCAAATTTTCTTCCGAACTTTGGCTATTATAATATGTGCCACTCGAGTTTTGAAACCTAACGTCCCCCTCCCAAACCAAAACTTCATGAGCTTAACATAATTGGTCCGATTTCCATCCTCAAATTAGAAAAGGGATCAATTATGTTACCATTCTGAAGTTCAAGAAACAAATAGCATTTTGTAAAACTTGAGCACACATTATCAAAAGGATTATAGTTCGAAGAGAAACTTCTAGGGTGCGTTAAGTTAGATAGAATCAAATAGGAATCCGTTGGAGTAAGAATAAGAATAGACACAATGATTTTCAAATTAGAATACGAGGGGTTCGAATAAGAGCTCTCATATTCAAAATTTGAGAGTGTCTTCATTTCTTTTTAATAAATAGAAATCATAAGTCTCATATATATTTTTTTAAATTCGACATTTTTTTAAGCATTGGAATCAATATTGGATTCTCAATTATTATATTTAGTCATTTGGAATGGAATGTAATAATTTAGAGAGAAGGTGTTTTTTGAATTTGAACTAAAATGTTTTTTTAACATTATTATGATACATTTTAAATGTTGAGAGCCAAACACTTTTTTAAATGACTCATTAATGAAAGATTTTGAATATTATTATTTCAAATGGTACATTTTAAGGGGTGTTGGGAGGAACATCTTCAAATACATATCCAAATGCTTTGTTTTTTTAAATATTTTTCTTCAATTTAAAACTACTTTTCACTATTCACAGTTTCAAATGTCTATTGTATATTTAAACTTAAAAAGTTTATAACTTTGTTATTTCAAGATTTGTTTTTTAAATTGCATAGAATTTTGAGAAAAATGAAATAAAATCCATGTTGATATTTATTTCCGAACTACTTGTCAATATTCATATTTTCAAATATCTATTGTATATTCAAACTTAAAAAGCCTATAACTTTGTTATTTCAAGAATTTTTTTTAAAATTGCATAAAATTTTGAAAGAAATGAAACAAAATCCATGTTGATATTTATTTCCGAACATATTTTAAAATTTTAAAATTTTTCACTCTAAACAGTTCATTTTCACACATATATTTTCAAAACTGAACTCATCTCCAATCTCCAAAACACCATCTCCAAACGTCCCCGCAAATGGGCCCTAAGCCTGTGTAGGGATGGCAATAGGGCAGGGCGGAGGTGAGTATGTTTCTCCCACCCCCATACCCGCTACTTTTTTTACCCCCATACCCGCCTAATTTAATGCAGGTGCGAGTAATCTCCACTGGGGGTGCTATATCCATACCCTATCCATTTACCAATTAAGAATTAAAAAAAATTTCAAAACAAATTTCATTAAAATTTTCACAATATATGATAACAATCATAAATGTAACTAAAAATAATCTTGAAACCAAATCTAATCTCCAGAAAACTATAAGTAAATTCATTTAACCAAAAAAAAAAAAAAAAAAAAAACTAAAGCATTAAAAACTCAAATTATGTATATATGTAAATATTTTTTTTATTGTGAACATAAGTGGGGCGGGTGTGGGTGTGGGTATGGGGGAGCTTCCCCCATCCCTGCCCCGCTCCCGCATGGGGGTTTAATTTTAACCTCTATACCCATATATTATCCTTCATACTCGCCCCCAATGAGGCGCAGGTACCCGCACCAATAAGAAAAAATGCCATCCCTAAGCCAATGTTTTGTTCACGAATTGGAGTTGAAAAAATTCAACCAATTTTTTTATTATCTTCTGAAAGTCAACTTAGTTTCACTATTCACAGTTTCAACTCTGACTTGAAAACTTAGGTTTTGTTTGGCACATTAGTTTAACTCCAACTAAACTATACTTTTTTCTCTGGATTTTTGTATTTTTTTTGAAAAGTCAACAAAAATTATAACTAGTTTTTAAAAGATCAACCAACTCCAACTAATGATCCAAACGGACGCCCAAACTTTAAAATAAGAAAAAAAAATTTTAAAAATTTGCATACACAAGTCCAAATGTGAATTTTTTTTTAATATAAATTACATAAAATTTTGAGAAGAACGAAATAAGATCTATATTATTATTATTTTTTTTTAAATTCAAATTTTTACATTTTTTAACTCCAATCAGTCAACGCACAACTCAACTTCAACTCAAAATTTTCAATTCAAGCGGGCACACCAAAAGCATGCTAAATGTTGAGAAACATACACATTCAAATGACAACTCAAATTAACCATTCTAAATTGTTGCAAATGGTCGAAACAAACGGGGCATAAAGACTTGATAATTCAAAGTAATAGTCTCATAAAAATAAATAAATAAAACACTAAGAAAATTCAAACGAATGTAATCCAAGATTTTCCCTCCCACAAAATAGAGAAGAATTAACGTACTTCAAAATTATTATCCTATCACTACATGATGAAAAAGTTAACATAATAATCCGATCCTGCAATCTCATAACATAAAGTTTGAAGTTACAGCAAATATCAATAGCTATCCCATCTCAATTCGAGAATCAACCCAACAAAATCAAAATTAGGGTAGTTAAAGTTATAAACAACTAATAATAAAGACCAAAAAAAATAAAGTACAAATAAAATTTTAAGTTTCACAGAATAGAACAACATTGTAAAGAAACCACGGTAAAATAGGAATAGGAATTTATTTACCTGTCTCAATCTTCTCACATTATATCCAATATTTCAGTCTCATCCATGTAATCTTTGACCACAATTGGTTGATTGCTTCCACTTAACCAATTCTTCAAGCATATTAGTGCCTCTGACTGTCTCAGGACTAAGAGAACAATATTGGTAACGAGAAAAATCCAGATATCACAAGCAACATGTTACAACAACTTGTACTTGATTGAATTTACCTTCTACCAACTCAGAATCTCAAAAGACTTGCACCCATTCCTAAGCTTACCAACATCCACTTCGCATTTTTCGGTCCCAAACTTCGACGTTAGCCTACCAACTTTAATCACAACATTGGAAGGTCCAGAATTAGCAGTAGGTAAATTTGAACAAATAGGCGCAAGTCCAAAACAAACCTTACCGTGATGGTAAAAGATCCAATGCAAAGTAATTCAGTACGCTTCACCGACTTTCTGGCAATAAATGCATCGTATAAAGATCCATAAGTCTCTTGCAAATTGTAACCAATATCTTGAATCAAGAACATTGGAATTAGTAAGCATAACATTAGTTTCTCTTGGATCCGTCCAATACTTGTTAAACTTGCTTTTTGTGTCAACTGTCTTTGTTAACAAAATCAACTGATTTTTAAAATTAGATGCCACATAAACGGAGCCACTAAACTTCATTTTTGTTTCAAAAAATGTGTGTAGAAACTAGACCACAAATCTTGCATTTTCCCAATCAATGTCAAGAGGAGGTCCTCTTTTATTCCCATCTTTGTGCACTTCCTTGACATAAGACCCGTAATTGGCATCGAATTCCATCCCTTTCAAATTCTTTTGAAACTTAATAGAACAACTCAACATCAAGTAAGTGGCATTCTATCCTGTGGGTACGTCCAAACACAATAGTCCCTACCTTGCACTCAATTAGTTAGATAGGGGCCAGATCCTCTGTCTCATCTTTCTATCAGTTTCTCTTTACATCTAATGAGTTTTTAACGCATCATTTAAAATGATAGCTCACACTTTAACAATGTTATGTACCTCTATTTTTCATTTCCTTAAGTTATCTCTCAGGGCCTCCAAATTAAATGGGACCACAAATCACATAACGAGAGAATCTCTCTCATTATTGCTTTTCTATTTCTGTGAGAATTTTCACATATTTGGTTATCATGCTAGATGGGTCAGATTGGCCTTGTCGAAGTACATTGTCTACTGTTGGATGTCTTTAGAATCTAATTAGATATTTTGATAATGGAGTTTGTACATATTTGTTGTTTTATCAATAGTACCAAAATCATTTGGATAATGGTTACCATTCATGTGTTTTGTATCATGCAAGTACTCATTGTGTTCCTAATGTGATTGGTATAAAGGAGTTTGATTAAAATGCTTTATAAGTTGTACAAGATTCCTCTCAACATTTAGAGGACAGATTTCTAGATCTTTGCAAAATCTGTTTTTTTTTTTTTCTTTTTTTTCTTTTTTTTCTTTTTTTTCCATAAATGATCATATATTCCTTGATTTTACAACATGATACCAACAAATTTTACTCTCTTTTTTTTTTTTTTTTTCCCCTGCAACACAATAGCCATTGGGTCAAATTTGCGATGTAATGTATCAAGATTATCCTTAAATAAACATCTATTTAGCAAAATCTCTCTCTTTTTTTTCCCCCTTAAATGACCATATATTTATAGATTTTACAACTTTTTTGATAAATTATGGATTTTACAATTTGATACCAAAATAGATATAATACATCACTTTTTGTCAAAAATTTTGCTTTTTTCTTTCCACAGTTAGAAATATTAGATTATGATGAGTCCCATGAATCTATAACTAACCTTCTTCCTCTTTTCCACTCTACCAAATAACCTAAAATTTCATTATCCTCTCTGAAATCCCAACTCCAACTTTCTCCATCTCATTTTTCCACAATACCAAACATAGGCCAAGTGTATGGAGCAACAAAATTTCACAACACATGTTGTGGTTAAATTTTGGTGTTACTAATCAGTTCTTAACTCAGATAATCATAATTAAAAAAAAATAAAAAACTCGGATATTCCTACATTATAAGATGCAAATATTTGTTGATGTCAACTGGATGTTCTAGAAATTACACAAGGAAAAGAGTTTTCTATGCAGTGGCGTTTGGGAAACTCTTCCATGAAATGCATAGTTTAATGTTGTTGTAGTCGTCCTTGTTAATATTTAGCACTCCCTTTTAATCTAACAAATATGATGAGATGAGAACCACATTATAAAGTTTACGTTGTTGCTTTTTCTTCCATACTGGAGTTATCACATGCATGATAATAGAATCATTTCTCAGCATGCTGTTCAGCTTTGTTCATGGTTTCATTACCAAGAGAACTTCCTTGCCATCAAACTAATTGTCTAAGCCGATCCGACCTATATTGATGTATTTTGCTTTTAGAATTTTTTGAATGTACGCCTTTTCATGTTTGGTGTTTAGATATCTTTGTTTATTAAGATCCATTTGGAACACCAATCAAAGTATAAGTTTTCATGTAATTTATATTGGAAGTGAATGAATGTTTGGATATGAAGTGAATAAATTGTTATATAAGAAATAGCGCAAAAGTTTGAAATGTGTTCGCAAATAAATAAAACAATATAGATCTTTTCTCGTTCCTTTCACATTTTGTTTGATCTGAAAAATAAAAATTATTTTATTTTGACTTAAATAAAAAATTATGGATTTTTAAAGATTGAATTTTTTAAAAATGAAAGAGAGAAAAAGAGATGTAGATTTGAAATGAAATAGTGAAACAAACTGACTATTGAGAAAAGAAGAAGAAGAAGAAATTCCAACTCCATTGGTTGTTCCAAACACCCTTATTGGTGCAGAATAGTTCCAATCTAGATGCTGATTCTCTTTCCTTCTACTGAAGAGTTGATAATTTATCAATGAAAATCGAGATTGTAGAAGTCAAAACGAATGAGGATGAATCTGCAAATTGACAACTGCAGAACCGTCCAATTCATTTGAACAACTTGTTCTGCCTCAAAGCTTTTCCGTAAATAATGCTTCAAGATTACAAATAAATAAATCAATATATAAAATAAAAAATTTAAAATTTTAAAAAATTTTAAAAAATTTTAAAAAATTTAAACTTAGAGAAAATTATAGAAATAACCCCTTATAATAAACATGATAACGTTTTATACCCTCTTACTTAGATTTTTGATCTACATACGTAACTAATTAGAGGTGGGGAAAAAAAAAACTTTAAAAACTTAAAAACTAAAAAACTAAAACTAAAACGACTACAATCAAGGCAATAATTCAAAGATGTACTTTTGAAGGGCAATACTTTAAATCACCCAAAAACTTTTCTTAAAAAAAAAAAAAAATGTATGTATGCTCTTGAAGGGATCAGAACACTAATTACCGCATTCTTTGTAGAATTTCCAACCCTTGCGAATGCACATATATACATAATTTCTTCTAAAATTCTGCAAGGTAATAGAATTTGTTCAAGAACTTCTCTTGTGTACACGAGACTTTTTGTAACATATTGAAGCCAAGTTTGGCATTCACTAGTAGGCAAGAGGAATGTTTAGAACCCGTTTGGAAGCGGTTTGGGAATGATTTTGTTTCGGGTATGAAATAGAAATGAGAATATTTTGAAAATAACTTTGAGATATTTGAAATTTTTGTTTGTGTTTCTAAAGAAATTGGTTTAAGTACAAAAACAATAAATTAAAATTATGTTCAGCTATGTTTTTAAAAATATGAATTAAGTGTGTAAACTTTAGAAAATGAAAACGGAAATGGAAAAACTTTATTTCATCTTCAAATTCCTTAACACCAAATGAGAAGGAATTTTTTTGTTTTCGTTTCTATTTTCCGACGTTGTGCAAAAAAAGACGTTATTTCATAACCATTTTCAAAACAGCTTTACCAGAAACTGTGAGATTCCTTTCCAGGTCGTTTTGAAAACAATACCAAACGGGACCTTAGTTTCTCTAGGACCCCAATTTTGTGTTTAGGGGAAGAATTGTATGCCAGAAATCATGTGTAATTCAGAATGAGCTTTGGAGCAGCCTACGTTATATGAGCTTTGTAGCTACTTTTTTTCGATGTGTGGGGGAGGATTTACATATATATGCACATATAATTTTCTTTTTTTCTTTTTTTCCTTTTGTAGCTCTGTATGCATTTTCTTAATACTACCGACTTTTTTTCCCCTCATTTTGCTGTTCTGAAGGGATCTCCTCAAAGATGTTACAGAAGATCAAATCTTAGTGCTTGAATTTACAGTGTGAATCTTGAATATACAACCTACGATCCAAAAGGGAAAAGAATTTCCACACCCAACTCTACGTTTGAAGAGTTTTCTGCGTTCAACTTCAATTCGAAAGGAATTTTTTTCATTGGTAATAGTAGTTATCGTTGATAACTTCGTTACAATCATTGTCAATTCTCCACTGCTTTTTAATATGCCTAGTATTCCAAGTTCCAAGATGAGAAAAGAAGATTTTGATTTTGATTTTTTTGGTCTGTTTGCTTGGATCTCAGTCTTCTTGCATCACATCAATCATAATTTCTTAACCAGAAAAAGCTTAAAGAGCTGGATTTCTAGTGAGGAGGTCGCTGATAAATATAATGTTCAATTTGTGAAGCAAAAACACTCAGCTAAATTGAGCAGAAGTTTATTTCAGTTGGATCAAATATGTACATATGGCACTTCAGAAATATTATGACTTCGAATTCATGGAATTGAAACTGTGATAAAGTTCGGGCAGTAAATTGGTGAAAGTAACATTGGTATAGTTTCTGCCTTTTAAGTAATTTCAACTACATTTCTCAAGAACCATGAGAAATTTCAAAATGAAAATTATTATCTGCATGTTATTCAAGAATTACCTTTATAAATTATGGTTTGAAAATTCAAAATTACTTTATGTAGGATTATTCAAGAATTACCTTTATAAAATTATGGTTCAACATGGAACTAGTTTTTGTTTGTAGTAAGAATCAATAGTGTGTTTTGGGCCGGGGGGGGGGGGGGGGGGGGGGGGGGGGCCGGAATGAGAATCCTCACCCATAAGCCACAATGTAAGGGCCTCCGAAATCAAATTGAACAGCCTTCATCAATTTGACAAAAGGATATGGACGAGATGTTGCGTTAGGAGGTATAGAAACATAGAAGGCTAGGACAACATGAGGCCATATGGGCATATTTTGAAATTTATCATTAAAATGGGTAGTATATAGTATGGAACTGAGAAGCATTGCAAATAAGATTGAGAAGGGGTAATTGTCAGGGGTCACAAGGAATGGCATTGTTGGAGCGGCCATTTAGAACAAGTATTTGGGAGGAACGGCGAGATGACAAAGAATTTAGAGATAGATGTTGCATAATCCAAACATAGATATAGGTGCAAAAGAGATATATAATCTTTACCCACACGAATGATGAATTTCATGTGGGTAAAAACAACATATAGTTGATGGTATTGTGCAATGTTTTGTTACTCAGAGGCCAAAGCCATTACGTCAGATTGACCTGGACCGCTTGATTTGTATCTAGCAGCGCTTGCTTCAAGCCTTATGGCTGAGGATTTTGTCCTCCCCCACTGATTCCCCTTGTTTTTGTTTAGTGTTTATTTTTTGTTAGGTAGGAATTTTTTTTTTTTTTTTTTTTTCCGTGTTATGTTTATGGGAAAAGAAGAGTTAAAAGTTACATAACAAATGAATAATAAGTGTCGCAACAACTAAGAAAAGTTCTTAACTACTATTCAAAGTCTATTGACATACCTCAAACAGTCGATAGATCCAGCTGCCAATTTGCCTAAATTGCTCAACTTTCTTTAAAGTTTCCGAGAAAACACTCTCTCCGGTGGAAAGTAGCAACATATGATTGTAAGCAACGGCTGCGAGAGTGCATTAATATCATCGAAATCATACTTATTCCCATGCCAGCAACGAAGTTGTCAAATTAGTTCTACCTTCCAGCAAAAAGATATTGTTCATCTTCCTTGAACTGGTTGCCGGAGAGACTTTGACCAAGACAGCGAGCAGTAAGCAAAAACCAAAGTATATGTCAACCTTGGGAAAATGGTGGCAGATCGTCTTATGAAATTCTTTCCTCAAGGCTTCTGAATAATGTAAGAACAGTGAATTCAGTATGCTTTAATGCTACAAAACACGTAGAAGGAAATTAGAGCTACATTGCTTTACCAAACTCATAGGATTGGATGAACTAAAGCTTGAACTTTTCTGTATCTGGTGTGCGATGTCCAGAGATGAGAATAATTAACTAAACAAGTGACAAGCTGGAATCACCTACCTTAGTTGTCACGATGGTCCAGTAAGAATGAACGCATGTAGCAGGCTCTGAGCTGCTTGGGTTTCATCAGGTGTCCCGGAAATGACAATGATCCTGTCACTTGATCCAGGGCGAGGTTCATGAACAATAACCCTAGCACCTGAAATCTGAGTCAAATGCAAACAGAGAGGGTGAGGAGGGATTAGTTATAAAAGTTGGTACCAACATAGTATTCCATCCGGGGATGAATTAGATGGATTCTAATCTCCCCACACTACCCCAACAAGATTGCAACCAAGAAGGTGGCGAATAACAAACTGAATCTATGTCTTGAAAGTTTAGTTGAAAGCCAAGCAGTCTTCATTACAATAAACAATCTAGAAATGCAATTTAAAAACACTCCACAGGAAGGATTCCTGATAATAAGGTCACTTGACTCCTGTCCTGCCCCTATCTCCAAAATGAAAACAGGGAAAAATAAAACTTAAAACAGAAGAAAGAAGCTCTAGAAGTATTACTAGACGGAGTCTAGTTCAGTAGTACGATAAGAATAAATTTAACCTTGCCTGATTCTAGTTGTTCATTGGTAAAAGAAGGGTACAACTTTTCAAAAGATTATGACAGCCTGGTGCAGAGCTCAGAGTTAAGGCTTCTACCTTTAAATAGAAAATACTAGTGATAAGTTGAGGAATCTCTTACTCAAAGTTAGAGCCAATTGGAACTGCTTATTTACTTAACGCATTTACTCCAAGACCACTTAACATCTCAAGATTAACGTTCTTTAGTACACAAACATACATGAACCCAATTTAAATCTTGACTTGACCACGTGGGCATCTTCCCCCAACGCCACCCCCCCCCCCCCCCCCCCCCAACCCCTCCTCCCTCTTCAAAGTCAGAGTTGAGATTTTCTCTTAAACCTCACCCGAACTTTTCAAGTTAACATAATTCATCAAGTTAAATTTTCAAATATTTGTTTTGAGATCACCAATTATGCGCGTAACCACAACTTTCTAATTCTTATTTGAATGGAAGAGTTCCAAATACTTTCTTGATAATATTAAACTTTATACCCCATGGACGGTTATCCTAAAAGCATTTATACAGAGTGGTAACAGTGAGGGTTAAGACACAACAAGCTACAAATTGGTATGTTATGGTCTAGTAAGTTCAATTTTTTTGGCACAAGTACTAAACCAACAAGTTGTTTCTAGTAGCTGCTTGTTTTAGCTATCAAGAAAGGGCAGCATGGACAAAAATAAAGCCAATGAAGCAATGCTAAATAACATTGAAATAGGAGTACCTGTCTTAGACGAGTCAAGTTGTTACCATTCTCCCCATATACGGAGCCAATAACATTTTCAGGAACTACGATCTCCACGGTTGTGTTTGTGACAATAGCTGATTTGCTTCCACTATTAATATCAAACAAGAGAAATTCATAAAGCCAGATTTTTTTTGCAGAAAACAAGATATGCTCAATATTTTTGTTGCTTTTGTATCCTTAGCTATTATAGAATGCAGGTATTATAATTATAAATTAAAATGCACGTAACTACAAATTCGCTACGGAATTTGTACAAAGAGATATCTTTTCAGAAGGCTGTCCTCTATCAGAAACCAATGCAGGTATTCTATTTCAATGACTAATTAAATGTAAGATGAACAGAAAGTTTTAGGAAAGCGACCTATCTGATCATACTAGGTGGTCATTCTGACAATTAGAATTTACTAATGTCTGATTGTATGACTTGAAAAATGAGCCACCATTCTTAGTGGTCCAAGAAAGATCACACAGAAAGGTGCGATTGTGCATCTAGCTTTTGTAGAATTCCACATGCCAAAACATCATCAGTTGAAAAGTTACATAGATGAACCTAGAAAAAAAAGTATATTTCTTAATTACTAGTTCAGTTGCACGGTTGCATCAACATTTACAACTCTCAAGTATTAAAAGGAGTTCCTATCCATGACTTTCCGTGTTCTTCCTCGCTTCAAATAGCAGCCATCGTCCGAAGGCCTCTATTAGCTGAGTTCAAATTTGTGCTATGATCTCCAGTGTTCATATTAATCTGATCAAGACCTACTAACCATGCAAGGAGCAGGAATTCTATACTAATATACAGCTACCCCCAATCTAGTACATGTTTTAAATTATTTTGTATCACCAACCTGCCAAGTTCCAAGCCACCTTTTAGAGAAGTTAATCCTCTACCAGCATCAGGGATTCCCCATGTATTAACTCCGGAAACCATCTGCAATCAATTTACATGTAAATTGTTAAGAAGCTTGTGCTAACAAGACTTGCACATAATGCAAGAAAAGAGGCTATACCTGCGATGTCCATGGTCTTGGTGAAGGAGGACGTTCTAGAGTGTGAGACAGTCCAAGATGATCCAAGCTTTGATTCAGTGTAGTATGTCGACTGATGCTGTTATTAACACCAATTGGTGGTGAAACATTGACTCCAAGAGGAGCAGGGTCCCTCATTCTTTCATAAGGACTAGTACCAGTTAATACAGATGATGCACTCCTTGTTCCAGCGCTGCTTATTGTAGTGGATAAAAAGTGATCTCTCAATCTACCAGTGGCATTGTACAACGCATCTTGCACACTTGAAAAATCTCCTGAAATCTGTAGTGTAAAAATAAACTACTAAACATATTTCAAAGTTCAAAATTCCTTTTCATGCTTCTGAAAATAAACAATATGAATCCATCTTGAGTAAATTCAGTCTGCTGGGCCCGCCCAACCAATAATTCCCCACCCGGAGAATTGGAACAGGCAAAATAATAAATTTCTCTAAACCAAGGAAGGAGAAATGACCATATGGTCCATACCAGCACCACTTCATTTTTCTCTGAGACACATTTGGGGACCTGGTTACCTCCTACTACTCTTATGCTAGCACCAGTTACCTTCCGGATCTCTGAAACAATTACACCTCCTTTTCCCAATAGGCAACCAACTTGGTTTGACGGGACTACAAGGCGAGCAGTAACGGATGACCCTTTATTTGAGCCAGAACCTTGCCCCTTTTCAGTCCCCCCATCTAAGGACCTTGAGAATACAAGAACTACAGCTTTTTGTGCTGGTGAGTACCTCGATTCAGGGTTCTGCACATTTGAAGCACACATAAATACAGAACAAGTTAGTAATATGTTCACTTTTTTTTTTTTTAGTTAATTCCAATCACCTCAATTGACCGCACGCAGAATGAAGCTGAAAACAAAAGAAAAAAAAATGTTGAATAACAAACCTCGGATGCAGTAACCGTAATTAATCTTTCATCACACTCGGCCACAGCAGCTCCAACACTTACTGTAGCACCTGTCTCACTCTGAAGAGCCTTGACAACTGCTCCTCCCTTTCCAATTACAGCCCCAACCTTGTCATTGGCACAAAGAATTTTAAAGACAATTTCCTGCATCTTTGTATTTGTCTCAAGTATGGGAACCCTTTCAGACTCTATTGACAATGGACGAACCCCTGCAGCATAACTGATGGAACTGTTTGGAAGATTGATGGAACTGTTTGGAAGATTGATAGAACTGCTTGGAAGGTTGATGGAGCTGCTTGGCAGATTGATGAAGCTGTTAGCTAAAGTGGGCATCACTGACTGCCTTTGAGAAAGATGATCCACACGCAGATCCACAGGTAAAGTCTCTTGGGGAACTGCCTCAAGATGTCTGCTTCCACTCACTCTTGTCTTATCAGTGGATGGACAATCCTGAATGCAGCGAGAGACAGCAACCAGCGCTTTCTTAACAGCCAATACATCCCCTTCTATCTGTGAGACAATAGAATCACATTCACATTGGAGAAAAAGCTAAAACACGCTGCTAAGATGGAAAAGTTTCCAGAAAACCAATCAGAATTATAACAATCAGTGATGATGATTTGTGCTTATCCTCTACTAGGTACAATAATCCTTTCGCTTCACAACTGAGAAATTCCCTAAGCGCGCTTCATGGGCTTGAGTTCAAAACCAAAGCCCTCACTGAAGCCTATAATCATTAGGAACATAAAATTTGCAGTTATTCCCCAAACCATATGGTAGCAAACTACAAATCACAATCTAGACCGCTGAACTAGATCCTCAGATTATTGGGTGCAAGAATGTGATCCAAGGACACATTAATATGATTTATCTATGTCAGTTGATACTAAACACAGTGCAATATCATATTCAAAGCTCTTCTCCGGGGTGGGAAAAGTCAAAAAAATATTTTGGTCTCAACACTGGCTTGGCTAGCCTTTTTTTTTTTTTTTTTTTTTTTTTTTGCCCCTTTTAAACAGGGTGGAGGGATTCAAACACAAACTCTAAACCTCAACTTTGAAGGCGGGGGGTGGATTGCGACTAGGCTAAGCCTGCAACTCACACTACTAAGTTTTTCGATGCCAAATTTTTTTCCCTCAAATTGGCAGTCCCAAAGTTTTTAATCCCCAATTACCAAAGTTTTCATAGCTAGAAATTTGTTCAATCTCAAATTTACCAGTTTCCAATAATTAACAAGTTTATTCCTCATATAAGCTCACTATGATGTCCAAGGCATTTCTGCAATACGCTTTACACAACAATTCACACTAATTAAAAACCACAATGGAGGTACTAAAAAACCGAAAATTTACCTCAATCATCTCGTCTGTGGAGGCGGCGCAAGCCGGAAGCTTCTCCGTCAAAACCCTAATTTTACATCCACTATCCTTCCTAATCTTCTCCACCACCTTCCCTCCCTTCCCAATCACCGAACCGGCCTGCGCCGCATCCGCCAGCAGCCGGCACGACACGACCCCGACACCAATACTGACCGCTCCGCTCTCCGCCGCCACCTCCAGAATCCTGTCGAACACCCGCAGCAGCGCATCCTGCGCCTTCGAGACCTCAACTTCCTCGTCCCGTCCCTCGGCGGTCGGGCTCCGCAGCGTGATCTTCGCAGCAGAAGGAGCGCTCGCGGCGACTACGGTGATGACTCGGTCAGGCGACTCGGCGGGGGCGTTCTCGACCCGGATCTTGGCTCCCGCGGCCTGCTGGAGCTGCTTGATCACGCTCCCCGACCGCCCGATCACGCCGCCAATGCGCGACGCGTGGCAGAGGAGGCGGAAGGCCGCTTGTCCCGGCGAAACGCCGAGGGCCGGCGCCGGAGAAGAAGAAGGAGGAGGCTTCTTGGAGCGCTTGGTGGGTCCGTTGAAGGAGTAGGTGTGGTTGGGGTCGGGCATCCGCTTCGCTGGTAGAGTTGCAGAGCGGCTTCCCATAATCTTCCACAACTTTCTCTCTCTATAAATATATATATAAAGCTGTATGTAGAGATTGTTTCTCTCTCTATAATTAAAATTTGTGTATTTCGTGTGGGTTTTGGTTTGTGGCTCTCTCTCTCTGTCCCCAACGAGGGGCGGAGACTTTTTGGAAGAGTTTTGAGAGAGAGAGAGAATCAGACTGGGGAAGAGGGAAAGAATTTTGGTGCTAAAATGCGCCGCGTGGAATTTTGGTTTGAGTAAAGCTAAGGACATCGCTGATATCTTACATCATCAAACATGATTATTTATGTGATTTATCATTTGAGAAAAGATGAAATTCATCTTATTAAATAAAAAAATAAAATTTATTTTTTTCATTTTCACGTAATGCAACGTGGTGAGCGTCAGCTTTGTTCTTTTGGTTTGGTGTGGGCCTACGCGCATGCCGCACTCACCAAGTCATCGGACATCTAAGTCAAGTCAACCATCCAGAGCGTGCTTCCTTTTTTTTTTTTTTTTCCCTGGAAAAACATTTTTTTTAAATAAATATTCTTGTCTAACAATTGTCTTCTTTTTTATGAGATTTGTGTTAAATGGCGTTTTTTAAGAAATTTTTTAATAAATTATTGAAGTTTTTAAAAATTTCTTCAAAACATATTTTTAAAATAATTAGGGGGTGTTTGGTGAATGAGTTTGAGTTAAGGACCCGTTTGGTTGGTAAGTTTGGTTTAAATTAAACTGTATTTTTTTATCATGTTTTTTATCTTTTTTCCAAAAAGTTTTTTATCTTTTCTGAAAAAATCAACAAAAATTACTATTCAAACTTAAAAATCTCAACTCAACTCAAACTAAACTTATACACCAAACACCCTCTAAGATTTTTAAGTTGAGTTTGAGTTAAGTTAAGTTGAGTTTAAAAGTTAAGTGTTTGGTAAAAAGTTTTAGTTGAAAAGTTTAACTTGAGTTGAGTGTTTGGTAAAAAAAATTTGAGTTAAAAAGTTTAAAAAGTGTTAGGGCCCTGTTTGGATGTTAAAAATTTGAGTTAAAAAGTGTTTGGTGAATCATCTCAACTCAAACTCAACTCAAATTTTTCATCTCAATTTTTATTTTTTTTCTAAAAAGTCAATAAAATTTATAATTACTTTTTAAAAAGTCAACCAATTTCAAACTTAAAAATTTCATCTCAACTCAAACACCAAACGGTCTTAAATCCTTATATGTTTAAAAAAATTATAACTAATTTTTAAAAAGTCAACCAACTCCAACTTAAATTTTTAATCACCAACAAACTTACCAAACGGATGCTAACATGCCATTGTAGGTTGTGAATGGAAAAATGAAAAAAACAAAATAAACTAAAATAAAATTTGAACATCAACAACATACCTCAAAGTTTTTACAATATTTTTTACATCGCCATAACATACAACAAGAATAATGTCAATTACTAACTAAATATATAAATATAACACTGATTTTAATTTTAAGTGGATTTATACGATATAAATCACTGATATCTGTCTCACATTATAGAAAAAGACCCAACCCAACCCAACCCAGCTTTAGGCAAATTTTCCATCTTTTGTTTTCAGTTTTTTCACGCCATTAAAGAAACAATGAAACAAAGAGAGAAACAAAAAAAAGATTATCATCTCTTTCTTTTTCTTGTCTTTTCTTTCCTTTATACCAAAGCCGTACCAAACAAAACCAATCTCTCTCTATTTCATACACACTCCCTCCCTTCATACTATTCTCTTTCTCTCTCTCTCTCTCCAAACATCAATGGCGGTTTCTCTCTCCACCATCTTGCGCCTCCTTGCCTCCCCGCCCTCTCTCTACCTCTCCACCAGTCTCCGCCCACCAAAGACGGCGGCGCTCTCTTCCAAGCACTCCGCCTCTGCCCTTCTCCTCAAGCACTGCCATTCCCCCAAGCCGCTCAGATTCTCCACCGCGAAATCCGCCACAATCTCCGCCACCATCGCCGTCGGCGACAAGCTTCCGGAGTCCACCCTCTCCTACCTCGACTCCACCGGCGACGTCCAGACCGTCACCATCTCGGACCTCACCAAGGGGAAGAAGGCCGTCCTCTTCGCCGTCCCCGGCACCTTCACCCCGTCCTGCTCGCAGAAGCACCTCCCCGGATTTGTGGAGAAGTCTGCGGAGCTGAGATCCAAGGGCATCGACACCAGCCCATGCTTCTCAGTCAACGACGCCTTCGTCCTGGAGGCGTGGAAGGAGGACCTCACCAAGGACAGTTTGCCTTGGGTTGGTCGCACAGTAAACCAAGTTTGGTTTACTGTGCAACGGTTCAAAGGCAAGTTGGAACTAAACTCCAACACCAAACAACTTTAGTTGAGTTTGAACTCAAAAATTTGAGTTCAAACTGGTGAGCCAAACACCCTCTTAATTAATTTTATTAAATAGTCAATCAGAACTTGACTATATAATACAATGAATTTTAGAGTCCGTTTGGTGAATGAGTTTGAGTTGAAAATTTTTGTTAACTTTTCAGAAAAGACAAAAACTTTTTAAGAAAAAAACAAAAATTTTTTCAAAAAAAAGATAAAAACTGAGATGAAAAAGTACAGTTTGAACTTATCCACCAAACGATACCTTAGTTTTTATTTGATTAATCGATTTGAATTAAAATTTTTATATTGAACTTTGTTAAATTTTAAAAAACTAATTAAGAAATTAGTTGAATTTTTAGATTAAAAAAAAATAAAAAAATGAGTTAGAATTTTTATATTGAAATTGGTAAACCAAACAAAGGGTTAAGTCAATAAGTGAGTTAATTACTAATTGACAATAATATAAATCACTAATTTTCATAATTAATTTCTGATTAATTATAATTAACTACAATATAAATCACCAATTTTCTATACAATCAGTTACTAATTATGATTTATCCTTAGAAAACCAAAATTTAGCAAATCTCATGTGCAGACAACAACCCACCAACAAACCAACTCCCATCTCTCTTTCTTAACATTGCGTTCTCCTCTTTCTGCTCTCTCTCCTCGACATCGCTATCATTAACATTAGATCTGCTTCAGGCACTTTAGATCTCTCACATCGAGGTGTCTCTTCGTCAAGTCTTCTCTAACGTCGATATTGGGGCGAATTGATGAACCACAAATATGCACTATCTATATATATATATATATATTAACCGGCCATATGTTTAAATGGGTGGCCAAATCCGTTCACCCGACTTAATTTTCCTTTTTTTTTATTAAGGTATTTTTCAATCCATGGTTTTTAATTTTAAAACATCATTTTATCGTGAAACTTTTGTAATATTACATAGATAGTCCATTTATCAATAATTTGTAAAAAAAATTAAACGAAAAAGTGTCTTATGAATGTGACTCGAAACCGTTTTTAATTTTAAGGTTATTTTATAGGGCATGGTCGTGGTAGAGTCCCTTTTATAGTACTTACCGTAGAGATCAATTTTATAAAATGTTAGATCAATTTTAACATTCAAAGATTTAAAAGAATTCACAACTTTCAGAGCATACTTGTGCACTAAATAAAAGTTTCTTAAATAAGAAAAAAATTGATAGGCAACGGAACGGTAGTGGGGTGTTTCCAGTGCCGACAATGAAGGCGACTACTGCAGCACCGCTAGTTGTGTCTAGGTCGTTCAAGGACGAGAAAGGCTCGTTGCGGCGGCAAAGCTCTGTGAGGCCGAGCAAGCAAATGCGCAATGGTGCATCGTCGACGCCAGTGATGAAGGCAACTACTCCGACACCGCTGGTTATGTCAGGGCTGTTCAAGGACGGGAAGGACTCCTCACAGAGGCAAGGCTCTGTGAGGCCAAGCAAGGAGATGCGGCAATGGTGCATCATCGACACCGGTGACTACTCCGGCACTGCTGGTTGTGTCGGGGTGACGAAGGCAAGTACTCCGACGACTACTCTTGAACCTGTTGCACAGGCCATGAATGTAACGACTCATGCCGCACTTTGATATGATATTGTTCATTTTGGATCTCATATTCGCACAATTTTGTTTTTGAACTCACCCAAAAAATGCCTCATACCATTAGAAGGTGATCATTTTACTTATGAACCATCACATATACCTATTCTCAAATAATGTGGGACTGTACATCTTACCATTTTACTTATAGGAACTGTCACAATGAAGCTGCTGTTGCCAGAAGATAGACGAAGATGACCTCGCCAGAAAAGAGGAAGATGCAGCTGGCCGATGGACCTCCATTGATGCTTGAAGGTATGGGGGTGAGGGGGCAAGTGCAAAGAAAAATAAGACTATGTATGTTCAGTGGAAGGTGGGGGGTGAGGCAAGGGTAGAGAAAAAAGCCTCTTTATGGTGGTGGGAGGTGGAAGGTTAGTGACCTTTTTCAGATTTTATTTTTCATTATTTTTTTTAATTTCTTAACTTACAATAGTATGAGCTAATATGTATAATAATTAGAAGACACACATAATATCTTAGCCACTTAATTACATCTAAACGGATTAAAATTAGTCTCTATAGTAGATACTATAAAAGAGATTCTACTACAGTCATTCCCTATTTTATATGTAAAAGATTTTCTTATACCTCTCATTCTATGGAGCTAGCCTTTTACTTTAATGAGGACGTACACCAATAATTTTTTGGAGTAATTGAGTAAAAAACTAAATAGATCACCAAATTTTTAAGGGTATTTGCTCGTTTAGTTCATAAATTATATATATTCTATTATTTTGGTCCCTAAATTATTTGTTTTTTTACAGTTTTGATCCCTAACATTAAAATTTATGTGTTATTTTGTTTTAGTGTATATAATCATGTTTCAATTCCATGTTAACATGTAATTTTACAAAAATAATAACACTAAGTATAAAAATTTCCCACTCATTTTTATTAAAACCCTTAAAAACTAATGGCCTGTTTGGTGAGTCAGTTTGGACTCAATTTTTTAAGTTCAAACTGAACTCAAACCGTTTGGCACAAAAGTTCAGTCCCAACCTATAGTTGGACCGTTGCACAGTAAACCAAACTCGGTTTACTGTGCACCCAACCCTCCCTTCCTCTTGCGCTATCTCACAGTGATTGATCACTGTACAAATTCCCGGTGGCGTAATCCGACGTCGTATTGACGGCACTCCAGAGCGTCCCGTCCACAATCTGATCGAACATCGGTGGCGAGTTCAGCCGTCGAATCCGCCATAGAAGTAGGTCGTCCGGACCATGTACTTGACCCCGCGATACACCAGTGCAACATAGCAGAACTTGTGGCCGGGATCGTTCGGGAATGATCGGACGGTCGAGAGGTAGGGAGCAACCACCGGAACTGAGATGGTCAAGGGGGAGAGAGAGAGGGGGAGGAGAGAGAAGAGAGAAAGAATGAAGAAGATGAAGAGGGGGGACATTGTTGGTGGTGGAGAGGAATTGGCATGTGAGACCTAAAAGGATTAACAGAATAAAAACATAATGAGAGAGAGGTTTTAGAGAGAGAGAGAGACAGAGAGTGGATTTGGTCTGGTCTGGTCTGGTCTGGTTTGGGTGGGTTTGAAATGGTGGTGTAGAGAGAGAAAGAGAGGAGAGAGAGAGTTGAAAGGGTCTAAGGTTGAGTCAAGCAAGAAAGGAACAGGAGATGGAGTTGGCGAAGAGGAAAGGTATCCAACAAAAAGTACCTTCCCTGAGCAGGAGTTGCAGAAGAAGAAACGGAAGAAGAGACGGAGCCATTGGAGGCTCCGCCGTTCTCGGCGGCGACGGCGGAGAACGAGGACAAGGTTGCGAAGCCTAGAGGAAGAGGAGGACGAGGAGGTGGTGGCGGCGGCCATGGCGACGGTGTGCCTGAAGGTGATGGAGGTGGGGCCGGAGACGGGAGAGAATTGGGAAGGTTGTAGGAGAGAGAGGGAGAGGAGAGAGAAGCGATGGAGATGATAGATATCATATTTAGGATAAAAAAATCTTAAAAATATTATAATAAATATAATTTTTGTGATAAATATTATATTTGAATGCACAATAAAATTTATGTGAACGGAGCATCTAAACCGTTTAAAACATATGAACTGTTGAAAATTTTATGTAGTCGATTCGGGATACGCGAATAAGGATTGTTTCCTTAGCAACTACGATTATTATTGTATTTTATGGCTATGTAAAAAATATTGTAAAAACTTTGATGTATATTGTTGATGTGTGTTTTTATTTTAGATTATTTTGTTTTTTCCATTTTTTCATTCACAACCTACAATAGCATGTTAGCATCCGTTTGGTAAGTTAGTTGGAGACGAAATTTTTAAGTTGGAGTTGGTTGACTTTTCAAAAACTAGTTAGAATTTTTTTAAACATATAAGAAAAAAATAAAAACTGATATGAAAATTTTGACTTGGAACCTAAGTTACAAACACACCTTTTATCAAGTTAAACTTTTTAACTTAAACTTTTTTACCAAACACTCAACTCAAGTTAAACTTTTTAACTCAAACTTTTTACCAAACACTCAACTCTAAAACTCAACTTAACTTATCTTCAACTCAACTGAAAAATCTTAACTCAAACTCATTCACCAAACACCCTCTAAAACCTTCTAAACTTAATATTATAATTTTTTAAAAAAAATTTTAGTTATAATACAATTAGGATACGATTATCTATGTTAAATATCAGAAATCGTCCGTGAATTTTATTGTGAGGGACCAAACTTGTCAAAAAACAAAAGTTCAGGGACTAATTTATCAAAATCAAAAGTTCAGAGACTAAAGTGACAGAATATTTATGGTTCATGAACTAAATGGACAAATTACCCTTTTCAATAATGGCAAAATCTTGTTCCATCAAATTGACAATTTGAAATTGTTGACGCTATTTTTCGAATGCAATGTTTAAAACCAAAAATCATGAACAGGATGATGTTAGATGTATAATCCATACTATAAATTTGGGAGTCACAATGCAGAGGGGGTATGAGATTGTCAATCCAATCTAATTTCTCAATCCCAAATCAATATGGGTCTACCATTTCCACTCCTATTTCAAGAAGGGGGAAACAAAAGAAGGTAAACAATAGATTGACTCTAATTTCTCACTCATGGTAAGTAAATGTGACCCTGATGTATCACTAATGTATCATGTAAGGGTATTTTGATAACCACTTCTATTTAAAATTTGTGATTAATTACAATTACTCCCAAATTATGACCCTTGTAACACTTTATCCCGAAGTATTTAGCACCAATCATCATTTGTGCGACATGTGTCTTTTCTGTTAAAATTTTTAATATAATGATCTGTTTTATTCACAATGTGTTTTTCCTATAGAACGGGTGCTTCATTTTGAAATTTGAAAGAAAAAATGTTACAAGAGCTATAGTTCAAGGGAAATTCGTTTTTGTAATTAAGACTTTAACTTTTTCATGGTGTAAGGAAAAAGGTTTGGATAAGAACTCTCAGGTTTGAAATATGATAATGTGTTTATTTATTTCTAATAAACGAGAGCCATGAGTCCTACACTAGGGGAAAAAAAAACTAGTATTTCAAATTTTAAAACCCAAATAAAGAAAAATTGAAACAAATATACTCATGTTCATAAATAATCAAAAGAAAGAGAGAAATATTAAAAAAAAAACCTAATGTTTTTAATATTTCTTACGTTATTAGTTTAGTCAAAAAATTTTGATTTAAGTAATACCTGAAAAAATTTCCTAGTTCCTCCCTTATCAAACAAATTGTGTGTTAAAAAAAATTTATCTAGATAATCACCTTTTTCAATCTATTAACCCACATTATATAAATTTCTTATTCTTGATCAACATGACACAATTTTAGTTAACTTTAGTTTAATTTTACGTCATAATTTAATGTTAATTTTTTATGTCATGTTGATACAGTGGTTGCTAAATTTGTATTATTCAGATATTTTCCCAAAAAAAAAAAAAGGAAGAAGAAGAGAGAGAGAGCATTTGAGTCCGCCCGATTTAACTATTCACATACATCACTAAAGCGAAGGCTTTGTTTGGATCGTATGTTGATTTTCGAAAAGGAAAATTTTCTTATTTTAAATTTTTGAGAATAAAATGGTATTTGGATATATAGGAATTTTTTTTCTTGAAAACAAAAGGCTAACTATTTACCATTCCAATAAATAAATAAATAAATAAATAAAGCTAACTATTTACAAAATGATAACAAGCACAAAAGAGAGGAGATATTTGAGTCCGCCTAATTTGTTATGCCTAAACTCTTCTACTATAATGTCAAAACAAATGAGTCCAAAACTCAAACTTCATACTCAGAACTTCAAAACAGGTTGATATTCAACACATCTGATGGTTAGAAAGTCTCAACAACATCAAACTTCGTACCCGGGATTCACTTTCTGTTGCACATCTCCATAACTCTCCAACTCTTCCATGTCCTCCAAACTCCCCAAGAAAAGAGGCAACCTTTGGTGCAACTTGACCGGTTGAATCGAAAGAATCCTGTTCTTCCCATCGGATCCTTTCCCTCCAGCTTGCTCCACTAAAAAGCTAAGTGGGTTTGCTTCGTACACCAAACGAAGATGGTCCCTCGGATTCATTGCCACCCCGCCATACAAAAGAGTTCGATGGAGATCCGCCACCAGAGAACAGATGTACCGCGCTGAGTACTTCTTGGGGTACTTTCCTTTGCCTTGCCTTACTGTGTCTATGTATTTTCTTAGTCCTTCAGGCCAGTCGAAGTATCGAGCATCGTTTACAGAATAGATTTGGCCTGTGGGAAGAGAGATCATTAGTAGAATGTAAAAGGATTTTTCTATCTTTCATTCCCTTAACAAGTCATCTTCAAACCAAATTTATAACAGAATTCATAGCAATGAAATGGTTTGCTAGTCGATTTTGTTTGAAAAGAAGTTGACTTTTGGAATGGTTTAACTTTTGATGTACACCACTTCCAAATACAAGATGTAGAAATTCTCCTATTACATTTTGCCCGGAAAATTATAACTAAATTAATCCAGTTTACTCTTTACGCAACAGAGTGTAACCATTGAGAACCATGAACCAAACACGCATTTTTTGATAACCATAAGTCTGATACGTTACCTCGAGGAGGAATTTTAATGTTCGGATGCGTGAGAATGAAATCGCCAGTCGAATGGTCCAGCGTGAATGCATGTGTTCCGGAGCCAAAACTTGTGCAGAATATTGTGGCAGATGAGTAGAGTACATAGCCAGCGGCCACAAGTCTTGTGCCACTCTGAAGTGAATTCAGCTGAGCCTTTTCCTCCGTTGGCAGGTGATCCAGTCCAACTAGGCGATTATAGACCCCGAAGATTGTTCCCGTGGGAATGGAGGCATCGATATTTCGAGAGCCATCTAGAGGATCTGTTACCACCACAAATTTTCCTTCATCATTTATCCAAATTGGAGTATCATCTTCTTCGGAAGCCATGACGGCGACTTTCCCGGAGTTCCTAAGAGATGACAAGATGATCTCATTCTGTAAAGCAAGAAAGACAGGTAAACAACAACAGCATTGAAAAATAGTTGCACAATTTTCGTTTGTGGAAACTTAAAGAGGTTAATATTTCATTTTTTGGTCAACACTAGAAAAATGCTTGGTGAATGTTGTTACTCCTAATTCAGCACTTGTTTGGAGCAAAGATTTGGATTGAACTTTCCAAATCGAAAGTTTCGCTTTTTCAAAATTTCTCTCTCCTAAACATCAATTCAGTTTAGATTCCTAATTTGAATTGGATTTTTCCGGCCCAAACTCATGCTCCAAACAAGAGCTAGTTAACAAAATCGAGATTCTCTTATAACTAACTATAGATTTTTCTTTCTTATTTTTAGTGAAAAGGGACTTTCAACGTAACTTAGTAGCTCATTACTATATATACAACACAAACACACAAACATTTCCAGCAACTAAGGGTCCGTTTGGATCATAGGTTCAAACCTACAATTCATACTGTAAATTCAAAATTTTTTGAGCGAAGACGCTGCAAAAAATAATAATAATAATAATAAATTTGGGTTTAAAACAGCGAACAAGAGCTAATTTTCCATAGAACTCAACTAGCACATTTCCTTAAATTTTGTCAATAAAAGCAACTTCATTCTCTGAAATTCCTTGCATCCACCAGAACACTCACCGAGACGATATCGAGCGGCTTCGGCGCATCCCTGCCGGAGCCACCGGTCCCCGCGGCGGCGAGGACAGACGACTGTCCGATGATGCTGGAATTGAAAGGAGAAGCCACGAGAGCGGCAATTCTCTTGCAGGCGTATTGCAGGTGATACAACAATACGACCAGATCGTCTCCGGCGTCGATTCCGCCTTTGCCCACGTAATCCATCAGCGTGGAGAACCCGGTGTCAGCGCTTGACGAACCCACCGCCCGTGGTGGTTTTGATCCAACGGCAATCCCAGAAAGAGAGGACGCTATTGATCTTCTTGTGGGTGTGTGATTGGGTGTTGTTCTTGAGGAGAAACAAAAATGGTTTCTTAGCGGCAAATTGTGGAGGTTACGGTGGGAAAATAGCGGTGGGCATGAGGATGATGATATTGTCGTTGGGGTGGGCTGCATAATATGTAATGAAATATGTTTGTGTGTGTGTGTGTGTGTGTGTGTGAGAGAGAGAGAGAGAGAGAGTAGTTATGGAAGTTGACTAGAGTATTAACGACGTTCTGTAAATATCAATTTGGGTTTTGGAGATCAGAAGATAAGCTTGCTGGGTTTATAGAGTCAGAGAGTTGGATAAGGGGTTTTGGTTTGGACCCATATTTCTTTAATTGTTTTGGGACTAAGAGGACAAAATAGAAATCCAGAAATATATAATATTATTATAGTAAAAAAAAAATTTTTAAAAAAGGTTTAAATTGATAGAAATTTTATTTTTTAAAATTTAATTCATCTTTTTGTTCTAATTCTTTTAAGAAATTTGATATTTTTTTAACTTTAAATTGTTTTATTTAATTTTTAAGTCAATTATTATTTAAAAAAGGTTTTGAGAGATTTAAATTTTGATATATTTAATTATTTATTCCTTGTTTGGATCACCTGTCTAATTTGAATTTTTTACTTAAACATGTGTGTTTAGTTGACAATAAAACATTCAACTATATTCAAATTGTTTAAATATTTCAAAATAATTCAACTCAAATCCAAACATGTTCTACGTTTTTAGTTTTCAGAATTATGTTTTTTAATTTGAAAATAAAATTCTCAGGTACTTTCAAAGAGAATATTGTGTTTGGTAATTGTTATGTAAAAATATATATTTTTTTAAATAATGAATACATGTTTGGATAAAAAGATTTTGAAAACTTTTTTTTTTTTTTTTAACATTTAACTTCAATGGTTTACCAGTGTCAAGATCGGGTTTCAAGATAGGAGTCGGGTTTCCAAACTGAGGTTGAAGTCGAGTTTAAAGATCTGGTCAGGGTTAAGTTTCAGATAGGCATCAGAGTCGAGATTGAGATTTTGGACAGGAGTCGAGGTCGAGTTATAGGACAAGCATCATGACCAGGTTTTGAGAACAGAGACAGTATCGGGATTTGCCACTGGATTCGCAGTCGGGATTTGGAATATAGGTCGGGATCTGGTTTAGAGATTGAGGATGGGGTTTGGTTTTGGGATAGTAGTCGGGGTTGGGAGTCCGGATTGGATTTGGGACAGTCTATTATCTTGAAATCCAGCCCCGACTCATGTCCCAAAACTCGACCCTAACCATGATCCTAAAACGAGACCCAGCTTCAACCCTTGTCTTGAAACTTGAACCGACTTGTGTCAAAACACAACTCCGACCTAGAAACCCAACATGACCTTGACCTGGTCCTAAATCCTAACCTGAACTCCCATCAAAAATCACAATCCCGACCTTGAGGTTAATCCTGAAACCTGACCTTGACCCATGTCTTAAAACTTGACTCCGAACCAGACTCGGTCCCTAATCCTGGCCATACTACAAAAACCCAACCCCGAGCCATATTCTAAAAACCAACCACGACCTTGATCCCATCCCGATCCTCGTCCCAAAATGTAACCTCGACCCTAATCCAAATGCTAACCTTGAAATCCTATCCCGACCCCAACTCCGAATCCGAACTCGAATCCCTCCCCTTATCTCATTTTTAGATTTATTATTACATAATATTGATCTACATGCACTTTTGTAAAAATGCATCATAGTAAAACTTTGTTTTAAAAAAATTGAAGACTACAAAGTGTTTAGACTATATATGATTTCACAAGCGTGGTTTCAACTAGTAACTTAGAGGTAACAATGCTATTTTCATTAGATATGAGCAAATATGAAAATATGATATCAATAGAAATATCAGTAGTTCAATTTGACAAAAAATTTGGAGATATTATTGACGTTAGTATTGGAAAAAAATACAGAAATTTACTTCAAAATTAATTTCTACTATTTTAGGATAACACAAGCATTTAAAAAATATATAAATACACAAATTTTACATATGAAACAATCTTATATCTTAAGGGCCTGTTTGGTTGGGTGGGGGGGGGGGGAGGGGGGTTTGGGGACGAAATTTTGTAAGGTGGGATAGAAATGTGTATTTGCTTGTTTGGGGAGGACTTTTGGAAATAAATTGCGATATAGCAAGTAGTGTAAAAATTTGTTATGTGTTCGGAAAAAAATATACAAAATGGACATTGTTTTGTTCGTATCGTCATTGTGAGTATTTATTTATTTTTTTGAACTTAGGGGTGGGGGGTGGGGATTTGAGCTTTGTACCTTTAGGTGAAATCATGTGTGGTATTACTATTAGGTTATGCCTGCAATCACTTTTTGTAAGCATTTTGATATAAAAATAATCTTATTTTTATTTGAATGAGAAAAAGTGAGATGTAAAATTAAGAGTTTTGTATTAGATGATAAAATTCCGTTTGAAAAAGTTTCCACAAACGATACCTAGATATCAAAGGAATTCCTATAATGTTTAAACATGATTACGAAGCTATCTTGATTTAATCAATATTTGATACCATGACATGTTCTATTGTCTCAACTTTTATGTGTTGCCTTTTATTTTTTTAATTTCTTTTGTTTTTGAAGAAAATGACAATCCGAAATTTCCACTGAAATTTCCGACATCTCTCCAAAATTTCTCTAGATAATTTTGAGCATTGCACTAAACTTTTTTCGATATCTATATTTTGTGATATTTCTAATTTTATATCTAAAGATATTTCAGTACTTTTCAAATGCAAAAATTTCTCGAAATCATATAAATATGTGGGACGGTTTTTTTTTTTTTTTTTTGGTGTGTGGGTATTTTCTAGTTCTAGGAAAAAAAAAAGAATTAAAAAGGGGAAAAAAAGAAAAAATGTCAAAAATTCCCCTGAGCTAGTGTCAAGATGTCCCTGAACTTTGAAAAGTGCATGTCATGCCTCCTAAATTTTGACAAGTGTGTCATAATGCCCCTTATAACAATTTCCGTCAAAAATTTGGACAGATTTGCACATGCAAAGCATATGAAAAGGGTAATATTGACAATTTATTCAATTTCTTAGCTAATCCAATTGATTCACCTTTACTTAAAAAAACAAAAACAAAAAGAGAAAAAAAAAAAAAAAAAAATTGATTCTTTCTTCCACACCTATGTTCCCCATTGTAAGTATTGATCACAAAATCCTTTGTCTCCTTAAATGTCGTTGCATAACAAACCCATGGACACCCAGGACCTTTGCACACTGCTCTAACCCTATCTGGGTCATTTTTCTTGAAACTTATGTCCTTGCCAACAGAAATTGCATACTCCCTCACTGCTTGAAGCTAGCACACCTGTGAACTGTAAAACTGTCTATTGCTTAATTGGATTAGTTAAGAAATTAAGTGAATTGTGAATTTTACTCTTTCCAAGCGCCTCGCACGTGCAAATACGTCCAAATTTTTGAAGGAAATCATTACGAGGACAATATGATACATTTATCAAAATTTAGAAGATACAACATATATTTTTCAGAGAATACCTCGACACTAGTGACAAAGTTTCGGGTGAATATTTGACATTTTTCCAACCCAAATAAAAAATAAATAAAAAAAAAAAAAAGAAAGGGCTCTATTGGGGTTCTTTCAGCGCCCTCTACCACGGACACCAAGAGGTGGAACGAGAAGGCGACGCTGGCGAACAGCGAAGCCAGCCTCCTCGCCTTCCTCTCCCAAGTCCTCACTCTCACTCTTGCTCCCAATTCCCAATTCCCAATTCCCAACTCCTGAATAACAAACCCTAACTCCGCCTCTCTCATATACTTCCCACGCCGATTTCCGATTTCCTCGCCTCTCTCTTTCGCAATTTTCAAGTAAGTTTCCTACTCTCATCTCCGATTTCAACTTTCATTTGCAATTTCCTGATTTCATTTGCTTGAGTTATCATATATAAGCATATATACAAATATATATATATATATATATGTGTGTGTGTGTGTATTGAAACAGTCTAGAAAATAATGGCGGCCCTCTTTTAGTTTTAAGTTAACATTGAATCAGGCGAAATGAAAACTCGTATTGGCTTGCTTTCAATTGTTTCCCAGGGAGCAATTTCATTGTCGTTGGTTTGGGGTGACAACTGAGAATGGAGACGACGGAGAAGAAGACTGAAGAAGAAGAGATAAAGAAAAACGAAAAGGAAAAGGAAAATGAAAAGACAGAAGAAGAAGAATTCTCAGCATCAGAGATTGAGTACGTGAGCTATGGCGGAGAGCACCACTTGCCTCTCATCATGGGACTCGTCGACTCCGAGCTCAGCGAGCCCTACTCCATCTTCACTTACCGCTACTTCGTCTATCTTTGGCCTCAGCTCTCTTTCTTGGTACTTTTATTTATTTATTTATTTATTTAATTCTTTGGATTTCTCTAGTTTACCAAAGATTTGATTTTTTTATTTTTTGGGGGCAGGCGTTTCATAGAGGGAAATGTGTGGGAACAGTGGTGTGCAAAATGGGAGAGCATAGAAACACATTTAGAGGATATATTGCCATGCTGGTTGTGATCAAGCCCTATAGAGGAAGAGGCATTGGTATTAACTATGATTTTGTTGTTTTTTGTAAACACTGTTGCTTTCGATTTGATCAAATATTTTCATTGGGTATTTGTTGAAAAACCCAACTTGAATTATGAAAAAAAAAAGTGTTAACTTTGATGATTAATGCTGTGATTTCAGTTTTCTAGATGTACAAAAACTTGATATTGTTCTACTGCTCTTGGGAATAGGTGATATGAATGTTTGGAGAAATGCTAGTAGTCCTTTATGAATTCTGTGAGTATTTTTATGTGTTCACATGCTTTGCTGAAAATTTGCTCAAGTTCTTTATGAATTCTGTGAGTATTGGTATGTGTTCATATGCTTTACCAAAAATTTGCTCATGTATGCTAGTTTGCGATGTCAAAGTTTGTTTGTTTGTTTGTTTGGATAATAATGATGTTAAAATTTGTTAGATAAAATGGATGTTCTTTATTCATTTTCTTTCTAGAACAACCTATGGTAGCAAACTTGCAAAATGAATTTCCTTATCGCACTGATGATCATTGTTCCCAACCCTGTTTCACCTTAAGTATTAATCAAAGTTATGTCTTGGTCTTCAAGTTATATCTTGCACTAAAACGCAGATGCTATCATTTTTTTTTTCCAACCGGTTTGCTTCTGTGGAATTTTTTCCTAGTTATTTACCAAATATTTTTTCTGGCTACTTCTATTCTGTTGGAAATTATATGCCCTCTCAATCTTTTCCTTGATATATCTTTCTTTTTGTTTTGGAAATGCAGCTACAGAACTTGTCACCAGATCTATTCAAGTGATGATGGAATCAGGTTGTGAAGAGGTATGTCAACATGTTAATGGTCCTTCCAGCTTTGCATCACTTATGTTCAGGAAAAGAAAATGATAACAGTGGAAAAATGAAATTAGATGAACAGGAAACATGGAATTTTTTGCTTCTGTTCTTTTGGTTGATTATTTTTGTTTCACTTCCTTTTTATCTCCATAGTCCATGCTTCTTAAAAGAAGCAATTTAGTGCAGGAAAATATGAATCAATTTAAACAATCGTTGACTCTTGTTTTTTGTGTTTATTTTTTTGTTCCTTGAACCTTTAGATTTATTTACCTTATGCTTCATTAAGAAATAATTGACATCTTCCCTGTAACCTTCCCATATGTTCATTTTTGAGTTGTTAAAATTGGTCAGTGTTACCATACTTGTGAAAATTGTGTCAGCATTATTCATCTCAATTTGGTAGTAAATTAAACGACCAATACTTGTCTTGGTATTGAATCTTTTTCTTTTTAATTCGAAAGAATTATTAAAAACAAGAAGATAAAGGAATAAAGTTCATACAAAAGCTACTAGAAATTCATAAAGATCAAAGACCATGGAAAATGAAAAACTAATTTCCAAAGCTAGCAAAAACTAAGGGCTTGTTTGGCAGGGCTTCCAAGAAGCTACTTTTGGCTTCCTAGGTCCAAAAGCTGCTTCTGGAAGTGTTTGGATGATAAGTCAGAAGAGCTTCTAGAAAATGCAGCTTTTGGTAAAAGCTCTTTTGAATAGACTTTAAAACTTATAACAAAATTATTTAAGTTAGACATTATAAACTACTTTTTAGTATTTATATTACTTACTATGAAACTTTAAAATAATTTTGACCTTATAAGCTCTTTGGCTCCAAACACGTACTGAAAAGGTATATATTTTACTTTTCTTCTTCTACTGGCTAAAAAACAAAAGCAAAAGCTCTTCCAAACGGGCCCAAGTGTCTAGAAGGAACAACCTTTGAGAAATTTTTGCTATTTGTGTCATTTGAACCCATTTTCCACTTTTAGCCCTAATTTTATAGGATAATTTCTTTTCGGAGGCTTTATTCATTTCCTGGCTCAATTTTCCAATGTTCGCTAATTTAACTCGAGAATTTGAAGGCTACTGCTCGTAATATAGGAGGAATCTATCCATTTTTTTTTCTTTTACATGTTGTTATGGATTGTAAACCATATCATATTTTGTTGTGTGTCATTAAGTGATCAGGTATATGCCAATTAAAAGAAGTCAATTTGGCCCACCGGTTGATTTAAAGGCGTTGGCCTTTGGACTATTGAAGAAGTAAAGGTCACGTGACCTTTGGAAAATCATAAAACCAAAAGTTTGGCTATATATAGCCTTATTTCTAGTCTGCCACCATCTGTAAACACACCAAGGAAGCCCAGCTCTAAGCAAAGCTATAGAAGCTTTCTCTTGTTCTCTTCCTTTAATTTTGGCTTATATTAGTGAGTGAGAGGTCCTTTAGAGAGCTTTTCGAGGGAGAAAGGTGCTTTGGTTCCAAGAGGGGTTTGGGTGAGAGTGCTCTTGGGGTGAAATTGGGCTTTGGGTTGTGAGTCGAATTTTCCGGCGGCTTTTGTACAATCAACTTTACAAAGTGAATTTTCTTGAGCTCTTTGATTGTGGTGTAGGCTCATCGCCAAACCACGTTAAACCTCTAGTCTTTTTTCTGTGCTTACTAAAATCTTTTTTTTAAAATTTTTTTTTGTCCATATAATATCTACTTCCTTGGCCTGTTTTTGGATGGTGTCAGCAAGGCTATTTATAGCCAAACTCTTGACTTTTGTGATTTCCCAAAGGTCATATGATATTTTCTTCAATATTCCAAAGGCCAATGCCCTTTAAATCAACCGGTGGTGGGTCAAGTTGGCTTCTTTGATTGCCATTTACGTGGCTACTTGGATCCACACAGCAATGTTCTATCTATCTTACCTTTGCTATTTGCAATATGATTGCAGTAGAAAACCTGCTTTGCATTTAAGTTCTCACTGAACAGCATTATAAGACGTGTGTGGTCTTTGTTTTATATGGCAACTCGCAATTTATCAAAGGTAGCTACCTTTCACTGTCGTCAGCTCTTAAATTTCATGAACATCATAACCTACTAGCGAATTTGGGATACGAAATGGTTCCCTAGTTCACAAATTCTTCCAATAGTAGCGACATACAGTTGAAATACTTAGCATCGGCAGGCTTGCTATGTTTTCTTTGTGGCTCATTTGTTTAACTGAAGATATCTATGCCGTTCTGATTTCCTCATTCCCTTATTTTTGGGTTCAGTTAGTCTGAAATTTTGGATCAAACATGTTATACTTGTGTTCAACGTTTGTCACATTCTTGTCTTGTTAAGGTGACATTAGAGGCAGAAGTAACGAACAAAGGAGCGCTGGCGCTATACGGTCGTCTGGGTTTCGTAAGGGCAAAGCGGCTCTTCCGCTATTACTTGAACGGAGTTGATGCTTTCCGTCTGAAGCTGTTGTTTCCCAGTCCAGTGTTACAGTCTTCCCTGTCTATGTTGACAGACTCGGATAGCGGCCATTGGCATAATGATCACATCCCGATTGAAGAATGTTCCGAGGTTCATTGAGACATATCGTTTCAAGAATTCCTAGCTTCATACGTGTTCAACCACCCCTACTTCTACTGCATAGGGGAGTCGTTGATGAGGTGATATTAATATTCAATTGTAAGTTCTAGCTTACAGTGTCTTTTATTGAGATAGTCAGTTTTTTGGAGTCCCCATCTTCCGACGAATGCCTTCATCAGCGGCACTAGTCATGAATTTTATTTATATTTTGATTTTAAATAAACCAAAGTTGTAGATTGAAAAATTGATTCGACCAATGTAAATCTTGATACGAACCATTTATGGTTATGTTAATTTGCCATAATTTTGGGTTATGTGCAGTTGGAGTAAATTGATTAGTTTTAATGAAGTTTGAAATTTTAGTTTATTGTCATCAATAGGAAGTCTTAAGAGTTATTTTGGTTTATCATGAGTTTTTAGTGTGGCTCTTGGGAGTTTGAAGTTATTTGGAAGTCATAAAGTTATATATTAATGTATGGAAGTTAGTGTAGCTTGTGGGATTTAGTTCATATGTCCTCTTATTTGTGTCATCATTCTTGTCCCTCCAATGATAATATGATATGTGTGTAACTAACATAATCTTTTAACTGAAATTTTTTTTTATATTGTAATTAAATATACATCTTTAATTGACTTGTCACGAACTTATTGGAGGGACATGAATAAGGGAACACAAGAGTTGGATCCATAAAGGTCTAGCAATCCATTTTCTAAGTAGTTATCAGAATTGTCATTTTGTCAAATATCAATTGAAGATGTTAACACGTTCATTTTACATTCTTTTCGAAGGCTCTAGTGGTGTTTGAAGTCTCTCAAATCTACTCTCTCTCACCGCCTCTTTATTTCTCTCTCTGAACTCCGACCCCCTTTGACGCCTGATTCACACTCGCTCCGCTGGTGGTTGCTGGGAAGGGCCGCGAACTCTACCATGGATAATTTGGCCGACAATGGACTTATGCTTTTGGAGTTCATATTTGTCTGGGAGGGAAGGGACTGGCTTGAGGCTGAGTGTCTGCCTTTTTTTTTTGCCCCCCTTAATTTTCTCTCTCAATTTTGGCCATAATCAATATAACATGAAACCTTTTATTTTCCTTTGATAAAAAGTGATACGTCAACGGTTACATATTGTAATTGCCTAACAAAAATTTCTGTTGGATTTTCGACTTAGGCTATTTTTTTTATGTTGCTGGACTATGCTGTAGCTTAACAAGTTTGAGATCTTGAAATTCTTTTGAGAAGGAAAAAAAAAAAAGAAAAAAGGAAGGGTAAAAAAGTCTACAAAAAGCAAGTTGACATTACAGAATAAAGCGAAAAAGTGAAAAAAATGTATTGCATGGGGTGGCCTACCAATCTCTCTCTTGAACAAGCTTTTCATAGTAAGGTATTGTGTTTGTAAATACTAGTCTAAAGCATGTGATACATATATGATAGACATATTTAAGAGAATTAATCTAGGTAGGGGAAATTAAATTAATAAGTTAAAAAATAGAGTTAAAAAAAAACGACGTACTTGAAAATTAAAAAAAAAAGAAAAAAAATACTAAAAAGATAAAATAACTAAAATGTAAAAAAAAAAAAAAATGACTGATGCAGAAAAAATGACTAAAATGAAAAAAAAAGCCAAAAAAGAAAAAAGAAAAAAAAAAAAGAAAACTGAAGGGCTACAAAAAAAAGGACTAAAATTAAAAAAAATTAAAAAAAAGGCCAAAAGAAAAAGAAAAAGAAAATTAGACTAAAAAAAACAAAAAAGTATTTTGTAAAAAACACATCGTTTTGGACGAAGGTGAAAGTGCACAGTAATGCACTTTCACATTTCTTATATATGCATAGATTATACTAATTAAAATCACATTATAATAAAAAAAAATACATAACAAAACTAGTCAAGTCTTAATTAGTCTAATACTAATATTAGTGGAAGTCGTGCCAACCATTTAAAGTTACTATCACTTTTTTTTTTTTTTTTGGTTAAATAAAGTTGCTATCACTTACCCAACGCGTTAGCAATTTCTCAGTCCAATACCAAAACTGAAGCCATGCAAAGCAAATGATTCTCATTTTAAGTCGTTATATTACTATTTTCGTATCACAACGTGCTAGTGATGTACCACAATAATATCGTTTCTCATTTGAAATAAAAATAATAACAAATCCTACACCCTACGATGAAGTCTTGCATGATTTTACTATTAAACTATGTCTACAACCTTATATTATTAAAAAAAAAAAAAAAAAAAGGCTAACATTAGAGTAAGCCTCTTCCTTCTGTCTTTTTAAATATATGTATATATGTATATATATATTTTTACTAGCTAATGCCCAACAATGATATTTTGTGCCCATGATCTTCAACACATAATGCTTTAGATATGTACATACAAACACACAAATGAATACCATATGAAGTCATTATTACTTCTCTAATATACAATTATTAATGTCCTAGTCAAATCTCCTATTTTAACCTATTTTACTGAGAATATCTATGATTCTACTCGGAGCATGGAAATTGGGAGCTAAAATCCTGATGTTCACCAGGCTGTTTATTCACGTCTTATCCATTTTTTTGACTTTGTTCACAAAAGGACGAGATCCACATTATCTTTAGCTTTTGGCACTTTCCAATGTGGCTATTTACTCTAGAAATATTTAAAATGAAACACCGATGACGTATTCTGATTATCATTTAAAATTTTAATCTTTTTCTTCAAACAACTTCATATAACACGTAAGTGTGCATTTCCATTTAAATCTTAGGGTCCGTTTGGTAAAATGGTTTAAGTTGAAATTTTTAAGTTTAAGTTGGTTGACTTTTTAAAAACTAGTTATAATTTTTGTTGACTTTTCAGAAAAAGATAAAAACTGAGATGAAAAAGTACAATTTAATTTGAGTTGAACCGTTTTACCAAACAAATCCTTAGCATGCGTTTAGAATACGAGTTTAAGATGAAAATTTTAAATTAAAATTAATTAACTTTTTAAAAATTAATTAATATTTTTATTAACTTTTTAGAAAGAGATAAAAATAAACCTTAAAAAAAAAAAAAAGTATGAACCTTCCATTTAAACTAACCCTTAATTGTTGTCATTAATTGGGGATACTCTGCAACATTCTGTTAAATTCAGGGGAGATTTATCAAAATTACAAATTTAGTAAATAACGAGTTTAGTGCCCGTGCTTTGCACGGGAGGGAAGAAAAATGAAAAATGAAAAAAACTAACTAATATATAATAAATACAGTTGATTAAGATATAGATTATAATTACATTAAGTATATTTTTTTAATATTTATTATTATAATATTAAAATACATACGTTTATGTTTATATTAAAACATCTGAGTTATATATACAAACAAACATATATAGATATATGTTTATAAATAAAAGTCTTGGAAATCTTATAGTTTTTGCTGAGCTGTCGTCAATCATGTTTAATCTTCTTCAGCTTTTCTTCTGATCTGTTACAATAGAAAATCAAAATTTGTTATTTTATACTTGTTTATGAAATTGATGTAAGCATAATGACATAATATATAATTATATGTAATAGATTATCATACCTTGTTTTTTTTTGTTTTTTGGATAAATCAGCTGAAGATGGTTGTATTTCTGGTATAGGATGTTCGCTGAGGACTGAAATAATAAGAAATTTATTTATACAATAGTTATTTAATTTATGCAACTTATATATTTACAAATTTTTTTAATTTATTATTTGAATTTGTTATTTTAAACTGATGTTTATTTTTAATATTATAATTTAATTATGATGATTTATTTTTTATTAAGATAAAAACGTTTTTTGGTTTTTTTTTTTTTTGTGTAAATTATTCATAAATGGAGGACATATATTTTTTTGTTTGTAATTTTTTTTATTACTATTAATATGTTTGTCTAATTTTATTTCTTGAAAGTCTCTGAATATGAATTATATGATTTGTTAAATATATTTAGTAAAATAATATTGTATATAATAAATTCTTTAAATTTGGACTTATAAATTTTTTTTATAATTTTTTAAATTTGTTGTTAATTTCATTTTACAACACATGTTATATCATTAGGAGGAAAAATTTGATGGATATTAAGGAAACATATAAATAAATATGATATTTTATTTGGTTAAATTTAATCAATTATAATTTATGATATCTTATGAAAATACTAATTTGCATTTTAATTTTCTAAGTTTTTTTTTTCATATAAAAAATTATATTCATTAGATGGAACAATAACTAACTTAAGTTATTTATGTTCTTTATAAACTATCAATTTTCTGCAATACAAATTCAATCTAATTAAAAATGTATATGGAAGAAGGTATTTAATATTACATTATCAGATTACATTACATATTACAGGGGGAAAAATTACAATAAAATTTACAATAATTGGTAAATGTAAAAACAGGTCTATACAAAAATGCTAATAATAAGTATAAATATCTTAACAACTTGATAAAAAGTAAGATAAACCCCCGAGTAATAAAAACATGAAAAAAAATTATATTAAGTTACAAATAGAAAAAATAAGAGAAAAAATAATGGAACTGTAAAAGTATAACCGGCCAGGTAAAAAACAAACTCTATAACACAATCAATCTCATAAAGCAATTTGAATAAACAATTTAATATATACATAACATAACAAATGTTGTTAAAATTTTAAATAAACAGTTTGTAGAAAAAAAAACTAATAATTATTTGATTAAGCTCAGATATCTTATATGATAAGAAAATCTATAAAGAATAACTCAATTAGAATTCAACTTCGTCTTTTGGTAACTACCAGATGAAAGTTTGGGAATTTACTGTGGGACAAAAATTTAATAGGAAGAAAGAAAGAATGGTAGATAGAGAGAAGAGAAGAATGAGAGAAGACAAAACAGCAAAAAAGGTTGTGAAAAATTAGAAACAACCAGTATAGATAATATAGAAAACCAAAGGATAAGATTAAGACAGTAGAAACTTAAAAAATCAGATGAGACAGAGAACGGTAGAGGCCAAAAAAATGAGAGGAGAATAAATATTAATTCAAGTAAACAAAATACTAACATATTTAATACTATTTTGTTCTCCAAAAAATGAAAATATCCTAACTCCCAAACATCTCCAGCAACTATAAAGACTGTCAAATAATATGTATTGGTCATTCATGATATTCCATCAATGATATCATATTCAGCAACATATACCAAATTAACTAAAATATTTGGTATATACATTATTATATATCTAAACTGAGATCATCATAGCAAATTACAAATTTTTTATACAAATTCGTTTCAAAAACATTTACAGTATTTGGGGGGGGGGGAGGGGGGGCGCGGAGGAGTGGCGGTGGGGGGGGGGGGGGCAGCAAACAGAAAAAGTAGGAAGGGAAAAAAAAGCCGAGAAACAAAAAGGGGAAAAAGTTAACAACACTTATGACAACAATACCTATTAAACAGCATGATACAACTATACATACTAAACTTTTACAAACTATATACAAAGAACAATACATTTAATATAAAACAGATCAAAAAAAAATATAACACAATAACAAAATTATAAACTGTACAATATTATTACAATAGTAATAACAATAATCATAAGTGAAAAAAATGAGGTGTTTAAAAATATTAAACAAACAGGAAGAAGAAAAATAAACAAATATAAAAATAAACAAAGAAACCAATTATTGTTATAAAAACAGAATGTTAAGAATTAAAAGAGCAATTTATCATAATACAATAAAACATCAATCCACTGTAATTAAGATACATAAATAAGAGTAGTACCTGAATAAAAACAGAAAGTTTGCACAAAACGAATATCCCAAAATGATTAGCCTTCAGAAAGTGACAAAGAGTACAATAAAACTTTGTAGGTAAGAAATAAAGAAGGCTCCAACCAGAGCAATTAAGAGAGTGGTAAGAAGAAAGTGATAGTAAACTGTGAGAACAATATAATAAATGAGAGAAAAAGGCATGCGTAAAAAAAAGTTAAACGAAAAAAAAAATAAAAAATATTTGAAAAAGAGCCGGTGAACAACAAAGGCATAATCTAAACCAATACACATTCACACACAAAACAAATAACACAATTAAAACAATTCAGAAGCATTAATGACAAACATAAATATCTCAGTCAACGCAATCATTATAGTGTAAATAACAGATTTATAGCCAATAACAAAAGTACAGCTAAAACAAAATAATCTATAAACAGTTATTGTGTAACATAGATCAGTAATAAAAACACGAAAATGTCTAACCACAGAAAGAAAGTGCATGAATCATCTAGAAGATTAAATAATGGAAAAACCTAACAATTCATTGAAATCTAACTAAAAGATCAAATATAGTTATGAGATATAATAAGAAATTATAGAAGCAAAAAATAAGCAAACAAATTTCGACCGAAAAAAAATTTACTCGGGGGATAAAAACCAAAAAAAATAAAATAACTAATATCAGAAGCAAAAGGTCTTCAATATCTTCGGTAAAACTCCCAAGCAGCCATTTTAGTTGCATTACCACTGCAATCTACAAAAAAAAATTAGCAAATAACAAATATCAAAATTAATATATATTAAATCTAAGAAGGAAAAAAAAAAAAGCAAAAAAAAGTTACTGAAATAAATAGGAGAAAAACAAAAACATACCTTTTTTTTTTTTTTTTTTTTTTCTGAAAATGTATTTTAGCAAGAATAATGAAAAAAATCCCCAAATCAAAATTTTGGGTTAACAGTAGAAGAAGATGCAAACGGAAGACTAATAAAGGAAGCTTAAAAAATATAAAACTCAAACTTAGAATTCCGAAACCATGAATCTAAAAAATCAAATAATAGAAAAAGGAAAAAAGAAAAAAAACATGCAAACCCAAAAAAAAAATTACAAAGAAAAATGGGGGAAAAAGGGATAACAAAATTACAAATATATTTTTTCCACTAAACACATACACATTATGAAGGGAAGAAAAAAAAAAAGAAAACCCTAAAAACTAAAATGAGCCGAAAAAATTTACAAAATTGTGAAAGCAGGAAATTTTTTTTTTTTAACAAAACCTAAAACTCTAAAACAAATATCATACAACAACAAAATAACAAAAAAACAATAGACAAAAAAAACCCCCCTAAAATCAAATAAAATAAATCCGGTGAAAAAAAAATTCAAAAAACACAATGAGTAAAGACAGTAACAAAAACCCAAAATAACAAAAAAATTATACACACAAAAAACCCCCCCTAAAAATCCGAAACAATAAACCCACGGAGGAAAAAAAAAAAGAAGGAAAACTATCAATAAACACAATAACCAAAACGAAAACCTAAAGTTTGAAAACCCAAAATGCACATTATCTAAAGAGAGAAAGAAAGCAGCCGACAATTAATAAACACACGAACAAAAACCAAGAAAATAATAATAATAATACACAGTGAAGAAAGAAAAAACCAAAATCAACCGGGGGGAAAAAAAAAAAAAAAGGAGGGAAGAGCATCCGAGAGGACAACCACAAAAATCAAGAGCTAGAATCCGAAAATGCAAAATAAAAAAAATAAAAAAACCCTAAAATAAAACACTAAAATTCCGAGAAAATAAACCCACCGGAGGGAAAAAAAAATTTTGAAGAAAAAGAAAAAAGAAAAATAATGGATAAACACATCAAGAAAAACTAAAACCTAGGATTCAAAAGCCCAAAATGCATACAATGTAAAGAGAAAGAGAGCAAAAAAAAAAAAAACCTTAAAATAAAACACTAAAATTCCGAGAAAACAAACCCACCGAAGGGAAGTGAAGAGCGAAGAAGAAGATCAAAAAAATGTAGAGAGAGAGAGAGAGAGAGAGAGTGAGTGAGGAGCGAAGAAGAAGACCCAAGAAAAAGACCAAAAAAATGTAGAGAGAGAGAGAAGACCGAACATAAGAGAAAGAGAGAGAGAAAGAAGCGAAGAAAAGAGAGATAGAGAAAGCAAAAAGACAAACCAACAAAGACAGAGGAACGAAGAAGAAGACCCAAGAAGAAGACCAAAAAAATGTAGAGAGAGAGAGAGAGTGAGAGAGAAGACCGAAGAAAAGAGAGAGAGAGAGAGAGAGAAAAAGAAGCGAAGAAAAGAGAGAGAGAAAGCAAAAAGACAAACCCACAAATAGGGTTTCAAGGGCAAAAAGGGAATATCACTGTGGAAAATGGGAAAAACCAAATGATTGCAAGGATGAAGAAGTAATTTTACTGTTCACTAAACAGTAAAAGTTTACATTCCTTTAGTATATTAAGTAATTTGTCAATCGTGAAAAGTTAAGGGGCAGATGCGCCGAGTATCCTAAGATTTAAAGACTATGAAATGATCCGAAATATCTGCACCATAAACTGGATCTAGATATAGTAAGCAAAGAGTTGTTTGATTTTCTCTCAGTTTTCTCAACATTTTGGTAGTTACTGAGGAGAGGAACTTTTTAGGTTGACAAAAGGGGGGGAAAAAAAAATTATGGTGCTTCAGACCATTGATCTTTTGAGAAATGAGATTCCTCTTGAGCAGGAGACTGTAAATTTTTCTGAAGATGCTGTAACTGGTCTTGTTCTTGTTGACATCATTAATGGCTTCTGCACAGTTGGTGCTGGAAATCTGGTAAAGTTCTAACTCAGTACTCCCCCCCTAACTTAGGGACGGGGGATTTGAACACAATATCTTATGGTGGAGTCAGGTGTGAAATTTTTGCTAGATTATTCAATTAATCACTAGCAAAAGTATGAATAACACTTACCAGTAGTGTATGATTTTTAGTGTTGGATTGTATATATCAAATATGCTCACCTCATAACATTTTTCCCTTTAAAGTTCGAGAAAATTTCAGTTCTACCAATTGGCTGGTTTGCATTTGATTACATAATTTATTTATGGGCTATATCTAAGTTGTTTCTGATTAGTTTAAGGAGAATTCTTTAGTAGGACTTGAAAAAAATTCTATACTTGTAGGAAATATTTTTCAATTTAGTGTGATTTTGATGTGTTCTAATGGTTAAACTTAAAGAATGTTTTTTGAAGTTTGTCCTCTATTTTTTTCATACCCTATGACACTAATTCTCCTTCGATACTTTTCCACTAGATAATTTATGGAAGTGATGCCTATTTCGGGTATTTTTCAGGCTCCACGAGAGCCGAATAGACAGATATCTGGGATGATCAACGAATCTGCAGCACTGGCAAGATTGTTCTGCGAGAAAAAGCTTCCAATCATGGCTTTCCTTGATTCTCACCAGCCAAACAAACCTGAAGACCCGTATCCTCCTCACTGCATTGCTGGGACAGACGAGTCAAATCTGGTTCCTGGTGTGTATATTATCGTAACTATGTTTGTACACACCAAAGTATAGATTTTATAATAGAATTTTGAAAATGATATATGTCATGAAAAAATAGCTTAATGACAAATTATGAAACTAAAATATTAATTGTTAAAAGTAAAAAAGCTATTTTACATAATTTTGACGCATTTCTAGTCATGATCTTCGTGATGTGTATCATATAGCTCATTGAATTTTATTTGTTTTGTAAACATTCAACTCAGTATGTTGATTCCATGTTTTTTTGTTTTTTAATATGATCTGCAGCTCTAAGATGGTTGGAGAACGAACCAAACGTGACGATCAGACGCAAGGATTGCTTCGACGGATACTTGGGTTCTATGGAGGCTGATGGCTCAAATGTTTTTGTGGATTGGGTGAAGGAAAACCAGATCAAGACTGTAAGTAGGAAGATTTATTTTTTGCAACTAATTCCTTCTATCAATTACTAAAGCTCTACAGCTTTTAATTTGAGTTTTCAATAAGGGGACACTAAATTTTTATTTAACATCTATGTGACATCAAGTCTCTGGCTACAAATCAACAAAATCGATTATTGACTCATGACTTGTGGTGAAGTTACTGGTTGTAGGGGTGTGCACGGACATATGCGTGCTAGACTTTGTTTGCTCGACATTATCAGCAAGAAACCGTGGGTTTCTTGTGCCTCTGGAGGACGTGGTGGTGTACTCTTGTGCCTGTGCTACCTTCGATATTCCTCTCGAGGTTGCTAGGAACACAAAAGAAGGTTTAGCTCATCCCCAGGTAACCATGTCTCACACAGCAAAGATATACTCTGATAGAAACTAATAAACTAGAAAATTGTGCGCATAACCTCTTTAGTACACATGTTTATGATTTTTGCCCCTAATCGCTGGTTCGGATTTTTGTCATGTTGATCACTTTTTATTTGACATTGTAAGAGGGGACAAATCCTGAAGCCATTATAGATGAGACAATATTCCAGAGATGTACTTTTTTTTGGACATTCCTTAAAAAGAAAACAAAAACTAAAAAAAATATATAAAAATATTTTCTTCTACTTACCAACATGTGTGGTTTTTTTTTTTTTTTTTTTCCATCTGGTATGCAGGAGTTTATGCATCATGTAGGGCTGTATATGGCCAAAGAAAGAGGGGCCAAAATAGCCAATGAAGTGTCCTTTGTTGCAGCTGGAAAAGCATGAATTTTATAGAACATTTTAAGTGAAATCGTGGATAAGGGCTGGTCTGAATAAAGTAAGGTTATTGCTAAGAGCTAGAAACATGGAGCTGATTAGTAAATATACAACTGGGCAAGTCTGTAAGACATATATGTTGCATAAATAAAAATCTGTGGAAAACTTTTCTTTGTTTGGAGTTCTATAAGAATGAGTGCTCACTGCAGTTAAGATGACATTAGTTAACAGACTTGTGTTAGCACATCAACTCTAATATCTGATTAATTATTATATTTTTATTAATAAACACAGTTTTCTAAATATTAATTGATACTAGCAATCTTTTGAAACTTATCAATTAAAAAAAAAAAACTTACATGTCATATAAACTAGTACTCAAAAGTTGAAAATAAAATTGATATCCCTTACAAATATATGCTTGCTCAAGCACCTCATATACAATACTAGTCTAATGCTAGTACTGCTGCTAATAGGGGGGGGGGGGGGGGGAGAGGTTTAACCACCTTTATGTGAGAGGAAAAAATAAAGAGGGAGAGGAAATACAAGGGTACCCGTAACTTGATAGGAGAGAAACGTTCAATTATCTAATTATCCACAGTAACTAAAACTTAAAAAAATTCATAACTTTATTATTTTAAGTTCAAATGAGATTTAATCGAAACAATATCTATATTGATTTTTTTTTTTTTTTGTATTGAAATCTTTTTTTCCATGCACAATTTATGCCTTTCTATTTGTTGTCTTTCCCTCTTACCAATCAAGCACAACACAAAAGGAAAACGTGCCACTCTTTGAAGAAAAAAAGAAGGGGATGTTGAGCACATTTCTAACTTCAACCCAAGAACACAGGAGAAGAGATAAAAGAGGGAAGATTAAACTAATTGTGACACCCATGCAAGTAGCCAAAGCCAAAACAGACCTTACGTCAACATTAACTCAAGCATTCACCCCAAAAAAAAAAAAAAAAAAATCACCAAAAAAATTAACTCAAGCATTCTGTAACAAGAGTCGACCAGAATTTACTTGTGATTCTAGTTATCCGACTCGTTATCCCGTACTACATCGACGCTAGTTCTCAGGTGCTTTTCTGCTTGGACGTCACTTTACAAGATGACAGCTGTAATTAGCACTAAAAATATTAATTAGAAACAATAATACAAGAAACACTAAAAATATTAATTAGAAACAATAATGCAAGAATTTTATCGAGAAGCAGGAAACAGATCCTTCAAATTCTAATAATACTAGAAGAGCAAGTTCACCTTTTACTGCTCATGTCTAGATCGTCCAAAACGGTTTTATATTATTGTCATATTTAAATTTTCTATTCTTTGTGTTGTCATTTTCTAATCTCTATTCCCTTTTCGGTTTGTTATTTGTGTATATTATATTCTTTTCTGAGGTTTGTTACCAAAAAAAAAAAAAAAAAAAAAAAAACCACTCCTTTTTTAGATTTTCGAGAGTGTAGGCGATCATTATGCAAATTATATAAATATACTAAAAAGATGCTATCTTTTCACTGTTATTTTAACAATTATAAACAGTGATTTTTGATTTTTTTCCTCTTTATTTTCGCTTCTTTAGCTACAGTACTGTACAGTAACTTTGCTACAGTAAATATACAGTACTTTTACCTTTTTCTACAGCATAATAACTTTTATGCCCTTTATCACTAATTATTTTTTTTCTCCGCTACAGTGTTATGCCGATTTTACCCTTTATTTTTTTTGGTCAATTGATAATTTTGACCTTGGTTTTTAGTTACTTTTACAATTTGATACAATATTAGGATAACTTTTTCCTTCTAAAATTATTAATGGACGATTTTACCCTTCATTTTTAGTTGCTTTTTTCCTTTACTACAGTGTTATTCCGGTTTTACCCTTTCTTTTTTTTTTCCCGCTTGGTAATTTTGCCCTTGGGCTTTAGTTACTTTTACAGCTTGCTACAGTTTTGTGACAACTTTATCCTTCTAAAATTATTTATGGATGAAATTACCCTTCCTTTGTAGTTGTTTTTTCTGATAGCTACAATAACTGGATATTGTTATCCTTTTAATGTACATTTTTTATTTTGTCTATTGAAGATGTGTTAAAGTGCAATGTTTGTATGTATATAATCTAACTAAAATTTATTTCTTTTCTTTTCTTTTTTTTTTTTGTAAAAAAGAATAAACAAAAAAATAATAAAATATGTTTTTCATTTTGTTGTTTTTCTTTAATCTTTTTTTTCCCCTTTTTAGTTTTTTTTCCCTTTTAATTTTTTTTTTCTGTTTTTTTTCTGCTTTCTAAGATTTAAATTTTTAAAATTTAGTTTTTTATTCATCTTTTCTTTGTATTTTTGTTATTTTATAATTTTTAATGATTTTTGTTTGCATATTTCCGATTTTCAAATTTTTTTATTCTCTTTTTTTGATTTGTGCTTGGTTTTTTTGGCTTTTTCATTTGTTGGGTTTTGTTTTTTAGATGTTATAGTTAATTTTTGTGTTTTGTATGTATATAATCTAACTGATTTTTTTTTAATCAAAAATAGTAAATAAAAAAATAACATAATATGTTTTTGATTTTGTTGTTTTTCTCCAATCTTTTTTTCCCATATTGAGTTTTTTTCTCCTTTTGTTTTTTTTTTCTATTTTTATTTTTAATTATCGTGATCATTTTTATTTCTCTATCTTTATCTTTGCATCACCGGAGAAAAGATTTTATATATTATTATTATTATTATTATTTTACATTTTTATGATTGAGAGAGAACCTGAAAAAAAAAAAATTTAAAGACAAAAAAGATGGAGTAAAATATAGGTATGGTATGCTTTCTTTTGTTCTGTTTTTGATTTTTATAAGTTATTTCTAGCTTTTTTTTTTCCCTAGATTTATATATTTTGTTTTTCACTTTTTGATTTATGTTAATTTGTTTTCTAACTTACGGTGATGATGGTTTGGAATGGAAATGCAAATAGAACTATTGAAGACCTTTTTTTTTTTTTGGAAACTTATTATAATTTTATTATTTATCATAACCAACTATCATTATTAAATATTATTTAATTTTTTTATTTATTTATCTATTTATTTTCCTCTCCTATACAACGCACGGGTATTAAACTAGTTTATTTCTAAAAGTCCTCTTTTTAGGTTTTTTTTTTAAATAATGATTTCTTCTTTTTATCTCTTCCAATATCCTGTCTCTCTCTCTCTCTCTCTCTCTCTCTCTCTCTCTCTCTTTTTTCCACCCAGCAGAGCACGTGTCTGCAAATTGTTATTATATATCTCTAAAGGGGCTTAAATAAGCATCTTGCAAACATCACTTGTGTAATTTTCCTCTTTTTATTTTTTTATTTTTTTAAACAATGGTTTCTTCTTTTTTCTATTTTCCAATATCATGTTTTTTTAACTCTCTCTCTCTCTCTTCTTTCCTCCCAAGCACGTATTTTCACATCCTTAACACATAAATTGATACTTCAATAGTTTATATTCGAATTAATGTCCCTAATATTGCTTCCGTTTTACTCATCATTTCCACATAATTGCATTAAAACTTTTAGAATGTTTTATAAATTAGGTAAAATATCAACATGATTCCATAATAAAATATAACTTCAACTCAGATAACTACTTTTAAGAAAAATTTTCTTTTACCAACTTTTATTGGTAAACTGTTTTTCGTGCTTAATGTTGTAAAAAAATTTCATTGATAATTCAATACATACAATGCACGTATTTTAATGAATTCTAATTAAAAATATCGTAGTTGTTGTTGTTTCACTCTTCTGCAACAATTTTTTTTTGGTGAATTCCGCAGCGAAATTATGATGTGTAGAACTGTTATTTTTCGAAAAACTCACTACAAAAAATATTAGATATCTGTTTTTTTTTTTAATTTTAGATCCATACATATATACTAAACTAAAAATATTTGATAGTTTTTATTAATATATATTAATTATAAAACTGCAATATTAATTATTATAACATGTAATACAAACTAGTAATGATGAAATGAGCCCCAAAAAAAAAAAAACGATATTTACGGCATACTAGAAAATTATAAGTTTATGATTCACATTAAGGAGGACTATTTACATGGGTGATCATCCAATTCTCAGCTAAATGCATAATTTCTGATTCTATCTATTTTAAGCTATGAACCTCTACAAGGTTACGAGTAGACTGTAAGTAATTATTTAACTTAACTGGGAAAAGTAGGCTTTGATAGTACATCAAAAGGTTAATACATACATTTTTTTATGAAAAAAGCATTGCCCGAAACAAGCAGCAATAGAAGACAGGCCAAATATCATTTGCATCCCAAAGCTTCCGCGGTTACTTCTATGGAGTCAATGAAGTTCACCAGTCAGTTGAGCAAGCATTCTATACATAACCCTAGATCTCCAGATTTCTTCGCTGCTTATCGTCGGAAATTATGTTTCGGGGGAAAAAATATATGCAACTACAAAACAATAAATATTATAAAAAAAGATATATCAGAATACATTGCCTAAGGCTAATTCTACAACCATTTTTCACTTGATTCATCATAGGTATCAGAATGTTTCCACTTGTGAATTAAAAAGGACAGACCGAAACCTGATGCTACATTTCAAAGCATAGATGCGAATCTAAGAAAATTTCTAATTACCACATGACAAGAAAAATAGAAAGAACTATTTGATAACAAACCAAATTAACCTAATCATTGTCTGCAACAAATAGGATTACCAATTTGGAAAGAGAGAGCGAGAGTCAATATTCCCATAAACTGAAAGAAAATCTATGCAAAGAAAAGCTTATTGGTCGGGGAGGAAATTCTCAGAACAGCCCGAAAATAACCTTTTCGTACAAGACGCGCATGAGAACAAGCAATGCACAAGATAAAGAGTATTTTATGGCAGTTTTGCAAGATAACTCTTAATGATAGGATTCATCATCTCCACCTCAAAGAATATATATGTATATATAGATTTTCCTTGAAGAGAATGAACATACCTTACAAAAGTGAGAACCATAAATAAGGGCTCTTAATTGTTTATGTACAATGAGAATCTAGTCTTGAAGCCTCAACCGATTAAAGAACACCAAAAAATGATACTCGGGAGCCCAATACACAAAGCCAACCACAGGCCCACCTTTTATGTACTGCAAATTTTTGAACAAGAAAATGAGGTAGTTAGTATCCCTTAGAGGACAGCTACGAAAGCATATTTTCAGATAAAAAACGTATCAGTCAAAACACTGTACAAGATGAAAAATGTAACATAAACCTTTCCATCAAGGATAACAAGTTCGCCATCAACCCATCGAGGATTGCGAAATCCAGGCGCAGCAAGTCTTCCTTGTCCCTTGTACCGAGCAATCTAAGTTGGCAAAGAAGATCAAAAACAGTCAAACAAAAATAAAAGGGAAAGGGGGATGGAAAAAGGAAATCAAGCCAAACAGCATACCACTCCAAATTCTTCTGGAATTATCCCTTTATGAGGAAGTTGGTACCTTTTACCAACCTTTGCACGAAAAGCAACCTGCAAAAACCAAATTGGTAATAAAACCATCAAGTTCTCACCCTTTAACCGAAACTGCAATACACAAGAAACAAAATAGAAATAAAAAATAAAGCAAGGAGGTGCGCAGCAGACATTTAAAAAAAAAAATTCTTAAATTTCTACAATAAATGCTCCACGTCTTCAAATTCCCTCCTATTCCTCACTCCCCAGATGCACCAAATTAAGCATTGTAGAGAGGGATTAATGGAAAACCACTCTAATCTGCGTCCTCAAATAGGGTTTATAGAAAGCCACCTATAAGATACTGATTGTTACAACATCCGATGCTAAGTAAAGTTGTTGAAAATTAATCCTCACAAGAGAAATCAACAGGAAAATCCTCTTTAAATTGGTTTACAACAATTTAACATATTCTCCACAATGGCCATCCTTAAAATGGACGCCTTAGAGAAGCTTTTGTGCTCCAAATCTCTCTAACCTTACAGTAAAGTTTTTAACAGAAAAGTTAAATTAGAAATATGAAAAAGGCCAGCCTTGGAGGAGATTTTAACCTTCAAACCTCTCTCGCATTCTTGTCAAGGTTTCAACAGAAATAAATGAAAATACGCAAAAAAAACAGAAAAAAAATGAAAATACAAAAAAAATAAAAATAAGTATCACAAGAGTAAAGCCTGATTCAGGAAAAATGAAAGAACCACATTTAGCTTTCAGTAAACCAGATCCCAGTTCACATTATCCACCGACAAATTAGAAAGATCGCTAATCTGAAATAAACACATTTCATAACAGCATTCGGCAAAGAAAATGCATCCTTACTTGTCCATAATCCGTAGGCTCCCTAAAATTTAGCCTGACGAGTTCCAGATAATAAATGACCACTGCTGATAAAATCTAAGGAAGTTACCTGGCCAGCTGGTACATAAGGATCCCCAGTAATTTTTAAGGCCTCCACGTATTCATAAAACTCCAAATTTGAAGGTTCCGTTGTCCCATTATCCTCTTTCCATTGACCATACTTTCGTTTCAGGTGAATGACTTCAGAGGTATAGAGCCCATGTGCACCAATGTACAGACCTGATAAAACAAATCCATTATCCAAAAATCTAGAGTAATTGAGTTACAGGGTCCAAGACACAGTAAAGGAATACAGTTGTACAAAATACAAAGAATGAGCTACCATTCAGAGGATCTGAAGAAGTTGGTAACTCAATACGGTTGAAAGTTGTTGATCCAGAGAGTGGTTGATGGTTTTGAGCTTGACTCAGAGTGAGACTTATCAATTCGCCAACATCTTTGAGCACCTGATTTGTTAAAATAATTAACTACGTATAAGAAACGTAAACTGTATTTATCAAAAATTTAAGACCAAATTGTTTATTAGACAAGGACCCATTTCCTACCCTACAAAAAGTATACAACAAATGGGAAGATGTTAGTTCACCTTTAATGGTATCTTCTCTCTTCCTATAAACTTAGTGAGATCAAGCATAACATGATCAATGCTACGCCGACCTCTAAGTTTAGATTTTTTATCCAGTGAAGCCCTTTCCTTATCTCGGGAATCCTGTTGATTAGCATCTTTCTCTATAGAAAATGAAAACGACAGCCTTCCCTTCTTCTTTAGCCTAGCAGGAACTCGATGCACGTCTCGTGTGAGCCTGCCACTTGACATTTTCTGCATCAGACCACCAACTACAACCTTAAATGCAATTTCTTTCCGATCTTGACTTTCAGTAATGCCAGGATCACCATCCAATTCAATGACATCTTGCTCTTGGTCACTTTCATCTTTAGCTTCATCCTCTACTTCTAAACTTTCGATCTCATCATCCTTATCTTCATCATCTTCCTCTATAATCTGCTCAATAACTTTAGATATTAGATCCTTATCTACTTTTCCAGGTGCTGTCACTTTCAACACCTTGACCTTCACACCAGGGATCATATCTTTCAAAATATTCTGGAAACCTGAAAATCCTTGGGCTGGATCAGAAACATCATCCATATCACTGTCATCTTCACCTTCGGCATCTTCATTGACAGCAACAAATAGATCATTTTTCTCTTCACTAGAATCTAATGGATCCATGTTGTCCCTGAAACCCGATACTCTGGAGGAAACTGGAATATCTTGAAATGCATTTCGCCGCTTCAAATACACAGCCTGAAAACCATGACATTGCCCTAAGATAATATAAAGCATAATAACTGTCACAAAAAAAAATGTATATTAAAAAAACACATACAAAATTAATAGTACAAGTCACCACTTAAAAAAATGAGGCCCACAAGCACATTAACACGTGAGCGTCCCCATTTATCAATTGATTACACAAACATAAATGCACCATACCTAGCTGCGAAGGAAGAAACCATTCCTTACTGCAGATAAAATGGATGTGACACAAGCATAATTAGAACTATTCAATGTTTTCTAATAAGCCTCCACCAATAACCAAGCAACATAGGATGAAGAAAATTTACCAACTTTCCATAATTGATAGTAGGCTCAACCACAACAATAATTTCAAACTTTATCAACCAGAAACTTGAAAAAGATCTTGAGCTAAAACTAAAGTTCCCAGATCTATTGGAAACCAAAAACTGTCAAAAGAAAAAATTCAGCAAGACATGTTCCACTCCAGACATACGGAAAATTTCAAGTGAGATAATAAAAGGTACCTGTTGTTTGTATTCACCCTTCTTATTCACTGTTAAGAAAATCTCAAACAGGGGAATACCAGCTGCAGCAGTAGCAAGCTGCCTGGAAAAAGAACAAGAAAATAGATGAGAGGTTGCACAATGAAGGTCTTTAACCGATCTCCAGCTTAAAGAACAAAGCAGAGCACTCAGGAGGGCAAGACCTGACCAAAATAAATTGATCTAAGAAAGAATAATATATGACTGAGCCAAGAAATGATCCAAGAGATAGAACAATTACAAACTACACACTAGGAATAACAAACAGTAAATTGCTCAATTTAAGGTCGTTAGAGTGTCAACAATTTTAAGGATTTTCCTTTTTCTTTGATTGTTCTAGATTGGAAGGGTGTTATTGGGGGATAAAGGCTTTGGGGGATTGTTTTTTAGTTTTGATTCTCTTTTTTTCTGTTGTTTTCTCTCTCCTGTAGCTTGCTTTCTGAGGATTGCTTTATCCTCTTTCCTTTTCAATGGATTTTTCATCGATGAAAGGATGTTTTCTTATGAAAAAAAGGTTCCTTCTACGAAGGAGTGGGGCATGTCTCCCCAGTGAATTTTAATTTTTCTCCAACTCCTTGATAACAAGGATTATGTTAGTTTACCAATTCTCCCAAAAGCTTAAGCTATTAGGAGGTGGGCCAACAATAGTTTTATATTTCAACACTCCCCCTCACGTGCAGGCCGGACAATGGACAAACGTGCGGACAAATATTAATTTGAAAGTCCAACACAAATTATAAGAAGCCCGAAACATATTAAAGGCCCAACACGCAATGATAATAAAGGGGGTTAAATAGTGCAATTACAGGGGTTCGAACTCAGGACCTCCTGCTCTGATACCATGTTAGTTTACCAATTCTCCCAAAAGCTTAAGCTATTAGGAGGTGGGCCAACAATAGTTTTATATTTCAACAGATTACCACTTACCATAAGATGTGAAACCGATTGCAATCCACCAAATTCATGTAACCAGTCAATAGCTCATGCATTTTCTTAGATCCCTAGAAGGTTACCAACAAAATGAAATATCAGTAACCTTGATCTTAAGCCACTCTTCTGTAACGATTATCCACGAAACACCCAATGTGAATGATGTGTCAATTTCAGCAAAATGATCCAAGTGGGAGCTTGGCTACAAGATAGGACTTGTGAGGAAAAAATAATATTTTTAATGGCATTGACATCTGCTACGATCAAATCTAATTTGTAGGACATCTCTACCCAGTTAACACAAACTAAAGTGTCAGTTAAAATGGATATGAGTCACAGAAGGGGAGCTAAAACTGTTTAGACATGCTTGAGAAATATAAGAACAAAAAATACAAAAGAATAGGATAATCCTTAACCTTTACACCTAGGATTCTAAGAGAATGGAGTTAACAACAAAAAACAATCGTTAGAGTAGATTCTGTAACTCCTCTATGTTAATATGCCTACACCATGTTTCTTATCAGCAATCAATTCCCTAGCTCTCATCCTTTTTGTTTTAGTTTTTCTTTATTTCACAACTCCGCATGCTCCATAAAAGGAAAAAAAAAAAAAGAAGAAGCGAGAAGAGAGAGAGAGAGAGAGAGAGAGAGAGAACTTCCTTTCATTGCCAGTACAAAGGGAGAGAGGATAACTCTACTCAACTAGTCTCTCTTAGCTAAACAGATGCCAATACCATGCCAAACCTTAATGCATTATAAAAATATATATATATTGCATCAACTGGGACTCCTTTCAACTTAGCAAGAAAAAGCACATACCTAGGACTATAACTTCTCGCCACATATCTCCCATGTTCTGCAGTTATCCGAATGATTAGACCATGCGGATCATTAATATCCTTTGCAATTCCAGACCACCATCCAACCTGAAAGCCAACATCGGAATAAATAAATAAATAAAATGTAACACCATGTTCACATGTTATATAACATCAAATAGAAGAACTATCTATCCGATGTTAAACACAAAAATCCTCAAAAGAAATTTTAAAATGTTTAAGTGGTAATGAACAAATCCAATGACAAAAATAGAGTTCCATGCCATGCCAACTTAAAAGAAATAACCCTGTTGCAAAGAAAGTATAAGATGAAGTCCATCACTTTATCTTACTAATACCTCAAGAATCTAGCAATCAATTTATATCTACCAACATTTCTTGAAATTTTACTTAAAAAGAAAAAAAGAAAAGATACTCCACTGTCTTACAACGTTTTACATAGATTTGTTTAAGTTGGGATACCCAATTGTTACCATGATGCAGACAGCACATGCAGTTCAACCTTGAAATTTTGTTAAGGATAGTTTTTTGTATATTGAGGGGCAGTTTTTTGTATGTTGAGGGGCACCCTTATAACGGTAATTAAAGAGGTCAGAGAAAAGGTGGGGAAGAAAACATAGAGGAGTCTCAGCTACTAGGATACTCATTTGCTACCTCTTTAGGTTTATAAGACCATTTCCAATGCAAATTCCAAAATTTGACCAAAAAAATGTAATAATGACATATTTGATATGTTGTGATCCAAGCGTGATGCTATGTCTATTTTTTGTCATAATTATTAAGCTTTGGAAGTTGTAAAAGTAAACTTTTAATTTAAAATAATCTCAATGATAATGTTACAAAAGTTAAATGAAAATATCAATGTATCAATCAATAGCAATCAAAATGCCAAATACTTTATGGAAAATTTGCACAAAGTATAGCAATTGTAAAATTTAGCATTAGAAATGGTATTGCATTGGAGAGTGGTTTTCTTACCTAAATGTGAAAATTTGGCTTTAGCACATGAATTTGGAATTGCATTGAAGGTGCTCTAACTCTAAGTCATGCGGATTTTATACATTACAAAGAGCAAAGACATGACAAAGGAAGATACCCATTTAGCATGTCACAAATTAATAAAAGTTAGATACAAACTCTTGAAAGCAATTTATAGCTAAATCTCTACATTCAAGAACAAGCCGAATACCCGCTTCTCAAATTTGAAAAAGCTTGACACATAAAAGATGAACAAGAGACCCATGAACATTAATGGAAACATAGAGGCACTATTCCCTCTAAACAACAAGAACCACAAAATTATACTTTCAACATAACAACAACAACAATTCAGATAACCACTATCACTTGACTCACCAGTCCAGCACCAGCATTATCTCTTATAAACGCCGCTTCCCGGTACCTCTCTTCCTCTATGGCTCTCTTAAAAACAAAGACAAGCACATAATCAGATGAATAAATAACTAGAAACAACTCTTCTTACAGAAACAGAAGAAAAAACAAATTTTAAGTTTCGAGGGAAAAAAAATCAATTCCTACATTCAGTTTATACATTTCTCTGCCAACAACGTCGTTCGTCGCCGCGGCCGCAATCGCCACTTTCAGCCTCGCCGCTTCTTCAAATTCTTCGGCATGTATCGCGCGGCCAAGCTGAGTCTGTTCATAAAACAACCATATCAACCAAAAACCAATAAAAGGGCCTTAATTTGCAGGGAAAAAAGTGAAATTAAATAGACAAAAAGGAGAAAAGGCGAGACCTTCAAGACGGAGACAAGACGCTCTTGCTCGTCGACCTCGGCGAAATGCTTCCTCCACCGGTCCCAATCCCAATCGGGAGTGTCGCCGGGAGACCTCGAGGCATCGGATTCGGCGACGGCGGAGGCATCGCCGGAGGAGCGTTTGAGGAGCGAATTGACGTAGGAATCGAAGCGCTTGACGGCGGTTCTGATGACGTCGCCCAGGGCGGAGTCCCAGCGCCAGTGGGAATCGGAGGGAGAGGGGGAAGAGGAGGAGGAGGAGGAGGAGGAGGAGCTGTGGCAGCGGCAGACGGCGGAATCGGAGACGGAAAACCTAGAAGAAGAGAACAGCGGCTGCGACGCGGAGGAGGTGCGCCGGAGAGGGGAGGAAGGGAAGAGGGAGTTGGGGAATGTGAGCTTGTGAGGAGTAGGGGCGGAGAGGGAAGCCATCGATGGAAATGAAGGTTGTGGTTCTAGAGAGAGAAAGAGGAGAGATAGAGAATTATGGTAAATTTGTAATCTGGTGTGTGAAGAAGGGGGGGGGTGGGGGGGGGTTGGGGTGTGGTGTGGTGAGTTCTGGCGAAGTGCTGACGCGGAGAGAGAGAGAGAGAGAGAGAGTTAAGGGTGCGTTTTTTGGGGTGATTGGGATAAGGACGATTGTACTTTTCAGTTGGTATTTTAACCCAAAAAAAAAAAAAAAAAAAACTAAAGGCGATTCAGATTTTATTATTATTATTTTTTTTTTGTGATAATTGATAATTGATAAATTTGTTTGGTTTAAATGGCAAAGTCAATAAAGTGTGCTCTTTCATAAAAATAAAAATAAAAATAAAAACAAGTGTGCTCCTTCATGATTTTGTTTGGTACGAGGATGGACGTTTGGTAGAGAGAGAGGAAAACTAGGAATGAAATTTGAGGGAATTTTAAGTCATCAGGCCATCTTATTTTATCTTGTTTGTTTCATTTCTTTTAAAACATTTGATACATTTTATCTCGTTAGGTCATTTAGATAGGCCATTTAATAGGCGTTTGCAAGCATACAAAATAATTTTATCAAGTATGCATTTTGATCCACGGATTTGAAATAAAATATTTAGGTTGGAGTTGGTTTATTTTTAAAAACTAAATAAAATTTTTGTTGATTTTTCAGGGATAAAAAAACAAAAACAAGTACTGAAATGTATTTTTCACGGTAAATAATATATTTAAGGCAAATAATGTATTTACAAAGCATACTTGCGATAAATAATTAGACAAAGTTTCTATTTTTAGGATCTCGTTTTTTAATATGTCTGATTTTTAATAATATTGCATAAATATATATTCTTAAATAAACAAATGTTTACAATACACAGCTGTTGGAACAAAATTTTGTTTAACACCAAATAAACGTCTTGAACTAGAAAATAAGATCAAACGAAAAAAATAATAAAAAATGTTAAGCAATAACAAGAAAACGCAAGAGAACCTTTAAAACAATATAGAAAAACCGAATTTTGGTATAATTGCCTCAAGACTTTGTATTGGAAATTATGTCTTGTATTTTTTTTTTAATCAATTCAAGAGAATTTATAGTACATTGTGATTGAATGAGTTTAACTCTTCTATTAATTTAAGAGTTTTTTCTCTTTTTAATTGTAATGAAATCATTCACCTTCCTGTGATTTAATATATAATAATTCTGAATGTTAAACATTCTTGAATATTAATTTTTTTTTTATTTGTCAACCATTGCTTGTATCACTTGAGTTTCCTCCTATGACCTTAGGCGTGGTTTCAGGTAGACTTCTTCATAACTAGGTAGACGTCTATTTAGATAGACTCTTATCTCGTTCCTAGGTAGACTTATATCTTATAATAGGTACACTCATACTTCATTATTAGGTAGGTTTTTACCTAAGTATACTCCTACCTTATAGCTAGATAGGCTTCTACCTTATAACTAAGTAGACTCCTACCTAACGACATGCTTAGATAGATTTCTATTTAAGCTCTTGCTTAAGTAGATTTCTACCTAGGTTCGGGTCTAGGTTCTATCCATAACTAATAGCTTTTATATGATGATGAAAATATCACCCAGCATCAGCCCCCTAGTTTCCGAGTATAGCATATCGAGTGAAGGGAACTTGAGATATTAAACCTGAATTCAGTTTTGCTTTAACACATTTACGATCGGACCTACCGAATAGGTTTGTGTTTAAATCTGCTAAACTTTTAACGTCTGGACCTGCCAAACAAAGTTTTTATCCAGTCCTACTAGATTTATTTACATCTGGACCTACTAAACAATTTGTGTCTAAATTTGTTGAACTTGTTTACATCTAGGCCTGCCGAACAAGTTTATGTCCAGTCTTGTTGGATTTGTTTTACGTCTAGACCTACCAAACAATTTATGTCCAGACCTATTGAACTTTTTATGTCTAGTCCTGCTGGACTATTTTATATCTAAACCTGCTAAAACATGTTTATGTCTGGACCTAACATTTTGTCTTTTAATTATGTTTAATATCATTCATACTTTGTTATTAATTTTTTCCCTTATTTGTTTTTTGACATTGATGATGAACTTTTTCACTAATTGGTGTAAATAAAATTATGATAGATTCAAATATGATTTTCCTCTGATTTTGAATTTCAGAATGATCCTAAAATCATCCCCTTCGTATATATACACACAAAATCTTAAATCAGGTATTTAATGGTATCCAGTAATATGAACTTCAGTTACTGTAAATGTGAATTTTAGTTATTATAAATGTGAATTCATCGCAAGGAAATATAGCCAAAATGAATGTGACTTCCCCTTATTTTAATTTCCTACTGTATGAATTTACATTTATCATAATTGAAGTTTACATTATCGGATATTATCAGGTATCAAATTTAAGACCATTCATATATATATATATATATATATATATATATATTGTGTGTTCATTTCTTTATTCTTCAACATTCGTGTTTGCAATGTAGTATGTTTTAACCCCACACCCCCTTTTTCTTTCTTGAATGTTTGTTTTTATTTTTATTTTTTTTTTGGTTTCGTCATATCACAAAACCTTCCTGTCGTTGTCTTTTTTTTTTTTTTGCCCCCCTAAATATTGAAAAGTCCCACCGTTATAAATCGTGTTCCCTTGTACTTCATGTTATTTTTCTTGTTCACGTTTTTTATTTTATTTTATTGGATGTTTAAAAGAAATAAGTTGATTTTCTTTTCCTTTTTTTCTTTTCTTTTTCTTTTTGAGCATGCCGTTGTCTTTCCTTTTCGTACACACATATATATACTAGTGGTAGCACGCCATGCACATTTGAAAAAAAAAAATTTAATAAATCAAATGAAAAAATAATTATGAGATATTATATTATTATATATATCCAATTAAATTTTCATCATTATGATCATACGTTATTTTTCAGTCATTTGGTTCTATTTTATTTTTGGCTTGATTACTTCTTTTTTCCTTAGGTTACTTCCTTTTTGGTTCTCTTTTCAATATTTTAGATAATGATGAGAAAAGATAGTGTCAAATGAGAAAAGGTTTAAAAAAGTTTTTAGTTGGATTAGTTAAAAACAATCTAATTTTTTTTAAGGTGATGACAAATGTCAAAAAGAGGAATGAGATAGAAAAATTTTTATTCGGATTGGTTTATAAAGTGGTGACAAGTGTCAAAAAAGAAAGGGATTTAAAAAGTTTTTAGTTGTATTGACTCTTTTATTTATATATATATATATATATATATTAAGATACTAGTTGAAATCACGTATTTTGTACGTGTGAAGCGTACATATACTAAAATTAATTAATATTTATTTTATAAATATAGATGTCAAAGTTTTCAATGATATAATATTTATTGACATCGGTTAAAATAATATTTTTTTTACACATATATTAGGCTACCACAAAAAAAAATTGAAAGTAAATACATATTTAGAAATATATTTTTATAGGAACAAATTTAATTAATAAAGTAAATCAATACAAAAAGATGTTTATAAAAAAAAAGACAAATTTAGAAAAAGTTAAAGGAAATAAAAAAGAGAAATCAAGAAAGAAAAAAACATTATCACAAAAAAGATAAAATAAATTAACCAAGTTTTTAATTAGTGTTTTTAAACAACTCACTCTTTTAATATAATTATAGAAATAATAATAATAAAAAATTTCGGATGCTATATGGAATTGCTTCTTTGTTCACAATTATAACAGTATCATTATGGTATATCATATCTTATTTTGTTTTAACTTCTTTATGATAACTCTTATGTCATTAAGATAATAATATCTCATTTCACATTTTTATTAATCTATTTTAATAGTTAGTTTCCAAATTTTGATGTTATTTGAAATTACAAATTTCTTTATGATAATTACAATATTATTATAATAATTATAATATCATTATGATAATACATCTTTTATTTTGTATTAACTTTTTAAATAGAATTCTAACGTCATTACGATTTTAGGAGAAGAGAAGCATTGGAATGAAAAAAAAAAAAAAAAATCTTTAGACTTCATTAATGTCTTTTTATTTTTAATTTATTATTTTGTTTTAACGGAAAAATATGTGGTAAAACCTTTTTGAGAGTCACTGCCTATGGTGTTTCATCTAAGGGTTGGTAATTGTTGTTGCTTTAATATGGACGTATAGATATGTATCTGTGTTTAGGTCAGTATAGTATCGAGATCAGCAAATCATGTTTTTTGGTTTTTTTAAAATTCACTTTGTGAACGTGTTTTCGTAATTACAGTTCAACTGCCACATGTGTGGGCCCACATAAAAAGCTTTTCTTAGAGATTATATTTGCGTTTGGTTTATCGGTTGGAGATGAAATTTTTAAATTAAAATTGATTGATTTTTTAAAAATTAATTCTAAATTTTATTAATTTAAAAAATAAAAATAAAAATTAATATAAAAAATATAATTTAGTTGGAGTTAAACTATAACTCTAGAATAAACCATAATAAAGAAGCTAAAAATGCCATTTTCTACTTGTTAAATTTTTTAGCTTCACATCATTTTGCTGCTGCATGCTGCCGCTCTTATTCAAATCTAAAAGGAATTTTCACTCCTTATGGGGGAAAAAAGTGTGCTCACGTCATAGGTATTTCTTTGATGCTTGCGTGGCATGCTAAAAAAATTTAAATAATGGCATTCTTTAAAAAAAAAAAAGTTAATTAATATATAATAATAACCCCTAAAAGTTAGTAATAATTATTATAAATATAATTTAATGATAATATTACATCTTACTCCTTTTAAAGATATAGAGTTTCAATCCCTCTTCCCCCCAAGTTAAAAAAAAAAAATTTATGGTCTGTTGGAACACCGGATTGAGTTGGAATTTTTAGATTGAGATTTGTTGACTTTACAAAAACTAATTAAAAATTTTGTTGATTTTTCAGAAAAAAATAAAAATCGAGTTAAAAAATTTAAGTTAGAACTGGTCAACCAAACGAACCATTAGTAATAATGTGAATTCTATAGGAGAGTGACGAAAGAAACAAGACGTGCTAGTTATGAAGGGGTTTCTTTTTATTAAGATATGGGTGGAGGGATTTAAACCTTATGGTAGAATAAAATATGAAATTAGCACTAAATGATACATGCAATCATACTAGTCATGAATGTTGTAAATTGTTTTTTTTTTTTGGTAAAAAAATGTTTTAAATTGTTGATTTTAATAGCATTTTGTCAAATTAATTTAATACCAAATATAGCATATAACAAATATGATAATAAAGAATGGTGGAAGGTATAATCTAACAATAATTTCATATCTAATTCCATCACAAAGTGAAAAGTTCAAATCCTCCATCCACGAGATTAAAAAAAAAAAAAAAAGTGATAATGAGGATAAATACCCTTCTTTTCAATTTGAACCATTACACTCAAATCAATTTAAACCTAAAAAATTCAACTTGCATGAATTCCAACTTACGAACTAAAAGGAGATTTTCTTTTCTCTCAAAATGAAAAATACAAAGGGGTAAAAAAAAAAAGGCGGCATCATGAACTCTGGCTTCTAAGGTTGTATTTGGTTGGAGGGAGAGAAACGGAGGGAGAGCACCAATCTATTGTTTTGTTTGAAGGAAGGGAGGAGGGAGAAGAGAGGTAGAAGGAGTTTCTCTCCCTCTGGGCCCACTATATTAATGGAAAGAGACCGTTTTAGCTCTAAAAAGATTATTAACAAATTTTATAAATAAACAATTTAGTAATTAGACAAATAATTATAATCAATCATTATAACTCTCCTCCAGTCTTAACAAACAACATAAAAGATTCTTACAATTCTCTTCATTTTTTATATTCTCCATCCTTCCAATTCTCTTCATCCTTACTCCTCTCCACCCTTCTACCAAACATAGCCTAATGTTACAAAAAATATATATATATATATATATTGCATCCAAAATGCCTGAAAGAAGCATGAAATGCAACTAGCATATAATTCCTACTTTCTTTCATGGAAGGATCTTCGCAGTATAAAGCAGATAAACTGAGCCCAGTTTTGTATCATATGATCAATCCTACAATTTAAATAATAAATTCAAATTTTTATGAGAAAAAACACGATTGAAAAAAGTAAGTTTTTTTTTTTTTTTTTTTGAAAAGCAGATAGAAAACGAGGGGCCAAACGAACTATAAACTGAACAGAGTGAATTATTCAATCAAGTTCCAAGAATTTCTCATCAATTTGTACATTATATCACAGAAACAATAACAAGGAGGCATGTCTTAATTGTTTTTTATTATTCCATTACATTGACCAAACAGTTTCATGACTATAAACACAAAGAGCCAATGCTTATTTTCCTACGAATCGAAAAATTGTTCCACAGGTTCTTATTTTCAGTTGCATAACTAAAACTTACTTTTTATGTAACAAGGGATCAGAGATGACTTGGGGCTCAAAGTCTGGTTTCAAGTAACGAGCAAGCGTCTCTGCATACAACTCGTACCTAGAAGTCATTCGGAACCCCCACTTGTCTTTTAGTTGCCTGCAAAGGTTTAGGTCCATGTCCGAGATCAATAGCCCATCTTGGTGGCGTGAAAGAGACGGAGTGCATGAAGCATCTGGAGCCGAGAAATGACTGGAACCATAGAAATGCCCGAAATCTGCATGTTGTGGCTTCCCATCACCCGAAGTGAATGGATTGGGGAATGTCTCAGTCCCAATGCGGTTGATTGACCCAACAAAATAGCTATTTGCTATTGCAGCATTACGGGCCTACAAAACCGTCAAATAACATGTCCAATCGAATGTGACGCAATGTGAAGAAACAAAACTAGTGCAGAAAATAGCTAAGAGAAGCCCACTGTGAATATTGAAGCCACATTCAGAATTCTGCAACTGGCCCAATATCCCTGCCTATAGCAACTTACACATTTTTGTAAACCAAATTTCATTCACTACAAACTTAAATAATGAGATGTACCTTTTGACCGACGCGACATTTTTCCTCATCTGTGGTCCGTAACTACAAAGGTTCTAAAGTATGCAATGCTCGCTAACTTCTTGCATCATAGTCCATTTCAAAATTAAGAATTTCAAGTATAGTACGTACCGTGTGGGTTCATGGACTTCAAGAGAACAACAAAACGCAAAGTGGTTCATGGACATAAAGAAAAAAGCTAAAGAAGATCACCTCAATGGGCCACATCGGTTCGCTGAGTTCACCAACAGTAGCAGAAGGGTTGAAAACAATCTCGGCACCATTCAAGCCAAAAGCTAACCAGTTCAAAGGGTGGTGCCTCCCGTAACATATATTCACAGCAATCTTCCCATAGGCTGTCTCGAAAACAGGATGTCCAGTATTTCCTTCCATGTAATACGTGCTCTCATTGAAATCTCCAACTCTTGGTATATGGTTCTGCCCAACGGTATTAAGATTATGATTTCAAAACACAAAGCCTAAAAGAGAAAAGCAAATGGACTAATCTGTTTACCTTCCGATGCTTGCCAATTATGTTTCCACGATTGCCAATTATGACAGCAGTATTCCAGAGAGTCTCTCCATGATTAACATCTCTCTCAAGTATTGGATTTATTATAACCATGTTGTATTTTCGCGCAAGATCTTGAAGAAATTGTGTCGACTCCCCGTCAACTGGCTCTGCGAACTCACACCATCTCTTCTCCCGTGTACAAAAGGCAAAGGGCATCATCCATGCTTCCTGAATTAAATTTACAAGTGAAGCTTTTGTTATAAGAATGTTAATGGAAAAGAAAAAACTATACATTTTCGCCTAATGTAAGCACGAGGGAATGACCCACTTGTAAGCATAATACGTTGACTCCAGAAGCGCCTGCAGCGTCAATGATTGGCTTTATCTTCTGAAAGATAGCTGTCTTCTGGTCTGAAAAGGGGGCAGTAGTTGGAAGCACTATAGAGTTTTGAATAAGACCAACCCTAACCACTCGAGGTTCTCTCAATAACTCTTTATCAGCATGAAAACAGAAAGCCTGAAAGAAATTGGAGATGAATTCAGAGTACAATATCTAATGTTAGAGAGGAAATTGAGCAAGGATTCTCATAGAAAAGAAACAACGCATTATTATCCAAAGTCCGTGCCAATTACCAAAGAACACTATAAAATGGTTTTCATCAATATTTTAAAAGCGAAAGTGCTTCTAATAACCGCCCAACAATGGTTCTAGAATTTTGAGGTGTATGTCCAGAGGGATGGTCAAAGTAAAATCGATAGAAGAGATCGAGAGAGAATTGAAGTTTGAGAACGGAAATAGTACAAAAATATAGACCTCCATGGGAAGTGGAGGATGTCATACAACACAGGAAAAGCTTTAAGTAAAAGATCAAAATTTGTTATATTCAATTCCTTTTGGAATCCATTCACGCGAAGTAGTTAATCACATATATAACATCATTCAATCCCGCATAAGGATAAAAACCAGACTCATGAAACTCTCTCATCGATTCAACAAATTTATGTGCATCAACTTTCTTTAAACAACATAACAAGTAATAATCGCATAGGTCTTGCTTCATGTATGCCAGATACGTTTATACTGTCCAATTAATTGTCTGCTAAAAACCTATATAGGTACATGAAAGTAAGATATTGAACTAAGTCCTTCAAAGAGATTATATAACGGGAATGTTACAGGAGTAAGGTGCCCACCTGGAGATCGAAATCGTGTTTTGAAGAGAGGGCTTTCACCGATTCCGTTAGTGCAACAGTTTCTAGCGGCCTTCCACAATTGAATCCCAAAAGCAAGCGGCTGACTTCCTGGGAAATGTGAGTAAATCTGACTATAATCAGAAAACAACTTCAACACAAAGTGGGAATTTCAGCTTAAAGAATCAAACGTAAAATGGTGCAAATAATTCTCTCATTCTTTGCTCACATATATATATATATATATATGTGTGTGTGTGTAAATCCTACTGCCATATATATATATATATATATATATATATATTTAAATCCTACTGCCACCATCGATGACTATATGGATCATATCAGTGCGGTCTCCCACCATAAAATCTACCTCCACTCCACAAAATAAAAATTAATAATTATAAGAGAGAAAATTCCCTGTTCACTTAAAAAGTTTTATAACACGTTTTCTCTCATAAAATTTTAAATTTGATATTCAAATTTACTTTACAAAGCAACGATCGAAAGGGACTAATCCTGATTGAAGCTCAACAACAAAAACAGCTAATTGCTTCACCAAACAGAAACATATTCATGCATATTCATAGAATAATACACACAACAAAAGACATATATACACACACATATATATATATATATGTATATAGCCAGATATAAAGGAAACAGACGGATTGCTTTATCAGGGTAAAAGATTAAAAACCCAGAAAGGAAATAACCAAATACATCAATTTTTGTACTTAAAAAAAATAAAAGAAAAATGAGAAAGTGGGAGACCTGGAAAAGATGGGGTTGAAGATTGGCAGAAAGAAGGTGGTGAAGTGAGTGGTACCCACAAATGGATCCGTCAGTTTGTTGCTCAACTTCTCCATTTTCTGATCTATTATCTTTCTCTGTGTCCATTTTTCTTCTTCTTCTTCTTTCAAATTTTTGTGATCTTCACGAACAGTTTGGTTTTGGTTTGGTTGGTGTCTAAGCTGTGCAGAGTGGATGTATGACTCAAAGGGGAGTCGGAGTTGTTTGCCTTTCCTCTGTACTCTAGTGGAATTTCATAATTTATTTCAATAATGTGAAATATTTTATAGCATAAAAGAGATTACGTCGAGGAGTTTGCTCCAACAAAAAGATAATGTCAGATTATTTTATGTCTACTTTTTCCCTTAAATTTTGGCCTTATCGCAAAATATACATTTAAATCTCAATTCATAACTTTATTTTCCCTAGAACTTTGAAATGTTTGAATTAGGGGTGTTAATTATGAAATTACAAAGTTATTCTTATAATTAAGTTAAGAGAGTAAATATTTTTAGATCACATGATGGAAAAGGCAAGAGAGAAGTATGGGAAAAAAATTTGATAATTAGTCCTAAATATTTTTTCTTTTAACCTAATTTTAAGGATAACTTCGTAATTACACATAATTATACATTTAATAACCCCAACTCATTCTGCCAAGTGCCAATGAGTATCACATGCGTTTTTCCGTTAAAAATTTAATTAAGGAGGAAAATTTATAAATGTTTCAAAGTTTGAAAAATAAAATATTACAAATTGAAATTTAAAGAGCATTTTGTAACAAAATCTAAAATTTAGAGGAAAAAAGTGAAATTTATTCCTTTTTTTTTACTTGAATTTATTAAAAATAAAGCTGGAATCTTTCATTTATCAAAAGAGTTAGAATATTTCGTATCAAGTTTTTTTTTTTTTTTTTCTTTTTAAGAAGATTGATTATAAAAATTCTTGAGGATTTTTTTTTTTTTTTTGATAAATGAATCTTTCAGAACTTTGACTCTTATAAAACTTTTCCTTGGATATTTGAAACGTAATATCGAGGTCTCAATTTCTAATCCATCAACAAAAAATAAGAAAAATTATGTAGATAAATTTGAATACTTGATACTTATTTAGAAATGACCAAAATTTTTTTATTTAAAAAAAAATGGATAAAAACACAATTGACTATTTTAAAAAACACGGCTATTTTCTCTAATTTAATAAAATTTCAAACACTTATTAAGAAAATATTATAAAAAGGTTATTTATCAACATATCCCTAAAAAATTCTACTTATGTTAGTTTGAAAGATGGAAAAGACACGTGTCGTGTTATAAGATTATTGGGTACTATATTAGTTTGGAGACATTTTGTGGCGCTTTTCTCGTTTAGTAGTTGTACTCTTTTAGAGTTTTGTTCCGAATGGTGGTAGGCTTCTTGTGGAGGTGGTGGTTTCGGTTATGGACGCTGACCGTGGTAGCGCGTGTGTTTAACGTTCTATTATTTGAAGGTATCTTATTGGATCCGCCGCTTGTCCCCCAAGTTCCTTCTACTATGAGGGTTCTCTTGTCGGTTGTACTTTCATTGAAGGCTTGCGGCGGTCCTGTTTTAAGCTTTTAGTTTTTTATGTTTTAGTCTAATAAAGGCGTTGATATTTCTGTCATATAATTTTAATATTTTCAATTTAATTATGGAGGTGGTTCTCTCACTGTTTGGGTTTGTATTTGGTCCACCAAATTTAAATCTTGACGAGTTAGAAGTTCCACTAGCTATGAGTCTTGGCAGAGATGTTTGTGGTCTTGATGCTACACGATACATGCTCTCGATGGATCAAAAGCTTTCATCAATTATAGTGGTATCAAAAATAGCATTATGCATGCTCAAATTGATATGTTGAGGAATTTTCCTGATATCGGGTCTCGTCTTTCATCGTTTTTCCTGTACTTCATCAAAATTTATCAATGGAAACAGTTTTCATTGATGGCATGTTTACTTATCAGGAGTAAGGAGTGGAAGTTAATCACTTGTTTACTTGTTCATTTTTTTTTTCCTAGAATGAGAGTGAGAACGGTGGATTCCACATCAATTTAGGATTGAGAAATGAGATTGACAATCTCATACCCCCTTTCAGATTATGACTCTCAATCCTAATATTAGCATTAAATTACCATTTCTTCATTAATTTACTTGCAAAATATTATATTTAAAAAATTATAATAACATATATTAATTATTTTACAATATATAATATACCTTTATTAACTTAATATTATACAATTATACTAATTATTATTAACTTTATTAGAATAAATAAAGAACCTAATTTTGTCATAATATATTTATATGTATTTATTTTGATTTTTTTTTATATTTTACTTCAATGTTTTCTCTTAATTTTTTTAAACAAAAAAATTACACACTTTATATTTTATTATCTTAATATCATAATTATTATTTTACTTATAGTTTGGTAAAAAATATAAAAAAAAATTAATCAATTTTTTAATTTTTTGAAAACACAATAAATGAATGGGCATACGAGTAAATTTACAACAATTCATTTCAATTATAGGTTCAAGTAAATGCATGAATGATATTCATAGCGATTCTAATTCTGAATACTAGAACCAAGTAAACAACTTATTTAGATTCTGAATCCTCACTCCGAATCATATCCACTTCGAATCTTACTCACTCCGATTCATACCAACTCCGATTATAAGTAAGTAAACACACTCCAAGTGTTTAGTATTGTGTATCATAAGGTCATTCGCATTATGTTTGATATCTGTAAGATCTTTTAGTTAAATGAATTTTTACTTTAAAAAAAATTGCAATTATTATTTTACTCACCAATTCTTTTCTTTTTTTTTTTTTTGGTTAATTTTTACTCACCAATTCTAATAAGCAGTAAGTTATATTTTTATTAACATTTAAATGGATAATATTAACAATAAATAAACAACCACCATTAAAAATAAAGTTTATAACCTTTTTTAACATTCAATTTTTTTTATTTATCTATAATAGAGCATTGATTAAGCTTGCCTTTGGTTCGCTAGTTGGAGATGAAATTTTTAAGTTGGAGTTGGTTGACTTTTCAAAAACCAATTATATATTTTGTTGACTTTGTAGAAAAAGACAAAAAACTAAAATGAAAAAATATAATTCAATTGAAGTTAAACTTAAACGCCAAAGAAATCCTAAAAAAATTTGAGATCTTTTTAGTCTCTTCAACTAGTATTAGATTTTCTTTGAAATTTAATTTTAGAATTCACATGAAATGTTAAATAAGAGAGATTACCAAATTACCATTAGATTACGTAGTAAAAGTCGTTTTCTATCCAAAATCCCTAAAATAATGAGAATTTTTAAAGGATTATAAATTATGGGCATTTGATCATATGTTTTAAAAATTTGGGGGTAAAAGTGTTACAAGCGTTATAATTTGTAACGAATTTTTATAGGACCATTTACATAAACGGCCAAATTAGAACCATGCTATATCTGAACAAATTTATTTACAAAATTAAACGAAAAAGAAATACAATCATTTATGCAGACAAAAATACCCTTATATCTATTTTAGGAAAAAAAAAATATTTTTTCCTAAAAATAATCACATTGATTCTAATTACTCATTTTGTATATCAAAGATTAGGGGTCCGTTTGGTGAAACAATTTGAGTTGAAAATTTTAAGTTTAAATAGTAATTTTTGTTGACTTTTCAGAAAAGATAAAAAACTTTTTCAGAAAAGACAAAAAATTTTTTCAGAAAAAGACAAAAACTGAGATGAAAATTATGAGTTTGAGTTAGTGAAGCAAACGAGGCCTAGAACTTCAAAAATCCCTACAATCATCCCCCCAAACATAACCACGTTTAAAAAAAATGTAAAAAACAAGGTCAATTAAAATAATGACAATATCATCATGATTTAATGATAACGACAATATGATAGTTCTACTATATACTGTTTTTGTTATGTAAAGAATCATGTAAAAAAAAATGATGTGATAATTATCATAGAGACTATGTTTATAATATTATTAAATTTAATATATACAATATAATGATATGTCATTATAATATTAATAAAATATGTCAAATATTAAATCTTAAAGTGACCAGATCATTATTGTAAGAATCACAATCTTATCAACTTTTCATTTTTTTAATATAAAATTCGAAAACATATGTAGAAAACAAGCGACAAAAATATATATATATATATATATATATATTTTTTTTCCGAAGCAGCTTTTAGTTCCATAAAAAGCTATTTGACATTTAAACACAAACTTCGGAAAAAAAAAAAAAAAAAAAGAAAAGAAAAGAAAAGAAAAAAAAGACAATACGCTACTTCTTCCTTAAAAGTTGAACATAAGTCCCGAAAATAATTAATAAATTTAAAACTGAAATATACTTTAGTAATTACTAGTTTGAAAAACGTAATTAAATGTAACAAGGAGATTTTTTTCCAAAAAAAAAATCAACTTGGAAATTAAAAAAAAAAAACACATATCAGCAAAACCTAAAGGGCAAACAAGAAATTAAAAAAAAAAAAAAAAAAGAAGAAGAAGGAAATTCAAATTTTGTTCAAATTCACAAACAAATTTATTAGTGTTTATTTTTTAAAATGTGTGTTTGAATTTGGTCATTTTAGGTAAATATTTCATTTTTGAAATTAATTGTAATAACTCATGCATCTCTCTGGTATGATATTATCTGTTTTGGATCTTATGTCACACGGTTTTACTCTAGGGCTTAACCGTAAAAGACCTAATATTATTAGGAGGTTATTTCTTTATTTATAAACTATCACATATATATATACTCTCAAAGCGATGTGAGACTGCACAACTTATCATTTTCCTTATAGAGACTGACGATTATCATAGTCAACCCTCATTTTGGGGCTCAACGTCCTCGTTGGTCACACTTTCAATTGGGTATGGGCTCTGATACTATTTATAACGATTCATGCCTCCATTTGGTATGATATTATCCGCTTTTGGTTTTATGCCAGCATGGTTTTGCTTTTAGGCTTAACCTTAATAGCCCTCATATCATTAGGAGGTGGTTTTTTTTACTTATGAACTATCTATTCACAAATTATATGGGGCTGTACAGCTTATCATTTTCCTTGTAAAGATTGATGACTGCCATATTAATCCGTTTTACCCCTTGAATTTAAAAATATAACATTTGTTTTTTCCAGTCTATGAAACGTTGATAAAAAGACAACTTCTATTAGATTTGTTTTTAACAGAATTTGACACATGATTAATATATGATGCTTTATATAGAATATTCTGGTCTAGTTTCAAAATGTAATATTCATTTCTCCCAGTCTATGAAATGTTGATAAAAAGACATCTTCTATTAGATTTTTTTTAACAGAATTTGACACATGATTGACATGTGATGCTTTACATAGGATATTCTGGCAAAATGTAATATTCCTTTCTCCCAGCCTATGAAACGTGGATGAATATTAATTTTTTTTAACATAATTTCACACATGATTGACATGTGATGCTTTATATAGGGTATACCGTATTCTAGAAACTCTATTTTGTTCAAAATCTAATCTGAATTTAGGGAGAAAGAGGGATATAACATAATTGAAGATGGTAATGGAAAATTATAACATAATTTTTTAAGATTAGAAGAAAATAACATATTATGGTTTCAAATTTCAAAAATTTCCAAAATAACCCCAAAATGCACCCACTAATCTTCTATCTCTTCCTTCTCTCTCCTATGCCTCCCCTATTCTCTCTTATGGTCCCTTCTTCACCTAGATACGAAACTCACCACTCCAGTTGCAGGCGAGGTCACGAGCATGAGAGGCGAGAATTGCAAGGCTCGTCATCGCATCGGGTTTGTTCCTTTTCATTTTGGACATCGTCGCCATTCACAAAATGCCATTGTCGCCGTTGGGAGTATCATGAAGCCAGAATTGCCATTGTTGGGATATGTACCCATAAATAAATGAAATGTATTATTTTACTTATTTAATTTGAAAATTTTTTTCAATATTATTTTTGCATGCTTAGATGCTTAATAAATATCGAAAACCTTAGATTATTTAAATGTGACTTTAAATATTGTATATAAGTGTTATATACATGAGGACAATATTTAAAGCACAATAATCTAAATCTGTCCGTAATTAAAAATTAAAGTTGGGACCTTTAATTTAAAATTACTAGCGCGGTTCATTACATTCTGAATGAAACAATCTTATCCGGATTGTTAATAATAAGATTATTGGAATGAAAGCGCATTATATAATTTGATTATACAGAACTAGAACATGATTAATTATGAATCTCTAATAATTTCCGTTGTCATAAAGAGCATTCAAAATTAATCAATAATGGTCATATATGAATCGATTTTAATTCTGAGTAATTAATAGACTCCTATTTATTATATTGTATTTTTTGATATACCGAGTAATGACACAAATGAATAGTATCAAATTCTTGGTATATTGGAAATATAATATAATAAATAGCCGGGAATATTAATATATAAGATGAAATCCATTCATTCGTAAAGAAGTCAGATGAATGATTCCCATAAGTATTGATTCGGGGCTTGAATAATAAGAGCGGTCAATTTATGATTAGAGCATAAATATATTATTTATTAGAGAATCAATGATACTTAAGGATAAAGATATAATTAAAAAGGTTAACAGAAAATACATAGCTTTAATTATGAACCATTTATGGAGGATTGATTTATATGTAGTGACTATATCAATGGACAATTCAAATCCTTTGAATATAATTAGTTTTATAATTTTAAGAGTGCAATTCCAAATTTTTAGTGGAATAATTTTGAATTAATAATTTTGATATTTTAATTAAGGTATTAATTAATTATCAAAATTATTGGAGCTTAAAATTATAAGGTCCATAGTTCCTCTCAACGGGAATCATGTGAACATTATTTTATATTGGGTTAAATTAATTAATTTGGAATTGAGAATTATATATTAATATTCATACAACAAATTAATTGGATTAATTTATATTTTAAATAATATGATTATTTAAAATAAATTTAAAATAGTTTTAAATTAAAGATTATACAGTGTGGTAAGGACCACACCGTAGTTGTGCACTACAGGGTGGTTCACATTATATCCACAGACAAAGTGTATGTGGAATTTTGAATTTTGACACATGTAAAAAAGAAAAGATCAATTGTTTTTATTTTGAACAGTTCAAAATAAAATATTTTTCTAATTTAAAAAAAAAAGAAACTGATTAATAGATAATGAGAGAGAGATTTTCTCTCTCCCATATCTATCAAACACGCCCACTCTGGGGAGGTAGTGGGCGTATGTGTTTTTCCACAATAGGAGAAGTGGATTAATTAGTTAATTAATTAATTTAAAATAAAAAGGGTGTCAGTTATTTCTTTGTAATATTAAAAGATGGTACATATGATGTATCTAAAAAAAAAGAGAGAGGAGGTGAATACTAATTCCTTTTGACAGAGAAAAGAGTACGTACTTTTTTTTTTCTTTTTTTCCAGAGAGTTTCTTCTCCACTTTTCCTTCCCTTTGTCTCATGAGTTGAGAACGCAAAATGAATCAAAATTCAGGTGTGTGATCAAACCCAAAATCAGAAACGACCACTCATTTCCTATTCATCGTGACTTGGAGTTAAAAACGCTGAGAAAGAATCATTGGTATTTCCGAAGAATTTAGAGTTCTCAAGAAGGTTCTTGAAGGAGTTTAAGAATTTCAACCTAATCGGACAATGGCCAATCTCTAAACCTTCTTCTTCATTTATTTGTTATTAAATTAATATAAGTATTGCCGCCGGATAAAATTTTGAGAAAAATTTTTATATGCGTAATTTTATCCGTACCATGCTTCCGCTATTTTTTTAAAATTGGTTTTCGAAAACAACAACCATCACATCGCATTTGTTTGTTGTTGGTGGGAGATTGCGAGCCCTCACCGTCGCGTCGCTGGTTCGCTAGCCTCGTAATCTTGTGTCACCAGATCTATCAGAATCGCAATGATATCCATTACTAAGTGGATTTTCTAGTAAATCCTTAGATTTCACGAGGTCCCTCAGCCTCGCAACGACAACAATCACGGCGAATCATGATCGATATGTTGTATGTTGTTGTCGTCAGCGCAAGATCTCCGACCATCCCCGAGTTGTTCGTCTTCTTTGGCAATGGCCACCTGTGTGGCACTTGACGACACTCCTTCACCGAAGACGAAGTCCACCTGCTGCAAAGAAGATGAGGGCAAAGACAGAATTTTAAAAAAATTGTAACCAAATATGTTATTATTTTCAAACTCTTAAAAATTATGCTATAAACTTCAAATTATATCACCAAATATGCTAGTTGGTGTATTTTTCCTTGAATTTGTAAGCTAATTTAGATTAAGGGCCCATTTAGGATCATGTTTGAAGAGGAAATTTTGGAGGTTGGAGATGGTTTGAGTTTTAGAAATCTGCGTTTGATAAAAATAAACTTTTTAGAGTGAAATGTTTAAAAACTTAAAATATGCACGGCAAAAAAAAAAAAATAGCAATATGGATCTTGTTTCGTTCATCTCAAAATTCTATACAATTTGAAAAAAAAAATCATCTCATTTCAACTTAATATGATAAAGTTATGGACTTTTAAAGTTTAAGTTTTTTGAAAAATATTTGAAAAAAAATAAATAGTAAAATTGAAGGAAAAAGACAAAAAAATGTTTGAAAAAAACTTTTGAAAACACGTCCCCAAACGGGGCCTAAAAGTCCAAATTGTTAAGGAAAAAATAATACTAATGTTTTGTTTGACACATTAGTTTAACTCCAACTAACTGTATTTTATTTTACTGGATTTTTATCTTTTTCTGAAAAATGAACAAAAATTATAACTAGTTTTTAAAAGGTCAACCAATTCCAATTTAAAAATTTTAACTCCAACTAACGATCTAAACGGATGCTAAATAAATTTAAAAACTTAAAAACTAAGCGCCCGTTTGGACCTCTAGTTCAAACTGAGATTTGCTAGTTCAGCTTAAACTCAAGATGTTTGGTGTTTTGGTTCAGCTTGAACCTCCATTTGACCCGTTATACAGTAAACCCAAATGGGTTTACTGTTCACCAACGTCCGCCTGCACTTCTGTCTCCTCAGTCCTATGCCCTGGTCGCGAGCTCGCCGGCCTCGTGAGCCAACCACTATCCAATCGGGACAAAAAGCTCGGAGTTGGGCATGGAGCTACGATGTCACGATGGAGTTGGGGAGGCCGGTGAAAACAGAGGCGCGAGGGTGGCTCTGGATCTGGCGCGAAAGAGAAACTCCGGCGGCATAAGGACGGAACGGGCGCCGGAGTGTGAGGAGAGAGAGAGGGAAGAGAGAGAAAGAAAGAGTGAGGGCTTGGGGCTGCAATGCCAAAGAAAGAGAGAGAAGGGGGAGGGACTCATGTGGGGGAGGAGAGAGAGGGAAGAGAGAGAAAGAAAGAGTGAGGGCTTGGGGCTGCAATGCGAAAGAAAGAGAGGGAAGGGGGAGGGACTCACGTGGGGGAGGAGAGAGAGAAGGAAGAGAGAGAAACAAAGAGTGAGGGTTGGGGCTGCAGTGCGAAAGAAAGAGAGAGAAGGGGGAAGGACTTACGTGAGAGAGGAGAGAAAGAAATTTTTACAATTTACATTACAATTAATGTACATTTTGTTGGGGTATAATATTACATTTAAAGGAATTTTGCGACATCTTTTGTTGTTTCAAGTTGATTAGTTTTTATAATTCAGCATATTGTCATTTTTTTTAATTTTTACTAAAATATACGATAGAATGTTAAAAAAAATTAAAAAAATTGATTCCGCTCATTTTATTATCATCCAAACAAAGCCCTTGTTTTTTCCATTTCAACTCAACTTAAACTTTTTTCACCAAACACTCAATTCAATTTAAACTTTTCAACTCAAACTTTTTACCAAACACTCATCATTTAAACTAAGAAGCTGTTTGGAACGCCAGCTCAAGCGGTGTTTTCCTAGTTCGGTTTGAACTATCTGTGTTTGGCTTCGCATTTCCGTTTCAGCTTCTCTTTGGTCCGTTATACAGTGTTTCCAACATGGTTTCCTGTTCATCGAAAACCTCTTCCCCTCTGGCTCGCCCGTGCCTGGCGACACTGCCCGATTCTCTGGCTTCCTCTCCGGCGCCCATGTGCTGGTGTCAGTGGGTGTGTTTGGCTGTGCCCCCATCCCATCGAGCCTCTGCCTTGTAGCAGTCGCTCTGGTTTGGCGTTCCTTCCTCGCGCCTCGCTCCATTTATATTTTGGGTCTTGCCCTCGCCCACTCCGGTCACACAGATGCGGCGCCGGTTGACGAAAGGCAAGCGACGGCGAGCGATTGGGAAGATTTCGAGCTATTTCCCCATTCGGAAAAAGTGGTGTCGGTCCGTGAACTCCTGCCCTCCCCCGACTTCCTCTACCGTTTACTCATCCTCGGCCTCCAATTCCGAAACCCTAGTAAAAATTCTTCCCCTATTTCTCTTTCGGTTTAGTTGATGTGCTTGATTGTGTCGGTTTTATGTCATACCCATGAGTTATTGGATTCGTTAGCGTGATTGATTTGAATGGATCTCCATTTGCGGCCGAAGAGGTTTTCTTCCATGCCCTGCCTACCAACACGTTTTGTGAAACCCTTGACCCAACTCGTTTCTTGCAGTTTGATTTCGAGCTTGAGTTAGTTTCTCCATTTGCGTGTCCCTTTGATTCGGTTGCCTGTAATTGACAAGGCAGTTCACTGAGAATGTGGGTTTGATGCATGTTTGGTGTTAGAGTGGGCTGGTTTTATGCACATAGTTTCGGATTTGGTTTCTAATTTCTATTATGTGGTGTGTTTAACCATGTTGGCCAATGCTTATGATGGTTTGCTGCAATAGGTCGAGATTTTGGTTTCTGTTCCATTTTTGGGTTCCCATTATCCATGCTGAGCACTTGTTAGCCCGGTTTTATGCACATATTTTCGGATTTGGTTTCTAATTTCTATTATGTGGTGTGTTTAACCATGTTGGCCAATGCTTAAGGATGGTTTGCTGCAATAGGTCGAGATTTTGGTTTCTGTTCCATTTTTGGGTTCCCATTATCCATGCTGAGCACTTGTTAGCCCGGTTTTATGCACATATTTTCGGATTTGGTTTCTAATTTCTATTATGTGGTGTGTTTAACCATGTTGGCCAATGCTTAAGGATGGTTTGCTGCAATAGGTCGAGATTTTGGTTTCTGTTCCATTTTTGGGTTCCCATTATCCATGCTGAGCACTTGTTAGCCCGGTTTTATGCACATATTTTCGGCTTTGGTTTCTAATTTCTATTATGTGGTGTGTTTAACCATGTTGGCCAATGCTTAAGGATGGTTTGCTGCAATAGGTCGAGATTTTGGTTTCTGTTCCATTTTTAGGTTCCCATTATCCATGCTGAGCACTTGTTAGCCCGGTTTTATGCACATATTTTCGGCTTTGGTTTCTAATTTCTATTATGTGGTGTGTTTAACCATGTTGGCCACTGCTTAAGGATGGTTTGCTGCAATAGTTTGTTCGTCCATTTGCTGCCAGTATTGAGTTTTGCCTACCCATTTGATGCACTAGATTGGCGATGATGTATACCGCACAATTGTATTGCTTGTAATATAGTCTGACTGGTGAGTCATTTACCCGATACATGATGCAAGGTTGCCGGTATATAAGCACATGTTTGGTGTTAGGGGCCTTAACTATAGGTTATTTTAGCCATAACCAAGTTAAACCCCGAGCCCATGGTTTCTATGCCATGGTAGCCGATTCCGTATCGGGTATTTGACATGCCTCAGATTAAATGTGTCGATCAATTTATACTGAGCCAATTCATCGACCGGACCGATCGTTTTTTTGAATTCTTTTTCTATGTTTGATTATCGATTTCCTAAGGAGATGCCGCGCAAAGCATCTGGTGATCATTACTTTTGGGATGCCGCTAAAGAGACAAAATTCCTGCTTCTACTCGATGAGTACCTGGCATGCAGTGGCGGTAAACATCCCCCAAAAGCAACTCTCGAAATTTGGGCCGCCCAGTTTAACGCTGAGTTCGGTGGGGTGCCAGCACACGGAATGACACTATATCAAAAGAAAGAGAGGATGAAGAAAATATATAGGGGCTGGAAGGCGCTGCAAAAGCATACCGGTCTAGGCTACGATCCATCGACGGATCGTGTTATATGCTCTGACGAAGCGTGGCAGAGCTTTATAGGGGTAACGGCGTAGTCTAATTTTTTACCCAGTGTTATATTGTTCATTAACGCGATTATTCTACTTGTATTAAGCTAAAATATCATTTGCAGGTTTTTAAGGAGTGCAACCATCTACGCTACGAGGGATTGCGCAACAAGGAGCTTTATTATAACGTGTTCGAGAAAAATCACGCTGCCGGTGCATCGGGCTACGGATCAGTAACCATGCCAGCTGATAGTTCTCCGTACCGCGACGTTGAAGCTTCCATGGACTACTCTGAAACCCGGGTGGATTTTGAAGAGTTTCTAACGCCAAACACCGGTGCGCGTCATTGTAGCAACTTACGTTCGGGCGCCGATGCAGGTCCGTCGCGGTCAAGGGCAAGCTCCGGTAAGAGGAAGCAAAGAGACGAAACGGATGAGATGACATTCTTAGCAATGCAGGAAATAGTGAGTCATTTCCGTGGACAGTCGCAATCGGGCCCAAGTAACGACACCGCGAATCGACCGGACCATATGCTACTGTGTATGAACATTATGACAGAGATGGGTATTCCACCAAATCAACGGTGTCAAATGTGGCACTACCTGGACGCTCATCCACGGCTCCAACGTACGTTCTATCAGCTGCCCGAGGTCGATAGGCGAGAAATTATTTCATCCGTTGTTGACTCCCACCGGCCCCCCACCGATTGATTTTATTTTTCTTGGCATTTTTTATTTCTTTTATTTGCTTATGGATATTTGAGATTTGTTATCTTCTTATCGGATAAACTTTTATTTATTTATGTATTTCATGTTTGAAAACATAGATGTTACGAACGTATCCGCTATTATGTGTTTTTTTATATACGATATTTTACACTGCTGATGGTTTGTACCGGTTATGAGAAAAAATTGGACCTAAATTTGATATCCTTTGCTAACAAATTTCTTATATCAGGTAAACATCAAATTTTAGAGCCGCTATAAAAATATTCTCAAAATGAACGAGTATAGTTCCGCATCCGATGAGGAACAAGATGATGTATACTCCGAAAACGAGTACACCGACCATAACCGTTATCTGATGACGGCAGTGGTAGCCGCCACTACCAGCAGGCGTAACAGGCGACGAGCGCCACAGCCAATGCATAACTCAACTCTAACGGGGAGCATGCGTGTGGACGAGGTTTTAAATGGTCATGCGGAAATAATTCAAGCACTGATAAGTATGAAAGCAGACACTTTCAGATCACTGAGTAACTTGTTAGCTAGTCGGGGGTTATTGAAGCCAACTCGCAGCGTGAATGTTAATGAGCAGTTGTTTATCTTTTTATCCACTTGTGCACGAGGCGCTACGAACCGACACGTGTCTTATCTGTTCCAACATTCGGTAGAGACAACTTCACGTTGGTTCGATAAAGTGCTGAAGATTATTTGTTCGCTTAAGGATGAGTTCATACGACCAGCCGACTACACATCAACTCAAAATTTGATTCTAGAGCATTCAGACAAATATCGACCATGGTTTGATGTACGTTACATACGTTATATAATTATGTTTTATCTTATTGAGTTTTAATCAAAATAAGTTATTGTTAATACCGGTCCGCATATTAAATATTGATTGATTTCTTGCAGGGCTGTATTGGTGCTATAGATGGTACGCACGTACCATGTGTCCCTAAGCGCGAAAATTCTGACGCTTGGATAAATCGCAAGGGATATCACTCACAAAATGTATTGGCCGCATGTTCATTTGACATGAAATTCACTTATATATTGGCCGGATATGAGGGATCTTGCCACGATGCCAGAATGTTGGAGGAGGCAATAGCATTCCATGGTTTCCCAATACCTCCACCAGGTAAGCAGACGGATCGGTTTGCTGTTAGTATTGACATATAATAAATATGTTAAATAAATGATAATTGACTTCATATTGCAATTTTTATTGTGTAGGGAAATTTTACTTAGTAGATTCGGGCTATGCCAATAAGGATTGTTTCCTGAGCCCATATCGTCGGGAAACGTACCATTTACCGGAGTTTCGAAGACGTCGTAATGGGCTAGGCAACCGCCGTGAAGTTTTTAACTACACGCATTCATCACTGCGGAATTGTATTGAGCGCACATTTGGTGTCTGGAAGGCAAGATTTAAAATACTAAAAGGCATCAACAGCTACCCTATGGACAAACAAAAAATGATCCCCGTGGCGTGTGCGGTCGTACATAATTTCATAAGGATGGTGCAGGATGAGGATCCCTTTCTCGTAGAGTATGCGGCAGATTGTGTGCCTGTAAGGGGAACTGTCGACGTTAACGCGGATTACGCGTTTAACGACGGGATCGATGGAAGTGGCCCAAGTACAGGACAGCAGCAACATGGCTCGAGTAGGGAAGCAATGAATCAGATGAGAAACCACATAGCTGATGATATGTGGGAAAGATATCAGGCATCTCCATGGTATAAATCAACGTGAAAGCAAGGCCCGTTTTTACAGTAGAATGCCATACAACGAGTGTAATTATTAATTTGTTCTTATAAAATTTTAAGAGACAACTACGTACTGATTATTGGGCTATTTTTCATGTGCTTGGTTCCAAAGTTTGAGATGAAATTCGAGTGTTTCAGTGCTACAATTTTTGGGATTTTCCAGAACAGACCAAAAAAATTTTGGTCGAATGACAACAACTTTTTGGGATAAAAATTTGATGTTTTGTTTGAAAATTATGGTTTAACTGTGTGAACCAAACAAGCACTAAAAACTACAATAGAATGTTATATACAGACAAAAAATTTGTTAAACTCATTTTTTGAACATCCAAACAGGCCCCTTGTTTTTTTTAAACTTTTATCTCAAACTTTTTTACATCCAAACACTCAACTCAAACTCAACTTTTCAACTTAAACTTTTTACCAAACACAAAACTTTTATTCTCAACTTAACTTAACTCAAACTCAACTTCAAAATATCAACTCAAGCTTGCGAACCAAACGGACCCTAAACTTAACTTAACTCAAGCTGAACTTAAAAATCTCAATTCAAACTTGTGAACCAAACGGGCCCTAAAAACTAAAAACAAAAAACAAAAAACTCTCCTCTCACTTATTTGCGATTGCATGGAGAAGAGCAGAGGCCAGATGTAGAAAAACGATGGTGGGCGTGATAGGGGTTTGCTCGGCATCGGTGGGGGGCAGAGGGGGCCAGGGCATCTATGGGTAGGAGAGCTTAATATCGCCATCGGGTGGAAGAAGGATATCTCATGGGTCCTGGGGCGCGATAATTTTCAGCGATGGTTGTGGGGAAGGAGATCTCGAAGGGTGGCGAGGTTCCTGCTTTGTGATGGAGGGAGATCTCATTGGAAGGAGAAGGTAGTCTTGCTGGGTTGGCCCCATGTATTGGGCTAGACTAATAAATTGGGCAAGGCGCAATATTGGTTTAAAGTTTTTTTTTTTCAAATAAAAAAGGTGGTTTAATTGGCTTGTTGAACAAGCCTTGTAATCAGCGTGCAAAGGAAAGAAAGAAATGGCAAGTGGTATGGCTACTGTGAGTGTGCGAGTGCGACCAAAAGGCAGAGAGCGTGAGGGAGAAAAGATAGAGTTTTGGGGTTTGTGCAAGACAATTGAGTAGCGAAACGATATCTGTTGGTATTCAAATTTGACGTGGTGAATCCTTACAATGAGCTCTTCTCATCTACCAGTTTCGATTCTGAAATTGGTTTCTCTAATGTGCTTATTTCAAATTCTCACTTGAGACCTAAAATAGTTTTCTTTTGATGTCATGTCATGAAATCTGTCTTGTTGATGATAAACTTTGTTTAGCCAAAATTGTGATTTATCTTGATGTGAGCCTCTAGAGGTATCTAGAGAGAACTTAAGAATCTCATTATTGTTGACATAGTGGAAGTTGATGTCATACTATGATCCTGTGGTTTTTCTCTTTGTGTTGGAGTGTTTTCTGTTTAAAAATCGATGTCTTTTGTATGGTTGATTTTTTGATTTATTATTACTTTGGTTGATTTATTGGCTTTGTTGAAACTTGTTTGGAGATCCCATTTTATCACACAAAGAGGAAATGTTCGAATCGGTAGCTTTTCTAACAAGTCTCGACGTATGTGGAATTAGGGGTTTTGAAGGAATTCGAAGGCTGGGAGACCCATATATTAGCTTAATTTTTTTTAGGTCTAGTAACCTATAGTACACTCAACCTAATCTTAAGATATGTTTGACACATAAGTTTGAAATGAAAATTTTAAAAATATTTCAATTCAGACTGAGAATCTTTATGCATTGGTGTTTATTGTTTAGGAGAGAGCTAAAAGAGTGTGGTGCATATTTTCGCAAAATTGAAAATTTTAAGTTGATTTGAAAATTTTTTTTATTTTCATTTTAAACATATGTGCCAACTGACTTAGCATGCATCTTTTTTTAAGTAAATGTGAGTTGCTATAATTTTATAGGTAGATTAATATAAATTTATAAGAGTATCATCTCAATTAATAAAATATAGTAGATTTCTAAAAAGGTGACATTTATTATCACTTAATGATAAGTCAAAAAAAAAAAAAAAAAGTAGTTACAAGTATAGTCTAGCAATAATTCCACACCTAACTCCATCATAAAATATATAATTCGAATCACCCACCCTTAAGTTAAAAAACAAAGACTCAACATTCGTTTGGATCGCCCTATTATGTTAGATTGTTCATTCAACTTGAATATTTACATTCAAATATAGAATTTGAATTATATATTCATATAAAATATGTATTTGAATAGTTTTTGTTAAAATAACATTCAGATAATGTAAATGTTTAAAAATATGGGAGAGGCTGTGGTAGAGCCTCTCCCAAATGACTCTACAGGTAGAGTCTCTTTTTAAACCGTTGAGATTTAATCGAACGGTTGAAATGTTGTTGGTGTACCATATTTATTATACACCTTACCTCATATAATCTTTCTCACCCCAAGTCTTCTCCGTCGCCGGCGACCTTCCCGCCACCGACGACCCCCCTTTCTCTCTCTTCTCTTCTCTCTCTCTTCCCCTCTCTCTTCCCCTTTCTCTCTCTTCTCCTCTCCCGTGGCGACCCACCTCCGGCACACCCCCCCACCACCGGCCCCCAGCCCCCACCCTGCCCGACGGCCCCCCTCCCCCGGCCTCCCCACCCCCCCGCCTCCCCCTCTCTCTCTTCCCCCTCTCTTCCCCTTTCTCTCTCTTCTCCTCTCCCGCGGCGACCCACCTCCGGCACCCCCCCCACCACCGGCCCCGTCGGCCACCAGCCCCCAACCCGCTCCCCCACTTTGCCCGGCGGCCCCTGTCCCCCGACCTCCCCACCCCCCCGCCTCCCCCTCTCTCTCTTCCCCTCTCTCTCTCTACCCCACCCCAGCCCCGGCCCCCCCACACCACCCCCGACGTGAGAAGAGAGATAGAAAGAGAGGGGGAGTCGCGGGTGGGGGTGGGATGGGGGGGTGCCGGGCGGCCGGGGGTGGGGGGCCGAGGGTCGGGAAGAGAGAGAGAGGGGAAGAGAGAGAGAGAGGAAGAGAAAGAGGGAAGAGAGAGAGAGGGGAAGAGAGAGAGGGGGAAGCGGGGGGGTAGGGAGGCCGGGGGAGGGGGGCCGCCGGGCAGGGTGGGGGGGCAGGGGGGCGGGCTGGGGGCTGGGGGCCGGCGGGGCCGGTGGTGGGTCGCCGCGGGAGAGGAGAAAAGAGAGAAAGGGGAAGAGAGAGAGAAGAGAAGAGAGAGAAAGGGGGGTCGTCGGCGGCTGGGGCAGGTGGTGGGAGGCCGGAGGTGGGACGCCGATGTCGGGAGTGGGTCACCGGCGTCTGTCGCCAGCGGCGGGAAGGTCGCCGGCGACGGAGAAGACTTGGGGTGAGAAAGATTATATGAGGTAAGGTGTATAATAAATATGGTACACCAATAATATTTCAATCATTCGATTAAATCTCAATAGTTTAAAAAGAGACTCTACCAGTAGAGTCATTTGGGAGAGGCTCTACCACAGCCTCTCCCTAAAAATATATATGATATGAATTTCTAAAAAGTGAAAATCATAAGATGTGCATTTGAGTTGAATGGGTTTGAAATTGTGAAATTGTGGTACGGATCCAAATGCTTGTAGTGAAATAGTTATATAACCAAATGCATATTAAAATATAAATATTATATTTGAAGTAAATGCCACGTTAAATAAGTGATCCAAACAAGTACTTATTATGAATATTAGATTGTGTGGTATTTTTTTTGATAATTCAATCTAATAAATGATCCAAAATTTTTTTTTAATTCAACAAAATGATCATTTATAATTTTTTTCCATCATATTTGATCAATAAATAATTAATTATTAAAAAAATATTTTAATTAATTTTTAAAAATTTTAATCAATTTTATTAAAAAAACTTCTTAAAAAATATTATTAAGCTCTGAATCCCTGCTTATTATTATTATTATTATTAGTTTTTGAAATCTTATCCCTGCTTATTATTAGTACCATGAAAAAGTTAGATTATGAATTTCACAAAACGAAAACAAAACAGAACACGATAGAACCGCCTGTCGAGAACGTCCGTCCAGGTGAGCTTGGAGTCCCTTGGAACGTTAGGTGAGGAATCTCCCGCTTTCAAGTCACAATTTCTTTTTAAGAACCACCCTTTGGAATCGGAATCGGAATCGCCGACACCAACAAAGAAAGAAAGAAACCAATGGCTTTTCTCGTTGAATAACTGGGGCTTTCATTTCCATTTTCTCGGAGGAAAGAGGGTTTTCTCGGAAAACCAAAAAAAAAAAAAAAAAAAAACACAGAAAAAAGAACATGTCGAGAACGGGAGAAGAAGAGAGCGTTCCTCTTCCTCGAGTTTCTTCTTCTTCTAGCGGGAGACTGCTGAGAGCGAGGCCCGACCCTTTCTTGGTTGTCTGTAGGTGTTTTGGCGTGGTGACCTCCCTGGCTGCGATCCTCTGCATCGCCGTCAATGTCCTCTCCGCCGTCAGATCCTTCAAGAACGGCTATGATGTAAGCTCTCCCTCTTTCCCTCTCTCTCTTGTGTGATTCAGATCTGTTGCTGTTTACATGTTGATGTTTGTGGGGTTAAAGTGCAGATTTTCGATGGCATATTCCGGTGTTACGCGGTTTTGATTGCGTTTTTCGTTGTCTTGGCCGAGACTGAATGGAATTTCATCGTCAAGTTCTGGAAGGTTTCTTTTTATTTTATTTTATTTTATTTTTTATTTTTTTATTTTAGAAATCGAATTTCGGGAGAAAATTTGGTCCAATTTTTTTTTGGAGCATATATATTTTTTTTTTGCTGAAATGTGTGTGTTTTTTTTTTTTTTTTGGTAAAAGTACAAGATTTCAGATTTTGTTTTTATAATATCCTTTTTGCAGGTATTGGAGTATTGGGTTGGCCGGGGTATGCTGCAGATCTTGTATGTAAATTTCTTGTTTTGTTAGTTAAATTTCTTATTTTGTGCTCATTCATTCTCAACAAATTCAGATAATTTTTTTTTCTTAGAGGGAAAAATTGTAAAAAAAAAAAAAACTAGTACATCACGTTGGCACCCAATAATGATCTTGGCCCACGTTAACTGCTCAACATATTAGATGAAAATAAAAGTACAAAAATTTAAAATAAAAAAAAAAGAAACCCGAAAGGCCTACGTAAAAAAAAAAAAATATATATATGTATATATAAATATAATATAAAACTATAATTAAAACCATTGGCAGTTCATGTTTGGCCAACTAATCCAACTAAGGCTGTCTTCACATTGGATAAGTGGCCGTTTGGATTGCCGGCTGGAGATTATTTTTGGGCACTACTCAAAATCTTTTTTTACAGTGTTTGGTTTTACAAAAATTTGAATTTTCTGTTCAAATTTACCCCTTTGATCTGGACAGACAATATCCCTATTCCGACTATGAATTGAGAGCAGTTTGCAAGTTGCATTTTGGTTGATTTATTGACAAAGGACTTTTTTTATTTTGTTGTCCCAGTATTCTTGTAAACTATCAGGAAATATGAATTTAAGACTAAAGATTGGAGCTCCTTTTTCATTGAAATGTTTGAATATGCTGTGATTTTGATCAATGCAAGTTCTATACCCGTTGCTTACTTTTAACATTATCAGTTAATTTGGTAAACTTTCTGAAGCCATGATTGTTGACTGCAGCGTTGCGGTGATGACAAGAGCTTTTCCCGACTATTCTAGTGATAGGAAGGAACTTGTTCTTCTTCAGAACATATCGAGCTACTTGCTTCTTGCTTGTGGTGTAGTCTATGTTATTTCGGTAGGCAAATAAAGAAGCACCATTCTTACTAAGTTTGCTATAGATATATGTGTGCGACTTTCGGCTTCTCCATGATCAAAATTGTTAAAATATGTTTCCTTGGTTAACTAGATAAGTTAAGCAAAACTTGTCCTAGCCAAACTGGTCAACTTTTTACATTGCTATGGGATATTTTGTCAGCTTCGCTTCATTGTTAAGTGATTGAAAATCAACTAACCTATTAAAAGCTCCTGATACTGAAATTCTTTAAGGATGAGCTAAATAATTTCGTTCTAACGAATGCTGTTTAAATTTTTTGTTTTATTTCTTTAGTTTTTTGAAATTATGTTCTAGTTAAAGTTTTAGTAGTAATCTTGCCTTGGCAATATGTAGTCCTCTATATCTCTTTAATATTTTAAGCACCCGCATCCTATCACTGTGGTCGGGATGAACCCTCTCTTCTCTCCCTTGTAGAGAAAACAACTTAAAATCTGATTACTTGATTTCTTTTTTAATATTAAGGGAATCCTATGCATTGGCTCTCTCAAACGTGTTCGCCAGCAGAAAGAAATTACTAGGGAGCAGGCAGTAAGGGATCTAGAGGTAATTAATCGTAAATAAGTTTGTGACTGCAGGTATAGTCAAGTTTTGATGTTTACTTATATCGATTTTGTTGTGTTTACGATCCCAGGAATTGGAGAGGCGAAGGGGCGAACTTGAACAGTTGCTAATTGAGGAAAGAGTTTGATAGAATTTCTGAGAGTAGTAACGAAATTTGTACTGTTCTTCGGGTTGCTAGAGGCAAGCCGACTTTAGTGGCCCTTTTTATATGAACTGAATGTAAGAATGCTTTCCAATCTTTGATTGATTTGTTCTGTTAATTTGATTGATTTATATAGTGAACCTGAAAATGCCTTGTCTGTACTCATTTGCTCATCTACATTAACATTCAGATAAAAGTAGAAAGACTCGATTAAGCTGATCTATTCTTTGAGAGCATCATATCATGGCTATGTAGGTCCGCAGCCTGAACGAGACGTGCATCACTCCATCGTGTACTTCCATGCTGATGTACTGACATGTCGAATCTCTATTGTCTCGCGTAAAACTTGTGATTCACATGAGAAAAAGAAGGTTGCTTGTTTTGATTGTATTCTCAACCCAGCTTCCAAAATGATCAAACTGTTGAGACCGTTGTAAACTCAAAAAACATTTTGATTATGTTGATGTGGTCTGCTCAGCCTATTTATTGTGTGACAGAGCGCGGTGGAAATCTTGTACAACCTACACAGAGACGGTCTACAAGTACAGAATCTGGATACCGGTGTGGTCATGGCTGCAGGCACTTCGATGCTTAGATCAGAGAATGACTAGTGAGTTCTAAAAAAAAAAAAAAAAAAAAAAAACCAGGAGGGTGAACAAAAAACAAGTGGGAGTGTAGGGTTTAAAGAAGAGAAAGTGTCCGTACCTATTATGGCTGTTTACCTAATCATATTCGCTTCATGGGAAATGCGTGGCTCATGCCACGTGCTATAGCTGGATTCGGGCTAGTTGCTCCCTTGAGGGTAGTGTTGGCAATTTAAGTTAAATAGTTTCATTTGTTCGGAATGTTAATTAGGTTATATACCAGTTTTGAAGTATGATAATTCTACATCACTTTGACATGATAATTAGGCTTAATTTTTTATGAAAGCGATAAATTTGGAACTGAAATTTTAAAAATTGGTATATCGCGTCTCGACCATGACAATATTAGACCATCACAACGATATTAGATCATCTCCAATACAAATGATAGTCTCAATATTATATTTAGTGCAGAAAAGAAAAAAGGAAAAAACATGACATATTTGACATGTTCTTAATAGAAAAATAAAACGGAATACTTAACAACGTATCATCACAGATCAAAAACTACGAGATCACCTCTTTCATTCTGAGGTGACGAAGGTATCGTACCATCTCAGTCTTTTTTTTTTTTTTTTTGTCCTTTTCGCAGAGGTCTAGAGAATGCTCCAATCAATATGGGAAAAAAAAAACCTCCCTTTCCGAAGTGAAGAACGTGTAGATGTAAGAGAAAATATAGGAGAAAAGAAGATTAAAATTCTTATTAAAAATAATTAAAAATGACAATATTTTAATTATTAAATGATAAAGGAAAATTTTCTTTTATGCTTTCCCTTGTAATGATATGTCTAATTTTTGGTATTAGCCACCAAATTTTTTGGTCTTTGACAATTTGTCCCTTGGCAATTTACATACTAAACTTTTTTAAATTATTACAATGTGTCCCATTTTGTTAACTTTTTCTTACATTTAAGGATGTTAATTTGGAAGATTTATTTTAGGATTTTAGTTGGGTTTGAAAATTTTTTTTTGGTCAAACATGGGATTTTCCATCGTTATATAAGACACATGTGGACTTTTCATAACTAACTTAACGGGGACTTAAGCAAAATGGGGCATATTAGTAATGATTAGAAAGTTCAAGGTTTAAAATGTAAAAATTGAAAATTTGTGGAGCAAGTTGTCAAAAGTTGAAAATTTTAAAGGGCAACAATACTAAACAACCTAAATTTTAAGCTTTGGAACTTACGAAGAGTAGTTGCAAATATAATTTAGTGGTAAATATACAATAAACTTTATTACAAGATGTAAAGTTTAAATACCTTCACCTTTGAGAAAAAAGAAAAAAAAAACTTTCAGAGGAAAATTTTTAATATTTTAACAAATCAACAAAAAGCGATTTAGCTCGAAGCAAATTATGATGTCAAACCTGTCTTGAATGCTACTCAATATTTTTGGATTATTTTCATAAATTCCCTCTAAAATTATATAATAATTTGCAATGTGCCCCTCATTACTCAAAACCATAAGTTATGCCCTCTCATTTGCATAAAACGTTCTGATCCGATCAGTCTGTAAATTATTAATATTGAGTAAATACATATTAGGAGATCAATCAATAATTACAATCAGTGATTGATTAAGAAAACGACTAGTTTAATAAAATTTGTAACCTCCGTTTGGTAAATTAGTTGGAGATGAAAAAAATTTTGGGGTTTAAGTTAACTAATCAATAAAGTTTTTAAAAAACTAGTTATAATTTTTATTGACTTTTTTAAAAACTGAAATGAAAAAGTTCAGATTAGTTAACTTAAACCCCAAACAAAACATTAGTATATTAAAAAAAAAAAAAAAACAAAGAAAAGACTATTTTCCCAAAAAAAAAAAAAAAAGAAAAAGAAAAAGCGAACTTCCCACTTTAACCCTACCTGCCTCCCTCAGCCGAGCAGATTTCAAACCTACAAAATCACCGCTTGATTCCCGCCTCTCTCTCTCTCTCTCTCTCTCTCTCTCAATTTTCATGGATTTCTGAATCTGTCGACAGTTATTACAACCCACTGGCTACAGGTACTTTGTCGACGAATTTTTGTAAATAATCTCCATTTCATGCTTTATCTTCCCCTATTAAAAACCCCGATGCTTTCTTTTCTTCCCCCTTTTGTTCTCCACAAAAATACTGGATTAAAAAAAAAAAAAAAGAAGATTGTGTACTAACTCGGTTTTTTTCTTTCAGATTGAATGTAAATTAGTCCCAAATAATTTTTTTTTTAAATTCTTGCTATAGGACTAAACTATTCAGATCTCCTCCTAAAATTTGTGTTGTTTGAATATATTACTTTGAACTTGCGCACTTTAATTCTTGCTATCACCTTCATTTATATCATATTGCTTTGATTGTTTTCTGTAGATTTTTTTCACAACTTTGTTGAGCATAATTACATGGGATTTATATAAATGATATACATACATATATATATATATATATATATGTATGTATGTATGTATGTATGTATTGTAGTACCCTTGGCAGAAAATCTTGAAGGTGGGATTGTTTATCTGCACTATTAGCTAGATCTAAAAAAAATGTTGAAAAACAGAGAAGATATAATATCAAAAACTGATATTGTATTTTTCAAGAAGAGTAACAAGATTAACCAGAGAAACTCTGTCAACCAAATTCACATTTCCATCTTAACTGAGTGATTTATTCATTGGTCTAGGTCAAGGGGATCTTGAACATAATATAAACATGTATATGTATATCTCTATATATATACACCAATAATTCAATTGCCCTCCTGCCACCTTTTGAAAAAAATAAAAAAAAATTCTTCATGAAATCCATGGGAAATGGAGGATGCGTACAAGAAGTGGTAGCATATGAAATATGGGCACACACTTTATTTTTGAGAAACCCAGCACTTTAGACAAATTGTAATTCAATTTTTGGTTAAGGAAGGCTAACACTTTAATATATATATATATATATATATATATACATATATATCAGTTTACTGTATTCTAAGTGAGTTGCTGATGATAGCAATTTGATTGTCTCTCGTCATCTCGTATTTTTTTCCATTCTGTCTGGGCGGATATGGCATGACATGATTTTTATAGCATGATAGATGAAAATTTGTTCACAGAGATATGCTAACTGCACTAGTAAATAGCGCAAGTGCATGATTGGATTTGGGCTGTTGATTCATTTGGGTCCTGCAGTGGAACCCCAAGAAATAAGCGGGTTTGGATTCTGCGTTCACCCCACTCACAAGTGCAGTTAGCATTCCTCTTGTTCGCATTCATCTGCAATCCTAGTGTTCACCATGTAACATGTTTCTTGCTTTGTCTTTTATCCGCATTAGGGATCTTCAGAAGCTTCATTTGTTTAGAGGACGGAAAATGGAGGATGCGTACAACGAACTAGATTCTGTCAAAGCTGAGCTGGAGAAGCTCAAGGCAGAGTTTCAAATCAAGACAGAACTTTCTGAGAGCTTGAAGAAAGCCCACAATGAGCAGTTACTCAAATTTGAAGAAGCTAAACAGTGGATTGAGAAACAATCTGAAGAACTTAAGGCCAAGTGTGAAGAAATTGCGGAAGCAAGGCAACTTTCTGAGAAACTTGAATCTCGTTTGCAGGAAAAAGAACTCTCCCTTAGGCATTTGGGTTCAGTGAATGAGAAACTCAAAGCTGATTTCGATCTGAGATTGAAAACTTTGGAAGGAGAGAAAAGAGATTTGGTTATTGCTTTAGATGAAGTAACAACTAGAAACAAAGAACTGGAGAAGGAAGTGTGTGCGGGTAAGGAGCAGATCGAGGGCCTTAAAAGCCTTTCGTTGGTTACCAAGAAGGAGTTTTTGGAGGCCCAGCGACTGTCCCAAGGAGCGGAAGAATTGAGGCGGAGAGATAAGGTGATAGTTGAACTGGAGGAGGAAAAGACAAATGTTCATGATCAGTTAAAGTGGAAGAAGGAACAATTTAAACATCTCGAAGAAGCTCACAAAATGCTCCAAGACCAGTTTCAGGAGAGTAAGGAGGACTGGGAGAGGGAAAAATCAGCGTTAATCGAAGAAACTTGTTTGTTGGAGAAAAGCTTGGATTCTCAAACAAGAATTGTGGAAAGTCTTCAAACACGTTTGGAGATGTGCAACAATGCTTTAGCTCGTGAAGAAAGCAAGAGGAAATCTCTAGAGGCCCAAGTGTCTGAATTCGAGTCGCGTTTTGAGAATGCCTGTGCTCAGTTTCAGGAAGAAAAAGTGGAGAACCAAAGACTAACTGTTCAAAGAGATGAAGAGATTGCGGAATTACGAAGCAAATTAGGAATGAATGAGATTCTTGCAAAAGAAATGGAAGTCAAAGGGGTTCACCTTGAGCAAGAAAATCGGGAACTAATGGCATCCCTTAAAGAACTTCAGGAGGCTCAGATCAGAAATGGAGGCGGCGTTTCTACTGCAAAACTGAGTAATAAGCTTAGACGATTAGAACAGGCGCACGGTAATTGCTCTGCAAAGCTGAAAGAAAAAGAATCTGAATTGCTTTCTCGGATAGAGAAGATTAAAGGAGATGTTAATAGTTACAAATCGGAGTTGAAAGGTAAAGAGGAAGAAATAAAGAAGCTTCAGATGGAGCTGAAAAGTTCTTGTTCTACAATTCAGCTGTTAAACGAAGAGATTTCACTCACACTAGCAATCTTTAAATCAGAACTGTCAGAGGCCTATTCCACAATATATAGTGTGAAAGATGAAATGGAGCTGTTCAACAATGAGAAAGAGGAAAAGATTTCGATGCTCACAGCCCAGTTGGAGACGAGTTTCAGTGCTCTTGATGTTGCCCACCTTGAACTAGAGGAGGAACGCAAGAAAATAGAAAGCCTAACAAAGAGGGTAAAATCTTTTGAACTTATGAAGCAACAACAACTACTCGGAGAGGAAGAGCTTCAAAAACGCAAAAATTTGCTTGACGAAGATATTGGGTCACGACTCAACTTGCAAAAGCAACTTCAGATGGAAAGTGTTGTCAACAATGGTAAACAGCACCTTTCCGATGCTTTAACTCGATTAAAATGTAAACTAAAAACCGAAAGTCTGATGCTGTTAGCGTTAATGCAGGTTTTGGAGAAGATCAAGAAAGGTGTAGACAAATGGAGAACTCCCTTCCTCTAGAAGATGAGAACACCGACATCATTGAGAATGAGAAAGAAAACCTTATCTGTGTATCCCGAGAACATGTCAGGAAACTTGAAGATCAGCAGTGGCAAATTGTAATACTAGAAGCTAGATTGGCAGCAAGAGCGGCGGACATTGAGGCTTGCTTGCAAGACAAAGATAATGCAGTTCAAACTGCAAGGAAAAAGGATATTTTCACAGAAAATCTGCAAAAAGATATTTCTATGCTGAATATGGAGTGTAGAAGAAGAGAAATAGAAGCTGCAAACAATGCACGGTTCAACGTTGAGAGAGGTTTTATGGAAGAAAAACAGATGCTTTTAAAGTTCATTGATGAGAAAGAGCAGACTGTGACAAATCTCAAAGAGTTGGCAACTTCACTAGAGCGAGAATTGACAAGTACTGTCATCTCCTCCTTTACAGATGTTGTAGAAAAGCAGGTGAAGATTGATGCACTTACTGATGCTTTAGATCGGAGGAAGTGTGTCACGGATAGAGAGATAGAAGAAAAGAACAAGTTGGTTATTCATTTGGAAGAAGAATTATGTAGTTTGCACCGGAGATTGACACAGCAAGAGGAATGTTTCTTGTCCCTGAAACAAGAAGCGGAGCAGCTTCAAGCATTAATGGAAACTAAAATACTGGAAACTGAAAACTTGATGGATGAGCAAAGGAGAATGGTGGGCATAATCAAACAGCTTGAGTTCGATAAAGGAGTTCTTGTTCAAGACAGCATGAAGCTATTGATCGAAAGGGAAAACTTATTGGCTTATATTCATAGAGTTTGTGACCACATTGGCAAGTTTTCGAGTGAGGACGCTGAAATGATGAAAGTTCTAGGGAAAATGTTGCCCAGGCCCGAAGAAGAGACTGAACCAGCGGCGGATTTGACGAGGCACGATGAACTCTGTAATTCTACTACGGGAGAGAATGCTGATACTTCTCTTTTGGCCACAACTAAGAAACTTGAAGCAAGTAGCGACGAACGGTCACCACTGAAAGAAGTCAACTAGTGGCAGATACAATTGAAGAGGGAATATGCTTTAAATGAGGAATTTGGTACAAAGAAATTTACTATTTCTTGTTTCAAAATATGCAATATTATTAAATAATCCAATAATTATACTAAGCAACGGTTTTCAAAATAGCATCCAATGTAATGATAATTTTACGAGTCAGTTGAAATTTTACCAGGTTTTGTTCTTCTGTTTACAGTTGCTGCTGCAGAGTGGGTGTCAGGAGGAAGCTGAAGCTCTGCATTTGCAGTAACTCCGAAACATTTTAAGATACTTGCATCGGCAACTTATGAACTATTTGGATTTTGAGGAAGAACCAACATTGACGAAACGCATTTCGACGTTTGTATGTACAATTCTTTTGTATGTTCTACTATTAGCTGCCACAAATAGGAGACTCATTTTGTAATTTTTGTTCTTGTTCGATTTGTTCCAACTTCATGGACATAGTTCATGTCCACACTCTATTTTTTATTCCTTGTATCTCATTTTCCTACTCCTTTGATTGTTTGTTAGTGCATAATTCTAAAAATTAAAAAAAAAAATGTTCATGGTTTATTAAAGATCAATGATATATATCATGAAAAATTTGATCATGAATTTAATGTGTCGAAATTTCAACTTTGTAAAATTAAAATTATTGTTTTGTCCTCTTTTTTTTTTTTTTTTTGGCCTCAAAAAATCCATGCAAAGTCCAATCCCCCCAGGATAGTTCTACATTTGCAGATTCTCACATAAGAAACGTACCGTTCAGAAAATCGGTATAGTAAAAGTCGATATAGATTATGTTACGTTGTTCGGAAAACAATGCCTTAGATTCTGATCCCAATCGACTTTACAAAAGATCAGAGGCCAAACACTGTATTAACTTAATAAAATACCACATGGAGAGGGATCATGATAACATCCTTTCCGAAAATGATAAGGTATCATGGCGATCGGTGCATTTTGCAAGAAAATGTCGAAGATAAGTATACAAGAAAGACTTTATTTAAAAAAAAAAAAAAAAAAGGGGTTTTCTAGAAAGCCTTTCTTCCAATGGTTACAATAAAATCATTAATCACAACCTAGACAAAAATTGAAATAATAGATCTCAACAGTCAACATCTTGAGATTCTCATTCCTTATCATTCTTCTCGGATGAACTTGAATTTCCAGAGTATTTTTTGAGCCATCTCTGCTTGTTCTTCTCAATAGTATTCAAGTTTTTAGAGTACTCTATAAGACCCTGCCTTAATGCTCCAAGATTCACCCCGTTGCCGACCAAAATGCTTGTCACTCCCATTTTTGAAACCTGAAATTAGCATAGCAAAACCTTTTAAGAACAAGATGACAAGTATCATGGAGTTCTTTGCAGTCGCTAGAGATCCATAAGATCCACCTATTTGGTTTAAGTGATACTCATTCTTCAACATGTGACAGAGGTAAACATGTTTGAAAAGAAGACGTGATGGAAGCAATTTTTACCGCTTGGATATTCCGATTTTCATCATCAAAGAAGAGCATAGAGCTGTAGGGAATCCCAGTTCTTGAATGAATTTTCTGGAAGTGTTCTGTTTTGTGAGTCCAACTAGAAAAAATCTCCTGCATTATCAAAAGAAGAGTTGCTGTATTTGTAAGTGAAAGAAAAGAAGACTAGCAGTTCACACACATGCCAACCAAACCATCAACGGCTAGACAAATTTCACTGTACTCAAACCGTTAGGCTCTGTATCTTTCCGTGAGTTAAAAAGCAGCAAATATGATATGACAAACTACGATCTTATTCTTAAGCACGGTGAATTAAGGAAGAAGAAATATTAAACACCCTTATCCAAATGTGTTCTCGACTAATAGAAAACAAGCGTGGCGCGTGAGGAAAGAAAGCATACAGCCAAATTTCACTGTACTCAAACTGTTTCTGTATGTATGTTTCCGTGAGTTAAAAAGCAACACGCCTGACATGACAAACTACGATCGTATACTTAATCATGATTCCCATTCCTGCTTTTTACCAGGAACGGTCGGGCGAATTAAGGAAGGAGAAATATTAAACACCCTTATCTTAATATGTTCTTGATTACTAGAAAATAAGCATGGCGTGTGAGGAAAGAAAGCATATCTTAACCAACAGTCCAAAAAATTAGATACTCAGAGAAGGGAAAAAAACCCTTTTCAAAATTCATTTACTGCATAGTTTATAACTTTTCCTTCACTACTACAATCTTAAGAGCCAATAAGTAGGCTTATTGTACTGAACTATAGGCTTATTATTGTATTAAACCAAGGAAAATTACAGTCACCAAAACAAAATGAAGATACAACACCAAAAAGTAAGAGAGGGGGTGGGGGGTCGGGATGATGGAGCCGATATCGATGCCTCACCTTGGCTACAAACATTGAGGTAATAGTCAGTTTGTCAAGAAATGCCTTGGCTATATCTGCGGTAGGTGACCTAGAAGCAATGGCAACATCAACACCCTTTTCCTTGAATGCGTGCAATATGCCCTTAGCATGGGGATACAAAGACGGCATTTCGCGCTTAGACCGACATTCGCTGTAGATATATTCATTTGTAACTTCTAAGTTAGGTGTTTCTGATCACAACAACGCTAAAAACATGTTAAGTTGTTCCATGTTGTTAAATATCACTTCTAACTGAGCCACATTATATTACAAATCATCACTTGGGAAGACAAGATGAAAAATTGCTATATTATTATTAGCATAAATTCCTCATTTGTTCTTTCTTATTGGAGACTGGATTTAAGAAATTGCATGGGAAGACAAAGAAACTCTGTATTAAAATAAATGATGTTAACATTATAACTTCCACAAACTGTGTCAATTACCAAGAGAAAAATGCATTACAAATTAACACAAACTAAAAATTGAAAAAGCAGAGGAAAAAAAAAACTGCAAAATTAAATTGAAATAAGATGAAAAGGGGCGATAAAAGGTCCGTTTCTGTAATAAAATAAAGAATTACAAAATTCACGTCTCTGGGTGTTTTGGATAAGATGAAGATAAGAAAGATACACATCATCTACATATATATATATATATATATATATATATATTCTTTGGTGGGTAAGTTGGATTTAGTGGGAAAGCAAAGAAGAAAATATATTAATACCAGTAAAAAGGCCAGAGAGTGTAATCGAGATCGAAGACGACCAATCTAGGGAGGACTTGGAACATTGCAATTATCTGCAGAGCCTCTGTTTTCACCCTCTCGTCTCCCATCTCTCTCCCTCTCTCTCTCTCTGTGTGGGATTCTAATAAAGAATGAGAAACCCAGAACTCGAATTCATTTATCTGATCCTATTTGCTTCCGTATAGGTTTATTGGCATTTTACCCACCTTAAATTATTAGGAGAATCTCCTTTTAACACCCTCCTATCAACTTTCTTCGCATATTTATTTATTTTTATTATTCCAAAAATATCCTTACATATTAAATTGTATTTTCTTCAACTTTTCCACCCACGAATAACTCCCTTTTTATTTAACAATCATATCGTTCAAAAAAAAAAAAAAAAATAAAACCCATATCTTTTTCATTTTGTTTCCTTCCACAGTTATTGTTGAAAAAAGTGGGTGATAGAAAACTATTTTGGTGTAAATAAACGGAGTAGAATAGAGAAAATCAAAAGGGTTTGAGGCGTAGGAATTACTTTCTTTAAGGTTTTATTTGCCCCCACTATAAACAGTTTGCTATCAGGTGTTTTGGTAAATTACCTCCAAGATACAACAAATCCACGAATTTAATAAGTAGCAATCTTATTAAATTCCAGAACAAGATATGAAACTAATATCCGAACTGGAGTTTTATAGACTTTGATATGCCTATTCATGAAGCATTGCAACAGATACAACAATCGCACCTTTTGACCCAATAATTGCAACAGATACAACAATCGCATCTTTTAATTTAAAAGGTGCCTTTTCAGTCAAAAAACGTATCTGTTTCAACAGACATACCTGTTGGTCATCAGAATTAATTATGACCGTTAGATTGAAATAATTCAATTAACAGTTTAAATTAAATCTGAAATCACTCAAATCCGACCGTTAGATCGTGCCCGATCAAATCAACGGTCCAGATTTAATTTGAAAAAACACTACATCGAAAAAATAGATTGCTCCTTGACTCCTTGCGACGATGCGTACGTGCGAAGTGCAAAGTGCGCCCTAATAAGCGCCCAAAAGTGCCCTAAACGCCCAATCGCCCTCGCCCTAGCCCTCGCCCTCGCGCGCACGCGCGTGTGGTGGTGTATAGTAGTAGCATAGTCTCCACTATACACTAGTAATTCTTTTACTTCACTTGTTTTATTTTATACCACTATGCTTGCTTGTGCTTTTCCAATGTGAGACTTTTGTTTCCACTACCCAATGGTAATATAAGAGATATTACAATTTCTCTAACGATCCCCCACTAGGTTGTAATATTTCTCCAATTTCTTATTGGTATACTCATACTTAGGAAAGATATCTTTCGATTTAAACCTTCAATTAGTGACTATACTTCAAAATACTTACAAGACAAAGGTGTGTAAAGCATTAAACCTCATTTTTTATGTCAGTACCGGAAATACATCACATATGAGCTATCTCAGTTTCAAAATTATGTTCCATTTATAATAGCACTATTACGGCCATGTGCTCTATCTTGGTTTCATGAGCATTTACATGAGTAAACCAAACTCTTGTTAGAAACGGCACCATTTCTTATGCTCACTTAGGTAAAGTTCATTGCATGTCTTAACTCAAGACTTGAACTTCATTAAGAGTTTATACTCATCCTCTACACGTAGCTATTTGTACTGAATATCCTGGAAGGGACACAAACTTAAATTTCAGTGCTCGACCGATCACTTAACAGTAACTTGTTTTTACCCATTAAACTTTGGAGTAGTGGTAGTACTACTACAAAGTTGGGTTACCATCACCGGTGATTCTTTCAAAGATAGGTTTCAGTCCCATTCCACTAGATGTATCCTTGACTAGGTCCCTCCCTAGGCCTTTTGTCAAAAGATCTGCTAGGTTCTTATTTGTCCTAACATATATAACATTAATAATACCATCTGTTATTAATTGCCTCACATATTCGCGTCTCAAGCTAATATGTCTAGACTTTCCATTATACACCTTATTATAAGCTCTAGACCAAGTAGCTTCACTATCACAGTACAAAGAATTGACGGCATCGGTTGTGGCCACAATTGTATATCAAACAATAAGTTTCTCAGCCATTCTGCTTCCTTGCCTGCAGCTGCTAGTGCTATAAACTCAGACTCCATTGTTGAATGAGTTATGCAAGTCTGTTTCTTGGATGCCCAAGATACAGCCCCTCCACCAATAGTGAATATCCATCCTGAAGTAGATTTATTATCACTCGTACTAGTAATCCAACTTGCATCAGAGTACTCTTCAAGTACTGCTGGATAGTCATTATAAAACAAGCCCAAATTAATGGTTCTTTTGAGGTAACCAAGTATCCTCCCAATTGCTTTCCAATGCTCAATGCTAGGGTTACTCGTGTACCTAGACATTTTGCACACAGTAAATGCTATATCTGGTCTTGTGCAATGCATTGCATACATCAAACTTCCAATTATACTTGCATATTCAAGCTGAGTAACTGCTCTACTAGAATTTTCTAGTAACTTAATACTAGAATCAAATGGGGTATTAGCCTCTTTAAATTTCAAATGTTTGAATTTAAGAAGCACTTTCTCAATGTAATGAGATTGGCATAACGAGTAACCCCCACTATTTTTCTTAACTTTGATACCCAAGATAGTATCTACTTCACCAAGATCTTTCATCTTAAATTGTGAAGTTAAATACTTCTTAGTATCATTTACTCCATGCATGTTTGTTCCAAAGATAAGCAAGTAATCAACATATAAACAAATGATCACACCAAATTATCTACAAACTTAGAATAAATATATTTATCGGCATTATTGTGTTTGAAACCATATGATAATATAACCGAATCAAATTTTTCATGCCATTGCTTTGGTGCTTGTTTTAACCTATAAAGTGATTTGATTAACTTAGAAACTTTCTTCTCATTTCCAGGGAAAACAAAACCCTCAGGTTGTTCCATGTAAATTTCTTCATCTAGATTACCATTAAGAAAAGCCGTTTTCACATCCATTTGATGCACATACAAATGATGTATTGATGCAATGGCTATTAGCACTCTTATGGATGTTAATCTAGCCACATGAGCATATGTATCAAAATAGTCTATACCTCGTTTCTGTTTGAAACCTTTAGCTACCAATCTAGCTTTAAAAGTTTGTATAGACCCATCCGTATTGTACTCTCTTCTAAATACCCACTTATTACTTATCGGTTTTGATCCTGCAGGCAGATCAACCAAGATCCATGTATTATTTGACATAATTGAGTCCATTTCATCATTTATAGCCTCTCTCCAAAAGGAAGCATCTCTAGATGACATAGCCTCACCATATGTTTTTGGATATTCTTCTATATTAAGTAATAAGGGTATTTTGTTAAGTACATTGTTTCTATCTCCTTCAACTAAAAAAGATAAGGCATGAGATGAAATAAAATTAGGGGCTAATAGCTTTTCTTTCCTTTCTCGTTGACTTCTCCTTGGTTCAAATTGTATTTCGGGTTCTTTTCTTTTGTTATTAGTGAAAGAACCAGGAGTTAAGTCACATGGTGAATTAGAATCATATTTAAATTCACATGTAGAATTATTACTAAATTTATTTTCAATAAACTCAACATCTCGTGATTCTACAATTACATTAGAATCTAAATTCAACAACCTATATGCCTTGGAATTTTCTGCGTATCACACGAAAACACTTTTAATCCCTCTAGGTCCTAATTTTGAAGATTTAGGGTTATGCAACCTATAGAAGGCTAAACAGTCCCATACCCTTAAATACATCAAATTAGGCTTTCTACCTTTCCACACTTCATATGGAGATATATGTGTTTTCATAGAAGGAATTCTATTATGGACATGACATGCAGTAAGTAAGGCTTCCCCCCACAGATTGTTTGGCAATCTAGTATTTAGAAGCATAGAATTAATCATATCTGTGAAGGTCCTGTTTTTCTTTTCGGCCAAACCATTTTGTTGAGGAGTAAAAGGAGTGGATCTTTGATGAATAATTCCATGATCTTCACAGAAGGCATCAAAATCATTTGAAAATATTCACCATCTCTATTACTTCGAACCATTTTAATTTTCTTTTCTTTTTGATTCTCAACTTCAGCCTTGAAAAGTTTAAACTTATCAAAGGCCTCATCTTTTGTTCTCAATAGATATACATATGTAAATCTAGAACAATCATATATAAAAGTGATAAAGTATCTTTTTCCTCATCGAGTTAAATTACCATTGTATTCACAAATATCAGAATGTATCAAATCTAATATTTGTGTATTTCTCTCTGCCTTAGGAAAAGGTTTCTTAGTCATTTTTGCTTGAATACAGATTTCGCATTTTTCATGACTAACATTGCTACATGAAATTAAACCATGCTTGGACATATATTTTAAAGATCTAAAATTCAAGTGTGCTAAACGAGCATGCCAAGTATCAAAAGAATCAACAATATAAACAGAATTCATAATTTTATTAATATCAAGACTGAGTTTGAACATTCCATCGCATGAGTATCCTTTCCCAACAAAAATCCCGTTTTTGGTGAGAATACAATTTTCAGACTCAAATATAACCTTCAGACCATTCTTACATAACAGACTAGCAGATACAAGATTATTTCTAATTTCTCGAACATAAAATACATTGTTTAAAACTAGTTTCTTTCCAGAAGTGAATTGAAGATCAATGCTTCCTTTTCCAACAACCTTGGCAGCATTGTGATTTCCCATTAGAACCGATTGACCATCCTTTACTTCTGCATATGAAGAGAACAATGCCTTATCATTGCAGACATGTATGGTAGCATCGGAGTCTAGCCACTAATCAGAGGATTTAGTCGCAGCAGCCATGTTCAATTCAGCGATCATGCCTATTTGCATTCAGAAACCATAGCACAGATTTCTTCAGACTGATTCTCGATCACATTGACTTTGTTGGAATTGTTTTCTTCCTTCTTCTTCTTGAATCTGCAGTCACTTTGACGATGGCCTATCTTTCCACAGAAAAAGCATTTTCCAGAAAACTTCATCGAACCTTGTTTCGACTTCTTTTTGAACTTCGAATCATTATTGACTTTGAGTTCTTTTTGAATTTGCTTGCTTCAGCGACATTAACTTTAGAAGAATCATGAGAATTATTCTTTGGATCACGAGATCTAGTCTCCTCTTCGATTCTTAAATGTTTTTGCAATTCTTCCAAAGTTATGTCATCTCTCCTATGAATGAGTTTCTTTCTGTAATTATTCCACTAGGAATGATTCAGAAACCTCAACTTTCAATTCTTTGAGTTTCGTCACCAGAACTTGCAACTCATGGATTTGATCCAAAATAGACTTGGTATCATCCATAGTAAATTCGAGATACTTTAATATGAGAAATTTATCCGTACCTTCCTTTTCTGTTTTATACTTGTATTCGAGTGCATTCCAAATTTCCTTCGGACTCTCCGTTAAATCATAGAGGTCGTACAACTTGTCCGACAAAGTATTCAGAATATGTCCTCGGCACATCACTTCGTCTTCTTGCCTCTTCTTCCTTTCGGCCTTCAATGCTTCAGAATCGTCATCTTTCGGTTCAGGAATTGGAGGAAGATTCGATTCCAGGACATATGCAATTTTCAGAATTATGAGAAGGAAAAACAATTTTCCTTTCCAACGAGTAAAATTCGTCCCATCAAAGCGATCAAGTTTGACATCAGGAGTCAGAAACGAAGTCATCTTTCCGGCCTCCATAGAAAATAAAACCTTAAGATTGTTGAAAAAAGTGGGTGGTGGAAAACTGTTTTGGTGTAAAGAAACGGAGTAGAATAGAGAAAATCAAAAGGGTTTGAGGCGTAGGAATTACTTTCCTTAAGGTTTTTATTTGCCCCCACTATAAACAGTTTGCTATCAGGTGTTTTGGCAAATTACCTCTAAGATACAACAAACCCACGAATTTAATAAATAGCAATCTTATTAAATTCCAGAACAAGATATGAAACTAATATCCGAAACTGGAGTTTTATAGACTTTGATATGCCTGTTCATGAAGCATTGCAACAGATACAACAATCGCGCGTTTTGACCCAACAATTGCAACAGATACAACAATCGCATCTTTTAATTTAAAAGGTGCCTTTTTAGTCAAAAAACGTATCTGTTTCAACAGACATACCTGTTGGTCATCAGAATTAATTATGACCGTTAGATTGAAATAATTCAATTAACAGTTTAAATTAAATCTGAAATCACTCAAATCTGACCGTTAGATCGTGCCCGCTCAAATCAACGGTTCATATTTAATTTGAAAAAATACTACATTGAAAAAAGAGATTGCTCCTTGACTCCTTGTGACGATGCGTGCGTGCGAAGTGCAAAGTGCAAAGTGCACCCTAAACGCCCGCGCGCGCGTGTGGTGGTGTATAGTAGTAGCATAGCCTGCACTATACACTAGTAATTCTTACACTTCACTTGTTTTATTTTATACCACTATGTTTGCTTGTGCTTTTCCAATGTGGGACTTTTGTTTCCACTACCCAATGGTAATACAAGAGATATTACAATCTTTCTAACAATTATTTCTACAATGCTAATGAAATTATAATTATATATATCTTTACGTATACAACTTTATTATTATTTTTCTTTCACTTGTATGTTTTTTAATGAATAAGTTTCTATTTTTTTTTTAACCTAACGTTGTTTTCCTCTTTTTAAATGGAAAGGCTGTGGTATACCATGTATACCTTATCAATAAAATTTCATTCAAGGTTATTTAAATTTAATTTTTATGGATAAGATATTGAAGATGTATAATAATTAAAATAAAATAAAATTTAAAAAAAAAAAAGAAAAAATCGAACTCCCTGCTTGTTCTTCTTCGTCGGCCAGACGACGAGCTCCTCTAATCCCGACTCTGGCGACGAGTTCGTCGGCCCTCAACTTGCGGAAACCCCCCACCCTTTAACCTCCGGCGAGAATGCCCCCCCCCCCCCCCCCTCCCCAACAAAAAAAAAAAAAGACATGAGACGAAGAAGGCCCCCCCACCTTCGATGAGAATGCCCCCTCCCCCCTGTCGTCTTCTCCGTCGCTGAGGGGCTCAAGCCCCCCTACTCACCGAATTGAAAATAAAAACCTAGAACCTAGCGCCATGCCCCTCGCCCCCATAGCCGTCGCCAAGCTTAGGCAACTGATCTGGGAACCAGGAAGGCCCCCCGCCTGGACCTCCGGCGAGGACCGCCTTGAAATAGATTTGAGACGAAGAAGGCCCTTGCCCAAAACCGACCTGAGACAAAGAAGGTCTCTGCTCGGACCTCCGACGAGAGAAACCCGAATTTTGATTTCACAGGTTAAGGGGGCCGTGAGAGGTCTGCAATGGCGACCTTCGCAACATCTTTGCATTTTTTCCGGTGGCGTGCTCGGAGGGGACGAAGAAATTCGAAAGTTCAGCAAAAATAAAAACAAAACAAAAAAAAAAAGAATAAACAATAAATCTGCTGCTTCCCATCTTAACTAAAAAACTCCATCTCACCGTTCATCTCAAATGGAGATCTAGTAATAACCATTAGATGAGTAACCATAGGTACTGTATCTAAAAGAGACTCTACCTAAGATTTTCCCCTTTTTAAAATTGCACTGAACCATTATTATTATTATTATTATTATTATTATTATTATTATTTATTTTTTTTGTTGAACAGCACTGAACCATAAATGACAACCAAAAGAAATCGCTTTCAAGCTATAATAACCTGAGCCTTTGACGTGTATTAGAAAAAAAAGGCCACTTATGTATCAAGAAACAAAGGTGATCAGTTCCTATACCACAAATACTCCGTTTTTTTTTTTGGCTTCTATACTCATTTTTAATCTATTTTAGCACTCAAAATCCTATACAAACTATTATATACACGGTGCCAACGGTCCTACTCACTAGGCCACTATAGCTGCAATGCTTTTCAGAGATTTCTATTGAGCCGCCTTCCACTTTAAGGAGGTCTGCGTCTTCGCCTCTTCACAGCCTTCGCTCTATCCGACTCCAACACTGCATCCTCATTGCTTGTCGGCAGTTTAATGGTCTTTTCAGTCGACCGCTCCTTTAGGGCGGAGACATTGAGCTCTCTATGCAGATAAACGAAGGAATGTACTCGACTTTATTGCTTTCATGCTCACTATCTTCCTCTTCAGAATCGGGTACAATGCAACCAGCAAATTCGTTACATGAGGTTGAAGAAGATTCCTGCTTATCTGGTTCAGCCAAATTGTCAAATCCATTGTTCTCCGGAGGTGGATGACCTATATCTTTTCCTTTCCCGGACAAGGTCGGGGATCCCTGAGATCTGCTAGAAACTGAAATCCACTCTTCACGTTTCGTAAGACGCATGGAGATTTCGTGCTTCCCAAGTGTCTCTAATTCGGCTACCAGCTCGCAATCTTCCTTGTCTAATGCTGACTCCACAACTTTCTCATCACTTTCTTCAACTTCCTGTTTGTAAAACGAAAGCACAGATCTTTCAGTTGGTTTGACAAGATTATTTTTAACTTGAAAGCCATCCATCAAGAAAAAATGCATGTGGAGCAGCATAACTGAGCGTAAAACTTGAATATGGTAAATTCGTAATCATTCAGGTGCAGATGAATTCTCAATTTCCAAAGTTGAGCCAAATACATGTATAAAATTACCTGTCACGCTACATTAACTTCTTATAGACGATGCTTTCAATTAAGACGTCAACCCAGCATAGGATTTAGTAAAACTTTTTTTTTTAAAGGAAAAAAAAAAAAGAAAAAAAAAAGAAAAGGATTAGTATTTCATTCACGCATGACGATTTTCAAGTGGAATGTACAGCCTATTTAGCGCACACAAATAATAACCGAGTTCATTACTCTGGGCTTCAAAAGATGAATTTTCAAAGGTAGCTATTTCTCTAATTATTTGTAACTAGAAGGATGAGATGGGCCATTAGTTTCCGACTGTTTTATGCTTCTTTAGAATCTTCTCCAAGGATATGTTTTCCTCAGATCCTCGTTAAAAATAAATATATATCAATATCAGCAAATTTCAGTTTCTTGGGGGAAAAAAAAAAAAAACAATGTTTAGAGAAAAAAAAAAGTGTACTTAGAATAGAAGAAATTATTCTTGCTGTTAATACAAATACCCAAACAATTACCTCTATTGGTGTCATGGTTCTCCTTTGACAAGGAGAATCTAACAGCGGGTAGTTTGTATCAGCATATGACCTGGTACAATCTCTGGGTTCAAACAACTCCAAAGAAACCAAATCTGATTCTCTAAAGCCTCCTGTCAGCGAAGTTTTTGATGAACAAATGCCAAATTGCTCAGCGTTGGAAGTAGAAGACATGCCATGATACGTGCTTGTTGAACTGCTTTTCTCAAGAAATATTACTCCAGTTTCTTGAGCACTTGTTGTAGTAGGTACTGGGGAAGGATATCTGTCAATGCGATCAGCTGGAGGAGTGCCACGAGACTGCTCTTGAAAGATCTCATAAATTAACTTCTTGATGACATATCTTTTAAGAGAAGCCTCTTCAGGTGGGAACCAATTTCTGGTTAACTGGAACATTGTTAACATGTTTGTAACTTGTCAAAAGGATTGAGAAAACAGTAATATTGTCTATATCTATATACACACACACACACACACACACACGTATATTTTGGTTTACAATGTATCTTTAAAGTTCACAAACAACGATATAAAAACTGTCAACATAGTTTCTTTATCGACTATGATCAAAGCAGATATGTAAGAGTCCACTGTAGTCATCAACTCCTAAACCAGGCAACTAGTAGAATAAAAGGCAAGGGGCCTTTGAAATTTGAACGAATTAATTGTCATGTAGCTGTTTCCTACTTGGGTCCCTATGTGGTATGAAGCGGGTGCAAGACCCAGTTTCCATTTGGATGAAAAATTTACAAGGATTCAAAGCATAAAGGAGAGAAGACACGACCAGTATAACTCGAAAATCACGCTTCTCTTCCGCACCCTAACTAAAAGGAGTTGATAAAGGTTAGGTAAAAAACTGTACTACCTATTAAACTTTTAGAACCTTTAGAAAAATATATACATACACACATAATTTTTATAAGAATGCGTTAAAATAATGTTTAAAAAGTTGTCACATACTCATAATCACCTAGTTTGCAAACTAGAAACAAGAGAATTGCTTGCCCATTTATGGCGTTACCATTGATCCGAAAGAATTAAAAATAACCATAAAATTCTAAGGAAAGAAAGAAATGATATTACTTACGAAGTTTGAGAACTTTGTGATATTAAAGGGGCTGAAGTTGATAGGAGCTTCCTCCAGAAAACGCTCCACATAATGGAGCAAGAAAAGGCCACAGTCAAATAGATTTTCCTGCTGTGGCAGCTAAATGAATATTGGGGGAGAAAAAAAAAAAAAAAAAAGAAGAAGAAGGAACAGTCAAGTGCAATGTCAACTAATTTAAATAGAGAGGGAAAAAAAAGACCAAGAACTATAAGGCAATAAAATATATATATATATATATATATATAGACACACACATATCTCTGCTTTAAATTAGCTATTCAAATAGAGAATTGCATGTGTCAATTAGTATGTACTCTTTCTTTATTAGACTATTAGCACATTGATATTCAAGTTTATTTTGCATTGAGAAGTTGGAGAAAATATTCCCCATGAGTTGGGGATTACAATTGTTAAAATCTATATTCTGAATAAGATTAGATGCCTGTGAGAGGATTTGAGGTACTGGAGTGTAGAAGTGGTCAGGGGATCATAACTTGTCACAGACCATCGCTCCCCACATTAGCATCTACCAGTAAGCTATCCATTACAAATACAAAATAAATGAAATTTTTATTATAAAGTTTCACTGCCAGTTTCCTCTTGAGATGATCGAAATAGTTTTCAATAAAATAGAACCCTGTTAAATTGAAAAGTGGCTCTCATACAGGAGTTCAACAAAGGAGGCAGAAAGGTAGAAGTAGAAATTTGATGAACTACAAATACCTCAAGTGGAACAAATTTCAAATGTAGGAAATTCGAAGAAGCATCTTCTGTTGTAGCATTATGCCTCTCTTTCCATTCTTCACAAAGGTAACTGTAATATCGTTGCAGACATTATGAAAGAAAACATGGTTGACATCAGTATAAGTTGATGATCACAAAACAATCCAGTCTCAATTGAGGGAGGATAGTCAGTTCACACTAAAAATATATATAAAAGGAGAGAAAATATAATTTCTATTCCCACATCTCCCAAAAAAAAAAATTAAATAAAATACCGAACATCATGAGTGCTTACATGGTATGCTAAGATATTATTCTACATATACTATCAGTTAGAATACTAATAGGTGAAAAAGAATTAAAGGTGGCATTTCTCAGAGTAGTAGTCATGACGCTGCAACAATCACATAAAGTCAATTTCTTCCCAATTGAGAATCACATCATATCATTTTAACCACCCAACTGCCCATCATCTGAGTAAAACTAAAAGCATGTAGCACAAAACAACTATCGTTTTATAAGAAACAAGATGTTTGTTAGGTGGACCATAAATGCAACTGAATACAAACAAAACATCATAAATGCGAAAAAACTGCACAAATACATAAGGTAATTATACTTCTGCCAAATTACCTGTATAAAACTGAATAACAAGTATCTAACGAGAACAATCAATCAAACTATACGCGTGAACACTTGAACAGGAGAACAACGATCAAAAGATATAAATTTCAAAACGAGAAATTTTATTCACCAGAACTGAAAATAATGCATCATTTTTGGGGACTAGTCATTAATTAGAGCTATCAAAAGTCTACCTTTGTATGAGATTCTTGAGGCCTTTGTGACTTCCTCTGATAGAATCCATATGTAAGATGCATGGTACCTTGGATGCACATTCAGATTCTTCATCTAAAGATAATGAGAACATAAACTGAACAAAAGATGGGTTTCGTAAAGGAAAAATAAAAAGAAAAAGAAAAAGTGAAACCATTTATGAATTCTTACCTTTGAAATTGGGCACTGCACCAGGATAGCAGATGACAATCAAACTCCAATGAAGACTGACCAGGTTGTTTTAATAATTCACATTAGAAAGCAATAACAAAAGGACAATCCTGAAGAGGTGTAAGAAATATACATATCAAAGATGCTTTCACACCTGTAATTTACAGGAATGAATATGTAGTCCTTTTCAAAAATATTGACTTTCCTTGTCCATTTACGAACACGTTGAAATGCTGCCTTGCCTTCATAAGCACTTGATGGATCTCTGTCTAAATCCGCAAGCTTCCGAAAGAAAAAACAATTGAAAAAATGGAATCTCTGCTTCTCTTTGGTTTGAATGCCGTTTGCCAAATATCTGCAAGAACTATAATCAGACTTCTAAATCTAAAAGCCATTTATGCACATCAGATTCAGAAAACCTATTTTCTAATAGTTTAAGCTATTTAAGATGTGGGTCAATATTGGGTTTTAACTTTTGATGTAAATGATTCTTTAACTTAGCAACTCCTAAGTTCAAATCTTGTAATTACATCTTCCAATTTCTTTTTAATAGGTTAGGCCTTCAATTGCTCTTGCCAGCTTTTTATAAAATTATTATAGTGCTGGGCTTGTTCAGTCACCCAAGAACATGTGTGGTCCTTTCTCGACATTGTAACATAATGAGGAATCTAAGATCCAATTTATGCCAACTAATTTACCAATGTCTCCTTGATCTGCATTTCTAGCTTTTAATTGTTTTTGTCGGGCTTGCTATAAAATCTGGCTTGTTCAAACTATGTCATCACACATGCTAGTCATACAAAATGCAACTTTCTGAAAATGGAAATAACTAGATCATTTTCCAGATTGTATGAAATCAGATTCCAGCAAAGAAACCGCTAGAATTAGGAATTGTTTTGTACCAACCATATAAAAAAATAAAAAAATATAGTGTAATATCAATTATTAGAAGTTTAAACTCTTCTCCGTAAAGCAAGGTTTCCGAGAAAGCAGATGAAGCAAAAATTTTAACAATTTTAATTATCAACAGAGAGAACCATGTTTAACTAAGTATAAGGACTATCCAGGATTAGATTAAGTTATTTGAAACCTTTATTTTTTTCTGATGAATAAAGGTATCCCAAACTTACTTGATATAAAAGTCAATTATAGTATCATTGATAAACGTGTCGGGCTCTAGAAGCTCAATGTCTCCCTTATGAATCGTAACAGCATCAGGATCTCCTCTTGGATAAATAACATCTTCAAAAGGCTCCTCAGATCTGAAAATAGATCAAGTAAATCAACATAAAATATATGATTAGGTGACAAAGGAATACACGTGATCCGATCTGTTTAAAAGTGTTGTGTAGGCGTTGACAAAAGAGATTCAAATATTTGACACAAATACCAAAAGCATAAAATCTCATATAATTGCAGTCACATGAAACAATCTGTGAATTGTTCTGAGATGTCTTGCAGTAGAAAAGTTACAAGTTTTTACGAATTGACTTCTTAGAGATTGTGATCCACCATAGAACCACCAATGCTCAGAATGATGCATATTGAATAACTTAAACATAGCTGAAGGGAAGCGAGAATTAGAATTTATCAGCGAAAGAAAAACTATCTAAGTATGTAGTACCTATATATTTTTTGTGGAAAGAAATAAAGAAATTTTACTAAAGAAAAAAAAATTTTTTTTTTTTTGACTTACCCAGATAAGTAATCCTTTGGAGAGAACACGCTACTCTGTGCCAACCAATCTTTTTCAACTTTTACCATATCAGTACTGCAAAAGAGAGTAAATTGAATAATTACACATCATGCTTCAAATTTACTGATGTATTCTGTTTACAAGAAAATCTCCACCACAAGGACATTGTGAAAATCTCACTGAAACTTAAGCTTTATAACCACAAGCAGCAAAACCGACTGATAAATTATATGAAACAGTGAAAAGAAATTTCAAATTGCATTTAAAAGGTAAAATCAAAATCAATTCCTATTTATTCACTTGTACAATGCACAGTCAATCTGATAAATAGTTCAACCTACATAAACACAAGTATGAAGACGAAAAGGGCTTGACAAGTGTCAGTCAGTCCATCAAAACTCACTCAAAATGGGTGTTCCATATATCCTTGTATCTCACATCCAATCTTTTGATTGCGTCCTGTACTTTTTCCCAGTTAGGGTCATAAACTGCAAACGTTAACTGCTCAACACCTGCAGGTAATTTGGGGGGAGTTTAGTATTAGAGACAGTGACTAAAACGAGAAATATTACAAGATCAGCCAGTTTGTCAACATTCCATTTAACAGTAAAAGAAAAATAGAAATAAGTTTAAGAGCATTAAGAATGACAATTAAAACACATTTACTTAGTTTATGAAAAGTGGAGGAACCTTCATTTTCTTAAAGAATTGGCTTCCTCCCAGAACTCGAATTTGGAATTTGGAAACAATACATGGTCAAATAAATAGAAAAACTCTCATTAAATATTCAAACGCTAACACCACACAATACAAGGAATATATGTTCATCCGTTCTCCAAGAAGATCATTTTTGCTATAGCTCAAACATGGAATTCAGTGAATCAACATCCACCTTAGTTCGTCAAATCTTTTTTGTTTTTGTTTTTGTTTTTGTTTTGTTTTGTTTTGTTTTGTTTGTTTTTTTTTTTTTTTGCCCTTGTCCCTCTCTCTTTATTATGCTATAAATACGTAAGAGAAAAAAGCAAGGGAGTTAATAACTTTGAGGAAAAAAAATAATAATAACAAGCAACTAGAAAGAGAAACAAACACACAAGTTGACCCATTTAGGATCCTCCAAAAATAGCTCCAAAAACACGTATGAAATTTCACAAACCTGATGTCTTATTTCCATTTTGAGCTCCCTTAGAAGTCTTTGACTTTAGATGAAGGTTAACCATGGCAGTCTCAACCTGCATCCAAGACCAGCAATTATTTATGTTGCCTAAAATAGTGTGAAGTTCAAGAAAAACATATGAAACTTACTGATGCAGTCCACTCTGATTCAATGAGAATTATATCCCTGATAGTCCATTCAAAGCAGAACGTTTCCTTGGTCCCATTCAAAGAAGAACCTTCTAGTTTGAGGCTACTGCATGAAAACGTTAAGCAGGATGCCGCAAAAGATATGTCTCCACATAAAACTATATCAGGGGAGATTTTAACATTCATGCTTTCGTCATCCTGCCAGTTACGAGAAAACAATGTTGGTTAAAAGTGACAATGGAACAACAAAGCAATATTAAAGGATGGCAAACAGAAAGAGACCAAATATAAACATATTTTAGTGTTTTGCAAAATACCATCCAAGTTACACCTCAACCACAGAAATAGATGCAACTTCTCTAGAGTTTACGTACAAGTAAACCAACAGCATGAATAGAGGAGTTTAACTTGACGCCTTGGTATACAAATACAATATTGAATTTCTACCTTTAAATTAGTATTTAGCTAAAAGAAAAGCCAGAAATCAGGGAGATGCACTGCTGTTTTGCACATAAACTTGCAAGAGCAAAATGTTATGTGCATTGACAAGAAAATCAAGTATTTGACTAATTATATTTGTAGAAATATATGAGAAGAATACTTGTTATTCTTATTCCCCAAAACAATATACAACCTAATATATATAGACCTTGTGGCCGGTATACCAGTCCACAGAATACATTGATTCCTGTAAAATAGGAATCCCACGAAAACAGGAAACTACCTAATAAAGGAAAAATACATAAAACAGAAATAATCTATTCTAGGAAAGCAAATAACTCTCTAACTAATTACACAAGGGTCGGCTATATTCAACACTCCCCCTCAAGCTGGATTGTATATATTATACAAACCAAGCTTGCAGTTCAATTCATCAAAGCTGACCCTTGGAAGTGCTTTGGTGAGAATGTCAGCAATTTGGAGTTTTGTTGAAACATGGCTCAGCTGCACAATCCCGTTGTTGACCTTCTCTGAGATGAAGTGTCGATCAATCTCAATGTGTTTTGTTCTGTCATGATGCACAGGATTTTTGGCTATGCTAATAGCTGCCTGACTGTCACTAAACATTTTAACTGTGTCTCGTATTTCAACCTTAAGTTCCCTTAACAGCCTTTGAAGCCACATTCCTTCGCAGATTCCGAGAGCAAGAGCGCGATATTCAGATTCTGCACTGCTTCGAGAGACAACTGCTTGCTTTTTGCTTCTCCATGTGACAAGATTTCCCCAGACATATGAACAGTAACCTGTAGTTGATCTTCTGTCAGTTAGTTCTCCTGCCCAGCTAGCATCTGTGTATATCTCTACCTCACGAGTTTCAGATTTTTTGAAGAACAAACCAAGTCCAGGAGTCATCTTCAAATATCTCAAGATTCTGTGAACTGCTTCCAAATTCTCCTCATTTGGATTATTCATGTGCTGGCTCACTATACTGACTGAATAGGCGATGTCAGGTCTCGTATGTGATAGATAGATTAGTTTTCCCACAAGTCTCTGATATCTTCCCTTGTCTGTAGGATTACTTTCTTCACTTCTGTTTGGCTTTTTGTTAGGATCCATAGGAGTTTCAGCTGGTTTACATCCAAGAAAGCCGGTTTCACTTAGCAAGTCTAGAATGTACCTTCTCTGGGATAATACAATTCCCTCCTTTGACCGAGCTACCTCCATTCCCAGAAAGTATCTAAGTGTCCCGAGATCCTTGATCTCAAATTCTGTTGCAAGCATCTTCTTGAGTCTGACAATTTCGTCCGAGTCATCACCTGTTAAGATGATATCATCTACATACACTATGAGGATAGCCACCTTACCTCCAGAATTGGATTTAATAAATAGTGTATGATCAGCTTGACATTGATGGTATCCATTTGCAATCACAGTCTTCGCAAACCTGTCAAACCAAGCACGAGGAGACTGTTTCAACCCGTATAAGGATTTCTTCAGCTTACACACCAACCTGCTGTTTGAACTGTTTTCAAAGCCCGGAGGTATTGTCATGTAGACTTCTTCTTCAAGATTCCCATTCAAGAAGGCATTTTTGACATCAAGTTGGAATAGAGGCCAATTAAGATTCACTGCCAGAGACAACAGAACCCGAACTGTATTGAGCTTGGCAACGGGCGCAAAAGTTTCTTGATAGTCTACTCCATATGATTGAGTGAAGCCCTTTGCCACAAGTCTAGCCTTGAATCTCTCAATACTTCCATCCGCTTTGTACTTAACGGTGAATATCCACTTGCAACCTACAGGATTTTTGCCATGAGGTAATTCGGTAAGCGTCCACGTGTCATTGATTTCTAGAGCCCGGATTTCTTCCTCAACTGCTCGTTTCCATGCTGGAACCTTTAGAGCATCGTGTATGGAATTAGGCACCTGCACACTATCAAGATTGGACACAAATGCCTTGTAAGATGGGAGCAACTTTCCATAGGCAACATATCTTTCAATTGGATGACTAGTGCATCCTCGAACACCTTTTCTGTGAGCAATTGGCTGATTAGAATCATCAACCAGTGGTACAATAGTGTCATGGGATAAAGAATCCATACCATTATGATTATCAAATGCAGGAGAATCCGGTTCTGGCTCTTGACAGTCACTGGTCTGTATGATGTTCTCTATGTGCTCACTTGGTTTTCTCCTTCTGGTATAGACACGAAGTTCATGATTAGTGGCGTCAAGTTGATGTGGAGTAGGGACGGTTTCAGTGGCAGGAATGGTAGGAGCAGGTTCGACAGGAATGGTAGGAGCAGGTTCGGTTGGAACGGTTTCAGTGGCAGGTTCGGTTGGAACATTTTCAGTTGAGACCGGTTGGGTAGCAGGATTTTGACCTTCAAGTGGAAGATCCCAAATCTGATATTCCCTCAAGTTCTCCCCCTGAATTTCGGATTTGGGAAAATAAGATTGAGTCTCAAAAAAGGTAACGTCCATGGAGTTGTAAACTTTCCTAGTGATCGGAGAGTAACATTTGTAACCTTTTTGATTAGATGAATAACCGAGGAAGATGCATTTATGGGATTTGGGATCAAGCTTGGTGCGGTGTTGTTGGTGAATATGAACAAAAGCCGTGCACCCAAAGATTTTTAGTGGTAGATCAGACGAGAAAGAACGAATGTGTGGGAATGTTTGCATGAGAATGTGACGAGGAGTTTGGAATTTTAGGATTCGACTAGGCATCCTATTAATGAGATAAGTTGCAGTGAGTATGGCTTCCCCCCAAAAATATTTAGGCACATTATTTGAGAACATAATAGCACGGGCTACCTCAAGTAAGTGTCTATTTTTCCTCTCAGCAACCCCATTTTGGTGAGGAGTGTCAACACAAGAACTTATATGAATAATTCCATGATTGGAAAGATAAGAGCCAAGAATAGAATTAAAATAATCCTTGGCATTATCAGTCTTAAGAACCTGGATTGGGCATTGAAATTGAGTAGTAATCATGGAATGAAAGGATTGAAAGATGGTGGCTGTTTCAGATTTTTCTTTCATAAGGAAAGTCCAAGTTGTTCTTGTATGATCATCTATGAATGACACAAACCATCGAGTCCCATTTAGGTTTTTTACTCTTGAGGGTCCCCAAATATCACTGTGGATAACAGAAAATGGATGAGAAGGCTTGTATTGTAAACTAGAGTACACATGTCTAGTATGCTTGGCAAGTTGGCAAATTTCACATTGATAAAACTTAGAATTTTTATTGATAAACAATTGTGGAAACAGTTTTTCAATATACGCAAAGTTTGGATGACCAAGGCGATAATGCCATAACATAACTTGACTCGAAACAGAATTGGAAACAAGATTAACAGAGTTTGAACTAGACTCAGAAACACAACTTGACTGGTGAACTTGTCTACCAAGGAGATTACTTCCGTTGAGTAAATAGAGTCCACCATGCATCTCAGCACTGCCAATCACCTTCCCCGAATCCACCGCCTGAAAAACACAACAATTGGATTTGAATTTAGTGACGCAATTTAAGTCACGGGTAAGCTTGCTGATTGAAAGTAGATTGTAGTCTAATTCAGGAACATAAAGGACAGAGTAAAGATGAAGATCCTTTGTTAATTGGACTGATCCGGTTCCTGCAACTGGTGAAAAAGAACCATTGGCTATTCGGATTGCAGAGTGATTCTGACATGGGCTGTAATTTCGAAACATGTTGATATCTCCAGTCATATGATCCGAGGCTCCTGAATCTACAATCCACGGTTTAGAAGCATTTTGGACAATATGAGCATAGGATAGGGTACCTTGGTGGGCTAGAAGCCTGGTGGGTTTTTCGGCTGGGTTTTGAGGTGCTTGTCCTGAACTGGAAATGTTGCTAAACATTTTCTGCAGTGCCTCAATTTGCTCTCTGCTGAACGGGCTACAATCTGCACTGTTGTCGGTTGTGGCAGCAACATTTGCACGGTTTTCTCTGTCCTGTCTTCGGCTAGAAGGCTTCCAATCTGCAGGCTTGCCATAAATTTTCCAGCAATTCTCCTTCACATGACCGAGCTTCTTGCAATGATCGCACCATGGTCGACTTTTCTGAGGCTTATTATTCTGAGAAGAAGAATGAGTGTATAGGGCAGATCCTTCAACATTTGGTGTGGTACTCTTATCTGCCATCATCAGTTTCTTTCGGCTCTCCTCTCGGCGAACTTCTGAGAAAGCCTCCCGAATGGTTGGAGGGGTTTAATCCCCATGATTCTTCCCCTGACTTCGTCCAATTCCTTATTGAGGCCAAGAAGAAACCGAATGGTCCTTTTTTGTTCAACTATCTTCCTGTACAAGGCAGAGTCATCTGGGCATTTCCAAGAATAAATCTCATACATATCCAACTGCAGCCAACAGCGTGTGAGAGTGTTGAAATACTGAGTAACACTTAAATCTTCCTGTCGCAAATCATATAATCTGGTTTCAATTTCAAATAACTCCGAGGAGTTCTCAGTGCTAGAATATGTGTCACGGGCTGCCTCCCATATCTCCTTGGCTGTTCTAAAGAGCAGGAAATTTTCTCCAACTTCTGTGGTCATGGAATTTATGAGCCATGACATAACCATATGATCGTCGGTTTTCCAGGCTCGGAACTTAGGATCTGCCGGTTCTGGAGCAGTGATTTCGCCGGTGAGATGTCCATCCTTTCCTCTGCCGCAGATGAACATGAAGACGGACTGAGACCATTGGAGAAAATTATGGCCCTGAAGTTTATGACTTGTGACAAGGTTAGGAGAAGAATCGGAAGTGATAAGGGTTGGAGAAGAATCAGACTCGGGTCTGGAAGTGACTTCCGAGGAGGAGGATTTTGAAGCCATGCCGTATTTTGTCATAGGATAGGAAGAACACGGCAAGGCAAGGGAAGGGAATGGTTTAGGGTTTAGAGCCTTGCTCTGATACCATGTAGAAATATATGAGAAGAATACTTGTTATTCTTATTCCCCAAAACAATATACAACCTAATATATATAGACCTTGTGGCCGGTATACCAGTCCACAGAATACATTGATTCCTGTAAAATAGGAATCCCACGAAAACAGGAAACTACCTAATAAAGGAAAAATACATAAAACAGAAATAATCTATTCTAGGAAAGCAAATAACTCTCTAACTAATTACACAAGGGTCGGCTATATTCAACAATATTTTCTATACGGATGAAAAATAAGTAAAAATAACAACATCAGTACTCTGACATTGCAAACTTGTTACCAGGTTCGTCGCTTTAAAAGAGATGTATGCAACAAAGATATTCCACGAAAATGAGGCAACAAAAATATGCAACTGAAATTAGGAAATAGATCTTACTTGATAACTTAAGGAAACAGTCACACCGTTTCAGCCTTCAAAACAATAATTTTAAAGTAGCAAATTTGGACAAAGAACTTAATCTTTTTACTGAGTAACAAAAAGGATAACTACTATATTAAATAAAAATCCCAAAAACGATAAAGTAAAAATGCTAAATGTCTGTATTGAGATCGTTATGAAATAATAAATGTGTTTAAAAAAAGAGTATGCTCTGGATCTTATCAATTACTTAGATTTCCTCCTTTAAGTTTAAGTAGTAGAAAACACAAACTAGTTGAGAGAACTTACAATTTCACGTCCATTGCAATCTAGCTCTATTAGTTGTTTCCCCAGAACTGAAATTGTACAGAGGTTGTGAGTAAAAATGACTAAATAGTTATGTATATGTGAGTAAAAATGACTAAATAGTTATGTGTATACATATACATGTGTATGTATAGCATTCTTTAAGAATTCACCCGATTTATGCAAAAGCTTAGTATGAGAATGGGAAGGGGGCGAGACCTTCATTATCTGTAAGACAAAAGGTTGAAGTTGATGAAGTGCTTGCTTCAGTATTACTGGTTTCAGATGAAACTGCACCAATCGGAACATTCTGTGACAAACATAACTTGACTGATTATTAATATTCTAATACCAAGTAACAAACTGATTAAACAAGGAATCTTGAACATTAGATAAAATCGAGAGCACTATTTTACTGGAAACAGAAACACTGCAAAAGAAGATGCAAGCTAATGAAATTTACTATATGAGTTGAAGAACTGGATGCCTGAGTTGAAGAACCAGATGCGAAATAGGCATCTGACTCTTTCACTGCACCATCTTCAAGTCGCATGCTCTTTGGATACATCACAGAACATGTGCACTGACACCCTGCATCACTAGCATATATGTCTAATCTATTGCAATCTCGTCTTGGGTCTTTGCCCCTTTTACAACTACGGAAGCAGGAAAAAATTTGGAAATATAAATGATTTATGGGATCTCTGCAACAATAAACTTACCTTCACCATCAACATCAATTGGATCATCTCTAAAGCCCTGGTCTGCAATCTTAGTACCACTTGCAACTGCAGATATATTTACAGAAATTAAACATTGAATATTTGTTCATGTGTGAACTAACTAAATCAACTGATAGCTCATTAAACAATGAACTAAAATATATTTTTAAATAGTTGTTACCAATTTAAACAGTGTACCATAAGTACGACTGAATTAAGCACGATTCGTTTTTCACTTGCTACATTGAGTTGATATCTCGTATAGAAAATTAACGAAAAGAACGATAGACTCTCAACAGACAAAAAGTTGTATCAATGATGGTGAAGACATATCGGCAAGCAACTATGAAACTAGTCATCCTAACTCATGCAGATTGCAGTGTAGTACAAAAATAAATAAATAAATGAATAAATAACTAGATCACAAACTCATTAGATAAAATTTCATGACATAACTGGAATAGCAGCATTAACAGTATTCATATCAATACATGATTCAATAGGCAACTAAAGGAGAAAATGAGTTCCGTACTTTTCATCACTAATATACCTTCCTGGAAGACGATATCACTCATGAAAAAGGAAAGAGTCAGGAAGGAGACTAAAAGAGGGATTTTAAAAATTTTAAAACTTAAAAAAAACAGCAACAATGTTATTAACATAATACCTTCGGATGCATCAGCATGAAAGAATAGTTTCATTTTTCAACTAATTTATCAGGATTAATCAAGTTTAAAAAATTACTGCTGGTTTATTTAATTTATACTATTGGTTACAAGATATTCCTCTTCCTACCTATCCTGCCTTTTCCTGCTCCCTTTCCTTAACTCTGTAAAAATACAAAAATAGACATTTTGACTTTAACAAAAGCACCATGTAAAACAACTTGTGGACACTGCATCCTATATCCTATAGCTTGAAATGCAGCATGTACGAGATGCAGAAACCATCATTCAAAACATCTACACGAACCAACCATACTAAAGGGAGAAACAGAAAACAAAAAAAAAGGGGGGGTATTTGGCGCATCCCCCAAATTTTTAATTCTAGCAAATTACCACTTGAATTTAACAATATATTGCAAAGTGCCCCCAATTGTTGACGACTCTTACAATTTCAACAGAAGCACCCTCGTACAAGTCACTTAAGCTAGTTTCGAAGGCAAAAATTGAAATTCATATGACACTAGAGTGGAACACATCATGTCACGTGCATGACGGTGTTTACATATTCCATCAAATAAATTGACATAAAAAAAATACTAGTCATTTCTCGTGTTCATGTCATGGTTTTCAAATACTTTCGTGTTACGAATCACGTTCAGGTTAAGTAAAAATGAAGATACACACGACCAAAACACAACATGTGACTTGAATTGGCACCCCTAGTGACCACCTAATTTCAATAATTTCACTGAAATGCGAAAAGAAATCTAAGACTCACAGCATAATGGCACACAAACAAGAGAAACTACTTTGTCAAGTGCCACTTTTTTTTTTGGTAAAGCCTATACGTTTCTATTTTTATTTTTTAAAGTAAAATATAACAATACACTGGATGAAATACACTCTTTTAATTAGTTTCCAAGTTCTAATCGCACACACACACACACACACACACACATATATTTACTCTTTCTCTTCACGCCTGATCATATATGGACTGTCTTCTATCGATTTTTTATTATCCAATTTCAAAAATGAATCCAATTTCTGATCTTCTGTACATTAGACTCCAGTTTTTCGTAGATTTAAACACTATAATTTTCCGCAAAGAACAATTTACGGATAATAAGCATAAAGAACTACAACATCTATGGAGTCTTAAGGCTTGTTTGGCTGTCCAGAAAACTAAAATAAAAAAAGAAAAAAACCAACTTACAAGCTCTAGCAAACATTTCTTCCACATTACATCACGACCACATTTTCACAAACTTCATTAAATCTTCCAACATTTTTCTTCTTCGTCAACTTAGGAAACGCACAGACATTTACTCTATTCTCAGTACTCATACGACCGAAATTTCTCGGAAAAATGAAAAATCTCGTTTCTGTATTTCCCGCATTTTTTCGAGAACAAACAGGACCACTCCAAACACCAAAAATAAAAAATAAAAAAATAAAAAAAGAGAGAGAGAGAAAGGACTTACAGGTCTGGAGAAAATTGTACTTGTTAATAGGAGAATCGCGGCGGCGATTCTTGTTGTTCTTCCGGTTACGAAGGTCGGCGGAGAATCTCTTGTGCATACTGTCGGAGCGATCGTCGTCGCCGTCGAAATCGAACACTTTGAATTTGTTTCTGGAAGACTCCGAGTTGGAAGGCCGAGTCATGGTTCCGAGTCGGGAGAACTCGGAAGACGAAGAAAGCGCCCTCGAGTCAGAGATGTCAGAAGAGGAGGGAAATAATAATCGATATTTTTGTACTTATATCTGAAATTTGAAATTATTATTTTTGTATATTTGTCTTTTTCTTTGAGAGAGAAAGAGTGCGAAGGAAGTTTTCTAACTGGGCCCATAGGCTTTCCTTCCTTCGGAATTTTCTCAATAATGTGGCATTTGGACAGCATATTATTGCTGATTTTGTAGCACGCACGTGTGTGTCGAGTAGACAAATAAAATGAAATAAAAGGAAAAAAACACTATAATAGATTGACTAGACCATTATGTAGGCAGTCATGTGATGATGATCTAACTACTTCGTGATAACTGGAGGAGAGGTGACGAAAAAACACATTCATATTGTTATAGAATAGTATAGATTTGATTGATAGTATTTATATTTGGCAACATAATGTTATAAATTAAGCATGTGTTTAGTGTTAAGGTTTGAATTGTAGAATTTGAGTTTGAATTGATTATACGTTTATCGAGATGTTTAAATTGTTGGACTTAAAAAGTGTAAAAACTTGAAATGTGTTCAGGAAAAAAAAATCAATATAGAGTTTGTTTTGTTCTTCTTGAAATTCTATGCAATTTAAAAAAAATCATCTCATTTGGACTTGTCTATGCAAAGTTATGGACTTTTAAAGTTTGAGTTATAAAACTGTGTGAATAGTGAATCTGAGGGAAAATAACAAAAATTAGATTATAATTGTAGGGTTTAAACCCTAACACCAAATAGGTCCAAACCTTAGCATGATTTTGACTAATCGGTTTGAACCTAAGTGTGTGTTTGGTGTACCATTTTAATGAAATTTTTAGTTTGAAGTTGGTTGACTTTAAAAAAAAATGGATATACTTTTTGTTGACTTTTTCAGAAAAAGACAAAAACTGCGATGAAAAAATTAATTTCGAACCTGAGAGGTAAATGAAAGCTAAGTTTTTCGTATCAATTTTTGTCTTTTTTCAAAAAAGTCAAAAAAAATTATAACTAATTTTTAAAAAACCAACTAACTCCAATATAAATATTTCATTTCAAACAAGTGCACTAAACACACTACTTAATAAAATCCTTATTTATCATTTAAATATATACATTTTAATACACTCATTTTCAGAGTCTTTTTGTTGCACCAGGTCCTAGGTTTTAGGGATGAAAATTACATCATGGTCCTTACGGAGAAAAAATATCATCCATGCATGTGTAGGGGGAGGGCACGCAGTTAATTCCAAAATTAATTTTTTAAGTAAATATTAGCTTGAAAATTTATTATACATCTTAAGTCATGCTATGATGTGAGATGTGATCATAAAAATTTTAACTTGTTGTTGGAGCAAAATTTCGTCCAACACCAAATAAACGTTCTTGAAATAGAAAACAAGATCAAACGAAAGAAATAATCAAGAACATTAAGCATGAACACTAGAAAATACAAGAACCTTAAGAACAATATAGAGAAAACCAGAGTCCAGTATAATTGCCTCAAGGCTTTGTATTGATAATTGTGTCTTTTTTTTATCTTCTCAATTCAAGAAAATTTATAATATATTGGGAATGTAGGAGTTTAATTCTCCTATTAATTTGAGAGTTTATTCTCTCTTTAATTATAATAGACTATTCACATTCCGGTGATTTGATATGTAATAAATATGGACGTTTAACGTCTTTGTATAGATGATTGAGTCCCCTTTGTAAACTCCTATTAATTGTTGAACGTTGTCCTTTGTAGACGCTTGAACTTCTCCTTCTGACGTCTGATATAACCTTAGGAAGACTCATACTTGAGGGTAGTCTCCTTCCTCATAAATGAGTAGACCTTTACCTGGGTTGTCTCCTACCTTATAATTAAGTAGGCTCCTACCTAGGTTATCTTCTTCCTTATAATTAGGTAGGCTCTTACCTAGGTTGTCTTCTTCCTTATAATTAGGTAGGCTCCTACATATATTGACTTGAGTAAAAATTATTTTAAATAATTTTTACATAATGACAAAAATACCATCCAACATCAGCCCCCCAGTCCCTAAGTTTAGTATGTCAAACGACAGGGACTTTTTGACTTCTTTTTTTTTTTTTTTTAATTCGGTCCTGCCAAAAAATTCATGATCAGTCCTGCTATCATGTTCATGTTTGGTCATGCCAAACTATATTTATATATATATATATATATATATATTTTTTTTTTTTTGAATTCGGTCCTGCCGAAAAATTCATGATCGGTCCTGCCGTCATGTTTATGTTTAGTCCTGCCAAACTATATATATATTTTTAATTCGGTCCTGCCGAAAAATTCATGATCGGTCCTGCCATCATGTTCATGTTTGGTCCTGCCAAACTATATATATATATATATATATATATATATTGAATTCGGTCCTGCCAAAAAATTCATGATCGGTCCTGCTGTCATGTTTATGTTTGATCCTGCCAAACTATATTTATTATTATTATTTTTTTAATATATATATATATATTTTTTTTTGAATATGTTGGAGTCATTGGAGGATACTTATCTCTTGGAGTCGTTCGAGGATACTTGTCTCCTCCTAGCTTCCCATTTTCTTTTTACATGCTAGCATGGTAAAAGAACCAATTTTCTTTTTACATGCTAGCATGGTAATAAAAAATCAAAAAAGTATTGACAAAAATTTCATCTCTATTTGAATAATTCTTATGCCTTTGGAAACTAGGCATTACATCAAAAACCCAACTTAAATAAAAACACACTTTTAATATGCTAATACTACTTAAAATCACACTACACAACTCAAACATCTACTGATAATATTTTCTAAGGTGTTCAACATTCCAAGGATGCTTTAACACCTCACCCCACTTGTTTTACCGGTGGATACCCGGCCAAATCACTTTCATCACTTTGTACGGTCCTTCCCAATTTGGCCCTAGAAACCTATCTCATGGCTTTTTTGTATTTTGAATAACTTTCTTCAAAACTAGGTCTCCTTCTTTAAATCTCCACTCCTTAGCCCTTGAATTGTAGTACCTAGCTGTAGCTTGCTGATAAGTAGCCACCCGAATACAAGCTTGTGCTCGTTTCTCTTCCATCAAATCAAGCTCAGTACACAATTCATCATTATTTTGCTATTCATGATAGGCCTCAATTCGATAAGTCGGCATTCCTACTTCTGCAGGGATCACAGACTCTACACCATACGCCATAGAAAAAAGGTGTTTTTCTGGTTGGAGTCCTACCCATAGAGTGTTTGCTTCCAATAACTTCTCCACTTCTTGGTTTATCGCTATGTAGCGCTCTGGGTTAAAAGTTCGCCTCTTTTGTACCTTGGGCTTGAAGGTTGGGTCTTCATTCAACCGATGCACAATGATTCTTGGATCGATTCCGGGCATATCATCATAGGACCAAGCAAATACATCTTTGTACTCCCGAAGGAAGCTAACCAACTGTTCTCGTAACGGTGACGACAACCTTGATCCGATTTGCACTGTTTTTTCGGGCATAGACTCATCTATAGGTATTGATACTAAATCCTCAACAGACTCTCATCTTTTCACATGTTCTTCACGTGGATCGAGTTCTCCAAAGTTCTGTATGTCATTTAAGTCTTTTGGCAAATCAGTTAGTAAATCTCCATCTATTTGATAAATGGTTGAAATCACCTCCTTTCCTTTTGCACTTGATTCCCCATTGGTGGTATTAACATAACAAATCCGTGCTTCTTTTTGACTTCCGACTACCACTCCGATGCCATTTTCTGTTGGGAATTTCATCATCAAATGATATGTAGAGGTAACTGCCCTCATCGCATTTAGAGTTGGTCGGCCAATAATGGCATTATAAACAGATGGGCGATCCACTACTAAGAAATTCACCATTCATGTTATTTGTGCTAAATCTTCTCCCATTGTAACCGGGAGAGTTATTACTCCTTCAGCCCTAACACATTCCCCAGCAAATCCATATAAAGGGGTTAACACTGGAGTTAGCTTTGCCCCCCCTAGATTTATTCGTGTTAATGCACTTTTGAATAATATGTCCGCAGAACTCCCATTATCAACTAAAATTCGGTGGACCCTACTATTTGCTATTCGGAGAGATATTACCAAGGCATCATTATGTGGGTGGAGTAATTTCTTAGCCTCTTCTTCTGTGAAGGTTATGGCGAAATTCTCCATTTTTGAAAACTTTGCAATATGCTCCGTCATGTTCACATAATGTATACCATCAAAGTCTTTGGCTTCTCGGGCATATAACTTCCGCGCACGTGAACTATCACCTGTTTCTGGTCTTCCAAATATTGTTCGAACGTCATTCAACTCTCCTATCGGATTATTATTCTCGGCCAACGGAGCAGGTGGTACAGGTTGTTGTTGTTGCTGTTGCACCATAGGGGGTGTGATCCGCCTTTCTGCTATCACTCGTTCCACAAACTCCCGCAGTTGTCCTTGTTGCACAAGAGCCTCAATTTGTCCTTTTAATTGGAAACAATTCGAGGTATCATGACCAAAATCTTGGTGGAAACGACAATATTTAGATCTATCCCTCTTGTTGGGATCTCCTTTCATGGGTGCTGGTGGAACTAACAAATTTCGATGTTGAATTTGCATCAAGATTTGTTCTCTTGTTGTATTCAGCGGTGTATAAGTCTTTGTCTCATCAGGCGGAGTGTACGCTTGAAATTTTTGTGTCAAAGCATTTAACTTGTTTGTCTCCAGTTGCGCTTCTGCCTTTTGTTTTTTCTGATCAAACTCCTTGGCTCCTTCTTCAACCTTCCGCTTTCCTTCAAGTTTCGATGTCCCAGCCTGAGATGAACCTCTTCGATTTCGCATATACTCCTCCGCACTGATAAATTTTTGTGCTCGGGTAACAAGTTCGGCAAAAGTTTTGGGTTGCTTGTGCACAATAGACTTTAGCATGCTTCCTACCAAAAGACCTTCTCTTATTGCGGCAACGGCATCACTATCAGTGTATCCTTCCACATAGTTCATCTCTTGGCTGAAACGCTCTATGTAGCTCTTTAATGATTCTTCAGCCCCTTGTTTGAGGGAAAAAAGGTAGAGCTTATCCTTCTTGCGGGTTTTTGCCACCATAAATCTACCCAAGAATTGTTGCTTTAGTTCTTTAAATGAGCCAATTGAACCCGGCTCAAGCTGTTGGAACCATTGAAGCGCTGGTCCAGTTAATGTCAGAGAGAATGCTAAGCACATTTGAGCTTGAGTCGCTCTCCGGATCCGCATCTAAGTGCAATATCCATGCATATGACCAGCAGGGTTCTCTTTCCCATCATATTGCTTGATAGGTATCATCTTGAAGTCGGCGGGAAACTCCTCAATTAGGATATCCTCGATGAATGGAGGTTCAGTTTCATCCATCATATCTTTAATGCCTTCTGGTACCTTCCGATTTGCCTCATAATCATCCATTAGCCTTTGCATCCTCTCAAGTTGTTGCTCAAGTTGTACTACTCGGATGCTACGATTTGATTGACTCTTTACTTGTTGAATCGCTTGTTCATGGTACGCACCACTTGTTCTAATTTGGTTTGGTTGTATAGTTTGGGCACCTCTCGGAGGATTGGCTCGATCACCTCTTTCACTCCTTGTTAAAGGTACTCGACCATTTCGGGGATTCCGAGGTTGGGGTACACCATGTGATATATTACGTCGTGCATTGAGTCGATCATGTAGATCAGTAGTAGAAAGCTCCTCTGATCCCGATGGAGTTCAAGTACTATCTACTTCTTCATCATTTCCTTCCGAATAAGCCAGCCTATCAAACACGGAAGTTCGTGTTCTCTCCATTTGTGAGTGTCGACTTTCACTTTGCCCTTGCGCTCCCAAACGTCTCCAAGCTTGTCGTGGTTGCTGCCTAGCAGGTAAATCCCTTTGTCGCAGCCTTTCTATAGAAACCTCTTCTTCACCTCGTCGGATTCTACCACCCCTCACACTGTGCGAGTTTGTCGGTGTGGCTTGTTGGCCATTGGATGGCTGAGCTCTAGCTAGTTGTGCTCCATGGAAAGTGTTGACAAACTCAGTCACCAATCCTGTCAAATTCTCCAAACCCGTCTCCAACCTATCCATGCGTGTTGGAGGACGCAGATGACGTGGTATTCCTCTACCTTTCCCTTTATCAGCGTCACCTCCCTCCGTTTGAGCACCAATTGTATTAGTAGGGTTTGCACTTGACACGTTCTCGCTCACCATCTTTTAAGAAATAAGATTGAAAATACTGGCGAGAACCTGTGGATATTAATCGCACAAGGCCCTCCTTCTAGCGCCAAAATGTTGGAGCAAAATTTCGTCCAACACCAAATAAACGTTCTTGAAATAGAAAACAAGATCAAACGAAAGAAATAATCAAGAACATTAAGCATGAACCCTAGAAAATACAAGAACCTTAAGAACAATATAGAGAAAACCAGAGTCCAGTATAATTGCCTCAAGGCTTTGTATTGATAATTGTGTCTTTTTTTTATCTTCTCAATTCAAGAGAATTTATAATATATTGGGAATGTAAGAGTTTAATTCTCCTATTAATTTGAGAATTTATTCTCTCTTTAATTATAATAGACTATTCACATTCCGGTGATTTGATATGTAATAAATATGGACGTTTAACGTCTTTGTATAGACGATTGAGTCCCCTTTGTAAACTCCTATTAATTGTTGAACGTTGTCCTTTGTAGACGCTTGAACTTCTCCTTCTGACGTCTGATATAACCTTAGGAAGACTCATACTTGAGGGTAGTCTCCTTCCTCATAAATGAGTAGACCTTTACCTGGGTTGTCTCCTACCTTATAATTAAGTAGGCTCTTACCTAGGTTATCTTCTTCCTTATAATTAGGTAGGCTCTTACCTAGGTTGTCTTCTTCCTTATAATTAGGTAGGCTCCTACATATATTGACTTGAGTAAAAATTATTTTAAATAATTTTTACATAATGACAAAAATACCATCCAACACTTGTACTTTAGACTTATCTTTAATTGATTCACTCTCAACATATTATCGATTTCTTATATCTCCCAAACATTACTGTTTTTCACATGCTCACTCCATACATACGGACACTTGATGGCATTATAATTAAGTATGTGATTGAACGTAAATTGCACAAAACTTTCTTTACAAATATCGTGCTCTTGTGATCTTCTGCCGGATGATATCATATTTAATTTTTAATTTTTTTAAAGTATTTTCAACATTCATTGTTTGGAAAACCGACTTTAATCTTCAAGACCACTGTCATTTATTAACCTTTTTTCTTGTAGTGCAAACAAGATAAAGTAAGGCACTTTATTCTTATATTTTTATTTGTTTTCTAACATCTATTTAACTTTTCTATTTAATAAGTATACATCAACATTGAAATATTTAGAGTAAGTAAGTATATATCAATATAGAAAAAACTCGCAAAAGAGAAAATATAACGACTCATGCCTTTTTTTGATATGATATTGTGTACTTTGGGCTTTGTATTTATACGATTTTGTTCTTGGAGGTAGTCTATTTACTTATAAACCATCACATATATCCATTCCCAAGCAATGTGAGACAGTATAACTTATCATTTTTCCTTATAGGAACTGAGGACTGTCACAATCATCCCTCCTTTTATAACCCAATGTCCTCGTTGGTCACACTTCCATTGGATATAGGTTTTAATACCATTTGTAACGACTCATATCTCAATTTTGTATGATATTGTTTGTTTTAGGCTTCGTGGCAATATAGTTTTGCTCTTGGGCTCAACCCCAAAATGCCTCATACTATTAGGAAATGGCCTCTTCACTTATGAACTGTATCATATTCTATTCTCAAGCGATGTGGGATTGCACAGCTAACCCTTTTCCTTGCAGGGACTGATGACTATCACAATCATCCCTACTTTTTGGGTTCAATGTCCTCATTGGCCACACTTCCAGTTGGGTATAAGTTCTGATACAATTTGTAATGACTTATGCCTTATTTTGATATAATATTGTCCGCTTTAGACCTCCCTCCCACACGATTTTACTCTTGAGCTCAACTTTAAAAGGCCTTAAACCATTAGGAGGTGGTCTCTTTACTTATAAATTATAACGGATCCATTTTGAAATGATGTGAGACAACACAACTTATCTTTTTTCTTACAGGAACTGATGATTGTCACAGAAAAAATGAATGACATAACAATAAACTAATAAAAAGTAACTATCACAATCACATGCAAGCTCATGCTAAATAACGTTGTGAGAAATATTCCATTTATATATATAGTAATATAATATGAAAAATTATTGTTCATTATTAAAAGTATAAGCAATAATTAGACTTGAATGCTTCCCAACAATGTAGGTATTTACCCAAGTCTAACATCAGCTCACAAGAACAAATAATTGATCAACATAGTAAGGGTAGAATACAAACATTTTGATGAAGTGAACATCAAATTGGGTAGTTTATGGAGTATTAGAGTCGGAATGTGGTGCGGAGACAGAAGGGACAGAAGGTGTAGTTGATTGGATCCTCGGTATCAAGGGAAATCCAGGAAACATTGTCGTTGAAATAGGATGCACCGTTTTTATTGCAAGAATTAGAAACATGGACGGTAGTGCAGTTAGCCAGTTGGTCGGAGAATGCACAAAGTTTGGTTGTGGCACCATAAAGGGTATGGAGAACAATTGCATCGGTGCAAAAGTTGGCATCAGAAAGTTTGGTGGAGTTGTTCGTAGAAGATGACAACCTGCTAAGCTAACATCCATGCTTAAAAAAGTTTAAAAAAGTCACGAGATTTGCTAATAAACTGAAGCAATTTTGAAATGCCAACGTAAATTTTAGGTTGTCTCACTTTTGATCTGTGTGATCTCATATATATAGTCATAGATATTTGATTCTAATGATATTGAAAGTGTTAAGAGAAATTAGAATTTGTAGTCCTCTGTATATTTTATATAATTCATTATGTGTGTATGGTGGTCCCATTTTCCTTTTTTCCATGTGTATAGGAGGTCACTCTTTGCTCTTGTCTTCTTTGTATATAGGTTGCTTCATACCTTTTTGTATTACATATTGAAAACACCAAATGTACAAGAAATTATCCAAAAACTTGCAAAGCTTCCTCTCTCATCTTCTTTCTTCTTTCCTCTTCTTCTATACTCTAATTTCTTAACTTGGTATTAGAGCTTTCTCTACGTTGTTCCTATGGCAACAAGAAAATCAATTTCTGAATCACCTCCTTCTCAAGAACAGAATCCCACCACTACTTCACCTTCAACAATGGGTCTTTCTCAGCTTCCAAACCTCACTGTTGTAAACCCTTCCAATACTCCCCAACTTTCAATCAAGCTAGATGACAGACAATTTCCTCCTATGGAAGAATCAGATGGTTAATGTCATCATAGCTAATGGTTTTGAAGAATTTATTGATGGCTCTAGACCTTGTCCTCCTAGATTCCTCAACTTGGAACAAAGTGAAATCAACCCCCAATATACTGTTTAGCAAAGGTATAATCGTTTACTTATGAGCTGGTTTAATGCTTCACTCACTGAGAATTCTCTAGCACAAATAGTGAGCTATAACACTGCGTATGAGATTTGGGAAGCATTTAATTAGATCCATGTATCATCGTCTATCTCTCAACTCTTCACTTACAGAACACAAATTCAGAGTATCAAAAAGGGTGGTATGACTACTATGCAATATATTCAAAAACTCAAGAATCTTTCTAATTGTCTAGCTTCAATTGGAGAACCTGTTTCTAAGAAAAACTATCTGATTTACTTGTTTAATGGACTTGATCAACATTACAATGGGTTTGTGTCCTTTGTAAGTGCTAGATCTGATTCACCCAGTGTCGAAGAAATACACAATCTCTTGTTGAACTAATTTTCCAAACAAAAATTTTCCCAACCAAAACTTTCCCAAACAGAATCCCTTTCACAACTTTAATCATCAACCTCGAACTCCCTTCAATCCATCTCAATCTGATCTTCTTGGAAAATCACCAAATCAACCTCAAAACCAACCATGGAAAAAAATTCCTATCCTATTGAAGAAAAACCTAAATGCCAAATCTGCAAGAAATTTGGCCACACAGTGATATTTGCTACCATAAAGCTGATCTGAATTACAGACCACAACCCAGACCTCATGTTCACAACACCATGTTCTATCCATACTCTTCTTTCCCTCAACAAGTTGCTCAGCCGTTCACCACACCAACAAATCTCTTCACTGTACCACACAATGCTTGGTTTATGGACTCTGGAGCTACACATCACTTCACACCTAACCTGCAGACACTCTCCAACAAAATTCCATACCAGGGATGTGACCAAGTGACTGTTGGAAATGGTAAACAAATTTCTATCTCAAACACTAGCTCTACTTTCCTAAATACACCCTCTACTTCCCTACCCTTGAAAATTGTTTTACATACTCCTGAAATATCTCATAATCTAATCAGTGTTCGACGTCTTTGTGTGGATAATAATGTCTCCGTTGAATTTTTCCCCAATTGTTTTGCTGTCAAGGATCTTCATTCCAAACAAATCCTGCTCCAGGGCAATCTTGACAAAGGTCTCTATAAAGCCATTGCAAATTCCACTCTCCATGATGCAGTGGCGGCCCCTCCTGTCAGTTTGATCTCCCACACCTCCAATGTCTCCAAGCTCTCTAACTTATGGCACAATCGTTTAGGATATCTAGCATTTCCCATAGTAAACAAAATACTTCAAAGTTGCAATAAAAAGAGTTTTCCAGTATCACAATTTGACTTATGTAATTCATGTTAATTTGGAAAGAGTCATAGGTTGCCCTTTGTTAATTCCTCCTCTCGAGCTGTACAACCTTTTGAACTCGTTCATACATATTTGTGGGGTGCTTCCCCTGTGGTTTCAGTTACTGGAATGAAATATTTTATTTCATTTGTTGACGACTACTCTCTTTTTTCTTGGATTTACTTTCTCAAAGCTAAAAGTGATGCTTTTCCCACCTTTATCAAATTCAAAGCTCTTATTGAAACTCAATTTGAAGCAAAAATTAAAACTTTACAAACTGATGGTGGTGGTGAATATGCCACTTTCACTCCTTTTCTCACAAATTTGGAAATTCTTCATCGATTGTCATGTCATATCATTTCCCAACAAAATGGTCGTGTGGAGTGGAAACATAGGCATGCAGTTGAAGTTGGATTATCAATGATGTCTTTTGCTTCCATGTCTCTCAAATGCTGGTCATATGCCTTCCATACAGCTATTTATCTTATAAATCGTCTTCCCACTGTTCTTAACTCCTACAAATTTTCCTTTGAAGTGTTGTATAACAAAATTCCTTCTTATTCCATCCTCAAAGTCTTTGGATGTTCTTGCTTTCCTTGTCTTCGTCCATATAATAAACATAAACTGGAATATAGATCACAAGAATGTGTTTTTCTAGGGTATAGTTCTCAACACAAAGGCTATATTTGTCTTATAAAATTCACTGGTAGAATCTATATTTCCAAATATGTTGTGCTCAATGAGTTCCCCTTTCCCTTCTCCTCTGACTCTCCATCCACTAATCCTTCCTTCTCACCTATTATCCAATCTATTCCAGTTCCATTGTCAAATCCGTCATCTTACGACACACAATTTCCTTCTCCAACACCTACACCACCACAAAACTCTGAGTCGCCCTCTCAATCTTGTCCTCCATCCACATCAGATTCTCAACTTAGTCATTTTTCCACACAGTCGTCTTCTATTGTTCCATTGATTATTGATATAGCAAGAGACATGCACGACACTATCCACCCTTCCACACCTCCCTCACCACCTCCCCAAAACACTCATCCAATGAGAACAAGACTAAAAGTTGGCATTGTTAGACCTAAAATCCTACAAGCCTCTTCCACAATCCCAGATTTCCATGAACCTTCTACTTTTACCCAAGCTGCCAAACATAACCATTAGAACCAAACTATGGTACTTGAATATGAGGCTTTACTAAAAAAATGGTACATGGAATTTGGTCCCTCCTCCTTGTTCTCATCAACCAATGGGCTGTAAATGGGTATACAAAGTCAAATTAAAGCTCGATGGCAATATTGAGCGTTACAAAGTCAGATTTGTAGCAAAGGGCTACCATCAAACTGAGGGAATTGATTACTTTGAAACATTTAGTCCTGTAGTTAAGCCTACCACAATTAGACTTGTTCTTAGCTTAGCTACACATCTCTCATGGAACATTCAACAGCTTGATGTGCACAATGCTTTCCTCCATGGTGATCTCCAAGAGGAAGTTTACATGACCCAACCTCCTGGATTCATTCACCCTCGATTTCCTCACTATGTCTGCCAACTTAAAAAGGCTATATATGGCCTCAAATAGTCTGCCTAAGCATGGTTTACTAAACTAAGCTCTTGGCTTGTTGACTGGGGATTTATTGGCTCCAAATTAGATACTTCCATGTTTGTCTACCACATTAATATTGATGTTCTCATAGTTCTTGTTTATGTTGATGATATATTAGTGACTGGTAACAACACAAATCTGATTCAAAAACTTATTTAGGTGTATTAAACTATTTTCTTGGAATTGAAGCTTTCAGGACAAATGACAGTTTACACTTGAGCCAATCTAAATACATTCATGATCTACTAGCACGGGTGGACATGCTTGGTTGCAAACCTTTACCAACACCACTATCTCCAACAATTCTTTTATCACTTTATGATGGTGTTCCTCTCTCTGATCCTACTCAATATCGAAGTATTGTTGGTGCTTTGCAATATTGTACTTTGACACGTCCTCATATTGTCTATCTGTTAACAAACTATGTCAGTTTATGCATGACTCAACTGCAAGTCATTGGCAAGCAGTCAAATGGGTTCTTCGATACCTAATGGGTTCCCCTACCTTTGGTATCTCTTTTTCCACCAAATCAGACTTCACATTGACTTGTTATACAGATGCCGACTGGGCTACATCCATTGATGATCGACGAAGCACAGGGAGCCATTGCTTGTTCTTGGGATCCAATCTTATTTCTTAGTCTTCCTCTAAACACAAAGTGGTGTCTCGCTCCAGTGCAGAATTTGAATTCAGAGGTATTGCCAATGCTACTATAGAAATTATATGGGTTGAATTACTCTTAAAGGAATTTGGTGTTTCACTATCATCCACTCCTCTCCTATTGTGTGACAACATAAGCTCCACATACCTTACCGCCGATCCAGTCTTTCATGCTCGTACCAAACATATTGAGGTGGACTATCATTTTGTCAGAGAACGAGTTATGCGGCGACAACTTGAAGTTCAGTTTGTACCATCATCTGATCAACTTGCATACACCCTTACAAAAGCTCTTGGCACCACAAAGTTTCTCCTTTTTCGATCCAAACTCACTGTTCTTCCCAGACCAGTCAGTTTGAGGGGGGATGTTAAGAGATATTAGAATTTGTAGTCCTCTATATTTTTTTGTATAATTCATTATGTGTGTATGGTGGTTCCATTTTCCTTTTTGCCATGTATATAGGAGGTCAATCTGTGTTCCTGTCTTCTTTGTATATAGGCTGATTCATGCCTTTTTGTAATACATACCGAAAATACCAAATATACAAGAAATTATCCAAAAACCCTTTTTTGTAAATCTTCCTCTCTCGTCTTCTTTCTTCTTTCTTCTTCTTCTATACTCTAATTTCTTAACTGGAAGCTTATCCTCTTTGACAAATATAGAATATTTTAGTGTTTAATATTTATTAAATCAAATTGAATAAGATTAATTTTTTTTATTAAATCACGTAGAGGCCAGTTATTAATGGTAAACTTTGAAGGGTTAAAGAGAAAATCATAATTTTATTATTTGGATTAATTATGTCGTGCATTTAACAAATTGATTTTTGCTACACCCAAAAGGTAGGATTAATAAATATTTTTATTTTTTTTATATTTATATAACATCAATTAATAAGCAGCATAAGAAGTGGCTAATCAAATTTATTAAAATTCGTATATGAAAAAACATAAAAGAAACTAAAATATTATAGTATCAAATTATTTTATTTCAGCATATGAAATTAGCAAAACTCGGAAAAATAAGTACTGATTTTTCTTCAAAACATTATATTTGTTCGCTGTTGACTGGTACATAAAGGTACTACATTTTGCAAAGATTAAAAGAAATACTAAACTAAATGAAACTCTATTACCCACTGTCCTAAATGTGGAGAACCGTCAAGGATAATATGATAATTTTGCACATGTAATGCACAAGAAAAAAAGAAAAATTGAATTAATTAACAACGGGAATAAAAACAAAAGAAGTAGTGAACAAAAAAAATAGGACTCGAGAAACCCAACAACTGGCCCAACGGACAGATTGGATTTTTTTTTTTTTGACAGCTAAGCACACAAATTGGACCTTGTTAGAAGTTATAGAAAATGACCTTCTAGATAAAATTAGAAGAAGAATTACGAGCTTCCAGGGACCAATTCCATGTTGTATACCTTAAAAATAAATAAAGTTTCATGAAAAGAATTGTTAGAAATAGGACTTGGGCTATTTGGGCTCAATTCCATATAATGAACCAACGGAAAAATATCCCAAGTCTTGGGTTTTTGATTAAGTAGTTAAGTTCAAAAAACAAAAAAAAGTTAAGCACAATGACGTAATATGGGGCCAATCAATCTATAAGCTTGCAGTTAAATTTGAAATAGCAAAGGTGATGAGTAACGTGGAAAAATTAATTAATGAGAGTAAATTAATTTAAGAATAAAAATAGAGAAACATTAAGTGAACAATTTCTCGACAAACAAATTTACTGATACTTATATAAGGGATACAATGTTTAAGAAAGAACGTCAACTCACACTCTATTCTAATATTTTCTCAAGAGAAAATTTATCTACCAGCGTTTATTGAAGAAGCTATAGAGTCGATTTCAAAGAGTACTAATTTGAAAGACTTGTCAGAATTGATTTGCAATGGGATCAGGTAGAGGTAGAGGAACTCGAACTTGATTAAGGTAAGTTCAAACTTCAAATATAATATGAAGTTAAGTTAGCTAAGATATTTTAAAATGATATCATATAATATGAACACATATTTAAAATGCATAATAACCAAGTTACGATTACTAAGATAGGAATAGTTTAAGTTAAGTATCGTACTAAATCCTCTACTCAGGTGACGATCAGGATCTCTACTTAGGTGTGGTCCTAGGATAGTTGATCAATGACCGAGATTGAGTCTGCATATGTTGCTCCCTCAAGCCTCTCTCTGATAATGCACACCTAGTTTGACCACTCTAGCCCGTAATACAAAGTAAAAAGTTCACAAGAGAGCATAATTGATATTTTTATACTAATTTATGTTTACGCATCATTTTGTGAGATATGTTTAGACTTATTGAGTGAAAGCTTACCTAGTTTCCTTCACACTGTAGGTAATCATGCAAAAAAGCTAGTGTAGTTGCTTGATAGGTTGGGTGCAGCAGTAGGAAGCGTGCGGAGAACGGGATATGGATACTGTTGTAGATTCCGCTTTTGTTTTAATATTAGTATAAAATATTTTAGTAAAACATTTTTGTTATGTTGCATGTTAGTACTTTTTTTCTAAGAAAATGTTAGACTGTACTATAATATACTATTGATGAAGTTAGTAACATTTTTATATGATATGATATGTTTACGTTACATGATTAAAATTTAAAACTTATCATGTGACTGGTACATGCTTAATGCTTATGACGTTCATATAAAAATGATTTTTGCATTTTCACAAGTACTTAAATAAAATATAAGTTAAAGAGTTAGACAACTCAAATAGTCGCTCGTCACACCGTCTTAACCATTACTATATTGTCTGTAGGTACTGATAATTCTCTAATGAGTGTTCTATTAAAGAACAAATCCAAGATAAATTTTAGTCCACCAATAGATACAAGATCTCGTTCACTCAAAATTCCCAAATTAACACTATTGATCTTCAAAATAACGTTATAAAATCAATATCTATAATTAAAGTTCTCTTCTATCCAAAATAGTGCATCTCCAAAATACTGAAAAGAACTAAAAAAATGCCATTGATCCTCCTTCCTGGGAGTGTTATGAACCGACCTTGTAAATATTGTTATTAATGCAACACCACAAGGTGTTGATGAGATCAAAAGGGCGATGTTCTTAAGTCAGCCCATGATTGTATTTTTGTACAAAGAGGCACTTTTAAACACTAATGATCTTGACCCTGCATTGCCTAGTTCTGTTGTTTCTCTATTGCAGGAATTCAAGGATGTATTTTCGACCGAGGTGCCTGATGGTTTACCACCAATTTGAGGAATAGAACATCAGATAGATTTCGTACCAGGCGCTTCAATTCCAAACCGACCGGCTTATAGAAGCAACCCCGAGGAGACAAAGGAGCTTCAAAGGCAGGTTAGTGAGTTGATGAAAAAGGGGCATGTGAGAGAAAGTATGAGCCCGTGTGCCATTCCGGTTTTACTTGTACCCAAGAAGGATGGGACATGGAGGATGTGCGTAGATTGTAGAGCAATTAACAATATCACGGTAAAGTATCGCCATCCTATACCTCGATTAGATGATATATTGGATGAATTACATGGAGCTTCAGTATTTTCGAAAATTGATTTGAAAAGTGGGTATCATCAAATTCGTATGAAAGCGGGAGACGAGTGGAAGACAGCCTTTAAAACAAAACAAGGTTTATATGAGTGGTTGGTAATGCCTTTCGGCTTAACCAATGCACCTAGCACATTTATGCGTTTAATGAACCATGTTTTGCGAGCATTTATTGACAGGTTTGTTGTTGTGTATTTTGATGATATACTAATTTATAGCAAAGATTTGAGCCAACATGTAGCGCACTTAAAATCTATTTTGGATGTGCTTAGAACGGAAAAATTGTATGCTAACTTCAAGAAGTGTACTTTTTGCACGGATAAGCTTGTATTTCTTGGTTTTGTTGTTAGTGCGGAAGGTACACAGGTTGACGAAGGAAGGTGCGAGCCATCCGGGAGTGGCCGAGCCCATCTAGTGTGGGTAACGTACGGAGTTTTCATGGACTTGCTAGTTTTTACCGGCGGTTTGTGAAAGATTTTAGTACAATAGCCGCACCATTGACTGAAGTGATCAAGAAGGATGTTGGGTTTAGGTGGGGAGAGGAGCAGGAAAGGGCATTTCAGTTAATCAAAGATAAGTTGACCAATGCTCCATTGTTATCTTTACCTAATTTTTCCAAAACTTTCGAAATTGAATGTGATGCTTCAGGAATTGGAATTGGTGCCATTTTGATGCAGGATAGGCGACCAATAGCATATTTCAGTGAGAAGCTGAACGGAGTAGCTCTTAATTACCCAACCTATGATAAAGAGTTGTATGCGTTGGTTCGGGCATTAGAAACGTGACAACACTACATATGGCCTAAGGAGTTCGTGATTCACACCGATCACGAGTCTTTGAAACACTTGAAGAGCCAACATAAGTTGAACAAGAGGCATGCTCGATGGGTGGAATTCATAGAGACGTTTCCTTATGTCATTCGCTACAAGCAAGGTAAGGAAAATGTCGTTGCGGATGCGCTCTCTCGTAGGTACGCGTTAATCTCAACTCTTGATGCTAAACTGTTGGGTTTTGAACATTTAAAGGAGTTATATGCTGATGATCGTGACTTTTGTGCTGAGTATCAAGCTTGTGAGAAATTCACTAGTGGTAAGTACTTTAGGCATGAGGGATATTGGTTTCGGGAAAATAAACTGTGCGTACCTAATTGTTCCGTAAGAGACTTGTTAGTGAGAGAATCCCATGAAGGAGGGTTAATGGGACATTTTGGAGTTGCCAAGACCCTAGCTGTTTTACAAGAACATTTCTATTGGCCGCATATGAGACGCGATGTTGAGAGGCTTTGTGATAGAAGTGTAACTTGTAGGCAGGCTAAATCGAGAGTGCAGCCCAATGATTTGTACACCCCTTTGCCAATCCCTAGTGAACCTTGGACTGATATCTCAATGGACTTTGTATTAGGTTTGCCTAGGTCTAAACGGGGAAGAGATTCGGTGTTTGTGGTCGTGGATAGGTTTTCCAAGATGGCACATTTTATCCCATGCCACAAGACAGATGATGCTTCCAATGTTGCTGATTTGTTCTGTAGGGAAATTGTGAGACTTCATGGTATGCCTAGGACAATTGTTTCTGATAGGGACGCCAAGTTCTTAAGCTACTTTTGGAAGACTTTGTGGGCTAAGTTAGGGACTAAGTTGCTGTTTTCGACTACTTGTCACCCTCAAACCGATGGTCAAACAGAAGTTATGAATAGGACATTGTCTACCTTGTTGCGGGCTATCATTAAAAAGAACATCAAAACTTGGGAGGAATGTTTACCACATGTCGAGTTTGCTTATAATCGCTCTGTACATTCTTCTACTCAATTTTCACCGTTTGAAATTGTTTATGGTTTTAATCCTCTAACCCCTTTGGATTTAATGCCATTTCCTTTGTCTGTGCGTGTGAATTTAGATGGGAAAAAGAAAGCTGAACTTGTTAAGCAGATACACGAGAAGGCAAGACTCAACATCGAGCGAAGGACCAAGCAATATGCCAAACAAGCCAACAAAGGGCTTCACAAGCTCATCTTCGAGCCTGGCGATTGGGTGTGGTTGCACTTACGCAAATAACGATTTTTGGAACAGAGAAAGTCGAAGCTGTTGCCTAGAGGGGACGGTCCTTTTCGAATTCTTGAAAGGATCAATGATAATGCGTACAAGTTAGACCTGCCAGGTGAGTATGGTGTAAGTGCCACCTTTAACGTTTCTGATCTAAGTCCTTTTGATGCATGCGACGATTTGAGGACAAATCCTTCTCAAGAGGAGGGGAATGATGAGGACATCAGTAGCAAAAGCACTAGCAACACATGGGATGAAGCTTATTCAGATCCAGTTCAAGTTCCCATTGGTATGGCTACGAGGGCTCGGGCAAAGAAATTCAAAGATGCACTTAATGGGCTAATTCGAGCAACTTGGTCTCAAGCTATTGCATGGAGGCCCATCGAGGGAATTTCAAGCGATGACCGGCCCAACAAATGCGTGATTCAAGTGCTAGAAGAGATCGAGTAATTCCGCTTGCAAGATCGTTAGCTGTCGTTACCGTTTTGAGACCTTTCCGTTTTTGAGGCAATAATTGATGACAAGAATCAGTATTGATTGCTCTATTATTTAGTTTCCTTTTATTTTAGAATATTGTAAGGCTTTTCAGCCATCTAGAGAACATGCCTTATTTGGTTTGTCTCTATTGCTTCAGATTGTTTATTTCCTTATTTGTGGCTTAGAGAATTGCCGAAAATTCCTTGGGCAATTAAGGGCTGAAAATTCACAAAGGGAAATACATATAAAGGTGTACGAAATAGCTTGGAAAAGATAGATCAGTTTCATTCGAAAATTTTGAGTCAATTCTCTTTGGTTCTTAAACGAACTTCTTGAACTTATCGGAGAATTCCGTGGCGTTCATTCGATTTATCAATCAGCCCTTCCACAACTGATTGTGGCGTCCTCACATACCAAGGTTCGTGCTTCTTGTTAGGCATCGGGTTGCGGTTCCATTCAAAATCAGTTTAGAATTCGATCTTGGAGACTAATTTGGTTAGAGTCGCGTCAGTTCTTGGCGTGGTTAGTATCATTTGGTATCAGAGCCTAGGGTTCTAATCAGGTTTTGCTTATCCTATCCTTTATTTTACGCTTATGTTTTATTAATCTTGAGGCTGGAATCCCAGTATTGAGTCGGTATTACAAAAAACGTGTTGTCCGAAAGTCTTCAAGAACTTAGGGTCTAATTAGGTTTTCTTGTGATTGCTGGGGATTGAAATTTCGTGGGGATTATTAGTCCTTTATTTATTCTCAGTCCGAACTGTGTAGGAGATTGTTATTAAAATAATAAAAAAAAAACTTCAGATTATCTAAAGAAGAAGCAAAAAAAAAAAAAGAAGAAAAGGATCCAAGAACCAAAAAAAAAAAGAGAAGGATCCGAGAACCAAAAAAAAAAAAAAAAGTCTGGAAATCTCACTTACATTTTTTCGTCTATTTCTTGTTATTCAGGGTTTACGGAAGTCTAAACTACGTTTCTTTTTGAGTGTTAAAGTCCGAGAGCCTTTACTTTCCGCGCTTGTTATATTCTTGTATCTAATCCTTCCTTGGTATCTGATTGTTAATCGTCACGGAAGTTTCGATATTGATTTGATTAGTTCTATAAGAACTGAGTGAGAATTAACGAGTGGAAAAAGGCAAGAGAGGCGAGAGCATTAGAGTGAACAAAAGCCCAAAAATATTGAGTGTAAACACAAGAGAAATTGTGCGAAAAACCAGTTCAAGAGAGAAACACGTAAGGGAGTGTGGTAAGGTCCTTTGCATTATTTCTAACTTTGTTTTGCAGGAAAAAATATATATATATATATATATAATGTCGAACAACAGCAAATATATATATATATATATATATATATATTAATAATGTCGAACAATAGCAAAAACACTACCGAAGGTAACGACAACAATATTGTAAGGCTTTTGCTGTTGTTCGACATTATTTATATATATATATATATATATATTTTTTTTTTTTTCCTGCAAAACAAAGTTAGAAATAATGCAAAGGACCTTACCACACTCCCTTACGTGTTTCTCTCTTGAACTGGTTTTTCGCATAATTTCTCTCATGTTTACACTCAATACTTTCGGGCTTTTGTTCACTCTAATGCTCTCGCCTCTCTTGCCTTTTTCCACTCGTTAATTCTCACTCAGTTCTTATAGAACTAATCAAATCAATATCGAAACTTCCGTGACAATTAACAATCAGATACCAAGGAAGGCTCAGATTAGATACAAGAATATAACAAGCGCGGAAAGTAAAGGCTCTCGGACTTTAACACTAAAAAAGAAACGTAGTTTAGACTTCCGTAAACCCTGAATAACAAGAAATAGATGAAAAAATGTAAGTGAGATTTCCAGATTTTTTTTTTTTTTTGGTTCTCGGATCCTTCTCTTTTTTTTTTGGTTCTTGGATCCTTCTCTTCTTTTTTTTTTTTTTTGCTTCTTCTTTAGATAATCTGAAGTTTTTTTTTTATTATTTTAATAACAATCTCCTACACAGTTCGGACTGAGAATAAATAAAGGACTAATAATCCCCACGAAATTTCAATCCCCAGCAATCACAAGAAAACCTAATTAAACCCTAAGTTCTTGAAGACTTTCGAACAACACGTTTTTTGTAATACCGACTCAATACTGGGATTCCAGCCTCAAGACTAATAAAACATAAGCGTAAAATAAAGGATAGGATAAGCAAAACCTAATTAGAACCCTAGGCTCTGATACCAAATAATACGAACCATGCCAAGAACTGACGCGACCCTAACCAAATTAGTCTCCAAGATCGAATTCTAAACGGATTTTGAATGGAACCGCAACCCGATGCCTAACAAGAAGCACGAACCTTGGTATGTGAGGACGCCACAATCAGTTGTAGAAGGGCTGATTGATAAGTCGAATGAACGCCACGGAATTCTCCGATAAGTTCAAGAAGTTCGTTTAAGAACCAAAGAGAATTAGACTCAAAATTTTCGAATGAAACTGATCTGTCTTTTCCAAGCTATTTCGTACACCTTTATATGTATTTCCCTTTGTGGATTTTCAGCCCTTAATTGCCCAAGGAATTTTCGGCAATTCTCTAAGCCATAAATAAGGAAATAAACAATCTGAAGCGATAGAGACAAACCAAATAAGGCATGTTCCCTAAATGGCTGAAAAGCCTTACAATATTCTAAAATAAAAGGAAACTAAATAATAGAGTAATCAATACTGATTCTTGTCATCAATTATTGCCTCAAAAACGGAAAGGTCTCAAAACGGTAACGACAGTTAACAATCTTGCAAGCGGAATTACTCGATCTCTTCTAGCACTTGAATCACGCATTTGTTGGGCCGGTCGTCGCTTGAAATTCCCTCGATGGGCCTCCATGCAATAGCTTGATACCAAGTTGCTCGAATCAGTCCATTAAGTGCATCTTTGAATTTCTTTGCTCGAGCCCTCGTAACCGGACCAATGGGAACTTGAACTGGATCTGAATAAGCTTCATCCCATGTGGTGCTAGTGCTTTTGCTACTGATGTCCTCATCAGGTGTTGTATGTACTTTAAGCAATGGAAACTCGTGCAAAAATAATAATAAGAAGACAATTCTTATAAGGTTGGTGAATGATATGAGTTCAGATCTGCTGTCCCATTTTCATATATCAATGACTGTCTGCTTAATAGTATTTTGCTAACTCATTAATTTGTTTAAGAATTTCTAGTATTTAATACTTTTATATGACTAAGCTTGTGTTTGGTTCGTTAGTTAGAGATGAATTTTTTAAGTTGGAATGTGTTGATTTTTTAAAAACTAATTATAATTTTTGTTAACTTTTCAGAAAAAGATAAAAACTGAGATGAAAAAGTACAGTTCGGTTGGAGTTAAACTTCAACGCCAAACCAACTCAAAATTTTTAAATTTAGATGATTTGAGATAATACTATTAGGAGACAGTTAATAAGATAAGAAATCTGAGACAGAAGATCTTGACTCATATTATTCACCAACCTTATAAGAGTTGTCTAATTATTATTATTTTTGCACCAGTTTCAAAAAAAAAAAAAAAAATCTTCTTTGTTTCTCTCCCTTACCAATTCATTATTATAACAATTTCGGTGATTGCAATGGATAAATATTAGTGCCTTTTTGGTTCATTAAAGGCAGATATACTGATCTTGCGTCTATTACACTCTTTATTTTGCCACCCACTTTTTGAAGCCACCCATTAAATTATAGAACTAAAAATTAACTTATTCTACCCCTTTTAGTTTTTCAAAAAAAAAACCCCTAATAACTAAATTATTTATTTTTCTTCTTTTTTCACCCACTAAGTCTAAATCCTTTGTGCTTTTTTTTTTTTCATAATGTTTTGTTTTATTTTCTCAACTCACTAATTTTTTTTTTCCAAAAAAATAGCAAACAAACTCAAAGGTTTAGAACTTTTTTTTTTTTTTTTAATGTATACTATATATAGAAGTGTCAAATTTGTTTTTACTATTCCACCTACAATAAACCAAACTCACCGCTTAGGTTGAATGTTTTTTTTACCTTTTCATTTTTTTTTCTTTTCTTTGAAATTACACTTTTTTTTTTTCTTTTGGCCATTTTTTTTTCATTTTAGTACTTTTTTATGTATTGATCATTTTTTTTTTTTACATTTTAGTCATTTTATCTTCTTCATATTTTTTGTGCCTTTCTTTTTCTTTTTTATGCCTTCAAGTACTTTTGCTTTTTGTTTTTTGAGTCTATTATTTTTTATTTTTTATTTTAATTTTCTTTTATTCATACAAATTTTCTCAAATATATCAAACATGTACATAACACATGCTTTAACTAGCAGGTAAATAACGTCATTTAGAAAAAAAAAAAAAAAAAAGGATGCTTCACTTGAATAAAGGCCCTTTCAAGAATTTAGCTTCTATGTTCCCTTATTCTTATGCACTTTATGTCTCTTTAATAGTATTATGGTATGTCAATTAAAACTGTATATTAATTATAAATCATATCATATCAATTAAAAATTTATTTTAGTTAAAAACATATCATAATATTATTAATAAAGACATGAACAGGTACACAACTAAGGGAACAATACGAACCAAATCCCCCTTCAAGGAGCAACCTCCTTCCACAAATACAGAGTGATACAAAAGGTAAGGCTTTATACCAGATCAAATACTCATGAAAAATCAAAACAAACTCACCGTCAATTGGCAAACGACATCTAGTCCTATATAGTGTATATAATATAAAGCAAATAAGATTAAAAACAAACAAATAATTGGCTTATAAAAACCGACTCCAAAATACAAAAAAAAAAAAAAAAAAAAAATCATAATAAAGATTATCAAGGGGGAAAAAAACATTTCACTTTTTCCACAATCACGATCCACGTTAGAAACCATCGTTTAGTCCTCCGAAAAAATTAAGTAATGAGAGATTTTTTTTTTTTTTTTTGGGTAACAACTTATTGAATATCATGCATGTTTCAAAACAATATTATGCAAGTAAAAACAAAATAAAATAACTATACAAACATTGAACCTTGTCTCCTAAAATAAAATTTTTAAAAAAGTTTATAAATTTCTAAACATTTTACACATATGCATAAATGTTTATATCTTAAGGTATTAATTGTGGTTATCTGAAAAAAAAAAAAAAACAACAACAACAACGACGGTGGGTTGATCTCTAAAAAGTATAGATAAAATAGAAAAATAAAATAAAATAAAATGAGAAGGAAGAGAAACAAATAAAAGAATGGGAGTGGAAAAAAAGAGAGAAAGGGGGAGAGGCAGATTTGCTAAAAAAAAAAAAAAAAAAAAAGGAGACAAAAGTAGTCGAATTCGGTTCAAGCAAAATAAGTTTAACAAAGCACAGCTAGTTTATATAAAAGGTCCAAAGACAACATCTCCACCAATCATAAATACATAAATGTATATTGATTTATACGTTTATTCAGTAGGGGCACGACCCCCAATGTGGATCTGTGGCTGCTGAGAGGGCAAAAAACTAAAAAAAGTTAGGTTTTTGAATAATTAATGCGTAAAGAAGAAAAAAGTCGTTGACATTGAGAAAAGCATAACTAAAGTATATAGTGACATTTATCATTAAATCAGTCAAGCTTTTTTTTTTTTTTTTAAATAGAATGAAAAAACTAATGAAATTATTTTCTTTTATTAGATTGTTGTATAGGGAAAAAACAATTGCCGAAATTGAATAAACCGTAATTAAAGTTTTCAAGAATTAAATGAAAAAAAAAATTGAAGCACAAAAAAACATATCAGATTACTCGAAATGAAGATGTCAAAACATATCATTTATCACATTATTTCTAAGAATAGCTTAAAGTTAGTGTTAGGAAAAATTAGTAGAAAACAATAAAAAAAATGTTTTTATAAAAAACAAGAAAACAACAATAAAGCAATTATAGATCACTAGAGATTTCAAAACATATAATTCGTCAAATTAAGATCAATGGTGCATGGGCCCTACTGAAAAATAATTACTTTTTCAAAAACTTTTCCCTATACATCACTTTTGTGCTCCGACAGTCACTGCCCTTTTGTGTTTCTTCCTTTTTGATTTTTTTGAAAATTAGTCTATTGTACCAACTTTTTTTTTGAAAATTAGTCTATTATTTTTTTGAAAAATAATTAGTCTTTTTGATTTTTTTGAAAATTAATTTCAACTTTTTTTTTTGTCGAGGACATCAAAAATAGAAAGTGGCACCACATCAGTACCAACAAAGTCTGAACTAGAGAGTAAACCCATATTTGGCTAAGAGGAGAGCAGCCATTTGATTTCTTTTCAAGTAATCAGAAATATATATTTTCAAACGTGTTTGGAATTTAACTTCCTAAATTAACTTTTTTCCCTTTTAATTTGCTTATGTAATTATTTCTTTCGATTTCTTTTTATACTTTGAGGGAGTTTGGCAACACAACTTAAACTCATATTTTTCAACTCATTTTTTATTCTTTTCTGAAAAGTCAATAAAAATTATAACTAGTTTTTAAAAAATCAACCAACTCAAACTTAAAAATTTTAACTCAAACTCATTCACCAAACACCCCTTTTGTTCTTTTCTTTTCTTTTTTTTTTCCTCTTGAAGTCTCCATCAAACTCGTCCTCTTTTTCTTACTTACTACTCTTTTTTTTTTTCTTCTTTTCATTGGCTTAATCTCAGTTTCAAAAATAAAGGCGAATATCATTTCTTTTATTTTTTTCTTTTTTTGAAATGGGTAATGCGCCTCCGTTTAGTGTTACGGTTGGAATTGAAAATTTTAAATTGGAGTTGATTGACTTTTTAAAAACTAGTTATAATTTTTGTTGACTTTTCAAAAAAAGACAAAACTGAGATGAAAAATTTAAGGGTGTGTTTGGTGAATAAGTTCAAACTCAAAATTTTCATATCAGTTTTTATCTTTTTCTGAAAAAGTTTTTGTCTTTTCTGAAAAGTCAACAAAAATTTTCAACTCAAATTTAAAATTTTGAACTCAAACTCATTCACCAAACGGACCCTAAGTTTGAGTTGGTTTACCGAACGTAGCCATTAATCTTATTTTCCATCAAATCATAAGACTAAACTAATATTTTTAGTTATTGACTATAATATATTTTAAAGAGATAATAGGTATAATAATCATATTAAAATGTAATTTTAATTCTATGTTGAATATTTGTGAAAGTATATTTTAAAAAATTATAGTCGTAAATCCCTCTAAAAAAATGACAAAAATACACAATCAAAAGTCATGTTAGTTTCTGAATTTTTTCTTCAACATAAGTCTTCCATCACTGCAACTATAATCGGTTAAATATAAACTTTCTTAAACTTAATTTAGAATATTACCAGTCTATTGTATTTTAACTAAGCATATAAATAACTCATTTATAGAAAACTTTTTAACCCTAAATTTGAATTTAAATTATCATATATTTTTTTTTTTTAAACGAAGAGAAGAGGTTATAACAAGCATCCAATTGAAGTAGGTTCTCTACTTACTTAGGGAAGATGGGAAATTCAAAAAAATAGTGTCTTAAGAATAAAACATATTTGATGAATTTATTACATTCTTTTTTCATAAATGATAATATTATTTTTTTAATGTGCCAACCATTGTTGTTCTCAGATTTTTGATTCCATTTATAACAAGCAATCCAAAACAAGCACCATGACTATGGATCACTAAACTTTAATTTGTAATAATTGGTAATTGTATGCGGAAGATATGAATTTTTAAGACAACTAATGCATGCGCAAAAGCGCGTGTAGAATAGACAAACAAAGCAAAACAAAACAAAACAAAACAACAAATAAAAAAATTAATTTTTTATTTAAAATTGTCACGTGACGGATTCAGAACCTAACAAAACAAAATAAAAAAAAATTAATTTTTTTTTAATTTTAAAAATTTATTTTTTATTTATAAATATCACATGACAGGTTATGAGGCCATCACATAACAACATGGGAGGCAAGAACAAAAGGCACTGCTTTTAGTGCCTTTCATCCTTTAATAGACAATCTAAATTTGTAATATGCAATATGTGAATAAATGTGGGCATTTGTTATTGAGAGATTCTAAAGTATATCTATTTTGAATTTGGAAGATAGCTAATCTTATCCATCCGAAGATAAACTTCAGGATAAAAGTACTGATACATAACAGTGTAATAGTCGATACTGATAATTATTCTATTTTGATTGTTCATTTCTTTTAACAACTATTTTAGTATTTGATTAACTATTAGTTATTGTTAAATATTATGAGATTATTAAGATTGTTGCATTATCTATTATTAATAAATATTTACTATTGGTTGAAATTATAAAGAAATTATTTCATTATACAATAACTAGCTATATACTAAATAATCTTACTAACAATTGAATTTCTAACAAACAACAACAAAAGATAATATAAACCTAATGATACTCTTAATTTCATTAATTCATGTATAACATATAGACTAACATAAATATAAATAAAATTTACAAAATCCCGAACAACATCATCATCACCAAAAGATATGCCTATAACACAAAACACATATATAAAACTTACAAATTGATCAAAACCCAATACATACCAACAAAATTCTGAAATCAATATATAAACTTAAAATATCCGGACAAAAACATCATAATCATTATAATTTATAAAAGAGTACGACAATCAATTTTCTAAATTGACATTAAAAAAAAAAAAACCTTAAACCAATGTTCCTAAAATAATCATAACCTGTTATCCCAAACATCATCATATTCAAGTAAAATTTAAATAATCATTATATCATTAAAAAAATTAAATAGAAACTTAAAACTTACTAATTCAAGTACCACTAAAAGGGGTTTGTCAATGTGGAGGAAAGGAGCTAATTGGCGGTGGAGAAACGATATCGGTAAGGACGACAGTGACAAGAGAGGAGGACGGGAGTTAGCTTTTTAGGGGTTTTTAACACATTTTGAAGAGGTAAAAAAAAAAAAAAAAAAAGTAAAGACAGGATAACTACTTGATAGGGATTTGAAAGGTTGAAGGTGGAAGGTAGTGATTCCTAAGAGAGCAGAGGTTTTGTGTTGAAAATGGGAAAAAAAAGGCTTGGGTTATTGATTTATATAGAAACTTATCAGCGATTATCATTACTAATAACTTAACATCGTCGAAAAAACTCTGAAACGACCTCATTTTTCAAAGTCTATCTTTTAATTTTTATCACGTAAGCTCAGCGACCGTAGCCTGCTATTATTGGTGACATGTGTTGTTGTTATTAACCTTCAAATTTCACCAAAAAATTAATTACCCTAATTTACCTTCGTTTTCGTTTTCGTTTTTTGTTTTTTGTTTTTTGTTTTGTTTTTAAAAGAACATTGATATTTAATTATTATTTGTGGAGATAGTCTCATCGCTACTAATTGATCAACAAAATTTGATGATTGTGAGCACATGAGTTAAAGTACGGACCAGTCAGCACAATTTATTTTTCCTTCGCTATTGTCGTTGCTAATGACCTTTTTTTTTTTTCCCCTTATATTCCACATCGTGAATGAAGATATTCGTTTTTAGTTGGTGTGTTCTGCAAAGATGTTTTTTTTTTTTTTCTTAGGAGTTTTTGTCTACATAAAATAAATATATTATTATGTCAATTTTTAATTATATGGTTATTTATTTTATGTAGTTTTTATATTCAACTATTTTAATAATTCAGTTGTGCGATTTCGTCTAATCAGTGTCTGAATTACATTTTTTTTCTTGGTATAACTTTGGTTAGTGTACGGGCATAGGAGTATGCTTGAAGAAGGACAATTCAAACCGCTTTTCTTCAAAATTAATTCCTGTTCTTCTTCAACCTCGTTCATAGTAAATGTCACTATATTCAAAACATTTGTTGTGCTAGTGATTAATTTAGGTCTTGAAATTTGTCAAAATTAGACAGCCATATAGGAGATTTGGTGTTCATTTAGATCGTTTGTTGGAGTTAAAATTTTTAAGTTAGAATTAATTGACTTTTCTGAAACTAGTTATCATTTTTGTTGACTTTTCAGAAAAAAATAAAATAAAATAAAATAGAAAAGTACGATTTAGTTGGAATTAAAATGGAAAACCAAACAAAGCATTAGGGTAATACTAATTGTTAATCTATAAACAGGAGATATATCAAATTGGTTTGTTGTTTTTTTCTATTGGTAAATTATTGTTAATGGTAATTTTATACAAAAACCTTATTCACAATGGTTATGTTTGATATTGGAATTGAATATATAGTTATGAGTAAGTGTATAATATACATATATAAAGATATCCGAAAAAATGTTAAAAATAGAGGATAGTAAAACTAGTAAAAAAATTGTTAAAACCATGGTCATATATAATAAAAGTTAACCACTGATATTCTTTTTTGGTCACGGTTGAATAATAAAGGTGTTGTCTCTATGATTTTGAATAAGAAAAGTGTCAGAGTACTTCTCAATCACAATACCTTTATTTATCCAATTATTAGGATACATGCTAGTTAGCTCTAAAAGCTTGGTTGAAGTTTTTCTCTTTTTTTTTTTCTTTCTTTTTTACTTTTCAATTATTACTCAGCTTTATTTTCCCACTAGTTGACGAGCAAGCGTAGACAAACAAAGCAAAATAAAGTGAAAAAAAGCCAGGGGTATTAAGGTGGGTTAAGAAGAGCAACCAAAAGCAAGTGCCTTTCATACTTTTGTATAGGATATAGATTAAGGAGTTTTTGCTAGCTATAAATACAAGGAGTTTGGAGGCTGGAAAAGACCATAGAAACTTAAAAAAACAAAAGAAAAACAAAACAAAACAAAAACAGAGAAAAATTGACAGATGATGAATGCTAAGAAGATTAGAATGCATCAACTCATGGGGTTGATGTTTGTTCTGATCGTGGCGGTAACGCTCTTGGTTCCGTTTACCGTTGCGGATTCCGGCAACAACAACAGTAGGAAGCTGAAGATGTCGCAGTCTGACTGTGTTGAATATGGTGAGTGGTGCATTTATGGAAAAGGTCAGTGTTGTGGTAAACTTGTTTGTCACCCTTATGCTCATTGTTGCGTAGACCCTGGCTCTCCTTGGCCACTTTCTCGTACCAATTAGTACTGAGTTACAAGTGGTTCAGACAGTTAGTTTAGCTTGAATGTACGTGTGATCTTGAGAGTGGAGAATTATCACATGTTTGATGAGTTTTATTATTGTTGAATATTAAAATTTGTCAGTTTTACAACTCCTATCTTTGGAGGCAGTATGTGTTACTGTTGTATTTGGTGTTATGTTTTTTTCTTTTGTGTGCGAATATATGAGACTATTTTATAGTTCTCATATCGTGATGTAATATAAATATAAGCGAATAAAAGTGAAATTGTCACTACAGGTTGAATTATTATTATTATTATTATTTTAATGAAAGAAATAAGGTAATTGCTATCAAGAAAAGCATCCCAATTAGATTCTACCTCTCTATGCACCCGTAATTCTTCCTCAGCCAGGTGGCGGCAAAATACCAGAGCAAGTACAAATATTAGTAATATAGCAAAAATATGTTTTTTGTTTGATCGTAATAATTGCGGCCTTTCAAGCGAATCGATGATTGCATCTTTGAATGTTGTATGAAGCTCCCAACTCAATATGATCAAATAAAAATTAAACTGTAAATCCAAATAATACAAAAAATTAACTCCAAAATAAAAATGCAAATGAGAGTAACAAAGCTCTCCAAAAATCTAAGAAATATTATAACCGAACCCATATTCCTAGAAAACCACGGGGAAAAAATCTATAAACGAAAAAAGAGAGAGTGCACGATTCATAGCCATAAAAAAAATCTATGTAGAGGCAGCGTGAACATGCTTATTGATGAATTGAAACAAGAAATCTAAAGTAGTCTCCACCAATATAATACCTTATTAGAGACATCAAAGATTTCAATTTATAGATCATGTCATTCCATTTCCGAACGATATATATGAGAAGCTTAATAAACATATCAAGGAAAATGAATCCAACGACTTCTACTCTTCCAAAGAACCACCAGTATCTATTTTTGAAAAGATCGACATTCAATATGTTGGCGTAAAAATTTGTCAAATGTAGATTTAGCATATTAATCTATTACATGTTGACTACAAATAAAATTGTAGAAAAATAGAAAATATAAGTATTTATAAAGGTTCACATGATATTAATGACTATGTTATTTTTGGTACTAGGAGAAAATAATTTTTTATTAACTTAATGAAGACGACATAAAGGAGATGAATAAAATCATATTAGCATCTAGATTAAGTTTAAAACCTTATTTTGAAATCACGTTTACATGAAAGACCTTAAGTTTGTAAACATATATTTTTTTCTTGACCTAATGAGTGATATGAATAATAAACATATCAACTTATGCACTATGTTAAAACCGATAAACATATCAACTTATGCACTAAGTTAAAACCTTAGTTCTATATTCCATGACTACAGAAATCTAAAAATTTAAAAACATATTTTTCTTGGACACAATTCCAAACAAACAAAGTAAGCATGTTGATAAATAAGTACTAAAGACATTTGACCGTCCATACTTCCTTAGTTTAAAATCAAAAGATAAGTAAGTCCAGTCTATTACACGTCATTCTCATAATTGAATAAGCATATCAACATAGATAAAGCACATCATCGAGAAATGTTTGTTCTATACTGTAGGTGAGGTCGATACTTACTTAGTATGTATTCCTGTATTTACTTTCCAAACTTTTTTTTCGTAAGGGCGTGTTTACTAATCAGTAATTCAATTTGAGAAAAAGAAACAAATTTCGTGAGATGTCAAACTTTTTAAAATTATTGCTAAATGTTATGAGGATGGTGGAAACCCTTAATGAGTGCTAAAATGGTTGACTTCATGAGGATTACAAAGTTTTGGATGATCTTATAAATTTTGTTTGAGGGAATGTTTAATAATGAAACTTTTGAAGAAAGTTTAAATTAACAATTACTTTGGGTTTCATAGGTGATGATAAAACTAAACCTTTAACAAACAAAACAATTTAATATGCAATAAACTTATTAGTAGTAAAGCTCGGGCATTACATTTGATGTCCCTATGTATTTTAATAAAGAAAAAGTTTAAAAGTTATTCTCGTGTAAAACATACACAGCGGAATTTTCTTTTTATTATTTTATGTAGGGATCCAATGGAATTTTTGGGACACACGTTAGTACTTGGTATATTACTTTTGACGAAAACCTGCTACCATAGAATGGCTTGTGCCTCTTTTGTCTCTTTTAACACTCTTCTTTAAATAAGGGCCGTTTGGGAAGTTTTGTAGGTTGGAGTTGGACTTTTTTAGGAATTGAAAAGTGATTTGAAAATAAATTTTGAAATGAAGAATAGTGCAAAAACTTGAAATGCGTTCGGAAAAATATGTAATACGGATCTTTTTTATCATTTTCGTCATTTTATTTAATTTTTTTTTTGTTTTTTTGTTTTTAAATCTCATTTTAATTTAAAATAAGAAAAGAATCATATATCTTAATGATTTCTTAGTAGTTTTAATTCACATAGTAATATAAAGAATCATATATCTTAATGATTTCTTAGTAGTTTTAATTCACATAGTAATATAGTCAATTAGCTTCTAAAGTTTTTAGATCTTGCGAGAGGCTGGTGAAAATTTAGGGATTCTTTACTATCAACTAGGATAATAAATCAAGCCAATGAGATAGAAGAATCAAGGCGGATTAGTTATCGTGAATAAAACATCCAAGAGTTTTAGTTAATTGAATTTTTATCTACTTGGCTTTGCATTTGCTTTCTTAATTTTTAGTTTATTTTTGGTTTCATTTTTTTTTTTCAACATAAACTTCTTTTCGATTTGTTCAAATTCATTAGAGTTAAAATAATTTCGGTATTTAGTAAGCAAAACAATCCTCGTAGATATCACTTTATTACTTGTTTATGATAACATGCACTTACATTAGAAAATTCACAGCAGAGTCTTTGGAACCGATTTCGAAGGAAAATTGTTCAAAAGATAACATGCAAGACATGTCCCAAACTCAAAACCTTTGATTGTGCTGTAAGAAACCAATTAGCAGTTCAGTTGTTTGGAATTCCTTGAGGGGAAAAACAATTAAAAATATATATATGGAAACATTTTCCAATCTCCATCTTGTAGATATATCTAATTGAAAAATCATTTCTTATGGTAAAATTCAACTCCTCTGATGAGTGCCTATAAATATGATATAGTAAACAAGAGAATAACAGGAACGAAAAGGAAACTGATCAATGAACGAAAGATTATGATCCATAGTTTAGATTAGCTCAACATTATTTAATCACTCAATTCAATCTTCAAGATGGGAAAAAGCCAGTTATACCAATAATAATGGTCTCTCTTTTCATCACATAAGGAATAAATTATAGGAATCTTGGAAAAAAGGGACTTGAAAAAAATTTTTATTCTTCAGCAGCAGCACTTGCAGCACTCAGATCCACAGACAGATCAAGAGCCTGAATCATGGATAATTAAAAATATATATATATTAAAAGGAAAACAAATTACAAACTCCTAAATGTATTTTGTTTCATTTCATCATAGGATGAAAAGCACATATTCATCTTATACTATAAAAAGGGTGAGAAAAAAGAGAATGAGAGGGAACTGAGAGAAATACATTTAGGGATATTAATTTGATCGTTAAAATAACGCCACTTTCAAATTTAGTTTATAGAAAAATATATATAGCATTTGAAGTAATATTATGTCTACGAAATAGAACAAGATCTCAAATACATCACTTTTCAGAGTTTTATATCAAATATAACATTGACATTGACATTTGTATTAAAGATGGTCTTGTATAAAAAGGTTACCTTTCCGGTAATCTTGTGGTACATGGCAAGGACATCTTGTACCGTAGACTCGAAATGAGTTGTTGCATCATAACTCTGCAAGAGTTCAGGACTTCAATTAGTTCGGACTAGTGGAATTTCTTGATTGAGCTACTTAAATAGGAAGTTTCATTTTGGAACTCAAATACTAAGAACATATCAAAGATATCAGAAGCAAAAATGAATATTATCCCTCTTGCCAATCAACTATCAAAAAGAAAAATGCCTTTCTTGAAAAAAAAAAAAAAAAAGAAAGAAAAAAAAATTCAAATATGATGACTTGGACATGCATTTGCTAGTCAACTAATCCAGCCCTGTTGCTTTACAATAGCCGGGATTTATTTTCTTTGCAAATTTCAGTTTTTAGCTTAAAATCAATGACTGCAATCCTAGTTAAAAACAAACTAATGAACACGTACACTTGATATGTAGCAACTGTCGACTTGATGATCATTCTTGGGTTGAAACCGGTCGTAGGTGTCATAAAATATTTCATCAACAGGTCCAAGTAGGTCAATTCCTGGCTTCAATTCTACCTCTGGGTTATCGGTCTCTGCTTCCGTCGAAACAAAAGCTATGTACTTTCCCTTTGCAGCTACATTGTGAGCATAAGAGCAACAGAATAGGTACCTAGCACAGCGAAGTTAGAAAGGCAGAAAATATAGAGATATTTAAATTATGGACTTGAAAAAAAAAAAAATTAACCCTTTTATTTTTGTGTTGGTCTTAATTACGCACAGGATAAATAGGAAACACGGAGAGCAAAGTAAACGAAAAATTTAGACATACATGTCTGATTTACGACCGAGTTGCTTCTGTGGCAGAATAACCTGAGCAGAGTGAGAGTCGTTGGTGTCTGGAATAGGATGGCTCATTATGCATATAGCACGAGCAACTTTCCCGACCTTTTGAACCTGTTGCATATCATGTGTTTTTCATCACTAGCTCTCAAGCAAATTACAAGTTATTTCTAACTAAAAAATCAGCATTTTGCAGATGAAAATAAAAGTTCCCATTTTAGTATAACTTTTTAGGTAAGATCTTAAGTCAGGTAGCAGTGCGGTTTGACAGATGTAACATCAAGACTAATGGTAACATGTAACACTAACTCATTATTGTCCAACATTTTCTCTTGAAGCATGTCTTGTAGTAAAAGTTCGAAAATGGTAACATGTTACACGTAAAATTACACAAGATCGACTACTAGCTATATTAATCTTAAAAAAAAAAAAAATTACATTTATCGGACTAGTATGGCCGCCAGACTTAAGGCTAATCCTTTTGACGTAAGTGTTTGTTAGATCATACCTTATTAGGCAGATATGATGGATCACAAACAACTTTCTTGCACTTGGCAGTCTCTCCCTCGGAGCTCACTCCGATTGCTTTCCCATTGCTGTCAAACTCTACCTATTTGCACTCCAAAACATTTGCTAATCAGTGCTTTTTCTTAAAAAGTGACACAATTTAATCATCACTGAATCATATCTGGTTTGAGTTGTAATATCTGAGTATATGAGGACTTTACTTTGCATCCTGGCTTGTTGAGCATGTAAGTTCCACCATAAACAGCGCTTAAACGAGCAAATGCCTGAAAATAGTGTAAATTTATCAGGGTAACTGATTTTTATCTTCCTTCATATACACTAACATTAAGGGTGAACACGAACCTGAGGCAACTCGCCCAATCCGTAAAGTGGATAGAGATAAGGTGATCCTCCTTGAAATCTTGCCAAAGACTCTGCATAGACCTAATTTACGAAAACCTCTGATATTGTTGTATTGAAATAAATTTATTGCCAAGCAAAGGACCTACAGAATCTATACATGATTGATAACGAGAAAATAACGCTCTACAATTAGCCGAAAATTCTATGATTGCCCTGAGAAATGCTCAACATCTGCTAGGATATCCACACTCCACCTCAGAACAGAATATGCAGAAAATTTATTGGTTTTTTTCTTACTAGCTTGGTTGACTATATGAACTATTGTTTCCACAGGGCTTTGACTTAGTTCTTAAGAAGCTATTGCATTATTATATACTTCCACAAGGTGCAACAGGCGTCGACTGCTAAGTATGGGATGGATTTTTTAGAGGGTGCCAACTTAGTTGGGATGTCCTAGAGATTTTTGACGTTACTTGTTCCCTCTCATCATTCATAGAAAAAAAAAAAAAAAAACAGTCTACTAATATGATGAAACGAGCAAGGATGAGATATGCTGTAGGGAAAGGAGGACAAAAGTCGAAAGCATTCGACGCTAGATTATTAACAAAATAAATAAAATTTATGTCATGAGTGAGATTATAAATGGTTGAGTGTTGAGATAATTATTTCATAACAAATTCACCATCTAATGCATAGAAGAAAACAATAGAATTTCACCTTCATTTTCTTTACAAATTCCTTAGCTGGTTGATCCAAGTAACTGTCATCAATATGAAGTGCCAAGGCATGACCAATAAAGTCGATTGTGTCATCCTCTAGATCATATTTTCTACAAAACAGGAAAAAAAAAAAAAAATTATCACAAATCAGGTTAAAACACATTTTTTAGTGATTTTTTTTTCTTTTTTCATAACTGCATGTTCTACATCTGTTTGTGTAAACATTTAGCGACGATGTATTTTTCTGTGACATGTACATGTTACAATACTAGTGTGCAACAAAACCCGAGAGCGGATCATAAAAAAGTAACTAATATAAGTTATCATTTCCTGCGAGAGCAAAGCAATAAGTACATACGTGATAAGAGCTCTTGCTGTAACTTTGTTCAAATCAAGCCCTTCATGAGATTTTGGATCATTCTCTTCATAGTCTTGGACATAAATGAAAAACTTCCTCGCACGGCGTTTCTCGAATAATCCCATCAACGGGGATTTAAGTGCTTCGACATCTGTTGCTGGAACTTTATATATCTATAAAAGAAGATTCATATTTTGAACATTACATTTCAAAATATTGTTATTGTTTAAAGTTACCAGATCTCAGAAAACAGTACTGCTAGTAGAAACTTGCACCTTTCCTTTGTTGTAGACAAAACTACCAACCACAGCCTTGAAGTTTAAGTACTTCGTCACATCTGTGTGAATTAGTACACGAACTAGACTGCCATTTGCCATCATGAACTACAAGAACAAGTCGAAAAATGAAGGATCTCACGGAACATACATCACAAAAAATTTTCAACATATAAGAGTGGGATACAAATGAGATTTTACAATTATTTGAGGAAGTTAAAAGTTAGTAAAATTCTTTTAAAAACACAGTAATTCCAAATTAAGCAAAAGTGATAATATATATATATATATATATATATCTTAATTGCTTCTAAAAGGATCTTGCCATACTACCAGAGATAAATGGGCCAATTCCATTTTTGGTCTTTATTTAGGAGTGAACTTCATTTTGGTCTCTGACCTTCAAACATCTTCTATAAAATTGTCCCATTAAAATCATTCCATAGAGATTGCATTAAAAATGGATGGAAAATGTCACGTAGTAGTCATATGGCACACTAATAAATAGAAATATTTTAATTAGATTCTTGACGGAAGGACTTTAGTGGAACAATTTTATGGATCTGGGACTAGCTGGTTGTGTGGGATGCTTAGAATGTCTCGGACAAGAATGAAATTCAGCTTAAGTTCGAGGACATTATCCCAAAGACGTTATATGTAAAATGGTTTTCTAGCTAACTTAACAATTTGGAAATAGACCATTGGCTAATGTGGCTACTTACTCTAGTGTAGTATATAGTTTATGAGGAAACATATTATATATCTATATTGGAAGGAGGAAATTAAAAAGACAATATTGTACTTGTGGTTGTGTGATAAAATAACATTATTCAATGATTCAAAACTGAAATACCTTAGGACTCATATCAACATTGTATTCCCTGCTGGAGCCCAAATGTTCTGCAGGCTGATCATTTCCCCTGAAACGCTTCCAAAGCTATACACATATATATATATATATATATATATATGCATTTATGTGTAATATATATGTATGTGTATATATATGCACACACACAACGGCAAGATAAGAATTTGCAAAGGCAATTGATATGAGATAAAGAAGAAAATGAATTATCATAATGTTGTCTTATAATAAAGTGTTCTTATTGAGTATGTGATGTAAAAATAAAAAATAAAAATAAATAGAAGGAACCTGGGTAAGATGAAGAGAAGTTGATTCGCCTCCATAATAGTCATTTCTGTCCATATGTAATACCTGTTTCAAACAAACAGCAGGTTAAAAACTGGGCAAAACTGAGGACCAGCTACCTAGAGACAGGGAATATACTAGCTAATAATACTTTAAAGATCATTTCTAGTCAAGAAAAATGCTAGTTTTCGGTGATCGTTATATCTTTGTTTTTAATTATCAGTAAACAATTGTTAATTTAAAATTATGCGGGTCTCCGTAACAAACTACGTGGTTTTGTGTCCGGAAATCCGCTTGACATATGAGGATCAGATCTCCGGTACAATTTTTGGTGTTCCAATTGGTTTTTAACCCAACCACGCCGTACTACGTCAATTTACAAAATTTTGAAATACTTTTTAACTGATATTTTATATGCCTCAGTTACGTAATATGGTTGATAAATAGACACTCATTTGGAACATCAAAATTGGAGATAAAAAGGTCTAGATCCGACATATACATCGAGATAATTATGTTGAACAAATTTCACTTATGAATCTCGTTGATTTCATTGAAAAGAATCAATCAAATGACAAAAAAAAAAACAAAAAAACAAAAAAAAAAGTAACGAATATTGGAACTATATGTATGATCAAAAATTGAAACAGCAATAGTTACTTTGAGTCCGTCAACGGAAAGAAGGCCACTGAGAATGCATTCTTTGAGACCGGTTCCGAGAACGATGACGTCGTACTCTTCGTCCATGGCAGGAGAGCAAAGAGAGAGAGAAAATGATCAAAGAGACAGAGAGAGAGAGAGAAGCAGATTCGAGAAATACGAACAATTCGGACAGAGATTGCTAGAGAGAGAGAGGGAAAAGGAGAATTAGAGAGAGAGAGAGAGAGAGAAGAGTGATGAAAGATGTGTGAATGAGTTTATAGGTTCGAACAAGCCTTAAGAGGGTGAGAAAAGCCTTTTCTTTGCTATTTTTAGTTTTACGTTACGTACGTCGCTTTAGCCGCGTGATATTCACTCTCTTCTTGAGCGGCTTTGGCTTGATTTGGGAAGAATCTACCTGAAACTGAAATTTATTTATTTGTTTTATTTTATTTATTTTTATTCATTCATTTTTACTGTGCGGATGGCAGCTTTAAGAGAAGCGTCGTTTTGTCTCTCCATTTTTTTTTTTCAAATGATTAGTTTGATTTTTTTTTTGGAAAGGTGAGGTTTTGAATTTCGAACTTACACTTTTGATGAAAAAAAATCCTCCGTGAAACGGAAATTATAATAAATAGTATTTTTTATAAATGGTGTGTTTATTGTCACCTCTTGATTTTCATTTTTCATACCATTTCTTAAGCTATCTACAAGTTAAAATTTGAATATTTTTTTATTATTCTAAAAAAAATCCCTATAACTAAAATTTTCATTTTTATCTTGTTTTTCCTTCACACTCACCAACTAAATTATTATTATTGTTTTATTCAAAACAAATTACTCCTCTTTCTTTCTTTCTTTTTTTTTTTTTTTTTTTTCTAATTATGTTTTCTTTGGCACTTCAGTAATTACAATTATTAAGACAAGTCATCATAGAGCACGCTATACTGAATACTGCAATAACCGTCGATAACAATCACAATAATGACAATTATTCTATACCATGATTAAAAAAAATGTTACAGAAACTTCGGGCATGTAAAATATCTTCTAGTTGGTCGCTTATACCCAAATGTAGCTGATAAAATTATGAGTTGGCCATGAATTTGTCATCTTACACACATCTACAAGTACATTCATTGAACAGACATACAACGTCAACATGTTTGATTTGGTACGCCCAATTTACTTAATAATTTCTCCCGTTCATGATGACATGGAAGCTTCGCTCCTCTTTAATTACAGATATTACTGATCTACTAATAATACTTATGCTCCAACCAAATAATTAGCTCTGCACAATTGCATTCTAAATTTAAAACGTCTCTACAAATAGCCAAGCCTTGATGCTTCACTAATTTGGGAATGGTAACCTGCAATTAAAAATTTTTTTAAAAATATGACGCACTTGGGAAAACTAAAAATTGTTTTTCAGCTGCACAAAAGAATGTTTTGTAATCTCTTTCCCTACCTATATCATCAACACACATTTAAATATGAATATGTATGGTTGTGTATATATCCATATATAGGCAGTGTAGAATGTTGAAAATTCTTGAGATTGAATTTGAAAGGCTTCGGTTTCTTATTTTTATCGACTCTTTTTTATTTTATTTTATTTTTTGGAAGTAAAAGAAGAAGCAACTGGCATAGAGAGAAATTAGAATATTTCAACTAGGTTGGTACTCATTATAGATCGGCCCATATTCCCAAACCAAACGCCTAACTCAATATTATTAAAATATAAAGGAAAACAGAAACAAAGATCAGAAGGAAAAAAGAAAATGGAAATTAAACCTCGAAGGGAAAACCATCTCACAACTGCAAATCAAACTATAAACAAAACCATCCACTACTAACAAGAACTGACTTCAAAAGGATAACCCGAAAAAATACATAGAAATCAGTTGCCAAAACAAACCTCATTTAAAAACTTAGGGTATGTTTGGTTATCCATTCATTTTGAACTAAATTGTACTTTTTTCATCATGATTTTTGTCTTTTTCTGAAAAAGCTTTTTGTCTTTTCTGAAAAAAATTTTTGTCTTTTCTGAAAAATTACTATTGAAACTAAAAAATCTTAAATTAAACTCATTCACCAAACACCCCCTTAGTAGTAAAACACGATGAGAAAATCCTATTAAGAAAGAGAGAGAGAGAGAGAGAGAGAATGCCTATACTAGAAACACTATTTACTCTAAAATTCTCCCATAAAATAAAACAAAGTCGTCCATTGGAGAGATAAACGTTAAAAAGGAAGCGGAAACATATCCTGATGAATCAATGAGTTAAAGAAATTTAGCGTGACCAACCATCAATGAAAATTATTAACTCTTTTTTATGTTCGATAACTATGATGCAAATGTAAATTTAAGCACTTGAAAGGGTAGTATAGGAACCATCCAAGTAGAAAATCTGGACCCTAATTAATTGCCAGGTATATAATGGAAAACAAGGGATTAATCTCATTTTTGGTCCTAAAATTTATTCAAAAATCTGATCTAATCCTCGACACTCAAAGCGTACCACAATTAGTCCCCGATCTACAAATTACTCCATTATCATTCTTTCATCAAGAACCAGCTTAAAAGTTGATGAAAATTTGAAAGTCATATGACACTACTTTAAATGTTACATTAAACTGTCACATGACTATGACATTTTTTTAAAAAAAAACTATGACACAAGTTTTTTCATCCACTTTTTAACGAAATCTTGATGAAAGGAGTTTCATGTGATAATTTTATATATCAGAGACTAGTTGTAAGAAGTTTTGAATATCAAGGACTAAAATGAGATTCACTCCTAAATTCGGGGATAAAAACTGGTATTAACCCAAAAACAAGAGCTAGTCTGAGAAATACTGTCAAAATAAATCTTCAAACCCAGCATCCAAATCCTTATTCTAGATGTTCTAGAAAATCAAGCATATGCCATCATTTCATGCTTTGTAATCAAAATATAAAATAGCTAATTTCATTTTTGGTCCCTAAATTATAAGTACAATTTTATTTTAGTCTTTTGAACATTAAAACATCTCAAAACTAATACTCGAACTATTAATTTAACCGATAATCTTTCCCTCCAAAATATCGTTAAAAATAGATCGCAACAACTTTTAGAGAGAAGGATTATTATAAGACAAATTGATAGTTTGAGGACTAGTTTGAGACATTTTAAAGGTAGAGAACTAAAATATGATGATACGATCTAATTTAGGGACTAAAAATAAAATTAATCCAAATGTACAGCCAGATGCTCGTAGCAAATTTATAGATGTTTCATCTATATTCCTCAGTACTGTGTGGGTTCATCAGTAAAACAAATGTTAAGAAGGTGAAACCTACAAAAATATGGTGGTGTTTGGAGATGTTTCCACAAGTATTTTGAGGCAGAAAAATGAAAATGTTTCCTAAATAAAGTTTTTAGCAAATGCTTTGAAAAATGATTGACGTAAACAAAACCTTGTGACAATGGTTTTTGTAAAGAAAATGAAGGGTTTGTTTGGTAATGCTTTTTGAGACCCCAAAAGTCCTTTACACAAACTATTATGTAAATATTGTGTTGATAAAAGTAATCAAAAGTCATTTACATAAACACAATACATTTTAATAGTAATTTGAAAAAATTAGGATTTGTAACTTTTACTTTTAGCTTCTACTTCTCCTTTTGCTAGAAGTAAAGGTAAAAAATAAATCAAAAGCATAGCAACCCCAAACTATCTCAAAAAATGATTAAAAATTATTTTCTCATTTCCGTCTTCATTTTTAAGGCTATATAATTTTAATACATGTTTTCAAAAACATATCCAACAATTGACATTTTTCTTATACCCAAATAAAGCTCTCTAAAAACATAACCAAACACAATTTCAAAATCGACTTAGCATCATTTCTAAGATATTCTCGTTTCTATTTTCATATTAAAAACAATATCATTTTCAAAACAAATAAAAACAATATCAAACACCATGTTTCAAATCATATGTCCAGGGCAAATTTAGCTTTAGGATGAGTGGGGGTTGTAGCCCTCACTGACTTTTATTTCTTTTAATTTAACCTTAAAAGCTTTATAGTTTTTCTATTGTCCCACTAAAAATTAAAAATTATCATATAGCCCCCATGTTTTTCTACTTTTCCTCCACTACAAATTAAAAATTCTCAAATAACTCCATTAAAATTTTACCCTTTGGTTTTTATACTTACGTTAGTAGTTTAAAAACATTAGCATACACCTCTACTGAAATACATTTCTAGCTCCGCCACTACATACATCCATATAATTTTCTTACCAAAGCTGTTGTAGGTGTGTGTGTGTGTGTGTGTCTGTGGATATATATGTGTATATTATGTATCATATGCACGGCGAAATGCGAATATGTTGTTTCTAATTATAATAATTACCCCAGCTTAAGAGTAGTGTCCGAGCTATAATGGTCCTGGTGATGAGGAGGATTTGAATTGCAGTTCATATCTGGAGTGGACCTGGTTGGCTGGACATTTGACATCTGCCAACAAAAAGTAATCTTAATTTCCAAAATTTTCTTTTTTTTTTTTTTTCTGTCATAATTTCTTAATTTCTATTGCAAGGGAAAGGAAGAACTTCAACAAATCATTAATTGATAATCATTAGCAGCCGTTTTAATTCTATGTTATCGAATAATTACCTGCTTCAATCGGTTGTTATCTTCTAGTAGCTGGATTCCCTTCATATATAATAAAATTAATCAGTCAAAATACATGCTCATATGATACACACACACACACACACACACACACACATTGCTGATACATGATCATCTAATACTAAGTCGGATAGACATTTTGCCTCACTTGTGAGATATTTTTCTCCACAGTTTTTTTTTTTTTTTCCTGTTCTTTTTTTTTCTTCTGAAAGATGATACCGTTCAGAATTGATCAGCTCTAGAAAAGAAAGAGCTAGCTGGGTTTAAATATGTGGGAATAGAGATAATTATTACTACGATAAATTGAGAAACTAAATTGAACAAATATGTATGAGAGAGAGAGAGCCATTTTGAAGATAATTAAGAGACCTGATATGTTTGGTGCATAGACTTGAAAAGAAAAGTTTAAAACTATTTTAATTTGAATTGGGAATCTTTTTGATTGGCGTTTGGAAAAGAATAAAATGAGTGCAGTGCAAATTTAAAAAATGTAGAAGATTCAAATTGAACTGGAATTTTGTGTCAAACATATGCAAGTGTCTTGCTGAGTCCAACAGAGACAAAATACAAGCGAGAAGAAAAGGAAAAGAAATTAGTGATTTGAGTTCGAGTATTCATAACATATTATTAAATAAATGAAAAAACAAAATAGCATTTTTCTTTTTTGTTGGGATATGTACTAAAGTTTGTTCCAATCTTTCCCTCTCTTTCTTAGTTGAGGAAAACGAAAAAGTTGACTTGGAGAGAGAGGCTGACCAAAGGAATAGAATCTCCAAAAAAGAAAGTTTAAAAGGAATAGAATCTCCTTAAAGGAAAGCTAAACTTTAGAAAAAGAAACATATTTGCTCAAACACATGAAAAATGTCCACCCCCACACCACCACCCCTCCCCCCCCCCCCCCCCCCCCAAAAAAAAAAAAAAAGATAATGTAAACTCCTGTGTCTAATTCTTCTGCAACTACTCACAAAGGAAGTATTGCATTCGCCTTTCTGCACAGACTTCCCTTGATGACCAAGACCCTGAGAGACGAAGCCAAACTACTGCTATAGAGACGGATTCACTTCCTTGAAACAGCCTAAATAGGAGGACGAAAAGTACTTTTCAAAATTCGAAGCAAAGAAAGAAGAAGAAACTAGTTACTCATGGACGGCTCCAGAGATGATTTTCACTTCCTTGAACTCTTTCTTGTCTTTCTTTGTGTTTGGTAGGAGAAAAAAGTGGAAGGAAGGAAAGGGATGGAGGGATTAGTGAAACGATTTCGACATTTATAGTTGTTTAGTATGAGAGAAAAAAGGAAGGAAGAGATAAGGGGAAGGACTCCAAATCCTTCAAAACACCTCAAATTTGATCTCTCCTAAATTGGAGAGATTGTTAGAGGGATTAGTATACTAAACATCATAAGAGAAATGACCTATCTCTCGTCTCTCGTTTTCCTTACCTGGGTGATCTACAACTCTCTTCTTATTCTCTCCCCTTCCTATCAAAATCTCTCCAAGAGACAGGCTACTTTCTATCTCATCTCTCAAAATCATCAATTGGATATATTATTCCTAAGTTAGTCCCAAAGACTTTTTTGCTTCACAATTAAAAGGAGTTTGATCCCTTTTACCCAAAGGGAAAGTTAAACTACTTGAATGGAATCAAACTGAATAATCACTCTCTATGAGTATTAACCTAGTCAAATTATGCAAAAAGGTCGAGTTGAACTGAAATTCTATAGAGCACTTGCGTAAACTACTATATATGCTTAGGGATATTAGGGATACATGAAGATATTTTAGTTTACAATTAGCTAGGATTAATGGCTTTCCCCTATTGAACAAGGAGGAGAAAGACCTAGAGCGAACCATGTGCACAACTGAAGTCCAATCTTCCAATTTCTCTTGGAAGATTACAAGATTAGAAGAAGATGGGGTGAATGATGAGAGGAGACATCTAGCATCGGAGACAACTAATACATCCCAACGAGGACACTAGCAAACATTACGGACCTCATCCCACAATAAGCCCCTCATTCAAATTTAATAAATAAGAAAATTAGACACAAGTTCATGAAAAAATTAAGCATGTATTTAGTTGGTAGATTTGAGTTGAAATATTTGGGTTGGAGTTGTTTAACTTTTCAGAAATAGTTTTTAAAAAAAAAATTTTTTTGTTGACTTTTCAAAAAGAGATATAATTGGGTTGAAATATTTTGAATTGAAATGGTGAACCAAACACCTCTTTGAGTCAAAATTTAGGGTTACATAATCCAAGTAAACAAACCTAAATAAAAGGCATTCTATAATGGGAAAAAGAAACTAAACTATCTGAAAAGCCAATCTGCATATCTGGGAGCCATAATCATTAACAAACATATTAGCTTGGAAGATCCAATAGTATCTATAAGAAATGTGAGCAGCACAAAATTCTTGAACATTATATTAACAAGCCACTGACTGAAGGTGAGAACGGCTAGAAGCTAAACGATGTGCACACTGATCCTAGAAGAAGATCCTGGTTTACTCTGGGAGTTTGTTTGGTCAAAGAGAAAAGTGAAAAGCAAGAGAGAAATGAATGGATTAATGAAAGGATTTTGACGTTCATGATTGTTTGATAAGAGAATAAAAAGAAATGAATGAAATAAGAGAGGGTCGTCAAATCCATCAAATCCAAAGATTGACTTTGTCAATGCTACTCAAGGACCCGGGCTAGCGGAATTCAGTCAAGGCTTAAACATACCAATTTTGATCTATCCTAAATTGAAGAGATAGTTTAAGAGATTACTGGCCTGTTTGGATCGCATACTCATTTCTTATATAGAAAATTTTATTGTTTGAAATGACAAAGTCATTTCATTTAAGAATGGGAAGGCGTTTGGATGTGTAAAAAATATTCTTCTTCCAAACAAAAATAGTTTGAAAAGTTATAAAATAAGAAGAGATGGAGTTGGGAATAGTGCATTAGGAGAATAATCCAAAAAGATTTAAAAATATTCAAAAAGGATTCCAAAAGGGTACCATACAAAATATGTTTGAGAATAAAATATTCATTTTTCAAAATGAGAAGAATGATGGAAAAAATTAGAGAAAATACTCTTTTGCTATTTTGCCACCCATTCTGGAAATGGGCATATGAAACAAACAAGGGGTACATATCAATCATCATAAGAGAAAGGACATCTCATTCCTTGGTCATTTCTCTCACCTAGATGATCTACCAATCTCTCCTTCCTATTTTCTCTCCTTCCTACAAAATATACCCTTATAAAAGTATGTTTGGTAGAAGAGAATAGTGTAAGGAAGGAGAGGAATGAATGGATTAGTGTAAGGATTTTGACATTCATAGTTATTTGATAGGAGAAAAAAGAGGAACTATGGGATTAAGTAATGGACTCCAAATCCTTTAAAACACTCCAATCTTGAACTCTCCTAAATTGAAGAGAGTATAAGAGGTATTTCACACATTGGTATATGTTTGATAGGAATGAGAGAATGGTAGATCACCTATGTAAAGGAAATATGGAAGGAGGGAGAGGTCTTTTTTCTAGAATATTTGGTATGAATTCCCTCGAATAACCTCTCTAATTTAGGTGAGTTCAAAATTAAAGTATTTTGAAAGACTTTAAGTCTATCCTTTAAGCTTCCTTCCTCTTTTCTCTTCTATCAAATAACCATAAATGCCAAATCTTTCCACTAATCCATCCATTCCTTTTCTTCCTTGCACTTTCTCCTACCAAACACATTCTAAAAGTGTACATTTTATCATTCAAATATGTTATCAAGGAGGCTAGGCTTGTTAATTAGATCATATGTTGGTTTCCTACTTTGGGAGTTTTAGTAAGTAGGATCTTATGGTCTTATTCCTTTACAGTTTGTCTTTTCTACAAGTTTCATTAATGTTAGTCGATTGATGTACACTCCTTCTTTTAAGATACCTATATTATATTGTAATATGATGTGTAAACTTCTTGGTTAGATTCTACCTCTAAAGAAAACTTCTTGGTTTGTTAACTTCTTGGTTAATGAAGAAACTTGGCGGTTAAAATATTGTAGTTAATGTGCTTTATGAACTTTCTAGGAGGTAAAGAGGAAACGTTTAAACCTGGTACAAGGGTAAAAATAGACAATCGAGTAATTAGTCTAAAAGAAATGGAGATATTTTGCTTAGAGTGCATTTGGTAAGAGAGAAAAGTGAAAGGAAAGATATGTATGCATGGATTAGTAAAAGGATTTAGACATTTACAGTTATTTAGTAGGAGAGAAAATAAGAAGTTCTTAGGGGAGAGACTCCAAAACATTTTCAACACCTCAATTTTGATCTCTCCTATATTAGAAGGATTGTTTGAGGGATTGCATACTAAATGTTATAAAAGAAATAATATCTCCCTCCTTCACTATTTTCTTTACCTAGATAAACGTACCCTTAAGGTCTTGCGCTGATTTGATTATATTACTTGAGAATAATTTGTTAGTGTCCGAGATAAATGATTATGTAATCAAAAAGCTTCTTTTTGTGCTCAAAGTAGAAAGGGTTTAAATTGCGGAAATAGTAAGTCCTTCATTATGATTTGTAATGGTACGTTTAATTTGAAAGTGTGCCTTTGGCTGATTCCCATGAGTTTTGTCATGCAAGGGTTTTAATGAGAATTCTTCCTCGTATTTTGAGTGAAGAATAGATTGTCTAACTTGGAACTTTCAACCAGTTTTAGCTTTCCTTTTACTTTGTATTCAGTTTACCTTTTTGGTTATTTATTTTGTACTACCATTCAATTTTTTTTTCCTTTTGTTTTTATTTTTAATAAATTGAATGGAGGTTTGGTGTGGCGCCAATTGTTTCCTCTCTTTTGATTAGGAAAAAGAAAAAGAGAGAGAAAATATTTATGTCTTTGAAAAATGAATTATAATCCATATGATATTTGTAGTTTCTCTCTTTGTTACTGAAGGACATATATCTGGTATGGGATCTCATATGACATGGATTTGATTCTCTCAATGGTTAAGCAAATGATCGTTTTAGGATTCCAAATCTTATATATTACAATGTTGATTAGATTGTTTTATTAAAAATTAATCAATAATAAACCAATAATCCTTTTGACATGGTAATGAATACAATCATGAATTGAAAAACAACAAATCATACAGATGTGTGCGCGAATGTATATGAATGGTTATATGTGTATGCTTGTTGAATAGAATAATTTATGCAAAGGAATGAAGTGCCTCTTACCCTGCTGTGGTTAGCTCAGCGGGTAGGAGGGAAGTGATTTTGGTTAAGAACTCATAAATTCAAAACCTAAGAAATGAAGTGCCTATTGAAAGTTAAAAAAAAAAAAATGAAATAGTTTTGTATCAAACCTTCTTCTTAAGAAAACCAATCTCTTTTACGACTCTTTGATCCTGAAACAAGCCAAAAAAAAAAAATACATATTTTGTAACTTAAAAGTTATGATCAGAGCTAAACCTAATTAGAAAACTAATCATGATCGAACCAAACACGAACCTTTGTTTTCGTGACACGGCTCAAGCCAGTTTCAACCTTTTTTTCTAGTTCCTTTATCTGCTCAAGGCTTAGTTCTTGGAGTTCTTCTCCCTTCATATGCCTGTAGAGTTGGGAGTCAAGAATGTGAATGTGGAAAACGTGGTATTTATCTGTATATTAATCGCATATAAACTTATTAAGAGTTGTGTGTGGCTATAGTACCTTAGCTCAATCGTCTTCTCCTCAAGTTCAATCCTCAATGACTCGTATTTATTTCTTTCACACTACATTAGAAAGAGTACACACCAAGGAATTCTCGTTTATGAGAAGTTTAATTCTCACTAATATATGCATGTTGGTAATATATTAACGTCATATCATATAATTATCGCTGCACCAACCTATTTATGATAGTACTTTCTGCTAAATGTACACACATAATTACTTAAGTGTATATATATATATATATGTCATTCTATCTATACAGCACACACGCGCAGATATTATATGTCTATCCATATACACTATTTGTTTCTGTGTTTCTTTTTTATGTTCAATTGTTTTTACAAAAAAAAAAAAAAAAAAAAAACTAATGATGTGTGAGAAAAAAAGGGTTGCAATATCTTTTTTTTTTTAATTTAAATTTGGTTAACATCCAAAAAATAAGGGGGAAAGTGTTCCAAAAGGGTATCTCCAACGCAATATTGAACGAGTAAGACACAATAATATAATACATGATAGACGTGAATGATCTATAATGTTATCATGGGTGGAAACCATAGTTAATACATAAGCATTCCATGTAAATGAGTTTACTAGCAAAAAAGAATATGCATATACGTTTAACATCATACCTCCAGCGCATCAACAGATGGTTGGCTTCTCAATTTGTCAGGATTTTCTGAATGAAAACTATACCTTTCAATCACTTGCTGCATACTTTTATCCAAGAGAGACACAACAAAATTTAAAAGAAAGATTAATGATATAAAAAATACATCAAAGCATCGCAATACAAAATAGCCTTCTTTCAAGATTATAATTGTGGTATGTGCCTGGTATAACCTACCACTACAAGATATGTTATTATCCATGTAAATAAAAAAGATTAAAAAAAATGCTAGACATTTTATTGCAAACTATAGTGTATTAAAGTACATATAATTAGGTGTGCTTGCAAGTATAACTTTGTAGCTATTTCACACTTAACTCCATCAAAAGATGCAGAGTCGAATCCCCCAATCCTCAAATTCAAAAAAAAAAAAAACACACTTATTAGGTTGTGATTTTTTTTTCTTTTCTTCGGTCCTAATGACTTGCTTAAATTTGAGTTTTTTTTAATTAGTACTTAATTGTTGATTATTTCATGCTTCACTGCTCCTGAGAACCCAATCCAACGGGTCCATTTTGATTCAGTTTTTTGCCCCTATTTCGCTAACTATTAAAGTACCTAACAAGATAGTAGCACCAAACTAATAAGTAAATCCCTTAGCGGTAGAACCGAACACAAATATGTCCTGAAAACATTATAGATACAAGAGAATTCTAAAAAGAAAAAAAAAAAAAAAAAAAAAAAAAAAAAAGAGTACAAATCGGTAAGACATAAATGAACCATCAGATCTTAATTGTTAATTATTTCATGCTTCACTGCTCCTGAGAACCCAATCCAACGGGTCCATTTTGATTCAGTTTTTTGCCCCTATTTCGCTAACTATTAAAGTACCTAACAAATTTTTCTAAATTGATAGTAGCACCAAACTAAAAAGTAAATCCCTTAGCGGTAGAACCAAACACAAATATGTCCTGAAAACATTATAGATATAAGAGAATTCTAAAAAGAAAAAAGAAAGGAAAAAAAAAAAAGAGTACAAATCGGTAAGACATAAATGAACCATCAGATCATATAAAAATTTTATCACATTAAAAACAAGTAGGATAGTGCAACAAAATTTGTTAAAATCCAAACGGGGTTGAGAGTTATATTAACTGCTAACTAAGAGTGTTTTTTTTTTTAATTGTTTTTGTTTTTGTTTTTTTGTTTTTTTTTTTTTTTACTTACCCTATTAAAAAACTATCCTATTATGCAATGCCATATAACTTGGTACGGCACACTAAACATATGCGTGCCTGTGATAGCAATGATTTTATCGGCAAATACAAAACAGAAGTCCTTAAATTAATAGCTAAACGTTTCACTATATATATAAATATATGTATATAATATCATTCTAACATATTATTCCTCCCAAAAGCTCTCAATGAATATATGTCAATGCATCAGTGGAAAATAACACATGTAAATTATGAAGTAAACATAGAAAGAAAAGTTATAATGGTAGGTTTTTTATTGAAAAATGCAAGTGCTTTTTTTCTTTTATGGGAAAAAATACATGATATGCTAATTACTATTAAGTCCTTTTCATAAGAAAATACATGAATACTTTTTTACACAAGGAGAAAATGTACTTAACTTTACAGGAGTACAATATCACGGATATATACCGTTAATAGACAAACTAATATATATATATATATATATATATATTTTTGTATTTATATGTATAGTACTCGATTAATTGTACAAATCAAGTAGAGGACACAAACTAAGAACACTTCAAACCCTTTGCTGATGGAAAAAAGCTTAAAAGCACGAGGTTCGTTTTCCTAGCTAGGGTCCATCGCTTTCTATTACTGATTAAAATTTTGTACGAAATTAATTTCATGTGTATTGGGTTAGTAAGCATTTCACATCTTCTTCTTATTGTTAATTAATGTTATCTAATTAACAATTTTGTGTTCATTTTATTTTGCAATTTCTAGTGCAAATCTTTTGACAAATAAATAACACAAAAATTAGAAAATAAATAAATAAATAAATAAAAAGAAGAAGAAATTATGAAAAATGTGAGTAGAAAATTACCTTGAGCTGGAGTAATCAAAGAGCTTTCCAGTGGCAGAAAAAACAATGAGAGCGATCTCAGCATCGCAAAGAGTAGAGAGCTCCAAAGCCTTCTTGAAAAGCCCTCTTCTTCTCTTTGAAAATGTCACCTGCCTTGCCGTTATGTTGTCGATCTTCTTTATCTCTATTTTCTGTCTCGTCATCGTTATTTTCCCTGTTTACATATTTATATTTATATTTCAAACCCAGAAAACAAAAAATAATAGCAAGATAAAAGAAAAAAAAAAAACCAAATTTCCATTGAAGGATTGAGATCATCATCGAGGAGAATATTGAAAAGAAGATAAGAAAACCCCAGTTAGGTTTCTGGGCAAACATAGGGGGAAAAAAAAAAAAAAAAAGTGGGGGGCGCGGACAGAAACAAATCTCTCTCTCTCTTTCTTTTATTAAACATATATATAATAAACAGTTAATAATATTAATAAACTAATAATAGTTTTTAATAATTATCAGCCAACCCTAGATATATATATGTAGATATTCTCGAAACCAAAAGAGAAGGAGGAGAAGTGTGTGGGTGAAGAAGAAAGATATATACAGAATACATATATAAATGAATAGATCAAAATCAGATGCAGAAAAAGGTACTGGGATTTTTTATATATTTTTTACCTCTGTCTTAATTTGTGAACTCCCGGGTAGTGCACTAAGTTTTTTAGCCGGTGGACACTTGATCAGATACTATTCACGAACCCAGATACGAAGAAAAGCCACCAATTGTTTAGAGAGAGAGAGAGAGAGAGAGAGACAACGACCGGGTTTTTCAGGAAAAAATATTAGATTCCTTTTCAGGCCAAACAAACAGCAATCTTCTTTCTAAGGAAAGTTTAGAAAAGAAACAAAAGAAAATGGGAAATAGGCAAATGGGGAAACGAGAGGACATTGTAGATAACAGTAGTAGGCTTAGATTTTTTTTTCTTATTTTATTTTTTTTGTTAAATACTATTTTATATTTTATATTTTATATTCCTGTTTTTTTTGCTGGATGTATTTCTATTTTTAAATCAGATGAGTAAAATTATGATAAATTTAGATTTATTATGAATTTAATATAGTGGGCGTTCTCAAAAGATTAATTGACCGATTTCAAATTTTTTTTTTTTTAAAGAAGGAGTTGACCCTTTTTCATGTTGTGGATAAATCATAAACCAAAGTTGAATTAGGTATAACGTTGAATAATAATAATAATAATAATAATAATAAAGTAAGCATTTTATTTTCAAGCTAGTATGGAAAGGGTAAATTAGTTATAAAAAGAAATCCGAAGATACAATCTTAAGAATATTTGCCAAAAAAATCTTAAGAATATGCAAAAACATACTGTATTTTTTATATTTTACAAACTCAAAATACATTTATGTAGTAATAGTAGGGATAACCCCTAAAAATTCTACATGTGACCTCATCACAATAAATTATACATAATATTATATATAATGATTATATGTATAATTTTGTGATAATATCACGTATGATTTTATTAAAAGGTATAGAGTTCAAATTCCTTTTTTTAAAATTTTAAAAAAAATCATATCAATTTAAATAAAATATAATAATTTAATGAAACAATATGAAAATTAAACCATAACAAATTAAGAGGGTAATCTTTTTATTATTATTATTGAATTCAAGAGTGGGGATGTAGACTTTACACTTTTTTTTTTTTTTGCTAAAGGACCTTTTTTTAATTAAGTGTGAATTACGCTAAAATTATGGCAACAAACATGATAGGGTATTTTCTTAGACCTATCAAAGAATTCTATAAACAATTAATATAGAGTTTTTATGATAGGACGTCTTATTTTGTTCTGTTGATAAGAATTTTCATTTTAATTATTAGATTAATTTTTTTAACATTGTGATACATGATAAAAATAATTCTGTATCATATATTATAAAATTTTTAATATAAATATTCATAAATTATATGTTAAAAAATCAAAATATCTGGAAAGTAATTTTTAGTGGCAATGTTAAATAGAAGGTCTAGTACAGTATAAGCGCTCCAATAAATAACTCCTTTTTAATTATAATTTAGCTGTGGATTGGTCCTTTTCTAGATTAAAAATAATAATAAATTGTTTAAATCGAAATAAGTTTTCGTGTTTCTCAAAAGTTTTTGGTGAGATTTATAAAATTATTTTATATGGTGAGGCTGCTTTCCGTGCAGATAGCCATGCGGCATAGCTGTGCAAAAATTATGACACGTTTGTACCCTCGTACCTACCCTGTCCCCATCTGTTCAATTTCTCACGATACGATAAATTGAATTACAATTGCCCTTTAAGGAAAGAATTTGCCAACTTGCAGCGATACTGAACAATGAAGAACTGAATAGCAACATAAAAAAAAAAAAAAAAGGGAATTAGAGTGTTTTGATTTTCTTTTCATCCGATCAGATATTTATTTGTGGAGTTTCTACGTGTGCTTTTCTTGACGTACAAGTCTTCGTTTAGTAAAGTAACGAGTTTAATACAACGTACGGAGAAGGAACAAAAAAATAAATAATAAATAAATAAATTAAGTATTATATAATAAAAATAATTAATTAAGATAAATATTATAATTATAATAAGTATAATTTTTCTCAAAATTTCTCTCAATAATAAAGATACAAAATCAAAATAATAATTGTATTAACAATAATAAAAATGAAAACAAAAATAAAAAAATAAAAAAAATTATGTAATCATACTCGTTTAAAGAAAAAAACTAAAACAAAAATAAAAAACAAAAATAAAACAAAAAACAAAAAATAAAATAAAAATCTTTAGATTCAAAAGAACCGGAAAAAATTAACCCTAACAAAAAAATTATAACAAAATAAAATATATATCTCATTTTTTCCTTTTTTTACTGTTTAAAAAAGAAAACAAATTTTTATCAGGTTATATACCTGCAAAAATGTAAAAAAAAAAAAAAAAAAAAAGGATTTTTTAAATGTAAAACAAAACAAACAAAAAAGACACAAAAAAAATGCATGCAGAATCCTAAAAAAAAGGGTCTTTTAAAAATAGAGCAAAAGACACAAAAAAGACACAAAAAAAACCCAGAAAAAAAATCCGAAATGAAGATAAAAAATTTAAAGTAAAAAATTGTTTAAAAATCAAAAAAAGGCAAAGTGAGCAAAAACACAACACAACAATAGATCGGAATCTAATGTCTAAAATTTAGCGTCAAAAAAAAATGGTAAAAACAAAATTAAGGGAAAAAACAAATTCTAAATAGGGATAAAACTGACAACACACTATAGGAAAAAGAAAAACAACTAAAAAAGAATGGTAAAACCGGAATAATACTGTATCAAAGGAAAAAAGTAACTACAAACGAAGGGAAAAATCATCCATTAATAATTTTAGAAGGACAAAGTTGTCCCAACACTGTATCAAATAGTAAAAGTAACTAAAAGCCAAGGGTAAAATTGTCAATTAACCAAAAAAAATAAAAGATAAAACCGGCGTAACACTGTAACGGAAAAAAAAATAGTTAGTGATGAAGGGTAAAAAAGTCATTTTGCTGTAGAAAAAGGTAAAAAAATACTGTACATTTACTGTTCATTCATTGTAACAAGTTACTGTACAGTATTGTTCAAAACTGTAGCTAAGGCAACGAAATTTGAGAGAAAAAAAAATCAAAAAACACTATTCATCACTGTAGAAAAAACTGTGAAAAGTATCTATTCCTTTAGTATATTTACGAGTTTAATACTCGTGCGTTGCACGGGAAGGAAGAAAATAAATAAATAAATAAACTGAGCATTATATAATAAAAACAGTTTATTAAGTTAAATATTATAATTATAATTAGTATAATTCTTCTCAAAATCTTTCTCAATAGTGAAGATACAAAATCAAAATGATAATAATACTAATAATAATAAAAACGAAAATAAAAGCAAAAAGATAAAAAAAAAATTTAGTAATTATACTCATTTAAAGAAAAAAAAAATTAAAACAAAAATAAAACACAAAAATAAAAGAGAAAAAAAAAATCTTTAGATTCAAAAAAACCAGAAAAAATTACCACTAACAAAATAAAATATATATCTCATTTTCACATTTTTTTACTATTTTAAAAAAACCAAAAAAACAAAAAAAAACATATTTTTATCAGGTTATATATATATATATATATATATATATATATATGAAAACGAAAAAAAAAAGAATTTTTTAAATATAAAACAAACTTAAAAAAAAGAAAAAAAAAACACATGCATGCAGAATGTTAAAAAAAGGAGTGTTTAAAAAATAGAATAAAAGAAACAAAGTATGAAAATAAATAACGAAGATAATAAATTTATAATAATTTTGAAAATTAAGTTTGTTTTTTTACATATTTATATTTACATTAAAATGTCTGAATTATATATATTAGTATAGATATATATTTATATTTATACATACAAAAAGTCTTAAAGCAGGAAATTTTTCTTTGTAGAATGATCAGCTGTCATTCATGGTTAACTTTTTTCATTTTCTCCTCTGATCTGTTATAATAAAAATATTTCTATATGTTAGTAAAATGATATTTATAGTTAATATATAAATTGAAATAAATTTATTAATTTATTGTGTAATTATATATAAAAAATAATATTACCTTGTTTCTTTTCGTTTTTTTGATGGGTCGCTTGGAGATACAATTTGAGGATGCGATGGAGGAAGTTGATGCTGAGAACTAAAATAACAATATATAAAATTATATAATAATTAATAATATATAAATATATATGTTGAATCAAATAATCTAAAAATCAAAAATTAAAATATAAATAATAATATACCTTGATTTTATTTCTTCAATGATAGGTTCAGTAAAGGTCAGTTGTTTTTTTGCAGTTTTTTTACTTCCTAACTGAGGTGTCTCTGGATCAATAGAGATTAATGATAGTGGAATTTCTTCGAATGACGTTGTTGTCGGTGTAGGTAATAACATTGGTTGCATATCATCATCAAATATTTTTACAATCACTGCATCAATGAAGGCACCTCGCAGACGAAATTGGATGACAAATATTTTTGATATACGTTTCAGTTGGTTCAGGATAGGAGGGATAATAATTGGATCGGTGTATCCTTCTTGGATCGTCAGGATGGAACATGGTTTATTTATTAATGATTGGATCATTTTTCCAAACATGACGATATTTATCTCTCCGGTGCCGTCTTCAATTCGTGCATTAATTTTGTACCTGTTGAAAAAAGTTAATATTTATTTAATTTTTAATTACTTTGATATTGATATATGTTTTTTTTTTTATAGAGATAAAATATATTACCAAGTGATTGGTATTGTGGTCAAATGTCCATGACTATCACACCACCATGATGTCCCTGATTGTTTTAGTTGTCTGTAACATCTTGGACATGCATTGTAGAACCAACCTTGGCGAATATCAAGTTCAGTAATGGTCGCTTTAAAAGTGAATTTTGTCTCCTATTTGATGAAATAATGTTAATAATGTTGACTAAATTATTTTTCTTATTTTATACATATTAATTTAATATTTACCTGATTTTGATATAGATTTAAAGCTTGAAGTTCCGCAATTGTTGTTCGGTTGGTAATTTTTTGTTCTTCTAATGATAACGGTTGTTTTGTTAATCCAGTAATAAAATCGATTCCTTGGATAGAATGACTGAATCTATAGAAAATCAATATATTAAATAAAGTTAGTCCTTTTTTTTTTAAATTAGTAAATATAAATAATTATAATAATTTATGAGTGAAAATTTATAATACCTTGTTTTGATTATTTTTGGTTTCAGCAATGTCTGGATCAAGTTAATATGAAGAACCAGTAGTGCTTGCGACATAAAGTCCACATGTATATGTATAATTATAATAGTTAGTGTTTAATGATATAAATTTTTAAATTTTTTTAACTTAAGATAATGGGATTTTTTTTTTAATTGCTGTATATATACTTACCCATATATTGTTTGACCGCCATTGTTGAAAATACTATTACGACTGGTTCAGGCATTGTTTGGATTGCATTTTCGTCAAAGTTTTCTCCAAGTTCTCCCCAGAGAGTGACATTGAGCGTTTCTTCTCTGTTGAATAAAATAAATACAAATAAATAATATATCAATAATAAATTATGAAATTTTTAAAAATATGTTTTTAATAATATATTATTTATAGTTACCTGATATTTTGAATAACGACACTTCGTCTTTTTACTGATCTATCATTTATAATAGATTCTTCTATACCTTTGATGGAGATAATGTGACCAATCACATCTAACATAATATAATAAGTAAAAAGTCATTAGTTATTATTTTGTACAGAATTAATTTATTCATTATTAATTACAGATTAACAAATATGAATATCAAAAATAATTTACCTGATAGAAGATCATTGATGTCGACTTTTGGTGTAAGTTGATCAAACTCGACAAAATTAAATTTGAGTTGAGGTATTTCCGGTATATCATCCTCAATGTTTTTGAAAACTGTAGATCTTGTAAATTGCAACATCGCTACATGAGGAACGATCTTGTACCTTGGTTTGTTGTTTGTGATGAAGAAGTTGCTGATTTCATATATATTGCCTATTTGTATTTTATTTGTTATGAATTCAGCATCTTTCGTATGAATAAAGCTGTGTATTGCCTCATCCTATATTAAAAAAATATATATTAATTATATATTAAATAATAATTAAACATATTTTTTATAGGCATGATAATATTAATGAGAAATGAAATGAGTTACCTGTTTGTCAACCAATAAGCAGTCAAAGCTTATTAGTTTTCCAGTTTTGTAATCTGTGTTTCTCCATAGCCGACATACTCAAGCGCATATTGCTTGATATGTCTCTCCTGGTTTCATTACTCATATTGGACTGAATATTTTCTATAAATAGAAACAATATATATATATATATAAATATATGTTTTAAATTTTGAGGACTACAAATGTTGTTGTGTTGTAAAATATATTAAAACAAAATCAATATTACTTCATTTTTTTAACATATATTTATCATTTTTGATGAATATTGTGTAATATTTCTTTATAAACAATGTTTTTAACATAATTTGAATATTTATTAATTGAATCATGTATTAAAATATGTAATTCTTTTGGTGAAGTCACTCTAGATAAAGCAACATATAATTGGCCATGATTAAAAATTTCATCTTCTAAATATAATCCGACTTTATTAAGAGATTGGCTTTGACTTTTATTTATTGTCATTGCATAAAAAATTTTTAAAGGAAATTGTCGTCTTTTTAAAGTAAAAGGTCATTTTAATTCACGAACTGTCATTTCTATTCTTGGTATATAAACTTTTTCATTTGTATCATTAGAGTTAATTATGCGTCCTTCAAAAATTTTATTTGTTAATTGTGTAATAATTATTCTAGTACCATTATATAAACCCATTGATTGATTAAGATTTCGCATTAATATAACAGGAATTCCAATCTTGAGTTTTAATTCATGTGGAGGTAAACCATTGAAATTAAGAATATGTAAAAATTCAGTAGGATATAAAAGATTTAATTTTTCGACATTTCCAGATGATGAAAGAATAATATCACAACTGTAATAAATTTTTATATCTGTAGGTACTAATGATAATATATATTTATTTATTTCATCAATTGTTTTATTTTTAGGTGTAATAATCGCACGTTGTTTTAAATAATTAATATTTTGAAAATTATTATGAAAATTATCATATATTGTTGTAGAAATTTGTTCAATAGAATTTGTATTGTATCGTATCAAATATTTCTCAGGTATCTTAATCCAGGTAGCATGTTCATTTTCTGGATCTTTTATTCCATTTGCTGTTCCATCACCAACATTTAAAATCTATTCTGAAAAATTAGTAATTTCTATTTGTTTTTCAATAGAGTAATTATTTCTTTTTAATCGCATATTTTCTGTTAAAGTAAGTATACGAAAATATGGCTAAAGATAAGAAATATTTATAGTTACACCAATAATATTTTCTTTTATGTCATTTGGGATAACATGTAATATTTGTCTAAAATCACCACCTAAAATAACTGTCATTTCCCCAAAAGGATGATCAAAATTATTTTTTAAGTCTTGCATTGTTTTATCTAAAGCTTCAAAACAATATTTGTTAGTTATAGGTGCATCATCCCATAAAATTAATGTGATATTTTCTATTAATTTTGCTAATTGAGTAGATTTTTTTTATTTGGCAAGTTGAGAATTCATCAATTGAAAGAGGTATATGAAATCTTGAATATGCAGTTCGACCTTTTGGTAACAATAATGATGCTATTCCAGATGATGCTACAGCTAATACTATTTTACCGTTTGATCTAATTTTACTGATAATAGTATTCCATAAGTATGTTTTTCCTGTACCTCCATAACCATTTATTAAAAATAGTTTATTATGTTTATCTTTAATCGCTTTTAAAATTTCGTTATAAATAAAATATTGTTCTTCATTTAAATTTTGTACTAAATTGATATTTTTCTTCTTTTAATTTATATATATCATAATTGAGTTCTTCCCTTAAAAAATTATTGTTTAAATCGTCAATTAATGATCCAGTTGAAAGTAGAAGATTATAATGTGTAAAGAATATGAATTTAAATTTAATAATTTTTCTAATTCATATAATACATAATTATATAATTCATTTTCTGGAATTTCAAAATTTAGATTATTAAATAATTATCTTATTTTGTATAAAATATCTTCACACATTAATTTCCAATGTTTTTCAAGAAATTTTGTTGGATTAGAAATATTACAAAATAATAATATAATAACAAAAAGTTGTCGAAGTTGAACAGATATTGACCAAAATGATGCTTCTTTTATTGATTCATCCCATTCTTTATCATCTCCTAATAAACCTAATGCATAGCAAGCCATTTGATTTGTAGGATAAACTATATCATTCACTGTTCTAAGTGATTCAAAACTTGTTGCTCCTTTTTGATGATTCAATAATAATTTTAAGTAATACAACTCACTCGAACCTGGATAAATATAAAATGTTCTTCCTATAGTATAACCATTTTGTCAATAAGACCAAATTTTATTTTTATTATTCCATACCCATTTTGTTGGAAATTCTGTATAAGTAAGTTATTGAGCATCTTTATTAGTTTTATTAATTTCCATCCATTCTGTTAATGTTGTTTTTTGAATTTGTGGTTGATGTATTATATTCAGAAGTTGTTGATTTTTATTAAATGTGATGTTTTGCATATTTGGTAAATGAATAGAAAGTCGTTGAATAGCTGGATTTCTATAATGGATTGAATATTCAAATATTCTCCAAATTGCTTCATAAGGTATGATATATCGACAGTTAAGATAAGCTTTTATTTCATCGACCTCTTTATAAATTGTTGTTTCGTTATTTTTAGTAATAACATTATCTTCAATAACAGCTCGTATTCTATATGGACCTTTTGTTAAATATTTAATTAACATAGATTGATATCATATTTCAACATTAATATGAGCACTATATTTTAAGTATAATGTTCGATTATATGGAACAACATATCTATTATCAAGTTTAATACCTTCTTTCATAATATTAAATTTTGTATCTCTACGACGATAAAAGACTATACCATTTTCTTCTATAGTTGTTTTATTTTTTATTTGTTTTGGGAATTTTTTTGAACATTTGGAGTTTTTCATACATGGTGCATTTGTTTTTGCATACATGATCCATATATCATATATTCTGTTATAATTTTATAACCTAAATGATCTTTTATTGGATCTAGTATTTCAGCAGAAATAAATTTGTCTATTTGTGTAGCATTGTGATATTTATATTCAGGATGTAACCAAAATAACATATGACAATGAGACAAAACACTTTTTTGAAACTCCACCACATATCGATCTAGAGAAGGACAAAAAGTTAAATCAAAATGTTAGTTTTTTTAATTTATTATAATAAAAAAAATAATAATAATTAATAGTTTTTTTTTTTATGTAAGATAAATCAATTCACCTGCTATTATAGTTCCAAAAATATCACCTGATTTTATTGTAGTTAACAGATGATTTAATTTTATTTTAAATATTCTACTTATAATATATGGTCTGTCTTCAGGATTTTGTCCTGGAATTATATTTAAATTTCTTTTGATTTCTGGCCATTTGGGATTACATGTAAATGTTAAAAATATATCAGGATTTCCATAATGTCTACAAATCGCCATTGCATCTTGATAATTTTGAATCATATATCTTGGACTCCCAGTGTAAGATGATGGTAAAATAATTCTTTTTCCTATTGCTTCTGCGTTTGTATCACCTCTAATTATAGTATCTTGGATACCTTTGTAAATTTCAGATCTTAAATTATTTTGATTATGTCTAACATAATCTAAACGACCTTCTTCAATAGAAGCATAACTATCTACAATATATTGTTGAAAAAGTCGTCCAGCTCTAAGTAATGTATTTCCTTCATGTAATCGTTGTTGAAATTGACAAGCATAAAAGGATCTCATTGATATTCGATTTCTATGTGACTGTTTACCAGTAAAATTTGGATTTCATTCTATATCAGCTATATATCCATCTTCTCTATAAGGAAATAATAAGGGATATTGTAATGCCATATAAGATAGGTGAAGTTTATTAATTCTTTGTAATTCTCCAGTTTGACTATGAATGACTATGAATAAACCATTGTCTCCAATAATTAAACTACCTATATCTGTTGAAATTGGAAGATCATATTGTGTAATATCTTCTTGTCGTCTTCCAATTAATCTTAATTTCATTGATGGTATTTCACTATTTTTATAAACATCTCTAACGTTTCTAAAAAGTTATACTAACTTATTTGTTTCATCTAACATCATAATTAATTTTTTAACGATAATCTTATTTAAATTATTTACATCATTATTATTTGAGAAGATTGCTATTCTGTTTTGAATTTCATTTTCTGTATCATAAATATATAATTGAGTGAATTTTGGAGAATTATTATTAATTGGAAGTAAAGATCCAATTAGATGATGAATTTGTGTACTGATCTTAAAAATATATAGTCCAGATGACTTATTAATATCTGATTGAATATTTACTCCGAATGAAGTAAAAGCAAACATTGAATTATAAACTCTAATATTTTTTTCTAAAATTTGCACTTAAAAGTCCTCCATAATAATTTAAAAGTTCATCTAAAATTGGTGGTGTTTTTTTCCTTAAAGGTATCATATTTTTTTCATTTTGACAACATAAAGAAAATTTTGGTGGATATGTATTTTGTGTTTGTACATTTTTCCAAAATAGTGCTCCACAATATTGACATATACAATTACAATCTCCAATATCAATATATTCACTATTTAAATCTAAATAAAAAGTTTGTGTAAAAAAAAAAAAGGAAAAAAAATTATTAGTAAAAAAATTTTCTTAAATTTTATAATTGGAAAAAAAAAAGAATTTAAGATGAAGAAATTACTTTCTTCAATTGATGATAAGTTATGATCTAATTGATGTTCCTTCGTCGGTATTATGAGTTGAAGATAATTGAATAAATCTATTTCGAATACCAGTAATAATTTCTGTATTTAATTCTTCAAATTGATTCATTGGGAAATGTATATTTGTCGATATGGATGCTTCATTATCATTTGCACAATTTTGTTTTTTATAACGTTTTGAACGTTTTGAATAATTGTTATTATTATTAGTTTTTCTTTTCATTTTGCTTAATTTCATTTTTTTAATATAAATTATAAAAACAGTAATATAAAATATTGTTAACAGATAAATATTATCCATATAAAAGTGAAAAAAGAAAAAGAAATATGCAATTTATTTAGGGAAAAAAAAAAAAGAAACAGTAATATAATAATAATATTAAATATTAAAATTAAAAGAAAACATTCAGCATTAGAATTTTTTTCACTGTAATAAAATGTATTAATACATTCCAAATAAAAGACTATAAATAAGAAATTAAATAAAAAATTTGAAAATTTAACAGCAAGAAAAATTTAATAACTTAAATAAAGATAGTTAAAAAAAGTAGGAAAAAACTAATTAAATTTATAAATAAATGGAAAAATATATTTGATATTTAATAAATTTAATTTTAGAGAATAATATTAATATACAACATTTACAATAATCTACTTAATAAATAAATGTAAAAATATATTACATATTTAATAAATCTAATTTTAAAAAAATATTTATATGCAGCATCTATAATAGTTTAGTTACGATTATTATAAATATATTTTTTCTATAATAAAATCTATCACAGGGAAAAAAAAAAAGAAAAAAAAAAGATTTATATCTACTCATCTTGTTCTAAATTTATATTTACAAATTTTCATTGGATATTTTTTAATTTAAATTTTTAATTACACTTTTAATTTTTTGATATTATAATTTAATTATGTTAATTTAATTTTTAAATAAGTTAATTCAGTTCTTTTTTTTTTCTATGTAAATTTTTTTAAAATTTAACATTTTGTAATTTCTAAATATTATTTTATTTATGCAGTTTTATTTTACGTAAAATTAATTGAATAAAATATTACTCTTTAATTTATAGTTTAATTTATTTAGTTTTTTTTTTTCGTTGGTATATATGATATTGTTTTATTAACAAATTTTATTTACTTGTTAAATTAATTTTTTTTTATTAGGTGAACTCCTTTTTTTTTTTTTGGCCCACTAAATTTTTTTCAATTGAGTATTTTGTAATTCCTATATATATATATATATATATATATATATATATATATTTTTTTTTTTTTTTACCTCTAAATTTTTTTCAATTGAGTATTTTGTAATTTCTATATATTGTTTTACTCATGTAGTGTTATTTTACGTATTTAAAATTAATTGGAGTAAATTATTTTTAACTTTTTTAATATATATATTGGTAACTACAAACTTTTTATCAATCGTTCTAACTATACCATTCCGTACGGATGGGAAAAAATTTCTGGCTCAAAATTTACTTGTTGCTAGTATATAACAATTTATCAAAATGTTATTTTTTAACTTTTTTATGTTTTTTATGAGAACTTAGATTTATTTAATTAAATAATCAATAAATTATGTTTAGTTATGTTCTTAAACAAAATACAAATTTATACTCAATACAAAATTTAATATACATTAATAAAAAAACCTAATTCACTAAATTGTTAAGTACTGCTACTTTTTTTTTTTTTTGGGACACCTCCATTTTTTTGACAGAGTTATTCTCTTTAATAAAAACTTGCATTAACTAAATCAAATAATGAATAAATTAAGTTATGCTAATTAACCATTAAATATTATACAGGCAAAAAAAATTATCAATACAAATAAAAACTATGGAATTACATAATAAAAAAAGTTAAACCATACAATTAAAATTACAATAATTTCTAATCATAAAAGTATTTAAATACAGAAATTCTTATAATAAATTTAAATATTACAACAATATACTGAAAAAAAAAATTCCCCAGGTAAAAAGAAAAAAAAAAGGCAAGGAAAAAAAATCAAAGCACAGAACAACAAATTAAACAGGAATAATAATAATAATGGAAGATAATGAAAAAACAAAAAGTTAAATGTGCATTATACTAAATTATATACACTAATCTAAATACATAACTAAATATATAAATATACATAAACATATATACTACAAAAAATAACATAAAAACTTTTATTAAATATTTTATACTATGCTTAGATCTCATTAATATTATCTATTAATGATAGCCATAATACAATTCAACATCATCTTTGATAGCTACCAAGTATAATGTCTGGGAATGTGTCCAAAAAAAAAAAAAAAGGGCAAGTTTTGCATATGTTATCACCAAACACAGAAAGCAAATGGGAAAAATGGTGATAATAGATAAAAAGGAAAAAAAAAAACTTTTAAAATATTACAATAATATGAAAACAACAATATAATGAATACTATTATACGGTGACAAAAACATAATTAACACAAATCCCAAACACCCACGGCAATAGTAAAGATGGTCAAATAGTATATGTAACATATGCTATCAATAATATCAAATTCAACATCATATACCAAATTAAAGAATAAATCTGATATATGCATTATTATATAGTTAAATAGAGATCATCATAGCATATAAATATTCTAATCCAAAAGTTTTTGTTAAAAATATTTACACCAACAGAACACGAAAATCAGAATAGGAAAAAGGGGGGAAAAAAAAGAAGAAAAAAAGAAGGAACACAATACAAAACAGTGAATTTATCACATATAACATAATCATGTAACTTATATCAATAATATTCATAGAACATTTATAAATAAGAGAAAAACAACTTATACACTGTGGGAACAAAAAACGGCAAAGAAAAAAAAAACAGAGGAAAAAAACAAAACACAATAAAAAAAATTTAAATCTCTTTACAATATCATCATCATAATAATAAACATATTGAGATAATATATAAGTCAATAGGAAAACTTAGAAACAAACTATTAACAATATACAAAATGAAAACAGCAATCAAGACTAATTAAAAGTCTTAAATAAAAACAGTACCTGGATAACAGAGCAGGTTTGAACAGAGGCCAATTAAGATTCAAAGCAAAGCAGTTAAGAGAATTTTACAGAAGCATTAATAGTGAAGGAAAGAGATGAAGCAATAAATGAAGATAATTTGTTTATAAAAGAGAGGTAAGTAAATGAAAAGAGTCGGTGCAAGAGAGAGTGAAAAATTTTTTTGGAGATAACAAATAAGAGAAAAAATTTTACCATAATTAGTTGCATTAATGATAGAGTTGCAGCCAAAAAAATCTCAGTCAAAGTAATGATGAACAGTAAATTACAGACTTCTAACAAATCACATAATTACAAAAGAAAAAAAAAATAAAACAGATAATTTAGAAGCATTAAATGTGAAAGACAGAATTTAAATACTGTAATGATAAGCATAGAACTAAACAGTACAAAAGCTTAAGAATTCTTTCGAATCTAACTAAATCATCATATACTACAATTACTAAATTTTTCACCAAATACTTAGAACAAAATAAAAAATCATGATAATAAAATATCACACATACTAACCCAATTATATCAGAATTGCATAGAAAATCAACAAAATATTACACGGGGAGAAAAAAAGGCTAAAAATTACATATTTAGAAATTAACAGAGAAAAAATCCTCCATACTTGCATTTGTCCACTTTCTCACCATTGTCATCCCAATCTGCGAAAACCAATAAAAAAAAAATCAACAAAAGAAAAAAACGGGAAACAATACCGAAATAAAGTAAAACAAAAAAAAAAATTCAACATACCCAATCTTTTGTTTAGGTTTTTTACTCTGCATTTGTTTCCAAAAATGAGAAAAACAGATCAAAAAATACTCATACTAAAAAAAGGAAGAAACGTTTGAAGAGTAGAGACCGAAACCCAAGTCTGAGGGAGAGAAAAAAACCAAACAAAAACAACAATGAAGCCAAAAACAACATATTAAAAACTAAAACCTACACTTGCACCACAAAAAATGTACCGAAGAGAAACCAAAAAAAAATTAGAGTTTTGAGACCAAAAATCCATAATTTGAACAAAAATTTACACCTCCACTACAAAAACTGTACTGGGGGAAAAAAACCGAAAAAATCCCACAATAAAAAATTAGGGTTCCGAGACCAAAAACCCCAAAATCTGAGCAAAAAAAAAAAAGAAACAAAATCCTAACAAAAACAACAATGAAGCACAAAACAACACAATAAAGATTAGAATCTACACTTCCAACACAAAAAATGTTTCCCCAAAAAAAAAAATTCCAACATTCAAAAATTAGGGTTTGGAGATAGGGAAGAAAAAAAATCAAAAATCAAAACTTATCATTTCGAAAAAATCAAATAAAGAAAACCCAGTAGAAAAAATCATTCAAAAGTTTCCAAAACAAAAAACATTTCCCAAAAAAAAAAAAATCCAAGAACAATGAATAAAAACCAAACTTCCAAATCTGGAGAGAACAAGCACAACCAAACGAAAAAAACCATCAACAATACAAACCGAAACCAAAAAAGAGACAATGATCGGCCGAGAGTGCAAAAGAACCCCAAAATCTAGGGTTTGGAGGCCAAAAATCCAAAGAAGAAGAAGAGAGAGAGAAACAGAGCGGTAGAGAGAGAGAGGCAAAACATAAAATATAGAGAGAGAAAATGGAGGAGCATAATCGGCGGTGAAAGGTAGAAGACAAAGGGAAAAATAGGATTTGGAGAGCAAAAATTCCAAGAAGAACAGAGAGAGAGAGACATAACGGTAGAGAGAGAAAAAGCCAGAAAAAAAAATAGAGAGAGAAAATGGATGAGACAATGGGCGGTAGAAGGAAGAAGAGAAAGGGGAAAATAGGGTTTGGAGGGCAAATTCATCCATCCATTGTGGAAACAGCAACCGGCATGCATACAACCAAGGACAAAACCGTCTTCACAGCATTTCGGGGGCAAAATCACCCATTTACTGTGAGATAACAACCGACAAGCAAAGGCAGGAGGGCAAAAATATATTTTCACTGTACAACACTATACATTACTGTAGCAATAGGTGCGAAAACAAAAAAAAAAGGGAGGGGGGGGGGGGGGGAACACTGTTGAGTACTGTATAAAGAACAGTAAAAACCTCTTTCCTTTTAGTATAATAGTATAATATAATTGGAGATAAAATTTTTAAATTAGAATTTATTGATTTTTTAAAAATTAGTTATAAGTTTTATTGATTTTTTAAAAAAAGATAAAAATTAAGATGATAAAATATAATTTAATTAGAGTTAATTTTGAATACCAAATGAAGACTAAGACTATGATTTAAAGGTTATAATTTGGTTATCTGTAAGAAGAAAAAAAGTTATAATTGTGTCTGTAAATATAGTTTAACAACAATTTTATGTAAAAGCCCAGAGTTTGAATCATCCTACTCAATTAGGAAAAAATAAAGATTATATATAATTAAAATGATAGACGGTTTACACGAATTCTTGGGGTGTTTGGTGTTCCAGTTTAGATTATAATTTACAATTTAATTTTTATATTTTTCTGAAAAATCAATTTCAATTTTACTATTCATACAGTTATGTAATTCAAATTTTAAAAATCCATAACTTTGGATATACAAGTCCAAATGAGATGACTTTTTTTTTTAAATTAGAAAAATTTCACGATGGACGAAACAAGCTCTATATTGATTTTTTTTCCGAACACATTTTAAGTTTTTTTCACTTTTAAACTCCAATAATTCAAATATCTCATCAAATAAACAATTTAATTCAAATTCAAATATTACAATCCAAATTTTAACACCAAACGCATATCTATATATTAGGTACAAATACAATATAACCTCTATATCTAGAAAAACATGATTTGTCATTTTATATCTTTTTATAATATATTGATAAAAGTATCTTTCATCTTACAAAATTTATTAAAATGACTATATTACTTTTAAATTTAGTGATTTATATGTGTGTATATATATATTAAAGAAAAAAAAAGATTTTAACAACCTATCATTTTAGGGTAATTTTACTATTTTACCTCATTAATGGGGTAAAAGTTTTCGACCACCAGATATTATTTAAATAGTTCAGATGTCTATACACGTGAATTTTATTGTGCATCCAACTACAGGGGATTACAAAACAATTACTATTAAAAAAAAAAAAAAGTCTTTGACCATTCCTCTGTGTTCGTTCAACGCCGACGGCAACCCACCCTCACCTGCGACGGTGGCCAAACCTGACAACAGGAAATGTCGATCTCCTCTACTCCTCTTCCGACTGGCGAAGAAACAATCCAAACCAGATGCCACACACTCACGAAGACCCACAGAGGCAAATTGCTAAGTCATTGTGATTCTTCTCCTCATGGGCGGCAATTCATGGTCGTGGAGGCTGCAAAAGTTGTGATCCACGGTCGGAAGACATTTGCGAACAAAGTGCGAATGGGGCTAAACCTCCGTTGCGAGTGCACGATGCTATGACTAGCCACCCAAATCCGTGACCACCCAGCGTCAGCCACCTCGCGAACCACCCACCATGCGGGTCCCATAGATCCGGCAGACTTAATCAATAATGATCACAATTAGTGCAATCTTAATTATGAATTGTGAACATATATCTTGGAAGCATAATTTAGTGAATAGCTGTGAATATTAACTTGACAAGATAAAATCCATTCATTCTTTATGAAGTCAGCTGAATAATTCCCTTAAGTGTCAATTCAGGTCTTGAACATCAAGAGTACTCAATTTATGATAAGATCATAAATATATAATTAATTAAAGAATCAATGAGACTTAAAGATAAATATATAATAAGAGAGGTTAACTGATTGTGAAACCTTCTAATTGTGAATTGTTTATATGTAATTTTTTTGTATGTAATGATTACATCAATGGACTATTCAAATTCTTTGAATAAATTATATTTAAAATTTTAAGAGTTCAATTCCAAGATTATAGTGGAGTAACTTTTGAATTAGTAAATTTAATATGTTTATAAAAGAGTATAATTAATTGTCGAAGCTTAAAATTATAAGGTCATAGTTTCTTGTGTCGTCTCCCTAATATTATTTGGACATGTAAATTTAATGGGCTTGATTAATTTAGAATTGGGATATAATATATAGCATATTTTGTAGGTACTGTTGAAATTCAAAGTATATATCTTAAAAGATGATATATTATAATATAATTTTATTTTTTCTTTAATATAAATTATATATGCATTTCCAATTTTATCCCTCTCTTCAATCTCTCTCTCCTTGCCACGCTCACTTATCTCTCTCTTTCAGCAATAGCAATACACACACACACACACACACACACATATATATATATATAAATATATGTGTCTTTCCCTCTAGCTACAAAGGTGCTGCTCCTATGGCCGTCATGATGACGGAAGTGAAACTGTCGCAATCTCCTGACGGCAACGGCACTGGCGATACCGCTACGATCACGCTAATCTAACAACCACTTAATCACTCGCCGTCGCGAATTTATGAGTTGCGGGAGCTTGCAAGACGAAGATGACGTCTTCTGGTGACGGAGCTTGCGGATGAGACTCACGATGACATCGGCGGCAGAGACAACAACTGTGACAAGATGATGCCAATGACTACGAGGAGACGACGATAGCGATCCAACAGAAACGGCAATGACGATGGCGACAATCATCCGACGATGCCTGCAACAATGGAGATGTACAGAAGAATGAGGTTGAGAGAGAAAGGGGAGGAAGGAGGGAGGGAGGAGGAAGAGAGAGAAAGGGCATTTTATGATATTATGTGTAATAATAGTATGAATATGCTTTTTTTTTTTTTTTTTTTAAAAGAATAGAATCTGTTATTGTAAGCAGAAAGTGTATAATACAATACCAGTTTCTATAGGTGGAAGTAAATCCTCCAATCAATAAGCTCATCATCTTTAATAAGAGCATCTAAAAAAAATAATATGCTAGACACATGTAACCATAGGACAGTCCAAACTCATTATAATAATAAGAGGAATTGTTCGAAGAGTCCAAAAACATATGCCATATATTAACATGTTTAAATTATTATGCTATTATTTACTATTAGAGTAATTGGCCCAAATAATCCGTGAATTCTTTAAAAGGAAATGGGTTGATCCTTTTTTTTATTTTTTTGCCAAGATGACCCTGAACTCTTAAAATGTTGGCCATTTTAGTCATTTCCATCAAATTCCATTAATTTCTAACAGAATGAGATGGTATTTTAGTAATTTATTAATAATTAATTAAAAAATAAAAAAAATAAAAAAAAAATAATATCTTTCTCTCTCCTCGAATTAAAAGTACGGCCAAGATCAAAACTGGGGTCAGGGCAAGCTCCTCTCTCTCTCTCCATCTCCTTCTCTCTCCATCTCCCTCCCCCCTTTCTTTCTCTCTATTTTCTCAGATCCGTGGATGGGGGTGGGGGGCTTTGGATTCGGTTTTTAGGAAGGGGGGGTTCGGGAGTCAGGGGTCCGAGATTGATGATAGAGAGGGCCAACGGCTCTGGGTTTGGTTCGAGGATTAGGTCTGGGTTTGGTTCAATTGGGGGGGCTAGGTTTGGTTTGTGGTTTGGTTCGGTTGAGGGGCCAGATCGGGGTTTGGTCCCAGAGGAGATGGCACTGGGTCTGGTTCGGGGTTTGGGTCTGGGTTTGGTTCTATTGGGAGGCCAAATCGGTTTGGTCCGAGGGGAGGGGCAGGGGCCCATATCATATCGGGGTTTTTAGGGTCAGGGTAGGAGGGCTCGTCATCAGAGTTGGGGCCGCCTGGGTTATTGGATTTTTTTTTTCTGGGGGCAGAGGTCACCATGGTTGTGGAGAAGAGTGCCTAGGTTTAGGGGGGTAAAGGGAGAGGTCGCCATGGTTGTGGAGAAGAGCACTTGGGGTTCAGAGGGCCTAGGGGTTGTGGTGCATGACTACGTTGGCGAAGGGGGGTTGCTGTAGTGGCGCTACCCGTATTTAAGTTTGTGGAACCTAAATCCGGGTTGCGCCACCTATTCATGGAACCAAAGATTTGATCAAACGATCAAGACCTTCGGTTTTGAGCAGAATATTGATGAACCTTGTGTTTATAAACGTATAAAGGATGGTAAGATGGTCTTTCTGGTTCTCTATGTTGATGATATACTACTCATTGGGAATAATGTAGGGAACTAATCATCAGTTAAACTTTGATTGTCTCAACAGTTTGACATGAAGGACTTGGGAGAAGTTGATTATGTTCTAAGAATTTGTCTCTTTAGAGATATAAGGAACAAAATGATAGTTTTGTCCCAAGCTTCATACATAGATAAAATAATTGAAAAGTTTACAATGTAAGAGGCAAAGAAAGTTACTCAACATTTTATTAATGCTTTACTCTTTCATTGGATGCCTATCCCAAGATACTCAAATATCTTAAGAGAACGAGAAACTATATACTGGTATGATCTGAAGGGGACCTAAGACCTGTAGGATATATGGATTCAGACTTCCAAACTTGTAGGGATTCGAGGAAATCGACTTTAGGATCTGCGTTTTACTTGGAGAAGGCGCCATTGTATGGAGAAGTGTGAAACAAGGTTGCACTGCTGAATCTACGATAGAAGCAAAGTATGTGGCTACGGCTGAGGCTTTTAAAGAAGCGGTTTAGCTTCGTAAGATTTTTGAAGACCTTGAAGTCATTCCAGGTGTTGACAAGTCTATCACACTTTATTGTGATAACAGTGCAGCTGTTGCCAACACAAAGGAATCGAGGCACCATAAAAAGACCAAACACATAAATCGGAAATACCATATAATTAGAGAGTACTTAGAGGATGGACTAGTGGATGTATGTAAGATCGTGTCCGAGGACAATATTGTTGATCTCTTTACTAAGACTTTGGTGACTAGAAGCTTTGAAAGGCACGTAGAGGCAATGGGGATGCGAGACATGACACATTTACTAACATAGGGCATGTGAGAGATTGTTGGAAATGCCCTAAGAGTGAAAGATATTTTAGTTGTATTTCATTTATTTTAAACTGATTAATAATATATTTGAGGTTTTTTCATTATATATTTGCTATACTGTCATCATCTAGTTTTAAATGTTAAAGTAAATGTAAACAAATATGACTCATTGACTATTTGGTGTTTAAACTGTTAGAATGTTGCATGCAATGGATTTTTATATGTGAAAAGACAACGTTCTAAAGTAAGTACATAGTCTAAATCTATAGTCCGTAGTATATGGGGTTAGAGTGAGCATCTAACTTATATGAAAACTATTATGTTATCTAATGCCAATTAGGGAGATGGATTGTCTTGATCTGGAGCAAGCCGACTCTCAAGTAAAGACATAGATATATTACCTAGTGGTGATAATATATTGGACTGGACCAAAATGTAATTAATTTATAAGTACGCTTGATTAGATTAACTCACTTTTGACGTTCATTAAGTAATAATCTTTATCTTAAGTAAATAAATGACTTCATGTTTATGACTTGTATACTTTGATGTTCCAAAGGCTAAAGTGTCTCGGAGTTGTATGCTATTAGACTGGTTCGTTGTGTATATGACTTATAGTCGATGTGAGCTTTGCTTATAGATATGGAATCATAGCTCTTATAAAGAGTAAAGGTTATCATCTTAAAAGGTATTATACATGAAGTGAAAATGGATGAGGCCTTAGGTCGTTTGCTGGGCATATGACTAATTATTTACTTTGGGTGAATAATCATTTTCCTGTTGGATGTATAATGGATCTTTAAGATAGAGTGATCAAAAAGTTAAACGAACTTTGACTTTAAATTGATCATGGATATCATATAAGGATGTTACATATATGACAAGGTCATTGGACTGCGGTTATATACTGGCTTATGTAATACGGTATATAATTGGGAGTGCAGTTTCAAGTTTATAATGGCATGATTTTGAAACTAATAATTATATAATTAATTTATTTGGTATAGAATAATTAATTACATAAATCAATAGAGCCCATATTATATATATGTCCAATTGATTTCTTTATTAGCTCAATATAGTTCCTTAACGGATGGTAATCAATTGGGATATTCATTATGACTTTAATTTATTTAATTCAAATAAAGTTGTCATGATTTTATTTTGAATTTAAATTGGAGTGATGGAACACTATCCATAGAGATAAAATCATAAGATAATTGGAGATAAAAATTTTGAATCTCCTAGACTATTGTGGGTGATTTTTCTGTTTCTCGAACAAGAGAAAAAAAATGCATATTAGGGAAGGGGGAGAGAGAAAAATATTTTTCAAGTGTCCTATTCGAACTCAATTTCTATCAAGTCCATTCACTATAAATTAGACTCTAAAGGCTCCTATTTTATTTAGATCACAGACTATAAGGTAAGCGAGCTTATTATGTTTCTCTCATTATAGTCATAATAAGCTACAAGAGTTCTGGTTGTTGAAAGGAAAAAGCCATGTATGAATATTGATCAAGAGACCGAATGTCCACACACTCTACTATCCGGGAATTAGAGAATAGTAAAGAAGGCTAGTTGGTTGAAGCTTTCTTTGATCACATCCTTCGGCATTCCTGTTATCTTCTCTCAAGATACGTAAATTGTAGAATAATTTATTGTATATGACAACATGAGTTAGTACGATCTTAAGAAAAATTTTTAAAAATTCCGTTGCATTAATTACCCAATTTTTCTACATGGTGCACACACATACGCACGTCCCTAGGAGGAGAGGTGGCCAATTTATATATTTTAATTAATTATGTAAAATAAGTAGAATCCGATTTAGGTAATTTATCCATGCTTTATAAATAGATGATTCATACCAATACTGAACTTTTGGCTACCCTAGTGAGAACAGTTTTCTTATTGTACTCTTTGCAATCATGTGTTGAGAACTAAAGCAAAGAATATCAAAATCATACCCATTGATAGAGACGCCCACACATCCATTCATCTAGTACTGGAGATAATGTTTAGAAGATCTAAGGTTTCAAGACGGTTGAATAAAGTGATGTTATCAACCTAATCGAACGATGGCAAAATTCCTAATTTTATACATGATATGCATACTAAATTTATTTGTCTAAAGAATAATGGAAAGATTTTATGAAAATTTTTGTCATACATGATCCAATCATATATAACGTTTTCACAAATTCTGCAATTTATGATTTTTGAAACCAATACAACTTCCTCTTTCCGAGCATGACAACTCTCATTGCTGGAGTTAAACCTCATCCTCCCCCTCTCTCTCAGATATCTCCCACGAAGGTTGCGATAGCGAGAGATGAGACAACCAGATCTCTTGCAACGACTTCGACTTGTTTACCTACTTAGGAGTTCCCCCAAAATTCAATTTTTTAAAAAGTTTGCGTAAATTCTCTCCGACATCTTTGCAGTGCTTTCTCTAGTCATCGCCGAGCTTATCGTCTTCTCCAGTGATGGCTAAAAATTTCTTCCTCTCACGATCTAGGATCTCAATTTAAATTCTAGTAAATCTCATTTTAAATCAATGTAAATGCTTGTAAAATAATACTTGTAAATCAATGTAAATTCTTGTAAATACTTAATTGTAAATCCAAACTTAATAATTGTAAATCCATGTTAAAAAGAATCTCAGAACCAGCCTATGTTCTACTACCATTGGAGAAGAAGCTTCGCAATGCCGAATAAGTGTTTCATCTACTGAGAGTCGCAACGGAGTTCCGATCTCCCTCGAATGGAGCATGGAGCTTTATCGACGTGACATCTCCATAGATCCAGTGGAGAGTTTGATAATACATTTTACAATGGATTGACAAAATAGTTTCTTTGTAAATGTGGCTACAAGTAAATATGAGAAAAAAAAAACATTAAATTCGTAAATGATATTTATCAATTTGCAGAAAAAGTGTATTTAGTTGGTAAATCTGCAAATATTATATTTACTCATAAATTTTCTAATCAAGTTTTGCATGAAAAATTTAATTAGTTGGTAATCAAGTTTTGCATAAGTAAATATGATATCTACTTTATATCAATAGGCGCACCAAGACATTCTAAATTTCAGATATTAACCACATCATATAATAAGCGGGGTTGGATATCTACTCTGTAAATATTATATTTACACATATCCTAATATTTATTCTAAAAGTTTTCTAAGTCGAATTAATTACTTTGTAAGTAGCTTATTTTCTTTTACTAAATCTGGTTTTTACTCAGTTCGTAGTTTATTTTCGGGTAAATTATACGTATTAAAAACAAGATACATGTCTAATTTATAAAGTAATTATTGGATGGGTTTGTAAGATAGTCAGAAAATCCGAAAAAGTAGTTAAATTGAGTCCTTGATTACCAAAAAATTAAAAATTAAAAACAAAGTAAATAGTATTTGCTTCATAAATACGAGATTAACCATATTATATAAATACAAAAACAATGTAAATAAAGTAAATAGTAGATTTATCTTGTAAATATTAGATTTATTTTGTAAATATCAAATTTATGAAATAAAAATTACAAGATAAACTAATAAATAAAAAAGGGAATGTAATAAACAAAGAATTTCACCAAGTAAAAAAACAATCTTTAATCTTGGTAAGGAAAAACTTTATTTGGAAATATCATATTTACCTTAATTTACTTAGTAAAGAAATTATAAATTATTTGCTACATATTTGCATTTGCTAATTGCTTCTCTTTAGTTACATATAAAATATTTAATCAAAATTTTTTTAAAATCCCAGCATAAAAAGAAATTTCATACTGATATGAAATATTTCCCTAACATTTGAAAACCCTAGACCTACCATTAACCTTAGTGGTCGCTGCGGCCACCAAAAAGATCACAACGGAGAATACAACTAGAACAGACGACATCGTGGCATTGGAGAGCTGATACGACGAGCTGGTCAAGTATGACAGCAACAGCTGGTCATCCGCATTATTTCCGTTTGGGAGAGAGAAAGGAGCACATGGGTAAAACCAGAAATTTCAAACAATAAATTAAAAATATGCTACTATTTTGTACCCAAAAAAATATGATTTTCTTGAGAAAATTACCTTTTTTCATCTATTGATCAACATAGCACAAACTCCCCTATCTTGATTAGCATGACATAAATTTTAGTTTAATTTTGTGTCATGGTCTAACGTTACTTTTCGTATCATATTAGTACAATGATCTTTAAATTTATGTCAGCCAAGTACTTTTTCTATTTTTTCCCCCTCTTTCTCCCCAAGTATTCTTGTCGTTACAATAGCCCAACAGTAACAGTAGAAAAACATTTCAAAGTCCAATTTTCCTACTAAATTAATTTCAGAAACCAAACCCTTTGTTCTCTTTTGCGTGTTGTCACATCAATTTCCTTTTGCAAAACACCATTTTGGAGGGCAACGGACGTAAACTGTGGCAGCTTCTTAGACGTCTATCGATGAGGAAGGGAACTTGTAGTGGCCGGGATTCGCGAAATGTGAGGCTAGCTTCTGAGTTTCAATCTAGGCTTCGTGATGATATTGGCTGCCGGCACTAGGGCAGAGTTGCGGGAATGGATGACGGCTCTTGGGTTAGTTTTCCATGCAAAGGTCTATGGTACTTCATCTCGTCTTCTTAGGAAAAATATACCAACCACTACCATGGAATGCAACCTAGATTTAAACTCATTTTTCAAACACTTTTATGTTTTTACTACAACCTTCTTTCATAAAACTTTGAATATATTATTGAGTAATTGGCCTAAATAGTCTCTGAATTCTTTTAAAGTGACAGTTTGGTCCCTGTTCTTTTTTTCTTTTCTTTTTTTTTTTTAACCGAGATGACCCTAAACTCTTATTTTTTGGCCGTTATGATCGTTTCCAAATCCGTTAATTTCTAACAAAATGAGAAGGTATTTTAGTAATTTACTAATAATTAATTAAAAAAATTAAAAAAACTTATAAAAATGAAAATCTCTCGCTCTCTCGTCCCCCCCATGTGGGTTTCCGACACTCACGATTTGGGTGTCGGCCCCCTTGTGCCGATGAGCTCTCAAGCCCCCCATCTGTGTCTCCGCCTTCCCCCCCTCCCCCCCCCCCCCCCCCCACCGCCGGCAATTTGGTCTCAGTTGGCTAGCCCAGATCTCGGAATGCCTAACTCAAAACGCCGTGGGCAGGGAGCCATAGGGGGGAGGAGAGATAGCTGCCAAGAGCTAAATCGGGGACACTAGGAACTCAAAACGCCATGCGGGGGAGCCGCAGAGGGGGGGAACCTAGAGAGAGAGCCACCAAGAACCAGGTTAGGGGCGCCACGAACTCAAAACGCCATGGGCGGGGAGATGCAAGGGGGGCGAATCCAGAGAGAGAGCCGCCAAGAACCAAATCTTGACCTTTGGGGGATAAGTGGGGGCCAAGTACCAGTTCGGACTTTGGGGCGGAGAGGGTTGCGAACCCAGATTTCAAAGTGAAGGGGGGGCGAGAACCAGTTCACAACTTTGGATTGTGGGGATTGGGGGGGGGGGGGGGGGGGGTGGGTTTGGGAACATCGGGTAGGGTGGGGCAAGTAAGGGGCCAAGAACCAGTTCAGACTTTGGGGCGAGGGAAGGAAGGGTGCGAACCAAGATTTCGCAATTGGGAGGGGGGGGGAGAAGAACCCATATCGTAACTGTGAGGGGGTAGGGACGACGGTCGGAGATGGAGGCAGTGGGGAACCTGTCTACAAAGTTAGGTAGAGAGAGCAGGGGGAGGGAAGGGGAGGGGAGAGAGATAGGCTTTTGAGATATTAAGGATATTTTAGTATTTTTATTATAAAAAAAAGATCATTTCAACAAGATTTTATTAAAAATTTAACGAAATTTAATAAAAATGACTATAATAACCAAGAAAATAAGAATTTAAGATCATCTAGGTTAAAAAAGAAAAATAAGGATTAAACCGTCACCTTTAAAAGAGTTTAAGGATTATTTAAATCAATTACTCTTTATTAATTCAAAAGTGCATTTGAACCTTAGATACCAAATAGGAACTTAATTTTAAAGGCCCGATTCCCAAAAAATCAGCATTAACATGACTCTCGAAAACGGACAGACTTTGTCTGAAAAATTAAATAGAATAAAATCGGGGCAAAGTTGAAGGAGTAGAAGTGAAATACAAGGTACTCCTTTCGCAGGGAACCTGGCCAGAGGAAAGCCAATTAGCGCATTCATTCTCTGTCCTCCACTCTACAGATATTATCTTGAGAGAGAGAGGAAAAACAAAAAAAACAAAAAACAAAAAACAAAAAAAACATAAAAACAAAAAACAAAAAAGCAAAGAGTAGAGCTACTACGTACAATAGTATTCGCCAATGTCAAACCTGCATATGATTTTTGTTTTTTTTCCCACACAGTCTTGTACATTTAGAGACCTCATCATATATACGTTACACACACACACCCACAAATAAATAGTATTCAGGAATCAGTAAAAATTAAAAGCTGCTTCCTAACTAAATGGTTGAACAAGCTACTTGATACCGTGGTCATCCACGCATGGCACTTCCATTAGTTTGAAAGGCCTCACATATTTAAAGTTTTAAACCTTCTCTTAGCTTTTAAAGAACGTTCCTCAACTAGGACTTTTCCTGAATAAAAAATTCATAGAGAAATATATACATATATATATGTAGTACCCCTCTAAATATACACTGACAGACATGCCCTTCTCTTTAAATCAATAAATATTATATAGTTAGACATGTAATTCATTTCAATCCTCCTCGTCTTCATCATGACTCAGGGAAGGGTAACCTGCAATTAAATAATTTATTCAAAATCTGCAATTTGGGATATTTTGTTTCAACCTATATATGTATTTATAGAGTAAATTGCACAATTACGCTCTAAACTATTCAGTTTTTGCATAATGCATCCTAAACTTTCAATTTTGACAAATTGTACCCTAAATTCTAGAACAAAATAGCAACTGAGATCCAATAGCTAACGGACATTATCAAATCAACGATTTGGGACATGAGATACCACATGACTTGGTTTGCAAAATGACGAGCTTTTAATCTCGTGTCCCAAACCGTATAGAGAAAAGAAGTGATATCCATATGAATTTCATTTCAAAAAAAAAAAAAAAAAAGTGAATTTCCAGCTTTGTCATGTAGGATAATGGTGTGATTTAAGAAAACTAATTATTACCCCAACTTGAGAGCAGTATCCGAGCTATCAAGGTCTTCGGGAAGCTCGGCTGAGTTGCAGATTCCAGTGATTGAATCAGATGACTGGCCTTGTTCACCTGAGTCTACATCGACTACAATTGCTCTTGCCATCTGCTGAGGAACTCTCACCGAAAAATTGTCATGAAAAAGAATGAAAAAATTAATAATAATAAAGAAATAAAGAAAGTTATTCGATTCCAATTGATAGTTACCTGTCTCATTCGGCGGTTGTCTTCGAGTAGCTGGATTCCCTACACATGTGGTGAGATTTAACTAAATTAGTTCGGTAACAGTTTAACAATGAGAAGAGAAAGACGTTAATTCTAAGATGTGCACAATTTTAACCAGCCAAATGTGAAGTTCAGTTATAAAAAAAAAAAAAAAAAGGGATAGAACAGATCAATGGATGCATGATCACTTACATTCTGATTGGTAAGAAAGAAAGAAAATGAGAGGGAAGAGAACATTTGAAGGAGAGAAAATGTGAATGAGAAGAAAAGAAACTAATCTAGCACGCAATATTAGTTTTGCACCTGACCTTCCTCTTCAGAGAATTGATTTCTTTTATAATTTGTTCATCCTGAAACACAGTAAAAAAAAAAAAAAAAAAAATCAAAGTCAGAGATAATTATGCCAATATTGTATTTTCTATTCCCGTAAAATCAATAAAACATGGAAAAACCAGAGTTGTAAAACCTTTTTTTCTGTGACACGACTTATGCCATTCTCAACCAATTTCTCTAGTTTCTTTAACTCCTCAAGGTTTAAATCTTCAAGATCTTCTCCCTTCATATGCCTGAAAATAAATATTTGTAAGAAAATAATATTGTTCTTTCAGCTATCTGTTAAGCTACAAACTCGTAATATGCATGAATTACTTAAATACCTAATCTCCCTTGTCTTCTGTTCATGTTGCTTGCTCAACGAGGCGTACCTCTTTCTCTTGCACGAAAACAACACCAAGTTATTATTATAATCTATGAAATTGTCTTGCTAAATCCTCTTCTTGTGATCAGGCTCTCTTAATGTGAGAGTGAGCAGCGGTTTAAAAAAGAAAAAGATTACTCATAGTATCCGACGTGCCATGCTTAAACACACAAATTTAGGCTTTTCAATCGATTTTTCATGAACAACCGAATCTTGCCATCCCTTGAAGAGGGAGGACACTTGGCATTAGTCCGCCAAAAGATATCCAAGTTATGTTGGCACCTACTCACTGCTCACTTTTCTATGCTAGCATTAGTCGGATCTTCTCATTTATCTCCTACTGAACAATTCACTTTTCAATTTTTACTTATAAAATATCTCCACCTTTTTCCTTCCATCCAGTTTTCTTCCTCACGACATATAGTGCAATGTTTATCTATAGAAGGTTGTTTTACAATGCCCCATGAACTAGGTTTGCCTTCTTAATGCTAAATGCATAATGCAGAATAAGAAACTGTTCTCCCATTTACTCGAATTAGGGTGCCTCGATTTGACATGTCTCTTGGTAGACTTAACATGACACTCAGAATAGAATTATGAGTGTGTTCAATAATCACAAGTAAAAAGGGAAATTGGTCTATGGTCAATTCTGTATGTGGAATTAACCATTATTTTTTGTTTAGAAAGAAAAGAAATGAAATTCTATCCAGATAAGGAAATATGTCATGGTTGCAGGAGTCTATCTATCACATATAGGCTTTCAAGACATCATCACGTAACCGTCGAGGAAAAGTAGGGACCTAAAAGATTGAATATCAAATTACCCGCTAACCAATAAAACATTAAAGAGAAATGACGGCCTCATAATACTATCATCAGAGTGTTAGGGATTGACATGACCCGGACCTCATTTATTCTTTCCATTTTCAGCAGTTTAAACTATCAAAATGGAATTTAACTAATCTAGGGTCGGTACACTGCTAAGAATGTATTTGGTAGGAGAGAAAAGTAGAAAGAATGAGAGGTGTGGAGGGATTATTAGTGGAAGGATTTTGACATTTATGGTTATTTTATAGGAGAAAAAGGAGGAAGGAAGGGATTAGAGTGGGACTCCAAATCCTTGCAAACATTTCAATCTTGATATCTCCTAAACTGGAGAAACTATTGGTGGGATTTCATACCAAACAACATAAGATAAAGGACCTCTCCCTCTTTTTCTATTTATCTCACTTAAGTGATCTACTATTCCCTCCTTCATAGCAAACATACCCTAAAAGTGAAAGGAGGCATCTCGTAAGTTTTCCTAATTATTAGTTCAAAAGAGTTGGGGGAACCCAAATTTATATTAATTTGGGAGAAAGTAGACTCATATGACCTGAAGACGGTATAATGTATGCTTTTGTTCAGCCAGAAGATTGAAGCCATGAATGACGTATTGAAATTCAGAGAAGATCAACTCTTATTAGACTTATTGTAAATGTTGATACATGTTACAACTCGACCCAGATGAGGTTGACACCCCATCTGACATAAGAGTGGGATCGGCATCCTATCTGACATGGAAGAGTTGAAATCTCGACCAAGATTGTGTTGGCATCTTTGTTGGCAAGGGAAAGTTGAAGCTGAAGACAAGGTATCCTTTCTTAAAACGGTAGAGTAAGGTAGAGTTAAGCTGAAATGGGAGATTGGATTTAGTTTAGCACCCTAGGTGACGGGTGAGTTTGGCCACTTATTTGTGTCCTCAGCATATTCTTTTTCATCGCAAGAATTCTAGTCGGCTCCATTTACAGTGTCACATAAGACTATCAAATACAGCTACATGAAGGTACCCAACTTGAAAAATCTTAAAGGATGAGAGTCAAGTTGGTATTTGAGTTATTTGAATTCCGAGAATTTCGGGATTTCCACCTAGAGATTTATCTTTAGTGATTTAAAATGAAGATAAAAGATGGCAATCGAGATCTATGGGCTCCAAGATCGTTATCTATTAAATTTACTCAAATATTTTATATGCATTTTTAATTATTTCAAGATTATTTCTTAGAAGGGTATAAATAGCTTGCATGCCTATAGAAGACCTTAATCACTTTTTGGCAATTACAGCCCCCAGTTGCAAGTGATCTTTATAATGAAAACACTCCAGCATTAAAGAGGATATAGCCATTTTTTAGAAGGTGAACCTCTATAATTCTTGTCTTCTCTAGTTTTCTATATTTTAATTTATTGTTCTATATGAGAGATCATCCGTGATGAGATTACGAGCAAATTCTTTGTTACTAGTGAATTTTCACCGTCAACAATAAACATTACATAGAAATCATCTTTAGAGATCACTTACAAAATGAAAGAAAGATTTCCCACTTCTGAAGGTCATAGGTAAAGGTGTCCAATTTTTATGATTTATGACTATTCTAGCATAACTTTCGTTTACAATTTGGTGATAAGTTGACCAAGAAAACTTAAAATTCTACTGTGTTTTCATGAGCATGTTACTTATAATCTGGTCAAATTCTATCAGTTTCTTGTGGAGATTTTGAACTTACCAACTTTGGTAATTGTTCTAATTTCCCGTTCTTTTTTTTCCCCTTATAATATGTCATTAAATCATGTTTACAATCCTTTCAAAAAAAAAAAATCATGTTTACAACCAGCAATTCTTACCACTTAACTAGTCACTACTATTATATAATGGTCAGTTTTGCTTAGTTTCTAGCTTTTCAATGTTTTTATCCACAAATTTAAGGACACATAATGGTTTTAGAATTTTTTTTTTTTTATAGATAAGAAAAATACTATTAAAAAACGAAAAATACCTTGCAAACTGACAGAAAAAACCAAAACCAAAACTTGAAAACAAGCAAACAAGGCAAGAAAAAAGTAACCTAACTAGGAGAAATTGTTAAGATTTTCTCAATTTAAAACCCCACTCTTTACAAGTCCTAAACTCGTAAATGTCTTTTTCTGTTTAGAATCGTTGTACAATTTTCTTCTCACAAAACTCCAACCCTGCTAATTTTTTCTATGAACTAAGAAAACAACTTCCATCTCTTTACGATCATGTTGCATTCAACATCCACTTCAAAGTTTCAAAGTAATTAGTTGTTGAGATCTAGTAAACAGGTCTTCAACCAATTTCACAGTTTTACTCCCATCCTCACAGTATTCTTCATACAGACTCTCTCAAACACATTTTTGCTATATCACTTTGTCAAGTTTATTATACTACCACTTTTCTTAGCATTTGTTTTCTTTTTGCTGCGCTTGGCTTAAACGTTTTCCTCAGTGATTTGGCTTGACGTTTCTCTAAGCTCTATGTGTGATTAATGGACATTTTGGTTTTTTCAAGTAGAAAAGGGAGGTTAATGAATTCACACGTCATTTTTGTGACTAAAGAGTTGTTTGGGAAGCATCCAAATGGTAACATTTGGAATGAAACATTTGAATGAAAATATTTGAACAGAATAGTGCAGAAATGTTTCAACAAAATTTAGGGGTCTCCATTCACAATTTTCCTTAAAAAGTGAAATGGACCATTTAGATGTTTCATTTCAATTATCACTGCCAAACACATATTTGAATGTGCAATTCAAATGGAATTGCACAAATGCCTCTCCCAAATGCAATTAAAATGACACATTCAGATGCTCCATCTAAATGGTGACTGCCAAACGCAGATTCAACTTGCAATCTAAATAGAAATGTTCAAATGTAGCCAAATCCCCCAAACACGTGTAAACTTTTATGTACTCGTTTTAGGTTTTTAGTTTTTAGTTTTTTATTTTTTATTTTTTATTTTTTAGTTTTTTAGATTTTGTCTGAACGTACACATTTTAGCTATTTAACTTAAAATTTGCTTTTTTCTTCCTTTTTTTTTTTTTTTTCCCTCTTGATTATCAAAGTGTAGGACGCAGAACTTTGCTCAACAATAATTAACTGGCTTACCAAGGAACATATTTTTCAGTACACGAGACAACTATGGTTGACAATAAACGTGGATAAAGTCAGGAACGAGCTATAATATTACACTTTTTGTGGCTTTAATTATATTATGAGACAACATTATTGCAACTTTATAGTAAAACTTAGGGGTTAAGCTTAATAATGGTCCCTGAACTATAAGATAAATTTCACTTTAGTCCCTGAAAATGTCTAGATTGTTGGATATTAAGGCACTGAATGCCCTTTGGCAGAGATTGGAAGTAAAATGACATGATCTCTAACCCTCTTTTGTTTACCATGCATGGCCAAAAGAAGCGCCATTTCTGAATATATAACTTTGCGGATAGAAGAATAGGTTGAGAACTGACAATGCTCGATTTTTTTCGGTCAATGACGACAATAACGAATATTTGAGGAGGGTGTCAATTATCATAGCAAAGATGAGAAAATGGGGTATGGAGAGAACAAAGAAAGCAGGCTATTCTTACTAGGAGTTATGGTTATTGTTTAGAAGCTATGTTTAGAGGTTTGCTTACACAGAAATCACCAGAAAATCACACGATGTCTAGCTTAACCAAGTGAAATGAAATCAGCCACCTAGCTATATTTCATCTCTCAAACCTTTAGAAGAGGAAGATAAAACTTCATTTAGTTTTAAGGTTTCTCAAACTCTAGCTAAGACATTCACTTGATCCCTCCACCCTCTCGATCGGAATTGAAGGGAAAAGTCTATTTCGCCCTCTTTTAGACGGCGTACAATTAAATTACAATGCTTATATTACCAATGGATTAATTTTTCCACATAATGAAATATCAGGGTCAATTTCTAAGATATTTTAAAAATTATAGACTAAAGTAGAATTTGAGACAAATATCTTATGTTGGTTACGTCATCTGTCTCTTGGAAAGTAATTGATTTGATGGAGTCAATGAGCTGTTACAAGAAGACTTCTTTATAAACTACATTAAGGACTGTTATGTCTGATATATTTCAAATTTAACCCCAAAGAAGAGGAATCAATATCTGCTGTCCCGGATTTCCTGTCTCATAGGTTGTCCCCTTAATAGTTGCTCGTTTGATTAAATTTCTTATTTCTAGCCTAAATTTGTCTATTTAAACCCCAAGCTCTTTATTTATGACACCGGCAAACGCATGTCAAGCATTGTATGGAGATATATATAGGTCTTACCTCAAGCTCATCAAGAGATGGTTGGCTCGATCTTTCAGGATTTTCCGAATGAAAATCATGCCTTTCAAGAACTTTCGCCATGCTTTAAACACCAAAAAAAAAGGGGGACCATACAATAATACATTTCACTTTTTACGATCAATTATGTAAAAAAAAAAAAAGAAATAATATGAATTAAACATGCAACGAAAAAAAAATTCAGGGAATGAAGTGCTTGATTTAAATTGTTACTATTATTATTATTATTTTTTTTTTCCTAGTTCTCTATCTAATAGAATGAAGTGGTGGAACTTTCAAAAAATAAAATAAAATAAAGAGAATGAAGTGGTGAAGTTTAGATTGAAATTACAGGGACTATCTTCAAAGTCATGTTGTTTGTCATTAAAAACAATATGTTACAATTTGTCTATAAGATACATATACACACACGAATTGGAAAATATGAAGTGACATAGTTTCAGCTAAAAGACAGTTTCGCATATACAAATATTTATACAGCGGATTGGCTATCCAAAGCTTGTCTTCAGTTCGAAATACAATTAGTAATTTTTTTGCTTCAATAAAATAAAATTAAGAGAACTTCACCATAACTGAAGATAGCTTTATACAGGCAGCCAAAATTTGTGCCACTGAATTTAATCTAAGATTTCTTTCAAATGATTCTACTCCTATAATTGTAACAATATCTGTGTTTTGTACGTTAATCGATCAAAATTTCACATGTTTAGATTATGTGGATCACATCTATTTGAAATTTGAAAAATGTAGCATTATGAGTTTACGTGATTACATGTTTGGTTTATGAGTCAGATGGAATTTTTCAATTTGAATCAAGTTCGCAATTGAAACTCATGTTTGACTAAAAATAAAATTCAGACTCCAGTTTAAACCCTCCAAATATAAATTTTGCCCATACTGATAATGCTAACATCATCAACTACTTCAACCAAACTTCAGTAACAGACAAGTGATCAAATTAGTGTCATCTTTTTCATTAACTATATACGTACATATATATATATATATATATATTTATTGGGAATACAGATGTTAAATATACTGTGCGGTTAATCTTTCAAACACATATAGGTCAGTACATAACATATTACTTTTAAAAAAATGTACGACAAGAAATTGGCAGCACTAAAAATTTGATATTCCCAATAATATATATCAATATTTACATTTAGTTGGAGAATGAGTGATTATAAGAAAGATGCAAATGCAACCTATGTATGGTCCAAATTGGATCGCAGGTTGCATTTGAGTTTTTGCATTCAACTTAAATAGATGAATCTAAATGTGTGTTCTTAAGGGAGAAAAACAAGTGTGATACGTATTTCTGAAAAAATGAAAATTTATATTTGTATTTGAGTTGAATTGAAAACATTTGGATTTAAAGACTTGTTTGACACTTCAACTCAATTCAAGTTAAACTGTATTTTTTTTTGTCTTTTTCCCAAAAAATTGTCTTTTCTGAAAAAGTCAATAAAAATTACTATTCAAATTTAAAAATCTCAACTCAAACCACTACACCAAACACGCTATAAGTAAGAATAATTACCTGCAAGAATTGTTGAAGGTAAAAATTTTCACACATTATTACTAGTAGTTGTAACTTATTGAGAAGAGATATTTTCCCCCCGGAAAGGACAATATATTTATATATACAGGAGTGTGTAAGTATATAAATGTACTAACTTTTGCAGGTGGGAGAGAAATGGTACCATGACTAAGAAATACTTAATGGTTCATGTACCCGCATTCAGAACCCATAACTTCTTGGATTATGATATATATATATATATATATATTTTTTTTTTGGAATAAGGTTTATGATATATCTGTATATATGCTTTTAACAAGCACATATATAAAAATAAAAAAATTAAACAAAATACAATAAATTCAATAACCCTTTACCATTGGTAATGAAATGAAAGCAAAAGATTTGTAATCCGGTACTTAAGGAAAAAGATTAAAATGAAAATTATGCATTTTTAGCTAAATTTTAGGCCTGGCTTTTTTTTTCTTTTTTTTTTTTTAATTAAAGACATAGAAGATTTAATGCAGTTCTGCTTGCTCTATATGAAATACAAACACATTAATTCATAAACAAACTGAATACAAATGGTGTGTATATATATACACACACACACACACACACAAACACACACAAACACACACATAGAGAGGGAGAGAGAGTTAGAGTGAGAGGGGAGAGAAATGAAACCTTGAACTAGCGTAATCATAGAGTTTTCCGGTGGAAGAAAAGACAATGAGAGCCATTTCAGCATCACAGAGAGTGGAGAGCTCCTGAGCCTTCTTGAAAAGCCCTCTTCTCCTTTTCGAAAACGTCACCTGCCTCGACGTTATGTTGTCGATCTTCTTTATCTCAATTTTCTGTCTCGTCATTTTCCCCAGAAAAATTTTTCCAAACACAAAAAAAAGTACAGTATTCTCCCAGAGAAAATTTTCCCACCTGAACACAAGATCGAAATCCATCCAATCAAAATCCACTAAGTACAAGATCAGAATACGTAAATAAGCAGGAAATAGATAAATAAATTTTAATCGAGTACTTACCCAGAGAAAAATAGAAAAGGAAAGATGAAATGAAAACAAGAAAACCCTAGAAAGAAAAAAAGGCAAAATAAACTATTTTAAGCCCAAAAAAAAACTCGTGTTTGACCATAAAAATTGCAGAAAATGGATTGTATGTAAGTTAATTTTTCTGGGTTTTCAAAAGATTTTACCCTTTTTTTTTTTGCCCTTTCTTCTTTCCTTGTATTCTGGATTTCCAAATTTGAAGCAAATTCTCGATTTTACTGGTGCTGACACTTCACACAGACCCAGATTCAAAGCCACCAATGGTTTAGAAGGAAAGAGAGAGACGAGAGAGAAGAGAGAGATAAGAAAGGAAACGACTTTTTGTTTAAAAGAAAATTAATAAAGATTCCTTTTCTGGAAAAAACAAGAGGTTCTGCTACCTACTATAAGCTAGGTCCGTCCTTTGAAGATGACAAACTCATCTCAATATTATATTAAACTTTTTATTTTTTTTATTTTTTAAAAAATTTAAATTTTAAAAATTTATAATTTTTTTAAAAAAATTATAAATCAGAATGAGATATTTTTTATATCAAAATACTCGTAACAATAAAAAAAAAAAAAAAGACAAGTTATATTTTACATTTTTTTTCTAAGGCATTTTAAATTTTTGTATTATTTTTTATATGATAGAATTTTTAAAAAAATTTTCTCCCAAACACACATTTCTAACCCAATGTTTAAAATATTATCTCCAGATATTCCCCAAACGGACTCTAAGTTAGGTCCAAAATGAAAACAAAAATATTTAAAAAGGAGAAAGAAAAAAAGAAAAGAGCAAAGGGCCCATTTGGGGAGGCGTTTGGTGATGGTATTTTGGAGATTGGAGATAGCTTGAATTTTAAAAATGTATATTTGATGAAAATGAATTATTTGAAGTGAAAAATTATAAAAACTTGAAATGTGTTTGAAAAAAAAAATAGTAATATTGATCTTATTTCGTTCCTCTCGAAATTCTATGAAATTTAAAAAAAATCATCTCATTTTGATTTAAATAATAAAATTATGGATTTTTAAAATTTGAGTCTTTTAAATATGTTGAACAAAATAAATAATAAAACTGAAGGAAAAAGATTAAAAAAAATTTAGAAAAATATATTAAAAAATGACCCCAAACAATAATATTGTTTTATGTATTACATTATTGACAAAATGAATAATAAAACTGGGGTGTTTGGTGTGTAAGTTTTAGTTAAGATTTTTAAGTTTAAATAGTAAATTATGTTGATTTTTTAGAAAAGTCAAAAAACTTTTTGAGAAAAAGACAAAAACTTTTTGAGAAAAAGACAAAAACAATGATGAAAAAAATACAGTTTAGTTTAAACTAAACTTTTTTAAACTAAACTTTTTATCAAACATCCTCTTAATTTTTAATGTGAATATTCATATATCATATTGTTAAAAAAAATTAATTTAATCACTAAATAATTTTTTTCAACAAAAAAAAAACTAAGACTTCGTTCGGTGTTAAGATTTAATTCTAATTAAATTGTATTTTTTATTTCAATTTTTTTTTTTAATTAATAAAATTTATAATTAATTTTTAAAAAATTAATCAATTTTAACTTAAAAATTTTATTTCAAATCGACTAATCAAATAAAAATTAAATAAATTTTTCTCTCGGAAAAAAAAAAACAATGATAAAGTTTGCCCCAGAAAAAAAAAAAATTAATGGACTTTTTTAGACATCCTCGGATTAGTGCGCTGGGTCAATGGGTCACTCTCATTGACAGTAAATTAATTAAATATATATTGCTTTTTGAAATATTTGTGGAAATGATAATATCTTTTCTTTCTTTAAATGGTGAGGTTTGCTTTCCGTACAGATAGCCATGCCTGTCACTGGGTCGATGAATAATGACGTTTCTGTACTCGCGTACTAATATTGTTCCCCTCCTCTTTAATTTCCTACGATATGATATTTTAGCTTTTTCTCGCCGAGATATTTGCATATATATTAAATATAAATAATCACCCACCTCGTACGGACAATAACTCCAAATTGGAGTATGGGAAGTAAGCCATTGGGGACTCATTTGCCTTATATGAAAATAATGGATTGGGAGGACTTCGGAGATTTCCATGTTTTAAGGTTTTCTTTCTTTTTTTTTTTTTTCCTTCCTTTTGTTGTACAGAAAATTTCATGATTACCCCTTCTGTATTTCATTGACATCTCAATTTTTATCTAATTTATGCTTACAAACAAATTTAGAAAATGATAATTTTAGATAGATTATACAAAAAAAAAAAAACCCTTACAAGTAGAGTTTTTTTTTTATAGGCTTTATAGCTAAATGATCTTTTTTTTTTTTTTTATGAGCTTGTATTTGGTTCGTTAGTTGGAAATAAAATTTTTAAATTGGAGTTGATTCACTTTTCAAAAATTAATTATAAATTTTATTAACTTTTCAGAAAAAGACAAAAATGAGATGAAAAAATACAGTTTAGTTGAAATTAAATTTGAAAGCCAAACAAAGCCTAAGTTTTTTAATAAACGGCACAAGTTTTTAAAAATTAGTTAAAAAGCCTAAATTTTTAAAAGTTAGTTAAAATACTTTTTTTTAGAATGGTCAATATAAAATAGTTAATCACTGATTAACCATAAATAATATCACAAATTTTCATTTTTATAGTCAATCATTGATCAACCCGTATTCAATCACTGATTGACTATAAACAATAGAATAAATTTTATGGTCAATCAGTGATTAACAATGAGTAAATCACTAATTTATCATTTAAAATTTTAAAAAGTAAAAAAAAAAAGCTTACTCTCTCTTCCCCTTTCTCCCTCCATTTCTCTCTCCCCATTCTCGATTCTCTCCATTTCTCCACTGCTTTCTTTTTCCTCTCTCTCTCTCTCTCTCTCTCTCTCTCTCTCTCTCCTCGTTGATAGGAGAGGCATTGTGCCGATGAGGACAGGAACGGTGACAATGATAGCTTGTTACAGTTCAATCGCATAATGCTGAAACCATCGTGATTTCCAGCAGATCAAGCGATCAAGGGTCGCAGGCTCCACGAGCTTTTTTCTCGGGCGACTAGAGCGGCTTTCTTATCGTGATCTGGTTTTCTCTCTCCGTCACGAGCGGCACGATGATTTCGCCTTAGTGTTGTAATTCCGACGTCGCCAGTCTCTATCCAAGGCTATGGTTGGCGACAGTGATGGTTGAAAGGAGAGAAAAGAGAAACGAGTAGAGGGAAGAGAGAGAGAAAGAGGTGGGGGAAAGAGAAAGGAGTCTGGGAAGTGGATGAAATTTAATTAGGCCATTTCGCTAAATAAAAAAGATTGGGCTATCTATTAGATTAGGTGATTATTATGGGTCATCTAGTCTAATTTTCCTTTTTTTTAATTAGTAAATAGAGTTTTATTTTGAATAGTTAGATCTCTATAGTATTTTATGTTATTATTTCTTCTTCTTCTTCTTTTTTTAAGAAAATGCATGATATAGCATCTTTTAAATGTGCAGATGAAGTCTATAATATAATTTTTGAATTATGGAAAATAATATCGTAGTTTTACTTTTCATTTAAGTTTTTCTAATTTTTCCCTTTCCTCTTCCCCTCTCTCTTTCCCCCTTTGTCTCTTTTTCATTCTCGTTTATCAATGACCAGAGGATATCATGCTGATGATGGAGAAGACGCTATAACCAATCTATCCCCTAATTCGGCTTCTTCTTCAGTAACGAGTTGGGCTGCAACAGCTGCCTTAACTCTCGATCTATCGTTTTCCACTGTGATCTTTTTTTGTCTCTATGATTGTTGGATTTTTTTTTTTTTTTAACAGGTTAAACCAAACCTGGGCACCACAACGTCCTCCTTTGCTGGCCGGAGGATGTCAAAACTGATTCCGAGGAGATCGTGACTCTAAAGAGGTCACAATTCTGAGAACATAGTCTTTCATCATGAGATTTCCATCAAGTTTCTTCTTCAACAACGACTGTAGGGAGACTGGGCTCCTTCTCTGATGACGTGGAGTGGTGACGGTGGTGCTGATACTAATTGCTGCAATCGTAGTCTAGGGTTTTCAATATGGGGATATTTTATTAGTTTTTATAAAATTATTGGTTTTTAAAAATATTAAAAACAAGATAAATAACAAATTGGCTAATAAATATTTGATTTACTGACAAATATTAAATTTACTTAGGGGAGTTCTATCATGAGATACAGAATTACTTTTCCCCATCCGTGGAGTAGATATCATGATTGGTGTTGGGTGGATTTGTTATGGGCCCTACTCTTTGGCTATTTAAAAAAAAAAAGAGAAAATTACATAAATAATCACTTTTTTTTTTATTTATTGACTAACATAATATAAACTCTCTCATGTTGGTCTTGACTATTTAAAAAAAAAAGAGAAAATTACATAAATAATCACTTTTTTTATTTATTTATTGACTAACATAATATAAACTCTCTCATGTTGACCAACATGACACAAATTTTAGTTTACTTTAGTTTATTTTTGTGTCATATAGGTTTAAGTTATATTTTTGTGTTATGTTGATGAAATGATCTTTAAATTTATGTGATTTAGATACTTTCCCCTTGAAAAGTAGATTTGAGGTACAATAGATAATGTGGTTTGGTAAAGAATGGGCCTAATAAGAGACATATGTCATTTGGTTAACAATAGAGTATATCACCATTTTTTCTTTTTTCTGGTTCTCCACGAAGAAGAAGAAGAAGAGGAGGGTGAGGAGTTGCCGAAGGTGACAGGGAGGTCCCCGGCATTTGGTTCAAGGGATGGTTAACATAATGAAACAAAATGATAATTTGTTTTTTATTTCACTTATAAGGAATTATATTTGCTTCTTCTTCTTTTTTTTTTTTTTTATGTCAGTTACAAAATTCAGCATTGATTGGGTTTGGAATTTAATTGTTAATTATATGGATTCAAATTCCACTAATGGGGAACAATAAATATTGACTATTGAATGGTACAAATAATATTCAGAATGTTTAGGACAAAAAATGTAAACAAAGTAACAAACCTAAATTTTGATCAACCACCAAGTGTCGTCGCGGGAAGGGGAGTGGGTTGGCATCGCAAGTGGGTCCGTAGGCTGCATTGTAGGGAGTGGGCACAAGGTGGGCGGTGGTTCGAGTCGGGCTAGAGGTTAAGTCGTGGGGAGTGGGCGACGCTAGGTGCTGTCGTAGTGTGAGGGTGGCCAGCTTCTCAAGAACACCTTCAACAGAGGTCTGGGTCGTCATCTGTGTGGGAGTTGAAATAGATTTTGGAGTACATAAAATATTCAAGGGGACTTTTACAATTAGATAAGGTTGCTTTACCCTATGAAGGGGGTAAAAATTTCAAATCTTGAGATCAATTTTCGACAATCGAGATCAAAAAGATACATCAAACTTAGTGGGAAATATTTACATGTGAGTACATAGAGGAAAAAGAAAAAGAAAAAGTCTTTACTCCATCCTTGTCCAAGAGACACCGAGCAACAGTGGTGTTGACTCCCCAGCGAGGGTTCGTGAGGCATAGGGGCTTCTAGTGGTGCAATAGGTTCACGATGGAGGTATGGGCGACAAACGACAATGGAGATCTAGGTTCCATAACTGACGATGGAGATCCGAGCTCACGGCGTGGGCAATGATGGCAGGGCTAGCAATGTGGGTTGTGGGCAGCTCGTGCTTGCACTAGAAACCATCGCAAGGAAGTAGGTTGTGAAACCCATCGCTGGTGCTCATGAAAGGCTAGTCATAAAACACACCAACTACATGTGAGATCCATGAAAGGTAATCACGACGAAGGCCATAAAGGAATCACAGCGGTTGCAGATCTATGCTGGATTTGAAAAATTACAACCCTCGACGAAGGCCATCTCTAGTTATGTGGGTTATCGGATAGTTACCAACCGGTAACCACCACCACCTCTGACAAGACACTAGATGGTTTCTAACTGATAATCACCTCCATCAGTAAGATATTAATTAGTTACCCGTTGGTAACCACCTTTGTTGGAAGGACAACCTCCACTGGTAAGGTGTCATCTACTTATTGACTAGCAACTGTCAAATCCGTAAGATTCTTTGGATTTTGTCAGTTGATTACTAAGAAAATTTGTCTCAAATTTTCTTTAAAATCATAAAAACTACCGATCACCACATACACCTTCACAAAATGAATAACAAAATCCAAAAAAAGAAAAAAAAATTGATCCCCATAGGGTCATGGCTCACGCACGGCGGAGAAGAAATCAGAATTTGCAGGCAAAACCAAATCCTTTTGTGTAGGCCCACCAAATTTTCGAGCAAGGTAGACGGCGAGAAGAACTTATTAACGGAAAGAATATTTTTTCTTTATTATAATTACCTTTTCCTTTATTGTAATTATTTATATTAATTTTTAGGATTCTTTCTCATTCAATTGTAATTAGTTTCCTTTTCCTTTCCCGTTTACTTTTCTTATTATTTTGGTTGTGTAAATTATTCTTGTATTCTTTCATTATTGATATACAAAGAATTCTACCAAAAGTCTGTCTTCTTCTCTTCTTTTCTTTCATAGAATTTTACCTGGTATCAGAGCTTTAAGGTTCTATACCGATTTCTGCTGCAGCTATGAGAGAAGAGAAATCAAAGAAGATGATGGATGACTTTTCAAACCCTCTTCTGCTTCATCATTCCGATCATGCCGGACTTGTTCCCGTGTCCAAAGTTCTTGAAGGCAACAACTACGGACAATGGAACCGTGCCATGAGGCTTGCTTTGAGTGCAAATAACAAGCTTGGATTTATCAACGGAGATTTGGAGAAGCCGACATCTACCGACACCAAATTTTCACTATGAGAATGATGCAACAATATGGTACTATCTTGGATCCTTAACTCTGTCAATATTAACATTGCTGGGAGTATTATATATGCAGAATCCGCAAAGGATGTTTGGAATGATCTCTATGATAGATTCTCACATGGGAATGACTCCTGGATTTATCAAATCCGCCAAGAGATCGTCGAACTACTACAAGGATATCAATCCGTCTCTATTTACTATACCAAGATGAAAGCCCTTTGAGATGAATTGGCTTCCTATCATGATCCAATTTCTTGTAGTTGTGGAGGCATCAAGTCTTTGGCTGAACGAGAAGAAAAAGAAAGGTCATACAATTCTTAATGGGATTGAATGATTCTTTTTCGACGATACGTGGTTCAATCCTCATGATGAGTCCTCTCCACGACACGAGAAAGGTATATGCCCTTATTTTAAAACAAGAAAGACAGGCAGATGTTGTTATCAAGCGAGACAATTGAGTCACATGCCAACTACCAATCTATGACTTCTTCCAACCCTACCAACCGAGTGGCTACTAGTGGAAAGAAACCACCTTACCATTGCACTCATTGCGATATGGATGGACACTCCATCGAACGATGTTTCTTTCTCCATGGATTTCCTCCCGGACATAAATTTCATGGGAAAAACGTCAAACCAAAGAAGAAGGCAACCCACAGCCATTGCTAATGATGCCACAAGCAATCAGGAAAGCAAAGTAGCCACTTTCACACTCGATGAGTATGATCATCTTATGAGCCTTCTTTGACAAAATACCGGTAACAACCAACCTTTTGATAATACCACAGGTATACATTCATCCCCTACTCATCAACGGATAATAAACAGTGGAGCCACTGACCATATTTCTAAATATCCCCCTGCACACAACAAAACCAATACTAAACACCATCCTTTTGTTGAACTACCTAATGGAGGGAAAGCCAAAATTAATTCGATAGGTCCCATTCGTGTTACTAATGATATGACTCTTAATGATGTGTTATTTGTGCCGGAATTTAAAGTCAATTTGCTTTCTATCAGTAAACTTACAAAGGCCTTAGGTTGTAATGTGACATTTTATCATGATTTTTGTGTGGTGCAGGATTTAACTACGAAGAAGACAATTGGACGGGGCAGGCAGAATAATGGTTTATACTTCCTCTCCATGGATTGTCATCCTCCTCTAGCCAACACCACCAACCGCAAATCCAACCTTTGGAATAATCGACTTGGGCATCCATCGATCCTTCTACTTTGTTTATTATCTAAAAGCAATCCAGTTATTTCGTTTGATTCACATTTCTTTTGTGACATCTGTCCTTTGGCTAAACAAACTCGATTATCATTTTTCAATAGTACTATTTCCAGCATTGCACCTTTTGATTTGATTCATTGTGACATTTGAGGGCCACATAGAATACATTATTATTTTGGTGCTAAATATTTATTGACTATTGTGGATGATTTTTCCCGATTTACTTGGCTATATTTCATACATTATAAATCTGAAACACAATTCTCTTTTACGCAATTCTTCGCTTAGGTCAAAACACAATATGGTTGTACTATAAAAAGTCTTCGTTCTGATAATTAGGGGGGGGGGGGGTGGGATTTCATTCTTTACAACCATTTTTTAATGACAAAGGCAATGATTTCACACATTCTTGCACTTCCACACCTCAACAAAATGGGGTTGTGGAGTGTAAGCATCGCCATTTGTTAAATGTAGCCCGAGCCCTTCGATTTTAAGCTAATCTACCGCTAAAATTTTGGATGAAAATGTTCAAACAGCCTATTACCTCATCAACCGATTGCCCACACCACTTTTCTCTAACAAAACTCATGAAGCACTTTACAAAAAACCTCCTTCTTATTCACATATCCGAGTCTATGGGTGCCTTTGTTTTGCCACAAACCTTATTACTACTCACAAATTTGACACATGAGCAAGAAAATGTGTTTTTCTGGGGTATCCTAAAGGACAAAAGGGGTATCAAGTCTATGATTTAATTGAGAAAAGATTTTTTGTCTCTCGTGATGTTGTTTTTCATGAAGACATTTTTCCTTATTCTACCTTACCACAAAATGACCACACCACAATCACCGTACCAACCTTACCTCTACCTCTCGACACACCCTTTGATCTACCATCCACCAACATAAACCTACAAATCCCAGAAATTCCACCAAATCCACTTCCAAACCTTAGCGCAGTGCACCTCCTACTCCAAGCCGCGGTGCTAACTCTTTGGACCATCCCGTTACAGAAACCATACTCGATGCTGCGGTGCCCACTACTTCATGTCGCGGCACTCACTCCCTGGATCTGGAAGCCGTAACTCTAGAATATACAAGTCGCAGCACTGACCTTCATCCCAATATCTCTATCTGATGCTGAACCCGTCAAAGCCGACCACCCTCTCACCTGAAAGATTACCATATAAATCATGTTCTGCCTGCACCGAACACGGCTCTTCCGGTTAAATCCTCGACTCACCATCCTTTTATCAAGGTATGTGTCATATTCTAACCTATCATCTGCTTATCATAAGTTTTCTTACACTATCTCTCACTTGGTCGAACCAGAATCTTATGAGTAGGCTTGTCAGGATTCTAAATGGGTTGAAGCAATGCAATCCGAGATACTTGCTCTTAAAGCCAACAAAACATGGTCTCTTGTCTCTTTACCTCCTGATCATCGTCCTATTGGATGCAAATCGGTTTACAAGATCAAGTATCATTCTAATGGCACAGTGGAACGATACAAAGCTCGCCTCGTTGCAAAAGGCTTTACCCAACGAGAATGCATTGATTACACTGAGACTTTTGCCCTGATCGCCAAGCTCACTACTCTTCAGTGTCTCTTAGCCATTGCTTCTACTCGTAGATGGGGTCTCCACCAAATGGATGTTCAAAATGCTTTCCTTCATGGTGATCTCACTGAGGAAGTCTATATGCATCCACCTCCTGGTTCAGTCGATAGGGGGAGACTCTTGTATGCCGACTTCACAAATCTCTATATGGTCTCAAACAGGCTTCACGGTCATGGTTTCACAAGTTTCTCACAGCCATCACCAAGTTTGGTTTTCAACAATCCCGAGCTGATTATTCTCTTCTCACCAAGATGTGTGGAACTTCTATTATAGTCATATTGCTTTGCGTAGATGACATGATTATCACAGGAGATGATGAGGATGCGATCAAAGAAATCAAAAACTTCCTTAGAACCTGTTTTAAACTCAAAGATCTTGGGTCACTTAAATACTTTCTTGGTGTTGAAGTGGCTCGATCTCAAGCGGGTATATCCATCAATCAACGGAAATACACACATGATATTCTCAAGGAAGTAGGTTTACTTGGGGAAAAACCGGCTAAGTTTCCCATGGAGCAAAACTTGAAACTTAGTCCTACCGATGGCGAGTTACTTAAGGACCCTACTCATTATCAGCGATAAGTTGGGAAATTAATTTATCTCACTATCACTCGACCAGAGATTACTTTCACAGTCAATGTGCTAAATCAATTCATGCAGATGCCTAGGTGACCTCATTTCGACTCCGTTTATCATTTATTACTTTACTTGAAAGGCTCTCCGAGACAAGGATTACTTTTTCCTTCCAAGAACCATATGAAGTTGACAGGTTTTTGTGATGCGGATTGGGCTGGATGTATTACTACACGACAATCAATGACCAGATATTGTGTTTTTCTAGGAAAAGTACTCATTTCCTGGAAAAGCAAAAGACAAACTACAGTGTCCAAATCTTCGACTGAGGCTGAGTTTAGATCAATGGCTTCCATTACTTGTGAGATGACTTGGTTACGATACTTACTACATGATCTGCGGATTGATCATAGACAACCTGTCACTTTGTATTACGATAACCAAGCAGCTATGCACATTACTGCTAATCTGGTGTTTCATGAGAGGACAAAGCATATTGAGATCGACTGCCATGTTGTATGGGAACTGATTGAAAGGAGAGAAATCAAGACGGCATATGTGTTAACCGAAAATCAAATGGCTGATATCTTCACCAAAGTATTAGGACAAGTGTCTTTTCACTCACTACTTCATAAGTTGGACATTCACAACATACATGCTCTAACATGAGGGGGAGTATTAACGGAAATAATATATTTTCTTTATTATAATTACCTTTTCCTTTATTGTAATTATTTGTATTAATTTTTAGGATTCTTTCTCATTCAATTGTAATTAGTTTCCTTTTCCTTTCCCATTTACTTTCCTCATTATTTTGATTGTATAAATTATTATTGTATTCTTTCATTATTGATATACAAAGAATTCTACCAAAAGTCTGTCTTCTTCTCTTCTTTTCTTTCATAGAATTTTACAAAACTCGCATTACGATGGTGGTCTAGTCGTGGCCTCGAGGCTGTCGTAAATCTGACAAGAAGCAAATGGTTCTTAAATATTAATTAAAAAGATTCTTTTAAAATAAATATTTAATATCCAGAATTAAAATTAGATTTATGTAAGGGAAAATTTTTTTCTTTTTAATTTAATGGCATGTTTTTTAAAAAATTGTCTTACAACTTTATTTTTCTTTCTTTTTTTACAATTTCTTTCAAAATATTTAATAACTGGCATGGCATTACGTGTTATATATATATATATATAAAAGAAAGAAATACGGCATGGCACTAGTGTAATGCTAAGTGTTTTCGCCAAACTGTTACCTTTGTTTTTTTTTTTTTCTTTCTCTTTCTTTTCTCCTCTTAAAATAAAAAAACTTCATCTATCCTAAGCTTTTACGTAGCATTTCTAATACAAGCAACTTGCTAGGGAAAAAAGCATTATTAAACTCAAAAGAAATAATGCACCAAATCATCGTTTAATAGGATTTTTATCCGGTCATACTCAATAAGTTATTCTTTAGCTTTTTACCTGATGGGGTCTTTTTTTTTTTTTTTTAATTTCTCTTTTTTTTTTTTTTTTTTTTTTTCATTTTCGTCAATAGAAACTTATTAATTGGTTTATTAATATACGTGTAGAATGTAGAATTCTATTAATGTATACTATACCCCGGGGTGTGTGTGTGTTTTTTTTTCCCTCCTTCTAACGTTACGTATTTACAAATTGAAATAATATACAAAAAATCTATTTTTAAAGCCCTATTTTGAAATATATCCATTTTTCAACAATGTTATGTATATATCTATTTTTTAAGAAATAAATATCTATAATACCTATTTTGTCCTTTTATTATAATTTACATCATTTCATTTTTATCCACATTCTTTTATTTTCCTTTTTTTTATTTTAATAATGAGTATTTTTTGTTAATAAATATTAATTACCTTTAATAAACCAAAATTAGTTATAAACATTAAAGTATTTATAATAAATATAAAATATTTACTATAAAGATGATGGTTCATACTAAATAATAAATACAACATAAAATATTAACGATAAAGGTTTATGAATATTTATACTTTTCAAATAAAAAACCAATAAATTTTTTATTAAAAACCTATTTGTTTATGTAATTCACTATAAATCAAATGGTTGTCATTTATGTCTTAACCAAATAAATTAAAAAATAACAGAATAAATATAATCAAATTCTTTATGAAAAAAAACTATTATTTACATAAATTAGTACAAATGAAATTGAATATATCTTTATGACAAAGACAGATTCATTATACGAAATATTTTTTTTGAGATTTTTTTTCTTTCTTTAGCTTTTTTCTCATTAATGTGAATTCTGATTTTGAGAAAATATTCTTTTTTTTTTAAGTTCATTATGAATATTTACACATTCTTTACAATAAATCAAAAAAATTTCAAAATTTTCTTTGCTATTAATTCTTTTTACAATTTCATTAAATCAACTTTAGACCTATTTGGTAAACATCTTAGATTCCTTTTTTTTTTCTTTTTCATAATTTCTTTATTAAGGATAAAATTGTTCTTATAATTACTCTTTTAGATGTTTATGTAAATAAAAAAAATGGATATATTTCAAATAAATACCTCTAAATTGGGCATCTACGTAAATAACCCTTATAAATTTAGTTATTCAACTTTTATTCTCATTATTTTCCAATTCATATAATATAGTGTTCTTGTGTTAGTGTACATGGTGTTGGGATGTCCGCCCCATGTTTGTGGGCTGGACAATAATGGGCCAAAAGCCCAATAGCTTTTGATTAAAAAAAAAAAAAGGAGGAACTAATGGCTTGTTGAACAAGCCGTGTGGGTGACAGGGTGAGCGGCAGAAAAAGGAAACAAAGGGGGGGCTGCAGTGTGTGCGCGAAAAAATATACAAGAGCGTGACAAAGCAGAGAGAGAGAGGGTAGAGTTTTTGGGTTTGTACAAGACGATTGAGCGGTGAAATGGTATTCATTGATATTCAAATTTAACGTGGTGAATCTTTGTGACGAGTTATTCTCATCTACCGGTTTCGATTTTCCCAAATACCCACTTGAGACCTAAAATTGATTTCTTTTATTTTATGTGTTGAAATCTATCTTGTTGATGATGAACCTTATTGTTTAGCCAAGATTGTGTTTTATTTTGATGATTGTGAGCCTCTAGTTGTATCGAGAGAGAACTTTGTTATCCCATTATTGTTGATATGGTGGAAGTCGATATTGGACTACGGTTCCGTAGTTTTTCTCTTCGTATTAGAGGGTTTTCCACGTAAAAATCGGTATCTCTTGTGCGGTTGATTATTTTATTGACTTTGTTAAAACTTATTTTGGGAAAACCTATTTTATCACACAAAGAGGAAAAAGTTTAATTGGTGGTTTTTCCAACACATGGAATTCTAATCAGTAATTTATTTAACATTCAGTTGTTTTTTTAGATAATACCGTGTGTTTATGCACACAGAAATTGAATGATTTTTATTATCAGTCTTTTTTGCTTCTTTTTTTTTAAATTTATGTTCATGGTTTTGTCCATTTTCATTTCTTTTTAGGATCGTGAGAATATTAGCCATTTAGTATTTTTTAACAAAAAATTGAAAATAAAAAAATCCATAACGAAAAAGACTAAGAACGAGGTTCAAAAATAAGGGATTGAATTTTTAATTTAGATTCTATTTATAAAAAAAAAATCTTAATAAAAGTATCATCAAAAAACAATACTCATCGATAGATAAATATTAACGTAACCATTGAAATCATATCCATATACATACGGATACATATGAAAGATCTTGAATATTGCTACTTTTTGTGAGACTAATTTACACGTGTGTGTATGCATACACGAAAGATTTTGACTACTGTTACCTTTTGTGAGACAGAGAGACATAAGGTATATCCCTGAAGATGTTGAGCGAAGAAGAACGCCTTTCGGATCCGTATCAGCCTTTTCTTTTTCTTTTTCTTTTTTCCCTTTTCTTTGCTGATAAAGATACATGAAGAAACAACTGGAGTTAATGAATGATAAAAATGAGGGAAATTAGGCCATAGACGACACTAAATTCAAATACCACTACACCACAAAAGGCCTTTCATAGCGTCTAAAAAATGCTATCATAGGTATAAGATAGCATTTTACCAAACGCTATTACAGCCCATGTTATTAAAAGTCTTGTCCTTTGGTAGCATTTTTCTGGTGCTATAAGACAAAAAAACTTATAGCAGTTTTTTGGTGCTATAAGAAAAAAATCTTATAGCGTTTTTCCCCTGCTATGTTAAATTACTAACAACATTGGTCTGAAAACAATTTAGAAGTATGTATGTGTAGAGATGATTCCACATCTATGAAGCATTTCATTTAAATAGCTTTTCAAACTTGGCTTTTAATCAAATGAGGCTTCATCTACTGTTTTCATTAAAATTGAGCATATGCAAATATCACTAACATATTATTGAGACAACTTATAATATATAAAAATTCATAGTAATTTGTAGTCTTGCATAAGAATCCATTAGTTACATTATTTGCTAACAGCGAACATAGAAATTCCAAAATATCAATCTACAATTGCCCAAGATGTTGAAGAAAGAAAGTATAAGGAATGACAACAAAGAGTTTACACCCAATCTAACTCTTCACACCACATGGTCTTCATCTTCTGCCAAAAAGAGTTTACACCTATAACCACCATATGGCTTAGCCAAAGAAGAAAGCTAACTTGATCTTCCTCATCTTCAACTCAAGATTCATGAACTTCGAGCTCTATTATCGATACAATAAACTGAAATTGAGCTTTCAAAATGTAGGGGATTTCACCATAATTAAGCTGCAATTGATTGATAATTAGCAAATATAAATACTGTCAAATAGAATTGAGAATAAGAAGAGAAAAATTTGTACTGAGAATACAAAGCAACCAATAATAGATTAGGCACTCAACATATTACTAAAAGCTGCAACTCATGCTGATAGAAAGAAGAATTAGAATAGTCAATATTGGTTCCCGTATATACAGCACATATAGAACAAGCCATCCAATCGAAGCCCTACCTATGCTCATTGTTCTGTTTCCCATCAAATATATAGTTAGGCCATTAAAACTTGAACTATGCAAGAAATTCCAAGAGATATTCACCTGTGAATCAGCTTCCTACTTGCATAATGAATATGCATATAGAATTAACTTCAGATTTTAATCATATATAATAGGAGTAAAGTCATATTGACCCATGGTAACAACACTAAATAGAAAAGAAGTCTACAGAAGCCAAAATAAACAAAAAACAAAAAACAAAAAACATTATGTAGCAACTAGTTTCAGAAGCTTTTTTGAATACCCCATTCTTCCTTAACTTATGCTATTGGCTCCATAGACTCCTAGAAGACTCTGTTGCTAATTGTGCCTCTAGGATAAGAGCTGCTTCTATCTTGCATTAACCAGATACCACCACAAATAACAATTTGTTCTAGGATGGGTGAAAAGGAAGTATTAGTAACATATAGGTAACAATGCATTTCAAATATAATACAATGAAACATCAACTTTAAACAAACAAACTATATGAAACAGTTCACATGACTTAAGCTTTAGCATAACCTTGAAAAAGTGAAAACTAAAAAGCATAACTGATTCAAACTAAAACTTGGAAGCAGAGAATCCGAAAAAATGAGTAAAACAGGATAACTATTTGATAAAAGTAATATCAGCAGCATTAAAAATATAAAGATATGTTTACCTTATCTATGCTTCTTATACTAACTATTGGTTGCAAAAGAATTTCAATTGGCAATTGAAGAAGGTAAGCCACACTATCCTTGCTTTTTAGTCTTTTCATCTTAAATTTCTTACTTCCAAAGTTATTCACCTTTTTCGGCGCTGAAATGAAAGTACAAGAATGCTTGGTAGTTTGTACCTTGAAGTCAGGTTTTAAAACCCATGGAGAAAACAGAGTATATATATTCGTTAAAAGAAAAGGTAAAACAAAGAACAATTAAATAAGAATCCACAACAGATACAATAGCATTACTAATCAAGAAACAGTAAAGCATGTTAGATTGAGTTTTCTTTGAAAATAGTTGAAGAGGGCAATAATAAGCAAGTAAACATAAAATGAATGGGAACGAATACAAATTTAAATTATAAAGTAATCAAGTAAAAGAAATCTTGATGGAAGAATCTTCTGCATCGATTATACTTGCCCAATGAATATTCCTCTATTTTACCACTTTCTGCACCACTATCCATTCATTTTAAACTCCAACTAGCATAAATATTATTCCAGGCGTTACCTTCAATCTTGAAATATTGAAAATTGTTTTGAGTTCCAAAGAGGTAGATAAAATTGTTTATAGAGGAAAAAGAGGAAATAGATGAAACGATGTGCAAGAAATTATACTGGGATAATTGTTCTACAACATAGAACTTACCTTATATCCACATGCATCTCTGCCACTCGAAATAAGAATACCCAAATCTTCTTAAATTTAAGCCTCTTGAGACATCAATTTCCATACCTTCAAGAATCGAATAACATAATAATAAGAATTTTAGTTTGTTTTGATATTCAGAGAAACCCTAGAAAATAGAAGATAAATGTTTTTTTTTTTTTTTTTTAAAGAGCATGATATGCCTATATTGGAAAACCAAAATTAAAAGAAAACAAAAGCGAATAAAATTGGCCTTCCTCTGTTTACATTCGGCGAGAGAAAATGATACTTACAGTGAGGGTTTCTTTTGGAGAAAATCGCTGATCGAAGGAGGAAAATTAAAAACCACAAAAGTGGTTAACTCTGTGATGAGTAAGATTGGTGGTTCACGAATGTTTGTGTGCGCAATAAACTTCAGAAATTCTCTTGTCTCTCGTGAGTTTGGCCCACGCACTCTGTTAATGGGTTGTTTATCTATGAAAAACAAGAGGCAAAATCGAGGGTGGGAGACGTAACCATGAAAGATTTTGGGGAAATGTTTGGATTCATCATAAAGATCTTGAGCGAAACTCTTAGGGTTTGACAAAGATCTTCTAACTCTCGTCGAGCGGTTATTGTTTGAGGATTTTTTGCTGAAGTTAATTTTTGGAGGTTTGAAAAGAGAGAGAGAGAGAGAGAGAGAGAGAGTGTGTGTTTGGAGGGAACGTGGCCGCGCAATTTTTTAGACCAAAACACAAACACCACTTTCTAAACTAATATTGGGCCCACATGGGTTACAATCTTTGGAAACCGCTATCAATTAATGCTATCAATGACCACATTTGTTGTAGTGTACAGAGAGATCAAATGAGTAAAAGTGGAGGGACACGATAACAGGAACTGACATTGATGATTAATTCCGTATTCTTTTGAATTATTGTTTTGTGGATATTTTGAATTTTGTGAAAATTTTATGGATTGTTCTTTAATACTCCAGTGTATATCCAGAGAATCCGATGGAGCAATCAGTATATTGGTTACCAATGGATAACTAAATGATGACCAAACGGTTACCAACCAGTGATCATCAACATGTGGTTTCCGATTAATTATCAACTGATAATCAATTGACAACCAATTGAGAATCGGAACCCACCGATTAAAATAATTAACTAGCAACTAATTAATAACTAACTAGTAATCTGTCGATAGAGGTGATTATCATTATATAACCGATTAGTAACCCACTAACAAAGATGATTATATTATGGATATACCAACTAATTGTACTTTTAAAATAAAACAAATAAGTATTTTTGTCATTTTATGACATTTCTTACAATAATTTTTTTTTCGTAGGTAAAAATCAGTCCAAGACATCATTTCGTGACATTTTCCTAATGTTATAATGACACAAAATCGATTTATTTTGAATAATATTATTTTAAATTTTTTTTTAAAAAAAAATATGAGGTGTTCGGTGAATGAGTTTGAGTTAAGATTTTTAAGTTTTAATAGTAATTTGTGTTGACTTTTTAGAAAAGATAAAAAACTTTTTCAGAAAAGATAAAAAACTTTTTCAAAAAAAGACAAAAAAAATACAGTTTAACTTGAGTTAAACTTGTATGCCAAACAGGGCAGTTCAGTAATTATCTTATCAAATTAATTGTGAACAAATAAATTAAAAGTTATTTCAAATCAAATTAATTATTAGTTGAGATTTAAATTAATAATTTAAATAATATTAAAAAAATAATTTATCCCTTCCTGGTTTTAATTTATTCAATAATTCAAAGTAAATACATTAATCCCCTAAAAAAAATACATAAACATTTGAGTCATATTTGAATTTCTAATTATCCTTTTCACAATAATTATTAAATTCAAACTTTATCTCTCTAAAATTGATTAAATAAATTATTTTTACCTAGAGGTGGGAATTTGGGCCGGGTCAAACGGGCCGGCCCGCGGCCCGTAATTTTGGCCCGGTCGTTGGCCCGGCCCGGCCCGAATTCTCTAGGCCCGGTAAAAGATCGGCCCGCCAGTAAGAGGCGGGCCGGGCTCTCCTTTTAGGCCCGGCCCGAAAATTTAAGCCCGTTGGGCCGGCCCAGCCCGCCCGTTATTTAAAAATTAAAATTTTATATATATATTATTTTTATTAAAATTTTAATTATTTTTTAAATTTTTATTAAAAAATTATATATATTATAATTTTATATTATATATATTATATATATAAAGAAAAGAAAAAACAAAAAAAAATTAAAATTAAATAAAAATTTAAAAAATTAGGCTCGGGCCGGCCCGGCCCGCTCTAAGCCCGCGGGCCGGGCCAGGCTTATATTTCAAAAATTCGGGCCGGCCCGGCCCGGCCCGTGTTTTCAAAGGGCCGGGCCGGGCCGGCCCGATTTTCTTAAAAAGCCCATCGGGCTCGGGCCGGGCGGCCCGAATTCCCAGCACTATTTTTACCCCATTAAAACAATAGAGGAGGCGCATCGAGTCCCGAGAAGTACGATGCAGGCGCCCAACCAAAGGCGCAGTAGTTCACTGCGTTAACACCAAGCATATCATGCCAAAAGAACATCTCGAATCGCTTATAAGAAATACGTAACCTTACAAAGAGTTCTAATAGAAATATATAATTAAAGCTCCAAAATGTTTTTTTTTTTTTTTTTTTTTTGTACATTATACATTATTATATGTAACCATAAGATATCCACAATCTTTCTAAGAACAAGTACCGTTTTATCTTTTCAATTATTTTTGCTTAAATTTGTTGGTTTCGAAAACCGGTTTAAAAAAAATAGCAAAAGTATAGTACGGATAAAAACGCACATATATAAATTTTTCTCAAAAATTTATCCGACGACAGTACTTATATTAATTTAATGAAAAATAAATGAGGAAAAAAATTTAGAAATTGACCGTTGTTCGATTAAGTTGAAATTCTTGAACTCTTTCAAGAACCTTATTGAGAACTCCAAATTCTTCAAAAACACCAACAATTCTTTCTCAGCGTTCTCAAAGTCACGATGAATAGAAGACGAGTGGGCGTTTCTGATTTTTGGGTTTGATCACACACCTGAATTTTGATTCACTATGCATTCTCAACTCATGAGACAAAGTGAAAGAAAAGAGGAGAATAAACTCTTTGGAAAAAGGTATATACTTTTTTCTCTGTCAAAAGAAATTAGTATTTATCTCTATTTTAGATACATCGTATGTACCCCTTTTCAATATTACAGAGAAATAACTGACACCCATTTTCTTTTAAATTAATTAATTAATTAATTAATCTACTCCTCACGTAGTGGAAAAAACACACGGCCGCTACCTCCCTAGAGTGGGTGTGTTTGATAGATATGGGAGAGAGATTTTCTCTCTCCCATTATCTACTAATCAGTTTCCTTTGTTTTTTTTAATTAAAAAAATATTTTATTTTGAATTATTCAAAATAAAAACAACTAACTATTTTTTTCCACATGTGTCAAAATTCAAAATTCCACTTGCACTTTATCTGTGGATATAATGTGAACCACCATGTGGTACACAACTACGGTGTGGTCCTTATCACACTGTATAATCTTTAATTTAAAATTATTTTAAATTTAATATAATCATATTATATAAAGAATAAATTAATCCAATTAATTTGTTGTGTGAATATTAATATAGAATTCTCAATTCCAAATTAATAAATTTAACCCAACATAAAATAATATTCGCATGATTCAATAGAGTCGTTGAGAGGAACTATGAACATTATAATTTTAAGCTCCAATAATTTTGATAATTAATTAACACCTTAATTAAAATATCAAAATTATTAATTCTAAATTATTTCACTAAAAAATTTGGAATTGCACTCTTAAAAATTATAAAACTAATTGTATTAAAAGGATTTGAATTGACCACTGATATAGTCACTACATATAAATCAATCTTTCACAAATGGTTTATAAGTAAAGCTAGGTATTTTCCTTAACCTCGTTAATTATATCTTTCTTCTTAAGTACCATTGATTCTCTAATAAATAATATAGTTATGATCTAATCATATATTGAGCGCTCTTATTATTCAAGCCCCGAATCAATACTTATGTGAACCGTCTATCTGACTTCTTCATCTTGTATATTAATATTCTCGGCTATTTATTATATTATATTTTTAATATACGAAGAATTTGATATTATTCATTTGTGTCATTACTCGATATGTCAAAAAATACAATATAATAAATAGGAGTCTATTAATTACTCTGAATTAAGTTCGATTCATATATGACCATCATTGATTAATTTTGAATACTCTTTATGACAACATAAATTATTAGAGATTCATAATTAATCGTGTTCCAATCCTATATAATCAAATTATATAAAGCGCTTTCATTCCAATAATTTCATTATTAACAATCCGGATAAGATCGTTTCATTCAGAATATAATGAATTGCGCTAGTAATGTTAAATTAAAGATCCCAACTTTAATTTATAATTACGGACAGTTTTAGATTATTTTACTTTAAATATTATCCTCCAGTATATATAACACTTATATATAATATTTAAAATCGTATTTAAATATTCTAGGGTTTTTGATATTTATAAAGCATCTAAATATACATGCAAAAATAATATTGAAAAAATTTCTCAAATTAAATCAGTAAAATAATACATCTCATTTCTTTACGGGCATATATCCCAACAAAAATTATGTTATTTCCAGTTGAAAAAACTCTTCTAACTCATATAAATAAAGTATTATTCAGTTACTATTAAACCAAACAATGGAGATCTTCTATATTTTCACCGTTAAAATAATACCATTATTTATGTTGGGTGGGCCTGGAGGTAGAAACTAAAAAAACTCAACGAGATGAATTTTTAAGATTTTTCAAAAAAAAAACCTTAAAAAGGACTTATGATGTTCGATAAAATTAATTATAATATCTATTATGAACATCCTTACTATGGTTGACTTTCTTTATCTTCTGATTTTCCAAACTCTTCGTCTCTTTGAGATTCGACAAATGTGTGGGAACTGCTTAATGTCTTTGTATGTTAGTCGGCAAATGTTATTATTATTATTTTTTTGTGGGGGTATATCAGTCTTTGTATATCAGTTCTTTTTTAGCTATAACTTCCTTTAAGTCTAGAGATGAGAGTCTACGGTGTTTAGTTTGGAGGCCACAATAAGTTGTACCTGTTTCTTACCCTAATCGACACCTCAAGTGTGGTAGGAAGGATAGCCTCTTTCCCTTGAACTAATTTGTTCCCACTCTGTTTGCCAAGAGAATGGGTGCATGCACCCCATATATTGGGAGCGCCACGCCACATATCATCTTTTAATTAGTCTAAATAATCTTATCAAATTATAGTCCAATATTTGGACAAACAAGACAATTAATCTATTTCAAAATTGATATATATATTTGTTTTAACGATAAAAAATATTTTCCACAAAAAAGCATAGTTATGTAGTTTAATAATTAAATAACTATTACATAATATTTATCTTAACAATTTAAATAAATATTTTATGTGCAACTAATATCCATATTGTCTTATAAAAATTATGTAACTTAACTATATAAGTATTTCATACAAGCACACTTCCCAATGTCCCATGCACCATCAGTTAGCTCAACATCCTGTACAGAACCTAATATGGGTGATTTTCAGAATCGAATGTCCAACAATTACCATGTATTTTGATCAAACCCACAATCAATAAATATAATTATAACTAATTTGGTCTGAACCACGATTAGAAACCAAAGCTGTGAGATTATGCAGATATATAGTTACGATAAGTTTTTTCTTGGAAAATCCTGCGTTGATTCTTTGTTTAAAAAAAGGTTACGTCAATTGATATATTCAATTACGTACCGTGTAATGTGACCCTCAATCATGTAAATCCATAATTAGAGCTACCTTTTTAATTTTTTTTGTCCATGAGTGCAGCTAATATTATAATGAAAAGAGATGTTGAGGGAAGATTTGTTTTCGAGCCTTTATGGAGAACGAAGGACGAGTTTAAAGAGGTGTTAAGGGAGGCGTGGGTTCGATCGAGCATCAGAGATGATGGTAAGGCTCTTCTTGATACTCTGAAACGTTGTGCAGGGTCACTCCGGAGTTGGAGTAAATGAACATTTGACAACATTCCAAAGCGGGTAGCTTCTTTACAAAAGGAATTGACTGAACTCAACAGGTGTGACTGGAGCACGGTGGTTAGAAACAAGTGTAAGACGCTGGAGAATGAACTGAATCAACTACTGGGACTAGAGGAATATTAATGGAAGCAAAGATCGCGAGTGGATTGGCTTCGAGGTGGTGATCGGAATACCAAATTTTTCCATAACAAGGCCTCGCATAGACGGAATAAGAATTGCATTAAAGGGTTGGAAGACGATCTGGGAGTTTGGGTCACCAAGAAGGAGGATATTACTGCTGTGCTTAATAGTTATTTTACAGATATCTTTTTGACAACACGTCCAAATGAGGAGACTTTGGGAGCGGTGTTGGAGGGTGTGGAGAGGAGAGTGACACCAACTATGTCTAACTCTTTTGATGCTCCATTCTCAGCAGAAGATGTTAAAAGGGCTGTGTATAGTATGGGAGTATGGAAGTCGCTGGGCCCCGATGGTTTTCATGCCGGTTTTTTCTAAGAAAATTGGGAACTAGTTGGTGCAGATGTCACTCGTATGTGTCTAAAGGTGCTTTCTGGTCTTTGTTCTATTTGGGAATTAAATGCAACTTACATTGTTCTAATTCCAAAGATCAAGTCTCCGAAGAAGGTATCGGATTTTTGACCCATTAGTCTTTGTAATGTAGTGAATAAAATTATTACGAAGACCTTTGCTAATCGTCTGAATGTACACTTGCCGGATATTATTTCGGATGAGCAGAGTGTCTTTGTCCCAGGCCATTAGATTACTGATAATATTGTTGCGGTATTTGAGACCATGCACACTATTCATAGGAAGACCGGAGGGAAGAATGGTTTGATAGCGTTGAAGTTAGATATGAGCAAGGCGTATGATAGAGTTGAGTGGTCCTTTCTTCAAGCTATCATGGTACGTCTTGGTTTCTCCAATCATTGGATCATGCGTATTATGGATTGTGTCTCAACTGCATACTTTGCTTCCTAAATGGTGAGCCAGTTGGAGATGTTGTCCCTTCCCGCGGCCTTAGACAGGGATGCCCCTCATCTCCATACATCTTCCTCCTTTGTGTAGAAGGTCTTTTGAGCTTGATTCGGAAGGCTCATTGTGATCGTTCTATGCTGGGTGTCTCCTGTGCGTGAAGAGCTCCCCGGATTAGTCACTTATTCTTCGCAGATGATAGTATCATATTTGGTAGAGCTGATTTGGATTGTTGCCAGTTGATCAAAGAAATTTTGAAGAAGTATGAATGGGCTTCAGGTCAAGTGATTAATCTTCAAAAATCAGCCATCAGCTTCAGTTCGAATTTGTCAATTGAGAGGAAAGACAGGATTACGGATTGCTTAGGATTGCCAACTGGGGGAGCTCATGATATTTATCTTAGGCTGCCGTCTTTTGTGGATCGGGATAAGAGGAGAATTTTCGATTGTATCCGAGAGAAAGTTTGGGCAAAGTTGCAGTTGTGGAAGGGTAGAATGTTCTCAGTGGGTGGGCGAGAGATCCTTATTAAGGCAGTAGTCCAAGCCATATCCACTTATGCTATGAGTGTCTTTAAGATACTCATCACTCTCTGCAATGATCTCCAATATCTCATTGCTTGTTTTTGGTGGGCTGGCGGCTGCGATGATATGAAGATCCACTGGATTAGATGGGAGAAGCTTACCATGGGTAAATTCGATGGTGGAATGGGGTTTCGAGATATATCAGCTTTTAACAAAGCTTTGATAGCAAAACAAGGTTGACGCATTCTTACGTTTCCTTCTTCCCTCATGGCTTGTGTTCTTAAAGCCAAGTATTTTCAACTCAAACTTCCTTGAGGCTAATATTGGATATAATGATTCTTATGTGTGGCAGAGTATTGTTTGGGGTCGGGAGCTGTTAAAAGAGGGATTAAGATGGAGAATTGGGGATGGCGAGAATGTACAGGTTTTTAAGGATCCGTGGATTCCCCGACCAACTCTCTTTCGACCTATCTCAAGGCCCTCTCCAAACACAGAGAATTTAAAAGTTTCTGATTTAATATCGCCTTTCGGTTGGGATAAGGAGAAGCTGGAATCCATTCTTTTACCGATGGATCATGAATTGGTTTGAAATATTCCTTTGAGTTCTAGGCGAAGACCTGATAGGTGGGTATGGCACTACGATGGCAAATGAGGGTTTTCTGTTAGGTCTACTTATAGAGTCGAAATGGACAGGCGGTGCTCTGTTTCTACTTCAGTGGGAGGATCAGACTCAAGTTGGTAGAGGAAACTATAGAGGTCCCAAGTCCCAAACAAAGTCAAAATTCATGTTTGGCGAGCTTATCATGATGCTCTCCCAGCAATGCTTCCACTCTCCAAACGTGGAATTGATACGGACAAGTTTTGCCCGCTATGTCGAGATGATTTAGAGGACACCAGCCATGCTTTTTGGTATTGTGTTGATGCTCAGGAGGTTTGGAGGAATAGTGCTTTATGGCCAATTTTGAAGCAGTTTCTGGGAGGACCTTTTTATACCCTTTGTCTCTTTGTGTCTGCTCACAGGGATGGTGATGAAATGGGCGTGTTCTTTACAATCATTTGGTGCCTATGACAGAGACGCAACAAATGGATTTTTGAGAACCAAATGCTGACTGCTATTGAGACCATGGCTTAGGCTGGAAGATTCTTAAGTGATTTCTTGGTCTGCAATGGGTTGGACAAACCACCTGAAAAGAAGACTTTCGCCCCAAAGGTCTTGTGGCATACCCCTAGCCATGATCAGATCAAAATCAATATAGATGTAGCTGTTGATAGTTCTCTGGAGTACATTGGCATTGGAGTGGTTGCTAGAGACAAAGATGGTGCCGTCATGAGTTTTTTGACTAGACGCATCTTTGGTAAATTTTCTCCCCATATAGGAGAATGTCTGGCTGTGAGGGAGGGTGTGTGCTTAGCCAAATTTCTTGGTTTGGATAATTGGGTGGTGGAATCGGATGCTTTGAACACTGTTAGTGCTATTCAGAATCCAGTAGCGGAGGCTCCAAAAGCAAATATTGTTGAAGACATCAGAGACTCCCTCTTGGCTGCTAGAAGTAACATGGCTTGCTACATCTCCCATGATGGGAATAGAATAGCCCACCTATTGGCAAAATATGCTATTTTCAGGTCTGTTTACTGTTTTGGGGTTGATTATCTTCCAAGATGGCTTAGTCCGATTGTTAAAGCCGATCTTGTTATTTGATTTTTAATAAAGACAAATCAAATTTCAAAAAAAAAAAAGAAAAAAAGTAAAAAGCTAAGAAAGACCTATTTATGAACAAATCATAAAATTTCTGATTTTTGATTTATTTAATGTTAACTTAAAGCTGACACTCTTACCCAAATTATCCGAATTAATACCTCATAAGAATACCATTAATTTTCATTAAATGAAGCTGTGGAATTTTTATATAGGAAATAACTTTCCCGGCATCATGTACCATGTCTTCAAAAATACCAAAATTTTTTTTATTAGTCTCACCTATCGACAGATAAAAAAGACATTTATACATAAATGTAAGTCTATTAGTCACTCGGTTTAATATCTTAGTAATACAATGTTAGTTCTCAAACTGAACATCGAATAAGTTCTACAGTTGATCATTAGTTTGTATAATAAAGATTTATTATCTATTAAGCTCTGTCTCAATTTAACACTGGTGATTTGTTATTTCGTAATCACCATTATTATGATTGAAGACAAAATTCACCCACTAGTTAGGATTTAGATTCACAACATACTCTTATAAAAATAAAGTGTCCATTGTGAACTATTTGTTACTGCTTGGGGGAAAAAAAAACACGATTACAATAGGGGGAAATCAGATAGTAAATTTCGTAAATGGTGCTCATGAGAAAAATAATATTTGAGGGTGCTATAGGAAAAAAAAAAAAAAAAAAAGACGTGATGAAGGACGACATTGTGGAAAATTATTGCTATTCCATCAAAACCGGAAGACCATCCTTCATTTTTATTTAACACCTTTGACATTTGGATATATATATGGCTAAGAAGATGAGAGGGGTAATGAGGTGCACTTGAAATTGGATAGGAGTCGCCTAATTGAAGATGCGCTTTCTTAACGTTAAAAACGACCATGCATTTTGCGTTGCGAGCTTTTTTTTTTTCCCTCTCGCTTTCTCTTTCAATTTTTTGATCTTCTCTAATCTCTCTATATATATACTAGCCGTGAAGCGTTTATATACTAAAATTATTAAATATTTAATGTATAAATATAAATATTAAAATTTTCAATGATATAATATTTTTTGACACATGTATGTTCAACTATCACAAAAAAAAAAAAAAAAAAAAAGAAGGTAAATACATATTTAAAAATATATTTTTATAGTGATAAATTTGATTAAGAAAGTAAATTTATTAAAAAAAGATTAAAAAAAGTAACAAATCAAGAAAAAGTTTAAAAAAGAAGAAGAAGAAAGACATCATCGTAAAAAGACAGAATAACTTGATTAAATTTTTGAATAGAGTTTTTAGCGCATTTCACTATTGTAATATATTTATCAATAGATATAGATATTGATATAGATCTACAGATTATAGGTAGATATGGATATATTTCTCTCAATAACTTCTCCAGTCGTATACTCTTGCAGATATCTCTCGCTCTCTCTCTCTCTCTTTTTTTTTTGGCAAACTAAGAACTCTCTCACACTTTATTTCATGTGTGGGTTCGCGGGTTTCGTGTGTGTGTGTGTGTGTTTATATTGAGAAAATTGGTATTCCTCCTTTATTAGATCATAAACTTTGGTCATTGACTAGTAGGTGAATAACTATATACAAATATGTATGTATATATATTTTGCTCGGAAGGTGAATAACTATATACATATATGTATGTATATATATTTCATTAAATAGGTCATGCTCATTTTTTAATCAAGTAATCTCAGACCTTTTTTAACCAAGAATATGATTCTTATTGCGGTTATCTCACCTTCATCCTATTTGATATGAACTCATTCGGTTAATAACGCTGCATCCATCATTTTGACGGCTATATTTTACGGACTTTTATTTTAAAACAATGCAACACCCACATTACAACAAAATATCTATAAGAAAAAAAAAAGGACGAATATTGCACGGTAGTTTTAAAAATACTATCATGAAATAGTGTAAAAAATTACGGACGTACGAAAACTATCATGAAAAATGGAGTTTCCCACTCAAAATTTTTGAAATTTTCAAACACCATCTAGAATTTTGAACACTTTCTCATTCCTCACTCACATAGTCCCTCGCTATCACCATTGCTACCAAAACTTTCACGATGGTTTAAAACTATTGTCACTATTAAAAAATCATCACGGAATCTTTGTACTATGACGGAGGAGTCCACGATGGTTTTAAACGGTTGTGAAATCCAAAATTTCTAGTAGTACCACTATGTTGCGTATTTAATTTTTTGCCTTCAATTACACAAATTCCCTTAACACTCCCTGTGTTTGAAAAATCAAGCACAAATACCCCTAACACAATTTGATTTTTAAAAATACTAAAGATCACCCTTTCCAATCAACGTTAAATGTTATTTTATAAATGACAACTAAAAAATTTAATTAAAATTTTTAAAATGATCAAATGACGAGATGGCTTCGTAGTCAGAGGTGACGCATTTTGATCTCTTTGATCATGTAGTTTGGCTTGTCACTGGAGGTATTTTCCATGGAGTTGAGGGTTTTCTTTCTCTTATTTGTGATAGTTTGTTTGCTTGAAATAAAGGCGACGATGTTTCCACCATGTAGGTGTTGTATTTTTTCGTTATATTTTTGCTTCTATTTTGTAGTAACGGAGGTGGTCTCCCCACACTCTCGTATTGGATGTATGTCCAATCTGCTAGAATTATTTCTATGTAGTATTAGTGGTGACATTTTTACTATTGATTGTAATGGTGTTATTAAAAGAGCCATATATGTGCTCGATAATTGGTATGTCTTTTCAATTTCCTGTTGTTGGAATCCGGTATATGTTTCACCCCCTTGTGTGCTTCATTAGGACTTACTGGTGAACCGATCTGTAATTGGGATTAAGTTTATTTGTGTTATGAGGTCATTTCAGTCATTGGTATTTATATTTTCTTGATTTAGAATACAATTACCATTTAAAAAAAAAGTTTCAATTATTTTAAAGATTGATTTTTATTATTTATTTTAGTTTATTGATGTTTGAAATTGTGTCTAATATAAGTTGGAAAGGATAATCTTGAAATTTTTAAGAAATTAATTGTTTTATGGGTATTTTTATGGCGGTTACGTGAAAAAAGGAATATACGTAATTTTTAGGTTAAACACAACGATTGTTTTCGGTATTTTCCTTTTATATATATACAAATAAAACAAAGTAAAATAAAGTAAAATAAAAAAAATTTTAATTATTTTTTTAACCTTTTTAAAATTCTTTTTATTTAAAATTGTCACGTGTCAAGTTTAAGACTTATGCGAAATGGACAAACAAAATAAAGTAAAACAAAACAAAAAAAATAAAAAATTTATTTTTTTAATTTTTTAAATTTTAAAAATTAATTTTTTGTTTAAAAATATCATGTGAAGAGCTTAAAACCTGCCACACCTGCCACGTGACGGATGAGGGAGCAAGGATGAATTGTCCTTTTAAATAAGGTTAGTAGATATATATATATATATATATATATATATTATCTTCGATAAATTTCTTACGGGATATGGTATGACTAATCATCCATAATTTTATATCAATTCAACAATTAGAAGTTCTTACGCACATAGTTAATCGCTGTTCTGCTCAAAGCTACATGGCATTTTACATATTTCTGTAAATTATAAATGGTATGACTCCGCATTAATATAGAATAATGTAATGGGGGGGTTTTTTTTTTTGGGTTGAAATAGAATAATATAATCGTTAATATACAATACCAGACCAACGTGCGACTTAAAACTATTCGTCATCTTCTTATATGATCGAATTTTCTTTTATTGCTAAACAGGTATATAAATAAATTCATAAGACAAATTACTTTTTCATTGCTAGGCAGGAATATAATGAACTCAAGCCTTAGAAAATCTCTAATGCAATGTTAAATTTTGTCTCCATATTAAATTTTAGTATTTGGAAAAAAAAAAAAAAAATAGACTGAGTACTATTTTTATGCCAAATTTACCTTATATTATTTTGTGACAAATTTATCACATGGTTAACTAATATCTAATTTAATGTTTTATTTTTATTAGTTATTGCATAGACTTTTTCATGTAATTAATATAATATTTTCATTTCTAATTTATATCGATACCGAAAACATTCGGAACATAATAATAATGATGATAACAAATAGAAATAGAATTAAAAATAATATTATGCATTGGAATATAAAAATAGTTATTTACCTTTTTATATCTCGTACTTCACTATTATTCAAAAAGTGTATTTTACGTTTTGAAATTTTATATTTTTATACCATCAAATGAAAAGGTCTTTGGTATTATAATCCAAACCCTAAAATTACAGTATAATTTTTGTCTTTTTCTATCAGTTTTATTATTCACATAGTTTTACAACTCAAACTTTAAAAATTCATAATTTTACGTAGACAAATCCAAATGAGATGATTTTTTTTATAAAAAAACAAATTACATAGAATTTTGAAACGAACAAATAAGCTTCATATTGATTTTTTTTTTTCCCGAATACATTTCAAGTTTTTACACTTTTTAACTCCAATAATTCAAACGTCTCGATAAACGCACAATCAATTCAAACCCAAATTATACAATCCAAACCTTAGCACCAAACTCATTAATATACAAATTTATACCCTTTCTTGTCAATGCCTAATTTTGAACGAAAATACCCAAAAGACCCTTAAAAAGAAAAACCAAAAACTAAATAGTATTTACCTTTTTATATCATGCATTTTGTTCTTATTTAGAAACTATGGGGGTGTTTGGTGTATAAGTTTAGTTTGAGTTGAGTTGAGATTTTTAAGTTTAAATAGTAATTTTTGTTGACTTTTTCAGAAAAGACAAAAAACTTTCTCAGAAAAGACAAAAAACATGATAAAAAAAGTACAGTTTAGTTTAATTAATGGGGGTATATTATGCATTTTGAAGTTATTTATTTATGCCATTTTAATATATTTGATACATATATCTGTATTTTTTTTTCCTCAATTAACACTTATTTTTATCTAACAAAATAACGTAAATAGCCACAAAATTGAACTTAAAAATAATTTAAGAAATTTAATCTAAGGGTATTTTGGACATCTTAAGGTCCAAATAATGAGTTGACCGAGAAACACATAGATTTAGTATATTAAATATAATAGAATGATATAAAAATACATTATTTAAAGTGAATGGCATACTTTTTGAGTAAAAGCGAAACACATGATATAAAAAATTTAAATTGTCTAAATTTTAGTTTTTTAAGGGTATTTCGAGTTTTTTAGGTCAGTGTTGACTTAGAAAACGTATAAATTTGTATATTAAGTTAAACTCTAAAGGTATTAAAAGGTAAAATTTCAAAATACAAGATATACTTTCTGAATAAAAAACAAAATATAGAATATTAAATTGTAAATAACCCTATTAAAAAAATATTATTTTCCACTCTTTTGCAACAAATATATCATTGACCAAAAAAAAAAAAAAAACATCAAAGATTGTCTTATTGATTAACTTAATATTCATTATTTTTCAAACAAAAATTGGATTCGAGTTATGTTTCTTCAATCTTAATATTGTTTTCATTGCTATACAAATACAAAAAAAATATCAAAATGCAAGATACACTTTTTTGATAAAAGTAAGATGCAAGATATAAAAATAAAAATAACCCAAACTTTTGCATAAATATTTCTATTGCAAAAAATTTACATAGAAGTTTATTTTGATTTGTTCGCATTTATGTCATTGAAAGCCCTTAAAAGTCAAAGCATATGCTCCTCATAATTTCTTCTACAAAGTTTCAATTTGTTGCCTAATAGACAAATTATTAGTAGCTTCAACTAAATCTTAAAAATTAGTCATAAATTTTTAGAATTTAGATATAAATAATATTTTTTAAGAAGTTTTTTTAAATAAATAACGGAAGTTTTTAAAAATTAATTAAAATATATTTTAAAAAAAATGATCAAATCAATTTTTTTAATAGTGAATAATGATAATATAATATTGTTAATTTAGTAAATCAATAATTGACATATCAATTTTTAAGTCAATCAGTGATTGATCATGATAAAAAAATACAAATAGTTTTTTTTGTAATTAAATAAGATTATTTGCATAAAAAAATAAAAATGGCCTTTAAAAATTTGTAGTTTTCTCATTTTAAATCGGAATATAATGATTTTTATGATAAAATGCTCGTAACGACGAGACGAACAATAAAGATCTATTTTACATATTTTTTTCCGAACACATTTTAAATTTTTACACTATTTTCTATTTTACATGACTTTTTTAAAATTTTTTTCTCTAATTATATTTTCAACTTAACCTCTAAAATATCTATGGGATCCTTATCTACCAAAATTTTAACTTTTGGTTCCGGTGAACGAATAATCATTGAGTCCTTCTCTTTTCGGACAACACATACAAAGACAAAGAGACCCGCCAATAGTTAAGGAATTAGTGAACCTATGAGAGATGAACGGACTAACAGGGTCAGCTACTCAGCTAATCTTCATAATTAAATACCGTTACTGTATAAGTGGTCTCTTTACTCAATTTTAACTATTTTATTCTATAAAATAAAAGGAAAGGAGTACATCCCCAGATATTTAGATGGATAAATAGTAATTGTGAAGAGTTAAGAGTGAACAGTTAATAGCTAAGATTTAAGATTCCAGTTTCCAATATTCGGCAGCTTGATCGAACCAAGCTTCCGCAATTTCAGAATCTCCTTGTTGAATGGCCTGTTCTCCTCGGTCGGACTGTTAGGATGCCTCAGCTGCATACATCACTGCACTTCCACTTGACACCTATCATAATGATAAATGGCTCGTCTCGCCGTGACCTTCTCTTGAATTCTCAAAACTTCTGTCGCTCTATCCAGCAGGGACAGAAACCCCAATATATTACTCAAAACGGGTCCTAAAATTATCACAAAAACAAAGGTGATTCGAAGAAAAAAAAAAAAAAAAAAAAAGGCTCCATCCAATAATTATTTGATATCAGCATTATAAAAAAAAAAAAAAAAAAACTACTCACTAGATTTTCTTTTCTCATCTTGTGTCGGAGCCATTACACTGTTCCACACTTCACAGCAACAATAGGTACAAAAACTTCAATAACCTTTGACTGTAGATTCCTCAGACGCAAAATCTGTTCCATAATCCCCAAACTACCCCCAGGTACGGTCCCCAAACATACAACCCACAAGTGTCCTCTTTCGTCATTTCACAAAAACCCACTCAACCATCTGCTCCCCAACTCTCTCTCTCTCTCTAACCTCTGTCTGTCCTAACCCCAAAAACAAAACCAGAAGAGGAGAGAGAAACTTACTTGGCTTCCGATCATCATCAAACAACAAAAATGGATAATAGAAACATCGCGAGCGAGGAGGCGAAGCGGTGGCTGGGCACGGCGGAGAAGCTCCTGGCGGCGCGGGACCTCTTGGGGGCGAAGAGCTTCGCGATCCGTGTCCGCGAGGCGTACCCGCGTCTCCTGGACTCGTCGGCCGCCGACGACGTCGTCGCCGTCGCCGACACTCTCCTCAGCGGCGAGCTCCGGATCAACAACCAGCCCGACTGGTACGCCATCCTCCAGCTCCCCCGCTACACCAACAACCTCGAGCTCGTCGCCACCCAGTACCGCCGCCTCGCACTCCTCCTCAACCCCCACCGCAACCGCCTCCCCTACTCCGATGAGGCCTTCCGCCTCATCACAGAGGCCTGGTCCGTCCTCTCCAACCCCTCCAAGAAGGTCTTCTACGACAATGAGTTCAACATGTTCGCCAGGTTCGATTTTGGGGCTGGCTCGACTCAGCTCCACGAGCGCCAGTTTCTTCAGAGAAATCAGCATTACATTCACCAGAATCAAAATCAGACCCAAACCCAAAACCAGAATCAGAGTCAGACCCATTTTCCGCCGACACCGACACCGACACCGACACCGACACAGCCGCCGCAGCCCCAGCAAGTACCTCCGCAACAGCATCAGCAACCGCGACAGCAACAGCAACAGCCACAACCGCAATTCCAACCGCAGCCGCCGCAGCAGCAGCAGCATCAAACGGTGAGAAAAAGCCTTAGAAGTAAGGACGGTAAAGCTGTAGCGGAGGAGGAGAGGCCAAATCTAAACAATGTGGCCGAGTCAACGCGATCGACTCGGCCAGTTGAGTCAACTCCACCGAGCCAACCTCTTGACGTAACACTAACCTCGAATGCTAGGCCTCCTGAGCTGACTCCGAAATCTCGTCCGACCGAATCGGCTCGGACGAGTCGGCAGGGCGAGCAAGACGGCAGCGGTGGGAGTTTCTGGACGGCGTGTCCGTACTGCTACATTCTCTACGAGTACCCTAAGGTGTACGAAGATTGTGTGCTGCGGTGTCAGAAATGCAAGAGGGCGTTCCATGCGGCGGTGATACCTACACCGCCGGTGAGTGGGAGAGGAGATACTTACTTCTGTTGTTGGGGATTCTTCCCTTTGGGAGGTTTTCCGGGAAATGCTAAGAATACGGGCGGTTGGACGCCCTTTTCGCCGATGTTCGCATGTCCGATACAAGACCAGGGGACGGACGGTGGTGGCGGAGGGAGAGGAAATAACAACGACGGCCCTCGCTCGCCGCGGTTCATTTACAAGGATGATGACGGCTATGTGGAGATTTCCGACGAGAGCGACGAGTCCGATTCCGACTGGCGGATTAGTAAGAGAAGCACCAAGAAGGCGAAAACCACAAAGGGGAAAGGTTCCGTGGCGAAAACTGCCAAGGCGTCGACGACGGAGAGGGTGACGAGGGGAAGTCAGAATGTAGGAGGTCAGGCTAACAATGTTGGTGGGGATAATGTAGATGGGGCGGCAGCGGCGGCGTCGAAGGGGCCATCGAAAGGGGAGGCGAGTAGGAAGGCGAAAGCGGTACCGAGTGGGGGGAAGAAGAAAGGGGCTGCAGAGTGGGGGAAATTGGATTTGAATGTGGAGTTTAGCAATGATGTGGAGGAGCAGCCCGCGGCGGGGATGAACAAGGGAAATGGGGCGGGGAACGGGGAGGAGGATAACATTGAAGGGATTGGGTTTTTCGAGGGTCTTGACGAATTTCTAAGTAGTTTGCCAATACTAAATGTCGTTGGGGATGACAAAGTTAAGGCTACTTAGTAGAGTAAGACAGACTCTTTCTTTTGTCATTGCTCTTGAAGAAGCAGTTGTAGTTGCATGTTGTTCTTCTGTTTTTTTTTTTTTTTTTTCAACTCTTGTGCATGCCATGAAGTACCTAAAATGGAGTAGAGCCTCTTTTTGTATTATCTCTAATGGTTCTCACTCGGTTAATCTTATAGAATATTTGGCAGGCAGGATTAATGTATTCTGTAGCTTTCTAGAGGACATTTGTTGTACTACTTAGGAAATAAATGTCCTGGAAGGCATGGTATTTGACTCTTGAAGTTTCGGTGACCTAGACCGTTATGACGGAACCTTGTCTTCTGAAACTCGAATTTGCCCTCTTGTAATGGCTTATTTTCTGGTGGTCTCATCACATTGTCTTCTGCAGGGTTCGACATAAGAGCAGACTTGGTACAGTTTATGTGTAATGTACATGGTAAACAACGTACAACGAAAGGTGTTTAAAAGGTGATCTTTTGACACATGACAGTTATGAAGCCCATACATGTCCTCTTGCATAAATTTCCCTTTCTAGAGTAAGGGTGGTGAATGTGTTATAGACCATAAACCTATGTGCAAGAGTATGAAATAGTCGTCATAATTAAATATCTAGTTTACGTTTTATCGTCAATGATTCTAGTCAATCTATGATCCATCTTAACATATAAGGCAATAATATGGCAAAATGTTTAGTTTCTTTGCGCAGTCTTTGTTTGTTAATTAAATGTGTATGTATCACTGACCATTACATTTCTTGCCATCAGTTGCGAGAACTTTGCAATTCTTGTGCATGAAACATATCTTCTGTGACTGTGTCAAACTGATCTTGTTCTTAATGCTTTTGTTTTGTCATATGTGAATTTGTTACTGAATCGATTTCCATTAATTTCCACTTCAGTACTATTTTGCTAAGTTTTTGTATATTTAACTAGTCTCGCTCTCGTAAGTTCTAGTTTCTAAATCCTGTCTGTCTTCTTGCTGATTTGGATATGACCTGTTTTCCTTTTTCTTTATCCTTTTTTGCCTTTCATTAAATTTTAGGCATGAATTTGGAAAAGTTTTGTTAGATCCTTCTTCATTCCATAGTGAGAAATAAATTGATTCTTATGTGGATAGAACGCCCGTTCATCTTGATTTTATGTGACTCCTTGGTGGAATCATCTGCTTTCGAACATGTTAACCTAATCCAGCATTTGGAATTGAAAATAGCATGAACGTATCATTCTGTTTCTTATCCTGGCATGTTCTGATCTCAGCCTTTGTAGATAGCTCAACCAGCGTGGTTTTAATTTCACACACGTGGAGGCAAATGTGTTACATATTAACGTCGATTTCTGCAGTGCAAAAATCCGTGCACCCTTTCGGGATATCATACAGACTCTAGTTCGTCAACAGTCATCTGTGCCTTTGGATGGTTAAATTTAAGTTAGATTGTACTCGTCATCATGTCTGAACAACTGAGGTCCATGATGTTTGCTAGTATAAAATAATGGTTTTTTTTTCTTTGTTTTCACTGCTTTCGAATTTCAATCTTCTGTACGTTTGGCAAATTCCCTTTGTGAAAGTAAATTGCTAAGGTTAGTATTAGTTCGTTTTATTGCCTTTCAGTTTTCAATGTTTTTGGTTTTCTTTACACATTTTCAGATGAAATTCGACTCTTCTCATATTTGTATGCGTTTTATATGCTTTAGTTTCCCAGGAAAAAACATGTTTATTGACTTTCACCATGTTCTACCATGGTAGCTTGGCAACAAGAGGTAGAAGATTGTCGAGATATTTTAATGTCGCTGAAAGTGATTTTGCACTTGAGCAGACAATATTGGGATGCTCTTGAAAATTGAGATATCCTATTTTATCATCAGTATTTTCTTCCGCTAAGTAATTACCGCCTTTTTTTTGTTCTTTTAATATCGCTGTTCTAGTAACTCAAATGACCATCTATGATCTGTCTGCCGATCACGTAATGCGTTTGCGCTGTGGTAGTTTTTGTTCCAACAGTGGTAGGGCTAATTTGAATGTTCAACAAAGTTTGTTTCAAAAATGAGTTTTGGCCTTTTTGGATTGTTGATAAAGTTGGACATAATTGCCAAATGACTCTCTTTTAAGGCACCCATGCTATTTGTAAGTGTTTGATGCAGTCGTGAAGAAGCCGGAGCCTTGTTGCCGGAGAAAGCTAATCAAATGCTCAAAGCGAATCCGAATCATTACTCGAAAAGGTGATCTTCTTTTGCCTTTTTGAACATATGATTTTTTTAGTTCGTTTAGATAAGATAAACTTCTGGAAGAGTCACAAAAGAGAAGCGTATCTCATCTAACAAACGGCAACAACATTGAAGTCAAGGGCGTGGATTTCTGGCAGACAAAAAATTGTACTTTTTTTTAAAGATAATTTTTTAGTGTTTGACCTCTTAATTTAGTTGAAAAGAGGATTAAATTGAAAAGGAAAGTTAAAAAATATTAACGGAACAAGTCACGAGCTTTGCACATGGGCTGGTGTGCAAGAGTAAATTAAGATTTCGGACAGGTGAAAATAATCTCTACCGTGGTAAAAGTTTTAATTGAAAATTAAACGAGGCCTAAGCTTTCTTCTTGGATTACGAACAGCTATAATGGACCCAAGAAGTAACAAGCACTTGGGTATGAAAACCCTCTAAGAGATGTTGGCCTACTTTCATGTCCGATATATCGTATAACTAAAATATATCGTATAACCCTTTTAGCGTGTTGATGGAACATAATAAAACATTCATATTATCCTTTAAAATAAATACAACTTTAAAAGGAATTATTTTGATTTAACCATCTCTTTTTTGACTTGTCCATTTGAATTGGAATTCGTATTCGTAGGCCCTTTAGAAACAATCTGTCAAGTTATAAATATTTATTACATTTTAAAAACTCATAATCAAATATCGGTAATTATTTTTGCAACTTGACAATTTAAAACAGACATTTCAAGTACTTTAATATTGTTTAATGGATGAAAAATGGAGAATTATAATTCCGATCTATACAGCAACATCCTTTTTAATCCATTTAACTTGAATTGGCATTTTCTCTATCATAATTATTGTAAAAAAAGATTCACAATAATCAGTCTTGGGCAGTTTTTTTCCCCAAAATGTCTATATACCAAACATGGATAGCACCTAAAACTAGGTCAAGTTGTAAATGCTCAAATTGACTTTATAGTAATAGGACGACAAAGTCTGACCAATTCATGGATATTATGGAGAAATTCGAAAAATACGTTTCGAATGAGATACATTTGTTACGTTTGCACCCATGAAATCTTCAAGCTTCCCTTCTTGACCCTCAAAACAAATAAGCATTTCTCTCATTTGGGGTTGCCATCACGACAACATACCGAGAGGATGGATTCAATATCCGAAGAGTGAAATTGTAGCAACATACCAAGAGGACGGATTCAATATCCGAAGAGTGAAATTGTAGCTCGGCACTGTTGCCTTCGACACCGATAAAGTGCTCTACCGTCCATGGTAGCTGCAATAATCAAGCTGCATTTTGGAGACATACGAAAAAACAAGAGGAAAAGTGAAAAGAATCAGAAGGCTAAAGGAAGGGAAAGAAAAAATTAAAAGCGTGTGACGCGTATGTGGGGCATCTGACAGTTACGTGCATCTCCATCTCTAATAATGCCATTCATGATTGTTCAGACTTTTAGAGAGCCGTGACGGAAAAAAAAAAAAAGGGGGAAAAGAAATCTGAACATAAACAAACTTTTTAACTTCAAAATTGACTAATTTGTCCAAATAAAAGAGTTTTAAGGCTTAAATTATTACTCTTTTAACAGGGGTTTTTTTTCAAGACGAGCCATGCCCTCGTTATCCTAAATACCCAAAAAAGATTATGTTTAGCTATGCTGTGAATATGTGAATAAACTCTCACTCTGTTTTTTTATAATGTTGACTTGTACTATAATGTTTTAAAGGATGCAATAAACATACGTATATTTTCAAAATCATGTAATTTAGCTCTCAAGCGTTGAGTGATAAGTTAAAAGTGTTTATAGGTAAACCAATTCCCAAACATTTAATCAAATGACATAACGTTGTTTTTGGGCGCCCTTTCAAATGATATTTAAAAAATATATATGTATGGCAGATTCTTAAAAGAGAGAGGGAGAGAGAAAAAAAAAAAAATAAAAGGAACTAAAAAAATTTCAAATGTGGGTCTCGAGACCCACAATCATGGTTTGGAAGAATAATTTGAGTAAGGAATAACCTTCTCGGTGATAGATTCATCAAAATCAGGTCTCATTGCTCAGACAATTACCGGAAAACATTCAACATTGTGTTTAAGAATAACTTAATCGGAGCGAGACATATTGAATGATTGATCAAGAATCTCTTTACGGTAGGACTTCATATCAATAATGTATGTTTTTGATAATTAGATTTGATAAAAATCATATAAAAAATAAATAAGTATATAGAATAGATAAGCTACGAAACATATACGATGATTGAAACATAAAACCATATTAATATCACTTTTTTTTTTTCCAAGGTCGTACTATAGAAATCTGATAAAAAGAACCCTCTAAACAACTAATTATTCCCAGCCCAAAAAAAAAAGTTCTTTTTTAGTTGACCACAAATCTATTTCGATTGGATTAAAAAAAAAAAGAAAAAGAACAGAGGAGAAATAATTTTAGTGACTATTTAATAACATAATTCAACTCAACTTTAAATATAAATTTTTACTTTTTAAAAATCTGTATCAAATATATTTTTCTACTTTCATAATATTCAAATATTATATTTTTACAAAAAGTCTTTCACATACATTTAATGTGGATACGCAATTCAAATATTCAGTTAGAATGAATATTCAAATAATGGATTATCATTTTTTTAAAAAACAAAAACTTTAAAGAAAGAGTTAGCATTACAAGAAATTTACCAACTGCCAAGCATATGGCAAAATTTCAATTTCAAAGAAATATTTTCTCTCTTAATTCTTTTACACCGTACGGAATTCGTACCATTTCGTATTCCCTTGCCATCTTCTTGTTTTGGTCCTTCCGAAAGAGTGGAAAAAAAAAATATTTCAGCTCTTTTTTTTTTTTTTTTTTTTTTTTGGGGGGTAAAGAATAGGGTTAATTTCATTAATAGCACCTGTAGAAATTTTATTATTAAAAATAATATCATTTTTTTTTCCTTCATTACTAGCATTTAATATGGGGCCCAGCAACATTAATGTATATCAAATTACGGGTTTACCCTCATCTCCTACCAGCTCAAATATCCCTCTCTCTCGCATGGCCCAAAAAATTTTTTCAAACCAACATCTACAGTATTTTAGAGAGAGAAAACTGAAATCTAGAGAGAGAAAGAGTTGCCACCCACCGGAATCTTTTTTTTTTTTTTCACTTTTCCACCTAGTCCCCCACTCATTTTGAAACCCAAATCTTCATATAATAGAGAGAAACCTCCATCTAAAGAAAGAAACTTCCATTTAGAGAGAGAAACTCTCACCGTCAGAAAAAAAAAAATTTAACACTTCTATTTAACAAATAAAAAATAAACAAAATCTAATATTTTTGGTCATTTTTGAGTAAAAGACATTCCTGTTGTAGACCTATGTCTAAAAAAAAAATTTAAAAACAAAAATTTAACATTTTTGACCATTTTCCAGTAACGGTCATAACCGTTATGACCGGGTGGTCATAACCGTTATGACCACTAGCATATTAGACTATCGGTCATAACCGTTATGACCGGACGGTCATAACCGTTATGACCGCTAGCATATTAGACTAACGGTCATAACGGCGGTCATAACCGTTATGACCGCTAGCATATTAGACTAACGGTCATAACGGTTATGACCGGGCGGTCATAACCGTTATGACCGCTAGCATATTAGACTATCGGTCATAACGGTTATGACCGGGCGGTCATAACCGTTATGACCGCTAGCATATTAGACTATCGGTCATAACGGTTATGACCGGGCGGTCATAACCGTTATGACCGCTAGCATATTAGACTAACGGTCATAACGGCGGTCATAACCGTTATGACCGTTAGCATATTAGACTATCGGTCATAACGGTTATGACCGGGCGGTCATAACCGTTATGACCGCTAGCATATTAGACTATCGGTCATAACGGTTATGACCGGGCGGTCATAACCGTTATGACCACTAGCATATTAGACTAACGGTCATTACGGTTATGACCGGGCGGTCATAACCGTTATGACCACTAGCATATTAGACTATCGGTCATAACGGTTATGACCGGGTGGTCATAACCGTTATGACCACCCGGTCATAACTGTTATGACCTTTACTGAAAAATGACAAAAAATGTTAGATTTTTGTTTTTAAAATTTTTTTTTAGACATAGGTCCATAAAAGGAATGACTTTTATTCAAAAATGACCAACAATATTAGATTTTGTTTGATTTTTTTTTGTTAAATGGAAGTGTTAAATTTTTTTTTTCCGACGGTGAGAGTTTCTCTCTCTAAATGGAAGTTTCTTTTTTTAGATGAAAGTTTCTCTCTATTATATGAAGATTTGGGTTTCAAAATGGGTGGGGGGCTAGACGGAAAAGTGAAAAAAAAAATAAGATTCCGGTGGGTGGCAACTCTTTCTCTCTCTAGATTTCAGTTTTCTCTCTCTAAAACACTGTAGATGTTGGTTTGAAAAATTTTTTTGGGCCATGCGAAGGAGAGGGATATTTGAGCTTGTAGGAGATGAGGGTAAACCTGTAATTTGATATACATTAAATACTGCTGGGTCCCACATATCATAGACTTTGATGATGTGGCAGTGCTAATAATGAAGGAAAAAAAAAATAATACTATTTTTAATAATAAAATATCTACAAGTGCTATTAATGAAATTAACCCTAAAGAATAAGCTGATAATATTCCCTATTCCAGTTAGTTATTATCGAAGCGAAGGGCAGACTTAGAGCGCCGTTAAAGTAAGGAAAGACACTGCACATGGTTTTTGGGTTTCTCTCTCTAGGCTGGAAAGTTCTAGAGAGAGAAAGTAGAGTAGAAAGTAGGGACAATAATACATCAAACTTTGCTTAGTTGGGCATCGAATTAAGCTGACACCTTTTTTTTTTTTAACAAAAATATGTTCTGACATTGTTTTCTCCGCCTTTCTTGGAGTCTCGATTGCCAAATGCTCATCGATCTAACCACCCATCTTTCAATAACAATAATAATAATAATAAAATCTCTTTTTCTTTGCTTTCCTTTTCTTTTGCACTCCATGTGTTTGTTCCAAGACCACCCACCTCTTCTTTTCCCCAGCACAACCAGAACCAGTGCCTCTCACTTCAATGGCGATTCTTTTGCCGACCTCTCTTTCTGTGGCCCCACTCCCCTCCTCCCTCTGTCCACCTGTCACCCGTGCCTCCAACGACACCCCCGTTCTTCGTCACACTTTCTCGGTGAAGCCATCTCTAGTAATTCCTCTCTTTTATCTGCTCTATTCCATTTCTGTATGTATATATGTATATAAATATATATTTTTCTTTCTGTTTCGTTTATGTGAAAGTTTTTGCTGCAGATCTTCTGTTCTAAGCTCAAATCAGCGGAAATTAAGCAGACCCATTTGAGATTGTTGATTGATTTCAGGTGGGTTGCTTGTTAAAATTTTTAAACTTTTTGTATATTGTCTACATTTTTTTCGAGTGTTTTATGATCTGGTTGCTTTTTATTTTCTTTGTAATTGTATCTAGTGATTTGTTAGAGATACTTGGATGAACCTTTAACCTTATATCTGAGATGCTTATCAAAGACAGAGGAAAAGAACTATAGATTTCTGTCCTTTTCACAAGAATTACTTGTCACAAATTCATGGATTTTATTCTTCAAAAGTAGTGAGACTAGTTGTGATGGTTTCCTTGGGTTGTTGGGTGGTGTAAATGTCAATAAGTTTCTGAATTATGTTGTTTGATGGTTTGTACAGAAGAATGTTATCCACTATAGGATTATGAGGACCTGCAATCCTCGGATTGACCTTGAGAGATAAGAATATCTTCATTTTTGATGTGAATAACCTGTTAATCCGCGGAATTCGGTTTTTTCAAAGATGTCTTTGGTGAAATATCGTTGTTCTGAAATTTGCAGGACCAATACAGGCTCAACAATGAAGGCTTCAAAGGAACCTCTGGGGCTGACGCAAGATCTCGGAAACAACAAACTTGAGACGGAAGCAAAAACCGAAAGTCAGTCTGATTTGTTTGAGAATATGAAGCATCGTTTCCTAAGTTTTAAAAAGAATAACTACATGTAAGTAGCAAAGGCTCTTTCTGAGTGGTCGTTTAGCTCGCGAGGTAGTACTGAAGTCGTCTAACTTTTTCTTTTATTGTTTCAACAGGGAAAAATTGGAACACTACGAAAACCTTGCAAAGGGTCAAGCACCGAAGGTTATAACTGGTTTATTACTCACTTCCAAGTATAGTCATATGTTATCGTTTGGATAATTCATACTGTCAAAATGTTTAGTCCTAATCTTGTTTACTGATTTTTGGTAGAATAGTTCATGGTGATTGCTTGTGCGGACTCTAGAGTTTGCCCATCTGCAATTCTGGGATTCCAACCTGGAGAAGCATTTACAGTGCGCAACATAGCAAATCTAGTGCCTCCCTTTCAGGTATATAATATATATATATATATATATATATATGTCTGATGGTGTATGGTCCACTGCTATGGCATCACTTGAATTTCTTCCTTTAGAGTGAGATAATAAGTATTTCATTAGCCGAGTCTTCTCTTCTTTAATGCTTTCCCCGTAATACTTTCATTTTTATTTTTTTTAATTTTCATTTTAATTTTTATTTTTTGTAGAAAGGGCCTTCAGAAACAAATGCTGGGTTAGAATTTTCCGTGAATACTCTAAAAGTAAGTATTTCGTTCTTAAAAATCTAATATGGACTTGTGTCATTTCTTATTTTGACTTGTTTTCCTCAAGCTATCGAGTACCAAAGTCGTAATCATGATGAGTTTGGTATTCATTATGTCGTGGACCATTTGTGAATAAATTAAATTGAAATATTCAATTGGTAATTGGTTTTGATTCTGGGGAAAGGAAGGTGCTAGAATGTCATAACGATTAATTGCAAAGATATTATCATTAATTTGAAATGCATTTTAAACTTGTGAGATAGAGTTAGTAAAGCAAGAAAAAGAATGGAAAATCTAAAAAAATATATTCTGTCATATATCTATTTCTTTCGTCTAAGAAAGAAATAATTTGTTTTGCAGGTTGAAAACATACTGGTTATCGGCCACAGCTGCTGTGGAGGCATTCGTGCCCTAATGAGCATGGAAGATTCAGGGAAACCGAGGTTTAGTTAGCTTCGTTTTCTCTTTCTAAGTTAATAGTTTTAGTTATTACAATTTCTTTCTATAATGACTAAAAGTCAATTAGGGCCTGTTTCTGATTTTTGTGATTTCTTAATCAGTGGTTTTATCCAGAACTGGGTTGTTCTTGGAAAGAATGCAAGGCTGAAAACGAAGGTTGCTGCCTCCAGCCTAAGCTTCGACCAGCAGTGTAAACACTGTGAGAAGGTATCCTACGTTTCACCTAACACTAAGTCTACTTGTAGCCCTTTTAGTTTGTAGCAGTTTCAGCGTGGAACTTGCGTTTATTAGTTGGAATGAATTTAGAACAATGTTTAGTGGAAATTAACCAAATTGACCTTTGAGGCTGATTAGGACACTTTGGAGCTTTTCATCACCATTTCTCCTTATCCAAGGTCTATATACTAGAAAAATTTTCTGTTACAAGGTCCATTGAAAATTGTTGCGTGACTAGATAGGCCATTAGTATATTTAATTTTCCTTATGCGCCTACTCCAATAGAAATTTCAGTTAGTGTAGTTTATAGTTGAGAATTTCAAGTATGTTTTGTCTTTGGGATTTCTATAATATTTTGCTCATGTTTGATTATGAAATTTTCTCCCCCCCTTAATTTGGTCTAATTTTGATATATCCATCTCTTACCAAGTCCCTACTGGCCTTCTTCGTCAGGCTAATTTTGTTGATACTTTCCTTTCACCTTAAAAAAAAAAAAAAAATTTTACACACTACTAGTTGTCTTGTTCTCTTCTCATTGTCTAGTCAAGTGTTTCCTTCACCATTTGCATTTATTTCTGGACTATAAAGAAATTTTAAGGTGAAAATCATGATTTTTTATTTAAACAAGAAGATGAAAAAAAAAAAAAAGAAGCAAAAATACCAATTTGAATTTCGGACTAACTGCTAAAGATATGCACCTTTGGTTTTAACAATCTTTTCCCCTGTATTTTAAGTCTGGTTCAAGGTTCTCTTTACTTTCATCATACTCTCTCACAGTCGCTGCCCAACGACCCTCTACCATAAAGAAAAGTCGCAACGTTTTGGAATTAAAGTTAACAGATATCAGTACTGCTGTTTTGTTATTATTTTGCAACAATTGAACTCTGGTTTATGACGGAAACAAGATATGCACCTTTTTATGTTGGACAAGATTATTTTGCCATTCCTGCCCTTGATGCTATAAAACAGACAATCTTATTTACCATATTTCATTAATGAATTTTTTTTTTGCTCCAAGATTAATGAATTTAGTTGGTACTGATTGACAATTGTAAACCTTAATGCAGGTATCGATTAACCGTTCGTTGCTAAATCTGCTTACATATCCATGGATAGAAGAGAAAGTAAGGGAAGGAGTTCTCTCCCTTCATGGTGGCTACTATGACTTTGTTGATTGTACTTTTGAGAAATGGACTCTTGATTACAATGAATGCAGCTTCAAGGAGGATGATGAAAGAATTTCGTTTAAAGATCGATTGTTTTGGTGCTGAATTTTTCTTTTGTTCTGTAAACTTTTTTTTAATATTAAAAACAAAACAGATTATTATTAATTGTAGCAAAAACTACCAAGTCTAGAATAAGACTGGAAAGTGTTTATGTTACCTTACTGCTTTGAATCTACCTTGTTGTATCTTAGCTTAATTCATAACTGAACTTCTGTCATATTTTACAATCTGATTGAGAATTTTAATTTACTTTCTTTTTACATTGAGAAATCTTGATTCTTGTCATTAGTGGAATTGTTGGATGTGGAATTTGAATTCTACACTTTGTCGTGGAGTCAGATGTGAATTTTAATTTTAGATTATGCTTACAATCACTTTTGATTATATTTTTTCAGGGTTACTTGCATTTATTTTGATTATTATTTTCACATGATTTGTCATTTAGATCAATGAAAATGCACAATTTTAGTTTATTTTCCCTAATGTTCAATCCTCCTATCATTTTGTTTCAAATGAAAGCACAAGCAATTATCCGCAATCAGGTTCTCGGAGGGCATTGCTAAAAACCTAGTACTGTAATGCTTGCAACCACTTACCACGCAAGGAAAATTGTACATAGTTTATAGTTACATCGACGGAAAAAGTTGCTAAACCTCGTCAGATTGAATAGGTTTTCACGCATGTGGGGTCGACCTCTAATAGATATTCTCTATGTTTTGATTCAAGAGATAAGAGTACTTCAAACAGATCCGTTTCTTTTAACAATGTTGCATCGTAAAGAATTATTTAGGTAAAATGTGTAATGCGTCTCCAGCAGAGTTTAGGAAAACCGGGGCTAATTACAGCCTTCTCCGATGCAAGCTCGCTCCACAAATATGGGGATCTAGAAACATCAGGAAAGCAACAATCTTTTTTTGGTTTTAACCCTACGACATAGAAGGAAAAGGAATAGGAAAGGACCAGATAAAACTGTTTTAAATTTTAAACAGATTAGTCAACCCGGTCTACGAATTTATTATAATTATCAATGAATCCCAAGAATTTTAGAAGGGATGAGGATTGTAATTCTTTCTACTTCTCGAGGTATAATGACAGACAAAAAAGCTCGACTAGAAAGAATCGATGGAGAAATCTTGTGCTATATATGGTAATCCTTTATGATATACGAATTATATTATAGAACTTTTGTATGTGTGAAAAAAGAGAAAATGAGTGAAAATTATTTTGTTGGATATATGAAACACTTGTAAAAGTAGATCAACTAATTATGAACTTCTAGGGACCAAACCATAATTCTAGGTTTCTTAACTACCAGGCACCATAAAGATCATAGCAATTCTTTTTTGGCAAAAACTACAAGTTAAAACAAAACTTTTCTCAAGAAAAAGTGAGAAAAAAAGAAACAAAAAAAACTCATGACTGTCACAAGATTGGTAAGAAATTTTACAGAAAATATTCATGCTTTTTTCACCCATCAAACCATAAAATTCCCAACCAACCACTCTATGTCTTGCCTATAAAGGCCACAGCAGGCCGAGTCCGGCTCAAGCAATCAGTAGAAATTTATCTTCTTTCGAAGTCCTTAGCTACTCCGACAATGGCTTTTAACCATCCAAAATCCTTTGTCATGCCACTGTTGCTTGCGACAAACTTGCTAATCCTGTTGAGCAACAACGCTTTCCCGGTAGAGGCGCGCCATCTTTTGGAGGCAACTTTGCCAGAGCTTCCTGATCGACCTGAATTACCCGAGCTTCCTGATTTTTCGAGTTTTCCAATTCCTGAGCTGCCAGCAGGATTTCCCAAGTTCGAATTCCCGCCGTTACCGTTCTTCCCGAAGCCTGAGCTGCCGGAGGTTGCCAAGTTTCCTGAATTGCCTAAGACAAAATTGCCGACACTCGGCAAAGATCACTTGCCTTCCTCCTCAGAACCACACTCACCTGCCAATCCATGAAGGATCTGGCGAAAGACTAGTACTGCGTGCTTTCTGGACTGCATGATTTTCGGCTTGTTTTCCCTATGATTGTCTTTTGAAATTTCTGTTCTGTTTTGTTGTTTTAGTTGTTTCCATGCCCCCACCTATATACATATATATCTATATAATAATGAAATAATCCTCACTGAGGAATATTGTTAATCAAAGTTCTTGTTCCTATTGAAAACCCGAAAGGATTTGCCAACTCATCTGCACACGAGCAAAATTTATTCTTTTTTGTTGAACTCAAAACTTCAAGCCAACATTTTGCTATAGCCATATGTTGTATAAGCCATAGTAAATTTCAGCCACGGGAGGGCAAAAAAAAAAAAAAAAAAAAAAAAAAAAAAGAGACGGTCTTTTGAAGTATCAACCCATATGAAAACTCCCCATAAAAGGGAAAATTGATGTGCCACACCATTCTATACATGGTAAGTTAAGCCGATGTTGAAACCGCGCCTTTCCTGTCTAGTATGAGGTCAACTTTATGACCGATGTCGTGTACTTTCCTCGTTTGTTTTGTTCAGGCATGGAATACAATGGGCCTGTTTGGTTCGTAGGTTTCATTTTTGAGATGACAATTATTCTTTTCTAAAATGATTAGTCATTTTTGTTTAGTTCATAAATAATGTTTTAATGTGTAATTAAATTGTAATTCTGAAAATGAAATAATTTCTCAAATGATGTTTGGATAAATATTAAAACAGTCACTTGAAAGATAATTTTCTAACAAATAATATAATAAACTCTTATATTTTACAAGGGTATGAATCTAGATATGTTTTACTCTTCATTATGAACACATTGAAAAAAAAATTGTCTTAATCGGAAATGAAATGAAAAAATTATGGCATTTAAAACTAGAAGTAAAAGAGAGGAATTTTTGAATTTGAAAATGTTATTTGTAAAATATTAAAAAAAAAAGAAAAAAGAATCCCAGAAATGATGGGAGTTCATTTTAAAATGAACCACTTTGTTTTTAAAATAAAGAAAACTTTTTAATGGGTAAACATCGGGTGGGTTGGGTGAGTTTTTAAGATTTTTAAGTTTGAATGGGATGAAAAAATTTTTAATCCGTCCAGTCAATCCAAAATTTTAAATCAACTCATTCAATCAAAATCAGGTTCAGTTGAATGGGTTGATGAGTTGTGCATTAAAAAAATAAAAATAAAGTTCATAATTCAATATTAAATCAAAATATATGGAAAAATAACCAATTGGTAACATACTTTCGATATTGATTTGACAAGATCATATCTATTTCAATATCTTAAATCTTATAACAAAGCAAATACAAAAATAAAATATCAACCCAGCAAGTTTAAATATAAATGTTATAAACCATAATAAAAACTAATTAATTTATAATAAAAATATCTGTTGAAAACACAAAAAAATTTGATTGGTTGGGTTGAGTTTATGGTGGATTACTAATTTTAACCCAAATCCACCAAATGAAAATTCGGGTTGGGTGAGTTGGGCTAACCTTATGAGCGGGTTAAATTGGGTTGGGTTAATTGGATTTTATTCGGTTAAATTAATTAGGTTACGAATTATTCAACTTCCAAGAGAGGTAACCAAATACCATATTGAGTTCATTTTTAAGAGAGAAAATTACCTAAATAACCACATTTTATTTTTTTCATCTATTACTTAACATCACATAAAGTCTTCATTCTTGACTAATATGACACAAATTTTAGTTACTTTAGTTTAATTTTGTGTCATGTTAGTTTAGTATTAATTTTTATGTCATGTTGATATAATTGTCTTTAAATTTATATCATTCATATGCTTCCCCCTTTTAAGATGAGATGGACAAAACCCGCAATTCAAACAGGCCTACTATACTTGTAGTACATAGTGTCTCATGTTTGTAACAGTCTTTTTGTATATTGCTAGAGGCAGCAGATTATATAAAACATAAATAAGAAAAATAAAAATAATAAGAGAAGAGAATGATTTAACATAAATAAAATGATCCACATACAAGGAATAAAGAGAAGAATTCACTAGTAAGTAGTGTGATGAATGAATTAATATAAATACAAGAGAAAATTGTGGGTAGGGATGGCAATGAGGCGGGTTTGGGGTGGGGAGTCTTCTCGCCAACCCGCCCGCAGATAAAAATATTCTCCATGCCCGCCCTGTAACCCGTTTAAATTGGTGGGGATGGGATGAGTTTTCCCTATTGCAGGTTTGTGGTACTCACAAGATGCCCCGTTAATCCTGTTATCTATTTCCATCATATGAAAATAAAAAAAATAAAAAATAAAAAATAAAAAATAAAAAATAAAAATAAAAATGCATAAATATGAGACTTTACCTTGAAATATATCAAAACTTTTAGAATAAATCAAAACATTTAGTACACATGTTTAGGATTTTTGCCTCACTATTCGGATTTACCCTATTGACCACTTTTGATTTGACATTATAATAAGGCAAAAATCTTGAAGTCATTATAGATAGGACAAAATTTCAGATATGTGCCCTCTTCGGGACATTTATTAAAAAACACTAATATAAGTTATGATATACAACGTTGGGCAAGTTTTCTAATACTAATAAATTGCCTAAATATTAAGCAAAAAATAAAAATAAAAATAAAAATAAATCACGTAAATCAAATAAGTTTTGGATAAGTATTTTATTTTTTGTGAGTCGGGGAAAGTGTTAATTTTGTGTCCCATTAAGAGCCTATAAATTAATAGGTGTATTGTGTTAATAAGAATTATGTATAAAAAAATAGAGATAGTGCGTCTCTTTTTGAGAAAGAGTGAAGAGAGAAATAGGTGCAAGGGGCTATGGGTAGAGAGTTTATTGAGAGAGAGTTTGTTGAGTATGTGATTCTGAAGTTGATAACGAATTTATTCTCCCACTGTAGACGAAAGTAATCTTCCCAAACTACATAAATCTTTTGTCTTTTCTTTTATTTCTGTTTGAATTTATTTTCCTGTTGTTCATTGGGTACATATAGGAATGCTTGCATGCGAAATAACGCACCCACGAATCCCCACACCCCTCTAGATTACACCCACGATATACAGAAGTATATTGGTACAAGACAACATATGTAATTATGTATACTCAAATAACGAGAAGAGTAGTTTATTAGATTTGTGGACGTACCTTTATGGAAATGATATGCTATTAGAATTCATGCAGTATAGAACATGTTATCCAATTTAAAAATTGGTTTATTACTGCTAATCACATGCGTTTCCATGAGGAAAGTTAAATAGTTGGTAAAGTTGAAATCAACGAGGGCAACCATGCGGGAAAAAAAAAAAGAGTACAACCTAGTATATCTATGTTTGCTCAAGAAATGAGAAGAATTATTATTCAGATTTATGAACATTCCTATATGAGAACGATTATGATATTAGAATGCATGCCGAGTAGGTTGTCCAATTCTAAATTTGATTTATTCTGTAGCAATGAATATTGCTAATTAATCACAACATGTGCTTCAACGAAACAAGTTTAATAATTATGCAATAAAAAATAACAAACCATGGTTCAACCAAGGTTCCACTCTCTAAGTGTAAATTAAAGATTTAGAATAATAACTAAAGGATCATATTAAGTTATTGAGGAAAAAAAAAACCAAAGTGTTTCTTTGTTTTCTCCCTATTTATGGTGATATGTACTAATTAGGATGCTATTGATTAAAAAACTAAAAGGCCACTGATGCAGCAAAATTGGAAAGAACTCAAGCCAAATCTATAATCAAAAGGGGAAACCCTCAAAATGGAGAGGAAAATTAATACTCTGATTTCAATATCAAATATTCAATAATGGTCCATTACACTTCTTGTCTTAGACTTATATAACCTTACTAACAATAATCAAAACCATACTAAAACAAAAAAAAAACGACACCTAAATGAAATAACAAAACTTTAACAAAAATAACAAAACAAACTAATAGTAATATTCTTCATACATAATTAGCCACCCTCCCCAGATACAGCCATGCTTTGAAAAGGAGTAAAAACAAAATAGTACTCAACACCAGCTGACTCCAGTAATAAACTACGCAAATTAAACACATAAATTTGTTAAACAAAGTATTATTCAAACATTTCATCAAAAACACTAGTTTATTACAATTGGATACCAAGCTAGCCAGCGACAAACTTTCCATCATCTACATCCGGCTCGGAACGACTACTCTAGCCGCTGTCGTCGCCGCCGATCCCATCTTTTTTGCGATATCTTTAAGCAGAAACTTCTGAATCTTCCCGGTTGAAGTCTTAGGCAGCTCGTCCCTAAACACCACCGATTTTGGCACCATGTAATGGGGTAGCTTCTCCCTGCAATACTCCATAATCTCCTCCTCCGTAGGCTTCCTCGTCACCCCGTTTTTCAATTTGACGAAGGCGCACGGCGACTCGCCCCAAAAGTCGTCGGGCCGTGCAACCACCGCCGTCTCGTCGACAGCCGGATGGCCATACAGCGCCGACTCCACCTCAACGCTGCTCACGTTCTCCCCACCTGTTATTATCACGTCCTTTGACCTGTCTTTGATTTCTAAATACCCGTCCGAATGCATCACTCCCACATCGCCCGTGTACATGCATCCCTTGGTCGCGTCTATACATTTAGCCGTTGCTTCGGGGTCTTTGAGGTACCCCAACATCACACACCCACCTCTCACCACTATCTCCCCTAACGTCATTCCATCTCTAGCCACGCTCATACCGGAATTCGGATCCACAACGTCTACTTCCGCCATTGCCGCCGTCCTCACGCCTTGCCGTGCCTTGAGTCGCGCCCTTTCTGTCGCGGGCAGCCGGTTCCATTTCCGTTTCCACGCACAGGATATAACCATTCCTCCTGTCTCCGTCATCCCGAAGCTGTGGCTGACAATAAAGCCGAGGGCTTCCGTTCGCAGAAGCACCGCCGAAGGAGGTGGCGCTCCGGCGGTCATGATATGAACTGGGGTTTGGAGAGGTTTGGCGTTGGGGGTGTTGGACAGCATGTTTAGGACCACCGGCGCACCGCACATGTGAGTCACACCATGGTGGCGGATGAGGTTGAAGATGGCCGGACCGTCGAATTTTCGGAGACAGATGTTGGTCCCGCCAACGGCAGCCATCCCCCATGTATAACTCCAACCATTGCCATGAAACATTGGAAGAGTCCATAAATAGACCGGCTGTTTGGGTACGGACCAGTCAACCAATGAATCAACAGTGACGGTAAAAATCCCCCTGTGACAGTGAACGACTCCCTTCGGAGACGACGTCGTACCGGAGGTGTAATTCAGTACAATCGGGTCCCACTCGGTTTCCGGCCTCAACCACTGAAACTCAGAATCACCTCTATCTACCAAGTCCTCATAAGTGGAGTAGAAACGACTATTGACACCAATCTCCGGTGAAGGTGATGGAGCTAATTCGTCGGCGATGATGAGGACAAGCCGAGGGACCGGAGTATGCTCGGGAAACAAAGAGACGGCATCGAGGACGAGGTCGACGGAGTGTTGGTCGACGAAGACGAGCTTGGACTCGCCGTGACGGAGCATGGAGGAGATTGTGCTAGCATCAAGCCTGGTGTTGAGGTTGTTGAGGACGGCACCGGCCATGGGGACAGCGAAGTGGAGCTCGTACATGGCGGGGATGTTGGGGGCGACAACCGACACGACTTGGCGCCTCTTTATTCCCAGTGAAAGGACGATTGACGAGGCTAAACGCAGGCATCGCTGGTAGGTATCCGACCAGGTATAGACAGAGTCGTTGTAGACGATGGAGGGGCAGTCGCCGTAGACGGTGGCGGATCTTTCGAGGAAGCCGATTGGGGTTAGAGGGGAGGAGTTTGCTTGGTTTGGCTTCAGATTCTCCATTGTCGGCAACGGTTGCAGCGTTGGATGAAGAAAAGAGTTGGGAAGGAAAATAGTCCAAAAGATTGGTTGGCTTCACTTTGTGGGAGTACCATTCATCAATGCAGGAGACGTACGAACTTAAGATAATCTTTTAATTAAAGAGATGGAAAAGGCAATTTCAACTAACTAGAATTATTTTATGGTGCATGTATTTATGAGAGAGTGACTGCTATTATAAAAGAGAGGGGAGACGCAATAGGGATTGTTCTTACAAAAAAAAAAATAATAAATAATAATAATAATAATAATAAATAAATAGATAAATAAAACAAAAAATATTTATGATGGTAAGTATATTTTTGTTTTATTGGTAGGTCTTTTTGTTTTAATTATTGAATTCATTTTTTAACAGTTTATTTTACAAGTATCTATGTTAAGATTTGTAAATCTGTTATTAATTATTGAAAAGTTAATTTAATAGCTATGTTAAGTTTTGAAAAAAAAAAAAAGAAAGTAAAAGTATAAAAGTTGGTTCTATCATTTGATGACTTTTTTTTTCCTTTTTTTTTTTTTTTTTTTTAAGTATGAATCGACTGATTTTGTCTGACGATCATTGCGTTTTCTAATTATGAATGCTGAATAATGATTGATGCGTTTCATACAGGCTAATTACGTAGAGAAGTTCGCATGGCCAAAAAATTGAAGCAACTTTGGACAGTGCATGTTTTATCTCAAAGTAAATTAACTTTTAATTGAGGGGGAAAAGAAGAACTTTTAGTACTTGACGTTCCGTGAAGCAAATAGCATAAATTTTGTTTCAAAATCATATGCAATCCAACGGATAGTGGAGCAAATCTAGTTATAGCCAGTGGGAGAACAATATAGAGATCATAAGAAAATGTAGGACATTGTTGGCAAGGGGGATTAGTTTAGATTTTATTTATTTGTTAATTAAGTGAGGACATGTTCTGAGATGCAATGTGGAACCGAATAAGTACAAAATCAAAAAAAAAAAAAAAAACAAAAAAACAAAGTAAGGGTATTGTTTAATTTTCTCTTACATTGATTTAGTGGTATATTATTACGAAAACTAAAATAAAATATAATAAAATGATTAATAGTACAGTGTTAGGATTGATACCCATAATGTATATGAGGTTAAAGGTAAATTAGTTTTTATTTCATTATACTTCTATGTGTGCTTGATCCTTAACAATTATTATATAATTCCATGATTATTAATATTCTTTTAAATATTATATATAAGTGCTACATATAATGGGATAATATTTAAGAATAATTAATTTAAAATAGACTGTATTAAATAATAAAATATTTAATTTTTAATTAACTATTACTAGCACGGTACATCTCTATTATGAATGGGTCAATACTATCAGGATTGTTGTTGAGGTATCATTGGGATTAAAGTGCTTTTTTATATGATATGCTTATAAAATGGGAACACAATTAAATTGAATATCTGATAATCTCCGTTAGTATATATATAGTGTATTCAGACTTAATTACTGATGAGCATATATAGAATGGTCTTAATTCTAAGTCGTATTTGTGGTGTTATGTCTTTTGACTTGCTCAGTATAAATTCACAAGATGTTGAATCTTATTTCATGTATCTTGAAGACATAATAAAGTAAATATCTGAGAATTTTAATTTAATGAGATGAAATCCATTCCTCCAATATGAAGTACATGGATATTTCTCTTAGGAGTTGATACGTGGCTTGAAAAATAAGAACGCTCAATTTATGTTAAGATCATAAATATATTGATTAGAGAATCAGTGATACTTAAAAAGAAAAAATGTAATTACAGAGGTTAATGGATAAATGAAATATAGTTCTAATTGTGAACTGCTTATAGATGATTGATCTATATATAGCAATTATATCAATGGATGATTCAAACTCTTTGAGTAAGTTATATTTGTAATTTCAAAAGTACAGTTTCAAGTTTATAGTTGAATAACTTTGGAATTAATAAGTTGATGTATTATGTATATGAACTAAAGAGCTTAATTAATTGTCATATTTACTTGAACTTAAAATTATAAATTCATATTTCCCTATGACATCTCCACGATACTACTTGAACCTTGCGTCTTTAATTGGATTGATTGAAAATCGGCGAATCCTAAATTAATACATCTTCACTTCTTATGTTTATTCAGAATTAATTGTATAAATTAAATAATGTGATTAATTAAATAAATCTTAATTGGATGATCCAGTGTGGTCACCCAAACTGTGATAGACGCCTACACTACAAGGATAATCCATGGGCTTATTTGTATGAATACCCTCTGAACTTTCGAATTTGAAAGTTAGTCTCTGAACTTTTTTCCTGACAATCAACCCCCTGAATTTTTAATTTTTGATAATTCAATCCTTTTTGTTTAAATTCATTAAAATTAAGACAAATTTTTGCACAATACTTACATAATATAGCTCGAAAGATATAATGTTGATAATTTTTACTTAATTTTAATACAAATATCTTTTAAAATTTAGGTTTAAGTTTGAGATAGTTGAATTAGGTTCCAATTTTCAAAGAAAATTCTATTGAAGTTAAGCAAAAATGATCAACAATACTCTTTTTAGACTATAATGTGCAAGTTATATGTAAAAAAAACCGTTTAAATTTTAACAAATTTGAGCAAAAATGACTAAATTGTCAAAAATAATAAATTTAGAGGACTGATTGCTAGGTAAAAAAGTTTAGGTATTAAATTATCAAATTCGAAAAGTTTAGTGAGTACATGTACAAATGAGTCTAATCCATGGGGTGTGCAGATTTTTATCATATAAGTTTCCTATTTTAAGTTTAAAATATCTTTAAACAAAAATTCGATTTTTATGTAGATATTTTAATTCAAATAGGAAACATTTATTCAAAAGTTGAATAAGAGAAAAATCAAATCGCCACCAGCCAGTGGCGCACGACACCTCCTAGTTGGTGGGAGGTGGCCAATAGCTTTTATTTTAATTAATTTAAAAGATTATCCAATTAGGTATTCGTCATGGCACTATGAATATGTGATTTATCCTATGAGATCATAATATTTGCCTCTTTTTTTGAAAGAGAAAACCCTATAGAGGAAAGTTCCTCTTACATTGCTTCTCTCATTTGTTCAGGGATCAAAAGCAAGGAACACTTGAATGTGAGATAGTGATCATACCCAATTAATAGAGACACTCGAGATTAGATATGAAAGACCTAAGGTGTCTCAAAACTTGGATAGTCAAATCATGTTATTGACCTAATCAGAAAATAATAAAATTCTTTTTTTTTTTTTTTTTGAGGGAGTAAAATTCTTATTCTTGTACATATATTAAATTAATATCTACAGCATACCGATATATTAATTTATTATTGTGCATAAAATGTTTTATGCACACAATCCTATCGTCTACAATCATTTCGTAAAATTTCCATTTTTATGGTTTTCAAAACCAACAGCTAGCAGGTGAAAGTACAACTGTTTTAATTATTCACTCTTTTCATAAAGTTGATTAATGAAATATGTCAAAACAGTAGATGAAGGGGGGGAAAAAAAACTAGCTGTAATTAAAAATCAAGATTGATAAAGAAAAATTTTGAATAACGGAACATGCCACGAATTTGCCTAAGCTCCTTTGTTTCTACTTGTCGGTTTATTGTAAAAACTTGTCTTCAAGTTTGTTGTCAACTTCTTTTGTCTTTTTCATTTTTATTTTACTGTTTTGTTGTCGATGGTTGAAAATTTTCATTTTGTTGTTTATTTATCTAAATTATGGGTATCTATCGCTATATGTATAGATTTTTTCCCCCCGCTATAGATTGTCGCTTGATTGTTGTTTTGTGCTATTTTCCTATCGTTTTCCATGCTTGTCGTCGTTCGCTGGTTTAGTCGTTTTGAGGTCTTGTTCTTATTTGTTGTTCATTGTCGTTCACGCTGGTTTTGTCGTTTTGAGGTCTTGTCCTAGCTTGTTCTTATTTGTTTTTCCTCTTTATTATTATTATTTTTTAATTACCATTCGTTGTCGTCCTTGTCACTCTTCCTTTGTTTTCTCGTGTCTAATTATATTTTTCCCGTTTTGATTTTATTTTCCTCTTTTTTTTTGTCTTCAATATCTTATGTTCTCTTTTTAATTTTTTGTTTATCTATAATTATCCTTCTGTCATACACTTGACATCACAACCTCAAGGCAGAGTATCTTCATACCATCAATTTTTTTCCCAAGCGCGAGAATTGGGTTATTTGAGTGTTAAAAAAAAAAAAAAAAAACCCACTTGTCGTATTATTATTAATCTACTGAAAGATTTAGATCTAGATGAAGAACATTTAGATTCATTTGCATAATTTGAATGTAAATATATTCACAAAAAATAAAAGAGATTATATTATGTTACAAAAAAAAAAAACCGGGATAAAAAGAGCACAAGAGGTCATCATTGTATAATAATATTAGTAGGAGATCGTGGATAAAAAATAAATCCACAACCTCAATGCTCATTCTCTAAATGAATATGCATATATATATATAGGTATATAATTTAAGTAAATATACCTTATGTGAAATAAAAATTTTGAATGACAACTTAAATATACCTTATATTATAATAATATAATTTTTTCCTAGGTTGCTCTATATTTAACAAACCACCCCCCCCCCCCCCCCCCCCCCAAAAAAAAAAAAAAAAAAGCCACTACCCCCCAACTACACCCATGATTTGAAATTTAATAAAAAGGAAACACATACTCATACTCAACACCAGCTACATCAAATAATAAAGTACCCAAAACACAAACCAATTTGTGAACCAAAGTATTGTTCACAAGTTCGCAAACACTAGTTTAAACTATTGGATACAAAGCTAGCCAGCGACCAAACTCCCATCATCTACAGCCGGCTCAGAACGACTGCTCCATTCGCCGCCCCCGCCGCCCCCGCCGCCGACGGCAATCCCATTTTTTTGGCGATATCTTTAAGCAGAAACTTCTGAATCTTCCCGGTTGAAGTCTTAGGCAGCTCGTCCTTAAACACCACCGATTTTGGCACCATGTAATGCGGCAACTTCTCCCTGCAATACTTCATAATCTCCTTCTCCGTGGGCTTCCTCGTCACCCCATTTTTCAATTTCACAAAGGCGCACGGAGACTCGCCCCAGAAGTCGTCGGGCCGTGCAACCACCGCCGCCTCGTCGACCGCCGGATGGCCATACAGCGCCGACTCCACCTCAACGCTGCTCACGTTCTCCCCACCTGTTATTATCACGTCCTTTGACCTGTCTTTGATTTCCAAATACCCGTCCGAGTGCATCACTCCCACATCGCCCGTGTACATCCATCCCTTGGTCGCATCCATACATTTAGCCGTTGCTTCGGGGTCTTTGAGGTACCCCAACATCACACACCCACCTCTCACCACTATCTCCCCTAACGTCATTCCGTCTCTCGCCACGCTCATACCGGAATTCGGATCGACGACGTCTACCTCCGCCATTGCGGCCGTCCTCACGCCTTGCCGAGCCTTGAGCCGCGCCCTCTCTGTTGCGGGCAGCATGTTCCACTTCGGCTTCCACGCGCAGGATATAACTATTCCTCCGGTCTCTGTCATCCCAAAGCCGTGGCTGACGACAAAGCCGAGGGCTTCCGTTCGTAGAAGCACCGCCGAGGGAGGTGGCGCTCCGGCGGTCATGACATGAACAGGGGTTTGGAGAGGTTTGGCGTTGGGGGTGTTGGACAGCATGTTTAGGACCACCGGCGCACCGCACATGTGAGTCACGCCATGGCGGCGGATGAGGTTGAAGATTGCGGGACCATCGAATTTACGAAGACAGATGTTGGTCCCGCCAACGGCAGCCATCCCCCAAGGATAAGCCCATCCATTGGCATGAAACATGGGGAGAATCCATAAATGGACTGGCTGTTTAGGTACAGCCCAGTCAACCAATGAATCCACAGTAACGATAAAAATCCCCCTGTGACAGTGAACAACTCCCTTTGGAGATGATGTCGTACCGGAGGTATAATTCAGTACAATCGGGTCCCACTCGGTTTCCGGCCTCAGCCATTGGAATCCGGAATCGCCTCTCTCCACTATCTCCTCATAAGTAGAGTAGAAAGGACTGTTAATATCAATCACCGGTGAAGGCGAGGGGGTTAACTCGTCGGCGATGAGGACGAGTCGGGGGACAGGAGTATGTTCGGGAAACAAGGCGACGGCATCGAGGACGAGGTTGACGGAGTATTGGTCGACGAAGACGAGCTTGGACTCGCTATGACGGAGCATGGAGGAGATTGTGCGGGCGTCAAGCCTGGTGTTGAGGGTGTTGAGGACTGCGCCGGCCATGGGGACAGCAAAGTGGAGCTCGTACATGGCGGGGACGTTGGCGGCGACAACCGACACGACTTGGCGCCTCTTTATTCCGAGAGAAACTACAATTGACGAGGCTAAACGCAGGCATCTCCGGTAGGTATCGGACCACGTGTAGACAGTGTCGTTGTAGACGATGGAAAGGCAGTCACCGTAGACGGTGGCGGCTCTTTCGAGGAAGCCGATTGGGGTTAGCGGAGAAGAGTTTGCTTGGTTTGGCTTTAGGTTCTCCATAGTCGGTAAGGTTTTTGCAGAGGACGAAGATAGGAGCTTTGAGGAGACGGGAAGGAAAATAGTCCAACATGTTTAGTTGGTTTTGTTTTGTGTGAGTCTGAGTCATTAATCACTACAAGAGCCATGTGGGACATTAAAAAAAGCTTTTAATGGAAAAGATGAAAAAGGCTCTTTGTGGGTTTAATTTTTTTATTATTTTTTTTAGTGGTGAACGTTTTTTGATAGCATGTGAGTGTTTGTAATAAAGCACGTTTTTTGAGAGCCCAGTGACTGTTATCTCCCATTCATAATAAAAGCACAAATGGGCCTTTCTTCCTATCTTTAATGCTTGCTGGGTGACAGCTAACGTGAACATATGGCCCAATTAATATCACATCACGTTTTTTTTTATTTTATTTGTCTATTATAAATTTATACTTGTAATATAATTAGTTATAAAAGAAAGAGAAACACAAAAGAGATTTTTCTTTAAAAAAAAAAAAAGAAAAAAATTTGTTTACCTTTCATTTTGTCGTTTTAACTATTCAATTAAATTTTGATGATTTGATCCGAGAGTGTTCATATTAAATTTCTAACACGCGATAAAAACCAGTTTCTAATAATAGATTAGACCAAAATTTTATTTAATAATTAAAATAATCATATTTATTAATAATATAAATGTACAATTTCAATAATAAATTTTGTATGTAATAATAATCTCTTATTACATATTACATATGTATATATAAATATATATTTATTGTAAAAGCACGAAACTCATTTTTTTAATGTCTTTTGTCCTCCTTGACAAGTCGTCATGTGACAAGTTCAAACTCGTCATGTAACAATTTTTTTTTAAATTTTGGTATTATCTTTTTTTTACTTTAGCTTTAGCTTTTGCTTTTCTCTACTTGTTTATTTCATACACGTTTCATATATGTTGTCAGTCTAGTATTAATAAATAAAAGAATGATTAGATATCTATCACTTATTGAATTTTTCTTTTTGATTTTTTAAAGGATCACTTGACTGATTTTTACTGATGATCAGTTTTGAAATTAACACTACTATAAATATTGGAATATATGATAAAAATTTCACGACGGTTTTTAAAAAACCGTCGTCTAAAGTACCTAAAAAAACACAGCACGGAATTTAGTTTCTGAAAACTATCGTGGAAAGTGAAGATTCCATCATGGTTTTGGAAACTATCGTGGAAAGCCTTGATTTCATGACGGTTTTACCGTCATGAATTCAATCATTTTCCACAACAGTTTTGTCCAAAACCGTGGTGTTTTTTTTTTTAATAAAAATTATCCGCAAGCCAAATCCATCCTCCCCTTTACCCAGATCTCTCTCTCTCTTTCGTTCTCACCCTCGTGAACCTAGCCGTCGCTGCCCTCTCTCTCTTTCATTCTCTTTTGCCAATGCTGCCCTTCCTCTCTCTCCCCCCTCTCCATTGAACCCTTCACCAACACCCTCCATCTCTCTCTCTCTCTCTCTCTCTTGCCCTCTCTATCAAAGCCCTCACCACTCCCTCGCTTTCTCTCTCCCTCTTTATCGAAGCCCTCACCACCACCCTCCCTCTTTCCTTTCTCTCTTTCCTTTTCTTTCGCCCTCCGACACCCTATCCTACATTTTGTTCTATTGGAGTCTGTCATTACGTTTTTTATGATATTCTAAGTGTTAAATATAGAACCTGACTGTAGCACAAAACGTGATTAATCTTGACTACCTTTAGATGTATAACCTAACATTGGAGTGACGATTTCTGTGTCTTAAATTGGTGGAGAACTTCAAGTGCTCAGTACTCTAACCTTTCTCGTTTGGCGCAAGATATCTTGGCTATTCCTATGTCTCTTGGTACAAATTCATTTGAAGAAAAGCAAGTGGATGATCATTTAACTGAACTGCATCCGGAGTTTATGAATGCCTTGTTCTATACTTAAAACTGGTTCAAAGAGGCTTGAGGAAATACTTGACAGGTTTTTCTTACTGCATCAATTCTCTTTTCTATGTTTAGTTCTCTTTCATCATCTTGGTCTTATGATGCAACATCAATATTTATTATATAGACTCTTTCTTTGGTAGCTCATCTTTGTTGTTTCATTTTAAAGTATACAAAAATTAATATTTTTGACTCACTGGTTTACATGAAGCCTTTCAACTACTACTTTTTTGGTGTCCTGACGCTTTCTGGTTTATCGACTCTGGAATTAAGCGCATATTGAATCTGCGTTTATAAGCTTTGCTTGCTTTTTGTTATCTATGAAATTAGTTAATTAACTCATGTTGAAATTGAACTTTACAATTAATAGAAAGAGTAAATCTGGTTTTGTTAAGTTGTTACTTTGATTCTGCTGAAGTAGTGGAGATGATGCAGTGTGTAATCAACTTTCATTAACATTTGCTTTCGCTCTTATGTTTTATCTTTATCTTTGGCTTTTGATATGTTTTTATCTCCCCTTGCTGTTTTTAAGCATGATTTATAAAAGTGATAGGAAGGATGAGAAAATATTTACCATATAGAAATTTTTGTTATTAGTTCACGATTCGAAAACAAATTGTAAAACATCTATCGAAGTGTATAAATTTTTCCGTAACTAAATTACAAAACCTATTTGTTCTCTTGTAATTATCTATTAAATTGATAATGCATTCCTATTTAGTCATTTTTGTTCTTAACTAAGCATGTTTTAGTATTTCTTTTTCTTTTCTTTTCTTTTTTCTTTTCATAGTTAAAAATCCTTTTATTGAAAATCCATGTTACTTCTACAGGTACTGTTCCATGTATGGACACGTAGAGCAGCTAACAAAAAAAATTAGCGAAGAAGCTGCATCGGTTGAACGTGTAGAGGCCAAATTATGACAGGTAAAAGCTTTAGTGTGTTGTGTTTTCGTCAAAAAATTGAACAATGTTTAAATTCACTATTATTTAACTTACCACACGGATATTAGAACTTTAAACACAACTTCAAATTGAACTCACTACTACAAAATGCAGATTACATGATGGAACTTCCACGACCGTTTTTAAAAAACGGTCATGGAAAGTACGGTAAAAATACGATGCGGAACATGGTTTCCAAAAACCATCGTAGTTGCCAAAAGCTTCCACGACGGTTTTGAAAACCATCGTGGAAGCTAAGCTTCTATCTTCCACGACCGTTTTTGGAAACAGTCGTGGAAGCTAGATGATTCCATGACCGTTTCCAAAAAATGGTCGTGGTATGTGGTGCATTTTTAAAATTTTTTTTTTAAAATGTAGCGTGAATCTGCCACTTAAAAAAAAAAAAAAAAAAAAAAAAAAAAAAACTCTCATTCCCTCCACATTTTCACTCTCGCATCTCCAAACTCTCATTCGAAACCCATCTCCTCTGCCGTGATCCCTTCTTCCATTTTCTCTCTTACCTCACCTCCATGCTCTCTCGGGCCTCTCCCTTTCTCTGTCACCTCTCATCTCCACCGGCTACGACTCCACCACTAATTCTCTCTCGCGCCTCTCCCTCTCTCTCTCGCCTCTACTCGCCGCCGCAACTCCTCCCTCCAATCTCTTCCTCAAAACCCATCCTCCGCCGACTACCCTGCTATGAAGCCGACCACACCCACGGCCGTGTATTTGATAAGTCTCTCTCTCTCTTGCTCTCTCTTGCACCACACATATTATGGAAGTTCATTTAGTTGATTATAAACGTGATTTTGGGTTATTGTTGACTGTGTTTGTGATTTTGGGTGATTGTTTTCTTAAAATTTTTTTTGAATGTGTGTGTGATATTTTTGCATATTACATATTCGACAAAATACCCGTTTGATTAGATTGTGTGATTTTTTATGTGTTTGGGTTCGCTTTGAGTTTTAGATTAATTTAAATTGTTTGCGTGAGGATTAGGTTTTGTAATGTAGTGTATGTTTTTGTAATAATTATTTTATATTGTGGCACAAAATCAATTGAAGATTAGCTATTATTTTAATCTAGGATGTGCAATGGATAACACACGGTATTTGCCACCTATGGGAAATCGCATGAATTGGGTAAATTTTTTTTTTTTTTGGTGGAATGACCTACCACGACCGTTTTTTTAGAAAACCGTCATGGCAGGATAACTTTCCACGACCATTTTTTTTGAAAAAACCGTGGTGGAAAGTTACTGTCTACCCATCATTTGGTGTCAATTTTGCCTATTTCACGACGGTTAAAAAACCGTCGTGGAATCCAAATAGATTCCACAATTCTGGATACCACGATAGTTAGAAAACTGTCATGGAAAAGATACCACGACGGTTAAAAATATTCGTGATATCCTCATTTTGTATTAGTGACTTTTTATTTTCTTTGTAGTAATCTTTTAATTTCTTTGTTATCTAAGTGACCATTTAATAGTGTCTTGTCCATCTACTATCAACTTATGAGGTTCCATTAAGGACAAACATAGGATGATGATTTTGAGTTAAAACACGATATTACAGGTGCGGTTTCATTCTAAAAATTCAATTTGTGCTATACATATCTGGTATAGGTTCCATTGGATATTTGTTCTTTATTTTTCTTTCTACAGGTTTAAGGTGGGGTCAAAGATTTATGAGGGATGAATTTTTACAAGAGCAAGCATCTTTTTGATAAGTTTTGTATTATTTTTCTTTCCTTTTCATGGATTCTGAATTGTTGCCCTTTACGGATGCTATCTTAGAGAACTTTAACATAATGTATTTGTATTGTACATTATATTGTAATGTGATAATTATTTATGATTTTTATTTTTGGGCCCTGTAATAAATAGCATAAGGGATAAGCCACCCATGGAAAAAAAAAAAAAAAGGAATTTATTCATTTATTTATTTTTATAAAACTGACAGTTATTGGAAAACCGTCGTGGTAATTTCACCCATTAATAAATTACCCATTAATTTCACCCATTAATAAAGGATTTTTATTTTTGGGCCCTGTAATAAATAGCATAAGGGATAAGCCACCCATGGAAAAAAAAAAAAAAGGAATTTATTCATTTATTTATTTTTATAAAACTGACAGTTATTGGAAAACCGTCGTGGTAATTTCACATTTCATGATGGTTTTCATTGCAAACCGTCCTGAAATCCTAATTTTCCACGACAGTTTTTACTGAAAACTGTAGTGTAATCCCCTTGCAGACATAAGTGAACCTGTGTGATACTAAGTTTTTCACGACGATCCGTAACCGTCGTGGAATGTAAGATAACACAACGGTTAAAAAACTGTCGTGAACTCCGTGAAGTTTTCACGATGGTTTTTTAACAGTCATATTATCTTTCGACGATGGTTTTTAATTATCATGAAATCCTCTTTTTATATTAGTGTAAGTTCTGAATAAGTGGATGATGTCAGAAGGAGTAGTTATTATTCTGTGAAAGCTAAATAATTATTTATGACCTTCAAGCTATTACATAGAGAAGTTCGCATGGCAAAAATTACGACATATTTTAAGATGCAACGTAAATTAGCTTTTATCGAGGTTTTGTGTTGGGGGGGGGGGGGGGGGGGGGGGGGGGGGGGGGTTGGTGTGGGGGTGTGGAGGTGTTGTGGTCTGGAACTTTTGTATGGATATGAACTTGTACTATGACATTTTGTGAGCAAATAGCATAAAGTTTAGTTTGTATTCTATTCAATATCAGATAGTGGAGCAATTCTGGTGATAGTGGGAGAACAGTATATAAATAAGAAAATGCTCTGACACTCTTGCCAAGAGGGATTAATTTATATTTTATTTATTTATATTAAAGCGACGAGATATTTTAAGATGTAACGTGGAATAAAATGGGCTCATAATTAAAAAAGATATAAGTGAGGATATTGTTGAATTTTCTGTTAACAATATATATATATATATATATTAAAAAATAGAGATGAAGGAAAGGAAAAAAAAGAAAAAAGAAAAAAAAAAGGAACTTGCAGGCAATTGCCAATAAAGAAGCAATTATTATGAAGGAAAGGGACTAGGCGTAATTATTATTATTATTATTATTATTATTTTGGTGGTAAAGAAGCAATTTCAACAAAGGAACTTGCAGGCAATTGCCAATAAAGTTTCTCGCCAACATGCTGCAGCGTGCGCTCTTGTGTAGGCAACTAGCTAGAAGGCTGAACCAGTGTGCGTTTCGGCAAAGACATTGAAAAATGTTTGTACGAAGTGAGAGATGTTGGGAAAAAAAAAAAAAAAAAGAAAAAAAAAAATTTGTCAGAAAGTTGTGTCAACATTCACGTAAGAAATGTGGGCCCTACATCTTGGAGAATATTTGTTTGGGGAACCTGAATTTAGATACAAATTTAAATATTATTGAATTAATATGACACTAAAAATAAAAACTAGATTAATATTATACATTAAATAAAAATTAATTAAAATTTGTGTTATATTGGTCAAGAATGAGAAATTTATGTCTTGTTGTTCAATAGATGAAAAAAAAAAGTGGTTATATTGGTAAATTTCCCATGTTTTTTTGTGGGCTTGTGGTGTATTAAAAAAGACAGAGAAATGTGGGATCCCATTTATAATTAAAAATTTTAGAATCTAAAGAAGGCATTGAGAAAAACTATATACTATAATGCTTGGCACCACTTGCCCACGTAAAGAAAATGAGCATTCAGCCTATTATCTGACAGAGTTTTATACAAGTTACTTTTGATTTTTTTTATCTGAAAGTGTTTGGATGTTTGCTACAAAAACTTATAGTTTGAAGAAAAACTTACTGTCAAAATCATAAAATATGACTTTTGGAAAAAACTCTTTTTATTAGACTTTAGAACTTGTATAAGAGTTTAAATTATACATAATAAACTTCATTTAATTTTCTTATTTTAGAAAACTTTAAATTTATTTTGACTTCAAAAGCTCTTCCAAAAATATGAATCTCAAACACTTACTGAAATGTTATAACTTTTACTTCTTTTTTTTTTTTTCCTTACTAACTAAAAACAAAAGGGTTATTTACTTTTATACCTTGTATTTTTACTTTTATTCAGAAAGTATACCCTGCATTTTGAATTTTTAAATTTGTATACTATTAGATTAAGCTTAATATACAAATTCATATACTTTTCTAGGTTAATACTTAATTTTGACCTTAGAATACCCAAATTACCCTTAAAAAGAAATACTACAATTATGTATTATCAAAGAAATTCTAATTTCCAAGGGAGACAATATAAATTTAACTTTATCATTTAAACTAGAATTTATTTGATTATTTTTAATTTTAAATTCAAGGGTATTTTGGGTATTTTAAATATAAAAATTAAGTGTTAATCAAGAAATTGTATAAATTTATGTACTAAATGTAATCTAATAATGTAAAACTGTAAAATTTTAAAATACATTGTATACTTTTTAAATAAAATAAAATATATGATATAAAAATGTAAATAATACATAGTTGTAGTCTTTCTTTTTATGGGTAATTTGGGTATTTTAAAATCAAAATTAAGTGCGACTGAGAAAAGGGTATCAAAATTTGTATATTAAGTTCAAAATAAATGGTATACTTTCTGAATAAAAGCGAAATACAAGGTATAAAAACATAAATAACTCAAAACAAAAACAAAAACTCTACCAAATGGCCTATATTTTATAGTTGTGTTAATGGAAAAGCTTGCTCAACCTCGTTGGATTGAACATGTTTTCTCATTTTAGGGTCTATCCGAGTGAGAGACTTTATATTGTTGTTTTAGAAACAAGTGTATTGCAAATTAAATAGATCCATGTCTAACAATTGTTATGCCTGATATTGTATTTTAGCATTTTTCGGACAAAGAAATGTTTAGGTAGAATATGTAATGTGTCCCCAGAAGAGTTAATTAATTAGGAAAATTGGGGCTAATTAGAGCTTCCCAATGCAAGCTTGCTCGAGGACTAAAATGGTGATCTAGGTTTATTTTTTCTTTTCGTTAGACATGTTAAACACTATAAATTGTAGACTAACTAATTGTGAACTACCTGCAGGCGCCAAGTAGATCATAATTAGCAATTATTTTTTCTTTTTTCTTTTTTTTTTTGGCAAGAACTAAACAAAACTTTTCTCAAGAAATAGTAGAGAGACTGAATATAGATTTAACAAATAAAAAATAGAAAAGCTCAAGATTGTCACAAGATTGGTAAAGATATTTTACAGAAATATTCATGCCTGTCTCACCCATCAAACCATATATATTCCCATAAACTAGAATATGCATTGCTGTATAAAGGCCACAGCAATCCTGCTGATCAAGCAGTCAGTAAAAATTCTTCGTTTGTTCAGCATCAGCTTTTCCAACAATGCCATTTAACCATCTTCTATCCTTTGTCATGCCACTGTTGCTCTTGACAAGCTTGTTATTCCTGTTGAGCTACAACGCTTTCCTGGTAGAGGCGCGCCATCTTTTGGAGACAACTTTTCCAGAGGTTCCTGATTTGTCCAGTTTCCCCCTTCCTCAGCTACCGGCCGGACTTCCCAATAAGTTCGAATTCTTCGCCGTTACCATGCATCCCAAAGCATGAGCTGCCGGTGTTTGCAACGTTTCTGAATTGCTGAAATCGAATTTCTGAAGTATTTGGCGAAGGACTAGTACTGCGTGCTGCGGATTGTATGATCTCCCGCTTGTTTTCCCTTTGATCGTGTTACGATATTTCTGTTCTGTTTCGTTTGTTTTAGTTGTTGCCAAGCCACCACATTTTTTTTTTTTTTTTTTTGTGAAAAAATCCTAGTCGAGGAATATTATTAATAAAAGATAGTTAAACTGACGTTGAAACAACGACATTCCTCGTTGCCAGTTATGACGTCAGTTTTATGACCGACATCATGTGCTTTCCACGTCCATTTTGTACAGAAGCGGAATATAATATAATCATTGTAGAAGGGTCTCAAGTTTGTAATATTGTTTTTGTATAATATTGTAAGAGGCAATATCCATTTAGCCTCATTGAGTGGCGCTCATGAATTACCGATGAGTGCCATTAATTAATTATTGCTTGTCTACAGTTTTTAAGCACTTTTCTATGTGCTTTGTTCATAAGCGTCCACAACAAAATATAGTGGATATATCGCGTGCTTTAAAGTACGGATATAAAGTTAATAGATTAATCTCTATCTGTCTGGTGATAAAAATGGCGCACTTCAAGTCAATTACTATAGTCTTTTATTTTTTTGTATGGTTATTATTTTTCTTTTGTGATTCTTTGTCTTTCCTAGCTCCTACGAGTAGTTTACTGTTAACTCCAATGTCGTATACTGTGTATGTAATAGCCTTATTTATATTTTAATTATACGTTGAATGGGGATAATTGTATAAATATACGCCTACGTTTCAACTTTTTTTTTTCCTTTTTTTTTTTGAATTTATTTATCAAACTACCTGTTATTTATTAGATATGAAATATATTTCAAATTCATCCGTAGCCTTTTTTTCTATTCTTTTTTTTTTTTTGGTTATGTGGAGAAAATGAACTCAGAGACAAAAGTGCCCTTTAATTGAAGGGTAATTAAAGGATAAATCCCTTCCTGAAAAAATCCGAAATGAGTGTAAATTAGTTTTCATTCTTAGATTTTATTTTCCTTAACACAAGTACTATTACTTATTACCGAGAAGTGGCACACTATGTGTTCCTCTATTGTCTTACTCATCTTACACTAGCTCATTATCATTAGCTAATTATCTTAAATCAATTAACCTCTATTAATTAGTTTTCTTCTTCATTAATTACCGTTAATTAATTCCTTGCTTATTACTTCAAATTAATTAAATTCAAATAATCAATATATGATTATTAAGTATCTTGGATAATTAATAATCATTAATTATCTTCTTACTAATCATCTTGAGTTAATTGATCAATGTTATAGTAATCTTCCTAAATTAATTAACCACCATTAATTATCATAAATTAATTAATCACCGTTGATTAATTAAATAATCTTATATTAATTAATCACCGATAATTAACTGAAACTTAAGGGTTGATGGATTACTTATTTGGGCCATGATGTTCAATTGCAGGTTTCGGCCTCTAAGTTAATGGATGGTCATGATCTTAAGGTTTAACATATGGAATTGGACTTCTAAAAACCAATCCAAACTTACAATCAATTTTTTTTTTTTTTGGCTAAAGCAATCTTCCAATCATTATGCTCTTAGGGCATAAATCAAAATCCACTAGATGGGATCCGGCATTTGAAGTCTAATCCAATTTTTACTAATAGTTGATATCTAAGTCCATTATTATGTAAAGGGCTAATTAGGCTAACTTTCATAAAATTTGAATGTGGATTGATTTTTGTCACAATTTAAAAACTAGAGTAAAATTATTGTCCGATCTCCCACAGGATCTCCGTTCCCCATCGCGAACTCCATCTCCCAAGCGAGCTCGTTCTCTACCGTGAGCTCCAATCTCTCACGCGAGCTTCGATCTCCCCTGAGCTATTTTCTCTAGCAAAAGCTTCATTCTCCATGAACGGCTTGGATCTCCAACGGGAGCTCCATTTCTGCTGCAAACTCCGACCCTCCTTCGAGAGCTTTGCTTTCCGTGGTCAAGTCCAATTCCTCCACACGAGACGCTGCCCGCCATCTTCACGCCATTGCCATGGATTTCGAGGGTACTGATGGGAGGTAAAGGGGCAAGGTAGGTCATTCACTCGCATCTAAGTGTGAACAATAAATGATCCATGCACCCTCACCAATTATTGGTTAAATATGAAGAAAAATGTTAGGAAACATAAGTCATATTTAACATCACATTAATAGATAAGTAGGCCCTACTAGTAGGTTTCGTATTGTGAGACCAATTTTTTAGTGAATGATATTAAACATCACTGATTTCCTAGCATTGCTCTAAATAGAAGACAATACATTTGCTTTCCTTTTCATATTGGAGTCGCTTCTAGTTGCTGCTGGATAATGTCGTTTTATTTTTAGGATAGCTTGTTCTCTTGTCAATCTCTGTGTTTTCTTATTTTCCGTTTCTTATTTAAACCAAAAAAAAAAAAAAAAAGAATAAAAGAAAATGTATACAACGTTGGTGTTTCTTACTAGAGTAGCATGAGTAAAAGTTCTTAGCTGTTGGTTAGGATGAGTTTGGCAGTGGTTTGGCTCTCTTTGAGACTGTTAAAAAAAAAAAAAAAAAAAAGGTTTACAGTAGGCCTTGATGCAACTAATGTGTAAAAAAGGGGTAAATAATTAATGTAGTTATGAGAAAATAGCAATAAATGTGATGATCTCCTCCTTTATCCATCTATATTTTGACATGCGTGAAATACTCTGAGTTTTGCACTTTCACTCTTGTATCAACGGTGCATGAAGAATTTTGGAATGCTCCATTAGTTGTATGTGTGTGTTGTACATTGACAGGTGAAAGTATTATTGAATACTATTTCCCTCCTTTTCTAACCATTGTCTAACTTTTTTTTTTTTTTTTGAATTTCGGTGTACGTTTGTGGTGGATGTGCATTTGTGGTGATTGATGATTTTTATGATTTTTTAAATATTTTGAAAAAAAAATTTTTTGTAAATCAACAGTGTTGACAATTACCGACTTTAACTATTTGTCATATGTGACTACCAGAAGTGGTTACCAACTAGTAATCAGCTAGTATCCTACCAATATGGTTATCAATCCGTAACCATCCGGTATTTCACCGGATGTGGTGGTTACTGGTTGGTAGTCAACTGACATCTTAGTTACCAATTAGAACCAAATGTAAATTCCATGATGAGGTCTTTCAACCACTTAGACCCAATTTCTATTCTAATATTTTAATATAGTGGTTTTTTTTTAAATTTTAATATAGTGAGTATGTGCATAAATTAATCTTGACCCTTTTTAAATATTTTGAGAAATTTTATTTGCACCCATAATATTGATAAATATCCTCACAAAGTCAATAAAGATTTTTAATGTATTTTTATTCTACGAAAAAATTACTTTAATACTATTAAGAATGCTCTTACCCTCACATACCTATAAATGAAAATATTTTTTAATAAAATAATTAAAAAAATATATACCACATTAATCATAAATGGAAATAATATTTTAAAAAACCTAAGAAATTGTTCTAAACTCTAAATTGTTCATTTTATAAACTCTAAATTGTTCTTCATCAATTTCCTTTCCTTAGTAATTTTGATAACTATATGGAAAATTTTAATAGAGGATTCAAGTGAAATAAAAATAAAAGAAAGATGTTGCTTGAATAGCCAACAACTATCGAATTATGTATTTTGAATTTTTTTTAATTCATTAGTATTATGTTTTCTTTCCTTCTTTTAATATTTGAAAATGATTTTCTGTGTTTTTGTATATAATTATTCTTTTCTTTTCTTTTTTGTTGCTATGTTTGTTTACATGATTTGATATTTATGTTATTTTTTTTTAAATGCAGCACGACATTTCATTAATTTTTTATTTAGACATTATTTAAGCTTTTCTTTTTTACTATTTCTTCTCCTTTTTTTTTTGGAGATATTTATGTTTTCTTTTTTAATATGAAAATATATCTTTTTTCTTATTTATATTTGTTAATTTATTTTTAACAAAATAAATTAAATTTAAAATAAAACTAGGTGTATGAGATGTTAAATGTGGCATTATATAAAAAGTATCTATAAAATGATAAATTTGCTATGTATATATTAGGAAACATTTATTAGATGGAGATATTTATCAATATTATGAATGCAAATATAATTACTTATATTTTATTTGATAAATAATTTAAATTTTAAAAAATTAAAGAGTTTTATTAAAAATATAAATATTAATAGGCCTAATGACTTGATCCAAATTTTTTTTTTTTTTGACTCCTAAGCCAATAAATTCAATGATTTGACTAATGGGTTTTTCTTAGGGGTGGCAATTCGTGTCACGTGTCGGATTCGTGTCGTGTTTGAGCCGTGTCGAATTTTTTTTTCTCCAACCCGAACACGACCCGTGACACGAAAACGATACGAAACCGCGACACGAACACGACACGAACCCGTAACGGGTTGACACGACACGAACCGAACTTAACCCGCGACACGAAATTGACCCGTAACACGAAATTAACCCGCGACACGAAATTGACCCGCGACACGAAATTGACACGAAATTCAGGTTGAACCCGAAATTGACACGAATTTGACACGAAATTGACACGAATTTGACACGAAATTTAGGTTGGACCCGAAATTGACCCGAAATTGACACAAAATTGACACGAAATTGACACGAATTTGACACGAAATTGACACGAAATTGACACGACATTTGACACGAAATTGACACGGGAAAATTCGTGTCAACCCGAACACGACACGAATTTTTCCGTGTCAATTTTGGGTGACCCGAACACGACACGACCACTATTTTTCCCAACCCAAACCCGTAAAATTCGTGTCGTTTTCGATTCGTGTCGTCGTGTCGCGACCCATATTGCCACCCCTACTTTTTCTACAAATGTCCTATAAGAGCCTTATTTTGGTTGGTAAGCCTCGGGGTTTACTAGGTTACTATATTATCTAATTTTACCAATTTCCATTTTTCTTTCTTAATTGTGCATCATCAACGGTTTTTTCTCCCGTTGGTGTCAACTAAGGTTATTTTGGTCCAAAGAGTGGTTTTCTAAGGTTTGTGTTAGGAATTCTAATGCTTATCATCAAAACATGTTTTGGTTAAGAATTTATATCTTAAAATATATCAAGAACTTGATCAAGATTCCTTCGCCAAAACGGTCATTTTGTTGACTCCAAAAACTTTCATGTTCGGTCCAAAGGCCGATTTAACCTACACATCGTTTGTTTACGTCAAAACGTAAACTGCTTGTGGCGTAAATTGGATTCCAGACCAAATTAGGAAAACTATCTGAAACATCGTCTTAAATTCGAAATTTCTGTGATCTTCCTCATTAAAGATGTTTCTATAACATCTATAAAAAGCATGGATAAGCAATTGGCATGCTAGCCTTCCTGCTATACTGACACGTGTAGGTTTATGATTGGATTTCTCTACTTTTTGAAACTGAAGTTTAGGGGGTGTTTGGCAAAAAATTTAGTTTAAACTAAACTGTACTTTTTTTATTATTGTTTTTGTCTTTTTCTCAAAAAGTTTTTGTCTTTTTCCTAAAAAGTTTTTTGTCTTTTCTGAAAAGTCAACATAATTTACTATTTAAACTTAAAAATCTTAACTCAAACTTACATACCAAACACCCCCTTAATTTTCATGGTTCATCTACTTTTTTCGTTCAGTCTCACTGTTAAACATATTGGCACGTGTAACACCAGCTGCTACCTCTTACTTGTTGATGTCGTCTCTTTCTAACTGCATCGACCAGGCCCAGCCCATAAAAAGAGAGAGTAGGGACAATAGAAGGCTTTTTGTTTTGTTTTGTTTTGTTTTGTTTTTGTTTTTGTTTTCGCAAAGCAGGCTTTTTTTTTTTTTTTTTTTTTTTGGGTTAGTTTGTTGTTTAAAAAATGATAATAATTTGTTAAAAAAAAATAAAAAAAATGATAATAATTACGTAGTAAGAACGACATCTTCTTATTATGAGTAAAAGATCAATTAGAATATATATATTTTTATTTTTCTTGTTCTCTTATTTATTTATTTATTAAATTTAGAAATATTTTTCTCGTGCTCATTCAGTTCCTTGATTTACCAAAAATATGCCTTTCAAAAAATATATATCCCTATTAATGCTAAATAAATGGACTCTATCGTTTAGAAATAACCTATTATTATATGTTTATTAAATTAAAAAATAGAAAGAATTTTTTCAATTCTATTATGGGTTCTTTCTCTTTTTGCTAAACCTCTTTGTATTTCATCTATATAAATTTGATAATAATCTATCAGAGAGAGGATCCCGGAAAAACAAAGGGGAAAAAAAAAAGAAAAGACAATTATAGGGAGTATTAATTTTGTACAAATTTGGAAAACAAATTTCTTGCAGTTCCAAAAATTCTTTTTTCTCAATTACTATTTTGCAAGATTGTTTTTAAATCATTGAATTCTTGTTACCATCGGAAAAATAGCTACACATATAATTATAGAAAAACTACCTCTTTAAGTTATAGCTAGCCATGAGTTTCAATGAATACTTTTGATTATTACATATTTTTCTTTAATTATGCATATGACCTGATAATTTTTATTTTTATTTTTATTTTTTATGTTATAGTTCATTGTAACTTACTGTAAACATATATGTTGTATAACATTTATGCTAAATATGTATATGTACATATGTGTATATATTATGTTAGAAGATTTATTTATGTGTATTGTAAAGAGAGGCTTGACGACAAAGAAACCGCACATGTAATTAAACATCACGTGCATTTGCACGTGCCTACACTACTAGTATAACAAATGTCCCTACATTTTCTCAGTTCGGTCCGAGGTCCGATTAGGCCTCTAAGTGGTCCAAAACGGGCTTGGTCAATTGGATAGAGGGCTGTTCAATTCTGGAAGCTGGAAACCAGCGGGTTACTGCAGGTAACTTTCGATTTACTCATCCAAAATAGCGATCATTCAACTAGTTGTTCCTATGTAAAGTCCCTATTATGTCTTTAGGGTCCCTATAATGGTATCTCAAGTTCTCAAACATGTTATTCATGCTAAAAAAGTTTCACTTTTTATGCTTCGATTATGGAAAAGAAGCTTACTCCAACCCGTAAATGTTATATGTGTCAACTATAAAATTGAAACTTTTACTGCCACCAACCAACATAAAAATTATGTTTTTAGTCCCACTAGATTAGTAAGTCAACTTTACATATTATCTAGTGTTTTATTTTCTTTGAAAAGAGTAAATTTTTTAACTCAACAACAAGACAATAGCACTAAATATGATGGCCTAGTTTTGGGTACTTTATACCATGCATATATCAACATTTTTGCATGATAAAAATAAGTTTTTAAGTAAAGATTCAAAGCCAAAATCATTGTGAACTGATCTTTTTGTGAAATTTCGAAAATACCCCTACAATATGCACAAGATATAGGGTCCATTTTGTGAATGAGTTTGAGTTGAAAATTTTAAGTTTGAGTTAAAAATTTTTGTTGACTTTTCAGAAAAGACAAAATCTTTTCCAGAAAAAGATAAACTTTTCATAAAAAGACAAAAATTGAGATAAAAAAGTACATTTTAGTTTGAGATAAGATAACTCACCAAACAAAGCCATAATTTTCCATTAAAAATCTAACAGAAGGACGATTTAATTAAATGATAGATTGTTAAGCTTCAAATATTAGGGGACAAAGTGTTATTAAAAATTATTCTTATTATTCTAATAAGAATAATACACGCTTGATTTAGAAAATAGTAAAAAGAAAACGCAGAATAGTAACCCCAGCTAGCTCAAATAATAAACTATCCAAAATACAAACAAATTTGTTGACCAAAGTATTATTCAGCAGTTCACAAACTCTAGTTTATTAAAATTGGATAACAAGTTATCCACGACCAACTTCCCATCATTGTCATCGAGCTGAGAACGACTACTCTGACCGCCGCATTACCGACGATGACGACGATCCCATAGTTTTTGCGATATCCTTGAGCAGATACTTCTGAATCTTCCCGGTTGAAGTCTTAGGCAACTCGTCCCTAAACACCACTGATTTTGGCACCATAAAATGCGACAACTTTTCCCTGCAATACTCCATAATCTCCTTCTCCGTGGGCTTCATCGTCACCCCCTTTTTCAACGTCACGAACGCGCACGGCGACTCGCCCCAGAAGTCATCGGGCCGTGCAACCACAGCCGCCTCGTCGACTGCCGGGTGGCCGTACAGTGCCGACTCCACCTCAACGCTGTTCACGTTCTCCCCACCTGTTATTATCACGTCCTTTGACCTATCTTTTATCTCTAAATACCCGTCCGAGTGCATCACTCCCACATCGCCCGTGTACATCCATCCCTTGGTCGCGTCTATACATTTAGCCGTTGCTTCGGGGTCTTTGAGGTACCCCAACATCACACACCCACCTCTCACCACTATCTCCCCTAATGTCATTCCGTCTCTCATTACACTCATTCCGGAATTCGGATCCACAACGTCTACTTCCGCCATTGCCGCCGTCCTCACGCCTTGCCGAGCCTTGAGCCGCGCCCTCTCTGTCGCGGGCAGTCTGTTCCACTTCCGCTTCCAGGTGCAGGAAATAACCATTCCTCCAGTCTCTGTCATCCCGAAGCAGTGGTTGACAACAAAGCCGAGAGCTTCCGTTCGTAGAAGCACCGCCGAGGGGGGTGGCGCTCCGGCGGTCATGATGTGAACGGGGATTTCCAGTGGTTTAGCGTTGGGGGTGTTGGACAGCATGTTTAGGACCACCGGCGCACCGCACATGTGAGTCACGCCGTGGCGGCGGATGAGGTTGAAGATTGTCGGACCGTCGCATTTACGGAGACAGATGTTGGTCCCGCCAATGGCAGCCATCCCCCAAGGATAAGCCCATCCATTGGCATGAAACATGGGGAGAGTCCATAAATAGACCGGCTGTTTGGGTACAGCCCACTCGACCAATGAATCAACAGCGACCAAAAAAATCCCCCTGTGGCAGTGAACAACTCCCTTTGGAGACGACGTCGTACCGGAGGTGTAATTCAGTACAATTGGGTCCCACTCGGTTTCCGGCCTCAGCCATTGAAACCCTGAATCGCCTCTCTCCACTAACTCCTCATAAGTAGAGTAGAAACGACTGTTGACAGCATTCACTGGTAAAGGTGATTGGGATAATTCGTCGGTGATGAGGACGAGTTGAGGGACCGGTATCTGTTCCGGAAACAAAGCGATGGCTTCGAGGACTAGGTCGACGTAGTGTTGTTCGACGAAGATGAGCTTGGATTCGCCGTGATGAAGCAGGGAGGAGATTGTGCGGGCATCAAGCCTGATGTTGAGGGTGCTGAGGACTGCGCCGGCCATGGGGACAGCAAAGTGGAGCTCGTACATGGCGGGGACGTTGGCTGCGACAACCGACACGACTTGGCGCCTCTTTATTCCGAGTGAAACGACAATTGACGAGGCCAAACGCAGGCATCGCCTGTAGGTATCCGACCAGGTGTAGACAGTATCGTTGTAGACGATGGAAAGGCAGTCACCGTAGACGGTGGCGGCTCGTTCGAGGAAGCCGATTGGGGTTAGAGGGGAAGAGTTTCCTGGGTTTGACTTTAGATTCTCCATAGTCGGTAAGGTTTGTGAAGGAGGAGGAAGATAAGAGCTTTGAGCTATACTGGAAGAAAAGTAGTCCAGCAAAGGTTGGTTGGTTTTCTTTTGTAGGAGCGTGAGTTATTTGTCAAAACAAGGTGCCGTGTGGGATTAAAATAATATTTTAGTGAACGTGATGGAAAAGTCAATATTAGACTAAATTGATTTTTGCTTGGTGCATTTTTTTCACTTTGAGAGAAAGTGACTGATATTTGTTGTACAAAAAATATTAAGAATATCAACTTTAAGATTAATTTTTGAGTACCAATATTATAACATATGAGTTGTCGTTCTTTTATTAGTATATGTTTAAAGTATTACTGCACCAATTAATTTTATTTATCAACGAAAATATAATGCGTGAGTGAGTATTCCAAAAATTAGAATTAGAATTAGTATTTCTAAGACTACTCTTATTATATTTGATGATGACAACCCACAAAAGGGCTCGTTAGCAAAAGCAAAGTTTTGAGGATGAGTAGGAAGTAGATTATATATCTCGTGTTGGAAGGGTAGGAAAGTGGAGCTGTACACGGTTTAGGATTTGACCATAAACAAAGGGGTAGTTTGGACAAAGTGATTGATATAAAGATTCTTTTATAATATAATAAATTTGGAGGGAGGGTAGATAGGTAATTGTATTGAGATTAATTATGAAAATACAACAAATGAATTTTTATTTAACGTGTTCTAATGATAATCCAGAAACATAGCCACGCAACAAATGAGACAACATATTCATAGAAATAACCTAAAACATAGAAAACAATGTAAATTTCTTAAAAGAAGTGTAAAATGCTACCTTGTTTTTCTCTTCGAAGCCAAAAAATTACAACATTTTGTGGTGGGTGAATTGGAGGACAAAAAGTCAATCTGAATTCCAAATCCAAATTCCTAATTAACATGTGAACAACAAGGACGTCACTCCATCAAACAATGTCTGTTTTTTAGATATGGACCATGAAATTACCTCTTCAAATGTCAAATTCAAGAACAACAAGGTCATTCTAACAAGCGATGTCCATCCTTTAAATGCATGTCTAGAATTTACCAACCGTCACCTTGAGCTCATTCAATTTCTCAATTTTTCCTTAATAATAATGCTTTTTAGAATTCTTGCCTAATTCGTCTTATGCGGAAGGGTATTTACACAGGACAAATACTTCTGCATGTCAATACCAGAGGTGACATTTATGAATGACCTCAGCGTAAATCTAGCACTACACCATTGCTTGCTTCCTCCACCATCAGAGCTTCTATCTCTCACCGGCGTGCTTGTCTCGGCCACCCGACCACCCGTTATCCAAAATTTTACACCATTTAATTTCTTCCAAGTGTCTATATTGTCTTCTACGTAGTTCAAATTTGAACTTTTCATGCAACTCTTGTCATTGCAATATGACACACATATTATAATTCTTTGAGTCAACATTTACAAGTTTCTCTCCTTAAGAATTAGCATTTTCTAATGTTTGGAGTTCATTTGTTTACTTCACATGACGGTTTCAAGTGTTATGCATTTTTGTTGAACATTTTACAAGTTATATTTGTCTATAAACTCTAAAGCACGACTATCTCGGTGATCTCCAATGGCGATCAGCTTGACTACAGTGGTGTTTCTCTCTCTTCGCGGCCAACCGCGAAAGATGACATTGATTTGGATGGCGACGGTGGCATTCGGCGTCAAGTAGTGCCCGAGCAGATTTTTTTTTTTTTTTTAATTAGTTGCTATTATTATTTTTTTTTTTTGGGAGTTTTTTGTGTTACAATTCCCTTAATATTATTACTTTTCTTTTTGTGTACTTTTTTATTGATAAATTGGGAAAAGAATATGATCGATTAATATATTAGAAATAATTATTTTAAAGTAAACATTAGTATAATAATCTAATCGTTAAAATGTAGTGAACAAAAAATAAAAACCTGGTAATCTGATGTATTTTAAATAATTTGTTGGCAGATTATTAAAAATAACCTACCAAAATACTTTACTCTCCAATGACCGAAGTTGAAGGTGGCTAACTATTTTGTATTGGAAATTAAAAAATAATATAATCTAGTACATTACTGAAAGTAATCTAATAGATTACTTTCGGACGAGCCAAAGACGATCGATAATTTTTGTATTAAAAATAAAAAATATTATAGTTGATTATAAAAAATAATATGTCAAAACACTTACCCACAACCAGAAACCCGCGCCAGTGACTGGAGATCGTGGTGGCTCGTGTTGAAGCCGATACATTTGTTACTAGTTTACCTTTTGAATGGTTGGAGTAATTTTAGAAAGACTAAAATATCTTATGAGAAGTCAAATATTCTGGGGCTGTTATAGATGTGGCAACATTTCAAAGGTGTGCTCTTTGATGGGCAATCCTCCAAATCATCCAAAAATTTACGGTGATAACTTTATTTTTATTTTTAGTAGGTATTGTTTTTAATTGTTCGGTTAAATTTTAACAGTTTGATTTGAGAACATCCACGTTAAAATTTATAATGCGCAATGCAGAACTGCTACCAATCATAGATTGAATTGTTAAAAAATTTATACAAACAATTAAAATTGTAGTATTTATCAACAAGGTAAAAGTACAATTTTTATCCTAAGTTTTGCAAAAATAAAATAAAATAAAAAACTAAAAGAACGATTGGATCTTTCTTCAATGCAAGCTCGCACGAGGACTAAAATGGTGTCATTGGTGTCATACATTTTTTAACTATTGTCTTTTAAAAAGTCATAAAACAGGTCCAGCAAAAAGTGACAAATTAATGGCATAGCAGATATTAGAGAATTGAACATTTAGCATTATTTTTTAAACTTAATGGGAGATTTTAACTTTACATCAAAATAAAAGTTATGTAAATTACTGTTTGGTTATCCATACACACCATGTGAAATTACTATAATTAAATTTTAATAAACATGTTATTACATTTCTATGATCTAATGTCTTGTCACAATTCCTGGAATTCTCGTGGATTAAAAACTTTTCGAGTAAATTAACTTATCATTCATCATCCGTCTTTCTCATAACTTTTCTAGCTCTAAACTATTTTTTTTTTTTTGCACTAATTTTGATTTTTCGTTAATTTTTTTTAAGGGAAATACGTGAGACCTTAATAAAATTTTAAGGGATTGATCTCACATATGCTCCTCAAACTTTAAGATCATTTTTATTTTGTCCCTTAAACTTTAAAAACTTCCAGATTATCCTCTAAAATTTGAAACAATCCCACTTGACTCCTATTAAAATTTTTGGTAAATGAAATAGAAAAGTCTAGGGCAATATTTAATGGCTTATTGCAATCCCATTCTACACTTTATCCTTTGGTACTTTTAACCATTGAGAAGTCAATCATTTTGTGACTCGTTAGTAATATGCAATATTTGAATGAATTTTATCACATGTGAAAGAGCCGGACGAGTATACATGATTATAATCTTTAAAAAAAAAGAAAATTTTTGATGCCCCGGTAAATGAAGTATCAAATTTGCTACTTTTGATAAGTTTAAAGGGGGACTTTTGTGTCCTAATTTTAAGTTATAAGAGAGAAAATGAGATAAAACTCCTATTATTTTGGGTTAAGTTTGAAATTAACACTGGTAATTTAGCAGGGGAGACATTCTTGATCATCAAAAGGAAGACGGATTAACATAAAATCAAACCAATATCATAAATCTTGTCATAAATACGTACTGCTATAAGCAGTACAAATTACAATATTCCAACACAACAACTCCGAAGAAGTACATATAACATTACAACTTAAATTAAAAGACACATAAAAATATTGAGAATAACAATTCACACCAAACAGCCGTCCAACAGCACAAATGTATTTGATTGACTACGTAGTTAATTTATTGTTCTTGTATATAGAATGTGACGCAACATAGAAATATAGTGCTACTCCTTTAAATGTTCAAGGATAACGAGTCTTCTCATGATCTTTTGGTAGAGTTGGGATGGTTGGAAATGTGGGTTTAGGAAGCTCGTGAGGGATATTGGGAAGATGTACCGGGAGTTTCGGAAACTTGGGGAGATCGGGCAATTTCGGGATATCGGGTTTTGGAAATTCAGGAAACTTGGGGAGTTCAAGCCTTGGAAGTTCAGGAAGCTTTGGAAGTTCAGGAAGCTTTGGGAGCTCAGGCAACTGGGGGAGTTCGGGCTTTGGAATGGCAGGGAATTCGGGTTTCAGGAACTCGGGGAGATGGGGAAGAAGTGGCGATTCCCACTTTGGAAGAACTGGTTCATGATGAATATCAGGCTTGGGCAGAGTTGGGAAAGTGGGAAGTACTGGGTGCAATTCTGGAGTAGTAATCTCCTTAGGTACTACTTTTGGCAAAGAAGTGTCTAGAAGATGGCGAGAGCCAAAAGCCATTGTGTTGGAGAAAATTGAAGAGAAAGTGAGAATCACAATTGGTAACAAGAAGAGAGAGAGATTTTGATGAGCCATTTTGAGAAGTTTGGAAACAGACTAGTTTTGATTAGGCAAGATGTTTAGAAATATTGGAGCTATTGAGATGAAGATGGTTTGGAAACCAAATTGGTAATGTGGGCTTTTTATAGGTAAGGGAAGTGAAAAATGGGGGGCGTTGGGTTAGGGGTTGGTGGGAAAATAATGGGGTGGTTTGTTGATCAACTTCTTACTTGCCAAGATGAAACACCAATGACAATTACGAGCTTTTCCTAAGAACTAAAAATTTATTCTGTTTGGAGTCTACCCAATTAATTGGTTAGTGATATGGTTTGTGCTAATTGTATTTCTAGGCTTAACGTTATGGTAAGTGTTAATGAATGTTTAGTTTGTTTACCGCAAGTTTTTCATAACCGTTTTTAGTTCATAACGTAATTAGTTTAGTTTTAGTTCTATATTGGATATGGCAACTTTAACTTTTTTTAAAAAAAAAAATCTATTGTGCAACTACAATAAAAGTTTTAGGTTTTTTTTGTACATGTGCATTCTGAATTTATCATATAGTCAAAATTTGCACCATAAATTGATATCAATACCAATTTTTTTTAATGGAAATTGACACTTGACTTGCACATAGATCATTAGTTAGAACATAGTATTCTTTTTTCAATTAGTATTAACACAAAAATATGTTTAAAGCAAAGCAAATTTAATATTTTCTATCTTGTTAAAATTGGATTAAAGATTTTAATCTCAATATATTCGGGTTAAATTAAAGTAGATAAAATGATTATTCACTTTTTTAAGTAACAATTCATGTATAGATTACTAGTCAATTTTCTTCAAAATATTAACGTTGTTTATAAATAGTAGGTAGATAACTACAGATTCGTAAGTTCATGATACAAATTGTCAAAAACGAAAAATTCAAAGTGAAAATTGTAACTATATGATAAGTAGTTAAAGGATGCACGAGTAAAAGCCAAACTTTTAAGCAATATCAAAGCATTTTTCAGTAATATACATTTTGTAGTTAAAAGAGTAACTAATTACTTCTTCTTCTTTTTTTTTTATTTATTATTTTTTTGGAATTTACTCAAAGCATCCCCATGTTTCTTCAAATTGTCTCATTGTTTATTCTTATTATTCAAATGTCTGAAATCTTTTCTGCGCAGTACAAAAGTAACTGGTTCAAATTCCAAAAGTCACAATATAAGACTTATTAAATGTTATAAGATTTTATTATTAAAAAAAAAAAAGAATCATTCAATGTTTTAAACATTTCTTAAAAAATAAATTAATTTGAAAAGTTAAACAAAAATATAAAAATTACAAATTTAAATTTAAGCTACTTAAATATATTATATTTGTTTTCAATATATTATTTGCTTTATACATAATAAATATCATAAACTTCCGTCATTATTATTATGACATTAAATATGGTATATTAATATTATATGTAAGAGGATGGCATTTAAGGATAACAGTCTAAAATTGTCCATAATAAATAATTAAAGTTAAGATCTTTAATAAATTATTATTAGCATGGTTTATCTCTTTTATGAATGGGATAATCATATCCAGATAGTTACTGAGGTGTCATTAGGATGAAAATACTTTATATAGTATGATTATATATGATGGGAGCACGATTAATTTAAATCATTGATAATTTAATATATTCAAATTTAATCAACGATAATCATATATAAAACAATTTTAATTTTGAGTTATTAATAGACTCATATTTATTGCATTATGTCCTTTAACTAATTAGTTGGTATATATTTAGAAGATTTTGATTTCCATTCCTAATATCTTGGAAACATAACAAAGTAAATAGCTTGGAATGTTTATTCAAGAGATTTAATTCCATTCTCATATTATGAAATAGATGAACAATTCTCTCTAGTATTGATTCGAGATTTGAGTAGCAAGAGCACTTAATTCTAGCTATCTAATAGAAACTAACTCTAATTGTAAACTATTGTCGAGGATTGATCTATTATATATATGGTGATTATATCGATGGACGATTCAAAATTTTTGGATAAATTATAATTATAATTTTAAGAGTGCAATTTGAAGTTGATAGTGGAATAACTTTGAAATTAATAAATTGATATAGTAATTATGGGGTTTAATTAATTGTCAAAATTTAAATTATATAAGTCCATTGTTTTCCATGATGTTTCCACAATATTACTCTAACCTTATGTGTTTATTTGGATTGATTAATTTAGAATTGATGAATTAATCTAAGTTAATACATATATGTGATTAAACAATTTAAATTTAAATAAAGTGATAATTCAATAAAATCTTAATTGGATAATCCAATGTGGTTAGCCACACTGGGATAGGCACCTACACCACAGGGAGAGTCCATGTGGTGTACAAATTTCTTATCTGATAAGTTGCTATATATTTTGAAAATATCTTTAACAAAAAACAGATTTTTTATCTGAGTCTTTCATGCATTTGTAAAAGCAGTTCAAAAGTAACCTTTGAGCGGTTCGAATTTCAAAAATCATATTATGGCCTTATTAAAGTTTATTATATATTATTTGCTTTTCTTTTAGAATAATTGAACATTATTTTAAAATTTTCTTAAAATAAATCACCTTGGAAAATTAAACAAAATATAAAATTAAAATTGAAGAAAACTAAAGGACGAAGGAGATCGTAGTTAAAAGGCAGCACAAATTGTATAAGACAATTGTCGTGCATTCTTGAAATGAAATGACTATTTTCCATAATCTTTGTCTAATGCAAAAAATAAAATAAAAAAATAAAAAATAAAAAAAATAAAAAACCCGAAAGCCGAAATCTCAGTCTCTCAAACTAGTCATATCGTTATGTCTCCTTCTCCATTGTCACTGTCGCCGCACCCTCTCCAGCACCTCTTGATGCCTCGTTGCGTTGCCACGGTCGAAGCCTACCTCACTCTCTTGCGGCCCCAGAAAGTACCCAGATTGGTTCTCCCACTTTATTGTTGTTGCCAAACGCCATCGTTCATTGTTGCCAAAATTTAGTAGCATTCTTTTTATGTTTATTTATTTTTTATTTTTTACTAAATGGTACTAGATTAGCTAGTGCTTAATGTTTGGAATCGGGTTTAATGTTATTAGATTACTTATTAGTGTTTGAATTTAAATATGTGAAGATTTTGTTAGTTTATGATTTTTGTTCTTGGGAAATGATGTTTTGGTTGTGATAATGATACTTTGGATAAGAGAATTTTTATTAATTTATACTTTTTTTATTTTTTATTTTTAAATGTTACTCGATTAGTGTTTAATGTCTGGCTTAGGTATTCACCCCAAAAAAATGCTCCTAGATTAGTGATTATTGATTAGTTTTGTTATGTTTTTAATTTATTGGACACGTGAAGGATTTTTTTGGTTTGTGATTTTTGTTGTGTTTTTATTTTTTTTTCAGAGAATGATTACTTACTTGTGATGATGCTTTTGGTTAGATAAGTTTTTTCTTTTGTGCTTTTTGAATTGGATTTTTTTCTTAAGGGCAAAGCATCTGAATGGCAAAAATTTAGATATCATTGCACTAATATGACACAAAAAATTAATACTAGACCAATATGACATAAAATTAAACTAAAGTTATCTAGAATTTATATCATGTTAGTTAAGAATATGGAATTTATGTTATGTTAGGTCAATAAATGAAAAATGTGGTTATTTAGGTAATTTTCGCTATTTATTAGTTGATACCTGGTTAATAAGTTTTTATACCTAATCTTTGTGTATGTGTTAACTAGTGTTGGTTTTTAAATTAGATTGGTTAATATAAGATTTGACGTGTACTGATTTTGCTTTATGAGTGATGATTAAATATGAATGTTGGTTCATGAATATATGATTACGCAGTATTTGTGTGAGGAATTGTTGTTGGTTTAGATTGGTTAACAGTGTCTCGAGAAACGCATGAGAAGGGTGTGCCACCCACTTCCTAATGTTGAAAACCTCAACAAAATGATCCATTCAATTTATATACAGATGATTAAAGAAGAGACCGTTGTTGAAACACGTACATAAAGTTAAGGCTATGGGACAAAGAAAAAATGTCACATTTGACGATAAAAGCCAAGCAAAATAATGTATTCTAATTTGGATACATGATTGGAAATGCAGAGATTTAGTGAATATGAAACAATTTGGCTAGGGGTTTTTCAAACGTCAAAATTCAGAAAAAAAAAAAAAAAAAAAATTGCAAATTTACAGAGAGTTAGCTAGGGATTTGGACATGGCATATTCAAGAATTGCCCCCCTCAAAGTAGGAAACAACTATCCAAGATATGATTGGTCAAAATTCGTGGAATACCAACTGACATTAAAATAGTAGGAGATATCACAACATGCAATTGGAATATGATCGAAAAACCAATACCCGTCTATCGAAGGCCAAGGCAAATATATAAAAATTGAGTATAATATGGTATGCTAAAATCAATTTTTAGTACGAAATTAATAAATGACTTGATTCTTAACTTCTACTGACGAATAAATGTAGGGGGCAGAGACCGGGACGCGGCTGCCATGAGAAACTATGTACGTAGGTCAAAATGCATCAAAATACTGACGGTGAAAGACATCATCATGTGAATTAATTGGTTCTTTACTAGGAAGCTTCTTAAGCTAAAAATGCTCTTTCTGTTGTCCTTGTGAACTATAAATTTAATCATTGACGACAAATTTATTACTATTATTAAACTTAAAGTTTATTATTGTTACTATTATTGACAATACAATATCATAAAATAGAGAGCATTTGAGTTTTTTTACTACAAAAAAGTTCTCTTTATTTTTTTTAAGTCTTTTTCTTCATTTTTTTTTTATAGATGGATATCAATAGATATTTAACGTATACATCCGTGGAAATATCCGTATGTATCTGGATACTCTTGTAAAATAGTGAAGAAAGAAAATGAATATTGATACATTACGGATGTTATCCAGAAAGTATCGATATTTCATGGATACTTCAGTAAGAGATATCTTTACCCCTTATATTTGTATCGAGAGTCTCCATTTATGGATTATTTCGGAGAAATTTGTTGTCGATATTTTCATTAATTAGTGACTAATTGACTAGAGCATTGGGCAATAATCCTGAATATTTGAACGTCCAAGTGGTCAATCTAAATTCGTCAAGCAATCTAAGACTTCGATACTACCACAAGTTCAAGAGTTCATCACGAGGTGTTAAATTTGAAACACCATCTTGAAGAATTAAAGAGCGTTGTGAAAAGTTTATGTGCAAAGCAAAGCGTTCTTGTCAAACTAATGGATGGGGTGAACACTGCTCGGACGGATGATCAATGTCATAGCTTCAAGGCTAGTTTCATGGTTCATGAATAACCTTAATCGATAGGTCATGATAATCAACCACCCGAAGGTCAGGATTGCAACTATTTGTTGACGATTCAATTATAAGGATGGTCTTATGCTTGTTGTGACTGGAAAGGCGTGGATGAAGAGCCTTTCAACCGATATGGCCCGTGGAGTAGTATTAAGGGAACATGTGATTGTCAGTTCCTCTTCCTACAAACAAGGGGGCAAGTCTACCTATTTTCACAAGCGAGGCCGCTATTGTGAACAACGCCATCAAAGGGGCCTTTAGTGTAAATTGGTACGCTAGCTAGTCGTGTTCTTGATAAAGGGAAACCAATGCAAGTGAAAAAGTGAGAAAAAAAGTAGCCAATTTCATAGCATGCAAGAGAGTGGAAACCTTCCTTTGACTATAATCAAATCCACGAGCGACTGAGGTCATTGGCTTTCTATGCACAAAGTTCATATGCAGGACGGTGGAGTTGTAAATTGCCCAATGCCAATGGAAATTAGTGGCAATTAATAAAATGCTTATCGATGTTGTATTCGGTGATACCTATCATGAGTTCACCTCATTTAAATAGATCAGTGTAAACTGTGTAATAATGGTATCCCTTAGTCAATAAAACTAACTCTACACTTGACTTTTTCGGTCAAGTAGTCTTATATATAGTTCTTCATAAAAAAAAGTTAGGCATTTTCTTTTTGTAGCTATTTGTTGGATATTTTCCAAAGAAGCAGTTTTGGACGACAACTTGATTTCATTTGTCCTACTGTTACATCGTCAATAAAAGTTGTTAGGATTTGGGACTTAAAGAATGCGCCAGCAACCTTTTGGACCATTTGCAAAATGCACCAAATGATCGAGTATATCTCGTGTAAAGTTTTAGATGTGGATATGACTTGCAATTTTTGTTCTTATGTCTTTATAAGATGATTAACTCAGCATTTTTCCCCATGCCAATGTCATATTTTGTGGCTTTTATTAATACCACAGTAATATAAAGATCCATTACATCTCCGAAACATTAGCTTTCTCCGAATTCAAACTACATACGGATGGACACAGAATATGTTTGGTAGGAAGGTGTTATGATAGAAAAGAGAAAGTGGTCGATCACCTAGGTGAGAAATTAGAAATAGAGAAGGAGGGAGAAGTCCTTTCTTTTATATTGTTTAGTATGAAATATCTTCAATAATCTATCCATAATTTGGAATCTTTCCTGTAACCTCTTCCCTCCTTTCTATTTTACCAGACAATCATAAATGTTAAAATCTTTCCACTAAACTTTTCACTCCTCTCATTTCCTTCTACTTTTCTAATATCTGTTGATAGTAAATACCGACGTAGGTAAAATTATGCCAGGAAAAAAAGTGAAGGACCTAACGGAAAACAAAAGAAAATGAAAAATTACTATCACATGCAAGCTTATATAAAGTTGAATATCGTGAGAAAGTTCCAATTTATATGTATAAATATAGAAACATGTGACAAGTTAATTTATAATCATTTAAATTTGTAACGAAAAGCAGAAGTATCAGTTGGTCTTGAATATATCCCAAGTAAGTCGGTTCTTACCCAAGTCCAGCGTCAGCAAACAAGAGCAAATTATTGGGTAACAAAATAAGTATGGAAGACGAGCAACCTGGCATAGAAAACATAAGATTGTTCAGTTTAAGGAGTCTTAGAGGCGGAATGTGGTGTGAAGGCGAAGGGGATAGAAGGTGTTGTTTGGATCCCGGGAATCAAGGGAAAACTCGAAATTAATATGGTCGAGTTAGAAGGCAATGTTATTGGTAGAGTTGGAAATGGATCGTAGTGCGGTTCTCCACTTGGTCGGCGATGGTAAAGGGTTCGGTTGTGGCGCTAGAGATGGTATGGAGGGCAGCGGCAGCGGCGGAAAAGTTTTCTGCGGAAGATGACGAGCTGCTAAGCTCACATCCATACCTAAAATGGTAAAGGCAACAAAACATGTTAACATACTAAAATAGTTCTGAAATGCCATTGCAAAATGAAGGTTGTTTCACTATGACTTTCTGATTTCCCGTGGAACGATCATATATATGGCATGTTTGGTCTCCATGGCATTAGAAGGTTTACAACCTTTCGAATACATGATTAGTTAAAGTTATAATTTTTTCTCTAATTAAGGTTATAAAGTTGAAGGGCTAATAACAAGATTACAACTTTATTATGTACGATTTAGGGGGTGTTTGGTGGAGTAGTTTGAGTTGAGATTTTTAAATTTCAATAGTAAATTTTTTTGAATTTTCAGAAAAGACAAAAAACTTTTTGGGAAAAAGACAAAAATTTTTTGAGAAAAAGAGAAAAAAAAGTTTGAGTTGAATGGTTTGGATGTGCAACAATGAAGAGACGTAAGTTATATGTTTTCTTTATTTTTGTTTGAAATAAGTAATTTAATAAGTAGCTAATGGAATTTAATAACATTAATTGCTTTTATTTTTGTTTGTATTTTTATCTTTTTTTTTTCTTTATTAGGATTATTATTTTTTTTTTCAAAATTTTCCAATGTTATTGTCATTATCCCCTTTTTTCCCTACTAGGCTTTTGGTGCACCACTGTTTTGTGTGTTTTTCCCCCTTTAGGTTTTAGTGATTCTAGTTGCAGAGTTATGTTAAGTTGCTATCATATGGAGATCACGTCACAAGAGGAGACGGCTTATAATTATGTCTTTGAAAATTGTATGTCTGTCGGCTTATAATTTAGTGTTGTTGACGGAGTTTGTGGCTCTTTTGAGGGCTTAGAGGCTTTCTTGAACTCTTTGTGATGAGGAAAGTAAACATATTTCATCACAAGTTTAAAAAAATTTTATTTGGTATTTAAGTTTAACTCCAACTAAACTTTACTTTTCACCTCATTTTTCATCTTTTTCTGAAAAATTAATAAATTTTATAACTAGTTTTTGAAAAGTCAATCAATTCCAACTAAAAAATTTCATCTCCAACTAGCGAACCAAATGCAAGCTAAAAATTTAATCTTGAAAGCTAGTGGTATACTAGTATTTTACCTTGAAAACCGATGAGGTGATGATCTTCTCTTGAAGCTTAATGATATGAAAGTTGAGAAAAGAGATTATGGAAGAGATTTCTTAGTGTTTTTGCTTGTTAAAATTCGGAGTCAAGGTATTTAGGAAGAGAAAAGGCTTTCTTTCAATGTAAAAGAGAGTGAAGAAACAAAAGTGGTGTTCATACTACTACACCCCTTTTATAGGCACTTAAAATAAGGTTTAAATTTTGAAAAATAATTATTTTTCAGCTTATTATTATCAGCTAAAGCTAGTGGTACAAAAGGAAGAGATTTTTCACATTTTCTAGGCTCCATTATTACAATTGGGGTGATAGTTCATTTCCCCAAGATAGGTAGTGCAAAAGAGTGATTAAAGTCTTGTTTTTATTTATTTGGGTGTTTATTTTTCTTGGTAACCTCTACATCAGAAGATTCTCTATCAAGTAATCTATTTACTTTATTTCCTTTTTTTATTTTATTTAATTTTTTTTCCTCTCTTCTTTGGGTTGATGCCACACGGCCAGCCTGTTCGGCTTCCCCTGGCCTTAGGCTTTCAGCCCACAGCTGGGCCCAATGGGCCTGGATTGTGGTACACTATTATATTTTATTTATTATTATTCGTATTATTATTTAAAGAAAAATAAAAACTTGGCATAACCATTTCATTTATCTTACTTGTCTCATTGAAAAAAAAAAAAAAAAAAACTTTGTGATCACAGAGCGCACATGATAAATCATAGCAATTTCTAAAATAAATAGGAAGTCACCTATTAAAATTAATTTCTCATGATACTCTTGTCAGCATTACATAAAAACGTTCGTAACGATAAATTTATAATTTATATTCCCAATTAAAATTAGAGAATTAAATCATAAATTTTTGGGATATTACAATCTATCCTTCTTAAAGAGTTTTCATCCTCGAAAACTTAGAACAATTCTGGGTACTTTTTCCTCATATCATCTCCTCGTTCCCATGTGGCTTCTTCCAACTTATGGTTACGCCACAATACTTTGACAAGGGGAATAGTTTTATTTCTAAGAACTTTCTCCTCTCGAGCTAAAATTTGAACCGTTTTTTCTTCGTACCGAAGATCTTCTTGGACTTGGATAGGCTCGTATTCAATGATGTGAGAAGGATCGGAGATATACTTTTTCAACATGGAAACATGGAAAACATTGGGAACCATTAACAGTTCGGGTGGTAAGGCCCACTTCTAGGTGACCTTCCTGATTAGGTCGATAATCTAGAACGGCTCTATGAATCTCAGGTTCAACTTTCCCTTTTTCCCTAAACGCATCACCTCTTTCATGAGTGCTACTTTGAGAAAAGCAAAATCTCCAACGTAAAATTCCAATGGTCTTCTATGCTTGTCAGCGTAACTTTTCTGGCGGTTTTGAGTGCTCTCTATTCTCTGTCTAATCTTCTGGATAGCATCATTAATCTCTCGAATGAAGTCGGTGGTCTCTAACTCATTCTTTCTTACTTCGTACCAATGAATTGGGGATCTACAGTTTCTACCATACAATGCCTCATAAGGTGCCATTCCTATTGAGGCATGGTAGCTATTATTATAAGAAAATTCGATCAAATATAACTTCTTGTTCCTTGAAACCCATCACACATGCATGTAACATATCTTCAAGAATTTGGATAATTGGATTGGTTTGGCCATCTGTTTGAGGATGAAAGGCAGTACTAAATTTAGTTCGGTGGCAAGAGCTCTTTGAATGCTCTTCCAAAAATTCGATGTTAACAGACTATCACAATCGCAAATGATGGATATTAGTATCCCATGCAACTTAGCGATCTTAGATAGATACAACTCTGCTAATTTCTCGAGAGAGTATGTAACTTTGATAGACAAAAAGTAAGCATACTTGGTTAGATGATAGATTATTACCCAAATTGCATTACGACCTTCACTGATTTTTGGTAGTCCAACCACGAAATCCATCGTGATTTTCTCTCATTTCCACTAAGGAATCTCTATTGGTTGCAGTTCTCTGGCAGGATGGTTGTGTTCCGCCTTGACCTTCTGATAAGTTGGGCATTGGCTCACATAAGTAGCCTTGTGGTTCTTCAACTAGTGCCATCAAAAGTGTTTATTTAGATTTTCGTACATTTTTGTAACTCCAGGATGTACTGAGTATAGTGTATTGTGAGCTTCATAAAGGATTTGTGGTTGACTCACTTAAGTATTTGAGACCCTTATGTATAAAGTGAAGTTTTATTATGTCTTGAGAGGCTTCTAAGCCTGCTTTGTACAGCTTGTTTTTTAATATGATTTGCATTGTTTGGTAGGTGCAATAGGTTGCACATATCATGTTGTTAGCTGAATATAACACAAATGCTTAGAGATATCAACGTTTGGGGCACAGTTGTAAATGGATAGCAGCTTTTCTTTGACATGCACAAGGAAAGTAGATACTTGATGAAAGTTGTGCTCTTTTATTTATGTGAAAATTGTACTCTTTTATTAATTGACAAAAACTGAAAAAGATATAGATATAACTTATATATATATATATATGGGTTTTTTTGTCTTGCAATAAGCTAATTACACAACAAAATCAAATGACTGATACTGAAATTTTTTTTTTTGTCTTTTCTCCTCACAAAAAACTGACAAGTATTACACAACAAAATATATATATATATATATATATATATATATATATAGCAACTGATAAACTTATTTATTTATTTATTTTTTTATGTTTTATATCGGCAAAAACTAACAATAGTATTGCATAATAAATTTTTGGCAAAAACCACCGGAAGAAACTAAAAAATTGTGTCTAATAAGGAAAAAAAAATTCCTTTGATTCCTTGGAACTTCATGTTGGCAAAAACTAACATGACAATTACATAGTACATTGTTCCTCAAAAACCAGCTTTAAAAGAATTATTCATATATCATACAACAAATTAGTCCCTCTGGATAATTAAAAAAACAACCTAACAACTCAGCCCATTCGTCTCAAACACATTATTGGGTCACTTCATTAAAAAATCAAAATAAATAAATGAATAAAAAATAAGCAAACATCCGGACTCTTCAAAATAGCAATTCACACATAATAATTTGTAAGATTTCGTCAAATATCAAATTTTTATAGAAACCCAAACTTTCCTCAAACATTTCGCTTACATAGAATCCCCACCCAGGGAAGCAATCATCATCTTGCTCGGCTTCCTACAAAAACAGAGGGTGGTTCCTTATTCAACATCTCCTTCCCCCAGCAAACCATCCACAAATGTTGTTTAACCAAAATGTCCCATAACTTGTCTCCACATGGGTCGCACGTGAATAAAAACCGTGAGAATTTTAACGGGCAATTGTGGTGTGGTCCTTTTACGCCCTTTTAAATAGTTTAGAGGTATTTTAACCAAAAAAAAAAAAGTTCAGGGACCGAACAATCACTTACTTAATAGTTTAGGGATTAATGTAATAATTTACCTTTTAATATGTGCACAAATCATTTTGTTATGTCTAACCCTATTAATTAAATTCTTAATTACTCGTTTTCTTGAGTATTTTTCGTTGGTTCACCGTAGGAATTAACAAAGAACATCTTGTCTCTCTTCCTTCTTTATCTCTGTACTCCTCTTTTGCAAAAAAAATTATGGCTAGTGCCTTGACTTTCAGTTTACCACCAACAACAATATGGAGGCACGTAATTTTATCAACATAATATATATACATTTATATGAGCTCGATCGGGCGTGCTAGGTTTTATCAGGGTCCTTTATAAGAGAATTTAGATTGTACTAATTGACTGTTGAGCTTTCTCCGTCCCAATTCTTCCTGAACACCTTGGGGCTTTGTCCCAACAATATTCTTCCTACAATTTATTCTATCCACTTATAACTATATCGCCTTTACACTTACTAATGTAATTTTATTTATTTATTTATTTATTTTTGTTTTTCAGAATCAAGCAAAGAATTTTTCTTTTGCTTTTTCTTCTTATTTCCTTTGAATACTTATTACCTTTACTTTTTCTTTTTCTTTGTCTTATGTGTTTTGGATCCATTTTTCTGTTATTCTTCTATTAATATATACTAGTTGTATTACACTCGTTTTGCGTGTGTGGTATAAACAAGCAAAGTAAAAGCCCCTAAAAAAATTGATGTGACAATGACATGGCGGTCACATGACAAGCAAAGAATGTATGATCCCAAAAGAGTCATTACCTCTTTTAAAGAGTGTATATATATATATTATTAAAGAGCAATATAGTATAAATAGATATATCGCGAATCAATATGTTATGGCTAATACACTAGAATTGACGTATTAGACTTTACTTTGCATATTTCTACCTCAAGTACTTCTGCTTTGGGCCAACAAATATTCTCTGGCTCTTCTGAGATCTTTACCAACAAGCATATTTCTTAGGAAGTTTTATTTTTATTTTTATTTTTTTTTTAGTAAATTATCTGAGAATCAAGGAAATAATTTTTCTTTTGCTTTCTTTGATGGTGTAGCTTGCTTTGCATGCGACAAGTACAGGCACGGGGTTCGATTTACTTTTTATTTTTTGCTTTCATTTGATATGCTTAAGTTTTCTCTGATACTTGTTACCTCTTCTCTACATATATAATAAAAAAATAAAAAGTAAATCTTTTGCTTTTTCTTATTCCCTTGGCTGCTCTTTACAATGTTATGTCTTAATACCTTTTTTCCCCCTTAAACCACTAAGATGTAATTGATGGATGCATATCAAAATCTTGACTATTTGGAAGCATATGTATACATAACAATAAAATTGCATAACCTTCCTAATAGAAACTAAAGGGTGGATTTTCTTCATTAGTACCATCATTTTCTTTTTTTTTTTTTTTTTTGGTAAATTATCTGAGAATCAAGGAAAGAATTTTTCTTTTGCTTTCTTTGACAGTGTAGCTTGCTTCGCATGCGACAGGTACAGGCATGGGGTTCGATTCCCCACACCTCAAGTCCTCCACCCACTTTTCATTTAATAGGATTTGCTTATGGGTCCAATTTAGTTGATCTGCTCAAGTTTTCTCTAATACTTGTTGCCTCTTTTCTACATATATAATAAAAAAAATAAAAAGTAAATATTTTGCTTTTTCTTAATCCCCTTGGCTGCTCTTTACAATGTTATGTCTTGAATAACCCCCCCCCCCCCCCCCAAAAAAAAAAAAAAAACCACTAAGATGTAATTGATGGATGCACATCAAAATCTTGACTATTTGGAAGCATATGTATATATAACAATAAAATTGCATAACCATCCTAATAGAAATTAAATGGTGGATTTTCTTCGTTAGTATCGTCATAGAAATTTCATTTCACAATAAACAAAATTCATAAAATATGAATGACCTCTAATACAAAAGAATTCGATCCCAAATCATAGACTAGATAGACCAGTTAAAACTAAAATAGCACAGGGGTGAATACAAGTACCAAGACTCAAACATGGGAAGACTCACTCGGTACATAAACTTCAAGCTTGACCATTGCTCGTTAAACAACACCAAAACAGTTGATGGACTAGCCCAGTCAACTGAGACAAATCCCCATGTAACGGTTGCACTCACACCACGGCATCCGAAAACAAAAGGATGGAGACACAAGCGGAGGACATTGCCTCCACTATTACCGAAGCAAAAATACTAGAGTAAATAATGAAAACACACTAAAGGAGTGGAAGCATCAACACCTTTATTACAACAAAACAAAAGAAAGATCCATTGGTAGCAAGTCATCGGCCATCGAACGGAAGCCAGATCTAAGCGGAGCCACCCAAGAAGGACAACCCAATAGGAGGAGTGATTGCGACAGTCATCAGTTCCTAGAAGGAAAAGAGTAAGCTATCCAGTCTTGTTGGGGATGAATATATGTGATGGTTCATAATAAATAGACCACCTCTTAATGGTATGAAGCCTTTTGGGGTGAGCTCAAGAGTAAAACCGTGTAGGCATGAGATCCAAAACAGACAATATCATACCAAAGAGAGGCACGAATAGTTACACCATCATTTTCATTTTCTACTATTACAAGTAAGGCATTTTTCAGCGTATTACGTTTTCTATTTTTATTTCTTTGTTTGGATTAATAAGTAAGCAAGAAGAAGATTCTTTTTGCTCTTCAATTTTTTTTCCTTTTTCCTTTTCTTTTTTTTTTTTGTCTGTCATTCTTTTGGTCTTCTCTATGCATATATAGCTTCAAACCATTTCGGCTTTCAACCATACCCCACTATTGCTTCACCTCTCATATTTTCTTCTCTCTCTCTCTCTCTCTCTCTCTCTCTCTCTCATATTTGGATGTTTCCTATCGGAATTTTGCTTAGATGATTCTCGCTTCGTGGTGAATATCATTGTGTCAATTATAATTGGTAAGCTGATTTTTAGCCCCTCTACATTGGTAAGCTGCAAGTTTTACTTTTGTTGTCTACATACTACGTTAAGTTCACAGTGTTTTTATTCACAAAAGGAAATCTCAAAGTGTATGTTCATGGACTTAATCAGACTAGTTGGACGTGTTCTGTTTGCTGGAAGGCGTGTTCTGTTTGTTAAACTTTTTTATTTGTCTATGTAAATTTTTCATTATTGTTTTTCAGATAAATATCATATTTTTTGCTACAGAATATTTTTGGCGCGAACCAATTTCTTATTTTCGCCATCTCTATTGCCGCCAAAACCCATTGGTGCCAAAAGTCCTCTTTAGCTACCAAATTTGGTCCAACAAAATTGTATTTAGCTACCAAAATTTTAGGCAGAAAGAGCAAAATAAAATTTTTAAAAATAGTAATAAATTATAACATTAAATTTTGAACATAGTTATAAATAGCATAATAAGATTTTTGACCACACAATACAAAAAAACAAAAAAAAACCACTCATCCTTCCTCCCTCCCCTCTCTCTCTCACTTAAAACTGTGTAGGTAAATCTATTTTTAAAATTAACCATAAATTTGTTATTTACTATAAAATTCAAGGATTTATCAGAAAATTCCAAGGATATACCCGTAAACATATATGATAATTTATCATCTTTTAAAAAATATGTTATACACTTTAAAAGTACCTATAAATATGCTACTTATTACAATTTTCCCCAATTTTTATTGTTAGTTGTGAAATAATTTTGGTGCGAATTTAAAATTTTTTCGCACTTCAATATTAGCAAACAATACTTTACTAGTTTTTTTAGCCAAAAAGAAAAAAAAATTTACTTTGTTAGTTTCGGCAACCAAATTTGGTAGCCAAATGTTTTACGGGCAACAAATGTTTTATTTCATTAAAAAAGTTAATACAAATTCTTCAAAATATTTCCCAATTTGTAGCTTAATGATCATAGCATTGCGACAATGATTAGTTGGACAAAATTCATATCATCGTGTACAATGATATAATTGTGATTTAGATCTTTATGATTGCATTATTATTATTATTATTATTATTATTATTTTACTAAATTTATGATTGCATTATTTGGTTCACCAATATGCTTGTGATTTGTATCATTATGATTCTTATCAATGCTATCGTGATATTATTTTAATTCGTTTCCATTTTTCTATCATTATGATTCATTTAATTGAGAAATCATTGTGATTCATATAATTATGATATTATATAGGTCGTTATGATTCGTGTAATTATCATGATATCAATGTGATTTATGATGAGATCAGTATTCATCATGTAATTTGTATGTTTTTCATAGACATTATATGTCTATCCATCAATTAAAAAAAAAAGTAGAAGAGGGAGAAGACAAGAATATATATATATATATATATATATAGTCCAGTAATGGTAAAACAAACCACAAATATAAAGGATATTTAAAATTTGCTATTCCAAAATATTTCAAAACGTTTGCTACAGACGGCCACACATTTATTAAAATTAGTTTTATAAGGCTACCTGGGGAAAATAAAGAAAAAGTAAAAGGTATTTTTTAAAAATTAGTTGTTGAGAGTGCTTTGTAAAATATATATATATATATAGAGAGAGAGAGAGAGAGAGAGAGAAAGAGAGACAAATTCAAAATATAATTTTACAATAAAGAAACTAGAAGGAAAAAACTTCATAAATGTTACTTAAAAATTTATAGGAAAAGAAAATATTTAACTAGCAACGTATTTTAAAAAATAACATGGGAAAATTAGAAAAAAAATATGTTAATGAAGTCCTTTTAAGGTTTAAAGGGAAAAAAATAAAAAAGATCGAGAACGAAACGTTTGCTTCAATAGAAAACAGTAATTGATACTTTTACATATATTGCTAGATACATTTTCAGGTCAATACAGTTGTTAATTATAATTTCTCATGTGATTATTTAAATATTCTCTTTTAAGAAATATAAAACTGAAGATAGAGAAGTCATCCAATTAAAAAAAAACACTGTTGGCTTGGTACGTAGTTGGTATGTGCTCATTAATTAAATCAATCACAAGCATAACGTTTTGTCCTGTTAAATTATTTTTATTGAACGGACATATAATATTTGTGTAATTAATTTGGTTTTGATGTAATTGTTCTTAGGTGTACGAAAACAGAGAGAAAAATGGATCAGATTCAACATTGGAGTCACCCACGTCATCCTTTGTTCCTAAGGAAGGATCACGAGATCAACAATGAGAGATGCAGAATGTGTGATAAGGAAATCGTAGCTCCTTATAATTGCTACGCTTGTGATGCATGTGAATTTTATGTCCACAAATCTTGTGCTGAGTTGCCTCCTCAGATCAACCACCCCTTTCATCGTTCCCACCCTCTCTTTTTGCGTTATCCTCGGTCCTATTATTGCGACTCTTGTCACCAATACTTTTGGGATGCTCTCACTTTCAGATGTACTGAATGCGAGTTCAACATGGATGTGGAATGTGCTATGATGCCCACCATAACATGTGAAGGGCGAGAGCACATTCAGCATTTCACTCACCAGCACCCGATGCCACTTATTGTTGATGTCGACGTCAAAGATGAAATCAAATGCTTCGTATGTCACTCAACATGCTCATCAGGTGTTGTTTATGGCTGCACAAAATGCAATCATTTCCTGCATAAATCATGTGCGGAGTTGCCACAGAAACTCCTACATCCTCTCCATCCCAGCCACCGCCTTCTCAACCTTCGTGTTCAACATTATTTCGTCACATGCAGAGCATGTCATGAGACATATAGACAGACCTTATCTTTCCACTGTCTCGATGAGTGTTGTGGCCCGTTCTGTGTGAAATGTTGTGTGAAATGTAGTGTGACATTGAAAGGAACCATCAAGTACGAAGACCATGAGCACCTTCTTTGTTTTTTGGAGGACACATACACTGAGCTTGCTCATTGCGATGCCTACGATGCCTATTGTAAACAACCATTTCTCTCCAATTGTACTGAAACTGATGGTACCCGGTTATCTATACTTTGTTGTTTGAGTTGTGATTTCAGAGTGCACGTACTTTGTGGTCCATTGCCATCAACTATTCGATATGAGTACCACATCCACCCTCTCATCCTCGTGGATTCGCTCGTTGACGATAATTCTGGCGAATACTGTTGCGATATTTGTGAAAGCGAAAGAGATCCAAGAATTCGGGTTTATTATTGTCAAGAGTGTAAATTTGTTGCCCACGTGCACTGCTTGATTTCCGAGGTATGTTTTTTTTTATTGCAATCCCTTTTTAAGATAATATCTCAATTTTTCCTGCTTGTCTTAATTTATTTTCATCTTTTTTTTTTCTTTTTTTTTTTTTCAAATTTTCAGTACTTATATAAGTTCAACCACAAATAAAAGAACGGTTCCACTTGTATTTTTGTTATAGATATAATAGTAAGAGATAAGACAAAATCAAGGAGAGAATACAACCACTAGTTAGGGAGGTAGTAATAGAACTAGAAGAGAGAAATAAAACCAATAATGAGAACTTAAAAGAAGGAAACTAGAAACTCATTGATATTCATTAATCAGTCAATTCTCTCATTGAATACAGTTACAATAAGTCATTTGTTTATAGAGATTAAAACTAACAAAAAGATTAACTTAACTTAATATTAAATAATTTATGTAATCCTGGAAGATAAAGATAAATATAAATTTAAGTAAATACCAAAGATAAAGATTCTGGTAACAAATACAATTTTTAATTCAAGTATTCTAACTTTAGTACTTTATCAGTTTCCTCTCCAACAAATGTAGAGATTGAAAATACACGTAATTTTGGATGGAAAAAATTACAACAAATAGGCTATTTTTTAAAATTATTCAAAGTAAAATAGCATATTTTAAAAATGTTTGGGGTAAATAGCATCTTTATAGTAAATGTTTATTCAAGAAAAAATTTTAAAGTAATTTTATCGCATATGTACTTTATAAATAGATTATTAATCCTAAGTATGATATTTGTCGCAAACATTTTATTTATTATAAAATTTCTAAGATAATCGTGAATATGCTTCGCAAATTAACAACTTACTATTTACTATCACCCAAAAAAATTAATGCTATTTAGTTTTATTACAGGAGGTTTTTGGCCTCTTTCCCTCCTTTTCCATTTTGAATGTCTATTTATTTTGTTAAGAAGCACAAATACACTTAAACTTGTTACATTTATATATATATATATATATATATATATATAAAAGGAGAAAGAGAAAAAAGAAGAAAGAAAAAAAAAAAGCAAAATAAAGCAAAGCTATATCGATCCTAATCCTAAAAATATAGAAGATACGTCTCTTACTATTCCTTTCCTTTATGGTAGTAAAAAAAGGGATCATTTACCTTTTTATAATTTATATTTTGCTCTTATTTAAAATATATATTGTGGCCTGGAAATTTTACATTTTTATATCATCTAATTTCATTTAGTACATAAATTTATACAATTTCTTGGTCAACACTTAATTTTGACCTAAAAATGTCAAACTTATCCTTAAAATGACAAAGTTAAGTTTAGTAATATATATCTCTTCTTTTTTTCTTTTTCTTTTTTTTTTTTGGCTAAAGATATGTTTAACTTTTTATTTGTAGCATTTTTTTAATTGGAAAGTATATCGTATATTTTGAAATTTTGTATTTTAATATCATTAGAATACATTTAATATAAATGTATTTCATTTCTCCATCAACACTTATTTTGATCCCAAAAATACCATAAATACCCTAAAAATCAAAATTAAAAAATAATTGAAGAAATATAAATTTAAGTGAATTTTGACATTTTAAGGTGCAAATAAAAAGTTGACCAAGAAAGTATATAAACTTGTGTATTAAATATAATAGAATATAGGATATCTGAACAAAAGCAAAACATGTGTTAAAAAAAAAGTGAATAATCCAAATGTTAGTTTTTTTAAGGATATTTTAGATATTTTAAGGTTAAAATTAAATATTGACTTACAAAAGATATAGATTTATAAATTTTAATATAATCTAATAATATAAAAATGTAAAATTTTAAAATACAGAGCATACTTTATGAATACAGCAAATTACATGATTAAAAAGGTAAATAATCCTTGAAAAAAAAAAAACACCGTTTATTGCACGTTTTTTCTTTTTTGCTTTTTTTTTTTTGGGGGGAGATATGTAGTAAAGCCCTTTTGAGAGACCCTGAGCCCTTTTTCTTCACCGTCTGATATTAATTCCAACGATAGGATGTAAGAGTTGCACGAAAGCTCACCACACTTGACCATAGCCTATCATCCAAAAAAAAATATCCAGATATGCCTTTAAGCTTTCATCGCCATGGATGTCAAGTCAAGAAAACAGATCACCGTTCCATCATCGTCGCCGTCGTTGTCGCTGGCGTCGTCCCGTCATTGTCACCGTCGCTGTCGATGAGTCTGCTCTCTCTCGCCGGTGCCATCCCGTCACTCGATGTTGATGTCGCTCTTGCCAGCCTCTCTCTCACGACGGCCAGTCGCGACGGCGAGACATTAGAAGCCAAGAGCTCTGGCAATGGCAAGAATGGCCTGAGAAGCGCAGATGGCGGGCCTTTTCCGGTTCCCATTTCACTCTCTCCTTTCCCTCTCCCTCCCCTTTTCCCTTTCCCTCTCCCTCTCCCAAACTCTCCTCTAAACCCCACAAATCGAAGAAGCCCCATCTCTCTCCTGGAAGCCACGCCCTGCTTCTCTGACTCCGGCGTTGCAATTTGATAGTCTTCTGGGGCTCCAGCTCCGGCAACGCGATTCACCGTGTTCTCCGACTTCGGTTTCGGCTCCGGCTCCGGCTCAAGCTCCACTTCTGGTCAACTATTCAGGACACCCAGAAGCTCAATTTTTTTTTTTTTAATTTAGCGAAATGTTTTATAAAAAGAATGATTGGGTGTGCTCAAATGTATACTAGGATCTAGTACATCTTTTTCCACAACCATCGACTTTAATTAACCACCGATACTGACCGTTAGATTGGGCACCACGGTAGCGCCCCTCTAAAGGAATGCATCATAGCTGCTCTATTTTTTTTTTTTTGTTGGAAGATCATTTTGTTTTGTTTTTTTTTTTTTTAATTTAAAAACCATTTACCGCTTCGGTTTTTTTTTTTTAATTATGTTCTGATGATTTTTCAAAAACATGATTTGGTCTTAACTTTTTCTAAATTTTCTGTTGTACTTCTTCCGATATCCTTTTCTTTTTCTCTTATTTTCTTCATTAAAAACTCGAAATCCCATCATTTTCTCTTCTAAAGATTTACCGTCTAATCTCTAATCTCATCGTTCTCACCAAAAACTCTAAAATCCATACTTGTGATCAAATCTAATTGTGGCGAGATTTTTTTTCCTTTTTCCTTTTTTTTTTTTTGTGTGTGTGCAATGGTTATTATGTTTAATGTAGTAAATATGATGAAATGAAATTTTGCACTTAGATTATTATTAATGTATACCCTTTCCGGATTAAATTTTTAAATTTTAAATTTTCACATATTGTTTTTCATATTATAAAAACTTCAATTCCAGCTCAATACATGCATGGCAAGTATTTTGACTAGTATTAATATAAAAAAGAACACTAAAGTCAATAATGATAGTGAAAATCAAATACTAAAAAACTTACTATGCCAGATGACTTATTAAAGACCACAGCTTTTGCTTGATTCATTTTAGTGCATATTCCATACATATATATATATATATATATATATTTATTTATTTAATACATAAGGCACAAACCAACTCCTTTTATTATTATGATCAGATTACAAATATATTGAAGGGTGATCTTAGAGATGTGAAGCTGAAGACCGTGGGAGCAGATTTTTGGGAATTACCTGATCAACTCCAACAAATCAATAAACTAACTGAAGAAGACCAGTCCAAGTCTTCCCTGACCTTTCGAGATTTATTGAATAAACTACCTCAATATGAGCTAGATTGGTTCAGGGGGCATTTCGAATGGGAAACATCAACTGATGAGGAGGAGAATAAGGGAAAACAAGAAGTTAGTGAAAGCAATACCCATCAACATCTACTTAATCTTGGAGATGAGTCTATTGATGAGCTTTTACGATTTTCCTCTTTTATCCAGCAGGATTTCAGGAATTTCACTTCTGCCCTCAAGAGAAACTTTGACGACAGAAAGTTGAAAATAAAGTCGAGTGATTTAGCAATGAAGATTATTGATGTTGAGGGTTACATGATACCTTTTACTTTGGCCCCTGCTTTTAAAATGTTACTTCACAAATATGGAGATATCTCTAGGGACTCCTTTGATTCAATAGAAATGAAGAGCATTGCATATTGCTTTGTATGTAAGGTGGTGAAGCAAATGCATAGTACCATGGTCCTAAACATCACCAAAGATCTTCTTCAAGATTGGTATTTCTACTACAAATTCGCTTCTTACTGGACCGACTTTCACATCGAATTTCTAAAGGCACCTCTAAAGAGGATCGTGAGAGCTTATTTTGGTTTACAGCTGACAAAGCTTGAAGAGGACGTCCCTGCAACAATAAACAAAAGAATTGGTGAGCTTCAGAGCAAAATTGGTGAGCTTCAGAGCAAAATTGACGAGCAAAAGCATAAACTTGAGGTATGTCAGAAATTTCGTGAAACTTCTCGAGAACCAAACTTCGTGAATGAGTGCTTGAATGAGGCTGTAAATTTGAAGTGGAAAACTGCAAGCAAAATTTAATCCTTCTTTGAAGCACGTGGATAATTGTTGTTGTTTTTACAGCATATATAGTGGTTAACTACAGTCACAATTGAAAATATTATTGGAAATGTTTTCATTTTTTCCTTTTTTTTTCACTTTTTTTATTTATCATGATTATTCTCTCCTGTAGAAGAATTTAAGGCGAGTTGTCCTAATTATACTAAAAGAGCGCAGGTTTGCTCTTTAACCTGTTCATAGAGGTCGCCCAAAACGAAAGTAATTGGATTGTCGTTTTTTTTTTTCTTTTCTTTTCTTTGTTAAATTATTATTATTATCTTTTTTTTTTTTTTTTTTTTTTGTGAGACAATATTGATTGGCATTTTCTTTTTTTATTGGATTGTAGTTTACATATATCCTTAAGGGGCTATATAAGCCTCCAGTAACAAGCCGCTTTGGTGCTTTTGCAGTTTTTTCCCCCTCGTTGCTTCATTTTTATTTTATTTTATTTTACTCCTCCTCTTTTCTTTTCTTTCTTTTTCCCTTTATTTTGTCATTTTTTTTTTGAACTTTTTTTTTTGTTTTTTTGAGGATTTATTCCTCTATTCTTTGGCTTGTCTTTTCTTAATTTTTAGCTTGTATTAATTCTTATAATCTTTTTACTACTCATTAGAAGCTTAACATTCCATCATTTTTTTCCCCTTTCAAATTTCTTTTCAAATCTTAATCTCAACTTTTTATCAGAAACTCTAATCTTCTTACTTGTGATTAAGGTATATTTGTAGAGAGTTTTCTACTTTTCTTTATTTCTTTTCGTAATCAACACTTTTTCTCTCTTTTACAATTTCTCAACCCATTAAGGGGCTGTAAACTCTTTTGTGGATTTGTTTTATTTTTTCTTATTTTCAAAAGATGACAACTATTTTTACTTTTGTTACTTTTAGATGATTTTTGTGTAATTAATTCAATTCTTCTACTCTCATTTCCCTACAGTATATTTTGTCTTTATATTTGGTATAAGAGAATAACAAGTTCTACTCAAATAGTGATCTAATTAACAAATAATCAGATTGTTGTTGTTGTTGTTTTTTTTTTTTTTACTAATCATTTTCAACATAATGACATAACATTTTTTATTTTGAATAACACAATGAAAGCTACAAACTTCACAAAAAGACAAATTGAATTATACTTCTATTAGAATGTTATATGTAATAAAACTTTTTTTTAATTAAATTTTTTACATCTTTTTATCTGCATTCTACATTATAAAAATAATTAATTATAACTCAATACTAGTGATATGTAAGTGCGAGGCATTGTAAGTTTTTCTTGCATAAATACATATACATGTCCATAAGCGTACACAATATTTATATCAAGGTAAAACACAACAAAATGAATAGAAATTTAAAAATTGTTGGCAATTGGCGACAAAACTGTGAGACAACATTAAGTCCCAAATTTCTTTTCAACTTCAAGCCCACTGGAAAAAAAAAAAAAAACAAACAAACAAACAACCAAACAAACAAACAAGCAAACAAATAAAAAAAACAAAAAAACAAAAACAAATAAAAGGAGAAAAAATGTGAAAAAACCATCATACCCAAAGAATAAAACGTAAATTGAAAGATTCAAAGAAACTACAAATTCAGAATAAAACCTGAGTCCAATAGATGTTTTTGACCTTTAAATGCATGACACATTAATTGTGGGCACATAATTGTATACCGTGTGAGATTAATTTACCAGAATACAAATAAAGAGTAGAGAATCACCTTCCAGAATCCGAATCACGAGAAGCAAGAAAATGGACATGCAAATCCTACAAAAGTCTAATATTTTTGCCTAACGTTGAGTTCTTTCCGAGCCACCCACAATATATATTAAAAATTCCTTTCCCCCTGCAAACAGCCATTTTGGTACAAAAGAGCAAAACCAAAGCTACGCAAATTCATTTCCCCCAGGATATACGACCATTTTCTAATCAAAACCTTCTTCAACGCAACAATATGTGGTAAACATTGATTTACTAAGGTAAATCATTGCACGCAGTTCTTTAACAAATCTAGAAAACTATGCGCATTTCTTGAAGAAATGTTCAAAATGAGCACTATTCACCACAATTTCCCATTATATTATTGTGAAAAATTATCAAAGTGAAAATTTTCTCAAGAGTAGTTTATATTTATGGGGATTGCATTTTTTTCATGATTACAACGGAATTTATTCAATAAATTTCTCCAGTCCTAAAATAGGAGCACACACCCAAGTAGTTGTTGATGCATGATCTGCTCCGACTACAAAGTACCACTTCCGACTACCCCCGACAACGTGAAATCAAGTGTCCGTCCGTCCGGATTGAATGCTAGTGACCCGACTACGACCGACCAGATGCAGTTCTCGGAGAACATGAACATCTGACCAAATCTCACCATCTCACCAGGGCGAACCGTGTGCACTAATATATATATGCGATATATATTAGTGCACAAATATGTCTCTAGACGTATAATGACAAAAATACTCGAATCCAGTTGGAAATATAGTTTTACTTTCTTGAGAAATTAACATGCAGAAATGAGTGGTTCCAGACATAGTCTAGTTATAATTTCTCATCTTACTCTATCATAAGGAGTAGGAGTTGGAATCATCTCATCTCCAAATTAAAATAATAATAATAATAATGCATTTGTTTTATCTATGCCTCTATACTTTATGATCACTCTTACTTTGTCCCCTAAACTTAAAAACTCTCACTTTATCTCATGAATTTTAAATTTAACTCCATTTTTATTACTTCGATCATAATTTCAACAAAAAAAAATAGACCTAAAAAAATATACTAAAATAGTGTAAAAAAAAAAAAGGAAAATGATAAAATTTAACAGTTAGTTTTTTTTTTTTTTTTTTTTTTTAACAGTGAAAAAAAAAAATCAAAAGTAAAAGCCAGTGTAAAGTACCATATCATGAATCCTACATTAGTAGTTAACTGTAAACAGGTGGGTGTCGGTCTAGAATGGCTTCTAAGTCCATCTCTAATTTATAATTTTATTTTAGCACGACTTTTATATTAAAATAGTGCAACTTTTACATCAAACTTAAAATTTATTTTTAACCCATTTATTTTAAATTTTATTCCAAAAAAAATATTGCTTGTATATTCCTTTTTATTATATTTACAATAATTATTTTATTATGAATATAATAATTAAAAAACTTTTGGAAACGTTTTATTCTTAAAATTTTTTTGAAAACAAAAATGAAATTAAAAAAGGGGTAGCGCAAACGCTCTGTCCCGCACAATGCTACGCCAACAATGGCACAACACTATTCACCCAGTTGGAGACCATCCCCAACGCCACAATGGTGCCCTGCACGAGGATGGCGTGCAGACTTTGTCGTTTGCAAAATTTGTTACACAAACTGGTTAAAAATTGTGGGCCATAAGTAAAAGAACTTTAATTACCAAGTGTCGTTTGCAGACTTTGTCCCTAACATTAGTCAATAATCGAAATATCATAAAGTCACGTGTAAAAATAAGTGTAGCATTAGCCTCTAAAAAAACAAAAACAAAAACAAACAAACCGAAACGTTTAAAATGTAGTACCCACTACGTAGAAAATTTCTCTCGGTAGGTAAGAAAGTGAAACGACCGAAAAAAAGGAAAGAAAAAATATGGTAATATTAGGACTAACTGTCTATTACTGGCCAACTTGGGAAGGTTATTCCAGTTTCCTTCTCCGTGGATATTGATATGATCTGAAAGAATTTTATCCTCTAGCTTTGTCTAGGTTCCTTTGTTCATTCCCACTTTAGAGCAGCAAGGTTTCTTTCCCATCTCTCTCTCTCTCTCTCTCTCTCTCTCTCTCTCTCTCATAGAGAACTGTGCAAATCATAAGCTAATTATGACGCTTTTATAGCTATATCTTCAGTGCCAAATTTTTTTTAAATAAATACAAAAAATGGGAGTGCATGACATGAAAGCATATCTAGAACAATAATTAACAATGTTACAAATAATTATAATAATAATATTAATAATAAATTAAAAACAAATCTACCCATAAGAATAAGTTTTAAATAACTGCATGATTTTACTCAACTAGTCAGTTTTTCCACGTGTTTACAGTGAGTCAAACTATTAAACAATCTTTGCATTTAAGGAAGTCTGGCCATTATCTTTAACAATATATATATATATATATATATATATTCTTTTTTTAATAAACGGGGGAATTCAATAACACAACAAAACAAACACCAACAGAGTCCAAAAACAGGCCATCTTTGACCTCTACGCTAGTATTCTTTTCTAAACTCTTCTCCGTTTGAATTGGAATTGAACTTTTGGAGTTTTTCTGTGTTTGGTTGAATTATAAATTGAAAATAAGAGGACGTTTGAATTGGAATTTTGGAAATTTTTTGATTGAAAATGAGTGAAAGTTTGGAGTTATACACCAATCTTTGGATTTCATGACCATTTTCGGAAATGCAGTTCCGCAACGCGTTTTTGACATACCTTCCGCCAAAAACGGTCATGAAAGCTCTAACGTGAATTCCACATTCTGTAGTAGTTTCTGTCTTTAATTAAAAATTAATTGTGATAGTTAAAACTTCTAAAAAACTTTAAATGTGTTTAGAAAAAAATAGCAATATACATCGTATTTCGTTACTCTCGTCATTCTATGCAATTAACAAAAAGGGGGGTTACATGTAAGAGTGCCATAAATTTGACACCTCGTTATATTTTTCTCTATCCTAACAATTAAAATTAATAATTTTGTCATTTCATAATACTATAATTATCAACTTTAATGTTAAAATATGTAAATTTATAAGAAGATATCAAAACATGCATCTCCACCTAATTTTTTTTGAAAAAAAATATTATTTTGACTTCAAATAAGAAAATTTTGGGTTTTTAAATCTTCAGTTATTAAAGAGAGGTTTTGATAAGCAAATAGTAAAATTGCTTTCTTTTTGGAGAAAAGACAAAACGCATAAATATGGAAAATTTCACCGGGAGTGCATGCTTTGAATGGGACATATGCTGTGGTTTTTGATTAGTGTAAAAATCTAAAATGTGTTCTGATTTTGATAGATAATATGGAATATTTTTTTTTTTTTTTTTTTTTTGTTCTCCTTATCATTGTGAGCATTTATTAGCAAAAAACAAATACTTAATATAAGAAAATTATAGATTTTAAAATTTAAATTTCATGAAAATGACAGAGAGAAAAAGAAAAACGTGAATTTGAACTAACTGAAATGGAACTTTTAGAAATCAACCTCGTAAAGAGAGGTTGAAGTAGACAGAGGTCCAAACGACCATATAGTTTTGAAATACTCACTTTGTAAAAAAGAAAATTTGAAATACTCATTTTGAAAAGATTTCATTTTAAAGTACAAAATTTTTTAGATTGATGTTTGAAAAAGAGTAAAAATAAATGTAATGCAAATTCCAAAATAATGAAAAACGTAAGTTGAATGGAATTGTTTTTAAAATTCTTTCTTAAAAGTTAGATTCAAATTTATGCAAATAGTAGAGATCCAAGTATAAATTTTATTGAAAAAACTAAAGCAATGGAGCACCGAGAGTCTTAACCAATTTGCATGGATCCCTAGTTTGATTTTTATTTTTTATTATTAATAATTTTTTTTTGGACATGGATCCCTAGTTATTTGCAAGAATCTTAACCAATTGTCGAGTAAACCATACAATTTCTGACTTACCGGGAATCCCTATGCAAAATATTAAACACACTTTTTTTTAGAAGTAAATAGTAGACATGCTTAAACGTGTGGATTAGTTGTATATTCTTTCGTTTTCAAATAAATTTATATCTTACTTTAACGAGGAAGAACTAATTTGTTTCTCTTTTTTTTTTTTTTCTTTTATTTTACTTTAAACTTTATTCATATATTTACGTTATGTCGCATAATAAAATGTTCAACATTAAAAACAAAAACAAAAACAAAAAAAAAAAAAAAAAGAACTCACATTATTAATAGTTGAGTGTTGGAGTCCTACATCGACTTCACCGCCCACAACCTCTTTCGAACCTTCACCTATCTCACACGGCCTTTTTCGTGACTTGGCTGTCGGTTCTTTCGGTAGATTGGCATGGACATTACCTCTCTTATCCTTAGCGATATACCTTTTCTTCAGTACTATTTTTATTGTCATTTTCAAACAAAGAATTTCGATTTAGGGTTTCTGATGATGGAAATTGAAATTGGTTTCAAGAAAGATGGAGGGGATTTACCATACGTTTGCAGAAGACAAACTTTCAATTAGATTTTATTTTTGGATATTCCTTTTTCTTTATTTAGTTCTTTCTAACTAATGTGAAATCTAATTTTAAGCAAACATTTCTATTTTGGATCATTATTAATATTCACTTATTTTTCTCATCAAATCAAAAAAAAAAAAAAGAAAAAAAAGAAACTTTGCTTTATTACACAATTGTCTTCAACTCAAACAAATCACAGCTAGTAGCTAGTATACGAAATGTGACTATTTTTTTCTTTCCCTTTTTTTTTTTTTTGTAAATTCTTATATGGTAGTTGTTCATTCTTTAAAAAATGTAAATTATCTTTATATTTACGTTTTCAGACATATATGTAAAAAAAAAAAAATGGAAATATTTCAAAACACTCCTTCTAATTTGGACATCTACCTAAATAATCTTTATGATTATCTTCGATTCTACAATTAAGCCCAACAAAGCCCATTTTAACTTAACACCTCCCAAGGCCCTAATACCATGCTTGCAGCATCAAAAGCAGTCGGAAAGGGCCTATTACACCTTATTTACATTTTCACCCACACTGACCAAAATTCTTTACTTTTAAATCCCTTACTTGTCTTTTAATGGCCCAATATTAAACCAAAACTTAACCATATTAATTACCCAACTTAATTGGTTTAGCACACTGTCCTTAATTAGGAAAAAGACTACCTTCATGTCATGTTTGCTCATTTTATAATTTGACCCCCCTTTTTAATTAATTTAGCATTTTAGCCCCTAAAATGGATTAACTTGTTCCCATTAAGCACACCGGAACTTTATTCACTCGAGGAACCCTTAAAGTTCCTTCTTGCAGATTCTAAACTCATCAAATGACAATTTTCATAAATTTCACTTTTTACTCATAAAATTTTGTATTTACATTTTGACGCCTAAATGGTATTTGTGTCATTTTAAGTCCATTTATCATGAAAATTTAACTTATAGCATATTTTAGTCCCTTTATTCTTGACTATGAAGTCTCAGACTCAACCGACATTCCTAGCCATGTGAAATTACCATTTTACCCTCCCAAGTCAAAAACATCATTTTTCATGAAAACCCTCGAGACTTTTAAAACTTATTAGTTTGTGGAAAAATGTATACCTTAGTGTTGTTAATGGAGTCTGTAGCTCTTTTGAGGACTTGGAGGCTTTCTTGAACTCTTGTGATGACGAACTAGTAGTTGGAAAATAAACATATTTCATCACAAGTTTAAAAACTAAGGCTTTGTTTGGCATTTGAGTTTAATTCCAACTAAACTGTACTTTTTTATATCAGTTTTTATATTTTTCTGAAAAATCAATAAATTTATAACTTGTTTTTGAAAAGTCAATTAACTCCAATTTAAAAATATCATCTTCAACTGGCAAATCAAATGCAAGCTAAAACTGTAATCTTAAAAGCTAGTGGTATACTAGTATTTTACCCTGAAAACCGATGAGGTGACGATCTTCTTTTGAAGTTTAATGATATGAAAGTTGAGAAGAGAGGTTATGGAAGAGATTTCTTGGTGTTTTGGCTTGTTAAAATTTGGACTCAAGGTGTTTAGGAAGAGAAAGAGCTTTTCTTTCAATGAAAAAGAGAGTAAAGAAACAAAAGTGTTTATACTACCACACCCCTTTTGTAGGCACTTAAAATAAGGTTTAAATTTTGAAAAATAATTATTTTTAGGCTTACTATTATCTGATGAACTAGTTGTAGGAAATAAAGAGTTTTTTTTTTTTACATTTTCTAGGCTCCATTATTATAATTCAGGTGATGGTTCATTTCCTCAAGATATGTAATGTAAACGAGTGGTTAAAGTTTTTTTTTTTTTATTGATTTGGAGTGTTTACTTTTCTTGATAACCTACTGATCAAAAGATTCTCCATCAAGTAATCTATTTACTTTCTTTCCCTTTTTTATTTTATTTATTTATTTATTCATTTATTCCTCTCTTCTTTCGGCTGATGCCACACGGCCAGCCTGTTCGGCTTCCCCTGGCCGTGGGCTTTCAGCCCACAGATGGGCCCAATGGGCCTGGCTTGTGGTGTTTCCGTATTTGTCATTTCATGCCATACACACATTTATATATATACATATGTATATATATTTATATATATATATATATATTATTTAAAGAAAAATAAAAACTTGGCATAACCATTTCTTTTATCTTACCTATCTCATTTTATCACCAAAAAAAAAAAAAAAAAAAACTTTGTGATCACATAGCACACATGATAAATCATAATAATTTCTAAAATAAATAGAAAGTCACTTGTTAAAATTAATTTCTCATGATCTTTTTGCCACCATTACATAAAAATGTTCTTAACGATAAATTTATAATTTATATTCCCAATTGAAATTGGAGAATTAAATTATAAATTTTCGCGATGTTACAATCTACCATCGTTAAAGAGTTTTCATCCTCGAAAACTTAGAACAATTCTGAGTACTATTTCCTCATATCATCTTCTCGTTCCCATGTGTCTTCTTTCAACTTATAGTTACACCACAATATTTTTAACAATGGGAATAGTTTTATTTCTAAGAACTTTCTCCTCTCGAGCTAAAATTTGAACCGTTTTTTCTTCGTACCGAAGATCTTCTTGGACTTGGATAGGCTCATGTTCAATGATGCGAGAAGGGTCGGAGATATACGTTTTCAATATAGAAACATGGAAAATATTGTGAACCATTGAAAATTCGGGGTGGTAAGGCCAACTTCTAGGCGACCTTCCCGACTCGGTCGATAATCTCGAACGACCCTATGAATCTTGGGCTCAACTTTCCCTTTTTCCCTAAACGCATCACCACTTTCATGAGTGCTAATTGGAGAAAAACAAAATCTCCAACATCAAATTCCAATGGTCTTCTATGCTTGTTGGCGTAACTTTTTTAGCAGCTTTGAGCCGTCTCCATTCTTAGTCGAATCTTCTAGATAGCATCATTAGTCTCTCGAATGAAGTCGGTGGTCTCCAACTCTTTCTGTCTTACTTCGTACCAATGAATCGGGGATCTACACTTTCTACCATACAATGCCTCATAAGGTGCCATACCTATTGAGGCTTGGTAACTATTATTGTAGGAAAATTCAATCAAAGATAACTTCTTGGTACATTTTTATAGCTCCAGGATGTATTAAATATGATGTATTGTGAGCTTTATAGAGGATTTATGGTTGACTTATTTAAATATATGAGACTCTTATATATGAAGTGAAGTTTTATTATGTCTTGAGAGGCTTCTAAACCTGCTTTGTACAGCTCGTTTTTTAATATGATTTGCATTGTTTGGTAGGTGCAATAGGTTGCACACATCATGTTGTTAGCTGCATATAACACAAATGCTTAGAGATAGCAACGTTTGAGGCACAGTTGTAAATGGATAGCAGTTTTTCATTTGACAAGCACAGGGAAAGTACATACTTGTTGAAAGTTGTGCTCTTTTATTTAAGTGTGTGTGTGTGTGTATATATATATGTGCATACATATTGGTTTGTCGGCAAAAACTAACTATAGTATTACATAATAAAGTTTTGGCAAAAACCACAGTACGAAACTAAAAATATTGTGTCTAATAAGACAAAAAAATTCCTTTGATTCTTTGGCACTTCATGTTGGCAAAAACTAACATGACAATTACATATTTTATTGTTCCTCAAAAGCCAGCTTTAAAGGAATCATTCATATATCATACAATAAATTAGTCCCTTTAGATAATTTATGATGATGTGGCGACTACGTGGCTGTCACATGACAAACAAATAATACAATGACTCACCTCATTTCAAGAGTGTATATATATATATATATATATGTAATATATTAAAGAGTAATATAGTGTCTATAGATATATCGCGAATCAATATTTTTATGGCTAATACACTATAATTGGTGTATTAGACTTTACTTTGTACAATTATACCTCAAGTACTTCTGCTTTGTCCCAACAAATATTCTCTGGCTCTTCTAAGAACTTTATCAACAAGCATATTTCTTAGGAATTTTTTTTTTTTTTTGGAAATTATTTGAGAATCAAGGAAAGAATTTTTCTTTTACTTTCTTCGATAGTGTAGCTCGCTTCGCATGCGACAGGTATAGGCACGGTGTTCGATTCCCCACACCTCAAGTCCTCCACCCACTATTCAATTAATGAGACTTGCTTATGGGTTCAATTTAGTTGATATGCTTAAGTTTTCTCTAATGCTTGTTGCCTCTTCTCTACATATATAATAAAAATAAATAAAAAGTAAATCTTTTGCTTTTTCTTATTCCCCTAGGATGCTCTTTACAATGTTATGTCTTGAGTACCTTTTTCCCCCCTTAAACCACTAGGATGTAATTGATGGATGCACATCAAAATCACGACTATTTGGAAGCATATGTATATATAACAATAAAATTGCATAATTTTTCTAATAGAAATTAAACGGTGGACTATCTTCATTAGTACCGTCATTTTCAAAATTTTTTTTTGAAAAGAAAAATGTCATTTCATAAAAAAACAGAATATATAAGACATAAATGACCCTAAATATAAAGGAATTCGACTTTGAATTAAAGACTAGATCGACCAATAAAGACCAAAATAATACATGGGTGAATACAACTTCTGAGATTCAAATAGGGAAAGACTTGCTTAGCACATAAACTTCAAGCTTGACCATTGCTCGTTAAACAATACCAAAACAGTTGATGTACTAGCCCAGTTAACCGAGACCAATCCCCACGTAATGGGGCACTCACACCACAGCATTCAAAAACATACTGATAGAGACATAAGTGGAGGACATTGCCTCCATTATTACCGAAATAAAAATACCAGAGTAAATAACAAAAACACACCGAAGGAGTGGAAACATTAACGCCCTTATAACAACAAAACAAAAGAAAAATCTACCGGTAGCAAGTCATCGGCCGTCGAAGAGAAGTCAGATCTAGCCATGTGCAATTACCTTTTTACCATCCGAGGGCAAAAACATTATTTTTCATGAAAACCCTCGAAACTTTTAAAAGTTGCTAGTTTGTTTAAAAAAAAAAAAACAACTTATACCTTAGTGTTGTTGATGGAGTTTGTGGCTCTTTTGAGGGCGTGGAGGCTTTCTTGAACTCTTGTGATGAGGTAAATAAACATATTTCATCACAAGTTTAAAAACTTTTTGTTTGATATTTAAGTTTAACTCCAACTAAACTGTATTTTTTCATCTCAATATTCATCTTTTTCTGAAAAATTAATAAAATTTATAACTACTTTTTAAAAAGTCAACCAATTCCGACTTAAAATTTTCATCTCCAACTAGCGAACCAAACACAAGCTAAAACTTTAATCTTGAAAGCTAGTGATATGCTAGTATTTTACCTTGAAAATCGATGAGGTGACGATCTTCTCTTGAAGTTTAATGATATGAAAGTTGAGAAGAGAGGTTATGGAAGAGATTTCTTAGTGTTTTTACTTGTTAAATTTGAAGTCAAGGTGTTTAGGAAGAGAAAAGGCTTTCTTTCAATGAAAAAGAGAGTGAAGAAACAAAAATGGTGTTCATACTACTACACCCCTTTTATAGGCACTTAAAATAAGGTTTAAATTTTGAAAAAAAATTATTTTTCAGCTTATTATTGTCAGCTAAAGCTAGTGGCAGAAAAGGAAGAGATTTTTCACATTTTCTAGGCTTCATTATTACAATTGAGGTGATTAGTTCATTTCCCCAAAATAGGTAGCGCAAAAGAGTGGTTCAAGTTTTGTTTTTATTTATTTAAAGTGTTTAGTTTTTTTTTTTTTTTGGTAACCTCCACATCAAAAGATTCTCCATCAAGTAATCTATTTACTTTATTTCCTTTTTTTATTTTATATTTTTTTTCCTCTCTTCTTTGGGCTGATGCCACACGGCCAGCCTGTTCGGCTTCCCTTGGCCTTGGGCTTTCAGCCCACAGCTGGTCCCAATGGGCCTGGATTATGGTACATTATTATATTTCATTTATTATTATTAGTATTATTATTTAAAGAAAAATAAAAACTTGGCATAACCATTTCTTTTATCTTACTTATCTCATTTAAAAAAAAAAAACTTTGTGATCACAGAGCGCACATGATAAATCATAGCAATTTCTAAAATAAATAAGAAGTCACCTATTAAAATTAATTTCTCATGATACTCTGGTCAGAATTATATAAAAACGTTCATAATGATAAATTTATAATTTATATTCCCAATTAAAATTGGAGAATTAAATCATAAATTTTCGGGATATTACAATCTACCCTCCTTAAAGAGATTTCGTCCTCGAAAACTTAGAACAATTCTGGGTACTTTTTCCTCGTATCATCTTCTCGTTCCCATGTGGCTTCTTCCAACTTATGGTTACACCACATTACTTTGACAAGTGAAATAGTTTTATTTCTAAGAACTTCTCCTCTCGAGCTAAAATGTGAACCGTTTTTTCTTCGTATTGAATATCTTCTTGGACTTGGATAGGCTCATATTCAATGATGTGAGAAGGGTCGGAGATATACTTTTTCAACATGGAAACATGGAAAACATTGTGAACCATTGACAATTCGGGTGGTAAGGTCCACTTCTAGGTGACCTTCCCGATTAGGTCGATAATCTAGAACGGCTCTATGAATCTCGGGTTCAACTTTCCCTTTTTCTCAAAATGCATCACCTCTTTCATGGGTACTACTTTGAGAAAAACAAAATCTCCAACATAAAATTCCAATGGTCTTCTATGCTTGTCAGCGTAATTTTCCTGGCGGCTGTGAGTGCTCTCTATTCTTTGTCTAATCTTCTGGATAGCATCATTAGTCTCTCGAATGAAGTCGGTGGTCTCCAACTCTTTCTCTCTTACTTCGTACCAATGAATTGGGGATCTACAGTTTCTATCATACAATGCCTCATAAGGTACCATTCCTATTGAGGTACGGTAACTATTATTGTAAGAAAATTCGATTAAAGATAACTTATTATTCCATGATCCCTTGAAACCCATCACACATGCATGTAATATATCTTCAAGAATTTGGATAGTTGGATTGGTTTGGCCATCTGTTTGAGGATGAAAGGTAGTGCTAAATTTTAGTTCGGTGGCAAGAGCTTTTTGAATGCTCTTCCAAAAATTCGATGTTAACCGACTATCACAATCGCAAATGATGGATATCGGTATCCCATGCAACTTAACAATCTTAGATAGATACAACTCTACTAATTTCTCAAGAGAGTATGTAACTTTGATCGACAAAAAGTGAGCATACTTGGTTAGATGATCGATTATTACCCAAATTGCATTATGACCTTCACTGATTTTTGGTAGTCCAACCACGAAATCCATAGTGATTTTCTCTCATTTCCACTAAGGAATCTCTATTGGTTGTAGTTCTCTGGCAGGATGGTTGTGTTTTGCCTTGACCTTCTGATAAGTTGGGCATTGGCTCATATAAGTAGCCTTGTGGTTCTTCACCTAGTGCCACCAAAAGTATTTATTTAAATCTTCGTACATTTTTGTAGCTCCAGGATGTACCGAGTGTAGTGTATTGTGAGCTTCATAAAGGATTTGGGGTTGACTTATTTAAGTATCTGAGACCCCTACGTATAAAGTGAAGTTTTATTATGTCTTGAGAGGCTTCTAAGCCTGCATTGGACAGCTCGTTTTTTAATATGATTTGCATTGTTTGGTACGTGCAATAGGTTGCACATATCATGTTGTTAGCTGCATATAACACAAATGCTTAGAGATGGCAACGTTTGGGGCACAGTTGTAAATGGATAGCAGCTTTTCTTTTGACATGCACAGGGAAAGTAGATACTTGATGAAAGTTGTGCTCTTTTATTTATGTGAAAAATTGTGCTCTTTTATTAATTGACAAAAACTGAAAAATATATATATATATATATATATATATATTTATACTTATATATGTATATATATGGGTTTTTTTGTCTTGCAATGAGTTAATTACACAACAAAATCAAATGACTAATACTGAAATTTTTTTTGTCTTTTCTCCTCACAAAAAACTGACAAGTATTACACAACAAAAAAAAAAAAAAAATTTTTTTCTTTGATTCCTTGGCACTTCATGTTGGCAAAAACTAACATGACAATTACATATTACATTGTTCCTCAAAAACCAGCTTTAAAAGAATTATTCATATATCATACACCAAATTAGTCCCTCTGGATAATTAAAAAAAACAACCTAACAACTCAGCCCATTCGTCTCAAACACATTATTGGGTCACTTCATTAAAAAATTAAAATGAATTAAATAAATTTAAAAAAAAAAAAAAAAAAAGAAGCAAACATCCGGCATCTTCAAAATAGCAATTCACACACAATAATTTGTAAGATTTCATCAAATATCAAATTTTTATAGAAACCCAAACTTTCCTCAAACATTTCGCTTACATAGAATCTCCACCCAGGGAAGCAATCATCATCTTGCTCGGCTTCCTACAAAAACAGAGGGTGGTTCCCTATTCAACGTCTCCTTCCCCCAGCAAAGCATCCACAAATGTTGTTTTACCAAAATGCCACATAACTTGTCTCCACACGGGTCGCAATTGAATAAAAACCGTGAGAATTTTAAAGGGCGTTTGTGGTGGTGTCCTTTTACGCCTTTTTAAATAGTTTAGAGGTATTTTAAACCAAAAAAAAAAAAAAATTTAGGGACCGGATAATCACTTACTTAATAGTTTTGAGACTAATGTAATAATTTACGTTTTAATGTGTGCACAAATCGTTTTGTTATGTCTAACTCTATGAATTAAATTATTAATTACTCGTTTTCTCGAGTATTTTTCATTGGTTCACAGTAGGAATTACAAAGAACATCTTGTCTCTCTTCCTTCTTTATCTTTGTATTCCTCTTTTGCAAAAGAAGTTATGGCTAGTGCCTTGACATTCAGTTTACCACCAACAACAATATGGAGGCACCTAATTTTATCAACATAATATATATACATTTATACGCATTCGATCGGACGTGCTAAGTTTTATCATGGTCCTTTATGAGAGACTTTAGATTGTGCTAATTGACTGTTGAGCTTTCTCCGCCACAATTCTTCCTGAACTCCTTGGGGCTTTGTCCCAACAATATTCTTTATATAATCTATTCTATCCACTTATAACTATATCGCCTTTACGCCTACTAATGTAATTTTATTTATTTATTTATTTTTGTCTTTCAGAATCAAGCAAATAATGTTTCTTTTGCTTTTTCTTCTTATTTCCTTCGAATACTCTTTTCCTTTACTTTTTCTTTTTCTTTGTCTTATGTGTTTTGGATCCATTTTTCTGTTCTTCTTCTATTAATATATATTAGTTGTATGACACTCGTTTCACGTGTGCAGCATAAACAAGCAAAGCAAAAGCTCCTAAAAAAATTTATGTGACAATGACGTACGATGACATGGCGACCACATGGTTATCACATGACGAGCAAAGAATGTATGATCCCAAAAAAGTCATTATCTCTTTTAAAGAGTATATATATATATATATATATATATATATATATATATGTGTGTAATATTAAATAGCAATATAGTATAAATAGATATATCGCGAATTAATATTTTATGGCTAATTACACTAGAATTGGCATATTAGACTTTACTTTGTATATTTCTACCTCAAGTACTTTTGCTTTGCCCCAATAAATATTCTCTAGCTCTTCTGAGATCTTTACCAACAAGTATATTTCTTAGGAAGTTTTATTTTTATTTTTATTTTTATTTTTATTTTTTAAAATTTTTTTGGTAAATTATCTGAGAATGAAGGAAAGAATTTTTCTTTTGCTTTTTTCGATGGTGTAGCTTGCTTTGCATGCGACAGGTACAGGCACGGGGTTCGATTTACTTTTTATTTTTTGCTTTTATTTGATATGCTTAAGTTTTCTCTGATGCATGTTGCTTATTCTCTACATATATAATAAAAAAATAAAAGTAAATCTTTTGGTTTTTCTTATTCCCCTTGGCTGCTCTTTACAATGTTATGTCTTGAATATCTTTTTTTCTCCCTTAAACCACTAAGATGTAATTGATGGATGCACGTCAAAATCTTGACTATTTGGAAATATATGTATATATAACAATAAAATTGCATAACCTTCCTAATAGAAATTAAATGGTGGATTTTCTTCATTAGTACCGTCATAGAAATTTCATTTCACAATAAACAAAATATATAAGATATGAATGACCTCTAACACAAAAGAATTCGACCCGAATCAAAGACTAGATAGACCGGTAAATACTAAAATAGCACAGGGGTGAATACAAGTATCGCGACTCAAACAGGGGAAGACTCTCTCGGCACATAAACTTCAAGCTTGATCATTGCTCATTAAACAACACCAAAACAGTTGATGGACTAGTCCAATCAACCGAAAAAAATCCCCACGTAACGGGGACACTCACACTATGGCATCCGAAAACAAACGGATGGAGACACAAGCAGAGGACATCGCCTCCACTATTACCGAAGTAAAAATACTAGAGTAAATAATGAAAACTCACCAAAGGAGTGGAAGCATGAACACCGTTATTACAACAAAACAAATGAAAGATCCACTAGTAGCAAGTCATCGGCCATCGAACGGAAGCCAGATCTAAGCGGAGCCACCCAAGAAGGACAACCTAATAAGAAGGGTGATTGCGACAGTCATCAGCTCCTAGAAGGAAAATAATAAGCTGTGCAGTCTCACATCACTTAGAAATGGATATATGTGATGGTTCATAAGTAAATAGACCATCTCTTAATAGTATGAAGTCTTTTGGGGTGAGCCCAAGAGAAAAACTGTGTAGACACAAGGCCCAAAACGGACAATATCATACAAAAGAAAAGCACGGATAATTACACCATCATTTTTATTTTCAACTACTCACAAGTAAGGCATTCTTCAGCGTAATACGTTTTCTATTTTTATTTCTTTGTTTGGATTAATTAGTAAGCAAGAAGAAGATTCTTTTTGCTCTTCAATATTTTTTCCTTTTTCTGTTCCTTTTTCCTTTTCTTTTTGTTTTCTTGTCTGTCATTCTCTTGGTCTTCTCTATGCATATATAGCTTCAAACCATTTCGGCTTTCAACCATACCCCACTATTGCTTCACCTCTCATATTTTCTTCACTTTCACTCTCTCTCTCTCTCTCTCTCTTTCTCTCTCTCTCTCTCTCAACAACTCATATTTGGATGTTTCATATCGGAATTTTGCTTAGATAATTCTCGCTTCGTGGTGAATGTCATTGCGTCAATTATAATTGGTAAGCTGATTTTTAGCCCCTCTACATTGGTAAGCTGCAAGTTTTACTTTTGTTGTCTACATACTACGTTAAGTTCACAATGTTTTTATTCACAAAAGGAAATCTCAAAGTGTGTGTTCATGGACTTAATTAGACTAGTTGGACGTGTTCTGTTTGCTGGATGGCGTGTTCTGTTTGTTAAACTTTTTTATTTGTCTTGTTCTGTTTGTTAAACTTTTTTATTTGTCTATGTAAATTTTTCATTATTATTGTTTTTCAGATAAATATCATATTTTGCTACCAAATCATATTTTTTTGCTACATAATATTTTTGGCGCGAACCAATTTCTTATTTTCGCCGTCTCTATTGCCGCCAAAACCCATTGGTGCAAAAAGTCCTCTTTAGCTACCACATTTGGTCCAACAAAATTGTATTCAGCTACCAAAATTTTAGGGAGAAAGAACAAACTAAAATTTTTAAAAATAGTAATAAATTATAACATTAAATTTTGAACATAGTTATAAATAGCATAATAAGATTTTTGACCACACAATACAAAAAAAACAAAAAAACAAAAAACAAAAAAAAACCACTCATCCTTCCTCCCTCCCCTCTATCTCTCACTTAAAACTGTACAGATAAATCTATTTTTAAAATTAACCATAAATCTATTATTTACTATAAAATTCAAGGATTTCTCAGAAAATTCCAAGGATATACCCGTAAACATATACTATAATTTATCATCTTTTAAAAAATCTGCTATATACTTTAAAAGTACCTGTAAATATGCTACTTATTACAATTTTTCCCAATTTTATTGTTGGTTGTGAAATAATTTTGGTGCGAATTTAAAATTTTTTTGCACTTCAATATTAGCAAACAACACTTTACTAGTTTTTTTAGCCATAAAGAAAAAAAAAAATACTATTAGTTTCGGCAACCAAATTTGGTAGCCAAATGTTTTACGGGCAACAAATGTTTTATTTGATTAAAAAAGTTAATACAAATTCTTCAAAATATTTCCCAATTTGTAGCTTAATGATCATAGCATTGGGACAATGATTAGTTGGACAAAATTCATATCATCGTGTACAATGACATAATTGTGATTTAGATATATTGCTAGATACATTTTCAGGTCAATACGGTTGTTAATTATAATTTCTCATATGATCATTTAAATATTCTCTTTTAAGAAATATAAAAATGAAGATAGAGAAGTCATCCAATTAAAAAAAAAAAAAAAAAAACAGTTGGCTTGGTACGTAGTTGGTATGTGCTCATTAATTAGATCAATCACAAGCATAACGTTTTGTCCTATTAAATTATTTTTATTGAACGGATATATAATATTTGTGTAATTAATTTGGTTTTGATGTAATTGTTCTTAGGTGTATGAAAACAGAGAGAAAAATGGATCAAATTCAACATTGGAGTCACCAACATCCTTTGTGCCTAAGGAAGGATCACGAGATCAACAATAACAGATGCAGAATGTGTGATGAGCAAATCGTAGCTCCTAATGATTACTACGTTTGTGAGTCATGCGAATTTTACGTCCACAAATCTTGTGCTGAGTTGCCTCATCAGATCAACCACCCCTTTCATCCTTCCCACCCTCTCACTCTGCGCCCTCACCATTACACTTCCTGTGACAATTGTCACAAACGCATAAGAGATGATTTCTCTTTCAGCTGTGATCAATGCAATTTCAAGATGGATGTGGAATGTGCTTTGACTCCCCACATAACATGTGAAGGCAGAGAGCACATTCAGCATATCCTTGTTGAGGTTGCCAGGAAAGATAAAATCACATATTGCCTCGTATGTCACTCAACAGCCTCATCAGGTGGATTTTATCGCTGCACAAAATGTAAGCTTCTCCTGCATAAATCGTGTGCGGCGTTGCCACAGAAAATCCAACATCCTCTCCACCCCAACCACAGCCTTCTCACCCTTTGCGTTGCACGTGAATGGTTCAGATGCAGGTTATGTCATAAGGAAGACAGGTGGACCTTAACTTATAAATGTGATCAATGTGATTTTCAGTTGTGTGTGAAATGTGTTATGGCAGTGAAAGGAACCATTCAGTATGAAGATCATGAGCACCTTCTTTGTCTTTTGGAGGAGACATACACTAAGCTTGCTCGCTGTGATGGCTATGACGCCTATTGTAAACAACAAGTCACCTCCACCAGCACTGAAATTGATCATACCCGGTTATCTATACTCCGATGTTCGAAGTGTGATTTCTGGGTGCACTTACTATGTGGTCCATTGCCATCAACTATTGAATACAAGTACCACATACACCCACTCACCCTTGTAGATTCATTTGTTGACGATAATTCGGGCGAATACTATTGCGATATCTGTGAAAGCGAAAGAGATCCAAGAATTCGGGTTTATTATTGTCAACAGTGTAAATTTGTTGCTCACGTCCACTGCTTGATTTCCGAGGTATGTTTTTTATTGCAATCCCTTTTAAAGATAATATTTCAATTATTCCTGCTTGTCTTATTTTATTTTCATCTTTTTTTTTTTTTTTTTTCAAGTTTTCAGTACTTATCTTAGTTCAACTTTTGATGTAACATGCGATAGAAGAGATATAATAGTAAGAGATTAGACAAAATCAATGAGAGAAATAAAACCACTAGTTAGGGAGGTAGTAACAGAACCAGAAGAGAGAAATAAAACCAAGAATGAGAACTTAAAAGAAGGAAACTAGAAACTCATTGATATTCATTAATCAGTCAATTCTCTCCTTGAATACAGTTACAATAATTCATTTGTTTATAGAGATCAAAACTAACAAAAAGATTAACTTAACTTAATTTTAAATAATTTATGTAATCCTAGAAGATAAATATAAATCTAAATTTAAGTAAATACCAAAGGTCAAGATTCTGGTAACAAACTATACAATTTTAAATTCAAGTATTCTAATTTTAGTACTTTATCAGTTTCCTCTCCAACAAATGTAAAGATTGAAAATGCACGCAATTTTGAATGGAAAAAAATAACAACAAATGGGCTATTTTTTAAAATTATTCAAAGTAAAATAGCATATTTTAAAAATGTTTGGAGTAAATAGCATCTTTATGGTAAATTGTTTATTCAAGAAAAAAAATTTTAAGGTAATTTTATTGCAAATGTACTTTACAAATAGATTATTTATCCTAAGTATGATATTTGTCGCAAACATTTTATTTAGAATAAAATTTTTAAGATAATCGTGAATATGCTTCGCAAATTAACAACTTACTATTTACTATCACCCAAAAATTTTTATGCTATTTAGTTTTATTACAGGAGGTTTTTGGCCTCTTTCCCTCCTTTTCCATTTTGAATGTCTATTTATTTTTTTAAGAAGCACAAATACACTTAAGCTTGTTACATTTATATCCAAAAAAAAAAAAAAAAGGAGAAAGAGAAAAAAGAAGAAAAAAAAAAAAACAAAGCAAAGCAAAGCTATATCGATCCTAATCCTAAAAATATAGAAGATACTTCTCTTACTATTCCTTTTTGGTAGTAAAAAAAAGGGATCATTTACCTTTTTATGACTTATATTTTGCTCTTATTTAAAATATATACTGTGGCCTGGAAATTTTACATTTTTATATCATCTAATTTTATTTAGTACATAAATTTATATAATTTCTTGGTCAACACTAAAAATGCCAAACTTACCCTTAAAATGACAAAGTAAAGTTAAGTAATATATATCTCTTCTTTCTTTTTTTTTTTTGGCTAAAGATATGTTTAACTTTTTATTTGGAGCATTTTTTATTTGGAAAGTATATTGTATATTTTGAAATTTTGTATTTTAATACCATAGAATACATTTAATATAAATGTATTTTATTTCTCCATCAACACTTATTTTGATCCCAAAAATACCATAAATACCCTAAAAATCAAAATTAAAAAACAATTGAAGAAATATAAATTTAAGTGAATTTTGACATTTTAAGGTCGAAATAAAGAGTTGACTAAGAAAATATATAAACTTGTGTATTAAATATAATAGAATATAGGGTATTTGGAAAAAAGCAAAACACGTGTTAAAAAAAGAGTGAATAATCCAAATGTTAGTTTTTTTAAGGATATTTTGGATATTTTAATATCAAAATTAAGTGTTGACTTACAAAAGATAATAGGGGGTGTTTGGTGTATAAGTTGAGTTTGAGTTGAGTTGAGATTTTTAAGTTTGAATAGTAATTTTTGTTGACTTTTTTAGAAAAGACAAAAAATTTTTTCAGAAAAAACAAAAAACATGATGAAAAAAGTACAGTTTAATTTGAATTGAGTGTATAAATCTATAAATCTATAAAAATCTATAAATCTATAAATTTATAGATTTATAAATTTTAATGTAATCTAATAATATAAGTGCTTGTTTGGTTCACAAGCTCAAACCATAATTTTCAAACTTTTTTTTGTCTTTTTTCTAAAAATTTTTTGTTTTTTTCCTAAAAAGTTTTTTTATCTTTTCTAAAAATTCAAAAAAATTTACTATTGAAACTTAAAAATTTCAACTCAAACTCGTAAAACCAAACGAACCTAACGAACCTCTAAAAATATAAAATTTCAAAAAATAGAGCATATTTTATGAATAAAGCAAATTACATGATTAAAAAGGTAAATAATCCTTAAAAAAAAAAAACACCGTTTATTGCACCTTTTTTTTCTTTTTTGCTCTTTTTCTTTTTTTGTTGGAAGATCATTTTGTTTTGTTTTTTTTTTGTTTTTGTTTTAATTTAAAAACCATTTACTGCTTCGGTTTTTTTTTTTTTTAATTATGTTCTTATGATTTTTCAAAAACATGATTTGGTCTTAACTTTTTCTAAATTTTCTGTTGTACTTCTTCTGGTATCCTTTTCTTTTTCTTTTATTCTCTTCATTAAAAACTTGAAATCCCATCATTTTCTCTTCTAAAGATTTATTGTCTAATCTCTAATCTCATCGTTCTCACCAAAAACTCTAAAATCCATACTTGTGATCAAATCTAATTGTGGTGAGTTTTTTTCTGTGTGTGTGTGCGCGCGCGCAATGGTTATTATGTTTAATGTAGTAGATATGATGAAATGAAATTTTGCACTTAGATTATTATTAATGTATACCCTTTCCGAATTAAATTTTTAAATTTTAAATTTTCACATATTGTTTTTCATATTATAAAAACTTCAATTCCAGCTCAATACATGCATGGCAAGTATTTTGACTAGTATTAATATAAAAATGAACAGTAAAGTCAATAATGATAGTGAAAATCAAATAATAAAAAACTTATGAATTATTAAAGACCAACGGCTTTTGCTTGATTTATTTTAGTGCATATTCCATATATTATTATTTTTAATTAATACATAAGGTACAAACCAACTCCTTTTATTATTATTATGAGCAGATTACAAATATACTGAAGGGTGATCTTAGAGATGTGAAGCTTAAGACTGTGGGAGCAGATTTTTGGAAAATACGTGATCAACTCCAACAATTCAATAAACTAACTGAAGAAGACCAACCCAAGTCTTCCCTGACCTTTCGAGATTTATTGAATAAACTAACTGGATTTGAGCTACGTTGGTTCAGGAGGCATTTCGAATGGGAAACATCAACTGATGAGGAGGAGAATAAGGGAAAACAAGAAGTTAGTGAAAGCAATACTCATCAACGTCTACTTGATCTTGGAGATGAGTCTATTGATGAGCTTCTACGATTTTCCTCTTTTACTAAGGGCGATTTCAAGGAATTCACTTTTGCCCTTAAGATGAACATTTACAAGAGAAAGCTGAAAATAAAGTCAAGTGATTTAGCAATGAAGATTGTTGATGTTGAGGGTTACATGGTACCTTTTACTTTGGCCCCTGTTCTTAAAATGTTACTTCACAAATATGGAGATATCTCTAGGAAGTCCACGTCCTCTCAATCAATAGAAATGAAGAGCATTTCATTTTGCTTTGTATGTAAGGTGGTGAAGCAAATGCATAGTACCATGGTCCTAAACATCACCAAAGATCTTCTTCAAGATTGGTATTTCTACTGGGTATTTGCTTACTGGCGGACCGACTTTGACATCAAATTTCTAAAGGCACATCTAAAGAGGATCGCGAGAGCTTATTTTGGTTTTCAGCTGGCAAAGCTTGAAGAGGATATCCCTGCAACAATAAACAAAAGAATTGGTGAGCTTCAGAGCAAAATTGGTGAGCTTCAGAGCAAAATTGGTGAGCAAAAGCATAAACTTGAGGTATGTCAGAAATTCCGTCAGACTTCCCGAGAACCAAACTTCGTGAATGAGTGCTTGAATGAGGCTGTAAATTTGAAGTGGAAAACTGCAAGCCAAATTTAATTCTTCTTTGATGCGCGTGGATAATTGTTGTTGGTTTTACAGCATATATAGTGGTTAACTACAGTCCCAATTATTTAAAATATTTATTGGAAATGTTTTAATTTTTCTTAAATTTTTTTTAATCTTTTTTAATCATGATTATTCTCTCCTGTAGAAGAATTTAAGGCGAGTTGTCCTAATCTTCTAATCTAATCTAATCTAATCTAACTATATTAAAAAAGTAGAAATCTTGTTACGGTTCATTTTTCGTAGTAAAAAACACTCCGTTTTGGGTGTTGTTTTTCTTTTTGGCTGCTGTGCAGCTGACACGGGGAGGAGAGGGAAGGGGAGAGAGAGAGAGAGAGATAGAGAGACTTGAGTTAGCTGCCGTGCAGCTGACACGGGGAGGAGAGGGAAGGGAAGAGAGAGACTTGGGTTTTGAAACTTTTTAAGGTTTTTTTGGCTGTAATACAATTAAGCCCAAGAAGGCCTATTTTAACTTAACACCTCCCAAGGCTGTAATACTAAGCCTGCAGCATCAACACTCATTATAATTATCTTCTATTCTACAATTAAGCCCAATGAGGCCCATTTTAACTTAACACCTCCCGTGGCCGTTATTCCAAGCTTGCAGAATCAAAAGCAGTCCAAAAAGGCATATTACACCTTATTTACATTTTCAATCACACTACCAAAATTCTTTACATTTAAATCCCTTACTTGTCTTTTAATGGCCCAATCTTAAAGCAAAACTTAACCATATTAATTACCCAACTTAATTGGCGTAGCACACTGTCCTTAAATTAGAAAAAACACTTACTTCATTTCAGGCTTGCCAATTTTATAATTTAACCCCCTTTTTATATATACTATATATACATTGTTAAATTTCATTTATTATTATTAGTATTATTATTTAAAGAAAAATAAAAACTTGGCATAACCATTTCTTTTATCTTATTTATCTCATTTCATCACCCAAAAAAAAAAAAACTTTGTGATCACATAGTACACATGATAAATCACAGCAACTTCAAGTTACCCATTAAAATTAATTTCTTATGATCCTCTTGTCATCATTAATAAAAACGTTCTTAACAATAAATTTATAATTTATATTCCCAATTAAAATTGGATAATTAAATCATAAATTTTTGAGATGTTATAATCTACCCTTTTTAAAGAGTTTTCGTCCTCAAAAATTTAGAATGATTATGAGTACGTTTTCTTCATATCATCTTCTTGTTCCCATATGGCCTCTTCCAACTTATGGTTACGCCACAATACTTTGATAAGGGGAATAGTTTTATCTTTAAGAACTTTCTCCTCTCGAGCTAAAATTTGAACAGTTTTTTCTTTGTATCGAATATCTTCTTGGACTTGGATAGGCTCGCATTCAATGATGTGAGAAGGGTCAAAGATATACTGTTTCAACATGGAAACTTGGAAAACATTGTGAACCATTGATAGTTCGAGTGATAAGGCCAACTTCTAGGCGACTTTCCTGATTTAGTCGATAATCTCGAACAACCCTATAAATCTCGAGCTGAACTTTCCCTTTACCCAAAACGCATCACCTCTTTCGTGGGTGCTACTTTGAGAAAAACTAAATCTCCAACAACAAATTTCAATGGTCTTCTATGCTTGTCGGCGTAACTTTTCTAGCAGCTTTGAGCGGTCTCCATTCTTTGTCAAATCTTCTGGATAGCATCATTTATCTTTCAAATGAAGTCGGTAGTCTCCAACTCTTTCTCTCTTGCTCCATACCAATGAATCGGGGATCTACACTTTCTACCATACAGTGCCTCATAAGGTGCCATAACTATTGAGGCTTGGTAGCTATTATTGTAGGAAAATTCAACCAAAGATAACCTTTTGTTCCATTATCCCTTGAAATCCATCACACAGGCACATAACATGTCTTCAAGAATCTGGATAGTTTGTTCGGTGTGGCCATTTGTTTTAGGAAAAAAGGCTGTGTTAAATTTTAATTCGGTGCCAAGAGCTCTTTGAACAAACTTCCAAAAATTCGATCTGAACCGATTATCACGATCAGAAATGATAGATATCGGTATCCCATGCAACTTAATGATCTCAGACACATACAACTCAGCTAATTTTTAGAGAGAGTATGTAATTTTGACCGACAAAAAGTGAGTAGACTTGGTTAGATGATCGATTATTATCCAAATTACATCATGACCTTCACTGGTTTTTAGTAGCCCAACCACAAAATCCATAGTGATTTGCTCCTATTTCCACTAAGGAATCTCTATTGGTTGCAGTTCTCTAGTAGGATGCTTGTATTCCGCCTTGACCTCCTGACAAGTTGGGTATTTTCTCACATAAGTAGCCACGTTATTCTTCAACCAGTACCACCAAAAGTGTTTCATTAAATCTTCGTACATTTTTGTAGCTCCAAGACGTACTGAGTATGGTGTATTGTAAGCTTCAGAGAGGATTTGTGGTTGACTTATTTAAGTATCTGAAACTCTTATATATGAAGTGAAGTTTTATTATGTCTTGAGAGACTTCGAAGCCTGCTTTGGACAGCTCGTTTTTTTAATACGATTTGCATTGTTTGGGGCACAGTTGTAAATGGACAGTAGCTTTTCTTTTGACATGCACTGGGAACGTAGATACTTGATGATAGTTGTGCTCTTTTATTTATATGAAAATTGTGCTCTTTTATTAATTGGGTCACTTCATTTAAACAAATAATTAAAAAAAAAAAAAAAAAAAAAAAAGCAAACATCCGGCCTCTTCACAATGGCAATTCACACAATAATGTGAAAGATTTCGTCAAATATAAAATTTTTATGGAAACCTACACTTTCCTCAAACATTTCGCTGACATAGAATCTCCACCTAGGGAAGCAGTCGTCATCTTGCCCGGCTTCCTGCAAAAATAGAGCAGTCAACATCTCCTTCCCCAAACTGCAAGCAATTTTTCTTCACAAATCATCCACAAATGTTGTTTTACCAAAATGCCCCAAAACTTTTCTCCGCATGGGTTGCACGTGAATAAAAACCTCGAGAATTTACAGGCACCTAATTTTATCAACATAATACATATACATTTATTTGTGCTCCATTGGGCACGTTAGGTTGTATCACGGTCCATTATGAGAGATTTTAGATTGTGCTTGACTATTGAACTTTCTCCGTCATAATTCTTCCTGAACTCCTTGGGGCTTTATCCCTACAATATTCTGTATATAATATATTCTATCCACTTATAACTATATTGCTTTACACCAACTAATATATATATATATATATATATATATATTAATCCTTCAGAATCAAGCAAATAATTTTTCTTTTGCTTTTTCTTCTTATTTCCTTTGACTACTCTTTTCCTTTTCTTTTTCTTTTTCTTTGTCTTATGTGTCTTGGATCCGTTTTTCTGTTCTTCTTCTATAAATATATAATAGTTATATGACACATGTTTCGCATGTACGGAATAAACAAGCAAAGCAAAAACCCTCAAAAAAATTCACGTAGCAATGACATATAATGACATGATGACCACGTGGCTATCACATGATAAGCAAAGAAGGCATGATGAAAAAAATCATTGCCTTTTTTTTTTTTATAGAGTATATATATATATATGTGTGTAAATATTAGAGAGCAATATAGTATATATAGATATATCGCGAATCAATATTTTTATGGCTAATACACTAGAATTGGTGTATTAGACTTTCCTTTGCATAATTCTATCTCAAGTACTTCTGCTTTGCCCCCAACAAATATTCTCTGCCTCTTCTAAGATCTTTACCAACAATCTATTTCTCAAGAAGTTTTTTTTTTTTTTTTTTTTTTTTGGTAAATTATTTGAGAATTAAGGAAAGAATTTTTATTTTGCTTTCTTTAACGGTGTAGCTCACTTCGCATGCGACAAGTACAAGCACCATCTTCGATTTCCCACACCCAAGTCCTCCATCCACTATTCATTTAATGGGATTTGCTTATGGGTCTAATTTAGTTGATATGCTTAAGTTTTCTCTAATGGGTCCAAAAGTAATGCGGGTGTTAAAAAGGTGCCAGTCTAATCGGGATGTTTTGATGTACTTGCTAATTTATGTCCTCTACGTTTATCCAAAAAGAATAGTATGCTATTTAGAGTTAGATGTGAACTTGAGTTACATTAAAGATAACAAAATTGTACATTCTTGAAGACACCCCAATGTGAATCTTTTGTAAAGACCTTTCTAGGTATTCTCTCACAATTTCATCGGAGAAAAAAAGAAAGTGCACTACTTGATATCTTCATCTTCATGACAATTTCTGATCAAAATATAACAAATTCGCCAATGATTCGAAATCCAACACTCCAAAATCGTCCTCAAAGGTGCTATTGTACACGTTAAAGTTGGAGCTACTATAGATAATCCAATCCTCAAGCCCTTTGTCATCCAATATTGGCGGAGAATACACATGACCATGAGTAGAAGTTTCATATATCGTGTTGTCATTCATTTGAGGATCATGATCACCACATGCCAAAGAATCAACCACGAAATTCGCGACTTCTTGGTCAGTTGGAAATACAGTCGTAGTAAGCTGTTTCTGATAATGAGATCCTCCTCATCTTGAGATATGTTTCCTCTCTTTATGTCTGGTCTCAGATAATTAACCCAACGAAGTCTGCAACTCTTTTCACAACGTTTTATTAGACCTGTGCAATAGATATATTTGCGGCTATATATTAGTGCACAAATATGTCTCTAGACTTATAACTAAAGAAATACTCAAATCCTATTGGAAATACAGTTGTAGTACTTTCTTGAGAAATTAACTTATAGAAAAGCAAGTTGTTCCAGACATAGTCTATGCCAAAATAATAATAAAGAAAAAGAAAATGATAAATTTATCAGTTAGTTAGTTAGTGTTTTTATTTTTTATTTTTTAAAGTGAAAAACAAAAAACACCAAAAGTAAAAGCCAATCTAGAGTACTATATCACCAAGCCCACATTAGTAGTTACCTGTTAACAGCCTAACAGATGGGTGTCGGTCTTAAATGGCTTCTAAGAGACTCATTAATAAACGAAACGAGCATTCATTACCTGAGAATTACGGAGAAAAATTTTATTATTAAAAATTTAAATAAAAAAAAAAAAAAAAAACCTGAAACTAAGACTTAAAGTGGCACAAACTGGTTAAAATTATTGGCCATAAATAAAAGAACTTTAGCAAGTTTCCTTTGCAGATCTTGTCCCTAACATTAGTCAATAATCAAAATATCATAAAGTCGCGCGTAAAAATAAGTTTCACATTAACCCCTAAAAAAAAAACCAAAAAAGCAAAAACGAACAAACAAACCGAAATGTTTAAAAACGTTTTAAATTAACTGCATGATTTTGCTTAAGTCAAATTTTCCACGTGTTTACAATGAGTCAAACAATTAAACAATCTTTACATTTAAGGAAGTCTGGCCATTATCTTTAACAATATATATATATATATATATATATATAAACACACACACAAGAATTCTCCAGTATGGCACCACCAGCAGAGACGGAGCTAAAGAGGCTCAGGGGGCTTAAGCCCCCTCTAAACTTTTTCTTTTTTTCCTTTTTAACCTATATATTTATGTATAAATTCACATATAGCCCCTTTAAGCCCCCTCTCAACTTTTCTTTTTTCTTTTTTGCCCTCCACCCTAAACACTTAGAGCATCATTAAATACACTATTTTTTATACTTTTGTACTAAATCTAGCATTGATCAAAAATAATCTTGTCGAGATATTTTCTCATCAAAAAATTAATGACTTAGATTGTATTTAAATCTTTGTTATAATTAGTCCCCCATCAAAATAATTTCTAGCTTCATCACTGACCGCTGGACTAGAAAGTTTTTCGTATCTCTCTCTAGCTCTCTCTTTCTCTCTTTCTCACGGGTTGGATCACACTTTTCCCTTAGTTGTGCCGATCTCCTAGCTAATCCACCGGACATGAGAGTATTCTTATACATACATATATATTTTATAAATGGGAGAATTCAATAACACAACAAAAACAAACACCAATAGAGTCCAAACAGGCCATCTTTGACCTTTACTTGCTAGTTTTCTTTTCTAAACTCTTGTCCATTCGAATTGGAATTGAACTTTTGGAGTTTTCCTAAAAAATGTGTGTTTGGTTGAATTGTGAATTTAAAAATAAGGGAACATTTGAATTGGAGTTTTGAAAATATTTTAATTAAAAATAAATGAATGTTTCAAGTTATACGTTTGGTTGAAGATGAATGTGATAATTAAAACTTATAAAAACTTCAAATGTGTGAAAGGAAAAAAAATAGTAATGTGGATGTTATATCGTTATTCTCATCATTTTATGCAATTATAAACAAAAAGGAATACCATAAATTTGACATCTTCTATATCTATGCCTACCATAACATTAAAGTTGATAATTTTGTCATTTCATAATACTAAAATTATCAACTTTAATGTGAGAATGTGCAAATTTATAAGGAGGTATGAAAACATGGCTCTCTACCTAATTTTCTCAAAAAAAAAAAAAAAAAAAAAAAGAAATCTTAGTTCGCCTTAAAATAAAAAAGTTATAGGCTTTTAAATTTTCAGTTATTAAGAGAAATTTTGAGATGTGGATGATAAAATTGGTTTAGTTTTGGAGAAAAGACAAAAGGCATATCGAAAATTTCAACTGGAGTACATGCTCTGAACATGCCATATATTGTGGTTTTTGAATAACGTAAAAACCTAAAATGTGTTCCAATTTTAATTGGAAATATGGATATTGTTTTGTTCTCCTCATCATTGTGAGCGTTAATTAGCAAAAAGCAAATGAAAAATAATCATTTCATTCTAATTTGAAGTAAGAAAGTTTTGGACTTTTAAAATTTGAATTTCATGAAAACGAACGAGGGAAAATGAAAAATGTGAATTTGAACTAATTGGAGTTTAAACTTTTAAAAATGAACCTCGTAAATAAAGATTGGAGTAGTGGAGACAGAGGTCCAAACAACCTGATCGTTTGGAAATACTCATTTTGTTAAAAAAAAAAAAATGAAATAATCATTTTAAAATGATTTCATTTCAAAGTACAAGTTTTTTTAGAGTGGTGTTAAAAGAGTAAAAATAAATGTAATGTCAATGTCAAAATAATGAAAAACAAAAGTTGAATGGAATTGTTTTTAAAATTATTTCTTAACTGATTGCATGGATACCTAGGGGGTGTTTGGTGCACAAGTTTGAGTTAAGATTTTTAAGTTTAGTTTAAGTTAAGTTAAGTTGAGTTTAAAAGTTGAGTATTTGGTAAAAAGTTTGAGTTGAAAAGTTTAAGTTGAGTTGAGTTTGGTGAATAAGTTTAAGATAAAAAGTTGAAGTTGAGTTGTGTTTGGTAAAAAAGTTTAAGTTGAACAAAAAAAATTAAAAAAACAAGGACCTTGTTTGGATGTTAAAAAAATGAGCTGAACAAAATTTTTGAATTTATTTTAACATTCTATCGTATGTTTCAATAAAAAAAAATTGGGAAAATGACCATACGTTGAATTAATAAAACCAATCAACCTGAAAAAGTAAATTATCTCGCAAAATTCCTTATATTATAATAATATACACCAACAAATTGTATATTGTTTGTAATGTAAATTATATAAAAATAAAGTAACAATTACATTCCGACTCTGGCGCAATTAGAGAATAGTTGCATGCGTTTACGTGGCTCTATACCATGGATATGATTTGTATCGTTCCCACATCTCATCCGCAATCATTTCTCTCATCCGATTTATCGCACCCGTACACGAGCCATCATGCTGCGTTCCTGTACTGGGCCCAGTATCATCTAGGTAGTCGTCTAATACGTAATCCGCGTTAACGTCGACGTTCTCACGTACAGGCACGCAATCATCTACATACTCGTCGAGAAATGGGTCCCCAATATGTACCATCCTTATAAAATTATGCACAACCGCACACGCTACGGGAATCATGACTTGTTTCTCCATTGGATAGCTGTTGATGCCTTTAAGTATTTTGAACCTTGCCTTCCAGACACCAAATGTTCGCTCAATGCAATTCCGTAGCGAGGAATGCATGTAGTTAAATACCTCCCTGCGGTTGCCTAGCCCGGCACGACGTCTTCGATATTCCGGTAAATGATACGTCTCCCGTCGAAATGGGCTGAGAAAACAATCCTTATTGGCGTAGCCCGAATCTGCTAGGTAGAATTTTCCTGCAAAATAAACATCATAATATGAAGAGAAGTCCAATATTTTTTAGGGTTTTTCGTCTATGTAAATATTGCAATAATATTATAATTACGATTACCTAATGGGGGTATTGGGAAACCATGAAATGCTATTACATCGTCTAACATTCTGGCATCATGGCATGATCCCTCATACCTGGCCAAGATGTATGTGAATTTCATGTCAAACGAGCAGGCCGCTAATATATTCTGCGAGTGAAACCCTTTACGATTAATCCAACCGTCAGCGTTTTCGCGCCTTGGGGCACATGGGACGTGTGTCCCATCAATAGCACCAATACAACCCTGCATGAAACATTCAAACAATCAATATGTGTACGATCATCTACAATAAGAGCTTGTTATTAAAGGCTTATCGTACGATATTGTTCTTAGCTCATATCGATAACGTACATCAAACCATGGCCGATATTTTCCCTCATGCTCAAGAATCAAATGTTGCACTGCTGTATAGTCAGGTGGTCGGATGAATTCGTCCTTCAAAGTACATATAACCTTCAACACTCTAAAGAACCAGCGTGAAGTTGTTTCTTTAGAATGCTGGAATAAATACGAAATGTGTCCGTTAGTAGCGCCTTGTGAACAAATGGCCAAGAATATGAATAACTGCTCGTTTACATTCATGTTATAAGTGGGCGTCAATAGTTCCCGACTACCCAATATGTTACTTAGTAATCTGAATGTTGCTGCTTTCATACTTATCAATCCATGTATTATGTCTTCATGGCCATTTAATATCTCTTCAACACGCATGCTGCCAATTAGGCTTGAATTATACATCGGTCGTGGAACTCTTCGCCTGTTGCGCCTACTATTTGCAATGGCTACCACTGCCATTGCATACATATCGACATCACTGTGTTGTCTGTTTCCTGCGGCTCAGGCGTTCTCATCATGTTCGGCTGCGGAGCGTGGGTCGTTCATATTTTGATAGTTGTTGTCGGAGATAAATGCACTAGTTTACCTATTGTAGATCAATTTTCAGTAAATAAATTTTAATACGTCACCAAACCGCGCATGTAATTACTATATTTTCAGATTGTATCCACATATTTCTATAATTGTTTTATTATCTACAAACCCGTAATTAAAAAAAGCCATCTGTTATCTAATAACCAAACGTAAAAAACTCATACAACAAAGTGACCAAATGTTTATACATATACAACGTAAATTCAACCGCAATTAATGAATAAAAAAAACATTAAGTGTCAATGTTTCCGCTAACTGACATGAAAAGGGAAAAAAATGACAGCATAACATAAAAATCAACTCGGCGGTGGCATCTGGGTGGTCACAACTGAGGCAATGATGCCCCTCTGGTCGTCGTCGTCAAGCTGGCAGAATGGACGCTGAAGCCGCGGATGAGCATCGAAGTAGTGCCATATTATCGTTCTCTGATATTGTGGAATACCCATCTCCTTCATGATATTCATGTAGTCTAAAATGTGATCCCTCTGGCATGTTTGGTCGTTACTGGTGGCCGATTGTGAGCGACCTCGGAAATGATTTGCGATTTCCTGCATGGCCGTGAAAGTCATCTCGTCCGTCGCGTCCCTTTGTCTCCGCTTGCCAGCACTCCCCTGTGAGCGTGACGGACCAATCTCGTTGGGAACTCCTCTCGTGGTATCCTGCCGCCACACACCAATGCTCGGACTCATGTCTTCCTCTAATATCGAATACGTTCCGGACTGGTCCATGGAGAAATCAAAGTCAAACGCTGGCGTACTTCCACCTCCCATCGTAACAGACCCGAATGCCGAGGCACCTGCTGCATGGTTTTTTTCAAATACGTTGTAATACAATTCCTTATTGCTAAGGTCCTCGTAGCGAAGATGGGTACACTCCTTGAAAACCTGGCAAAATCAAACGATTAACATAAGCATGTACTAGTCGCGCTGGTCTTCTACACAATCTTATAGACTGCTATTAGAAAGTTGGATTACTTTGACGAAACTATGCCACGTTTCATCCGAGCATACAACTGTATCTGTAGCAGGATCATATCCTAAGCCGGTGCGTGCTTGCAACGCCTTCCAACCCCTATAAATTTTTTTCATCCTCTCTTTTTTCTGGTATAAAGTGAGTCCATGAGCTGGAACACCCCCAAATTGTGCGTTAAATTCAATGGCCCATAGCTCCAAAATGCTGCTGCTTGGCTGCTTTCCGCCAGTTGACGCCAAGTACTGATCAAGTTTTTCAAGGAATAATTTTTCCTTGGCCTGATCCCATACGTAGGACTCACCGGATGCTTTGCGAGACATTTCCTTAAGGCACCAAAAAACAAAATATGAAATCAGGCTAAAAAGGGAACATGTATTGGAAACAAAAGTTGGCTCAGAATGTATTGATTGTCATATTGCATCTGAGGCATGTCAATTACATGATAGCATGGCAACTACCATGGCTTGGAAGGTCGGTAACTACCTAAATGATATCAGGTTAAAGACGCACCAGTCAGATGAAATTACAATCTGACCCGATGGGCATTTATCATCATAGCCAAACCCCGGATGGATCATCTCGGCAGCCTCTAAATGACCAAAACAAGGATTGAGAATAATCAAAACCCCCAAAAACAGGAGCCGACCTGGTTTGGGTCAAAAAGGTGACAAGATGAACCCAAAATCAAGCCTAAAGTGACCACAATGAAAAAATCAGTAATCAAGGCATAGTGAATCATCTAGGCAGCACACAAATGACCAAATCAAGGTAGGAGAATGACTAGAACCTGAAAAACACCTGATCCGACCTGGTTTGGGTCAAAAAAGTGACAAAATCAAGACATAATCAAGGCCAAAGTGACGCCAATAAAAAAATCAGTAACCAACGTGTCTTGGATCACCTAGGCAGCTCATATATTACCAAATCATGGTGGGAGAATGACCAAAACCTTTAAAAACCAGAGATGAACGGAGTTGGGTCAAAAAGTGGCAAAAACAATGCTCGTTTCAAGCCTAAAGTGACCAAAATGCAAAAAACAGTGAGCAAGGCATAGTGAATCCCCTAGGCAGCTCATATATTACCAAATCATGGTGGGAGAATGACCAAAACCTTTAAAAACCAGAGATGAACGGAGTTGGGTCAAAAAGTGGCAAAAACAGTGTTCGTTTCAAGCCTAAAGTGACCAAAATGCAAAAAACAGTGAGCAAGGCATAGTGAATCCCCTAGGCAGCTCATATATTACCAAATCATGGTGGGAGAATGACCAAAACTTTTAAAAACCAGAGATGAACGGAGTTGGGTCAAAAAGTGGCAAAAACAATGCTCGTTTCAAGCCTAAAGTGGCCACAATGCAAAAAACAGTGAGCAAGGCATAGTGAATCCCCTAGGCAGCCCATAAATGACCAAATCAATGTAGGAGAATGACCAAACACGCAAAATGACCACAGCTCAGCTGGTTTGGGTCACAAAAGTGCCAAAATCAACCCTAACTCAAAAGACTAGACTGACTAAAACAGTGGATAATCGAACGAAACCAAGCACAAAGTAACCATAATGCATGTACGAGCAAATGAAGCCACCTTGCAGTGAAGTAATTCCACCAAACAAATCAAAACCAAGATCTAACACCAATCAGAAAATCATATGCACCTATAATCAAAATCAGTGGCCATGAAAAAGAATTGTTCCTCCAAAAAAGCCAATCAACTGATTTCATATGGGATTAAGAAACAATTTTGAGAAAAAGGAAATTAGAGGACGAAATTATACAAGGGTTACCGAGTTGGAGCCCGAGGACGAGTCTACGGTGGAACAAATCGGATTAGGGCAAGATTTCACGGCTCGCGAGGCTGATTTCCAAACTTGGAAATACTGGGAAAGCTTCTGATGGGTTCCCCGTCTCTTCCAACTCCTCACACGGCGCCTCATCTGCTGCACGAGATGTGGGCGTGCTTTGTGCGGTAAAAGCAAGTCGAATCGAGGGAGGAGGAGAACTTACCGTATTTCCTGCAACCTTGCAGGTGGTTGATGGGATAGAGGAAGAGGCAACAGCACCACTGACAACAGCACATGGGTGCCGGTATGGAGGAGGAAGAGATTCGCGACCAGGGCAGAAGACCCAGGCGACAGGAGGGCAGGAGGGATGTGGGGTGAACAGTAAACCCATTTGGGAATACTGTATAACGGGTGAGTTTGAGGTTCAAGCTGAACCAACTTACCAAACACCTTGCGTTGGAGTGGAACTCGAAAATCTGAGTTCGAACCGGAGGTCCAAACAACCTCTAGATTTATTTATTTATTTTTCTTTTTTTTTTCTTGCTTGCTTGCTTGAAGCATGAATCCCTAATTATTTGCAAGAATCTCAACCAATTTTGGATTAGTCGTCTGCTAAACCATACAATTTCTGACTTAGCGGGAATCCCCATACAAAATAATAAACACACTTTTTTGATAAGTAAATAGTAGACATGCTTAAACATGTGGATTAGTTGTACTCTCTCTCTCTTTTTAAATATATATCTTATTTTAACGAGAAAGAACAAATTTTTTTCTTTATGTTTTTATTTTACTTTAAACTTTATTCCTATATTTACCTTATGTCGCTTGTTAAAATGTTTAACTAACAAAAAGTTGACACCCTCTCTATTGGTACTTGATATAAGAGAAAGAAACTAGCTAGTTATATCCATTGTCTAATTGAGGAAAGTGTGGAAATAGTACCTTAGTGCATATATTCCAGATATTTTTTACCTCGCTTGGATTTTTATCCTTTTTTCTTAGGGTTCGTTTAGTAAATGAGTTTGAGTTGGAAATTTTAAGTTTAAATAGTAAATTTGTGTTGATTTTTTAGAAAAAACAAAAACCTATTTAGAAAAGATAAAAAAAATTTCAGAAAAAAACAAAAACTGATATAAAAATTTTAGTTTGGAATGATTTTTTAAACAAAGCCTTAAGGGTTAGTTTGGTGTGTTAGTTTGAGTTAAAATTTTTAAGTTTAGTTTGAGTTAAATTAAGTTTAGTTTAAAAGGTGAGTGTTTGGTAAAAAGTTTGAGATAAAAAGTTTAGTTTGAGTTGATTGTTTGGTAAAAAAAATTTGAGTTATTATGTTTAAAAATTTTAAGGGCTCTGTTTGGATGTTTAAAAATTGAGTTAATCAATTTTTTGGCCTCTTGTGTTTGGTAAGTTATGTTAACTCCAACTAAATGAAATTTTTTCATCTCAACTTCTGTATTTTTTCAAAAAAACCATTAATATTCATTTATTTTATTGAAAAATATCCCTAATACCTCTACTTAAAACTTAATATATGCCCTCATTTTAACATTCTATTATAGGTTCTATTAACGTAAAATATTTTATTAACCGAATTTGTCATAATGTTGCCAAAAATTACAAAACAACGCCGACTATCACATGGTTTTATACCACGGGACTGATTGAAATCTGTCCCACATATCATCAGTCATCATCTCTCTCACCTGATTCATGGCACCCATCCTCGTGTCATGTTGATGCGGTCATGTACTGGGGCCATTACCAGAGGCTATGTCGTCAAATACATAATCTGCGTTCACATCGACATTTCCATTTACAGGCATACAATCTGCGGCGTAATCTTCGTGTAAGGGATCCCCAACCTGCACCATCCGTATGAAATTATGCAGAATGGCACAAACCACGGGGATCATAGCTTGTTTGTCCATCGGGTAGTTGTTGATGTCTTTTAGTATTCTGAATCTTGCCTTCCATACACTGAACGTCCGCTCAATACAGTTCCGCAGAGACGAATGTGTGTAGTTAAACACCTCTCTTCTGTTGCCGAGCTCGCTGTGCCTTCTTCGATATTCAGGTAAATGATATGTCTCTCGGCGATATGGGCTCAGGAAACAATCCTTGTTAGCGTAGACTGAATCGGCTAAGTAAAATTTACCTACAAAATAATAACCACAACATGAATGGTCAATCCAATTTTCTATTTCAATGAAAGTGGATTATGAACAATTTACTGACATAACAAGGCCAACTCTTTTTACCTGGGGGAGGTATTGGGAAACCCTTGAATGCAATTGCCTCTTCCAACATTCGGGCATCATGACACGATCCCTCATAGCCGGCCAACATATAAGTGAATTTCATGTCAAACGAACAAGCCGCTTATATATTCTGTGAGTGAAACCCTTTTCGATTAATCCAGCCGTCTGCATTTTCAGATGGAGGCACACATGGGACGTGTGTGCCGTCTATCACCCCAATACAACCCTGCAAAATAATGGCACTATTTAAATGTTAACATCCAATCAACTTACATCTGATTGTCAAGAACAGTACTGCAATACGATGATATCAGTAATTGTTCATGGATAACATACGTCAAACCACGGTTGATATTTGTACCCGTGCTCTTGAATCAACGGTTGAACCGCTGTATAGTCGGGAGGCCTGATGAACTCGTCTTTCAGCGAACAAATGGCCAATAACACTACATAGAACCACCGGGATGTTGTTTCTTTCGAGTGTTGGAATAAATACGAGGTTTGTTGAATTGTGGCGCCTTGTGCACAAATATATAAAAAAAAATGAACAACTGCTCGTCCACAGTCATGTTAATAGTTGGTGATAATAATGCCCGACTGCTTAATGAGTAAGATAGCGATATGAATGTGCCGGCTTCCATACTTATTATTTGTTGAATTATTTGTGGGTGGCCATTTAGTATCTCGTTCATCCGCATCCTGCCAGTTAAGCTTGAATTATGCATCGGTACAGGAGCCCTGCACCTGTTACGCAGCCATGTACAGGTCGCAGACACTGCCATCGCAGCCATATTGTCAACGTCGCGCTGGCCGTCCTCCGCCACATGGTTGTCATCATCATGGTGGTGGCCGGATAAATGGTCGTTCATGTTCATATTGGCGTGCTGCACTATACTTGCTCTAGAGCTCCTTTTATACATGAACGTACGTCAAAAAAAAAAAAAACATTAGTTGATTAATTTTGGCAATTGCCCATATAACATAATGTAATTAAATTCACCAACCCAAATTTAACCTAACAAAAAATTCAATTAAACAAATTAGTTAGCGTTAATTGATTCATAAATTTAATACATCACGCACAAATAATTTAACTAAAAAAAATTAAAAAACATTAGTCTCAATGTTGCCGATAACAGCAATGAAAAAATGAAACAAATAGTGAAAAACACATAAACACTCATATAGCTGGCGGCGGCTGGGGGTTGATGACAGAGCCAATAATGGCTCTCCTAAGGTCATCGTCAACCTGGCAGAATGGACCCATCAGTTGTGGGTGAGAATCAAAATAGTGCCACATCATCATCTGATGATGTGTTGAGAAACCCATCCCCTTCATTATGTTCATGCACTGAACAAGGCCACCGTTTTGGACTGATTGCTCACTGCCACTTCCACCTTGTGATCGGCCTCGGAAGTAGTCTCGGACTTCCTTCATAGCCGAGTACGCCATCTCATCGGTTGCATCCCTTTGCTTTCTCTTACCATGGCTTCCACTACGTCGGGATGGACCGGTTACGTCGGGCACAGGTCGCGTGTCGGCCTGCCGGCCACAGGCGGTCGGTGTTAGGTCCTCGTCTAAGCACGGGTGTGTTTCGAAGTTGGCATAGTTGAACTCGTACTCTACGGATGGAGTACTGCCGTCCCCCATCGTAACTGAGCCATACCCGTAGGCGCCAGCCGTGTGAGTTTTCTCAAACACGTTGTACTGCAACTCCTTATGGCGAAGGCCCTCGTAACGGAGATGCTTGCACTCTGGATGCACCTGCAAATGAATTATCCAATCATCCGAGGATGCACCTGCAAATGAATTATCCAATCATCCGTCTCTACTACTCAAATGATTGATAAATATATATAGCATGAATTATATTAGAAAATAAATATTACTTTGATGAAACTCTGCCACGTCTCATCTGAGCAAACAACTGTCTCGATTACCGGATCGTACCCTAGGCCGGTCTGGACTTGCAAGAACTTCCAGTCCTTATAAATTTTTTTCATACGATCTTTTTTCTGGTATAAAGTATCGCCGTGGGCGACAACGCCACCAAACTCGGTGTTAAACTCTTTGGCCCATAACTCATATATCTGCTTCCCGGGTTGTCGGCCGGGATTGGATGAGTAGAAGTAATCTAATTTTTCCAGTAACCGTTTTTCTTTGACGGAGTTCCAAACAAAAGTCTCACCCGATGATTTACGAGGCATTTCCTTAATATAGCGAAGACAAGGGAACAAAAAAATTTACGTTTACAATTTTTTATACGTGTACGACAACGATACGAGTTTTGGGTTTGAAAAGTGTAAATTCAAAAAAAACAATCCCATGTTCTATGACATGTCACTAAACTAATTGAAGAGCCTAAACAGGTATTGGAAATTATTCATTGTAGCAAACATTGAATAAACCACGAGCTACACCAAGCCACTGATCCCATGTTATACATCAGACAAAAAAAGAATTGTGGACCTGCTAATGGATGACCAAATGGCCGAATGCAGTAAAAAGCAAAGAAGCAGTGAAACATGTTATTCTCCTTCAAACTTGTCTCTGAGAAAATGCATGAAATAAGATCAATCTTTCGCCAAACAGAAAAAATCAACTTTTAGGTTCCATAACAGATAACATGAGCCAAAGATAATATTATAAATCATCAAAAAATTCTCTAAAACGAGAGCCGGCCCATTAACTCTGCGAGCAATAACAATATTCCACCAACTAATTGCACAAAGAAAGCTTAAACCCAGAAAGAAAGGAAACATGGTAAACTAAATCATGTAGCAGGCAAAACCGGAAATGGGCATACACTTAAATCAGTTCACAATCAACGAACGGTTGTAAAAGGTTAAGATACCATACTTGGGTAACCGAATTTCACCGGAGGACGAGTACACGGCCGACGAAGTAGGTTCAGGGCAGGAAGCTACAGTTCGTTGGGATGATTTCCTTTGTCTGAAATAATGTGTAATCTGACGGTCACATCGACTTCGAGATTGCTTCAAGGACCTTGGTCGGCGCCGCATTTGCGCCCGGCGGCACCAAAGCCTAGTCTCCGATGCACAGACCCGACGGGTTCCGAAGTCCCCCGGCTGAAATCGGAAAGGGGTTCGCTGGTGGAAGACGCCGTCGACTATAAAGTACGGGATTTGGGGATTTGAAATCGCGAGAGGGAAAATGACGACGGCAATAGCGAAGCCTCAAACACCAACCCAAGGAAAGATAACCAATCTTTATTAGATGTGTGGACTTCTGGGTGTCGGGGATTGTCAAGAAAAGACGCAAACATCAGGGGCACAGGGAATCGAATATATTCGATTCCAATGCCCAAAAAACCTAGACCTGGAGTCGACAGACGAAGCCAGACCAAAAGCACATGGGGAAGAGAAATGGCAGACTACTTGTTACAGGGGAGAACCAGATAGGGGACGACAGAGGGAGAAGCGGAGCGGTGGGGAGGTTCAGGCGCCAGGCAACAGGGCCAGCGAATGGTTGCATAGTAAACGCATTTTGGTTTACTGTGCAACGGGTCAATTAATGGATTCAGATGGAAGTGTGCACCAAACGACATCAACTCAGTTTAAACTACTGATTATGAGTTTAAAAGGGTGCACCAAACGACACCTTAGTTTTTTCGTTTGACTTTACAACAAAATGACAAAATTATCTTAGGGCACGTTTGGTTAGGAATAATGGAATGGAAAAGAATGCAAAAACTTTGTTTGGTTGGTTTTAAAATGAGGAATAACCATTAAAATAATGACTTTTTCATCATTTTGGTGAATAATCATCCCACCCACATGAGAGGGGAATGACAATTCCAATCTGTATTTCCCTATTTTTTACATTATTACCCTTTTTCTTTTTTAACTCTGCTTGTATTTTGAACTTGGCTTCGAAAAAAACCACCACCGCCACCGGCCCTCCCTTCCTCCACTCCGTCGCCGCTCCTCCGACGACTATCGCCTGCGTCACTCTCCTCTCGGTCAAATCCGCCGCCGAAACCTTCTTTTGTGATCTGGAAATCCCGCTTTCCAAGCTTTTTACCGACGCTTGGATCTGCTGTTTCTCCACAACCCTCGCCCAAGGCCGTCCTCGCCCAGATCCACCACTGCCCAGATTCGCCCTCCGCCAACTCCTCCGTCGGGCTCTACCGCCCAGATCAGAATTCCCTCTCCTCTTTCCATTCCCTCTCTCTTCCCACTCCTTTTCCCCTCGCCTCGCCGATCTCTCTCTCTCCCCTCCCACTTCCCCTCTCTCACTCTCTCTGTCCCCCTCTCTTCACCCCCTATCTCTCTCTCTATTTGCCCCTCTCACTCTCTCCTCCCTCCGTCCCCTCTCTCTCTCTCCCTTCGCCCTTGTCTCTCTCCTCTCGCCCTTGCTGTGGAAACTCCCTAGCACCATTGGAGTCGCTTTCATATACATTTAAAAATATAATATAATAAAAATAATAATAAAATATAAATATATCGTAAATTTAATTCAAAAGAAACGATTTTATATTAGAGATGATTTAAGTTTTAAAAATATGTATTTAATAAAAATAAATTATTTTAAGTGAAAAAATTTAAAAATTTAAAACATATTTAGAAAAAATTAATAACATTAATCTTATTTTATTATTTTTGAAATTATATAAATTAAAAAAATAATATTATATCAATTTAAAATAATAAAATTATGGATTTTTAAAATTTGAATATCTTTTTAATTTTTTTCACCCTCTCACTCAAGTTGATAAATAAGTCTGTTTTTTTTTTTTTTACAAATGAATTATTATTTTATTATTATTATTATTGTATTATTATTATTATTATTATTATTAGTGGTGGTGGTGGTCATAGTAGTAGTGGTGGTCGTTGTAGTCGTGGTGGTAGTGGTTGTTTGGTTGCATTTTTCACTGATAAATCCAACAATGTTATGACATGTACAAATAGCAGAGTAAAGGAAGATGAGAAAATTAGGTGAAGAATTATATTTATGGCATTAATATTAAAGTTGATAATTTGTGCCCAACATAATATTAAAGTTGATAATTATAATTAAAGTTAATAACTTAAATGTTAAAATGGATAAAATTATAAGAAGGTACTCAAAATATGACTATCTCAAATATTATTACGGTTTCAACGTAACATCATTGGATTTCTCAAAAAAAGAAAAAAGAAAAAAAAAAGGTAAGAGAAAGAAGAAGAAGTAAAAAAGAAGACAAGCAACCAAACTGGAAAAAAGAAAAAGGTTTGTTTAAAACTAGCTGGAAAATGAAAAAAAAAAATGTAAAATTAGAACATTATTGTATGGACTGTTTTGAATATTAAGTGAGGTATAATAAGTAATAATTGATATTTTAAATTTAATTGATGTATAATTTAAGAAAACATATGAGAAAAATAAATAGAGGGGTGTCTAGTGTCAATAGACACCTCCTAAGTTAATTAACTTGTCTTAATTAAGATAAATGTATTTTTAGAAAGGACAGGTAAAAAGTGAAGTGAGGAATATGACCAGATTACGATACTAGACGATTTTCGGTGTTTGAAATGTACATAAAAGTGACGACATTTACGGAGAGCCCTGTAAGAGAGCAAGCATGCATGCATAAAACAAATCCATCACGCAAGCCCCCATTCCTCCCCTCCCTCCCTTTACCCAGACCACCGACAGGTACAGCTCCCTTGTACCCTGCAGGTTCACGAGCCCCATAAAGAAATTGCTATAAACTGAAAATAAATAGATAGACACTTTATTTTTGGTAAAAATCATTAACTCACGAGGGAATTCGCCAAATAACATGTTTAAAACTCCAACTTCAAATTATAACAGAAATTTTAAAGAAAAATAATAAATATGTTATTCATAGTATAATTATACCTGAAAATATTAAATTATCCTAACAGCTTCCCTCCCTCTCTCTTCTATCTCTGTCCTGCAATTTTCTCTCCTCGACATTGCCGATGCCGGTGCAGTTGTAAGAATTTACTGATTGGCATACCACTCTCGACTCTCCACACTCCCTTCTGAATCCAACACTCTTCTTAAATTTAAAATGATTAAATATACTTATTACACACCCCTATATGTTCTTAAAACTATTTCCATAAAACAAAAAGCACTCCACCACTTCAAATTTATTTTTACACCCACTTTCCTTTTTTTTTTTTTTTTTTTTTTTTGGTTTGTTTTGATCACGCAAATAAAATTAGAAGCCAATTGCCAAAGGTTTTTTTTTTTATTAATTTTTTTTCTCGGTAAATGGTACACCAACAAGAATATCAACAGTAACATTCAAGGGAAAAAAAAAACAAACAAACGAACAAAGGATATTAACATATCTCAATGTGATTTTTTGGAATACTCATTTCAGAGTAAAAATTAGGATGAAAATTAGGGATAGCTCTGAAAGTGGTGATGTTTATAAGTTTTTTATTTAAGGATTTGATTTGCAGGTGTGTGTGGAAAGAAAAGAAAAAGGAATAGAATTAAGTTTCTTTTTATATTATAGATTTTATTTACATAATTAAATTTATAACATATATCTTTTTCTATTGTTTTATTTTGAAGATTTTTTTTTAATAATTAAAGCAGTTGATTAATTGAGGTGCAGAGAATCAAGAGTAGTGTGCCAATAGAACCACCTTAACAAATAATGAAGTGGTTCTATTCACACATCCCATTTTATTCTTGACACACCCTTTAGGTTAAAATTTTTTATTCCAAGAAGACCCAAACATTAAAAGACAAAAAAGAGCATTACTATGCTCTCTAATTGGGTTAAATTATATATAATTGTACTTGCAAAAGAAACTTTTTTCTTTTTTTTTTTTTCTATTTCGAATTCTAAGATCCAAACTTTAATTTCTAATTATCACAAATAAAATTGGAATATTTTCACATTTTATTACTATATCAAAAATAGTAGGAACTTTTAAAAAAAAAGGTAGGAATATATTTTTCAAAAAAAAAAAAGAAACCCTTTTGTTTTATTTTCTTTAATTAAAATAGTCAATCATATTTACTATTATTTATATATAGTGTAATTTCTTTTACATTGTTTCATATAAATATAACAAAGTTATATACTTCATATTAAAGAATAACATAGTCAGTGACAGATCCATAAATTTTTTTCAGTCGGAGCACATCAAAGGATATAATTTTTGTATTAAAAAAACACCTTGTATGTTTTCCTCAGTACAAATACGAGGAAACAATTCTTTATGTTTAAAAATAATGACTTTATACGGATAAAGAGTTTAATAATTTTTATTTAATCTTGAACAACATATTATAATTTTAGATACAACTCTTATATTTTGAAAGCATTCCAAAATTTGTTCTTGAACTTTATCTCAAATATCATAATTATGATGTAAAATGAGAGTTTTTATCCTATAATGTGCTATAAATTATTTTCACTTTTTTTTTTCACACCAATATTTTTTTCCTTTTAAGATGAATACTCTTTCTAATAAATAAAAAATTATGCGTATCAATATTCTGGATGTTGATAATTACAAAGTCAATGTCTTTAAAAACAAAGAAATTAAAAAAACATAAAAAAAAAAAAGAATGTAGACAAAGAAATCATGAGAATTAATAAGAATCCAATGTGATTATGGTACTAGAACGTAAAAGATAATATACGTTTAGTTATGGTATAGAAACATAAAATATAATTCAAATATTAAGTTCGGGTATATTTTTAAAACAAAACTTTTTAGTAGGGGTATATTAAAACTATTAAGAGAAATATGGGTCTTTTTGAAATTTAAAAAACTTGAGGGGGCCACGTGCCCCCATTAGCTTCCCTTGAATCTGTGCCTGAACATAGTTATGTAATATTTTACAATGCAGTATTGATTATATAATGTTTTGTTATTTTGAATGATATAAGAAAATGGAATTTTGTTGAGCCGGCCTGTTCTTTTCTTTTGTCTTATATGCAAGTTGCGAACTAAATTGAGATCTACAATATCCAATGAGTCGATCTTTTTGTTATGGATTATTTATATTTTTTTACTATATATTTTGCTTGTATTTATAAAGTATACATTATATTTTAAAATTATGCATTTTTATACTTTTAGCTTTAAATTAATATACAAATCTATACTATTTCTTGGTCAACGTGTAATTTTGACTGATTTTATTTAGAAAGTATATTGTACATTTTGAAGTTCTTTATTTTTATACCATTATAATATATTTATTACAATTTTCTATATATATATATATATATATATATATTTTTTTTTTCAATCAACACTTATTTTGATATAAAAAATAACATAAATATCCTCAAAATTGAATTCAAAAATTAATTTAAGAAATTTAAACTAAGGGTATTTTGGACATCTTAAATTTTAATAAATTTAGTATGCAAATTGCTAAAATTAAAAATTTTAGGTGTAAATTGAAACTGTTAGATAAATTCAGGATATGCCGGTGTAAAAACAAAAAAGGCGTTTTTGAGTGATTTGTCTTGGTTTAAATGCAAATTATTGACTAACCTCCTCTCTCTCCTCCTTTTGTGTCTATACTTTTTACTCTTTTCTATCTTCTGCAAAAGAAATTACGGCTACTGCCTTGACATGTAGTTCACCAGTACAACAAAAAGGAGGCACTACTAATTTTATAAATTATAAAGAGGTTCATTCTCATATATATTCATGAATTATACTTTCAATCTTAAGTTTGTCCTTTACATTTAAATTTATACGTCACATTACCTTGAACTTTTCTATTGTTATAGAAACGATCTTAATATCGATATTCCGTACGTTCAAATCACATGAGTTTTAATTAAAACTAAAATCATAATTAAATATTTAAAGAATTTACACAAAATATCCATTTTTGGAGATATTTTGGAGCACCTTTTTTAAAAAAATGTCTAGAAAAAAACTTGGTTATAAATTTGAACAAATTTTAAATTTTATCCCTTTTTTATTCCACATTTACCGTTCAATATTTTTCTGATGCGTTTTTCTATACATACGGATTGTCTTTTCATAGAAAATAAACTCTCTTTTTTTGTTAAATATCTACATTCCACTTCAATATATATATATATATATATATATATACACACACATCAAGATTCAACGTTACATACATCTGGTCATTTTGACAATGATCATTTTATTATCGATTAATGTTTTATAAAATAGTAGTAATAATAATATGATCATTACGATAATGGTTTTATCATTTCGTTGATTATATTTTGTCAAACTAATTTTATACTATAAGAATCTTATCATTATATTGCATATTCCTAATTAGTATACCAATATGATCATGATCTACATGAGACTGACCGTATTATTGTAACCTAAAAAATATGATATTGACAACAAATACAAAAATCAACAACAAATAATGAAACATAAATGATCAGTTTTTTAGGACAAAATCTTTGGGAGATGAGATTTATTTTAGATTTTTTTTTTGATAACTAATATAAATGAGGCATTTTTTTAGGATAAAATCTTTTTTTTTTCTCTTAAATTAAAATAAGGATATTTTTGTGAAGACAACGTGATCATTTTTTTGTTTGTTTAATATAACAAATAAATTTACTTAATAATTCAGAAAGTATTTATAAAAGTAACCTTATACATATGTGCATATATATACACACACACACACACATATATACCGCGGGAGCCACCTTTGACGTAGTGGAGGCAGCTGGCCTAAGGTGACTTATTTATAAAATATTTGCACTTAATTTCTTAATTCACCCTCTGAAATTTTCAAATTTTATTTAAATTTAATTGTTTCAAAAAATCAATGAAATTAATTGACACTTAACATATTTATTTTAAACTTAAAAAAAGTAAATGAATCGAAAAACAACCATGTTAGTTATGGAATTATAATTATTTAAACCATAAACTTTTAAATGTTGCATTTAAAATTATAGTTGAATTTACGTCCCCTAAAAAATTTTTGTTTCTCCGCTATATATAAATGCAGTCAAATAAAGGTTTTATCATAATCCTCTTACGTACAGCTTTAGTTTGTTTTCTCTGGACGAAGGGCTTTAGTTTGTGTTTTACAGTAGTCAAGTTTTCTCCGTCCCAATATATATATATATATATATATGTATATATATATATATGTATATTCTCGCTTTCATGTTATGTTCTAAGCCAACAAGCATTCTCGGGATGTTTTATTTGAACTTTAGGTCTTGAATTTCTTTTTTCGTGTTTGGGAATCAAGCAAAGAATTTTTCTTTTGCCTTTGCTTCTTTTCCTTGGCTGCTCATTTTCTTTTTCTTTTTCTTTTTCCTTTTCCTTTTCCTTTTCCTTCTTTTTCCTTTTCTTTGTCCTGTGTGTCTTGAATAAGTTATTTTGCCTCTAAGATGTAATTGATCATCGATGCACAAATAATCTTCACTATTTGAAAACACCATTTCTTTTTTGATGAAACTATTGAACGACATACCATCATCTTCATTTTTTATATTTCTTTGTTTGGATTAGCAAGTAAATAATTATTCTTTTCTTTTTTTCTCTCTTCTCTTTCTTTTTTCTTTTTTATTTTCTTTTTTGTCTTTTCTCTTTGTCGTCTCTCTGCATATTATAAATTAGTTTCAAAGCGTCTATTCTTTCACCTTTACCCCCTATTCTTATGTCCCTCTCTGTAACTTGATTTTAGTCTTCCTTTGATCCATAGAAACTCACTTCTACTTTCGTATCAGGATTTTTCTTCGATGATTCTCGTTTCATGGTGAATGCTATTGCGTTAATTAATTGGTAAGATGATTTTTTAGCCTCTCTTTATTGATAGCATGCAAACTTGTCAATGACTTCTGCTTTCGTTATATGTAACGTGAAGATCACAGTGCCTTATCAACTAGAAGCATTAATTGATGTCAAAACGTACATTTATTTATTTATTTTGTGCTCTGAATACATAATATACATTCAAGGACTTAATTAGAATAGTTGTCCCTGTTCCGTTTGTTAATTTTTTGATACTCAGAATGTTAAAAATCTGTGAAATCTTTAGCTTCTTTTCTTTCATTCATTATTCTTTTACTAGTTTATTTCAGTAAAAAAAAATCATAATACATTTAAATAAATACTTTAAAGGCTAAAATTAGATAGTAAATTATCTAGGCGTTGATATTAGAAAATATTCATTAGAGGGCTGAATTGACAAAACAAAACCAAAAAAATGAAAATGACACAAGCAAAGTTCTAGGGATTCAATCCCATCTAACCTATGCATAAAACGACTCAATCCTAACCTAATTTGGTTGCCTAGATGAGCGATAGTCGAAATACCTCTAACCCATCAACAAGCCCTTCCCAGTAGTCAAGTAGAAATATCCAACATTAAAACGGTAAACTATATCCCTATAAGTACCAATCAATGTGAATTCCTTAAGTTTTAGGTTTCCTTCAATGGCTACACAATTCTAATTAGAATATTCATATCCCACTAGCAATTATGTCATTCTATGATTGGCCTAGCCAAAAATTCATTTCCCAATTTTATTATGGTTTCCTAAATAACTAAATGGTGATAAATTATTTAGAAGTTAAAATCAAAATACCATAGAGCAATCCCAGAACACAATTAAGCAAACTCAAATTAAATAAAAAATTAGAATAGGCAAAGCATCAATATTAGGCTAAATTGAACCCTAAAACCAACAAACTACACAAAAACCATAAATAAAATTAAACACAAAATTAAGCAAATCAAGTATTCAAACATTCAAAAATTAAAAAAAAGAAAAAAAAAAGATAGGGAAAAGAAATAAAAACCCCATGATTATTTACACAAATCTTCAAGTTTTTCCCTAGCTTACCTTCTCATTCTATTTGTCTTCAAATGTCATTTCCCTTGAAATTTTATTGAAAGTAAAAACCTAATAATAAAAATCCTACTCTACCACTTTTTGTTTTTTTTCCTTTTTTCTATTTTTTTTTTCTTTTTCTTTCTCATTTTTCATCTTCTTCTTTCCTCTGGTTAGACCTCCTGTTTCGGCCTCCCCCAAAACCAGGATGATGCCTCTCGACAGCAGGCCCCCCCCATTTCCCCTTTTCTTCTTCTTCTTGTCTTTTTTTTTTTGACCTTTTTTTTGGCCCTTTTCTTTCCGCTGCCTCCAATGCGGCCCGCTTTAGGCTTTCTGTGCGCGACACGTGGCGGGACAAATTCGGTGACTGGAGGAGCTTTGTGCGGAAAATGGAGCCAATAGCGCGTGGCGCAAACTGGCTTGCCAAGAGTTATGGGCACACGGGATTACAGTGGGCGCGTCTGCAGGTAATCTTGCACTCTGGCGTAGGGGATCACGTGGCGCTATCTGACTGGTGGCAAAAATAAATTGAAACTTTGTCTCCTTTTTAGACATTTTGATGACTGTTATACCCCTGCTTTAGTCCAAAATTCCCATTTTACTCATTTTTACCTGATTACCCTACACAAATGAGAAAGATAATTATTTAGAGGGCTACATTAATAATAATATTTAATTCAAAAAATATTAAAATTAATATTACAAAACAAAGTAAAAAACAAATAAATTACACCAAAAGTGACATAAATCAAAATAAAATACTCTAAATTAAAATTAATAAAATTGTATTAAATTGACTTAAAATAAATTAAAATACTCATAAACGTAGTCCATTTTAATATATAAAAAAGATTAAATAACTCTATTTTATAGCGATAAAATAGAGTTATCAGTACATAGAAAAACAAGTATATATTTGAGATGCTGGAGGAAAAAAAATGTTTAAATAGGGATATATTTTAAAAAATAAAAATTCTTCGACATGGACAACTAGGTGAAAAGATATTTGGAAGAAAATCGTAATTGAGAGTCCTACATGAAAAAAGAACGTTTAAGTATGAATTAAGATATAAAGTAATTTTTTCTTACAAGAAATATAAAGTGATTTTTATGATAACTTTTTATTTAATTTATCAATAAAAGATACTTCAGTGTGCACTTTTAAAAATTAATTTTTAATAGAGAGAAAAAAAAAAAAAGAGTTTTGGTTAAAAAGGGTGACCAATAAAATATTTATTTACACTTCTATTAGGAGGTGAATAACATATAAAATAAATAGTATTTGAGAGATCATTGAAAAAATATGTTTGTTGTATAGACAGACACGTTTGAGAAGTAAAAACTTCAACAGGGGAAATTGGAGAAAAAGTATTCATGAGAAAATAGTTCTTGAAAGTTTTGTTGGGGGGGGGGGGGGGGGGAGATGGGGTGCGATTTTGAGTAGGAACCCATTTGAGAAATATTCTTATAATGAGTAAATTTGAAAATATATAAATATATAATTTTATATGTAGTCTTGCATCTACATATAGTAGTGCTTCCCTCTCTGCTTCGTGTGTGTATAAATATATATATATATATATATGTGACATTTAGTATAAATAGACTCAAACTCCACGTTTTGTATTAGAGTTATTAGTATAGTATAAAATTACCATTAGATTTTATCTACAATCAATATTTTTGTGTTTATATTCTATTAGTGAAAACATGTGCTCCACAAGTGTGAGATTCAATTGTGTGTTTTTCAATTGTGTGTTTTGATACATTATTTCAAATAAAAAATCATTTAATTATAAATCCAAATCTTGAATATCCATATTAGACTCATTCTTCTTCTTTCCAAACACCGATTTATTTTAAATTGTTATTTTAAAATGAATTTTTTATTTGAAGATAGTCTATCAAACGACTACTCAATTTAAGATAGTAGAATATAATATTGTTAAAATATATATAAATTTATATTAAGATATCTTAATTGGATTTTACGAGGAAGTTGTTTAAATAGATTATTAAAAAATTATTTCAGTAGGGTAAAGAAAAAGTATTTATGAATGTAGTATTTGATTAAAAAAATAACTAAAAGGGAAAGTAAAAATTTTAGGAGAAAATTCAAGAAAAAAAGAGAAAATAGGAGTGTTAAAATTTGTTTTTAATTATCATAAAAATGTACTATATTAATTTTAATCTGTATAATCCAATTATTGATGTTCTACCACACGATTTCAAATCCAAAATATTCTTTCTATTTAAAATCCAAACCCACTTTTTCAAAATTCACAATATATTTATTTCTCTCTCAAACATCTATCAGTAAGTGAAAAAGTTGAAAGTAACTTATAAAATTTTTTTCTCTCTCAAAAATCCATCAATATGTTTCTACCATACCGTTTCGTCCGTTTCTACAACCTCCTTCAAAGCGGGTTCTGTGCCGTTTTTCATGCATTTTTCTTTGATGTTATTTGAGTTGATTTGATTGATATTTACGTCTTCCATCTCTATCAAAAACCATGCCTGTACATGTAATAGGTTATTAGACTATGTTCATTATTTGTGTTTCTATATCTATAATTTATTATAAAGAAGAGTTGCATTTTTTACACTATTAAAAAGTTTGGTCTCTCTATTTTGTCTTTTTATGTATTTTTTTTCTTTTTCCTTTTTTGTTGAGTTGATTACCTCCATCTTTAATTTACTTTTAGTTTTTACCTTTTCTCCGCAAGTGTTTAACATATTTATAGTTGATTCATTTAAAATACTTTTTATTTTTTTTTTTCAATTTGTTCCTGCGTAAATTTTTTTTTTCAAATATGTCTTAACAAAATTTTTTTTTTACAATACTTCAAATTGTTATGTTCTCTTTTAATTACTGGTTACTTGACTGTGTTAAACTTTTTAGGAGATAATAATATTATCTGAAGAGAAGATAATGTATTAAATCTGCACGTGCTGCACACGTGTTTAAAACTGGCTAGTTATAGTAAATTTGGAAGAAGAAAAAAAGTGAGGGCAAATATTTATATTAAATATATAGAATTTTTTTAAATATCAAATAGTAGGGATAGAATGTTTTAGCAAAAAACAGAAAAGAATAATAAGTTAAAGAGTAACTAGTCTAAATGGTCCCTGAACCATTAAAGAAGTGACAATTCGATCCAAGTTTTTTTAATTTTGGCCAAAACGACCATAAACTTTCTAAATGGTGGCAATCTTGTCCTTTCCATTCAATTTCGTTAAGTTTCTAATAGAAAAGGTCATGTGATCCATCACTTGAGTTAGATTAATCAATAAAGGACGAAAACACCCTTTTTTTTTTTAAACAATACCCAAGAAACATTAATTAAAAAAAAAAGACCCCCCCCCCGGGTAACTATTTTATATGTATAGCGTAACCTAAACTTTGTTTTTCAATTATCTAATTATAACGTTATAAAAAATTTGTATCAACAATCTTCTACATTAATAATAACTACATTTTAATTCCTTCAAAAAAAAAAAAAAAAACTACGTTTTAACGCTATATGTGCAATGTGTCCCACTAGTAAGTAATTGAAGAGAGAGGTCAACTAGTTCTAAAACGTGCTTTCTGGTATTAAACAGTAATTGAAACTTCTATACATTGTTAGAAACATATCAATCATGATACACAAAAAAAAGAATCAGAAACAAAAACAAAAATTGAACTGAGAAAACAGCCCACTTGGTAGTTAGTATTAAACAGAAGCAATGAGTTTCGTCATGTCAAATTAGTTTTCCTAAGCGAATAAATGTGTGTTTGTGGAACTAATTTGTTTTTAATATTTGTAATTGTTTTTAGGTGTATGAAAGTAGGGTGAAAAATGGATCAGATTCAACATTGGCGTCACCCACGTCATCCTTTGTTCCTAAGGAAGGATCACGACATCAAATATGAGGAATTTGGATGCGGAATGTGTGATAAGGAAATCGTAGCTCCTTATAATTACTACGCTTGTGATGCATGTTTATTTTATGTCCACAAATCTTGTGCTGAGTTGCCTCCTCACATCAACCACCCCTTTCATCCTTCCCACCCTCTCACTTTGCTTCCTTACGAATACTATTATTGTGACTCTTGTCACCAATACTTTCGGAATGCTCTCACTTTCAGATGTGAAAAATGCGAGTTCAACATGGATGTGGAATGTGCTATGATGCCCACCATAACATGTGAAGGGCGAGAGCACATTCAGCATTTCACTCACCAGCACCCGATGCCACTTATTGTTGATGTCGACGTCAAAGATGCGATCAAATGCTTCGGATGTCACTCAACATGCTCATCAGGTGTTGTTTATGGCTGCACAAAATGCAATCATTTCCTGCATAAATCATGTGCGGAGTTGCCACAGAAACTCCTACATCCTCTCCATCCCAACCACAGCCTTCTCAACCTTCGTGTTCAACATCGACCGTTCGAATGCAGTGTATGCCATGAGAAAGGCGAAAGGACCTTAACTTTCCACTGTCTCGATGAGTGTTGTGGCCCGTTCTGTGTCAAATGTGTTGTGAAATGTAGTGTGACAGTGAAAGGAACCATTAGGTACGAAGACCATGAGCACCTTCTTTGTTTTTTGGAGGACACATACACTATGCTTGCTCGTTGCGATGGCTACGATGCCTGTTGTAAACAACCACTTCTCTCCAATAGCACCGAAACTGATCGTGCCCAGTCATCTATACTTCGTTGTTTGAATTGTGATTTCAGAGTGCACGTACTTTGTGGTCCATTGCCATCAACTATTAGATATGAGTACCACATGCACCCTCTCATCCTCCTGGATTCGCTCGTTGACGATAATTCCGGCGAATACTGTTGCGATATTTGTGAAAGCGAAAGAGATCCAAGAATTCGAGTTTATTATTGTCAAGACTGTAAATATGTTGCTCACGTACACTGCTTGATTTCTGAGGTATGTTCATTAAAGCAATCTCTTTTAAAGATAATAATATCTCAATTATTCCTGCTTGTCGTAATTTATTTTTATATTATTGTTTTTTTTTCCTTCAAAGTTTTCAGTACTTATCTAAGTTGAACCACAAATACAAGAAAGGCTCCACTTGTATTTTTGTTATACAAATATTCTACCTAAAAACCCTATGCCTTTGATGTAAGATGGGATAGAAGAGATATAATAGTAAGAGAGACAAAATCAAGGAGAGAATACAACCACTAGCTAGGGAGGTAGAAATAGAATTAGAAGAGAGAAATAAAACCAAGAATGAGAACTTAAAAGAACGAAACTAGAAACTCATTAATATTCATTAATCTGTCAATTCTTTTCTTGAAGACAGTTACAATAATTCATTTGTTTATAGAGATCAAAATTCAAAACTAACAAAAAGATTAACTTAACTTAATTTTTAATATTTTATGTAATCCTAAAAGATAAATATAAATCTAAATATAAGTAAATACCAAATATAAAGATTTATGGTAACAAACTATCCAATTTTAAATTCAAGTTTTCTAATTGTAGTTCTTATATATCAGTCTCCACTCCTACAAATGTAAAGATTGAAAATACACATAATATTGAATGGGAAAATTTCAATAAATAGGCTATTTTTTAAAATTATATATTCAAAGTAAATAGCATGTTTTAAAAATATTTGGGCAAATAGCATCTTTATGGTAAATTGTTTATTCAAGAAAAAAATTTTAAGGTAATTTTATCACAAATATACTTTATAAATAAATTATTTATCCTAAGTATGATATTTACTGTAAACATTTTACTTAGAATAAAATCTTTAAGATAATCATGAATGTGCTTTACAAATTAACAACTTAATATACATAAGCTATTTACTATCACCCAAAAAATTTTATGCTATTTAGTTTTATTGCGAGATGTTTTTGGCCTATTTCCCTCCTTTTCCGTTATGAATTTCAATTTATTTTTGTTACATTTCTATCCAAAAAGAAAAAAGAGGAGAAAGAAGGGGGGGGGGGGAAAAAAAAAAGCAAAGAAGCAAAGCTATATTCATCCTAATCTTAAAAATATAGAAGATACGTCTCTTACTATTCCTTTTTTATAGTTAAAAAAAGGGATCATTTACCTGTTTATAACTTATATTTTGCTCTTATTCAAAATGTATACCATGATTTTGAAATTTTACAATTTTATATCATTCAATTTTATTTAATACACAAATTTATACCACGTCTTGATCAACAATTGATTTTGACCTAAAAATGTCAAACATAACCTTAAAATGACAAACTAAAGTTAAGTAATATATCTTTTTTTTTTTTTTTGGTTTTTGCTAAACATATTGTTTTAACTTTTTATATATAGCATTTTTTATTTGGAAAGTATTCAATACATTTTGAAATTATTTACTTTAATACCATTAGAATACATTTAATATAAATCTATATTATTTCTTGTTCAACACTTATTTTGATCTCAAAAATACTATAAATACCCGCAAAATTAAAATTAAAAAATAATCGAAGAAATATAAATTTAAGTGTATTTTAACATTTTAAGGTCCAAACGAAGAGTTGGCCGAAAAAGTATGTAAACTTGTGTATTAAATAAAATAGAATATAGGGTACACTCTATGAATAAAAGCAAAACACATGATATAAAAGATAAATAATCCAAATTTTAGTTTTTTTAAGGATATTTTGGGTATTTTACGGTCAGAATTAAGTGTTGATTTATAAAAAATGTAGATTTGTATACTAAATATAATCTAATAATATAAAAACATAAAATTTCAAAATGCGGGGCATACTTAATGAATAAAGAAAATTAATTAGGTGATAAAAAGGGTAAGTAATCCTTAAAAAAAAAAATCACTGTTTATTGCTCGTTTTTTCTTTTTTGCTTTTTTTTTTTTTTTTTTGAACTGAGGGATGTGATGATTCGAACTCTGTACTTCTAGGTGGAGTCAAGTGGCTATGCTTGCAATCACTTTTTTTTTGGTTTTTTTGTTGGAAGATCATTTTTGCCTTTTTTTTTTTAAAACCATTTACTATTTCGTTTTTTTTTTTAATTATGTTCTTATGATATTTCAAAAATATCTGGCCTTATCTTTCTCTAAATTTTCTGTTGTACTTCTTCCGATAACCGTTTTTCTTTTTATTTTTCTTTAGTATATTCTCTTCATTAAAAACTCAAAATCCCATCATTTTCTCTTCTAAAGATTTACTTTCTAATATCTAATCTTATCGTTCTCACCAAAAACTCTAATATCCATACTTGTGATCAAATCTAATTGTGGTGAGTTATTTTACTTTTTTTTTTTTTCTTCTTTTCATGATCAGATTTATGGAAGCTGCAAATTTTACAAAAGAACAAAACGAGTTATATTTTGTTCTTTTTTTTTTTTTTCCTAAAATGGTTATTATGTTTAATGTAGTAAATATTATATCATATTGGTTCTATGACGAAATGAAATTTTGAACTTAGACTATTATTGATGTATACCCTTTCCGAAATAAACTTTTAAATTTTAAATTTTCACATATTGTTTTTCGTATTATAAAAACTTCAATTCTAGCTCAATACATGCATGGCCAGTATTTTGACTAGTACAAATATAAAAAAGAACACTAAAGTCAATAATGATAGTGAAAATCAAATACTAAAAAACTTATGAATTATTAAAGACCAACAGGTTTTGCTTGATTTATTTTAGTGCATATTCCATATATATATATATATATATGGTTAATTAATACATAAGTTACAAACCAACTCCTTTTATTATTATGATCAGATTACAAATATACTGAAGGGTGATCTTAGAGATGTGAAGCTGAAGACCGTGGGAGCAGATTTTTGGGAATTACCTGATCAACTCCAACAATTCAATAAACTAACTGAAGAAGACCAGCCCAAGTCTTCCCTGACCTTTCAAGATTTATTGAATAAACTAACTGGATATAAGCGACGTCGGTTCGAATGGTATTTCGAATGGGAAACATCAACTGATGAGGAGGAGAATAAGGGAAAACAAGAAGTTAGTGAAAGCAATACTCATCAACGTCTACTTGATCTTGGAGATGAGTCTATTGATGAGCTTCTACGATTTTCCTCTTTTACCGAGGAGGATTTCTGGTATTTCACCTGTGCCCTTGAGACGAACATTTACAAGAGAAAGCTGAAAATAAAGTCAAGTGATTTAGCAAAGAAGATTGTTGATGTTGAGGGTTACATGGTACCTTTTACTTTGGCCCCTGTTCTTAGAATGTTACTTCACAAATATGGAGATATCTTTAGGGACTCCTCTGATTCAATAGAAATGAAGAGCATTGCATATTGCTTTGTATGTAAGGTGGTGAAGCAAATGCATAGTACCATGTTCCTAAATATCACCAAAGATCTTCTTCAAGATTGGTATTTCTACGTCAAATTCGCTTCTTGTTGGATTAAAATTGAGATCGATTTTCTCAAGGCATCTCTAAAGAAGATCACAAGAGCTTTTTTTGGCTTCCAGCTAAGAAAACTAGAAGTGGATGTCCCAACTAGAATAAACGAAAAAATTGTTGAGCTTCAGAGGAAAGCAAAAAAGGAAATCGATGAGCTAAAACATAAACTTGAGGTAAGTCAGAAATTTCACAGGACTTGGCCAAAACCAAAATTCATGAATGAGTGCTTGAATGAGGCTGCACAATTGGAGTGGAAAATTGCAAGTGAAGTTTAAAAGATTTGGTGTCGTTGCTTTCACATCTCAGTGGTTGACTACAAAGTCAACAATTATTTAAAAAATTTGGTGTGTTTTGATTTTTCAAGGGAGAATGTTGATTTTTCTTTACCTGTTTCATTTCCTTGAATTTTTTTTTTTTTCTCTTGTGCAGAAGAATTGAAGGCTAGTTGTGACATGTTAACTGTGAGGCATTGTAACTTTTTCTTGAATAAATACATTTGCATATTCATATGTACATAATTCTCTCTCTCTCTCTCTCTCTCTCTCTTTTTTTTTTTTTGAGATATGGAGTTTATGGCTACCGTTAATTATTAATGAGAAATGAAAACATTCCCAAATTTCAAGCCTGATAACTCCTACCTAAACCTATCCCCTCCCACCCATTGAGTTAGCCTCGACGGGGTCCATCTGTATACAAACACACATACACACACATGCATATATATATATATATATATATATATATATATATATAACAAGGTAAAACACAACGATAGGCAGAAATTTTAAAATAGTTGGCATTTCGCAACAAAACTATGGGACAAACTAAGTTAACTACTTTCAACTAAAGCCACCCAGAGATAAAGAGGCCAGGAGGGAGAGAGTTACTAGGTTGTGGCTTGAGGGAAAAAAAAAAAAGCCAGAACAAAGGTGAGGAATGCAGAAAGACCAGGGTTGCCAGACGGCGAGCTGCAAACCAAAAATCAAGAATTGCAAAAATGGCTTAGCCGACTAGCCGGTGATGGTTTACTTTGCTCATTTTTTTTTTTTGGTGTGTACTTTGGATCATTTGTCACCTTGTGCTGTTTATGGAGGAACTGATGCATCCTACTAGGTTCTCAATCACGTTTAAATTTGAATTTTTTATTTCTGTATATTTTATTTTTATCACTTAGGCAAATGCCTTGGGGTAGGATAGGGTGAGGCTTGGATTTGAGAGGACGTCAGTTCAATCCGGCATCTTAAAAAAAAAAAAAAAAATTGGGTATCTCTTCTTCGCTTCTGTCCAAAAAGTATGCCGGGTTGGTTAGAGCGGTGAATAGATTCCAAAATTCCAACCAATATGGCAATATCCCGTACACCAACCATACAAACATTGTTCAACTGCTGATCTATATTTAACCGTCCCTATCCTTCGTACAATATTCCTCAAGTGAAAATTCAAGGATCAGGCATCCCATTGCATAATTCCAAGAACTCAAAATATCGATCTTCCAGTTAGCAACTATATATACGCCGATGGCGATCCTTTCTAGCATGCCAATGAGGGACAATTACAAACATACACAAAAAAACCCTCTTCAAGTATCCTACAAACGAAAACAGTGTGTGAAAAGTTCACACCTCTGATCCTCAACTTCGATTTCTCTCATCTCTTTCTCTTGGCAGAAGTCCCTGAACCCCGAGCAGTAGTCCTTTTGTCTGTGGCACCGGAACCACCTTTTCCTCCTCCTGTTGGTGGTTTCTTCGTGCTCGACTTTCCCGAGTCCTTTAAATCCAAATGTACTTGCACTCCTTCAAACCATTAGGACTCGGTTATCAATTTATTTAAACGATTTATCAGTAGCAACAAAAAGCTCAAAATATGTACGTCTGCACAAATAGGTGTAGCAAAGCATCAATATGAGATGATATGGCCTACCTTTCTTGTTCAAGGTTTGAAGTTCCTTTTGCAGCTTCTCACCCACGGCAGAGTCTTCTGAAACATTTGAAACGGAAATTCAGCTAGAAAAACTAAAATAAATCAGATTCTAAGAAAACTTTTCTGCGTACTATTTTCCTTCATACTTTTAGGCTACTCCTACCTGTACAAATTAGTTGGAAAATCTATATAGATCAGGAAATGACGACTGTTAGAACAACATTTTAGGGTGTCCAGATAATTTTTATTCAGAGAACACGAGCGAAAACTAGCCACACCGATCGAACTGATTCTCTGGTGGAACATGTAGTTGGGCGGCGCCCGGGGGGGGGGGGGGGGGGAAGGTGGGATAAATAAAGCAATTCACATGCTCCCAAAGAACCAACATACGGCACTAAGCAAAAGGACGTAATTAATGGAAGAGTAAAATTTCTGTGAGTCAATGTAGGTATATTCTTCTTGAGTTTTTAAAGATTTCTTATACTTTTTTCAGTTGGAAGGATCTTATTGAAAGGAATTTTTTACTTTTCACTTATTTAGGGTGACGAATCAAAAGAGGTAAAAAGCAGAACATACCCAAGTCCTCTGTATCTGAGGGATTTTCTTCTTCACTTTCAGCTGCAACCTCGTCATTGCTTTCTCCCAAGCCTCCATCAGATGGTTCTAGAATTGCTGCAATCCGCTTTTTAGGTGCCTTTTTAAGCCCAGGAAGAGTGACAAAATCTGCAGCTCGTACCATCCGTGATTTGCTTCCTTCTTTGTATGCTCTTGTCAGAGCTGCTTTAACAGCAGATGGTATGCCACCAAGTGGATCTGGGCAACCCTGTTCAATATATCATCACATCATGTGCATTTTCAGAGAAAAACACACATACAGTAGCAATTCACGGGACCAATCCAACTGTTGCAAGGCTACCTTCAACTTAGATAACTCCACAATAGTATCGAAATCGTCCTGGCTAATAGAGTAAGTATTCATGAAATCCACTACTTCCCGGACAGCTTCATCCTGGTTGTCATGTCACAAAATAATGAAAAAATTCAATGATAAGTAACATTAACAATTCAACAATGAGAGGCTCAAACCATCCATACATCATAAACAAAATGAACTTTGTTTCAACCTTAGGCAGCACACGGAGTGGTTCGGTCAACCGTTTCAGAAGAAGAGTAAGGTACTCAATCCGCAGGGTTCCCCTGGATCATTAACAACACTGCATGATCAAAATGGAAGAAGAAAACAAAAGAACATAACAAATACAAAACAACCATTGTGCCCAAACAAGGAAAATTAGACTGAAAGACCCACGAGTTCAATCGATGTTTTTCACCCTTAACGGCACGACACATTAACTGTTGGCACGTATTTTGTATCCCATGTGAAATTAATTTAGCAGAATACAAATAAAGAACAGAGAATCACCTTCCAGAATTCGATACACGAGAAGCAAGAAAATGGACATGCAAATCCTCCATAAGTCTCATATTTTTGCCTAACGTTGAGTTCTTTCCGAGCCAACCACCAAATCTATTAAAATTCCTTTCCCCCTGCAAACACAGGGTCATTTTGGTGCAAAAGAGCATAACCAAAGCTAGGCAAATCATTTCCCCCAGGAGACACGACCATTTTTCATTAAAACCTTCTATAATGCAAGAATAAGTGGATAAGTTGGCCAAAATTTTGGATAAGCAGTTTGTCAACAGTCGTTTACATTTGTAAGGATTGCATTATTTCAAGATCACATCCGAACAGATAATTCATTAAACTTCTCCCTTCCTAAAAGAGGAGTACACACCCAACTGGTTTTCCTATTTGATACAATGGCGAAAAATCAAATGTATAAAATCAAAGAGCGGTAAAATGATGCTTGTTAATCACAATGGAAGGAGAAACAGAAATAATAAGGGGCCTTAAATGGAGGCTTCCACGACCGAATTAGATTTTCACGAAATATACATTCATTACCTGCTCAAGTGTCTCTCTTTGCCCATGCAATAGTGCAGAACTAATGGCAACAAAATGAAAAAGAAAATAAAGCACATGAATTAGAAGGGTGAAAATGATAAATAAAAAAATACTTCAATTCCGAGATCCGTAAAACAGAAAACATACGGAATTATACAGGATGAAAGGGCAGAATTTTGAGAGAGCTGCCATTGCCGATACTTCCTAATCTGCACATTGAAAATGTCTCCATCGCCAATAGACTCAGCAGCACGAGCAATCAAGCTCATACGCTTTATCCCATTGTCATCTTTACCAACTGAACTTGGTCTATAGTTAACATAATTTTCCTGCCAGATATTTAAATGCATATTGAATCTTCATGATATGTCACGAAACAACAGATATGATAACATAGCCTTAGGAGAAGACAAGATATTGAACCATGTATAGAGAAAAAGTGTGAGAAAGGAAGAAAAACACTTGGTTTTTTCTATTACAATTTTTCTGCCATTTCTAATCACATCACCAGATATAGTAGTAAAATGCTACTGCAAAGATGATTCTGTCAAAAATAACCTGAATAAGAAGAGGGACTAAATCTGGATCACTCATGCTAAGGTCAATTCTCTCATCCATCCTCAACTTCCCCGCATTAAAACCAAACAACCTACAAGGATACAAGACTGGTCAGCATAACGTCTATAATTATCTGAAAATTTGTGATACTTTTATTTGCGCAGACTGATCACTCACGGCACACAAACTATATGATCGAAGATTCCAATGTGCCTCGATATCTCATACTTCTTCACTTTCTCTTTCATATTAATACAGAGAACAAGCAACAACTAACATGACAAATGAAAAAACCATATTTCAAGCTAAATATGTCCTACTGAAATATTCACATGCTAATCAAGTACAAATAAATTGTACAAATAATATCCATACAAATAATATTTCTAACAAGACACTTTAGCAAGTACAGAGATCCGAATGCAAAGAGAGATAAAACCCATACTTATCAACAGCTGTAAATGGTGAAATATCTTCATCCTTTGCACTGGTAAGCAACCGCTGTCTCACGTCATCGTATTTTATGACCGACATTGAAAGGCTCATATACTGTAACTGATTTAATGCCATGCGCATGTCTCCATTAACTCTTTCTGCAAGTTCCTCTAAAGCAATCTGGAAAAGAAAAATATAATAGTAAAGACTACTAAAGAACAGAGTTATTCATTAAAAAACAATAAGAAAATAAGATGCTACTTTTAGAATAGCCACCTCGTTAACTTGAAGACCTTCAGAAGTGGCAACTTGCATTAACCTCTTTGCCATCTATCATTATAACCCAAATGTATTATCAGTGACAATAGTATGCCCTTAAACATTGAAACAAATTATTGACTCAAGAAACCAAAAAATGGATTTTATTCGCCATACATTCAAACGCATTTGTGCATACAAAGACATGCAAGTCCAGATACACATAGAGCCAGTTTGGCTCCAGTTTCAGAAACATATAAGTTATTTTGAAGTAATTTTGGTCGAAGTTGGTTTCCATACTTTAGTCAGATTATGAGAGGAAAAAATAAAGTAAAAAAAAGAGAGAGAGAGAGAGAGAGAGAGAAAACAGTACTTCTCATGACCTCTCTTACAATTTAGTTATGAGCAACACGTCTATGAGATGATCTAATTCTTGGTGTATGCTACATCAGTAGGGAATAAGGATTATCTTTCTTCATATGTATAATTCAAGAACATGTACAAGTATGTTTATTTGCGTATGTGTTTCGATACACATTTTCTTATAAATCTTAAACAATAAATCAATTCTATCCTATAAGATTTAAAAAAATAATAATTCTAGCCCACAAAAATCAGAAGAAATATTAATAACACAGGCAGTAGCCTTTCGAACATCTCCAAGTGGAACAAGAACCAATCAGTAGGTCAGAAATTTAACTGAAAAATTAAGTAACTAATTCAAACGGAAACCTGTTGCTTAGTAGGCTTCCGAAAGCTGAGAAGCAAACAGTAGTTCACGAGACTTTTCAGTTTCTGACTGTAGCGATCATTGCAAATGCAGATAATAGGAATCTTGGATATCTTAATGCTAGAAATAAGATCAGCAATACCACCCCTGTCTCCAGCAGACATTCCATCGACCTCGTCCATAATGAGTACAGTTTTTGGACGCTTTGTCCTGCATTTAAACTACTAATTATAATAAAAATAAAAATAAAAAACTCTACGGAGTACACACTAATTGTAAGTGCTAGTTTATTTAGGCATAACGCCTGTCCTCCTTGCCTTGTACTTCATTATTTATGAGTAATGACGTTCTGTTTCTACACATATGTACGTAATTTGACAAAGCAAGATATACTGAAAATGGAAAACCAACCAATCCAGGTTAGCACTCAGGGCCTCATTGCTAACAAGCTCTTTTATTGAGTTTGCATTGCTTCCCCTGATTCCTTTTTCAATATTGGCATCAGCCTTCCCCCGGCTGTCACTAGCATTTACCTAAACGAAAATTGTGCAGTATGAATCAGGAAAACACTGATGTATTCAATGAAATACTTTGCCAAATTATGTGCTTCTGAGGTCCAATATATGTTGATAAAATAGACACTACCTCAATTGTCTGGAAACCAAGCATCTGACTGACCAGCTTCGCTGACGTCGTTTTCCCTATACCAGGTGTTCCGCTCAATAGTACAGCTTTTTTTGCACCAGAATCATTTGCTGTTTTCCCCTTTTTCTTATTTCCAGTATCAAGAAATTGCTTGTGCCAACGTTCTAACCAAACATGAAGCTGCTTGACCTGGACACCATATACTATCAAGTGTTAATTATAATATCAAATCTTTCTAGATAAAAACATGTTAAAACATGTTAAAGTGAAAAGAGAAGCTAGAAATAGTTAATATACTTGAGTGCATAAGATAGTGAATGCCCTGCTGCAAAATGATAACCAACACATACCAATGACTGATTTCCAATTATGTCATTCGGGACCCTTGGCCTATATTTTTCTGTCCATGTCAAAGCAGAATGCTGAGCAGTCTGGATCTTTTTCCTATCAAGGTTGGCACCTGATGCCAGACTTTTATTGGCTACAATTTTTGATGCCGAGCTGCCCGTGCAATCTTTTAAAAGAACCCAAACAACAAGCAAAACTTGTAAGAGAAAGCCCAAAAGATACGGATAGACATTCTTGCCCAAATGTAACAACAGATGTGAAAAATATAACAAGAATCAAAATGATGCATAATCAAAGAAAGGTAACTCCAAGCATGTAACATGTATACTCAACACGAATTACAAATAGAAATAAATATTTTTTGCTATTTTAGGTGAAATATAGGCCTACTCAGTTAAAGCCTTTCGGTAGTCCAGATATTGAATCATAAACTACTTAGTTAACTGGATCGTACTCTTAATTTCTGTTTTCTGCATGATTTTCTTTGATTGTGACACATCAGCATCATCCACAGATTTCTTTGATCCTTGTTTAGGTTTTGCATGACTTGACACACGTATCAAATCAAATAGCCCGTCTTCACTAAGAAACAGCGTGCTGCATGGGGCGAAGAAAAGATTAATCAGAGGGCATAAAGAATAAGTTGATAGATGTCTTGCACTATGGATTGATCCAAGATAACATACCCAAGCTCTTTAGCTTTTTCGGATTTTCTTCCCCCAATATCCTCATCACATAGAAGGTAGTTCTGCAACGATACTATGTTAGTCGCCAGTATTTTCATGTCAAACCCAAGAAAACATGAGATCAGAGAAGTATAAAACGACCGTTTTCTTGCTGACGGATCCGGTAACACGGCCACCATGGCGTTTGATCAAGTCTTCTGCTTCCTCTCTTTCCAAACTGCAACCACAGTAAAATCTCAACATACGTTCTGATTTCTGAAGCTGAAACAAATAAAAACAGTGATACTAAACATCATGATCCAGCCAAATCTTCCTTGGAATGGCATCATAAAAATCTCATTGAGGTGTGTAAATTGTATTTTAAATTGTATTTATACTTAAAAGTTACAATTTACAAAGAAATAACTGTATAAGATTTGTTAGAAACAATACCGAGAAGCCATAACTCATGTTCACAAGATCCATAAGAAACAGTAGAAATAAAAAATGTCAATAATTACAATGATCATACCAAATATAAGGGGAAGAAACTGTAAAAGGATAGAATGAAAGAGGCCTCTTCTTCATCAAACCAAGCAAGCCTCTCAAATAGATAAATACTACCCTACAACTTCATAACAGTTTGATGTAAAGGACTTTCTTTGCCCGCAAAATAAGTTTGGAAGGCGGAGAAAGGTTGCAAGATCTACCTGTCAAGTGTACCACTAATTACAAAAGTTAAACCAGCCAAACAGTCTGAAGCACCTTCAGGAACTTCCTGAAATGAGCAAAAATAAATAAATAAATAAAATAAAAAATAACATAACATAACATAACATAACAAACAAACAAACAAACCAAAACTAATGTAAATAACTATAAATAAAACGAAATAAAAAACCAATTCAATTAATAAGCTAATGAGAAAGTGTTTGACCTTTTGTCCTTTGTGTGGAGGATCTTTTCTTTCTCCAAAATTCATAAATCCACCACGTCCACCACCTCGTCCTCTTCCACCAGCTGGAGTCACCGAGGCGCCTCTTCCACCACCACGACCCCTCCCACCCGATTTGGAAGGAGTTTCTACATGTTTGACTTCATCATCATCATCACTTTCATCAATATCCATTGGTTTCTGTCCGGTTCCCCTTCCAGATCCGCTCTTAAGTTTCTTTCTTGGAGTGGCAGCAACTGAGTTTTTCTTAGTGTTGGGCAAAACAAAGTCATCTTCATCATCATCAACTTTGTGAATCTTTTTGGCAGGCGAGGGTTTTATAGTCTCCTCATTATCAGTTTGAGTCTTTCTTTTCGCAGGAACCTCAACCTTCTCCTTTTCATCTTTAGGCTTCTCTGCAGAAAAATACTTGCTAGTTTTTCTTCGGCCTGAATTATCTTGGCTTCCTTGCACCTGTTTTCTCAGAATCAAATTGAAAAAATAAATAAATAATGAAAATAAGCAAGAGAAATAATGAAAATATAAGATTCGACTATTAATGTCACTCTCACTCCTCATAAATAGTTTTGGGTGATTTCCCTTCACATGTTTTCTCATGTGTAACTTGCCAACTAGACAACAAAATTCTACTCCTGCGCTAGGTAGCAAACTCAATATGGAGTGCCCTATCCACTCAACCGAACTAGATAGCCAACCAAAACATTATCATTCACTAGCATTCTGCCTTGATTCGCTCCTAAAAGAAAGGACACACACATACTCACACTCGGTGATTAAAAAAAAAACGTGTTTGATATTTCATCTGGGACCAACGAATTCACAATTTACACATTCCAAATCCATAAGAAATGCGATTGAGATTTCATTTGGTAAACCAAAAGATTCGAAATTTACACATTCCCAACACATAAGAAATGTGGTGAACATTTCATTTGGTGATTAAAAACATCATAAAATTTACACATTCCCCAATCTGAATACCCTTGGTGACCAAAAATATTCAAAATTTACACATATTGCTAAGAGATTAAAAAGGGTATTTAGCTTCGCCTTTCGATTTCAAGTTTTCTCTGAAACCAGCAAAGGGGTAATCTAAAAAGTACACCAATATAATGTCTCTAAAAGCCTAGCCCCACAACAAAAGAGACACTCAAACACTCTAAACTATACACTGGAAGTTACAAACACCGAAAAACAATATAACAATGACCCTAATAATCACAAAAGGATTACAATGGCTAAAACCCAGAACAGAACTCACCGGCTTCTCGGGCGGAGGTTGAGCAGATTTTGAGGCCGAATTGGCATTTCCCTTTTCGTGGGACTTCATAAACCATTTCCTAATATCTGACTGTGACTTTACAATTACACATAACACAACAAACGAAAGAAAACAAAATCAAACAACAAAGAAACAGAAACAAAATCGAAACTCAATTTTAACCCTTTATTCCACATTCAAGGAGGACCCAAAAACTTATGTAAAAAAAGAAATGAAGAAAGAAAGAAAAACAATTGCTTTGCCCGCATTTTCCACTTACCATTGAGTGGGCACAGAATACTCCTTCAATTGAACTCAATTTGCCATGCAAACAAGAACTGCGAAATCCAAAAATAGTGGGTCAGAATCTTTATCTCAGTGGTATGTGTATTTATATTCATATATATATATATATATATATGTATATATTAATAATGTTTTCTTTATAAAAAAAAATGAAGAAAATATTTGATTCCGTTTAATTCTTCTATTTTTCAAACGTGTTTCAAGAACCTTTCTCCAAAAAGAAAATGGGTTTCAGGAAAAACTCCAACAGAGTTGTCAGTTGGAGAACTCTAGCAAATAAACTCTGAAACCGAATGAGATTTTATGTCTGAAATGAAAATTTTGAAATGAAGAGAAGTACAGAGGTTCGCTTATTAAATATATATACATAGAGAGAGAGAGAGAGAGAGAGAGAGAGAGAGAAGAGCAGAAGAGAGGTAGAAGCCCCACATTGTGAACAAACGAGCAGCGACAATGGCGACCAGACGAGCAGTGGAAGTTGAGGCCTTTCCGCTTCTGCTGCTGATTGGGAATTTAGGTTCAATTTTCTTTTTTTTTTTTTATAAGAATTTTGGGTTTCAAATTTACCTATAGACAAACCCTAGAAAAAAGGTTTTTCTTTTTAAAGGAAAAGGTTTTTCTTTTTAAAGGATTTTAAAGTGTCCATTTTCGAATTTAGGGCTGACACACGACAAGAAAATGCAGGTTAGACTTTGCCTCCGTTTAGTGTTATGGTTTGAGTTGAAATTTTTAAGTTGAAGTTGGTTGATTTTTTAAAAATTAGTTATAATTTTTATTGATTTTAAAAAAAAAAACTGAGATAAAAAATTTAAGTTTCAGTTGAATCAACAAACAGAGCATTTGGAAAAATGAGTTTGAGTTGGTTTTATGTTTTGGATTTGACCTCCTATATGATTTTATGTTTTTTTTTTTTAGAGCAAGATGATTTTATGTTTTTAATTGATCAAATGTGATGAATAATTACTAATTTGCTAGATATGAAATTGATTGTTAACTTTCGGTATGTACTAAATCTATCAAATCCATGAATTATGTATGTCATATTAACCAATCTAAAAACTCTATTAACGGGTTGTATGGTTGTGTCAACCAACCAACTTGACAAGTTAAGTTGGTGTTGGTGTTTATATACACACACAACACACACACACACACACGCGCGTAATAGATCAAGGATCATGTTTGTGTTAGAATTTTACAAACTGGGAAAATGATGTCACATGCCATCAAAATCCAGCTTGGATCAACCTTTACCATTAAAAGAAAATCTCTGATTATGTGCCATAATGGCACCACCAAGTTTTCAAATGTAAAAGAATTATTTGAACTATTTTATCCTTAGATCCTCTCTCCATATTTCTTCTCTTTCTATCTTTCATGATTCTCTGCCTCTCTCTCTCTAACACAGACCTCGCTCCCTCTTTCTCCTCCAATCACGTCAATGCCCTTCCCAGCCACCAACTTCATTCACGGATCCATAGCCGCTTGATCATCATGCCTCCCGCACGACAATCGAAGGCACGTGAGGAGATCTCTTTCCCGCCGTTCAAAGGTGCAAAGAGGAATGGATCTCCTCCCACCACACCTACATGAAGGAGATCCAGTGAGATCTCCTCCACTCGCTAGGAGATATGTTAAGATCACCACCTGTCATGACCAGACATCCACGATCTCATCCGCCCGTGCTCTCTCACCGCAGTTGTGGAGAGGAGATCAACTATGATCTCCTCTCCGCGCTGTAGATATTCTTTAGTTGCTGTCTCATGAATCTCCTCCTTGCGTAAGGAAGGAAAATTTTCTTCATTGCCAAAGCCGTGTGGAGGCGTCACTCTGGTTGGGTACATATGAGTTTTATGACGTTGTTGTCTCTTAGAGTTGAGTGACGGCCGCAATGGCGATCTCCAATAGTTGAGATCTCATAATTGTCTTCAATCGCGCACCATTGCATATTTGAGTTTTTTCCCCCTAATTATGTAATTTTTTTTCCAATTTTGGTGTACTTTTATGGAGGATGTGCACTTTTATGGTGAATTATTGATATTCATACTTTTTTTTTTCCCATTTTCTAGTAAAGAAATTTAATAAATCCAATAGTGTCGATGATTATCGATTGGTAGTTATCAACCGAATGTGCTTATTAGTAAATAATCATCCGATATAATGTCGAAGATGGTTATTAATTAGTACATGAAAGTACTACTTTTATAATGATTATTGTTGAATAATTACTAAAATTTTTAGAGTTTTATTTACATATGGTTCAAAGATGATGATTTGATTTTTTTTTATTTTTTTTGAATTTTAGTTAATAAAATCTTAAATTTTTTAAATATTCACAATCTAAATCACTTACATCCAATTTCATTAAGTTTCTAATATAAAAGATTATCTGACTTATCACATATATGAAATAGAGTAATTATTAAAAACAAAAATATCCTTATTTAAAAAAAAAAAAAAACACACACACACACACAATACCCGCTCTACATTAATAAAAAAAAAAAAAAAGAAGAGAGAGAGAGAGAGAGAGAGAGGTGAAACACCCCCCGCCCAACAACAAACCGAACTGAAACCCTCCCGTTCCCCGTCGTCTTCTCCGTCGCCGAGCTCGACCCCCACCCCAACCCAACGAACTCAAACCCACCCATCCGCCCACCAAATTCAAAACCCAGCGCCCAGCCCCCACCCCCGTCGCCGTCGGCGAGCCCAAGCCCCCCCCCACCCCCCCGCCCCCCGGGGCGTCTTTGCTGTTCTTTTTCGTTAACTGGATCGCGCTTGAATTTCTTCTCTTCCTGGCTATTCTTTGTTTATCAATACCAACCTCTGTTCTGTTCCTTTTTCTTCTTCTTTTTCCTCGGTCCGAGGTTCCTACTGAGCAACCTACGCAGTTACGAAACGAAAATCTTAAATTTATTTTTGTCATATACCATATGATATTATTCTCATTTTAAGCTTTCTATCTACTCCACAGGTACAAATTCTCTTGTTTCCTTCTTTTAATTGAATTTTTATGACCTTATTTTTTCCAAGAACACACAGCTGATTTTTAAGACTACGAGGAACCTGTCAAATTAATAAAAAAGGAACAAAACTTTGAAAAAAAAAAAAAAAGAAATCGTTATAGGGTTTTCAAATTTGGGCGTGATTTGAAAAACCCAAATTTCTAATTCTCGTCAAAACTACCAAAAAAAAAAAAAAAATATATTGTCAATTATTGTCTTGCAGAGCTGTTTTCGCAACATGGGTTATGGTTCAGATAGCGGTTCTCTTGATGGGAGGGACGAAGGTTAGTTTTTAGTTTTTTTTTTCTGGGCAATGGAAAAATGATTAATCTTTATATTTGTTATGTTTTCTATATTGATGATAGTCTCATGTGTGTATATTGAAGAGGGTTTGGAGTTGGCCGGTTGGAGTTCAATATTCTAGGTCTATATGATTGTGTTGTGGTGGTTCTGTCTTTGAACTTTCAACTTATTTTTGTTGGTCGGAATCGTTGTTATGCCACAAGATATAGTTGTTTCAACTTTTTTAATCTGGCAGATGACGAGGAAGACTACGAAGAGAATGGTGGGAGTAATCGGCTTCTGGGATTTATGTTTGGCAATGTTGATAACTCCGGTGATCTTGATGTTGATTACCTTGATGAGGTAATCTTTGTCCTCTTCTTGATGTTACATTTATCTGTTTTGGTCATTCTATAAAGAAATAGACAATGCCCTTTTTTTTTTTTTTTTTTTCCCTTTCTTTCAATATCTTTTATTTTGTTGAATGAATGTGTAAATGGTTATTAGTCAGAGGAAAGGCAGAATGCTGTAACTATGGTTACTAGGCCAGTGATTGAGCTAAGTCTTGAAACAGATTTGGCAAGTTATGGAGGTGGCAATGCTAGCAATGAATTAGCAATGCTGATGAAATGATTATGTTTAATAACTTTTTCGTTTTAAATTGTATGAATGTAATTGGTTCATAGTGGGTGGTTGAGGATTAGGACTGTTCCATCTAATTTATGGACTGATTATTTATTTATTTATTCATTTTTTTTTCGTTTTGTTTTTGTTGTTGTTGAAGGTTTCACATCCTCTGTCTTTGTAATTGATTACTGATCAATGCAAATTGTTTTTTGAAAGTTTTATAATCTTGATGCTAAAATATGGATTATGGATATACGGCTACACTTTTCAGGACGCAAAGGAGCATCTTTCTGCTTTGGCTGACAAGCTGGGTTCATCTCTAACTGATATAGATGTATGGAACTTTCAATATCTGTTTCCCTCTGTAGCTCTATTTTGAACATTATTCTCATGATTTTGTTCACAGTTGGACAATGATCTCTGCTATTTTTTTTTATTCTTTTTTCTGCAATAGTATACTTGAGGGGATTTTAGTGTAACTTCTCTTCCTTTTGCTTTTCTCTCTCCTCTAATTCCAAGAGTTTTTGTGTGATTGTAGTTGTCAATTAAATCACCCCAAACATCTGCTGATGTTGTTGAACAAGGTATTGTTGTATATGCCTGAAATTACAGCATTGAATGTCTGATATTCTTCTAATATTTTCATATTCCATTGTTTTTTCTCTTTCAAGATTTATGACATGCATGCGGTGTTTAAATGTTAGAAAAATATTTTTGGAAGTGCGGCAATTCTAATTAAGCATAATGTAAAAAATAAAGATAATTAATGGTTACGATGGTTAGCTAATGAGCTTGCAATTATGTTGCATGCACCAATTTTGTTTTTTGTCGGTTAAAAAGAATTGAAAATAAGGATTACCCTTCGTCCTAAAAGCTTAATCAATTAGGATATAGAACAAAAAATTTATCAGTTTCAACAGTGCACAGACTTGTGGCTCTTGAATTAACTGCTACAGGTCTTAGATGTCTGACTTCCTTTTTATCTTTCTTCCCCTTTTTTTTTTTTGTTTTTTGTGTGTTTCCTTTTGTTTTTTTTTGTATGAGTAATGCATGTGACTTGATGTTAGGTAATCGGTTTTCCAAATACTTGAAGATATCATCCTGTCTTCTGCCCTGCATGGTTGTAGTTCACTTGTTTGTTGTTTGTCATCTTTCTGGATAGATGTTCATTGTGTTGCTTTTGTGCCAGACTATGACGAAAAAGCTGAAGATGCAGTTGATTATGAAGACATTGATGAGCAGTATGAAGGACCAGAGATTCAAGCTGCCAGTGAGGAGGACTATCTACTGCCTAAAAAGGAATATTTTTCTTCTGAAGTTTCATTGGCTACTTTGAAGCCTACAGCTTCTGTATTTGACGACGAAAATTATGACGAGGAAATTGAACAGGAAAATGAGGTGCTTGAAAACAATGCAGATGCTCAAGCTGTTATTCTCTCAGGTATTCTCTCAGTTTAATATGACTTATTAACCCTAACTTTTCCAATTTGCCCCCTATTCTATACATTTATCACTTCTGAATGTTTTGCTTTTTCTTGTATAACTTGTTTTCCTTTGAACATCAGCTGTAGCGTAAAACTGTTTTCTAGAACCTCAAAATAATAGTAAGATTTTTGTTTCGATTCTAAAACTTTCGAAATAGAATAAAAGCACAATTGGTAACTGGAAAAACTGCTACTTGCTTTAAGAAACTAAATATAAAACATATGCTTGGAAATTGCATGTACAAGAAAGAAAATGATAAAGAAAAGATGTTGTCTTAGATTAAAAGCAGTTTCCGGCTTTGCAAAAAAGGCAAAGATACTAAATCAATGTTACACACAGACACATATATGTGCATGTATATATGCGTAAAATTAAGCCAACCAATTTGGGTACAGTCCCGTAGTTTGGTGTATTAGTTTTTAACAATAAACTGAACAATGGTGTTACTATTTTAGTAATTTCTATTCTTCCTGTCCGAGCTTTATTTTTTGACATTGGACTCATCTTAGCCTGTCACTGTCAGGTGAGCAGGGTAAGTCTCCTGAGGTGGATTTTACCAGTGAGAGGACTTTTGAGGATGATCATCAGACCAGATCGGATGATGCTGAAACTTTAGTTTCTGAAGAAGAAGAGTTTCAGGTTACTTTTTTTTTTAATAAATATAAATTTATTATAAGCTAGCTTCACAAGCATGAAGTTCTGAGTTTTATTTATCAAGTACAATGAATCAAAGGTTCAAAGCAGCCCTGTGAGGTTTGTATATTACTTTGAATACATAACAGGGAACGAGTTTCATTACGAAAAGAAGGTAGAAGTGTATGTTGGTATAAATTATGATTTGTCATGAGTATTTGAAAGCATGACTTGAGCACATTTTTTTTTACTTCAGTTTCATTCCTTTGGATGCTTTGTAAAATGGATAAGAGTTGAAACAACTTGCTTGTATTTTTTTTTAATTATCTATTTATTTTTTATTTATTTCTTTGAATTTTTTTTTTTTTTTGGGATAAGACTTGATTGTAAAAGGCATATGAAACTTGCTTGTAATTACTAGCAACTTGCTTTTAATTATTCCTTTAAGGTTGATATCGTATTTCAAGGTCTTTTGAGAGGATCTTTGTAGTTCGTTTTCTAATTAAAAAAAAAAAAGCATTTGTGCACTTGTTAAAAACCAACAAAGAATTTATGTGGTGAAAATAGTTGTGTCATTTTTCTCTAATTGAGCTCCTCATTGATGATTACTTTATGTTCTTGTTCATGAGCAAACAGGACGAGCTATCAGATAAAGGCTCCACACCGTTGCCTATTTTATGTATGGAAGATGGAAAGGTCATTTTGCGGTTCTCAGAAATCTTTGGAATTCACGAACCCTTGAACAAGAGGGAGAAGAGAGACCATAAGTATTCTGTTCTTAGAGGTATGTCGCATATGGAAGAATTAACCTCTTGACTAATGTGTGCGAACCTTATTTTTTACGTTTGTTTTTGTCTTACTAATTGCTATGATAGGGCTTAAGGTTGGATGCATTCTCACAATATATATTTTTCCTTTTCTTTTGTGAAATTTCTATATCGCTTTGGCTATCTTCCTGTCTGTAGGTACTGAAACTTTTAACTCAAAAAGTGTTACGTTGATTATAGCTCTACCCTTGTCTTGGTTGTTATTTGATCATCTTTCTTATTCATCATTCCAGATAGGTATAAGTCGACAGATGTTTCTATTGTGGTTGAAGAGGACGAAGAGGAATTTTTGAAAAGTTACACTCAAGGTTTAAAATCATTGAAACAGGACGATTTTTATAAGCATGAGCATGAGCATGACGTTTGTATCTATAATGATAATGAGTCAGAATCTGAAGAATCCGGTGCTCTGCCAGTGGTTTCCCCAGCGGTTTCACAGGGTGATGAGATGAGAAAGGACTCTTGTTTTCCTGCGGAGCCGATGAAAAAAGATTTAGTTGCGGATGTTTCGGTTGGAAGGCAGTCACCATTAGGTCCTACATTTTATCCTCTCGATCAACTAGACTGGGAAGTTGGGATTGTCTGGGATAATTCTCCAGTTGGTGAAAATTCTGTTGAGAGCTGTGAAATTGCTGGACCTGATATAGTAGCTTCAGTTGATAGTGAAACAGAACCCGAGACAGCGCTGAAAAATCTTTCATTAGAGCCACTATCGGAATCTGATGATAAACCTCGTGAGACTTTTCTGCATAGTTCCCCAGTTATATTGGAGCACTTTGGCTCACCAACTTTATCTAGAGATTCAAACCTTCCATTCTCAGAAGGGAGGTACCATCCACAACTATTAAGGCTAGAATCCCGATCCGAGGTGGATAACTTTAATCAGGATGATGGTAGAACGGAGAAAGTTGATGCAAAACAGCTTTGCCAAACCAATGGTATGAGGAACTTTAACAAACTTATATCACAAAACAGAGACATGCTAGAAGGATCTTGGTTGGATGGAATAATATGGGAGCAAGATAGACCCGTTGGAAAGCCAAAGCTAATATTTGATCTTCAGGATGAGCAGATGCTCTTTGAAATTTTGGATAACAATGATGGCAATAATCTAAGGCTTCATGCAGGTGCTATGGTTATAACCCGCTCTGTAAAGTCGACCCACGGGGATTCTCTTGAATTGCCAGGTCATGGAGGACAATCTGGTTGGCGGTCTGTTTCTAATGACAAACATTATTCAAATAGGAAAACATCTCAGCAAATGAAATCAAACTCGAAAAAGCGCACAGCTCAGGGCATCAAGATTTATCACTCACAACCTGCACTTACGCTGCAGACAATGAAACTGAAGTTGAGCAAGTGAGAATGATTATTTATGATACATGTCGTTCTTTCATATTTCTGCATTCTTATGGCGGTGAATTGAAAATTTATTTTGGATTTTGTCATAATGCCAAAAAGCTAATTATTTATCTGCTAAGAGAATCAGTTCTTAGTTTTTGAGTAACGTCAATTTCTGCTGAATTGATGCACCAACCTGTCTAATCCTAATGTTAGTTTCAATATTCCTCCGTGTTTGGGGCCAATTTTTATGTCATCATGGAGTTAAGTGATGTCTAAGCTATTGTAGGTTTCAAATCTCTTTTTGGGGTGTGCTTGGAATCTACTTATATGCACGTTGTCTGCCCCTTCTTTTTCTCCAACTTAGTGAAAAGAGGAAAAAATAAGTAGAAGAAAAGGTGAGGGAAAAGGAAATAAATGCTAGTTTCCACCTGTGAATATGTACTATGTGAACATCGTCTGAATAAACTGGTTATTCCACTCGTGAATATGTACTATGTGAACATCCTCTGAATAAACTGGTTAAGTTCTTAAATTCTTTGCTTTGGCTTTACAATCAGCTTTGATGAGTCTTGTGGGTGAAATTACTGGCTTTGTCAAGATCGTTGTTTCCGTTATTTACCTCTGAGTAATGTCAATTTCCACCGAACTGAACTCTTAAATGCTGCTATGCAGTAAGGATATAGCTAATTTTCATCGTCCCAAAGCATTGTGGTATCCCCACGACAATGAAGTGGCTGTAAAGGAACAAGGAAAGCTCCCTACTCAAGGACCGATGAAAGTTATTATAAAGAGCTTGGGTGGAAAAGGAAGTAAACTCCATGTGGATGCGGAGGAGACCATTTCTTCTGTTAAGGCGAAAGCTTCAAAAAAGCTAGGTTGTTACATCTCTTTGATTTTGCTTATCCTCTGCATATTTTAGGATTTGGATTTTCTGATAATGCTGTTATAAAAACTTTATTATTAGTCCAGAATATTTAGCTAACTACATATTTTTGAGGGTAGAAATTTACCTTGATCTCTTATGGTTGTAGATTTCAAGTCATTGGAGCCGGTGAAGATGTTTTATTTAGGGAAAGAGCTTGAAGATGATAAATCATTAGCTGCCCAAAATGTTCAACCAAACTCTTTGCTTCATCTTGTTCGTACAAAAATACATTTGCTGCCAAGGGCACAGAAACTTCCTAGTGAGAACAAGTCTTTTAGGCCACCTGGAGCATTCAAGAAGAAATCCGATCTTTCCGTCAAAGATGGCCATGTCTTTCTAATGGAGTAAGTGGCATGAGAGATTATATATGCATGCGCATAATGCTCAATGCAATAATGTTACTAGCTTATTCAAAATGTTATTCAAAATTATTCAGTTCCCCTTTCAAAATAAGAGTAAGAATAAGAATGATTTAAATAAATAGGATTAATAGGAGTGGAAGCCTGGCCAGAAATTTCAATTTACCAAAGAGAAACGGCACTGAAAGATCTGTCAATTTTGAACATTATTACCCAGAGTAGAGCCAAACTGCATCTGTGAAGTCTCCAAAAAATGCCTTCTCAACTAATTGGCTTCTGCAAACCACTTTAAGGGGACTGATACAGTGCTTCACATGTGCATTCTAAGCACTAGAATCTAAAAAATACGTGCTTGTTTCAAATTTGTTTCTGTGCTTAACTTTTTTTCAAGTGTATGATATGGAGATTACCTCATAATTGTCGACCTTTCAGGTATTGTGAGGAAAGGCCTTTACTTTTGAGTAACATTGGGATGGGTGCCAGACTCTGCACTTATTATCAGAAATCAGCTCCAGATGATCAAACTGCATCTTTGTTGCGCAGCACCGACAGCAGCTTGGGACATGTTATTGCACTAAACCCTGCTGATAAATCGCCTTTTCTGGGAGATATAAGACCTGGTTCCAGTCAGTCATCTCTTGAAACAAATATGTATAGAGCACCTATATTTTCCCATAAGGTGCCCTCGACTGATTATTTGTTAGTTCGTTCTGCAAAGGGAAAACTTTCTTTAAGACGCATTGACAGGCTTCATGTCGTTGGACAACAGGTTCGTCATGCAATATTTGTCAAAATATTTTCACTCGCCTATTTATATGTATGAGATTTGGTGAAATATTTTTTTTTAAATGTTTTATCTTTTGAAGTCTTGGTAACAACTCTCCAATCACGTATTACCAGTCGACTCATTTTATGGAAGACCATGTTTATATCCTGTTGCAATTAACATTTTACCCTTGTTGCTCTTTGCAGGAGCCTCTCATGGAGGTGATGTCTCCTGGAACTAAAAATCTTCAAAATTATATGATTAACAGGCTGATAGTCCACATGTGTCGTGAGTTCCGAGCTGCTGAAAAGCGCCAGTTGCTTCCTTGCATCCGTGCCAATGAATTGCCATTACAATTTCCTTACTTTTCCGAGGTTTTTCTTAGGAAGAAGCTCAAGGAACTTGCATATTTGCAGGTAATAATTGCATTGTATTAATTTGACATTTACTACTTTATAAAAGCATTTAATGGAAGTTCAGCACTTTTTTCTGACACAGGACATCACTTGTTGCTCAGTCATTTCATGCTTTTTGCTGTTTGATTGTTTTTTAGTTGTATTTTAACTCACCTGAATGTTGTAAATGTCACCTTCCAGAGAGGATCAAATGGACAATGGATTTGGGTCAAGAAACGCAATTTTCGCATTTTCTCAGAGGATGAACTGAGAAATATGGTTAAACCGGAGGAGGTGAGTCATGCCATATGTCTTCTGACTCCTCTTTTTATTTACCTAAAGCTTTGTATACAGTGTTGTCTTTTGAGTTGGAAGACTTTTAAAAATTTCTTTTAAAGGTTTAGGAAATATGTAGTAAAAATCATAAACTAACAAGCCTTACAACAACAGAATCAATCCCGTTAGCAAATCAGAAAGGAAAAGTTATGAAAGTTCTTAGTTTGGACTACCCAATCTTTAATTCTTTCTTAAACATCCTTGCTATCTTCCTCCACTTCTTCAAGAATTCGTTTTGTCCTCTCTCTAAGTTAGCACCCTGCTATTTGAATATGTTAGGATACAAAACCATTGTTGGCCCATCTCCTAACGGCTTAAGCTTATGGGATGAATTGGTAACTAACATCGTATCAAAAAAAGAGGTCCTAAGTTCAAACCTCTACAATTGCACCCTTTATCCTCCTTATTATCATCGCGTGTTGGGTCTTTCAATATATATTGTGGGCCTCTTCTTAAATATTTGTGTTGGACTTTCTAATCAATATTTGTCCGCATGCCTGGCCTTCATGTGAGGAGAGTGTTACAATATAAAACTATTGTTGGCCCACCTTCTAAACAGCTTAAGCTTTTAGGATGAATTGGTAAACTAGCAGAATAGGTAGCTATGACCAAAGAGGTAGAATTCTTATTTTTAATGTATATATATTATTCTTATCCTTGTATTAATTTCTTTGCCCTTGGAGTTCTAGGTATGCGCCTACGAAAGCATGCAAGCTGGTCTATATAGGCTTAAACATTTAGGAATCACTGAAACCCATCCCTCTTCTATATCATCGGCAATGGGTCGTCTGCCTGATGAAGCCATAGCTCTGGCTGCTGCATCACACATTGAAAGGGAACTACAAATTACTCCTTGGAACTTGAGTAGCAATTTTGTTGCCTCTACTCTGGTAAAGTATCGTGTTGATAGTGTCATTATTTTTCACCTTCAATTAGATGCTTGCTTACAGATATCACTCGATTTACTCTACTAAAGGTTCACATCATTTCTGAATGATAATGGAGAGATGATACTTCTATCAACCATCGGAATTTTGCTTTTCCTTTGTTTACATTGTTTTTCCTGTTTCTATTGCTTCTTCCTTAGCAGGGAAAAGAAAATATTGAGCGTTTGGAAATTACTGGTGTTGGTGATCCTTCTGGTCGGGGTCTAGGTTTTAGCTATGTCCGTGCTACTCCAAAACCATCAATGTCAAGTGCTGTGGTGAAGAAAAAAGCGGTGGCTGGTCGAGGAGGTTCCACTGTTACTGGAACGGATGCTGATCTACGTAGATTGAGCATGGAAGCTGCACGAGAGGTTTGTTAGTTTTTCAATGTCATTGTAGTTTTCTTTGACTTGCCCATGAGCTTAACTGTCATACAAATTTCCACCATCGTTCCCTATTTAGAGGGACAGGTCACATTTCCTATCGCATTTCCTATCAAGTCCTCTATAAGTCACAAACGTGAAGTGTGTACATATACATATACAGAAATTACATATATATATATATATATATATACGAGAAAATCCAAAAAGTACTCCTGAGTTTTAGCTAATTACCACTTTTGTCTCAATATTTTTGATAATCCAAAAAGTATCTCTACATTTTTAATCCTTCAAAAAAATTTCCCAATGTTTTCAGTAGGGATAAAAAATAACCCTTTTAAAAAGGTCCTTAGCAATTAATATTTTAACATCATTCTAAGGATTTATGTAACTCGAGCAGTCAAACATAAACGGGAAGGGGTAATCCGATGTGGGACAGAGGTTGTCGGCTGGAACTTATTTTTTTGAATTTTTTTTTCCCAGAATTTAATTTTTGGTTTTTAAAAATTGATTAACAAAGGTATATATGGCATTTTTAACAATTTGACCAGTTAAAGGCTTACTTTTAACTCTTAAAAAAATAGGTGATAATTAACTGAAGTGTACTTTTTGGAGTATAAAAAATGTAGGGGTAAACGTTGTTTAAAGCTAAGGAGCCATTTGGTTCATATATTTATGTTTTGCTACAGTTTTTCTCTCACAAAAATTTGTATTTTTGTTCAGATTTTCTGTTCAAACCTATAAACCAAACCGGCACTAAAACCCGCTGGTACTTTTTGGATTTTGTCATACAATTCACAATTCGTAATTTTTATTGATAAATATTTCCCCCACTTGGATCTTCCTTGATCTCTGCATCTAGACACAACCTCAAGCCATAAGATGGTCTTTCTTCAGGACCCATAGGAACTATAATGAGTATTCTTCTCTTAGATTGAAGCCCATTGTTGATTCAGCAAGAAAAAGCCCATTGTTGATGAGTCTTACTGCCATCTTTGCACTTAGTTTTTCTTTATTGTACTTATGTTGTGTTCACTTTACGTTGTGCCAATTCTCAGGTTCTTCTCAAGTTCGATGTTCCTGATGAAGTGATTGCGAAGCAGACAAGGTGGCATAGGATTGCCATGATTCGCAAACTTTCAAGTGAACAAGCTGAATCAGGGGTCAAAGTTGATCCAACCACAATTAGTAAATATGCACGTGGGCAGCGAATGTCCTTTCTTCAGTTGCAGCAGCAGACCAGAGAAAAATGTCAGGAGATTTGGGACCGCCAAGCTCAGAGTCTTTCAGCCTTTGACGGGGATGAAAATGAGAGTGATTCTGAAGAAAACAATAGTGATCTGGACTCATTTGCTGGCGATTTGGAAAATCTGCTTGATGCAGAAGAATGTGAAGAAGAGGAAGAGGGTGATTATGACTCCAAGTATGATAAAGCAGATGGCGTTAAGGGCCTTAAAATGAGAAGGCGCCCATCATTAGCTCAGGCAGAAGAAGCAATTGAAGATGAAGCAGCTGAAGCTGCCGAATTATGCCGGTTGCTTATGGATGGTAAGTAAAATCTTTTACTGGTAACTGGAAAAATGTCACTTCCCACAAAATCATTGAGGGGGTCCTATTGGACATTTGTCCTTTGGATTCTACAGAAGAATAATGAGTTCTTACAAAAGAATAAGAGCCTTACTTTTATCCAAATTGGGATGTGTTAATTGTTGGAAGTTAAAAAGTTTGAACCAGGAAAAAAAAAAAAAAATCTGTTGCTGGATTCTGGGACACGTCTGTAGATATGTCACAAATTTTAATTGTCGAAAGAACCTTCTGCCTTGCTGTATGCCTGACAATGGTGCCTATTTTCATAGATGATGAAACTGAGCGGAAGAAGAAGAAGAAAGCAAGAAGTATGGGAGAGGAAGCAGGAATCACTCCAGGCACTAGATTAAATTTGGCTTTACCGAATGTAGAGCGTGTCAAGCAAATCACTATTACAAACCAACCTGATGTGTCCTATGCTTCAAAAGACAATACTACTGTAGAGACAAAAGTGGTGGGTATGAGTTACTAGGACTTTTATTCGAGCAATGAAATTTCATTTCTTCTCTTTAAGTTCTACATTTTTCTCCCGTAATTTGCAAATTGAAGGCTAGTCTAATCATGCAGATAATTCTTTTACAATCTTAAAAAGATCGACTAAAGATTCTCTTGATGTTTTGGTGCAGGTAGAAAATCTTCTTAAAAAGAACAAAGCTGGAAAAATGAAGGCAAAGAAAAAGAATGATGACATTGCGGATATAACGCTAACGAATAAGAAAATCAAAATCGCAGGAGATGGAGTCAAGGCAAGTGAACTAATTTTATAGTAGAACTCTAGTTTTATGAACTCTAACTATTCAAATATTGTTTACTTGTATGTTTATCTTTCTTTCTTGATTTATCTCTTTTTATATATATATATATATATATATATATATTTATTTACTTTTTTGTTTGGAGTAAAAAAATCTCTTCATGTCTTCATTTAGTTTCTGTTCAAATATTGTTTACTTATATGTTTATCTTTCTTTCTTAATTTATCTCTTTTTTTTTTCTTTCTTTTTTTTATTTAATTTATATATATATTTATTTACTTTTTTGTTTGGAGTGTGGTCAATAAAAAAATCTCTTCATGTCCTGCACGTCTAGGGTATTGGGATGAGATTGGGCTTCATGGTGATGAGAACACGATCCAATTTATAAGCCAGCTTGTCAAACAGGTTCTAGTCATTTTAGACCAAATAAACCCCAAGGGGTTGGCTCAGTGGTGAATTACTTGGACTTACTACTTAGTGCCTCAGGAAGCATTAGGTCTAAGGTTTGATTTCCATGAGTACTACCAATTCCTTGGGGTCAGGCCTGCGGGCCTTTGGCCCGAGATTTACCCGATCCATGTGGAGGGGGCGCTTTGCATGGATCCCGTGGATTAGTCAGGGCAAAGTCTCGAACACCACAGTTATTGAAAAAAAAAAAGGACCAAATAAACCAACAAGTCTATTTGCTAGGCTTTACAGGATTCTAGTTGAAGTATTATGACTAAAATTATGATGTCTTTTGGAATGAAGAAGAGGAGGGAGGGCGGGGGTTTGGTATGCACTAATCAATAGGAATCATAATCCTGGGAAAGTGATAGAGGGCAGTATGATTCCTAGGAAATCTGTATTATCATGTTTGTTGTGTACGAGAATCTTGTTCTATATTCCTTGGAATATTATTTTACCATGTTTGGTTGTACATGGCAATGTAACATATATTTTTTTGAATATTTGAAAATTTTTTATTTTAAGTTCAATTAGATCTTATCAAATTGGATAAGTACCATCTATGAACATATATCTATATTTTTTTTTATAGAAAAAGTACTATTAAAAAGTGAATTTCGTAAAATGGTAAAAGGTTGTGTTTGGTAGCATTTTGGAAATCATTTTGTTTTGGGTATGAAAACGGAAATGAGAATTTTTTGCGAATGATGGTAAAACCGTTTCTGAGGTTGTGTTTTTAGAGAGATTGATCTGGATAGAAGAAAAAAGTGAAATTTTGTTTGGGTATGTTTATTATGTAGCTCTAGAAAACGAAATCCGAAATGTGAAAACAACTTTCAATCATTTACATGCTGCCACATGGGCACTGTGGTTAGATAGAAACAATTGCATCTTTTATGAAGTTGAGGGAGATATTAGTGATGTATGGGAAAGAGTTAAATATCGGGTGGCCTTGTGGGTTTCTTTTCTGATTTGTCAAGGGGACAGGACCTGATATTGCAACAATTAGGAAATTGTGATCCCCATCTATGCCTTTTCGTTTGTCGTTTAGGTTTTTCGCTCTCATGTTTTCCATTGTTTGAGGACTTCTTGTCCTCTGCTGTACACCTTTTTTAACGTTGTTGTTAATAAAGTTGTTTTCTACAAAATAAAACCTCGACGGCGTGTTTCTCTCTGTTGTTCTTCAGTTTCTTCATCCAAAAAGCAAACAAATCAAAAGTTGCTTTGTATTGTCTACCAGTTAGTTTGGATGGATTTGGTTTTGGTGTTCGGGTTTTCTACTTTTCTTTGGGCCGTTACCTCTTCCTTTATCATGCTACAGAACTGCCTACATGAGGTGGTCTCATTTTGTTTGGATATGTTGAGGTGTATCTATTTCTGATTTCTGCTCCTTAAATTCTCTTTAAATTCTTAATTATTTTCTTAAAACCAGATGTTCAAGGAAAAAAAGTCGGCCCGAGAGACTTTTGTCTGCGGAGCATGTGGTCAGGTGGGTTAAACTTCTCTCTCTCTCTCTCTCTCTCCCCTTCTGGTTGATGTTTTGGAATAATGTAATTGCTTACGATTGGTCTGCTTTCAACCTGCCAGCTTGGACACATGAGAACAAACAAGAACTGCCCCAAATATGGAGATCTCGACATGAACACCGAGACTCCAGATCTGGAGAAAGTGCCTGGAAAATCCACTTCTCTGAATCCATCTGGTCCATCCCAGATAAAAACTGTGACAAAGAAGCTCATACCCAAAAGTGCAACCAAAATAGCACTGGTTGAAGCTTCTGAGGGAGAAAACTTAAGTCCGAGCACAAAAGTTGTTCCGCTTAAGTTTAAATGTAGCTCAACGGATAATGTTTCCGATAAGTTTACCCTTGGACTGACAAAGATCACTGAACAGCCAGTCACTTCCGATCCTGAAACTGGGAAGTCCACAGTTAAAGTCAACAAAATAATAATTTCTAATAAACCAAAAACTGAAGATGTGCATGTTGGATCTCAAAAACTCCCCATTGTGATTCGGCCCCCAGCAGACACAGACAAAGGCCAAGGCGAAGTGCAGAAACCTACTATTGTTATAAGGCCACCAGCAAACACAGAGCGGGACCGGGTTGAATCTCATAAAATATCAAGACGGCTACCAATAGAAACAGAGAGAGAACAACTGCATAAGAAGATAATAATTAAACGGCCAAAAGAAGTTATTGACCTGGATCAGTTTAGTCAAGATGGAGGCACAGGTATTGAGCATAGAAAGACGAAAAGAATAGTGGAGTTGTCAAGTTTTGAAGTGGACAGAAACCAAGAGACCATGCATTCGGCTCAGACGGCCAAAAAGAAAGCTAAAGACAAAAGGAAATGGTGGGAGGAGCAAGAGAAGCACAGAAATGAAGAGAGACTGAGAGAAGAGAGGGCAAGACGATTGCATGAGGAAGAAATGAGGATGCTAGAAGAACAAGAAAGACTGGCACGGATAAAAAGATATGAAACAGCCATGAGAAGAGAGAGGGAAGAAGAAGAGCGCCAGAAAGCGAAGAAGAAGAAAAAAAAGATAAGGCCTGAGATGAGAGATGACTATATGGAAGACTCGAGATCAAGCAGATTTGACAAGAGAATGCCAGAAAGGGATCGTAGTGCAAAACGAAGGCCTGTTGTTGACTATGCTGCAACGACAAAACGGAGAAGAGGAGGAGAGGTAATCTACCATACTTACCTTTACAGCAGGTTTTTCCTTTGCTTGTGCTGCTTTTGTACTTCGACAGGTGATATTACACACCTGGGCATCTTTAATTGTTGACGATAGAATGTAAGAACAGGAAAAGAATTTGGAAAGGAAAGAAAAAGGAATACGGAAGAAAAAGTTTGATTTCCTTTTCTGGTGTGTACTTACCCCCTTAGGAAGTAGAATTTAGACTGAAACGAAGTCAACTAGTAACTTGAGATTGACTTTCCCTTTCCTGATTCCCTCAGTCATGTGGGCCCGATCAAAATTCTAATACTATTTTTGTAAGTATACACATGAAATGGGTAGGAAAGGGAGACAAACCTCTCATTCTCTTACCATTCATGGGGAGTGAACGTATATTGACTACCCTTATAGATCTAGTGTAGTGTTCAATTGGCTTGTAGGACGATCTTCTCTTTTTTTGTAGAATGACTACGGGTCGCAGTAGGTTTAGGATGCTTGAGTAGCATTCACATAAAATATGCATATCCTTGATATGGCTTTAAATCTTTTTTACGTTATCGTCTTTTTCTCCCCAACATATTCGGTATTCCATCTAGAATGGTAGTAGGCTGACAATGATGATTGGAAAGTTTTGTTTCTTGGATTTTCTTTTTCTTTTTTTTTTCCTTCTTTTTAATAAGAATTTCTTGGATTTTATTCAAGGTAGCATTTTTCCATTTTTAGCTTGTGATGCTGCTTTGGGTGTCTACAGACAACGGTGGCAAATTATTCACAAAGAAAATTTGACTTTGCTTTCTTTTTCCTATGAAGAGTTTTAGTTATTTCATAAATTGTTTTCTTCCCTAGATTAGGGCCCGTTTGGAACCATGGTTGGAGTTGGAGTTTTGTGATTTGGAATTAAAATGAGTATTTGGTTGGAGCGTGAATTATAAATGAATTGTTATATAGGGAATATTGTGAAAATTTGAAATGGGTCAAAAAAAAATATGCAATATGGATCTTGTTTCGTTCCTCTCGTCGTTGTAAGCATTTAGACACAAGAATCATCCCATTTCAATTTGAAATAAGAAAGTTACGGACTTTTGAAGTTTAGATTCCATGAAAATTTATGAGAAAGTAAGATGTAGATTTTGGAGTTTGGAAGTTGAATAGGCAAAATTCTCGTTGGAACCCATGTTCCAAACGGGCCCTTAGTATTTTCCAAACTTGTGAGCAAGTTTATTGAGACATTTTTCTCTCTCTCTCTGAGGTTTTCTTTTTCTTTTCCTTTTTTTTTAAAAATTCTTTTTAGGAGCTAATACATTGTGAAGAAATTTCAGGAAGATTAGTTATGGCTAGTCCTGTTTGAATTTTTATGAATTATGACCTCATAATTTACTCTGCAGGTCGGTTTGGCAAACATCTTGGAGCACATTGTGGAGACCCTAAAAGAGCGATACGAAGTGTCGTATCTATTCTTGAAGCCGGTGTCGAAGAAGGAAGCTCCTGATTACCTGGACATCATAGACTGCCCCATGGATCTGTCGACCATCAAGGAGAAGGTAAGGAAAATGGAGTACAAAAGCAGAGAGCAATTCAGGCATGATGTATATCAGATCACGTATAATGCTCACAAATACAACGACGGGCGTAATCCGAGTATACCGCCTCTGGCAGATCAGCTTTTAGAGCTTTGTGACTATATCTTGAATGAAAATGATGAAAGCTTAACTGAAGCTGAAGCAGGCATTGAATCTAGAGATATTTAACAAATATTAACAATTTCGTTTAGAATATTTAGCCCCTTGCGAGTGTCGAGGTTTAAGCGGAGAAGTTTGTTCATGTTTTTTATTCTCTCTCCAAGTGGCAGCTGTGAAGAATTGAACTCTCAGTCTGTCGATTAAATTGTTATAGTCCTGTATATTTGTACATAAAAGAATTAGTTGGAAGATTAATTTTACGAATACCCCCTAGACTATGTACCGTATTTCATTTTGGTCCCTGGACTTTCAAAACCGATCATTATGCCCACTGAACTATATAAAACCACTCATTTTGCCCTCTCCGTCCAATTCTGTCTATAAACTTAATGAAATTGTTGATATGGCATATATTAAAGAATTAATCAAATATTTTTTAAAAATATAAACCCATATTTGGAAAAAAAAAATATATATATATATTAAAAAAAACAAATTAATCTTAATAAAAAATAAATGAAAGTTTAAAACAACTAAAAATGAAAAAAAAAAAAAGAAAAAACCCCCCACCTCTACTCTACTCATTCCCCCATCCTTTCCCACACCGTCTCTCCCCCTTGAACAGCCTCCAACTCTTGTCATTTCGCGATCCAGCCCCGGCCAACCACATGCACAATCAAGCCTCCACCGCCCTTGCCGGAATGATCCAACCTCCACCGCCCCCTTCCCTATGAGATCCAGCCTCTGCCACCCTCTAACCCAGGCAATCCAGCCTTCACCGCCCCTTAACCATTGAGATCCAACCTCCGCCGCCCCCTCCCCAATGTGATCTAGCCTCTATCGCACCCTAACCCTCGATATCCAGCCTTCGTCGCCCCCTCCCCAATGCGATCCAGCCTTTGCTGCCCCCCTCCTCACGCGATCCAGCCTCTGCTGCCAACTCCCCTCTATAATTGACCTCTGCCGCCACCTTACCAGTCCAATCCAACCTTTTCCACCATGGGTTCACCTTCTGAATCTTTGGGCATGGCCTTTCTTTTTTTTTAATACAGAAAAAAGAAAAGTTCGGAAATTTTTTCTTACATTTATTTTAGTTGATAATTGATATTATTTAAAGAATACTCAAATAATATTATTTTTTTCAAAATATGGGTTTATATTTTTAAATAATATATGATTAATTCTTTAATATATGTCACATCAGCAATTCCGTTAAGTTTATAAATGACAGTGGATGAAAGGACGAGGCAAGTAGTTTTATATAGCCTATGGCGTATATTGATCAGTTTTGAAAGTCCGGGGGGCAAAGTAAAATAGGGTAAATAGTCCAGGGGATATTCATAAAATTAATTATTAGTTGTTTGGTTAAAGTAAAAGTTTGAAGTTATATTAACGAGAAAGCATTTTTTTGGAAGGGCGCTATTGTCCCAACAATTTGTTTTTGATCTTTAAGACTTTGTCTGTTTGGATTGTAAATTCAAATTGACAGTTTAAATAGTTAATTCGAATTTTTGTGAGAGAAAAAACTGTAAACAAAAAGTTTAAAAAATGTGTTTAAACAAGAGTCAAGTTATAGGTGGGAGTCAAGTTAGGGATAGAGTTATGCATGACTGAGTGAGACTTTCTACTCTAATATACTTTTATAATTTTTGATATATATATTTTTTATTTTGTCGCCGCTAAAAGTTGGTTATCCCTGTATTAATTCCACTAAAATGTCATCATTTAGACAACTCCGCACTGAAATAATAGGCAGAGTTCTACTCTGCCGTTGAGTCAAAGTTATAGGTTAGCAAAAACTTATTGACCAAATTATGACAAACATTCATTATCCTCTTCGCTGCGGAGGATACTCCCAGTTCATCTTACTAGAACATCGCCTTTTATGTCGAGTTCATTAGCAAAAAAAAAAAAAAAAAAAAAAAAAGATCTGTTAGGAGTATAGTGGGAGATCCACATTTTTGTGATGTTTTTAAATTCCCAAACCATCTTTTGCAAGTAGTTTATGTAGATAAATTACTCATTTAATAGTTAAATTTTTAAATTTATGTAACTTTAATTTCTGATCTTTTTTTATAGTTGGAATGCTCCTAAAGAAAATAATTATTTCTGTTAATTTCTGGACAGAATTTATCAATACTTTAATTAAAAAGTGATACTAACTAACAGATTTTATTAAAAAATTAATAGAAAAAACTATTACATGTCTTTATTTATATTTTTAATAATTTAGGATTATTTCAGATATATATATATATAAAGTAAAGTAAGTAAGTAAAAAAAAAAATAAATAAATAAAATTAAAAATTTAAAAATTTAGGGATTAAATTAATAATTTATGCGCAGTTTATGGTGTTCGGCTCATAAATTTCCTCGGCAAACCCTATTAAGCCAAAATTCCAAAACCCCAAAAGCAGCAAATATCAGAAGATTCAAGAGCCAGCAAAAGTCAAAAGAGGAGAGGAGGAAGACGATGGGAGTTGAGAAGGAAGTTTTGAGGTCCGGTACCGGTCCCAAACCGGTAGCCGGTCGTAAGGTCACCGTCCACTGCACTGGTTATGGTTAGCCACTCTCTCCCCTCTTGTACGACTGACCCCCAAACCCCTTTACGACGTCGTTCTGATCTCCCCTTCTGCAAATTCACTGTATTGAAGATGGTTCTTTTGGATCGGTTTTTAGATATATGACATTTTAATTTTAATTTTTTCCTCCCCGAAGATTCTTTTGCTGAGGAATTAAAAGTAAATTTTCATATTTTTCTGGTAAGGGAGTTGTTTGAAATGCAATACGAGGTGAGGAATACGTTGGGGGGGGGGGGGGGGGGGGGGAGGGAGAGAACTTAAAAAAGTCTTTTTTCAATAATTGCAATATATGTGTGGAGCAACAATAAATTTTGTTTTTGGGTTAATAGCAAAAATCTCTCGTGATTTTTATCGAAATGTTGTGTGTTATTATGTTTTTACAAGAATGCTACATATGTCATCTGAGTTTGACAAATCGTGTTAAAAGCGTTCTTGAAATGAAAACATAGGGTGAAGCAGAACATTTCCATAAAGTCATAAAACTAAAGTGAGATTTTTGGTATTACCTTTTTGTTTTTTGTTTTTGTTTTGTTTTTGTTTTGTTTTTTTGTTTTTTTGTTTTTTGTTTCTCTTTCAAATCTTTAGTTTTAATCAATATTGAGGATGGAAATTGTATAGGCCAGTTGTGTGCTAATGTTGAGTTGTTTTCCATATTAATTGTTAAAGTTTCTTAGCAATTAAATCCTCTATAATACGTATATGTCATACTAAAAAGACTGCGATAATTAGCGAGTATTTATGACTATAAAGATGAACTGGTTGATCATCAATTTGCTTTTTTGCCAGGAAGAAAATATTAGAATTTTATATTTTAGGAAAACAAATCTTTGACAGTACATGGCTAAATATAAGAAAATCCATGAATTTATTTTTATTCTAGTATAAAACTTGTCTTTAACTTGAATGCATTTTCGGTCCATATTATCTGAGCTGAAATTCGGCGTTCTTTTGCTGCAGGAAAAAATGGTGATCTATCTCAGAAGTTCTGGAGGTGAGAAACTAAGAATGGTTGTTATGTGTTCTACTCAAAGGAATCCTTTGTTTTTCATGCATCTTCTTGGCTTCCTTTTCATAAGATTTAGTTATTCTGCTTTTTAATTTTTAATTTTAATTTTCTTTGTTTCAGCACAAAAGATCCCGGGCAGCAACCTTTCGCATTCAAGATAGGTCAAGGTTCTGTCATAAAAGGTAACTCATTATGGTTTAGTTATAAAACTTATAATCTCTTGTGCTCCAGAACCCGGATAAAGAGGAATATTGCTTGAAGGATAAAATTGATGACTTTGCATTTCTCAGGGCCTGTTTGGGTGGACATATGGAGATGATGTTTTGAAAGTTGAGTTGGAAATATGTGTTTGGGGGGAAGCTTTTAAAATAGTTCTGCAATATAGAAAATAGTGCAAAAATTTAAAATGTGGTTGGAAAAAAAATGCAAAATAGATCTTGTCTTGTTCGTCTCGTCGATATGAGCATTTTGATATAAAAATTATCTCATTTCGATTTGAAAAGAGAAAGTTATGAACTTTTAAAGTTTGAGTTTTTTTAAAATGGAAGAGGAAAAGTTTGATATAGAGTTGAGATTTTGAAAATCAGATAAATACCATCTGAAGCTGCGCCCCAAACGGGTCCTTATTTGGTGATTTACAAAAAACCTCCCTCGTCTAGTAAATAGTATCTGGTTTGGTCCAAGCTTTCCACTTACGGTAAAGTTTCATCTTCCTGCAAAACTTTTCCATCTATTCATGTTGGGGGAAAGGAATTCACGTGTCCAATGCCATCAGATGGCAAATTTTATCTAAAAGTTTTTAATAATCTTGAAACTTCATGCGGACTGGTGATCAAGTTAGATTATATGATCGGTTTACGTACATACAGTTAAATTATCATTTATGCATGCATGTATGTTTAACCTATCTATATGCATGTGCAATTTATAAAATCAAAGAGGTTTCATGCATAAGTTTTGTTATTTTAGTACTTGTAAGATACTTCCTTTTACATTGCATTTTTATGATGGAAATTGCAAGAACAAACTCATGCATCAGCTTTACTGCAGATAAATACTGCTCTATTTATCGTTCTGCTTTTATCCGGTCGATACATAAACAAAATCCACAGTAAACAGGCAGTCTGTTATTATTTCAAACCATACCATTTTTGGATGTTTCAATATAGTAGTTTCTTCCTTTCTCAATAAATCATGCATTTCCAAAGGGGTCATTCTAGTGTAAATTATTTTTTCTTTTTGTTTCCTTATCTTTCGAACCCATTGTAGGATGGGATGAAGGGGTGTTAGGGATGCAAGTGGGAGAAGTTGCTCGTCTTCGGGTAATATTCTATTCTAACTTTTTTTTTTTTTTTTTTTTTTTTAAATATATTTTCCAAGGATTATATTTGCAATCTTTGTTTTTGAGCCACTGATATATCGCCGTTTGAAAATATCTTTCTGGCATGCGTTTCGAAAAGAATAACGATATGAATACAAGTTATTCATCAACTTTCTTATTACCAATAATGTAAAGAGTGAGTTGTCGTTTTGTAATTGGTGAAAATTAACGACTCAATCGCCATATCACTTGTTATGAAATATTTGGCTGAAAGAAAACTTGGGAATCCGTAGAATTGCCCTCTTGGAACTACAAAATAGGATCATTGGAGTGGACTTTAATATCTTTATTCTCTTGTTCTTGTTTGACAGTGTTCTCCGGATTATGCTTATGGACCGAGCGGATTCCCTGCATGGGGCATACAGCCTAATTCGGTTTTGGTTTTCGAGATCGAAGTCCTCAGCGTGGAGTAAGACCACGGGGGTGAAAAAATCCGTGAAGAGTCGTCACCTTGAACAAAACTTGCTTTAAATATATCTATATGCTATACTTTAATGCATGATAAGTACTTCGAAGCAAGTAATTTCGTCTTGGTTATAACCTGTCAGTGTGTCAAACTGTTTTTCTCATCTTATTGCAGACTTGGTAGACTTCTAATCTTCATGAGATCAGGTATGTCATGTTATGTTGGCTTAAGGTATTGGTTGTGACCTTACATGGTATCGTATTTTCGTCACAATAATTCTCGATAATTTTGCTTTGAAGATTTAAGGGGATTATGCTATTGAAAAAATGTTGCCTACAAATTAAAAAAAAAAAAACGGAAATATTTTGGTGGTGTTTAGCTTGATGGAGTGGAATTAATATGCTAATATGAATCAAAATAATTATTTTTCAAAAAAACTGCCTTCTTGTTGCAGGTGTTTCGTGCTTTATAGCTTTAGGATGAGCAATCATTGCTATCCCTGTTACCAAGTAGACAGATTCATATCTGAAAGAGATTGACAAAAAGTTATTTTAAAATTGACTACTTGCCCCTTTGTTAGAGATGTTCCAAAAAATTCTGTAATTGAGTAAATACAATGAGATTAAAATGAAATGAAAAAGAGTGACTTGTTGAATTTCGAGGTTTGGTTGAACATTAGAGCTATAAAGTATGGAATGGAGCAATAACAGGATTGATAATACTATCTTTTATTTTAATCTATTTTGACAATGAGATAGTTACAAGAGAGACTTATAACAAGACAATAAGGATACGTGAAATGATATTTTTTAAAAGCATTATCTTAATAAATGTCCTAAGTTTTAATTTAGAATGGAAGAATTATAATTGGATTGACCATTTTCGGAATTATAATGGATTGATTATCCTATTGATCCATTTTTATAACGTATTTGTTTTGCTTTCAAAAACTTTTGCTTTCAACTGTGAACAAAAACTTTTGCACTAGCAACTTTTTTTTTTTTTTTTTTTTTTTTTTTTTTTTTGCCGAATAGAAATTTGTCCGTACGAACTACATATCTTGGTGGAGTGGGGCACTTGTGTCAATTTTTATCTTCGGGACGCAAATTGGACATAAAAATGGACCAAACTATGTTATGAAAAACTAGAGTCATGGTTTAGTGGGCTATGGGTGCATAATTGTACCTACTTGTCCTTAATCCGAACATATCTATTTGTTTGTATACTCTATTCTACTACCGTGGACGTGAAGATAACTTAAAAGAAACCAACATAAAAAATTAGGCTGGATGGTCTTTTTTAATAACTTAATCTAATAGATGATCTAATTTTTTTTTTCTTTTTTTTTTTTAGGAAATGAAATTTTGTTATTGATTAATGATCAATTAGTGATTGATTATGAAATTTGGTGATTTACATTATGGTTAATCTATGATTGACTGTAAGTCAATCACTAATTGATCGTAAGTCAGTAAGTCAATCACTTTGACTATTATGTGGTCAATCATTGATTGACTATCTAAGAAAATTGATTAACTATTTTAGAAAAAAAAAAAAAGTATTTTAACTAATTTTTAAAAACTTAAACTATTTATTAAAAAACTTCTTAAAAAAAAAGGTTATTTAATTATAAATCTCCTAATATATTTTGCATTGTTTGGTAGGTAGAATAGTGTAGTGTCGAATAATATTATGGTATTTTTTTTACTTATCTGCAGTAGAGTAGATATAAATCAAAGTAAACAGTAATAATTACTTGTCTTCTTCTTCTTTTTTTTTTCCTAAACTAAAGGATCTAGTGGTAGCCTCATAATTTTCCGTTTTTTTAAGTTTATGCAGGCATGGACACTCCCCTGAGTTGGTAGGGGATTCGAACCTCTAACCTTCCGGTTGGTGAGATATTAAGGTTACCTCCCGTGCCAACTTATCCACCCTTACATGTTCTAATTACTTGTTTACTTAATTTACAACTTGAAGAAGTTCAGAATTAGTGATAGAAAACTTGTATAAATCCTTAGCAAAGCAAAAATCTTTTATCCACCACAACCAATGGCGATTGGTGTGGTGCTGAGTTGGCAGCAAGGCCTGTCAGAGTGAGATCGGATGTGTTCAACTATGTTTGCCAAAACCTAAATCCCACCAACCTTACCAATGAAGCTATTACGACCTGTTCAGATGCTTCCACCAACGTGGATTAAAGCTTCTCCACATTTATCCTCGGTTTGAATGCCATATTCTCGATCTCAAAACCCAAATTGAGCTTTTGAACTTGTAACAGTTGTCAGTTCCTATAAGGAAAATGGTAAGTTGTGCAAAACTATATCGTTTAGGAATAAATATATGTGATGGTTGATAAGTATAGATATTACCTCTTAATAGTATGAGACCTTTTCGGGTTGAATCCAAGAACAAAATCGTACGGACACGAGACGCAAAGGGACAACATCATACCAAAGAGAGCATGGGTTCGTTCCAAAACTTCCAAATTCCTACCTTTCTATCTCGAAATGTAGAGATGCCATCGATTTCTATGTCTATTGTTCCTTCACATCTAGTCCCCATTTTTGTTGTAACTATTTTCTGATGTACCCTGCTCGTCTAGAAATGCAACAGCCAGCCTTCCAAAGGCTTCCACTAATCTGCATTGTTGCTCTCTTATCCAACGATCATCATTGAATAGCCGAATTGTATCCACCAAATGAATACGAGACCTATATATACACACACTATATATTGTATTTTTTCAATGTTACACTTGCATGACTGGTTTCATTAAATTTTGTAGGGGATGTTACCAATTAGAAATTGATTACAATTATTTTGAGGAGTGAGGGACTAGGGAGTAATTAAAAAAAAATTCCATAAAAAGGTTAAGAATCCAACTTTAACATTTGTGAAAAGTTTAGGGAGTACTTGAAAAAAAGAAAGAAAAACCCTTCTAAAAACAAAAAGAACAGATACGAGACTCAAAATAACAACATTTATATTATAGTAACAACATTTATATTAAAGAAAATTACAAAATCCAACAACTTTTTGTTGATATTTCATCCCAAATGATCATAGAAATATATGAATAATTAAGACAACAAAGCTTCTTTTCGAAATAAGATATTTTCTTTGGTGTAGATTTTTTTTTTTTAATTTACTTTTTCCTCCTTTTGACACACGGGGATCATATATTGGAATTATGATTGCTCTTAATTACCATAAGCGTGCAGAATGTTATAGGAGCTTTGTTTTTATTATGATTTTTCCTTAAAGAATATCATTGGAGCTTTTGCACTAGATGGCTCAAATTTAATTATACATATACATACATACATACATATATATATATATATATATATAATACTAAAGCACCAACTTCAATTAAAACTCTTGAGTACTAATCTATATAATATGTGAGTTGTCATTATTTAACTGATAAGCGTTTAAAAGATTACCATATCAATTAATTATATCTACCAAAACATAAAAAGTCAACTTCAATCCCAATATTTGATTACTAACTTATGTGATATGTGAGTTATTATTCTTTTGTTGATAAACGTTTAAATCATATCAATTTATTGTATATACCAATTAAAAGATGACAATCATCATCACGTGAATTGATATTCAAAAATTAATATCAGAATTGGTATATCTGTCACTGTTTTGAAAAAAGAAAAAATTGGTTATTGCATATCCCCGTGTTTATATGTGTCACTGCATATTCTTGCGCCGTGCAAATACACAAGGCCCCACTAGTCTTTTGGTGACCATATTAGAATGGTAATGAGTAGATTAGATTATCAATAAGTGAGTGGCACATGTAATGTCTTTGCATATTTCAAGGGTTTGTTGTTAATTATTATTATGGTTAATTATGGTTATTATTATTATTATTATTATTATTCGCAACCTCTCTTATTCAACCAATCCAAAACCAACGTGGGACCTTACTTTCAAACAAGTTAGATGAGACATATCTATCAATTGGCTGGGTCTTGAATACTTGAGAGGCATGGAATTATTCATCACCTTTTGTTATCATGACTGTAATAATCCTTGTTATAACATGCATAATAATTGTTCTTCTAATTTGTTAATGTGCTAATTAATTAGTCAAGTTCTTTGTAGCCGCAGGCTTAATTATCTTGATGACAAGCACATTAATATTGAGTTCAAGAGACTAAATTAATTCCTCCTAATTTTAGATGGAAAAAGAATTAGAGAAGGCATGGATATATGATTTTTTTTAAAGGAATTATTTACTCGATTTTTTTTTTTCATTAGACAGTAAAATGTTGTGTTAATTTTAACACAAGTAGGTGAGCAATGAATAATATATCACTGTTTATTTTAACTAGATAATTGCTGATGACATGGTATTAATTAACTAAAAAGAGGAAACCTGATAATAAAGCTTATTTGAAATGAAGGGTAGGCTAAGATAGGGTTAGAGAATTGGAAAGTTAAGGTGGTGCTTTGTATTGTTTCTGTTTGTTTAGGAAAATGATTTTATTTTTTATACGAAAATAAAAATAAAAATAAAAATACTTTAAAAATGATGTTGAGATTGTATTTCAAATTGTATTTACTTACTTATGTTTGTAGAGAGATTGCTTTGGATATGAGAAAAAGGTGAATTAAAAACGTGTGTTAGGTTATGTTATCATAGCAATAAAAACGGAAATGAGAAAACAACTTCTAACTGTTTTTTATTTGCTTTACAGAAGCTATTGTCACCATTTTTTGTTTTCGTTTTCTTTTGTAAACATTTGCAAAACAAATGTTGTTTACGAAACGTTTTCATTTTCACGCTTTGAAAGAAGTGCAGAAGCATTTACAAAACACTTGAAAAAAAAAAAAACAAAAAAAAAAAAAAAAAAACTTGAGATCAAAATCAAACACCATCAACTTCCAATTATCTTTAGAATCTTCCAACCACTCTAACAAATAGCTCCTTAGGATGCTACAATAAAACCTCTATAAAGTAATATTATTGGGACTAATAAAAAAAATTTATTTAAGCGAGGTTTTTTATTTATCGGTAAATAAATAATTTTTAATTTATCAATAACTGAATATTTATTATTTTAAGAAGAGTTTTATAGTTTGATTATTTGTACCATCTTGGGACATGTGCTATTCTTTTGACCAAATGTATGAACATAAATAGAAGTAATAATAAACGTAGTCAAAATTAATAAGTTTTCGCATAGAATTTCAAAAGTAATAGTGTATTTAACAAAAGTTATATACATGTACTAGAAGTCCAAAAATTAATGTGAGTATATTGTCCATACATTTTAACAAGTACGCACATAGACATAAATTTAATGTACGTACTTTTCAACCTTCATACCTAGTAAATAAAGTGTTTCAGATGCTTGAACCACATAAAGCATAATCTTTATAAATACATTAGTCATTAGATTTATTTTTAGTCTCAAATAATTACAATTTTCATATTTTTTGCCCCCTTCATGGCTTCTTATTATGAATTTATATGTTGTTGTTATTATTATTATATTATATATTTGAATAAATATTAATTATATTTTTACTGGGCCTTAAATGATTCCATCTAATGTATTTAATGAGACTATTAATTTAGTACATTGATCAAAACTAGAATAGAAATAGGTTATTAATTTATCGAACATTCATTTATCGAGATTTTACTGTATTTAGTGTTAGACTAGAGATTGTATATAGGAGTCTTGAGACAATAATCAATTGTTTCTTTTTATACTATTTCCAATATATTTGTCTATACTAATGTTATATTTATTATAAAAAGTGAAAAAAAAATATTATCTTATCTTGTACTCCAATAAAATAACATAATTTTTTTACTAATTATTTTAAAAAAAGTAAATAACATAGTTATGAAATTGTTAAAGTAAATTACATATTTATTAATAGCTATGTTTTTACTAAAGTAAATAACTAGATTATGTTATTTATTATATATTTTCTTTTTTTAATGGGTGATCTAAGAAACTATGTGAACAATTATTGGGTCAAAATAGACTTTTTTTTAAAAAACTATTTATATATAGCTAAATTAATATCATAACTTTAAAAAATGTCTGAAAACAAATTTATTTACAAAAGTGAACAAAAAATAAAACTGACCATGTTTTGCTGAAAAATAAAAAACCCTTAAATAGAATTTAAGAAACTAAAAAGGTAGATTTCGTCCCAAAAACAGAAAAAACAAAAAAAAAAGTTTAAAAATTTCTAAAAAATAGCCAAACTAGAAAATTTAAAAATCGCTAAATCATTCTCCATTCATATTCTTTGCACCCAAATTCGTTTATGGATTACAATTTAATTTTTTAAATGCATAGTTTTAGTGTTTGTGGTTGACTTTTTTATTTGCTGTCAAAATTATATTAATGAGATCAATATGTTTATAAAGCTATAATTTATGAATATGTTATTTTTTGCTCAATGACATGGTCAATATGAAAGCAATTCAATATGCTCTTTGAAATTATTCTATAAAATAATACGGTCATTATCTTATAGACTATGATCATATTGTTACCGATTAAGAATATACAATATAATGATAAAATCATTATAAAATAAATATCATAAGAAGAAATATAATCGTTGAAGTGACTAAGTCATTATCATAACGACCACAACGGTAACAATAGCAAACATAAAAAACAAACTCAAAACAAAAACTAACTAGGAACCAAAAATAAAATAAAAAGGAAAAAAAAAAAGGAAAAATAAGAGGGAAAAAAACATCTTTCCTAATAGCTGAGGAATAATAAAATTTAAGATTAAAATAAATTAATAATTGAAAAAAAAAACAAGGAGGTTAGTTTATCATATAAAGAAAAAAAAAACTTCGGAAGGGAAAAAAAAAGTTGACCAAGTTGAATACAACTGAGGGATTTTGTTTTCATTTAAAAGAGAAAGATAACGTGAAATGTGGAAGGGCAAATTTGACAGGGAAAAATAATGAAGTTCAAATTTTGTTCAAATTGGTAAATAAGTTTAAAACTGTTTATTTTTTAAAAGGGGTGTTCTATGTTGATCGTTTTCTATGAATTCTTCTTTTTTTTTTTTGTTTGGGGGGGGGGGGGAGGGTGTTGGAGAGCATCAACAATTGATCACTTTATCACTAGTGGTTAAAGTAAAATGATAGAAGAATAACTTATCAAGACTATTTTGTTTAGCATTCAGAAATCGAATCTCATTGTTCATTATGATATTATAATTATACCTCTTCAATCTTCAATGATATGTCAAGTTGGACTTGGTTTTTGATGACTTCAGATTTACTAGATAATAGATTAAAGTAGATTATCATAATAACGCTGATGGGGAGGTGTCTTTACCCGTTTTTTTTTTTTGGATAAACAGTAGATCACCTTTGCACAAATGGCAGTAAATGTACATAAATTTACTACCGTGGCATGCAAAAGGGCAAAAGGGTCATGTAAGTATCTATATAATCTTGTAATCTCCTCACTCACTCACTTCTTCACACTTCTCTTCCTAAACACTCTCTCTCTCTCTCTCTCTCTCTCATTTTTATATCTGTCGTAGCAGTGTCGGAAGTTTCGGAGTCAACTCTCTTGTACTTGAGATCAATTTCAGTTTTTTAATTTTCTCCTGTAAGTATTCTCATCTTAATTTGTTTTTTTATTCTTTTCTCTTTAATTTGATGGATTTTGTTTCTTTTGGGGGCCTTATCCTGCTTAATTTCGGTTGTCGATAACATTTTTTAGAAAGAGAAGACAAAATACTAACCATTGGATCTTATAATTTTGTTGTTGTTGTTGTTTTTTTTTTTTTTTTTTTAAATTTTTTTTTATGAGATTGTAGTTAAAAAAGGTCTTTTAGCTACAATTTGGTGATATTTGAAGTAGGCAAGTTTGGAACTTTTCGTTCGGTGCTCACCAAATAGAAATTTGGTGTTTGTTTGTTTGTTTGTTTTTTTTTAATACCCTTTTGGGAAAACAGAGAAATTTGGTTTAGAGCCCTCATGTTTGATGGGTTTTTTTTTTTATATTTTCAGTTGTTAGATAATTCTCTTTCTAGGGACAAGAATAGAGGGGAAAATTGTATGTATGTATATATAAATTTTCAGTACTTAAAAGCAAACAAGTCGGTGCTGAACTTATTATCTTCATCTTTGAAGACAGCTGAAAAGAGAACAAACTGAGAGTTAATCTGGTTTAGTGATTCATATTGCTTTAGTGGGTTCTTTTCTTTTGTTATTTTTCTGAATAACCACCGCGGGGCGGGGCGGGGCCGCGCGGGGGGGGGGGGGGGGGGGGGGAAGAAAAGAAGCTATTCAAAAAGAACATGTTCCATGAATATTTCTTTGAAATGAATTTTGTTTTAATGCACTTAAGATTTTGTTCTGAAATTGCTTTATCGTTCGGAAATGTTAGACCGAATGGTAATTTTCATTTGTTTCTGTTTTAGAAAGTGAATGAGGCTCAAGTGAAACATTAAATATGATGCCATTTTCTTTTTTAAATTGGTTTTTCATATTCTTAGTTGAAATGGACCACTAAAGTCCTTATTGACAAATTTTTAATATTTGGTATATATTGCTGTAGTTATTATTCTATTGATGTTATCATCTTTTATGTTGAAAACGCATTCTGAATCTACCCTTTTGCAGGAAATTCGTTAAATATAGAGAAGTGGTCATTGGTTGAGAATTCAAAATCAGTGTGACGGAAAGCAATATGCGTTGGTTGAGTTTATCAGTTGATGTGTTTCGAAAAGTTGTGCGCTTGAACTTATATTGCAGGGTTATTCTGTAATTTAAATCCTTTGAGTGAACCTTAATTTTGTCATTAGTTGGTCTGTCGTTTCTTCAAACTTCCATGGGATCGAAACACTTTTTCGTAATTGCTCCTGATATTTATAGGATTAGCTGAATGCCAGAAAGTTGAAGTCTCGTTCCTGTTAAAAGTCATTCTGCTAGTTATATTCTCGTTTGGTTTAAATTTAGTCGGCTCTATAAGTCCACTCTGCGTTTGATCCTACTCTTGATCCTACTCTTGCTTGGTCGTCTGCTACTTCTTTAGTGCCTTGCCTTATAGTCGATTCCTTTTCCTTTCCTGATTTCTAGAAATTTGTAAGCTGTTCATTTTCTTCATATGCTACATATTTGACCACTAAAATCGCCTCGATTGAGTGGTTTTCGTAAAGTTCAAGAGTAGTGATGGTGTGCCAAGCAGCAAGCCAAACAAGATTTCGGGCATTAAAACATGAGAACGGGATTGCAGGAAAACCAACAATTATAGTCAGAGTGATTGCTTGCTTTCAACCTTTACAGGATTGCCAGGTTAGTAAAACACACTGGTGGACAAACCAATATATAAGCAACTTTTGCTTCAATCTTTTCTTGCTACATAATCCTCATTGTTGTGGAGAAATTTTAATTAATGCTGTGTTTTTGCTGCTTTTCTCCAGGCTGAATACTTCCGTCATCTGCTTAAACCTGTTACGTAAATTGGCTCCCTTACTCAGTCATTTACCAAGCCGGAAGTTGAGTTTTTTGTTTTTCCATTTGTTTACACAGCAAGCGACCATTGCATAGTGAAGGACGGTACTTAGGTAAAATTCTATATTCATTGTTGCAACTAAATTGGTTTTTTGTTCATGTTTGAGTGGTTTGTTTGCTTTGTCTTTGTAGGCTATTGTTTGGTTTCATGGTTAAGGCTCGCGATTTGTGGCTTTCTTCGCGGCCTTCTTCTCAGCAACTGCCTAATTCGAATTGTATGAGCACCTTGCTCGAAACTAGGCAACAGGAATGTTTGCCATCACTCACAAACCACAGTTCTTGCAAGTTTTCTGTGCCTGTGGCGTTGCCAGCGTCTACCGGTCCTCGTTTGCAGAATTTGAAGACTGAACAGATTAATGAGGCTCGTGGGCCTCTTCGTTGTTTACCCCCCGACTTTCATGCCTTGCTTCCTACTTCAACCTCATATATCAACGGAAAGCAATCCACATTTCCTTATGGCCTCAGTGGTATGGTTGTGCCAGATGCAAATTTTCCAGGGTTATGTCAGAAGGGATTCCTTATTTTCAATCAGTCTGAGAATCAAACGAGGCTGATTTACAATTATGTTCGTCCTCCCACACAGAGTCCAAGCATTGCCAATGAGAGACTCGGTTCTGGTTATGATGATTTGCAAATGGTGGACTATGCAGCCAAAATGGATCGAGTTGATTCGACCAAGAACGTTTCATGTGAAGCATCTGGTGGGAAAACAGAAAGTGAGATGCATGAAGACACTGAAGAAATAAATGCTTTGCTCTACTCTGATGGCGATGGAAATGACAGCCATGACGAATACGTTGAGGATGATGAAGTGACAAGTACCGGTCGTTTTCCTCCAACGCACATGAAAGACGGTTACGAAAAGCAAGAGCACATTGGGGAAATAACAGAGGAAGTAGCTAGTTCTGATGGTCCAAACAAAAGGCAGAAAATGCTTGATGGTGGGTACAACAAATCATCTCTATTGTACACTGCTAGTTTGGTAAATTTAGATGGATCTCACGAAGATGACAACGATGTGGAATCAGGCTACGCTGATGGCCAGACTGGAGGAGAGGGATCTGGTTGTACTTTGGGAAACATGCGGTCCAAAAAGGATAAGATTCTCGAGATATTGAGAGTTCTCGAGAGCATAATTCCTGGAGTAAAGGGAAAGGACCCGTTGTTGGTCATCGATGGCGCCATCGACTACTTGATGATTACAAAGCTTAAAGCCGAAACTCTCGGGGTGAGCTTCCTTTAAGTTTGATTTTACTCCTTCCGTTTTAGTAATGTCTTTGGTTTATAGAGTGGATTATGATTGACAAATTTGAAATGGCTGAGAATAGCCTTGTCTCATGTGGGGTCCTCCAATCTATTTATATAGAAAGAGCTGTACATAATGGAGCAATAAAGGAGGGCATGTATTGGGATGACATTGCACGCTGAGAAGGTGATAAAAGAAAGAAAAAATGGGGGTGGTTTTTGTTTGTTGACCAGAAATGATTATCTTTTAGCTTTTGGGGGTATTAAAGATAAACAAAAAAAATAAAAAGGGGGTCACAAAGGTCTTAAAACGCATGAGAATGGTAGTGGTGGGCTGTGCTGTAAAATGAAGTGTTGAGAGCCCCTATGGATGTACAAGTGCATGCGCGTTGGGTAACTCGGGTCCCACCTTTCTCTCTCTCTCTCTCTCCCTGATTTTATGTTCTTTGTCGTCTCTCTTTTCAAGTCTTTTTTTCTTCACCTCTTGCACGCCTATCATGGAGGTAGAAAATCTTGAAAAAGTATGCTGAAAGTTTTTGCTTTGACGGTGAGAGAGCTACTAGTGTGTTGATCATGATGGTGATGGTGAATTTGTGGGACCCTTTTGGTTTTTGATCAAATAATTTGTTGTAATAAAAGGGTTGGCTTGTTTTACACGTGGGGTTTGTGTGTATAACTCGTTTGCAGTTGTACAGTGAGTTTGGACTGTAGTGCTTGTGATATATGTATTTGTATTTGTGTTTGTGCTGAGGCTATTGTTGTAGCTGTGTCAGATACTGTATGAGCAGGAGCGGAGCCACCTATGATCGAGTGGGAGGTTTCTGCCCTTGGTGAATTTTTATTTCTTTCAATTTATTTTTCTCGTTTTACCATCATTAGAAATTTATTTTTATTTGTTGTTATGTATGTGCAAATAATTGGGGTGTGAAATCGGGTGGTATTAGCAGTGGTGGAGGTTGTACGAGGTATGGTCCTGGTGCATATTTTGGCTGTTGTGGTGTCTGGATGTTTGTTTGTGTTATATGTTAATGTCTGCCTGTGCCTTGTATTTTATGTGTGAGAAGGAAAGTTTGCTTAGATTCTTCTACTTTTATTTAATGTTTTTGGTTTTTTAGGTGAAAATAATACAGATCTCTCTTGTGACATCGACGAATAATATGGTGGGCGACGGGACTGATGAATTTGGATGACTTTTAGGGTAGAAACCACGAAATCGAAGGGCCAAAGTATTTTTCAAGCAAAAAAAAAAAAAAAAAAAAAAAAAAAAAAAAAAAAAAGTCTACAGTATTTTGCATCACTGCTTAGTTAGCCGTCTGTCAGCATTCTCCCTTTCTCTTCTTTATATATAATGCTAGTCAAACAGGAAGTGCATCCGGGATGGACAAATAAATCAAGAATGACATGTGGCGGGTTTAGAGTGAAGGACGTAAGGCACTATTCATCCTTTTATAATTAGTTAGTTAATTAATATAATTAGTTAATATTGATATTAATATATTGTCGAGATCTAAAAGTTAAGAAGACACATGACTCGGGTAGATGGGGTATGAGACAAAATGCTACCACATTTTTCTACCAAATCAATGCCACAACATTTCTAATATGTTAAACTCTTGCTTTGTTGAGGCAACAAAACTTTAATAGAGAAAAAAAAAAAAAAATCTTAAACCTAATGGTGATAAATAATCAGATGTTGGTGAGTGATGATCTTTTAATTTGAATTGATGCGATAATTATTTAAAGACATCAATGAGACGTTAATTAACATGATACATAAATTAGTATTTAAAAATTAGTATTAAAATTAATATTATTAGTATTATTCATAATATATCTGTGTAGGAAAACATTAATTATGAGTATAATTATTAAAATTAGGATTAGAGTTGATATCCTGATATTACTTATAAGATAATTGCGAAGAAAATTATTAGCATTTGCTTAGAATTGTCAAAAGACAAAATGGATCATATTAGCAGTGCAACAAATATGATTTATTATAAAAACGGGATGGCTTTAATATTTCCCATGAGATATTAGAAAAGATCTTGTATGCAGTATCGATTTAACACTTATAATTTTTTATTTAAAAAATTATAACAATTAATTATTTTATTTTTTAATTTTTAATTTTTAATTTTATCACATAATATTATTTAAATAATAATATAATGAATAAATATAATTGAAAAATATTATATTAAAATTATCTGATTAAATAATATAAAATAACAGTATGGCATAATAATCCCTCTTTATATATATATCGGTGGGATTTTAACCGCTACAGTGAAAAATTAAAAGTAATAATCATGTTGAGAGCTGAAAAGTGACTCCGGATTTGATTGATTATTTCAATTGGCCTGAATGTTTCCTAATTGGGGCTCATTATGATTAGCTTTAGCCTTTTGGGCACTATCAAATGTTGAAGGTAGATACCGAATCTCAATAAGCAGATCCCCAGCTTTTAAAAGATTTATTGTATGCTACCAAAAAAAAAAAAAAAAACAAGCTTTTAAAAGATTATTGTTGTAAATGGCTAATGCTTTAATTTATCTAAATAAAGGGAAATACAAAAAAGAAGTAAATAACCCATTAAATTGATAAGGATGTATTTTCTCTCTTCCTCTTTTTTCTCTCAAATTTCTTACATATTAGGATTATGACTATACAGAGATTGTTACAGTATCTATGTTACGAGTGATTATCTCTCGATCGATCGATATATTTCATCAATTGTAGATGTTTTTTTTAAAAGAACTTTCTACATACTCGATTGTAGGATTGTTGAGGAATTCAAGTAATTTTTCCATCACCGGATCTTGACTTATATTCTCTTCACTGAGCTTCATCAGATTTTACTGATAAAATCGGTTTTAGTTGAGGATTGTGTCTCTTGTATCACAGTGTTATTTCATTTTTGGTATTGATATTTATATCCAATTTTAATTTGAATGATAATTTTCCTTAAAAAAAATAAATAAAGCCTCAAAATTTCAACTTATGCCTATTTATTTATTTTTTTCAAATTTATCCCTAATTATCTGCATGGTTTGCATCTTCCTCTATTTCTCCTCACCCTTCAACGGTTATAGCCAGAAAAAAATTTTTATTAAGAGAACTAATAACTCTGTAATTGATAATTAAAAAACATTTATGAGCGAGTTATTATTATTAGTATTATTATTTATATTTATTTTGGGGTGGGGAATGACGGTTATCCTCATCGCTGGTACTGCCTTTCACGCCGGTGAGGTTAGTTCAAAGCACAAACACTTTGCCATGGCAAGGCTATCGTGGTACATGACTAATAACTCTATAAAATAGTTTTTTTTAATTTTTATTTTAATTTTATTTTTGCTGGTTAACTCTATAAAATAGAGTTATTTTAGCATTTTAGGCATATAAATCAGATTTGTTCTTGAGATTTTTATTTAATTTTCCCATTTAATTATTTATTTTTCCTCATTTTGAGAGGGTCGCATCGCATGACAATTGGTGACATCAATGGATGGATGCTTTTCAGATAAAGAGCTTAAGTATATCTACTAAATCTCGTATTACAATTTTGGTCCACGATCATAACTCTGGTCAAAGTTGCACGTCAACTTTCGCCGACAGTTTTAAAAACCTCTGTGAAAAGTCCATTTTGAAAACTGTCGTGGAAAATGAAGTTGTATATTAACTTTCCATGACAGTTTTAAACTTCATCATTAAAACCCAAAAATTTCTGTAAAAAGTGAACTTTTTCCCGCTCCCATTTCTTTTCAAAAATTTTAAAATTTTCAAGCGCTACATATAATTTGGAAATTTCTTGTTTCCCATCCAAAAGACTCTTTATGCCAATTTCTCTCTTTTTTCCATCCCTCTATAAAGTTTTATACTTAAATTTTCAAATTGTCTCTTTCTCACTATTTCTCCCCTCTTTCTTCCTCACTATCTTTCTTCTATCCTCTCTCTATTCCTCATTCCTCACTCACCCAACCCTGTCCGTCAATACTCCCATGGCCAGCGTAGCAACCATCAAAACATGTGTACTTTAGAACTTTTATTACTGTTATACATAATTTTGATTGAGTTCATTTTTGGATTTCTTTATTTTTTTTATATCTATTATTTTGTTCATATTTATATACGGGTTTTCTTGTTTTTTAGTATTTTATATTAATTATATTGTAGATTATCATTCATAAGAAAGATTTGTTATTTCGAAATAATTATTTATGTTATGTTAATAAATATGATGTCTTTTTTAATTTGTGATATTATTTGAAGAAATTATTGGTGGTGATTATAATCGATTAAATTATTCAATTCATTTTATTCAATTACATTTTTTTTTTGGCTAAAGTTTTAGTCAATCATTTGGCTAAAGCGATTCTTTTATAATTTTTTAACAGACATTACACAACGTTTTCCCCAAAAACTGTAACTGTTATTGAAAGTGGATTCTGTAATAACGTTTGACATCTTACTTGTCTATTCAACTACGGTTAAGAAATCATCATGAGATCCTTGTATGTACCATGACGGAGGATTCGACAATGATTTTTTAACTGTTGTGATATCTTTTTACAACAGTCTAAAATCTTCGTGAAATCTAACTTTTCTAACAGTGTTTTTTTGCCTATCTCTCTTACCCTCTCCCTTTCCCACCCAAAATATTTGTCACTTTAAAAATCAGTCTCTTTCTTTGTCACAGATCACAGAAGATAATCGCCCAAAGTCGCGCCTTCACCGCTACCATCTCTGTTGTGATCTCCCCTATATCTTTGTCCATTCTTGCTCTCTTTCAGTCTATATCTCTCTCTCTTTCTCCACTGATAAATCCCAATCCACTAACCTCTAGCCGATTGAGATAGCGTTGCCGCTTTGTAGATTAGAGACTGCACCATCACCTTTCAGATCGGAGAGAAACTGAGATGAGCACAAGGATGAAAATATCGATATTTTCTGAAATATCGGTACTTAAATTTTATAGAAATATCGATATTGGTAGAAATTGATGTAAAATATGTAAAGTCATTTAAAATACTAAAAATTTTAAATAAAACTTTATGAAACTTTAAAATAGTTAATAATACATAAATTAAGTGGAACTCTTAATTAAATACTAAGTATTTGACAAATTTACATGGTAAGAGTAGAGCATAATACAGTTAATGATAAGCTAACATTCACTAATTAAGTAAAATCATTGAAACGCAACATAATATAGGTAGAATATATCTATTGTTTCATACATGGTAAGAAAAAATTAATATTGAAAGGGTTTTTAGAATGTTCGAAAGTATTTGCAATATCTTATTAGTGTAAACAATATTGATACCAAGATATGATATTTAAGTGTTTATTTTATATAATTTTGGACATGCACATGGCTCTCAATCTCTACTATCTATATTCTTATATATATATATATTTGTGCATGAATTAAAAAAAAAATCATGTTGCAATAGAAGATAAAAAATTATATTACGATTGATATTTCATGGATATCTTGTTGATATTCTAGTGGAAATTTCCACAATATTTTATTATTTACTATTATACTTTTCACGGAAATCGATATTTCTGTAAAAAATTGATATTTCATGGGTATCTTGTTGATATTCTAGTGGAAATTTCCATATTATTTTATTATTTACTATCATACTTTTCACGGAAATCGATATTTCTGTAAAAAATCGGTATTTATTGAAATTTCATAGAAATTTTGTAGATATTCAGCGGAAAAAATACGATACTCCTGTTTCCATATAGGTACTTCCAAAAAACGGAAATTTCTACGAAAATATCAGTGTAAATGTCGATTTTTCAATTATTGGATGAGTGTGAAGATCGAGCAATCTATGCCAGAGCTCATACAGGGCGGCACACCACCAGATCTCGATGCGTCTCTTTCCATTCTAAATAGTTCTCATGCATCACGACATGATCTCAAATCTCGTCGATCTCCTTGTCCCGACCTCATCTCCTCTGCAGCCTCGTCGTCGCTCCATCATGTCGCTCCTTTAATGGTCTTGATGACCATCGACGGGCTCTACATTGTGTAATATGTGTACTTAATTTTGCACTAATGAATCTGAGAAATTTTTTTTGTGCGTTTTTGCATATTTTATTGGAGATTGATATGTGACTTCTAGTTTATTTTCATATTATTATGATTTCATGACTAATTAGTAGATTACAATAGATCAGAGTCAAAGACCACTAGCTTCTTTGAACTTTTTGTTGCAAAATTTTTTTTTGGATCATCTTTTTTTTTTTTTTAAATATTATATGGATTTTGTTAATTAATCTAGTGGATTATGTTCATTATTGGACCACATCACACTCCAGTGGCTATATATTTTGGTGGATTATCAAAAGTAATCTACCAGAATACTCTTTAGCGACTGGAGTCAGAGATGATCAACCATTTTGTTTTGGAAACAAAATAATAATCTGATAGATATCGATTACGGAAAGTTGTGTAACAGAAAACTCTCCACCATTAAAGCCGGAGATCGTCGATGTTTTTGTATCAGAAATCCATGTTGATTCGAGGGACATCTAATATATAGTAATTATCAATGATAATATACTAGAATATCTTTTTAGCCGGTTAGGGGTAATTTCAGCAAGATATATTATAATGACCTTTGACTTATTGTATTGAAGGTCAAAAAACAGAAGTCACTACACAAATCATTCATTTGTTAAATCCTTAATCCTGGAATTATCTTTTTAACTAAGGCTGCTGTGAAAATCTCAACTAAATTTGTTGATCACATATAATACTGGAACGGTCTCTTGGAACACCTTATCCTAGAACCGTGAGTTTATTAATCAGGCCATGAAATGGCTGATCTTGTCACTTAGAGAGGTTTTCGAGACTAGCCTTGAGGTTTTTCATTTGAACAATAAAAACTTTAGATGTCTTTCACGACTACAAGGCCAACTTCCAGCTGTTTACGTAAGACAAAGCTATTCATAGTCAAGACTTTGTGAGGATTATTAAGGGTTCAAATTCAAGGTTCTTATTTGTACACAACTAGGTTCTTTTTTACCAACAGGCATCCCAATGTGTTCTAAGAGTACAATCTGTCATCCATGGATGTTAGAAACTTAACAGATGTGTGAAAAGGTGTTAATTGCAATATTTAAGTAAGTTTGGGAGGTAAATTATCAAAATTAGAAGTCTGGAGTGCAACTTGCCGACAAGTTCAGGAGGTATTAGTGCTAAAAACCCATCACCCAATATCAGTCGAGCGGTGAAAGCAGTCCGGTCGACTGAATGGTTACAGAAGAAGAGCTGTTTCCGGCTTGTCTTCAATTGCCAAAAAAATCAGTTTCTTACTCAAACCTGTTCCAAGGCATTTCCCAACAAGCCAAACCTTATAACATGCAATCTTTGTTTTCTTCCGAAATGTGAACCATATATCAATCAAGTCCTCAACATCATATTATTTCCAGGAGAATAAGGGTTGCACAAATTATTAAAGATGGACAGCATGGGTTTCTACTTTATAAATACAGCTAAACACAAACCACCAAGTCCAGACCAAATCCTTAATAATAGAAAAATATTCGTACTAAACCTCCAAAGAACTTGAAGAAACAAAGTCATGGGAAAACAAAGAGAATATCATTAACAAAGCTCAAACATGTGGGAAAAAAATCTCCAAAATCAAAGTAAGAAAACTTCAAAATGAGTGAGGGGAGAATTTACTAATCAAAATGGAAATAAAATGACAAATTTATTAATTGAAATAAAATTAGAAAAATGGGTCTTGGGCCACTAACCAATTCGGGCCTCTTAATAGAATTGAGTTCTCAAGGGGATTTCTGATGGTCATGAGAAAAGAAGATGAAATTTTAGTTTGGGACCACTTTGTATATACTTATAATCATTTAAATTTCAAGCTAAATTGTTATAGGGTGGTCTCTAAACTTTTAAGTTTATATAATTTTGGTTATTGTTTTTCTTTTGTAGCTAGAGTGAATATAGTAAAATGTTTCTACATTAGCCCTATCCGTTGATTTCTGAATGAAATCATTAGTTAACATCACTTTTATACCTAATTATTGACAGATTTTGTTTAAAAATTAACGGATAGGAATGTAGCAACATTTTAATAGTTTAGGATTACTTCGGCTACAAAAAAAAGTAGGGATTAAAGTCCCACAAACTTAATATTTAGAGACTAAACGAACAATTTACCCTAAAATTAATCAGGAAAGATAGAAATTTCTGAAAATACACAAATCTTGAAAGCTTCTTTGAAATTGGGGGACCAATTATAAAGCAATGCCAAGGATACAATTAAAGCCCTCCGGAGGGAGTCAACGTAGAGTCAAGACATCATTTTACTTCAAATATGGAGCAATGAAGGAAGCCGTAGGATTTTTGTTGAAATGCCATCTCTCACTCAATATTTTACATACCAAACTTTTACTTATCGCGTCAACATATTAAATGAGTAGCATTATCCTGTTTTACAGGACATGTTAATCATACATTTCTCAACCACTCTTGCACCGGTACTCAACTTTGGCATGCGAGGTCAATGTCACGCCCACCCTCCGTCGTCAGAAGTCTGCCGCTCCCATTGCATGTGCAGGGTTGCCATCAGCCCGTCCCTGCTCGCCGACGGAGCTCTATAGCCCCATCCCTCACACTCGAGGCCGCCTGAATGGTCATTTTAGGCTGAGTAGGGCGACAAGTCGAAGTTGGAGATGCACACCAAAGTGCCCTCCTCCTTCGCAAAACCAGACTACACCCCCTCCACAAAATAGCTCAATCTCCCATTTTTGTTCAGTTTTTATGTATATAAAAATTTATGCATGTATTTACACATATTGTTCAACATTTTAATTTTGTAATTTTAAGGATTTTTTTTTTTTTATAAATTTTTTTAGCATCTTAGAATTTCTTAACAAATACATGCTCCATATTTTTAGTTAAAGCTTTTTTTCTTTTTTTCTTTTTTTTTTTTTTTCGGGAAGAACATATTCATTAACTAAACAAATAATGTACAATAAAATTATTTTTCTATTTAAATGTCTAATTAAATTAATTTTTAATAACTTTATTTAAGAAAGTAATTATATATTTGTATAGTCCAATGCAACCGCACCATGGTGGATTGTTTTTCCAAATGTCTAATCTAATAGTTTACCAAAACAGAAATCCTCTTCATTCCTATGCAACCCCATCCCAGCATTTTAGTTCTATCCAATCCAACGTACCAAACAAAACCTTAGAGACAATGGATCGCACTTTTTAACATGTGCTGGAATTTAGTTCACTTATAATGATGCATGCTGTTGATGGTACAATTTATCCGACGGCGGAAACCCACCATTTCACGGTGAATGGGTTGCACGAGAACGTGTAGACTCATTTTCAAGGATAGAGGGAAAGGGCCTATAGCCGTGTACAACCGACTAGGCCAGATCAAACCTGTTCAGAATCCTTCCCTAAGAATCGGATTGAACGACCACCACTTCTGATGTATTGCTCCTCCCCTTCGCGGACCACGAGCTGAACACTTTGGGACCCACAACACCATTTTGGGTAACACTTCCCAGACCATTACTATACTCTTCCCGTGCTCGTGGCCCCTTACTATTTGCACTATGTCACCCTGCACTGGCTAACAATAGTATCATGGCATAGCACACTGCGCCCGCCACCCAACGCCGCCTGGCACCTGACACACTACCTGCCACTGGACCTGTCCTTGCTCCAGCCCTAGCACCTAGCGTCGGCCTATGCTGCCTGGTCAGACTGACAAGGTGCCCGCCGTATATATCAGTACTAACCTGCCTTCGTGTCCCCCATCACCAGACCATAGGGACACGTGGTGCCAGTCTATTGGACGTACGATGCCTGTGCACCTGAAGCATGTCTACCCGTCGGGGACACTCAGAGTTCAACTCGACAGGGTCACCCGAACACCCGAACCTGCGGGAAACGCCTATAAATAGAAGGTTAGCCCACCTATTCATGTTTGGACAAATTTTTCTTGTCCAAGCTTGGCCTCTCTGCTTGCTCACCAGTGTCATTACTGACTTAAGTATCGGAGTGATCGTGACAGACACCCCACCAGTGTCCCCATTACTTCGAGCTGCTTCCCCTTTTGTAGGCAACCAGACGTAGAGCGACTGTGCAAGGCCGACCACGTTAGGCAATCACATCGGGTGTTGAGTTGAAGATTTTTGGCATCAACACATGTAGTGATGGAACCATGATTTATTAGTAGGGGGCCAAAAATTTTTTTAATCAATATTATACTAACATATATATCTATTTATATAACAATTATTGTTTGTTAAATTCATGATACATTGACACATGAAAACATCAGTATTATATCTAAATAAGACAACATGCTACTGTTAGCTATATGTAATTAAAAATAAAAATAATGGAAGAAAGAACCTGAAATTGAAGTATTGATATTAATATCTTTGTAATACCATAGCCATTCAAATTTCACATTTTGAAGCTCCAAGTCTAATATATCACTTGTAAAAATGAAAACAAAAATTATACACTTGTAAATAATATTATTCTCTCAATAAACAAGTAACTATGTTAAATTCATATATTTCAAAATATTATTTTCTTTTCTTAAATATAAGCATAAGTTATGCTCGACAATCTTTCATAGAGATGAACTCATCTATAATTGATTCACTATTAAATTTTGCAATAATTTCCTTCTCAATGTAGACAATCAAGCAGTTATTAAAAAAAATTATCTTCCATATACAATACCAACACCATTATAGCCCATGAGTCTGGAATTTTCCCAAAAAAAAAAAAAAGGGCATGTCTAAGTTTATCACAAACTAAATTGAAAAAAAAAAGTATTTAAATCCAGAATATTAAGTAATGTTATTTCTAATTTTCTCAGCTAAAATCCACAATAAAAACTAAAAATCGCTAATTTCTAGCGAGATATTTTCAATTTTCTAATCGGAATTAGTATATTATAAGAATAAACAAAAAAATTTAGAAAAAACAATAGCACCATGTCTCGCCAATTCCATATTAAGACAAATAGAAAAATCACAATCAAATAAAAAAAAAAAAAGAAGAAAAGAATCAAAACAAGAAGCGAGAAAAAGAAATACAAATCTAAAGCGGAAACAAGAAGTGGAAGGAGAATAAATTAACAGATCAAGACAAAGTTGTCTCAAGTTGAGAAGAAATCCAGTATAGTAAACCAAATAAAATTAAAAATCACACATTGAACGATAGAGCAAATTTCCAAATTTATTTGGGAATAGTGAAATGAGAAAGTGAAGAGTTGACTTCCTTTAGAAGCTTTTAGTTTATTGTAGAAAAAATATTATTTAGTATAATGGGCCAATCTTTTAAAATATTAGGCTATAAAAATTGTAGTTCAAATTTAGATTTTAAGTCAAACCATTAGGCCCATTAATGTATATGACTTCAATAAAACTATTTTATTTTTTAAAATTTAAATTATTTATCTAATAAAATATAGATAACTCTTAATTTATGAGGGGTCAAAATTAATTTATACATATATCAATTTTTTTTAATTAAAACAAAACCCCACTATAAAAAAATTTCACAAAAAGTTATTGGATGCATGACTTAATAGTTAGCATGTAAATTTTACTTGGCATAAAATCCAATTTAATTTAGAATATTAGGACATATTTACAATAATATGATTGATTGAGAAAATAAATGTATTATCTCATAACATTAATAAGTTTTTTCATATATTCTACTTGTTTAGATTCCTTCCCCTATTTTTTAGAAGTGGTTATTTATATCATCATAGGCAACACAAATAGAGATGATGTCACATTAAATGAAATCACTGAAAGGCTCTTTCTTCTCTCTCTCCTAGGAGTTATTTGTATGAAACTGCAAATCTACACTCCTTAAGTTTCATCCCGATCACCAAATATTACAATTTTCTTTTTTCTTTTGTTATGAATTATAAATAAATGAATAAATATATATATATATATATATATAGATATATTTATATTTGATGTCCGTATCTAAGTGGGGCAACCAATTATTCAACTCTAAATGTGGCAATGCACATGTAAGAGTCACAATGGGGCTTTTAGAAATGTATTGTGATAAACTTATGCCTTACGTGGCAAATTGTCTTCCACAAACTTGTAGTCCTTCCGACATTGAAATGATCCAGAATTATTGTCACGATTCATACAATTGAAGTCGACGTATTACGTCAATTAAGACCGTTGTCAAGTAAGATAGGATCTTATTAATGCTGGAATAGGATCTTATTAATGCTGGAATTATTTCATCTATGATTTTTTTCTTTTTCCAAAAAACATTTTTTTGGTTTTACTAAGTTCCCATGGAAATAAAGAAGAGGGTCTCTCATGCAATCATAATAATAATAATAATAATAATAAGAGAACCCGATGTTATTTAAACGTGGATGTGTTTATGTTCAAAGACTAAGGAAAATGAGAAAATTTATTAGTGAAAAACAATATCAATAAGCTTCATATATATATATATACACACACATAAATTGAGAATATAATTAGTGTCTCGATACAATACATCTGAATTTAAATAAGATTCTAACTTTAATCAAATCTCCTAAAATCAAAGAAATAACTTCATTAGACTATTATAAATATATTTTTTTTAAAAATTTTGAAAGTATAAATACAAATTTCTAGTAACTAATAATTATAAAATACAGATTTCTTAATCATAAGTGGCTCAGCCACATTTTCTTTCATACACCAGAAGTTAAAGACAAATGAAATGTATATAATTAGTTTCAATATATGATTATCTTTGGTAGACTTTGAAATGAGATTTTAAACAAGTTTTATATAACATAGAAATTAGTTGGAATCTTTATGGTCTTTAGAAGCTGATCAGAATAAAACTTGGTTTGAGCTTTGCCTTCTTCCTCTCTATTTTTTGTTTAAATTTTTTGTCCATAATTACTCAATTTGGTTTGTTAGCCTACTAGTTACCGTCTGAAGTGGTAAATTAGCACGTAAATATCTGTCAATTTACACCTCAAAAAGTTTCTTCTCCTTTTTTTTAGATGACAAATAAAAAAATAAAAAATAAAAACAAAGTTCATTCCACCAATTACAAAAGTAGAAAATGTCACATACAGAAGACAACTAACAGAATTTGGTGACAATTATTGAGCTAGTTTTGCTCAAAACAAAAGCTGTACTTAAAAGAGGGGAAAAAAAAAACCAAAGAAAGAAAATCGCTCAAAAAGGGGGGAAAAAAAAACCTTTGGAAAACAAAGATCTGAAGTCGGTATCAATAAATCTCAAGCTCAAGCTCAAGCTCGATCTCGATCTCTAATTCTGTGTTTTTTCTTTTAGCATTGTCTTTCAAGATATCGAATTTCTCCACCTTCTCGGAGTCTTTCGGTTTGGCTGATCCGCGGCATTGGGAAGCTGAGGCCCGATATCGTGGTTCTCCATATGTGTCATCTTTGTAAGCTTGCTCAGTTTTTTCCAGCCACTGCTCCAAGCCGAGGACTGTTTCTGCTTCGACATCTTATCGAATTGTCTCTGCAGATTCTCCATGTCGTTCTGGAGCTCGAGATACTTGGCTTTCACCGTCTCGAGCTCAAATTTGAGTGTGTTTATATCCTTCTTAGCCGCTGTCCAGCCTTCTTGGAACGACTGCGGCGTCCCTTCCAGAAGGCTTTTCCTGTTCGAGACCATCGGCTGGTAATGTGACTCTCCAGCCTCTTTCAGGGAAGAATTGGCCATTGCATTGCTTATCTTCACCTGTTCAGAGAAGAGGACTTGCACCACTACTCTTAGCGGAAGACGCTCATTTTGCGCTGCGTGCATGCAGGCGTCAATTGATAGCTTTTGACAGTCCATCACTCGGCAAAGCCTCTTCCTCTCGTGCTCGGAGAGTGTTGGATGTGCCTGCTCATTTCGATTGAGAGAGATGAAAAATCCCAACTTAAACATATAAAGTCAACAATGTTGTAAATGCTGAAATATCAGATATTGCATTTCTTTTTTTTTTTTTTTTTCCCTATTAACAGGGTATTGGTACAAACGAAAAATGAATGAATTGAGAAAGTAACTGCTAAGAAAAGGAACTTATTACCTTGAGATAGGAATCAATAGCTCTATAAAGTCCATCATCACAGGTTCTTGCGGATTCGGGCAAAGCTTCTGCAAGAACCTGAAACTTAGTGAGAGAGAGGTTTCGATCTCTAGAAACCTCGGTGAGATAACTGTCGACAAGCCGTGCCACTCTCATCTTCGCATTAGGTCCACTGGCACCCCTTTGAGATCCATCATACATATGTTTGTCAGAGAAAGATTGTCCGCTTGGACTCGAACTCTCTGTCTGTTCCTGAACAAGAAAATGCTCCAAAAGTCTCTGAACAAGATCGACATCAAACATTGTCTCGCCTTTATTGTAGTTAGGAATCAGGAGATCGGCCAGAGTGGCTTGCTCAAACTGCATCCCGACTCTCTTCTCCAACTCGGTGACCAAAGCCGGGGCCACTTTCAACATGTTTGCCATCCTCAGCAGCCTAAGAAGGAAGCTGCAGGACACACTGTCCTTCTGCGGTGGGATTATGCTTATCAAGCTCTCGATAATCATCCGTTGATCCTTTGCCTGGACTGTCGGGAGGTCATCTTTAGTCCCCGCAACGATCATATGCAGCCCGCCTTTCCAAGCAGCAGCAGCGCTGCTGCTGCTTCCGTTGCTGTTGCTGCTGTTGCTCCCTTCATCCCCTACTCCTCCTGAGCTTTCACTGATCAAACCAGGAAGCCATTTCGCCGCGTAATGCATGATTGCAGCTCCGATCAGCTCAAACCTCATACCCTTTACCTTAATCGCCGTGATCACCCTTACGAAATGATCAATCCTTAGAATCGAAGCGTCTTCGAACCACCAATCAGCAGGAACCTGTTGCTGGCTCCTACTCGGGCTAGAGTCCTTCATGTCATTCCATTTCGGGCTCGAGACTTTCTGGTGCTTCCCAGTGTACGCCCATCTGATCCCTTTTGGATTCGCGCAGGCTTTCCAGGCGATCGACTCGCTGCACCTCCGAACAATCTGGAGGTTCTCTGCCCAGGGAGAGAGCTTCTCACAGCTCTTCAACACAACTATGGAGTCTCGCCATGACGATAAAACCACATAGCTGAGAAAAGCTTCTGTTTTGAAGATAAGATTGCCTTCTTCTAAATCCTCGGTCATTTCTAAGTACTCTGCAGCACATCTGAGGCCCGAGATATTGGCTGCTGTGAGATCAACAGCAATTCCATAGCAAAACTTCGCCGCTAGCTCGAACGCCTCCGGTCCACCCGGTAGATCGTCGAGAACTATCTTGCTTAACTCCGGGTCACGCGATTCGTATATCAATCTGTTCATCTTTCCACTCCTAGAAAGCAGGGGATACTTACCATAACCCAAAAAAACAAAATAAAAAATAAAAAATTAATAAAAAAATTAAAGTCCTCACTGATAAGAAAGCTTAAAAACTAAAAATTTTCGAGAATTTCGGTAACTATAATTAGCTACCTTGTGCAAGTGAAAATTGACATCCCCAACTTGAATTAGCAGGTCACTTGGGATATCCGTAGCAACAAACCTTCGAACAAAGCAAAAAACAGTGATATAATCACAAGCCATTTAAAAAAAAAAAAAAAAAAAGACAGCAAGCTCACCACGATACAAGAATTTTAACGTTTGATCTGGAGCTGATTTTTCGGTTTCGAAACCGGAGAGTGAAAGTGCTAGTTAGTTGATACATACCAGTCATGACCTCGGAGCTCAAATCCATCAGTCTTGACACCATGTTTGCTTGAACTAAGAACTCCATTGCCGTAATCTCGGTCGGCGACGGACTCCGTTTCTGATTCCCACATGATTAGAGACAAAAATCCCCCGAAACTTGAGGTGGGTTTTTTCCACAAGAAAGTGAGTCTAAACAAGGGAAAGAAAGATATTTAACTAAGCTGAAGAACAGAGCGGCACAAAACTCAGTGAATAATAATGGAGAGGTTTATTTTAGATAAAAATGAAAACAATAAAAAAAAAAAAAAAAAGGAAAGTCCCACATGGGATGCTTGGAATAATCTTAACTGTCGGCTTCTTAACAGATTTTCAAGAGCTCCTACAGGCTGTGAAGTAATGGGCACAATTGGGGTACTGTTTTTTGGATCATTTCCAAGAGACTTGTTTCTTTGCTTTTTTTGGGATTGGTTATATGATTTTTTTTTTCTTTCAATTTTTTTTTAAATTTTTTCCTTTTTTGTGAACAGTGAGAGTGGATATTCAGTGCTGCTTCCTTTTATTGTTCCTTTTTGGGTTTTCCGATACAGTTCTACTATTATTGTTATTATTTTCTTTTTGTTTTGCTTTCTCTCTCTTTCTTTCTTTTTCGGAGGATTATTGCGAAGAAAACATTCCTCTGACCAGGAAAACTGGAACAAGAAAAATAGTGGATTGAGAGAGGGAAAAAAAAAAAAAGAAAACTAATAAAAATCTTTGCTGGTTTTGGTTTATAGTTCATAAAAGCGTTTTGGTATTACGTTTTGGAGGGTGTTTTTTTTGCCGTTTGTTTCTTTCGAATAGCAACCTTTCCGGTCCCGGGGTGCTTTAAATGAAATAATTGAAAGCAACAACTAAATGACCGCGTTTTTGAAACCCTTATCCAACAAATAATCAAACTTACGAGACGCCGTTGTATAAGTTCATACTAACTTTTATAACTTCAACGTTTAAAGTTTATAATTTTATAGTTAAATCTTTATATTCTCTAATATATACAACTCCAACCTTCAATATTTACAAATTTGAATATAAAAATATGCAAAATATGAGGCTCATTTGGAGAGGTTATGAAGATATAGTAGTTTTAGAGATATATGAGTTGGAGTTTTGGGAATTTATATTTGATTAAAAAAAATTTGGAAAAAAGTGCAAAAACATAAAATGTGTTTGGAAAGAAAATATCAATGTGAATCTTATTCTATTCTTTCGAAATTTTTTGCATTTAAGAAAAAAAAAAACAATCTTATTTGAATTTGAAATAACGAAATTATAGACTTTTAAAATTTGAATACGGTTGACATTTGAAGATGTGAATAATGATAAGTAGTTTATATTAAGAAAAAAGACTTAAAAAAAATATAAAACTAAATGTCCCGTATTACCCTCAAATGGGACCATGATAATCATGATATGATGCTGAGAATTCTTCTCTCGACACCATAAAAAGTCATTCAATTAGGGGTTATTTTATTGAATGAAATTTGTTGGGATTAAATTGTTGAGTCGAGTTTTCCCAAAGAGTGGTATCCAATTTTAGGAGGTGTTTGGTGAATGAGTTTGAGTTAAGATTTTGAAATTGAGTTTGAGTTAAGTTAAGTTAAGTTTAAAAGTTGAGTGTTTGGTAAAAAGTTTGAGTTGAAAAGTTTAATTTGAGTTGAGTATTTGGTAAAAAAGTTTGAGTTGAAAAGTTTAAAAAGTATTAGGGCCCTGTTTGGATGTTAAATATTTGAGTTAAAATTTTTAATTCAAATTTAACATTCCATTGTAGGTTTCAGATCATAAAAATGAAAAAATAAAAATAAACTAAATTAAAAACACACATCAACAATATACATCAAAACCTTTTATAATATTTCTTAAATAGCCATAAAATACAACAATAATGAGCTAGTGGGCCACTAAAAGTTAATTAAAAAACATAATAATTACAATCATAATCTGATTTAACTAGAGAAATGTAATTTATTAGAATTGTATTATGTATTGGAAATTAATATATATTTTTTACATCTTAATTTGGTTCCTATGTGTAGAATAATTATGACTATAGTCCATAAATTTTTTTTTGAGATTTGTTAGTTATTTTACTTTGAGATTTAAATAATTTTTCCTTTAAATTATTCCTTTCCTTTTTTTTTTTTCATTTTACCTTTTTTGCTTTCTCCTTTTTTTTTATTTGTTGTTTTTTAATATTTTAATACTAACAATAATAAATAAATAAAGAAAATACCCCTCCCTCTCTCTCTCTCTCTCCCCCCCCCCCCTCCCTCTCCCTCTCGCTCCATCCCTCTCCACCATCCCCGCCAACGCCGTTGCGCCCCCCACCCCATACCCCGACGTCCTCTCCCCCCCCCCCCCCCTCCCCCTTTTTCTCCCTTCCTCTCGCAAGCCCCCGACACAAACCCAATCTGGGTTACACCGCCGTCGCCCTTACCATCTCCGCCAACGCCGTCGCGACCCCCACCCCATACCCCGACGTCCTCCCCTCCTCCCCCCCCCCCCCCCTCTCCCCCTTTTTCTCCCTTCCTCTCGCAAGCCCCCGACACAAACCCGATCTGGGTTATACCGCCGTAGCCCCCACCCTACCCCTTGCCCCGACGTCCTCCCCCCCTCTCCCCCTTTTTCTCCCATCCTCTTGCAAGCCCCCGACACAAACCCGATCTGGGTTACACCGCCGTCGCCCCCACCATCTCCACCAACGCCGTCGCGCCCCCCACCCCATACCCTGACGCCCTCCCCCCCTCCCTCTCCTTTCCTCTCGCAAGCCCCCGATACAAACCCGATCTGGGTGACACTACTGTCGCCCCCACCATCTCCGCCAACGCCGTCGCGCCCCCCACCCCTTACCCCGACGCCCTCCCCCCCCCCCCCCCCCCCCTCTCTCCCCCTCCCTCTCGCAACCCCACGACACGAACCCAGATCTGGGTTGTGTCGCCACCGCCGCCTCCCCCCCCCCCCCCCCCCCCCAACATGACGACACAATCATGCCCCCTACCCTTGTGCCCTCTCTCCCATCTCTCTCTCTCTTCTCTTTCTTTCTCTATCCCCCTCTCTCCCCTCCATCTCTCTCGGTTTTCCACTCTCTCTGTCTCTCCATTTCTTTTTCCTTTCATTTAAACTCACGACCAGCCGGTGGGTTTCACGAGCCACCGCCACCTTGCTTGTCCCTCGGCCTCCCCTCGCCGTCGAAATTTCACGCTCCTCCATGCCCAGCGCCAAGCTTCTTGTTGTGATTGGACAGTGGTTGACTTGCGAGGCCGGCGAGCTCGCGATTCGGCGATGAGTGGCTCGCAAGGCCGGCGAGCAGATGAGCGCCGGTGGGAAGGAACACGAGAATGAAGCTGGGGAGAATAGATACACAGTAACCCAAGTTGGGTTTACTGTATAACGGTTCAAAGGGATTTTGAAGATGAACTGATTTACCAAACTTCTTCAGTTGAGTTTAAACTAGGAAATGTGAGTTTGAACTGGATAGCCAAACAAACTCTTAGTTGAGTTTTCAGGGCGGTTTTGCAAAAGAAAAGTGGATATATATATATATATATATATTTGGGTGAATGATAACATCATACTTGTAAACGTCTAGCAACTACAAACTATAGTGTAATACTGTAGTTGTAGAGGAAGACTGTTAACATATAAATGGTCAAGTCTTGATTATAATTGTTGTCGAATTTATTTTTAGAGGTATTATTATTATATTTGTATCACAGTTTGTTTTTAAATATTTTTTTAACCAAATTAAAAAATAGTATTTCTGTTCATAACCAAATTATATGTCGTATTTATATACTTGGTTTAGACTCTTTAGACATGTACAAATCTAATTTCCTCATATTCAAAAAAATAAAAATAAAAAAATCTTACACCCTCATTGTAGTTTTCCTTTCATAATTAGTTTTCAATAAAAATGACCGACTATCAAGGTTCTTGTCATCTACAAAATGACTTTCAGTCTATGCAAATAAAAATTACAAGAGTTATGTATTTTAAGAAACGTCAAAAGTTACTACGTTAGTATCATATATTAACAAGTGTTCAATCGAATAAAATGCACATAGAAATTTACGAGGAATGATGGAATCTCGCTCAAGAAAAAAAAAGAAAAAAAAAAGAAAAAGAAAGAAAGAAAAGAAATATTATATACAAAAAAATTATCCTTTTTTTTTTTTTTGATTTTACAGTAGGTGACATATGACTCCTATTAACCGAAGAGAAATAAAAACATTTTTAAAATTTGAATACGAGAGTTTCTATTAAAATCTCTGTCTCACTGGCTGCTGCGATAACATTCACCGAACTTAATAGAGAAGTAGTTCTTTTCTTTGTTGCTGAAAATTAATGAAAGTAGTTCAAACAGTAGACAAAAAAAAAAAAAAAAAAGATGCTCAGGTTTAAAATTTTCTGCAGACTTTTGAACAGCAGGAAAAGAGTATAAAAGCCCCAGCAACAGCAAAAGGGAATTATAATATTCACCTAAAACTGGGTCAGAAATGACTTTTGGTTGACCAATATTCTGGTGTTTGGACCGTAAATTGGATTCTGATATCATTATTACCACTGAGAGGTCACACATTTTAGAATAAAATTTTTGTACACACCAATTATTAAAAAATCGTACAAATGAATATGCCCCCTCGTTTTAATAAAGTTTGGTACGTGGGGTCCTCCATTGTTATTAAGAGCTCAAACGTCTGTTTGGCTCGTGTATTTGACCTATTTCATTTTAAAAATAAACTGAAAATAATATTTGTTTAAACCTAAACATTCAAAATAAAAATGAAAAACTCATTTTTCAGAGTCAATCCTTTTCTTTATTTTCATTTTAAATGTATTTTGCAAAATAATATTTTTAAATTTAAAAATTTCTTTCCTTTTACTCAAGTTTAAAAATTCTATTAATTTTTCATTACATCTCCAATTAAAACTTTTTTTTTTCAATGTGTTCATAATTAATAGAGAAACGTGCTAACATCCATATCTTATTAGAATATAATAAGATGTTAAATTTATTAAAAAACTAATTTTCAAATGGCTTTTTTAAATATCTATCTAAACTTCATTTTACAAAAAAGTGCACATCCAAATGCTTCCCCCCCCCCCCCCTCTCTCTGTAATGATTTATGATTTCAGAACAAGAAAAATTTTTATTTCAAAATCAAACAAATCAAACGGACCCTTAAAACTTTAGTAACTGATCATCCAATTTGAGACAGAGAAATCTTTGTTTTTGCTTTCAAATTATTGATTTTCAGGAAAAAGAATGTTTTTGTCTTGATGGGTCATATCTATAAATATATTTGTTATTTGTTATATCTGTTTAATGACCATCATGCAAGACTGAAATTGAATTTAATCATTTGAATCATTAATTATATGCTACAAGTATTTTTAGATATAATGAGCATGTCCACCACAACCCCAACAGCACTATTTCCCCCCCCCCCCCTCCCTTTTTAAATCAACATATTCATCTGCCATGGAACTGGATATTTTCTTTTGATTGTTTGCGGTTTGGCGGTATAGCAGTCTTCAATCCATGGGCCCCACTCCAACAATCAAGACACCAATTTAACGACAAATTTTTGGACGACGGCATTATTCTCGTCGATAAAATTAATCTTTAAGTGTGATTATTCTCTCGTTATCATTAAAGATGACCCTGATAAATTCTTGAAGAGTTGACACAAAAACCTTTAACGACTAAATAAGTGTTTAATCTTTGATTAAAAAAAATTAACCCTAAATTTTTGCAAGATATTCCCCTCCTAAACATTTTCCTTGGAACTTCTTAACGACAATAAATATATCCTCACCCAGGACACCTTCACCAATAACGAATTTTTGTACAGCGTTTAAAACGCACATATATATATATATATATATATATATTTTACAGCTAATACAAATTTAGAACCATTTTTGTCGTTAAATGTTACCACTGCCACTGCCACTGCCAGACTCCTCCATCTAACTTTGAACTATGCCTTCCTCGCCATCACCTAGCTCTCTTATGATACACTGTTTTAAATTCATTTTTCAAAAATTTTCCCATAATATCTTTTATTATAAAAAAATTGAATCTACAGCCTAAATTATGCGTTTAAATCTATGATCTAAATGGAACCTATAAGGTCTTTTTTATTTTTTATTTTTGCTTAAACAGAATGTAGGTGTAATTGATAGTTGATATTTTATGCTAGAGTTGTTTTACAAATGGTACTAGAATGTGAAAGATCGACACAAATAGACATTCTATCTTTTATGAATATATTCCGTTGTTTTGTCTTAAGAATTTGTGGATAAATAGCATGTCTTTAAGAAGTTTTTTTAATGAACGAATGAATTATTGTAAAATTTGAAAAACCATTTAAAAAAAATTCAGTTAATCACTAATTGATCACTGTTAATTAAAGTGATTGACTAATATCAATATATATTTTTCACTAATTGATTGTGGATAATCATTGGTCAATTATTGATTGATCTTTGTCAATTATTGATTGATCGTGGTCAATTATTGATAACAGTCATTTTACTTTTCCCACTCACTTTTCAAAATCATCAATAAATTAATTTTAAAATTAAAAAATTATTTTTTCCACCTCTTAGTTTTCCCAAAAGCCCTTGTAACTAAATTACTTGTCTTTCTTCTTTCTCCACACATTAAATCTAAATATTTGTACAAGTTTTTTTAACAAGTATTGTTTTATTTTGATTTTTCAATTTTCTTCTCACAAGATTTCTTTTTTCTTTCTTTTTTTTTTTTGTTATAGATATCCAAAAAAAATTCTTCATCAGATTATGTGTTGAGATAAAAATTTGTAAACTTATTTTTTGATAAACTTCTTCTCGAGACGATAAAAATTTGAGGATAACATACTGATAAAGCTGAGTATTACACATGCATAATTGAAAATGTTATGAATTTAGTTAGCACTTTATTATAGCACTTTGATTTACCTTAAACTTTATTTTGGTCCACAATATTTATTTGTATTACTCGTGAGGCCTATACCTGTTTCAAGGTTGGTCGAAGCATGGTCCAAGGTGTTGGTCTTATTTGATGACATAAAGTGCCTAAGGTTAGACGTTGTAGTTTTATGAAAAATGAAATATATTTCTTCACTGTATTTAAATCCAATTAGTAAAATACAAGAGACAATCTGTTGTTTATGAAATGCCCTCTGATCTTCTTGCCCAGTTCAGCAATTTCAAATTAACTACGATGATAAAAATCATGAAATGCCGTTTTCTGTAAAGTGAATTTCATCGAATGGTTAGACAATGATCAGAAGAACAAAACTTTTAATGATGGAGACAAATGAAAACATTATGGGATAATTTTCTTGAAATTTGTATCTGTTAAAGGACGATGACAAAATATACATAGGAATCAATGCAATCATGTTTTATTTCAAGTACAAATCAATGTCGACATTAAAATTTCTTTAAATTTTTTCAATAAGAAATTAACTTAATTGCATTTAATTTCTAGGGTCTTATGTGATAAGCTGTAACTACATCCTTCATAATTAAACTGGGAAAAGAACAGTGCGCACGGCTAACCTTGCAAAAGAATGTGCTGTGTGGTTAATTACAGATATAACTGTAATACCGCACCTAATTTTATCTAAAGGTATAGAGTTCGAATATTCTCTCCTCCAAATTCAGAAAAAAAAAAAAAAGAATGTCACTACAGAATACAGATTCCACGACGGTTAAAAACCGTCGTAGTAATACTTAAACGACAGTTTTCTAACCGTCGTGGAATCCACAGTCGTGGTATATATTTGGATTCCACGACGGTTTTAAAACCGTCGTGGTAGCCGATTTAATTTAATTCTCAAATCCGTACCTTACTCAATCAATTTAATTCAATCTAAAACACAACTACAATGAACAATCACCAAAAATGTAGGGGACGGATTTTGGCCATTTCGGACGGAATATTCCCAACTCAATAATCTACAAAATCAATATTTTGGATGGAACATTTTATCAACATCCACAATCAACAAAATCAACATTTTGGATGAAAAATTCCTAAATCCGTGCATTACCCAAGCAATATACATTACAACTTACCGGCTTGTCGAGCGTGGGTACGAGCAGAGTGCGGAGTGGGTACGGGCGGAGTGCGGCAAGAGAGAGAGGGAAAGTCGTGGGAGTTCCTTGGTGGACCTGTTGGAGAATAGAGGAGGCCGCATGAGTGGTGGAGGAGGCCGTTGGAGAATGGAGCCAAGAGAAAAATTTGAGAGGTGAGATAGAGAGAGGAGGCGCGGTGAGATAGAGCGAGTTTTTGGAGATTTTAAGTAGGGAGGGAGCGGAGAGAGAGAAATAGAGGGAGGAAATTGGGCGGTTTTGGGTATGGAGTTAGAGTGTGTATTAGATTGTGAAAAAGTGAAAAAGGCTTGGAATGTTGAATTTAATTCAAAAATTTTCAAAATTCCCGCCTTAGTACATACCACGTCGGTTTTTCCTAAAACGTCGTGGTAGAGTCCAAAAATAAAATAAAATAAAATTTGTAAAGAAACCCTTCCACGATAATTTTTTAAAAAACCGTCGTGGAAAATGCGGCAAAAACACGAAGCGGAACAGAGTTTCCGAAAACCGTCGTGGAAGATTGCAAAAAAAAAAAAAAAAAAAAAAAAGTGGAAGAAGCTTCCACGATGGTTTATACCGGTGATTTGAATACGTTCATCTTGATGTATGACTAGTGTAAGAGTGGTTTTAATGTTTTTCGAGTTGTTTTTAGTGTGTTTAAGTAGGTTAGGAAATATAGGATTTTTTTTGGGCAAGGCTACAGCTTTGGATTTAAAGGCTGTAGTACTGAAGCAGACTCAAACTATACAGATTTTCAAGGCTGCAACCCTGAAGTGTTGAAAAATTTTGTACAGCAACTAAGCACGGCAGCTCTGGATTCCAAGACCGTAGTGCTGATTCACGGACTCCTAAACAATAATATTGAGAGCTACAATACCCAAATTTCAAGGCTACAGTCCTTGTTCGTAGAAATTTTCCTTTCTTGAAATTTCTGATTCAAAAGTTGCCTTTCAAAAGTTTTGTTTTCTTGTGAAGGGAATTTATCATATACAATGCACAAGTTAGAAGGAAAACAAAGAGTAATGGCACTAGTCTTTCCATAAAGATTGTGGTACTAATTATACTAATTTTAAAAACTATTACTTACATAATTATGCATACTCAATATCATTTGATAAGATATAATACAAAAAAATATTTATGTTAATCATTGTGTAGGCTCTAAAGCAACATTCATGTTTTGAATGTGGATATTAAGTGTCATGATATATGATGGAGCTAATTGTAGTGGCCAACTATAAAGATTTAATGAGATCAATGGTGTCATCTTATTACTACGATTTTTTATACGAAATTTTAAACTACCATTATTTGTTTCTTATTTGATAAATCTTCCATAATTATTAGTTGTAGTTCATGAACAAAGGACATTTTTTAATACAATTGTTGTTCGAGATGAATGGGCGGGAGAAATTATGAACTTCATTTGAGCACTTAGGATTTTAGTTTTTGATCTTCTATTAGGAAGGAGATATAGTTTAGAATTAGTTAGAAATCACAATTAACTTCATTATTTAGGTGTGTGAGTATGTGATTCAAGATTCGAATTCTAGACTTTTAGTTTCTTAATAGTATTAAATAAATAAATAAAAAGCTTCATTATCGTATCTGTTAATGTTTATGTTTTATTCTTCTGTGTTTATATATTTTGAGGTACTTGTGCAATATGGATCCAAATACAGGATTTCAACTAATTGTATATCTGGGAATTTTGTATATTTGAGATTTGTATAGAATTAGCCAGAGTAGGGAAAAATATTTCTTAAGAAATTTTGATGCAGCAGCTTAGTTTTCAAATTATAAAAACGATTCAGTTTCTTTATTTCTTTTAGCTTTGTTTCTATATTTCATAGAGTTGCTTCAGCACTAGTAATAAGTTAAGTTTCCTGTTTCTAGTTTCTAAAATTAGTTTAAAATTGTTTCCTTTTAGTTTGTTTCCTTTAGTTTGTTTTTGCCTATTTAAAGGCTCTTTCAGCATTGTAATTTTTTTAGAAGTTTTTTAATTATTAATGTAAAAAAATTGAGATTATTCTCATCAATTGCTTGTTTTTTTTGGTATTCATTCGAATCAATGTTGGCTCTGATACCAACTGATGTAGTGAAAGTATAGGATAAACTTGTAGTCCGTTGATTCGCGTAGACTTACAAGTCATTTCTGTGTCAACTGGCGAGTCGTTTGGTGAATCGATCTAGTATTGACTCATGAGTTGATGTTATGCGACATGCAAGTCGCATTTCCTCTCCATTTGATGATGCTTTGGAGTCATATCTAGGCTGATTCTTGGTCTTCAAATGATTCGAGTTGAAACGTGAATGATGAAAAATTAAGTATGAAATCTGACCTCAAAATAAGTGATCTCCAAGTAGATATTCACATTTTTAGAGCTTAAATTGAGAGAGAAAAATAAAGCATTTTGAGGCTTTGATTTCCATCTCTCTCTAAGTCTTCACCACTGTACATCATGTGATCCTAATCAGGTCTGAGGGGGAGCTGAAGGAGGATCTTGCTATGAGCAAGTCGACAATTGATGACAAGCACTGAAGCTTGGAAAAACATACTCAACCACACATAAAATGATTGAAAGCCAATCAATCTGATCAATTACAAGATCAAAACATAGTTTTTTTCTAACAATTAAAGAGGAAAATACTATACACGAGAAACATAATTAATAATGCTCAAAGAGGTATACTAACATTAATCGTCCCTTTTGTGGACTTTTCTTTAGCCCCAAAAAAAAAATTTTTTGAAGTCGGACAAATCTCCGAAGGATTAGTTATAAGAAAATCGTCACCTGATTGGTGCTTTACTATTGTTGTCCCTTATTATTATCACTAATTACTTTCCCAATGCAGCTTTTATATTTTTGAAATGGAGGCTTTAGGATTTTGGTTCCGAGTTGTCATGGCTTTAGGGAATTCCATCCCCCACATATAAAGTTCCCAGATATGTGTTGGGAGATTTGTTTTTATTTTTATTTTTTTGTCCCTGCCTAGCTAAATTTGACTAATATAATTCTATTGATCACTTTTCTTGCTTTAAAAATGCGGTCGCTTCTTTCATCGTTCTCACATATTCCAACCATACAGATTGTCTAACATCTTTACTGTCATTTTTCTTCATTACAAGAAGATATGATAAAAAAAAAAAAAAAAAAAGTTGTTGAAGACAAATCAATAATATATTAAGAAGACTAAGGATTCATTTTAAATGGCAAGGTGTGATAGAACGACAAATTAAATAATTTCTCTTTTCCGCTCAATATTTAAAAGTAATTAACAAGTTCGGTTTCCTTATTCTTCTTCTTCCTCGTTCTTTCTTTCTTTCTTGCTTTTTATTTTATTTTATTAGAGGAATGCCCATTTTAAAGAGCATTAAAAACGATTAGATCCACGGTTTGGTCTCTCTCTTCTCGCTTCCGGCCATAGAGACAGAACTCAGAGGGGGCGGTGTGTCAAAGGTGGTGGTTTTTTATTTTTCAATAGTTTAATTTAAAATTTTACTTTGTCTAATTTGTTATCTTCGATGCATAAACTATTATTTAAATATCAATCGATAAGGACATTTTTGATATTTTAAAAAGTTTATTTTTTTCACTTAAAAAAAAAAACACCTTAAGAGATAATTTTGTGATAGTTTAAAAACTAAAGAAACGCTTTTTGTATTATTAAAAACATAAGGACAAATGTTGTACTCTAAAAACATAAATTGATAACGACATTTTTGGTATTTTAAAAACTAACTCTTAAAAAAAACTTAAGAGGTAATTTGTGATAGCTTAAAAACTCAGGAAATGCATTCTGTACTATAAAAAAACACAAGGGCAAATGTTGGATTTAACGAAAATTCAATAATTATTTTTTGGATTTTTTCTATTTATTTATTTATTTTATGAGAACACCTATTATGTACAGATTTTTCATATTAACCAATGTAAGAAAAGTAAAAATATTCATGCACGCCAATATTCATTGGATAGAATTAGTGACAGGATGAGGTGGGATTTGCATTTAGAAAGACGCGTTTGATTTCGCATCGTATATATAGAAAAATTAATTTAACAATATATATATATATATATATATAGAAAGAGTAAATGTAAATTGCTACCCAAATGTTCCACCACACCGTGAAGTAAGTTGACTTTCCACTATGGTTTTCGGTAAAAAATCTCCCGAGTTCTTTTCATATTTATGGTAGTACCGTCAACTAGTAAATAAAACTAGACACTTTATTCTAATAAGGTGTGATATTGTCTACTTTTAAATTGATGTAAAAACTTATCTGTGTCGTTTGTAATTATATTACAAGGCATATTGATGTATTGAAAAATATAATGAACTAAACCATGATAGAATATGTTCTTGATAAGATCTGCTCAGATGCAAGAACCTGCATACTATCAATAAATGGTTAATAATTTATGGATGAACCTTAATTATGAGTGATTGACGGACTCACTTCTTTTATATTGTATTTCTTAAAGTACCATTGAGTAAGAAATTTGGTGGATTACTATTTCAGTGTTTTGCTGATGCACTATATTGGATAGTAGGGAACTTCAATTATAGATATGAAATTCATAACTTTATATATATATATATATATATATATATCAACGACATTGTTAATTCAGGTATCTTGAGTGAATGAGGCATTACGTCTACCACTGGGTGGACTATAATTTATCTGTGATATATTCTTAGATAAAAAACTTAGTAGAAAATTAATATTACTCATGGACAAAAATATAACTGGAGAGATTAGAACACACAGCTCAAATTATGGACGTTCATGATAAAAGGTCTCATCACATGGTAATTAACTGTTTCAGTAGATAAAATATTTGACTATTATCATTAGGTTCTTGTAAATATGTCTATGTAGTTTTAGAGTATAGCTTTGATTCCTGATAGTGGTGCGAACCAAAGATAATAACAATATTTAATTGATCAATGGGTTTGATCGAATTAATAACCAATTATTAGAATTTCGAGTGTATAGGGTCACTTGATACGTATACTAGCTCCATAATATTTCTGAATAGAATAATGAAATATTCTCAGCTAATTAATTGACATACACGTTCAGGGGACATCGCTGTTAAAAAAACCGGCCATCAACAATATGGATCTATACTGCTGAAAATGCCTATCGTGGTGTCGAGGATACCTGCATGTTAGTTTTTCTGTAACACTGAAATTTATGTACTCTACATATTTTATATCCAATATACATTTTCGTTGTGTGAGAAATATTTATTTTGTTGGGCAAAAATAATACTGCACAGTAATTAATTTTTATCATTTTGGTGAAGATTAATTATGTGCAATAAGGAAACATGTTCACCTATTATTCGAATTAATAAATATCAGTTTTATTCTTATTTTTAATAATGGCAATCCACAAATTGAAAAATAATTGGACGAAGTTGGACCCCATGATGCTGTCAAAACACGACACATGGCACCTCGCTGTGCCATGTGGCTTGTGCTCACAGCGCCCACTCCTCTCTGTAGGGAAGTGGGTGCTTTTCCATTAATGGTGGGAACATGGATGTAATTTTACATCCCTACTAGTGTTATATATAAAGACCATTAGAGATATCTCGTAGATCAGATGCTTTTTAGTCCCCAACTAGGATTTCTAATCTCCCCTTTAGAGATTAGGAGTCCATAGTCATTAAGGATTGTAAGAAAGAAAACTGATATGGCTAAGAATTCGTTAGTGCCCTCCCGCCGCTTATTCTAAAGAGAGGAGAATAACATGGAATGCTAGGGGTTGAGAAGTCTTGGAGATTCCACCATCTTATAAGAATAGTTTGTCGTCCGAAAGACCGACGGAGCCCGTAAATAATTGATTTGCCAATAGATAATTAATTATTCTAATTAATTATTTATGCAACAACTATGTGATATTCTAAGTTATGAAAAAAAATATTTTAAAATCTACTCTGCTGCATTACGATGAAAAATCATGACCAATAAGACTCTTATTTTACTTATCTTTTATATTTCTTCCTTTCTTTTTTTTATTTTATTAATGTATATAGGGCGGATTTCTATAATTAAATAATCAATGGTCAATTACTGAGATTCAGAGTCGTTAATTGATTGGTCAATTAATTGACGGGTCGATCCCACCGGTTGACGTAATGTGAGAACAACAAATTAAAAATACATAAAAATAAAGAAATAACATATATATAATATTTTATAAAAGTTCACTCGTTAATTAGGAGTTCTAGAAATAAAGGAATAACCGCAGAAAAGCACGCAAAGATGCCTGAACAAGTCCCCTTTGTGCGTGTAGATCTTCCATATTTATAGTTGGTTAAGATATGAGCTTGTTTCCTGATTTCCTTGTGATTTGGCCTTCAATCCTTGATCATACTTTTCTCAACTCCCTTCTCTTATTGATTCACTTCCCCACTGACCGGTTAAAATCCGTTAATTACCCTTTATGAGTTGATCTTGGGCGCCCTTTATTCTTTCATTGTTGTTGATTTAGCTTTTTTTTTTTTTTTGGTTGTCTGTTGACTTTGCTTCGTGGGCATGATTCAAGTATTTGAATATTTCTTTCTAGCCTTTTACGGGTTGATATATTAAGTTGATTTTGTCCTTTTCTTTAGCTGATTTAATTGTCATCTTTCTAAGATAGGGAAGTGTAGAGAATATTATTTCTTCCCCAAAGTCATGTATCAACTTGTGGTGTCCACTAGTGAGGTTGGCTCTTCATGAGTTGACTTGATCTATTTAAGAGTCGTTATGACTCGTTTCTTTATATTTAAGAGGTTCGTATTAATACGTATATGTTAAGAAATGAAATACAAAACATAATCTTGATTATTATTTAATTAAAGAAAAAACTTGATACTGGTAAAGTTACTTAGAAGATCCGAGCTAATGTAATTGAGATGTGTTATATTTATCTGATGCCAGTCATTCCCTCACTTCATTTACACAAATGAGTATTCTATGTTTGTTTAGTTGTCAAGAGTAAATCGAAGAATATTGCGTCATCATTGTTGGGTCATCATTTGTTTGAATGGGGGTTGTGAAAATATAGTGAATCAAAGGTGGGGTTTTCATTTATTTTTTGAGTGGTGGGAAATGGGCCGCGTTGCTTTTTTTCCATTCTCTCACCACTTGCATGCAATGTTTCATTGTCTGCTGGAGTTTGCCCTGACAATACGTGTTCAAGCCTTAACCGCACCCATTGCTGCATCATCTTATAGCAATGCTAGCATATTTACAACCACATATAAATATTTAAATATATATATATATATATATATATATATATATAAAAGAAGGGGCTACCATCCGGCACGCACCCTATCCGAAATTTATAACTTTTTTAATTTTGTGATACATTGTATAAAATAAATGATACTGATATTTTTCAACTTACATTATGTGATAAGATTTTAAATAAAAAATTATTATATTAAAAGATTTAAAACAAAAAAAAATATATAAATCATTTAGTTATTGTAAATTTTTAAACTAAAAATTACAAATACTAAATAATATTGAATACGAGATATAAAACATTATATATATATATATTATGCGGTATTAATAATTTTTTATTTAAAAATTTGTGACATATTTAAAATATTATCATATCATAATATTTAGATATATAGATATAAATTATAAATATTAATAAAAAAATCTTTCATTTAAATCACATCTGCTTGATATGATGACAGAAATAATTAGGGCCGGTAATTTCGGACACGATACGGTGACACGACACGAGAACGACACGTAATAAATGGGTTTGGACCGCACGTTTAATAATTGGGTCGAAATTGGGTTGACACGTTTAATACGAAAATAAACGGGTCGGAAATAGGTTAACACGATTAACACGTTTAACACGTTTATGTTAGAATTTTCAAACTAGGGCCGGCAATTTCGGGCGCGACACCGTGACACGACACGAGAACGACACGTAAAAAATGGGTTTGGACCGCACGTTTAATAATTAGGTCGAAATTAGATTGACACGTTTAACACGAAAATAAACGGGCCGGAAATGGGTTGACACGATTAACACGTTTAACACGAATTGCCAGGCCTAAAAATAACATTACAAATAGTCTATAAGAGCGAAACCTCCCCTACATTATATTTAGGGGGTGTTTGGTGAATGAGTTTAGTTTAAGATTTTTAAGTTTCAATAGTAATTTTTTAGAAAAGATAAAAAACTTTTTCAGAAAAGATAAAAAACTTTTTCAGAAAAAACAAAAAATTTTTTCAGAAAAAAATAAAAAACATGATAAAAAAAGTACAATTTAATTTAAACTAAACAACAAACCAAACGGGCCCTTACACATTACACACATACATCCCCTCCCTCCGTTTGTGGAGATTTCAAAAAAAACAAAAAAACAAAAAAAAAAAAAAAAAAAGTGTTATTTCTTCCAGCTTGAGTGCTGTTGAAGTAGAAATTGCACAACATCAAATGCAAACTCTCTGACAGCTCCTATACATGTGAGCAAGTGGGTTTTTATATTGGGCGGCGAGTTTTGATCTTGCTACTCCTGCAACATCAGCAGGATTCCAATTTCCCACGTGGTAATGCCATTATGTGGGGGCCTACTTTCCATGTTCTTCTCTCCAACAACTGTAGAAAATATCTCTACATACCCCATTTGGAATTTTGTAAGCTATTTTGTTGAAACCCAATTTGTTGGTACTTTTTTTTAATACTAGTTTAGAACGTGCGTTGCACGTATTGAATTGTGATGAAAATTTTCATAATGTTTAATATAAAGAACTAATTTTTAGAGATTATTAAAAAATACTGATTAATAAAACAAAGTTGAAGAGTTAAACTTCATGATACAATCATAAAATACATAATAATAACAAAATCAAACATTCTAATACATAAGATAATAACACAACTCATTTGTTTTTTGTTTTTTTTTTCAAAATATATAGAGTTGTATTTTATTATCTCAAAGTTCATAAAAAAATGGTAAACCTTATAAAAAAAATCTACAATTTACTATGTATTTAAGATTGTGATGTATTAAAAAAACTTAAAAAGGAAGAAGAAAAATCAACTAACATGAGAAATTGAGATATTTTTTAGTTAAATAATATTAGTTGGGATTTTTCATATTTAAGATTGATATAATTTTAATATTAAAGGGTTTTATTTAACTTGAATATAAAGTGAATATAAATATACATTCACAAAAAAAAAAAAAGTATATATCAATATGCAGGTTGAAGTTCGAAAAAGAAAAAAAAAATTACAAATTGCTTTTCCTATCAACATGCCTGTAAAAAAAGTTATTGCTTGCCTATTATTTCTGGAAAAACTCTACTCTTTTTTCTTCTTTTTAGATGTTTTGTATTTAAAAAATAATAAATATGTAGTTATAATACGGCAAAACTGTAATTTGAATTAAATGGTCTTCTTTTAAGTTCAAGTTTCAGAACTTTTGCAAGAGCAAAACACATAGAAGGTAAAAAGTAAATGTCTGCTACAGTAACTGTAAGGAATGACCAAAAAAAAAAACACACACACACACACACCCACCTAAACGTATTGCTATGAGGAAGGACATAAAAAACAAAAAAAAAACAAAAAAAAAACACCTAAACGTGCTGTGAGGAAGGACAAAAAAAAAAAAAAAAAACACCCATATTGCGAGAAAAAAAAAACAACTCATTTGTTTTTTTTTCCCTAAATACATAGAGTTGCATTTTGTTATTTCAAAGTTCATAAAAAAAATGGTAAACCTTATAAAAAAAATCTACAATTTACTATGTATTTAAGATTATGATGTATTAAAAAAATTTAAAAAAGAAGAATAAAAATCAACTATCATGGGAAATTGAGATATTTTTTAGTTAAATAATATTAGTTGGGATTTTTCATATTTAAGATTAATGTAATTTTAATATAAAAGGGCTTCATTTAACTTGAATATAAATATACATTTATAAAAAAAAAAAAAAAAAAGTGAATATCAATATGCAGGTTGAAGTTCAAAAAAGAAAAAAAAATTGCAAATTGCTTTTCTATCAACATGCCTGCAAAAAAAGTTATTGCTTGCCTATTATTTCTGAAAAAACTTTACTCTTTTTTCTTCTTTTTAGATGTATTGCATTTAAAAAATAATAAATGTGTAGTTATAATATTACAAAACTGTAATTTGAATTAAATGATCTTCTTTTAAGTTCAAGTTTCAGAACTCTTACAAGAGCACAACAAGTAAAAGGTAAAAAGTAAATGTCAGCTACAGATGAGGAAGGACCAAAAAAAAAAAAAAACTCACACACCTAAACGCATTGCTGTGAGGAAGGACATCAAAAAAAAAAAAAAAAAAAAAAAAAAACACCTAATCGTGTTGTGAGGAAGGACAGCAAAAAAAAAACACCAAAAACGCACCGTTTTTGGCTTACAAACAGATGGTAGTGCAAATCCTTCCTCCCCCAATCTATAAAACACTCTACCCTCATCTTAAGCAGAATCTGATAAATATTGGGTGTAGTAATAATTTGAAATTGTGTAATTCCATGTTGAGTCTATTTTGGCTATTCCCTTTGATATTCCATATCATTTTTGTTTCTGAATTCATGGATGCTTTTTTCTTCCAAACTTGGAAGACAAAATAGACAGAGGAAGCAAGAAAGAAATTGGAAAAGAAAGGATAGACCGATATAGGGCTTTAATCAGAGGCGAATGAAACTATAGAAAGTGATGTGCAGAACGGAGAAGAACGCCAAGGAGCTACAACATTGAGACTTTAATGCAATGTAGCTGCAACATTGTGACTTTTATATTTGTAAGAAAAGATATGAAAGAAAATGCAATATAATATTCACTTGACAATTTAATTGCATTTTTAATCTTCCATTAATAAAAGACATTGTGATAGACGCAAGTAAAAACAAGATATATGTAAAGAACCTCAAAAGAAAGCTTATCAATTTTCTTCAGAAATTCCAGACCTAGATAGTACAAATCACCAATCCTCAAACCCAAGATGACATTTGCAAATTTAGCAGAAAACTTGGGTTTATCATATCCTACCAAGCATGATGAGAGTATAAATTAGTTATTCATAATTCTCATTATGACCAATGAAAACCAAGGGAAAAGGGAAGCCATTTGTAAATAATCCTCATCTGATGGTCCCAATTAAACAATAGGTTAAATCACAAACAATTCTTGATTCCACCTAATTGTGATTAGATGTGAAGGAATCAACATTCGAAAAACTATGATAGCTTTTTTATAAAGAAGGCTTAAAAAACATTATATTTTTATAGAAAGCTAAAACTTGGAAGCATCAGAAAAGTGATTTCATATCGTCCTTCCACCTGTACTTGATGAGCCTTTCCATTAGAAGCTCCATTAATCACTCCTTTTCGCCATTCTCAATCAACTGTAGAAAACACAATTTTGGTGAAATAACATATGAGAAATGGGATTTTCAGGATACAAAATATAAAAAGAGCACCAGGAAAAACAGGAACAAAACAAGACGAAGCGGGTTGACGAATCTGGAAGTGCTTGAACCATATTTCTGCAAATGTGGTTTTCTTGGAACTCAATATCCCTCATGTGAACGTACAATTGAAGTAATGAGATTATGATTACTCAGATGCTTCTATTAAGTTTGTTATGTTAAGTAACAAGACAACAATCATGATGAACAAGAACTTGACATTAAAGAGCACATTGTTTTCTATGAACTTATGCAAAATTAGGATTTTAAAAATACTTCTGATGTCTTATAGTTCTTGTCCAAGCAGGCTTGGATCCACATATAGATAATTATTGTTTTGAGTGGCATAAACCTAAACAGACATGTTAACAAGAACCATATAGATATAAGGGTATATATCCAAAGAGAACAATAGAAGAAAATCAACCAATCACTTCACTTCTTTTCGAAGATACGGTAGTTAGTTTAGTTGGCATGATCAAGCAAGAAATTTTCTTTCTTTTCCCTATACAAGTATAACAATTGAAAATACTATACAAACAATGGCCAATATTGCTGCAGTAACAAAAGTACAAAAAACCCCAAATCTGATAGAATGTTGCATGGTAAAAATTTTACCTTTGCTGATTTCCTATTTTGAATTTGTTATGTGGTTTAATATAGAACCTAACAACTGAAAAGAACCCTTTTTCTTTATTGTTTGTTAGTACATGAATTTAGTGGAAAATGACATACTCATTACGGAAAAAGCAACCAAGGAACCCCCAAAAAATAAATGTGAATGAAAATAAATAAATAGCATTAGGCAGTACACGGAAAATGGGAGAAAATATATTAGATAAAAAGGAGACTACCTGATGGCTGAAGATTTCAAAGAGAAATGGCAGACGATGATGAAAGACATGTCCGATTCTAGTTTGGACATATTCTCCATCTCAAAGATCCTTGGGATGATGCTCTATAAGCAATATTTACTTTTTTTGGTTCTCAAATCCCTGTGAGCACTCCTCTATAACAAATATATATAAAATAAATAAATAAATAAATAAAAACAGAGCAATAGAGAGAGCGGCAAAGAAAGGAGAACACAACCCCCCACCACCCCCCCCCCCCCCCACAAAAAAAAAGACTATCGGGAGAAAGAGCAAGAAAGAAAAGGAAGAGAGAGAGAGATAGAGAAAAGGAAGACGGAAGAGAAAGATTAAGAACGAAGAAGAAAGAAGATGATCGAGAGAGACCAATGAAAAAAAAAAGGGAAAAAGTAGAGAAGAGGGTCGCAGCAAAATGGAGGAGGAGCAGGAAATGAGAAACGGGGAAAAGGAAGAGGTAGAATGTAGAAGGGTAAAGGGAAAAAATAATATATAATTGAAAAAAGAAGAAGAAGAAGAAAGCACCATTAAAACGTATATGGAAAAAAAAAAATCCAAAAAACAATTCAGAAAACAGGACAAAATTGCTTGGAAGCCGATAATCCACAGCCAGCAGGGAGTCACCAGCAATGGCAAGAGGAAGAGAGAGAGAGACGAGTCTTACCAGAATCAAGAATCCACCAAATTCTCGTCGGGAGGAGTTTCGACTTCCCCAAAATCAACAAACGATGAGGGAGACACCAAAATGTCCCCAGCAAGCAAGATAAATCTCTCACAGATGATGATAGACTGTAGAGATTGAAGAGAAACGAAAAGAGGAAAAAGAAGGGGAAAGCACCGAAAGATTGGAGATGGAAAATGCAAGTTTGAGAGAGAAAGGAAAGGGAAAGGTAATTGGAAAAGAGGAGGGCTGAGAATGGAAGATCTGCATAGTCGAAGAAAACAAAAACAACACTCAAAACGGAGCGTTTTTGACTACGAAAAATGAACAGTAGAAATTTTTCTACTCTTTTAATATAGTTAGATTAGATAAGTAAAAAAGGGATTGGGATGTCTTCACGCTTTCGTTCTTATCATTGAGTGAGTTAACTGATCTAATTAATGGGATGACAAAAAACTTAACTCTAGATTTTCACAGTTAGTAGATCTCAGATTTTAAGAATAATTAATAAATAATTTTTCTTGTCAAATATTAAACTTTACGTACGTCACAGTTCGAATTTAAGACCTGATAAAAATGAAGATTCTAAAAAAATCTTACTTGTCACCAAACCAGCTTATTGGTACTTACTCGTTATTGTTCATGGCTTACCTACGTTTTCTTTGCTATAAGTGATGTTCTTTAGGGGGAGTTTGGCATTTGAGTTTAAACTTTAAGTTTAAATTCAAATTTTTATCTTTTTTTGAAAAAGTTTTTTACCTTTTCTAAAAAGTCAACAAAAATTATTATTCAAACTTAAAAATTTCAACTCAACCCAAACTCAACTCAAACACCAAACACCCCCTTAAAGAACTAAAAATAATAATAATAAAGAGAGTGAGAGAGAGAGAGAGAGAGAGAGAGAGGAACGAGTGATCTCATTGCATATAGCAGTTACAACAGAACATAAATTCTAGCAATTCATCAACTCACTAATTATGCCTCTGTCTTAATTTGAAAATGGTAGGATTTATTTAGTAAATATGCGATTCATCAAGTAATTTGGTTAGTAAGAATTGAAAATATAAGAGTTATTTATTACTTTAGTTAATAAAATATGAGATTTACTCAATAATTAAAAAACTTATTACTATAAAAGTGAGATTTACTAAAACGTTATATATATATATATATATATATATATAGAAAATCATGGAAACAACTTCTCAAACAAACATATTAATTTTTTTAGTACTAACTTAATGCTTATTTAGATTCTTGACCATCTAAACTCATCTAATTAATTATATGTCAAAAAATTGAAACTATTACATGTGGAACAATAAATCAAAAATGTGTTTTTTGGATAGCAATCCTATGAATCACCAAAAAAACCACATTTTAATTAAACGAGGATTCGAATTTCTTATCACTTATTTTTCAAAAAAAAGTAATAATTAAACGAGGATTCAAAATTAAGGATGCTGCTGCTTCTCTCTAAGTCCGTATTTCCTTGCCAATGAAGATTTAATATTAACCCTTGATATTTTTGGAGCAATACTTTACCTCCCATAAATTTTCCAATTACCCGCTTTGTCCTTCAGTTTTATATAGTAGGATTGAAAACATAAATTTTATTGAAAATTATTATGGCACAAAAATACTTTTAGAACATCTCTAATGAAATGTTAAATTATTGTGTCAATGATATGTTTTGATATTTGGATCAAAAAGGTACCATAGAATAGAGTGCTATTTTTTATGTTAAATTTTCCAAATATTAAATTTTATGATAAATTTGTCACAAAATATAATCAATTTCAAATTTAATATTTGATTCTTATTGTTTGTTATCTTGATTTTGTTTTAAATAATTCATTATAACATTTTCATTTTTTATTTCATTTAAATACTAAACGTTCACTTTTACGAATTTTAAAATATAATAATAACGGCAAAAATAAGAAACAACATTAAAAATATCATTATATATAAATATAAACAAGGTAATATTATTTTTCACATTATTTTATAATAAATATAGCAATGTTATAGATAAATATATTGGAGATGGCCTTAGAACGGAGAATATAGAGCCCTAGTTGGAGAGGGTTAACAATGATATGGGTTAATCGGCTTAAGTCGTCCTTTCACGCCAGAGGAAGTCAAGGCCGCTCTTCGCATGATGGCCCCTTTCAAGGCCCCTAGGCCCAAATGGTTTTCACGCAACCTTTTAGGAGAATAAGTAAATAACATTTTTTCCTCTTGAGAACCTGTAAGTGGATTTTACATGTTTTACTTTTTTTTTTTTTTGTGTGTTAAAAATAAATAAATAACTTTTTTACATAAATAATTAAAATACTGAAAAAGTACAGTAAATTGGTTATTTTAAAAAATATATTTAAAATAAATAACACATTTTAAAAATATTTGAAATAAATATTTCTGATATATTTTTTATTTACAAAAATATCTAAGATAATTTTATTGCAAATATGCTTCCTAAATAAATGATTTATTACCAACTTATTATTTATTGCAAATAGTGTATTTACAATAATATTTTTTAGATTATTTTTATCACAAATATGCTTCGTACATACATTATTTATCATATACTATTTACCATCGTCCAAAAAGTTTTCTGCTATTTATTTTTATTTCAAGAGGTTTTCTTTGCTTATTTCTCTCCTTCTCCCTAAAATAAATTACAGGTTTAAAAAATATTTGAAGTAAATAGTAGTAGATAACAAATTTACCAAGTTAATTTTTTATTTACTTCTTGCAAATGTGTTATTTATCTACTAATTTACTGTTTACCTATTAAATTTTCTATTTACCTAATAAATAGCTATTTACTTTAAACATTTTACAATCTTGCTATTTTTTAAAATATATATATATATATTTTTTTTATCAAAATGCTATTTGTTACAATTTCTCCTATTTGTTACCAACATATATAGTTGCGAGATCGTTGGAAACGAACTCTGTATGGATGTGCTAAATGGGAGAAAGTCGGCTATGGAGGTAAACCACACTAACGTTGTTTTGATTCCTAAGATCAAATCACTTAAGAAAGTGTGAGATAATTAGGCCTCATGCTATATATGTTAATAGGGAGTGAGTTGACTCTGTCACAACCTATAAATTATAATAAAATATGCTATAATGATGTAATAAATAAAACTACATAGACTAAAATATTTTCACTGTAACAATACATGCTTATTTTTAGTATGAAATTGTTCGTTTTGAATCTCATGTCTACATAGTTTTATCTTTGGATTCATCTCAAAAGGCCTCATACCATTAGGAAATAGTCTTTTTATTTATAAACCATTCTCAAGTAATATGAGATTGCACAGCTTATCATTTTCTATATAGGGATTTATGACTGCCACACTTATTATATTCCATATCTCCCTCTTCTTTCTCTCTCTCTCTGCTCTTCCACAGCCTAACTGATTTCTCTCTCTCTCTCTCTCTCTCTACTGCCATACCCTTCGCCTCTGCCTCGTCATCATTCAGATACCACCACCATGCAGCCATGATATCCAACACGAGCCTCAGATCTCAGCAGCCAATATCGGCAAGGGCGGCTTTAGATAGCAATGGCTCCGATCGTGCGGCATCGTTACAGCTCCGATCGCTTTGCCATCATTCAGCCGCAGATGAGATCTCAACCACGCTTTATTGGACCATTTCTTTCTAGCCTTTTACGGGTTGATATATTAAGTTGATTTTGTCCTTTTCTTTAGCTGATTTAATTGTCATCTTTCTAAGATAGGGAGGTGTAGAGAATATATCCTTTTATTTATTTCTTCCCCAAAATCATGTAAAAACTTAGTCATGTATCAACTTGTGGTGTCCACTAGTGAGGTTGGCTCTTCATGAGTTGACTTGACCTATTTAAGAGTTATTATAATTCGTTTCTTTATATTTAAAATGTTTGAATTGACGTATATATGTTGAGAAATGATATATGAAATCTGATTTTAATAATTATTAAATTAAAAAAAAGGCTTGATATTGATAAAATTACTTAGAAAACTCGAGATAATTTAATTAAGATGTGCTATATTTATCTGATGCCAGTCATTCCCTCTCACTTCATTTACACAAATGAGTATTCTATGTTTGTTGAGTTGTCGAGAAAAAATTGAAGAATATGGAGTCATCATTGTTTGAATGGGAGTTGTGAAAATATAGTGAATCAAAGGTGGGGTTTTCATTTATTTTTTGAGTGGTGGGAAATGGGCCGCGTTGCTTTTTTTTCCAATCTCTCACCATTTGCATGCAATGTTCCATTGTCTGTTGGAGTTTGCCCTTACAATACGTGTTCAATCCTTAACCGCACCCATTGCGGCATTATCTTATAGCAATGCTGCCATATTTACAACCACATATAAATATATAACTATATATACAATATATATATGTATAACTATTTATATATAATATATAAAAGAAGGGGCTACCCTCTAATTAGGGGTGGCAATTCGTGTCACGTGTCGTGTTAGAGTCGTGTCGATTTTTTTCTTCCCCGACCCGAACACGACCCGCGACACGAACACGAAATGAAACCGTGACACGAACACGACACGAACCCGTCACGGGTTGACACGACACGAACCGAAATTGATCCGCGACACGAAATTGACCCGCAACACGAAATTGACCCGAAATTGATCCGAAATTAACACGAAATTTGACCCGAAATTGACACGCGACCCGAACTTGACCCGTAATACGAAATTGACACGGAATTGACCCGAAATCGACACGAAATTTGACCCGAAATTGACACAAAATTGACACGCGACCCGAACTTGACCCGAAATTGACCCGAAATTGACATGAAAAAGTGACACGAAATAGACACGAAAAAAACGGGTCCGACACGAACACGACCCGTTTTTTTTCGTGTCAATTTTTCCCAACCCGAACACGACCCGCCCCCTATTTTTCCCAACCCGAACCCGCGAAATTCGTGTCGTTTTCGAGTCGTGTCGTCGTGTCGCGACCCGTATTGCCACCCCTACCTCCAACACGCACCGTATACGAAATTTATCTTTTTTATTTTTTGTGATACACTGTACGAAGTAGGTGATACTGATATTTTTTAACTTATATTATGTGACAAGATTCTAAATAAAAAATTATTATATTAAAATATTTAAAATAATAAGTTACATCAAAATTAATTAGTTGTTATAAATTCTTTAATAAAAAATTATAAATATCAGATGATATCAGATATCGGATATAAAACCTTTGATATATATACATATTATGTGGTATTAATAATTTTTTATTTAAAAATTTACGACCTGTTTAAAATCTTGTCACATGATATTATTTAAATATATTGATATAAACTATAAATATTAATAAAAAAATATTTCATTTAAATCACATCTTATTGATATGATATAATATAAATAACATTACAAATAGTCTATAAGAACGAAACCTCCCGTACATTATATATACACATTACACACATATATCCCCTATTCCTCCGTTTGTGGAGAGGTCTTTTTTTTTTTTTTTTTTTTAAAGTGTGTTATTTCTTCCAGGTTGAAGTAGAAATTGAAGTAGAAATTGCACAACATCAAATGCAAACTCTCTGACAGCTCTCATACATGTGAGCAAGTGGGGTTTTTTATCGGGCGGCGAGTTTTGATCTTGCTACTCCTGCAACATCAGCAGGATTCCAATTTCCCACGTGGTAATGCCATTATGTGGGGGGCTACTTTACATGTTCTTCTCCCCTACAACTATAGAAAATATCTCTATATACTCCATTTGGACTTTTGTAAGCTATTTTGTTGAAACCCAACTTGTTGGTACTTTTTTTTTAATATAAGTAAAAAATGGATATGGAATGTCTTCACGCTTTCGTTCTAGTATTGATCATTGAGTGAGACAATTGGTTATACTGATGGGATGACAAAAAATTTGATTTTAGATTTTCATAATTAGCAATTCTCGAACTTTAAGAACAATTAATACATAGTCTTTTTTGTCAAAAACTAAACCTTATGTGTGTCATAATTTGAGTTTAAAACCTGATAAAAATGAAGATTCAAAATAAGCCTTACTTTTCACCAAACCAGCTTATTGGTACTTACTGTTTATCGTTCATTGCTTACTTACGTTTTCTTTGCTATAAATGATGTTCTTTGAAAATAATAATAATAATAATAATAAAGAGAGAGGAAAAAAAAAAAAAAAAGGAACGAGTGATCTTATTGCATATAGCAGTTACAACAGAGCATAAATTCTAGCAATTCATCAACTCACTAATTATGCCTCTGTCTTAAATTAAAAATGGTTGGATTTATTTAGTAAATATGCGATTCATCTGGTTAGTAAGAATTGAAAATATAAGAGTTATTTATTACTTTAGTTAATAAAATATGAGATTTACTCAATAATTAAAAAACTTATTACCATAAAAGTGAGATTTACTAAAACATTATATATATATATATATATATATAAAATCATGGAAACAACTTCTCAAACAAATAATTTTTTTAGTACTAACTAAATGCTTATTTAGATTCTTGACCATCTAAACTCATCTAATTAATTGTATGTCAAAAAATTGAAACTATTACATGTGGAACAATAAATCAAAATGTGTTTTTTGGATAGCAATCCTACGAATCACCAAAAAACCACACTTTAATTAAACGAGGATTCGAATTTCTTATCACTTATTTTTCAAAAAAAAAATAATAATAATAATTAAACGAGGATTCGAAATTAAGGATGCCGCTGCTTCTCTCTAAGTCCGTATTTCCTTGCCCATGAAGATTTAATATTAGCCCTCGATATTTTTGGAGGAATACTTTACCTCCCATAAATTTTCCAATTACCCGCTCTGTCAGTCAGTTTTAAATAGTAGGATTGAAAAAATAAATATTTTCATATTTGGATGAAAAAGGTACTATCAAATAGAGTACTATTTTTTATGTTAAATTTTCCATATATTAAACTTTATGATAAATTTATCATAAAGTATAGTCAATTTTAAATTTAATAATTGATTCTTATTATTTGTTATTATCTTGATTTTTTTATGTAATTCATTATAACATTTTTATTTTTAATTTATTTAAATATTAAACGTTTACTTTTATGAATTTCAAAATATAATAATAATGACAAAAATAAGAAACAATATTAAAAATATTATTATATATAAGATATAAATAAAGATAATATTATTTTTTAACACTATTTTATAATAAGGGTGAGTTTGGCTCACCGGTTTGAACTCAAAATTCTGAGTTCAAACTCAATTGATGGCGTTTGGAACACCAATTTGGTTCGAGCTCATCATTGAACCGTTGCACAGTAAATCAAACTTGGTTTACTGTGCAACAAATCCAAGGCATCGGTTCCTAACCCCCTCGCAATCATTCCCTCCGGTAGTTTGGCCGCCATCCACTGACTACGACTTCTCCCCAGCCGCAACCATCCCCTCCGGCAGTTTGGCCTATCCACCGTGACCCCCATGAACCCAGTTACAAGCTTCATATTTCCCCACTCACCGCCGAATCGCGAGCTCGCCGGCCTCGTGAGTTGTAGAAGAAGAAACGGAAGAAGAGACGGAGCCATTGGAGGCTCCGCCGTTCTGGGCAATGACAACGGTAATGGGGACAAGGTTGCGAAGCCTAGAGGAGGAGGAGGAGATAGGTGGTGGCGGCGGCCATTGTGACGTTGTGCCTGACGGTGATGGAGGTGGGGGCGGAGACGGGAGAGAAATTGGGAAGGTTGTAGAGAGAGAGAGGGAGAGGATAGAGAATTGGGAAGGTGGAAGGTTGTAGAGAGAGAGAGAGGGAGAGAGAATCGGGAATTGGGAAGGTTGCAGAGAGAGAGTGGGAGGAGAGAGGAGAGAGGAGAGAGGAGAGAGGAGCAATGGAAAGAGAATTGGGAATTGAGAAGGTTGTAGAGAGAGAGAGGGGGGGAGAGGAGAGAGAATTGGGAAAGTTTTAGGATAAAAAAAATCTTAAAAATATTATAATAAATATTATTTTTGTGATAAATATTATATTTGAATGCTTAATAAAATTTGTATACGGAATATCTAAGCCGTTTAAATTGAAAATTTTACATAGCTGTTTCGGTCAACTGTCGAATAAGGATTATTTCTTTAGTAATTACGTAATTTTTATTGTATTTTATAGCTATGTAAAAAATATTATAAAAATTTTGATGTATATTGCTGATATGTGTTTTTATTTTAATTTATTTTAATTTTTTCATTTTTCCATTCACAACCTAATCTATAATAGAATATTAACTTTGAGTTAAACTTATTAACTCAAATTTTTTACATCCAAACATAATTTTTAACTAAAACATACGATAGAATGTTAAAAAAAATTAAAAAAATTTATTCAGCTCATTTTCTTAACATCCAAACAAGGTTCTTGTTTTTTTAATTTTTTTTTCAATTTAAACTTTTTTACCAAACACAACTCAACTTCAACTTTTTAATTTAAACTTTTTCACCAAACACTCAACTCAACTTAAACTTTTTAACTCAAACTTTTTACCAAACACTCAACTTTTTAACTCAACTTAACTTAACTCAAACTAAACTTAAAAATCTTAACTCAAACTTGTGAACCAAACGAACCCTAAATATAGTAATGCTAATAGATAAATCTATTGGAGATGGCCTTAGGACGGAGAATATAGAGCCATAGTTGGAGAGAGTTCACAATGGTATGGGGTAATCGGCTTGAGTCCTTCTTTCACGCCAGAGGAAGTCAAGGCTGCTCTTCGCATGATGGCCCCTTTCAAGGCCCCTAGGCCCAAATGGTTTTCACGCAGCCTTTTAGGAGAAATAAGTAAATAACATTTTTTCCTCCTAAAAACCACTCAGTGGATTTTACATGTTATACTTTTCTTGTATATATAAAAAAAAAACTAAATAACATTTTTACATAAATAATTAAAATACTGAAAAATTACAGTAAATTGGTTATTTTAAAAAATATTTAAAATAAATAACACATTTTAAAAATATTTGAAATAAATAATATATTTATGATAAAATTTTTATTTACAAAAAAATGTAATATAATTTTATCGCAAATATGCTTCCTAAATAAATTATTTATTATCAACATGATATTTATTGTAAATGTATAATATTTTATAGATAATTTTTATTTCAAATATGCTTCATATATATATTATTTATCATACATATGCTACTTACCATCACCCAAAAACTTTTTTGCTATTTATTTTTATTACTAGAGGTTTTCTTTGCCTATTTCTCTCCTTCTCCCTAAAATAAATTACAGGTTTAAAAATATTTCAAGTAAATAGTAGTAGATAACAAATTTACCAAGTTAATTTTTTATTTACTTCTTGCAAATGTATTACTTATCTTCTAATTTACTGTTTACTATTAAATTTTCTATTTACCTAGTAAATAGCTATTTACTTTAAACATTTTACAATATTGCTATTTTTTAAATTATTTTTTTTTGGTCAAAATGCTATTTATTACAATTTTTCCTACTTGTTACCAACATATATAATTGCGAGATCGTTGGAAACGAACTCTGTTTGGATGTGCTAAATGGGAGAAAGTCGGCTATGGAGGTGAACCACACAATCGTCGTTTTGATTCCTAAGATCAAATCACTTAAGAAAGTGTGAGATAATTAGGCCTCATGCTATATATATAGATAGGGGGAGTTGATTTTGTCCCAACCTATAAATTATAATAAAATATGCTACAATGATGTAATAAATTAAAATACACAGACAAAAATACCCTCATTATAACGACACATGCCTTCTTTTGATATGATATTGTCTGCTTTGAGCCTCGTACCCATATAGTTTTATCTTTGAGTTCACCCCAAAATGCCTCATACCATTAGGAGGTGGTCTTTTTACTTATAAACCATCACATATATCTATTCCCAAACGATGTGAGATTGCACAGCTTACCATTTTCCGTATAAGGACTGATGACTGCCACACTTATTATATTCCATCTCTCCCTCTTCTTTCTCTCTCTCTGTTCTTCCACAGCCTTAACTGATTTCTCTCTCTCTCTCTCTCTCTCTCTCTCTCTCTCTACTGCCATACCCTTCGCCTCTGCCTCGTCATCATTCAGATACCACCATCATGCAACCATGATATCCAGCACGGGCCTCAGATCTCAGTAGCCAATATTGGCAAAGGCGACTTTAGATAGCAACGGCTCTGATTGTGCGGCATCGCTACAGCTTCGATCACTTTGCCGTCGTTCAGCCATAGATGATATCTCAACCACGCTCTATTAGACCACTGTTACAATGTCAGATCACAAGAGATCTCGCACTCTTGTGATTCCGACAAGGTTGGTTTCGACAAACCTATAATTTTTTTAATTTTTTCCCCTGATTTTAGTGTTTTGTTTTTTTTTTTTTGTTGCTTTTTGCATTTTTTTTAATAATTGTTTAGTATTCCAGTAATGAAATCTATAAGATTCGAATTATTTGGCGGATATTGAGCTGGCAGAGGGTGGTTATCGATTGGTATCATAGTAGTTATAGGATAGTAATCAACTAGTGACCATCAAATGACCGGTATCATTGTGAATACCGATTGATATCATCATGGATACCAACCGGTAACTTGGTGATTACTGATTAGTAACCAATAGTTAGTTGGTTACCAGTTAGTAACTAAGTGATTACCAATCAGTAACCAGTTAGCGGAGGATGGTTACTAGTTATCAGTTGGTATCATCATGAATACTAATATGTATCATGGTGTTTGTTAGCTGGTAATGCGAGGGTATAATTGGTATTTTAAAATAAATAAATAAGTAAATATAATGTAATGTCATAACTACATTTTTTTGCAACAAATTTTTTTTTTTTGGCAAAAATCAATCTAAGGCATGAATTTATGGCATTTCTCTGACGTTTCTGAAGAGTGTCTAATTATTGGCCCATTAGTGTTTGTAACGTGGTTTACAAAATCATTAAAAAGACTTTGACTATTCATCTTAATTTAATCTTGCCTAGTATTATATCCGATCCACAAAATGCCTTTGTTCCTGGAAAGCTTGTTAGCTAAAGCATTACCTTGGCTAATTAAGTCAGGGATTCTTTAAGGAAGAAAATCGAGGTATTAGGAGTGGTTTTATGGCTTTGAAGCTAGATTTTGATCAAGACATATGACTGCATTGAGTGGTCGTTCCCAAAAGCAACGAGGAAGAAAGTTCTCCAAATAGGTGGACGGATGTTACTGTTGACTGTATTAGTATTGATATTAGTTTCCATAAAACATATGATGCTATAGTTTGGATGCGATTTAACTAAATAAATTTTTTATTTCATTGTCCTTTTATGTGCATGTATATTTGATATTTAATAAATGTCATAAAATTTCATGATTGTTAATGTGAGCTTAAATATTATACATCATGTTATATACAAGAGGATATATTTAAGGATAGCAGTCTAAAATGGTCTATAATAAACAATCAATTATTTATCTGATTAAATAATTAAAGTGTGGTATATTTAATTGAATATTATTAATACATGTCATTACCATTAAACATGGAACGGTTTTATACAAACTATAAATATAGAGAAACATGTAATAAGTGGACTATACATATTATGATAATGTAGGACATGGGCATGACTTGATATGAATCGTTGATAATTTTTGTTAAATATAGTAGATTTTAATCACGTCAACCGATAACCATATATAAAATGATCTTAATCATGAGTTACTAACATACTTTTGTTTATTCAAATATTTTGATTTACTCGATACGGATTTAAAGTATTTAATCTCATTCTTTATATTTTGAAGATACGATAAAGTAAATAGCAAGAAATGTTAATATTACAATATGTCTTCTATTCCTTTTTATTAAAGAAGCATATAAATAATTTCCTTGTGTGTTGATTCGGGGCTTGATTGATCTGAGCACTCAATTTGTTATTTGTTTCATGAATTTTCGTTCATTAGAGAGTCAACGGTATTCAGGGATAAAAATATAATTAAAGAGATTAATGGATTTTTAACTAGCTTTAATTATGAATTACTTATGAATGATCAATTTATATGTAATGGCTATATCGAATGGATGACTCTATTTTTTGAGTAATTCTAAACCAGTAATTTCAAAAGTGTAGTTCTAAGTTTTTAGTCAAGTAACTTTGGAATTAATAAAGTTGATTAATTAATTAGAGAGTCTGATTAACTATCAAATCTATTGGAGTTTGAAATTATAGGTCCATAATTACCTACATCATCCTTGTAATTATTTGATGGATTGAATTTATACTCAGTAATTATGTGATATAAAATATAAAATAGAGTGTTTACTTTTATTATTTTATAATCATAAATATTTGTTTATTATCCAAATAGTTAATTATGAAATTATTGTGTTATTTAAATAATTGAGATTATTTAAATATTAAAATTGTATGACACAGTGGATCTCTTACTAGTGGTGAGACCCACTAGAGGGCAGATTATTCTCCATTAGTTCCATGTTTTTGAAATTATATATATTTATATATAAAATCTAAACATTTATAATATGTAATTAAAAAAAAAAAGAAGGAAATGTCTGGAGAGTTTCGGAAAGCATAAACGTGATTATAAATTTACATTAGTATTATATATAATAGTACATAAGTAATATACTTTATTATATTAGTATATTATATTAAAGTTTCCAATTTCAAATATGATCTTATTTTTAAATATTGGGATTATTTAAAATTTAAGATAGAATATTAGGTAACCTATCTTGCTCTATAAATAGATTTTATGTTAAGGTAAAAGTAACTTTTAAAACTTTTTATCAATTGAAAAACCTAAGAGGGGAGAGTTCTCTTTACACTCTTTATTTTTGTCATGTGTTGAGAGTCAAAGTAAATAAACCTTGAGGTGAATCAATCCCATGGTAGAAACGTTTACTTGTTCGTACAATCAAGTGTCATAGATAAGGTGTGGAAGAACTTGAAATCAAAGGAGATGAGTCGCTTCATGATTCGAAAGAAGTTTTTCTAAGAAGATCAAGATTATTTGACCTAATCGGATGATAATAAAAAACTAATCTTCTATATTACTTTAAATTAATATAACACTTCTAGTACTTTCTCCTTTCTTGTCAATGGCTCGCCGCACGGTTGTGTTGTTCCGACTAGGAAGTTGAGGCAAGAGCGGAAGCAGATGGACTATTGCAAGGGTTGTCATGTACTGGAAGCGGTCCGGAGGTTAATTAGTCATTTATTTTTGTGGATGATAGTATACGTTCTTTACCAAAGCTAGAACACAAGAGAACAGGGTGGTGAAAGAAATTCTCCATCTTTATGAACGTGTGCCGGCCAATCGGTTAAAAGACGGACTTTCCGGGGACATGAGTGTGGAAGAAATTCCTAGCTTGGAGGGTGAAGTTGTTTTCTATTGGAGGTAAGGAGGTTCTTAATAAGGCGGTGGCCCAAGCAATTCCTTCCTGTGATATGAGCGTGTTTCGACTCCGTTCCACATCATGTATGACACTTTTTAATTGTGGGATTCTTGGCAGATCATGTGCTTTAGCAAAAAATGATGGTGCATTGGATTTTCGGGACTTGAAAGCTTCTAATCAAGGGCCCCAAAAGAGTACGTCTCTGAAATATTGATTCATTTATAATGGTTTCAGGATTTTTACCTTCTTACAATGTTAAATAAGAAGTAGTTAACAGGACAAAAATCCAAACCAATAAGTAAATGAGAGAAAAATCCTAAACATGTGCACGAAAAGAGCTATTCCCACAATTTTCTTTATTGGCCAAGCAAGGGTGAAGGCCCATGTCGGGTGGGAATGGCAGATGAAAAACAAAAACGCAGCGAAATTAGTTTTTAAAATTTTTTCGCAAAACACCCAGAATACGAAGCAATATAAAATAGTCTAAGAAAGTAAGTCTAAGTAACATCACAGTACGCTACAAAGACTTTCGTAGAGAAGGCGATCTCTGGAGCGTGAAAGGAGGGAGGAAGCAGGTTGAGATGGAAGAAACCCCCCGTTTTTTTTTTTTTTTTTTTTAACATATATTTAACAATTACTATAACCAAAGCAAATGCAGACATAATAATTTTTCAATAAACATACCACAAAGAAGTTGGAAGATTCATAATTTTGTTGGCTAACAAAAATATAACACTACTACAGAAATTATGAATAAACGACGGACTTTAGACAACAGAGGAAGCTATATATATATATATATATATATATATTTCTACTAGTGCAACTACTAATCATGCGAACACATATAATCATACCTTGCTAATTTAATCAACATGAGAACTAAGCTCAAAGTGATCGAATACGATCCAAGATAGATTTCCCATTAAGGTTGTTGCTTTGTTGAAGTTGTATGTATTCCTTGTACTTAATTCCACCATATGCTGGTGGGTGGCTCTTAACCAACTCCGGTGCTGGGGTTACCTCCGTGTCATGGGATGGTCCATTCGCAATCGCTAGAGATATTCTGGTAGAATCGCGATTCACAACAGCCCGATGCACAACGCTCTTGTACTTCCCATTGCTCAAAATCTAACCAGCGGGAAAAACAATTTATATGAGGAAAATATCAAAGCCAAATTTAGAACACACGATCAAGAGAACACCACAAAGGAATATCCTTTTTAGGTCCTAAAAAAATTACTAAACTTATTTTAGAATTTTCCACTACTATTAGGATAACTAATTAGAGATAAACAAGGTGATATATAGATCCTTCAAATATTATGAAATCATGAGAAACAGCTAATTACCAGAGTACGAGTTATTACAGGCAATTTTCGTACATGAAATAACATAACTTGAGGAAAAATTGCACTCAAATATATCAGAGTCACGCCTACTTAACTAATTTTAATTACAGCGACACCAATTAAATCAAAATCAGAATTTTTAGTTCTTTAGTGAGGGCACAAATAAAATCATGATTTTAAACTAAATTTGTGTTTAAATATGAATGCAAAATACAAAGATAAACTAATCTTTCAAGAACAAAGAAAAATAATAATTTAAGTTATAGAAGAATGTTTTCATTGGTTAGACGTAACCGAAAAAATGTGTTTAAAAGAAACATAAGGATGGAGATACGAGAATGCGAAGTGTATTGACTTTTGAGGACCGCTGATTGGGATGGATTGTTTTGTAGTATCTTCAAAATTCCTCAACATTTTGGTTGAATTATTATTTTATTCTTTATTCAAATTATCATGAATATATGTGATATGCGTTGTAATATTAGACGGGACCAGGGCAGGTATGGGAAGATTCTCACAATGGGGAATCCACGACCATGTCCTACCTCTTCTTAGACGGTAATAATGAAGGACATGCACTACAAAAGTATTAAATTTCAGTCACAATATTTTTGACACTTTCAGCCACAATATTTTATATGATTAAATGTCATTTTTAGTCACAACATTGTTTTTATTCACTGCGTGACTAAAAATTTTCCTATTACTAAAACTCCTATAGCTAAAAGTTTCAGTCAAAGCAAATTTATAACTAATTGCTTATTAGTCACATTGTTGTGATTAAAAGTAATATTTAGTCACGTAAAAATATTATGACTTAAAATTGTTATAAGAAAATGTTAATTGTGACTAAAAGTGTTTCTTTTTTTTTTCTTTCTTTTTTTTTTTTTTTTTTTTTTAAGTGGTGAGGGTTGAGATATGAAAATGGGGAGAGGTTTGAGGGCCGGAGATAGGGAGATGAGAGAGCATTCCCTATTTCGGCCCGACATGTTGTTTTCCCAAATAATTAAGATCGGTGAAAGGCATATCACTAAAATATTAAAACATCGGTGTATAGGTAAATGTAGTTTTATAGCACCTCGAGATGATCGCCAGTGTTGACCAAGAAGGAGTTGGGGAAGGAATTGACGTTAACCCACTTGCCATTGTGTTGAATCTGAAGGCCACCAATTCCATTTTGGGTAAGAAGAGTCAAGAGGCCATGATCTGAATGAGGAGGCAGTCCCATTGCTAGATCTGGCTGTGGGCAAGGTGGATACCAGTTTGCTATGAATATTTGGAAACTTGATTCCAAATTCATTGCCTTGCTTATGTAGTTGGCTTCCAACCCTAAACTCTCTGATATCCCTTTTGATATTTCCTTCACTATTTCCCGGATTCTTTTGCAGTACTCCAATGCAATATCACTGTATCAAAAAAAAATTATTGTATAAAAAAAAAAAAACATATATAAATATACAGGAATTGACTATCGTCCGGAAGTATCACCAGTGCTTAGTGGCAGAATCAGACATATATTTAAATGGGAGTGTACATCAATTTTTTCTTTTTTCTTTTAAGAAATAAAGAACGCTAACATATAGAAACTGAAGGGTAAAGTTTTAGTGGGGATTATATATGAAAATTTTTAATTTTTAATCGTAGCAAAGTAGAAAAACTATCTATTTTTTAGGTTTAAAAAAAAATTGGGGCTGGATTTGTCGATATGTATAACAATTGAAGTCAATATATGTAACATTATGCTAATGACGTGTAATATTAAGATAAATAGCGTGCAAATTTTTTTTTTTTTTTTTGTGTATAAAAAAAATTACATCCCTACAGCTACGTATAACACTAACATGCGTTATACGTTTAATTAATTGTACATAAATTAGAGTCAAATGATAGTTACATTAATTTATTAAAAAAAAAAAAAAAGGGTTACCAAATATAGTTTCACAAGGTGTTAAATAGGAAAATAAACCTATACATATATATATATATATTTGATAAATATATATATATATATATATACACACACATGAGGAATGTTAAATGCACTCTTTTGGACACTCACTTGCATAATCGCTTCTCTCAGCACTAGCCACGTGTCCCGCCTTTTCTTTTCTTTAAATAACCAAATTATAAGTTCAAAACAAGTCAGTTTTTTGCATCCATTTACAGAGGTGCCACCCAAACTCAGACAACTTTTATATCCAGCAAAAACACCCAATTTTGCAGTAACCCCCCGAAATCTTATTTATTCAGCAACAAAATAACTAATAATCTTGGTCATTTCCGAGTTGGGTTCAATGATGAAATTCTTTATAAAAAAAAAAATGTCTTTTATTTTTCATTATTAAAAAGTTTGTTGGCGAAAAACGATAGTTTGCAGAAGAAAAAGAAAAAAAAGAAGGAAGGAACAAAAAAGATCAAACAACTGACTTTATTGACCGAATCGATCTTATTCTAGGAAAAAGTAACTAATTATTGATATATTTAAAATAAAAAGAGAGAGTACCCTCCTACTCGTTCATCAAGATAAGGAGCAAGCTTGGCCTTTTTTTTTTGTTTTTTGTTTTTAATCAGTTTCAAACTGGGTTAACGACTAGAAGACGAAGAAGAAAATGTATAGTGCGACAATTTTCTTTGAGGTTAACCACACGTGGCATTTTCGTAAAAAACACAAAAAGAATAACTTGTTTTGAACTTATATTTTTGTTCGTAGGGTGGAACACGTGGTTTTCATTAAGACCAGAGAGTAAGCGAGTGAGTTCTAGCGAGAGTATTTAGCATTCCTCATATATATAAATATATATTTATGTATATATTTACAAATACACTCCCACAAGCTCGTATTGTCTAAAAATTTCGTTGCAAATTCTCTGTTTTATCCGCACATGCGCGTGCGCAAAAAATAACGTTAAATTTCCAATAGTTGAGACTATGGATTATATCAATTTTCTTGATTATGAGAAAAAACAATAATATAAGCACTTAAAATTTTTTTCATTGGATAGGCCCTAAATAGTTCTTGAATTATTAAAATATAAAGATAACGCATTATTAAATCATCCGAGCTCCTAGGGTTCTGTTAGAAATTTTTAAAAGACTAAAAGTGAAAGTGAATATAATCTTTTTTTAATGCAATGATAGTACTAGGTTTAGAATTTCCAAGGTTTTATTTATTTTTTATTTTTTTCTGACGTTCGTTGCTCTGTTACGACAAATAAACAGTTAAATACATTTGAATTAAAATTAATATTAAGAAATCTTATGGAAACAGAAATAGGACACGTGATGGAGACGGAAAAAAAGAGGGCGAAGAACAAAAACGCAAGATGTCATGAAGAAACAAAAATAAAGATAATTACGCAACCAAATAAATTAGTATATGATGGACGACTAATCAGAATTTCTAACTTTATCACAGTCACTGACAGTAATCTTTTTAATTAATAACAAAACTAATAATCAAGTGGATATAAATTAACCAAAAAAAAAAAACTCTCAATGACAATTAGAAAACATAGAGAGACCAAGAAAGAAGGGCGGCGACTTGGAAGGAAATTATAAAAGTCGAAGGTCGTGTATAAATAAAGACCTCAATAATAAATATTGGATGTAAGTTTACCATTAACCTACGTCTACAGCCACTTGCTCTTAAACTTCGGATCAGCACAAAAATATTGATTACCTGTAAGATTCAAGTTCTCAAAACCAAGCATTTTCCTTGCTTTCACAGCCTTTCATCTTTTTTTAAAATATATATAAGTTGGACATTGCTATGATCTTTCCAAGAGGACCATACTCCCATTGTAATATTTAAAAATGAAAAACGTAGCTACATGATAATTATTCAAAATAACGTGAACTTTAGGATCTTCTAGGGAAACGTTTGGAGATAGTATTTTAGAGGTTGGAGGTTGGAGATGAGTTGATTTTTGGAGTGTGAATTTGATGAAAATGAACTATTTTGAAGCGAAAAATAAAAAAAATGTAAAACATGGAAAGCATTTTGATAAAAAAAAAAAAATCAATATGGATCTTATTTCATTTCTCTCGACAATCTATACAGTTTAAAAAAAAATCATATCATTTGAACTTGAAATAACAAAGTTGTGGACTTTTAAATTTTGAGTTTACTGTAAAGATCTGGAAATGTCAATAGTGAAAAATAGTTTTGAATTAAAGAAAAATACAAAAAAAAAAAGGAGATATTCCCTCAAATACCCCCTTAGAAAAGGGTAACACCAAAAAATTTAACTATCCCAATCTATTCTTACATTTTTCTAAAATACGTGTTATTTTGAATAACTTTTATGTTAATCTTTTCAACTTTTATAGTTAGAGTATGGTCCTCCCTGGACCATAGAAAAACGTTGAAATTTGTTTTGGAGTTGCGATAAAGTACCTGAATCCAGATGGTTTGTTTGGGAAGTGAAACTGAGGATGAACAAAGACCTTGAGAAAATCCCTCCAGTAGAACACTTTCTCCTTTGAAGCATTGAAGCTTGTTCCACACCTGATCGGGTCCAGAACATCTTTTCCCACAAACTCCATCTTCTCTTCCTCACTCAGATCGAAAAAATCTCTGCACCCATCTATTACTCCATCCATCAGAGTCTCCTGCACTCCATGATTCGTCACCTATATTTACATAACACCAAACAAATATAAATAACAAAAGAGTAACGATAAAGACGTTACTTACAATCCCAACGTCTTCTAAGTACCAACTCATATGACAATGAGCTGTTATCTTTTCATTAGTTCATACTATTAATTTATGTGATAATCTTTTAAACGCTTAACAATCAAAGAACGACAACTCATATGTCATACGATTGGTAATCAAAGGTCGGGATTAAAGTTGGTAATTAAAAAAAAATGCATAACAGTAATCTATAAAATGGCTAAAAATGAAAGATTACTATGAAGAAGCCCCAGTTTTCACAAGCTTTGCCGAGTTCGTCTATGACTTTGGACCGTTGATCGGGGCTACCCGAGACGAGGAGGGAGAAATCTATGACGGGGATTTGTACTTCTGGCTCTTCAAGAAGTGTTGGATGATCATGATTGGGATCATTGGAGAAGGTATAAGAAGCGGGAATAGAAGTGAGGTTAGGTGATTCAGCTAATGATTTTATGGATATCATTTTGGACGTGGGAGAAGAAGACGTTTGGAGGGATACTTGAGTAATACCTTGAGCTAGTATTTCACCCGTGTATAGCAGAATTAGAAGGTGAAAGTGAAACGGAATAGAACGAGGAATGCAATTTATAAGGTTGCCACAAAAGAAGAAGGCTATGCGATGAAAGTATGTCTATAGGGACATATATATATACACACACACACATACATATGTATATCTCTTATCACCTACTCTAGTTAAAAAGCTCTATTTCTAAAATTTCATCTTCCTCTTTTGTCATTTTCTTTAATTATTTTTTTTTTCATTCTCTATCATGACGTCAATAATTAATTAATTGATTATAATTAATTAGTGATTGATCAATATTATTATGTAGTTTTCATAATCACAGTTTATTACTGATAAATCATAATTAATCATTGATGAACGATCATTTTTCTAAATATGATAAATTTGACCGTTTACTTAAATAAATATTTAAAAAATGTTTATTTTCTTTAATATTATTATTATTATTATTCACAATAACTTTTTTTTTTTTCAGTTCATGTACCTTAGAAAACATCTATTATTATTATTAAATTATTGTCGTTATTATACTATTATTATAATTTATTAGCTATTATATTTATATGTATATTCATCTTCTTTTTTTTTTTTTGTTTTGCTTTGGTTAAAGATATCTGTATCAATATTAAAAGGGAAGATGAGTTTGTTGATGTCCGTTTCGTCCCGGTTTCTCAAAGCGGGTTCGTTGATCTATATATTTATTTATTTTAACAAATATATAGCTTTTGAGTAATTTCTAATAACATTTTCCCGAGTTGTTGAACACGAAAGTATTATAGCCTTTCACATTTGCATTGTTTTAATATTTTTGTTAATTGTTTATTTATTTATTAATTTAAATTTTTGATTTTGTTATTAACAAAACTAATTATTTAATTTTGAGAGTTTTATTTTAAAATTATGTAAAAGGAAAGTCTTATTAGAAAATTATTTGGTAATATGCTTTTATTTTCAAATTGTTCTTTAAAAAAATGAAGAAAGAAGAATTTTTTTATCACAAAATTAATAAAATTATAAAAATCTTTTTCAAAAGAATTCTCGTTATTTATTCCACACGTGCAAAGACCGAACTAATATAAACATATATATATATATATATATATATGTATATAGAAATACAACGTCTAGTGTCGTAATGCATCGTTGTTGCCTACCTCAAGTGGGCACTGTACGTAAAAAGCTTATTGTTGGTTCAATATGATACCGCGTAATAATTAATGTGGCATAGAGGTCCGATCATTTGTGGTCAGTCGAGGTGTCAAAATGAGTCGGACCTAAGACCGATACGGGGACCATGTGGCTTGGCATTACTATTAAATAAATTCTCTGCTAAATATTTCAGGTTTAGCGCAACTTTTCATCGAAGCACGTCAAGTACCTACCACAAATATGATAAGCAGCACGACAATAACACGACTTATTACCCTTTGTTGTTTTATATTTTGTACCATATGTAGTTTATATTTTTTGATGCAACAATGAAGTGGTTCCCTATTAGAGTGTTAAGATTGACGGCTCAATTGAATACTCGGGTTTCACACGATTTTCAAAAAGCCAAGGGTTTGGCCGCTAGAACCAAAAATAGAATCTAACCAAAGTTAATTATCACGACGGTTACCAAACCGTGTAGAATCTAAAGTACGTCATGGTTTATACAGTTAAATTGTTGCGGAAAGTGGTTCTATAAAAATAATAAATAAAAAACAAAAACAAAAACAAAACAAATTATGTTGTGTTTTTTTTTTTAAAATAATTTTTCAGTGGCATATCTAATGTGTTTTATACAATTTAATTTCAGAGATGGGTACTTACCAATTAGGATTATAGAATTTTCCTTATAATACATATAATTGTCGGCTACTTTTCAATACTTAAGTCTCTTTTCCAAAGTTCTCCTTTCACTTGCGCAAGTTAATTAGTATTATTATTATTTTTTTAATTTTAAGAAAATAGGGTTATAGGGATAAAGATTGAGATACCTATATAATATAGAGGTCGATGTATCTCTGTGTGATATATTGATCCCTTACAAAGTAGATTGTCCATATATCCTGATCAATACGGTGGGGTCGACTCGAACCCAAACATTTAATTACAAGAAAGATAAGCGCCCTACCAATCTACGTAGAGGACATTAGCTTCACTTGCGTGAGTTGATTTGGCATCAAGTTGTCTTCTTTTGTTCGTATTGTCACATTCTAGGCTGGCCATTGGCAACTTTGGCCCATTAAATTGCAAGGTACACTTCCGATCCTGTCATTCAGAGTAAAGCACAATCATTGAATGCGGGGACACCAAAGCACTTATCCATTCGTGTAGTGCTGATTGGCTGCGTTTTTTGTTTCATTGCATTTGAAGGGCAACTTGGACATGTTGATGACTTACATTATTTGGACAAGTGTTGGGCTTCACGAGAAATACAGCGTAACACATACAAAAATATATTCCTCGATTTCTTTGAAGCCGACCTCCATGTCGTTATTTCACATTCTGCTTAGTTTGGTTACGCAAAACTGAAAACCACGCGTACTAACACTATAGTACAAAAAAGAGGGAATAGCCGACACGGTTTAGACGACACTTTTGATCGAACAATGTCTGAAATTCAAATAGACATCGCCTATTTGGCCAGGCGACATCTAAAACCCTCTTAACCGTTTTTCTTTTAATTTTTTAATTATTTTATAAGTTTAGAAGTTGTCTATAGTCTTAGTTTATATGTCGTGTAAATGATGGGCAATGTGTAGACGTTCCCTTGTGACGGGTGACGTCTAAAGTTTTTTTTTTTTTTTCAGTGATTTGATCCTATTTATATATATTTTAAATAGATTTCTACCTCGTTACTAGATAAACTTCTATCTTATAATAAGTAGACTCATATCTCTTTATAAGTATGCTTCTACTTCATAACTAGGTAGGCTTTTACATTGGTAGACTCCTACCTTATAGTTAAATTGGCTTATACTTAAACAAATGCTTGTATATATTTCTGTTAAGCTCTTGTTCAAATAGACTTCTACCTGAGTTTTGATTTAGGGTCAATCTATCATTGCTAACTTTTTGGTGAATAATAAAAATCTTAACTTGTACCATGAACAAATTAAAAGTTTCTTAATTTCTTTCATCCATATGTCAACCAACCAATTCGACTAATAATCATTGACATAAATTAAACTATTGTCGGTAGAAATAAAATTATCCACATTCATAATCTAATTTGTAAATCCCATCATACCTTGCTAGTTTAACCGGTAGAACTAAACTCAAAGTGATCGAATGCGATCCGATAAAGATTTTTCTTCAAGGTTGTTGCTTTGTTGAAGTTGTATGTAGTCCTTGTCTTTACTTCCACCAAATGCTGGCGGGTCTCTCTTAACCAACTCGGGTGCTGGTGTAACAACTGGGTCAAGGAATGGTTCCTTTCTAATCTGATGTTGTGCATTAAATGTTGACCTTTATGGCGTGTTGGGATCATTTCAAGGCTAAATAAGACAATTAACCAATTTTCATAACGTCTGTTGATGTCAGATTTAAACAAAAAATAAACTTATTTGCAAATTTGAACAAATTTTGAAGTTCACTCTTTTTTTCTTCCACGTTTACCCTTGTTTTTCTGATATGCTTTTCTTGTTGTAGAAAAAATTGTTTTCTGATATTTTAATTTTTTACTTTTAGATTTATCTTCTTAAATTAAGGAATCACATTATTAGTATAAATATCAATTTTAAATTGGTTAGTTGTATTAGACAGCTTTTTTCCCTATTTTAAATCAATTGATGGAGTTTTTTTATTTAATTATTTGATAAAATTTGATCTAAATGAAATTTTTTTTTAAATTTCTGAAACCACTTATGATAATAAGTTAAAAAATCAATTTCGGTAATTAAAAAAAAAACACACACACACACACACTTTTTAATACGTTTTCCTCTATATCGTGTCTCTTTTGTTTATTTACGTTAATTATTTAGTTTTTTAAAATGTCAACGATTTCCTATAATTATGAACTCAGTTATTAAAAAAGAATTGCGTGCACAACTTCTCTCTCTCTTTTTACGTTTTTCATTTGTAATTCTCTGTTTGTAATTAGTGTGTCCTTTTTTTCTTTTAACGAGGAAACAAGTGTGTCTTTCAGGATCAACATTTATAATATGTAACTTCAATAATGAAAAGAAAAAATAAATAAGAAGGAAGATAAATACAACTCATGAGCCAGAAATAAAGAATTCATGTAGTATAAAAACTACAAACAATTACTCTAATATTTTTAATTACCACTAGTAATTATTGTTTTAACCTTTTGATCACTTAATGTAGGCCGTGGATGTCAGATGAGTCATTCATATTCCAGTATCCCAAAGCAGAAGAGGTCCACAATAGGCGAAACAGAATTGTGCCTCGTAAGAGGGTTAGAACGTCAGCCAAGCAGACTCTTATTTTGATTGCCTAGACAAGGGCAAGTCCTCGAGGGTGATTGCACCAGTGGAGAATTTGTTTAGCACGTGAACATCCTTTTTTTCTCACTTGGAGATGGAAAAAAATGTCATTGTCTCATTAAATCCTCACAGGAGCCATTCTAGCTTTAACAACGTATTTCATGACAAAAGTCTTTTCATGGCCCCTCAATCCAAGAATATTTTGCAACAACTCAAGAAGACCAACATAAACGGTGATAATGGGTATCATAATCCCCTTCATTTCACCATCAACATAGTATGATCCCATTGATTATTATACTTGATAACAAACATAAACTTCAACCATTTTCGGGTCATTGATATGCTTACAAAACAGCTCATTATAATATTAACCAGACAATAACTATTATATTTACCAATAAATTCCCGTCAAGACATTCTTACAGTAAGAAAGGTAAACACTCTAAATCTATATAATTAGCACAAAATTTCAAATTGTTAATACATATTGCAAAATATTACCCTAATATCCCAACCTAGTCATTTTTTAAGATTTCAATCCGGAAAAAAAAAATTCCCACTTAAATTAGAAAAAAGAAAAAGAAAAAAGAAACAACATAAATCTAGAGAAGAAACTAATAGACAAGAAGCTGGTCTGCAACCTTCTTCAAAAGTTCATGGTAGTTCATGGTTGAAGGAGCACTAGAGGGACAACTAGTATAAAGAGAGAATGGACAGGAGAATGAGGAAAAATTAGGGTTGCTTGAGATATGGGCTGATCATTAAGGGCATTTTTGACAATTTCTATTCACCTCAGAAGTTGGATTTGACGTGACAATGCAACATGTGAAAGTCCAAAAAAAAAATGTTATTTTTGAAGTTGTTTTTCCCACATGTGTTATTTTTGAAATTAACTCATATACATACATACGTAATTTTTTTTTTCCTCAAATGATTGATTTGCATATTATATTAGAGCGTTATCAATCATAATTAAACTAGAAATTATAATATTAGGATAATAAAATTATAAACATAAATTGTATAGTTATTTTTTAATTTAAGAAAAAATAAAATTAATATAGATTGGAATTAAAATAAGTAAAATAAAAAAAGTGTGTCAAAAAAAATACACACTATTTTATTAGAAAAAATAAAATTTTCCCTATTTTTAATAATTATTATGTAATAATACAACATTAGATAAATAAAATAAGATCGATGGGACAGTTTGACATAAATATTAAATATCATGGAGTAGTTTGACATAAATATTAAATATCAGTGACATTATGATACAAACACAAAGATCAAGGGCATTTTAACACAAAAGCAAAGCTCACGGGACATTTTGACATTAAAAATAACGGAAAAACTAACGTAAACTAATAGAGGAGGCAACTTGACATATATGTTAAAGTTTATGGAGCACAACATGTACATCTTATAGTTTATGGGGTATATTAACACTAGTAACATAATTATGGAGAATTTATTAAATTTCTCGTGTATACATGTGTGTGTGTGCGCGCGTGTAATCTCATAGTCGTCGTACGCGATCTAACATGCTTTTGCCGTTAAGGTTGCTGCTTTGCTGAAGTTCCAAGTAGTCTTTATACTTCATTCCAATGTAAGCTGGTCGACGGCTTTCAACAAGTTGTGATGCTGGGCCAACAACAGTTTCAAGAGATGGTCCATTAGCTATCGCTAGTGACATTCTTGTAGCACTTTTGTTCACAACAGCTCGATGTACGACACTCTTGTACTTGCCATTACTAAATATCTAACAAGGGAGACAATGATTCTTAAGTCAAAAATAGTAAAAATTAATAATAATAATAATAATAATGCAAACAAATTCAGGAAAAAAATGATAGGAGGAGAAAACATATATGGTAAAACTTAGGAAAATAGGCAGTGTTTGGACATTTATTTAAAAAAATAGCCGAACTTTTTTATTTATTTACGAAATATGACCGGTAAATATCTAAATATTGATTGACTAATCAGGTTAATCAGTGATTGAATGATGAACATACATATTGATATCGATCGATCAGTGATCGATCATGATAAATCAATACCTTTTGGTTAATTACTGATTATTAATTATTTAGAAAAATTGATTGACCGATCATTTCAAAACCAAGACATTTTTATAATTTTAAAAATCGTCGGCTAGCTATTTTTATCTCTCTATCCCTTGTATATCTTACCTCAAGTTGATCGCAAATGTTGACCAAGAAGGAGTTGGGAATGGCATTAACATTTACCCACTTCCCATTGTGTTGAATTTGAAGGCCGGAAATTCCGTTTTGGATGAGAAGAGTCAAGAGGCCATGGTCGGAATGAGGAGGCAATCCCATTGTAAGCTCCGGCTGCGGGCATGGAGGATATAGATTTGCTACGAAGGCTTGCAAACCTGATTCAAGATTCAGGGACTTGAAGATACAATCTTCTTCCAATCCTAAACATTCTGAAATACCTCCAAGTATTCCCCTGACTACTCCGCGGACTCTTTTCGAGTATTCTAATGCAATCTCACTGCACGCAAAAAAAAATGTGCGTTAAGACACAAGCGCTTACAACTACCATTTGACGGTTAAATCTGAGTTATACCTTAGACAATTAAGGCCTTTTAGATCATAGATTTGAAAAACAAATTTGAACCGTAAATTCAAATTTTTATACAAGAAAGTACTGTAGAGAACTATTTACATAATACTCATACATAGTTACAAAACGATTATCCGAACGGGCTATAATATAAACAGACTGCCATAATCTAAAATCTTGACAAATTAATCCAATGTCAAAATTGAAAAAGTGCATTTCAACGACTCCACCACCTAGCTGTAGTTCAACCAAGCGCTTGATGGGTAGGACGACGTGATTGAAAATTAAAAAAAAAAAAAAAAAAAAATGTTAACAAAATATGGGACACCGTATTGCATATCTACTAGGCAAGTTTTTCCTTTCTTTTTTACTCTGTTTCTCTTTGTATTTCTTTTGTTGAATTTAAAAAAAAATGAAAAATGAAAAATATAACTCTGCAAATTTGGATTATGATGTCACCTATATATATTTATATCCAAGTCACGATCATATATATAGGCTGCATGATATATATATATATATATATATATACATTATTTCTAAATCAATGTTCTCTTTTTGAAAGACCCCATATTCCGCTAGGAGGAAGGAAAATATAAAAGCAAGAAATGTTAGAGTCATTATCCATTAAATTCAAAAATCATGAGCCAATTAATGGCCTTTGAATGATCTTTAGTAAACTATTTTTTGACACTATTTAAAAAGTTTTTTTTACAGTGTTTTCTCTTACTTTTCAAACCAATGATACAAACAGACTATCGAGATTGGAGTTGCAATAAAATACCTGAACCCAGATGGCCTTTTGGGGAAGTGAAAGTGAGGATGAACCAAGACCTTGAGAAAATCCCTCCAATACAACACTTCATCCACTGAAGCATTGAAGCTGGTACCACACCTTATTGGGTCCAAAACATGCTTTCCTTTGAACTCCAACTTCTCTTCCTCACTCATATCGAAAAAACCGCCACATCCGTCTATTGCTGAATTCATCAGACTCTCCGGCACGCCGTGGTTCGTCACCTACATATAAGATCGATAAACATTTAGAAAAAATTACCAAAAAAAAAAAAAAAAAAAAACCCCAATGAATGATTACAATGAAGAAGCCCCAGTTTTCACAAGCTTCGCCGAGCTCGGTGATAACTTTTGCCCGGAGATCGGGGTTCCCGGATGTGAGGAGGGAGAAATCAATGATGGGGATTTTTACTTCTGGCTGATCTTGATCAAGAAGTGTTGGATCGTAATTAGAGAAGGTGTAGGAGGCAGGAATAGAAGTGAGTTTAGGTGATTCAGCTAAGGATTTGACGGAGATCATTTTTGGCGCCGGATTAGAAGGCGTTTGTTGGGATAATTGAGGAATACCCGGAGCTATTTATTTTAACAGAGCATAGTAGACAAGAAGATGAGAGCAAACAGAACAGAACAGAACAGGGAAGTATGCGACTAAAGGTTGTTAGGACACAGGCTGAGGTTGCTCTTATCTAATTTGATGCATAAATTATATGTACATTTGTCCTTTCTGATGTCACACGTGTACGTTTGCTAAACTTCTGACCTTTTGACCTGCATCGAACTGATTCAGTATCCCCTCTTTTTTTATTATATCTATTTTTTTTCCCCTAAAACAGGGGCTATTATGAAAAAATATTTGAATGAAAACATTTGACTATGATTAAATTTTAGTTTTTTTTTTTTTTTTTTCTGATGACGGAATCTGAAAAATCGTGTGGAACGGAACTTTCTTGTTAGTAATTAGGTGGTTACCGGTCTGTAATCAATTAGTTACTAGTCGGTAATTAACTGGTAACCCTCCGGTGAAGGTGGTTATCGATTGATAACCAACTGATCATCAGTCGGTAACCAACTGATTATCAATTCTTAACCAATTAGTTACTCTATTGGTGGTCTTAACCAACTCGTTAAGGCAGTGGTTACCGATGAGAAACCCACATGCAGTCGATAACTAGCTTATAACCATGATTACTTAATGGAAGCTAAGTAATAATTATAATTAATATTTTAAAATAAATATATTAATATACATATTTACGATGTCATGATATGACATTTCTTTAAATGGTTTTTTCTTATGTGATAAAAATCAATATAAGGCATTTCTCTGAAGTTCACATAAACACAAGATTGAAAACCAGGTTTACAATAATAAAACGAGCATGATGAGAGAGAGAGAGAGAGAGAGAAAAAAGAGTTAAAAGGACATGCTAATCTTCTATGGTTCGTCCATAATGCTTGTGAATTCTAGTCGATCAGTCTATTGTCGATAAATGACTAATTGTGACAGGACAAATATAGACACATAGTCAATCAAAATCTCTCATATTTGACAAAATGAGGGGGAAAAAACAGTAAGGACGTCCACTTATTTTTTGGTTCCAATGGCAGAATTTCCACTTCGTTTTCACCCTCAAGCCAATAGGAACGAGGTTCTTGCAAGTCTTCCAGCAGTGATCGTATTGTCTACACCGGCCGCACCTAACTATTCCTTTAATCTCACCGGCTAACTGGATGCACTGTTTCTTAGACCCGGTGGCAACATATTGTCCTCGAGCGCTTCATCTGTTGTTAGACATTAATCATTATGATTACCTATGAAATGATATGTAGAAGCATATGCACCGTTGAAGTCGTAACTAGAAACGAAAGCGTGCGTACTATGTTGTAGCTCGCTGTACAACGAATATACACGGACACAACAGATACGTTCAAAATCCTACATAACCGTATGAAAGGGGCAACCAGTGTTAGCATGGCCCCATGGACATTACTATAGGCGCTCCCAAAACATTAACAAGAATGTTCATTGAAGGCCCTACGGACTAACTCTATCCAAGGACAGAGCCAGACTTTGAACTTAGTGAGGGCACAACTAAAGATAAAAATCGACGATCCATAACGATACAACATAAAATCAAAAACTAAATTTTAATCCACCAATAAAAATCAATTATATTTTGCATATTCTATAAATTTCTTTTGAGAAACCTATCCATAACAGTACTACCTATGCACCCTTCAATTATATTGTGCTATTCAACAAACAAACACGGACGCAAGAGATATGTTCAAAATCCCACATACGACAGTAGCAACTCCATTGCTCCATATACACTGCAAATTTAAAAATTTAGTTCTAGATTAGAACAAATCGTGAACTCGTTTACGTCATTTGGCTTCACGTGCAACCTGGTAAAATGGTTAGAAAATTGGCACAAGCCGGTGATCAACTACTAAAAGCATAACAAAATAAAATGGATACAATCTTTTCAGCATCACAGTTCAACTCAAACTTCTCCTGTGACCAGTATATAAGCATTGTAGGTGCTTTAGAAAAAGTTTAAGCTGCTTCTGCTATTCAAGAACAGAAATATTTTAGGTAATCTAATTAATTGCTTGTGAATTCTAGAGAAAGGATCAAGTTATTGGTCAATTATGGCCCCATCTTGTTTTTATTGACAGTAAATCTCCACGTCCACAGTAAATATCCCATATCTGCCTATCATTATCAATAATGAATTTTAGCCAGAATGCCACATAAAAACTTTATCAGTAGATGGACTACTTTATAAATTTATCGTGAATCGTGAGTTAATTACGGTCGTGCTAAATAGCTCTGTTCTATAATTATAGAAGAGTAAATTAAATAATCACGCTTAAAGTCAACTTATTACGTCAAAAAACTCGGCCTCTGAGAGATAATTCCATTCAGATCTCTTCAATCTGAATATCATGACGTTACAAATGACAAGAATCAGGTGAAACATTTTGCATATATACACATATAGTGTTATGTCTAACAGAGTCGTACTTCAGCTAACAAGAACAACCGCTAAAAGTAGCATATTCTTTTGATGCCTCTTCCATTTTCCTCAGCTTAACCTCAGTGAGAACACTTCTCGCCCATTCGGAGAAGTAGGTTTCGTTATATCCGATTCTTCCGTTCTTGAAGACCGACATACATCGGCGGTCATCCTCTGAATAGGGGCAAGCCTCGCCGTCGGGGTCGCGCCATGCTCCTTGGTGCCTCATGCCGGACCAGCTAGCGATCCAGTGGTAGACGTACTGCCCTACGCCGGCGAGTTTGAGCCAGCCTTTGGGGAAGAACTCCATCACGCTGCTGTTTCTGTCCATCAGGAACATGTTGGTCAGCTGTGCTCCGTGTGGGGATACCAAAATGTCCGTCGAACTCATCAGCTGGACCTGGTTTCAAGTACTTTTATAATTAGGATCATATATTTCATGCATATATATATATATAACAATCTGGTATGTAGTATTGCATGTCATGCGTGATTTCTAACTCTCTATTCAGAAACTTTTAACAACTAGTTTATCTATATATAATTATCTATTTAAAATTTTGTTATATGATATGGTTCATATATTGGTTCAAATAACAAGTATCAATCACCTAATTGATGTAACACGACACACAAAGATGTAACATTGAAATTTTTTTTAACAAAAATGATAATTTTTCTTTCTTTTTTCACTTTTAGTTCCTACAAATTTTTTTTAAGCTCTCTAGCTTGTCCCTAAGATTTTACTCAATTCAAGCCCCCAAAATAAATTTCTTTACTTCATCACTGATGACACATCTCATTACAAGTATATGAGAGAGGTAGTGTATAGGAGAATATCCATTTATATATATTTTAAAGAGATCATTCTTTATGAAATACTGTAGACATTATTTTTAACTATCATTTAATTACCAGATTCCAACAGAGAATTTCTTGACCAACATGCTTTCACATGCAAACTAATTACTAAAAAAAAAATTTTAAAAAAAATTCTCAGAATTTTGCTGGAACGCACTTCTAATCCATGCCCTTTTACATATGACTCTCTCTAAGTGCGATCTCACCTTCTGTCTAATTTTCTAGTACTTTTTCGCACTTATCATCACTGTCATTATTGTTTTGTTTAGGGATACCTACTTGGAGAGAGATCCTGAATAATCCCAAACGAAGGAAAGGAAAAGAAAAGAAAAGAAAACAAGTGTACCATACGGTTGTACACACACACATATATAAATATATATATCTATACCCTTATACCCTTATTTAAAAAGACTAAAGACACTAAATTCATCCTTGCCTCTCATCCCATCACGTGGCGGGTTATGAGCCGGTCACGTTATTTTTTTAAATAAAAAATTAATTTTTAAAAATTAAAAAATTTTCAAAAATTAATTTTTATTTTATTTTTTATTTTTTGTTTTGTTTTATTTTACTTTATTTATCTATTTCGTGTGGGTTATAAATTCGTCACGTGACAATTTTAAATAAAAATTTAAAATTTTTAAAATTTTAATTAATTTTTTTATTTTTTATTTTTTGGTTTTGTTTTATTTTATTTTGTTTGTCTATTCCTAAACCTGTCACGTAACAATTTTAAATAAAAAATTTTATTTTTATTTTTTTATTTTGTTTTATTTATCTATTCTGCACACGCAAAATGTATATCAACTAATATATATCAAGGTGGTTCGGAACATGAGGATCTACATCATAATTTTTCGTTAAATTCGATAGTAGTTTAAAATTATGAGTTCGGAATTATAATATACCATTGATGGTTATAAAGGCGAATTATTATTATTATTATTATTATTATTATTATTGTTATTATTATTTTGATAAAGTCATAGAAGAGACTTGTTAGTAATATTATCACAAAATGTTGGTACTTTGGATTGTGATAGAAGTATTTCATACCAAACTAAAGTCAGTAGGTGAGATAATTGGTTTTGACTACCTCTTAAATAACCGGTCGTTAGTAAAACAGTTAATGTATTATTAACTAAATCCACTCAATCAATAATAGACAAGTCAATCGATGATTCCTCAGTAAATTGTTAATTGACTTTGTTCAAACAATTGACTACCACAAAATGGTTGTTGATCATTCAAGAGAGAGAGAGAGAAAAGAGTCGAGACAACAATAAAAGCAATACTTGAAAAAGACCGTTTTTTCATGTGATTAATTAAAATCCTTTATTCCTATCTTAATTTTTTCTGCACCAAAAAAAATAAATAAAAGAAAAAAGAAACTTAAGCGTACCACTTCGCATCCCACCAAAAAAAAAAAAAAAATCAATCAATCAATCAACATACATTTTCCTCATTAATTTGATAAATTAATAAAAAACACTTGATAGCCAACTAAGGAACTAATTAAGCATGATGAATATATCAAAACTAAAATAAAGGAATAGATAGAAAAGTGAGGAATTATGTTATTACAAACATAGATTAGCGATAATATCATATCTTACTTTATTTAAAAATGTAGAGTTCAAATCTTCTATCCAAAAAAATAAATAAATAAATAAAAGTGAGGAAATTCTATTTACCTGTTCGCAGAAGCTGAGGTTATTGGAATGCGCCACCCTGAACCGGCAACCCTCTACCTTAGCACACTCCTTCTCGAATATTCCGACCACCGCGGACTCATTCCGGAAAGACCTCGGCCCGGTCCTCATGAACATAGTCATTCCAATCTCCGGCGACACCTTGCCCTTCAACTTCACCGTCCTCTCCTCCATACTCACCTCACAGTAAAGCCTGGCCTTGCACCTCATGAGATCATAAACCTCCATCCTCCTCTCCCTCGACATCCCTCCCTCGTTGTGGCGCATCACCACTGCCTCCTCGAAACAAACCGGCGTCTTATCACCCTCCCCCATCGCCCCATCATCGAACGCCTCGATCACCGGAGGCCCGTCAAAGGTGGCCTCCATCAATGCGGTCAGCCAAACCCCCATCTTCAGCCTCAGCTCGCCCCAGTGGTACAACACCCACCTGTCGGGCAGCACCGAGCAATTAGTCCTCCGGTGCCACGCCACGAAAGGGACGACGGCGGACAGGCCGTGCCAGATGTTGTCGTAGTTGTAATGGTTGTAAGAGACGAATGTAAGGCCCTTCATTAAGGTGGCATTGTAGGGCAAAGTTTCCGGCCACGCCAGGCCATAGGAGTTCCACGAGCCGTCGTGGCCGTCCCGGCCTTTGAGGCAGAGAAGCCTTCCGTGGGACGATTCGGAAGGGAATTGCTGGTACTGAACCTCGCCTTCCTCGTGATCATCATACATAGAGCTCATAAACCACGTGTGGCCTACCAGGGCCTTGTCCAAGTAGCGGAGATCCTTGAGAGGGAGGAACGTTACCGCTCGGCGGAGGTTGTCCGCCATGACATCGAGCTCCTCCGCGGTGCAAAAAGCAGCGGCAGCGGCATTGGCCGTGGTGGCGGTGGTGGTGGCCGTGGTGGTGGTGTTGATGATTTTTTGCCATCGATTTGTGAAAGACCAAGGCGGGTGCGAGGGCGAGGACGGCGGGATTTTGAGGGATTGGATGTGGAAGAGGATGAAGAGGACGGCGCAGGTGGATAAGAGGAGGAGAGAGGCTTTTGGGGAGTAGACGGAAAATGGAGAGAAGCTGCGGTGGTGGTGTTTGGTTAATTTTGTCATGACGGTTGAGTTGTTGTTATGTTGGAATGTTGATCTCTATGCTTCTGAGTTAGAGATAGAGAGAGAGAATAATATGTTGAGCTTCAAAATTTATATTTGGAAGCGGCAAAAAAAAAAGTTAGGAAAAGTTTTGGTTGATATGCATAAACTAGTTTTAAATTAGAAGGTGGACTACATTAAGCATGCGTTTGGATTACAGGTTCAAACCTAAATTTTACATATCAATTTTTCTTATTCTAAAAAATAAATAAAAATTATGACTAGTTTTTAAAAAGTCAAAACCAACTTTAACCTTAAAATTTCATCTCAAACCTGTGTTCCAAATGACCCCTAAATTTGGATCAAAATTTGAGAAATGATCAATATAGCATTACACTAGCATAATTTTATCTATTTTGGTATACATCTAAATCTAATACAAAGTGTAGAGTTCGAATCCTAATTCTAAGTAGTTAATAATAATAATAATAATATCTATTCCATTATAATGATTTTTGTGCCACTCTCAAAAAAAAATAATAATGATTTTTGTGCCATATATATATAATGGAATAAATTTCAGAACCTCCAGATTTTATGGCGAAAAGCTAGAGTGAATATTGCAATGCGACCAAGTGATAAATTAGGGGAAAAGCAACCTTATATTTGACTAATTTATGGTGGGGGGGTTCTATGCAAGTCCCATGTGATTAAAGCAAGCTTGTAGCTTGAGAGTAACGTGAACTTACTATGTAAAAACCGCATTAATTGTATCCACCTCAGCATTTCTGTTTTTACAATAGTCCTAAAGAAATTATTTCTTTTACTATTGTTTTTTTAAGATTTCTTTTAACTATATTTATATTACTTGTGATTATCTACAATTGCATGTAAATAAACACAATGACTGGAAAAGAACTCATGGACACTTATATATTACATAAAGTCCGCACTCTCTGTCGATGTGAGATTCATCAAGTAGTTACCAGTTTTTCTAATATACACATCAAGCACACACACAAAATTTCCCACAAGACAAATCGATCACAAGAGGTCTATTTATGAGTCCACATGATTCCTCCTCTTGAAACTCTTGTGATCAATCTACTCTGTAAAAATTTGTGTGTGCATGCTTTTTGTGTAACCAAAAAAAAAAATGTAAATAAACTCGAGAACATGATCAAAGCTTTGAGAACATTATGTAGAACGAAGTACAAGAAAAGGGAAGCTACCAACATATCGTGAATGGTTTGTAACGTTTGTACCACAAACTGTGATGTTTTCTCTGGGATCTTACGTACAAAAGGCCTTTTTCAAGTCTAAAGAAAACTGTTACTTTGAAAGTTGGCATTACATGTATTTCACATCCCAATGCATCTCATTTCTCTTTTTTATTTGGCTGAAAAAAAGACCTGCATTAGAGCGATGCTTTGGGTTAAAGCAACTAAATTTAGGAAAGTCAACCATTGAGATTCATTATGTACACAACATTTTGTTGTTTACATCCAATATCAACTAACCACCACCAAGTGTGAGTGTGGTGATCTAAGGGTAATAGATTATCATGATGGATCAGTGATTAAAAATTCAAGTGTTGAGTCATCTTAAAGATCTTAAATATGAAAACTTATTTTTTATCAACCTAGTACTTGATGGAGAGTGTCTAAAACCACGCACTCACGTATCGTTATCATTAGTATATTTAATGGGGCTTTAGTGGCACACTTCTCATTGAGGGTAGGACTCGCCAGTAAAGTCTTCAACGAACATTCCTATCAATGTTTGAAGGATATGTTAACATTGGTTGCCCCCTTCTCGAACTTTTCTTTCCAAACAAAATAATAATAATAATAATAATAATCCAATATATAGTAACCAAATTGCCGTTTGTTTTATTGACAAGTGCTTAAAAAATAATCATTTCAAATCAATCGTATCTACCATAATAAAAAGATGACAAATATTTAAGAATTGATATTAAAATTAATATCCGTAATACTACTCTTTATAATTATCAACAAGTCACGAGGCATAGCTAAAAATTTGATAATGATCCATCATTTTCTTTTTCGGACTAACTTTTATTCTTTATTTTTTAATTTTAATATATAAATGCATATATATATATATATATAAAACTATAAAACTGGTCGTAAACACTTCACTCCAGCGACACTGTCAAACTAATATTATTTTTAAACCAAAAAAAGTTGCAGAACTTCATTCCACCTAACCATGCGAATGATGATCTAAGAAAATGGTAAGCAATAAGAAACAGAGGCCAAGATTGACATATCATGCAGTTGACACCAGAACATTTTTTTTTTTTTTCGTTTCTTTTTTCAATACTAGTTATCAAATACGTGCAATGCACGTAAATTGTAGTTTTTATAATGTGTAATATAAATAATGTTATGAAAAATAAATAAATAAAAAATTAATTCAAAAACAAAATATAATAATAATTATCTAAATTCAAAAATTATATTTCATCATAAAATCATGATGACTTAATATTTATTACATAAAACATATAATAATATTGATTATTTTGTTCTTTCATAATATTTACAGTATACATTATGTTATCTAAAATCAAAATTTTATATCATTCTGTTGCAAATGATTATTTAAAACAACAGTAATCTCATAATATGTTTTTGAAGACAGACCACAATCAATTAAGGATATTAGAATTACCAATGAGAAAGCTGATATAATACAGACTTTAAGAGAGAAAATTTGGGACGTTGAGCTTTTAATAAGGAGAAAAAAAAAAGAAAGAAAATAAAAAAGTTGCAGGAAGAAGTATAAAAAAAAATTTGAAAAAATACAAGCCAGAAATTTAAGAAAAATGATGAAATATAAGTAAAACAAAGTAGAAAGGGGATAAGAAAAAGTTAATGACAGAAAAGTAAAATATGGAAAAATGACATGAAAAACCAAACAGTAAAAAAAAAAAAAAAAAAAAAAAAAAAAAAAAAAAAAAAAAAAAAAAACCAACAACAACAACACTTAAACAGTTTTCCCAAAAAAACAAAAATGCACTAACAAAGTGCTTATTTTACAACCAAATTTATTATTCTGTTAAATGTTAAGGAAATATAATGAAATGGAAATTAATTTTCATGCCAAAAAAAGGAAAATAATCACATAAATATTATCAAAAGTAATAAAGTAGAATGTTGAAAACCTCCTTTAATCCATTGTGAAAACTCTTTAAAAAAAAAAACACACAAGTTTGATCATGTAACGAAAAAAAGAAAACTTATCACAATTAGGTTTGATTATAGTTAAGAAAATTAGAATTTTAAGTGAAAAAGTTGAGATAGTGATTAGAAAAGAATATTTAAGAGAGAAAGTAATAAAATATTGAACTTTCAATAAAGAAATTAAAGAAAAAAAAAAAAAAAACAAAATTCTACTGAAAATGTATAAACATAAATTTAGGAAAAGACAAGTAAAAATTTGAAAAAATTAATAAAAACAACAACAACTATAATAATAATAACGATAATAATAATAATGATACTGATGAGGATAAAGCACAATAGAAGAAGGTTGGAAGAAAACAAAAACTTGAAAAAAAAAAGTATAATAAAAAGAAAACAAAAACACCAAAAGTTTTTTTAAAAAGAAAAAAAAACACATAGAGGAAAAAAAAAATAAAAAAATAAAGATAAAGGTTTTCCATGAAAAAACAAAAAGGACAGGGTAAAAAAAAAAGAAGAAGATTAACGGGTTTCCATGAAAAAGCAAAAAGGGCGAAAAAAAAAAAAAAAAAAACCAAACGGTGCGTTTTTAAACATCAAAGATGAACAGCGCAACTCTTATGCACTCTTTTATATATGTATAGATATAGATATAGATATTGCTGCGGAAGCAAAATTATTGTCAAGTTCATCCATTTTTCCCGAAAGAAAAAAAAAAAAAAAAAGAGTAAAAGTGAAGGCTTATTTTTTACTTTTCGATTATAACTCGTACAAAAGTCGGACACATTTCTTAATTTGTATCTTTGAATCGCCCTTTGTCTTGATGCGGAATGGACTGCATTTAAGTCCTTGTTTTGGTATATCCTAATAAGACAACCACAAAATCTTTGGTTTGCATTTGCCTTCCGTCTAAAAGAGCAAAACCAAGGCCTGTATGATATACATGAATCAAAAGTCCAAAGTTCCGCATTGCTTGCTCTCAATACTTTTCGCTGCATTATTATCCCCTTTCGCGTCCTTATGATCGTTATTTAGGCCTCGACTCCGCCCAATTCCCATCTTTGGTAAACCCTTATTCAACCCCTCGAGCAAAACACAGGCTTTGCACCATTTCTACACAATTTAGCATGAAATTGAATGTTTAGCACTTCAACAAGAGTAACATGACAGTTACTACTCATAAAAAAAAAAAAAAAAAAAAAATGACACAAGTTATTGTCAGTTCTACCCAACCAGGTATCATGACCTTGGTAGCTCTATCTATAGCCTATAGGTGAATCAAGATAGAAGCCGTGTGATAAAGATTACCACAATACAGAAAGGCAAAAAAAATATTGACCAACAAAAACCAAATGAAAAGTAAAAAAAAATAAAATAAAAATAAAAAGAAGTACACAAACACACACAAAGCAATAGTAAAACAAGGAGAGATGGACGGAGGAATTATTATTTGCCGAGAAAGTCACATTGAAGCCAAGAAGTCCTCAAAGAGAATACAAGAAGACCCAAAAAAATAATTAAAAAATAAAATAAAACAAACCCACACGTAAGGCTATGTTTGGTAGGCCGGAGAGAAAAGAGGAAGGAAGGGGGTGGTAGATCACCTAGGTGAGGGAGATGGAAAAGGAGGGAGAGGTCCTTTCTTGCATGATGTTGGAATGATAAGAAAGAAAAATTCATCTCTCTTATTTGGCATAGTGGTACAAGGGAAAAGAAACAATAGATTTTATTTGTAAAATGACTACTTTATCTATAACCAATGAGACAGATTGAATCTCTCTAAAATCTCTCCAATTTAGGAGAGATCAAAATTAGGGTGCTTTGAAGAATTGGGAGTGATTGGGAGTTCCTCCCCTAATCCCTTCCTCTCTTCTCTCCTATCAAACAACCATAAATGTCAAAATCCTTCCACCAATCCCTCCACCCATGTTCTTCCTTCCACTTTTCTCTCCTACCAAACACTGTAAACTAGCATTCCATTCACAGAGAGAGAGAGAGAGAGAGAGAGAGAGAGCCTTCTCTAAGGACCAAAAAAAAGCGCATGTGCATATCCAAAATAGATGCGGAAAGAAGATAACATCTGGTTGCGAAGCAGAAAGTATAAAGTTAAAGAGAGACGAGAATTTTACTGCATATTTGAATGTCATTGTCAACAAATTTTGGGCCAAAAGAATCAAGAAACACGTGCAACAGCAACAATTTCAGTAGAAAAAGACAAAGTACTACAGCAAAAAAACAAGTCGTACACATTATGGTATTCACAATACGGTTTAGACGTGGAGGTCAACTTACCTGGCTGGAAATGTAACCACAACGTTCACATGTTCCCTGCTCTGGCATTTTTGTTGAAGTGGAAATCCTAAAATCTTCTCCTGATTTAATGATGTCTAGTATGGCCCTAGGTCTGTATTAGAAAGAAACAAAGTAAAAAGTTAAACTAAATATGAAGGGTTTCAGAGATAATTAATTTTTTTAATTATACTAAGAAGTAATTAATAGCAAATCGACTTAATCACTTTTGCAAACCACAATTCCTGATAGCCAACAAGCTAACAACCTTATTCTTTCCAAATCCTTGATGAACTCCCGAGCAAAACCACGATATGCATTTGGAGAATAGATGCCTGTAATTTTTAAAAACAAATAAGTTTTCAGAAGACATTACAAGTTTGTAATGTTCAAACAAAAACTTTCCTACTAATTTCTAGGAAATTTGAATATTAAAAATTACATTCAGTGGAGAAGTAATCCAGCCTCTTGAAATAGGCGTACGTGCACATGAGGTTAAGGATTGACAATCAATTGGAACCTATGATAAAGATGACTAACAGAATGCAAGTATTACATTGTAATTGAGCGCAGCACTTTAAAAAGGATATATAACAATCTCTTTCTCATATGTGTACTTAAAAGGTTTGCATCGTGGAATTGGTCCATCTTCACCAGTAGTTATTGCAGTACATCTACCTAGCCTGCAACGAAAAGAAAGCAATTGTCCTTAGTATAACAGGAAAGTAGTACGAAAGAAATAGCAAATCAACCATGTTTACCTAGCAATATCGCCTCGTAATATGTTCAACAAAACTGTTTCGGCAATATCATCTGCATTATGTCCAGTGGCAACCTTATCCACTTTCAACATAGCTGCACCACGGTCAAGGGCCTTAAAAGATAAAGGAAAAATATGAGAGAGGGAGAGAGAGATCATTAACATACAAAATAAAGTGTGTGAGAGAGAAATCGACAAAATCTATAATAATCCTTTACAAAATGACCAAGTCAGAATGTCACAACTGGTTCGGGAAGTCACATTGCATGGCACTTATCTAAGGTAAATTTGTTTTAACTCCAGATGCCCACAATCTGATGAGTTTACGTATTTAAACGGAAATCATATTCTGTTACACCAATTCTATAATAGGCGTTTCCATTGGACAAAATTTCAGAGGAAGAGTGCACTCGGAAAAATCTGAGAATGGAATTTAAGACACCAAGCATCGAACTAAATAGTAGTTTGGTACGTCAACCACAAAATGAAGTCCGCCACTTGATAGAGGGAATAAGAAAGTGGTTATTATAGCTTATATAGGATACACGTCACGGGAGAAAATTGTGAGGGTTGTTCCGTAAAGATCATATATGCACATCATGGGTGTGAGTGCATCTCTTAAGTTAATGTGTAGGACTGTTACAAGGCAAGTTTTGGTTGCTTAGACAGCTTCCCCAATAAAACTAAGCAAAGAGATGCACGAATTTTGGGACATAAAGCAACTATGCACAACCAAATAACAGATTTCCCAATTAAAAAGAAAATACAAGAACACAAGAGAAACAGACGTCCAATGCATGTCAACCACATGTTTTTGTGTTTGGGTTTGTGATTTTCCTCTAAATCTGAAACAACAGTTCACACACAACACAGGTAGTAACAAAACAAAGGACGAACTAGGTGTGCTCAAAATGTATCTTTTTTTCCCGCAGTGAACATTGATCCATCAGTTAAATTAAAAAATTTATTTATACTCAAACTGTACTAAGAAAATGAAGTCTTGAACCTGACGACGGAAAACACCACAAAAGGTGCAATTATTTTTTAGACCAATCATCTTCACTATTTCATCCATAGTCCATCCGTACAAATCTTTGTATGAGACAACTTTTAAGGGCAACCCATACTGAAAAGAAAATTAGAATAGAAGTCAGATCTTGTAATGTTATAATAAAAGTCGAAACAAATACACATGTTAAAATAATAAACAAACTGTCAAACGTATAAGGCTTAGACATAGTTTGTTGAAAAATTCAAAGATAATAAGAACCAGCTGTACCAAAATTATACACACACCCCCTCAACATTCAAAAAGAGAAAATCGAATTACAGTTTTTTCCCCCCGTAGAAGTCACTATAAAAGCAAAACAATAGGTTACTCCGTCCATACAAAACAAAAACAAACATATATATATATATATATATATATGCTACCTGTATTTCATTTCTTTTGACAGTTTCAAGAGAATCATCCCTGTAACCAGTAATGCCCTCATCAACAGACAAGAGGAATAGATCAAGACCATAATGGTGCCGCCGATTCAATGTCGATAGTACATAAGCAAGGACAGTGGAATCTACAAAGAACATGGGAAACATAATGAGAACATAGAAATCTACGCTGTTATGTTCTACCCTTGTTGCCATCCAATAGACCTTTCAACTCACCCTCTACAGAACAGAATTACACATTGATAGATAACAAACCGAGCTTACCTTTTCCGCCGGAGGCGCCGATGGCGATGCGTTCGCCGGGCTTAAACAACTGGTTCTCAACAATAACTTGGTGAATCTCCTCCTCAAATACCTCATAGAAACACTCCCTGCAAATCTTTAGGCACAAATAAAATTCAACACAAATTAGGCATAAATAAAATTCAACACAAATTAGGCATCTTTTTTACCCGCCAAAATAACAAATCAACGCTAAATATGCTTTTTCCTATAAATAAATAAATAAAAGAAGCTACCACCATAGTAAACTGCAATAAACCACAGAAATAATAAGATCAATCGAACAACAAATTTTCCCAACCACAAAAACGAAGGAAAATTTTTCAAATACTCACATAAAGAAGCTAATTTTTTTTTTTTTTTTGTTAATCTCTCTCCAAGTTTGTAGGATTACGGTTTCCCACCCCCCCCCCCCCCCCCCCCCCCCCCTTTTCTGGGAGTTTTCCTGGGAAGCAAACAGAAGGGATTTAGGTTGGAAAAGCGATTGGAGAAGGGAAGGGAAAGTGAAATAACCTGGTCAAGGGTTTTGGGTCTCTTGACGGCGGCTCTTCGGGTGTTGCAGACGCAGCACAAGCGAGGCCCTGATGCATTCCTTGGCTTCGCTTTCGCTTCTTCCTCCATTCTCCCTCTTCTTCTTCTTCTTCTTCTTTTTCCTTTATTAGTATTTTAATTTTGTGTGCTTTGTCGATTCTGTTTGTTTGAAATGGAACTGCAACTTGTGAAGTAGTCGGAGTCAAGAGTAGAAACGACAACAATCTTAAAGAACCGACACGCAACAATGTTAAAAAATAAGTTTTTTTTTTAATTTAAAAAAAATTAGATTATTATTATTTTAAAGAAAATTAGGGGAAATGTCATTTTTGAACAGCTCCATATAATGTTACTAGCGTTAAGTAAAGTATTTATAATTTTACCCGATTAAATTTTTTAACTAAAAAGTATCTTAAATTGTAAGGATAATTTCCCATTTTGCCCCTACACATATTTTTGGTGCTCCTTTGTTCTTCTTCCTTCTTTTGTTTTTTGTCTCTTTATCCTTCCATTCTCTCTCTAGCTTACTCTCTCTCTCTCTCTCTCTCTCTCTTCCTTTGGTCTTTCTCTCTCATCTCTTCACATCCAAAGTCCGACTACCGCCGAGCCTCGTCTTTTCACAATTGTAGCTTTCTGTGATTTAATTTCAATTTTGTTTTGTTTGCTGTTGGACTGGATTTGCTGATTTAATATATTTCAATTGATTTTCTGTTTTATTGTCTACTTCATTCAATTTTGTTTTCTTATTTCTTTACTTTTTACCGTTGGTGTACTGCCTATTCAAAGGCTAGCAGATTAATGACGCTATGTAGTAGTACACTTTTCTATCCTTTTAGTAATTTGTTCGTCTGTACACTTTCTCACTCACGTGCAAATGCCTTTCTCTCTCCTCCTTTGCAGGACCTTGTTCAAGATTTTGATGAAGCTTCCTAAAGACTTTGTTTGATGGCTGAGTTTTTGGTATTTTGTTTGATTATTTTTTTTATTCTTGGTGTAATTTTGTAGTGGAATATCAAAAATATTTTAGTAGAATTCAAACAGCATTTTAGTAGAAGTCAAAAAATATTTTAGTAAAATTCAAAAAACATTGTAGGAGAATTCAAAAAGTATTCTAATAGAATTTAAAAAGTATTCTAGGAGAATTCAAAAAGCATTATAGTATAATTTGTTTTGGATTCTCGGATTTTGATATAATCCATTTTGCATTCTATAAAAATCTGTTTTGGATTATTAAATTCTAATAGAATCCTTGTTGGTTATCAGAATCCATTTTGCATTCTATCAGAATCCGTTTTGCATTCTCGGATTCTGGTAAAATTCGTTTTGCATTTTATTAAAATCAATTTTGTATTCTATTAGAATCTGTTTTGCACTCTATCAGAATCCGTCTTGTATTCTAAGTTTTGCCTTCTCGGATTCTGGTAGAATCTGTTTTGCATTATAATAGAATCCATGTTATATTTTGATAGAATATGTTTCGCATTCTATCAGAATGTAAAATTCCGTCGACCGACGATTTACATCGATGCCGGTGACCGAAGTCAGATATATCCGGCCACCTTTGTTGAAATATGAAAAAAAAAAAAATCCAACAACCGGTCAGCGACAGGCGATCAGTAACCGGTCAGCGAATAGTGACCAACTAGCAAACGGAGTCGGATATATATGAAAACCATTTTAATAAATAAAAAATAGAAGAAAATAAAGAGATAGGTGTATTTTTTTCTATTTACTAATTTTTTTTCTTTTAATTATTTAATTAAATATTATGAAATGGAAAAATAATCAACTTTACTCTTATAGACAACAAAATTATAAGGAGGTATTAAATTTAAGGCATTCTTGCAAATCACCCACTTGCTAAGAATTTGATTTTTTTTTTTTTTTTAATATTGTCGCTCCTTTTACTCCCTTAAAATCTGATAACTCAAGAAGGCATTATTTATTTATTTTTTAATTTAATTTCAATACAGATTCATTTGATAACTTGAACTTAATTTAATTATATAAACATAAATTTTAAAAGAAATTTTTATTTAAATTAAGTAAAAATAACTAACAATATCTTTTTAGAATATTATGTTCAAGTCACGGGGCAAAAAAATTAAGAAACTTGAACAAAAGGACTAACGTGTTAAAAATTATAGATTCGAAGATTGATGGTCAAGAAAAAAATGTAAGAACTAAATTGTCGTATAAGAGAAGTTCAGAGATGTTTGTAACAGCCTAAAAACAAACCCTCGACTTTGAGACTGAACAACATTCAAAAAGAATAACGTCATATTTCTATAACTTTATAGGTAGAAGTGGTACTTTAATGTTAAATTTTGTACTTCAGTCTTTTAACTAATAGTGTTAACTTATTATTATTATTTTATACTTAACTTTAATCTGATAGTCTTTTGAAATCCACATGACTTGTTTATCTACCCACACCAATTTGTTTTTGTTTTTGTTCTTGTTCTTGTTTTTGTTTTTTGTTAAAAGCTTTTAGTTTTAACTTCTTGTCTGCCTTGTACATTTTATACTTGTTCCTGCATGTATATTGTAGAGGGTGAAACCTACAAATAGTTGATCAAGAGCCAATACCTGAGTTAAGGATCGCTTGATAGACTGGTCAATCGATGGGATGATCTCACCGATCAGCGTGATGTATGAATAATAAAGTAAAAGTGATAGAGTTGTGAATTATTTTCAGCGGGAACGTGAAATAAACTAAAATTACAGTGTAAAAATTTTAATGTTTTTTGTTTGTATCTTTGTTATCTTTTTTTGAAAATAAACTAGTTTATAATATAATTTGGTTCAACTTTTAAGTTTAGAGATCAGGAAATTATTTATTTGTATGGTAATATAATTTTTTTCTTTATTTATTTGAGATTTTATGTCTAAAATGTGAAACTTAAAAATAAAAACTTAGGTTAACATTGTAATTTAAAAATAAAAATAAAAAAAACATTGTGCAATTTTTGTAATTAAAGAATTTTAGAGGAGGCGAATAAGAAAAAAATTTGCAAAACTTTTGAATTTTGGGGCCAAGATTGGCCTAAGGCAACTCTGCCCCTGAAAGTATAAAAAAATAAGTAAATAGTAAAGACATGATACGTTATAAAAGTTCACTCGTAAATGATAGTAAAAACACAATATCTTGTTCGTTAACTGATCGACCAATCTTGGCTTTACACATGCTCGAAACCTGTCTTCAACACTTTAATAATCACATCGTGTCTAGTCGAGCTTTGCACTTGTCTCGGTTCTTCTTCATTTTTTAGCTGTTGCCTTCAAAAAATTCAATTCATTTCTAATAGCAGTAAATGTTTGTTATTTACCTCCAAATGTTTAAGAACGGGCTATTCACTACAATTTTATTTTATTTTATTTTTTATTATTATTATTTTATAGTTAAACCACCTAAAGACTCAAAATTACCTGAAAGTGTCAAAAACTACTCTCAATCCCTTTCTTCATATTTAAAGGGGGGGAAAAAAATCAATTCTACCACTCATTACGTGTTTTGATGTTTTCTATTCAAGGGAGCAAAGCCACTTTACCTTTTTTCTTCCACACCATTTCTCTTCCTCCCTCTACCAAAAAATTAAATAATAATAATAATAATAATCTCTGCTTCATGTGGCAGTGGCCGAGCCGCTCTTCCCCTCTCCCTCTTCAGTCTCAATTTTCAAGCTCAAATCATCGTTCGCTTTAAGGATCAAGAAAGAAGACCTTCCTTAAGTTAGTGAAATCTATTCCCAAGGTAAAAAAATTTCCATTCTGAGACATTTTAAGGAATTTTGTAAAGTTAAGAGTTTCTAAATTGTAGCCGGAAAAAGAAAGACGGGGAGAGTGGGGGGGGGGGGGGGGGGGGGGGGGGTGGGTTATAGAATGACCGAGTCAGGATGTCAGAAGTGGTTCACGACGTCACATTGCGTGATGCTAACTGCTAAGCCATGGTAAATTACTATATTTATTTGAATTCCAGAAGCACACAATCTGATCAGTATACGTATTTAAACTGAAATTGTACTTTGTTGCAACAATTCCATTGGACGTAGTTTCAAAGGAAAGAGTGAACTCAGAAAAATTAGAAAGATAAAATAGATTCTGTGAATGGAATAAGACACCAAGCAACAAAGGAAACAGTAGTTCGATGCCTAAGCCGCCCAATGAAGTCCGCCACTTGAGTTCCGATAAACTATGCCATGCTAACTCGGTGCTTATAAAACAAAATGCTTAAATGATTTATAGCAAGTGCCAAGTGTTTCCATAACTGACTGAATGAGCAACAAGCAGACATTCAATCGATTGAAATTCTATCAAACGAAAGAACTCCTTAATCAACAGACTTACTTGCCACCTTTGTATGTCCGCTAAGTCCATATTTATGCACCGGTGTAGACATATTTTTCCCCAAACTCAAAAGAGGGAAACTAGAGAAATGAAACAAAACAGAGAAACAACACATGTAATGATCACATTGGTAGCTAAGAAACCATGTCAACTCATCAAAAGAGTGCAGAGGGTGAAAAAAAAACCAAGCAGAAATTTCAATCGGTTGCAGAAACTACCAATACATGGAAAACATGAAATGAAGCACAGAAGCAAGCAATACCCATACCAGTATACGGAATTATTTGTTATTTCTTTCCTATCCTTGCTCTTCAGATACCAAAAATCCCAAAGGGTTGGGCCTATGATTAGACTAGACTAATTTTTGTTGCTACTTTGAATATCTGCAGGGTCGGAGTTCTTCTGAATGAGAAGCAGATGGAAATCTGTGGCTCTCTCTGCCAACCCGATATCTGTAAAAGCATCCAGAAGCCTACCACAGGCAGAAACATCAAAATCTGTAGTAGTTGATTGCTTCCATTGGTCAATAACTTCTCCAACTTCCTTTAAATGTCCAAGCATTAGATATGAAGAAAGAACACAAATATAGTTTCTACTGGTCATCTTTTGGTTGGTCATTCTCAATGATTTCCATATTTGATCAATTCTTACTTTGTTCCCCAGACCGCCATATAGAATTATGAGAAAGTCGTACGTTATCCATTCTCTTTGTGTGATACCTTTCTCCGCTGAAACTAACGAATTAGACTCTGAATTTGTAAGATGACCTGTGGTAACATATAAACTAGCAAGGTTTATGTATCTCGTCCAGGTTTCATCGGAACCAGGATCAGACCTCATTTCATCTAAAATCCGTCTAACTTCATCAATCTTCAAAGTTGCGGCACATGAACTTATCCATAGATTGTAAGTGAAGATGTCTGGTGCAACTTTCTGTTGTCTCAGCTCTTCAACAACTATAGGGACCTTCTCCACCAGTCCAACTGAGATGTACATAGTCATCATCTCGTTGTATGTAACTGCAGTGAAGGACAGGTTTGAATCCTTCATTCTCCCAAAAAGATTCTCCGCCTTTTCAGTCAACTTTGCCCCAGCACAAGAGTGGAGGAGAGCAGTGTATGTTTCACTAGTTTTTGCAGTGATGGGTAGGCCTTCAAAGTAACGCTCAGCGGCATCAATGCCAAAAACTTTTGTCATTAAGTCGATGCGGATGGCGTAGTCAGAAGCAGATATCTCAAATCCATCACGGCTAACCATCCATTCTGATATCTGCAAATTTGGATGAAATATAAAACAGAAGTGAATAAAATTGGAAAGATTGGGTTAAAACAAAGAAACAACAGCAATGTGCCTAGAAAGTAATCTACTGCATGATTTAGTTTTCTCCATTAACGATTCAATTCAAGCAGAATGCAGAGCAATCATCTTAAAAGTTTACATTTATCTTGAAAGTTTCCATTGGTGAGAAGCTTATGGGCTTTTATTTTTCATGGAGGCAGGTTTTCTATGGCCCTTTCCAAATTGTAATTTCCTTTTGGTACAAATGCCAGCAGATTTTGGATTCAATAAGATGACCAAGGTGATGTGGAAAAGTTTGGTTTTGGCACCTGCTGTAGTGTAGGTAGGACCAATCGGTTTAACTTTCCAAGAGGAGCTGGACATTGTTTTTCTTTTCGAAAAAGATAAATATGTAGGTTCATTGTCAGCTTCGTTGTAAAGACTTGCCTTTTTCTTTGATTGTATTGAGTTCGCAAGATGTAGCGGGGAGTTGATTTATTTTGGTTTTCATCTTTTCCATTTTTCCTTGAGGACTCCTTGTGTCATTTGGAAGCTTTACGTCAAAGAAATTCTAGAAACTAGAACTCAAAACAGCCGTTCCAACAAAATCTGTATCAATTTTGAAGATAGAATCTGTGTTTGTTTTGTTTATACTTGTGAGGAAACGAGTCTAGCATGAGAAACCTGTGTAGTTACCATGTCTTCTCGGAGACTCAAATAATAGCAAACCTCCATGTTTATGCTTATCCACATTTGATTTACACACTTGGTTTACATACGAAAGCAATGCAATCATGTCAGAAAATACACACACACACACACACATCTATATATTCTCATGTAATCTCTAGGTTGCTTTAGGAAAGAGGGGAAAAAAAAAAAAAAGCAAAAGTTGCTAAAAAATTTATCTTCAAATTAAGAGGTTTAAGCATTTTGAATTCTATATTAAACCTGTGTAATCATGTAAGACAAAAATCTATTCTCCTAGATGCTTTGGAAAAGAGAAGCAAATCGCAGAAGTTTCAACAATGTTGTCTCTAAATTAAGAGGTTTCAGGTGCTATGCTTCTACCAAGTAAATAAAGAATGAAATATACATATATACGCATATATATATATATATATATATATATATATATATATATAAATGTAAAGAACCTCGAGGGCGTGCTTGTAACGTTGAGACTTCCTGAGCTCCTTGGAAATCTGGCGAAGCTCAGAGATGGTAATTTGGTTGCCTTCGCTAATCCATCTCTGAATCACATTTGTGGCGCTTCGCTTGGGCAGTCTGAGTCTAAAGATTCTGCTTTTGAGGTCGTCGTCTTCCACGGCGTGGTTTTCGACGGGATCGCTTCTCAGAGCACCCGAACAGAACATTCTAGAAACTTCGCCCTTGCCGAAGGAAGGAATCTCCGCCACTGAGCCGATTTCTCTGCATCTCCTGATCAGCTCCACAACAATTTATCAGCGAATTTCAATCAGGATTTTGACTGTAAAAAGGGTTTCTGAAAATATTTGGTACGAAATCAATGGTATATTGAAATGGGAAGTTCGGGTTTTCGTTTCGGATTCTGCGTTTTCTCGGCAACCAAACAAGGAGAGGAGGAAACGCTAGAAGTGTGAGGTTTTTGACTGCGTACCGTGTGAAGGTGAGGAAGGAAGTGCGAGACGCCATTGACGAAGTTTGGATCCGGTTGGTTCTTCTTCTTCTTTGTAAGGGCGTACCAGACGAGCTGAATTCAATTTCAGCATGAATTCTGCGACTGCGAAAGCTCCACTTCTGACTGAAGCTCAAGATTAGGTCGGTCTAGCATAGTTTTATTTTGTTTGATGAATGAAGTCTAAACCTTGCGCTCTTTCTCCTTTACCCTGTTTTTTTTCTATTTCTTACCTACAGTTAGGGGTGCGCATCGGATCGAAACTAGTTTTTTTTTACCGTCCATTATTCAATCCAATTGTGAAAATTTTATTTCAAATACAACCAAATCTAATTCAATTTATTTTTATCATTCAATTCAAAATCTATTGGATTGCATGATTAGATTATACTTATCTTTTCATAACAACTTATTCACATTTTGTAAATATAAATTTACTTTCCAGTGAGTCCATTCATCAAAAAACAATATATCAAATTACCCAACATAGTAAATACCACATAAACTAAAAATTTTAAGTTTTTTTTTTTTTTTTGTGTGATTTTCTTTTTCTTTTTTTTTTTTAAATGGATATTGATTCTTCTGAATTTCTGAGAGAGAATATAAGGTAATGGGTTTTTTCAAGTCTCAATAAAAGGGATTAAGCTGAGAAAGGCAAAAAAAATTAAATGTAAAAAAATAATAAATAAATTGAATAATATATTATATAATATATAATATTTTTGTTGACGTGTTATTTTTAAAAGTTTGTATCTTGTGTAAATTAGTGTTTGGTGAATGAGTTTAGTTTAAGATTTTTAAGTTTCAATAGTAATTTTTCAGAAAAGACAAAAAAAAATTTTCAGAAAAGATAAAAAATTTTTTTAAAAAAAGACAAAAACCATGATAAAAAAAGTACAATTTAATTTAAATTAAACTTGTGACCAAACAGGCCCTTAGATTCCTATTTCTTCGGAGATATTTTATAGAGTCAGTTAGTGTATGTGAAGATAAATCCAGACACTGACTTGGAGGGTTTGGACGTTGGTTTTGAGGTGAAAAATCCCAGAAATATTCCCAATCACCAACATTTGAATTTGAATTTATGCGATCATGAAAGCAATTTGAATTTGGATCCTGATCTTCCCAGAAATTATCTTCACGTCTAATCAACTCCCCCTGAAGATGATTTTTGGAAAAAAAGATTGACTTTCGAAAAAAGTGTCATCACGTGAGACAAAATAACGACATTTTTCTGAAGAATAGCAACGATACCCTTTTTGAGTGGAGGAATACCCTAAGACACACATTTAATAGAACGAGGATCAGATTTTCCTGAATGTGGATCATGAACATGAACAAAAGCATAACAGCCAAATATTTTGAGATCTAACTACTAAACAGCCTAGAATCAGGAAACAATTGTTGAAGTGATTCTAAGGGTGTTTGATATTTAAGAACTCTAGAAGGCATACGATTGATAAGTTAACATGTAGTGAGAATTGCATCTCCCCAGAATGATTTCGGAATATTGGAAGTAAATAGCAAGGAACAAGCAACTTCTAATAAATGACGGTTTTTTTCGTTCTGAAATCCCATTTTGTTGAGGTGTACTATTAACACAAGAACTTTGATGAAATAAACCATTTTGCAAAAGAAAATCACCAAGAACAGAATTAAAATATTCAGTTCCATTATCAGTACGTAAAATTTGAACATTTTCATTATTCTGAGTTTTAATCATGGAATGAAAATTTTGAAAAACTTGTGCAGTTTCATATTTGTTTTTTAATAGATACATCCAACAAACACGAGTACGATCATCAACAAATATAACGAACCATCTTTTATTACAAATGCTCTTAACACGAAATGAACCCCAAATATCACTATGAATTAAAGTAAAAGGTTTTGACGCCCTATACGGTTGGGGAGGAAAAAAAACATGCTGATGTTTGGCAAGTTGACAAATTACACATTGAAAGGAATCAGAAGTACGAAACAAAGTCGGGAACAAATGTTTCAATACAAGAAATTTAGATGCCCTAGCCTACAATGCAAAAGCATTATTTTTTGAGTGCGTGAGAGATTGGAGGCGGCATCCACCATTGTAACATGACCACCATGGATGAGTCAAATTATCATTCAAGTCTAATTCAATAGTGTTTGGATATTCAATTTTTTTTGAATGGATTAGATTGATTCAATTGGATACATTGGATGACTGGATCTTGTGCCCAATTTTAATCACAGTCTTCTAAACTTTTCTTATTTTAATTTTTTTGAAGGGTCATCTAAACTTTTCTATTTGTAAGTCAATGGTTACTTTTTTCAATATTTTGTAAAATAATAATAATAATAATAAATAATCAGATAAAAATTGGACACGATCTAATCATCTGAGTTTTATTTATAAGTAAAGTCATGATTAAATATTTTTTAAAGGGAAATCATACTTTATGAAACATATTTTGGAGGTAAACTATACTTTCATAAAAAAAATATAAAGTCATCAAAAATTGATATAATATTGACATAGAAGCCGTTTGAGTAACAATAAAAAAATTTGTATTAGTATGATGTGTAAAATTAACATTTAGAGACCAACATGAAAATAACCTTTAGTTTGGAAATAAATGATTTAGTTTAGCCTATATTTGGTAGAGTGGGGAAAAAAAAAAGAAGGGAAGATGGAGGAGGGATTTAGAGAGAAAAATGAAATCTTAAGTTGTTTGGTTGAGTGGAAAATGAGAATGAGTTAATATTTTGCTAGTTTTCAGAAGAGGAGGGGGACGCGCCGGGATTGGGGAAGAACAGAACAAAACAAAGAAGAACAAAGATCCAAAAAATGGGTTATAATTTGGTTTGATTTCACAAAACTTGCAGATATGCATTTAGTATATATTTAAAAGAAAGATTTAAACATTTTAAAGGTTTAGAATTTCAAATCAGGGTTAGTCACATCCGAATCGACCTCCTTCTGCTTCGTCTTCTTCTTCTTTATTTCCCCACCTTAATATCACTTTTTTTTTTTTTTTTTTAATTTCTCATCTCTTTTCACCTCATTTGATGTTCTACCACAACCCTCAAATTTATCACTTGGTATGCTTTAGTTGTGGTACTAGTATAGCTCTCTCTTTTTTTTTTTTTTTTTTTTCAATTTTTCTCTTACTTTTTTTTTTGGTAAATAAAAGATCTAGTGATGACCTCGTCATTTCCCGTTTCATAGCACCATGCAGGTAGGGTTTACACTCCCTTGAATTGATAGGGAATGCCAACTCATCCACCTATAAGTTGGCCTATCAATTTTTCTCTCACTTAACTATGCAACATCAGCTCTGTTGAAAGCTAGAAATGGTTTTTCGGGTTGGGTAATTGTAGTATGTGGTGTAAAGAAAGAAAAGGCTAACACTTTTTTTTTTTTTTTTTTTTTTTGAAAGGGATAGATAGACTAAGGATGAAATGATAAAGAGTAGACTAGGAAAGTCCAAAGGTCCAAAAATTATCTAAATCATCTCCTTAGTAACGCATCTCCTTAGTAATGTATTGTTTAGGATTTTGCCTCAAATGATAATCAAACAAATTTTAAAATTCAATGAGATCTTAAGAATTATTGAATTCACGTAAACTTTCTCTAATTAAGTAAAATAACTAAGTGATCATCATTATGTATTCAGAGTGTTCAAAGAATCAAAAGCAAGATAAAACCAACTCAATTATTAGGCACACAAACAAGAACAATATTTATAACTTTTCAAAAACCAGATTCAATTTCAACCAAAGTCTTATCAATATCAGCATTTTCATCATCAAACCCAAAGAAAAAAATTAAAAATAAGAACACATACACACTTTTTTATTTTTTACTTTGTTTAAAGCAAGTGAAAGTTGTTTTTTCCTTTTTAATTTTTCAATTTTTTACTTTCCTTTTTAATTTTTAATTTTATTTCTTTTACTTTTTTTTTTTTTTGAATGAAAACTCATACCCCCAAATTTAAGATCAACATCATCCTAAATGTAGCCAAAAAAAAAAAAAAAGAAACTTCACTGGTTTGCACTCGAAGATGTTGACTTGTAAGCTTATAATTGGGTTGCCGAAAAACATGTGAAAATCTCATAACGTCGAACACCACACCCCCCAATCCCCACCCCCACAAAACCACCAATAATTATGTAAAAACCTAGGCCACACGAATAAACAAACCATACCAACAACATAACAAAAGGGGAAAAATTTTTTTTTAAAGTAAATCAAAGAAAGGAAAAGATAGAAACATGGATTGCCTTCAAAAAAGTGCATGATTTATATTTTTGGCTTGACTATCGGAGAAAAGCTCATCAAAAAGTGGCATTCGCCCATAGAAATAGCATACATCTTCACATACAGGTCTTGATTGTAAATGTCCTCAAGCTTGACATGATACGGACATTTTTGGCACATGTGACCAACGTGACTTACCTTCGGTGAATGTGCTTGTTGGGTATGTAGGAGTGATGCTAAAGAAGGCGGGGGAGGTTTTGGCGAGACCAGATCTTGAAATATGTTAGCTTCGACGATCACCGTTGGAAAAATAGGTTGGGAACCTAAGACTTTTTCTTGTGATTCTTCTTCAATAAACAAGTCTTGTTTCCCTTTGTCACCTAGAGAATCCTCTTAAAATATCTCCAAGTGCTCCTCACTCGGTGTAGTCTCCTCAAGGTGGCATTCATTCATGTTGACAATTGGAACATCTATGGTAGAAGTATATGCTATCAATTCTCTACGGTGCTCCACCATTGCCGCCATCCTTCTCATGGTTGCTAATGTTCCGTCTTGCCATTTATCCATCTTCTCAAGATAATGAATGAAATTTGCTTTTTAGTCATATCAATGATTATGCCCGGCCATCTCTTCCAACAAACAATATATCCAATTATCTCTCAACTAGCATCTGCAAATTTTTTGCATATTTGAACAAAACCTTTTGTTTTTTGTTTTTTTTTTTTTTTTTTGCAAGACAATGCACTTTAGTGCTTAATTTATTCGAGACATATTTAACTCCTTAATGAATTTTCAATAAACCGAAAACCATTTGTAAATGGACATGTTTGATTTGAACAGATTGCAGAGTTAAGGACTGAAGAGGAGAGAATATATATAATTCAAAAGTAGAAACTGAACAAAATAGATAATAGAATTCTTCTCATATTAGTTTTGCCTCTACGCCAACGTCCGACAGAAACAGTGGCGGAGCCACGTTCATACTTGTGGGGGCGCTCATATTTTTTAAAAAACTTATTTTTTTGGCCCTGAAATTTTAATAAAATTTCTATCATACTCTCATTTAATAAAAAAAAAAATTTCGACTGTTCTCTTACACTAATTTTGAGATTTTAGTTTTTACTTCTAATATATATGTAGAATTCAGTTATACAACCATTTTATAAAAAACTTTTTTACTGTGCCTACATTTAATTGTTAAAATATTTAATCACGTCCTGTTTTTAGAAAAAAAAAAATTTATCTCTACTTTTTTTAATAGGGCCCCACTAAACCAATTTTTTAGTTCCGCCCCTGGACAGAAAGATAAAATGACTAAACAAAATAGGAACTAACATAACATTCATAAATTACGAAGAGTGAAATGCTTAAACTCCTATGGATCAATTGATTAGCAACACAAGCCTCTTGGAAGGTGCTGATCTTCTCCATATTTTGCAGTGGTATGAACAAATATCACTGCAAGAAATAGAGCAAAGAGTATATCTTAATACCAGTAACTCGTGAATCGCTAAAACGTGTGATAGACAAATAAGGAAAGATGGGACAACCCACTGCGAAGTGATTCTTAGTACTGGAGAATACAAAAAGCTTTCATGTAGTTGTGAAATTCACTTCAGCATCAGAAGAAGCCTTCTTATATCCGCTTATCTCTCTAATTAAATCAGGTTGCGAGTCATAAGAAGAAAAGTCGACGGTCATCTTCTTCAAATTTTGCGCATTCTTGAGAATGGACTCTATCAGCTCTAATTCATTGGTTTTTTCGCTAACAACCTCGATTGTTGCAAACTTCAGATTATACAGAAAGGGAATATCTTCCAATTCCCTACTTCTGCAACCAACCTGCTGTTCCAAAAAGTACATCAGCAGAACAATCAAGAAAGGTAACTCCTACGAAAGGGGATTTATACAAGACCAAATCATAACTAAACGTTCACAATTTTTATAGAGCTTGATGAGAACTAATAATTTATACATGTGCAGTACTCATGGATATAGTAAGTTATCGTATCCTACCGAAGAATTTTCTATCAAATGCTCAAAAGAAAATACTAAAACGCAGCATATTTGAAAGAGGTGAGAGAGAGAGAGAGAGAGAGAGAGAATGGTAAAAGAATATACCCCGTCCTCACTCTTATTACTGCAAGTTTGTATTTTTCCATTGCCTATACAAAGCAACTGTAATTTCGGAGATCCTTTTAGAAAATATGACAGAGGAGACCACCCTATGGTAACATTGGCATCTGTAGTCCATATTCTTAATGCTAACAAATCTGCGAACAGAATTGGCGGACAACCAAGCTTAAGCAGGTCCTGCAACATTATTGTTAAGTTTCATTGTCATGTCAAACGTCGAATAACTCAAAATTTGAAGCATGTTTTCCGACATTCAGAAACCAAACTCCACTGATAATTCCAAAATCGCAACAACATCATAATCAATGTGATACATATAAGCAATTCTGATAAAAGAAGACAATAAATTTTTTGATGTTACTTACCTGTACACAATGATGGTAGAGAGCTAGACCTTTACTGCTACGAATGGCATGAAACATGTTCCGATTAGCGGAACTTTTGTCACTAAAGGGCTTTAGACAAATTTTGGATATTTGCAAATTCTTCATGCTCTCTGCAACCGACAGATTCAAAATATTTCCCTTCCAATACAGGACTTTAAGCTTGGGAGTAGAAAGTTGCAGTACTCTGTTAGTAGGGGAATCGAAACTCCAATCCAAAATCATGAGTCGAAGCATTTCAGCGGACACGTGAAGATGCAAAAAGCTATCATGAGGCGACGAAATAGCCAATTCTTCAAGAGAAGAACTGGTGATGACGAGGCGAGTCGTCCCTTTTATGTCATTGACCTGTAATGTCTTAAGTAACGTGCAACATGATGAAATCCAGTTTCCAAAGGACTCGTCGATGCGAACAGCTTTCAGTTTCAACTGCTTCAGAGAAGACATTGATTGCAAAGACGGAGTCTTGATCAGTACACCAACGCCATAGTGATGGAATGACACAACAAGAATCTCCAATGCCGTCGAACAAAGAACACTAGAGGGCAACGTGAGATATCGTGAACCGCTCTCAAGGCTTAGTTTTATAACAAGATACTTGACATTCAACGAGACCGCGCTGTGCAACCATGAGAGAACACGAAACTCTTCATCGATTAGCGGGTACCCGTGGATGTAACAATGTTGAGCATCCGTCCCTTCGCGAAGGAAGCGAAACCGTTCGATGTAGTCCATTAGTGCTGCTCGTTGAGCTGGATAGCGCATGTATGAAGGGATGTCGAAGTTCAAGAACGGGGTGGATAAGCATAGTTGTCTACATCTTTTGGACACAACTCTCAGTCGAGACATGTCTTCCATGGAAAGAGATGAAAGAATTACATGCGCGACGTCGTCGGGAAGATTGCTGAATATGTCCATGCTAATTGTCGTGGGGGATTAATTTTGCGGAATTTGAGGATTTAATAAACTTACCTTCAGAGAAGAAGAGGAATTGTTTCTGAGTGCTGTTGGCGGAGGAAGAAGAAGAGACTTCTTATAGGAATAGGGCAAGAAAGGGAGAGAGAGAGAGAGAGAGAGAGAGAAAATAATAGATCATACACTTCAAAAATAATCCAATGATTAATACAATATTATTTATCAATAAAATATAAATACAGTTGCTGTCTTTATTATTATTTTAAAAAAATTAAATCAACAAGAATCTATAATCTTCTATAAAACAAAAAACAAAAACAAAACGAGAGAGAGAGAGAGAATCTGCTATTAATTTTTTAATAATTAATTCTTTTAAATTTTAATATTATACTTTTGATAAAATAAAATTAGAGATACTAACATGAATTAAAAAAAAAATTTGTTAAGCCAAAGGGAATCTATATTCTTCTTAAAAAAGAGAATCTGTTATTAATACTTAAATTCTAATATTATACTTAATATTATATAGTACTTTTAAATTTGTGGTTACATATATAACCTTAGCATTAATTACATGACTAATTCTATTAAAATGTGAAGAGTTCAAATTCATTCATCCTCAATTAAAAAAAAATTACAAATTTTGGACCCATTTGAAATAGCTTTTTAGAGGCTTCTTTTGGATTCTTAAATAATCTAAGCTGATGTCTTGCAAAAATATTTGATACGTAAATCAGGAGTTACTTTTACATAACTACTTCTTTCTTGTGCAAATTTTAGTAACTGCCGTTAACAATAATATATAATTTTCAACCTACCTATTTAAGTTATTTCTTTTTTTTTTTGAAAAAACTATTTAAGTTATTTCTATAACAAATAAACAAATTATTTAGTTTATTTTTTAACTTTTGTTTAAAAATTACAAATTGTTTACTTTCCAAAAAATAATTACTATTTCTTTGTAAATTAAAAAATAAAAACTAAAAATTTATTATTTATTATTGCATATTATAAATAAATTATCGCAAATAAAAGATGGTATATCAAAAAAGATCTGAATAATATCGTTATTAAAGAGTCCAGATCTGCTGTCCTATTTTCTGTCTCAAAGTTTGTCCCCTCAATAATGTTTTGACAACTTATCAATTTACTCAATAATTTTTAATATTTAATATTTTTTATATGGCTAAATTCTTAATTCAGATGATGTGGCAGTGGATACCCAATGAAATAAAAAATATGAGACAATAAATCTCCACTCCGCTGTTTAATATTTTGTATTGCCTAGAAAAAAATTTGCATTAAAATATCTTATTACATATGTAGAAAATTTGTACGAAAATATTTGTTAAATAAAAAAGTATGTCCATTTTAATAATTACATGTCTACACAATAATTTTATTTGTAGTTTCTCAAGCACCTAAATTCCACGTTTGCTATTCACAGCAACTTGGGAAAAAACAAAAACAAACAAACGTCTACTTGCTTGTGAACATGATAACTTTAAACTTACAATAGAGCTATAATAGAAATTTTTCGCAATATAGCAACGCCAAATTAGCCCTGAGTAACACATCAACAAGAAACAAATGGTTACCGTGAAAAGGGAGTTTTCGCAAACCTTCAAAGTTTAGAGAGACAACTTGATACTTTTTGATGTTTGGGGGAATTAAGGTTTTTTTTTTTTTTTTTTTTTTTTTTTTTTTTTGAAATGGGGAATGAAGTGACATTTATTATATAGTTTGGGGAGTATTATAAAGATTGTTTTTATAATTCAGACATACCTTTTAATTTGAGTTATTTCTCTACATCGTACTATGTTTTCAAAAACTATGAAGGTATTTTATCACTCGTACAATTTGTTAGATAAAAAAACAAGGAGAAAAAATATCCTTAATTAAATTAAATTTATTTCTGAATTTTTAAATCTATGTCTTGTGTAAATGAAAGTTCTCTTTTACACTATTCAAAATTTGGTCAAGTTATGTGTCCTTTTATGCTTTTTAACATTTATTCTTACTTTTTTTTTTTTTTTGTCTTTGTTATTCCTAAATTCTATAATTTTAAATGTGTTTGACTAAAACTAATTTTTCTTCTAATTTGTCCCAATTGAATTATTTTTCCTTAATTTATCGCCGCCTTCTTCTTTAATTTGTCTTTTCCTTAATTGGTTGTCTTCTTCTTTAATTGATGATATATCGGCATTCTTTGCAACAGCTGCTGAGCCTTATGACGTGGATGGTTTGGCAGAGATCAAGCATCGGGCCATGCGTACAAGTTTTAGTGTATATAATTTTTTTTTTGTCTTAAAGGCTTTTCTCTTACATCACTTAGCTAAATATTTGCTTTTTTTTTTTTTTTGTGGTATAAATATATGCTTAACTTCATATCATACAAGTTTTGTTATAAAAGTTATCACAACAAATATAAACATAGCAACTGAAAATTAAGGTTAGCATTAAATTTAATATGGGTCATTAATTCCATGCGAGTACTTGGGCAAATTACATAGAATTTGGATGTGAAAACAGAGGTGAAAGTAAGGAAAGATGTAAAGAGGTGATAAGATCAGACGCATAAATTAAATGGCTCGGGCGAGGGGTTTGTTGGTTCAAGTCTTGTTGTAGCATGAAAATTTCTATATGCATATGAATCATGACGTTCATTCCGTGGTTACGTTTCAACCTCAATTATGAGAACGCCAAATAAGATCTGCTTAGGAGTATTGGACAAGAGGGAGTCAGTTAGACCGCATAACCGACATTGTTAGCTATTTTGGCAACATTGTGTATTGTGCGAGTCATGATTTCATGTTCATCATATGCGCTTTGACTAATTTCATGATTTTCGAACCAAGTAGGTGAGGAAAGGAATATTTAATGATTAAGGAATAACCAAAAATTTTCTATCATTACTCAGAATCTCACGTATTCATTAATTAACATAGACGACTCTAATTTAAAATTATAGCATAATTTTTAACGACTGATAATAAATAGTATATTTATGTTAATTATACACAAAAATACTGAAATCACCCATACAACTCCTTTCTTCTCTCTCTTCTCTCTTTACTGTGATTTTCTCTCCTCGACATCACCGGTATCGTAAAAATATGTTATAATTTATTATCTTTAAAAAACATGTTATAATTTTTAAAAATACCTAAATAATATGTTTATATGCTATAATTTCACATCAATTAATGGAATAATAAATTATCTATTATAAGAATTATCTACAGGGTTCCCTCAGTCTTTAGTACAACAAACTATCCTCATATGATGGTATAGAACCTCCAAGGTTTCTCAACTCAAGGCTTTTCATGTTATTCTCTTCTACTTTGAACAAGCGGATTGTGAGCACTATTTAGTTCTTGGCTTGATCTGTGTTCTCCTTCCAATCCTCAATGACAAAGGTTTCCTTGTGTCTACAGGGGAAAGACTATGGATCCTAGATGGAGGCCGAATAGAATCTGATCTACGAGATACCTATAAGGGTCTTTATATAGCGCTAGGTCTGACACTGCAGGACGTAAAATATCATCCATGTCCCTTTCCCGCCTGTAGAAAACACCATTACTCCCTTGGGGGGACTGGCACGCACATCCCTAGAGCCATGGATGTCCTCTCTTGCCTGCTCAGTGCAGTGCATGTTCCTACTGCGAAGTGATTCTTACTGGAGAATACAAAAAGGTTTCATATCGTTTCGAGAATTCACTTCAGCCATCAGAAGAAGCCTTAATTCTCATATCCGCTCATCTCTCTAACTAAATCCAGTTGCGAGTCATAAGAAGAAAAGACGGTCATCTTCTTCAAATTTTGCGCATTCTTGAGAACGGACTCTATCAGCTCTAATTCATTGTTTTCTTCGCTGACAACCTCGATTGTTGCAAACTTCATGTTATATAGAAAGGGAATATCTTCCAATTCCCTATTTCAAGTTTTGCGCATTCTTGCGTCATTGTTTGAACATTTCAGTTTTTCCTCGACACATAATAGTACATGTAACCTAAGAGTGTGTTTGGTCTCAAACTCAACTTTTCTATCTCAAATTTTGTCTTTTTCTTCAAAAATCTTTGTTTTTTTCCCAAAAAGTTTTTTGTCTTTTCTAAAAAGTCAAAAAAAATTTACTATTTCAACTTCAAAAACTCAACTCAAACTAACGAACCAAACGAACCCTAAATCGGTTTAATAGTCCTGATCTGTTTTTGAACAAAAATTTAGAATGAAGGTTTCTTGTGGCCTGCAAAGACTTCGAAGTTCCTGGAATTTAAGAAATATAGAGACTTATGTCATGTTCATGTCGTAACCAAATTTAGGGCAGCATATCACATTCTGAGTCTTGGTTTTGTTCAAGTCCAATTCTCTTTCTTTATATGGCGTTTTTTTACTGGAACAATTAGTTTGGGTCTCGGGTTTATTTATTTATTTATTTAACATTATTATTATTTCTGTGCAATATACTTGAATGTTTCTGTTGGTTTAGATAACCAGTGCAGGATTTTGGTCACATGACGAGACTGAACCTGCTGGGACAGATATTCCTGACGTAATACCTGTATCAAAAATCTTTATAGGTTGTTATTCAGAAGACTACCAGTTCTTCCTCGTACTATTCAAGTCCCGAATCAGTACGCAATGAATTATTTATCAGCTTCTTAAATAAGAAAGAATGAATTCCATTTTGTAATATTAACATTTCAGGCTACTTACTTCATCATATCTCAAAAATATAAGAAATATCTTCAAATACAAGGAATAAGATTAGATACTCAAATCCGTACTGAGTATATCAAAAGATATGATTTCATAATAGGAGTCTGTTAATAACTAAGGATTAAGATCAATCTATAAATGACTACCGGTTGACATTATTAGAATCGGCTATATTTAACGGAAATTATTAGAAATTCATATCACATCATGTCACATGTCCTACCTAATCACATTATGCACAGTACACTCATTAAATGTCTCTTTACATTAACGGTTCAGATAAGACCATTCAATTATTAATAGTAATCACATGCACTAGTAATAATCAATTAAAGATACCACATTATAATTTATTAATTATTATGGACCTTTTAGATTATAATCCTTAAATATTATCATCTTATATATAATACTTATATACAATATTTAAACATAAATAATTATGAAATTTTATGATATTTATTAAGTATCAACTATACATGCATATAAAAGTATAAAGAAATAAAACATTTATTTATTTAAATCGCAACAAAAACATAATATCATATGATTTATGGGCATCAATCCCAACAAGTGACTCTTGAAGAGTGAGTTTTAAACTATTTACTATCCTGAGGGTCTATATGGTCGGAAGAACTACTTTCCCCATCTATCTCTCTAGGGTTTTCCACGCCTTTTGGAAATGTTTGAGTAGAATAATACCTTATCGGTTTCTATCTCCTTGCATGTTTTGCAACTTTTGTCATTCACAGCCTTATTTACTAAAGAGTTTGACACACATATAGCAAGTAAGAAATTAAGAGCATGACTGGCACTTCTTAAAAGTTGCTCCTGACTTCTCGAGTACAAAAGCTTTATATGAGTTTTTATAGCATTTTCAAAAGAGTACTTTTTCCTCGAGCATATTCAGTACAAGTCAGAGCTCTTCTAAGAAGCTTTTAAACTTGCACCAACGTTTTAAGGAAAAAAGAACAAAATAGTATTTTTGAAGAGAATAATAGTAAATTATAACATAAAATTTTAAACATAGTTAAAAATAGCATAATCAAATCTATGACCACACAATATAAAATAAAACCTCTTGTCCTTCCTCCCCTCACTCTCTCTCTCACTTCTCCTCTCTCTTTCTCTCTAATATGAAACTATGCATATAAATTTGTTAGTAAAAAATAACCGAAAATATTTTATTTTCTAGGAAATCCAAGGATTTTCTCAAAAAAATATGTTATAATTTGTCATCTTCTAAAAAACATGCCATCAATTTTAAAAGTACATATGAATTATACTATTTGTTACAATTTCCCATGTTTTAATAAGATTTTATAAACTTCATTTTAACACTTTATTGCTTATAATAATTAGAAGATTTTGAATACCATTTTTATTCTATTAAGCAATTTTTATTGCTTTCAGTCCCAATAGATATGTTTTTGGCAAGTTGTTTGCCTACCGAACAAGCTAGGCACTGAAGAGGCTTGTGTTGATGGTCATTTGCTGATGCTCTAGAACTTAAAATGACAATTACAGATGACAGACAGAGATAAAGATTACTAATATTTATTTTGCATAACAGCTCCAAAAGAATTTCGTGTTACACATAAAGTCATATAAAATTGCATGTTAATTAACTAAAAGTTATTGACATTTAAACAAAAGGTTATATTTGCGTAATAGGTACCACTATCGGATACTATTCCAATATATAAATATAGTAAGTATTTGTCTAAAAAGTTAAAAACTCAAAAGAGCCCTAATATAAATAAAATTCAACAGCCAATAAGCAAAAAAGCCGAGATAAAAGTGAAATTAAAAGAGAGAGAGAGAGAATAGAAAAGCAAAATATAAACTCGGATAATATCCGTAAATAACTTTCCCAAATTAACCCTTACAAGACTGGTTTTTGGAGCTGAAAACTCGTATATTCAAAGAAATCAATGGTTCAATGGTTTTTCTTCTTCCCCCAACCCCACCCCCAAAGTATAGAAATCAGTTACAGTACTACTTATACAACCTGTTTACTATTATGAATTTCTCTTCTAATAGTTCAACATATATAAATGTATTTGGACGTTTCTTTGTCCAGTTACAACTTTCAGTCATTTATTTCGTGCTTTTGGTTTCTAAAAGCCGTCCCAACTATACAACGTCCAGGAGACCTCGAGAAAAAAATCCAGTAGATGCTTTGACAGTAATATTAACTGATTCGTGATTATCAAAAACCAGTTATTCATTCATAATTGTCAAATAATCACTATTACAAAATAATTTGGAAATTACTATTTACATCAACCTTGTTGACACATATTATTGAATTCCATAGTTCATATTCTCTAGCTCTTATAGATATAAGCATATATACATATACACACACACACATATAAGTATATTTATATAGATGACTGTCTTTCAAATTTAGCTCGCACATAGGACTCCACCATGCCATCCCTAGTTGGCAACTATAGATATTAGGTACAAAGAATAAATGGCTGAATATTTTCTAATATTTCTCATCTTTTGATTTATATTTAATTTATGAATTTTCCATCTTCTACAAATATTAGCTTCATTTTTTCTACTAGTATTTAATTTAGATGTCAGGCAGGCAATCCAAATGCAATAATATTTAGGTCAGTCGGGAAATCACCTTTTCTTTTAACACCATAACATAGTCACCTCCATTAGCTGAGCTTGAACTCTCTTTCGTCTGCGTCTGAAAATATTGATAATGAAGATTTAATTAGTTCTAGAATGAAAATCACCTTTATAATTCTTATTTCTTATCCTATTTAATCAGATGTAATAGTTTTGAGTAGGTATATATGTATTTGCAATGTTATTGATTCCTATTTTCGTGTTCCAAGTACTTATTAAACTCCGTATAAATTACTCTGATAATAAGAAATTTTGGAACATTCATAGCTTTTTTTTTTCCCTTTTTTTGTTTTTTTTTTTTTTGTTTTTTTCCTTTTAGTTGGACTCTCTATTTTGAAATTAAAGTCTTCATCTTAGTTTTTGTATTTTTTATAAAATATCAATAAAAATTATAACTAGTTTTTGAAAAGTCAATCAACTTTAACTTAAAAATTCTATTATATAAACCCGTACTCTAAACACAAGCCTAATTTTTTTTTTTTTGATTTATTTTGTAGTTATTTATTTTTGGTTTTTATTTTGTAAACTCTAGATTGCTTGATCTTGGATGAGATTGGCACTTACTAATAACCTCACCCCATAGAAAACATAATCTAGGAAACATTATTATTTCTATATCAACGGTTAAAAAAAAAATGTAACGTGCAAAGTTTTTTTTTTTTCCTTTTATTTTATTTTATTATTATTATTATTATTTTGGTTATGCAAATGAAGAGACATGACACAGCAAGGATCAAACCGATCTAACACATCCCAACTAAACTAACAATTATAAAACTGATCATTCCATATTCCACATTCCACATTCCACAATCTGTAAAGTCCAGTTGAGGATCTATATACCTTTTGTGCATTAATGAAGACAGCAAAGATGAAAAACAATCAATGCTTACAATTGTATTATTAATATCTTTAGGTTATCTATATTAATGAATTACTAAAAAGAGTTTTATTATTAATTAAGGATTATTTTTAAAAAGGGTCCAAAATTATCACCCAATCAATCTCATGTTGGTCGTGACTTTTTAATTTTACATATCACATTACCTCAAACTTTTATACTTTTTACACAAATAGCCCCTATAATGTCTTTATTCCATCAAAAACTAAACTTAATTAAACACATTCAAATCACATGAGCTTAAATTGATGATAAAATTATAATCAAACATTTTTGGAAGAGAAACATTACCTCCAGAATATCTTTGATGACTCTATATATCTTTTATAAAAGTACAATTTACTTCTAAAATATTTCTGATAACGCCATATATCTTTTATAAAAGTACAATTGCTTCCAAAATATCTCTTATAGAGGTATAATTTCTCTCCAAAAATGTTTGATTATGACTCTACCTATAAGAAAATGTTAAAATTTAGTCATGTAAAAATGTTGGGACTAAAAATGTTATAAGAAAATATTGTGACTAAAAGTTTAGTTTTTAGTGTGAATTTAGGTCCGGAATAAAAGCTTAAAAATGTGTGTGTGTGTGTGTGTGTGTGTGTATGTATATATCGTACCTTAATATGAATGTGGTAGCATTCTCTCTCATCACAAACATGAATAGATGAAGCGCTCAAAATGCGTATGCCTTCATCTTCAATACTCTCAAGTAAGTTTGAGAAAACAATATTATTGGTTTCATCTCTCTTCCTGCAAATTTGTAAGATCAACTCACCCTTTCTAACTTCATTCACTGAAACTGTTAGAGCTGCTTCACCTTCTGAAATAATATCTGTCTTTTTGTTGACAAGTGACTGTCTGTTTTCAGTAACTGATAGCAAAGTATTCTTCTTGATAGTTAGTTCTTTGATTTCTTTCTCTAGCTCCGGAATGTATTCAAGAGCTTTATCAATTATTACTGGCGCAGTCCATCTCTTCTGTAAAAGTTTAACAAAATATATATATCATAAGTCTTCAATCACTGCATGTGCTTTGCAAATATTTCAAAGAATTGCGGGCATCATTATCGATATACATTTATATGAACATATTTTTAGTCTGTCAAAGTATCCTGAAATCCATAATAGAAGATAAAACCATGTTAAGTGTTGATTGATGTGTATGATCTCTGTTTACGATCTTCTAATTAATGTCCATACCTTTGAGAAAAGTACAAATAAATTTTTTAACGAAACTACGAGAAGGTGTAACTATTGTCAAGTCTTAAGGATACACTTCAACTACGTTGACGTCTATGCAAGAAACTATCCCACACCAATATATTCACTCAAATTTTATTTAAAGAAAGTAAAAAGTACAAAGAGATCTTAGGAAATCAAGGAAAAAACATGAAAAAAAGCTGAGTAACATAAGCTCTCTAAAAATAAATAAAGGATTTTCTCATCTACACTCATGAACTTTAGGGTTGTTAATTCCCAATTTGTCCCAAACTTTAAAAACTTTGTTAATTTAGTTTAACTCCTTGTATTATAACTTTTATTCGTAACTTGCTAAAAAAGGAGAATTAGTCTTATAATTGAACTCAGTCTATTAGGATTTATGTGAGAAACAAATAGAAAAAGAACACATTGTTGCACTTAACTCACTTTATTTTTAATTTGTTTTTAACTAAAATTATAATGGAAGGGGTTAATCCGTGGTAGGCTAATTCAAGTTTAGGGAGTACAATGTGAGATTTTAAGTATAAATAAACCGAAAGTTCATGAGTATAGATGAGAATAATCCAAAAGTTAGTTAAAAAAAAAAAAAAAAAAAAACCAAACCTAAAACCAGAAGTTGATCCCAAATTAGGAGTAAGCCTAACATGTATTAAATGAGGTAAACCATTAATGAAGATGCAGAAAATGGGTTGACCTTTGATGCTTTAGAAATTGGCAGCAGAGAACCAAGGGCAACATAAGATCCATGGAGCTTCATCCTTCTCACTCTCTCCTTTTCATTATGGTCTTGTTTCTTCGCAAATGACTCTTCTTCCAATTCGGTTTGAACTGCCCTTTTTTCAGTTTCCAAATCCTTGATCTTGGATTTTCTCTCCCTTGTCTTAAAGCCAAACTCTTTTCCAACCAATCCTGTTCCTGTCCTCAAACGATCCGAGACGTCTGTGGTGTTTTTCTGCTCACCAAGCTCGTTACCAATTACAGACTCCACCGGAGAAGGGTAACCGTTGTGAAGTGTGGTGCTGTCTTGTTCAAGATACATGTTCGGATCATATGAAGATTCAAGAAGGGTGGTAAAGCTATTGCCTGGTAGCCCCTCATTATTAATGGTAGACGTTTCTGCGAATACTGAAATTCCTTGCTCAAGATCAAAAGGGCTAAACTCAAAGTGATTGTCTTTGTGAGTTGGTGCTATAGTACTACTGCTATCTTCCAGCAGCCACAATTCATCAAAAGCTTCTAGGGTGGAGGAAACACTATTTTCTAGGCATAAAATTGAACATGTAGTTTAGTAAAATATCAATATCTTCAAATCTGTAATACGGATATATATTTATCAATGAAGAGAGGAAAACTAATGTAAGGAAAACGTAGCACTTTCCAACTAGGTTAACTATTAAACAACTCATTGTATATCAATCCACATTTTCGTTTGAAAAAGGAAAAAAAAAAAAACTAACAAAATGATTATAAGAATCCAACCAAAGAGAAAATAAGAAGTCAATAATGAAACGAAAATAAAAAAAGAAAATCTACTCAATTTTTATTAATAGAGTTCAGAAAACGCAAGCAAATGGTAAAAATTTGCATGATTCAATCCTGCTTTATTTACAAATTTTATCAATCTCCAACTTCGAACACGAGGAATATAATAACTACCATCATAAGATGAACATAAATATATATGTATATATCTATAAGAGATTCCCGAAGCAACAATATCTTAAAAACACAAAAAATAAAATAAAATAAAAACAACAACCACAATGTCTTAAACACCACATTGATCAGCACATGATATAATATATTTCATACCTTAAAGTCCAAGCTATTCTAGGATAAACATTGATTACCATATATAAAAATCTACAACATAAATCTAAGAAGCAGTTTAATCTTTTGTTAGTTTTTTACCATATAGATATACACAATAATTTTTTATAATCATTTGTGTATATAATATACACAATAATTATGATACACATAGACATGATTTATCAGAAACCCTACTTTAATTAGGAAATCTAAATTTCCCTCCCGTATTTTGGAGGAGCAACATTTCATTATAATTACAAAGAAAAAGTAAAATAGAGAGAGAGAGAGAGAGAGAGAGAGAGAGAGAGGAAAATCAATGAAATAAAGTAATGATCGCAAGCACAGAGCAGAACTGATTAGGTACCTCCCATATTCATGATCAAGTTGCTTCCTAATTATGCAAGTAGATGTAAGGGAAATAGATATAGATCGTATTTATAGAGTCAAATTCTAACAATCAGAAGTCTCCAATCTGATCGAATATTGAGATGTTATAAATATATATATATACACACACACACACACACACACACGTATATGAACTTTTATTTTTCTACAGATGCAATGAATGTACTCATCTAGAAGTCAACGAGTTACAAATGAAAAACGAAAGAACCTATCTAACTTCAATCGTTTTTTCATGTTTATATTTTTTTATTTTTTTATTTTTTTCAGGAAAAAGATAAACACAAATGTGGTCACCTAATATATCCAAAAAAAAAAAAAAGGGTCACCGAAATAAAGTATTATTTTATCATTAGTTAACATGGTATTACCTTCTTCACAACCAATTCTAGAGTACATTTTTCTTCTTCTTTTTTTTTTTTTTTTCCCTTTTCATGATTACATTTTCGGAATTATATTCTATATACTAACTTCAATCCTAATTGTGGAGTAAAAACCCATATAATATATGAGTTCACGTTTTTTTTGTAAATAAATATTTAAAATATTAACATATTAATTGATTACGTCTATCAATAAAAAAACGATTTATTTTAAAAAAATACCAGTTCAAAAGAAGTAATAAAGTGAATAAAGACTTACAGAGAAATGGGTTTGCCTTCCTTCCTTGAAACTACTAAATACATGGTTAAGAATACCATGAAGAAGATGAAGAAACACACGGTTTCAGACTGATTATATGTTCTCTAATAAGTAATTGAAGGACAAAAAAAAAAAAAAAAAAACCCAGAGACATAGCGTCTTAGGGACAAATCCGTACACGCAGTTCCAAATAATTACGATAGTGGGTGAAATTTTAAGGCGTGCCTTTATATTTTTATTCTGAATAAATAGTTATTTGGCCTGTTGTAGTACAACAAATAATACAATGCAAGTACATTGTTGAATGGGTGGAAGTACAAGTATTTTACCTTTGTACTTCTTATTTACAGGGACAAATTCGCCCTGTAAACTTCCATACACACAGTAGTTGCCTAGCACGTGTTTTATGGGTGGAAAATAGACAATAAAACAAAGATTATTTTTAAAAATGTTTAAATTGAAGATCATAATTTAAATTAATATATTTTTTATTTATATAAATATTTAAATTGATATTTATAAAGATCATATTATCTTTTAATTATGACATGAAAATAAATAAATAAATAATTGATAAAAAAATAAAAAAAATCTCTAAATAATGTTACACTAGGCAAATCTTTATAAAATGAAAAAAAGACCATTTTACTTTATTTATTATAAAGGAAAAAAAAAACAACCACATCAACATAAGTTGTATGGTAGAATGTGAGAAAAACAATATTTATAATAAATAATTGATCATTAAGAGAAAGTTCAAAACAAATGTATACAAAAAAAATTTAAAATTGTAAAGAGTAGAAAACACTTGAAAACCTAAAAAAGACTTTATAGTGTTAGAATAATTATCACAAAAATAATACAACATTTAGAAGAAAAAAACATAATGATATAATAATTATCATAAAAAAAAATAAACAATTTCATACCACATTTAAACCTTAGAGGCAAACTACTAAAAAAATACCAACAATAATAAAAACAATTATCATAACAATGTTATAATTATTATTAGCAACGTCACAATTATCATAAATAAGTTAAATCATACTAAAAAAAAAAAAGTTTTTCAGAAATCAAAATCATACTTAAGAAATCTGTTTATAAAAAACCTAAAACATACTAACAAACAATCATTATAATAAACAGTTAGTCATTAATATAAAGATACAACATTAATTAGAAAAAGGAAAATAATTTGAATTATAGAGGAAAAATAATATTAAAGAAACATTTTATTGTTGCAAGAATATTCATGAAATGTTGAATAAAAAAACACTATATTTAGAATTAAAAAGAAAATATTTACATTTAAACATTTCACTCAAAATTCAAAAAAAAAGGAAAAAATTGATTTAGATTTATTAAAAGTAATTCAAATTTATCAGTAAAAAAATTCATCAGTAAAGTCAAAAAAGAAAAAAAGAAAAAAAAAGAATATATAGAAAAGAGAAATTATGTCAATTATAATAAAAGGACAAAAACAGGTTGTACAAATATTTTTTTTAAAATAGATATTTATGCAATACATATTTTAAAACGAAACCTTAAAGACGGAATTTTGGTGTAATTAATCAACAACAAAAAATATATTCTGAGCAAAAAAGAAAAAAAAAAAAAAAAGAGCATAAAGTATACATATAAATATTTCTTAATTTTTTTAACATTTTTTTTATTCATAAAGGACAAAAAATCACCACGCGGGCGTAGAACCCATCACGTGGCAGCTTAGAGGGTTCATTGAGCAACCCTGATGCGAGAAAGAGAGAGAAAAGCCAGAGAAGGACAAAATTACTTGACAAAATTTTTCAATAGTGCAGAAGAGGAATTTAGCTTTATATAATAGTTATCGGTAGTTATAGGTATACAAAATATGGACATCTGAATAAAAATGTCTCGTACTCATAAACAGAACAAGACATATACATCGAGGACGTACATCAAATTTTATATTTATTTTAAGATAAATAACATTAAAATATGAAAGCTAAAGAAAATTTTAGTCAGATTTATACGAGAATTTCAAATTTTTATTAAAGGACAAAGAGAAAAATCATAAAATTTTTAATGTAAAATTAATTTTAATATAGTGTTTAAGGTATAAAAAAACCATGAAATTTTTAAATTTTAACCAGATAAATTATTCATTTGATCCTTAAAATTTTAATTTTTAATTTTTTTATCTTTTTTTTTTTTTTAAGCTCTGACCTTTAGTTCTAATGAACTTTAAAAAAAGTTTTGTACTGAAGAGTTTGAAAATTAAAATATAAAAGGAAATTTTCCCTAAACCGGCTCTTTGGCATAGTTTTTTTTTAAGGAAAAAATGCATTAACATTAATAAAGAATTACAAATTAAACAATACAATGCAAAGATCCCGTAATTGTACGGTCATAAATCAATCATCGGTATAAACAACTAACACACAGTGTGAATGGTGCAAGTTTGAGGCCCGAAAACAGGAAAGTACCTCAACACATTAGAAACGAGCATGCACCAAGCTCTACTTAACAAAGTCCCAACCAACAACGGAATCTATCGATCAATTGGAAGCCACGACCTCAGATCGCAAATATCACCAAACATCTTGCATAGCCTCAAGTCTAGCAGGACCAACAAATCACCAAGATCTAAATCTGACGAATAAACCACGAGCCTGAACGATGGGATGACCATCGTTATTATTAAGGACTGAAAATAAATACAACAAATAAAATCAAATCTGCATACGATACAGAGATATTATACCTACACACAAATTTACCAAAACAAAATAAAAATTTACCAATACCAAAAACGCCGCAGGCAAGAAGATGACTGCCATAGCCAAAATAGACAATGACTTCTTTTACTTTAATGGCATGTTTATTAATTAAAAGTAAGGAATGAGAGTCAATCTTTTGTTTACTTTTTTTTTTTCTCTTACAAAGAGGTTGGAAAGAATAGGCCTACATCAATTTAAGATTGAGTAATGAGATTGGAAATCCCATATCCCCTTCCATTGTTGACTCGCAATCCTTTTTTTTTTTTTTTTTTTTTGTGGGAATGAAGAATGAATATCTGAATCAGTAGATGCACCCGAACATCCCGACTAGGTCGCACTCCTTTAGCATCCTTTTTATTTTCGTAATCCATTGATTTATTAAAATTTAAAATAAAAATAATTAATGTGATAGGGGAATAACAAATGTCAAACAATCCAAGAAGGAAAACCTAATAAACCAAAATCCTAATGGAAAATTATAAAAGCGGGAAGTCAGGTTCATAGGTTTAAGCCTAAACTTGCACCTTGAACAAGACTTCAAATATGCCTCGTTAAAAACCCTCTAACCAAAATCTAGTAGGGAAACCTCTAACCAAAATCTAGTAGGGAAAATATTAAAAGAAAAAAAGAGTACATATTTACTTGCAAAGCCAGCGATCTAGTAAATTTGTAATAGGAAAAACCAGCTATATCCCTACCAACAGCTTCAGAGCAAAAATATGGACAATTAAACCACCAAACAATGTCTTCAAGGTTAACAGCATGAGCAGCCAAGTGATCAACAACATGATTTCCTTTCGTGTAAATAAGAGAGACACATTAGCGCGCGAATGTTGGAAAGATAATTCAAGACTTTGGACCATTTTGCTTGCCACTTCAATGGCACGACATTGTTACGATTACGTAAAAGCGCCACCATGTAGGAAGAATTGCACTCTAACCACAAGTTTGACCAGTTGTATTGTTGAGCAAATTCCAAAGCGGTAATAACACCTAGTAGTTCAGCTTCATAGCATTCATGATTCCAAGAGGTTTGGAGAAATATCCTTTCCAAAAACCCCTGTATATTCTGAATATGCCTCCACAACCAGCTAGTCCCGGAGACCCATTTGCTGTACCATCCATATTATAATTTTTATCCAACCATGCATAGGATCTTTCCATTGTACCTCAATAATTTCAGGTGGCCGTTCCATTCTAGTCACAATATTAAATTGCTTTAAAATAAGAAGATCTAATATTGAATTCTTCATCATGCCATTGTCAAGAGAATCCGCTTCTTTAACATAGCTCCAGATCGTAATAATAATGGCATGTCTCCGAGATGGAACTTTCCCTTAAAAAAAAAAAAAACCAGATTCCTGATCTTCCAAACGAGCCATATAGTAGAGATAACACCAGAAATCCAGAGGTTATAAACCTGTTTGCTCATTTGCTTTTTGAAAGCAGAGCTCAAACGTGCCTTAAGATCATTAGATTTGTCCAGATGAACCCGGAAAACTTTTTCAAGTTTGGCCCATATTGAATTAACGAAAGTGCAATGAATGAAAAGATGATCAGGATCTTCACCTGCAGCTTGACATAAACGGCAACAAGAGGAAAGATAATAACCTTTTGTCTGCAATAGATCCTCCGTTGGCAAACGATTGTGAAGTACTTTCCACACGGTAAGAGACCTCCTTGGCTGAATTGATTTTCTCCATATTCTTTCACCACAATACAGCTCCTGTGACTTGTGCCTATAAGAATTAGAGAAGTCACGTGTAGTTGGTCTAAATCCTTATTAAATTAATGTCACGTTTAATCCTTATTATAGAAGTCACGTATAGAAGTGACTTTCAATCCTTATTAATATTAAATTACTGATTAAATTATTATATTGAAAATACCAACAAATACAATGGCAATCAGTATTATTTGTTTTATTTACTTAATATCATTTGATTATCCTACTCATTGTTACTTTGTTAGAATAAATAAAATAATAATAATTAGAATAAAAAATTGTATTTATTTTTTATACTATATTTTGTTTATTTTACTTATTTTAGTTCAAGTTTTTGCAGGTTTTTTTTTTTAACAAAAAAAATTGCAAAACTTAATTGTTTTATTCAATTATCTTAATAATATAATGATTAGTCTAATTTTGACTAACAAATGATAGTAAGTAAACAAATTAATAATGTTTCAAGTTATAGAAAACACAATTATGAAGGATACACAAGCAAATTTACATTAGTTCTTTTCGATTATGAGTTTAAGTAAACACACAATAAAATTTGTAGTGACTCAGATTTCGAATCTTAGAATAAACTAAACAACTTTTTTTTTTTTTTTTGATGAACAAGTAAACAACTTATTTAGACTTAGAATCATGTATATTTTAAATCCTATTCACTCTAATTCATACGTATATTGATTATGCTAAGTAAACACATTATAAAGATAAGAGAACAAGAAACCTTAGATGAAGGCCAAAAAGATCTACAGTAGTTGAGACGGGTAAGGACAAATTTATATCACCAAGGATCGAACAACGGAAAATCCCTTACCGCCCCTAGGAGCAGAGTCGCCTCTTTTTTACTGACACCTGATAATCTTCGTAACCAGAATTGGATTAGTTGGACTTAGTTTGGTTTCTATAACTAAAGGAATTACTTTGTAACTGATAAAAACTAATATGCATGATGTGTCTATCTGATAAGTAATTTGCACGTGCACTCACGGTTAGTTATTATTAAAAAAGACAAGACAAAACAAAAACAAAACAGAACAGAACAAATACAAAAACGAACGCAAAAGATTACATAGAAGAGGAAAGAAAGACAAAAATGAAGGACACAAAACTGACTTTTGAGAGTGGTTGTATACATAATTTCACCCGACTCTATCATAAATTTTAAAGATATATAGTTCGAATCCCTTTCACTTCATCTTCAATATATATATATATATATATATATATAAGATTTTTTAGACACACAAGCGCAACAAGAAATTAACATTAGATATCTAAATTCTTATGAAATCGATGCAGGGCTTCATGTAGGCCTTGCTGCTCTGTTGAAGTTCCACATAGTCCTTGTATGACATCCCTGAAAAAACAGGTTCTTGGTGTTCTCTTTCTAACAGCTCCGGTGCCGGTACAACGATTGTGTCAACCGACGGCCCGTGTGGGACTGCTATTGATATTCTCGTCGCTTTACTATTCACCACGGCTCTATGCCAAACACTTTTGTACTTGTCATTTGTCAACACCTATCACAAACAAGTGTCCATTTGGATCATAAGTTCAAACTCAAAATTTAAATATTAATTTTAAATTTTTATAAGAGAGAATATTATAGAAAATTTTTAAAAAATAAATTTAAAACAAAAACAAGGTGTCAATCGAAAGCTAAATATTAAAGTACCTGCATTTGGTCACCAAGGTTAACAACAAAGGCATTGGGTGGCGCGTTCCAGTCGACCCACTTCCCTTTGTGTTGGACTTGAAGACCACCCATGTCGTTCTGGATGAGAAGTGTCACCAGCCCATGATCGGTGTGAGGCGGGATTCCGATCGCTCGGTCTGGCTCTGGGCATGCTGGATAGTAGTTTGCAGCCAGGAGTTGAAGGCCTTGGTCCCAATTCATTGCCTTGGTTATGTAGTTTGATTCAAGTCCCAACGTCTCTGATATCGCATTCACTAGTTCCGTTGCTACCTCTCTAGTTCTTTTGCTGAACTCTAACGCTGCCTCACTGCAATAGAAAAAAAAATTGATAATTTTTTTTTTTTTTTTGGGTAATACGCAGAGTAGTACACACATATACTCTGCCAGATCAAATTGACCACAAGGGCATTTGGAGGAAACATAATAGATCCATAAGTATTTCATAAGTTATAACTTTCAAACAATTTTTAAAAACTTTTAATGTTATAATCTATATTGCGGATTGATCTAATGCAATAATAAATTTTTTTTAAAAAATACTATTGTAGCACATATAGATATACCTGAACCCAACAGGCTTGTGGGGAGAATTGAAGTCAGGGTGAGATATGACCTTGACAAAGTCCCTCCAGAGAAGAACTTTGTCAATTGCAATGTTAAAACTAGTACCACACTTGATGGGGTCTAGCACATTGCTGGTCCCCTGGAACTCCTTCTTCTCCTCGTCCGTTAAATTGAAGAAAGCTTCGCAGACGCTGATCATTCCTTTCAACACCTTCTCCGGCACACCGTGGTTGATCACCTGGTCATAAAATAAGCAACCATATCGTAGATATTTAAAACATGTTTTTCAACCAATAAAAATATTTTCCTATGTTTCTACTAGTAAAAGTTATAGCTTGTTTGAATCACCATTTTGGTACTGGTTCAGGGTACTATTTGAAAAGTTTTATACATTATTTTTTTCATTTATAAAAATTTGAATTTACTGTTCAAATTTACTTTTCAACCCTATGATTCAAACGGGATTTTGTAAATATACCATGAAGAATCCCCATTCCTCACAGGCCTTGTGGAGGTCATGAAGAACTTTGGAGCGTTGATCAGGAGAACCCGAGGTGAGGAGTGAGAAATCAATGGTAGGGATTGAATATTCGGGGTCGTTTGCTTCGGCCTGGTCGTTAGGGTTTGTTATGAACATGTATTCTGAAGGGACCGATTTGAGACCACCCGACTCAGCCAGTACTTTGATGTTTGTCGCTTTGGTCAGGTTGACGGCCTTAACTACCTCGAAAGACATTATCTGAACAGTTATCTGAGCCATTGAGAAAAAAAGGTTCAAGCGATTCACTACAAAAATTGACCTTTTTCACGTCGGTTTTGTTTTCCATGTAGGTTCTAAACCGACGTGGAATCATTTCCTCGTCGGTCGCTAAACTGACGAAGAATCCAGTGACAAGAAAAAGGGTATGGATTTCTCGTCTGCTTTGGACAAACGACGAAAGTGAGGTTTTTACGTCTGTCATTTTGACACCGACGATGAAAGTTATAAAAAATATATATATAAAAATTAAAAAGAAATTTATTGCCATTTTACAGTCTGCAACTTCAGCTTCTCTAAAAATTCCTTGTCCAGAAATATAACAATAAACAAGTAAGCACAACCACCACATCTTTCCCAAGAAAAAAAAAATTCAATTTTTTGTGTCTTCCATATTTCTCAGAATGGCTTGATCCAAATCCAAAGTTTTAGCCATTAGAACATACAAAATCCAAATATAAATTAAAAAAATAACAAAACAAAACAAAACAAAACAAAACAAAATTTGCTGCAATCACTTTGTCTCTTTCATATCTTTCCCAAAAATAACCATTTACAAAATCAAAACAAAATTTCAAAATCCAAACCAATCACATGTTCTTACAGATCAAGATTTGGGCTTTCGATCGAAATGCAAATCCCTCCTCCTCCACCCCAACCGGACGCAAGGTCAAACAAAGAAGAAGAAGAAGAAGAAAACGTCTGAGATTCTCAAGAGAGAGAGAGAGAGAATGAACACAGCAAGAGAAAGAAGGAAACAAAAAATAAATAAAAAGATCTGAACGGGGGAGAAAGAGAAACGACTAACAAATTTAAATAAACAAAGTTATTTGACTACATGGTATGGAATAAGGCTAAAATAATATTGGGAAAAGAAACGTGAAAGTTTTCTTTTTTCCTTTTGGAATAAAGAAATGTGTGAAGTTGGTGAAATAATAGAATTAGAATGTATCATACCATATAAATTGGTTCTTAAAAGTTAAAATTAGAGTTGGTGTCACTAATTTTTTTTCTCCTTTTAGTTAACAAATCAAAAGACGATAGACAACATTAACCATTTGGCATGTTTCACGTGAGGAAAATATATAAACAAAGAAAGTCTCTTCTAATGTCAAATATTGGGTTCTTTAAGCTGTTGAATTTAAATAATCACAAGAAAGGACACATTGATAAAAACAAAAATGTGACAATGTATGAAAACATTATAAACTTTGTATGCTGTACATGATGCACTAGTTCGTAAAGGTGCTTCTAGATGTATCTTATTGTTTCACGAATTATAATATAGGGAAATCACATGCTCTCATATTCTTATATGGAGAAAATAAGGTGATGACATAACTTTCAGTTTTTATTATTAAAAAAAAAAAGAAATGAAGAGTCGAGTTCTACATTATTTAATAGAATTAAGTGTAAAATTATTATTGGATTATATTTATAACCACGTCAATTATCAATTCTAGGCAGCTTAAAGATGCCGAAATCCACGTTAAACTAAAAGCCCCTAACTATATATATATATATATATATATATATTTATTTATTTATTTATTTATTGGGTAAATAAAAGGCCCCTAACTAATAATCAATTTTCTCTCTGTATTTATTGTTGTTATTGCATTGCTTTATGTCACCTGCTCTCAAAGTCTCATGTTCTTGTCTCAGTCAAATAAGGTGTGCGGACTGTTAACTCTTGGTAATTATAGAATTGCCAAACCTTACGTTAAACCAATTAAGGCCCATAACTAATCAATTTTCTCTTTGAATCAATATTTTTATTACATAATTTATTCTGCGTTGAAGCTTTAAAGAAAAAAATTGATCGGCACAAATTTTTGGTTAGTGGATAGCACGACAATTCTTTGTAGTTGGAACTGTTAGCATGAGTTGTCCATTAAGATCTCATTTAATGACGAATATGTACTAAATTGGATGAATATGTTTTTAAAATTTCTTTAGAATGAATACTGAAAGATATTTTAGACGTTTAAAAATAACACGTAAGTTGATATTTAAAAAATTTGGATCAGAGTTTATATCCCTAGCATTAGATTTATGTTTTGTTTTAGGGTATGACTTTTAAATTTATAAAATGTCCTCATAAACTATTTTATGTTGTTCTATCTAATTTTTTTTTTAATTAGAGAAAAAAGTAATGTTAGAGACATCAAATCTAATCATAAATTTTTGAGTATCAATTTACATGTCATAATTTTATTAGTAAATATAATCATTTGATATAGTAATGTATATATTAAACACTTACCAAAAATAAAAATGACAATTCATGTACTTGGTTCTTAAAAGTTGAAATTAGAATTGGAATCCCTAGCCTTTTTTTTCTTTTCTTTTCTTTTCTTTTAATTACGATAGACAACATTAACCATTTTGGCATAATGTTTCACGTGGCATGGGAATAAGGCGTCATGTACAGGAAAATATAGAAACAAAGAAAGTCTCTTACAATGTCAAATAATGGGTTCTTTAGGCTGTTGAATTCAAATAATCACAAGGACACATTGATAAAAACAAAATTGTGATAAACTTCGTATGCTGTACATTATGCACTAGTTCGTAAAGGTGCTTCTAGATGTATCTTATTGTTTCACGAATTATAATGTAAGGAAATCACATACTCTATATTCTTATATCGAGAAAATAAGATGATGATATATCTTTTAATTTTTATTTTTAAAAAATTTAAATTAATAAACAGTCAAACTTTACATTTTTAATAAAATTAAGTGAAAAATTATTGTTGGATTATATTTATAACCACGTCAATTATCAATTCTAGGTAGCTTAGAGTTGTCAAATCCCACGTTAAACTAAAAGGCCCCTAACTTTTTTTTTTTTTTTGGGGTAAATGAAAGCCCCTAACTAATAATCAATTTTCTCTCTATATTTATTATTATCGGAAAGAATATTTTTTTTATTATAATTACTTTTTCCTTTATTGTAGTTATTTGTATTAATTCTTTAGGATTCTTTCTCATTGTAATTAGTTTCCTTTTTTTCCTTTTCCCGTTTACTTTCCTCATTATTTTGGTTGTATAAATCATTCTTGTATTCATTCATTATCAATACACAGAAAATTCTATCCAAAGTCTGTCTTCTTCTCCCCTTTTCTTTCATAGAATTTTACATGGTATCAGAGCCTTGAGGTTCTATATCGATTTCCGCTGCAGCTATGGAAGAAGAGAAATCAAAGAAGATGATGGATGACTTTTTAGACCCTCTTTTGCTTCATCACTCCGATCATCCTAGACTTGTTCTCGTGTCCAAAGTCCTTGAAGGTGACAACTACGAACAATGGAGCCGTGCCATGAGGCTTGCTTTGAGTGCAAAGAACAAGTTTGGATTTATCAACGGAGATTTAGAGAAGCCGATGTCTACCGACACCAAATTTCTACTATGGGAACGATGCAATAATATGGTACTATCTTGGATCCTTAACTCTGTCAATATTGATATTGCTGGGAGTATTATATGTGCAGAATCCGCAAAGGATGTTTGGAATGATCTCTATGATAGATTCTCACAAGGGAATGACACCCGGATTTATCAAATCCGCCAAGAGATCGTCGAAGTATGACAAGGACATCAATCTGTCTCTATTTACTATACCAAGATGAAAGCTCTTTGGGATGAATTGGCTCCCTATCACGATCCTATTTCTTGTAGTTGTGGAGGCATCAAGTTTTTGGCTGAACGAGAAGAAAAGGAGAGGGTCATGTAATTCTTAATGGGATTGAATGATTCTTTTTCGACAATACGTGGTTCAATTCTCATGATGAGTCCTCTCCCCGACACGAGAAAGGTACATGCTCTTATTTTACAATAAGAAAGATAGGCAGATGTTGTTATCAAGCGAGACAATGGAGGGTCACATGCCAACTACCAATCTGTGACTCCTTCCAACCCTACTAACCAAGTGGCTGCTAGTGGAAAGAAACAGCCTTACCATTGCACTCATTGCGATATGGATGGACACTCCATCGAACGATGTTTCTTTCTCCATGGCTTTCCTCCCGGACATAAATTTCATGGGAAAAATGTGAAACCAAAGAAGAAGGCAGCCCATAATGCGCAAGCCATCGCTAACGATGCCACAAGCACTCAGGAAAGCAAAGTAGCCACTTTCACACTCGATGAGTATGGTCGTCTTATGAGCCTTCTTCGACAAAATACCGATAACACCCAATCTTTTGCTAATACCACAGGTATACTGTAACGACCCGTCTAGTACAGACCGTTACCATATATACATACATACAGACGTGCTTAACTTGTTTCTTATAACTTACTTACTTATTTTATTAGCGAAAACAGCGAAATAAATTTTTTTTTTTTTTTTACTATGGAAGTACGAGCGTATATACGAGCATTGTCTATAATTGTTCAAACATAAAATAATAAACATGTATTAACGAAACGCGTAGCGGTATATCATTCCCACATTTCACAGTTTGCCCCGCCACGCTTCTCCATCTTGTATCAGAAATCGCCAGTAGGTTGTTTTCCTATAGCATAGATGTAAGACGTGAGCTTTCGCTCAGCAAGTACAACTATATCATCCGCAACACAAACAAATACGAACATATATCATTTCATAACATAGTATAGTATAACTTAACATGTTCTAACAATGCATGATCCAGTTATGCTTTCTTAGGCTTTCTTTTCCATTCGCATCATACTTCTATAATACTTCATTGTTTATCTTGCTTATGGGCCCCTTATCATGAGTATCCGTACCGGGCGCGCAACTATGGAATGGTTGGGGCGGCCAAACCAAATCCAACTCAAACCATAGTCCAACCCGACCTGACGCGGGTCGGCACGACACAGGCAAGCTTGCTTGCCGTCATGTTTTATATCTTTCTTGACCTTATCCTTATCATTGGTGAACATGCTTCGTGATGACTTATACATATATTTAACATGCTTAAGTAACACAAAAGCCTATACTGTAGGCAAAGTTGTACTTACTTGTCTGCTACGTCCAATAATGTGCTATTCCAATTCAGGGCACAACAGCAGGTTACCTCCTGCTATAATAAAGGACATAGATTAAGATTAATATGTTGGTAATTTAAACCAACCTTCATGTATAATTTTAGTTATATGTCCCCTCTCATTAACCCTTAATGTCCCATTTGGTTACTACAAGTAACCCTAGGTTTAAGACTTACCCAGCTCGGGTTAAAACTTAACTTTGGTTTCAAAAACCCATTTTCACTTTCTCTTTTCTTTTTGGGAAAACTTACTATTTCAAAACTTAAAAATCCTTTGTTCAACTTAGGAAAAATTGTAACTCTTTAGTAATATTTGTAAAAATACTTAAGTGTTGGAAACTGCCTTTGGAACAGCTTCCCTTAGTCAAATTACCAGTGTATGTGCAGAAATATTCTTTTCCTGCACTGTTTTAGAAAATCCTGTGCAGGAATTTCCTGTTTCCTGTACAGTTTTTGAAATCTAATTTTATTTAAAAATATAAATCGAATTTGAAAAAATTTTCTTCACGAAAGTTTTAGATCTCGGAAAATCCTACAACTTTCATGTTTTGAGAAAAACCCAGTTTGGAATTTAACATGTTCCTATTTCCATTTGAACTCACCTGGCCGTGCATAAATCCTGGGCACGGTCAGGCTCGGGTTTTCATAAAAACTGAGGCCGTTGGAGCCTCATTTTGAAAAACTGTACATGATATCCCCTAGAAAAAACCATTCTCTACAACTTTTATGTTTTATGTTTTTCCCAATTCGGCATCTAAAGGCCTCAAATTTCACTTTTTCCGAAAACTGGCCAGTTTGTACCCGTATTGGTAGTTTTTGTTCTTAAATTCGTTTTTCGTCCTAATACGCGCACACTACCTCAACCGACCACGCGGGAGCCTAGAAAGCAGACATGCAGCGTTTTCTAACGTCCTACTTTAACATGCATGTAACCCAATCGCATCCATGCAAACCATTTACGAACTTGCCTTAACCTAAGGTTTGCATGATTCTAGGTTCAACCAACCATTCCATTCATTCAAGATCTACTTTAGCAACCTAACATACCATTCTAAATCATGCTTGCACACAATTGGGGACATACAACATTATCAAATATTTGGCATGCATCAACATAAAAACCCTAGTTTCAAGCAACCATTCACATAGGCATGCATATTTTCCTAATCATGCAAAACTAAGCACATAACCATGCATAATTTGAAATTTAAAACCACCCTAAACACTTATATCAAGCACCACCTATCAAACCTATATTAGGGCATAAAACTAAATGAGCTTATGCTCTTACATCACTTGCTTGAAAATACACATAATTGTCCAACTTCAAGCCAAATTTAACAATTTAGGGCTAAGGAATTTTTACCTTAATCAACCCAAGACTTGGGTTAGGGTTTTGGCTTCCAATTTTCTCCTCACAGCCGATTTCTTCTCCTATGGGAGTCCAAAAATTTCAGCCACCTTGGCTTGAGCTTGACCCAAAATCCGGCCACCCTTACCAAACTTTTTCTTCACTTTTTCTTGCCTTCTCACACTCGGTTTTTAGAGAGAGAAAGTAGAGAAAATTTTGGTCAAAGTTTTGGGGATTTTTCTGATTTTTGGTCTCAAAACCCCCCCCCCCCCCCCCCCAAAAGGCCTATTTATAGGTGAAAAAAGATTTAATTTTTGGATTTATTTCTAATCCAAATTTTGCTCAAAAACCCTTGAAACAAAATTTTTTGCTTAAATGCCCTCCAATGGCCGGCCACCTCATCATCTAGAACTATCCCAAATTCTTTCCATAATTCCTTTAATTAAATAAGTGATGTCATAATTGTGGATTAGGGTGATGTCACCCTTAAGGCCTTGATTGTCCATTTTCCTCAAAATGCAGTCCATTTTTGAGTTAACACGGATATTTTCAATACTGTGTTTACTAATATACAGTATAATTATACTGTACTGCAGTCAAAAATTTATCTGTGTATAATTGGACTGTACAAAAATTTTTCTTATTTCCTTAAGCCCTTTTGCCCTTTATTTCTTACTAGGTGTGCTTGATTTTTTTTTTTCCATACTGCTTATCATTTTACTATACAGTCATACCTTTAACCATTTTAGTCAACCCTTTGACTTTTCGGATCAACATTGACTTTTTCGGTCAAACTTTGACCGACATAAAATCATAGAGTTTTTCATCCCTTTTTACTCGAAAGGTCACTTGCTTAACTAAGTAATCATTTTTTAGTCTTATAAACTCATAAGAACTCATAAAACTTAATAAAACCCTTAATTAGGCTATTTCATAATTACCTTCTTGGTACTGCTTGAATTTCTGTACAAGAAATCGTAATGTCGTAAAAATTTAGTTATTACATATACATTCATCCCCTACTCATCAATGGATAATAGACAGTGGAGCCATAGATCATATTTCTAAATATCCCCCTGCACATAACAAAACCAACACTAAATACCATCCTTTTGTTGAACTACCTAATGGAGGGAAAGCCAAAATTAATTCCATAGGTCCCATTCATGTTACTGATGATATGACTCTTGATGATGTGTTATTTGTACTAGAATTTAAAGTCAATTTGCTTTCTATCAGTAAACTTACAAAGGCCTTAGGTTGTAATGTGACATTTTATCATGATTTTTATGTGGTGCTGCAGGATTTAACTACAAAGAAGACGATTGGACGGGGCAGGCAGAATAATGGTTTATACTTCCTTTCCATGGATCATCATCATCCTCTAGCCAACACCACCAACCGCAAATCCAACCTTTGGCACAATCGACTTGGGCATCCATCGATCCTTCCACTTCATTTATTATCTAAAAACAATCCAGCTATTTCTTTTGATTCACATTTTTTTTTTGTGACATATGTCCTTTGGCTAAACAAACTCGGTTATCTTTTTCAAATAGTACTATTTCCAGCATTGTACCTTTTGATTTGATTCATTGTGACATTTGGGGGCCACATAGAATACATCTTATTTTGGTGCCAAATATTTCTTGACTATTGTGGATGATTTTTCCCGATTTACTTGGCTATTTTTCATGCGTTATAAATCTGAAACACAATCTCTCTTATGTAATTTCTTTGCTTGGGTCAAAACGCAATATGGTTGTACTATAAAAAGTCTTCTTTCCGATAATAGGGGGAATTTCATTCTTGACAACCATTTTTTAATGACAATGGCATTGATTTCACACATTCTTGCACTTTCACACCTCGACAAAATGGGGTTGTGGAGCGTAAGCATCACCATTTGTTAAATGTAGCCCAAGCTCCTCGGTTTCAAGCTAATCTACCACTAAAATTTTGGGCGGAACATGTTCAAACAGCCTGTTACCTCATCAACCGATTACGCACACCACTTCTTTCTAACAAAACTCCATATGAAACACTTTACAAAAACCTCCTTCTTATTCACATATCCGAGTCTATGGGTGCCTTTGTTTTGCCACAAACCTTACTACTACTCACAAATATGACACACGAGCAAGAAAATGTGTTTTTTTGGGGTATCCTAAAGGGCAAAAGGGGTATCGAGTCTATGATTTAATTGACAAAAGATTTTTGTCTCTCGTGATATTGTTTTTCATGAAGACATTTTTCCTTATTCTACCTTACCACAAAATGACCACACCACAATCACCATACCAAACTTACATATGCCTCTCGACACACCCATTGATCTACCATCCACCACCATAGACCAAAAAATCCCAGAAATTCCACCAAATCCACTTCCAGACCTTAACGCCGTGGCACCACCTACTCCAAACCGCGGTACTGACTTTTTGGACCAACCCGTTATGGAAACCATACTCGATGCTGCGGCGCCAGAATATACAAGTTGAGGCACTGACCTTCACCCCAACATCTCCATCCGACGCTCCACCCGTCAAAGCCGACCACCCTCTCACCTGAAAGATTACCATATAGACCATGTTCTGCTAGCACCGAACACGGCTCTTCCGGTTAAATCCTCGACTCACCATCCTTTATCAAGGTATGTGTCATATTCTAATCTTTCATCTGCTTATTGTAAGTTTTCTTACACTATCTCTCACATGGTCGAACCAAAATCTTATGAGCAGGCTTCTCAGGATCCTAAATGGGTTGAAGCAATGCAATCCGAGATACGTGCTCTTGAAGCCAACAAAACCTGCTCTCTTGTCCCCTTACCTCCTAATCATCATCCCATTGGATGCAAATGGGTTTACAAGATCAAGTATCATTCTAATGGCACAGTAGAACGATACAAAGCTCGCCTTATTGCCAAAGGTTTTACCCAACAATAAGGCATTGATTACACTGAGACCTTTGCTCCTGTCACCAAGCTCACTACTCTTCGGTGTCTCTTAGCCATTGCCTCTGCTCGTAGATGGGGTCTGTACCAAATGGATGTTCAAAATGCTTTCCTCCATGGTAATCCCACTGAGGAAGTCTATATGCATCCACCTCCTGGTTTTCATCGGCAAGGGGAGACTCTTGTTTACCGACTTCACAAATCTCTATATGGCCTCAAACAGGCTTCACGATCATGGTTTCACAAGTTTCTCACAGCCATCACCAAGTTTGGTTTTCAACAATCCCGAGCTGATTATTCTCTTTTCACCAAGGTGTGTGGAACTTATATTATAGCCATATTGCTTTACGTGGATGACATGATTATCACAGGAGACAATGAGGATGCAATCAAAGAAGTCAAGAACTTCCTTGGAACCTGTTTTAAACTCAAAGTTCTTAGGTCGCTTAAATACTTTCTTGGTGTTGAAGTGGCTCGATCTCAAGCCGGTATATCCATCAATCAACGGAAATACATGCTTGATATTCTCAAGGAAGTAGGTTTACTTGGGGCAAAACCAGCTAAGTTTCTCATGGAGCAAAACTTGAAACTTAGTCCTACCGATGGCAAGTTACTTAAGGACCCTACTCATTATTGGTGATTAGTAGGGAAATTAATTTATCTCACATCACTCGACCAGAGATTACTTTCACAGTTAATATGCCAAGTCAATTCATGCAAATGCCTAGGTGACCTCATTTAGACTCCGTTTATCATTTATTACGTCACTTGAAAGGCTCTTCGAGACAAAGATTACTTTTTCCTTCCAAGAACGATATGAAGTTGACAGGTTTTTTGTGATGCGGATTGGGATGGATGTATTACTACACAATGATCAGTGACCGGATATTGTGTTTTTCTAGAAAAAGCACTTATTTCCTGGAAAAGCAAAAGACAATCTACAGTGTCCAAATCTTCAGCTGAGGCTGAGTATAGGTCAATGGCTTCCATTACTTGTGAGATGACTTGGTTATGATACTTACTACATGATCTATGGATTGATCATAGACAACCTGCCACTTTGTATTGCGACAACCAAGCAGCTATGCACATTGCTGCTAATCCGGTATTTCATGAAAGGACAAAGCATATTGAGATCGACTGCCATGTTGTACGGGAACGGATTGAAAGGGGAGAAATCAAGACGGCATATGTGTCAACCGGAAATCAAGTGGCCGATATCTTCACCAAAGCATTGGGACAAGTGTCTTTTCACTCACTACTTCACAAGTTAGGCATTCAAAACATACATACTCTAACTTGAGGGGGAGTATTAACGGAAAGAATATTTTTTCTTTATTATAATTACTTTTTCCTTTATTGTAATTATTTGTATTAATTCTTTAGGATTCTTTCTCATTGTAATTAGTTTCTTTTTTTTCCTTTTCCCGTTTACTTTCCTCATTATTTTGGTTGTATAAATCATTCTTGATATCGTTCATTATCAATACACAGAAAATTCTACTCAAAGTCTGTCATCTTCTCTTCTTTTCTTTCATAGAATTTTACATTTATTATTGCTATTGCATTGCTTTATGTCACCTGCTCTCATAGTCTAATGTTCTTATCTCTGTCAATTAAGGTGTGCGGACTGCTAATTAACTCTAGGTAATTATAGAATTGCCGACTCTTACTTTAAACCAATTAAGGCTAATCAATTTTCTCTTTAAATTAATTTTTTTATTACATAATTTATTCTACATCGAAGCTTTAGAGAAAAATATTTATGGGCACAAATTTGTGGTTGGTGGATAGCACAACAAATTTTTAGTAGTTGGAACTGTTAGCATGAGTTGTCCATTAATTAACATCTCAGTTAAGAAAATGTTTACAATCGATAAAAATTGTTATTCATCAAAGTTGAGACACCTGTAATGTAAGGTTTATACGAAACACCGTTAAGAACAAAATTAGCTGACAAAAAATAAAGAAGACCTAATAAAAGAAAACAAGCAAAAGAAACCACCGAATTGGAATAAAACTACCGTTATTACACACTGCATCGCATAGATCAAAAGCAAAAGAACAATCCCAGACAAATCGTCCGACGATGACAAGACCAGTGAAACCGACACCAAAGAAAATAGTGGAGTCCGAGAACGCGTAATGTAAAAAAAAAAAAAAAAGCACACCTGAATAGCGGCACATAAGCACCACACATCACGCCACCACCATCTTCAATAGACCCCACCGTCATGGTTTTGAAAATGTTGGGATTGATACCTATAAAGCATATGATGTTATAACGTTTTTATAATGTTGTGAAACTTTTTAGGTGATGGGTAAAGAATATAGTTATGGTATAGTACATTTATGAAACATATTTATGATAAAATTATCTTAAATCACATTGTTGTAAATAAAATGTTTATGGTAAATATCATATGTGGTAAATAATTTATTTACAAAGCATATTTATTCCTTTAGAAAGTTTTTGCAAATGAACAATTTATCATAAATATATTATAATACGAACACATAATTCAAATTCTATATCAGAATGCAATTATGTATACTTTGTTTGGTTCACCAACTCCAATTTAAAAATTCTAACTCATTTTTTATCTTTTTCTAAAAAGTTAACTAATTTCATAATTAGTTTTTGAAAAGTTAATCAATTTTAACCTAAAAATTTTATCTTAAACCGGCCAACCAAACCGGGATTTAGTTTAAATAAGCATTCAAATGTAATCTATGGTCCAAACCAGCTATTAGTGTTTTTTTTTTTTACTTATTATTTAAAAATTTTCCTAGAGCATTTTTTCTATAAAAATTTGAATTCTTTTATTAATCACCATATGTATCACCATCCAAGATTTTTCAATCACATCTCTTCTTTTTTTATTTTCTGCTACAAAAAAATTTTTAAAAAAAATTATACGTCTCTCTTTCACAAAAGTCAATACATCCATCCATACAATACGTACTACGTACCTGGTATACTAAATTCAGTTGAACATATTATATATATTCTACCAAGTAGTGCTAAGACACAAATTATAATCCCAACTTTTTGTGTACCAACTTACGTGTCATCTTTTTATTAATACAAATATCAATTGAAATTACAATACTTTAACCGTATACCAATAAAAGAATAACAATTCATATGTCACATAGGTTGATATTTAAAAATTAAAATTAAAGTTGGTATTTCTAACATTTGTCAAATTCCACCACGTATATTACCACATAAAAAACCTCTCCTTTATTGTTAAAAAAGACTAAACAAAATAAAACAAAAACAAAAACGAAAGCAAAAGCAAAAGATAACATAGAAGAGGTAAGAAAGACAAAATGAAGAACACAAAACTGACTTTTGAGAGTGGTTATAAACGTAGTCTAATAATAATTTCACACCTGACTTTAGTTCTATCATAAAGATGTAGAGTTTGAATCCCTTTCACTTCATATTCAATATATAAATATATGATTTTTTAAACACACAAGCGCAACAAGAAATTAACATTAGATATCTAAATTCTTATGAAATCGATGCAGGGCTTCATGTAGGCCTTGCTGCTCTGTTGAAGTTCCACATAGTCCTTGTATGACATCCCTGAAAAAACAGGTTCTTGGTGTTCTCTTTCTAACAGCTCCGGTGCCGGTACAACGATTGTGTCAACCGACGGCCCGTGTGGGACTGCTATTGATATTCTCGTCGCTTTACTATTCACCACGGCTCTATGCCAAACACTTTTGTACTTGTCATTTGTCAACACCTATCACAAACAAGTGTCCATTTGGATCATAAGTTCAAACTCAAAATTTAAATATTAATTTTAAATTTTTATAAGAGAGAATATTATAGAAAATTTTTAAAAAATAAATTTAAAACAAAAACAAGGTGTCAATCGAAAGCTAAATATTAAAGTACCTGCATTTGGTCACCAAGGTTAACAACAAAGGCATTGGGTGGCGCGTTCCAGTCGACCCACTTCCCTTTGTGTTGGACTTGAAGACCACCCATGTCGTTCTGGATGAGAAGTGTCACCAGCCCATGATCGGTGTGAGGCGGGATTCCGATCGCTCGGTCTGGCTCTGGGCATGCTGGATAGTAGTTTGCAGCCAGGAGTTGAAGGCCTTGGTCCCAATTCATTGCCTTGGTTATGTAGTTTGATTCAAGTCCCAACGTCTCTGATATCGCATTCACTAGTTCCGTTGCTACCTCTCTAGTTCTTTTGCTGAACTCTAACGCTGCCTCACTGCAATAGAAAAAAAAATTGATAATTTTTTTTTTTTTTTTGGTAATACGCAGAGTAGTACACACATATACTCTGCCAGATCAAATTGACCACAAGGGCATTTGGAGGAAACATAATAGATCCATAAGTATTTCATAAGTTATAACTTTCAAGCAATTTTTAAAAACTTTTAATGTTATAATCTATATTGCGGATTGATCTAATGCAATAATAAATTTTTTTTAAAAAATACTATTGTAGCACATATAGATATACCTGAACCCAACAGGCTTGTGGGGAGAATTGAAGTCAGGGTGAGATATGACCTTGACAAAGTCCCTCCAGAGAAGAACTTTGTCAATTGCAATGTTAAAACTAGTACCACACTTGATGGGGTCTAGCACATTGCTGGTCCCCTGGAACTCCTTCTTCTCCTCGTCCGTTAAATTGAAGAAAGCTTCGCAGACGCTGATCATTCCTTTCAACACCTTCTCCGGCACACCGTGGTTGATCACCTGGTCATAAAATAAGCAACCATATCTTAGATATTTAAAACATGTTTTTCAACCAATAAAATTTTTTCCTATGTTTCTACTAATAAAAGTTATAGCTTGTTTGAATCACCGTTTTGGTATTGGTTCAGGGTACTATTTGAAAGTTTTATACAATGTTCTTGTCTTTTATAAAAATTTGAATTTACTGTTCAAATTCACTTTTCAAGTCTATGATTTAAACGGGATTTTGTAAATATACCATGAAGAATCCCCATTCTTCACAGGCCTTGTGGAGGTCATGAAGAACTTTGGAGCGTTGATCAGGGGAACCTGAGGTGAGGAGTGAGAAATCAATGGTAGGGATTGAATATTCGGGGTCGTTTGCTTCGGCCTGGTCCTTAGGGTTTGTTGTGAACGTGTATTCTGAAGGGACCGATGTGAGACCACTCGACTCAGCCAGTGCTTTGATATTTGTCGCTTTGGCCGGGTTGACGGCGTTAACTACCTCGAAAGACATTGTCTGAACAGTTATCTGAGCCATTGAGAAAAAAAAAAGGTTCAAGTGATTCACTTCAAAAATTGACCTTTTTCCATGTCGGTTTTGTTTTCCACGTAGGTTCTAAACCGACGTGGAATCATTTCCTCGTCAGTCGATAAACCGACGAAGAATCCAGTGACGAGAAAAAGAGTCTAGATTTCTTGTCTATTTAAGACCGGCGACGAAAGTGAGGTTTTTACGTCTGTTATTTTGACACCAACGATGAAAGTTATAAAAAATATATATAAAAAAATATATAAAATTAAAAAAAATTATAGCCATTTCACAACCAGCTGCAACTCTAGCTTCTCTAAAAATTCCTTGTCCAGAAACATAACAATAAACAAGCAAGCACAACCACCACATCTTTCCCAAGAAAAAAAAAATTAATTTTTAATCTCTTCCATAGTTCTCAGAATAGCCATTGATCCAAATTCCAAATAGGAATAAAAAAATAAAAATAAAAATAAAAACATAATTTGCTGCATTCACTTTGCCTCTTTCATATCTTTCCCAAAAATAACCATTTACATAATCAAAATAAAATTTCAAAATTTAAACCAATCACATGTTCTTACAGATCAAGATTTGGGCTTTCGATCGAAATCCAAATCCCACCTCCTCCACCCCTACGGGACGCAAGGCCAAACAAAGAAGAAGAAGAAGAAGAAAATGTCTGAGATTCTCAAGAGAGAGAGAGAATGAACAGAGCAAGAGAAAGAAGGGGGGAAAAAAAAAAGGAAAAGAAAAGAAGATCAAATCGGGAGTGAGAGAGAAATGACTAAACAAATTTAAATACAGTTGATTTCACTATACCGTGTGGAATAAGGCTAAAATATATATTATTGGGTAAAGAAATGTGAAAAGTTTTTTTTTTTTTTTTTCCTGGAATAAAGAAATGTGAGAAGTTGGTGAAATACTGGTACTGTGACATGTTGAAATGAAAATTTTGACACCGACCGACGTTGAAATCAACAAAACACATCCCTTGTTATACAAGAAACGAGAAAAACCTTCCTCGTCAGTCGGCACGAAAAATGACCAGGAATAGGGGACGAGAAAAAGGTCGACTGTTGTAGTGATTGCTAGGAAGAGAAGTGTAAAATAGTTTGTTGGGTGTAAATGAGAAGAAAATGGGCGGATATTTTGTAGTTTGAACATGTGAACTTTTTCACGTTTTTCTTTGTGTTTTTTAAGCTTCCAAATCTAAAGTAGCGGGCTTTTTTTTTTCATTAAAAGAAAAGATTTGGTTGTGATCTCATCATTTTTTATTTTTTAAGTTCACATAAATAGAGAAATCTAATATAGTGGACTGTTAAATTAATAAAGATTTATTTCACCACATTGAAGCATTTTCTTTCTTTTTTTTTTCGGACAAAAAACAAAAAATAAAAACAAAAACAAAAAAAGGTCAATTATGTAATCCCGGTAGTGGTTGGCTTTAAAGAGAGTGATACATGGGTAAATTACTTTTTTTTTTTTTATAAGAAATTTTACTAAATAACCGATGTTTTGTAAAATTAAGAAAGTATTCTTTTTTTTTTTTTAAACAATCAATGAATTTGACTAGTATGTATTAATTTTTTGCTAATTACTTTGATTAATCATTAATAAATTATTATCAATCACTAATAAATTATTATTTTTAATTAAAAAAATCAACCATTTTATTTAAATAAGTAAAAAAAAAAAAGTTGTCTATTTATCTAATTTTTTTCTTCAATTAACAGGTTGTGGCAGGTTTTCTATGAAGTGAAAGCCATTCGTATACTCCTAAAGAAAAAGCGTTTTAGGAGTTGAATTTGGAAATTGTACATTCTAATTAAATTAGTTATATATTTATTGTAACGCCCCCACCACGTAATGTCGTTACCATGCTTACTTAATTTAAATCTCGGTCTTAAATACTTACGCTTACTAAAAATTTTAGAACAAAATTTTTTTTTCTCTCTAAACACCATATGAATAGACTAGTCCATATAGGTAAACTTTTCATACATACATATTAAAATATAAAGATATACATACGCCTTACATTTAACTCAAGTCTTCAAACGTCATATATATAGTATATGTAACAACCGAAATTTTTACGAACTCGTGATCCCCTTATATGTAAAGGAATTTAAGTCCGTACTCTGTGTTTATGTAATGTTTCATGAAAATTATGAATATCAATGTGAAATTCGTAATTTTATTATTAGAGTATATTTGAGTTCTTATAGTATCGTAAGACTCAATCATGATTTATGATTTTATTCTGGCTATGTATGACCAGGATAATTCATGACTTGAACAGGACGGTACTGCAGTATATTAAGTAGTACAGGAATTATACTGCGATAAACCGTCATTACGGATGCAGAATTAAGAATAAGGTATGGGATTGCTTTAGAATAATCAGGAGTAATATTTTGAGCAATGAGGGCTAAGTAGTTTCAAGTCTTAAGAAAAATCCATAAGCAGTCCAGCTAAGTGCAGATGAATTATGGACTGCAGTTTAGTATTGTAGTACTGTTAATAGCTAAAATAGTATTTGTAATATCTGCATTAGTAAGAAAATGGACTCCATATTAAGAGAAAAGGCCAAACATGGCCTTACTTGGAGACCAAGTAATCTTGGATATATATATATGTGAATTTTGGGATTTTTTGGAAATTGGAAAGAAATGTGTGGAAGATTTTGATTGGATGATTTAGTGGATAACTTTGAAGAGAATTTTTGTCCCAAAATCAGCCACATGGCCGGCCACCTAAGGGGGTCTTTGAGCAAATATTTTACTTTTAAACCCCAATATGCAATTTTAAGAATAAAAATAATTGGTGAAAAATCAAGAATTTTCACCTATAAATAGGTGATATGGGATTAGTTGTGAACCATTTAGTGAACCCCAAAACTCTGGTTCATTTCCAACTCTTTCTCTCTTCCACCTTAGGAGCCGAACGCCAAAGAAGAAGGAAAAAAAAAAAAAAAAAAAAGGAAGGTAGTGGCCGGTTGTGAGTGGGAGAAGAAAGGAAGGAAAATTTTTCTCAACCAAATGATAGATCCACTCTCCTAGATCTAGAGGTAATTCTCTTCATCCTCTAAGTATTCAATTAAGTTTGATTAAGGATTTAAAGTGTATTTTATGTTGGGTTTGTAAGAGCATAAGCTCACCCCTTTACTTTCATGCAATAAGTTTATATGTCTAGCATGTGCTTGATTAGGGTTTAATGGCCTTGATTTATGAGTTTATACATGTTTTTGATGCTATGCTTTAGAAAGATTGTGGTATGTGTGTATGCCTATTATGTGTTTATAATATATCGCCACATACTCAATAAGAAGTATTGTATGATCGATAATGATGATGATGATGTATGATGAATGGAGGGTTAAAAAATTAACCCAAAATCCTAATTTGGTAAAGGTTACCATTCGGGTTTGTAAGGATGAGAAACAAATGTATGATGATGAAGAACATACATAACGCGCTGCATGCTTGATGTACGCTCACGGTTTCAACCATTTGAGGTAGGGTGTGCGTAATTTTTCGTAAAAATCAATCAAAGATAAAACTGTCAGTTTTCAGATCAAACTGGACAGTAATCTGGAAATGGAATTTTGAGGCCTTTAGAAACCGAATTTGGGAAAAGTTAAAACTACAAAGTTGTAGAAAATTAAAAATCCTAGGAGGCATCGTGGACAGATTTGAAAAATAAGTTCCAAAGGCTTCCGTTTTTATAAAAATCCGAACCTGGTCAGGCCCAGTCACCATGCACGGTTAGGCAGATTCAATAAGAAAAAAGGATAGGTTAAACGTAGAATTAGGTTATGAGAAAAAACGAAAGTTGCAGGACTCATTGAGATCTATAACTTTTATGAAGAAAACTTTTTCAAATTCAAAACAGATCTTAAGATAAAACTGGATTTTAAAAACTATGCAGGAAACAGGAAATTCCTGCACAGGATTTAAAAAATAGTGCTAAAAACGGAAGCCTTTGGAGCTTATTTTTCAAAATCTGTCCACGGATTCCCCTAGAGTTTTCAATTTTCTACAACTTTGTAGTTTTAACCTTTTCCAAATTCGGCCTCTAAATGCCTCAAAATTCAATTTCCAAATTGCTGCCCAGTTTAATCCGAAACTGACAGTTTTCAATTTTGGTTGATTTTTACATAAAATTACGCACACCCTACCTCAAACGGTTGAAACCGTGAGCCTACGACAAAAATACAGTGTGTTTCGTATAGTTTCTATCATCATGCATTAGTTTTCCATTCTTACAAACCCAAATGGTAACCTTTACCAAATTAGGGTTTTGGATTAATTTTTAACCCTCCATTCATCATACATCATCATCATTATTATCAATCATACAATACTTCTTCTTGACCATGTGGGGACATATTACAAACACATAATAGGCATACACACATACCACAATCTTTCTAAAGCATAGCATCAAAACATGCGTAAATTCATAAATCAAGACCACTAAACCCTAATCAAGCACATGCTATACATTTAAACTTATTGCATGAAAGTAAAGGGGTGAGCTTATACTCTTACAAACCCAATATAAAATACACTTAAATCCTTGAACTAAAACTTAATTGAATTGCTTAAGAGGTTTAGGAGAATTACCTTTAAGCCCTGAAAGTGGTTCTAGGCCTTGGATCAAAAATTTTCCTTCTTACTTCATTTTCTCCAAAAATCCGACCACTCATTTTTTTCTCTTTGGCTTCGGCTCCTAGGGTGAGAGGGAGAGAGAGTTGAGAATGAACTAGAAAGTTTAGGGTTTCACTAAATGGTCCAAACTCAACCTTACATCACCTATTTATAGGTGAAAATTCTTGATTTTTCACCAATTATTTTTATTCTTAAATTTGCATATCTAACCCCAAAAATAAAATATTTGCTCTTGAGTCCTCATGAGGTGGCCGGCCATGTGGCTGATTTTGGGTCCAAAATCATCTCATAATTATCCATTTCCCCTATTTTTCAAAAATCCCAAAATTATGGATTTATCTTTTCTTACTTGGCCTCCAAGTAATGCCATGTTTGGCATTCCCTCCTAATACACAGTCCATTTTCTTAATAATCCAGATAATACAAATATTGTTTTAACTATTAACAGTACTGCAATACTGAACTGTAGTCCAGAATTCATCTGCACTTAACTGGACTGCGTATGGATTTTTCTTAAGACTTGAAACTACTTAGCCCTCATTGCTCCAAATATTATTCCTGATTATTCTAGAGCAATCCCATACCTTATTCTTCATTCTGTATCCGTAATGGTAGTCAAATACAGTATAATTCCTATACTACTTAATACACTGCAGTACCGTCCTATTCAAGTCCTGAATTATCCTGATCATACATAGCCAGAATAAAATCATAAATCATGATCGAGTCTTACGGACTTAAATTCCTTTACATATAAGTGAATCACAAGTCTGTAAAAATTCCGGTTGTTACATTTATAATGTATCTTTTTTAAAAAAAAATGCATTGGGATTTTGTGAATTTGACAAATTTGTTTTAATTTTATGCATAACATCGTTTACATATGGACGAAAAAAAACAAGGGAAATGACGAACATATACTTAGTTGGATGAATTTTTTTTAAAAATTTCTTTAGAATGAATACAGAAAGATATTTTAGACGTTTAAAAATGATTAAATTCAAGGTCAATTATTTAGATGAAAAATCTTAGGCATATCAATTCTAATCCCTGTTTTTTAGTATCAATCTATATGATATATAAGTTGTCGTTCTTTTATTGATAAGTATATAAAGTATTGTCATATCAATTAATTACATCTACCAATGAAACTATGACACGTGAGTTGGTACTTAAAAAATTGGGATTAGAGTAGGTATCCTTAGCACTAGATTTATGTTTTGTTTTAGGGTTATTTTAATATCTTTTAAATTTATAAAATGCCCTCATAAACTATTTTATGTTGCTTTATCTAATTTTTTAATTAGAGAAAGAAGTAATGCAATGGACACCAAATCTAATCATAACTTTTTGAATATCAACTTATATGTCATAATTTTATTAGTAAATGTAATCAATTGATATAGTATCAATAACAAAAATGATAATTCATACACCATATAAGTTGGTTTTTAAATTTTGAAATTACAATTGGTGTCACTAGTTTTTTTTTTTTCTTTTAATTAACAAATCAAGAGACGATAGACAACATTAACCATTTTGGCACACAGGAAAATATATAAACAAAGAAAGTCACTTACAATGTCAAATTAACTGTTGAATTCAAATAATCACAAGAAGGACACATTGTTAAAAACAAAAATGTGATAATGTACGAAAACATTATTAACTTTGTATGCTGTACATTGTGCACTAGTTCGCAAAGGTGCTTTTAGATGTATCTTATTGTTTCACGAATTATAATGTAAGGAAATCACATATTCTCATATTCTTATTTCGAGAAAATAAGGTGATGACATATCTTGCAGTTTTTATTTTTTTTTTTTAAAAAAAAACAAAGAGTCAAACTATCCATTCTTTAATAGAATTAAGTGTAAAATTGTTGTTAGATTATATTTTTAACCACGTCAATTATCAATTCTAGGTAGCTTAGAGATGCCGAATCCCACGTTAAACTAAAAGGCCTCTAACTATAAATATATATATATATATATATATATATATAGGGGTAAATGAAAGGCCCCTAACTAATAATCAATTATCTCTGTGTATTTATTGTTGTTATTGCATTGCTTTATGTCACCTGCTCTCATAGTCTCAGATTCTTATCTCAGTCAAATAAGGTGCGCGGACTGGTAACTCTAGGTAATTATAGAATTGCCGAATCTTATTTTAAATCAATTAAGGCCCATAGCTAATCAGTTTTCTCTTTGAATTAATTTTTTGTATTACATAATTTATTCTAAGTTGAAGCTTTAAAGAAAAAAATTGATTGGGCCAAATTTTTGGTTAGTGGATAGCACAACAAATTCTTAGTAGTTAGAATTGTCAGCATGAGTTGTCCATTATGATATCAGTTAAGAAAATCTTTACAATCGATAAAAATTCTTATTCATAAAAGTTGAGACACCTGTAATGCAAGGGTATACAAAACACCGTTAAGAACAAAATTAGCTGGCAAAAAAGAAAAAAGACCTAACAAAAGAAAACAAGCAAAAGACATCACCAAATTGGAATAAAAGCACCACTATTACACACTGTATCGCATAGATCAAAAGCAAAAGAAAAATCCCGGACAAATCATCCGACGATGAGAAGACCAGTGAAAGCGATATCAAAGAAAACAGTGGAGTCCGAGAATGTGTGACGTAAAAAAAAGCACACCTAAATAGTGGCATATAAGCACCAGACATCACGCCACCACCATCATCAATAGACCCACACCACAGTCATTGTTTTGAAAATGTTCGGATTGGTGCCTACGATGTTATAACTTTTTTATAATGTTGTGAAACTTTTTAGGTGATGATAAAGAATATATTTATGGTACAGTGCACTTATGAAATATATTTATAATAAAATTATCTTAAAACACATTGTTGTAAATAAAATATTGACTGTAAATATCATATGTGGTAAATAATTTATTTACAAAGCCTATTAATGATAAAATTTCCTTAAAAAGCTTTTGTAAATAAACAATTTATCATATTTATGCTATAATACGAATACATAATTCACATTCTATATCAGAATTGTAATCATTTACACTTTGTTTGGTTCACAACTTTAATTTAAAAATTTCAACTTATTTTTTATCTTTTTTTAAAAAGTTAACTAATTTCATAATTAGTTTTTGAAAAGATAACAAATTTCAACCTAAAAATTTTAACTCAAACCGGCCAACCAAATCGGGATTTAGTTCAAATAAATATTCAAATGCAATATATAGTCTAAACTAGCGATTAGTGTTTTTTGTTTTTTACTCATTATTTGCAAAATTTCCTATAGTATTTTTTTTCTATAAAAATTTGAATTCTTTTATCAATCACCATATATATCACCATCCAAGATTTTTCAATTACATCTCGTTCTTTTTTTTTTTCCCCTCTCTTTTCTGCTGGAAAAAAAAATTATACGTCTCTCTCTTTCACAAAAGTCAATACATCCATCCATACAATACGTACTACGTATATGTTATACTAAATTCAGTCTACCAGGTAGTGTTAGAACATAAACTCTAATTCTAACTTTTTGTGTATCAATTCGTGTGTCATCTTTTTCTTGATACAAGTAACCAATTGATATGGTAATATTTTGACTGCATACTAATAAAAAATGAAAACTCATATATCACGTAGGTTGGTACTCAAAAATTAAAATTAGATTTGATACTCCTAATATTTTTCATATTCTACCACGTATGTTACCACGAAAAAAACCTCTCTTTTATTATTAAAAAAGACAAAACAAAACACAAGCAAAAGATTACATAGAAGAAGAAAGAAAGACAAAATAAAGGACACAAAACTGACTTTTGAGAGTGGTTATAAAGATAGTTTAACGATAATTTCACATCTAATACTATCTCTATCATAAAGATGTGGAGGTCGAATCTCCTCCACTCTATATTCAACATATATATATATATATATATATATATATGACTTTTGAGACACAGAAGCGCAACAACAGACATTACACATCTAAATTCTTATGAAATCGATGCAGGGCTTCATGTAGGCCTTGCTGCTCTGTTGAAGTTCCACATAGTCCTTGTATGACATCCCTGAAAAAACAGGTTCTTGATGTTCTCTTTCTAACAGCTCCGGTGCCGGTACAACGATTGTGTCAACCGACGGCCCGTGTGGGACTGCTATTGATATTCTCGTCGCTTTACTATTCACCACGGCTCTATGCCAAACACTTTTGTACTTCTCATTTGTCAACACCTATCACAAACAAGTGTCCATTTGGTCATAAGTTCAAATTCAAAATTTAAATATTAATTTTAAATTTTTATAAGAGAAAATATTATAGAAAATTTTTAAAAAATAAATTTAAAACAAGGTGTCAATGGAAAGCTAAATATTAAAGTACCTGCATTTGGTCACCAAGGTTAACAACAAAGGCATTGGGTGGCGCGTTCCAGTCGACCCACTTCCCTTTGTGTTGGACTTGAAGACCACCCATGTCGTTCTGGATGAGAAGTGTCACCAGCCCATGATCAGTGTGTGGCGGGATTCCGATCGCTCGGTCTGGCTCTGGGCATGCTGGATAGTAGTTTGCAGCCAGGAGTTGAAGGCCGTGGTCCCAATTCATTGCCTTGGTTATGTAGTTTGATTCAAGTCCCAACGTCTCTGATATCGCATTCACTAGTTCCGTTGCTACCTCTCTAGTTCTTTTGCTGAACTCAAACGCTGCCTCACTGCAATAAATTAAAAAAAAATTGATAATGTTTTTTTTTTTTTTGGTAATCACGCAGAGTAGTACACACATATACTCTGAGGGATCAAATTGACCACAAGGGCATTTGGAGGAAACATAATAGATCCATCAGTATTTCATAAGTTAAAACTTTCAAGCAATTGTTAAAAACTTTTTAATGTTATAAACTATATTGCGGATTGATCTAATGCAATAATAAGTTTTTTTTAAAAAAATACTATTGTAGCACATATAGATATACCTGAACCCAACAGGCTTGTGGGGAGAATTGAAGTCAGGGTGAGATATGACCTTGACAAAGTCCCTCCAGAGAAGAACTTTGTCAATTGCAATGTTAAAACTAGTACCACTGTAACGCCCCGACTTCCCACGCCGGGTCGTCACCTTACTTACATACTGAACTTAAACTTGCGGAAAATTTGAGAGAAATTTTTTTTTTCTTTTAAACTTTATTTTAAAATTTTCAACTTAAACTTCATCCTCAAACTCATACTTACTGATAGGTACTTACTCGAGTACCTAACTTTCAAACCCTCCTTGAAGGCCATCGAAATCAAATTGTAGACCAAACCCGACTTAATGCGGATTGGTACCACAAGAGGCAACTTGCTTGCCATACATTCATAAACTTTGTCATTCATATTTAAAACATCATGAAAATATGAAAACCCTTTTTCATTACAACATATTTTATAGAGTATATTTTTTTTTCAAAGTCCGTGGCAGTGTCCATCCCACATTTCACAGTCCGCAGCACCAGCCTTCCACAGTATTGCATCAGAGATTGCTGGCAGGTTGCTTACCTACAGCATAGACGTAAGACGTGAGCTTTCGCTCAGCAAGTACAACTATTACATCCGCGATGCAAAACACATATCATTATGCATGAACCAATTATGACCTCTTATGAATTAATTATGGATTCATAACTTAGCTTAGTTCTATTCCTTTACTTATCATGTGTGCTCGTACCGTGGTACATAGCCAAGGAATGGTTGAAGGCGGCAGTCCGTTTTAACTCAAACCATGAAACACAAAGTTTAACATGGAGTAGTTTAGGTAGCCATCCAATCCAACTCAAACCATGAACCATACCATTTAAACCCGCCTTTGTGGCAAGTCGGTACGACACAACATCTTACTTGTCTTGTTCTTACCAGGTGGTTTAACATTAGTGAACATGCTTCATGATGTCATAATATTACAACATGTAACATAACATAACCTTATTCATAACATACCATGACATGCCATACATATCATACCATAATATCACATTACATAACATACCATAACATTACACGCCATAACATATCATCACATGCCATAACATACCATCACATTAAGCAAGTAACAACAAAGGGCCTATGCTGCAGGCGGAGTTGTACTTACTTGGTTAGCTGTGTCCTATTTCATGCGACTCCAAGCTGAGGCATAACAACAGGCTATCTCCTGTTATGTCAAAGGACATAGCATAAGGCTTCATAATTATAACCTCAAGATGCTGGTGACCTAACCAACACCCATTCATAATTTTAGTTATATGTCCCCCCTATACTTATGATAGCTTACTTGGTTACTTAAGGTAACCTTGGGTATTAATCTCAATCATACATGAATAGGGTTAGGTTATCATCCTAACCTTGGCCTATGCCTGGTTATCTATCCATAATCTTTTGGGTTTTAGATCCAAACCCAATCTTAACACCTTGTTGGGTTACCTTGAGTAACCCTTGAGGTAACCAAACTTAGTTCAATTATCCTAAGTCAACCTTGGGCTTTGGACCCCGTCCAGTAACTCGGGTATCACTTCCGGTTATTACCCGTAATCATCTTGCTTACCCAATTTTAGTTTAAAAATCTATTTTCCATTTCTTTGGAAACTTGGGTAAATTAACCTCAAAAAAAATCTTTTACTTAACTCATAAAATTCATGTTTTTGAAATAGGTTTTTGTAAAATCATTTAGGGCTGGAAACTGCCTTTGGAACAGTTTCCCTAGTCAAAACAGTGGTTTTGGGGAAAGATACAATTTTTCCGAACTGTTTTTAGAAAATCCTGTGCAGGAATTTCATGTTCCCTGCACAGTCTTTATAAAACCGTGTCAGTTTAAAGATCCATTCCGATTTTGAAAAAGTTGTCTTCATGAAAGTTGTAGCTCTCGAAAAATCCTAAAACTTTTGTGTTTTGCGAAAAATCCAGTTCCACATGTATCCTTGTCAGTTTTCATTTGAAACTGGCTGGTCGTGTAAACTAGGTCTGGGCAGACTAGTCTCGGTTTTCTGTAAAAACAGAGGCCATTGGAGCCTCAATTTGGAAAACTGTCCGCGCTGCCCCCTAGGAAAAACCCTTCTGAACAACTTTCATGTTTTAAGTTTCCTCTAATTCGGCCTCTAAAAGCCTTAAATTTCCACTTTCCCGAAACTGGCCAGTTTGGAATCCGAATTGGCAGTTTCGGTTGTTAAGTCCGGTTTACGTCCTATTTCGCGCAAACTACCTCAACCGAACTAGCGGGAGCTCTAATACACACATGCAGCAGTTTTCTAGCGTAAATTTTCTTTAATCACAATTTCTAACATCACCATGCAAATCTAATTGATATTGGATCAACTAAGTTGCATGATTTCGGTTGTACAAAACCTAACAAGCATACTAATTAAATTCTAGCAACCTAGCACAAAATTATCATTCACCAATACTAGGGCAGATTGGGGACATTCATCATCATCACATATTAAGCACAAAAACCCTAGCAATTAATCAAACACCTAACATGCAAACATAAGCATATAACTATGCAAGCTCATAATCAAACCATCCACCCTTAATCACCTAATCAAGCACATACTAACTAAACTAGGGCAAGAAATCAGAATGGACTTATGTCCTTACAAAACCAACTTGAAACACAAATAAAATTCCAAATTGAGCTCAATGGAAGGATTAGGGCTCAAGGAAGTTACCTTAGATCAAAGTTAGGGTTTGAAAATTGCAACTCCCCTTCCTCCCTTGCCTACGGCTTCCACCTAGTTAGGAACCCAAAAATTTTGGTTTGGCCTCAAGATTTGTCCTTCACCTAAGGCTCGGCCACACCACCCTTGTAACACCAAAAATTGCAGTTTTTCAACTACTTTCCCTTGCTCAAAACAGTGGCTGCCCTAGACCAAAAATGGTCTCAAAACTTGTTTTTGATCTTGTTTTCGGTTGATTGAATCAAACCCGAATTGACCCTAACTTTTCCCCTTAAAATTTTCGGTTTCTCTCTTGGTTCCCCTGCCCTTAATAATTCGGCAGCAAGCCTAGAAAAGGGCTGGAAAAATTTCTGAAACTCTCCCCTTAGCTTCCCCTTGCAAACCGAACACTAACCTAGGCTTGGCTTAGGAAAATTTTGATTTTTCTCACCTCTTTCTCTCTTCCTTGGCTGCTGATTTTCAAGAAGAAAATTGGCAAGAACCTCCCCAAATTTTTGAATAAAATGAATAAAGGTCACTCCTATTTATAGGCAAAAGGGAAACTTTTAAGAATTGTATTTTGACCCCTAAATTTTTGAAAATTTGCCAAAAAGGCATGCTAGGTGGCCGGCCATATGCTTGGAGAACAAGAAAAATTTTTCTTCTAGAACAAGACACTTGTCATTCAAGGCTTGGTTCATGGAATTATGATGTCATAAATCAAAAATGGGATGATGTCATAAATCAAAAGGTAGGTGATGTCATCCTAAGGCCTCGTTTGGCTACTTTTTTGAAAAAGCAGTCCAATTTAAATCCAACACAGATATTTCTAATACTGTGTTCACTAATACATAGTACAATTCAGTACTGTTTTGCTTGACTGCAGTCCAAAATTTATCTGAGTAAAAATGGACTGTAAAAAATTTTTCTTATTATTTCTGAAAGTCATTAGGACTTTGATATCCAACTTAGTGTGCTTGATTTTTCTAGGGTGGTCTCTTAGCGTATTCTAGCTATCTTGTCCAAAAAGATAATTTTCGCAGTATATTTCTCATACCGCTTATCCTATTACTGTACAGTCATACCCTGACTGTTTTTGGTCAACTTTGACTTTCTTGGTCAAACTTTGACCAACATGGAATCATGAAATTTCATCACGCCATTTTCCTTAAAATGCCTTATACTAGGCTCAGTAATCCATCGTTGAGTCTCGTAGCTAATAAACCGAGAACTCAAACTTATACCGATATTCTATTCCAAACATGATCTAGACTTAAGTTTTCCTCATTTAAAGGAAATCTAGAGTCATAAAAATTCGTGTTATTACATCCTACCCTCCTTAAAAGATTTTCGTCCTCGAAAATTCGAATAATCCTGAGTGGCTTTTCTTCAAATCCACCATCAATCCATAACAAGTTACTATGGATTGAATAACTTGTTCATGTTCCCATTTTAATATCCTAATGGGATCATGTCTTTTATATAGAACCATAATCTTCTTTCTACATCATCATAATTCATTCCTCATATTCTCATGCTTTCATTTCATACCATCATACTTTCCTTTCATATTGCATCACAAGAACTATTTACATGAAAAACTGAGCAAGTATATTATATAACTTGCCATGTTTGAAAAGCATATATATAACTTTTCCATACTTTAAAAACATATCATATCACATAGCTTTTTCATATTTGAAAAGCATTTTGTGTTTTATTATCTTGTCTTAACATGTGGGCCCATAGTGTACGTACCAAATGCGCGCAGCCTCCAGACAAAGCTAGGGTTTGCAAGGTCCCTAACAGTTCTGGGAATTTTATAAGCCTTTGCGATTTTACGAAAGGTCTTATAGTCTTGACCCTTCACGATCACGGACGGTCAAGATCATAACTGAAACATGTAGCCTCCACGATCACGGGAGGTTGGTACAACACCTTACTGTTACTTATCTTTTCATGTATCTTAATATGTTCTTACATTTAAGATACCTTTTGGAATCTTTTCCAATTCAATCATGAAAATCAATAATAAATAGTATTATTAAAAACATATTACTGTTCAAGTGATGCAATGAAAGGTATCCTTGTATCAACTAGCTGCTTGTTAGCTAGTAGAAACATTCTTCTTGCCTTTAGCATTTCTTTTAAAGCTCAAAGGCATAATCATAGTTCTAAGGGATATCTAAAACTCCCAATCATCATCTCATAATTTCCATTACTTAAATGGTTGTCTACAGTCGACCTTAATCATCCATTATATGTCGACTTCAGGGTTGGTGCCATCGACCTTAACCTCGTTAACTTCATATCATCAAATCTCATAATCATCATTCTTATCATAAAAAATCATAGCCTAATAAATTGTTGTTGGTAGCATATTGCTTATTTGCTACCCCCAAACTAAGGCATCCTCAAAATTTTTCCCATGTCCAATATTTCTCTTATGGAGCAAAAGTTTCACAATCAGGAAACTTAACTTCCATAATCTCAATCCAACTCCGTAAATGGAAAGATCACTATACCCAAAATGAGGCGATATGCTATCTAATCTTAGAGCCTACTCATTTCTTATTGCTATTCTAGCGATCATCATATCGTAAGCTTAGTTTATCCATCACGCTTCCACTGTGCGACTCTGATTTACTGGCAATAAAAGCCCATAAACTCGTTCGGATAAGCATGTCAGGCTGCAACATAGCTGACGTATCGTCTCATGTACATATTCTAGTACATCTTGATATCGCGGTAATACATGGGCGATCCTTGCTGTCGTCAAGAAATCCATTTAGGAATCTCCTCTCAAGATCCTCTTGGCCAAGGCTCCTTGCACGAGCTTGCTTGACTAGACGTCGGCTCGACTGGCGAGCATATCCTGAAGATACGTCCCTGCATGACATAATCTGAGGAGGGTCTCTATATCGTGCATCCATTCCTTGAGTCTTATTGAAGATGCGAAGCTTCTCCTCCATTCCTCGGAATGTCAACGGAGCCTCGTGGTCCTCTTTAGTCCGACCGAAATTTAACACCAGGTACATGCCATTATAATAATCTTATAAAGCAAAGTAAGAAAACAAACTTACAAAACTGTGGCGCTGGCAGCAGAACTGTGAAATTGGATGGCAGGAACTCTGCTCTGATACCAAACTGTAACACCCCGACTTCCCACGCCGGGTCGTCACCTTACTTACATACTGAACTTAAACTTGCGGAAAATTTGAGAGAAATTTTTTTTTTCTTTTAAACTTTATTTTAAAATTTTCAACTTAAACTTCATCCTCAAACTCATACTTACTGATAGGTACTTACTCGAGTACCTAACTTTCAAACCCTCCTTGAAGGCCATCGAAATCAAATTGTAGACCAAACCCGACTTAATGCGGATTGGTACCACAAGAGGCAACTTGCTTGCCATACATTCATAAACTTTGTCATTCATATTTAAAACATCATGAAAATATGAAAACCCTTTTTCATTACAACATATTTTATAGAGTATATTTTTTTTTCAAAGTCCGTGGCAGTGTCCATCCCACATTTCACAGTCCGCAGCACCAGCCTTCCACAGTATTGCATCAGAGATTGCTGGCAGGTTGCTTACCTACAGCATAGACGTAAGACGTGAGCTTTCGCTCAGCAAGTACAACTATTACATCCGCGATGCAAAACACATATCATTATGCATGAACCAATTATGACCTCTTATGAATTAATTATGGATTCATAACTTAGCTTAGTTCTATTCCTTTACTTATCATGTGTGCTCGTACCGTGGTACATAGCCAAGGAATGGTTGAAGGCGGCAGTCCGTTTTAACTCAAACCATGAAACACAAAGTTTAACATGGAGTAGTTTAGGTAGCCATCCAATCCAACTCAAACCATGAACCATACCATTTAAACCCGCCTTTGTGGCAAGTCGGTACGACACAACATCTTACTTGTCTTGTTCTTACCAGGTGGTTTAACATTAGTGAACATGCTTCATGATGTCATAATATTACAACATGTAACATAACATAACCTTATTCATAACATACCATGACATGCCATACATATCATACCATAATATCACATTACATAACATACCATAACATTACACGCCATAACATATCATCACATGCCATAACATACCATCACATTAAGCAAGTAACAACAAAGGGCCTATGCTGCAGGCGGAGTTGTACTTACTTGGTTAGCTGTGTCCTATTTCATGCGACTCCAAGCTGAGGCATAACAACAGGCTATCTCCTGTTATGTCAAAGGACATAGCATAAGGCTTCATAATTATAACCTCAAGATGCTGGTGACCTAACCAACACCCATTCATAATTTTAGTTATATGTCCCCCCTATACTTATGATAGCTTACTTGGTTACTTAAGGTAACCTTGGGTATTAATCTCAATCATACATGAATAGGGTTAGGTTATCATCCTAACCTTGGCCTATGCCTGGTTATCTATCCATAATCTTTTGGGTTTTAGATCCAAACCCAATCTTAACACCTTGTTGGGTTACCTTGAGTAACCCTTGAGGTAACCAAACTTAGTTCAATTATCCTAAGTCAACCTTGGGCTTTGGACCCCGTCCAGTAACTCGGGTATCACTTCCGGTTATTACCCGTAATCATCTTGCTTACCCAATTTTAGTTTAAAAATCTATTTTCCATTTCTTTGGAAACTTGGGTAAATTAACCTCAAAAAAAATCTTTTACTTAACTCATAAAATTCATGTTTTTGAAATAGGTTTTTGTAAAATCATTTAGGGCTGGAAACTGCCTTTGGAACAGTTTCCCTAGTCAAAACAGTGGTTTTGGGGAAAGATACAATTTTTCCGAACTGTTTTTAGAAAATCCTGTGCAGGAATTTCATGTTCCCTGCACAGTCTTTATAAAACCGTGTCAGTTTAAAGATCCATTCCGATTTTGAAAAAGTTGTCTTCATGAAAGTTGTAGCTCTCGAAAAATCCTAAAACTTTTGTGTTTTGCGAAAAATCCAGTTCCACATGTATCCTTGTCAGTTTTCATTTGAAACTGGCTGGTCGTGTAAACTAGGTCTGGGCAGACTAGTCTCGGTTTTCTGTAAAAACAGAGGCCATTGGAGCCTCAATTTGGAAAACTGTCCGCGCTGCCCCCTAGGAAAAACCCTTCTGAACAACTTTCATGTTTTAAGTTTCCTCTAATTCGGCCTCTAAAAGCCTTAAATTTCCACTTTCCCGAAACTGGCCAGTTTGGAATCCGAATTGGCAGTTTCGGTTGTTAAGTCCGGTTTACGTCCTATTTCGCGCAAACTACCTCAACCGAACTAGCGGGAGCTCTAATACACACATGCAGCGGTTTTCTAGCGTAAATTTTCTTTAATCACAATTTCTAACATCACCATGCAAATCTAATTGATATTGGATCAACTAAGTTGCATGATTTCGGTTGTACAAAACCTAACAAGCATACTAATTAAATTCTAGCAACCTAGCACAAAATTATCATTCACCAATACTAGGGCAGATTGGGGACATTCATCATCATCACATATTAAGCACAAAAACCCTAGCAATTAATCAAACACCTAACATGCAAACATAAGCATATAACTATGCAAGCTCATAATCAAACCATCCACCCTTAATCACCTAATCAAGCACATACTAACTAAACTAGGGCAAGAAATCAGAATGGACTTATGTCCTTACAAAACCAACTTGAAACACAAATAAAATTCCAAATTGAGCTCAATGGAAGGATTAGGGCTCAAGGAAGTTACCTTAGATCAAAGTTAGGGTTTGAAAATTGCAACTCCCCTTCCTCCCTTGCCTACGGCTTCCACCTAGTTAGGAACCCAAAAATTTTGGTTTGGCCTCAAGATTTGTCCTTCACCTAAGGCTCGGCCACACCACCCTTGTAACACCAAAAATTGCAGTTTTTCAACTACTTTCCCTTGCTCAAAACAGTGGCTGCCCTAGACCAAAAATGGTCTCAAAACTTGTTTTTGATCTTGTTTTCGGTTGATTGAATCAAACCCGAATTGACCCTAACTTTTCCCCTTAAAATTTTCGGTTTCTCTCTTGGTTCCCCTGCCCTTAATAATTCGGCAGCAAGCCTAGAAAAGGGCTGGAAAAATTTCTGAAACTCTCCCCTTAGCTTCCCCTTGCAAACCGAACACTAACCTAGGCTTGGCTTAGGAAAATTTTGATTTTTCTCACCTCTTTCTCTCTTCCTTGGCTGCTGATTTTCAAGAAGAAAATTGGCAAGAACCTCCCCAAATTTTTGAATAAAATGAATAAAGGTCACTCCTATTTATAGGCAAAAGGGAAACTTTTAAGAATTGCATTTTGACCCCTAAATTTTTGAAAATTTGCCAAAAAGGCATGCTAGGTGGCCGGCCATATGCTTGGAGAACAAGAAAAATTTTTCTTCTAGAACAAGACACTTGTCATTCAAGGCTTGGTTCATGGAATTATGATGTCATAAATCAAAAATGGGATGATGTCATAAATCAAAAGGTAGGTGATGTCATCCTAAGGCCTCGTTTGGCTACTTTTTTGAAAAAGCAGTCCAATTTAAATCCAACACAGATATTTCTAATACTGTGTTCACTAATACATAGTACAATTCAGTACTGTTTTGCTTGACTGCAGTCTAAAATTTATCTGAGTAAAAATGGACTGTAAAAAATTTTTCTTATTATTTCTGAAAGTCATTAGGACTTTGATATCCAACTTAGTGTGCTTGATTTTTCTAGGGTGGTCTCTTAGCGTATTCTAGCTATCTTGTCCAAAAAGATAATTTTCGCAGTATATTTCTCATACCGCTTATCCTATTACTGTACAGTCATACCCTGACTGTTTTTGGTCAACTTTGACTTTCTTGGTCAAACTTTGACCAACATGGAATCATGAAATTTCATCACGCCATTTTCCTTAAAATGCCTTATACTAGGCTCAGTAATCCATCGTTGAGTCTCGTAGCTAATAAACCGAGAACTCAAACTTATACCGATATTCTATTCCAAACATGATCTAGACTTAAGTTTTCCTCATTTAAAGGAAATCTAGAGTCATAAAAATTCGTGTTATTACAACCACACTTGATGGGGTCTAGCACATTGCTGGTCCCCTGGAACTCCTTCTTCTCCTCGTCCGTTAAATTGAAGAAAGCTTCGAAGACGCTGATCATTCCTTTCAACACCTTCTCCGGCACACCGTGGTTGATCACCTGGTCATAAAATAAGCAACCATATCTTAGATATTTAAATCATGTTTTTCAACCAATAAAAATCTTTTCCTATGTTTCTACTAGTAAAAGTTATAGCTTGTTTGAATCACCATTTTGGTACTGGTTCGGGTACTATTTGAAAAGTTTTATACATTGTTTTTTTCATTTATAAAAATTTGAATTTACTGTTCAAATTTACTTTTCAACCCTATGATTCAAACGGGATTTTGTAAATATACCATGAAGAATCCCCATTCCTCACAGGCCTTGTGGAGGTCGTGAAGAACTTTGGAGCGTTGATCAGGAGAACCCGAGGTGAGGAGTGAGAAATCAATGGTAGGGATTGAATATTCGGGGTCGTTTGCTTTGGCCTGGTCGTTAGGGTTTGTTGTGAATGTGTATTCTGAAGGGACCTTTGTGAGACCACCCGACTCAGCCAGTGTTTTGATGTTTGTCGCTTTGGTTGGGTTGACGGCCTTAACTACCTCGAAAGACATTATCTGAACAGTTATCTGAGCCATTGAGAAAAAAAGGTTCAAGTGATTCACTACAAAAATTGACCTTTTACACGTCGGTTATGTTTTCCTTGTAGGTTCTAAACCGACATGGAATCATTTTCTCGTTGGCGCTAAACCGACGAAGAATCCAGTGACAAGAAAAAGGGTATGGATTTCTTGTCTGCTTTGGACAGACGATGAAAGTGAGGTTTTTACGTCTGTCATTTTGACACCAACAATGAAAGTTATAAAATATATATAAATAAAAATAAACAAGAAATTTATAGCCATTTTACCATCTGCATGCAACTTCAGCTTCTCTAAAAATTCCCTGTCCAGAAACATAACAATAAACAAGTAAGCACAACCACCACATCTTTCCCAAGAAAAAAAAAATTCAAGTTTTTGTCTCTTCCATATTTCTCAGAATAGCCATTGATCCAAATCCAAAGTTTTAGCCATTAGAACATACAAAATCCAAATAGGAATTTAAAAAAACAAAAACAAAAACAAAACAAAACAAAACAAACTTTGCTGCAATCACTTTGTCTCTTTCATATCTTTCCCAAAAATAACCATTTACAAAATCAAAACAAAATTTCAAAATCCAAACCAATCACATGTTCTTACAGATCAAGATTTGGGCTTTCGATCGAAATGCAAATCCCTCCTTCTCCACCCCCACCGGACGCAAGGTCAAACAAAGAAGAAGAAGAAGAAGAAGAAAACGTCTAAGATTCTCAAGAGAGAGAGAGAGAGAATGAACACAGCAAGAGAAAGAAGGAAACAAAATAAATAAAAAGATCTGAACTGGGGAGAGAGAGAAACGACTAACAAATTTAAATAAACAAAGTTATTTGACTACATGGTATGGAATAAGGCTAAAATAATATTGGGAAAAGAAATGTGAAAGTTTTCTTTTTTTCTTTTGGAATAAAGAAATGTGAGAAGTTGGTGAAATAATAGAATTAGAATGTATCATACTATATAAATTGATTTTTAAAAAGTTAAAATTAGAGTTGATGTCACTATGTTTTTTTTTTTTTTCCCTTTTAGTTAACAAATCAAAAGACGATAGACAACATTAACCATTTTGGCATACTGTTTCACGTGGCATGGGAATAAGGCGTCCTGTACAGGAAAATATATAAACAAAGAAAGTCTCTTCCAATGTCAAATATTGGGTTCTTTAAGCTGTTGAATTTAAATAATCACAAGAAGGACACATTGATAAAAACAAAAATGTGACAATGTATGATAATTTTTTTTTTTTCCCCCTTTTAGTTAACAAATCAAAAGACGATAGACAACATTAACCATTTTGGCATAATGTTTCACGTGGCATGGGAATAAGGCGTCATGTACAGGAAAATATAGAAACAAAAAAAAGTCTCTTACAATGTCAAATAATGGGTTCTTTAAGCTGTTGAATTCAAATAATCACAAGGACACATTGATAAAAACAAAATTGTGATAAGCTTCGTATGCTGTACATTATGCACTAGTTCGTAAAGGTGCTTCTAGATGTATCTTATTGTTTCACGAATTATAATGTAAGGAAATCACATTAAGGAAATCACATACTCCATATTCTTATATCTAGAAAATAAGATGATGATATATCTTTTAATTTTTATTTTTTAAAAAATTAAATTAATAAACAGTTGAACTTTACATTATTTAATAGAATTAAGTGAAAAATTATTGTTGGATTATATTTATAACCATGTCAATTATCAATTCTAGGTAGCTTAGAGTTGTCGAATCCCACGTTAAACTAAAAGACCCCTAACTTTTTTTTTTTTTTTTTGGGTAAATGAAAGGCCCCTAACTAATAATCAATTTTCTCTCTATATTTATTATTAACGGAAAGAATATTTTTTCTATATTATAATTACTTTTTCAATTATTGTAGTTATTTGTATTAATTCTTTAGGATTCTTTCTCATTGTAATTAGTTTTCTTTTTTTTCCTTTTCCCGTTTACTTTCCTCATTATTTTGGTTGTATAAATCATTCTTGTATTCGTTCATTATCAATACACAGAAAATTCTACTCAAAGTCTGTCTTCTTCTCTTCTTTTCTTTCATAGAATTTTACATTTATTGTTGTTATTGCATTGCTTTATGTCACCTGCTTTCATAGTCTAGTGTTCTTAATCTCAGTCAATTAAGGTGTGCGGACTGCTAATTAACTCTAGGTAATTATAGAATTGCCGACTCTTACTTTAAACCAATTAAGGCCAATAGCTAATCAATTTTCTCTTTAAATTAATTTTTTTATTACATAATTTATTCTACATCGAAGCATTAGAGAAAAATATTTATGGGCACAAATTTGTGGTTGGTGGATAGCACAACAAATTTTTAGTAGTTGGAACTCTTAGCATGAGTTGTCCATTAATTAACATCTCAGTTAAGAAAATGTTTACAATCGATAAAAATTGTTATTCATCAAAGTTGAGACACCTGTAATGTAAGGTTTATACGAAACACCGTTAAGAACAAAATTAGCTGACAAAAAATAAAAAAGACCTAATAAAAGAAAACAAGCAAAAGAAACCACCGAATTGGAATAAAACTACCGATATTACACACTGCATCGCATAGATCAAAAGCAAAAGAACAATCCCAGACAAATCGTCCGACGATGACAAGACCAGTGAAACCGACACCAAAGAAAATAGTGGAGTCCGAGAACGCGTAATGTAAAAAAAAAAAAAAAGCACACCTGAATAGCGGCACATAAGCACCACACATCACGCCACCACCATCTTCAATAGACCCCACCGTCATGGTTTTGAAAATGTTGGGATTGATACCTATAAGCATATGATGTTATAACTTTTTTATAATGTTGTGAAACTTTTTAGGTGATGGGTAAAGAATATAGTTATGGTATAGTACATTTATGAAACATATTTTTGATAAAATTATCTTAAAACACATTGTTGTAAATAAAATGTTTATGGTAAATATCATATGTGGTAAATAATTTATTTACAAAGCATATTTATTCCTTTAAAAAGTTTTTGCAAATGAACAATTTATCATAAATATATTATAATATGAACACATAATTCAAATTCTATATCAGAATGCAATTATGTATACTTTGTTTGGTTCACCAACTCCAATTTAAAAATTCTAACTCATTTTTTATCTTTTTCTAAAAAGTTAACTAATTTCATAATTAGTTTTTGAAAAGTTAATCAATTTTAACCTAAAAATTTTATCTTAAACCGGCCAACCAAACCGGGATTTAGTTTAAATAAGCATTCAAATGCAATCTATGGTCCAAACCAGCTATTAGTGTTTTTTTTTTTTTTTTACTTATTATTTAAAAATTTTCCTAGAGTATTTTTTCTATAAAATTTGAATTCTTTTATTACTCACCATATGTATCACCATCCAAGATTTTTCAATCACATCTCTTCTTTTTTTATTTTCTGCTACAAAAAAATTTTAAAAAAAAATTATACGTCTCTCTTTCACAAAAGTCAATACATCCATCCATACAATACGTACTACGTACCTGGTATACTAAATTCAGTTGAACATATTATATATATTCTACCAAGTAGTGATAAGACACAAATTATAATCCCAACTTTTTGTGTACCAACTTACGTGTCATCTTTTTATTAATACAAGTATCAATTAAAATTATAATACTTTAGCCGTATACCAATAAAAGAATAACAATTCATATGCCACATAGGTTGATATTTAAAAATTAAAATTAAAGTTGGTATTTCTAACATTTGTCAAATTCCACCACGTATATTACCACGAAAAAAACCACTCCTTTATTGTTAAAAAAGACTAAACAAAATAAAACAAAAACAAAAACGAAAGCAAAAGCAAAAGATAACATAGAAGAGGTTAGAAAGACAAAATGAAGAACACAAAATTGACTTTTGAGAGTGGTTATAAACGTAGTCTAATAATAATTTCACACCTGACTTTAGCTCTATCATAAAGATGTAGTGTTTGAATCCCTTCCACTTCATATTCAATATATAAATATATGATTTTTTAGACACACAAGCGCAACAAGAAATTAACATTAGATATCTAAATTCTTATGAAATCGATGCAGGGCTTCATGTAGGCCTTGCTGCTCTGTTGAAGTTCCACATAGTCCTTGTATGACATCCCTGAAAAAACAGGTTCTTGGTGTTCTCTTTCTAACAGCTCCGGTGCCGGTACAACGATTGTGTCAACCGACGGCCCGTGTGGGACTGCTATTGATATTCTCGTCGCTTTACTATTCACCACGGCTCTATGCCAAACACTTTTGTACTTGTCATTTGTCAACACCTATCACAAACAAGTGTCCATTTGGATCATAAGTTCAAACTCAAAATTTAAATATTAATTTAAAATTTTTATAAGAGAAAATATTATAGAAAATTTTTAAAAAATAAATTTAAAACAAGGTGTCAATCGAAAGCTAAATATTAAAGTACCTGCATTTGGTCACCAAGGTTAACAACAAAGGCATTGGGTGGCGCGTTCCAGTCGACCCACTTCCCTTTGTGTTGGACTTGAAGACCACCCATGTCGTTCTGGATGAGAAGTGTCACCAGCCCATGATCGGTGTGAGGCGGGATTCCGATCGCTCGGTCTGGCTCTGGGCATGCTGGATAGTAGTTTGCAGCCAGGAGTTGAAGGCCTTGGTCCCAATTCATTGCCTTGGTTATGTAGTTTGATTCAAGTCCCAACGTCTCTGATATCGCATTCACTAGTTCCGTTGCTACCTCTCTAGTTCTTTTGCTGAACTCTAACGCTGCCTCACTGCAATAGAAAAAAAAATTGATAATTTTTTTTTTTTTTTTTTGTGGTAATACGCAGAGTAGTACACACATATACTCTGACGGATCAAATTGACCACAAGGGCATTTGGAGGAAACATAATAGATCCGTAAGTATTTCATAAGTTATAATTTTCAAACAATTTTTAAAAACTTTTTAATGTTATAATCTATATTGCGGATTGATCTAATGCAATAATAAATTTTTTTAAAAAAATACTATTGTAGCACATATAGATATACCTGAACCCAACAGGCTTGTGGGGAGAATTGAAGTCAGGGTGAGATATGACCTTGACAAAGTCCCTCCAGAGAAGAACTTTGTCAATTGCAATGTTAAAACTAGTACCACACTTGATGGGGTCTAGCACATTGCTGGTCCCCTGGAACTCCTTCTTCTCCTCGTCCGTTAAATTGAAGAAAGCTTCGCAGACGCTGATCATTCCTTTCAACACCTTATCCGGCACACCGTGGTTGATCACCTGGTCATAAAATAAGCAACCATATCTTAGATATTTAAATCATGTTTTTCAACCAATAAAAATCTTTTCCTATGTTTCTACTAGTAAAAGTTATAGCTTGTTTGAATCACCATTTTGGTACTGGTTCAGGGTACTGTTTTAAAAGTTTTATACATTGTTTTTTTCATTTATAAAAATTTGAATTTACTGTTCAAATTTACTTTTCAATCCTATGATTCAAACGGGATTTTGTAAATATACCATGAAGAATCCCCATTCCTCACAGGCCTTGTGGAGGTCATGAAGAACTTTGGAGCGTTGATCAGGAGAACCCGAGGTGAGGAGTGAGAAATCAATGGTAGGGATTGAATATTCGGGGTCGTTTGCTTCGGCCTGGTCGTTAGGGTTTGTTGTGAACGTGTATTCTGAAGGGACCGATGTGAGACCACCCGACTCAGCCAGTGCTTTGATGTTTGTCGCTTTGGTCGGGTTGACGGCCTTAACTACCTCGAAAGACATTATCTGAACAGTTATCTGAGTCATTGAGAAAAAAAGGTTCAAGCGATTCACTACAAAAATTGACCTTTTTCACGTCGGTTTTGTTTTCCATGTAGGTTCTAAACCGACGTGGAATAATTTCCTCTTCGGTCGCTAAGCCGACGAAGAATCCAGTGACAAGAAAAAGGGTATGGATTTCTCGTCTGCTTTGGACAAACGACGAAAGTGAGGTTTTTACGTCTGTCATTTTGACACCGACGATGAAAGTTATAAAAAATATATATATAAAAATTAAAAAGAAATTTATAGCCATTTTACAATCTGCAACTTCAGCTTCTCTAAAAATTCCTTGTCCAGAAACATAACAATAAACAAGTAAGCACAACCACCACATCTTTCCCAAGAAAAAAAAATTCAACTTTTTGTGTCTTCCATATTTCTCAGAATAGCTTGATCCAAATCCAAAGTTTTAGCCATTAGAACATACAAAATCCAAATAGAAATTTGAAAAAAAAAACAAAACAAAACAAAACAAAACAAAACAAAATTTGCTGCAATCACTTTGTCTCTTTCATATCTTTCCCAAAAATAACCATTTACAAAATCAAAACAAAATTTCAAAATCCAAACCAATCACATGTTCTTACAGATCAAGATTTGGGCTTTCGATCGAAATGCAAATCCCTCCTCCTCCACCCCCACCGGACGCAAGGTCAAACAAAGAAGAAGAAGAAGAAGAAAACGTCTGAGATTCTCAAGAGAGAGAGAGAGAGAGAATGAACACAGCAAGAGAAAGAAGGAAACAAAAAATAAATAAAAAGATCTGAACGGGGGAGAGAGAGAAACGACTAACAAATTTAAATAAACAAGGTTATTTGACTACATGGTATGGAATAAGGCTAAAATAATATTGGGAAATGAAACGTGAAAGTTTTCTTTTTTTCTTTTGGAATAAAGAAATGTGAGAAGTTTGGTGAAATAATAGAATTAGAATGTATCATACCATATAAATTGGTTTTTAAAAGTTAAAATTAGAGTTGGTATCACTAATTTTATTTTCCCCTTTTAGTTAACAAATCAAAAGACGACAGACAACATTAACCATTTTGGCATACTGTTTCACGTGGCATGGGAATAAGGCGTCCTGTACAGGAAAATATATAAACAAAGAAAGTCTCTTCCAATGTCAAATATTGGGTTCTTTAAGCTGCTGAATTTAAATAATCACAAGAAGGACACATTGATAAAAACAAAAATGTGACAATGTATGAAAACATTATAAACTTTGTATGCTGGACATGATGCACTAGTTCGTAAAGGTGCTTCTAGATGTATCTTATTGTTTCACGAATTATAATATAGGGAAATCACATGCTCTCATATTCTTATATGGAGAAAATAAGATGATGACATAACTTTCAGTTTTTATTAAAAAAAAAAAAAAAAAAAGAAATGAAGAGTCGAATTCTACATTCTTTAATAGAATTAAGTGTAAAATTGTTGTTGGATTATATTTATAACCCCGTCAATTATCAATTCTAGGCAGCTTAAAGATGCCGAAACCCACGTTAAACTAAAAGCCCCTAACTATATATATATATATATATATATATATATATATTTATTTATTTATTTATTTATTGGGTAAATAAAAGGCCCCTAACTAATAATCAATTTTCTCTCTGTATTTATTGTTGTTATTGCATTGCTTTATGTCACCTGCTCTCAAAGTCTCATGCTCTTATCTCAGTCAAATAAGGTGTGCGGACTGTTAACTCTTGGTAATTATAGAATTGCCAAACCTTACGTTAAACCAATTAAGGCCCATAACTAATCAATTTTCTCTTTGAATCAATTTTTTTATTACATAATTTATTCTGCGTTGAAGCTTTAAAGAAAAAAATTGATCGGCACAAATTTTTGGTTAGTGGATAGCACGACAAATTCTTTGTAGTTGGAACTGTTAGCATGAGTTGTCCATTAAGATCTCATTTAATGACAAATATGTACTAAATTGGATGAATATGTTTTTAAAATTTCTTTAGAATGAATACTGAAAGATATTTTAGACGTTTAAAAATAACACGTGAGTTGATATTTAAAAAATTTGGATTAGAGTTTATATCCCTAACACTAAATTTATATTTTGTTTTAGGGTATGACTTTTAAATTTATAAAATGTCCTCATAAACTATTTTATGTTGTTCTATCTAATTTTTTTTTAATTAGAGAAAAAACTAATGTTAGAGACATCAAATCTAATCATAAATTTTTGAGTATCAATTTAAATGTCATAATTTTATTAGTAAATGTAATCATTTGATATAGCAGTGTATTAAACACTTATCAAAAATAAAAATGACAATTCATGTACTTGGTTCTTAAAAGTTGAAATTAGAACTGGAGTTACTAGCCTTTTTTTTCTTTTCTTTTCTTTTAATTAACAAATCAAGAGACGATAGACAACATTAACCATTTTGGCATAATGTTTCACGTGGCATGGGAATAAGGCGTCATGTACAGGAAAATATAGAAACAAAGAAAGTCTCTTACAATGTCAAATAATGGGTTCTTTAAGCTGTTGAATTCAAATAATCACAAGGACACATTGATAAAAACAAAATTGTGATAAACTTCGTGTGCTGTACATTATGCACTAGTTCTAAAGGTGCTTCGAGATGTCTCTTATTGTTTCACGAATTATAATGTAAGGAAATCACATACTCTATATTCTTATATCGAGAAAATAAGATGATGATATATCTTTTAATTTTTATTTTTAAAAAAATTAAATTAATAAACAGTCGAACTTTACATTATTTAATAGAATTAAGTGAAAAATTATTGTTGGATTATATTTATAACCACATCAATTATCAATTCTAGGTAGCTTAGAGTTGTCGAATCCCACGTTAAACTAAGAGGCCCCTAACTTTTTTTTTTTTTTTTTGGTAAATGAAAGGCCCCTAACTAATAATCAATTTTCTCACTATATTTATTATTGATGGAAAGAATATTTTTTCTTTATTATAATTACTTTTTCGTTTATTGTAGTTATTTGTATTAATTCTTTAGGATTCTTTCTCATTGTAATTAGTTTCCTTTTTTTCCTTTTCCTGTTTACTTTCCTCATTATTTTGGTTGTATAAATCATTCTTGTATTCATTCATTATCAATACACAGAAAATGCTACCCAAAGTCTGTCTCCTTCTCCTCTTTTCTTTCATAGAATTTTACATGGTATCAGAGCCTTGAGGTTCTATATCGATTTCCGCTGCAGCTATAGAAGAAGAGAAATCAAAGAAGATGATGGATGACTTTTCAAACCCTCTTTTGCTTCATCACTCCGATCATCCCAGACTTGTTCTCGTGTCCAAAGTCCTTGAAGGCGACAACTACGGACAATGGAGCTGTGCCATGAGGCTTGCTTTGAGTGCAAAGAACAAGTTTGGATTTATCAACGGAGATTTAGAGAAGCCGATGTCTACCGACACCAAATTTCCACTATGGGAATGATGCAATAATATGGTACTATCTTGGATCCTTCACTCTATCAATACTAATATTGCTGGGAGTATTATATACACAAAATCCGCACAGATGTTTGGAATGATCTCTATGATAGATTCTCACAAGGGAATGACACCCGGATTTATCAAATCTGCCAAGAGATCGTCGAACTATGACAAGGACATCAATCCGTCTCTATTTACTATACCAAGATGAAAGCTCTTTGGGATGAATTGGCTTCCTATCACGATCCTATTTCTTGTAGTTGTAGAGGCATCAAGTTTTTGGCTAAACGAGAAGAAAAGGAAAGGATCATGCAATTCTTAATGGGATTGAATGATTCTTTTTCGACGATACGTGGTTCAATTCTCATGATGAGTCCACTCTCCGACACGAGAAAGGTACATGCTCTTATTTTACAACAAGAAAGACAGGCAGATGTTGTTATCAAGCGAGACAATGGAGGGTCACATGCCAACTACCAATCTGTGACTCCTTCCAACCCTACCAACCAAGTGGCTGCTAGTGGAAAGAAACCGCCTTACCATTGCACTCATTGTGATATGGATGGACACTCCATCGAACGATGTTTCTTTCTCCATGGCTTTCCTCCCGGACATAAATTTCATGGGAAAACGTGAAACCAAAGAAGAAGGTAGCCCATAATGCGCAAACCATCGCTAACGATGCCACGAGCACTCAGGAAAGCAAAGTAGCCACTTTCACACTCGATGAGTATGATCGTCTTATGAGCCTTCTTCGACAAAATACCGGTAACACCCAATCTTTTGCTAATACCACAAGTATACATTCATCCCCTACTCATTAATGGATAATAGACAGTGGAGCCATAGATCATATTTCTAAATATCCCCTTGCACATAACAAAACCAACACTAAATACCATCCTTTTGTTGAACTACCTAATAGAGGGAAAGCCAAAATTAATTCCATAGGTCCCATTCATGTTACTAATGATATGACTCTTGATGATGTGTTATTTGTACTAGAATTTAAAGTTAATTTGCTTTTTATCAGTAAACTTACGAAGGCCTTAGGTTGTAATGTGACATTTTATTATGATTTTTGTGTGGTGTAGGATTTAACTACGAAGAAGACGATTAGACGGGGCAGGCAGAATAATGGTTTATATTTCCTCTCCATGGATCATCATCCTCCTCTAGCCAACACCACCAACCGCAAATCCAACCTTTGGCATAATCGACTTGGGCATCCATCGAGCCTTCCACTTCGTTTATTATCTAAAAACAATCCAGCTATTTCTTTTGATTCACATTTTTTTGTGATATATGTCCTTTGGCTAAACAAACTCGGTTATCTTTTTCTAATAGTACTATTTCCAGCATTGTACCTTTTGATTTGATTCATTGTGACATTTGGGGGCCACATAGAATACATCTTATTTTGGTGCCAAATATTTCTTGACTATTGTGGATGATTTTTTCCGATTTACTTGGCTATTTTTCATGTGTTATAAATCTGAACACAATCTCTCTTACGTAATTTCTTTGCTTGGGTCAAAACACAATATGGTTGTACTATAAAAAGTCTTCGTTCTGATAATTTAGGGGGGGGAGGGGGGGATTTCATTCTTTACAACTATTTGTTAATGACAATGGCATTGATTTCACACATTCTTACACTTTCACACCTCAACAAAATGGGGTTGTGGAGCGTAAGCATCGCCATTTGTTAAATGTAGCCCGAGCTCCTCGGTTTCAAGCTAATCTACCACTAAAATTTTGGGCAGAACATGTTCAAACAGCCTGTTACCTCATCAACCGATTACCCACACCACTTCTTTCTAACAAAACTCCATATGAAATACTTTACAAAAAACCTCCTCCTTATTCACATATCCGAGTCTATGGGTGCCTTTATTTTGCCACAAACCTTATTACTACTCACAAATATGATACACGAGCAAGAAAATATGTTTTTTTGGGGTATCCTAAAAGGCAAAAGGGGTATCGAGTCTATGATTTAATTGACAAAAGATTTTTTGTCTCTCGTGATGTTGTTTTTCATGAAGACATTTTTCTTTATTCTACCTTATCACAAAATGACCACACCACAATCACCATACCAAACTTACCTATGCCTCTCGACACACCCATTGATCTACCATCCACCACCATAGACCAAAAAATCCTAGAAATTCCACCAAATCCACTTCCAGACCTTAGCGCCATGGCACCACCTACTCCAAACTGCGGTGCTGACTTTTTGGACCAACCCGTTATGGAAACCATACTCAATACTGCGGTGCCAGAATATACAAGTCGCGACACTGACCTTCACCCCAACACCTCCCTCCGACGCTCCACCCATCAAAGCCGACCACCCTCTCACCTGAAAGATTACCATATAGACCATGTTCTGCCAGCACCGAACACGGCTCTTCCGGTTAAATCCTCGACTCACCATCCTTTATCAAGGTATGTGTCATATTCTAACCTTTCATCTGCTTATCATAAGTTTTTTTACACTATCTCTCACATGGTCGAACCAGAATCTTATGAGTAGGCTTGTTAGGATCCTAAATGGGTTGAAGCAATGCAATCCGAGATACGTGCTCTTGAAGCCAACAAAACCTGGTCTCTTGTCCCCTTACCTCCTAATCATCGTCCCATTGGATGCAAATGGGTTTACAAGATCAAGTATCATTCTAATGGCACAGTGGAATGATACAAAGCTCCCCTTATTGCCAAAGATTTTACCCAACAAGAAGGCATTGATTACACTGAGACCTTTCCTCCTGTCGCCAAGCTCACTACTCTTCGGTGTCTCTTAGCCATTGCCTCTGCTCGTAGATGGGGTCTCCACCAAATGAATGTTCAAAATGCTTTCCTCCATAGTGATCTCACTGAGAAAGTCTATATGCATCCACCTCCTGGTTTCCGTCGGCAAGGGGAGACTCTTGTTTGCCGACTTCACAAATCTCTATATGGCCTCAAACAGGCTTCACGATCATGGTTTCACAAGTTTCTCACAGCCATCACCAAGTTTGGTTTTCAACAATCCCGAGCTGATTATTCTCTTTTCACCAAGGTGTGTGGAACTTCTATTATAGCCATATTGCTTTACGTGGATGACATGATTATCACAGGAGACAATGAGGATGCAATCAAAGAAGTCAAGAACTTCCTTGGAACTTGTTTTAAACTCAAAGATCTTGGGTCGTTTAAATACTTTCTTGGTGTTGAAATGGCTCGATCTCAAGCCGGTATCCATCAATCAACGGAAATACATGCTTGATATTCTCAAGGAAGTAGGTTTACTTGGGGCAAAACCAGCTAAGTTTCCCATGGAGCAAAACTTGATACTTAGTCCTACCGATGGCGAGTTACTTAAGGACCCTACTCATTATCGGTGATTAGTAGGGAAATTAATTTATCTCACCATCACTCGACCAAAGATTACTTTCACAGTTCATGTGCTAAGTCAATTCATGCAAATGCCTAGACGACCTCATTTAGACTCCGTTTATCGTTTATTAAGTCACTTGAAAGGCTCTCCAGGACAAGGATTACTTTTTCCTTCCAAGAACGATATGAAGTTGATAGGTTTTTTGTGATGCGGATTGGGCTGGATGTATTACTACACAATGATCAGTGACCAGATATTGTGTTTTTCTAGGAAAAGCACTCATTTCCTGGAAAAGCAAAAGACAATCTACAGTGTCCAAATCTTCGGCTGAGGCTGAATATAGGTTAATGGCTTCCATTACTTGTGAGATGACTTGGTTATGATACTTACTACATGATCTGTGGATTGATCATAGACAACCTGCCACTTTGTATTGTGACAACCAAGCAGCTATGCACATTGCTGCTAATCTGGTGTTTCATGAAAGGACAAAGCATATTGAGATCGACTGCCATGTTGTACGGGAACGGATTGAAAGGGGAGAAATCAAGACGGCATATGTGTCAACCGGAAATCAAGTGGCCGATATCTTCACCAAAGCATTGGGACAAGTGTCTTTTCACTCACTACTTCACAAATTAGGCATTCACAACATACATGCTCTAACTTGAGGGGGAGTATTAACGGAAAGAATATTTTTTCTTTATTATAATTACTTTTTCCTTTATTGTAATTATTTGTATTAATTCTTTAGGATTCTTTCTCACTGTAATTAGTTTCCTTTTTTTTCCTTTTCCCGTTTACTTTCCTCATTATTTTGGTTGTATAAATCATTCTTGTATTCGTTCATTATCAATACACAGAAAATTCTACTCAAAGTCTGTCTTCTTCTCTTCTTTTCTTTCATAGAATTTTACATTTATTGTTGTTATTGCATTGCTTTATGTCACCTGCTCTCATAGTCTAATGTTCTTATCTCAGTCAATTAAGGTGTGCGGACTGCTAATTAACTCTACGTAATTATAGAATTGCCGACTCTTACTTTAAACCAATTAAGGCCAATAGCTAATCAATTTTCTCTTTAAATTAATTTTTTAATTACATAATTTATTCTACATTGAAGCTTTAGAGAAAAATATTTATCGGCACAAATTTGTGGTTGGTGGATAGCACAACAAGTTGTCCATTAATTAAGATCTCAGTTAAGAAAATATTTACAATCGATAAAAATTGTCATTCATCAAAGTTGAGACACATATAACGTAAGGTTTATACGAAACACCGTCAAGAACAAAATTAGATGACAAAAAATAAAAAAGACCTAATAATAAAAGAAAACAAGCAAAAGACACCACCAAATTGGAATAAAACCACCGTTATTACACACTGCATCGCATAGATCAAAAGCAAAAGAACAATCCCGTACAAATCATCCAACGATGAGAAGACCAGTGAAACCGACACCAAAGAAAATAGTGGAGTTCGAGAATGCGTAATGTTAAAAAAAGCACACCTGAATAGCGGCACATAAGCACCACACATCTCAATAGACCCCACCGTCATGGTTTTGAAAATGTTGGGATTGATACCTATAAAGCATATGATGTTACAACTTTTTTATAATGTTGTGAAACTTTTTAGGTGATGGGTAAAGAATATATTTATGGTATAGTACATTTATGAAACATATTTATGATAAAATTATCTTAAAACACATTGTTGTAAATAAAATATTTATGGTAAATATCATATGTGGTAAATAATTTATTTACAAAGCATATTTATGATAAAATTCCCTTAAAAAGTTTTTGCAAATGAACAATTTGTCATAAGTATGCTATAATATGAATACATAATTCAAATTCTATATCAGAATGCAATCATTTATACTTTGTTTGGTTCACCAACTTCAATTTAAAAATTCTAACTCATTTTTTATCTTTTTCTAAAAAGTTAACTAATTTGATAATTAATTTTTAAAAAGTTAATCAATTTCAACTTAAAAATTTTATCTCAAACCGGCCAACCAAATTGGGATTTAGTTTAAATAAGCATTCAAATACAATTTATGTTCCAAACCAGCAATTAGTGTTTTTTTTTTTTTTACTTATTATTTAAAAATTTTTCCTACAGCATTTTTCTATTAAAATTTGAATTCTTTTATTAATCACCATATGTATCACCACCCAAGATTTTTCAATTACATCTCTTCCTTTTTTTTATTTTCTGCTACAAAAAATTTTAAAAAAAAAGTATACGTCTCTCTTTCACAAAAGTCAATACATCCATCCATACAATACGTATTACGTACCTGGTATACTAAATTCAGTTGAACATATTATATATATTCTACCAAGAAGTGCTAAGACACAAACTATAATCTCAACTTTTTATGTATCAACTTACGTATCATCTTTTTATTAATACAAGTATCAATTGAAATTACAATACTTTAACCACATACTAATAAAAGAATAACAATTCATATGTCACATAAGTTGGTACTCAAAAATTAAAATTAGAGCTGGTATTTCTAACATTTGTCATATTCTACCACGTGTATTACCACGAAAAAAACCTCTCCTTTATTGTTAAAAAAAGACTAAACAAAACAAAACAAAACAAAACAAAAACAAAAACAAAAACAAAATGAAGAACACAATACTGACTTTTGATACGTAGTCAATAATTTGATATTCTTGTCGCTTTACTATTCACCACGGCTCTATGCCAAACACTTTAATTTGTACTTGTCATTTGTCAACACCTATCATAAACAAGTGTCCATTTGGATCATAAGTTCGAACTCATAATTTAAATATAAATTTAAAATTTTTGTAAGAGAAAATATTATAGAAAATTTTTAAAAAATAAAATTTAAAATAAGGTGTCAATCGAAACATAAAGATTAAAGTACCTGCATTTGGTCACCAAGGTTAACAACAAAGGCATTGGGTGGCGCGTTCCAGTCGACCCCACCCACTTCCCTTTGTGTTGGACTTGAAGACCACCCATGTCGTTCTGGATGAGAAGTGTCACCAGCCCATGATCGGTGTGAGGCGGGATTCCGATCGCTCGGTCTGGCTCTGGGCATGCTGGATAGTAGTTTGCAGCCAGGAGTTGAAGGCCTTGGTCCCAATTCATTGCCTTGGTTATGTAGTTTGATTCAAGTCCCAACGTCTCTGATATCGCATTCACTAGTTCCGTTGCTACCTCTCTAGTTCTTTTGCTGACCTCTAACGCTGCCTCATTGCAATAGAAAAAAATAATAATAATAAAATAAAATAAAAGAATAAAAATAAAAATTGATAATGTTTATTTATTTATTTATTTTTTTTTTTTTTTTGTAATCACGTAGAGTAGCGGCACCTGAATAGACCCCACCGCCATGGTTTTGAAAATGTTGAGATTGATGTCTATAAAGCATATGATATTATAACTTTTTATAATGTAAATAAATAAATGCATAATTTCATCAACTTTAATGTGCATATATGTCTAATACTAAATAAAAATCATAAAATTCCATGATTATTAATTTGATCTTTAAAATTATAGATAAGTATCATACAAAAGATAGAAATAAAAATGAAAAGGATAAAGTTCACGAGGGTATATATGAAATATTAAATCTCAATGGATGTAAAATAAAGAAGTCATAAATTTTTAACGTTTTAAATTTAATATTTTAAAAAATAGCTGGCCCCCACTCGGTCTTTCTTAGTTCTGCCCCGTGTGTGTGAGAGATCTAAGAAACATACAATCGCTTAACAAAAAATGAAAAAAAATGCGTGTGTGGTGTGTGTGTGTGAGAGAGAGAGATTAAACAAACAATCACTGAACAAAAAATGAAAAAATGTGTGTGTGAGCGAGATCCGTAAACAAACAATCACTTGACAAAAAATGAAAAAAATGTATGTCTGTGTGTTTTCTGAAATTAATATTCATCTTTTTCCTTCCACACAATCCATAATCTCAAACTTTCTCAACGGAACAAGTGCATAATTACCACGATGAACTCGAAAAAAAAGTTATTTAAACAACTTTAAAATTGCAAGAAAACCATATTTGATGCAGGAGCATCTTTTGAGTTTCTTACTTAAATTGTCGTTTTGAGTCTTGTAGTCTTTATTGTATAGTTTTTCTTCTAAGCTGAGACTTGGCTGTCGTTTATTCTAGTTGCTCAAACTCATGGTCGTTTTAGCTGTTATGCTTCTTTTTGTTGGGTAATTGGTTAAATAGGGAAACCCCAATTGTAATGGAGACTTTTGACATTGGAAATAGATCTGATTTTGATTTCTCACCAGAGCACGAGCTCTTCTTAGTTCTTTCTTCCAGCCATGGATTTGGCTTTTTCTAAGCTTCTTGCTGCGTCACATATCTTTGTCGTAGAAAAGATTAAAGACATAAAAATATAGCAAATATATATGCGACAATACTTGTATATCTACCATTTTCCTTGGACCAAAAATATGAAGCATAAAAATTACCATCACTTAGTTCAGCAGAAGAAAAGTTGTAACTTACAATTGATTGACTCTCTTCCGAGAACAAGTTCATGGCAAATCCACCATTACTATCACTTCCTCTCAGCTGAACCCCATTTTGGGTTAGCCTCAAGTTTATACCGTTTACATTCTTTTTCATAAAACAAACAAACTATATTTATAGTCTTTGGTACATACAAATATATATATATATATATATATATAGCCTGATATCACTAAGGTCTCAGGTTTCTGAGAATTTCTCAAGTGATTTCAGGTTTTCGAGTATCTCCCTTGGTGGAAGCCGTTGCAGTAGGACAAATAGACCGACGTTCGACAAAAATCTAACCGTTCAGAAACATGCACAAAATTGATTTTAGATACTTCTCAAAGGAAGAATTGAGTCACTGCTCCTGATTTGCCTGCACAAAACGAAGTTCCCATTACAAGAAACCGACCTCTTCATCGATACAGGTCCACTCTGGAGGGACCTCTCATTAGAAGAACCGCTTCTCATTCTCTGCAACTTCCGATTCCCACCAACTCTCTTCGCCCCAATCGCAGTGCTCAACTTGTTAACTAGTTCCAATTGCTTATCGGAAACACTCCCATTTCGTTCCTTGGACACAGCTTGGCGAATCTCCAAAGCCGACAAAGAGTCCAACGACACTGATCTTCGACTTGGCTGCACCACATCATCAGCAACAGAACTCTCTCCTCTCTTTCCATCTTCACCTCTTCTAACATCCGTATCGTTTTCGCTATTACTCTCCGAATTTCCCATCTCAGTTTCTTCGTCCGATCCCGAACCAACACCACTAGGCTCAGGCAGAGAATTCTTGATCACGGAGTTGATCACAATCGGAGCACGACACATCGGGCAATTGGTGTGCGATCTGAGCCAAGTATCGATACACGGAATATGAAAAGCGTGACTACACTTTGGCAAAAGTCTAACCCTCTCATCCTCCTGAAACTCGTTCAAACAAACAGAACACTCTGATCCTTCCACAACCCCATCTCCCTTCTTGTAATTCAACACCGTGATCGAATTGATTACCGACGGCTGAAGACCGGCGGTGCGGATATACCATATGGGGTGGTCCACCATAGGGCCGTGCTCCTCATCAACAAACTCCTCATGTACTTGATGCTCAAATTGTGATGACGAGTTTCTCCGTCTCGAATTCCGATTATAGTACTTTTTGTAAAAAGCGTAGACACAAATCAAGAGGAAACTGGCTACGAGAATTACTATTGTGGCGATCAAAAAATTCGAGGCTTTGTGGGAATTGTGAGGAAATTCGATCGGAGGACTTGACAGAGGGATTTTGTCAAGATCATAAGGAACACATTTATTCGGGCATAGAACTGGACATGAATCTTCGCAAGTGCTTGGACCATCTTTTATACAGAAAGTATTGCAGTAACTTGGATCTACTACCAGTTTTCTATGGTGGAAATCCATATATGTGTGTGTGTAAATATATATGTACTTGTATTATATATTTCTCTGCTACTGAGAACAAAACATGAAGATGAAAAGGGGAGGAGAGAGAGAGTTCTTACCCGTGTTGTTGTTGTTGTTGTAGAGAGAGAGTGAGGGATTGGAGAGACGTGGGAAACAAGAGAAGAGAAGATTTGTCTGGTTTTTTTGTTATGTTTGGTTTTGAGGCTGTGATTAAGGGAGGCTATCTTTGAATGGGTGTGGAGAAATGAGAACAGGATATGTTTTGACAAACTCTTCCTTGTTTTGTTGACTTGTCGCTTCCTGTGAACTGTGCTGACGGCCCAGACTTGGGCTTTTTCTTGTTTTATCCTGGCCCATTACTAATTGTTTTTCTTTCTTTTTTGCTTTTTGTTTTTTTTTTTTTGATTAATTGTTCCTTTAATCCCTACACTTTTTACGAAATTCGGATTTTATCCCTAACTTTTTTTAACAGCTAAAAGGTTTTTAAATTCTTTAATGGGGTGTAAAATAGTCTTTTTTTTTACTAATGATTGGTAAAAATTAGATGAAATAAATCATGTGTATGACACATGTAAAAAAGAACAAACAAAACAAAAACAAAAAGAATTTTTTTTTTATTATCCGTAAATAGTAAATTATGTGTCATTCACGTGAAATTTTCTACTTATTTTTAACGTCTATCAATGAAAATGACTGTTTTACACCTTTTTGACGAGTTTATGGACTTTTAGTTTTTTTTTTTTTTTTCGGGGGAGGGGGAGAGATTAGAGACTAAAAGGTTTAACTTTTTGAAACGATTAGAGATCAAATGAGTAATTTTTTTTTTAGTTGATTTTTTTATTTGTTTATTTCATTTGTGTTTTTTTTTTTTTTTCTATTGCTTCGAATTTTTTTATTTTTTTTTTATAAGAATGGTTTTCCAAATTTTGAACATAAGTGGTGAGTTTATAGCTGTCTAATTGAGGAAATTAGAGTCAAAACTGTCGGTGGAATTAGAAAATTAAAGTAATTGGAATAAGTTCAAGGAGTTCCTTACAAAATAAATAAATAAATAAATTCAAAGATGTAATTGCTGGTCACATATAAAATAAAGTAGAATACAAAGTAAAGTAGAAGGATTTTGGTAAAAGATTGTATTGACATGTTTACCAAATAATTAAAAATTCTTTTGGTAGAAGAATAAAGAATTTGAATGAAGATAGATATCAGTGTGAACATAATGGAGAATAAGGTCAAGAGAAAAGAGGCAAGGAAATTTATATAAACAAAATAGTTTCCACTTTTCAAAGAGGAATTTAAATCCAAAGGCAAAGTTCTTTCTCAATCACAATTATTTATTTTTAAATAGACTATATTTTAGCATACGTTTGATGTACGAATTGAAACTTAATTTTTTATATTTAAATTGAATATATATTTGGTGAGATATTTGAACTGTTTAAATTAAAAAATGTAAAAACTTAAAATGTGTTTATAAAAAATATATAAATATCACTATAAAATTTATTTCATTCGTCTCAAAATTCTCTATAAATTTTTTTAAAAAAAATCATCTCTTTTAAATTTATATATGCGTTTTGAACTTTTAAAATTTGAATTACAAAAATTATGAATAATAAAACTAAGATTGATTTAAAAAAAATAAAAATAAATTAAATTTTTTGAATTTGAATTGAATTTGACTTTAGATCGAAACACATGCTAAAATTGTTATTCGCGGCTTTTCCAAACTTTAGAGAGCTCCGCACTACGTGGCACTTCTATGTTTTCACATTTTTAAAAACCTTCTTCTGCTATTGCCCCTATTTTTTAATTTTCTTTCCTTTTAACTCTCAGTTTTTTTCAGTCCGATAGAACCCATTCTTTGCCTCTTTTTTTCTTTTTTTCTTTCAAATTCTCAAATTTTCACTGAAGATCTTGTCACTGCATTCAACAGTTCATACATGTTGTTCTGACTACATAACCCATTTCTTCCATCCACAATGCATGCAGCACGGCCATGAAAATCAAGATTGTGAGAAAGAAGAGAATACTTAAAGAAGGTCTTCTGACAGAACCATCTGTTCTGTCAGAAATGCTCAGCCATAAACTTAAACTTGATGTGCAAATTACAGCAGTAATTATTATATATAACATCATGAGTTAAGTTTTTTTTTTTTTTTATAAATAAAAATTATTACATTTTATTGTATAATGCTTTCATTTTTTTTTCCGACACTTTCTCTCATCACTCTCTACTCATTCTCTCCCATCACTGTCTGTCTCATACTCTCTGTATCTACTCATTTTTTCTCATTACTTTCTCTCTCCTCATTGTCTCTCATAACTTTCTTTCTTTTCATTATATATATATCTCTCTTCAATTTTCTCTCTCACAACCGAACCGAGGGACGACTGGCGAACATATGCCGCGGTCGGTCTAACAAGCCGAGACCAAAGTTGAGATTGGGACAACGAGCTGGGACTGTGATGTGGAGTGAGACCCGTATAGTGATTGTGATGACATGGAGGGATTCGCACTGCATTTGTTCTGACGAATCGGGACCCACATCGTGATTGTTTTGATAGGTCGAAACCCCGCGCATAGCGATCTGACCACTGTTGAACCTGCACTATCAATGTTCTGACGAATTAGGACCCACTCCGTGATTGTTTTGATTGGTTGAGTCCTGTACCGTGATCTGGTCACTGTTGAACCAATGGGTACATAAAATATATATATATATATATATATATATATATAATTCAATGGTGAGTCCAAAGGTGAAAACAACACTAGAAATAGACACCCAAAGCCAATGCATGCGCCCCCATGGTGAAAACAATGCGCAAGCATCTAGGCTTATTCTTGCAGCCCAAGCACGCCCTTGGGCGGCGCGTGCGCAACCCACATGTCACCTCTCCCGTTTTGTCTTCCAACACGAATCGGGTGCTCTGACGTACGATTCTACGATAAACCTAGCACACCGCTTTTAGGGTTTTTTTGATGTCCAAATTTTATCTCATATATTTATGCTCGTATAAATTTAATGAATTTTTTCATTTTATTTTTTATTTTTTTTCTGAAAAATTATTAAAATTTATAAAATTTAATTTTTGAAAAGTCAATCAACTCTAATTTAAAATTTTCATCTACAACTAAATTATCAAACGGATGCTTAGTTTATATTTAAAAAAAATGAAATACTTTAAATTTTCTCCTCCCCTTCTCGACCATGGACACTCAGTGCAAGAAAACAAGCATTTTGGAGTTGTTTTACTAAAGCATGGGCGACCCTAATAAGGATCAGTTTGCGAAGGATTTTTCATGAAAAAAGTGGAGAAGTCCCTCTGTTTTTGCGTCTAAGTGTGCGTCGAAGAAATTTATTCCTTTTTAACTATTGTGTTTCCTTTATTCTACAGGTATAAGAAGGTCAAAATTAGTAATAAAAAGGGATATTAATAAGCTAGTAGTGCTTCTTTTATTAATTTGGGCTTGTTTGGTGTACAAGATTAAGATTAAGGAGGATAGGATTGAAATTAGTTTTAATCCTGTGTTTGTGAGAAATTTTAAAAGACTGAATTGGATAAAAGATTATCCAGTTCATAACTTAATCCCTTTGGAAGGGGATTCAACTATCTTTTGCAAGAGGAGGGGATTAGAATAGCTCATCTTCTCTATCTCAAGTTTTCTTCACAACTCACTCATCTGACATGTCAATTTCTAAGGATTTCAATCCTATCCAATCATAGGATAGTATTAGATAAAATTCAATCATATCATTTCCTATATATTCTATTGGTCAAAAGAAAAGCAATTGCATGTTTAGAGGCTTCGTGAAAAATTTATGGCATGGGTTTACTTAAACCATTCAAAACTATCCAACTCCAATCGTTTTTTGTTTTTTTCGAAAAACTCAACTCAGTTTTACTATTCAAAACTCTAACTCTAACTTGAAAACTTAAACTTTAAAAGTTTATAACTTTGTAATTCCAGGTCCAAATGAGATGATTTTTTCTTTTTTAAATTGCATAGAAATTCTAGATGAACGAAACAATATCAATATTGATATTGTTTTCTGAATACATTTCAATTTTTTACATTTTTTAAGTCCAACTAACCAGACGCATAATTTCAAAAATCAACTCAATTTCAATCAAAATAACTCTAATTTTCCAACTCAAGTGGACCAACCAAACGCTCTTGTAGTCAAAAGAATGAGTAAGGAATTTGTGACCAAAGTGCTGTTCGCTGTCATTGATGAACCAGACCCAAGCTATTACTCAAGTTTGTGCAAAGGGAAAGATGAGAGCCACGTGTAATTAGAACTACCAGTCCTAAAAGTTTACTCCAACAACCTAATTTATGGACAACTTAATAATTTCACTAACAATTCAGAAGAGTGCCAAATGGATTTTTTCTGTTTGAAAATTTATAGGAGGAAATTTGAAGGAACTTCAAAGTTTGAAAGGAACATGTGTTACAAATTAAAGTTTTAAAAACATTTTATTACAAGGTCAAAAGTTCATGGAGAAATTTGAAATTTTGAAAAAAATATCCGTTTCAGATTTATTTTCTAAAGAAACATTACAGTATGTTACTTCTAGGACATTATCTGCCTGAACTATTCAAAAAAAAAAATAAACATGCGGGATCTGGAAAGATATAGTAGTACTAATAAGATCATCAAAACTTTATGAAGTAACTCTTGATTCGCTTTACGCAAAGGACAACAGGTTATTGGAAGAGCTCAAAGAAGGAATCCTGCGTATCAAGCATTTTATGACTCGTTTGAATGAGTTCTGTTAATAACTATTATACTCAACTATAACAGGTATTTGGTTGAGTTACAACTAGAATGAAACTTTTTGAATTTTTTTTTTTATTATTTCACAATAATTTAACTCAAATCTAAACTCAAATTTACACATTTGAAAAAATATATAATCCAACTTCTATATTTAAATGCAAATATTAAGTTTAAATAAACATTTAAATGCAATCTATGATTCAAATGAGATGCTAGTCCCCTGCCTTTTGCTTGGGATGGCAGGCTGGATTATAATCAACCAATCCAGTCATTTAAAGTGTTTGACCAAATAAGGTATTACGAATATCTTTATAAATCCGGTTACTTTTATCCTTCTTAATTACAACGCACTAATTAAAGAGGCTCTTTTAAGGTTCAGCCCAAGGCTCAAAGTGATAAAAATAAATAAATAAATAAATAAAAAGGTCGTGAAGGAATGGCCGCTAAAACGTACGATGTCTGAAGGGTAAACTTGCAAGCAAACAATACATATATTGTGTAAAAACAAGGCTTATCTTGTTTATTAAGATGGACTTGGCGTGGAAGTGACCAAGTATATAATATCATATATATATGCCACATCATGCCTTGGCGTGCTTTGACATGTTCGTCTCTCTCTCTCTCTCTCTCTCTCTCTACATGATCACATTTTCTGTGATGTTTTTCTCCCACACGTAAATGCCATTTGGAAACCAGAAAACGCATATATAAACCAAACAAGAACACATATTTTATTCGTGGTTCAATTTAAGTGGTCTAGAGATTTTCATATCATTATTTAGACGCGTATATTCATGAACATGTACTCGAAAATGCGTTATCAAAGTTCCTACAAATTCCGAAGTTTTCTTCAATTTCTTCATCCCGATAGAACTTCGCTCCGAGGAAACATTTCTCCGGAACTAGTACCAGTTGGACGGTATGGCTATTCTTTGAAGTACCAAGGTTTGCAGTTGTTCAGCACCGGTAGTAGAGAAAAGTGGACAACATTTGGTTCCAACATGTAATTTATTGAGTACTACTTATAATGTTTCTTCACATTATTATTATTATTATTATTATTATCTTCTCTTTTCAAGTAAAATAGAAATTTCTAATATTTTCATTGTATTGTCAATATATATGTGTAATAGGGTAAAGGATAGAAAGGAGAAGGTTCATCAGTTACCTGCAGCGGTTCCAGCTTCTCCTAGGCGGTTCTTCCCGTACTGGTATTAATTCTCTTCAATCTTCAGATCAATAAATTATATATAAAATTTTTGAGTTTTAACTTTTTAATCTCATTCCAATGTTAGCACATTGCCACCCAATTTGTAGGCTTTTTGACAACCTATCCCTCTCAAACTTTTAGTTTCGACAACTTATTTCCGAACTTTCTATATCAATAAAATGTGTACTTTTTTCCTTAATCTCCCGTTAAATTGGTAACGTAGGGCTCATATAATGCACCTTATATGAGTAAGGAAAATTCCAAGTCTGACCAAAAAAATCCAAATACACCTTAAATCCTATTACAAATCTTACACGTTCAGATCATTTAATTAATGAAAGTTGGTAAAATGAAGTACATGATAATAATTTAGAAAGTCTAAGGGATAAACAGTCGAAATTAGAAATTTGATGAGCAAGCTGTTAAAAGTCGAAAATTTTAGGGATAATAATGCGAAAAACGCTAAGTTGTGAAACCAAATAAGTTTTTTTGAATTTAAACTTTAAATTACCCATATCCAATAATAATTTGTTTTTCCTTTTTTTTTTTTTTGGGGGGGGACCAGTAGCCTAAAAGATCACCATGAATAAAATGGATAACAGGCTTAATGCGAAAAATGGGAATTTTGTAAACTTAAAAGTAATGAGGTTTTTGATATACAACGAGATTTAGCTCACTTTTACGGGATTGATATTCCCTCTCGTTAAAATGCAATTGTAATATTGTTAAATGCCTTTACCATTTTACAGGGCAAGATGGGTTTTGGGCTCCATAGTAACTGTTCTTCATTTTTCCAACGAGAAATGGGCCAAACTGAAAACTATAGAAGGTATTCTTCTATTGTAAAATTCTCTGCTATATTGCTAATTCATTTTTGTTAGGTGTAGCATAAGCACAAAAAATATATTAAGAGAAAATTACCTAAATAGTCACATTTTTTTATATATTAATCAACATGACATAAATTCTCTATTTTTGACTAATATAATAAATTTTAGTTAATTTTAATTTTATTTTATATCATATTAGTCTAGTATTAATTTATGTATCATGAAAGTATAATTATTCAGCAATAAGACAAATTCACAATAATTATAACCAGTCAATTAGTAACAATTGGTGCGAAAATTGTATTTTCCATGTTCAAGGAAAAGCGGAAGTGATCGTTGAAGAGGTTGAAAACGTAGCGGAGATAGTGGAAAAAGTGGCAATTGTGGCTGAGAAAGTATCATCTGAGGTAGTGGAGAAACTTCCAGAGAATGGAAAACTAAAGGAAACCGCTTTATTTGTGGAACGCGTATCCAAAAAGGCTTCTGAAGATGCTCAACTAGCTATAGATTTTATTCACAAGGTATAATCTAATATTATTCTTTCCAAAAATAATATCACCACTAACTCTAATCAGGATTTTTTTTATTTAGTATCAATATATGTGATTGGTGAACTGTTATTTTTTTATTTTTATTTTTTTTGTAAGTCTTCAAAATTAAAATATTATATATATATCAATAAAAAAAAATAACAACTCACTGACATATAAGTTAGTATTCAAAATTTGTATTGGAGTTGATATCCTTAAAATTGATATATTTTTGCTTCAAGTATGATTTGTTTGATTATTAATAAATTTCTTTATTTCACAAATTTTCTATTCTTTAATTAAGAAGGACAAAGCTATCGCATTTAAAAAGTATCAGGCAAGAAATTTGAATACTCGAGATATGGATGTACTGATTTCTAGTTGGAAAAATTAAACCTAGGTCGATGAATTGAAGCATGACATTGAAGACTTGGAGACCGTGGTGGAGCCGGTTGTCAATTCCAAGCATTGAACTGAGTGGAAAGTACTCTTCCAGAGTGACAATTCCTAATTAGCAGTTCAAAAGAAAAAAAAAATTTCTTCTATTATAAAACCTCTTTATGTTATCAGTAAGGAATGGCCTTTTAATCATTCGATTGAATTATTATCGACTTGATTATTATATATTCATGTTAAGAACTGATAGGGCGCAACAGAGAATTGGCCTCAGTCATAAACGGTCATTAAAACAACAATTCTTATCAATATTACAATATATACAGTCTTATCATCAAAATTCATTAGACAAAAAAAAAAATCTTTATTTTCTTTCTGTAACCTAGATATACTACTGATCTTGTACAAAAGACTGGCAGTAAGAATCTCTCTCTCTCTCTATATATATATATATATATATATATATATTCTATTTGTGGGTCATGATTCATGAGCGGTTGCAAGCTGAATGCTTTTGCACAAGCTGTTTCTTAATGAAAATAAAGACAACTTCACTTACATTTACACTATATCATCTTTATAAGAAGATTTTATGAGCGCTTACTGTCGGCGTCACCTAGTTTAGTTTTAAAAAAAAAAATTTTGCAATAAAGAAAGCGCCACCTTAACTTTAATTTAATACATAATAAAAAACTTTGCCCAAATTTCGGTTTTTGAGGCAAATCAATTATCAATATTAGCTTTTGAATATTACCTAAAAAAACTATATACATATATATATATATATTGCAAATAAAAATTTCTCTATAAAACTTTCAGAGAAAGATCCATATATATATCGATTTTGTGGAGTCCACAGTCTATTTTTTACATAATTTTTGGCAAAATGCTAGGAAAACTTTGGAGAAATATCAGAAACTTTCGAAATAATTTTGAAAAGCTTCAATATTTTTGGCAATTTGCTGTGATTTTTAGGATTTATGTCATCAATATTTCTAGGTTGTAAATTTGATTTTTTATTTTAGATATTTTTATTGTATCAACTTCTGCAATGAGGCTCTTCATGTTGAGTATCCATATACTCCTAATTTTGATAAGTATAATGGATATGAAATTTTCAATTATCCTAGGAAGATATCAATAAATCTGTATTTATTTCACAACTATATTTATCCTTTTCCAAATAACATGTAAAGATAATTTCCTTAATCAAGATATATTCTTCATCATGTTTGAATTTTGATATTGCTATATCTATTATGTATTATGTTTCTCATATAAATTTTTTTTATTTACTTATATTTTCACAGTTTATTCTATTCTGAAATACCGTATATGTTTTAAAGTAAATTTTCGTTTTTTTTCTTATTTTATTATATATTTTTGGTCATCATTGATAATTTTCAGGAAAAATTTTGTAAAACTGTAAAACTGATATTTCTATCTGTACAGATTCTCATTGTTGATATCATAAGGTCTTGGTCGTCCCTAATTCACCAGTAAAAAATTCAAAAAAAAAAAAAAGGCCTCTATTCCTTCTGTCACGGCACATGCGCTTTTCAAAAAAGCTAGCTGCTTTCCGAAAATAATAAAAATCAATTTCGAAATAAAAAACTTCTACCAAATACTCATTTCGTTTTAATTTCCAAAATGAGGACTTGACCAAGACGTGTAAACCAAAAAAAAAAAAAAAAAGGCATAAAGCAAGACTTGCCAAGTGCCAACTGTATGTTAAAGGCTATTTGGCATCATCTAAAGCCAATTGTCCAATAAGTTTTTTTTTTTTTTTTTTAACTCTTACATATAAAAATCACATGAAATTAGAACACTTGACAATTAATTACTAAAATCTATTTTATACCGTGATATATATATCGAATCTGCATAATTTCATATTTAATTTCACTATGAGATATATAATTTGATTTCCTATGAGTAATTGAAATTCCACAACTTGACAATTTTTTGTTGTAAAATGGCTTATTAAAAACCATTTTAAACGATCATTTTGAGGCTTAAATTTGAGTTAGACCCACTTTGTATTAGTGCTGGTTCAATGTGAATTTGCGTTTTACTCCGCAAGGAAGTTGAAATTGAATATTTATATACTCAAAATGATGAAGATGTGAATGAGAAATTGACTCTCAAAAATATACCTATGAAGTTGGAAAAGAAATTGAAAAAACTCGCCCCACATTAAAAGGAGATGAAAGTTTCAATGGGTTTATAAGGAATTGCACGTTTGCTTATTGGTTACCAACTAAGCTTAGAGGCTCTCTCATAGACGCAAGCACAGAGGATGCAAATCCACGATGAAACCAAATGACTGGTTGCCTTGTGTATCTACTCTGCACCACTTTGGTTTTGCTACAATTTCTTTTTGTTTTTCCTTTCCAACTGAAACGTTAAAGTTAATTACTAGTATAAATCAATACCGATTAAGTTGGTGCCTCAAAACGTTTTGGTAAACCGCTATATGGTTAGCTGTCATATGGCTAGTATAAATGACCAGATTTCAATGGCTAATTAAGCCTAGAATTCAAAGCTAGTTGTAACAGCTCTCTCAATAGTTCTATAAAAGGAGCCAATTGTTTTTAACCAGACACACAAAAAATTACATAGCTTCTGTAGTCTTTCCTTTTGTTTTGTTGTCTACGTTTTTTAGAGTGTTGAGTTTCTTTGTGTTTTGTTGTCTACGTTTTTTAGAGTGTTGAGTTTCTCATGTGGTAGAGTTCACCGGAGTGATTTTCGGTTTGTGCACGATCTCCGCTAATCTACCATTGTATTCTGGGAGACAGACACCCATTCCCATTTGATCCTTAAGAGCCGATGGAGAGGAGACAAATCTGTTTTAAGAAAGGAAACCGTGTGATATACGAAGTCTCGGTGTTCATCGATAATTTCCGAATTTTGTTTTCTAATATATTCGTGTAATTTTGTTGCTATTGAATTTCATGTTTGTTTAACTTTATATTTGTTGGTTGTCATTTTTCATATTTTCGCTAACATTTTTTGCATATTGTACTGAGTTTATGGACCGGAAAAAGAAAAACAATAATTAACAAAATGATTAGTTTGCAAAAATAAATTACTTAAAATTAAAAATACAGAACCGTCACAGTCGGATAATTTAAATTAGAGTATAAATAAATCGGACAAAACACAATGTCTAATTCTCAAAAGAGAGAGTAAAATAACAATCCACTCAGAGCAACACAAAAAAATAAAATAAAATAAAATAAAAAGGTGAGAACATGAAGTAGATCGATCCACAACTCTACATGGACAAAACGGCGGCGGCGCAGAGAGCGACTGCGACCGATCCGGAGAGAGCGAATCTGTTGAGAGCGGCGGCGTTGTGCGCCGGAGAAGGAGCTTCGGAAGGCGGAGAGGAGATCGTCGATGGAGTAGTCTCCGGAGCCGGAGAAGTCGCCGGAGAAGAAGCGGGAGTGGACGACGAAGGCGGAGCGGGAGGAGATTTCAGTGTCGCAGGTGAAGGCGAAACTGCGGGAGAAGAGGACTTACTCTTCGGAGAAGGCGCGGAGGCCGGAGTTTTCGCTGGAGGAGTCGCCGATGGCGGCGATCTGGTCGGAGACGAGGCCGGAGACGGAGAGGACTTCGGTGAGGACGCCGGAGACTGAGCGAGAGCCGAGCTCGCAATCAACGCGGCGATCACGAGAGTGGCGAGGATTGCGTTTGAGTGAGCCATTGTAGAGAGAGAAAGAGAGAGAAAATCTAGAGAGAGAATGTGAGACAGAGAAAAGCTGGGAAGTGAGAAGGCGATTAGTTTGTCTGAGAGAGAAAAAAGCGAAAGGAAGCGGTATTTAAAGGGGAGAGTGGCTGGACAACGAGTTAACTCACCCGAGTCCCAACGAGTACGTCCTTCTTTTCGCGCAAATCGTCTGATTGACTTAAAATTCGGACCCGAATCGCAAGGCAGATCGGACGGTGAAGAAGTAACTAGGTTTATACGTGGCGCTATCTGGGGATGTTGATAGGCAATCTTTCTGGTCTTCTTCGTGCTGCACACTTAGGTACAGTTGTCTGGTTTATTGTCAACGTACGCGTGGCATAGATTTCAAATATTCGATTAATATGAGCCGTACAATAAATTAAATGATTAATTTTTTTTAATTTTAACTGTAGAGACATTCTTTATTAGTTTTTGCAACGGTCGATAGTGGAAGGAAGGTTTTTGGAATTGAGACAACGGGCATCGACCGGGGGAGGGACCACTTATTTCTTATTTGAAAGCATAATACACACGTTATTGCTTTTTTTTTTTTTTAATTATTTTTTAATTTGTTGTCCAAGGTTGTACCTGAAAGTCTTGCCTGTTTTTTATTTGGGAACAGTTGTGTAGGGCCTCTAAAGTGTTACCTTTAAAAAAAAAATTTTTTTGGGGAAATTAACTGTTAAATTTTTAATTCCAAAAGAAAAAACATACTTATGATTTGTTTGATATTTTAGTTTAATTCTAATTAAATTATATTTTTTTACTGATTTTTTATTTTTTATTTTTAAAGTCAATTAAAATTATAATTAGTTTTTAAAAAGTCAATTAATTTCAATTTAAAAATTTTAATTCAAACCGATGATCCAAACAGAAGCTTAATCATAATTATTTTTTCTTTTGTTTTATTTAAATATTTTAAATTCCATTACTATGATGATTGCAAGCAACCTATAAAAAAAATGATCATTACAATTATAATTTTACATTAGGCTCCATCATATGTAATAGAGTTTGAATATCTTACTATAGTTTGAAAAAATAAAAATAAAAATCATTATCAGGAGACTTTACTTTACTTTTCTATTCTATTATATTTCCATTGTTATTATCATTCCAACATGGTAACCAATATAAACTACAAAAACGAACCAAACAAATCGTTTGGTTTTTGGTAAATTACCAATCAATTAAACATAATCTCGATTCCAACTTCATATTTAATTTTTAAGTATCAACTATATGATAATGAGTTGTCACTTTTTATTGATAGTAATTTTTTTTTATTTTATAGATAGACCATCTCTAATACATTTATTTATGTCAGAATTATATTTATTATTAAAAAATATAAAAAATAACATTATCTTACTTTATATTATAATATATAATGTTTCTTCCACTTTTTCTCATAATTATTATGTTGTGAAACTTATAAAAGTAAAGTTTTAGTATTTAAATAAATTAAGAATGAAAACATTATAATAATTACATGAAAAAATAAAAATAACAAAAAAAAATTAAATATTAAATTTGATATTGACTATACCTTATGTCAAATTTATCATAAAGTTTAGCATATTATAAATTTGATATTTTAGATAGCTCTTTGTTGGAGAGCATTTTTTTCATCCAAATGACAAAATTTAACATTAACATAAAAATTTAACATTTCCTTGAAGATGCTCTTATTAATAAAAAGAAAACGACAACTCAAATAGCAATGTAGGTTTCTGTTTAAATGTTAGTATTGAAATTGATATTCCTGGTTTTTCCAACTTCTTTAGATGGGCTGATGATTTCTCCGTTAACCAAGCATGAACAGCAACAAATTTTAGCATTGAAAGTTAGGTTTTACCTTAGAGTTATTAGCACATAATATCATTTATCTCGAGGAGAAAAAAGAAGCAAATGCTACATTTGTGTCAAATGTGAAACTATAAGCAAATATCTTACATAATTCTTTTTTTTTTTTTTTACTACTTAGGTTAATTTCATTACAAAAGTAAAAGATCTCTTTTTAAAAATCTATAAATACATATAATATGATGACAGTGATTTAATAAAAAGTAATGATAGTGTGTATATATATATATATATACCTTTGTTTTTTTAAAGGATACAGTAATTTAATCTTGAAATAGAAGGAATCTATTTTTTTTAATGAATAAGAGAATATAAATTTAATTTGATGTTGTGTAATAATAACCAAAAATTACTTTCCAAAAATACAATGTTAACAATGACAGTGACAAGAATTGATTCTGTTTTTTTTTTTTTTAAGGGAAATGATTCTTATTATTTGAAAATGCCATTAAAAAAAATGAAATGTTTTTGAAAGAAATGTTGCCATTTGTGAATGCCATTTTTTTTCCTTAAAGGAATGGTATGAATTGTCTCCGTTAAACATATGTTCGGTTTACCACATGACTAAGGTCTGTTTGAGAGAAGCGAATGGAAATATTTAAAATAGAAATGAATAAAAAAAAAATTTGAATATAAATATTACTGATGTTCGTATATTAATATTCTAAATATTTGAACAGAAGCATTTAAACTGAGGTTCATATATTAATATTCTAAATATTTGAACAGAAGTATTTAAATAAGCGTTTCGAAACAACTATTTAAAATGTAAATCATAGAGAATTTTTGAATTTTTTTCCACATTTACTGTATTAAAAAGAGGGGAATGGCCTAAATGTTTGTGTAAATCTCAAATGGACCATATTGCACAAGCCGAACAAAGAATTTAAAGATTGAATTGAAATGAAATGTTGCAAATGACACTAAATGATTGCCCGAAATATAGGGTGAATTTTCTTTTAGGAAACATTCGATTTTACTTTTTATACAAAAGGGAACGCGTAAACCTTGCAAGTTGTTTGAACTATGAAAACTCCTGTTCCTTTTTTTTTTTTCTTTCCTTAGTTATTATTTTTTATCTTTTTTTTTATTATCGAATTTTTTTTATATATTTAGATATTAGGATATTCATACTCAACATCTTATAGGTATAGATTTACTGGACTGTGCTTAACCATTTTCTAATTCATTTCATGGAATCAAACTGAAAGAAGGAACATAACTTATTTTAGCAAAAAATAAAGGATAAAAGAAGTAAAGAAAAGAAAACAAAGAAAAATATCATATGATCTCATTTATTTTGTATAATAATGAATAATTGAATCAATACAAAATAGAATGCAATAAATCAATAAATAATAAATGAAAAAGCAACAAAATATCTATTAACAACGACGAATCGCGCAAACAACGGAAAAATCTCCGATCAAGCCATGAAAATCTCTACATGACGAAAACCGAGGCGAAAACCGCTACGGCGACAGATCCGGCGACGGAGAATGTAGCAGCAACAGCAGAGTTTCCAGCCGGAGTGGGTCCCTCCGACGGAGGCGCAGAGATGCCCGACGGAGAAGACGCCGGCGGAGAAGGAGGAGAGCTCCCCACGTCAGAAGGCGACGGGGCAGTTGCCGGAGGAGTCGTCACCGACGGTGTTGGAGCAGCTGCCGGGGGCGTCGTCACTAGGGGTGGCAATATGGGTCGCGACACGATGACACGAATCGAAAACGACACGAATTTTGCGGGTTTGGGTTGGGAAAAATATTGGTCGTGTCGTGTTCGGGTCACCCAAAATTGACACGGAAAAATTCGTGTCGTGTTCGGGTTGACACGAATTTTTCCGTGTCAATTTCGTGTCAAATGTCGTGTCAATTTCGTGTCAAATTCGTGTCAAATTCGTGTTAAATTCGTGTCAAATTCGTGTCAATTTCGGGTCAATTTCGGGTCCAACCTAAATTTCGTGTCAAATTCGTGTTAAATTCGTGTCAATTTCGTGTTCAACCTGAATTTCGTGTCAATTTCGTGTCGCGGGTCAATTTCGTGTCGCGGGTTAATTTCGTGTTGCGGGTCAATTTCGTGTCGCGGGTCAAGTTCGGTTCGTGTCGTGTCAACCCGTTACGGGTTCGTGTCGTGTTCGTGTCGTGGTTTCGTATCGTTTTCGTGTCACGGGTCGTGTTCGGGTTGGAGAAGAAAAAATTCGACACGGCTCAAACACGACACGAATCCGACACGTGACACGAATTGCCACCCCTAGTCGTCACCGACGGTGTCGGAGCAGCTGCTGGGGGCGTCGTCACTGACGGTGTCGGAGCAGCAGATGTAGACGGAGACGGCGACGGAGAGACCTTACGAGGCGGTTGCGCTGGAGATAGCGACGGCGACGGCGACGGCGACGGCGATTGGGCAGTGGTTGAGGCCACAAGCAGCGCGGCCATCAAAGCTAGCGCCATAAAGCTTACGCGAGCCATTCTAGAGAGAGAGAGAGAGAGAATCTATAGAGAGAAAGAGCGATATAGAGAGAGATTAGAGACTGTGAGTTACAGAGAGAGAGAGAGCGAGAGAGAGGCAGATGAAGAATCGGTTTGATGTTCTTTGGGAGGAGAAGAGAGCGGATATTTATAAAGAAAATTTTGGAGACTTCTAGTCAAAACTTTAAGTTCCAGATCACCGTAGAACTCACGACTTTGATGTGGAAAACGATGATCAAACGGCAGAGATTAATTCATACGCTTTACTTAGTCCCAAAGGGGATTAAATCTAATACGGAACCGAGTAAAAGACCATTTCTAGACGCGTTTTAGGTAACCGGCATCTGGAGCGTACACGTGGAAAGAGGTGGTAGAATAGTTGGGGGACAACGACAGCCGTAGGATGAGACGCAACGGTTAAATTGGTGGACGGTGGAGATTTGGTCGGTGCTTAGGTTGGAAAAAAGTATGGGGAGAGGGGGACCAACCATGAAGAGAAAAGAAAAACAAAAAAAAAGGAAACGTAATGAACATGGTCATGGTCCAGCTGTCGAAATTACAGATTTTAGCCGAATTTAGGCAAACACGTAGTACAATAGTACCAAAAAAAAAGTTTCCTTTTTTTTTTGGATAATTTTTCATTTTTTCTTTTGTTTGCTGAAACTGGAAGATGAAGGATATGAGTTGTCCTTAGTGATTGTGCCAGCAAAACACGTCCATTTACAACTTACGAAGACCTTTTTTTTTTTTTTTTTTTTTTCCTAATTAGCTTTTTTCTAATTTAAAAGCTAGCTGCAATTTTCTCATTTAATTAATTTTTTAAATATCTAATTAATGATTATAGTAATTTTATATTGTGCATTGATTTTTAATTTGAACATTTATATATCAAATTATTAAAAAATAAATGAAGTGATTAAAAAATAATTTCTATCGAGTATATAAAATAAGAGGTCATAAGATAGATCATGTTTGTTATTTCTAATAACGAATGTGATTTCCCTATTTTTGTGAATTTCATAAAGTTTCCCCCTTCAAAAAAAAAATCTAATCTAATTTAACTGTGTTAAGTTTAGTGGAAGGAAAAAAAAAACTTGTTTATTTATCAAAAAAAAAAGATTTTTTTTTATTTAAAAAAGGGATTTTTTTCCCCCCACTGAAAAGGGAAATTTAATAAGGAGTTGCACCAATTTCGTACAAATTCATTTAGACTGTAATTCCATTTTTTTTTATTTGATGCAAAAAAGAAAAGTTTCTTTAATTAATTTTCTCTATCTATAATTCCATATTGAGGATTTTCATTTTGCATCACTCCATTCAGCCCCTACTCTTTAGGTTAAGTTACACATATTTAACTAGAAAAATACTTTAATTCAACAAAAAAAAAAAAGAAAAAACACTTTAAATATTAGTGTTATTATTCTAATTTGTGATGAGAGACTTAAACTTTACACGGTATAGTAAAGTCATGTTTGAAATTTTCTGCTAGAGTATACTTACAACCACAATCAAAACATACTTTGAATGTTACTTGTGTTCTTTTAAAATATATCATTTATTTTTTTATTATCAATATTCAAAAGCAGAGATGTCATAATGGACCGAATATAGTGGACTGACACGAGCACGACATATTAAAAAGTGAGCACATCATGATTGTTAAAAGGACACAACAAGGTATGTTTAGTTAAATGGATTGTGCTTGATGTGATTTTTTGATAGAAAACATGATAAGAGCACAACACAAGCGTGATAAGGGGTACAAAAATGACACGACTATGTTACTCTTTTTTATATGATATTTTTTACAATTTTCATATAAAAATTATGGTGGTTTTTTTTTCTTAGGAATATTTCATCTTTTTTGAATTTTGAATATTGTAGTTATTTTTAATAATATATTTTGCTTTTGTTAGAAATCAATGTTTTCTTGTTGGATTTAAAATTTTTTTTCTTTATTTAAAATTACATTAAACACGATTAAATGTAGGGGCACTTAAGAGTACGACACATTTATAAATAGGACACATTTATAAATAGAATGTGAAACGGACTTGACGTTATAAATTAAAAATGAACACGAGATATTTATTAAATAAACCAATACATGTACGACAAGAAGTATTATTGGGCTCAAACTAAATAGGCTGGGCCTGGCCGGCCTTAACCATTTGACATCCCTAGTTCAAAGTATTCCCTACTAATATTATTCATAAAAATATATTCTCTTATCTCATAAAAAAAAATGAGAAAATTACCAAAATAATCATATTATTTTCATCCATTAACCAATATGACACAAAATTCTTCATTTTTTATCAATATGATATAAATTTTAGTTAAAATTAGTTTAATTTTATGTCGTATTCATAAGTGTTAATTTTCTATATCATGTTAATGTAATGGTCTTTAAATTTATGTCATTCAGGTGCTTTCCTAAAAAAGTATTCCTTATAAAATAAAAAGAAAAAACCACCATTTGTCCAATCAAACTTTAAAAATATCAAAACTGAAATCTTTTTTTTTTTCTCCTTTTAATGGAGTCAGTGTTTTGTGTTAGGTATTATTTAATTCTAGTTAATTTGAAAAAATAAAATCACAAACAAAAATAATTTTTTTAGAAAATGGGAAATATTCAAAATACGTCCTAAACACTACTTAGAAGTTTGTATGCAATAAATCTATTTGCTTTTGTCTGAAAATTTGATTGTTGAATCTCTAACAATAGAATAAAAAAAAACAAAAACAAAAACAAAAACAAAAAAACTACGATAGCAAGACCATTTCCAATGGAAATTCTGCTGCTAATGCTACATTTGGCATACGATTAAAAAAAAAATCAAAACAAAACAAAACAAAAACAAAAACAAAAAACAAAAAACAAAAAGAGCATGTTTGATACTAGATTATTTTGTGCTACAAATCATAATGACATTTTAAATGTTATGTCTTATTTTTATCATTACTAAATTATAATTTCTTTTTTTGAAACTACTACTAAATTATAAGTTTTTGAAATTTGTAAAAAGTAAATACAATTTGGGAATGAAAATGCATGATATGGCCTTCATTTTATAATATGGATCATGGTCTGGTCTCTTCAACATATTTGTGTCGAAGATACGAATATTTTCCATCCTTCAATTAATAAAAAAAACAAATAAAACTGTATTTCAAGCAAACTCTTACAAATTTTACTATGGAATATAGTACCCTTTTGATTTAGGAGGTCCTCAAATTTAAGACTTGGTGGGACTTATTTTTTCATGCTGATTAGGCATGGGATCCTCAAATGACCAAAGGTTCATCTCGGGCCAACTCCCACTAAGAGAAATATATATTTATTTCCGGTCCTCTAATAGAGGGTTCTTCCCATATAATATAAGGTGCATTTATTGTAAAATAAAACGAGTAAAACACAAAAGAAATACAAGGAAAAAAAAATGTAACCTGAACATGAACTTGAAGATCTGTACTAACTTGAAACAATATTTTTTATGTATTAACACAAAATAAATCTTTCAAGCTTATAATGTACTACTTGCATTTTTCTTGAATTACTTGTGTGTTTTTCTCATTTAATATTACGTTAGAGACATCTTATATTACGTCGAAAGGATCTTCTACTGGAGGACCATAGAACATCTATGTTATTGTATATAATCAGTTGCTAAACCAGCTTTGCATGAAAGTATGAAACACTCTAAAATGGATCTAGATTTTGGATTTATATTATTATACTTGGGTCTCCATTGAGTTTACATATATATATATATATATATATATATCACAGACCATAGGCAGCTAAATTCAAAAAAAAATTTTGCACATACGAAACACTCTAAAATGGATGTAGATATTGGATTTATATTATTAAATTATTTTGATAAATGATTTATATTATGATATTTGGATCTACATTGAGTTTACATATATTTATATAAATATATCACAGACCATGGGCAGGTAAATTAAAAAAAAAAAATCAAAGTTAACAAAAGTGTGATAAAAATCTCAAATTAGGACCCCAAAAAAAAAAAAAGAAGTTTCTTATTAGAGAGCATAACAACAAAGTTAACAGCACAATGAAACACTTGTTCCACGTACGTAAACAATAATTATTAGTGGGAAAAGGACTCTAAACTACCAAAGCGATGGCGACTACGCCAACGGCAACACAGACACAACCCCGCAACCCCAACCTGTTCAAAACGGCGCCGTTTTCAGACGGTTCCGGTGCTTCCGATGGCGGACCGGAAATCAAAGATGGATCAGTAGAATCGGACGGCACAGAAGCATTCTCGGTTGTCGGAGATGAGGCAGTACTCGCCGGAGAAGGCGCAGATATCGGCTGTTTCACGGCGGGAGTAGCTGCTGGAGATCGAATATTACTCGGTGGAGATTTCGTTGGAGAAGCAGCCGGAGACTGCGCCACTGCGGAGCCCATCAAAATCACCACAATTAGCGTTAAGATCACAGCATTAATTAAGCTTGAACGAGCCATTGTAGAGTGAGAAAGTAAAAAAGACAAGTTCGAGCTTTGGGTTAAAGCGTGAGAAATGTAATTCGATTTTTCATATCATCATAATAGAACTTTACAACCAATTTATAGAGTACAATCACATGGGAAAATAGGCAATTATCTATACAAGAACCAAGAAACTAATTTTCTACAAATTAGTTATAAATCAGTTAACTAAATTACATTTAATCCCATCATTACAGCGAAGGTAATCTTGGAAGAAAATATCAACAAGTGGATATAGTCAATAAACGTGACAATATCTATAGTCGTTAGATAGTTTCTAGTAATGAAAAATGAAAGGCTCCAACAAAAAAATGTCAATTCACATATATAAGTCGATATTTTAAAATTAAGATTAATGTTGATATCGATAGTATTTTTATGTCTAAAAAGAGTAGAGGAAGGGATGAATTTGGACGTTTGATTAGAAGGGTTTTTTTTTTTTTTTAACTTGAATTTTGGGTTTTTGGGTAACAAGAGGAGCGCGGCGTTGGGGCTATGATTGAGTAGGCAAACAAGGGAACAGAACATTTGAGTCCGAGATTTCGTGCTTAGCCAATTCCATGCCAAACAGTTTTACTTGTTCGTTAATATCTACGAATCCGATTGATGATTTGCTATTTCTTGCTTGGCCAATAATGTGTTGCCACACAACAAATTTGGACAATGGTACTGGCTACTTTTTTATATGGAGAAATTTTTCTCCATATTTTTTGCACACCTTTCTAGGTATTGTTTGAACTTGGACATGTTTACGGAACCGTATTAAGATCCAAAAAGAAGAAAAAATTATAGAAATGAGGAGCTTGTGAAAAAACAGAGAATATTTTCTTCTGTACGGCTGTACCAGTATAAATACTTGTATAAACATATGTATGCATAAATCCTATTACATTGTAATTCTTTTCCGATACCTCTGAAAGAAAATCCCAAATTGGATCTCATGACGGGTTATTGTGAGCTTATCTATGCACTCTTCGAATAAGAATTTAGTTTTTGAAAGATTCTGACTTTTGTGCTTTGGTGGGTCTCTGAGATCCTTTCAACGACTTACGTCATGTTGAAGGGATATCTACATGATCCGATCGATTGTGTAAAGCTCACAACAACAATAGATGATCCTTAACTTCCTTTACAATGTTACTTATCTATCAAAAGATTAAAAGATAAGTAATCTAATTAATGGGGTGTCAATTTAAGAAGTTTTTAGTCACTCTGATACAAGTTATTTTTCTTGTCATTAAAAAAAATAGAAATAAAAATCTTCTTAATATAGTTATTAAAATTTTCTTATCATTATTATTAAGCTGTATTACGGAATTTAATAAGGTTATATAAGTAAATTTAGTATTTATTATTATTTGAACTTGCATTTGGGGATTCAAACTCTATAATCTGTATTGATAGAGTTAGTTATGATATTACCATTAGATTCTATCTGCAACAGTAATATTATTATTTTTACTCAATAATCAATATCAAATGGATGTAAATATTGATATTTCCCTACATAGCACATCATCCTAAAAAGTGTGTTTAGTTAGAAGGAAAGATGGAGGAGGGAGAGGGGTGGGTGGAGGGAGAGTCTCATTCCACGGTTTGGTTGGAAGGAAATGGGGAGGGAGGGAAAGAGGTGGGAGGAAGCTCTTTCCTAGCAAGCCCACCATTTTACCTCCTTTAATAAGTAGAAGGAGAAAACCTCTTCTCTATCTTTCAAATTGAAAAGACTATTTTTTGCACTAAAAATTTTTTTAAAATATTTTATAAACAGATAATATAGTAATTAGATACATAATTATTATACATTCTTTTAATTATCCCCAACTCCCTCCCTCTTACCAAACAATACGTGGGACTACTACAATTCTCTCTATCCTTTACATTCTCCGTCACTCAAACTCTCTCCATCCTTCCTCCTTACCCCCTAGCCCTTATCAAACATTGCCAAAGGGGAAAAAAGAGAAAAGAGAGAAAAGATAGAGCATTGATCAAGAAAGAAGTGGGTTGGTCAGAATTCCGAGGGAGTGGGTCGGCTATAACTCTGGGACTGGCTTTGGGTGCGTCATCGAGCTCTCCGTCCTAAAATTTGGAATCCAAGTTCGTCAGATAGTAGGCTTTATGGTAGTGGAGGTAGTACGCAAAGTAGAGTTTCTGTTGGGGCAAATCGAAGGTGGGACGGAGATTGATGACCATTGGTTTGTAGCATTGTTATTTGTACGTTTAATGTTCGGTGGTGTAAATCCTTTCAGCGTTTTATTCGCATGACAATTGTATTCTTGTGGTGGTGTTTGTGAGGTCTTTTGGGGACGACGGTGGGGCTTATGTGATGTCATTCAGAAGTTGCTTTGACTACATTGTGCACCTCTCGGCCTCTGTTGCTCGTTGCTGATCATCCCATCATCAGAGGTTTTGTCAGCGGTGCTTGGGATTCTTCTTTTGTTTTTCTCTGTGTTGCGAATTGTTTAATGGTTCCCGATTTAGTGGTGTGTTTGTCATGTTTTTCTAATATTATATTTTGTTTTCAGTGCGCTAGTTTTGTTTGGCTTTGGTGTTAGAGATCTCTTTAACTTTGGTGGATCAGATTTTTTTCATGACTGTAAATGCTTTCTTAAATAGACATATGTGCGTCCGATTGTTGGTGTACACTGTATTTAAGTGTCCGTTTTCCAAACTTAATACAGTTCAGAGGCATAGAAAATAATCTCAAGGAAAATCCAATAGAAATAAGTAAAATCCAACTTGCCTCTCACCATGGAAGGAAAAGAAGCGAAAGCACAAGCACCTAACCTAAGTTTGTACTATAACTTCATTTCAAAGGAGCCAATATTACCATAAGAAAAAGTTTCCACCTCTTTTCTTTCTAGAGTTGAAATGACTAGAAAATGATGGGTCTTTTGAATTTACAACTTTCTTCCCAATTTCTTCTCGTCTCTACCAACAACCTAAGATTTCCTTTTATTCTCTAAAATCACTACAACTTCCTTCCTCCACCTTTTCCACGATACCAAACATGGGCTAAATCTTTGTCTACTTCAACCTTGAAATGTATTTTGTTTTGCTAGAACTTTTAAATCCAACATATATTTTAATAAATTCTAATTTCATCCATCCTTTTCACCAACTTAACTAATTTTTTACGCGAAATTTTTTTCCCACCTTCTTTAGAAAAACTCGACCAATCTATCAATATATTAAGGGTGCTTTATCAATATATAATTGATCGACCAATCTATCAATTATATTCTCTTTGTAGTGTTTATTAACTTTAGTAATGATAATCTTATTAATGCAATTATTGAAATATCCTTTACACAATTAAAAAAAAAAAAACATTAGCACATGACATGTATTCCCTTTGGCAAGAAATCAATACCAAGGGGATGTAAAGATTGATATTCCCCTTCTTTATTCCTTATATTGTATGGGAAAAGGAATGACTAAAATCACATTCTCCATTTTATAAGTAAACACATGAGTAAGTGAGAAAAGCAATGACTACTCACTTTCTCTTTTCCTTTGATACAAAGTAAACATGCCATAAGAAAAAGGATTATTCTCATCTATATCTTTGAACTTCAAGGTCACTCATATTTTACCTCCTAAACTTTAAAAACTCTCACCTTACCCCCAAATTTTGACTTTACTACTTCTATGAACTTTTAGTTAAAAACAAACGGAAAAAAAAAAATCAGTTAAGTGAAATTATGTGACATTTTTACGTTTGTTTTCAGCAGAAATCCCAACAACATGTACTTAATAAAACTAGTTTCACTATTTTTCCAATTGTTTCTAACTAAAATTTTAATATAAAAGGTAGAGTGAGGTTAAATTCAAAGTTCAGAAAACAAAATTAGAGTTTTCAAAGTTCAAGAGACAAAGTAGAAATGACTCTAAAGTTCAGAAGCATATACGAAAATAATCTTAAGAAAAATCCAATAGAAATAAGTAAAATCCATCTTCGCTCTCTCCATGGAAGGAAAAGAAGACAAAGCACCTAACCTAAGTTTGTACAAAAAGTTCATTTCAAAAAGCCATTATTACCCTTTATAAAGAAGATTTGAATTCTTCATTTCTTGTTTAAGATACATACATCTTAAAGGGAGAACGAATGAATATCGCATTGTAGTACAGACAAAAAAAAATTTAATCAGAATCTCCTTTTCAAAAAAAAATTTAATCAGAATCTCCTTTTAAGTCCAGTAAACAAATAAATTGAACCCGCTAATTCATATTAATGATAGCTTCACCACTTTCCTGTCAAGTTGGTCTCACAACAGAGGTTGTGATCTTGTTGGGAATCAAGGGCTTATCAGTTAGACGCAGCATCAGATGGAGTTTCCGAGCTTGGTTTACCGTTGCTGCTAATAAGATTGCCGAATCGGCTGTTGAATTCTAAACTGTAGCTGTGTCCCATTTTGGCTCGCTTGGTTTCCAGATATCTCTTATTTTCCTTTGTAATCAGACTTAGCAATGGGACCCTGCCTGCAACGGTCAGACCATAACCTTTGAGGCCGATATACTTTGCAGGGTTGTTCGTCATCAGTTTCATCGTTCGAACACCCAGATCTCTAAGTATCTGCAAGGAATAAATGAATTAGATTTTGAAACATGTTTTCATTATTTCGGGTTTGAGACAGTTGTTTTCAAGAAGTGAATCGGTCATTCAGAGCAACGAGAGAAGTCTGTAAAGAATAATTCGACGACTTACCTGTGCGCCAATGCCATATTCTCGTGAGTCAACAGGCAAGCCCAGCTCTTCGTTCGCTTCTACTGTATCACGTCCATCATCTTGTAGGTTATAAGCGCGAAGTTTGTGGCCCAAACCAATGCCCCTTCCTTCGTGACCACGGAGGTAGACTAAAACACCCCTCCCAGCAGCCTCAATTTGTTGCATTGCAAGTGCCAACTGGTTCCCGCAGTCGCATCTGGCCGATCCAAATATGTCTCCTGTGAGACATTCTGAGTGCACTCTCACAAGAATGTCTTGTCCATCCCCAATATCACCCTGTTTATAGCATGTAAATTAGATATCACATAAAAACTTTCCGCCACAACAAAGAAAAGAAATAATTAATAAGATTAAGTGGTGTCGAGCATATTAATGACGGCAAATAAACCAAAATAGTGTGAGTTATGTCTGCTTAAAAATATATTAATTGATCTGGCAGCAATGAAAATTAAAATCGTAGGCAATTGAATATAGAATGATTATTTCTCACCTTAACCATTGCAATATGCTCAATCCCATCTATCATCGATTTGTAGCAGTAGGCTTTGAATGGTCCCCACATTGTAGGTATGGGTGCTGCGGCGGAACGCTCTACTAATTTATCTCTCTTCCTCCGATATCTGCAAAAATGGAATCGAGCTATTAGAAGAATTATTTGTCATCAACGAACAAAAAAGAACTGCGAAACTATAAGCCATAACCTGTCAAGAACCACACAAGAGACTTAACTTAGGCTTTCAAGCAGTCTAGAACCGCATCAACTCTATGCATCGGAATTCATAGCAACATTCAGCAGATGTTATGTGCACGTAAAAAAATTGATATGTCCATACAACAAAAACCATAGATAACAAATCTTCAAACTCTCGTTTGTTTCTATGGTATCGAAAAAATAAGCTTTAAATAACACAGGTACACATTAGTTACAGTCAGCAATCCTTTTTTTTTTTTTTTTAAAGCTCAACAAAAGAAGCGAGAGGGAACAGCAGGTATGAGGAAACTTTAGTAGATAAACAGACCAGCTTACAAACCAACCTAAAAATGAAAGGAAGCATAAACTGGTTGAGCTAGATGGTCTACTCTTCCACTATAAAAATTGCTGGAAGATGCTTTCATTGAACACTTGAATGGAAAAACCCGAGCCAAACAGGGAAAACCCACCCAAGGTAAAAATAGTGCATGATCTCCAAAAAAGAACAACTGAAAGTTAAGTCACTAACCTAAATATTCTATTTCCCTAGCCATAGAATTCTTTAAGATTATAGTTTCTGACTCAAAAACTGCTTGAGTAAAAAGGAAGTGATATAGATGTATAAAACGTGGTTTCTTTATTTATTAGAAGTTTTTCACATTAGCCTGCTCCTTAAACAGAGAGAACAAGGCTATTGCTTCGCGAAATAGTAAGTTGCCAATACGAATATAAAGTCGAGGTAGAAGAAAAACTACTCTCTACTTAAATAACTAAGTCTAATTGATAAAGTGAGGTATTTATGTTACCTTATTAAATCAGCAATGGATATAATTTTCAAGTTCTCCTGCTGGGCAAATTGGCGAAGCTTTGGCAATCTAGCCATGGAACCATCATCATCCACAACCTCACAAAGGACTGCAGCAGGGTTCAGACCGGCTAGCACAGCAAGATCGACTGATGCTTCCGTATGTCCGGCTCTTTTCAGAACACCGCCCTCTCTGTACTTCAGTGGAAAGATATGGCCTGGGCGATTGAAATCATCAGGTTTTGAATCTTTAGAAGCAAGAGATAACACTGTCGTTGCCCTATCACGAGCCGAAACTCCTGTGGTTGTGCCATGTTTTGCATCCTACAAATTCCATGTACACACGAACCAAAAATGAGAAAGAGCTATAACGTACATAAGAATAACATCAAAAGACGACCAACTACGAAAAGCTAAAATATGAAATTTTAAGTTGGCCATATAGTTCTAGCATTTAACTGCACATAACTTGTGATTCTTGAATCACAAGGCATTCACTCGTTAATTTATATAGAAAAAATTATATTAAATAATAAGATCCCAACTTGTTAAAAAAGAAACATTAGTCAAACATGACAATATTAAAAACAAAAACAAGAAAATATGCGTATGTATACATATCAGCATTCCGAAACTAAAACCTCAAATAAAATACATACCACAGTGATAGTAAATGCTGTACAAAGTTTCTCTTCATTCTCCTTATGGTTTACCATCAAAGGAATTTGCAACCTCTCTAGATCTTCCCCTGTCATGCTCACACAAACTATCCCAGTTCCATGCTTCACGATGAAAGCCATAGCCTCAGGTGTTGCCAATTCAGCTGCCATTATTAGATCTCCTTCATTTTCTCTGTCCTCGTCATCTACAACCAGTACGAGCTGAAATCCAAATTTTACGTTAGTAATGGTTAAAATGAAAAATGTATGATGAAATAGAAAGTATTAAAATACCAGATTCTCTAACAGGAAAACCACAGAAGAAACTCACCTTTCCTTGACGAATGTCTTCAATGGCCTCTGAGACTGAAGCAAACCCTGCTGTTGGTCTATCAAGATCAAATTCATCATTATCAACAGGAAAGCCACTGCTAGTTGGTGCAGTATCTGCTGAGAGAGCGCCAAATGCTACTGCATCGGGCTGCATCTCAATGCCAACTGGTTGCTCACTGATGAGAGTATTGTTTGCAAGTACATTGTTGCCATTAGTATAAGCCAAAAGGTCACCCTCTCCCGATACCAAGGTAGCTCTAGTCACCCCAGCACCTTTAGTACTAAATGACAATTTCCCAGGCAGCCGGACAAACGATAAATTGGATGCATAACCATTTGCATGCAACCCACTGAACACTTTAAAGTTTTTGCATGCCCTACAAAAAGGGGGAGAGCATTTAGGATAAGAAAATAGAACAAGTATTGTGCAGTAGAATTTCCAAAATAGCCAACTTCATCATCTCTGTATAATGAATTTGAGAATGTGTGAAAAAAATAAAATAAAATTCGTACTTAAAAGCAAAGAGTCTAGGTTCTGTAGAACACCTTTTACAAATGTAAATCTGCCCACAGCAGGAAAGAGAAAAACAAAAACAAAACAAAACAAAACAAAACAAAAAATTTCCTTGATGAAAGATGACAAGTAGTGGAAGTAAAACTTGGAGACAACCAACAAAAACTGCAGTTGACTGTTTATGAACTGCAACAACTATTTCATCATGAATGCAACTTGTCATATGAAATCATGCTCCCTGATGAATCTATTTCAATCAAGTGATACAAAAGAGAAACAGTTAGCCTTCGTTTTCGTTTTTCTTTTTGTTGGAAGGTAGGAAAATATGATCTTACTAAAATGATGGATGGAGAAATGTCCTTGCTTCTGAATGTAAAAGAAGAACTATAAATTATCAACTAAATCTTCTTAAAAACCCGATATTTCACTCCACCCCCAGACAAAAATATATATATATATATATATATATATATTCATCTCAAGAACTATACTTTTCTCCGCTGAGTGTATGAGTTGACATTTCACCATCTAAAATATGTCGATAGACCCAAATGCCATAGAATTACGCACGACCAGAATAAAGAGTAAAATCACAAACATATGTTAAAAAATACTTGAAAAAGCCTGTCTACTCACAAAGAAAAGTACTAACTATCACCAATTAGAGATTGATTGACATTAATCAGGTTTAAAGTTGACACGTGATTTTATGATACGTACGACGATAATCGCTAGTCGTAATAAATAGCATTGGTTCTTTCCTAAAGAATAATCACACCAAACTTTTTCCGATGACGGTCCCGTAAATGGTACCCAGATCCTAGAGGGTTTTTTTTTTTTCTTTTTCAAAAACTATCTGCTGAACAAGACAATCCCTTGTTACTTAGCATAATTTGGTCTGAACTTTCATTATCTTGGCACCAAAATCTTCACGTAGAATCAAAAGCTCGGATCTGATTAATTTAAGGAAACCACCTTCCATAAACAAAAATCAACAAAAAAAACAAAAAACAAAAAAAAAAAAAAAACCATGGCAATACAAACATATATTTATTGGAGGTGATAAACATATAGTCAACTGCAGATTTCTAGTTTTTCTAAAGAAGAAAATGCGCTAGCAAAAACAAGAATAAGAAAAACAGCAATAAAAATGTTTGAGTGGAACAAATAATTTCAGACAACATAAAACAGAACTAAGCTGAGAAAACCCATAAGGAATCAAAACCCAGATGGGGTTTAACATTCAAACGAGGAAAAATCACACAAAAAAGAACGGAATAAATAGATAAATAAATGAAAAAACTCACTGGAGGCGTGAAAGAGCAGTTGTAGAAGGCGAAGAAAGATTAATGGAAGCCATTGTTTTGGAAGAGTCTCTCTCTGTCTCGTCGTCAACAACTCAAAAGAAGAGCCAGTTTTGAAATCTTCAACCGAATTTGCTTATCGTTAAATAATATCGGTGTATATATAGAGAGAGAAAAAGGAGGAGGATGAGGAGAAGAAGGAAATGGGAAGAAGGTAGGAAGGAAATAGATGACGACGAAGCGACGGCGAATTTTGGGTAACGAAATGGAGGAATCAATTGTTACCCGCGGGTGATATTGGTAGGTACCCTCCCAATCGCGGGGCTTCAAGGTCGGTTTCGTGAAAAAGTATAGAAGTGATTATATTGAATATTAGTTTGGATTTTCCATTTAAATGTAAAGGAGAAAAAACAAAATGAGTAATTAGATCAATACTTTTTGATTCTCAAACAAATAATGTCATTCTACTAAAGGTGCGCCCCGCCCACCGATTTAAAATGTCCTTTAAAATGATTCCAAAGATATTTCTATTTAACTTGGCCCCTCGATTTGAGTTTTTCACCTTAATTCTTATTCTTTTTTAAAAAATCAATAAAAATTATAATTAATTTTTTAAAAATCAATTAATTTTTAATTTAAAAATTTTATTTCAAACCGATATTTCAAACGCTAGTTTAATTTTTTTTAAATGTGCATTATACTAGTTTTTTTCTATTCTCAAACACCAAAAAAAAAAAAAAACCCTTCTCATTTTAAAATGAAATCTTTTTTAAAAACAACATTTCGCCTTTCAAAAAAATAATAATAATAACATTTCAAAACTAGATGTCAAACACAAGCTTATTAAAATGAAAAAGAAAAAAAAATACTCTAAAATTTTGAATTTAACTATTTAAGAGCTCATATCGACACTCATTCCCCTAGCAGGGTGTTTTTGGAAAGTTTTGGCAAAAAAAATGAGCCTTTTTTTTTTTGCCCCCTCAACTCCAAAATGAGTTGTTGGATGAAATTAGATAGTTTTAGATTGCTTACTCATTCTTCTATTTTCTAAGATTGGTATGGAATCATAGGCATAATTTATTAAATTTGTAAGAGAAACTCAGGTTTCAAACTTAGGGATCTAAATCCAGAAATCTCCCACCTACTGAACTAGTCCCAACAACCTCAAGCATCAAATCATGTTATTAGTTGAACATATTTTTCTCATCAATATGCTTTTCAAGTTAAATGTTGATGCGGCGGTGGTTGGCTCTTCGGAATAATGGCATTGGTGGTGTTCTTTGAGATCTTTAAGGTCAACTTTGTGGCGCTCTTGCTAAATCTTTCCCAATAGTTTTTTCTCCAGTCCCATCGAAGTGGATTGCCCTTAGGGTAGGCCTTCGCTTTGTGGCTGAGTTGGGACTATCAGTCCATGAAATGGAATGTAATGCGATCAATGATATTGTTACGATTCATAGATAATTCGGAATTTCTATTGAGAGTTTGTTTTGGATTACGTCCGCCTTTTGCTAATTTCGCTAGGTCAACCCTATGTTACTCCTATTAAAGGATCTGTTAATCTTGTTGCTTATTTGTTTTATTATTTTTTGTATTAATTCTACTTATCTCAATGTTTAGATTGATTAGACTGGAGCTTTTTTTTTATCTAAAATGTTGCCCAGCTCAATAAGTAGAAGATCATCTTCATTTCAAAAATGAAATAAATGAAATAAGATGATAAAAATTTTGGCAAATCAAAACTTTGAGGTATTTTGTAAGATATTCTAAAAAAAAAAAAACAAGTGCTCTAGTTATTCTGAAAAAAGAAAACGTGAAACTCAAGAAAATACTTTCAAAAAGAGAGAGAGAGACAATGATAAATGATTAAATTTTGTCTAGTAGAAAATAAAATCATTGACGTAGGATAAGTTGGAATCAATGGTGTAAGATATTCTAAAAAATAAATAAGTACTCTAATTATTCTGAAAAAAGAAAACGTTAAACTCAAGAAAATACTTTCAACGAGAGAGAGAGACGAGATAAGTGATTAAATTTTGTCTAGTAGAAAAGAAAATCATTGATGTAGGATAAGTTGGAATCAATTGTTGGGGTATGCCCACTAGCTTTTTTGATCTTTTTCCTTTTTTTTTTTTTTATAGTTTTAATATAGTAGGTACGTATATAAATTAGTCTTGATACCCCTTAAATATTTTAGAAAGATTTTATTTATACCCATAATATTGATAAATATCCCTACAAAGTAAATAAAGATTTTTAATGTATTTTTACCCTATAAAAAAATTACATTAAAACCATTAAGAATACACCTACCTATAAATGAAAATAATATTTAAAAACAATCATAAGAAATTATTCTAAATTATTCTAAATTCTAAACTGCTTTTCATCAATTTTTTTTCTTAAGAAATTTTTATAACTACATGAAAATTTTCAATGGAAGATTCAAGTGAAAAAAAAAAAAAAAAAAAAGATGTCTCTTAAAGAGCCAAAATTATTGAAATATGTATTTTTTATTTAATTCATTAGTATTATGCTTTTTTTTCTTTCCTTTTAGTATTTGAAAATGATTCTCTATGGTTTTTATATAATTATTCTTTTTATTTATTTTTTCTTGTTATGTTCGTTTACATAATTTTATATTTATGTATTTTTTTTAAATACAATATGATATTTCTTGATTTTTTATTTAAACATTGCTTGAATTTTTCTTCTTTACTATTTCATTTCCTTTTTTTTAAATGAAAATATATCTTTTTTTCTTATTTAGATTTGTTAATTTATTTTTAACAAAATAAATTTAATTCAAAATAAAAGTGGGTGTGTGAGAGGGTTAAATATAATATTATATAAAAAAATATCTATAAATGAATAGATTTACTATGTTTATAGTAGAAAACATTTATTAGATGAAAATATTTATCAATATTATGGGTGCAAATATCACCACTCATTTTTTATTGGACAAACAATTTGGATTTTAAGAAATGAAATAATTTATTAAAAACATAAATATTAGTAGGCCTAATGACTTGACCGAACCCTACTGTCAATAAATCATAACTCCGTCACTGGTTAGAATCTTGTTATGATTAAATTAGTTAATTTTATTGACAATTATTTTTATAAGATTAGGATCTTAATATTTAGCTTGTCTCTTTTCGGACTAGAATTCCTAATAGATTTATTTGTGTAATTCAATTTAATTTTTTTTTCCCATTATTACTAATAAATAAATTTCTTGTATACATATACTACCCTGAAAAAGTATAAATTAAATATTTGCTATTCAGCTGCGTCACAATAAGACCTAGGCGCGGGCCTATTCGATAAAGTTGACTTTTGTATATAGCTATAGTAATTTGAATCTACTTATATTAGTTTTAAATTCCAGAATCTATTGATTTTAGGAGATTTGATATTCTTTGATACCTTATGCCGTTTGTAATTGTGATTTTTTTAAAATAAAAATATATAATTTGTACCTTATTTATAAATTTTCTCTCTTTTTTTTTTAGTCCGTGAACGTAGAAATATTGTTAAATCATGAGTTTTGTCGAGTATGCAACCTTTGGCTACTCGTTGCCACCCCCGACGATTGCCGTCCCTTTTCTATTCCCTTAGCGATTACCATCCCTTCGATATGCCCCTGCACATTTCACAATTGCCAACACTACACCACCGAACCCTTGATGATTGTCGTCCATGGACCTCTATACCCACGAGAATTTTCAACCTTATGCTATTCTCGGATAATTAAAAGAAAAGTATAAAAATCCTAAATATTTAAACTCACACATATTGGTTCCTTTTATTACGATCCAAGGTTGTAATTTCTTGCCTAATCTTCATCTTTCAAGGACATGTTAGAAAAGGTCGGCTTTTGTCTATAATTGTCTTTTGCAATAGTTTGAATTTGACACCTTTTAATTCCAAATTAATAATACTAAATAATCACAACAATTAGAATGAGAAAAAATATATACAAAATCCTTCATCCAGTCTTATATCTAATTAATAGAATCGAAATAGAGAGACTAAAAAGAATACAAATGTGTATTTCCTCTTTGAATCTAGAAGGTGTGAGATTAAAGTAACAAGTTCACCAACATTCCTGACCTTTTGACACTAGGTAGGTAAAAGCCCCCGTACATGATATTATGACTTTGTGGAGACGTGTTTTTGGTAAACTGTCCCTGGGGCCTGTCACTACAACACCTTTTCTTCCAAAGTTATTAGCATCTAGGTACTCAAACATTTTATCGAGGCATTTTCTCTACACCTTTTTATCTTGAAACAATAAGGAGACCTTGCGTCCTTGAATCGATAACCATATTTCAACTTACTTAGTCTCCTCTTGCCTCAAGATCAATAAGGGGTGGTATAAGAATATTCACTTATTATCTATCCAAAAGAATAATTATGGTAATTACCAAAAGTTATTATGGTAGGCTACTAAAGACAAGCAGGAGATGAAGATATTTTCAGCATTTTATATATTTTATTATACTATGATATTCATATATAGGGGCGGAGCTAGAAATATATTCCAGTGGAGACGTACACCAAAATTTTTTTTTTCAAGATAAAATAAAATTTAGTGGGGATTATGTAAGAATTTTTAATTTTAATAGGTTTATATGAGAATTTTTAATTTTAGTATGAGCAAAATAGTAAAATTTTGAACATATAATTAATTTTAGTACGGATTATGGGAGAAATTTTTATTTTTAGTAGGGACAAAGTAAAAAGTATAGGAGAACTTTTTATTCTTAATGGGGTGAATTAGAAAATTATAAAATTTTTATGGTAAATTTAGAATAGCAAAAAATCCCACCCCCACTTGCATCCCCTGCCTCCGCCCCTGCTCATGTTTAAAAAAAATAAAAATAATAAAAATAATCTTCTAACATGACAATGTTATAAAAGAAAATCCTTAAAAGGGTTGTTACATTTGAAATAAAAATTTTGACAAGTCACATTATTAAAATGGGAAATCATACCATATAGCACATTTAATAATTACTATTTAAATAAATAGTAGTTTTTGTAAAACATAATAAATTATAATATTTTTTTTTTTCAATTAAAACAGATTTATTTGTTTACAATTTTACCATCTCTCTCTCTCTTCCCTTTAGTCTTTCTCTCTCTCTACTCTTTCGTTCGTTAATTTACCACCGCAGGCAATCACCAGTGAATGATGGCTATGATGATGAACGACGGTGAAGGATCACGACAACTATGAGGCTACTCCAGATGACCTCTCGGATCTCCCTGGCGCGACGATGAGGTTCGTAATTGATCGATCTCTGGGCTCCGGGAAGGTGGCGATCTCCAGACTCTGCGAGCTTCGATCGCTTTGCGGCTTCTGATGTTCACGACTGACGAGGACTCGAGGACCTGGGCTTCGATCTCTGCAATGACCGACGAGGACTTGAGGTTCGGAGATCGATCGCGAACTCCCTGGTGACGTCACAAGTGTGACCGCGATGTCTAGACTAGTCGCACGTCTTTCTTCGACGATATGGCAACTACGACAGATCTTTTCCGCAACCTCGCTTTGCCGTTCACCACCGTCGCTCTTCTATTCCGACGACGGGAGTGATGGCTATGGATGTTTCGATTTCCTAGGGTTTCTAATTTGGGAAATTTTCCATTTGGGGGGGTTTTTTTTTAAATCAGTGGTAGAAAATTATAATTAATAAAATTCTCTTTTTCACCTTATTTACAAGAAAATAATACACAAAAATTAATTAAAAGCAATTATTTATCTTTTTTTTAAATTTATGATTGTTTGGTAAATCCAATTTGAAAAAAAACCATAAATCTAATTATTTACTAATAAATCCTTAAAAACTGTAAATCCAAGTATTAATTAGAAAATCCTTTATATACTCAAATTTAAAAAAAAAACTATAAATCCAATTATTTACTAGTAAATCCTTTTATATACTCTAAATCTAATTATTCACAAGTAAATCCCTTATATACTTTGATTTTGAAAAAAAAAATTGAAAATTCAATTACTTACTAGTAAATCCTTAAAAAAATTGTAAATCTAAATATTTACTAGGAAATCCTTTATATACTCAGATTTAAAAAAAAAACAGTAAATCCAATTATTTACTAGTTAATCCTTTTACTCTGATTTTGGAAAAAAAAATGTAAATATTGAATTTATGATATACTATTTTTTTTTAAATATTGTAAATATTTGGATTTACATAATAAATATCGGATTGACATAGTAAATATTAGGATTTAGAGAAATACTAAAAGTCTACAAAACACTATAAAAAAGAATTTGTAAATTCAGATTTCCGTGAAGATAACAAAAATTATAAACTAAATCAACTAATTGATTTATCAAGTAAATATCAGATTTACCATTGCATTTTCTAGTAAATACTATAATGGAAATACGTGGATTTACTAAAAATTAAGTATATTTACAAACATTATAGTTCAATCCCAAAAATAAGATAATGGTAAATACATGTATTTATCATAAATTACCTATATTTACAAACATTATTATTCAATCCCAAAAATAAGAGAATGATAAATACATGTATTTACCAAGCTTTATATGTTTTTACCACATATATCAACAAAAATTTCAATTTAACCCCAAAAATAAGAAAACCTAACCCCAAATTACAAAACCCCAAATTGAAAAATCCCAAATCAATTTCAACTTCGCCGGAGATAGCATCGACACCGTCGTCGTTGGACCTAACATCATCGTCGCTTGGGAGATCACGACACCATCAGCCGTTGAAGTTGTGATCTTCTTTCCCCGCCATGGCCGTCGCCGCCAGAAGCCAGTGCAAGAGACAATGTGGATGGAGATTGAGACGGAGATATCGTGCGATCTCCAAAGTGTCGCCATCGCCATTGCCATTGCCCAGAGCTTCTCCGGGAAGGTAAGTTCGAGATCCAGCCTTGCAACAGACGAAAACGACATCTCCGACGGGGAAGATAGAAGGTGAACGATCGACGGTGTGATTCTCGCTCTGCGACTTTCCGGTGTGGGGAGTGAGATGATTCGATTCTCGGGGTCCTTCGCGATGGAAGCAAAGACCGGAACGGCGAGCTTGCTTGCGATGGCGACGATGATCGGAACAGCGAGCATGCTCGCAACGTGGATGGTGCCAGAACTGGAGTATTCGATATGAGAGAGATAGATGAGAGAGAGAGAGTCAAGGGCATATTTGGTTTTTTGTTTTGTTATTTGTTTTAATTATGTTATTTTGTAGCAATAGTTTAAATTCTGCTATTATTTTAAAACATTATCTTATATTATGCTATTTTGATTAATCACCCTATTAAAATTAACCTAAATAATTATTCGAATTCCTAAGATAAAGTGATGTCAGCCAGACAATTTGCTCTCCTTTCTTTCCTTTTTGTTTTCCGTTACTAACGCCAACGTTCAGTGTGCTTCCTTTTCACTCTTTCAAAATTTAAGGCTAAACTAAAAAAATATATATTTCAATTTGGTGGTCAACTACACTTTCAAGGCAAGGCAAGGCAACATATTATAGGGGTGGCAATATGGGTCGCGACACGATGACACGAATCGAAAACGACACGAATTTTGCGGGTTTGGGTTGGGAAAAATATTGGTCGTGTCGTGTTCGGGTCACCCAAAATTGACACGGAAAAATTCGTGTCGTGTTCGGGTTGACACGAATTTTTCCGTGTCAATTTCGTGTCAAATGTCGTGTCAATTTCGTGTCAAATTCGTGTCAAATTCGTGTTAAATTCGTGTCAAATTCGTGTCAATTTCGGGTCAATTTCGGGTCCAACCTAAATTTCGTGTCAAATTCGTGTTAAATTCGTGTCAATTTCGTGTTCAACCTGAATTTCGTGTCAATTTCGTGTCGCGGGTCAATTTCGTGTCGCGGGTTAATTTCGTGTTGCGGGTCAATTTCGTGTCGCGGGTCAAGTTCGGTTCGTGTCGTGTCAACCCGTTACGGGTTCGTGTCGTGTTCGTGTCGTGGTTTCGTATCGTTTTCGTGTCACGGGTCGTGTTCGGGTTGGAGAAGAAAAAATTCGACACGGCTCAAACACGACACGAATCCGACACGTGACACGAATTGCCACCCCTAACATATTATACTATATACTAAAAGAGAAGGGTGTTTTACTGTTCTTTGAACAGTATTCAATAGTGATTTTTTGGTTTTTTGTTCCTCTCCCCGCAGCACCTGCTACAGTAATGCACAGTTCTATACAGTGCAATTACTTTTTTGCCCTCCTGCTTCTGCCTTCCGGCTGGGCTTGCACAGTAACTGGGCGATTTTGCCCCCAGAGTGTTGTGAAGACGGATTAACCCTTTCTTCCTTGACTACCGTTACTGTTTCTACAGTGAACGGACGAAATTACCCTCCAAACCCTATTTCCCTTTCCTCTTCTCTCTTTTGCCGCCGATTCTCTCATTTATTTTCTCTCTCTATTTTTTTTTCCCTGCCTTTTCTCTCTCTGCCGTTCTGCCTCTCTCTCTTTCTCCTTCTTCGAATTTTTGCTCTCCAAAACCCTATTTTCCCCTTTGTCTTCTACCTTTCACCGCCGATTGTGGTCCTCCATTTTGTCTCTCTATATTTCATGTTTTGCCTCTTTCTCTCTCTACTACTCTGTCTCTCTCTTTTTTCTTTTTCTTTGGATTTTTTGCATTGGAACCCTAGATTTTGGGGTTGTTTTGCAGTCTCGGCCAATTGTTCTCTTTTTGTTAGTTTCGGTTTGTATTGATAATGGTTTCTTTCGTTTGGTTGTGTTTGTTCTCTCTAGATTTGGAAGCTTGGTTTTTGTTTATTGTTCTTGCTTTCTTTTTTTTTTTGGAAATCTTTTTCCTTTCGGATAGTTTTGAATGATTTTTTCTACTGGGTTTTCTTTATTTCATTTTTTCGGAATGGTAAGTTTTGATTTTTGATTTTTTTTCCCTTCTATGTCCGAACCTTAATATTTGAAAAAAAAATTTTCGAGGGGGGGGGGGGGGGAGGGGGAGCAAAACTTTTGAATGAATTTTTCTATTGGGTTTTCTTTATTTCATTTTTTCGTAATGGTAAGTTTTGATTTTTATTTTTTTGCCACTATTTCCGAACCCTAATTTTTGAATGTTGGTTTTTTTTTTTTTTTTTGGTGGGGGAAATGTTTTTTATGTTGAAAGTGTACATTCTAATCTTTATTATGTTGTTTTGTGTTTCATTATTGTTTTTCTTAGAATTTTTTTTTTGCTCAGATTTTGGGTTTTTGGGTTTCAGAATCCTAATTTTTTATTGTAGGATTTTTTGCGGTTGTTTTTTCTCTCGATACAGTTTTTGTGGTGGAGATGTAAATTTTTTTTCAGATTATGGATTTTTTGGTGTCGGAATCGTAATTTTTTTTTGGGTTTTTTTTTTTGGTTTCTATTCGGTTCATTGTTTGTGGTGCAGGTGTAGGTTTCAGTGTTTGGTATGTTGTTTTTGGCTTCATTGTTGATTTTGTTTGGTTTTTTTCCATTTTTATCAGATTTGGATTTGGCTCTCTACTCTCGAAACGTTTTTTGCTTTTTTTATTACAAGTATTTTTTGATATGTTTTTGTCATTTTTGGAAACAAAAGCAGAGTAAAAAACGTAAACAAAATATTGGGTATGTTGAAAATTTTTTTTTCCTGGGTTTGTTTGATTTCGGTATTGTTTCCCTTTTTTTTGTTTTTGTTTATGTTTTTTTAATGGTTTTTGCAGATTGGGATGATAATGCTGAAAAAATGGACAAATGGACGGATGGAGAGGAACATTGAGGATTTTTTGTCTCTTGATTTCTAAATCTGTAATTTTTAGCCTTTTTTCTCCCCGGGTAATATTTTGCTGATTTTCTTTGCAATTCTGGTATAATTGGTTTAGTGTGTGTGATGTTTATTATCATGAATTTTTTTTTTTCTGTTTTAAGTATTTGGTGAAAATTTTGGTAATTCTGGTATACGATGATATAGTTAGATTCGAACGAATTTTTAAAATTTTCTATTGTTTAGTTATGTGCTTATGATTACAGTTTTCAAATTCTGTCTTTGACATTTAATGTTTTTATATTATCTGTTTTTTTTTTCCTGTTGTAATTTTGTGATTTGTTAGAGGTCTGTGGATTACTGTTCATCATTAATTTGACTGAACTTTATTCCGGCTGCACTTCTGTCATTAATGCAACTAATTATGCTAAAATTTTTTTTGCTTATCTGTTATCTCCGAAAACTTTGTCCACTGTCTCTTGCACCGACTCTTTTCACTTACTTATCTCTCTTTTATAAACAAAATGTGTTCACTTATTGCTTCAGCCATTTCCTTCACTATTAATGCTTCTGTGAAATTCTCTCCTCCTAAGTGCTTTGCTTTGAATCTTAATTGGCTTCTGTCCAAACCTACTCTGTTCTACTCTGTTCTGTTATCCAGGTACTATGTTTATTTGAGACTTTTAATTAGTCTTAATTGCTGTTTTCATTTTATATATTGTTGATAGTTTGTTTCTCGGTTTTTCTATTGATTTATATATTATGTCAATATGTTTATTATTATGATGATAATATTGTGGGCAGATTTACTTTTTTTTTATTATCGTTTTTTTTCGCTCTGTTTTTTGTTTTTCTGCCTTTTTTTTTTGCCGTTTTATGTGATAAGTTGACTGTTTTGTATTGTGTTCCTTCTTTTTTTTTTTGCCCCCTTCTCCTATTCTGATTTCCGTGTTTTGTTGGTGTAAATATTTTTAACAAAAAGTTTTGGATCACAGTTTTTATATGCTATGATGATCTCTATTTAACTATATAATAATCCATATACCAGCTTTTTTCTTTAATTTGGTATATGATGCTGAATATGGTATTATTAATTGCATATGTTACATATACTATTTGACCATTTTCATGATTGCCGTGGGTGTTTGGGACTTTGTGTTGATTTTCTTTTTGTCATCTTATAATAGTATTCATCATATATAATGTTGTTTTCATATTATTGTAATATTTTGAAACTTTTTTTCCGTTTTTATCTATGATAACCGTTTTTCCTATCCTCTTTGCTTTCTTTGTTCGGCGAAAACATTTGTAAGGCTTGCCCTTTTTTTTTTTTTTTTGACACATTCCCAGACATTATACTAGGTAGCTGTGAAAGATGATGTTGAATTGTATTGTGGCTATCATTAATAAATAACATTAATGAGATCTAAGCATAATATATAATATTTTATAAAACTTTTTATGTTATTTTTTGTAGTATATATGTTTATGTATATTAATATATTAGTTATGTATTTAAATTAGTGTATATAATAAAGTGTAGTGCATGTTTAACTTTCTGATTTGATTTCCGTGTTTTGTTGGTGTAAATATTTTTAACAAAAAGTTTTGGATCACAGTTTTTATATGCCATGATGATCTCTATTTAACTATAGACTAATCCATATACCAGATTTTTTCTTTAATTTGGTATATGATGCTGAATATGGTATTATTAATTACATATGTTACATATACTATTTGACCATTTTCATGATTGCCGTGGGTGTTTGGGACTTTGTGTTGATTTTCTTTTTGTCATCTTATAATAGTATTCATCATATATAATGTTGTTTTCATATTATTGTAATATTTTGAAACTTTTTTTCCGTTTTTATCTATGATAACGTTTTTCCTATCCTCTTTGCTTTCTTTGTTCGGCGAAAACATTTGTAAGGCTTGCCCTTTTTTTTTTTTTGACACATTCCCAGACATCATACTTGGTAGCTGTGAAAGATGATGTTGAATTGTATTGTGGCTATCAATAATAAATAACATCAATGAGATCTGAGCATAATATATAATATTTTATAAAATATTTTATGTTATTTTTTGTAGTATATATGTTTATGTATATTAAGATATTAGTTATGTATTTAAATTAGTGTATATAATAAAGTGTAGTGCATGTTTAACTTTCTGATTTTTCATGATCTTTTATTATTCTTATTATTCCTATTTAATTTGTTGTTTTATACTTTGATTTTTTCCTTTCCCTTTTTTTTTTTTTGTTTTTCGTATTACCCGGGGATCTTTTTTTTTTTTTTATTGTTGTAATATTTAAATTTATTATAAGAATTTCTGTATTTAAATAGTTTTATGATGAGAAATTATTGTAATTTTTATTGTATGGTTTAAGTTTTTTTATTATGTAATTCCATAGTTTTTATCCGTATGGATAATTTTTTTTTTGCCTATAGAATATTTAATGGTTATTTAGCATAAGTTAATTTATTCATTATTTGATTTAGTTAATGCAAATTTTTATCAAACAGATTAAATCTGTCAAAAAAATGGACGTCTCTGCAAAAAAAAAAAAAAAAAGGTAGCATTACTTAACAATTTAGTGGATTAGGTTTTTCTAATAATCTAGATTAAATTTTTTATTGAGAATAAATTCATAATTTGTTAAAGAACATAATTGAACATAACTTATTCATTATTTAATCAAATAAATGTAAGTTGTCAAAAAAAAAAAAAAAGTTGCAAAATAACATTTTCATAAATTATTATATACTAGCAATAAGTAAATTTTGAGCCAAAACTTTTTCCCCATCCGTACGGAAACGTATGGTTAAAACAAATCATAAAAAGTTTGTAATGGCAAACATATATATTAAGAAAGTTAAAATAATTAAATCCAATTAATTTTAAGTATGTAAAATAACATTACATAAATATAACAATATATAGAAATTAGAAAATACTGAATTGAAAAAATTTTAGAGACAAAAAAAATTAAACATATACAAATTACAAAATATTGAATTGAAAAAAATTTAGTGGGCTAAGAAATTAAATAAGAGTTAACATAATAAAAAAATTTAATTTAACTAATAAATAAAATTTTTTAATAAAACACTACGTACCAACCAAAAAAAAAACCTAAATAAATTAAACTATAAAGTAAAGAGTGATATTCTATTCATTTAATTTTACGTAAAATAAAATTGCAGAAACAAAATAATATCTAGAAATTATAAAATGTTAAAGTCTAAAAAAATTTACATGAAAAAAATGGAACTAAATTAACTTATTTAAAAATTAAATTAACATAATTAAATTATGATATAAAAAAATCAAATAGTGATTAAAAATTTAAATTAAAAAATATCTAATGAAAATTTGTAAATGTAAGTTTAGAACAAGATAGATAGATATAAATTTTTTTGCATCTTTTTTTTTTTGCTCCCTGTGATAACATTTTATTATAGAAAAAATATATCTGCAACAATTATACGCAAATTATTACAGATGTTGTATATAAATATTTTTTAAAAAAATATATACTAATTTCAGTTTTAATAACATTATTGTTTCTTTTTTTATTGGTTCTAACTAAGTTGTATATTTTTTTTGTATGGATAATATCTGTCTGTTAATAATATTTTGTATTAATGTTTTTATAATTTATATTAAAAAAGTGAAATCAAGCAAAATGAAAAGAAAAACGAATAGTAATAACAATTATTCATTCTCATAATTTGTTTTTAACTTTTTTTCCCTGCTACCGTGCAACGCACGGGCATTAGGCTCGGTATAATCTATTTGTTTAATTACAATATAATTCCCAAGTCTTTTTTTTTTTTTTTAAATGCAGAGAATGTGTGCATGTTAGAAGGTATTTGGTTGGTTCGTATGAATTGAAAAATTGGAGTTATTTTGATGAGAGTTGAGTCATATTTTGATGAGAGTTGAGTCAAGTTTTGTAATTGAGTGTTTGGTTGATTGAAGTTTTAAAAAAATACATAAAACTTGAAATGTGCTTGAAAAGAAAATATGGATATTGCTTTGTTCGTTTTAAAATTCTATGTAATTTATATAAAAAATATCATCTCATTTGGACTTGTAATATCAATATTATGACTTTTAAATTTTGAGTTTTTAAGTTAGAATTATTAAGAAAAAGACAAAAAATAATTGGAGTTAAGTGATTAGAGAGGTTGTGCCAAACACATACTTATGCTTTGTTTGGCATTTCAACTTCTAAATTGTATTTTTTCATCTCAGTTTTTGTTTTTTTTTTTCTGAAAAATCAATAAAAATTATAATTAGTGTTTGAAAAGTCAAACAAACTCCAAATTAAAAATTTTATCTCCAACTGACAAATCAAACGCAAGCTTAGTTTATTTTAAAATTTTCTTAAAATTAGTTCTTTATTTATTTTTACAGCGTTTTTTATTTAATTATCATAAAGTAAATAGAAATTTAAAATAAGAGCTGAGGTAAGAGGGTTAAAATAAACATTTCATGGAGACATCTTTCAAAGGATTGAGTTTTGAAATTTTTGTTAAAACGGTATGTAGGTGGAAAAATTGTCAACTTGATAAGCACAAATATAACCTTCTTTGATTTGAAACAAATGAAAAAAAAAAAAAAAAAGGTAGTAAAAACATAAATTGCAAATGTAAGTAAAAGAGAGACAAGAAAAATCGAGAGAACTTTTTGTATAGACATAGTCAAGAATCATAAAGTGAGAAAAATTAAAGGCAATAAAAGACACTAATAAAAGTTGATTTATATGAAATATTAATTGAGAGGTTATAAAATACTAAACATAATAGAGATAATAGAATTCACGGATATTAAAAAGATGAGCATCCACTTTTTTTTTTGGGGTCAATTTTCGTACAATTTTGCATGCAGATCTCGCAGTTCAAAGTAAATTCATTATTGACCATGCAACTTAACAAGCTTGTAATAAGAATAATAGTCGATGAATCTTAAGTATCGAAAATACCTATAGGCACAATTGCGTCAGATGTATATATTTATTTATTTTGATGCAATACAACATACACAAAGATTTTTTTATTATAAACATAGTCAGAGCTAACCTTCTAATTTAGCATGAGTGTATACTAAAACCATTTCTTACATGATAACTTCATTTTCAATACGATCGAAAATTTCTTACTCGATGTAATCGACTGATAAGCTTATACATAAAATATTGAGTTTTTAATGGAGGCTTACATGAGGCAAGTAGTTTTGAGTGTGGGCATAAAGAACTCTCATATAATATTTAAAATTAAATTCTAAAATAAGAAAAATTCAGTGAAGACAGCAACCTCACTTGGCATGACGTTTCCGTCCCTTATTATAAATGGTCCCGAATTATAAAATTTTGAATTTGAATATCACATAATGAATGACAAAAATAATAATAAAAAAAAAGACCATGTCCATTTATCTTAATATTATCAATGAATAAAAATTAAAAATAAAAGTAAATACGGATTGGTAATTAAATAAAACATTTTAATCCATGTCGTTTAAGAAATTAGGGAGTTCCCATGAAATATTTGTTATTTTCATTCTCAAATCTCAAACCTTTTGGCTTCTTTTGTACTCTAACAAGCATAGATAGCATATATCAAAAGAAAAAGATGAATTCGACTGAAGAAATTAGAACTAAATGACACTATTAAATAAAGTTTTTCCTAGTTTTTCATATTAAAAAAAAAAAAAAAAAACTTGACGGTTGGGAGGATTAACTCTACTTCACATTGTGAAGTCCAATTTGAAGTTATCGATCTATATATATATATTAACTTAAGAATAAGAAAGTTTACTTTATAATATAGGCAGAAATGAAATTACCGTTATATTATATTTGTAATTAATGAGAACGGACCATTCGATGTCCCTGTAACACAAAAACGACCAGGGATGGCTGTTTGTGGCCTTGAAAAGGGGAGGGGAACAAAAAAGTGCAAAAAGAGTATGAACCAGCTCAGCAGCGGGCCTATCCAGCCAATAATAACAAGTTATCCCCAACAAACAACGTTCCCATTCCTAGCCATACATTTTTTATTTATTACAACACAAAGGAATGGCTGAGAAGATTCTGCCCCAATCCCCTCTTCGAGGGTCAAATTTGATGTCATTTTTGTTTAATGAGTTATGACTTGTCTCGCAGATTTTTTTTTTTTTTTTTTTGGATAAAAAATTGTCTCGCAGACTTTGTATTAGGTTTGGCTTTCTCAAGGATTTTTTTTGTCCCACTTTCCTTCCTACGTCTCTCTAGCGTTCTTTATTTGACTTTGACCACTACAGGATAATTTGACTTTTTTTTTTTGTATGTGTGTGTGTATAATCCCACGAAATAATACTCACGCAATCCTGAGAATGGATAGACAACAAAGGACTTTAAGAGAAAAAGAAGAAGAAAATAGTAGATTGTACGTCGATCTCATTAAGCATGCGTTTAGATATCATGTTTGGATTTAAAAATTTCAATTTAATTTTTTATTTTTTTTAAAAAAAATTAATAAAAATTTTAACTAGTTTTTTAAAAAGTTAACCAATTCTAATATTAAGATTTTATTCTAAATCAATACACTAAACGCATCTTAAATTATAACTTTAAAATAATTATTGACTAAAAAAGAACTCGTAGTACTTGTAAACAGTTTCTTATTATAATATTTCTATTTGATTTGATTTAACATTGGTAATATGCTAGAATACTAGTTTAGGTATGAAATTGGGGAATTATTATGTTTAGGTGCCAACCAGACCCAGTAAAGGAATTTTGACTGTCACAGTAAATTTCAAATTGGACAACAATTGTAATGAAGATCGTAATAATAGTACTTAAAAAAAAAATTAGGCCCTTTGTAACGAAGTCAAAAATTTTAGTTAGAGGATATTAATAATTACAACAAAAATTTAATTAAACTCAAAGATTGTTTTTGTACTATCATTAACACCAGAAGATGCGAAATTTGCAAGTGTAAGGGCTACTACATTCCAAATAAAACAACATGAGCCATCACCAACTTTACAAAATAACAGCGAAATTGTAGTTTAAAATAGCGATGGAGCTAGAAATTTTTTTCAGCGGGGACGTGAGTTAAATTGAATTTGGAACTAAAAAATTGTTCAATTATATAATTTTCTTTTCTTCTTATCAAAACTTTTTGATCTAAAATTACCAACTTTAAAAAACCCAAAATACGAATTTGGATCCGTTTGGGGTCACGTTTGGATACGATATTTTGGAGGTTGGAAACGGTGTTTTAGAGGTTAGAGATTGTTTGAGCTTTAGAAATATGCGTTTGGTGAAAATAAAACTGTTTGGAGTAAAAAAGTGTAAAAACTTGAAACATATTCGGAAAAAATTTAATAATTTTGGATCTTATTTCGTTCATCTTAAAATTTTATGTAATTTGAAAAAAAAAAATATTATTTCATTTCGACTTAAAATGATAAAGTTATGAACATTTAAAGTTTGAATTTTTTTGAAAATATTTGGAAAAGTGAATAGTAAAATTGGAGGAAAAAGGTAAAAAAAAAAGCGTTGGGAAACATAGTTTCCAAATGTGACCACAAACATAGCCTTATAAATAGTAGTGTAATTGACTTTTTGTTTATTTGATGTTTTAAGTATGAAATAATGTATATTTATAAATAAAATGTTGGGATCTAAGGGAGATTTTTTTTTTAAATCTAAATAAATTTTGTAATTTCAAAATTTCTCGGGAGTAAAATAGGGGCTTAATTGAAAACATTAATTTGATAGGGGTGTAGAAGCAAAGGAGCCCGTTGAGCAGGGGGGTAGCTGCCCTCCGGGCACAATGTGACTCTGCCATTGGTAAAGAACATTTTATGAAATTAAATAAAATAAATTTCAAGATTTTAAAATATTTATAGTGTATAACTAATTTAGTAGATAAATATCATTTGTATTAGGTAAATAATAAATTTACTTCTAATTAATTATTTACTTAATGAATTTGCTCTTTATTGTTAAATACTTTAAATATTTTAAAATTTTACTATTTTTAAAGTATTTACTATAAAAATACTATTTACTCTTTTATCTCAAATAACAATATGAAATCCTATGAACAACTCTAACTGCTTTTTTTTTTTTTGTTTAGCCCAAAAAAAAAAAAAAAGTGCTTTAGCTAATACCCAACCCAACCAACTTTTTTAAAAGCTCCTACACTAATCCAGAAGCATCTCTGATCAAACCACCTCACTCCAATTCATCTGCCTACCTGTTAAATAACAACAACTTAATAAACCTTAGGCCCAAAGACCCAACCTTGGAAAAAGGGCCCAAAAGTCATCTGAAATGGGCTCTTTACAGTTTTTTTTTTAATTTTAAATTCATACCTTAGAATCACATAAAAAATTTTTTTAAAAAAGAATCACCTAAAAAAAATATGACAAATAACATGTTATCACATAATATTCATGTATTTATTTTTAAATATTAATTATGCCATTAACTTATCAATTAATATCCATAATGATAGTGATCAGTCGAAGGCCGTTGAATGATTATAATCCGATATCCACCGTGATATCAACACCACCGGTTGGTATTAGTTGGCTACCATTTCTACCAGTAAGATACTGACTGGTTACCGGTCGGTAACCACCTCCATTGATTGGATATCGTCTGGTTAGTAAGCGATAACCACCAAATCTATTAAAATTTATCACCAGATTAATGAGAAATATCACAAAATTTTGTTAAAAATAAAAATCACAAAAGCCAGCAAACACACACACACACACAAAAAAAAAAAAAAAAAAAACCCAAAATGTTACGTAACCAGAAAAATAATGGGGTGTTTGGTGAATGAACTTGAGTTAAAATTTTTAAGTTTCAATTGTAATTTGTATTGACTTTTTGGAAAAGACAAAAAACTTTTTCAGAAAATACAAAAAACTTTTTCAGAAAAATACAAAAAAAAGTATAGTTTAACTTGAGTTAAACTTGTATGCCAAACAGGACCTAAATTGCAACAATCTCTAACATTGGAGATCACCTCTGTACCACCAATGCGCTTGCATGGAAGGAGAACCGATCTCCCCAAGCGCAAAGGCTCCTCCATGCGGTCATGGTCTCAATCGGCGACCATCGCACTAATGAAAATAAAAGAAGAAAACTGCGGTGATGAACACCGACGACCATGGTTTGGCTACTAGCTAGGCATCTGGTCTGGAGCAGTAGCCCATCATCAAAGTGATCTCGACCTCACGCGGAGAGAGACAGGCTACTGGCGAAGAGAGGGAAGGAAAGAGAGATGGAAAAAAAATAAAAATAAAAAGACACAAGGGTTTTTAGTATAGAGATATTGTAGTCTATTCAATTTTAATTTAATTATTACATATGCCCTAATTATCCCATCTAAAATTGGAGAAAATTAGGATAGGAGTCCTTCTAAAGGAGTATCATGCAAATTTATCGTTATTTGAAGATCCTTTGATTCTCATCACTTTTATTTGACAAGAACCCATATTTATCCGTCTATTGGTGATGAACTGTGTCATAGATAGTAGGTTCTAATAAATTAGTGATCCATCCATGATGGACTTTAATATATCTATGATTTATTTTAAATTAATCATTGACTTTAAAGAAAATTAATTTGATTTGATTTCACCCTCTTCATTTGTCGAATTTTTTCCCATTTGTTTTTTCCAACACAACACTAGCAAACGATAAGCGAGTGAATTGGAACCTCAAGAATACCGAAAGCAAAAACAATATTATTGAAAGCAAATATTATAGGAAAAATTTTTTTGGAAAAGGACAAACAAGTCCCTCAAACAGTTAAAAAATATTAAAAAAAATTAAAAAAAAAAAAAAGGAAAAATGCACATTTGGTTTCCCCCTCACAAATTCAACCGCAATTGCGTCTCTCCATAGACTTCTTTGGGAGCTCCGCTCCTCTCACTCTCTCTCTCTCTCTCTCTAAGTGCAGAGAGAGAGAACTTCTTCTTACTCTCTCAGCTTCTCACTCTCTCTCTTTCTCTTTCTCTCTCTATCAAATATGGAGAGCTTCGCCCTCCGCTCCTCTCTCTCCTCTACCCGCGCTTCCTTCCTCCACCACCGTCCCCGCCTCATCCCCAAATCCCAACCGTCCATTCCCCCATTCCCCACCTCCCACTCCATCCTCACCGTCCGATCATCCCCCATTCCCTCCTCCCTCTTCTCTCCCCTCCCAACTCCCCGCCGCACTCCCCGGCCCCACTCCAAAACCAGAGCCTCATCATCACCACCTTCATCACCGCCGCCGCCGCCGCCGCCGAAGGAATCCAACGGCGCAAAACCCATCCCGCTCGTGATCTCCGTTGCCATCGGAGTCCTCGTCTGGTTCTTCGTCCCCAAACCCGTCGAAGTCACCCCCCAGGCGTGGCAGCTCCTCTCCATCTTCCTCTCCACCATCGCCGGCCTCGTCCTCAGCCCCTTGCCCGTCGGAGCCTGGGCGTTTCTCGGCCTCACAACCTCCATCGTCACCAGAACCCTCCCCTTTACCACGGCGTTTAGCGCCTTCACCAACGAGGTCATCTGGCTGATCGTCATCTCTTTCTTCTTCGCCCGGGGTTTCGTCAAAACTGGGTTGGGCGATCGAATTGCGACGTTTTTTGTGAAATGCTTGGGGAAAAGCACTTTGGGATTGTCGTACGGGCTTACTCTCAGCGAGGCCTTGATTGCGCCGGCAATGCCGAGCACTACGGCCCGCGCCGGTGGGGTTTTCTTACCGATCATCAAGTCGTTGTCGTTGTCCGCGGGGAGTAATCCCGGTGAGCCGTCGAAGAAGAAGCTCGGTTCGTATCTGATTCTGTCTCAGTTTCAGGTCAACTCTTAACGCAGACTCTCTTTTATTCTGTTTTATTCAACTTTTTGTGTCGAAATTTGGATAGATTAAGGTACTAGTTAAATGTTTATTGCTGCACCTGAAATTTTATGCATTCGCTGGTTGGTCCTCAAGCACTTAGAAGCCGTTTGGTTGGTTTGCTTGAGTCGGAGAATTTGAGTTATTTTGATTGGAGTTGATCTGAGTTTTGGAATTGTGCGTTTGGTTGAAAATAAACTGTTTGATATTAAAAAATATAAAAACTCGAAATTAGTTTAAAAAATATATATCAATATGGATCTTGTTTTGTTTTTCTTCAAATTCAATGCAATTAAAAAAAATCATCGCATTTCGACTTGAAATAACAAAGTTATGAACTTTTAAAGTTTGAGTTAGAAAAGTAAATTGTAAAACTGGGTTTAATTTTAAAGAAAAAGTTAAAAAAAAATTAAAATTATTTGGTTGGAGTGAACCTACCAAACGCTCTCTTAGGCCTCGTTTGGCAATTCATCTCAAATCGTATCTTTTCATCTCAGTTTTTGTCTTTTTCTGAAAAAGTTTTTGTCTTTTCTGAAAAGTCAACAAAATTTTCATCTCAAACTGTACTTTTTCAACTCAAACTCATTCACCAAACGGACCCTTAGTTTTGGCATTTAGGGGCCGAGATTTTACAATCCTTGACAATGCAGTCCAATTGATGATGAAGGTTAAGTAATAGACGGCATTTCGTGTCCCATTTTCCGAAATTGAAAAAGTTCAAGTCCAACTTGCCAACAAACAAAAGGTTTCTTGTGCAAGCGTGGGGTATTTCAAGTGTTAATCGACGTCTGTTAGCTATTGGACTGCAATTGTAAAAGATTTTCAAAATTTTGGGTCCTATTTGACAAGACGTAAAAGTTCAAGTGACCAAAATACCAATAATTCAGGGTGTGCAAGTGCAGGGACCAACAGTGGAGTCAAGCGATGTACAAAAATGAAATGGCTACTTTAGCTTTTTTAAATTGAATTTCTGGCTTATTGGCTCCAATTCTGCTTGCATTTTCACCAGTTTGGCAATTCCGTTTCTACATTTACGATTGGATCATTTTAGTAATTGGATTTAGACAGACTTAGCAGTGACACTCCTATCGATAATTGAAATTATCTCTTTGATAATTTCAGCCGGTTAATTTGAGTGAGTCAATTTAATGTAAGTTTTTGGGAGCATTGAGCCTAATATGGATGTGAGAGAGTTGATACCCGTTACGAATTAGGGTGAAGCCGTATGTAAAATTCAGGGAGAAACTGCCTCACTTTTTAATTCAGGAACCAAAGTTCTAAACTAGCAAAAGTTCAACTGTATGTTTATAAAGTATGATTGAATTTAGTGGTAGATAGGTCTCCAATATGCTTTTTTGCCTCTTGTTTAGTTTCCATTTGTTGAGTTGTAATCCAAACAGATTAATTTAGGAGTCGTGAAAACAAAATTCTTTACTTAAATATGAGTCATTTTTAATGGGAGAAAATGCTGCCCTTTCAATGCTATTTTTACACTTTCACTATTAAAGGTTACGGTCTAAACCTCAATAATGGTTAAGGAAGTTTGTTGCAAAAATTGCACGATCTCTAGTAATGTGTATGCGTAGCCACGAATACACACACATTTCTTTTGCTATAAGGCATTATATAAGAGGAGTGGTATTTGCTATCAATCTAGCTGGTCTCAACTCCCATGGGACGTGTCCCTCATGTCGCTCCATGTGAGTAGTTGAGCTAAGCTCAACTGATGCGCTTTAGCATTTGTCATCAGACAATAATAGGTCTGCCATGGTAATAAAGCACAAGTTGGCATTTTGCAATCCATCCCTGATTTAAATCCAAGCCTATTCTTGACATGAGGTTGTCCAATGTACTTTTTGCTTCTTGTTCGCGGTTTGTAATCTTAAGAGGCTACTCTTGAACTCATGAAAAATGAAATGTTTGTTAGCTGTAAAGGCAATGACCAAGATTTTGTTATGCGATTACCCGTCATATGTACATGCGATTACCCATCTTGCTAAAAATCTATGTGAAGATTATCGTTATTTCTCTGTCTTATTATCATTTTATATGCCCAACTAGAAGAGAAGTCTAGTGACATGTATTGATCTTGTGTTGATGTGTGACAGTCTTCTGGTAACTCTAGCGCTCTTTTCCTAACGGCTGCAGCTCAAAATCTGCTATGCTTTAGATTAGCTGAAGAACTTGGGGTGGTAATTTCAAGCCCTTGGGTTACATGGTTCAAGGCAGCTAGTTTACCAGCAATTATTGCGCTTCTAGTTACCCCACTAGTTTTATACATGATTTATCCTCCAGAAACCAAGGACACACCTGATGCCCCTGCTATGGCTGCCAAGAAACTGGAAACTATGGGTCCTGTCACCAAAAACGAGTGGATAATGGTTGGTACGATGCTTCTTGCGGTATCTTTGTGGGTCTTTGGGTAAGTAGCTTCTGTAGAAGTATTTAAATCTCTTTTATTGCATACTTATATTATTCAAGCATTGGTTGTCTATTTGGTTGTTTGTGAACACATATCAGAGAAAGAAAGTAATGAATCTTCTTACATCTTCCATGGTATATAGCTGTTTATTTGTTGTTTATTGATTTTGGAAAAGGGCGTCACCAATTCACTTGGTGCCTTGTTAAGAGTACAATGTAACTTGATGTAATGTAGAGCATCTAAACGCTTTGAGATATGGTTCTGCTCATTTTTACACTGATTATGTGTTGCAATTTGCATGGCTTTCTTATCTGTATGAACATGATAAACTCATTCATGTTAATAGTTTGAATTGTTTGTTACTCGATTTTCCGCATGAGCTCTTTATCTTTTCAAATCATTTTTTACTTCCTATGGGAGGTCAAGTACGTTTCATGCTTGAGAAAGAAGGTTTCTTTGACTCTCATATGTTAGCAGAAGCGAGTAGTGCTCCTATTGCCATGCTTGGATAGATGGTTTTTATATGGGACCTGCAATTACTCTTTCAAATTTGAGTGATAACACACACACACACACGCACGCGTCTATAATATGCATGAGATTTTCCTTAATATCACTGTTTATGGTTCTGTCACACGTAAATTTTTTTGCTATTGTATCAAGCTGTGGAAAATTGTCGTTCAATTCCCAAATCCAATATTTTGAAAGCCTGCATGTTGTATTCTCATGAACATCAGCTGACAATTCGAGATCCTGATATACGCTGTTGGATGACAAAATCATTTAAACTCTGCTACCCTGGTTTCTTGTTTACCAAGTTTATCTGTTATTTCTGTAGAGATGTGCTTGGCATCCCAAGTGTTGTCGCTGCAATGATCGGCTTATCAATACTCCTTTTATTAGGAGTCCTTGACTGGGATGACTGCTTAAGTGAAAAATCAGCTTGGGATACCTTAGCTTGGTTTGCTGTTCTGGTGGGCATGGCTGGCCAATTGACAAACCTCGGAATTGTAACTTGGATGTCTAACTGTGTGGCGAAGTTCCTTATGTCCTTTTCTTTGAGCTGGCCAGTTGCATTCGGTGTTCTTCAAGCAGCATACTTCTTAATTCACTACCTCTTTGCAAGTCAAACTGGTCATGTGGGTGCTTTATACTCCGCATTTCTTGCTATGCACTTGGCTGCTGGCGTTCCTGGTGTGCTGGCAGCATTGGTTTTAGCGTACAATACAAATCTTTTTGGCGCTATAACACATTATAGCAGCGGCCAGGCTGCTGTCTACTATGGAGGTGTGCCCTCTTTCCCCAACACAAGTATAACTAATTGTTTTAATGTTGATTCTCTTTCGTTATGTTGCATGATGAATAATCTTTAAATTTTCATTAAGTTATGTTTTTAGTAGTACAATAACTGTTTAAAAAGGTGTTCGAGGCACGCCTCACCATGAGGCAGCCATTTAGTGCCTCGAGGCTTACAATTTTTGTTCCAGAATGAGGCTTTACTTGATTTTAAGTTTTTTTTTTTTTTTTTTTAACACTTGATTTTCTTTCTTTTTCTAATATATTCAAACACTGATACCATGAAATTGTCTTTGTTCTGTCTTTTACAACATGTTGTAAGATATTGACTGATAAAATTTAAACTTTTCCTTTCAACAGCTGGATATGTAGACCTTCCTGACGTCTTCAAAATGGGCTTTGTGATGGCTCTCATTAACGCTGGCATCTGGGGTGTAGTTGGGTCTTTCTGGTGGAAAATTTTGGGACTCTTTTGATTTCAATTTCCTTGTAAGTAAGCATTGGTCTACTCTGGTATAATATCCTGTTTCAGTCAGGTCATAGTTGAGCTTATCATTTAATCAAGGACGTGAAGTCCCGAGTTTTTGGCCTTCATTTTTTTTAGTTTTGCAGCTCTTTTACAGTTGCATCAGTTCAATTATGGATTATGATTTAACGAAAAACCAAAAATAAAATTAACATGATCTGCTTGTCTTCTACTTTTCCTTTTCGGGAAGCCATGATCTGGGAATAGTTCATTTTTTTTTTTCAATATCTATATGTATATATATTTGGTATCAGTATCCATAGATGCTAGTCTTTTCTAGTTGTTATCTTTGGCTCAATTGTGTATATGAAGAGTGTTTAATCATTTTTGCCTTGGCTAATTGGATTCTTTTAAGGCTCTGTTTGCTATAACTTTGCTTTTGCCTTTTTACATTGGTTTGATGAGAAGTAAAAGCTATAGCTTCTAAGGTACTGTGTGGACAAAATGTTTCGGAAGAACTTTCCAAAACATAAATTATATTCTTTTAATGTTAATATATAATATTTTCATGGCCACAGAAAATTGTGGCTAAAAAACTCCAAATAAAATATTACCTTTTTCAATTCCCTCGGAATGAGGCAATGAGAAAGACGTAATGGATAAACCCTTCCCTCTCTTGGTCCATCTTATTCTTCTCACTTCGTGTTGATTAGCTATCACTAACTTATGAAACTCGCATTCGTTGAAAAATAAAAATAAAAAAAATACAAAAATAGAATAAAAATGCATCTTAAAAAAAGATGTCTTTCAAAGAAGAATATCAGTTTCACTGGGAACTTAAAAATAACTCGTCAAAGAACATTGATCTCGACAGAATGTCATGCAGCTTTCTGTTCTCATAATCCTGCACAGCTAACCTGCACATCCTTTCAATATATATATACATATACACACCTGTATATGAAGCATCTAATCTGTACATCAATCTAACAAACATCTCAACATGAAATTGTCCAATGGTTACAAAAGCATCACACACACACTTCATCGCCATAAACTGTCCCGTCCCCTGTCGAAATATAAGCCATATCGATTTTCAAGGTTGAGAAAAATACTAGATTCAAGTTAGCTTGTAAGCCATGCAGTGTCTTCAAATCGCAGAAAGCATCAATCTTGCTAAAACCTTGCTTTCCTACGGCATCCTTGCGACAATCCTTCAAGTTCTGTCATCACTTCCTATGATAATTCATCAAATGATCTTAGCTTTTCCAGGATCAATCTCTCTTGCTTGGTATCTATTCAATCAGGAGTTAAGAGCTGAGACTACCAGTTGTCTAGAAGAAAATCATAAAGGGAAAATTTATCCAACATAACTTGGAAAAATGTGAATGTTAAAATATACACAAATATATATTGGAAATTGGCAGGATACATTCCAGGTCGGGGTTTTCGGTGAAATTTGAGTGTAGAGCATTCCCAACACTGTCTACAATTGCTGAGGTAGTCATGGATGATTCAATGCACAAAATCGCTGTAATCGCATCTAAGCAAGTGACCTCATTTCTGAACATTAATCTTGCATGTGCTGTGACATTGACAAAATCAAAATCTTAAGGAGCGAAATAGGATTTTGCCTTGTATTTTTAACTCTGCGTGGGGATTAAGAAAATGGGTAGTTGTTAAATAGTGATTTTTTTCCCCCAAGGAAGGTGACATACCCTGAGCTAGGCGTATTAAACTTTCAAGCATGCGCACGGTTGTCCTAGCTGAATCACAACAAATTTTGTAGTTAAAAAGTAAAGAACAAAGATCGACTCAGCGACTCATATAGAGAAGAAACTTCACTTAGTTGGAACCTGCATTCTGGGTCGCAGATCTTCTTTGGAGCTGATAATAGCTCGAGATAACTGTTTCAGCATCCTTTGTAAGGACCGGTCTGAAAGTTTCCTTTACATAGTGAATATACCTGCAAGATGTCATGAAAAACTTCAAACTTGAATATGACAAATGGTTGACTCTAAAATTTATGAACAAGCGTTCTTTGTAATAACCTAAAAGAAAACACCTCAAACTGGCATAATTTTTTTTTTTCTCCTGACACATATATCACGATTTTCCATTATATCCTGAAAGTGTCTAGGTTGAAAAAACCATGTAACAATAAGTATACAGTTAGAGACGGTGAAAAATTACTGCCAAATAGTTTAGAGTAATTGACCCAAATAGTTCCTGAACTTTTTAAAAGGTGACGGTTTGATCCCTGTTTTTTTTTTTTTACCCCTGAACTCTTAAAATGTTAGCCATTATAGTCCTTTCTGTCTAAAACCGTTAAATTTCTAACGGAATCTTGCTCAAGTCATAATTTTTGTAGTAAAAAGACCAAATTGCCCCTTAATTTTCTATTTCCTTACTCATTTACCTTCCCGCTCGGTTTTTTTTTTTTTTTTTTTTTTTTTCCTTTTCCGCTCAGACCACAAAACACCAAAACCAGAAAATTAATTATGGGCAGCCAAACAAAAACCCAAATAAGCAAAGAGAGAGAGAGGGAGCTGCCGGAGGGGGAGGGGAGAGAGAGGGAGCTGGCAGAGGGGGAGCCGCGCCACCGTTTTCTCCATCATCGACCTCAAGCCCCCACCCCCCCCGCCCCAGAATCCAAAGCCCCAATCCACCTATATGAGAAAAGAAGAGAGAGAGAGAGAGAGGAGAGAGAAAAGAGAGATGAGTTTTAGTTTTTATTGATTTTTTTTATTTTTGTTAAATTAATTATTGTTAGATTACTAAAAGAAAAATGCTAGCGACACTAACTCCAATCCCAACTTTTGAGTACCAACCTATGTGGCATATGAGTTGTCGGTATTTTATTGGTAAGTGTTTAAAATATTGTAACAATAACTGATTGTATCTATCAATAAAAATATGACACATGAGTTGGTACTCAAAAAGTTGGGATTAGAGTTGGTATCCCTAGCACTACTCCTACTAAAATATCCTCTAAAATTAGATCACATGCATTGCACGTGACTCATTCCGTTAGAAACTTAACAGTTTTGGACGGAAATGACTAAAGTGGCCAACATTTTAAGAGTTTAGGGTTTTCTCGGCCAAAAAAAATAAAATAGGGACCAAATCATCACCTTTTAAAAAATTCATAAACTATTTGGGTCAATTACTTAATAGTTTATTCCCAACCATGAGATCCAATGAAATCCTGAAAGGAAAGAGGAAAAAAAGTCTCCATAATTTCCAAGCAAGTGCTATTGTATAGCAACAAATGATTTGCTATACCATGATCGTTCGTCTCATTATTCTTGCTCATACAAACTTAAATACTCAAAACTTCATGATCGTTAGTACTCTTATTATACCATGATCACAAAAACTTATTATTCTGCCGTGGTGAATGAAATGCCCCTTGTGACATCTCCCTAGGATTATTATATTACGTGTAATTCGATGAAATGAATCTTAAAACCTATTCAAGTAATCACCTGCTATCTTACTCCTAAAAAGAAAAGGTGAAATAGAGTTATTTCCGTGATAGTTTACCTCCGAAGCATGTGAAATGGCCAGATGTTTGACAAGTCTTCATTGCTCCTGTCTTTTTCAGGTTCTCCCTGTAAATTATTTCAAGACAAGAAATCACAATCTAGATTCATCAAATCGCTTCTAGGCAACAATAGAATGCCGTTTTCAAGATCTTATGAGTGAAGTACCTTGGAAAGAATGTGAGAGGACACAACCCCATCCCATTCAGGATTTTTTGTATCCAGAAGGACAAGGACTATATCAAATCTGCTCAATAAGGGACCAGAGAGTGCCGTATTAACGGATAGAGCTAGAAAAAAGAAAACAATGGAAAAATAAATATCAAAATCATCATAAATAGAAAGTAAACTGGAAGAAACCGGCCAACTGACCAATGCATTAGAAGATCATATTTTAGAAAATACAAGAACTCTTTTTATGAAAAAAGCACTTCCATACGTATGTGAGGAAAATAAAAAGTGCTAAACACTGAATTGAAATTCTAGTAATTGACTGCACAAATAAACACAATTCAGTTGGCATTGCTATTGACAGAAGTAATACATTGATCAGGATCATAATGTCCCTTGGGATTTGTCGCACCAAAAACAATCGTCCTCGTACTGAGAGTTGTCACAAGACCAGCCTGAAAATAAGGGGAAGACAATTTATATGAAAAGATAATAGAAACAGTCACGAAGAATTAAGTAAGAAGCTAGACTTTTATAGACACGAATATATAAAACATAGGAAGCTTATGAGATTGATGCATGTATTCGCAAAATGACACTGAAACTTATGCATGTATGAGCAAAATAGACTGATTTTGAAATCAGTCAGTGGACAAATATTAATAGGAACCTTCTTTTCTTGCTGAATCCAAACAATTGGGAATCATAAAAATGTTCCAAGTTGAACTACATATCCTACAAAGTAAATGGGATTAATCACGGAAGAGAACATCAGAAAGAAAGAAGGGAAAAAAAAAAAAGGAGAGCAAATAGAAGCCCTACTACATTTTGGATGTTAAATTCGAACAAAATTTATGGTAAATTGTTCATAATAAATCAGAGAAAAGATGTTACCTTGGCAACACTTATAGTTTGCTGTTCCATTGCTTCATGTATCGTTGCTCTATCATGTTCTCTCATGCTGTTGTAGGGAAGTAATATTAGGGTGGCAAGAACAAAGAGAATCGTCAATTTTTTCAGGTAAAGACAAAATGAAAACAAAAATAAATGAGTATCGGTTTCATAATTGTACTATGGTGCATTATGCGTAGATCCCTATTGTGTTTGTCATACAATGTATATGTCTGAACCCCCAAAACATTATTGATAAACAAATAACCAAATCCAATAACTTAAAAGGGCGAGTTGGCTAGAGGTAGAAAAGTAGAGCTAAAACTAGAAAGGGTCGTGAGTGCAAAGTTGAGGATAGACAAGATCATAAAAAAAGAAACTAGAGAATTAAGCATCGGATACCATGAGACAAAAATTTTCCACATAACAAGTTCCAACTAGAAATGACTTGCACCAACAGAGATGGCAAAATATATCCCGTAACAGAAGTAGCAGTTGCACTTTTGTGAAGGTCGTTTCATAAAAGATTTATGCTAAGAACCCAAGTGAACTACAAAACCACTTTTTTTTTTTTTTCCTTTTTTCGATAAGAAAAAACCCATTCTTTCATTGATTGAATAATCAATTACAAGGAAAAGAGGATAAGGTAACCTCATAGCAGGAAAAAAAAGAGGGGGGGGGGGGGGGGGGGGGGGGGTTGTAAAAACAGCAACTTTGGTCAAGTCTACCTACATATAAGCACAAAAGCCAGATGTCAAAATAATAAAGGAAAATGAAATGCCCTTAAACACCCTAACTATCAAAGCCCACAGTGAAGCTTAAAATTTAGCTTTTGCAAAAATGTCTATCACCCGCACTTCCTTTCCTCAAAAATTCTGGAATTCCTCTCCATCTACATAGTCCAGAGTAAGGAAAGCACATATAAAAGCCCAAAATGACCGATTTGCTTGCTGTAGCTACAACCTGAGTTTTTTTTTTTTTTTCTCCTCAACAACACCCCCCAAAACCCAACCACACGCACAAACCACCCCCCCCCCCCCCCCCCCCTCAATCTACATGACGTATGCTAATGCAGAAATAACAAAAAGCTAGCAGAGCTGTTCCTCAAACAATTTGAAGGGCTATATATACCACATACCTATCAAATTCATCTATGCAACAAAGACCTCCATCTGCTAAAACAAGGGCCCCAGCTTCCAACATCCATTCTCCTGTGTATTCCACATATGCGGTTAATTCCTTAAATAATATTTAAAAAAGGTAGAAATACTTTCAAAGATATCAAATAATGGTTTGTAGTAACAGATGATATTAAATTGGAGCAAATACCTTGTGGCATGCTTGTTAATCCATTAATTGAGAACACGTAGCAGCTTATACAGTTAAATTTAACAATGTACAACAGAAAAGAGGGAAAGGGGGATTTGTTTCCCTCAATGTAACTCTCACATCTCAAGGTGGGTCTAAGAAGCAGTGTCCCAAGATGACGTAACTTGACCTTCTCTAAATAAAACCTTCTACATAACTACCTTTATACCGCTAATCTCTTGTCAGATCATTCAAAAAATGGAAAAAGGAAATTAAAGTTGTTACATGATGGAAGATATGGTCAGCGCAACAGAAAGATTTTAGTTGATTGATTTACAACCAAAAAGAGTAGATAAAGAAAGAAAGAAAGAAAAAAAAAAAAAAAAAGAAAGAAAGGTAGAGTCAATAAGTTGAGAGAAAGGTTGCTTAGCAAAATATGTCAAAATAAATAAAAACCTATCACAACCCTTGTTAGCTTCCTAACCTTGTGAATAACAGTTGGGTGAAGGAATAAAAAATTACCTCCATCCTTGACTGCAGTGACAGTCAGTCCAGCACTCGTGCTTCCTAAGCCAGTAGTGATAACAGATCGGTTGCTCAACTTTAAAGCAAACTTTAAAAACTGAGACTTACCAGTACCTGAGAAATGCATTTACTAATGGTTATAAACAATAGGTTTCTTCTAATTATAAGGTAAAAGATTTTGTAAAGAACCAGCGAAAGAAAAATTATAAATTCTGGTGTGTGCATCCATGTATTATTCTTCATATACATGTCAGGGATCAGCTTGGGATAAAATGGGTTCAATTTGTTTCAGGAAGTCAAAATAAAGTAGAGTAAATGTTCATTGGTAGCATTAGAAGAATTTGCAGTAGCATCTAAGTCTGATAAGAAAAGGTACCTGGATCACCAACCAGAAGCAGATGAGACTCTCCCCGTACCTTAGTCCCGGAAGCATCAACATGTTGAACACCTCCAATAAGTGTTAATGCAACTAAATAGAATGAAGAAAAAGTGAACGTATATTTTTGAATCAGAGTATCCAACTGCGAATGAATTTCAAATCTTAAGATCAATAAATTATGAGCTTGAAATGAGACAACTACGTACCTGCAAGCTTTACAGTGAAGAGTCCAAAAACTTGAGGGCAAATACCTTGCAAAATGGCATTTCTCCCTATGCAGTTTTCAAAAGTACAGTGTCATTTACACCAATTGCTGGATATTGGATAAAATGTTACATGAGAAACTGAAAACTACTGTCAAGCATTGTCTTAGATACAACGGTCACCAAACAGTGGATACTGGTGGATTTATAGAATAACACATATATCTATGTGAATTAATGATCCCTTACCTTTCAAAGGGGTATCCTTAAATTCTGACCAGAATTGCTTGAATTTCATAAGGATGTCATGAGGAACATTAATGTCTGACTTCAGGTCATTAGTTCTCCTAAATACAAAAATTTAATCAAATCCATAATAAGTTTAAACTTCAGGAAAGAACAAACAAGTCTATTTCCTTTCCTACCACTTGCATGTAATTGTAATTAAATGTGCTTCGAGCAACTTCAAATAGGTTATATATACATTAGAACAAGTCATGTGGAAGAGGTGGTTGCAATACATAAGCAGGAAATATACATAAAAACTTGCACGGGTTCTCACAGTATCCATGTATATGAGATAAAAGTCATAGAAGGACTTTTATGGACAGATGGATGAACTTAACTGCTTAATGGGCTTCCACTGACAAAGCTTTTCAAGAGTTTGTACATCAAGAGCAGGACTTTAGGAGTTGTTCTCTGATTTTGTTAGGGATTAGAATTCATTTTTATAGTCTTATTGGTCTTCTAGTGAGGAAATCTCTTCCTCTGCATTCTATGTACACATATTTTTTGTATTAATAAAAGCTCCTAAAAAGAATAGTGTAATCAAATTGTAGATGTGAAACTGAAACCTCTTCCCTTCCTACCTTAAAACCCTCCACTAACCCACAAGAAACGGCTCTCTGCATTAGTGTACCAAGCACAACAACCACTATGGTAAACAATTTTTTATTTTTATTTTTATTTTTTTCAAAAAAGGAGATAAAGATCTCCTCGCCCTAAGACTTTGTTGCATTAAATCTCCCTCCGGGCTTTCCGTTAATCATAATTTAGAAATTTTCCAATATTAAGCAACCACCAATTAGGACTAAACCCTCTCATTTCAAAAATCCCATAAAAAAAGACCAATTTCATATCGTAATATTCCTTTTCAACCCTAGATTTCTATCCACACGATATTCTTTACCAGTTTCATTTGCCACAGCCCACAAGAACCACATCCAATTTGCCCACCCTTTACCAAAGCTCCCCAGTTTGCTGAGATAGTATATTCAAGCACCTCCCAAGCCGAGATTGGTCAACAGTTTAGCTAAAAATTAAATCTGAATCTTTAGTAATTGTAGTTTTAAATTCCAACACGATTAAATCATTAGGAACAAGATTGACCCACGAATCTATTTTCTGGTATCTTATTCTTTTCTACTTGTTACGAGTAAAGTATTTGAAACAAGTTTTAAATCTCCTAACTTTATCATTTTTTTACTATTGTTCAAAGGAAAAGAGCTACTATATTTACCTCACATGATTAGCAATAAATACAGGATCAAGGTCGCAGCGAACATCTTTTAAGTCAGGAGACCACTTTGCAGTTAGAACCCCAGTAACTACAATGTCATCTGCAATGTATTAAAAAAAAAATTAGTGAAGTACAAACACATAATTACTAACCATTCTTACAAACGGAAAGAGATAAACAAGAAAGCTGACTCTAATGAAGGTGGGATAAAGGCTTTGGGGAGTTTTTATTTTTTTAGTTTCTGTTTTATTTTCTTAACAGGTTGTTTTCCATTTTTTGTTGCTTGTTTTCTGAAGATACATTGTCCTCTTTCCTTTGTGATTGGTTCTTATCAATGAAAGGAAGTTTTCTTGTTTAAAAAGAAAAAAAGAAAAAAAAAAAGATGAGGAACAATAGAAAAAGGAGGAATGTATCAAAAGTACTGGCCAACATAGATGCTTCTCGATTATATTTTACTTTTACTTATTCAGTTAATTAATTTGATATGTTCATGCTTCCCATGAGCTCCCTTTCTCTATGTTTCTATAACCAATCAAATTTGATCAGAATTAGTACCGCAATTTTAGACTGCTGCTTGGAAGTGAATGAACGTTCTACCAGAATTTGAATAGATCATACTTGGATCTTATTATTTTACAGAGCAATTAGCAGATACAACGCTTTATGTTAATTCAAATCTGAAAGAATCAATGACTAGAAAACAAGAAATGTGTCTAATCTAATGGCCAGATAATCCATTGTTATTACTCAAACAGTGAATCCAGAATAACTTAAAGTTGCATTAAAATTTCCTTATCAGAAAACAAGAGAAGCCAGTAATGTTGGGAAGTAACCTCCAGCTTTTATAATGTCAACAAGATCATCCTTCAGAATGACTGGGATTGAGCGAGGAATTGCTCCAACACCCAATACCTGTGTACTTTCTTGGATTTTGATTTCCTGATAATCATGGCATGTTATCGAACCTTCTAAATGTCTGAACTTTGTGCCTTCACAGGGTTTAGATCTCTGCCATTTGAGAGACCAGAAAAATAATCAAATCTCAAAAGCTACGTGCAGAGACATACTTTCCAGCATAAAGAGAATGAAAACATTGTTGTGAAATGTAAATTCTAACAAAAATACACTTTAGAACCTTTTTTTTTTTTTTAATATAAGAAACAGAATATTAATGGAATGAAATCACAAAACAAAAAACAAGAAAAAAACTAAAAACCCAAATCATCTTTCCAATTCAATACAATATAGAAGATTCTATAAGTAAAATTAGGATGCTTTTTCCCTCTTGCTTGGAAAGATTTGAAGCTGACAGTGATTATTGACCTCCAACAAACCGACATTTTACTAATTAAGCTAGCTGAGAAGGGAGCTAAAATACAAACTCTAAGAATCTTAAAGATCTCAATTAAAATTGTAAGTCAGCAGGTAAAAGTTTGATAGTTTTAAAGCTCATAAGCGCCCAACTATTTTAATTGTGTCAAACGAAACTTTTACTATGAGGACATGAAATAAATGTTATGACTTGCAAGACAACCTAAGATTTAGTAGACAATATATACCTGTGACGGGCAATACGATGGTAGTTGTATGGAGTTTCTAGTTTCTAACTCAGGATAAACTAGGAAGCTGCACAAACATAGTTCAGCATCCATAAGAAACCAGTTTGAAAATTTCCGATATAACGAGCACAAAAAGGGATACATCCCCCAGTAATTTCTTTCTTAAAGGTAAACATAGTTTAGCATTGGAATTTGCATAAGAGATTCTTATAGGACATAAACTTCTTAAACAACCGTAAAGGTGAATAACATTATTCGCCACTGGTAATTTCAAATCGGAAACTTAGTGCACAGCACACACCTGTGCTGACATTTCTGGCACATATACAGTCTCTCCCCTTCATACATCTTGATCGCTCCCGACCGAATAACCGTCCCTTTGAGAGTGAGAAGAAGCCCTAAATGCTTCACTCTCACACACCCGATCCTCGGAAAAGTCTCTATTCACAACCAAAACCACAGCTAAACAACAACAAATACAAAACAGAACAAGTACTCGTTCAAAACAACCCAACACAAAGTTTACCAGCACATTCAAGCGGAGAACCGCAGACATCAATCCGAACATGAATGAATTCCTTCTTAATCCCATTTTCAGAATCTTTCAAATCCCCCAATATGATTTTCTACAAACACATCAAATCAAAATTTTATTAATCAAATCTTCATTCAAAAGTCAAGAACAGAATTTGAATATTTGCGTACATGAGCCCAAACAGCGGCTTGGTCGAAGAAGCGCAAGTACTCAGTGGGCTGAGAGAAGATGAGGCGAGCCAGCGGAGGATCGTCCTCCAGAAGCTCCGCGAAACTGAAGATACATAGAAAATTATGGAGTTAAAAAAAAAAAAAACAACGAAAAAAAAAAGAAGGGATTTTCGGCGATTAGGGCTTGCTTACTCGACGAAGAGAGGGTAATGGAGCTTGGGGTCAGGGGAGAGAGCAATGGACCGGAGTTGGTCGGAACGGCGTCGTATAAGGAAGGCCGCCAGAGACCTCACCGCCGCCGGAGGATCACTCATCTCCGGTAATATTGCAGAGACTGAGTGAGAGAGAGGAATGAGGACCAAGCTGAAAGTTGGGTTTTTGGCGGGAGTCAACCATTTTTGCCTCGATTAGTGGGCCCGCCAGTTGTGTTTACAACTTAAATTACTATTTTACCCCTCATTAACGAGAGAAGGCATGTTTGTTTGCATGCATTGTAGTATATTTGTATAGTTAGTAATGTTTTATATCATATTGTCTTCAATAATCATATTACAATACAGTATTTTGGTGTTATGAAAATTAAAGTGTTTACAATCTAATATAAATTTTGGTATATTACAACAATACAATTTTAATGTTGGTCGCACCCTTAAGGTCGTGAGATGATTACAACCTCGATCCCAATCACAAATAAAGCCCTCGGGCCCGATCTCGTCCTTATAATTGGTATTGTGGTCGGGTTCAAAGTTAGAGCCGATCTAGGATTGGGGATGGGGACAGGGTCGGGTCCGCCCAAAGCTGGAATGAGATCAGTGTCAAGGTTGCCTTGAGTATAGGGCCAGGATCGACCTAGGCTTGAGGTCGGTCCAAGACTGCAAATAGGGTTGGGGTTGGAAACAAGAATAATATAATAATACTATATTGAAAATGTACCTATTAAGTAATAAGACATTGATCATATTAATCTATTGTTTATTTTCAATTTTTGTAATAAATTATCTTACCCAATATTATATTCTGAGAAAAGATAATATAATATTTTAACATGATACAACAAACATACAGTGTTCAATGAGAAAAAAAAGTTCAATTTATTTGAAAATTAAAACAAGATGGGTGTTTGATTGGAAAAAAAATTTGATTTGGATTTTGAGAAAGACACGTAGAGTCACTTTTAAAATATATATATATATATATATACTCCCTATTTGTTTCACATGTCAATTTTTAGAAAATGATAAAAAAAAAAATAGCAAAATGGTATCTTTGTCAATTTTTTCCATCATTTTTGAAAAACAAAAGTTATCTTATTTTCGAACTTATTTTTTACAATATCTTTTTGAAATCCTGTTGAAATCTTTTTAAAATTTTCACCCAATATATTATTATAAGTATCATTTCTTCTTATTCCAAACACTTTTATTTTTAAAAATTAAAATTTTTACTTATCCAAATACTATATTGTTCTCAAAATAAAATGACTTTATTATTTTAAACAAAAAAAATTTCCAGATATGCAATTCAAACACTGAGTTAATTCTTAGCGCGAAAAAAAAAAATCCTTAATTGTCCAAAATTGAAATGTCAATTTCACCCCTTCCGGTTTTCCCTCTCACCCCTTTTAACTTCTCCTACATTTTTCCCGTCCCAAAACTTTTCCTCTCCAAAGTTTGATGGCTTGTTTGGTAATCAAGTTTATTTCAAATTAAAATGTAATTTTTTATCTCAATTTTTGTTTTTTCTGAAAAAGTTTTTATCTTTTCTGACAATTCAACAAAAAATTTCAACTCAAATTTAAAATTTTCAAATTCAACTCATTCACCAAACGAACCCTGAGTTTTGAGCGAGAGATCTTCCATATATTCGGCTGCAAAGAGACTCTCCTAGCAGATTTCCAGTCCATAGATTTCGAGAGTTTTGTTTCGGAAATTCCTAGCTTTCTCGGTTCTGAGGTATATATAACATTTTCACTGTTTTTATATCTTAGAAGGTTTTTTTGCCCTCTGAAAAGTTAGAAAATTATACTGAATTTTTTCAGAAAAAATTAAACTGATTTCCACATCCTAAAATGGACAAAGAAAAGGGAAAGATGTAATGGGGAATTAGACTTGCTCGTTGATCGTTTTCAAGGCTTTTGTTTGTAATTTTTGTTTCTTCATTTTTAGCATATATATGTATATATGTGTGTGTTTATATATACGTGTGTGTATTTATACATAAATGTGTGTGTATGTTTATATATGTGTGTGTATATCATACGCATATGTGTGTGTCTAAAAATCTATCATACACATATGTGTGGGTGTGGTGTATTTGTATAGGGATTTCGTACTAGTAGAAGGTATAGAAAAGGATTTCAAGTTCACTGTTTTTTTTTTCCCCCTAATTTTATAAATTTGGTCGTTTTATTGAGTTCCAACTTTTTTTTTTTTTTTTTTTTAATAATTTTGTGTACTGCAGGGGAGGTATGCCTAAGGTGCCAATTTTCATCAAGTATGGGGGAAGCTGGGACGAGACCACCACGAAGTTTGTGGGTTTCAAGGGTAAAGGAACATGTATACAAAATTATACCACTTATGAGAGTTTGCTTGAGGAACTGTACCTTCAGTTAGAGGTGGATTCTTCCCAATTCCGAATGATTTTGAGGATTGACACATCGGATCCTAAATTCCCTTTCCTGGAACTATCGAGGGATAAGGACATCCAGTTTTTTATATGCATAGCGAAGAAGGAAATGCTTTTTCTGTTGTATGTCAGCATGGTACGTCGAGATGAAGACAGACAATCCGAATCTTCCGAGGGAAGTAATCATTTCCCTGCCAAAGAACAACACGTGGAAATTGCGTCGCAACTAGATGTTATTGGAGAACATAATCTAGAACGAAGCCAGCTGCAATGCAATGATCATTGTATAGAATCGAAGGAGAAGGTTGGCCTTGTCAGAAAATAACTGGTTCGGAATGATGATCAGAAGAAAGTGGAAGATAGATGCCGTTGCAGTTCAAACGATGATATGCATAAGAAGGATATGCAGTCTATCATCGAACGTGGACTCATAAACAATGGAGGAGGAGGCACACGAGAAGGATTGAAGTACAAAACAATCACAGGCATTGAGGCAGAAAAGATGTTTGATAACAGAGAAATTGTATATGAGCCTAAGCATCATTGCCATACGAGGGAATTTCCAATTCAAAGTTGAGAGGTCTTCTACCAAGGTACTAGCTGTTTGGTGTTTAGGCGAGCAATGCAAGTGGAGACTTCGCGCATCCAAGTCAGCCATGACTAATTGATTCATAGTACGGAAGCATGATAATGTCCACACCTGCTCATTAGACGTTATTGAAGGAAAACACCGTCAAGCAACTAGTTGGTTCATTGAGGAGTGCATTAAGTCAGATGCATGTTGTGCCTGCTCTTGTATATAAACCAGATGTCATCGTAAAAGATATTCAATTTTATTATGGAGCTTGCATTAGATATGAGAAAGTTTTCAAGGCAAGAGAAAGAGTGTTGGATATGATCAAGATATCACCTGAGGAACGTTACACGATTCTTCCATCCTATTTTGCTATGTTGGAGAAAAATAACCCAGGCTCAGTAACACACATCGAAAATGACGATGAAAATCGATTTAAATACGCCTTTTCATGTCTTGTGTTGCTTCAATTCGAGGTTGGCGTGCTTGTAGACCGGTTATAGCAATTGACGGGACACCCTTAGAGACCTATGGGGCGTTGTTTGTTGCTATATGTAAGGATGGCAACAATCAAAATTTTCCTCTAGCCTTCAGTATTGGTGACTCAGAGAATGATGTATCATGGCAATGGGTTTTAATGAAATTCAAAATGTAAATGCAAATTTCAAGGAAGTTGACGTAGAGTCGCTTCTCTATAGTGCTGCTGAAGCCTATAATGTGTCCGAGTTTGAGCAACTTATGTGCTATATTGATTGTGTTGAAGAATGCCTTCGAACCTATCTTTTGAGGGTCGGGTTTGAGATATGGGCCCATGTTTATTTTACTGGCAAGAGGTACAAGATTATGACTACGGATACTGCTGAGTATACAGACGACATCCTAGAACAAGTTGGAAATTTACCCGCAATTGCAATGGTTGCGCATTTAAGGGATACACTTCAAAATTTCTTTTGGAAACGTCGGCAAGCAGCTGCCGACACAATAACACAGCTAACGAAATTTAGGACGATGAGCTCAGAACTAGATATTTAGATTGTCTTGTCATGAAGGTATTTGCTAATTGCTTCCTATATCTAACTATATATATATATATATATATTCTTATTATAGTAACATCTATCAAGGGGTAGTGTATCATTAACTTCATGCTGCACCTGATTGGCTTGGACAAAATTCAGTGAAGCAATACTTGTGTTTTGAATCTTTTGAATATTTATGATGTCTTATTTGCGCAGGTATCAGTGATCAATGATCACGAATTCCGAGTGAATGATGGCGACACAAATTTCATAGTAGACTTGGACAAGAAGACATGCATCTGTCGAGAATTTGACCTTGACCAAATGCCATGCGCACACGCTCTAGCTGTAATAAGAAAGCGGAATATGTCTCCCTATCCATTTTGCTCTAACTTTTACACTCCAGAAGCACTTGAATCATCATATGCAGTCACAGTTTATCTTGTAGGGAACATATGTCAATGGGAATGGGAATGGGAGATTCTTGAGAGGAAGTTAAGAACAGAATAGTGTTACCACCAATTACACAGCAACCATCAGATGGACGACCCGGAAAAGCATTCCGCTTGTTGGTGAGGAACAAGTGATGAAAAAGTGCGGTAGATGTGGGGAACGTGGTCATAACCACAAAACTTGTAAGAATGACATCCATATAAATGACCACTCTAAAATCAGTTTGCATTCACAAGTATAAATTTGTCGGAACAATTATCTTTGTGAGAAGTCTACCGGGTGCTTATGATCCGAATTATGTTTCAACATGTGTAATTTGATGAAGTGTTTTCTTTTTTAGACATTTTTGGTGAAATTTTGAATCACAAGACATAGCTAGGAACTTGAAATGGATTGAGAAGGTCCATTTTGGAAGTGTTCATATGGATAATATGTCCTGCTTGATTTCATCGGTGTTTGCAACTTTTGTAACCTTAGTAAAGTCACTGAACCATGTTGTATTTACACTCTTCTTTGTGATAGGCCGGAGCAGCAGTGAGAAATCAGATAGTTAAAACGTACAAGTTCTGAAACGCACATGCAATGGTGAAGATAATGAGGTAAAAATATATGTATAGTGTGTGTGTATACACACACATATCCCATTCCCACACCTCTTAGAAGCTTGATATGTGAGAAGATGCTATGTTATGGTATTCATTTTATTAATTGTCTGAAATACATATTTGCCATATATGTGTTGGCTCATTAATTATATTTTTATTTCGGGTGTTGAAGATAAACCTCGATTAAAAATCTTTGGAAGTCATAGAAATCAGTTTATCTGTATATGATAGATATTATATTTTCTTGTAGGAAGTTTTTTGTGATGTGAGCTTGTGAGATGACTTCTTTTGTCAAAACACTCTAAAACAGGTAACAAATATTCCTTAGCGGATTCTATTCTAATAAGGTATGAATAAGAGGTGAACTTTTCTTCAAGTTTTTGTGAAGTTTCTTATCATACTAAATATAAGGCTATTTTGTATGAACATTCCCTGAAATTTTTGAATTTGACAAATTTGTCTTTGAACTTTTTTTCTTGGCAATCAACTCCATAATCGTATAATTTTTTGCACATTTTAGTTCTTTTTGCTCACGTTCATTAACAATTGGATGGTTTTTTTGTACCATACACGTGTCAATCCAAGAAGGGCATTACTAGTTATATTTACTTAATTCCAAAAAACTAGAAGTAATGCCCTTCTTGGGCTATCACTTGCAAGTTATATGCAAAAAACCATCTTCATTTTAGCTTATACGAGCAAAAAGAATTAATTATGTCAAAATTGTAAGTTCAGAGATTGATTGTCAAGAATAAAAGTTCAAAATGTTCACTGGGTTGATTTGACGTGATTAGTTAACAAATTGATACAAACACAACCTCTATAGAGTGGTACAATTGAAAGAAAATATTGAGTGATAAATGTGAGAGCATCAGAGCAATACGATTTGGGTTTACTATTTCTTCATGTCCTTTTGTTTTCCTTTATGAGACTCATGATTTTTTTTTTCTTATCAAAATTTTATCTTATTCAAGTTCCACTTGATATGATTATGAAGGAGGCATTTTTTTTTTTCATTAAAACATATATTTTATTAAAAAGTAGCGTTAATTTTCTTGTCTGGCTCACAAATTTTCTATACGAAATAGAAACGTTTAAAGAAACAATAGAAATTACAGCAAATAGGTAATTTTTTAATATTCATGATAAATATTATATATTAAAATAATTTGAGTAAATAACATATATGTACGTTTGTTTACGAGAACATTTACAAAGTAACTTTACTAGTAAAATATTATTTACTGCAAACATGCAATTCACTGTAAATATTTTTAGAAAAAACGCTATTTGTCCCTTGTGCTCCCAAGAGACAAGCACAATAAAAATGGCACAACTTAATACACTGATGGGTAAAATTTTATGTTGGGATATAAAAAGATGATCTTGTTTTAAACTGTTTCATTTGTATAAGATTTTATCATTGTACTTTTTTTTTTTGTTTTAATTTGATTTTGTTTTGAATTTGAGAATAAAGGATTCAAACTACTCTACACCTTAAACTGAAATAGAGTTTGCATTTATTATTAAATTATGCTTATAACCACATTTTTAATTTGATTTTCTTTAAAAAATACACTGTTAATAAGGATATCCACATAAAAGAAAAAAAAAAGAAAAAATCCAATAAGTAATTGTTACTAACTAATGGATGAAAATAAGAACAAGACTACTATTAAATAAAAATGCTCAAACTATTCCCGTGGAAAAAAAAAATCACCTATCTTCGATATTCATAAAAAATTAATTTATATTCAACGAAGTTGATTTTTAGTTTAGGGTTTTCTTCACCAAACTTAGCACACTGTTGCAATTTGCATCTTAAACCTTTTATTTTAGTAATTTACACTCTGGATTTATAAATTTGAAATAATTTACCCTTCAATGATGACAATGTTAATTTTTTAAATGAAAATTAACACTTGACTTACATATAAATTGTTAATTAAGAATATAAAAAAGTCTTTTTTTAATTAATATTAACTCAAATTTATACTTAAAACAAAGTTAATTAATTTTTTTACTTTCATAATACTTAATTAAAAATTTTAATCTAAATAAATTTGGATTTAAATAGATAAAAATGATATTTTATATCATTCATTAACGACTTCTATACAAATCACATATCAAGTTCCTTCAAAAGACCAGCATTGTTATCAATGAAGAGTAAATTGCTACAAATTTGTAAGTTCAAGATGGAAATTGTCAAAATTAAAAGTTTAAGATACAAATTATAACTGTGTGATAAATTCAGGGTGCACCATTGCAACAAGAAAAAACCTTTATTTTATTTTATTTTTTTGAATAATTTATTTTGTTATTTATAATTGTAATAATGATATTATTTATTTATTTATTATTATTATTATTATTATTTAGTATTGTTATTTTTGTGAAGAAACTACTCGTTGATTTGAAACATGGCATTCATAGAATGAATGAAATTTTTACATGGCCAAGAGGAAAAAAGAACCGCGAGAGTTTTGGCGGGAATTGTAATCTGGGAGCGAGTTTTAAGCAAAATTACTAATTTACCCCTACAAAAGAAGAAACCGTTCCTTCAAATTCCTAGACTCTTCGGACCTTTTCATTTACCCAAAGCAGCACTACTTCGGTTCAGTTTTCCCTCTCCACTACCTAGTAGTTGTAGTACCTCCCCAAAAATTAAATTATAAAAAAAAAACCTTCTCTCCTCATTTTCCCATCCAAATAGATTACCCTACTTCTCTTCAGAAATTTGGAAACTTTTGGGCTTCAGAAATTTGTTGAAAGGTGTTAGCTTTTGTCGTTCTCTTCTCAGGTATGTGTGTTTGACTCTTGTTTCATGTCGACAATCTATCTTTTACCTTTCTAACAGAAATGAAATTTGTTTCGGTTTCAAAAATGGATTAAATAATTTATTATTATTATTATTATTATTATTATTTGCATTAAAAAATCGATGTGGATATTTGGTAAAGACAAGAGAAGAAATCTGCTGCAGATGGACTAAAACTGCCCGGGAAAAAAATGGTTTTTTTTTTTTTTTTTGGGATTTGTATTTACATGTCTTATGTGTTGTAAATTTTGTGAACTACCTGTGTAGCTATGATTGGAAACTAATTTGAAGGTCTTTCGAAGGCTTTCTACGGTAGGGTATTGATGTTATGGAACCGTAATAAACACAAATTCGTTGATTTTTCCACTACATTCGTATCCCTATTGGTAGTAGTACTGTTTTTGAACGTTCGATCCGATTAAAATCACATTAAGAAAAATGCAAAACGGACAGAACCCAATCAAAACAGTGTCCACCATGTAAGATTGTTTTTTCTTTTGGTAGTCTACAAAGAGCTCAGTATTTCACCAAATCTAACTCACCGTGTCTCTTTGTTTTGTGAACTTTAGGCAGACATGTCTGAAATCCCTGTTTTTGTTCTGTATGATGGATGGTGGGAGCAAACCACCAAGAAGTTTGTAGGTAGCAAGTGTAAGGGAATATTAATACGGGACGATATCACCTACACGGGTTTTCTGGAGAAACTATTCATTGGTTTGGAGGTGAATTCTACCAAACTCGACATAAAAATGAAGATTGGCACCTCAATGCCAGAATGCCCTTTGATGGCTTTATCAAATGATGATGATATTCGGTTTTTCATATGCTTAATGAAGAAAAGCAGCTCATGCCTTTTATATGCAAGCATTGTACATAAAAAGGAGGACAAAGAATCCAAATTTTCTGGGGGAAGCAATCATTTCTCGAGGGAACAACATGTGGGCATGACTCCGCTAAGTGATAGCGATGTTGGAGGAGAAGATCTTGGGCAGAGCCAAGAGCAATACAATTCTGATGAGGGATTAGGATCAAAGGAGAAGGTTTTCTCAAACCCCTCTGAGTTGGCTAGCCGTGATGATGAAAGTGGATCGGACATCAGATGCAGCAATAGTTCAAATGATCCTGAGCAGTCTATTGTCAGAGATGGAGACATAATGAAGGAAGATGAGTCAAAGGAAAAAAATGATTGAAGGCGTTGAGCTAAAGCAGTGGTTTTGTAACAAAGAGCACTTGTACAGGAAACTAAGTCTCACTGCCATAAAAGAGAATTTTCAATTCAAAGTTGAGAAGTCTACCGTCAAGTCACTGGTTGTTCGGTGTTTGGATGAGCAGTGCAACTGGAGACTTCGTGCTGCCAAGTTAGGAAAGTCTGAGTTTTTCGAAGTGCGAGAATATAATAATGCACATACGTGCTCATTAGATATTATAAAAGGAGAATACCGCCAAGCAACAAGTTGGTTGGTTAAGGAATGCATAAAGTCTATGTTTGGTGTGCCTGGTCTCGTATATAACCCAGATGAAATTGTATTGTATATGAAGGTATTTTTTGGAGTCAAAATCAGTTATGAGGAAGCTTGCAAGGCAAGAGAGTGTGGTGGAAGCCAATAAGGTATCACCTGATCCACCGTATGCAGTCCTCCCATCATATTGTGCTGAGTTGAAGAGCAAAAACCCGGGTACGGCAATACACATTGAAACAGACGATGGAAATTGCTTCAAATCTCTTTTCATGGCTTTAGCTGCTTCGATTAAAGGTTGGCTTGAATGTAGACCACTTATAGCCATTGATGGATCACCCTTGGAGGCTTATGGCACGTTATTTGTTGCCACATGTAAGGATGGCAACAATCAACTTTTTCCTTTAGCCTTAGGTATTGTTGACTCAGAGAATGATGCATCATGGGAGTGATTCTTAGCAAAATTCAAAGAGGCCTTTGGAAACCGAGACGACTTTCTCGTGATCTCGAAACACACTTAGAGCATTTGCAAAGCCGTAAACAACGTTTACCCTGATGCTCAACATGCCATGTGTACGCAGCACCTCTTACAGAATATAAATGCAAAGTTCAAGGAAGTCGATATAGAATCGCTCTTGCATAATGCTGCTAAATCCTATCAAGTGTCTGAGTTTGAGAAATTCATGTGCAAGATTCAATGCATTGATGAACGCATCCACGCCTATCTTTTGGAGGTCGGTTATGAAAAATGGGCCAGTGCTTATTTTACTGGTAAGAGGTACAACATCATGACAACAGAGACTTCAGAGTTCTTAACTGAGATTATAGAAGAACTTGGAGAATTACCTGCCATTGCATTGGCTGTTCATTGGACGGATATGCTTTGCAATCGGTTCCCTGGACGACGGTTTATTGCCAGATACATGATGTCATTGGTCACAAAATGGGCGGAAGATGAGCTCCGAAATAAACGCCTAAAATCTCTTACTATGAAGGTACTCTTTAGTTTATTTTCTTGTACTTTAATTTTTTGAAATGCTATAATGGTACCGTCTAATCAAGAAATTTGTCTTATTGAAGTATTTATCTAGTGATTCGCCTGTACATAATGAAGCAACAATTGACTCAATGAAGCGATACTTTTCGTTCCCATCTCTTTAATTTGTCCAACATTTATTTTCTGCACGTTTCAGTCGAAAAAAATAAAATATTTAGAGAGAATGATGAGGACAAAAGTTTCATGGTAGATTTGCTGAAGAAGACATGCACTTGTCGGGAATTCGACCTTGACCAAATGACATGCGCGCACAATCTGGCTGTGCTTAAAGAGCTGAATGTCTCTGCCTACTTATTTTGCTCCAAGTAGTACACTGTCGAAGCACTTGAGGCAACCTATAAAGACACAATTCATCTACCTGAGAGCCCGTGTGACTGGAAGGTGTCGGAAGAAGTTAAATGCAGAAAAGTGTTACCACCAACTACAAAATGGTCAGGTGGAAGACCCAAAAGGGAAAGGACTCCCTTTCTTGGTGAAGAACAACAAATAAGGAAGTGCAGTAAATGTGGCGAACGTGGTCATAACCGCCAAACCTGTAAGAACCCGTTTTCACTCTGAATAATTTAAGCATGAACTAATGTATCATCAGTATTCAGAATTTTAACAGCAATGAGAGTTTTACATATGACATGCATCTGAATGTTAATATTAAAATCCGTTCCGTCTTTAAATGTGTCAATTTGTTGGAAAAATCAGTTGTGTGATGTAATGTCTACTAAATATGTGGCATGTTACTATTCTCTACCTTAAACCTTGTTTTAAACCATGGTTAGGAGTTCCAAGTGACTAATGTTTGTTATGTTGATTTTATGAGAACTAATGACGTGCAATGCATAACCTGATAAAAAAATTTCTTTGATTAATGGTGTGTTCGTGCGCTTCTTGATCATAAGTTATTTCATGCTCGACGGGCTCTGAAACATGCAGTCGTAAAGATTTGTCTTAGCTTGCGCGAGTAAAAAGTTCGCACGCCAGTATCAATGTTTGTACATGTGATCTTTCCATGGAATCTGTTGCATTTGTAGTATCTACTGTCACCATTGTTTGCTCCTTTAACTCTTTCTATTTCAGGTGATGAAGTGAAGAGAAATTGCAGGTTTCGCTGACTTGAAAGATGTTGGCCAACATTTGTATTTGCTTGTGACCTGGGAAAAATCTGGGAAATCAGTTTTTTATGTTTCATATTGACAATCTGTCTTGTCTAGTAGGAAGTTTATGTCAATAGTTTGTAGTTTGTAGTTCTGTTGTTTCTATTTCTGGGTTTTGGTTTTGGACTTGTTTTTTTGCGTTTCTTTAGTCTTCTTTTCCCTAATGAAATCTGGATCTGATGGAATCTTTTGTACAGCTTGAATGGGTGTGGTATGTTTATGAAAAACGAATGTTCCTTGAATCTTCTTTTCAAAGTGTTTTATTTGTATTATCTAACATTATTATCACTTGTTATTTTACTTTTTTCACCTATTTTTTAAGAGAGAGACTGTGGTAGAGTCTCTCCCAAATGACTCTATCGGTAGAGTCAGTTTTTTAACCGTTAGATTTAAATCGAAGGTTGATATATTATGAGTGTACCATATTATCATACATCTTACTTCATTTAAATTTTTCCATCCAAAATCTTCTCCATCCCGGCGACCTTTCCGCCGCCGGTGACGCCGGCGACCCACCCCGACGCCGGCGACTCACCCCCAACTCCGGCGACCCACCCCCGGCCCCCACCACCGGCCGCCGGCCCTTTCTCTCTCTTCCCCTCTCTCTCTCTTCTCCTCTCGCCTGCTGCCCCCCACCCCCGGCCCCCCCCCCCACCACCGGCCCCGCCTGCCGGCCGCCCCCCACCCAGCCCCGGCCGCCGGCGACCCCACCCCTCTCTCTCTTCCCCTTTCTCTCTCTTCTCTTCTCCCTCTCTCTCTTCCCCTTTCTCTATCTTCTCTCGCGGCCCCCACCCCCGGCCCCCCACCCAGCCCCGGTCGCCCCCCGCCCCCCCTCTCTCTCTTCTCTTCTCTCTCTCTCTCTCTTCTCCCGCGGCCCCCCACCCAATCCCGGCCCCAACCCTAGCCGCCCCCCACCCCCCCTCTTTCTCTTCCCCTTTCTCTCTTTTCTTCTCTCTCTCTTCCCCTTTCGCCGGGGGACTGGGGCGAGCTGGGGGGGTTGCCGGGGGCCGGGGCTGGGTGGGGGGTGACCGGGACTGGGTGGGGGGCTGGGGGTGGGGGGCCGCGGGAGAAGAGAGAGAAAGGGGAAGAGAGAGAGAGAGAGAGAGAGAGAAGAGAGAAGAGAGAGAAAGGGGAAGAGAGAGAGAGGGGTGGGGTCGCCGGCGGCCGGGGCTGGGTGAGGGGCGGCTGGCGGCCGGGGCCGATGGTGGGGGGGTGGGGAGGCCGGGGGTGGGGGGCAGCAGGAGATAGGAGAAGAGAGAGAAAGGGCCGGCGGCCGGTGGTGGAGGGCCGGGGGTGGGTCGCCGGAGTTGGGGGTGGGTCGCTGGCGTCGGAAAGGTCGACGGTGACGGAGAAGATTTTGGGTGGAAAAGTTTAAATGAAGTAAGGTGTATGATAATATGGTACACTCATGATATATCAACCGTTCGATTTAAATATAACGGTTAAAAAACTGACTCTACCGATAGAATCATTTGGGAGAGACTCTACCACAGTCTCTCCCATTTTTTAAAACCATCTTATAAATTGATTTTAAAATTTAAATATTACTTATTCACTCCTTAGGTTTCCCAAAAATCCTTAAAAACTATTTGCTTTTATTTCTTTTTCCACCCATTATACTATAATACTAAAAGAGACCTAGGGTTGCACTGTTCTTTCTACATTGATGAACAGTACTTTTGATTTTTTTCTATCTAATTTTGCTGCATCTTCTACAGTACTGTACAGTTCTGTACAGTACTTTTTGCTACAGTAGCACATCACCGGCAGAGCACCAAAGGCAGAGCACCATCTCCGTCGCAGCCCTGCCGTCGCCAATCCCACCACCGGCACACCATCATCTCCGTCGTAGCCCCGCCGTCGCCAATCTCATCACCATTGTCGCAGCCCACCACTGTCGTAGTCCACCATCGCAGACCACCAAAGGCAGACCTGTTGGAAATTTTCCCGAGTCATAAATGCTCTGTTTTTTATTCTTGGTAACTCTAGAATTGTTTCCTCATTTTCTCGAAAAAATTGAGTTTCGAATGTGGTCCATATTCAGCATAGGTTCAACCCACAATCTTAGGAACGTCCAACAACGTTCAAATCGTGGACTTTAGGATTTAGATGTTTTTGAACATAAATAAGGATGAAAATCATTAGGAAATTAGATTTCTAGAATTTCTGTGATTTGAAACGTTAATTTTGGTGTCTGGAAGGCTAAGAAACCGTCGGGTTTCACTTCGGGTCCGTACCGGGTCGAAACGACCCGGCTGGATGTTGAAGACAGAAAAAACGACATGTCGTTTTTGTCATTAAGGAATACTGCCGTTTGAAAAAACGACAAGTCTTTTTATTTAGTTAAAAACGACATGTCGTTTATTTTGACATTAATGAAGCCGTTTGGTAAAAACGACAAGTCGTTTTATGAAGTCAAAAAACGATATGTCGTTTTAGTTGGCAGATGAGACTTCAACATTGAGAAAACGACATGTCGTTTTTGTGAGGCAAAGTTTGTGTCGTTCTTATAAACGACATGTCGTTTAAGGGCCTTTTTTTTTTTTATATATATTGTGAATATTATTATGTATTTATATTATTTTATTTGTGTGTATAATTTATTGTTTCATTATACATGCAAAATTAAGTTAAATAATATTAGTGCATTAATTGTTCCATATTTGATATAAATATTGCTTATGTTTTTTATACAATTATGTGAGCTTTTATTGAGATTCAGTCATTCTATTCAAGAAATCGACTTTATTGCTGGATCAACAAAGCAAGTGTTATCACTGGAAGAACAAAAGATTGCCAACCGAATAATAATCGCAGAACTTCAAGTTTTAAATCCATATCAAAATCAGGTAAACATTAAATTATTATATATAAAATAACAAAAATATATATATAAAATAACAAGAATAATTTAGTCAACATTATTAATATAATTTTATCAAACAGAAAACAAAATTCACGGTTAAAGCAACTATTACCGAGTTTAATATTCGTCAAGGTTGGTTCTACAATGCATGTCCAAGATGTTATAGACAATTAAAACAATCAGGGACATCGTGGTGGTATGACAGTCATGGTCATTTGACAACAATGCCAATCACTTGGTAATATACTTTATTTCTATCAAAAAAAATTTCCCCCTTTTTTTTTCCCATATCAATATTAAAATAATTCAAAATTAAATAAACATTAAAATTTTTTAACAGGTACAAAATTAATGCAAGAATTGAAGACAGTACCGAAGGAATGAACATCGTCATGTTTAGAAAAACTGTTCAATCATTAATAAACAAACCTTGCTCCATCCTGACGATCCAAGAAGACTATACTGATCCAACCATTGTTCCTCCCATCTTGAACCAACTGAAAGACATATCAAAAATATTTGTGATCCAATTTCGTCTACGAGGTGCCTTCATCGATGCAGTCATTATAAAAATATTTGATGATGATGTGCAACCACCGTTATTGCCTGCACCGACAACAACATCATTTCAAGAAATTAAACCATCATCAATATCTATTGATCCAGAGACACCTCAATTAGGGAGCAAAAAACCTACAAAAAAACAACTATTTTACCGAAGCTCTCATCGAATAAGTAGAATCAAGGTATATTATTATTTATATTTTACTTTCAATTTTTCAATTATTTAATTCAACATATATATTTATATATTATTAATAATTATATAATTTTATGTATTATTATTTTAGTACTCAACATCAGTCTTCTCCATCGCATCATCAATTTGAATCTCCAAGCGACCCATCAAAAAAACGGAAACAAACCAAATAATTTTATTTTTTATATATCATTCTACAATAAATCAATAAATTTAATTCAATTTATATATAAAATATAAATATCATTTTACTAACATATAAAATTATTTTTATTACAACAGCTCGGAGGAGAAGATGAAGAAAGTTAAACACGAGTGACACTTTGGCCTTTCTACAAAAAAAAATTATGTTCTTCAAGACTTTTTATATGTATAAATATAAATATATATCTATATTGATATATATAATTGAGACATCTTAATCTAAATATAAATATAAATATGCCAAGAAAAAAAAAACTTAAATTCCAAAATTATTGTAAATATATTCTATTTGTTATTTATCTTAATACTTTATTTCTTTTCATCTATTTTTTAAACACTCATTTCTTTTAACAATTTATATGTATTTTTCCATCAATTTTTCCCCCCATACTAAAAATTCCCTTTTTTCTTTATACATATATATAACGTAACAAAAATTTAATTTTTAATTTTTTGGATTTTCTTTTTTTAAACAAAAACAGCTTTTTTCCAAAAAAACGAAACAAAAGTAATAATGAAGAAAAAAACCTAAAATCTGAAAAGATAAAACACAATTACCTGTAACCTGCATCCATATTGCCTTAATATGACATCCAACACTTTTAACGCCTCTTACGAATTCTCATATTCTTGACCTCATAGAACATTTGTAATTGCCTGTATCAGAATTTTTGCAGCAAATCTAATTTCAACTTTAAAAATTTTCAACTGATACTATCAACGCATTTTGTTTCGGTCATTCTCAGATTGACTACCATAACCGTCAACAGTTTTAAATACTCCTTTTTTTAAATATTTTATGCTCATTTTTCCATCCGTTTTTTTCCCCTATACTAAAAATTCCCTTTTTCTTTTTTACATATATATAACCTAACAAAAATTTAATTTTTACTATATTTTCTTTTCTTTTTTAAACAAAAACAACTTTCTTAGAAAAAAAAAAAAAAAAACAAAAGCAATAATAAAGCAAAAAACCTAAAATCCAAAAAAATAAAATATAATCACCCACAACCTGCATACATATTGCCTTAATAGGATATCCAACACTCTTAACACCTCTTAGGAGTTCTCAAATTCATGACCTCGCAGAACATTTGCAATTGCTTCCATGAGAATTTTTACAGCAAAGCTAATTTTCAGTTTAAAACTTCTTGACTAATACTATCAGCGCATTTTCTTTGGTCATTCTCAGATAGACTGCCATAACCGTCAACAATACGGTTTCAATTCCTCTTATACAAAAACAAAACAAAAAAAAAACAAAAAAAAAGGGAAAAACAAATCAAACCATGATATGCAAAAAATCATTTGGTGACACCTAACACATCCATCTTTCTACTAAAACATCATCAAGCACAACAGTGAATTCAAATTTGTTTCTTAGAAAAAAAACCAACGGTAAATAAGCTCTTCTCACCATCATAAACAAAGTTCTTACCAGCTAAACAATAATAAAACGCAGAACAACACAATAAACACTACAATGTACACCTTCAATAAATAGCTTACATGAAAATTTTTGCTAGAAAACTAATTTCTATTTTAAAAGTTATTGATTAATACTGTCAACACATTTTCTTTTAGCCATTCACAGATACACTAATCGTCAACACTATGGTTTCAATTGCTTTTATACCAAAACAAAACCGGAAAAAAACAATAAAAAAAAGGAAAAAACTAAAAAAACCATGATAAGCAAGAAATCATTCAGTAACACCCAATACGTTCATTTTTCTACCAAAACATCATCAAACACAACAGTGAACTCAACTTTCTTTTCTATAACATAACTAACAGTAAATAAGCTATTCTTAACGACTCTTAAGAGTTCTCAAATTCTTGATCTCGCAAACTATTTATAATCGCCTACATCAGAATTTTTGGAACAAATTTAATTTCCACTTTAAAACTTTTTGACCGATACTATCAACACATTTTCTTTCGGTCATTCTCAGTTTAATTACCATTACCGTCAACAGTTTTAAATACTCTTTTTTTTTTTTCATTTTCTGTCTATTTTTTCATCCGTTTTTTTTTTCCTATACAAAATATTCCGTTTTTCCTTTTTACTTATATATAATGTAACAAAAATTTAATTTTTAATTTTTTTTTCATTTTCTTCTCTAAACAAAAACAACTTTTTTTGCAAAAAAACGAAACAAAAACAATAATAAAGCTAAAAACCTAAAATCCAAAAAAATAAAACACAATCATCCACAACCTGCATATATTTTGCCTTAATATGACATCCAACATTCTTAACATTTCTTAAGACTTCTCAAATTCTTGACCTCGCAGAACATTTGCCATAACTTGCGTGAGAATTTTTGCAGCAAAGCTAATTTCCATTTTAAAACTTTTTGACTAATATTATCGACGCATTTTCTTTCGATCATTCTCAGATGAACTACTATGATCGTTAACAGTACAATTTCGATTCCTTTTATATAAAAACAAAACCAAAAAAAAAAAAAAAAAAGCAAAAAACAAATCATACCATGATATATAAGAAATCATTCAGTGACACCTAACACATCCATCTTTCTGCTGAAACATCATTAACAACAACAATGAACTCAAATTTGTTTCCCCAAAGAAACCCAATAGTAAATAAGCTATTCACACCATCAGAAACAAAGTTCTGACAAGCTAAACAGTAATGAAACACAAAACAACACACTAAACACTACAATATACACCTTCCATTAATTGCTTACAAGAAAATTTTTACAGCAAAACTAATTTCCATTTTAAAAGTTTTAGACTAATACTATCAGTGCATTTTCTTTTGGTCATTCTCAGATGAACCACTATAATCGTCAACACTACGGTTTCAATTGCTCTTATATCGAAAGAAAACCAAAAAAAAAAAAAAACAATAACAAAATAAAAAAAAGGGGAAAACTAATAAAGCCATAATAGGCAAGCAATCATTCAGCAACACTCAACACGTCCATCTTTCTGCTGAAACATCATCAAGCACAACAATGAACTCAAATTTCTTTCCCAAAAGAAAACCAACAGTAAATAAACTACTCTTAACTCCTCTTAAGATATCTCAGATTCTTAACCATGTAAAGCCTTTACAATTACTTGCATGAGAATTTCTGCAGCAAAACTAATTTCCACTTTAAAAGTTTTTGACTGATACTATTAGCACATTTTCTTTTGGTCATTCTCAGATTGACTGCCATAACCATCAACAGTTTTAAATACTCCATTTTTTTTTTAACATTTTATGTTCATTTTTTCATCCCTTTTTTCCCCCTATACTAAAAATTCCCTATTTTCTTTTTACATATATATAACCTAAGAAAAATTCAATTTTTATTTTTGGTGATCTTCTTTTTTCAACAAAAACAACTTTTTTCCAAAAAAAACGAAACACAGGTAATAATAAACCAAAAAAACCTAAAATCGAAAAAGATAAAACACAATCACCCATAACCTGTATACATATTGCCTTAATATGACATTCAACACTTTTAACACCTCTTAAGAGTTCTCAAATTCTTGACCTCATAAAACATTTACGATTACTTGCATGAGAATTTTTGCAACAATGCTAATTTCCACTATAAAAGTTTTCCACTGATACTGTCAGCGCATTTTTTTTGTGGTCATCCTCAGATGCACTACCATGACCATCAACAGTACAATTTCGATTCCTCTTATATAAAGACAAGGCCAAAAAAACAAAAAAAAAAAACACAAAACAAAAAACAAATCAATCCATGATATACAAGAAATCATTCAATGACACCTAACACATCCATCTTTCCACTGAAACATCATCAAGCACAACAGTGAACTCAAATTTGTTTCATGGAAGAAAACCAATAGTAAATAAGCTCTTCTCACAATCATAACCAAAGTTCTTACCAGTTAAACCATAATAAAACACAAAACAACACAATAAACACTACAATGTACACCTTCAATAAATTGCTGACATGAAAATTTTTGCAGCAAAGTTAATTTTCACTTTAAAGGTTTTTAACTGATACTATTGACGCATTTTCTTTCGGTCATTTTCAGATAGAGTACCATAATCGTCAACACTACAGTTTCAATTACTCTTATACCAAAACAAAACCGGAAAAAAAAATAATAAAAAAAAAAGAAAAAAATTAATAAAACCATGATAAACAAAAAATCATTCAACAACACCCAACACGTCCATCTTTCTGCTAAAACATCGTTAAGCACAACAATGAACTCAAGCTTCTTTCCTGGAAGAGAACCAACAATAAATAAGCTGCTCTTAACACTTCTTAAGAATTTTTAGATTCTTGACCTCACAGAGCATTTGCAAGTGCTTACATAAGAATTTTTCCAACAAAGCTAATTAACACTTTAAAAGTTTTTAACTAATACTATCAACACATTTTCTTTTGGTCATTCTCAAATTGACTACCATGACCCTCAACAGTTTTAAATACTCCTTTTTTTTTTTAACATTTTATATGCATTTTTCATCCATTTTTTTCCCCTTATACTAAAAATTCTCTTTTTGCTTTTTACATATATATACCGAACAAAAATTTAATTTTTATTTTTTTATTATCTTTTTTAAACAAAAAAAACTTTTTTTTCAAAAAAAAAACAAAACAAAAACAATAATAAAGCAAAAAACCTAAAATCCAAAAAAATAAAACACAATCACCCACGACTTCCATACATATTACTTTAATATAATATCCATCACTCTTAACACCTCTTAGGAATTCTCAAATTCTTAACCTTGCAGAACATTTGCAATTGCTTGCATAACAATTTTTGCAACAAATTTAATTTCCACTTTAAAAATATTTAACTGATACTATCAACGCATTTTCTTTAGATCATTCTTAGATAGACTACCATAATCGTCAACAGTTCAATTTCGATCTGAAGAAAATATTTTTTCTTTCCCGTGCAACGCACGGGTATTAAACTCGTTAAATCTAAAACCCTTATAGACTTTTTTCATTTTTTTTTAAATGTTTTGTTTTGTTTTCATACTTTTTTTTTTTCTCATGAGTTTTTTTTTTTAAAATTTATTTAAAGAAAATCATATATGCAGAGAAACGCAATGAATTAAAGAGGATTTTACCTTATTTCCATTCCGAAATTCAAGAAACCGATGCCACGTCTGGTGTCTGCATCATCTAAAACATCCTTTTGTAGAAGGCTGGCCGCCTAAAATAACAATATAGTCATGTTAATAAAAAAAAAAAAAGAAAAAAAATAGAAAATGTAAATTATCTTGAAACAAATGTGGGAGTTTACGAATAAGACTTTTTTATGTTTTTTTGTTTTGAAAAGATGAATAAGACTATTTTAAACATATAAACTAACGAAGAATTCTCGTTGAAAAATTTTGTGGGAAAAATTAAAAGATAAAAACAAAAAATAAAATAAAAAGAAATATAAAAATTTAGTTCTAAAGGTTTTTTGGGAAAATTAAGATGGTGAAACAAGTAAACTTTTAATTTTATAACTTAGTTATAAGTGTTTTAAAAAAGGTGTGAGAAAAGAAAAAAAAAATTCTATATTTTCTTGTCCGACAGTTGGATTTAAAAACTTTTTTTTCCTACATTATTGTGATTACATTTTTTTAGTATCATAAAACATACAAATGAACTAGTTATTACAAATTATTTAAGAGAAAGTTATAATTGTTAGATAGAGGAGTATTCTAAAGATTCCGCTAAGTTTCATGTGTTGTTTTTTTTATATCTATGTCATTAGAAACCGATGTGAGATTTGTTAAAGTGACTAATCAGTTTTTTAGCATATACATATTTTCCCACAATGCAGATTAACTATAAGAGTCTTTAGGAGAAAAAACCAAGTGAAATTTATTAAGTTACAACTTCTAATCAATTATTGATTAGAAAAGAATTCATAAATATTTATATACCATTCATGTCCTCACTCCCTTGAGATGGGACATGATTTTTAAAAAGTTTTACTTGACAAATGATTCTGATGTGCCATGATTTTACACCGTTTCTAGTCTAAGCATTAAGTAAAAACATGAAGAAAAAAAAAAGATTTTTTTTTAATTTTACTTTGTAAAGTTAACATTCTAACAAATTCTCCTTGAGTGGAGATATATCGTTTCATTTTCCATCACCAAAACACAAATAAAATAAACACAGAAAGACAAAACAAAAGAAGGAAAGATAATAAGTGATGCTTTCTCTCTTACTTTGTCCCCTCCCCCTTAAATGGTATAAATATATGAAAATTTATTTTATTAATTTATTAGAAAACCTCTTAAATTTTGAATCTGAGAGTTAAAATCCTGAAACCTCTTTCTAACACAACTGGTACATTACAAAATAATCGTTATTCATTTCAATCACTATTGACTAGTTTGCGTTGGATATCAAGTTTAAACTAAAAAATTTCAACTCAGTTTTTATTTTTTTTCTGAAAAGTCAATAAAGAATTTAATTAGTTTTTCAAAAATCAACTAACTCCAATCTAAAAATTACATTTCAAATCGGTGTACCAAATGAAAAAGAAAATCAAAATGTATGTTCCGAACAAAACACTTACAAAGTAAATTTAAGATTTTCTTTTTTTAAATTGTTGGACATGTACATTTGATGAATAAAGTATTTCAATAGGGGCAAAACCATATTTAAGAAATATTATTTTAGGGACTGTTAAATAAATCAAACACGTTTTTGAATGTTAGCAATACTAAAATATGCGGTTAGATTCTCTAAATTAGAATTATAGGGCACTATGTGAGAAGTCTATTTTATGTTTTGGCAATAAGACAAATCATATCAGTTTTCGAATTGGCAGTGCTAAAGCTTGTAGCCAAATTCTCTAAACTAGAACAAGCAATAAAATAAAATAAAATAAAATAATAAAATAAAATGAAATGAAATCTCTAAACTAGAACCCTAGGGTACCTATTTTGGCTCATGACTCCGAGACTTCCAATTTTCCTTGACTAAAGTGTAAGGAGTATAAGAGAAAATTACTTAAATAGACAATTTTTTTAAAATTTATTAACCAACCGACACAAATTTTTTATTTTTGATCAATATGATACAAATTTTAATTTAATTTAATTTAATTTAATTTTATGTCATATTAATATAATGTTAATTTTTTATGTCACATTGGTCTAATGATATTTAAATTTATGTCATTCAAGTACTTTTTTCAGAGTATAATTCATACTAGGTTGTTAAATAAATCATGTAAGTTTTTAATTAAAAGCTAGCAATGTTGAAGCTTATACCGGAATTTTTTAGGTTAGAAGTATAGGACACTGTTTCGGCTTGTAATGACTGGGGAAAAAAATGTTTAAGATATACAATATTGAGAAAAACAATGTTCAAGTAAAGGCATATATTCGTAACAAAAATTATTTAAATGTCTAGATAGAAATATATACACTGAGAGATTCAAATAAACTAGTTCAAATTTTTTTTCGTTCATGTGACTTGGAACGGAACTGGTTGCTTATTTACTTTTAGTAAAACCTAATTGATTTTGGTGTCATTTTGTTATTTGTCTTAATGATCTTATTAGGGTGATTTAGAGGAATACCCCTTTAAAAAATTTGGAATTCAAATGCATCATTTTAATAGAAAATCTTTATTCAAATTTTAACATCAAACGGTACATATAAATTGGCTAAACAATCTCACTAATATGTTTTATTAACCCAGCTGAAACATGAATAAAGAAGTAGAAAAAAAAATTTTAGAATAAATAATTAAAGTAGATAATAGATTTTAAAAATAAATATGTTTTAAGGATTTTAAAAATATTTAAAATACATAGAAAAAATTTAAAATAAATAGTAAATTTACTTGATAAATACACTATTTTACTTAATAAACTTGTTATTTATGACTATTTGCTTCATATATTTTAAAATCTTTTTTTTTACTTCTTTTAATTCGTAAAATTGCTATTTACAACAATTTATCACAAAAGGAGCCAAGGTCCGTCATAAAGACCCAACCGTCAATTGTGATCGACCCGACCCTAACAGATTGTTGCATCCATTTCGGACCTAACATCGTATTGGGGCCCATAATTTCCTTTACGAAGAGAGTTCTATTGGGTATTTAGCATTGATATCTCATAAACTTGTTATCCTTTGACAACTTGCCTCCAAATTTTTAATTTTGATAATTTACTTTCTGAACTTGCTAAATTGTGATAATGTACCCCTTTTGGTTAATTTTACTCTAAATAAAAAGATTTGAAATTAGAACATTTGCATTAGAATATGTATTAGATTTAAAAATTTTTGATTGGAAACGAGATTTCCCATCTTCACATAAGGCATATATTAACTTTTCACAATAAATTTAACAAATTAAGAGGGTAAATTATCAAAAATTATAATTTCAAAGGGCAAGTTGTCAAAAGGTAGCAAATTTAGGGCATCTCCGCTAAATACCCCAGTTTAATGGGCCGGGCCTTAGCCCAGAAAAGGTGTCGGACTTTGCAACTGTGAGTCGGTTATCAGGAGTCGGTTTTCAATTCCTTTGATCTTAATTAACCCTAACTCGACTCGGAGAGAGAGAGGTGAAAAAAAGAGCACTCAGAATCAGAACGACGAACAACACAGCCAAGAAACCTCAGTTTCAGGTCAGTTCCAAGATCACAATCTCTCTGTTTTTCTCTGCACTTCGGATTCTACTTCTTCGTTTCTGAACTTTTGCAATTCCAATCTCTCGCTTGAACTTCCCAATTTTTTTGTTAATTTCAGCAATTTTCCCAATTTCTAGGGTTTCGGAAGGTTTAACAATGGCGTCCGTAGACCCTGAGATCGCCAAGACTCAGGAAGAGAGGAAGAAGATGGAGCAGCAGCTCGCTTCCCTCACTTCTCTCACCTTCGATACCGATCTTTATGGCGGCAACGACAGGGACGCCTACGTCTCCTCCATTCCGGTTACGGACGACGACGAGAACCTCGACGCCATGGACAACGAGGTCGCTCGCAAGCTCGCTTCTTATACGGCTCCGAAGTCGCTGATGAAGGAGATGCCTAGGGGAAGTGAGGACGATGGGGATTTAGGGTTTAAGAAGTCGCAGAAGATTATCGATAGGGAGGATCCGTATAGGTTGCGGAGGCTGAATCGGGTGATTTCGCCGGACCGGAACGATCCGTTCGCCTCCGGGGAGAAGACGCCGGACCCGTCGGTGAGGACGTATGCGGATGTGATGAGGGAGGAGGCATTGAAGAGGGAGAAGGAGGAGACTTTGAGGCTTATTGCCAAGAAGAAGAAAGAGGAAGAGGAGGCTGCGAAGGAGGCGGCGGAGAAGGGCGTGCCGGTCCCGGCTGCACAGCCGCAGAAGAGGAGAAACAGGTGGGATCAGTCTCAGGATGATGATGGCGTTGCGAAGAAGGCGAAGACAACAACTACGTCGACGTCTGATTGGGACTTGCCTGATACGACACCGGGGCGATGGGACGCTACCCCGACGCCAGGGCGATTGGGGGATGCGACACCCTCGCTTGCAAGGAGGAACAGATGGGATGAGACACCGACACCGGGGCGGATTGCGGATTCGGATGCCACCCCGGCTGGTGCGGTCACCCCTGGTGCTACCCCTGCCGGGATGACTTGGGATGCTACCCCGAAGCTGGCGGGGATGGCTACACCGACTCCGAAAAGGCAGAGATCTAGGTGGGATGAGACGCCAGCAGCTATGGGTAGTGCAACTCCAATGGCAGGAGCGACGCCTGCGGCTGCTTATACTCCTGGTGTGACTCCTGTTGGAGGGGTTGAGCTTGCTACTCCGACACCGGGGGCGATTAATCTACGTGGCACGATTACGCCGGAGCAGTACAACTTGTTGAGGTGGGAGAAGGATATCGAGGAGAGGAACCGTCCATTGACGGATGAAGAGCTCGATGCTATGTTCCCACAAGAGGGTTACAAGATTTTGGAGCCCCCAGCTTCGTACGTGCCTATTAGAACTCCAGCAAGGAAGCTGCTTGCCACACCAACTCCGATGGGAACTCCTCTTTATGCCATCCCGGAGGAGAACCGTGGGCAGCAGTTTGATGTTCCGAAGGAAGCCCCAGGTGGTTTGCCGTTTATGAAACCAGAGGATTACCAGTATTTTGGGGCGTTATTGAACGAAGAGGATGAGGAAGAACTGTCCCCTGATGAACAAAAAGAGAGGAAGATTATGAAGCTCTTGCTCAAGGTTAAGAACGGTACACCTCCGCAGAGGAAAACGGCATTGAGACAGCTTACTGATAAAGCAAGGGAATTTGGTGCCGGTCCATTGTTTAACCGCATTTTGCCGTTGCTTATGCAACCCACTTTGGAGGACCAGGAGAGGCATCTTTTGGTTAAGGTCATTGATAGGGTACTTTACAAATTGGACGAATTGGTAAGACCTTACGTGCACAAAATTCTTGTTGTCATTGAGCCTTTGTTGATTGATGAAGATTATTATGCTCGAGTTGAAGGAAGAGAGATTATCTCTAATCTTAGTAAAGCAGCTGGGTTGGCGACTATGATTGCCGCTATGCGTCCTGATATTGACAACATCGATGAATACGTTAGAAACACAACAGCTAGAGCTTTCAGTGTTGTTGCTTCTGCTCTTGGTATTCCTGCGCTCTTGCCATTCTTGAAAGCTGTTTGTCAGAGTAAGAAATCTTGGCAAGCTCGGCACACTGGTATCAAGATTGTTCAGCAGATTGCCATCTTGATTGGTTGTGCTGTTCTTCCCCACTTGAGGTCTCTTGTCGAGATTATAGAGCACGGTTTAAATGATGAGAATCAGAAGGTGAGGACAATAACTGCCCTCTCACTTGCTGCACTTGCCGAGGCTGCTGCTCCATATGGTATCGAGAGCTTTGACTCCGTTTTGAAACCGCTGTGGAAGGGTATTAGGTCACACCGTGGTAAGGTTTTGGCTGCATTTTTGAAGGCCATTGGTTTTATTATTCCTTTGATGGATGCAATTTACGCCAGTTACTATACCAAGGAAGTGATGGTTATTTTGATTCGAGAGTTCCAGTCACCTGATGAAGAAATGAAAAAAATTGTGCTGAAAGTGGTGAAGCAGTGTGTGAGTACAGAGGGTGTGGAGGCCGATTATATAAGAAATGATATTCTTCCTGACTTCTTCAAGAACTTCTGGGTTAGGAGGATGGCTTTGGATAGGAGAAACTATAAGCAACTAGTGGAAACAACTGTGGAGATAGCAAACAAAGTTGGTGTTGCTGATATCGTTGGACGAGTTGTCGAGGATCTCAAAGATGAGAGTGAACCGTATAGGCGAATGGTTATGGAGACGATCGAAAAGGTTGTAGCGAACTTGGGTTCGTCTGACATTGATGCTCGGTTGGAAGAGCTTCTGATCGATGGAATTCTTTATGCTTTCCAAGAGCAGACCAGTGATGATGCCAACGTGATGCTTAATGGGTTTGGAGCGGTGGTAAATTCTCTTGGACAGAGAGTAAAGCCATATTTACCTCAAATTTGTGGTACCATCAAGTGGCGTTTGAATAACAAGAGTGCGAAGGTTAGACAGCAGGCGGCGGATCTTATTTCAAGGATTGCGGTTGTCATGACGCAGTGCCAAGAAGATCAACTCATGGGTCATCTTGGTGTTGTGTTATACGAGTATTTGGGAGAAGAATATCCTGAAGTTCTTGGATCTATTCTTGGGGCACTGAAGGCAATTGTCAACGTTATTGGTATGATGAAGATGACACCTCCTATAAAGGATTTGCTTCCCAGATTGACTCCAATTTTGAAAAACAGGCACGAGAAAGTGCAAGAAAACTGTATCGACCTTGTGGGTCGTATTGCTGACCGTGGTGCTGAGTTTGTTCCCGCTAGGGAGTGGATGAGGATATGTTTCGAACTTCTCGAGATGCTTAAGGCCCACAAAAAAGGCATCCGTCGAGCTACCGTGAACACATTTGGTTACATTGCGAAAGCTATTGGACCGCAAGATGTCCTGGCCACCCTATTGAACAATCTGAAGGTTCAGGAACGTCAAAACCGTGTATGCACAACTGTAGCTATTGCCATAGTCGCTGAAACCTGTTCACCTTTCACAGTTCTGCCTGCCCTGATGAACGAGTACCGTGTTCCAGAGCTGAACGTTCAGAATGGTGTCCTGAAATCACTCTCGTTCCTGTTTGAGTACATCGGTGAAATGGGAAAGGATTACATTTATGCCGTCACTCCGTTGCTCGAGGATGCCCTGATGGACAGAGATTTGGTTCACAGGCAAACTGCAGCTTCTGCCGTGAAGCACATGGCCTTGGGAGTGGCGGGATTGGGCTGCGAGGACGCGCTGATCCATCTGCTGAACTATGTGTGGCCAAACATATTCGAGACATCGCCCCATGTCATAAACGCGGTGATGGAAGCCATTGAAGGAATGAGAGTGGCTTTGGGTGCTGCCATTGTGCTTAACTACTGTCTTCAGGGGCTATTCCATCCTGCAAGGAAGGTTAGAGAGGTCTATTGGAAGATTTACAACTCGCTGTATATTGGAGCTCAAGACGCCCTTGTGGCGGCTTATCCGACACTGGAAGACGAGCATAACAACGTGTATAGCAGGCCTGAGCTGATGATGTTCGTGTGAAGTTGGTAGTTTATTTTAGCTTTTGGCGCTATAGAATTTTATGAGAACACTCGGGTTTCTCTTTTTAGTTGCTGGACCTGTAGTTTGATCATTAGAATTTACTGGAAAATGGTCTCTGCTATAAACTTAAATTTGCGTTTGAAACTCTTTTTTTTTTTTTTTTTTAAATTTATTTTTTCTCCTCTTTTTTTTTTTTGGCAAGTCTCCTTAGTTTTTTGTTGGCAAAAATTTCGTTTTTAAATTTTTTTTGTCGGTTAGTTTTCTTTGGATGTCAATTGAAGAAACAAGTAATGGGTATATGCATAAGAAAACATGCCCTCGATTGGATGCAAGGTCCACACTTTATTTTGTTTTAGTTTCATTTTTGTATTTTTTCTGAAAAGTTAACAAAAATTATAATTAGTTTTTGAAAAATCAATCACTTTAAAAATCTCATCTCAAATTCATATTCTAAACGCATGCATAGTATAATGTGAGCAAGTGATGCAGCAATGGATGAAGGAAAAAGAAAAAGGTTGAACATGTATGGATGCAGGAGTGGATCCGAACTCTCTCTCTCTCTCTTTTATTTTTTTTTTTATTTTTAAAATTTTATTTAGGGTTAATAACATGACAAGTCTTGAAACTTACGTGTTTGTGACAATTTAGTTCCCGATTTCATTTTATGGGTAAATCTTTCTAAATTTGTAAATCAAAAACAAAAAAATTTAGTGACAACGGTAACCCTCACTGTTAATCTCTTCTAACATTAGTATAGAAAATGTCATGTGTCATGAATATAATTGTTTTATGAAGAACAATTAAAAATAGCCAAGAAACAAAATTCAAAATATATATTTAAGTTGTCAAACAAAAGGAACCAAAAAAAAAAAAAAAAAAAGAAAACAGAACAAAAACAAAAGACAAAAATCATGACCGTTAAATGAAAATTTACTTTAGTCGTCACCTTTGATTATTTCTCCAAAACCCTAACGGGTTTTAGCTACAACCCAAGCAATCCAAACCTATACATAGCATGCTAGCAGCGTCAAAAGTGGTCAATAAGCTACCTTGCATGCCCATGCCCGCTTCGGCGAACCTACACCACAACACCTTCATCATGCACCCACCCCCGCAAACCTCATTGCGGTGCCCCCTAGCCCCACTACATGCGGTACCTGCCCATCTCACAAACACCTTCAGCTTCAGCTCGTCCTAACCCCAACAACACCCTTTCAATGACCCAACCCATGAAGCCCTTGACGACTCCTCCCAACCCACAACACCTCGCCAAATAACGATCATCTCCCCCTTCACGCCTCCGCACCCCGGACCCTGCCCCTGATGCAACCTGCCCTTCCTTGGTTCTGTTGATCTATGAATAAGTATATATGTGACTTTTTTTTTTTTTTTTGAATGAATTGATTCAAGAGCAAGGTCAACGACATTATAGATAGCAAATAATTTGGTAGCTAAAACTTGACACTCCATCGCTTTACCATCCGATTCCAGATCTGTTATCCCCATTTGGCTGTCTCATCATTAAAACATTAACAACTCATAATTATTATCACATCATCTTTTTTTTTTTAAACCATTTCTACCTGTTGTTAACAAATGGACAACAGATCTGTACAAATGATGGAGGCCCACCCATTTGAGGGGGGAAAAAAGAAAGTAGCCAAAACATACCCCATGATCTTAAAATTACCCGGAGAAATTCATTCTGCAATGAAAATGATCTTATTCACCATTTCATTGTGGAATAAAGGAAACAAAAAAAAAAAAAGATCATAAGATGGAAAATAGCTTGAGCAGTACTTTTGAAGCGACATTGCAAGAATTTGAGACAGAGATATAAGTTTTTCAAACAATCTAAATTAGAATTTGAGATAGAGATGCAAGTTTTTCAAACAATCTTAATCAGTCAGACATATAGGTACAAAACAAAACCTTTAAATATGGAGATCAAGAACCAAACTCCTTCGAGTAAACGGTAAATTCGAAGTAGGACTATGCAACTTCTCTATCAAGCAAGAACACACCTTCGCAGGTGTGGCATTTCGCTTCTGCTAGTCACCTTCGGGCTTAAATGTTTCTTTTATCTCATCTGTTCCCTCATCCTACAAAAATGTCAAAAATGTCAAACTTTCCCTTAACTCTGTCACTAGTATTAATATGCCATCTGAATTATGAAAAATACTTGTTGTACCCCTTCAATTTTGAGAAGTGTGTCAAATTACCCCCAGTAACGTTTCCATAAAAACTTGGACGGAATTACACATGTGATGCACATGGAAGGGGTAAAATTGACAATTCATTCAAGTTCTTAACTAACCCAATTGATTTACCTTTGAAAAAAAAAAAAAAAATCAACCCAATTGAGTTAGGGTTTTGACTGAGAATTTGGGGAAAAGAAAACACAAATTGTTTTGATCCATAAGCTCGCATTAGAGGTGTTACCTGTTAGTTTACTGTTGCAGGTAGAAAATCGATCAATGAATGGCGAGTTCTAGCCGAATTGTTGAAGCACCCACTGATGATGGTGAATTCATTGTATAAATCTCAATTTAATTGGTCATTTATTCCATATCTTAGGTGATATATTCTGTTTGTTAGGAGTTGTTTTTTTTTTTTTTTCCTTATAAGTGTTTTGAACCACTTTCAATGTGATTCATTTGGTTGGTGAGAAAATACACGAGAATCTTCTTCTTGGGGATCACATTCGTTGAAAATTTCGATGTGTGATGCATTTTCAGAGTGTCATGCTTAGACGTGGGCCTTCATGCTATCTCAAGCCGCAATTGACTAACTTCGTCCTCCACCCCTGTAATGCTCTTCACAGATCTCTCATACAAAACATCCACATTCTTTGGCCATTGATCATGAGCATCATCAAGCCATCGACCAAACCCACACCCAGGTTCCGATTTACTCGACAATCATTCAAACAAGATCATGTGATTAACTTCATCAAACTCACCCAAATCCAAAGAAAAAAGAGAAAATTACCTAAATAACTACATTTTTTTTTTTCATTTATTGATTAATATGACACAAATTTCTTATTTTAGATCAACATGACACAAATTTTAGTTAACTTTAGTTTAATTTTGTGACATATTAGTCTAATGTTAATTTTTATATCATGTTGGTACAATAATATTTAAAATTATGTTATTTAGATGCTCTCCAAAAGAGGGGGGAAAAACCACTTAAAAAGAACCTAAGAACTGTTTTATAGACTTACCGTGTATATGTTTTTGTCTGTTTTTATAAAATGTGTCATCCAACGAATTATCTTCCTCTATTTTTGTTTGTTTTTGCCGTCCGTTCAACAGCTGGAAGATCACATTTGCACCTTATTGCACCTTTCGAATCAAGCTTATATTCCATGCTTGAGGTTTTATCCCAGCTACTACTCCCTTCCACGTTTTCCAATTTTTTAAAGGCTTTATTTATTTATTTATTTATTATTATTTCTTTTTCCCTTCTTCTAACTTCTGAGAAGCTTAAAGGGACTTTTTTTTATGAGACAATGACGATAAAATACATGGGAAGGACATTCAATATACCCTGAAAAACAGTACTACCTTGACAAGTTAGCAATTCTATTCAAATTTTTTTTCGGAAACAGTTACAGGAGGTAATTTGACACACTTGTTAAAGTTTAAGAGGTACAACATATACTTTTCATATTTCAGGAGGTATATTGACCCTAGTGAGAAATTTCCGGAGGATTTTTTTGACATTTTTCCATATTTAAATATTGATTGACAAAAATTGTCAAAAAAATGACGATATTGATCACACATGAACCCCAAAACACTTTTGACTGGTGGAACGTGTGGTTTGTCTCCATAATCGGCGGGGGGGGGGGGGGGAGGGAGGAAACTAGTCAAAACACACCCATGATCTTAAAATTACCCATGCGGCTTGTGGAAAATAGAAGGATAATATCCGGAGATATTCATTTAGTAAAGAAATTGATTTTATTCACCATTTCCTTGCAAGGAAAGATGGAAAATAGCTTGAGCAGTACTTTGGCAGCGACATGCCAAGAACTTGAGACAGAGATGCAAGTTTTTCAAACAATCTAAATCAGTCAGACATCTAGGTACATAACAAAACCTTTAAATCTGGTGATCAAGAACCAAACTCCTACGAGTAAATGGTAAATTCGAAGTACGATTAAGCAACTTCTATCAAGAAAGAATACGCCTACGCAGGTGTGAAGTTTCGCTTCTACTGGTCGCCCTCGGGCTTAGTTGCTTCTTTTATCTCATCTGTTCCCTCATCCTACAAAAATGGCAATGGATATTGTTCAGTAAATAATCACAACATGGTTTGCATATATCATACATGCTTGATACACAATCTAGAAAATGAGGGACATGGGATTCGGATCAAACCTGCATGTCCGAGGTCCACAGAGTGAGATTATCGCGAAGAAGTTGCATAATAAGAGTGCTATCCTTGTAGGACTCCTCCCCTAGTGTATCCAGATCGGCTATTGCTTCATCAAACGCCTAAATGAAACACAAATGAAAAATAAAAACGGTTTGAAGCTGAAACAAAAACTTTTTAGATTACAAAACAGAAAACCTTGGGAATGTGTTGACGCTAAAATGACCTAGGCAATGAGAGAAAACCAAAAGATTGAACGTCAAAAATAGAAAGACAAATCCAACACTCACTAACGCACAAAAACCTCTCATCTAAATAAGAAAGAAGCTAGCTGGAATAAGACATATGCATTATACGTCAATTTGCAAAAATGTTACAAACGAATTATATTTTTTATTATATGGCCCCACAAAAATCTGGAATTCAGTCGGTGCAATCCCAATCCCAGGCAGAGCACACACTCTGATGCTAATCGGGGCAACCATACAAAACCAAAAGATTCAATATTGACAGGCATTGACATAAACTAAGACCCAACTATCAGAGCACAATTTCCTTACCTGCTTTGCAAGAGTGCAGGCACGATCGGGAGCATTCAAAATTTCATAGTAAAACACAGAGAAGTTGAGAGCCAATCCAAGACGGATAGGATGAGTTGGAGAAAGCTCGGTAGTTGCAATATCCTGCAGTAAAACATTCAAAGCAGAGTGCGTTCATTTCACTAGAGGAATGGCATTTTTAAAGTGCCATATCCTAAACATCTCCATCTAAATTACCACAAATATAAAAACAAAGCGTTTGAACATATACTTTAATGCAGGACAACCAAAAATATCAAGTATAAATAAGGTTAAAATCAAATCATGAACTCAAAAAGATCCAAAATCGACCTATTTAAGATTATCAAGTCTAAAGTGCCAATCAGAAATTCCAGTCTCCATTTCATAAACAAACAAACAAGCCCGGTTAATCCTTTAGTTGAAAAGTTACTACAGTTTCCCAGTTGAAAAGTCTCTTTTTCTAACTTAAAAAAAAAAAAAAGAAAAAATAAAACCCTTTGGCACTTTTAAACATTTCTCATTAAAGTCGAGCAAAACAAACCTTTTTTTCAAGGATAAACTTCATGGATGGTACATAAATTTTGCAAACCACATTCTTGTCTCATTTAACCGATTTAGCAAAAAACTTTTGAAACAAACTATTCATGAATTCCTTATAAGTTCAAAGGCTCCTACATTTTCAAGTTTTTTCACCAACCATAGATTAAAAGGTAATAGTACAAATTTTTATCATTTGTAAGTTGGAATCAAAAGATTTTTATTTTGGCATTTACTTTAATTACTTGGGTTTGACAATCTTTAGCAATGCTATTCAATCAATAACGTGTTGTCAACCAATGAATGGCAATTAAGGTGTTAAATACTAAAACTAAAACATTCACGGTTCAATTTACCAACTAACGAAAACCTTTTGGTGCATTTGTGCAAAATTTGTGACATTTCCTTCTGTTAATTAACTGACATCAATTACAATAATTCTCCAATTCAAAATCTCATTCGTCAAAATTGAAAGTTCCTAATTTCAAAAAAATTGAAGTTAAAAAAAAAAAAGATTTTATTTCCAACCCAAATCCACTTTTTTTATTTTTATTTTTTTTCAAAATTCGCAGCATTCATTTCAGATTCTCGTTTCTCTCATTTCAAGACGATGTGCTGAGGCTAAGTTCCAAATTTCTATAAGTTCAAGCATGCACCAGAGTGCCAAAATCCAAGAAGCAAACAAGAAGGAAAAAAAAAAAACCCTAAATTGAAATAAAAATCAGTCAAATCGAATCAATATATATGTGTATATATAACCTGAGCAGCCTTGTAAGCGGAGAGAGTACTCTCGGCGGCCTCCTTGCGGTCGTTGCCGGCCTTGAACTCGGCTAGGTACCGGTGGTAATCGCCCTTCATCTTGAGGTAAAACACCTTCGATTCGGCGGCGGAGGCCGCGGGGACGAGCTTCTTTTCAAGCAGATCGAGAACGTCGCCACAGATAGACGACAGCTCGCTCTCGATCTTCGCCCTGTACTCCTTGATGGCGGCGACGTGGCTGGCGTTGCCGCGCGACTCCTCCTTCTGCTCGATCGACGACACGATCCGCCACGACGCCCGCCGAGCGCCGACCAAGTTCTTGTAGGCCACGGAGAGGAGGTTCCGCTCCTCGACGGTGAGATCCTCGCCCGCGGCGCCGGCGACGGCTACGAGGTTCTTGGTGTGGTCGGCCATCTCGTCGTAGCGCTCGGCCTGCTCGGCCAGCTTCGCCAAGTAGACGCTGTCCTCGCGGGATGTTTGAGCCGCCATTGACAAAGCTTGGTTTCGGTTCGTTTGAGAGTGGGTTTGGAATCAGAGGGGAAAGGAAATGGCAGAGAAGCCGAACTCACAAAGGGTGATAAAAGGAGAGAAATGCAGGGCAGTTCAATATCGATAGGAATAATTGTATTATTATTTTTATTTAATTAAATTATTTATTTAGTCCCTGAACTTTTTAGGTTTGTGTAATTTTAATACTTTTTTTTTTAATTTACTAAGGATTCATTTGGGTTTGTTTGGTGGATGAGTTTGAGTTGAAATTTTTAAGTTTCAATAGTAAATTTTTTTGAATTTTCAGAAAAGATAAAAAACTTTTTGGGAAAAAGACAAAAATTTTTTGAGAAAAAGACAAAAAAAAGTTTGAAAATGTTGGTTTGAGCTCACCAACCAAAAAAGTTTGAAAATGTTGGTTCGAATCAATATATAGTGTTTGAGTTGAGTTTGAGATAAGATAAAATTTTAAGTTTGAGTTGAGTTGTCTTTTTAAAAATTAGTTATAAATTTTATTGAATTTTCAGAAAAAGACAAAAATTGAGATGAAAATTTTAAGTTGAGTTTGAGTTAAACTCATTCACCAAACATAAGCTAAATTATTAAAATACTGTTACAAATATTATTTATATTAATTTTTGGACAGACTCTATCAGTAATTTGATCAAAAAAATAATATTAATTTACGGATTTATCAAAAAATTAATGAAAAAAATTGTTGTAATAACGTTTTTCATAATTTAAGATCACTCTAGTTAGGAAATAAAGAACATGGATCAAATTTATATAAATTTAAAAATTTAAGGATCTCTATCCTTTGGATTTTTTTTTTCCTAGAACACAAATGAAAGAAAGGAATTTTTCCGCCATTGCCCTAAATTATCGCATAATTATAAGTTATAAATATAATGGCTCGTTTGGATAATATATTATATTTAAATACTCATCAAACTAATGGCATGTTTACTTACAGTAATCAGAGTGATCATGAATCGGAGTGGGTAGAATTCGGAATAAGTTGGATTCGGAATCAAGATTCGGAGTCAGAATATGCTGTTTTATTTAGGTTCCAAGAATCAGAGTCGGAATCACTGTCAATCCCATTCATGCGTTTACTTACAATAGGAATAGGAGTCAGTTGCTGTAAATTTACTTTTATACCCCTTTATTTTTTGTGTTTTCAAAAATTAAAAAATTGATTAATTTTTTTTATTTATTATCATACTATTAATCAAAAGTAAAATTACTATTATGATATTAAGGTAATAAAATTAAATTGTGTAATTTTTTGTTTAAAAAAATTTTTAAAAAGTAAAAAAAAAATGAATTAAAATAAGTAAAGTATAAAAAAGATAAAAATAGAAATATAATAATATATTGTGATAAAAAAATTATTTATTTACTCTAATAACGTTAATAATAATTAGGATAGTTATATAATATTAAGTTAATAAAAATATATTATATTTGGTTAATAAAAATAATTAATATAGATTATTATTATTTTTTTAATACATAGTAGAGGAAAAGTGAATAAGTGTGAAAAAATTAGGGTTATTTCAATATTTTACTTTTCCTTTTCAATCCTCAAATAAGAAAGTAAAATTGGGGGTAAAATAGTAACTTAACTTTAATATAAGGAGTGTGAATGCTAATCCGGTGGGGGGCTTGGGATTGTCAATCCCCTTATTCAATCCTAAATTAATATGGGTCCCACACAATTTCACTCTCATTTCAAGATAAAAATAAGTAAGTAAACATGGGGTTGATTCTCATTCCTTATTCCGATTCTCTATTCCTGAAAAGTAAACAAGCCATAAATGCTTACATTCAAATGTAAAATTTGAATTATATATTCAATATGTTTAGATTTTTTTTAATTAAAGATAGCATTTGAGTGTAAAGGTAGAAAAAATAATGTGTTACATATTTTAAAAAGTGAAATATTGAATTTTGAGTTGAGTTGAACGGTTATGAAATAACAAAATATTCAATTAGTTTTAAGTTTTACTCGAACAGTGGCCGACCAAACATCTATTGTATTTAATTACAATAATAATTATTCTAATAACTCATTGAAATAAACTATAATTTTGATAATTTACCTTCTAAACTTAAAAATATATAGCAAAACACCCTAAAAAAAATTTAGAGAAAAACTTCAAACATTTATATTAATTTGAAAAATCAACTAAAACGTGGTTGCAGTTATAACCTAGAGGTAGTACCATATCAAATTTTGTAGAGTTCGAATCCCTAATCCCCAAGTTTCTCAAAAAGAAAAAAAAAATCAACCAAAACAGCTGAGCTAATATACTTTCGAATTACTTCAAAACTAGCACAAACAAGATCAGAATTAAAGACTAAAAATTTACCAAAACATGAGCTAGTCTATTAACAACACGACATACAGTGTAACAATAACCACAATAACAATCTAGGAGAGAACGAACTTCTTCAATAATTAGATCTCAACCCTAAGAGGAGATGGGTTTTTAACAATAACAAGCACATTCATAGCATCTGATTCCACTGAAATTTAACACCCAACGTCAGTGATGGATTTAGGATTTGAATTCAGTGCGAATACAACTAAAGACCAAATCTTCAAATTAAGCCTCCGTTTGATTCGTCAGTTAAAGATGAAAATTTTCAGTTGGAGTTGGTTGACTTTTTAAAAATCAGTTATACTTTTTATTGACTTTTCAGAAAAAAGACAAAAATTAAATTGAAAAATTTGAGTTTCAATTAAAACTCCAAACAAACTATAAAACAATAGGGAAAAAAAAAGTTTCTCTACATATATAAAAATGTGATAAAACAAGCAGCTGTGTTATAACTTTTATCTCCAATTCTGCACTTTGTCTTTCTTTTTTTTTTTTTTTTTCCTCCTCCTTCTTCCTCTTCCAAGTTTTTCTCACGCTCTTCCATTTTTTCTTGGCTATATCTATTGTAAGACTCAGGTTTCCAAAATTTAATAACTCATTCCAAAAAATCCCGAAACCATTATCTTTAATCCCAAATCTTAAAATCCTAATTTAGAAAGTAAAAAACTAACACCCATGGGAAAAATAAAAAATGTTCCCATTTTGTTTTGTTTTGTTTTTGTTTTTGTTTTTTTTTTGGGTTAGAAAAGAGTGCCAATTTCATCCATGTCCTCTTCAATTTTTTTTTTCTTTCAAGACATATAATATTTTCCTTAATTAATTACCTGATTTTGGAACTAAAATTTCAATGTTCGGAGAAATTTAGCTAATTTTTTTAAGCGGCATTGGCGAAAAGTAATTTAACTTGAAGAGTGTGGTCAGGGAATCAATTTGTGGGACTAAAATCTAATCTAGAGCTATCAAGGCAAATAATTGCTTTTGTTGTTGTTTACTTTTTTTGATTACTTAATGCCTTAAATATATGTTTTTGTTTCTTTCTGTAATCTCTAAATGTTGTTAGTGATTACTGGATTCAATTATCATTACTGCATGTTTAGTGTTTGTTGAAATGTCTGAGAGAAGACCAATGTAAAGTATTTGTTGAAAACTTGGTGGATAGTTTTTGCTGTGAACAATGGTTAACCGATCATCAGAAAACAAATAATCATCAACAATAACTCCCAAATTGTCTTACACCATCCTGTCTGTAGGGAAACAAAATGTTTTGCTTGAACAACTTGCTTTTTTATCAGCCCCTTCTGTTTTATTGTTTTTACTTGTGTTGTAACTTTTTTTTTCTTTTTTTCTTTTTTCCAAATTATGTCCCTTCTCTTTTATTTATTTATTTTTACTTTACTATATTTTTGGCTTCACGTGGTTAAAGGATGATAAGAACGACAAAATTTCTTTTTTGTTGCATAAATATCTAATAAGAAGTGACCAATTGCATTGTCACATTATAATGGAAAATTTATTGTTCATGGTATTATAATCCTAAGGATCCACAAAATTACAAAAAATATAATTTATTTGCAAAGAATTTACAGTTTGATTTTTTGATTTACATATAATTTCGTGCCGTAAATTATCTGGTCATCACATGGAGGGTATTTGATATAAGATTGGAAAATAAGAGAAGTGTAACACTCAATAAATGTTGTTCAAGTCTGGCTCAAATGTGTATGTGAGTATTCATTACTCAAATCAATGAAGAACAAGTACAATGTAAGGTTTGCAAGAGTTTATGATAGATTTTCAGCTAGTTAGGAGTAATAGCAATAATCATCTATCAATATAAACATCAAAACCTCTTAAATATCAAAAATCAACTCGAATAAATCACAATGCTTGATGTCCACTATTGGCCTGAATTTTGACAGTTGAAACAATATTGGTTGACCAGACAAGATTGTCCGGTTGACCAAACAAATACAGATAGTTCTATTTGTTTCAGGATTCTATCTAGTTGATCAGACAACCTCTTCTGGTTAACTGGATATGCTTGTTAAAAAAATTAAAAAAAAAAAAAAAAAGTAACAAGTGCTTTAAACCGAAAATAATAAAATGTGCTTGGAAAATTTTAAAAAATTAGTTGAAAGGTTTGACGAAAGACAAGTCCACCCTTAGAAATATGTTGATAGTATGACACTATACTAAAGATTTTATTCATATTGGCTAGAATTTTTAATTTTGTTTTGATAATTTTTATTGTTTACTTATTCACTTTTAAAAAGGACTTTTCCACTAGTTTTAATTGACAAATAACTGTAAACCAAGGTCATACCAAAGGACGTCATGTACCTAAGTTCGGTGAAAAGGATGTAAATTTTTTCCTTAAATTTTTTTTTTATTATGAAAAAAAGTTTTTCTTGTATGGATCACGCTGTTGGAAACTTTTATAGGTCTCACAAGTTTGATACTAATGAGGCTTTTTTTTTTTTTTTTTTTTTTTCCATCTATTTACTCTTAGCACTACAACAAAAAGTGCTTTTCACGACATACAATTTATGACATTTTTGATAAAATGTCGTTAAAAGATCCATTCAATGACATTGAAAAGTAAAATGTCGTTAAAAGATCCATCAACGACATTAAATTTTACAATGTCGTTAAATCCATAATCCAAGACATTGTTTAAAAAAATGTCAAAATGTTATTTTATTGATAAAAATAGTATCAATTAAAATTGTAATATTTTGACATATCACATCTTCAGTCTAATATTTTTGATACGTTTGTGTATAAAACACCAAAAAGATTATAGAGATTCTCATAGGTCTTGATTAGTCCAGAACAAATATATAACTAGAAAATTAATAACAAATGAATATATGTTCAAAAAAAAAAATCTAAAAATAAAATGTTCTAAACATTCTCTACGAAAAAAAATTTCAAATGATTATTGAACAACAATACCCTCAATATCCTCTCTCACATAAGTTGTGTATGACCACTTCCTTGATCCTTAAATGATCCTTAAATTTTTGTAGGCAACACAATAAGGAGGCAAAATTTTTTTTTTTCTCTCCTTTTCTTTGGCCGTTTGGCTTATGGTACTCAGTTGGAGATAATAAAAGAATGTGTGTGATTGTGAGGAAGAGAAAGGGAAGGTTGATAGATAAGAGAGTGTTTTGGTGGGGATGGAGGTAAGTGTTTTTAGCGGTTAATGTTTTTACTTTATTTGTTTTTATATTTATTTTCCTAAGAAGTGGTTTGCGTGGTAAATCGGTTGAGAAGTTTTTGGCCAATAAAAGTAAATGGAATAATAATTATAAAAAAAACCTATAAACTATATTTAAAAAATATATATATATATATATATATATATATATGCAACGTGGGAGATCAACTGCAACTTACATGTAGCGTGTTGATTTACCAAAGGTTTTGGCGCCCTTATTTTGGCAGATACCTAGAAGTGCTGCTTTTGGCGGTTATATAGGTTTTTTTTTTTTTTTTTTTTTTTTAACTTAACTAAAGAAGGTAAAACACGTTGTTTAGAGCAAACATGGTTGATATAATAGAATCTGCAAAGATTTTTTTTTTTTTAAATTTAACTACAAGAAAGTTTTAAAAAACATGGCTGATAGAAGTCAATAGATGATAAGATAGAGGTTTCCATTCTTTTTTTTTTTTTTTTTGAATTCGTTTGTATTCTTTTCTAAACACATTATATGAATTAGGATTATATCTTTTAAGACTTACTTAGGATTATCTTTATCTCTTAGTGTTATTTTAAATACTAAAAATTACATTTAGTTTAGGATTTTGAATTCTAATTATTTTAAGATTTATCTCATATAAAGAAGACATTTAACATTTAGTGTTATATAATTATTTTTTCTATCTTTACAATAGTTGTAAGTAACCATCAACCAAAACTATTCAAATACATATTTAATTTGAATATACAATTCAATTCAAAATTTGAATGCAAATATTCAGTCTGAATGAATAATCAAATGTAATTTATGATCCAAACAAACACTCCAAACAAACACTATTATTTGTTTAACTCAATTATAATTTCCAATTTCAAAGGAATACTCAAAAAAGAATTGCCAATACAATTTAAAAGTATACTACCTAGGAAATTAGAAAAAAATCTATATAAATATTATAACTACCAGAACCTTGACACTCTTGACTTTTCATCAAATTTCAATGAAAATGCTCATTTTGGTTGGAGCGAACGTTTTGGTTGTTTTTGTTTTTGTTTTTGTTTTGTTTTGTTTTTGTTTTTGTTTTTGTTGCTTTTGTTGTTTGCTGCCCATGTTTTTTTTTATAATATTTTTGCAATTTTTTCTTTAAAATTTATACATTTTTTTTTTCTAAAATGTGTTTTTTTTCTTCTTCGGATTGCTTATATCGTTTGTTGCCCAAGTTTTTTTTTTTTTGCCCATGTTTTTTTCCATTAAAATCTTATATCTTTTTATTTCAAATGTGTGTCGCTATTAAGTAATATTTTTATATGATAACTCCTTCCGGAAAAAATATATATATATATATATATATATCCTGAAGAAAAGGACGGGAATAACTACCTACACACTTTCTCAAAAAAATAAATAAAAAATAAAAAACCCTACACCCGGTTAATAATAAATATCTCTTCATTTATGATATTAAAATTCAACTTAAAATAGTTAAGCTGTGCTAAAAGAAGAGGCGGCAAAGTAAAAATTTGTAGTTGGCGCTAAAATAGTTTTTGAACAGCAAACAATTGGCGCATTTTTTTTTTCAAATAAATTTGCATTATCAGTTAAATATTAATGTTATATCCACGTACAAAACAACTCAATTCCACTATCATAAAATAACTTTTTTCTTTTTGCTCATCATCCATCTTTTCTCTCTGTTTCATATAGAAATTTCAGGACAACTTGGTGATGAAAGGTAATTTATGTTTTTGTCTTATTTCTTTGCTTTCTATTCATTGTAATTGGTTTCGCAATTCTTTTGACGCAGTTGTCCATCGGCTCGAAATCGAACATTAGTTTTTGCCATCCAATTGCTCGACTTAGAGCCTCCGCTACGGTTTCATTTATCAGCTTGAAATCGAACAGACATCTTTGCCATCTAATTGCCCCGAATTAGAGCCTCCACTATGGTTTCGTCCCGCATATGCATCAAATTCTTGTAGTAATTCCCTATAAATGTTTCTCCTTCCTCATGGAGGTCGTCCGTTTATTGGCACCTATATTTTTCTAAATCCTTGTACTGGGCACTTAAACAGAGGCTTAATTGCTTTCTATGGACTCTTGATTTGTGCAGGCAGCAAAATGTTTAGAACACAACAAAGGCAAAATCAATGACTTAATTGTGTCGGCTTGGAAGGCTAGAGAGAGAACGGTTGGATGCATGTTTGGGATAAAATTACCAGAAGATTGTGATCTTGATGATTTCGGTGATGCTCAGTCCTCTCCGATCTGTCCGAGATGCGCCATTTCATATCAAATGGAAGATGATGAACAAAAACAATGATGCTCTCTCTCTCTCTCTTCTTTTTTCTCCCTTTTTTTTAGGTGTGATTTTGTTGTTTTCTTTTCTTCTTTTCTACATCAGTATTATGGGTCCATGGGAGAAGGCCGAAGAGGACGCCAAGACAAGAATTAATTTGTATCTGTATAGCTACATGGAAATAATATTGAAATGTTTCTTCTTTTGAATTTCAATATTTTTTTTGAATTTTAAATAAGATTAATTTTTTTGTTCTAATATTAAATATTATATTAATTGTATTTAATCCAGATTTTCTTCTGGAAATTAAAATCTGAAAAAAAAAACCAAAATAAAATTCAAATTCACGACATTAATTAAATGTTGTGAGAAGATTTACTCACGACATTTTTTGGCCGCTGTGGAAGATACGTTTACAAGAAAATGAAAATATTTAAAGACACTAACCAAATGTCATGAAAAGAGATTTAACAACATCCTTTACGACATTTTAGAAAATGTCGTTAAAAATTTTAGACTTTCCACGGCACCCCCATTCAACGACTTTTGTAGAAATGTCGTCGAATCTGATTGACGACACTTTTTAAATGTCATTGAAGACGTTTTTTGTTGTAGTGTAGAATCCCTTGTTTAATATGGTACCTAATATTTATTTAGTTTTGGTCACGTCACGGATCATCACCATCAACGATCGTTGTCCTTGCGTCCCTAAGCTTTTTCTGGTGATTCTTGTCCCTTTTCATGTGCCCTTGAGAATTGTCCTCCTTGCACCACAGCGCCCTTGACAAATGCCGTCTTCCTTGTACTCCTACACCCACGATTTGCCGTCCCTATGCAATTGTCCTCATCTGTCATTGTTTTCTCGAAAAAAATCAAAAGAAAAAAAAAATTGCTTAAGCCTTTAGATTCATCCGCACTGGTTTCTTATATAACAGTTCAAGATTGAAATCTCCTATCAAAATATCATCTTGTGGGAGCACGTTAGAAAAAGTATATTTTTGATATAGTCATCTTTCTTATTTTGAATTTATTTAGATTAGAAAACATCTTGATTTTAGTAAATTTGATAAACTTGAATAATTTACCTGATACTGTATCTGTAACTTGTGTTTATATAGAGCTCACTCATCTTACTCCTTATTAGTAAATCTTTTCTCTTTTTTTGATTCGTGGATGTAGGTGCATTTGTCGAACCACGTTAAATTTGTGTTGTCTCCCTTTTTATTTTCTTCTTTAATTTGTAGTAAATCACAGTAGTACTTTGTGGATCTTTCTTGACGTGTATGAAACAAGAGCATCTTCCAAACAGTGTTAAATTAAAGTTTTTTTTTTTTTCTTTTCATAATTGCCCACGAACTTATCGTATAGTTATAATATTTAACTTTTAATTTTGATAATTTGCATCTTGCATTTAAAAATATGTGGAAATTAAAAACTCCCAATTGATAATGTTGTTAATGTTTTGACTCAAATTAACATGTGACTAAACACATGAGAATGAATAATACTTTTGTTTTTCAATATTAGCCTAAATTTATATTTAAAACAAAGTCAATTCAAAATTCTTTTTATATTAGTAAAGCTCAATTAAAGACCCTAACGTTAACAAATTTGTGTTAAAGACGAAAGTTTGGTACCAAAGCCTCATGAACCAAACTTTCCAACAGTTGCTCCTTTAATGAAAGACGAAAGTTTATCCGTGACACCATCAGGACGATTATGGCCGCCGCCATGAACCACCGGAGGAGGCATGTATGCAAAACAAGCCATTGGTGATGACTGTGTGTTGGACGAAAGCCATATTGATGAGTAATATTACTTGGATATTGATAATATTGAAGAAAAGAAGAGGGTGGAGATTGATAATTAATTTGGTAGGATGGGTATGAATTATAAGAACCATGTGGATTTTGTAGTACCATCACTGGTGGAAGGATCATGAGCAAGAGATGGTGGTGCATATAAAAATACTTTTTGTGTATGCTGGGAATCCATTGATGGAGAGAGATGTGGATGAAAGTGGAGGTGCTTTGAATTATCCGGCTTCTTACTCTCCAAGGACAGCCTAAAGACGAATATATATATATATATATATATATATATATATATGTAAGTGCATGCGTAGTGGGGGATGAGCGCTATTATCCGACGCCTTTAACAAACATCACTTATATATATTTTTTGATACTATAATAATAAGGTGATTTCAAAATAATTTTTTTTAGTAATACGTGTTATTTGCACTAATATTTAAAAAGGACGATATTACAAGATTGTAAATAAAAATATACATATCAATTAAATCAACTAGTTATTGTAATTTTCTAAATAATTATCAGATGTATATACCCATCGGATATATTTTCTACGTATATAATATATATATATGTACATATTAAATTGCAATATAAATAGTATACATCGTGTACATGCAAAAGGAAGTGGACATAAAGTTGGTGATAATTCTCAAAACGGCAATTCTTCTCCATTTTATGTCGCAAGAAGAGAGAGAGAGAGAGAGAGAGAGAGAGGAAAAAACATTATTTTAATATTCCTTCAATTTTCCACCGTTACTTGTAACGTTATTGTTTGAATGATTATCAATTAACTAGTGGTCCACACATTATTGTTCGATCCGTTTCATGCATGCATATTGCAATTTGCAATTTGCAATTTGCATATCCATGATATTAGTGATGATAATGAACCCAATTATTTTATATGTGACCTTACTCTTTTCCACGCATATGCATGCCCTACTAGCATCCTTTGGTATTTTACATGTGGTCCTCAACAGTTTTATAAAGCGGCATGCCTATACAGTGCCCGTACTTTCGGCTGAAAAGAGATAAGAGAATGAATTACACCCTTTGTTTGATATATATATATATATATATTTATATATATTTATAGAACTTGAGAATGGGGTTCGAACTACATATTTTCAACTGAAATCATGTGCGGTATTACTGTTAGCCTGTATCTGCAACCACATTACACCATTTGTTCAAAGGTACGCATCTTGAAAAAAAAAAAAGGACATTCTTTGTTCCCTCTCACAATTTATAAAATATACTAGTTGTATTGTACGTGCTTTGTACATGTAGAATAGACAAACAAAACAAACAAAATTAAAAATAAAAAAAATATAAATTTTATAAAGTTCTTTAAAAAATAATTTTAATTTGAAATTGCAATTGCAATGTGACGGGTCTAAAAACTTAATTTTTTACTTGAAATTGCTGGGGAAAAAAAAGATATGATCATGAAAAGACAAAACAACTTAATCAAATTTTTGAATAATATTGCAAGGAACTTCACTATTTTAATATAGTTATAGATATATATTGAAAATTATAGTATATAGATCATTTAAAAAAATGAATGATTGCATGTATAACTTTGCGATAATATCATACATGATTTTCATTTAAAAGTGTATAATTTGAATCCCTAACCTCAAGTTCAAAAATAAAAAATTAAAGTAAATAGCAGTTTTTAAAATATTTGAGGTAAATAATATATTTGTTAGTGAATAATTTATTTATGAAACTAATGTACAAGGAAAATCATTTATTTACTCTTTCGTATATTATTTACTGTAAAAATATTTACCTAAAGTATTTTAAAATATTTATTTAAAAAAATTTAAAATATGTTATTTGCTTTTTTTTTAATTAGATTCGCAAAAGTATTATTTAGCTTACGTTTGGTTTACCGGTCGAAGTTGAAATTTTTAAGTTAGAGTTGGTTGACTTTTCAAAAACTAATTATAAGTTTGTTGATTTTTTTAGAAAAAGACAAAAATTGAAATTAAAAAATATAATTTAATTGGAGTTAAACTTGAACGCCAAATTAAGCCATGTCAACACCGTTTAGTGTTCATGGGCTCAACTGAAACCAACGTTTTCATTGAAACACTCGTTTTTATATATTCTCGTTTAATATATTGTTTCCGACTTTTGTTTTTATGTTTCCTCCAAAAATTTTTCATTTTAAAATTTGCTTTTTTTATTGTTAATTTTTCAATTTATTTTAAGTTTTAATATGTCTGACTTGACTATTTTTCTTCCAATCCTTTAAAATATTAATATTCTTTTTGAATGAAAGGATGGATAGAGAAATCAATACATGCACGAAGGTATATTAAGTGAATCGGCACACCTCTTTAACACTTTTATCATATATATATATATATATATATATATATCCTATGATAAATTCACTGCTCAAATTTAATAATAAAAAAAAGGCTCAAATTTATTACTAAAAAGAAAAAAGCAATTATAAAGATAAAATCCAGAATCACTTACACAGATGCAAGTAAAATAAATTTGACGAATTCTATTTAAGTCTTGATCTACTACTTCTGAAAACAGAAAGGATTTCTCGTTGAAAACTTTGACATAAAATTCAAGTGGAAAACCCACAAAAAGAAAAAAGAGATCTAAATGAACAAAGGAGACAATAGAATTTCTAGGACAAAAATCGAAATGCTGGTAGTTCTATCATATCTTTCCCTAGACTTGTTAATTGTGTCATGTCATGTCGGCATGAATCATAATCAGTTAGGTCCATGCGTGATTCATGTTGTGTTGGGCTTGGTTTGTTAAAGTTTAGTGTCGTATTTGAGCTAGTCTAAGATTAAAATCCTTAGACCACACATGATCCGTTGGCCCAGACGCATTTCGTACTCGTACCGTGTCACGTTCGTGCCTTTTATTTTGTGTAGCCTAATAAGATTATGGGCTAGCCCAATGAATTATTACAACATTTTAAAAAAAAAATTTTACTAAAAAAAAAAAAAACTAGCACTTTTTGAATGAAAAATAATGCTGTTACAGAAACAATTTTACGTTTAATTATTAAAAAAAACTTGATGCTATCGAAAGTCACTAGCTAACTTGAACATATCTAACTTCATTTTATTAGAATAATATGTGTTAGATTGTTGAGATTCTAATGAAAGGAATTAATTAATGTAAATATTTTCTAGGTCAAATGAATTAACTATAAATTGAGTACCTTCACCACAGCAGCATAAAAATCTGGAACACTAAACCACAAAGTTTGAGTATTCAAATGCAATCCTTTAAAAGCCGACTTGTCTTCTACCAGATTTCCTTCCTTGTAATATGAGAAATTTGATACTCTATGGAAGCCAGATATTCGAGAGTAATAAGCAACCGAGCTTTATATTTCCATGGGACAATTTTGCTCCTACAACGAACTAACTTTACTACATAAGTAGAGTCACATTCGAATTAAAGATTTTTTTCAACCAAAAATTTTAGCGGAAAAAGTGGAGCGAATCACCCCTATTAATTCTGCTTCATAAGCAAAAACAATACCCAAAGGAATAGCAAAACCCTTACAAAAATCCTTTGTAAATTTGGAACACCACCACATATTATCTGTTCCGGACTCCCGTTTTTTTTTTTTTTTTTTTATATGTAAGCATCTCATATGCACCCCTCCTATATCAACTAACTTATTACTAATTTTTTACCGCAGTCAAAGATCGAATCTTGAACTTATGGCTCCTAGGCCCCAAACACCCCCTTCCCTCACCATTGAGCTAGCCCCGATGGCTTTTTCCGGACTCCCATTTGCTGATCTATCTTTATAGATTTTTATCTAGTTTTGCAAATTAAGGTGGAACCACCCATGAACAGTCATGACATTGGGAGCTGTTCTATGTTTCCCCTGAATGTTTTGTTTGCATAGAATGGTGAGATCATTAACAGAATTGCTCCTACTGCCAAAATCCAATCCGTAAGCTTCCTTGGGGCAAGTGAGAATGGTAGAGATGAGCACAAAATTTGGAAATCTGACCTCTTGGAAGATGATTTTATTCCGAACCAAATGGATAAATGAATTTCGGTTAAAAAAAAAAAAGTTAATACTTATTATTGATAAATCAAACCTTAAACAGAGTGAAAATGGAGTAAAATTTTTGTGAATGGAAGAGAGAGTAGGGGCGAGGGAAGGTGGGAGAGGAACAGACAGAAAATGGAGAATCGGTGGAGAAATGGGAAAGGAAGTTGGCGAATGGGTATTTACACCAACTTTCTTGACATGGGCTGTGTTTGGAAACTTTTATTTATTTATTTTTTTGCCGAATTTATTTCGGGGTTAAATTAAAATTTAAGCACTTGGCACTGGTAGAAAAAGAGGACTCCAGAGAGAGAAATATTACTTATTTTTTGTAAAGAATGGGGATCTATTAACATCTCTATTTTTTTCCCACTCACTTTCTAAAATCATCAACAAATTAAGTTTAGAATAAAAAAATTACTCTTTTCACCCTTTAATTTTCCCAAAAAATTCACATAACTAAATTATTTGTCTTTATTCTTTCTCTACATACTAAATATAAACCTTTGCATAGTTTTTTTTAAGATGTTTTGTTTTATTTTTATTTTCTTTTATTTCTCGTGAGATGTCTTTTTTCGGTTTTTCTTTTTAGATATTAAAAAAAATTCTTCATTAGTTTATATGTTGAGATAAAAATCTATGAATTTATTATATGGTACACTTCTTTTTGAGACGATATAAACTTGAGGATAATATAATGATGAAGCTGAGTATTCCACAAGCATGGTTGAAATAGTTATGAATTTAGTTAATACTTTAATTAGATAATTAGAAAAAGCTTATAATTCAGAGTTTGCATGAATTTCTAATTATTTCTCTCAATTATTTATAAAATGAATAATCAATCAACTCAATATATTTGATTATATATCCACATCCTAAATACGTGTTTTCCATTTGCTAGCTATTTCTTAGAAACCAAAAAACTAGTTATGACATGGAACTACAAAAACTATTGAAAAATAAGAATGATAACAAGCAAAAATAAAATAATCTTCTCTTAAAAAAATTCTCACGAAAATAAATTAAAAAATAACAACAAAATATAACTTTTTTTTTAAGTAAGGAAAAAAATATATGGGGATTTAGAATTTAATGGGACGAGTAAAAAATTAAGAGAAATTGTACTAAATAGTTCATGAATTCTTTAAAAGGTGACGATTTGGTCCCTGTTTTATTTTTTTTAGTCGAGACGACTCTGTACTCCTATTTTCTTGGTCATTTTAGTCTTTTCCGTCTGGTTTCGTTAAAAAAACTCATGGAATGGTCACATGAGAAGCCCTTTTTGTGTTTTTTGAAGGAAAAAATCCCTAAAAAGATGAAAATACCATTGTTCATATCAATTAAAAAAATTAAAGAAAGAGAGAGAGAAAGAAAGATGAATTCAAAAGTCAAACCTAGCTCCTCCGCTTCTCTTTCTCCTCCCTTCTCTCCCTCTCTCCAATAGGTCTGACGCCGGAACACCCCAGATTCAACGCCAGATGCCAAAGGCCATCTCTCTTTCTCGCTCTCCCCTCCCATCCCATTCCCCAATAGATCCGACGCCGAATGCCCCCAGCGTGATGAACCCAGGTCCCCTTGCGTCCTTTGACGTTCGAACCGAATCCCCCCATCCCCCCCCCCTCGGCGCTATGAATGACGAACCTAGGCAGCTCATGCCCCTCGACTAAGATTCGAACCAGATTCCCCGATCCCCTCCCCCCCGGCGTGACGTACGATGAACCAGGCCCCCTTATAAAGATTCGGACTAGATCCCACTCATCCCCCCCCCCCCCCCCCCCCCCCCCGCGGCGTGACGAACAACGAACCCATGCTGCCCACGCCCACTGACGAAGATTGGTCTCTGGTGTGCCACCGCCTAACCCTCGTAGACATTCGAGAGAGAGAGAGAGAGAGAGAGATTTAGGGTTTTTTTATTATTTTTGTTTTTGAGTTTTTTTTTTAATTTTTGTTAAATGAAATTTATTATTAGATTACTAAAATATCCTCCTAAGTTAGATCACATACATGCACATGATGCATTCCGTTAGAAATTTAACTGATTTAGATAGAAAGGACTAAAATAGCCAAGAAAATAAAAAAAAATAAAGACCAAATCGTCACATTCTAAAGAATTCATGGACTATTTGGGTCAATTATTCAATAATTAATTTATAAGGCCTTTTTGGAAAAATTAAAGGGTGGAACAAGTAATTTTTTTAATTATGAAATTAATATGATAAATAATTTTAAAATGAATGAGAAAAGTAAAATGAGAAGTGTCAATAGACCCATCATTTTTCTAAATAGGGTGGTATTTGTTTGTTGAGGTACGGGTCTTTTTTATAGGCTTGTATCATAAAATTAACCCATTATACCGCTAACTGAGGAAACCACTCTCCTAGGAATATCTGACCAATTGATTGATTGATTGATTTATTTAAATAAAGAAGATAAATCACCTCCAAAAAACGCAACGCTCTTTCCTATTGCTACTTCAAACGTCATGGAACAGATTTTCCTACTTTGCAAGAATTAACACCACAAATATAAAATCAAATTCAATCTAGAGAAAGTCCCAATTAAAAATTACCCCCATAAGATCCAGTTCAAAAGGATTTAAAATGTCCAATAACAAACTTCGCAAAAACCTCAATAAGTCATGAAGACTCCCCCACATCCCCCAAGACTCGGAGAATCATTAGCTACGCTATCAGTATTGACTTCAATCCATCCCGGAATAGGGATTGAAGCATCAAGTACCAAACACGAGTACAGGCATAGGAATTGAAGCATAGTAGAATTCTTAAGAGAAATTTTATTTCTATTTACTTAAAACACGTGAACACAAGACAAATAAAATTACAAATCGACTATGAAAGTAGGGGAAATAATGATAATAATAATAATAAAGCACACGTAATAGATCAAATCAAGTGAAATAGATCCCAAATTGGAACAATCTATGCTTTAGATTATTGCAGCAAAATCTCCCTGACCACCTTGTCTAAATTTACAAATGAAGAGCCACCAGGTTCAATGGCTTCCTCGGCCTTTCTCTTCCACTCCAAGGCCTTCGTTCGCATCTCGTTCCCCTTCTTTCCATCCATCAACTCCCTCACAAGCTTCTCCACTTCATCTTGCTTCACATCATTATCAATCTCCATTCCAACACCCCATTCACCACACAAAAACCTACAATTGGTTTGTTGCTCCGCAAAGAACGGCCAACAAATGATGGGCAAGCCGGCGCTCAAGCTCTCGAGTATCGAGTTCCAACCACAGTGACTCAAGAACCCTCCTATCGAAGGGTGCCTCATAACCTGCTCCTGAGGACACCAACCCGCCATCATGCCCCTCTCTCTCGTCTCCTCCAGGAACTCTTGTGGAAGAATAGCCGAGTCTCCGATGACTAGATCCGGTCGGATTATCCACAGGAAGGGCTTCATGCTGTTTGCCAAACCCCAAGCGAACTCGACGAGTTGTTTTGGAGTCATGACCGTGATGCTTCCAAAATTGACAAAAACTACCGAATTCGGTTGCTTGGAGTTCAGCCATTCGAGGCATTCGAACTCTTCTTTCCAAAGATTGGAACCTACACGAGACAATTGACTGTTTTGTAGAGTCTTTTCGACGAGTAGGTGGAGAGGGCCTAGCGCGTAAAATCTAGGGAAAATGGAGGAGAGAGCTTCCAACACTTTGTTTTCCAACGGATCGAAAGAGTTCACCACTACGGCAGAGCCTCTGAAAGCTGCATCAACCTCACCCAGAGCGAAGTCTAGCATGAAATCATTTGGATTTGTTGTGCGAGCGAAGCTCGGAAGATCTCTCAGACGAATGTCTTTCATGCCTGGAATCCAATCTATGATGGTGTCTAAATAACCATTTTCTAAATAGCTCTCATCTGCAAAAATGATCATGTATGTATATTAATGACGATTAGTAATAATAAGAAGAAAGATGATGATGAAAAGGACGGCATAAACTTAAATGTGTCTTGTTGATGTTGTGTTAAAATATTTATTAGTGTCTAGAAACAAATATTATTAACTTTAACTATATATTATATGTAATCAAATAATTATTTTGTACGTTAAAGTCCTTTTTATTTCTTCATGGGATTATTGATAATTAAAAAGAAAACGTAGATTTAATTAATAACCTTTAACTATGTATATTAAGAAGACAATTAGCAGAACAAATGAATTGAACAAGTTAGTGAGGCTATAAGTGAATAATACGAAAGAAAACAATCGATTTTCTAAGCGCTATAAATGAGAAGGGAGTCAAGTGGGAAAAAAAAAAAAAAAAAAAAAAAAAATCGTTCAACTATTATTAGGGTATCCTTGAATCCTTGATGGTAACTGTCCTCTCTACACATTTTATATATACTAGCCACCCCCCTTCTGATCCATTCAATTCTGCAAGCAGGGAGATCAAGAGCTAAGCGCCCGGCCAGGCCACCTCGAATGGCGTGAACCGCATGCGGGGGAGACCCGCGCGCTGCCTTTTCGTCAGCCAACCCTTGAGAAGAAGACTTGCTCTAGATCTTAATTTTCTTCTGCTCAGGTGGTGACTACTTTACAGGAAAGGGAAGCAGCCGAAATCAGTAAGACAACGAAACTTGAAAATGTTGGAACATGCGCGGTGCATGTGAAATCGGATAAAAATATGTATATTGTTTTAATGGTATAAGAAGTCGAAGAAAAACTTCTAAGAAAGTATGAGAAGAATTTAAAAAATCAAAAGTAGAAAACAACAAGGGAAACAAAAATAAATTAAAAAAAAGGGTCAAAACTCCTTTACGAAACTCCCAGTAAAAAAGGTTGAAACTCCTTATGAAACTCCAATAAAAAAAAAAATGAACGAAACTCTTTTAACTAGGTTAAAGAAATGGGAAATGGGACGGAAACTCCCTTACAAGACTCCAAAAAAAAAAATTTTGAACGAAACCCCTTTTAACTTGGTTAAGAAACCTCTTTATGAAACTTATATTCTCACTTTTAAATTTATTAAAGAGAAAAAGAGATAAATAGATAAAAAGATAAAAATTAAAGAAAAAGATAAAGTTAAAATCAATATAAAGATTAATGATTAAAGATTACAATAATCCGAAGATAATGATTAAAGATTGAAGTCATAAAAAAAATGTTAGCATACTTATGGATGGCCTGACTAGCAAAAATTATAGCCCAAAAAAGGAGGGAAAAAAAAACTTGTATATTCTTGAACCTTTTTCTTTTGTCGAAATTTGGGAGTTGGGGATTACTAAACTCATTATTTCAAAACAGATGAAAAAAAAAAAAAAAAAGTAAACAAACTTTTAAGAGATTTGGGTAACAAGAAAGAAAGATGGAAAGAGAACTTTGAAAAACAGAGCTAGTGGAGGCATTTTATAGGGTAATTTTTATAAATGGCCCCAAATTATATATTTTGTCTCATTTTGTGTCCTGACATTTAATTTTACATATCACACTTTTCCGGACTTTTTTATTGTTAAGCCAATGATCCTTCTAGCAATATTCTGTAAAAAGTAAAAATAAAAAATACACAGAGTTTAACACGTTTTGATCACATGAGGTTTATTTATGGTTGAAGTCATAATTTAATATTTTTTGAAAGGAAATTGTATCTCCATGAGATTTATTCTAAAGGTAAACTGTATTTTCATTAAATATATAGGGAAATGAGAGACTGTTTCGAGGTACAGTTTTCCTAAAAAGATACGTTTAATTACAATTTTAGATTTAATAAAACTCATGTAACTTGAATGTATTCAATTTCCATTTAGTTTTGACGAAATACCGACACAAGGACCATTTATGTGACAGTAAAAATTTCCAGATAATATAAGGTGTAAAACTAAAAAGTAAGAACCAATATAAGACTATGTATATAATTTAGAGACTATTTGTAAAAACCCTACTTTATATTTTGATATATAGATGACAATAATCACCAAGGACGCTTTCCTAAAGTACAATCAAACTCACAACAGAATTAAATTATATAAAATAAATGTAACGTATAACATGTTCCGTACCTTTTAGTGGTATAAGGCCTTTCTCAATAAGCTTCCGGAATTGTATGTACGCCATGAAGCCACAAGCACTCATAGTCCAAAAAAGCACAATCGGCACACCAAGCTCCTTCGCAGCTTTGACAGTGAACGACATGTTCCCATCGGAAACGACACAGCTAACCGGCGGAACGTGGGCGGAGCTGCTCTTATTAAGCTTGGAAAGCAGATTCCGAAACGGATCCAAGCAGTTCTTTCTGGTGGATTCACAGAGGGACGGGATGTCCTGCGTAGCATCCGCATTTTGAAGGGGATCACTCGGCGGAAGGCCGTCGGGGATCGATTCGAAGCGGAAGTCGGGCAAGCCGTCGATAGAGTTCGGGCCTCGGGATTTGAGCAGACGCTTGACGTTGTACTCGGTGTGGACAAAGGTAATGTGAAAGCCTCTGTGGTGAAGAAGTTTGGCTAATTTCAGCATTGGGTTTATGTGGCCTTGCGCCGGGTATGGAATACACACGGCATGAGGTTTGTTTGGTGCTTGTGGAGTAAAATCCATCTTCGGACGCTCACTGCAGTAGTGGAAATGTAAGTAAAGAATATATCCGCTTTATCCAGTTATATGGACAGAAGGAGGCCAACTATATCTAGGTTGAACCCAACCATGTATAGTTAGGCCCTGTTTCGGGTCATTTTTGGAAACACCTTTCCAAACTTTTTTTTTTTTTTTTTTTATCATTTTCCTTCAATTTTACTATTTACTTTTCTAAATATTAAAAAAAAATTAAATTTAAAAATTTATAATTTTAGATAATTTTTTTTTTCAAATTACATAAAATTTCGAGATGAACGAAACAACATCCATGTAGCTAATTTTTTTCTAAACACATTTCAAGTTTTTACATTTTTTTTTTTTCAATTTATTTTCATCAAACACATATTTTCAAAACTCAAACCATCTCTAACCTGTAAAACACATTCTCCAAACGTAACCTCAAATGAATCCTTAGTAAAGGTTGCCGTACAACTAATTTATGTATATCCGTACTTTGCTTAACAATTGGAAATAAATTAATAATACGTCCGTCTCAGTTCAAAAATAAAATAAAATAAAAATCCGTGAGATTTTTTTTCAAAGTAAAAAAAATAGATCGATGATGTCTTCACGTTTCTGAACCAATGTTATTGTAGGAATCTACTAGTAAATAGGTGGAACAAAAGTGGTCCATACTTTCTCGTCTAACATCCAGAGGTCCGAAGTAACTAGGACCCTGTCTAACTTGATAGGCGATTGTAGAGGCATAATTGTAGTCTCATAATGAACAATGGGATTTGATCTTTGAATGCTAAATAAGAGAGTCTTGATATGTCATAATCTTACTGCTATGTCACCACTACCAATAGTGCTAATTCGTGAGTGTTAAAGCAGTGATATACAAACTTTTTTTTTTTTTTTTTCCTCTTTTCTGCACAGGTATCCATAGAAGTTATCACATGGTTACAAACTTGCATATCATGAATTTTAATTAAAAAAAAATGAATTTTTTGAAGGAAAATAATATGTGACATGTATATGATTCGTTAATTAATGAAATGAATGATCATTTTCATCTTTTTTTAATGAAAATTTATTGAGTTTAAGATATTTAATTAAGTTTTAAGAAATAAAAATCCTTACTTAAGTTTTATGAGAATTGAAAATTGTGAATTAATACTGTTTCAAATCATTTGGGTTAACAGAGATTAAAAATAAATAAATAAATAAATCCATTCATGCCCTTAAATAATGACTATAGTCAATTAATCATGTTTCAATTTCCATCAAAATATTAAGTTACTCATCAATATGGTATAAATTGTTACAGATTTATAAGTTCAAGATATACGAATTGCTAAAATTAAAATTTTAAAATTTGAACAGCAACTGTGCTACAAGTTCGTCGGACACTAATGTAATTTAGTCCTCCGAACTATGATCTCCATAATTTATAAACCTTAAAAATCTGATCAATCAAAGAATTTCGCATTGGTCCTTTCATCCTAAAATCCATAAAATTTGGAAGGAATCATCATGTGATCGTTGATGGTTATGAAATCACAAATTTCAGCGGAATGAGATTTTAAATTTTTTTCCCATTAAATGGATTCTTTTCATAAGTGTCGTAGTAAATAGTTGGACAATTATTTATTCTAGCATTTTTGGCAAAAATTTTTAGATGGTCAAAGCGTTCCAAAACCTCTTTTGATTATGGAAGGGTATTCTAGACAAAATATGCATAAATAATTTTATAAAGAAAAGGAACAAAATGTGCATTCTCTACCCGAGCTCGTAACGATACGAGAGTCACATTGTTGATTTTGCCAAGTTTTTAGTCGTTTTTTTTACTTTTGTGATGTAAATGACAATCGTACGTGTGACTTTTTGATAAATCAGCATCTGCTTTATAACGTTTTGAAATCTAAAGCCAAAAATGGGACAAGGAATATAATTTAAGGACTAAACTAAAATTAATACTTCAATACGTTCTAAACCAAGACAGACTAAAGACCAATCAAGACAAACTTTTTTTTTTTCTTCCTATTTTACCTTAAAAAACTTCATTTTTTCCCTCATTTTTCCAATTAAAAATTAATTTTCATGTTAATCACTCTAAAAACTTTATCTTTCAATTAACACGACTACTAAAACAATAGACTTATTAACTCCGTCGCTGATCTTAAGCTCATTCTTTTCTTCTTCAGCAAAGAAAGAGTTAAAATTAAAAAAAAAAAAAAAAAAGAAAAAAAAAGCTCATTATTTTCTTTTAATTATTTTTCTGCACATGATGAATTTCTTGATTGGAATCATAAATATGAGCAGTACTGGTGGATGAAAGGAGTTAGTGACCATAACTAGCTATAGAGTCCGTACCGTATAGTTCAGTGGATTTTGGTAAAGAATTAATACGTAGAGCAACCAACTCACCAACTCAACTTTAAAATAATTAATTATTTTGGGTAAATAACTAAAAAACAAATTAACTCAATATGACAAATATACACATAATTCGTAGAAGCACTGAATAAATAGTTGGCCTCTTTATTGGTCAGGCGGTCTATTTACTAAATTTTTTTAGATATTAATATAAAGGATGAATATCACTGATAAATATAATACTTAAATCACCTAATTGATATAAAATAACACAAATCATGTTATTAGTGACATATGAAATGCGTATAGTATAAAAGTCAATATAAATATAAATTTATATTAGTTTTATTTGTTCGAAATTAATTTAGATTTGAAAAGATATATATAAAAATGAAATGTAGTATATAAGATTGCGATGGAGTTCACTTATTGTTTCAGTACGAGTGTATATTAAAATATATAAAATTTTAAAAGAATTCATATATAAATAATAAATTTTTAACGGGGTAGGATGAGAAAAAATAATGTTTTTAAAGATAAAATAAAAAAAAAAAGTTTAATAAAAGCGGAAGTCCCGCCAAATCATTGATGACTGTCCGGCAACATACACTAGCAACATACGACAGAGAAATGAAATGCAGTGTTTAAAATCTAATTTGTTACTTCAACTGTATAATAGTCTGCTGGGTTGGAGTTATACATTTATACACCTAAGAATTTACTACTTTGGTACGTACGTCGGTACGTGTTTTAGGTATTTAACTCTTTGATGCAATCGTCTTACAGTCACTCATAAAATGCACAAAGTGGTTATTATTATTACTTTTTTTAATCCTAGGAATTGCTCGAAATGATCCAAAGGATGGGCTTGTACATCGACGAGCAAAAATTCGTCATTGTAATTCACAATCATGAGCAGATTCAATATTTGAATTCAGGAGATTCAAATAAAGAAAAAATTTATAAAAAAATTAACGAAAAATTATAACATTTCTTAATAACAATATTTGTTCTGAGACAATTTCAAGTTTATTAAAGATAAAGATAAGTACAGATTTATATAAAGTTAAAATTAACCTCGTAAAATTAAAAAGGGAAATTCTACAATGGATTAAGCCTATTTTACTAATGAACAGGGTAAAAGTTTTTAGCAATTGAATTATCTTTTGACAACTCAGATTAAAAAGATGCATGAAACAAGTGTGGGATTTTTACACCAGATTACATGTGAAAAAAAAATAGAAAACAAAGAAAAAACTCATAAAAAAATCGATAGAATATAAATATTCTAATAGACTATCAAAAATATACTACCAGAATACTTTATGGCGACCGGAGATCGACTTCGACAATAGACGACCACATTAGATACCAAAAATATTATGATATATTACCAAAAGTATTCTACCAGAATACCTCTTTAGTTGGCCAGAGGTAATTTTTAAAAAGTCATATTAAGTCATCAAAGATGGGCAATATTCCTGAGGTGTTCTCAAAACAATCCTTAAAATCAGCCCAAAATGTACCTTACACGGCCAAAATCTCAAAACCACAACAAAAAATAAATAAAAAATAAAAAAAGAACTCCATCAAGAGAGGGCCCAAAAGCCCAAAACAGTAAAAAGAAAGACCCACTAGGGGTAATTATGGGTATGGCCACCAATGGGATCTAAGAGGCCGACCTGTGACAGATATATTCAAAGCTTACTTAGTAAAATAGAAAAAAGGTGATAGGCATAAGAATAAGTAATTAATTATTAATTAATTATAAATAAAGGTTTACTCTTTAAAATATTAACCAATTAATTAATAACTCAAAATAATGGAATCATCCACTAAGAAATCTATAATCAATATTAATTATTAATTAAAGAATAAAAGGAATGATTAGTCAACTGTTACTAGCTGAAATAAAATGACCAAGAAAGAAGAAGAGAACAATTGATTATTAATTTATAGTTAATAATTAATTACGGCAGAGAAATGAATAAGGAATGATTAAATTATCTAATAAAGGATTAATAGTAAATTTGCAGCTAGCTATTAATTAAGGAAAAAATAAAGAAAATTAATTAGAAAACATCAAGTTTATGCGGTGATGAAATTTTAAAGAGACTCCAAATTGATAAAATGTTGCTTTTTAACAAAGCTGGCAGCATAAAACTCCGAACTAATTGTGAGATTGCTATTTAAACTAGGAAATAGAATCGATGCAGATACAAACCTCATCTACAACATGAAACCTTTTATGTTGATGAGAACATTTTCCTAAATGTCTTGGTGCGCATATGTTTGAACTGCATTATCCGTAATCGAAACATGATGATGATGCCTCTATGTAATGATATTTTAATAACTATTCATGAGCCATGTTTGTATTTGTTTTCTCTACCTAATTGTTCGACGCTAATGAAACAGAAAAGATAATTAAGTGTCATATGAACTTCCACTTAGACAAATACAATCATGATTGTTATTTTTTGTGACCTCGGATGTTATTGGAATATTGGGTAGCTCTCCAAATTTTTCATTGATCACACGCAACGGATACATATGATAGAGCCAGCATAATTGGACAGTTTACAAAATGTTTACACAACTTGCTTATAATGAAATCTGAATTTGCATTTGCTTTCAAAGTCTACGACTAAAACATCAATTTTGCACTGTATAGTTGAGAGGCTCTAACGAGGATGGAACTCTCTTCCCAATGGAGTAGATGAGAGTGTTTATTTTGAACAGGTACTATATATTAATGCAAAGCGTGTCTTGAACTTGTATACAAAGTTGTTAATTTACAGTTCATGCACTCAAATAATTAGCTATATAGAATATATATATATATATATATATCGCTTTCACCAAAGATGGCGAGTTATCGAAATGTTAGAAGTCTTGGTAGGCCTGAGCCGCCTTGCCGACTTCCAATTTTGAATCCATTTATGCTTTTCGACTTTGGGTCCACCGAGCAAGATCTTGCCATATAATTAGTATTAAGTTCGATGTTGTTTATTTATTTGGGGAATTATACAAGATCTTTTATTTGTTTATATTTATATATTATATCTGTCATGCATTAGTACTAAGGCCTATTGTTTAGTATCTAATGTTGAAATAACATAACCAAAACAAAAAAATAACTTATAATTTCCGAGGATAATGGCAGAGTATACGTCTTAGACACCATTAATACCAATTGTGGCACTTGCTTTCTTATTAGTATTATTTTTTTTTTAATCTAGCGTAATTCCCCAAGTTTCCAGCCAGATGCTTTTAATTTCTCTTATTTAAAATTGATGTATGTAAATATTATTTTTTTCAAAATTAACTAGAGTAAATAGCATAATTTTAAAATTTTAAAATAAAAAATAAATAGTAAATTTGTTAGATAAGTTGTCATTTTGGATGAAGTAAATAAATCATTTATCGTAACTAGCAAATTTAGGACAATTTACTCTAAAATAATTTAAAAACCAGCAATTTACTCAAGTAATTTATTGCAATTTACTTCATTCTCGTTCTTTTAAATTTTAGGTTATTTTAGGTTTTTTTTTTTTGAGGATATGCCTATCACCATGATTTGGAAAGCCCTGTATTGGACCAGAAAAGATTAATTATTGGAATATAAAATGCATGCATGGAAAGAGCAAGATAACCATGAACATTTTTTTTTTTTTTTTTTTTTTAAAGGGGGAACATGAACCAATTAAGTCTTTTCTAATTCTTACCTAAAGAACAGTGCTGCTCTTTGATTGATTCGTTGACATTGAATCTTGACATATGAAATCATCACAATTTAACTACTAGATCCTACTATGCATGAACCATTTAATTAATAATATATATGCGCACAAGTGTTTTGACTTTCAAAACTCATCAATAATGTGACCGTAATAATAGACATTGCTTAACAAAGCTAAGCTTGGACAGCTTACTACAGAATATATATATATATATATATATATATGTGTGTGTGTGTGTGTGTGTGTGTGTGTTGTATGTAAGCTCTACTGTTCTTTTAAAACTAATTAGAGTTTTTCCCTTAAAAAAAAAAAAAAAATTAGAGTTTCCAGCACTTATATAATTACTAGCTGGAACGCACTCTAAGCGTGCAAAATAGTATATTGTATAAATGATGAAAGAATTTAGAAACACAATAAAACAAAAAAAAAAAAAAAACAAAAGAAACAAAAAACAAAAAACAAAAAAAAAATGGTAAAAATAAAACAAGACCGAAACTCCCTTGTAAAATTTTAAAAAAAAAAAAAAAAAAAAAAACTCAAAAGTTCAAAAAAAACCTTAGATGAAATTCTTTTTAATTAGATTAAAAAATGAGACGAAACTCCCCTATGAAACTTCAAAAAGATTGCAAAGAAATTTATTCTTATTTTTAATTGTATGATAGATAATAGTTAAATAATATATATCTCCTTATCTTTGTGTAATTTGGTCTTTACATCCCTAATCCTCGAATTATATAAATAACTCCAAACATTAATGGCAGTTAAATTTTAAGGTATTATACGTCTACTTTAGAAACTATATATATATATATATATATATATATTGTCAAAATCATTTTTCAAGGATTAAGTGCCAAACAAGAACTTTAGAGGGCCCAAGGGCAAAAATAATAACATTTGCACTATTGTCAAAAATTTTATTCTATAATTGAAATATAGATTTAAATTTTTTTTTTAATATTTCAAAAATGTTCCAATTCAACTTAAATTTTTCTCTATTTCAAAATTGCAAAAAACTCTTTTTTTTTTTATTTAAATACCAAACACCAATCCAAAAAAATTCTCAATTTAACTTAGAATCTTTACGAAACCAACTTTTCAAATCTATGTTCTAAACACACAAGCTTAAGTACTTAGTTTTCAATTTAAAGTAGAGTTTATTGCTTCTGTTTTGTACATTAAAGGGCTAACGTAAAACGACAAGAAGTTCAAGATACGATAATTACTAAATTAAAAAGCCCAAATTAATTAATTCGTCGTATAACAAGTAGCTAGGCCTGAAGTTAATTTTATGACGTTGTAACCTGAGATGAAAGGATCTTAGAGATATATCATATTTCTACAAGACAATATATCATTAAATCCAAAAATTTTAAGTTAAAAATGATGTACTTCTTCTTTATGGAAATATTTCGATGTTATATATATATACACACACATATTTATATCTAATAGTATATCCTATTGGTATTTGTATAATTAATATTGAAATCCTAATCTTTTTGGTCGTAAATATAATAAAGACACTGTGTTTAATCAAATTATGTTATTCTGTACATGTTAGACGAAATTCTTATTTAGAAGCAAAAAAATGATAATTAAATACGTCAACTTCCCGTAGAAAATTAAATAAAAATTGTCTGGGAGTTGATTTGATCATGCATCACTTTCAAGTCACTCTCATTGTGCTTTGTTTTATTTTATTTTAGGATGAAGATATTGATTGTTACTTCAAGTTGGTTTGGCTTTTGAAATATCAATGATTTTGCACCCATTAGTCGTATTATTTTGAGTTCTTTTAATTTTTTTATATATATTTTTTTAAAGTAGAATAGTAGTATTTCGGTCTTTGTCTTTCACGCGCCCGTTATTTTTGAACAAGAACGTTGAAATGGTAAAGATTTACAAAGAAAACAATGAATTAAATGGCATCAAACTGTCATTCAAAAAAATAAAAAATAAGTACAATACAACAAAACAAATATATATTTTATAGTCAACCCTTATTATGTTCTTTTGCTGCTCCAGTAGTTTGGTAATTTTTCTCCCGGGAACTTGGAAGAACTGGACCTTACCTGTAGTATTTTTATTACTATATCTCTATGCATATGGTTGCTTCACGTGTTCGTTTCATGCCTAGTCCTCTTAGTGCATGTTTAATTACTAAACTGTAATACCTTCTTAAAAATAAAATTAAAAAAAAAAAAGAAAAAAAAAACAAGTAATAATATATGCAGGCTATTTTGTACAGACACCCTCTGAAATTTGTAAATTTGGAAGTTTAATGGTTAAAATTTTTTTTTTCTTAACTTCTGATTTTTGATATTATCAGTTCTTCTTACTCAAATTCATTAAAATTTGGGTGGTTTTTTTTGCACATGACTTACATATTATAGTCCAGAAAGGTTATTGTTGATCATTTTCACATAATATCAATGTAATTTTCTTTTTAAATTTTAGATTCAAGTTCAATTTATAATTGAATTAGGTTCAAGTTTTCAAAAATATCTGTAGTGAAATTAAGTAAACATGATTAGTAATGTCCTTCCTAGACTATATTATTATGCAAGTCATATGCAAAAACCGTCTAAATTTTAATAAATTTGAGTAAAAAATACTAGCAACATCAAAAATTATTAGTTCAGGTGATTGATTACCAAAAACATTCAAAGACTAAATTTTCAAATTCGAAAAGTTCATGGGTATCTTTATATATATATATATATATAAAGCCTAATATATAAAGAAAAAGGTAATGATCAGTTTTAAAAAAACAATAAAAGAAGGGTGTTTTTGATTTTCTATCTACAGATTTTACTTATATAGTAGAAATAGAAATAAGAACTTGTAATCCAATATCTTCTATAAAAGTAAGCACAAAGTTAAGTGATCAGTTGTATCATGAATTTATAGAGGGTTAACAAATAAAGTGATAATAAACGTAAATAACATATTTACAAAAGTTAAGAAAATAAGTAGCATATTTACAAAAAAAAAAAGAAAAAAAAGATAAATATTAGGAATAACATATTCATGTACTTTTCTTTAAGCATAAATCGTTAGAAATGGATGTAGGACGACATTCCTTAAATTATAAGGATCTTATCCAAGTTCTATTCGTAATTTTACAAGTAAAAACATGAATAAATATTCAATTTACTTTCCGTGCATGCTAAAATTTGTAATCCGAGCTTCAACTCAAGTGCTCAATTTTTATGGAAGAGCTGCAAAGTGCTCATTTCTCGGTGCCCCCACAAATCATGTTCCCTCAAAGAAATTTAAAACCAAGACACAAAATTTAGGGGGTTTAGATATTGTCTGAGAATCTGATGATAAGGCTCATTGTGTGCCCACACCATTTGCAGCTTGCAAAATCAAATAAAAGTTTCCTTTGTCTTTAAATACAGCAAAATCCGACTTCATCAACCTTTTTTTCTAAATGGGTCCAAACTACTTTTCTCTATTTGACTTTTGATCGGCTCAAAATTTGTTAAGGCAAAAAGCTTGACCTGTTTTTTGTTCATTAGCAAAACAACTTTATTGTAGCTGTTTCCACTTTTGAAATATTGAGTAGGTGAAAATTATTGTCATGACCACATGTTGATTACTAAGAGTAGTCTGTTAGATTACCAAAACTTTTGTTGCTAGAATACTCTGTGACGGTCGGAGACCGACGCTGATGATAGACCATCAATGGTCTTTGCTGACTCCGGTTGTCCTAGGCTACTATAGTAAATTACACCATATTATGTTTTTCACTAATCATAGATAATTTTGAAAAGACATTATATTGACTTTTGATTTATCTTATAAAAGTCAAAAATCCGAAAGCACTATAAATAAGATAATATTTAAGAGGTGTGATCTTCGAGGACAATCCTCGATATCACCCAAATACCTCAAAGAGTATATGGATCTGATCTTGGTTATTTGTGGAACATAATTTATGCTGTTATGACGGCTTCAGCATTTCACTGTGCGAAAGTAAACATGATGTTATGTCGAAGAGATGGAAAAAATCTATATGACTCGGATATCCTTTTTTTTTTTTTTTTTTTGCTCGAATATCCAGTTGAAAAATATTTTTGGAATCTAACACTCCTTGGAATTATACTGCTTGCCACTTTTTTCAATGACAGGTCCCTCACTCCATTGTCTTGTAGGCGTGATCGGTTTGAAGAGTTTAAATGTTTTGTCGGTCCACAACCACTCGAAGCCAAAATGTCTGGTTTAGCTTTCTTTGGTCTTCTATAATTCAATCTTCAACTTTTGTCTCCTTTTACCCTCGCATATTCTTTTCATTTTTTTATTATTTTTTTATTTTTTAGCACATCTCCTATTCTCGAAATCGTGCTAATCAGTAGTCAAAAATCCGTGGAACCGTATACAGTAACATTTTTGTTGTCCTGTATCTTGATTTCTCCTTTTCTTTTTTTTTTTTTTCAGGAAAAAAACACAGCAATTAGAGCCCTTCCAATACTTGAAAAGGTTTTCAATTTGTCCTTAATTACCCACTAACTTAATTAAAACTATGATTATACTAATGCATTATAGATGAGAAGCGGCTTTGTTAACAGTTTCTAATATATATATATATATATATATATATATTTTAGTTAACCTCAAACCACCTTTGTCTAATCAAATAAGTCTCAAGTGAAAATCTACATCCAACCCAATTAAACAACTCATTAAGTAAGAAGCATCAATCACAACCAAATATTCGAACACTTCTCTTAGCTATCGTAGAATTGTCTCTATAAATCTTTGACCTCTAAGTCTCTTTTAGTACCGACATACAAGCTATCACATAAATACACAAAAAAATAAGATGATTGATTATCCGTTTAATGAGATAAATTCAGTAATTAGCAAAATAGTAAATAATCACAATCACAGTAAAAATATATGAACAACATGTGTAACTGTTTAACATATGGTCAAAAATATAATGAGGGGAAAAATAATTCAAGGGGTTTAACTTCGAATTACAGATACAAAGAAGACTTGAACTCACAAAGCGCATCCACCTTTTTTGCAAGCTCTCCTGGTTGCACATATATATATATATATATATATATGTATGTATATATATATATATATAGCCTTGGTCCAACTGACATACTCTGACAAGACACTCTAACTTCAATTCCACAACTTACTCCCGGTAAAAAATTCATCTTGGCTCCATGAACCAAACTTCATATTGATAGCACAAACCGAGAGTGAGAGCAATGATAATGCAATTATTTTCTCTAATAATTTGAATTCAATTCAAATCATGCAGTAGTCAAAGATCAGAAAAGGATGTGTCCAAAGATAAGATCAATCAATTTCTGAATTATGCATATCACAACTGATTAGTACAAAATAAATCTCAATCAGCTAAGACATCAACCTCAAAAATGTTAAATTCGCACTGGATTTAAAATATCACAAGGCCCTTTTTTTTTATTTAAATAAAAAAAAGAAAGAAAAAAAGAATTAATTACAAAAATTTTCACTAAATTATAAATGTTGTGACACTTTACCCCCCAAATTTCAAAATGTAATATAACTCTCCCCCAACTTTAAAACCGTTATAGTTTTGCCCTACCATTAGTTGTTTTTTTTTTTTTTTAATTGACGGAAAAACTCATGTAGTGTACACATGATAAGAAAATTAAGGGCATTTTAATAAATTAAAAAAAAACAAAGGATTATTGTTTTAATGTATAAGCTTTTTTATTTATGAGTTTTATTTTTTATTTTTTTATTTTTTTAATGTTATTTCTTTTATTTCTTATAGTTTTAATCAAAAAACCTGAAATGTACATTGGAATAAAAGGTAAAATAATAACGGCGTATTTAATATCTCAACAATAATGCTTGAATGCTTGACATGTGTACTTTTCATTCATCAAAGTAATAGAACGATCAAACATATATATAGAATAAAGATCAGAGAGAACTAATGTTACGTTTTAAAATTCAATTAATAAAGTGTTACAAGGATTATAATTCAAGGAGAATTTTGGTAATTAATCTTAATAAATATCGATAACTAACATGAAAATGAAATTCCTAACAATCTCAAACCTAAGTCGTATGTAGCTAGGGTGGAGAAAAGAAAGAAGAAAGAATGGTCATTTGGATTTGGGCGAAAGGTGTATAGCTGGCTTCTACTAGGGGAAAGCAACATATTTGATTATTAAGATAATGATTTTTAGTTTTGTTTATAACCTTTCACATAATTTAACCAATCCAGATGGAAATGGACGTAGTACTATAATAATATAGCTTCCAGTTGGAGATCATTAAGACAGCATTTATTTATGTTGACCCTTTGATTAATTAACAATCTATATGCGAGGTTCCTAGAAGATTATGTTTTTTTTTTTTTTTTCCCTTAAAGTACCTTTTTTTTCCTTATGTATTTCGTCTAATTAATTAATAAATCTTAGTTGGGGTGGGTGTTATAGAAGTTTGAGAAAGAAATAATAATGATAAAAGAATTGAATGGTTCGAACTTCAATGAACATCACCAATCGTGCAACTTTGAGCTTATAAAAATTTTAATTATTCTCTTTCGTTGTAAAATGTGAACAAGCTCTCATGTTGAGAAAGAATTTAGCTTTAAATAATCAGTAATTACCAATCCATGCGCAGCATATATAATGCTATCTTATATATGGATTTCTGTATTAAGATAATGGTTGGTATATATAGCGGCGTCTACGTATGTTCAATGTCCCACTATATATATATATATATATATATATATTCTCATTAAAAACACACATTTCAGACTACAATATCTTAATCTTGATATATAATAATATACATATACATGGAGTGCTGCTGGGCGGCATCCTCCCTATATAAAGCATTTGTAACTTTTTATGATATATTATACTAATTTGGCGATTTTAATATAATATTTTTCATCTAATATCGTGAAAAGTTCTAAAATAAGAAGTCACTATGTTACTATGTCTAAATAAAAAGTTACATATAAATCAACTAGCTATTAAACGTTTCTAAATAGAAAATTATAAGTGCCGGATAATATTTAATATCGGATACAAGACCTTTCATTTGTGTGTGTAAATATATTTTTTCAGAAATAGGCAGATGAAGTTGATGTTTCAGGCTATGAATGTTCTAGGGTAGCTATAATATGATTACTAAACCCCGTTGTAAATCCATTTTTCAAATTTTTTTTTATAGTATTTTCTCTCATAAAAATTTAAATTATTTATTGTTTAAATTGTGGATTTGAATCTATGACCCACACGAACCATAATCGTAGTTTAAGAAGAAATGAAAAACAAAAGGACAAATTAATAATTAAAGAAAACAAAATCAAGAAACTAAAACAACTGAACACGAGCTTAAAGCTCGTAGCAAATAGATGAAGTACCACAAAAGGATGTTGTAAATGTTTTTTTGTAGTTGTGCCTTCTTTTTATTGGTAATTGATTGCACTGATTATGGAGGAAGCTAGAATTTTTATTAGAAGGGTTTGAGTTAAATAAAAATTTTAAATTAAGTATGTATTATAATTAGAATCAGAAAATTTTAGCGGAGTGGGGGCAAAGAACTAAAATTTTGACCAAATTTGAAGGCATAAATGAAATCTTTTAAAATAAGCCACTTCGGGTTGTAGTTGACTCCGTACCTAATTATAATATTGATCTTAAAATTATTAGCTATAACAACTTGTCTCCACATAAATTTTTAGTATCAATTTTTTGTTCTTAATTTGATCTCAAAATCGAATATGAACTTCTTAAATTCAATGGAAGTATTCACGTGTGTGTATTAATAACCATGTGATAATTAAAATTTTGGGTTAATTTCATTTTTGGTCCTTCAATTATAGATCGAACCTCATATTAGTCATCGAATTTAAAAACATCCTAAAACCAGTTATCGAACTATTACTTATCCCATAATAGTCATTCTCTCCAAAAGACTGCCAAAAACTTATTTTAATTAACATAGTTAGGGCTAAATTTCTCATTTTTTACATTTCAAATTTGAATTGTGGAAGTTGTAAATTCTCAATATACTTGTACTCTAACATTATCATGAAAAAATTAATATTGACTAAAACGCAGTTGATCTTCACGCGGTAATTACAGTTCAGTTTTATTCTTTACAGTATTTGGAGGGAATGATTAATATAGGACAAATTAATAGTTCGATGACTAGTTTTGAGACATTTTAAAGTTTAGGAGATTAAAATGAGATTGAATTCAAGGATTAAAAATGAAAGAACAATGCTAAGGATAATAAATTTAATTTAAATTTCTAAGTACCAACTTATATAGCAAGTGAGTTGTTTTTTTTTTTTTTTTTATAAATATTGGCAGACATGTAAAACATAATATCACATCAATTAATTATATTTATGAATGAAAAAATAATAACTCATCGTCACGTGAGTTGATAAACTCAAAAATAATTAGAATGAGAGTTAGTGACCTTATCACTACTCAAAATGAAATTAATCCTTAGAGTTTTGTGAAACACACATTTAGGTGAGATGCTTATGTTGTTATTCTTGTAAATCTTTCAAGTTATCACATGATTAACATCTTTGTTAAATTTCACAGCTACATCGCCAAATTTTTGGTCAAAGAATTTTCCTAAATTATCTCACTAGCTAGCTAGGCCGCTGTTAGTTAAGTACTATACACAAACCATATTGTAAAAGTTAAAAACTTAAAAGGACCACCCATATATTGGCCTTAATAATTTAAAACGAACACAAGTTTGAAGATAAAAATTTTTGCATGGTCCAAAATATCAATCAAACACAATTTTTCCAATAGCACCTAACTTTGTTGACCATGCCGTATTATTTGTGCCAAGAATATTTTTCCCATTTGTTGTCGGATTAACCCTGACCCGCGCCTTTTGGATTTTCTCAAACAATTCTTTGATTTTGGGTCACTGCCTAAACAGTTGTCTGAGTTCTGACTCTTTTGGAGTTACTTTGCCAAAGCGACTTTTGTGTCCTTAACAATCTTCAATTGCTTATCACAACCAAAAATAAATAAATAAATAAAAATTAAACAATAGTAACTAATAAGAATCCAGGAAAGTGGGTTATATTTTCTTTGGTAGCTGGACTCAGCTTACTCATCTAATGAAAGCACAGCTTTCTCTTAGGTAATGGTGATAGTAATCACTTGATCAAGTGGGATGATGTGAACATTCTACATCATTCAAATCCAATCATGGTGTAAGAAAAGTACTTCTTTTAAATTCAAATGGAGACGTTTTCTTTTCAGATAAATTGGTGTTGATAGGAATCAATACAGATGTGCACATTTTAACTAAGTCCATACCTTTTTAGCAAATTCATCATCTACCCATCTCATATGAAATTGATAATTAAAAGAAAATTGATATATATAATGAAGTTTGTTTAATGAAACAAAACCACTCAAAAAAAAAAAAAAAAGTAAACACAGAAACAAATACTAAATTATCATCTTATAGAATCTACCCAGAAAAGCCCAGTAGAATTATATAATATGTAAAGAAAAATTGTTAAACAATAAACATCATTACCAGCTAAATATATATGTTTTCCATCCTAAAAAATTTGTATTGATACCTTTTTAATCATTGTAAACAGCATATACTTAAAGTCTCTTCTGCATCCAGCCGTATGAAAGAAAGTCATATATGTACATGAGAGAAGAGGGAGTCGTTTGATTGGACGTCGATGTATGGCCAAACACTAGTTGCTAAGGCATCTTAGTTTCCTCTCCCTATCATATCTATGTAAAATATGTCCTTTATCATGTTCAAAATAAAAAATAAAATATTTCTTCTTCATTATTTAGTTCTTCTCTTTCCCTTTTTTTCTTTTTTTTTTTTTTTTTAACTCGTGGATGATATATTCAAACTCTATACCTTATCATGAAATCAAATATATAATTGTCATTACATTATACATGTAACTATTCTTTCACAAGATTTGATTAGCGGCTTTGTGCTTATATTATTTCAGTATATTATTAAATGTTTAAATATTAATTAATTAAAATCATGTACATCAATTGCAATAAATAAAAATATATTCAACAAACCAGCGAATAAAGATTTGGTGGTCGTACTACTTATAACAAGTGAGTAGTATTTTGAAGAGAAAGATAATTATTTATATTTTCCAAAAGCCTATATTAATTGGCCATATTAAACCTTAGGCTGCTTTCGAACAGCAAATAAATGACAAGAGGAGGATTATGAGTTAGTTCGCAGCTTAGCTGGCAATGATTCCTTCCATTACATGGTCCCAAATTTTTGCATTAATTACACGATTCAAATATGAATTTATCAATGTAAAGCGACCTTTGAAAAGAAAAAATAAAATAAAATAAAATCGAGAGGAAGTGGATAGGTCATGAGCAAACGTCCAAGCCAAATTGCAAGATTTTCAAATGTTCCTTCTTTTTTTTTTTTTTTTTTTTTTTTTTTTGGTTTCTATCGTGGTTTAATTTCTGAGACATTCTTTTTTTTTTTTTTTTTTTATAATTTTTATGTGTCACTATCTTAGAGTAAGTCATTGATAGGGCCAATTACATGATTGGTATACATCCGTTCGTGCATACAATGAATCATGCATGTTTCTCTCTCTGATTTTTCTCTCTCATGGAGTTATGACTGAAAGTCTAATGTGTTTGAACGCCAACTAAGATTTGTTCAATAACACAGTTGTATATTTGCAATATTTGGTTGAGAAATAGACGCAACGGCATAAAGTTAGATGAATGCTCAATTTTTCTTTTAATGAACAAGTTTAATATATGTAGCTTTCTTTTTTTCGCTTCTAATAACAGATCATTGATATCATCACACCTTCATTTTATCGTATGTAAAAACAAAAATCCCGGAACACAACAATAGAATAGAAAGAACCTGATATAATTTTACTCAAAAATTGAACCGAATTCCACTCACACTATCATAGATTTGATGCCACACAACTCTTAAGACCGTTGATTAAGGTTACTGGATATCGAATGTGGGGATAACTTTAGGGCTTGTTTGGGGGGAAGGTATTGTAGATGGAGTTTTGGAGATTGGAGATGAGTTGAGTTTAGGAAATGTACTATTGAGAAAAATTATGAACTGTTTAGAGTGAAAAATGTAAAAACTTGAAATTTGTTCAGAAAAAAGTACCAATATGGATATTATTTTGTTCATCTCGAAAGTTTATGCAATTTAAAAAAAAAAATCATCTCATTTTGACTTGCATATGTAAAGTTATGAACTTTAAAATGTTGAGTTTTTTTTTTCTTTTAATGATAAATAGAGCATTGGAAAATTGAATAGTGAAATTGAAAAAAAAAAAAAAAAAAGAAAAGAAAAGAAAAAAGAAAAAAGAAAAAATGTTTGGAAAAGTGTCCGGAGATGTGACCTAAAACAAGCTCTTAAAAAAGATAAAGAAAAAGAAAATGCAGTTTTACTGTTGTATCACCCAATTGCGTAGCTCAAGTAAGTTTTTTTACAAAAATTTTGTTGAGAAAAAAATGCTTGACATTGTAATAATTACTTATCAAATCAAATGAATCATATGGATGGTGACTCGGACGCAAAAGCCAAAATCTTAGTTTGAAATAAATATATTCTGCCTTTTATGTTTTAGTAAACATACCATAAATGTAATTTATGCATGGCCGGAAGTTGGAGTTGTAAGAATAATGTATTGTATAGCTGAATAATTAATCCCTTCAAAAGTAGAAATAGGACTGACCATCAAGCTTAAATCCAGAGAAATGGTTAACGCCCAAGCACTGTATGGTAGTCAACTTCGTTTGTACATGTCTATTTTTGTCGAAATCAGATCAAACGACAAAAAACAAGATATAAAGCTTAATTAGAATTCCAAAACTAGAGAAATTAGTTCTCATCCTAATCTCTCTGCGAGTCACAGGTCTCACAAAAAACATGTAAATTTTGTATCATCCCCCCTATCTATAGGGGGAGTTTGGTACAAACATTCAAACTAAGATTTTCAATTTTTTTTTATTTTTTTTTTAAAAAAATTTTTGTCTTTTTCTTAAAAAGTTTTTTGTCTTTTTTAAAAATTCAAAAAAATTTATTATTGTAACTTAAAAATTTCAACTCAAATTCATTTATCAAACAGACCCATAGTCTCCACTGGTGGTAGATTCTGGACTCGATTCTGCTCAAGTTCTTTTACCGCTTCTGTTTTGCTTCTTCTGTCGTTTTACTCATTCTTTATTAAGTCTCCCAATGCGATGTCATTTTCTAGGTAATCTAAAATTCACCCCCACAATATCTAGAGGACAAATACAAATATTACGTACGTAACCATCATTACGTACTCCTTTGTTTCGTGTATATTGTACGTCAATGTACGTTAGGGGGGAAAAAAAAAGTTAAAAACATGGGCAAATATGCAGTGTTACCCACTGCTGATAACCGGTGAAACTCCCATAAATGCAAATAGTACGTACTGAAAACAAAACGACAAACGTTAAGATAAAAGAAAAAGAGAGGGGGAAAATGCACGAACATATGATACAAGCTATGTGGAAGAGTGTCTTCCCCTTATATCTCATAATCAGAGAGAGAAGGAGTTAGGACCTAGAGGGACTTTAACTTTTTTTTTTTTTTTTATATCTTATAATTTTGAATAAATTTTCATAAAAATCCTTTAAAAAGAAAAAGTTTATCATAATATCTCTTAGTTATTTATTATATAATTATTAGCTTACGGATAAAATATTATGATTTCATCACTGTCGAAAATTAATCATCAAGTAGAGATCGGGCATGCATACGAGATCATGAGGGCCACACGGCGCACGACGGCAATCGGTCCCTGTCTAGGAATTAAAGCTGGGGGGCAGCCGACGAGCTTTGCGCCACTTGGACCTTGGTCATCACTTGGTGGGGGTGGTCCTACTTTGATTGTCGTTTTAACCGAATCTTGTCGTTTCTATCGTCGCGTGTGTGCCGACATTAGTTAATTTTTTGAGCTTATTCCTTCCTCTTTAATTTCCCTCACGTGAATCACGAGCTTTTTTCTTATGTATATAGGGTCATTTTTTGTGCTTTCTGTCCTCTCCCGACAGCACGCCTCTCCCATAGGATAGGGAATAATACTAAAAGGTATAGAAAGACACTGTATGATATCGATGGACTTCAAAAGGTTAAAAACACCATAATTTTTTTTTATGTGAATAATAAATTTTGATATTTGAGAAGAAGAAAAAAATCCCTCTATATAAAAAGGCTATTTTGATGTATATGGTAAATAAAGTGGCAAATTTCTCATCTAAGATAACCAACGTTAAATTTGAAATTTTAATATTATTGATTGGTTTTACAACTTTTTCATCTAATTATTACAGTTTTTCTTTTTAAGTTATTTAAATGTTAAATTTTCATTGTTGTTAATTTCAAAACTTAATGATGATGATAAAAGTGAGTATATCACTGAAAATAACATAATGCATTATAGCATAATTCTCAATTATGCATTTTTTCATAATTTTTCGTAACAAATATGATTTAACACTGACAATATATAATAAATGGTCTAAGTATATAGTTTATAAACCTTTTCTCTGCTCATATGAATAGCTTTGTATACATAATTCAAGGTCACATGTAGTTTTACAATGTTAGTTTAATAAAGCAGTATTAAACTCATAAATGCATTAACAGTTTGAAATTCAGGTTCAAACTAAAATATTTTAATTCATTTTTATCTCTTTTTTTTTTTTTAAGTTAACAAAAAATTTTAACTAATTTTTGAAATGTGAAACAATTCTAACCAAAAAAAATTCGAGAGAGAAAGAGCAAAATAATATTTTTGAAGAGAGTAATAGTAAATTATAACATAGAATTTAAACATAGTAATAAATAACATAATCAAATTTATGATCACATAATACTAAAAAAATCCATCCTTCTCCTTCTCTCTTTCTAACATGATGCTAAGCACATAAGTTTGATGTTAAAAATTGACCGTAAATTCAGAATTTTTTAAAAAACTCAAGGAAATGTAAGGATTTACAAGAAATATATGTTTAATTTATCATCTTAAAAAAAAAAAAAACATGCTATAAATTTTAAAATTACCAATGAAATGTGTTATATACTATAATTTTCCAAAAATTAATTTCAATCAATACGACAAACGCAAGTTAAAATATTGAAGACTTTAGTTCCGTCAGATAAGATTTATTTTTCAAGGCATCTGGCCTAATAACGTGGACTTTTCCTCTCTCTTTCTCTTCTGATGAAAGCCATCGGACGTTAATTCATTACTTTATTTTGGGGTTCTCTGCAATTGAGGTTTTTTTTTTTTTTTTTTCCCTGGAATTTCCCCCTGTTTCTTTTTATCTTTAGTAGAGTTATATACGAAATATTGCCCTAAAAAAATGAAAATATTGAAAACGATATCAAATTATCGATAGCCTCCACTGGCTTTAATTATAACATTTATGAAACGGTCCCTCAAAAAAAAAAAAAAAAAAAAAAAAGATGCACGGACCATATAATCGCATCTGTGTCAATTATTAACGCATGGCAACAAATTATTTATCATTCAACTGAACAGAAATCTATGATCACGAATATTTAGAATTAAAATATAATAGTTGTTGATTTACGAAATAATAAATATATGCATGCGGATATATAAGCTGGGGTTTTGCTATATATTCTCCAAGAAAGATCATACTTTTATTATATAAGTGAAAAACATAACATAACAGTTATTGATTAATAAATTATTAAATTTATAGGTACGTGTATAAGTTGGGATTTTGTTAAATATTCTTCAGGGAAAATCATACTCTCATTATAACATATAAAAGTGAAAAATATAACATAATAATAATTTAATCTAACACGAACATTAAAAAGACTAATATTAAGAAATTTAATTGTTACAGACTATGTGTTGTAACATCTTTTAAGAGTACATATTATGTTGAGTAACTGTCATGTCATATTTTTCATTTTATCTGTGTATGGACATGCAAAAAAAATTTGTTATATAATCAAGGAGACTGAGCAGATTTTCACTTTTGCCTGTGACTTTCTATATGAATTCCAACCCGTGAAAACTATACTGTGAATTAATAGAGTAGAGAGTGACTTTTTTTCTTTTTTTTTGCTGGCCATGATCTAAGCTCGTTTTGTATTTCTACAGAAAAAAAATGTTAATGGAAATTTCTCCTCGTACAGTTGAGGAGATTCTACGGTAAGATATCCAAATTGTATAGTTTGATATAGAATTTAACGTAAAATTTACTCTTTTTATTTTATTTTGTTTTGTTTTTTTACACACTGTAAAGTCTGATAAGACCACGGATTATATTTATAGAATTTAAATAGAATTTTTAATTATATTAGATGGAATTGAAGATATGAGAAATTTGTTTTAGTAGCATGGATAAATCCACTCTATACGTATTAATAAGAATTAATAATTCTATAATAGTAGAGCATCGTATTTTAGAATTTCATTAGGAATTCGTAAGAAAGTGAATAATCAGACATTTCAAGGCGAGTGAGCAAACTTCAATATATGCTTTTTGCACTTTTTTACCGACATGATAAGAAGTAAGAACCGCAAGAAAAGAGAGAGAGAGAGAGAGAGGGAAAGAATTGAAAATGGTAAATGGTTAATTTATCACGTGCGGTAACACCCCTGGCCCCTGGGGTAGCACCGGCGTTCCAATTTTGACTCGCGAGTTCCGAATATCACGTTTTACTTACTTACATTTTTTTTTTGTTTTTTTGTTTTTTGAAATGGTGTCACGTTTTCACTCAACCACAAAAAAGTGAAAAAGCAAAAAGTCTAGACGGCCAGTTTCTCTTATCTGCTTTCCACAGTCCGCACCGTGGTACACCCCACATTCAAAATATTCCCACCAACCTCAGTTTTTGCTCTTATTCCTACACATATTTACCATCCTGCCACTCTACACATAAACCATTTTTTTTGTTAGTGTTAAAAATAACTTTTAAACCTCAATTTTTTAAATATCAATTCACGTATGATATATTAACTAATTTATATAATTAATTGATATAATAATATTTAAAATATTATCAATAAAAAAATACAACTCAAAATAAAAATAAAAATTAATATTTTTAATATGATTATAACATAATCTAACTGTAATATCAAATCTAACTTCACTTAAAGTATAGAGTTTAAATTTCTTAATTATCAAATTCACATTAAAAAAAATAATTGACCTAAATGATTCCTAAACTATTAAAAATGTGACGTTTTGATTCCTATTTTTTAATTTTGATCAAGACAGTCCTAAATTTTCTAAATAGTGACAATCTAATCATTTCCGTCCAATTCCGTTGAATTTCTAACGGAAAATGTTACGTGACCGATCACATGAGTTAAATTACTCATTTAAAGACACATACATTAAAAAAAAAAAAAAAAGACTCAAACCCAAGTCTTCCCAAGTTGTCTTCTCCGTCGCCGAGAACTTAACAGATTTAAATCAAAAGGATTAAAATTATTAATATTTAAAAATATTAGGATCTTTTAAACTAAAATTAAAAAAAAATAAGGATCAAATTATTATATTTAAAAGAATTGAAGGATTATTTAAATTAATTATTCAAAATAAAAAATCCCTAATATGCATATTTTTAAGGGCCATGCACCAGTCTTTTGTTTCCAAAATAATATCCACCAATCTAAGAATAAAATATTTTTGAATCTAAGCAATCATCGATTAAAAAACTCCACTTTAAAAATAAAAAATAAAAAATGTGAAACAGTGGGGGGTCCTCAAGTAGCTCACAGGTCTTGCTTCGGGAACACTGATTAATTACTTTATTTGAAGACCCCTAAGACTACCAGGAGTAGTGATTAATAGTAGCCGTAGGAAACCCCAAAACAAGTAAAATATAGGGATTGTTTGGACGGAAGATATAAACTTAAATTTTTAAGTTTATTTTTATCTTTTTATAAAAAAAATAATAAAAATTATAATCAATTTTTAAATAAATAATCAATTTTAATTTAAAAGTTACTTCTTAAATCCATGATCGAAACGTATGATAATCCACTCGTCCCCCCTAAATAAAAAAAAATAAAAAATAAATCCACAAATCCCTCCCATTATGCGTGGCCAATAGTAATAAAAATTAAATTTAAATTAATCCCAAAGCGACTGAACCACTTCTCTAGGAGTCCGCACCCAAGCACCCACCTCTCCTGACGTCATCCTTCGCCAGTGGACCCCACTCTGTCTGACTCCCCCTCTTCCAATTATGCAACTGGTATTCCTTTTACTCATCTCTATCGGATTACCATCATCAAAAGTGGTCCCCACCCTCACAGAGATATTTCCATCAACGGTGCATCTGTCATCATTTAGTTACCCTGTGGTTAACCGTATTCGATAGTTTCTACGGAAGGCTAAAGATCAGGACCAAGAATCAAAGCTGATGTTTTTTTTTCAGACACATCCATTTCTTTAGGTGTGGTGATGAGTCGTCTACACTACGCTATTAGGACTGTGGAAGAGAGATTTTGGAGGGGGCGGGGGGAAAAAAAGGCCTTTCCTCTAAGTAGACCAGCCACGTCACCCGGTCTAGAGAGAACATTACAGCCTGGCAAGACTTATTTAACTTAATTAACAGCCAATTAAATCCTTCCACGTGAAACTCCTTGATATTGACACCGCTCTTCCTCTACAAGCCGTGTCTTTCCTTCCTCACCCCCCATGGAGCCGCTATATAAATACTAGTTTCTCTTGTTCTAAAATCCCAGTACTATAAACACTGCTCTCTCTTCTTTTGAAAAAAAAAAAAAAAGAAGAAGCCTGCAGAACCAAAAATCTCCACAGAAAATGGGTTCTTTTTCCCACTTTGCCGTTCTCTCTTATGTTCTGTTCCTTTCTGGTTTCTTCGTTGATCCGACGGCTGCGACTGGACGGAAGCTCACGGAGCTCGTGCAAGAACAGCCGTTGATTCTCAAGTACCACAACGGCGCTCTTCTGAAAGGCAACATCAACGTCAATCTGATCTGGTACGGGTCGTTCACCCCGACACAGAGGTCCATAATCGTGGACTTCATCCAGTCGCTGAGCAAAACGACGGCGGCGGCGCCGTCGGTGTCGTCGTGGTGGAAAACGACGGACAAGTACAAAGGAGGTTCGTCGAATCTCGTCGTCCGAACGCAGATCCTCCACGAGGCGTATACCCTCGGGAAAGCGCTGAAGAGCTATCACCTGGTCGCTCTCGCGGGGAAAGTCAACGATCCGAGGGCGATCAACGTGGTCCTGACGGCGAAGGACGTCGCCGTCGACGGGTTTTGTATGAGCCGGTGCGGGACCCACGGCGCGACCCGTGGGGTTAAGGGAAAGGCAAGGCAGGCCTTTGTTTGGGTCGGGAACTCGGAGACCCAGTGCCCGGGTCAATGCGCCTGGCCATTTCACCAGCCCATTTACGGCCCACAAACTCCGCCGCTCATCGCTCCAAACGGCGACGTCGGAGTCGACGGGATGATCATAAACCTAGCCACTCTGTTGGCCGGCACGGTCACGAATCCGTATAACAACGGCTACTTCCAGGGACCAGCGACGGCTCCGTTGGAGGCTGTCTCGGCTTGCACCGGCGTGTTCGGGTCGGGCGCTTACCCGGGCTATCCGGGTCAGGTTCTGGTCGATAAAGTGAGCGGCTCGAGCTATAATGCGCACGGGGTGAACGGGAGGAAGTTCCTCTTGCCGGCGATGTGGGACCCCCAGTCTTCGACGTGTAAGACGCTTGTGTGAGGAAGAAGGTACAAGGAAATGATACGACGTCGTCAGTAGGGGACGGTGGTTGCTGACGTGTCGGGAGGTGCGATCTGGTGGGTATGGGGGTGTAGATAAGGGGTTTTTGTGTACACATTTCCTGCATTTCGTCGTGTTGCGTGACGTGTAAATTGTAAGGGGTTAAAGAAAATGGTTTGGGCTTAGGGGGAGTAAAAGGAAGGGAGTGGAGGGAATTATGAATATCCGGAGTCATGTATAATGTTTAATAATGAACAAATAGTTTTTATACAAGTTAAAGTTGGTTTATGAAAATTATTCATCAAAAAAGAAAAAAGTTGGGTCTCTGAAAAGAATGTGCTCGTGAGGGAAAGGACAAGTATATATTCGATCGTAATCCTTGAAAAAAATACAAGACATAAAATTTAACTTTAATTTTAAATTTAACAATAACTTCTTTCTTTTTAGGAAACAAATTTATAATCTCTATTTTTTTTTTTTTATTCTTTTTTGGTTTTTGTTTTTAAAAGAGAGCCACAAAGAAAGCATCATAATTTGCTCGGGCCACATGAGGGATTTTTTTCTCTTTTAATTTAGGATGACCTTATCATTATATGCTTATTTGTATTTTTCTGCTTTTTTTTATCTTTGGGTTAGAGAAGGTGGACCAGTCGAATGACGAATGATTGTCCTTTGTTATGATTGAACAGATTTTCCAACCTAAATAAGTTTAGTCCAATCTTGTCGATGTAAGGGTTAGATTAATTTCACTCTAATGTTCTCCTCTGAAAGCCTTCTAATTGTGTTACAGCCAGACAATAAATAATATTTGTAAGAATTTTCAAAATGAAATTTTCTATGGTTAAGGCATTCTCGGGAGGAGATCTTCCCTAATTTAAAACGAAGAGTTTACGGTTGTTCGTCTTATAGTGCACGCTATGGGCATTTAGGGTGCACGCTACGGGCATTTACGGTCTGTTTGGTAAAATTTCTTAGAAGTTGTTTTTAGTTTCTTAATTTCATAAGTAATTTCTGAAAATGTGTTGATGATCCGTCAAAGAACTTTCAATTTTTAAAAATGTTTCTTGTCAGAGTTAAAAAAATGTGATTTCTAATAAAAATTTTTTTGAGTAGATTTTAATACTTGTAACAAAATTTAAATTAAATATTATAAATTTCATTTTAAGATTTTTATTATTTATTAAAATAATTGAAAGATTATTTTAATTTCAAAAGCTTTTTGGTTTTAAAATTTTACTAGAAGCTTTTGCTTTTCTTCTTCTTGATTAGAAGCAAAAACTAAAACTATACCAAATAGGCCCTCAATCAAAATCAGTGGGAGATTGAGGAGGTTTTTTGTTGGACTAATTCGCATTGAATTCTTAGGTCCTCTTTTGGGGACAAGTTTCTAAATTTTTTTTCCACACATTTTTTTTTGTCTTTTTTCTCCCATTTTACTATTTATTTTTTAAATATTTTCAAAAAACTTCTAAAACTCCATAACTTTATCATTTTAAGCTGAAATAAGATGATTTTTTTTCTTCAAATTACATAGAATTTTGAGACGAATGAAACAATATCCATATTGTTATTTTTTTTTTCAAAAAACATTTTAATTTTTTATATTTTTTCACTTCAAACAGTTTATTTTCACCAAACGTATATTTTCAAAACCATCCCGAACCTTCAAAACACCATCTCCAAACGTGACCCCAAACGGAGCCTAAGTGTAGTTTATGAGATATATTTTCTGTCGAAAGTGATAAAAATTATAAAGGGATGTTTGATTGGAAATAATCAAATATAATCAGATATCTGAGAATCTTTTTAAAGTATCTAATACCTGAAAATGTTAGATTATAATTTTTTTTGTTTGTATATAAACATGTAAAATAAGATTCCTGGAAATTTCAGAATATTGTGTTTGGTTATAATCAATAATGTTGTTTATCTTCAATAGATATCTTTGATTGCCCATGCCAGTCGTCATGGAGTTTTTTAGTAGAATAATTTTTTATAATCTACTATGATACTTTTCGTAGGATATCAATTACTATCTTATATATATATATATATATATATATATATATATATATATATTATCTACCAATTTTTTTTACATTAGATTGTTTCAAATTGTTTTTTTTAACCCCAAAAATTAAAAATCCCCAAATTTGATCTCTCACGTGTGAACGGTAATTGTTGGAGAAACTTGATAAGAACACGATAATTTATAATGGTTAATCTTGATGTAAGAGTTATGTCCGTTTTAGTGAATAGGGTTTCGCCATAGAGTAGTACATGCAACTAATAAAGGTGTGTGTGTGTGTGTGTGTATGTGTATATATAGAAAAACTACTAAAGGGATACTTTTTGAATAAACCTAAATCAGTGAGCGATTATCTTTTTATACCATGTTTTTAAAGTTTATTCAAAAAACAGATACACTTAATTTTTTTTGTCTAGTTAAATGTATACCATCATATAACATTTGACCTGGCTAGATTTTTTTTTTTTTTTTTTTTTGAAAGGAGAATTATTATTCAAACTAATACGAGATACAAATACTAATACAAAAGATAAAATAATCCTATGGTATAAGAGACACAATTCCTAACTAAGACAGATTTCATCAGTAAAATCTTATGAAGCTCAGTGAGGAAGACTAAGCCAAGAACCGTGATGAAAAAATTTCTCAAATTTCTTGACAATCCTATAATAAAAATGTACAAAGCTTGTTGATGTCATAATCTGCCCCGACCACAAAATCCTATTTCCAAGAGTAACCCGGTCACGGGGAGGTGATAAAATTGTATCCTTCCGCCTGAACCGGATATTGTTGACCCGACTTGATCCGACCAGAAGATTCTTCCCGGGAAATCATGCTACCTGGCCAGAGTTTGCCACCTCATCGAGGTTTGTCATGTACCCGGGTTAGATAGTACTCAGAGACGATGCAGCTACTCCGGACAGTCAGCCCCTTGCGCGTGGAATCACATGCATGGCCGGTGGCGGCATCCTGTCATACCACTCAATCCTCCACCTGACATTTGACGTATAACTTGCTACTGCACATATCACATCGTCAACTTCCACCACCTGCTTCATATCACATCGCCAACTTCCGCCATCTGCCCCGACTGGGCTATGCCTATTGGTGCCGGTGGCAGCTCACTCTAGTGTTCCCTGATACTGGACCATGGACACGTGACATCGGTCCATTGAACCTATATCTCCTATACGCCTAAAGCCTATTTACCCGCCGGGAACGCTAGGAGGTCGACCCAATCTGGTCATCCGGATGTCCGAACCCGCGGAGAACGCCTATAAATAAAGAATCAACCCACTAACTTAGGTATGGACATTTTTCCTTGCCAAAGCTCTGTCTCTCCGCTTGCTCATCGGTGCCTTCACTGACTTAAGCATCGGAGTGCTTATGACAGACACCCCACCGGTGTCCCCATCACTTCAAGGTGCTTCCATTTTGCAGGTGACAAGTAGCAGAGTGGCCGTGCAAGTACATCCTAGTTCAAGTAATCATATTGGGTGTTGTGCCGGAGATTTTCGGCTTCAACATTTTGGCGCTAGAAGGAGGGCCCCTGCCTTTCTAGTAACCGTAACTTCATCACACACGTTCCCCGATCGCCGGACCACTATCAAGCCATGGATGAGCGAGCCAGCCAGGATATCCAAGACCTTGACAATCCAGTTTTGACTGGCTCACAAAGTACCCGACAACCCCAGCATTGGCGATGTTCACGAGCACAGTGCAAACCCACACACTCAGAAATCCTCACCGGGAATGTCCAAAGCTTAACCGAAACTATACAGGTGCTCATGAAAAGCTTTCCGAGAATCGCAAAACATCCAGCTCCCCCAAGCACAACAAGAGGTAGCCGAGTCGACGCCAACCAGGCCACCAGGATCGACAGGCCAACCACGGAACCGGTCGCCCACGGCTGACCGGAGGAGTGACCGGACCAACCGGGGAGCCTCGGATGTCAGCAGCGAGACGAGGAGTATGGCCAGGATAGAGAACGCTCGAGAAGCCACACTCAAGTCACTCACTCGAAAAGCAACCGTGCCATAGGTGAGTACAAGGCATGACCCGGATCGGCTCCAGAGAGAGACTGTGAACGTGCGCGGGAGCACGACCTCCGTGTTCTACCGTATAGGAAGGGCCGGGGCCAACCGGCAACGGGTTCGAGGTCGCTCGGTTGACAAACCGGCGAAGGAAGAAAAAGACAATCAGAACAGACTGGATCACCTCCAGGGACAGCTAGACCAGCTTATGGGCCAGTAGTATGGGCTGGAGCAGGTCGGAGCAGTTAATCCCTCTTCACCCCGACTATTATGGCTTCATCATACCTGGCCAGGTTCAAGATGCCGTCCATGGCGTCTTACAATGGCTCCACGGATGCGGACGAGCACCTCGAGAACTATCAAGCACATATGCTCATCCAGAATGCCAACGAAGCTGCCCTTTGCAAGGCTTTCTACCTGACCCTGACCGGTGTTGCCCAGCAATGGCATTGGAGATTGATGCCTGGGTCGATCAGCTCCTTCAAACAACTGGCGGATGCCTTTGCAGCCGCGTTCCTGGGTTCGAAGACCAGGAAGATGGAGACGTCTTACTTGTTTGGGGTCAAACAAGGCGAGAGTGAACTGTTCAACGAATACCTTGACCGCTTCGATAAGGCCGTAGTGCAAATCAAGAGTTGTTCCGATAATACCTTGATACAGGCGTTCTGAGAAGACGTCAAAGACAGGCGACTAGACTGGACACTCGCCTACGACGTGCCACCGACCCTTGCGCACTTGAGGGAAATTGCCTTGAAGCATGCAGAGGCAGACGGGTATATTAGAGGGCGAGGTTTGGCAGTCCGAGAACAATCACGACTTCCCGGAAGGAAGTCGGATAAAAACATAGTAGGACAGAGTCGACCAGAGAAGTGGGCAGCCTTTCGTGTAACTGACAGTTGGAGAAGATCTTTATTAAGCAAAATCCAACTTAATCTTAATTGAAGCAAAAACAATAAAGAAGGAATATTACCGACTTCTCTTCACGTTCAACTTCCCATGCCAGCTAGGGAGAGGTCCTAATCTTCAGTGTGAGGGAGCCGACCTAAAATCAGTAAATTAAGGATCCGTTTGAATCATGTATTCATTTTTAAAAATAAAATTTTTTTATTTTAAATAAGAAATCTTTTCTTTTGAAAATAAGATGGTGTTTAAATGTGTAAAAAAAATTTTACTTTTGAAAACAAAAAATTATTAGAAATGAGAAAAAATAATATTAAGAATGATGTGTTACGAGAAAATTTCAAAAAAATTCCATATATTTTTTTAAAGAATATGATACAAAATAAATTTAAAAATAAGATAATTTTTTTTTCAAAATAAAATAATAATAAAAAAAAAGTTTAAGATCAACATTTTTTTTTTATAAAATTTTTTTAATTTTATAAATTAGATATATCATCTAATATATAATAGGTGAAAGTACTATCAGAAATAATAACTCTCAGATTAAGAAGCTAATCCCGAAGTTTATCCTTCTCTTTCACTATTTTAAATTTGAATAAAACAATCTTCAAGATAACGATCCCGCAATTCCAGGGACGTTTATCCACTACTCCAGATCTTCCAATTACACATTTACACCCAGCGTCGACTTGAATTCCTTGTCTCTTTATAGCTGGACACCGTCAAGAATAGAAGAAGTACAAGTTTGGCCATTGCCGAGTGGATCATCTCGACAACGTGTGGAGATAATCAGCTAGACCTCGGCACACTAATACACACACACACATATATATATATATATATGTTATATTATATGTAGTATATGTTTCACGTGAATTTGTACACCTGCATAGTGTCCCTTGAGGGAAGGCAGAACCTGTTTGCGAGAGGACAAACAGGCTTTGCAGTTTCTATCGCTACTGCATGGGAGGCAAGTACACAAAACAAGTGTCAACAAAATAAAGGACGTCAAAACTGTCCAAAGCTTTTAATATTCCAAGACAAAAGTGAGAAAACAAAACATTTTTAATTGCCTCCCAATAAAAAGACAATAGCCAAAAGGAACAAATCCCAAAACAGTAGAGTTGATACTAAAAATGAAAATTGAACAGGGAAATAGTTGTTCCATATAATTACTTATAGCCTTATAGGTGCATGAACATTGATGTTGTTTTAAGTGGTTGGATAGAGAGCGGACGTTCTTCCGGTGGATTAATATAGTTTTTTATCTTACTAGTTAAATATTTAGATTTAAATCATTTTTATTATATTGATCGAAATTTATAAATAATTTATTTTATAAATAATTCATATATTACATAAAAAAAAATTATCTATCAAAAGAAATTATCTGATTACATCAATATTTGTATTTATAAATCTCTTTAATTGTTATAAAAAAATAGTAGTTGGATAGAGAGAGAGAGAGCGAGAGGGGAGAGAGAGAGTCACGTCACTTGTCATGTTTGCTCTTATTTTTCCCGGCCTCAGATAATTGCAGTACTGAGGAGGACAAGAAAAATAGTGGGAAGGAAGGAAGGAAGGAAGGGGGTGGATATGGATTAGAAAGGACGAAAGCAGTGAAAGCCTGCAGAGTGAGCATCAGGACAAATGTGTGCATGACCAAGGGAAAAGATGCGTGGCTAGTGCCTACCCATAATTAATAAGCGCTTGCCTCCTGTCCTGACCACTGTTGCTTTGAAATCTACTTGTATCCTCACAACGAGCTTAAGCGTCCGTTTAGATCATTCCTTATAGTTAAAATTTTTAAATTAAAATTTCTTAATTTTTTTTTAAAATTAATTATATTTTTATTGATTTTTAAAACTAAAATAAAAATTTATTTAAAAAAATATAATTTAATTAAAGGTAAACTAATGTATTAAATAAAACCTAAGTTTCCATTTGACTTTTCATTCTAAACCTAAAGATTTATATCTCAATTTTTATAAATCTAAAGTTTTTCTTAAAAAAAAAAAAAAAAAAAAAAAAAACTCCAACTTCAATTGCTGTTCCAAACACCTTCTTAATTAAAATCACATTGAAATATAAAAACACATGACATTGACAAAATCTAAATTTGAGTGAGCTTCTCATTTAATCTTCATTTATTATTATTATTATTTTTAACTTAGAGACTGCACTACCTTTATATGAGCAAACAGTTCTTTAACGAAAATTAAAAAATATATGAGTATAATTCTCATCAATGTCCCGTTAACTTTAGGATTGTTCCCCCTTTACTACCTAAACTTTAATAATTCTCACTTTATCATCTAAATTTGTCTCACGTAATCCCTTTTCCTAAAATTTTAGTTAAAAATAGATAGAAAAGGATAAAAATTAGTCTTAGTAAATCCACTATATTGGGGTTTATGTTAAAAACAAATTAAAAAAAAAAAACATGATTGCACTTAACACTTTAATTTTTTCATCCGTATTTAATTGAAATTCCAATTGAAGTGGTTAAGCACGACTGGTTCAAAGTTCACGGGGTAAGTGAAAATTTTTAAAGTTCAAGGGACAAAGCAGGAATGACCCTAAAATTCAAGGGTATAGATGAGAATAACAAAAAAAAAAAAAAATGAAAACAAAGTGGAAAAGGGGTAAAACAAGGCTTTATTTTTCTTGATCTTACACAAGGATAGTTCTAAATTATGCATACTGCAGCACAACCAACTTTTCTAAAAGCCAACAACATTTCATTTAACCATCCTAAATATAATTTATAAGGTCTACTTGCATTTTAAATAAGTCAACGAACTAAAGCCATAATATCTTACATCCCAGTCTAGGCCAGAGAGTTTCCTGATCTAAGCCTCCTCTTGCGCAGCCGCTCTGCGATGTTAAAAGCGAGCTCCAGAGACTGGGAAGCGTTGAGTCTCGGGTCGCAATGGGTGTGGTAGCGCGAACTTAGGTCGTTATAGGTTATAGTTTTCGAGCCTCCAACACACTCTGTTACATTTTGTCCCGTCATCTCAAGATGAACGCCTCCCGGGTAGCTTCCTTCTTGATCATGCACGTCGAAGAATGCTCTCACCTCATTCTATCAACAAAGAATATATATAGTTTGAGCAAGTACAATTGCAGCCAAAACGTTATCACTAGCTTGCGTACTTACGAATGCAACAATTTAAAAAGGTTGAATCAGCCAGCCAATTTATTAGGAAAAAACACGTAATAGAATAATGTCACAGGTCATACCCTGATTGCATCAAAAGAGCGGGTTTTGAGTCCACAGGGAGCTTTCATAGTGTTCCCATGCATAGGATCGCTAACCCAAGTAACAATCTGCCCTGCTCTACGGACTGCCCTGATCAGATGAGGAAGCTTCACCCTTAGATTTTCGGCTCCCATTCTTACAATTATTGTAATCCTTCCCGGCTTGTTCTTGGGGTTTAGAATCTCGATGAGCCTCACAAGTTCATCTGGGTCCATCTTATCACTTACCTGCATCACATTTGAGTTCATACTAAGTTGTCTAACCTCCGTTGGTAATAAAAGGTTGACACACACCATATGCGAATTTCAAACCAAGAACAACCACAATGGAGGAAATAAAACAACTACTGCACCGGTTAGTAAAGTAGTAGCAAAAGCATCTTTGGTCCTCGGTTAGATCACCATAACACAATGAAAAACAATTAACTTGATAAAGGAAAACCATTCGGATACTGATTCCTTGTTTCTTCTAGAAAAATTTGAAAACAGTTTAAAGGGGAAAAAAAAAAAATCTAATTCAACCATAGATGAAAGAACGGATTCAGAAGATACCTTGATACCAAGGGGATTAGCAACTCCTCTCAAAAACTCAACATGGGCACCATCGAGTTGACGGGTGCGTTCCCCAACCCAAATCATGTGAGCAGAACAGTCGTAGTAAAGCCCAGAAGTAGAATCCTCCCTCGTGAGTGCTTGCTCGTAAGGCAAAAGCAAGCACTCATGGGATGTCCAGAAATCTGTTGTAGTCATAATTGGGTGGTCAAGAGTGAGTCCAGCAGCAGCCATGAATCCAAGGGCCTCGTCAACCCGGTGAGCCAGTTCACGGTACCTGTTGAAACACACCATAAGCATTGCTGAGTCTTTAATGTCTCAGAAGTCGGAAACTAAACTGAAAATTTAACCTGTTAACTTCTACAGATAGTTTAAGCCAGCCCATTATAAGAGATAAATGAAGCGACACATAAAATCCGTCGGTGACTCTATGAAACTTACATATTTCCCAAGTTTGACAAAACCTCATTAGTTCATCATGCACATAAAGAGGATAGATAAACAAGGGAATAAAAACAATATAAGAAAATCAAGGGAGGCAATATGAAGACATTAAGGTGATATTATAGTAATAAAAAGTATACAGACTCTAAAACAATGACAAACAAGAAAAATTGCTAGTATGCTTGATCTGGGAAGGGTTTTAACCATGTGAATAAACGGTGCAATGTCAGCCAGTGCACTGAAATTACAGTTTAATCACAATCCTAATAAATCTAATAAAGATATGTTTGTGAGACAACAATGACCACTCAACCGAAAAATTCTAATAAAATATAAAGTTCAATGTACTGCGACTCTAGTCTAGGAGATGCTGTTACCACTAATGGTATCCAACACTCTAAAGAAGGCAATACTATAGTTCTTTGTTTGGCAAAGCAGAAAATTGGAAGGAAGATTTCAATGGAGAGATAAGGGTGACGAAGATGTGGATCATTTGATAAGGAGAAAAATTTGAGGCATTGGAAAATTGAAAGAGCAAACCCCTGGAATCCAACAAATGCTACCCTTCGGGGAGACTGATAATGGATTAAAAGAACTCTCGTAAATTTTTTTTTTTTTTGAGAAATTCAACTTTAGCATTAAGGATAAAATACGTTCTCCCCCTCAAATTTGAACCACTTTCATTTTTTACGCTTCGTACATCGAATAAAAACTGCCGCATTAGTCCCTTAAACGATTTGAAACTGTTACTTTGCTCCAATTGGTAAAATAAATGACATGATCAATCTAATGATCTAAGATTCGGCATTTATTTGGACAGAACTTACATGTCGCATCATGCAAGGTATTGAGTATTGCTATGAGGGAAAAAAATAATAAAGTCATACATGAATATTTGAACTAGTATGACAATAAGCGATTGAACAAACAGACAGAGAGCAAAAATGTATATGACAACATTATCTAATACCATATATACAAAAAAAGGCAAAGTTGCCTACTTAGCGCCTTCCACGTGCGCTGAACATCTTTAATTTCTATCTCATTTACTACAGCCTCCATAGCTGATACATGGTTTTTTCCTGCCTTTTTCTCTCCGTTCTGTTCCCCTTTTATTTCATTAATTTTTATCTGTTCTTTACTTATTTTTTCGTTTTGTGCTGTTTCTTTTCCTTTGCTTTTGTTGTTTCCTACTTATGATTTTTTAACCTTCTTATTTGTTGTTTCCTACTTATGATTTTTTAACCTTCTTACACTCTTGTCTTTACCTTTTTTTCAATAAGATACTTAATTTACAAAATATACATACTGCACATGGACTATGGAGCGTGTACTATAAGTCTATAACTAGTATTTTTAAAAATATAGATATGTCTCCCTTATCAGAATGACAGGATAGTCTTTGTAATTGTATAACCTTATTGGATATGTGTACGTGATAATCAAACTAAACTTTCATGCATTTCCTTTCTCCCCTTTTCTGGCCACACCTACCACGGAGACAAAAGAAAAGTCCTCCCCTCGACTCCTCTACAATTTCCTCATCTTGGCTTTACTCTCACTTGTTCCTATTATTCAATACTCCGACCAAACATAGTTTAAAGAAACAAGCAAAAGGGTTCAACTAAGATGGAGAGACCAATAACGATTACCTGTCCCCTTGCTCACTATGGTCTGTGAAATCCAGATTCCAATGAGTGACTCTCTGCATAGCCGCATAACCTCCAGTGGCAAATGCCCTCAGGAGGTTCAGTGTTGCAGCAGATTGGGTGTAGGCTCTAATCATCCGATGGGGATCTGGAACTCTCGACTTTTCATCGAATGCATCACCGTTCACATTGTCACCTCTATAACTAGGAAGCTTCACTCCATCCTTTTCCTCGAATGAATCTGATCTTGGCTTCGCAAACTGACCCGCCATTCTTCCCACCTAAACAATCACATCCGAACTATGCACTTCAAACCATAGAATAATTAATATATAAAAGAAAAAGAAAAGGAAGCGACAAAAGCAAATGAGAATTATACACAAAACAATCATTCCAAGCCAAGGTTTGCCAATTTCATCTACCAATATACCGAGATTCAATGAGATCAAAATTTCCATCTTCAAAACCCGCTACATTATGTCGAAATCTTATATCACAAATCACCCCTAAGAATGTCATAAGAAATGACCAACAATTTACATGTTACCTAGCTACTTTGAGTGAAAATGAAAACATTTCTAATAGAAATGCGTATTACCAGTAACTTTTTCAACAAATCAAAAACCCGATCTTACATGGATCACTACTAAATTTCAATCGCTCACATTATCATATATAACCTTAAAAATCACAAATCACCACATAACAACACAAACTAAATATACCCTTTTGGCAAAATCCAATTAAACCCAGAAAAATTTTAAAAAATAAAAGAAAAAGAAAAAAGAAAACCTTGACAACAGGCATTTGGCCACCAAACGTGAGAACGATGCTCATCTGGAGAAGAACCCGGAAGGTGTCCCTGATGTTGTTGGCATTGAACTCCTTGAAGCTCTCGGCGCAGTCACCGCCCTGGAGGAGGAAGGCCCTGCCGACGGCGGCCTGGGCGAGCCGCTCCTCCAGGCTGCGGGCCTCGCCAGCGAACACGATCGGCGGGAACGACTCCAGCGTCTTAACCACCGACTCCAGCTCCGCCGCGTCCGGGTACTCGGGCAGCTGGAGGGCCTTCTTCTCCTTCCAGCCGTCGATCCTCCATGGGGACGGGATCGCCCGAGCCGCAGATTTCGATGACTTGGAGGGGTCGGCGGCGTGGACGGCGGAGATGGGTTTTCGGAAGGCGGGGAGAGAAGGGCGGTGGTGGAGGGGATTGAATGGCTTGGAGTGGTTGAGGAGGGATTTTGAGGAGATGGTACTCGTTGTTGGTGCGAAAGCCATTGTCAGTTTTTTGTTGAGTTTGATCGAGAGAGAATCGGTCGAAGAATTTCGGCAGATTCAGTGGATTTTGTGGGTGATACTGACTGTGTGTGTGTCAGCAGATGATCAGAGAAGAAGAAAGAGTGGATAGACTTGTAAAAAATTCTTCCCGAGGTCCCGCACATTGGCATATCCCTTCCTGTCTGTCTGTGTTCTCGCTTACTATTGGGTTTATATATATATATATATATATATATATGTACACACACATACATACACACACTAGTTTATAAAGCACGTGATAGCGTGCGTCATGTATGCTTTTTGTTTTTTGTTTTTGACGTGGTAAAACGGATCTTTAAATAAGGATGTATTTGAAGGGAAAAAAAAATCATTTATATATATAAAGGATAAAATTGTGGTAGACACTTATTAGAGCCTCTATCGATACAGTCAATTTTTAAACTATCAATTTTAATCGGATGGTCTCTATATTGATGGTGCACATGATAAACTGTAGGCACACCTACATTATAACAAACTAAGGGAAAAAGAGAGAAAAAAAAAAAAGAAAAAGCTAACGGAAAGAGAGAGAGAGATGGGGGGTGGGGGGTTCCCGTCGGGGAGGGGGGGCGCCGGGGTGGGGGAACCGCCTGGCTGGCTGGGGCAGGGGGCCCGGCAGGGAAGAGAGAAAGGGTAAGAGAGAGAGGAGAGAGAGAGAGGGGTGTGGGGGGTTCCTGTCGGGGGGGGGGGGGGGGGGGACGCCGGGCGGGTTGGGGGGCCGGCCGGGAAGAGAGAGAGGGGAAGAGAGAGAGGAGAGAGAGAGAGGGGGGGTGGGGGGTTCCCGTCGGGGGGGGGGGGGGGGCGCCGGGCGGGCTGGGGGTAGGGGGGCCGGCCGGGAAGAGAGAGAGAGGAGAGAGAGAGAGGGGAAGAGAGAGAGGAGAGAGAGAGAGGGGAAGAAAGCGAGGAGAGAGAGAGCGGGGGGTGGGGGGGTTCCTGTCGGGAGGGGAGGGGCGCCGAGCGGGCTGGGGGCAGGGGGGCCGGCCAAGAAGAGAGAGAGGGGAAGAGAGAAAGGAGAGAGAGAGAGAGAGATGGGGGGTGGGGGGTTACCGTCAGGGGGGGCGCCGGGGGGGCTGGGGGCAGGGGGGCTGGTCGGGAAGAGAGAGAGAGAGGAGAGAAAGAGAGGGGGGGTGGGGGGTTCCCGTCGGGAGGGGGGGCACCGGGCGGGCTGGCCTGGAAGAGAGAGAGAGGGGGGTGGGGAGGCTGGGAGAGAGGGGAAGAGAGAGAGAGGAGAAGAGAGAGAAGGGAAGAGAGAGAGGGGGTGGGGGGTCCTGTCGGGGGAGGGGGGGGGCGGGGGTTGGGGCGTCGGGAGGGCTGGGGGCCGAGGGACCGGCGGGGGGGGGGGGGGGTGGGCTGGGGAGTGCCGGAGGGTGCCGGGCGTGGGGGGCCGGGGCTGGAGCCTGGGGTGGAGGGGAGGCCGGGGTGGGTCGCCGGCGTGGGACGGTCGTCGGCGTCGGTCGCCGGAGTCGGTGGGAAGGTCGCCGGCGACGGAGAATACTTGGGGTGAGAAAGTTTAAATGAGGTAAGGTATATGATAATATGGTACACCCCTAATATATCAACCATTCGATTTAAATCTAACCGTTAAATAAAGAGCTCTATCGGTAGAGTCATTTGGGAGAGTCTCTACCACAGATTCTCTCATATATAAATTACGAATAAAAAGTCCTTCGTTAAGATATAATTAAAAAAAAACAAAATTAAAAGAAAATAAAGAAATTATAAGGAGAAAAATAGAAGGAAAAAGTGAGGATATATTAAAAAAAAATTTATTTAAAGAGGGGTAAATAGAAAAGAGAAAGTGTAAGGTTTTAGAAAAAATAACAAAAATTAGAAGAAAAAAAACCATAAAATGATCAAAATAAATGGATAAATGTTTTTCCTATTTTAATCGTTATGGAAAATGGTATTTTGGCACTGAAATACTATTTTTCTTTTGATATTCTGACTTCTGATTGTCATTTATTAATGTAGTAGTCGAGAGCTTTTCGCAATTGTAGTGCCGACTACCACTACAGAGCATACAACAATTGAATTTATACTTCTACACTTAATCATCTAACAGGTATATGTAGGAAGGAGAATAATTTTTACTGTTTTCTACCAAAATGCTTGTTTTCGCTGAAACCGGTGTTCTGTTCTGTTTTGTTTTGTTTTTTTGTTTTTTTGTTTTTTTTTTTTTCTTTTCCTCTGTTTTCGCTCATTACTTTTCCTGTCTTTCTCTGCCTGCACTTTTTTTTCATTGTTTTTTGGGCTCTGATCTCTTTATCTCCCTTTCTTCTCTGTTATTTCCTTCCTCTCTCCCACTTTTGCGAGAATGGGGTTTCTCATGTTATTTACTTTTGAACAGTTACATAGGGAATATTCGATGAGAAAGCTGATAAAAAATTTGGTGCCGGTTCTTGAGGGGTAAATTGTCCTTTTTTTTTTTTTTTAATTAAAGCATATCAATATGGATAATGAAAATCTTAAAATTAAAGCATATTAAATAAGGATAAGGAAAAGATTGATACAATAAAGAGGCGTCGAAGGGAATTATATAAAGAAAGAAAGAAAATGAAACAAGTGGCCAATTCTACCATGTTTTGCTATGATAATAAAATAAAGCCCAAGGTCAAACATTGGATTATGTCTTCCAGAATCTGTCTTTTCGAATGGATAATTATATGTCGAATTATCTAGGGCAAGGACAGCTCATTGCATTAAGATACTCATTAAATCAGACCATGTTGATTGTTCACGAATTTCTTGTACTAAGAATGTTATCTATAATGAACTCTGACTCTAGGCCAAATCCTATTTATTAGGAATTGATGAATCATTCTTCTTGGAGTCGGTGGGGTAAATTTTTTTGTTTGGTTTAAATTTTCTATAAAATAGTTGTGATAAGTTTTATAATTTTAATGCAATCTTTCTCAACAGGGAATTGCCTACTGTTGGTCTAATGAATTAGGAAGAATTAAAGGAGTGATGAATAAGAAATCCACGGTACTATCTCACAAGTCTTCCTCAATACAACATAAAGCATTAATAATGTCTTCCATTTAGATATGTCCACTTCTCGATCTTTGGTATTTAATTTTATATGATGCCCAAAGAGATAAGAATTAGTATATTATTATCTTCTTAATATTTGTTACAATACCGTTTCTTGCCCAATGTCATGAAAAGCCTTTTTCGTTTATGTGCATTGTGTTCTATCTTAGAACAGATCATGTACATTCTTTGTATTAATTATATGACCTTAAGCATCTTAATTAAGCGCTATTTGTCCCATTTAGCTTAAGTTTTTCATGATCTTGAACACCTATGATTGTCTTTGCTTTGTTCTGTTTCTCACTTTGGCTTCTCTTTGTCAGCCATTCAATCTTTTTGGGGATCACAAACTCAAACTAGACCTTGAAAATGAAAGGATTTTTTATTTTTTATTTTTCCCTAATTTTTCTTAGCTGAACATATATATTATTTCATTACATTAAGGAATTTTTGGTTGCCAACTTGGGCAATTAATCAATCAATTGTGAAGTCAAACATCAAAAGTCTATATTATCTTAAATTAAATCTAAGATCACACTAAACAGTTCATATTTGTAATAACGCGATAGCAGGATTTTATTTGTCATCCTAACCATTGCTTGAAAAGCATCAAGAAAATAAAAAATCCTATATTAGACATATAAGCTGTCACATCTCATTTAGATGCACAAGCTATATTGACATTTGGCTTTATGAGTTAGGCATATAAAGATGCTTCAAAGAAAAAAAAAAAAAAAATTGCATGTATACACAAAAAAATAACAGGATTAAATGTTAAATTAGAGAAAGTCCAAAACTATGGCTAACTTAGAATCTAACTCTCCCACTGATAATTCTATAAAATTTTCTTCTCTAAACTTTATCTGCACTTGTCGTTGTCTTTTTTCTTTTTATAATTACGGCGTAGTCCCATCACAAGAACTCGTCAAAATAATAATAATAATAATAATTTCTTTATATTTTATAAACAAACCAAGCAAAATAATACTTAAAAACTGTTTTATAGATTATATATATTTTTAATTTATAAATCCTCATATTCACAATGTTATGAAAAATGATAACATACACGTGCTTCGCACGTGTACTTAACTAGTTTTTTTTTTAAAAAACAAAATTTGAGAAGCCCCCCTAGGCCCTCCTTCCCTCTATCCCTGCTCTGGGTATCCGAGGAAGAGGTTATTAAGAGATTCAAAAATGCTTTTATCGCTCGAGTGGGCAAATTTGACGACCCATGGCTTGGTGGGTCCCACATAATTTATTTATTAATTTTGAGTAAACCAAGGCGTCTTCTACCTTGGAGACTTTAAACCCAGCTGATAGAGAGACAAACGAGCCATGGCCAAACCTAGGGCTCGATAACAATACGGGTCGCGACACGATGATATGATTCAAAAACAAGACGAATTTCATGGGTTCAGGTTGGGAAAAATAAGGGTCGGGTCAAATCCAGATGACCTGAATTGGACACGGAAAAAAACGGGACAATTTTGGGTTGGACCCATCTAATCCGAACACAACCCATATTTTTCATGCGGGTCAATTTCGGGTCCGATCCGAACATGACCCGGGTCCGTCCCGAAATTAGTGTTTGATATGCTTTTTGCACTTGAGTTGGAAGTTTAATTTTATGATTGTGGATTTGAAAACAAACCTTAAAACTTGTTGTTTTGTCAATGGTATGTTCTTGTTGAAGGTAAATTATTATTCTCGTAGGTTTATTATGAATTTGGGATATAATTTTGCTTAAATTGAATTGGTTTTTGTGTCAAATTCAAGTTGTTGGTTCAATTTGGGTCTAATTTGGGTCAAATTCGTATCGCAGGTTCAGTTCATGTCACGGGTAAATTTCGAGTTACGTGTCAATTTCGATTTGTGTCGTGTCAACCCGTTATGGATCCTGTCGTGTTCGTGTTACGGTTTGACGAAATTTTTGTGTCATGAGTCGTGTATGGGTTGGAAAAGACAAAAATCGATACGGCTTTAACACGATATGAACTTGACACGTGACACGAATTGACACCCCTAGCCAAACCCTCGCACCACAGTCCACAGAGAGAAAACAAATATATAGAATTGAGAGTTGAAGGAGAGAGAGAGAGACAAGAACACAAAAATGAAGATAACTTCAAGGATCCGCCGAGTAAAAAGAAGAAAGAAGGTTGTTTAGTTCTAAAAAAAAAAAAAAGAAAAAAAAAAGCCCCTCGATAAAGAAGAGACACGTCAACCATTAAATAACATACGTGTGGGGTCGTGAGAAATTCTAGTCGTGCTAAATAGCAGCCCCGGAGAGAATTAGGTGTACAACAACTTTTACACTATCCACGTGTAAACGATTGAGAAGAACTATGTGCACAAGCTAAAAGCAACTACAAGTAGTTGCAAATTTTGTACTTCTGTTGGATCCTCCCTATCTCCTCTGATCGAGCTTGTGTACGTAGATGTTGCCTGGTTGGGCCGATAATACTACACTGTGTGGGACGGAGTAAGGGCCCTTCTCGCCTCCTGAGAGTCATCAAGCGGAAAAAACTTTCTGAATGGAGTAAAAGAATTTTGGGATTGTCTGTCTCTTGGGAACTATGTTCAATCAATTAAAACAAAAGCAAAAGAACTTTAAAATGTTGTTGAAATAGACCAGTATGGGATGTAATGTAATTATTTGACAAGTTAGTAGAAATGATGATGTGTGGGGAAAACTTTCCAGGCTAAATATTTATTCTCAACAGAGTTGGGGATTAATTTCATAAATCCTCCCAAACTATGCATTACTGTTCATTTTGCCTTCCAAACTTTTAAAATTGTTCAAAATCTCCTCTAATATACAAAAAACAATTCAATCTCCTCCCTCTATCCAATTCCGTGTATCAGTTTGGCGGATTGTGAGTGCCTTGTTCTTGAGCATTAGGGTTAAAAAAAAAAAAAAAAAAAAAGTGCCATGTTCTTAAGGATTTGAGAACAAAATCAAGATCTCATGACATCTACTTAGAGTAGATACCAATGGTTGGAAAGATAATAACAAGGAAGATTCGATAGTAGTAATTCTACCAGAATTGTTGTTGCAAGGAAGAGGATCTACTCATCCTCCTTACAATGATTGGGACTGTTGAGGATTGAGGTGTCATTAAGTGCTTCGATTAGGTGATCAAGATTGTGAATTCATGAGTTAGATGTCAGGTTTCAGAGATCAGATGACAGAAACAAATTGGATTGTTTTGATTATGATGATGATGGAGAATCAAAGGAGTTTGAGATCAATGGTGCAGATTGATAGGAGGGAGAGATCGTCGACTCGAATAACAGGAGAAAAAACGTAGGGTGCAGATTGTTTTGGAGTTGGTTTTGGTTTGTTGATTGCTGAAATTGGTTTGTAGGAAACTTTTTATTTGGCATCAGTTAATTGCCAACTATCATCGAGCACATTAGTAAATCTTCCCATCTTAAATTGTCCTTCATAAACTTCTACTCACCATTTGCACTTGAGATGGAAACAAAGCGAGCAAAATTTTCATCTAGCTTTGGTCATTCTATTTTCGCCCACCAAACAAATGGCGACAAACCAAACACCACTCAACTACGGGCAGTCGCCTAAAATCCCCGAAAGGAAACGAGATCATGAAGATATCTATTTCGAAAATCAACAACCCATGCAAATCAAACTTTAGGTTCACATCAGACTCATCAATAGCACTTCAACTAATCAACGACGATAATACAGCGGCAAAAGCTGCGAAAGAAGATCCTCTTTGGTAAACAAGATAAAACAAGTCTGCATAACTGGTGCGACTACATTTTTCTTCTTCTCAACAAAATGTATAATTCACACACAATATCCACATTTAACCTACGCGATGCAATAACTCCCATAAAAAAACTTCTTGAATCAACATCCCTGAAAAGAAATAAGGAAATCTGCCTTGGATGCCTGTGGCTGGCCAAAATTGATGATTCAGTAGTAGGGGCTGTAACGCATCGGCATTCTCATCCTCGGAACCTTTCTGCAATAAAAGTTGCAGAGAAAACAAATTGTGGAATGTCAGGATAAAACATGATAAATATGTCTCTAATCTATCAAAATGGGAAAGGCCAGGAAATTTTCGGGAAGCATATACCCATATCCATAAGGAGAGTACATAAAAGGAGGAGGTACATAAGGACTCCTGCCTCGGAAGCCCATGTAGGGACTTGGTCGACGAGGACGGTACTGCTTCATCCCAGGTATATTAGTCCGTTTAGCAGAGACCTAATCGAACAAAAGAGCTTATGCAGTTGAAAAGGAAATATAAAAGCAATAGAAAGCAATGAAAGATCCAAAAGAACACTCATTGCTACATACAAAGCATATATTGTTCGCATATTAAGATGTAGAGAACACATTAACAACTGCTACAACCTTTAACTGGCGCCCATGAAGCTCCGATTCATTCAGAAGGATGGCCTCTTGAACAGCTTCTACTTCAAGGAATTCCACATAAGCATAACCTTTTGGTTGGCCAAACTTGTCGGTACGAATTGTAACTCTGTTCACGGTTCCACATGACTGGAAATGCTGCTGCACTTCTTCGGGGGTACAAGAATAATCCACCTGCAGATGCAATTTATGCCATAAATATTTTAATCATAGCAAAATCATAACCAAGACTGAGCGATCAAGACAGTTCAAAAGCAACAGTAACAATTACAATTAACAGTTCAAACTTAAAAGAACACAAGTGAATTCCTTCTCAGCGACACTCCTTGAGTGAGAATCACAAGGATTCCAGATCACAAAAGAAATTTCCAGCCGATTCAAATGCACAAGATTCATATATAATACCAAAACAAGAAGCAAATTTTCGTTGTGGATTCCCGTTAAAGTTCTTTCTTCAAAAAGGTCCCCTATTTTTCCAGGGCTCATGCAGCAATAACAGAAAAACCCCAGAAGAAGGTCCTCCGCACAAATTAGCTAGCTGAGAACTATACATTAAGAAATTACTATCTGATTGACAATATATTACCGAAGTACAAACCATGGCAAGAAAATAAGATGCATTCCAAGTAATCCAATATATATATATATGTGTGTGTGTGTGTGTGTGTGGTTTCTCCAAATTTGCCCGTTCAATATATACAAAAAACTAATAATCTGCGGGTCCTTCACAACAAGTTTATGTTGCTTAAAGCTGGTCAGGTGTCCCCAACACTTCTTTCTAGGAAGCAATGAATATATGGCTTAAAGATTATCCAAGAGAAAAAATCTGGCCCAAATGTCGTACGATTTTCAAATCAGCATCTCAGTTATATGATTAATGTATGAGTTACTTATTCTTGTCTATGAAAATAATTAATGATGATTACTGGAAAGTCGTAAAATTCCTAGTGATCCAGAGTAGGAAAGAAAGAGAGACTAGAGACCCCTCACCATAAGCAAAAAAGAATATTAACCCCCTCGAGCTTTAACCACCATCAAAACATCTGCCTTTGCAAGTAAGAAAGTCTTCAATGCATGTTTGCCTTCTTACTTGATTAGTTTTTTGTTCAGATCTCTTTTTCTATCTTTTTTCTAGTTTTTTGTTCAGATCTCTTTTTCTATCTTTTTTCCTTTCTTTCTTTGTTTTTATAATTGTTTTCTATCTTCTTTTCTTTCTTTCTCTCTTTGTTTCTATCTTTTTTTGTTTTTTCTTTCTTTCTTTGTTTGTATGATTGTTTTAATAATTCTCTCTTGTTTTGCATATATTTCCTAAATTGTCATTATCATTTTTTTTTTCCTCTATCAAAGCCCTATTCTATACAAAGGTAGTTCCAGCCCAACCAATAGGCTATCGGAAAACTTGAATGAAGCCATACCTGCCATCATATTCAAACAAGAGAATATGAGATGTCAAATCAGATTCTATAGCGTGATGGATACCGTTTGGATGCAACATAGTAGGTGAGCTCAGAACGATGATGGAAAAATAATGAAAACTCAGAAGAAACCATATAGCTTATACATCTGAGAATAAAGTACCAACAGCCACCAGAGCAAAGACAATACCCAAATTAACAGTGATCTCCGAAACTTTCACTAGGGAAGTGACTAGAAATGTTAGCAGTCTAGCAGCCAGCCAAAAATAAACCAATTGCAAACATGAAGACTAGTGCACTGATAAGTATCCTTGAAAAATAGAAGAAATTCCAAGGTCCAAAACATAGGAACTCTACCTTCCTTGATAACGTTACACCGAGAACAATAACAAGCATCTCAATAAAGGCTACATGGAAAAAGAAGGTTCAGATTCTGGTGAAGAAACCTTTTGAATAAGGCATAGTGGTTGTTGAAAGTGAAGAACGACATAAAGACCCAGGTCTTTGAATTCTAGAAGTCCTAGAAGCACTATTGACTTTCACTCTTTTTTGCAATTGATTCTTTTTCAGATTCATACTTCAGAATAATTTACTATTATAGGAACGCTATTACAAGAAATATTTTAGTAGCTTACGACAATCACATATGCAAATAGCTGCCTTACAATTCTTTCAGATCCCATTAGAGACAAACATGCTGCTGTTTTAAACTGTATCCAAGGAGGCTGAACTCATGGGTGATACAATAACACTATTTCATAGTAGGTGGCTCTATTTGTTGTGTGCTTGTTTTATATTGCAAAATCAACATAGGATCTCAATGGATCTTAATGAAGGACGTGCATGACGACGAGGTCAACATCCACAAATAAAAGATTTATTCCTGTTATCTTAGGCCCCTTCTCATCCTAAAGAACAGAGAAGCAAAAAAGTCTTAAATTTCTCAGAAATGAAAATATCTTATCATGGGAGGATACTCACATGGAGGATAGCTACCAATGTTAAACAACCTCATTTTCCACTCACTCTTAACTCTTCAACTCATCCCAAATTATTCCGAATTTTTGAACTTCATAGAGTACCACTATGCACCATCTTTTCTTTCTATCATTTCTCTTAAAATTTTTCTTCCAGGAAGAATCTTCAACATTCTAGTTTTTATAATATATACATATACATATATATATATATATATATAAACTGGCCAAATGAATACTAAAACCTCAAGTGTGGAAAATTCCAATTATTATACTCATTTATTTAAAGAAACTCCTCTGCACTTGAAGCCCAGCAACAACAAACGTGATGAAACAAAATGTTACCAATCATGAAGTCTTTAGAAGATGAAAACGGCTATTCCAATGCCTAAATAAATATTTGGATTGTGAACCTTAACGAGACCATGCAGAATTGATATGGCTCAAACATAGCCAAGATAAGGTACGAATCTTTATGAATGAAGTCACTAAAGGCATCAGGCACCATACATAGCTTTTTCACAAAATAAATTACTTATAAAAAGCAGTACAACAACATGAAGATAAATCCTCCACTATGCAGCAATTAAATGGAAACAACATACAAGCCGTAGTTAATGTTTGGAAGAAAAGAAATAAACGATCAGAGGTGGAATTGTGATATCTGTGATAACAAAAAACATAAAAATATACTGTAAAAAACTAAATGATACGTCTAATATATCATGTGAATGCTAACCCAAAAGATCAACGGCAATATTGTACTGACCAAAAGTAAATCCAACAATTATCACATCATGTTTATGCTAACCAAACCAAATTTAAAACATATTGCACAATGAACGCTGAACGACAAACTAAATAAGGAAAGAAGACTCACATTGCCCACAAACACCGATCGAGAATCAACTTCCTCTCTATTTGCCTGAGTTGCAGCAGCTGTTGACGGCTCTAAATGCACAAGAAAATCAGTGAGGGGAGAAAGAAATATATATACATATTTAAAATAAATACTGTGATATAAAGTTCTATACAAAGATTGATAGGCACAATGATTTAAAAATTAGAAAGGAACAAAAAAAAGTGTTATCATTTCTTTCTTTTCGAAAAAAGAAGATGCTTCACCATTCTTCACTCAAGTCCTGACCTTTCCATCTGGTATATAGATATATACATATACACACACAATATATATATATATATATATATATGTGTGTGTGAGTGTGTGTGTATAAATGAAAAACTCATCATTGTGATAACAAAAAGAAATCGTAACCCTAAATCAAACAACATCTCATAGGGCTCAAATTTTTCTCTCTTTTTTGCCAGACATTGCAGATTTCAACGAACAAAATGCACACAAAACCCTAACAAAATGCTCGAAAGAGGAAATTCCAGAACAAAAAAGAGGGATTCACCTTGTACGGAACCCATCTCCTTCTCGACCTTAGCCTGCATCTCGCGAAGAGCGGCGGCCTCATCCTCCATTTCCTTCAGCCGCTTCTTCATGTCGTCAAGCTCCTGCGGATTAAATCATCCATTTTGAAATGGAATCAAATTAATTTGGGGGTTTTAGGTTTTACGAACGAGATAGAAAATCAATTCAATGAATCGAATGATTGAATTTCAAAGCGAAAAAAAAAAGTAAAAAGAAAAATGGAGGAGAAGGATTACAGCTTCGGTGCCGTCGGCCCCAGTCATGTCGACGTCGTCGTGTTCCATCTCTCTCTCTCTCTCTCTCTAAAAGCACACAGAGGCAAAGAGAGTAGAGAGAAGCAGTGAATGCCACTGTCTTTGTACTATATGTTCTGATGGATTAATAATAATTATAATTTTTTTTATTATTAATAATGTTAATATTTTATTGATCTTGTAATTATAAGAGTAGTTTTTCTTTTTAGAATAATAATATAGTAGTTATATTATTAAAAAAAATAATATCGTAGTTATAATTTGGGAAAATATTATGGTGGGTTTGGATGTCTTATTGTATATTTAATATAATATTATAATAAAATAGATGTATTTTAATATACATTTGGATATCCACTTTAATCATTATATTTAAATTTTATGTGTGTTTAGATTATTTATTTTTATCATTCTATTGGATATCCACTTCTAGTTCGTCTTAATCAGCAGTTAATGAGGACTATAAACCTCCGTTTGATAAGTTAGTTAGAGATGAAAATTTTAAATTGTAATTGATTGATTTTTCAAAAACTAGTTATAAATTTTGTTGACTTTTCAAAAAAAGATAAAAATTGAGATGAAAAAGTACAATTTAGTTTAAGATGAACTCAAATGCCAAACGAAGGCTACAATTTGCAATAGGTTCTAGGTATGCATAGAGGGCATAGGATGGGAGTATGCCACACATATTCGCGGAGGAGCGGCTCGAGTGCTTCTACATCTCCAGATGTAAATCGGACGGGTCGTCTTCGGTGTAACTTTCCACAAATGTCCAAGACTGGATGAACTCTGTGTACAACAATCAGATGAGGATATATGAGAATCAAATGAGGATGATGCAGACAATGTACGAGATGAATCTCAACTTAAATATCCCTCCGCCCCCTCCGAGAAATCTCAGGCAGTGAGTTTAGGAGATTAGTTATTATTTTGATATTTCTTTTATGTTTTTGTAAATTTTTTTTAATTTATCCAGATCACTATTACGTTATGTTTATTGTGTTTTATTTTATCAATGATATAAGTTGTTATTACATTTTTTTTAATTTTAATTTCATATTAAATTTGAATATTATAACTTATGTTTATGTTAAATTTGATTTTGGTATCTGTAACTTTTATTAAATATTTTTGTTATCAAATTTTAGCCAAAAAATAGCAACGACCACCTGTCATCGAAAAAATTATACTACAAAACAAATATTTGCAATGACGTATTGTGAAAAAAGTCGTGTAAATAATCTAAACACGTCATCAACTAACAATGTATTTACGACGATTTTTTCAAATTAGTTGTCGTAAATACTGTGTGCCACGACATCTTCAATGGAAGTACGACAGATAAATTGTGACAACTTTTGTCGCTAATTTATTTACGATAACTTTTGTTGTTAATGTATTTGCGACTACAGTAAATTGTAACAAATAAATTACTTGCGACTAGGTTTTTATGACGACCCTTATGCGACAACATGTCATCGCAAATAATACCTTTGCGACGGCTCCTGACTTTTATTGTCATCGTTGTAAGGGTTGTTTGTTGTAGTGACACCTTAATAGGAACTTTGGGACTCTTTGGCACAACTTTATAATGACTTTTATTCCCCCCCCCCCCCCCCCCGCCAAGTCCTTTGGGACTCTTTGGCACACCTTAATAGGAACTTTGGGAAAATGTCATAAATTGAAGCCTTTGATTGATTTTTTTCTACAAACTATCACAAAAACTGTCGTGACATATCATCACATTATAATTATTTACTTATTTATTTATTTTAGATTAGCCAATGGTTTCCGATTAGTTACTATCTAGTATCCAACGTGATACCAACTGGTAAACGTCACCTCTGGTGAGATACCGATAACCAAATGGTTACCCAAATGGTTATAGACCGATAACCACTACCACTAGCGGGACTCCGGTGACCAAATAGTAACCAACCGATAACCATCACCTTCGGTGGGATACCGGATAGTAACCAACCGATAACCTAATAGTTACCGACCAGTAACCACTACCTCCGATGGGATATCGGATGATAATCTATCGGTAACCAAATGGTAACCAACCGGTATCCAAATGGTTACCGATCGGTAATCGCCACCTCAACGGGATGCATGGTTACAAACTGGTAACCACCATCTTTGCCAGGATGCTGGATGGTTACTGACTAGTAACCACAATCTCCGACCAAAAGTATGGGATTTTGTCACCAGATTGCTACGAATCACAAAAATTCATTCAAACTCAAAAGGATATCTCAAACACCAGAAAAAATATACACCAAAAATTTAAAAAATTAAAAAATTACATTAAAAAAAAAGGCGATCTGCACTTAGATCACCTTCGCACCACGACGAGAGGTCGCCGTCGTAGATCTAGAAGTCCTACAGGTGTCGGAGTGGGAAGAGGCAAAGATCTAGATGCCGGGGAGGAGATGTCGAGGCCATAGTAGTGGTCACGCTGTCACCTTTGTTTTCTCCCATGATGGCGCATGATTAGAGGAGCCATGATGTCGAAAGATCGCTACTCCCGGGAGGAGATTCGAACGTCAAAGTTATAGCAGGCAAGAGAAAGGTGGTCACAGTCACATATCTGCACGTCGGTGTTGTTCGAATGGGGAGGGGGCATCTGCGCCGGTGGCGTCAAATCGAGCTCGTGCGAAGAAGAGAGCGAAAGATGAGAGATTACGTGGTGAAGAGAGAGAAATAGAGGGGGACTGTTAGTGGGAGGAGAAACGGTGGGGACCGTCGGTGGGAGGAGAAGGAAGAGGGGACCGATAGAGTGGGGAGAGAAAGGAGGGGGCGTCTGCAGTGGGGAAGAGAGAGAAAGAAGCGAAGGATAGAGAAAATTTGGGGAAAACCCTAGGGAGCTGAGAAAGATGAGAGTAATGAAATGAGGATTAAATCTGGGGTAGAGAATGAGTGTAATACCCAAAATTTTGATAAGGAATTATTATGGATTAATAAGTTAATTCATCAAAATTCCTTGTTTAAATTAAAGTTTAAGTTATAATTTTAACCTAAAATTATGAAATGAATTTTTATGATGTGATAATTATTAATTTTGGCACATAATAGTTTGCTTAGGTCATATATTATTATTCAAAAAGGTTTGAATGGTAAAAAAAGTGACCAATTGATGCATGTTTAGAAAAGTTGTCAAATCATCAAGTATAATATTTCAACAGTTTTAGCAGTATGAGAATTAGTAGTCTTGGAGTTTTCTAGACATGACTTTTTCTATATATATAAATATAGTATCAAGGATTTGATGTCAATTTTTTAGTCCGATAAAAATTAGACTGTCTAACTTTTTACATATTAAATTTAGACATATTATTTTTTTCAGTATGAGAATTTAGTGGATGAGTCTTGATGTCAGATAATATTTTTACAGAGTTACTTTATCATTATAAAAACTTGGAGACCAAGTTTTACAACAGATAAGATTTTGACTGCTTACCTTTTTCAGTCCAAAAACTTGGTGGCAAGTTTTGCAACAGATAGGAATTATATTGATTAACTTTTTAGCAACAAATGACCTTGGGAGTTTTGCTAGTGGAAGATAAAGGAAAATACTATTATGCTGAGTTAGCAGTCCAAGAATTCATCTGTTGATGATAATATCTTGAATTATTTTTTTTTCAAATTGTATCAGAGCCTATACCCAATTGGAAGTGTGGCCAACATGGACGTTGGACCCTAAAAGGAGTAGTGATTGTGACAATTATCAGTTTTTATAAGGAAATGAGCTGTGTAGTCCCACATTATTTGAGAATGGATATATGTGATGATTTATAAGTAAAGAGACCATCTCGTAATGGTATGAGGACTTTTTGGGGTGAGTTTAAGAGCAAAACTGTGTGGGCACGAGGACGAGTCATTACAATGAGAGGGGTAGTTTCTCTTTTTAATGTCATAATTAAATTTAAATAAAATTGGTTATGACATTTACAACAGAGTTTTTGATGTTGTGGCAAAAATCAATCCAACACTCCAAATAATGGCATGTATAGCATCATTTTCTCCACCTTAATTGTTTGTCAATGACATGCCATATAGGATTAAACAGGAAGTACCACTCAAATATAACACAGACCCTAAATTTTCAAGAGTGAGTTTATTTGCACCATTAAATTCATGAATAGCCCCACTAAATTATAGTGTTATTGTCATAATTATATCTTCTTATAAAATTACACAAAAATCGCTATTAGTACAACCTTAGAATTATATGTTTATTAGAAAAACCATTCAAAATTCTTTTTAGAAAAATAAAATTATAGGATAGATCCCCATAATAAACTAAACAGATTTTTTTTTTTTGAAAAAAAACAATACCCCACTTATTTTCTTAACCCATATTTCAGATAATATATTCAAAAGAGCTGTAATATCTTCAAACACAGGGGCTTCCACAGCTCAAGTCCTATGCTGATGTTGGCCAGCTACAAGTGCTATTGTAGTCTGTTTCCAATAGTTAACTTTGAGATTCATCTCTACACAAAAAAGAGAGACATGTCCTCATAGCAATTGCTTCTCTTAACACAGGAAAGAAAAAGGCAAAGACTTTCTTTTGTAGAAAGCAGCAACAATAATTTTCCCTTGATGATCGTTCATAATACCCGATCCAATTGAATATCTTTTAAATACGGTTTATTTGTCCTTCTGTGCTTGACGTTAAAAAAAGCCATGCAATTTTTATTTTATTTTGTTTTATTTTCGGAAGAATAAATTTAGCTGTTAAGTCACTTGGAGGACGATTTTTCTTTCCAGTTTGACAATATTGAAAGCTCATTGATGTTTTGGCATATTGAAAAAAAAAAAAAAAAAGATGAAGGTGAAGATGAAAACAATATTTGACAAAAAAGAAAAAGGATTGTTTTGAAAAAGGGGGAAAAAAAAAAAACCTTTTTATTTGTGGGTGAAAAGAACGGATTAAAGTTATTACTCGATTGTAGGGACACTTTTGAAAAAATAAGAGGGGTGTAAGATTTAGTTGATGGGTGGTTTAAGAAAGATATGGAAAAACGAGACTTGAGGGAGGGAATGCAAAGGATTATTAAGATGATAGAGGTATTCCAAAATTTAATGGATATAAATATAGCTAAATCAATTATCAAATATTAATTGAGAGCGGGTTTTCCTTAAAAAAAAAAAAAAAAAAAAAAAAAAAACCATGGCCTCGTTGAAGTCCGAGGGTTTTTTAGCAATAAGACTTCTAAAGAAATATTTTTGGTGGCAAAAGGTATCAACAAAAGTTTTAGCTGCCAAGTATTTTATGTGGCAAAAATTTTAGTTGTCACATTTTTTTTTTTGGTAGTAGTAATATTTAAAGGGAATCATCTCATTTATTTTTTAAATATGATATTGAATGAGCAAAATATGTTATATTAATTAAAAAGGTTCCGCCTCTCTAAACACATTAAACAATATATAGGACACAAATTAGGCAAATTCACAATACAGATCCATAAGAATCGAACAAACAAACACATTCTAATCTAATAGAGAGAACAAATTTTAAGTCTCAGGGGCTGGTAGTGGCAATGGCGATCCATCCTGTCTCTGAGAGAAATATGCAGAATGATCTGAAGGCGAATTAAGTTGATGATGAAGAAGTTGTTGGATCAACTCATCTTGTCTTTTCATCTGCGCCTCCATTTCAGACATTCGCTTCTGATTCTCCGCCTCCAATTCGGACATTCGCCTTTGATTCTCCGCCTCCATTTCCAACACACGCCTTTGACTCTCCGCGTTTGTATTCCGCAATTCCTGGACTTCGGTAGTAAGGTTCTCCACCAACAATCGTTGCGACCTCCGCAAATAACCAAGTCCAATAAAATTATCCACGATCTGCGTCTCCTGCTGCTTGCGCCGCGCCATTGCACAAGATGCACTTAAGCTCTTGAATTTCTCAGTGGCCTTGATGATCACCAAGAACAACACCCTATACAAAACCACCATACCAAGCAACACCGCGAGATCGCCCCACTTAGAGTAACTCAAATCCACTCCCCATTTTTCTCTTAGAATCTCCTCCCCAGTTAAAATGTCTCCCCCTCCTCCAACTTCTCCACTGGGAAACGCCGAGCCGCTAAACTCGTTCTTGAACAATCCTTCATAAGCATACCTGTGGAACGCGACGTAGTACAAAGGGTACTTCCAGAACGCTTTGGGAAGATCTTGTGGCAATCGGAAAAATCCACCTCCCAACATCATAATGCCTTGGATTCCTGCACCGGTGATAATGCCCATGAGGTAGTTTGGGACGAGGCTTGCAACGATCATCATGAGGCTCTCCACTAGCATCATGCAGGCGTAAAGGATCAAGACGTAGTAAAAGAAGTGTCCGAACTCTTTGCGAAGGCCGGGCATGTAATAGGCTAAGGCTCCGGAGAATGCTGAAATAAAAAGCAGGTATGGCTGAGCAGAGAGTGTGTTGCTGATCACAAACGATGTCGTGCTGTAGTGTCCGTTTAGTCTTTCTCGTTCGAATACCTAGATCACACACAGAATATAGTGAACTATTTGAAATAGTTTTTTTTTTTTTATCCTATTTGAAATACTTTTAATCAATCACTAATGCACACGTAATTAACTTCAAGGATCACCTAAGTTTGTATTGCTTGAAACACAGCTAGTACATATACGTACAACTTCTATATTTTTCATATTGTCTAGTAAGATTGTCCTAATATTTGAAAAACACTACCTATTTAGGTTGGTACTTTCCTTGTTCTCTCTCTCTTTTTTTATTTTATTTTATTTTTTTTTTATAATTTTAAATAAAGATTAAAAAATTCTTTCCTATAAAAAAATTTAAGAAATTAGAGGCCACTATTCTTCTTTCCCCATGTCATTAGACCCAAGGGCCTTAGGTCATTTGGGGTAAATTGCATGAATTTTTATGGAGCTATGCTATTTGTATGTCTCTTTATGTAAGAAATAAAGTTAGAGATTTCAACTTTACGTAATTAATTATTATTTTTTATTGATAGATTACTAACAATTTTTAAGGGATAAGAGAAAAAGATTTAAGTATGAATGATTGAAATGCAAGTGGAAAATTGTCAAGTTTAAGAGGGAAACTGTTAAAACTAGAAGCGGAAAGATCAACTTGTCAAATTAATAAAAGTATAACGGGACCAGTAATACCTTCATGTCTTCGACAAAAGAAGGAAATCCACCGATGGTCATGAAGGTTAAGAAAGTAGATATAAACATGATAAGCGAACCTCTTGCCTGAAACAATGACAAAGCACAAAGATTAGTATCTAGTTATAAGCCAACTAGTTCTCTCTCTCTCTCTCTTTTTTTTTTTTCCTCCCTGGTGAACCGTTTTTTCTGAAGACTGTAAACCTATAGCTTCTCTTTCTTAATTGCTCTTTCAATTTGTACCTGAATCGATCCGTAATCGTGGCCAATTTTATAGTAGATGGTTCCCAACCCTAGAGACAGTCCGAGGTAGATAAGTAAGCGCAACCAATAGTAGCCTAAATCCCGGTACATATTTTTGAAAGATCTCCTTGTAAGAACTATACACTGAGTAATGAAGCTAGCGTGGCTTCTCTTCTTCTCCAATATTGCTCCATAACCCTAATTATACGCCTCATGTTAGTCATTAATATATGTATGGATGTTGTAATATACAATGCATATTTGCCAACGCTTTAGAGAATATGAGCTCAAATCCCTCCACATGTAAGTGTTATTTATTTATTTATTTTTATTTTTAGTTTTAATTAATGACCTGTTTACAAATTTCAGCTACTTTTTTCCGAACTTGCTCGTAACCTTCAGAGGCTTCGTAGGACTTTATAAGAGTTTCAATTGCTTCTTCTACCGTGGGTCCTGCTCCAAGAATTCCTCGCTCAATATCCTGCCACAAGTCCATGTCTAAGGAATCATATAAAAACTTTAAATTAAATGCTATTTGTACAAAAATAATTAAAATAAATAACATGGTCTCAAAATTTTTAAGTAAATAGGTAATAATTAATTTATCAGATAAATAATAAATTTATTTATAGGAAATAAAATATTTATCAGAAAATTGTAATAAATAATGATTTTACAAAAAAATTGAAGGAAATAGCTTGTTTTAAAATGCTTAGAATAAATAGCAGATTTACCAAGTAAATTTTCTATTTACATGATAAAACTGCTACTTACTTCTTTTTCCCTTATTTGTATATTATATATTTGCTGTTTATAGCTATTTATTCTAGATATTTTAAAACATATTATATTTCAATTAATTACGAAAAACTGCTATTTACGTTTTTTCTTACTTCTTAATAAGCGTAAACACATTTCGGCCCCACAAAACTAATATGGGGGGTTTTGTAAACTACCAATTACCTGTTCAAAATCCTTGTTAATGGTTTTCAGGAAGTGGTCCGATGGATTTTGGAGAGTCGGGCAAGGAAAACCGCATGAAGCAAAAAACTACCAAAGATCCAATAGAAAAATTAGTTAGAGCTTATAACTGTGTTATTTCACCTCAAAAAAGAAAATTAAAAAGTATTCTGGGTCTGTATACTTACTCTTATACCTGCATTTACTACACCAAAAATTTATTTGAAAAATAATAAAAATGTTTACTGATAATATTTGGCAGCTCTTGTATGTTTCCCGAAAGCTTGGCCTTACATTAGTGTTGGGAAGATTTATTTTTAGCCATTTTCAAAACTAAAGTAATTTAAAATTCCATGGTTGCATACATGGTTTTTCATTAATTCCAACATGATTTAACCAAATGGTGCAGAGTTTAAAATACGATCACTAGTCACAATTTCCAAAAAAAAAAAAAAAAATCCTTTAAAATTCTTACCTCATTTGCTTCAGAAGCAGGACCAAAATACACCGTTTTACCATTAGAAAGAAGGCAGAGACTATCGAAAAGCTGAAAGACTTCAGAACTTGGCTGGTGAATGGAAGCGACAATAGTTCTCCTTGCTCCGTCCGACCGTCCCAATCGTGCAATTCTGCTCATGACGTAGTACGACGCGGCACTGTCCAGCCCGCTTGTAGGCTCATCGAGGAAGAAGAGCTTCGGCCATGTGAGTATCTCAATGCAGATGCTGACTCTCCTCTTCTGCCCACCGCTGAGGCCCTTTGCTCCCCACCCCCCGATTCGAGTGTTCAATGCATCTTGCAGCCCCATCTCTCTTATCGTTGCATTCGCTCTCTCCTTCTTCTCCGATGCCGACATGGAGTCTGGTAGTTGCAGTTGAGCTGAGTAGTTTACTGCCTCTCCCACCGTTAATGTTGTCGTCAAAGTATCGTCTTGCGTTACGTACGCCTGATTAGTTCATGTGTCCAAAGAAAGAAATTGATGTTACGTTCTCTTATACGTGTATTTTATGCCCTAAAAACTATAGAATCGCGTTTAGAAATTTTCATTTTTGGAACTTTAAATTGTGCTTTTAGAGCTGTATGCAATTATAAAAAATTTTCGATTCGTGATGATTGTTTTACGGTGATTTGCATTATTAGTTCTCTTAGTTCTTGAACTTTTTTAATGAGTGACAAATTAATCCCAAAACTTTTAGTTTTGGAAATTTAGTTGTAAATATGAACAAAGTGATAACAACTGTTTGATATCAGGTGGAAAAGTACATGCACCTTACGTGAATGCCAGTTTTTTGTTTTTTAATTTAATCAGATTTAATAAAATGACACTGAAAAAGAAAGTTCCATACAGAAATACATCGATTGCCTATAGAAACCCTAGCTTTTTCTTCAAACAATATGACTTGCATTATTCATATATTGCGGAAAATTAGGTCTTTTCCCGTGTGTTTTATAAGTTAGGTTTTTATAACTTATGGTAAGGGATCTATTTATTAATTTGAAACTTAGGGCTTGTTTGGAACCAGAATTTAGGATGTCAAAAAGAACGAAAGTGCAAAGTTAAAAAAGGGCGGGGGTGGTGTTGTTGGGGGCAAGAAAAGCAAAAAGTTTTCTTGTGTTTGGAACTTAAAGAAAGTTACAAGAAAAATTCTTGAATTTTGGCATGCGGGTTGGGGTCAAGTTTTAAAATGAAACCCGGGTTAGGTTTCAAGATTGGGCTGAGGTCAGGTTTTGGGATGGTGATCAGGGGGATTCGGGATGGGGGCCGGTTTAGGGTTTCGGAACTAGGTAGGTGTTGTGTTCAAAATTTTGAGGCTTTTCTTTTTATTTTTTTCATGGAAGCTTTTTATTTTTTAATAAATCCCTTTTTCAGGATGCTGAGTTATCTATGCATGAATTTTTGGTATTAATCAAAATCAATGAGAATTGCGTGCACTAGAGGAGAAAAAATAAGCTTTCCGACCGGTCAGGTTAGCCTGGCAGACTAAGCCTGTCCGCATGTTTTATATGAAAAATAACAAAAAAAACCTTTAAAAAAAAAAAAACACTACGTGGACTCGCATGGCCAGACCATGGACCAGAAACATAGGCTTAGCCGCACCCCAATGTGTGGGCCGGACCACAGGCCTAGGTGAGATACGGATCAGACCATTTGGCCCGACCCAATAATTACAGCTTTATGTTTTCCAAATTCTGAGCTTCTTGTCCACAGAATTCTGCATATAGTTGTACTAAAGCAGCTTCTACTGATTCTGTTTGAAGAAACATCAGTTGCCTGTATTCTCCTAGACTTACCCACCAGTCATAGAGAATTCCAGTGAATCTTTAGGCAAAGTCCAACTCTTTTTGGGAAGAACTTGTTTCGTTTGAAACGTTTCTTCTTCTTGTGTTTTCTGATTCTGGCTATAGGTTTGGAAAGACAGGAGGAGCACGAAAATCCTGGTGTAGGATTTGTTGGGCACTTGGTGAATAGTTCCTTGTTGATGCAGATCTTATCGAAGTGTTTGTTCTGCTTCATATATTCTTGTAGGAACTTATTCTGAGAGCACATCTTATCAACTGCTCTGAGAATAAACTGGCAGATTTCTCTAAATGTTGTGTTGGCAATGTCTCTGTTTGCTGTAGAGAGGAGTCTGCTGGTTTCATCACCACTTTCCTGGACGCCTAGCAGATCAGCAGAGAGATAGCCTATTAGAAGGTAAATGGCCTTAAGACACCTGCTTTACCTGTCGTATACTTGGTTATAGATTTCTCTCTCACCTCAAGGAGGGACTCAAAGGCTTTTCAAGATGTATTGGCTCTTAGCGGCACACCTAGCCTGGGCGAGCTCGAACATCTTTAGTAACCTTTAAGCTTCCTATGACAACGAGAGAGCTAACTATAATAAGCATAAAACATGTTTTCAGTGTATCTTAGAGACTATCACTATACTGATCATACTAGTGTGATGACTGATTTTAGTACGTGGCGTTGTTCTACCATGAACTATCGCGGATACCGCTGTGTTCTCATGGTGTTCCAGCCTATATACTGAATCAGCATGAATGCATGGATCATTAACTAGGATTATAATCTATACAAGGACTCTTAAAGTATACCGAAAGAAAACTTAGCTAGACATGGAAAAACTTAAACAATAGAAAATTTTTGTTTTTGAACTCGACTTCCTTACCCTTCTCGAACAAGGAGTTCCTTTTTTATAGATGAAAGGAGTACAACGGATTTCAAATCCGGAATTCACACCTATTTTACAAATAGTAAAGATAAATAATTCGACCTAACAGGTGGCCGACAATCTTTAAAGAAAACGCGTAAAAGAAATCATGGGCCAAAAGCATGTGGCCGACAAAGATAAAAGATAAAACTTTATACACGTGGGCTAGCTGTCTTGCTGTGTCTGATGCTTTGTGACGTCAGTGCTTACGTTTTAAGATTGGATACGTCATGGATGACGTTTCTGGTTTTTGCTGGCTCTTTCTTCCTCAGTTTTCTGAGCACGTTCTGCAACGTGGATGGCTTCTATTTCGTCGATTAGCCTGAGGATTTCTTCTCGGCATTGTGGATCTTCCCAGTCTTCGTCTGTGAACTAGAGTTGTTGGGTGTCTGGTCTTGGAGCAATATGGATCTCAGGAGGAGTGAGATCATATTTTATCTTGCAGCTCTGGGTGACTTCTGGGGAAGAGAGATCTAGCTGGGCTAGAACTTCTGCCTGAGCTTCAATAGGATTAGGCCATGGTTCCTGTGAGAATTCAAACGGGTCATACTGATGGCACAGTATCTGTTCTTCTTCAAAGGTGAGTCCTTCTGATTGAAACCTTATGGGCTGAGATGGTTCAGTACTAGAGCCTGCATCTGTGTTGTGTGCTACTTTGGGCTTGTAGGCAGTGCTTGGGCCTATGTCAGTTGCTGGGCCGGTGCTGGAAGATGGACTTGATGGAGGACTGTTAAGCTCGTCAAGGATCTTCTTTATTTTGCTTGTATACTCTGTTGGGAGTTTATCCCACGGAGCATCTTCTTCTGGGCCTGGCCATATTTCATTTGGAATCACCCTGTTTCTGATGAACAGTTGTTTTTCGAGCATTCTTACTTGAGGGTTTTTCATTGGAGAGAGGGGCCATTCATTGGATCCGTAGACCTCAATGGTTGGAGCAAAGCCTGCTTTGTCTATTCCTACTTTCTTGCAGTTTAGGCTGATCAAGAAAATAGTGTAGCATCTGGTGAGAGCTTCAGCTGGGATTGGATCATTACTTGGGTATCTCCTTTGAAATGTTTCCTATGCTTGGGAGAGGTATTGGTCCCAAATACTCAATGGTGCAAACCAAGAGAGTAGATCCATCTGAGTTTTGTATGCGGCTTTGAATTCTGGGCGATCTCTGAAACTTCTAATAGAAGTTCTGAGAGGGACTGTGTGAACTTCTACGGCTATAGTGAAAAAGCTGGTTAGATACCAAAAGAGGTGAAGAACAGCTTTTGGCATGTACCAGGTATTTCTAATGGGGAAGAGGTTAGCAAACGGATATTCAGGATGGAAGGTGAAGTCTTGGACCATAAGGTGTCCATATATCCGTATGAGAGCATGATACATCTTTTGGGCTCTGTTTATGGCTTTTTCTTGGGGGTTATCAGAAAGGGTTATTTTCGTGGCATCTTTGGAAAAAGTTGGAGGAAAGAATGCCAGAAGGTTAGAGGAGGAAGACGAAGCCATTGGGTCTGGTGGCTTAGTTATAGTGAAGATGAGAGGGATGATGTTGGGTTTGGTTGAGATGATATTTATAGAGGGTCTAGAAAGAAAGTCAGGGATGACATTGTCTTTTCCTTTAATATGAGAAATATCAAAGGAATATTGAGAGAACCATGCAGCGAGTCTGAGAAGCTGTGCATTTACAGCTTTGTTAGGTTTGAATCTTATCATACCTTTTGACGCTGCAAAGTCTGTCTCGACCAAGAAGTGGTGTCCAACCAAGTGGAACTCGAACTTCATGATTCCTTACTTTATAGCTAGGAGTTCTTTGAAGGTAGAGTGATGATGAAACTGTGAGTCTTTGAACGTGCCACTTTTGTATCCACATATTCTTCTTTTCCCGTGTTTGTCTTGTTCGTAAAGAACTGTTCCCCAATGCTTGTCACTTGCGTCTGTCTGTAGAATTCTCTTCCCATTGGAGGGAATCTTGAGTGGAGGCAAGTCTTGCATTATCCTTTTCAGCTTTTGAACAGCTTGTGTTTGGAGGGAGGACCACTTTGGAGGATCCTTTCTGAGCATCTGTTCGAGGGGGGATGTATGTTGGGAAATCTGTGGACTGAAGTCTCTGAGATAATTGACAATTCCCAGAAACTGTTGAACTTGGACCCTGGTGAGCTGATCCGGGAATTTAATTAATTCTTGGGCTATATGGGGCTGTGCCTCATACTGTCCATCGAATAATTTCATTCCAAGGAATTCTATTTGGGTTTGTCTAAGTATCATTTTCTTTTCAGAAAGCATTACACCATGGGCTTTTGTCATAGCTTCGAATTGGGCTAACAGGTGTATATGGGCTTCCTGGGTTGGTGAGAACAGGAGTATGTCATCTATGTAGATAAGGGCCTGGTTTAGTATTGGGCTGTATATTTTGGTTATGGCCTTCTGGAAGAGTGAGGGGGCTGTCTTGAGACCAAAGGGCATGACAGTCCATTGAAAGTGATGGTTAGGTATGGAGAAGGCTGTTTTGGGCCGGTCATTGGGCTGAATTCCCAATTGCCAAAAGCCTGCTTTCAAGTCAAACTTTGAAAATATTTTTGCATCAGAAAGACTTGAGAACATTGTGTATTTATTGGGCAATGGAAATTTATCATCAGCAAGGAAATGGTTGAGAGGTTGGTAGTTAATTACCAGTCTCTGTTTACCTCGAGCTTGCTCTGACCGTTTGTTGACGTAGAAGGCATGGCATGCCCATGGTGAGTTCGTCACTTCGATCAGTCCTTGCTGTTGGAGTTCTGCACATTCTTCAGCTGCCATCTTTTGATGTTCTGGATTCAATCCTGGATGACTTGCTTTGGTAGGATTGATATCTTCATTTTTCTTGAATGGCAGAGAGATGAAGAATTCTTCGTTTTTCCAGAGGGGATTATCACACTTCTTTAGGAATTCTGAATGTATGGTTGCACATGAGCATTGTACAATCCTCTGTTTGATCTCCTGGTAGGGATTCTTGTGCAGATGGAAGTAGTTGGGAATAGGTTCCCAAGCAGTAAAATACTGCTTATACGCCAGACCTTGTGGGATGATCTTTAATCCTGGTTTCTTCATGTACAGATCAAACCCAATAATTAAATCTTTTTCTGGGAGTTTTGATCCAATGATTTTATGAATCAATGAACATCCTGGAAAGAATTCAAGCTTGATGGGCTTGCTGATTAATTCTGTACTGAAAACTTCTCCGTTTGCAGCATGAAAGAACTGTTTCTTCTTTTTCCAATATGCTGGAGGGAGAACGTCTGGGTTCATGATGGAGTATGATGCTCCTGTATCGAAGAAAGCTGCAACCCGGATTGGGTTTGCAAACTTAGAAGGGATAAACTTCATGGGCATCATAGGGACTTGTTGTGCTGTATGGATAGCATTCATCTGGAGGGTCTGTCCTTCTTCTGACTCTGGGTCTGATTCTGATTCTGAGAAGTCTGATCTTTCATTCTCGGATTCAGATAGTTGTAATACACAGAGCGTCTGATCATTTATCTCATCATCATAAGAAAATATGGATTCTACCTCATGATCAGAAAGGGAGATTCCTGTTTCTTCATTGATGTGAGTAATCATCTTCTGTGTTTTCGCCTTAGGACAGTTCTTCATGAAGTGCTTCTTACTTCCGCAGATGAAGCATCTGGTTGATCTCCTTTTTCCAAAATTCCTTCGTTTCCTTAGGAATTTCCATGAGCCTTTTCTTTTTGGGAAGAACTTGTTTCGTTTGAAACGTTTCTTCTTCTTGTGTTTTCTGATTCTGGCTGTAGGTTTGGAAAGACAGGAGGAGCACGAACATCCTGGTGTAGGATTTGTTGGGCACTTGGTGAATAGTTCCTTGTTGATGCAGATCTTATCGAAGTGTTTGTTCTGCTTCATATATTCTTGTAGGAACTTATTCTGAGAGCACATCTTATCAACTGCTCTGAGAATAAACTGGCAGATTTCTCCAAATGTTGTGTTGGCAATGTCTCTGTTTGCTGTAGAGAGGAGTCTGCTGGTTTCATCACCTAGTGGTTCTGGAATGGAAGAGAGGAATACCTGTTTGAGATTCGGGTCATTGATTCCACCAATCAAATAGAATCTCTTAGACATTTTCTGGAAGTGGATTTCCAGATCCTTTTTATGCATGGAGCAGCATTTCATTTTGAAATAATCTGCTCGAGCCTTTTCCAAATTCTGAGCTTCTTGTCCACAGAATTCTGCATATAGTTGTACTAAAGTAGCTTCTATTGATTCTGTTTGAAGAAACATCAGTTGCCTGTATTCTCCTAGACTTACCCACCAGTCATAGAGAATTCCAGTGAATCTTGAGGCAAAGTCCAACAAGATTCTTCTTGACTGGGCATTTGGTTTCTGCACTTGGAGAACAAGAAAGGCTTTAAACTCTTGGAATCTATCTCTCCATTTTGAGGGAGGGATATCATCTAGAGTTATTATCTGCAACTTGCCATTGGAAGACATTGTTGTCGAAGTTTGGGCAGTTGTTCGAGGTGGTTGGTTGACCTCTTGTGTTTCATTTTGGACTTCTGACATCATTGGTTCTTCTGTTGGCTGATTCATCATGATCGGTTGAGGAGAGGTTGATTCCTCTTCTGGTTCAGAACTCATGAGAGTGTCTTACGACCAATCTGAATCTTCTGGGACACTTTCTTCTTCAGAAGAGGTGTCGTGATGGATAGTCTGAACCTGTGGAAGGTTTTCTTCACAGTAATCTCTGATAATTGTTGTCAGAGGGTTCTGTGATTGTTGTTGTTGTGACTGTACCATCATTTGGGAGGATGAGGGTAATTCTTTCTGTTTACCCTTTAGTTTTCTGTGAGCTTCATCTTCATCAAGAAGTCGCATCAGTCTTTTGACGTGATCTTCTTTTTGTGAAACCACTGGAAGTGGTTGTTCCGTCTTTGGGATGGTGGTGTATATCCATGGAACTTCACTGGGCTCTGTGAATCTTGTCTGTCTTTACAGTGCTAGCAATTGAGTCTGCAGGGACTTCATTTCTGATTCTTTCTCAGCAAATATTCTGCTTGAAAAAGATGAAGTCAAAGCTAGACTTCTTAGCTCTTGATGGAGTGTCTGAACTTGATTCTCAAGTTTCTCTAGGATGGTTTGAGAAGTAGTCAGTCTTATGTTAGACTGATCAACTTTTGTATCCACCTGAGAAAGCTTGGCATCAATCTTCTGGAGGACCTTATTCTGGGCTATAAGGTTCTCTGATTGCCAGTTCATGACTGCTTCTGCTGGACCGATTCTTTTTGTTGAGCCGTCCGGTTCAATAGTCCTTGGATTAAGGATCTTTGGTTGTTGTGTCGATCCTTCTTTCGTCAATGGCTGAAGAGAAGGGAATTCTTATTTATATGGGATGGAGGACATCATATGAACCTGAGGTAGTGCTATGATAGGACTGTAAGAAGTAAGGAGTTGTTGTCCTTGCTTCTGCAGGTATTTCTGTGCCTGTTTATAACAGGGAAGAACTGAAGAGTTCTTTGGTGGTGATGGTGGTGGTGGCGGTTTTCTAGGATGGTCGTTTGGATCTTCATCCCATCCTGTAGGATTTACTGGCCACTCTATTTTCGGAGGAGGAGAATATTTGACCAGATAGTCAAATCTTCTTGAAGGTTGTCCGAGAGTATCCACCTGTCTATCTTTCGCCATATATCTTGTCTTGAGCTGTTTTCCCTTACTGGTCTTCTTTTGTTGAGTAGGGAAACTGTCTGAGCTATGATCTTTGAGACATCCTGGGCAAAAGCATTCATCCCAATAACATGTCCTGTCTGGGATTTCTGAGCATAGTGAGGTCTTCCATCAGCTTTGAAGGAGATGATTTCTGCCTTAAGCTGTTCTGGAGAGATTGGACTCATCATATGCTGTGTTGGAAAGAGACTGCTTGGAACTTCCTTTGGCTTGTTGAAGGTGATCAGGGTTGTTCCATCATTCTGGGCCTGAAAGGTTGCTTCAGATGATTGGACTGCAACATGAGAATAGTGGAGCTTCTCATAGTTGGTAATCCATGAGGTTGGTAGCATCTTTTTTAATTCCTCAAGCGAGATTTGCTTAGGAATCTGGGTGACAATAGGAGCGTTCTGGGAGTCTGCAGTGATCATAAGAGCGTCTGCAGTTCCTGGGAGTGTAAGATCCATGGCATGATCTTGGACTCTGTAGACCATCTGGTAGTGAAGAGTCGAGGATATAGAGTTGGGATCCATATCTATGCCAGAGAGTTGTAATTGGACCTTGAGGGCACTCAGCAAGGTGGGGTCCTGGAGGGACATGCAGAAGTTGGGGAATACTGTTGTAATAACAGTTCCTGCATTTAGAGTTGTCTGCACCGTTGCTATTACCGCATCTTGGTATCTCCTATATCTGGAATCCAGAAGTGCAAGTCTTGTACATACTGGAAGTCCTTTCCTTCCGTGGAAGGTAAGGGCTAGTCTGACAGCTCCAAAGTGTAGATGTGTTGAACCTTGGGCTAACCACTGACTGGGGTATTCTGGAGGAATCTCCAGAGACACAAAGTGTTCTTGGGTGGTTGCTGGAAGGTTACAATGGCTAAATTTGGTAGCCTGGACATATTCTTTAACCTTCTTTGCAGAAGGTTTTATGAGCTGTTTGATTGACCTGGCTTGACAAAGGTATGGTACGGATTAATAAGAGGAAGGTCTTCAGATGAGACTTTTTATTCCTCGGGTACATAGGTTAACTCATAGAGATAATCTAACTTAGAGGCAGAGGATTTTCTAGTTGTCAGTGGAGAAATGGAAAAAGGGGTAGAGATAGGTTGTATACTAGAAGAAGAACTGGTTGACTCAGTGTTTGGGATTTCCATATTTATGACAAATGGTATACTTTTCAGAGTATGTATATAACTATAATCCTTTATAACTTTCCATGGCTCTGATACCACTTTCCTGGACGCCTAGCAGATCAGCAGAGAGATAGCCTATTAGAAGGTAAATGGCCTTAAGACACCTGCTTTACCTGTCGTATACTTGGTTATAGATTTCTCTCTCACCTCAAGGAGGGACTCAAAGGCTTTTCAAGATGTATTGGCTCTTAGCGGCACACCTAACCTGGGCGAGCTCGAACATCTTTAGTAACCTTTAAGCTTCCTATGACAACGAGAGAGCTAACTATAATAAGCATAAAACATGTTTTCAGTGTATCTTAGAGACTATCACTATACTGATCATACTAGTGTGATGACTGATTTTAGTACGTGGCGTTGTTCTACCATGAACTATCGCGGATACACAGCTATCAATGATTCTTATTAATTACTAATCCGGTATTTAAAGTGCATCAATGAGATTTAGGAAGATTTGTTCTATTTTTTTGCTTTCATTAGGCTTCTGCTGGCAACATCTGATTTTAATTTGAATGGCAATTGTGATGAAAGAAGAAAATTTAGTATTAATTAAATTCTTGTGTAGTCACCATCAAACATTAGTATTACTATTTGTGCATTAACTTTAGATGTTAATCGAATCGACAAGTTTTCTGTTTATTAATGTTGTTTGTATATTGTGATCAGCAAATCTACTCGTAATCCATGTTCTACTATTCTGTATTTTAAGTGAATTAACAGATTTTGGATTATATTTATTATTATTTTTACGTGTCCTTTGGGATCTCAAATAAAAAAGTAAAAGAAACTTACGACACTTCTAGAGTTTGAAAGATAAGTTTACTCACGATTATCTTTGACTGTATATTCTATTGTGTATTTTACTTGCTTTTTAAAATAATTAATTTGTGGTCTACATATTATGTGAGAAAATTCATATTTATTCTTCATTGGTTGGCGTCGAAAACGGGGAAAAAAATTTCATAAGTTGGTTTATCTATATATATAGATATCTAAATCGTTACAACACATAGAAGTGTGAAAAACTAAATGTGTGTTATTATTTATTTATTTTTTCCAATTTTTTACTTTTCTTTTCTTTCGTTTAAAATTATACCTTCTTTTACCTTTTTTTTTTCCTCCCTAAAATATCTTTATTTGTTTATTTTGTTTACCACTTTTTAGTTAATAGAATTAAGTGTCTTCTTTTTCATTTTTTTTCCCATTCCTCCCTAAAGTTTATTCCTTTTTTCATTTTTGTCCTTTTTGGACTTTTCTCTGAAAGTTTTATATCTTCTTAAAATTATCTCATTGAAAATTTTTCTCCTTATTCTAATATTAAAATAGATATTCTCAAATACGTCCCTATTTAAGTTTTACATTCAAGTATCTTAAAATTTAAAGAAATAAATATGCACATATGACGCACACGCTTCCAAACTAATATATGTAAATATATATACACACACACACATATCATACCGATGTACCATAAGCCAAAGTCTGTTTACGCCCATTTATCAGAATCTCCCCAGTTTGGCTAGTCTTTAAACTCAATCTTCCTGCAAAATAAGTAGGCGGATATTTAAGTATTTCAATGCTTTAAACAGTACTTGATCGAGAGAGAGAGAGAGATGAAAATGAAACCAAAAAAAAAAAAAAAACGAGGAGAAAAATGTTGAAGAGAGACAATTTGTTTTTTTCTCGTTTGTTTTGTTGTGGTGGGCATTTTCTTCTTCGTATTGGCCGACAATATTGGAAGGCGTTGTTGCTAATTATATATGTGCTTTTAGTCTCAATTATAAGTACTTTGATTAGGTGGTGAACAAAAAGCAATCAATAGTTGAGGACATGTGTGTGCATATATATAAATATATATTTATATGTATAGATATAGACATATTTGTGGTCGTCTTTAATTCTGTCCCTTTGGACGTTCGTTCAACGTCATGGGCTTGTCAGCAGATCAACATGTCGTTGCAATTTTCATTTTTCAATGTTCTACAAAGTTTAGTCTTTCCTGTCATGATATGATATGCCAATCAAAGGTAAAGTTTTCAGCCAAAAAGAAATTAAAACGTAAAGTTGTCATGATGAAATATGTGAAAATGGGAAAGTGGAAGGAAAAAAAAAAATAGATGAGAAAAGCATATGAATGATACAAATTTAAATATTATTACATTAACATGATACAAAAAATTAATGCTAGACTAATATGACACAAAATTAAACTAAAGTTAATTAAAATTTGTATCATATTGGTCAAAATGAAAATTTTGTACTATGTTGGTCAATAAATGAAAAAAACGGGTGATTATTTAAGTAAATTTCTGGAAAAATAAAAAGTGAAAGCGGCTCCAAGGGCCTGTTTGTCACTTTTAGAGATTATGTTTTGGAGGTTAGAGATGGCTTGAGTTTCGAAATGTGTGTTTGGTTAAAATAATCTATTTGGAGTGAAAAATGTAAAAACTTGAAATGTGTTTGGAAAAGAAAAATAGTAATATGGATATTATTTCATTTTTTTCGAAATTCTATGCAATTTTAAAAAAAAAAAGATATCTTATTTCGATTTAAAATGATAAAGTTATGGACTTTTAAAATTTGAATTTTATTTTTTTAAATGTTTGGAAAAATGAATAATGAAATCGATGGAAAATTACCAAAAACAAAAAAAAAAAAATCTTTTGGAAACATCATTTCCAAAAGTGATCTCAAACCGGCCCTAAATGCCACCAACCAGTCATACTTCTCAAATGAGTTAGATGTAAAAAAAAAAAAAAAATGCATTCAAATTACAAAGTGCAACGCTATGTAAAAGATATAACATTCAATTGAGATCAGTTCCACCAATAAAATTTGATGTCGTTCAAAGACACAGATAGGTGTCTGAGGTTCGATATCAAAGTGAGTTACATGTTTGATATATGTACATGTGGTAAGAAGTTTTTTAGGGTTGAAACTTGAAAAAAGACAGAGTAAACTAATTAGTCACAACTTATGTTGTAAACTTGTAATGTATGTTAAAACTTATTGATGAAATAAAAAGTAGTGTTAAGGATACTAATTCTAATCTTAATTTTTTTAGTACTAATTTATGTGACTTATGATTTGTTATTTTTTTTATTGATAATTGTTTTTTTCTTTTAATAACAAGATATGTGTTTAAAACATTAGACATCAATTGATTGCAATTACCAATAATAAGTAACTGTCATATGAAATTATTATTTAAAAGTTGATATTAGAGTTGCTGTCTCTAAAATTATATATATATATATATATATATTTATAAAGAAGGGAGATGAAATATACATACCATTAAAAAATGACTCCAATATTTCTCATTGAATTTTATATATTCTATTAGTGATATGATCCTTTAGTGAGCGCATAACTTTCACTTTTAGATTGACATAACTTAATAGAAATAATGGGCCCATTTGGGGTGCTAGCTCTGAATGGTATTTTAACATCTAAATTTTAAAATCTCAATTCTATATCAAATTTTTTCTCTTTTTTATTTTTAAAAAATTCAAATTTTAAAAGTCCATAACTTTTTCATTTCAAATCGAAATACTCGTATCGACGAGACGAATAAAATAAGATCCATTTTGCATCTTTCTTTTCGAATATATTTTAAATTTTTGTGCTATTTTCTATATCACATAACTTTTTTAAAAGTTTTCTTCTCCAAACACACATTTTCAACTCAACCTTCAAAATACCATCTACAAATATCCCCTCACATAGGCCCTAAAGAATGAAATACGGCAACGAAAATTATAGGAATGTGATTTCATGGGACTGCATGCAGTGACTCTTTTTTTTTTTTTTTTTTCTTTTGAGAAAAAAATTTTGAAAAGTAAAAGTATGTGATGAAAGTTTTTTAAAACCCTAAATGTCGCATACTTTTTCTAAGAGCTTCTCAGAGAAACTACTAGTGCTACATCCCAATTCCCAACAGCTTTGTTAAAAACTCTTCCAGCAGGACCTTTTGCTTTTAAGCGAAGTAGAAACTTGTGGCTTTTCAATTAATATTTACATTCATATTTTGGAAAGAACTTGATATAATATAAATCATCTTTAAATGTCCTAATATGCAACAAACATGTTATAAAAAAGTTTTTAGAGTCCTATTAATTACACTATAGCTCTAATGTGGTTGCAGGTATAGATTCACCACATCTAAGTCTATCTAAAGGTACAATATTTGAATCTCACCACCTTCAGTTAGGAAAAAAATTAGCTCTAATGTCAAAGTCTTATTATTTACAAAAGCTTTTTCGAGATACGTCTAATTTGGAAAGTAATCCAACTTTAAAAATGAAACAGCTTCTAGAAAGTAATATCAAAACAAACCCTGAGAATAAAATAGCTCTTATATAGAGTTAACCAATGTTTTTGGGTCAAAAAAATAAAAAAGAAAAAGCAAAGAAATATAACAAAATATAATTCCCTATACTTAATAATGCTGAATGATGGAATACTTTATTCTTTTTTCCCATAAAAAAATGGAGAGTAAAAAGATGGAAGATTTAAACTCTATCGTAATTTATGCAAATGCTTATAATTGACCCGTGAAAAGGGTAAGATTTTTGTTTGAATATATTTCTCAACGATTTGGTAACTTTGACATTTTTACTATAAAAAAAATTGATATCTTCTTCATCTCTCTTCCTCACAACTTCTAAATGATCTGGATCTCATCTCCTGAGACTGCCTCATTACACTGATTCGTATTGGGATTTTTTATTTTGAAAACTGAAAAACTAAACAGATTTAGTTTTTTTTTTTTAGTAGGATTTGAATACTCCGGATGTCCATAAATATATAAGTTGGAGTAACGTGTAAAACCAAAGCGAATTTGTAATTATTTAACCCCTATAATTTTTTTTAATACAAAAAATGAAAGATATGCTCTTTAATTAAGAAAATGGACAATATTCAACAGATAAAACATGCGAGACAATGCTAGGAGTCTCATCAATCCAAACAAAAGAATGACTAAAATTAAAACGAAAATGACAAATTAAATGAGGCAATGAGCAATAAGCAGGGCAGCTACCTTAGGCCTCACCTTGAGCCAAGGCTCCCCGCAAAGGGACCATATATTAATTACTTACAGTAATTACATAATAATAAGTTTGATAATAAGTAATATTCTATATTAATTAGGCTTTTCTACCTCTTTAATTAGGCCCCCTTTTTTTTAGTCAAATTTACTGGTAAAAATTCCATTAAAAATTTCACATTTTAAATTCACTTGTTAAATGTCAAACTGATTTATAATTTTGCATCAAAAAGCTATAAAGATCGATTTTAAATAAAAGTAACAATATCGTAAAAGCCTACTTAAAAATTTCACCTAGCTGGCCCTCGACGTGACAATCAACCCCACCATTTAAACAAATACCTATACCTGGACTAATCATGTTTTCGTATCTAACCTATATTTATCTATGTCCAAATAAAAAATAAAAAAAAAACTAAATACATAAAGATTTTGAAGAGTTAAGAATTAGGATGGAATATACTTGTAAGTTGAAAAATAATAGCCTAATTTTAAGAAGAAATTAAGATGTAAAAAAAAAAAAAATCTCCAGTAAATAACATGATATATTGTGTACTAAAACACTATAGCCTTGGAAAATGGAGAGAGCTGATCAATCATAGATTTTTTTTTCAACATATATTACATGCTTTAATTCCTTTCGAACGACCTTTTAAAGAAATTTTTCGTTAAGGATTTTAGCAATTCTATGAAGCACTTTAAATGCTCCTATATTTTTGGAAGCAGTAAGTAATGTTCCGTATTGTTTTGTTTAGTATGTCTGTTTGTTTTCTTTTTTTCATATATATATATATATATATATATTTTTTTTTTTTCATAAACACCGACTCATTTATTAAAGCAGAGTAAATAGTAGATTACGCGGTAAAATAGCTAATTAGACTATTAAAATAGTATTTCCTAGAAGAATTAAATGCTAAATAGATATAACATTAATAGCTTTTTAAGCTTTTAATTGTATTTTTAACATGATTTAATTATTTTTATTAGCTATGCATATGCACTCGTTTTTCAGGGGGGGGAAAAAAAAAAGAAAAAAAAAAACCACAAGCAGATAAAATAAATATAGCCAAAAAATTAATTTACCTGCCAAAGCATCAAGAAGAGTAGTCTTGCCAGAACCGGAAGGACCCATGATAGCCAAGAGCTCTCCTGGCTTGGCATAGCCCGCTAGACCTTGAAGGATCGACTTGCCACTCTTCTTCCCACTGGAAACTGTCACCCAAAGATCCTCCCATGTTATAAAAACTCCGCCTTCCGTCGGCAAAGTCTCGACGGCGTCGGAAGTAGAACGTCCACACTTCACGAGATTCGCAGTTTCGGCCTCCACAATCGTTGTTATTTCCACGCTGCTAGCAGTACTGCGCCCAGAATCTGCAAACTTTTCATTACGTTGGAAACTGTATGGATGAAAAACAGATGCCATTTATATCTAATTATTATCTCTTAAGCTAATGAGCCATAATAGACTTTTGTCAATGGAAAAGAACGAGTACAATTATTAAGGACGCCCTGCTAACACAGTGTATGCATCCTATTATATATGCCCACGTGGTTTTTACGGAGACATAGGGTTAACTACTTAGCGTCAGTTTCGGGGACTTTTAACGACGGATTTTTAGAGGTTGAGTTAGAAATGTGTGTTTAGGAAAGACTTTTGAAAATAAATTGTGATATAAAAAATAGTATAAAAATTTGAAATCTATCCGAAAAATATATACAAAATAGATCTTGTTTTATTTACCTCTTTATTGTAAGTATTTTGACATAAAAATCATCTTATTTCGATTTAAAATAAAAAAGTTATGAATTATTAAAGTTTAAATTTTTAAAAATAAAAAAATGAGAAAGTAAAATATAAAATTGAGAGTTTTGTATCAGACAACAACGAAAGACAACGAAACTTCGTATTGAAAGGTTCCCTCAAATGGGACCTTAAAATTCGCTTTTATTTATTTATTTATTTATTCAAATTGTTACATTTTATCCTCTGTACGTAAGGAATTTCATGACCATCTATCGATGAAAAATAATTGGGGGAACCATTCATAAAAAATATAAAATGTAGGTATACTGGGTCTATTATCGTAGGACTTGATACTTACCAACATTAGTGTCTAATAGTCTTATTATTTTTCAGTTGGCGTTAGATATAATCAAAATTGTATGTAGAAAGACTATTATAACCTTCATTGAAAAAACGAATTTTTATTCTAAACGATCATTAAACTCCCAAAACAAATAGTCTGAATAATCTTAATTTAAAAAAAAATAGAAATCGAATTTTTCAAAAGGATTGGAACAAAAGAACAGTCATGAAGAAAAAAAGATCTGCACTAATGGTCTCACTGTGTTGTTGAGGTTGTATCTCCTTTTGCTAATTGTTCATTTTTAATAAAGGCGATATTATTTCTATAATGTATGTCTTATTTATTATTATTTGTTTTCATTTTTACTTTATAATAAAGGAAGTGGTTTCCCCAACTTTCGATTTGGTTTTGTATGTCCGATCTATACAATGTCAAGTAAATATATTCATACTCTTTAGTCAATGAAATGAAGAGGATACTTTATTTATGTAAGGACTATAATTAATCTAATCAGGGAGATGACTCATCTTGACTGTTGAAGGTAGGCATACATTGGTGTACGTCCTAATAATAAATATACATTAGACTGGGTCTAAATTAAAAATAATTTGTAAAATAATTCTGTTTAACCTAATCAACTCATTTTAACAATTATTTACGTAATCGGTCTTATTCCTGAAATGAACTCATGCTTATGATTTATGTCTTTTGATATACTATATGTGAAATTATAATGGCTGCAGAGTAGCATATTTATTTGTATGTTACAGTTATGACTTGTAAATGATGAAGAATAATCATATATATAGAATTTCTAAACGTGGTAACGTTTAACAAATATTATAATCTCTCTGACCTCCTGGGCCATTCTTGTGCTCAAGCACGTGCAGCTGGTTTCACGGAGAATAATAGAACTCTACCTGCAGCTTCTATACATGAAACAATTTCCAGCCATAACCTTGTTTTGGCACTGCTTTTCTTTTTAATTTATTCTCTCTCTCTCTCTCTCTAAGAAAGAAGTTATATCTGATTTTCTAAAAAAGATGTCAATTATTATGAAATTTTTAATGATTAGGTTCAATCTTCAAGGGGGTTCAGTAACCATTATCTAATTTCTTTATAATTTTGGGAACATATTTGCAAAGGTGGTTTAGCAATTAATTTCTGGTTGGTTGGTTAACACTCGTGAGGTTTTTAACATTAATTAATTTACAAACACAAGCAACCATGAGCATGTACATATTTTAAAACATAGCAAATAAAATGCGATATTTAGTTCGAATAAATATAGATGATAATTTTTCTAGGAGATTTTTTTTTAAGATATCCTGAAATGTTTGATTTGATTTCAAAACCTTACATGATAGAGCTAGGTATAAATTTATTGCTAATTTATAACAGCAACTACCATAAAGAAGAGATTCAGATAGTTATATTCTTATCAGATTTAAGATTGTGACATGAAAAATCAATGTATTTCAAGTGTATGAGAAATGAAAAACAAATGAAAAACTCAATATCAAATACAAGATTTAGCTTGTGTTTGGATTGTCATCCAAACTAAAATTTTAGAATTTATTTTTATTTTTTTATTTTTCTAAAAAATTAATAAAAATTTTAATTAATTTTTTAAAAGTTAACAAACTCCAATTTAAAATTTTCAATTCCAACTTATAATCTAAATAAAAGTTAAATTTTAAAAAATCAAACAACTTTAACCTGAATATTTCAACACAAATTGGTAACTAAATGGAAGCTTAAAATAGTTGATACCGAAATTCTTCCTATAGCAATTATATTAACATTATATAGGTGTCATTCACTACCACTAGCTTTCTTTCAAATCATAATGATTATTTTCATTACAGGAGACCGAAGGATTCTTTAGTAGACAGGACAAACAATTATGGGCTCCTAAACTCGACAATAAAATATTGTCAGACGTACTCTCTTTTTCTTGTTTTGTATTCTTTTCAATTTCTTTGGCTGTCTTTAGCGAATTGTAGGACCGCTGTTTAATTTACCTATGGCAATAATATAATCAATATGTAGCATCTATGTCATGTATTCGTCATATTACATCATATATACTTCTCATTACTCACCGACTATTTTCTTTTCGACTATCCTCTATCTATATATATATATATATATATAATATAAATAAGGTTAATTTCAAAAATAATACCTACAGAAAAAAAATATTATTAAAATTAGTATCATTTTTATTTATTTTCATTATTAACACTGTTATATTATCAACATCAATTAAGGTGGTTGTAAAAACTCAGAAATATCTTCAACCAACCCTAAATCTTTCATTTTTCCCACTTTCCCGCCTAACCGTCCCCCTTCTCTCTCCCCCCAACCCACAATATCTATAAGTTCTTTCTCTATATCTTATTTTTTTTTCCTCTCGTTTTCCTCTCACCCTAGTCTCATACACTCTCTCATCACCATTGTTGAAGATCTGAACTCAACTATTTCACTCTAAGTACAATAAATCTTTCCCCATCCTTGTTCACTCTATTCACGTCGCCTTCTCTATCCTCACCATAGTTGAACCGAAGCTGGCAGCTCATCTCCTAGTCCACTTATCGCTTTTCCCACTTTCCATCAGCCTCGTTCTAGCTTAGATCAGGTACAAATCAGAGGTAATGTTGCTTGTTCTTAGCTTTTATTTATTTCTATATGCTTTAATTTTTTGGCTTTTTTTTTTTTTTTTTTTCTATTTTTCTATATATATTTTTTCTTTTTTCTCTCATTTTTTCTTCTCTTCTTCACTCTTTGGTTCGGCCTTTGGGTTCAGCCTCCCCAAAACCCAGCACCCTCCTTTGAACCACCAAACCCACCCCCCCCCCCCCCCCTTTTTTTTTTTTTACTTTTTCCTTTCCCACGGCAGCTAGTGTGGTTGGATCCGTTGCGGTGAGCTCAGGTGCACTCAGCCACATGGTGAAAGCGGTATGGGTGATTGGAAAGCAAGCAAGCAAAATTATGATGAACTGTCGCACGGGTTTAGCTTACGATGTATTTGGAAGCCCTCATCCAAACGAGTATTTTTCAGATAGTCGACAAGGAATTCCATTAATAACTGGCTGTTTTGATCCTTTGAAATAACTCGATAAATTTAGTAGATCTTTTTAGGAGGTCCCAATGACTATAGATATAACCTATCCAATTTTTATAGTGTGATGGTTAGCTGTTCAAGGACTAGCTGTACCTACCGTTTCTTTTTTAGGGTCAATATCAGCAATGCAGTTCATCCAACGATAAACCTAATCCGAATCATAGAGAAGATGTTAAAAAAATATACCCTAAAAAAAGGAACCTTTCCTTTCCCCAGCCGTTTTAGGTTAAGAAGATGTTAAAGCGCCTCTCTCTATATAAGAATGGTGCGTTCTGAGGAATAAAGTGGGAGAGAAGGGATTTCATAATTGGGGTTTTGAATAAGATGACCCTTTCATTCTTATTACCTATGAAAAAGAAAAGTAATAAGAATGAGAGGTGTTAAGCTTTTTATCATCCAGGCATCGAGCTATTTTTCCGCAGGACCTCCCCTATAGTATCGTCACCGTAGTAGCGTTTAACCACCAAGTTCGGGATGGATTGGTGTGGTTCCTCTATGCCTAGGACGATGAGGCCCAAGGGACGTGTGGCACTCAACAGTTGGGCGAGAGAACGAGCTCATGTGGGATTTCATAGGCACACGCACATGGGAACCGGCAGCTGTTTAGTCGGCTGACGCTGGCTGACACTCCACGTGTGCATGTCTGGGGTGTTCTGCATGCACGATCTTGGCTCTCCCTGATTTGATCCAACAGCTTTGCAAGCGAGTTGATGCGCTCTTCTACTTCCGCGCGTGAGATTGGCTGGATTCGTAGCTATTTCGAATTGTAATCCATTTTTGAGCTTTTGAATAGTCATTTTGCCACCAAATTTCACCTAATTAAATTACACGAATGAAAGAATAAATTATTTAGAGGGATAAATTGATAATAAAATATCAAAATTAATATTAGACTAATTAAACAAAATTAAATAAAATTATGTAAAATTAAACTGAATTAACCTAAAATTAAGTAAAATGCTCACGAACATAGTTAATTTAAATGCGTAAAAGTGATAAAATAACTCTATTTTATAAAGTCATCGCTATGTAACTAGTTATAGAATATAGGCACAAAATTTCAATATCTTATAAACACTTGCAATGTCTACGTTTAATACATTTGAATATACACACACATATATGTATATTGTGGAAAGATAATTCCAATATCTAAATAACAGTTGCACTGTCTACGTTTAATCTTACATTTGCATATTAAAAATGTATAAATTATGTTTATTATAAGTCATTCTATTTCTCTTTCTCCCCCGTGGAATGATGTAGCAATGGGATTTTCCAGAATCTGTACGTTGTGCTTGCGTCGTATCACTGAAAAAGTTACATTATTGCACTTGACTTTTTCGGCAATCTTGACAATTACCAAGAACAAAACTCTGTAGAAAACAACCATTCCAAACAACACAGCAAGATCAACCCACTTAGAATAGCTTATATCGACCTGCCATTGACTCCTCAAGATCTCTTCTCCGGTTACAAAGGCACTTGCTCCACCTTCCACATTTGGAAACACCAAGCCTTCAAACTCATTCTTGAACAATCCTTGATAAGCATACCTGTGGAACGCGATGTAGAACAAAGGGTATCTCCAGAACGGTCCGGGAAGATCTCTTGGCAACCGGAAAAACCCGCCTCCCAAAATCATGAAGCCTTGGATTCCGGAGCCTGTGATTATTCCCATGAGGAAGTTTGGGACCAGGCTCGCAACGATCATCATGAGGCTCTCTACTAACATCATGCAGACGTAGAGAACGAAGATGAAATACAAGAAGTGTTTGTAATCTTTTCGAAGTCCCGGGAGATAGTAGGTTAGTGCTCCGGGGATTAGAGATATTAATAGCAAGTATGGCTGAGCAGAAATCGTGTTCCCTATCATGAATGCGGTTGTGCTGTAGTGCCCATTTAGTCTTTCTCGTCCGAATATCTACATCTCAATTTAACGCTAGTTAGAATAATTATGATAAAGTTAAAATACAGATACATGATAATTTTAATGAATAATTATCCTTTTTGTTATTGATTATATAGATCACACAACATTAATTCTGGTGTTAAATACCACGCGGATGAAGAAAATATAGAAACAAAGGATTGATTTTAGGCTTCAGGTTTTATGATATCTTTTGTTTTTTTGTTTTTGTTTTCTTTTTTTTTTTTTTTTTTTTTTTTTATAATATTAAAGGTTTTGAGGTTGTAGCATGTGGTATGTAGGATTTACTGATTACAAGAATTTTAACAATTGGTCACGTGATTTTTCATATTTATCAGAATGCTTTTACTTTCTGGGACAGTACATGATCCATGTCTCTTCATGATGGGTTATCATCGCCCCATTGATACTAAAGAAAAGAGAATGTCACAGTATGTAGAAAGTTGTGCCGAAATATTTAATTTAACATAAAGTTTTGAATCCAACTTTTAAAAAAGATTTTTTTTTTAAAGGTTAATTTAACTTTAATTTTTCACTATTTCGAAATTCGTACCACTCTTTTTTTTTCCCTCTTAAATACCAATCCAAAAAGAACACATTGTAAAATGGAATCTTTCGTAAAACGAACTTTTCATGTGCCAAACTGAGCTAGACCCATGGTTCGACACATAAATATGATAGGCCTCGTGATTTCTTTACCTAAACAGCTATTGCACCTTTTGCTTTTCCTACTGAAATAGCCAAGGCTGCCTTTTATATATATATATATATATATATATATATATTTTGAAGGAATAACAAAGGCTGTTAGGATCTAGAAATCAGTGGATCTCTGCGGTGTTTCTTGGGACAGAGTACCCCCTGAAGATTTACAATAATGGCAGCAATGACTGGAAGCAATAGACACTAACACAATATTCAAAATAAATATAGAAATCACACCTTCATGTCTTCCACAAAGGAAGGGAATCCACCAATGGTCATGAAAGTTAAGAATGAAGCTACAAACATGAGCAGTGAGCCTCTTGACTGAAACAATAAAAACATACGAAAAATTAACATTAATCAACTAATTACCTAAATAAAATTTTTTTTAATCCTTTTACTCCGTACGTACCTGAATAGATTCATAACTAGAGCCAAGGTTGTAATACAGAGTGCCCAGACCTAGAGACAGTGCGACATAGATAACAATGCGTAGCCAGTAGTAGCCCCAATCCCGATACATATTCTTGAAAGATCTCCTTGTAAGAACTTGACACTGGTTGAGGAAGCTAGCATGGCTTCTCTTCTTCTCCATTGCTCCACAATCCTAGCATTATTATGCTAATGTTAGTCACTCATATTTAGACACTAGAAAAACAAAATTAAAAAAAAAAAATTTGAAAAATAACATCCTGTTGAATCTCTGTTTCACCCGGTCTTATTGAAACTCAAAATTCAAACTTTTGTGACAAAAACAACTGTACTAAAAAAAAAAAAAAATTTAAATTTCATTTAAACTGTGGGTTTAAAATGAAGATCCAAACGGGGGTTAAAATGGAGAGCTCATGTGTATGAATTGGTAACTACATACTTGCTTACGTATGTCGGCTATGTTTCTTTGAACTTGTTGGTAACCGTCAGAAGCCGTATACGACTTTATAAGCGTATCAATTGCTTTTTCAACTGAAATTCCGCACTCAATATCCTGCACATGAAATTACACAAGTAGAAAATTGTCAATCAAGATCTTCATTACTTCTAAGTCTGTTATATGCCAGCATGAGATTTGGCTTTTACCTGTTCAAAATCCTTGTTGATAGTTTTCAGAAAGTGGTCTGATGGATTTTGGAGAGTCGGGCAAGGAAAACCGCTTGAAGCAAAAAACTGCAAATGGAGAAAGTTAGGACTTATTTATGAACAATGTTAAAAGAGGATATCAGTAGTATTCAATATCATAAAATAATAAAACATAGATCTCATGCTATGAGACCCATCAACCTTTTATTATTTGTGGTGTTTAACAGATGACGCCCCAAATATTTTTTTGGCACATGCTATATAAATGCTGAATCGGGAAAATGATCGATTTTCTAAGGGAAATAAAAGAAAATTATCGATTTTACAATTCACATGTTTATTCTGTAAAACAAATGATAAATTTGAGTGAAATATCATATTTTCGAGTTCATCACTTTGGGTTCTTTATCTCATGAAAATATAAATATTGTCAAGCTAACAGTTTTTATTTTTATTTTTATTTTTTAAAGTAAATAATCTGCAAATCTTACCTCATTAGCTGCCGAAGCAGGACCAAAATACACAGTTTTACCAGTAGAAAGAAGGCAGAGACTATCGAAAAGCTGAAAGACCTCGGAGCTCGGTTGGTGAATGGATGCGACAATAGTTCTCCGAGCTCCGTCCATCTGATCCAAGCCGGCGATTCTGCTCATGACGTAGTAAGAAGCGGCACTGTCGAGCCCGCTGGTGGGCTCGTCGAGGAAGAGGAGCTTGGGCCACGTGAGGATCTCAATGCAGATGCTGACTCTCCTCTTCTGGCCGCCGCTGAGGCCCTTCGCTCCCCACCCGCCGATTCGGGTGTTGAAGGCGTCTTGCAGCCCCATCTCTCTTATCGTCGCGTTCGCTCTCTCCTTCTTCTCTGACGGCGACATGGAGTCTGGTAGTTGCAGTTGAGCTGAGTAGTTTACTGCTTCTCCCACCGTTAATGTTGTCATCAACGCCTCGTCTTGTGTCACGTATGCCTACTCAGTTCATGGAGTCAAAATTAAGAAACAATTAAGCTCAAAAAATTTGTGGTTTTTTTTTTTTTTTTGTTTGTTTATTGTACCTTTCATCGCAAAAATATTGGCAAATGCTGTTTTTGGCAATTTCGCCCAAGGAAGTTTTTGTAGAGTTTTTTCATTGGTAGATTTTTTAGAGTTTTCTTTTAAGGATTTTTTGTAGAGCTGTAGATAAATGCATAGAACAAACTCATCTCATTTACCAACCCTCTGTTGCTAATTAAATGATTTTTAAAATGAAAACCAAAAAGTTGGCAACTAATGAGATTTTTGTTTTTTTGTTTTTTGTTTTTTGTTTTTTTAACTTGGAGGTGCAAGCACAAATTTTTCAATTTTGAGGAATACTTAGAATGAGTTTTATTATCATGATCACCATGCTCGGCGAAGTTTGTTACGTGATTATCCACCGGATTATGGGGTCTAATAACTATAAGTTTTACTTTTTAAAGGATTAAATAAAATTTTTAATTTTAGAGGGGTTGTTTGTAAATTTAGGTCAAATATATAGAAAAAAAAAATCAATTAGGGAACAGTTAAGGAGTATCTTAGTGGGACAGGCATAAAATTTGGATCTTTAAATGACCATTTATTTTTATTATTTTTTTCATTTTGGTCTTCAAATGATCGTTAAGAAAAATAAAAGTCTCCGATTGAATATAAATACGTGCACGTAAAAAATAAGTAAGTTGAATATATACGTATATATAATATACACACACGTCCTATACGACTTAGTTATCTATAACACGTAATAGCATGAGCACAAACTTAAATTCCACAAATTCTGCGGTCGTCATTCTATTTACGATAAATCCATTTAGTCCATTATAAATTTTTTATTAAATTACTATTAGATCCTTAGTTTTTTTTTTCTTGACTAAAAAGCTCATTTAACTCTTTAAAATGGTACAAAATAATCCTTTTTATGAAAAATTATAAAATTAGATGAAACAAATCATATGTATGGTACATACAAATCGAATCATATAAATTTTTTTCTTAATTACCCTTAAATAGTAAATCTATGTAATTCAAGTGACATTTTTTTGTTACATTTGAAATGTATGTTAACAAAAATTATTATTTTGCATCTTTTTAGAGAGTTCAAAAAAAAAATTCTTTACTTCTTCTAGTTCTAAGTAACAAATCAGTTTCTTGAAAATAAAAAATAAAAAAAAATAAAAAAATAAAAAAAAACACACACACAATGATCCCTTTTGCCATATTTCTATTTTCTGTCCTTTTAATTTACTTTCTAAATTTCTCTTCTTCTTTTTCGTTTCTGTTCTGTCTTACCTCACACGAAGGAGATATATTTAGTACAGTGTTACAATAATTTCAGTGTATGTTTTTTTTTTTCTTTTTTTTTTTTTTTTTTTGCTTTTCAAAAAAAGCTTTATTTGTAAAGTCTGTATAACAGATATGGATTCTTTCTTTTTAAAAAAAAAAAAAAAAACAGAGAAAATAACAACTTCAGATTTAAGGTTTCTTTATCTAAGTAGCATACCGATGTACCATAAGCCAAAGTCTGCTTTTGTCCATTTATCAGAATTTCCCCACTTTGTCGTGTCTTTGAACTCAATCTTCCTGCAAATCAATTTAGATGGGATCAAGGTTAAAGCTTTGATTGCTCTCGGGTAAGATTGAAATAAGAGAAAAAGAAGTGAAAATAAAAAAATAAAAATAAAAACAAAAACAAATTCCTTAAACTAAACAACCAGCTGTTTTTTTTTTTTTTTTTTTTCTGGGGAATTTTCTTCTACTTATGTAAGACATATATCAGTAATTACTGTATCGTCTCCGTCGTTATTGCGGGGCCTGGGTGAAAAAATGGACCAAATTTCCGAAAATGTATTTGTGGTTGCCAGTAATTGTATTGTGTAACACTTTAATTGGTTCGAATTCAACCAAAAAATAAAAATAAAAAAGAAAAGGTTTGGAAGCTTGGCAGCAGAAGATAGGCCGTTTCTACAATATTTGAACCATTTCCACGGACGATCTAATATATATATATATATATATATATATATTATTATTATGTACAGATTTTCAACCGTCCTTCGAATGGCATGATCTTTCGATTTGTAACTTTTTTCTAAACAACTTATAATACTTAGTCGATTTATTTGTAACTTGATATAAAATTATATGTAACATAATAAATTAATGTGAAATAATATAATATTAAATATAATTTTACATAAAATTAATATTATAAATAAGTCAACTAATTATTACAAGCTGTTAAACTAGTTATTATAAATTGTTAAAAAAAATATATAATCGAGTGACCGTTTAACTAGGATGATAGAAATGTTGTATATTTAAAGAATGGGATGATACATAAATTTAGAAGAAATATAAACATATAAAACTACAACTAGCTAGTCATCTATATATAGTTAAAATCACAAAAAGAGATACCAACAGCCACATCTAGTACGGAAAGAAATTACAACCACTAGCTAGGTAAAACCTTTTGAGCTATGAAGTGAGCAACAGGTGCTTATTCGAAGGAAATAGGGATTCAACATGTATAAGTAAAAACACTTTTATTCTTAGAAGGAAAAAAAAAATCACTTTTTAGCCGGTTTCGTTTGCTAATGAATTTTTAATTGTTTGTAATTTGTTTGGTTTGTCATCGTAAATGAATTATAAATTATGAGTTTTGTTTCTTTCTATTTTTAATATATTTGAGCCGGATTTATCTTTTATCTCCGTTTATTTTAATATTAAAATGAGCAACATATTGACTTGATAGTTGAACATTTTTCAAAAGATGACTAATTGTATGAATCATTTTTACAGAAAAAAAAAAAATGCGAAAGTGTGCCCCAAAAAATAGGACAGCGGCCAGTCCTAGCTAGCTTGGAAAAGGACCATGCTTGATCTTTCCTATGGAAATTATTAATTACTAAGATTTATTTGTTCTTTTTGCGTAATAAGATTTTTTTTTTTTTTTTTTTTCTGTTTTTCAATTTATAGGGTTTCCATTACTAACGTTCAAAATTTTAGATAAATTAAGTAAAATCCCTACTTCATGTGAATGCCTTAAATAGGTCACGTACTGAATTTTTTATTCTATATTATTTTTTTGATAAGGACATGATAAACCTCATCATGCAAAAACCAGAATAGTAAAATGTTATAGAATACAAATAATTTTTAATTTTTTGGTACATAAAAAAAGGGAGGCTTGTCTTCACATCCCGATCCAACACGTTAAGATAAGCATCAGCTGGGACTATCAATGGGATGGTTAAGGATCCTACCCTGGGGCCTTCAACAACAAGTATGGTCAGGGGTTCACAGAATCCATCAACAATAGCGGTTAAACCGACAAATCTGCATGATGCATGACTCGAACCTCTGATCTGGTAGAAGTGAAGACTCCAAATAAGACCTTATTTGCTACTATGTCACCATCACCGATCGTATAGAATACAAATACTTGTGTAGTCTCTTTGTATACCCAAATTAAAAATTTAAAAAAATGCTTAAAAGGGCCATTTATCTTCCTTTTTTATATATATAAATGATGAAAAACGACATATGAACCTTTTATCACCCTTTAACCAAAAAAGAAAATTATTGAAAAGAAAATAGAAAAAATTACAAAATGTTAAGAAAAAGGGTAAAGCAGGACAAGCCCAAAAAAAAAATAAAAAGACCTATTTTTAAGGAATAGCTGAGACACTACTCACCTTCAGGAAAAGATATAGTATCCATGTTCCTCATTAAAAACCTTTTTCGAATCTTCATTATTACTCTTCTTATTATTGTTATTGATGTTATTGTTGCTGTAGTTGTTATACTAACCAACACTATATTTGACGAGTCATATCGACTCATCGAGACACATCCCAAAAACCAAGTATCACCCCCTTTTTAAGCTCGACAAACTTCGTAATTAATAGCGCAAATAAGCTATTTTCTTTTATATTTTTAGGGTAAACAAAGAACTATGTTCGACAAGGGACTTGATCAATATGAAATATCAAAAGCTAATAAGTGTTGAAAAGATGCTTTTAGCTACACACACACACACACACACATATATATATATTTATATTATGTATGTTTGTGATAATATTTTCATGAAAAACTTCAAATAAAGTGAAAACTTGATAATTCACCTGCTAAGGCATCAAGAAGAGTAGACTTGCCACAACCAGAAGGACCCATTATAGCCAAGAGCTCCCCTGGCCTAGCATATCCCGTCAGACCTTGAAGAATTGGTCTGTTACTCTTCTTCCCTTTAGAAACTCTCACCCACAGATCCTCCCACGTCAAGCAAACTCCGCCTCCATATTCAACTGCGAAAGTTTCAATGGCCGCCAAACTACTACTTCCTCGGTTCGGAATCCGATTCACCGTTTCGATCTCGATTACTGCTCTTGTTATGTCGTTGCTAGTCCCCTCAGTTTCTGCATTGCTTCTATTATGTTGGAGCGCCATGTTAATGGTCAAATATTGTTAATGTTGACAAGGAGACTAGGGCTATCTTTTTCTTTATTTTTTTTTTCTTATTTCTTTTTTAATTGCTTTTTTTGTGTTGCTAAGGAAGCCCTAGCATATTATATATAACTTAGTGCATAGGGATATAGAGGACCGTGAATTTCACACGTGAAATAATTTCAAAGACTCCAGTTCAATCAGACTTTAACCTCTTGGGGGTGTCGTATAACAATTTGTAAGTATGGAAGAGGTTGAAAAGTCAATTTGATGAGCACGAGTCTACCTGGATGAATTAGCAAAGAGTCACATTGGCCGTCTTAATTAAGATGATGGGAGAGCTTAGGTGAAATTTTTGAATAGTTAGCTAGGCTCCAAAAATTACCTACATAATTAGAATAATAAATTTATCAGATATTATGCTTCAAAATTTTAATTTTAATACAATATTCAATTGAAAAAAAAAAAGGGTTCAGAAGCGGGATTTTTCTGTCAAAGTATAGTGTGAATGATAATAATTTTCAAACTATTGCTAGTAATATTCAATTAAATTTTTTATGCTTATATTTGCTAGTTTTGCATAAACCACAAAATGTAAGATCTAATATGAATAAAAGCATAAAAACTATACGGAGGTATTCAAATTTGAAGATATTTTGGATATTTTAAGGTCCAAATAAAGGGTTAACTGAGAAAATATATAGATTTGTGTATTAAACATAATTAAAATGGTATAAAAATATACGATTTAGAAATATAAGGTATACTTTTTGAACAAAAGCAAAATACATGACATATGAGGTGAATTATCCAAATTTTAGTTTTTCTTTTTAAGGGTATTTAGGGTATCGTAAAATCTTAATGGCTTAATATAAAATCCATTCCAGTAAAATTCAGCACCTATATATTCTTTTTAAATTTCCAATTGTTGGGCAAATTATGTAGTGTCTGCAAATTATGTAGACTACAAAGTTTGTTGGGCATCTCTTCAATATCGATTTATGATAAATTCAGATACCTCAAATGCTTTAAATTTCCAATTGAAGCGGGCAATATTATGAAACGAGATCTTGATATCACAAAGAGCTCTTAAGCATCCTCCCACCGGTAGCAATAGTTTACGTTGCAATAAAAATTGCAGGTATCCTCTATAGGACAATGGTGATAGCAAGCTACTGCGGAGACTCTTAGCTGCAAATAAGCCATTAAAATTCTGAGTCATCAATTTTGGAATATCAAAAATGGCTGAGTCTTGCTAGAAAGTTTAGTTTTGTCACCTTCATCCAACCTAAAAGAAAGTTCACCTGATACAAATCTACAAAATAATGGGTGAGGTAATGCATCAAAATAGTTGATTTATCCTTATCCAATGTTTGAAACAATGATCTTCCAAGGTAATAATATATATATAGTTGATACTCTACGGTGTCTTTTGACCTCCCTTATATGTCGTCACATGACTGGTCCAACATTCACAACATAACAATATATGTTTTTAGTTTTTAGTTTTTAGTTTTTTTGCTAATATTTTTTGTTATTTTTAGTTAATTCTTCTTTATTTTTGTTTTTGCCTTATCCGCCTATTCCGCACGCTCGGAGTGAGTGCTCTCCAATTAATACATATGTATAGAGAGAAAACGTATCAGTATTCATTGTTTAAGAAATGGAAATACATTACAAAGAGATGACGTCGGACTAAAGAACTTGGACTTTATTTACTAACAATTTGACAACACAAGTGTCTCAATTTATCATCTACCGAAGTAAAGCCAGTCACCATATTAATATATATATATATATATATATATATATATAGTATTTCCCCTGTTTTCTAGTTGTCAAAACTAGACCACACATTCAAAATCATTCTTCAGAGATTTTTCTTATTTAATTCTTAAAATTTGAACAAAAGGAGAGTAGGCATAATATTGTAGAATTAACAGAGTCAAAATTAACAATATTTTCCACGGTGATGACGTGGTTGTACCCTAAAATCATATATTTCTTGTTTAGCAGTATTAGGAGTTTTGAATTGTTGCCATTCATTGAGTGGTTGACAAATTTTTTTTTTTTTTTTTTTTCAAAAAATGGAAACTTGATGGTTTTGAATACAAATTATTCCCTCTTAATACGAATGAGGACATGGAAAAGCGTCGCTATCGTAACTGCATATGCAGATAATAGGAATCGTGGATATCCTGACGCTAGAAATAGGATCAGCAATACCACCCCCTATCTCGAGCAAACATTCCATCAATCTCGTTCATAATCAGTATAGTTTTTCATGAGATGTTTTGACCTGCATTTAATTTAGCTACTAAAAAAGCTTAGAAAAATCCCGGAGTAGAACACACAATGTGGAAGTGCTACTTTATTTAGGTGAACTTGCTGTCCTCGTTACCTTGAACTTTGTTATTCTTTTATGATTACTGGAGTCTTGTTTCTCTTGAAATATATCTATGTCTAGTTGTCCGCCCTATGTTTGTGAGCTGGACAATAATGGGCCAAAAGCCCAATAGCTTTTGACAAAAAAATGAAAATTAAAAAAAGGGGTTTAATGGCTTGTCGACAAGCCTTGTGTGATCGGCAGAAAAAGAGAAAAAGGGGGGCAGCCGTGTAGGTGTGTGAGAAAAACAGAGAGCGTAAGGGAGAAAGGAGAGAGAGAGAGAGAGAGAGAGAGGGAGAGTTTTTGGGGTTGTGAAAGACAATTAAGCAGTGAAATGGTATCTGTTGGTACTCAAATTTCATGTAGTGAATTCTTGTGACGAGCTCTTCTCATCTACCGATTCCAATTGTCGAGTGGTGTCTCTAAGGTGCTTCTCCCAAATACCCACTTGAGACTTAAAACTGATTTCTTTTTATGCTATGTATTGAAACCCATCTTGTTGATAATGAACCTTATTGTTTAGCCAAGATTGTGTTTTATCTTGATGATTGTGAGACTCTAGTTGCATCTAGAGAGAACTTTGTAATCCCATTATTGTTGATATAGTGAAAGGTGTGATCGGACTACAGTTCCGTAGTTTTTTTCCTTCACATTGGAGGGTTTTCCACGTAAAAATGGATGTCTTTTGTGTGGTTGATTATTTTGATTTTTTTCATTGCTTTGGTTGATTTGTTGGCTTTGTTGAAACTTGCTTTTGGATAACCCATATTATCACACAAAGAAGGAAAAGTTTTATTGGTGGTTTTCCTAACAAAGTAGTATCAGGGTCTTTGGTTGGCTAGAGAAAAATTCTTGTGTGTTTAGATGGATGAACAAAATTCGTTTGGGATGATAAAATTAACCTTGTCTAATTATTCCATTTGGAAGCGGAAAATGAAAGACGTGCTGTATTACAGAGATTTGTTGAGGCCTGTTCTGGGCAAGGAAAAGCCAGAAAAAATGAGTGATAAGGACTGGGAGATATTGCACATGAAGGCTGTTGCTACAATAAGGCAGTGGATTGATCACAATATATTCCATCACATTGCTGAAGAAACCAAAGCTGGTTTTCTTTGGCAAAAGTTAGCGGCAATGTATGAGAAAAATACTTTTAGAAATAAAGCCACGCTTATTAGAAGGCTTATGAATTTGAAGTACAAAGATGGGAAGAGTATGACTGAACATACAAGCGATTTTCAAGGCTTAGTGAACCAGTTGACAACTATGAGATGAAACTTGAAGATGAGCTACAAGCTTTGTTACTTCTCAGCTCATTGCCTAAAAGTTGGGAAACACTAGTGATGTCACTAAGCACATCAGCGCCAGAAGGAAAGCTAACCATGAAGATGGTTAAGGATAATTTACTCAATGAAGAAGCTAGAAGAAAGGAAAAGGGTGAATCTTCTTTTGAGGTACTTGCTTCTGAAAAACATGAAAGGCGTGGAAGAAGCAAAAGCTGGCATCCTTAAGGTCATGGCAAAAAGGATACATCCAGAGAAAAATCCTGAAATAAAAACTGTTTCAAGTGTTACCACTGGAACAAGCCAGGTCACATGAAGAAAAAGTGCATGCTTTGGAAAAGAGAACAGGGTCAAGGAAAGAAATATAAGAAAGAGACTAATACAGTAGCCACTGAGGGTGATGTTGTCATTGTTTGTGATGATAGTTATGTTAGCCTCATATGCCAGGAGAGTGACTGGGTGATTGAGTTTGGTGCTTCATTTCATGTTACTGCTCATGGTGATTTCTTCACTTCTTACTCCACTGGTGATTTTGGCAATGTCAAGATGTGAAACAGTGATACCTCTAAAATTGTGGGTATTGGTGACATTTGCTTAGAGACCAATCTTGGAAGCAAATTAATACTCAAGGATGTTAGACATGTACCAGATATTCACCTCAACTTGATCTCTATAGGCAGACTTGACGACGAGGGTTTCATTAATTATTTTGGTGAAAGTAAATGGAAGCTGACCAAAGGTTCTCTAGTGATTGTAAGAGGAAAGAAGATGAATACGCTCTATGTCACACGAGCAAAGCTCAAGAAAAGATAGTAAATGCTATTCAGAAGGATGCAAGTATTGATCTTTGGCACAAGAGACTTGGTCACATAAGCGAGAAAGGACTACAAATTCTTGTTAGAAAGCAATTCCTCCCTAGTTTGCAAGGTATGCTTCTTAAAACTTGTGTCGATTGTTTAGCCAGAAAAACACATAGAGTTGCATTTCATTCATACCCTCCATCTAGAAGATCAAATATTCTTGATTTGATTCATACTTATGTCTATTCTATGCAAACTAAAACTCTTGGAGGTGTACTTTATTTTGTGACTTTTATTGACAATCACTCAAGAAAAGTTTGGGCTACTGCTTTGAAAACTAAAGACCAGGTGTTCGATTTCTTTAAAGAATTGCATGCCAAGATTGAAAGAGAGATAGGAAAGCAGTTGAAGTCAGTTTGGGCTGATAATGGTGGTGAATACGGGGGCCATTTGAAAACTACTGCAAAGCCCATGGAATCAGGCTTGAGAAAACTCCAGCAAAGACATTTCAACTAAATGGTGTAGCAGAAAGAATGAACAGGACCATTGAAGAAAGGATAAGATGTATGCTTTCTCATGCTAAGCTTCCTAAGTCTTTTTGGGGGGAGGCTATGAGGACCGCAATCGATTTGATTAATCTTTCCCCAGCAGCTACTTTGGATGGTGATGTTCCTGATAGAGTTTGGACGAGAAAAGATGTCTCTTATAGTTATTTGAGAGTTTTTGGCTGTAAGGAATTTATTCATGTTCCTAAAGATGAGAAGTCCAAGCTTGATGATAAGGCAAAATCATTTATTTTCTTGGGATATGATCATGAGGAGTTTGGGTACAGATTTTGGGATCCAGTGAACAGGAAGATTGTCAGAAGCAGAGATGTTGTGTTCCTTCAAGTTCAACTTGGTGATGATGATGATCAAGTTGAAAAGGCTAGTTCCTTTGTTGAGATTTCAGTCAGTTTGAATCTAGTTCCTCCACCTGTAATGAATACTGATCATGAGGGAGATCTGCAAGAAGATGGTGGAGATATTGTTGATGATGAGGCCCCTTCTGATGATGATGTTGTCCCTCAAGGTGATGATATTTAGCCAGTTGAACGAGTTGGGCAAGCACCACCACCAGTTCAGCCTTCATTGAGAAGATCTACTAGAGAACGCCAACCTCCTTTAAGATACAGTTCAAGTGAGTATGTGATGCTTACAGATAAAGGAGAGCCTGAAACTTACCAAGAATCCATTTCTCATTAGCAAAAGAAAGAGTGGTCTAAAGTCATACAAGAAGAGATAAATCCTTGTGTGAGAACTACACCCACGACTTGGTGAAGTTACCAAAAGGCAAGAAAGTGCTCAAGAACAAATGGGTTTACAGGTTGAAAACTAAAAACAATAGCTCACAACAAAGGTACAAAGCTTGGTTATTTGTGAAAGGATTTGGTCAGAAGAAAGGTGTTGACTTTGAAGAGATATTTTCTCCGGTAGTGAATATATCATCCATCAGAGTTGTTCTTTGTCTAGCTGCCCGCTTGAATTTAGAGATAGAGCAACTTGATGTGAAAACTACATTTCTTCATGGTGATTTAGAAGAAGAAATTTATATGGAGCAGCCAGAGTTCAAAGTTAAGGAAAAGGAGAATCTTGTGTGCAAGCTTCGAAAGAGTTTGTATGGGCTCAAACAAGCACCAGGATAGTGGTATAAGAAGTTTGATTCTTTTATGGTGAGTCATGGGTACTCTAGAACTTCATCTGACCATTATGTGTTTATAAAGAAACACTCCAGTGATGATTTTATTATCCTCTTGCTATATGTTGATGATATGCTGATTATTGGCCATGATGCTAGTAAGATTGAGAAGCTTAAAAAGGAGTTAAGTAAGTCTTTTGCAATGAAAGACTTGGGATCGGCAAAAGAAATTCTCGGCATGAAGATCTCCTGTGATAGGAAGAATGAGAAACTTTGGCTATATCAAGAAGGCTATGTTGAAAAAGTTCTTGAAAGATGCAATATAAGCAAGGCAAAAGCAGTTTATTCTCTACTTGTAGGGCACTTTAAGCTTATTTCTAAGCAATGTTTGGCAAGTGAGAAAGAAAAAGAAGACATGAGTAAAGTTCTCTATGCGTCTGCAGTTTGCAGTTTGATGTATGTCATGGTTTGCACAAGACCAGATATTGCTCATGCTGTTTGAGTTGTCAGCCGATTGCTTTCTAATCCTAGAAAAGAACATTGGGCGGCGGTGAAATGGATATTGAGATATCTGAGAGGTACTTCCCGGATGTGTTTATGCTTTGATAGTGGTGAGCCTATTTTATATGGGTACACAGATTCAGACATGGCAGGTGATGTTAATTCCAGGAAATCCACTTTGGGGTTCTTGATGACCTTTGCAGGGGGAGCAGTCTCTTGGCAGTCTAAGTTACAGAAATATGTTGCTTTATCTAGTACAGAAGTTGAGTACATTGCAATTATTGAAGCCTGCAAAGAAGCTTTACAAATGAAAAAGTTTCTTGAAGAATTAGGTTTGCAACAATAGAAGTACATTGTCTACAATGACAGTCGGAGTGCCATCCACCTCTCCAAGAATTTAACATTCCATTCAGGATCCAAGCATTTTGATATTAGGTATTACTAGATTCGTGATGTACTTAAAATAAAGCAAATGCACTTGGAGAAATTTCATTCAAGTAAGAATGGATCGGATATGTTGATAAAAGCTTTGACTAAGGAGAAACTTGAAGTGTGCAGGTAGAGAGCAGGCTTGGTCGAGCCCACTACATAATGCAAAGGGGGAGAATTGTTGAGTTGTCCGCACCATATCTGTGGCTGGACAATAATGGGCCAAAAGCCCACTAGCTTTTGATAAATAAATAAATAAATAAGGGGTTAATGGCTTGTTGAACAAGCCTTGTGTGATCGGCAGAAAAAGAAAAAACAGGGGGGGGGGGGGGGGTGTCGGCCGTGTGGGTGTGTGCAAAAAACAGAGAGCGTGAGGGAGAAAGGAGAGAGAGAGAGAAATGTAGAGTTTTTGGGTTTGTGTAAGACGATTGAGTAGTGAAACGGTATCCATTAGTACTCAAATTTCACGTGGTGAATCCTTGTGACGAGCTTTTCTCATCTACCGGTTCCAATTTTCAAATTGGTGTTTCTAAGGTGCTTCTCTCAAATACCCACTTGAGACCTAAAATTGATTTCTTTTTATGTTATGTGTTGAAACCCATGTTGTTGATGATAAACCTTCTTGTTTAGCCAAGATTGTGTTTTACCCTGATGATTGTGAGCCCTCTAGTTGCATCTAGAGAGAACTTTGTAATCCCATTTGTTGATATATATAGTGGAAGTTTATATCGGACTACAGTCCCTTGGTTTTTCCCTTCGCATTGGAGGGTTATCTACGTAAAAATCGGTGTCTCTTGTGCGATTGATTATTTTGATTTTTTCATTGCTTTGGTTGATTTGTTGGTTTTATTGAAACTTGCTTTTGGAGAACCCATTTTATCACACAAAAAGGGAAAAGTTTAATTGGTGGTTTTCCTAACAATATATATATATATATATATATATGTTAGTACAAGATAGTGAAAACGAAAAACCAACCAATCAATGTTAACATTCAGGGCCGCATTGCTAACAAGCTCTTTTATTGAATTTGCAGTGTTTCCCTCAATTCCTTTTTCAATCTTGGCATCAGCCTTCCACTGGCTGTCACTAGGATTTACTTGAACAAAAGCTGTGGTATGAATAAGGATGGCACCAACGTTTTCGATGACACACTTTTCCAAATTATGTTCATGTCTCAATTTGAAGACCAGCAATTTATCTAGTTTTCGTAAAATCCCAACTTGACAATTTATTATTTCTCAAGAGTTGTTAGAAATCTAGCACTTGGTGTAGTTGTGGCATCATTGTTAGAAATCACTCGAGTAGTAGTGTCTTTGAGATTTTCTCTCGTATCTTGGTTCCTCATTTCTATTAGTAAACTAAATATTTTTCTTCCCTTTAATTTTTTGTTCAGAATGAAATAGAGGTTGAAGACCACTAGATTAATATAGGTCCCCAGCAGAGACGCCAAAATGTTCTAGGTTTATTAGGAACATTTAATTTGTGAAGGGTATAAATATAAAAGAATAGATGATAGAATGAACAACTTTGAATTATTTCTTAGTGACAGAAATCCATAGCTTTAATAGTTACAAGAATAAAGCAATTACAATTGTAAATTGTGATGCTAAACTGAGGGAAAATCCAACTCTGGTTTTAGTAGTAAACATAACCATTTGGAATGGTAAGAGTTATTGGACCTTTATAAGAAGAGGCTTTGGACCACATTTTGCCATTGGAGGTGTGTTGTGTTCTCTACTCTGTTGGACTAGTGGCTTCTGCTGAATTTGGCGGTGCACTTTTTCAGTTTGTAGCTCTTTCTCAAGCAGTTTTTGACACTCTTGTGTAATACCTCTTCCCATTATTTGTCAATAATATATAGAGGATCTGATAGAGACTGAGAAGTTAAAGAGTACTAAACTAGTTGAAGCGTGATTTATTCCCCAATTAACAATTAGCCTCCCTCACAAATACAATTTATATAGATCCAAATATATATAGAACATATACTACGGACACATAATTTCAACATCTTACAAACAGTTGCATTGTCTACGTTTATATATCGTGCTTTTGCAGCTTAAATTTACGTAAGTAGTTTATATTAAGTCGTGCTATTCCTCCCCGTGCAATGGCGTAGCAATGGGATTCTCCAAAATCGGTATGGTGTGCTTGCGTCGTATCACTGCACTTTAACATTTTCCGCAATCTTGACAATCACCAAGAACAAAACTCCGTAGAAAACAACCATTCCGAACAACACAGCAAGATCAACCCACTTAGAGTAGCTCATATCAACCTGCCATTCATTCCTGAAGATCTCTTCCCCAGTCATAAAGGCACTTGCTCCACCTTCCACATGTGGAAACTCCAAGCCTTCAAACTCATTCTTGAACAACACTTGACAAGAATACCTGTGGAACGCGACGTAGAACAAAGGGTATCTCCAGAACGGTCCGGGAGATCTCTAGGCAACCGGAAAAACCCACCTCCCAAAATCATGAAGCCTTGGATTCCGGAGCCTGTGAGTCTTCCCATGAGGAAGTTTGGGACCAGGCTCGCAATGATCATCATTAGGCTCTCTATTAGCATCATGCAGACATAGAGAACGAAGATGAAATACAATAAGTGTTTGTAATCGTTAAGAAGTCCCGGGAGATAGTAGGTTAGTGCTCCGGGGATTAGAGAACTTAAGAGCAAGTATGGCTGAGCAGAAATCGTGTTGCCTAACATGCTTTTCTTGACATTTTAATGAAAAAAGATTTTTTTGGTCCAAAAATGTCCTTGTTTCTTGACGTTTTAGTGGAAAACGATTTTTTGGTCCAAAAAGTGTGGTTTTTTCTTGACGTTTTAGTGAAAAAATATTTTTTTTTTGGTCCAAAAAGTTTGCATCTTTCTTGACGTTTCATTGAAAAAAGATTTTTTTTGGTCCAAAAAGCATGCTTTTTTCTTGACGTTTTAGTGAAAAAAGATAAAAGATTTTTTGGTCCAAAAAGTATGCTTTTTTCTTGACGTTTTAGTGAAAAAAGATTTTTTGGTCCATAAAGTTTGCATCTTTCATGATGTTTAATTGAAAAAGATTTTTTGATCCAAAAAGTAGGCTTTTTTCTTGACTTTTTAGTGAAAAAAGATAAAAGATTTTTTGGTCTAAAAAGTGTTTTTTTTTCTTGACGTTTTAGTGAAAAAAGATTTTTTGGTCCATAAAGTTTGAATCTTGACGATTTATTGAAAAAAGATTTTTTTGTCCCAAAAATTTGTATCTTTCTTGACGTTTTATTAAAAAAAGATTTTTTGATCCAAAAAATGTGCATTGAAAAAGACTTTTTGGTCCAAAAAGTTTGCTTCTTTTTTTATGTTTTATTGAAAAAAGATTTTTTTGTCAAAAAAGTTTTCATCTTTCTTAACGTTTTATTGAAAAAATATTTAAAATTTTTTTTCTTGAACGTCTAGAATACAACTCATGAAATTATTTCAAAAAAAAAAAAATTTTAATCCTTCGGTGTAATTGTATATACCTTTTTGACTCTTTCATCTTCAATCTACTCATAATGGTTGACCTTCTCAAACTCTGATATTTCATTCCATTATTCTCTATTAAAAATTACCAGTATTTTGAAATCATTAAATCTTCATGGACATAGTTTTTTCTTTTCTTTTTTTTTTTTAATGACTTTCTTGACTCAAAGTAGGAGAGGTTAGAGAGAGCTCTATTGGAGGGCAAAAAAGAACACCTTGGCATAGACCTATAAGGATATAACACTAGGGTAGGAAAGGAAATTACAACCTTGCCCTTAAAGCAATTTGCACCTAATCTATGCACCCAGGTGATGAGTTGTCTGTGTTTGATAGAAAAGAAAAGTGAAAGGAACAAAAGGAGTGAATAAATCAGCGAAAAGATTTTACCATTCATAGTTATTTGAGATGTGAGAAAAGAGGAAGAAATAGATCATAAGAAGGATTCTAAATTTTTTGCAACGTCCAAATTTTGATATCTCCTAAACTGAAGGGATTATAAGAAGAATTTTAGATCAATTAACATATGAGAAATGATCTCTCCCTCTATTTTTCTCAATTTAAGATTTTTCTCAATTAAATGATACCGCTCCCTCCTTATTTTATCTTCTTTCTTCGTATCAAACATAAAAAGACTCCATTCTAGGAATTTGTCAGTTCAAGGTGCAACACTTCCAAAATCACAAAAAGAACTTTTTCAACGATTTGAGACCTCAATATCTAGTCAATGACTCCGTACTTTGAAAAACCAAGCTTGCACATCAACCACCAAAAGGGAACGTCTTAATTGGAAAAATCTAAGCTTCAATAAATTAGGCAGAAAATCTTATGGCTCCATTTTGACACACTCGACCGATGAGGCAAAAACAAAAACAAAAACAAAAACAAAAAGATAAGGAAAAGAAAAACTCCAAATACAATCCAAATCAGCAAACAAAAACTATATGCTAAGCTCTTGCGCAATACAAAACGGCTATGTATTGTGAAGATTAGGGTGAAGAAGAGAAATATGAGACTGTTAAAGGATTTAGTTTTTATCTTAAAATGTTAACTTGTTAAGCAAAATGACTTAATACCCTTATATGTCTGTGATTGTTGTTATATGTTTGCGATACGACACTTGAGTTTCTTTTACCCTTAACATATAGAAATAATTACACAAAAATCTATTTTTAGAATCTCATTTTAAAATATGTCCATTTTTTGATAATATTATGTAAATATTCATTTTGAAATAAATAACTGCTTGTACTATCCATTTTGTCATTTTACCATATTTAACATCATTTTCCCTCATTAGATTCATTATTTTTTTCCTTACACGTTCTTCATTTTTTTTATCTTTATCTTAATTACTAATTCTTTATTACAGTGATTACTTATTAGTATGATTTATGTTTTTTGTTTTTTTACGATCATATTTCTTAAATATGATTTGGGTTTCTTAGAAACAAATTTTTTTTAACTATGATTTAACTTCTTCTATAATAATTATTACGTTATTTTAATAACTTATTATTTATATTATTATTGATATCAGTTTAATAAATAGTTTCTATAGTTTTTTTTATGAAGAGATAGTTTTTAAAGTTTAAAAATAATATAAAATTATTTATTTCTTTATAATAATTACTAGATCATGTTTTTTTTAAATGTGTTATGTTTTTTTCTTTATGATATTACTATATCATTATGATATTCTTTCTTTATGATAATTAGTCTATCATTATGATATATTTTTTAGGTTTTAATAAAGTATTTCATATTTCTTAATAATATCATTTTTAAATGTTCGCAATAAATTTATCTTAATAACCAATTATTTATCATAAAAAATATTTTTTATATATCATACAACTAATATTTCTTTTTTTTTTTAATACAATAAATCAAGTAATATGATCTTTTTTTCCTTTAATGAAAGATTTGTTTTATCTAAAATGTATTTGAGATTTTTTCTTTCATTTTTTATCAATTCTTCCTTTATTTCTTTTCAATTCTTGATGAAAGGGTAATGTAATCTTTACAAGTATCAATTTAGACAATCATGTAAATAAAAAAAATGAATATTGTTTAAATTGTAGTTTTCAATTTAGACATTTATATAAATAACCCTAACATGTATGACCACGAATCTGGTGATGATTCTTGATGCTTGATTCTTAAGTCTACAACCTACAACCAAACCACTGCAATCTGCTTTAAAAGCTCGACAAATAAATGAGCGAAAGAGCACAGCAATAAATAGCTTAAAATAAAAAATAAAATAATGGCAAACGAAAATCAAAACATATACACTCGGGGATGAATAACACAAAAAGTAATCCCTCCACTCATGGAAAAATGGAGATGGTGCTGGAAGAAGCACAAGGAAGACCTGGAAAATGAGAAAATAACGAGAGACTCGTTAACGCAAAATTCACGTTGACTAAAGAGAAGCAAAATGGTAGACTTTGGATATGTATCCAAAAGGAAATAGTGTGACTTCAACAGATGTCCAAATTTTTCTGTTTCAAAGCATGGAAAGAAACAAAAACAAAAACAAAAACCAAAAAAAAAACAAAAACAAAAAAAAGGGAAAAAAAAAATAAAGAACAACAAAAAACCAACATAACAGTTTCAATTTCATTGAAACAGAACTTTCATCAGGCATATATTTAAATATATGACATACCTTACGTAACGATTGCCTTTCAGAACTCAGCCGTACCAAAAACAATCTGTAGAAAAAATACTCTTTGAGAAGCAACCTCAGCGGCAAAAACAAATTGAAAACTGAGGAAGAACGAGTGACTGGCTCAGTCATTTAGACTGGGGGGTAAATGAAGTGAGGATATAGTACTAAATTTTAAAGGAGGAATAAATGCAAATTCCGAGTTCAACCAGGACATCAGTTATTTGAGGAAAATGCAGCTAGGGCATTTGCATGTGCAGGAGGAAGGTTGCTCAAAAGGGGCTGCATTTGTTGTCCATAGAGTGAGATCAAGTGAGAAAAAGCTCTTCCTACTTGAGCTTTAACCTCGGAAGTTTCGACCGGAGATGCCACAACTTGAGCAAATACATTAACCAACTCAGGTACTAAAGAAAGGATCTGTTTTGCATACAAAATGAAAAGAAAACCCAAAAAGAGGAATACAATGAGTATGAAAGATGGTCGATGAAATAAGAAAGTACAGGCTAAAGGCTGGTTCATATTCCAATAATGAAACTATTGAGGTACCTGGGAATTTGATGATAGCACTAGAGTGGAGACACAAGTATATACTGCCATGGACTCCTCATGATCTTCTTTTAGTGGAAGAACTTTCAAGAAAACCGGAAGAACCTGATGAAAGTAACGGAAATAAATACCGAGCTAGAATACAAAACGATGGTGTCATTTAAACAATCTTCTATGATTTTTCCCCCCTAAATGAAGTCATTTAATAGCAAGGAATGAAAAGATTAACCTGATTTAGAGGGATAGATTCAGGGTGAACCATTATCATTCTTGCTATTGCACCAGCCGCATTATCCCTAACAGCATCATCTGGCTCTGATTCTCCAAATAATGGGTAAAGTCCACGCAATATGTCATCGTAATATCTGTTCTTGGTTAACCGAAAACCCTAATGGAAGAAAAATTCTACGACAACTAAGCAATGGAGAGAATAACAAACAATGCTAAGATGACAAGGTTATCATCTTATGATTTCGTTTTTTGGTTTGTCATCTTAAGATGACTTGTCACATAACATTGATCTCTTATCAAGAGAGTACACTTTAGAAAGTAAAAAGTATAGAAAACTTAAACTCCAGCAAAAGAACGATGAAAAATTTGAGGTTTCAATAGGATACTTTAATGTTCCATCACCCCCATTTCTACACAACTCCCCGACACAAAATGCAGCATTTCTTCTATTGGTCGGGTCTGATGACGCCAGTTCTTTGAGCACCAAGGGCATTACCCTCTGAAACATTAAACAAAAAAAAATTTCAGGAACTAGTTAAGTCTCCAAAGCATTCTACACAAGCCAAAAAATATAGTAAAAAAGAAAAAATTACGTCCACATAGGCTGCAATTGGAGCTCCCATGTCCTGAGCAACTTCAGCCAGGCAAGCAACAACCATCGTCCTATCTTGTGGAGGGCGTGAAGCTTTCTGCATCACCAATGGCCAAGTTTAATAAGAGATACAATGACATTTTACCAAGATATTATGACTAAGTAGCCTCGTGCATCTAATGCAACCTACCGCAAATTTCATTAAAGGTTCAAAGAGCTTTGCAAAGATGGGTGCAAATTGGGAACCCATTGACTTTGCAAATGCAGGAAGAAGGTCAGAAACAGCATCCATTAATACTTCATCATGTTCAGTATCATCATCGTCAATATCATCATCAGATTCTGTTTGTTGACAAGCGGATTCCTCTCGAAGTAGTACCATAGTCGCATCAACAAGCTGATGCATGTCTGAAATTCGAATGTTATAATTTTATTCTCCTTTGGAAACCTAATGAAACAATGTCACAGAGAAACGAATAAAATTCATACATACAAGGTTCAACAGTGCCATAACCGTAATCCTTAATAATGTCGGCTATGCTTGTACAAGCTTGAGCAACAACTTCCTTGTCATCATCTTCAGTCATAGTCTTGATATAAACATTCATCACAGTATCTGAAAAAAATGAATAAAAAACTTCAATGGATTTGCAAAACAACAGATTCAAAATCAGTTATACGGATAACTGTCAAAGTTAGGGATTAGTTGAGATAGGATTTTTTCCTGTTTCACTTAAAATTCAAATTCAAATTAAATCCGAGTAGGATGATTGCTAGAGGTCTCGGATATCATGGGAGAGTAGGTTTAGATTTTTCTGTTGTTTTTATTATCTGAGGAGTTGAGGTACTCTTGGCAAGATATCCTCTCCATGTACACTATTTATTTTCTGTTTTTGTACCATAGTTTTGATACAGTTCAATAAAGAGAGAAACAATTTTCTCCTTGTTTCACGTTTACATGATATCAGAGCTTCGGGTTTAACCTGAGCTATGGCAAAGACTGCCAAGACTGGAGCCATTAAAGGCTCAACTGACGCTGCTGAGACTGCCTCCACCAGTGTGTCATCAATCGCCGGTGACACTTCCACTGCTTCAGCCAGTAACGCCTTCCAATTAACAGTCCACAAGCTCAATGGTAAAAATTACCTCGAGTGGGCTCAATCAGTAAAACTCGTCATCGATGGAAAGGGAAGGCTTGGCTATTTGACTGGTGAGACCAAGCAACCAGCAGAGACAGATCCTACATACAAGACATGGAGATCTAGAAAACTCCATGGTTATTGCGTGGCGTACCAACTCGATGGAACCTGCTATTGCCAAGCCGTTCTTATTCATGCCAACTGCCAAGGAGGTATAGGAGGCTGTTCGGGACACGTATTTTGATTTGGAGAATTCGTCTCAGAATTTTTTCCTTGAAGGCTCAACTTTGGATAAACAAGCAGGGAGACTGGTACCTCACCACATACTGCAACGAGATGCTCACAGTGTGGCAAGAACCCGACCTCTGTTATGACAATCTATGGGATAGCTCCTAAGAAAGTGTCAAACTTTGATGAAACGTGAAGAGAGTGACAGGGTGAATACGTTTCTTGTTGGCATTAACACGGATTTAGATGAGGTGCGTAGTCGGATTTTCGGCCGAAAACCTCTTCCCAGTATCTGTGAGGTCTTCGCTGAAGGAGGCTACGAGAACCGTGATGCTGAAGGAGGCTAGGAGAACCGTGATGCTAAAGAAGGCTGACACTCCATTGACTTTTGAACCTAACTCCTCAACTTTAATTTCCCGGGGACCCAACATTGATGGTGACTGCCAAAACCCTAGGAAGCCATGGTGTGACTATTGCAGGATGCCCTGGCACACTCATGAGTCATGCTAGAAGCTGATGGAAAGCCCCCAAATTGGAAGAAGAAAGGAGATGGTCGTGCTTTTTAGACCTCAAACGATGAACAAGGGCAGTCATCTTCCTCTAGAAAAGCTTCCTTTCACAAAGGAACAAATTGATGTCCGCTGCAAACTTCTCCAGTCCTCTAATGTGTCTTCCAATTCCTCCCCTTCATGTTCCCTAGCGCAGAAAGATAACTACCTTAATGCTACTCTTTTAAGTGTCCATTCTAGTCATCCCTGGATTATCGATTCGGCTGCCACTGACCATATGACAGGGTTTGCGAAATTGTTTTTGTCCTATAATCCATATGCAGGAAATCAAAAAATAAAAGTAGCAGATGGATCTCTTTCAGCTATCGCTGAAAAAGGTTCTATTGTTATTTCCCCTTCCATCACCCTGCACGATGTTCTCCATATTCCAATTCTGTCATATAATCTCTTGTCTGCTAGTAAGCTAACTCGCTCATTTTTTCTCATCTCATTGTGAGTTTCAGGATTTGAAATCGAGGAAGACGATTGGCAGTGCTAAACAACGAGGAGGCCTTTATTTTTTTGAAGAGGGTTTTGCTTTGAAGGAACAAGCTTCCAATACTTGTTTCAATTCTACTTCTATTTGTTGCGAAAATAAAGTGATGTTATGGCCTTTTAGACTAGGACATCCCAGTTTTCATTATTTAAAGACTTTGTTTCCAAGTTTATTGATTAATAAAAATCCATCTTCTTTTCAATGTGCAACTTGTGAATTGGCCAAACACCATCGCACTTCCTTTCCTCCACAACCGTACCAACCCTCTGCACCGTTTTCAATTATTCATAGTGATGTGTGAGGGGCTTCACGTGTCACTACTTGTTCGGGCATACGATGGTTCGTAACTTTTATTGATGATCACACACGTCTCACTTAGGTGTATTTGTTGAAAGATAAATCTGAAACTTAACAGGTTTTCAAAAACTTTCATAATATGATAAAAACACAATTTCAAACTCAACTTAGGGTCTTTCGGAGTGATAATGGTCGTGATTACTTTAACAAAATTTTGTGTAACTATTTTGCAGAAAACGGCATTGTTCACCAAAGCACCTGTATTGACACACCTCAACAAAACGGCGTGGCAGAACGAAAAAATAGGCACCTTCTTGATGTTGCTAAAGCCATTTCTTTCACAACTAAGGTACCTAAATCTTTTGGGGGTGAGGCCATTCTTACAACTGCTTTTTCAATAAATCAATTGCCTTCAAAAATTTTGAAGTTTCAAACTCCAGTGGCTGTTTTCAAAAAATGTTTCCCATCATCTTGGCTAGTTATGGATTCACCCTTAAAAAATTTTTGGCGCACTGCTTTTGTCGACATTCACTCCCAAAACCGAGATAAACTTAACCCTCGTGCCAAAAAATGTGTTTTTGTTGGTTACTCACCCACTCAAAAAGTATATAAATGCTTTGATCCTGTTTCTCAGAAATTTTTTGTTACAATGGATGTCACGTTTTTTGAAAATCAAAGTTTTTTTAGTATCATCTTCAAGAGGAGAATGGAAGAGAAGATGCACGACTTGAAAATATTTTTCAACGAATCAACTTGACCATACAATACTTGATTTTCCACATCCAATACACGGTCACGATGAGGAGAGTGCACATCAACCACACGGCCACAGTGAGGAAAACACATACCCAACACACGGCCAAGTTCATCGAAGTCCTGGCCAAGATGCACACACACACCACGGGACTGTAGGAAATGAAAATTTGGTGGGACTATCTGAAATGTCATCACATCACACCATAGGAACTGAGATGTGTGTGAAACCAAGTGAGAGAGAAAAAAAAAAAAGGTGAGATTTGTGTTTTTTTAAGGCAGAAATATTTTCCAAAAAAAGAAGGCCGATCATTGAAGCAGAGCCAAGAGTCTGAACCGAGAGAGAATCCGAATCCTCATGAGTCAGATAATATTCCTCCCGAGTCAAATCTTCCTGAATCTGAGTCACTTGAAATTCCTATTGCTCTTAAAAAAAGGTGTTCATGCTTGTACCAAACGCCCTCTCTCCAATTTTGTGTCCTACGATAGGTTGTCTTCTTCGTTTCATGCGTTTGTCTCACAACTTTCTAGCATAGAAATCCCAAGGAATGTGCAAAAGGCTCTAAATGTTCCAGAGTGGAAGGAAACCACCTTGGAGAAGATGATCGCTCTTGACAAGAATAAGACATGGGAGATAGTAGGTTTGCCAGAAGGAGAAGACTATAGGGTTTGAATGGGTGTTCACCGTCAAATACAACTCGAATGGGACCCTAGAGAGGTACAAGGCGTAGTTAGTAGCAAAGGGGACTATTACGAGACTTTTGCACCTATGGCCAAGCTTAATACGGTTAGAGTACTTCTCTCGATTGCTGCAAATTTAGACTGGCCTCTACAGCAACTCGATGTGAAAAATGCTTTTTTGAACGGAGATCTTAAAGAAAAGTGCATATGAATCCTCCACCGGGTTTCGAAAAAGAATATAGTTCAAAGGTTTGCAAGTTGAAAAAAATTTTATATGGTCTCAAGCAATCCCCCAGAGCTTGGTTCGAACAGTTCGTCCAATCAGTAAAGAAGCAAGGGCACCGCAAGGGCAAACAAAACACACTCTTCTTGTGAGGTTCTCATCGACTGGCAGAGTTACAGTTTTGATTGTTTACGTGGACGACATTATATTCACAGGAGATGATGTCGAAGAAATGGAAAGCATAAAGAAAGGGTTAGCTGCAAAATTTGAGATCAACGATTTAGGGTCACTCCGGTATTTTCTTCGCATGGAAGTTGCTCGGTCGAAGAAGGGTATTGTAGTGTCACAGAGGGAGTATACCCTTGATTTATTGAGAGAGATAGGCATGAACAGTTGCAGACCTTCTGAAACACCCATAGAGCCGAACCGAAAGCTTGGAGATGGAGACAAGAAAGTCCCGGTTGACACGGCTAGATATCAGAAGCTAATCGGGAAGCTGATATATCTGTCACATACTCGGTCAAACATAGCCTATGCAGTCAGCTTGGTGAGTCAATTCATGCATTCTCCCTATGAAGAGCACTTGGAAATCTTGACTAAAGGGCTTCTAAGGCAGAATTTTGAATTTCTAACAAGCAAGTTGGGCATGACTAATAACCATGCACCAACTTGAGGGGGAGTGTCGAAAGTTAGTAATTAGTTGAGATAGGATTTTTTCCTGTTACATTTAAAATTCAAATTCAAATAAAATACGAGTAGGAGGGTTGTTAGAGGTCTCGGATATCATGGGAAAGTAGGTTTAGATTTTTTCTGTTGTTTTTGTTATCTAAGGAGTTGAGATATTCTTGGCAAGATATCCTCTCCATGTACGCTATTTATTTTCTGTTTTTGTACCATAGTTTCAATATAGTTCAATAAAGAGAACAACAATTTTCACCCTTTTTCATGTTTACAATAACAAAAATTTAATTTCACAAATTATCTTCTTACCAAAAATTTCATTGGCCTTTGCTGCTCCTTCCTGTACAAAAAAGAAGAGGCTGATAATAGTAAATAGCATGCATCCGAAAGAAGTCAAAAAACTAAATACAACCTACAGGTAGGTTAATGGCCAAAGAAGGGAGCTTCAAAAAGATTCTAACTGATCTTGTAACTAAACTCAAGGTGACTTTTATTGTATTTACTGGGCTGTTTATTTTGCTGCTAATAAATCTGGGCTTTGACTTGTTTATTAATCTCAGCCCAAAATCACATAACGGTAAAATAAGGGAGGCCACAACGTTAGAAATTAAGCCTGGATGCCTCAGTATACAGAGGTGTACGCCTCTTTCTTTCTCTGTAAAGCATAAGCCTCAAAACCTTTTTTCCACGCCTCACGGGGAGGCATGCATCCCATTGCTCAGTTTTAAACACCGACTAAACTGGAAATATACTTTAAAAATAAAACTAAGATATGCCTAGCGGAAGTTGAAAATCCAAAAAACTTTAAAGGCAGATCACAATAAAAAATAAAAATTTAAAAAAAAATTGCAACTCAAACATTTCCTGAATAGGAAATATAGTGTCATGCAATAGACAAATAAAGAACACACCAGCCGATTTGTTAAAGGAACTCCTCACTCACATTATGATTCTGGAAAACTTCCTGTGCGGCTGTCAGAATATCTGTTGTTTCAATCAACCAAGACGTGTATTAACAATGGGTTGAGAAAGCTTTAACATACTTTTTAATAAACTCACCCTCTAAACAAGCCAATGACCACGCAAGAATTAAGAATGGAAAAAAAACCACCGGTACCCAAACAGCCAACACTATGAAGTTCTATAATTTACATTGAAAAACAATATTAAGTTGAGACAAGATACATATGGGCAACATGCTATCGACTGCATTTCGTTATGAATTAACTGGAAGAATTCTAAATTAATCACGGCCAGTACAATAACCATGAACAACAACAAATAAGTTGGCAACAACAAGTGAAATGAAACCAAAGCATACTAAGATGGTGTTACTTACGTTTCAAACCAATGATAGCTTGAAGTCGAACATCTTCATGGAAATACCCTGAATGCTTTACCAAAATCTTGAATGACTCCTCCAAATAGCTTAAAGGTAATCAAGGAAACAATAACATTGAATGGCAACCAAATATAATATCTCATACAGTGTTACAAGAAAATAAGTCACATACAGCAACAGGATACGGTGCATAAGAACTCTTTGTGTGCAGTGCAAATAACCCAAGAGCTTGAGTTGCAGCTGCCTTCTCATCCAAAACTCCTGTTCTTATACTGATGTTCCGGACTCTAGGCTCATCATGAGCTTCATCATCAGATGAAACTCCACCAAAATTATTAATAGTCTCATCATCAGACTCATCAATATCCACTGCAGAGCCATCATCGAGATTGCATGAAGAAAATGCCAGAGGCACAACATGAGGAAGATACTGTTTGAGAAAAAATAATTATAAGGATAAATATGGACACTAAGGAACATAAAGGCAAAGCTTGACTCAACCAGATAAAGCTTTTTAAACCTGTATGAAACCATCATCTAAAATTTCCGTTACATTGCTGAAGAATCCATGAGTATACTCACGAAGCTCACTGAACTCCAATCCAAAACCCTAGAAAACCCAAATATTCAAGTCAGTCAGTGAATAGAATAGTAAATGACACTCAGTCACTAGAAATGCCAAGGTCATTTACCGAAATTGCAGCTTCTATGAATTGGGGTAGAACTGGCTCCATCCTAGCTCTCCCAACAGACATTGCAACTATGCCGACTAGTTCAGTTGCTCTTGCCCGTGCCCGGAGATCCTCGTCATGAGTAAGCACCAAGAAAGCTTTCATCAACTCCAGTACCCTTTCGGCATATGGAACGAAGGCCTGCTCTGCGGCAGCAGCAACTGAACCAATAGCAGACTGCAATAGCGCTCATCAAAAAGACTAATTAAAGGGCTAAACTAACAAGAGAACCATCCATTTGAATTCAAGCAAAGCCTGATGGGGTAATAAGAAGTTTCCTCATACCATGCATGTCTCCTGCAAATTACGGGCGCTATTTTGGAGAGCCCCTAGTAGTTTTCCCATCAAAGGATCGAGAAAGGGAAGGATTTCCTCTCCCATATTCTCACAAAATGCAGCCAAAGCATAGTATGACTTTTCCTGCATCAATAGATTGATTGTTACTCTAACCACATGCATGAATGATCAGCAACAATCTCTCACAATTTATTGTTCCTCCCGTGCTTACCTTCACTTCATCTGATGCATCTTCAAGCGCATTCAAAATGCAAGGTAATACACTTTGGTAATGAGAAATGATTTCAGGCTGTAGGTATTCTGCAAATTGACCTAATGCAAAAGATGCAGCTCCCCTCACCACTTGCTCGGGGTCCCTTAACGCCCCTAAGACAATATGAAGTACCGGTTCAAGCTTATCTTTCATATATTCTGAACAACCCTCTGAAATGATGCCTAAAGATGTAGCAGAAGCTTCGCGATATTTTGGGTTTGCATTTTGACTGCTTAAAGAAGAGAATTCCAAAACAGGTGAAAAAACATGCTTTGGAAGATTTACAGCCATAGTGTCGATAACTTCTGCAGCAGCCCGATCAGGTGCTAGATCATCATCTTCATCTCTATCATTCGATTCAGCAAGCAAAGGGCACATAACTTGCAGAATAGGGACAACTAGCTTGTGCTTTTTTAGGGAAGCAGATTTGTATTTTGCAAGCCAAGAAATTATCTGAATTGCCTGGATAAGAGAAAGGAAGAAGATAAGAAGAAATAAATCCACAAATTAAGTGCTATAAAACTTATCAACTCCAAAAAAGTTGTATCACACCACAAAACACACACGTACTCATGTGTGTCTCTGTGTGGGTGGATGGGTGTGGGTGTGTGTGTGTGTGTGTGTGTCTAGTCCCCTTGTCCAACCTGATGGCGCGTGTTAGATTCCAAATTTTGACTTGAGCAAACTTCGAGGGAGAACTGGACAATGGATTTAATAGATTCTCCAAGAAGAGGAGCAGGAGATTCAATGAGCTCATCGAAAATTTCAAATGCAATTACAGCAACATCCTCCTCACCAGCGGCAAGGCATTGTCTAGATACATTTAGAATGCTGGGAATAAATTCTCTAAACTTGACCTGCATGAGCCAAATGTTATACTGATGAATAAAAAAGAAAAAATGCTCCGGTAACAAAACAGAGCCATAACCTCACACAAAATATCAGGAAAAGAGACATCCCAAAAATTGTAGCATTAAAGCCTCTAAAACACCATCTAGACCAGATGAAGAAACTACCAAGAACCACTAATTTCCTCAAATAATATTCTCTCCGGGTTAGGTTAAATATCAATAAGTCTTACATTTTTCTCCCAAGCAAAGGGCACAGATGAGATACGAAACTCAAGTTGCTAACCAAATTAATAAAGTTTTGTATCTTCATCCCGCAATTGGGCTCCAAGTTAACCTCATGAAAACAAAAAGTGAAATAGATAATTGACAAAAGAAATGATTTTTTACTTTAAAAAAAATATGGGAAAACCATGTTGCTCAAAGAAAATTGAATAGCACAAACAGTTTCAAAAAGATAGGACTTGCACCACATACTCACCACTTCATCACCATCATGAGTAAATTCTATAAAAGAGCCAACTGCCCTGGAATAACAATCAAAAGATACTAGTAAGTGGTCTCACAAATGAATGAAATATCAACAAAGAAGAAGCTTTCTATATTACTTCGGGTCAGCAGGGCCTTCAAGCAATTGAACAAAATATTTAGATTCAAAATAATTAAATAAACAAATAATTAATATTAATTAGAAAAAAAAAATCACAATTAGAAAAGGAAGATACTTTAGAGCAGCAACTCTAACACGGTTGCTAGTCTCATCCTGCAGACACTTGAGAAGAAGAGCTTGCAAATCTGAGAAATGTGGCCGAAATGTATTCCCAATTGTTTCCGTTAAAGAACTGAAAAGGATCAATGCCACCTTTATCATCCAAGGCAAAACAACCATGGATGTTAGTACATTTTGAGAAGTAAGAATACAAACAAAAGAAAAAGAGCTAAATTAAACAAAGTCAGAGACCAGAAAATGATATTTAGCTTTCTGGTTAAGCAATCAAGATGTCATACTGGACGTTGGGAGGGACCGATATCTCTGAAACCTGGTCAGATTTTACTATGCTCATGTATTTTACATTAAAGGGTATAAAAACTATCCTAATTCTTTCAAAATTATCCTCCCAGAGTCCCAAGTAACAAGAGGCATTAAAAAGTTTTTAACAAGCAATAAAAATAAAAACCTTGTGGATAAGATTGTCAGACCATCTCCAATGTATATATGCCAATGCTATATTTTTCCTAAAAAGTTTGAAAAATAGCATTATCATATCTTATACTCCAATGCGCAATGTTATTTTATTTCTGATGCTACATCTACTTTTTGTCATCATTATTATGCTCTAAAACTCGTAAAAGTGAACTTATAGTATTTAACTAAATTTTAAAAAACATATTTTATTATGATTCTATGAAAAAAGTCGAGACAACAATCACTAAGAATCAAATGTTTAATTTAACATGGACTGTCTATTGAGGCAAATTTGCCAACAAGTTTGGCATATGGCGAATTCAGCATCAAAGATAGCACTCCATTGAAGAGTACATTTTCACCTAAATGCCAAAATTTATCATTGGCACATCAATTTAGCAACTCCAGTGGAAACGTTTTTAGAAATAGCTCAATTTGAAACAATAACATACACATAGCATAGACTATCAGAACAGATTTTCAAATGACATTATCTTACTTCTCTGTGGTCTTCCTGGGCACTCTGACTACATTGAAAGAGAAAGGGCAACAAATCGGGCCACTCTCCGGCTGGAACCGCATATTTCGCAACAATACTAACGACATTGGCACTCGCTCTTCTTACTGGTGGACTGCCAAAAAACACCCCAATTACACAGGATCACTTTCTCAATTTCTCATAAAAATGGAAGCAAACTCAAATTCGTAGCAGAAATTAACATGATCATGATCAAGAAGTTGATTGGAAAAGGCAGCTAACGCTGAATTAAACAAATTCTAGATTTCCGATAGCCTAAAATGTCCCCCCACAACTTTTTCCGAGCAACCAAACAGAAAACAAAAGAAAACAGAAACGCGGCTAAACCTGTGCTCCATGGTGATGCTCTCGATGAGGGACTGCTTGACGAGTTGCTTGAGCTGAGGGGAGAGCTTGGCCCAGTGGCCGGTGATCTTCTTGCGGAGGAGGACAGCGGCGAGCTGGCGGACGTTGGGGGTCTTGGCGGTGCGGAGGTGCTGGACCAGCGCCGGAACCACCTGCGGATCCTTGGCCAGCCGCTTAATCTGCTCCTCCGCCTGCCGCCGGGCGTCGTTGTCCGGCATCAAGAACTGTATCAACAGCAGCTCCAGCGATTGCGCCATTTCTCTCCCTCTTTCTCTCTTCTTACTTTGCTTTCTCTCTCTAAAGAAGGAAGGCGGTGGTGGGTGTGAGAGTTCGCGTTGCGACTTGCGAGGGTTTTTTGTGGGGTTTTGCTCTGTATTTAAGGAAGAGAAACTGGGTGCCGAGTGTTGAGGCTGTTGTGGGGACGAAAGAGTTATATATCTTACATGTGTGTGTGTGTGTGTGTGTGTGTGTGTGTGTGTGTATAGGTTCGTAGGTGAACGTGTGTATCTTTGTACTTTCACGCGCGGGTTTTGCTTTAGTGGCTAGGGCACTCGCTCGGAAGAATTTGCTAAAATGACTCAGGGGGAGTTTGATATTTGAGTTTAAACTTCAAATTTACTATTTAAATTTAAAAATTTCAACTCAACTCAAACACCAAATACCTCCTTAATACAAACCACAAATTAGGAAAATGACTTTCCTATTTCTTTATTTTTTTAATTCAAAAAAATACTGATTGTGTAATTAAAATTTTTTTAATTAATAAAATTATTTAAAATAAAAGTTTTGAAGAAAAGAAACAAGGGGGTTTCTTTCCAAATAGAGACATCTCTTCCCATTCTTTCCAAACAAAGACATCTCTTTCTTCTCCACTCCACCCGGGCAAGACGAGAAAGCACATCTCTTTCTTTAAGACCAATGAGCTTTATTTCTTTTGGTCAATCTTCGAGCGTAGGAAGTGCCGAAAGAGTTAGTGTTGCTCAAATTCCTTTAAACCCAGTAAGCATTTCTTAATCTTTTATTTTTATTTTTTTCATTATCTGCACTTTTATTGGATCCATTTTCTTTGCTTTTCGATTCGCCTTTTGCTTTTAAACAGAAAGCATGTTCTGATAAAAACTCAACTTCTTATTCAGATCAAAATCTCGTATTAAAAAAAAAAAAACAAAAACAAAATACAGAGACTTTGTCCCTCCCCCAGACACCTCCCTATCCGAGTGCCTGAAGAATCCTCCTCCGTCCCATTCTCTCTGGAATTTGAACCCAATCACACTCTCATCCACCACTCTCCTTACTCATCATCAAGTTCTAATCCGATGGTTTGAATTTTTGATGGCATTTCAATAAGATTTCAAGTGTTAGGGCTTGGTGTGGTTTAGGGCTCTTCAAGTAAGTTGTCCGTCTGGTCACTCTTGAAGGTTTGAATGGTTTAAAGTTGGGATTTGTGCTTCAATGTGGCTTTGTGCAACAAGGGTAGATTTTACTCTTTACTTGGTGTTTGAATCGTGAGACCACCTTTTATGCACACAAGGTGTTTGTGAAAAGTTTTGAGAGAGCATTTTTTGCATGGTCTGAGATTTTGGTTGTTGTTGGATGTTGATTTTTGAGGGGTAGTGTTATTAGGGAGGTTTTGTGGTACTAGGAACATTACTTAAGTGTGCTCCTCCTCTCCTGCTCAAACCAAGAACCCCATTTCCCCATTTTCACTTAACTCCGAAACGGTTTCCCCCCTTTCCCTACCCTGCCTTTCCCGCAAGTTGAGTTCCCTGCCCTGCTCAGGATGTCAGAGACGTGCCTTCCATTGTCACCACCTTTGATGTTGCCGTCGGCTTCGTCGTCGCAGCCAACCACGTCGCCGCTATCGTCCTCACCTCCGGGGTTCGGTAGGAACGTTAGACAAGTAATATATTTATCAAATTTTCAATTATTGATTTCCTTTAAAATTTGTTTGATTAGTGAAATTAATTCAATATTTAGATAAATGATTGTGATTTATTGTTAGGAATTTGTTATTGTAGAGAATTTGATTGTGCAACATTGATTTCATTGTCTTTTGATATTCAGAACAACCACTAAAAAAAGGAACAACCATAAAAAAGTTCGATGGTCGTTCCGTTGAAATAATGAATTTGTTAGTTAGCTTGTTTTTGTTTATTTGTTTATTTGTTTTTTGCTTTTAGAGTTGACTCTGTATACCTGATCCTAGATAAATATCATCCCTGGCAATTTGGATTTGGTTGTTATTGCTGAATATCTCTCAGGTATTTTGGAATGAAAAACAAGAACTTAATTTGGATAACTACTCTATCTATTATAATATGGTACTGGTATTTATCAAAAATATGATACCGGTAAGCCTAATTTTGTGTTAGATTTAGGGGGGAGGTTGTAAAATATATACAAATAAAGAAGCAAATAATTTTTTCATTATAGTTTTGAATGTTTAATTTTTCCCAGCTAAGAAAAAAAAGCAAGCAATAACGAAAGTGATAAAAAAAAAATGCCAATGGTATATTTGGGGCGTTGTAATTGTATGTAAATTTTTAGTAGTTACTCTTTCTTTTAATCTTTCTATTCTTCTAAAAATTATGATGATATTCCTATGTTGTACGTTATGATTTTTTGCAATTATTTTGAACATTGCAGTGAGTATTGTATTTGTAATTAATGTGAAACATTTCGATAGTTGGTTTTTGTCCCTTCAAGGAATGGTTTTAGATTTTCTTTATTAGTTGGGGAATTGTTTTAAGTGGAAAAACATTTTGAATGATACATGAATGCATGCATTTCTTTTAGCTAAATGGCTGTTAATGTATTCCACATGACTTTTTTTTTTTTTTCAAGCAATAAGAAAAGGAAAAAGAAATTCTTTGACACTTCATTAATTCGATACTAATTGTGAGATTTCATTGCTTTATCATAAGAAAGATAGTTATATTGATTCGGTTCGATGAGTTTCTATTTACTGAATTCAAGAGAAGTAATTGTTGGATCAATGGCCACCAATGTTTCTTCAACTTGCTTTAAGACCTTATGCAGATCTTTTAGATGCCCCCACTTAGGTTGTCTTATAAGTTCTGCAATGTTCATGAAACACTTTGTGAAAAGTCACTGCTGGTGTACTTTAAAATGAACACCATATGCAAAAAAAAATGTCTTTTGTGTCAAAAGAAAGATAACATAATTTTGACATAATGTTAACTGCAATTGACACTTTTACTCGTAATTGTATATACTAGAATACCAAAAGGGCTTACAACAGATATAGAAACACAAGAGAAGAAATAAGCATACCATACTCGTCGAGCAGAGCGTCATAATCATAGCTTGTAGTAATAAAGGGTCCCCCAGTAGTATGGCCAAAATTTGTCCCACCATGATACTGTTTATCAGCGATCAAAACAAATTTGAAACATCAGCAGTCTAATATATATATATATATATATATATATATATATGATTCTTCGCTTCCATGTAACGAGTCGGATGGCAAGCCCCCTCTCTTTAGAGCTTTCGGCTATCTTATCGCAAGGGTTTTGACTAAAAACAAAAAAACAAATCCTCACTAAATCAAGAGTTTAGACGCCGGCAATTGAAGGATCTGAATAACAAAATGCCACCCCCACCCAAACAAAAAAAAGAGAGAGAGAGTTTACGAACGATCGGTTAGTTATTCCGATATATAATAGTTTTGATTGGGCTTTTTTTCTTTTCTTCTGTTTTGTTTTCTTTTTGTATTTGTATTTTTATTTTTATATTGACATTCAAACACACCAATTATTGTAAAATTTAAGAAAAAATATAAAGATTATGATCATGATATTACAATATTATTCATTACATTAATTACTATATGTTTCAGGAAAGCACTGAGAATATAAAAGATTCAAGAGAGGATAAAGGTGATGAGGTAGATGCCGAGGTGATGAAATAATAAGCCACTTGTTTTATTTACAAGTATTATGCAATGGTTCGCTTTTTTTTTTTTTTAAAATATTTCTAAACGACATATATTTGTATGTTTTAGGAAACAAATGGGATTATAAAAAATTCGAGTAATAAGGAGATTGATAAAGAAGATCATGACATATCTAGGATGGTCCTCACATCAGAGCTCCAAGAATTGCCTCCACTTATCCTCTCAAAATACTTCAGTGCCAAAGTTACAGTCAGATCAAAAATGACAATCCTCGAAGATATTCAGATATGGCTAACTGAGGAAGATAAGACCGTCTTTCGAAGTTACCCTCAACTAGGTTCTTTAATAGACTTGCCCATAGGAGGGGAATTTTCTGGAGCGTTGGCTCATAATTTGCTATTGAAAAAGACAGTATGTCAGAAGGACCATGAAGTGTGGTTCTTAATCGAGGGAAAACCATTGAGGTTCTCTCTCAATGAGTTCGTCTTGATTTTATGTTTATACACGGGTGGTGGACCTTCTGAGGATGAAATCAAAGCTCAAGAAGAAAAGAACGAGTTGAAAAACAAATATTGACCAACAAAGAAAAGTGTTTTATTAGTGGATGTTGCCAAAAAACTAAAAGAGTTAAGCGTTACAAAGATTAGGACCAATTATAGGGTAAAGTTAGCATTTCTGTACATGGTAGCAGGGTTCTTAACGTCTTCTAACAGCAAAAAAATGGTTAATCCTTCTTGGCTCCAATATGCCAACGATCTAAAATTCTTCACTCAATATCCTTGGGAGAATGTTTGTTACAATCAAACATTGAAGTACATAAAAACTGATTTGGTGACAAAGTTTAACAAATCTTCATCATCCTACAACTTCTATGGTTGCCCATGGATATTTCAAGTAAGCTTTTCTTTAATACTTTTCTTAGTTAAATATATTTCATAAATTGGTTTGTTTATAACCATCATTTCATTTGTAATATAGATATGGGCTTTTGAGGCTATGCCGAAGTTATGCGAGATGATGGCTAAGAAATTAGCTTTGAATGAGAAGAACAAAAATGGACCATGGTGGCTTCATTGGCAAAATATTCAGAATCCTATTGGCAGCTCATTTGATCATTGCTTGGAAGCCATGAGATCTGCTGAGGTATTAACCAACTCGTTACAAGTTAAATTTTATTATTTTTATTTAGATCTATTAATCCAGTTAATTATTATATTTCCATTGTGTTTATTCAATTTACAGTCCGTCCTACTTTGAATCTTTCATCTAAGGAGAGGCAACGAGATTATTATTTACGAATGGAAAGGCATGAGGACTGCAATGATGATTTCATTGATGGCTTGACGAAGTTATTAGAGGGAGATGTCATCCTGTGTAGTACTGCCGATTCCGATGAGAGAAATGATGAACTTAGATCAAGTCACATCTCTCGTGATCCTGCTACAATCTCGAGGTCTTTCCCCGTCAGTTCGGCCTATGAGCAGATGATTAGATCCTCTACCCCCGTGGTCTGCCAAAGACATCACCCGATGCCTACAAGTCCCACCTCTCTTGATCCTGTTACAGCCTCAAGGTCCTTCCCAGCCATACCGACTCATGACTCAAAGAAGGAACAACCACTAAAATTTCAAGAACAACCATATGGTCGTTCCTTCTAAATATTGACTTCATTTTTTCCCCTTAAACGAAAAGTAAAAAGCACTATGGTCAGTGACTTTTGTCATGTATGATTTGCCTCAAAATACACGGAACGACCACAAAAGAGAAGGAACAACCACTAAAATTTCAAGAACAACCATACGGTCGTTCCTTCTACACATTGAGTTTTTTTATTTTTTTCCTTTAACGAAAAGCGAAAATAATCATATGCGATCTTTGTCCATATATGATTTGCCTCAAAAACGTCAGACCACCCACAAAAAAGAATGGAACGACCACAAAACATTCAAGAACATCCACTTGTTCGTCGCTTTTAAATAGTCCATTTTTTTGCTCTTTAAAAAAACTAATAAATGAAATATCAAACATCTAACTTTCATAAAAAACAAAAAACAAAAAACAAAATTAATGACTTTCTCAAACATACTTAATGACTTTCGCAAATGACTAGCATTCATAGAATGAAATCACTATGGTCAGTGACTTATGACATCATTTTTTCCCTTAAATGAAAAGCAAAAAGCACCATGGTCAGTGACTTTTGTCATGTATGATTTGCCTCAAAACACACGGAATGACCACAAAAGAGAAGGAACAACTACTAAAATTTCAAGAACAACCATACGGTCGTTCCTTCTAAACATTGAGTTTTTTATTTTTTTCCTCTAACGAAAAGCGAAAATAACCATATGCGATCGTTGTTCATGTATGATTTGCCTCAAAAATGTCAGATCACCCACAAAAAAGAATGGAACGACCACAAAATATTCAAGAACAACCACTTGTTCGTTGCTTTTAAATAGTCAGTTTTTTTGCTCTTTAAACAAACTAATAAATGAAATATCAAACATCTAACATTCATAAAATTTTTTTTTTAAAAAAAACAACAAAAAACCAAATTAATGACTTTCTCAAACATACTTAATGACTTTCGCAAATGACTAGCATTCATAGAACGAAATCATCATGGTCAGTGACTTATGACATCATTTTTTTCCCTTAAACAAAAAGCAAAAAGCACTATGGTCAGTGACTTTTGTCGTGTATGATTTGCCTCAAAACACACAGAATGACCACAAAAGAGAAGGAACAACTACTAAAATTTCAAGAACAACCATACGGTCATTCCTTCTAAATATTGACTTCATTTTTTCCCCTTAAACGAAAAGCAAAAAGCACAATGGTCAGTGACTTTTGTCATGTATGATTTGCCTCAAAATACATGGAACGACCACAAAAGAGAAGGAACAACCACTAAAATTTCAAGAGCAACCATACGATCGTTCCTTCTAAATATTGACTTTTTTTATTTTTTTTCCTTTAACGAAAAGTGAAAATAACCATATGCGATTTTTGTTCATGTATGATTTGCCTCAAAAACATCAGACCACCTACAAAAAAGAATGTAATGACCACAAAACATTCAAGAACAACCACTTGTTCGTTGCTTTTAAATAGTCCCTTTTTTTACTCTTTAAAAAAACTAATAAATGAAATATCAAACATCTAACATTCATAAAACAAAAAACAAAAAACAAAATTAAAAAAACCAAAAACAAAATTAAAAAAAAAAAACCAAATTAATGACTTTCTCAAACATACTTAATGACTTTCGCAAATGACTAGCATTCATAGAATGAAATCACTATGGTCAGTGACTTATGACATCATTTTTTTCCCTTAAATGAAAAGAAAAAAGCACCATGGTCAGTGACTTTTATCATGTATGATTTGCCTCAAAACACACGGAACGACCACAAAAGAGAAGGAACAACCACTAAAATTTCAAGAACAACCATACTGTCGTTCCTTCTAAACATTGACTTTTTTTATTTTTTTCCTTTAACGAAAAGCAAAAATAACCATTTGTGATCTTTGTTCATGTATGATTTGCCTCAAAAATGTCAGACCACCCACAAAAAAGAATGGAACGACCACAAAATATTCAAGAACAACCATTTGTTCCTTTATCACATTTTTCTTTGATTATAACATGTAGAGTCATTCCTCGTTTTTCTTTATACAAAAACATAAGATCTATAATATCTGAATCGTTGGAAATAAGAGTTGGTGTAGTAGTATCACCAAATATGTCACCAACAGGTTTATGTGTTATATCAATTGCATACATAATTCGGTCAATACTTGTTTTGTTGTAGATTGTCTCTTCCAATTCCAAAAAGTTGATACTCCTATCAACCACAAAGCCCTTGCTCATACCAACTCCGAACCACCTCTAAAATCCGCCATCCATATTTTCCCACTTTCCATTATACTCCATGAGAATGTAGATTTGACTTATACCTATCATGGATTTTGAGATTATCAATTAACAAACAATATAAAAAAATACAACTATAAATTTTTCATCAATCAACACAAAAAAATAAAAAAATAAATCAAACAAGAATCATGTAGGAACATTCGTTATTATTCCACACTATAAATATAAAAAATTACAAGAACTGTCGGAACGACTAGGAACAACCATTATTTTTCCACACGGTCGTTCGGAACAAATGATGGTCGTTCCGTCTGAGTCATCTTCAACCTTCATCTACAGTAATGGCAATCACAAAATTCATTTTATTTTATGAAAAAAATTTGATTTTTAGGCTAAATAAACATATACATTTACATATAATTATCTAAAACTACCTTACAAATAACATCTAGCCATAAAAAAATGCAAGAACAACCAGGAACAATCATCTATTTTCCACATGGTCGTTCGGAACAAATGACGGTCGTTCCATCTGAGTCATCTTCAACCTTCATCTACATCAATGACAATCCCCAAATTCGTTTTATTTTATGAAAAAAATTTATTTTTAGACTAAATAAACATATACATTTACATATAATCCTCTAAAACTACGTTACAAACAACATCTAGCCATTTACTAACCTTGCAAAGCGTTTTTTCAAAAATCTTATTTCTCCTTTTCTTTTCCTTCTTCAAAGCTCTTGATCGTAGAACTTCGGGTGTGCCATTGTTGCCGGAATGAAGTGAATGTTGAAAGATTTGGGGTGGTTCTTGGCGTTTCTCTCTCACACAAATGCCTCCCTCCCTCCCTCCCTCCTTGCACGCCTCCACGAACCACCTCCTGCTGCCAGAATTTTCTTTTTTTTGATTTTTTTGATTTTTGTTTTTAACCTTATATTAATATCTTTATTTTTTATATTATTTTTTTTAAAAAAAGTCATTTTACTAATTAAATTTTTTTAAAAGTCATTTTGCAAATTAAAGAAAGTTAAAAGGTTATTTTACAAATTTACTATCTCTTGAGCCACCGCCGATGCTAGCTCTCTAGGCACCAGTTTTTCATTCACTTTCCAATTTTTTCAGGTAATTTTTACAAGTAATTAAATTGGGAAAGGCTACGGTATTTTTATATATTCTATCGATGAAATTCATTTTACAAATTATTTGATGTATATTTAAAGGTTATAATATTGTTTGTGCATGATATTTATCATATACCATAATACATAATATTATAATCTAAAAAATAAAAAAAAATCAAAGAAAAGAAAAAAGAATTTAAAAAAAAAACCCAAAACCCAAAACCCAATTCGGCCGGTAAACCACCCCCCACGACCAGCGCCCCTTCCCACCCGGCGGCCCTTACCTGAGAAATCGCCCCCATTCCGGCGACTGCTGTTCGGTGGCAAAATCCTCCCCCCACCTCTCCAAAGTCCATCGACTTCACCCCAACCCAACCTGCAAAACCCCACCCCAAGTTTGTCGACGGCAAATCTCCCCTCCCCACGGCAGACCCGGACCTAAGAAACCAAAATCCACCGCCCACCACGTTCGGCGACCTTCGAGACCTGTGATTTTGCCAACCCATCTACCCCCCCTCCCCGACGACTTTCGGGCTCCCACTAGATAGTGAAATCCCCCTCCCACAAAATCGCTAGATGGCAATCGCCTCTGCCTTGGGCTCCCACTGCCCCCCCCCCCCCCCCCCCAAAACCGATCCCCCACCTGCGAAATCCCAGACGGTGAAACCACCCCCTACGCAACCTTCGTGCACCCACCGGCCCCCCGGGCAACCTTCCACCCCTTCACGGCTACGTTCAGGCCCCCACCGCAGGCCCTCCTCTAGTTTTTAATTTTGTTTATTTTTGAATTAAAATTATATAGAGAGTTCAATATTTTATTTTTATTTTACAATCCTATAGATCAGGGTTTATTTTTATTATTGTACACCTTCAATGCCTTGTCTGTTAAATTAAATTCCAATGGTCTTAAATAAAACTATACCAGTATGGTATATAAATGGGGCTTTACCACATATTCTCTTAATTAAATTATCCATCCACTCTTATGTTTTTTTTTTTTTTTTTTAATTTAGGGTGACGGATTTGAGAGACCCTTGTGTTTGGAAGACCTATCTAATTTTAAAAATTGAAAATATTTTACAAAAATGTGTTTTTCACTATTTTTTTTCATCATTCTCTTATTTTGAAAAAGAAATACTATCTCATTTTCAAACGTATTTTGTACAATACTTCTTTTGGAAAAAGGAATTGAATCTTTTTAAAAATCTTATTCTAATGCACTATTCTCAATATCATTTCTTCTCAGTCTAAATAATTTTTTGTTTTTAAGAAGAAAATTTTTTGACATCCAAACACCATCTCATTCTTCTCAAAATAAAAAGACTTTCTCATTTAAAATTAAAAATATTTCCTTTTCGAAAGTGAACAAGTGACCCTTCTGCTTGGTTGCGCACTTAGATGACGGTGGAGGTGGCAGAGGCAATGGATGAGAGATGTCGTCGTTGGTGCTGGGTCAAGGAGTTGGGGCAGAGAAATACTCTGACACTGTGATGATCGAATCAGAACTAGTGAAATTAAAATTTGCGATCTCACCATGGTTGGCAAGCTCCGATTCATGTGGTGCCTTCTGTTGTTGCTTACTATTGCAATTGAGGCTTCTTCAACTCTCGTTAGGTGCGAACTTGTTGGAGTGTATCATCCTTGTTGGAGTGATCTTTCTTGATGGCCTCAATTTGGTCGAAGATGAAGGTTAGGTGAGCAGAGAGTGACGCTGGTGATGAGGTGTTTAGGTATGTGGAGGACCAAGAGGAAGGTGTTTAGTAAGTTGAGAAGGTTTTAGTGGTGATGGTGGTGGTGGTGAGGAGGTGAAAGAAGGAAGGGCGGTGGAGTTTTAAGCCTGGAAATGCTCTACTAAATATGAGAGATAACAGTAGAGATCTGATATATATATATATATATATATATTTAATGATAAATCAATGTTTTATCATAGTTAATCATTAATCGATCGGAAAAATGATAATTTATATTATGAATAGTCAACATTGATTGACTAAAAAAATTGATAAAACATTGATTGATCATTGATTGAATAATTTATATTATGAATAGTCAATCATTGATTGATCATGATTAATTAGTGATTGATCAAATTAACTATATTATAAGATTAATCACTGATTAACTATTTAACAAAATTGATTGACCATTTAAAAAAAAATAATATTTTAACTAATTTTTAAAAATTTTGGTCACTTGTTAAAAAGCTTTAAGAATAATTGGCATTTAGCTACAAATCCCTAACTATTACATCCACTTATTGTATTAGTGTGAACATGTCCTTGAATTATGTAAATATTGTCAACATACCATCTAAAATATGAAATGTACTTGTTGAATCCCGAATTATAATATGTGTTAAAATGCTCTTTCTTTTTGTTTCAGTTAACATTTCGGTCAATAATATGCCAAATGCCACATGATCCTTATATTTTTGTCATAAATGCCCCTAATGTATAACATTTATGTCAAAATACCTTGGCTATTATAATTTGATTTACCTAATATTATATTGTTTTTCATTATAACACACAGTAATTTGTATTTTTTTTCACACTTTATTTACAAAAATAATTCCACTTTATTTTGGACATCATGATTATCTCATACCTAAATTCTTTTGGATTTTTTTTTTCTAATAACGCTCTTGGAGTTTTCTCAGAAAAAAGAAAATAAAGATAATCTTCATTCTCTTCTTTATCCTTATTTTCTTTCTCCTAAGAAACTCCAAGAAATTATATCTGAGATAATGACACTTGAATTATAATTAAATTTGTTGGAGGAAAGCTAGAAAAGTACACCTATCTTAACACACAAGCAGCATTTTGACACCAATGATACACGTTAGGACATTTTGATATAAATACAAAGATAATAGGTCATTCTCACAAGATATTGACAAAAATTTTAATGGAAACAGACAAAGGTGGCATTTTGACACATATGTTATCCTTTGGAGGGTACATCGGGTCTAGTTCATAATTTAGGATGTATGTTAACACTAGTAATATAGTTCATGGGGAATTTGTGAAAATTTTTCAGTTTAATTTAAAAGCAATGACAAAAAATAATTTTAATAATCATTGGATGGATTTAGGTATTCCACTTAATCTTAAAGAGAGAGAAAGAAGCAAATAGAAATTTTCAGAAAATATTGAAGCAAATAGCAGGTTTTTAAAAAATTTGTAGTAAATAGCAATTTATCAAGTAAATGATTTATTTACGTTCAATTTATTAGGTAAATGATTCGTTTACGTTAAATTCTACTAAATAAATGATTCATCTACGAGTCATAAATGAATGATTTACCGTTAAATCTTGCATTTACTTGGTAAATCTACTATTTACTACAAATATTTTTAAAAACCTAGTTTTTACTTTAATTATTTTAGTAAAATTGATATTTACTACAATTTCTCCTAGAAATATTAAAAATAGTGGGCTCACTATAATTGTTATCCATACTATTTTTGTTTTCATTCTCTTTTTCTTCCTACCAAAAAAGTTACTCTAGCATTTTCCATCTAATTATCCCTCCCCACACTTCTTTTCTTCATCTTTTTCTTCATACCAAATATAGCAGTTTCGAGCACAGAAAAAAGTTAAATAACCAAGGTGAGGTTAGTATAACCTTAATTACTTAGTACTCTATTAATTCAAAATTTGACACCCGAAATATAAAAATTGTCTTACATTATTCTTATAATTCAAAATTGAACAAAACTCCACCATCTCCATTTTACATGTTAATATTAATTTATAATTGTTTATAAAAAACCTGTAAGAATATCTATACTTTTGTCATTATTATTAAGTTTTGAAATTCATTAAATAAAGTTTTATTGGTATTTGAATAAGACAAAATTTATGTTAGTAACAGTACTTATCTTATCGGCAAATGTTGTTATTTAAGCTGTTTGATTAATTTTTTAAACTTTGATCTATAATTATAGACTTTAAAAATTTACAATGCAGCAAGTAAAATTGATTGTTGAAAAGTTAATCTAATAGCTAAAAAAGTAATAACTACCAAAAAGTAAAAACAATTACTAACATAATAAGTTTTTCCTTCAAATAATTTAGAAATGATAAATTTATGATAATTAGATAAAAGGTCAACTACCAATTAATCGCAATCAAATTTCAAATTTAACATTTACTATATTTTATTAGAGAATAATTTTTCACTCAAATGTTAAAATTTAGCACTGACACATTTGTTTAAAACTCCAAGAGATGATATAAACTTGTTCATTAGGTATAATTTAAGTGTGTATATATATATATATATATATATATATATTTTTAATAAAACGTCAGCTATTTAATGGTTCTTATCAGGTGACTCGTTAATGAAAGTGCATTTTCATGACGGTTTTAGTTATCTCCCGAAGAGCATTCCTGAATATTTATCATTAAAAAATAGATGTTTTAGTGATAAAGTAACAAGTTGCACTAATAAAACTCATAGAAAGGTTTTTTTTTTTTTTTTTTTTCCCCTTCAAAAAAACTCAGAGGAGGTTTGTTTTACTTTGTATTGTAGGGATAAAATAAGATAAACCATATTTTTTTGGGTCAAAAAATTATAATTAATTTTTTTGGGTGATGTGTTTGTTTGTCACTAAATCATGAACATCCTATTACTTTGGTCACTGAACTTTTAATTTTGATAAATTAATAATATATGAACTTTTGATTTTGATAATTTTAACTAATAATAAAATTAATAAAAAGTTTTTGAAATTTAATATATATTGTCATATATCAATTCCATGTCAATATGGAATTTTAAAAAAATAATTGCACTAATTATAAAAATTATCCTACTTATTCTTATTAAAACACCTAAAAATTAGAACGCTTTGCACTTTTTTTTTTTTTTTTTAGAATATAACGCTTAACACATAATACAATTATCTTTTTAAAGTTTTTAGTTATTATACAATAATGATGAGATTAACTCTTTTAAATTTTTTTTGGGGGGGGGGGGGGGGTGGGTTTTGCAGGGTTGGGGTTTTTTTGGTGGGGGGCGAATCGTCGTCGCCGGAACGGGAGGCTTCACAAGTCAGGTTTTTGGGGTGGGAGGAACTTGTCGTCGCTGAACCGGGGAATGGGGGTGACTTGCCATCGCATGACCCCGGGGGGGAGGGGGGGGGGGGGAGGGTGCAATTCACCGACCCAGAGGGAGGGGGAGGGCTTGCAGGTTGGGTTTTGGGGGGGGGGGGGGGGGGGTTCGCCGTCGTCAGATCGGAGGGTTGCTTCGTAGGTCGAGTTAGGGGGGATCTTTTCACCATTCTGGTTTTTGGGGGGGAGCATCTACAGAAGGTCGTCGGATAGGGGGGCGCCAGTCGTAGGGAAAGGGGGTGGTGGTTCGATTTTTTAAATTCTTTTTTTTTCCTTTGAAACTTTTTTTTGTTTTTTAATTTCTTAGGTTATAATACTGTGAGTTACGGTCCATCATAAGTATTATATATAAATAATATCTTAACCATTAAAATATATCAAATGATTATAAAATAAGTTTTATCCATAGTGTATATAAAATGAATTCTATCATAGCCTTTTCCTAGATATTAGTAACATTATGTTTGGGTACTGCGTTTGGCACGTGCTCAAACTAGTAGAGGACTAAATGGGCAAATTATTATTATTTTGTTTGTTCGCTTCTCCGTATGCGTATGTTCTGTGCGGAAAGAAAAAGCAGAGAAATGAGAAAGTAGGAAAGGAGAAGTGGAAGTGAGAATTGTGAGTTGAATTGAGAAAATATGAGGAAGAGGACGATCTGGGCATGGGGGGTTGCCATCCTCTGCTTCGTTGTGCTGATGATCGTCACTCCCGCCATTCCCCAGTCTCAGGCCTACCACGATTTCGCCGATCAGCGCAATTTCTTCGGTCAATTTCCTCTCTCTCTCTCTCTATAAGTATATATATATATATATATCTTTCTGTTTTAGGGTTTCCAATCTCATATGCGTTATATAATATATACTAGTTAAATTATGCTTAAAAGGATTTTTGAATTTAAACTCAACAATTAGCAGAACAGAACCGGAATTTATAGTCAGTATGAAAATGCAGGTATCGGTAAAAAATAATCGTACTACTTCATAAATATAAAACTTTCGGAAAATTTTCAAATTACTGGTTTTTGTAGGTAGGAACCTGGAATTGTTTCTGTGATTCATAGGCATTTTTGCCCACGGTTTACAAATTAACATAACCTTGCAACTCTTCATCTGTCTTGACAAAATACTAATACAGTTTACTCATTTCATGCTTATATAACTTGCATTTGAACTTAATGCTTACGGTGTCGTGCCGTTGTGGAAATTTGTCTATGAAATCTGGATGGAGAGAAAAAAGATTAATTTTGAGGATGGTCTTGATGATGTGGATATTTTTTTTGGGATGAATTAACTTTTGGGTTTGTTCATTACAATTGAGATGCTCCTTTAAATCGAGTTTTGTTGTGCTGGAAAGATCTTTTTTTTTTTTTTTATGTTTTTATTTTACTGATTGTGCAGTCTTTGTGTAGGTTCATGAGGCCGACTTTTCCTTTTTGCTTCTGTACTTCTTGTTTCAGTTTATGAAACTTTTAATATTTCTTTCGTTATATGTATACGCTGTCACCATGCATCGACTAGGTTGGTTTGGTAGGCACATTTGCTTGTTGTAGGTCTTCAACCTCAATTTGGAATTTTTTTTTTTTTTTTTTTAAATAAACTTGTTGGGTAATAACTAGTTTCTCTTGTGACAGGAATTTGACTATTCAAGAATAAAAAACTTGCTTGAAGTGCCTGTTTAAACTGTTTGATATATGTACACACATATATGTTACTTTGAAGACAAGTTTTTTGTTTTTTGTTTTGTTTTGTTTTTGTTTTAAACTTTCTTTCTGTTAAAAATTGGTATGCCTGACTTGCCATATAGATGACATCTACTGTAGTAGGCTTCAATTGTAATTTTCTTATAGTTTTTCAGAATTTTGAGGAGTTCCTGCTATCAGCTGTTAGATGTTCGTTAAAACGTTACCTAGAAATTACCATATGTTTGTTCAAGTGAGTTCTCTAACAATTCAGTTGGTTTTCTTAGGTTCCTCACGGTCTGAATAAAAATCTCTGATTTATGCTTGTAGTTTTTTCAATTTGCAGATTCTGCTTTAGGAAGAAGGGTATTATATTAGGACCAGGATTGAGCAAGCATACATGTAATGGTGTATGTCATTATTGTAGCATCACATGTGACTCATGCTTGCTTTTTGTTGTGCCATCCTTTACGCTTAGTATCATTCTAAACTTCTCCTTCTCTGCTGCCTTGTTGAAATTGATGGAACCCTTCGTTTCACCACAGGAATTCCTAATACACTGAATGTGGTGTCAAATTTCCCGTTTCTTGTTATTGGTGTCACTGGGCTGGTGCTTTGCTATTATGGAAATTATTTTAGGCTGAGGTAGTGTACTATTTTATTCTCCATCTAACTGAAAAATCAATTCAATATACTATACTCTCATTTTTGTTGTATGACTACTGACAATGCTTCAATGTAAATAACAAGCTTGCAAGGGGAGCTTTGGGGCTGGACATGTTTTTACATAGGCGTTGCTGCTGTCGGTTTTGGATCTTCATACTATCATCTGAAGCCAAATGATGCCCGTCTTGTGTGGGATCGCCTGCCGGTGAATTTACTCTCTGTGTTCCCTCCACTTTCTAATCATAATGTTGTTATCAGCTGTTCCCATTTTGACACAAATCTCTTGTTTGACTAAATTAGATGACTATTGCATTCACTTCCATCATTGCAATCTTTATCATTGAAAGGATTGATGAGCGAAAGGGAACAATATTCATCGTGCCGCTACTTTTGGCTGGTCTAGTGAGTATATTGTATTGGAGGCAAGCACCATATTTCCCTTTTTTGTTTTTCAATTGATAAGAGTATGTTTGTCCTTGTCATAAAATGCTAGTTTAAGCTCTTACTTGCCTTATTGGAAAACTTTAATGCTCAATAATGGATGCTGGTTCTAGAACAACAGGAGTTTAGAACAAGTAAATGTTCGGAGGCAATAGTCTGTTGTTAAAACAGGGGTTGGAATGTGGAAGTGTTTTTATCATTATCCCATATTTACACTTTCAACATTTCTACCTAATGCCAGAATAGCTATTTTTCTTAACTTTGCCAAGACTAGCTTTTTATCTTAACTTTGCTAATAAAGCAAAAATTTCTCACTTCTGCTTCTGAAGCAGCTAATGCAAATGTAATAGAACACACAGCATATACATCTTTTGGTTCTTTATCATCTCTAATTAAGTCTTATGGTTGTTTTGATTTTTCTTCTTAAGGTTTTTTGATGACCTCCGACCATATGCTGTGGTCCAGTTTGTTCCCTGCATTGCCATTCCTGTGATGGCTATCTTGTTGCCTCCGATGTATACGCACTCAACATACTGGCTCTGGGCTGCAGGTTTGTATTTCTCGTGATATGGCTTCCTCTGTTTTATTCTGAGATTTCATTGGATGTAACTATGTAGGTTTTGTTTATTGCTTCCATCTATTGCAGGATTTTATCTCTTAGCTAAGGTGGAAGAAGCTGCTGATAAGGTGATCTATGGTTGGACACATCACATCGTTAGCGGGCATACACTCAAGCATTTATGTGCTGCTATGGTTCCTGTTTTCCTGACGCTTATGCTGGCAAAGAGGACCGTTGAAACAAATAGGTAAGTTTACCAGACCTAATGAGCCGTATGATGATCGTTGCTTCTCTACTTTAGCTTTTAGAAATTAAAAATGCAAGAAGAATAAGAGAGGAAAGTTGCTGGTGGTTTAGTATAGATAAATTTTTATGCTTGATGAGCCAGCCTATCTCTTCTCTATCTTGAAATTTCTCGATAGACGCAAAATATATAAATTTCAATTATGGCAGAAGTATCCTTCTTGTCTTCATTTTGTTTAGTGTTAGCATTTTGCTTTTACTTATGAAACCCTCTGTATCAAAAAATAGATGACTTTGGTTAATTAAGTTTGTTATGTCCACTAATAATTTCTTTTCAATCAGATTCCTGAACGTTTTTAAATAGTGACCAATCTTTCTTCTTCTTTGAAGACAGTTTTTTACAAATTCAAATTCTTCAATTTGAATCCAAAATTCCAACATTGCGTTTTACTGATTTTGGTTTTATAGCTGAAACTAGATTTCTTTTTTGATAGTTATCCAAGTCCATTGCAAACTTTCTTAATTCATTTGAAATGAGGCCTCTTTTATCTGTCTAACAATTCATAGAATCAAGTGTCGTTTCTACTAGTACTAGCCGATGTTCCGAGCTTGTGGAATATTCCAATTTTATTGTGTTTCTAGTGATGTTTTTCTCTCTGGACTGTAGACTTTGTCGTATTTTATAGAATGAAAATTTGCTCGTCGTATATGGTTTTCATTTCAAATAGGTATTGCAATGCGTTTCCATATCTTTTTCTTGATAAATAAATGGAGAAGCGGGGCTAAAACCTCCACTCAAAATACGCATTTCCTTATCTGAAATGCATACACTCTGTTAAATTCTCTCTCTCTCGCTCTCTCTATCTCACATATAAACCGTGACATCTTTTTTGCAGGCGAAGTTTACTTGAGATATGGAAAATTTCTTGGACAAAGGTTAAAGACAATGGCTACAAGGAAGAGGTATCCTACACTACTGTCTCAACTATGGAATCATAAACATAGGTCGTTTGTTTGTCCGTTGTCTTTTTAATAATTTTTTAAAAAGCAGAAACATAGTTTTATACTCTATGTTCGTTTCAATATATCCTTGCTCATGTATATACACAAACAAAAAGAAGGGTAGAATAGATTTACTAACATACGCAAACTTGGTTTGTTGCAGTATTTGATTTTCTGTGAACTTTTTGTTACCCTTGGTCGTGTTAGTCAAATGAACTTTATCTCATTATAAGTTTGTTATTTTTGTTTTATTGTTCAACTCCCGTTTATTTCCAATAAAATCTCACAATTAGTCAAATTCCGATTTATTACCTATCTCTTATATTTTCCTAATCATAGAAATACACTCTATACAAAATCCAATTGTTATGTTATGTTAGCCAAAATCCATAATTACCCTGCATAAAAAGATATTTCTTTAGGAGATCCCCAAAGCATGATAAGGGAAAGTGACCATGGTAAAATTTTCCGAATAATAATTAGGCATGACTATTGTCTAAAAGCTAAAAAACTTAGCTTACTTTTGGTTCGTCAGTTGAAGATGAAATTTTTAAGTTAAAAGTTGGTTGATTTTTCAAAAATTAGTTATAATTTTTGTTGACTTTTCAGAAAAAGATAAAAATTAAGATAAAAAAATACAGTTTAAATAGAGTTGAGTTGAAATGCCAAATGAAACAATTTTTTTTTTCTCGGTCCTAATAACACAGACATTTAAGTACATCTATTACTACTGCATCAGTAGGGGTCACACCCAATTAAAATAACATTTACAACGAAGCACAACATAGGCAGACAAACATAAACATACTTAAAAAAATAAAATTAAAAAACATAAAAAAATAAAAAACATCACCCGAAATACTATATTTATATGTCGAACTATACTTGCAACACCATCCCCAAAGGGTTCACTACCCGGGTCGGCCGTCACGGGGTCGAATATTGGCAAGAGCGCCTATTAGGCATCCCATGGCAAATGCACCCGCTACCCGGCCATGAACGCTACTGGCATCATTTGAGTAGCTTGAACTACGAATTTCATTGGTCGGAATTGGTGGATTACTTATCTCATTAACTGTATACGTACATTGTGCGCTCCCACATTTCTATTTATAAAATGGTAGGCCCTCACCCTGTGAGGCAATATCCCGTCTTCAAGATATCTAATGTATGCATTTCGAGTTTCTTCGAGAGTCATAAATCCCTCATAAAGATTGCCTGGATAATGGACAACTTGCGCCCGACATGTTGACCAAGAACTGTAAATCCCCGGACGTCTACCAACATAGACGACGTAGAAGTTTTTCCTAGCCATTTTAACTGCTACAATAATGTGACATATACGTAATTAAATGAAAAAGTAAGTCATGTAACATTATTTCTAGGCCTAATTAGATAAGGATTTAGGTTATTATCATTGGACCTAAACTTATCCTATTCCTACTTAACTCGTAACCTATAATTCATTGTCATTGAAGCAAATCTCATGAAAATTTAGATAAGGGATGAATTACCTAGCTTCCGCACTCGGCTCCCCGCCGTTGCCTTTGTGGGACTACTAGCTCTGTGGGTTTTATTATTATTATTATTTTTAATAATTATTATTATTAAATAAGAAAGCATTCAATAAACACAAACAGACCAACAAGAGCAGAGAGGTCCTCGGCCTCCCACCAGCAAAAAACAAAAAGAAACAAAAGGAAAAAAGCTAAACAATCAAATGATAAAGAGAACAAGGCACAACAAAGGTAGCATCCGAGGCCATAGGAATGTTAGTAAGGGCACAGCGGCTAAGATTGTGCGCCGCAACTTTACCGATCCTCCTCGTCCACACAAAGGAGCAGGACAGAAAATCTCGACCGACTCTTAGCACTTCCCCCACCAAGTTTTCAGCTTCCCAACAAGCACTAGAAGCACCCTTCATAAAGTCAACTACCACTTTAGCATCACCCTCAAAAACCACCCTTTGAAACCCACAAGAAGCAGCCATTTGGACAGCCAAAAGGAAAGCCCTAGTCTCGCCCACAACAACTGGACACAAGGCGAAGGACTTGCACCACATTCCCACCACCTCACCATTGTTATCTCTAGCTACTACTCTAATGGAAGCAACAGACTCATTAAAAGAAGCATCACAAATGAATTTAATGACTCCAGGAGGAGGTTGCCTCCAACTACTAAACTTGGAGTTGTCCGCCATTGAAGCAGACCCATTGGAAGGAGGAGAGAATAATAAACGATTAAATTCCGCCATATCTCCTATTAATTAGCTTTATCGTCCAAGCTACATTTCGTGTCCTTCCTTCAAAGTAATAAGAGATCCTCACGGACCAAATGACTTCCAAAATAATAGAAGCATACAAAGTGAATTCAATCTTGGACAAACCACCAACCTGCGACAAAATCATCAGGAGGATCAATGACAAGCTTCATAAGATCAACATCATCCCCAATCTCTAAGGAATCCCATCTAAAGCCAAAAAGCGCAGCAAAATCACACTCAACAAAACAAGTGCTTAACAGTTTCAGCAACCCTGTCACACAAAGGGCACACTAAAGGAATGTCCCTGCCAAATACTTGCAACTTCGAACGGACGGCCACTGCAACAACTCCAATCTTCCATATCAGTAACCGGTGCCTTTCATGGATTTTACCTCTCCAAAGTTTTTTCCATATGGGATCATTAGAACCAGAAAACCGATTTTCGTTGAGAGCCCAATAAGCCCCTTTCACTGAGAACCTCCCCTCCGGAGTAAGGATCCCTCTCAATGCATCCTCACCACTAGTCATGGAACAAAACAACTGTAACACTCGAGAAGCTGAATTATCATCTGTCACCCTATAAACCTTCTGGACGTCCCACATAGAAGTGCTGGGGTGAAAGGATCCGCCACAACATTCACTTCCCCCGAATCCTCCCGAAATCTAGGAGTAGGCTTAAAGCTTTCCAAATATGGCACCCAAGGATCTTCCCACACCTTGATAGATTCTCCAGACTTGATAACAAAACAAGCTCCTTTCTTAATAATCTCAGCGCTAGAAGCTAGCCGTCTCCAAACCCACAATGCTGAAGAGCGGAGGTACGTCCTCGGCTCACGTAAACCCCTTTGGCCATATTTGCTTCTCAACACCTTGACCCAGAGCTTCTCCGCGCATGACTCGAACTCCCAAGCCAGTTTAGCTATAAGGGCAAGATTAAAATCCCGAGATCGCCTAAATCCAAGCCCTCCACACACTCTAGGCTTACACAACGCCTCCCAAGCTTTTAAGGACCAACATCGAGTCTTGGAAGCATCACCCGACCACCAAAACCTTCTAGCTAACGCATCCAATTTATCCATGACTGCCACCGGCAACCTAAAAGTAGACATGGTGTAAATTGGGATAGCTTGAGCCACTGACTTAAATAAGGTGTCCCTACCTGCATGGGACAACAATTTAGCTTGCCAACCCTCCAATCTCGCTGCCACCATATTAATCACAAAATTGAAGTCTTGCGCCTTTTTCCTTGAAAGGAAAAGCGGATGGCCTACGTACTATGCCGAAACTTGCAGCTCACTAACTCCCAAAAAGGACATCCACCGTTATCCCCCAACCCTCATGTTTCCAGAGAAGAAGATAACACCAGACTTGGCGTTGTTCATAGCAAAGGCCAGACCACCTTTGGAAATTCTCAAGTGTTTCCTTGAGATTCTTAACCTCTTCGCGGTTGCTCCCGCAAAACAGAAAAATGTCGTCGGCAAAGAATAAATGGGAGACCGCTTGGGCAGATCTAGCCATGAAAGAGACCACGCTCTTCCAACTTCAAGAGAGCTCTCGAAAGGAATTCCATTGGGAGAGTAAAGAGGTAATGAGATAGAGGGTCTCCTTGTCTTAAACCTCTACCCGGCTTGAAAGCAAACGATCGAGGGCGATACATTAACCAGAACAGCAAACGAATCTGATTGCACACATTCCCTGATAAGCTTGATAAATAACTCCGAAAAACCAAAAGCCTTGAGGATCTCAAAAAGAAAATTCCACCCGAGCGAGTCATAAGCCTTTTTCATATCCACTTTAAGAGCCATAAGGCCTCCTCTACCTCTTTTCTTTTTTAAACTGTGAACCACTTCATGGGCAATATTAATGGCATTTATCTGTGATGCTTCTACCGGGGACAAAGGCGGATTGCATATGTAGGCGAAATCAACTCATCCAAGAAAGGACGCAACCTATTATTAGCCTATCAACTTAAAGATAATTTTATAAGCCACGTTACAGAGGCTTATCGGCCTAAATTGATTAAATTCCTTGGCACCTTCCACCTTGGGGATCAACGCAATAAAACGTGAAATTCAACTCTTTGACAAACTTCCCAGTTCTAAAGAAAGACTGAACCATACAATATCCCAGTAGTGCTTGTAAAACAAACCAGGCATTCCTTCAGGGCCTGGAGCCTTAAGAGGGTGGATAAGTTCCAATGTACGCCGCCTAATCTCCTCAACTCGCGGCAAACTCACAAAGCCTCGTATTGTCTTCACTCGTAATCAACGGCTGGAACAAGCTCCTGATTGCCTCCCGGAACTCAACTCCAAAGTCTGGATTAGTCGAAGTGAACAACGGGGAAAAGTTTTCCACAAAAAAATAATCTTCAATCTCTTTGGGCCTAGCAATACTATGCCCTTCCTTCTCCGCCTGATAATAGTCGAAGCGTGGAAGAACTTGGTATTGTGATCTCCTTCAAACAACCACAACTCTCGTGATTTTTGCTTCCATATTGCCTCTAACCGCTGCCACCTTGGGGATCAAAGCGTGTTTTTGTTCGTGTTGGTTGATGAGTAGAACTGCTATTTATTTTGTTCCAATGATTGCACTCCTTTGTACGAACATTTACGCTTTATTGAAACTAACAATAACTTCAACTAAGGACTTGTTTGGGATCATGGTTCAAACTCTATAATTACAATCTTTTTTTTTTTTATTTTATTGATCACATATTTTTATAACTCAAATTTTAAAAGTTTATAAATTTGAATAAACAAGTCTAAATGAGATGTTTTATTTTATTTTATTTTACACTGTATAGAATTTCGAGACAAAACCAAACAAGCTGCATGTTGATTTTTTTTTCCGAACACATTTCAAGTGCTTACTCTTGCTAACCCTAGTAACTCAAATGTCTCCATAAACGAACAATCAATTTAAATTTATATTCTTTTGATCCAAACCTTAACACCATACACATACTAAGGCTTTGTTTGGGGTTCCAGTTTAATTTTTACTAAATTGTACTTTTTAATATCAGTTTTTGTCTCTTTTTGAAAAGTCAATAAAATTTAGAACTATAATTTAAAAAGTCAACTAACTCCAATTTAAAAATTTCATCTCCAACCAGCGAACCAAACACAAGCTAAATTTATTCGAGAGTGAAATGTTAGTTTATTCCCTGAAACATAAGTGTTATGTCACTGAATTCTTCTTTTTTATTCTATTTAGCCGTTTTGGCACCTAAACTGTATCTTTTGATCTTAACATGTGGTTTATGGTAAGGTTTGGATTGTGGTATTTGAATTTGAATTTTATTGCGTGTTTGGTGGAGCGTTTGAATTGATGGAATTAAATTTTGAACCAAACTAGAGTACCAAACACCCCCTTACTCTATCTTTTTCACTGATGAAAAGTAAAAAAAAAAAAAAAAACTTTTAATTACAGTTTGGAATGTCAATCCAATTCATCTTACAAATATTAATATGCAATGTTGATGGTTAAAATCCACCTGACAATGCTAGAGTTGAAATGTTTGCCATTAACCTAAACTACCGCAGTAAAGTCAAGTATTGAAAATATAGAAAAAGTAAAGAACACCAGAAATTTATAAATGCTTCCCTTCTATTTGAGGTAGTCCTCTTTGGAGCCAGGGAGTCATGGTATCATTATTCTCAGAGAAAGTTACAAAGTATGTTCTTGGGTACAAAAAGTGGTTCTGCCTCTTCTTGGCGTCCTCCTTTTTTTATATTTATTTTTACATTAAAAATATTAAACAAAAACAAAAAGTCCTCTGTTGATTCCCCACGTTGTGGCAGTTAACTCTGACCCCACCGCCATTCTTCTAATTCACTTAACCGCTACCGCATCCTTTTTGTCATGGGTCATGGCTGGTACCATAACCGTTCCTGGTTTTCTCGGCATCTTTTTAAATCAGGCCGCGCTAACTTTCCTGGGACAAGGTGCTGAAAGATTTGACGCTTTGTCAACAGTACCTATTTGGTATCTTCCACGATCTCCTCATTTCTCGGCCCCTTTGATTGACCGGGTCTCAACTATGTTGCCACGTGATGGGTTTCCTAATAGGACCTATTCGGCACCCCCAACGATATCTATATTTCTTGGCCTCATTATTGTTGAAGTCAACTCCCTTTATCTTTGAAGTCGACACCCTTTATCATTGGTTCAAGTAGGCAACATTTATCTCAATGACACTTAATGGGTGCTTATAAGAACATTATTAAGGGAAATCTCCATGTTTCATTTTTGGAGCTGAGAACATTAACTCGGCACCCCATCAACAATAGCCCCCCAGCTCGAAGTGCTTTTAACTCTAGTGTTTGAAGTGCTTCGAGCTTTATATCGAGTTTAAATGGTTGAAATGTCCATCATCTTTTGTTGAATCTCCATTAAACGCTAGTTTTTCCAGCAAGTATCGGTTAAAAAAAAATTGAAAAATAGGAAAAAAAGTTACTTACCTTCAATGATTTAACATAGAGTGAGAGTGTGAATGTAGATCTGATTAGCTCGGTCTGATAAGTGTTCTAATTCTCCTTAATTTAGTTGTTGCTCTTTATCTTTATCTTTGCTTTGTTGTCATTTTTTTTTTCGGTAGTCGCTTTTACAAGTAGAATCCTTTTTAGTTGTCGCTTTAAGTAGTAAAAAATTTATATATATTGGATGTGGCTTAAAGTAGATATATAACATTTAAAAAAGTTATCAAAGAAAAAAAAAAAAAAAAAAGAAAGACATCATCACAAAAAATAAAATAACTTAATTAAATTTTTTAATTGTGTTTTAAGTGAACTTCACTCTTTTAATATAGTTATAATATGAAAATCTAATTCGTTGTATATCAGTTTCTTTCCTACCTGAAGTTACGTTCCTTTGGACGTTAACTATAGTCTTCCACTAGATATACAACCATGCACTTATCCTGACAAAGGATCTTCTACTATCCAAACATTAAGATACATCTATATATGTATATATATATTTATATATAGATATAGATATAAGGAAGAGCTAACCTTTTTCATGTTGTGAAGGAAGAAACTTGGTCAATATCATGTGTGAGTTAATTTCGATGGACGGGGGAGGTGTGAGTGGAGGAAAGGATGAGGAAATGGTCTGAAGCGGAGAAAATCAGTCGGAGAGATAAATATATAATAAATAAGCAGCTAAATGACCGAAATAATAATAATAGTACTAGTAATAGTAATAATACCAGTAGTAGTAGTAATAATAATAATAATAACAATAATAATTAAAAATCATTCTCTGCCTTTAACGTCTTATAAATTTGCAGACCTACCCAGTGAAATTAGCGACGATGTCGGTGTGCGACCCAAGATTCCGATGAGAAGCACTGGACTTTCTTTCAGTCACAGGGATTCAACTTCTTCACGCCGATTTTCTGTCTCTGTCACGAACGATTTCTTATGTTTGGCAGGACTTTTGGTGGCCCTCAAGTCAATTATTGCTATGTATAAATAAACAACAATAATTCAAAAACAAAAAAAAAAAAAAAGGGAAATTGATAAACAAGCCACGCCACAAACCCCCCCCCCCCCCCCCCCCCCCAACTACAAAAAAAAAAAAAAAAAAAAAAAGAAAGAGTAAAACGAAATGTCATTTTTACTTTAAATCGTGAAGAGATCAACCGGTACCTAGAGATGGCAGTTTCCGCTATGACCCTTCACAAGATCCTTTTTTTTTTTTTTTTTAAGCTAACTTTCCTTTTACAATTCAAGTATATTTGTAATATGAGTGGATCTATTGACAACTTAATTTTACTTTTTCCATCCACTTCTTAAAATCACTTATCATATTGATTTTAGAATTAAATAACTACTTGTTCCACCCCTTAATTTTTCTAAAAAACTCTTATAAATAAATTATCTACTCTTTTTTTTCTCCTCCCATTACAATATAAATCTCTATAAATTTTTTTCTTCACTTTTTTTTTAATATTCTATTTTGTTGTTATTTTTTATTCATTTCCACAAGATTTTTTTTAAAGAGAAGATTCTTTTATTTTGTTTGTTATTATTCATATTTTTTAATAGTTTTTGTAGTTCCATGTTATAACTAGTTTTTTGTTTTCTAAAAAATAACAAGCAAATGGAAAACACATATGAATGATGTGGATATATAATTAAATTTATTGATTTGATTGGTTATTTATTTTATAAATAATTGAGAAAAATAATTAAGAATTCATGCAAACTCTGAATTGTGATTTTTCTAATTATTAATAAAAATATTAACAAAATTCATAACATTTTCAACAATGCTTGTGGAATATTTAGCTTATCATCTCAAGAAGAAGTATACCAAATAACAATTTTATAGATTTTTATCTCAACATATAAACTAATGAAGAATTTTTAATTGGATATCTTAAAAAAAAAAAATCTGGTGTAAAAAAATTTAAAAATAAAAATAAAACAAAACATATTAAAAAAAAAACATGCAGTGGTTTAGATTTAGTATATGGAGTAAGAAGAAAGATAAATAATTAGTCATAAGGGCTTTATGAGAAAATTAAGGAATGAAACAAGTAATTTTTTAATTCTAAAATTAATGTGGTAAATAGTTTTAAAAAGTGAGTGAGAAAAGTAAGATGAGGGGTGTCAATAGACCCCATTTAATTTTATAACCTTAAAGAAAAAATTTTTTAGCTCCCTAACCTTAAAAAATATAAAGTTAGGTCTATAACCCTCCCTTTAGTAAACTATCTTTAATCCAAAATACGCTTTTACAAATAATATTAAAAAAATTGTAAAAGCTGAATTAAAAAAAATCCGTACAGACCTCCCCAAACATGCGTACAGTAAAACCAAGGGAAGAGTTGGGTTTAAATCAAAAATTGAGAGGAGAAGAAGCTTGGGTGTGAAATCTTGACCATATTTTTTCATTATAGGAAAGTTCACTAACAAAAATTGGTCCAATTTCGTCTGTTTTTTTTTTTTCCTTCTTTTTCTGAAATTTCAAGTGAAAAACAAGATTTTCAAGATTAGGGTTTTGAACTTAATCAATCTATTATCAAACTCTTTTGCTTCTAAATGTTTTATTGAAGTTGGGTTATTTGGTTTATAGCATTTTAGTGTAAATAAATATACCCATTTATGAGTTTTGGGGATGAGTTTGTGATTAATTTCGACTAAAAATTCGTAAGTTGAAGAAGATGAACAGTTTGCTAGACTGCTCAGGCAGTCTAGCTAAAAGGGAGCAGTCTAGCAATATGTAAGCAGTCTAGATAGATGGTCGCTGAGCACAACATTTTTTTTACGATCTTTTTTCTTTTTCTTTCTTCTTTTCCTTAATAAAATTGAGGGTAAATGATTCAAATTCTACGTCTTGTGATGAACTTTGATGTAAAATCATTGTTAGATTATGTTAACAACCACATTTTTTTTTTGTAGCTTTTTATGATATTGTTTAAAGGCAATTTCTGTAATAGGGCATGACAAAAATACTTTATTAGGTCTTCTATTATCAAACCTACAACAATATGTTCTATATATGTTTTTTATTTTGACGTAATTTGGACTAAATCTTACCATAAGAGGATCCAAAAATAAAATCAAACAAATATCAGATTAATTGACAATAAAATATTGATTTCATTGTTTAAAGACTTCAAAATGTATGTATAATAAGACAAAAAAAAAAAAAAAAAAAGAAGACACTAAAATCCTCATTTAGATCATAAATTTGAAAAGTATATTTGAATAAAAAAATTTAGATTTTTTTAAGAGAAAATATCGTAGAGAATTTTTAAAATACTATTAAAAAAAAAATCTCAAGACAGTAATCCGAACGTCTTACAAGTTTATAAAAAATGTTGCCATTTGTTGATTTATTAAGCCTGTTATACACATATAAACACTAGTTACATAACTTAAATAATATCTTTTAGTTATCGAGTAATAGGTAAATAACATTCACAATAAAGTTCTTTATAATCCAAGTAGTACATGTATAAAAGTTTTTTCTTTTTTTTTTTTTTAATTTGAGTGGGGATTTGAATTCTGTATCTTTTGGTAGAGTCAGTATAAAATTATCACTGCTATATTTGCAACCACATTATATAAACTTATTTAAAAGATGAATAAATGCAAGACACCGATTAAAAACTATATAAAAATGTTACTAGGAATTTAAAAATAAATAAATAAATAAAAGGAAAGAAAGACAAGTTAAATGGTAATGTTTGGGCTAACGCACACCTTTATGCCACAAAGCTAGAAACCTAGAACCATTAGCAACAAAATGTTGTGTATTTAAGTCAAAAATAATTTGTAGTTGATAGAGGTTACTTAAGAACAAAACGACTTTAAAGCAATAGAGAGGGATCAATTAGTAACAAAGGATTTTTGCAAATACGAATTAGGTTGGCATCTATAAAGCCAAGAACCTCATTCTGCGTGTTATATTTCATTGGTAGTTGCAATTTTATTTATATGGTAATATGTTAAATAATTATCAATAAAAAAAAATGACAACTCATATGTTATATAGGATGGTACTCAAAATGTTGAGAGTAAAGTTGATATCCTTAGTATTTTTCTTTATTAAAATAAAACAAAAAAGAAAGAATTACGTATCACTATTTTTTAGCAAAATAGTTATGCAGTTGCAGTATTGTATATGGCGTGACGTATATAACAAGATCACAACGAAATTTCACGAATATTTATTAAAAGTTTGCTTTAACCGTTTGCTGTCTCGTATTGCATGAGAGAGAGAACATTACTTATATGTGTGTGTGTGTGTGTGTGTGTGTGTGTGTGTGGGTTATACAAACACACACGACAGGTAAACTCCTCCAATTACAAACATTTGTTAAACTTCTCCTCATTGCATTATATCTCATTTTCTTAAATATAGACGCAGAAACATACAGAAAAAAAGTCTTAGTAAATTTATCAATAATTTGCTATTCCAACACTCTGAGATACAATTATATGGAGATTGGCAATTTGTTACTTGTAAGATGTTGCTCTCTCTCAAATTCTCATATCACCATCGCAGCAACTACTTTGATGATCATCGTGGTCGTTGTCTACTTGTGGATCAAATCGAAACCGATTTACCTCGTCGATTTCGCCTGCTATCGACCGTCCGATTCCCTCCGAGTCCCGGAAGCCCACTTCCTCGAACACTCAGAAACATCCGATGTCTTCACCCAAGAGAGCATAGACTTTCAGGAGAAGGTTTTACGGAGATCCGGCATTGGCAACGAAGCGTGTATGCCTATTTCTGTCCATGAAATGCCTCCTGATGAATCTTACAGCGTAGCGAAGGCGGAGATCGAAGAAGTTCTTTTCACAATCGTCGAAAATCTTCTCTCCAAACAAAATATAAACCCTGAAACCATCGACATTCTCGTCACAAACTGCAGCCTTTTTTGCCCTACGCCGTCAATTTCTTCGATGATCGTAAACAAGTTCCGATTCAGAAGCGATGTAAAGAGTGTCAGCCTCGGCGGAATGGGCTGCAGCGCCGGGATTTTGGCGTTGAGTTTGGCGAAAGATTTGCTACGAGTTCATAACAACTCCTTAGCTCTGGTTCTCAGCATGGAAGCCGTGTCTCCCAATGGTTATAAGGGAAAAGAGAAATCCATGCTGATGCCTAACGTCTTGTTCCGAATGGGCGGGGCAGCTATCCTCTTGTCGAACCAAAAGGCGGACAAGATTAAAGCCAAGTACCAACTCCAACACCTTGTCCGAACGCACACCGGATCCGATGACCGAGCTTACCTATCGGTTTACCAAGGCGCGGACGACGACGGCCTAGTAGGGGTGTCCCTATCAAGATCGCTAATTCATGTTGCTAACAAAACCCTAAACATCAACGTGTCGAAGTTAGGCCCGTTGGTGCTACCGTACTCCGAGCAGCTCCGATACGCATGGATGATGATTCGGCGTAGAATTTGGACTCCGCCGAGGGGCGAAAACGATCGGAGGGGAAACATTTGCGTTCCGAATTTTAAGAAGGCGTTTGAGCATTTTTGCATTCATGCTGGTGGGAGGGCGGTTATTGATGGGCTTGAGGAGACACTGAAGTTGGACAAGGAAGATTCGGAGGCTTCAAGAATGACTTTGTATAGATTTGGTAACACTTCTTCTTCTTCGGTTTGGTATGAGCTTTGCTATTTGGAGGCAAAGGGGAAAATTAAGAAAGGAGACCGTGTTTGGCAAATTGCTTTTGGGAGTGGGTTCAAGTGCAATAGTGCAGTTTGGAAATGCATTTCGGATATTGATCCAAACGAGCTTAATGCATGGTCCGACAGAATCCATTTCTATCCTATTCAGATCCCAAATGGATCCCATTGACATGTCAAGAAATGCATTTATTTTAAAAAAGAACAATGCTTCAATGATGTTCGACATCCCACAGTATCCACAATATAAGGCTCACTAATGAGAACTATCTTTATTAATTGAGACGTTCATCAATGATGTTCCAAAGTATTTTTCTTTAAGAAATGGGGCCACAGACATCTATGCTATACAAATTTGAATAAACAATAAAATGTCTACCTTCCTATGTATTGTAACATAAAGGGCGCGTTTACCTTGTATAGAATATAAAGAAAATTTGAGTAGTTATTTTTCTTTTCCATTTAATCAAGTGATTATTACTAAGAATATATATAATTTGTTTCTAATAATTAGGCAAATCATATAAATCCTTAACAAGCATTAACATATGCCTCAACTGTTTGAATAACTGAGTGAAACAAAATTATATAATATATACATATATATATATATATAGCAAGATCATCAAGATCAGAAAGCTGAAATTTAGATCTTAGTTTGTCCTTTGTATGAAATCTGGCATTTGTCCAAATGCTCTGCATAAATCGTACTTTCTTATTCCTTTTTGCAGAAATACCGATTTGATATTTGTGTTGCTTATTTTGACTTTTCAAATAGGAGTTGGGAATGATGTACCTAAATCTCAAGAACGTTGTAATCAATAACACAGAAGCTACGTAAATGAACTGAAGATTAACATGATATTTGAAAAAAAAAAAATCATCATTTTTTATTTGATCAGAAGTCACAGTTTCTTATTTCTCTCATCAATAATAATTAGGGTTAAAAATGTAAAAAATGCATTGCATTTAAGAGGGCATATTATTTTTCTTTTCAACTATTAAGTTGAGGTGTATGCAGAGTATTTTTTTTTAAATAGTATTGTCCTCAAAAGTAATTTTATCTATGGGTAAATAAGTAATAATAAAATTCATTAAAAGCGGGGCTGGGAAGAGTAGACAAAATGAGTATTAATAAACCTCCCATATTTATTAAATTAGACTAGTTGAAAGCATGTGTGATACACATGCGTATTCAAAATTTATTTGAATAGGAAAAAATTAAAGGAATAAGTAATTTAATAAGACACATTTAAAAATTAGGAAATGAGTTAAGGGAAACCAATAGAAGGACTGATATGAAAAAAAGACAAAAAATAAAAAAGAACTAAAAATAAAAAAATTTTAGACCAAAAATAAAAAAATAAACAAATGGCCAAAAAAAAAAAGGGAGACATTAAAAAAGACCAAACAAATAGAAGGACTAATATGAAATATGAAAAATGGACTAAAATGAAAAATAAAAAAATGGGGCGAAAAAATTAAAAGAAAAAGAAAACTTTTTTGTCCAAAACGTTTCGTTTTGGACGATGCACAGGAGAAGTTTTCACCTTTCTATATAATGTATAGAGGGACTAATAGATAAATAAAATACTTTTTCGTCCAGAACGTTGGATGCACAGGAGAAGTTTTCTCCTTTCTATATAATGTATAGATTATAATTGCATAAATAATTTGAATCTCGTATACATGTAATATAGACACCTGCTACTATCCTTCTTGACAGATGGTCTTTCTCAAATATGACAATCTGTTTGGTTGAATTAGTATAAACAGTTATGGTTATGGGATCCACGTGCCTTGTTTTTGGAGAATTGAAATATCTAAATTTTATTGTCATCTGGGCTATTGTGGGCATGAAAGAGCAGGTAACCTAATAAATAAGTAATTCCTGATTCAGTTTGGTGTTAAAATTGTAATTTTATTATTTCAAAAGAAATAAATTAAATTGTAATTTCATTATTGTTTTTCCTTTATTCTTTAACGTGAATGTTTATCATCCTGTTCTCTAAGACAATGTAATAGCATGAGCTTATAAGAAAACAACATGATGGCAAATCATGTTTTTGGATGAAATCCAAAGTTAATCAAATTAAAAAAAATAATAATACCGAACTATTTAATGAATGTAGTTTTTACCTGCTAATCAATAAATAAAATCAACGATTTAATTAATGTCCAACAATGCTTAAAGTAATGCATATTAATGGTTAATTAATTATAAGATGCATAGTTAAAAGAAAACAAGAAATAAAACTCTCCTTAGTAACCCATTCAGGTTACAAGAAGCAAATGTCATAAAACAAAGCATAAAATCAGAAAGAAGAAATTCGGCCTCAACGTCAAGGACCAGTAATTTCCATGAGGACTCTCTTTATAAACATATGGATTTGTGCTTTACTTTATCTAACAACAGGCAAAAAAAAAAAAAAAAATGTAAATAAATAAAGGGAGGCAGAATCACTTGACCGACTTCCTGCCTAACCAGTCATAAAGGTATCTCAGTACCCTCTCACGATCTTGAACGTTCATTGAAATCTGAATGACCTAGAAACAAAAAGGAGGATGATCCTCCTTTTTTCTATAGAAGGACCATAGACGTCCCCCATATATAAGATATATATCCAGGGACGGAGCCATAAATTTTTTTCAGTGTGGGGCGTACACTAATTTTTTGTTTTAAAGATAAAACAAATTTTAGTAAGGATTATATAAGAAAGTTTTATTTTAGTAATTTTATGTGATGATTTTTAATTTTAGTGAAGACAAAATAGTAAAAGTATAAACTTTTTTTTTTAATCTAAATTAATATTAGTGAAGGTTAGGTGAGAATTTTTATTTTTCATAAGGATAAAATATGGATTATATGATAATATTTTATATTCAGTGGAGATAAATTGTAAAAATTAAAAAAAAATTTAGATAAAATTAAAAGAACAAAAAATTTGAGTGGGGGCTGTAGCCCCGACTCGCTCCCCTTCCCTCCGCCTCTGTATATATCCATAGTGCGATTCCTTAATTAATGGTTTATCGAGAATATCCATAATTGAAAAGTGACATTTAAATAAGAACACCACATCCTCACATACAAAGTGATTAATTCGTTCTCCTAACAAGTGATATTTTTTTTCTCACTCTCCCTGTCAAATTTTCTAAGACGGTCTTGGGTTGTGGAATATTATAGATATTCTAGTCACATTTACATACCGTGATCGTGATAATCGTGACCAACTTTATTTACTGATTATGAACTATAATTAAGAAATAGACATGCACCACGGTATTATCAAAATAAATTACTGACTGTGAGCTATAGTCTTTTTTTTTTTTTTGGGTCCTTATCAATCTCTTAACTATGTCTTCTATGTTTATGAATTCTTTGCCTACATACAGACCTGTAAATCCGGGTGGCCGACCCAGTCCTAACGAGCGAAATGGAAAAATCAGGCCGGACCAGGCCTGCCCAAATAGTGAAAAATATATGCCTGAGCGCAGGATGTCGGGCTGACCACTGGGCTTAGAGATAAGGTCTAACCCATCCTTAACTTTACAAGAATGTTGCATTTGTTTCAGGTGAAATTTAAGCCTTTTCTTGTTGATTAGTGTTGCTACCATTGGCGGAGAGGTCTTCTCAATCAACTCTCAATTATTTTCTCACACATGCTCTCAATACTTTCTTGGTCGCCATGTTTTGCAAACAAGGGTCAATCTTTCTCTCTGACTCCATTGACTTGATTTTTATAATTTTTAATTTCTTTCTCTGTCACTGAGAATATCAAACTTATGCCTCTTACTCAATTATCTTGTTTAAATTAAAGATGTCATTTTCATGCGCGCCCATACTTTTTGCAAAAGGAATTTATAGTTTTTCTTCGTGGTTCTTCTTTTATCTTCATGTAATCATATCTTGATGGCTGTGACTTATCTTGTTGTCTATAAAATGTATATGGTGCAAAATTTCTCTTAGAATGAGTGGATATTAGTTGGGTATGTGTTCCTGTCAAGGTTTATAACTCCATTTTCCAATTCATGTTGTAAATTGATTTTCATTTGATTTGGACATTAGCTATTTCGTATTATATATTTCACGAGTTTTTAATATAGAAATGTATATGCATGTCAATATGGAGATTTTATAAGGGTGTGGTGCTTGGTCTTGTGGTTTCTGTGGATCCCTTCAGGTAGTAGATTTGGATAGATTATGTAATGTGTGTGTATATGGAGCCCCTTTTATTGTGCTCTTTACTAATAGATTATTCTTTTAATTGCTAGTTTGTGGACATTTAGCAAATTCACATTAAAAATTTCTTTGATCTTCTTCTCCCTTTTATTTTATTCTTTTCTTATTTAATTTCTATAATTATATCTTAAATGGTGTTGCTTTTTCCCCATCTATGATCTGTTAAATGTTTATACAGCCAAAGATACCCACTCCCACCTTCTTAATTAATTAATAAGACATGCGCAAGGTTATTAATTTTATTTTTTATAATCAGCCAATGAAAACCTTATATATGATAAAACACAAGAGAATAAAACGTTATTTTATTGTTCAATAACATAAAATTAAAATACTAAAATGATACGAATCAGTTCAAAGTGAAAAAAAGAAGAGATCCAGGATACCAAGCTAATCTCCACTAACTGCGAAAAAGAAAACGCGTATTTGGAACAAAGAAATTATAATCGAGTACACGTACGGCCGCATGCGACATGAGAAATACGAAATTTAATATTTTCCTCTTCAAAGCTTATTGTCAATGTTATATATATATATATATATATATTATCATGCATGGCATATAGTATATACAACCTTTATTCTAATATATTTGTATATATATATGTTTGGAGCCTCGTGTATGTCACTTATACAAATGATTAACTTAACCACGTGTTGTTAAAATGTAAAATAGAGGCTTAATAACAATAATGTAAATGCTTGAACTTTCTATTATTTCAGTTGCTTGTTCAATTTTCATCTAAGAAAATGTAAAACTTATTCAGAAATGTAAATAAGAGTATTTGGCCAAAATAGTCCCTGAATTCTTTAAAATATGATGATTTGATCATTTTTTTTTTTAAATTTTAACCGAGAAGATTTTAAACTATTAAAATATTGAAAATTATAGTCTTTTTCAACCAAATTAATTAAAATTCTAACGGAATGTTGCTCAAATTGAATCTGTTGGTACCATCAGACGTGCAGGTGAGCTTTTAGGAGATTTTTTGGTTTGCAATAGACTTGATGGTTGCAAGGTGAAAAAGAACCAACCTGCCGTTAAGAAGTGGCGTCATCCTCCTTGTGGTTCAATCAATATGGATGCTTCTTCAGTCAAACAAAATATCCACTTTGCTGGACTAGGAGTGGTGTTCTTTTGGCTTGCTCGAAACGTGTTGCTGGTGTTTTCTCTCCTCATGATGTGGCGGAGTGCTTAGTTGTTCGCGAAGGGGCTTCTTTAGCCGCTAGTTATCATTGAGTCCGATGCGATCAACGTTCTCCACTCTCCCGCCCCTCGTGCTCTTGAGGCCTACGTCATTGACGTCATTCGAGATGTCATGCTTCGTGCTAATAGTGACGGTGTTTGCTACGCTTCTCGCCAAAGAGAATATGATAGCCCACTACCTGACAAATTACGTTTTTCTCAATCTAATAGCTTTGCATGATTTGACTCTGTGCTAAAATTTACAGGCACCTTTGTAAATGCTGAAATTTTGGCTGACATTTTGCCTTAATTAATAAAAGTCAACCCATTCTCCAAAAAAAAAAAAAAAAAAAAACGATGAAAATCTCATTAATAATACACTACTTTAAACCGTTAAAAGTTAAATATGTAATTTTTTTTTTGTGTGTTGATATGATTTTAATTTAATGAACCGGTACTAAATATGTAGATTTTCGAAGTCACTTGGTCACAATAGAGTTTTGCGAATGAATAATATTGAAAAAAGTAAGTACATAGAAATTTTCTTGGAAACTTATTTTAGAATATAGCCTAACATTTTAATTTTTTTGAAAAATCAATTTAATATTTGATCATAATCAATTTGAAGGGATACCGTAGCATCCCTCCTAACCAAAAGTGTCATTATGCTGATGAAAATCTGTAATGTGCCTCCGCCTCTCTCTGTCACCATCATTTACAAAAAAAAAAAAATAATAATAATAAATAAATAAAATTATTATTAGATTATATATGCAATAACATATATGGAGATTCATTTGAATACTTGTGGGCTTGTCTACAGAAATATCTGAAGATGGTATTTTGAAAATTGGTTGAAAATGTGTGTTTGAGAAAAATTTTTAAAAAAGTTTTGTGATATAGAAAATAATAAACAAATTTGAAATGTGTTCATTAAAAAGTGTAAAATGGATCTTATCTTGTTCATTTCGTAGTTATGAGTATTTTAACAAAAGAATCATCTCATTTTAATTTAAAATGTAAAAGTTATGTATTTTTAAAATTTAAATTTTTTTAAAATTAAAAAAAAAAGTTATTATAAAATTAAAAATTTTGGATCCAGACAACAAAATAAAGTTGTTATTCCAAACAGAGCTTACATCCCAAATGATTCCATTTGAAAGTTTCTCCTAAACATACCCATGGATGAGAATAACACGAGGAGAAGAGAAGAGAAGAGAAGAGAAGAGAAGAGAAAAATAAATAAATAAATAAACATGCAACTCAGGCTGACGCACAGCCCCACCACGTCCGCCAATCACAGCTCATCGGCGGTCTACCCAGTGGACCCCACGTGGCTGTCACTGGTGGCACTCGCACAACGTTAAGGTATAATTTATTTTTTTAAAATATTTGATTCGGGCCCACCTTAAAGATTTCGACACGTGTCTTTTACAGACTTCGTGACACAGAGAGAGTGAAAGGAAGGAAGGAGGACAGAATGGGAAAGGAACAATTGTTTTTTTTTTTTGAAAGGGACAAAAATTGTTCTTTGCATGTTGGTGTAAAAAAATAATAATAATAAAATAAACATGGCTTTCTCTTTTTTTTTTTTTTTTTTTTTTTTTTCGCTTTTCGGAGGGAAAAGAAAAAAAACAGTGGGACGGGAGAGAAAGAGGGGTTAAGTGTCTATTTCAAGAAGAGCATCTGAAAGAACAGAAGGTGAGCTGAATTTGTTATGATATTTTTAATTACTAATTAATTAATTATTTGTTTATTAATTCATCTGATAGGGGAAAAGAATTAACTGTTATATATGTGTATATATATAATATTGTAAGTATGTATTGGTGTATATATATATATATATATATATCTGTGTCTGTGTCTGTGAATAAGGGCGTCGAGATATTTATTTCTGTTGAGCTCTCTCTGGTTAGGGCTGGGTTTCCATTTTCAGTCTAAATCGAGGTGAGCTTCTTCTTTTGGTTTTCCTCATTGGAAATATCTGCTTCTTCTCGATGTTTTTTTTTTTTTTTTTTTTTTTCCCCTTGTTTTCAATACAAATTCCGAGTGAAAATCAATTGTTTTGTTTCGGATTACTTTTTTTTAATGATTTAATTCGATGAATTATTTCGTGTTTTTTTTTTCCTGTGTTGTGAAATTGAATGTCGGAAAAATAATGAAGAAAAATGAATATAAATGGAGAAATAATGGTGACTAGTTGTTCTGTTTTCCGGTTTAATGTGTTTTTTGTACAGTCTACTAGTTGATTTCTTTTAGACCGTTTAGTTTTTATTTTATTATTATTATTATTATTATTATTTATTTATTTTACAAATTATTTTTGAGCTAGAATAGAGTTTTAACTGTGATAATTTTTATTTTTATTTCTATCGTATACCTTTTTTCTTTTCCTCCAAATATTGTTTACGCATACCATATAACAAAGTAATTTGAATGAAACAGTGAACTGGGATATTCTCGAATTTTGTTTTTGGCAATATCAATCAGAGTACAGCATGTTTGTTCATGATTTTGTTTCCTCAAATTGGTTCCTTTAACAGCTACTGCGTAGTTTTCGGTTGGGTTTGATTAAATCCATTTCTTCTTATCTAAAAGCTGCAGGGAAAAAAAAAAGAAAGACCAATTTGAACTGAGCTAACTTATCTTAACCAAGAATATAAAATCAAATCGTTGTTGGCCTATATCACAAAGGTTATAAAAATCGGTGTTCATTAAAGAGAAAATTGATAAATCTTTGCCCGTCATGAAAATTGAAATGTTACGATGCTTGAACTGTCCATACACTCTTGGTTATGCATGTGTTGAATTGTTCTTTTATGGTTAAAAACAGGGTGCATGACTGCTACGACAGTTTTTTTTTTTCCTAACTGCTTTATATTCGTGTATAGTTGACAAAGTGTGTGAGATGAAGTTAGTAGAAGTCATTTAGAGCAGTTAAATTGGTTGTCATCAGCTGGTAATGGAGGACGTTGAAAGGTAAACATTATAAAGTTCCTCAGCTTAACTCTGTGTTACGGTATTCCCATGAAAGAATGTCAAGTTCAAGTACGACAGTATCTTGATTTAGTTCTAATCTTTTTAAGCTAATTCCAGGTCTAGTGAGAAAAACTTCTCTAATGGAGATGCTTATGCTGGAAATTATGAAGGAGAACTGGCAAATGGTAAGGGTAAATATGCATGGTCAGATGGGACTGTCTATGAGGGTGATTGGGAATATGGTAAGATGACAGGGAAAGGACAAATAATCTGGTCATCGGGAGCAAAATATGAGGGTGATTTCTCGGGCGGTTACCTTCATGGTTTTGGTACCTTTACTGGATCTGATGGGTCCATTTATAGAGGGTCATGGAGGATGAATGTTGTGCATGGTGTTGGAAAAAAGCAATATCGTAATTCTGACATTTATGAAGGTTCATGGAAGGAAGGAGTACATGATGGTAGTGGTAAGTACTCATGGAACAGTGGAAACGTGTATATTGGGAGTTGGAAAGGTGGGAAAATGTGTGGTAGAGGGGTTATGAAATGGGCAAATGGTGATCTTTTTGATGGCCTTTGGTTAAACGGGTTTAGACACGGGAATGGCATTTATAGGTTTGCAGATGGAGGATACTATTTTGGAACGTGGAGCCAGGGTCTAAAGGATGGAAAAGGAATTTTGTATCCTGCTGGAAGTAAACATCCATACATAAAGAAGTGGAGTAGCTCTCGTGATTATGATATTGATGGAACAAACTTGTTGTCGTGTTCATCATTGAATTCAGAAGGAAAATCTCAAAGTTCAGTTATCAAGAGAAGTCTGTCAGAGAAGATTTCTGTTGGTGGTTTTTTGAAAAGTTCAAGTCGAATATCACACCGGGGTGCATCATTGAAGCAAAATTTGAGCACGTCTAGTTCTACTGGAGATTTCTTATGTTACGACTCTTCTTGCACATTGTCCCATGCCTCGGAAGTTGGTCAATATGATTCTCAAGATAGCGACGCTTTAGTCTACGAACGGGAATACATGCAGGGGGTTTTGATTAAAGAGAGAATAAGGAACTGTACAGAGGTATCAAAGAAATGTAAAGAGTCTAATAAGTTTCATACGGACAAAGTAAAGAAGGCATCATGCATATACGTATTGGAAGGCCGTTGGAGCCATTATTTAAGACTTAATTTGCAGCTTGGTATCAGGTTAACTCCTTGCTCATACATCTTCTTCTTCTTTTTTTTTTTTTTTTTTTTTTTTTTTTTTTTTTCAGTTTAGTGTGCGTGGACAGACTGACTGCTCGTTTTCAACTTTTGATTGCCTAGTGTGTATAATGGATTCTAATTTGTTGCTTTTGATTGCAAATGAGATATTGCTTTTCAATCTCATTGCTGAGATTCAAAAAAAAAAAAAAAAAAAAGACACCTTATCTTTTTAAGGTGCAAATACTTTCGTAGTGTTATCCCATGTAAACGATTAGTCATAAAGGTACTCTTTTTTATTTTTTTTTATTATTATTTTTAATTGCAATATATGCAAGCTAGAGTTTACAAAGGTATTTAATTTTATCATATGGTTGATTTCAGTCCAAGTGGTTGGTTTGATTAAATGCATTTCTGCAGTTATCTCTCTGTCTATTTCCTTCTTTTTGGCAGTTAGATTTTTTCCTGCCATTTTCTGTTTAGCTTTAAATGAACTAATTAATTTGATTTATGACATTAATGAAATCCTATTTGAAGTTCACAGGTATACCGTTGGCAAGATCACACCAGTTCCTATGCGTGAAGTTCGATCTTCCGATTTTGGAGATCGAGCAAGAATAAGGATGTACTTCCCCAGAAAAGGTTCCCAGTTTACACCTCCACATGATTCAATTAGTTTTTACTGGAAAGATTATTGCCCCATGGTCTTCAGGTATTTTCTACTCTTATATGCACATGATTCATGTCTTTGAATTACTTGCTTGAGAGCTACTCAAGGAAAGCTTATTCAGAATTTATTATCTCGTTTTTTTTTCATTCTTCCCTGTTAATATCTTTTACTAGTCAGTTACCACTCCGTATGATGCATCTGTACATGGTTGGTGTGTTTCGGTAATTTTCTTTAGTTGTCTAAGCATGTAACAAAGTGGGCTACTTTTTGTTTAAGCCTTGACAAACTGCTACTTGCATCTTTAAAGGGGAAAAAGTTAGTCTTTTACTTCTTTCCCAATATGTATAACTTACACTTTTCTTTTCTCTTTTCTTTTATAGGGGGGAAAAAATCAGTGAACACTTTTCTTTGCTTTCTTAAAAGGAATAAATTTAGTAAAAATAGATAATAAATACGTATTTCAGAGGATCAGGCATGAGCAGTTATCCAGAAGTAGAAAAAAGCTACAACCTATTATAGATTCACCCTAAATTTAAGTTAGGAGGTAGACCAACATTGGATTTTATAATTTAACTCGCCACCCTTCACATGTGGCTGAATAATGCACCAATGTGTAGGTAAGCATTAACTAGTGAGGCTCAATATAGGAGAATTTGAAAGATTGGCCAATAACGTTTGAAAGTTCCTATTACCTGACGGCAAATTAACAAATTGGAGAGTTCATTTACGTGGATTTGAACTTAGGACCTTATCATGCTGAAAGTAGGAGATACTGAACTTATATTCATATGATAATTACGTAAGCTTCAGATTGATACTAACATAATCCATACATCCCTGTGACAGAAGAATGGGAATATAAATCAGAATACATGAAAAGCAAACTAAATACTACTGGACGGTTAACGTCTCTTAAAAGTCATCTTTAATCTGTGATATTCAATTAGAGCAGTCAACTACAATTAGTTAAAAGTACAGAATAAAATCCTAGACACAGACAATTAAACGATTCTGACGTGTATTCTACATCAATGAGCAGAATTACAACTAGACAGCTAAGTTTCTTAGTATTCATAGAGCACCCCACATCATCTCATATACCTAAAGTTTTCATATGTGCATTCGATATTTTTATTTTTGAGTATTTTCTCTAACCTTGTTAACCTGAATTAGGAATTTGAGGGAGATGTTCAAGTTAGATGCAGCAGAGTATATGATGTCCATTTGTGGTGATGATGGTTTAAGAGAGCTTTCTTCTCCAGGGAAAAGTGGCAGCATCTTCTATCTCTCTCATGACGATAGATTTGTAATTAAGACTTTAAAAAAACCCGAACTTAAGGTTTGAACATCTAGAAACTTTCATAGTATATTTTTAAGCCGTACTTGGTATTTCTAGATGTAGCATCTCAATCTGATTTACTTGTCTATTTGAATAAACCATGACAATTTATTTGTTTATTTATGGCCTTCGTCATATATTTTGCTGTAGATAAGTTGTTTGAAATCTTGTAAGTTTAAATCTCAAATGGTCCTTTTCAGGTCAATGTTGGCAACAAGATCGCATATCATCATACAAATAAATATAGGATAGCATTATGACGTGGACCTTGCACATGGAAGTAGTTTAATGATTTCACCTCTTACTTGGAAATCCAGTATAATCTTAGTGTTGAAATGATATTTGGTTGATATGGTTGTATCCTTCTGGGTCCAATTTAAAATATATTAAGGGCAGTAGGGTTGCCACAGATATTTACTTTACAGAATTAGAGTGTAAGACTTTTCCACCCACTTGTAGGATCCCAGAATCGTTACATTTCTTCTTGGAAATTGCAACTTTATAGTTACTTTGATTACGAAAGGTTCAATTTCTTACCTGAAATTGCGACTTTGGAGCTCTTAGAATTATGAATCGTTGTATTTCTGATTTCCAAAAATTAATATGTTAATAATCTAAAGGGCTGCAGCTGAAGGTGTTGAAATTGATTGCATCTATGTTAAAATAGTTACTTCATAGAGTGGTTTATTATGTTATTTGAAGGCTTACGCCTTGTATTTTGTGTACTAAATAGCATAGCTCAACTATCTTGCAAAAAGGAGTAGAGGGATTTTGTGTTGGTTTTGTGGAATGGCTATATTGTATTCTTATGCATTTCCTTTTAATTTGTTCATGTAGACTTTGCTCAAGATGCTGCCAAACTACTATCGTCATGTAGGAGATCATGAAAATACTCTCATTACAAAATTTTTTGGACTCCATCGCATTAAGTTGAAAGGCGGAAGAAAGGTATCTACAAGTTTCTCCCATGTACATTTTTTCCAGGTCTCCCAAGCATCTTGCTTGGTGTTTTTTGTTTTCTCTACGAAATACAACGTAATCGACAATGACTAATTCAAGCAACGTAATGCGAGGAAAAAGAATTTATTTACTGAACACATAATGCGTTATGCATTATCCTTTCGGTGAAAAAGTTAGAAAATGACTATCTTTAAACTATCTATAAGAAGAGGACCATGCATCACACCTGTGCGTAAGCTGGCTATTTTCCTTCGTGTTAACCATTTTGTTTTCACAGGTACGTTTTGTAGTCATGGGGAACATGTTTTATACTGAATTACGGATTCATCGTCGTTATGATTTGAAAGGATCAACTCATGGGAGAGTCACAGACAAAGATAAAATCAAAGAGAATACCACATTGAAAGATCGTGATCTGACGTATGAATTTCATATGGACAAATTATTGCGACAGTCCCTGTTTAAGTAAGTTAATGAAAATTTCTGATGGTAATTTTACCATATAAGCAAGTGTTACATTTTTTTTTCCACTTACTTTTTTAGGAATAACGGTGTTCTGTCATATCACTAACTCGAGAACAATATATTTGGATTAGCATATAATGAGCTGTCTGTTTTCATTGTCTTTGCTAGTTAACTATCATGGTAGCCCAATTTTTTTCTTTTTTTTCGTTCGTGCTGGATTATTTAGTTTTTGTTTTGGACAAATTTATGTGCAACATAACTAATTCTGCATCAGACCAGATTATGTTGGACAGCCTGAAATTAAAGTATTCGGAGCTTATGTAGGTGGACCAAGAATGTAAATCTCAATATTTATGTTTACGTATGTTGCTTTTGAAGTAATCCGAGTAGTAATTAAGTAACAAATTTAAGGAGTATTATTTGAGATTTTGTGTAGCTTAGGACTAGAATTAAAAGATTTGAAGAAGATATTGAGTGCTTCAGACTGAAATTTACAAGGAAACTGAAATTTATTTGTAAATTTTAATATACACACACACACACGCATATATATATATATTGCTGAAAAAATATCTACTTATTTATATGTATACATATTCTTTCTTTCTTCTCAATTAACAGAAAGAACTAAAAGCTTGGTAAACAATGTCGCTTTACAAAATATAATACTGGTAGAATTCTCTCTTTTATGCAGACAAATAGCATTAGACTGCATGTTCTTAGAATCGCAGCAGATAATTGATTATAGCCTTCTTGTGGGATTACATTTTCGAGCTCCTGAACAGCTCAAGTCCTTGGAACCTCCTGATACAATGCACACACTCGAGAGTTTACTTGCTAATGATGGTAGGCGTCTCATTCTGCAAATGTTATGATATTGTTGGCAATTGTTGCACGAGGTATTGATTTCAGTGTTTTAGATTCCCTTTTTTTTTTTCTCTCTGCACTTAAAATGGATGGTTTGTTTTACTTCGACAAATAATTACGTCTGAATTTGAACTACCTTTTGTACCCTTAAACCAAGTTACAATGCTGGAATCGTACATAGAAACAGAAGTATTGGACCTGCATTGGAGAAAATCCAAGCTATCAACTCCGAAGAACCCAGTTCTTGCGAACTTCAGCTTCAACACCTTTAACGATGCTTTCTCTACCAACAAGTGCTTCTAGTGTCGAATCCAAATTCCTTTTAAGCTTCCCTGTCCTTGTAGCGGCCCCTAAATCTCTAACGATTCTCTATATCTTAAACAGGAAAAGCCTTTTAACCTCTTCCCAAACTAGTGAGATATACAGTGAAAAGAAAATTTTACCTGTATGTTCCCCCCCAAAAAAAAAAAAAAAGGTTCCAAACAAAACAAGGAAAGCAAGAGTGTGATGATGATTGATATCTTTGTTATCAAGGTCAGTTTGATGAAAAAGCCTCCACTTACTGCAAAAACAAAGTAAAACGTTGATGTTCACTTATACAGGATTTTAGCGTGTCACTACAGGAAGATCTAAGATGTGAGAGAGATGTAATTAATTGGCATATATGCACTGGAGTTATAATTTTGAATTGATTGCGGAAACGGTGCTGGAGTAAGTTGTATGAGTTCACGTGCGAGGGCATGAATGCATGCTTGTATTGTTGGGAATGTACTACGTTACTTTCTTGTCTTGTTCTACTTTTTTCTTAATTCATGACTAGTTTCATTTTAATTTTGAGTAGGTGAAAATCCTAAAGTTGACCTCCCGATTCCTCCTAATGGCCTGCGATTGGTAACCCATGAACCCAGTTCTGTCAGTACTGCACCAGGTCCTCACATCAGAGGGAAAACACTAAAAGCGTACTCTTTGGGCGACAGGGAAGTTGATGTTTTACTCCCTGGTACCGGAAGGTAGCTTCTATATTTAGCTCTTTTACCAGTTTTGATTCGAATATAATTCTGTATGTGGATTGATGAGCCCTATAACTTGCAGCCTCCTTTACATTCTAATGTATAGCTTTCATTTCTTGATGCCGATCCTTACACTAGAAAGGCATCTGAGATTTGGCCCAGTTGGAACTAATAGTGCCACCCCATTATAATTTAGGGAACTCACAAATGCTCTAGGTTGAAAATGTAGTGCTAAAGTCGTGACCAAGAATATCAAGGAGTCACTCACGACTCTCGTGCTTGATTCCTCTGAAAATGGAGACACAATGGGATAGCATACACTGATAGGTCTTTGGTACTCATAACCATGAATGATGTCCTTGTGTATGTGTTTTTAGCAAAACTATGAGGTAGTAAAGTAAAGTGGACAAAGTGTTCTCAGAAAGGGTCTTGACAAATGGTATCAGAGCCTAACCCAGGTGGAAATGTGAGCCTTGAAAGACTCGGAGCCACCGTGTCAGTATGGAAGTTGGGAATATGAGATGACTGTAGTGTCCTGCATTACCAGGTCGGGAGATGCATTTGGTATTTGGAAGAAATGACGTTCCTTTTTGTGTAGATCCATTTATGGAAGGCCGTGAGGCGAGAAAGTGTAAAGTGGAAATAACAAATTTTACTAATTGGAACATATGGAACTTTAATGAGTGCAATCGTTTTCGTTCAAAATATTGTGATTCAAGAATAACTGGCATTTACTTGCATTCTTCTCAGGTTACGAGTGCAAGTAGGAGTAAATATGCCAGCACAGGCACATCGCAAGCTTTCTGAGGACGATTCTGCAGAAGTTGAACTTTTTGAGATTTATGACGTTGTTCTTTACATGGGCATAATCGACATATTGCAGGAATACAATGTGAAAAAGAAACTCGAGCATGCATACAAATCGATGCAGTTTGATCCGATGTCAATTTCTGTTGTTGAGCCGAAAATGTATGCAACGCGTTTCACCAAATTCTTGGAGAAAGTTTTCCCAGAAATACCATGAAGGATCCTAGTTTTGTTTTCTTATCACCATAACAATTTTACTTTCGTTTTCTTCTCTTTTAACACGAAAAGCCTCATGTCGAACTACAACAAGCGATTCTTTCATTATAATTTGTACAGTAGTGCAACCATACTTGTAATAAGAGCATCCTTTTCTACTTCATGTATATCGATGATATGACCAAGTTTGTGTATCAACTCGTTTCTCCATTGAAGCATTTCTTGCATTTAAATAGGGCCCGTTTGGGGGCTCCTCTGGAGACGTTGATTTGGCATTTGATCTCCAAATCTTGTTTGCTTTGATATTTGGTTTCCAGTTATCTTTTCAACAAAATGTGCATCCCCAAAAAATTCCTTTCTCCAAATACTCCTCAACGTAACACAAAACTTCAAATCTACTTTTTCCTTAACTTTTTACCCCAAACATGTCTTTAAAACTTATATGGTTTCTAATACCTATATTTCTAAAGCTGCATTGCCAATACCTCCCTTAATATCGTTTTCACAAATAGGGGAAAAAGTTTCATGCGAATTATTGCGATTTGTTCTTGGTTAGAGGATTTGAAAAATAAATCTGAATGTGATGTAACTTTCGGATGAATCAATATTGCGACACATTAATGCCTTCATTTTGCTAATAAACTGATTATCTAATAGAAGTAATTAGGGTTAAATTAATTTCAACGCCCAAGAAATATAGGTTGTTTCGTTATGCCTCTAGAACTTAAAATGTCATGCTATTAGCATTTGAGCTTATCGAACGTTTCACTATTTGTTTCTCTATGATTGAAAACGTTAAAAAATTGACGGAAAGAAATGCATAAGGTTCAGATGATAGGTGGGTAGAGGGTAATTTGATGAAATGAATATTGGATGGTTGATTGGATGGATAAAAATATTTTCTTGACATATTTACATGAATGCCTCATGAACTTTTTGAATTTGACAATTTAGTCCCTAAACCTTTTTTTTTCTGGTAATCAACCCTCTGAACTTCTAATTTTTGACAATTCAGTCATTTTTACTTAAATTCATTAAAATTACGACAATTTTTTTCATAATACTTACTCATTATAGCTCAATAGGGACAATGCTAATCTTTTTTGCTTAATTTTAATACAAGTTTAGATTTAAGTTTGAGTATATTTGAATTAAGGTTAAAATTTTCAAAGGAAATTACATTGGCATTAAGTAAAAATGATCAACAATGCTCTTCTTGGACTATAATGTGCCAGTTATGTGTAAAAAATCATTCAACTTTATACGAATTTGAGCAAAAAGGATTGAATTGTCAAAAATAATAAAATTAAGGGGCTGATTGCTAAGAAAAAAAAGTTTAGGAACTAAATTATCAAATTCAAAAAGTTCAAGAGTATATGTACAAATAAGTCTATTTTGTTTGTGTGGCGGTATTTTTTATTTATTTATTTATTTATTTTTATTATTTTTGAAGAGATGATGTTTCATCAATCGAGTTCCAAGTGTCTAGTATAGTTATACCTAATGATTTGTACAAAATGGAGCGGTAAACTTCACCTAAGGAACAATCTTTTGCTTGTCAATCTATAAGGTATTAGCAGCCGTTTCCAACTGTTGTTCCCCTCCCAAGTGCTTTAAAAAGAAATAATAAATTAATAGAAATGTAAGAAGTATGAAGGGGACCTATTGTAACTATATTCTTTAACAATTCGATACTAAGATTGAGCAAATTAAAGGCACCCGGTTGTCCTTTCGACAACGCCGTCCTCGAGAGCCTTCTTCATCTTCAGACAATTATTCATGATGCATGCTCTCACCTTGACAGCTGTTGATCAAATCGTAATCTCACTAAGAATAATCACCAACGTACGGACAATAAAAATCAAGTACAGAACAAGTAGTGAAGACAAGATTTTATAATAGTTCACCCTAACTATGATAACTATGTCTACTATTGTGATAGGGTTACAGAGGGAACTTTGATCTTAAAGATGTAATTGAGTAGGCGTGAAAGCCTTTTTTAAATCCTTTTGAGAGATATTTCTTGAGTAATTTGCGACAAATGTATGTCATGCGAATACACTTAAATCTAAATGAGAACTATCTTGAAGTCTTAATATCTCGAATGTAATCTCCTTTTTTTAAGTACCCTTAAATAGTAAATTATATGTGTTTCGCGAGATATTTTCTGTTAAATTTTTAAGGATTATTTATATTAATATCTAAATTAAAGACTATGATTTAAAAAATATTCGTTCTTTTTTTTATTTATATTAATGTCTAAATTGATACTTATAAAGTCCATAATACCCTTTCCTCAAAAATTGACACTAAACAAATAAAGAATTGATTAAAAAAGGAAAGAAAAAATCTCTAAAAAAAATGCAAAACTAGACAAATCTTTTATAAAAGGAAAAAAGACCATTTTATTTGCTTTATTATAATAATAATAAAAAAAGGCCATAACTGATATTAGTTGTAAGATACATGAAAAACAATCATTATAATAAATAATTAGTCATTAAAATAAAATTCACAATGAACATATAAAAAATTAAATAGATATTGTAAAAAAATATGAAACACTTTAAAACCTTAAAAAAAAAAAACATCATAATGATATAATAATTAGCATAAAGAAAAAGACATCATAATGATATAGTAATACCATAAAGAAAAAACGAATAACATATTTTAAAAAAAATATATCATAATGATATAGTATCATAAAGAAATAAACAATTTCTTCACACATTTAAATATTAGAAACTAACTATTAAAATAATACCAATATTAATAAATAAATAAATAAATTATCACAATAACATTACAATTATCATAAAGAACCTAAATTATACTATAAAAAATAGGTTTCTAAAAACTCTAATCATACTTAAAAAATATGTTTATAAAAAATCTTAATTATACTAATTAGTCATCACTATAATAAAAAAAAAATAGACATTAAGATTAAAATACAATATTGATATATAAATAAGGAAAAAAATATGAATAATAATGAAAGAAAATGATGTTAAATATAGTAAAAGAGCAAAAAATGTACCACAAGCATTTTTTTAAATGGACATTTACGTAATATTATCTAAAAATAAACATATTTTAAAATGAGACTATAAAAATAGATTTTTTGTGTAATTATTTCAATTTTTAACATACCATTTTGTATTACTTTTAAAGACTTTAGAGACTTTTTAGCCAAAAAAAAAAAAAAAAAAATAGGTCGAGAACCAAATTGTAACTTCGTAAAAGAATTAGTGAGCAAACTAGGTTTTTTTTTTTTTTTTTTTTTTTGGGGTTGAAGCATAAGTGAATTACTTTATAGCCAAGTTATTCCAGTTAAACTTAAGTTATCTTCACCACCTGAACAATAGCTAGAAGTTCTTCAACAATGCAGCTTTAGTAGAAGGCAACAAAGTGGGTAACTTCCAATTGAGTTCAGGGACCCATTTTCCTAATTCCCTGAAAATGCCATAATTTCTTAAAACATCACCATCTTCTTGTCTTTTTCTCTTTCACAAGCATAATAAAATATTACTACTGCTTTGAACATTTTTTTTTTAAAAAAAAATCCTCCCAAGACGTGCACTTGTCGGAAGTTTTGTTCTCCATGAATTTTTATGTAACTTTATTGTTCCTGTGAACGCTCAAAATAGTGGAGAACATTGCTGACTGCTTCATATATTCTGCTATATATGTTACATATATATATATAATGACTATATGACAAAAAACAATATGGTGCTAGGATCGGAACTCTTGTTGACTCGTTATTATTTCTAGGAGATTAATAAAATTGTTAATTTGGTGAGCAATAGAATCTATAAATACATATATAGATAATATCTGAAGTTCGATAGCCTGATAAATCCGACAGCTACAATATTTTTATTTAGAATCTTATACTTATTAGTTAATTTACATATAATTTTTTTATTTATAACCTTGTAACATAATATTGTTTAAAACTATTACTAATGATAAAAGACAAGTATTATTAAAAAATATAATACTAGAAGTAATTGGATGGTGTAATAACGTACAAAAATATTACAAGTACCATTTGATAAAAGTGTCAGTTATGAAAACGTAGAGAGTATATCCATATCTATATAATTGTTTGAAAACGTGGTGGATTTGGAGAAGGAAAAAGGCCTTGCTTATTTCTCATGGAAACAATTAATTAGTAGCTATGAAGTTGTATAATATCTCTTAGCTTCGATTGCAGACCTGCTACACCGGCTATAACCAAGTTTGGTTTCATCATTATTTTATGTCAACATATTTCAAAATCTTTACCCACTATGTTTCTCTTCATTATTTTTTCGTGCGTCCTATTTACATGTAAACAGGTGGCATGCATCTTGTTCATTTGAGTCAAGATCTGTTATCCCGGACTTCGTATCTCATTAACTGTCCCCTTAATAAAGTTATGTCATATCATCTGAATTTTAAAATTTAATCATATAAAAAAATAAATACTAAAAATTGAATAAATTGATAAGTTGTCAAAATATTATTGAGAAAACAACCATTGAAACACAAAAAAGAGAAAACATATTTGGACTTTGTTCATCTTTCTTTCACTTATATGTAATAGTTAATTATCCATCTTTAAATTTTTTATTCATTTCTTGTTTAATTTCTTTCTCGAGATGACAACTTGTTTAACAAAAAGATAAACTAGCTAGAGGTTAAGGACTTGTTTTAGAGTATTTTAGGGATGGTTTTGTTTTGTATATGAGGAAAAAAAAAAAAAAGAAAGAATGTTTATTGGGAATGATTTTGAGATATTTTTTAAAATTGTATTTGATTGTGTTTCTAGATATATTAGTTTGAGTAAAAAAAATTAAAATCATGTTTGAGTTTGTTAAAAATGAAAATCATGTTTGAGTTTGTTACTGAAAATATTTGTTTAGTGTAAAAATCTAGAAAAATGAAAAAGAATATAAAAAATAAATTTATTTTATTTTCTCTAGGGCCATTTGTGTTCACGGGCCGAGTTCAGGTCAGCCCGATTACAGCACAACATGATAAGCATGAATAAGAACACGACACGATTAATAAACGGGCCAGGAATCTAAACACGAACATGAACCGTTTAATAAACGGGTAGCACGACACGATATGTAAACAAGATTATTAAACAGACCACAAGAGGTTGACACGAAAACAAACTCGTTTATAACCCATTTAACACGAAAAACTCATTTACGGCCCATTTGACACGAAATTGGTTTATGCCATTTAACAAGAAAATTTTGGACAAAAAATCACTTAAAATTATGAATTCACTAACAGAAGAAACTCGTCATATTCATATTAAATATAAAACTAACAACTAGAATTATCAAATATCCATAATGATTCAGACAAACATACTGTTATTTTTCTGAGGGAGTTAAAGTTCACGTTTTTCTGAGGGAGTTGGGAAAGGGTGTGCGGCTGATGAGGAGAAGAGGAGAAAAGAATTAGGGTTAGGTTTTTATATGTTGTTATTTTTAGGGTTTTGTTTTTTAATATATTGAAAATTATATATATATGCTCTAAATGGGTTGGGTCGTGTTGGCCCGTTTACAACCCATTTACATAAATGGGTTAACCGCGTTAGTCCGTTTCTCGTCCGTTTATTTTCATGTTAAACGTGTCGAATCAATTATTAAACGTGTGGTCCAAATCCATTTATTTCGTGTCATTCTCGTGTCGTGTCTGATATTACGGATCCTAATTTTCTCATTATTTAACAAAAAATGAAAAAAAAATTTATTTTCTAATTTTGCAAAAAAAAAAAAATCGAATGTTGATAATCATTTTCATAACTTTTTCTTTTTTTTTTTTGTTAATTCTCGAATTCGTGAGATTTATTTCCATAATGTTTCAAAATCAGTGACAAACTGGACCTGGAAACTCTCACATAAGCTGATCATTTGGTACAAGACTATTAATTACGTGGTGGTACAACAGTTCCGACATAAAAAATACAAAGAGCAGAATGTTGGAAAGCGACAGTACGAGTTTCATTCCTTCCACCAATATCTCTATTTATATTTCTGCCAAAAAAAATCCCTATTTATATACACACACACATATATATATATATATATATTTCATTTGATTATCAGTTAGCTAGGCAAGTTGGCAGGGAAAAAAAAAAAAAAAAAAAGGTGCACTATATGTCAGAAAGCAAGAAAGCCTGGGACACATTTATTACTTTTTACAATTCGAATTTTTAAAAAATTCAGAGACGAACCTAATAATTTGTTAAAAAATATATGTAAAATTTAAAGTATCCCAAAGAAGAAAAACCACCCATAAAAACCACCTACAAAGGAAAAAAAACCGTCTCTATAAGAATAATACATACAATATCTGACATCAGAAAGCCGATCAAGACCACACATTTGATAAACAGTTACTATATAATAGCAATCAAATCCAGTAAGAAAAACCTAATAAAAGAAAATGAATGTATATGTTTAAAATGCACAACCTTAAATATTGCTTCGATATGCTCTTCTTCAAACCAAACACTGAATACATGAGCTTTGACAATGTGTTCTTTCTTTTCCGTCTATTATAGGAGTGAAAATGGTTAATCGTCCACGATTACAGATAAGAAGAAAAATTTGAGACTTCTAAGGGATTGAATTTCCATCTTAAAAGGTTAATATGTAAAGTGGAGTGGATTAATATTCTTATACATCTATTATTGTTGAGTTTCTTTTTACTCTTAACATACCCCCAGAAAATGGTGCTCTCTTTGGAGTCACACATCTTATATTGGATGGATCATGTTACTCGTTTCAGCTTGTTGGTTCTGATATCATGTGAAGAATAGGAAGAAGAGAAATTTAAGACTTCTAAATAATTGAACTTTCATCTTAAAAGGTCGATCTGTTAAGTGAAATAACATTATATCTTTATATGTCTACTATTATTGTTATTTTTTCACAATGTGGGACTCACGTTTTTTTACCTTTTAACATTCTGTACTTTAGATAAAAAAGGCAGACTGATTCAAAGAAATTAGAAAAGATCAAAATACAACAAATTAAAAACTTTTGGTAAACTAAGAAATTAAGCTTCAAAATATCAGATCATAATAGTAGTTCTAAGTTATATGTTTTAAATCTTCAATGAAGGGTGTTCCTTTATCGCTGAAAATAATGGTGTGATAATGAATAGCACAAGAATCGCAGGGTGCGTACATATAGGACATCGAGTAGCAATAGTAATGTTCTTGACGAAAGCAAGACGACCAAAGAATCTAATCAGAGGCACATGCATATATGTATGTATGTATGTAGAATTTAGAAACGGTGATTCAAAGCTTATGGTGAAGCAAGAATTAGAATTTATTAATAAGCTATATGTACAATCAAAGATGAAAATATCGATATCGACAGATTTGTAAAGATTTTTATTTGTAAATAACATTAATAGAAATCGATATCGACAGATATCTCTAAAAAAAATGGATACTTTTTTTTTTACAGTTTTTACTGAAACTTTACAAAGTATTAAAACAATCAAAATACTTATTTTGAACTAATTTAGGAATAAAAGTAATACATATTCTAAACGGATATGATATTTATATCGTATAGTACAATAGAAAATCATTGCTCGTAATTTTAATTAATTATATATATTCATTACAAACAAAATTACAAACAAAATACGATAAGATAATAAAGTATACATAAATAAAAATTAAGTGCTAAACATATATAATAGAGGATAAACAAATTTCAAGTTTCTTTAATACGGAAAATTCTAACAGGTTGAAAAACATTAGATATGTTCTAATTTTGATCTAAACATTTCTAAAGTAAAAAAAAAATAAATGTTTTAAAATATGAACAATAGTCTTAAAAATTATGATTTTCATTATTAGTTGAAGAATGTTGTCACATTTTATTACAAAAAAAAAAACAAAAAACAAAAAAAACAAAATGTGCTACAAAATTCTAATGTTTGCAAAAAGTAAAAATTTTTCCGGGGTTTATAGATATTAAATATTGACAATATTGTGAATATTATGATCTATACCTGCAACCATATGAACAGTGAAATATATGCATATAATAGTTAAAAGAAAAGGGAGAAATACCATGTCTTCTATCTTGTATTCTAACTGCATTAGAAGTTATTAGAAGTTATTACCCCTTTTTACCATGTAAAAATTATGAGTTGCTAATTTTCAATCAGTAAAATATTATATTTTATGAATAGATTCACCGGTTACAAAATTGACAGTATAGTTTGTAAAGACAAAAATGCCCTCCAAGTTAAGCAATGAGTTACTGGAGATTAATTAGTGTGGTACCAATGATTAATCAGTGAGTTACCATTATTAATTATAACTAGAATAAAAATTGATTTCTCACAAACTTCAAATAAATTTACTTAAATTACTAAATAAAAAACACATATGCTAAAATCTATAGATTTCAATAGCTACTTGACAAAGTAAACTTCCTAAAAACACAATGAAATGAGAGATCAATACAGAGCAAAATAAAAATCAACCTCAAATATGAATTGAACACATCAGAACTGAAATCATCAACCGAAAAAGAAAGATGAAAGGCGAAAGAAGAAGGAAGAAGGTCGTCGAATGCAAGTTTTGCTCAGATCCAGAGTGAGGTTCAAATCGTCATGGTAGGTATTCTAATTTCCTGGCGCCGGTATGCATCTTGACGTAGTCATGGCACAGAAAATTTTAGAGAAGAGAGGAGTTTTCTTCTGTGTGGGAGAAAGTACAAGAAGAGAAAGTGACACAGTAAATATATATATATATATATATATATATATATATCTTTTGATGGACTATAGCTCCCCCACACGTCGCAATTTCTAGAGTGATAATTCACTTGCATATCACTTAGTTTTAAGAAAATTAAAAAATTGTAAAAAATTGTTTGTTAGTTGGGATTTCTATCAAAATGACAATTATCCATTTTTTTAAAATAGCTCCAAAATAATTTTACATGTGCTAAACTAGAAAACTGCTAAATACGAGTTAATCATTGTGAAAAATTTGTTGTTGGTAATAAATTGTTATGAAAGAAAGCTAGCTACGTAATGGATCGCAGTTATGATATGTAAGACTCAAATTGTTATAAAAATTTGTTATAATTGATTAGAATATGTCATTAAATTTTGTATTTAATTTTCGGTTATTACCCTTCCATTTAGTGTCAATTTAATTAGGATGTTTTAGCTTTTCCCGGTTGCTTCTTCTCTTCAATTAAAGAAAAATAACGATTAGGATTTGATGTTTTAGCTATATATGACTAAACATATTATTGATGTTAATTAGAAATGAAGTCGAGATTGATACAAGTAGCTTGATGCATAAATTTATGTCACAATTATATATTTGATTCTAGTTGCTCTCCATAATACATTATACAACAAAACAAAAGAAAGATTACAAAAGTTGAAAAGAAAAAGAATAAAGATACTACAATTCTAATAGAAAATCTCACCCAAATTAAAAATTACATAACTAATAGAAACTATCACAAGGTTAAGACGAAATTCTATGCCTATAAAAATCAGTTCTTATAATAGATCTTATTAAAAACCTTATTACTAGTAGAAATCATAGGGAAAAACTTAAAAAAGAAAAAAGGAGTGTCTACCTTAGTAAAGCATACGAAGAAAAATTTCTTAGGGAAATTAAAATAAGCCCTCCAAACATCTAGGAACCTGTAAAAAAGATAATACTGGAGACATATCCATATTAATTACCTACTAAAGAACATATTTTACACTGTAGACATCAGTAGAAGTTACTCTCTTGAAGCGCATAAGAAGCCATTTTATTTGCCGTACAATTACCTTCTCAAAAAAAAAAAAAAAATGTAAGAGACCTTAGCATTTAATTTAGAAGCCCACACCAGAGCTCTAATATTTGAACTAAAAATTGAATTAGAGGCTTGATATAAGAAGGTTAAGATTTTGGATGTCATTCTAGTTGTGATGTTTAATTTTATCTTGATATCAGTTGTCCTTTATCTTCATTTAAAAAAGAATTACATATTACATAACAAATCAAAAAGGGGGGGGGGGGGGGGGGGGGGAGAGGGGGATGGGATGGTTAGAGATATATACATAATTCCAGCAAATCTTTACCCTCATAGTATTTTGGTCGTGCCATTGTACTGTGCAATGAGCGAGAAAGAGAATTAACGTTACAAGAATTAAAACTAAAAACAACAACTAGAATGCTCAACTTATTTTAACAAGTGTATAGACATTTTAGCTGTCGTTTCATATTACGTAATTTAACAAGAAAAAAAAAATACCATGCAATTGTTCCAAACACAGAGAGAGAGAGTAAGAGAGAGAAAGAGATCATAACCTGAGACAGAGATATCAGCATCTTATAACAGAGAAGATCAGAAAAAATAGAAAGGAGGAAACATCGTTTGACGGGAATGAAGCCTGGTCCGACATCACTTAGGGCTAAATATATATATCTATATATATATATAATATATATATATAACATATATCATGAATCCTGAAGAATTTCAAGGATATATATAAATACACTTATATAAGAAACAAATAAATAACTTATCACCTACATGACATTGAACCAAACAACATTCCCATCAAAGCCTTAACCTCTCTTATATCAAGCGCGGCTACACAATTTTCGATCTTCTTCTCTATTAATTCTCTCTTGATCGTAAAAGACAATACATATATGCATATACATATACATATATACATATATATCATTAGTTGCTTCTTCTCTTCGTACCCGAGAAACCTAAAAGCAAACCCACTAGAGAGAGAGGGTACGGTTATTTTCCAAGCCATACGTATACACACTCTGGAAGCGAACACATGGTTCAGGGATGAAAGAATTTGTAAGGCTCATATAGAAAGAATTCAAGAGACACACAAACATGCAGAGACAAGATACAGACAACAGACTGACTCAGAACGAATTATGTCGCAGAATTATGTTCTTCTATTTACATACATATGCATATATATATATATATATAAATATATATTTGAACCTTGTGAGTTTACTATTTGGGTGATGTAATTTTTAATCCAATATTAATTCATTATTATTATTATTATTATTATTATTTTTTATTTTTTATTTTTTTTGTGAGTAGCTCTCTGTCTGCATAATTTTCTCTATATACGTTGACGTTTCCTTCATATTGTGTACGTAATCTCTGTGAGTACGTGCAATTATTAGCAACGCATATGCTAAAGAGATTTTAAGAAATTATGGCATAGCCTTTCCATTAATGTAATCAAATATTTATACACAGATTACAAAACAAACTCTCCTAATTACAAAATTCAACTTTCCTGATCTAGGGACTTTCCTAAAATCAATGATTTTACAAATAAAATGAAATCAAAAAATATAAACCGGGAAAGAAGATAATTACAGAAAATACAAGATTACAGTTATGTACATTCTCGGTTCTCCAATGTATGCTTCCTATCCATAATAATTTGCACGAAACATCATTCCATATACTAATTTCTCCCTTTTTTTCATTCATCAAATTTCCAAATCAACTTAGTGTGGATCTTACAATTTGGTACAAAATTTGATGTCGTGTGTCTAAGAGATTAAGAATTTACAAGCAGACGTCTCATTTCTAATGTTCAATCACTTTCTAGTCTATGTATGGTAGAGTGGAAAAGAGAGAGAACGGAAGCTGGATGATGGATTTTAGAGAGGAAAAGAAAAATCTTAGGTTGTATATGACAGTGAGGAAATTTGGAAGGAAGGAAGTTGGAAATTCTTGAGAGTTTTTAGTGATCTGTAAGACCTAGTGGACAGCACTTTCCATGTCGTAAATCACATTAATAGCAAAATTAGGGATATATGTAGCTACTGAGAACTCATTAAAACAGTCTAATTGTAGACACGGTAACTGATAAGTAAGGAAAAAAGTAACCATAAATAAAATAATTACACAATGAGATAGTTATTTAATGTAGCCAAAACCCCTAAGAGAAAAATCACGGGTGCTGAACACGCCAACTCAAACATAATAATTTATTAAGACAACAAATTATAGTTACAGTTTTTTGGATTTATAAGTTTAAAGAGAAACTCCACCAAATCAAAATCCACGTCGTCTCCTTCCTTGTCGACTTTCTTTATGACCAACTGATATACTATAACACAAATATTAAAAAGATACATAAATACACAAGTTTTATATAAGAAATATATTATAACTTATATATCTTAATATCAAAATGAAGTCCTATGATGTTCAAACATGGTTTATGTGTCACCCTAATTCAAGCAATATTGGTATAATGACATGTTATTTGAACAGAGTTGAATATAATTGTGAACGTGATATATGTAGGTTTGTTTTAATAAATAGGAAATTATACAATGCTTATAGAAGTCTAGGAGAATATACTCTCTTAGCTATTTTGTGTTACCTCTAATTTTATTCTTTTTTTATATATTTTTTTTTGTAAGATAATTATAGCATACTAGTTGCTAGTTGCTATCTCTCACTGATTATTTTAAAAAATAAAATATAATTATAACGTACTCAAAAGATAGTAAATGATAGAAATCTAAAATTTTGAAAATTTTCAAACTGAAATCTCCACTGAAATTTTCGATATTTCTTTGATATTTCCTGTATTTTGTAAAAATTGCACTACATTTACCGATATCGATATTTTTACTGATATTTCTCCGATATTTTAATGGAAAATATATTACGTCTAAAAAATATTTTGGTACTCCTCAAACGAAAATTTCAGTGGAAATTTAGAAAATATGCGGATATTTGATTATTTTCATAAAAATATTATTTATTACAATTTCCTTTAAGAAAACTAGACAATATGAGAATATACAAGGAGCTAAAAAATGGGACCCATTTTACTTGCCTGCCAAATGCCATAATACTTTAATATCACCTTCTTCTTGTCCTTTTTCTTTCCCAACGCATCATATAAATTACTTTACTTCGAAAAATTTTAAAACTTGTCTTTGAACTTAGGCACTTGTAGCAAGTTGGTCGTGAAGTTTTGAATTTAACATCCAAATTCCGACGTTTAAAAAAGCGTAAACATATATATATATATATATATATATATATATATTCCATGAATTTGACTGGCTTAGAAGTTGAGTGAGGGCCATATGAGATAACGTTTCAGGATGAAGTTGTACGAAGAATGTTTAGGACTCTTTTAGATTCCAAACTTCAAAATGTCACAATGACATCATGGAATCATTCACATGGACATCATGTGAAGTTCTAAGGAAGTCAAGGAAGTAAACACCCACACACATCACCCCACCCCCCCCCCCCCCCCCCCCCCCCCAAATCTCTTGAGTTTCATATTAATTTGGCCATGGACAAGTGGGTGATAGAGAAATAGTCCAATCACTATTACAAAAGTTGACTTACACAACGGAAAATACACGATGATTTTTGTGAAACCGTCATCTTAAACAGGATTACACGACGCTTTGATAAAACCGTCATGTAAACAAAGGATTCCACGACGGTTTAGTCAAACCGTCATGTAATCCGATGTATTACATGACGGTTTTGATAAACCGTCGTGTAATCCGGCAGATTACACGACGGTTTCGATGAACCGTTGTGTAATCCATCGGTTTTTATAATCCCTACTAGCAGCCCTCTTTTTATCTTACAGAACTGTTCTACAGCCGCGAAAAAAATTACAGAGACCTGCGAAATCAGATCCTCCGCTGCCACCGTTCATTAAACCAACACTCTCTTTTAGTAATTATTTGTAAGTATTGATTATTACTTACTCTTTTGAGTAATTTAATTTGTATTGATGAATTAATGTAGAGGTTTTAGATATTTAAAACGGCAAATTCTCATTTTTTTTTTTGTTTTTTTTTAAGTATGATCTTTAACTTGGATTTAGCCCGGGTTCTTGCAAATGGATCGAAAATGGATGTGGGCTAATAGATTGACTAGAAAATATCGAGATGGTGTTGAAGAATTTTTGTCATTTGTCAAAACTCACATGAAAAATGATAAGATTCGATGTCCTTGTATAGATTATGGAAATCATAAATCTCATTCAGTTGATGAAGTTAGAAGACATTTGCTTACTTATGGGATTATTTGTTCGTACCAAACATGGTATTTATATGGTGAAATTTGTTTGAATCCAACATCGAAGAATAAAAGAAAAGAACCTATTATTGAGGAAGATGTAGGAGATAATTTGTTTGATATGGTTAATAATTTGGAAGAACAGTTTATGCATCGTCCGGATTTATTCGATACAACGATGAATGATGTCGAGATGCCCTTGTATGACGGGTGCACTAAATATACGAAATTGTCCGTATTGGTCAAATTATGGAGCATGAAGGCTTCGGGAGGGTGGACAAATTCTAGTTTCATGACTCTCTTAGAATTTCTAAGAGAGGCTCTACCAGTTGATAATAAAATACCGGCTAGTATGTATGAAACTAAGAAGACGTTGAGCACTTTGGGAATGGAATATGAAAAAATTCATACACGTCCAAATGATTGCGCCATTTACCGAAATGGGTATGAGGATTTGGATGAATGCCCGATTTGTAAGGAGTCAAGATGGAAGAAGGGTAAGAAGCCAACGAATGGTAGCAAAGGAGTGCCGGAAAAAGTGTTATGGTACATTCTTCCAGCGACGTATCTGTGGCGTTTATTCTGTAATGCCGATCATGTCAAGAATTTGATTTGACACCATGATAAATGTGTTGAAGATGGCATACTTAGACATCCAGCCGATGCACCACAATGGAAGACCTTTGATACTGATCATCCTGAATTTAGTGCGGACGTGTAATCCTAGGATTACACGACAGTTTTGAGCAAAACCGTCGTGTAATCCTCGGATTACACGACGGTTATATAAAACTGTCGTGTAATGATATTTTTTTTAATTTTGTCATGTGCATGGCCGAGACCACCAGCACGCCCAGTGCCTCGAGCGAGGGCGGCATGGGCGTGGCCCAGTGCCTCGGCCGAGGTCGTCGTGGGCGAGGCCTAGGCCACATGACTGCCCAGTGGCTCGACCAGGGCAGTCATGGGCATGGCCGAGGCTCCCCGCACACACATGGGGATTATACGATGGTTTTGACTAAACCGTTGTGTAATCCTCCGAAAATTTTCAAAATTTTTAAATTTCATACTTTGAAATTCGCGCGAAAACTCATTACTTAAATACACTTTCTTCTTCATTTATCATCATTTTCATCTTCAACCCTCTAGACAACTCAAACTTTTCTCCTCCCCACCTCCTTCGCCCGCCCGCCGGCCCCTAACTTAAAATCCGATCACGCTGCCGCCGCCACCGCTTCAAACTTTTCCCAAACAGCTGCCATAGCCCCTGTTTTTTTCCTCCGCCGCCGCCATCGCCACCACCTCTCTCTCTCGGTGTTCCCATCAAGGCCGTGACTATTTTTCTTTAAAGAAAAGCAAGGTGACTTCCATATTGCTCAATTTCTTGTTTTCTAACAAAACTACGAACACACAATGCTTTAATAACTTAATTGGAGTGTAATTTGTAGTGTTCTTTGAATGTTTTTTTTTTATTGTTGCTCTTTGGAGATGAATGTTTTGTGCATGGTTTTGACACTTTACACACATTTTTTAACATGGTTTTTTATCCGCCCACCACATGCTCGATGAAATGCCAAAATGGATTTTTGTTTTGGATAATCATATGGAATTTGATTCTAGTGAAGTGTGCTCGGTTTATGAGTTGTTGCTCTATATTTTCGAGAATATGGTGCACGGTTTTGGTGCATGTGGTGCACGGTTTTTTTCCGCCCACCACATGCTCGATGAAATGCCAAAATAGATTTTTGTTTTGGATAATCATATGGAATTTGATTCTAGTGTAGTGTGTTCGGTTTTTTAGTTGTTACTCTATATTTTTGAATCTTTTGTGCACGGTTTTGACACCCTACATACTATTTTCTACACGGTTTTTTTCTGCACACCACATGATCGATGAAATGTCAAATGGACTTTTGTTTTGGATAATAACACGGTTTTAGGTTTTTTATTGGTGAAATTAGTACACGAATCGTTTGTGCAATTTTTTGTCATTTTAAGTTTGTCGTGTATTGTGCTTGGTTTTGTTAAGGTTATTGGTAGTGAATGTTAATTTGATTTGATTATATTGGTCCGCCATACTTTTTTTTTATGTTTTTGTGTTGCAATAAATATAGGTGAGTGTTAGAATAAAACATAAGCTAAAATACAATGGAAGATTGCAAAAAGGGACGAGCACGAAAAAAAACTCATTTAATCCCAATGCTGATGGCAAGCGAAGGACAACTATAATGAAACACGTCCATATGGCAAGGAAAAAAGGTGAACAAATTGAAGTCACCTCTGACGAGAAAAGACAACCAGAAGGGAAGCACGGTGATGAGTTGATGAGCTGGATTGGTGTGCTCGCATGAGAGCACGTTCCAATATGGATACAAGATTAGAGATCCGTGATTTAGATGGATTGAAAGAAATATTTTGGAAAGAAACTGTTACTTCCTTCACCGTGGATGATTGCTTTCGGACTACTTGTTTAAAATCATGTGGTGAAGCTGCAAGGAATTTTCGACATGATCTTTACAAGACATTTGTCGAGGACTTTGTAACAAAAGATAGTGTATGGACACGGCCTCAAAAAGTTATTGATAACTACCCCAATATAGAAAAAGAGGATTGAGTGAAATTCGTTCAGTATAGAACATCCTCACAATTCCAACAACTTTCGGATCGTGGGAGCGAAATAAGGACCAATAACGAATATACATCAAGAGGAGGCCGAGACGGATATAGAAAGCTTAACCAGGAAAAGGTATGTCAATAAATTTTGTTTGTAATAAATCGTAGGCAAATTATTTATTTAATGTCCTCATGTATACTAATGATGTTAAATTACAGTTTAAGAAGATTGGAAAATGGGAAAAAAGAGATAGGTTGTGGCTAGATTCACGGACAGACTCAGATGGAGAGTTGAATGATCCAGCATGTAAAAAAGTTAGCGAGTTGATAGTAAGTTTACTAATTAACAATAAATTCTTCATCACTAGACCCACTTATAACATTTTTATTTATAATGAGTTCTTTTAATTATCTTGTAGATGGAGTACAACACACAGGAGAGCCAAGGCACTTTCGAATCAATTGGCACTTTCAAAGCATTATCTAGACCTGAACACCCAGGACGTATCAGTGGGCAATCAAATTTCGTAAAGCAGTCTCAGTACTTCCTAAATCGAAGTTCGAATAGACATAATGAAGTACTATCAATGAGACGTGAAATAGAAGAATTAAAGACATTGGTGCATGGTTTATGTGTGAAGAAAGATGCCCTGCCATCGTTTGACCAAGAAAATGTGTCAACCGTTGACCAACACAATAGCTTTAAGGCTAGTTGCTCTATCCAAGAAAAACAACCTGGAGCGTCTGATCCGCCAACCATGCCGGTCGATAGTCAAGAGTGTAAGCTCTATATTTTCGATGAACTTCATGGTGGATAGTTGCTTGTTGCGTTTGGAAGAGCATGGCTGGAGAGCCTTCCCACCGATACAGTCTATGGGATTCCACTAGGTGAAGGGAACGTACAAGTGTCAATCAACGTGCCAAAATTAAGAAAAGCAGAATTACATATTCTGACGTACGAGGCAACAACTATGGAGGAGGCTGTTAATGGGTTTGTAGCTTGGCCTAAAATATTAGTTGGGCTTGACACGAGTATGAACAAGGCGAGTCGAGGGCCTAGTCACGTTTCTGACCAAGCAACTGAGGGAAACAAACGCCAAAAAAAGCTTGGAAAAAAAAAAGATCAACTCTCGAACTGAGGTACAACAAGATGCGCAACAACACAAAGCTTTGTTCGACTTCAATAAAATGAACATGGAGATGAGGCCTTTGGCTTATTATGTACATAGTTTCATGCGTGAAGGTAATCTCATAGAGGTCCCAATACCATACACGATCACGGGTTTAGACATGCCTGTCTTTCTGAGCTTTGATGATATTTATGAGTTCATTAATTTACAAGAAATCAGTGCGAATTGTATATTAGTATACATCAGGTATGCCATTCTATCTCTATTTTTTTTTATCTGGAAATTCTTCTATATGTCAGCCAGAGTAATAATTTTGATACGCTTATGCAGATATTTGGAGGAACTATGTAGGATTAACGGGCGAGCTGAGAAATTTGTGTTTATGTCTCCAATCTTGATCTCACCGGTTAGAACAGATACTCCAGATGCTGGCTTGAGAGAGCGAGCCGATGCTCTTGGCGGCTTTTTGCGTGACGCACCAAAAGGACGACTTTATCTTGTGCCACATAACAGAGAGAGACATTGGGTTTTGGGAGTCATTGACCCATGGGAGGACCTAGTCCTTTATTTGATCCTCTTCGAGAGACGAAACGAGACGATTTTACTAATCTAATGAAAATGTAAGTCAATTTTCATATGTTAATTTTTGATTTAATCTTAATTATATACATCTTAATTATTTTGAATTTTACGAACTTACTAGGGCTCAACGGATTTGAATCTTATAACCGGAGAAGGGATTAGAAGAAGATGAGACTGTAAAACAAAAATCTCGGACTGTCCTTGTCCTCTCTAAGAGGGAAGTGTTGAATGTGATTATTTTGTTTAGGTTTTATGAGGGACATAGTGTTGAATGGAATTGACGTACTTGAAAGTAAAGAATTTTTTACTTCTCATGATTTGGATTTGATTAGGGAAGAATGGGTTAGCCATGTAATGTAATTCATTAATTATGATATATAAACTTGTAATATAATATATGGTACGTATTTTTACTTTGATATAATGTAGCTAATATCTTGAATCGTGTATTGGATAACACACAAGTTAGGCAACCCGTGGGAAATCACCAAAAAAATTTTTAATTCAAACCCGATTACACGACGGTTTCGGAGCAAAACCATCATGTAATGGCACACATTACACGACGGTTTTGGCCATTACATGACGGTTTTGCTCCGAAACCGTCATGTAATCATGCTTGAATTAAAAAAATTTTGGCTTTTTTTTTGTGATGGCACACATTACACGACGGTTTTGGCTCAAAACCGTCTTGTAATTGGGCTTGAATTATAAAAAAAATTGGCTTTTTTTTGGCGATGGCACACATTACACGAGGGTTTTGGATCAAAACTGTCGTGTAATGTAGTGATTACACGACGGTTTTGAGACAATTTTGGAGGAAAACCGTCATGTAAAGTTCTCAATTTGCGACGTTTGCTATTATATTTCTTAATTCGACGACGGTGTGAACCGTCGTGTAATATTGAGATACCACGACAGTTATGGAACCGTCATGATATCTTCCACGACGCTAGATTACACGACGGTTGTCTAACCGTAGTGTAAACTTTACACGACGGTAAATAACCGTCGTGTAATCCACAATTTTTACTAGTGAATTTCAAGAAGTTCAATATCTTTTTTAGTAGAAATCAGTCCTTGCCACTAGTAACCTAAGATCCCCAAGATCCAATTCCAAGACCTTCCAAAATGACAAATTGGCTATTTCCTTTTTATTAAATGGTGAGAGTGCAATAAGCATTGAGGCGAGCTAAGATATTATAATTAAGTTGACACCCCTTAAAACACTTATCACACACTAATCTTAGTTGTTCTATCTCTTGACCACTAGATGCTTAGAACCTCTCCATTCAACTTTAACCACTTACTTAAAAGGATCATCCATTAGTTAATCTAAAGCATCTTTATTCCCCATAAAAAATAAAAAATAAATAAAGCATCTTTATAAACTAGGTATTTAACATTGATATCCTTCAAATTCACTTTTTTCTGCAACTTGCACTTTAAACTTTTAATTTGACAGTTTACCCTTTGAACTTGTTAAATTATTGCAATGTATCTATTTTAGTTAATTTTACGTTAAATTAGTCACGAAAAGCCCATTTATGCCTCATGTGAAAACGAATAACTTAAAATTCGATCAAAAGTTTGTAACTTTTAGATTATTTTTATCTATGCTACTTGAATTTTGGGGTCACTCCCATTTTGCCCATTGAACTTTAAAAAGTCTATTTTGAACTGTGAATTTAACCCCACTTAACTCCTTATATTAGAATTTCAGTCAAAAATTGAAGGAAAAATAGGAGAATTAGTCTTATTAAGTCAATACTATTAGGATTCCTGTTAAAAACAAACTGAAAAAAAAATTACATGACTGCACTTAATTCATACATGTTCCGGCTATTTTTAACTGAAATTCTATTAGAAAGAGTTAAGTGGTTTGATTCAAAGTTCATGGAACAAACTACGAGTTTTTAAAATTTAGCAGGCAAAGTAAAAATGACCATAAAATTTAGATGATATAGATGAAAATTATCCATAACTTTTTCATCACCCACTTTCAGTAAGATGTCTATCAAATTTACTCCTTTCTTCCTCATAATAAACAAACCATTTTCTTGTCTTCTACACCATGAAAACAACCCATTTCTCCTAGAATTGCTCCAAAAAAAAAATTTTTTTTTTTTTGTGCTATCTAAATTTTCACCGCCATTTGATAAAATAACATGTAATCCTAGCCATTCATTTGATAAGATTTTTTTTTTTTTTTTAGGAAAATTTTTGATAAGATTTTAATAATGAGATAGATGAAAAGACTAATATGAGATAATTTGATATATCAGGGTCTCATTATATTCTACAAGTCGGGGACCAACATGAAATTTTAACCTATGGTTCAGAGACTAAAATTAAAATTAATATTAAAAAAAATTCTAAAAAAAAAAAAAGGCCCCAAAAAGAGAAGTTATACTACACGGCAAAATTTCTAGAGTTGAATTGAAACATAGCAAATTTTTTAAAAAATTTCTAAGAATATCAATTTTTAAAATCTTCTTCGCATTTGTGGTCTATTTTACACTTTAATTGACCTATTTTGTTAATAAAATTTTATCTGGTTACATTTTTTTTTTTTTGAACTAACAGATAAGTACATAATATTTTCGAATTAAAAACTTATAAACGATGATTAATACTGATAATATCACAATTATACGAATCACAATGACCTATATCATCACAATTATACGAACTACAATGATATTATAATTATACGAATCACAATGATATAATTACGTCACAATAGAATCACACTGATCTCATTGTATATAATAACTAATACAAATAAAAATGATATCGTTGTTGGGCGAAATTATATGATCATATTGTGAGATATTTGTATATGATGGTGCAAATTAAGCCTTATGCCTAATTAATCATTATCACAACAGAATTGTATATCGATCTATAGAGGTATTTTAGGAATAATTGTTTCAAATACGTAATGTCATTATTAGATCCGATTTAGTGGTGAAATTAAAATTTGAAATATTGTGTAACATTATAAGGATAATTATGTTATTATAATTTATGATATTTTTCATTCTTAAAATATTCTGAATCTTTTGCTAAGAAGAAAAAAGAAAGAATCCCTCGAAAACAAAAACAAAAACAAAGCCCTATTTGGTACCCTTTTGAAAATGTTTTTCACGTTTTTTTGATAAAGAATACGATTTGAAAATAGTTTTTGTTTTCAACCAAATCATAATACATAGACAAAAAGCATAAAAATCGTTTTCATACTTTGTTGTGGAATAAAAAGAATAAAATAAAGTTATTGTCTCATTTATATTTTAATTTTTTTAGGACTTATTTACCTAATAAATATTTTCAAAAACTTATCCAAACACAATTTTAATTTTTTTTTTTTTTTTTTACACTTGTCTCTATAAAAACAATTTAAAAAAAACGTTGCTAATACCACTCTCAAAAATTCTCATTTGTATTTCGTAACCAAAACAAAAACCATTTCCCAAAAGAAAAAATCATCTAAATAATAATTTTTATTCATTTATTGACCAATATGACATAAATTCTTCAATCTTAACCAGCATGACATAAATTTTAATTAACTTTAGTTTAATTTGATGTCATGTTAGTATAATGTTTATTTTTTATATTATGTTGGTGGGTGCTTTCTTCTTTCTTCCACTCGGTGCTCTCAATCTGGCCCAAGTTTATCTGCCTACACTTTAAGTCTTGAACGACAGGCATCCACTTTCCAGCCGTGTCAAAATCCTAATTTTCACCTCCCAAAAGTGATGGCATAACTAAGCAAAGTTCATCTCTAACTCTTTAAGTCCCCCAAACAGTACGAGAGAGTGAGCCGAAGAGACTTGACTACTTTAAAAAATAATAATAATAACAAGACTTATTTGCATGAATACCCAAACTTTTCAAATATGGCAATTTAGTCTCTAAACTTTTTTTTCCTGATAATCAACCTCTTAAACTTCTTATTTTTGGGAATTTAGTCCTTATTGTTTAAATTCATTAAAATTGAGACAATTTTTTACATAATACTTATACATTATAGCTCAAAAGGGACAATGTTGATCATTTTTGCTTAATTTTCATATAAATTTCTTTTATAGTTGAGGTTTAAATTTGAATATAATTGAATTAAGGTTCAAATTTTTAAAGGAATTTATATTGAACTTAAACAAAAAAGATCAACAATGCTATTCTTAGAATGTAATATGTAAGTTCTATGGAAAAAAACCATTCAAATTTTTATGAATTTGAACAAAAATAACTAAATTGTCCAAAATTATAAATTCAGGGGGTTGATTGCCAAGAAAAAAAATTTAGTGATTAAATTATCAAATTAAAAAAATTCAGGGGTATATATACAAATAAGTCTAACAATAAAAAAAAACAAAACAAAAAAACAAACTCGAGATAATGACAAGTCCAACTTGAGAATTGAAGACATTTTATCACCAAATAACTTGTTTGCGAAAAAGATTACTAAATTACATATGCAAGTATCCAGTCAAGTCCAAGCACAGATTTGTCAAAAAAGGAATTACGCTAGAATTTTTTTAAGTTCGAAAAAAATATATATTTATTTGGAGCCAAGTGCAAATGATACTTTTGGCCTGGATTTGTTCTTGCCCAACAGTTTCATCTGGTTTAAACGTTCTTGCTCCTCCTCTTGCTTCTTCCTCCGCATGGCCTCTTCTTTTTGTCTCTGCAGCTCTTCCAGCTCCCGATACCGCTCCTCCTCCCTCCGCTGCTGCTCCAAAGCTTCCCTTCTCTGGGCTTCTTCTACCCTCCTCCGATTCTCTTCGAGCATCCTTTCTAGCTCGTCTTTTTCTTTCCGTGCTTGTTCCTTTTTATCAACCAAGTAAATATCCCGACGGTAAAAATAAGAACACTTATCCCAGATCAATTCAAGTAAACATGGTATAGACAAGAAAGCACCCAAAGTCGAGATCAAAAGTTTCTTTGTTTTCGTTTTTTTGGTTTTGTGTATGTGTTTGTTAAGGGCTGCAGAGTATAACTCCTTAATAAATCACACATGCAGTTTCTTCAGTAACTTTCACGATGGTTCGGATTTTCAAAAATTATTTCAAGCTGAAAACGGTTATGCTGCATTCATTGCAACGAAGGATACTTTCAAATAATTTACCTCTTTTTGTCTAGCCTCAATAAATGCAGCTTCCTTTTCTTTCTCAAGTTGAGCTGCAACTTCATCAAGAAGTTTCCTGCGCCCCTCCTCCAACCGCCTATGTATTTCAACTCTAATCTCCTCAGAACTTAAGCTCTCTTCAACATTTTTACGAATTGCCTCCTCCACTCTCCTCGCAGTCTCTTCTTCCAGAAGTTTTAATTCCGCTTCCTGCTGACGCCTGAGAGTCAGGGAGAGGGGAAAAAAATTAAAGCAAGAAAGTGATCTCTTATCAAAACAAGGGGAAAGTCCTTGTTATGGATCTTAAATGTCATAAATCACGAGAAGAGTAGATGTAGAAGAGCAAGCAACATATGATCCTTCTTTTTTCTTTCTACGTCTATCCATGACTTTTAACTTTTGCAACTAACCTTCGACGAGCAAAGGCACTAAACATATGCTTATGCTTTTAAGGCATACCTCTAACCGAATCTGATCCAAACAAATGAGTATCAAAACTGGTGAACAGTAGATAAACGTAGCACCATATTGATCATCAAATATAACAAGTTGAACTATAGCAGTATCTTCCTTGAGAAAAGCCTGTAGAGAAAATTGTCAAGTAACCTGTTGCAGTTTTAACACTAATCACCAGAAAACTTAATGTTTAACTACATGTATGCATGTCCGATTTCACAGACAGAAGCTCCACACGATGGTAGAGCACTAGGTTTGCAACATTAACGTTTCGGGTTGTGCGAGAATTAAAAACAATCCCAGCTCAAAGGGTGTGGCTCACTACAGCCCAATCAAAGTCTAATCCGGACACACCTTCAACACCATACTCAGTACGACTATATATGGATCAATTCCTCACCTTGCGTGCAGAGCAACAACAACAAAAGTGTTGAAGGCGGTTACGAAGTTAATAAAAACGCAAATGGTTGTAAGCCACTGAGATTTACTATAAAGCTACATTTAATATTGTTAGATTGAACTTCGCAACCAGTGATACCCAAATACTAGAAAATAAAGTCATGCAACAATAAAGGCTTACGACGAGTGCGTAAGTGCATTGAAAAAGTATTGAAGCAATTACATTTAAAACTTTTTTTGACAAGGAAGCAATTACATTTAAAACTATAATACAGAAATCCTAAAATCTTTATATGTTTCCCTTCAAGGCAGCACGCAGATCAGGTACTAGAGGAAAAAAGAACCTCTCAAACTAGCATCTTAAACCTGAGGTATATCAAATTGAGCGGCCAACTTAAACCGGTTTACCCTTGCCCCACAAAATCATAAATAATGGCTAATTATTGTCTCAAACTAGCTCTTTTCTTCTTCCTTTTTCTTTTTCTTTCTTCTTTTTTTTTTTCCCCCCTTTACTCTTATTTTATTTTATTTTATTTTTTGACTAAATTGCTCATTTAGTCCCTAAATGTTTAGCTTTGTACAACTTTGGTCCTTGATCTATTTTTCATAGCTGGAATGCCCCTAAATTACTTAAAATGTTGCTAGAATAGTCCTTTGCATTAATTTTTAGACAGAATCCATTAGTAATTTGCTAGCTAACAGATTTCGTTAAAAAATTAATAGAAATGACTACTGTAACAATATTTTTAATACTTTATGGTCATTCTAATTACGAAAAAAAAAAAGAGTAGAGAATGCCCCTAACTATTAAAATGTTGCTACAATAGTCATTTCCGTTAATTTTTGGACGGAATTCGTTAGTAATTTGGTCAAAAAGTGATGCTAATTAACGGATTCCGTCAAAAAATTAATGATAAGGATTATTGTAGCAATATTTTAATAGTTCAGGAGCATTCCAACTACAAAAAAGATCAGGGACCAAAGTTGCATAAGGTTGTTCAGGGACCAATCTAACAATTTACCCTCTTTTGTTTTTTTTAGGGCACTCTTCTTGAGCATGGTATGGTATAACATAAACACATAGAATTTGTTCCATTTTTTAAGGGCCGGAAAACAAATAAATATATATCTTTGGGCCCGATGTAGACATAAATTTTCATGCAACAATAGAGAGCTACCTTTGTATTTGGTTTATCAAACATAAAAAACAATAATAACAAAATGTGTTATATTGAAAAAATAAATTAAATCAGCATGATTAATATCAGCCAAGAAATAGGAAATCAAACATTCGATGGAAAAAAGAGACAACAAATAAAAAAGAAATGCTCTTAAACAAACAACCATGTCAAAATTACTTGATTGCATTTAGTAGACATTATGTATGAAACATAAAGACTTTATTCAAATATATTCCTTCTGAAAAATTGTGTTTGATGGTCATTGATGCAATATGTTACGAGCATAAAACAAAGCAGTGGAAAATCATAAAATATGCCTATAGCAATGCATTAGAACATGAAAAAGTGACGGCATACTGTAGTCCCATATCCGATGATACCAGTAAACTAATATTAACTTGTTTCTGTTTTTTTGGTAAAGTAAACTCAAATCAATTTGACTGAGAGAGTCAGACAGACAGACAGACAGAGATAGAGAGAGAAACACATGGAGAGAGGACAGAGAGCTATGAAATGCATACTAGAACAATTAGCCAAGTGATGTCTATCAATATAATGTGCCGCTTTATCGTGAAAAGGAAAATCGTAAAGTTCATTTGCTATGAATTAAGAATTAATAAAGGAAAAACATTCAACTTTTAGCCAAAAAAAAAGAGAGGAAAAACATTCAAATGCAACTTCAAACTTCTTTCATAAAAGATATAATAAGCATGCAGAACATTTCAACACCCAAAGAACTAACTACTAAGCATGAAATTTGCACTTAAAACATCATAGCCTCTGTTTACCTAGAAAAACAAAGAATGAACGAGTGACGCTTTTGGAAAGGTCAATAGGTTGCAATATGGTTCCATGCTACCATTGAACAAGGCTCATCCAATAATCATACTAGCATAGGAATTTTGTTTTTCCATGAGAATTAAGGAAAAACTTCAATCAAGAGTATAGTGTTCTTGATATTAAAATATATACTTATATTTGATTCCGAATCCAATCAACTGAAGAAATTTATTCCATAACGTCTGAACACAGTAATTCCGAAAGTAAAAAATTTGAAACAGAATAACTTGCAGAACACCAATAAAGGAAGCCTACTTACATCTCAGAAAGGAAACATTTTGCATAGCAAACACAGATAAGAAAGAGTAGGTCGTAAACTATAAAAATAAGGAAACTGATGTGAAGTAACTGATATACCTTTTCTTCTCTTCTTCCTCTTCTTTTCTCAATTTTTCATTTGCATTCTTGCGCTCTATTGAACCAATACTTGGGCTAGATGATTTATGAATTGGAGATAGTGACACACTTCTACTTCTTTCTCGCTTATGATGCCTTGGAGTTCGAGAATGACTTCGACGACGCCTTGAAGTTGGGGAGCGACTTCTACGACGTCTAGGGGAAATAGAACGGCTTTTCCTTCTGTGCAGCAATATTAAAGTTTGAGAACCCATGAAAACCGAACTATAATGACAAGCTGATCAAAAACAACCATGACAACCCACCACATAGCACGAGAAACATAAAAAAAAAAACATGTACAGTTACCTCACATAGTTAAGAGTAACCTTTCTGTGCTCCACCTTTTATCACATGAAGAAGCAAATGTCACTATCGAGCAACAAAAGGAAACCCAACAGCACCCATCACCTGGCTCACTTCCCATAAGTTGGGACGAAACTGAGCTTCTTTAATTTTTAATGAAGAGCATGAACTAAATCCCACTCTTACACAGCTCTATTTATTTTTCTGCAGCTATTTGTATTTGACATCCTTTTTTAAAAAAATTAGCAATTGTTTTTCCAAAGATCATATGAGTATCAAGTTATGCTCCTGATTGAGCTAATACAATCAATAGGTTTTTTCAGTCAAAATCAGCCATAATTGCATCGGCTTGATGTTTGTACAACTTCCTTGTTAACTTCCAAACACATAAAGGTTGTAATAATGTTAGAAGCGTACCAAATGTAAGGTAGACACTCAAACCACTAATCCCTGACTCCCCTGTCCATTAGAATGTGTAGGAACAAAGACTTCAAAATATTAGCAATTAGCATTCTGAAGTCTAAGTCTAGGTAATGTTGCAAGAAGTACTCTGTTTTAAACACTTCCACAAAACCATAGGAGGGCCCTATGGGGAAAACTTAACGGCTCGTCTCTAATTTCCACAGAAACCTCCAAAGTCTCCAATTCTCCGATATCATGTTGACTTGGCATGCAGTAAACAAGGCAACCATCACCAAGTTCAAATTATAGACGTAAAATGCCTCATTATCTTTCCAACATTGCATGCAATGCACTCCCATAACTAAAACTTTGTGTTAAACGAATAAAACTAAATGAGGAAGGATAAGATGCGTACAGAGCAACTCGAACATTACGCAAATCCAAACCGCATCAGCAAATGTGAGTCTCCATTCATTCTATGAGTTGTTTAAAAATTAGTCAAATTAATACAAGAAGGAAGAATATAAACGGGATCACCTGCTATGTGAAAAGGATAAGTATGGAGACCGGCTCCTATCTCTTCTGCTTCTCCTGCTATTTCTATGTACAACAGGAGACGGTGAACGCCTTCGCCTATACGAAGGTGAGCGTGACCTTGAGAGATCCCTAGGCATCTTCTTGAATCTCTAGTTTAAACAAATAAGCTCAAACATCAACAGATGACCTTTCTGTTTGCCTAGGAAACCAAAATAAACGTATGTCAGAAATATTTCACTCCAATACTTTAACCATTATAACAAACAAGTTTGCAATTAAAATCAACCAATAAGCAGCAAAACAACAACAATGGGAGCATCAACCCTTAACAGTCCATTCGGAAACACACAAAATTTGATTCCAAAATATTTTTCGTCACATCAAACAAGTCCTAATCAAATGCTTAACTGCATCAAATTGACGAAGCAAAAACAAGGTAAGGGATCATCCTCACACCCCCCACCCAACGTTACTTTCGGAATCTATTAACAGCACGAATCCACACTTCTCGTCAACAATCCCCAGTGGTTTATGCATGTCAAACACACAACCTCACTATTTTAAAGGACAAAGTGCATATGCATAAATCGAAGCTTTGATAGATGTGAGATATAGCCATGAGGTCATCAATCCCTGCTGCTACACCACCATCACTAGTTGTAAGCAAAAACAAGTTACAATAGCAGTTGTCTACATCCGTCTATTTGACCTCAGAACCTTCACCCGAAAACGTAAATATAAATAAACACGTACATATATATATGTGTGTGTGTGTGTGCGCGCGCGCGCGCGCGCGCGCATCAAAACTGCTATTGTAAGTCGTAACTATCGTCAAAAGCAAAAAATATTGCCCAGAAATTGAATACTAAACCACTAAATTGAAAGTAAATGTCCATTCCAATCGCCCACGAAACTTGGTAGGAAATTAGACCCGCCAAAATCACGTTCAATACATTCAGAAAATCAAATCACGAACACAGAATCCCTTACGTGAAGTTTCTCCTGTTTTCCAGCCCAACCTTCCACAATTTTCCTGGGAACCAAGCAGGGGAAAATGGTATAAAGAAACCCTAGATTAGATCAAACATTGAACGATCAGAATAATCAGAAAGGATTTAAACCCACGAATTGTTCCCTAAAATCGCATATAAATCCTAACAACAGCTAATAATCATATTTATATTGCCTCAATCGTAACTCGTAAGGTATAATTAAGGAACGAAAAATCTGATTAAACCTAACAAGAGAGAAGTAAATAATACCCTTACCAGAAAAGTTGCAAAAGCTTTTGGATTGCGAAAGAAGCGAAAACTGTTGGGAATTGAGAAGACGGCAAAACAAAAGAAAAATAAAAAGAAAACAAAAGGGATGTTTGTTGATTAAACTGATTGGGATTCTTGTCTACGCCAACTCCTCAGACTTGGAGGAGCACGACGTGTCTGGTTTTGACCCTTCCTTTTCCGGCCCTAATTTAACGGGGTGGTTTGCAAATTTAACCTTTAAAGGGACCTTTCATTACATTATTAACCTTTAATAAAAAAAACTTTACATTGATGATCTCCATTTTTAATGAAAATTTTGTATTCTCTAGAATACCCTTTTTGTTAAAATATATATATAATAATAATAAAAGAAAAGATGACAAATCATCCCATTAAAAAAAAAAAAAAAACCTTCTTCCTCAAAAAACCCATGTTCCCTTAAAAAAAAAAAAAAAAAAGGACTCACCCTCTCATCCCCTTATCCACCCGGGTGCTTTACAAATTTAACCTTAAAAAGGACCTTTCATTACATGACTAACCTTAAAAAAAAAAGCTTTACATTAATGACCCCCACTTTTAATGAAAATTTTGTATTCTCTAGAATACCCTTTTTGTTAAAATATATATATAATAATAATAATAATAATAAAAGAAAAGATGACAAATCATCCCATAAAATAAAAAAAATAAAAATAAAAATAAAAACCATCTTCCCCTTCTTCTTCTTCTTCTTGGTCAAAAAACCCACGTCCCTAAAAATAAAATAAAAAAACCCTCACCCTCTCATCCCCTTTTCCACCATTGTATCACCGTCACCCATATATTCCGGCCGAAATTGAGAAGTAAAGGTTGAAAAGTTTTGAGGAGTTTCAAATTTTTGAGGAAACAAGCTTCAAATTGAGTATGTTAATCTTAAACCAACTTTTTTTTTTTTTTGTTGCTTGAAATTATTGTGCAAAGTATGGGCATTTAGATTTTGGAGTTTAAGTTGAAAAACAATAACATTCATCTCATTTGCATCTGTTTTTTTTTTTTTTTAAATCTGAAATTTTGAGGAAAAAAACGGAGATGAACAGGGAAATCCATGCAGACCGTCAGACCGTTCTTATTGGTTTGGACGGTCAGTACGGTCAGTACGATTGGGACGGTCAGTATTGGCTGAATTTCAACTATCAGGAATTTCTGACCGTGAACGATCGGCCTGACTGGTCCTTCCGACCGTTTGGACAATCTATACGGTCTTCTCATTTATTTTTCATGTTCTTTCAAAGTAATTAATTTTTTCGTTTTTTTTTTATTTTAGGAAAATGGCTGAGATTGTCATATATTATCGATTTGGTGGAGAATGGAAGGAAAAAGAAGATGGTTCTTACAAATGGTGTCCAAGGAATAAGGAATTGAAGAGCATAGTATTATTGGATGATCCGAATAAGGTAAAATATTCTGAGATTGTTGATTGCATATTTGAAAGGCTTCCTTTAAGTCGAAGGAGTACATATTTGAAACTAAGTTACATCCCTTTGGTTTCAAAAGAATCAGAACCTAAGTTTATTTTGGATGATTTTGATGCAAAGTGTTATCTTTTGGACCGCTATGCTATATCGCAATGTAGAAGCATCTTACATATTGAGCTCATCAAGAATAACGAAAGTGGAGAAGCAAATGACAAAGAGAGACTTGATGTTGATGGAAATGAAGGACTTAATAATTTAAATGACGAAATCATTCAAGAAGACTATTTTGACAAAGACATGGAGGAACCCATAGTGTATGATGCTGCTTCTGCAAAAGGCTGTGAGGGTGACCGCCTAGAAGAAACTACATTGGAGGAAACTTTCCTCCAAGAAACAACGGCTTCTACTGCAACACCAAAACAAAAACCTTCATGTGCAGAACAAGATATTGTGGTGGATCATTGTGAACCATTAGCGATAGAAGATAGTTGTGTGTCTTTCAACTTCTATGATGGTATGGATATTGCAATTGGTCTAGAATTTGCGAGCAAAAATGAGGTGAAGAATTTGGTAATCAATACTTCATTGAAAACTTGTTTTGATTTTCACATAGTCAAGTCTACTACGAAGTTGTTTGTGATGAAATGTGTAGTTCAAGATTGCAAGCGGGCATTGTGAGCAGCAAAGATCAAGAACTCAGATCGTTTCTCCCTCCGAACATACTACAATATGCACACTTGCTCAACTAGTTCGGTGGATGTGAGGAATAGGCAAGCAACGGCAGAGTTAGTTGTAGATATGTTGAGAAAGGAGTTCCCAGGACAGCTTGACACACCGGCTCCAAGTAGAGTAGTGGACATGATGAGAAATCGTGGGGTGTTAATATCATACCACAAAGCTTGGAGGGGCAAAAAGAAAGCTGCAAGTGATGTTAGGGGCGCACCAGAGCATAGTTTCGAGTTGCTTCCTATTTATTTGAACATGATGAAGATTGTAAATCTTGGCACAATCACACATTTGTTGGTGGACAATTATAAAGATTCAAATACTTTTTCATTGCATTAGGGGCGTGTATTGAAGGGTTCAAGGCAATGAGGAAGGTTATTGCGGTAGATGAGACTTTTCTAAAAACCAAATACAAATGGACATTGATTATTGCCACTGCTCAAGATGGGAACTACCATCAATATCCACTAGCTTTTGGAGAAGTTGACTCTGAGAATGACAACTCGTGGAAATGGTTCATGCTTAAACTTCAAGAGCTCATACCAGATGATGAGGATTTGGTCATCATTTCAGATAGGCACCAAAGCATCCGAAATGCAGTCGCCGATGTATACAAGAAGTCCCAACATGGGTTTTGTACACGGCACATCTCCCAAAATATCAAATTACGCATTAATCGAGGACCCCGTGCTAAAGCTGCTAAGGGCATGGGCAAGGTGAAGGTGAAGGATGCCGTTGTCACGAAGTTCATGCAAGTTGCAGCGGCATATACAGTGCAGGAATTCAACAAACAATATGGCGAACTAAAGAATAGGTATCCAATTGCAGCCGAGTATCTTGAAGACAATGTTGATGTTAGCAAATGGGCTAGATACTACTTCACAGGTTCACAATACAACATCTTGACTACTAATGGTCCGAGAGCATCAATAGCGTGTTAAAAAAGGCCAGAACGTATCCTATTCTACCTTTGATTGATGCCATAGTGAATAAAATTTCTGAATGGTTCAACAAACACAGAAAGGACTTGAGTTTCGGATCTTTATCGCAGCTCTTAACTCCGGTTGTAGAGAAAGCATTGCACGCGAGACACAAAGAGTCAACAATCCTAAAAGTTCAAGAACTGAATAGGACCGCGCTCGAGTACTTTGTTACAGGGTCGAATGGTAGTTGCTTAGTTGATCTTGGGAGGGGAACATGCACTTGTAAAGTGTTTGACATTGACAAGTTTCCGTGTATACATGCATTGGCAGCATACCAAGAAGGCCCAGATGAAATGCATAACTTATGCTCAAAATACTATATGAAGGAGTTATGGGTATTAGCTTATGTCCGAACCATTTACCTAGTACCAGACATATCAGAGTGGGATATCCTCGAGGATGTACAGAATATGAAAGTGCTATCCCCTGATGTTACTACAAAGCGTGGACGGATTCAATAGACTAGATTTCCCTCAGTTGGAGAGCATAGGAGAGGCAAAAACAAGTGCTCCCGGAAAGCTATGATTGTTGATGCAAGCTTGAATTAGATTACATGTGTCAAATTTTGATTTTGATGTATTTAGGTATTTTGTATTTGTGAATTTTTCAAGATTTTAACAAAGTTGTTCTATAACTGGTTTTCAAGATTACAGTTGGGATGGTCCGCAAGACTTGTTGTCGTCACTGGTTTTACCAACCGAGAAGACCGTTCCAACCGTTTGGTGGTTGGAAGAAATTCCAAAAATGAAAAAATAAACTTTTTTTTTTTAATATGGAAAATGAAACATTGTGGAATACCTTAATGTCAATGAAATTGACTATTCAAATAGAGAGATATGCAAAAATTAAAAATAAAAAAACAAGAAAAAACTTTCATTTTGTACAGTTGATCACTTCGATCAGTACAGTTGGAACGATCCGCAAACCTTGTTGTCTTCACTGGTTTTACCAACCGAGAAGACCGTTCCAACCATTTGGCGGTTGGAAGAAAGTCCAAAAATGAAAAATAAAGGTTTTTTTTTTAACATGGAAAATGAAACATTGTGGAATATCTTAATGTCAATGAAATTAACTATTCAATTAGAGAAATATGCAAAAATTAAAAATAAGAAAACAAGAAAAAACTTTCATTTTATACAGTCGATCACTTCGATCAGTATAGTTGGGATAGTCCGCAAGCCTTGTTATCTTCACTGGTTTTACCAACCGAGAAGACTGTTCCAACCGTTTGGCGGTTGGAAGAGAGTCCAAAAATGAAAAATAAAGTTTTTTTTTTTGTTTGTTTTAACATGGAAAATGAAACATTATGGAATATCTTAATGTAAATGAAATTAACTATTCAAATAGAGAGATAAGTAAAAATTAAAAATAAAAAAACAAGAAAAAACTTTCATTTTGTACATGTCGATTACTTCGATCAGTACAGTTGGGACGGTTCGCAAGACTTGTTATCTTCACTGGTTTTACCAACCGAGAAGATCGTTCCAACCGTTTGGCGGTTGGAAGAAATTCCAAAAATGAAAAATAAACCTTTTTTATTTTTTTTTCTTTAACATGAAAAATGAAACATTGTAGAATATCTTAATGTCAATGAAATTAACTATTCAAATAGAGAGATATGCAAAAATTAAATATAAGAAAACAAAAAAAAAACTTTCATTTTGTACATGTCTATCACTTCGATCAGTACAGTTACGACGGTCTGCAAGAGTTGCTGTCTTCACTAGTTTTACCAACCGAGAAGACCGTTCTAATCGTTTGGCGGTTGGAAGAAAGTCTAAAAATGAAAAGTAAAGTTTTTTATTTTTTATTTAACATGGAAAATGAGACATTGTGGAATATATTAATGTCAATGAAATTAACTATTCAAATAGAGAGATATGCAAAAAATAAAAATAAGAAAACAAGAAAAAACTTTCATTTTGTACATGTCGATCACTTCGTTCAGTACAGTTGGGATGGTCCGTCAGACTTGTTGTCTTCACTGTTTTTACCAACCGAGAAGACCGTTCCAACCATTTGGCGGTTGGAAGAAAGTCCAAAAAAAGAAAAATAGACCTTTTTATTTTTTATTTTTTTAACATGGAAAATGAAACATTGTAGATTATCTTAATGTCAATGAAATTAACTATTCAAATAAAGAGATATGCAAAAATTAAAAATTAAAAAGAAAAAACTTATATGATTTCTCACACTATAAATGTTAAACCACCTTTAATTGCAACTAATCACATTTATAATTAATATGAATCCGATTAACTTGACATTTTGATTAATAAAAACATAATTTATACTTGATTTTTTATTAATAAAATTAGGTAAACTGTCTCATAATGAGACGGTCCGTAGGGTCAGTTTGGTATCCATGGACCAACTGTAAAATGATCTGAAAGATTTGCATGGTCTACTTGTGTGATTAAAGGCATGGTGCTCATGATTTGCTAGGCTTAAGAAGTTATCAACACTCGATAGTTGATAAAATCTCACATTACAATCTTAAGTATTTTGAAGTATGCAAAAAATTCATCATTCTTCAATCATGATTCAACCTGATCAAGACTTTGTAATCGTTAGTTCTTGAAAATAATGTGGTCGGTTTACTATTTCTCAGGTGTAACCAATCACATTTGTAATTAACATGAATCCGATTACTTTGACATTTTGATTAATAAAAACATAATTTATACTTATTTTCAAAAATTAAAATTAGGTAAACCGTCTAATAATGGGATGGTCCGCAGGGTCAGTTCGGTATGCATGGACCAAATGTGAGACGGTCCGAATAGTTTGCATGATTTGCTTGTGTGCTTAGAGGCACGATGCTCACGGTTTGTATGGTTAGGACGGTCTGCAAGACTTGTTGTCATTACTAATTTTACTGACCGAGAAGACCGTTCCAACTGTATGACGGTTGGAAGAATGTCCAAAAAAAGAAAAATACAACATTTTTTTTATTTTAACATGAAAAATTATATAATATATTAATGTCAACAAAACTGACTATTAAAATAAAGAGAAAATTCTAAATTAAAATAAAAGAGAAGAAAAAACTTTGATTTTGTATTTGTCGGTCAGTACAGTTTGGACGGTCTGCAAGACTTGTTGTCATCACTAGTTTTACTGACCGAGAAGACCGTTCCAACTGTATGACGGTTGGAAGAATGTCCAAAAAAGAAAAATACAACATTTCTTTTTTATTTTAATATGGAAAATTAAACATTATATAATATATTAATGTCAACAAAACTGACTATTAAAATAAAGAGAAAATTCTAAATTAAAATAAAAGAGAAGAAAAAACTTTGATTTTGGATTTGTCGGTCAGTACAGTTTGGATAGTCTGCAAGACTTATTGTCATCACTATTTTTACTGACCGGGAAAACCGTTCCAACTGTACGACGGTTGGAAGAATGTCCAAAAAAAGAAAAATACAGCTTTACAGACTATAAGACTTGTTATCGTCACTGGTTTTACCGACCGAGAAGACTGTTCCAATCGTAATAAATTTCAAAAACGAACAATATAGTATTTTTTTAAGTATGAAAAATGAAGCATGGTAGAAGATAATCAAATTAGTCATTCTACTTGAAAATTAGTACGTCTTTCAAGTTTACTTAGTCCTAAGAAAGACTTAAAGAAAATACACACAGTTAGATACTTTTATAAATACAAGTTTTAAACAAAACAAAACCTTAACATAGTATAAAGTGACAATGGGACCCAATGGTTGTGAAAAATCTCGATTGCCATCTTCTTTCGATAGAATTCAATCATATCATCATTTATCAAGTTCAATTCAATGCCTTCCATATCAAACTCAATACATTTGATGGTGTAAACAGCACAATGCCCCCTGTTTTAAGTAGCAATTGAAAAAAAGTTCATTAGTTTTTATAATTCTAGATGACAAATAAAAAGTTAGACATTCAAAATATACTTACGAAATATTTTGAGGATGATCACATGGACACCTGTATTTCCAAGGAGTATTAAGCTGACTGATCATATCATTGAAAAATCCATATTCCCGAAGCTTCAAGGGAATCATTGTTTGGAGTGGTTTCATAAATTTATCCATTTGTATCTCATTGTAACATCCAATGTTGCAGTCAAAAACAACCAACTCTAGTTCGACCAAATCCACCATCACTGTAGCCCAATGTTTCCCTCCAGGGAGGTGATTGTTCTACAAATTCTCTTTCTCTCCCACATTAAACGGGAAGTATAATGCCTTCATGCCCTTCCAAGATTTTTCAATTTTAGGGACCTCGCCACTAATATATTTCCTTAAGTAGTTATTTATGGCATCACTGTCATATGAGTTACTCACCCACAATTATCCAAAAACCTCATCCAAAATAGTGGTATTCTGATTGATAATATCGGAGTACTTATGTTGTCTTCTTCTTAATCCATAAGTGACTTCTTCCATGTGCTACAATCATTTGAAAGGTTGATCAAAACTCTTTTGGAAGAAAAGAATGTAAAAAAGCTAAAATATAACAAACAAATAAAAAACGGCTTACCTCGGTGAAAAGCCAAACGTTCGGAGTCAATATTTGACGAAAGAATTCCCAATTGTGTGTACAACCAAGACCATAAGTGATCTCGTTATCTTGTTTCCAATATTGATTGAATGAGTCCTTCATCTCTTCTTCAAAGCGTAATGGATTGAAATGTTATATCGAGCCTCTAACATACCTCATTTTCTTTATACCAGGTATGGTATAAGGAGTCCTCCTATATTTTGATTTCATCAACCGTCTTTGGGGTTGTTTCTCGGTTGCTCAACGTTAGAAACATCCTCTTCATTTGCACAATCATTTGAAGAATTTGGATAATGATAGTATAAAACATTCATTTCAGTATCAACGATATCCCTAACGTCTCTCACTTTCAATTCAGTATTATCGATGTTAACATCTCCATCTCTAACATTCTCAAAGCCCCCATCATTCTCAATACCAACATCTTCATTGCCACTAGCCATAACATTAACATCTCTACCATTCTCAAAACCAACACCCTCACTGGCTAGCATGTTGAGGTCTAGACTCCTCACATTGAACAATCTCATGCTGAATATTTTCTACTTCGGTCAAATCTTCCCGCTATGCTTCCTCAGTGGAAACATGCAAACGAAGGAAATTTCGACGACCTTCCAAATTAGCATACCATACGTTCTCCCAGAAGATCCTGCAAAGTTTGTTTTCTAGTATGATTGTCCACTGATCAATAATGGCATTGGATTCATCGTCATCAGGAATAAAGCTTCGCATGTATGCAGTTTCCTACTCCCTTGGTGTTGGGATAAGAATACTTCTTATATTCTGATAGTTAAGCACTTTGAATTAGTAACCTATGAATCAACAACTAATTTTATATTTAGAAAACAAAATTAACTTCTTTGAAGCACCAACCTTAGTATCTCCGACCCTTTGTAGAACATCTTCCAACATTGGAGCCTTTTTCTTTTTAAAATTCATTTTCCATTGACAAATCCTCGGCACTGGTTCTATGACATCATTCTGGACCGTTGCAAACTTTAGAGTTAGGGCTGTGATGTATTCGAATGGAAGAAGCTAAACAATTGAAAAATCAAGTTATTATGTTAGAAACGGTCTAAAATAAATTACATGTCAAGATTTTATGTTCAAACAAAATATACTTACCATCAACGGTAATATAAACCTAGGACATGCCCACATTATCTTTTTCTTCTCAAATGCATTTGCTGACTTTTCGGCAAGGTTCAACTTTTGGACATGAATAAGCAAATAATGGTACGAACGTCTTCATCACGGGCAGGTGCGACATCAATCTAGATCATCAACAATTTGGACAAGTCCATCCGCAATCTGTGTGTCATCCTTTTCATGAGTGATCAAGACTAAATACAAAAAGTATAACACAGCCATCTTTAACTTATCTTCATTTCGAGTCAAACTCTGTCTTTCTCTTTCACTAGTGTTGCCACCTCTGCTCTTGCTACCGCCCAGATCTTCTTCATGAGGGGTGCTCATCTTTTCCAAGGCTTCCCTAATGCTTCTTAGCAAGATTTTTTTCTCTTTGGGAAAGTTTCTATTTTTGAATCTCTGGTTGCCTATATCTTTATAATCCGCAGGATAAGCAGAGCAATTGAGGCCACTTATTAAAGCATGCTCTATAAGAGAATACCTTATGGGAATTCCGTTCACAACGAACCATATTTCAAAGTTCTTTTTTGTTTCAACTGCACAACATTGTAGCAACCACAATGGTGCTAAACAAATGTCAATGTGTTCTGGAATAGAAAATAGGTGGGCAAACTAGGAGCTCATGAATCACTCCATACCATGTGGGTAGTCTTTTAATGCCTTCGTCACGACTTCAACCGCATTGGCCAACAAACATTTTGTTGTTGTTTTGCACTTGAAATTCATTTGATCTGATTTCAAATGAAAAGTAGGTGGTGGGGCATCCAGAACCTACAAATGAATTAGATTGCTTATTTGTTAAATTAACAAAATAGACAAAACATTTATTTTTGTTAACTTTAACTACATAAATCTAATAAATAGAAGAAAATAAAAAATACTAACTGGTGTTACAAGGCTCGTGATTGCGATGGCATGTTGTCATTTGGTTGTGGCGGAGTCCTGCTTACTGTTTCGGAGTCATTTTCCGACTCCATCTCTGATGGCTCTAAATATCTCCGCCATTGGGCAGGGTGAGGAGAGGATGCCAGTGAACTATGGCCCCGTGTCATAGCTAGAAATGATCCCAAATTCAGATAAGATAAGGAACTCGTAGGTTTCCCTGATTTTGCACCATGAAGATAAATCAATCACCCTCATCGACAAAGAAAGTCTGAGAATAATTTTGAACTAAATAGATACAAATGCATATCTTAGTACATATCTTATAAATATTTGTATCGATACTGCAGATATAGTTATTGTACACTAATAGTTTGTTTGGTTCTCAGGTGTGAATTTAAAGTTTTCATCTCACTTTTTGTCTTTCTAAAAAGTCAACAAAAATTATAAATTATTTTTTAAAAGTTAACTTCAACCTAAAAATTATATCTCAAACCCATGTTCCAAATTCATGCTAATTTCATGTAAATATAAATGACGACCTTCTTTTTTTATTTTTATTTTTATTTTTATTTTTATTTTTGGGGGAAGCTTTTGTGTTTGATACCAACTTATACATATGAACCATAAATATTAGTTAGTACATATTACAATATTTTTGCCAATCTTAGACCAAGCCAACATATATGATATATATATAGTATAAGAACAAAAAGTTTGTGCTCGAAATTAGTCCATGTTTTTATTTCGAAAGAAATCTAATTAGTTAGCATTTTTGGGGTGAAAACTGCAACTCAAGATCCTTCGAAAACACCTCTCATCAATGTTGCTAGATTAGGACCACGTACGTGTACCCTATGGCCCACGGTATATGTATATAATACATATATATATATTAATTTGATACATTTTTTTGGCAAAAATTATGGTAATTAGTACATATATTGATCAAATCAATTTGATACAAATGCATATAAGAATGAGATGGAACAAAAACATGCATAATTATGCTGCAAAATTATTCGGGGCGTCGGCGGCAAGCGGTTAGGCTGGCAGTAGGGGGGAGAGAGAGACAGAATGCGAAGAGTGATTTGTTTGGTTTTGCAAAGTGCAAACAACAATGTTTTCTTACACTTGAAAAATGTCAACACTGGAAACGATAACGACAATTTAAGTATGAAGTTCTTAAAACGACAATTTGCATAGAAACAACAATATCATTTTAACAATGGCATTGTGACAAACGATGATATATTTGAAACATACACATTGTTACTAGTCTTTTAAGCATGCCAACAAAGATACAAGGAGTATTCTTATCTATTTTTTAAATTTTAAAATCGTTCTTACTTTTCATCTTAAACTTTCAAAAACTCTCACTGTCCCTTAAACTTTGAATTAGTCTCATTTAACTTCATTTTACTCGTATTGTTGTTAAAAACAGATATAAAGAAAATAGTCTTACAATTTCTTCTGTTAGAATTTCTATTAAAAACAAACAAAAAAAGATTGTGTGACCACACTTAACTCTTTTTTTTAGTCTATTTTTAACAAAAATTCTAATTAAAAGGTTAATTAGGAATAGGATTAATTCAAAGTTCAGAAATAAAGTGTGAATTTTTAAAATCTAGGGAACAAAATGAGAATGACCCTAAAGTTAAATGACCATAAATGAGAATACCAAGATATAACAACCTTTCAAGAGGTTCCAACCTTATAACATGCTATGTTTGATAGTAGAAATCAGTCAACTGAAAACATCCTCACAAGGTTGCACTCAAGATTTACTCTCCCGTGAATTCAAGCAAGAAAATGATGAACACAGTGAAGATTTATAGAGGTTCGTCTTAATAGAGACTACGTCCTCTCTGTATCCGAGGGAATTTTCACTTTATTATGGAAAGTGTACAAGTGTTTTTTCTTAGGAAGAGAATCATGTCCTTTGATGAGACTTCAATACATTAAATACCTCTGTCCGTTTCTACAAAATGGTTACTCTCCCCTAAACCTTAACCGGTTAACCCTCCTTTGACATGTGTTATTAGCCATCCCCACGTCTTGGTACACCAACTGCTACTCAATGATGGTTCTCCCAGATATCTCGGAGTGGTGGATGACAGTTAACTTATTGGAGAGTGTTTACCACTCTTTGTCGACTCAATTTTTAGTGAGGCTAGTTGTTGGGATTTTGACCATCACGTTGAGTTCTAACGCTTTATGTGATCACTCAACGTATATTGATAACTGGCTCTAGATGAAGTCCTCAACATTCACCTGGTCACCTATATAACTTACTGACGTCGAGGTGAATATCACCTTGACGCTGGTGCAACACTATGCATGCATATCTAAACTATTCACAAATAAATTTACTAGGGTTAATCCATTTTTAAGAAGTCCTTTCTCGAATTTTAAAATGTCCGAGTATAAGTCCACGATTTATCATGTTGTCCTGAGTTAAGCATTTCATCCCTTCAAATGTTAAAATCTCAACAAAACATGAGGAATATATGTGATTTAGAACGAGTTCATTTTACAGCCTTACTTCTTAAAAAACAACTGTTGAAAAGCAACTTATGCCTTTTACAATCGATATTTTACAGTCAGATCAACAAAAAAATTAATTTGACACAACTTGGTAGATTGAAGACTCTTACTAAGACGTTTTTAAATGGAATTACCCATTTTATCCCTTTTAATTAACTGGTCCATCTACAAGAAAAATCAAAACAAAACAAAAACCATAATTACTATGCCAAATGAAAATACTGGACGTTTGATATAACTTTTACTTTTACTTCTAGCCAGTAGAAGAAGAGAAGTAAAAGTTGTGACTTCTTAATAAGTGATTAGAACCAAAGAGCTTTTAAGGTTAAAATGATTTCTAAAGTAATCTAATAAATACTAAAAATGTTAAATGAAATTTATAATATCTAATTTAAATTTTGTTATAAGTTTTAAAATCTATTTAGAAGAGCTTTTGTCAGAAGTCATATTTTTTAACTTTGACAGAAAACACTTCGAGAAATTGAAAGCTCTTCTAACATATCATACAAATACTTCCAGAAATTACTTTTGAACCTAAGAAGCCAAAAGCAGCTTCTAAAAAACTCTGCCAAACAGACCCTAAAGCACAATAGTGTGATTTTATGTAACTAGAATTGACGCGTCTAACACTACTGACGTAGAATGGAATTGCTTGTTCCAAAAGGACAAATGTGTATACAACAAAACACCAATAAAAAATTTTATAAAAGAAATACCAATTAAATACTAACTAGCAGAATGTAAATATTGGTTCTCTTAAATGTATGCTTTCATCAGGTTGGAGTGCTTGTCGAGTACATGAATTTCTACTTGAAGAGTTTTAAAAGTGAATTGCAAGCAAAATAGCAAAATGGGATTCAAAATAGTTAAAAATAAAAAATAAAAACGAAAAACGAAAAAAACAAAACAAAACAAAAACAAAAACAAAAAACAAAAAAAATAAAAAATAAAAACCCCATTAAACTTCAAATTAGAAGACACAATAAGAGGAAATTACGTGAATAGAAAACATTTTAATGAATCCATTCAATGAAGAATAATGATCATAGTTTGAAACAAATTAGCAGTCAAGCTGTAATTAGAGAATTGAAAAATTAGAGGTTCAAAAATTAAATGATGTGAATTGAAGTAAAGTGAAGAGGCTTAATGGTAAGCCTGTTATTCTATTCGAACTATCTTGCGGTTCATGTATCTAAACCTGCAAATCTCGTCGAAGAAATCATCTGCACTGCTATGACTGCTCTTCATCTGAAGAATTTTTATTACCATCGTCTTTAGATTCTTCCCGTACTTTAGAAAAGACTCTAGTGTGCTCATTTTCTGTTCAGCATTCAACGGTGATCTGACCGTGATGACTACCTCCTCCAGGCACGGAATTACAAACCCCTTATCAACCTGCAATGAAGAAGCCTTCCACTTAGTACCAAAACCTCAAAAAGTGTCAAAACTTGAATGGAAAATAACATATATCAATCGTATCTACTAACATTTTTCAAGCTGTTCTTCTGACAAAGAGCTGCAAACATGGCTCCATGGATGTCAAACTTCTGCAGCTTGGGATGGCTGTTAAAGAAATCAACGAAATCAATTTCTGGAAACGGCTGAAGGGCCTCGAAATCGCCAGTGAATTCAACTTTCATGTAAAGGTGCTTCACGTCACTCGCCCATTGAAGCATATTGCATATTGCGTCCCAACACCACTGCACTCCTCTAATGGATAAGAACTCGAGAGCCATGAGTTTTCCGAAATCAACCATGTAGACTCTCCCTGAAAGACGCCAAAAACCCAAAAATGAAAACCGTACTGGAAAAGACAAACAAGAATCGAAAGAGAAAAAGACATTCACACAGTACTATTACGACGGAGTTACTAATTAACTTCTGCTTCTAAATTACCTGCATTATTGGCAATTGCAAGACTCCTCAAGTGCTTAGTTTCGCGAACCCGGATCCAACTACAACCTTGAACCTCTAGGACCTCGATTTTCGGAGAATTCATGGAAAAAGTGCAGTTGCCCACACCATAAAAATCAAGCTTACATTGCTCCAGATTTGGCAAATCCACAGAAATGGATCTCACTCCTTCACAACCAAGCAGCAACAAGTTGGTCAAATTAGGACATGCGCGTAGCAGCACCGACAATGCGGGATCCTCCAATCTTGCCCCAACAATTTCAAGGTTCTGGAGTTTCTCGAAACCATCCCACTTGGGGGACTGGGTCATTAAGACACCCCAAAGTTTTAGAGATTCCAAATTCTTAGCCGCATTAATACAATCTAATTTAGAGGGACTCTCGCGACAGCCTTGCAGTTCACTAAGGTTGTCCATTCGAAGCTCAAGATGCCTAAGGGAGGACCCTACAATTGACAGCCATGAAGAGAGACCTGCACCCGAGAATGGACTATAGACGACAAGCTCTTCTAACTTTTCAATGAAAGAAACCATCCTCAAAATGATTTCATCACCGTTGTCACTGCCCGCATAATTGTCAAACGAATTGCGAGGGAAGTAGAGGCTCCTAATAAATGGCATGGAGTCCTTCCATCGCTTGGATACACAATTACAAACCGCCACATCGCGGGCATTATTCATGTGTGACAATATGTATTGTACAATAGCATCCGGGAGCGACTCCATTCTGTGAGGACATCAAACGAACAGTTAGCGCTCGTTACCGGATTGGTCAAACAGAAACATGTGAAAGGGAAATACATCAATGGGCAAGGAAAAGTTTTGACAGTTACAACTTCTCTCGACAAAAAAAATCAAATGGGTTGCAGTCATTACCAAAGTAATCAATTGAACTCGAGTGAAGGAAATTTTCCAACAAGCAAAGAAATTCTGCGTACTTTTTTTTTTTTTTTACAGTTACTATTAAGATAGTACCTCAGATTCGAAATCTAAGCTCAATTTTATTTTATTTTTTAAATCGAGCATTAAAGTCGTTGAAGTTCAGAAGCCAAATAGAAAATATTGCATTAATGCGAACAACATATTGGAAAATCAAAAAAAGAAGAAGAAATCCCAGCTCATTATTCATAACAAGTTTATCATTTTCCTAGAAAGATTCATAGCTAAAATGAATCGCAGGGCCAAGAAAATTAGGAGAAAAAGAAAACCCATCTTGAAAATTAGATAGTTTCTAGTCATAGATTGAGAAAATCCCTGATGCAAACACAAAAGTAATGAAAATTTGCACAAGAAAGGAAAACTAAAAATGAACGAAATGTAAATCTATAAGAGTTGACCAGACAGAAATGATTGAGAGGAAACGAGAAAGAGCTTACAGATGCAAATTTGAATGAACTTGGGGCTCCGATAGAGAAATTTTTCTGTCAAAATGTGAGAGACACATTTCAGATTTGTATGTGTGTGTGTGTGTGTGTGTGTATGTATATATATCTAAACACGAAAGAGAAAAGAGAGTTTTTGGCTTCGGGAGTTGGAGGCTCAATTTCAAAATTCAAAAATCTCAAGACGGACTCTAGTTGTTGTTGTTGTTTTTTTTTTTCTTTTTTCTTTTTTTGGTATTATTCTCTTATTAAATATTTCTTTTTTAATATTTCAATTTTGTGTTTTTTAACTTTGCGGCATTAGAGTGTAGAAAGCAAAAAACCGGCCCGCTTCGTTTCAAAATTTTGAAATTTCGACCGTTCGAAAAAACATTTGCAAATTTTGGGTGCGGAAAACGATGTGGTGTGCTTCTCTGCGGTCGTGCTTATTTAAATCCGTTTAAAGCAAGACACGTGTCTTTTAACGAATTGCTATTTGGTCAATCTACGTCCTTTTGTGGTATTAGATTGGGATTGATTGGTGAAACGTCGTATGGGTAAAACACACACCAACACTTCTTCAATTTCTACTTTGAGCAGCAGGCAGTGGCTGACTCACAGTCACATGTTAATTACGTGTATCTTATTTTTATTTAGCCTCTGTTTGATAAGTTAGTTGAAGATGAAATTTTTAAGTTGGAGTTGATTGACTTTTTAAAAATTAGTTATAATTTTTATTGACTTTTCAGAAAAAGACAAAAACCGAGATGAAAAATTTGAGTTTGAGATGAAACATCAAACGTAGCATTAAAAAGTTTTACTTTATATCTTGAATTTTTATACTTTTATATCATGAGTAATTGGTCCAAATAGTCTCTGAAAACTCAATGAACGATTATGTGAGAGCGCATTTTGTGCTTTTTGAAGGAAAATAGACGAAAATACCCTTATTTATACTTTTTTTTTTTTAAAGAGAGACCTCTCTCTCTCTTTCCCCTCCTTTCCCTCCCTCCCACTCCCTAACCCCCCAGATCGGACACCGACGCCGCAATCGGAGGCTGTCTCCCTCTCTCCCTCCTTCCCCCTCTAACACCCCTCCACCCCCACGCGAACCCCTTGCCCCCGCGCGATTTGGGTTTTTCCGCCCCCTTCTGGCTGTCGCGATCTGGATTTCAAGCCCCCCAGCACTATCTGAGTTTTGCCCCCCCCCCCCCCCCCCACATCATCTCCCTCCCTCCTTCCTCTCTTTCTCCTTTCCCCCCATGCGACGCCGCAATCTGGGTTTCGGACCCCCCCGCGTGATCTGAGTTTTGGCTCCCTGCAGCGATGTCTGTCCCCCCCACGTGATCTGACTTTTTGCTCCCTGCTGCGATGTCAGTCCCCCCCTCGCATCGTCATCTTCCTCCCTCCTTTCCTCCTCTCCCCCCCCCCCTCCAGCACCGCCACCGCCACCGCCGTGTGTTTCGGCCCTCCCTTCCTCTCTCCCTCCCCCCCCCCCCCCCCACAACCTTTTTCTCCATTGCGGCCCCCTCCCCAATTGATAGGGTTTTCAAAAATAGAGAGAAGGAGGAGAGAGAAAAATATTATTTTTATTTTATTTTGTTAAATTAATTATTATTAAATTACTAAAACACCATCACAAATTAGATTATATGTATTGCACATGACTTATTCCGTTAAAAACTTAATGGTTTTGGACGGAAATTACTGAAATGACCAAAAAATATAAGTTCAAGGTTATCTCGGCAAAAAAAAAAAAAAGAACAGAGATCAAACCGTCACTTTTGAAAGAGTTCAAGGACTATTTGGGCCAGTTACTCGTATACCATTAAATTATGTTTAATATACAAATTTATATCATTTCTCGGTCAATATTTAACTTTGATCTTAAAATATCCGAATTACTCTTAAAAAGAAAACTAAAACTATTATTCACATTTTTTAACCCTCCATTTTGTTTTTTTATCTAAAAGTATATTGTACCTTATTATTAAATTATATTTAATACATAAATTTATACATGTTCTCAGTCAACATTTAAGTTTTGTTTCGATCGAGTATCCATTTGTGGAAAGAAAAATTTTCTTGTTTAAAATGAGAAGTCTTTTCATTATAAAAATAAGATGGTATTTGGATGTGTAAAATTTTTTTTTCTTGAAAATAAAAAAGTTGTGTGTATTGTGAGAAGATTTTAAAAAGATTCTTTTCTTTTTCCAAAAGGTTACTGTACAAAATAAGTTTGAAAATGAGATAGTTTTTTTTTTTCAAAATGAGAAAATAATTTTAAAAAAAAGTTAGGAAAAACACTCTTTTTACAAAAAATTTTCAATTTCCAAAATTGGATTTGTCATCCAAATAAGGGGTTAATTTTTACATTAAAAATATCTAAAATTTCCTTGAAATAAATAATAATAATGCAAGTAAGTTCTTATTTAAACTAAAAGTTAAATAATGGAGCTGAGGCGTGGTTGGAAAGGCTGGTGGCGGTTTGGGTGGGAAAGGATCGGGGATTATAAGGGGTGTGGTTGAGAAGTTTGAATTTTTTATTAAAAAAATTTAAAATTTTGGTTTTATTATAATATTTTTTTTAATGGTATTTTGGATATTTTTAGGTCAAAATAAGTGCTGATCGATTAAAAAAAAACATTGGTTCATATATTAAATGCATGGCTTTAAATATAAGGTATAATTTCTAAATAAAAACGAAAATACAAAGTATAGAAATATAAATAATCTAAATCAGTGCACAAATAAGCAAAAATCTTAAAGTTAAAATAAGAATTATTAACAATAAAAATTCTAAGATCGCTTGATAATTAAATTTTTATTCAACATTTTAAAACAATTAAGATGGATTTCATTAATTTTTTATATTCAAAGGTGTTGCACCATAATTTTACTGTAAAAATATATATATATAAATATATTTACATAACTAAATTGTCGTTTATTTAATGGTCTCACAATAATCAAATGATATAATTAATTCTATACAATGTTTGCAATTAGAGAATGCTCTCTCGGCACTTGCTTTACAGGATTACTGCTAGTGTCGTAAAAAATGTAATTATAACATGTGGCACTCCTATTCCATGCACAAGGAGTGGGTGTAAATCATTAAGGGTAGGGAGGTCATTTTCCCCTTTGCCATACTTAAACCTAGGGCTATAAATAGACCATTAGAGGCGTCTCCTAGGTCAGATTTTTTTAGCCACCATCTAGGGTTCCCCTTCTTTCCCTTCTAGAGAAAAGGAATCTACAACTATTAAAGATTGGACGGGGAAAACTAATAAACTTTGAGTTTAATTGGTGCATAGTGCCCACATATCTGACTTTTCTAATGAGATGAGAATAATGTGGTAGGTTGAAGGTTGAGAGACTACCGCGTTACGATGATTGTTCGTTATGAGAAAGAACAAAGGACATATTTGATTATCGATACAGATAGGTGATTTATATATTTTAGTCATTATTTAATCTTATTAATTATTTTGTCAACAAATAAGTGAGATCATGTGTTATGGTTTAACACTTTTTAGAATCATTTCGCTGCATTCTCTGTTATAACCTTGTATATCTCAAATTCAATAGTCTCCAAAAGCTCTAAAATGTCACATTCTGTCTAAAACTATGTTTCGAAGTCAATTAAATATTATTAGTTTAAATGTTTTAAAAGGAATGTCGACGTGGATTCCAATGTAATTCTCGAACAAGGAATGTTAGCTCTAGAGAAAGATGAAACCCTTTTGAAACGGTTCGAAACACCTTCTTACTAACCCCAGAGATAACTTATAATGACGATCCTATTATATCCAACTTTGCTCTTACTCTTCCAATGACTGATTACCGATAGTAGCTCCTCATAACATCCCAATCATGACCAGAAATACCCAGTTAATATAAGATCCTTCCTCAGCGAAATCAACCAAGCTTTCTTGGCATTAGTCGGTAGAGAAGGAAAAGATATAACTCCAAGAGAATAGTCGACACTTACAATATGTGTTTGGTGGGATAAAGACGAGCACTTTTTATTCTTAATAAGATTATAATAGATGTCTATTTTAAGATGGGACGATAATTTATCTTGACCGTCAAAAGGAGATATTTAAATAGAAATATAGATATAGACCTAATGATAGATATATGTTTAACTAGACCTAAATTATTATTTATTTATCTTATAATTTCAGTTGAATAAATCGATTAACTTTGATGATCATTTATGTAACGATCTCAATTTAGAAGTGGATATATGATTCCTTATTTGCAACTTATGTCTTTCGATAGCACATAATTTATCCTATCTCAATTTAAATTGATCTTCTATCTTTCAACAGAATAATTATCTCACATTTAAATTTATTTCAAACTTATAAACTGATATTAATTTCGTAATAGTTAATTAATTCACAATAATTTTTTCTAAAATTAATACTTATCCAATAACTAATTAAGTCATTCTGAAAAGTCTCATGGTATGTGCCAATTCCGGAGAAAATAACAAAATAATTGCTTGAGAATGAGAACGGGAAGGAAGGAGGATGGGAGTTTAGAGAATGCAAAGAAAATAAAGATGTTGGAGAGAATTATGCGTAATTAATGTAAAATGAGATGCTTCATGGGAATTTTTTTTTTTTTTTTTTTTTAATGGATGCTTCATGGGATACTTGCTATTCAAACATGGGTTGATAATTGCTCCATGTTTCTTGATTTGATGAAGATTCTATCTTAAATTTCAAATGGATTTATTTATCGTCTTCTACTTGACTTTCCTTTTTTAACGCACTTGTTAAGATCATGAAAACTCTTAATTGATGATGTTTATCCTTGATTTTTTTTGATAGAACATTTGGGAAATCATCCTTCTATAAAATTTTTGTCTTTGGATTAATCTACTTGGGACTCGATTTTATGTTGACTGGGCACTTGATATGATTTTTAGAAGGTGTCAACTCGAGAGCAGCCTAGGTTTTGCTTTGTAACCTCTCAAAAACATATGTTGACATGCATACACTAGTACAAAAAGAGGATGCCACGACCGTTTTTAACCGTTGTAGTATCTTTTTCACGACGATTTTCTAACCGTCGTGGATCCAGAGTCGTGGAATTTATTTGGATTCCACGACGGTTTTTTAACCGTCGTGAAATAGACAAAATTGGTGCCAAATGATAGGTAATAGTAACTTTTCATGACGGTTTTTTCAAAAAAATGATCGTGGAAAGTTATCCTACCACGACGGTTTTCTAAAAAAACCGTCGTGGAATGGTCATCTATCATGACGGTTTTTTCAAAAAACGGTCGTGGTGACCTACCACGACCATTTTTTGAAAAAACCGTCGTGGTAGGTCATTCCACGAAAATTTGTTTTTACCCAATTCATGCGATTTCCCATGGGTGGTAAATACCATGTGTTATCCATTGTACAACCCAGATTAAAATAATAGATAATCTTTAATTGATTTTGTGTTACAATGTACAACAATTATTACAAAAACATACACTACATTACAAAACCTAATCCTCACCCAGACAATTTAAATCAATCTAAAACTCAAAGCGAACCCAAACACATAAAAAATCACACAATCTAATCAAACTGGCATTTTGTCGAATATGTAATATACAAAAATATCACAAATACATTCAAAACTTTTTCAAGAAAATAATCACCCAATTTCACAAACACAGTCAACAATAACCCAAAATCACATTTACAATCAACTAAATGAACTTCCATAATATGTGTGGTGCAAGAGAGAGCAAGAGAGAGAGAGACTTACCAAGTACACGGCCGTGGGTGTGGTCGGCTCGTAGCGGGGTAGTCGGTGGAGGATGGGTTTCAAGGAAGAGATTGGAGGGAGGAGTTACGGTGGCGAGTAGAGGCGATAAGGAGAGGGAGAGGCGCGAGAGAGAATTAGTGATGGAGTCGCGGTCGGCGGAGATGAGAGGTGACAGAGAAAGGAAGAGGCCCGAGAGAGAATGGAGGCAAGGTAGGAGAGAAAATGGAAGGAGGGGTCACGACAGAGGAGATGGGTTTCGAATGAGAGTTTGGAGAGACGAGAGTGAAAGAGGCGCGAGAATGAAAATGTGGAGGGAATGAGGGTTTTTTTTTTATAAATGGTGGATTCAAGCTACATTTAGGAAAAAAAAAAATTTAAAATACACCACATACCACGACAGTTTTTGACAAAAACCGTCATGGAATGTCGTAGTTTTTTATTTATTTATTTTTTTAAAAAAAAAGTGACGGATTCATGCGAAATTTTGAAAAAATAATTTTTTTTTAAATGCAAGACATACCACGATGGTTTCCAAAAACCGTCGTGGAAGCTTGTACTTCCACGACCGTTTTCAAAAACCGTCGTGGAAGCGCTTGGTAACCACGATGGTTTCGGAAACCTTATTCCGCGTTGTGTTTTTGGCGTACTTTCCACGACCGTTTTTAAAAAACGATCGTAGAATCTGCATTTTGTAGTAGTGATATAAGATGAAAACGGGGTACAAAACATGCTATTTAGGAGATTGAATGGGTAGGTTTGGCGGGTGACGGGGTGGGCGGTTGGCGGTTGGCGGTTTGGAAGATAAGAAAATCTCTTAAATCCCATAGCGGGTTAGGCTGTTTGAAGGCGGGTGAGGGTGGGTGGTTTTACTAGTTTGGCGGATGGGTAGAGATTTTTAAAGACAATTTCAAATAATTATTTCTAATAAACGAATTGCTTCAAACAAATAAAAAAGGACCCAACTACATTTTATCAAATTAAAAGCATATGCAATATTTATTCATCTTTCACCAACTTTTTTTTTTATTTGTAAATTCTAATCAGTTTTTTGTTAGGACATGCGTAAGCAAAGGATGACTTATGAACAATTTAATGTCCCAACCAATGGACTAGAAGATGCTAAAGAGTTACAATTCGAAAGGTTGAAATAAATTAAACTAATAATATATATTTACTTCTTAATTATAGAAAGAAAGAGAATTAAAACCAATGAACCAAAAAATGAAAATCAATACCTTTAGCATCATGAATTGGTGAAGTTTCAAGAAATATAGTGAAAACAATAAAAATCTTAACTCTAAATTTTCACCTCACTCCAAAAAATATTGTATATCATAATTATTAGAGAGTAAAAATAAGTAAAACTAGGCATTTTTAATGTAAAAAAATAAAAAATAAAATAAGTGGGTAGGCGGGTTCTACCCATAAACCAAATTCAAACTCGCGACCAGCTACTAAAAAGGTGAGTGAGTTCAAAACCTACCCAAATAGATGCCAACGATGACGTGGGCCCGATTAAGTGGGCGGGTCGGTGCGAGTACAGTTAGTTTGGATGAGTTAACGGGTTATGCACAGCTCATTGCTACTAAAGATTCTCCATAGTCATTACAACTAAACCAAACTAAAAAAACGAGAGTTAAAAAAAAAAAATTTAAAAGTTACTATTTAACTATATGGTTACGAAATAAAAAGGGTTATTAGTGGGTGGAAAAGAAGAACAAAAAAACTATTTAAGTATAGGGACTTTTTTTTTTGAAATAAAAAAATGTACGTAAGAAGTACTAATTTAAATTTAAAATTTTATGATTAATAATTGGGTTAATTTCATTAATAGCATCTGTAGAAATTTTATTATTAAAAATAATATCATTTTTTTTTCCCTTCATTACTAGCACTTAATATGGGGCCCAGCAACATTAATGTATATCAAATTACGGGTTTACCCTCATCTCCTACAAGCTCAAATATCCCTCTCCCTCGCATGGCCCAAAAAATTTTTTCAAACCAACATCTACAGTATTTTAGAGAGAGAAAACTGAAATCTAGAGAGAGAAAGAGTTGCCACCCACTGGAATCTTATTTTTTTTTCACTTTTCCACCTAGCCCCCCACTCATTTTGAAACCCAAATCTTCATATAATAGAGAGAAACCTCCATCTAAAGAAAGAAACTTCCATTTATAGAGAGAAACTCTCACCGTCAGAAAAAAAAAAATTTAACACTTATATTTAACAAACAAAAAATAAACAAAATCTAATATTTTTGGTCATATTTGAGTAAAAAACATTCCTGTTGTGGACCTATGTCTAAAAAAAAATTTTAAAAACAAAAATCTAATATTTTTGACCATTTTCCAGTAAAGGTCATAACCGTTATGACCGGGTGGTCATAACCGTTATGACCACTGGCATATTAGACTAACGGTCATAACCGTTATGACCGGGTGGTCATAACCGTTATGACCGCTAGCATATTAGACTAACGGTCATAACCGTTATGACCGCTGGCATATTAGACTATCGGTCATTATGGTTATGACCGGGTGGTCATAACCGTTATGACCGCTAGCATAATAGACTAACGGTCATAACGGTTATGACCGGGTGGTCATAACCGTTATGACCGGGTGGTCATAACCGTTATGACCGCTAGCATATTAGACTAACGGTCATAACCGTTATGACCGGGTGGTCATAACCGTTATGACCTCTAGCATATTAGACTAACGGTCATAACGGTTATGACCGGGTGGTCATAACCGTTATGACCGCTAGCATATTAGACTAACGGTCATAACCGTTATGACCGGGTGGTCATAACCGTTATGACCACTAGCATAATAGACTAACGGTCATAACGGTTATGACCGGGTGGTCATAACCGTTATGACCTCTAGCATATTAGACTAACGGTCATAACGGTTATGACCGGGTGGTCATAACCGTTATGACCGCTAGCATATTAGACTAACGGTCATAACGGTTATGACCGGGTGGTCATAACCGTTATGACCGCTAGCATATTAGACTAACGGTCATAACGATTATGACCGGGTGGTCATAACCGTTATGACCACTAGCATATTAGACTATCGGTTATGACCGGGTGGTCATAACCGTTATGACCACTAGCATAATAGACTAACGGTCATTATGGTTATGACCTTTACTGAAAAATGACCAAAAATGTTAGATTTTTGTTTTTAAAATTTTTTTTTAGACATAGGTCCATAAAAGGAATGACTTTTATTCAAAAATGACCAACAATATTAGATTTTGTTTGATTTTTTTTTGTTAAATGGAAGTGTTAAATTTTTTTTTTCCGACTGTGAGAGTTTCTCTCTCTAAATGGAAGTTTCTTTTTTTAGATGGAAGTTTCTCTCTATTATATGAAGATTTGGGTTTCAAAATGGGTGGGGGGCTAGACGGAAAAGTGAAAAAAAAATAAGATTCCGGTGGGTGGCAACTCTTTCTCTCTCTAGATTTCAGTTTTCTCTCTCTAAAAAACTGTAGATGTTGGTTTGAAAAATTTTTTTGAGCCATGCGAGGGAGAGGGATATTTGAGCTTGTAGGAGATGAGGGTAAACCTGTAATTTGATATACATTAAATGCTGTTGGGTCCCACATATCATAGACTTTGATGATGTGGCAGTGCTAGTAATGAAGGAAAAAAAAAGTAATACTATTTTTAATAATAAAATATCTACAAGTGCTATTAATGAAATTAACCCTTAATAATTTCAACTTGTTTGCCTGTCTTATGATTGAGAGGTGTTAGTAGACCATTCTTAGCTTGTGTTTGATTCATCAGTTAGAGATGAAAATTTTAAATTGGAGTTAATTGACCTTTCAAAAACTAGTTATAAATTTTATTAACTTTAAAAATAAAAAATAAAAATTGATATGAAAAAGTACAGTTTCGTTTGAGTTAAACATAAATGCCAAACAAAACCTTTGAGAAAATTATGCATAATTGATGGACAATGAAATGCTTCATGTGGATGAGATACTTGCCATCTATATGGATCATGTTTACTAATTTGACAAGATTCTATCTTGTGTTTCAAATGGAGTTATCTTATCATTTTCTATTTGACTTTCCTTTTGAACGCAAGATGATGGAAACACCTTATTATAAATGTTTTGGGAATCATCTTTAATAAAAACTTTGGACCCGTTAGGAATCATTTTCTACTGTTTTTAAAAATGTTTCTGCACATCTTTTGAGGAGCAAAAATGAAAACGGTTCCTAAACAATGTTTTTTCAGTAAATGTTTTGAAAACAAAAACAAAAATAAAAAATAATGATAATGATTTTTGTGGAGGAAATAAAAACATGTTAAAAGTGTTTTCCCGTTTTCGTTTTTATTTATATAACTAAACAATGGTTTTTGTAAAATACCCAAACGTAAATTACTTTTTTCTTATACTAAAATCAATATCTCTAAAAATATAATCAAATACAGTTTATAAATGATCTCAACATCATTATCAAAATATTTTTATTTCTATTTTTATATTAGAAACAAAATCATTTTCAAAACAAATAAAACCAATATCAAACGGACCCTTTATCTTTGAGTTAATCTACCTAGTTTTTGATTTTATATCGACTGGGGATTCATTATAATTCGGAAGGTGTGAGTTCGAGAATAGCTTCAGTTTTGTTTCGTAAAGCTCTAAAAAACGTGTACTGACACGTATAAGATGAAAGAGGGATACAAAACGTACTTAAAGGATCCGTTTGATAAATGAGTTTGAGTTGGAAATTTTATTGTAATTTTTGTTGACTTTTCAGAAAAGATAAAAAACTTTTTCAGAAAAAACAAAAACTTTTTCAGAAAAAGATAAAAATTAAGATTAAAAATTTTAATTTGAGATTGAATGTCAAACGGAGCAAAAGATTCTTCATAATAATTAGCAACTAAACCAAACTAGAAATACATAAGAACAAAAATATAAATAATAAAAAACTTAAAAGATAGAGAAAGGGAGACGAAAGAGTGGTCCATGGGGCATAATTTGAAATTCAAATTTATCTTTTCCCTTTGCCTTTTTCTTTTTCTTTTTATTTTTTTTCGCCTTTGCTTCTCCTCAACGTTCGGTAGCCTACAAAATAATTAACAAATAATTTTTTAGAGGGTAAAATAATAACAATAATAATAAAAGAAAGGGAAAAGGAATAGAATAAACCCATGAGTGCGAGTATCTGGCTGACAGAGTTTTGAGAGAGAGAGAGAGAGAGAGAGAGAGAGAGAGAATTAGTGAAAGAGTGGAAAAGGGGTTGTTGTCCACCATGAACTACACTTGTCTTTAGTTTCGTCCTCGTCTCATTGAGCCTTTCGTGTTAGTCTCTCTACTTTGGCAGAGAGAATTCTAATTCTAGAGAGACAGAGACAGAGAGAGAGAGAGAGATTCCAGATGCTCTGCAAATGGGGAAAATCGAAGAGCAAAGTCTGCATCAACAGCAGAGCAATGATGATGAAGCTGAGAATCGAGATTCTTCGGGACTTCTCTGTCAGGGATGTTCGATGGTTCTCTCCAGAATCGCCCAGGATTTCAGCCTCCGATGCGTCGTCGTTTTGCTTCTGAGCTTGTCCATGTTTGTCTCTGGAATCTTCTGGATCCTTCCCTATGGCCCAACCTTGTCCGGTTTCGATGCGGGACAAGCAATTAAGCTAATTGGTATTTCTCTCTTCCCCTTCAAATTTCTTATCATTTCTTTTCTTTTTTTCCCAACACTTTATTTTTCTGTTATTTTGAGTTAATGGGTATGTGGTATTTTTTGCATTTTTGGGGTCTTTGAAGAAGAATTTTTGAGTTTTGAGCTTATGGGTTTTGGTGTTTGACCTTGTAGCTAATGCAATTTAAGGGAATTTGCTGATGGTGTTTTTCTGTTATTAAGCCTAGTAATTATGGATTCTCTTGTTGTTGTTGTTGTTGTTATTTATTTATTTATTTTATGCTTCAAGAAGATCAGCCTTGCGTCTTGTTGTACGATACTTGGCTCTTTTGTCACACACACACACACACACACACACATATATATTTATATTTGTGTGTGTATCATCTTTGCTTGGTTTTGCAGTGTTGTTCTAAGATTGTGTCTTTGTTTAATGTTCTCGGCACTTTTGTTAAGCTTGAAACTTAGTGATGCAGGAGTATACTTGAACTTAGGTGCCTTGGGCCTCGAAGAAAGTGCCTAAGCCCGTCTGTTGGGTGCGCCAACAGACACGGATTCGTAAGGGACTCCTTGAAGTAAGGGCCCAAACGGATAGTGCTTTGGGTGGATTTCTTGAGTCTGTGGTTGGTGTTTAAAGGAGTTGATTGCGTTTTTCCCATCGGTTGTAACTTTTTGAAGGAATGGTTGTGTCACTCCTTCATCACTTATTTTGGCTCTGAAGCTGTATTTGTAGGTATCAATTTAGCTTTTATGCCTCGTTGTGTTGAGGTTTATGAAACTCTATTTCTTGCGGTATTTGACTTACATATGGAGTCCGATTTGCGGGTTCTGTAGAGACTTCTTTTATCAGTTGTACGACTATTTATTTAGACACTGTTCCTTTCAGGGTCATTTTTTTCTCTCCCCAATATCTGTTGAAATGTTTGCTAACTGGGTTTTGATTCGTGGCTTTTGTTTATGTGATATAAGATATGTGAAATTGCATGCAATTGGCAGGCTCGTTTCTTGGTTTTGACGCTGCATTTCTGTAGAAAATAGCTTAATGTCTGCTTTCATGGAGGAAGTTACTCTTTTTGAATTTGTTAGTAATATGGTAACTTCTTCAAATTTTCATCCAAGGAAGGGAATTTGTTTTAAGATTAATCTTGGGTCTAGATTTTCTATGAATGTTCATTCATCAAATACACCCTTCTAGTAACCAGAGTCTCGCTGGAGATGCTTTCTGTTCGTTACAATTTTTCACCGAGGAGAGGCTTTATGCTATACTAATTTTGTTTAGGGCATTTGATACTTAGTGAAAACATCTAGATACTTAGTGAATGGAATCAATTATTTCTTTTGGCATTTGAAATGGTTATCCATGTGTCAGAATGTTCCTTTCATCATTTTGAAATGAACAGATTTGATGTCTTTTGATTTCCTAAATCATTTATGATTGTGCCCATTTTCTGATGTGTCCAAGGAAATATAAGTTTAACTTCAAATCTCATGTATCATAACGAGACAAACAAATAACATGACTTAAATGTAGACTGGCTGTTGTATCATCAAATTGGTTATCCCAATTTCATGTTATTCTTGATGCTATGTTAACCTGTTCTTGTGCCTATATTTAATGTCAAAAAGAATGCATGTAATGTGTTCACCTAATGAATTTGGTCTTCACATTGGCACTCTCTCTCTCTTTCTCTCTCTCTTCATTTTGAGCTTAGATCCCATCATTGGGGCATATATAAAGTTCTTTGTGGGCATTCAAAGGTTCTGCTTAGGTATATGATTTGCCAGACTGATTGGAACTATGGCTTTGAATATGAGATGGGCATAGCATCTGTGGATGACTCTTTTAACTTTGGGTGGCATAGATAAAGTTCTTTGGGTGCTTCCACTCTTATTATGATACTGATTTTCTGTGTGTTTTCAATTTTGTTAACTGGTTTCTAGTCTAGCTAAGCGTGGTTTTGACACGAGCGCTGGAATTAGATCTGCAATCTATGCATTTTTGGCTTCAGTTTTTGATTTTGTATTTTGTGTATGCCTGAGCTCCAAAGATGTATATTGATAGTTGGGGATTTGTATAGATATCAACCAATGCTTAAAATGGCTAAATCAGGAACCAAGGCGTTTTGTCTAATAATCAAGGCGACATGAAGCCTCAAATAAATTGAAAAAAATGATTATAAATTAGGGGGAAGTCATAAAAGTAACCAAAACGTAAACCTATTTATCACAAATCACGTAATAAGAAAGTGCATGAAGCCGAGAGTAGATTCTTTCATGCAAGTCTAATACTCTAATTCTCTTAAATTAGACTAAAAATAGAAATTCAGGTCTTTAGCCCTCAAAATTTAAAGTAACCCTCAATTCAAGTCTTTTATAATCATTTCTAGCCTGTACGGTTTCAGATTTCTCATATTTTACTTTGTAAACTGAAGAAGCCCAACCAGCTAGCAGCCATTTAAAGGGGCTTAAAAACCAGCTCAATGAGTCACTTGAAAATTGGGCTTAAAACTTCTATATTCAGCAAAATGGTCATTTCCAATGGAACGCCTCAACGGCCTCCAGGCTATTAAGCCTTGAGGCCTCTTATCAGAACATGGGCACTTCAGTTCGATGCGTGCCTCGAGGCCTGCAACGGCATGATTATTTTGACATAGATATCAACTGATTTTCAAATAATAGGGTCTGGTAAGATCCGAGCTTTTGAATGTTCATTTCTAGTTAGGGATTTCATAGATTTGTTTCTTCTTCTTCTTACTGCAGGGTTCGTTGAATGCCACATAATTGGTGGAAAAACTTTTCCAATTGGCCATTTCTTCTTCTTTAACATTTCAATACCTTCATTGACATTAAAATTTATTGCTGAAAAAATACTCCCTTTTTTTTTTTTTTTGGTTAGACTTGTTACTTTTGCTGCCTCATAGTATGCTTAGTGCAAGGGTCGCTTCACATTTGGTGGAACTACCTTACCAATTGAGATGCAAAGTTTAAACAGTATTTTTCTAGTGAAAGACAATTGTGTCGGGTTCAGCATTACATGCTCAAAGAACTTGTATATTTTTATTGGATGGGAATTGGATTTAACCCTTATGCTCGTAGAAGTACAGTTCCTACATCCTGCCATTTATACTCATGTATATTTTTATTTATTTTCAGCCCCTGTACAAGCATACTTCGTTTTGGAAAAGCCCGTCTCACAGCTTGTTCCTCGTATTGGAAGATTAGAATATGATATTACTGCAGAAATAGGTGTCCCTGATATGAAGGTTTTGCCTTGGAACTTTTTGGCTGTTTTGCATTGTTGTCTTAATTTCTTACAAACGGAAGAAACAACCTTGAACACTACTTTTTTTACCCATTAACAGGTGTCTGTCCTGTCAATGCATCAATTAGGTGGGTCTAACTGGACTACTGTGGTATTTGGTGCTCTGCCGGATCCGATAAATAGTCAAATAAGTCCGGTATCCTTAAGTGTTCTGCGATCATCTCTGATTGAGGTGTTTCTTCAAACAACCAACCTTACCCTAACAACGTCGACTTTTGGGCAGCCATCGGGGTTTGAGATTCTTAAGTTTCAAGGAGGGATCACTGTAATTCCCGTGCAACCTGCTCCAATCTGGCAGATACCTCAGATTTTATTTAATTTTACTCTCAGCAATTCCATTTCTGACATTTTGGATTATATTGTTGAGTTAAAAGATCAGTTGAAGTCTGGCTTGCAACTGGGACCTTATGAGGTATGCCACCTACTCAACTTTCTATCCTCACTTTAGCTACTGATTTTTTGGTCTTGGGATGGGATCCATCACCTTAAGCATTTAATTGTACTGCAAGTGCTAAATGTTTACTAAGCATTGAATTCCTTGTGTAAAATTGTAAATCTTAAACAAAAATGAAAAAGAAAGTTGTAAAAAAAGAAACAGAACTTTTAGCTTAGTTTACTGAAGGAAACAAATACAACAAAATTAGAGGCTGTCTGATTGTTCCTCGTGTTGGAGTTTTAGAGTTATTTTGATTGTTGTTAAGTTGAGTTTTGGAATTAGTCGTTTGGTTGAAAATGAATTGTTTGGAGTTAAAAAGTGTATAAACTTGAAATGTGTTCGGAAAGAAAATATCAATATGGATCTTGTTTCGTTCCCTTCAAATTCTATGCAATTTAGAAGAAAAAATCTTCTTATTTCAACTTGAAATGATTAAGTTATGGACTTTTAAAGTTTGAGTTTTTAAGTTAGAGTTGATGATGTGAATAGTGAAACTAAGTTTACTTTCGAAGAAAAAAGACAAAAAACAATTGGAATTGTTTGGTTGGAGTGAACCAACCAAACATGACCCTAGTTTTTTGGTGTATCGCAATGCGAATTAATCTTATACTTGCTAAAATAGAGGAAAGTTTAGAATAAAAAATTGGTAGTCCATTTGTTATAGTACAAGGTTCCCGACGAATTTAATCTGCCCAAGTCATCGAGCGCACACAAATTTTCTGCCTTGATTAATCTGTTTTGGTATGGTTACATGTTGATCTTCTGAGCATTCACTGACCAAGGCTTTCTTTTTTATACAGACTGTGTTTGTTCAAATAACAAACACATTTGGTTCAACAACAGCTCCTCCTGTTATCATTCAAGCATCAGTAGTCTTGCCTGATTATAGGAGCCTCCAGCCGCAGAGATTAAAGCAGTTGGCTTTAACACTTACTGGCTCTCGGGCAAGAAATCTCGGCCTCAATAACTCAGTCTTTGGTAAAGTTAAAAGCATCAGTTTGTCTTCTTATCTTAAAGGTACCCTTTCTCCAATTTCTCCAAGTCCTTCTCCAGCTCCAGCACCAGGACCAAGTGATTACGCTGGATCAGCGATTTCACCGGACCCTGCTCCAACTTATTCTCCAGCACCCTCCCCTGGCATCCTTGATCCTTCACCGTGTTATGACTGTGATGCTTCTGCTCCAACACCGTCTATCGTAGCTTTGCAGTCTCCTCAGCCTTGTCCATACCATCGTTCTGCAATTCCTCCAAGCTACTCGCCAACTTCCCCTTCTAACCTGATTGTTCCTTCAGCTTATACACCTACTGCTGCTCCCCCCAACTCACGACCAATGGGTCCCAAATCTCGGCTTTCTCCAGTTGTTTCACCTGTACCTCAAGTGTCAGTGGCTTCAAGTCCACGTGAAAGCAAGGGAAACACAAAATCCTTGATGTCTCCCTCGATTGCTCCTTCCCCATCATGTAAGTTAATGTCATGAGAATTTTCGTTTCCAACAACTTCAAGGTTTGATTCATAATCATCTAACTTGTATTTTGGTGTTCTTGTTGTCAGCTTTAGCAGCAGTCCCATTGTACAAGGAAATCTGGTCATTAGGACTGTTGACACTAATTGTCTTCCATCTCCTTTGTTGATTTCACATCATACGTCTATTTAGCAATACAAATTACCTCAAGCAGAGTTTCAAAAGGCATACAAACAAACAAACCCCAAAATATACTAATGTTACTCCTCTCCAGTTTTGTTTCGGCACAGGAAGTTAGGTTGGTTCCATCGACAAGTTTGACAGGTTTGTAATCCTTCGGTCGATAGGGATCATATGTAGGTGAAATCAGGAGACAGATTGCGGGCCAAAGCCAGAAGGTGGCGGGCCTCTCATCTTGCTTCGACATTTTCTTAGGACACAAGAAAAACAGTGGACACTTGTCTTCCCAACTTGAAGACCCGGAAATATGCAGGTTTGCGGTATCGGATTGCAGAATTCAAAAGGAACCTCTCTTCTGAATTAGCTTAAGTGTAAAAATTTGCAGGTTCTTTTTGAGCCTCTGCAATGCTGGTAAAGTCTCCCCTAAAAAAAGAGAGGAGGTTTTGCTAGAAAGGAATTAAGTTCAGTGTTACATAAAGATGACGTACAGAATTATATACGAGTATAAAATGTTGAATTGTTTATAGTTCCTCTACTGTCTCTTCATTCTTTTTGAGCTTATGAAATTCCCTAGATCAAATCCACAAATGGTTTGCACAAAGGAATGGTGGGTTTGTGTTAGATTTCTTCTGTTGGTGAGTTTGCCAAGGAAAAAGAATCAAGGGCCGTTTAACAAATATCGTCAACACTCCCAAACTTATTTAAAAAAAAAAAAATTTACAAATGTTGAAAATTTTTAAAATTATTAAAATTTTTTGTATCTTTTTCTTTTCATCATCATATGTTTCTCAAATGTTGAAAATGTTTTTAAGTAATGTTTAAAAAGTGACGTTTTACCCTTATTAAGTACTAAAAAAAAAAAGTTTACTTGAATTTTTTTTATCTTCATAATAATAGCAAATCAAGATCTAGAAAAACCCTAATTAGACCAAAGAGAAGATCTGGAAATGAAGGGAAGGGTGGCAAAGGATGGATCCTGAATTGTGCGGGGAAGCTTGTCGGAGAATGTTTCGAGCAAAGGGGAGGTGCAGCAGGCATACCTCGGTCGCAAGTGGGGGTGACAATGGCTAGCGTGGTTCAAAACACTGATCTTAATTGGCGAAAGCTTTCTCATGGAAGATCTTTTTCCAAGTGAAATCCCCTAGTATATGATATAGTTAAAAAGTCGGAGAATGGTTCGAGCAAGGGGGAGGGGCAGCAGGCATACCTCGGTCGCAAGTGGGGGTGGCAATGGCTAGCGTGGGTCAAAACACTGATCTTAATTGATGAAAGCTTTCTCATGGAAGATCTTTTTCCAAGTGAAATCCCCTAGTATATGATACAGTTAAAAAGTGCTTTCGTTGTTGTGCAACAAGAAGCTTTTTAGTATCTTAAGGCTTGCGTGGGTGGCAACTTGGGGGAGGGTATTTCAGTTCTCACAGCACGGTGGCAGAGGGGCCAAGGTTACGGTGTGTGGTTGGGAGAGGGGGCCAACGATGGTGGCGTGAGCGTGGGTGGGTGAGGGGCCATCGGCGGTTTGCTCATGTGGGAAAGGGGCCATTGGCACTGGTGGTGTAAATTTTTAAGTACAAAACGATCCCAGTTGCCAGTAACACCTCAGCTTGGTACACCAAAATTAAGAAATAAGATTCAATTTTACTTTAATTTATTTTATTTGGAAGGAAAAGAAAAAGGTTATAGACAAGTTAGTTTACCAAGTATCAATTCAGTCTATGCAGAACAACGCCCAAGTACTAATACATTTATTTACACATAAAGAAATGTGAATCATCTTTCTTTTAGACAATTTCGCTGTCTCGTTTCTGGTTATTTGGGGAGAGTATGGAGAATCTCTTGATCAAGCAGTAATACGAGGAAAGGAAATGCTCAGGATCTCTTGTTCCTATTGATCAGGTAGAAAATTGGAGCTTTGTCAGCGAAGACTCTCCGACCATCCGGGGATGGAGATTCGTAATCCCACACAGGCCCGAGAAGCCATGACGCAGCACCTCCACCAAGCAGGCCTCCCAGCTGCGACATTGAAGACATAACATCAAAACAATATTTAGAATAAGCCACACAAATAACTCGATGCAAAATGTAGATCTATGACCATATGAAGCTTGATGACGTAATGATTGATGTAAGGGATATCCCGATTTTTTAATACCAATTGACGTTGTATGAGAGTTGTCATTCTTTTACTTGTAGGTGTTCTAAAATTATCACGTCAATTAACATTAAAACGTTACATCTATCAATGTAATGATGAAAACACACGTCACTTGAGAAGTTGGGATACCAAGTACCACGGACTTTTGCTTCTACCATTTATGTCCAGATAACCTCTCAAATGATGTAAGATTATAAATGAAAGATCCAGGTCAGCTTCTTAAATTTTCTTTAATCATTGAACAGATGGTTTGCCTAAGAATTCCAACACCAGTTCAAAGTGGAACTTAAAAGTTCTAACACCAGTTCCAAATTAAGCCATTCTTACAAAGAATCTTTAGCAACGGTATAACCAAGATGTAGGAAACCGCAATGGTTCGGTCTTTATCCAAGAGAAAGAAACTTCAGCTATTTTGAAACTTACATGTCCCCAGTTATCAATGCCTTCAGATAACAGTCCAATAACCTGCAAAGTTGCTTATTGATGTTAATCTTTGTAGAGAAAGGTAGGAAACAAAAAACAAAAAGGAAACACGACATTAAGTGAATGTTTCCGTTAGCATAATTTCATTGGCACATCAAACTTATGAATGGATAGGATTCTTAATAGGTGAGATCATGCTGTTGTTATTTATTTATTTAGTTATTTTTATATCCGGTATGAGGTCTACGGCTCCCACTTAATTAAGAGAAATGATTACACTCCCAGGCTTCGAACCTGAGAGCTCCTATCCAAACCCCTCTCTCCCACCCGTTGTGATAGCCCCAACGGGGAGGTCAGTTCATGTAGTTGGTACATTGTCCAAGAGTGAGGGCATACCATATTCAAAGCAATCACGTTCACTATGTGCTGCAGCTCTCTTTTGCCACCTCCAACCTGGCTTCTATGTCTCATTAAAAACATGGCCGTTGATCCAACCTGACAACAGAGACCATATGTTTACAAGCTTAAACGAGATTTGGAAGAATCATAAGAGCAGCATAGCAGCTTTGTACTCTGAATTTCAGTAAAGGGCTCCTCATTTAGAGGATTTAATTTCTCTCTAACAAAAACTTGAAACAACTCACTAGTCCAAAGATCGCTCCCGATGCACCAACTGCGGCATCATTGCTGAAAAAATAACTCATTGTTGAACCTGATTGTCTTTAAATAACCAAATCAGAATACCAATTGGTAGTTATAACCAATAACATTTGACTATTTCAGAAAGATCAGGATCTGTTACTTGCGATTGCAGAGGCGAGGTAGACAGCAAGATATCTCCCCGTACCGCTGATCTTCTCGACAGAAGGCCCAACAGCATTTAAAGAATAGCAATTGACCTGATCAAAACGAAGCAAATAAGTCATGGCTCGAGACCTACGAACTAGGACAACTTTTAACCAGTAAGATTGAGAACGGACCAATAGGTGTCCAACATTTGCATGCAAAAAGGCAGATGTTACAAGCCGCCAAAGTTGTCCTTCGTCCACCAACTCATTTATCTGCAAATTGTACAGCAACTCACTTCGTAAATTGAAGTTATAGTTCCAAAAATAGCGTGCACACATAGCAGTTCTCACCTTGGCTCCCCAGAACATTAACTTCCCTTTTGTTGCAACCTGAGCAACATAAACTCTGCCCACAGACAAACAGTGTACACAATTCATTAAAATAACAAAGTCGCTTCATCAGGTGCCTCGAGGACAAACCGAATGAGGTTTAGAAGGGAAATAACAGAAAACCTTTCTTATATTTTATCGAAATGCCGCGTTCCAATATGTTTTTTGAGGAAGGTTTTAACACGATTTGTAAACCATAGAGAACACGTCACAAAACATAAAGTGGAATGCAACATTTCGGTAAAACACATGGATATGTTTGTTATTATCCCATTCTTTAATTGGTTATGCACTCGGAAGATCATGTAGCGTTCCCCGAAAAGTGCATTTTAGCATTGAAACTACCTGTTTTCACCTAAAATTATAAGCTGAAGATACTACTGGGGTTCCGAAAATCCGCATATAAAAAAACTCATACATTCTCCCAAGCGCATAATCAATGTGGGAATTGGTTGTTACAGTGGTAAATAGAGATTAAACTGGTAATACAAAATATCAAACACTCACACAACATTAAGAGCAAGAAGTGCATTGGTCCAACGCCTTTCATCGAAGGGACTTGGACTAGACGTCTTGGAATCAGACTTCCCTTGGTTTCCCTCAAAATCATTTCCATTTTCCCCCTCACCAAACAAGCAAAAACGAGCCCAACTGGCGGATTGCAAAGAATCCCTCAATCTCGGGCCATGATCAAGACGACCAAATTTCTGTTCTTGGATTGCAAGAAAATAAACATACCCACTTTATCATTGAACAGTAAAAGTCATCAAAAACAACTTTGATTTGATCGAATGATAAATGAGAAGAAAAAGGACAGAGAATTAATTACCTGCAAGTAGGAATTGAGGCGACAAGTGAGGAGGTGGCCGAGGCGCAGAGAAGAGGCGGAAGTGAACACGTTCATGGGAGTGGGACCCACCTTGGGGTCCGGTGACCCAAACCCAAAGGGGCGGCGGGGAGGCAGCCATGAAGAAGACCCTGATCGTAATATCATACTGGTTGTGACAGTCATTTCGCTTCCTCAAAACAAAGGCTCCGAAGAGCTAGCCTACCACTGCGGAGTTGCCTTCGGGCATATGGAAAATGACAACAAAGTTCGATATTATAAAATGAACCCTTATTATTATTTCTTGAATTATACTCACATGTGTCCCTTTAATTACAATATCATTTTCACTGGTAATTTTAAAAATTCACATTTTACTTTTTTAAGTTTAGCATGTATTTAATGTTAAAAGTTTGGATTGTAAAATTTGAGTTTAAATTGATTGTGTATTTATTTAGGTATTTGAATTATTGGAGTTGAAAAGTGTAAAACTTGAAATGTGTTTGGAAAAAAAAAAAATCAATATGGAGCTTATTTCGTTCATCTGAAAATTCTATGCACTTTAAAAAAAAAATCATCTCATTTGAACTTGTCTATGTAAAGTTATGGATTTTTAAAATTTGAGTTACGAAACTACGAGAATAGTAAAACTGAGAGAAAAAGACAAAAATAAGATTGTAATTTTGAGATTTAGATAGTGAATACAAACACATGCTAAGATTAGTCATACTTAACTACTATAATTTATATTAAAAACAAATAAAAGAAAAGTTGGTGTGGTCCCATGATCGTAATGTTAAAATATCAAATATTATATGATCGTACTTAACTCCATTTTTTTCATCTTTTTATTTTAACAGAAATTGAAATAAAAAAAATTTAGCTTTCGTTTAGCTCTCAAATCCAAATCAAAGTGTATCATATCAATTATTATTATTTTTATAAAAAGTTAACAAAAAATTATAATTAATTTTTAAAAAATATATTAATTTCAACGTAAAAATTTCATTTTAAACTCATACATCAAAAGAAGCTAAGTAAGATTGATTCATAAATTACAAGGGAAAGTCGTAGTTGCCAAACTTTAAGTGGCAAGAGAAATACAACTTATGGTTTGAGAGACAAAGATAAAATTGATATTTATTTTCTTTCCTAAACGTTTTGTTTTGTTTCGTTGAATTTTGTTTTTTGGTTTTTGTTTTGTTTGTGTTTGTTTGTTAGTTATCTATTTATTTATCATCTTTTTTCTGTTTTAAATGATGCGGTTGGTTATATGGTTTGGTGGCCTATTATTATCATGAAAATGCTTGGGAAAGCATCATAACCTTATAATTAATTAAAAATAGTCTTTCATTTTTGAAAAGAGAACAAAATGGAAAATAAATTCGACATATAGGGTTCATGTTATGAGATTTAATTTTTATGAATATTCATTAGACAACAATAAACTATAGTATTAATAGGATATAGAATTTGAGAAATTACGGCATAGTCTTTCTATTAATGAAATCGAATATTTATACAAAAATTACAAAATTCAAACTTTTGTAACGTAGATACTTTCCTAGAATTAAAGGTTTTACAAATTAAATAAAATATGAAATCTAAGCTAGGAAACTAACTTTAATTACAAGAAAAATATAAAATACAAAATTATAATTATGTACATTCTTCAATATGTCCCTGCAAGATGGAGCTCTGGGAGGAGAGTCCAATCTTGGTTCTGAGCTTGAGAAAACGTTCTCTAGGAAAAGGTTTGGGTCGGCTAATAGATCCTCAAATGAAATGTATGCAATACGGAGAGCATCACTCTGAACTTGATCACGAAAGAAGCAATAGTCTAATGCAACATATTTCATACCATAATGAAATACATGATTAGAGCAAAGATAAGTTGCACCAATGTTGTCACAATGGACCAAAGGTACCTTAGGGATGGTGACACCAAGTTCAGTGAGAAGCGAGCAAACCCAACTCAATTCAGCAGTAGTGGCAGCAACTGATCGATATTTGGCCTTAGTTGAAGAACAAGCTACTTGCGTTGTTTCTTTGAGCTTTAAGATACTGGATTGTGCCCAAGATACATAATACAAGCACTGCTGCAAGTCTAATCATCCTTATTACCGGTCCAATTAGCGCTAGAGAACACATGTAGAGACAGTGAAGATTGACGTTGAAGGACAAGACCTTGGTCAAAGGTTCCACAAAAGATAGCGCAGTATACGTTTCACTGCATTCCAATGTTCGGTTATAGGATGGTGCATGAACTGTGAAACCTTGTTGACTGCAAATACAATATCATGATGAGTGGGAGAGACATATTGGAGACTCCTTACTACCGCCCTGAACTCGGTCAGTTCAGATAACACCATGCCAGATTTAAGCATAAGAGTTGGTGTAGTAGCAAGTGGTATAAGAACTAGTTTGGCTTGCATCATATGAGTGCGAGCCAGAAGTTTGCTGATGTAGCACCATTGGGACAAAAGCAAACCATATGAGTGCGGAATAACTTCAACACCCATAAAGGAGAAAAGGCCAAGATCCTTGAGAGAGAATTGTTTGGCAAGAAGATTAATGAATCCTTACACTATTGCCTATAATGATGATTTCATCAATATAAACAAGTAAATAAATCAGAGTGCTATTAGTGTGGAGGATAAAAAGGGAGGTGTCGGCAGGAAAGTTGGAGAAACCTGATGCCATAAGAAACTGATGCAATTCATGGTACCAAGCACAAGGAACTTGCTTTAGATCATAGATAGCCTTACGTAGTTTGCAAACATGAGTAGGGTGATCTTGATCAATAAAGCTGGGTGGTTATACCATAAAGACATCCTCTGATAAATGGCCTTGGAGAGATGCATTATTAATATCCAGTTGACATAGTGACCAATCGCGACTGACGGCAAGGCTAAGAACCGTACGAATGGTGGTTGGTTTGACCACTGAGCTGAAGGTGTCGTGGTATTCAATACCTGGTTGTTGATGAAGCCCTTTGGCGAAACGAGTTTTCTACCTGTCAACAAAACCATCAGTAAGCCCTTAAGTACGAAAAATCCACTTACACTAACAAGATTTTGTATTGACTCCTGGGGAACAAAGTTCCCATGTACCATTCCGAACTAAAACATCAAGGTCCTATGACATACTTGAAGCCAGGGAGTCAGAGGGTTGAATTTGGGCATTGAGGCTAAGCTTTTAGATGGGTGATGAGGTTATGCTCGGAAGGGGTGATAATGATCAGGGTTTTAAGGTGTCTGGTTGACCGAATGGGAGTGTCTGGTCAACTGAAGGGTGGAGTGTTTTAGAAATATGCTCCGGTGGAGGCCTCGGTTGACCGGTGGGTATCGTTCGGTAGACCAGTTGACATAGGGTTTCGGATAGGATTCCATGATTGGATTCCAGTTGACTGATTGTAATTGACCGGTCAACGGAGAGCGTAGGTTTTTAGAAATTGTTTTTGGAGTAGGGTCCGGTTGATTGTTGAGATCGATCAACTGGTTGCAACAAATCCACGTCTGGAGGCAATGTAGTAGGAGCAGCCACGGATAATAAGCTAGGTGGCGATGCAAAAGAAGACGTGTTAAGGATAAAGAAGACTGGGGGAAGCCATTAAGAGATGATGGGAGACTCAAGACTGGAAGTATGACTCGAAAAAGATGAGAAAGAAAAATAGATCCAACAGATTTGATATGACGGGAGACATAGAGTTTATTGGTTGATGGATTGAGACAAAGATAAGCACTTTGAGTGAGGGAATAGTTTAAAAAGATACAAGGAACGAAACATGAAGCAAGTTTGTGTTTAGAATAGGGATCAAGCCAAGGGTAACAAAGACAACCAAACACATGAAGTTTTGAGTAGTTTGGGAAAGAGCCAAAAAAGTTTCCGTTGGGGGATAAGAGTTGAAGTATGGGAGTAGGCATGCGGTTAATGAGATATACAATGGTAGTGAACACATAGTTCCAATAAGTAAGAGGCATAAAAGGATGAGAAAGGAAAGAAATACCAATTTCGACAATATGATAATAATAGCATTCGGAATATCCATTGTGTTTAGGTGTATGAGGTGAAATGGTTAGATGAGAGAGACTATCAAAGGCAATACCCGTATTGAAGGTTTGTACCACATATAATTACAATTATTCATTTCCACATATAATTTCTTTATTTGTACCATTCAAGGTTTTAGTAAATAATAATTTAGGGCATTTATTTGCTTGCCATACATTCAACATCTGAATATAAATAGGACATAATTGGTAACACGAAATAATATAAATCATTCTATTGAAAAAAATGTTAAAAATATATTCAATGTATTCTCTCTTCACGAAATAAAAGCTAACACTATCTTGATATACCTATCTATTCATGTTACCATCATTGGTTTTAAAACAATGTGGAAGCTAAACATGACTTCTAGGTCTGCAAATGATCTAGAGTTGGCTGATGAGAGATATATACCAGAAGAATGAGTTTTAATTTTTAATACATATATATATATATATGTGTATATATTTGAATTGTAGGTAAGTTGGGTTTTACTATTAGTGGTTTTATTCGTATGCCGTATTTTACTTTTAAAGCACAACATAAAATTAAGTATTACAAAAAAACTTTTACACAAAAGACAAAAAAAAAAAAAAAAAAAAACAGACATTACTCTAATAGGCTTATGTTACATAATTTTACTTAAGGAAAAACCCAAATTATGTTAATTTTCACAAATAAAACTAAATTATTGTCACTTCTATCTATAATTTCTTAATCATTATGTTATAGCAACAAGAAAAAATTATTAATTACTAAAAAAAGAAACAAAGTTATTATACTCTGCTCCTTTTCAATGAAAGTAATCGCGTAGAAAAAAAAAAAAAAAAAAAAAAAAAACGCTTGCAGGGATGCTTAGGATAAATTTGGCTTCTGATGATTCCTTAGTAGAGAGAGAGAGAACACTACTGCAGAGCTCGTGGGGATAAGGTTTGGTTTCTTTTTCAGTGAGTAGAGAGAAAGGAAAAGGAAAAAATAAAAAAAAAATAAAAAAAAAAGGGAATACAGCACTTGAGTAAAAATAAAAAATAAAAAATGATATTTAGAACCGTTGAATATGGACTAAATTATGAAAATCAGTTTATGCTCATTCGATGTTATTTCGTAAGATTTTTTTTGCTATAAATAAAAATTTAGTACGAGTTACATATCAATTATAGTTTCTTAATCCTATGTATATTCCCTAGGTTCCCTTAATCAAATATTGTCAAAGTTAAATAAAAAAAAATGGTTGGTGTGGAAAAAAATTTAAAATGACGGATGAATCTTTATTGTATGAAAATAGGTTTTGGGTAATTTAGAGTACGCAGGAATATGTAATAAGTTTATTAAAATGGGTGTGTTAATTTAGAAAGAACACGTGGTGTTAAGAGTTGTGCAGATTGAATAGGGGCGGAGCTGGGGGTGTTTATAGCCCCACTTTTTTTAATTTTTACCTCAAAAGTTTTATAGTTTTTATAATTTGCCTATACTGAAATTAAAAAAATTCTCATATAGTCCTTATTTTATCCCTATTAAAAATAAAAAATTATCATATAATTCCCACTAAAATTCATTTTATAAAAAAAAAGTTTATACCTTTACTACTTTACCCCTATTAAAATTAAAAATTATCACATAAACCCATAAAATTAAAACTTCTTACATAACCTCCTTTAAAATTTATTTTACTTTGAAATAAAATTTTGGTGTACAACCCCAATGAAATAGATTTCTGGCTCCACCCCTGAGATTGAATGATTATTAAATCTAATGTGTTGGATAATATTCAGTGATGTACAATAAAATGCTTGTTTCCTGATATATTCATTTGTCCCCAGAAATTATAAATGGTTACATATAAAAATACTTATTAAGGAACACAAAATTTTTAAACTTAGTATTTAAAAATGGTAGATATAAACGTATATGTAGCTACGAAAAGCGACAATTGACTTCTTATATTTTATGACTAAAATAAATTTATTGATTTTGTTTATTTCTTTCCCTTTATTTTTTTAAGGGATTCTTTCTTAATTAGAAACAATTAAAATTGAAGATGCTGAAAGTTAATAAATATCTAATTTATCCAATTTTAGAACTGTAAGAAAGCCAATTGTTTCTCTAATGAAATCGTTTAATATTATTCTATATAAAAAAAAGGGTTTTATTATATTCTGCAGACTGCAAAAGGCACAATGAAATGAATCTCTCTTCCATTCACGGTTAACCAATACGTCTTTTTGAATTTTCTCTAACACACCCTAATTAAAAATAAAAAAAAAACTAATTTTTTTAACTACTATATATTCTTTTAATTAGACGAGTGCTATAAAAGGCTAATTAGAGAAATGTGAAATCACCTGCTAATTATTTTATCAAAGTTAATTAACATCTACTAGTAAGATAAAATTTACTTTTAAGATGTCCAAATGGAGTCTTTACAGCCGAAATTTTTTTCTCTACGATCAATTTATATCTTTATCTTATTCTTTGAGCATTTAGGTTAGTTATGCATGGAGTTAGACTTTCCCCACTTAAGATTATACTTCTGATCTCTCTCTATATATATAAATATATAAGTAAAGGCAACCGTCCCTCCGATAGAATTGTCCTTTTGCTGTACTTTTTTTTATTTTTATAAAACAACTTGTAATAGTTAGTTGAGAACTTTATGTTAAATTGAGAGTTATGGGATGCAACGAGTTTGTATTGCTCTTAGTTGTAAAAGGAAAACTGCATTTTTTTCAGGCAAAAAATATTTTTTACAGGTTTTTAAAATCAAGTAAAACTACAGCTATTCATTCATGCGTCATGAAATAGAACAAGTTGATAGATTATTAGGAATGGTTCCTACTTTTTAGTGCGTGTATTAATGGTGTGTTTGAAACATCGTTCTTTTCATTCATGAAAATATATATCTATATATATAAATAAGTACACTTTGTTTTAACACTTTCATATTATATATATAACATAACTTAATTTCAATATGTAATAAATTATTACATTTAATTGTTAATTACTAAAATTATCTTCATTTTATTTGTCTTACATCAAATCAATTTGTATTTATTTTTTTATTTGTTAAAATTGTCAATTTTTTTTTTCCCGTTTTTTTTTTATTGAAACAACAAACATAACGTTGTAATTAATACTTTATTTTATTATATATATATTATCATATTTTTCCCTATTTTAACATTACATTTGTTTTATTAAGTAAAATTTTTATTTTTTTTTGCCCAGATTTATATTTACAATTTCTATTTTTAACGATTTTTTGTTGTTGTCTTTTTTATTCATACAAAACATATAAATGATCAGAATAAAAAGAAATTCTCAGAAAAATATTAATTACTCAAGACGTTCAAGACGTCAAAAAAAATGATATGAACAATAATGAAGCATCTACATCCACAAATTTGCAGTCTTCAAATAAACAGTTTGAATTAACACATACCAGTAAATAGTTACATATTAAAATAAAATGTAGATTTTATTTTGTTATTCTCATCTGTGAGCGTTTAACCGGAAAAAAAAATATCATTTCGACTTAAAATGAGAAAGTTATGAACTTTTAAAGTGTGAGTTTCATGGACATAGAAGAGACAGAAAGAGAAATGTAAATTTATACTATACCTAATTGGAATAGGAGCTTTCGAAAACCAACATCAAAAGAGGTTGGAGACGGATATTGAAATGAGGCCTAAGTATAATTTTGATTATTCGAATTTCATCCTTTTCCCTTTTATTTATTTATTATTTAATTTTACCTTTGTGGACGATTTGGATCCACCAGCAACAATAATGCCGAGATTTTAAGCTGTCGTGTAATTCTTTACATGTCACTTGGGTGTTCGGTAGAAGTTTTGTAATAAAAATGAAAAGAAATATCTTACCTTTTTGATCTGCAATTTCACATACATTAAAGTGAGACACCTGTCAAATGGTCGTAGGGAGAATGCCTAACAAAATTGGCAAGTGATTGGTTATACCATTCCTCTAACCCAAAGACGGAGTGAGGGTACTATTGAGATAAGCTCAAGAAAAAAAAAAAAAAACAATTAAGAGGGATCACACTTGAGAGAAAAAATAAAAAATTACTAGAGGCATTTTTGAAAAACTAATTAAATTTATATTTTAAATTACATATGTTTTGAAATTGATCAGCATGAACTCGTGCTCCAACTCATCTTAACCTAGCTTCGTCCAATTGTAAACCAGATACATCTTTTAGAATTTTCTTTAACACAAGTTAGTAAAAAATAAATAACTAAATACTAACTTTTTAAACTAACATTGTTTTATAAAACCACTGGCTAACCAAAGTCATGTGGAGTCACCTAATTATTTTATCGAAGTTAAAATCTAGAAATATGAGTCAATTTTCTTATAAGACAATTCACAAAAAAAAAAAAAAAAAAAAAAAAAAAAAAAAAAAAAAAAAAAAAAAAAGCTTATAAGAAGTCTAATGGAGTCTTTACACCAGAACTTTTCTCTCCACCATCAATTTACATCTTCATGTTCGTCTTGATCTTATTCATCATTTTTGGGCATTCAGATTAGTTAAACGTAGAGTTAGATTTTATCACTAATGATTATAGTCATCTCTTTCCGTGTTTTTGTCTCTCCTCACTTCTCTTTATATATGTATAGGTATATATGTGCTCTTAATTTGTATGTGTATACATATATATATATATATGTGTGTGTGTGATGCAGCGTGCTTGTATTGCTCCTAATTGTATCATGCATTTTTAGGTAAAAAATTATTTTTTCAGGTTCTTAAAATAAAAAAAAGTACGACTATTTATTCGTGCGTTGTGAATTGAATCCACTCATTCCCCATGAAAATAGAACAACGACGATAGATTATTTTAAATGGTTCTTAGTGTATGTATATATTAAGTCTTGTAAATGTTTGTCCTTTTTTATTTTTTATTTTTTGATAAATAATGGTGATAAAAATCAATAGATGAATCAAAACATGCCGACTAGGTCGGCATCCATTTAACATTTTTATTACCCATCCTACATGAAATTTATACTGAAAAGAAGATACAATAATGTTAGACGAGATAAATAATTGTATCACTCTAAAAAGGAAAGAAAACACAAAAAACAACTACTATGTTAACATCTTATAGGATCTATTTTGGACAGGCCCGATGCCTCAACTTTACTAAAAAAAAAAAAAATCCGACAGAGGGAAAAAGAGTGCATGATCCAGGATGAACAAACACTCCTCAAAAAAGCAAAGAAAACATATATAAAAGGAAAATCATTCATCTCCCTATAAAGTAAAGTGAGAATAAAATCTGGAGTCGAGAACCACCAATTAAACTGACAATGCTGAATTGAATGATTTGCTAATTTGTTAGCAACAACATTGGCCTCACAAAATTATGAGAGATTCTAACCACCAAGACCTCTGCATAGCATAAAGAATTTCAACCATCTGCTACATTACTTTCAAGGAACTTTATTTTATTTAGTCTTAAAATATTAACCATATAAATAGTCACATTTAAACAACAAATTATGCCATAGAAACTTCCAAGCTTTTTCAATTGTCAAACTAAAAGCAGCCAATTCAGCCTCAAGAAGCAAAGGAAATGTCTTGAGGAGCAGTGAAGCAACCTTTAACAAAATCCCTACAAGTCATGAAAACACACGACCTGCGATGCCAGGTCCACCTTGCACAGCCCCATTTGTAGTCACCTTGATCCAACCCTGAGAATGAGGTAGCCATCTTACCACTAGATAGTTGAAGCCGCAAGACGTTTGTTGATAATCATTAAATTTATGAATAATAAAGAGATTTAATTTCCCTAAATCATGACCTTAGCCGAGTTTTAGGGGATAATTATATGTTAGAGAACTAGCTTATTTCTAGTATGCTAGATTAACAAAACAAGTATAAATATTTACAGATTTTCGTAAAGCCTGAATCTGTGGACTAAAATCTTATATACAAATAAATAAATCTATGTGTAATTGTGTTTCGTACTTTATTCTGGTTATCTCTTAATTATTAGATCTTGATTATATATATTGAACTATTAAGAAAATAATTAGTTAAGAAAATAGACTAACTCCTTTAAAATATAAACTCTGTAGTTACTTATAAAAACTTTAATGTCTATGCATTAAAAAACAATTCAACAAATTGCACATGCTTACAACTAGTTATTTAACTAAATTCAATTGGGCCTTGATGTGTGATGGGAGCTTCATGGATGTCAATTCAATTGGTCTGTTGTAAAATTTCCTGTGTACTTTCCTCTCTTTTTCTTTTGCAGATTTTTTATTTTTTATTTTTTGTTAATACCTACAATCTAGAGATCTCATTTATAGCCTCATACACAACCCTTTTTATAAATTAAAAAAAAAGATACCCCTTAATGGAGGATGCAAAGGATGCCCAATCGGTTTCTTATTTAAAAAAGGTTTGTTCTATCGGTTGTATATCAAAATTTTCATTAGGTTAAGCTGGGGAAAAGAGTTTTTGATTTGTATATAATTTTAAAACGAAGGTGGAATTCAAATTCTTGACCTTAATAATAGAGGTAAGAGTAATTTTCTGATATAGAAAGAAAAATGTTAATGTTTGCACATAAATATATATTAGAAAGAACAATATAGTATAATCTATACTTTTTTTTTTGTCCTTTGATGATGGAATCAGAGTCAATAATTCCAATTTGGGTGACTGGAGACAATTTTTTTCTGATAGAATATGTGATTGGAGATGCACAAAAAAGTTTTGAGAAGCAAACGGGTGCAAAACACCCAAGGGGTTTTGTTACTGCATTATGCCTTAAGAAAATAGGTTTATCATGTTTGTCTTGTCTATATCATTTGTATGTACGTTAGTATTATCTCTTTGTTTGAAAATATAGTAAACAATTAAGGAATTTTTTATGTCTCAGAAGGTTTATAAGATTCTCATGTTAGAATAAGGGACTTATAAAGCCACCATGTTATGAGATATAGACTTTATTATAAAATTATTTTGCATTTTAACTAAAATATACATGCCATGTTTTTCTGATATATATATATATATATATATATATATATATATAGTAGAGTAAGATACATCATGTTTCATTGCTTTTAGATATATACTGATATATGTTGAGGACCATATACGGGGAGATATAATCTTAAGGAGTAAAGCAAGAATAGAAGGTTCATCAACTGGCAAATGAAGCTTATCCTAATAAGGTTGTGTTGTTGTGTACAATTCTAAATTGGCGGGATGGCTAATATCAGTCATTTGTAAAGGTGTTACTAAGCAAAGACATCTAAGTTCTTCGTCAATTTTAGTTTCACGTGAAAAAAAAAAAAAGAAAAAGAAAAAGAAAAAGAAAAATCAAACTTTAGGAAGTAATTTACTAAAATAAAAATTATATGGACAAAGATGACATAAGTCTGATAATTAAGGGATTAACAATGCTAGTAACCAAAAAAAAAAAAAAAAAAAACGAAAACAATAATCAAGTTTTTGTTACATACACACACAATGTCTATATACATACATACATTTTGCATTAAAGAAAAAAAAAAGGGAAAAAAAGAAAAAAAAGAAACGCTTCTCTTTACATGTTCCCTGCATCCAAATACAAACAAACTGTTAGAAAAAGGGCAGGAAAAGAAGTGTGGTTATACTTAAATTAAACGTCTAATCGAAACAATTATATTTATACATATATTAGTTATATTGTACACATGAAATTGTCAAAAAAAAAAAAAAAAACCACGTGACATTAACTGAACCAGCATGTAGGCAATCACGTGATGATGATGTAGCTGTCACGTGCCAATAATTGAAGGGGGATAAAAAGGACACTCATGCTTTTACACACATAGATATAGGTAATAGATATTTAAATATACAGAGAGAAGAAATTTGTCACGTGAGGATGTATGTAAAGCATACCTAATCGGACATATATACCTGATGAAGTTCTTTATAAATCCGATTTTCTTTAGGTGGCTGCGCGGTTATCTTCATGATCATTAGAAATAAATATTTACACATAAGCTTATGATCTTTTGAATAAAATTATATTAGACAATTGTTGATCATGTCTTATTTATTATAACAAATTTACTGGTCCAAACCTCTGTGTGAACAATAATGGAAGTGAGTTAATTAATTATAGATCCACAAAGCTAGAGAATGAGCCAAGAAGGCCACCATGATCTGGCTACAGAAAGATAGCAAACTGTTTCATTCGTTAAAGTAAATGTAACAATAGCATATATATATATATAGATATATATATATGAGAATATATAAACTATATTAGTAATTATATATGAAAATCATACGAATCTTAATTCCTCGATGCCACGATTCATGTAGTTATGACATATAAATTTATATGTAGCAAAAACGCATGACAAAAAACTAATCAATAGAATAATGACTACGTAAAATATGTAATTATTTGCATGTAGAAAAGATGGCGTCAGATATTTGGTTTAGAAAGCGTGAATCAATCCAAAAGTTTGAATCAAAATTATAAGGCTAATATCTTTTACCATCACCTAGTTGTCAATATCTTTGGTGTTTTATTTTTTATTTTTTGGTCTAAATGAACTATACTTGTGATGGAGTTTAATTTTATTTTAAAGTTTAGAGTTCCAGAATTGTGAAGTGTATAATATGTTTATTTTGATCAATATCTTAAAACACATACATATAATTATTTAAAAATCAAAATATAGGGTGAAACTGAATTTTTTTTTTTTTTTGAGCATGTAAAAGAATTTTCAAGGGCAAAAAATGAACAAATTGCAAAAATATTTCGTCATAATGGAAAAACTAAGAAGAGTTATTAGAATTTTCGAATTCTATTTAAAGGGGCTAAAAAATATTCAAAAATCAATGTCGCTTAAGCTTTTTATTTTTCCCATTGATTTTGTGTGTCTATATATATATATATATATATATATATATATATAAAATTTCCTCTTGTATTTTTCCAAATTAAAAAAAATTATTTTTGCAGAAATAATCCTTCGGGCATCGAAGAAAAAAATAACTGAATCTGAAAAAATAATTAAAAAAAAAAGAAAAAGAAAAACAAAAAGAAAAAGATATATATATAATGCGAGAAGTAAATGAATTAGAATTACCCCCAAGCATGATCTGGTGTGGAAAGTGCGACTATGCTCCTTCGCATCCAATCCATGAAAGAAATCATCTCATTCCACCACCACCAACGCAATGAACTGGTCTCCAATTCGTCTCCATTTCTATCCTCAAAACCATCTCCAAATTCTCCTTCATCGATCTCATACCGACAAACCGGACAAGTTTTGTGAAGCCTCAGCCAAGGGACAATGCAATCCGAGTGATAAAAATGTTTACACGGCAACTCTTTCACTTCTTCACCAACCTCAAACTCCTCCTTGCAAACCGCACAAATCGGTTCGTTCCTCAACCGCGTTTCGGTCACCTTCACCATCGGTAACGCTTCGATGACCAAGCTAGACGCCGGTGGTGGCCCCGGCCGTTGTTGGACGCCGTTGTTCCGCACTCTCCCTCCGATTGTCTCAGTTAGGGCATTCTCAAAAATTCGCTGATCTTCATCATCTTCATCGTCACCCGAGCTGTAATTTTCTCGAGAAAATTGGAGTGTGATCCATGAGTGAAGATTTGGAGCTTCCCCTTCTTCCGTCTCATAGAGCCATTCGAATCTTCTGCTGGTGTCGGGGTCTCGGCGTGGCCAGATTGTTGTTGGGTCTAGAATAAGAGCCAGGTTTTCGAATAACCGTCCGGTTGTCGAAAGAGACGACTCTGTTTCGTGAAGCCTTGGCCTCGAAATGTCGAGCTCGTGACTAAGCTCGTTGGAGCAGTAGGGACAGGAAGTTTGATATGCGTTCGAAATTATGGTTGTTCTAACGGTACGTTGGCAGTTGAAGCACCAGAAGTAGTGGAATGTTCTCGTTCTTCTAATTCCATTAACAACTATACGAGAACGACGAACTGAATTGGACATGTTTTTTTATTGGTTGAAATGTTAGGGCTTTGAGTAATTATGTTTTCTCTTTGCAATGCATCTTACATATCTATATATATAGGCTAAGTTAGAGAAGAGCTGGTTTAAGGAAAAAGAGAAAGGAGAAAAGGATGGATAAAGGAAAGGATTCTGTTTTTATTTATTTATTTATTTTATATATATAAGCATATTTAAGCAGTTTGTTTGCCTTTTGTTTTGTTCATTCCTTCCTCTTTCATCTGAAAAAAAGCAAAGGATGAATGAGACTTAATGCAAAAGTCATCTCACGTATATATACAAGTAGGGGCATTCGGAATATTCTTTGACTTACCTGCAAAGTAACAGTTTACTCATTTACGCTTATATCTTAGCATCTTTGTACTATGAGTCTACGATATATATTGGAATTTAATATTCCAAAATCACCCTTAACGACGTACACTTATACAAGAATTATATATATATATATATATATATTACAAGTTTTTGAAGTGATCTTAATTAGGAAAAGAGAGAAAAGCAAACTTTAAGAATGATTCAATTAAAAGGAATATAAATTTTTCTAGAGACTAATATCTTCAATCATTTAGAACATTTTTAATACAATGTTAAATTATTGTACCAATGGTAAATTTTGACATGTGGAATGTTAAAAAGAATTCGCTGTAATATAGTGTTATCTTTGATGTCAAATTCTTCATATGCTAAAGTTTGTATTAAATTAACTACAAGATGTAGTCAAAATCAAATTTAATATTTGATTTATATTAGTTGTTTTCTTGTCTTTTATTTAATTTATTACAATAGTTCATTTTCAGTTTATTTAAATATAAAATTTATTTTTGTTCCAAAGAATAATAATGATGACAACAAGTAAAAATAAAATTAAAAACAATATTACGAGCATAAAGTAAAATAATACTATTCATCACACTCTTTTATAATGAACTTAACAAACTATATAGTGAGCATGCTCAGACATATAAAACAAATTAAAAAAAACACAATGCCATGGCTGACAGGAGTGATGAAAGACACTGTAAAAGTACCTATTTGTACTTTTAAAGATTTTTAGTATAGATATGGTATTGACATAAACAAATGTACTGAAAATGGTCTTATATGGTATTGATATAAACAAATGTACTGAAAATGGTCTTATATGGTATTGATATAAACAAATGTACTGAAAATGGTCTTAGGTATTGTCTGGTTTGTATATCGAATCATAACGCAAATCTTTCAATTATAGGGTTTTCTCTCATAAAATTTAAATTTATGTTCAAATCTTCAAATCAAATGGTTCTTAATCATGTGTTTGGGCACTTTCCTAACTGAATCACCATCCGAATGTTTTTTTATTTATAGTCACCATTCCACTGTTTTTTATGTGTGCAGAGAAATGGTAGATTTGGATTATAAGCCATTCTTCAATATTTTAAACGAAGGATAATACTTTTTAGTAGTTATTATTGCTAATCTCCTTATACAAACCTATTTCTTTGTCGTTTATTTTTTTTTCCCTTAATAACTAATTTGGACATGATAGTGGGAGGTTAATTTGTGTTGTTTAGCCCCCAAAAAGATGTGTATTCATATATTAAGGTTCGAATTTGGATAGTCCATAATAGCGTATCACTAATAGTCAAATATGATTGGATTTATTATTTGGAATAAGATTTACATAAGAAAAATATCAATTTAGAATATTATGACAATATTGCTATTATTATGACTAAATGAGTTAATCGGGGTATTTACTCTCTACCAATTAAGGAAGGTGATATTTTCCATTTATATATTGTACTTGTTTATATACGTTTCCTTGTTCATAGAAGTGGCTATATAGGCAAGGTATTTTTGAGTCTGATGTCATAAAACATGAAACATTAAAAAGGCTCTATTCTCTCTCTCTTTCCTAGTATTCCATAGAGGTTTTCAGTTGTTGATTTTTCGTGGTTGTTCGAGTTTATATTTTTTGTAAAACCACATACCGCGAGCAATTATGTGTTTATGATCATGTTTATGATGGATCATGCTTTCGAGAACGAAAACTATATTCGTGACTGTGGAGTATCGTGAATATTTTATTGACGAATTCATAAACAGTGAATATTGTGGATAAGATTTAGAACTGACAAAAGACGCTTTTACACGTATACCATTTTTTTCCCTTCAATTAAATTTTTTTTTTTTCAAAATAATCATCACATTAAAAGAAAGACCACATATAAGTAATGAATAATCTAAAAATACACAACATTGTTCCGTACATAATGTCGCATATGCAGAGGACGTTGCTCCAGGTACTAGTGTGTGTGTGTATGTTTTTTTTTTTCTTTTCTTTTCTTTTTATTTTCGTGTTTCTTGAAAAGAGAGACGGTTCTTAACTTTCCATCTGAGACGTATGTGGTCTTACTTGCTTTAACGAGTCTCGTACGTAGCGTCTTGGGAAGACGGCCAACTATACATTTACAAGCTTTGAAGCAATCTTCTTATCAACGGAGAAAGAAAAAGAAGTTTTTAAAATGATACCATCAAAGGAAATTTCAAATTAAGCCTGGAGACTAACCTCTTCACGATCTTTTCTAAAATATATATATATATATATATATATATATCTTCATGATCTACCATTTTAATTATTTGTTTGAGACCCGGTGGACTATTCAACGGTTTATAACTGACGGTTTTGGTCGGTTCGGTAAATGACCTTACCACTATCGATTGGGCGGGACAGGAAGGGCAAATCCGGCAATCCATTTCTGGTAGTTTTCAGGGGCTATAATGGATTTAGAAACTTCATCAACGAGACTAGAGATGGAGACTCAGCAATGATAGTATGGATGAGGAGACGAAGAGACGACACGGATGATTATTAATATTGAAAAAATAAAAGAGAGAAAGTGAATTAAAAAAAATACTCATGTCTTTATTTTAAAGTAAATTGTTGGATCGGTTCCTGAATTTAAGTAGGTGAGATTTTGGTATCTAGACTTTATTATTATTTTTTTGGTAAAAATACCCTTGAACTTTTAAGTTGATGAGAGTTTAGTCCTTAATCTTTATCTTCATTAAAATACCCCTCAATCCTTAAAATATATATATATATATATATATGTATTTTGGTTTCCGTTGATCTGCTTTAATGGAGGGTGGAGGTATGACGGTGGAGTGAAATCGATGGGGAGGTCGATGACAAAAGACATTTTTATGTTTTTTGGCTGAAGTACTATATTATTCTAAAAAACAATAAGTTCAAAAAACCAATAAAAAATAATCTTTATGAATTAAAAAAAAACCCCACAAATCATAAGTAATTAGGAATTTTCATAAAGAGACAAATAAAATATAAATTTTTTGTTTATTGCCTTTTATTTTAAATTGATTTGTCTCTTCAGAAGAAACAACATTTTTATTTCTCTCTTTTATCAATTTCTTTTATTATTTTTAATGATTTAAGAACATTTTCTTAATTGATAAAGATTGTTTTTGGTTAGAGATTACTTTGAGGTTATTGATTTTTGAGGGAAATAGAGTATGTTTATTCAAAAATAGAAGTACATCGCCATACTCCGTTAGCCGAGATGACCTCCCCCACCGCTGTCATGCCACTGTTGTACCCCTAACTTCGTCCAATATTTAATTTGAAGACCAAAATACACACATTTTTTTTTTAAGAGTTTACAAGTATTTTAATAACAAAAATAAATTAGGTGCCAATCTCTCACCTACTTAATTGTTCGTGAATATTTTCACCAAAAAATAAAATTCAAAGATCAAACTCTTACCTTCTTAAAAATTCAGGGATCAATTCTATAATTTACCCTTTATTTTATTGTCTCTTAGGCTGCTTTGGGAAAAGAAAAATTCAATCTAATAATGAAGGGAAATTAATGTAAGATTTCTTTAGAGTTATGGAATTTATTGAGTATTTATTGTGTTGATATATAACCGGTAGATAAAGCTAGCAAAAGAATAGTTGTAACTAACTTAGTTTAAGTGCTAAAATTTAAACAAACAAACTAACAAACAAACAAGTATTGCAGAATATAAAAATATAAAATAAAGCGAGACTTCTTAAAATATGAGATAATTCTCTTATCAAGTTTATTTTGATCATTTTAAAATCACATAATAATTTAACCTAACAGTTTACCAAAGTATAAGATAAATTTTAGGTCAAACAACACTTTTAAAATTACATTTTATCAAATACTCAGCTACATTATGAAACATTTGCTTTTCTTTCAGCATGGTTAATGGCAACTTTTTCAAAAGCAAGAGCATTACCAAACTGATCCACAGCTTATGTTATTCAAGTTTAGCTGACATTAGGGTTTCGGCCCGTAATTTGGTCTATTCTACTTCTTGATTATAATTAAAGTCTTGATGACCATTTCCTTGGCTCCACATGCCTTATTCTACCCAAAAGCAAACCCAAATAGTATAAAGATAGTCTCAGGTGCTAAATGACCATTTTATCTTTGGTTTTAGAAACTTTAACATTCAAGTCCCCTTTTTTACATTTTAAACTTTCGTTTTCCTCAAGACTCGATCCTAAACTTTCGTTTACCCTAAAATGAAAATTACAATTTTACCCCTAGTCATACTCTAAACTGTTCTATTCGTATTATTTGGTTCTAAAATTTTTTTGTAGAACTCAATTTGCCTATTAAAAAATTCCATTTACAGTTTTGGAGAAGTTTCAAAAGATATTTATAGTTTGATGGCCTATCTATAAAATTCTTACATTTTAGTCCCTGGTTTTATCTTTCTTGTTTATCCACTTAACTTCGTCTTAGGAAAAGATTATTCCCCACCTTTAATTTGAACCTTACATTTTTTAGACCCTGAAATATTCTATTTTTCTTTTAAAAAAAAAAAAGGGCTTTGTTTTAATAATTTTTACAATTTATTCCCTAACTGAGTCTCCATTATTCCACTAAATTATCCATTTGTTTTACCACTTATTTAGGTCCTTTATAACAGTGCTATTTAGTACATAAAACGTCATTTTTATTGTTTTATATAAAATACATTTTGACCCAAAATGATATAATTTGACTTTTATGTCCTTCTAGGGTTTCCAGCCTGTTTCTTATCCGTTCCTTATAAAATTTTGTCATTCTGTTTATAGTATAAATCAAGTCATACCCACAACCACTGTGGCTCAAAGTTTACCCGTTAGGTACTCCATTTTTACATTTTCTCCCAGTAAGTGTTAATTTTTATATTCTATTATTCCCTATTGTCTTCTTGGTCCAAGTCTTTAGGGTTTCTTGAGGGCGATATCAAGGGTTACTTGTTGTTCTTACAATAATCATAACAAATCAAGTCCATTTTCAAGGTTTAAAATACTTAAAATCACGTTTTTGCTTTAAAATTTTGGATGGCGTGCTTTTTACTTGTAACAACCTAAGAAGGGCATTGTTGGCAATTGTGACTTAATTTCAATACAAATTCATTTCAAGTTTGAGCTATAATTGAAATAGGTTCAATTTTTAAAATGAATTGCATTGAAAATTAACAAAAATAACTAATGTTACATTTCTAAGGCTTTACATGCAAAAACCGTCCAAAATTTAAAAATAAGAGTAAAATTATTGACGTGGCAAAATATTGTAAGTTCTTGGGTCGATTGCCATATAAAAAAAAAAGACACTAAATTATCAAATTCAAGAAGTTAATGATAACAAAGCCAAAAAGACAACATTATTTTTTGAACGCTAGTATAGTCCTTTTGGATTATTGATTGCATTTGAATGTACATTCAAACTGAATGTTTGTATTTCAATGTACAATTTGAATTGTGTATTCAACTTAATTAAACGTGTATTTGAATAGTTTTTAGTTAAAGGTAACATTTAAATAGTGTAAATATTGAAAGATTAGTGTGGTATATATTTTTTATAAAGTGAAAAATTGGATATAGATTTGAATTGAATTATTGTGAAAGAGTAAAATATTTGAATAGTGTAAAGATTGAAAAATTAGTGTGGTATAAGTTTTTTAGAAAGCGAAAATTTGGATATAGATTTGAATTGAACTATTGTGAAATAATAAAACATTCAAATGAATTCACTTCAATAATTGACCAACCAAATGTCTAGTTCATCCAAACGGAGCATAAGGAAGGGAGCAGATAGTAATTTGGGGATGTAAGCATTAAAGAGATACTATGTTTGGGAGAAACATTTTGGATTGAAACAATTTGCAAATGACAACATTTTATAATATTTGATATTGTTTCAAATGTTACTACCCAAACGCACATTTGAAATACTGGGAAATGATTCTCCTAAATTAGGGATGATAATATTCCTCATTAACTAATTAATCAGTGGAGACCCGCCTTAAATAAAGCTGGGAAAACCTTATCTAAAGGGGTTCGAGTTCCAAATAGGTTAAAAATTTAACTCATAGTGAGTTACAGACAGGGATAAGTTTAGGGGTCTCCGACTATATATCCTATTTACCTGTCTTGTTTAATTATATACTACTTTCATATTAAAAATATTGTACATGATGTTTTGTCATGTATGTAATTCTAACTATTAATTTTTAAATTGATGTATGAAAAATTGAAAATTATAGTTTTGCTTTATTTTATTTTAGAGTCTTATATATACAAATTTTTATTTTAAGTTTTTTTTTTCAATACGTTGAAAATAAATAATTAGGTGAACGAGGTATGCCTCAAGTACCTCGAACACATGTAGGGAAAATTGGCTCGTCCCGGCCATTTAAATGAGTTACGGGATGGGTATGAAAAGTGTTTTTCCTCGCAGGATAGATTGACGAGAAGACCATCCTACACCCAACCCATTCCGTTGCCATTCCTATCCTAAACAAAGGAGTAAGCATTCAGCATTTGGGGTGGCAGGCCTCGGGGAGCATATAGTAATTTCCACCTGATATCTATACATGTATAGAAAGCACAAAGAGAGTTATTGTGCTCTCTTTTTCAACCAAAATAGTTCATTTTGGTTGAAACCTCAACTTTTTTATTTTTTAATCCTTTGTATTTTTTTTTTTTTTTGCTTTTCGGCTTAATTTTTTTTTTCATTTCAGTTTTTTTATATTGATTTATTATTTTTTGTTTTAATCTTTTTTGTCTTCTTTTTGTCCTCCACCCCTTTTTTTTAGTCCTTTTTTATTTGCACCAAAATGAAATACTTTGTTATTTTTTTTAGTCATTCGATTTTATTTTTATTTTTATTTTTATTTTTTTTTGTTTTCGGCACCATTTTTGTATTCTTTTGTACAGTTTAATTCTTTCTTTTTATATTGGTCAATTTTTTTTATTTTGATCCTTTCATTTTTTTGATATTATTTTCATTCCTCTATTAATTTTATTTGTTATTTTTAGGGTCATTATTATTATTTTTTGGGTCTAACTTTTTACTTATAATTTTTATTTTTTTTATTAAGGGGGTGTTTGGTGAATGAGTTTAGTTTAAAATTTTTTAGTTTCAATAGTAATTTTTTAGAAAAGATAAAAAACTTTTTCAGAAAAGACAAAAATTTTTTTCAGAAAAAGATAAAAATTGTGATAAAAAAAATACAATTTAGTTTAAAACGAACTAATAAACAAACGAAGCCGAAGATAAATTTTCTTAAATATATTCGATTTACGAATAGAGTACATGTTTTAAACTAATACACGACAAAGGAAGTGAAGCAACGGAAACCCGGACGAGTCGACGAGTCGACTCACCGTGTCAAACCGAGAAAAGATAAAAAAACAAGTTATTTTCGGATTGGGTAGTCGTCCGTCTCGTAGAGGCCAGCTAGTCGGCTTTTCTTGTGCTTCCTCATAAAAACCCCCAAATTCCCCAACCCCTGCTCTTTCTCTTCGCTTTCTCTCTCTAGAAAATCGCCCTTCTTCAGAGAGAGAAAACAACCACCACCATCTACCACAGGAAAGCGAACTATTTCCCTCTATCCATGACAAAATTCTGAGAAAGAAATTCAATATTTTCTCTCTATCCAAACAGAAAAAAAAAAAGACAAGAAAATGTCTCACGCGGTGTTCCAAACTGCTCAAATCATGCCCACCATCAACACGCAGGTCCCGGGGAAACCCAAAGGCTTGCCCACTCTCGCAATCCCCAAAGCCAGGCTAGTGGGTCCCACCCAGTTGGCGGCTGCCTGGAGGGGCGTGCCGTTGAAGGTCTCAGCTTCTTCTTCTTCGTCTTCGGTTGTGGCAGATGAAGATTCCATAACCCTGTTAGAGCGGTGCTTCGCGGCGCCGCCGGCGCCTGGGTCTTCCGGTCCGGTTATGAAGGGCGGAAAGTACGGTGCGTTGGGTGCGGTGACGTTGGAGAAGTCCAAGCTTGATTTGTCTCAGAAGCAGACTAGGTCTAGCCCCGAGGTTCGATTTTATTTTGTTTAATTTTAAAAGATTGAAAGATTTTGGGGATTTTGATTCTGGGTTCTTGTGATAATTGGAAAAAAAAAAAAAAAAGAAACAATTAAGACCTGGTGAAGAGTGTTATTTTCAGGTTGTTAAGCAGTTTATTAACTTGTTGCTGACAGTCTTAAAGATTGGCCCAAATAGGTGGGATTTATTGAATTTTTTTAGGAAGAATTGGCTTGAATGTTGCAAAATGAGACTTTGAGTATGATGAATTAGGGCTTTCGACTCCTGTGTCTCTTTATTCATTCGTGTTCCTCCATTATTATCATAATACGACAATTAAAATGTCATATTTTAAAGTATCATATCACAACAATTAAAAAGATATGTTAATTAAATACGTGACATTATAATATTATTGAAGGGATACAGAAGGGGACACAAATTAGGGGACGAATAAACCGAATCCGTTATTTTTAAGCCAGTAGATGAGCTTTCTCTTAGTTCTTGGAGCATTTTGCTATTTCCGAAAGCCTGAAATCATTCCATTGTGCCGTGAGACCAAAAGTAAAGAACTAGCTTTTCCTTTCGCAAAAAGAAAATAAACGTTCGTTTGCTCATGATCTTTATGGATTGAAAAAGGGACTACACTGGATTTGTTCGAGTCTCCTTATAATATCCATAAATGACTTGTTTTTGGAACAAAACTTCTAAACATGACTTCTCATTTCAACATTGTTATTACAAAAGTTATTTAGAGATCAAACTGATCATCTGTGTTTGGAACTTGTAAGAGTTGATCCGAGTATTCCATTTTTTGTCAAATAAGAGTATAAGACAACCGATAGAATTTGCCCATGTTCCTCTGGTTGGGAAGCCACAGGTGTACAAGTTTTCAGTAATTTAATCTTCCGTAATTGGACTAGCTTGCTTTATTTCTTCGTATCGGTATTTTGATTATGTTTGTGCAATTGGCCAACAAATTTAACCTTCAGACTGCGCTTGGAGGAGGTGGTGGAGATATAGGAAAGAAGATTAATCATGGTGGTGGTGATGGGGGTGATGACGATGGTGGTGACGATGATGATTATTTTGATGACTTTGATGAAGGTGATGACGGAGATGAGGGCGGCTTGTTTAGGAGAAGAATGTTTCTTGACGAGGTTGGCAAATGCAAATCCCTTTGACCATGACCTTTTCTGAGTTGCTGCTTTTATTTTGTTATTTTCACATGAAATGACAAAATTTTTTTTTTCTCGTGTTTTTAGCTTTTTGATCGGAAGTTTGTAGATGCTGTATTGAATGAGTGGCAGAAGACGATGATGGATTTACCAGCTGGGTTTCGGCAAGCTTATGAAATGGTTTAGCACTTTCCCTTCTCACTTTACGTCAGTAGTTTTTGCCAGATATGCTGACTAATTTGCGTCCAGGGTTTGGTGAGCTCAGCTCAAATGGTAAAACTCTTAGCAATCAATGCAAGGCCAACCACTACCAGGATGATTTTCCGATCCCTTCCTGGAGGGATTTCAAGGGCTTTTATTGGCAGGTGATTTTCACAAGTCATGCTGAATTTATTGTTATAGAAAACCACCTCTCAGTGATGATTTTTTTTTTAAAATTTTTTTATTTCAATTTCTAGCTACTTTGTGGTGTAGCTTTTGGTGGGTTTCTGATTTCGTTTATTCTCTTTGTGACTTCTTGTCCTCCTTTGCGGTTCCTGTTTTTACTATTTTAATAAGTTGCAATTATTATTATTGGATAAAAAAAAGTCATGAGTTGCTCTGTGTTGCTGCTGTTGGAGACCTTTTCATCTTCAAATAATAACCTTTTTCTGCATATGCCTCAAAGTGGTCAGAACAGTTTATTTTAGCCTCGCACCTCGCATAAGGGGCTAAAATTGCACTCCTTTTGGCAACATTCACTAATTCGGAACTTAATTTAAAAACCATATTTCGTATCGAAAATGAGCTTAACTCTGGCCTTGGGGAATGATTATTATCCTTGGTTTGGATTTTAATTCTTAGAAGATCTTTGCTTTGAGAAATTCTCTATGACATGTACATATCTAGATATAAATCGAATCTACATTATAATTCGTCAAGTAAGAAACGAGTATGTTAGTTGCAACTCTGGGTAGGGATGTGGGCTGCAGTTTTTCCGTACTTGCACACTTGCACCATTTGTACAATCAAAGCTGCAGTGTTCATTTTAGTTCTTAATTTGTTAATCTAGTTCCCAAAATGTATAAATTCAAATAATTTTAACCAAAACCGTCAAAACTTTTGTTCTTATATCTTTATGATGTGGAAAATGTTTTGGTATTTAAGGTCTTTTCTTATGATAATATTGTGATTGATTTATGTCCTAACACTGTAACTCAGGTACTTAACTCCTGATTTTTGGATTCCTTTGACAAATATATTTGTTCATCGTTTTTTCTGGTCCTGCGTTGTAATATTAACAAGTCATATTGTTGTTTCATGCAGAATGATTGCAGATCCTGCCTTTTTATATAGGCTTCTTTTAGAGCAGGCTGCTACTATTGGTTTTGCAGTTCATTGGGAGATCAAGAATCGCAAGGACAGGTGTTTTTTCAATTATTATATTTTTTTGGGCTCAGTAACACACACCCACACACGAGTGCAGTGCACTCACACATTTATATTTCCTTGTGTTTGCTATAATACTAAAGTGGAGATATTTTTTCTTTACTTTGGCATAGGATTAAAAAAGAATGGGATCTAGCTCTTGTAAACGTGCTCACAGTGGCAGCATGCAATGCTGTTGTTGTTTGGTCACTTGCTCCTTGCCGGTCATATGGGAATACATTCCGGTTTGATTTGCAAAATACATTGCAGAAGCTCCCGAACAATATTTTTGAACAGAGCTATCCACTGAGGGAGTTTGATCTACAAAAGAGAATTCACTCTTTCTTCTACAAGGCTGCTCAACTATGTATGGTTGGACTAACTGCAGGAGCAGTGCAGGGTTCGTTATCGAACTTTTTGGCCAGTAAAAAGGAGGGGAGGTATGAAAAGAAAAAAGTACCATAAAGAACTAATCGTATTTTTATGAACATAATTCGGAAATAATTGAATCGGGACTCAGAATATTAAAAACAAATGGCGACACGTTCTTTGGTAGATCATGATAGATAGAATGAAATGTTACGTGTGGCAATGACGTTCTGTGTTTGCTACACGTCTGTGTATGATGGTGATAGTCATGGCAGTTTTTACATTTCGCTCGGATTGTTTGAAATATTTTACCCTTGGGACGAATCTATGAGTCCAAAAGATAGTGGCTGGTAGTCTAAACTCTAAACCGAGAATAGTAATGTTGTAAAGGAGTCAATCACACATAGTTTGCTTTATCTGTAATAGACTAACTTTTGTTTATGTATGTTGGTAAATGGAAAAGAGTTGCATGTGTAAGGTTGACACAAGTTTGCAAATCCTGTATAATATGATAAAGCTCTTTAGCATCACTCTGTCCTATGTAGGGAACTTGTTATGATATATAGTCTCGTATACGGAAGTCCTCGTATTTTTTATTTTTTATTTTTAATGCGTAATGTACAACCCTAATATTATTTTGTTGACGAGTAAAAATGTTAAATAGGAGGTAAGTGGAGGAGAATTTGAGACAATAATTTTGTTGAGTTGTATAAGAATTTCATTGTTTTATATATGCTTGGAAATTGGTTTTAGAAACTGTGATTTAGCATTACAGGAGACTAAACACTAATTTAGATGTGTTCAATTATTAAATTTTTGGCAGGTTATCGGTGACGATCCCTAGTGCCAGAAATAATGCACTTGGGTACGGTGCTTTCCTTGGGCTTTACGCAAACCTCAGATATCAGCTTTTATGTGGATTTGATAAGACGATGGTCAATTATTTTGATGTTATTGGAGTGGGATTGTTTTTCAGCACAGCATTGAGGTTTGTCTCTACTTGGATAAATTTCAAATTTATTGCATCATATGGCTCGTATATAAGTCCTCTCCTACGTTATGTTCTTTCCTTTAGGGCTTCACCCTCCCTTCTTTTCTTCTTCGGGAAATCATAAATAGATGGCCATTTGAATTTAGCTTTCAAAGCACTATTTTCTGTTTTTTAAGTACAGATGGGGTTCCTAGTTTTAAGGGACTGGTTACTTTTTAAGATTTGTGTCTACAAGTTGAGGTACAAGGTGCTATTGCAGCTCAAGTTTTTTCTGTTGCAAAAACAGCTCTAACAAAATAAAAAGTCTGTAATTTTAAAATGTTAAAGACGTGTGTTTGCCTTATTCTTTCATGTGTTGCATTCTAACGCTTCTTTTGATGTTTCATCTACTGATTTTATTACCTGTTTGCCTCCCTCGCCTTTTTTTTTTTTTTTTAAATCAAATTTAACCACATGTACCACTTCTCTTCCTTCAATTATTGAGAGAATTCACCGAGAGGAGTTTAGGGCCTCCAGCAGTCAAAAGAGAAAAATAAGACCTGGGGAAGCAACGCATATTTTTTTGCTTGTTTTGTTTGAAAGGTGAATTTGATCGCCGAAAGCCATACTGCAATATACATTACTGGATTCATCTCCTGCCAAGCTTTGAATGAATTTATTGATATGCTCAGCTGACAGGATTAGAAAATGGGCTTTTGCATTAATAGATAGTATTTTTGCATTTACAACATCTCATCCTTCTTTTATTGGGGCCTCATGTAGAGTGAGCATTTAATCTTTGTTTGAAATACATGCGCAGGATTTTGAATGTGCAGTTGGGAGAGTCGTCACGGCGAGCTTGGCTAGGCATAGAGGCCGATCCCCTGGCTCAGACGGAGTCTCTCTTGAAAGCGTACAATAAGCCTTCTGAGAATGTTGATCAATCATCTTCCAAATGGTTCATATCAAAGAATGCCATTGTCTCTGGTCTTTTTGGCATCAAACAATCAAATGTTGACTCTGCAGCCGATGGGGAATCATCGGCACCCAGAGCACGGAGAAAGAGGATAGTCCGAAAGAAGGTGGCTTGAAGTTCATAATTTATTTAATCGCTTATTAAGTCCAATTTTGTCGCATGGGACCGACGCAGCTTGCTCATAAGATCTTTGGAAACGAAGAGTGGCTGGGGGGTGGTCTTCCATTGAGATTTCTTTTTGCTCTAGCAGAGGTTGCTGACGACGAACCGAAGTAGCAATAGAGAAGAAAATATATGGGGAGAGTATTTGTTCTGTCTTACTTTCTGATGCTCAATTTCCATTTTTCCAATTCTAATTGTCTTGTCCTGTTGAATTCTGATCTGGATATTTCATGTTACCTTATTATTTTTCGAGTAAATTATAAGGGCTAAATTGCTTGGACAAGAATTGGTTTTAGGAATAATGTAAAAAGCTCCTTTTGCAATGTCCTTTCTGAATGCCTGAATGCCTGAATGTCTGAATGTTCTTCTTCTTCTTCTTTTTTTATTTTATTTTATTTTATTTTTTTATTATAATAAATACTATTACAAAGTATGATTATGTACAAGTACATATTTCCTTGATACTTGTCCTCGTTCTCTTGGTAAAAATTTCTTTGCAAAAGGTAAAATAAGTAAATATCAGAAACTGTACAAGTAGTAAATTTCTTATTTAGTGGAAAAAATTTACCTACTCTTACTAAAAGACGTACTTATTAGTAATAAGCTTTGAAAATTTGTTATTCATTCCAACAGTCTCTTGTTTTTTGTCTGTGCGTGCTCATTTGGTTTTTAACAATAATATTATCATTACTTTCTAATTTGTAAGTTGTTTTTGTCATGTTATTTACCCCAACAGTTTCTTGAGTTTTACTCGTACGTGCTAATGTGTTTTTCAACAATAATATCACTACTTTTTTAATTTGTCTGTTGTTTTTCTCTTGTAATTTTTACAATATTATCACCGTAGAAACTTTTTCCAATAAATATCCATACAAATATTATACTTGTCACCAAAAAAAGTGAAAAATATCACTAACTTATTTTGTACTCTAATGTGCAATGTTTTTCTACCTACTGTTATTTTTCCTGAAAATACTCTAATGGCTTGATGAAAAAGTCAAGAAACCAACGCAATAACAATAAAATGTTAAATTCTATAGTAGTTATACTTGATTACAAATTTACCATCAAATTTACTATAGGAAAATTAACATCATATATATAATCCGTTGAATATTCAAATATTAAAATTCTTCATTAACACATCAGTTTAATACTTATAATAATAGTTTTCTTAAGCTTTGCTTATTGTTATAATAATAATATAGAGAAAATAAATAGATATGTTTATGAATTTATAAAAAAAAAAATAATAATAATTATGATCTCGTATGAAGGTAAAACTATAATTATTATAACTGAAGTAATAATTTTGAAATATCATTTTTTAAGAGCTATTCTACACATTACCTCCTCCCATACCTATTTAATCGAAAATGTTAGAATTAGAATAATAATCTGGCGTTTTTATTTTTGGAAAGCTATCTTATAAATCACCAATATCTAAATGAAGGTCAAAAAACTGAAGCCCATCCAGACTCAACACCGCCTTTCATGACCAAGACTCATCCTCTGCTCCTCCCCACAGTCCCCAAAAGAAAAAAAAAAAAAAAAAAAAAAAGATAAAAAAAGGGAATAAATTATTAGATGGTCCTTAAATTTTTTAATTTATATCATTTTGATTTTTATTCTTTTTAATTAATATAATTTTAAATTATTAAAAATATTATTATAATAATTTATTTTTTTAATTTTTTTTAACAAAATCTATTAATAAGTATTATTTTTAATTTTCATCTAAAAAATAACAGAATAATATTTTAATAATTTATAAACAATCCAGTTATAAAAATAAAATATGAGAGATTAAAAAATGAATAATTTAATCAATATATAACATTATCCTCCAACTCCCCTCCACAGATCCATTCCCGCCTCACGAACCCAATATTCCAAATCCCATCTCCAGCTCCTCCTCCCTTCCTCCTCCGCTCACGGCGGCTCGTGCATCCCCAGCACAATGCTCTCCGCCCTCTCCTCCACCCCCGAAAAATGGCTCGTCTACCACCCAGCCATCCTCCACTTCGAGTGGGTCCCAGGCCACACCCTCGGCTCCACCCCACTCTTCGTCTTCCTCACTCTACTCTACTACCTCTCCCTCACCTTCCTCCTCTCCCGCTCATCTCTCTCTCCTCTCCCCTCCAAGCTCCTCAAACCAATCACAGCCGTCCACAGCCTCCTCCTCCTCTCCCTATCCCTAATCATGGCCGTCGGATGCTCTCTCTCCATCCTCTCCGACCGGTCCCACCTCCACCGCGCCATCTGCTTCCCCCCGCGGACTCCTCCCCGTGGGCCCCTCTTCTTCTGGGCCCACGTCTTCTACCTCTCCAAGCTCCTCGAGTTCGGCGACACGTGTCTCATCATCCTCGGCGGCTCCATCCGACGGCTCTCGTTCCTCCACGTGTACCACCACGCCACGGTCGTTGTCATGTGCTACATCTGGCTTCGCACGGCTCAGTCATTGTTCCCCGTGGCGCTCGTGACCAATGCCTCAGTGCACGTGATCATGTACGCCTACTACTTCCTCTGCGCTGTCGGGATCCGACCCAGGTGGAAGCGGGTCGTCACGGTCTGCCAAATCGTGCAGTTCGTGTTCAGCTTTGCGGTTTCTGGTCGGATGCTGTACCTGCATTTTTACGGGTCAGGTTGCTCCGGAATTTGGGGTTGGTGCTTCAATGCGGTTTTCAACGCTTCGCTTTTGGCGCTTTTTGCTGATTTTCATGCCAAGAGCTACCGGAATAGGAAAGAGAAAGTTAAAGGTCCCTAGTCTTTTCATGAGTTCTTAATATTGGTTTATTGGAGCTTGGATCTTTTCCGTATTTACTATTAATGTTAATTAGTTTTTAAAATTTTAAGTTTACGTGACTTTAAATCCTGTATTTTTTTTTTGAATAATTTTAAACTATTAAAATATTATTATAATAATTTTTTTTTGTTAGACTTTGGATAAAATTCTTTAAAAATGATGCTGAATTATGGATTTCGTAAAAAAATTTATAAAAATAATTACTGTAATAATATTTTTAATAACTTATGATCATTTTAATTATAAAAAAAAATATATCAAAAGTACGTAAATTTAAGAATTTAAGGACCAACCTAAAAATTTACTTATTCTTATGTGCTAACATTATTTATTTATTAGAAGGCATGATTGAATTGGTAAATGTTTTAGAAAAAAAATTAAGGATAAGATATTCAACCTCTATAACTTATAATAGAGTAAAATGTGAAATTACAATTTAGTTACACTGTAACAATTCTTTTTAATTATTCTTTTAAAGATCAGGATCAAATTTTATTCGTAATAAGACAATTCTTTCTCTCTCTGTCCCTCTCTTTTTAATGGGTATAGAAAAAAAATTAAGGATAAGATATTCAACCTCTATAACTTATAATAGAGTAAAATGTAAAATTACAATTTAGTTACACTGTAACAATTCTTTTTAATTATTCTTTTAAAGATCAGGATCAAATTTTATTCGTAATAAGACAATTCTTTCTCTCTCTGTCCCTCTCTTTTTAATGGGTATTCTAACATGGGACAGCTACTTTACCCAATTTATGGATAAAAATTTCGAATCGTTGGATCACCTTTGAATGGTCTAGATTAAAAAAGATGCCCCAAAACTATTGTCGGTCGGATGTTTACACAAGATTGCATTTGAAAACAAAAAATAAATAGATAACATGAGATCTTTTCCTTTTCCCTTCCATCGTCCAAAACACGATGCAAGGCAGTGGAGGCTCAACGGAAAGGACTTGCACAGCTGAGGTACGGCAGAGGGAATTTTTTTTCTCCCCCTTCTTTTGTTCAAAACTTTGAGCATTGATGGATAGGGACTTGCAATTGGGTTCGCAACGAAGGAATGGGCTTATAATGGCGGGAGGGCGGCGGTGGAGATTTGAGTTTCCGGCTTGTCTTGGCTGCGGGTCCGAGGAGCGGTTGTCATGGAGCGTCTCTGAAGTCCACTGAGAGCATTTGTCGTCGGTGACCCTCAAGGGTCAGCAAAAACTAGGTTGCAATCCATGCAGCGACTCCGCGCTATGGGTCGGGAACCCACCCGTCGTATCAGCTACCCCGGTCGCAACCCACATGGGACCTCCGCTCCATGGGTTCAAAGACCTACGCGTCGAAAGAGGGGGAAATTTTTTTTTTAAATGTAATCAAGTGTAAACTTTCTACACTATTTTTGATATATCTTTTCAATCTGAACAGTTTAAAACTAATCTGAAAGTTAAAAAATTTTACTCCATTGATACGATAAAGTAAGTGTACCCATTATACTACACCCTAATGTCAGGGCCAAATTTTATTTTTGCTATTAGAAACCAAATTTTATTATTAATAATAATAAGATGCATGGTAATGATGGTATTTTTTACCACTAGTGATGAAGGTTCATCTTATTTGTCCGATTATAATCAAATGAGAGAGCCGCAGAGGAGAGTAGAAAGTCGTATACCTAATTTTTAAGACCGCTCGTTTTAGATGGGGTTGTTTCTTTGGATTTATGTATACATATTTTTTAATGTGGTTGACGATTTGGATTTTTTTGTTAGATTGGACATTCTAAAAAAAGGGAATCTGCGGTAGAACTCATTTAAGAAATACTATCAGTAGTTATTCATTCAAAGGTTATTATTGAATTGCTTTCTAAAATCTAAGGCTGTAATTTTGTGTAAACATGAGATTGAATACACCAGATTTCCTCTTTCTTTTTCCTTAAAAAAAAAAAAAAAAAAAAACTCTCTCTCTCTTTGCCCCCCTTCTTTCTCTCTTTCGTCGGTGGGTGGCAGGTCACCGGGGGAAGGCGATTTTGCCGTCCTCAAACAGCGGAAGCTTTCCAGAGGGGGGCCGTCGTCGCGGTTTCGGGGGGTGGGGGGCCCAGATCTAGCGGGGCCTGGGTCGCGTTAGGGATGGGGTGGGGGGGGTGGGGGCTATGCTCGGCTTTAGGGGTGGGGTAGGGGGGACTCCGAGGCTTGGGACGGTGTCGGGGGGGGGGGGGGGGGCTATGCTCGGCTTTGGGGGTGGGGTAGGGGGGACTCCGAGGCTTGGGACGGTGTCGGGGGGGGGGGGGGGGGGGGAGTGCCTGGGCTCGTCGGCGTCGCGGTGGGAGGGGGGCAGTTCTGTTCAGTCGCCGACATCGGCAGGGAAGTCGCCGGTGTCGGGGAAGGAGTGGGTTTTTTTGATAAAATTTTTATTTATTAATTTATACTAATATAAGGTAAGGTGTATGATAATTATGATTCACAAACAATATTCAACCGTTTAGTTACATCTTAACGGTTTAAAAATGAACCCTATCAATAGGGTATAAAAATATGGGTTTTACGGCAGATTCTCTATTTTAAAAAATTGTATAAACGAGTCATGATGAGAAGAGAAAAAGTGAGATGCAGTCTCTACCCTGCTGGTTCTGGGTATATTTCCATTTTTAACCTTTGAAAGTTTGGATTTGGATTTATTGTGACAACCCGACCCGACATTCTAGAAAAAATAATAAAAAATTATAATATACCTAACAAGTTGTTGGCGCGGGGGGGGGGGGGGGGGGGAGGGGCGCGCGCGGCGCGGGCAATCACACAAACAACTTCTCAGATCTGTATATCTGATTTCATCGGATGGTTTTGATCATTTGTAAAAGTTCAATATACATGGTAGCAAAAAAAAAAAAAAATAATAATAATAAATAAAAAAGATATTAAGACAAAACAAAAGGGTGTTAGTTAGAGCTAAAAAAGTGGTAGAGCTGTAAGAGAAAAAAGATAAGATGTGCAGTCTCATATTATTTAGAAATGAATCTATATGATGATTCATAAATAAAGTGACCACCTCCTAATAATATGAGGCCTTTGTGTAATGTTCGAAAAATTTTAGACTTAACCACTCTAGTTAAAAAGGGATTAAGTCCAAATTTTCCTCATAAAATCATATTTGTTGGAAATATGAATTTTGTGATAATTAATCCAAAATTTTATGTAGGTATTAGCATAGACAGTGCAATTTGGCATTGTAAAGATTCTATCAAATTAAGTTTCAGTCAAGAAACTTTAATTATACGAATAAGCATAAAAGTTTCCATATACATTAAATTGGACACCTTATTTATAGGAAGGCCTAATATGGTTCAGAAGTCACATAGTGCAAATTTTCACTATGTGGAGTGTTAAATTAACGTACCGTGGGAAAACAGTATGTAAATTTACACTGATTATAGGGACAATATGAATAAGCTTAAGAATAAAAGTATGGAAACAATTAGAATAACCAACAGGGAAAATCCTTAGCACATGCATTATAATTCCTGGACCATCAACTTGAGCACAGTACCAGGACACTTAGAAATTTGATAGAACAAGGTCATGAGATAACCTTATTTAATATAAGGAACCTCAGATAACCAATTCAGGTCAATTTCATTAATGTTCGGAAAAAATTTATCAGACTGTAATTTTGACTCAGACAGTAATTTCAGGTAGTCAGATATTGAATCACAATCAATTAAGGTATTAGGTGCATTTATGGACTTTATGACATTGCTAGGAAATAAAAATATCAGTGTTTAAAAATTAGAGTAAAATGAGAAAATTTTCTATACCAAGTAGCACTTTAGCTCGGACTGGGATTGCAGACAACTAGATAGTGTTCTATGACTAAGTAAGGAACAAGGCGTGTTTATGGACCGTATGAAACAGTTATAGTATGAATAGTATGAATATCTCAGTTATTTGAGAATTAGAATAAAAATAGATATTTTACTCCGTCCAAAATACTGTTAGGAATGTTTTCGGATGAAATTTGGACAACAAATCAGATTTGTGTGGCATTAGAACTCCACTTTTCTGACCATGCACGTTTCTTTTGAGTGCCAAGGAAGAGAAATGTCGAGAAAAGTTGATGATATTAGGTATAGATGATGTCATGAATAGTTGCTCCAATGTGATGTGCATTTAATGCAATCTTTGCACTACTTCAAGTTGTCACCACCGGATCCCTTAGCTGAAGGAGATCAGCCAATTTCATGCCATTTAAGCAAGCTGTTTAACTTGGCTTAAGTTAGTGTAAAAAAAAAATAAGTGTAATTAGCCCCATGTCTATATAAGCAAACCAAGTCATTTAGTGTTTATTCAGCCATTTTCATGCCATTTAAGCAAGCTGTTTAACTTGGCTTAGGTTAGTGTAAAAAAAAGTTGAGTGTAATTAGCCCTATGTCTATATAAGCAAACCAAGTCATTTAGTGTTTATTTTACAACCCCTTTCTCTCTCTTTTCTCAGTGAAAAGACAGCCCCTCCCTCTCTCTTTCACTCTCAAATTACGCCTTAAAAATACCAAGGGTCACCAAGATTCTTCAAGGGTAAGACTATATGGAATCATTCTCCTTAAGTTTCAAGCTATAATTTATGTTTAAAACCACGTATAGGAATTTGATCTTGGGTTGTAATAAGTTTTATATTTTTTTTATTTCAGTTTTTATGTTGAATGGCTTTAGATCTAAGGGTTGATTAAGTTCATAATGATTTTTGGTTATGCTCATGCCTTAGAGACATGTTTGGAGGTGTCTAAACTAAGTAACAAACCGTTTCAAAACCTGTCTAAATTTTCATTCACGTTTTTATGCTCCAACGATCATATAAACGACGTTTTTAGGTTTCGGCATCAACTGAAAAGTTTTAGATCTAGAAGTTAAGAACAATTCTTTATCAAGTAGTCATTTTCAAATTCGGAATTTAAGATCAAGTTTCAAGCTAGTTTCCAAAATTGGACAGAAACTGGAGTAAACCTGCCCAGCCACAGATTTTAGTCCAAACGAGGGTCTTAGAGGCCGATTTAGGTTCTCATTAAATCATAAAAGTTTTAGATCTCATCGAAATCTAAAAGTTTTATGAGATGAATTTACCTAAAAATGTCCGTAAGATACAGTTTCAGGGCCGATAATAAAGTAACCGATAAACTGACCAAAAACCTATTTTGTAACTTTTTTGCCATGGATTTTCTTGCAAAACAGCAAGATAAAGTTGGATTTTGGCGTGACGCTGAAGATGAAAGTTGTATCATCGATATATAAAAGTTTCATGAATGACGAAATGGCAAATAGTGTCTCTACGATATAGTTTTATGCGATTTTTGGAAAGTACCCTAAGGAGTGATTTTTCATTGCAACTATTACACATACGGCTCACGGTTTTGAAAACTATTAAAAAATGACAGTGTTAGAGATTAGAAGCACTTTTTTATTAAAATATGGAATTTTTAGATCTTAAGATCTGTAAGTTTTGTGAAGAAAGTTGTTTTGACAAAAATGTCTCTAACACAAGTTGTTTTTCATAGATTTTAAAATGACCGAAATAATTTTTTAACTACGAAATTCATTTTTATATGAAACACAATATTTGTCGAATACTCAAATTTGCATTAGTTGGCAGAAAGAAATTTTTTAAATGATGTTTTTACAAAAATAATTTTGTTACAAAAATCTTTAAAAATAGGTTTAAATTATAATTTTACCCATATAAGTTAAGAGATAGCCTTTGGGCCAATAAAATGATACAATCCACTAAAATGGTACAATCTACATTATGGGATGTATCAATCAATTTTAAACAAAAATGGTTTCTAGAAATTAATAATACGATAAATCAATATTTTTTTTCAGTAGAAAAATTTATTCGTCGGTAGACTGAACTTAGAGTCAGATATCAACTCTACATTCTTCAGAGAACATGCAGTAAGAGATTTGCAGCTAGGTTAGTAACTCTTTGATATAATGGGCCTAGAGGCCCAATAACGCTAGATTTTGATTTTCTAGTACTAGACCAATCAAGTTAAAATAATTTGAGTTATAACTAATTAATTTCTATAGTAAAAATCCAATTAGTTAAACTAAATACTTATATACGTTATGGGTGATCAAACAAGATATGGACCTGTTAAAGTACTAGAAGTACAAGACAAGCAAGTACTGTAGCATAAATAAGGTAAGTACAAACCTCGCTTACAGTATGAAAATTACGTTTTCATTCTTAAATGTTTTTTTTTTTTAAATGAAATGTACTCTATGAATAATGTGATGTATGTTTGAACAGTTTTATAAGATGTCAGTTTTGAATGGTTTTATTCAAACTATTTTAAGAATGATATATTTTAAGAAATGCAAGTTTTTAAGCCGTGTTTTAAATACATACTTTAAAACACATGTTTTATGAAGATTATTGCATGATGATATGTCCAAGTTCTATGTTTAATATTTATGCTGAAGTATGACATATTGCATACATCTATGCTTGATGCCATCACTTACATGTTTTAAAGCTATCATGATACATGTCTCAGTTTTATTACTTTGAGAATTTATGTTAAAGTATGACATATTCCATACTCACCATAAAATAATTAACAAGACTAAGACAAGACAAGTTAATTGAAGCTGTCGTACCAACATTCCATAAGGGGATGATAGTTTAGTTAATTTCACTTGATCTGGAGCAAGTTCAGTTTATGATCTCGGTACTATTGAGGACCTCGTAAAACCTCATAACCCGATGATCCCGTGCATCCAGTACGTACACCAAGGCCCATAGATAAGACAAGATAAGAAAATATCTTATCAATAATAATGGATAAATCACAATAAAGCATAAACAGATAATGCATGTTTTGTGATATGTTTTTATTTATTTTGTGAGGAACTGTTTGTACTTACTGAGAGAAAGCACATCATAAAACGTTTACACTGTAGGTAAGAAACCTTTAAAACGATGGACTGAGTAGGCTACGGAACGAGTGTGAAGGGCAGTCATGAATACCACTACGTAGTTATTTCTGCATTTTGAACAACATGTTTTAATATAAGTGTTATACAGATAATACTATTTAAGTATTTTTAATATGCTATTTAAATTTCTATTATTAAGTAATTATTACTAATTAAGTATGGACAATAAGTTCTAAAACTATCAATTAGTTTTAATGATGTCTTTTCAACATGTATAAGTTGTACAATTCATACGGTAATTACTATTGTGGTAATTATAGATATATATATATATATTTCTATAAGGGGCCAAAAAAAAAAAGTTCCACAAATTTTAAGTCTTATGAGATAAGTAAGTAAATTAAGTAGTTTAAATAAGTTAAGTAATGGACGCGTAATAAGGCAGGTCGTTACACTTTTGAGGTGAGTCCAAGAACAAAACCGTGCAGGCACAAGATTCAAAACGGACAATATCATACCAAAAAAAAGTACATGTCATTACAGTGGTGATCCCAGCATCATTGAACATCATGGCTCGCAAGTGAAACTCCGGTCGATGTAGGCTAGAGAAGAAAGAGACCTAATTTTTTCAGAGAAGAGAGGAGTTCTAGATGGCAAAAAAAAAAAACGCCGTGAAGGTGCATAATACCTTCTGTTCAGTATGTCTTCTGATTAGGGATTAAACTAATATATACAGAGATTAGAAGTTAATCCAACTTCTAACTACCACTTAATGAAATAAATGATACAGCTAGTAATACAAAAGTAAAAGCAATTAGGTGGAAATCAATTGTGATTATTAGTTTGTGACGACTACAATTTCCAAAATAAATTGATCATTACCTAAACTTATACGGCACTTAAATTTGAAAGCAACAATGTTAAGACATTCCCATGATTAATAGTTTCATGATGTCACAATGGTCATATTCCTCTGTTTATAATTTCACTATGTGATAAAAGTATCCAATTTTTTTCTCCTGAAAAATTAACAAAAATTTTAATTAGTTTTTAAAAAGTCTAAACAATTTGGGAAAAAAAAAAAAGAAAAAACTCAACTCAAACTAGTGTACCAAATACAAGCTAAAAGTTTTCTTCAATGCTGTCATGCAAGTGAAACTTATTTTACTTGGATTCAAGGTTGTTTATATATTAGGTCGATCTATATGGCTGAACATGTTCCCCTCCCCCCCTCTAAAAGTGAAAGAGGAAGGAAAAAAAATTGCTCGTGATGGATAGAAAGATAGGTAGATCTTATCTGGTGAAATCATGGTAAGAACGTCTCTAATGCAATACCAAATAAATGTGCTAATATCATATTTTGACATTTTGATAGGAAAATCATTCTACAATGCCATGCTTTTGTTAGAGCTAAAATCAGCATTTGATTACTACGTCGATATGTTCTCTTTTTGTTTGTTTGTGCATTTTATTAATAATAAGTTAGGAGTATATATATGTCTATAATTTCTAAGATGTGTTTTAGTGGATTCATGAATTTTACAGATTTAAAAATTCTCAATTTACAATGTAATTCATAAATTCCGGATTGAGAATGTTGATAAATTCCGGATTGAGAAAATCAACATTCGTAACTAATTCGATAGTCTCTCAATCTATTTTATTTCAATAGATTAGATTGAATTGAACGATTTGAATGTATTTACAGATTCAATGAAAAAAAAAATAGAAATAAAAAAAACAAATACATAGTGTATACATAGGACGTCAAAATGTAATAATTCCTATCGACACTATAGAGAAATTGAAACTCATTTTCGAATCGTTTGGCCTTGAAAAGTTATTAATTAAGGTTGTTAACAATTAATGCACGTCAGTAACGGTCAGGATAAACAGATCAGAGAGCCACTAGAGTAGTTGTATACTGAACACTTTATACCCCACTTCCCTTTGTCGTAATTAATCAGTACCATTAGCTTCATTTCCGTACCAATATGGCCACCGGCGTCGCTGCCACGCTCCGATATTGGCTCGTCGGTCACCCGAGAATCGCCGAATTAATCTCGTGGAAAGCGAAACACCGGGGGCCACTCCTCTCTTCGTCACGGTCACCGTCCTCTCCTACCTATCTGTAACCATAATTCTCTCAAAACTCACCTCCCAACTATTAACCCTAATATCTTCAAGCTCATAAAGGTCCTCCACAGCAGTTTCCTCCTCGTCGTCTCAGTCGCCATGGCCGCCGGCTGCATTGTCTCCGCCGCCGCCTCTCCATCCTCAGTCAACACTCTCTTCTGCTACCCGCCGGGGACGCCTCCGGCGGGGCCTGCCTTCTTCTGGGCCTACGTCTTTTTACCTCGAAGCTCGTCGAGTTCGGCGATACCCTCCTCCTCCTCATCCTCGGCGGGGCTGAAAACCAGCGCCAAATCAGCTAATAAGTTAATTTGATCAGATACAGGTGTCTTGATTTCTCAAGCCCAAATTTTTATTTTTATTTTTTATTTTTTATATATTTTTTATATTTATATTCTGAAGCCAGGTGCACATATGAGACGGCCCTTTTACAGGTGCACACATTTGAGACAATTTGGGTTACAACTGTTGATGTTTTGAGGTTCAAAGTTACAGCTGTACGTATTTGTAGAGGTTTGAGTTAACAGCTATGTAAATTTGTCTGTGGTTCTTCCTCTTTCTTCTCTATTCTCTTTAGTTTTGCCTATATCATTCTGTCTCTTATTTTCTTTGAGAGGTAAAAGTTATTTAGATTGAAGGGGAAAAAAAAAAAAATCATCGGACCTTCCTTTTCTTCTTCTTCTTCTTTCTCATTTTAGTTTCTTAGGTCGTTGTGTAGTCGCAAATGGGTTCTGTTCGTGCTGCTTCCAAATGAATAGGGCTCTCTTTCCGTGTTTTTTTGTTTTTTTTTTTTGTTTGGGGCAAACAAGGATTTTTTGCAAGGTATGGAGCTTATTCTTCTTTGGATTTTTAAGAGTAATAAATACTGGTTTCTACTGGTGGAGTTTAGTCTTTTTTTATGTTTGCATTGTTCACAAGTGGTGGTTGTTTCTTTTGCTGTCACTGATCGATTATTATTCCCAAGTTTCGGACATATTCTCTGAACTTGGTTATTAAATGCTGGTATCTTGGAGACTTCAAAGCTAGAAATTATACCAATTTCATGTACGAAACAAATCAAGGAAGAGACGAGACAGAACAAAAAGGGCAATTGATGGAGAGCTAACCTTAGTACGCAAAATGTCTGCTAACAGTTGGACGATTTTTTTTTTTTTCTCCCCTTTTTTCTTCTGTTTGAATTCTTAAACACCAAACACCTGGCATACTTAACAATTCTCGCTAACACAAAATAATCAACAACAAAATGCCTGAACTTAGAATGCAAAACACTCTAAATTTTTTGGGGCTAACAAGCAATCACAAAGTAAGTGACAGCTGAAACCAGTTCCAAAGAATCCAAAACCGAAACTCAATCCAAAAAATAAACTTTCTTTCAGTACAGTGATTTAAATTGGGTTATTCATGAACTTTGAACGGTAGTCTAGTTTAGTTATATGCATTTTTTTTTTGGGACAATTAATTCTATTCAAAATTGAATGTGGTTATCAGGTTTTTTTTTTTTTTTTTTTTTTTTTTTTTTTTTAAACTTATTCTTTGGTTGTTCAGATAACAGGAATGAGGCTCAAGAGTATAAGTGATGCATATTAGGATATTTAGGTGTGCTTCTTAGTTTTAGTCGGTATTGCTTTTCCCGCTATTGTTAGTTTCGTGTGCAAGTATCATTTAATTCCATTGAAGTTGATGTTTATTCTGTTGTTTCTATGTAATTTTATACAGCTTTAACATTTTAAAACACAAGGTAACATAATCCTTGTTTTTGACAGCCTCGATCATTTTTGCCTCTGTATCTGATATACATTGGGAATCATGTAGAATAGAGTACAAAGGTATTGAGAGTATATTTGTGATGCTAAAGAAGGTTTGTTTACAAAAACAATATACTTGCATGATTTGCCTTTTTGTAGGGTGGAAAAATGATTTTGGAAAGCAATCATATGTTAAATATGAAATTAGAGTAAGACAAATCACAGCTTCCTCATCTATATCATTAACGTGGATCGTGCAAAAATAGACTTACGCGAATGCTCTAATTACCAGCAACTACTGCTTTTAAAGGTGGTCGATTCTTCTAACAATCTTCTAGCTCAAAGTACGTTCGAGACTTCTAATAAAAGGTGAAATATGGATTAACTATAACGATGCTTGTGTACCTATTAGCATGGAGATTGTACTTACTGATCTAATGAGAATTATCTACTTATCTCTTCAGGATTGGACATACAAAGATGTTTGGTAATGATCTACTGTTGACTTTGGAAATAGTTTGAAACACTGTTTTTAGATATATATATATATATATATATTTTTAATCATAATTAGTGATTTCATCTTTATCAATTTAAGCTTTCTTTTTCCTTTTTTGATTTAAGTATTATGGAAGATCATGCAGAATGTAAAGTTATTGTAATTGGACATATATGACTCACGGAAAGAAAGAATATTCTATATATTGTTGTCCGTCACAAATGTCAATATATAATGTATGTGAGGATATCACTAACATCAAGTTTAGGCAACCGCTCTCAGATATAATTGTCATCGATGATATAGTAGTCTTTGAAATGCTTTTGAGATGATTGTAAAGAAATCACCGACTGGAGTCAACTTCAAAAATTTATAGTTGTTTGAGATTTTGTGATTAGAAGTAAAACAAAAAGCACAAAGGTGCCATAGGCACTTCCCCATACTAGTATAAAAAGAACACACATGAAGGTCACATTTTCAAATAAGTAATAAAAATAATAAAGCAAAGTATATAATGTCTACTTTAAATTTTGTTACAAATTTTAACGTCTATCAGAAGAGTTTCTACTTGAAATTATATTTTTTTGACTTTTGACATGAAACAATTTTGGAAATAGTAAGCTCTTATGATATACCTCCAAACACTTTCAGAGATATGATTGCAAGTATAGCTTATCGGTAATATCACGTTTAACTCCATTTAAAAGTGTAAAGTTCAAATCCCCCACCTCCAAATTAAAAAAAAAAAAAAAAACTTTCAGAAATTAAAAAGCCAAAATCACCTTCTAAAATATTCTGCCAAACAAGCTATATATGAGAGGAGAAATACAGTTTGAAACATCCTCTAATAGAGAAATAGCACAACAAAAACTCTTGATGACCTAAAGTTTCCTAGTTTGCAGCTACTCTACTTCCGCAATAATGAGGAACGAAACAACAAGAACTCGTGAAAACTCAGATTAAGTACAGGATGGACTTATAATTCTCACAAAAAATAAACGCAGTGCCCTCGACCTGATTGTAGCGGTATGTGGCTTTGCCTTATGTTCAATTATTAGACATATATCCTACAATTTAATGTATAAAATTTTGGATATACTTTGTTATTTTCTTATTCTTTTTTAAAAGATAAATGGTTATTTGTTTAGAAAATTTTACGTTAGAACTTCTTATCTTATATCATCAGTAAGAATTATTGATTTAGTCAACATATCAAATTTTCGACGATTTGATTTAGTATTAGAATAATTATGTGTTGCATGATGCAAATTATTAAGATAAACACTAAATAAATCTTACAAATATATAAAAAAAAAAAAATCAAACCAGTAAAAAGCGAGTCTTAGCCCTACTATAAAAGGACTAATAATATACACATAAATTTCCTAAGGCTCCTTACCAGCTACCTGCATATATATATATATATATATGTAGATGTATATATATATATATGTAGATGTATATGAAGCAACGACAACGTAAATGTTTTTCTCTTATTTAAAAAAAAAAAAAAAGAAAAAAAACGTAAATGTTTTTCACTGCTCGAAGTTTCGAACCACTGCCAAATTTGCAGTGGCACAAGTTAAAAGATAGAAACATCATTCATGCTTTATCGCAGGGAAAGAAATTCCAAAGGGCAATTTCAACTTCCATTGGAAGTTGCAGCTGAAACTGTCCTGCCTATATTTTATTATATATAACGGCATCATAACCTAACCAATTCTCTAGGATTAACACTCGTTACGCATTTCAATGGCAATCCTTGTTTCATGAACTTCTATAAAGGATTTAATTTCACAAAGCTCCTACAAATTATGCATCATTTTTCATTTTGCCCTTTCGAAACAGTATTTTAAAATTCACACTTACATACACAGAATAGTTCAAAACGCTTCTCTATCCACTTTCTTCTATAAACTTAACGATTTTGTTAAATTGACATTAAATATCATTTCAAAGTGCCCTCGTATAATTAAAAAATAGATTATAGGGTAAAAAAACATGGTAAGCATGAGAAATACAATACAACAAAATCGTTATGTTTAGCATGATTAGTAGTGTGTTTGGATATACTCATTTATTATATTTAGTAATACAATACAACGCAATGTGCATTTGATTCCTAAAAGATTGCATCTAAATATATACACATTCATTTAAATGATATATCCACCCATTTCACTATTTATCCATTCGTTTTTTTTAATCTACTTTATTAATTAAATTACCGACTCTCTTTCTAATCAGTACAAATTAGAGCGACTATTCAAATGCAAACAACTCAAACATGCAATATTATTTTTGAATATAAGATATAAAAAGGACACCCAAACTCATAGTGTATTTCATATTTTAAACTAAAATATACAAAATGAATGTGTGATAAACTACTCAAAGGCACCAACGTTTCATCCTGTCCAAAGAAAGAAAATAAATATAACAAAGACGTAGTATTACGTAGGACGTAAAAGTATAACATAATACGTACACATAAAACACTACTAAGAGATTAATTGAAACTCATTTTCCTATCGTTTCGTGTTCAAAAGATGTTAAGGTTACAAATAAATGCACGTCTATTAACCGAAGTCGTGAACGGACAGTCAGGATAAAGGGATCTGCAGACAAAATTGCATACTAGCTTCATCCCCATTTTGCAATTTCCCAACCTCTCTCTTCCACACTTTCCACACCTTGTCTGCTTGATTTCCTCACCAATGGCCACCGGTGTCGCTACCACTCTCCGATATTGGCTCATCGGTCACCCGAGAGTCGTCGAATTCTCGTGGAAACAAGGCGAAACACCAGGCGCCTCAACTCTCTTCGTCGCGGCCTCTCTCCTCTCCTATCTCTCTGTAACCCTAATTCTCTCCCGCCTCCCCCTCCCAACTATAAACCCTAATATCCTCAGGCCCATAAAAGTCCTCCACAGCGGTTTCCTCCTCATACTCTCCATCGTCATGACCGCCGGCTCCGTTGTCTCCGCTGCTGCCTCGCCGTCCCCCGTGGACACTCTCTTCTGCTATCCGCCGGAGACCACTCCAACAGGGCCTGCCTTCTTCTGGGCCTACGTCTTTTACCTCTCGAAGCTCATCGAGTTCGCCGACACCCTCATCATCATCCTCGGCGGCGGCGAAGGGCTGCACCGCCGCCTGTCGTTCCTCCACGTGTTCCACCATTGCATGGCGGTGGTGATGTGCTACAGCGCCCTCCGTTCGGCACAGTCGCTGTTCCCCGCGGTGATCGCCGTGAATTCGTCGACGCATGTGCTGATGTACGGCTACTACACACTCAGCGCGGCGGGGATGAGGCCGACGTGGAAGAGATTGGTGACGGATTGCCAGATCGCGCAGTTCCGGATCTGTTTCCTCGGCATGGTGGCTGTGATTTACTACCATTTCTCCGGCGAGGGTTGCTCCGGGACGTGGAGTTGGTGCCTCACTTTGGTTTTTAACACGGTGCTTTTGGTTCTCTTTCTCGACTTCCGTAGGAAGAATTACTACGTTAAGACGGATAAACTCTTGTGATTGTTTTCTCTTAACTTTATGGTGGAATCGTGGTACGTTAGGTCGTGATACTCAAATTGGATTTGCATGCAAATGCATACTTTTCATGAATTGTTATTATTATTTAGTTTCTTTTCATGTATTGAATAATTTAAATCCCAGATAAATAATAGTATTATCTTTATGGACTCCTAATGCCATTATTCTTTATTATTTTTTATTTTTTTTTTCTTTTTCTGATTTCTTCGTCGGTTTTATGACATAGGTTCTTCTATTTTTTTTTTTTTTTTTTAAACTTTGATTGGGATTTGATCTATGTATTAGGTATATAAATACAACTATATTATACTTGTAACTACAAAATCTCCTTATTTTTGAGTGTTAATTTAGAGTACACAATTAATTTATTAGAATTAATATCACGCGTCTAGCTAATGTTAATATCTTAAATTGCATCTTACCATTTATATCATAACATGTTATTAAATGAAGTTAGATATCATGTACATTAAAGTACAGAAAAAAAAATCTTTTATTACAAAGTATTTCAAATTTTTAAAAGGACATATAAGATATAAATTATTGATTATATATCATTTGAAATACCGAAAACTAACCATAAATTCTAGGCATATATAACAGCCATAGATAAGGGGCAAAGCCGTACTAGATTAGATGTGTTGGACTAATAATTAAAGTGGGATCAGAACATGTGCTAAGAGCTCGGTAAATGATCTTTATGTTTACACATGATTTAAAAAGAAGAAAAATTGTAACACGGATAAAATAACAAAAATATTTGTCATCACTCGTCAGCCATGAAAATTTTTTGAGCCAGCATAAAGAAGGAATATCATGAGAGAGGAGACTCATTGTATCAGCCTGCTCAATTCGTTTACTAGGGACGATATTATAACAGGTGAAAAGAAGATTCACCAACCAAGAAGCCGAGAAATTTTTTTCTTTTTTTTTTTTTCCAGATGTAAAGCATAAAAAATACTTTTATTTAATTTTCGATCTATAATAAATCTTTGATCTATAATATATAATGGGAGTTGGATTAATTATTTATATCAAACTATCAAACTATTATGTGTGACATCGTATGATTTTCTTGTTTCGAGTTGGACGATATATATTCATACTGACGGATATATATGCACTCACACACATATATTAAACAAAAATTGAGCAAATAAATTAAATAATTAATTTCACTACTGTGCATACAAAGCTAAAAAATGGAAAACAAAACAATTTTTTACCTATTAAGGAAGCTAATACGACTGTAATTTGTAATTAGAATTTTGTTAGCCACGTGTACAGTTAGTTAAAGTGTAGTTAATCAATTGTAAATAGTATTTAAAGCCTCTAAGTGTACGAGAGTAATCAATGAATGAGAATATTCTTTCTTTCATCATTCCTCTCTCCCTCTCTCTCTCTCTCTCCTTTTTTTCTCTCACTAGAATTTCAATATGGTATCAGAGCATCCTCTTGACAGTTCCTCTGTTTCCGCCATGGAAGGAGCTTCATCATCTTCAAAGTTTGTGCCGGTTTCTTTCAATCATCCGGTTTCCACTCATCTTGACAACAACAACAATTTTTTGATTTGGAGGAAGCACATACTTGCAGTCATTCGAGGTCATAAGCTTCAAGATTTCATCTACGGAATTACAGCATCGCCATTGAAGTTTCTTTCTTTAGATGATGAAAATCTGGAGATTTGTTAATAAGGAGTATATCGACTGGGAGCAACAAGATCAATTGCTGTTTTCCTGGATTGTTTCCTCGATGACAGATGGAATTCTTGCTCGAGTTGTTAACTGTGAGTCATCTTTCCAGGCCTGGCGTACTCTCGAACGCTATTTTGCTGTTCAAATTAGGTCAAAAGTCTCCCAATTTAAAACTCAATTGAACAATACTCGTAAAGATTGTTTGTCGATGAATGATTACTTGCTAAAAATTAGGCATTGAGTTGATATTCTAGGGCTAGTTGGCCATGATCTTTCAGAAAAAGATCATATTGAAGCAATCTTTGAGGGCTTGCCTGATGAATATGAGACTTTGATTCTTGCTATTGAGACTCGTACTGATCCTTACACTGTTGATGATGTTGAGTCACTGTTGCTTGCTCAAGAAGCCAGGATAGAGAAAAAGCAGAAATTTCTTGATTCTGCTTCTGGATCTGGTTTTTCTGGTTTAGGATCTGGTGGTTTTGGTTCGAGTGCTAATGTTGCTTACAATGGTAGAAGAAATTATTCTGGTTTTCAGAATAAAGTGAATTCTCTTTCTGGTTTTGGCCAAAACAGTTCAGGTCCCAGTTCTGGTCATTACTCTGGTGGGTACTCTAACAATGCAGGAAGGAGTGGTCAATTTCCTGGAAGTTTTTTTCATAAAGGACAGAATCATGGTGGCCATTTCTCCGGAGGAAGAGGCTTTTGGGAAAATAATTCTGGTAACAACAACAGGCCTTGGTGTCAACTCTACACAAGAATTGGTCATGTAGTTGTCAATTGCTATTACAGATTTGACCCCAATTTTCAAGGCCCATCACTGCTTTAAGAATCACCCTTAAGCAAACCATTCTCAGGCCAACTATCCTCAGGCCAACTATGCTCGTCAAAGTTCTATTGTCTCTCAGCAAGGTGGTGGTTCAATGCAGGCCTACTTTGCTACACCAGAAGTTATAGTGAACACAAGTTGGTATCCTGACTCAGGAGCTTCAAACCATGTAACTGCAGATGCTGAAAACCTAATGGAGAAAGCTGATTACTATGGTACTGAACAGGTTCACATTGGAAATGGTATGGGTAACCATTAAAAATATTGGACAATCTGTTTTCCCTTCACCCTTTTGAGTCCTCTAAAATCTCTACTTTAAAAGATATTTTACATGTCCCTAGTATTACCAAAAACCTTTTATGTGTCTCAAAATTTGCTCGTGACAATAATATTTTCTTTGAGTTTCACTCACATTCTTGTTTTGTGAAGGATCAGATTTCCAAGAAGGTGCTACTGGAAGGGAAACTTAGGAATGGATTGTACATCTTTGATACTACTCAACTCAATCTCTCTACTCAGCAGTTGCAGACTATTCCTTCCAGTTTGTCTAGTAGTTTGTTCAGTCTATACCATCTATTCTCTCTTGTACTCTAGATTCAAAAACTAGTAATGTTTCTGTTAAGAATTGTGATTCATTGTATTACCTTTAGCATAATAGGCTACGACATCCCTCTGAGAGGGTTATCAAAAAGATTTTCTCAAATTGTCATATTTCAAATATTAATAAAGATTATTCTTTCTTTTGCTCAGTTTGTTGTCTTGGAAAAATGCATAAGTCTCCATTCTCTTTATTTGAAACTGAATACACAGAACCATTGCAACTTGTTCATTCAGATCTCTGGGGTCCTTCTCCAACGACCTCATCTAGTGGTTACAAATATTATATTAGCTACATAGATGCTTTTTTTAGGTTCACTTGGATCTTTCTCCTTAGACAAAAATCCGATGCTTTAGAAACTTTCTCCAATTTTAAAACCCAAGTTGAACTGCAACTTGAATACAAAATTAAAATGCTTCAGAGTGACTGGGGTAGTGAATGTAGACCCTTTACCACTCTGTTGCAATCTCATGGTATCTTACATCGAAATTCTTGTCCTCATGCTCATGAACAAAATGGTGTTGTTGAAAGAAAGCATCGCCACATTGTTGAAAATGGTTAAACACTATTAGCAAAAGCTTCTATGACTCAAAAATACCGAGATGAGTCTTTTAGAACTGCTATGTTCCTGTACAATCGACTTCCCTCCTCAGTTCTTCAATGGAAAACTCCATTAGAGGTACTTTTCAAAACTAAACCTACTCACTCTAAGTTAAAAGGCCTTTGGTTGCTCTTGTTTTACATATACCAGACCCTATAACAAGCACAAATTAGATTTTAGATCCACAGGGTGCACTTTTCTTGGTTATAGTATTAATCACAAGGGTTACAAATGCTTAGACAAAAATGGTAGGCTTTATATTGCTCGAGACGTCGAACTTGATGAACACACTTTTCCCTTTTAAAACTTCAGTCATTTATGTCTACTCCATCTCTTCCTGTCACAAAACCACACACATCTTCCATTATTCCCCAAATTCACTCTGTCACAAAGTCACACTCTTTACCAACTCAGAAAAAACAGTTTGTTTCAAATGTTAATGTTTCACCTCAGAACATAACTAATGACTTCTGTTTTGTTCCTAGTTCTCATCTGACTTCACAGGTTACAGCTCCTACAGTGCCTAGTTCACAGGCTTCTAGACAGATTGCTACAAGGTCGAAGAATGGCATTTTTAAACCCAAAGTATTTGCTGCAGCCCTATAGCCTACAACAGTAGAAGAAGCTTTGCAGAAAGAGCAGTGGAAAGCTGCAATTACTGATGAGTTTTTTGCATTAATAAGGAACGGAACGTGGAATGGAACGTGGTCTCTGGTTCCCTTACCAGAAGGAAAAAAGGCTATTGGGTGTAAATGGGTCTTCAAAGTGAAGGAAAACCCAAATGGGACAATTAACAAGTATAAAGAAAGACTTGTTGCTAAATGTTTTCATCAGATAGCAGGCTTTGACTTCACTGGGACTTTTAGTCTGGTAGTTAACCCCACAACCATTCGTGTGGCTCTTACTGTGGCTTTCACGAAGGGGTGGAATGTGAGACAACTGGATATCAACAACGCTTTCTTGAATGGTGATCTCCAAGAGGAAGTGTTCATGGATCAACCACAGGGGTTCATTGATCCAAAGAATCCAACTTATGTCTGCAAGCTACACAAGTCCCCATGTGGTCTCAAACAAGCTCTAAGAGCTTGGTCTGAGAAGCTTCAGAGTGCTCTCATCGGTTTTGGGTTCCTCTTAGCTAAGTCAGATCAATCCCTCTTTACCAGATGTACATCATCCAGTTCCTCGTTTGTTCTAGTCTATGTGGATGACATCTTGGTAACTGGTAGTAGTGATGTGGAAGTTGCTGCTCTGATTGTCAAGCTAAACAAGATCTTTGCTTTGAAGGATCTTGGGGAAGTGAATTACTTCCTTGGAATCCAAGTTAAGTACACAGAAGAATGGATTCACTTGTCATAGGGCAAATACATCAGGGACTTATTGTGTAAAGCTAAAATGCAATATGCCAAAGCAGCAATACTCCTATGACTAGTGGACTAAGACTCTCAGCTTTTGGCAATGATCCAGTTGAAAGTCCACAGCTGTATAGAAGCATAGTTGGAGCAGTACATCACAATCACGAGACCAGAACTCTCTTACAGTGTGAACCGGGTTTGTCATTTCATGCAAAACCCTCTAGAATTTCATTGGAAATCAGTATAGAGAATTCTAAGGTATTTTGCAGGCACTATGGACTTTGGTCTCCACTTGAGGAAGTTAGAACAATTGAATTTGGAAGCTTTCTGTGATACTGATTGGGCAACAAATCCAGATGACAGACGTTCTACTTCAGGATATTGTGTCTATTTGGAAAGGAATTTGGTTTCTTGGCAATCTAAGAAACAACACACTGTATCCAGGTCATCAACTGAAGCTAAGTACAGAAGTCTTGCTCAAGTAGTTACTGAACTGAGCTGGTTAACCTTGTTGCTTGGAGAACTTAAAGTTGCTATTCCTAAGGTCCCTGTAGTTTGGCGCGACAACCTTAGTACCGTACAATTGGCTGCAAATCTGATTCTACAAGAACCAAACATGTAGAATTTGACTTATACTTTGTCGGAGAAAAGGTGCTACAAAAGCAAGTGCTACAAAAGCAAGTGGTAGTCAACCATGTTCCTGCAATTGATCGTGTAGCTGATGTTCTAACAAAGCCGATCTCAAGCTCAAAGTTTACTTTGCTTAGGAGCAAACTCAGAGTTGAAAAACTGTGAGTTTGAGGGGGGCTACTAAGGAAGCTAATATGACTGTAATTAGTAGTTAGGATACTGTTAGTTAGTTAGTTTGTTAGAATTCTGTCTGTTAGAGCGTGGTTAATCAATTGTAAATAGTATTTAAAGCCTCTAGTGTACAGGATTACTCAATGAATTAGAATATTCTCTCTCTCATCATTCCTCTCTCTCTCTCTCTCTCTTCTTTCTTCCTCTCACTAGAATTTCAATACTACCTATACGTAAATTTAAAAGCAAAAACAAAATGACCATCCTATATATATTATCATTCTAGTACGATCCGAACAAATACAATCAAGAAAACCATATCCACAAATCCCTGCGTTGCCTAGAATATCTTTACAATATCCATAACTAACTAAGCTAGAGTGTGGAATGATTCCAAAAAAAAAAAGAAAGAAAAAGCTGGACAAAAATACTATTAAAAAAAGAAAAGAAAAGAAAATGATCAAATTATGTAGAAAGAGCACCAAGAACTATGTCTTGACATATTGACGATCATCCGAGAAGCGCCACCTTTTTGTCATTGTTATCGTGGAGGAGGTTGGATGTCGGCCCATTCGCCATCACCGCCTTTCCTCTGTCCGTGATTGTGTACGCTATCTTAAATTGATCGACCATGTGGGCGCTATTGAGATCAAATAGTGTTAAAGATTCGATAACAATCTAGTCTCCGACTCGGAGGTTCTTCTCCACAACAAATGCACGCCAATCACCACTCAAGAGAAATTTAAACCGCGAACTATCGGAATCCTCCGACTGGGAGAATCTTAGAATCCTGAATGTTCAGTACTTGTTGGGGACGTCTCCGTCTCTGAGCACGATCCAAACCATCCCGCCTTCTACGCAAAATGGTAATTCGTCGAGCGGCCAGTTGGAAGGAATCGAAACCCCATTGAGCATGTCGTGCCTTGTTAATTCCCTTTCCATGGTCCTCCTCCGATCGTGATTGCCAGCGGCGTCCATTTTTTCGCTGTCCGGAATCTCAGGGGAGACGGTGAGATCAATACAACTACTTGAATAAGATGAAGATGATGACTACTTCAAGAAATAAAGACGAACGTTCTTGATCAATAGATGACTCTCTAAAATCGCAAGACAAATATTACCATGCACGAGAAGAGAACTAGATATGCGTAATCGTAAGACAACATAGAGAGAGAGAGAGAGAGAGAGAGAGAGAGAGGATGTGGACAAGGGTGGGGCAATTTAAGAGCTGTACCGATTCTACCCCTAGCCAGTTAAATTTTTACATTAGTTGACGCGGAAGCAACTTGCCTTCAGATTGGAGAGGGAAAATGAGGAGATCACTTCAATTTTGAAATTATTTGGGGATATTGGTGTTTTTAAAAAGTCTATTCTAGAGAAATGCTTTCAATTAATTAGTGCATGTTTATTTTCCTAGTTGGAATTGAATTTTTCCCAATTCTTTTTTATCTTTTTGAAAAGTCAACAAAAATATTAATTAAATTTTTAAAAATCAAACAACTCTAACCTAAAAAGTTTAGTTCCAGTTAATGAACAGATGCAAGCTTAGATATATCTAAATATGACTTCGAAAACTATAGATTTATTAAATAGGGAAGCAATCTAAGATTCACTTAACCTATCAGAGTTTTATCATATTTCCAAACCCTTCATCAGTAGGCGAAGAATATCTGGTGGGAACTTTGGTAGACATTCCAAGTATGTACAAACATCACGTATAATATAGAGCAAAATGTTTTTCTACGATAATATGTTTTGATGATGTGATTTAGGAGCAATGAAGTGCGTTATGTATGTTGACGTGCTTTAATACTCGATCACATGCCTGCATTAATTTTTGTATATATATATATATATATATATATATTAAAACTACACGCATAGTGTTATATTATACACATAGTACTATGCTACTTCATGACGCATTGGTGATGTCCTACAACACTCCGTTCGGCGCAATCACCATTCCCCGCAGTGACGGCCGTGAACGCGTCAGTGCACGTGGTCATATACGGTTACTACATGATTACCGTGGTGGGGCTGAGTCCAGCGCGGAAGAGACGTGACGGATTGCGCCGTTCAAGATCAGCTTCCTCGGCCTGGTACATAGCTGGTATTTACTACCACTTCTCCGGCGAGGGTTGCTCTGGGACGTGCAGTTGGTGCTTCAATTTTCTTTTGAACACTTTGCTTCCGGTTCTCTCTCGACTTCCTTAGGAAGAAATACAGCGGTAGAGTGTACTTTGTTAATAAGGATAAGTTCTGATTGTTTTGTGGTGGAATCATATTACATATGGTCGTGATATTCGTCACTGGATTTGCATGCAAATGCATACTTGTCATAAATTGTTTGTCCTTTATTTATTTATTTATTATTATTATTATTATGCATGCAATAATTGCATGCAAATGCATACTTGTCATGAATTGTTTGTCCTTTATTTATTTATTTATTATTATTTTTTTTGCTTTTGTTATGGAATTAATTAGAATCCCACATAATAGTTATAAAGAATTTCTAACATTTTATAATGACGTAATATTGTTAATTAGATATCATTGTGATATTAAGTTTACATTTGGTTTGATAATTAAAGATGAAAATTTTAAATCGGAGTTGATTGATTTTTCAAAAATTAGTTATAAATTTTATTGACTTTTTAGAAAAAAAAAAAATAAAAACTGAATTGAAAAAGTACAGTTTTGTTTGAGTTAAACTTAAATACCAAATAAAACCTGAAAATTAGATGTTAGACCTTATCCTAACCGTGGATAAGTGGGAAAGACGTACTAGCTACATGTAACATATCTATGTTTTGCGAACAAGGAGTAATAAATTAAGACGGGCACTAATGCTGAAAGCAAGTTACCTAAGTTTAGAAACGAGAGAAATTCTAACGCAGATGAAACTAGAAAAATGGCTGTTACTTGTCAGCCATGGAAAAATTTTGAGCCAGCAATATTGCAAAGAAAGAATATGAGAGAACAGAGAGTTAGAGATATATAGATCATATCGATATGTACACACACATATATGTGTATCTATATAATCATTTCATTATCCAAGACTGCTCAATTCTTTTACATATATGATCAGCCTATGTATTAATAGGATTAAATTATATAGAACAGAAGCTTCACCAAGCAGATCTGATTAAAATTTTTTTCCAGCTATAAAACATGAAAATGCAGTTATTTTCTATCTGTAAATCTCTGATCTATTATATATAAGGTAATCATATAATTTTCTCGTATTGAGTAGCGTCTGAACCGAAACGAAATACATCAATATATATTACCGGTTAAACAAATAATAGAAAAATATATATATATAACAGAAAATCAATTAAGTAATCACTACTGCGCAATTAAAAATATCTATATACTTTTCCTTATATTGAAAAGCAGAATCAATTGCAAATACATTCAATGAAACTCTGAAAGATGATTTCACCTAAAAAAAAAGTTAGAAAACTGAAAAACCCTATCCATAATCCCCAGCTTCGCCTAGAAATTCTTTACAATATCCATAGTTACATCAAGTGTGGAATATGGACAAAAATACTAAAAACAGAAAGTGACCAAATTAAGAAAAGGAGAGTACCAAGAACGACGTTCTTGACATATGTTTAACGATTATCCGAGGAGTGCCACCTTTTTGTTATTGTCGTCGTGGACGAGGTGGGATGTCGACCCATACGCCATTGCGGCCTTTCCTTTGCGCTGTGATTGTGTACGCTCTCCAATATTGATCGACCATATCGGGACTATTGAGATCAAATAGCATTAAAGATGTGATAACAATCTTGTCTCCAACTCGGAGGTCCTTCTCCACAACAAATGCACGCCAATCATCACTCATGAGAAATTTAAACTGCGAACTAGTGGGATCCTCCGACTCGAAGAATCTTCGAATCTTGAATATCCAGTACTTATTGCGGATGACTCCGTCTCTGAGCACGATCCAAACCATCTCGCCATGTCTGCAAATCGGCAATTCGTCGAGCGGCCAGTCGGAAGGAATCGAAATCCCGTTGCGCATGTCGTGCCTTGTCAATTCCCTTTCCATGGTCCTCCTCCGAATGTGATTGCCCGCGGCGTCCATGTTTTCGCTGTCCGGAATCTCACTGGAGACGGTGAGATCAATACGACTACGGGACTAAACTGAAGACGATGACTTCTTCAAGAAATAAAGACTTCCGTTCTTGATCAATAAATGAGTATCTCTAGAATCGCAAGACAAATATTACCATGCACGAAGAGAACTATGCGTAATTATAAGACACAATAGGAATAGATAAAGCTCTCTATATATATATATATATATATAGAGAGAGAGAGAGAGAGAGAGAGTACCGGTTCTAACCCTAGCCAATTAAATTTTTGCATTAAATATTGACGCGGAAGCGACTTGCCTTCAGATTGGAGAGGGAAAATGAGGAGATCATTTCAAATGATTTGGGGAATTATTGGTCTTTTTTAAACAAGCCTTCAGAGTTAACCTGAGATTGTGGCCTACAAAGTTGATTGAGGTGCTGATTTGAGCCCACATATGTAATCTAACCTAATGCGTCACCTCATACTTTTGGTATGCATGGTGGTGTTCTAGAAGAGGCGGTTGTACCTCCTGCCTTTGTTTAGTGAATCTCTCGGGTTGGGTTGTAAATGGGACGGGGCAGGACGGGGTGTGGTTTACCCATCCGCACCCTGCTCCGAGTTGTCGAGTCTCGTTTATTAGGGATAGTGGGGTGGAGCCAATGCGTCCTGGAAAAGGCCTCCCCGGCCACCCTCGTTTGCCCCATTTACATTTTTCAAAAAACTTTAGTTTAGAGCAGGTTTTTTTTTGTTTTTTTTTGTTTTTGTTTTTGTTTTTAGGTTTTTTCTTTCTGTCCTTTTTTTTTTTTTTCCCACTTGTGAAACTTTGGACTTAAAGCAACACAGCATATCAAAAAAATATATATATATATATATATATATATATATGCACTTACTGGTATTTAAAAGGAGAATATATGGCATTCATATTCTTAATCGTTTCAAAGACTTCCACGACTCTACAAAGTTTTTAACACATTGGTCTATGGAATGAATTATAAATAGAGCACTCAAAAATTCTGGAATTATTTTTTTGCCAAAATTTTTGTTGCCTAAGATCCATGTACGAATAGTTGTATAAATAATTATAAATTAAAGTATCTTATTTTATATGTTTTTTAAAAAAATTATAACATACCACACGTTCTGTCGATTTTTCTGGTAAGAATAAATGGAGAAAGAAGACGGAAAGATGCTAAAGATGGCAGGAGAAGTATCATCTTTTTATACAACAGCCTTTAAAGCCAAATTAGGCGAGACTGACAGTGTATGATCACATGATAATTTGTGTTGTTTGGTATAAAATGTCTTCCACTTTACCATTCAACACAAGTAAGGTAGAGTCATACCTTAAAGATCTTAACGTTAGGGTTTATGCCCTAAGTTTAAATACTTCTTAACAGCTTTTTTGAGACACCTACGTCCAGCAAACCCTAACGGGGAAGGAAGCAAGAGCACGATGTAGACATTTCTTTATGATTAATAAAATTTATTTTCTTTTATTTTTATGTCAATATGTCCTCTTTACTTTTATCAGTTAATTGTATGAATAGCAAGTAAACAAACGCACACCATTGACTATTGACTATTAAACCTTCAATTATATATATATATATATATGGATATATATGTGGAAAGATATAATTGTAAGGTAACAATCTAGATTACAATTCGCAGTTTATGGAATAAATGAGGGTACTTTAATGTTATAAACTAGTTGTATGGCATACATTTTACCAGTTTTGAATAGTGAAGCAAAAAATAAAAAAATAAAAATCCATGTGGCAATGACATGACAAGCAAGAAAAATATGACTAAAAGAGCCATGTAAAGAGTAGTATGGATAAAACTAAATATATAATTCTAGTATCGTACACTAAGATAATATATCTTAACCATCAGAGTGGGATCACGCGAATAAAATTATTGATGTATATTTATCTAGTAGTGGATATATGTAGGATTAGACCTAAAGAGTAGTTGATTTAATTAATAAATTCATTTTTTAGCCAAAATTTTTTTTTAAGAAATTCGTTAAAATCAATTCGTTTTGAGAATCATTAATTTCTATGATATGGTGATCTTAATCCTATCCCAAGTGGATACATGACTACATGGTTTTGACTTGTGTCTTTTTGATATGCCAAATGGTGAAACTACAAAACATGAAAGTTATGAAATTGGTATACTTTAAAGGCGTGACTCATCAATGATGAGAGCATTATTCGTAAATATAATTCATAACTCTTCTATAATTACGACATGATATCTTCTCAAAAGCATTATTAGAAATTTAAAAAAGAAAAGAGATCTCGATCATTTTATTATAATGTGACTGATTTAATGATATTCGATTTAAAAAAATTGTTATAAATAGCAATTTTATAAAAATAATTGAAATAAATAATATATTTTTAAAATATTTGTAATAAATAACATATTTACTAGGTAAATGGAAAATTTATAGCGTAAATGATCATTTATGAGACATAATGAATCATTTACCTGATAATTTGACATGAATGAATCATTTACATAATAAATTTATTATTTACTATAAATATTTTAAAAACTTGTTATATTATTTACTTTAATATTTTTTCTTTTTTCTGAAAACTACTATCCAATTCTTTCTTCCTTCTATTTATATATATGGATTAATAAATGGGGATTTGTTGGGATAGTTGATTTAAAAGCAATATCTGTAGTTTTGATATGTTGACATTATTAAAAATAAATTTAAGCAGTTTTATTTATTTAAAATTATATGTGATAGCCAATTATTATTATTATTATTATGGATGCATATATAATAAGCGTGTAATTCCTGTCAAAATCATTTACTGTGTACAAGAAGTACTTTTATATATATATATATATATATATGTGTAAAGGATTAGATATAAATATAAAGTACACTATATCAATAAATAAAGCGGAAGAATTTATTTTGATAAGATTGTAGTGTTAGCTATTTCGAAATGAGAGGGATGATTTTATCTTGGATCATTGTAATAGTATTACAAATAAGAATAATATTATATCATAGATACATTTAACTAGATCATGATGACAATAATTCTTTATCAAAATTCATTTTGCATGAGAAAAATACTTTATATTTTAACACTATATGACTATGGATGCACCTCAATCTTGAGTGATTGGTCGACATAGTTTATGTATTGTATCTTTTGGTCTACCAATGTGTTAGATTATTTGTGTAAACCAACAGTTCAGTCTTTTAGAGATGTAATATTATAAATAACTCAGAACGCTGTTATTTCAAGGATACACACACACACACACACACATATATATATATATATATATATATATGTAAATCACAACTTCGGTAAGCAAAAGATTAGTAATACCCCCAGTTAATCCATTTTGAAGCCGTTCGGTGACTGTTTTGCCCCTGGTTTAAGTCCATAAATTTCATTTTGTATATGTTCACCTAATTAACCCATACAAATGATAAAAACAATTATTTAGAGGGGTAAATTAATTAAATTTCTCAAGAATCAAGCCCAATTAATTGCACAAAAATAGTGACATAACTCTATTTCATGGAGTTATCATAAGTCTAATTCATGAAACTTGGATGAAAGGGTACTCGACTATGCGAGAATTAATGGCACTAATGTAAAAATATATATTTAGAGAGGTCAAATGGAATATTAATTCTTCCTTCCTAACTTTAATAATGAACACAATAATAGTGGGTTAAATCACATGACAATTGATCTTATCAGTGGAAAAAACTTTATTTGCATAATCTCATAGTGCAACTTTGTTTTCCAATAGTGTCTCAAACTAAAATTAATAATTATAAATAATTGATTTAGGGTTTAGTCAGATTAAATATTAATTATTTTATCTTCGTTTATGTGGATTCATTTGGTCCACCAACTAGCACACTATAATATTTCTAGATGGATTAATAGAATATTTTAGGACATTCACACAGTCAGCATAGACTAGATGAAAATCGTCCAGTCTAATTTTCATGTTCTAAGTTTAGCGTCAATTGATAACATTTGGGATATTGGGTGGCATGTTTCCATGCAAGATACATAATTTTTTTGATTTAAGATAAATACGATGAAATAATAATTTATTTTAACAGTTAAAATAGATAATATACTAAGTAGGGAAAAATATGTATCTGAATTGTTCAAATACATATATAAAAAAAATTCAGATTAAATAATAAATACTTGGCTGTCCATTGATTGCAATTAGAGGATTTGCAAGGTAATATTAAACACTGACGCATGAAACCTCCCTTAGGCAGGACCTGATGGAAAATTTCCCATTCTGACTACATATCTTCTACCTTAGAAGTTATCTGTACGTGTGGTTGTTAACAGATATTTAGTGGATATATCGATGTAAATATCGACAGATGTCCGGATAATGGGGCAAATTTGTGAATAAAAACATATATTAATGCTTTATAAATATTTTATGGAAAGTATCGATATTTCATGGATATTCGGGGATAAAATATCTTTATATCTTATTTTTGTATCGATGGTTATCATTTACGGATATTATTTGAGAAATAAGAATAAAGTTATCCATATTTTCATCTTTGCAGACGAAGACTTGCAGTGTTGATAAAGACCTACATTTTTTGTAGTGTTCAAAAATAGCCGTTGAAATAGTTTCGATTGACTGAACATTGTCCTCTAGTCGACCAAACATCGTCCTCTGGTCAACCAAGCACAGCCAAAGCCTTTTTCTCTATCCTTGATGAAATTCGTTAGTTAACTGGTCGTCGACATCTTTCAGTCAATCAAACAAAACCAAGAGCTCTCATTTTTCAAGTTTTTCAAAATTTGAGAAACCATTTCAAACTTCCTGGTCTGGTCAATTTTGATTCTTACATAAGTGCCAAAAATGCTTCGAATACTTATGACAATATTTCTAAAGTGTGTGTTCAAACGGATTTGAAGTGGAATTTTTTAGTCGAAATTGGTTGGCTTTTCAAAAATTGATTATAATTTTTGTCGACTTTTCAGAAAAAAACAAAAACTTAAATGAATACTTAAGTTAATAACATTGAGTTAGAAGTTTGGTAGAGGATGGGTTCTTTATTAAGTAGGTGCTAACCTAGTTGGGATGTGCTTAAATTCCCTAATATCAATTATCTCCTCTATCAGTTTATAAAAAAAAAAAATGAATATTTTAGGTTTAAAATGAAAAGGCAAAGGGAAGCTAGAGAGAGCTCACACAACTTAATAGAAGATTAAGTTTCACACAATTTATTATTTTTTTTTCACACAGATTAAACATAAAAGATGAGATAATTAGAAATTAATAATCCATAAATCAATTGTTTGTTGATGCCAAAATATTCATTAATTTTTTTCATCACTGAAACCTTAGGGCTAACATTTTGATCCCAACCAACTACACACGCTTTCTTCGGGAAACCAGAGAATAAAAACTTTGAAGAATAAAATAATTAATAGGAATAAGTTCTAATTAAAATATACGTTGAAAGATAGATACTTGTACATTGAACATAAAATACGGAAAGTGATTATCTTAAGCAAAGAATCACTTTTTAGTTTAAGTATTCAGCAAAAATCGTTGTCTTCCGTTTCGCATATACATGTTCATGTCCTTGACAAACTGCTTCTATTTCTTCACCAAATTCTCCTAGACGTCCTTCTAAATATCTATCACATTAGTAATATTGTGGAGGGACCAATCTGCTATCAATTGTTGGAAGAAAAAAAAAAACTATTATTGATCCACCTTCTAATAATAACTTAAGTTTTTAAAACGGATTAGTAAATTAACTTGGCATCAAAGCCTAACAAGCTCAAACGAATAGTTCGATCTACCCAATTTAAGACTGGTGACTCCAAATATAGTATCATCATGAATGGACGTGTTAAGAGTTTAAAAAAAAAAAAAACCACCTAAGTCTCGCATTATAAACACATAACAATAATAAGACATATAAGAGTATTGAATCACCCCAGTTAAAAGGTTGACATCTTAAGTTAGAAGTCCAATATCTTAACAGTTGCTTCTCGAGAATCAAAGTCTCCTTTCTTTCTTGTTTATTTATTACTTTCTCTCTCTTAATGTTGACATATTATTCCAAAAAAAAAAAAAGGTGAAAAGAGCCAAAAAAAAAAAGAAGCAAAATTTAAGAAAAAGAGAATTTAAGTGAAAAAAAAAAAACAAAACAAAATCTTTCTTGCTAAAAAAAAAAAAGATAAAAAGTTGATTGTTTCATTGAAAGGAAAAAAAAAAAACAGAAATGAGTGAAAAAAAAAATATTGAATCATTCGGGACAAAGTACGCTCCCTTTATCGTTCAATCTGAAGTTGGCCAATATTCTCTCCAAGGCAGTATTAGATCGGAAAATCTCAAAGTTTTTGTGCAAGTTGGTATGTACCAACTTGAGGAGAAGTGTTGAGATTTTATAGGAATGATTGATTAATTGATTATTCTTGTAATAAACCTTCTGTGTTTCTTTCTAGTTCTAGAGATTGTGCAATATCAATTAGCTTGAAATATGACTTGTTTTTAGGTTTCCTATTGTAATTCTTCTTTATATATTCTAGTACAAATTCAATATAAATTGTGATTGAAAATTATTTGAATCTATTAATTTACCAATCTATCTCAAAAGCTTAAGCTATTGGAAGGTGGGCTAATAATAATTTTGTATTTCAACACATCCTTTCATGTGCAAGCCAGACGATATGTAAATATACGGACAAATATTGATTAGAAAGTCCAATATAAATAATTAAGAAGAAACTCGAATTATGTTTAAGGCCCAACATATAAATGATAATAAATAGGTTATAAATAGTGCAATTGCAAGGGTTCGAACTCAAGACCTCATCTTTTGATACCATGTGGAATTTGAGACTGTTAAGATCAAATTAGATTTTCATCTTAAAAGATAAACCTAGTAAGTAGAGTGACCTATATATTTGTTATTATTGTTATGTATTTATAACGTGGAATTTGGGGGGTTTTTTTTTTTTTTTTTTGTTTTTTAAATTACCCCCAACCTCAATTTGTATAAAAGTCCAATGATTGATTTATTGTCAACTGGCAGGCTGATATCGGGTGACAAGTTTGGCTGCTTGAGTTAACGGATTGCAAGAACAATAAAGTGCAGAAAATAAATAAGAGACAGAAACGTAGATATTTTGGAGATTCACCCTGGGTCGAATAATTGTTATTAAAGTTGATGTACAAATGAGAAAGAATGGAAAAAGAAGAATTAGGAGAATTCCGGAAACTAATAGTTATAGGAGCTAATAAACTCCTTTATTTTCCTAATTTGGTGCAGATTTGGTCTTTAAATTAAAATGGAGATTGCCTATCTGACCATTGTTGTCTTTCCTTCGTCATCACGCCTCCTTTAAGATTAGGAGAGTGCACAATTCGAATAATATTTGATCCGTTTGAATGAGATTTTTTGTCTCTGAAATCATGACTATAAGAATTTGAAATTTTCTTTCCTTAAAATGCACACGTAACTTTAAATGAATCTCCAATTGATTCTAGTAGTCGATCTAATATCAAGTGGGAAGTCTATTTGACCTTTGGGAATCGACTACTCAGGGAATCAAACTGATTCCTTTTTCTTGATTTTCTTGAACATATATGTATGGTGAGAGATGAAATACAATTATAATCCCTCAACAAGTATCGAACTCAAAATTCTATTTTAGTCCTTTTTAAATAAATGAAAAACACAAAGAGGCAAAGAAGCGAAGCTGAAAAAAAAAATATATAAATAAAGACAACAAGGATAAAACAAACACAAAGTACAATAACTGGAAGAGGTAAGGAATCATGAGATGTTTTTGTGTGTAGCAAGGAAAGCTTTTTGGCTGTCTATCTCAGTGTGGATTCACTCTCTCTTACACGTATTCTTCCGTTCCTTTTTCTTCCTCTACACTCATTTATATACATATACAAATATATATATATATATATATATGACACACGACTTGTCCGAGTGGCCAGTTGAACTCAAAGAGTTAATTGAGTGAGTTCAACCAAAAGTAAATAAAATAAATAAATAAAGAGCTCAGTGAGAGATGGCCTTTACTCCCATTGCACCACTTCTTAGATCCTTGTTCATCATCATTATTATGGCATCAGGTAATTTTATCATGCTCCTTCCTTCTATGTATATTATATATATAGCTTCTTTTTTTTTTTTTCTTGAATATGTATAATATATATTTGTTTGGTATGGATAGATTTTATCTTAAGGAAATGTTGTATACATGTATGTGAAAGGAGAAACTAGAAAGTTAATCTCGTTGTAGACATCATACAATATCTCTGAATTGTAGTAAATAGTATTTTTATGAAAATAATTGAAATAAACAACTGGATTTTAACATATTTAAAATAAATAACAAGTTTATTAGATAAATAAAAAACCTAATAAAAATTTTAATAGATAAATAAAAAAATCTACTAAAAATTTTATTGGATAAATAACATATTTATAAGACATTTACCTAATAAATTTGTTATTTACTAAATGATTTATTTACTACTATTTAGTCCAAATATTTTAAAAATCTACTATTTACTTCAACTATTTTTTGAAACTTTTATTTAACTATTTCTCCCATAGATATTTTATCACGTCTCTACATTTTATTATATAATTTTCATATCGAACCCATATAAATAATTTGGACTGAGAGTAGAAAAAATTTGACCATTCAGTTTTGTTATAAAAGTATTTTTCGAGTTTGAATTTAATTTTTTTTTCCAATTTTTATATGAGTAGGGCTTACATTATCCGAGAGTGCAAAAATTTTCACCGTAGTAAATTACTGTAAGGAGACAATATGGCCAGCAATTACAAATGGCGAAAACTTCACCGGCGGCGGATTTGCACTGAAACAGGGCGAGTCCGCCGTCTACACGGCTCCACCGGGATGGCACGGTCGAATCTGGGGTCGAACTGGCTGCAATTTCGACAAGAATGGAAACGGAAAATGTGAGACGGGCAGCTGTGGCACCTTGCTCAATTGCACTAGCCCCGGTAGCCCGCCTACCTCAATTGCCGAATTTACCCTTGGCGTGACAGATTTTTACGATGTTAGCCTTGTAGATGGCTTTAATCTGCCTCTAGTTGTTAACCCTATTAACGGTAAAGGAAATTGTAGCACCGTGGGCTGTGACGGCGACTTGAGGCAAAACTGCCCGCCGGAGCTTCAAGCCAAGGACGACGGGAAAGTCATCGCTTGCCGGAGTGCTTGCGACGTGTTCGACACCGACGAGTACTGCTGCCGAGGAATGTTTGGAAACCCTGTGACATGCTTGCCTACGAATTATTCAAGAAGTTTCAAGCAGTTTTGCCCTGCGGCTTATAGCTATGCATACGATGATCCAACAAGTATTGTTACATGCACTGGAGCTGACTACACTGTGTCCTTCTGTGGATCAAGGTAATTACTTGCACGTTAAGCAAAATATCATCCTCAACCACTTTTTCTATACATATTTTATATTGATCTCATAACATATTAATTGTCGTTTTTCAGTGGATAATAAAAGTGATCACTACAGTCCGTTTCATTACCTTGTATAGAAAAATGAGAAACGATGTCTTTTTTCCTTTTGGGGGGGGGGGAGATTATTTTTTTTTATGCCACTTAATTTTAAAGTTTTTCTCATTTTGTCTTTCGAAACTTAAAAATTCTCATTTTATGTTCTGAATTTTTAATTAGTCCCATTTATACTCCTAAGTTAGAGTTTCTGTTAGACACATTTAGTTAAAAAAAAAAAAAGAGTTAAAGTGAGGTTATGTGATTTTTTTTTTCCTATTTGTTTTTAATCTATAAGAATGGGCATAGTGAGATTAAGGTTTTATTTCAATTTCAATTCTTTTCAAATTAAAAATTTTAAATATTTTTTAATGAAAACACTATAAAATAAATAAATAAATAAAGCCCTGGGTAGAAAAATGAGATCCAAACAGGGGCTAATTCTTCTTTTTTTTTTCCCTTATTTTTAACCAAAATTTTAATCAACTGGATTAAGTGAGATTAAATATACATTCATTTGATAAAGTGGTAATTTTTAAAATTCAAGTAACACAATAAAAATGATTCTAAAATTCAGGTCATATATATATATGAGATTGATCCAAAAAGTAATTTTTAAAATAATGTCTCATACACTATTTTCGTGCATTTCCATATATGTTATATGAAAAATCTAAACTAGATTTTATGGTGCTGGATCCAGGAAGCAACCAATGTGCTCTTTTCATGACAACAAGCTTGTTTGTAATGGAGCAAAGAGCCTAAAAGCAGTACCACTCACACAAAAACGGTGGCCTTTGATATTGGCAATATTACCCTTCATGTTGTCTACTGATTACCAGACTATTCTTTAGCATAGTCTGCATATATACATGGTGTTAAATTAATCACTTTTCCAAGTGTTTTTTTGTAAAAGTTATATTTATACTTTAGTTTTGTTCTCTTGATGACTTGACCTATTAAGGTTGCTACGGTTCCAAGAAAACAACTTAGCTCTCACGGGAAAGGTTCCTTCTCCACCTAAATATGATACAATAAATTATCAAAATATGCATGCCGGGTAACATTAGTGAAATATCACTGGTGGCAGTGATGTAAAGGTAAAGATAATGACCTATTAAAAGTCTCTTGTTTAGTATTTAGGGATCAAATTTTCGTTGTCCATTATGAGGCTATAATAATGCCTCCCCAATGGCCTGTTAAGCTGAACTAGTACTGGATCTTGGTGATTTTGGACTATCTTGATATTAGACAAAAAAGTATGAATTAAGTCCTTCTGTTTCACATGTGATACTAGTAGATAATTATAGTGGTATTAATCCGGAGGGCGTAAAGACACTACTGATTTTTTTTTTTTTAGGAAAAAAAAAAAACTAATGAAAAGTACTTTTAAAAGATGTACAAATATTGCCCCTCACTTAGTAACATTTTTCTTTGATATTCTTTATCTTTATTTTTTTTTATTTTTTTGCATTTTGATTTTCGATTTGATAATCTGTACTTATATTTTAAAAAATATATATAATAACACTTATTATATTCTCGTTGCTTTTAAGTAAATATCAATGTAAAAAAAAATAGTATACAAATTTATTCAACCGGTAACTTATAATTCCTTAATAGATTAATTTACACTTTTAATCTCTTAAAAACATATTTCTGGATCTTTTTATTCTTGATTAGTAATAAACGCTCTAAAATACATTTATTCATTGAGACAAGGGCCACAATTAAAGAGACATTTTTTTAAAATTTATCTTTCTTTTTCCGATTTTTTTTTTTCCACGAAGAGGCAATTACGTTGGTAAATCACTCTCATTATTTTTTGTTGCCGTTTCTCAATAAACTAGTTGAAAGCTCAAACCATGCTCGTGCACATTCATCTTGTACTTATTTGAAAAGAATTATTTTAATAGAGGCAAATTGAAAGAAAAAGTAATTCAATGAGATACATTAAAGAATTAAAACCAATCAACGGACCAAAATAAAAAATATATATGTCACTACGCAAAATAAATAAATAAACAACCAAAATAAATAAAAATTTTAGACCGAAAAAACAAAATAAAAATAAATAAAGGACTGAAAATTTAAAAATGAAAGGAAATAATATGATTAGGAAGCTCTTTTGTCAACGGAAAAATTAGATAAATAGACAGCTTTTATGCATTTATTAAATAAATAGCCAAAATTTTTTAAATATAGAAAGATGACCGTTAATTAATGATTGATCATAATTATTAGTGATTGACTATAATAAATTAATAAATAAATAATATTGACTAATTATTGATTAACTATAATCAATTAATTGATTAACTGATTGACCATTATTTGAAAAACGATATTTTTGTTAATTTTACAAAACTTCAGCTATTTATTAAAAAAAAAAACTTTTTAAAAACATTCAATGCACTCCCATTTCTCTTTGTCAAATCTCAAATCTTAATATATATATATATATATATATATATAAATAAAATAGTAATTTATTAGGTTGGTCCCTGAACTTTTAATCTTATGCAACTGTAGTCTCATATATTTTTTTTCATAGTTGAAATGCCCCTAAACTATTAAAATGTTGCTATAGTAGTAATTTTCTTTAATTCTTGGGCTAAATCCATTAGTTAGCATAACTTTTTGATCAAATTATTGACAAATTTCATCAAAAAATTAACGGAAGTATTGTAGAAATATTTTAATAGTTTATGGACATTATCTGTTTTTTTTTTTTTTTGTAGTTAGAATGACCATAAATTATTTAAATCATTGTTACAGTAATCATTTTTGTTAATTTTTTGGACGGCATCCGTTAGTTAGTATCACTTTTTGACTAAGTTACTAATGGATTCTGTCCAAAAATTAATGAAAAGAACTATTGTAACAATATTTTAAAAATTTAGAAGGTATTCAGTTACAAAAAAAAAATCATGGATCAAAATTACATAAAATTAAAAGTTTAGGGACTAAATAAGTAATTTATATAAATAAAATACCAATCCCGTAATTGGCAATGGACTGCTATCTGAACCAACCAATTTGCACAGAGTTCAGTAACACCAAAAAGGTCCATAACAATGGCCTTATCTTCTTACTCTCCACTAGCTTTGACTCCTGTTCATTCCTCTTCATCCTCATCCCCAAAATCACACTCTTCACTTTTATATTCTCATTTCCCAATTACCAAGCCCACCATTCCTCTGCCTCTCCAGACGACATTAATAAGCACTTCTGCTTCGGCTTCTGATGAGAACCAATGGAGGCTCAGCGTCTCATTCTTCTCTTCATTTTTGAGCAAAAAAGGCAAAGACGCCACCGCTATCAAGGACGAGCTTCTCGACGCCATTGCTCCTCTTGATCGCGGCGCCGAGGCCACCCCGGATGACCAGCTGACTGTTGATCAGGTTGGTCGATTGTTCTTGTGTAATATTTTTTTTTTTTTTTTTTACTTATTTTTAGTTTGATTTCTGTGTTCTGTTTCTTCGCAGTGAAATACGAATGTTAATTTGTGATGTCTTTGGTTATTTATTTATTTTTTTAAATATTTTTAAATGCTATAAGGACTGTGGACCGTTTTGCGTTGAGATTATAACTGTAGGAGGTAGTTGATCAGGTTGAGTTTTTTCCTTCCTACTTGTTGTTCCCTTTTCTTTTCCTTTCTTTTCAATTTTGATGTCTGGATATTTTTTTTAAAAATGTAAATTTGAGGGTAGAATTGAGAAATTCATGGAATGTACGGTGTGTCGTGAGGATTGGAAAGTGATTTGGTGAATTGACTTGGAATTGGCCGGCGTCTTTTTTTTTTGGAAACTTTGGGATGAGATATTCGAATTCTACATAGAGTCAGATGTTAATTACCGTTAGAATATGCCTACAAACACATAAATCCTTAGCTACAACATTGCGACACAATCGAACAGAGCAACTGTACTACTCGGAAATAGAGGCGATAGGAGTTCTTGTAGCACAGTTCGTTGTGTTTGCAACTTGGTTCACACAATTATTGATTTTGAGTATGAATAGGGCAAAGAAGCTAATCAATATATTATATAACACACACACATATATGTTGGATATTAACGTCTAATGAAAATCTTGTGCTTGCAACAACGTACCCTGTTTTGGGCTGTAATTAGCTTGAACTATGTCATATCGTGGTAGATCTATACGAGTTAATGTTGGTTTTGATTTTCTCAAGTCTACTTATGCATATTATGTAGTTTGATCATTGGATTTATTTATCTAAATAGATTGCACGCAAACTTGAAGCAGTTACTCCAATTAAGGAACCGCTTAAATCCGATTTACTAAATGGAAAATGGGAGCTCATCTACACTACTTCAAGATCTATTTTGCAAATTGAGGTAAATGAAAAATCCTAACTTTAATGTTCTTCTCATTTAACTTTTTATTTTTCGTGAATAATTTAAGTCCTTTCACGTTGTCAGAAGTCCTCCAACTATATCACAATACCGAGACTTGGTGTGATAAATGAAAATAATTACATTGTTTGTCATCTGGTTTTATTTTGGTTGCAAACTTAGCAGCAGTTCAGATTGAATAGTGCTAGGGTCACCAATTTTAATCTGAACTTTTGAGCACTAACACACGTGGCAGTGAGTTATCATCTGTTCATTATAGATAAAATTAATAATTGTGGCATTTTTAAACACCTACTAATAAAATGATGACAACTTACTACATAAGTTGATTCTCAAAAGTTTGGATTATAGGTAGTGTCGCTACCTTTTTTCATTCGGATTAGTTCCTTCCCTTTGAATTTTGAATTTCGTTTTACAACTTGAATGTAGGGTGAGTTATAAACCATTATCATATCTCTCTCTGTCACTCTCGTCTGACTTGAACGCTTCGACACAAATCCCCTGTTACCCGCTGAGCTAGCCCTAACGGGATAAGTATAGACTTTTTCAAAAATTGAGGAGCAAACGTCATATTTAGCAAATATTCAGGCAATACTATTCTCCATTGATTCTCTTGTAGCATTCTCATACTGCAGGGTGACTTAAAAGTCATTTTTGTAGGAGTGTCCTATTAAATACCTTTTCCTTTATCATTGATTTCATGATATCTGGCAGAGACCCAAATTTTTGAGATCCAGAACCAACTATCAAGCTATCAATACGGACACACTTAGGGCCCAAAATATGGAGTCTTTTCCCTTCTTCAACCAGGTAAGACTCAAGTTGATTCTTTTATTTGTGTTCATATGTCTATTGTTTACAATTTTTTCATGTGGACCTTTCTCTTATTAAAATTGGGTACTTGATTTTAGTTATAAAAAAACTATTTTATTTACTTTATCAAGTTCTCACCTCCAACGTGAAGGAATTAAAAGAAAAAAGTGTATTAAAAAAATTGGGGGGCAAAAGTTAATTAAGTGAGAATGAAGTAAAAGTTAAATGCCAATAACCTAATTACTAGAATCTCCCCTATTCCACGACATAATGATTCTAAATCTAAGGGATCGTTTGGTAGAACAATTCTAGTTGAAGTTTTTCCCCCCTCAAAAATCGTTTGTTTTCACAACTTAATTTCAAATCATACCTCTTTTTTTTTTTTTTTTTCTCTCTCTCTCTCTCTCCTTCATTTTAATAAAACTCGGAACTTTTTTAAAGTCCTTAACTTTCTTATTTCAAGTCAAAATGAGATAATTCTTGTGTCTGAAACGACAACGAGATAAACGAAACAAGTTTCATATTGTAATTTTTTTGGAGACATTTCAGGTTTTTACACTATTCAAATATCACAATTCATTTTCAGTTTACATTCAACTAAACACATATTTCCAAATATTCACTCATTTTTAATAATAAAAAACTCCAACTCTAATTGGTATTCCAAATGGGCCATGTAAGAGTTTTTCTTTTGTCCAATATAAGTAATCAAACTTGAACTCAAATTTGACTATAAAAGATAGTGAAATTCACTCCTAAAACTGTAATTAGGTCAATCCTAGAGTTGTTATACTTCAGATACTAATATGTTTGAAAAATGAGGAAACTATAGAGAGAGAATCTCTGATTGAGTGAAAGAAAGAATGAGTGAAAAATAGCTCTCAATGATGTGAGAGAAGCGATTTTATTGTATTTCCACACTCATATTTATTTCAACCATTGGCCCCGACTTTTTTTCTTTCTTCACATTTCTGTCAATGCTTTATAGGTTACAGCAGATTTGACACCTTTGAACGCAAGAAAAGTGGCCGTTAAATTTGATGTCTTCAAAATTGGAGGTCTGGTAAGTAATAAGTAATTTGTTCTTGGTGTCATGTCAGTCTGAATGCGTACACAGGTGCCTTGGCATAAACCTATAAATTTTTTTGAGATAGAGAACAATAACTTCACAATCAAAATAAGCCCAAGATAGACTTCCTGGTTAATTAGACGGGCACTTTATGGTCTTTAGAGAATAATCTCCACTATTTTAACATCGTCATATAGATCTATACCGGTAAACTATATTCTAGAATCATCTGATTTACTGCTGATCATCTTTAATATTCTTACTTTGAAATTCTCTAAGAGAAACTTAGAGAGAGAACATGTTTCCATAATTTTAGCAATCTTATTTCCAAACTTTAATAATCTACAATGAAACGGGGATTAGATAACCTCTAGAGATCACAACTAGACACTAGTAAGAGAAAACATGTCTATTTCCAAGCGGAGACGACAAAAGGAGAAAAAATGTCCTTTTTTGCAAAGTAAGGACGACAGGGAAGAATGAATCTGCTTTTTACAAAGCAAAGATGACAGAGGAGAAAGAATCTTCTTTTTACAAAGCAAAGATGACAAAGGAGGAAGAATCTCCTTTTTTACAAAGTTATTTATAGATGGGCTCGTGACTCAGACTCAACTTCATCGCATTCATCTAATAATCAGCTAACAGCTCCTGCCTTACACGCTGTCTTTTTTCATGACAGCTTTGATTTGAGTGCTAGTGGAGGAGCTGACAGTGGTTCAATTTTGCCATGTGCCAGTATCTAGCTCCTGAGAAATAGAAAAGGCTGAAAACAAATATGGGTCTTGAGAGTCTTGGAATGCTGAGTCCTGGAAATTCATGTTATCTTCTTGAGTAGATGCTGAGTCAGAGGCTATCTCAACAGGGTTTTGATGGAGCAGGTTGTAGATGAGGTCTTCTTCAAGCTGAGTGGAATAATCCGAAGGAAATTGTTACAAGGTGCTTCTTCTTCTAAAGTTGGCCAAATATGTCGAGGGGTTATTTGATTACTAAAAAATAACACCTCTGTAATTTGGATTTCCGAAAGGATATATTGGGCATTCACTTGAACCATAGACCTCAATTGTTGGACTGTAGGTGATGTTGGCATCATTCCCCTTTGTTATGAGTGCAGGATAGGTTTAGGAAGAGAATAGTATAGCACTTCATTGGATGGACAATGTGTCCTCTAGTTTCTTTGAGAACACAATACTACAAAGTTTGGTTCCTCTTACCCGTTGCCATTCTATTAGGGGTGTCCATCTGATGGAATCCATCATATTTTCGTCATATTACATCCCATCCCATCAAAAGTTGGTTTTAGATAATCTCATTCAATCCAATCCATTAGTAGTGAAACATCCAATTCAAAACAATCCATTAAAGGTCGTTTTGGATTGGATTGGATAGGATTTATCAGTTTGGGCTTCGACTTTCTATTGGACTTTATATTTTTTTTCTTTTCTTTTTTAGCCTATCCATGATAGATAATCTATTTGTTCTCTTTTACGTACATCACATAATGTAAACTAAATTTTAAAACAAAGCAAGTAAGAATGATATAACATGTGATGGATAATATGTTAGGGAATTAAAAAACGAGAGAAGATTTTTCTTGTGTTAATATCACAATATGGAGGCTTTGAAAATTCTTATTGTGAAGGTGTATGAAAAAAAAAATACTTAATTTTCGACCAACTATGTCAGACATAAATATTATTTGTATATTTTTTGACATAGAATATTATAAAGGTTAAAAAGTTGGCAAATGACAAAATCCAATATTTGCACTAAGAATTTCGATATTTCTCGAAAACTTCTCGATATTTTGTAAAACTGCATTACATTTTTATGATATTGATGTTTTACTGATATTTCCTAACATTTTTTGTTATTTATATGATATTCTCATAAAAAAGATTTTATACTTGAAAGATATTTGGGTGTCCCTCAAATATTGAAATTTTGAAAATATCGTTGATATTTGCAACCATGATCCTAATGGATGCGTAAGTCGTAGTATAGGTCTTCCTAATTTTTTGATTAGGGTGGATTATATAGCTAGTGCTCTTCTGGTTGCAATCTGTTCAAGGGATCTGCTCTTGATAATCTTGAGAGCATATTTGGGAAAAGTACAAGGAAAGCTTAGAAGGCTTAGTTATGAGCTATTGTGTATATGTGAGGGATGGATTTTGGGAGTGTCCAGGCTTGAGGAGTCATTTTCCACATTTCACTGATGAGATGGTCTTTGACTTGATATCTACTCAAGAGGACAACACAAATTTCCAGGACTTAGCATTTCAAGACTTTCAAGACCCATATTTGTTTTTAGCCTTGTTCATTTCCTAGGAACCAAACACTAGCACATGGCAAAATTGGACCAGTACTGCCAGGTCCTCTACTAGCATTGAAGCCAAAGCTGTCAAGAAAGAAGAAAGTGCGTGGGACAAAAGCCTGAAGTTGTTAGATGAATATGAGACGAATGCGATGAACTTGAGTCCGAGTCACGAGCCCATCTGTAAATAATTTATGAAAAGGAGATTTTTTCTCCTTCGTCATTTTTGCTTAATAAAAATGAGATTCTTTCTTACTTGTCATCTTTGCTTTGCAAAAAGGAGATACTTTCTCTTTTATCGTACTTACCTTGTAAAATGGAGAAAGATTCTCCTTTGTCGTCTCTGCTTGAAAAAGGAGATCTTTTCTCCTATTGGTGTCTAGTTGTGATCTCGGATGGCTAATTATTAGTCCGCCTTCATTGTAGATCATTGAAGTTTGAAAATAAGATTGTTAAGTTTAACGTAACATATTCTCTCTCTAAGTTTCTCTCCGAGAATCTCAAAGTAGTAAGATAAAAGATATAAAGAGGATCATCAGTAAATCAGATTATTCTAGAAGATAGTTTACTGAAATATATCTGTATGGTGATGCTAAAATAGCAAATATAATCTGTAAAGACGATTAAGTGTTCGTCTAAGCTAGGAGGGCTATCTAGGGCTTATTTTGGTTGCTAGGTTATTGTTTTCTGTCTCAACAAAGTTTATAGGTTTATGGCAAGATCCCGTCCCGACGAACCCAATTTGCAGTATTTTTTGGACCCATGTGTTAGTTGATAGCATCCTCCCATTGGAATACAAAAGCTGCCAGGCCAAACTAGCTAACTAGCATTTGAAAACTTTGCATCATTTCATCATCATCATTATTATTATTAATATTATTTAGAAAAAGGAATTAATGTCAGAGATACCAATTTTAATTTGATTTTTGAATACCAACTTATATGATAGTAAGTTGTCATCTTTTTATATTAGTATATACAATCTTTTAATTTAAATTGATATGATAATTATTTAAAGACATATTAATTAAAAAACGACAACTCATATGTTCTTAATATCATTTTCCAATAACTGATAAATAAATTAGTTTAATCCAAATAGTTTGTCTTCCAATATTTGAACTTCAAACTCGAGTACTAAAAGACCTATTACTAATTTTTTCTTTCCTGGTGCTAAATTATTGTTAGTAGCATGTAATTTATCCTTATAGCTTGTCGATAAAAAATATAAGATTACTCATATCTATATTGCTGAATTTTAAGTTTATTTTTATTTATGTCTTAAATTTTAAAAACTCTCACTTTACTTATTCTATTATAATTTCATTTAGAACATATGGAAAAAAAAAATGAGTTAAGTGAATGCTATTTTTTACCCTTTTTTTTAGCAGAATACTAACAAAATAGACTTAGTAAGACTAATTCTCCTATTTTTTTTTTGTCTGTTTGAATTGAAATTCTGATAAAAAAAAGTAAAATGATGTTAAATTCAAAATTCAGTGAGTAAAGTGGAAGTTTTTAAAATTCAAGTAGTAAAGTTAAAATGAGAGTGCGCCTTTCAATGGCATATTAAACTCGTCTAAATTAACATGAAATGAGAATGCCCTAAAAAAAAAAAAATCTAGAAAGGAAATTGCTTATTTATTTTCCATTTCAAACCTATACGCTTTCCTGTTATACTCCGTCATCGTTTGGTCACGTGTGGTTTGTGCTTCTTCATTTGTCATGAATGTATTCCGCTAAACAAGTTTTTTTTTTTTTTTTTTCCCTTAGTATTAAAAAAAAAAAAAGAACTTATGATTTAAAGCAAACTATTGTATACAGATACCTATTAAGGCACCTGGAAGAGCTCGTGGAGAATTAGAAATTACTTATTTGGATGAAGAACTGCGGTAAGTTGATTTCCTATTGCAATTCTCTTTTGTCCTAAGTTATCTATATAAATATGTGTTTATATATATATATATATATATATGCGTGTGTTTACATATATATATTTAAGAGACAATCCATATATTTAAGTATTAGTAATAAGAGTAATTGGTCCAAATCGTCCTAATAAAGGTGACGATTTGATCCCAGATTTTTTAATTTTGATCGAGATGATCCTAAACTCTCTAAATGTTGATAATCTTAGTCCTTTTCTGTTTAATTTTGTTAAGTTTCTAACGAAATCTTGCTTAAATGATTATTTTCATAATAAAAAGACCAAAATACTTTCTAATTTTATTTCCCCTAAACTCTCCCAAAAGTCCTTGTCTCTGCCCCCCCTCTCTCTCTCTCTCTACCTTTGCAGATCCAGTAACAGCCTCCATCTCAGGCGACGCTAGCCCCCCCCCCTTCTCTCTCTTCTCCGTCGCCGAACTCAACCTTCCCCACCCCCAATAAGGTTTTTCTTCTTGTTTTTTTTTTTTGGTGAATAGATCAGGTCAAGAGAAAAGCTACATCCAGTCACCGAACCCAACTCCCCCCCCCCCCCCCGGCGTCGAACCCAACCGGCCCCACCCCCCCCCCCCCCCCCCTCCCTTGGCTTTCGCCGAACCCAACACCCACGTCGGATTCATACCTAGATCCCCCCTCCCCTAAACAACAACCCTCTTCTCCATCAGAACTTAAAAACCCAGCCCCCCTCCCTCTTCGTTGCCGATAGAGAAAACGAAGAGCGCCCCCCTCCCCCCCCAACAAACGATCTCAAAACCTAGCGCGGAGAGAGGGACAGAGAGAGGAGAGAGGAGGGAGGGAGGGAGGGAGGGATAAATTTTGTTTTTTTATGACTTTTTTTTATTTTTGTTAATTATTATTAGATTACTAAAATACCCATTTAAATATGATCACATGCATTGCACATGATTAATTATATTAAAAACTTAATATAATTGGATGAAAATGACTAAGATTGTCAAAATTTAAAGAGTATAGGATCTTCTCGACCAAAATTAAAAAAAAAAAAAAAACAGAAACCAAATCGTCATATTTAAAAAAATTTAGGAATCATTTTGACTAATTACTCTAGTAATAAAATTCATGATCTAAATACAATTTAACAATTATTTGTATTAATAATAAAATTCGTAATCTAAATATAATCCAATGATAATCTCAACTCCATAGAGTTGGAATCATTAAAATTCATAAGTAAAGGGATTTATCCTATTGCTTTGCTCCTTGTGGAAACTCAAACACAAACCATAATATTTTATTTTTTATTGTCTTTTTTGTCCACCATTTGTTTCCAATTGTTTATAATCTCTTAAACAATTGAATACATATTTAAGATTTATATTTATATTTATATTTTATTATTCTTATTATTATTACGTAAAAACATATTTAAGAGTGTTTGGCAAGGAGTTTCAATTGTTTAGAGTTTTTCTATTTCAAGCTCTAAGTATATTCTTTGAAAATAACCAACCCCATTGAAATTCCTATTCCACACCATAAAGGGACCAGCGAAATGCCTGATTCTCCTGCTCATTCTTTCCCATTCTAACAAGGAAAATCCGTGCTTTTTCCACTTTGCAGGGTTTACTTTATTTCTTTTTTGTTTTTGTGTTTTCCTTTTTTGGTTCTTGACCTTTTATTTTCAAAATAGAATTATTTTCAGGGAGAGGCTGTGGTAGAGTCTCTCCCAATAACTTTACCGGTAGAGTCACTTTTTAAATCGTTGAGATTTAATCGAACGGTTGAAATATTGTTGGTGTATCAAATTTATTATACACCTTACCTCATATAATCTTTCTCACCCCAAGTATTCTCCGTCACCGGCGACCTTCCCGCAGCCGGTGACGGACGCCGGCCTCCCACCACCGGCGCCAGCCCCGGCCGGCCGGCCGGCCGCCGGCGATCCCCATTTCTCTCTCCTCTTCTCTCTCTCTCTCTCTTCCCCTTTCTCTTCTCCTTTCTCTCTCTTCTCTTCTCCCGACCCACCTCCGGCACCCCCCCCACCACCGGCCCCGCCGGCCCCCAGCCCTCAGCCCGCCCCCCGAGCCCCCTACCCTGCCAAGCGGCCCCCCTCCCCCGGCCTCCCCACCCCCTCGCCTCCCCCTCTCTCTCTCTCTCTCTCTACCCCACCCCAGCCCCGGCCCCCCCACACCACCCCCGACATGAGAAGAGAGAGAAAGAGAGGGGGAGTCACGGGTGGGGGTGGGATGGGGGGGCTCCGGGCGGCTGGGGGTGGGGGGGCCGAGGGTCGGGAAGAGAGAGAGAGGGGAAGAGAGAGAGAGAGGGGAAGAGAGAGAGAGAAGAGAGAAGGGGAAGAGAGAGAGGGGGAGGCGGGGGGGTGGGGAGGCCGGGGGAGGGGGCCGCCGGGCAGGGTGGGGGTGCCGGGGGGCGGGCTGGGGGCTAGGGTCCGGCGGGGCCGGTGGTTGGGGGGGTGCCGGAGGTGGGTCGGGAGAAGAGAAGAGAGAGAAAGGGGAAGAGAGAGGGAAAGAGAGAGAGAATAGGAGAGAGAAAGGGGAAGAGAGAGAAAGGGGGTCGCCGGCTGCCGGCTGGCGCCGGTGGTGGGAGGCTGGAGGTGGGATGCCGGCGTCGGGGGTGAGTCACCGGCATCTGTCGCCGGTGGCGGGAAGGTCGCCGGCGACGTAGAATACTTGGGGTGAGAAAGATTATATGAGGTAAGGTGTATAAAAATATGGTACACTAACAATATTTCAACCGTTCGATTAAATCTTAGCGATTTAAAAAATGACTCTACCGGTAGAGTCATTGGGAGAGGCTCTACCACAGCCTCTCCCTTATTTTCATTTATACCCTAAAATTTTATGATTACTCTCATTTTTCACCTGAACTTTAAAAACTCAAACTTTACTGTCATGAACTTTGAATTTAGCCCCGCTATGCCCCCTTCTATCAAAATAGTAAAAAACAGATGCAAAAAATAGTTCAAAAGACGAAATGAGAGTTTTTAAAATTCATGGGACAAATTGAGAGTGATCTTAAAGTTCAAATGTATAGATAAGAATAACCATTCAAAATAATTAAATAATGTCAACTTCTAACAGCTACTCACGAGTATGATGTTTCTTGATTTATTGGCAGTGTGTCAAGAGGTGACAAAGGAAACTTGTTCATCTTGAAAATGATTGATCCATCTTACCGAGTGCCAGTTTGAGTGGCATTTCTAATCGAGTGCTCTGGGCTATCTGAAGCAACAAAGTGTTAAACAAATAAACAAAATACGACTAAGATCAGTTTTCAGTTTTCATTTTTGTTCTGTGAATACAATAAGATTGTTATTTATTAAATTCATATATTTGTTATATTTTGAAGGTAATTTTTCACAAACACCCACCAACATATTTTTGTAATGAGCAAATAACACCTTAAAAAAAAGTATTATTTACGTCTTAAAACTCTTTACATTTTATTTCATTTTTGCTGCCCTCAAATAGTTTTCCACTCACTTTCATTAACAAAAAGTTGGATTTGGATTCAAAGAGAGCAAAACAAAAAATAAAAAGACATGCGATTCCATAGAAAGGCATTACAATTCCTTGGTGTTTGAGTATGCAATAATGAAATATATGAACAATCCATTTACTGATCAGTAATTCATTTGTCACGTAAGAATACAAATTTTTTTTTTTTTTAAATATTGTTTTAAAGAATGTAGCAGAGAGCTTGGGCACGGGCTGTGATACAAAGGAAGTGGACCTCATGGTGGAAGAATATTAGTTGCTGAGATTGTAATGAAAGAATTCTTTAGAAAGTGTTTTTCAAGTATTGGACCAAATTTCTAACCTAAAAAGCATATATATATATATATATATATATATATATTGTTTTTTTTTTTTAACTTCTCTCTTCATATGTATTGTGTGGCAATTCCGATGTGATTTTTTTTGAAAGACAATTTCGATGTGATTTAGTAAAGAAAACACTTTTTTTTTTTAAATCATGCGGAGCTTCACTTCTTCCCGTAATTTGGCAAATATCTCTTGTAGTTGTGCTAAAAAATTCGGCACTTGCCATCTAAATAATTGTAAATAACGTATATTTTCTTTTGCTATTAGGTTAAATCAAGATTAAAAAAAAAAAAAAAAGATTTTAGACATGATGTAAAGATTTTTTTTTGGTTGAAAAAAGAGGATGGGTGATGTCCTCACGCCTCCATCTCAGTGATCATTAGGTGAGGTTACTGGTCACACCGATCGGATGATAAGAAACTTGACCTTAGGTTTTCACAGCTAATAGACTCTAATCATAGAGAGTATACAACATATGATCTTTCTAAAACCTGATAAAAACGAAGACTCTAAATAGACCTTTCTTCTCACGAAGCTACCACCACTAATGATAGCGTAATGTAAAGATTTGACTCTAACAAAAAAATGCAAAATAAATAATTTTTTAATATTAATTTTACTATCCAAAAACATAATTTTATTAATACAAAATTTTTTCATGTTCACATTTCTTTATATAAACTAGTAACATAGATCGTTTCATGTTCACATTTCTTTATATAAACTAGTAACATAGATCGTATCACGCGATGGGTATTGAAATTATCACCTGACGATCATTAAAATAGGGACCTATGTAGATATAGATTTTGAATCGAGAATTTTTATTTATTTTTTTATTTATTTTTTTAAATTAGAAGAGTCTTAACATACAAACAAACACAAATTTTGGTAGGAAAGGACGAAGGACGAAATGTTAAAAATGTAGTTCAGGAGGAAACCAAAGAGAGCCTCAGCTTCTACATTCATGGCTCCTCCTTCTCTCTCCTATTCTCTCTCCTACCCACACCCTCACCATTCTCTCTCTTCCTCTTTCCCTAACCTCACCCGGCGGTACAACCTTCCTTCCCGCCCTCCGCCGCGCACCCTAACCCTCCTCGCCTCCGCCCCCAACTCCGGCACCGACGACTCCTCGCCGTCTCCCTCTCCGCCTCCGCCGGTCAAGAAGTCCTTCGCCGTCGCGACCGGGGAGCTCTTCCTCGGCCTGGCGTCGCGGCTCATCAAGAGGCCCGGCCGAGGACTGAAAGTCGACGACTCCGCCTCCTACGCCGCCTCGGTTGCGATGCTCGAGAGCTTCGGCGGCCGCGGGAGGTATAAGGAGAGGATTGGGAAGGTTATGGAGGACGAGATTGAGCCGGAGGTGGTGTGGGAGCAGCGCGTGAAGGACGTCGAGGCCGAGCGGCAGCGGCGCATCGTCACCAGTCCCGGCTTCAGCTTCTCTGCCGCCGGCCTTCTCTTCCCTTATCATCTCGGCGTCGCTCATTTTCTCATCCAAAACGGCTATATCAAGGTCTTTTTCCTTTTTCTTGGATTTCACGAAATTTGTACTTGTAGCATGACTCGTTGTTGGAAATTATTAGGGATTCTTAGTTGCTTACGGAATTTTGTTTGATGTGACAATTATTGTGAAATTTATATATAAAGTGTATTAATATATGTATATATATATATATATATAATATGTTGTATATAATATACATTTTATTTATAGTTTTTATAAGCAAGAGTATGAGAGAGGAAACAGAGTAAGTATATCCTACAAAGAAAGCCCTCCTGAAAAGCTTACGCAAAATAAAAACCAGATAATAGAAACATTTACAATCCATATTTGGTAATCTATTTCGGCATCTTAAAACCGTTTCCACTTCAAGTTATGAGAGCATGAATCTTGATCTTCTTTCTTGAATTTATTATTCATTGTCTTTGATGGGCAAATTGCCGCTCTAATTGATTATCTACATAAGTCAGTGTCTGTAGCATTTCCCTGGAAGACTATTCGTGAGATTTTATGTTCTGCTGTAGAGTTTTTCTTAAGAACCGGAATATCTGATTTTCTTTACTCTTGATGAACAATGTCTTCGGCTATCTGTTGTTCTAGTCAATGTCTGTCTAGTGTAATAGCTGGCATTTTAAGTTGTAGAATATACTGGTGATTTCTTGACGTTTCTGTATGGTGATTGTGTTTTGAATTCGGAGAAATGGTATTTAGATTGTGACTACCTTCCTTTCGATAAATGTTACCTTCCCATGCAAAATCAGACCCATAGATTTTCTCACATGGCAGTTGGTTTGAAAAGTTATATTAGCAATTTCGTGGTGATACTTGGGACAGTAATTCTCAGCCTTAGCTGTTATTTGACCAATTCTCTGCATCCTGCACAGTTTAAAATGAGAAGAACGAAAAGGATTACTTATTATTCAGAGCTGAATCACAGAATACAAAAAGTTGTACTTTCTTGGAATACAAGTCTAATTGTCTAAATAAGACAAGAGTTTATAATGCATTGTTGTATGTGTATGTTTTTGTCACTCTGTACTCTTTTTCTTTTGCTTGTTAAGTCTAGTGTTCATTTATCTAAAACGGATGATTTTAGTAGTTTGGTCATGTCTTTTGTTTTCATAACTGCAATATCTTTTGTTTTCATAACTGCAATGTCTATTTGGATGCAGGACACAACACCACTAGCTGGTTCATCAGCTGGTGCCATAGTTTGTGCGGTGATTGCCTCTGGAGCCAGTATGGAAGAGGGCTTGAAAGCTACTAAAGTACTGGCTGAAGATTGCCGGAACAAAGGGACTGCATTTCGGCTTGGGGTATTTCTCTACTTTAATAGCTCAAACTAGCTTCCCATATTAACAACTAATTAAGTGACTTTCCCTGTGTTAACGTGAACGGGGTGATCCAAATTATTTAGCTAAATTTCTTTTTTCTGATTAGGATGCCATATAGTGATGTCATTCTTACAAATGATCAATTTTGGTAGTATCTTTAAATAATGTTAAATGGAGCATGTTATAGCTGTCAGTAAACTTTGACTAAATGAAGATAAAGTTTGGTTAAGTATTAGGCTTACACTTGTAGAAACTTGTCATCTACAATAAATGGGTGATTTGTACTGATGTCTATTTTTGCTGGTCCTCCTCGTATTTTTTAATGTTGCTAAAATGCCTATTAGACCACAGTTGATTCATTAACTTGTTACATGAAGTCGTACAAGTATATTTGTAGGATATACATATACATAATGTTAAATTGACTCGTTACCATGAATTTGCATGTGCACAGTAATATTAAATTGAGCATGCACATGTTTGTGTACATCTGTATGTGTGGTAAATTATTATCTTGTGGGGATGTGTGTGTGTGTGTGTGTGTTACGTATGTTAATAGGAAAATTGGGGTACCTTCATGCTCTTCTCGTTCATCTTCTTTTAGAAGTAGATTGTTTTTATACTATTTGTTTCTCATCCGTTAGAATGTGGAGACTATGGAGTTTATGAATGGATTGCCATTGACAACAGTTCAGCTGGGAGGGTAATTTATGAAAGCCATAAAAAGAGTAGGGTATTGTAATTTCATAGGCTGGTTTTGTTTAGGCATGTCTAGTACCACAATGCAGGCTGAATCTAGTTATAATGGATTTGAGCTTGTGATTTCTGATTTGTTTTGTTAAAATATTCATCGTGCAAGAAATAGAGATGACTTTCATAAAATAATGAAGTTTGTGAAATTGCGAATTTGGGTTATGAAAATTCGATGCCTGTCCCCTTCAAATGACGGCGTCAGCTTTGTTTATCTTGTTTTACTTCTATGAAAGAAACCTTCAATTTGATGATAACAATTATTTTCTTCACAAATTTACTTTATTCTCAAATTTTAAATCTTGAATTTTACAGGCTGTGCTTAGAGATATCCTTGACAAGTTTTTGCCTGATGATGTACATACTAGATCGAATGGCCGAGTTCGTGGTAAGTGGGGTTTCTGCATTAGTCCGTGACTCTGTTTTATGCAGTGTAGTTGGTGCATTATGCTAATTCTGTGTCAGGATTAACATATTCTGGTACATCTCTATTTTATTAAATTCACATAGGAATAACTTAATTTTCAACAATTCAACATTGAAAATAGACCTTTACGAATTTTTGTATAGTGGTTTATAAAATGTGAATAAACTATATCATTGAATGTACAAAAGTATGTCTATGAATTCATTATTCTCAATCGTTGAATAAGTATATTCCTCTCGAATCACTTATGTATTTGTTGGAACCGTCACATGTTTATATGGTATTATGGTGAATTCATGAGATAAATTTTGGTAATCTTATGGTAATGGTAATGATGAAAGTGGTCACAAGTATGTCAAAGGCAGATAACCTATTTGAAGAAGAAAAAGGTGCTTTTAGATGTAATTAATCGACCAAATTTCCACGGAGAAAAAGCAATTATTATTATTACAATTTTTTTTTTTTTTTTGAGAGAGAAAAAATTTTGGAAAAGTTAAATATTGGCAATTTAGCGCATGTGATTAATTATTTTTGAACTGGAAGTTTGGAATCCTTTTCAGGATTTGGGTTTGAACTGTTCAAATTTGCTTAATGCTTGAAGACGTATATTGTATTTTAGTTCGACATAATTTAGAAATGCCTGCCTAAAGCATTTTGATCTACCGTTTCTTCATGGCTTTAGAATTTATTTGGATGATCTTGACCTGGACTTGCATGACTATTATATCAGGCATTGATTGGTTTGATGTTGAGAAGAGTGTTGGTAACTGTGCTCTACTAATGGTAGTTTCTTTCCTCCCCCCCCCCCCCCCCCCCCTCTGCAGTTGCTGTTACTCAGATTTTCTGGAGGCCTAGGGGATTATTGGTTGATAAATTTGACTCCAAAAAAGATCTAATTAATGCAGTTTTTACTTCTTCCTTCATTCCGGGGTATTGTTCATTGTACTCTTCCATCTTGCAGCACTTGCTGTTGTTGTTTTATATGTTGTAGTGCTCAAAAGTATACTTCATTGCAGCTATCTGGCTCCAAGACCAGCAACAATTTTCCGGAATAAACTTTGCATTGATGGGGGCTTAACACTGTTTATGCCACCAACATCTGCTACACAGACGGTATTTTCATGAGATGCTTGTAGTACGAAACTTGTAAAGTTAATTTACCCCATTGCTTCATGAAGTTGTGAAACATTTAAGTAGATGATTGGCTTGTATGTTGTTTCCTTGCTCTGTTTTTTTTTTTTTTTGGGTCTATTTTTTTCTAGTTTTTGGTCGGAAAATAATTTAAAATGCAGAGTTTTCATTTCCTGGTGAAAGAACTTGAATAATCTTAAGCTTTAGTTTGGATCTCTTAATAAGTTGCACCAATTTGTAAAAGGATAGAGTAGTATAGGCATAGAGGCAAAGGTAAATTATAAATATTGGTATAACAACCAGAGCTTTTGCATCTTTTGGTATGCAATTGCTTGAAACAATTATTATTATTATTATTATTTTATCTTATTGTACGAGTCATTCACATGGTATGAAAAATAAATAGAAAGGTTACTCAAGAGTATTGCTTATTCCAAACATTGATTTTTGCAGGTTCGTGTTTGTGCTTTTCCTGCCAGTCGATTGGGATTGGAAGGGATTGGGATCAGTCCAGACTGCAACCCGGAAAATAGGGCTAGCCCTCGAGAGGTAACCTTCTAGCTCTGTCTGAGTGATGCTGATACTCGCTCGTTAAATACAAGCTGACAAAACTATTTATCCTAATACATCAGCTTTTCAATTGGGCACTGGAGCCCGCTGAAGATTATATTCTTGACCAGCTCTTTGAGCTTGGATATCAAGACGCGGCTGTATGGGCCAAGGAGAACCCAGTTAGCGAATTAGTTGAAGATGGCAGTCCCTTAAACGGGAATGGCCTGGTACAGTAGTTCAACTTCATACTTGCATTTGAATGAACTGATCGCTGTTTGACCCAAAAGATGCATGCAATTGCGGAGTAGTCACCTAACCGCTGAATGCTGCATTCGTTTTCAAAACCAGGTCAGACGAGCAAATTTTCCTATTTTCCTATATTGATTGTACATGGCAGAAACCAAGTTGACTGATAAAATACCGTATATTGTATAGAAGGTTCAGTAATTCTTTGTGAGATATAGCATCACAAAAGGAGAAGGAAAAGAACAAAACAATAGGATAGACTAGTTACCAAATCTTTCTTCATTGTATGGACGGGCAGCAATGCCGGTTCAACCCTTGGATTGTGCCATTGAGAAGTTGCATCTCGCTGTTATGGCATCCCACTAGGGGCAGAAATGGAATAGAATTTATTTTGTAAAATGAAAAATTAAGTTCGTTAATTCCTACTTCATTGGACTGGGCATTCATTTTGGTTTTCTTTGTTTTTCGTTACTCTTATCAAAATTAGGACTTGAATATTAAATAAACTGAAAAAATGGAGGGGCAAACGTTGCTAATATAACCCAGAAATGAAATAGTTGACAATTGCTTAATTAGTTTTTACAGTGCTTGCTATGTTCTTTAGAAACCTCTAGTCCGTTTAGATCATAAATTGTATTTTACTGTTCATTCAAATTGGATGTTTACATTCAAATGTAATATTTGAATTGTGTATTCAAATAAAATGTGTGTTTGGATAGTTTTTGTTAAAAGTAATAACTTTTGATTAGTGTGATAGTAGAAAAATAAATGGTTCGGTTTTTTAGATTTGGATTTGGATTTGAGAATTATTTTGTAATAGTAAAACATTTAAATAGTTTAACTGTAGTAATAATTCAACCAAATGTGCATTGCAGTTGAGAATAATAATAGGTATTCCAGTAGTTTATCCAATTGGGCCAATATATAGCTTTTGCATTGTCCCTCTCGGACTTGAGAGGGAGAGGTCTTCTGAGTTTACAAGGATGGGGAATCATATCTTTTCTATATCTATCTTCTATATCTATATCTATATATAATTTTGTTTTTTTTTCCCTTCTAGAGCATTTTTATTTTCTCCTATTTTATTTGCTTTTATTTATTATTATTATTTGCTTTTTCCTTCTAATGTCTTTTATTTTTTCTATTTTTATAAACTCTACTATTATCTCTTACTACACTTCAATGGACACTACACGGTGGATACAATGCCCATCACATAATAATTTTATAAAAAATTACATTTTTTAATTTTTTTTGCTTTATTTGTCTATCTCTTCGCGCGTTTTCCGACTAGTAATCTTTTTATATATAAAAGTCTCAAAATCCAACTCATCCTCCTTCCGCCACTTATCCTCAGTTTTGGTTTTTTCTTTTTTTGTTTTGCTATTTCATTCTAATGCTTTTTTTTTTTGGTTGCTTTTTCCTTCTAATGTTTTTTTTTTAATGCCTTTTATTTTCTCCTTTTTTAATATATTATACTTTTATCTCTTACTACATTTCAATGAGCGTTACATGACGGATCTAATGCCCATTATGTGATAATTTTATAAAAAAAAATACAAATTTTTTTAATTTTTTTTTGATTTGTTTATCTCACACACGCGAAGCGTGTTTTCCAACTAGTAAGTGGGGAAAAGAGTAAGTACTTGATATACAACTTACCTCTGAAAAAAATGGTTGTCTACGACAAGACATCTATAGGTGTATACGTTTTTTGACTTTTGGATTTAATTAAAATCATATCAAAATAAAAAGGTTGTCTTTGAAATATAGATTTGACTGTATATATTTTTTGACTTTTGGATTTAATTAAAATCATATCAAAATAAAAAGGTTGTCTTTGATATATAGATTTGACCACTGAAAAATAGTGTCAAATAATTCTCATTCTTGCTTGGTTCAGTGATTGTTGGTTCATCTTTGACCTTGGATTCTCATTCTGGCGTTTAGTTGTCATCCGCTCACTCCGTAATGCATTTTCTTACGCATGCTTAACATTGTAGTCTGCGTTTGACTCGAACCAAATTGTTGAGGGGGAAAAAAAAAGAGGGGCTAAAATGGATTATAATTGATGGGTCAACCATTGGTTGGTAAATGTTAAATACTCAACTTTAAAAGAGGACTCCAATATTTTACATGAGTTTTAGTGTAGACACAATGTCAACCCAAACAAATGGCGGCTGAAATATGCTTCATTTGTGTTCAAATAAATTCATGTTATTCACGATATAATAAACTATCATGTATATATACAAACATACACACACACACACACACACGCTATAGTTCTTCAATATTCCATTTTGTACTTCAAACCTTAACCCACAACTTGTGTCCCTGAATTAAACTTGCCTGCCAGTTTGGTCCAAAATCTATGTAATTAGATCTTTTTCTTTATTATTATTATTTGGATTTGGAATTAGATCTTTAAACTTTGTTAAATGGTGCATGAATTGCAGATAATTACATATGTAACTTAAATAGCAGAAAAAGTTTTGGGTGATGGTAAATAACAATTGTTTATGGTAAGTAATGTATTTATAAGGTATATTCACCATAAAAATTATCTTAAAAATATTATTATAAATACAATATTGCGGTAATTTCATATCTATGATAAATTTACATTAAAAAGTTTTTGTAATTAAAAAATTTTCTATTAATATACGTTTACCTCAAACATTTTTAAAACATGTTATTTACTTTAGATATTTTTAAAAAATAACCTATTTGCTGTAATTTCTTATGTAACATAATATGTGATGGAAAATGTACTTGAAAAAGTGTAATTAAAACTTTAATTTGCCTCTATCTTGTTCTCCCAATCCATATTTATGATATCATTCTCTCCGAATTCCCGGCATATTCAGTTTGTCTTCCTTGGTCCCTTCATTTCATGAAACAGATCGGCTGAATGCTGTTTCTCAAGCGAAAAAAGCAACAGTTTTCGATCTTTTTTACATTGATCGATCGAGTTTAACCCATAATTCAACCATCTTGGCAATAGAATATAAAATTTTTTATTGGCACGGATTTATTAAAAAAATTAATTCTACTATGCTTCGGTTCAATGTTCTCAAAATACATAGGTTTTTTTTTTTTTTTTAAATAACCAACAATGCAACAGTTGGTATTGGAAAATATAAAATTTATAAGCAAATAATTAATAATGTAACAGAATATATAGGTTAATAAAATATCTCTAAGCTTATCAGGATATGACTCATGGTGTAATTATATAAAAGAAAATAATATTCAATATATAAATTTGTTCAAAGCCACTTGACAACAAATGTGAAAAAATAGGTAAGATCCCCCCCACCCCCACCTCAATTTACATGTTTAAGTTTACCTTGTTTCCAATTTTCTTTTTTCAAATAATTTTTGGTTCCATGAAGATTATTGCAACCTTTTTGTGTAGCTCCGAAATGGTTCAATGTGATATAACATTCACATGACTCGTTTTTGTTTTCTTTGTTTTTCGTCACTTCATGAAAAACATGGCCTATGGCTTAATTTGCAGGTTAAAGATTAAAGTGAAAAAAAATTTTTTGCTAAGATCAAGCAATGCTAATATAACCCAAAATGTAAAAGAGTGCTTTAAATAGTTGCAACACTACTAACTTTGTTCTTGTTACAATGCATTGATTAATCCAGTCAGGTTCTTTAGAAACTATAATATGGCGCAAAAATAAAAATTAGGTTGGGACAGTTAAAATTTGGCGACCAAACAGATACTTGGTGGTCTGTAAATGTGATTTTCTGTGACCGAAGTTTTGTTGCTAAAAATGACCTTTTGTGACCAACTTATCCGTTTGATGCTATAGAAATTGTATATATTACTTAGAAGGATCAAATCTCAATTATACTTTTCAAACTACAAACCATTCTCATTTTGTCACTCAAATGTTAAAATTCACTATACCCCCAAGGCTTTTGAATTAGTCTCACTTAGCCCTCCTTTTGTTAAAAGTTATGTTAAAAACACATTAAAAAAAAAAAAAAGAGCGAGTTAAGTGTGATCACATTAATTGTCTTTTCCGTTTATTTTTAATAAAAAAAAATCACATGACTGCGTTGCAATTTTTTTTTCTATATTTAGCATAAATTGTAATTAATAGGCTTAAGTGATACTAATTGAAATTCGAAAAGTAAATATGAGTTTTTCTGAATAAAAAGTTATAATGCAAATCATCCTATAAAGGAGACATATGGATACAAATAGTCCATATACTTAATATTACTTCAATAAAAAATAGGTACATATCTTTTTTTTTAATTATATTTTTTTATTTGTTACCACCTTTGATGTGATATAATTTTATAACGACCATGTGACATCAATTATGATGAAATAAATGGTTTCATTTTATGCAAGGAAATTACCACGCACCAAGGTTTGATGAACAAAACGTGGCAAAGAAAAAGATGGTGCCATATTAATAAAAGTAAATATTATTTCCTGTTAAAAAATCCTAACGCATCGAAAACATCATTGGGGTTACGAAGTTAAAAGTTTGAACACAAAACGGTCAAGAAGTTGTCAAAAGTAAAATCATAATTACAATCGTAGTGGGAGACATTGACAGCCCATTCTGCACACTCCTTTTTGCAGCAAGTCAAAAGGCATAATAATGAGAGCATAAGAGATATTCACATGACGACTTCTCTAGTCAAACAAATTTCATATAATATGTTATGCATTCTACAAGAAAAAATTACAATGCATTCGTTTAGATGACTTATTTAATTTAATATTTGATTTAAATTTATTATTTGTATTTTAATATACTTTTGTTTATATAATTTTCAAAGCATAAATATTAGAGTGTTTAACTATTTCACAATTACACGACAACTCTTTTACTTTCACATGCTATTCATGTTTCGATAGAAGAAAAAGAAACGCCCGCTATGTATTAAAAAGATATTCCCACAAGTCGTACCAACACCACGCACGCTCATGTACCCTCTTTCCACTAAAAGCCATTTTCTTAGTTACAAAAACTGTTCACTCTCTCTCTCTTCACCTTTCTTGAACTCACGACACAATGAGAATTTATTAGTATCATATATGAAATATAAGGCATCTAACTCAATGACTCACATGTCACAGCCTAAGACCTAGAGTCCACTCCCAAATACACCATGGATGGCAATCAATCTGTGGGACAGGTAAAAATCGAACCCGAGATAAGAACATGATAGAAGACATAGGTGGACATCTTTTGATCATTATGTTATCACTATCGGGAGCATGATAAAAGACATAGGTGGACATCTTTTGATCACTATGTCATCACAATCGGTGGTTCTTTGCTCTTTCTCTTACCTTATAGTACAAGTTACAATGTTGCATATATCTTCAAATGACATGAGATCGATACTGCTATACTTCTCTCTCCCCTCTCTCTCTCTCTCTCTCTCTCTCTCTCTCTCTCTATCGATCTCTAGGGTTTCTCAGGGGCATTGTTGCAGGGCCAATTTGGCATTCTGTCCACCTCCCTTATCGAGATTTCTTCGGTATTCTCTTCCGATCACCGCCTGCAATTACGGAGATGGCCAGCATGTCAAACTAGCTCTGTAAATTTCTCTCTGAGAAACTTATAGAACTATAGCATATACTACGAAAATATGTGTACTCTTGTTTGAATGTTATTTACAGTTCTTCTTCTGTTTGATTTTTCTGAAGTTGCTTAGATGTTCGAATAGTCTTGTCCTCTATATATAATTGAAGATGAGATTCATTAACGGAATAGCGCATTGTTAGGACAGTATTATTAATGCTATCTGTATATCTACATATCTAACTACAGTATTCTTCTACATAAGCATTTGGTTTGTGGATTTTTTTAGTAGTTCGACTGTGACTCTTGTTTACGTGGTTAATATCATCTTCTAGATCGTTGGAGGTTCCTTGGAATATCAAAGCTCGCTGGTCTATTGCGTGAGCTTTGATTTCATGAAGGAAATTCTGCAGCACATAAATTGTCAACTTTTGCACTTTGGGTAGATTTGGAGCTTTGGTGTGGACATCTCCAGACTTTTCTTCTCAGGTGGTTTTGAATAACAAAATTGTGTCATAAAGTTTACATTTAATAGTGGATTCTTTCTAAAAGCCGAGTTCTTCATGCACTATTTTCGGCCTGATCTTTCAGGTCTTTCTCATTGGTCTTTTTAGAAGCGGATTTTAACGAGGCCTTTTCTCTAGCTTTGATTAAAAAAGTAGAACACCGGGATTAATTCTCTGGTAATGAATCGATCGCCTTCTAGCTGATTAATTACTTTTAGCATTCTTTTATTTTCTTCTTTTTTAAATCTAGAAATATTCGAGTGGGGAGTAGTTTAGTGCAAGATGAGGTAGAATTTAGGTGTCAACGTCGGTGTTTTTCCTATCTCTGATGCGTTTGCTTTCTGCTCTCTTCGTTTACTGGAAAATTATGAATGTTTAATGTACGTGTATATATATATATATACACAATGCGTTTGCTTTCTGCTCTCTTCGTTTACTGGAAAATTATGAATGTTTAATGTACGTATATATATATATATACACACACACATGTCTTCAATGTCTTAACATATATTTTCTTCCTTGAAATTTGACCGAAAAACTACGTTAATGACCATTCTGGATCATCTCTTTCCTTTGATGGTATTTTTTTCCATGGAATTTTTCTCACTCTTCCCCTAGCGGTCGGTAATATGCTTGTTAGGATCTTTTTTTTTTTTTTTTTTTTGAAGTTGTTATTTCTTTAACATTTTGTAATTTTTCTTGTATTGTTATTAAGAGGAGTTCATTCAATAAACAATAAGAATTAGGTGTCTCTCTCTTTCTTATCGGGGGCAAAAAAAAAAAAAAAAAAGAATTAGGTGTCTCATTTAAAATAAAAATAAAATAAAAAGAATTAACAGGAGTCACTTTAGTCAAATATCTTAATTCTATTTGATGCCGTTATCTTTCTCTCTTCATTCAAAGAAAAAGAAAATGATTAATTCTACTTTTTGTCTTAATTAGATCAAATTCTATTTTGATTTTCAAATTTTAAAAAGTCTAGAAATAAGTTCTTAATATATTAAGTTGTCCCAAATGGATCATTTTATCCATCCAACTATTAAGATTTGAACATAGAAAGGCATATCAAGAGTCAAGACCATGTGTGATTTAATAGTAGTTATAAATGTTATAATTTCACATATTAAGTTACAACCATCAAGAAATAATCTTTATCTTTTTCTATTAAAATTTTATCAGTCGGATGAACAAAAAAATAATAGCTTTAGATAACCTGATAGATTGAGACTCCACCTAAAAGAATATAAAATTTAACATTAAATAAAAAAATGAATCAAATATTTTAGTTTATGTACAATTTTGTACGTTGTATAATGATTTAGTGCAGGTCAACCATGATCCACATGGAGTTTAAAAGCAAGCTTATACAAGGTTTTATTATTATTATTATTTTTTAAGGAATTCTTTTGTTTTTTTAGTTTTTTTTTTTTTTTTCTTGACTGCTTTGAGATCCTCTCAGTATGCCATGATGATGAGATGTTGAACCTTTTACATGTTTAAAGCATCGTCAATGATTACAGCTCTTCAGTGCTTAAATGTCATCGCTAGAAAATACTATTTGGTCTGCGGTTGCACATTGGATTCCAAGAAGTGTCCATATAAGAAATGTGGTGGTGTCTCGTATATTCTAGATCGTAAAGTTTTATGATGTTTTTTTTTTCTAATTTTTTTGGATGTTTTTTTAATGACGGATGTTTTGCAATCTATCCAGTTAACAACAATTACGTATATTGAGATGTTTATTGCCATATTAATAATTTCACATCTGAATTTATTATAAAATATATAGAATTTGAATTCCATCATTACATAAAAAAATAATAAATAAAAAAACATGTGTAGGAGAATAAAGATAACACCCACTAATTAGCTTTGTTTGTCATTTTTCTTTTTTCATACTTTCATATTGTTTCCTCCTTTCTGAAAAAATATATATATATATATATATATATATATAAAAATATATATAGAGTCCTTTCAAAAAAAAAAAAAGAGAGAGAGATCAATTTTTCCTGCTTACCTGCTCTAGTTTTTTTCAAGGACAATAATACCAAATTGGAAACAATCTAATTTAGAGGGTGTGTGGGATTAGTTTTCTCTTCTGAACAATTTTACAGGTTGTTTGTATGTTCGTTTTATTTTTTTTTTAATATACTTTTTTCCAAGTAAATGATGAGAGGTACAACTTGTATATATAATATTTATAACATCTCAACTAATTTGGTATCGAAAACTGGAAACATATATATTTACCCTTAAAAAAAAAACAAAAAAAAACTCGAAACATGCACTAAGTTTTACCCAATCCAATTTATTAAAAAGAAAGAAAATTAATGAAGAGTCCAAAGTAGAAAAGGGGAAATTACAAAAAATAAGCATTGTTTTCCCTTTAAAACAGTCTCACACCGATTCTCTCAAAATAATATATATATATATATATATACATATTTTTTGTGTATAACAAAATTTACATACATAGCTACGGGCATATACATAATTTTATATCTTCATTTCTGAAGACTAAAAAAGTCCCAAAGAAATGTAATAGAACTTTTTTCAAATACTCATTTTCCGAAAAGCATAGCTAAGCTGGTAATTAGAAAGATAAAGTTGTAATATAAGAAAGTACAATGGTCTTCAAATAGAATTCATATTTTTATTGAGAAATGGAAGGAAAATTTCAAGTGACCCCAGAATTTCTCTTGAATTAACATATGATAAAACATTCTTTAATTGGGTTCAAGATCTGATCAATATTTTTCATCGAGGGTAAATAAGTAAATCTCGTTCAAATCCTCGTTCAACATATTTACGTCCTTGATTGTTTTTGTTTTTCTTTATTTGTGTTTTGGTTTCAGTTACCTCTTATTTACTCTTTTGATTCCTTATCTAATAAATAATTTATTGAGAACCTATCTGATGACATATTTCGTAATGCATCACGTAAATTTTATTAGATTCCGCATTACAAGTAAAATGTCATTTATTGCATCCATTTATTCCATATACTTGAAACTTTAATGAATTGGGTATCATGTGGTAACCTATATGATGACATATTTCGTAACGTATCATGTAAAATTTATTATATTCCATTACAAGTAAAATGTCATTTATTGCAACCATTTATTCCATACTTGAAACTTGTAATGAATTGGGCATATAAGTGGCTATTTATGTCAAACTTTTCTACTACTATTTATTTCCCTTTGACTCTCTCTCTAGTTTTCCTATTATACGAATGTTGTAGTCGTTCGTTCCTAGTGCATGCCACCATCACTGCTCACGGGCTGTTCGTCAAGATGGCGTCTATGGCTACTCAGAGACCCAACAATATTATTTATATCTTGAGTGGCCTAAGCCACCAAATTCAAATGCCAAGTAATTTACATATATATATATATATATACACACACACATATATATGTGCATGAGAGATCAATGAGCATCTACGAAACATTGATATAAGAATAAATTTAGTACTTTTTTAGCTATAGTTCTTTTCTACGTGTTTTCAATTTCTTTTCCTTCATGTTTTCCTTTGGATACTACTAAAATATAATCAACTCTGCTAACTCTAGATAAGAAATTAAGAAAATATCATAAGAATATTGAAATATTTTATTTCATGACTTTAAGCTTTAATATATAAGAATTCTGGTGAATTATCCTATTAATTCACTAAATTCTACATTAAAAAATTTAGTTATTACAAAAAAGAAATGTTGCTTCTTGACAAGAGATTCTATGTGTACCACTACACACCTGAACTTCGAAGAGTCATAGAAGAAAAGACTAAGTGATTAGTACTCAGCTTGCTTGATCATCCTTATTAATGGCAATTAATAATAGTATATGGTAATATGTCTTAGTTGATCTGCTAGTTTGAAAAAATTTTAAAATCCACCATACAACGTATTATTTTGTTCAAATTTTCCTTTACTTGAATTTTTGACCCCTAATCCACGGGCATTATCTTTGGGAAACTTTACTTATAAATGAAACCCATAACAAGAAAATTTATCATGTGCGAACTCGAGTATTTAAATATTAAATATGCAGTACAGACCAATTAATTTCGTGCTCGTGTCATCTTCAAATCACGTCATGGTGTCATGTATGAAATTGTCAACTCTAATTTTTTGAAGGAAAAGGTTATCTTCTCAACTTAGCACTCCTACGAAAGGTTTTAAATTGAGAAACAATTGTATTTTCTAATAAGTTTGTTGGGTTATTTCTATTTTCCATATTTAGGTCTTTTACGGCTGAGGTTTATAAGATCCTTAATTTTCTATTTCAATGAAATTTCTTGCTTCTTCCAAAAAGTAGCCTATTTCCTAATACACAAAATTAAATATTTATTGTTCCACAAGACCTGCTTTTCATTGAGGGTAAATTAGTAAATCTAGCTCAAATCCTAGTCTATCATATTTACTTCCTTTTCTCTTTCTTTCTTTATTTGTGTTTTGGTTTGAGTTACCTTATTCAACTTTCAAGGACATATATGTTATAACATATTTAATAACGTATCAAATTTATATGTCATTTATTGCCCTCATTTATTCCATATTTAATTCTGGTAATGAATTGGGCATGTACGTGGCTATTTATAGAAAACTTTTTTGTTACCATTTACCCCCCTTTGATTCTCTCTCTAATTTTTCTATTAAAATGAATGTTGCAGTCATTCGTGCACTAGTGAATATTGAAAACATATAAAAATGCATAAAATCAAAGCACACACTTGGTATTTTGCGCTGATCTTGTCTGATCATTCTTCTCCATTTTCTAGTTATAGAGCTATACGTGAAACGGAATAGACAAACAAAATAACAGCAAACAAAAAAAATCCTCGTGGTCAGTATATACTATTTACTGTTTGTTGTGGGTTAAGCAAATATTAATTTATAGGGTGCTTACCGTTTGTCATTCTTTGAGAGAAACATAGATAAGGCATTTTCTGGGTTTAAGAAGTAATCAATGTTTTCCTGAGTAGTAAATCTTGCTCAAATGTGGTAAGTGCTTCTTCAGATTTCCTGCCATCGTATTTACTTCCTTATTTATTTATTTATTTCTGTTTTGGTTTGAGTCACCCTATTTACTATATTTTTTATTTCTTATTTTATCCATAATTTATTGAGAACATAAATGATATCATATTTTGTAAGATATCACATATATTGATTTTATTTACGTTATATGGATAATGTCATTTACTCCCCCCTTGACCTTATCTCTAACTGTCCTATTTATACAATTCAAGACATGAATAATACTGCATATGAACCTTTCAAAAAAAAAAAAAAAAGTAGTGCATATGAAACCCATTAAAAATGCCCAAAATCAAAGCACACGCATGGTATTTTGCCCTGTTCTTATTTGTTTCTTCTTTGCAAAATGGTGCAAAAGGTCAGCAACATCATGAGAACAGCTGGTTCCAGAATCCAAAAACCACAATCTACATTGAAAATAGCTTACCAGATCAACAAAGCCTCACGACTCATTGCGCGTCAAAGGATGACGATCTCGGAGTCCATATCGTGCCAAGCAATGGAACCTTTCAGTGGTCATTCCGAGCAAATTTTGTTATGACAACACTATATTTCTGCAGTTTTACCTGGCGCGATGCACAAGGAGGATTCCACATATACGAGGCTAGGAGGGATTCCCCAAGATGTCGCCATTGCTCCTGGGTTGTTCGTCAAGATGGTGTCTATGGTTACTCAGAAACCAAACAAAATTATCTATTTTTTGTGTGGCCTAAACCACCAATAAATTCGCATGCCAAGTGATACACATATAGATATGCGTGTCTATATATATATATATATATATATATATATACGTATGCAAGAGAGATCAATAATGAACATATAATAATAAACATTGATTTGCGAATAAATTCAGTACTTTTCTAGCTAGTTCTTTTCTATTGATTTTCTAATTTCTTTTCGTTCATGTTTTTCTTTGGACATTACTAATGTAAAGACAACTCTTTTGATTCTAGATGTGGAATGACAATTTGACCTAATAAGAATCAATCTTACTTTCAACCTTGGAAGACTGGCCTATCAAAGCCAGTACCCCCTTCTCCACCCGAGCTTATAGCGAAATAATGTTTTAAATCCTATCACTGCTTGGACTGTTTGAATTCGAATTCAACACCCTCAATCAATCTGATTTTCTCAAAATGACATATATTTTACCAGATATAGCTCCGAGCACATACATAGTTTTGCATCTTCATTAATTTATAAAGACTAAAAAGACCTCAAAAGAATAAATAAATACAAAAAAACATAACAAATCTAAAAAAAAAACATAACAAATCTTAAAAAAAAAAAAAAAAAAAAAAAAACATAACAAATCTTGAATTAACATACATTTCAGATTTTAGATTTTTTTTTTTTTTTTTTTTTTTTTTTTTTGAGAAATGGGAGGACAATTAACATTTCTCCTCAGTAAACATATAGGATAAAGCATTTTTTGGGTTCAAGGTCTGTTCATTGTTTTTTAGCGAAGGTAAATTAGTGTATCTTGTTCAAATCTTCGTTCATCATATTTACTTCGTTTTTTATTTTTGTTTTTCCTTCATTTGTATTTTGGTTTCAGTATCAGGAACCTACGTGGTAACAATTTATAAATTTTATTACATTGTGTACGTTACAAGTAAAATGTCATCTATTGCCCCCATTTATTCCATTTTTAAAACTTGTCATGAATTTATTCCCCTTTGACTCTCTCTCTCGTTCTTCTATAATATGAATTGTTGTTCCTTACTTTTTTTTTTTTTTTTTTTTTGGTAAATTAATTGTCGTTCCTTAGTGCATACTAAACCCATCAAAAATGCCTAAAATCAAAGCACTGAATTGGTAATTTGCCCTCTTGTTTATTTCCATCTCTACTAATGGGAGCAAAAGGTCAACAACACCATGAGAACGGCTGGTTCAAGAATCCAAAAACAACAGTCTCAATCGAAAATAACATACCGGGTCAACAAAGCGTCACGATTCATTTCACGTCCAAAGATGACGATCTTGGAGTTCACATCTTACCGACTAATGGAACATTTCAGTGGTCATTCCGACCTGATTTCTTCATGTCAACGTTTTTTTGTCTGTGGCTTCACTTGGGGCGATGCACAAGGTAGATTTAGCATGTACTAAGCGAAGAGGAATTACATAAGATGTCGTCACCATTGCTCGCTAGTTGTTCGTTAAGATGGCGTCTATTGCTACTCAGAAACCAAACAATTTTATTTATATTTTGAGTGGCCTAAGCCACAAAATTTGCATGCCAATTAGTAATATAAATATATATATATATATATATGTGCAATGACATATTTGCAGGAGAGATCAATGAACATATAGTAGACATTGAATTATGTTGACTTTATCGTTAGATAGGGATTCGACTCATGTATCTATTTATTTATGTTCACTCCATGTCTTTACAATAAAATCATAACACGTTAATTAAAAATATATGTTAACTTATAATATTATGTTAGAGTAATTGAAAAATCATATTCATTAAACATGTGCCATAATACTATTTAGAGTTCACGTCAAAAAATAATATTAATAATACTATTTAGAGGGACAGAAAAATTAAGGAGGACAAAAATAATGAGACATGTATATATGTAAACCAAATCCGCTTCTATATTCCATATCCTTTAAAGTTTAGGTTGATAAGATAATTCTCTTCCTATTTCAGTGAAATAATTTTTATTGCTTCTTCAAAAAAGTAGCCTATTTTCGGATACACAAAATTAATTATTTGCACTCCTTTGCACATTTTCAACCATATTTTCGGAGAAGTTACTCCTTTGCACTCTTCCTTTTTTATTTTCTATTTTTTTTAGTTTGTTAGATAGGAATTCGATTTTTTGTGTCCACTTATCCATGTCTACTTCATGTCCTACTAATAAAATCATGACACTTATTAAATATATATTAAATTACAATATGACATAACATTAATAGAAAAATCATATTAATTAAATATGTAATATAATTGGAGGTACAGAAAAAGAGAACAAAAATAAACATAACATTAATAGAAAAATCATATTAATTAAATATGTAATATAATTGGAGGTACAGAAAAAGAGAACAAAAATAAGAGAATACATGAGCCAAATCCATTTATATTTTTCATATTAAGGTCTTTTAAAGTTTAGCTTGATAAGATCATTATGAAATTTCTCATTGCTCTTCAAAAAAAAAAGGAAAAAAAAAAAATGGCCTATTTCCTGATACATAAAAACTAAATACAGTTTTGTTCCACTTTTTTATATCTTCTCTGCCCCAACCCTTGTCCCTCTCAACCGCTCTGTGGCTTCCGATCGCATTGTTGTCACAAGCTTTGTTCGATTGAGAAAAGGCTTCTGAATGTTCTTCAGGCCTTTCCAGTTTTCATTAGTGCATTGCATTGGATTTTGTTGCGGTGTATTTGCATGCAGACGGGGCTGGGTGTTTGGACATGGAGGGAGAGTAGATGTTGTTGTCTTGGGTTATATTGGGGCAAAAATATAATTTGTTTCCTTATAAGGCCAATAAATATTCATTTATGGGTCAATATACTAATTACTATTTGTTGAGGCAAATATTAATTTGTATCATTCTTTGGGAAAATATAGATAATGCATATTCTTTCGGAAATAATGGTTTTCCAAATTATCAAATCTTGGTAAATGCTCCCTCATATTTCCCATCATCATATTTGCTTCCTTTTCACTTTTTTATTGAATTATTTGTTTTGATTTGATTTGAGTTACCTTATTTATTCTTTGATTTCTTATTTAATTGATAACTTATTAAGAACTTAAATTGGAAACATATTTCGTGTCACATTAATTTTTGTTACATTCCGTTTGTAGTATAATAATGTCATTTATTGCCCCATTTGTTCCATTTTTAAATCTTATAAATAATGAAAAGGTCATATTTAAGGAAGAATTTTTTCCTACCATATATTCCCCTTTGGCTCTCTCTCTCTCTTTCAAATTTTTCTACTTATACGAATCTCGTAGTCATTCGTTACTAGTCCATACTGAACCCTTTGAAGATGCCTAAATTCAAAGCACACCCTTGGTTTTTTGGCCTCCTATTTATTTCTTCTTTACTAATTGGTGCAACAGGCCAACAACACCACGAGAACGGGTGGTTCCGGAACCCAACCACCACAGTCTCAATTGAAAATAGCTTACTTGATCAAGAAAGCCTCACGACTCATTGCGCGTCCAAAGATGACGATCTCGCAGTCCACATCTTACCAAGTAATGGAACCTTTCAGTGGTCATTCCGACCGAACTTCTTTATGACAACGCTCTTTTTTTGTAATTTCACTTGGCGCAATGCTCAAGGATCATTTGTCATATACAAAGCCCAGAGGGATTTTCCGAGATGTCGCCATCATTGCTCATGGGTTGTTCGTGAAGATGGGCTCTTTGGCTACACAGAAGACAAACTAGGTGATTTATTTTTTGGGTGGCCCAAGCCACCAAATTTCCATGCCAAGTAATATATATATATATATATATATATATATATATATAAGAGAGATCAATGAACATATAATAAGCATTGATTCGAGAATAAATCTAAGTTCAATCTAGTTCTTATTTTTTGTTTTCAATTTCTTTTGGTTCATGTTTTGCAGATAATAGGGACACTCTAAGTCAACTATCTACACAAGTAAATTAATTCATTATTTTGTATTTCAAGCATTAGTAAATCTATACCTGGAAACACGATTTTTTAAGTTTAAATATGTTCCAAAAACCAAAACATAAAATCTGCAGGAGACAAAATTTAGAAATCTGCAGTCTCTATGTATGACCGTCGATCGGTGGTACCCAAAAGTTGGGTTTCTAGGTTTTCAATTTTCGTGCATGCCTGGTCAACCTGTCATGTATGATGGTTTCCACACTAATATTTATTTAAACGAGTCTTGTTAGATCTGTTTTTATGTATTTACCTTATATAATTAAATTATCAATTTAATTAAATTACTAAAAGCGTAAATAAAGAAAAGATACAGGTAATTTTAATAATATTCGGTCACACCTACTTGTTGGGACCACAAACAGCCATTGGATTGCCATTGAACAATCCACTAATATTAAAACTGATTATAATTACACTCAGACTTAAACAACCAAAAAAATTCATTTTTCTATTATCGCCGATCGTCTTGAATCTATTAGCCATATGTGTTCGATGAGCACCACTCATCCTACTGTTGAACTCCCTTTAAGTAAAAACTCCTTCTCCCGAAAGCTCCAAGTTTTTTTCCTGAAGAACAACAACATCTCCTACCAAAGACTCCAAATTCTTCTTTCAAAGAATGATAGAACACCAAAGATGTAAAATATCAAAATTCACGTGAGTAACTATGTGATCTACACTTGCAAATTGTTTTTGAGGCCTTCATATAGTGCAGCACGAAATCCCAAGGCAAATCTCATATTATTTCAATTTTTCAATTTAAATTTCAAACTGTTACAGACTTTGTTGGAACACCTCTTGGCATATTTGTAACAACTTGAAGTTCAAATTTTTGAATTCTGAAAATAGATTCTACTCATAAAATCCGAATTTGACTGCTCATATAATCTTCAAAATATATTCAATGAATATTTCCTTAATTAAAAATGTGATATTTAGAAAATATTAGGATTTTTTGAAATTCTAATTTGAATAGGATTAAGGATCCTACCTAAATTAGATTTTCCATTTACATTCAAATCCACAAGATATTATCCATGTTTTTAATATTGATTTCCAGTATTATCTTTTTAGCAATAATTATCTTCAAATAAATCCACAACTACAAATAATTCAAACTTCAAATATGCATCTTCACATGCCTGCCTGCTGATGTTGTAGCACATGTTGTAACACTAACTGGGATATTGAGCAAATCCAAACTAAATCTTTGTTTTTGTTTTTTTGAAAACAAGTTACTATAAAAGTCAACAACTAAAAACCTAACAATCTCCCTCTTTGGTATTTTTAACCCAAAACAAACCTAAAATCAAAAATAATAAATAAACCCAAAAACCAAAAACCTATACTACTACCTCTAAACCTAATACTACTCTCCCTAAACATGTACTCTCCCCTTTTGGGCTCAACAAATGCCAAAGAGAACACTTCTAAAACTAGCACTTCTATCAGTATTTTTTTTTCCCCTTCTTTGTTTCAAAATTTTGACGTTAAGCACATTAAAGTACACGCATGTAAAGAGCATAACATATTTATAAATAGACCATGGGCCGGATTCATGGTATAAATTGAAAAATGGGCACGGCATGCTTATTAAATGGAACAGCATGAGTATTGTACAAAGCACTAATAGACTCAAAATAAATGGGTTGAGCTAGGTTGGGCCGGAATGTTTGACATTTCTAAAGTAAATTAAATTTTGTATCATTAGATAAAATATAAAAGTTTATATTATGTTGATCAACATATTAAAAAAAAAAAAAGTGCCTATTTGAGTTATTTTCTCCTCGTTTTAAGAGTAGCTTGAGGCCCATGAACTCCCTCTCATAAGCTCCTTGGTCAGCCCAGACCAAACTCTAGCACTTTACAAAGCCCAATAGACCCATTAAAATAGAGTTCATAAAGTTTCAAGAGTGAAAAGCATATATACGTTTTGTGTGTGGGTACTGTTGGGGAAGAATGTGTGTGGCGAGAAGCTTTTTGAGAGAAGCGTTCATCACCCTTCAGCTTCCTCCACTGGCGATTTTCGGCATCTCTCAGCACTGTTTCTAACAGGCAACCCACGAACATCTTATCTGATCACATGTCTTAGACACTGAGCCTCCGTTTAATTTGTAGGTTCAAACCACGATATTTCAACTCATTTATCTTTTTCTAAAAAATCATAAAACAATTTAACTAATTTTTCAAAAAATCAAACAACTCCAATTCAAAAAATTTAACTCCAATTCAAAAAACTTCACTCCAATTTATGTACTAAACGCAAGTTAAATGGACAAACTATGTATGCACCCCGATCACTGAGGTAGTTCGAGTTTGAATCCATAACTTTTTTTTAAACATATATAGAGGACCAATGCGCTTATGACCCCACCTAACCTAAGTTCTTAGTAATAAAAGGACAAAAGTTTTGACAATCTCACGAGATCCAAATCAAAAGCGTAGGAAGAGGATATTATGAAGATGTCTATTTCTTTTTTCTTTTCTTTTCTTTTTTTTTTTTTTCCTGGTTCTTATCCTTTTATTTCTTCTTGTTTGTCGGTTATCATAAGCTGTTCTATCACATGTACACATGATGAAAACTAAAAGCTCTTTGTAACAAAGTTTTCAACCGCGTGAAAGCCTCAAATGATGAAAAGATTAAAAAATAAAAAAATTTTAAAAAAAAAGAGGGTCACAAACACCAACGACCTCCTTTATTCCAATTTACTCAAAAGAGTTATTATACAAGACAAATATAAAAATACAAATAATTAAACTCATGATATCTTTTTTACCATTCTGAAACTATGTTTTATTCCACTCACAACAGTAGTACCAAAAGAGTAATTATTCCAACCGCATGGGAATATTCAAACACAACATGTACCAAATACAGCAGCTTCTAATACATAATTATTAGTACTCTACTAGAGTGACATGTTTATATATATATATATATATATAATAATATGTATTGTGCAATTAATTTAGGCAGCATTTACGGCAATTTTCATTCCAGATTCGCAGTGGCCAGTGAAATTGCAAATGAAAAAGTTCTGACCCTTGGCAAGCTTGATCTGGTCCTTGCCACTCGTGTAGACTTTGGCGCCCTTTGGAGTCCTGCATGTCTTGTAACCACCATTGTTCACAGCCACCACATTGTGGGCTCCTCGGCCGTAGTTGAACACTGCACCAAATTCAACACCAAATATAAAAACCTCAATTTACTTGATCAGCAGTTGCTACAAAAATTAAAACTTCAAAAAAAAAAAAAAAAAAAAGAGCATGTTTTGCATCTAATTTGATTAATTATACTGATATGAATTAGCATGATTTTAGCAGTGCAGTTGTAGCAAAGAGTTTCCAAAACATGAAGTCAAAAGGAAGCTCTTCGAGAAGATAATCCCCCCTAGACAGAGGGAGAACCAGACTTTTTTTTTTTTTTTTTTGAATAAATAATCTCAAAGTATAAAAACTAAAAAGTCAAGTTCTAGTTAGACTACGTAAGAATTTTTAATTTCAGTCAAGACAAAGTAGAAAATCAAATTAGAAGATTTTTAGTAAATGGGTATATAATTACCGGAGAAGTACGGTCCGGAAAAAAAATTACTTAAGAGACAATTTAGAAATATCAAACTATATTAGAATTATATCGGACTAAAAGAAAAGTACACTAACTTAAAATATAGTACATTTAGTGGTCAATTATTTTATTTATTTATTATTATTTTTTTAATGTCTTACCTATCTCAGAGTTCTCCGTATCTCTCATATTAACTACTGATAAAATATTTTTATTTGGATCTTAAAATAAAGTTGATTGTCTTGGGAGAAGAATTGCTCAGAAATATGCATAGAAATTAACAAAATTTTGGTACAAATACTAACCAAGGGTGTCGCCAGCACGGAAGCTCTTCCCTTTAGGCCAACCGGCGACGTTGAAGGTCCAACCGCCAGCGCCGCCGACAGTGTAGGTTGCAGCACGAGCCAACTCAGTTTGGCTCAGCAGCAACAACAGCAAAGCTGCTGCGACCATTGCACTGACTCTTCCCTGGGCCATTTTTTATTTTTTATTTTTTAAAACTTGAAACAATAAGCTTAGAGACACTAGCCTAGCTAGAGAATGACAATGCACAAACGAGGATTTGTACGAGATGAAATTGGTGAATTTGGCTGAGGATGTGAGCCCTCTTTAATAATGGTCGATATGCTGCTTTTGCTTAGTGCGTGTGGGACCCACTTGTTTGACTAAAAAGACCGAAATCTTTAATGATAAAATTTATGATAGATACCGATTTTTTTCTTTTCAATAGATATTGTTAATTTAATTTTTTCTTAGATTAATTTTTCAATTGATTTGATCGATTTATAAATATAAAATAGTTCTATATTGTGTGTTGGAAATTTGTAAATGACTGTTCGCAATAAATATGTTTTGACGGTGAATGTACTGGGGTTGAGTAACATGTGATCGTGGAAAATTTTGGTGACGACCCTCCTTGCATTTGAACCATCAGACACTGCTGTCAGACGTCAGTGTCAGGGTCAAATCTTTATAGCGAGTCATGATGGGTCATCAACGCCAAACACACAATCAGATCAAAGTAAAAATTAAATTAATAATAATTTTACATCTAAACTATACAATAAAATGTAAAATTGGAATTTTCTTACACAAATTCAACAAAAAAAAAATTTTAATTAATGCATCCTTCTACGTATTTGACATTGATTTATTAACACAATCCACAATCAACTCACACTTAATTAAGTTTAGAAAAGAATTATGTTAAAATAATCGTTAGTTGTAATCTTAATTTTTTAATACTAAGTTGTGATATATATATGTTTAAAAAGTTATCACGTTAGTTAAATTAAAAAAAAAATTACATCAATTAGTAAAAATATGATAATTTATAAACACAAGTTGATATTAAAAAGTTTGTGTTAGAATTAACATTCTTAACACTATTCTTTAAAGAATTTCATACGATCTTGTTTGCACATATATTGGAATATTTTGTGGATTTAATTAGATGGATATAATGTATTTGGTTTGTTATTTAATTACAAGTTTTCTGTGAATAGTACATAGGTTAATGTGTCAAGAATGTCTTCCAATGAGCACTTGAAGAGAAAAGGGAGTATACTACGCCTTGAAACTAGGATTTAGTGTTTTGTTTAAGAATCATGACCGTATTTTCGGGTGTGAGGCATCTGAACTCCTATCAATCAGTGAAATCAATATTAAGATGAGTTTGGGGAAAATTAAAGAAATACCCTAAAATTAAAAGATTATAACCCAAGAAAGGCTTTCTCCTTCTCTTTCTCTCTCTAAACACGAGAAAAAGTTATAGCATTTGGTCAAAGCTTTGGTGTCACATCCGAACATGTCGTCAAGCTTCCGACTCTGAAATTCAGTCTTTGGACTCACCTCAATGTCGATTTTCTTGTGATGATGGATATGTATGGAACGGCACATCAGTTGGGACAGATATAACTTATCTTCGAGGTTGGTTGTCTTTCTGGAGTAACTCCGCTCATATGTGACTTCTGCTCGATGACCGATGGCTTGCTACCAGTGGATATTTTTTTTTTATTTTTAAAAGTGTTGATGTTTCCACTTCTTTGGTATGTCTTTTTAATTTACTTTGATGTTTTTGCTTCGATAATAATGGAGGCAATGTCTTCCACTTATGTCTCTCATCCGTTTGTTATCGGATGTCATGGTGTAAGTACTCCCATTGCTTGGGGATTGATCTTAGTTGACGAAGTTAGTCCATCAACTATTTTGGTGTGTTTAACTAGCAATGGTCAAGCTCAAAGTTTATGTGCCTAATGGGTCTTTTCCCGTTTGAGTCTTGGTACTTGTATTCATCTTTGTACTATTTTGATTTTTATTAGTGGATTTAGTCTTTGATTCGGGGTCAAATTCCTTTGTATTTGTGTTCATTTGTGTCTTATATATTTTATTTCTTGTGAAATAAAATTTTCCTTTTCAAAAAAATATATATATATATATATATATATAGATATTAAGATGAGTTTGTAAATGTCTATTTAAATATAGTATTACTAAATATCTCAATTAAGAATGATAACAATCATACTAGGTTTGTTAGTACTAAAATTAAAGTTGATTTAGGACCCGTTTGGAGAGCTTTTAGAGATATGTTTTGGATTGTAAATGATATGTAATTTTGAAAATGTGTGATTGGGAGAAAAAACTGTTTAGAGTGAAAAAGTGTAAAATTTTAAAAAATATTCGAAAAAAATATCAATATAAATCTTATTTCATTTTACTTGAAATTCTAAAGTAATTTAAAAAAATTATCTCATTTGGACTTGTAATAACAAAATTATAGACTTTTAAAGTTTGAGTTTGTTGTAAATAGTTAGAGAGGTGAATAGTAAAAAGTAATTTTGAATTAAAGAAAAAATAATAATAAGTTTTTCAAACTAGATGCTAAATATTCCTCCAAACCGGCCTTTTATTCTTTAACATTATTCTTTCAAGTATATCCACTTTTGTTTTTTAAATCCCCATGTTTACTATAAGGGATGATGAAAGAATTTTTTTTCATGCATATTTAATTGAAATATTGCAAGAATACATTTCCCTGAAAAATGCAAGAATATACTATGTTTTCTAATCACCCAAAATTCACAATTAATGCCGGATCCAGACAAAATTAAAAGGGACATGCATTTTTGCTTGGAGTAAAATATAAGTAGAAGGCCGGTAAACCAGTCACTGATTGTGATTGACAATGGAGTTGAGTTGACTAATTATAGCCCCTATCTAACCCACGAAGTAAAGCGAAAGCAAGCACAATTATAGCTGCTTTTTTTTGGTTAAATAATCACTATATGGCATTTCTTATGAGAGGGTGGTTCACTTAAATTTAGGTGGTGTTAGGTATTATTCGAATTTGTTTTAAGAATGAATTTGTCTTTAATATAAAAATAAAAATGAAAATACCTTGAAAATAATGTTAGAATTAATTATGCAATTGTGTTTAGTTATATTTTTAGAGAGAGTGCTTTTAATATATATATATATATATATGTATATAAAATAAAATAAAAAAGGAAAAGAGTGAACTGTGTTTAAATATGATTTTGAAAATATGTGTTAAATTATAGAAAAAAATGAAAATAAAAACGAAAAATCAACTTTTCACTGTTTTTCATTTACTTTACAAACACCATTCTCATCATTGTTTGTTTTCATTTTCGTTTTCAAAGATATACACTAAACAAATGTTATTTAGCAAAAGTTCTCATTATCACGACTCAAAATACATGTGAAAATATTTCAAAAAATATTTGGAAACAAAACCAAACACCTTCTAGTTTCTCATTAACGCCAGCAACATGATGTGTAAGCTTGCTATATATTATGGACAACCTTAACAGGAAACCGTGCACATCACACTTACTACTGGTTATTTGATAAGTTGATAATACCGTTCATTTTTTTAAACAACATCTTGAATTCCAACCAATTCCATCACAATGAGTGAGATATATAAGTAATTAGTACCATGAATAATCCATAAGAATCATTTCTTTCAAGATTATCTACATACGTCACATCTTATATCATTATAATCTTAATAAATAAATTAGAAAAAAAAAAAAAAAAAAAAAGGGAATCATAACATTAAACCGTTCACACCACCACACTTCGAAACTCCCATCCTCCCAACACTGCTTTAATTACCACCTAATTCAACTCAACCCTTTGGAAGTCTAGGAAATGTTAATGTTGCCAACCACCCACCACGACCAACTTGCAGTTACTATATAATGCGCATTAATTCCTGTATATATATATATATATATATTGGCAGATAGATTGACTGGTCTTCTAAGTCGGCCATAAATTCAGCAGATTAGGCGAGAGAGATGTCTTGTGGCAATAGGTTATATATATATATATATATATTGAATTTTGGTTAAGAATTAAGATATGATGTTTACATCATTTTGCGGAGTAGGAAACCTTAATCAGGTTATGTTTGACTTACACAATGTTGTTCAAATTTAATTATTTGTTGTAAATACACAAGTCAATTAAAATATAGATTTATAAGCAACAAGATCAAACACACAATCACGATTAAAAATTAAGGAAAAAAAATTAAAGTCTAAGAAAATTATGATTTTTGCACGGTCAAAGGAAATTCAAATTGTTCAAAAAATTAAAACTAAAATTAATGAAAGAATAAAACATCGAAATAGAGAAATAAAACTAACTCACGAGATGAAAATTATCAATGTTTTAGAATTCACCAACGTAGTAATTTTCGGATACCAATTAATTCCGGAGTTGAAGTGACAAGATGAAATTAATTGATTATAAACTTATAAATTTAACAATTAAGTCCTAATTAAATTAATCCAAGATAAGTTCTTATTTTGCTTAACAATTGATTTTCCAAGTATTCTATGTATCAAATCCAATGATAAAATAAAAGGAATCAAAGTAAATTATATAAATCATTACATAACCAAGCTGAGATTTAGTAAACAAAATTTCTAACTTTATTATAAAAAAAAAAAAAAAACTTGATACTAATAATGATAAAACTCTAAATTTAATTCCTTTGGGAAAAAAAAAATAACTACAAATATTCAAGACCATATGAAACGAATTGTTCAATAAAAAATATAACTACATAAACAAATAATTAGATTTCATTCTCAATTTTAGTATAAGAAAATTAGAACGATATGCTTGAATTGAAATCAAAATAAATAGACCCAATCGTGAAGGAGATACGACTTGGTTGTCTTATTTTGAATTCTAGCCTTCTCCTTTTTTTTTGTCTTCTCTTTTCTCCATTTATATAAAAAGAAGTTGCTGCTCTTCTTTGCTTTTCTTTGTAGTCACCCAAATAGGACAGACAAGACAAGTCATTAAAAATGGGCTTGAGCGACGTTGGCTTTGTATTTTGAAAAGTAACATCTTCTTTTGCTTTAATTTCCTTGTTTACATCTTTAGATCTAATTAAACGCCTATCAAGAAGAAAGGGAGTAAGATGTGAATATCATTTTTACTAAAATAATTAAAGTAAATAACAATTTTTTAAAATATTTGGAGAAAATAGAAAATTTTTAAATAAACAGTAAATTTATTAGGTATAACACATTTATAAGCAAACAAATCATTTATATAATAATCTATTATTACAGTTATTTACTCCAAAATTATTTTCTTTAGAATATACTTTATTTCGTAGAAATACTATTTACTATAATTTCTTTCTCAAGAAGAGAAAGAAATAATAAAGGGAACATAATAATAAAAATAATTGTTGGTAAACTAAGTCACATAAATAGGAATAAGGGCGAAATTTTATATTAAATTATGCACATCTTATTATCTAAATTTTTTTTTTAGAGGATAATATTTAATAATTTTACAGAAGGTCCCAAAAAATTGAGTAATGCATCCAGCCAGACACGAGAACTAAAAGAAGGAAGAGTTGATATTTCAAGTTTGGAATAAAATGGCCATGCCTCAATTTCAAAAAAAAAAAAAATATATATATATATATATAATAATAATTTTGGAAGAGAGTTTAATAACCTTTTTAAACTTAAATTTCATGGATTTTCTAATAATGAAAGGAATCAATTTGATGAAGATAGAGCAAGACGCACGCTCTCTGTATCTCTCCTGATCCATCCTCTCCTTTCTCCAACCAAAAACATGGGGCTCGCTTTTTACCTTTTCAAATTTTTATTTTACAAGATTTAGTTTTCACATTTTGCTAGCCAATAGAGTGGCTACTCTTATCAATTTGATTCAGCAAAAACTCCTTACAGAATTAAATATCTTTTCAAGAGAAATAGGAGGGAGGGGGGGGAGGAATCAACTTGCAACAGTGTCCGAGTTCGAACAGCCTAGCTCTTTCTTTAAGCACTCGACAGCCTCCAAGACTCCGTTCTGAAAATTTACATAGTATAAATTTTAGAGAATAAAACAAAATTACTTCATCATGGATTAACCCGCATTTTTTTCCTCCTAAAGCAATAAACCAGACAACCTTCTATGTTAAGTGATGAGCCTTATAATAGCATATATTGGCAAAACTTTCTTCATAAATCTCTCCTGTTTTACGAACTCGATGCCTGGAGAAATCTTGTGGAAAGTATGATGAAACATTAATGTCTAACGCAATAAACAATGTGAATTCGATAATGACTATCGCAACACATTTGAGAAAGAGAACTCACCTCAGCAGAAAGTTTTTCTGAAATTTCTGCAGCACGTGCTTTGACTTCAGGAGAAAACGCATCATTTATTGCCCTTGAGAGCACATTTGCAGCTGCTCTGATGCTCTTCTTGTCGTTAGCTTCGGGAAACAAATCGTTCCTCCGCAAAGGTTCTGGTGCAACTCCAAGCCAATGCATTCTTTCGGCCCAGTAGAATTGGTCGTGCATGAATGGACACAGTACCTGCCATCCAACAATGCCATTGATTAGTTGAATACAGAGGACTATACTTTAATCAGATGAAGAAATATATTAAAGATGAAAGCAGATAGATTGCTATACAACTCACCTGCGGAATTCCAGCTTGAAGCGCAGCAGCAGTACTTCCACTATTTTCAAATGTTCCATGATCGAAAATGTATATTAGTGCCTATCCAAGTTTCTCCATTCATCTAAAATTAGTATAGTGCTCTAACCTGCCACCGTGATGAATTACAGCCGCACATTGAGGAAAGACCCAGTTATATGCTATGGTACTGGTTTGCAGATTAAAAAAGAAAAAAAAAAGAAAAACGTTAGTTCCCGAAGAAGAATTGAGCAATCAGAGACCTACTACGACCTTGAACTTAAGGTTATGGAAACTATTCCAAAGCAAATGCTGTTAATTATGACACACACTCTCGGTAAAAACCAGTAAACAAAGCAATCTCACATGAACAATATGGGGGCTCTTCTAAGCACTAGAAGCATGTTTGGTGACAAGGCGTTAAGGTTATTACTGTAGTTGGTTCAAGGTTCATGGCCTATATGAACAAACATAAATAGGATAAACATGCGGGGAAAAAAAAAAATACATTAACCGAGCTATGTAGTTTGCCATTGTGTATATTCAACAACGTTCAAGTTCTGAGTGTCACAGATTCAAGCAAATACATACTAAAGAGTTGCCCTATGTCCGAAAAAAACTTTATTCTCTTTTAAAGCTCGAACCAAGAGACTGTAAATCGCTACCATAATTAAGGGCTAACTCAACACCAAGTGTACTGGTGTCTGATAAATATATTAAAAGTTAATTTCAAGGCCACAAAAAGTACACGACCACTATAAACTAGTATCACCAAAGTCTGGTAAATAGAAATGAGGATGTTCAATACCAAGTGAACCATGTGAAAGGGAAAAATAAATCGACAAGAACATGGCAACGACTTCATTAGTTTTTGTCAAGCACAATTTACCAAAGATGCCAAGTGAGCATGAGAAGAAAACATTAGCAAGTACAGAATGATGTAAAGGATATAAATATATATATATATAGATGCAGTCACGCAGAAACTAAAAGCATAAAAGATAGAACAGACCCTTTTGATGGCTACAAAAAATATTAAGAAAAATGTATTGACAAACCAAAATATCTTCAGAATAACAAAACTGAACTTCAGCTTGCTTTATGCTTTTACAACACACTTCGATGAAACTAATTTGAAAAACAAACAATTTTGTGTTGGCATTTTCTTTGAAACATCCTAGGGACACCGTTTATGTGTTTGCAAGATTTATTAATAGATTTCAAATTCTTCTTGAAAACTGAAGTCCAGTGATAAATTTTTTACTTTCATGAAAAAACATCCATTGAGTCAAGCTGAATAGAGAAGCAGATGCTCACCCTGAAAAGCAGAAGAGTCTGCCATTGATGAGAGAGATGCAATCTTCACTGAATTGTATACTGTCCACATGTTCAGCAGCAATTGCCTGGATTGCCGCATTAAAAGGTTCGTAGCCAGCTGTGAAAAGGATGATTCTGTAACTTGTCATCTCTAGAACAGTTTGAAGAACATGAAGAAATGCTAAAGGGTCCTTTAAAAATCCCATGCTGCAATACAAAGCAAAACTCATTTCAAATTTCAAGAAAAGAAAGATGATGATGACCACACGACAACGGCCATATAATACTTGAAATATTGGAGACCTCAAAGATTCTAATAATTCACTAAGAAAATGGACTTTCCAAACTTCAAAGAAAAAAAATTATTAGTAAAAATAAAAAATCAGAGTAGGCCTGTTCAAATGACCTATGATTTGGTGAAATTACTGATTTTGACCCAATATTCTTCTAAATCAATTTTCAGTTTAATAAGATAATAATAATAAAAAATAAACATGAAGTTGACAAAAACGGTTCTAAGGAACTTGCCTACCAACAGAACTCAGCCCAACAAACACAAGTGGTTCGGACACATGAGTCTTCAAAAAAGATTGTAAATGAACATGAGAAGAGCAGAGTTCATCTTTCTTGTCTACATGCCCTGCAGAAACAAGTTCTGAGATTTCTCTACACTTCTTACATGAAAACTGCCATTGCAGAGGGAGAAACCAAAAGCCACAAACCCGAACAGCTGGTGGCCAGTAATCTGTTCATATGCGAACAAATCAGATTAAAGGAAACAGTAGAAGTACAACTGGACGAAATAGGACATTTTAATAGATTAAATGCGAGGAAACTTTATACGAGATGAATGATGAGCTATGTTATTTGAGCAGAAACACAGAAACTTTTACAAAGAAATTGTTAAAAGTTCATACAAAAAGACAATGAACAATATGCAAGCCACGGTAAACCAAAACCACATCTAAGCATGTGTGACAAGTATATATCAAAGACAAAAGAACACTGTGATAAATACACATATTTGTTGATATCTTCTTAATTCCTTGTCTTTGTGTGGGACCTGAGGTGTGTTTCTGCGTTTCTGCGTGCAGGGAAGAGCACATATAAAGTCGAATGCTTGTGCATTGTTTATATATTATAGTAAAAGCTTGTTCCTTATACACACAAACACACACATCAAACGATTGGTGTAAAAGAAGCAAAACACAAGGACAGAATTTTTTTTAAACAAGTATACCAGGGCTGAAGGGAATTCAAGAACTTCTTTGCTAAATCCATACCTGTCGAATATATAAAATATTCAACAGAAAATATTATTTCAATGATTATTTAAAGAATGTGATTAAAGAGGGAAAAACCGACTGAGTCTTCAATAACGTGGAAATAAGTGAGCATACCAGGGCATTCAACAACTTCTTTGCTAAATCCATACCTGTCAAACATGTAAATATTCAAATTATGAACACAAACTAAACATTACAATGAATAATAACCCTGTTTTCAAGAAGAGTATTGCTAGGTACACCAACTATAATCCCAACTTGTTGAGAATCAACTCACGTGTCCTATTCATTGGTAGATGCAATCAATTGATGTGGCAATCCTTTAAACACTTACCAAAAATAGAACGACAACTCATATGCCACATAGATTGGTAGTCAAAAGTTGGGATTAGAGTTGGTATCCCTAGCATTTTTCTTTCAAGAAAGCTTGCGTTGAAATTTTCTGTAATAATATCCAATGGTTTACATAGCCAAGATTGGTTTCAAATGTTTGCCCCATGAGCTTCAGGTTCAGTATCACATCTTTAAATTCCACAATAAGTTCCGATGTAACTAGGGACATTAAAAGAATCATCAAGTACATAAGTAATGATGCTTGGCTAATGTGATAAGTGCAAACACTTAACTAGGGTATTTTAACATCTAGGTAAAACCTGTTGGAAAACACATGATTTCAATCCATGATTCCAATACTGGCTATTTTTTGACAACTGTATTGACTTGTATTCCAAATATTCTCGAATTGTGTATTAAGAGATTTCTCAAGTCAGAGGGATTTTATTTAGGAGAGTTAGTTTCCTCTTTTGTATAAGTTTCCTATTTTTTCCCTTATGTATAGAGTGTATATATGGCCCTACAATGGCTTGTAATTTAATACAATTCTCAGTTTTTTTACATGGTATCAGAGCAGTAAGGCTCAAATTTCTCTGGGAAAATAATTTGTCTGCTTGGCCTTCATCGTCGAGTCCTTCTTTTCTGGCCTTCATCGCCATCTTCTAGCCTTCACTGCTAGTTTGTTTCTGTTCTGGTGAACCTGTCGTCCTTCTTGTTTTCCTTGCCAAGAATCTGTCATCATGTCTAATACTACAACCTCCTCTCCAACTAGTCCATCTGGGGAGATAACCTCTGAAGAAAAAACACCACAGCTGCCTGCTAGAGATCTGCCGAATATTCAGGCTGCATATAGACTAAACGGGAAGAACTACTTGAAGTGGTCCTAATTAGTCAAGACCTTTCTTAAAGGAAAAGGGAAATTGAGTCACCTCCTTGGGACTAGATCGAAGAAAGGAGATCTAGGGTTTCATGCTTGGGATGCGGAAGATTCCATGGTAACGTCATGGCTGTGAAATTCAATGACTCTGGAGATTAGCGACACCTGCATGTTTCTACCTACTGCAAAGGACATTTGGGAAACCGTGAGACAGACCTACTCAAAGGCGAAGGATGTTGCTCAGATATATGAGATTAAGGTAAAAACTGCTGTTATTAAACAAGGCAGTAAATCTGTCACAGATTATGCCAATCTTTTGCAGAATATGTGGCAAGAGTTGGAATATTATCGGGCTATCAAATTGAAGTGCAGTGAGGATGTAGCAATCGTGAAGGCCTTTATTGAGAGCGACAGAGTCTGACTTTCTTGCAGGTCTTAACGTCGAATTTGATCAGGTTAGGGTTCAGATATTGGGAAAAGACAAGGTACCGTCTATGAATGAAACCATCTCCATTATTTTAGCAGAGGAGAGCAGAAAAGGAGTTATGCTCGAACCTCAGAAACAGGAAGCATCTGCTTTTGTTGCGGATAGTGGGAAGAACGGAAGGGTAAGCCAGGAAGAATCTCTAATCATCGAGAATGGGAGAACAGAAGCGTCTAAAGGCCTGAACAGAGACGGCAAAGACAAATGCTGGAAATTATATGGTAAGCCCACTACATCGATCAAGGATTGGGGACATCCAGAAAGACAGTAAAGAAATCAAGGCTAGGCTCATGTAAGCACAACAAATTTAGAGACTGCACCAGATCATGGAGAATTCAATAAAGACAAGACTGAGAGACTCAGAGGACTATTGGAGATTTTTCCGAAGTCCAGTGGTGCCTGTTCCTTGGCACTCTCAGGTAAGTCCGTCAATCCTTGTGGGTTAAAAGCCTCATATAGTCCCATCATAGATTCCTGGATCATTAATTCGGGGGTCACTGAGCACATGACTCATTCTTCATCAAAATTTAGCACCTACACTCCCTTGTCCGAGTAGTAGGAAGATTTCAGTTGCAGATGGCTCACTCACCAAAGTAGCAGGCTTAAGGGATATACAGATCAATCCACTGTTTGTTTTAAAGAAACTCACCCATGATATGAGTTGTAAAGTGATCTTTTATCCTACCCACTGTGTATTTTAGGACCAGGACACGGGGAAGAAGATTGGACTTGCTAAGGAGAAGGACGGGCTCTACCTTCTTGAAACACCAACTAACTCAAAGAGTGTCAAGAATAATCTACCTTTGTCTCTCCTTTCCTCCTCAAATAAAGACACAATCTAGCTCTACCATCGTCGTCTTGGTCGTCCTTCATTTGGAGTTTTGAAAACTATGTTTCCTTCTTTCTTTAAAGGAGTTGATGTCAAATTTTTTCATTGTGATGTCTGTGAATTTGCAAAACATAAACGTTCGTCTTTTCCAACTAGCAATAAAAGAAGCTCTATTCCTTTTTATTTGATTCATAGCGACATATGGGGTCCTTCTACTATTCCAAATGTAACGGGTTCTAGGTGGTTTCTCTCTTTTTTTGATGATTGCACTAGAGGGTTTGCTTGGATTTTCCTACTTAGTATGAATCTGATGTGAGTACTGCCCTTCCTAGCTTTCACAATATGATTCAGAATCAATTTGGGGCGAAAATTAAAAAATTCCGGTTAGATAATGCTAGGGATTACTTCAACCAAGTTTGTCTCCTTTCTTTCAAAAAGAAAGATTAATTCATGAGTCCTCATGCATTAATACCCCTCAACAAAACGGAGTTGCAGAAAAGAAAAATGGCCATTTACTAGCCACAATCCGAGCCCCTATTGTTTCAACATGTTCCAAAGTCATATTGGGGAGAGGCTGTTCTTACAGCTGCTCGTATCATAAATAGGCTGCCTTGTAGGATCTTGGAGTTCAAAACACCCATGGAAGTACTCTCTAAGTTTTATCCCAATTTAAGCACCACAAACAATCTCACGCCACGGGTTTTTGGCTTTTCAGCCTTTGTACATGTTCACAGTAATATTAGAGGAAAACTGGACCCTAGAGCAGTCAAATGTGTCTTTGTAGGCTACTCATCAACCCAAAAGGGGTACAAATGCTACCACCCACCTACCAGAAAATTCCTTGTCTCTGCTAATGTTACTTTTGAATAAGGGAAACCGTTTTTTACTCAACCTTATCTTCAGGGGGAGAACTCGATGGTAGAAGATAAGGATAGAGACCCTTTTTTGCTAGACCTATCTTCTTCAAATCCTGTAAACCTACTCCTAGCTCTTCATCAAATCCTGTAAGTCCTACACCCACATCACCTCCTTGTGAAAGTATTTCGAAAATTGGCTCTTCTGTCCCACGAACTCAACCACCCCTTCCTACTCCTCATAACTCAGCAATTCCAATTCGTGACACTTGGAGATATGAACAGGTGTTTTCAAAAAGGCAAGTTCCGATTCCAGAACCAACACAGGTCCAAGATTCTTCTCCAAATCCTGAGAATGAGGTAACTAATTTTTCTGACCCTATTCCCCAACAGGAAACTGTGAGTGCAGATAATGATTTTGATATACCGTTTGCCATTCGGAAAAAACCACAAGAGTGCACCAAACGTCCCCTTTACCCCTTGTCTCACTCTGTGTCTTTTGAAAAATTCTCACCACCTCATAAAGCCTCCCTTATGAGTCTAGATAACATTTTAATCCCTAGGACACTATCTGAGGCATTATCCAACGAGGAATGGAGGAAAGCTATGAAAGTGGAGATGGAGGCCTTGGAGAAGAACAAAACATGGGAGATTGTGGAGTTGCCTAAGGGAAAGAAATTGGTAGGGTGCAAATGGGTGTTTACGGTCAAGTATAGAGCTGATGGAACTCTTGAGAGATATAAGGCAAGATTGGTTGCTAAGGGGTACACTCAGACTTATGGAGTAGATTATGAGGAGACGTTTGCTCCAGTTGCAAAGATGAATACAGTAAGAGTTTTGCCGTCTTTAGCCGTCAACTTCCACTGGGATTTGCAACAGTTCGATGTTAAGAATGCATTTCTTCATGATGATTTGGAGAAGGAAATTTATATGGATATTCCTCCTAGTTTTGGAGGAGCTCTAGGCACTAACAAAGTCTGCAAATTAAATAAGGCATTATATGGTCTTAAACAGTCACCAAGAGCTTGGTTTGGAAGGTTTGCGAAGGTGATGATAGCCACAGGTTACAAGCAAAGTCAGGGGAACCACACGTTGTTCATCAAGCACTAGGATTCAGGGGGAGTTACAACCTTGTTGGTGTATGTTGATGACATAATCGTAACAGGAAATGATGAGCAAGAGAAGGAGTCTTTGAAGGGGTGTTTAGCCAAAGAATTTGAGATAAAGCAGCTAGGAAAGCTAAAGTGTTTCCCATGAATCGAGGTGGCTCACTCAAAACAGGGAATCTTCATTTCGTAGCGGAAGTACGTTACTGATCTCTTGAAGGAGACAAGAAAGTTGGCGTGCAAGCCTGCTTTTACACCGATTGATTCGAATCATAAACTCAGGGAAGCAAAAGAAGACTCGACTGTAGAGAAAGAGATGTGTACCAGTTGGAAAGCTTATTTATCTTGCTCATACAAGACCAGACATAACCTATGCCGTGAGTGTGGTAAGCCAATTCATGCATGATCCAAGGGAAGTTCATTTACAGGCCGTCTACAGAATTTTCCACTATTTGAAAGCTAGCCTTGGGAAGGGAATTCTGTTTAAAAGGGATGCAAGGTTGGTGCTTGAAGCCTACACAAACGCAGATTATGCAGGATCACCAGTGGACAGGAGATCTACTTCAGGTTATTGCATTTTTCTTGGAGGCAATGTTGTCACATGGAAGAGCAAAAAGTAGAATGTGGCAAGGTCTAGTGCTGAAGCAAAGTTTAGAGCAATGGCACAAGGGATATGTGAGAAACTATGGTTGAAGATTCTCCTTAAGGATCTGAATATTGAATGGGATAAACCTATGAGAATTTATTATGATAATAAGTCAGCAATTAATGTTGCACATAATCCAGTACAACATGACAGAACGAAGCATATTGAGATAGACAGGTATTTCATAAAAGAGAAGTTAAGAATGTGGTCTAATTTGCACATTGTATGTGTCTATAGGAAATCAGCTGGCAGATGTGTTTACAAAGGAACTGAACAGCACACGGTTTCAAGAGATTATTTCCAACCTGGGAATGGAAGATATCCATTTACCAGCTTGAGGGGGAGTGTTGGAAAACACGTGATTTCAATCCGTGATTCCAAGACCAGCTATTTTTTGGCAACTGTATTGATTTGTATTCCAGATATTCTAGAATTGTGGATTAGGAAATTTCCTAAGTCAGAGGGATTTTATTTAGGAGAGTTAGTTTCGTCTTTCGTATAAGTTTCCTTATTTTTCCCTTACGTACAGAGTGTATAAATGGCCCTACAGTGGCTTGTAATTGAATAAAATTCAATACAATTCTCAGTTTTTTACAACCAAAAAAGTTCCATGATTTGGCTTTTTCCTCCAAAACTTTTGCTATGTATTTCACTTTTGTTACATGGAACTAAGACCGGAAGACTTACAATAGTAAGGGAGATGAAGGCCTATTATGCCATTCCGGTAGATCAGTTACTGGATCCTGAATTTGACAAAGTTAGCATTAGTGTTTCGACAAGGAAGCCAACAATATATTCTTGTGTGAACAATAGAAAATTTCACCACAATAGTCAAAAAACTAATCGGAAAATAGATGAAAAGTTGTTTAATTAATATAATGGACATGCAACTTCTCAAAATACCGCAATTGTTGCTAAAACAACATGTGGGAAGAGAAATTTACAGTAAAAGGACAAGAACTCAGATTCAGATCACGTCTCCAAGATTCCCAATATTCAGTGAAAAGGGGCCACATCCAGTGAATCACGTCTTTCCAAGAAACCTATAGACATACAAAGACGAGGCATGAGTACATTGTACATCTTGACTCCATTGAATTACAAGGTGAAAATAGCAAAAGATCAATTCCCTTTTGATTGTTGCTTTGAGTTTGATCAATTCATGAAGGCACATCAAATAAGAAGTATAAAATTTAAAGAAATGTGTACCTTGTACATAGGAGCTTCCTCTAGATACTTATAGAGAAGTGGGTGTTCTCTTTTGAACTGGCGCTCATATGTTGAAGGTGCGCTGCACAGTAATTCAAAGGAAAACTAACTACATAAGAAGATAACTAGATATTGGACATTTATGTTCGAAAAAGATATCTCGTAATGAAGGATTTTTTTTTTTTTTTTTTTTAATGTTGAAACACATTGAGCACAATGTTGATTTGGAAACCGTGAAGATTAATGAATCTTTGGAAAGAATGAATATCGTATTTGACTTTAAAAATACTAAACAAACGGATCAAAATAAATTCTCAGATCTACATAACATGTTTCCTCTCTAAACATAAAATATAGTGCATGACTATTCTATACTAAAAATTGGTTGGGAAATAATAGTAGAGGAATATAGAATATACCGTTTCATATAAATACTGCTTTCACAGCATATCTAAAAGGATGTGTATGTGTGTATATATGAAACAGGAGGAAAAAAAGGGTGCGGGGTGAATCCATTTTCAAGCATTCTTAGAACAACAAGTTTGGAAAGATATCAACTTAAAAATGGAGAAGTTGTACAAAGAAAAAGGTTAGCTAATTGGAAAAACTTGTTCATCATATTATAGTAAGCGTTCAAATAAGCAAAAGAAGAGGACGTCGTTACCTGTATGGAACAACATAAGGAGCAGCTACTATGCAACGAACTCTAAACAGTTCTGCTAGACTCCAGCCTTCCTAGACCAACAAAGAATGCATTCAACATCCACATATTATTATATATATATATATTTTTTTTTGGTTTGAAATCCTTAATTGCCTGCATTATTGAATTATTAGGAATTCTAGATATTTTCCCTCTTTACATTTTGATAGTCGTCCTCTATTAACAACATAATAACTCTAACAATTTGAATATAAATCAGAAGATGTTTTGGAGCTGCATAACTTTGACATAAATTGAACTCTTTGAGAAACTAATGTAGGAGTGACGCAACCATTCCTCCCAAAAGTTGCAACTGATGGGAGAAGCGCAATCAACCCCTTTAAACACCACCCACTATAAGACCCAAGAATCCACCCCAAACACTATCCGTTTGGGCCCTTACTTGGAGAAGTCCCTTACTAATCCGTAGGCGCACCTAACAGACAGGCTCAGGCAGTTCTTCGAGGCCCAAACCACATAGGCCGCCTCCCAAGTTCTTCAAGTATGCTCCTGCATCATTCTCCCCTCCTTAGAAAAATGCCCCCTCTAGGGCGCACCCATGGGAACTTGAACTTGGAACCTCCTACTCTAATACCACTTGATGCAGCAGATTGGGGGTGGATTAAGCCCACACCATGGCTGAAAGAACTCGAAACGGAGACGGGTATGAAACCCCTTGTTTACTGATAAGAAACTCAAAGGATTACAAATCTGTTCTAAAAAAAAAACTGCCCTCACCCTTTTTAGCTCAGTTCTTATCTCGAGCTTTTCTGCCTCTTTATTACAAACGACACATAAAGAAAACAAACGACAATGGAATGTTGAGACCCAAATACCAAACGACATGCTAATACTAGTTACTAAAGAGGACTTGAAAGCTCCTACACCAGTTCACCCTTTCTTTTTGAAGAACTTGTCCTCAAGTTCAAGTTTGAAGGTGTATCTCAGAAACATCAGTTAAACAGCTGATTTTTTTTTTCTTGAGGTTTCAAAACACGCCCACGGAAAATTCTGTTTTCACCTCATCCAAATCCCACTGCAGCAGCAAAATTAAGTGCTAAATTGAGGAGAAAATCATGGGAGACCTAATCTCTTGTGCCATCTTGCACTTGAACCCTTTTGTTGGAAGTTGCATGCCCTCATCTTGGAAAGTTGTTTCATCCTTCACTGGTGTGTTCTCAAGTACTTCAAACTGATGATAACCACTGCACAAATCAGAACAAATGGCAAGTACAGCAGGTCCATTACTATGCCACTCTTTTGGAAATTCCATGGAACCTGGTGCAACCAATGAAGATGATTTCATGAAATCCCCACCCACCTTGTTGTTGGGATGGTTAGCCAACTTTTGCATCATGTTAAAATTTTTACAAATGTTGTCTTGCACTCTAGGAACCACATCCAGTTCTAGCAAGGCATTATCCAGAGAAAGACCAACAAATTTCCAATTACCTGAAATAGGGGAGCTAGTGGTTTTGTTTTCCACATGAATCTCTAGTACACCATCTTGAATTGTTGTAGGCTACAATGTATACACTTGGTCTCTGGTTGCTATAGAATTCCTATCACAGTTTACTCCACTGTTTGATCGGTTGCCATACAATTGGCCTTCCACTTCTTTTATGTAAACCTTTTCATTAATATTGACAGTAGTTAAAACATAAACTACATCTAGCAAGTTGAATCCGTGGTTCTTCAAAAGCTTCCTTCATAATCTGATGCTCACTTCTAGCATCCTCAACCCTTTCATTGTTTTGCCTAAACCTATACACCCCAAAATCCTTTAACTATCTTTGACTCTTATTAACCACTACCTATTCTAAATCAAGCTTCTCTATCTCAGCCTTTTCTACACCTTGTGAGACTAGCTTGCCCAAGTTAGTTCTGCCATATGATGCTACAAGGAAGTTTACAGAGAATTGATTCATTTTCTTACCACAATCATCAACAAAAATAGGATCCTGATAACAATGTAACGCCATTTTTTGGACTGGCTTCTGGGAAGAAAACATCCTATCCTGTGAATTGACCCTCGAGTAGTAGAATCACTCCAACAATTTACTTCTCATGTTTTTCCAAGTCCTAATTGGAAGTTTTCCGTCAAATTTGCGGTTCTCTTGAAGTCGTTTCCATCATCCAAAAGCATCACCTCTTAAGCTCCTAGTTACCAATTTGGCTTGTTTTTCTAAGGCAATTTGCATGTTATCATCAAAAAAAATCATCCATCTCTCCAATCCAATCCAGAAAATCTTCTATATGTGACATACTAGTGAAAATAAGGATATCAAAATTAACTCTATAGTCTAAAATTTCCTGAGAAAATACCTTTGGGTCTTCGTAATTCTACTTTCCCCGACATGATCAAATTCAAACCAACTTCGACAACCGGCCTGCCGAAATGCATCTCGACATTCTCTCTCCAGCGTCGGCATATCTCTCGCTCTGCTCCACTAGTTAGGTGTCTTCACCGAAGATAGCACTTCTCCCGCTATGCTTCACCCAGTTCTATGCCGCACTACTACTTTAGGATTACGAAACCGTGGCATCGGAGGCAGATCTACGACATTCATCAACTGCCACTGAGGTTCGGGTCGAATCTCTCCCATAGCGTGATTGACAATCACAGAATCGAAGTCCTCAAACCCAGCGATGTCTACCCGATAGAGATCTTGATCTCAATCTTTTGACCCAACAAATGGCGAGGCAAATCTCACTCAAAGCTCGTCCAATACCTTCAATCTGTCCAAAGGACCTTCGCTTCGCATTCATCGACGGCGGAGCAGCTCCAATTGCCGACCATGACTATCATACCTCCCCGGCAATGACCGAGGGCTCTAATACCACTTGATGCAGCAGATTGGGGGTGGATTAAGCCCACATCATGGCTGAAAGAACTCCAAATGGAGACGGGGATGAAACCCCTCTTTTACTAATCAGAAACTCAAAGGATTACAAATTTGTTCTAAAAAAAAACTGCCCTCACCATCTTTAGCTCAGCTCTTATATCAACCTTTTCTGCCTCTTTATAACAAACGACACATAAAGAAAACAAACGACAACGGAATGTTGAGACCCAAATACCAAACGACATGCTAATACTAGTTACTAAAGAGGACTTGACAGCTCTTACATCAGAAACCAAGATAGGCAAGAAAAAATTATCAGGAAAGCCTCGAGGGGTGTTCTATTCATGTAAAGATACACTCTTAAGAAACACTTCTAAACAAAATGTCTAAATATGTGCATAGAAAAGTGAGATGCCTTCTTCATATTCACTCAGACAAAGCTTCCAAGGATATCATCCTTCCATTCCGTCAAATATAGCCGTTAAATGTGCCTTCCATTCCAATAGACACAGCAATAACAAATGCTCTAAGTTTCTTTCTAACCAGAAACACCAAAAATAGGCAATGGCTTTCATATATCAACGTTCAGCCAAGAAGCACTAGAAATCTATAGCCTTCAAAAGGTTCAGCAACAGAAGTCAGAAGCTACAAAAGAACGCAAAATATTTCCTCTGTCATAGTCTACACAAAACAGCTGTTCACAAGCAGCCTACTCCTCTACCTGATATTATCAAACCTCTTACGGATAAAAAATTAATGGAAAAAACTGCACCATGTTAAGGAACTTTGTTTTACCTAGTTTTTCTTGGTACAAAGGCTCTAAAACTTGCCCCCACTTTAGCCCTATAGAATAATTCAACTCTTAATGGATTCTCCGTAAATCCCAAATCGATAACATATTTGCTTCTTCAAAAACTTTCAGCTCATATAGTGTCCAAATTATAGTGTCTCTTCCGGTCAGAAAAGATTGGATACTTAACGAGCCAATTTCCCTATCTTCAGATATTCCGTAGCTGCCCACAAATTTACCAACTTCAAATATAAACGACAAGGCAAAAGCTTTTCTCCGTAATTCATAAACGCAAACTCTTAATAGTATCCATCACCCTCACATGCATCCACAAAACGCAACTTACAATTTTTCAAAATGTCTTCAGAACAAAAAAATGCAACTCAGGAATTCAAAATTTAGTAATGTTTAGGTAAGTACCAATGCGAAAAAGTTTATCACAATAAAATCACCCTCCAACGATGGACCTTGTCCAAATATCTTTTCAAGAATAGAATAGCATTCTTGTCTATGATCGCGAATAAGCTCCTTTTTTTGTAACGAAAATGACAACTCTGAAGAACCTGACAAGACAAAGATACCCAGTTAACAGATTACTCGATGGCATTCTTAGCATTTCACTTGTAATAGCTACAGCAGCTAAGAATTTTACAACAAGAGATCAAAAGGAAAAAAGAAGGTGAAACCTGTTGTATTTTGATTCTGATGCATAGAAAGAATAGGTGGCGAAGAAACCGGCACATAAGCAACATATTTCTCAGCCAAGTTACAACTCAAATACTGCATCAAAGAAAACCCAAAATCAGAAGAAATACAATAACTCATACTGTTACTGAGAAAGTGGGAACCAAGAGAACAAAACTTCAATTATAACAGATTAATCATCAGTATTCCAAACCCATCTACAAAAGTGAAGTTAAGAAGAGTCTACTCCAATGCAAACCTCATGTGACAAGTGAGTTACAAGACTCACGCGGTACTGTCTCTGATCACAAGCGAAACCTGCCGCAATAGCCTGCAAACAGAAAAGAAAAACAAAAATGGCACAAGAATCAGAAAAACAAATCTTCTAAAGAGTGCTTCGTAAAGATAACCTAATGAGAAAGTCTAATTTGCGTATTACTATTTAAATTTTTTTTGCCAAGTGACTTCGGCCTTGTCTTGCTAGGCGCTCAGTGTAAAAATTAAAAATAAAATTAAGAAAAAAAAGGTCATTAGGATAATTTCATTTTTGAAAGGCAGTCATTTTTGTAAGATCCATTTCAAACAAGAAACCAGAAACAATCCCATGATCAGGGGAAGCGGGACTCGTCACGATGAACCAAGTACGACATTTTTGACCCGAATTCGAATCAATGCAGTGTTAATCTAAATAAGGGTTTGCATTCTATAACATTATCAATTCAAAAAACCAGACGAAGTTTCAGAACATTTTTGGCATAGAATTCTCATCAACTTTTTCTATTTTTCTTTCATGTTTTCCTAAAACCCAGTTCCTAAAATTGCTTGTCCACTCATAAACTTCGATCTTAAACTGTTCATACCCTGACACCAGAAAATCAAACACTCGCTGAACAAACCGGAGTTGCTCAAAGGAAAGGAACACAGTATGAAAATTTGTAATATTTTTTTTGTGGAAAAGGTTAAGAAAAGGACTTACAGCAACAGGAAAAACATCTCCCTTGGTGCCGAAGGCCATGAAAACGGCAACGGGTTTCGTCCTGTTCTTCTCTTCCTCCATTACAGTTTGGCCACTCCGGAGCTTGCAGTGGCAGTCGGACGACACATATGCATATTTTGTTTGGGTTTGGGTCGGGTTGGTGCTTTGATTGTTGGGCCCAATGACCAATCGATTGGGTTTTTAGCAGTGGTGTCCTTAAATTTATCTACCTCGGCAGGTTAAGCCGAAATTTTTAATTTTGATAATTTATCTTCCAAATTTTCTTCCATTTCACTTGCTTTTCATTAACTTGAGAATTGGAATTTGGAAGACTTGCATCAGGGCTTTAATTAGAATTTGATGGGATATGGGATTTTTTGTTCTCTCAAATGAGGTGCATGTAGGCTCTCCGTCATCAATTTAATAGAAAATTAAGTAATGTGAGGCACATTATAATAATTTAAAAAATATGATAGGTAAATTATCAAAATTAAAAGTTTAGAAAATAAATTGCCAAAGATTGACAAATTTGGAGGATAATAGTGCCAAGAACCCCAATACTTAAAGATCTTACACACATCATGATAGAGTTTTAAGGAGATCATATGCCACTTTTAAAATTCTGTAATTTATATGCATCATTTTGATTATAAAATTAGGGTAATACATTTAAATTACAAATTTATGAAAGTAGTATTCCTCTAAATACAAAAGGAAGAAATGAAAAATTACCCTACATAACATATTCATAAGTGCAAAATTGAAATATGCAAATTTTTTATAATATTTTAGGGATGGAAAAATTATTTGGTAATTGTTATATTGATATTTCAAGTTTTATGATATACTAGTTTTAATAACGCACGTTTGACGATATGAGAAAAATTATTTCTATAGAGACAAAAAGAAAGAAAGAAAGGGGAAAAAAAAAAAGGGAAGTAAGATTGGGACAAATTTGATACTTTTATTATTAATAGGGCATATTAGCACCCCAAAAAAAAAAGTGCAAATAGCAAACGGAGGAGAAAAAAATAAGAAAAGAAAAAAAAAAAAAAGGCCTAGATGTCACATTAAACATTAAGCAAAGTTGTTTTGGAAATAAAGTAGGAGGAGAAAAAGAGGTAACTAAATCAATTAGAAAGCTAATTAAATCTTTAAATAGAATGATACGTATCAATTATTTAGGATTATACAAAAAATCTGACAGTTGGATTGGCTCTTTTTATGTAAAGATAAAGATGTAAAGATGAATACATAATAGTTATTACTATGATTTGATTTTTTTTTTTTTTTGCTATTTGTAAAATATTCTTAATTTTTGTGTTATATTTTAGTTCCACTCGGTGACAATCACTCGGTGACAAAGTCACTAGCTAGGGGCCGAGCATGACAACCGCCTCCACTGTTTTTTGTTTTTTTTTTTTTTTTTGGTAAAATTAACTAAATTATTTTTATAATTTTCATGTTATGCCTCCTTGAGATTAAGGGCATGTTTGTTTAATGATTTGAATTTAAAATTTATGAGAGAAAACTGTAGAAAAAATATTTAAAGTGTTCAAACTTATAAAATAAATGGACGCTAGTTTTTTAAATGGTATGCCCCTACTAAACTTTACTTCTTTTATTTTCCATTTTACTATTTTAAAAAGTAATTCATGTACATCCTCACTGAAATAAAAAGTTAACTCGGCCATTATGTTGATTTTATATTAAGTGTATTCGATCAAAAAATAGTTCAATAGAATACAATTTATGGCAACACAATCAAATTTAACTCTTCCATAACAAACCAAATTGTACCATTATAACAAACAAACATCAATTATACAAAATGCAGTGTCCACCACTCATTAATATTACGTTCTGTAAAATTATAAATATGCATGTATGGTTCAGATTCGTAGATTTTCGCGAATTGAAAATTCTCAACCCAATCCGTAACACTCAAATTGGGAAAATCTCAATTCGTTAGCACTCCAATCCAGTCCAATCTAATAGATTTCATTGGATTGAAATACATTAAGCGGATTCATGAATTGGTGAAAAATGCACTAACTGGTAACTTCATGATACCTATTTAAATAAGTATTTAAAAATTATCTATTTACCTAATTTTTCCTTTTTTTAATGTTTCTATAATGTTATTTTCAACCAAAAGAAAATTTTGTAACAATTCTACTACTAAAGTTAATTAATTTCGTTGTAACAAAATTCACTTAAATTTACCTTTTTAATTTACAATTTTGTAATTTTTTTGTTCAATTGCTTTTTAATAATATTTTCAATTTAATTTTATCCATTGATTAATCAAATTATCTTTTTAGGCTTATAATCCGACACATTGCCAAACACAGAACATGATTTAACATAATATTCTGATCCAAATCCAACCAATTTATTTAGGTTTTATTCGGGGTCACATTTGAAAACATGTGTCCAAAATTTTTTTTTTTGGTCGTTTTCCTCCAATTTTATTGTTTACTTTTCCAAATATTTTTAAAAAAGTCAAATTTTAAAAAGTCCATAACTTTATCATTTTAAGTCTAACTGAGATATATTTTTTTAATTGTATAGAATTTCGAGAAAAACGAAATAAGATCTATATTGCTAATTTTTTTCCAAATACGTTTTAAGTTTTTACATTTTTTCACTCCAAAAAGTTTATTTCATCAAGCACATATTTCTAAAACTCAAATCATCTCCAACATCCAAAACATTGTCTTATGAGTGGGTCTATTGATACTCTTCATTTTACTTTTCCCACTCACTTTTTAAAACTAGTTACCATATTAATTTTATTTAATAACTACTTGTTCCACCCATTAATTTTTCTAAAAAAAAAAAACCCCCCTTATAAATAAATTATTTACTTTTTTCTTTCTCCTTACATTATAATCCAAATCCCTATACATTTTTTTTTCTTACTTTTTTTAATGTTCCATTTCGTTCTTATTTTTTAATTCATTTCCACGAGATTTTTTTTAAGACAAGATTCTTTTATTTTGTTTGTTATTATTCCTATTTTTCAATAGTTTTTGTAATTCCATGTCATAACTAGCCTTTTTGTTTTCTAAGAAACAACAAGTAAATGGAAAACATGTATGCATAATGTGGAAATATAATCAAATATATTGAATTGATTGGTTATTCATTTTATAAATAATTGAGAAAAATTATTAAAAATTCATGCAAACTCTGAATCGTGAGCTTTTTATAATTATCTAATAAAAGTATTAACCAAATTCATAATATTTTCAACCATACTTGTGGAATACTCAGCTTCAACAATATATTATCCTCAAGTTTTTATTATCTCAAGAAGAAGTATATTAAAGAATACGTTTATATATTTTTATATTAACATATAAACTAATGAAGAATTTTTATTAGATTTTTAAAAAGAAATCTCATGAGAAAAAAATAAAAAATAAAAAATAAAAATAAAAATAAAAATAAAACAAAACAAAACATATTAAAAAAAATCATGCAATGATTTAGATTTAATATGTGGAGAAAGAAAAAAAAAAAAGAAAAAAAATTAAGTTATAAGGATTTTTTGAGAAAATTAATAATTAAAAAAATAATTTTTTAATTTTAAAATTAATATGATAAGTGATTTTAGAGAATAGAGGAGAAAAATATAAATTAATGGGGTGTTTGGTATTTGAGTTGAGTTTGAATTGAGTTGAAATTTTTAAGTTTAAATAATAATTTTTATTGACTTTTTAGAAAAGACAAAAAACTTCTTCAGAAAAGATAAGTTGTCCGTCCCCAAAATCATATATTGACACCTCAGTATTCTTTTACAGATCGGCAGGTATTATCAGATGTTGACGGATGGATACAAACGGACGTTAATTAGTTGTCAAACTATTTACTACTTTTTTTTTTTTTTTAGCTACTGAAGTTGTGTTTTCCTATTTTCTTTTTTTCTTTCTCGTTTTCTTAACCCATTCAAGCATAACAATTGAAAGAAAATCACTTTGACCTACAAAGTTTCGAGGCCGGATCTCCATGAATTTCCTCCTTTTGATCGTTTTGGCTGATGCCAAATGATATAATGATTTGGGATTTTTGCAACCAAAGATGATCTAGTTTTTGATCAGAGAAGAAACTAGTGGAAAATGAAATTTTGGGTTTTCTTCTCTCTTTTTTGGGTTCAAATACGTATCTCACTTTAATGGTCCGTTTGGTGGAGTAGTTTGAGTTGAGATTTTTAAGTTTTAATAGTAAATTTTTTTGAATTTTCAGAAAAGATAAAAAACTTTTTGAAAAAAAGACAAAAACTTTTTGAGAAAAAGACAAAAAAAAATTTGAGTTGAGTTGTTGGAGTTGGTTTGCCAAACATGACCTAAACCAAAGAGCTACTGTTCAGTTTTATCTTCTTCTTCTTCTTATTGGTTTAAAGAAGAGCTTCTTTGTTACAAATTGGGAGCAGTGGAAAACTTTTCTCACAAAAATAAAGAGAGAAGAAGAAAGAAAAACGAGTCCGAAACGAGGAAGAAGCTAGAAGCAATGAAAAGAGAGAGAAAAAAAGATGAAAAGACATTGAAAAGGATAGTAATTAAATGGATATGACAACAATAAAGAATTATTAAAAAAAAAAAAAAGGTCTGTTTACCACCGTTTATTATTAACCTCTCATTACTGATGTGTCTAAGTTATAATAAGGTGCCAAAATATGATTTGGAGAACAATAATAGAGACAACCTAAAACGTGACAACAGCCAAACAGAACCTAAAGTCTACTCAACCTTGTAGTCCTTGCGCTTGCGGCTCAAGGAGTTGGTTCAAATCACCCACAACAATCCGAAATAAGTAAACAAAAAATGGAATATCAATAGAAAGCGGAATCATGACATTGGCAAGTCCTTTCATTTCCTTTCCCCTCCATGGTTGATTTGGGAAGACGTGTTTTACAAGGGAAAGTAAAGATGGGTGGAACTAGAAAGGGGATAGTGGAGTGGAGGGGGCAATAGAGGGATTCTTTTTCCTTTTTTTTTTTTTTAACAAAAAAACATGAACCCGTGCAATAAGTACGAATAATGTAAGGCACGACACGTGGATTGTTTTAATTAGAATTTATTTTTACCTTTCTCATGACCATTCTTATTTTATTGTCTAAATTTAAAAAATTCTTATTTTACTTTTTAAATTTTAAATTTAACCTTATTTTATCTCATTTATTAGAATTTTAATTTAAAAAATAGATAGGAAAAAATAGTGAAATTAGTTTTATTGAACCTATTTAGTTTTCAGTTAATATTTCTATTAAAAACAAATAGAAAATATCATTTTACTGCAGTTAATTCACTTTTTTAATGTTTGTTTTTAACTAAAATTCTTATAAAATAAGTAAAATAAGATTAAATTTAAAATTTAGAGGATGAAATGAGTTTTTAAAGTTTAGAAAATAAAGTAAAAATGATAATGAAAATTAGGGATATAAATGAGAATATTTGTTATTTATTATTTTTTGTTGAATGCTTGCATCATGCATGACTGCATCCTCTCCTAAGCAGCCACCCATTATTAAAAAAAAAAAAAAAAAGTTGTTCCTTGAAATTGTGACAAATGCAACTACTACCAAATGGCATCAATTGTAGCTAAAAAGGTTGGTTTTTTATTTTTAGTGAAAATGCTCTCGATTGCGCAGAGGAGAGGTGCTGCTAAGGACTTACATTACAGTGCTCACTGGGCTCCACATTTTATCTATTCTCCTCACAATATTTATCTCTGCCACGTGATCAGTATTCCCCATAGAAAAGAGATATGGACAAAAAGCCACCACCATTTTTGAGTGCACACAATTTCCGTGCAACTTGTCTTGTCAAAGTCAACTACTTCCACATTAATATTTTCACACGCTTTGAGATCGGCGTTCGGGTAGATTGTAAAACGTGTCAGATTTGAGTAGCGTTAAAGGTCTTAATTTTAATTTTAATTTTAATTTTTAAATATTAATTTATATAATAATATGAAATTATTTTTTATTAATAAATATTATTAATTTATATGACAATCTTTTAATACTTAATAATAAAAATTAATAATTCATATATAAATCGATATTTAAAAGTTAAAATTATAATTAATATCTCTAGTAATTTTTGTCACGATGCAGCCAAACTACTTGTAGCTTGGGTAGTAATTTCCTCTTCTCCCTTTTTTTTTTTTTTTTTTTCCTTAGATCACAAAGTACATAATGCCCACTTCAGGTGCATATGAAGCTAGCTAGGTTACATTAACATCTTACTACAAATATATCAACAAAAATAAATGGCATTAACCTGACTTTAAAAGTAACTTAATAATATTGTTAGACCCTTTATTTGGATCTTAAGTAGGGTTTTTTTTTTTTTTTTTTTTTTTTGTTCCTTAACCCACCAAACACTTTGAAATTAATTTGGTAAGCTTATTTCATCAAGATCGTCCAATGATAAAAAAACTTCATCCAAGCATGAAAGCTCCGCCGCTCCATCGTCATCTTCATCACGTTCATAGACTCGACAAACAACCCATTTGCTTGTATCCTGAGAAAATAATAATAATAATAATAATAATTAATTGCACGTCGTTATTAGAAAAAGTAAAAAAAAAAAAAAGAAGAAGCAAATATTATTTTATGTCAAAATATGTAATCTTTTCAAATAAGGACTCTAAAGTGATCTTTTCATTTCTATATAAAAAATATATATATCTATGGTATAAAATAAATATATAGATATACAGGTATTTGATGGGTAGTTAACTGTATTTTTAGGTACTCTTCGTTTGGATGATCTACTAGAAGAAGAAGTAGAGGAATTAGCAGTTGAAGAAGAATCGGAGAGATGAAACTCGTGCATAGTCCAATTAGTTTTGAGACCAGAAGGAGCTTCTCCAACATAGAAGACCAAGTACTTTTTGGTACCAACTTTCTTGTTACCACTTCTCCCAATGACTGCTTCTTCTACTCCTAAAGGCTTCCAATACCCATTGCTTGTTACCCTATTTTGCGTCTTTCTGCTGTAGAAGTACCACTTGTTATCCTCACCCAAAGCCTTACCTGCATATACATACATATATATATATATATATACACACTTATATAAATGCTCTCATCATAATAACGAATTATTGAAGTGAGCAGCTTAAAATATATTAATTCAATGCTTTATTATCTTTCTTTACAATGTTCATATTTGCTTCTCTGGTTCTCCCCTTTTTGTTTTTAAATGTAAAACTAAACAGTCAACTTGGATAAAAAAAAAAAGTTACCAAATTTGGGATCATCTAATGTTTCCTAACATAACAAAATGTCAACTTTTTTTTTTTGGGTAAAATGTTGACTTTTTAGGGTAAAGATGTTGACTTTTTTATGAACAAGAAACAAAAAAGAAATAAAAATAAAAATAAAACACATACATATGTATGTATGTGTCTGAGAGCACATGTACATATGTATATATATATATATATATAAGAGAACAAAAAATAAGATATACACTGATTAAGAAAAAGATAAGATAAGATGTGTACCATCAAGCTCCCAGGGATCATAAGGATAGAGGTCGAGATCAGGAATGACATCTGGATGGCAAGGTAGTAGGGCAACCTTACGATGGAGAAAATGGACTACAAGCTCTTCGTCAGTTGGACAAAAACGAAAACCTGGAGGTAGGTTTACATTATTGTTATGATCTCCCATGTTATATATATATATATATATATATATATAAGAGCAGATAAGCAAACAACAAGGCAAGAAGCAGCTAGCTGAGAAAGAAGCAAAAGACCACCAGAAGAACAAGAATACAAGAGAAAATGAGAAGGGGAATTGGTAATACTAATAATTGGTACTTGTAAAGGAAGTTTAAGCTGTGGGGGTGGTACTTATAGTGTGTGAAGATAAAGAGAGAGAGAGAGAGAGAGAGAGAGAGAACAGTGACGTGAGACAGAAGGTGGGATTTGATCTCAAGAATAAAAAAGAGATTAGACAATTGGTGGAGTTTGAGTTTGAGGGAGGTTTTGATGGTAATCATAAGAGTGGCTTTTGGATACATGCTTATATATAATGGTTCCAACTTCCAAGACGGCGGGCGCTGCCAACCCAACGGAACGTTTATATATACATATACATAAATATACATACATATATATATATATATATGTATGATTCCTCAAGCAACGGGATCAGTTCCAACACTTTTCTATTTGGCCCTAGAGGTAGCTTTGCTTGAGGCAACTACGAGTGTGTGTGCGTGTGTGCGGGAGAGGCTTTATACGCGTGAGCCACGTTTATGTCATTCTAATAAATACTTTTGTTGAGCCTAACAAGCCTTTAATTGTCCTGCTTATATTCTGTGGGATAAATTGTTAAGTTAGTCTCTAAATTTTTAAAACTGTGCAACTTTGATTCCTATTTTTTTTATTTAATTAGATTGATTCTAAAATATTAAAAACGTTATTACGGTAATTCTTTCGGTTAATTTTGAATGAAATTCGTTAGTTAGTATCAATTTTTGATCAAATTACTGATGGATAATTCCATTCAAAAATTAATATAAAAGACTATGGTAATAATATTTTTAAAGGACTATGGTAATAATATTTTAAAAGTTTAGGATCATTCAAGCTTCAAAAATAACAACAAAGACCAAAATTATACAAACTTAAAAATTTAAAACCTAAACAAACAATTTATCCTATTTTCTGATATACAGCTTGCATTTTAAAATAATTTTTAGTTATAGATTGCGTATAGATTTGATCACATACGGAAAACTACACGTGATGATGTATTAATACTATTGAATAAGAATTTGTAACTTTTTTTTTTTTGGTAAGTAAGCACCCAGCACATCTTCAATAAATTAACCTAATCTACACATTTTTTTTTTTTTATGTTTGTCAATGATTAAACCTTGGGTTTATCGAACCTAAACCCTTAACCCCTTCTCTCATCAATTGGGCTAGTTTTGGTGGCTTGAAATTGTAACTTGTGATACAGATAAAATCACCTAGCATAACATGAATGTGGGTATTTAAGATGTGTTGACACTAAATTTCCGGTAACAAAAGAAAAATGCTAAAACAATATTGCAAAGTTAAACATCGGATGACAGATATAAAGTAACAGTAAGATTGTGTTATGGTTACAATAATATTTTGTATTTGTTACATTGCCAATGCTTTTATTTAGCATTCTTTAATTTAAATGACTAATTTATTTTTAGGGGAAATGAAGAAAAATTTACTGGCCTTTTCTTTTGTGTTTTTATTTTCCTTTTTATTTTTATTTTTTTGAAAGTAATTTGAGCAAATTATTTGATAATGTAGGGCCATCAGCAAACGTCATGCTGATATCATGCACCTGCTGTATCCACGTGGCGAACAAGAATATGGGTTTGGTCGTGGACCAAATTGGAATTCATAGGGGCTTTGGTCCCATCTATCTTTTGGAGTGTGCCTATGTACCAATAATGATTTACCATAATTATTATTGTTATCGTTTTTTAAATTGAAAATGACTTGTTGCCTTTCTTTTTCATTTTTATACCCTCTCCTTAAAATGTTCATCTCCCCCAAGAACTATAATGGATTAAGTAATATTAAGGAGAATCAGTCTTTAAGTATCAAATCATATGATTGTAAATTATTATCTTTCTAGTGATAAATATTTTTAAATGATTCGATAAGCGAATCAATAAAGAATAATAACTCACATATCACATAATATGATATTGATAAAAAAAAATTAAGAATTTGTGTCTCTAGTATTTTTATAATTAATTTGGTTTCAGTGGGACAATTTAGATTAGATCCAAAAAAAAAAAAAAAACAATTACTAAATAAAGACATTCACATGAAACAGCAATCAACTATACTTGGGATGAGGAGTTCAACAAGATTTGCCTGGGACGAAATGGACCTCAAAAATTTGTGCCCCACAAACAATAGTTTAATAGTTTATAGTACGTGGAATAATAATTTATGTGTCTTAGAGCAGAAAACAAGGACAAAAAGAGATTGAAAAAAAAATTGCATTTGGGTGAAGCAGTTTTGCTTACGGCTTCTCCAACTAGTAATATAATCATTTAAGTGCATCCATATGGACTCCAATATGAGCATCAAACTAGTAGGGGGAAAGTTATATTTATATTTAACAAAGAAAAATTAAAAAAGTGAATAAAAGTCCCAACCAAAAGCAAGCTAGGTCGGATCAACTAATGACAAACATTTACGTGCTTGGAATGAATGGAAATGAGGGAATGGGATTGGTTATCATTTCTCTTTGTTTGATGTTCACCACTTGTTTTGTTTTTGTCTTTATTTAAGAAATGGCTGTAGATATATATAATTATAAGATACGTGATTCATGTTTTGAAGAAATGAGAAGGAGGGAATGTGGGTATGTAATTACTGATAAACTATGTCGGATATTAAGTTTTTTCGTTTATAATCTTAGATATTTTTTTTTCCTGAGAAATCTTGATAATTGCTTGAATAAGTTATTTGTATCCTTAACAAAACAACATATATTTTATTTGTGTGAAAAGAATCATTTTTTTAATATGTGCAATTAAGGATCTTTTCATATGAAACTTATTACTAAGATTAGAAATGAGAATTACCTTGATTTTCGTCATAATTCAGGATGATGAAAGAATATTAAGCATTCGTTTAGATGAACTATTGCATATAAATGATCATTCAACTTGAATGTTTACATTCAAATGTAGAGTTTAAATTATGTATTCAAATTAATGTAGTTTAAGCAGTGTTTGGCCACCAGACGATTATTATGTTGCAGTGCAATAATAACTATTCTAATAGTACAAATCCATACCCGGCCTTAAAGAAATTTACACTTGATTCAGATTCTTCTTATTTCTTTCCTAGTCTTTTTTTTTTTTTTTTTTTTTTGAAAAATCTAGTTATAAACTTCAAAAAATAATAATAGGAATAATAACAAGTTCGATAGAAATCAAAATTTATATACAGGGACAGCTGCACTCTACTCATGTATCTTGTTTGGGGATTTGCTTTAATTAGTCATTGTCATTGCCAATTATATCCAAAAGCATTTTACATGGCTAAAATTTGGTTTAGTCGAGTGTTAATAACTAATTTGAAATAGGATAGAACATATCTCTAGATTTTAAGCCATCTTGCAATTTGATCCACTAAAAAAATCTTTAACATGATTTAGTTTACAATCTTTTTTCTAGATATATAACAAAACTCCTCAATTATGTGACAGAAAATTGTTTCAAATTCCTAAAAATAAAAATAAATAAAAAGAGGGAAAATGCAAAATATTCTAACCATAACAATTAGCAAACATATCTTACTAACTTCTAGCAATGGGGAATTCTACCATATATATATATATATATATATATATAGTATATATGTATAGCAACGAAATAGGGTGGCTAACGATTTCGGCAAAGTTTCGATCCCCACCCGTTAGCTAATCATAACGAGTCCATATAATTAGGTACTTACTAATTAATTAATGTATTTGCGATCTCGTTATTAGAAAACATACAAATGTTGTAACAAAAAAGTTTTTTATTTTATTTATTTTTATTTAATGGCAAGGTATGAAAAAATTCTCAATGATAGTGTTTCATTTTTGAACAGCTAAATTTACATAAAACTTGATGATTTCTATGAATTTCCTATGACGTCGTGGTTTTAATCATAATTGTGATTTTAACCCTATTTAACGTTTTAAAACATACCTTCGATTCTCTGAATCCCCAAAAGCGGCATAAACAAAGAAGCGAACAAGGAGATCAACTAGGACAGTGAGATCAACAAAAGGATCACGTTTAGTGGTAGCCCAACAATATTCGTTGCATCCGGGCTCTGGTTTCTCTTTATTTTTCTGTTTTTGTTTTTGTTTTTTGTTTTTTTTTTTTTCAAGTCTATAATCTAGGTATCTATATCTCTATGAACATCACGCTCAATTCTCCAGTGGAGATCTACAAGGAATAAGAGTTTTCCTTAACTACATTATTTGTTTTGTGTATCAATTTAATATACTAAAGTTTATGTCCTTTTTCTTTCTCTTAATAATAATGTTTTCCCATTAAGCAGTTTTGCAGCTCGCAAGTTTGAACTACACAACTAATAAACACGGCAGTTGAATATTGGCTTCGACCCATCAAATATAGCATCCACTCTATCAGAAACTCGAAATTAGATTGAGGGTTGTTTTTGGTTAGAAATTAAAAGGTATAATTCCTTCTATTCAAGAAAAAGAACAAAATAAAGAGAACATCATACACTTAACGGCAACAAAATATCACTATTAAAAGATAAACAAGTGCAAGTTAATCACTCTTTAAATGCGATCTATAATATCAATTCGTACCCGTGTGCTAACTTATAATTTCAGGGCAAAAATTAGGTACCACATAATTCAAACGTTTTCTTATCCAATTACACTTAAGCACATTGGCAGCCGTTGGCAGCTCACGATTAGTGTCACCGGTTACATTGGCGGTTTTGACGTCGGCACGGTGGAGCACCACGTACGGCAACTTGTATGGTATCCATAGTACGGAGACAAAAACAGTTACCCAATTTGTAAACAATATGGAATTCGTTTTTATAAATAATACTAAAAAAAAGAAGGAAAAAAATGGACGATAAACATCAAAGCATTTTGCTATGGAAAGTACTCGCCACAATAAGACAAAAATAATGCATCTCCACGAAAAACAAATATCTAAAAGTCAATTAAATTAGCATCTCTATCATATAGTTGTAGATATATCTAAACATTTATATATATCCTATAAGTAATGAGAGCTGGCACACAAACTCAACTAGTGGTTCAAAAGAGGCGGGTGTGAGTGTGTGTGAATCTTCTTCTTCTTCTTCTTCTTCTTCTTCTTCTCTCTCTCTCTCTCTCTCTCTCTCTCTCTCTCTCTCTTTTAATGTGACCTTCTTGACGGGGACATATTGATGTCATATTAATGGCGTCCTCCTTCTTTAACTCGCTATTACTGAAAGATCCTTGTCAATATTAATTCCAATACCAACACAGAGAAGGTGACCTTTTTTTTTTTTTTGTTTTTTTGCTTTTGTTTTTTAATGAATGAATAAAGGAAATATGATGCCAAAGAAAATCAATACATCTTAATTAAATTGACATTCACTATTTTTCTAATTATTCATCACATTTATTACTCAAGTATTATTTAAAAAAAAAAAGTAGAGTTTGATAAGAAATCCAATATACATCTACTAAGAAGGGCTGAGAATTTAAACAAAACAGAAAAACCAAAAATTTTCTAAAATACTCATAATTAAAACGACTAATGATGTTAAATAAAACAATCGAATATTCAATTATTAGATACTTAATGGGCATAATATTTACAGTTACTTTTTTTTTTTTTTTTTTTTTTGGGGTAATGGCTTCCTTAACTCTAAGGCGATAGTCTAGAGAACTTAGATCGATATGGAGGCTAGAAAAAGAGATTAATCCTAGCAGACATCTCTAAAGATTTAATTAATTAATTAATTATAACATCAATTAATGTTCCAGGTGGTAAGAGAGAAAAATTCTCATCTTGCATGTTGCTAATCTGCACCCACTTTTCTATCCCCTGGACATAGCCTGTAGGGGAGCACCACATATAAGCTTCTATTTAACCCTAGCAGAAACCTCTAAGGGTCTACTTATAACACCAAGGTTCCATATGGGGGAATACCATATGTCAACTTTTAATTGTTCCAAATAAATTAATGTAATTTAGAATGGACACTTATTTATATATAACAATTAAATAAATACTTTTCCGTACAATACGAATTATTGATCTTCACAATTAAATAAATAATTATCTTTTATTGTTGCCGATATGGAGACTATTCTTATAAATAATTAATGTTCATGTATGTTACGCAGTGGGTTTCTTAGTGGTTATATATCATGTACTCAGAAAGTATACACTATATTTTGAACTTTTATATTTTTATACCATCAACTTACATTTAACATACTAATTTGTACTATTTTGTTGGTCAACACTTAATTTTGACCTTAAAATATTTAAATTATCCTTAAACAAGAATAATTGAAATTAAGTATCATTTATATTTTTATACCCTATATTTCGTTTGTATTCAAAAAGTATATAGTGCATTTTCAAGGTTCTACATTTGCACATTATTAGATTACATTTAGTACATAAATTTATATATTTGCTAGATCAACACTTAATTTTAACATTAAAATAACCTTGAAATCTAAAATACAAAATAACTTAAGAATTCTAATTTAAATTAAAAGCAAACATAGAAGTTGTGGTGGGGTAGGAAGGGGTGCATGGCCGCAGGGTGCGAAAGGGCTGGGTGGTTATAATGGATGGATTGAGAGTATGATTTTGTTGTTGAGAAAATTGAAGGTTTTTACAATTTATAATATTTCTTTTAAGGGTATTTTGGACATTTTCGAGTCAAAATAAAGTGTTAATTGAGAAAAAAGTATTGATTTATTTATTAAACGTAATATAATCATATAAAATGCATGACTTCAACTGTAGGGTATGTTTTCTGAATAAAAATAAAATACAAGGTAGAAAAAGGTAAATAATCCAAATTATATGGTTTGTTTGGTGAATGAGTTGAGTTTGAAAATTTTAAGTTTGAGTTGAAAATTTTTGTTGATTTTTCAGAAAAGATAAAAACTTTTTCATAAAAAGATAAAAATTGAGATAAAAAATTATATTTTAGTTTGAAATGGAATGAATCACCAAACAAAGCCGTATTTATTCTTATTGAGGGTATTTTGGGTATTTCAAGGTCAAAATTATGTGTTAATCGAAAAAATGTATAAATTTGTATATAAAATGTAATATAATGATATATAAATGTAAAATTTCAAAATAAAAAATATATTTTTTTGAACAAAAGCAAAATATAAGGGGTAAAAAATTTTATAACTTTAATATAGATATATCATTGTTTAATTGAAATACGCTTCCTAGTATAGCAGACAATATTAATTAGCGTGACAGGATGATTTTCATATTGTCTTGAAAGACTGTTGAAACATCCAAGATGATTGGATTGAATATTTTAGATACCCGCAAAGTTAGCAATTGGACCAAATGGGCCCAAATAATCAAAGCAAAAAAAATAAAAATAATAAAAATAATAATAATAAAACAATAACAATAAGATCAAAAGAGAATAATAAAAAAAAAACATAAAAAGAGAATGGTTTGAAGTAATAAATAGAAAGTCTACAATAAATTAAGGGTCTGTTTGACATTATTTTTAGAGGCTATTTTTATATTATTAATGAATCTATAGCATGTTAGGGGTGTTTAGTAAACCATACTTTTACCTAATAAATTCTAAAAATCGTTATAGTGCAGCAGAATTTGATAACTAGGTCAGTGATTGCTTCCATATATATGCTTCTGCTGCCATTTACATTTACTAAGATACATTTAATAATAAATAATAATTGGGAACTTTTGATAAATATCACAAAATCATGACTTGGATTGATTTTTTTCATACAAGAAAAAACTCTTGTAAAAAATTCCATAGATGACATTATAAATATTTATTTATCTATTAATTTCAAAATACCAATTAAAATTCCTAAGTAGTATACATGATGTAACCACCTGGGTTACCAAATGGTAACCAGTTAATTACTAATCATCGGCGGGCTTCCCATCGGTAACCACCGCCGTCGGTGGGTAACTAGTTGGTTACTGATCACCGACGGGTTTCTGATCGGTAACAGCTATTGCCAACGGGTAACCAGTTGGTAATTACCAAATGGTAACTAATTGGTTACCGATTGCCGCTGGGTAACCAATTGTTACTAACTACTGGTGGGTAACCTATTGGTTACATAGGTTACCGACCGGTAACCACCGCCACTGGCGGGTAACTTGTTGGTTACCAAATGGTCACTAGTTGGTTACCGATTGATAACCAACTGCCGTTGGTGGGTAACTTGTTGGTTACAGACCGAAAACCTGGTAACCAACTAGTTACTCGATTTCGTTGGATTTTTCGGGTTCCATCACCGAATTATTTAAACAAATACCGGATTTTACTAAATATCATAAAATTTCCACAAAAATTATAAACTATATATATCAAAATTCAATAAAAATCATAAAAATTCAAAAAAAAAAAAAAAAAAAGACCACAATCTCTATGCATTCCTTTGGGCACGAGGTTAGCAATGCCGTCGAAATTGGAAATGATGACCTAGAATCCACAAACCACAAGAAATATTCTACCAAAATACATCATTTTTTTTTCTTTTAATATAAGATAATTTTTTGATTTCCTTACATATTAATCGACCGTAATCCTTAAAAACCAAAACATTTTTCCCTCCATTTTCTCGACTATCGAATAGGTTGAACAAAATCCAAATAACAAAATGTACCTTGATTCCTGGCGTGGCCATTCATGTTCAAATTAGCGTCGTTGATGTCACTTACAGTCACAGTTCCCGAATCCTCGAATCGAAAGCCATCGTCGTCGAACAAGTCTTTGAAAGATTGTCGACGAAATACAGCCACGCTTTTCTTCTTCTTGATGAACGCCAAGATGATCTTCCTCACCCTGTCCAGATTGAACAACCTCTCGCTGTCGTAGGTGAACAACAGCATCAGTAGGTCGTTGATAGTCATTTTCTCCAGTATCACGGCAATCCGCTTCTCCAACTCACTTTTGTAGCTGTTCGAGGCCTTGATTGTCGACCAAAGGAGGCAGCAGAGGAAGTTGATCTAGAAAGCAACTACTGCAGAGGCAATCGGAGTTTCGAAGGCCGATGAAAGTGGAGTAGGGTGGCTTCGGATCGGGTGAGAAACCTCCGGCGCTGCGGCGGTTAGATCTCTTCCACGCAAGCCAATCGGAGCTGTAAGAGGCGATCTGGAGTTGCGCGACCAAAGCAAATTGAATCGAAACTACAAGAGGCAATCAGAGCTTCAGAGGTTGGCGGCGAAAGAGAACGGAGCTCCCCAATAATAAAGTGCTAAGGTGGGGTCTCAAGGGGTGCGTGGCGGTGGGGTGGGACAGGGCTATGTGGTTATAAGGGTGCGGTGGAGAAGTATGAATTTTTTGTTGAGAAAATTAAAGGTTGTCGTCTTTTGTAGGGGCATGTTGAACATTTTTTGGTCAAAATAACTTGTTGATAGAGAAAAAAACATACTGTTAATATAATGATATAAATATGCATGATATACTTTTTAAATAAAAGTAAAATATAAAGTATAAAAATTTAAATAATCTAAATATTTAAGGGTATTTTGGGTTAGTGTATAATTTTGTATTGATGGAGAAAATATAGGGATTTGTTTATTAAATATAGGGCAAATTGCTTGTGTGTCCCTAAATTTTTTAAATTTGTATAATTTTACTCTATGTTTTTTTTTCGTAACTTGAATGACCCTAAATTATTAAAATATTATTACAATAGTTATTTTTATTAATTTTTAGACTGAATCTGTTAGTAATTTGATCAAAAAGTGACTCTCATTACGGATTTTGTTTAAAAATTAATAGAAAGCGCTACTGTCGTAACGTTTTTAGTAGTTTATGATCACTGCTACTACCAAAAAAAAAAAAAAAAAAAGAACAGTGATTAGAGTTATACAAACTTAAACTTTTATGGAACAACTTAACAAATTTTCCCTTAAATGTAATATGATTGTATAAAAATATAAAAATTCAAAATACGCGATATTATAAATTATCTGTCTCTACCATATTTAGGGAAGTGTTCCAATCTTTAGGACCGAAAACCTGAAAATAATAGGACCAAATCCATATCCTTTTAATTCATTAAAAAAAAAACCGGGGTATTATTATTATTATTATTGTTGTTTTTTGGATAAAACCAAAATATAAAGTATAAAAATATAGATAACCCATTTGCCAAACTCCATTAGTTAAGGGTGTCAACACAATGCCTCGGAAAAACATTAGTACATGACAGTCGGCCAACGTCTGCTCCGTCCTTCGTGATCGTTACTCGCTAGTCATTTTCTCTCTCTAGGCTTTGCTTTCAAGTTTTAGGGTAAGTTTTCGATTCTCTCATTTTGTTTTTATTTCTGGTTCATATTTTGTCTGACCGAAACGATCTCCATTCTATTTTAATTCTTCCTTTAAGCACTTCTTCATGTATCGATTCCAATAAATTCAGGGTTTTTACTTTCAGTTTTGCCGTAGCAAGGATCATAAAGTTTTTAAATTTTTTTTTTTAACTGGGCGTGTTGTTCTTAAATTTAGTTTTAGTCATAATTTATAGTTCTTAACTCTCAAGTTGACAATGAAATTTAATGGAGAAAAAAAATTAAAAAACACCGCCAAATCATTAAAATTCCAAGTTATGTGATGGATATGGGATTACTATGGTTAAATTCCAAATGCTGGTTAATTTTGGGCCTTAGGGATTAAAATTTCTGATGGAAATAAATTTGAGGACTATTTTTCCATTAAAAAGATCAATGACCAAAATTTCTGGTAAATTTTATATTAAAAACTTTTTTGGGTTCCTTTTATATTGAAAAATATTGCTTTTGGGTAATTTTATATTGAATACTTCTTTTGGGTGGACCGCATTGCTCAGTAAGTGTGTGTGTCGATGGATAATTTGATAAGCCAATGATTTTTTTCTGTGTTTCAGAATATAGTTAACCAACATGTTAACTAACAGACTACGATAAATTGGATCAGATTTTGTAGTTTTTTCTTCTGCAGTACCTCGTGTCTGTTTGTTTGTCCTTGTTTTTTTTTTTTTTTTTTTTTTTGGGTTTTAAATTACATTGCTTAGTGTTACTACAGGTAAATTGGGGAAATCTTTCAACTACATTGGTAAAAGGGAGTGCGCTTGTGTAGAGTTGAAATGGTAAGTAGATGTTGAGGTCTATTTTCTTCTTGAAAGTTACCCTTATACATACACACATACATATATATATATATATATATATTTTTTTTTTCCTGGTCCTTTTTGTGGCAATCCTCAGAGAAAACCAACTCTAGTAAGTCGGTTTGTTAGCCACCAATGTGATAGGAAGTGGAATGAAACTAATATAGGTAAGTTATTAATAGTTGTCATACGGCATATTTTACTGTCAGAGAATCAGAAGTTTGTGTTCTAAACCGGATTGTGACTGATCTAGACATTTTGGTAGAGATTCTCAACTATTTTAGCTTACCATCTTTCTACATAACATTAATGTGTTTCAATACCCTTTGTTTTGTATTTGATCTATGATTCATTGTTTTCTTAAATGAAGCAAAATCTACGAGAAACACCCGGTATCAATTGCAAAATGAAGATGAATCCAGATAGAATCAGCAATTTGCCAGACAATATTATAGAAGGAATTTTGTCGCATTTACCGATAAGCGATGCAGTGAGGACAAGTCTCTTGTCAAGCAAATGGAGGTACAAATGGGCTACGGTTCCTTATCTTGTATTTGATGATCGGTTTTATCTATTTTCTTCTCGAAATAAAGCCGCTATCAACAGTAAGATTGTGAGTATCGTCGATCGTGTTCTCTTACTTCACTTGGGTCCTATACAGAAGTTTGAGCTTTCTCATAGAGAATTTTTAGCTGTCAGTGACATAGATCGGTGGATTCTTCATCTTTCACGAAGCTCTATCGAGAGCATTGTTCTTGAAATTTGCAAGGGTGAAGCTTATAGGATGCCTTCTTGTTTGTTTTCGTGCCAAAGTTTGACTAATTTGGAGTTAAGCAATTGTTCACTCAAACCTCCGTCGGGATTTAAAGGTTTTAGGAAATTGAAGAAACTCGATCTTCAGTATGTAACCTTCGATCAAGATGTCTTTGAAAATCTGATTTCTAGCTGCCCAGACCTCGAACGGCTGTATTTAAGGGACATTGAAGGTCTTTCCCGTATCAAAGTTAATGTGCCAAAGCTACAAGTCTTTATTTTTGAAGGCTCTATTGAGGATATTAGTTTCGAAAATACCTTCAATCTAGCAGAGGTTGTCTTTTCTTATTCTGAGAATGTCAAGAATTCCCAAAGCCAAGCGCTCGACAACTCTAGCAATCTGCTCAAATTTTTTGTAAATCTATCCAACATTGAGATGCTTCAGCTTAATGATTATTCGTTAAAGGTAATAGTCAACTTATGTTTCGTTTCAATTCAGTAGGATTGAGCATTACGATACTGGTTGAAGTCGATTAAGTATATTCAGCTTGGCATGATATTTTTTGCATTTTTCTATTCCTTTTTGATCCAGTATCTGGCTGTTGGCATTGGGCCCCATAAGCTGCCTCAACCGTGCGTAAAGCTGTATAATCTCATCATGCACATAAATTTGAACAACTTTGAAGAATCTTTAACATCTCTTTCCCTCTTAAGTTCTACCCCAAATCTAGAAGAAATAGAAATCACGGTGAGTTTTTCCTTTATTGCTCATTGATATTTGCACATATATTCGTAATTTGATAATTGAACTTTTCTAGCTACAAACTGCATGTAGGTCTGTCCTGAGGAACAAACTGTTGATGGAATAGATACCAACTTTTGGCAAGATGGCTGCTGGAATTGCTCGTTTGACAAACTGCGATTTGTTATGATAACTGGTATCACTGGAGCCAAACCTGAATTGGATTTCATGAAGTTCTTGATGTCAAATTCACCAGTGCTTGAGAGGATGGAAGTTACACCTGCCTCTACGAGTGTTCGATGGGAGTTGGTAACGAAATTGTTGAGCTTTAGGCGTGCTTCAAACCGAGCAGAGATCATTTACATGGATCCATGACTTGCATGTCCTTTTCTGATAGCATCTGCTTAAGCTAATTATATCTTCTTCTGCTTAAGCTAATTATATCTTCTCCGTCCATCGCGCTCTCTTCGACTCTTATTCACTCTATCTATGTGCTAAAACTCGTGTCTTCATCGTTGTGGATAGTGATTTTCTAGGTTTGGTCTACTCCTTAAGAAGAAGGGGGGGAAAAAAAAAAAAAACCAGCCAATCTAGTAAGTTAGTTTGTTAGAATTTTTAGCTTTGATTTTTGGAAATTTTTAAATATTGGTCTGACTTAATTACCGTACTTTTCGAGTATGGTTTCTAAAAACCAACCTTGAAATTGGTTAGCATTTTTCTGTTTATAGTCCGAGAAAATAGCTAAAGTTCTCATCTTATGGCTCTGTATTTTCCTCCAAATGCGGGATGTATTTTCATCATCATCTTCAAATAAAGTATTTTCTACTGTATCACCATGAATAGCACATACCTACCCTGGTCGTGTGGGTTGGAACTCACCTGACAAGGAATTTCGCTATCTTAGGACCGTTATAGTTACAGCTGCTGTTCATAGGGGCTTATGTCGTTGGCTCCCCTGTCATCAGATCACAAACTCCTTGACCTTTCGGCACTGGATAGGTGTTAGCCCTCTTACAAGGTCTTACGACTTTGCAGAAATGTGTTTTGGTAATCAGTTGTCCGGACTTGGTCACTGCTACCCCCTGCACCAGAAGGAACTAGTTTAGGCCATCCTTTTATGAGCAAAGAAAAATTAGAGAGGCATTACGAAATCCTACATATTCTGTTTCACACAAGAAGCTCTACTTTTGAAAAATTGCCCATTTGGTTGTTCCTGCTACAGAAAAAATATAATGGTTAACCATGGAAGACCTAAGCTGGACAAGCTTTAACGCACTTATGCTTTTTCATCTTCTATGAACAAATTTGTAGTAAAACACTAAAGATGAAACTTATAATCCTACATATTTCAAAGGTGGTTCAAAATAATGTAGAGGCTGCTTGAAAATGTTGTGAAAAAAAAAAAAAAAAAAAAAAAACGTATGACAATCATTTTTCACTATTTAAAGCAAAGGTTTGGATTGGAATTTTCCAAAGCAAAGGTTTGGATTGGAATTTTCCAAACCAAATTCAAAGTTTTACTTTTTTGAAATTCACACGATATTAATTTTTCTTTCTCTAAAGAGCACTGCTACTTAGCATGAATTGTGAATTTCACAATAACTGATGTGAAATTCATACAGCAATTGACAAGTAACTTTAGTCATGTGTGCCAAAAACTTTGGCCACCATAGCATCGACGATGACGATGGTAAGAATAGTATTATTTAGCACAATATTAATTTTTCTTTCTCTAAAGAGTAGTGCTATTTAGCATGAATCGTGAACTTCACGATGATTGATGTGGAATTCATACATCAGTCCACATGTAACTTTAGCCACATGGGCCAAAAACTTTGGCTACCATAACAGCAACGATGATGATGGTAAGAATAGTGTTATTTTAGCACAATATTAATTTCTTTCTTTAACGAGCAGTGCTATTTAGCACAAATCGCAAACTTCACAATAATTGATGTGGAATTCATATAACAGTCCACATATAACTTTTGTCATGTGTGTCAAAAACTTTGGCCACCATACCAGCAACGAAGATGATGGTAAGAACACTGCAGTTTAGGACGATATTAGTTTTTCTTTCTCTAAAGAGCAGTGCTATTTAGCACGAATCGTATTTCATGACGATTGATGTGCAATTCACACAGCAGTCCACAAGTAACTTTTGCCATGAGTACCAAAAACTTTGACCACCATAACAGCAACGACGACGATGGTAAGAACAATACTATTTAGCACGAATCGTGAACTTCACAATAATTGATGTGGAATTCATACAGCAGTCCACATGTAATGGTTGCCATGTGTGCCAAAAACTTTGGCCACCATACCCGCAATGACGACGATGGTAAGAACAACGGCGCTTTCACCAGAATAACCAAGCCCAACTCCCTAATCTAAACCTTCCTGGTCAACGTACATAAGCCCAAATCAAACTTTCTGAATTATAGCAAAATCCACAAGAAAATTCCTTACGGTAGGAACACTTCAACTCTAATTCTCTATCAAAACCTTTCTCAACCTACGAGCCCAAATAAAACTTTCCAATTCTAATAAAACCCACATGAAAATTGATCACAAAAAAGGAAAATCAAAGAGTCTATCAAAGATATTCAATCAAACTCATTTTCACTCTTTTACTTGACCTCGAGCGATAAAAATAAAAATCCTGAGAACGCCGGAGATGTAGAGAGCGAAGAGGAACAATGTGCTCCTTGTGCTTCTTTGATATCTGGTTTTTCCAGAGAGAAAAAATGTAGTGTTTAGAGAGAGAGAGAGAGAGAGGGAATGGAGGTAAACTTTTTTGTTACAAAGAATGGGTGAACTTAAAGTTTGAGAAGGATGAATTTTCTTTAAAAAAAAAAACAAAGAAAGAAAGAAAAAAAAAAATGACATGACATTGCCTGAGGCTAGAAACACTCAATCGGAAAGAAGTACGATAGAGTTTGGACACGAAAACGTCACCGATCATGAAAATGTCACCAAATTTGGAGTTCATAGATCAACATAAGCCTGTCTATTCTGGTGTCCATAATCATATACATAAACAGAAGCTAAAAAACTCTCGTATTCCCTCTAATGCAATCTTGTTGACGATAATATGTCAAAACAAGGACAGGACATTACACTCAAATAATGAGAAAGTAAAGTGTCAAGAATTTGAATCCCCATTCCCAAATTAATAATAATAATAATAAAAAGTTTCCTATTTTCATTTCTAACATAAAAGAAATAAAGATGATAATATAAGAAATTTATGTAAACATAACCTGTATTTTTAGATTTTGCCAAAAAATAATAATAATAATAATAATCACAACAACAATTTTGGACCTCATCAAATATTTGTTGGGAAATCTCAAGTGTGTATCAGACTCATACTCTAGACAGGTCAATGTTTAATTTCAATTAATATAATGACAAAATTACCCTTAAAGAAAAGTTCCACAAATAATTAAAAAAACAAAATAACATTTTTTATAGCAAAAAATGTCATTAGAATTGACCAACTCAGACCATGCATTTGAAACATTTTATCCTAACATATATTTGATGAGATCCAAAATAATTCGTAAACTTTTTACTAATGATCAAAGAACAATACAATAGAAAAACAGCTACACAACTACATTTAAAAGGAACATAGAAACAACATACGCCTTAATACACGTCTTTTTGCAACCAATACAATAATGCATAGGTTCATTCATCAAAAGAATCACAAATTATGCAGGTCGCGCGTCGGCCTTAATTGATCTCGAGTGTTACCAAACTAAACATTTTATTTTTCTTACATAATATGATACCGTTATTCAGAAATCTAGACTAATATATGCAACACATTATTATCCAAGAAAATTCTAACTAAACAAACCTAAAAGAAGCCTAATCTTGTATGGAACAGGTTTCCAAGTTTGGTAATACAACGTTGGACGCTTTCCTCGACACGCCTAACTTCATCCCAACAGAAACCAAGGTCTCCAGTGACCTTGCACTATTTGCAAGGAGGTCCTCATCAATGTCAATGGAGTCCTGCATGACAAGCCAGATAAGACTTTAGAGTATGAGGCACTAGTTCTTTTACTTGAAATGCCGTTACATCGATTGCTGATTAAATATGTGCTTGGAAAAGTATCCGATGTAATAATATCTTCAAAAATGTGCAAACGTCTTCGGTCCAAAGAGAGAGTACATTATTAACACGACAGTTTTTTTCCCCCTTCCCTCATTTTTTGTATAAACATACTAAAATTAGATATAAGATAAGATCGGAATATCTGAATCATCAATTTTTTAAAAATGGCCGGTTAATTTTTTTTCCCCTTATCTTCTCATAGAAAATAAATATAGAGACATGATATTTCTTTCTAGTAACGAAAGAATAGACAAAGCCCATGAACAATAACGGATGTATTACCCGAATAATTCAGATTAAGGTTCCGCAAGTGAAGGGGATGTTACTTTTAAATTAAGAGGAAAAATAAATTGGATCATGATCAGTTTCAGCAAATTATACTTGTGGACTAACCTTTTCAAAAACACAAATTACAGTGCTTCCACCAAATGAGAAATATCCAAACTGCATAACCATGTAATGACTGTTAGCCAAGATAGTAGATGCAGGAAAATATATATATATATTTATATATATAAATACACATATAAGAGAAATTACAGTAAATGATTTATAAATTTTAACCTGTTCTCCCTTCTTCACATGGTCACCCTCCTTCCTTAAAAAGGTGATGCTGCCAACCATAGTTGCTCCAATTGCTACAAATGCGACCTGCAGAACAATAAGTTCAAACTTTTCAGATATGATGCTTTCGTTTGGAGAGAGCGAACCATCTGTTTGCCAACAAATGTAAGTTCCAATTCCGACAGGATTAAGAAGAAAGGACCAAGACAAAATTAAACAACAAATTAATACCTTATCCACAGCCACACACACACAAAAGGATACAAACATAAAACAACAATTTAATACCTTATCCACAGCCACACACACAAAAGAATATAAACATACTCCTGGATGAAATTTCAAGTTAATAACTTTGTCTCATGCATTTCATAAATCGAGAGGAAATTCTTGTTTATACGCAGAATATAATACAAAACCAAATGTTATGATGTGAAGTAAGTTGAATAAATAGACAAATAAAACCATTTTTCCGGAATAAAGATTCTTTAGACACTAACTTCTTCAAGTTGACAGCATTCAAGAAGAAAGAAGGCCACTGCCACTAGCAACATTATTCTGATGTCGCACCAATATAGTTTGCCACTTAAGATGCGTAGATTGGGTTAAAGTTTGTTTCAGCAAGGTAAAAAAGGTACTAAAACGGCGTGAAGAGGATTTCTACATGTTATCTTCATGTTAAGATAAACGAACATGAGATAATGATTCCACTGACTAACCTTTCCAAAATGTTCAGTTGAAATGATTGCTACAACTCGCTTATTCTCCGTGAAAACATTACAATACTCGCTATTCACCGCAATGGGGTTAACCTTGGCAGAGAAGGGCGGAAAGAAAACGGAAAACAGTAAAATATTAGGAAAATCATAATTCCAAAAAAATTGAGTAAAATATCAACAAACAAATTCAGGTTTTCTTCCACTTACTGTGTATAAACACCCAGGTATATCAACAAATTTCTCAATGGCTCCAGAAACAGGCGAATGAAAACGATGATAATCCTGAAGCAATAATAGGCATCCAATTTTAGATGAGAGATGAAATTGTGTAAAAGCAAAAACTAGGTTTCACAAGTAGTGGAATGGTGATATCAACATGAATACCTGTGGCGCCAAACGGAATATCACTAACGATCCATCAACAAAAGCTCTGGAGCATACTTCTTGTCCGAGAAGGCCTTTTACTGAAAATTTTCGACCCTAGGGTTGTATGACCCGGAGAACAGCCATATTTAGGAATTAAAATTTACACAAAAAATTATAAAGCAAAGATTAGGAAATATGGCCTAACATGATTCTATCATGTCAGATTTGCGAGTTATATTGATAAACATGTCTTGTCAGTTGTCACTACTTTGCTTCTGTTTGTTTCACCTAGAAAAATATATATGCAGCTCTCCACTAAATTTGAAGATAAGATCTTCATTTGCCTTTTGTTTCTCTCCTTTTCCCCTCCTCTTTTCTACTTATTCTAGGTTTAAAGCGAACCTAAGGTGAGAAGGTTAAAAAGGCTAAAGGAGGGGAAATGTTTTCTATTTTCAAGAGAGAAACAGAAAGACGATAGGGTAGGATGAAAAAGAGAGATTCTAATGAGGGAAACAGATCTAATGTAAAATATTTGGATTTATTGTATGGAGATAAAAAGGAGAAGAAAAGTCATTATGAGCTTGACGTTATTCAATCCAACATTCTCGCTTCCATTGTTTCAATTCAGATGCATTGTCCAACTTGTTTAACGTGCCCATGCAAAATTAAGTGTAAATAGTGACAATATAATCTCAAGCAAAAACAAAAAAAAAAAAGGACAATATAGTCAATCACAAATTTCCAATCCCTTTTCACCTTAAAATAAGCTGCACTTTCTGTTAGACAAGAGAAGCACCAGATAATAAAGGTATCACTGCAAATAGTGATGTTCCATACACAAGCGTAAATACCTTGATCCAAAATCTTAGACTATCATCTGCAGTTTTAAATGCCATCAGACGGCAATCTGCAGCACATACAGCAACATCATCACGTTCCACACAGGCAATTGGTCTTGCGCCAGGCTTTAACTCTCTCACAAAAAATTCATTAAATGTCTGCACAAGAAATTGTCAAAAACTTAAATTTTGAAAAACGTGCAGCTTTTACAACTAAAAGATTTCAATGACAACTGAAAGGAAGAAATATATTCTAACCCTTCTCAGAAGCTAAAAAGGAAATAAGAGCAATGAGACACTGGCTTATTTTCTTTCACCGTTAGCAAATTAAGATTTTCTGGATACCTTAAAAAGGTTTTTGCAGGTGGAAGATGATATGAAAGAAATTAAAACACTACGCACGGAATCTGTTAATTGTTACAAAATACTCGACCATTTCTAGAACGCTAGTGAAAAAAAAAAAAAAAATCATAAAACTCAAAAATCTAGAATAGCTTGCTAAATCCTCTTATGGTATAGAAAGAAATGAATAAACTAATCCTCATATCTGCAGGTCTAAAAGTTGCAGGAAAAACCGCAGAAATGATTGATTGAAATAAAGATGTAAAACTTATTTCCTTTAGATTAAGGGACAGCATACTAGCATATTTCAAGCACACTTCGTTGAAGGAATAATATTCAAAGGAATAAATTGATATTAGATTAGCTGACCTTGTAATGTTCCAAAGGGTACTTGGCTTCAGCCAAATTGATTTGACCCTACAACAAGATGGTTAAACTACATCATTCGTATGACGGTGTGCCATAACGGGTGAAAAATATACTTTCAAAAAGGAGAGTTTAGAAAAAAATAAATAAATAAATAAATGAATCATCACTCATCCCCCTTAATTAATTGATTAACTATCAAAGTAAACAAATTCATTTCAACATGAAAGGGAAATGGGAAAATAAATGACACAAGTGTCAGAAATTTTAAAAGATTTAGAGAAAAAAAGAGAATGGCGAGCTTTCCATAAATCCCCATGTGTTGACAATCACATCTAATATTAACAACAAATAAACAACCTTACAATATCCAAGAACAAATATCTAACCAAAAACGAAATTATCAATTTTGTTCATCGAAAAAAGACACTCAACTCAGCTATGCCTTCTCCCAGAGTCAATGAGTCAAGTCATAGGATGAGTGATCTTAAGTTGAGATGTTAAGTCAAACAATTCAGCAAAGCTTGAATCAAAATTAACAATAAATTATTGGAGACGGTACAAGTCAAGATGCAACCTCATGTATATCTTTTTGATAGTTTTCGTGTGTCTATGTCCTTGTCAGATTTTATTATAACATACACTGTACAGTTCGGATTTACTCAGCATTTTCTTTCTTCATCCATGTCTCTTTTTAGAAAAATATTATCATTCTACGTGCTTCGTCTCTGTGTGGTCAAGCTTCATACAGACTATACATGTTCAAAAGCTTTAGTTTACGGTAAAATCGAATAAAGGTGACACGAACAGTTATAAAAAGGTGAATTCAGGATAATGCAATCTCTTTATTTCATTCAACAGGAAACATTATCATGCCTTGTAAGACTCGACAAACTTTGGAATGTCTTTAGCAGATTCCACTGAATCCATTTTCCTCCCTTGCTTTTCGGAAACGCTCTGCAAGAGCTCTTTTGCCCCTGCAATTATATGGTTTATCAAAGTAAACAGAAGAGATCTTCAACAATATAAGGAAACATGTCAGAGGAAGACCAAAAATGGATATAAAAGAAATAAAAAACAACAAAAATCAAAATTATTTCCATACAAAAGTTGATAATCCAATCAAGCAAGAACCTGATGCATTTGACCAAACTGTCTGCTTTTTTTTGAATTTAAGTTGAAAGTAAAAAGTAGAATGAAACCCAATCGAGCTAAAGAATTTTACAGTCAGACCTTTTCACTTCAAACTAATGGAATACCTTGTTGGAGGCTAGAATTTTTAAAATGCCCCAGTAAAAACATTTTCAGCCCCTAAAATATGCATAAAATGACGTTTTTACCCTCCAAAATTCGAAGGCAAGTTCGATTATTATCAAATGACTTTTTTTTTATTTTTATATTTTATATTTTGCTTTGCTTATTTATTTTTGGAGCGGTTCATTTGCATTTTTTGGTTGAAATTCTCAAGCCTGACATGCTTTTTCTTTAATATATATATAATTTGTCAAGCCTTTCATTTGCTCTATTTCTTTTTCCTTTTCAGTTTATTTCTTAAACACTTCAGATCCTATATTCAACTAAAAACCCTCACATGCATCCACTAAATTAGGAGAAAAGAGTTTCCAACCCGACAACTAAATATAATAACCATACCAAAAAACACCACATTGGGGAAGTAGTTGAGGTGGCTTCACATTGGCTTTTTTTTTTTTTTTTTTTTTTTTCCTCGTCTTTTTTAATTTGGTCTCTCCCAATCAATTTGTTCTTATATACATTGGAAAATCTAGAAGCAAATAGGATGCAAACACTCCCTCTCTTCAACTTCACCGTCGTCAATGTTTCTAAATAGTTATAGATTCCACCTAGTGTTTGATATTGTAAAGGGGATAAAAATAAAAAAATAAAAAAAAATAAAAAGGCATTCATTTCGTTGTTTTTCAACTTCAGTAAGGCCGATATTTATACAGAGTAAAATATTCCAACAATTGTTGAAACCTCAAATGAAAAAAGGGGCACAAACAATTTTTTCAGTCGTGTGATTGAGTGAAAGTTTAATTTAATCAGTAGAGCAATATTTCTTAAAGTAAATCCATTTTGTGAGAGAGAGAGAGAGAGAGAGAGAGAGAGAGAGATGCACATAAAGCATCCTTCCATGCACCTTTCACAAGCCATTCCTAGATATCAACATGAATAAACACATACCTTTATCCATGAGCCCAAGCCCTATCTTCGACTGGTAAATGGCTCTCATTGACAAAACTATTTTTCCATCAATTACTTCTTCAACAAGCCCCTTTGTCCTCCGATCAAATACCTAAGCAATGAAATGTTAACTTGAAGATAAAGCTATCAAAAGGTATGTCACTTCGGCCCTTTGCTATTATAACAGATCTCAAAGAGTAGCATATATAACAATAATGAGTGATGATTTCCCATTATAATAACCTCATAACAGCGTTGCATTCTGCAAGTAAAAATGGGCGCCGCAAAGAAAACCAAAATTTTACAGGCTACTATTGAAGCTTGAAATCCATTTCAGTAAATTACAATGCAAATTTCTTTGAACAAAAAAAATCAAGTAATGTCAAGAAAATTTTACCATGAAATTATACTCGTAATTTCAATAATCTTTATTAATGTGAAACAAATAGCCAGTACCATTATGACAAACAAGTTCACTTGTTAAAATGATAACACCACATAGTTTGTTTGGCACGTAAAATAAATAAAAACCAGCCAAAGAAACAACTTATAAAGCTGAGCAGATTGAAACAAAAAGGCGAACCTGAACGTACATACCAAAATGTGGGAAGCACTTGAGCCAGATTTTAAACCAACATCGTAGGATGAAAAATGGGCCCACTCACTCAGTTTGAAAATCCACCTGCAGTTGTAGAATTCAATTGTAGTTGCAGTCATAACGATCATATTGAAAGCAACTATATGTTCTCCTTTCCTCGTGTCACAACATTTCTCACCCATTTGAAGCCTGTGTATCAGTTAAAAATCCTCCTGTCATAACCTGGTTTCCAGTTCCTTCATCAAAACACAAGGTTAAATGAATAACGTTGTTGAGATTATCAGAAACTTCAAGAGTTTCACCACAAACAGGACAGCACGTCATTATTGGTTCCCTGCAATACAAGAATCACGCACGAGTGGAGAATCTACCGTCAGGAAAATGGCAAAGTTTCCTAATAAAAGGTTAAAGATCAAGATAAATACAAGATTACTTAAATAAATATGTAACCAAATAAATAAATAACCCAATATAATACCAATACCCTCGCCCTCTATGCCAAAAATAAATTTGGAACTCATATCGTGATCGATCAATTGCTCAGTTCTTAAAATGAAGAATCCATGGAGACATGTTACGTAACACTAGAAGAAAGAAAAGCAAGAGAAGAGATTGAACTAGATCACGCATCAAACATGGTTTAATATTTGTCACAAAAAAAAAAAAAATGCAATGACACCAATATTAGGCAGCAACAACAAAAAAGTAAAGACAGCAAGGTGTGCATACATACACCAACTGCATGACTAGATATGCACGCATACGTCCTATCCATCAAAAATAAGTGAAATCGCACATTTTCCACCCATTAAGTGCCTAGTCTCATATGTCTCCCTTGTATGGTAATTAAATCTGTTGGTTCTAAAATTTATAGGAATGATTACTTCTCTTGTTGAACGGCAAGAAGGGCAGCCAACTCATCCATGCTAACCACACCATCCCCATTCTTGTCAGCGGCTTTAAACAGTTCCTCTTTCTAGTTAGAAAGGAAAATGCATTAGTCTGAGAATCTTAGACAAAAAAGAAGAATACACACAGAAAATGGAAGTGAGAAAGGGAAAAAAATAAAGGTAATAAGGCAGCATTTGGAATATTTGAACCATATAGTAATATATATCAATTGATTGAAACTATTCAAAAATGAGAACTTAGTTTTAAAATTAAAGCTGTCAACTGTTTGAACAATAAAATGGTAAGAAATCAACAATTAAATTCTAAATCCAATAGCACCAATCTTTTGTTTTTAATTGGATTAAGGTCTGTCATTTCTTATGCTACAAGGTGGGGAAAAACCATTACTACTATTTTTTACATAAAAGTAATAATGTAATTTCAACTTCACTGATGCAAAGATTTGAAGGTAAACATAAGAGCCTTTTTCTTTTTGCTAATCAAGTGAATATAATAACTTGAATTCACACCTTTTCTTCTGCCAATTGATTCCCAAAAGCATTAATCAAGTCAGAAAATTCAGAGAATGAGAGCGTGCCATCTTGATTGTAGTCCTGTACAAAGTATGAATGCTCAAGTTATCAATGTTTAAGATTTAACACGTGAGGATGAGAAAATTCTACGGTATTATAATAAATTCTTTTTTTAATTTTTTCTCCAGGAACAGGAATGGCATCAAAAAAAAAAAAAAAGGATATAAAGAAAGGGGGACCAAACAAGAGACACATTATTAAACAAAAAGAATATTTTTACGATTTCCAACGTCCTTCAAGAAGGGAAATACTTAAACTCCTTGGACTAGACTCAAAAGCACCGAAGTAAACACCGAAAAACGAATCCAGTCCCATAAAATTCTTCATACTGTCACTTGGAGATGTGAGGATATCTTTCCATCATATTTGAAAATGGACATAAATGGGAATGCTAGCTAAGACGGATTGGACGAGTGTCAACCTATCTTCCCCAGGAAGGAAAGCCTTTTTCCATAAATCTAACTTTTGGAAACTTTATGGATCACCAGGTTCTGAAACTCCAAAGAAAGTGGATTGCCACCCAAAGGAATTCCAAGATACTTCATTGGCCAATTCCCATCTCACACCCCAATGAAGAGGCAATTCGAAGAATCACATTTTTCTCCATGTTGATCCCTACTACAGTGCTTTTTTCCATGTAGATTTCTATCCCTGACTACCTATTGAAAAACTTTAGAATGAACTTACATTCCTAATATTCTGCAAGGCATGACCAAGAAAAAAACAAAGTATTGTCTGCAAATTGTAGATGAGAGACAGGGACCTCCTCCCTTCCAACCTTAAGCCCATCAACAACTCCTAAGTTCACCGCCTTGTCCATCAGCCGACTCACACAGCAGCAAGAATGGTGAACAAAAAAGGGGACAACCTTTCAGAAACACTTTTTTTTTTCTTTCTTTTGTGTTAAACTTATTTCATTTTTAGGATAACATTTTTAAATATACAAATAGTTTTCTGCTAACATGAATGCTGACACCTAAGAGAGTTAAATAATGAGGATTAACCAAATTTTCCTCCAGAGACAATTTAGGAAATAATAAAGAAAAGTACAGGTAAAGATCCAACAGAAAACAGTCAGAACATACCACTATAGATAAGATCCGTCTTGCAAAACTTTTTTCCGTTTCGACTGGATCCTGTTAATTTTTTCAAATAAGTCACAAACCCTAACCACACAATAAGTTAACAAATAACATGATTTGCAACTTATCTTGCACCTCAACAGAGCACGAAATATAGATCTTGCCGACCACTGAAGTTGATGATGATGGATCTAACAGGTCGAGGATTTCAGAGTGAGAATTCGTAACCTGCAACATTATATCGATAAATAGGTAACATGAAATATTAGGCAACACTAGTAACTTGAGACATGAAAATAACAACAGTGCGTATCAATTAATAAAATAACAATTTATTACTCTTGAGACACTGCCTAGAGATGCAAGCTGGATGTCACCAACTGCAAAGGAAACAATAAGGCCCAGACTTAAAAGCACAAAAGTACTTGCAATTTTGAAAAGTGGTTCCTTTTGGTAGATTTTATATGCGTTGCACTGTATTTTTCCGATGGTAATTGAATTACATATGCACACATTCCCCAGACATCATCAATTTCATTGACCTTAAAAGTAGAATCTCAATGGAGCCATGCACAGTAAATTAAAGGAAAATATTAATGCTAAATTGATGCAGAAAACAACAAATTCAAATACCATTCCATCACAAACTGTTGGAATATGTTACTCACCTGAGTTAGGAATTCAAGAAGATTAATCTCACAATATCCTATTAGGTTGTTGCTGGACACTTTATTGGTCTGCATGATACAGAACTTTTCATTAAGTAAAACAGTTTCAGGACAACTACAGAAATGATAAAGCTGTAATTCATTTTCAACTCCAATATAAATTTGAAAAGAGGAAAATCAATGTACTAAGCTTGAAAGATGAGAGTCATGGAGAAAAGAAAGGATTCCCTCCAAGTACATGAAAATTAGAGATATAGACTAGTGCTTGAGTTTTTTCGTTGTCCATGGCTAAAGAAAAGCCCAAAACTGAACTGGGTGGAGGTTTGAGTGGTGGAACATCTTGAAACTTGTCTTTTTCTGACCATGAAACTGAATATATAGCCCTTAAAGAACTGTTCAATAAACTCTCACTCTAGTCAGACCACAAAACTCTCAACAAATAAGTACCCCTTTTTTATTTTAATTATTGATAATAAGAACATATACATGGAAAGCATGACCTAATAAAATACCTGACACTTGCAGCAGCCGCAACCTAAAAAACTACTGATAATGGACCACTTCACATGTCATAAGACAAACATCCATCGTTAGTGTTGACTCAAAAGTTGTTGGACAATGACGCTAACACCCCAACCCTTTTACCAGACAGTATCAGCTTTCTTTTTCTCCATTATATTGGTATAAGTTGCAAGAGCATTAAAATGCAACAAAGTGAGATCTTGAGGTTAAGGGCTCCTTGTTCTCTTTTATTACCAATTTTTTGTTAAATAAAAATTCAGTTTCTTATGTTAAAAAACAAAAACAAAAAACAAAAAACAAAAAACAAAACAAAAACAAAAACAAAAAAACAAAAACAAAACAATAAAACAACAACAACATAGTGAGATCCGTGGTAGCATCCAGTTGCATACCTCGAACACAGATATCCTTGCGACATGTGGTCCATCTTTTTCCAGTAGAAGTTTTTTCTCCTGATAAGGAAAACAGAGTTGCACATGTATTCATATCTAGAGTGTATTTTGTACACCAAGAAAGAAATAAGCAGAGAAAATGAACCAATTTGGAAGAGAATTTAACATCCTTAAGGCACATCAAAATATATTTCCCTTCCTTTTAACAAGAAACAAAAAGTTTATAAGAAGTAAGTATTCCGATTCAAAGAAAAATCAAAGAAAAGATACATCTTGAATTCTTTAGCTGGGTATGCTGATAAAGCAGCACAGAACTAAATCATATTTAAGAATTAAAGGGTGTCTGCTTCATGCAAGACTACTTATCAGAGAAGTAAAACTCCCAGACTGCAGCTTCACTTGTAGCAGACATTTCCAAATATTGATACTCTACAAGTTAAATACGACTACCAAATGGGATGAGTGAGTGAGAGAGAGAGAGAGATAAGCCAAAAAAAAAGAAGAAGAAGAAGAAGAAGAAGCCTACCAAACCAGAGTGAATGTGAACAGTCATGCATCAACAGACACCAAAACTTCCAAGAACAAAAGCAAGAGGCACCAGAAATCCAAATTCCGGAAAAGTTATGTTTGATCTTTTCTTTTTCTTTCAATAACTTAACTTCTTTGGAACATGAACTAAAATCCTTATTTTTAGTTCCAAAACCAGAATTATTTAAGATGAAAAACAAATTTTACTCATGGAAACATGTACACAATATATAGCTAAGTTTCTACCCAGTACATCGACACAATTAAAAGATAGATAAAAAAATAAAAAAATAACAAATGACAAGTTGCTTGCCACGAGGAGAAATGGTGAAGAGTACTCACAGAATTCCAGATTGGCTTCTCCGTACTGCATCAACCAAAAAAAGAAGAAAGGTGAATCATACTAAATTTAACTGCAATTTAAGAAAGTACTTATCCAAACAAAAAACTGTTTAAACTTGAAAAACATAACTTTTCCTTTTACAAGAAACAAAAACTAGGTAGGGTCTAGTCTTCCGGATACTATGCGGAGTCTTTACACGAACAGGACTAACAGGCAATAACGAAAATGACCAGTTGCTCAAAAAAACTACTTTTCTAAGATGCCCATTCTACAAACTAAATTATGCAAATGTCTCTAGTATGCTAAATCAAAACAGAGCAAGCAAAATTTTTTAAACACCAGCTGTTCAAAAGCAACTCACGCGACACAGAGTTATCATATTTTCATCGATGGATTGCGAATTCAAATTTTCATGACAGAAAATGCCGTAGAAAGAAGTTTGAAAGGTGACTTTAAAACAGAACTACGGAACCTTAGTAAAATAACTTCTCGGAATTTTTAATTAGCAAAATGACTTCGGAACAACCAAAGTTTTGTGAGACTGTCACATTGCCAAACTCCGAAAATAATTGGGCTTTATGTTTCCCTATCGTGTAATGTGCAAAACAATAATAATTAATTAATTAAAAAAATCGAATAGAACAAGGAACAAATAAGCAAAGGAGTATGGAAGAAGTTCTTTACTGATCAGAGATTTGGGTACGAAACGTTTGTTCTCCAAACGAAACGCACGCAAGCCACTTGTCCTTGAACTTCATCTCCGCCTACAACAAACCAAACATACAACCAATTACTCCAAATTTTCCACTCTTTTCACCACAAAAGTTTCACAAATTTCACATTCCGAGTAGGGAAAGAAAAAAAAAACTACAGAAAAAATAATTAAAAAAAAATTTTGAAGCGAGTAATTAAGGGCATACGTGAAGGAGAGTGAGGAGAGCGATGCCAGCGAAATCGTCTGCATCGAGAAGCTTCCTAATTGCGGAGGAACCAGGGCCGCTTCCACCGCGTTGACCATGGCGGAGATTATGAAGACGACGACGAACACTGTGTAGGTGAAGTCGGTCTTTAAGACGCGATGACAGGGACGAATCCCTCGATTCCGATGACGATTCCTTCGAGCTTTCATTTCCCATTCTCTCTCTAAACTGAGCTAAGCACTTGTTCGTTTTTGTCTTTCTCTCTCCTCTGTTACAGAGAAAAGGATGGAGAGGAAGAATATCCGATATATATTAATATACATATATATATATCACTGTCACAAAAGGTCGTTTTTTTCAATTTTTAGCTTTTTCGGAAGTGCGCGGAGCACTAGCAGTGTGTCTGGTAAGTAGAAAGGCCGAGGAATAATTATTCGGCTTCTTTTCATGGGTGTTTGGGTGATGAGTTTAAACTCATCACCATCAACTCAATTTTTATCTTTTTCTTCAAAAGTTTTTTGTCTTTTTTGAAAAAGTCAACCAAAATCATTATTTAAACTTATAAATCTTAACTCAAACTTACACACCAAACACCCCCTTGGGGGAGTTTGGTGTGTAAGTTTGAGTTGAAATTTTTAAGTTTCAATAGTAAATTTTTTTGAATTTTCAGAAAAGACAAAAAACTTTTTAGGAAAAAGACAAAAACTTTTTAAGAAAAAGACAAAAAAAAATTTGAAAATCTTAGTTTGAACTTATGGGCCAAACACCTTCATCTTTCAATCCGACAATTGAATTGAAAGCTCTGACTTGTCCATGTGGTGGAGAGAAATCGGGATACTTCCTCACGAGGGAAAAAATTAAAATAGTAATAATAATAATTGGATATTTCCTTCTATCTGTGAATGTCTTGCTTTGAAAAAAGACCGCCGGGAGTTTGCATTGCATAACGTTTGGCAATTTTTTTTTTTTAATCGGAAGACCTATCTAATCTCAAAAATTTTTATATAAAATTATTCTTCTCAAAATTTTTTTTATCATTCTCTCTTTCAAAAAAAATATATATCCGTATTTAAAAAATAATAATCCTACATTATTTTTAATATCATTTTTTCTCATTTTAAATAACATTTTATTTTTATTTTTTTGTTTTTTTTTTTATTTTTTATGCATCGAAACATCATCTACTTCTTAAAATAAAAAGATGTTCCTTAAGTTTTGATGTCATATCTAATCTTCAAAATTAAAAAATTTTTATAAAAAATATATTTCTCAATTTTTTTCATCATTATCACATTTTGAAACAGAAAAGCTCAAACTTATTTTCCCCTTTTTGAATGGGGTATCCATTTTCCGAAAACAAGAAAATTTTTGCAAAATAATGTTCTTCCCAACTTTTTTCATATTTCTTCTGATTTTGAAAAAAAAAAAAACTATTTCATTTTCAAATATACTTTATACATGAACAATGTTAGGGAACATTAGTGATGTTAAACATCACTCACTAATAGAGGGTGGATCCCATAACATGAGACTCACATCTCTATTAGTGTAATGTTCAATATCACTTATGCTATAAAGTATTTTTCTTTGTATAGTATCATTTTGGAAAAAGAAAATAAATATTTTTGAAATCTTCTCAAATGCACTATTCTTAAGAACATTTCTTCTCATTTAAAACAACTTTTTGTTTTCGAGAAAGAAATTTTTTTACATATCCAAATAACATCTTATTCTCAAAATGAAAATTTTTTCTTTTTTGAAAATGGACATGAGGTTTTCTCAACATCTTATTCTTGCTCTGTTTGGATTGCCTGTCCATTTTTAAAAGGGAAAATTTTCTTGTTTTAAGTGATAACTCCTCCGTTTGGATCACATGACCATTTTTGAAAAGGGTATTTGGTGAATAAGTTGAGTTTGAGTTAAGTTGACTTTTTAAAAAGTAGTTGTAAATTTTGTTGACTTTTCAGGGAAAAAAAATTGAGATAAAAAAGTACAGTTTAGTTGGAGTGAAACTTATCTACTAAACACCCTCGAAAAGGAAAATTTTCTTGTTGTAAATGCGAAAACCTTTTCATTTTTTGAATGTGTAAAAATTTTTTTTTTTAAAATAAAAAATTGTTTGTAATGAGAAAAAATGGAATTAGAAATAGTGTATTGGGAGAAGATTTTAAAAAGATTCTTTTTCTTTTTCCAAAAGGATATTATACAAAATTTCCTTTCGTAAGCTCCACACTTCTCCCTGATTTAGGACCCATTTGGGAAGATTTGCAAGATCAGGTTTGTTTGGTGAATGAGTTTGAGTTGAAATTTTTAAGTTTTAATAGTAAATTTTTTTGAATTTTCAGAAAAGACAAAAAACTTTTTGGGAAAAAGACAAAAACTTTTTAGGAAAAAGACAAAAAAAAGTTTGAAAATGTTGGTTTGAACTTGTGAACCAAACAAGCTAATAATTTTGAATAATATATAAGATGTAGTTTTGAAAATGTGCGTTTGGGAAACTGTTTGGAGTACAAATGTGTAAAATCATGGTTGCAGGTATAGTTTAATGATAATATCACATATGACTCCACCTGAAGGTGTAGAGTTCGAATCCCCCTCATCCTCAAGCTCAAAAGAAAAAGTGTAAAATCTTCGGAGAAAATATCTAGATAGATCTTATTTCGTTTATCTTAAAATTCTATGTAATTTAAAAATAATCATCTCAATTAGATTTGAAATAACAAAATTTTAAACTTTTAAATTTTGGGTTTACCATAGATATTTAAATATATAAATAGTAAAAAGTAGTTTTCACATAAAGAAAAATTAAAAAAAAATTAAAAATCATATATCAAATATGTCCTCAAATGGCCCATAGACTTGTGCAAATCAAAATAGTAATTTTCATATCAACCTAATCAATGTTAAAAAAATCTATGAATTTTCTAATATTTTTATATGGGAAAATAGTGTCTATGATACTTGAATACTGTTCTTTTAGGTCTAGTCTATGTTTATAACCACAGCACAATAACACACGATTTTTTTTTTTTTTTTTTTAATTTTCCACTGCCTTAGGACTTGTTTAGGGGAGCATTCCAAGCCATATTTCTCAAAAATTTTTCTTCTTTTTTTTCAACTAAAAATTATTTTTCACTATTTATATATTTAAATCTATCCAATCAACTTAAACTTTAAAAGTTCATGATTTTATTATTTTAAATCTAAATGATATGATTTTTTATTTTACATAAAATTTTGAAAAAAATGAAATAAGATCATATTGATATTTTCTTTCAGAACATAGATCAAGATTTTACACTTTTTCACATCCGATATATATTTTTTCTTAAGTAAATGCACATTTTCAAAATACAACTCATTTTCAATTAAAATATCTCAAACCCCACAATCAAACTATTTAAAAAACCCGATATCCAATTGTCACCCCCAAACAACCCCAAAAATCGACATTTCTGTTTTTCATTTCCTCATTCTCTCACTTTTTTTTTTTTTTTTTTTAATTTCCTTTTACTTTCTCATGCTCATCCCACCAGCAACGTCAACGGTGCTGGAGAAGGAGACTTGTCAACGATCTTGTTCCTCTTTGTCAACAAAGAAGAAAAGAATAAGAAAGGATGTTATAAATAATACTTTTCCTTTCTCATCCTAGTCAGGCAACCACATCACAGAAGAAAACTAGTCAAATGGCTTTCTCATACCCGTCTCACTTTCACTGGCGACGCCGCTGGAGAAGAAGACTCGCTGGTGTGAATGGTGCCGAACGCCCCCAAAATTCTGAATCGACCTCATCTTCGTCTTTTTTTTTTTTTTAAATTTTAAATCACATTAGATGGTAACCTTATTGAATTACCAAACTAAGCCTAACTCATTATTAAACTGTCACCCTAGACCCAATCTATTTAATCTAGAGCTGTAAATACGGATAGCCGGACTCAACTCGACTCATGCAGGCCCAAAGTGAAAGCACAAAAAGGAAGGCCCAACTTGGCCCTTTAGCCCTGCGGAACACGGTCGGGCCAGACATTATGACGATTTGTATGGATTCTTTGTATAAGAAATTGGGCTGTTAGCCCAATTTTTGCATATGATAAGGATTTTTGCGCTCCTTTAATTCTTGTTGGGAATACCCCCCTCCCCCTCCTTTTTTTTTTTTCCTTCAATTTTTTCGTTGACTTTTTCTTGACTTGATAGTGAATGATGAAAATATTCACAATCCGCGCTCAAATCCCTCGCGTTCTTGGTAATGGTGTGGCTGACTGTGTTTGTCTCTTCTCTTTTTGTCTTCGCTTCTCTCTCTCCTTCGTCTCTCATTCTCTCCCTCTATCTTCCTCCTGCGATTGTCTATGATGACGGCTCTTCGATGCTCTGCCGACGGTTCTCGACTGTCGGAGCGCGGTTGTCGATGCCGTTAGGGTAGGTGAGGAGTCATGATTAGCAATGCGATTTGGGCCGCGGCGATCGCCATCTCGTCGGCCGGCGAGCACTTCTCCCTTGGGGTTCTCGACAGCGACAATAGCCGGCAGTGCTTCTCCCTCGCTTTCTTGTCAATGGCGGCGGCTGACTATCTTTATCTCTTCGCTTCCCTCTCTCTTCCCTCTGTCTTTCTCTTCCTCTATCTTCCCCATGCGTACTATGAGTTGCATTATGTCCTACATATTGTTTAATGTGTTGAAAGATTTGAAGTCTTTTTAATTAATATAACAATTTTTGTGCATTAACTATCATTTCATTGTATATTGATAAATATATGGAACTGTAGGCTGCAAATATTATTGCTATAAAAAACTTTGGTTGCTAAAACTTTTGCTACCAAATATTTTTTGGTAGCTAAAATTTTACATATCCCTTTTATTACCAAATAACTTTTGGTCGCTAAAGCATTATGCTGCCAAAATCATGTTTTTTTTTTTTTTGCCACCATTTTTTTTTTTTGTAGAATTTCTCTTACCAAAATTTGATAGCAAAAGATTTCATTGTGATCGCGCAAAACTAATTATTACCGCTACCAAGTATTAGTCGCTAAATATTTGTGCCTGCTACCATGTTCTGCTATCACAGTTTGGTAGCAAAAAAAGAATTGGTTGCCAAAACATTCTACGACTGTCCTATTACGACCAAATGCCTATCAAAGATTTTTGGTTGTGGAAACCTTTGGTGACAAAAAATAGTGCATTCTGCTATCAAAAATTTGGTGCCAGTTCTTTTTACCTTTTAGTTAATATTGATAATTAAGGCCCAAAGATGCAGTTGCAAAGCAATTGATTGTAGTACAGATCGGGTGGTCATCTTCACAGGGAGACAACAACAAAAACATATAAAGTTAGTGAAAATGAATGCTAAAAAGGCAAGGAAATAAAATAACACAAAGATTAAATATATTTGGTGGATTTTTATAATATAGAAAATGAATAAAATATGAAAAAGGAGATTTAGGTAGAGAAAAAATCGATAATAAATGAGATAAGGCGTCGTGAATACTTCATATACTTCATTTTTCAATTTGAATCCAATCTTCACTTTATGGCACAATTGCACGTTTCACATCCCAAATGAACAACCGATAAAATATGAAATTAAAGATCGATAAAAATAAATAAATATATTTCGGTGGATTAAATGTCAACAGTGAACTAAATGGATTTATCATTAGAAGTTATCTAAAATTAACAAAATATTATTTTTAATAAATTACAATAAAAGACAACTCATAAAACAAATATTATCAAAATAGATATGTGACAATATCACATAAACAAAAGCATGACTGAATTTCTATAAAATATTAACACAAAATATTTTGAATAGAAAAATGAGAAGAAAATATTAAATCTACTAAGACATATAATCTGTATAAAATAAAAATAAAAATCAAACTCAAATTGAATCACTCGACATATGAGTTCATCACTGACCTCATTAAAGTATCTAGCTTAACTTGTAATTCATCTCATAATAAAAAATGCAATAAGAAGAAAAATACAAGAAAAACACAAAAAAACACTCTAAACTTGGCCAAAAATGCTGAGGGAAAAACCCTTTTCGGCCGCTGAAGAGCTCAGCCTTATATAGTCCCGGTGCACGTGGATAAGCTAACAGTCGCGGTCCTGTATTCACGAAGTCCAACAGGAGGGGCTGCTGGGGCTGCGGCTGAGGATACGGGCTGAAATCCACAGGCCCAAGAAGAGAGAAATGCGGCCCAGCTAAGGGGAAAGGAGGAGATTCGGCTCAAGACTCACGCGTGAACCTGTGGAGGAAAAAGCAGAAAGAGAAAAAGAAAAGGGGAAAAAAAGAAAAAAGTTAAGGAAAAGTAAAGTAAATTAAAGGAAAAATAAAATGGGAGAATCACACAATAGTTTTTTAAATAAAACAAGTTAAAGCTAATATTTCCAAAATAAAATGTTTAAATTAAAATCACGAAAATATCTAATTTAAACTTAAAGTATTTAATAAATGATATGAACAAAATTGTATTTTTGTGCACCTGTCGACTGACATAATTAATATGCAACATTTTTAGTTGATATTTATAATTTGTAATAAAAGTTCCAAAAAAAAAAAAAAAAACACACACACACATAATGTTTCCTAACATTACATGAAAATCAACTAATTAACAATTGTATGAATCTTGAAAAAAAAAAAGTTGCTTTTGTCAGATCGGCACGACAGCCGGACTGAAGATTTAATTCTAATATTGAAACATCTAAATATATATCGTTATACTATTGGGAGTAATGTTATTATACTGATAATAATGGTATGATTATAATAATGACAACATCATTATAATATCATTATGATGATAATAATAGTAATATCGTAGTATCATTGCCGAGTTACTGTGCCATTTTCACCTCGCCGTTGCCGCACCCTCTTCGCCATTGCTTAGCCGCCACACCACAGCCTCCGTCGGCTTTTGTTGGACTTGGAATTAATGTAAATATATATATATATATATATATATTTTCTGATAATAGGAGTTAATGTATATTTTAGTTGTTATTTTCAGACATTTAGTTAGTGTTTGTTAGTTTTGTTTATATATGTGTACTATTTTAACGGGTATGTAATTTGGAATGTGATGATTTTAACAAATAACATCAAGATTCATCATCACTTTGAAATAAGGTTGCACACGCACAAAGAAATCATTTCTTATCATGTACCATACAAATTTATTAATACGATAGGAAAGTACAAGAGCAAATAAAATCCAAAAAACAATCGATCCTAAACGAAAAGCAAAATAGACAACTGAAGCAGAAGCAAATTAAAAATCCTAAAAGATTTACCCAATTCCAAAGGAAATGGACGTCAATATAAAGCCGTGAAAAAGAAAAACCCAAGGAAAAAAAAAAAAAAATCTATGTAAGAGAACAAGAGTGCATGATTCAATACAATTTATTTTCTATTTATATAGAGATGAAGTTTGATTTTTATTGAATTCTAATATTTGTTATATATGCTGAACTTCACATCCAAGGGGAATGAGGGTAAGAAACAACAATGAGGCCATGTCCTTTGTTATGCCATGATTTTGGACACCAAATCCATCTCGATCTATTCTCATATATCCACATTGTTATCCTGGCCAGATTGACGACAATATCAATAAATGTATGCGAGAAGGGAGAGTTTTCAGTGCGATCTTTATTCAGTTGCTTCCATGTTTGATCGATGAAAGACTTTATATGTTGGCGTGCTTCGTCTTCAGTAGCACCGGTTTCTTTCATATAGCATTGGATTGATGTAGGAGTAGCATCACCTCTTTTCAATTCAAACTGAATAAAAAATGTCAACTCCTTCTCTCTACATTTTTCTAGAGAGAGAAAGAAAAGGATTGAATCTGATCTTGGGAACACATCCAACATGTACTTTGTCCGAAGGCATAGTAGTATTCTTTATTATTCAAAAAAGCTATATATACAATAGCAAAGTCACCTATTACCGAGTGAGATTTTTGTCCTTGTGAATTTTTATTTCTCTTAATTTTACTTTTGAAAATCTTTATATTTTTCTCATTTTACCTCAACTAAAAATTGATTATCCTTATATAAATTCTTTTAAAATTGTATGTTTTAATGTATGCTTTTAATAAAATAGTAAACTGACTTTGACACTGATTATGTGTATTGTTTACATACCTGTGATGTTGATAGGTCATTTACAAGTCGACAAATCAAGGATGATTGACGGATTATGGAAGGGTATTCTTCTAGTAATTCCAAGGCCTCATTCGTTATTGGATTTGTGACAAAAAAAAAATAAGCAAGCACTAGACATGTAGGAACTGTTATTGAAATCCATGCATTCTCAATGTACTCTTGGAAGCTTGGTGTATATTCATCATAATGTCATTTTGCCTCACGTAAAAAACCTTTAGAAAGGTCAGCCCACTGAAAAGTTAAAATTGAATTAATATCATAAAAAAAAAAAAAAATCATTCTCATCTATGATGCTAAATTTTAAGGTCACTTTTATTCTGTCCCTTGAATTTTAAAAACTCCCATTTTGAACTTTGAATTTATTTTATCCCTTTTATCAAAATTTTTAACTGCAGAAAAAAATTAGTTAAATACAGTCATGTAGTCTTTTCTGTTTGTTTCCAGACAAAATGAGAGTGACTATACATTTTATGGAGTATGGATGAAAATAATCTAAATAAATATATTTGTTAAATGAGAAAAAGGTTTAAAAAAATGACAATCAAATGATATTATTAGAATTTCAACTTACAGCTTTTCTAAGGTACTTAAGAATGTGAAACCCTTGTTCTTTTAGAATATGGTACGCTACTTCATTTGTGAAGTTGTATACAGCAAGAAAACATATCTTCATATAATCTGGTAGCTGATCCATAGCATTCATATTCCAACTACAATGTACAGAAACAATAAAACAATTAGCTTCAAAATTTTGTATTAAACGGTTAATTAATAACTAATTTGGATTATACAAGTAATATTAAGGACATCAATTTTAATTCTAACTTTTAAGTACCTACCCACGTGACAATGAGTTCATATATCTTTTAATTAGTAGATACAATCAATTGATATCACAGCTATTTAATCATCCACCAATAAAAGAATGACAACTCAGATGTCATATAAATTAGTACGTAAAATTTGATATTAGAATTGACATCCTTAATATTTTTCATATATATATATATATATATATAAGCAGATGCACTTATATATATAATATCTTGAGCAAGTGTACTAACCTTTCAAAAGCAACTGTAAAGAGCTCAAGTTAGTGTAATTTACCGTACACATCAAACACATCATCAATTATTGTCAATATTGCAAAAATCTTTGTAGACATTCACCTACAATACTCAAGTTGGGGCTCGTGTACCATTCCCGTTGCCCATAAGTAATTCTCCGGCAACCTATCTCTGGAAAAGGTCATCTTTTCTCCAAGACCTAATTGCTTCCACCATCTTTATATGAGATTAAACAGGGAAGAACATTGTGTCAGTGCTTTTTTTTTCTTTCAATTTTAATTTTACATGCCTTTGATATATACTTAGTATGCTCACTTACTCTCCATTCAAGTTTTACCAAGTTATGACTTAACTTACCATATACAAACTAGGCAGATACTTTGTTAAGTTAACTTTACATTTATTGAAAAGATTCTATGCACAATTACAGTGATCAAGTAACTTCTTTTATTGTTGTTATTATTATTATTATTCTTATTAAAAGAATCAGTTTATAATCATTATCCTTAGAAAACAGAAACATCTCAACTAAATTAACACCTTCAACGAATTAAAGTATATCTTAAATTGATCCGTAGTAATTTTTCTCTGCGTTTCTAGATCACAAAATCAATTTTCACAAAATAAATTACCTGGACAATTCCTTAAGCTCTTCTTGGTGAATTGATTGCACCAAGTTGAGTCCAATTTAGCAAGGTCAAGCAAAGTAGAATCCACATCATGTCTCCTCTTGCATAAATCAATAAACCACCTTGCTTCCAGCCTAGGTGCTCTCCAATGCAGTGGAACCTCCAAGGCATGGACAATGAGTTTCGAAAGATGATTTTCATCTTTGTTTTGACTGATAAATTCTCGGAGATTTTTGGTACTAAACTCCCTTGCTTCCTCCAAAATAGTTTCACCATGTACCAAATGGAAGGAAGCTTCGTATAAAGACAACATTCCCATGGCATCGTCACATATGCATGCTTTGAAACGTCCTTCCTCGTCCTTGAAAGCATTGAAAACCTCTACAATATTCAAAATTTCACAAAGTGAGTATTGGAACTGAAAAATCCATTAGATAATGAACGATTGGTTCTAAGTAATCTCTTGTGATAAATCAAGAATTCAAAATATTTTTCTTGCATATTCTTGATAAACCAGCAATATATAGATTTGGGGAGATCTGTTTGGGAAGTAAGAAGCCCTTTTTACATCTTTTTATCTGCAAAAAATTCTCGATGTGGAAACACAAAGACAAAGGGCTGATCTTTGAATAGGAAAAATAGTAGATCCGCAGGGTGCCAAATGATTCGAAAAGATCCTTATTCTTACAAATATCTATCTCGTGTCTGATAGCACTGATTTACTTTCTTGTGTTTTCCGAGTTTTCTTTAAGTAAACTCGATTAGGATGTACCTTGTGGTATGTAAAATTGATGTTGCCGTTGGAGTCTAAATTTAAGAGCTGTAGCATATAAATTGTCCTTCCATACATCGCTCCCACCGGAATCAAGATAACCGCTTACGCTCTTCAATATATGTTTTATTTCGTCCTCAAAGTGATAAGATAATCCTAACCTTTGCAGCATATCGATCTGTTGAAGCTGGGCTAAATGACTCGTAGAATTAAGCATCATCATCCTCACCTTCTCCTTTAGCTCCTTGACTTTGCTGGCATATTCTTCTCTCTGCAATTATCAATTTGTTGCTTATAACTTGAAATGGATCAATACAACACAACTCAATAACGAGTTATTGGGTCATTTTTCATGTAGGATTATTACAAAAACAGTCAATGGTGGATACAGGGGTGCCAGTTTTATTATTTTTATAATTTGTCCCCACTGAAATTAAAAAAATTCTCATGTAATCTTTATTTTGTCCCTACTAAAAATAAAAAAAATTCTCACATAATCCCCACTAAACTTAAATTTTATAAAATAAAAAAAGTTTATACTTTTATTATTTTGTTGCACTAAAATTAAAAATTCTCACATAAACCTTCTAAAATTTAAAATTCTCATATAACCCCCTTTAAAATTTATTTTATCTTAAAAAAAAAAAAATTTGGTGTACGTCCCCACTGAAATAGTTTTCTGACTCTGCCCCTGGCAACAGTCAATTTGAACCACAACAAAAGTCATCCCTAAAGAGAAAACCGTTGTCGTTGCTAAAACTTTTCAGCAATGATAATATCATCATCATCAGATGTCGCTGTTAATTCTTTTCGCTAAATCTTTATGTCGATGGCAACTTATCGTTGTTGAAAGTTCTATATATTTAGCAAAGATAATTGTCGTCATTAAAAAATATAACGTGGCCAAAACTGGTTGGCAAGGACGTCATTCAACATTTTTGGTGATGACAAGTTTGAATTATCATCGTTAATTAATCGTTTTTGATTCTATAAATAAACTAATATACTTGGTATTTTATTGGTTACTTTAAATTATTATTGTAAATTTATTAAAAACTAATATGATTAATTCACATCACATTATCAATATACTCCATAAAAGTTAATAAACAAAAATTAACAAATTAGTGCCATGTAATCCTAACAATACTAAAAAAGTAGGTTGTGACATTTAATTTTCATGCAAGGTCGTCCAAAACGACTCTTAGAAGTTGTTGTTTTCTTTTAGGCGTTGCAACTCTTTCTAAAAAGTCACCTCATTATTACTCATCATCAAGTTGCCGTTTTTTCTTACCATTGTTACTATTCCCAAAAAACACCTTATTAGTACTCTTCTACAAGTACATTGATTGCATTTTTCTTTTTTTATGATGATTATATTTTACCGCTTGCGTAATTTTCTTTTGAATTATTGTTTTTTTTTTCACAGTTTATTCTTAACTTATTTTTTCCTTTTTTTTTTCCCCCTCCCCTTAACCGGTTAATATTTAATCCCTTCTTTAAAATAGTGTATTGAATCAAGTAAATTAATCCTTATTTCCTTTTTGTTTTTTAAGAAAAAATAGTGTTGTTAGAATTTCCTTTTTTTTAAAAAAAATATTTTTTTAAAAGAATAGTGTTTTTTTATTTCCCTTTTTTTTAATTTAAATTAGTGTTTTTTGAATTTGATGATGGAACAAACCATTAGATGAAGAAAACAAACTTAATATTAAATATATAAATTTCTACTTATGTAAACCTTAAATTTGACATAACTTCTGCTCCATTTATGATTTTGTTATGTTAATACTAATTTTGTGAACACAATAGATTTATCTCATTCATTCAAAAAATATGACAACTTTTAGTTTGTTTACTAAATCATCATATCATAAACCTTGATATTTTAATAGTTTATAAAAAAAAAAACGTGACGATATTATGGAAAGTTAAATTTTAATTTTCATGACAAAGTATTTCATCTAAATATAACATAAATGGCCTTCCCTCTCTCTCTCTCTCTCTCTCTCTCTCTCTCTTTTAAAAAAAATAAATTAGAAACTTTTTACATAATTCTAAAAATATTTACTAATTTTTTTTTAAACTTTAGATTCATACAAAATATATTAACTATAAAAAGTACACTACTAATTAATATATATATATATATATATATATATATATAACGCGACGTATCCAACTAGTATTAAAAAAAGTATGACGTAGACTACTTAAAACATCAAAACTATATGAAGTATCAACATCAACATCCACACATATTCATCAACATGTTAATACCTACATATCAATATTCACATATCTATACCCATATATGTTTATAATTATAAAACTTTCATAATAAAAAACACCTAAAGCATACACATTAGAATCCACACCTATTCATCAATATATTAGTTTACAAATACACACGCATTCATCTGTAGTAACTAACACATTTACAAAACTCGCTTGCGAGTAAGTAAGCATATTATTAGGAGTAAATAAATTATTTATCTATGTAGATAAATAATTTACTTACAAATAAATATGATATATAGCTTAATAATTTCGTAAATATGCTATTAATTTATTTTAGCTTTTCATAAATATGCCATTTTTATATTTTTTTGTAATTAATTAGTTAGGTCATTTCCGTTTCATTTATGGATGCCCCGGAATTTCTAAAGTGATAAATGGGAATGGGACCGATCGTAACATAAATGATTCCCTTTTTATAATTAACAAATTAAAATAATGTAATAGAATTAAGATGATAGCTCGTACCTCATGTTTTTTACTTTGAATTTTCACTTTTATTCCACTTTACCCATTAATTTCAAATATCCCTTATATAATTGTAGAAAAATATAACATTTAATGAACGAAATTTATTATTCCTGCATATCTTATTCTCCTGAATTCGTTTATCAGAATACCCTGTCAAATCGGAAAGCTACAAAAAAAAAAAAAAAAAAGTAAAATGAAATATGTACCTAAAAAAACGTTTGTTTGTTAAATAAGGTATTTTCACGAATAGCCATAATTAGATGATCTCGGCTCATCTCATTTAAATCACCGGCTCTTACTTTTAGTGCGAGAATGCCACGTGAGAATGTCAAGAGAGGACTAAAATAGTAAAAGGAAAAAAAAAAAAAGGAGTACATAAATTAAAAAATAACCCTTCGTTTAGATGAGATGACTAATTTTGAAAATTAGAAATTTTTTATAAAAGAGTGTTTTTTCCAATTTTTTTTTATCATTATTTCATTTTAAAAAAGAAAAACTATCCAATTTTCAAATTTACTTTGTATAGTACTATTTTAGAAAAAGAAAATGAATTTTTTTTGAAATTTTTTTACAATGTACTATTTCTAACATCATTTCTTCTTATTCTAAACAACTTATTTTTTTTTTAAATTTTATACATCCAAACATCATGATCTTATATCAAAATGTAAAGACTTTCTTATTAAAAACCAAAAAATTTTCCTTTTAAAAAATAAACACGTGATCTAAACGGAGCCTAAAAGTAAGATTTTATGGAGGATCTGTATTTTATGCCTTCTTTTAGAAATTTTTATAGAGCTATTGATAAAGAGCTTATAAATAACGGGTAAAAACTAAGACTATTTACATATATATAACCAAATTAGCACCATATTTTAAAAAAAACAAAAAGTATAAAAACAAGTTTGCTTGCAAAATTGAACAAAAGATAAAAATAATCATATTGTGCTGACAAAAACACCCTTAAATTAAAATAAAAAAAATAGGAAGAAAGATCATTGATCCGCCTTTCTAGTGTTTACTTGCCTACTAGATGGTATAAAAGCAAACACTGGTCACTCCCTTTGTTGTATTTACTAACTTTAGTAATGTTAATCTTGTTAATATAATTACTAAAATATTCTTTTATACGATTAAAAACACTAGCCCATAAAAACTTATTAAGGGTATATAAGTCAATTTATTTTAGTTGATAAGGAATTAATACCAAGAGAGGTAAGAGGTTGATATTCCCCTTTTTTATTTCCTATATTGTGTGAGGTGTACTAAATTCTCATTTCCCATTTTGTAAGTAGACATATGATTAATGAGGAAACAGAATGACTACTCACTTTTTCTTTCTCTTTTATGCAAGTAAACATGCCCTAGGCATGCATGGAGGGAGGGGGGCCCTAGTAGGGGCATGCGCCCCCACTGGGAACAAAAAAGTTCATATAGTTTTTGTTTTTTTTTTTTTTAAAGAAAAGTTTGTATAGTTATTCCTAAACTTTTAACCTTTTAAAATTAATTGTGCCCCCACTAAATGCCATCCTGATTTTAGTTATTTACTTTGAGAAAGACATTTTTGATACTACTGGCAATGAAGCTTTTATGCAGAGGAATCAAAATTAAGAACTCGCCGAGAACAATTGTGATGTCTTGCTTATGAAAAGTGAGAAAAATTTTATTTGGTTTTCATGCTCTTAGTTTGTAATTTTTATTTTTAGCTGTGCCCCCATTGAGCTCAAAGTCTGACTTTGTCCTTGGCCCTGGGTGTTCCGCATTTAATCCCAATTGATTTGTGTTAACGTTTAGCCCCTTGTTGTTTGGGCACGTTGTTAACCAAATTAGTTGACCTTAAATACATGGATTAGAGACCAAAATGTTCTATCATAGAAGATTAAGGATCTCTAATTAAATTGTAGTTTAATTACAGTGTTCATACCATTAGGTTCTTTCTTAATAGAGAACCTAATTTGATTGTTGATCGGTATTGTTGACTAGTTTTACAGTAGAATATCTGTAACACATCCTTAGGAAACTTAATTAAGTATCATTTATATAGTGTTCCTCACATAATGAGATATAGAATGATGAGCATGGTGTCAACTTGATATTCCATGTTTTGATGATTTGAAATGAGACATTCCATCTTATGCTTGTTTTAAATACAATTAGAGAAATATGTGGTTTGTACGTGATTCCACCTATGTTGTTGACGCTCTTTCTTATCACAATTCCATGGTTCCCTGAAATCTTAAGACGCAATGGAGAGTCACGATTCACGACTTTTGGATCTAAATTATATAGTTTCTCATATCTGTAGAGAAGGAAATAGAGTTACAGATTATTTCGTAAATCTGGAATTCATCAATCGGTTGATATTTGGTGGGCCTTGGCCTCAGATTTTTGCAAAAGCTCATTAATGATGAGGTCAGCTAGATTCGAGAGCCAACATAAGACATAATACGTAATGTATAATTTAGGGGCTATTTTTGAAATTAATACTTCTTTTTATTAATCTAGCACGTGGCTACAACTTGCTAGTTCGTTTTAAAATGGTGCGGCTGGTGCTAGACCTTTGAGCACAAAGTGAATATGCAATCTGTTACTATAACATCGTGAATAAAATATGGATTTAGAAGTAAATAGTTTTTTTTAACAGTCGACTTCCCCCACCTACTACTGCACAACGTCACATCGCCACCCACCGCCACCTGCCCTGACTGGGGCTACTCCTGCTGGCGCCGGCGGCAGGCTACCCTAGTGTCCCCTGTACCAGATCAGGGACACGTGGCATCAGTCCATTGGACCGATAGTACCTGCAAGCCTAAGGTCTACTCACCCACCGGGAGCTCTAGATAGCCGACCCGGCTAGGTCACCCGAGCGTCCCGAACCGCGAGAGGTGCCTATAAATAGAGGATGAACCCCCAAATTCAGGTATGGACATTTTTTCCTTGCCAAAACTCTGCCTCTCCACTTGCTCATCAGTGCCCCAGCTAACTTAAGCATCGGAGTGCCCTCGGCAGACACCACACCGGTGTCCCAGTCACTTCGAGGTGCTTCATTTTTGCAGGTGATCAATGACAGAGTGACCGGCTAGACCCGATCGGACCAGCCGATCACATTGGGTGTTGCTGCCGGAGGCTTTTTCGGCATCAACAAATTTTTTGAAAATAATTATGTTTTTGAGTATGTTTTTGAAAATAATTTTTATGTGTATAACCTTAGAAAATGAAAACGAAATAAGAAAATAACTTTATTTCATTCTATAATTCCTTAATAAAAAATGAAAATGATTTTTTGTTTTCATTTGTGTTTTCTTATTTTGTACAAAACAGATGCTATTTCAAAATCATTTCAAAAACATCTTTACTGAATACCGTGAGATTTATTTTCAAAATGTTTCTAAAACAATATCAAATGTGCCCGGCCAAAGATTTGGTTGCCCTATATAATGAAATATAATATTATAATGGTGTATTTGGCTAATCAAACGTCTAAGTCTAATGAAAGATAATAATACATAGTCGACAATTTTGAAGAAGATTATTTTAGAATAATTAACAAATTTTTTTTTTTTTCGTTTTTTCCTTTTTGAAAAACAACAAAGAGAAATACAAATAGGCTATCTGCAATTTGACTTTCTACAATTAATTTCTAGATTACCAATTTTTGGATGAGTCTATTAACACCCTCCATTTTACTTTTTTTATCCACTTTTTATAACCATTTACCGTATTAATTTTAGAATTAAATAACTGCTTGTTTTACCATTTAATTTTTCCAAACAACCCTTCTAAATAAATTATTAACTTTTTTTTTCTCCTCTCATTACAGTCTAAATCTCTATATATATATTTTCTTATTTTTTTTAAAATGTTCTATGTTGTTGTTATTTTTTAATTCATTTTCAAGAGAATTTTTTTAAGAGAAGATTCTTTCATTTCGTTTGTTATTATTCATATTTTTCAATAGTTTTTGTAGTTCCATGTTATAACTAATTTTTTGTTTTCTAAAAAATAATAAGCAAATGAAAAACACATATGCATGATATGGATATATAATCAAATATATCGATTTAATTGGTTATTCATTATATATATATATATATATATATTAAAAAAATGGTTAGGAATTAATGCAAACTATGAAATTGTGAGCTTTTTCTAATTATCTAATAAAAATATTAACTGAATTCATAACATTTTCAACTACGTTTGTGGAATGTTCAGCTTTATCAATATATTATCCTCAAGTTTTTATCATTTCAAGAAGAAGTATACCAAAGAATAAGTTCATATTTTTTTTATTATCTAAAAAAAAAGTTCATAGATTTTTTTCTCAACATATAAACTGATGAAGAATTTTTATTGGATATCAAAAAAATAAAAAAAGAAATCTCATGAGAAAATTTTTTTTTGAAAAAAAAAATAAAACAAAACATATTAAAAAAAAAACTGTGTAGTGGTTTAGATTAGTATGCGAAGAAAGAAGAAAGATAAATATTTTAGTTATAAGAGCTTTTTGGGAAAACTAAGGGGTGAAAAAAGTAATTTTTTAATTCTAAAATTAATTTTTTGATGTTTTTGGCAAGTGGGTGGGAAAAGCAAAATGGAGAATATCAATAGACCCACTCATTTCTTCATTTTAGGAGAGGATATATTCGGATTGACATCTGTTGTCCAATTTTAGTGTCTCTAATGATGTCTAAATAATTATATATTTTAACACATTATTGAAAGAAATTTAGATATTAAGGTACAAAAAATCAGTTATAAAGCATTTCAAATTTTTTTAAAAAATAACTTGACATATTATTATTGATTAGACAACATTTGAAACACAAAAAATTGAATAAAAGATTTGAGTCCGATTTATTTAATAATTGGAAATAGGAAGAATCACAAAAACTAATTACAATTGTCAATACTTCAACTTTCTCACTTCAGTTGGCGAATAGAATGACCAACTTGCCTAAAATAAAATAATAAAAATATGATTCCACCAGTCAGATCGAGTAGCCGCACAGGATGGACAATGCTCTTTGACGATGTTCTTCAATATTGGTGGTGGTATATCTTTGGCGTCGTTGGAGATCTTTGATTATACGCTAACGTGCAAGTGGAGTTTTTATTTCAATGAACACTATTTCAAGAATGAATTTTCAAATCAAATTTGTAAACATCACTCAGACAATTCAATATGTATCAATTTATTTACTTTTCAATAATTCAATATATTATTTTTTAAATTCCACCGTTTTTTTTTCTCTTTTTAAATTCAATATATTTTAATTATTTTCTTTTAAATTTTTATCTATTTGTAACTATAAATACACATCCAGCTAATTAATAACAACAAAACATCTAAACAATTAGGGCTTCAACTTATATTTACCAGGCACATTGTCTTTTGTGGAACAACACGACGGCAAAAGACAAGGAGACGGGTGGCGGTTCGACGGGTTGCTCGGTAGCAGCGTCGATGATATGGGTGGTGGTTCAACAATGGCTTCGACGGGTTACAAAGGAATTTCACAACGCGTTCAAAGTTTTTATTTTTTTACTTATTTTTTTAGGAACTTCGGTTTGATATCAAAATAAAATTTAAAAATGAAAAATAAAAGAAATGAGAGAACAAAAGGTTTATCGTGGTTCGTCCGCGATAGTGAATCTACTATTTATTCTTAATTTGTGGATGAAACATGTTAATATATTTTTCTCATTAAAACTTAGAGATAATTAAGATACCTGCCATAAAAATAGAACGTGCATTGAATTTTGGTATAACTAAAAAAATATAGGGTAAATTGCTCATTTAGTCCCTCAACTTTTAACTTTGTCTAACTTTGGTTCTTGAACTTTTTTCATAGTTAGAACCCCTAAACTTTTAAAATGTTGTTACAATAGTCTCTTTCGTCAATTTTTAGACAAAATCTGTTAGTAAATTGATTAAAAAGTGGTGCTAACTATAGATTCTGTCAAAAAACTTAACGGAAAGGACTACTGTAGTAACATTTTTAATAGTTTATAGTCATTTTAGCTCTGAAAAAAAGAACAGAAAATGTCTCTAAATTATTAAAATGTTGCTACAATAGCCATTACGTTAATTTTAAATTGAATCTGTTAGTAATTTAGTCAAAAAGCGATGCTCATTAATGGATTCCGTCTAAAAATTAATGTAAAAGACTATTGTAGTAATATTTTAATAGTTTATAGGTATTTTAGCTATAAAAAAAAAGTTCGGGGACTAAAGTTGCACAAAGTTAAAATTTTCGATACCAACCTAGCAATTTACCCTAGAGTATGTCAAATCATGGCAAAACTATAATGTAAAAGACCAAAATATCTTCACAGTAATTAAAAAACCATTTATCACTTTCTTTCTTCTTTTCTATCCCTCCCCCCACCACCCTTTACACACTCCAAAATAGGCAGACGTGAAGATCTCTAGTTTCCGTCAGCATCTCCGCGCATGACAGTGGCCGCGTACGGAGGAGATCTAGCTATCCTCTATGTGCGATAGTGGAGATGGTGCGGAGGTAATCTCCGACATCGGTTATCATCCCATTTTTAATTTTCGATTATGTAATTTTTTGGATTTTTTTCTTTATTATTATTTTTTTTTGGTGTTGTTGGCTTTTGTGATTTTTAATTATTATTTTTTATTTTTTCACAGGGTGATAAAATCTGACAAATTTGGAAGTGACCAATTGGTATTCTACTGTCGAAGGTGGTTATCAACGCGATAACCAGTATCCTGCTGATGGAGGTGGTTACTAGTAGGTAACTAGTCAACGGTGATGGTTCTTGATCGGTTTCACGGTGAATACCATATGGTAACCAACCAGTAACCATTGGCTGGCCGGTAGGGCGGTTAACATGTGGAGGTTTCCGATGATCGGTAGCGGTCGGGGCTCGGGGAGACGTTTGCCGTTTCTATGGTGGCTTTGGCCGGAGAATAGGAGAAGAAGTGATGATAGGGAACCGCGAATGACTAGGAAAACAGCTAAAATTATTGTAAGAGACATAGTTTTTTGTGTCAAGTTTGTTTGCAAAGAACGTGGAGGTTATTTAAGCTAACAATGTTTCATCTAGTTGGATTTCTGAGGTTCCTTAATTGTTGATGCAAATTGTTTCCTCTATTTATTATCATTATTATCATTGTGTGTGTGTGTATGGCGCTAGATTCTCTGTTCTACCGTGATAATTTAAGTTTTATGAGAAATAATTGATCAACAACACGTGTACTAATCCAATCAGTCGTTCAAGGACCATAAGTGAGTATTATCACTCTAGTCTTGCATTCACAAAAACTAATTACAATTGTCAATCCAATACTTCAACTTTCTCACTTAAGTTGGTGAATTGAATGACCAACTTGCCTAAAATAAAATAATATTGGTGGTGGTACGTCTTTGGCGGCGCTGGAGATCTTTGATTATACGATAACGTACAAGTGGAGTTTTTATTTTAATGTACACTATTTCAAGAATGAATTTTCAAGTCAAATTTGTAAACATCACTCAGACAATTCAATATGTATCTATTCATTTACTTGTCAATAGTTCAAAATATTATTTTTTAAAGGGAGAGACTGTAGTAGAGTATCTCCCAGAGTAACTACCGTAACTACCGGTAGAGCTCTTTTTTAAACCATTAAGATTTAATCGAACGGTTAAAATATTATTGGTGTACCATACTTATCATACACCTTACTTCATATTACCTTTCCTACCCCAAATCTTCTCCGTCGCCAACGACCCACCCCCCGCCCCCCCCCACCACCGGCCCTAGCCTCGGCTGCCCCCCACCCAGTCTCGGCCCCCGGCACACCCCCCCAAGCCCTCCCTCGTAGGCCCCCCGGCCCCAGCCTCCCCGGTGCTCCCCCCACCCCAGGTCTTCCCTCCCCCAGCCTCACCCCAACACCCCCCCCCCCCCACCCCGGCCCCCCCAATGCCCCCCTCGATGGGACCCCCTACCCCCTCTCTCTCTCTTCCCCTTTCTCTCTCTTCCCAGCCCGCGGCCCCCTCCGCCCCCCCCCCCCCCCCCCCACACCCCCGACGTGAGAATAGAGAGAGAGGAGAAGAGAGAGGGGGATGGGGGTTCCCGTCGGGGGTGGGGTGGGGGGGGGGCTGGGGGTCGGGGGTCGGGAGAGAGTGGAAGAGAGAAAGAGGAGAAGAGAGAGAGGGGAAGAGAGAGAGAGGGGGTGGGGGGGCGCCGGGGGGGGGGGTGTCGGAGGGAGGTTGGGGGGAGGGGGGCCTACGGTGGGGGGGGGGGGGGGGCGCCGGGCGGGTTAGAGGTTGGGGGGCCTGGGGGGGTGCCGGGGCTGGGTGGGGGGCGGCCGGGGCTGGGGCCTGGGGTTGGGGGGGGGGTCAGGGGTGGGTCGCCGGCATCGGGGCTGTCGCCAGCGACGGAGAAGACTTGGGGTTGACAGCTTTTTCTTCTTTTTTTTTTTTTTTTTTCCCCTCACCTACTTTGTTATAATATGGGGTGATGCCTACAAATCATCATATACACCCTCAATATCTACACCATCCGATCCAATCTCAGCGGCTTAAAAAAAAACTTTATTGGTAGAGACCCTTTGTCTCAACCACAGTGCTGTCCTTTTTTAAATTCCACCAAATTTTTTTTCTCACTTTTTAAATTCAATATATTTTAATTCTTTTCTTTTAAATTTTATCTATTTGTAATTGTAAATACACATCCAGAAAATTAATAACAACAAAACATCTAAACAATTAGGGATTCAACTTATATTTACCAGGCACATTGTCTTTTGTGGAACAACGCAAAGGCAAAAGGAAGGAGACGTCTGGCGGTTCGACGGGTTGCTTGGTAGCGGCATCGATGATGGTGGTGGCTCGACAATGGCTTCGCCAGGTTACAAAGGAATTTCACAACGCTTTCAAAGTTTTTTTTTAAAATTTATTATTATTTATTTTTTACTTATTTTTTTAGGAACTTCGGTTTGATATCAAAATAAAATTTAAATATGAAAAATAAAAGAAATGAGAGAACAAAAGGTTTATCGTGGTTCGTCCACAATTGTGAATCTACTATTTATTCTTAATTTGTGGACGAAACATGCTAATATATTGGGCTTTCTCATTAAAATTTAGAGATAATTAAGATACCTGCCATAAAAATAGAAAGTGCATTGAATTTTGGCATAACTAAAAAAGTATAGGGTAAATTACCCATTTAGTCTCTCAATTTTTAACCTTGTGCAACTTTAATTTTTGAATTATTTTTCATAGCTAGAATACCCCTAAATTTTTAAAATGTTTCTACAATAGTCTCTTCAGTTAATATTTGGACAAAATTTATTAGTAATTTGATTAAAAAGTAGTGCTAATTATAGATTCCGTCAAAAAATTAATAGAAATAACTATTGTGACAACGTTTTTAATAGTTTATAGTCATTTTAGCTCCGAAAAAAAGAACAGAAACTGTCTCTAAACTATTAAAATGTTGCTATAATAGTCATTATGTTAATTTTTAAATTGAATCCGTTAGTAATTTAATCAAAAAGCGATGCTCGCTAATAGATTCTGTCTAAAAATTAATATAAAAGACTATTGTAGCAACATTTTAATAGTTTAGGGGTATTTTAGCTATAAAAAAAGTTTAGGGACCAAAGTTGCATAAAGTTAAAATTTCAGGTACCAACCTAATAATTTATCCAAAAGTTTGTCAAAACATGGCATAACTATAATGTAAAGACCAAAATATCTTCACAGTAATTAAAAAACCATTTATCGCTTTCTTTCTTCTTCTCTATCCCTCCCCCCACCACCCTTTACACACTCCAAAACAGGCGGACGTGAAGATCTCTAGTTTCCGTCAGCATCTCCGTGCATGACTGTGGCCGTGTACAGAGGAGATCCTAGATATCCTCTATGTGCGGTAGTGGAGATGGGGCGGAGGTGATCTCCTACATCAGTGATCATCCCATTTTTAATTTTCGATGATGTAATTTTTTGGATTTTTTCTTTATTATTATTTTTGGGTGTTGTTGGCTTTTGTGATTTTTAATTATTATTTTTTATTTTTTCACAAGGTGATAAAATCTGACAAATTTGGATGTTACTAATCCGTATCCTACTGTCAAAGGTGGTTACCAATGCGGTAACCAACCAATATCCTGCTGATGGAGGTGGTTACTAGTAGGTAACCAGCTAATGGTGATGGTTCTTAGTCGGTTTCACGGTGAATACCAGATGGTAACCAACCGATAACCATTGACTGGCCGATATCATAATAAATACCAACTGAAAACTTAATGTTATCCTGTAAAATAAATAAATAATTAAATAAATAATATATGACATCATGTAATGACATTCTTTGCAATAGTTATTTTCTTTAATCAGTAATTAACTGTAGCCAATAATTGATTGACCATAAATGCAAGTCAATCAATGATTGATCATTCAATCATTATTGAACAAATGGTCATTTAGTTAAAACAAAAAAAAAGTTTGACCATTTATTAAATTGGGTTATCAAAATAGGCCACCCACTCTAATTTTTCATAAAATAATAGGGAAAAAATTGTCGAAAAAAAATTTATAGTTTTCATCCATGAAGAGGCTCAAAACAAGACTGGCGAGGCCTTTTATTGTTGATGTAAAATTGCTTATTATTTCAGTAAACATAGTTCAGAGCCAAAAGAGAGAGAGAGAGAGAGAAAGGAACTTGGATAAGAGAATTGACAACAAAACTTAGATCACTTTCATTCATAACGTAATCTTCTCAACTTACTCAAAATACAGAATCCCTAAGTGTCAAACATTGCACTAGGAAACGCAAAAGTAATCAGACACTTTCTTTTAGGAGGTACAATTGATGTAGCATGATTTAAGCAACTAGGCGATAAGTTGGCTTCGCAAGCAAGTGATTAGCCCTTCCCATTGATAGACCAAAAACCTCAGTCATATCAACGTCATTTGGTTTCATGCCATAAGGGAGTTCCCAACTAAAGCAGTGCACCAATTGAGCCAACACAAATCGGATGGTCACAAGACCTAATTGCATTCCGGGACAGCCTCTACGACCAGACCCGAATGGCAGAAGTCGAAAATCATGACCTCGTAAGTCTATGTCGCTACCGATGAATCTTTCTGGGTGAAACTCTTCCACATTCTCCGACCACACATTAGGATCTCTTCCTATCGCCCAAGTGTTCACTATAATTCGTGATTTCTTCGGTATGAAATATTCCTCAATAGTAATATCTTTCCTAGACTCGCGTGGAACTATTAATGGCGCGACTGGATGTAGCCTGAAGCTCTCAGTTATGACCATATTCAAGTAATCTAATTTTCCTAAATCCTTTTCTTCAACCATTTGATTTATCCCAACTGCACTTTGTAACTCGTCTAGAAGATTTTTCATGACTCTTGGGTTCCTTAGAAGCTCGGATAATGTCCACAAAATCGACGTAGAGGCAGTATCAAATGCACCTACGACCATGTCTAACAAGATCGCTTTGATATTTGTTCGATCGATCACATAAACATGGTCATCTTGCGGGTTCAAGGGTTGGTTCATGTATGAAAGCAACACGTCAACAAAGTCCCTGGGCCCAGCTTGTTGACTGGTACTTGCTGCTTGTTCATGTTCCACAACGATATTTTCCATCACTTGGTCGATGGCCTTGCTAAGTTTCTTCATGCGCCTTGTAAGTCCCTAAGACATGGGTTAAGAAATTCTCACATTAATGTGGTATCCGTAGGATATGGTATCATCTATATATATATATGTAGACATTATATAATAATAATTTTAGACAATTATTGTTTATATCCTATCTTTCGACACCAAAATATATATATATATATATATATATATCATGCACACTCACATACATATTATATACATCTGTAACTGAAACATACACTGTAGTGAAGCTAGTCATTATAATTTTGTTTTTTGTACTAGGTGATGATGAATAGAATTATTACTATTATTTTTGCTACGATAGAGTTATAAAAAAAAAAAAAAACGAAAAAGAGGAGGAATTGATTTGTGTTAGCGTTTAGCCCTTTGTTGTTAGGACATGCTGTTAACCCAATCACAACATGGACCATGTATGGCACGTTTTGATGGGCTACGCAAGAATTAACTCTGAGTTAAAAACATAGAGAGTTTTAAGTGGATATCTCTATCGGCCGTTGTACCACCACCATCACTGAGGGTTTTTAATCAATTAATCTTAAACAGCTGCTGATAAACCCTCGGATTAATTGATCATTAGACAATTACGTAAACATACGTACGTACTCAGTTCTATTAAATTTTGTAGATATGGTAATCTAAAGTTTTCTAAGTAGTAGTTTAATTTCTTTTCTTGATTTATTATTCTTTTATTAAAAGTTTAGTTTAGTGAAAAAAAAAAAACACGAACATTTATAAACAAGCAAAAGGTTTTAATGAGGTAAATTAGACAATAAATTATTTAGAATTATTTAGTGGAGTACACATGAGAAAAATGGTATTTGAAATGACTCCATGAAATAGATGCTTAATTAGTGGGAGCATATTTGAGGAAAAATTACTTCAACTAGGCAAATATTAGGGTATAAATATTTATTTAAGTAGTCACAGAAAAAGTTAATTTATTAGGGAGTTAGGGGGAAAAAAAAATAAGGCACGTTTAAAATAAGATTCAAGAAATCAACGAAAGGTAAATAGACCGGAAAATGCATGCTTCAATCACAACATACATTTTGGTTGAATGTACGCGTGTGTAAACAAGTATGAAATAATTGAAAAGAAAAAAAAAAGTCAGCAAATCAGCTAGAAAATTAATTACGGGGTACTATGAAAAAATAGTAGATAAGAAAATCGTAAGACGAAAACGTTTGAATAAAAATTATTTTAATAGAAATACATTAGAGAAATAATATTCATGAGAAAATAAAATTGACAGTGTCGAAAATAAACACATTTAAACATGGACATAGTTGAGAACAACTGCATTAATAGAGCACTTAGAAAAAGAAAATTATGAGCGTTATTTTTGAGGTTGTAATATTTTAATGGATTATATGAAAAACGATAAATATGCAGAGATGTATTTGAGAAAAGTTAATTATGAAGAGATGTATTTGAGAAAAAAATGTTTTAATTGGGATAAATGAGAAAGAAAAAGTATTTAATAAGGTGTAGTTAAAAATATTAGATTTAAAGGAAGCTCAGTCAACGAAACAATAGAAAATAGATGGGCTCTTATTTATATACTAGTTATATGTGTATGCGTTGCATGCATGGATTTAGTTTGTTATTTATATGTATTAATTTTTAAGATTTTTTATTTAAAAAAAATGTAATAAAAGTAGCAAATCAAAAGTATTTTTCAAAATGTTAAGAGCAAAAGATGAAAAAATAAAAAATAAAAAAATAAAAAAAATTAAAACAAGTAAGAGCTTTGGGGTCCAAAAGAGAAAGCATAGCCGTGAAGAATGGTAACACTAAATAGTAAAGAAGCATGAAACGATTTCATCTGAAAAAAGAAAAAACCTCACAAAAGGACAAAATAGAAAGATGAAAGTTTTCAACAGTAAAAAAACTTCAGCTTAATATAATAGTAATAGATATAAACGAGGATATATTTGAGAGAAAAAAGTAATTAAAAACAATAGTATGGTTTTAGGGAAAGGAGAAGAAAAGAAAACACAAATACAAAACACAACCAAAATAAAAGAACGAATTATTCTAATACTAACCAAAGAAAAACAAAACCAAAAAAAAAAAAGAGGAAAATTTTAAATGAAGACACCTTTGTGGAAAAAAAAAAAAAAAAAAGGATGAGGAGGAGGAGGAGCGGGAAAAAAAAAAAAAAGGTAAGACGACAAAAACACAAGTTTCATAAGAACAAAACGGAAGCAAGACGTGGTCCACAAAGAAAAGAAAAGGAAAAACAAGAGAAATTAAATAGACAAACCTGAAGGTCAAGTGGCCCAAGATAAGGTACATAATCAGCTAGGTTGAAAGCTCCATGAAGGTCCGTTGACTCCTCAATAATCTTCCTCAAATCATAATTCTCATCCTTATTTCTCCCCAATATCATCTTATAAGTTATGTCCTCAATAATCTCCCTTACCTTTGCACTAACATCCACCACCTCCCCCGCCGCCGCCGCCTCCTTAAGCCGCTCCACCAACGCCCCGACCTCGTCCCTTCGCAACGCCGCGAACGACTCGATCTTCGACCTGCTCATCAGCTGCATCGTGCACAGCTTCCTCAAGTTGCGCCAGTACGGCCCGTACTCGGTGAAAGCCATTCCTTTGCTGCCGTAAGAAAGGTACTCGGAGGCTTGGATTATCGGACGGCTGGCGAAGGCGATGTCGTGCGTCTTGAGGAAGAGCTCGGCGGCTTCCGGCGAAGAGACGACTACAGCAGGGACTTGGCCGAGCCGCAGGGACATGATGGGGCCGTATTTTTGGGCTAGGTCTCGGAGGCCGCGGTGCGGTAGGGTGGTTAGCATGTGGAGGTTGCCAATTATCGGCAGAGGCTGGGGACCGGGTGGAAGTTTTCGGCCATTTCTACCGTAGGTTTGGGCTGTGCGTCGGAGAATAAGGAACCAAAGAGGTCCGAGGATGACTAGGAGAATGGCTACTAGTATTGAGAGCATTTTTGTTTCTGGCAGGTGTAATTGTGTGGACGAGTATTGGAAGGTTGATCGTGCAGATTTACTATATATGATAATAAAAAAAAACGTAAAATAAGATGAATTTACTTTCACTCTAACTATATTTCTTTATGTATGAATTCACATTTTTAATAACTAAGTTTACATTCATAACAACTGAAATTTACATTGTCAGATATCATATAATACCGGATATGAGACTTTTTGTATATATGAATATAAGTGTATGTATATATATATATATATGAATAGAAGTTCTTCAAATTAAGGGCTTGTTTCATATGCCCATTTTTTAAATGTGTGAAAAGATAGGAAAATAATATTTTTCCAACTTTTTCTACTATTATTATTCTCATTTTGAAAAAAAAAAATGATGGACATATCATTCTCGAAAATATTTTGTACAGTATATTTTGGAATTCTTTTGAAATTTTTTTAAAATTTTCTCTCAATAATATATTATATCCAGCATCATTTATTCTCAATTTATAACTTTATAAAGAAATTTTAATAGCCTTGTTTTGAAAAAGGAAAAAATTTTTATACATTCAAATGCCATTTTATTTTCAAAATAAAATTATTTTCTCATTTTAAATAAAAAAGTTCTCTATTTTAAAACTGAGTGATGTCCTAAAAACGTTGGCCAGAAGGTTGCAGCAGCCTGAATTTGACTGAGTCAACAAATGAAAGTAGTTAAGTCGGACTAGGAATATTCGTATGTCATCCCTATACCCCACCCAAATTATGCACAGCTGATCAAAAGAAACTGAACAAAATACTTTTTGAGATTAGATTTTGATTGTGTGAGGTTAAGAATAAATTTCTTGGATATTACGATTCAAATTATATAAAAAAAAAAATGAGTAAGAGATTAGAAACTTGAAAAAAATAAAGGATCCGTTTTGGAGCATTTTGAGAATGATATATTTTATAATGTTTTAAAAATGATTTTGAGTTACTTTTTAAAATTGTGTTTATAGAAAAATTAGTTTTAATCTAAGAAAGAGTAAAATTATATTTGAGTATGTTTTTGAAAATAGTTTTTAAGTGTATAACCTTAGAAAATGAAAACGAAATAAGAAAATAACTTTATTTCATTTTATAATTCCTTAATAAAAAATGAAAATGATTTTTTGTTTTCATTTGTGTTTTCTTATTTTGTACAAAACAGATGCTATTTCAAAATCATTTCAAAAACATCTTTACTTAATACCATGAGATTTCTTTTTAAAATGTTTCTAAAACAATATCAAATGTGCCCGGCCAAAGATTTGGTTGCCCTATATAATGAAAGATAATATTATAATGGTGTATTTGGCTAATCAAACGTCAAAGTCTAATGAAAGATAATAATACATAGTCGATAATTTTGTAGAAGATTGTGTTAGAATAATTAACAAATTTTTTTTTTTTTCGTTTTTTCCTTTTTGAAAAACAACAAAGAGAAATACAAATAGGCTATCTGCAATTTGACTTTCTACAATTAATTTCTAGATTACCAATTTTTGGATGGGTCTATTAACACCCTCCATTTTACTTTTTCTATCCACTTTTTATAACCGTTTACCGTATTAATTTTAGAATTAAATAACTGCTTGTTTCACCCTTTAATTTTTCCAAACAACCCTTATAAATAAATTATTAACTTTTTTTTCCTCCTCTCATTACTAAATCTCTATTTATATTTTTTCTTATTTTTTTTTAAAATGTACTATTTTGTTGTTATTTTTTAATTCATTTTCAAGAGTATTTTTTTAAGAGAAGATTCTTTCATTTCGTTTGTTATTATTCCTATTTTTCAATAGTTTTTGTAGTTCCATGTTATAACTAGTTTTTTGTTTTCTAAAAAATAATAAGCAAATGGAAAACACGTATGCATGATATGGATATATAATCAAATATATCGATTTGATTGGTTATTCATTATATATATATATATATTAAAAAAATGGTCAGGAATTAATACAAACTATGAAATTGTGAGCTTTTCCTAATTATCTAATAAAAATATTAACTAAATTCATAACATTTTCAACTACGTTTGTGGAATGTTCAGCTTCATCAATATATTATCCTCAAGTTTTTATCATTTCAATAAGAAGTATACCAAAGAATAAGTTCATATTTTTTTTATTATCTAAAAAAAAAGTTCATAGATTTTTATCTCAACATATAAACTGATGAAGAATTTTTATTGGATATCAAAAAAAAAAAAATGGAAATCTCATGAGAAATTTTTTTTTGAAAATAAAAATAAAACAAAACATATTAAAAAAAAACTGTGTAGTGGTTTAGATTAGTATGCGGAGAAAGAAGAAAGACAAATATTTTAGTTATAAGAGCTTTTTGGGAAAACTAAGGGGTGAAAAAAGTAATTTTTTAATTCTAAAATTAATTTTTTGATGATTTTGGAAAGTGGGTGGGAAAAGAAAAATGGGGAGTGTCAATAGACCCACTCATTTCTTCATTTTAGGAGAGTATCTATTCGGATTGACATCTGTTGTCCAATTTTAGTGTCTCTAATGATGTCTAATAAATTATATATTTTAACGCATTATTGAAAGAAATTTAGATATTAAGGTATAAAAAATCAGTTATAAAACATTTCAATTTTTTTAAAAAAATAATTTGACATATTATTATTGATTAGACAACATTTGAAACATAAAAAATTGAATAAAAGATTTGAGTCTGATTTATTTAAAAATTGGAAATAGGAAGAATCACAAAAACTAATTACAATTGTCAATCCAATACTTCAACTTTCTCACTTCAATTGGCGAATAGAATGACCAACTTGCCTAAAATAAAATAATAAAAATATGATTCCACCAGTCAGATCGAGTAGCCGCACAGGATGGACAATGCTCTTTGACGATGTTCTTCAATATTGGTGGTGGTATATCTTTGGCGTCGTTGGAGATCTTTGATTATACGCTAACGTGCAAGTGGAGTTTTTATTTCAATGAACACTATTTCAAGAATGAATTTTCAAATCAAATTTGTAAACATCACTCAGACAATTCAATATGTATCTATTTATTTACTTTTCAATAATTCAATATATTATTTTTTAAATTCCACCGTTTTTTTTTCTCTTTTTAAATTCAATATATTTTAATTATTTTCTTTTAAATTTTTATCTATTTGTAATTATAAATACACATCCAGCTAATTAATAACAACAAAACATCTAAACAATTAGGGCTTCAACTTATATTTACCAGGCACATTGTCTTTTGTGGAACAACACGAAGGCAAAAGGCAAGGAGACGTGTGGCGGTTCGACGGGTTGCTCGGTAGCGGCGTCGATGATATGGGTGGTGGTTCAACAATGGCTTCGACTGGTTACAAAGGAATTTCACAACGCGTTCAAAGTTTTTTTTTTTTTTTTTAATTTATCATTATTATTTTTTTTACTAATGTTTTTAGGAACTTCGGTTTGATAGCAAAATAAAATTTAAATTTGAAAAATAAAAAAATGAGAAAACAAAAGGTTTATCGTGGTTTGTCCACAATAGTGAATCTACTATTTATTCTTAATTTGTGGACGAAACATGTTAATATATTGGGCTTTCTCATTAGAATTTAGAGATAATTAGTATACATGCCATAAAAATAGAAAGTGCATTGAATTTTGGCATAACTAGAAAATTATAGGGTAAATTGCTCATTTAGTCTCTCAATTTTTAATCTTATGCAACTATGGTCTTTGAATTTTTTTTAATAGTTAGAATTCCCCTAAACTTTTAAAATGTTGTTACAATAATTCTTTCAGTTAATTTTTGGATGAAATATGTTAGTAATTTGATTAAATAGTGGTACTAACTATGGATTCCATCAAAAAATTAACGGAAAGGACTACTGTAGTACCGTTTTTAATAGTTTATAGTCATTTGCTACAGTAGTCATTTATGTTAATTTTTAAACTTAATCTATTAGTAATTTGGTTAAAAAGCAATGCTCGCTAATAGATTCTGTTTAAAACTTAATGTAAAATACTATATTGTAGCAACATTTTAATAGTTTAGGGGTATTTCAGCTACAAAAAAAAGTTTAAGGACTAAAGTTACACAAACTTAAAATTTCAGATACCAACTTAGCAATTTACGCAAAAGTATGTCAAAACATGGCATAACTATTATGTAAAAGACCAAAATATCTTCATAGTAGTTAAAAAACCATTTATCACTTTCTTTCTTCTTCTCTATCCCTCCCCCCACCACCCTTTACACACTCCAAGATAGGCGGACGTGAAGAACTCTGGTTTCCGTCAGTGGTGGTCATCAGTTTTCATCTAGATCTCCGCACATGACTGTGGCCGCGTGCGGAGGAGATCCTAGATGTCCTCTGTGTGCGATAGTGGAGATGGTGCGAGGTGATTTCCGACGTTGGTGATCATCCCATTTTTATTTTTCGATTATATAATTTTTTTGGATTTTTTGTCTTTATTATTTTTTTTTTGGAGTTGTTGGCTTCTGTGATTTTTAATTACTATTTTTTATTTTTTCACTAGGTGATAAAATCTGACAAATTTGGAAGTTACTAATCGGTATCCTATTGTTGAAGGTGGTTACCAACACAGTAACCAACCGGTAACCATTGACTGGCTTGTATCCTCATGAATACTAACTGATAACTTAATGTTATCCTGTAAAATAAATAAATAAATAAATATTATATGATGTCACGATATGACATTCTTTGTAATAGTTCTTTTCTTTATTTTTATTTTATTTTTTGGAAAAACTCAATCCAAGACGTGAAGCTATGGAATTCTTGTAAAGAGCTCTTTACCCGCACGTTTGTCATAATCTATCATGTACATGAGAGAAAATATTATAATATAAAACTATTATTAGTCTACTTCTTAATAGCTTAGGTTTTTGATATTGATGGATAAATATTGACTTTTTTCTTTAAAAAAAACAAAAAATAAAAAAACAAAAAACAATACAAACATACAAAAAATTGACTATCTACGGGTTGATTTTCTATATTAACTAGGTTGCCAATTTTCTATAATTATACAAAAGGAATTGTTCGCACTAAAACTAGAAAGAATAAGAAAGAATCGTGAATAATAACTACAATAGCCAACCCAATACTTGAAAAGATATTCCGTGAAAGTTTACTGATAACTTTTAACATCAATAATGTTGAAAGAAGCTATAATGTTTTGTTTGCTACCAATAATGGGCTGGTGGAAAGTGACTCTACATCTGTAGTTCGAGCTATAAATGAGTCACCATTATTTGAAGACGTGGCCCCGATAATTAACGACATCAAGATGTGATTTGGCTGCCCACACATTGGCAAAATGTGCTTTTTCCCTTAGAAGGGATTGCTTTTGGTTGGATGCATGTCCTGTTATTATTTCTGATATTGTATGTGCCGACATGGCCTTTAATATTGAATAATAAATTGCATCCGCTTCATCTTTCCAATTTAAAAAAAAAAAAAAAAGAAGCTATAATGTCCATTTTATCTATCTATTTCTCTATCCGACTAATCATCATTTAGTGATATGTCATCATTAATCATTCAATTAAAAGGCACAAACAGGAAAATCTCTTTGGTAACGTCTCTTTTTCCAACTTCTTTTATCATTTTTTCCCCATCTCCAACACATCCTTCTCATTTATTTTTCTCCTTATATATCCATCATTCACCTCTGTTTCTGTCTATCTCTCACCCTTATATTTCTCTCTTTTTGTTTTGTTTTGTTTTTTGGTGTTTGTTTTTTTTTTTTTCATTGTCATACTTTTGGTTTGTTTTCCTTAAATAGAACGTTCTCCTCCTTTTGCTAAGATAATTTCACTGAGCAGAATGTTCATTGGGTTAGTTTGTTTTTCTATCTCCTTTTGATATTGAATCATATCTTTCATTTGAATGAGCCTGTTTTCTCCTATTTTTTAAGAGAAGAAATTTATTTCTGTAGATAATGGGTGGGAGACAAATTCTTTCTTATATTAAGGGAGGAAGGAAACTAGACAAACATTAATTTAGTTGGTATTTGATTTTGTTTTTTTTTTTTTTTTGGGACATGTTTTTGCACAATCTTATAAGGGACACGACAATGAAAATGTCTTGTAAATAATGTTTGTTTAACAAATGTTTTGAAAATAAAAATGAGAAAAAAATTGTGAGAATGGTTTTTTTTTTTTTTTTTTTAGCAATAAAAAATGATTGAAAGTTGTTTTAATATAAAATTTTACATGTTAAATACAATTTTACATGTTTCTTATAACCAAACTTTTTTTTTTTGAAAAGGCAATCATATATACAATTTCATTAATGATCTTAGCATCATTCTCAAAAAATTTCTCATTTCCATTTTCATCTGCAAAATAAAATTATCTCCTTAACTTTACCAAACACAGTTGTGTTTACCTTTTTCAAATTTTGCAATATGATCAGTGTTTGCTTGGATAGACTATTTGACATTTTGTATTTGACTTGAAACAATATCTATCCTTTATCTTTATATAAAAATTTCAAATACTCCTAAGTTTGGGTAAAGCATTGAAAAAATTGGCTGAAGTTAAAAAAATGAGAATGTCCAAATTGGTGCTCTAGTTCACAAATTCTCAAGTAAGTGGCGTTTTGGTGATCTCTCTCTCTCTCTGTCTTAAACGAAAGACCCTGAACTCTTTTTCGTGAACCACAGGCGATGGCTTGGCAAGAAGATGGTTGTAGACAGTGATTACGCTCAAACGTGTACAAAAACAAGCGGTCAATTATAACACAATTAGGACGGTCGATCCCACGAGGAGGTGATAAAAACAAACAAGAAAATTGTAACGACCCGCCTAGCACAGGCCGTTACCATACATACATACATACTGAACTTCTCATAAATACTTATATACTTACGAAAAACAGCGGAAATTTTTTTTTTTTTTTACAGACATAAAAGCGTATAACGCGTGCATCATATAAACGTGTCTGTAGTAAGGATTTTAAACCTATGATAAATACATAAGAAAACAAAACGCGTAGCAGCTAGATTTCCCACATTTCACAGTTTGCCCCGCCACGCCCTTCCATCTTGCATCAACCATTGCTGACAGGTTGTTTACCTACAGCATAGACGTAAGACAGTGAGCTTTCGCTCAGCAAGTACAACTACTAATTACCGCGACATCATAAACACAACATATTCTAACATATCATAACATATCGTAACATAACATTTCATAGCATATCATAACTTATCATAGCATGTCATAACTTATCATGGCATATGCATGAACTATTTATGCTTCATTATGCTTTCTTATTTCTTCATAACATTCTTTCTTAACTTATCTTTACTTATGGGCCCCATAACATAAGTGTCCGTACCGGCACGCAACTATGGACTTACTCTTGCCATAGCTCAACCCGACCTCACGCGGGTCGGTACGACACATGTAAGTTCGCTTGCCATCATAACTTTCATCGTTTCATATCTTAATCTTATTCTTATTAATTGGTGAACATGCTTTGTGATGTCTCACACAATTAAATCATGATCCTATCTTATCCATACCATAGCCATAACATATCCTATATCCTCTCATAACATGATTCTAGCATATTTCATAATATTTCATAGCACATGACATAACATACTACATAGCCTAGCATAAATAACACATAACATGGCATATCTAACACATCATAGCACAATAACATAACAATACAACAACAACATAACATACAATAAGGCATACACCCCTAGCATACATCTAACAATAACATACTTGGGCAAGTACCACAACAAAGCCTATGCTGTAGGCGGTGGTTGTACTTACCTCTCTTGCTATGTCCTGCGTAGTACTGCCCCTTCTCTGAGTACAGCTGCAGGTTTCCTCCTGCTTGTTGAGGGACATAGGTGAGGGTCTAATTAGTATTGTGGAATGTTGGTAATCTAACCAATATGCCTACATAATCCTAATTGTATGTCCCCAATACTAGATATCTTACTGGGTTACAAATAGTAACCTTATGTGCTAAATTATCATATATACCATTAGGGTTAGGTTACCTTCCTAACCTTGGGCTTTATCTTTGCTCATAAACCATTTGATTACTTCGATTAACCCTATATCTTAGCCCAATTTATTAATCTTGGTATCCTTTAGGGTTATCTTGACTAACCCTTAAGGTTAATTGTAGTCAAACTTTTGGTCAACCAAAGTCAACTTTTGGTCAACTAAGGTCAACCCTATACGGGTCAAACTTGAGCTTTAGGCTTTGGCCTGGTAACTCGGATAACACTTCCGGTTATTACCCGTAATCATCTTGCTTACCTAATTTGGTTTAAAAATATCCATTTTCCATTTCTTTGGAAACTTGGGTAAATTAACTTCAAAAAAATCTTTTACTTAACTCATAAAAATTCATATTCTTGAAATAGGTCTTTGCAAAAATCATTTAGGGCTGGAAACTGCCTTTGGAACAGTTTCCTTAGTCAAAACAGTGGTTTTGGGAAAGATACAATTTTTTTCCGAACTGTTTTTAGAAAACCCTGTGCAGGAATTTCCTGTTCCCTGCACAGTCTTTATAAAACCGTGTCATTTTAAATATCCATTCCGATTTTGAAAAAGTTATCTTCACAAAAGTTCTAGCTCTCGAAAAATCCTAAAACTTTTGTGTTTTACGAAAAATTCAATTCGGAATCTAACTGGTTCATTTTGCCGTTTGAACTCACCTAGTCGTGCACAAATCCTGGGCACGGATCAGGCTCGGATTTTTTGTGAAAACGAAGGCCATTGGAGCCTTATTTTGGAAATCCGTCCGCGCTGCCCTCTAGGAAAAATCGTTCTCTACAACTTTTATGTTTTACGTTTTTCCCAGTTCGGCCTCCAAAGGCCTCAAATTCCACTTTTTAGAAAACTGGGCAGTTCACATCCGAACTGGCAGTTTTTGTTCTCACATTCATTTTACGTCCTATTTCGTGTAAGCTAACTCAACCGAACACGCGGGAGCCTAGATAGCACACATGCAGCGTTTTCTAACGTCCCACATGAACAAACATGCAACTCAAATGCGCCCATGCAAACCAAAAACCAAACTGTCCTAGCCTAGGTTTGCATGGTTCTAGGTTGTCTCAACATCCATACATTCACATACCATTCCATAATCAAAACTAACAACCTAACATGCACTTCTAGAACCGATTTGCACATAAAAACAGGGGCATACAATTCATCATCCATCTAGCATGCACCCTAGCATTAATTCAAACATAAGCATAAAATTAAAGCTCATAACAAAATTAAACATCAAACCACCCTTAAAGCCTTAATCAAGCACCACATCTAATCAATCTAGGGCAAAGAAAACTTGAGCTTATGCTCTTACATTTTTCAACTTGAAATACAAATAAATTTCAAATTGAAAACTCAATTGCAAGCTTAGGGCTTAAAGAAAAATACCTTGGTTCAAAACTAGGGTTTGGGCACCAAAATTTCTCCTTCCTCCTAGGTCAACACAACCGGCCTCACCACTCACCTAGGGGCACCAAAATTCTTTTGGTCACTTGGTTGGTTCACCACAAATCCGGCCACACCACCAAGGCTTCCTACCTCAATTTTTTTCTTTTCCTAGGGTCGGTTTTAGAGAAAAAAATGGGTATGGAAGAATTTTGCCATAGTTTGGCTTGTTTTCCCAATTTTTCCCCTCAAAATCCGCCCCCCTTCACCCCTATTTATAGCTGATTTTGAACTTTCAAAATTGCTAAAAAGTCCTTGAATTTGGATTTAATTACTTTTCCAAAATTGCACTTTAGTCCTTGAAGCAAAAATATTTGCACTTTGACCCCTACAAGTGTTGGCCGGCCATTGCATGCCTTGGAGCCCAAGTTTTGCTTACCTCATCATGATGACATCATCTTGATGACATCATGTGCTTACCTCATGCTTACATCATTATATTTTCTAAAATTACACTTTTGCCCCCAAAAGATAAAATATTTACATTTTACCCCCTTAGATGGCCGGCCATTATGGTGCTTAGGTGGCAAAGATTTCTTTCCACAATTTCCTTAAATCAAAATGATGTCATAATTCCAAAATAGGGTGACATCATCATAAGGCCTTGTTTGGCTTTTTTACTTAAAATGCAGTCTATTTTCTTGCTAACACAGATATTTCCAATACTGTGTTCACTAATATACAGTATAATTCAGTACTGTTATACTTGACTGCAGTCCAAAATTTATCTATGTAAAAATGGACAGTATAAAATTTTTCTTATTTTTCCGAGCCCTTTTTGTCTTTAATTCCTACTAGGTGTGCTTGATTTTCTAAGGTGGTTTTTAAAGCCTATTCATGCTATCTCAACCATAAAGATGGTTTTCGCAGTATACTTGATTTCACAATACTGCAAAGTCAATCCTTTGACCGTTCTTGGTCAAACTTTGACTTTCTTGGTCAAAGTTGACTTTTTCGGTCAAACTTTGACTTTCGTTAAATCATGTACTTTTTTCGTCCCCTTTTTTCTCAAATGGTCCGTTGCTAATCTACATAATCCATTTTGAGTTTTATTGAACCTGAAAAACACATAAAATGTAAGAAAACTCTTAACCGAGCTTCTCTTTCAATAATACCTCTATGGTATACATTTAATTCCTTTGGAAGGAAATAGTAATATCGGAAAAATCTATGTATTACAAAAATATTAACGGAACAAAAGCATTAGAGAAATAAGTAATCAAATAAAGAAAAGGAAGAAGTATTTTTGTGATTTTGAAATAAATTTAAAGACAATGTAATTTAAAATGGAATAAATTCAATAATCAAAAGGTGGCAAAGCATCAAGAATCCCTCACATGTATTGTTTTCCAATTTTAGTTTTGATTCATAAAAATTCAACAAAAGTATTCAAATGAATTAAACTTCTCACATTAGGACCAAAAAGATTATTATTATAAATTATCTAAAATCAACAATATATCAAATTGACAATATTGTAGTAAAAGATCAACTTATAAAATAATTCTAGTTACAAAATATTACATGACAAAATTTACATAGAAAAAACATGACTGAATCTATATAAAACTTAGCACATAATATTTTGCATTCAAAGAAGATTAGAAAATGGAGAAGAATAATTCACTCAGATATATATATGCATTATAAAACCAAACAAACAAAACCCCAATTGGAATACTCAACACATGAGTTCATCTCTAGCTTCACCAAGAGAATTTAGCCTAATATGCCCAATATTCTCACAAAAACTCTAAAGAAAAATAGGAGAAGAAGAGGTAGAAATATGACTATATTTTTGGCTCTAAACTCAACCAAAAATTAGTTAAAAACACAACAACCTCGCCCTCTTGAGGAACCCTCATTATATAGCTGCTAGAGAGGATTTTTGCACAATAAATCCACCACCCAGGCTGGTAAATCAGCCGGAAACTCACGGTAAGCCAGCTGGGGCTGAGGATCAGGGAAGCTGGATGCAAGGCCCGTATTTGCGGGCTTGAGTTTTGGCCCAAGAATTATGCTGTCTGTAACGCCCCAACCTACGTAGGGCCGTTATCATGCATACTTAAACTAAACTTACTTGAAAATTTCAGAATAAATTTTTTTTTAAACATATATAAATAGACTAGTCAATATAAGTAAGCTTTCCATACACACATACTATTTATTTATCATAATAAGCAGTCATACAATTTCTTACATTTAACTTGAGCTGTCATACCTTATATACATATATATACATATATCTTTGTACAAAAGAACTTGCGGAAAAATTTACGTAGTGGTATCCCACACCGCCCTTCACTCGCCGCCGCATCGTCCACATGGCCCACCAATTAAGCTGCAGGCTTTTTACCTACAGTATGAAATATACTGATGAGCTTTCGCCTAGCAAGTACAGACATAATCTCACAAAACGTAACAAGTATGGTGCAACTTATGCATGAACCATTTATGTCCAATTATGAAGCTTTTATGATCAATTATGAACTTGAACTTATTATCTTGCTTAACATGTGGGCCCCTAGTGTATGTACCAAATGCACGCAATCCACAGAAAGTTAGGGTTTGCAAGGTCCTTAACAATTCTAGGAAACATGTAAACCTTCACGATCTAGCAGAAGGCCTTAATACCTTGAAACTTGTATAATCCTCCACGATCTGGCGGGAGGTTGGTACGACACCTTACTTGACTTGGTTTAGTCTTAGTCTTGTTAATTACCCCCCCCCCCCCCCCCTTTTTTTTTTTTTTTCAAGACTAAGAATCTTTACATGTGATCTTATTTGTCATGATGCATATGATGCATAAATATAGTATGACATAAAGATCACTAACATCTAATGACTTGTGGTATATTAATAAAGCATGGCTTTATCTTAAAACATGATATTATCTTAAACATGGCATGTATATAAATATGGCATTATCATGGAATCATTTCAAAACATGGCATATCATGGTATGCATGTAAATAAATCATGCTTGAAAATAGTTTACTATTTTCCATACTGTAGGTGAGGTTTGTACTTACCTCGTATACTATGTCCTTTGCTAAGTTGTTCCAAGTTTGGTTGCAATAACAGGCCTCTGTCTGCTATTACAAAGGACATAGGGTAAGAATTCTGTAACCATAACATGTTGGTAACCTTAACCAATAGCTACACATAAACTTAGTTATATGTCCCCCAAAAATACTTATGATAACTTGCTTAGTTACTTCAAGTAACCCTAGAGTTTATGGCCTATCATACTTAAATCATAACTTGTTAGGTTACTTAGAGTAACCTTGGGTACTAAGCCCAACATACATGAATAGTATTAGGTTACTCTTCTTAACCTTGGGTCTAACTTATTGGGTTGCTAAAGCCCAATTTCTTAAATTATAATCTACTGGGTTACTATAGGTAACCTTGGGCTCCGGGCCTAATCCAGTAACTTGGGTATCCTACCTGGTTATTGTTGGTCTTCATACTATTACTAAATTATTAAGATCACTTGTGGTCCAATACGTACTTTTCTTGTTTTGGAAAAACTTAGTATTCATTGTCTATATTAAAATCCTTGTTCAACTATATCCAAAAATTATATTTCTTTGAGTAGGGTTTGTAAAAATTGTTAAGTGTTGGAAACTGCCTTTGGAACAGTTTCTCACTGCCAATTTATCAGTGTATGTGTAGGAATGTCCTTTTCCTGCACTGTTTTAGAAAATCCTGTGCAGGAATTTCCTGTTTCCTGCATAGTTTTTGGAATCCAATTATATTTAAATATTTGTATTGAATCCGAAAAAGTTTTCTTCACGAAAGTTTTAGATCCCAAAAAACCCTACAACTTTCGTGTTCAACTCAAGACCCAGTTCGGAATCTAACCCACTCGTTTTCCCTGTTGAACCCACCTGGCCGTGCATGAAGTCTGGCACAGTCAGGCTCGGATTTTTTGTACAAACCGAGGCCGTTGGAGCCTTATTTTGGAAAACCATCCGTGTTGGCCCCTAGGAAAAACCTTCTCTACAACTTTCATGTTTTAAATTTTCCCAAATTCGGCCTCTAAGGGCCTCAAAATCTGCTTTCCAGAAAATTGACCAGTTTTTACCCGAACTGGCAGTTTTCATGTTTAAATTCATTTTACGTCCTAGTTCGCACACTCTACCTCAACCGGCTGCACCGGGAGCCTAAGATCAGTCATGCAACATTTTTCTAACGTAAAGTTTCCTTAAACACATCATCAATCATACCCATACAAACTATTAGTGATTTTGCACCAACTAAAGTTGCATGAGGTTTAGGTTTGCACAAATCATTCCATACATCTCTAGCAACCTAACATGCACATTCCACATCATACTTAACATATTTGGGGACATATATCCTTATCATTCAGCAACCATGCAACCCTAATAATCATGCAAACATAAGCACATAACCATGCAAGGCTCATAAATCAAAATCACCCATAAACCTAATCAAGCACAAAACCTAAAATCTAATCTAGGGCAATAAATTAAATTGAGTTTAAGCTCTTACAAACCAACTTGAAATACACTTAAATTTCCAAATTGAAGCTTGAATTGAAAGGCTTAGGGTCCAAAAGAAATTACCTCAATTCACCCAAAGGTTAGGGCTAGGTTTGGGTTCAACTTTTTTTTTTTTTTTTTCCCCCTCCCTTGCTTAGTGCTAGAACCGGCCTCCCTAGCTTGGAAACCTTCTAAAATTTTCAGCCACCCCTTGCTTCAAAGTTCGGCTACCACTTGCTTCAAAATCCGGCCACCACTAAAGTTTTCTTTTCTTTTCTTTTTCCTCTCACCACAACCGGCCTTTCCTATAAGTTTTTCCCTCTTGGGTTTTCTTGTTTTTCCTTCTTGAATTCGGTTTTTAGAGGAAAGAAGTGAAGGAAATTTTGGGCATAGTTTGGCTAAATTTTTCAATTTTTTTGAACCAAATTAGCCACCTATTTATAGGTGATTTGGAACTTTTTAAAATTATCAAAAAGTCCTTGAAGAAATAACATTTTGCACAAAACCCCCCCCTTAGGTGGCCGGCCACTTTGAGATGACTTGGAGGCCAAGTCTTGCTTACATCATGCTTGCATCATTATGCTTACAACATCATGCTTACATCATCAAGCTTACATCATACTTACATCATCATGCTTAAATCATGCTTACATCATCATTTCTCACCTTTTTTAAAATTACACTTTGGCCCCTAAGGATAAAATATTTGCACTTTAGTCCCTGTGAGGTGGTCGGCTAAGGTAGGGCCACTTGGCTTCTAGTTCATGCATAATTATCCATTTGATTCCAAAAATCCCTTAATATAATTATGCAATCCATTTTCTTACTAGAATAGATATTTCCAATACTGCTCTGACAATGACAGTACTGGTATACTGGACTGCAGTCCAAAATTTATTTTGTATAATTGGATTGCGTAAAATTTTTCTTATAACTTTAAGCCATCTAGCCCTTGTTGTCCTAATTAATGTGCTTGATTTTTCTATAGTGGTTTTGAATCTTATTCTTACTATCTTATTCGTAATGAAGGTTAACTGCAGTATAATTTCAATACTACTCATAATACTACAGTACCGTCGTACTTATGTCAGAATAAAACGTAAATCATTATTCTGCCTTCTCACCAAAAGGCCTTGTTCTTGACCTCATAAACTTATTATTGAGTCTCATAATTAGTTAAACGAGAACTCAAGCATATACTGATAATAAATTATGAATTTCATATTGATATTCATAATTTGCATGAAACATTATATACACACATAGCATAGACTTAAATTCCTATATGGAATCATGAGTCTGTTCAAAAATTCGTTTCTTACAATCCACCATCCTTAGAAAATTTTCGTCCTCGAAAATTAGAATAATTATGGGTAGCTTTTCTTCATGTCCTCTTCACGTTCCGATGTTGCTTCCTCAATCTCACGATTTCTCCATAGAACCTTAACTAAAGGTATAACCTTGTTTCTTAGCACCTTTTCTTCTCATGCTAAGATTCGAACCGATTTTTCCTCATAAGTCAGATCCTCGTGAATCTCGATTGGTTCATGGCTCAATACATGTGATGGATCCGATATATATTTCTTTAGCATTGACATATGAAATACATTGTGCACATATGCTAATTCTTGGGGTAAAGCCAATTTATAAGCCACATTACCTATCCTTTCAAGTACTTCGAATGGCCCTATATATCTTGGACTTAATTTTCCTTTCTTTCCGAATCTCATGACTCCTTTGAATGGAGCAACCTTGAGGAATACCGAGTCTCCAACTTGGAATTCCAGAGGCCTTATACGTTTGTCGGCATAACTCTTTTGTCGACTAAATGCAGTTTCCATTCGTTGACGTATAAGTTTTACGGCCTCAGTGGTTCTCCGAATAAAGTCCGTAGACACAAGTTCTTTCTCTCTTGTCTCGTACCAATGGACTGGAGATCTACACCTTCTCCCATAAAGAGCTTCATAAGGAGCCATTCCAATCGAAGCTTGGAAACTGTTGTTATACGAGAACTCAATCAAAGGAATCTTCTTATCCCAAGTTCCCTTGAAGTCCATCACGCATGCTCGTAACATATCTTCTAGAATCTGGATGGTTATTTCTGATTGTCCATCTGTCTGAGGGTGAAAAGCTGTACTAAACGTAAGTTTTGTACCCATTGCTTGATGTACAATTCTCCAAAACTTAGAAGTGAAACGACCATCACGATCTGAGATAATTGATTTGGGAATCCCATGGTAGCGAACAATTTGCGCAACATACAGTTCCGCTAGCTGGTCTACTGAAAAGCTAAGTTTGATGGCTAAAAAGTACACGGATTTCGTCAAACGATCAACAATCACCCAAATAGCATCATTTCCGCTGGGAGTTCGGGGTAGACCAACCACGAAATCCATCGTCACTTGGTCCCATTTCCATTCCGGGATGGAAATTTTCTACAATTCTCCCCCTGGACGTTGATGTTCAGACTTCACTTTTTGACATGTAAGGCATTTACTGACAAATGTGGCAACATCATTCTTCATTTTGGGCCATCAAAAACTTTCCTTCAAGTCTTTGTACATCTTTGTGGCTCCAGGATGAATAGAATACGGAGTCTCTTGAGCTTCTTTCATGATCTGTTTCTTTAGCTCGTCCTCATTAGGAATGCATAGTCTATTTTTTCGATAGAGTATGCCTTCATCAGATATGTTGAAGTCCGACTCTTCTCCTTCTAAGACTTCATTTCTTGTCCTAAGTAACGAGGCATCTGCTTCTTGACGCTCTTTCAGGCCATCCAAAATGGTGGGTTGGAAAGTTAGAGCAGCTAAACTTCCCGTAATAAGCTCGATTCTAGCGTCCATTAGCTTTTTCTGGAGAGGCCCAATTAAGGATTGAATTGACATCAACGAGGAGGACGACTTCCGACTAAGGGCATCGGCTACTTTGTTAGCCTTCCCGGGATGGTAACGGATGTCTATATCATAATCCTTCACCAGTTCAAGCCATCTTCTTTGCCTCATGTTGAGCTCTTTTTGTGTGAAGATATACTTCAAACTCTGATGATCCGTGTAAACTTCACACCTAGTACCATAAAGATAGTGTCTCCAAATTTTGAGCGCAAAAACTACCGCTGCAAGTTCTAAATCATGCGTCGGATAGTTCTTCTCATGATCCTTGAGTTGTCGTGAAGCATAAGCGATCACTTTTCCATTTTGCATGAGTACGGCTCCCAATCCTATTTTGGAAGCATCGCTGTATATCATGAAGTTCCCTTCCTCCACAACTGGTATTGTGAGGATTGGAGCACTAGTCAGCTTACTTTTTAGTACTTGGAAGTGTTATTCACACTTTGCAGTCCATTCGTACTTCTTTCCCTTCCGTGTAAGTGCTGTGAGCGGCGCTACGATCTTAACAAATCCCTCGACGAAACGTCGGTAGTAGCCTGCTAAGCCAAGAAAACTACGTACTTCGGTGACATTTGTCGGAGCTGGCCATTTACTTACTGCTTCGATCTTGGCCGGATCTACAGATACGCCTTCTTTAGAGACTACATGTCCTAAGAAATGAATCTTTTCCAACCAAAATTCACACTTTGTGAATTTAGCATAAAGCTGGTTTTGCTGTAAAATCTGTAGAACAATCCTTAGGTGCTCCTCGTGCTCCTCCTTTAACCTTGAGTAAATCAAGATATCGTCTATAAAGACAATAACGAATTTAGCCAAGTAATCCTTGAACACTCGATTCATCAGGTCCATAAAGGCAGCTGGAGCATTTGTCAATCCAAATGGCATAACGAGAAACTCGTAGTGTCCATATCGTGTACGAAAGGCTGTCTTAGGAATATCTCCTTCCCTAATTCGAAGCTGATCATATTCGGATCGCAAGTTAATTTTTGAAAAGATTGAAGCTCCTTTCAATTGATCGAACAGATCATCGATCCGAGGTAAGGGATACTTATTCTTATTGGTAATCTTATTCAATTCCCGATAGTCAATACACATTCTAAGAGTGCCATCCTTCTTTTTCACAAACAAAACCGGGGCTCCCCATGGCGAATAACTCTGACGGATGAACCCTTGATCCAGGAGCTCTTGTAACTGAATTTGCAGTTCTTTAAGTTCGGCGGGGGCCATCCTATAAGGTGCCTTGGATACTGGTGCCGATCCAGGAAGAAATTCAATCTCAAAAGAGATTTCTCGCTCTGCTGGCAATCCTGGTAAGTCTTCAGGAAAGACTTCCATAAAATCTTTGACTATCGGTACTTCTTCCGGCCTACTCTTAGTTTCTTGTATCTTATCCACCATGTTGGCCATAAATCCAATACATCATTCTGCCAACAACTTTCTAGCCTTCATCGCCGAAATGAACATTTTCGGCTGTTTTGGAGTCGATCCTCTAAAAATGAACTCCTCGCCTCCAATTGGCTTGAACGTGACAGTAGACGTTGACAGTCTATAACTGCGTTGTATTTCCCCAAGAAATCCATACCAAAAATGACATCATAGTCATATAGGTCAATGATAGTCAAATTGACATACATTTCCCTACCACATATAATTATTGGAACATGACGTATCTAATAATCAGACAACAAAATTTCCCCGGAGGGTAATACAGTTCTGAAAGTTCTTCCGATCCTATCACTTCCTCTACCTAGTTTCTTAGCAAACTTAGGTGACGTGAATGAATGCGTAGCGCCAGAATCAATTAACACGTAGGCTTCTTGTTGGGCAAAAGGAAGCTGACCTGTCACCACCGTAGATGGTCCAGCTTGAACATCTTCCTTAGTGTAGGCATAAATACGTCCTTGAGGTTCTGGAGCTTCGAGTCTGCCTTGATAAATTTCAGGTCCTTCAAGCTTTACCTGTGCTGCATGGAGTTGATATCCTTGACCTCTCTGATGGTTCTGCAGATTCTGAAAATTAGCATTGCAGTTCCTAGCATAACGGCCTTCCTTGCCACACAAATAGCAGCGATTGGTTCCAGCACGGCAATCTCCCGGGTGCTTTCTCCTACATTTCTGACAAGTGGGATAACTATTGCTATCAAAAGCATTCTTCTTTTGGGGAGAATTTTGTTGATTCCCCTGTCCTCCTGAATTTCATTTCCTTTTCTGTTGATTATTGTCGTACTGCTTATTGTTGCTGTGTTGACCAGAAGGTCCTCCGTGACCTTTCTGCTGTGGTGTTTGGCTTGATCTTGCCTGATTCTGCTTAACTTGAGCCTTTTCTTCTTTCTTGTCCTTAAAGAACTTAGCCCGCTGTACTCTGTTTTGTCCTACCCAATACTCAGCTTGAATTGCCCGACTGACACATTCAGCAACGGTGATTGGTGGATGCAGGCCACTGCTAATTACTACTGCTAGGTCTGAGCGGAACATCCTCATCATCCTTCTTACTTTGTCCCTCTCGGAACTGATGAGGTGAGGACAGAGATGTGCTAGCTGTTCAAACTTCTTGATAGCTTCAACCACAGACAGATTACCCTGATGAAAATTATTGAACTCATCTTGTTGAGCTTCCATAACCTCGGTGTTGAAGTATTTCTCGTTAAATTCCTCAACAAAGTCCTCCCAAGTCATTTGAGTAACATCTCGCCGGATCTGGACTGTTTTCCACCAAAGACGAGCATCTTTTCTTAGCATAAAGGATGCACATAGGACTTTCTCTTGATCATTGAGCCTGAGAAAGTTCAAGATAACCTGAAGGTCGATCAACCAGTTGTCGGCCTCAATCGGGTTTGTTGACCCTTCAAATTCCGGGGCTTTCATACGCCGAAATTTGTCATATAATTCTTCCGGAGTTCGAACCAGTGGTGCTGGTGGAACAGCTACATACGCCATAGGCACTTAAGAGGCTATATGGTTTTCTGGAATCACCGGGTTAGCATTAGGAATTTCCAGGGCAGCAGGCTAATTCACAGGTGCTGGTGGTACCCCAGCATCAGGAGGTCCCTGATTCTGCTGAGCCAATTGAGCTCTAAGCCCACTTATCTCCTGTTGTTGGGCTAACATCATTTGTCTCAGTTCATTCGTCTGGGCTGTAAGATCAACATTTTGGGTCTGTGCCGTCCTACGTTTTGGTGGCATGGTTCTGTGTAGAAAACTATAAAATAAGTTTCTCGTAAAAAAAATTAACGAGATCATATCTCTTATATAGAACCATAATCTTAATCCCACATCATGTATAACATGGAACGTATCTGAATCCATCATAACTTTATTCATATCTCATTCATATCATGAACATGTAATCATAATATTTAGGAAGGCATAACACTTTCTCATCATGTTCGCACATCTCCTAATTGCCACCACCAAGCTAAGGCACCGCCCAATGTCATCCCCATACTTAATCTTATTTTTTTTATGGGGACAAGAGTTCCACAAATACAACATATATAACCTTTATAATGTTGATCCAATCCCTTAATATGAACAGTTCCCCACTATCACCATATCCGGAGTATCGTTTTCCAGCATGGCCATTGATGAAATACGCTTGCAAGATTCAAACTAATTCTAGTCATAAGAAAAATAACTTTACTTACTTGGGCCATTGCAGAAACGATGTGAAGCAAAGTGAAGTAGGTTGGCAGGATACCGCTCTGATACCAACTTTTGTAACGCCCTAACCTACGTAGGGCCATTACCATGCATACTTAAACTAAACTTACTTGAAAATTTCATAATAAATTTTTTTTTAAACATATATAAATAGACTAGTCAATATAAGTAAGCTTTCCATACACACATACTACTTATTTATCATAATAAGCAGTCACACAATTTCTTACATTTAACTTGAGCTGTCATACCTTATATACATATACATACATATATCTTTATTCAAAAGAACTTGCGGAAAAATTTGCATAGTGGTATCCCACACCGCCCTTCACTCGCCGCCGCATCGTCCACATGGCCCATCAATTAAGCTGCAGGCTTTTTACCTACAGTATGAAATATACTGATGAGCTTTCGCCCAGTAAGTACAGACATAATCTCACAAAACGTAACAAGTATGGTGCAACTTCTGCATGAACTATTTATGTTCAATTATGAAGCTTTTATGATCAATTATGAACTCGAACTTATTATCTTGCTTAACATGTGGGCCCCTAGTGTACATACCAAATGCGCGCAATACACAGAAAGTTAGGGTTTGCAAGGTCCTTAACAATTCTGAAAAACATGTAAACCTTCACGATCTGGCGGAAGGCCTTAATATCTTAAAACTTGTATAATCTTCCACGATCTGGCGGGAGGTTGGTACGACACCTTACTTGACTTGGTTTAGTCTTAGCCTTGTTACCCCTTTTTTTTTTCAAGACTAAGAATCTTTACATGTGATCTTATTTGTCATGATGCACATGATGCATAAATATAGTATGACATAAAGATCACTAACATCTAATGACTTGTGGTATATTAATAAAGCATGGCTTTATCTTAAAACATGATATTATCTTAAAACATGGCATGTATATAAATATGGCATTATCATGGCATCATTTCAAAACATGGTACATCATGGTATGCATGTAAATAAATCATGCTTGAAAATAGTTTACTATTTTCCATACTGTAGGTGAGGTTTGTACTTACCTCGTATACTATGTCGTTTGCTAGGCTATTCTAAGTCTGCTTGCAATAACAGGCCTCTGTCTGCTATTACAAAGGACATAGGGTAAGGATTCTGTAACCATAATATGTTGGTAACCTTAACCAATAGCTACACATAAACTTAGTTATATGTCCCCCAAAAATACATATGATAACTTGCTTGGTTACTTCAAGTACCCTAGAGTTTATGGCCTATCATACTTAAATCATAACTTGTTAGGTTACTTAGAGAAACCTTGGGTACTAAGCCCAACATACATGAATAGTATTAGGTTACTCTTCTTAACATTGGGTCTAACTTATTGGGTTGTTAAAGCCCAATTTCTTAAATTATAATCTACTGGGTTACTATAGGTAACCTTGGGCTCAGGGCCCAATCCAGTAACTTGGGTGTCCTACCCGGTTACTGTTGGTCTTCATACTATTACCAAATTATTAAGACCACTTGTGGTCCAATACGTACTTTTCTTGTTTTGGAAAAACTTAGTATTCATTGTCTATATTAAAATCCTTGTTCAACTATATCCAAAAACTATATTTCTTTGAGTAGGGCTTGTAAAAATTGTTAAGTCTTGGAAACTGTCTTTGGAACAGTTTCTCACTGCCAATTTATCAGTGTGTATGTAGGAATGTCCTTTTCCTGCACTGTTTTAGAAAATCCTGTACAGGAATTTCCTGTTTCCTACACAGTTTTTGGACTCCAATTATATTTAAAAATCTGTGTTTAATCCGAAAAAGTTTTCTTCACGAAAGTTTTAGATCCCGAAAAACCCTACAACTTTCGTGTACAACTCAAGACTTAGTTCGGAATCTAACCCACTTGTTTTCCCTGTTGAACCCACCCGGCCGTGCATGAAGTCTGGCACAGTCAGGCTCGGATTTTTTGTACAAACCGAGGCTGTTGGAGCCTTATTTTGGAAAACAGTCCATATTGCCCCTTAGGAAAAAGCTTTTCTACAACTTTCATGTTTTAAGTTTTCCTAAATTCGGCCTCTAAGGGCCTCAAAATCTGCTTTCCAAAAAACTGACCAGTTTTTACCCGAACTGGCAGTTTTCATGTTTAAATTCATTTTACGTCCTAGTTCGCACACTCTACCTCAACCGACTGCACCGGGAGCCTAAGATCAGTCATACAATATTTTTCTAATGTAAAGTTTCCTTAAACACATCATCAATCATACCCATGCAAACTATTAGTGATTTTACACCAACTAGAGTTTGCATGAGTTTTAGGTTTGCACAAACCATTCCATACATCTCTAGCAACCTAACATGCATATTCTACATCATACTTAACATATTTGGGGACATATATCCTTATCATTCTGCAACCATGTAACCCGAATAATCATGCAAGCATAAGCACATAACCATGCAAGTCTCATAAATCAAAACCACCCATAAACCTAATCAAGCACAAAACCTAAAATCTAATCTAGGGCAATAAATTAAATTGAGCTTAAGCTCTTACAAACTAACTTGAAATATACTTAAATTTCCAAATTGAAGCTTGAATTGAAAGGCTTAGGGTTCAAAAGAAATTACCTCAATTCACCCAAAGGTTAGGGCTAGGTTTGGGTTCAACTTTTTTTTTCCCCCCCTCCTTTGCTTAGTGCTAGAACCGGCCTCCCTAGCTTGGAAACCTTCTAAAATTTTCAGCCACCCTTTGCTTCAAAGTTCAGCCACTACTTGCTTCAAAATCCGGCCACCACTAAAATTTTCTCTTCCTTTCTTTTTCCTCTCACCACAACCGGCCTTTCCTATAAGTTTTTCCCTCTTGGGTTTTCTTGTTTTTCCTTCTTGAATTCGGTTTTTAGAGGAAAGAAGTGAAGGAAATTTTGGACATAGTTTGGCTAGATTTTTCAATTTTTTTGAACCAAATGAGCCACCTATTTATAGGTGATTTGGAACTTTTTAAAATTATCAAAAAGTCCTTGAAGAAACAACATTTTACACAAAAACCCCCCCTTAGGTGGCCGGCCACTTTGAGATGACTTGAAGGCCAAGTCTTGCTTACATCATGCTTGTATCATTATGCTTATTACATCATCATGCCTACATCATGCTTACATCATCAAGCTTACATCATCAAGCTTACATCATGCTTACATTATCATGCTTAAATCATGCTTACATCATCATTTCTCACCTTTCTTAAAATTACACTTTGGCCCCGTAAGGACAAAATATTTGCACTTTAGTCCCTGTGAGGTGGTCGGCTAGGGTAGGGCCACTTGGCTTCTAGTTCATGCATAATTATCCATTTGATTCTAAAAATCCCTTAATATAATTATGCAATCCATTTTCTTACGAAAACAGATATTTCCAATACTGCTCTGACAATGACAGTACTGGTATACTGGACAGCACTCCAAAATTTATCTTTGTATAATTGGATTGCGTAAAATTTTTCTTATAACTTTAAGCCATCTAGCCCTTGTTGTCCTAATTAATGTGCTTGATTTTTCTATAGTGGTTTTGAATCTTATTCTTACTATCTTATTCGTAATGACGGTTAACTGCAGTATAATTTCAATACTACTCATAATACTACAGTACCATCGTACTTATGTCAGAATAAAATGTAAATCATGATTCTGACTTTTCACCAAAAGGCCTTGTTCTTGACCTCATAAACTTATTATTGAGTCTCATAATTAGTTAAACGAGAACTCAAGCATATACTGATAATAAATTATGAATTTCATATTGATATTCATAATTTACATGAAACATTACATAAACACATAACATAGACTTAAATTCCTATATGGAATCATGAGTCTGTTCAAAAATTCGGTTATTACAATGTCAAGCCGCAGACATCGAGTGGAAAGAGGCGGTAATCGGCTGGAGGGAATTGCTGGCCTGGCTGGAGGGAATTGAGCGCGGGCTTGGCTAACTATTAGGCCCGAAAGCCATGCGGGCTTGGAGTGATCTGGAGTTGGAATCACAGGCTTGGGCTGGTAGCTGGAGTTATGGGCTTGGGCTGGCAGTTGGAGTCACGGCTGGGCTTAGCTGAGAACACGACCCAGAACTCGCGGTAAGCCAGCTAGAGGAGGTTGGTGGCCTGGGCTGAAGTTGGCATGACGGGCCTGAGAATTCAGCTCGAGATTCTCACGACTCGGCTTGGCTCGGTAGCTAGCTGTCGGCGTGGCTCAGTGGCTGGGACATTTGGGCTTCATTTCTTGGGCTTTGTTTGACTGATTTTGCTTGTAATTTTGACCCAAATATCTTATCTCCCTATAAAACAATTAAATAAAATTAAAACTAAATATTTCCACACAAAAAATATTTTAAATTAAATTCATGATAAATATTTAATTAAAACTTAATTTACTTGATAATTATGTACAATAAAAGTGCATTTTTGTGCATTTATCACAACCCCTAACTAGCTTATTGCTATTCCTTAACAAATCAAGCAGAAGAAAAATCAAGTCAAGCTGAAAATTCGAATCGAAACCTGCAAATCATCCAAGCACTCAAACAAAACATCACCAAGAAATCGTAAAATGCTATCAAAACTACTTCAGTCATTACTCTAGAGTTGTGTGTGTGTGCACCAAACCATATCCTTCTTACCACAGTCCATAACACAAATAGCATCAAAAAATTCACCAAGAAAAAGTCTCAACTCCATTACCTCATGGGTGTTGGAAATATTTTAGTGTAAAAGTTTTTACTCATGGAGTTGGAAAGGAATCAGTCAACGCTCAAATGAGAGAAGACAATTTATGGACAAGCTAATAAACAACCATTGATCAAATGATAGGTGGAACATTACACCACTTATACCATAAACCAGTTTTCGGGATTTCATTCGGATCAAATAGAAAATCACATAAACGAAGAGCCGTAAAATACAAATAAACAAATATACAACACTTTATTTTATTTTTTTATTTATTATTTTTTTAAAGAAACAAGAGACATCATGCTTAATAAAACAAATGTAGTAAGGAATTTTTTTGACTGCTATGCAACACTAGATGAGATTATAACCGAACTACATAAATATTGATGATAAAATGAATGTTCTTACTCTTTTTTTTTTTTTTAAAAGACAATACAAAAGAAAAATGACGAATATTTACAGAATAAGGCTCTATTACAAAAAGATCAATTCTATCTAACCAAAAATCATCCCTCAAGCAAAAGTACAAATTAAGTAGTAGTGTTCCAAATAATGATCGTACCAACACAAAATATGAATAATGCAAGAGCAGAAATCTCTGTAATGGACGTGTGGTTTATAGACCCGATGACAAGAATTTAACGAATAAAAATGACAAAGTCATATTGATGATTAAACAACAGCACACTTCCTTGTTCAAAACGGCACAGTATACTGTTTGTTTCCGGGGCCAAAAAAGGACATATTTTCACTTGAACGACGTCAAAATATGTACTATAAGTGACATATCCGTTTGCTAGCGAACTCACATATGGCAAAACAATGTGTCGTTCTTACATTAAACGACAATAAAAGTCGCATCATGTAGCTATGTATGAGCAATAAGTGTTTTCTGACTTGAATGCTGTCCCTTTTAGAGAAGCAATGCTTATATTGAAACACAAGTATGCGAGTTTCATAAAGTATCTTGGCGGAACATGAACGGATTAATCAGAAGACGATATGCAAACCGTAGATCGGGTCAATATAAGATAATAACTAGGAGTTCATTTCATAAGATGACCAAAAGCCAATATATCACAGGGAATAAAAAAGAATTACCTTTCAGGAATCAGTTCTGCTGAAAGAAAGGCTGATTTCATGAGATCTATAAGAACAGAAGGGTTGGAGAAATATCCTCCGTACTTTGCGATTTCCGTTAGAAATTGCAAGTTTAGAACAAACTGCAAGAGCAAGCAAGCATAGTAACAAAATGAAAATTTCTTAAATGAATGGAAATATAGAACCATAGATATAGGTGTACTGAAGAAGGTGCATAAAAACAAGAGTTGCTGAACAAAATTACAAGACTAAAAAAATAAGTAGCAACCTGCTTGTACATGATAGAATGTTCTGTTGTCGAATTGTCATCCGTAGTAGCCCAGTTCTCTTTGTTTTTAGAGATCTGTAGAACTATGGTTTCTGCAATCTCCCTCAGTATCTCCAGCAACCATTCCTTTTCGAAATCATTGCCTTCTGCTAGTCTTTCCAGTTTCCTTAGTTCTAAAAACAACACCTAGAAATAACACACCAAAGCAAAAACAAATTAGCAGCATATACACTGGCAAACAGACCACAAAAAATCTCAATTGATTCACTGACTTATGCGACTGGTTGTCAGCCAAGATGAAAAAAGCTACACCGCCAGCTGAAGAAGGAAAAGTGACAAAAGGAAATTGTCTTGCACTGTGAAATAAGCCATAAAAGGGAGGAAAATTAAAGCATGGGAAAATACCTGAAATGTAACAGACGGCATCAGATCATGACCAGGAGCGTCACTGCAAATTTTCTGTGCAAGTTTGCCGCTAGTTTCCATGGTCATTATTCTACATATGTACTGCTGGCAAAATCGAACTCTAAGCTGACTTGTAGCTTCATGCGTGGACAATGTAAAACTTGCAAGTTCATGCTGTTGGTAACTAATGGCGTCTGCATCACCATGATTGGAATTTATGTGATCGTTTTTTCCTACAATGTCTCTAACCATGTTGATGAGTAATTGCTCTAGTGCTGAAAGGTTGGCTAGAATAGAAAGCTGTTGTTGCAGTGATTCAGCAAGATTGATTTCTGAACCACCATCTTCAGTAACATCTGGTCCGTAGACGAGGGCCTTTTCAAGGATAACAACATACTCCTTAAAGAGGTTCATCAATCCGCTAAAAATCGGGCCTTCCATTTGAAGAGAAACTAATGGGGTAGCAGCTACTGTGATAGACTAACACATGATAAGGGAAGAAAAACACAAGTCAGAGCTTGTATTAAATGATAAAGATAACGGTCATATGAAATGAAATTTAAGAAGATTATATGTGTTGCCAATGGGGAACTTAATACGAAGAGTTAGCGTAACGAGCTTGAAAAACCTGTATTAGCGTTGCAAACTTCCGGCCACTGCTGGTAAGCAGACATATTCTGGTTCTTATCCACAACCATGGAATAGCATCCTTCTCTTGTAATTCCAGAAACAAGATATCTACTAAGAATCCAATCATCTGTGGTGGTAAAGATACTAATGACTTTCTTAACGTTTTCTATATGTGCGCTTAGCATCTCTTCCGTAGAAGGTCGGATATGCTTGATCAAGTATGGCCGCAACACTAATCTCTGAGTTTCCAACAAAGAACAAAACGACATTGAGATCTGCACGGCTTGTGCTGCCGTTGACAATCCCCCATTTACTTCCGAGATGGACTTGAGATATTGATTGAAACAATCACCATAAACGTTGGTCTCTTTGCTTGCCCACTGGATAAGCTCTGGTGCTTAAGGAGAAGTTTCCCCATATAACATGACAAAACTTCTTGCTGCTTGGGAGATCAAAGAAAACACAAGTTTTGCAAGCTCTCTGATGTAAACCCCGCCATGAGAAAACGACTTTGAGCACTGTAAATTATCAATTCCGCTTTCTATGCGTGCATGGTAGTACTTGAGCATCAATTGTATCGCAAGATGACTCTCGCCGAGCCTGCAAAGTCCCGACAATGCCTTTTGAAGTTCTGGCGCCGCTACTCTCCTAGTTTCTGCTATCTGAGTCAGCTGCAGTGAAAGAACAGCCTTCCGCTCAGAAATTGCGGAACTATATAAGCTTAACTCATTCGAAGAATAGCTTTGATCAAGCTGCATGTTTTGACAATTTTCATCCTCCAATTCTATAAAATCAAGAGCTTCTTCTACCCTATTCTCTGACAGAAGAAGGTCCAAGGTTTCCGATACGTCGTTTATGTGATCCTCCAACGCTCTTGAAGGTATTGATTCAGAATATACGAGTTGTGAACAACTGCATTAATAGAGCAATTAGAAAAAGAAAATTATGAGCATTATTTTTGAGGTTGTAATATTTTAATGGATTATATGAAAAACGATAATTATGCAGAGATGTATTTGAGAAAAGATAAATATGAAGAGATGTATTTGAGAAAAAATTGTTTTAATTGGGATAAATGAGAAAGAAAAAGTATTTTAATAAGGTGTGGTTAAAAACAAAAAAGGGTAGATTTTGTTCTTAAAAAAAATAAAAACCATAATAGAAATTTAAAAATCCTTAAAAACATAACCCCCTTCGTATTCATGTATTCGAATCAAAATCGTTTATGAATTACAATTTAAAATTTTTATGAATATGCTTTTTTATTTGTTGTTGATTTTTTATTGTCAATATCATATTGATGAAGTCAATATCTTATATGAAACTATATTTTGTGAATTTTTTTTACTCAATGATATCATCAATGAGGAAGTGATCTGAAAAGCGATATAACTTGAAATATGCTATTTGAAGTTCTTCTATAAAGTAATAAAATCATTATTATATAGACCATGATCATAATGTTACTTATTTAGTATAAAAATTGTGGACGAAACATAATCGTTGAAGTGACAGAGTCATTATCATATTGACCACAACGTCAAACATAATAAATATATAAAAAAACAAATCCAAAACGAAAACTAATTGAGTAACAAACTAATGAAATAAACCAAAAAAAAGAAATTAGTTTCCTTTTATAAAATATAAAACTGAAAAAAAAAATGAAAAGAAAACGAATGTCAAAAAAAAAAAAAAAAACTAAATGTGCGCGGATATCACATAATTTAAGGGAAAAAACTTCATCGTATAAAAATAGCCTAAAAATATGAAACTGATATTTAAACTAAATTGATAATATCTAAAATCGTTGGTCCTTAGTTCAAGGAGATTTTCATTTAAAAAATAAAACAATAAGGGTAAACTTGGAAAAATAATGAATGGAATGAAATTTTTATTCAATTCTATAAAAAAAATTGAAAAGTGATTATATTTTAAAAGGGGTGAGTGAAAATGGCTATTTTGTATAAGTAATTCGTAAGAGATTACAAACTTCAAAGTCTTCATAAAAGCTTTTTTAAGAAGTCACACTTTGTAATTTTAAAGAATAGCTCTTTTACCAAACCAAAGTTATTTTGACATATCATTTAAATATTTTCCTGAGTAACTTTGTGACACAAGAAGCCAAAGTTGTGTTTGGAAATGAACTGCGATAGAGAAAATAATACAAAATTTTGAAATGTATTCGGAAAAAAAAATGTAAATTGGATTTTGTTTCACTAATCTCATCATTATGAGCTTTTTGACACAAGAATCCTCTCTTTCAATTTGAAATAAGAAAGTTATGGACCTTTAGAGTTTGTGTTTTTTTTTTTTTTTAAATAAATAAAAGAGAGTAAAATAGGATATAGATTTTGAAGTTTTGGAGTTGAGTAATCAAAACTCTGTCTGGAGACGGAATATTAGAGATCAAAACATGACAGGTGATCAATTATACTTAAAGTAACCTTGAACTTAATTTCTCATATGTATATATACCTTGTCATGATATTCACTTTTGATTGACTGGACATAGTCAAAATGCCAAAATGATGGTTTTGAGTTCAAAGATCGTCGAGCAATGTTTTCAGGCGCAGAATCTCCTGTTTTCTTTGCCGACATTTGCTAAAGAGGAATCTACATGATCATAGTACGTAGTTAGTATTATTCTGGGTGCATACTATAATCAAGTATTATTATTAAGATAATACGTATAATTACGAGACGATAAAATGATAAAAATGCATTTGAACTGTCATGAGACGAATAATTATATAAGGAGTTGGAAAGATATACCTGTTGCCAAGCGCTTTCCGTAATAGAATAAATGATAACAAAAACAATATGACAAAGGGAGGGCATTAGCTAGGGAAAGTACAACTAGGACAACTTAGAAATTGTCGTTTTCGTCCTTCTTGCCTTGTTACATTACTCCTAGCATTTTACGACTTTCCTTTTTTGAAGTGACGTACTCCCCCCACTATGCCTTCCTTTTCTCTTGCTGAATGAATACATATGTAGACAAAATATACTGTTTTACTAGTTGCGACGCAAATTTCAAAATTTTTTTTTTTTTGAAAATTAGTTGCAACCCTAATTTCATTTGTTGCAAATGGCGAACAATTTGAAACGTAAATTTTAAAATTTTAAAAGAAAAAAATACATGAATAACATAAATTTGATACTCATTGCATAAATATGATAAAAAAAAAATTTGATACTAGACCAATATAACACAAAAATAAAACTGAAATTTATGTTATGTTGGTCAAGATGGGAAATTTTGTGTGATGTTGGTCAATAAATGAAAAAAAAAATTTGACTATTTGGATTATTTTCTCTTAGTTGAATCGAAAGTGACCTAGTCCATTAAAGAGATAGGCGTTCTGCTAGGGTTTTCATCTAGTAGAAGTTCAGAGCCACGGTCATCAGGGACGAAGCCAGACTTTAAATTTAATGGAGTACAAATAAAGATAAAATTATTAAACCGATATGAATAGGAAAATCTAGGAATTTTAACATTTTTTCAATAAAGAAACATTAAACAACACGATAAAACAATTGCTCTCAGCTCATTAATCAAGTTGTAATCCCAAAACAAGTCAAGTAAAGAATAAAATAACTTGAAAATTTTGAAAACGAACGGAAAAGAATAGAGAGAAGTATAATAATATGCATTCATGATTAGAGCGAGAAGTAGAATGGTAAAGCATTATTTGGAGAAGAATGAGAGTTGAAAGAAAGAAATCAACAGAAAAGGAAAAAAAAAAAAGAAAAGGGGAGAGTAACAAAGTTAAATGAAAGAATTTAGAAAGCATATAGAGGGGGAAAAAAGAAAAAGGAAAAATAACAATGATATTACGTGGAAAAAAAAAACAATGTGATCTTTCATTAAAATAAAAATAAAAATGATCTAGATTCAAAAAATCTATACTACTCTTTAAAAGCATAAATGTGTTTTTTCGTCACCCCTTTCCTGCTTGCTACATAACTGCCTACGTGATGGTCCAATAATGACTTGGAATTTTGATCTTTAATTTTTTTATTTTCTTTAGACTATCTCAAAATTGATCTCTTCTATATTGACAAGTGAAAAAAAAGAAAAAGAACAATTTATAATAGCGAGATTAAAAAATATTATTTGTATGGCCATAATTAATTAAATTTTATTCCCTGAATAAAATTATCTTAACATTTTGAGTAATTTGGGAATTCCGAAACTCTAACATGGCATGTATAATTTCCATCTGAAATGAAGTTTAGATACAAAAAGGATTACAAATATGGGTTTGTGTTTCGAAATTGAATTGTAGTTGGAATTTAATAGTGTGTATAGTTGGAATTTTGTTATTCTCTTTGCTCTGAACATATAAAAGGAAGAATTTTCTCAATCGAAATTGAATTGAGAAAAATGTATGACGCAGAGAGAGTTTTTAATCACAGAGAGAAAGGCCAAATACACTCACTCGGGTGGCTCATGTGGGGCAACATTCCAATGATAGTCTAAATGCACCATTTAGATGGAGTACAAATTCAAGTACAATATTCCTTCTTTTTTTTTTTTTTTTTTTTTTTTTTTTTTGGGGGGTAGCCAAACGTCATCTAAATGACCAACACAATTCAAATTGAACAAATAATGTGAAATGTATTTTTCGTCCCTTTTTTTATTTTTTTATTTTTATAAAGTACATCAATTTTCACTATTTACATATCCAAATATCTCTTTCATTTTTCAAAAAATCTAAACTTTAAAAGTTCATAATTTTCTTATTTTAAGTTGAAATGAGATAATAATTTTCGACAAGAATAATGAAATAAGATCCATATCACTATTTTTTTTTTCCAAACACATTCAATTTTTTACACTTTTTAACTTGAAACAGTTCATTTTCAACCTAACACACATTTCCAAAACTCAACTCATTTCTAACCAAAACATTTTCAAAAATCCAACTCAAATTGATGTTCTAAAATGGCCTTTATTAGAACCTATTTGGGAGTATTTTATAAATGATTTTGTGTTGGATATAAAATAAAAATAAGAATGTTTTACGAATATCATTGAGATATTTTTATTGTTGTTTTCGGTTGTGTTTCTAGAGTATTCGTTTGAATGTTAAATGAAAAAATAATGCTCCATTGGGAGCGTTTGGAAAATGATTGTTTTCAGCACAAAAATGAGAAGATTTTTTTGGAATGATTTTAAGATCGTTTCTAAAATCGTGTTTGATTGTGTTTTTAGAGAGATTGGTTTGAGTATAAGAAAAATGTAAAACTATATTTGTGTATGTTTATGAAAACATGTATTAAAGCCCTAGAAAATTAACAAGAATGAAAAAAAAATAAAAACAACTTTTAACCGTTTGCTTTTTACTTAACAAATACAACTATCACTATTTTTTAATTTCGTTTTCGTTTTCATGGAATTTGTTAATCAAACATGATTTAGAAATCGTTTTCGTTTTCTCGCCTTAAATGATATGTGGAGTCATTTCTAGAACCAATTTAAAACAATACCAAATAAAAATTGTATTTGAATATGTATCTCAAAATATTTATTAGGTATGCAAGTTCCTAGAAAATAAAAATCAAATAAGAAAAAATTTTTTATCTCCGTCTATATTTTTTAATTTTATGAAAACAAATATTATTTTAAAATCATTTTTCAAAACACTTTTGTTGAAAATCATATAATTCTTCAAATAATATTCAAATCATTACCAAACACGACCTAAATATTTAACGACATGTCTTTTTGGTAGCTGTCCTCTTGTACACATATAGCATTGTGTCACGGATCAATAATTGAGTGTTTTCGTCAGTGACTTGTCCTTTCTTTTTATCTTCCTTCTTAAAATCGATTGAATAAAATCTTTTTGGGAAAAACAAACAAGAGTACAAACAGAAGAGTAAAATCAACTCCAAGAGCTGGCAGAACTTTGAGGATCTTCAATAGGCGTAATTGCAGGATAAGGATGCACGAGATGACAAAGCTACTTTCAGGAGGCTGCCACATGAATTGGTTGGGGGAATTAATTGTGGCCCTAGATCAAGAATTGAAGAGGCCTTTGGTTTCCGGTTCATTTCTAATTCATCTTTTAATCAAGTATATATTTTAAACTAACTTCCAAAACTTTCATCTTCAAAAATCTCCCCAAAGGGGCCTTAAAGTTATTACGGATTTTGTTACACCTTTTTTTTATTTATTTATTTATTTTAAATCAGATAGCTAGTGTAAAAAATCATATCTTCCTGTCTTGGTGAAGAGAGAAACGACAAGATCACCGGCTCTTTATTAGGTGAAGTGAACGGGTAGAGAAACAACAAAATACAAAAGTTGATTTCTTAAGCAGACTAATGCAGACACGTGCTTTCCATCTATGGTATATACAAAAATAACTTATCCGCTTGGTCTTTATTATTATTATTATTATTATTATTTTGCAAAATTACGATTAGGTCTCCAAATTTTTTCTTTACTAAAAGGTATCTGAATTTTTTAAAAGTGCGAAATAGTTATTTTTCATTTAAAATAATATCAAATTAGATATCAAGTTTTAAACAACTAGATAACTTATCCAAATAAATACAAATTGTTACATACAAAATTAGGGCTCCAAATTCATACCCAAAACGAGCTTATCAAGCCATTTTTCCAACCTGTTTAGTGTATTGATTACGAATAGAACTCATGTGACCATTATGATAATGGTCATATATCGTTGATGATTAATTGTGCTGCCGTTTTTTTTTTTTTTTCAGTTGATGTTTATGCTTTCTATGGTTTACATCATTTTTTTCTAGACGGGGTGTGTGTGTGTGTGTTTTCCCCATATTTTTGTGTTCTGTTTAATTTGATTGGCAAAATATTGTGTTGATGACGTATTGTTATATTTTTTGTGTTTAATGATTTTGTTTTCGGCACAAAAATGAAAAGTTTTTTTTTGGAATGATTTTAAGATTGTTTCTAAAATTATATTTGATTGTGTTTTTAGAGATTGGTTGCTTATTTACAGGAATGTCTAAATTAAAAACTATGATTTAAAATATGTCCATTTTTTCTTTTATTTACATGAATGTCTAATTTGATATTTATAAAGACCACATTATCCTTTCATCAAAAATTGAATATAAACAAATAAAGAATTGATAAAAAAGGAAAGAAAAAATCTCTTAAAAAATGTGAAACTAAGCAAATTTTTTATAAAAAGGAAAAAAAAAACCATTTTACTTGATTTATTATAAAGAAAAAAAGGACCCTAACAGATATTAATTTTATAATATATGAAAAACAATCATTATAACAAATAATTGGTAATTAAGATAAAATTCACAACGAACATAACTGTATAAAAATATTAAATACTTTAAAACATAAAAAAAGGTCATCATAATGATATAGTAATTATCATAAAGAAAAAAACATCATATTGATATAGTAATGATAAAGAGAAAAAAAAAACATACTACATTTAGAAAAATATCATAATGATATGGTAATTATCATAAAGAAATAAGTAAGTTCTTATGGCATTTAACTTTAGAAACTAACTATTAAAATAATTCTAATAATAATAAATAATATAAATTATCATGATAACGTTACAATTATTGTAAAGAACTTAAATCATATTAAAAAAAAAGTTTTCAAGAAAACTAAATCATACTTAAGAGATAGGTTTATAAAAAACTTAAATCTTACTAACAAGTAATCACTATAATTAAAGAACTAGTTATTAAGATAAAGATATAACAATGATGAAAAAGAAATAAATATAAATCATGATGAGGGAGAATGATGTTAAATATAATAAAAAGGCAAAATGAGTACTATAAATGGTTATTTTTATAAAAATATATATTTATGTAATATTATCAATAAATAAACATATTTTAAAATTAGGTCCTAAAAATAGATTATTTATATGATTATTTAAATAAGAAAAATGCCCTAGAAAATTAACGAGAATGAAAAAATATAAAAAAAACAACTTTTAACCATTTACTTTTTACTTAACAAAAACAACTATCACTATTTTTTATTTTTGTTTTCGTTTTCATGGCATTTGTTAATCAAACATGATTTAGAAATCGTTTCCGTTCTATCATTTCCAAAAACAATTTAAAATAATACCCAAAAAAAAATATTTGAGTATGTTTCTCAAAATATTTATTAGGTATGCAAGTTCCTAAAAAATTAAAAACAAAATGAGAAAATAATTTTATCTCCGTTTATGTTTTTAATTTTATGTAAAATAAATATTATTTCAAAATTATTTTCAAAACACTTTTGTGGAAATCATAAAAGTCTTTTTCAAATAATTTTAAAATCAATACGAAACACGACCTAAATACTTAACGACATGCCCTTTTGCTAGCTGTACTCCTGTACACATATAGCATTGTGTCACGGGTCAATAATTGAGTATTTTCGTCAGTGACTTGTCTTTTCTTTTTATTGTCCTTTTTAAAATCGATTGACTAAAATCTTTTAGGGAAAAACAAACAAGAATACAAACAGCAGAGTAAAATCAACTCCAAATGCTGGCAGAACTTTGAGGATCTAAATGTCCAATTTTCATGTCCAATCTACTTCAATAGGGCTTTAGCCCCCCCCCCCCCCCCCCCCACACCAAAAAAAATAAAAAATAAAAATCCCCTTCAATAGGTGTCATTGCGATAAGGATGCACAAGATGACAAAGCTACTTCTATGACGCTGCCACATGAATTGGTTGGGGGAATTAATTGTGACCCTATGTAACGACCCGTTTAGTACAGACCGTTACCATACATATATACATATCGTATATATTTACTTAGCGTGAGAAATTTTTTTTTTTTTTACAAGCGTATGAGCGTATATGCGATAATTAAATAACGATGTTCGAATACGAAATAAAATATTCATAAGAGAACAAAATGCGTAGCGGCTATAAATTCCACATTTCACAGCTCGCCCTGCCACGCTCGTCATCTTGCATCAAAAGGTGCCCGTAGGTTGCTTACCTACAGCATAGACGTAAGACGTGAGCTTTCGCTCAGCAAGTACAACATAACATCCGCGACAACAACAATACAAAACATAACCTAATTCAACATAACATAACTTATCCTAACATAATCATGCATGAACCATTTATGCTTCATTATGCTTACTTATTCTTTCATAATATACTTTCATAGTTCATCTTAACTTAACTTGCTTATGGGCCCCTTAACATAAGTGTCTGTACCGGGCGCGTAACTATGGAGTGATTGGGGTGGCCAGTCCATTTTCAACTCAAACCATAGTCCAACCCGACCTAACGCGGGTCGGTACGACACAGGCAAGCTCGCTTGCCATCATGCTTACTTGTCATCATCTCATACTTGATCTTGTTCTTATCTTTGTAATGGTAAACATGCCTCATGATGTCACACATACATAAGTCATAATCGTATCTCAATATAACATACCTCATATCATAACCATGAACTTGATATATCATATATCATGAATAGCCGTATCATATAACATAATATCATCATACCATACCCTACAACATATCCTAGTATCAAACAATTCTAACATACATCACATCATATACCATAACATTCATCGATCATACTTGAGTAAGTATCACAACCAAAAGCCTATGCTGTAGGCGGAGTTGTACTTACCTTGTTTGCTATGTCCAGTAGGGTTCTGTTCCAATTCGAGATACCACAGCAGGTTATCTCCTACTATAATAAAGGACATAGGTGAGGATTAAAAATGTTGGTGATCTAACCAACATTCATGCATAATTTTAGTTATATGTCTCCCTCCCATAAAACACATAATAACTCACTTGGTTACAATTAGTAACCCTAAAATTCAAAGCTTACCTTATTAGGATCAACTTAACTTTGGTTTCAAACCTCCATTTTTACTTAGAAAACTCATCATTTTATGCTCAAATATCCTTTGTTCAACTCATGTAAAATTGTAACTCTTAAGTAGGATTTGTAAAAAAAATCACTGAGTGTTGAAAACTGCCTTTGGAACAGTTTTTCATAGTCAAATCATCAGTGTATGTGCAGGAATATCCTTTTTCCTGCACTGTTTTTAGAAAATACTGTGCAGGAATTTCCTGTTTCCTGCATAGTTTTTGAAATCTATTTTTATTAAAAAATTCTGGGCTAAATTAGAAAAAGTTGTCTTCATGAAAGTTTTAGATCTCGAAAAATCCTATAACTTTCTTGTTTTACACAAAACCTAGTTCGGATTTTGACCCCTTTGTTTTCCCCGTTGAACTCACCTGGCCGTGCATGAAGTCTGGGCACGGTCAGGCTCGGATTTTTGTCAAAACTGAGACTGTTCGAGCCTTATTTTGGAAAACGATCCATACTACCCCCTAGGAAAAACCGTTCCCTACAATTTTTATGTTTTAAGTTTTATCAAATTCAGCCTCTAAGGGCCTCAAAATCTACTTTCCAGAAAACTGGCCAGTTTATACCCGAACTGACAGTTTTCTTGTTTTAGGTTGGTTTTACGTCCTAATCGCGTAATCTAACTCAACCAGCCACCACGGGAGCCTAAGATCACACATGCAGCGCTTTTCTAATGCAAGATTTCATTAAACACATTTTACATCAATCCCATGCAAACCCTTATTGACTTTGGATCAACCAAAGTTTGCATGGTTCTAGGTAGCACAAATCATTTCAACATTCAAGGTTCTAACCTAGCAACCTAGCATACCATTCTAAAACATGCTTCAACATATATGGGGACATACAACATTATCAAGCATCTAACATGCAAACCTTAAGTTCATGCATTCAAAGCATAAAATCATGCATACTTAGCAACATAAACCACCCTACACCTAAATCAAGCACCAAATTTAATTATTTCTAAACTATGGCATAAAATTAAATTGAGCTTATGCTCTTACAAATTCAACTTGAAATGCACTTAAATTTCAAATTGAAGCTCAATTTAAAAGTTTAGGGCTAAGGGAAATTACCTTAATTCAACACAAGGCTAGGTTAGGGTTTGGTCCACTTTTTCTCCCTTTCTCCTTGGCACTCCACAATCGGCCTTCCCCTTGCAATGGGGCTCCAAAATTTTTCCGGCCACTTGATTAGTCCTCCACAAGTCCGGCCACACCTCCAAACACTTCCTTTCTTTACTTTTTCTTTTCCCCTTTTTCTTTCCCACAACCGGCCTCCTTGCCTAATGGGTACCAAAAAAAATTTCCAACTTGGGCTTGGTTTTATGTGAAATCCGACCACCCCCCCTAAGGTTTTTCTTTTGAATTTTTGATTTTCTCTTTTCTTTCTGTCCTTCCTTGGGTTCGGTTTTTGGAGAGGAAATTTTGACAAAGTTTGGCTAGATTTCACAATTTTTGTGAATAAAATGGCCAACCCCTCTCACCTATTTTATAGGTGATGGAAAACTTCTCAAAATTGTCAAAATAGCCCTTGAAGAAACAAAAATTTACACAAAGGGGAGCTTAGGTGGCTGGCCAACACATAGTCTAGAACACTCCATATTTCTTTCCATCTCTTATTTAATTCAATAATGATGTCATAATTTTGGAATTAGATGATGTAAGCATCATTAAGGCTTGTTTGGCCTTTATACTTAATATATACAGTCCATTTTTGTGCCAACACATATTTTTCTTATTTCTTAAAGCCCTTTTGCCCTTTATTTATACTTGGTGTGCTTGATTTTTTTCTATGGTAGTTTTAAGTCTTATTCATGCTACCTTGTCCGTAAAAACGGTTTTTCACAGTATATTTCCCATACTGCTTAATATATTGCTGTACAGTCAAATCTTTGACCATTCCTAGTCAACCTTTGACTTTTTGGTCAACTTTGACTTTTTCGGTCAAACTTTGACTAACGTAAAATCATAGAGTTTTTCTTCCCTTTTTACTTAAAAGGTCACATGCTTGGCTAAGAAATTATTTTTGAGTCTTATAAGGTCATAAGAACTCGCAACACTTAATAAAAACCCTTAATTGGGCTCTTTCATAAATACCTTCATGGTACAACTCAAATTTCTCTACAAGAAATTGTAATGTTAAAAAATTTGGTTATTACACCCTAGGTCAACAACTAAAGAGGCGTTTGGTTTCCAGTTCATTTTTAATTCATTCTTTAATCGAACATTCGTTTTAAACCAATCTCCAAACTCTCATCTTCCAAAGTCTCCACAAAGGGGCCTTAAAGTTATTACAGATTTTGTTACTCCTTTTTTTTTTTTTTTTAAATTATCAGATAGCTAGGGTAAAAAATCATGTTTTCCTGTGTTGGTGAAGAGAGAAACGACGAGATCACCAGCTCTTCATTAGGTGTAGTGAACGGGTAGAAAAACGACAAAATACAAAAGTTGATTTCTTAAGCAGACTAATGCGGACACGCGCTTTTCATATATGGTATAAACAAAAATAAATTATTGGCTTAGTCTTTATTATTATTATTTTATAAAATTATGATTTGGTTTCTAAATTTTTTAAAAGTGTGAAATAGTTATTTTTCATTTAAAATAATATAAAATTAGATATCAAGTTTAAACAATTAGAAAACTTATGGAAATAAATACAATTTGTTACAAACAAAATTAGGCCTCAAATTTGATATCCAAAACGAGCTTGTCAAGCCATTTTTCAACCTGTTTAATGTATTGATTACGAATAAAACTGATGTGACCATTATTATAATGATCATATATTGTTGATGATTAATTGTGCTGTTTTTTTTTTTTTTTTCATTTGATGTTTATGCTTTCTATGGTTTACATCAATTTTTCTAGATGGGGGGTGTGCTACCCAAAAAAAAGAAAAAAGAAAAAGAAGGCAACATTGAACCTCAATATATGCACCCCCCACCCCCTACTACGCATCTCCCTCCAAGGCTGTGGGCCTCACAAACCTCTATGGCTCTCGGATGAGCACAACAGAAAATAGAAACCTTTTTTTGCCTTTTTTTAAAGGACAAATCTGTGATAGAGACTTATTGAGAGTCTCTACCGATACAGTCATTTTTTAAACCACAGATATTGAATCGGATGGTCTATATATTGAGGGTGCACATGATGAACTGTAGGCACCGCCCATATTATAACAAAGTAAGTGAAAAAGAGAAAAAAAAAAAAGAAGAAAAAAAAAGAAAAAGCTGAAGAAGATCGTGAACGGGAAGAGAGAGAGAGGGGGGTGGGGGGTTCCCGTTGGGGGGGGGCACCGGGGGAGGGGGCTGGTGTGGGGGGGGGGCGTCGGGCGGGCTGGGGGCAGGGGGCAGGGGGCTGGCCGGGAAGAGAGAGAGAGGGGAAGAGAGAGAGGAGAGAGAGAGAGGGGGGGTGGTGGGGGGTTCCCGTCAGGTGTGGTGTCGGGGGAGGGGGGCTGGGGTGGGGGGGGGGGGGGTGCCAGGTGGGCTGGGGGCAGGGGGCCGGCTGGGAAGAGAGAGAGAAGGGAAGAGAGAGAGATGTGGTGGCCGGGGATGGGGTGGGGGCCGGCCGGTGGTGTGGTCGCCGGCGTTGGGGGGTTGCTGGCGACGGGGGGAGGTCGCTGGCAATGGCGGGAAGGTCATCGACAACGGAGAGGATACGGGTGGAAAAGTTTATATGAGGTAAGGTATATAGTAATTATGGTACACTAATACTATATCAATCGTTCGATTAAATCTAACGGTTCAAAAAAGAGCTCTACCGGTAGTTACTCTGGGAGAGACTCTACCACAGCCTCTCTCTTTTTTAAAATCATTTTTTTGGCCTTTTTTTTTTTTTGTTTTTTGGTTTTTTGGTTTTGTTTTTTTAGCTTTATTTTTAATTTTAATTATGTTTTTTAAAAATAAATCAAGTTCTTTTACCAAAATGCCCTTGAAGTGAAGGCATATGCGGCTTAGAAGGGTAAAAACCGTCTTTCTTTTTACGGTGGTTATGGTTTTAACCTTTTTTGCACCTTTTTTTAAGAGTTTGGGGGACCTGTTTAAAAAAAACAAAGTTTAGAGATCAATCGGCACCTTCCTTAAAAGCTCACAGATCAATCGGCACATTCCTTAAAAGTTCAGAGACTACGGGAGCAATTTACCTTTATTTTAATGTTCTTTTGTCGGTATTCTTAATTCATACGACGTCATTTTATAACTTCTTCTTCCACTTGTTTATTAATCACTCAATAATCAATGCAAACCACGTTGTTTTAGTTGTCTCAGAAAATTTTCTCATTGGATACGCTATCTATTATAACATATATAAAAGTCTCAAAGTTCATTTCCTCTCCTTCTTACATGTGACATGTCTTTCTTTCCTTTTTTTTTTTTTTTTTTTTCCCTTCGTATTTCTTCTTTGCCTTGCCTCTCCGCTTAATGCTTCTTCTATTTTTATTTTTTTTGTTTTGCTTGTGATTTGACCATTCGCTTAAGCTTTTTTTTTTTTTTTTGCTTTTTTTTTATTTGAACACCCCCCCTTTGAGTTATTTTTTAATATTTTTATACTAGTTTCTTTATACTAGTTTCTCTCAGTTGGCTATCCAGAATCTACCATACCATTACCAACCCCCCACTCCCTCTCCCCTCCCGCGCACACAACTACTTTTGCCTCATGATTTTTCCCCTTTTTTAACTTCTTATTACATTTTTTCCCTTTTTTTTCTTCAAAGTCCAAAACTTTTAATATATACCACCAAATACATTTTTTTTTTCTTTCTTATTTGTATTGTGTAATAACTTTTTAAAATATATCTTCATTTAAACAAATTTTCTTCTATCTCTTAAAATATTATTTTAAGAATGTGATTTTCATAACTACTTTTTTTTTTTTAAATTTCATTATTGAAACTTTTTTCTCAAACGTATCTCCATTTAAATATTTTTGTTTCTTTCTTATATGTGCCTCAATTAAGTTTCTATATAATAATTTCACTTAGTTACTATTTAAACATTTTTTCCATTTATTTTAGTGTTATCATTTTTCCTTTCGATTTGTCTCCATTAAGATAACTTTTTTTTTTTTTTTTTTTTTTACCTATATCCTCATTTTTCTTATTTTTATTTATTTATTTTTTGAGTAAATTTTTATTTTTTCTTTTGGTTTCTCTATTTCTTTCAACTATCTTATTTTAACTATCTTATAGTTTTTTTCTTTTTCTTTTTAATTCTTCTATATTTAAACATTTGTTTCTTATATGTACTATAGTTAATTTTTCTATAAAATAATTTAATTTTATTATTGTTTAAACATTTTCTCATTTATTTTGATCTTACCATTCTTTCTTTTAATTTGTGCTTATTAGAATAATTTTCTAAAATAAATCCTCAATTTTTTCATTTTTATTTTTTAATTTTTCTTTGAACTTGGGGTGAGAGAATTCGAACTCTAAACTTTTAAGTAGAGTTAGGTGTGATTTTCTTTAAGTGTAATTATTATTATTTTTTAATTTGATGATAGGAGAATCAAACTCAAAACTTTGTACATTATCAATAGTGACAATCACGTTTCTAAGTACTGTTTTGGTCAACCTTTACTTTTTACTTTTTTTTTTTCCCTTTCTTTACATCTTTTTTTTTTTTTTTGGTTTCTTTGTCCTTGTTAAAACAATTTTTTCAAATACATCTACCTTTAAACATTTTTTCTCACAACTCTCTCATTTATGATTTAGACAATATATTATTTTACATACGTCTGCACGTACTCTAAGTACTAGTCCAATAATAAAAATTGGTATCCAACATGAAGATTGTTTCCATTTTTTTTATTTCCCTATTTCCAATTTCCAAACAACATAAGAGTAATAATAATAATAATAATAATAATAATAATAAAATGTCGCTGTTACAATCATGGTACGTACATGCACTACTACAGAATACGAATTCCACGATAGAGCTTCCACGACCATTTTTAAAAAATGGTCGTGAAAAGTTAGGTAAAAACATGAAGCGGAACACGGTTTTCGAAAACCGTCGTGGAAGCCGAGCCTTCCATGACGGTTTATGGAGCTTCCTCGACCATTTTTAAAAATGGTCGTGAAAAATTAGGCAAAAACACGAGGCGGAACACGGTTTTCGAAAACCATCGTGGAAGGCCGGGACTTCCACGACGGTTTCTAAAAAACTGTCATGGTAGGTACGAAGGAGGGAATTTTTCCAAAATTTTTTTTTGAATTTTTCACTCTACCACGACGGTTTTTTGGAAAAACAGTCATGGTAGGGTGAATTTTTTTTTTGTTTTGAATTTTTCACCCTATCACAACGGGTTTTTTTTTTTTTTTTTTTTTTCCAAAAACCATCGTGATAGGTATGAAGGCGGGAATTTTGAAAATTTTTGAAATTGTTCAACTTTTTGGGGCGTATATTAAAACCCAAAAAAATACCCTCTTTCCCACCCCATTACATTCCGAGCCTTTTTCACTCTCTAATACAAACACTAACTCCAAACCCAAAGCTGCCCATATCCTCCCTCCATTTATCTCTCTCCGCTCCCTCTCTACATTCTCGCTGCCATTTCTTTCTCTCTCTCTAACTCTGAGCCTTTTTCCCTCTCTCTCTAGCTGACATTCCTCCCTCTCTCTTTAACTCCGAGTCTTTTTCCCTCTCTCTCTCGCCGCCATTCCTCCATCCCCTACATTCTCTACCACTCCGCCCGTACCCACGCTCGACAATCCAGTAAGTTAAAATGTATCTTGCTTGTGTAAGGCACGGATTTTGGAATTTTCCGTCCAAAATGTTGATTTTATTGATTGTGGTTGTTAATTATAAAATTTCCGACCAAAATGTCAAAAATCCACAATGTTCCTTCCAAAATGTTGATTTGGTTGATTGTTGATTTGGGAATTTTTCGTAGAAAAATGTACAAAATCCATCCTTTTCGGTGATTGTTGATTATCGTTGTGATTCAGATTGCTTTAAAATTGATTGGGTAAGGCACGTATTTGGGAATTTTCTAAAAAAAATGTTGATTTTGTGAGTTAAATTTTCCGGATTTGCCACCCGTGGGAAATGAAATGAATTCGCAAATTTTTTTTTTCGGCGGACCCTACCACGACGGTTTTTTTATGTAGAATCGTCGTGGTATGTTCTTAAATTTCCACATTTAGACCATATTTTTTGCCTATTCCATGATGGGTAAAAACCCGTCATCTGGATTCCATGACGGTTAGAAAACCGTCGTGGAAATGTTACCACGACGGTTAAAAACCGTCGTGGTATCCACATTCTGTACTAGTGATGGTGTCTTATTATAGTCTACAACATTATAGTCTTATTCAATAAAATACACACATATATATATATATATTAATCTTTCAATCTAACACGAAATTTTCTATGCACCACTATGAATGCTTGTTTTCTAAAAGTAAAGAATAAAAAATTATAGATATGAATCACTTTCGAGTAATTAAAGACTGTGAAGATTATCGACGACACATTTTTGACTAGAGATGTCAAACAGGTTGGTCTGGCCCATTTATTTTGAACCCATTAATGCTTCGTGCCATGCTCGTATCGACCCATTTAATAACGTGCCGTGTTCATAAAAAATTTATAGCGTCAAGCCCAATCCACGGCCCATTTTATAAACGTGCCGTGCCGTCCTCGTGCCCTAATCATGTCCAGTAATAAAATTTTTTTAATAAATAAGAAAAGCAAGTTTTGAATGTTATTAACCAAAGCATTTTATTAAAAAGAAACTATAATATTGAAAACCTTATCAAGTAAAAATTCAAAAGGGATGAAATTTTTCTAATAAAATAAAAAGCACCATAAGTCTTATATGAAAATTATTAAAAATATCATAGAAAAAGAGTAATATTGTTGTGTCATTTTCGTGCCCCTTATCATGTCCGTACTCATGCTCGTGCTGTGCTCTTAACGTATCTGTGCCTTTAGCATGCTTCGTGCCTAAAACTCACGTTAAGCCCAACCTATTTAATTAAACATACCAGGTTAGACCCATATTATAATCGTGTAGTGTCGTGTTATGTTCATTTTCTAACGTACCGTATTCGTACCAATCCACTGAACCCCACCCATTTTGACGTCTTTATTTTTGACTAATTTTTATATTCTAGTTTTATTTTTGTTTTTTAAGAAGAAAGCTTGGGTATCCCTTACTACATGACATCACTCTGGCTGCTGCTATATATATCTAAATTCAATCTATGTGCTACATGAAATCACTCTGACATCACTCTGGCTGCTGCTAAGAATTCTATGTACCATTTGAATGCTTGTTTTCTTTATTAGTTTTAAATATAAAAAGTTATAAGTGTCAGATTTATCTGAAACTAGATACATGATCTTCTTGTATACATATTTATATGTAATATTAGTCACTTGCCTCAAAGAAAAAATTGTATATATATGTATCTATATGAACCACACTTGAGCAATTAAAGACTTTTAAGATTGTTGACGACATATTTTTGACTAACCTCTATAGTCTAAGCTAGTTTTATCGCCTTGGCTGCTGCTCTATATATATATATATATATATATATATATATATATATATATGATGACATATTTTTGACTAACCTATATAGTCTAAGCTAGTTTTATCGCCTTGGCTGCTGCTATACATATATATATATATATAGAGTCTTTCAAATTAACACGAAATTTTTTATGCACCATTATGAATGAGTGTTTTCCAAAAGTAAACCACTATCGAGTAGTTAAAGACTTTTAAGATTGTGGACGACACATTTTTGACTAATCTATATATTCTAGTTTTATTTCTCTTTTTTAAGAGTAAAGCTTGGGTGTCCCTTACTATCTGGCATCACCCTGGCTGCTATTCTATATATATATATATATTATAGTCTTTCAATCTAATACAAATTTTTTTATGCACAACGATGAACGCTTGTTTTCCAAAAGTCAAAAATAAAAAATTCTATAGATGAACCACTGTCGAGCAATTAAAGACTGATTCAAGATTGGCGATGACACATTTTTAACTAACTGCTATATTCTAGTTTTGTTTCTATTTTTTAACAATAAAGCTTGGATGTCCCTTACTACATATGGCATCGTCTGCTGCTATATATATAAATATAGGATAAGTCTCAAATCTGGTATCAGATTCAAGACGGCATTAAGCCAACGAGTGTGAATCATCTGGAGGAAGTTATTTTTTACATGGCTGGCAAGTATGGTTCCTAAAAAGGACTGAAAGCAAGGACAATTTGGAAGGGCATATGTCAGTGCAAGAAAATGTTATTTATATGAGTAATTGTCTTGATAAATAAAAAAGGTAAAGATAATAATTGGTTAATCAGGAGCATATTCGAACTTGGGAGGGGTCTAAGTGGCTCGGGTCTCGAAGAAGCTGCCATTCCTTTCTCTCTCTCTACTACTGTATGAGACACATAACTACTTTAATTATAAATCAGACCATTGAGAAATTATCCAACGGTAAAACAATAGTTTTTTTCAATAATATAAATTACGAAATTATACTGTAAAACTTTCAAAAGAAAAAATAAAAGCAAGTCCCTTAAAGAAAAACTAAAACGATAAGTGATAAAAATAAAAAGAGAAGGCCGAGAAAGAGGAAAATAAAAAACTTAAATCTTAGTTTTTAAAACATATCTTAGTAGGTTCCATAAACTTTTAAGTATGTCAGGTTAAAAAATACCAATGTTTACTAGTGACGGAAAAAGCTAGAGGCTGTTACCCATGGTGTTTTCTTTTGTAAATTGATAATAGCGGTGTTCGTGTTGTCATTATCTAGCTTTTATTGACTGAAAGAGAACTTACGCCATTTATAAATCACTAGAAGTCCACACTCCTCACCGATGTGGGACTGGAAGTTGTACTTAATGGGGTTTCATTTAAAACTCTACTATGGTTTCTCCTCCTGAAAACCCTTGTGGTCAATATGTTTTATTGGATTATGCATATTCTTGTTTGTGTGAATATTTTAAAAAAAAAATTTAAATCTAGCTTTTATTCATATTTTAGTACAAACTAACATTGTATCAGTTATTATTTTTGGCTATTAAAAGTTACTATGAACGATAATTGCACATATAATTTAATCATAAAATTTAGAGTTCAAATTCACTCGTTGTCAAAGTTTTTTTTTTTTTTTTTTTTTGAAGGAGAAAAAATTTGGCGTATTTTTAACTTTCAAATATGACTATTTAAGCATGCAAAAACTAACAAATTTAAGATAGAACAACTTCTATAAAATGACAAGATATAACATTTGGATAGAAAAATCATTTTCAATACAATTTTTTTTGTTACTTAAATTTTGCATATGCTCCTAGGTGTCAAATTTGACAAAAGATATAACATATCGAAATGTAAATAATTGTTACTAGTTGAATGTTAAACCTCTAATTTAATATTATAACACACCATTCATGTTATTTCCTTATTGGAAGTTTACTTTAAAAAAAAAAAGATGGAGGGATTCAAATTCTATACTATTTGGTGAAGTTAGGTATAGAAATTAACGTAAACTAAAAAAAATTAGGATAAAATTGGATCAATATACACTAGAAAAAAAAATTGTAGGGTATAAAAATTGGCATTCGCATTGTAGAAGGGGAAAGCTAAATCGTCTTTTTCCTCAAGAAATGGGGACCACTAATTTGACGAACTGGATTTGTTAGCTAAGCCATGACTCTTAAGTCTTAAGCATATCGCCTACTGTCCGTACATATATACCTATATATAAGTAGATGCTCTGCTTCACATCCAAGTCAAGGAAAAAACTTGCAAAGCAAAGACAGAATATAAGGTAAACATTTTTCTTTTTGTTCTACTGGTGATAAACAAACATCATATATAGATATGTTTTCAGAAAGTGTTTTTTCTTGCACATATATATAGGCTTACTATATATACATATAGATGTAGTTTGTTCAAATCTAGTAGGGCAAATATATATATATATATATATATTTATATACTTACCATATGTATAACTAGTGCTTCTCGACATATGATTTCAGTGACCAGAAAAACAGTGTGTCAATACATCAAGCATGGCGGAAGAGATTATAATTCGGTCGTCTGGGTACTCGCAATACCCAGCGATTTGGGACTTCGATTACATCCAATCCGTTACTAGCCAATACAATGAGGTAATGTTTCAACGTGGCTTCTTTCTTTTGTATTTTTTTTTATTTATACTTTTTTCATTTTTAATTTTTAACATTTTACTACAATTTGGAGTCTATGGTTCACTTATCTTTTACTTATATTCAAAAGAGTCAAGTCATGCCTTCTTTATTTGTCATGTGACAGGCACGTAATCGTCATATTATCGTCATGTAGATTTTATTTTATTTTATTTTTACTTTTGCTTTTGCTTTGTTTTACTTGTCTATTCCGTATGCACAAAACGTGTGCCATACAAGTAGTTTAAAAAAAAATAAAATAAAGAAACCACTTCAAAATTTTGAATTAGGAAGCTCCTACTTAAATATCCGTTCTCTTTCCTATTGCGCTAGTCATAACTAGTTTTGTCTGCTTTATTATTTATTATTCGGTAGATAAGTTCATGTTGGTGCTAGACAGGCTGTCTTGGGTATGGAAAGATAAAAAGACATAGAGAGGAAGTGATAAACGAGAAAAACAAAAAAAACAAAACCCTATATCAGGTTATAAATTTAATATCAACAAAGATCACATAGTTTGGTATTTTGATGTCAGCTGGATGTAAGCATTTTGAGAATTTATAACTTTCAAAAAATTTACAAGTGATCTTCACATGATCATGATTATCTTAATTTTGTACAGTGCTTTCGACGGAAGGAATATTGGGATACAAATTTATAGTTTCAGTATTAGTTATAAATTATGTATTAAAATAAGATTGGACTTGAACATTGCTTAAATATCAAATGTGAAACTAATAAAAAAAATGTTTTTATGAGAAAAAAAAAGTCAACTTGTTAGAAGCAAATTGGAGGTCACAGAGTGGGTACATTTTGTTTTTTTGGGGAAATAATGCTGTTATAGCTCAACTAGTCCATTATATACGCATTGGTATTCACACAAACTTCAGGTGCTGACGAATTATGCTTCGTGAATGCACATATATTGTGAAGATCTATGGATAAGCACATTGCGATTTTTGTTTATGCATGTAAAAATAAATTTACATATTTACATGTATACATATATATAAGCACATACGTATATGGGTCCAACTTATTTGATCAGTATTATCTATAATTACATTATTCTAGTAATCATAACAGATAACATTTAATTCGTAATCTAATATTGATAATAGCATGAAATTATAGTAGTTGTGACAGATGAAAATAGTGACTTCATCATCATGAAGATTTGTTTGTGCTTAACGTGATTTGATGAAAATTAGAAGAATAAGTTTTATAACTTTAGAACTGTTCATAAAAGTGCTTGAAAGTTTAATTTTTTTTAAAAAAAAATTTATGTGAGGACTCAATCTACTGGCATTAATTGTTTCTCGCTATAGTTACTGTAACAGTAGGGGAATTTGTCTATATATATTTATTGAAGGTTTTATATATATGTGCTTACATATACGTATAAGCCATGCTTACATATATGTAGAAGCCTGTATATAAATATTCATAAAAACGTATTAAAACATATATCAGTATATATAGATATGTATGTGCGTAAATATGGATCATACGTATGCATGCAAGTACAATACTTGATGGCAATAAATAAATTGGAAAAGAAAGGAGGGGAAAAAAAAAATAACAGAAAAGAAAGGAGGGAAGAAAAGGACAGAGTTGTTGGGGGGAGGTACAGGGAGAGTTGACGAAATCGAAAAAGATAAAGAAGCATGGGTCCCTAATAAGAGAAAGGGACTACGAATATTTTTCCTTAAAAATATACAATTGAATATATACATATAATATAATATACTATGAAAACTTCTGCTTGGCTTGTTTTTGGCTGCTCCCAAGCGTTAGGTTAAAATATATATATATATATATATATGGCAAAATATAGCATTTAAGTAAAATTTAACACTCCAATGATCCAATATAATGTTAGCATAATTTTAGCATTTGTCCAAGTCATAAATCAAACTTATGTGTTCCTAATTGCAACTTCTTTACTGCATTATTATAGTATTCCCATTAACAGAGTATAAAAATATTATAATTTAAATGTTTCACTACTATAATTAAATCTATACCTCAGATTCTCCTTTTATAATAAAAATTAGTCGGACAGCACGCACTTTGCTTGTACAGGATAGACAAGCAAAACAAAACAATAACAATAAAATCTATACACATTGAGAGCAGAATAAAAGAGAGCATTCGCTCTTTTAATATTTGTTAAAGATTAAAGATTGAAGATAAAATAAAATCTATACATCATTATCCAACATTTTCCCTCTCTTTCTTTTTTTGGAATCCAACATTTACCTCCGTATATCATTGTTTCTTAAAAATCTTATGGCATAATTTTTGCCTAATGCAAAAGGGGAAAATAAAAAATACATCTATCCATATAGTTCCACAATTTTTTGAACATCACAAATTGAGCTAATATTTAAATTCAATACGAATCAGTTGTTGGCGTATTTTGATGGTAAATTTCTATTATTAGTGGATATTATATATAAATGATAATCATAGATTTTTAGGAAATCCATAGTCAGATGTCAGACGCAGAAATCGTTACCCCATCCTAAACATCAAAATCTTTGTGCCACGTTTTTACTAAAGAAATTAGCTGAAGATTTTCGGAAAAACTGTCTTTAAAAAAGCGTCGTTTTAATCTATACTTTCTTGTAGTGTCTTTTTCCCTTTATCACGTTTTTCCTTTGAGTTTTTCTGGTAGAGAGTTTTAACGAGACCTATATTAATTCTTTTTTAAGAGAGTAGTTACTTTTACATTTCCAATATTATTTTCATTTTACTTTATATTTTTTCTGTTTCTTATTTTCTTATTTTGTTAGTCTTGGACATGCATTTTATTTTTTATTGGTATCCTATAGTCGGAGGTTTGATACAAGGACGAGTTTCTTAGTAGAGTTGCCAGTATAGTTGGGGATGTGATAGGTTTTTCTAAGATTAGTTTCCCTCTCTCTAATAACGAAAAGAAAGCAATAAAAAAAAGAATATATATATATATATATCTTTTACAACATAATCGGAAAGAAAATATTTTAAACTAGAGAATCTCTAATGTAATGCAAGATTTATGCACCACTATACTCAAATTTTGTCCTTTGAGTTAGGAAAGAGTAATGCTATTTTCAATGCTAATTTTGGCAATTCCTCTACTTGGTGGCAAATTTTTCCCAACAATGGCAATTGCTAGATTTTTGCCTTTGACTGCCATTGGTCGATGTATTGATTTTTTCATTTCATCGTTTATATTACTGTCATTTTGAAGTTATTTAGGTACTAAAAATGTATTTTTTTTAAAACTAAATTACGAAAACTATATATAATATTAATTACAGATAGCATCAACCAGTGAAACATAAAGTAGGATATATAAAATATCATTTTTTTACACTTTTTTTTTTGGTGAGAAAATAGAGCCCTTACGTTGGAGATGGTCTTACTAAGTTTGTACCATTGCAATTTTTACAAGTACAATTTCTTTTAGTGAGCAGTGTAGATTTAATAACCATGCAGGGTGAACCATATGCCAGCCAATGTAACCAGTTGAAGGACGACGTTAGGATAGTGCTTGACCAAGACATGGATCCTTTGGCCAAGCTTGAACAGATCGATATGCTGCAAAGGCTTGGATTATCATATCACTTTGAGGATGAAATAAATAATTTATTGAAGGGTATACACAGTTCTGATTTTGGAAAGGATACGTGGAAGGACAACTTACATGCTACATCTCTCAAATTTAGACTTCTACGACAACACGAATATTGGGTTCCTCAAGGTAATATATGCCATCCCTCATTTTTCTCTTTCAAACCAAATAGGGTTATTAATTGCTCGTTTGGTCTTTAACCTTTTTATGAAGTTGTGGTTTGGTTCATGACCTTTTTTTCCATTTTTTTTGGTAGTTGAAAGGTCACTAAACTTTGTAAAAGGGTGCAACTCGATCGAGGTTAAAAATTGGATAAAATAAATCATGTGTATGACACATATAAGTTGGAATTATGCATTTTAATTTGAATTATCTTTAGATATAATAATTACGTATGATTAACGCGACATAATTTAAAGAGGACCATTTTCTTAGCGAAAAATAGAAATGTGACATAACCTAATAAATATGTTAACAAAAAAATTATCATTTTATACCATTTTAAAGAGTTTAGGGACCTTTTAGAGGAAAAAAAAAGTTTGGAACCAAACTATAACTTCATAAAAGATTTAGCAATCAAACCAACAATTTATCCAAAAAAAAATAAGCTAGAAAGGAGCTAAATGCAAAGTTCATATTACTAATGTGGAATTTTAATGCATTTGACAGAGATTTTCGATGTTTTCATGGACGAAACAAGAAAATTCAAGGAATCTCTAAGAAATGACATAAAGGGAATTTTGTCACTCTATGAAGCGTCCTTCCTTTTGATACCAGGGGAAACTATTTTAGAGGAAGCAAGAGATTTCACCTCAAAACATCTCAAAGATTTTGTCAGTAATAACAAAGAAGAAAATTATCTGTCTACATTAGTGGGCCATGCATTGGAGGTTCCAGTACACTGGAGAGTGCCTAGGGTGGAGGCCAGGTGGTTTATTGATTTATGCAGGAACAAACATATTGATTTGAATCCTACTTTTCTTGAGCTTGCTCTATTAGATTTCAACATTGTGCAATCAACGCACCAGCAAGAATTGAAGGAATTGTACAGGTAAGTAATAGTTAATCTCTCATCTTACAGAGTTTTTTATATTAAACTCAGAAGTTATAAACTTTAAATATCATATTCTCTATATATATATTAAGGAATTATATTGAACTTGAGATAAAAATTGACATAAAATATATGTGGTATTCGGTGATTTTGTTTTTTTTTCGTTTGTAGATATTTAATTTTTTTTTATTTAAATTGACATGACAATAATTTAAAAACTTATCGATAAACAAAATGACGATTCATATAACATATAGGTTGATATTACAAAATTGAAATTAGAGTTGGTGTCCCTAACTAACATTGTTTGATATATGTTAATTACTTTGTTTATATATATGTAGGGAGGGCCTTTTATTTGGCACTCTCTTTATACGCTACTTGTAACATTTTTGTAATATGTTGTATCAACTAAGTTATTATAATTTAATATTTTTGAGTGATGCATATGGCCTGCACCAATATCTAAATAGTATCATGTGACAAGATTTTAAATAAGAAGTACAAGTAAATCAACTAGTTGTTATAAGTTTTTAAATATAAAGTTACAAGTACCGGATAGTATCCGGTACCGCGTAAAAGATCTTTCCATATATGTATATGTATATGTATATAGCATTCACTTAAGTAGTTTTCCCCCCCTTATTTTTGGGAACTTTAATCACAGGCAAGTAAAAGAATTGCTGATGTTCTTGCATTCTTTCCCATTTTTTTTTTTACTAATATTTATATATACACGTGTGTGTGTGTGTGTATATATATATTCAGGTGGTGGAGGCACAGCGGGCTTGGAAAAGAAATGAAATTTTGCAGGGATAGGCTGGTGGAGAATGTCTTGTGGAACGTGGGAATGGTGTCTGAACCCCAATATGGATATTGTAGAGACATTTCAACCAAAATATTTTTGCTGTTGACGGTAGTTGATGACACATATGATTCCTATGGTACCTTAGATGAACTCGAGCGGTTTACACATGCTTTTCAAAGGTTTGTGACGATCAATCTAATTTGATTTTAGAATTAGTACCTATTAGCATATATTTCACGTTTAGTATCTAAATATAAATGTCGATTTATATTTACATCTAAAGATTAGTTAGAATATTTTAAGTTAAGTTTATTTTTTGTTGGTTTACACAAAATATATATATATATATATATATATATTTGCAAAGATATATAAAAACGTTACTGATTTTTATTATCATCCTGTTTTGGATGATTAATGGATATTGAGATTTCTAGTCCGCTTATGTACAAGTTTAATTCAATCTGAAGCAAGTAATCCTTATATATGCATACATATATATATATATATATATATATATCTATGCATTGCAGTTGGGACATAAATGCAATGGATGCATTATCAGACACAATGAAAATAAGCTTCCTTGCTGTATACAACACCACGAACCAATTGGCCTATGATGTTGTTAAAGAAAAAAGGTTCCACGTCATTAAATACCTGACAAAATTGGTACTCTTCTTGATCCCTTTTATTAAACTTTATCTTTCATCTTCTATTCAATGAAAAGAAATTATAATTAATTACCCTTCAATCATACATGTTCAGTGGTCAGATCTTTGTGGATGTTATTTACAAGAGGCAAGGTGGTACTATGGTGGAGACACACCAACCTTCGAAGAATATTTAGAGAATGGATGGCTTTCCATTGCAGCACCCATTGTCCTGGTGATTGCTTATGTTTGTGTGACAAATCATGTAACTGAAGAGGCCATGAAGGTGATGGAACAATATCCAAGCATAATCCGCCAAGCGTCAATTATTGGTCGGCTTACAAATGACCTTTCCACATTGCCAGTAAGCACGCTCCATTTACATAATCTTTTTTAAGACACTACCCATCAGTGACGGAGCCCAGTATTATTAATGGGGGGTAAAAATTATTTTAATCAAGATTATTATATATATATATATATATATGAAACAATTTTTGTTTACTAAATTCATGACATATCGACACATGAACACATTAATATTATATCTAAATAAGAAAACATGCCACTGTCAATTATATGTATTAGAAATAAAAATAATACAAGAAAAAACCTGAAATTGAAGTGTTGATCTTCATGTTTTCATTATATCATAACCATTCAAATTTCACATCTTAAAACTCCAAGTCCAATGTATCACCTGTAAGGAATCATTTCAATCTTTTGAAAAATTAATTGTTTCTCTACTTTCTTTTTCCTCAAATTTAATCCAATCATTGTTCAAAACCATCAAAAATTATTTCCTCTTTTTTTTTTTTTCTGACTTAACTATTTCATTGTTTTAAATCTTCATGTATATTTATAACAGCTCATATCATATCGTTTCCACTGCATCTTTCCTAAACCCAACATGAAAATTAAGGAACTAGAAAACATAAATTAAGTTATACAATTAAATTTCCTAAACCCAACACGAAAAATGAAGGAACTAGAATACAAAAATTAGACACTAAAATAGAAGGAAAAAAAATTATAAAGGGAAGAAAGAAATGGAGAAGAAAAAATAAAATCTCACCTTGAATAATAGAGTAAATTCCAAATTTCTTTGAACCTTGACAAAAAACCAAGATTCGTGTTATGTCTTTGAAATTTGTTTGGGAATGGTGGAATAAGAAAGTGAAGAGTTGGCTTCCTTTTGAAGGTTTTAGTTGATGTAGAGACAAAATATTACTTAGTATAATGGACTAGTCTTTTAAAATACTTGGGCTGTTAAATTTGTAGTTCATATTTAGATTTTGAGTTAAGCCACTAGCTTTACGAATTTATTAAAACTGTTTTGTTTCGTAAAATCTAAATTTTTTGCCCAATAAAATATAGATAATTATTAATTTAAGGGCCCCAAGACTAATTATATACATATCTACTATATTAAAAAAAAAAAACCACTATATTAAAATTAAAAAAAAAAAAAAAAAAAGACAAGAGCTAAGGGCCCCCCCTTCCCTCCGTCATTGCTACCCATTAATATGAAAGGTGGATCCCATAATTTGAAGTTAACAGATGGAATCTAACTTATTTTAACTAGGTGTTAGCACCGCTGATGTCTCCGAGCATTTTTCAAACTCCTATTGGGAGATTCAATCTTCTTCATTATAGTTTTTGTTTAGTTTTTGTTCACCAAACATAGCTTTATCTTGGTATAGACCGTTCGCTTCATATGATCCAAGTAGAACCATGAATATTACTCAACTAGAACCCTGTTTTTTATAAGGCTTATACAGCTTCTAATTTTTTTCCTCCCTATTTTTCAGTTCGAATTGGAAAAGGGCAACGTTCCTACATCAATTCACTGCTACATGAAAGAATTTGGTGCTTCTGAAGCTGAAGCTCGTCAACATATAAAGTTCGTTATCGATGAGACATGGAAGCAAATGAATAAAGATCGAGTTGAAAATTCTACCTTCTCTCATACGTTCATGGACATTTGTACCAATCTTGCTAGGATGACAATGTGGTTTTACGATGGAAGAGATGGGTTTGGGATTCAATACCAGTGCAAAACAAAAGATTGTGCCTCTTTATTGCTTCTAAACTCCATTCCCTTTGGACATGAAGACCAGGATGATTAGTACCAGTAATCAGTTTTTTATTTGCTCGGCCTGTCGTATTATATTTTTTTGTGTTATTACTTGGATCGTATGTATTAAAGTCAGAGATTTCGCTTGAGCTCTAATGTTTGTAGTACTTGTCTCATTTGCCGAGGATATTTTATTTCATGTCTTTTGGGATTGTTTGGCAATAGCTCTTGTGGTATTTGCCTTTGGGCTTCCGTCTGCAGTTTTTTAATATTATTCATGCTTTATTCTAATTTATTGTTCTCTCTCTTTTGTTAAAAAATAAAAGTCTTTACGTAAAGTAGTGTAAGTACACTTTCGTCTCCCAAAAGATTGCTGGTATATATCCATTATATTGTTTTGATGTTATGCATTACTTGTTTTAAATTTATAAGGATCTATTTGCGCGCCGTGATATATATAATAGTTATATCTATTGGCTAACATATATATATTTATTGTAAAGTTACAGCATTTCAAGAAAATACACTTTTTGACCAAAATCGTTTATGATGTTGCGCATCATTCATAATTGTAATATTTATAATAATGACCATATTTCGCACATTAGAGATTTATGATACTGAGTGTTTGTGTGTGTGTGTGTGTGTTTTTTTTTTTTTGGATCTCTGTCTATTAGGTTAAATATCTGATTCTATAATAACTCCTGGACTCTCTAAAAAAGAAACAATAATAATAATTTTGAACCCTAAATTTGAATTTATATAATGATATTAAATGGAAATGATATGGTTATTCTAATTTGGTTTGTGATTTTCTTATTATAAGATTCTTTATTGATTTTCTTTTTAATCATTATAGAGATGAATGTATGGACAATAGATAAAGACAAATATTTACGCAAACAATTCTGAGTAGTTTATAATAATATTAAGAAGTGTTCTTATAATTAAACTCGTATAATTCTATTTGAATACAGTCTTTCTACGCATCTTTCTTATCAGGATGCCTAATCTGAATAACAGATTATTTGGCCAATGAGAGAGATATTTGGATATTTGTAAAAGGAGTGCACTTCCACTTGCAATAGTGATGTGGAACAGAAGCATAAATAACACAAATTCGTTGATTTTTTTTTTCTTTTTTCTAAAAAATACCAGACTATAATCACTTTTAATTATCTTATTTTTATGCTGCATCAAATACTATATATATCAAAATTTATTTATAATGTTTACAATAAATCGAAGATGAACACACATATCAAATTTACCAAAACGTCCTCATATAGCATATGCATATGTTATTCACTTAATCTGTTTCTTATATAAGTTAACGAGAAGGACTTAATTAAAATATTTTTAAGACTTTAGCATCATTTGATTTCGTCTTAGAAACACAACAGGGACTAAAATGCAACAAATATAAAAGTTTAAAAACCAACAAAGCAATTTATCCTAAAATTTATTTATAATGTTTACAATAAATCGAAGATGAACACACATATCAAATTTACCAAAACGTCCTCATATAGCATATGCATATGTTATTCACTTAATCTGTTTCTTATATAAGTTAACGAGAAGGACTTAATTAAAATATTTTTAAGACTTTAGCATCATTTGATTTTGTCTTAGAAACACAACAGGGACTAAAATGCAACAAATATAAAAGTTTAAAAACCAACAAAGCAATTTATCCTAAAATGAGATTATATAGTAAGAAATGTTCTTAATTCAATTTTGACATCTTTCATATCAATGCCTAAATTTAATAACTGATCATTCGGTCTCTGTTGCATGTATAATTTAGTTGTAATTCGACATATAACTTCGCTAGAAAGGTGAAGAGTTTCGGATCTCTGAGTTTTAGTGAAGCGTTCAAATATCTGAGAGAGAGAGTTTTGAAGATATACATGTGAAAGAATGGCTAAACTTTTATGCAGTTTGAATTTAGGAGGTCTGCGATTAAGACCTATATATATATATATTTATATATATACCACAAATCGAAGATGAACATATCTAATGTCGTATGAGAATTATTAATTATCTTGAGCATTTTTCTTTTCTACAACGATATTGTCCATTGCATGATCAGGAGTAAATTTTGTGACACGACCACTCATGTTAATACTATTGCTTCTGCTCCAAGTTATGGTGTTGTCTGCAGTGGAAGTTACAACAATGTGAACCGACTCCGGTTAATTTCCAAAGCTCTCTGAATTAGGTGATAATGACTGATTTATCTTTCTTCATCTCTTGTCCTTTTCCCCACAGCACAAGATACAACCCCACCACAATCGGCACTGCTGCTAATACACTGTCAATATACAATCACATTTTGATCACGTTGTGAATGGTGATCAGCAGCGGAGACAGAAAATGGTTAGCTGGAGAGCTATAAAATAATATACAATACATTTGCGTATTGTGATCACGGTGTTTCTAAGTACTATTTTGGTCAACCTTTACTTTTTACTTTTTTTTCCCCCTTTCTTTACTTTTTTTTTTTTTTGGTTTCTTTGTCTTTATTAAAACAATTCTTTTCAAATGTATCTACCTTTAAACATTTTTTCTCACAATTCTCTCATTTATGATTTAGACATATGTTATTTTACACGCGTCTGCACATACACTATCTAGTCCAATAATAAAAATTGGTATCCAACATGAAGATTGTTTCCATTTTTTTTTTATTTCCCTCTTTCCAATTTCCAAACAACAAAAGAGTAATAATAATAATAATAATAAAATGTCGCTGTTACAATCATGGTACGCACATGGTGTCTTATTATAGTCTACAACATTATAGTCTTATTCAATAAAATACACACACACACATATATTATAATCTTTCAATCTAACACGAAATTTTCTGTGGACCACTATGAATGCTTGTTTTCTAGAAGTAAAAAAATAAAAAATTATAGATATGAATCACTTTCAAGCAATTATAGATATGATTATCTACGACACATTTTTGACTAAAGACGTCAAATAGGTTGGTCCTGTCCATTTATTTTGAACCCATTAGTGTTTCATGCCGTACTCGTACCGGTTCATTTAATAACGTGCCGTGCCGTGCCGTACCATGCTCATGAAAAACATATAGCATCAAGCCTGGTCCACGGTCTATTTATAAACGTGCCGTGCCGTGCCATTCCGTCCTCATGCCTTAATCGTGTCCAGCAATAAATTTTTTTTAATAAATAAGAAAAATAAATTTTGAATGTCATAGGAAAAAAAAAATTTAACAAAAAAAAAAGCATATTATTAAATAGAAACTATAACATTAAAAACCTTATCAAGTAAAAATTCAAAAGAGATGAAATAATAAAAAACACCATAAGTCTTTTATGAAAATTATTAAAAATATCATAGAAAAAGAGTAATATTGTTGTGTTTTTTTCGTGCCCCTTATCGTGCCTGTGCTCTTGCTTGTACGTGCCGTGCTCTTAACGTATCTGTACCTTTAGCGTGCTTTGTACCTAAAACTCACGTTAAGCCCAACCCATTTAATTAAACGTGTTGGGTTATACCCATATTATAATTATGTCGTATCGCATTATGTCCACTTTTTAACATGCTATATTTATACGGATCCACTAAATCTCGCCCATTTTGACATCTCTATTTTTGACTAAATTATATATTCTAGTTTTATTTTTGTATTTTAAGAACAAAGCTTGCGGATACACATATATATACATATATATATATATATATATGAACTATATTACAACCTCTTTCCCTAGTACACTGGACATGTTACTATCGGTAGAAAATTTTCAACTTATTCGGCCAAAAAAGTTTCAATATCTACCTAGCCTAAATCTCCCAGTGCACATCAAATTCAATATATATATCTAGATAAACTGGTCGTCGACATATAGCTGGCGGTGGAAACGTCATGATTTGAGTCCGCTAGGTGGAAAATTTTCTTTGAAGAAAGGAAGAAAGTCAAAAAAGAACACGTGAAAAATATGGAACACTTTTCTACATTCTTACTACATGACATCACTCTGGCTGCGGCCAAATATGTTTAAATTCAATCTATGTACCACTCTGGCTACATGAAATCACTCTGACATCACTCTGGCTGCTGCTATATGTACCACTTTGAATGCTTGTTTTCCAAAAGTAAGAAATAATTATATATGTATGTATACCACACTTGAGCAATTAAAGACTACGTTTTTTTGACCAATCTATATAGTCTATCACTTTGGCTGCTGCTATATATATATATATATATATATAAATATATATTATAGTCTTTCAATTTAACACACAATTTTTTGTGCACCATTATGAATGATTGTTTTCCAAAAGTAAGAATAGTTCATATCGAGCAATTAAAGACTTTTAAAATTGTAATATTCTAGTTTTATTTCTCTTTTTTAAGAGTAAAGCTTGAGTGTCCCTTAATATATGGCATCACCCTGGCTGCTGCTCTATATATATATTTATGTATTTATTTATTATATAGTCTTTCAATCTAATATAAAAAATTCTATAGATGAACCACTGTCGAATAATTAAAGACTGATTCAAGATTGGCGATGACACATTTTTTACTAACTTCTATATTCTAGTTTTGTTTCTATTTTTTAACAATAAAGCTTGGATGTCCCTTACTACGTATGGCATCTCTGCTTTATATAGGATAAGTCTCAAATTTGGTACCGGATTCAAGACGGCATTGAGCCAACGAGTGTGAGTCATCTGGAAGAAGTTATTTTTAACATGGCTGGCAAGTATGGTCCCTAAAAAGGACTGAAATCAAGGACAATTTGGAAGGGCATATGTCAGTGCAAGAAAATGTTATTTATATGAGTAATTGTCTTGATAAATAAAAAAGGTGAAGATAATAATTAGTTAATTGAAGCAGGAGTATACTCGAACTTGGGAGGGGTCTAAGTAGTTCGGGCCTCGAAGAAGTGTCTTAGCCCATCTGTTATGTGCGTTTACGAATTTGTAAGGGACTCTTCGAAATGAGGGCCCAAATGGATAATGCTTAGGATAAATTCCCAAGTCTGTTAGTGTGTGGTGTGTAAAGGTGTTGATTGTGCCATTCCCATCAGTTGCAATGTTTGGGAGGAATAGTTGCGTCCCTCTTCCATTAGTTGGTATCAGAGCCAAATTGTCCCAAGTTCAAGTCCCCATGGGTGTGCCCGAGAAGGGCTTTTTTTTTTTTTAAGAAGGGGAGAATGATGCAGGAGCATATTGGAACTTGGGAGGTAGCTTATGTGGTTTTGGCCTCGAAGAAGTGCATGAGCCCATCCGTTAGGTGCATCTACAGATTCATAAGGGATTTCTAGAAAATAAGGGCCCAAATGGATAGTGCTTAGGTTGGATTTCCGAGTTTAGTAATGGATGATGTTTAAAAGAGTTGATTACGCATTTCACATCAGTTACAATTTTTGAAGAAATAGTTGCGTCACTCCTACATCATTAATTTTGACAGGTTTAGAGTCAAACATGACTATCAGATAAGAGAAATGTAATAGTGTGAGAAAACGAATTTAAAACTAAAAGAAAAGGTTAACGTAGTAAGAGTAATCGAGGTGGGAATATAGGACAAAACTTTGAGTAATATATACATGAGAAAGTGTGAAAAGTGCAATGTGAAAATATGACGATCACATTGCAACTCTGTGTATTTAGGGGAGTAGTTTAAGTAAGTAACTATGCTTGGGAGTTTGATTAATGTAATTATAACATTTAAGAGATGTGGTTATATATAATGATAGTGAGAAGTGCAGCTGATATACTTTGTGAGTGTAAATAGATAAACAGCGAAGTATATCATCAAACTGAATGTAGTATTTCACCATGGAGCAATGAAAACTAATTCAAGACTGACGAGGACACACTCTGATTTATATCTATTTTTTAAGAATAAAGTTAGGGTCTCCCTTACTTCACGACATGGCCGGGGCTGCCGCTCTTTATGTATAACATATAAAGCAATTTAACTGGTTTTTGGGATTTGTTACCAGATCACATGACCGTGGCTGCTGCTCAAAATAAATAAATAAATAAATACACACACAAACATGTATATAATGGACCAAGCATGAAAATATCTGTACCGGTAAAAACATCGGTATTCCAGTTTTACAGAAATTTCAGAGATACTATCGATAGCAGTGAAAATTTTGAAAGTCACGGAATTTAATTTAAAACATATTTATAATATATTAGGATATCATAAACATTAAGAAGATAAATAAATACAGAAGTTTTACATGTGAAACTTCTTACATCTTACCTATCTCACTACCACAAGAAGTCCTATAAAGTTAAAATATAATTGAAACGTCATCCTGATTCACGTAATAGTGGTGACATGATATGTTATTTGAATAATATTAAATATAGTTATGTACATGTCATATATCGGTTTGTTGTTCTTTTGATCTCATTGAACTTCCACGTGGAAAATTTAAGCATGTTAATTGAAAAAAATAAATAGAAAACGAATTTGAAATTCTGACCAATATATCCCGATATTTGATACAAATTACTCTAGAATTATATCGATAACGATACTTTTTCCAATATTTTCCAAAATTTCCCCCATATTTTGACATAAAAGATTTTACCCTCAAAAGATATTTTGGTACCCCTAAAAAATCAGTGAAAATTTCAGAAATATCATGGATATTTGTGACCATGAATGTGACAACATAAAAGTACCTCGACACACCTAGATCGAGTAAACATAAGGCTCTTTTGACAATACCTCTATATATAATTGATGGATATTCCTAATCAATTGAGAGCTAAGACCTTGTAGTACAAATGCCACCGCTAACTACATATAAACATAAGTTTAGCAGAACAATTACATACTACCAAGACGTAGATCTAGCAGACAAACGAAAACCTTCGAAAGTGGAGAAACCACCGCCATTATTGAAGGCTTTAATCAATAACGAAACAACAAAAACAAGTATTCCAGCAAGAATAATGCCATTATTGCACACAAACAACATAAAACAAACAACAAAACACAGCAATACATAAACAACCACCATAGACATTCCATAGATCTGAAAAGCCAGACAGACGAAAGATTTGGTATGTTGTCCCTCATGCCGATGCATGCCGCGAGGCCCCTGCTACTACTGTATGAGACACATAACTACTTTAATTATAAATCAGACCATTAATAAATTATCCAACGGTAAAACAATAGTTTTTTTTCAATAATATAAATTACGAAGTTATACTGTAAAAACTTTCAAAAGAAAAAATAAAAGCAAGTCCCTTAAAGAAAAACTAAAAAGATAAGTGATAAAAATAAAAAGAGAAGGCCGAGAAAGAGGAAAATAAAAAACTTAAATCTTAGTTTTTAAAACATATCTTAGTAGGTTCCATAAACTTTTAAATATGTTAGGTTAAAAAATATCAATGTTTACTAGTGACGGAAAAAGCTAGAGGCTGTTACCCATGGTGTTTTCTTTCGTAAATTGATAATAGCGGTGTTCGAGTTGTCATTATCTAGCTTTTATTGACTGAAAGAGAACTTACGCCATTTATAAATCATTAGAAGTCCACACTCCTCACCGATGTGGGACTGGAAGTTGTACTTAATGGGGTTCCATTTAAGATTCTACTATGATTTCTCCTCCTGAAAACCCTTGCGGTCAATATGTTTTATTGGATTATGCATGTTCTTGCTTGTGTGAATATTTTTTTTAAAAAAATTTTAAATCTAGCTTTAATTCATATTTTAGTACAAACTAACATTGTATCAGTTATTATTTTTGGCTATTAAAAGTTACTATGAGCGATAATTGCACATATAATTTAATCATAAAATTTAGAGTTCAAATCCACTTGTTGTCAAAGTTTTTTTGTTTTTTTTTTTTTTTTTTGAAAGAGAAAAAATTTGGCGTATTTTTAACTTTCAAATATGACTATTTTAGCATGCAAAAACTAACAAATTTAAGATAGAACAAGTTCTATAAAATGACAAGATATAACATTTGGATAGAAAAATCATTTTCAATACAATTGTTTTTGTTGCTTAAATTTTGCATATGCTCCTAGGTGTCAAATTTGACAAAAGATATAACATATCGAAATGTAAATAATTGTTATTAGTTGAATGTTAAACCTCTAATTTAATATTATAACACATCATTCATATTATTTAATTATTGGAAGTTTACTTAAAAAAAAAAGATGGAGGGATTCAAATTCTATACTATTTGGTGAAGTTAAGTATAGAAATTAACGTAAACTAAAAAAAATTAGGATAAAATTGGATCAATATACACTAGAAAAAAATTGTAGGGTATAAAAATTGGCATTCGCATTGTAGAAGGGGAAAGCTAAATTGTCTTTTTCCTCAAGAAATGGGGACCACTAATTTGACGAACTGGATTTGTTAGCTAAACCATGACTCTTAAGTCTTAAGCATATCACCTCCTGTCCGTACATATATACCTATATATAAATAGATGCTCTGCTTCACATCCAAGTCAAGGAAAAAACTTGCAAAGCAAAGACAGAATATAAGGTAAACATTTTTCTTTTAGCTCTACTGGTGATAAACAAACATCATATATAGATATGTTTTCAGAAAGTGTTTTTTCTTGCACATATATATAGGCTTACTATATATACATATAGATGTAGTTTGTTCAAATCTAGTAGGGCAAATATATATATATATATATATACATATATAAATCTACTTACTATATGTATAACTAGTGCTTCTCGACATATGATTTCAGTGACCAGAAAAACAGTGTGTCGATACATCAAGCATGGCGGAAGAGATTATAATTCGGTCGTCTGGGTACTCGCAATACCCAGCGATTTGGGACTTCGATTACATCCAATCCGTTACTAGCCAATACAATGAGGTAATGTTTCAACGTGGCTTCTTTCTTTTTTATTTTTTTTATTTATACTTTTTTCATTTTTAATTTTTACATTTTACTACAATTTGGAGTCTATGATTCACTTATCTTTTACTTATATTCAAAAGAGTCAAGTCATGCCTTCTTTGTTTATCATGTGACAGGCACATAATCGTCACATTATCGTCATGTAGATTTTATTTTATTTTATTTTTATTTTTGTTTTTGTTTTATTTTGTTTGTCTACTCCGTATGCACGAAGTGTATGTCATACAACTAGTTTTAAAAAAAAATAAAATAAAGAAACCACTTCAAATTTTGAATTAGGAAGCTTCTACGTAAATATCCGTCCTCTCACCTACTCCGCTAGTCATAACTAGTTTTGTCTTCTTTCTTATTTATTATTCAGTAGATAAGTTCATGCTGGTGCTAGACAGGCTGTCTTGGGTATGGAAAGATAAAAAGACGTTGAGAGGAAGTGATAAACGAGGGGGGGGGGGGGGGGGGGGGGGGAACCCTATATCAGGTTATAAATTTTATATCAACAAAGATCATATAGTTTGCTATTTTGATGTCAGCTGGATGTAAGCATTTTGAGAATTATTATAACTTTCAAAAAATTTACAGGTGATCTTCACATGATCATGATTATCATAATTTTGTACAGTGCTTTCGACGGAAGGAATATTGGGATACAAATTGATAGTTTCAATATTAGTTATAAATTATGTATTAAAATAAGATTGGACTTGAATATTGCTTAAATATCAAAAATGAAAGTAATAAAAAAATGTTTTTATGAGGAAAAAAATGTCAACTTGTTATAAGCAAATTGGAGGTCACAGAGTGGGTACATTTTGTTTTTTTGGGGAAATAATGCTGTTATAGCTCAACTAGTCCATTATATACGCATTGGTATTCACACAAACTTCAGGTGCTGACGAATTATGCTTCGTGAATGCACATATATTGTGAAGATCTATGGATAAGCACATTGCGATTTTTGTTTATGCATGTAAAAATAAATTTACATATTTACATGTATACATATATATAAGCACATACGTATATGGGTCCAACTTATTTGATCAGTATTATCTATAATTACATTATTCTAATAATCATAACAGATAACATTTAATTCGTAATCTAATATTGATAATAGCATGAAATTATAGTAGTTGTGACAGATGAAAATAGTGACTTCATCATCATGAAGATTTGTTTGTGCTTAACGTGATTTGATGAAAATTAGAAGAATAAGTTTTATAACTTTAGAACTGTTAATAAAAGTGCTTGAAAGTTTTAAAAAAATTTTAAATTTTTTGTGAGGACTCAATCTAATGGCGTTAATTGTTTCTCGCTATGGTTACTGTAACAGTAGGGGAATTTGTCTCTATATATTTATTGAAGGTTTTATATATATGTGCTTACATATTCGTTGAAGCCATGCTTACATATATGTAGAAGCCTGTATATAATTATTCATAAAAACGTATTAAAACATATATCAGTTTATATAGATATGTATGTGCATAAATATGGATCATACGTATGCATGCAAGAACAATTCTTGATGGCAATAAATAAATTGGAAAAGAAAGGAGGGAAAAAAAAAAAAAAAGAAAAGAAAGGAGGGAAGAAAAGGACAGAGTTGTTGGGGGTAGGGAGAGAGAGAGTTGACGAAATTGAAAAAGATAAAGAAGCATGGGTCCCTAATAAGAGAAAGGGACTACGAATATTTTTCCATAAAAATATACAATTGAATATATACATATAATATAATATACTATGAAAACTTCTGCTTGGATTCTTTGGGTGAGAGGCTTCAAATATCACAGCGATCCTCATACCAAAAATAGTAGCTCAAGTCCCAAGATATATATAATTTTGGTTTGTTGTTTTTTGTTTTTGGCTCAGGAAGCTCCCAAGCGTTAGGTTCAAAAAAATAATAATTAATATATGGCAAAATATAGCATTTAAGTAAAATTTAACACTCGAATGATCCAATCTAACGTTCGCATAATTTTAGCATTTGTCCAAGTCATAAATCAAACTTATGTGTTCATAATTGCAACTTCTTTACTGCATTATTATAGTATTGCCATTAACAGAATATAAAACTATTATAATTTAAATGTTTCACTTTTATAATTAAACCTATACATCAAATTCTCCTTTTATAATGAAAATTAGTCGGACAGCACGCATTTTGCTTGTACAGGATAGACAAGCAAAACAAAACAAAAACAATAAAATAAAATAAAATCTTTATACATTGAGAGCAGAATAAAAGAGAGTATTCGCTCTTTTAATATTTGTTAAAGATTAAATATTGAAGATAAAATAAAATCTATACATCATTATCCAACATTTTCCCTCTCTTTCTTTTTTTGGAATCCAACATTTACCTCCATATATCATTGTTTCTTAAAAATCTTATGGCATAATTTTTGCCTAATGCAAAAGGGGAAAATAAAAAAAATACATCGATCCATATAGTTCCACATTTTTTTGAACGTCACAAATTGAGCTAATATTTAAATTCAATACGAATCAGTTGTTGGCGTATTTTGATGGTAAATTTATATTATTATTAGATATTATATATAAATGATAATCATAGATTTTTAGGCAATCCATAGTCAGATGTCAGACGCAGAAATCGTTACCCCATCTAAACATCAAAATCTTTGTGCCACGATTTTTCTAAAGAAATTAGCTGAAGGTTTTCGGAAAAATTGCTTAAAAAAAGCGTCGTTTTAATCTGTACTTTCTTGTAGTGTCTTTTTCCCTTAATCATGTTTTTCCTTTGAGTTTTTCTGATAGAGAGTTTTAACGAGACCTATATTAATTCCTTCTTAAGAGAGTAGTTACTTTTACATTTGCCATATTAATTTCATTTTCCTTTATTTTTTTCTGTTTCTTATTTTCTTATTTTGTTATTCTTGGAAATGCATTTTCTTTTTTATTGGTATCCTATAGTCGGAGGTTTGATACAATGACGAGTTTCTTAGTAGAGTTGCCCGTATAGTTGGGGATGTGATAAGTTTTTCTAAGATTAGTTTCCCTCTCTCTAATAACGAAAAGAAAGCAAATAATATATATATATATATATATATATATCTTTTACAACATAATCGGAAAGAAAATATTTTAAACTAGAGAATCTCTGATGTAATGCAAGATTTATGCACCACTATACTCAAATTTTGTCCTTTGAGTTAGGAAAGAGTAATGCTATTTTCAATGCTAATTTTGGCAATTCCTCTACTTGGTGGTAATTTTTCCCAACAATGGCAATTGCTAGATTTTTGCCTTTGACTGCCATTGGTCGATGTATTGATTTTTTCATTTCATCGTTTATATTACTGTCATTTAAAAGTTATTTAAGTACTAAAAAGTTTTTTTTTTTTTAACTATATGTAATATTAATTAGAGATAGCATCATCCTGTGAAACATAAAGTAGGATATATAAAATATCATATATTCACACTTTTTTTTTTTTTTTTAGGTGAGAAAATAGAGCGTTTAAGTTGGAGATGGTCTAACTAAGTTTGTACCATTGGAATTTTTGCAAGTACAATTTCTTTTAGTGAGCAGTGTAGATTTAATAACCATGCAGGGTGACCCATATGCCAGCCAATGGAACCAGTTGAAGGACGACGTTAGAATAGTGCTTGACCAAGACATGGATCCTTTGGACAAGCTTGAACAGATCGATATGCTGCAGAGGCTTGGATTATCATATCACTTTGAGGACGAAATAAATAATTTATTGAAGGGTATACACAGTTCTGATTTTGGAAAGGATACGTGGAAGGACAACTTACATGCTACATCTCTCAAATTTAGACTTCTACGACAACACCAATATTGGGTTCCTCAAGGTACTATAGGTCATCCCTCATTTTTTTTTCTTTCAAACCAAATAGGGTTATTAATTGCTCCTTTGGTCTTTAACCTTTTTATGAAGTTGTGGTTTGGTTCATTACCTTTTTTTTTTTTTTTTTTTTTGTTTCCTTCTTTTTTTGGTAGTTGAAAGGTCACTAAACTCTGTAAAAGGGTGCAACTCGATTGAGGTTAAAAATTGGATAAAATAAATCATGTGTATTACACATATAAATTGGAATTATGCATTTTAATTTGAATTATCTTTAGATATAGTAATTACGTGTGATTAACGTGACATAATTTAAAGAGGACCATTTTCTTAGCAAAAAATATAAACGTAACATAACATAATAAATATGTTAACAAAAAAAAAATTTATTATTTTGCACCATTTTAAAGAGTTTAGGGATCTTTCAGAGGAAACAAAAGTTAGGGACCAAATTATAACTTCATAAAAAGTTTAGCAATCAAATGAGCAATTTATCCAAAAAAAAAAAAAAAAAAGCTAGAAAGGAGCTAAATGCAAAGTTCATATTACTAATGTGGAATTTTAATGCATTTGACAGAGATTTTCGATGTTTTCAAGGATGAAACAAGAAAATTCAAGGAATCTCTAAGCAATGACATAAAGGGAGTTTTGTCACTCTATGAAGCGTCCTTCCTTTTGATACCAGGGGAAACTATTTTGGAGGAAGCAAGAGATTTCACCTCAAAACATCTCAAAGATTTTGTCAGTAATAACAAAGAAGAAAATTATCTGTCTACATTTGTGGGCCATGCGTTGGAGGTTCCAGTACACTGGAGAGTGCCTAGGGTGGAGGCCCGGTGGTTTATTGATTTATGCAGGAACATATATATTGATTTGAATCCTACTTTTCTTGAGCTTGCTATATTAGATTTCAATATTGTACAATCAACGCACCAGCAAGAATTGAAGGAATTGTACAGGTAAGTAATAGTTGATCTCTCATCTTAAAGAGTTTCATATTAATCTCAGAAGTTATAAACTTTAAATATCATATTCTCTCTATATATATTAAGGAATTATATTGAACTTGAGATAAAAATTGACATAAAATATATGTGGTATTCGGTGATTTTTTTTTTTTTTCGTTTGTAGATATTTAATTTTTTTATTTAAATTGACGTGATATTAATTTAAAAACTTATCGATAAACAAAATGACGATTCATATAACATGTAGGTTGATGTTACAAAATTGAAATTGGAGTTAGTGTCCCTAACTAACATTGTTTGATATATGTTAATTGCTTTGTTTATATATATGTAGGTAGGGACTTTTATTTGGCACTCTCTTTATACGCTATTTGTAATATTTTTGTAATCTATCAACTAGGTTATTATAATTTAATATTTTTTAGTTATGCATATGCTCTGCACCAATATCTAAATAGTATCATGTGACAAGATTTTAAATAAGAAATATAAGTAAATCAACTAGTTGTTATAAGTTTTTAAATATAAAGTTACAAGTACCGGATAGTATCCGGTACCACGTAAAAGATATTTCCATATCTATATATATGTATGTAGCATTGACTTAAGTAGTTTTTCCCCCTTATTTTTGGGAAGTTTAATCAGGCAAGTAAAAGAATTGCTGACGTTCTTGCATTCTTTCCCTTTTTTTTTCACTAATATTTATATATACACGTGTGTGTATATATGTGTGTATATATATATATATATATATATATATATAATCAGGTGGTGGAGGCACAGCGGGCTTGGAAAAGAAATGAAATTTTGCAGAGATAGGCTGGTGGAGAATGTCTTATGGAACGTGGGAATGGTATCTGAACCCCAATATGGATATTGTAGAGACATTTCAACCAAAATATTTTTGCTGTTGACGGTAGTTGATGACACATATGACTCCTACGGTACCTTAGATGAACTCGAGCGGTTTACACATGCTTTCCAAAGGTTTGTGACGATCAATCTAATTTGATTTTAAAATTAGTACTTATTAGCATATATTTCACGTTTACTATCTAAATATAAATGTCTTTTGTTGGTTTACACAAATATATATATATATATATATTTTTTGCAAAGATATATAAAAACGTTACTAATTTTTATTATCATCCTGTTTTGAATGATTAATGGATATTGAGATTTCTAGTCCGCTCTTGTGTTCTTCTTCTCCTTCTAAATTCCCATCCTGCTCTCCTTTCTATCTCTAGTGGTTCAATTTTCTCTCTTGATTCTGTTCTATCTCTCAATTCTTTCTCTCTTTTACCTTTATCCCACATCATTTGACTTGTGTGCTTTGAAGTGATAAATAAAATTGTGGATTTTGATTTTTATACAAGTTTAATTCAATCTGAAGCAAGTAATCCTTATATATACATACATATAAATATATTGCAGGTGGGACATAAATGCAATGGATGCATTATCAGACACAATGAAAATAAGCTTCCTTGCTGTCTACAACACCACGAACCAATTGGCCTATGATGTTGTAAAAGAAAAAAGGTTCCACGTCATTAAATACCTGAAAAAATTGGTACTCTTCTTGTTCCTTTTTATTAAACTTTATTGTTTATCTTCTATTTAATGAAAAGAAATTATAATTAATTACTCTTCAATCAAACATGTTCAGTGGTCAGATCTTTGTGGATGTTATTTAAAAGAGGCAAGGTGGTACTATGGTGGAGACACACCAACCTTCGAAGAATATTTAGAGAATGGATGGCTTTCCATTGCAGCACCCATTGTCCTGGTGATTGCTTATGTTTGTGTGACAAATCATGTAACTGAAGAGGCCATGAAGGCGATGGAACAATATCCAAGCATAATCCGCCAAGCGTCAATTATTGGTCGGCTTACAAATGACCTAGCCACATTGCCAGTAAGCACGCTCCATTTACATTATCTTTTTTAGGACACTACCCACCAATGATGGAACCAGTATTTATTAGTGGGGGGTAAAAAACTTTTTTCATCAAGATTGTTATATATATATATATATGAAACAATTTTTGTTTACTAAATTCATTACATATCGACACATGAACATATCAATATTATATTTAAATAGGAAAACATGTCATTATCAATTATATGTAATTAGAAATAAAAATAATACAAGAAAAAACCGAAAATTGAAGTGTTGATCTTCATGTTTTCATTATATCATAGCCGTTCAAATTTCAAATCTTAAAACTCTAAGTCTAATATATCATCTGTAAGGAATCATTTCAGTCTTTTGAAAAATTAATCGTTTCTCTACTTTCTTTTTCCTCAAATTTAATTAAGTCATCGTTCAAAACCATCAAAAATTATTTCCTCATTTTTTTTTTCTGACTTAACTATGTCATTGTTTTAAATCTTCACGTATATTTATAACAGCTTATATCATATCGTTTCCACTGCATCTTTCCTAAACCCAACATGAAAATTAAGGAACTAGAAAACATAAATTAAGTTATACAATTAAATTTTCTAAACCCAACATGAAAAATGAAGGAACTAGAATACATAAATTAGACATTACAATAGAAGGAAAAAAATTATAAAGGGAAGAAAGAAAAGGAGAAGAAAAAATAAAATCTCACCTTGAATAATAGAGTAAATTCCAAACTTCTTTGAACCTTGACCAAAAACCAAGATTCGTGTTATGCCTCTGGAAATTTGTTTGGGAATGGTGGAATGGGAAAGTGAAGAGTTGGCTTCCTTTCAAAGCTTTTAGTTGATGTAGAGACAAAATATTACTTAGTTTAATGGGCTAGTTTTTTAAAATACTTGGACTATTAAAATTGTAGTTCAGATTTAGATTTTAGGTCAAGCTACTAGCTTTATGAATTTATTAAAACTGTTTTATTTCGTAAAATCTAAATTTTTTGCCCAATAAAATATAGAGAACTATTAATTTAAGGGGGCCAAAACTAATTTATATACATATCTACTATATTAAAAAAAAAAAAAAAAAGAAGAGATAAGAGCTAAGGGCCGCCACACCCCCCCCCCCCCCCCCCCCCCCTTGTGTCATTGCTACCCACTAATATAAAAGGTGGATTCCATAATTTAAAGTTAACAGATGGAATCTAACTTATTTTAACTAGGTGTTAGCACCGCTGATGTCCCCGAGCATTTTTCAAACTCCTCTTGGGAGATTCAATCTTCTTCATTAAGCTTGCATTTGGTTCGTCGGTTGGAGATGAAATTTTTAAGTTGGAGTTGGTTGACTTTTTAAAAACTAGTTATAAATTTTATTGACTTTTTAGAAAAAGACAAAAAATGAGATGAAAAAGTACAGTTTAGTTTGAGTTAAACTATAACCCCCCAAACAAAGCTTAAGTTAACATAAAGTTTAATGTTTTTGTTCACCAAACATAGCTTAATCTTGGTATAGACCATTCTCTTCATATGATCCAAGTAGAACCATGAATATTACTCAACTAGAACCATGTTTTTTATAACGCTTATACAGCTTCTAATTTTTTTTACTCCCTATTTTTCAGTTCGAATTGGAAAAGGGCAACGTTCCTACATCAATTCACTGCTACATGAATGAATTTGGTGCCTCTGAAGCTGAAGCTCGTCAACATATAAAGTTCGTTATCGATGAGACATGGAAGCAAATGAATAAAGATCGAGTTGAAAATTCTACCTTCTCTCACACGTTCATGGACATTTGTACCAATCTTGCTAGGATGGCAATGTGGTTTTACGATGGAGGAGATGGGTTTGGGATTCAATACCAGTCCAAAACAAAAGATTGTGCCTCTTTATTGCTTCTAAACTCCATTCCCTTTGGACATGAAGACCAGGATGATTAGTATCAGTAATCAGTTGTGTTATTACTTGGATCGTATATGTATTAAAGTCAGAGATTCCGCTTGAGCTCTGTTGTTTGTAGTAGTTGTCTCATTTTGCCGGGGATATTTTATTTCATGTCTTTTGGGATTGTTTGTTAATTGCTCTTGTGGTATTTGCCTTTGGAATTCCGTCTGCATTTTTAAAAAAAATATTATTCATGCTTTATTCTAATTTATTGTTCTCTCTCTTTTGTTAAAAAAATAAAAAGGTCTTTACGTAAGTGTAAGGACACTTTCGTGTACCAAAAGATTGCTATCCATTATATTGTTTTGATGTTATGCATTACTTGTTTTAAATTTATAAGGACATATATTTGCGCGCCGTGATATATATAATAGTTATATGTATTGGCTAATATATATATATATATATATATATATTTATTGTTCAAGTTACAGCATTTCAGGAAAAGACATTTTTTGACCAATATCGTTTATGATGTTGTGCATCATTCATAATTGTAATATTTATAATAATGACCATATTTCGCAAATTAGAGATTTATGATACTGAGTGTTTGTGTGTCTCTGTGTGTGTGTGTGCTTTTTTTTTTTTTTTTTTCCCTGGATCTTTGTCTATTGGGTTAAATATCTGATTCTATAATAACTCCTGGATTCTCTGAAAAAGAAACAATAATAATAATTCTGAACCCTAATTTTAAATTTATATGATATTAAATGGAAATGATATGGTTATTCTAATTTGGTTTGTGATTTTCTTATTATAAGATTCTTGATTGATTTTCTTTTTAATCATTATAGAGATGAATGTATGGACAATATATAAAGAGGTATATTTACGCAAACAATTCTGAGCAGTTTATAACAAAATGATATTATATATTAAGAAGTGATCTTATAATTAAACTCGTATAATTCTATTTGAATACAGTCTTTCTACGCATCTTTCTAATCAGGATGCCTAAACTGAATAACAGATTATTTGGCCAATGAGAGAGATATTTGGATATTTGTAAAAGGAGTGCACTTCCACTTGCAATAGTGATGTATAACAGAAGCATAAATAACACAAATTCGTTGATTTTTTTTTTTTTTTTCTAAAAAATACCAGATTATCATCACTTTTAATTATCTTATTTTAATGCTGCATCAAATACTATATACATTAAAATTTATACATAATGTTTACAATAAATCGAAGATGGACATATATATCAAATTTACCGAAACGTCCTCATATATCATATGCATGTGTTATTCAGTAAATCTGTTTCATATATAAGTTATCGACAAGGACTAAATTAAAATATTTTTAAGACTTTAGCGTCATTTGATTTCGTCTTAGAAACACAACAGGGACAAAAATGTTACAAATATAAAAGTTTAAAAACCGACAAAGCAATGTATCCTAAAATGAGATTATACAGTAAGAAATGTTATTAATTCAATTTTGACATCTTTCATATCAATGCCTAAATTTAATAACTGATCATTCGGTCTATATTGCATGTATAATTTAGCTGTAATTCCACATCTAACTTCACTAAAAGGTGAAGAGTTTCGGATCTCTGAGTTTTGGTGGAGTTCGAATCTCTGAGAGAGAGCGAGAGAGAGAGTTTTGAAGAAATACATGTGAAAAACGGCCAAACTTTTATGCAGTTTGAATCGGGAAGTCTGTGATTATGACCTATATATATATATTTATATATATACAAAAAATCAAAGATGAACATATCTAATGTCGTGTGAGAATTATTAATTATCTTGAGCATTTTCCTTTTCTACAACGATATTGTCCATTGCATGATCAGGAGTATATTTTGTGACACGACCACTCATGTTAATGCTATTGCTTCTGCTCCAAGTTATGGTGTTGTCTGCAGTGGAAGTTACAACAATGTGAACCGACTCCGGTTGATTTCCAAAGCTCTCTGAATTAGGTGATAATGACTGATTTATCTTCTTCATCTTTTGTCCTTTTCCCCACAGCACAAGATACAACCCCACCACAATCGGCACTGCTGCTAATACACTGTCATTATGCAATCACATTTTTATCACATTGTGAATTGTAACGACCCGTCTAGCACAGACCGTTATCATACATACATACATATGTATTGAACTTACTTAATGTAAACAGCGAAATTTTTTTTTTTTTTTTTATATATGGTGCGACACACACACGAAGGCGTACGTAAGATATATCGGATATTAAATATAGTCGTTCGAGCGTAACCAATAGACATAAATAACACATAAAATAATTACATAAAGTTTCAAAATGCGTAGCGGCTTGATCCCCACATTTCACAGTCCGCAGGCCTCGCCCCTCCATCTTGTATCAACAGTTGCTTGCAGGTTGTTTACCTACAGCATAGACGTAAGACAGTGAGCTTTCGCTCAGCAAGTACAACTATTCTATACCGCGACACAACAAAACATAACATATATATACAACACATCCTAGCATATCGTACTTAACATAAACCATAACATGTCGTAACTTATCTTAGCATATGCATGAGCCAATTATGCTTCATTATGCTTTCTTATTCATTCATAACTTTCTTATCTTAACTTATCTTATCTTATGGGCCCCATAACGTAAGTGTTCGTACCGGGCGCGCAACTATAGAGTGGTTGGGGCGGCCATTCTATTTCCAACTCAAACCATAGTCCAACCCGACCTACGAGCAGGTCGGTACGACACAGGTAACTTGCTTGCCATCATAACTTTTATTATCTCATACTTAATCTTATTCATGTTAATTGGTGAACATGCCTCGTGATGTTTCACCCAATTAATTTATGATCTTGTCATGACTTATTTCTATCATAGCATGTCTACATAACATACATTCATGACATACATCTATAGCATTTTATAATTCATAACATATTTCATGACATTTCAAAATCATAGTATACAACCATAGCATTTCATATTACATAGCATGACATTTCCATAACCTATTATAGCACTTAACATACTATAACATAAAGCATAGCATTTTCCATAGCATTCCTAATATATTGCATTTTCATCATACTTAGGCAAGTATACACAACAAAGCCTATGCTGTAGGCGGAGTTGTACTTACTTGTTTGTGTTTGCTGTGTCCAAGGTCTAGCTTGAGTTCCGTCAGGACACTGCTGTGTATAATATTCTGTTATCAAATAAAAGTAAGGGTTATAAATGTTGGTATCATAACCAACACTCTTATATAACCTTAGTTATATACCCTTACTTAACTTTTACATTGTCCTACTTGGTTACATTGAGTAACCTTAGGGTTTAAATCTACTTAAATTTCAAAATCCCATTTCTTTAGAAGAACCTTACATTTTATGTGTAAAAATCCTTTGTTCAATTTAAAAATCTGAAATCATAAAGTAAGATTGGTAAAAATTATTGACTATTGGAAACTGCCTTTGGAACAGCTTCACAATGCCAATTACCAGTGCAAGTGCAAAATTACTCTTTTTTCTGCATTGTTTCTAGAAATCCTGTACAGGAATTTCCTATTTCCTGTACAGTTTTTGAAATCCAATTCCATTTAAAAATCTAAACCAATTCTGGAAAAGTTTTCTTCATGAAAGTTTTAGCTGTCGAAAAACCCTACAACTTTTGTGTTTTGAGTAAAACCCAGTACGAACGTTTACCTAGTCATATGCCCTGATGAACCAATCCTGGCCGTGCATGGGTCCTGGGCACGGTCAGGCTCGGGTTTCAGTGAAAACCGAGGCCATTGGAGCTTCATTTTGTAAAACCGTCTACATTGTCCCCTAGGAAAAACCCTACTCTACAACTTTCATGTTTTGAGTTTTTCCAAATTCGGCCTCTAAAGACCTTAAAATCAGCTTTTCCCGAAACTGGCCAATTTCTACCCGAAATGGCAGTTTTCGGTTTTAAATTCGTTTTACGTCCTATTACGTACACCCTACCTCAACCGACCGCATCGGGAGCTTAGAACAGTCATGAAACACGTTTCTAATGTCCAATTTTCACCATGCAAATCAAAATTAGTATCATACACAACATAGAAAAACCCTAACAACCAAAATAATCACCTAGCATGCAACTTATAACCACCAACCATAAAACCCTAATTAATCAAGCACATACCCTTAAATTCCTAACTAGAACAGAAATTAAAAGTGAGCTTATGCTCATACAAACTTTGCTTGAAATACATTTAAATTTCCCAAATGAAATTTAAATGAAAACTTAAGGGTTTAAGGGATTATACCTCACTTAGATCCAAGATTTAGCTTGGCTTTTTCCTTCCCCTGTTTCCTTCACCAACAACCGGCCTTCCTTAGCTAATAGGGTCCAAAATTTTCAGCCTCCCTTGCCTTGAAGTCCGGTCACCACAGCTCCAAAGAATCCGGCCAAAAGCTCCCAAAATCTGACCAAGGACTTGGCTTGGTTCTTTCTTTTTCTCTCCCCCCTACAACCGGCCTTTTGGCCAAATTGGGCACCAAAAATTTTTCTAACTTCCTTGCTTGTTTTCCAACACAAAACCGATCACCCCTAGTCCTAAATCTCTTAAGTTTTTGATAAAATTTCTTCCTTGCTTGCTCCTTTCAAGTTCGGTTTTGGGTGAGGGAAATTTTGGCAAAGTTTAGCTTGGATTTTCTAATTAATTTGAATTATGGAATCACCTATTTATAGGTGAAGATCAACTCTTGAGAATTGCAATTTAGTCCTTGGAAAGACAAGAAATTGCACAATGGGGGGGGGGGGGGGGGGGTGTGTATGTGGCCAGCCAAGGATGGCTCTAGAACCACCTAAATACTTTCCAATTTTTTTTTTATTTCCTTAATGATGCAATTAATTAAAAGGTGGATGATGTCATCCTCCTTAAGGGTTGTTTGTTACTTTTACTTATTATACAGTCCACTTTTAAGTTATCGCAGATATTTTCAATACTGGATTCACTTATATACAGTATTGTTATATTGAACTACAGTCCAAAATTTATCTGTGTAAAAACGAACTGTATAAAAATTTTCTCATAACTTGAAGCCACTTGGCCCAAGGTATCCTAATTAATGTGCTTGATTTTCTATGGTGGTTTTGAATCTTAATCATATCATTTTATTCATAAAAACGTCTCTATACAGTATAATTTCTATACTGTGGATTATTTTATCGTACAGTCATTTCTTTGACTTTTTGGGTCAACCTTTGGCTATCTCGTCCACCATTGACTTTCTTGTCAACCGTTGACTTTCTTGCCAAGATTTGACTCCCGTGGTCAACAGTTGACTTTTTGGTCAACCGTCGACGTTTTTGGTCAAACTTTGACCAACATAAAAATTTTGACAATTTTACTCCTTTTTACTAAAAAGATCATTTGCTTGACTAAGCAATCATTTTCGAGTCTTATATAGTCATAAAAACTCTCAAAACATAATAAAAACCCTTAACTGGGCTTTTTCCATAAATACTTTCATGGTTCAATTTGAATTTCTATACAAGGAATTATAATCGTCGAAAAACTAGGTATTACATGAATGGTGATCAGCAGCGGAGTCAGAAAATGGTTAGCGGGAGTGCTATAAAATAATATACAACACATTTGCGTAAGGCGGTGATCAGTAGAGTCAGAAAATCATTTTAGCGGGCGCTCTATAAAAAAATAAAGATATTTATTTCTGTATTTTTAAAAGAAAGACATAATTTTGTATTTTAATAATTGAATGTGGGCAAAATAATTTTTTTTTTCCAATAAAATGGGCACAGAACTAAATTCTATTAAAATTTTAGAAGAAAAAAAATTAAAGTCTTAAAATTTAAATGGGAGTACAGTTGTAATTTTTCTTATAAAATAGAGGCACATTAAAATTTTTTACAAAAATTAAAGATTGAAAATCCAATTTGAAATATATATGTGGGGGCGCTTGACCTCATTGATTTGAATGTAGTTCTACAACTGGATGTGATGACAATTTATTGGTGAAATAGCATACGAGCTATACGGAATTGAATACTAAAGATCTGTTGCTGTATATATTAGCCTCTAATTAAGTCCATAAATCAAATTCCAATAACCCTTACATTATGAGGAAAAAGATTTTAAAGAAATGTTCTATATGTGTGTAGAAATAAATGTTTATGTGTTAGATGCGTGTATACCATAAACATACTTACATACATATATACACACACACACACACATACCTTCCCAGGTATAACTTCTCGTTTAGCAGCAGAGACCCAGCAATAGCTACAAGAACCAACAAGAGAGGGCTGAAAACAGACACGAACACTGGACCTTTCTTGAGCACACACCACGCTATAAGTGTCACCGTTAGTCCAGAAGCCACAGTACCCTATTGAAATATAAATATATATATATATATATATATATATATCATCACCAGGGAAAAAAAGAAAGAGAATTTAATTACCAAATTGATTATATCACTAGTAATAAAAATATACACACATGTGTAGATTTATAAACAGACACGTATCAATATCACACATGTAAATTTCATCTTTTAATAAGGTAGATTAAGTTTCTGAAATTACTATATACAGGGTGTGTGTGTCTATATATATATATATATATATATATATATGAGCAGACACATGCACCACGCTGACATTTTCCGTTAATGGTTAGGAACAGTTGAGAGATCAATTAGTATGTAAATTAATCTTCTGAATATACATATAAATAAAGGTACGTATACGGTATACAGGTGTATATAGAGCACTCCAAATCTGCTGTACGTCTCATTTTTCAAAAAATCTGGGACAACAGATATCGACTCTTGTATATCTATGAAGTCTGTATGTGTGACACAATTTCAGAGGCTTACCAAGTATACCACAGCGCGAAGCCTAATATTCCAACCAAGCCTCCACTGGCTCCAGTCCCTCTCCGTGCAGAGGGCAAAAATTGCTGCCTGAATGGAGGCCATTATTGACATAAGAGCTGAGCTTGAGTAATAGCACGGATATTTCTCACTCATTTTAGCCTGAAAAAAAAAAGTACGGAAAATTCTATTCATTGTCTCATAAAACTCTTAGTCATGCCACTTGACTTAATTTCTGTAGGAGGACAAGCGAAAAAAAAAAAGAAAAAAGAAAAGAAATGTCCCATGTGTTGTAAATTATTTTTAATTAACGAATAGAAGATATACAAAATAACCTGAATGATAAACCATAAAGAGAGACACGTAGAACCGCTGGCAGCTAAAAAGCAGCCTAAGAGATGACTGCCAGACTCTGCATGCGACGACACCACGTTGCTAGTTTCATGCTGATGATCTCGATGCAAAAGGTCAACGTGTGTTGACCAAATGTCAATTTCCACACCTTTGTAGAAGGTTAGAAGCAGTGCTCCACCTATTCCCAGTAGTGATCCCAATATCTTAGCCTTTCCTCCTGAGTTTTCAAAATTCAGCTTCTCTAACCTGAAATTTATTTATAAATATATATATATATGTAATATATTACATAAATCACAATTATTTTTAATGGCACATAGTAAATTAGCAATAATTTTGTATAAAAAAAAAATGCACACGCACATATATACGGGACATAGTGAGGTAAATATGTGTGTACCTGAATAAGACGGCTAAAATGAATGTTATAGTAGGAATCAAGTTGATCGTGGCCGATGCAAATGTTGCCGATGTTAAAATTAAGCCTTGCAGATATAAATTTTGTGACAGTGATCCCCTGCAGTACTTGTTGACAATGACACTGGTTATTCAGGTTTTATACACAATTTATTGGATTACATTCATTTCTTACACTAATTCACCCTTCTTTTTATTATAAAACTTCAAAAAAAAAAAAAAAGGATATTCGGACTTAAATTTATTTGAGAAAAGGACCCAAAAACTTGGGTATAAACAATCGAACCAGAAACAAGAATTTATATAAGAAACATTAGTTAAGAAATGAGCCACTGAATTGGCAAAGCGTAGAAAACAATACCACACTTCGTGCATTTGAGAGTGAAATACATACAGTTGTCATGGATGACATTAATAGAGATTGCGTTTCAAGATATAGTTGACTATAATTGACTTCTGTTAATAGAGATTGTGTTTCATGACATAATTTCACTTTTTTTTTTTTTAATTCTATTTGACTTCTATTCTAATTGTCACAACTTTACAAATTCAAAAACACTACAGGAAAAAGACTATTATATGTCGTTGCTAAACATCCCAAAATTCACATAAATCGTTGTCACTAATATGTCGTCGCTACATACCCGTTGTTGATTCTAATTTTAGTGACGACAACATAAATTGTTGCTGATACGTCTTCTTTGGCAACAACATAAGTCGTCGTTATATATGTTGTCGTTATGTATGCTTTTTGTAGTAGTGAAACGCCATAAATAGTATATATTTTAATTATTTTTGTCTAATATATTCTCTATATAGTAGATTTATGAAAATAAACGAAACAAAATCATCTATGTTGCTACTTACCCGAATAGCCCACATAGAAATGCCTGAAAAAGAATTGTCCATGTCAGCTTTGGCCTGCTTTTCCTGTTCAGTTAGCTGTTTCATTAGTTTACAAAGTTATTAACAAAATATATTATATTCACATTGTGTATGCATGTGCAGCAGCGAAGCTAGTCTTCTAGTTTAGTGAGGTGTATATACTAAAATCAAATCCTGTATGACGGTTTTATTTTTAATATGACCGAAAATTTTTTACTCTATGTATATGACTGATGAGCTTATAGGTAACAGAGGAGAGTTTTTAATATAAGCATACATAAGATAATTAGTTTTGAATGTGGGCATAATGGAAAAATTACAAAACATTTTAGATTAAATTTTAAAATAAGAAAAATTCAATAGGGGCGACAGTCACTATTCAGCACAATGTAGGTCTACCCTTGCATATGCTTGCATATACAGCTTTATAATTAACAGTATAGTTAGAGGGATGTAAACAGTGATGGAGGCATATAACCCCCACTAAAATTAATTCTACTTAAAAAAATTTATGGCTTTTTAGCTTTATCCCACTAAAGATTAAAATTTTTAATTAATAGCCCCCACTAAAATTTTACAATTTAGTTTTTATACTTTGATGTTATTAATCTTTTCTTTTAAAAAAATTTGCTATACGCTTCAACTGATATATATGTCTAGTTCCGCCCCTGGATGTAAATTACATAATTATCGTCAAATTTATAATACTTTGCCAGATCATCATTTTGTTTTGCATTTTTTAAAATTCCCACCGCCCCACCCCCACCCTCCCTTCTCTCAATAAATTACATAAACCCAGGAACATTAAAGGATTTCGATTCTCCTTCATCTGTAGAGATACTGTTTGGCTTTCTGTTAATGTATAATTATTCAATAAATTGGGCGTACCATGTAAGAATGATGACATGGTACACACATCTAACTAAAAATTGACTTTTGGACGATTACTTTTATGTTAATGTTTTGTAATTATATTTCTCTTTTATATATATCACATTAATTGCTAAATCAAATTCCCATAAATATTCCTTTCTCTTATACTAATCAGTTAAAATTTAATTATAATTTTTAATTAACAAAACATGTTTATACAAATGAATTTATAAATCAGCATTAAGTAGATCATTTTTTAATTACTTCAAAAACTTTAACAATTGAATTTATTTGGGAACAAAACAACGCTTCTCCTTCTCCTTCTTCAATGACTAAAAAGTTATACTTTGGGAGATCATATTGTTCGGTAAAGACAATATATTTTTCGATGATATATCCTTAGAAGAAAAACTATCCTAATTGGAAAGAACATGAAAATTCAAATGTATATATAAATATGTATGTTTTTTATATAAGTAATTCTTTTAATTTTTTCCACAATATGTATTTCATGCCTTTGTTCTGTCCAACAACACTTCCACTTTTTGTTTATATTTATATATTTGTATAAAAGAAAAAAAAAGAACGCAATCCTTAACATATTTGAAAATTTTAAAGTATTTAGAGTAATATATAATGTTTAAAGTTAATTAATCAGTAAAAAGTTTATTTTTTAAAATCACGTAACGTAAGAGTATACGTATATTTATATTTATTTTTATTTTTTGAAAGATTTGAGTATACGTATATGTATAGAGATTTTTTTTTACTTTATATATATTTATAGAAATTTGACTCAAGAATTAATTAATGTGATACACACTAGGAAAGAGAAAATTAATAACAAAAGGTTTGACATAAACCACTACAACAAAATGTGTATTTTATAGCATCTTTTTATAGCGCATTCCAAAAAGTGTAATGAGACGAAACAGTCATATGAACGTGGCTGAAATTTTGGGGAATCAGTTGGCGGGATAAATTGCCGCTCTATTCCTTCTCTCTTCCTTTTTTTATTTTTTAAAACTGTTTACCCACTATTCCACCACACAACACAAGCCTCTCTCTCTCTTCCATTCCACCGCCCATAATTTCTCTCTTCAATTCAAACAATTGCAAACCCAACCCCCAATTGAGAAACCCATTGACAAAATTTTTACCACGCCCAGGCCATAGTTTCTTCTCATTTTCCTACCATCTCTTCCTCCCGATCTTCCCCATCTGGTATCTCTCTCTCGCTCTCTCTCTCTCTCTGTCTCTGTGTGTGTGTGTTTTCGTCGCGCGTGTGAGTTTCTCAGGTGGGTTTTGGGGTGTTTTGTATTGTTTTGGTGTTGCCAAAAACAGAGCATTTATAGATTTTATGGAAGTCTAATATGCTTTCCTTCTAGTTTTTCTTTTTAGATTGCAGTTTCGAATTGCAATTGTCAATTTACCCTAATTTTCTACAATCCATAACCTTTTAATATTTCCATCTAACAACTTTAAGCACTCATCTCTCCCTTTGTCTCTGTCTCTCTCTTTTTTTTTTTTTTTTTTTTTTTTTTCAGTATCATATGTGAGTGGGTTGGATTTGATTTACTGGTATATCAAGACAATAGAGGAGAAGGCTTGAAACGACAAACCTACGGTGTGACCATATATAATTCTTGGTATGCATAGAAATTTTAAGTTCCCTTATTTTTCTTATGCTTTGTTTTCATGGTTCATGTCTTATTAATTACCATGTTTTGCATAGGAACTTTCTTTTAAATGACCACAGTAGAGTCGTTAATATTCTAGATGAGATATTTCTTGCTTTTTGTCTAGATATTGTTTCGGACTGAATATTGGTTGTTGTTGCCCACTATGCAATTTGAAAGACTGACAAAGGGAACTAAAATTGCGTTTATTATCCTTACACACTTCCTCTCTAATAAAAAAATTTCATAAAATGGCATATCTTTGGGAGATTAACGAAAGCTTTGCATTCCCTTGGAGTCTCTGGGTCTTATTCTCTTGTTCTTGGGTGTGATTGAAGGTTCTAGGATACAAACAGTGAGAGAACTTATATGAGTTTTCTGTACTTCATGTTTTGCAAGCAAAAATGATCCGAAGACGTGTTTTCTGAAATCTGAGGAAAATCTTGTTTGTGCTTTAGATTCCATTTTGTTTTTTGTTTTGAGACTTTTGCAGGAATGTTTTGTTGCGATTCTTGATCCATGATTAAAGTTAATCTGAATTACTAACACATGATGCATCATACTTCTTATTATGAATTTTAATTAGTTTAGATTTTACTATGGATTGTGGTGTTACAATTATGTGTTATGCTTGGTCACGTTCCACTTCATTTTGTTTTGACTCTGATTTTTATCATCTACTTTTTGGTGATTAATATAATTTGTTACATTGTTAGGATTGCTCCACTGTTGATGACGAAGTACATTGTGTCTATTTAAAATGGTACTCCTTTTTAGTCCTTCCTTATCTTGTTTATTTCATTTATATGCCCTATATGGTTTATTTTCTTGTTAAATTTTACCGCCTCACTCATATTCGGTATCTGATTTAATCAATAGTTATTCGCTTCACTTGTATATTTTCAGATTCTAATATCACTGCTAATGCTGTGGATGTATGCTAGTGTGTCCTAATAGAAAAGTTGGTAGGAGCTGCTGTGTATGTTTCTTAGTTTTCTCTCAGTAATTGTGCTATATTTTGTTCATGTTACAAGTTGATCTTTTTGTTTTCTTGGAAAGAAAAAGATGATTTTGCTTTTGTATTGCAGCGTGCTTTTAACTTGTCTTAATTTTTCCTATTGCTATTCTTATTTTATGCTTTCAGGAACTTTGGCATCAATTACTGGGCTTTGGTTCAAGTGAATATGTTTGGTATTGAAGGCTTTTTGGGTTTTATGCGTACCTTTCAAGACTCCTTGAAATGTATTATAAATATTTAGTGTATATGATATGTTTAAGTTGTTGATCAGACATGTAACAAGTATCAAAATTTTCATATTTATGTTGATTATTACATTTTTTTTAGTTATTAGGACTACTTTGCATTTCTTGTTACGTTTATTGTGTGTATCAATATTAGTTGTACTTAACTAATGTCAAAATATATCCATTTGAAGTGTAATACTACAAAGAAAAAAATACCAATTCTTTTTATGCAAAATGGGTCCATGGAATGCAAATTAGTACGTCATCCCAAATTAATCCGCGAAAAACAAAACAAAAAAAAAGTTAATCCATATCCAAGTTCTAGTACTAACAAGCAAGAAAATATGAGAAAATTATAGTCACCTCAAATATAGCGTAACAAAAACGCTATTGGAAGTCTAGGTTGACAGCACCAGAAAATTGCTATTGATTTGTCTATACTTATAGCACCATAGAAATGCTATTGAAAGGACTATACTTTTAATAACAGGGGCTGTAATAGCGTTCACGAAAATGCTATTATATTATTTTGATAGCATTTTTTGAACGCTATAAAAGGCCTTTTATGTTGTAGTGAACAAATCATCCAAATGTCAATTTTTAATTGGATGGGTGTACCATGTAACGACCCGCCTAGCACAGGCCGTTACCATACTTGCATATATATCGGCCCTTTGTAATAACTTAATTACATGAAAAATAGCAGAATTTTTTTTTTTTTTTTTTTTTTTTACTGTGCTAACTCGCACATACTGTAACTAAAAGAATCATATACAAATATCATATCATATACTTAGAAAGAACAAAACGCGTAGCGCCACCTTTTTCCACATTTCACAGTTCGCCCTGCCATGCTCTTCCATCTTGTATCAGCAACTGCTTGCAGGTTACTTACCTACAGCATAGACGTAAGACAGTGAGCTTTCGCTCAGCAAGTACAACTAACTATACCGCGACAATACAAACACAACATATCCTACATATCATAACATATCGTAACATAACATTTCATAGCATATCATAACTTCTCATAGCATGTCATAACTTATCATGGCATATGCATGAACCATTTATGCTTCATTATGCTTTCTTATTGCTTCATTACATTCTTTCTTAACTTATCTTTACTTATGGGCCCCATAACATAAGTGTCCGTACCGGGCGCGCAACTATGGACTTACTCTTGCCATAGCTCAACCCGACCTCACGCGGGTCGGTACGACACAGGTAAGTTCGCTTGCCATCATAACTTTTATCGTTTCATATCTTGATCTTATTCTTATTAATTGGTGAACATGCTTCGTGATGTCTCACACAATTAAATCATGATCCTATCTTAACCATACCATAGCCATAACATATCCTATATCCTCTCATAACATGATTCTAGCATATTCATAATATTTCATAGCACATGACATAACATACTACATAGCCTAGCATATTATAACACATAACATGGCATATATAACACATCATAGCATTTAACCCTTTTATAACACATGGCATAACAACATAACATACAATAAGGTATACACCCCTAGCATACATCTAACAATAACATACTTGGGCAAGTACCACAACAAAGCCTATGCTGTAGGCGGTGGTTGTACTTACCTCTCTCGCTATGTCTCACGTAATGCTGCTCCTCTTCCGAGTACAGCTGCAGGTAACTTCCTGTTTGATGAATGACACAGTCTAGTTAAACTCGTGAAATGTTGGTGATCTAACCAACATGCTTACATGATCCTGGTTGTATGTCCCTTTGTGCATAAAATCTTACTTGGTTACACTTAGTAACCCTATGGTTATGAATTTGTTTCTTTAAAAGGTTACATTGGGTAACCTTATATGCTAAGCCATAACATACCATTAGGGTTAAATCATCTTCCAACCTTAGGCTTCTTCTTTAATCCACAACTAACGGGTTATGTCCATTAACCCTTTATCTTAATTCAATGGGTATCCTTTAGGGTTACATTAGATAACCCTTAAGGTTAACTAAGTCAATATTGTTAGTCAACCAAAGTCAACTATGGTCAACTACGGTCAACTATGGTCAACCCCCCCTATGGGTCAACCTTTGGGCCTTGGGCTCGACCCAGTAACTTGGGTATCCTTCTCGGTTACCATGCGTAATCGCTTTACTTACTAAACCTTAACTTGAAAATCTCATTTTTCCTTAACTTGGAAAATTTGGGGAAATTAATCCCAAAACTCTTTACTTGACTTGTAAAAATCCATATTCTTAAAATGGGGTTTTGTAAAGTCATTTGAGGTTGAAAACTGTCATTGGAACAGTCTCCATCGTTAAAGCAGTGAAAATTAGAAAAATATAGTTTTTCTGAAACAGTTTTTAGAAAATCCTGTGCAGAAATTTCTTGTTTCCTGCACCGACTTCAGAAAACCATATCAGTTTAAAAATCCATTTGGAATTTGAAAGAGTTGTCTTCACGAAAGTTGTAGCTCTCGAAAAATCCTAAAACTTTCATGTTTTGCGAAAAATCCAGTTCCACCTGTATCCTTGTCAGTTTTCATTTGAAACTGGCTGGTCGTGTAAACTAGGTCTGGGCAGACTAGTCTCGGATTTTTATAGAAACGGAGGCCATTGGAGCCTCATTTTGAGAAACCGTCCGCGTTATCCCCTAGGAAAAACTCTTCCGAATAACTTTCATGTTTTACTTTTCACCCAAATCGGCCTCTAAAGGCCTTAAATTTCCACTTTCCCGAAACTGGCCAGTTTTGAATCCGAACTGGCAGTTTCGGTTGTTAAGTCCAGTTTACGTCCTATTCTGCGAAGTCTAACTCGACCGAACACGCGGGAGCCTAAATAGCATACAAGCAGCGTATTCTAACGTCCCACATGAACCATCATGTATCTCTAACGTCTCCATGCAAACCAAAACAGATCTGCCCTAACCTAGGGTTTGCATGATCTAGGTTTGCATCACATTCCATTCATCCATCTCATGCCAATCTTGGCTAGCACTAGCAACCTAGCATAATTGCCACAACCGGCTTGCACAAACAGGGCACATACCAACCATCTAATCATGCAAAAATCCTAGCATGCAAGCAAGCATAAACATATAGCAAGCAAAGCATAAATAAAGCCATAGCCAAACCACCCTTAAAATCCTAATCAAGCACCATACCTAGTTCTAGGGCAATTGAAATAAGAGCTTGAGCTTATGCTCTTACAAACTTTTGACTTGAAATACAAATAAATTTCCAAATGAAAACTCAATTGCAAGCTTAGGGCTTAAAGAAAAATACCTTGGTTCAAAACTAGGGTTTGGGCACCAAAATTTCTCCTTCCTCCTAGGTCAACACAACCGGCCTCACCACTCACCTAGGGCACCAAAATTCTTTTGGTCACTTGGTTGGTTCACCACAAATCCGGCCACACCACCAAGGCTTCCTACCTCAAATTTTTCTTTTCCTAGGGTCGGTTTTAGAGAAAAAAATTGGTGTGGAAGAATTTTGCCATAGTTTGGCTTGTTTTCCCAAATTTTCCCTCAAAAATCCGCCCCCCTCCACCCCTATTTATAGCTGATTTTGAACTTTCAAAATTGCTAAAAAGTCCTTGAATTTGGATTTAATTACTTTTCCAAAATTGCACTTTAGTCCTTGAAGCAAAAATATTTGCACTTTGACCCCTACAAGTGTTGGCCGGCCATTGCATGCCTTGGAGCCCAAGTTTTGCTTACCTCATCATGATGACATCATCTTGATGACATCATGTGCTTACATCACCAAATTTCCAAAATTTGCACTTTGGCCCCAAAAGTTAAAATTCTTGCATTTATGCCCTCTAGGTGGCCGGTCCCTTACTTGGAGATCAAGCCAAGCTTATCTCACCTTGATGACATCATCTTGATGACATCACTTCGCTTACATCATCAATTTTCCAAAATTTGTACTTTAACCCCTAAAGATAAAATTTTGGCATTTTTGCCCCTGAGGTGGCCGGCCATGTCATCTCTTCTAGAGCATTCCTTGCTTTCTTTCCAAGCTTATTTAATCCAATTATGATGTCATAAATTGAGGATAGGATGATGTCATCCACATTAAGCCCTGTTTGGCTTTTCCTCAATATTCAGTCCATTTTTCCGCTACACAGATATTTCTAATACTGTGTTTGCTTAAATACAGTATTTTTATACTGTACTACAGTCCAAAATTCATCTGTGTAAAAACGGATAGTATAACTTTTTTCTAATTTCAAGTCCTTTTTGCCCTTGATCTATACTAGGTGTGCTTGATTTTCTAAGGTGGTTTTAAAGCCTATTTGAGCTATCTTGCCCATTATATCAAGTTTTACAGTATCTTTTCCATACTGCATCACGTAATACTGCAAAGTCAACCCGTTGACCGCTCTTGGTCAAACTTTGACTTTCTTGGTCAAACTTTGACTTTTCCGGAATTACGTACTTTTTCATCCTTTTCGACTTAAAAGGGCGTTTGCTAATCTTAGCAATTTATTTTGAGTCTTATTAAGCCATAAGATCTCATAAAAAGTGTGAAAAACTCTTAACTGAGCTTTTCCGTAAATACCTCCATGGCATGCATATAATTTCTTTTGCAAAGGAAACAGTGACATAAAAATTCTAGGTATTACATACCACGTAATCATTGACTAATTCCTCCCTATTAATATTCCAACTTTTTCCTGTGTAACGTTTAAAATAAAATTTTTTTTTGAAGGAAGAAAAAAATTCCTTTCTTATCTGAAAAACATGAACTTTCTTTATTGGAAAAAAAAAAAAAAAAAAACTGTGGTTGCAGGCATAGTCAAACGGTAATACCATACTTGACTCCACCTAATGATGCATGATTTGACTTCCCCCACTACCAAGTTCAAAAAAAAAAATTTTATTTTTTATTTTTTACGTTTATAACTCCTCCTATCCGAAGAAATGGGAAATTTATTTATTTATTTTTAACAAAGAAAATAATGAGGAGAAAATAAAGAGAAAAAGAAATAAATGGTTTTAAATTATAGAACCTTTCAATGAAAAGGGCAAGGGAAAGAATGAAAGCGGTGGAGAAAATATAGCGGTAAGCAACAATAACCTTGAAATTCATTCCGTCACTAGAGGCCAATTTGTACGACACATTCATTCCAGCAAATGCAAACTGAACAACCACCATTAACAAGGCTGGCTTTAGCCCATGCCAAGCCTCTCCAATATGTTGTCTCCCCATACACACCACTAGTTACCAGATGAGAAATCTAGAGAGAAAGAGAGTTAGATCTATAGAGAGAGAGAGAGAGAGAGAGAGAGAAATACGGGATTAATTTCTAAAGTTAAAATGAAATGCAAATACGAATATTGTTCATGGCTTGTTACTCGCAAATGACATATATTTATAATATAGAAATATGGAGAAAGAGCACCAGCTATTTGGCGTTCAATGACGTGGCAGCTGACTTATGTGGGCAGGTCTATTTTTTCATTGAGGGCGTTTAAAGATTTTATGAAGGCTTATACATGGATAATGAATTTTTAGTGAGACAAAATGAGATAAATGAAATGTTTTTAATAAATAAATTGAAGAAAAGAAAAGTTCAAAGGGTGTAAATTAAACCCCTACCTAGTTATAGATGGCTCTGTAAGTAGAGAATTTAAACATATTTTATTGTTGTTACAAAAATTTTCCTTTTAATTACGAATACGAATGGACCATGTACTTCCACATAAGTAGTATATCTTTTTTGTATTTACAAAAATTGTCGCTAATAATGGTGTTATAAATGTTTTTGCATTTAAAATTAGGTTATTAGGACCACAAATAGTAATTATACAAGCTTCTATAGTTTTAGCACTCTAGAATTTGCTAACTACTAATTCTCTTTACGCACTGTTCTGTGTTTCGAAGGCTCTGTACTGGCAATCAAATGTATATGTCATTGTCTACGCAGCATAGTTTTCATAGAAATTTATAAACCGTTATATTGTCACTTCAAAATTTACATATAATAATAAATTGGAGCGGACTTCCCTAAAAAGAGAAATATAATGGGAATGGACTTAACATCTCCATTCATATTTATCATTAATTAATACTGATAACTGTAAGGATACTTACATCTAATTAGGTTTTGTCATCATGATTGAGCATAATTAGTAATTAAGTACAATTTTTAAATTTTTGCGTTAAGTTTTAAATCTTGCCACATGCATTGTCCTATTCCGTATCCTACAACTCAAAATGATACAACATTAAGAAGAATGTAATTAGAAAACCCAAAATTAAGAAGAATGTAATAATATCAAAAGGGACCAAAATTTTAAACTGGTAGGAAGTAGATCATATAAATAGCAAAAGGTTTTCTATCAAAAGGGATTGTTATACTTAAATTTTGTGCTAATTTTCTTAGTCTTAATTGTTCATTCTCGTCACTTATATTCTGTCATAATCTCATAGTCGCATCTTTATAAAATGGTACTTTGGACTTTTATTTGAATGTTTTTTGCAATAACCAATTGATTTCAATATAATATTTTTTAATGATATGTGTCATTTATACTAGTTGTTTTACTAGTACAATATTAAAAATAATTTTACATAAAATTATATATAAATCAACTAGTTACATGCATGTCCGGCAATCCGGATAAGAAACAATTCCTATGTATATATATATATATATATATATATATATATATATAAAGTATTAGATGATTTAGAAAACCATCACTATCAGTTTCAACTCAATGAGAATTAAAAGATTTCTTTCCACATTTCAGAAATTATCTTTCTTTCAAGTTCTTCAATTTAGTAACGGAATTATATTGTCTACTTGCTATCTATATACGTATTCATACGCATTTATATATTAACTCATTTACATTTTTGTGGGAATATTTGTTCTCGTTTATCCGTTCATCATAAATCCCTTTCTTGTACCATTAATTATATTTATTAATACTATTTTTCACACTAAGTACGGTGGAAAATGGATGTTTGATATTTCATTGTTAAAATGTTCTTTACCATTTGAACACTACTAATACTCATCTATCTTAATATATATAACAAATCGGATCAATATTATTTACTGGATATTAAAGAGTATATATAAATTTGTAAATGAATCCAAAATATGTACCTGAAACAGACGGCTAAAGCGAATGTTAAAGCAGGAATGAGGTTGGATATCGTAGTAACAAATGTTGCCGAGGTTAAACTCAGGCTCTTCTTCTTCTTCTTCTTCTTCTTCTTTTTGGTAGAAAGGTATTCAGCTAGTTAGCTTTCTGGATTATTAGTATATATTATTGTAATCTTTTTTTTTTTTTTTCCTTTCGTTGCAATATTCTTATATTATTTATTCTTATATTCTTAAGATGAGGTTGTTATATATCCAACACCCTCTCTATATGACATTTATTATTTTTTTTAGCATATTGTACTAATCATGTAATTCTAATTAATGTTTTTCAGCTTTTATCATGTAATAATGTTCTAAATAAGAAGTTACTAAATTACAAAATTTTAAACATGAATTTATATATAAATAACTAATTGTTATAAGTTTCTAAATAGAAAATTATAAGTGTCAGATGATATCTGTTACTAAATATAAAACCTTGTGATTACTTTGACATCATTTTAAAATTTAAAAAAAAATTAAGTAGAAGATTTAAGTACGACCTAGACAGCGCCTACCCTGTAATTAGGTGAAGTTGTTAGGCAATAACTAGGTGAACTGTGTGGTTTGAACCTATATTAGTTACGTGGCTATTGCATCTTCTTTCGGGACAATATTTTGTCCTACAAATTTTTTTTTTTTTTTGGTAAAATTTTTCTCACAATATAACAAATGCATATAGGTATTTAGCTTAAAGTGGGCCAGCAGGGACGTAATTAATCATACATGCTGATCAATTAATCAACATTAGGTGTGGGACTTTTCCCCTATGGCTGTCTACATTACTTTATTAATGGTAAATAACTCATCTGGTCCCTGAATTATTAAAGAGGGTGCCAATTGGTCTCAATTTTTTTTTTTATTAAAAGATCCTTGGACACTTAAAAATGGTGCAAATAAGGGAAAAACCCTAATAGCTGTTTAAAAATGAACGGTTTTGGCCTAAGTGAGCTGCACATGCCTCTAGTTAGAGGGGCATTTTGGTAAAAGAACACGATAAATTAAGGTTTTTGTTTTGATAAAACAATTATTAAAATTAAAATTAAAGAAAAAAAACTTAGAACTTAATTCTCTCTCTGACTCTCTCTCGTCACCTTCCCCAAACTGCCAAACCCTAATTTGTCAGCAAAAAAATGTAAAACCCATCCCTTTCCCCAGCACTCGAAACCTCCCCCGGCGAGCCCGCCGGTTCGAGCCCTCCCTGTGCCGCGGCGAACCCATCCCGGTCACGAGCTTCGGACGCCGTCAGATCGAGCTTTTTGTGGCGAGTCTCTTCGAGCTGCCGTGAACCTCCCATCGCAAGCTCAAGCCGCCGCTCGCCTCAGCCCCTTAGTGCCACTGTGAACCCCCTCGTCGTGAGCCCAGACACCGTGAGATACAGCTCATTCTCGCGAGCCCCTACCCCTCCGTGCCGCCGCAAGCCACCATTTACTGCAGCCTATGTCGCAGACCCGCAGCAAATCTACGATTTCCTTATGCCATTGAATCTCTGTAATTTTCAAGTTTGATATTTGCGTGTCTCGGTTGGAGGAGAAAAGATCAAGGAGGATGGATTTATGTGTGTTTTATTATTATTATTATTTTTTGTCGAAGTATGTTTTTATGATTTTTTTTAGTTGTAATTAATTATTTTTTGGTCAGTTTTGTAAATTCATTAGAAATTTGTGAGTTGCAGTGGGTTGCCGTCTGAATTTTAACGTCATTTAAAGAAAATGATTGTTTTGCATCTATTTTAAGAGTTTGCGGACCTTTCAATAAATATAAAAAAGGTTTTGAAATCAATTGACATTTTCTTAAATAGTTCAGGGATCAAAGGAGTTATTTATCTAATAATTAATAAAAGTACATGATAGGATGATTCGTTAAATAATGTTAGAATTTATTAGACTATATATATACTTGTATATCAATATATATATATATATATATATATTCATGTAGAGGGTTTTGTTTAACATGCATGCAAATTTATTATAGGGATAATGGCGTGTTTGGCATGTACGAGAGAAATTAAAAAAATAAAATAAAATAATCGATAACCCAAATAAGAAAAATCGAAGAAAAATAGATCCTTTTTCTCATTATTTTTATATGATTTAAGAAAGTATAAAAAATAATAATCTCTTTTGTTTGGTATAAATAAGCTTAGTAGTAATATAAAATCATATTTATTTTTAATATATAACTCGAAGGTGACTTTCATAAATTTGAGATTGTTCGTTCGTCAGTCTAGTAACGTCCTATAGTTTCTCAGATTCATGATAACCATAATTAATTAACATAAACTAACAAAATGTGAGATTGTTCATTCGTGAGTCTAATGTACATATGAGTTTAGAGCTTTATCATCAAACTATTTTTTCAACTATATATCTTCAAATTTGTCTCAATACTCAAATAAATAAAACTTTTATCATACAAAAGCCTACAAATTTCATATAAAAGAAACGGTAAAGATTATAAAATGTAGTATCACAATTTACGTTTAAAGACATATATGAGTGATTTCAAGCTATAGAACTTTAAAATTCCTTTAGCTCCTTCCAAGCTCTAACTCTCCCCTCTTTTATTTCTTCCTTCTCTCTTATTTTTCTTTCCTTTTCTTTACTATATTCTCATAATCCGAATAACTTATTTTAGCTTTCTTCTTTCATAACCTAAGCCCTAAGGTATCGTATAAGTTTTTCATTCTTCACTTATTCTATTTTTATAAATTTTCCCTCTTCTTATTTCTTTTTCCTCTATATATATATATATATATATATATATATATATATATTTTACACCTCTTCCTTACGTTTTCTCATTTGCATACGGACGACAAACCAAAAAAAAAAAAAAACTCTGGTAATAAAAGCCATATAAAAAATGTTGGCCACCACCGCACTCGTTTGGTTTTGTTTGTTTGTTTGTTTTTTTTTTTTTTTTTTTCTGTTTTTTTGTTTTTTGTTTTTGGTGGCTGAAGCACCACCGTACTCGTTAATTGATCTTATCCTCTCTCAACGCTTGTTACTCTACTCTCTTTCCACCACATGCTTCTAAAGGAATGAGTAACCTCTAAAAATTTCTTCTTTTCACACTTCTATAAATAAACATATATAAAAGTATGGATACTCAATTGACATGCTAGTCATACTATTTAATTAACTGTCACGTAGGTTTATGATTATATTTTTATGCTTTTTGAAACTGATGTTTAGTTTTCTTCGTTCATTTTTCAACTTTTTCGTTCAGTTTCCCTGTTATATATATTGACACGTGAAAGAGAGAGAGAGATTGGGGATAGTATAAGGCTTTTTGTTTTATGTTAAATGTATTTTTTTTTTCTTTGTTAGTTTTCTCGTGCTCTTTAGTTCCTTGACTGGTCAAAAATATCCCTTAAAAAAATGTATATAAACATCCCTATTTATATCAAATAAATGGACTCTGTTTTCAAAAATAAAAAATATTTTATTTTTTATTAAATTTTTAAAAAACGGCAAGAAAATTTTCGTTTTTATTGTGGTATGCGTTCTCTCTCTTTTTTTGCTAAACCTCATTGTACTTTATCTATAATTTGATAATAATCGTGATTATAGACATAATATAGTAGTAATTTTATATCTGATTTTATCAAAAGGTAAAGAGTTTAGAATCCCCCATACACACCTAATTAAAAAAAATGATAATAATCTATCGGAGAGAGGATCCCCGAAAAATAGAGAAAAAAACAAATTTTATGGAGGCTTATTTTTTTACAAATTTGGAAAACAAATTTCTTGTAGTTCCAAAAATTCTTTTTTTCAAATACTATTTTGCAAGATTCTTTTTAAATCGTTGGATTCTCTTTACTGTAAGAGAAATAGCTACAAATAAAGATTAAAAAAAAAAAGAATTACCATTTCAAAAAAAAAAATACAAACAAACAAAACAAAACAAAGGCACGTGCTTTTGCATGTGCCCAATCTACTAGTCATTACCAGACCTTATAAGGAGTTTAATATAACCACCTCCTACTAATTTTTTTTTTTTAAACATTCCAAGAATTTGAGCACGTGGGTGGCTAGTGTTGTTTTCTTTTCTTCTTTTAAAGATTCCTAATTCCTAATGAGTCCTAGACATATATGACTTGATGACACCTTCTGCTTCTTATATCTTCGCTTAATATATACCTTCCTCATATATCTTGACCATCATATTTTATTTGATTAAATTTTTCGCCACCCCAAGCTTGTGATGTTTAGAGCCTACAAAAATCTCTTCATACATTGAATACTAAAATCAGCTCAAGCTTATATATATATATATATATATAGAGAGAGAGAGAGAGAGAGAGAGAGAGAGAGAGAGAAATAAATTTGAGACCATCTCTTTCCAACTTCGAGCTTAGTATACAAAACATTCTATACAATCTTAGTTTTCGATTAAGGATAAATCATCAACGTCACTACTACAAAAATGAGAATAAATGACGTAATTTAGATGACGGTTCTAAAAAACTGTCGACTAAAGGACGTCCAAAAAATTGATGTAGATTTAATTTATGAAAACCGTCAGAGAAAAACATGTTTTCATGATGGCTTTCCAACTCACAGGTTTCTACTATGATTATTGAAAACCGTCATGAAAATCTATACTTTCCACGATGCTTTTTGAAAACTATTGTGGTATCATTTAAAAAAGAAATTTAAAATTTAAGTCACCTTCGCGAACCCATTTCTGTCTCCCTCTAAGCCCTTGCTAACCAACCTCTCTCTCTAGCCCATTGCGAACTCACTTTTGCTCTCTAGCCGTCATCCCTCCATCACTATGGCCCCGCCGTCCCGCCCCTTCATCGCCGTTGCCGTTGCCCACCCTCCCTCTCCCTCTTTCTCTTTTTCTTTCCTTTGCCGTGAACTCACTCTCTCCTTCTCTCTCTCTCTCAATTTCTCCTCATGCCGCCACCACTCTTGCCACTACTACATCTCACCCTCATTGCCGCCACCGCCCCCCTCGCCGCCACACAGCATCTTGTGGATAAGCTATATTTTGCGCGGCCCCGGCCCCGCGCCCCCGAACCCCCCCCCCCCCCCCCCCCCCCCGCGTTTTTTTCTTTTTTTTTTTTCGGTTTTGGAATGTTAACATTTATAATCTCAAATTAAAGTTATTTAGATGTGTATAACAATTTAGGATTTTAAGTATAGGATGAAAGGGATCTGTGGTTAATGAAATCTGTTATAATTGATTTGTGATATGAATGTGATTAGGTTTAATTTTCAATTTCACTTTGCATACCTTACTCAAAATATTTCCTTCAAATATAGTCTTATGTTTCGTTAAAAATATTTCCATGAGTGTTTGGTAAATCTTTGGCCGCATGGTCTGAGAGCAAGATTTCAGAATACTTGAATTTTGCTTACAAATTTGGATTATTTACATAGATATCTAAATTCAAGGTATTGTTTTGAAGTAAGTCTATTTTCCTTTTATTTACATATATGTTTGAAAGTGTGAATATAAAGACAATATTACCCTTCTTAAAGAATTAAGAATTATTATAAAGAATTTACAAAAAAAAAAAAATGAAAGAAAACAAAGCATGGAATTACGTTTACTACTAGAGGTGATTTGTATGAATTGAAGACTGAAATATTAAAAAAAAAAAAAAGGAAAGTTTCTAATTTTTTTATTATTGTGAAAAATATTTAAATATTCATAATGATCCAAAAATGGGAATGTTTTCTTAAAATTTGATTTCACATTAATAAGAAAAATCTAAATAAAGAAAAACGAATATCCAAAAAGAAAGTCTAATTAAACGTTTGTCTTCTACAAATGTATGATAAATCCCCTTCATCTTCCTTGAAACTAATTCCAATTCTCATACTCAAAACCCTAAATCGAAATTTTATGTCTAAAAATGACAATGAAAATAGTTCTGAAGAAATGGTCCACTGCTAAGGATAAGAAAGGCAACGTTCCTACCAATCTACTGAAAGAGCCGTACGAAGTAATGAAAAAGGCCATGTGAGATAGGTGAAGGTTCGAAAGAGGTTTTGGGTGTTGAAGTCGATGTAGGACTCTAACGGTCAACCATTTGTAATGTGAGTTTTATTTTTATTTTTTTGGTGGTTTTATTTTGAAAATCATCTTTATAATTAAGAAATTTTGTATTTTAAATTAAAGAATCCGTCTTTCATATAATGAATCATTCTTTTTCATAAAGTTAGGTTTGATTTCATGTCAACTAGTTTATATAAATAATAGAGTTTTTTTGATAAAGAATTCAATACCATTTGGTGTGTTACTCATCAATTTGTTTAGTTGAGGCATATAAAGTATCCATTTGATTTGTAATGGAGTTCATTAAGTATTTTCTTTTTTTTCTTTTTTTTTTTAAGAATTCATCTTTTTTTGTAATGAATCAGGTTTTATCATGAAAATACTTTTTATTTTATTTCTACTAGTTTATATAAAAAGTAGTCTTTTTTCGTAAAGAATTCAAGATCATTTTTATTATTCTTGAATTTATTTGGTTTAGGTATAAATGGTAACCATCCGATTTGTAGTAGATTGCATAAATAAATTGGCTTTTTAATAAAGAATTCCTTGGATTTTTTAGAATCAATTTAAAATTAAAAAAAGGGAAAAATAATTTAGGTTTATTAAAGGTAATTCTCATTTGTGAGAAAAAAAAATCATCTTTAAAGTCAAAAAAACAAAAAAGGAAAATATGAAAATCTTTATAAATTAAATGAAATAAAATCAATTATAGTAAAATGATAAAATAAATACTACATATATATATTTCATAAGAAATATATGTATATATTATTTTATTTAAATACAGCCATATTTAAAACGGAATTATAAAATGGACAAATATTTCTACAAATTTCTATTTAATTGATGCCATTCAAAAATTTGGGTCAGAAGTACTTGTTTTGGGCTCAGGGTTTGAAATTTGTTTTAAGGCCCAAAGGCTTGCAGCCCTCATCTTCTTTGTCTTCTTTGCTTAGTTTTTATCTGCCTACTGCCGCCACCAGCGTAGAAACCAAGTCCCTTGGCTCTAACGTCTCCCATTTCCTTACAGTTAGTAAAATAACCTATTCACTTTCTTTTATTTGTAAAATGACTTTTTAAAAATTTTAATTAGTAAAATAACTTTTTTCTTTAAAAGAATATAAAAATACATATATTTAGATTTAACAACTCACTAGATTTATTTTAATGAAGTTAAATAAATATAAAAACAAAACAAAACAAAACAAAACAAAATCTGAGTCCTGGAATAGAGCTTTCGTGCGTGTGAGAGAAACCCAAAGAACCACCTCAATCCTTCAACAGTTACTCCATTTTCCAGCAATTATGGCATACCCAAAGATCGAGCTCTACAATAATTGAACTCTCAATGTTCTATGAACAAGGGCTTTGAAGAAGGTAAAAAAAAAAAAAAAAAAAAAAAAAAGAGATATCAGATTTTGGGAAAACACTCATAAGGTTAGTACGTAATGGCTTTAGATGTTGTTTGTAAAGTAATTTTTGAGGATTATATGTAAATGTATATGTTTATTTAGCCTAAAATTTTTAAAAAAAAAATTTTAAAAATTAAATGAATTTGCGGCTTACCATTATTCTGTACGAATCTTGAAGATAACTCAGATAGAACGACTGTCAGTTCCGAACTACCGTGTGGAAAAAAAGATGGTTGTTTCGAAGTTATTTGCATTTTTTTTTTTTATAAATTTATTGCCAAATATCTCTTTCCCTTGAAATTTATAAGAATACTTAGCACCAACAAAACTTTTGTGGAAAATAAAAATAGACTTTTAAATGTTGGTTGAAAGGTTGAAGATGACTTGAATGGAATTAGTGTGGAATAATAACGATTGTTCTTGCATGATTCTTGTTTTAATATATATATATATATATTGTGTAGATTGATGTAAAATTTGTAGTTTTATTATTTATATTGTTAGTTAATTGATACATCTTAAAATCCTTGATAGATACGTTCTCGTGCAGTATAATGGAAAAAATGTGGACGGCGGCTTTTGGATGTGGTTTGGAATTGATATGAACAAGGGCTTTATGGTTGATAGGAGTGAAGGTTTTGGAATTAGAAGCGACAATATATGAAAGAACAAGTATTGAACAAAGTGAGTATTCAATTGAGATAACATATAAGCCTCTTGGTGACACTGCTGCCCCAGTTCTTATGTCCAACGATTTAGATGTTATAGATCTTATGTTTTTGTACAAAAAAAAAAACAATGAATGACTCTACCTGTTATGCTCAAAGAAATATATGATGATAATTTAAACAATGATGACAATGATGCGCTAGGCTTTCATGAGGACTGTTTTGAGTGTCTGATTAGTAAAGAAATCCCATTTATTGCAAGGTTTGTTCCAACTGAATTATTTGGTAATTATGAGCATCTGTTGCAGATTTGTACAACTAGTAACAATCAATGAAATGATCACTGGTTTAATCCAATTCCAATCACTAGTTCCAATAACACCTGAGGAGATAGTACATGAGGAAGTACCTAATGAAAATGATGGTGTAGATAAGGTAGATGATGATGTACTGGAAAGAGATAATGATGTGCCTAAAGGATATATGATGGTGTACCTAAATAAGGTAATGGTGTACCAAAGGGAGGTGATGATCTACATGAGAGAATTTATGATAGCTGTTGTCTATATTCTGAATTTAAAGAGGCAATATTTGATTCACTGATAAGTTCTATGATCCCTTTAATAGATGAATATGAGAGACTATTAATTGAATATTTTTTTAAAGTGAAAAGATGATTATTGAGATATTTTGAAAGAAATATCAAATACGCCATATACGTGTAAAAATAAAATAATTAAAATACGCAAAATTTATTTTAAGAAGCAATTATTTATAACACCTAACGCTAATACAATACGAGAATTACGGAAATAATTAAACGCTTGGATTTCTTTTTATTTTTTAAGAATTAAGTTTACACAATTAACATCAGCATTTTTCCTTAAAAAAAAATAAATAAATAACATCAGCATTTTGAGGTGTAAAAAAAAATTAGTTAAAGTTTCCTGATTATAAGGAGGCCTTGAGGCGTAAAGGTGATTAGTTAAGAGTTTCCTAATAAAAGAGAGCCTTGAATTAAGGGGCCTAAGGACATTTTCCTTAATGCCTCACCCTTAAGCCGGCACTGTGTGAGATCTCAATTTTCCAAAACTTAATTCTCTCTTTCTTTTGTTGTTATTATTATTATTATCATTAATTTTTTCCACTCTCTCTATCATTTAACTCTCTACAAATTCCTACATAGCATCTTCCTCTAATGTGAAGGAGGGCCATGGGTTCTAGCAAGATAAGGAGAGCCCTAGGCGCGGTCAAGGATCAGACGAGCATCGGCCTCGCCAAGGTCAGCACCTCGGCCTCGCTGTCCGACCTAGACGTGGCGATCGTGAAGGCGACGCGGCACGAAGAGAATCCGGCTGAGGAGAAGCACATACGAGAGATCCTCAGCCTGACATGCTACTCACGTGCCTTCATCAGCGCATGCGTCAATACATTGGCAAAACGCCTCAACAAAACCAAGAACTGGACGGTGGCGCTCAAGACCCTGATCTTGGTTCATCGGCTGCTCAATGACGGCGATCCAGCCTACGAGCAGGAGATCTTCTTCTCCACGCGCCGCGGTACGCGTTTTCTCAACATGTCGGATTTCAGGGACAATTCGAGCTCGTCGTCGTGGGACTACTCGGCGTTTGTACGGACCTACGCGTTGTACCTCGATGAGCGGCTTGAGTTCCGGATGCAGAGCCGCCGTGGGAGGCGAAGCGCTTTCAGTTTTGAAGACGACGACAACGAGACGACAATAGGCCAGCACCAATTGGTCATTAGGGCAACTCCGGTGAGGGAAATGAAGACGGAGCAGGTGTTTTCAAGGACTCTACATTTGCAGCAGTTGCTTGAGAGATTTTTAGCGTGTCGTCCCACAGGTATGTAGATTTATTTTAGATGTGACATTATTGTTAGGTTAATATCTGTTTTTTATTATTATTATCTGTATATATACGTATATGTAATATGTATGTAGACGTGCATGCATATGTCTGTCTATGATCGTATTTCTTGTAATGCGTTTTTGAACGTATTTATAGGAAGAATTATCTTAAGAAGGATATCATTATAATACAAAACGTTAGAAACAATGCATCAATTAATCATATTAAATAATAAATGTGTTCTATAAGTGATGGAAAATTTAGGGATCGCAATGGGCTGGGTGGGGTGGTTATACATTTCCTACCCTCTTTTTACTCTCCATATCCATATCCATACCCTCATAACTTAAGGTGAGCATAATCTCATTAAAGGGTGTTATATCCATATTCTATCCATTTCATTAAAAAAAAAAAAAAAAAAACTCAAAACAAATTCCATTAAAATTTTCTTAAAATTCATCAATATAATTAAAAATAAATTTATACATAGATTCTCTCTCTCTTTTGTCATAAAGGTGTTCTTTTTTTTTTTTTCCCAATCAAAATTTTCAATTTAATATATTAATAAGGATCAATATGAGATGCTTCTTCCCCCCACCTTAAACCCAACTAGAGGATTAATCTTAACCTCTCTATCTCACCATACTCATATAGGATCTTCCTAGCCTGCCACACCCCTCTAGAACTTTTAGGTAACAAATTCAAACTATATACTTGAATTCACCTAAAGATAATCAAAATTTCTTAGACATTTTTCCCTTTTTTTTTTCCCTCCTTTTTTTTTCTTCCCCTTTTCTTTTCTTTCTTTCTTTCTTTATTCATTTTTTTTCCTCTGTTGTTTTAAATGCTCAACAGGTGCAGCGAAGACAAATAGGGTAGTGATAGTGGCCCTATATCCCTCAGTGAAAGAGAGTTTCCAAATGTACTACGAACTCACTGAAACTATAGGCATTTTGGTCGATCGTTTCATGGAAATGGAAATCCCCGACTGCATAAAGGTTTACGACATCTTCTGCCGCATCGGGAAACAGTTCGACGAGCTCGAAATCTTCTATAGCTGGTGCAAAACCATCGGAATCACCCGATCTTCAGAGTACCCGGACGTCGAGAAGATCACTCCCAAGAAACTTGAGGTCATGGACGAGTTCATACGAGACAAGTCAGCCTTGGCACAAACGTTGAGATTAAAAGCTGAGGAAGAGAACAATATTACTGATACCAAAGAAGCAGATCATTCAGTTGAAGAAGTTGATATGAATACTATAAAAGCACTTCCAGCACCGGAGGATTTTGTATCCGAAACCGGAATTGAGGATGAGATAAAGGAGCAATCAGATCAACTGGAACTAGTTAATAATAAACCTCAGCAACAACAAGAGGGTGACCTTTTGAACTTGGGACAAAATGCCTTGTCAAGCGAAGAGCAAGGAGATAAATTAGCCCTAGCTTTGTTCGACGGCAATCCCGCCACGCCGGCAACGACGGGCCCTACACCGCCACCAGTGTGGGAAGCCTTTTCGGACGGCGCGGCTGACTGGGAAACCACGCTTGTTCAGTCGGCCAGCGGCTTGTCCCACCAGAAGACAACGCTCGCTGGCGGTTTCGATACGTTGTTGCTCGACGGCATGTACAAGCAGGGGGCGGCGTCGGCGGCCATGGCTGGCCCGGGGTTTGGAGGCAGCGGAAGTGCGAGCAGTGTCGCGTTGGGGTCTGCAGGGCAGCCGGCAATGCTAGCGTTGCCAGCACCCCCGGCGGAGTCATCAAATGGCGTCGTCTCTACGGCAAATAATGTAGACCCCTTCGCGGCGTCGCTGGCGGTGGCGCCGCCGCCTTACGTTCAGATGTCGGAGATGGAGAAGAAGCAGAAGCTATTGGTGGAGGAGCAGCTAATGTGGCAGCAGTATGCGAGGGATGGGATGCAGGGACAGCTTGGAATGACGAAACTACAACCAAGCCCATACAACATGGGGGGTTATACACGCACCTACTGAAAAAATCCATTTATTAGCAGAGAAATAGGTCTAACTATCCTTTATTTTTGATTTTTAATCTTTTTTTCATTTCATTTTTCTTTGTAATTTTTGTGTAATTTAAATTTGTTTGCCTATTAAAATTCGTTCCTCTCTTGTGGGTTGGAAACTCTGCACAAAGATTATGTGCCTAACTTTTGTAAGTAAGTACCAAAAAAAAAAAAAAAACTCTTTTATTTTGGTGCAAAGACAAATCAATATCTCCAAAATCCCCAACGTCAAACCCATCCGCCTTTAAACCCCCCCTCCCTGTCCTCATACTCACCTACTTTAACACGGGATGGGGGTAGGGAATCCCCCGTGAGTGTGCTATATTTATAACTTACCTATTTATCTATTAAGAATTAAAAAAAAACAACTCAAAACGAATTTAATTACAAATTTAATAAAGTTTAGTAACATAATTTAAATAAATATCAAGATTAGGGTAGTTTCCCCTTTTTCTTTATAAGGATGTTTCCCTTTTTGTATTAATTGCAATTAAAAATTCAAATCTCTGTATATACACACATATATTAAGTATGAATATAAACGGGAAGGGTGTGGAGGCAGGGTGGGGAGAGTGAGCTTCGCCCATCCCTACCCCACATCCGATTAGGGGATTAATTTTAACTCCCATACTTATTCTCATTAGCAAAAATATTATTCTAAATGCTATATATATTTTTGATACATTTTTGTTTTGAAAAGAAAGGAGGTAGTATTTTTTACTATAGAATTTTTTAAAACAATAATTATGCTTATAATGTACTTTTAAAACTAATTACTGTGCATGGTTTGAATAAGCATTTATGGTAACTCTCACTAAACTAGTTAAAGTAATAATACACATTAGAGAGAGATAATTGGACAAGTTAGCATTGAAATATACCCCAAATGTCTAGTATATTTGCTTTATATAGGCGAGGGTGATTACAACGGATTTGAAATCCGGATTCCACACAAAATTAATAAACAGTAAATCTAATAATGCGAGGCCTAACAAGTAGCCGACAAACTTTAATTATTAAAGCAGATAAAGATTCTGCCGACGCTAGAGTACAAAATACTTTTGGGATAGCTGGTTTGGTGGTTGGCGAAGTGCTGAGTGACGTAAGGGCTTACGTGGAATGTTGTCGTCATCAGTGACGTCTTCTCGTAAGTCTTTCCTGTTCCATGTCTGTTTGTTTTTCTGCTATGGCTATGGCTTCTGCTTCGTCAATGAGCTGGAAGATCTGTTCTTTGATCTGGGGATCATCCTACGTTGAAACGATGATAAAAGAAAAGCCTATAGAGAAAAGAATAATATCACATATGCGGTTATCTACATTTATGTATCCTATATTTTACTTTTATTCAAAATAATGTATTTTATTTTTATTCAAAAAAACATACCATGTTTTTTAGAATTTTACATTTTTATATCCTCATATTACATCTAATACATGAATATATATATTTTCTCGGCCAACACACCATTTTAACCAAAAAAAAAAAAAGGCTTTTTAATACTAAAACCACACTTAAAAAAAAAAAACAAAACCTAGTTAAATTTGAAACCAAAAATATCCAAATGTTAGTCTTATCCATTTAACCAAACAATGCATAAAACGCTTCATTAAGTGGGGGAAAAAAAGGAAACAAAGAAAAAAAATTATGTTTTTAAAACTTTTCCAAGCTTTTGCAATATTTTGCATGCTTGTTGTTTTTGGAGTATCCAACCCAAAAAAAAAAAAAAAAAAAGCGATTCATAACAAGGAAGCGACATAGGAGAACTTAAATATATAAATCATATTCTCATAAAAACTAGTACTGCCACGTGCTATGCCAACTATCAACGAAAAGAATGAAGCAGTAAACCCATTTACACAACAGTTGTCAAACCTCAATTACACACAGATTCCATGGCAAATAAATGAGGCAAATATAACTGTTAACAACAGTTACAAACCTCAATACAACCTATTGCAAAACACAACACAACTGAAAACAAAAAGCATTTTTTATAGTTCATTTTTAATCATCGTTTGGTTACAAGGATAGTGTGTAAAACATTAGAAATTATGGTCAATTTCATCATTTCACAGGTCAAAATAGTGTGTTGAGTAAAGAAGGGTGTGCATTTTTATAGTAAATGTAATATGAAGGTACAAAAATGTAAAACTTCAATACAGAGGGTATACTTTATGAATAAAATTAAAATACAAGGTATATAATTATTAATAACCATATCATAGGAGATAGACACAAAATAGTATTTTTATATAAAAATTATATTAAATAGCAAGTTGTAAAAATATTTCAATAAATAGCACTAAATAGCAAATTTATCAGATAAAAAGACAATTTGTTTATACCATATAGATGATTTATTTACTTATTATAAATATGTTATTTCTTAAAAATATTTTCTGTTTACATAATAAATTATTTTCTATTTACTTAGTAAATTCACTATTTATTTAATTTATTTTAAAATCTTGCTATTTATTTTAATCTATGCTTGTAAAAATGTTATTTGTTATAGTTTCCCTCATTTTTTATTTAGTTTCCCTCATACTATTCGTTCTTTTTAAGATTAACAATACCAGCCAGCAGAATGTTCCTTATATATTCATGTCAATTTTTCAAACAATTTCTAAATGCCCCTAAAAAAAAAAAAAAAAAAAAATTCTAAGCGAAAACTTTCCGTCCTTGAAAGGCAAAATCACAGCCTGTAATTGACAATCATCCAACTGTTAATAACAAAGTCGATGCATATACAGATTGCAAATTTATTTATTGCTATAAATATATACGAATTTGAAAACAAACTCCTTAAAATATTCATTGCCCTACGTACGTATATAGAATGTCTGGCAACAAATCAAGGGCCATAAAAATGGGCGCTATAAAAAGCCCTAATCAAGAACCAAAATTGCCGCTCACCAAAATATTCTTAATTATATTTTCTCTGCTTGGAGATCTCCTTTGCAAGCTTTCTCTCACTAACATATAGAGAGAGAAAGAGATCAGAGAGGGAGAGGTTGACCAAGATCCCTTTTTTTTTTTTCTCGAGAAACAAACAGTATGGGCAATTGTGGGAGCTCCCCAAAGACAAAGGGAGACGACGATGCCAATGTTCCGGCACCAGAGATTTCCAAGGAGGAATCATTGACGGCCAGCACTGAAGAGGCCGTAAAGGTTGAACAAGAAGAAAAGACGATAACAACTGACAATAATGTTGATGCTGAGAAGAAGGATTCTGATGAGAGTGAGGTTAAGCCTGTCGATGACAGCAATCAGCCATCTCTTGGGGCCTTGCTTACCGAGGTAATGAATATTCTGCCAAAATCTAATAATAATTGAAGTAATCAATAAGATCACCGGTGATGGTGACACAACGGCAAGAGAATGGCATTCCAAGTCTCTCTTGCCTAACATTTAGGGATGGAATCCAATTATCTGTTATGAGACTATAATTATGCCTCTCTAATGACCTGTCAAGTTGGATTAGCCCTTGATGACTTTAGACTCCCTGAACGTTAGGTGAGAAATAATGGGCCACGTCCTTCTTCCGCTCCACCCCTTTTTTTGTTCCACTTGGGATCCTCTTTTTTCTGAGAATTTTTTTTTAATCAGTTAGTACTAGATTTGAGAAATACCAATATACATATATTTTAAAATACATATATTTACGCATGTTTTCCATTGGTTGTTACAACTTCTAAGTTGAATTTTATAAATTCATAATTTGGCCGGTTCAAAATTTTCAAGATTGTTACAAGTTCAGTATTTTGTTTTTCTTTATTTCTTTATTTTTTATTTTGTATGTATATATAGGAATAAGACTAGAGGTTTTCCTGCGTTCTAATAATTGTTGAAGAAAGTTTGTTTTATGACGTTTTTTTAGTACTTGTAGATTTTTCTTTTTAAAATATGGGATGGGAGATGTGAACTCTACAATTTGTAGTGGATTTAGAATTTATTTTAGGCTATGCTTTTTAATAATAGGTCTATCTATATCAGGATACAATCTCAGATCCGGTATATTTAGAAAATTATATTATAACCTTTTTTGCACAATTAATTAATTTCAATAGAACTTTTTTCAATGATACATGTCTTTCGTACCAATAAATTTAAATAGTGTCATGTTACATATTTTTACATAAGGTTATATGTAAAAAAACTAGTTGTCATATTTTTACATAAGGTTATATGTAAAAAAAACTAGTTGTTATAACATTAGAAATATGAAGTTATAACTGCCGAACAATTGACAATTCCTAAAAATATATCTGTCATGTCCTAACAGCACCAAAAATTAATTTTACTTTCTAATTTATATGTATATGACATTTCCCATCTGGTTCTTACAAATTTTGTACACATAATGACAGACCAAGGAAAATGAAGAAAAGACTGAGGATGAGAAGAAACCAGAAGATGCATCAGAAACAAAAGAACCAGAAGAGCCCAAGGCCGAGCAAGAGGAGGGAAATACCGAGCCAGAGAGAGCATCTGAAGCTGCATCAGCTGAAACTACCCAATAAACAGCAAATGGAAAAAAAAAAACTTATGAGGCTGTCAATGTGATTTAAGAGGGGCTTTGTTACGTTTTCATTAGCAGATACGTGTTTTACATTTCACAATTCATATATATATATATATATATATATATTATATTTTATAGCTACATATTGGAATGGTTTGTTGAAGTATATATATTGATTTTGGAGGCTGTTATTTTTCTTTTTAATTTTTTTTCGTACCAATTTTAAATCAGTTTAAGCTCGGGTCCTCAAACTCATCTTTAGTCCTTTAATTTCAAAAGGTTTTTAGTTTTTTGGCCTGCTTTTGGGATGGTGGCTGCCCTCCTATTACTTCGGACAAAATATGATTTTTTCTTTGTAGGATTATATATATACTATCCCGTTCTTTATTTCTCTTGTAAAACTTGACTTTCCATTTTAAAGATTTATAATTTTTCCTTAAAAAAAATAATAAGTAGGCGACAACGAGGGAAATAGCAGGTTTTAAGGGACGAATTAAAAATAATAGCATAATTTTAGGGAAAAGAAAAAAAAATAGCGGGAATTGTTTCATTATCAAGAAAATTCATGAAATGCCCTTGAACGAGCCACCACTCCCCCGATCTTGCTCAAGTTAACAGTTCTAGTCACCATCGTGCTCGCCGATGCCGACGCCGTCGTTGTTTCTTGCTCGCCTTACCTCTCGCTGCAGTTAAAACCGGCACCATTGCAAGCTCCGACCACGTCGTGATCACGATTTGCCCAAAAATTTTTGTCGCTCGACAATGGTTGGACGGTCGTCTACTCCGTAAGCCTTACCACTGCTAGAAAATATATGATTAAATGGTGTTTTTTCCACGACAGTTTAAAAGAACTGTCTTGCAACCAAAAACACGGCAAGGAACTGAAATAAAAAACCATGTTCGCAAAGGATATCAAATGATGGTTTAACAAAAAACCGTCGTGAAAAAGAAAATTTGCATGGTTTTTTAAAAGCAATACAAGTTAGTTTTAAAACAGTCATGTGCAATCGTTCGAAAAGAATTTAGAACACTTCACGAATTCACGGGTTTTAATCTTTAACTCTCTATCTCTCTCTCCCTCCCTCCCTCCCTCGTGTTTCAATCTTTAACCCTCCCTTACCTTGGGGATGTGCGTGTGACACATGATTCAACAGGTGCCATGTGTCTTTCTTCTACTGCATCTTCTAGTGTAATTTTCTCCAATTAAATTCTATGTGTATTGCCATTAAAAAAACATTTATTTATTTATTTCAAATAATAATTTAAAATTTTCATGATTCATATGCTTAATTCTCATCTAGCTAATAAGAATCAATTACTGTGTCATATTTGTTATATCCCATAAATAAACATTTTCCCGCACAACTGATATTCATTTTGTTACGTAAAACGTATACAACATTTAAATATATAAATTTTATATGGAAACTGCCATACATATGCCCCAAACTTCCTGTATGTGATTATGAACAATGATGAATTTTACTGTCAATGGTCAAATTTACAGCAATGTCTCTAAGACATTATGACCAAGTTAATAACCTGGAATATTCTAATGTTATGTAGAGGTAACATGGAGACCAAGTGTACCTATGTACTCGAAGCTCCAACAACCGATTACTAATTAATTAAATTGCTCATTTTGTTCTTAATCTTTTTACAAAATTACGATTTGGTCCGCAATCGTTTTTTTTTTTTTTTTTAATGTGACTAAAAAGGTCTTTAATCTCTTTAAGAGGATGTAGAATGGTTTGTGCCACAATCAGAAAATAAAGTTGCATGCTTAGATTACATAGATACGTTTTATAAGAAGCTAATATCAAACAATCAACTTTGTCCACTGACATAGTTAATTGCATGTGTCAGACCCCTTACTTTGTGCATCCATAATTGGAACTAAGTGTAATAAACTATTGTAACATGTTCTATTACATCTTTTTAAATGATTAGTATAGCTAATTCTCTAATGAGTGTCTTATTATTATTATTTTTTTAATATCAAATATAAAGTTTAGTCCACCTACTGAACACGAGATCTCATTCACTCAAGTTTCCCAAATTAACACAACATGGGAATGACATTACTCTTCTTGGATGAAGTTATAAATTCGAAATCCATGATTGAAGTTCCCTACTACTCAATATATCCTATCTCCAAAACACCAAGGGTATTGGTCTGTCCTCACTCATTCATGTTTCTTGAAATATAAATGATGCTAGTCAGCCAATTACTGATCAAGATTAATGTCCATTCATATTTTTAACCATCTATAGATAAAAATGAATAAATAAATAAAAAAAACTAGTTCTTTCATGAAAACGAAACTTGATAAATAACATATTTCATCATGGCATAAATGTCTTCATTTTGTAATACTTTTTACAAACGATCTGGATGAGTCATCTCACCAATATGAAGTAGATAGCATCACAACCGTTACAGAATAAGATGCCTTTGATTCTCAAGATTACATCTGCTTGTATTTAGTCCCAACTTTATCAAAATATATGATAATAAATAACAAGGAATTAATACATAAATACTTCAGAATAATATCTTAATAATCAAAACACAGTTGCTTTACAAGCATCATTTTCTAAAGCAACCTCGCCCCCGGCGAACCAACCACACAGTCACACCCTCACTGTTGAGTACAACACTAATGGGAAAAATAAATTATATTAGCGTTATGAAGGAAAATACATCAAGCCTACAACAGAAAATGCAATAAGAGAAGACCTCGGTACTCTCACAAACAAAAGACAAAAAAAAGCTAAGGGCCCATTTGGGAAAGATTTTGGCTTCTAGTTTTCATTTTTTTTTTTAATTCAGTCCAAATTTTAAAAGTTTATATATAAAGTCTAAATAATATGATTTTTATTCCAAATTACATAGAATTTGAGATGATCGAAAAAAGATTCATATTAAGATATTCTTTTTCAAACATATTTTAAGATTTTATAATTTTCACTACTAATAGTTATTTTCTCTTTATACATATTTTCAATCATTTCCAATCTAAATCTACATTTTAAAAACCTTCCCCAAACGAGCCCTAAAAGAAACTTTGCTAAAGCAGCCTATCTCTCACAATTGTTTCTATTTTTTTGCCGTAAACCAAATAGCAGAGATGGCTATTTATAGCCTCAAGAGATCCATTGAAGATTGACGCGTGGAAGAAATCAACACTAAAAGCTAAGAATAGGAAGGAGTTTAAAGAACACTGCACACGTGTTGTTGTTCCTCAAAAATATCTGAAATTACAAGCTACCTTTAGAAACAGGTTGGGAAGCGTCCGAAGTCGCATCTGAACCACCTTTGCTTACTCCAATTGTGGCCATATCGACCGTCGTCTCCCTCAACCAAAATTAGCCGACAGTGTTATGGTACCATAAAAGCTAAGAATAGGAAGGAGTCGAAAGAACACTGCACACGTATTGTTATTCCTCAAAAAAATTTGAAATTACAAGCTACCTTTACATTTTATACTATCTAGTCAGTATCTACTCTACACATAATTAGTTACATATTTGATTCCTAAAGAATAGGACTTCCACACGGACTAATAAACTGAATCAGCCCCTAAATAATACGAAACTAGCTCGCCAACAAACACTTTGGAGAAATTTCCACGATGCTTCCTCTTGGGGTCATTGCACCTTTATTATTTATCTTATCTATACAATGTATAGAAAGGAGAAAAATAAAACATTATTTTTGTCGAAAACGCACGTTTTGGTTGCAATATGCGTTTTGCCCCTTTTTTTCTTCTAGTTGACTGACACAACACAGGAGGGAGGGCGAGAGAGAGAGAGAGATGCGTTGGGAAAGAGAGAAGGGGGGCGTAGGAAATGTGGGGTTTATGAAGTGAGAGAGGGACCCTTTTTGTTTTTGTTTTTGTTGTTTTTGTTTTTGTTTTTTGGCTTCTCTTTTAGAGGGAGAGACCCCTTTTTTGTTTTTTGCTTCTCTTTTCGAGGGATTTTTGTTTTTGTTTTTGTTTTTTTGCTTCTCTTTTCGAGGGAATGTGAGAGGGAGAGAGAGAGAGAGAGACCCTTTTTTGATTTTGATTTTGTTTTTTTTTGTTATTGTTTTTTTTTTTTTTTTCTTCTCTTTTCGAGGGAGGGAGGGAGGGAGTGAGAGAGAGCTTTTTTTGGGGTTTTTTTTTCCCTTATGTACTCGGGGGGGGGGGGGGGGGGGGTGGGTGTGGGGGGGTGTGGTGTGTTGTTTGGGAATGCGTTGGGAAAAAAAAAGGGGATGGGGAACATGTGGGGTCTATAAAGTGTGAGAGAGATAAAAGATTGTTTGAATACTCTTGTATTATCACTAAATAATATATATATAATTTAGGATTTATTGGATCTATTTATTAAAAAATAAGAAAAAAATCGTTATATGTTTCTAAAATTTTATAACATATAATTTAATTATCTTAATGTATTTATTTTCTAAAACTTAGATCTAATTTCTATATTTTACATTTTTTAAAGATTTATTCAGTATAAATATTTATTTTATATTATTTCTTTAAAAAAGATGTATTTCATATTTCAAGAAAAGATTTATTTCGTATTTTGTAATTTTTCTATTTTCTTGTAATTTCTTTTGTACATTTAGTTATAAATAAATCAATTGATTTAAGAAAATATTTTTCATTAAAATATTAAAATATTGTCTTCCAAACAAATTTTTTTTCATTTTTTTATTTTAATCTTTTTTTTTTTTATGTATTGGTCTCATGTGCATCGCACATACTTTTATGTGGTATATATATACAAATAAAACATTAACTATTAAAATTTTCTAATGGGCTTCAATGGGCGAGTGCCTTGGGCTGGTGCTGATCAACAATTCTGCCCTCAACACCAGTTTTAACTCGACAGAACATGTGGAGCCGATTTCGAAAATTTAAACTTGCAGATATCGTTTCTTTGGTGAATAAATCTATAACTTGGTCATCTATCTTCATATTTGTCTCCTCTTGTAACAATTTTTGTCCAATGAAATGATAATGCACTTCCACATGTTTGATCCTCACATGAAAACTGGATTTTCCGCCAAGCGGACTGCTGATTGAGTATCGCAATAAAGTGGCATTGCATAATCAACTTGTTGGTGCATATCTTCCATCAACTGTATCAACCATATGCTTTCCTAAGTTTCCATAATTGTTGCTTTATACTCTGTTTCTGTAGTTGACAGTAAAACTATTGGCTGTCATTGGCTACACCATGAAACTACTCCAGAGCCAAGCATGAAGACATATCGGTTGTTGATCAATGTGTATCTTGATATCCGGTATAATTTGCATCATAATATCTGACCAACTCGCAATCTTCACATTTCTTGTACAATAAACCATAGTTAATTGTACCTTTGGCATATTGGACATACCAACTCATCAAACAGACTACAAAGGAAATGTCAGGTCGAGTCAAAGTTCGACAAATAAGGCTACCTACAAGTTGTTGATACATCGTCCAATCCTCCAAGTGTTTGCATTCATCTGCACATAACTTGGCATTGGCTTCCATTGGCAACGAGATAGGCTTCCAATCAAGCATCCCAAAATTTCGTAGTAGTTCTCTCGTGTACTTCTCTTGGCAAAGAAACAACCCTTTTTTTGTATAATTGACTTCTGGTCCAAGAAAGTGCTTGAGTTCTCCGAGCTCCTTCATCCAGAAGAGCATTGCAAATTTTCTCTTGTTTCAACGTACACCAACACAATCGCCAATTTTTCTTCAGTAGCTTTAACAAATAAGTGAAATTCTGCATTTGCCACAGAATAACCACTGTGGGACGTTAGAATATCAGCAATATTACAGTACCAGGCTCTTGGTCTTGCTTCAAACAATAAATAGCTTTTCTGAACTTGCACACGAAATCGGGATGAGCTCCATTCTCAAAAACCCTTGGTTGATTTATATGAATCTCTCATCTGTTACAATTTCTAGTCTGTACTAGCTCTAAGCTCTAGTAGGACTTAGACAGTAGTGATTTTTTCCACCAAACTAAATGTCTCATAATAGTGTAGTCCACACTGCTGAGAAAATCCCCGAGCCACCAGTGACCTTTTATATCGCTTAATCAATCCATTTCGACGTGTCTTAATCTTGTACACCCAGCCTTGAGAGATCCAATATTGGTTATTGACATGTGGTAGAAATCCACACCTTGGCGACATTTCCACAACGCTTCCTCTTGAGTTCGATGCACCTTTCTTTATTATCTATATTATACTTGAATAGCTTTTTTTTTTTAATTTTATTTTATTTTATTTCATGTGTGGGATAGACAAACAAAGCCACAAAAAGATAAATTAAAATTGTAAAATTTTGTTAAAACAAAATTGCCATATGGCGGGCTTAGAGGGGATGAAGAAAGGCACTTTTAAGAGTAACTAGCAGATATATATTTATATATACACTCACCATTTTAAAGCATGTGTTATGTACATGGTTGAATATATTTTAGAAAATTTATTTCAATATGAGAGAATTCAAGTAATAACTATAAAAAATAGACAAAAAATTCAATAAAGGACCTAAAAAGATTAAAAAAAAAAAAAAAAAAAAAAAAAAAAAGATAGACATGAAGAAAGACCAAAAAGATAGTACTAAAATGGGAAAAAAAAATATTCAATACAGAACGAAAAAGGACAAAAAAAAAAAAAATCCCAATTAAGGACCAGGAAAAAAAAAGTTTTTCATCAAAAACAGTGCACACAGTAGTATACTTTCACATTTCTATATATGTATGACATAGATATACATATAATATATATACATATAGCCTTAACTATTAGATATATATATAATTAAAAAAATTTCCCATGAATTATAAGTCTTATCACACTTTACCATATGAATTTCAAAACGTAATAATAGTTCCCTCTTATCTTTATTCTATTAACAAATTTAGTTCTTCTGTTACTTTGATGGATGGAAATTATGCAGATCAAGCATTAAATATATGGTTGTTGAAATATTATATATATACATAATTATTATTATTTATCTCTATTTTAATGCATATTTTAAGTTCTTTGATTAAAACTATAAGAAATATAAGAAATAACATTCAGAAAAACAAAACACAAAATAACTCTTACATAATGACTTTATTTGTTAATGGAGCATATATTTTAACATTCACGCTGGCAAAATATTGCAAGGCCTATTGTTTAGGGATAATTTTTTTAATTAATTAATTTTCTTGTCATGTGCACCTCACATTAAATTTTTTTACCGTCATATAATATCAGAAAAAATTCTAAATGGTTGGGGGCAAAATTAGTACTATATTAAAATATTACAAGATCTATAATTCAGGGAAATTTTTTGTAATTAAGCCTAATTATTAAGATTTGCTAATGGGCCTGAATGGGACGTGTGCCCATTGTTCAACAACCGCCTTCCTGCCCTCGCTCTCCCTCACTCCCCACTCCGTCACGCCCTCGCCCTTGCCTGTCCTCAAGTAATGTGTTATTGTTTCAATTGATTGTGATTTTATTTTGTCATTATGATCAAATGTGATTAGATTAGAATGATTTGATTTGTGTTATATAATATAATTTTTACGTTTGAGAAATGTGATTTTTCATATTAGGTTAGTAGCAAATTTTTTGTTTGTTTGTTTTTTTTTTTCCGGTGATCAGAAAAATAAAAGATAGTAGATAATAGATTTGGCTTTATTTTATTTTGTTATTAAAGTTCATCTGATATTATACGATGGTAAAAATTTAGAATTTATTAGATATATGTTTACTTAAATTGAGCAAATTTTTGTAATTTCTTATTTGTTTTGATTGCTTTTAATTGGTTGTTATTCTACTTAATTTCTGCTTTTCTTTTCTGTTTTTGTTAATTTTACTTATTCAAATATATATATATATATATATATTATTTTGATTTAGGATTGTTGGATACAAAGTTTGAAATGCATAGTTATTTTGAAATTTGATGTAGTACTAATCGTTGAAAGCTGTAATGTTTTGCATGCCTAATCTATTTGAATTGAATTTCTAAAGTTTATAAATAAATACTAGGCCCCATTTGTTTCAATTATTTGAAAACATTTGTGTTTCGTTCTGTTGCTCATTTACAAGGGAGTTGAGAAAGATCATTTGCAACGCCATTAAAAAGTTTTCAAATAATTCATTTGGCTTTAAGAAGAAAAATAAAAACGTTGGCACCTCCTTGGATTTGACACCATTTAAATACTTTGTCAATATTAATTTTTGGATTCTTTTTAATCTTGACGTTTCAAATCCGATTGAGATAAATTTTTTTTTTTTTTCTATGTATTCAGTGTGACACCCAAATTTTAAGGTTTTCAACTTAGAGTCTAATTTTTAGTAAAAACAAAAAAGAAGAAGCAGCTTAGCGTTATACGTACGTAACTCATTAATAGAGAAATATCATTAAAAGTAAAAGAAAAAGTTCTAGCAAAACTGAAATAAAAAGGCGAAAACAAGAGAGAGATATAGTTTTTTTTTTTTTTTTCCTGCTTCAAATAAACGTGTGACTCAACATATATGTATGTGAAGCTTTTTTTTTTTTTTTGGGTAGAAAATATGTATGTGAAGCTTAATTTGTATGCGAAGAAATGAGCTTCTAATTATAAACAACAAACTCGTTTATAGCTTGGGAACTAATTCTTTCTTTTTTCCCTCTTTTGTTCTATCTTTTTTTAAAATGAAATTGATCATGTCCAGCTCTGGAAAAGTACATTCCTAACTTTTAGAGTTTTTGTAAGCAGATTTTAGAAAAGAACAATGTTAATTAGCATGTTATTGTAAACCAAATTACGTCTCTTCTAAGAAACAAGAGTCATATATTAAATCATGCTCGTAGGCTAAAATGCATCAAAGTGTCGTATTCTAAACTATAGAATTCTACACGTAATGACTTCTTTTAAGTCATCGCGCAAAGCTTTTAATCATTTTTCCACCTAAAGACACAAAGCTTTAAACAAGAAAGTTTGGAAAAGGCGTGCATTGATAGAAGTAGCTATAGAGGAATGTGCCTTTATTACTAGTCCATATTCATATTCCATGGTGTACATGTAAAGTGCTAAAAGGCGGAGAAATCTTTGAGTGAGAGGTCTAATTGAATATGGACGGGCCAAAGCACAAAGGTTGCGAATACCTTTTTATTTTTGGGAGAATTTGGTCGATGCTTATATTGCTTTAAAATTTACCATTTAGAAAGGAGAAGCATTCTTTGCTTTAAAAAATAATAACCAATTAAGAAATATGTACTTTAAAATTGCTTCAGTGAAGGCCTCTAACGTTATATTACTTCATAATGTACATATATATATATGTATATATATATATATATGGGTAGGGACGGAACCACATTAATAACAGTGGGATTAGTACCTCCACTTGTATTTTTAAAACTTAATTTTTACCCCTGAAATTTTTGTTAAATTAATAGTGTATCCTCATTTTTTAGAAAGATTATAACTGTATCCCCACTAAAATTTTGATATTTAATTCTACTTCTAAAATATATTTAGAATTTTATTATGCCCCCATTTTATAAAAAATTACACTTAATTGTTAAAATATACAATTACATCATTCTTTTATGGGGAAAAAAAAAATTGCCTCTAGTTCTGACTCCCTCTTGTATATGTGCAGGTCTATATATTGACACTCTTATTTTACTTTTTCCACTCACTTTCTAAAGCCACTCATGAAACTAATTATAAAATTTTAAAAATTCTTTGTTCCTCCCTCTTAATTTCCACACAAAAAAAAAAAAGCCCTTAATAAACACACACCACACACCCGACCCCCCCCCCCCCCCCCCCCCCTCCTTTTTTTTTCCCTCTTTCTTCAAAATGTTGTTGTTGTTGTTTTTGTTTTTGTTTTTGTTTTTGTTTTTGTTTTTTTTTTTTAAGATATTAGTTTAACACCAAATTTATTTATTACGCAGGATAGGAATTAATTCATTCATGCTGCATATATAGTGAAGTTTTTTTTTTTTTTTTTTTTTAACGTGCGAGGGACAAACAAAATAAGTATGTGCTTCTTCTCTTTACCGTATATAAAAGCATAATGAATGTTCACTTTCGTCCCTACTCCAGAGCATGTCATGTGACGCGTACAACACTTGTCGTTCTTATTCTCTGCACTTGTTAAAACAGTTATTTTTAAATATATCCATATTTAAACATTTTTTTACACCCCTCTCAATTTATAATTTAGACAATAAACTATTTCGAACGTGTGTTCTAACTAATTACATAAAAGATTAGTTGAAACTTCAGCTTGAGATGAGAATCCTCAGACAGTATGCAGAAATAGTAGTTGGTGGTTGGGGGCAACATGTAAATCAATGTTCACTGTACAGGATTGAGGATGATTATATACACACACACACAAACATAGAAACAGTGACGGAGCTAGGATTTTCATTCAGTGAGGGCTTAAAATTTTATTTTTCTAAATTTTTTAGAGACAAAGTAAATTTTTTATTTTTAGTGGGGCTACATTTTTATTTGATGCAAGTATATGTAGATATAAACATGGGAAAATGAATTTCTTCATTTAGAGGGGGCTAATTGAAATATGTGAAAATTTGAAGGGACGATGAATGAATTTTTTTCAATTTTTGAGGGGTTTAAAACAACAAGAATATAGGTAAGAATTTAAGAGAGAAAAATAATGCGAGGGGGGTGCAAGTCCCCACTGCTTACAATATGGCGTCCAACTTATACGGAAGAGTTTTCAATAGCTCCTCCAATATGGATATATCGATGGTTATTATTATTTTAGCCATTTGACATTGTTAGTATGGTTGTAGTAAATTAAGTAGTTGATCAAAAAATTTATTGATAATAAATGAATCTGGAACTTAGATAGCTCATTAAATGTGATTTTACATGGGTCTTATTTTAAATTGCTAATATGGCTTTTTAAAGTGTTGTTTAAAATAAAATCTAAATTGAATGTTCATTCCTAATTTTTGAATCTTATTCATGATTTCATTTTCATTCCCAATTTCATTTAGGGGGAGTTTATAAACACCCCCTTGTCTATTTTTCTCACTTCTTTTCTTAAATTACTCACTAATTAAATTTCAAATTTTAGTTACTACATGTTTTACCCCTCTTATAGTTCTAATCCCTCCAACTAAATAACAATTTTTATCCTTTTTTCACCCACTAAACTAATGTAAGTTTCCTTTTCTCCTACATTTTCTAACCCATCAACAAAACCCCAGGTTATTTCTTTTTTTTTTTTTTTTTTAACTTTTGTTTGCAAGTGTCCCACGTTTTTTTTCCCCCTTGTTTCCATATAATACAACAATTCCATTATATTAAGTAGGTTTCCCAAAACCTTCTACAATCTTCATCCTTTTTTTTCCTTTCATTTTCCTAATTATCTTTGCCCACTCTCTCTCTCTCTAATGGAATTCTTCTTTCTTTTTGAAACATTTGTTGTAATGGAATTATCTTTTTATATGAATTAGGATATATTCTGTTAATCGAATTTGACGTAAAGAAAAAAAAAAGTATGTGAAATGCAAAGAAAGTATACTTTCAAGTCATCATGATCGTATTATGAAGGAAAGAAAAAGAAAATACAAACTAAACAAGTGCATGATTTAAAAAAACTTATAGTTTCGTTTTGATTGGAAGCATAATATATTCTTTTTTTATTGTAACTTGTTGAGGTCAGATTTCGTACCTCATCTCTTATTGTACACGTGTCTTCAGATAAACCATCGGAGTGTACAACGACTCGGAGACATACCGCTTAGAAGACCCGGGAACGACTTCCGGACGACAGGAAATGACTAGCGGGCGACTGGAAGGTTAGCAAAGCTAAATAAGGAAAGTTGACTTTATGGACAGGATCAGGAAACTAAATCCACCATATAATGCTAGGGAATTAGCCAGCAAACTCAGATTTATCAAGAAAAAGCAATTTCCCAATATTTTCTAGTCATCGATCGATTGAAAGTCAAGCAATACAAAAAATGACAAATACCCATTAGCATTCAAGGCATATTCTACCAGAATCATGCAACTCAAGGCATCAAGTCAGTCCCTATATATCAAGGCTTACTCCGCAAGCCTAGGGATCCTTCTCTTCCAACCATTCTGGATGTTCAACTCATTGTACTCAGCAATATACATACTATATTTCCCGAATCTCTCTGTATCACATTATCCCTCATCTCTTTCTACACCATTCTTGCTCAAGATCACCGTTGTAACGCTTTTCAATATATAGTGGAAGCTCCTGGAACCACTGCAGAGGATGTAGCCCAGAGATTACTAGTGAACCTCTATAAAATCGGTTGTCTCTGTCTCTATTTACTTTTCCCGCTTTTTACTTTATTTCTCGCAACTCACTAATGACATGCCGACAACTAGCTGACGACTCGCCCGTCGTCCTGTTTTGGTCATTGGCCCAATTTTTCTTTGATTGTAGATTTAACCCTCTACATAACTATTTTTTGAAAGTGTTGATTATTGCTTATTAGGGTAAGAATTTAATATTAAATATGTTTTGAAGGATCCATTATCGTTATTATCGTTTTTAATATTGATATATTTAAAAATATTTTTTAATTAACTACGTTCCTTAAAAAAAATATATATATATATATATATATATATTCACTAATTGCGATTCCAATGTTCAGCAAGTATATATTACTCTAATATAAATCAAACGTATACTACTCCAAGTAAACGTAATAATTAAGATTTCAATAATCATTGTGGTTTACTGCGTTTTACGTTTTGCTCTTTCTTTCTTTCTTTACCTTTTGATGTTGTATCATGGCCTTTTGTTTTGTTGGATGTGGCCTCAATTTGCGTGGGTAGATATGTAATTCTAGTACTGCACCTAAGTCATTAGATTTTGCAATATGAATTCGACGATTGTATGAAAATTCCCATAAACGTCAATCACTTGTGTACTTGCCGAATTGAGATTTTTACAAGAAATTCATAAAAGAAAAAATGTAATAAACAAAAAAGGAAATATTAAATTTCCATTATGAAATTTTGATTTCAATTATTTATTTTTCCACCGTTAGTAGAAATAATCTTTTATTTAATATTTAAAGCTAACATGTTGCTTAACTTATCACAATAAGTCATATAAAATACTGTACTATCATATGTAATTAAGACATATACTGGTTTTTATTACTTTGTCTGTAGCAATTCATGGTTATAAAAGAAGAATAACAATTAAAACCACACCTCATATATAACAAAAAAAAGGAGTAAACCATTAAAACCATTAAAAGCACACCTCATATATAACAAAAAAGGAGTAACCATTAAAAACTCCTCCATATATATATGTATGTGTTTGTATTTATACTTACTCGTATTTCTTTTTCTCACATTCGTATGTGTAGAATTCTTCTTAACACCAAGTGGAAGTAACAAAGTTATTATGTATTTCTTCATCCGAGGACATTAACTAAGTATTATTTTAATTAAACACATATTTTATTAAATAATACTTAGTTATAAAACAAGTAGTACATATCATGTAGTTACTAAACAAATTGCACATCACTAAATTTAACAGAAATAAATAAATATAAACATGTAAAATATTTTATCTGTTTCATTGACTTGATTTATTATCTAAGAAGGTAATTGAAAGAAGGATGTACAGGAGTTCAACAAAGTATTATCTGTGACGAGGCAGCCTGTGACTCTATTTTATATAACTTTCTTTGCCACTTTCGTTGCTGAAAGGATCATGTAACCGAAGGTACATGGAGCAACCACTCAATTTTTTTTTCGTTCTTTCTTTCTTTCTTATTTTTGGGCGCATGTTGGACTTGAGTCGCTTATAATGGCGCATGATTCATTGTCAAATATGATTAGATTTCATTTAAAGTAAGATTCATTTACAAAAAATATCAATATGAAATAATATGGCAATTTTCCTATTATTAAGGCTGAAGAAAAATGAAAGCAAAAATCTCAAGAGACGGAAATTGCAAATGTTGTTGCTGAAGTATGATAGTGAGATAATATTTGTTCTATAATTGATGAGGAAAATAATTCTAACTCTTGAATTTTGTATTCTAGATGTTTTTTTTTTTTTTTTTATGTGTTCATATAAGGAGTGGTTTGATTCGTATGAGCCCTATGCTGCATGTACTTTTCTGATGGCCAATGATCCGAGTACTAAAGCCATTGGAATATATACTGAGAAGGTGAAAAAATTTTATCGAGTTGTGAGGACATTGGTAAATGTTAGGCATGTTCCGTAGTTAAGGAGAAGTTTAATTTCTTTAAGGTTTTGGACACTTTGGGTTTAAGTTATTATGCAAATTATGGTTTTATAGAAGTTAGGAGAGGTGCTATGATAACTATGAAAGGTGAGATGGTGAAGAATTTATACAAATTAATTAGGAAGACAATTATATGTGGAGGTATGAAGGTAGAGCCATGTTAAAAAAGCCTTCATCCATTATGAAAAAAGCTGCTAGAATGGAAGAGTACAACACAATGGCTAGCATAAGTGAAGACAAAACATGGAAGAAGAAGAAATTTTCAGGTTCATATGTCAAGTTCAATGAGAGTTGTAACTCGACACATACTTATTCTAGCTAAGTATGTGTGTTAGTTGAGAGATATTGAGTCAAGGTGTAGATTATTAGGTCTTATGACTCAACTTAGTTTTGGGCAACTTTCTACTTTGTAAGTTTGAGAAAGTGTTAATATTGTGTCCCATTGAGAGGTTAGTTTTGTGGTTAGCAGAATAGAGAAAGTGGTGTCTTTTTGAGAAAGAGCTAGGAGAGAGATTGGGAAATAAGAGGCTTTAGGTAGAGAGAAGTTGAGAGAATTTGATAATTAGTGTGTAGTTATAAACTTTTTAGTAAATTTATTCTCCCACTCCCTTAAATGTAGGTAATTTTGCCGAATTATGAAATTTTAATCTTCTCTTTATTTCTATTTGAGTTTATTATTTTGTTGCACTTTGGATGTAGCTAGGGGTGTTTACCCAACATGAACTAAGTTATTAAGGCTCATTGAGGAATAGAAATATCCTAAATATTCAAGCTTTTAAAAGATTTAAAATTCTGGTTTTGTCACTGGACATACGCAAAGGATAAATACAAAAGGCATAAGAGAGCCTAGGTGCGAAATTTTATGGCCTCTTGGTTCAACGGAAAGGGCAGAACCTAAAATTTTTATAGTGCATCTCCTATTTTTTAGGGCTTATAGAGTAGCTCCTAGGGGCAAAGAAATGACAAGGGCATGTTATATAAACTTAAATCTATATATATGCTAAAAGAAGACAACGAGCAGAGATGGCTTTCATTTTTAATCTTCTAATGTTCCAAAACTTTATTTTGTTCATTACAATTAATAATATTTCTTCTCTCGCATGCAAAGGAAGAATGAAAAAATAAACAGAAAGTGACGATTTTTTAGGATAATTTTTTGTTGAAATTTGTTACCAAAATAAATCAAACAGGTTTTATGCATTTAGACTACATTATATCTAATGTAGATGAATTCAATTTTCTTAAATTATAGTTCAAATTTGTTACTGATATTAATTGTTTTTTACTTGTAACATCAGATACGAATGTGAACCTTAGCAATTCAAATTAGTTGGGCTTCATTCAGCAAGAACTTTGAAGTTGAGCCAATCAATTTATCTTTTGATGAAATTCGAATTTTTTCGAACTAATATTGCTCTTAATTAATACCAAAATTAGCATTCGAACCATATATTTTGGAAACTAAATTATGCATCTGAAAATTAGACATTTTAAACTTTCCAACAGCCTATTATATATGTGTTCAAATACGAGAAATATACATCTTTAATGGATTTTACAAGTTAACATTTGAAACCGAAAAAAATGTTAAAATCTGTGCCTAGAATGCAAAAATGGAAGAGTTAATGAATGAATTTTTATAAATGATTTAATGGAAGAAGCTAGGGTACAAGAGACGTATTGCTCGAATTTGGTGCAATATTCCAAAGAAATGAGCTAAGAACACGAATTTGTTTGGCAGTATCTAGTTGTAAAAATCGTTAGAATCACAGGGGTATAAAACAGTGTTTCAGAAGATCATCAAGGATGAGAAAAACAAAACAAATTCTTAGGTTTAGATTATTAATGTTGAAAAAAGTGGGTGGTGGAAAACTGTTTTGGTGTAAAGAAACGGAGTAGAACAGAGAAAATCAAAAGGGTTTGAGGCGTAGGAATTACTTTCCTTAAGGTTTTATTTGCCCCCACTATAAACAGTTTGCTATCGGGTGTTTTGGCAAATTACCTCCAAGATACAACAAACCCACGAATTTAATAAGTAGCAATCTTATTAAATTCCAGAACAAAGATATGAAACTAATATCAGAAACTGGATTTTTATAGACCTTGATGTGCCTGTTCATGAAGCATTGCAACAGATACAACAATCGCACCTTTTGACCAACAATCACAACAGATACAACAATTGTATCTTTTAATTTAAAAGGTGCCTTTTCAGTCAAAAAAACGTATCTGTTCAACAGACATACCTGTTGGTCATCAGAATTAATTATGACCGTTAGATTGAAATAATTCAATTAACAGTTTAAATTAAATCTGAAAATACTCAAATCCGACCGTTAGATCGTGCCCGATCAAATCAACGGTCCAGATTTAATTTGGAAAAACGCTACATCGAAAAAGAGATTGCTCCTTGACTCCTTGCGACGATGCGTACGTGCGAAGTGCAAAGTGCGCCCTAATAAGCGCCCAAAAGCGCCCTAAACGCCCAATCGCCCTCGCCCTCGCGCGCGCGTGTGGTGGTGCATAGTAGTAGCATAGTCTCCACTATACATTAGTAATTCATACACTTCACTTATTTCATTTTATACCACTATACTTGCTTGTGTTTTTCCAATGTGGGACTTTTGTTTCCACTACCCAATGGTAATACAAGAGATATTACAATCTCTCTAACAATCCCCCACTAGATTGTAATATTTCTCCAATTTCTTATTGATATACTCATACTTACAAAAGGTATCTTTCGATTTAAACCTTCAATTAGTGACTATACTTCAAAATACTTACAAGACAAAGGTGTGCAAAGCATTAAACCTCATCTCTTATGTCAGTACCGGAAATACATCACATATGAGCTATCTCAGTTTCAAAATTATGTTCCAATTATAATAGCACTATTACGGCCATGTGCTCTATCTTGGTTTCATGAGCATTTACATGAGTAAACCAAACTCTTGTTAGAAACGGCACCATTTCTTATGCTCACTTAGGTGAAGTTCATTGCATGTCTTAGCTACTCAAGACTTGAACTTCATTAAGAGTTTATACTCATCCTCCACACGTAGCTATTTGCACTGAACATCCTGGAAGGGACACAAATTTAAATTTCAGTGCTCGACCGATCACTTAACAGTAACTTGTTTTTACCCATTAAACTTTGGAGTAGTGGTAGTTCTACTACAAAGTTGGGTTACCATCACCGGTGATTCTTTCAAAGATAGGTTTCAGTCCCATTCCACTAGATGTATCCTTGACTAGGTCCCTCCCTAGGCCTTTTGTCAAAGGATCTGCTAGGTTCTTGTTTGTCCTAACATATATAACATTAATAACACCATCTGTTATTAATTGCCTCACATATTCGTGTCTTAAGCTAATATGTCTAGACTTTCCATTGTACACCTTATTATAAGCTCTAGACAAAGTAGCTTCACTATCACAGTACAAAGAAATTGATGGCATCGGTTGTGACCACAATTGTATATCAAACAATAAGTTTCTCAGCCATTCTGCTTCCTTGCCTGCAGCTGCTAGTGCTATAAACTCAGACTCCATTGTTGAATGAGTTATGCAAGTCTGTTTCTTGGATGCCCAAGATACAGCCCCTCCACCAATAGTGAATATCCATCCTGAAGTAGATTTATTATCACTCGCACTAGTAATCCAACTTGCATCAGAGTACCGTTCAAGTACTGCTGGATAGTCATTATAAAACAAGCCCAAATTAATGGTTCTTTTGAGGTAACCAAGTATCCTCCCAATTGCTTTCCAATGCTCAATGCTAGGGTTACTCGTGTACCTAGACATTTTGCACACAGCAAATGCTATATCTGGTCTTGTGCAATGCATTGCATACATCAAACTTCCAATTACACTTGCATATTCAAGCTGAGCAACTGCTCTACCAGAATTTTCTAGTAACTTAATACTAGAATCAAATGGGGTATTCGCCTCTTTAAATTTCAAATGTTTGAATTTAAGAAGCACTTTCTCAATGTAATGAGATTGGCATAACGAGTAACCCCCACTATTTTTCTTAACTTTGATACCCAAGATTGTATCTACTTCACCAAGATCTTTCATCTTAAATTGTGAAGTTAAATACTTCTTAGTATCATTTACTCCATACATGTTTGTTCCAAAGATAAGTAAGTCATCAACATATAAACAAATGATCACACCAAAATTATCTACAAACTTAGAATAAATACATTTATCGGCATTATTGTGTTTGAAACCATATGATAATATAACCGAATCAAATTTTTCATGCCATTGCTTTGGTGCTTGTTTTAACCCATAAAGTGATTTGATTAACTTACAAACTTTCTTCTCATTTCCAGGAAAAACAAAACCCTCAGGTTGTTCCATGTAAATTTCTTCATCTAGATTACCATTAAGAAAAGCCGTTTTCACATCCATTTGATGCACATACAAATGATGTATTGATGCAATGGCCATTAGCACTCTTATGGATGTTAATCTAGCCACAGGAGCATATGTATCAAAATAGTCTATACCTCGTTTCTGTTTGAAACCTTTCGCTACCAATCTAGCTTTAAAAGTTTGTATAGACCCATCCGTATTGTACTTTCTTCTAAATACCCACTTATTACTTATCGGTTTTGATCCTGCAGGCAGATCAACCAAGATCCATGTATTATTTGACATAATTGAGTCCATTTCATCATTTATAGCTTCTCTCCAAAAGGAAGCATCTCTAGATGACATAGCCTCACCATATGTTTTTGGATCTTCTTCTATATTAAGTAATAAGGGTATTTTGTTAAGTACATTGTTTCTATCTCCTTCAACCAAAAAAGATAAGGCTTGAGATGAAATAAAATCAGGGGCCAATAGCTTTTCTTTCCTTTCTCGTTGACTTCTCCTTGGTTCAAATTGTATTTCGGGTTCTTTTCTTTTGTTATTAGTGAAAGAACCAGGAGTTAAGTCACATGGTGAATTAGAATCATATTTAAATTCACATGTAGAATCGTTACTAAATTTATTTTCAATAAACTCAACATCTCGTGATTCTACAATTACATTAGAATCTAAATTCAACAACCTATATGCCTTGGAATTTTCTGCATATCCCACGAAAACACTTTTAATCCCTCTAGGTCCCAATTTTGAAGATTTAGGGTCATGCAACCTATAAAAGGCTAAACAGCCCCATACCCTTAAATACATCAAATTAGGCTTTCTACCTTTCCACACTTCATATGGAGATACATGTGTTTTCATAGAAGGAATTCTATTATGAACATGACATGCAGTAAGTAAAGCTTCCCCCCACAGATTGTTTGGCAATCTAGCATTTAGAAGCATAGAATTAATCATATCTGTGAAGGTCCTATTTTTCCTTTCGGCCAAACCATTTTGTTGAGGAGTAAAAGGAGCAGATCTTTGATGAATAATCCCATGCTCTTCACAGAAGGCATCAAAATCATTTGAAAAATATTCACCACCTCTATCACTTCGAATCATTTTAATTTTCTTTTCTTTTTGATTCTCAACTTCAGCCTTGAAAAGTTTAAACTTATCAAAGGCCTCATCTTTTGTTCTCAATAGATATACATATGTAAATCTAGAACAATCATCTATAAAAGTGATAAAGTATCTTTTCCCTCCTCGAGTTAAATTACCATTGTATTCACAAATATCAGAATGTATCAAATCTAATATTTGTGTATTTCTCTCTGCCTTAGGAAAAGGTTTCTTAGTCATTTTTGCTTGAATACAGATTTCGCATTTTTCATGACTAACATTGCTACATGAAATTAAACCATGCTTGGACATATATTTTAAAGATCTAAAATTCAAGTGTGCTAAACGAGCATGCCAAGTATCAAAAGAATCAACAATATAAACAGAATTCATAATTTTATTAATATCAAGACTGAGTTTGAACATTCCATCACATGAGTATCCTTTCCCAACAAAAACCCCGTTTTTGGTGAGAATACAATTTTCAGACTCAAATACAACTTTCAGACCATTCTTACATAATAGACTAGCAGATACAAGATTCTTTCTAATTTCTGGAACATAAAATACATTGTTTAAAACTAGTTTCTTTCCAGAAGTGAATTGAAGATCAACGCTTCCTTTTCCAACAACTTTGGCAGCATTGTGATTTCCCATGAGAACCGATTGACCATCCTTTGCTTCTGCATATGAAGAGAACAATGCCTTATCATTGCAGACATGTATGGTAGCACCGGAGTCTAGCCACCAATCAGAGGATTTAGTCGCAGCAGCCATGTTCAATTCAACGATCATGCCTATTTGCATTTCAGAAACCATAGCACAGATTTCTTCAGACTGATTCTCGATCACATTGACTTTGTTGGAATTGTTTTCTTCCTTCTTCTTCTTGAATCTGCAGTCACTTTGACGATGGCCTATCTTTCCACAGAAAAAGCATTTTCCAGAAAACTTCGTCGAACCATCTTTCGACTTCTTTTTGAACTTCGAATCATTATTGACTTTGAAGTTCTTTTTGAATTTGCTTGCTTCAGCGACATTAACTTTAGAAGAATTATGAGAATTGTTCTTTGGATCACGAGATCTAGTCTCCTCTTCGATTCTCAAATGTTTTTGCAATTCTTCCAAAGTTATGTCATCCCTCCTATGAAGGAGTTTCTTTCTGTAATTATTCCAACTTTGGGGTAATTTAGCAATTATAGCCCCCACTAGGAATGATTCAGAAATCTCAACTTTCAATTCTTTGAGTTTCGTCACCAGAACTTGCAACTCATGGATTTGATCCAAAACAGACTTGGTATCATCCATAGTAAATTCGAGATACTTTAATATGAGAAATTTATCCGTACCTTCCTTCTCTGTTTTGTACTTGTATTCGAGTGCATTCCAAATTTCCTTCGGACTCTCCGTTGAATTATAGAGGTCGTACAACCTGTCCGACAGAGTATTCAGAATATGTCCTCGGCACATCACTTCGTCTTCTTGCCTCTTCTTCCTTTCGGCCTTCAATGCTTCAGAATCGTCATCTTTCGGTTCAGGAATTGGAGGAAGATTCGGATCCAGGACATATGCAATTTTCAGAACTGTGAGAAGGAAAAACAGTTTTCCTTTCCAACGAGTGAAATTCGTCCCATCAAAGCGATCAAGTTTGACATCAGGAGTCAGAAACGAAGTCATCTTTCCGGCCTCCATAGAAAATAAAACCTTAAGATTGTTGAAAAAAGTGGGTGGTGGAAAACTGTTTTGGTGTAAAGAAACGGAGTAGAACAGAGAAAATCAAAAGGGTTTGAGGCGTAGGAATTACTTTCCTTAAGGTTTTATTTGCCCCCACTATAAACAGTTTGCTATCGGGTGTTTTGGCAAATTACCTCCAAGATACAACAAACCCACGAATTTAATAAGTAGCAATCTTATTAAATTCCAGAACAAAGATATGAAACTAATATCAGAAACTGGATTTTTATAGACCTTGATGTGCCTGTTCATGAAGCATTGCAACAGATACAACAATCGCACCTTTTGACCAACAATCACAACAGATACAACAATTGTATCTTTTAATTTAAAAGGTGCCTTTTCAGTCAAAAAAACGTATCTGTTCAACAGACATACCTGTTGGTCATCAGAATTAATTATGACCGTTAGATTGAAATAATTCAATTAACAGTTTAAATTAAATCTGAAAATACTCAAATCCGACCGTTAGATCGTGCCCGATCAAATCAACGGTCCAGATTTAATTTGGAAAAACGCTACATCGAAAAAGAGATTGCTCCTTGACTCCTTGCGACGATGCGTACGTGTGAAGTGCAAAGTGCGCCCTAATAAGCGCCCAAAAGCGCCCTAAACGCCCAATCGCCCTCGCCCTCGCGCGCGCGCGCGCGCGCGCGCGTGTGGTGGTGCATAGTAGTAGCATAGTCTCCACTATACATTAGTAATTCATACACTTCACTTATTTCATTTTATACCACTATACTTGCTTGTGTTTTTCCAATGTGGGACTTTTGTTTCCACTACCCAATGGTAATACAAGAGATATTACAATCTCTCTAACAATCCCCCACTAGATTGTAATATTTCTCCAATTTCTTATTGATATACTCATACTTACAAAAGGTATCTTTCGATTTAAACCTTCAATTAGTGACTATACTTCAAAATACTTACAAGACAAAGGTGTGCAAAGCATTAAACCTCATCTCTTATGTCAGTACCGGAAATACATCACATATGAGCTATCTCAGTTTCAAAATTATGTTCCAATTATAATAGCACTATTACGGCCATGTGCTCTATCTTGGTTTCATGAGCATTTACATGAGTAAACCAAACTCTTGTTAGAAACGGCACCATTTCTTATGCTCACTTAGGTGAAGTTCATTGCATGTCTTAGCTACTCAAGACTTGAACTTCATTAAGAGTTTATACTCATCCTCCACACGTAGCTATTTGCACTGAACATCCTGGAAGGGACACAAATTTAAATTTCAGTGCTCGACCGATCACTTAACAGTAACTTGTTTTTACCCATTAAACTTTGGAGTAGTGGTAGTTCTACTACAAAGTTGGGTTACCATCACCGGTGATTCTTTCAAAGATAGGTTTCAGTCCCATTCCACTAGATGTATCCTTGACTAGGTCCCTCCCTAGGCCTTTTGTCAAAGGATCTGCTAGGTTCTTGTTTGTCTTAACATATATAACATTAATAACACCATCTGTTATTAATTGCCTCACATATTCGTGTCTTAAGCTAATATGTCTAGACTTTCCATTGTACACCTTATTATAAGCTCTAGACAAAGTAGCTTCACTATCACAGTACAAAGAAATTGATGGCATCGGTTGTGACCACAATTGTATATCAAACAATAAGTTTCTCAGCCATTCTGCTTCCTTGCCTGCAGCTGCTAGTGCTATAAACTCAGACTCCATTGTTGAATGAGTTATGCAAGTCTGTTTCTTGGATGCCCAAGATACAGCCCCTCCACCAATAGTGAATATCCATCCTGAAGTAGATTTATTATCACTCGCACTAGTAATCCAACTTGCATCAGAGTACCGTTCAAGTACTGCTGGATAGTCATTATAAAACAAGCCCAAATTAATGGTTCTTTTGAGGTAACCAAGTATCCTCCCAATTGCTTTCCAATGCTCAATGCTAGGGTTACTCGTGTACCTAGACATTTTGCACACAGCAAATGCTATATCTGGTCTTGTGCAATGCATTGCATACATCAAACTTCCAATTACACTTGCATATTCAAGCTGAGCAACTGCTCTACCAGAATTTTCTAGTAACTTAATACTAGAATCAAATGGGGTATTCGCCTCCTTAAATTTCAAATGTTTGAATTTAAGAAGCACTTTCTCAATGTAATGAGATTGGCATAACGAGTAACCCCCACTATTTTTCTTAACTTTGATACCCAAGATTGTATCTACTTCACCAAGATCTTTCATCTTAAATTGTGAAGTTAAATACTTCTTAGTATCATTTACTCCATGCATGTTTGTTCCAAAGATAAGTAAGTCATCAACATATAAACAAATGATCACACCAAAATTATCTACAAACTTAGAATAAATACATTTATCGGCATTATTGTGTTTGAAACCATATGATAATATAACCGAATCAAATTTTTCATGCCATTGCTTTGGTGCTTGTTTTAACCCATAAAGTGATTTGATTAACTTACAAACTTTCTTCTCATTTCCAGGCAAAACAAAACCCTCAGGTTGTTCCATGTAAATTTCTTCATCTAGATTACCATTAAGAAAAGCCGTTTTCACATCCATTTGATGCACATACAAATGATGTATTGATGCAATGGCCATTAGCACTCTTATGGATGTTAATCTAGCCACAGGAGCATATGTATCAAAATAGTCTATACCTCGTTTCTGTTTGAAACCTTTCGCTACCAATCTAGCTTTAAAAGTTTGTATAGACCCATCCGTATTGTACTTTCTTCTAAATACCCACTTATTACTTATCGGTTTTGATCCTGCAGGCAGATCAACCAAGATCCATGTATTATTTGACATAATTGAGTCCATTTCATCATTTATAGCTTCTCTCCAAAAGGAAGCATCTCTAGATGACATAGCCTCACCATATGTTTTTGGATCTTCTTCTATATTAAGTAATAAGGGTATTTTGTTAAGTACATTGTTTCTATCTCCTTCAACCAAAAAAGATAAGGCTTGAGATGAAATAAAATCAGGGGCCAATAGCTTTTCTTTCCTTTCTCGTTGACTTCTCCTTGGTTCAAATTGTATTTCGGGTTCTTTTCTTTTGTTATTAGTGAAAGAACCAGGAGTTAAGTCACATGGTGAATTAGAATCATATTTAAATTCACATGTAGAATCGTTACTAAATTTATTTTCAATAAACTCAACATCTCGTGATTCTACAATTACATTAGAATCTAAATTCAACAACCTATATGCCTTGGAATTTTCTGCATATCCCACGAAAACACTTTTAATCCCTCTAGGTCCCAATTTTGAAGATTTAGGGTCATGCAACCTATAAAAGGCTAAACAGCCCCATACCCTTAAATACATCAAATTAGGCTTTCTACCTTTCCACACTTCATATGGAGATACATGTGTTTTCATAGAAGGAATTCTATTATGAACATGACATGCAGTAAGTAAAGCTTCCCCCCACAGATTGTTTGGCAATCTAGCATTTAGAAGCATAGAATTAATCATATCTGTGAAGGTCCTATTTTTCCTTTCGGCCAAACCATTTTGTTGAGGAGTAAAAGGAGCAGATCTTTGATGAATAATCCCATGCTCTTCACAGAAGGCATCAAAATCATTTGAAAAATATTCACCACCTCTATCACTTCGAATCATTTTAATTTTCTTTTCTTTTTGATTCTCAACTTCAGCCTTGAAAAGTTTAAACTTATCAAAGGCCTCATCTTTTGTTCTCAATAGATATACATATGTAAATCTAGAACAATCATCTATAAAAGTGATAAAGTATCTTTTCCCTCCTCGAGTTAAATTACCATTGTATTCACAAATATCAGAATGTATCAAATCTAATATTTGTGTATTTCTCTCTGCCTTAGGAAAAGGTTTCTTAGTCATTTTTGCTTGAATACAGATTTCGCATTTTTCATGACTAACATTGCTACATGAAATTAAACCATGCTTGGACATATATTTTAAAGATCTAAAATTCAAGTGTGCTAAACGAGCATGCCAAGTATCAAAAGAATCAACAATATAAACAGAATTCATAATTTTATTAATATCAAGACTGAGTTTGAACATTCCATCACATGAGTATCCTTTCCCAACAAAAACCCCGTTTTTGGTGAGAATACAATTTTCAGACTCAAATACAACTTTCAGACCATTCTTACATAATAGACTAGCAGATACAAGATTCTTTCTAATTTCTGGAACATAAAATACATTGTTTAAAACTAGTTTCTTTCCAGAAGTGAATTGAAGATCAACGCTTCCTTTTCCAACAACTTTGGCAGCATTGTGATTTCCCATGAGAACCGATTGACCATCCTTTGCTTCTGCATATGAAGAGAACAATGCCTTATCATTGCAGACATGTATGGTAGCACCGGAGTCTAGCCACCAATCAGAGGATTTAGTCGCAGCAGCCATGTTCAATTCAACGATCATGCCTATTTGCATTTCAGAAACCATAGCACAGATTTCTTCAGACTGATTCTCGATCACATTGACTTTGTTGGAATTGTTTTCTTCCTTCTTCTTCTTGAATCTGCAGTCACTTTGACGATGGCCTATCTTTCCACAGAAAAAGCATTTTCCAGAAAACTTCGTCGAACCATCTTTCGACTTCTTTTTGAACTTCGAATCATTATTGACTTTGAAGTTCTTTTTGAATTTGCTTGCTTCAGCGACATTAACTTTAGAAGAATTATGAGAATTGTTCTTTGGATCACGAGATCTAGTCTCCTCTTCGATTCTCAAATGTTTTTGCAATTCTTCCAAAGTTATGTCATCCCTCCTATGAAGGAGTTTCTTTCTGTAATTATTCCAACTTTGGGGTAATTTAGCAATTATAGCCCCCACTAGGAATGATTCAGAAATCTCAACTTTCAATTCTTTGAGTTTCGTCACCAGAACTTGCAACTCATGGATTTGATCCAAAACAGACTTGGTATCATCCATAGTAAATTCGAGATACTTTAATATGAGAAATTTATCCGTACCTTCCTTCTCTGTTTTGTACTTGTATTCGAGTGCATTCCAAATTTCCTTCGGACTCTCCGTTGAATTATAGAGGTCGTACAACCTGTTCGACAGAGTATTCAGAATATGTCCTCGGCACATCACTTCGTCTTCTTGCCTCTTCTTCCTTTCGGCCTTCAATGCTTCAGAATCGTCATCTTTCGGTTCAGGAATTGGAGGAAGATTCGGATCCAGGACATATGCAATTTTCAGAACTGTGAGAAGGAAAAACAATTTTCCTTTCCAACGAGTGAAATTCATCCCATCAAAGCGATCAAGTTTGACATCAGGAGTCAGAAACGAAGTCATCTTTCCGGCCTCCATAGAAAATAAAACCTTAAGATTGTTGAAAAAAGTGGGTGGTGGAAAACTGTTTTGGTGTAAAGAAACGGAGTAGAACAGAGAAAATCAAAAGGGTTTGAGGCGTAGGAATTACTTTCCTTAAGGTTTTATTTGCCCCCACTATAAACAGTTTGCTATCGGGTGTTTTGGCAAATTACCTCCAAGATACAACAAACCCACGAATTTAATAAGTAGCAATCTTATTAAATTCCAGAACAAAGATATGAAACTAATATCAGAAACTGGATTTTTATAGACCTTGATGTGCCTGTTCATGAAGCATTGCAACAGATACAACAATCGCACCTTTTGACCAACAATCACAACAGATACAACAATTGTATCTTTTAATTTAAAAGGTGCCTTTTCAGTCAAAAAAACGTATCTGTTCAACAGACATACCTGTTGGTCATCAGAATTAATTATGACCGTTAGATTGAAATAATTCAATTAACAGTTTAAATTAAATCTGAAAATACTCAAATCCGACCGTTAGATCGTGCCCGATCAAATCAACGGTCCAGATTTAATTTGGAAAAACGCTACATCGAAAAAGAGATTGCTCCTTGACTCCTTGCGACGATGCGTACGTGTGAAGTGCAAAGTGCGCCCTAATAAGCGCCCAAAAGCGCCCTAAACGCCCAATCGCCCTCGCCCTCGCGCGCGCGCGGGCGCGCGCGTGTGGTGGTGCATAGTAGTAGCATAGTCTCCACTATACATTAGTAATTCATACACTTCACTTATTTCATTTTATACCACTATACTTGCTTGTGTTTTTCCAATGTGGGACTTTTGTTTCCACTACCCAATGGTAATACAAGAGATATTACAATCTCTCTAACAATCCCCCACTAGATTGTAATATTTCTCCAATTTCTTATTGATATACTCATACTTACAAAAGGTATCTTTCGATTTAAACCTTCAATTAGTGACTATACTTCAAAATACTTACAAGACAAAGGTGTGCAAAGCATTAAACCTCATCTCTTATGTCAGTACCGGAAATACATCACATATGAGCTATCTCAGTTTCAAAATTATGTTCCAATTATAATAGCACTATTACGGCCATGTGCTCTATCTTGGTTTCATGAGCATTTACATGAGTAAACCAAACTCTTGTTAGAAACGGCACCATTTCTTATGCTCACTTAGGTGAAGTTCATTGCATGTCTTAGCTACTCAAGACTTGAACTTCATTAAGAGTTTATACTCATCCTCCACACGTAGCTATTTGCACTGAACATCCTGGAAGGGACACAAATTTAAATTTCAGTGCTCGACCGATCACTTAACAGTAACTTGTTTTTACCCATTAAACTTTGGAGTAGTGGTAGTTCTACTACAAAGTTGGGTTACCATCACCGGTGATTCTTTCAAAGATAGGTTTCAGTCCCATTCCACTAGATGTATCCTTGACTAGGTCCCTCCCTAGGCCTTTTGTCAAAGGATCTGCTAGGTTCTTGTTTGTCCTAACATATATAACATTAATAACACCATCTGTTATTAATTGCCTCACATATTCGTGTCTTAAGCTAATATGTCTAGACTTTCCATTGTACACCTTATTATAAGCTCTAGACAAAGTAGCTTCACTATCACAGTACAAAGAAATTGATGGCATCGGTTGTGACCACAATTGTATATCAAACAATAAGTTTCTCAGCCATTCTGCTTCCTTGCCTGCAGCTGCTAGTGCTATAAACTCAGACTCCATTGTTGAATGAGTTATGCAAGTCTGTTTCTTGGATGCCCAAGATACAGCCCCTCCACCAATAGTGAATATCCATCCTGAAGTAGATTTATTATCACTCGCACTAGTAATCCAACTTGCATCAGAGTACCGTTCAAGTACTGCTGGATAGTCATTATAAAACAAGCCCAAATTAATGGTTCTTTTGAGGTAACCAAGTATCCTCCCAATTGCTTTCCAATGCTCAATGCTAGGGTTACTCGTGTACCTAGACATTTTGCACACAGCAAATGCTATATCTGGTCTTGTGCAATGCATTGCATACATCAAACTTCCAATTACACTTGCATATTCAAGCTGAGCAACTGCTCTACCAGAATTTTCTAGTAACTTAATACTAGAATCAAATGGGGTATTCGCCTCTTTAAATTTCAAATGTTTGAATTTAAGAAGCACTTTCTCAATGTAATGAGATTGGCATAACGAGTAACCCCCACTATTTTTCTTAACTTTGATACCCAAGATTGTATCTACTTCACCAAGATCTTTCATCTTAAATTGTGAAGTTAAATACTTCTTAGTATCATTTACTCCATACATGTTTGTTCCAAAGATAAGTAAGTCATCAACATATAAACAAATGATCACACCAAAATTATCTACAAACTTAGAATAAATACATTTATCGGCATTATTGTGTTTGAAACCATATGATAATATAACCGAATCAAATTTTTCATGCCATTGCTTTGGTGCTTGTTTTAACCCATAAAGTGATTTGATTAACTTACAAACTTTCTTCTCATTTCCAGGAAAAACAAAACCCTCAGGTTGTTCCATGTAAATTTCTTCATCTAGATTACCATTAAGAAAAGCCGTTTTCACATCCATTTGATGCACATACAAATGATGTATTGATGCAATGGCCATTAGCACTCTTATGGATGTTAATCTAGCCACAGGAGCATATGTATCAAAATAGTCTATACCTCGTTTCTGTTTGAAACCTTTCGCTACCAATCTAGCTTTAAAAGTTTGTATAGACCCATCCGTATTGTACTTTCTTCTAAATACCCACTTATTACTTATCGGTTTTGATCCTGCAGGCAGATCAACCAAGATCCATGTATTATTTGACATAATTGAGTCCATTTCATCATTTATAGCTTCTCTCCAAAAGGAAGCATCTCTAGATGACATAGCCTCACCATATGTTTTTGGATCTTCTTCTATATTAAGTAATAAGGGTATTTTGTTAAGTACATTGTTTCTATCTCCTTCAACCAAAAAAGATAAGGCTTGAGATGAAATAAAATCAGGGGCCAATAGCTTTTCTTTCCTTTCTCGTTGACTTCTCCTTGGTTCAAATTGTATTTCGGGTTCTTTTCTTTTGTTATTAGTGAAAGAACCAGGAGTTAAGTCACATGGTGAATTAGAATCATATTTAAATTCACATGTAGAATCGTTACTAAATTTATTTTCAATAAACTCAACATCTCGTGATTCTACAATTACATTAGAATCTAAATTCAACAACCTATATGCCTTGGAATTTTCTGCATATCCCACGAAAACACTTTTAATCCCTCTAGGTCCCAATTTTGAAGATTTAGGGTCATGCAACCTATAAAAGGCTAAACAGCCCCATACCCTTAAATACATCAAATTAGGCTTTCTACCTTTCCACACTTCATATGGAGATACATGTGTTTTCATAGAAGGAATTCTATTATGAACATGACATGCAGTAAGTAAAGCTTCCCCCCACAGATTGTTTGGCAATCTAGCATTTAGAAGCATAGAATTAATCATATCTGTGAAGGTCCTATTTTTCCTTTCGGCCAAACCATTTTGTTGAGGAGTAAAAGGAGCAGATCTTTGATGAATAATCCCATGCTCTTCACAGAAGGCATCAAAATCATTTGAAAAATATTCACCACCTCTATCACTTCGAATCATTTTAATTTTCTTTTCTTTTTGATTCTCAACTTCAGCCTTGAAAAGTTTAAACTTATCAAAGGCCTCATCTTTTGTTCTCAATAGATATACATATGTAAATCTAGAACAATCATCTATAAAAGTGATAAAGTATCTTTTCCCTCCTCGAGTTAAATTACCATTGTATTCACAAATATCAGAATGTATCAAATCTAATATTTGTGTATTTCTCTCTGCCTTAGGAAAAGGTTTCTTAGTCATTTTTGCTTGAATACAGATTTCGCATTTTTCATGACTAACATTGCTACATGAAATTAAACCATGATTGGACATATATTTTAAAGATCTAAAATTCAAGTGTGCTAAACGAGCATGCCAAGTATCAAAAGAATCAACAATATAAACAGAATTCATAATTTTATTAATATCAAGACTGAGTTTGAACATTCCATCACATGAGTATCCTTTCCCAACAAAAACCCCGTTTTTGGTGAGAATACAATTTTCAGACTCAAATACAACTTTCAGACCATTCTTACATAATAGACTAGCAGATACAAGATTCTTTCTAATTTCTGGAACATAAAATACATTGTTTAAAACTAGTTTCTTTCCAGAAGTGAATTGAAGATCAACGCTTCCTTTTCCAACAACTTTGGCAGCATTGTGATTTCCCATGAGAACCGATTGACCATCCTTTGCTTCTGCATATGAAGAGAACAATGCCTTATCATTGCAGACATGTATGGTAGCACCGGAGTCTAGCCACCAATCAGAGGATTTAGTCGCAGCAGCCATGTTCAATTCAACGATCATGCCTATTTGCATTTCAGAAACCATAGCACAGATTTCTTCAGACTGATTCTCGATCACATTGACTTTGTTGGAATTGTTTTCTTCCTTCTTCTTCTTGAATCTGCAGTCACTTTGACGATGGCCTATCTTTCCACAGAAAAAGCATTTTCCAGAAAACTTCGTCGAACCATCTTTCGACTTCTTTTTGAACTTCGAATCATTATTGACTTTGAAGTTCTTTTTGAATTTGCTTGCTTCAGCGACATTAACTTTAGAAGAATTATGAGAATTGTTCTTTGGATCACGAGATCTAGTCTCCTCTTCGATTCTCAAATGTTTTTGCAATTCTTCCAAAGTTATGTCATCCCTCCTATGAAGGAGTTTCTTTCTGTAATTATTCCAACTTTGGGGTAATTTAGCAATTATAGCCCCCACTAGGAATGATTCAGAAATCTCAACTTTCAATTCTTTGAGTTTCGTCACCAGAACTTGCAACTCATGGATTTGATCCAAAACAGACTTGGTATCATCCATAGTAAATTCGAGATACTTTAATATGAGAAATTTATCCGTACCTTCCTTCTCTGTTTTGTACTTGTATTCGAGTGCATTCCAAATTTCCTTCGGACTCTCCGTTGAATTATAGAGGTCGTACAACCTGTCCGACAGAGTATTCAGAATATGTCCTCGGCACATCACTTCGTCTTCTTGCCTCTTCTTCCTTTCGGCCTTCAATGCTTCAGAATCGTCATCTTTCGGTTCAGGAATTGGAGGAAGATTCGGATCCAGGACATATGCAATTTTCAGAACTGTGAGAAGGAAAAACAATTTTCCTTTCCAACGAGTGAAATTCGTCCCATCAAAGCGATCAAGTTTGACATCAGGAGTCAGAAACGAAGTCATCTTTCCGGCCTCCATAGAAAATAAAACCTTAAGATTGTTGAAAAAAGTGGGTGGTGGAAAACTGTTTTGGTGTAAAGAAACGGAGTAGAACAGAGAAAATCAAAAGGGTTTGAGGCGTAGGAATTACTTTCCTTAAGGTTTTATTTGCCCCCACTATAAACAGTTTGCTATCGGGTGTTTTGGCAAATTACCTCCAAGATACAACAAACCCACGAATTTAATAAGTAGCAATCTTATTAAATTCCAGAACAAAGATATGAAACTAATATCAGAAACTGGATTTTTATAGACCTTGATGTGCCTGTTCATGAAGCATTGCAACAGATACAACAATCGCACCTTTTGACCAACAATCACAACAGATACAACAATTGTATCTTTTAATTTAAAAGGTGCCGTTTCAGTCAAAAAAACGTATCTGTTCAACAGACATACCTGTTGGTCATCAGAATTAATTATGACCGTTAGATTGAAATAATTCAATTAACAGTTTAAATTAAATCTGAAAATACTCAAATCCGACCGTTAGATCGTGCCCGATCAAATCAACGGTCCAGATTTAATTTGGAAAAACGCTACATCGAAAAAGAGATTGCTCCTTGACTCCTTGCGAAGTGCAAAGTGCGCCCTAATAAGTGCCCAAAAGCGCCCTAAACGCCCAATCGCCCTCGCCCTCGCGCGCGCGCGCGCGTGTGGTGGTGCATAGTAGTAGCATAGTCTCCACTATACATTAGTAATTCATACACTTCACTTATTTCATTTTATACCACTATACTTGCTTGTGTTTTTCCAATGTGGGACTTTTGTTTCCACTACCCAATGGTAATACAAGAGATATTACAATCTCTCTAACAATTAATGCAGCTAGCATAGAAAAGTTGAAAGTAGGGCTAAAATGCAAGGATTTCTCAATAGATGGGTCAAAACTAAGTGTATTTGGTAAAAAAATTATTTGGACAGAATAGATGGGTCAAAAAAATAAACGTATTTGGGAAAAAAATTTTGGGACAGATAACGGACTCTTTTTTGGACGTTTAATTATTCTAGAGGTTAAGCTTCCTTCAAAAAAAAAAAAAAGATTTGAACCTTGAAAAGTAAATCTAGAGGCAAAACTGTCATTTTTCAAAAGATTGGGCAAATTGGAAAAATGAATAGTATGAGTGGAATTGTAAATGTATAATAATCGTAACCATAAGCTTATAAGAAAGCTACAATCCTAGTATCAAACCATGGTTAAAGTCATGAAATAATGAGTAAAGGGAGAACTTTTTAAGTAAGGGGTAAAATAATCATTAGAGTACAAAAACTATTAATTTAGTAATTTTGGACAGTCTACGAACAGATTCTAAGTTTAGGGTTTTGGTAAAAAAGAGGTTGAGGTGGGGGGTAAATGAACTGCGCCACTAATAAGCCAAATTCTCATGGAAAATTGTATTAAAGAGTAGTTTTTGGAAAATAATTAAAATAAATATTAAGATTTTACAATATTTGGAATAACTAAAAAATTTACTAAATAAATAACATAACATAACATAACTAAATTATATTTACCAGGTAAATTTTTATTTACTATTATTTACTCCAAATCTTTTAAAAACATGTTATTTATTTCAATTATTTTCTAGAAACTATTATTTACTTCTTTCTTCCCCTCTAATTATTTTCTAAAAACTACTAGTTACTTGCCCGAGTAAAAGAGGTCTGCCCTCAGTTCCAATCAAAGAGGCGGTTAAAAGCCAGGTACCTAATCATAAGTCTCACAACCTCTCTAGCATTTTTGAGCTAGTTTTCCTAAAAACTTTCGCATATCTATGTGCAAATGTGAAAGCTCTATCGCTAATAGCTAGTCTATTTTTATTTAGTTAGAGAGGAACGATTCCCTCATCAGAAACAATCAAAAGTGCAAATCGCACAAGCGAATGGTCCTACCAAGCTTTTTTTTTTTTTTTTTCCAGGGTGCAAAAGTGAGCGGAAGAGCGAGACCGCTTTCCTTCCAACCATGAAATCATTCGAGCCTCGGGACCTCAGCTTGCGATAGCAAGAGGAACACGACAAAGGCAGTCAATGAATAGCATAGAAGACTTGTTGAAGCAGATCCTTGCTGTAGATGTCTGGATTTCTCACGAACCTTATTTGATTAAGTCCCGCCTCTTGCCACAACAACAACTCATTCATTTGCTCAAATCACCACCAACAACTTCGTGCCTAACATGCATAAGTTATCGGATGATTTTGAGGATATGGCACAAAAAAAAGTATATATAGAATATATCCTACCTATAGTGGCTTCAAGAATTTTGACCTTCTATGAGATAATTTATATATCTTTCCAAAATTATCCCCAACCAACCAGTAAGATGTTTTGGTAGAAGTTGATAATCTACCAAAAAACCCTTTGGTGACCAAAGTTAACACGGTCCAATGACAGTCTCCAATCACCAGTGGCAATCTCGGGTCACCAAAGAACATACACTACTATAGAGTATAGGTTCCATGACAGTGATTTCATAACCGTTTTTGAAAAACGGTGGTGGAAGGTATGTCAAAAATGTGGTACAAAAATCCATTTTCGAAACGGTTATGAAAAGGGGAGATTCAGCAACCGTTGTGGAAAACCATCATTGAATGTGGAGACTCCATGACCGTTCCTAGAATCGGTCACGGAATCTCCGGATTTATGGTATCTTTAAAACAATCGTGAAATCTACTTTTTTACTAGTGATATTTTTACAAGATTTGATTTTTTTTGTACTGTTTGAATATTTTTTAATCTAACAAATTATTTTTTAAAAGAAAATCTCAAATAAACTACTTTCTCATCGATTTCCCATTTAAAAAAAACAAACAAACAAAGAAAAAAAACACAATTATTATATACAAAACTTATAATACAATAAACAATCAACCAAAATCCAGAAAATATTCTATCATAATACAAAACAATTCTTCAGAATACATACAGTAATCCATCAGAATGCATAGGGTATATACAGATAAAAAGAAACTTTCTGATTCGTAAAATCTAGCCATCTGCTCCACTGCCGCTTAGCAGATGGTTAATTAAAAATTTATAGATCTGTGGGTGTTGTTGGTGTGTCACTACCAAACTCCCCTTTGATCGTGCTCAATAAGTATATATACATGGGTTGTAAGTTAGAAATAATTCATAATTATATTAGAGCTATAAATATTGGGATAAAAGGTTTTGCTTTAAATTATCAAGTGGTTATAAGCTAATAGTAATTTCACTGCTAATTTCACTACAAGGAATCGAGTTTAAATTTCTCTATCCTTAATTCGTAAAAAATAGTATGATCCTGAGGAGACATTTTTCTCTTAAGTTATATATGTTATTATTATTAAAAGTCTCTTTGTCTGACGGTTTTCAAGCCGCTTGATTAAAGGAGTGAAAGGAAGATCTTATTGCCTTTCCATTTCTCTCTCCTGCAAGTATTTCACAATTCCTAGGACATCTATAGTGATGAATGAGAGGCAATCCAATAGATTTTACTTCAAAATAAGTCCTAATTTTAGATTCACAATCTCTAAATTAGTACACCTTTTTAGGTGTCACAATGGTTATAGCTTCTCCCTCGTTTTTCTTATTTCTTTCTTTAAGTAATTTGGTTAATCATGTCACAACTTAGCTTAACTTTCTCTTTGCATTGAAATAAATATCTTATTATCGGAATCATTTCTCCACCATTGATTATATATTTTTTAGATATATACTTTCATATCTTTTACAAAAAAGCTAAACAAAAAGATTAAGTAAAATAAATTTAAAATATGCGAAAGTTCTCAGGATCTTAAGAAAAATTTTGGAATGTTCAAATTTTAAGGTCTATTTTACTTAAAATTTAGATAATTGATGTTTCAGTGGGTATTCTTCTTATATTGGAAATTTTGATCAGGGGTTTTCTACGTACTGTCATATATTTTTTTAAAGCATATTATGTATATAAAAGAGAAAAGCAATAAATGAGAATGGGCTTAACTTATTTTACACTTAATTCCAATTATAAGGCGTACACTTCGTTTCGTAAGAGGTAGAAAATAGGAAGGAAAGGAATCATTTAAGGGAGAGAAATGTGAACGGAGAAAATAAGCTGGTTTTCCTTCTATCCTATTTAGTATGATAGGAGGGGGAAAAAAATGTGATAAACTAAGGGCTCGTTTGTGGGATAATTGGAGTTGGAGTTTTAGAGATATTTTGATTTGAGTTAAGTTGAGTTTTGAAAATGTGTTGTTGATTAAAAAAAAAATTTTGGAGTGAAAAAATGTAAAAACTTGAAATGTGTTCGAAAAGGAATATCAATATGAATCTTGATTAATGACTTTCACAATTCTTGTAATTTAAAAATAATTATCTCGTTTCGACTTGAAATAACAAAGTTTTGGATTTTTTAAGTTGAGTTTTTAAGAGAGATTTAGGAAATTTGAATAGTAAAATTGTGTTTTACGTTGAAGAAAATGGCAAACACAATTGGAAATCTTTGTTTTGGAGACTCCCCCGAAATGGGGGCTAAATGACTGTTTTACTATTTATTAGATAATAATTTAGTTTAAAAATAAGGATAAATGGTAATTTAAGTATTCACACCAGCTAAATAAAATTTCACAACCAATATTTTCCACTTTTGGCTGAGAGATGAAAAATAGTGGGATCCACATATAAATGATTTTTTCTCTCCGTTTTTTTTTTTTTTTCCCTTTTCTTTTCTCCACTTTTCTCTTCTACGGTACAATCTAAAATCTTATCCTTCTAAAATCTCTATCATCTTTTTTTTTTTTTTTCCCACCCATTTTTCACATTTTCCACACATAACAGTAGAGTCGATTATAGAGAGAGAAAGTGAGAGAGAGAAACGCAGTAGTTTGAAAAGGGTGTTAAAGACATCTTCCTTAAAAATAAAAAATAAACAGTGGACGGAGAAGCGTTTCTACCATAAAGGTGGGCAATGCGCAGCAGCATAGTTGCCTCGGATATTTGGTACCGATGTCTTATAAACTTATTGTTATTTAGTAATTTTATTTTTAAATTTTTATTTTTGATAATTTTTTTATTGAACTTGTTAAATTATGGTAATTTATCTTTTTTAGTTAATTTTAGATTTTATAAAAGATTTAAAATTGAAAAATTTGTATTATGCATTGTAGTAGATTTGAAAATTTTTTTTTTGTTGAAATTTTCATATGGAATATATTACAATAACTTAATAAATTAAGAGAGTAAATTATCAAAATTATAAATTTAAAAGGTAAATTATTAAAAATTGATAAATTTAAAGAGTCTCGGTACTAAATACTCCATTCTCCTACTGTCAATCACCGTGATGACGAACGGAATAATACGCAAGACCGAATGACGTGGCAAAAGGTAAGTAATGACAATAAATGGGTTAGTCAGAATTCATGCAAACGGTGGAGCCCTCAGCGAGACCCACGAAGACCATTGATCGGTGGAAAATTTGAAATTTGTATCTGCAAACCTGCTTTTATTAGACAGACAATTCCTAGAACTGTCATTAATCAAATAAAGATAAAATATTTGGGTTTTGGTACGTATACAATGACGTAGAGAACTAAACTATTCATTTTCTTTTGAGTTTATGAAAAAGGCAGTATAATTATATTTTTTTTGCTGGTCATGACAAAAAGGCAATGTTTGGTTACTTGCTTATTTTTAGGGGTGTTTGGTGTATAAATTTGAGTTAAGATTTGTAAGTTTAAATAGTGATTTTGATTGACTTTTTCAGAAAAGACAAAACTTTTGAGGAAAAAGACAAAAATTGAATTGATGGTGATGAGTTTGAACTCATCACCCAAACACCCCCTTATAAGATTATGTTTGGATTATCGGTTAGAATTAAAATTTTTGGATATGAGTTATTTAATTTTTTAAAAATAGTTAAAATTTTTATTAATTTTTTAGATAAAAACAAAAATAAATTAAAAAAATCTAGTCTGGAATGATGTTCCAAACAAAGCATAATTATAGAAATAAGTAAATATTCTTTTTTTTTTTAGATAATATTATATTCTTTAATATGGCAGTCAAATCTATGCTGTAACTTTTTTATATAAATAATTTGTAATAATTAATAATTTATTTATAATATAATTTAATATTGTATGTAATATAATACTATTTTAATAACTGTGGTTATAAAAAATAAATATCACTGAAAGTTATTATAATGAAATCAAATGATTGTTACAATGACATAGAAATTAAGCAAATATATCCGACTATCGGAAAAGTATATGTAAAAGTAAAATACGAAAAGAAATGAGTAGGTAGATACACTCTTAATCCTTGATATTTATTGTTCTCTCTTCATTCGATAAATAAATAGATAATTACAATACATAGGTGTGTGTTGGGTTGGGGTGGCTATAAATTACTACCACTTTTCCTGATTTCGTATTAAACTAATTAGAAAAAAATTACATGACAATAATTGAACTGTCATTTAATAAGTGAAGATACTGCCACTTGAAAGTCTCAAAGCAGTGACCAAAAGGTCAGTGTAAAAACTGGATTCGCTCTTTTATTATCTAATAATAATAATAATACTATAGTATAGACACGTACGGATATAGATTAGATAATGGCATGTACTAAAATTTATCTACAGTAAGATTAATTACTAAGAAATTACTTTTGAAAACGGTTTTTTTTTCCCCCACAATTTAAATGTAAGGAGATCCCACCTTAACAACAATAGTGAAATATGAAATTACCAATATGGTATACTAATAATGACATTAATTATAAAATATCAAGTTTTGCATGCTTCATTTTACTTTTTCCATTTATTACAGGTGAGCCTCATCAATTTCTCATTCCTCTTTTTTACATGAAGAAATAAAAAATAAATAAATAAATAAAAAGAAGAGAGAGAGACAGAGAGACAGAGAAAAATATTGGATTTTTTTTCTCATTCAACTGTTAATGACAAGTATACACGGCTATAAGTAGCCATGCATAGCTCTCTCCGAAGCTAATTCATATCTGCAAAACTGAGAGTTGTAACTCCAATAGATAAAACCCACTACCACTCTCTCTCTCTCTCTCTCTCTCTCTCTCTCTCTCTCTCTCTCTCTCTGTGTCGACTCTCCCTATTAACTTGTTTCTCTGTGTTGACTTGTTAGTGGTATTTATTAATGGGGGTGAAACAGATATGCGATGCCGTGCATGGGATGAAGCCGGCGTTGCTAATGGTGGTGGTTCAGTTTGCGTACACCGGCGTCAACATCTTCTACAAATTGGCTGCTACTGACGGCATGAATCTGAGAGTCATTATCGCTTACCGCTTCGTTTTCTCTACCGCTTTCATGCTTCCCCTTGCCTTCTTCATGGAATGGTATCATCGAAATTATCATCTTTGCATTGTTAGAGTATTATTTCTATCCCCTATCCGTCAACGATGGAGCTAGAAATATAATTCGGTGGAGGAGAGGGTACAACATTTTTTCTTAAAAAAATATATATATATTATTAACAATATTTAAGTATAAAAATTAAAAAGTAAAGTTTAGTGGGTGTAATGTGAGAATTTTCTATTTTTAGTCCAGTAGGAAACTATAAAATTTTTTATGTAGAATTAAAATATATATATATATATATATATATATATATATCAGTGAGACTGTAACTCGTCTCAATGAAAATCTGCCTCTGCTCTCTGTCGTTTAAAATAAAAGATAAAAGATAAAGTTTTGAATATTGAGAAATAATAAATTTTTAAATAAGAAAAAATTTTAGTAAGAAATAATAAAATATAAATTTTTTGTACATAAAATCAAAAAAAAAAAAAAGATTCACCAATTTTTAGTAAAGAAGAAATGAGAAAAATATAAATTTTTAGAGGTAAAATTGACGAAAAAAAAAATTACTGAGACTCGTCATGGGTGACTTCGCCCTGTTTATTGTTTTTTGATTATTTTTAAGTGATAGCTGATTATAATGTAAAAAATTTCCGAATATTGAGTTTTTTATTGGTTAAAAGTCCAATAGTTACATGCAGAATTTTTAAGCTTTCATCAGCGTATATGAAAATATAAATTGGTTTCCCCATTCATTTAAAAAAGAAAAAGAAAAAAAAAAATCCCTTTTTTCACCAAAGGAAGTTCTGGTTTAGAGAAGAAAGTATCTAATTATATTTCCAAAAATTAAGAAAGTGGAGTTGTTTCTTTTGACATATTTGTACAGAGGTCGGGTTGTAAAGACTTGGAATTTATTAGTATCCCTCTTCTAATAAAATATGTTATTGGATTCTTTCAAGAAATAATGGCGTTATTTTCAGTGCTTTCTTAGTGTAAAGTAAAAAAGTAAAATTGTAAACGCACTATTATAAGAGAATTAATCTGAGACCATAATTAACTGTGTACACTATTTATTTATTTGTTATTTTTTGACAGGAAAAGCAGGCCAAAGCTGACTTTGATGGTTCTTTTCCAGTCATTTTTTTGTGCCTTATTTGGGTAAGTAGCGGGCAACCACTGATTTTTCACTCCATATTAAGCATATATACAGCTTTAAATACCGGTAGTGCCTCGGATACTTTCATAAATATTTAGAATGTGTTTGGTAGGAGAGAAAAATAATAAGATCAGAGATTTGTGAAAGGTTTTTGACATTCATAGTCATCCAATCTGTTGGAGAGAAATGAAAGGTGTATAGGATTAAGAAATTAAGGGATTACCAATCTTTCAAAATACTTTAAATTTAAGCTCTCCATTTAGATAAAATATAATCATTTTACGAAAAGAATATAATCATTTTACAAATAATATTTTCTCTCTTTTTCATTACATATTCATACCAAACAAGAGAGATGATTCTCATTTTTTTTCACTTTCCTAATTTCATATTTAAAAAAAAATTGGAAAAAATGATCTATTTTCCCCTATTTTCCTTATTTTGGTTACCTTTTAATTTTTTTAAATTATTTTCTCACATAGCTGCCATTAATTATGCACCACTAGATATAGGACAGTACTATTGTCAAATGGCGATAGAATTGATGATATGATCATACATTCATTATCCTTATAATAAATTTGCATGCATATTTTTAATGAAGTTTCAGTTTGTTTGAAAACCCTCTACCTGAATAGATATAGACAGATACATACATATATATATATATATATGTATATAAATATATATAGTCTAATGAATTCTAACATTATTTAACGCATTATCCTCTCAGGTGCTATTAGCTGTTAAGTAGAATTTATGGAATTAATTACCATATTAAAGTTTAGTTTCTGTCTTTAATATAGTACATGTAGAAAGGCGATAAAAGAAAAGTCCCACACCTAACGTTGATTATTGATCAGCATATATGATTAACGGACATGATTAATTACATCCCTTTTGGTCCACTTTAAGCTAAATACCTTGTATATATGCATTTGTTAAGTTGTGGAAAAAAAAAATTGATACCCACAAAAATGAAGCCAGAGGCAGCTAGTCTTGGTCTAAACTACATAATTCACCTAGCTATATGGCTTATGAACTTTTACTAATTGCACGGTAGGCGCTGTTTAAGTTGGACTTAGATATTCCATTTAATTTAATTTTAGTTTTAAAATGATGTCGAAGTAATCAAAATAAGTCACGTCATTTAAAAACTTGAAATGCTTTTTAAACTTTAATTTCTGAGTTTATTAAATGAGCTATCATGCTATTGTTTGATTAGACATGAAAATTAAACAACCAATTAATATGCATATATGTTATATTTTGTGTATGAAAAATGTTAGGGACACGAATTCTAATATTAACTTTTAAGTATCAATCTATGTAGCATATGAATTATCGTTATTTAATTTATAAGGGTTTAAAATATTGGCACATCAATTGATTGTATCTACCAATAATAATAATATAACATGTGAATTGGTATTTAAAAAATTAGGATTAAAGTTGATGTCCCTAACATTACTCTTTGTGTATTTAACTTATAAATTGTAATATTTTTTCTTCTTTGATAGTCACCTTGCTTTTTAATAAATGATGAAAGAGAGGAGTTGATTAACATCAAAAGTAGGAAAGAGTACATCTCAACTAGATGGAGATGAAGTTTCTACTTTATATCCCCCACTAAACCCCACACCAATAAAATCATATTCTTCTTTAAGGACATCAACTATGAATTTCTATGGTTGATATTAGAATACAGAAAAGGTCTTGTATCCAGTACCGGCCACCATCCGGTATTTGTAATTTTCTGTTAAAATTTTATAACAATTAGTTGATTTATATATAATTTTCTATTTAAAACCTTGTAATATAATAATTTCTTATTTAAAATCTTGTAACATAATACAAGTTGAAAAACGTTACATTAAAATCAGCTGATTGATATAACATACCACAAAAAAAGTTACAAGTACCATATAGGAAGGATGCCGGTTAGTAACCCCTCCCTAAGAATATAAGAATAAAAATATTGCAACAAAAGAAAAAGAATAGTACTAAAAATATATATATAAATAATCAAGAAAGCTAACTAGTTAGCTAATTATTGCAGTGGATCAATGGCACAAAATCTATATATCGAGAGCCTGAGTTTAACCTCGGCAACATTTGTTACTGCGATATCCAACCTCATTCCTGCTGTAACATTCACTTTAGCCGTCTCTTTCAGGTACATATTTTAGACTCACTTAAATTTATATATACTCTTTAATATCCAGTAAATAATATTGATTTGATTTGTTATATATAGTAAGATAGATGAGTATTGGAAGTTGTCAAAAGGTAAAGATTAAGAACATTTTATGAAGGAAATATCAACCATCCACTTTCCACCGCACTAGTGTGAAAAATGGTATTTAAAAATATAACTAATGGTACAAGAAGGGGGATATGTGATGAAAGTATAAACGAGTACAAATATTCTCACAAATATGAATGAGTTGATATTAAAATGAGTATGATTACATATTAGATAGATATATATATATATCAAAAAGGGTAATATTCCTTACTAAATTGAAGAATTTGGAAGGAAGATAATTTCTGAATTGTGGAAAAAGAAAATTTAATTCTCATTGAATTGAAACTGATAGTGATGGTTTTCTAAATCATCAAATACTTTATATAAAAAATATATATAAGAATTATCTCTTCTCCGGATTATCGGACAAATTGATTTACATGCAATATTATGTGAACTTATTTGTAATATTATTTAAACTATTAATGTAAAATACATGTATTATTGAAAAAATCATATTGGAATCAATTAGTTATTGTAAGTAATGTTCAAAAAAAATTACAAGTATTGTTTTATAAAGATGTCAAAAATAAGATCATAAATGGATATATACAAATGTAAACTACGAGAATGAATAATTAAGATTAAGGAAATTAGCAAAAAAAATAATAATAATAAGTTGACACTTATTAACAATCCATGCCACACTTTTAGCTCCATGTCTAATTATTGCCTAATTAAAAACTTCAGATTGGAGAGGCTGAACCTTGGAAACCTAGCAGGGAAGGCTAAGTTGTTGGGATCGATAATTGGTATAGGTGGGGCAATGCTTCTGACTTTCTACAGAGGCGTGGAGATTGATATCTGGTCAACACACGTTGACCTTTTGCATCATGGTCAGCATGGAAGCAGCCACGTGGCGGCACCACAGTCAGATTCTGGTAAACGTGTCTGGGGATGCGTTTTTGCTCTCGGTAGTAGTATGTGTTACGGTCTCTGGCTCATCCTTCAGGTAACTTTTTCCGTACCTTTAGCATCACATTAATTTCTAGAATTTTCTTACTTGGTCCATTTCTTTTCTTCGAAATTTTATTCATCACACCACAGATGTAGCGATGTTTTATAATTTATATTAAAATAAAAACGCTGCGGGAGCTTTTCTATAAGGTACCTTTTATGAAAGGTATGTAGAACATTTTTTTTTTTTTTTTTGCATGTTATAGTAACAACCAGTAGCTTTAATATGCTATTTTAACTATATTTGACTTTTGCATAATAGTTTATATAATCCATGTTACAAATTTAAAATAAAAAATTACATATAAATCAACTTATAGTTATAAGGTACAAAATAAATTGATTCTGTCTAGCTGTGAGACTGGAGAGCTTACATATGCATATATCAGCATCTGAACACACTGATATGTGAAAACCAATAGAAAACCTCTTGCTATTTATTATGATCTACTTCCTACCGGTTTAAATTCTTAGTCCTTTCTGATATAATTACATTCTTAATTATGTTGGGTTTTCTAAATATTTGTCTGAATATTTGCTCATTATCCAAATCTTTTAACACATTTCTTCTTTTAAAATTTGGTAAGTAACAGGCTAAAATGAATGTGAGATTCCCCTACTATTTTTCAAGTGTAGCTCTCATGTCAACAATGGGAGCAATCCAGGCAGTAGGTTTCGCCCTCTGCACTGAGAGGGATTGGAGTCAGTGGAAGTTAGGTTGGAATATTCGGCTTCTCACAGTCGCATACTCGGTACAACAATTACCTTTTTAATAAGGCATTTTAATCCCATTGCAAACATATGCATTACATATATACATATATAAATGACAAGAAGGTAACTAATATCAGGTTAAAGGCCCTGTTTTGGATCATGATTGGAGTTGGAGGTTTTTAGGTTGGAATTCAAATGTGTGTTTGGTCGAAGTATGGATTGAAAATGAATGTGATATAGAAAATAGTATGAAATTTAAAATGTGTTTAGAAAAATTTTATATGCGATTTTTTTTCCTTATAAAATCATCTCATTCGACTTACAATAAAGAAATTATGAAATTTTAAAGTTTGAGTTATTTAAAAATGAAAGAAAGAGAAAGTGAAATACAAATTTGTGAACTTTAGAGTTGAGTTGTGGTATTCCGTTTGGAAACGATGTTCTAAGCGGCCTTTAAATTTCCTAATTAAATTGACACCCAGTCATGTGCATACATTGTTGCAGAGTCAGAAGTAATAAAATATACATTTTATAAACTGTTTTCACCAATCTCTTGCCAATAAATTAATCACACAACATTCACACAAAATACATTGAATTGCTTTGAAAGATATCTTTTACAAATATATAAATTTATTGTTTGAGAATTGGTGAATTGAATAAATTAGTTACACAGCACTACATATTTTAGTAATTAAGATACTGAAACTATTTTGTTTGGATAGATGTAAATATATATATTGATATATAAACATATATTTGATAGGGTATTGCGGCTTCTGGAATAGCGGGGATATTGGTTGCGTGGTGTGTGCAAGCGAGAGGTCCAGTGTTCGCGTCAGCTTTCTACCCTCTCATGCTATTGCTAGTAGCACTTTCGGGCTCTCTGATGCTCAACGAGAAGTTGCACCTTGGAAGGTACATATATATAATCTATAAAAATCTCAGTTGACATCAACCATATATATATATATATACACAGCATGTGTTTCCATGTATGTCTGCATTGTCTGTCCTCTAAAAATATCAATACTTTTTGTAAAGGAAAATTTTATATGGAAGGTTCAAAATTAGATTGTTTGCCCTTTTTTTAAGTAGATTGTTAATTTGCTTTGATTTTTCATTTCCTAGTGTAAAACTTTACAGGAACTGAGTTTAGAAGAGTTTTGAAATTCACCAATATTTTCTCGCACTTGCAATACTTCACTTTCTACGTCTCTTATATTATAAACATTATTATCAGTCCGTTAGGTAAAGAAGTTTGAACTCGCAATTCAAATTTTTTTTTTCTACAGCATTTTCTTTCATAAAAAAAAAATTTTGAAGTTTCTATTTGAATTTTATGTTCAAATCCATTGTGAAATGAGCTATATATTATTCCAAGCTGCCACAATGTAGCTCTAGAATATTGGTCTATATATTTTCAACTTTAAATCAACAATTTATTATCTCATACAAGACGTACTGATTCGATGTGTGTATCCTCGCAGTGCACAAACATTTAAGCTTATAGATGACTCCTACGAAGATTTTAGTTTCATCACAAGTTTAAAAAATAAATTCTGATCGTGTATGTTGTGTCAATTTACGACAGTGTATTAGGAGCAGTTCCGATCGTGTTAGGGTTATACCTGGTGTTATGGGGAAAAAGTGAAGAGGCGAAGAAAAAAATACAACTAGTCCCTGCAGATAGCCTTGGTCCGGAGTCCATCGAAATTGTTGTAAGTAATCCAAGTTCCGCAGATAAGAATAAAACTTGCAGCAGAGACAGCGAAGGAACGAATAGATCTCTGGAAAAGGAGCATGATGATGAGTATACTGATTCGCGCACACAGGAAAGGCAATGAAGAAGAATTCGATCGACATTGCGGTCAGTCGTGTAGCTAACTAATAATTATGGTTAAATAATGTTTCCTAAGATCAGGCCAAATCATAGTTTAGACCAAGACTATTGGATATATATATATATATATATATATGTAGACTCTAGAGAAGAGTTATATAGTAGTTTGCTAGTCACAAGACTTGTTAAAGTTGTTTCTTGTTAGCATTGCTTGAACCATAATAATTAGCAATAATATTTGTGGGGATTACTAGAAATTATTTTTAGTGAACTTTTACATTAATATTATATTGTACCAAAAACCTCTCTTGCATTTTCTTTCTCTAGTTAATGTCTCTTTCATTTTCCCTTTTGTGTGTGTGTGTGTGTGTGTGTGTGTGTGTAATTTCTAAGCGTCCAAACTCTTAACACAAAACATAGGAATTTGAGTACTGCAATCTGAGAAAGTGCTTCAGGTCTAAAAGAGGAGCTCATCATAAAGTCCTAAGTCCACCGATACGTGTGTGGTGGGTTGGGGTGGTTGTAAATCACTGCCACTCACTTTTCCTGAGTTCCTATTTGGGTGATTTACAAGAATGTCATAAATTTGGCACCTCCTTGTAATTTTGCCTTTTATAAAAGTAAAGTTGATAATTTTATAATCTAATAATATTTAATTAAATAATTAAATGAAAAAATAGTAAATAGACAAAAATACCCCTATCTCTTTCTTTTCTTCTCTTTTTTATTTATTCGAATATTTTTTATATATCTCCAACTCCATTTGCCAGCTGCCGATCGTCGGCTAGCCGCTAGTCTCCGAAGAGATTCTGTTAAAATCCAAAATAGATTATGACATAATTTTATTTTCGTATTTCAACAAAGATGACCGGCGTATCCGACTCTAATAATCAGCGTCGATGCCGGTCGCCGAAGAGATTTTGATAGAATTTCTTTTTCTTTCTTTTTTTGTTTTTTGTATTTCAACAAAAATAACTAGACGTATTTGGCTCCATTTACCAGTACCGTTCACTGAGAGATTCTATTAAAATCCATTATGGATTCTAAATTTTTTTTTTAATTTCTACAAAGATTGACTAGACGTCCTCGGCTCTAGTCACTGGCGTTGATGCCGGTTGCCAGAGAGATTTTATTAGATTTCAGAATTCTTTTTCTGGATTTCAATAAAGATGCCGTAGGTTTCGGTCGTTGAAGAGATTCTTTTAGAATCCAAAATAGGTTTTGTCATTTCTATAAATTTCAATAAAGATGCTGCAAGCTTGTCAAAGAGATTCTATTAGAATCGAAAATGGATTCTACATAATATTTTTTGGATTCTAAAGAATACATATTGAATTCTACTAGAATACTCTTTGAATTCTACTATGATTTTTGAATTCTACTAGAATATTTTTTGAATTCTACCAGAACGCTCTTTGAATTCTACTAAAGTGCTCTTTGAATTATACTAAAATGATTTTTGAATTAAACTAGAATGCTCTTTTGAATTCTACTAGAATGTTTTTGATATTCCACTACAAATTACACCAATAATAACGAAAATAATCAAACAAAATACCCAAAACTCAGCCATAAAACAAAGTCTTGAGGGAGCTTCACCAAAATCTTGAACAAAGTTCTGCAAAGGAGGAGAGAGGCAAAACGGATTCTACAAGAATTCGAGAAGGCAAAGCGGATTCTAATAGAATGTAAAACAGATTCTAATAGAAAGTAAAACGAATTATGATCGAATGCAGAATAGGTTTTGATAGAATTCAAAATGGATTCTGATAGATTTTTTTTTCATATCTTCGGTTAAATTACAAAATTATTAACACTTTTATCACCCTACAATACCAAAGATTTTCTTGGCAAACAAAAGAAACCGAGGAAACCGACAAATAAACCACCAAAAACAAACCAAACCACCAAAAATTAATTTTCTCAGCAAACATAACCACCGAAAATAAGCAAATCAGTCACAAGAAAAATAACAAATGTTTCTAATGCCAATAAGTTATCAGTTTTAACAAAAGAGTAATTGGCCAAAACAGTTCCTAAATTCTTTCAAAGGTGACGTTTTGGTCCTTGTTTTTTTTGTTGGTCGAGAAGATCCTAAACTCTCTAAATATTGGAAATTTCAGTCATTTTTGTCCAAAATCGTTAAATTTCTAACAGAATGCATCACATGACTCATCACATTATCTCAATGAAGAATTAAAAGACAAAAATGCCCTTATTAAACAACACCTCACACCAATAGTTCGTTTGTTATGAGTGCAAATTTAGAAAAATACTCTTACGCACCAAAAATATAAACTAGATATGTATTTTTTTAATCGTGATGTATTTTAAATGAAATTAAAAGTACAAACATAAAATTAAATAGGAAGGCACCATAGTGAAAAAGTAGAAAATATGAAGAAAACATTTCTATACCTATAAATTTAGATTTTCACATAAGAAATCTTTTAAGAAGTATTTACACAAAATGATCAATTTTTCCACCCCTTTTAAAATATACACACTTTTCAACTTATTTGCAAAATTGAACAAATTTTGAATTCCATTATTTTTTTGTTCCAAGTTTACCGTTTCCACAATTTTGGAAAGAAGTTTGTAAAGAATCTCGTTTATTTAAGAAGAGGAGGTGGTTATTAACACATTCCAAATTTAAATTTCAAATTATGATCGTGTTTCACTTAGACGTGTCAAGTAATGGTTCTTTTTTTAAGGAGTTTTTCAAAATTGTATCCGATTTTTTTTTCTTTTTCCTATGAGAGGTCACGAATTTTCAATTTTTAATAGAATTTTAGTTTCCTATTTTTAAAGGTTGAAATTTTAAATTACTAAACATCAACTTTTATTTTTAAATTCCTCTTATTAGTTAACATATTTTTAAGGAAATTAGACATTTCATTTCTGTTTTTTTTTTTCAAAATTTCATTTTAAATAAAATTATGTTTCCTAATATTGTGATTGTGATTAATATTAATATACGTTTTTTTCCCCCCAAAAATCACGCACAAACTATTTGTTGATTCTCTTTGAATAATTCGTCTCTTGTTCTTTCAATTGTGCTATTGTATGTAAGTTGTAACGCTAGTCAAGATAATATGGACCAATTTTTGAAATATATTGACAATAAATTATAGAACAGATTAATAAAATAACTAGATCATTATCATATTGACGAGAAAGCAAGCAAAATAATGACCAAATTATAGTTAAACAAAAAGATATGGTCAATATAGTGTGGATAAATTTTTTTTTTTTTCGGTAAATAATTTAGAATGGGTAATTGCAAAACAAGAGATAATGACATAATCAAAGACGTAAACTTTAATGGCATAATTTCTGAGTCATAAATCAAAAATTGCAAACAAGATAATATAGTGATAAACCGCCTAAAAAAAAAAAAAAAAAAACCAAACTATTGTACAATAAAGACTTGGTCTTTTTCGAAAGACAACTTCTGAAATGCAAAACATGAATTTTTCAATAGTTTTTTAAATTTTCTTGTTCACTTTCCGGATCTTAAGTTTTTATAAACTGCAGTTGCATATATATATATACTAAAATGCAAAACAATATATAATTACCAAGTCTGAAGTTAAAGGCAAGATGTGAATCGTCAATATAAATAGGTCCTGGTCATTATGAAATAGCCATTCTCAAAATGGTAACGAAAACATAATGAATTGTTAACCAAAAAGGCAAGACTACGAAATTTTATTCGTCTTAACAAAGGCCAAATCATCGTTGTTCGCTTCTGAGATGTTGAGATACAGTGTAAATTTCAGTCTGCATATTGAAATTTGACATATTCAAATCTATCCTTTTTTGCATTTTAAGTACAGATCCAAATTTTAATATATATGGATGTTGTAATTTTTTCGTCCCCATCGTCTGCCTCTTATTCCTTGACGAATTACCTGCTGCATCAACGTCTTGCTTTTTTGGTTTTCGTTTGATTCGTGCTAATCTTCGTTTATCATAACTTGAGTCAATATAATAATGCCGAAGTCAATATGTGTTCAAATTTACTATATGGAACAAAATTGTACTATAAAGAATAAAAGAGATTTGTTTTGCCCTTGTGTGAGTTTTTTGATTTTGTGATTGAGTTTTTTGTATTTAGATAGTAGTTAATACTCGGTCAATAACATATAAAATTGGTAAGGAAAAAAATCTAATTAAAAAATAATAATAATTCGAGAAAGAAATGTCGAAATAACTTACCACCATATTCAAATACAAAACAGACAATATCGCTACCATAAGGACCCGAAAATTTCAGTTGACATGATATATACACAGCATATATTTTCACGTATGTCTGCATTGTCAGTCCTCCAAATATATCAATCCTATAACATAGGAAAATTGCATCTGGAATTTTTTTAAAGTAGATTGTTTCAATTTTTATTTTTTACAGTGTTTTCTCTAATAACAATGTAAACTTTCTATTTGAATTTTATGTTCAAATCCATTTGTCAAATGAGCTATACGTTATTCCAAGCTGCCACAATGTAGCTCTAGAATATTGGTCTATATATTTTCAACTTTAAATAAATAATTTGTTGCATCACAATAGACGCGATTCGATGCATGTATCCTCGCAGTGCACAAACACTTTTCTAATATTCCTATGAAGATTTTTGTTTCATCACAAGTTAAAACAAAGTTCTGATCGTGTTTGTTGTGTCAATTTACGACAGTGTATTAGGAGCAGTTCCGGTGTTACGGGGGAAAAGTGAAGAGGCGAAAAAGAAAGTACAACTAGTCCCTGCAGATAGCTTTGGTCCGGAATCCATCGAAATTGTTGCAAGTAATCCAAGTTCTGCAGATAACAAGAAAACTTGTAGCAGAGACAACAACAGTATGAACACATCTTCGCAAAAGGAACATGATGAGTATACTGCTAATTCGTGCACACAGGAAAGCAATGAAGAACAATTCGATCGACTTCGTGATCGGTCGATGTTGCTAATTAGTAATTATCTTTAAATAATATTTCCTAAGATCAGGCCAAATCATAGTTTTGTATTGAAGATATAGACTCTAGAGAAGAGTTATCTTGTAGTTTGCTAGTGATGAGACTAGTCAGAGTTGTTTCTTGTTAGCATTGTTTGAACCACAATTAACAACAATATTTGTGGGAATTACTAGAAATAATTGTTTCTGAACTACCTTACATTAACATTATATTGTACTAAAACCCTCTCTTGCAATTTTTTTTTTTTCTCTAGTTAATTTCTCTTTCATTTTCCCTTTTTTAATTTCTACGCGACACTGCAATCTGAGAAAAGAGGAGCTCATCATAAAGTCGTAAGTCCACCGATACATAAACAAAGTTACAGGACAAACTTAATCCTAAGATCTCAGACAAGTATGAATTGTTACACTTACGTACAAAGGGTAATCTTTAGGATTTCCACAAGAATAATGAGACATGATAAGAATTTTGTCACTCCATCAACAGGGCTTAGATTAATTTATACTAGCTTAACATCAAATTTCTGTACTAGATGCCACAAGAATCAACTGCGATTGTCAGACGTCGTTGGCGACCGGTAACTGGAATAATCTATTAGACAAATAACAGATTATATTGCCCTTTCAACACAGATCACCTGTGGTCTTCGGAAGAGGTCACCCAAGTAAAACTGATAGATCATCAACATCGGTGTTGTGCTCCAATTGATTGCACTAGACATGCTTTCGAACGATCTTAGCAAGGAGCTTCTCAAAGATGTACAACAATATAACTTTTCGAAACAGGAAAGGAAAAAAAAAAAAAAAAAACAACAACGGAATAGAACAAAACAAAACGAATAATAATTAAAAAAAAAGTACAACAATCCTTGGCCCGTTAAATCTTTAAATTTCACTATTTTATATTAATAGTTGGAGATTTGAAGATATGAGTTGGAAATATATGTTTGGTTAAAATGTAAATTAAAAATAAACTGTATTATTTGAATAATGTAAAAATATGAAATGTGTTGGGGAAAAAATAAGCAATTATATATATATATATATATATATCTGATTTTGTTTCTCTTATCATTGTTTAGTAATTAGAATCATTTCATTTCAATTTTTTTAAAGTTCGAGTCTTGTAGAAATGGAAGAGCAAGAGAAAGAGAGATATGAGATTTATGTTGTAAGTTATAATTGGAGTTGAGTTTTTGGGGGGCGGTTAGAGCTTACATTCAAGTTTTTCTAATTCTAAATGTTGCGTGCCTTTTTTCTACAAAAATGAACCAATTTTACTATCTATATCTCCAATATCTCCTTTTTTTTAATTCAAAAAATCAAGCGTAAAAGTCCATACCTTTTGTGTTTCAAGTCGAACTGAGATGACATTTTTTTTTTTTTTTTTTTGTAAATTGCATGTGATGATAGTTATATCTTTTTCTTTTGTCCAAACATATTTCTAGTATTTACATTTTTTAACTGTCACAATTCTTTTTCAACCAAATGCACAACTCTAAATATTAACTCATTTATAATTAACACATTTACAAAACTCCAACTAAAATGTACGTTATACATGGAGAAACTAAATTTGAGAACATAAATAGGAACCGTTGTTCTACTCGGGTCCTACATATTGGGGTTAAAATGAAACTAAAAACAGAGATCATCAGCACTTTGACCATGAAATGGCTCATGATCAGCTCACGTAAGCACATAAAACAGAAGCAAATGATATTGTATAGTAGATATATAACATTTTGCTTAAAGATTACGTATGAGGTGACGTTTGTAAAAGGATTATTGTTGTCATGGAGTTGTCAGTATGCATGAAGTGTATCAGCGTGTGTGTGTGTGTGTGAAGATGAATTACTAACGATTGATTCCTGTAACCTTAGAGAACTCTACCCACTAAGACCCTTTTTTCTTCAGTGGCGTGTCAATAGGAAAATTTAAATTCCATTGCACTTGTTGATAAGAAAGAATACTAGAATTCCATCTCATAAAAAGAGATCTGCAAAACTTTAGAGTAATACATTTGGAGGGAGGGAAAAAAAAAAAAGCATAGGAATTTGGAGGTGCGTAGACAATGAATGCGTAGTTATGTACACGATTTTAGAGTTAAATACTTGGTAATCATTTCAAGTTTGGGCCCTAAAAAAGTTATTATATCTTATTATCTCCTTTTTTTATTTTTTTATTATTATTATTTTTTTTTTTTTTTGAAAGGATGTCCTCAAATTCAAAACGACATAATAACTCCTCCCCTCTGAGTTTATTATTGCTGTAATTTTTGGGTATATTTGGGAAGTTCTTTAACATTTTAAGCCATGTTTACTCGTAAGATGACTGACACATGATCAAAATTGTTAAAAGATTACCCTTTAACGACCACTCACATGTATAACCCTTGAAATACACACATATATAAGTAGGTCTATTGACACTCCCATTTTGCTTTTCCCAATCATTTTCTAAAATTATCAATAAATTAATGGTTCTACCCCTTAGTTTTCCCAAAAAGCCATTATAACTAAATTAATTATCTTACTTCTTTCTCCACGTACTAAATCTAAACCACCATAGTTTTTTTTTCCTATCTTTTGTCTTATTTTTTATTTTTAAATTTTTTTTTCTCACGATATTTCTTTTTTCTTTTTCTCTTTTTAGAAATCCAATAAAAATTCGTCATCAGTTTATATATTAAGATAAAAATCTATTAATTCTTTAGTACACTTTTTCTTAAGACAATAAAAACTAGATGATAATATGTTGATAAAGCTGAGTATTACGCTGAGTATTACACAAGCATAGTTGAAAATGTAAAGAATTTGATTAATACTTTTATTAGATAATTAGAAAAGACTCATGATTTAGAATTTGTATGAATTCCTAACAATTTCTTTAATTATTTATAAAAATGAGTAAGCAATCAAATCAATATATTTGATTATATATCCAAATCATACATATATGTTTTTCATTTGCTTGTTATTTCTTCGAAAAAAAAAAAGCTAATTATAACATGAAACTACAAAAATTATTAAGGAATATGAATAATAACAAACAAAATAAAAGAATCTTCTCTTAGAAAAATTATTGTGGCAATAAATTAAAAAATAAGAAAAAAAATAGAAAATTAAAAAAAAAAAGTAATGAAAAATATATATAGAGATTTAGACTTTAATGGGTGGAGACAAAAAAAGTAAATAAGTTATTTATAAGCGTTTTTTGGAAAAATAAAAAAGGTGGAACAAGTAATTTTTTAATTTTAAAATTAATATGATAAGTGATTTAAAAAGTGGGTGAGAAAAGTAAAATGAGGAATATCAATAGACAAAACCTCTATATATATATATATATATTGACATCTAAATGACAAAAGTACCTATGTCCAAATTATTTTAACTGCTAGGGAGTTTTGTGTCATTTTTGTGGAGTACAAAATAAGACAATTCCTGTTCTTCGTGGTAAGATTTAAAATTTAGTGCAAAAATTTAAAAACCGTACTTAATTAATATTATGCTTACTCGTGATGACAAAACCTAATTTGATGTAAGTATCCTTATAATTATTTGTATTAATTTGTGATAAATGTGAAAGGAGATGTTCAGTGCATTCCTATTATATTTCTCTTTTTAGGGAAGTTCATTCCAATTTATTATTAAAAGGTAAATTTTGACGGGACAATATATCGGTTTAAAAATTTATCTGAAAACTATATATAGTTTCAAAAAAAAAAAAAAAAACCCCATATATAGTGGCTGCATATAGACAATAATGACGTAAACATTTGCCAGTACATAGCCTTTCGAACACGGAACAGTGCTAAAATATAAAAGCTTGAATAATTACTATTTACAGTCCTGATAACCTAATTAAATAATAACATTTATAATACTATTATTAGAGATAATCAATACAAAAAGACACACTAATTATAGTGTGAAAGTATATATATAGTCCATTCGGTTTTGTATTTAAAAGGAAAATTTTGAAATGACAGTATAACATGTTTAAATTCTCTACTTGCGGAGCCACCCTATTAATCAAGTGAGAGCTTAACCTTTGCTCTCTCAACTTTTATTTTCTTCAATTTACTTTTAAAATTTTTTTCTTTTTTCTTATTTTGTCCACACTAAAAATTAATTATCCATATTTATGCCTTCTTAAAATCTTTAACTAAATTTTTATCTTTTAGTGTACATCCTTACTCTAATACTCTGTCCACATATGATAATTTTAATTAGTCGGCTGCCACATCATTAATCGCCAAATAGCTGGTGCTCTTTTCATCATTAAATATGACATTTGTGAGTAATAAGCCATATTTACGGAATGAAATCTCATTTTTGCTCGTTGAACTTTAATGCTCTTTTAAATTTGCTCTCTGAATTTTGAAAACTAGTATAAATACTTCATGAACTATAAAATGTTATAATGTTTGATCTTTCTGTTAGTTAATTAAATGGATGGAATTGGCACTAAACTTCAATATTCTTGTTATTTTGTGCTCTGAAACTGTGAAAACTAGTGTTTATATCTTGCAAACTTTAAGTAGTTACCAAGAATGCCCATCAAACTTTAAACCGTTAATAAAAATATCCCTTATTTCATACTTTGGCACTACTACAATAAAAAGTTAATTTAAATTAAAATCTTTGTAGTTACAAATATAACCTTAAAAAATTATAAAAAATTATTTTTAAAAATAAAAATTATCTAAAAAAATAAAAACTCAATTTTATTTTTTTTTTAAAATTGAAGTCATTGCTAAAAAAAAAAAAGAAAAAGAAAAAGAAAGAAAAAGAAAGAAAGAAACTTGTATATTTAAATCCCTTGAATTTTTATAAATTTTTAAGGTTATTTTTATATGAATATTTTAATTTAAATTAACTTTTAATTGTAGCAATGCCAAAGTATGAAATAACGATATTTTTGCTGATGGTTTAAAGTTCAAAGGGTATTCGTGCTAATTATTTAAAATTTGAGGGATATACACACCAATTTTTAAAGTTTTGAGGGACAAAGTTACAAAAATCTTAAAGTTTAGGGTCAATTAATCCATTCATTTAAATAACGGAATGAGAAAATATGATAACATTTCATAGTTTAAAGAACATTTCTTTCAGTTTTCAAAATTTAGAGTGCAAAGTTAAAAAGGCACTAAATTTTCAGGGAGCAAAACTTTAGAAACATATCTCTCTCTAGAGATAGATATATATATATATATATATCTCTCTAGATTTCCCAGGTATGTTGTAATAACCCGAATTTTGATGACTCTAAATTTCCTTTAAATGAAGAAAACTTAAGTCTAGATCATGTTTGGAATAGAATATCGGTATAAGTTTGAGTTTTCGGTTTATTAGCTACGAGACTCAACGATGGATTACTAAGCCTAATATAAGGCATTTTAAGGAAAATGGCGTGATAAAATTTCATGATTCCATGTTGGTCAAAGTTTGACCAAGAAAGTCAAAGTTGACCAAAAAGTCAAAGGTATGACTATACAGTAATGAGATAAGCAGTATGAGAAATATACTACGAAAATTGTCTTTTTGGACAAGATAGCTGGAATAAGCTATGAGACCACCCTAGAAAAATCAAGCACACTAAGTTGGATATCAAAGTCCTAATGACTTTCAGAAATAAGAAAAAAAATTTTACAGTCCAAAAATTACACAGATAAATTTTGGACTGCAGTCAAGCAAAATAGTACTGAATTGTACTGTGTATTAGTGAACACAGTATTAGAAATATCTGTGTTGGATTTAAAGTGGACTACATTAAAGAAAAGCCAAACGAGGCCTTAGGATGATATCACCTACCTTTTTGATTTATGACATCATCTTATTTGGATTTATGACATCATAATTCCATGAACCAAGCCTTTAAAGACAAGTGTCTTGTTCTAGAAAATTCTTTCTTGTTCTCCAAGGTTTATGGCCGGCCACCTATGCACACTTTTTGTGCAATTCCTTGTTTTTCAAGGACTAATTTGCAATTCCCAAGAGTTGTTCTTCACCTATAAATAGGTGGTTCCATAATTCAAAAAAAATTAGAAAACCTAGCTAAACTATGTCCATTTTTCTCCCTTCCATTAAAACCGAACCCCAAGTGAGAGAGAACACCATGTGGTGGTCGGATTTCTTGAGAAGAAAGAAAGAAGAAGAAAAATTTTGGAAACCCACCAATCAAGGAGTTAAGGTAATTGTAATCTTCCTAAACCCCTTTAGTTCTTCAATTAGGTTTTGATTCAAGTTTTTGTGTATTTTCTTATGGGTATGGCCGAAATATTGGAACCCTACCAAGCTAAGGGTGACTGAAAATTTGGAACTCCATCTAGCCATGAGAGGCCGGTTGTGGTATAGAAAACAAGGGGAAAATGTTTATATCCAAACCAAGCATCAACTCTTGAGTTGATTAAGGTAATTTCTTTGGTACCCTAAGCCTTTCTTTTTAAGTTGCAATTGGAAATTTAAGTGTATTTAAAGCTTGGATTGTAAGAGCTTAAGCTCATTTATTTTCATGCAAAAGTTTAGTTTGTGCTTGATTAGGATTTTCAGGGTGGTTTGGCTATGGCTTTATTTATGCTTTGCTTGCTATATGTTTATGCTTGCTTGCATACTAGGATTTTTGCATGATTAGATGGTTGGTATGTGCCCTGTTTGTGCAAGCCGGTTGTGGCAATTATGCTAGGTTGCTAGTGCTAGCCAAGAATGGCATGAGATGGATGAATGGAATGTGATGCAAACCTAGATCATGCAAACCCTAGGTTAGGGCAGATCTGTTTTGGTTTGCATGGAGACGTTAGAGATACATGATGGTTCATGTGGGACGTTAGAATACGCTGCTTGTATGCTATTTAGGCTCCCGCGTGTTCGGTCGAGTTAGACTTCGCGGAATAGGACGTAAACCAGACTTAACAACCGAAACTGCCAGTTCGGATTCAAAACTGGCCAGTTTCGGGAAAGTGGAAATTTAAGGCCTTTAGAGGCCGATTTGGGTGAAATTCAAAACATGAAAGTTGTTCAGAAGGGTTTTTCCTAGGGGCAGCGCGGACCGTTCCCCAAATTGAGGCTCCAATGGCCTCTGTTTTTACAGAAAACCGAGACTGGTCTGCCCAGACCTAGTTTACACGACCAGCCAGATTCAAATTAAAACTGACAAGAATACAAGTAGAACTGGGTTTTGTTCAAAACATGAAAGTTTTAGGATTTTTCGAGATCTAAAACTTTCGTGAAGACAACTTTTTCAAATTCAATTCATATTTTTAAACTGACACAGATTTCTAAAAACTGTGCAGGAAACAGGAAATTCCTGCACAGGATTTTCTAAAACAATGTAGAAAAACTGTATTTTCGTACAACACCAATGTTTGGACTGTGGAGACTGTTCCAACAACAGTTTTCAGTATTCAATGATTTTTATGAGGCTTTATTTTAAGAACCCTGAATTTTTATAAGGTTTTAAGCTTAATTCACCAAATTTTTCCAAGATAAGGAAAAAGGGATTTTTAAGCCAAAATTTAGTAACATAACGACAACGGGTGGTAACCGGGAAGGATACCCGAGTTACTGGGCCAAGCCCAAAGCCCAAGTTTGACCCATAGAGGGGTTGACTTTTGTTGACTAAGTTTGACCTATAAGGGGTTGACTTTTGTTGACTAAGTTTGACCCATAGAGGGTTGACCATAGCTGACCAAAATATTGACTTTGGTTGATCAAGTTTGATCAAGGTTATCACACCAAAGGTTACTTATTATAACCAAATAAGATGTTTTATAAGGGACATATAACTAGAATGTTAGATAGGTCACCAATATTTTATAAGATCCTTATCCTATATTCTTCTTTTAATAGCAGGAAGTAACCTGCAGTTGCAACCTGAGCCGGAGCAACGAAACCCAAGATTTAGTATACGAGGTAAGTACAAACCTCACCTACAGTATGGTTTTCCAATATATGATATGTTTCATGTGTGTTATGTTATGTTAGGATATGTCATGCTATGCTCTGTTATGCCATGCTATGTTATGCTAAGTCATGTTATGATATGTGATGCCATGCGATGATATGTAAGATTTGCTATGACATGTTATGCCATGTATAGGAATGTCATGGTTTTAAAAATGTCATGTTTTCAAGAATGCTATGTTAGTTGTTATGGCAAGTATTAAGTATGATATGACATAGTGACATCATGAAGCATGTTCACTAATGTTAAATCACATGGTAAGAAAATACAAATAAGGTGTCGTACCACCCTCCCGTGATCGAGGAGGATACATGCTCAAGACAAGTTATGATTATTAACCTCTCATTGATGCGTGAGGGTCAAGTTTATGATTTCCAGAACTGTTAGGGCCTTGCAAACCCTAACTTTGTCTGGAGGCTGCGCGCTTTTGGTACGTACACTATGGGCCCACATGTTAAGACAAGATAATAAGTTCAAGATTAAGTCCATAATGAAGCATAAGACATACAAATGAATCATAAATGGATCATGCATAAATTACATGATGATTGCCATGTTTTTTTTTAAGAGGTTTAAAATGTTTTGTGAGATTATGTTTGTACTTGCTGGGCGAAAGTTCATCAGATATTCCATACTGTAGGTAAAAGTAAGATGCCTGCAACTTTACTTGGTGGGCCATGGAGACGATGGGGCGAGTGAAGGGCGGTATGGGATACCACTACGTAAGATTTTCCGTAAATATTTTAAGTATGAAGTTGTATATGTATGATTAAGAATATGTACCATGTTATGTTTCCAAGGTCCGGTTTAAAAGGTTATGGTGACCTTATAATCGGCATATCAAGTAATGGGTAGGCATGATGAAGTTTACCCATATGGACAAGTTTATTTATTTATGTGATGTTTTCAAGTTGTTATGTGAAAAAAAAAAAAAAAATTACTCTAGAATTTTCAGTAAGTTAAGTAAGCAAAGTAACGGCCCACGTCTACGTAGTCGGCCCTACGTGGGAAGTCGGGGCGTTACATATGTATTGGTGTGTATGGGGTTATAGGGAACCTTATGGGGTTCTATGATGCTGATTGGGCTTCAGACTTGAGTGTCAGGATTTCCGGCTTTTAATTTGTGCGTTTTTTCTCCAATATGATCTCTCGGTCTTCTAAAAAAGCAACACATTGTCTCTAGATCTTCAACTGAGGTTGAGTACCGAAGTGTGGCAAGCTTTGTTGCTGAAATTAATTGGAGGTTCCTCTACTGAAACTCCACTTATTTGGTGTGAGAATTGAAGCACTGTTATGATCTTAACCAATCCTGTGTTGCATGCTAGAACAAAACACATCGAAATTGACTACTACTTTGTACAAGAAAAGATGATGAACAAGCAAGTAGTTGAAGTCCTTCATAACTCTGTTGTTAATCAGAGAGCAGATATATTCACTGAAGCTAATCTAGCTCCAGATTTGCCTTCATTCATAGCAAACTCACAGTAAAAAGTAATTTGCTGCGAGTTTGAGGGGGATGTTAGGAATAGTAATCTGCTTACTTGTACAGATTAGAATTTGTTGATTAGTTTGTTAATTAATTATCAGTTAGTTAAGGATTATCCACGTGTTTTACAGTCATTGGTTTGTACATTTAGAGGTAAGTTAGAACTAGTAGTATTTAAACTCTTATACAACAGTTTTTTCACTAATGAGAATTTTCTTCACTGATTCTCACTTATTCTTTCTCAGCTCTCTCTCTCTCTCTTTTCCTTTTCATCTTCTTTCTTTACAGTAATCATCGGAGTTAGGTGGAAGGTGCAAAGTAAGACTATTTCAAAAATTAGGGATGTAGAGACTTCTACGAGATTGGGCTTCCATTTTAAAAGATCAACATATTAAGTGAAGTGACATGATATTCCTAAATGTCTAATATTGTTGCTGTATTTTTATGATGTGTGACTTCAGTATTTCTTTTTACCCATAATATGCCGTTGCAAGATGGTGCTCTCTTTGGAATCACCAATCTTATAGTACGATCGGGCTGCTTGTTTGAGTTTGTTGGATTTTGATACTATGCAGAATTTGAGACCTCTAAAATATTGAGTTTCTATCTTAAAAAATCAACTTATTAAATATAATGGTTCAATACTATTATTTATCTATTATTTTTTATTATTGTGTTTTTCCGATATGATATTTGAGTTTATTTTTACTCTTAACAGTAGATACGAATGGAAAGTTGAGGTGAAAAGTAGGAAAAATGTGAAAGTTCAACTGGTGTAGGATTCATAATGAAAATAGTTGACGATCAATAGAAGTTAGGCGAAGTGATACATTTTTAAAATATGTTGTTTGGACCATTAACTACTAATTAACTAGCCATTATTTTACGAGATCTAGAATGAGAATCACATTTTAAGGATTTCAGCGGGATAAAATGGCTAAAGAAAATACCAGCAATGTTGAAAAATAAATAAATTCTGAAAAGAAGAAAAAATAGATCTCATGCACAACCACAAATCTTTTTTCCCCTTATTTTTCGGATCTTCCCATTTAATTATCATTTTTTCCATCTTAAAACTATCTTGTGCAATTTTTGTTATAGACACGGGCTATAGATACGAAGAATATTAACGAAGGGTCAAAGTTATGTCTTTTAAAACATTGGGACATCAAAACCATTAACAGTAATTAAATGACGCGGGCTAAAATGAAACTAGAAGATATCTTGTTGATGGGTCCCAATTCATAATAAAATAGGCGGGTACTTAGTAGTTTGCCCTCCAAAACTTGTCATCTTTTTGTAATTGATCCCCTGAACTTTTAATTTTTAACAATTTCCCTCATAAATTGCTAAATTGTTACAATATATCTCGTATTCTGTAACTTATTAGTCACGAAAAATCTGTACATATGCTTCTTGTGAAGACAAAAAAGGCCATTTCCGATCAAAACTTTTCAAATCTAATATAAAATCCAAATATACTAATCTTCCATTTAATGTAAAATAAACTAAATGAGATATATTAGAATGATTTAGAAAGTTCAAAGGGCAAAATTCTAAATTAAAAAGATGATAAATTTAAGTGATATCAATATGTTATAAATATATTATAAGTACCCTAAAATTAGGATCAATACTTTGAGAATTGAATGGCTGCGCACGTGCGCAAGTAAAACATATTTAAATAATGTTTTGTAGATTGTGCTTAATGTGATCACGTATGAGGTGACGTTTGTAATTAAGGATTGCTGTCATGAAGTACTGAAGGTGAAGTGAATCAGTGTCTTTTTAAAGATGAATCATACTAAAGATTCATGCGACCGTACATAATAGAGCCTCTCTGCCAGACCCACTAATTAAGATCCCTTTTTTTTCTTTAGTGGTGCGCCAATGGGAAAATGGAAATTCCATTGCACTGCTTGATAACAAAGAAAAATAGAATTCCATCACAAAAACGAGAACTGTAAAAATTCATAGGAATAAATTAAACAAAAAGGAAACTAGATAGGGAATTAGGAGGTGCGTATACGCAAACAATTGCGTAATGCGTAATTATAATCACGATCCTGAAGTTAAAATTTTAAGAATAATTCTAAACTTGGCCTCTAAGAAAAGTGATTATCTTATTTTGTCCCATATAATTCTAGATGATATAAAACGGTCCTCCTATGAGCTTATCAAATGTTGCGATTTTGGTGCATTTAGGACTCCTTCGGTGACTAAAATCGTTAAGAAATTACTCTTTACTAAATATGTCACATTCATGATTTAGAAAAAGAGTAATTGGCCTAAATAGTCATTGAATTCTTTACAAGGATATGATATGGTCCCTGTTTTATTTTTTTAGTCGAAAAGACCCCGAACTCTTAAAATATTGGCCGTTATAGTCATTTCCGTCCAAAACCGTTAAATTTCTAACGGAATCTTAATCAAGTCATAATTTTTGTAGTAAAAAAACCAAAATACCTCTAATTTTCTATTTCCTTACTCATTTCCCTTCTCTCTCAATTTTTCTTTTACTTTTTTCACCCTCAAACCACAAACACCACTTCTCAAAAAAAAAAAACAAAACAAAACAAAACAAAACGAAAAAAAAAACCCACAAAACACCAAAACCAAATAAGCAAAGAGAGAGGGAGGGAGCCACCGGGGGGGGGGGGGGGGGTTAGGGGAGAGAGGGAGTCATCAGTGGAGGATAGGAGAGAGGTAGCCGCACCACCTGCCCCCCCCTAGCCGCCACCACTGCCGCATCTACATACGGGTCCCTTGCCTTACCCCCCCTGGATATCTAAGTTTCGGCTCCCCACCGCCCCATCCCCTACATCTCGATCTGGGAGCCAACACCATCGAGCTCGGACCCCCACTCATCGACCTCAAAATCTAGCTCTTAGTCCCAACGGAACCAGCCCCCAAACCGAATCCACCAATGAGAGAAATGAAGTGATAGAGAGAAGAGAGAGAGATATATATATATATATATATATACGAATTTTAGTTTTTTTATGATTTTTTTAATTTTTGTTGAATTAATTAATATTGGATTATTAAAATATCCTCTTAAATTAGATATTTCATTAAAACTTTAACGGTTTTGGACAGAAATAACTATCATGATCAACATTTTAAGAGTTCAAAGTCTTCTCAACTAACAAAAATAAAACAGGATAAAACCGTCACCTTATAAAAAATTCAGGGACTATTTAGGCTAATTACTCTTAAAAAAATTAATATCTAAATGATGAAAGCACCAATGTGCAAATTATGTTAAGTACTTGGAAAGGAAGGAGTTTTGTGTCATTTTAAGTATTTTTTTTAATTTTTTTTAAGGGGAAATTTCATTAAACTCACTAAGTAGATTAAAAAAAAAAATCCTCTATTGCATGAGATAAGACCCCTTAATAAGAACGATCCATCAGTAGAGTCTGATGACGCTTAAAAAGAAAAAATATATTCTTGAAGCTTAATAATGGGTATATATTTTGGCACATAGAAATCGAGCACATATAAAGTTCTTTTTGACATAACCCTCACAATTGAAGAAATTTTCCAATCGATCAAGGGTCAAAACTCAATAGTATTAAGACCACTATTAACTTCACATATAAGCTAGGGTCGTCATTTTTTAGTTGTTGGGTACAGAGTAAGCCAACTTTTATTTTTTAGGATCATTTAAAGTTTAACTCAAAAATTAAAAAACTATAATTACTGTTAATGCTTATTCCTAATTACAACCTAATGAGATGTAAGTATCCTTATAATTGTTAGTTTTATTTAGTAATAGACATGAAAGGAGAAGTCAAGTCCATTCCTATTTCTCTTTATAGGGAACTCCGTTCCAAGTTGTTATTGTTAAAAGAGAAATTTTGAAGTGAGGATATAACGGTTTATAAATTTCTCTGAAAACTATAGTGGACACGTAGACAATGACGTAAATAATTGCCACATAGCGTCTGGAACACGGAACAGTAAGAGTAATTATGAGCACCACGATTAGTGTAAGTTACCATATTCTAGCGTGCTAAAAATATTAAAGCTTTGCATTACTATTTGCGATCATAATAACCTAATTAAATGTATTAAAACATTTATTGTACCATTATTCGCGATAATAAATACAAAAAGACTACTAATAATGTGATAGAACGTATGGTCCGTTCGTTTTTGGGGATTAAAAGGAAAAGTTTGAAATGACAATAAAACATGTTTAAATCTCTACCCGTGGAGTCATTCATGACCCGTGGTATACTTAATTTCTTCTCTATGAACTTTTCTTTTCTTCAATTTACTTTCAAAAACGTTTCATTTTTGTCATTTTACCCCACTAAATATTCATTATTCATATACAAGCCTTCCAATAATTATTCTCATATATTCTTAAACTTTATGGTCATCAGTTTATCCCTTAAACTTTAAAAACACCAATTTTATCCCATCATAACTTTGAGTTTAATTCCACTTTATCATTTCTATTAAAATCTCAGTTAAAAATATACAGAAAAAAATGAGTTAAGTACAATCATATGGTCTTTTTATTTATTTATTTTTAGCATAAATCCTAACAGAGTAGTATTAATTTCCCTATTTTTCTGCTAGATTTTAACTTAAATTATGATAAAAATTTCAAAATTCACATGACAAATGTGAATTTTTAAAATTTAGAGAATAAAGTAAAAGTAATCCTAAAATTTAAAGAATATAATTAAATATAATTTTCAAATCTCTGTCCTCTAATTTGCGCCCTAATTAAACACTAGGTTGACTCCGCTCATTAGATTGGAAATTTTAATTAGTCGGCCGCCACATCATTGAGCGCCAAATAGCTAGCCGGCGCTCTTTCATCATCTTTGTACATTGTAAATATATATATACATATATATATATATGGCATTTGCGAGTAATAATAAGCGATGAACAATATTTCTATTTGCATTTCATTTTAACTTTAGAAATTAATCCCATATATCTCTCTCTAGATTTCTCTGCTAAGTAAGGGTGTGTATGGGGAGACAAAATATTGGAGAGGCTATGGATGGGGTGAAGCCAGCTCTGTTAATGGTGGTGGTTCAGTTTGCATTTGCTGGAGTGAATGTGTTGTACAAACTGGCCGCTAATGACGGAATGAATTTCAAGGTCATTGTTGCTTACCGCTCTATTTTCTCCACTGCATTCATTCTTCCCCTTGCCCTTTTCATTGAAAGGTACTATAATTTAGAACTATTTATTTCTTTTTCTCTTTATTTTCTCCTTATTTTCTTCTTTTTTTAAAAATAAATTTCCCCTTTCTTCGGATATTATTTAGCAGGAGTTTATAAACGTAAAAAAAAAATGTAAAGTCTTTTTTTTTTTTTTTTTTTTTGCCAATAAAGAAACTTCATGTTTTCAGATATTCAAGGGTTTTCTTCTTCTTTTCTATTGAAAAAAATATATATTCTAAACGTTACATAGGAAAAAAACTGGAATATTAAGGAAGCCATTAATTACTCTCTTTCTACAGATAAAGGAGGTTCGCAATCCTTTGTGTTCCTGGTTCTGTATAATTTATTGAGGGGTGCGGCAAAAAAATTTCAAAAAAAGCAAAACAAAATGATGATATATCCCTATTAAAAACTCTACTCTTTTACCCATAAGCTCATCGTCATATACGTTGAGCAAAACCATTTGTCGTATTAAAAATAGAGCTCTCATACCAGACTTGGTTTTAATATATACATGCTCACTGAACTAGAAGACTAGCTCCGCCGCTGCACATACATATACTTTGTTAATAATCTGTGTAAACTGATGAAATAGCGAACCCAACAGGAAAAGCAGGCCAAAGCTGACATGGACGCTTCTTTTTCAGGCATTTCTATGTGGGTTATTCGGGTAAGTAGCAACATATAGATGATTTATTTCTTTTAGTTTAATAATATATAGTATAAAGATGATATATTAGGAAAAATAATAATAAAATACAAAATAGTTATGACTTTTTTGAATTTGTAAAGTTGTGGCAATTAGTATAAAAGCGCAATCTCTATTAATGTCATGTTTTTTACGTGAGTCTTTGCAAACTTTAAGCAAAGACTACAAGTGTAAAGCAGCGAAGAGTGGAGATGTTGACAAAATAACACCCACCCACTACCAATAGATGCAAACACGTAGCTACTTTATGTGATAAACTAATATTACGTAAACAAATAATGTATATATATAAGAGTAAAATTTGATTTTTTTTTAAATATTTTTCCTTTAGAAAAAATAAAATTTGGGTCTTTTTTTTCTTTTTTTAGGGAATAAAATTTGGGTTTTATGTCTTCGTAAAAAACAATTCCGAAAAGCTAACAATTCCGAAAAGCTTATGTCATCGATGACATATGTATGTATTTCAGTTTCAATTGCGTAGAGTGGTAATGTTTATTACGCTTTTAAAGGGAATTCAGTGACTCACTTCTTAGTTAATTTTTATTTATGATTGGATTGTTTATGAAGTTTTTGGATCCTTTTGTCAAATAAATTTACCCTCTGAATTTCCTATAGTTATGTTTTAACCAAAAAAAAGGGGCTAATTTACTTCCGAATTGGTGTAAGAAATGAATATAATCCAATAAATTGTGTATAAAACCTGAATAACCAGTATCAATGATTACTGCAGGTTATCACTGTCACAAAATTTATATCTGCAAGGCTTAATTTTAACATCGACAACATTTGCTTCGGCCATGACCAACTTGATTCCTGCTATGACATTCATTTTAGCCGTCTTATTCAAGTACACCCATATTTCCCTCACTACCTCCCACACACACACACGCACATACATGTGTATTCATTTTTTTACACATTGCTAATTTACTCAAAGATTATGATGTGTGTGTGTATACATATATATATCAGGTTAGAGAGGTTGAATTTTCAAAACTCAGGAGGGAAGGCTAAGATATTAGGATCACTACTGGGAATAGGTGGAGCCCTGATTCTAACCTTCTACAAAGGTGTAGAAATTGACATTTGGTCTACACACGTTGACCTTTTACATCGAGATCGTCAGGATGAAACTAGTAATGTGGCATCGTCGCATGCAGATTCTGGCAATCATCTCTTGGGCTGCTTATTAGCTGTCAGTAGTTCTGCATGTTTCTCCATATGGTTCATCGTTCAGGTTTTTTTTACGCTTTTTTCGTTTTGCAAATCTTAATCATGCAAATGAGATTTTTTTTTAATTACATAAAATTTCTAGATAAACGAAATAGAATCCATATTGATAATTTTTTCCAAACAAATTTCAAATTTTATGTTTTTTTACTCCAAACAATTTTTTCAACAAACATACATTTTCAAACTTTAAATTAACAATATTTCAATGTCTTTAGCAACAAAAAAAAAAACAAGATAAAGTAAAATAAACAATTCGATGTCAGATACAGGCAAATTTAAAGTCTCATGAAGAAATTATTAGAACTGTACACATCTTTGTTTTTGTTATTTCACTGAATTTTGCTGTCTTGACAGGCTAAAATGAGTGAGAAATATCCTTGCTATTACTCAACCTCAGCTCTTATGTCAATAATGGCCTCCATCCAGGCAGTAATTTTTGCCCTCTGCACGGAGAGGGACTGGAGCCAGTGGAAGCTAGGTTGGAATATTAGGCTTCTAACTGTGGTATACTCGGTAAGCCACTTTATTTGTGTCACACGTATAGACTTCATTAATATATACAAATCGAGATCTATTGTCCCAAATTTCTTGAAAAATAAAACAACAGATTTAGACTCCATGCATATACACCTGAATACGTACCTATATATAAATGTATATTCAGAAGATTAATGTACTTACTAATTGATCTGTCAACTTTTCCCAACCATAAATGGAAAATGTCAGCGTGGTGCATGTGTCCGCTGATATATGTGTGTATACATATATATTTTTACATTTAATCCTATACATAGTTTTTTCAGAACCTGTAATCTACGTGATATGAATATGAAATTTACATGTGTGATATTGATATATACGTGTTGTTTATACATCCACACCTGCGTGTACATATTCTAGTATAAAAGAAATAATCAATTTGGTAAATTCTCTTCTTTTTTTCCCCGAGTAATATGCATGCAAGTAGATGATATAAATGTATATATGTATATTAATCTAGTAATGATATTTATATTTCCTATAGGGTACTGTGGCTTCTGGACTAATGGTGATACTTATAGCGTGGTGTGTGCTCAAGAAAGGTCCAGTGTTCGTGTCTGTTTTCAACCCTCTCTTGCTGGTTCTTGTAGCAATAGCTGGGTCTCTGCTGCTCAATGAGAAGTTACACCTGGGGAGGTATATATATATATATATATATATGTGTGTATGTATGTATGTGGTAACAACACACATCTAACACACACCTACACATACATTTATCTCTACACACATATATAACATCTTTTTAAAATCTTTTTCCTTATAATGTAAGGGTTATTGGAATTTGAATTATGGACTTAATTAGAGGCTAATATATATATATATATATATATATATAACAAGAGATCTTTAATATTCAATTACATATCTTGTTTATTATTTCACCAATAAATTGTTATCGCATCCAGCTACAGAGTTACATCCAAATCAGTGGAGTCAAGCACCTCCACTCATATTCTTCAAATTTGATTTTCAATCTTGAATTCTTGTAAATTTTAATATTGTACCTCTATTTTATAAGAAAAATTATAACTGTACTCATATTCAAATTTTGAAACTTTAATTTTAACTTCTAAAATTTATGTAGAATGTAGTTATGAGCCCATTTTATTTAAAAAATTATTATGCCCATATTTAATTATTAAAATATATGATTATGTTCTTTTAGAATATATATATATATATATATATATATATCTCTCTCTCTCTCTTTGTTTTATAGCACTCCCGCTAACCATTTTCTGACTCCGCTGCTGATCACCATTCACAATGTGACAAAAATGTGATTGCATAATGACAGTGTATTAGCAGCAGTGCCGATTGTGGTGGGGTTGTATCTTGTGCTGTGGGGAAAAGGACAAGAGATGAAGAAGATAAATCAGTCATTATCACCTAATTCAGAGAGCTTTGGAAATCAACCGGAGTCGGTTCACATTGTTGTGACTTCCATTGCAGACAACACCATAACTTGGAGCAGAAGCAATAGCATTAACATGAGTGATCGTGTCACAAAAGTTACTCCTGATCATGCAATGGACAATATCGTTGTAGAAACGGAAAATGCTCAAGATAATTAATAATTCTCACACGACATTAGATATGTTTATCTTCGATTTGTTGTATGTATATAAATATATATATATATAGGTCTTATTCGCAGACTTCCCGAATTCAAACTGCATAAAAGTTTAGCCGTTCTTTTACATGTATATCTTCAAATCTCTCTCTTTCTTTCCCTCCCTCCATCCCTCCTTCTCCCTGTCCCTCTCAGAGATTCAAACTCTTCACCAAAACTCAGAGATCTGAAACTCTTCACCTTTTTGGTGAAGTTAGATATGGAATTACAGCCAAATTATACATGCAACATAGACCAAATAATCTGTTATTAAATTTAGGCATGATATGAAAGACGTCAAAATTGAATTAATAACATTTCATAATATATAATCTCATTTTAGGATAAATTACTTTGTTGGTCCTCAAACTTTTATATTTGTAACATTTTAGTCCCTGTTGTTTTTCTAAGACGAAATCAAATGACGCTAAAGTTTTAAAAATATTTTAATTTAGTTCTTCTCGTTAAGTTATGTATGAAATAGATTAAGTGAATAACACATGCATATGATATGAGGACGTTTGGTAAATTTGATAATAACATATTATTATAATATACTAAAAGATGCAAACTTTTACTGTTTTTTCTACAGTGTTATGACTGTTTTACTCTTCTTTACTAATCTTTTTTTCCTTTGCTACAATGTTATGCCGGTTTTACCCTTTCTTTTTTTTTTTTTGGTCAATTGGCAATTTTGCCCTTAAGCTTAAGTTACTTTTACAGCTTGCTACAGTATTGGGACAACTTTATCCTTCTAAAATTGTTTATGGATGATTTTGCCCTATGTAGTTGCTTTTTTTCTTTGGTACAGTATTATTCCGGTTTTACCTTTTCTTTTTTTGGTCAATTGGCAATTTTGCCCTTGGGCTTTAGTTACTTTTACAATTTGCTACAGTATTAGGACAACTTTGTCCTTCTAAATTTATTTATGGATGATTTTACCCTTTTTTTGTAGTTGCTTTTTCTGATAGCTACAATAACTGGACATTATTACCCTTTTTATGTGCATTTTCGATTTTGCCTTTTGAAGATGTGTTAAAGTACAATGTTTGTATGTATATAATCTAACTGAAATTTATTTCTTTTTTTTTTCTTTTTTTTTTTTGTAAAAAACAGTAAATAAAAAAAATTAATCTGTTTTTGATTTTATTGTTTTCTTTAATTTTTTTTTTTTTACCCTTTTGAGTTTTTTTTCCTTTTTTTTTCTATTTTGTTTTTTTTTTCTGCATTCTGAGATTTAAACTTTAAAGTTCAATTTTTTTATTCATCTTTTGTTCGTATTTTTGTTATTTTATAATTTTTTTAATGATTTTTTTTTTCCACATTTCTGATTTTCAAAATTTTTTTATTCTCTTTTTTCGATTTGTGCTTGGTTTTTTTGGCTTTGTCATTTGTTGGGTTTTGTTTTTTAGATGTTATAGTTAATTTTTTTGTTTTGCATGTATATAATCTAATTGAAATTTATTTCTTTTTTTTTTTTTTTTTGTGTGTAAAAAACAGTAAATAAAAATAATAATAGAATCTGTTTTTCTTTAATCTTTTTTTCAAGCTTGATCTTTTACTTTCTTTTTGACTCTCGATTCCCGCTATCCAAATTTACAACTCAATATCAGTTTCAAGAAAAACATAATAAAATAAGGCTTTTTCTATAGACCGACACCATTTTTTGGGCGACAAAACCCAACCACACGTGGCTTTAAATGAGGAAAAGGCAGTGGGTAAGAGATGACCTGGGAAAGCCGGTAATTGGCAATAGGGGCAACAAGTTGTTGGAAAAAGAAAGGAATAATATGAGGGTTTTAAGGACATGTTGGTAAAATCACTCTTAAAGTAGTGGGAGAGTGAAGGAAAAAGCTGCAACTTTTGGGTAGAAATGTAAATTACTGTACTGAATAATTAAAATAATTGGTTTGGAGAAAATAATTAATCTCTGGTTGGGAGTCAAAACTTAGTAACTAGAGATAGAGATGGTAAATTTGGCATAGTGGGAGGGTTAGTTTTCTGTAGTCGTTTTTTTGGCTGAGATATGGAAACGACATTACATTTTCTTGATGAGCTTGATATTAATTTCGTGCTCTAAAATGATTTGAGTGTTAAATAATTATCATTTAGTGATATAATTGTAATTTGGTAATAATAATATTGACTAGTGTTACACTCAGTGGAGGTATTTTGAATGTTTTATGACTTTAGTTTAATTTGTGTATTAAATTATGGCACACAAATGGTTGATGAAGTCCCAAAAAAAAAAAAAAAAAGGTTTTTTCAAAGATGGTTAATGACATTAAATAGCGTATTATACTGGTAGTCAACGTAGAAGTTTTAAATGGAAAATTGATATTGCCCCAAAACTAAAACTTAGAGGCATAATTAGGGGAGAAATCCTTTTCTACTATAAGCGTTATTTTACCTTATGATTTTGATTTTGATTAAAAAATAAAACTAACAATTGACTAACAAAAAGGGAGTTTCAAAGGGGAAAAAAAGAGAGAGAATAATGTACTCTGATTAAAAGAGAGAGACAAAAGAAAAAAGAAAAAAAAAAAAAAAGAAGCGAAATTTCATCTCTAATATTAATGATCTCCCAACTAGTGGAACACTTCCGCCGAAGGAACTTAACCGCTGTTTTAGCATCACCCAACAGCACAATATGACTGTAACCATAGAGTTTAGCCAACTTAATAGCCCAGAGGACAGCGCGAGCCTCACCAACCTCGACCAAGCAAGTCAACCCCAAAATATCAACAAAAATCACTCTTGCTCAACAAAAATCAACAAACTAAACTAACAAATTAATCATAAACATAACACCGAAAAGCATGAAATTACTCCTGAATTCCGTGACAACATATCATTAAATTAGATAACTCACTCTTGCTCAACAAATTAACCATGAACATAACACCGAAAAGCATGAAATTATCCATGAATTCCATGACAATAGATCATAACTCACTCTTGCTCAACAAATTAATCATGAACATAACACCGAAAAGCATGAAATTACCCCTGAATTCCGTGACAACAGATCATTAAATTAGATAACTCACTCGTGCTCAACAAATTAACCATGAACATAACACCGAAAAGCATGAAATTATCTCTGAATTTCGTGACAACAGATCATTAAATTAGATAACTCACTCTTACTCAACAAATTAACCATGAACATAACACCAAAAAGCATGAAATTATCCCTGAATTCCGTGAAAACAGATCAATAAATTAAATAACTCACTCTTGCTCAACAAATTAACCATAAACACAACACCGAAAAGCATGAAATTACCCCTGAATTCCGTGAAAACAGATCATTAAATTAGATAACTCACTCTTACTCAACGCCCAGCTTGAGCGATGAAATGTGTTGGAGGCTTGGAGGGAGAAGGAGGCTGAGATCTGACTTTTTCCTTTCGGCCTCTCTCCTCCTCCTCTGTTTGTTTGTTTTTTTTTTTTTTTTTTTGGCTGAATATCGGGAACCGGAATAGCCGGTTACCATTTTGCTTCACCAGTTTTTGCCCCCTCAATGCCCTTGCTCACTCTCTGCCGTCCAATTACTTTCTCCCATTAATTTATTCCAAAACAATTAAATGAAAGGCTCAGATTAAGTGGCGGATATGACCGCCGTTTATCAACTGGGGGACGATAGCCAAGCCCATGAAATAATTAAAGTCAAATCAAAATTGGCAGCTGAGTGCATTATGATTATGGCATATTAGTTGTCCCCACTTCCCATGTGGAGAAGGAGAACTCGCACCGAAAATGGCATTTCCGTAGAACCAGTTCAAAAACTGGGGCATACTGACACCAGATCGTCTATAAAACAAAACCAAACATTAGAATCCACTGCCGACAAACCAAAAAAAAAAAAAGAAAAAAAAAAAAAGGCAAAGACGTGCTCCAAAGAAGGGGAAAAAAAAAAAAAAAAAAAAAGGAAATAAAGTGAGAAAGAAAAATGATGATGAAAACAGCCATTGCCGTTTTGATCATTTTCTTGGCACTTTCCTACTCAGAAATCGTCACCGCCGACTCCGCCGACTGCTACGACGCTTGCTCCACTGCCTGCGTTCAACGGAACTGTGAGTTCTCTTACCATCTCCAACAAAATCCTAAAAATTCAGTTCTAAGAACAAGGTTTTATATAGTTTTATATGGCGCAAAATTTTTTTTTAATGCGATTATGATTAGAGATGGCAATGGGGTGGGGTGGGTGCGGGTATGCCTCCCCATCCCCATATCCCCTCCTTTTTTATCCTACATATTCATCTTTATATTCGTCTAATTTAATACGGGTGCAAGGACGGATAATATCCACTAGAATATTATATCCATGACTTATTTATTTACCCATCATGAATTATTAAAAAAAATAAAATGATTTATATTAAAGTTTTCATAAATAAATTTTAATAACATAATTATAATTAAAAATAAAATTAAAATATTGAAAATAAATCCAAACTTTGAAAATCTGTAAAACTAAATTCATAAAGTAAATTAAAATATTAAAATACTAACTTCATTATTTTTTTTTATTATAAGGAAACATATACCGGATATTATCATCCCTATTTATGACTTTTCTTGTTATTAAAGAGAATAAAATTCTTTATTTTTGACTCGCTGAGCTAACACCAACTAGACTTAGTGAGAAATTAAAGGGAATATTATTTTTGGTTTCATAATCCAAATTGGGTATCATTACTCATTTCCAGTTTTAAAGATATTTCGTCTGATTATCTAACTAAATTTTGGCATAACTTTTGTTTGGATTTGTGAGAATAGAAGGCTTATAGATCTGAAAAGAGATTAAAAACGAAAGATTCTCGATTAATCCTTCTTATATTTATTTTATTTTATTTATTTATTTATTTTGGGTTGAATGTTATGCAGCAAGACTTATGTTACGCTGTGATCGGAAGTGCCAGATCCGATGTGGGCCAGGTAATCCCCAAACGTTGGGCCAGTCATTTGTTGCTTTTTATCTTCAAATCTGAAGCTAAAGGAAGTTATCCAACTTTCACTCTATTTTAGATAAGTCTTTTTATTACTTTTGAAAAATGCTTAGGTATTACCATGCTGTATAATAATTTTTCTCTTAAAAAAAATGGTATTATATAATCCTTTTTTCTTCACTATCTTATAATAGCACATATATTTACAAAAAAAAATGGGTATTATAATGTTATTATTTTGCCCTATCTTATAACAAATATAGTATCGATATATATAATTGTATTGGAGATTATCTTACTTACTCCTTATATGGCACACTGTAGTAAGTTGAAAATTTTACATTTAAATTGAAGATATAAAATCAATGGGTCTTTGAGAGAGAGAAAAATAAATATAATACGGATTTTGAAAAAAAAATGAAAAAATGAAAATTTAAACTTGAAATATATTTTAATTCTTTTTGGATTTAAAAAGTGTGCTAAACACATCTTAGCATGTGTTTGGGGACACTACTGAGTACAAAAATTTTGATTTGAGTTAAGTTGAAGTTTAGTTGTGTGTTTGGCTTGTTAGTGTTAAAAAATATAAAAACTTAAAATGTATTCAGAAAAAAAAAATATTAATATAGATCTCATTTCGTTTGTCTCGAAATCATATGTAATTTAAAAAAATATATATCTCATTTGAACTTGTGTATGTAAAGTTATGGACATATAAAATTTATGTTTTTAAGTTATAATTGAAACTGGTTAATACTGAAACTAGTTGACTTTCTTTTTATTGATTTGAGTTTTTTTTTTAGTGAGTCAAACACACACTTAATCACACAATTGAATAATTGTAATTCCAACGATACACTTTGATGGTAGTTAAAATTGTGACTAGTCGTATGGTAGAACGTAACATATTGTAGACTAGTATCAGTGGTAGCCTGTCATGCTACTAATATTACCATATCGTGTTACTTTTAGTAGCCTACTTTTCTACTAATGGTATATTGTTCTATAACCTATGGTGGCCTGTTATATTACGAATATCATAACAATTTGCATTTGGGGGCTCACATGCAATATAACATTTACATGAATGACCACCCATGACCGAGTGGGGGATTTTGCTTATAATGAACTCTTTTTTTAAAATTTTTTATTTTATCTTAAAAGTTTTCTATTTTACTAATTTTGCAACAATTAAAAATTAATTATCCCTTCATAGATCATTTAAAAACTTTATCATTTTGTGTACACCCTTACTAAAAATATATTGGTTCCGCCGTTGATGGTAGTTAAAGCCGATGCCAAGAAACATGTAGTGCTTACCACTACCAGTGTGATGTTGAGCGTTTATTCAAAGTGAAGCTTGATGTTTGTGCTATGTGCTCTGTTTTGATGTAGATTCTGAAGTAAATCAGCATGGTTATGAAGTCATAAAAGACTAGGAAAAGACAAGTGGATGTATGATCATATATGTTCTGTTCGATGTTCCAACAATCAATGCCGATGAAGACGAAACTCCAAAAGTATCGAAATATGACATACATTATCAAGTAGTCTTCATAAAAAATATATATATATATATCTATATATATATATATATATGCGCCCTTTTATCTATATTTGGTACGGATAGTATGCGTTTGTTCCACGTTTGTTGTTGGTATGCTGGTAGTTAGTTTTGATTATGTGGTAAACTGAATAATCTGAGTGAAATAAATAACACATTTCCTATTAATAATTAAGAAGAGCCCTGGTATAAACCTATAATCTTCAGCCCATATAGTGAACAGTAACCTCGCAACCAGAGTAAGCCCTTGGAAGCCCTTCTGGCTATGACGGGCATGAAATGGTTTATTGAGATTATCGTGCACTATTCAAGCAATGCCTTGCATATTTATACTAGTTAAAGCAACTCTTCAAGGATCATTTTTCTTTTGGATCCTCATTTATAACTTCTTCTTATCTATTTTTGATTAGAGATGTCAAACAGGCCATATTTATTTTAAGCTCATTAGTGCTTCGTATCATGCTCGTGCTGGCATAGTTTAATAAACGTGCCGTGCTCATAAAAAAATTTATAATATTAAGCCCGGACCATGGCTTATTATAAATATGCCGTGCTCTTAACGCGTCCAACAACAAAAAATTTAAATAAATAAAAAAAGTAAGTTTTCAATACTACAAGAAAAATTGATTTCTAACAAAAACAAAGCATACTATTAAAAATAAACTACCATATTGAAACCCTTATCAAGTAAAAATTCAAAATAGATGAAATATTCAAAATAAAATAAAAAACACCATAAGTCTTATATGAAAATTATTTAAAATATCATAAAAAAAGAATAATATTGTCCCGCGTGCCATTTTCGTACCCCTTATCGTGCCTGTACCCGTGCTCATCCCCGTGCCCTTAGCATGCTTCGTGCTTAAAAATCGTGTCAAGCATGGCCCATTTATGTAAACATGTCGGGTTGGGCCCTAAAATAATCGTTCCATGACCACTTTTTAGCGTGCTGTATTCATGTCGACCCATTAAGCCAGGCCTATTTTGATATCCTCAAGAGAGTGATTTAGAGAGAGAACATATTTATGAAAGTGTAATTGGCCCAAATAGTCCCTCAATTCTTTAAAATATGACAGTTTATTCTCTATTTTATTATTATTATTATTATTATTTTGTCGAGAAGACCCTAAACTCTTAAAATGTAAGTCATTATAATCATTTTTGTCAGGGTCCACAGAAGACGCTAAAAGATTGGCTTGCACGCTTCAACGTAGAGGCGGCTGCAACGGAGGAGATCTCAGATAATGAGGCACTGATGGGTGCCCTAAGCAGTATGAGGCATGACACACCCTTCCGCGAGGACTTGAATCAGAAGTTGCCGAGAACATATCAAGAGTTCTTGGAGAGAGCTCAAGGACTTATCAATGCTGAAAAGGTGACAAGCCTTGCTCTTAAAAGCAAACTAGTAGTTCCCAATAATGTGATCTACGTCGACTAAAATGGAAAAGATGAGATGAGAGAACCAAGGAACTCGGAGAGCACTCAATATACAGACAGTTGAAAGTTATGATGGAACGGTCTACGCAAACTCATAGTAGAGCCCTTTTTGGGCATTCTCTCGTTGGAGAGCCCAAACTTTACGACGTCGCGATAGAGCCCATATGCTCTTACGGGAGAGCCCGAACTTGAAAATTTGCTGAAAAATAAATTTTTCTTTAGGATAAGCTCTCCTGGTAGAGCCCAAACTTTATGCCATTGCGGTAGAGCCCATGTGCTCTCACGAGAGACCCTAAACTTGAGAAATTTCTGAAATGAAATTTTCTTTAGGGTGGTCTCGCTGTCGAGCCCATACTTGATGAATCACTTGAAAAGAAATTGTCTCTAAAGTAAGGAATACTCTCACAGTGAGAAAATTTTTGATATATAATGTTCTTCAAAGTTGCTCTTGCTCTCGCGGTTGAGTCCATACTTGATTGCTTTCATAAGAAACTCTCTACAAGTTATGCTCTCGCTGGCAAAGCTAAAATGTACTCACTACGGAGAGCCCAATCTTTTAAGTCCCCTAAAAATATTAATGCCCTGGAAGGAGAGCCTACCTAATTCAAAGTTAAGCTCGAATCGGAGAGCCCATACTTGAGAAATTAGAAAATAAAATTTTTCTAAATATGAAAAACTTTCCTAAGAAATGACCCAGACATTGAGAGCTGAAAAAGCTCTCAGCTTATATTCCTAAAATGGGTTAAAAACCCAAAAGTCCTGTTAGGAAAGAATCCCCAATACGATGAGAGCTTTTTGATAAACGTATATTAGATGGGTCAGAAATCCAAAGATCCCATACTGAGGCCGAGAAAACCACTTAAAAAGGTACATTTATTTTTTTTTTATTAAATTTATTTTTATGTGATCAAGTTTTGAAGGGAAGACAACGTGAACAAGCCCAATAAATGCCAAAACCAGGGGGGGGGGGGGTGTTGTGGGGTGGGCATTAATGACATTATGACTGGCAGAGGTGACGTGATGGTTGTCTCAACCGATGTGACTATTACACTTCTTAAGCCATTGCCTCAGTTCACACACTCACTACGATGGTTCAGAGGCAAAACCTCGTTTCTCTCAATCATCATGACGGTTCAGAACACCCTTCACCCCCAAAACATTAGTCCACCCCTTACACATAATCAACCCAACGTGGAGAACATCATGAACTCCTTTACATGGAGTGCTTGAAACGTCTTCATGCCATAGACAAAGACATTCCAAGCTGGCGGGCTATTGTTATACCTAGTTGAGGAGATTTTCTCCTCTACTATGAGAGTTGGATAGGCTTAAGATGTCCTCAACTACAAGAGGTAATCGGATATGTCCTCCATGAGAGGTAATTCGATATGTCCTTTATCACGAGAAGTTATCAAATGAGTTCCATACATAAAAGATAATAGGATAGGTATTTCTTTTCAGTTCTATTGGACAACGTAACTTTCGAAATCTCAAAGAAGAGTCACGATTCCACTATCCCAGGAGATGCGGTTGCATAACCATTAAATAGCGGTTGAGAACTCGGAACGTGCTAAAGCCTGAAGACACGTGTCATAACAAAAAATGTGTTAGCGTAGGGATCAGGGATATAACGACTTTATCTAAGGGAAGAAGGGATATGGAATGTAGACTAGTCTCAATAGAAGACAAATCTCTATGAAGTAGAGAAAAGACTTGTACTTTTTTGGAAAATAATGAAAAACACCCCACCAGACACAGAAAGACTATAACCTTTATTGAGGCGAACCTCTATAAATCTCTCTGTGTTTATCTTTCTATGATTTAACTCGCAGGGGAAACAACTTTGAGTGCTACGTGAAGAGGATAAATCGAGTTACAGATTTTCATTGTCAACAATTCGCAATTCTCCATGCCGACGGAGATCTTCCAATGGAGGCCGTGCGTGAGACCGGTGCCGAGCATGTCATATTGCAATCTGGCAGAATCACGATCTCTCACTCTCTCTCTTTCGCTCTCTCTCCCTCCCTCCGCGACACCCGTCAACTGAAGCTCGCCAGATAGTCGACGGCATAAGTTCAAATACGAGTGAAGTCCGCCGAAACGAGTTGAATTATTGTCACGAGGGTAGATCTTTTCCATCCCACGAGGTTTTGTTCTCTCTCCCTGACAGTTCTGGATGGTGGGATTCACTGGAGAGGTTCGTGGCTTTGGAGTCGGAGACCAAATCAGATTAGTAGATCTGATGTTAATTTTTCGATATGATTTGTCCACTGGATCTTGTTTGTGGAAATATTTGTTTCCTCTGGATTTGATTCTTATGTTTTTACTTCAAACATAAGCAAATTGACGTTATTTGTGTCAGTATAAGGGTTTTTTTTTTTTTTAATTTGTGTATAATTTTTTTAGAACTTTTTGTTGTAATTTTTGGCAATCTGATTTTTTTTTTGAATAACGATTCTGATAATTAATCTAGTGGATTACATTCGTTAATCTGCCAGATTACTCTAATGCTCTAATAAATTACCAAAAGTAATCTGAAAGAATACTTTCCGGCGATTGACATCGGATATGGCCGGCATTTTTTTTTTGTTGAAAATGGAAACTATATTACAGCAATTAATACGGTGCAATACAAAAGATAATTAGTAGATAAAATAACAAATTAATCTACAACAACGGTGACCATTTTGTATTTTAAATAAAAAGTAATATGATAGATTAGTAATCTATCATCTCTCTCTAGTGATTGGAGTTCAACGTTGGCAACCAGTGATCACCAGTGATCCATATTGATTTTGGCAACATAATAGTTTATCGATGATAATTTTGGAAACATATTATGTTGACATCTGACTTATCTTCGGAGAGGATAAAAAACTTGAAGTCATTAAAAGAGAGAGAGAGAGAAGAGAGAGAGAGAAAAAAGAACAATAATACAAAGGTGTCCATTTATAAAGGAAGAAGGGACTACACATGATAAACAAAAGTCCATGGACTATATACGATATAAACGTTTAAGAATTAGGAATAAAATCAAAGTTTAAGGACCAACACTAAAATCATTTTTACACCCAGAGGGGCGGATAGGTTGGTAAAGGAATAAGTATCTTTGCTAGGCTTCTCCTTTTCATTCACGTGAGTTTGATTCTCATTGCCTTTCCTTAGGTCTCGCTACAGTTTCGGCTGTTGAAATATGGTTTGGTGATGGCAAGGTAGGCCCTGAATGGCCAACTAAGATAAAATAAACTAATATAAAGAACATTTTTTTCTGCTATATCTAGGAAAAGGGGTTCTTGCCTATGGGGATGAAAAACCTGAAAATGATGGATTTACCCCTATATTCTTTATTCACAAAAAATATATATAATTTTTTTATTATTTTTATCTATATCCTAAAGTTTAAGATCACTTTTACTTTACCTTTAAAACTTTAAAAACTCTCGTTTTATCTCTTGAATTTTAAATTCAATTATACTTTTATTTCTTATCATGATTTCAGTTAAAAATACTTTCAAAAAAGCATACGAAAAAATATGAGAATTAGCATACATTTGGTGTATGGATTGAAACTGAATTTTTTAAGTTGGAATTGAATTGAATTGATTGTGCGTTTGGTGAGGTGTTTAAATAATCGAAACTAAAAACTTGAAATGATTTAAGAAAAAAATATCACTATAGAGCTTGTCTTTTTCGTTTCGAAATTATATGCAATTTTTAAGAAAAATTCATCTCATTTGGACTAGTATATGTAAAGTTATGGACTTTTGAGTTTGAGTTACAAAAACTGTGAACAGTAAAAATGAGTTTAACTTTTCAGAAAAAGACAAAAATGAATTGAATCTTTTTGGTTTGGATTGAATTGGATGTTAGGTGCAAACACATTGTTAGTCTTATTAAATCGACTTTCTTGAGATTTATGCTAAAAATAAATTTTAAAAAAATCACATCATTACACTTAACTCATTTTTTCAGTATGTTTAATTGAAATTCTTGTAAAAAGGATAAAATGAGATTAAATTTAAAATTTAAAAGATAAAATAAGAGTTTTTAACTAGAAGTACATACGAGAAAAAAAAAATTTTTCTTTTTTTTTATTGACACCTTCTGTCTACTTTCCCTACCCCTTTCTTAAATTATCCACCTATTAAAATTTAAACTTCCATTACTACTTATCACACCTCTCTTATTATTTAAAAAAAAAAAAAACCCTACAATTTAATTATACTCTTTATCCTTTTTATATTAACCAATCAATAAATAACCCCTTATTTTTAAACATTTTTTTTATCATTTAAGTTTTTATTTGTTTTATCTAAAAATTTAGTGTATTCCCAACAAATTAATCATCTTGCTTTTGATACATGGAATAACAAATTGAATCATCAAAATATTATGATATATCTTGTAATTTTATCTTTTCCAGTACAACTACTTTTTGTAACAACTATTTTCACAAGAAAATTATGAACCATAACTTACAATACATATATATAACAACGATTTTATTATATATAAAGATAAATAATCTAACGACTTTATCTATATACATATAAGGATATATGTCTACAGCGTTCAAAACAACAAACTTCATAAGAATAAATAATAATAATAATAATTAATTTCTTTATAAAAAAAGTCAAAAAAATAAGAAAAACAAAAAATGATAGACAATGATCGCTAAAGATTATTTGTTGGATGGTCGGTGAAAAAGAATTAAAAATATAATTAAATTATAGTGATTACTATAGAATAATTCGAGGGGGATAATAAATAGTAATAGATATTAAGGGAGTGGGAAAATAAATCGAGCAGAGTTAACAGAGCGTCCTTAATTTTTATTTAGGGTCAGTTTAACACCGTAATTTTCGGTCGTGGATTTAGGGTCTCCAAAGTGAGGGGCTCGTGTCCTTCGCCGGGTTTCAAGACCTATTGTTTTCCTATTGATTCCTTTTCCTTCCCACATGTCTCTGCTTTTTCTCTCCACAACATTCTTCACGACAATCTGACCATGTAAGTCGTTTTGTTTCAGATTCCTGTTTCCCTTGGTTTCTGTCATTTTCTCTCGAGTTTTGTGTTTTTCTTTTTGTACTTTCTGTGTTATTTCGGGATTTTAAGATCTGGGTCTTGCACAATATAGCTAGATTTCTTCTTTTATTTATTTATTTATTTTCTTATGATGATCTGAATGGAATTTTTGTTAATGTGAATTGTGAGTCATTAAAATTTCTGGGGATTTGGATTTTGCAGTGATAAATTCTGAAGGAATTGGAGGTGGGTTTCGAAGATCTTGAAAATGTTTGGTTTCTGGGTGGAGGATTCAGCTGAATAACAAATTGGTTTTACTGATTTTCTTTATAGTTGTAATTGAATAAGTTAAAAGGGTTTTGATTTTTGGATCCTTGCAACAATGCCCTCGACGGAGAATTCAGGTTCTTCTTCACCTTTGGCCTCATTGGGTCGTTCAATTTGGAGTTTTAGGCGAGAACAGGTTCATTCCATGGAAGGTAATCACGATGCTACTGCCCTCGAATTGGAGCTTGAATCCTTCCAACAGAGAGTGACAGATCGTTTACAGGATCTTTCAAGTGCTAGCAATGATGAATTGCTCTCAATCCCATGGATTGGAAAGCTTCTGGATTTGTTTCTCTCCTCTTTAGAGGAATTCAGAGTTCTTCTGTTGAAGAACAAAGGAGAGATCTCTAAACCGCCCTTGGACCGCTTGGTCGATGATTTTTTCGAAAGGAGTGTGAAAGCACTCGATATTTGCAACGCTACTCGTGATGGAATTGAGAAGATTAGGATGTGGCAGAAGCATTTGGAGATTGTCTTGTGCGCCTTGGACTCCCACAAGAGGGCATTGAGTGAGGGCCAATTTCGCCGAGCAAGAAAGGCTCTGATGGATTTGGCACTCACAATGCTTGACGAAAGAGACTCCTCCGGTTCGGTGTTTTCTCATCGGAACCGGTCTTTCGGGCGTCACAACATAAAGAAGGATACTCATCAGCAATCTTCAGGGCATTCTCGCTCTCTTTCATGGAGCGTGTCGAATTCTTGGTCAGCTGCAAAACAACTCCAGTCCATTGCAAGCAACTTGGTGCCACCCCGAGGGAATGAGATCGTGGCCACAAATGGGCTTGCAGTGACAGTTTTCACAATGAGTTTTGTTCTCATGTTTGTTCTGTGGGCTCTTGTTGCCGCAATCCCATGTCAGGATCGCAGCCTTAATGTCCATTTTTCAGTTCCACGGAACTTCTCCTGGGGAATGCCGTTGATGTCGCTTCAGAATAGGATTTTGGAGGATTCCAAGAAGCGCGAGCATAGGAACTCCAATGGCTTGCTGAGGGAAATTTATCAGGTGGAGAGGGGCACACGTCACATGACGGATATAGTCGATTCAGTTCAGTTTCCCTTGACGGAGGAGCAGAAGATGGAGGTTGAACAAAGGGTACAGGAGATAGCTCTGGTTTGTGAGACTTTTCGGAGCGGATTAGATCCGTTGAAGCACCAAGTAAGAGAAGTGTTTCACAGGATTATGGCTTGTCGAACCGATGGTCTCGATATCTTGAATAGGGGAAATGTTTTGGAATGATTCCAATCAATGGATATTTCTATTCAGTTGAGCTTCAAATGTACAAATTCGCGAATATGTTTACTGTTAATTGCATTTTGAGTTTAATTATCACGAGATGGGCTGTTAGCAAGAAAATGAAAGTTTACTTGTAATGTATCTCTATATTATACGTTCTATATAAAATATAGTGTTTCAATTTGATCTTTTTGTTTTGAAGGGTACTAATCCTATGCCAGGAGCTGAGTATTTTAGTTTTTTCTTTGCATTTCAGTATCTAATTTCGGTGTACTTCCTATGGTGAACAGGGAGATAGAGAGGAAGCCAATGATTTGGCAAATTTATTCTCGCAATCTTTAGATGGGAGAAATGTCAAAGATTCAATTATATTATTGATCAGGATTTTGACTGGTATTGTGTTTTCAGGTATAATGTAGTGGTAATTTCACATTCAAATTCATCGTGAGATGTACAGGTCGAATTGTCTTTACCCCTTTTAAGTTCAAAATAAAAATAACTATAATTTTGACTGGTGTTGCTCTATGTCTTGTTGTATTTTGAGAGAAAAAATGGTTAAGGTACAAAGATGACATCGTGCGGAAGCAAAGATGGCAAGAGGGACCTCTACTTTTTGTAGCCAGACGATACAATTCCTTTAAATGTAGATCCATTCTCGCAAGAACATGTGCCGTCTAATTCAATGTTGGGTGGATATATCATTATTGGCAGGAAAGAACTTGAAGAGAGAGAGAGAGAATTGCTAAGGAGAAGCAGTGATACTCAACATCATGTCGTGGAGTACAAAATGTCAAGTTGTCACGATTGTCAAACCTCATTTCGTATACAAATTTGTATGTGTCCAATACCTTTACCATATCAAGGTAGTGTGAATTATATCATTAGTATCAGTATGTCCCCGAATTTTAAAACGTATAAGTTGTGTCCTCTAAATTATAATGTATCTCTAGATTTACCCCCCTGACTAGTGTGTTTTTTTTTTATACGGAATTGTTGAGTTATCGCTTGGTTTAAAGTTATGTATAATATTTAGAGGCTAATGAATGTCCTTTCTCAAAAATATATTAATTAACCATCAAATCTTAGATATATTCTCTCATTAGAGTAATTACTTAGAAGCAAGAAAAGATGACAAAAAAATAGAGAACAAATGGTAATTCAATTCAATTAGTTAAGATTTTAAAGAAATTGATTAATTTGTGATTTTTATGCTACTTCAAACAAAAACAAAACAAACAAAACAAAACAAACAAACAAACACGTTTCAAAATATTGGGGTGAATTTAGAGATATATAATAATTCAGGGAAACGATGATACATTTCAAAACTCAAGAAATATACGGAAATTAGCGACATAATGAGTAAAATTTATACAAAATATAATGAAAAACTCGCCCATATTACATTCTCATGGAAATCTTATGACCATTATTTAGATCATCAATTGTACTCAAATATTCATTTAAACTGAATATTTGGATTCAAATATAAAAAAAAATGTGAATATAAATAAGGGCAATTTCACAACGGGGTAAGGTTTTTAACCCATTGATGGAGAAACTTTTCAAGCATTATTTGATGATTTTGATAACAAAATTTAGTATGCACTCAATTACATGTGATTAGAAGGCAATCACTAACCCCAAAAAAAAAATTAATAATAATAATAACAAGGAAAATGAGGGGAAGAAGGGAAAAAAAAAAAAAAAAAACCCTTCTTCCAGATTCCACCGGTCCGGAGAAGGAAGCGAGGAGCGTCGTAGGTGGCGAGGGTTGGCGGTGTAGGAGGAGCGACGGATCCAACCCAACGGCGCGACCTAAACCATCCACAGGTTGTGATTCAACCCATCGGCACGATGTTCGAAGTGATCGCGACCCACTTCAAGTTGCCGGTGAAACCCCCTCCGGCCGGAGTCGCGACGCTCGCAACCCACCAACGAGACAATATCAGCTGTACTTTTTTCTTTTTTTTTTTTTTAATAGAATAGCGGCAAACAAAGGCCCATAACGACAGAGTAACCCAACCACACAAGACCCAGATAACACAACATGAAATACAAACAAATGATCTGTAATTAATGTACGGGTCTACTGTTACTAGAATTATTAAAAAGTTCAAACCAAATTAGAACAAAGGGGACCCATCAATAAACTGTAATAACAAAAACAAAATCATCAAACTTCAATGTCTACCAAAGAACAACTCTTGACAACCGGTGAGGAAAAACCCAAACTTGCGTGGCACCCCAATGAGCTTGACGACGAACAACCAGATCTGCTGTAACCCGGCCGTCTACTCAGTCGTGAATCCAGATTTGCCGCCACAGCGCCGTCCCTGTCGCACCACCACAGCCGTGAGTGAGAGCTTCACGAAGTTGTTTAACGATGTCCCAAGTCGACACGAATCCAACTTCCCCTTCCCACGGCGGCGAAAGCTCCTCCGGTTTCGATGACGAATCTCCAGAATGGCATTTTTTCTAATTTGTTATTATTTTTTAGGTAAAATTATTAATATATATTGAATCGTATATGGTAGGCCTTGTTTTCTTTTGGTATTCCTTGGTTCCTACTTACCGTTCAATTTTAATGAAAAGGTGGACAAACAATACACTCCATCGGTGGGGAAAAAGTACATCCCCATAGAAATGCCCTACAAATAAAAAATAAAGCTGCAGTAAAGCTCATTTTATACGCCTTATTAATAGAACTCATTTTTAAACTGTTAAGATGTAATTGAACGGTTAAGATATTATTTATGTATCATAATTATCATACATCTTACCTCATATTAGTATAGATTAATAAATAAAAATTAACAAAAAAAAAAAAAATCACCCCTTCCATTCCCCGACGTCGACAACTATCCCGCCGACACCAGCGACGGCCCCCTGACCAGATCTGCCCCCCCCCCCCCGACGCCAACGAGGCCAGGCGCCCCCCAACGCCAACGCCCCCACCCCCAACATCGACAAGACAACCCCTCCCCTGCGCTCGAGCCCCCCCCACACTCAAGCCCCCCCTCCCCCAGCGCTCGAGAGCCCCCCACCCCCGATGCCGACCAAACCCCCCCTTCCCCCTCACTTGAGCCCCCCCCCCCCCCCCCCCCCCCCCCATCCCCTGACACAGACCAGACACCCCTTCCCCGCCACCCCCGAGGCCGACCAGACCCCCTTTCTCCTGCGCTCGAGCCCCCCCACCCCAACCCCCCGATGCCGACCAGACACCCCCTGCACCCACGCTCGACCCCCCACCCTTGACGTCGACCAGACCCCCCTCCCCCCCACCCCGGACGCCGACCAGACTCCCCTTCCCCCCCACCCCCGACGCCGACCAGACTCCCCCTTTCGGCACTCGAGCCCCCCAATCCCGACCTCGGAAATTTTTAATTTTTAATTTATTTTATAATTTCTTAATCAAATACTACTGTAAAGTAAAAGTGTTTAATAATTACCGTATACAAGCAACATCTCAGCCGTTCGATTACATCTGAACGATTTAAAATTGAGCTATATCGATAGGATATATAAATAGGACTTTACCGTAGTTTTACCCACAAATAAATATGTGTTTGCATAATTTTGTTATGCGTAATTGGCCTAAATAGTCTCCAAACTTTTTCAAAGGTGACGGTTTGATTCCTGTTTTTCTTTTTTTTTTTTTACCGAGATGATCATAAACTCTTATTTTTTGGTCGTTATGGTCCTTTCCATCCAAATCCGTTAACTTGTGAGGTTATTTTAGTAATCTGACAGTAATTAATTTAACAAAAATTTAAAAAAAATCATTAAAAAACAGAAACAAAAAATCCTCTTTCTTTCTCTCCCTCTCTCTCTTCTTTTCTCAAAACCCAGATCGCGAGGGGGGGGGGGGGGGGGAGGGGGGGGGAACCAGATCGGAAGGAGAGAAGGGCAGGGGACATCGGCATCGCGTTAGGGTGGGGTGGGCATTGGTGTCATAGTGGAGGGAAGGGTGGCCCAAAAACCCAGATCGCGAATTGGGGGTGGGGGGGGTGGCGAACGGAGGCGGAAGGGGGGGACCCAATCGTGGGCTGGGGGGAAAACGGCAGCTTGAAGGGGGGAACCTAGTCGTGGGGTGGGGGGCAAAAGGCGACAAGAGGGGGGCAGGGGTTGGGGGTGAACGGCAGCGGGAATGGGGGGACGAAATCGAGAAAGGGAGTAGGGGAGGGCAACCCAGTCAAGGTTGGGGGCGGGGGGGGGGGGGGGGGGGGGTGGTGGCAAACCGAGGAAGAGAGAAAGGGAGGGAAGGGGGGGGGGGTGTTGGGCGAAACAGAGAAAGAAGGGAGGGGAGGGTATTTTAGTCATTTTAGTGTAAAAATTAATCATTTCAGTAAGATTCCGTTAAAATTTTAACGGATTTGGACGGAAAAGACCATAATAGCCAAAAAATAAGATTTTAGAATCATCTCAAAAAAAAAAAAAAAAAAAAGAACAAGGACTACACCGTCACCTTTAAAAGAGTTCAGTGACTATTTAGGTCAATTGCTCTTTTGTTATCAAATGCAACATTTAAAAATGTAAAGTAAAAAAGAAAAATGTGTGTAGGATTCTAAAAAAGTGGAAGCTTAGATTTAGACTCGAATTTAATTGTGAGGTAATAATGAAATATTCTAATGAATTTGCTTCAATGATTGACCAACCAAACACATAATACATTTGAATATAATAATAGTTATTATAATAATTCATCTAAACAGACATTAGGCATTTTAATTTGTAAAAACCCGTCAAAAGCATTCAAACTCACAAGAATGTAAGCAAATTTCTCCACCAAAAAAGGCCATTTGGCATGTTTGCCTAGCTGTATTATTACATATTTTCAAATATTAGTTGATAAGCTCACGTTCCGTGCGTGAAAAATAAACAAATCAATTGATGTATAATATTTTAAATATTTATTAATAAAAGAACGACAACTCACATCATATATCGATAGTCAAAAAGTTAGAATTAAAATTTGGTATCCTTATCATTTTTGATATAATAATCAGCATTTGTATATTTTAAAGCCATTTGAATATGATAATTAATTTTTTTCTACAAAATTTTGTTTAATTTACCTAATAATATACTAGTAGCTGAAAAATTATTATTCCTTCTTCCCATCAATACTCCAAGAATCGCTAAAAATCTTGAAAACATTAACCATCCTTTCCTTTAGACTACCTATTTTTCATGACAAAGATGGCATTTTCTATAAAGCTTTACATGTAATCACTATCAATGAGGGAATTAAAAATAATAATAAAAAACTAATTTTGCAATATTAATAAGAGCAGAGTTGAAATAAAAGGTAAAAGAAATGCTAAAATAATTATACTTTATTTGTATAACAAGTTAAAAATCGTGTGCAAATAAGAGAAGACAGAGTGATTAAACAAGTAATCCTTACATGATAACTAAGAAAAAGGTAAATAACATGCCAAACTCGCCAAGCACTATTGACTTCATATGTAGTAAAGTTAAAATATAAAATCAGTAAACTTTCATCACTCTTCCCTACCATTAGCAATGCTCAATCCTTTCTATGAATAAATAACGAATAAAACACAAGAAATCCTACACTAACCAAATCCAGCATGATGCATAGGGTGTATATAAGCTCGGGATACGGGATAGTAATCATCAATTTTCCCTCGAGTTTTTCGTGACATTCCCTGCAGTCCTTTTTTATTTACAGATAAACTGCCCAAGGGTTAACAATCCTCAAATCATGCTTCTCCCAGTTTTTTTCGCCCTTTATTTTTCCGTTTTTACTTGACACCATAGGATTACCATCTTGCTCCATCCGATTTTATTGTATATCTTCTATTGCACCATTATTCTTCCTGATAAGCACAGATACAATGAATGCCTACCACTTAGCAGAAAAAACTCTCCGAAGAACCCCTGGTGTTCTCGCTATTGTTCTTGTCTTTTCCACATTTAGTGCAACGTTCTCCACGATTTCCTTTTCCCCCTTTTCTTTCTTTTCCATTTTTTCCACGACTGGAACCAGTTTTTCCATGAGCTGCAGTTGAAATTTAACCCCAAAAAATCAGGGGAAAAAAAGACAGAAGATAAGATGATGTTTTTCTGCAATGAAGTAATATTTTATCTTTTTCATGGTACAGAGGAAATAGTGTAACTTTGTCAATGTAATTGAAAACGCGTTCTAGTGTTTGTCTGCACAATCTTATTAACTATATAGTAACTTTTTTCTAAGAAAAACAATATGAATGCAGCAATGCACAAAGTTAACTCAGACTCGTATAGATTCAAATCAAAGCAGTTCTTCATGCAATCATTCGGTCAAACACACACTCACGACAGATCAAGGTACAAATCGGCGGCTAGCAAGTGTTATAGAAAATCATTCAAACAATCAAAATAAAGAGAAAAGATGAACCTGCAAATTTACCAGTTAATTTGAACCCTATATGGAATAGTAAGGGCCCGTTGGAAACAATGGTTGGAGTTGGAATTTTGTAGTTGGTTTGAAATTTGAAAAATGAGCTTGGTTGAAGTGTGAATTGGGAATGAACTATGATATAGGAAATAGCATAAAATTTTGAAATGTGTTAGGAACCTAGTGGTAGCAGCTAAATATTGGTGTTAGTAGTTGAGTATCAGGCTATGTTTGGTAGGAGGGAGAGAAAAGTGGTAGGAGGGAGTAGTAGATCACCTAGGTGAGGGAGATGGGGAAGGAGAGAGAGGTCCTTTCTTTCATAATGTTTGGTATTACAAGAAGGAAAGCAAAAATCATCTCTTGTTTGATATAGAGATACAAGGGAAATGAAAGAATAGATTTTATTTATAAAATGAATATTATCTCTAACCAATGAGATAGATTGAATCCCTTGAAAATCTCTCCAATTTGGAGGGATTAAAATTGTGGTTTTTTGAAGGATTGGGACTCTCTCCCCTAATCCCGTCCTCTCTTCTTTCCTACCAAACCATAATCATCAAAATTGTTCCACCAATCCCTCCACCCCTCCCCTTCCTTCCATTTTTCTCTCCGACCAAACACACTCTTGGTGTGACTAGCTGATTGGGATAGAAGAAAAGGGGGTAAGGGCTATTGGGAGAGGGAGGATAATGAGTTGGTCTATGATTGTGGGTTTGGCTGAGGCCATTAGGAGGCTTGGGTGTCCTCGAATTCCCTCCCTCCATTGTCTTTGTGTTTTCCATTGTTGTATTTTCATTTTGAGTCCATAATATGTCTATATATATGGGTTCCTATCAATTGGTATCAAAACCAGTCCATCACATCACAAATTTAAGTCCAAGCAATTTGAAAAAATATACAAGATGGATCTTATTTCGTTCATGTTGTCATACTAAGCAATTTGAAAAAAACATATATATCTCTCATTTCAACTTGAAATAAGAAAGTTATGGACTTTTGAAGTTTTGAATTTATTTAAAATGGAAGAGAGAGAAAGTGAGATGTGGATTGGGAGTTTCGGAGTTGAGTTGCAAAATTCCCTCTAGAAACGTTGTTCCAAACGGGGCCTAAGTTTTTGTGGGAATAATTCCTAGATGCTTTCCATGTTTGCTGACCTATCAATGGGCGCATGCTTATAGGTGCATGCTTATATTACGCAAGCCTTGATGTTCAGAAGAATTTCAATCTTCAAATAACTTTCAAACATAATTGCATTACACGGAAAAAAGAGGAAATACATATACACGCATACCCTGATGTTAATCAAAAATCAGAATTATAAGAAATTGTTAAAGAAGAAATTGTTAAAGAAGAAAATAAGAAAAATAAAGAGAGAATAATTTCTATCAGATTACAGAAATCATGAATAGCTTGAATGCTCATTCATGATCCTGGAATCACAGAACACTTGATAGACCAAACTGGCTTTGAATACGACATTCGGCAAATAAGCATAACAGAAATGCATTTGCCAAGCTTCGTACTCCCAAAATAAAGCTCAAATTCCATACATAGAGCAGGTATGTGAAGAAGATTGTATTCACCAAAGCAAAAGGAAACAAAAACAGAGATGTCTTTTGAAAAACTTGTAAAAATTATTCTTGATCAATACATTTATTTTAAAGAGAGAGATCCAAATAGCATATCTTGTGACTCCAATTTAAAACTATAGCATAATTTTTATAGACTAGTAATAAATAGCATACTCATACTAGTTATACACAAAAATACCGAAATTACCCCTACCACTCCTCCCCTCTCTCTCTCTACTACGACTCTCTCTCCTCGACATCACCGGCGCTGTCGTGAGAACCTATTACTATTTGCCCTAAATCTGTTACCTACTAGACGATCCAAGGATTTATCCGTAAAAATATGCTATAATTAATTATCTTTTAAAACTCTGCTATAATTTTCTAAAGTACCTATAAAATATACTATACACTATGATTTCTCTATTTTAAATTAGTTATTCGAACACTGGCTAGGTAAGAAGTGGGTTAACCCCACACCTGTATGTCCAAGTTTATAAGTTAATTTCTCGGAGTTGTAAGAGTGAAGAAAGTTCAAATAAACTAAGCACATTTATTTAAGTAAAAGAACATATCCTAAAAGTAACGGAGTTGAAAGGAGAAACATAGAAAACACTTCAATGTGCTAAGCCATAATTGAAAACATTGTTAGCAACAGATTTTCATTCAAAATTATCTCTACAGGATTTGGACACTGCACCTCCACTTTAAGGTGGTCTTAGTTGAGCAGAGCGCCGCTAGATAGTATGAGATGGTAATTCCTATAATCCTATAGAACGCCCATTCAGTTAGATTTATTTACCATTCATTCCCTCAAATTGGTTGAATGGCATTCCTTAATAAATTGCAGCTGGCATCTTCATTCAATTCCACCATTACAACAATACGGTGAAGATGATATCATCACAGTCCAAAGTCCAATTTTCAATGTTGCAGTAGAACCAAGGCCTTCCTTGATACCATAGCAAATTCAAGTTGACCTCCAATTTTGACATCATTCCTATTATGATTCCATTACTTCAACCGAAGATCACCCAAGAGTTCCTAATCCACAATCCATATCAATTTGATTATAGCTTAGTTTGGGACCGTTGTGCTTTTGGAAGATGTTCCACTTTTACTTAAATAGCAAAAGGAGAAGTAGAAGCAGAATTCAAAAGTTTAAAAAAAATCCAGGTTTGATGTCTGCAAAGTACCTCTATGCGCACGCGCACGCGCACATACACACACACAAAAAAAAAAAAAAAAACACACACACACACACAACAACAACAACGACGACAACAAACAAACAGACAAACAAACCATTTACATCATGTTATGTGCAAATTTTGGGGCCTACAAAAGCAATCTGGCCCTATATAATCCATAGCAACCAGGACATCAAAATGGGCTAACGCACTTACTTTGCCATTGGTCTGGAATGTAACGTTTATTCATGTAGATCTGATGTTTTAGCTTCTTTTTTCTCGGTCTTTCTAAGGACTTCATCAGTTCGTCTAATGTCTTACTTGTAGTGATAAATGATAAGATGTTTGGTACCCATTGGGGATTCTTAACGTTTATTCATGTCAATCTGGTAATCTAGTTTTGTTTTGCTATGTAAAATAAGTACAACACATTATCAGGTATATATATAAGAAACCAAAAAATATTTCAGGAACACTTTAATATATAGGTAAGGAAACAACAACAAAAGTACACAAAACATACCTGTTTAAACCTCTCCTTCTTCCGCTCAGCCTGTATGAATTTTCAACTTATTAAATTTTTCTCCGTATATGATAATTTTTGTATGCAAGATAAAGTGAAAGTACGGAATACAATTGTAAGCTAATTTTATGTAAAAACAATTATCAATTACAGAATTCTCAGTCCTGCTACGTCCAAAGTGTATTGAACAAATTAGGATTTAGCAGAGTTAGAGAATTCTATAGACCAGATTAATATATAGCTTGACAACATAAAATAGATTCAAATGTCACAATAATACCCCTTTTTGCGGCTTCGGGCACCGAAATTGCAGAATTAGAATATCAGTTAGGCAAAAACAATGTCCCCGATTTGCTCAATTAAAGGCAAAAGTCTTCACAAAAGAAAGATAATGAGATCATCATCTTATACATACATAAACTTGTATATATATATACACATACATATACACTCTGGGGGTATTTGTAAGTCAAAAGTTTCTTTAGTTTGTAATTTTTTTCACAGATTGAAATTTTCTTGAATTAGATTTATAGCTTACCAATTTTAAGTATACTCTACACCTTCTGCACTTAAGATCAAACCATTTACATGTAAAGGAAGAACATGAACCAAGATGATGAGGATGAAAATGAAGCGGAAAAAGGTAAACAAATTATGGGTTTTAATAAAACTATAAAGGCATAGATTTGTAACCATAAGTTAAAACTTGTATTGTCATTTAAACCCCAAAAAAATTGACGCTTCATACCTCCTCTCTCAACAATCGTGAATTCTCCTCTTCCAGTTGCGTCACTAGAGCTTCGAGCTCAACCGTGTAAGCCTAAAAACATAAAAACACGAAAATATTACAATTAACAGTCACATTGACTCAAATTTAACTTATTAAGGAGAAAAAATAGTGTTAACAAGTACATGAGAAGATCATCACTTGGTCGTGACAAAGTTTTCAATCCAAGATGTCACATCACTCGTGACTCAAGGGGGAAACAAGAGAAACAGCAGGAAAAGGATAAGAGTCCGTCCTAAACTCCGGTTTTACATCACGAGGGACACAGAAACAACCGATTCCTAAATTAGCTTCGAACAACAACCTAACTTCGAAGAGACGATCTCTTTATTTGATGTTTCAGCTACAGAAGCAGCAATTCCCAACTACATATCTTACTGGCAACAAAAGAGAGAGCAAATGATAGACAAGAACATGGAAAGTGCAATGCATATCTGAGATCAATCCAAAACTATCGTTCAGGACTCGAAACGAAGCCAAACACTACGCATCTAATGTAGCCAGATTTCACCCCTTGGTAATTCCAAAAACCTTAATTTGATCGTCTACTTTTCCGCTTACGCTTATTACAAAACAAGCAAGGGAACTAACATGCTTACACTTGGTAGGGAACATGAGCCAGAAGCATAAAACATTTTGGGCCCAAGCGTTTTGGGAATGATTTTATTTTGACTACGAAATAGAAATGAGATGTTTTAAAAATTACTTTGAGATATTTTTTGATATTGTGTTTCTAAAGAAATTAGTTTGAGTATAAGAAAAAATAAAATTATATTTGAAAAAATTTCTGGTGTAAGTTTTAGAAAATGAAAACAAAAATGAAAAAATAATTTTAATATTATTTTCAAATTCCTCAACAAAAAAAATTAATCCAATTTTTTTATTTTTCTTTCTGTTTTCTAATTTTGCAGAATCATTTCCAAAATATCTTTATCGGAAACCGCGAGATTCTTTTTCAAAAGGTTTTGAAAATAATACCACATGGGGCTTTCTCTCTTCCTCGGTTTCATTTTTTCTGAGAAAACAACCAGAATTAATCGAAAAACACATTTGACAGAATAGTGCTACGTAACTTCTGACATGCAGAAAATTTTTTGAAAAGACCTTTACAATTTGATTGTCTAATTTTCTCATCACACTACTTCAGCAACAAAAACAGTAACTATTTTCTCAGTTCACTTTCTCAGCAACCAAATAGAGCAAGTTCTTCAGAGCGAAAATTTAAAAGGTCAAATTATAAAGAATAAACAGCTAAAATCGAAATCCGAAACAAAATCCCCAAAGAAAACAAACCTGCTTGCGCTCCCTGGACCTGGCGGCAGACTCTCTGTTCTTAATCATCCTCCTCTGCTTCTGCTGCGTCGCCTTATCAAGCGGCTCTTCAATGGCTCTCCTCTTCCCTCTCGCCGGCGCCGCCGATCCACCACCGTTGCCGTAAACCGTCATGGGAGCCGCCTGGAACTGACCGGGGCCGTGGCCGTAGCCTCCGACCGGAACCCTAACGTCCTCTTCCCTCACAGCGCCACTCTTGGTCAAGAAATCCTCCAGCGTCATCGCGCCGCCACCGTCGTCAGCCTCCAGCCTCTGATCGGTCCCGCCGGCGACGATCCGCTTCCAGACCTCGTCGACGCCGGCGGCAGGGAAGGGAGATTCCGGCGGCGGATGATGCTGCGGCTGCTGCGGTGGCTGTGGGGAGTCGGAGTAGATGTTCTTGAGGAGGTCGTCCATGGCGGAGACGGAGGAGGCGAGGGCTCCGGAAGCTGCAGATTGTTCTTCTCCGTCGTCGGCGTCGTCGTCGTCAGTCGGGTGGTGGTGTTGGAAATCGGCGATGAAGGTGGAGAGGGAACATATAGAGGACTGGCGAGGCAGTTCCGAATTGGTCGTTGTCGAAGCGGACGCAATCACCACGTTGGTCGACGCCATTCCCGACTTTCTAGGGCTCTCTTATACCTTTTCTTTTGCTTTGATTTCTCCTTTGTTGTTGTGTTTTTTTTTTTTTTTTTTAAGATTTCAACTCTCTTCTTTTTTTTTTTTTTGGGGGTTAAAATATATCCATAGGAAATGGGGGCTGGAGCAGGTTGATGCGTTGTGTCCGTGTTGGAGTAGATTTTGGGGGAAATAAAGAGAGGTGAGTTCGCCGGTCGGATGAAAACCAACAGCACAAGTTTGTGATTTTCAAGGAAAAGAAATATATGTATTAAAATTATTAAAGCAATCGCGTTTGTAGGTCCACGCTAAAAAATAATGTAATAAATAGAAAAGTGTTCTTTTTTTAAGGAAAAAAAAAAGTGTTTTTCATATTAATATTTTCAATTGAATTGAGGGATTACTGATATAGTTCAGTAATAATCAGTAATTATCTATTTATTATAAAATATAGGATTTAAATCTCACACTTTACTTTTTCTTGAATCTCTCATTTCATGTAAAAATAATAATAATAAAAACTTATTTATATGAACGTTCCCTAAATTTTTAGAATTTGACAATTTAATCTCTAAATTTTTTTTCGCGATAATCAATCTCTTGAACTTCTAATTTTTAATAATTCAGTCCTTTTTACTTAAATTAATTAAAATTAAGATAATTTTTGACACAATACTTGCACATTATAGCTCAAAAGGAGACAATATTGATCATTTTTGCTTAATTTCAATGTAAATTTCTTTTAAAAGTTTAAGTTTAAATTTAAGTATAATTAAATAAAGGTTCAAAATTTTAAAGGAAATTGTATTGAAATTAAGTAAACATGTTCAACAATGCGCTTCTTGGACTATGATGTACATGTTATATATAAAAATTTGTTCAAATTTTTACAAATTTAAGCAGAAATGACTGAATTGTCAAAAATTATAAATTCAGGGGTCGATTGTCAAGAAAAAGGTTTAGGAACTAAATAGTTAAATTTGAAAAATTCAGAGTGTATCAATACAAATAAATCTAAAATAAAATAATTTTCGATTGCTCATTTGGTCTCTAATCTTTGACAAAGTGATAATTTGATCCTTTTTTTTAATTGCAGTTAAAAGCTCCCTAAATTCTTTAAAAGGATGCAAAATGGTTCCTTTTTTAGCAAGCATTAAAAATAAATAGAAAAGTCATGTGAATCACACATGATTTTATTTTTTAGCATGCATTTGGGGTATCCGCTTGAGTTGAAAATTTTGAATTAAAGTTAAATTGTGCGTTTGGCTAATTAGAGTTATGAAGAGTAAAAACTTAAAATATTTTCAGAAAAATTATCAATATAGATCTTGTTTTATTTATCTCGAAATTTTATATAATTTAGTTTAAAATTATCTTATTTAGACTTGTATATGAAAAGTTATGAATATTTAAAGTTTATAAGAAAACCAAAGTCGTAAGTCAAAGAAAATTAAAATAAGGATAAGCAGGGTTTGAGCGGTAATTTTGGGCAAGGTAAGAAGATTGGAAATGACAGTGTGAAAAGAGAATTAAGGTATTGTATGACGAGCTGTGTAAGATTGTAACAAACAGGGAATGCTTTGTATAAAAGTTTGAGGAGCATTGTCACAATCAGATTACTTACACTTCTTCTTCACTGATTTCTTTAAATCAACCAACAAAAACATAAATGAAAGGATCCCAAAGACTGAAATTGAAGAAAACTATTTTAAAAACAATAGCATTTTTGTTTAAAAAAAAAAAAAAGAAAAATAGTCTGCCAACATTCCATCTCAATGGATGTAGTCGGGAATGGGTGTAACTCCAAGGATCTTGACTTGAACCTCACCGAGGGAAGTGCGATGGCGATTTAAAGGCGGCGGGGACAGATCTCACTTCTCAGAAGCACGGCGACGCCAAAACCAGAGGTTTGGGGGGTGGCGCGACAAAGATCCGGTGATGTGGGGCTGCAACGACGACGCCTATCAGGGTGGGGGCCTGTAACGGGTTCTGATGGCGTGCCGACTCCGACGGTGGGGATGTGACGGTTGCCGGCGGCCAGAAAAGAAGTTCTTTTTTTTTTTTTTCCTCATAAGAATTTCTATTTTATTTGTGAGCTTGAGAAGAAAAGGCTAAAAAATATGGCTGACTGGAATCAGTGGGTCTCACACTTTGCCACATGTACATAAGTTCTATTGCCATGTAGACTCGGGTGACATGGAGTTGAATCGAATTACTTCCTCTTAGGCTCTTACCCCTGCAATTGCATAATTTCCTCCTGCAACTAGTCAATTTTCTACTTCTTTTTTGACGAAATAATATTATTAAAATGGACTGCCGTTTGCAGCCTACGCTTGCCAAAACCGCAGAGAAAAGACTTAGGATGCCCTTACTAAGAGTAAAAAGAAACTAAAGTTTTACATTGAAAACATATAATAATAATAATATATATATAAAGAGATTAGATCATTATACTTAACATGATTAATATTTTAAAATGAAAGTTTAATTTATTATCAGTCTCAAATTCCTTCTTCTTCTCTTTAATCTTTACATTGTATTAGAGCCTAACAAACTCAAACGAGCGGCTCGATCCGTCAAATATAAAATTGGTGACTCTAAGGAAATCACCATCTTGCAGGGACGTGTTAAGGGTAAAAAAAAAACCTCAAATCTCACATCGAAAACTTATAACAACAATAACATATATATAAGGATATTGAGCTACTCAACTTAACAGGGTCAACCTTTTAAGATAAAAGCTCAATTCTTTATCAGTCTTAAATTCTTTCATCTTCTCTCTAATCTTCACAGCCCTCACACTCGATGTTCAATCATGACCTTCCGTTCTCCATCGTACAGCAACCGTCGCGCTGCCATTTCGCATCCAGCGAATTCAAGTGTTGTTTAGAAGAGTATTCCCAAAATATTATGTTTAATAGTAGGTATACTTTTGTCTTTTGAGTAATGTGAAATGCTTTCACTACTTGAAAATATAAATCGAAATGTATACTGTTGTAAGGACGAGTATTTCATTGAAAATTTGGAGAAATATTTAGAATCTAGTTATGAACTGTTGGAGTGATAATGGAGAAGGTAAAAAGCCAAAGTACTCATATGCGATTACATAGAAACATGACATTACTTATGCGTAGGTGAAGGTATGCTATTAAAATATACACCGAAAGCGCTAGAGGGAGATTGGGCATTTAGTACGCCTTTTGAGGTGTATGAACGCATCAGCACAAAAATCTAATCTTGATAGTTGATTCGATCAGTTTTAATCCAATAATCGTCGTTAAATGTCTGTCGATTTGATTTCAATAGTTTGTGGAAAGAATAATTGAACTTTTTTTTTTTTAATGGATGATAAAAAGAACGAAAAAAACAAAAAACAAAAAACAAAAAACAAAAAAGAATAAGAGAGTCAGGGCCGGCACAAAAGATTGTTTCTCAAAGATCTTAGAATAGCTAAAAGACAACATCATATTGATATTAGTCTCGTTATGTAGATTATATTTAATTGGCTTTCCAAACTTTTTTTATTTTAAAAAAAATTAGAAAGTCAAATCCAACTTCGTTTATACACAAATATTTATGAAATGTACGTGTCAGTCTTTATATGTTCGGATTCTAATATGGGACTTGAAAACATTTTTGTATTTTATTCCTTTGCTATTTTGAAAAGTCACTTTCATCAGAAGGTGGGACTTGAACCACAATATCAAGTCTACATCTACAACCACAGCAACTACATAGTGATGAAATGGTGATCATTCATGGGTGAGCTTTATCGATTATGAAGGAGAATAAAGGCAATGGTTTTTAGAAAATTAATATTTTTTTTTTTTTTGTGAAAAAAAGGTAAAATAAGGAGAGGGAATAACTAATATAAGCGGAAGGAAGAACATCCTAACTAAAATCGGTACCTACATCCATCCTTATTGAGTTCTATACTTCCACTCCGATATTATAATTTTAAAAAGAAAACACAAGAATGTTGAAGACAAAAAATCCGCCAAAAGACAATGAAGAGCTTGAAAAAATGAAAGAAATATTAAATATGGGAAAATAGTAAACATTAGGGTGATCTAGCGCATGATCAATCCAATCTTTAGTTTCCCTCCAACTGAGCGCCAAAATGGTGAAAACGTCAATTGGCGTGTAAATGGTGCTCCAACCAGGTGCCAAAATTGGCGCTATTTTGACAGCATGCTATTTTTTTTCAAATTTATTTTTAGTAATTAAAAGTACGTAAAACATATTTAAAAATTAATATTTTATTCCAATTGTATGTTTTTCAATAAAATTACTTTTTTTTTTGTTACATAATGGTTTTATTTAATTTAATTATATCATGATGTTAACATTCATGAAATGAAATAAAATTTACATATAATAATTTTAATTATATAATAATTTTAATTTAATGTCATGTTTAATTAATGTAATGAATAAATACAATACTTTAATTAATTATACGTAATAAAAAAATTTATTTTTATAAGGGGTTGGATAAATAATTAAATATATTATTTTACTATTATGTTAATAAAAATATAAGTAGATAGTTGATGAAATAAAATAATTATTGTAAATGAAATAAAAAGGAATATACATGAAATATTCTTTTTGGAGTAAAATTTGAAATATATAGATTGGAGATGAACATAAAGTTTGGTGCAAAAATTGCACCATTTTAGTTTTTAGTGCAAAAGCTACACTAAAATAGAGTTATGAGTTGAAAATGATCTAAAATACTTTCCGAAGGTCCTATTTATTGGAGTAGGTTGAGATGTTTCAATTAATTGGGATTCCTAGGAAATTTTTCTTTATCCTCCTTCTCTAGAAATTCACCCACCACAAGGATATCTCAGGGGAAAATTTTCCCATTATAAGTGGATGAAGCCTCACAAAATTTTCCACTTCATTCAAAATAATACCATATCAGTAATTATCTTTTGTAAGTATGATAATAATCCTAAATTTGCATTTTGAATCTCAACATACTTTGATTGGTGATCTGAACCCCAATATTGGAAACCTCGAATCCTGACACAAATCTTGTCTCGCAAAACCCGACTAGGATCCTAGAACCCGCCTTCGGTCCCAGATACTAAACTTGACCCTGATCCCTGATCCCGGATCCCAAAATCAGAACCCAACCCCTACCATGCCTCCAAATCTAATATGGAAATTGACCCCAAACCTTGATCTCGATCCTAGTCCCAAATCCTGCCCCAACCCCTGAACTTGACCTCATCTTTGGCTTTGGTCATGGACCCTAATCTAATTCCCAATCCCTAAACCCAATTGAACGATGATTCTGAATCTAACAACAAACCAATACCATACAATACAATAGAATATTATACGATGTGCCAAATATGCACTTGGAATTATCATTAAATTGTAAATAATTGGTCACAAAGCCCTTTCGATTAATTTTTATATGTATTTTGAATGGTTTCCTCTCTTTTTTTATTTGCTGACAGAAAATGAAAAAAAAAAAAAAATCAGTGTCCCCTCACTGCTCATCTCTATCGGTTACAAAAAAAAATATCAATGTAATAAAAAAGGGTCTAACCTAATTCTACTTAAAGATGAAGCCAGTTTCATTCACACCACTATGGGCCTAATGCTACATTATCTAATGAACGGACAATGTATCTCATTGGGGCTACTAAGAATTGAATCTCAAAATTGAAAAGAGAAGAATTAAAGTTATATTTATAAAGTTGCACTAACCCACTAGCATTGGTGACGGTTTCTGGTTTTACTTTTTAAAGCTTGTCACTCACATAATTTTTTTGGGCAAGAAAATTAGATTTATTTGGCTGAATATTGCACAATTTTAATTTTTTTTCTTCAGCTTATTTTCTTGTTTGGAGTTTTGTCCTGTTGATTGTTTCAAGGTCCGAACCTAAAATTTTCATTTCAGTTTTGTATTTTTCTGAAAAGTCAACAAAAATTATAACTAGTTTTTAAAAAGTTAATAAACTTTAAGTTAAAATTTTCATTTCAAACCGGTGCACGAAACACTTAATGATCTTTTTTCTTACCTACGTAACAAAAAAAAAAAAAAAAAAGATCTTTTTTCTCAACCCTAATCTTAAATCTAACTCATTCTTCTCTTTTTTCTCTCGCCCCTGCCTCATTACAGCACATTCCTCTCATGATCTGTCTTTCTCTCTCTTATCTCTTGCTCTCCCTCTGCTTCATTACCGGCAACTGTAGGCTCTTTCTTATCCTCTCTATCTGGTCTCTCTCTTTCACTCTCTCTTTCACCAATCCGTTGTCATCACCAAGGAATGTCGCCGGCGTGATCAAAGCTCATCCTCGCAAGCGCGTAAGATCATGATTTTCGTTTACATCTCCGATGCAGGAAAGGTACTCGTTGGCACGATCAAAGCTCGTTGTTGTGACGCGTCGGATTATCCATCGCGGTCGCCAACGAGAGCATGTCAGAAAATGATCTTATTAATCACGGTAAAGCTAATAACGAGGACTCTCTTTGCTATAATTGGCACGATGTCTATATGTTAATGCGATGTATAATCTTGGAGTTGCTTAACTTTGACATGGTGAGGAACATATAGAGAATTCTCTCAATTAAGTTGTTAATTACTTGGTTTTCTTATTTTGATTTTTAAGTTTATTAAGTCAGTAGATGCATTTAAGCTGCATCGAAATTGATTTGAGCTTGTTGTTTGTGTTTTCGATTTTTTGAGATTATTCAATTTGTATTTTTTAGATTATTATTCTGATTTTTTTCTTTTTTTTTTTTGTTATTTTGGCTGCAATTTTGTGTTTCTTTTATATATCTTTTATGTTGATTTCGGTAATTAATCCGGTAGCTAATTTTTGTCCATATTGTAGATTATCAAAAGTAATCTACTTTACTTTTCGGCGACTGTAATTAGAGATAGCCTATCATCTTGAGTTGAAAATGAAAAATAATCTGATAGACAACCATTAGCTTGGGTGAAAAACAATGCGATATATTATCATAAGTAATCTATTAGAATACTCTTTGAGGACCTGAGTTTGAGCATCTAAGGAGTCCAATCTTCTCTATTGAAAAAAAAAAAAGTATTTAGTAGATTATCAAAAATAATATACTAAAATACTCTTAATTGGTGTCAGTGATAGAAAGTAATATACTAGTATACTCTTGAACGATTAGTGCACTGCCTGAAAGGAGTATGTCTAGGGGACCACACCCCCCACCACAAGGAACATCTCGCACCTATGAGCCGCTATAACTATCCAAGAAGACACTTGAAACTGGAAGGATAAACAAACCCATCTGGTGGACTGCCGATATCTTAGCTCACTCACCTTGGTAGGTACTTGCCACTCCTCGATGGCTCTGATGCCCATCCAATGCCCTAGGAATAGGATCTTGGTCTGTCCAAAGGAGCATTTCTCTTTCTTTACATAGAGGTGATTCTTCCTTAATACCTTAAGGTCCAGAGGTGGCTAATGTGGTCGTTTAATGGAAAAGCACGCTTTGGAGCAAGAACAAAGGGGGATTACTCGGGTATTGATAAGGATGGCCCTTCTACCATGACTGCTGTGAGGAAGTCATGGAGTGCAGGAAAAGCCCAACACCAAGCCACCACCTTTTTGAGATGAAAAAAATATTGAATCAAACCAGATCACCTTAAGGGCTACCTTTCTGTCCATAATGGTTCATTTTCTTATCTTACCGTCAATTGTCAAAGTTTATTCTGATGATATCTAGTGGTAGATTAATAATTTTGAGGAAGCTTGGTTCGTTGAACTTTAGCTTATTTAATAATGGGAGAAAGAAGTAAATAGTAGTTTTCATTAAATATTTTAAGTAAATAGCAGTTTTTTAAATATTTGAAATAAATAATAAATTGATTAGGTAAAATGCAAATTTACAATGTAAATAATCTATTTACTAAAAGTAAATTTAATATTTATCTTGTAAATTAGGTATTTACCGAATAAAGTTAGTATGTATCTAATAATTTACTAAATTGTTTCCTTTAAATGGTTTAATGGAAGTAAATTTAATATTTATCTAGTAAATTAGGTATTTACCGAATAAATTTAGTATGTATCTAATATTTACTAAATTATTTCCTTTAAATATTTTAAAAAACCTTACAATTTATTTTAATTAATCTATTTACTAAAAAATGTTATTTACTAGGGTAAAATGGAAAAGAATCGAAAATAATTTAAAAATGTCTTTTCGCGCATTTTTTTAAAATACTCGTATCGAGATTTGTACGCTTGTATGCACATACATAATTACATATATATGTTTTTGAATCATTTGATAGACTTTTTTTTTTTTTTTTTGGGATAAATTACTTTTTCAACAAGTTGACGCGTATGCTAGTGCCCTAAAAAGCTTTTCAAGCAAATAGAATATTCTAGGATTGCAACAAAATTTCATAAAAATAGTACTAAAGAATAGAAACATTTTCTTCCTACGGAAAAAGAAATAAATATAATAAACGCCACGCATTGTTGACACTGAAACGTGGGTGGGAAGGAAATACAAAAATAAAACAAAATTAAATTGAAAAAAAAAGAAAGAGATATTAGGCAGAAACCGACCTAAACTTTTCTTTGCACGTAAGTTAGTTATTCCTCTCTCTCTCTCTCTCTCTCTCTCTCTCTAGACCATGGCAAAAGCACAAACGACACCATGCAAAAGGAAGAGGAAGCTGAAGAAGTTCGAGTTCTCCGAGTCCGAACTCGACGCGGCCGAGCAGCTCATCCAACTCAGTGGCGATTCGAACAATTACAGAAAGGACATTAATTTTGACAATATTGGCTTTGACGGATGGGAACCGATCAGCGACGGCGATACGATACATCGGAATTATGATCATCCGATAATCAACACATCGAATAAGAAATTCTTCGTAGACGATCATCGTCAGAATCAAACAATTGTTGGGTTCGAGCAAAGAAAGAGGATTAAGTTCAAGTATGTGTGTGAAATTTATAGCAATTGACGAAGCCTCTTAATTTTATGTTGTATTAGATCGGTAAATATTAGAGGAGAGATGTTCTCGATCGAGTTGTATGTAGTTGGAAATGTATATAAATATAAATATATATATATATATATATATATTTAATTACATGATGATATTGACGAAGCCTCTTATTGTATGGTAATTTGAAGTCCGTTTAATGAATGAAGATGGCAACGAAAGATAAATTTTGCTTTGATTGATGGTTTTGTCTTTGTGTTGTTCATATTTCTTGATCGGAAAATAAATTTTTTTTTTTCAAAATTTTTTTGTTCTCATAGTGTTTTTTAGTTTTTTAAAAAAAATATTTATTTATTTTTTTTTATAGAAGTTTTATTTTCTTAGAATGTATCTAAATTTTCGGCATAACTTTTTTTTTTTTTTCTTATGATCGGTTCAATGTCACGGCTCAAAATCGAGGTAGTGATGAGGAGAAGTTTAATTAAAAGTAAAACGAAATTAAAATCATCAAACAAATAAAACACATAAATTTTGATATTCACCCACACTTTTATATAAAATTTCCATTTTTGCCATTTTTGAAAATATATCAAAGTACTGGGTCAGATAGTAATTTGTCCTAAAATTTACCATTTTTATTATAGAAACCCATCAAGTAACTTTTTAATCAAATTAGTGGACATTTTGAAATATTAATTTTTTCACATGAAAATAGACTAAAAATCCAACCTCCGGTATCATCACACAAACAAATGAAAATAGAAAATAAAAGTACAGACATCCAAAACCCAGTCTAGAGAGAGAGAGTTAAGTTCACATACTTTGTAATAATAAAATACTGAAATTAAAAGTACAGATAATTCACCACTAAATCGCAGTGGCCTTGACGTCACTCGTCTGCTCGGCACTACTCCTAGTACTTCCTTCGGGAGGGGGGATTAAAAACAATAAAACGCAAGCTACTAGCCGAGTAGGATTCAGTTGACTCATTTGAAAATAATTACCTTCAAAAATAATTTGGCTAGGGTATGATAAAACATAAATAAGGCTGAAATTAAATGCACAATTACATAACTTGTATATCTAACTAAGCCAATACACCACCGTAGTGGACCGGTCAGTTAAACGTAACATCTCGATACCTGATAGACCCAAAAATATATACATTTTAACAATTCACCCGTCGGTAAGGATGAAAATATCGATATTTACGGAAATATTAGTACACAAATTTTACGGAAATATCGATATAGGTAGAAATTGATGTAAAATATGGAAATTCATTTTAAAATACTAGATTTTGAAATAAAATTTTATGAAACTCGAAAATAGTTAATAATACATAAATTAAATGACACTCTCAATTAAATATTAAATATATGACAAATTTGCATGGTAAGAATGGAGCATAATACAGTAAATGATAAGTTGACGTTCACTAATTAAGTAAAATCACTTAAACGCAATATAATATAGGTACAGTACATTTATTGTTTTATACGTGATAAGAAAACATTAATATTAAAATATTTTTTAGAATGTTCGAAAGTATTTGCAATATCTTAGTAGTATAAATAACATCGATGTCAAAATATGGCATTTGGGTATTATTTTATATAATTTTAGATATGCCATATGTCTCTCAATCTCTACTATCTATTTATATATAAAAAAATTGTGCATGAATTAAAAAATCATGAATTTACTACATTAAAAGATAAAAAGTAATATTAAAATTGATATTATATGGAAATTTTGTTGATATTTCCATAGAAATTTCCTATTATACTTTGTCATTTACTATTATTCTTTTCACAAAAATCGATAATTCCGTAAAAATTTATGGAAATTTCCATGAAAATATCACGGATATTCTGCAGAAAAGATATAACACCCATGTTTTCATATCGGTACTTCTAAAATACGGAAATTTCAGCAAAAATATCAGTGAAAATGTCGATTTTTCAATCCCGCCGATGACTAACCGGTCAAGGTTTGAACTTAAAATTAAATAACATACTTGACAGAATATATCACTGCTCAAGCTTTAAGAAAATACATAGTACACTTGGAAGAAGATATTACTGCACAAGCCTTAAAACTTCCTCATTTGAGTCTCTCAAAATAATGTATCTACATACATATATATGTACTTGGACTCAAAACATTTTGATATATATATATATATATATATATACATTATCCATTTTAAAAACGGTTTAAAAAATCAAGAAATTCATAACAGCATTAATCAAAACAGGTTTGGGTATCCTACCTCGATAGCAAAATAAATCTATTGATCACTCCACAAATATCGAGGTTCCTCATTCCGGTCTCCAAAACCTTAAATTAAACCACACAGATATCCTAAATATCCGATAGAAACTCAAACCCTTAATTATATTAAACATCCAGCTTAATTAGTGTGCTGTAAAATAATATTGTATTAAAATATTAATATTGTTTTCAAGTCGTTACTTAAAGCAGGGTTTGTCTGCTGGGTTGCTGAGACAAGCTACTTACACCACTGCCCGTCTTGGATCTTTCAAGTGAGTGATTTATGGTATTCGTTCGAAAATTCGAGTTACATACACTCGCACACATATCAAAGGACTCGTGATTTTTGCATTTTCCCTGAAATCCATTTTCTTATTGATGGTGCCTTTAGTTTTGTTTTAGATCATGGCAAGAAAATTTATTGTGTGAATGACAATGTAGCGTTTTTGCCCTTGTTAACTGGATTCTTACACTCCTGATGGTAGGATTTTGACGAACAAACCGATTGAGGCGAATGACGGGAAGCCCCTATCCTTGTGTCAAAAAGCTTTGTGTTATATTGTTCTCTGAACACAGTTTGACATTGTTTTATGTCTTATGAAGTTAAATTGTCTTTAATTGCAATACAATTTTTGTTTACTACTACTATGTTATGGAGAGTTTTGGTGAGCAAGTAGTTCCACTTTTTCGATAGTGTCTGATGTAGTTGTATAGATAAAGTACATCTCTCTCGAGTGTTAGGTAAATAACATTGATGCCACTTGTATCTGAAAAAGATTTGGTGGGACTTAGATAACTAATGACCGATCTCTAGGCCTGTTTGTGGTTGTTGGATTAAAACTTTTAATGTTTGTTTTCCGTCCTTATTCAACTATCTGCTTTCTCTCCATTTTCTTCTTTCTTATTGTTTAATCCACTAGACACACCATTTTGAACCAAAGTCTCTGTCCTGTCCGTTAGTGTCATTGTTAAGCAGTTCATTACCTTTAAAAACTTGTCTTTGGGATTGGCAAGTTAGCAACGTTATGTAATAAAATGGCTGAGAAACAACTCCTGGCCGTTGAATGTAAATTGTAATAATAGCGTTTATTAATACTCGGGTAGCATTTTTCTTTTAATTTTTTGTGCAACTTTTTGGCCATGAAGTTTTAGCACCACACTCTAATCTCTCCACTCTAGATACACACACGCACACATGTAAATTTTGACGTAAGCTGTTAAGACAGCAAAATATTTATGTTGCTCGAAATGAGCAATACGCAACACGTGTATTGTGTTTACTCTTTTCTTGCATATCTTTGATTATCAGAAAAGATACTTTTCCCTTGCTTAACCCCGGCTTCCTTTTTTTCTTTTTTGTTTACAGCTGCAAGTACTGTCTCGGGTTTCTATGCTGCTGCATGCAGTTTGCCCTTTGACTATGCGAAAACCCAGATTCAGAAAATGCAACCTGATACTCAGGGGAAGTACCCGTACACTGGCTCTTTAGATTGTGCCATGAAGACCCTCAAAACTGGAGAACCCTTTAAATTTTACACCGGTTTCCGGTGTACTGTCTACCGTGTTAGAATTGCTCCGAACGTCATGGTACTTGTTCTCTCTCTCGCCCGCCGTGTCTTCAGTGTCTTAGATTGGCTGATGGTTGAGTGTCAAATTATCCTTTTTCCTAAATGAACCAATGCTTAAAGGAAGAGTCGATTTGTTTATGATCTTAAAGTTTGCATTTTTTGAAATTGTTATTGTGTCTGCCTCATATTTTTTTTTTTTTTATTTCTATATTTCTGTTATTTATAATGCGTATCATTTATCTGAATCTAATTGCACGCTCAAAGAATGATGCGGCAAAATGCACCAAAAAGTAAACTAGTTTGTACCTCGGACTTTTATCCGAGTACGAAGTTGGTGATTGGTCAAAAGTTTGTTAATGGCCAGGCTTGCCGAGTCATGGTCGTTAGTATGATACATAAGGTGTGATATATTTACAGTATCATCTCTTATTATGAACGGTGACCGGTGACCGAAACACGTCTCTTAGCCGGTCACCGAAGCATGTATTGTAGTCATGATGGTGAAATGTTTTGGAGATACAGTGAGCCAACCATTTTGAGGCTGCAAACTGCAAAGAAGCCATACTACGATACTTATGCTCTGTTTAGTTGCAGCATATTAACATTCACAGCTAAAGGAATGAGAGATTCAATGTTTTGAGAATCTTTATCGAGTTTGTTAAAAAAACACGTCGCCGCGAATATGAGTTTGTTAACAGTTCAGAATTAAGATTATTTCGTATATGATTTTCATATTAATTAAATTTGAATACTCTATTTGTTAATAGAAATTATTAGAGATTTAAATTAATCTTGTTCTGGTCAGTCCGGATAAGAATGTCTCATTCATAAGGAAAATGAACCATGCTAGTAATAATTAATAAAAATCCCAACTTTTATTATTTATTTTTGAAGAGAGTAATTGTAAATTATGGTACAAAACAGGGTAACGGGACGGGACTGTTTCTTCAGCCGGTACCAAAAAGGTAAAAATTAAATGTGTTGATCTGTATTTTTATACGTTAAACGGATGAGTGGTAACAAGCGTTGAGTTATTTGTTTCTTCTTTTTTGTGTTGTTTGACTAATTTTATTCATCACTTTTTGGTTTGTTAAGGAGTCCATCAGTTCAGAAATGAATGGTTCTAGTTTTTATTTGCATTCCAGTTAGTCCGGGTAAGAGCAGATTGATATAGAAATTTCCAAGGAACTTCGGGGTTTGGATCGACAAAGTTGTTCCCGCAATTGATGTTTCATATTGGGCAAAACTTGATTCTGGATTCAGATTTACATCTGCTAGGTGAGTTCTAACTCTTTATATTTCGAAACTATTTTCCATCTGAAAAATGTTATTATCCTTCCAACACTAAATATGAGACTAACTCCCTAAATATGTGTGTTTGTGTGTGTGTGTGTGTGTGTGTGTGTGTAATAACACTCGCTGCTAGGTCAAATTGACCTGTTCTAAAACAATTTTTGTGCAACTCTGCACATGTAATTATAAATGGCATGGGATGTTAGAATAATACAGTTAATTATAGTGTGCAAATTCATGAAAAATCTTGCAAATTTTCAAGGTATTTACTATTTTCATTTTCTGTAAAAAGCAACTGTGCAACAAGTACTCAGGACGTTTTACTTTATGGCATGATCAACAGAAACCTGCTGATGTTCTTAGCCTCGGGAGGATATTATATTGTGACAAGGATGTGTTACTTGCTCTTGAATTCTTTTGATAGGAGCATAAGATAGCGGATGTTGGCCCTACCCAGTGGCAAAAAGCGTGTTTTGTGCCAACAAAGTCGGATGCTGTTGTGGTTGGATTCGGAAAGTGGTTGAACAAATATGCTGTTAGTCAAGTTGATTGGAGAGGCAAATTCAGTGGAGCTCTTCCCCCAACTCCTCCTAGAGAACAGCTCATGGATAGGTAAACCGAGCCATTCTATAAAAATTCAGTTATTCTTATTTTTTCCCCCTAGAAATTAGAAACATTTTCAACAATAAAAATTTGTGTCATCAATGGAATAGTGCGCTACTCTATTATTCAATCGGAGACGAGTTAGTAAACATATTTCTACTATCCCCTATTCTTTCTGTAATAAAATCAATCTATTCATGTCTTTCTGCTTACTCGTAGTGATATTTGGAACTAGCTAAATAAGTCAAAATATTTCAGTCGAGATAAAAGTACACTGTTTTTGTCTTTTGAATATCATTTCAGGTGTTGGACTCATGTGGTTAGCTGCAGCAGTTGCAAAGCAGCATACAAGGTTCTCAACGTCCTTGAAGTTGAGCTGCAAGTCATCTCTATTGCTCTGATTGGAATTGTTGCTGCAACAAAACAAAGCATGACATTGAGGGTTGCGAAAACGGCTATGGTTTCAATGGCGATACTGTGTTTTGCAGCCTCAAAATGGTTGGCTCACTTTATCTACAAAATCTTTCACTATCATGACTACAATCATGCTTTCGTCAAGAATACATGTTTTACCACTGTCCAGCACTAGAAAACACTAGATTATATACTGTAAATATGTATTATCATTCATGAATATCCCCAAGGATCAGCAAGTACAAGACTTTCTGAAGGCTTGTGCAAAAATGTATGACTCGGCAAGACAATAAAAAACAAAAAAGAAAAGTTATACAAGGTATTAAATCATGTCTAGGTGATGTCGTTAGCTGGTAAAGTGTAATTTCGAACGGTTTTAATCTTGCTAGTTGGGTGACCAATACATAATTAAAACCGTTGAAAATTTGGCACCCCAGTGACGAAAGTATCAATATTGCAACTTATTACAAGCCTTGCTTGTGAAAATAATACTAAGATAAAGGACCCATAAGCATAAGCATAATATCTCATCAGAACAATAATATAGTACTTTTTAGTTTGCTTGAAAAGAGCATTAATATTCTACGTTACAATCTGACTTCTCTTAAGACTTCAAGTATGAGAGTTCAATCACACAATCGAAAATCACTGGAATTTAAAATGAAAGCTTCTTGAAGATTTATTGGTAGCTGATTAACAATTTTATTAGCGCATCTGACTGTAGAATGGATCGTTCCCAGCAGAATAACAGTTTTAGCCTCGAAAAACTTTACCTGCAGAATCATGGCTAACTATCAGATGATGCATCAAAGTTTAGGTACCCTAAAAACAGTAGGCTGAAAGATTAGATACGGTGCCTTTACCTTAAATTTGTGCATTCGAGCTTAACTTTGAAGTTTCAGGTTTTTAACTGCAAGCAACTCTCTAAGAGCTTCGTTGATATTCATCTGGTATTTTGGTGATTCCTCTGAACACTTTATTCCGATTGAAATTATCGAAAATAAGCACTCATGTGTGTTGGCTCCTTTGGATTGTGCACAATTGTTGTTGCTGGTAGATGCTACCTCACTTTCTTCTCTTTCAATAAAACCGTGAACTATCTCCTCCAATGGTACTCCTTCAGCAAGAATCCTCTTGGCAAACTGATTCATGTTCATTGCATCGTTTAAATCTCCGTTGCTGGGCCTTTTCCGAGTGAACATCTCCAGCAAGAGGATTCCAAAGCTGTAAACATCTCCTTTGGTTGACACTTTGCTTCCCATACCATATTATGCAATACAATAACCCAATAACGTACCTATGATTTTCAAATGTCTGATAATTTCAAAATCCTCAGATGATTTTGGGATTATCCCGTTGCAACAAAAACAAATATTTATTTTCAACAAAAAGAAGAAAATGCGGGTTGAGAAATGATATAAGCTTACCGGGAGCTGCATATCCAATCGTTCCCTTTATTCCGACAGAGCTTGATTGATTCTCCGACGTTTGATCCTTGTCTGCGGCAAGAATTGTTGACAAACCGAAATCACCTACATGAGCTGTCATGTCATGGTCTAGGAGAATGTTGCTCGGCTTCAAGTCGCAATGAAGGATTGGCATTTCAGTCTGGTTATGAAGATAGTCCAAGGCAGATGCAACATCAATGGCTATACTTAGTTTCTGCTTCAGAGTTTAAACTTTTCTTTTGCTCGTCATTTGTTTGTTGAGACGTCGGATGCAACCAACTTTCTAGACTCCCATTCAGCATGAATTCATAAATAAGAGCCTTGAAATCATTGCCTCGGAAATCGACACTAGAGCAAACAGTTATGAGCTTCAAAAGGTTTCGATGCCGAACGTTTCGAAGAGTTTTGCATTCAGCCATGAAACTCCTGGAAGCTCCTCGTTTTTCAAGGTTCAAGACCTTCACTGCAACGGATGTCTGGTTTGGTTCGAGAATTCCTCTCTATACCGAGCCAAAGCTACCCGACCCGATAAAATTGCTTTCAGAGAATCCATCGGTTGCTTGCACAAGTTCCCCGTAAGAAATATTCAAGTGTCGGTTTCGCAAAGATTCTGAAGCTTTTCTCTGAACCTTACCTTTTCTATGCCGCCAAATGATTAAGAGAGACAACATCAAACAAACTCCAACGAGAGCACAAACTCCAGAGATTATGAGCTTCCTTCGAAGCGTTTGGTTTTGTCTCCTTTCTTCATTCTTAGAGCATTTTGGTAACCGTAATTCAGGTATTCCACCGCAAAGTTTGTTATTTCCAGCAACTGAGATTTCACTTACATTGCTGAAGGCACCTCCTATTGGGACCTCGCCCTCCAGGTCATTGAAAGAAAGATTCAGTTTTGACAGAAAGGCTAATTTTGCAAGCTCTTTTGGTATATGCTCGGCCGGTAAAGTTATTGCGTGAAAGATCGATTACTTCAACACCCTTCAGTGAAAGTAAGGATACGGGAATGGTTCCTTCAAACAATTATGATCCGCATAAAACTGTTCCAAGCGAATACAGGCCCCGAGGCTGGCGGGAATAGTGCCAGACAACTCATTATTGGAAACATCTAATTCAACAAGATTGATCAACTTTCCTACTTCCCAAGGTAAAGCGCCAGTCAAATGATTTCTCGCCAGTTTCAGAGATCTCGCCAAAGACGACATACCGATAAGCTCTGAAGGAATGGTACCATTTAAGGCATTGCCGTAAAGGTGAAGTAAGATCAAGTTTTTGCAGTTTCCGAGGCTCGAAGGAATACTTCCTTGAAAGTTGTTTTCTTCCAGCCAAAGCTGGTTCAACAACGTAAGATTTCCAATCGAGGATGGAATTTCTCCAGATAATTTGTTCTTCCCGAAGCCTACTTCTTGTAACTTGTGGAGGTTACCGACAGAAGCAGGGACGGTTTCAGATACCTGATTCTTGTACATAGCCAATGATGATAAGCTTACTAGATTTCCAATACCGGGGGGAATGTTTCCTGATATTTGATTATCCTCTATGGATAAGATCTCAATCCGAGTTGAGAGGTTACCCACGGAATCAGGTAACTCTCCCCCGAAGTTACTTCCCGCAAGAAACAAAAATCTTAGAATACTACAATTGGTTAAACTGGTGATAAACTTTAGGTCATTGGCTTTTCCGGATCCAAGATCTGTTTCAACCAAACCAAGCCTGACAAATTTCTTGAGATTTCCAAATATAGAATCGGGAACACCTCCGAAGAAGTTGTTGAAGGAAATGTCAAATCTTGAAAGCTTTGAAGCATTTGAGATTGAAAGTGGAATACGCCCGCCAAATTGGTTTCGATATACGAGAAAGTTTTCAGTATTGGGCTGGGTAAGGCCAAGATTATGGCCGGAAGGGTTCCTTGAAATTGGTTATCTACTATAGATAGAGTCCGAAGGTTTGAAAGATTATAAATAGATACAGGTATCATACCTGATAGCATATTCAGACCAAGATTCAGGAAAGCTAACCTTTTCAACTGGCCTAGCGATGCCGGAACATCTCCCTTCAACCTGTTTGCTGACAAAGAGAGTACTTGAAGGGACGAAAGATTCCCGAGATGAGGCGGAATACTCCCCTCCAAATTGCTATCGGTAAGATCTAGTGTCACCAACTTTGACAATGAGCCAAGTTCTGAAGGAACATGCCCTGTGAAATTGTTACACCTCAGTTCAATGATTGCCAAATTCAAACAGTTTGATAGAGTAGCCGGTATTTGTCCATCTAGGAAGTTTCTTTTCAGATCTAATTCCCGCAACCTGATCAAGCGACCAATTTCCCTCGGAACGTTTCCTTGGAAACTATTCTCTGAAAGATCAAGGACCCGAAGAAAACTGAGGTTCCCAATAGACGGAGATATTTGTCCTTTTAGTCCATGCGAACTTAAGTTCAACTCTATGACTCGTCGGTGCCTGCTACCGCATGAAACACCACGCCAGTGGCAGAAATGGACAGACTCATTCCATGAGCTCATGACCTCCGTTGGATCCTCGATGATACAAGCCTTCATGGCGAGCAAGGCTAGCTTGTCGGTCTCGTTCCCGAGCAGCAATGATCGAGCACATATCCGATGATTTAAGGTCATCGTAATGCGCCAAATAAGAGCAACAACATTACAACAACGAGATCGAATCGCCATCGTGATCACCGGAGGTCTGGTAAGAACGTCGTGCAATGGAAAACAGCTTATGAAATGTAATGATAGTCCAATGAAAAAGAATCTCATAAAATGGTAGAGGTGATTAGGAAGTCTTTTCTTGTTGACTCGAATATTTAGTTGCGGTCATGTTAAACCAACCTAACCTCACGTACATGCAAGACTTCTTGTGCACATTGCTATTGAAATCAATGTGGCCCTTAGAACATATAATATTGGTGGGAACTTAATTTCATTCTTGCGTATGTTGAGGGAAACAAATTATTTAAGCCTTAAATTTCCATGAAAATTAAGAAGAAAAAACGCCTCACATTTATATTATTTACAATTGATAAAAATAAAAAGGAATAATTTATGAGTAGTACACGTTCTTGAATCTTGAATTCTATGGAACTTTACAAATGTGACCTTTGTTTATAACACTCCTAAGGTCTCCTACGTTGTGGGATTCCGGAATATATGAGCTCCTACGGATGAACACGTAATTTTCCTTATCCTTCTTATATGTTCATGTTTTACAAGTAATTTAAAACGAAATTCGTGTTTAGATGAATCAATCTGAGGTAAACTTGTGGGGAAAATATAAGTTATTACCAGAAAATTTATCGATCCTATCATGCAATACTTTTTGAAGGAAATATGGTGGTAACTTAATTTTATTCTCGAGTGTGTTGAGGGAAATAATTTAAGCCTCAAAATTCCTTCCAAATTTCCTTGAAAAGAAGAAAAATACCTCACATTTGTATCATTTACTTTGACACATAAATAAATATAGGAATAATTTGTGAGTAGTACCCGTTCCTGAATTCTATGGACCTTATAATATGTGACCCTTGGTTATAACATTCCTAAGGAATAATTTTTTTTTTTTTTTAAACATGTTCATGATTTACAAATCATTTAAAACGAAATTCATGTTTAGATTTGGAGATGAATCAATCTGCGGTAAGCTTGTGGGGGAAAATATCACTTATAAGTTAGAATTATATAAACATTAGAATTAATTTATACCCATCTAATAATTCTAGTACTTATAATTTCACGAGTGATTTTAATTTAATTAATAATAACGGGCCTAAAAAAATGAATGACCATCACTCTGAATGAATTCCAATTTTTTTTATTTAATTTGGATTTATAAAACTAGGTGAATAAAAACTTTTTTTTTTTTTGGGATTCATAACTAAATAGCTTTTTTTCTTTTCAAGAAATTTTTTTTTAATAAATGATCGAAGTTTTTAAAAATTAGTTTAAGGCCATTTTTTTTCTTTTCTAAATTGATCACCAATTTTCTTAAATAATCAATCAATGATTGATTATATAATATTGTTAATTTCGTCAATCAGTGACTGACCATGATGTAAATCATTGATTAACAATCATAACGTAAATTATCAAATTTTATAGTCGATCACTGATCGACCATAATCAATCACTGATTGGTCAAATCTGAAAAAAAATAACAAATGTTCATTTTGATAAATAAAAAATTCTATCATTTATTAGATGAAGTTATTAAAAAAGAAAACAGGACCTTTTTTTTTTTAATGGTAATACTAAGGTCTCTCTCTCTCTCTCTCTCTCTTTAAAATAAATACTAAGGTCTCTTGCATTGTGATATTTTTCATGTGATTCCAAAATAAGAATGACAACATTCGAACAATGAAATCGAATCGCCCTCATCGTCACCGGAGGTCTGGAAAGAACGTCATGCCCCGTTGAAAACAGGGTACGAACTGTAATGATGATAATCCAATGAAAAAGAATCTGATAAAAGGGCAGAGGAAATTAGGAAGTCCTATCTTGTTGATTTAAATATACTAGTCATGATGGGTGCCTATCGCACCTTTATGCTTTAGTTTTTCAATTTCAAATAAGAAATGGATCTTTTATTGTTGAATCAAAAAGAAAACTTATGAAATAAAAAGGATTTGAAGTAACATAATGTGAAAAATAAAAATTGAACTTCAATTAAACAATAATATTATATATTTTACATTTTTTTTTTGGAAATTTTTTACATGATTATTTTACGTTTTAATAAAATTCACTCTCAAAACAAAGACAAATATGAAGTAAGAATGTTAGAGACTCTATCCTGTAAAATGATATAATAACTATTGAAAACTAAATTGCATGCATCAATACTTGACCTAGATATTTATGTATAATTACATAAAAGAATTAACCATGAGATGTTAAAATTAATTTTTCTTTAGAAGCTTGACAACATTTATTTTTCTTTTGAATTGTTAGGAAATAAAAACGTGCTGATTTCTTTATTTATATTTTTTATTCTATGTTGGTAATTATGTATTAACATTATTTTATTAATAATATATAGATAATCTAATAATAGTTCCTATAAGAATATGGTACTTGGGATTGTGAAGTTGATCGTAGTCGAATTCTTATACTTTAGTTAAAAATAAAAATAAATAATTAAGTATGCTTTACACTCTTAGAATTTATGAATTATGCTTTTATAAAAAAAAGTAAGGTTTTGCTTTTTTTTTTTTTTTTTATACATTCTTAGAATTTATGAATTACGCTTTTATAAATAATTAAAAAAAAAAAAAGAAGTAAGGTTTTGCTTTTTTATATTTATTTATTTTTTTCTTGCTAAGGAAGATTTTGCTTTATTTAAAGTTAAGAAAAATTTAACTAAGAACCTAAAAGTCAAAGACAAAAAGGTTAAGCGACTTTTTCTATTTTATCCCTTTAATCTTTCCTCTCCTTTACCTGAAATTTACGGTTGGATTTATTAGTTGAACAGGACTTGAAGAGTACAAATTGAAGCAATCTATTGAAAAGAAGAGATTTGCAATGTACTTGAGTTTATCTTATTGTGAATAAAAAGATATCGACTGCAAAAAATGAAATATGAGGTGCAAAGAAGGCAAATGCCATATGAATAAATCTTAACCCGTACATTTAAAGTGAAAAGAGAATACTAAATTTCAACTATTGGATTACTTCAATCAAAGGATTGAAGTACAAAACTCTACATTTATTGTATTTATGAATTTCAACTTCTTTCAAATATTTTTCTACAAATGTTTTATGAAGAAAATATACAATTGGTTCACCTAAAAATAGTATACTATACGTAAGTCCAAGAGTATATCAATAATTCAACAGTACTAGACCATAAGTAATTTAATTGTTTTTTTTTTAATGAGTTCAAGAATTTTAGGTTTACGTACTTTAGTTTTTGTATTAAAAGAATATAATATAAATGTGATAATAACTACAAAAAAAAAAAATTATACAAATGAGATTAAAAGAAAAAAAAATGCAAAAAGAAATAATGAGGTTGAAATTAAGATGAAAGAGGATCGAGAAAAATATATTGGTACTTATAATCAATTTAATACGTGTATATGGGATTGTGAGGAACGTTTAAGGCATGCAAGGAGTTAAAAAGTACAAAAACAAATTATTTTATGGTGTAAGAGTGTGAGGTATAGGAGAAAGAAAAGGCCATGTGGATAAAAAAAATAAACCATTAGATATAAATTAAGTGAAAAGAAGTAGTGTTTGAATCATTGAATTGATCCAACAAAAAGTTGAAGTACAAAATATATTCGCCTATTCTCCTTTCTTATGTAAGGAAGTAGTACGTTAATGGACATGAACCATTATAGAGATTAAAAAAATTAGAAAAACAATAATTAAAAAAAAAAAAAAGAAAATAAGTAAGTTAGAATAAATTTTTTTTTTGTTTTTTCCCCACATCACCACTTCTTGTATATAGAATAGATATATATATATATATATATATATTTGCTTAAATTGTTGAGTTAGATATATAAATCACTTGTAACCTCACTTCACATATAACAGTCATCAGTTCTTACAAAAAAAAAAAGTAAGTTGTGCAGTCTCAAATCACTTAAGAATATATATATATATATATGATGGTTAATAGGTAAAGAGACCACTTCCTAATAGTATAAGGTCTTTTGAGATAAGCTCAAGAACAAAACTATATAGATATAAGACTTAAAGCGGACAATATCATATCAAGATAGACATGGATCGTTACATCAAATGCAAAACTTTTTGTGCATATTGACATTGATTAGCCTCAAAATATTTTTGACTAAAACACACTTGATCTTCACATGATAATTACAGTTTTTTTAATAGTGTTTTTGACTGTTGGACTGTTGTGGACTGAGCTGGGACATTTTAAAGTACAATGCTTAAAATAAATGATTATATAAATATATAGCCAAATTAACACTATGCTTTTAAAAAAAAATTTAAAGCAAACTTCTTTTAAAATTGAACAAAAATTATGGCCATGTTTTGCTGACAAAAATAGTATTAAATATGATTTAAAGAGAAAAGAAAAAAAGAAAAAAAAAAAAAAGGCAGATTTCGTCCTACAAAAAATAGCCGAAATAGAAATTTAAAAATCACTACAAAATTCCATCTTCATATTCACGTATTTGAACCAAAATTCTTTTGTGGATTACTATTTAAAATTCTTTTTATTAATGAATATGTTTTATTGTTTGTTGTTGATTTTTTGTATTTGTTGTCAATATTATATTGTTGAGATCAATTTGAAACTATATGTTATGAATATGTTTTTTTTTTGTAATTTAATAACATGGTCAGTATGAAAGTAATCCAAAAGTTGATAAAATCTTGATTATGCTGATTGAATTTCATATATAAAGTAATACGGTCGTTGTCTTATAGACCATGACTATATTGTGTTTTTTTTTTTTTTTTGAAGAATCATAACTATATTGTTACTGATTAAGAGTATGCAATATGATTATAAGATCCTTATAATATAAATATTCTATGATGAAACATAATTATTGAAGTGGCTGAATCATTATCATAATGATCACAATCTTAAACATAGTAAAGATAGAAAATAATCCAAAACAAAAACTAACGAAGGACAAATCTAAAATGACAAAACTAATGAAAGAACATAAAAGGATCATGCTTTTATAAAAATAGGAGGGAAAAAACGTCTTTCTTAAAAAATAGGTGACAAATTTTAATATTCAAATTAAATGATAAATTACAAGAAAAAAGAAGGTTAGTTTATTACATAAAAAATAGTAGCTAGAGGGAAAGGGGCGAAAAAAAAAAAAGAAAAGAAAAGAAAACAGTTGACCTAGTGTGAGAAATTATGACAATTCAAACGTGAAGATAACAAGGAAATTTTGTTCTCATATACAACATATCTTTTCAAACTGGTTGTGCGTATTTTTTTCCGTACCCGACTTAGTGAAGGATGGATCATTCTTTATAAGAATAGGTTTGTATTGAGGATCAGTGTTAGGCCAAAACCACACAATGTCAGTCTGTTCAGTGCTTGGATAAACAACTTCGCATGTTTTCTTTGACTATGCTATAGAGTTTATCACCTCTTAGAAAACCTGACTTCAAAATTACTTAAAAATATGTTACAAGCTACAATTTCCTCATTATTTTTTGTTGTGGAAATTAAGAATTTTAATGATAACTATAAAACTCATACATGTAGAAAATTAAGCATCCGTTTGATTTGTTAGTTGGAGATGAAATTTTTAAGTTAGAGTTGATTGACTTTTTAAAAACTAATTATAATTTTTGTTGACTTTTAAAAAAAAGACAAAAATTAAAATGAAAAATTTGAGTTCTAATTAAAACATCAAACAAAAGCTAAATTTTTCTACTTACTATCCTTATCAATTACAAGAACCGGAAGTTGACTATTAACATGCATGTCTTGTCTGACATCTGGAATTCACTAAATTACATTTGAGGATGTCAAAAAAGAAATCTCAATCTTGATATTCTAACTACTTAGTCTTATCCATAAATGGTTGTAGGTTAATTTAGGGTCTACTAACCAATACCGTCATACATTTAACCCAATTTATAAAGTATGGACATAATTATTTTAATAGCATATTGATTCTATGTTTAAATTGTATTAGGATTAAATAAATTAACTATTTAGGTATTAGATAATATATATATATATATATTTAACTATCCTTGTATGAGAATTATCAGCTTTATTTATTAATTATTATTAGCACAAGATAATTAATTAAGATAATTTCTAACCTGCAATTATTCATTAAAAACGAAAAACAAAAACAAAATCATAGGCTCATCCCTAGTGTATGCACAACTGCAGGGGTAGAGAGAGAATATTTTTCTCTTGAAATCCTAGTCAAATTTTAGTACTCTTACTTTCTTGCTTGTATTATAAATGGAATTTTATAACGGGGTAAGTTTTATATTACCTTATTGATGGAATAAAAATTCTTAACTATAAGATTAAATAGATATACAAACAATCATAAATAATATCACACCTAATTATCATTTTATAAAACATTTCAAAAAAGAAGAAGAAGAAAGAAGAAAAAATAATAATAATAATAATTTCTTACCAGTGGGTTTGTGTTCCTCTAACGCCGACGGCCACCCACCCTCACACGCGACGGTGGCAAAACCCAACGACAGGAGACCCAACGACGGTGGCAGAGCATGTCGCCTGAGAAGAACCCACACCGCGGTACAAATCACACACAGCCAAGCACAGCCGGAAGCTAGATCCCCCTCACTGCCCATTTGCAATGTTGATGGCCAATCCTTCCATCTTGGACCCGTACCACCGTTGCGAGCCAGATCGGGCCAGATCCGTCGCCTATGGGGAACAGTTGCCACCCCTTGCCTCTGTCACGTTTCCTCCATGGCCTTCGACGCTGGTGTTTGGGAGGAGGAGAGTACTTTGCCGCCGTGATATGCTGCCACCATGGGGGATAAGCGATTGTTGCATCGATGGGTTGCTAGCTCGCCATCGTAGGTTGCATAGATTCGGCATAAAGGAGGAGGGAATGCCGACTGTCTAGATCCGTCGCCCATGGGGTTCCCTCCTCGTCCTCCCCACGCCATCGTCGCCATCGGAAACTCGTCCATTTTGTGTTCACGGCCGTTAGGCACTACGGGCGAGACCCATCATCACCGGCGTAATACCAATTGGTGTCTTTTTTTTTTTTTTTTAACTCTGATGTGGGATTCAATTTTAGCTAGCTGTTCTTTAGTTATTTTTAATCAAAAGGTGTAGAAATTTTATAAATCAAATTGTTGACATATTGGTTAAGATTTTTTCCTATAAATTAGGAGATTAAGCTAGACTGTGGCAGTCCTATTTTCTAGGAGTTTTACAACCGGTTCTCTTTGTACTTTAAATACTAGTCGAATACTTGTACGTATATGTAATCAAATTGTATTTTTAATTTATTCAAGGAATAAGATTTTTTATGGCAGTGCTCTTTTCGACTCCTTCCTAAATTAGCTTTTATGGTATCAGAGCAGTGAAAGCTAATTTTGGTTTAGGGAGATGACGGTCGATATGGCCATTACTGGAGTAAGCAGAGATAGTTCGGAGGCTACATCTGATACCTCTTAACTCATTTCTAAAATTACTCCCACTGCTTTCTTTGAACCTATTTCCCTGCAAATTACGAATCACAAGCTTAATGGAAAGAATTACCTTCAATGGTCTCATTCCGTCCATATGGTGATTCGTTCATAAGGGAAATTTGGCTATCTTGATGGCTCCATTCCTAAACCCAGTCTGATGGATTCCTTGTTTTCCAATTGGGATATTCATAATTCAATGGTTTTGGCGTGGTTGATTCATTCAATGGAGGACGCTATTGGTGAAACCTATTTGTTTCACCTGACTGCTAAGGGCATTTGGGATGCTGTGTCTTTGGTCTATTCCAATCTTGTAGATTTGTCTCAAGTGTTTGAATTGCGAAATCGGGCTCGGAACCTTTGTCAAGGGGACATGTCAGTCACCCAGTTTTTCAACACGTTGAAGAAATTATGGCAGGAGCTGGACCTTTTCAACATCTGAGAATGGCATCATCCCGAGGATGCTATTTTATATCGCAAGATTGATGCTAGGTAACGTGTCTATGATTTTTTAGCCGGTCTCAATCACGATTTGGATGAGGTTCGTGGTCGGATTTTAGGTCTCAAGCCGTTACCAACAATTAATGAGGTGTTGCTGAGGTTCGCCATGAAGAAAGCCGATGCCGCGTGATGCTTACGGACCCTTCTGCCATGATTTATGAAAACTCTACCTTAGTTGCCCGTGGTTCTGACAATCGTGGTGACTCCCACTCGAAGAAGAATTCTTGGTGTGACCACTGCCAACGGCCATATCATACCAAAGACACGTGCTGGAAACTCCATGTCAAGCCTACTAATTAGGTCCCGAATCAGCTTCGTAATCGTGATGGCAAGGGTCTACAAGTAACCTCTGACTCCACGCCCGCGAAGACTGATGCACCGGCGGGCATCTCGAAAACTCAGTTGGATCAACTCTACAAGCTTCTCTCCACAATTGCGCCCTCTAGTTCCAATATGGCCAGCACAGTTACCTCGTTAACTGCGTTTGGCGGTCTTCCTACTCAAAGTGAGCCCTAGATTATTGACTCGGGTACTTCGGATCATATGACAGGTTGTGAAAAACTCTTCTCGCCATATGTTCCAAGTCTCGGTAATCACAATGTTAAGATTGCGGATGGTTCTTTTGTGGTTGTTGCTGGTGTTGGTACCATTGAACTTAGTCCCTGGATCACACTTAAGGGCATTCTTCATGTTCCTCATCTTTCTTGCAACCTTTTGTCTATTAGTAAAATTACAAAAGACTTGCAATGTATTGTGAATTTCACGCCTTTTCTATGTGTCTTTCAAGAATAGCATTCGGAGAAGAAGATTGGCAGTGCTAGAGAGTTATCCGGATTATATTACTTTGAGAATGAATCGAGCATGCATGGACATGTGAAAGCTATTGTTACCAATTCTACCCTTTTGAGACATCAAAAGATCATGCTTCTTCGTTGTAGATTAGGTCATCCCATTTTTTGTACTTAAGACATTTGTTTCCGTCATTGTTCCAGAATAAAGATTTATTCCAATGTGAAGTGTGCCAATCAACCTTATCGTGCTTCCAAACCGTTTGTTATTTATAGTGATATTTAGGGTCCGTCTCATGTTCGTACTCTTTCTCACAAACGATGGTTTCTTTCATTTGCCATGATGATCATACTCGGGAGTGTTGGGTTTTCTTATTACGCAATAAATCGGACGCTCCGCAAGTTTTTAAAAATTTTCATGTCATGGTCAAAACTTAATATAATGAAAATGTTTCAAATTTGGAGAACTGATAATGCAACGGAATTTTTTTATTCTATCCTTGACAAGTTTTTAATTGACAATGGCCTTATCCACCAAAGTTCTTGTGTGAGCAACAAAATGGTGTTTCCAAAAGAAAAAATTATCATTTGTTAGAAGTTGCTCGATCCTTGTTGTTCACATCCAATGTGCCTAAGTGTTTTTGGGGTGATGCAATCCTAACCTCGTGCTACTTGATTAATCGAATGCCCTCCTGAGACCTAAATTACCAAACTCCGTTGGATTGTCTGTCCCAATTTTTTTCCCCAAAATCGTTTGTTCTCTTCTCTTGATCTTAGGTTTTTCAGTTGTTCAGCTTTTGTCCACAATCATGATCCACATATGAGCAAATTAGACCCTCACTCACTCAAATGCGTCTTTCTTGGTTATTTTTCCACGCAAAAGGTTTTAGATGTTACTCTACTAAACAAAAACGTTACTTTGTGTCGAGGGATCTTACATTTTTTGAAAATCAGCCATTGTTTGAAAAACAGAATTCGAATGGGAATGTTTTTAGCTAGGATTCTAGTCTAGGTTCAGATGACATGTTCCACACTTCAAATTTTGAGTCTGCCATTCGACATTCAAATTGGAATTCAAACTTTGGGAATATTTTTAGGATTTTTCTCCTTCCTCTGAATCCGATCCTCTCTCTCCACAAAATCTCTCACAGCCTCCTCTACAAAATATGATTCCCTCTAATTCTCTATCTCTAAATCCACCAGCTGATTCTCCCTCTGAAATTCAAGTTTTGAATCCCACCAAATCTCCTCTAGATATTCAATTTCCTATAGAATCTCATCAACCCAATCCTTCGAATAATTCTCCAAGAATACAGCCAACAAACTACCAACGTTTACCTTCACATCTTCCTATTCCGATTGTGTCCCATGAACCTAGTTCGAATTCCCCGACACTTGATGATGAGGATATGGCAAGCACAAGAGCATGGAATACTGATCCTATTTAATGATGCAAACTCTGTCAAGAATAATGAGACCCGACAACGAAAATGAACCCAAGAATATTCTATGATCAGGTTTAGATGGGAGACCTCGACCCATTGCTTTAACAAAAACAAGAACTTTCGTATATTTGACCTCAGCCCATTGTTTAAAGCGAAACAAGAACCTCGGTATAAGGAAGACGCCACAAACGGTGGTGGAAATCCGTTTGATAAATCGATGGTAAACGCCACGGAAAATTCTGATAAGTTCGACTAGTTTGTCAAAGAACCAAAGAGAAAATACTCTCACATTTCTAAATAGTTACTTGTCCCCTTTCACTGTTTCAAAGACGCCTATTAATAGGCTGAATGTTACAAAAAAAGATTCCTAAAATAGCTATCCTAATTAAGGATAAAATCTAGTAATTAAAAGTTCTTACTTGCCTAAAAGAGAAAAATGAAACAATCTGTCCTTTAATTGGCTGATCTCACACCTTCACTAGAAAACGAAAGTTGGAAGCTTTTAAATGGCTTTATTTTCAGCCATAAATGCTCATGAAAAGTCAAAAAGGCCTAAATAAAAAAAGGAAAGTAAATATCTTGGTATGCAAGCCTTACAACCCAATTTAACTTACTAAAATTAAACTTAGCCTTGACTAGATTCTTTTAGAGCTGAAATAGGATGAGCATTCCATGCTCTTGTGTTTGTCATGTCCTCAAAATCTCTCACAGCCTCCTCTACAAAATCTGAAACAAATTCCGATCCTCTCTCTCCATAAAATCTCTCACAGCCTCTTCTACAAAATCTGATTCCCTCTAATTCTCTATCTCCAAATCCACTAGCTGATTCTCCCTCTGAAATTCAAGTTTTGAATCCCACCAATTCTCCTCTAGATATTCAATTTCTAATCTCATCAGCCCAATCCTTCCAATAATTCTCCAAGATTATAGCCAGCAAACTACCAACCTTTACCTTCACATCTCCCTGATCCGATTGTATCCCATTAACCTAGTCCGAATTCTCTGACACTTGAGTCTCCTAAAAATCCTCTCCTTCCTCCAAACCTAATTCTAATCTTATGTCCACATCCATTCCCATGATTTTGGATGTGCAAACGGTAGGGGGAGAATTGGTACAGCCGTTTCCAATGTTTCCACTTCACTTCTCACACAAGAAACATCTCAAATTAAAAAACAAAAAGTCTGATAACAATCAAACACGTCAAGATTCCAACCCGAATCATGTACTTGAAAAACATGTGGAGAGTGAGAAGCCTGTGGAACCAGAGAGTGCTGAACTTGAACCAGATATTCCGATTGCCAAAAGGAAGGGAGTTAGGGCCTGCACCCAACATCCAATTTCACACTTTGTGAAGTATGACCACATATCTAAATCCGTTCAAGCCCTTGTTTCAAATTTATCAAGTAAAGTGATTCGAAACTCGGTACAAGAAGCTTGGCAACATCTGAAGTGGAAGAAGGCTATTATGGAAGAAATGCCAGCTCTGGAAAAGAATGGGACATGGGAGATAGTTCAGAAGCTGAAGGATAAGGTACATGTGGGCTGTAAGTGGGTATTTAAGGTGAAGTACAAAGCGGACGGATCAATCGAATGCTTTAAAGCCGGATTAGTCACCAAAGGTTAAGCACAGACATATGGGATTGATTATCAGGAGACTTTTGCTCCCGTCGCCAAGATGAACACTGTCTGTGTCTTGTTATCTCTAGCAACGAATTTGGATTGGCCTCTCCAGCAATTAGTTGTGAGGAATGCCTTTCTTAACGGGGATCTTAATGAAGACGTGTACATAGAACTGCCACCAGGATTCGACCATGAGAGCAAGATGGGAAAAGTGTGTAAGCTAAGAAAATCCCCATATGGCTTGACACAATCACCACGGGCGTGGTTTGATAGATTCACAAAGGCACTTCGACAACAAGAGTATGTGCAGGCTCACACAGACCACACATTATTCTACAGTTATCGAAATGGAAAAATTACAGCCTTGATTGTCTACGTAGATGATATTATTCTGATAAGAGATGACAAAGACGAGATGGATAGAATAAAGAGAAAGTTGGCTTCGGAATTCGAAATGAAGAAGTTAGGAAATTTGAGGTACTTTCTCGGGATGGAGGTGGCCAGAAACAAAACAGGAATTTCAGTTACTCAACGTAAATATGTGAACGATCTTCTCAAGGAGACGGGTATGTTAGGGTGTAAGTTGACACACCCATGCATCACAAGGTAAAATTGGGAATGACAGAGAATGGCAATCCAGTGGAAAAGGGGAGATATCCATGTTTAGTAGGAAAGTTGATCTACCTTTCTCACACCCGACTAGATATAGCCTTTTCTGTGAGTTGTGTTAGTCAGTTCATGCAGTCTACTAAATTCTGAAGTATTTGAAAGGCACTCCAATAAGAGGACTTTTCTTCAAAAAAGGGCAAAGCAAGAGGTGTAGAGATCTACACAGATGTGGATTGGGTAGGATCTGTTAGTGACAGAAGGTCTACTTCAGGCCATTGTTCCTTTGTTTGGGGGTGGTGGTAGCTAGAAGTAATGCCGAGGCAGTATTAAGATCGGTGGCTCATGGTATTTGCGAGGCTCGATGGCTGAAAATGTTGTTAGAATAATTAAAGGTTGAAGATTTTCTGTGATAACAAGGCAACCATTAATATCTCCCACAATCCTTTTCATCATGATCGGACAAAGCACGTGGAAGTGGACAGACATTTTATTAAAGAGAAAAAAGAAGAATGGATCATTTGCATGGTGTATGTACCAACTTCGGGGCAAACTGCAGACATTTTAACAAAAGGCCTCTTCAAGCCTATGTTTGAGAAGATGATTGACAAGCTGGGAATGTTCAATATGTATAGTCCAGCTTGAGGCCGAGTGTTGATGTGTTGGCTGAGATTTTTTTCCTAGAAGTTAGGAGATTAAGCTAGACTCGGTGGCAGTCCTATTTTCTAGCAGTTTTACAACGGATTCTCTCTTGTACTTTAGATACTATTCGAATACTTGTATATATGTATTCAGATTGTATTTTTAATCTATTCGAGACGTAAGTTGACACTTCCTTGCAGTGCTCTTTTCGACTCCTCCCTGATATTAATTTTTACAAATGGTGTAGAATTCCACCAATAGAGAAAAATAACTTTATCTCATTGTAAAAGTCCCCTTTTATTTATGGTGAAAAAAATGAGAATTTTTCTCTAGAAATCTCCAAAAACTTCTAGGTATCCCTTTTTTTTTATTTTTTATTTTTTAGCTGAGCACGTGTCTAGCCCCTATGAGAGTCCCTACCTGATTATATTCTCAGCGGATATCTTTTTCTTTTTCTTTTTTTAATGCATCTTTTTCTCAGAATTGTAATAGAGCTTCTTTTTTTTTTTCTTTGAGTTTTCAGAAATTAAAATGCATATTATTTGCTTCTAGCATTACTGACAACTTTAGCAATCTCTAAAGCTGCAATCCCCCACACCCAGATGTTAAAATATATATTTATATATATATATATAAATATATAAATTTGTGATACTATTAATGTGTGATATTCAACATCATTGAAAACTTTAGTATTGTTTAAAAAAAAAAAAAAAAAAACTTCAATAAAATATTCCCAACCTTTAATTTTTTTTTCCACAATTTTCACCAACATTTTCCTAAATCCATATATCACATATATATTAACGCTTAATTATCATGATTGACCACGAGAAACCTTGAAATAAAAAGAAATGGTCGTTTGGTATTTGAGTTGGATTTGAATTAAAATTGAATTTTTAGGTTGAAATTTGTTGATTTTTTAAAAATTAGTTATAATTTTTGTTGACTTTTTCAGAATAAGAAAAAAAATCAACCATAAAGTATAATTAAATTCGAAATGAACTTGAACACCAAACGTAGGTTAATTCTACTTAACGCGGTGATCATAAGTCATAACCTCTTGAGTTTTTTATTTTTTAATTTTATTAGCAGAACCTCAAGATGTTTTTCTTTTTAAAAAAATAAATAAATCTCAAGACTTTTTTTTTTCCTTAGATTTTATTTTATTTAATAAATAACAATGATATAAATCAATTAGTGCACCCAGATATCTCTATTTAATCAACATCTTTTTAGCACTCTTATCACATCCTCATCTCATAATGTTATTAAAAATAAAAACGCAAATCCAAAAGTATCTATAATTGAGAAAAGAAAAACGATATAAAGATCAAAACAAAGCTAACAAAAAGTCTAATAGAAAAATACAGTATCGTTTCCTCAATAATTTTGAGACATACAGTATTGTTCTAAAGTTGCAACATCGATCCATTAAGAAGCATAAAGAAAACATTTTTCTCACCATAGGAAAAAAAATATCCCAACGCATTTTGGAAACGTGGACTGAGAGAAAAACGAGCCAAAAAAAAAAAGTTTAGCATAAAAAAAATAATAATAAAAAACTCTTTAAAAAGAGTTCAAAAGAAAATTATAAAAAACAATATATATTTATATTGTAACCGACCCAAATCTTCATTGGATATAAAATATAAGCTGCTATTTCCCGTATTCTCCCTCATATTTTCTCAACTGCCAAACACAAAGCCATGGCGAAAGCAAAACCTTTGTACAGGAAGAAGATGAAGAATAAGAAGCAGTTCGATTTCTCGGAGTCGGAAATCGACGTCGCTGAGCAGCTCATCCAACTCAGCGGCGACTCCAACAACCACAACGGCAAGAACAACAACGATGACAACAACCACCACGACTTGATCAGCGACGGCGACACGGCCCATCTGACCAACAATATCGGAGGTTGCAAACTTGGTATTAAGGATTTCTTCGATGCGGAAGACGACGGATTTGATCAGAGGAGGAAGAAGAGGTTCAGATCTTTGTCTGAAATTTATAGCTTGACTAGTAAGCCTCTTTCTATTGTCAATCATCGGTAGCGGAAATTTTCATGTATTCATAAGACTTCTGTACTTATACGTAGCTTGTTAATATGTACATATTATTTCTCGAAACCGAAAAAATAGGGTTTTTTTTTTTTCATTTTCTTTTAAGGAAGTTTGCAATTGAGGATTAAACTCTAAACGTTTGTTTTTTCGCTTGAAGAAGCAAGCTAATTGTTGCTAGTCTTGACAACAAACGAGCAAAATATTCAGAAACTGAGGAAAAACAAAGTTCTTGTATTTTGCCGAATTTGATAATATTGACTGTGCTATATTTGGGTATTTTAACAAATTGGTAATTTTAGTGTCTCCGATGGCTAATTTGAATTTGTAACGATGGGATTCGAATTCTATACTTCATAATCGATGAATTATCATAAAATTAGATCCGCAAGCAATCATGGATTTTAGATTTCGTTTAAGATATGTATAAAATAGAGAGCAATTACGCTGCTCAAAGGTTTCATTAGACCTGTCGTGATTAATTAAACAAAATAAAAAAATAAAAAAAATGAAGAGGCAACAAAGCATTTGATAACGTTCAAGGATCGAATTACTGAGCGATCAGCTAATTCTATTTGTATCATAAAATGTTTTTAAAGGTATTAGATGAAAGTTAAAAAAAAAATATTTTAGACCGAGTTGAAATTTTTTACTGTTGAATCCACTTGATCATGAGCAACTCAAGTTCTAACCGTCTGAATCTGATTTGTCTATTATCTTAACGCCTGATGTATTGTTCGCAAAGGACCAGACAGGACTTCATGTGAGTCTTGCATGCTTGATTGGACTTGGAAAAATTAATGATCACACTAATTAATTTTTAACCAACTTATTACCAATAAAGATAGCAGTCTTTGCAGTTGAATCAAAATATAAAAGGGTGTCTGTTTAACGACCAGACCATTCAGCTTGTATTTTTCTCTAATTGAAATCCTTGACCATTGACTTGGATTACAATCTCTGATAATTTGACCAAAATATGAAGCGGTCAGCACCTCAGACCCAAATTTATATTTGGATCAAAAGGCTGCTAAGTTCCAACTTGTGCAGCCATAACCAACGAGTAAACAGCAGGGTGATAAGGTGTTATCTCTCCGGATTAGAGGTCTTGAATTCAAATCGTCACCGTTGTGATAGTCGGGGTATATTAATAAATCCACTTCGAATAGGACTTTTATATCATGCAGGTTGCTTTCCTCCCATTAGGTTATCTTGCTATGCCATCTTCCACCCCAGTAACCCTCTTTTTTCAACAAAAAAATAAAAAATAAAAAATAAAAAAATAGTGCAGCCATAATTCTTCCTTTGTCAAGTTTTTATTTTTTTATTTTTTTCCCAAAGCATCAACAATGTCAATGTTTTGCCGCCATTGCAGATGTATAAGCTTTTGAAGTTCATTTCAAATCTGCTTAGATTTTAATCACTCAACCAAATTAAGCCTGTTTGGTAATTTCTTTGCTAACTTTACACCCCTTTTTTTTTTTTTGTTAATGTCTCGATTTGTTTTAGGCTGCCTACTTTAAATTCTCAAAGTTGGTAACTCAACTTTCGGCAAGTTTAGTTATTGAAGATGCTAATTTTAGTAAAGTTTTGGTTAGGATTAGGATCGAGAGATACACGCTCTAGGTATTTTCGTCCTTCACATTTTCTAAGAGAAAAGAAGGGACAACATACGTTTGAGAATGCAAATCTGCATACTACCAGTGTATCGCATTTAATGGCATTTTCTCAATATATTTTTAGCTCTCTAATGAGTTGTACACACTATCAAGCAAAAGATTAAGAAAGCAAAAGATCATGACCCTAAGAATTTTAATCAAAAAAGAAAATATGAAGTAAAATCTGATATATATATACCATAAGACTAGAAAATTTTCGAAGAAATTCCACATGCAACATCTTTCAAAGCCCTCTCTCCCCAACTAAAAAGCTAACATGCCAGTTCGGGGAGCACAAAAGACATTGTAGCTCCATAGTCATGAAACACCATGTCAATGCTCTAAATAGAACACATATTCTGTCAAGTTCTGCAGTTTGCTGGGATCTAGTTTCTGCTCTTTGACAATAGGCTGCTTCTTCACGGTAAACATTTGACAAGCCAGGTCCACGATCCAACCTTGTTGTACTACATCTGCATCAATAAACAGATTTCCATCGGTACATTGCAATAAATAAGAACGTTGAAGATAACGGAACATAGCCTACAAGTTAGAATCAAGCCAAGTTATCCGTTTCATTATAAAATCTAATATAACAAAGACTTTTTGAGGACATGATAATCTTCTGAATTGGCCAAGTACGAGCATTCATCGGGAAAGAGCCTTGCTGTTGAGAAACAATTCAACGAGTACAATGAAAAAATCATAAGAAAATTGAAATTTAAAATAAAACCCCTGCACCTACTTCATTAGTTTATTATCCCAAGTTCTATACTTTTTCTAGTTCCCACAGGTTTACAGTAATCACTCCAGAAGAAGATAAATCTCTACAGGCCAACGTGTGACTACAAATTCGTTCATCAGTTAAAAACGAACAGTAACTAACATATAAGCTTTATGTTACTGCTTTTTTCCAAGGGAACATTTATTTTAAATAGTTTACCGTGTTCAAATGAGCAACAAATACCACAGTAATTTTGAATGTTGTCATATTTTAAATTTGATAAACGGTAATATTCGAACACCAGACCAAATCCAAGCTGACAAAAACATGGGCCTCCATTAGCCACTATGGTAAAAGTGAACAACCTATGCATGTTAATTTCATAGTTAAAGTAGGCACCCGTTGGAATCATTACCGGAGGGAGTTCACTTTTCTAGAATCTCAAAAAAGTTCAAGGGGAGTGTAAAAACGAGCCAATCTAGATTCAGCAATAGAATCAGTTACAGTAAAACTAGTGTTTCTCTGTCCAGTGTGTACGTATCTACACAGACTTCTCTCTCTCTCTCTTTTTTTTTTTTTTTTTTTTTTTTTTTTTGCTAGAAATACATGCAGGAAGTACCAGGGACCACTTCAGAAATTTCAGGTTTAAGTGGGAACCGTTAAAGCCATGTTATTATACTAGGATCAGTGCTGAAAAGATTTTGAAATCAAGATATACTAGCACTACCCTAATATCACCTTTCGCTATTTTGTCAGTCAAAACTTAAGGCTTTGCTGCATCACTTTTCAACTGGGGTATAAACTGATAATGCTACGTGTCAAAGGAACCAAAACCGCTTCAAATATCTTTGCTTCTTTCAGAATCGATGAATTTTGAATTTCTTCTCTTTTTCGCATAAAAACATTATTCAAGGCTCATAGTAATGCATGCCCTAAACCTAGCAAAGTAATGTTGGCTTTACCTAGTCATATATACAGCAATTTTGTTCTCTGGTCGGTGGCAAATACAGAATATCAAATTTCATACTTCTTATATGTGTATCAAAAGCAAAAATAATTAGCCCAGAACATTAGGATAAGGCATCAGTGTTGAGGAACTTATGTAAAAATGAGAAGATAGACTTACAGTTTGTTGCATTATCCTCATTCATTCCAAGGAAGAGAGCAGTATCTTGGATGCTTATTGTAGAATAAGCAGATTGCAGCAACTGAAACATCTTCTTTGTGTAAAGTTCTGCAAGACGTTCAGACAATATCAAATGATGGTATGAAGCACAAAATAATATAAATAACATTAAAAATTGTCACTATCGGCTCCCACAAACACTACTTTAGAAAAACTCAGCGAATCTGAATAGAAGTTATTCCTGTGTTAACCGGCAATGGAAGATGAAAAGAGCAAGTGCGGTTTTAGAAATATTTTGTTAAGAATTAGATGCCCTGATATATCCAATATATCCCCCCTTCCAACCACTTCGACTTCACCGCAAAGATCGATCCGCATGTAATCTCTATGTCAGGTCAATAATTGGGCTACATAGACTACATATTGTAAAAATAAATAAATACATAAATAAATAAAATTAAAACAAAGGATACATTTGAATTTATTAACACCAGTAAATAGTGGCCCTGGGTCTTGAACTGTGACAGATTTACCTAACTTTATCTCTAAAGTTATTCTGATGTTTATGGGTCTACACTACAGTAGCTCTCTGAATCCCATATCATGGATTTCGCACATGTAGTTTATCAGATTCTAACTATTAGTTCTGTTGTAAAATCTATTGCACCTTATTCTGTTTCCATGTTGCCCATTCCTAATCAATACAAAAATTACGATTATCTGTCCAGATATAATTATTTGCCAACTCTTCACTCATTAACCCAGTTGGAATCATATGTATTGCCTTTTGCACTAGCATTAACGTCAATTACCAAAAAATTTTCCAGGTCCAATATTTACAATCCCCTAGTAATGATCTGGGGGCCTGCTCCGGATAGCGAAGCTGAGGAAAAGAGATCTTTCTTTACCATACATGTCATGGACAAAACAGCAGCAGCAACAATCTACTTTGCAAAATCACACAATGACATGGCTTTCTGAAAATGCTAAAGGAGTACAATCATCCACATGAAAATTCAGTTGAACGGGATGTGATGTAGATACCATACTCGTCCGACATCTCATACATGTGGGGATAACTTTGTACATATATATATATATATATATATATATGTAGAGAGAGAGAGAGAGATAGAAAGATGGAGAAGCTAAAAAGAACAGTCGATGAAATTCTGAATACTCAATACCACCCAAAAATCAAGATCTCAATTGAAAATACATTAATCACTAGGGTCTAGTTAAAGAGAAACAAAACAAACTCAACATAAAAAGCAAAAACAATGAAATAAACGTAAGCAAACATGAATAACCCAAATAGAAAACTGTATATTTTAAACTCCTAAAACCTATATTTTGTACCTCATTACAAAGCCTATGAGATTTCGGAAACTGAAATTAACTGGGTACCTCGAACCATTATTAGAATTGGGGTCTATCATCTACATCTACAGTTTGTTTAATCGTTACTAAAAACCTATTTCAGATAGGACATTTTGTCTTTTAATTGGTCGACTTATGACAGACTATATTCAGTTCCAGATTATAGTGATTATCAAGCAGTGTTTTCTCTACCCCCGAGAACTCTTTCCACACCTCTCTTTCTATCTCTCCCCTATTCTCGTATTCTCACTCTTCACATTCTGTACTTTCTCTACTGGGACATCAGGATGCATCACCAACATTTCTATATTACCGAAAGAAATGAAATTATATGTGCCCAAATTGTTGAACTTGTGCTCTTTCTCCTTTCACCTCGAAGATCTGATACCTCCAAAAAACAATTTTTGTAGCAGTAAGAAGAACAACAGTGGCCTTCAAATGGTGTTAAATTCATTCCCTAATAAATCAATACAAAAAGATGCAAACATGTGAAACAATGCCAACAACATTGTGACCTGTTGAGCATCCTAGTTGATTCTACACAACTTCATCAATATGACAGCTGTTTAATCAGACTTTTAGAAGTGTATACATCTTTATCTCAGGTAGCCCCCTGAGTCCCAAAGATTCTACATAAACGTGAAGCTACGAGATTGCAATCGCCATAAGACTCGAGAGAACAACCTCCAAAGGGAGAGATGTCATGTGCAACCTTGTGACTCTTTCTAGGATTATGAAGTGCCCAAATGCATCCATTCTTTTCTCGTCTCTTCCATCATCTCGCCTATTTCGTATACCACTTGACCCATCATGCCTCTACTTGATAGATAACCTAAAACTACCTGACGCTAGTCTACATGCTCCCAAATTTGTTACGACAGATAAAAGAAAACCAAGTCACAAGTTGAACTGTACTTTGAGGTACATGTTTGGTAGAATTAAAACTTAGTTACCAAACTTGCAGCTCAAATCTCAGGTCAATCTCCAATACAAGCAATGAAATAGGTGATATTAAATTTCTAGAATCTTGAAGTTAAGAAAAACCAAAACAAAAGGTCCATAGGTATAGATGTAACGCATTTCATATTCGGCGCCAGAGAAAACATATTAGTCAATGTCAATCTACTAAACTGTAAGTTCTTAGGCTTCATAACCGAAATTTAATTGGAATCGAAAATTACGAATACATAATCGGAGTACCAATATTATCTTCATGAATTTCATGTGAAACATATAAAGACTTGCCTGAAAAAGTAGCAACAAGGCCCTGGACTTGCTGGCTCCAATCAAAGCCCTGAATAGCCTCGTGGACGCCTCCGTAATCCCGAACCCACAACTTCTGACCAATTTTCCAAGCAGCAATCAGTTCCGGCTGGCCGTCTTTGATCGCCGGAGGTATCGATTTCCAAAGAAACCGCGCACTGTTACTGTTCGTATTTTCATCAGAAACAACCCTTTACAAAGCAAAGTGAAAAACAATACACTTCACTACAAAGTCCCAACAGCTAAAACCCATTAATTCTAAAACCCTAGGCTTTAGAACAACATTCAATTCAAACAAATAACTTTAAAAAAAAATTTACAATTACTTGAAAACAATGCAATAACTTCATAACCCAGAAAATTGAAAATCTCTCTCTCACTCTAAAAATAAATAAATTAATTAAAGAAGAAGAAATTTAACGTACATGTCGTCGGAATAAATGTGACCCAGAAGATGAATGGTGTATGGCCACTCGTCCTGGAAGGCGACGCCCTCTGCTGCGACCTGTACGGATGGGGAAAACGTGAGGAGAGAGAAAGAGATGTGAGAGAATAGGAGTTTAGAGAGAGAGAGAGAGAGGAATTGCCTGAAGCATGAGGGTGTCGCAGATATCGGCGATCTTGTCGTAGGATTTGGAATCCAAGGCTTCTGAAAGCACTGAGAAGTCCATGGCTGCCGGTCTTTCCTCTGCTCTTGTTTGGCTTCGATTTTCACTTTTGATCGATTAATAACCAGCCCAATAAACGACGATTTTGGGGGATTTTCCGTACGATAAGACTGCGATATTTTATTGATAAAATTTATTTTTAAACTGTTAAAATATAATTAAATGACTGACATGTTATTTGTATATAATAGTTATAATGCACCTTATTTCATATTAGTATAAATTTAAAAATTTAAAAATAATATATCAAAAATTAAATTAAAAAGAAAACACACATTCTCTTCCCGACCGACGACGACGCTTCCCAGCCGACAACCCACCCCCCCACCCGACGACGCCGACTAGCCAAGCTCCCCCCTGGAACGTCATGAGCCCAGAGCCCCCCCTTCCCCCGGGAGCTCAAGCCTAGGTGCCCCCCTCTCGACACCGACCAGCCCCCACCACCCCCCTTCTCATCGCTGACAAGCCCACTCCCCCCCCCCCAAAGCCAGATCTAGTCGGCGTTTAGTAGGGCATCGATGTCGAGGGGGCCGCCAGTAGACGACCGCAAAACCAGTTTTTTTTTGTTTTTTTAATTTCTATTTTTTTATTTTTTTAGTATATTATAATATGGGTTAACTTACATTATAATTATCATGCACAAGTAACATCTTAACCGTTCGATTATATCAGACGGTTTAAAAATGAACTCTACCGATATGTTATATAAATTAGACTTTACCACAAATTTTCCCTTTCTGGAGACATACGTATTTCTGATGTGAAATTGTTATAATTAATTTAAAAATCAAAAACAAAATGCTAAATATTTAAGGGCTTTTCTACGATTCCCAAGTTCAAATTCAAGAGATTGGTCCGTAATGAATCTCTACCATAGAAAATACATCAAACGGTCAATACTAATTAAAGATAATCAAGGACATTTAAAGGGCAATTATACATTCATCTAAAACGTTGAGTAGGTTAACTTAATTAAGAAAATTAAAAAAAAAAAAAAAAATTGCCAAATTTTGTTTTTCAACATCATGTCTTCAAACTTGGCATACTCTTAGGGCACATTTACTTATCAGAAATTCTAGAAATAGAAAATTAATTCCATTAAAAAAAAGGAATTAAATTACATGAAATTAGATCAGGGCATGTTTACTTTGCATCAAAGGAAAAGAGAAAGTGAGTAGCCATTCACTTTCCCATTTAAAAATGTGTTTATTTACAAACTGAAGAATAAGATTTTAGTGGTCTACACACAATATAGGGAATGAAATTCCCTTGGTATTGATTTATTGTCAAAGGGAATACATATCAAATTTACTCATATACTCTTAATAAGTTTGTATGTGCTAATGTCTTTTTTATTATATAAAAGGATATTTTAGTAATTACATTAATAAGATTAATATTATTAAGATTAGTAAAGACTACAAAGGGAATGAAATTGCTTTCCTTTACACCATCCAACAGGCAAGTAAACACTAGAATATCGATGATCCTCTTTTCTATTCCATTACTTTACTTTCCAATCTCATTACCTTTCTCATTATATTCCTTTATGGTTTAGTAAATGCGCCCTAAAGTGTTTATTAATCTATCAAGGAATCTAACTATTTGAGGAATTAAATTTCTATTATGCTGTTTACTTTCTAAAAACTTAGAAGGATTGAGAATATCATTACTGTAGTTAAGAAATTATCCTTAAATGAAAATAATAATTAAATAAGAATAACGGTATATTTGGTATAGAGTTAGTTACTTTCTATTTTTTATGAGAAGTAATTTAATTTCTAGGTAATAGGTGGGAGACAAGTTCTCTCTTATCAAGAAAATGAATTCCCTATTTTTAGATGGGACCCATATCATTTAATTCACAATACAAAAGTAAACACTGGAATTTAAAATCAAGAATTTAATTCCTTTTTCCCAAATTGGATTCCTCATTAGTAAACATGCCCTAAGGTATCATATGGTAAATTAATAACCATAGTTCTTAATCAACTAATGGCATAAATCGAAACCACTAATTGAAAAATCCAAATTTGGGCATTATTTATATTGAGATTAGATTTCGTACATCATCTTTTATCATATATATGTTAACGGACATGTCACCAAAGAGCATGAGACGACTGACGAGAACGAGTCTTGATCAACAACAGAGTGACTGAGGAACGACTGACAAGTCACTCAAAGTCAAATAAGGAAAGTTGACTTCGAGATCAGCAAAAGGGAAACCAAATCAAGGATATCAGGCAAGAATCTTAGCCATCAAGCATGAAGCCCATAAGAATGGGTAGTTTTCCAATATCTTCCAATCATTTCTAAATTAGAAAGTCAACTAATTCAAGAAAATGCAGCTTCCAATCAGCATTGAGGAATATTCTACTATAATCCAACAACTCAATTCAGCTAATCACTCCCTATAAATATAGAGTTACTCCACAAGCCTTGATAGAGCTCAATTGACACCACACTCAGCATACCATTCCCAAAATTTATGTTTTACACTTTGTATTCCCATGTTCTCTCTATATTACATCAATCTTCATCTTTGCCTCTCTCATTCTTACACACGAACACAATTGCAACGATCATTCATACATAGTGGAAGCTCCCAGAGGCCCTATAGTGGGTGTAGCATTGAGATACAGGCGAACCTCTCTAAAATGGCTTATCTTCGTCTCTTTTTGTTTTTCATGTTGCTTATTTTATTATCTGAGACTCATTAACGATTTGTCGACGACTCGCCTGTCATCCTCTTTTCGATCAGTGGCCTTTATTTTCTATGATTGTAGATTGTACCCTCTAAAATTTGAGAGAAACAAACATGTAATTTGGTGTCGAAACCGAAGAGGAAAAATTGGGTTTCAAATTATGAGTAATTAAACTGTACCTTTTCATCTTAGTTTTTGTTTTTTTTTGAAAAATCAACAAAATTTATAACTAATTTCTGAAAAGTCAACCAACTCGAATTTAAAAATTTTATCTATAATTGACAAACTAAAGGCAAGCTTAGTCTCACCTAAAAAAAAATAAAAATTAAAAATTAAAAATCACTATTTTTCTCTCTTCAACTTAACATCTCCTTATTTTGTTCATTTTTTTTCTGCTCCGATTTTTCCCGCTCTTTTTTGCAGACAAGCATAACTCTTTTATAATCTCTCTTTCATGTTTCTCTTCCATGCTCTGTGAGTCATCAAAAGGGCATTCACGAGTCATGACACATAAAAAAAAAATTAGATATTGAAGTTTTTTTCTTTGATTTGTAAGTATACACCACCCCGATTTTTTTTACACTTACAAAACTTGAACCTTAGACTTACTGGACCTAAAACCCTTTAACACACTTGCCAATAATTTTTTGTGTAATTATTTCTAACGGCCTTCCCTCACCAATTCAGCTAGTCTCAGTGACTTACAAAACTAGCCCCAGTGGTTTAGATATTGAAGTTTGTATTCTAGTTACAAAAACCGATATGCATATGTGGAGGGGGAAAATTTCTTATGAACATTGGCTTTAATGTTGACGAACTATGCTCTATTAATCTATGCATTTCCTGGACTTATTAACCTAGCATTCAACAGAGCAAAAATGCCAAGAAATTAAAAATAAATAAATAAATAAAGATTATGATTAACACCTCAATTTTAGTAACACCCTTTGTAAAAAGCTAAAAACCACACCGATCAATCCATCAAACCAGAAAAAGGGGGAAAAAAATCCATCAATGCTTCTTTCATTTTTTTTTTCCATGTTTATTGGTTGTAGATTTTGAGTTTCCCAAAAGAGGGAAAAATGAGAAAAGTGGGTTTGAGAGAGAGAGAGAGACAGAGACAGAAAAACACGTCAGAGATGGAAAGAGAACAAAGAGAAAAGTGAGAGTGAATTAGATCCTGTCAACGGAGCTTTTGGGATTTTTTTCCGGTTAGTATTTTGAATAAGAGATTGACGTGTTCATTCCTCATTCGTTGGACAGAGAAAGACAGAGCGTCTTGACAGAGAGCATGGGTTTGTCTCTCGCTTAAAAAAGAGACTTATTCAAGAAAATTTTGAGAAGCGTTAAGATTTGAATTGTAAATTTTGGATTTAAATTAATTATGAGTTTATTGAGATGTTTAAATTATTAGAGTTAAAAAATAAAAAAATTTAAAATGTGTTTTAAAAAAATATCAATATGGAACTTGTTTATTCGTCTTGAAATTCTATATAATTTTTAAAAAAATATTTGAACTTATCTATGTAAAATTATGAACTTTTAAAATTTGAGTTACAAAATTATTTAAATTGTGAAACTGAGTTAAAAAGATAAAAATTATATTGTAATTCTAAAATTTGAATTGTGCATCTAAACATTGTAAAAGAATAAAAATCTTTAAGTCATTATAGATGCAATAATATTAGGAAGTGTACTCTTTTTTTGAAGACATTCCTATTTAAAAAAATATATATATATATATATATATATATTCACAATTTACTCAACAAAACCAATTGCCCTACCAACTCTCCCTTCTATACTTATTTAGAGCACTTTCCTATACAATGACTTCTAAACCATGACAACTTTACCTTTTTTAAAGTAAAAAAATTATCCAAAATCTTAAATCCGATATCTGATAGTATCCGATAATATGAACTTCAGTTCCTGTAAATATAAACTTAAATTATTAGAAATGTGAATTCATACATAAGGAAATATAACTAAAATGAATGTAAATTCTCCTTATTTTATATTTTTTTATACATAAATTCATATTTTTAATAACTGAAATTCACATTTGAAATTATTAAAATTTACATTACCGGATATCATAAGTACCAGATTTAAGATCATTTTAAAAAAATTATATAATTTAATTTGATTGTCCTTTAATAATGTGCTTTTCAAATAAGTTTCTCCGAGAGTTGTTCAAAAAAAAAAAAAAAAAAAAGAAGTACAAGGAAATAAGGAAGAAAGAAGAATAATAGATTCCCGTCTTCCCGTCGCGGGCCGTCAGCAATCTCCTTTACTTGGAAAACTAATTAGGCCAAAAAAAAAAAAAAACAAACAAAAAAACAAAAAAACACTCTGGAGAAAGAGATTCACAATTTGCTCCAATGAATAGACAAAAGAGGCGTAGGCCAATGGACGTGGAATCTCTCAACACCAACCAAACAAATGGAGGCTTTTACACTTCACAAAGTAGTTGTAAGTAAACCCAAATGGTTTTAAAAAAAAAAAAAAAAAGAAGAAGAAGAAGGGGAAAAAAAAAAAAAAAAAAAAAAAAGAAGCAAAACTTTATGCAAAATCTTGGGATGAATTTGGTTTTCTTTTCTTCCCTTTTAATTATCATCCTAAAATAAAAGAGCCTCTTCGGTTTTTTCTCTTGGCTGGCTAGCTTTGGATATTTCATGTCCACGAATTTTTTTTGTTTTGAGGTTTTCTTTTTCTTTTCCTCTCTGCTTATAGAGAGAAAGAAAGAAGAAAATAGAGAAATTGTCTATGGTGAGATCTCTACACATTTACTCCATCAAATCCACACTGCTTGTATGTAAGGGACTGCTTCCTTGGACTTATCACTATAGCACAATCCACTGACACCTGCCCACCCAATTTCAACATCTCAGTTAGCCACCCATTAAGAAAATTACAAACTCAAAAATTAAAAAATATAAATATAAATAAAAAGTTACTAGTCAAATTCATAAATAACAAAGAATAAAAAAAAATAACTAAAGCTTGTTTGAGAAGGTTTTGAAGATGTAGTTTTCGATTATAAATGAGATATAATTTTAAAAATGTATGTTTAGTTTTTTTTTTTTTTTTTTAATTTTGTTTGAAGTGAAACGGGATAAAATCTTAAAATATGTTCGGAAAAAAAAAATATCAATATGGATCTTATTTTGTTTCTCCTAAAATTCTATACTACTTAAAACAAATCATCTCATTTACACTTAAAATAACAAAATTATCAACGTTTAAAATTTGAGTTTACTATATATATTTAGATATATAAATAGTAAAAAGTAGTTTTTAATCAAAGAAAAAGACAAAATATACATTCATTTTTAACATGAATACTTGTTGATCTTGCTGTTTAAAATTTAATTCAACTAAGAAAACTTTACGCCAACGGTGGGACAAAACAAGGTGTCCTACCATAGAATAGAAGTTCTTTAAAAAGAAAAGCTAAAAGCTTGATGGAAATACCATCAAAGCTTGGAAGAAACGTAAACTATATAGCAATATTATATCAATCTAGAATTTTCTTTATGACTTGGAAAGACGACTAAAGATCAGCCCCTTTTTCCCTGTCAGCTTAAAGTTGACAAGGACATCCTAATTAAAAATTTTGGATATAGACATTCCTTGTAAACCTAGACTATAGTTGCTGTGGGTACCATACTCTATATAGTAGTATATTTTATATATTTTAGCCAAAATAAAAAATAAAAAAAGAATAGTAAAAAATTTCTTCGTGCATAAGTCTGCAAAAATGCATGCTGAGCTAAAGAAAAAGCTTGGATTCTCCAACCGACCTGGCACTCACACTCATCGGAAACAAAGAAAAGACAACGAAAAATTGAAAAGAATACCTCCCCCTACTCACACCACAAACACGACAATAAAAGAAAAGCCCAAAAGCCCACAGTATTTCAATTACACGCCATTTATGGTTTTTTTTTTTAAAAATAGTGGGAGAGAGAAAGGAAAGGGAAAAAAATAATAATAAAGGGATCCACTTTGGGTACATTGTTGCTAGGTGTATTATTATTTGCAGAAAGGCCCTTTTTTGGGGGTTGCACTAGAAAAATCCCACCTCGGATCGGATTTGGTCTATATATCTTTTTTTTTTATTTATATCCCTAATTATATCCCCTCAATAATACAAGACACATTTTTTACTAACATAATTTTTTTTTATTGATATATCATTTTATAATAAAAAAAATATTTATATTTAAAAGACATGTTATAATATTATTATAGAGAGTAAAAATAAAAATAATATGAATTGAAAACGCCTATTTAAACGGTGGTCATACATCCGCCGTTGAATTAGGAGAACAATTTTGGGCCGACGTGGAGCCCACATGCAATGGAGTCACGTGGTCTGGCATATTCAATAATCAACACTTTCCCTCCACTTTAGTTTACAAGGAGGAGAAGAAAACAGCAAAACGGGAAAAAACAAAATTTTCAAAAAAATAATTTATTGAGTTGTCCTAAAACCTTTTTTTTTTTACTCATATTTCTTTTTTGCTAGATCCTTGAGCCATTTCCCAAATGTAGAACTAATTATGCAATTAAACAAGTCTTAGCCCAAAACTTCACAAGTCATAATATACATGACCAATTTCTTCATTTATAGTCGTCCATTGACTTGGATAATTATATGAACCACAGATAGGCTTGTCTCCCATAAATATTCATATGATATATAGAATCTCAATGAGGCACAAGTTAAAACGTTTTTTTTTTCTTAAAAAGGAAAATTACAGTGAGAGAGATAGAGAGAGAGAGAGAGAGGGAGGGAGTGATGGAGAAGATAAATTATGAAAATGGTAGGAAAAAAAATATAGTAAAACAATCATACAAAACTACCAAATGAAGTAAAAGATGGAATGAGCAAGTAAAGGTTCCATGGTGTAGTGGTTAGCACTCTGGACTTTGAATCCAGCGACCTGGGTTTGACTCCCGGTGGGACCGTTTTTGAGGCTCCATTTCTTCCCTAATATTATTGTAATTAAAACTTTTTCAATTTCCCTTTAAAAAAATATTTTTTTAATATATATTTTTTTTTGGATAAAAACCGAGACCGAAGAGCCGACCAGAACCACTTATGATTGAAAAACGGACAAACAAAAATCGAAATATAGGGAAAAAGACAGCTATGCGAATATCTAGGAACATGCTCTGCTTCTTCTATTCACACCTTAAAAACATAATAACCAAACGACGCCAAAAATAACCAAATGGCGCAAACTTTCCTTGCAAAATTGCCCACATCAGTTAAAAAAAAAAAAAAAAATTACCCCCACCGCTTGCCAGTTTCATCCCACATTTGTTTCTAGTCAAAACATGCAACAAAGTTTTTTTTTTTTTTTTTTCTTTTTAAAAAAACAGAGAGAGAGAAGTTCGTCCCCATCTAGCTTAAAGGCTATTGGTCCGTTTTCACCCTCCAAAGTCCGCGTGAAAAAGAAAAGCAAATTTTCTTCTAAAAAATATAAACCATAAAAAAATAAACCAATTTGAGGACTTCTTCAATTTCTTCTGACAACAAAATTATTGGAGGTCAAAATTAAATCAAAAATAGGGAACAAAACGGGAAACATTGCCATAATAGAATTTTCCTCAATGCAAATCCTAATTTGAAAAAACAAAAAAGAAACAATTACACAATGTGTGGCAGTGTAAATACGGAGAACTATAAGGCCACCAGTGCAAATACTAACAGAATAAGCTCCTCTAAGGATGTGTATGGTATTCGAGTTGAGTTTGAAATGAAATTGAGTTTGAGTTGAAATTTTTAAGTTTGAATAGTAATTTTTTTTGAATTTTCAGAAAAGACAAAAAACTTTTTGGGAAAAAGACAAAAATTTTTTGAGAAAAAGACAAAAAAAAGTTTGAAAATCTTAGTTTGAGCTTGTGAACCAAACAAGCCTTGAATTTATAAAATTGAAGATGCTTAACTTTTCAAGTACTAGTTATAATTTTTATTGATTTTTTTAGAAAAAGACAAAAAACCAATCATAAAATATAGTTTAGTTCAAACTAAACTTGAATACCAAAGATAGAATAAGGCTAAGCACGCGTTTAGTGTTAAGGTTTGAATTATAGAATTTAGGGTGAGTTTGGCTCACCCGTTTGAACTCAAATTTTTGAGTTCAAACTAAACTCAAAACATTTGGAAATGGCGTTTAACTCCAACGCACCATTGAACCGTTGCACAGTAAACCAAACTTGGTTTACTGTGCAACAAATCCAAGGCAAGCGGAGCTTGGTTTCCCTGTTGGCCATCTGATGTTCATCCACCGCCCGATTGTTTGTTTCTCTCCTCCGAGCTCCGACGTCATCCACGCGATACCCCATGACCGTTGGCGATGACGAAGGTGGTCTCCTTCTTCTGCTTGTGCTCGTAGACGGTCTCTTGGGGTTGGAGGCGGGTTTGGCTGGTCGATGGCCGCCGGGGGGTCTCGTCGTGGTGGTTTGCCGGGGGATTCGTCAGAGAAGTAGTGGCCGTGGCTGTGGCTGTGGCCGTGTCCGCCGCTAAGCACCGACGACGATCTGAGGTTGGCGCCAAACTCGCCCTCTGCTCCGATGACGATGTCGACGGCCGTGGCTATGAGCGAGCTCAGAGCCGAGCCTCAGCGAGTCAAACCCAGTGGCTGCGGCTGCGGCGGACCGATCGGCCCCTGAGATGGTGAAGAGGAGGTTGGGGTACGAGAGAGAGAGAGGTGAAGAGAACTAAAAGGTCAGAGAGAGAAAGTGAAGAGAGAGAGAGAGAGAAAGAGAGTTTTTAATATTATTATTATTATTATTATTTATCTCATATTATAACCTTAATTTGGTATATCATATTAATTTATTCGTTATCATCCGTTGGATATTACTCTATTGATGAGATAAAAATCCTTATCTCATTATAGAATCTCCAAATAATCGTTATGTGAACAATCATTGACTATTTAAGAAAATTGATTAACTATCTTACAAAAGAAAAAAAAAAGTCTTTAATTAATTTTTAAATTCACCTGAAATTAACATCAGTTTAATCTATTTAAACCAGATTAGGCTTGTAATTATGATATTTTTTATTAACACTTTTAGTTAGCAATTATGTAATTCTTGTTATTGTATTTTATGACTATATAAGAAATATTGTAAAAACTTTTGATTTAAAACTTTTGACTCAAATTTTTTACATCCAAATAGAGCTCTAACTCAAGTTAAACTTTTCAACTCAAACTTTTTTACCAAACACTCAACTTAAGTTAAATTTTTCAACTCAAACTTTTTACCAAACACTCAACTTTTAAACTTAACTTAAAAATCTCAACTCAAACTTATTCACCAAACATCCCCTTAAATTTGAATTGATTATGTATTTATCAATATATTTGAATTGCTAAAGTTAAAAAATATAAAAACTTAAAATATATTTGAAAAAAAAAACTAATATATAACTTGTTTTTGTTTATTTTTAAAATTCTATTTAATTTTAAAAAAATCATCCCATTTATATTAATTTATATCATACTTATTTATATATAAAATGATTAATTTTTAAAATTTAAATTATAAAATTATATAATTAATAAAATTGATAAAATTAAAAATAAAAAAAGGAGGATAAAAATTGAATTATAAGTAGAAACTTATATGTTAAGCCACACGACAACAACTGTGACTCAGTGTTCTAGCAAAAACAAAAAAAACTGTCACTCAGTGATTATGTCTAATCCACCGCGCAAATTTAGCATAGTAAATTAATAAATAAAACAAAAATAAATAAATAAAATTCAATGAAAAAAAAAGGTGAGAAAAGAAAAAAGCAGACAAGGACAGAAAGTAGTGGAGGGTGGAGGTGGGGTTTCGCAGGTACTGAGGCAAATCCGGTACTATTTTCAATACGAGAAAAGAAACAATTTTCTCGGCAACCAAACAAAACCACAGGGAAAAAAAAAAAAGGCTAAAATTTTGATAGAAAAATCAAGCAGAGAAGGGCAATGCTGACCTGAACCCCAGGTGAATCGAAGTTCAAGACGCGGATCTTGGCGCCAACGTCTCCGAGAACCCGAAGCTCGACCCTGTCGTTGAGCGAGGCGTCTCTGATCAAATCAGAGGCGTCCGTTTGAAGAAGATTGACCCGATCGACGGCGATCGTGGCCACCACCTGTCTCACGCTGTGCGCCTCCTGGTAGAACCCCGGCACCGAAGCCTTCCCCAGAGGAATCCCGCGGTACATGACAGTGAACCTGGACTCGCCGTACTTGATCCCAACCTTGTTAGGGTTCACCGCCGTGAAGAGCATCCGAATGTTGAGCGACAACGAAGCGGTTGTCGTCGGATTCGGGTTCGGGTTCGGACCGGCGGATGTGGTCATTGGGGAGTTGGGATTGGGTGCGGTGATGCCCATGTACTGTACGCCGACCTGTTGGAGATCGAACTGGGGCTTTTTGGGTTTAACAGCGAGGATTATGACGAGGACGACGGCGAGGACAAGGAGGGCGAGGAAGGAGAAGAGAAGGAAGAGACAACAGCAACAACCTCTGAACGAGGCCGAGGACGAGGAAGACGACGCCGTTGGGTAGTAGTGTTGGTAGTTGCTGCTGCTGCTGTTTGACGGTTGGGTCGGTGGCGGTCGGGTTCTCTGCTCTCTCGAGGACATTTTCGTCTTTTTCCCTTCTCTGGCCCCTTCTCTGGCCCCTTCTCTCTTTTGTTTCCTCTCCTTCACAGCGCTTTGCTTGGTGTTGAAGGAATTTGGAAGAATAAGAGGAGAGAGAAAGACAGAGAGAGAGAGAGAGAGAGAGAAGAGAGAGAGAGAGGAGAGAGAGAGAGCAGGGGTTCGGCGACAGAGGTGTAGAGTGAGAGAGTGAAGAGTGAGAGAAGTGGAAAAGAACAAAGGGAATATAACTAAAGAGATTTTAAGCGAAAAAAGAAATAGGAAGAAGAAGAAATGTGTATAAGTAGTGTACACTGTAAGTTTTAGTTATGATCTCCTCGGTGCTGGAGTGCCTCTATGATTGTGCCACGTGTTGATCTTTGTGAAAAAGAACGGTTATGATTTTTTTCCTTGAAAAAGATTAAAGAGCATTTACCATGAATTGATGAGGGGTTTAACAAATTCCTTTTTTTTTTTTCAATTTTGTTTTACATGGTTTTTGTAGCTGCATAATGTTGGGTGGAGGAATGTTACATTTGACGAAATTAAGGATCCGTTTGGTGAATGAGTTGAGTTTGAGTTGAAATTTTTAAGTTTGGATTGAGTTGACTTTTTAAAAAATAATTATAAATTTTGTTGATTTTTCAGAAAAATATAAAAATTGAGATAAAAAAATATAGTTTAGTTAGAGTTAAATTTTGTTACCAAACAAGGCATAAGATTCTGTTTGAATTACGTGTTTATTTTTAAAACTAAAATTTTTTTATTTTAAATGAGAAAAAAAAAAATTTAAATAAGATGTTGCTTGAATATGTAAAAACATTTTCTTTTTGAAAACAAAAAATTATTTAGAATGAGAAAAAATGGAATAGGGATTAGTGCATATGCATTGTGAGAAGATTTCAAAAAAATTCATTTTCTTTTTCAAAAGAGTATTTTACAAAATGAGTTTGAAAATGAGATAATTTTTCTTTTTAAAAATGAGAAAATGATGAAAAAAGTTGAGATAAATACTTTTTTATAAAAACTTTTCAATTTCGGAAATTGGATATATCATCCAAACAGAAATTGGATATTTCATCCAAACATAGGGTAAAATTACAAAACTTTAGGTTGAAAATTAGGCAAAATTGGTATTTTAAATGACATTCGTTGCTAAGTGACGTGAAAAAAATTAAGCATATTCTGTATTTGTAAGAGTAGGTGAATTATTTGTTAGGAATGCAAAATTATATCTATTTTTCTCTGAAAATGTTGCATTTAAATCAAATGTATGAATTCACATTTTTAATTTTTTTTAAAAAGAAAATTATCTAAAAAATCACCTTTTTCGATCTATTAATCAACATAACACAAGCTCCCCCATGTTGAGCAAGGTAACACAAACTTCAGTTTACTTTAGTTTAATTTTGTATCATATTAGTCTAATATTACATTTTTGTATTATGTTAGTGCAATGACCTTTAAATTTATGTTATTCAGATACTTTTCTCTAATTTAAATCGTGTATTCAAATTGTATGTGTGTTTTGATAATTTTCTCAAGGATAACATTTGAATAGTTTGAGTGTAGAAAAATTAGTAAGGATATGGATTTCTAAAATGTGAGATTTTGGATTTCATTTGAGTTGAAATGTGATGAAATAATAAATACATTTAAACGCACTTTAATGTTTTCCCACCAATTAAATTAGTGAGGGTATGGACTTTCAAAAAGTGAACTTTTAAGTTTGGATTTGAGTTTGAAATATTAAATTTATGTAAATGCACGAATATTTTTTCACCAAACAAACATACAATGTAATTTGATTCTAATATGATTTAAGTTCAAAAAAAGGGAATGCTATTAGAGATATCCTTCTGTTAAAGTGGATGCATGTTGCAATAACACGACTTTTGTCGCTTTCTTTTACTAAATAATTTTGGTAGAGAGCATGTTCATGTTTTAAATCAAGCTATTGATTTTATCTTATCTTACTTTATATTGAAAGTACAAATAGGCACTTCAACAGTCTTTTTATTACTCTTCATTGTCACAGGTGTTGTACCCATCATGCGGCGTTTTTTTAATTGCTTTTTGCTTTTTGCTTTTTGCTTTTTATTTTGTTTGTCTACTCTGTATATACGAAACGCGTGCACGTCAACTAGTGTTTATTAAGAATGAGTCATTTTAAATTTAACAATAGAAAAATAAGCATTGTCTTATGTTGTGCGCTTAAAATTGAATAAAATCCTTTACCCCAAAACTATGATGAAGCAATGAAATTTTGATAACTTTATCGACATTTTTCAAAAAATTATAGTAAAAAAGAACCTTGATAAATCAAATGTTAAAGATATTTCTTTTCCAAATATTCATTAAGTATCAATATTTATTTTACCAATTGCAGATGTTGGTATCTATGGGCATCTGCAATCAAAATTTTAATCTAAAAAGTCAGTTAAAAGCATCACATACAAGAAATTTAGGGGTCCTTGGAAATCATGAATAAGAATCATAAAGCAATCGTAAAGCAACAATCAAAGAAAGAAAATTGTAAATAAAGCGCTAAAATATATCAGCATTGGGATTTAGAGATGTTCAACTGAATATGCTAAAGTCCTCTATGAGCCTGGAGTTTCACTATGTACTGAAAAATGTAGGGTTACAGAATTACATGAGTTTTGTAGAAATTTTGACAGCGTTTATGTAAGGAAAAGAAAAATGATTCTAATCTAAAGAGTCTTTCTCTATTTGGAGAGAAAGTAGTGGACCCAAATTTCTAGGACAATAGTAGTGATTCCTTACTACCCTCAAAATTCGAAACGAGCATGATCGTGGGCCACTATCAATAGTGGGCCGATAAAACATGGATTGATATTCGTTGTTTTGAGTATAAATGCATTGAGTATCCAGTCGAGTGTTGAACCTAGAATGAATACTTAGTCCAAGAGATAGAGCTTGGCAAAATGCGCGAATAGAACGATCGGAACTCGATGTTCATCGATAGAAAATATTATCTGGAGCATTCACTGGTTGATATCCAGATTGTATGGAGACAAAATCTGACTCCAACACTAATAAAAATAAGAGTAATTGGTTCAAATAGTCTCTGAACTCTTTTAAATGTGACAGTTTGGTTCCAGTTCTTATTTTTATTTTTTTATTATTTGCTGAGATAACTGTGAATTCTTATTTTTTAGTCATTCCAATCTTTTTCATCTGATTTCATTAACAAACTCACGGAATGATCACGTGAGAAGCACATTTTGTGCTATTTATAGGGAAATACACCTAAAAAGATGAAAAATACCCTTATTCATAATTTTTATTTTAAAAATAAAAAATAAAAAATAAAAAAAGAGAGGAGACCTCTCTCTCTCTCTCCCCTCCCCTCCGACTCCCACCCCACACCCCCCACCCCCCACCCCCAGATTAGATGTCGACATCGGAGCTAGAGGTCGTCTCTCTCCCTCCCTCCCTCTATCCCTCCACCCCCCCCCCCCCCCCCACGTGATCTAGGTTCGAAACCCCCTACGCGATCTGAGTTTTGGATCCCCCCCCCCCTCCGGTGGCCATGATATGGGTTCGTCCCCTCCCCCCGTTGGTATTCGATCTGAGTTCATGCCCCCCCTCCCCCACCAGCCACCGCGATCTAGGTTTTGGACCCCCCCCCCCCCCTTCTTCTCCGTAGTGGCCCCTTCCCTTGTCGTGGGTAGGGTTTTTAGAAATGGAGAGAGAGAGAGAGAGATGGAGAAAGAGTGAGAGGGAGGAGAGAGAAAATTAGTTTTTTTTTATCATTATTCTATTTTGTTAAATTAATTATTGTTAAATTATTAAATACATTCTCAAATTAGATCATATGCAATGCACATGACTCATTTCACTAGAAATTTAACAGAATTGGATGGAAATAACTAAAGTGGCTAACATTTAGAGAGTTTAGGATTGTCTCGGCTAAATAAAATAAAATAAGGACTAAACCGTCACATTTAAAAGAGTTTGAGGACTATTTGGGTTAATTACTCTAAAAATAAGAATACTAGTAGTAACACGAATAAATTATGAATTTTTGGTATCAGGATTGGATGCAAGTGTTTGTCTTAGAAACTAAGGACTTAATTATATACTTTATATTATTGTCATATTATAAACTGTAATAAGTTTCATTAGACTACATATAGTATTCGTTATATATACATAATCGTATTGACAAAAATAGATCAAGTAATGTACTGTATAGTCCCTTTTGTTTCTTATTGTTTCACTTTAAATATCCAAGCTTTCTAATTTAAATATGTCTTTTTTCCCCTCTATTTTACTGACATATTGACATTTGTATTTTCATGAATCCCGATCCCTGATATTTTCATTACAGATTAAAAATTGCAACCATGATGTTATTTTCCCTTTGAAACGTCAAATTTTAAATGATTTTAATCACGTGTGTCACATAATTATAAATGAAGGATAATTATTTTAACATAGTTCATCGCATGCAAGTCATTTGATGAGCATATGCTATTAAAATCATCAGAAAAATTAATGTCTCAAAGGAAAAAGTATCAAAATTATAATCTATAATAAGCTTGGTGGGAATTTTGTTCCATTTTAAGTTGTAGAGGGAAAAATGAGAGCCCTGTTCTTCGGGCATCAAATTTAAATAATCAAAATCGAAGTTTGTGATTGATTCACTAGTTTGAATTAAACTTTTTGGGTCGAAATTGTTTGATTTGAAGTTTTCAAAAAGTAGTTAAAATTTTTATTTACGTTTTAGAGAAAAAAGATAAAAATTAGTTGGATAATTTTAGTTCTAATCGATGAACAAAACGGGCCTTAAAAAGTTTTGTTTTGTTTTGTTTTTTTTTTTTAAAAAATAGGCCTTAAGTAGTTGCATGCAGTCTAAATACTTCTTATATATTTGACTCCACTTTAACCCTTTGTTTGGTAGAGTGGAAAAGGGTGAAGAAAGAAATTAAATGAGGGATTTTAGAGAGAAAAATGGAATTTTAATTGTTTGGTAAAGAGAAAATTAGTAAATGAAAGGAAATTGAAAATCTATGTGTCCCACCACTCTTTAATCCTTCAAACTTTGGGAAGAAAAATGGATGGAAACTTTTTGCCCAAGCAAATATGAGTAAAATACTTATTTTGACCTTAATCTATTATCAACTCTTAACTTGTATGAAGTTATCTTTATAAAAATACATTTGATTAGACATTTTCTTTCTTATTTTCTTTCTCTTCTACCAAAGAACATGAAGGAAAACCTCTTTCCTTTCCATCACCTAAAGATTTTATTCTTCCTTCCTTTCTATTTTTCATCCCTCTTAACAAACATAGCATAAGGTGTAGTTTTCTAATTCTCACACTTCAAAGTTCAAAAGCTAAGCTAAATATACAAAAAGAAAATTAGGTGGAGAGTCATGTTTCGCGTATCTCCTTATAATGTTGCTCACTCTACTAAAGTTGATAATTTTAGTGTTAACAGCAAAATTATTAACCATATTGTTAGAATAGGCATAAATATTAAGAGATGTCAAATTTATGACATTTTTGCATATTACTCATATACAAACTCATTTTTTCAATAATTAATGGTAAATTTGGCAAATAAATTCAGGTGCTAAAAACCCTTTTATATATATATTTTTTAAATTTAAAAAGGGGTTTTTTTGTATGTTTTGTTTTGTTTTATTATTGTTGTTGTTGCAGAGCTACAAAGGCCGATCACCAGTTTCAAACAACGAAAGAAAATAATAATAATAATAAAACAACCTTTCAAATAAATATGTTTATGTTTTTTGTCATCTCTTGCTGCTTGTTTGGATTTTTAACCTCCATACTTGTCTAATTAGAAGTCAAAAAAGTCAAACTCTAATAACTGAGATAATAATTCAAATATGTGCTTTTTAAAGGACTATCTTACAAATCACCCAACCCCAAACCCTTCTCCTACCATCCGTGGAGCCGAACGGGCTGTCCCAAACAGAGCCTTAACCACTTATGTACTTCCTTTCCATTACACAGATAAAACATAAACATCTTTCCTCCATTCATTCATATTTTCCGCATATTTTCTAATCATCTGAGAACGTTGAAATAGCGAACCACACCCATATCCTTCTGACCCAACAATTTCAATGACGGACTCAAAGCATTAAGGGGTCGTTTGTGATGATAATTCCAGAATTTTGTCTACTCTAACCGTAAAACTCCCAAATCTATATCTCTCTCTTTTCAATTTTCAAAAAACTCAAACTTTAAAAGTCCATAACTTTTTTATTTCAAATCGAAATGAGATTTTTTTTTTCAAATCGCACAAAATGAATAACTGAACGAAACAAGATTCATATTGTATTTTTTTTTTTTGCACACATTTAAATCACGCACCATTTTTTATATCACAGTTCATTTTCAATTCACACTTCAATCACATACACATTTCCAAACTAACCTCCAAACGGCCTCCAAAGGTGAGATTTGGTGGGAACTAGGACAAAAATTCATTACCAATAACTCACTCAGAGGTTCTGAATAAAAAATAATGCATAAAGTAAATATAATAAATAAATTATGGCCACACAAACTGCACAGAGTCAAAGCATGATACACAAGCAAAATGATGCTCAAGAACTCAAACGAGAATAAGCCGATCCTAAACCATAAACCATCAAAAAACAAGGTGGGCTTGTATTGAAACCATGAGGAAAAACTGGCCTACCAGAAAGGCATGCATGAGCTGCAGATATAACCAACAACCCTGGCAAGACTCACTCGTCTAACGGGGCACCTTACGAAGGCTTCAATACCACTAGTCAGTTTTATCAGCATTTGGACCAACATTATCGGCTGCTTCAGTCCTAGTCATCTCGTCGCCCCTCCTGCTGTTATCATCCACATCAAGCACATCATCCATCATGTCATCCTCCCCTAGGTTGATATCCTCGATATCATCTTCCTCTTCATTGTTGCTTCCGCTTGGAATCTTTCTGTTCTTAGGGCCGTGCTCAAGCCTATGGGTGTCTAATTCTTTGTCCATTGTTTCCTGCAAGTTCAATACATCGTTACTTGCTTTTCTGTTCCTTGCATTTTGCCATCTCTCCAAATCCTTCTCAACATTGGCAAGATATTGTTCCCCAATCTGCTTTTGATACTCGGTCAGTTCCTCTCTCCGGGCAGCCTTCCATTCTTCAAATGCCTGGTGTAAATTGAAGTACAAGATAAATCAACAGAAATATCCAAGGTTTGGGCCAAAAAAAAAAAAAACCCAGATCAAGATCACAACTGGAAAATTAACCTTCCAACTTCATAGAAGGGGTGAATGTTCAACACTCGTGGGCTACAAAGCTTTTCAGGTAAATCTCATTTGGTTCATTTTCCATTTGTGAGATTTGTATTTTTTTTTTTTTTGTCAGAAAGTATATCAATTTTTGACAAGTTGACCCACTAAAAAACTCCCCATATCCCAGTATGTCACAAGAAATGACCCAATACTACAGAAACACTGGCTAAAATAACCTGTTCTTTTCTCTGCTCAACTGCAGTTGCATCCTCATCCAACGGCTTCTTGGGCAAATAATAGATTGGAGGTTCTGCCTTAGTCCTGAAAAGAATATATCCCCACAAATGAAAAATGAGCAAAAGTAATAGGATGAGAATTTCCTGAAACCATGTTACAGAGCAAGAAACTTCCATTCATCAAGTGGCTTCAACACTATATGCACGTGAATAGAAACTTATCTTCGTCTCAATAAAATGTGAATATGGACACTTTTGGGCCAAAAATAAAAATAACCTGCAAAGGAAGATAAGAGTGTAAAAAAGGGTGACCTACATGGGAGCCATTAATCATAAAACAGTTGCAAGCAGAAAAAGATTTGACACTCATTGGAGACTTCCTACCTTATAAAATTGCAAAGTTTTCTATGGTGCTCACTCCATTGAAGAAACAGCAATTCCAACTTCTTCTCTTCTGTCTTGGCAGAAACACGTGCACGCAGAGTCTGATGCAACATTGGAAGAAGCATTTACATAACGGTTAGTAAAACTAAATTCCTTGATGGAAAGAAATCAGGGTTAACCAACAGAGGACCACTACAAGATCAACAAACCAGATCTCTCCTCCGCTTTTCAGCAATCTTTTCACGCTCTTGCTGCCTAAGTCTTTCACTTTCTTCACGAGCTCTTTGCTCAGCCTATCAATTGCATCATTAAACTAATTAGTCTGGAGAGAAAACATTTGACTGACATTTAATAGCAAGTAAAGTTCCTTATGAAAGCATCACAATCCTGATACATCAAATTTGGGTCCCTAACATTGAAAAGAATACCTATTATATTGAAAATAATTCTAACTTCTACCTTCATGGACTAGAAGTTTACAAATATAACCAATAAAAAATGTATCTACAAACAATATTCAAATAAGTACTTCAAAATAGTTTCTAAAGATGATAAAGCAACTGTCTTCTTGAGTGTAAGTCCATGAGGCACATAATAACCTAGGTTTCTAAATGAGTACATGCGTGTTTGCAAAAGTTTACATGCATCCAGTGGGTGCATAAAATATTATAAACATTTAAAGGCCAGCCAGCCATTAAAATGTTAACATAAACGCATCATGCTACTTAATTCTGTACGCTCACCAAACAAATTATCAAGGGGGAATTGATTGCTAGCCATTAAATTTTAGGAGCATGTTTTCCTCTCTCTTCTTCGATAACCAAATCAACAATAATTGGCAGGGCCTCAGGGCCTACCCTTAGTATATGGTATTATCATTAATTAGCCAAAAAGGAATCACTTGGTGAGTTTCAAATTCAGTGTCAATAACATTCCTTGATGTGTCTCAGGCCATTTGGCATCTTAGAAATCGAGCATGTACCCACGAGCTGTAAATATGTACTTACTCTTTGTAAAGAATCTGACCTCCGCATGAATGCTTCAGTTCCTGAAAGTTGCATATCTTCTTTCCTGAATTTCTGCAAGAGGCCAAAAGAAGTACACAAGTAGACAAAATAACTTCAATAAAGCAGAGAAATCTGGTTGTGTGCAGAAGATTTTGCATGGGAAATGCAAGTACATAAGTTTTGAGTCTGCCCAATATAAAAACATCGCAACACATTACATTTTCTCAACTTGATGTTTCGAAAATGATAAAATGATATACCGTTAAAAATTTCTCATGCTCAATTTGAAACTACATTTAAGCTTATCAGTACATGTAACGCATTAACAGTTGGTGATTTTCAAGACAATCGGATAAACAAATCTTTTGTTAGCATCAAATTTAAAATGGAGACTGAGCCTAAATTTGTACCTCCAAAGTTCAACGAGATATGGTTTTAAATGAGTCTGAAGAACCATCAACATGCACGCATCATTAGTTCCGCGTGCATAGTATAATTAAGAAGTGCAAGCCATCAAATTCATTACTTGGAAGCACACTAATTATTAATCAGAGATTAATATTTCATTGGGCGATAAGTAAATACCTGTCCTAAAAATATACCAATACAATTCATACTTTATAGTACCTAACCAAGGAAATGTCTAGATGTAAAACTGGGAAAAGCTCTATTCCATGTACGATGGTGAAAACTCTTTGCATAAATAAAGAACAATCCAGTAACTGAGTGAAACATACTAGATAGTGTTAGAATATTTCAACATAGACTAATACTTAAATTTTAAAATCATTTCAGTAAAGATCATTAAAAATCCAGTAGTTAATCAAAATTAGTAGATGTGTACAATATGTTGTAAACCATCCTCAATTGATTCAATTCACTGTATTTGCAGCAAACGAGTAAAACTCCACAAAAGAAGAGAGTCCACCCGTTGAACTAAAATATAAGGAAAAACTCGGCCTACAAAATAACATTGTCAAGGTTCTGTGTTATCAGCCATTGCAGTAACCGATTAATACATACCTCTAAAGTACCCAGAAGCTGCCCCAGCATTCTTCTATTCCTATTAACCAAGCTTGGATCTTCGTCCTTAGGCAATACCCTCGGAACATGCTCATTGCTCGGGATATCAAAATCCTTGTAACAAAATAATAAAAAATTAATAAATTAGACAAATCCCCAAAACGAAAAGCTCCTAAAGAAGACGAGAGAAGTGATCTTCACCTTCCTGATAGCTCTTTGATTGCCATCTCTCCTAGACCAACTATCCTGCTGCAAATTCCTAGGAGTTGTCTCCTTGGCCGAATCATCGTTATTGACATCATCTGTTTCTTGGGCATTCTTAATGCTCTCTCCATCGTCCACCTTATTTCAAACGTGTATAGTCTTTCAATTTCGAAACTATGTTAACGGATGAAACTTCAACTCAACATTTCACAAAGCCACCTTTTTTGTTTTAAGAAAACAGTGGGGATCTAGCTTCCTATAGAGCCAACTCCGCAAGAGATATAATGGGTCATTCCGAATGTCGAGACCCACCTTGTATCTCTATGCGGAGCCGAATAGAATTACTCCCTTTCTTATCACTAGATAAGGCATATGAAATAAAAAATGCTGCTTTCTCTTACCAAGAAAATATATTTCAATAAAATGGAAACAGAAATTAGACATCAAAAGTAAAATAAGAGGTTCAGAAGCAGAACGAAAAACCAGAATAAAAGGCTTTTTTTTTTTTTTTTTTTCCTTACCTTGACAACGGCGGACGAAAGTCGACGTTTCGCCGGAGGTTGATCTTCTGCGTCGGTCCTATCAGCCTGAAATCAACAAGTAAGAAAACCGAAGCTCAAATCAAAACTAAAAATTAAAAATTAAAAATTGAAAAAAGAAAAGAAAGAAAGAATTCTTACGGGTCGAGTGGAACCTCGCTGACGAGCACCGTTGGCGGCAAAGTTACGAGGACCAGCGGCTGGTGCTCGTCCCCGGCGAAGCCCCCGAGGGTCTCGGAGACGTTCGGTAATCTGCGAATTTTCCCGAGAAAATCAGAAGAAAGAAAAACGGAAATCTAAGATAGAACGAGAGAAATACAGAGACAGAGAGAGAGAATCTGACCTCGCGTTGCTGGCGTTGGAGCTCATCGATCTCCTTGCGGAGCTCGTCCTCAGTCTTCGCTGCGAAAGTGCTTCCCATGACTATGAGAGCCGGTAGAAACACGAAAGAAGAACAAAAGAGGAGAAGCGGGCGTATGCGCTAAAACCCTCGAAACTTCTTTATGTTCTTAAAAATAATAATAATAAATTAAAAATAATAATTAAACCGGTGGTATTTTTTAATTACTTAATTTAATAAATGATCAATTTTTTTTATTTAGAAAAATAACTGTTTATTATTTTTCAGATCAAGTCAATCAGTGATTGACTGTGAAATTTAGTGATTTACGTTATGGTTAATCAATGATTGACCGTAAGTCAATTACTGATTGACTATCATGCGATCAATTACTAATTGATCATTTAAGATAATTGATTAACTATTTTTGAAAAAATGACCGTTTAATTAATTTTTTAAAAACTTTGGTTATTTATTAAAAAACTTATTAAAAAAAGGTTATTTAGCTATAAATCCCATAAAAGAATAAAAAATAGACAAATTACACTTTTTTTATTTGAACTTTAGGCATTGTCACAAAATACATTCCAAATTTCAATTTGTAACATTCTTGCCCCCTGAACTTTAGAAAAGTTTGCAAAATTTTCCCCCTAATTAAATTTTCGATGAAAAAATACATCTAACACTCGTTAGAAGCATCAATTTGGGGTATTAATTATAGAATTATGAAATGACACACATTGGTAGCACTCCTGACATCCATTACCCTTATTAAATATGAAATAACGAAATTACCTATAAAAGAGAAATATGAGAAAAAAATGACAATCAATCCTAAATATTTACTTTTTCAACTTAATTATAAGTATTTCACATTTAATATCCGCAACCCATTCTTTAAACAAGTGTTATGTGTATTTTTTCGTCAAAAAATAATTGACAGGGAAAATTCGCAAACTTTTTCAAAACTCAGGGGAAAAAGAATGTTACAAATTAAAGTTTGCGGGACATTTTGTGACAAGACCTAAAGTTTGAGGGGAAATATGTAATTTAATCCTTAAAAGAATAAGAAAATAAAAAAAAGTCATCAATTCTCTACTCGGGTCAATAGGCCCATAAATTATGAAATGTAAATGATATATCTCTAAATTTTAACATGATTATATTGTCTCATCCGTTTGTTAAATATGATATTTGATTATAAATCGATATTCAATATTGGAGAATGATTTCATAACTAATTTTTTATTACTCTTGAATCTTTCTTTAATTTCTTTTGCATTTTCACTTATTTAGTTTAAATATCAAAAATCTCTCTCTATTTAGCATCTAGTTTTGGTTGTCTTAGGTTTTAGAGTCGGTAACTAATTAATTAGAACCAATCTTATGCGGGAACAATCCTTGCTCACTCTATGCTCAATAACGACACAATTATAGTAAGGTTTTAATTTGGTAACCTAGTTGAAACCCACCAATAAGTGATTAGGTATTTAGTTTCTTTAATCAATTTAAAATTTCTTTACTATTTTTTCTTTTTTCTTTTTTTAAATTTAAGGGTATTTTCAACATATTTAACAATGTTTTGGACAATGTTTTCAACATAAGTTCGTGTATTTAATGTAATCCGATAATATAAAAATGCAAGACCTCAATATGGAAGGTATAGTTCTGAATAAAAGCAAATGCCGGGTTAAAAAAAAAAAAAAAACATAATTCCGACCTTTTTGTGTATGGTATTTTGGGCATTTTTTTTTAACAAAATTAAGTATTAACCGAGAAAAAATATAAATTTTAATGATATAAAAATGTAAAATTTCAAAATATAAGATATACATTACAATTAAAAATAAAATGCAGTTTTTAAAAAGATAAACCCCTATTTTTAGGTTATCAATTAATAAGAATTGCGCTTGCAAATTATTTTTATATATCGATTTGAAATTTACATATTATATTAATGTAAGTTACCAGTTCAAAAGGTGCTTTCAAATTTTTTCTTTAAATTATATTAGGCTATCAAAGTTTTTCTTTCAAAGTTACCTTATTAATAGATTTTCCAAACTGTTGTAGGGATCACTATTCACTAGTTCAATATGATGGTCATGTTTGGTAATTCCTGACAAAACTTCAGCGGCTATTGTCTATTGTCTAGTTAACTTAGCAGTTGAATACTGGGAATCCATAGAGTTACACCCAGTAAATAAAAGGCAATGCAAGTAATAACTCCTTGAGGTAATTGCAAGCATAACGTAAGGATAATTTCACGCATGACTTCATTATCAAGGTGTAGAATTTAAATTATTCTACTCTCAAATTAAAAAAAAAAAAAATTCTCTTTGTTATTCAAGTCAACAAGAGATCAGCACAAGAATTACAAGTGTTCGAGAACATGAAAATATACATGATGTAGGAGCAACTTCAGTTTGGCGTTTGATAAAGCCACTAGGCTTTATTTTGTTGTGGGCTTTTATTTTATTGTTTGTTGCTTTTCTTGTCGTTTTATTTGTATATACGTTTTACTATGCACCTTTAGCTAGGTCTTAAGAGTCGAAACTCCTGCTTGTTTGGAGATCAGGGAATTTGGTCCATATTGAATAGAAATTACAGAGTTCATTCTTTATTCCTCCTTTATGGGTGATATTTAGGTGGATTTCGAACTTTAATTCCGTCCTCTGTCCAGGTTAGGCCGGTAAATTCTATCTCTAACAACTCACACATCACCATACCTTTCTCTTTTTCATGTCCCTTCATTAGGGATTGGAAGAATGTACACAAATTCTAGTGTAAATACTAATTTTATAAATAAATCTACTACCAAGTCAATCCTGTTTATCATTTTGGGGAGAGTGGTAATAAAATGAAAAGATGTAGCATATAGTATTTATAATGATAACTCTAAAAAGAAGAAAAAATTAAGAAATGTGAATAATGGTATAATATGTGCGCATTTATGGACTTTAATAACATAATCGTCTTAAAATTAAACGATATATAAATATTATACTCATATGAAATCAAGGTTTTTTTTATTTTATTTTCTTTCCTTTTTTGCTTTTCAGTTTATTCGTATCATCTTAACATCTATTACATAAAAGAGGCAGGTAAATAAAACATTAGAAAGAAAATTAAAAAAAAAAAATTTGTTGACAATAAAGAGAAATTTTTTGATAATGAACTTACCAATTTTACATTATTTGAACTAATTTCCTTAGGAAATAGTGAAAAAGTTTTTTTGAATTCAAATAAAATTTAGTAAATTCTATACATTTTAAGCTTTGTTTGGTTTACATGTTTAACTCTAACCAATTTTTTTTTTGGCAGGATTTTTGTTTTTTTTTCTTGAAAAATTAACAAAAATTTTAACTAGTTTTTGAAAAATCAACCGACTCCAACTTAGAAAAATTTCAACTTCAACCGATGATCCAAACAAATATTACAAAATTTGTGCATTTCGTGGACTTTTTAAAAGAAAAGTTCTAGTAGAATACGGCTCTAGACATGGTTTATCTCTCTTGTCATTTTTAGTTTATTTGAAATTTGATTTCCTTATCGAAAGAGATTGTATATTCCTATCATGCTTATTTAAACAGCTACGTACCTTTTTTTTTTTTTTTTTTTTTTTCTCTCATTGATTTTGTATTTATCTAGTGCGGATTTCTCACTTTGCTCTTTAAAAAAGAAAGGAGGAAAAGCTTATGGAAGTTCACTTTTATTATTTGGTTAATTTAAACGTGCACGTATTTGCTAATGATAAGTTGATATTGAACGTCATTTAGCGTGATTTCTTAATTTGAACGTGAGTATTATAATTAATAACAAGCTATATTTCTTTAAAAAAAAAAAAAAAAAAACTAGTCCCAACTCCACACATAGATGTAATCATGTGATAATGCTATTGAGAAGATAGATTTAGTCAGATAACAATTCGATGCACGTACAAATCATAAATATAAAGGACCCAAATTCCTTTTTCAATCGATGAAGAGGGAATGTGATATCATATAAACTTAACAAATTTTAATTAGGTTGGTATTCAGTAAGTAATTTGATCTGTATTAAACCATACACTAAGAGAGAGGAAAAAAAAAAAAAAAAAATCAGAAGCCATCCACGTGTGTTAATGAAACAAGAAAACAAGAAAGATAAATTGAGACAACTGAAGTTAGGCGGCACCCCTTTAAATGAATTGCTGAACTTTTTGTTTTAGTTATCTATAAAACTGTTTTTATTTATTGAATTTTGCAGTAGTAAATCATCGATATATTAATGGTTTATTAGTGATAGAACTATGGTTTATCTTCTAATGGACTAGTAAATCATTGATTAACTTGATTAATCGCTATATTGATATTTCAAACAATCAGTGTTAGATAACCAAATTTTGTGATTGACCATCAAGTAGTCTAACACAACTTGATCATTAAAAAAAAAAAAAAAAAAACTATCATTTTTCTAACAAAGATCATTTTCCTATAAATCCCTTTAAACAACCTTTAACAAAAATTAAATAAAAAAGCAGATGAAAACAGTCGGAATGTAAAATAAGCTACTCTCTTGTAATAAGAAAATTAACAACTATACTATTGTGGTGTCCTTTAGAAGTCGATTAGACAACTTTAATTTTGTTAAAATTAAAGTAATTTTTTTGTGAATATTACCTCAAACCTTCGAAAAAAATTAAGAAATTAAGGAGAGAAAAAGTTGGACATATAAAAATTCATTAGAAAAACCAGTATCATCAACATGTTATTAGATTTGACTATCAGATAAGCAAATATCCAACTCTACACACGATGAGTGTTACATATAGATGGCCCTTAACTATATATATTATGTATATATAACCATTTAATTCGTCTTGGAACAAATATTCTATTTTGGTGTGCTAGCTTTATTAGATTGCTTTCAAGGTGTTTGACGAATGACCTTACCATTTCCAGGGAGAGATTCAAGTACCCAATTGTTGCTATTAGAAGCATATCCAGTACTACTCTCTCCATCTTTAGTATGATCAAAAGTAGTACTTCCTGTACTTCCGATAGGGTTCTTCGCCGTTTGGCTCTCTTTATTAATGAGAGACGTAATAGCAGCCGCAACAGCAACCCTAAATTTAGGATCGGCTGCTATAGCCGTCACGTTTTCAGCCATCGACTTCTTTTCCTCGCCGGACGTACCCGATCTCCAAACCCTCTCCTCCAATCCCCGACCGCTGGCAAGAAGCCCGCCGGTGACGCTTTGATTTGTTCCATTTTGCAGAAGGTTCGGGAATTTGCTTGGATTAATCCAATTGAAATTGCCCGGCTGATGACGAGAAGATTGGAGAAGTGACGAGGCGGCCGGCAGCGGAAATTGTGGGGTGTTTGTGAGGTCAAGTACTATCCCTTTGGAAGGATCATTAGGGTTAATTGTCCTAATGTTTGAGGAGTAATGGGACATGGGGTTTAGGATCATTTGAGGGCTATTGCCGTAGGGTAGGCCATTTGATTGGTGGAAACTAGAGGAACTACTGTGATCGGAGTAAGGGTTACTTGAATCTACTAACATGAAGGAAGCGGCTGCAGCCGAGGCCGTCGAAGCCATCGCCGTTGCGCCTACAGGGAGTGGATGGTTGTGGTTGCCTTCGTACGTTGTTATTAGTATGGACATGTCCTCCAAACACCTTTGCACCTAATCAGTTAATATAGACAACAGAAAAACGTACGCACAAAGTTAATTGAGACAGATATATTACCCGGTTCATTAGAAGGGAAAAGATATAAAAGTGTATCACAAAGTTTCTAAGATAAAATCTTTTTAGCATAAGATTAAGCTCGTATATTCCCTTATTTGTGCCTCATTCTGTGTTATTTGATAATATCATGACAATTTTTAACTAACCATGACATTTTAATTAACGATCTTGAGGTCAAATATAATGCCTAATTTACTAGAAGTGCCAGAACATAGTAAGGAGATAGATATGCTTTTCATTGCACAATTTAGGTGAAAAGGGAAAAAAAGCACTAAATATTACAAGGTTTAATCTAGCTAATTCTTATAACACACACGCATATATAATATATGTGCGTGTGTTTGTACATTTTTATATAATTGCATGGATATATGTATTTTTACCTGTTTCCGAACCGGGCAGCCAGGAGCTACAGTGCAACGATAGTAGGCACGTGGGCAAGGGTTTCCTTTGGCGATTTTCTGACCATACTTTCTCCATTGGCAACCATCGTTCATCTAATTAAAAAAAAATACAACTCAAGCTAATTAGAATCTTATATAATCTTGTAGAATCTGTATTAATCAACCAAATTAAATTAAATTGGTCACATATATATATATGTATGCATATTTATTATGAATTAGGCTGGACTTACTGTGGCCGCTTCACATCTTGCTCTCACGGAAACCCTAGCCTTTCTGTTAGGTGCAGTACTACCGGTGACGTGGCTCGTAATTCCAGCGGGCAATGAACCAGTTCTCTGTAGCTTGTTTTGCTGCGCTGATGTGTAACTTGTAAAGTCTTCCTTGTTCTCTAATAATTCTTTGTGACGACTATGCTCTTCTCTTTCCTGTTTTTCACTGCCTGTTTGAAGCCTCAATGACAACCCTAACTCGCTCTCGCCGATAAAACTCTCATGTGATGGCGACGGGGATTTTTGGTTGTTATTCCCATCCAAGATCTTCGGAACTGGGTCCGGTTGTTGAATATCGTGGAGCGCAAGGAAGGCTAGGGTATCCTAGATACAGCAATCAAAGAAATTTACAAGAACAAATAACATTAATACATGAAGATATACATATACATATATATGTGTGTGTGTGTGTGTAATTCAATCTAAAATTAATTGATTCAAAGTAAAATTGGGGCTCACTTTTTTTGGATTATTTTGTTGGACAGCTGCGAATTTAATTTGGAGATCATAGTAATCTTTTATTGTCTGCTCTACCACTTTCCTCAAGACCTTGTTTTCTTCTTTCATCTGGTTCATCTCCATTTGTAGCACAGCTAACTATTTATAATATCAAAAAAAAAAAAAAAAAAAGTAATAGTAATAATAAACATCGTGAAATTTATTACACAACTTTTGCCAATTAATATATGTATAAAATATAAGCATGTTACATATAAACATATACATGTCTATATATGTATATAAGAATGTGTACATGCGCATGCAAAGCCGCTGAATTTTAGATAGGAGAACGGAAGGAAACTTTTAGGGTGATTTTACATGATAAGGAACATGATCTAACATATATATATGTATGTATGTATGTATGTATAATAATACATGATAAATATGATAAGAGTATAAGTTAATAATTTACCTCGTCTGACTTCATATTGTTTTCTTGCAAGGATTCAACTACTACAGATGCCTCATCCTCTACTTCACCAGCTGTGGCTTCTGCTTGTTCTTTGGTATTCTTGGCATGCACTATTTCTATTGGTTCTTGTTCATCTTTTATCTCTTGATCTTCTTTCTGTATATCTTCTTCTTCTTCGACGTCTTTCTCTTCTACATCGTCATCGTTGTCGTCGCCGTCATCTTCTTCGTCTTCCTCTTCTCTCGGATGATCGATTTTTAGTGACAGATCGATTTCCATCATCTCTTTCTCCTTTTCTGATCTCCCCATTGAAGAAGACAAAAAGTTTAACAGAACCTCTCTCTCTCTCTCTCTCTCTCTCTCTAGATCTAATGTAGGAAACGCTACTTTTGAGGCACCAAAGTCAATTCACCCCGTCTCAAAGACGTTTCTTCTTTTCTCTTTTTTTTTTTTTTTTTAATAATAATTATAATTAGTATCAAAGACGTATAATTAGATACACAAGGACGCATCCACGGGTTTGACTTTAACTGGCGCACCCTAATTAATACCCTCCAATTATTTTAAACGATCCGAACCACAAATTTAATAAATGATCACCAATGACTTTGGGTATTGTATTAAGGGGTTTAAATATGTTATTATAACTCATGAGATAGGATAGGTCCTCTCTCATGGTGAAAGGGCAATACTACCCATCTCAAAGGAATTTAATTACCTTTGCTAAAAATAAATACGGGTCATTTTAATTGCCCTATTGTATTTTTCTAATATAATTAGCAATAACATGTTAATAAAACACGTAAAATATTATAGGGAAGAGGTATCTAACTTATTTATCTTTCTTTTTTTTTTCTTCGAGGATTTAATAGAGTTTTCCATTCCTTAACAATTATGCTCTTAATACAGATAATGAGCTTGTTTGATTGGAGAATTTACCTACGTGAAAAATGCTGGGGACACTAATTTCAATCTCAACTTTTAAATATACCAACATATATGTCAAGTGAGTTATCATTTTTTTATTGATAAGAATTTAAAACATTGTTATATTGATTAATAACATCTACTAATAAAAATATGATACGTGAGTTGGCATTCAAAAATTGAAATTAAAATTGGTATTCATATCACTACTCTAATAATAAAAGAATTCAATCCATTGAACGTAGAATATAAAAGGGCAGGCTTAATCTAATTGCTTGTCCTATGAAAAAATTAAAAAATTAATAAAAATAATTGGGGAACTGCATGTAAAAGCACACCGCTCAACTGTATGCATAACATGTATATTTTAATTATATGTATTATCAAACAATAATTATATAATATTATAGGGTTTGGGAGTGATTTAATTAGGTTTGGTTAACCCTACTAATATAACAGCTGCAATATGCTTTGTTTAATAACGCCGTTCTGGCCGCTCTCTAGTAATTACATATTAATAATACACCGCAGCCTCTTAATTCTAACTCTTCACCTATACGTGTTAATTCCACAAATGAAAATTTGCATATCTTAGTTACATAATTTTTTATAAACTTCGCATGTACGGTACATATATGAATATATATATTTATTTATTTATATATTTTACATGTACAAATGCTCTTTGTGTGCAGCTTTAAAATACACTATACAAATTTTGCTGAAGTGAGGGAAATTCAAAATTTACGTGGAATATTGATTAAAATGTTTATTCTCTCAACTACTATACCATTTTATTTAGAAAGGTCAGTTTGGCTCTTCTTTTAATTTAGCAAATACCATACTGTTAACCATATTTTGGTTAAACTTTTTAAATATATATTGCTGCAAGGGCAATACAATTAAATATTTTTTTAAAATTTATTTGGCCTTTTTATCTAGCTCAACCTGAACTTATTATATAATAGCAATTTATTTTATGAAAATTTTTTATTATTTTTAACAGATTACACCATGAGCTTACAAATTTATAACAATCTACTCCCCAAATAAAATAGTCATTGATTACTAGAACAAATAATATTTTATTTTAACCCAAATTTGTTAAGATAAAAAACTTTAGTTAAGTTTTAACAAAAATAAAAAAATTTTGAATTGACTTTTTTAACTATAATTTGGGTTACAATTGATTTAAAAAGACCTAATTTTTTGCTTTTAATTAACGACCTATTGCAAGTCAAAGTGTCAATTTCCATTAAAAAAATTAGGCACAAATTGTAACTATGTGATATGTTTAGAGTGTACCAGTACAAAAAAATCTTTGATATTTAAACACAAGACCTCGCTCCACATTGGAAGCTCATGTATTTAGCATCTATTTATAAATGTACAGATAAATTAAACAAACTTGTCAAATGATAAAAGGGAGTCAACTTTAGATTTTTTTCTGTATATATTGATGGCATTTTTTTTCAATGGATAATACAAAAAATGGAAATGAACAGGGTTAAAGTTCTAAAATTTTCACTAACACTCACATACAAGCTTAAGCAAAATATATAGAAAAATTAACAAATTGAAATTATTTATTTAATAATGAGATATAGTTTCACTTTAAATAGTCAAACGAGCTATTTATATAATTCTTCATGTTAGATTGTAAATTTATCTCATATCATTGTAAGTTACTAGATTATTGTGATGTTTATATATATATATATATATATATATATATGTAGATTGTGCTCCCTTTTTCTCTTAAATTAACTTTTAGTAATGAGTTCTATCTAAGTCTATTTAACATAATATTAGAGTGATTGTGCAGGCGAAATTTGAACCGTGAACATTTACATAAAATGCTAAACGCCAATGAGAATATTAGATTATAAATTTGTCCTACGTTATTAAGTTAGTGGGCTCCCAATTACCCCATCTCTTTTTGGATTGCATTCTTTCTTGTTTATCTTTTCCCTTTTCTTTAACCTCAACCTAGCACGTCATGAAGAAAACGATAAAATATAAATGATTTGATTTTGTAGGATTAGAAAAAGTTGCAACTAGGTACATTATGAAATAATAACAATAATGATAATAATAACTATTAAACTGACATCATATCCATTTCCCTCATAGAAAATGAGTCCCTTACGAAATCCCAAAACCAGAGAAACCTCGGGATTGGATCTTGAATTAATTTGTCAACTTGGTGAGGCTTCCACCGGATCTCTCTTCCTGTATAAACATGGTTTTTTTTATTATTATTACAATGGCTAACTCGACTTTCTTATAATCCTCTTTATTAATCTCGGTATCTTCCATGTAACCTAAATTAAGTATAACCAAAGTCAAGGCTTATGTCTTCTCTTTCTCTCTCTCTCTCTCTCTCTCTCTCTCTCTCTTTTTTCCCCTCACATGCATCTTCATTTTATGTAATCTGCTATGTAAAATATTGATGCTTTAATGCCAGCAACAAAATTGTAAAATCAATGGCAGTCTTATAAATTATTGTTGAAATTTTTTTTTATAACTCATATATCATATTAATTGGTGTTCTAAAACTTCTTGAATGAACTATGTAAATTTGAGATGAACCTTTACTTCATTGTATAATTGTTAATAAGAAGTTGATGTGGTTCCTTACTTTTGCAGTTCGATGTAGTGGAAACATAAAAATACAAATTCGTTGGCTCTTGAAAATATCAAAAAGTGAGCTTCTATTGACACCCCTCTGTCTCTTTTCTCCTCTCATTTCTTAAGTTATTTATCAATTAAAATTTAAATATTCATTATACTTGTTACACTCATGTTATTATTCCAAAAAATCCTCCACAATTTAATTCTACTCTTAATCCTTTTTATAACCCCCATTTCTTTATAAAAAATATTCTGTTTTATCATTTATTATTTATATATTATTAAATCCAATGATTATTATCTTTCAGATATCCAGGTTTTAATATTTTGTTTTAAAACAAAAATTAAATTCTCGATTTTTGTTACGAAAGTTGAAAAAAAAAAAACTGACTTATCTTTAGGAGATAGATTAAAAGAAAAAAACTTTGTTTGTTTTATCTTAAAATTTAAATGGATTCCCAACAAATTAATCATCTTGCTTTTGATACATCGAATAACAAACTGAATCATCAAATAATTATATTATATCAATTTGGTCTTTTCCTGTACAACTAAACAACTATTTTTACAAGAAAATTACGAACAATAACTTACGAAATATATATAACAATGATTTTAATATTACATGAAGATAAATAATCTACCACTTTATATATATATATATATATATCTACCGCATTCACAAAAGCAACAATTCACTAAAAAAATAAATATAAAACTATAACTTTATTAGTTTCATTAACTCATATTTCAAAAAAAAATCATTGAATTTCTTTATTAAAAAAAAAAAGAAATCAAGAAATAAGAAAAAAAATAATGATAAAAAAATTTGTTTAAAAAAAAGGAGGGTTTTTGTTAGTTGTTGCGTGCAAAAACGATTAAGAATTTAATTATAGGAATTATTATGGAATAATAAGAGGGGTGTAATAAGTAATAATACATATTTAAGTTTTAATTGGTGGATAATTTAAGAAATAAAGTAGGAAAAGTAGACTGAGGGGTGTCAATAGACGCCCCTACTAAAAACTTAGAAAACAATAAAGGACAACTGCTAGAATTCAAACGTCCTAAAATAATTCAAATAAAGATAATTCATTAAAAATTCAGAAATGACATAATTCTAATAAAATATAAAATTTTGTAAAATTAAGATAATATCTCTAATGACCTATCTTTGCATTGCATCACTTTTGCAGTTCATGGTGAAAACAAAAAAACGAAAAAAACGAAAAAATAAAAATAAAAATAAAAAGAAGAGACCGCAAACGAATGTAGGTTACTTAAAAATGATGAGAAGAAACGGCGGACTTCACGGCTCGCATGTTTTGTATGGTGATTAGGGAGTGTGTGTGTGTGTGTGTGTGTAAATAGAAATTCAGCCAAAGGCTCTTTTTATACGTGAACCAACGGACGAGGTTCTAAAAGACATGTTTAGCAAAGATTGAATTACAGACTTTGCCACAGATATTGACTTAACTGACAATTGGAATTATGATTTATATGGCCACCTTATACTAAGGTATTTTCAGATCTAACACTATCATTTTTACCTTCTCCAACCACTTTCTTTTTTCTTTTTTTTTTTTTTTCGGTGTGATCATGAGAACTTTCAATCAAATATTCAAAACGCGTGGGCTTCCATGACCAATTTGACTTTATGTCAAAAGTTCCGGTCTTTTGAAACTATATATCCTCAATCAGTGGCATTTTGATTTTTTTTTTCTTTTTTCTTTTCTATGTTTTGTAGTACATGCATGGTTATGTTTTTTATACCATGCGAAGGACTTAGTGGTAGGGCCTTTCACGATTTTTTTGAAGCTAATAGTGTTGTAGATAAATTAGTAAATCAATGGATTTGGTGCAGTTTTCATGACCGAAATTTATTCTTTTCTTGTTTCTAGCGATATGAATGATCTTTCTTTTTATATATTTCTTTCGTATTTTTGAAGTGTTTTGTTTGTTCTGGATCATGATTCGTTTTACTTTATTGGATTTTTTCGTTGGATTTTTTTTTTTTCTAATAAATGAGTCTAACGAGACACCGGGTAGATCCTATACAAAGTTGTGCAGTGGTAGTTTTTGTGTATAGAGAGAGACAGATAATCATCCAAGACATGACTTTGAAATTCAAGTATAATATACAGATCTGGAAAAAACCAAATGGAAAATAATATATAGATATATATATATATATATATATATATTTGTAATTAGTGCAAATATGGGACAAGTCTGAAGACTCCTAATTCAATGATAGAATTAATTTATTACAAACCCTACATTTACAAAATCTTTTATATCCATTTGGCTGCAGAAGCCGGCAACACATACAAAAATTAATGCTTCACTTATATTATACAAATTCATTTTAATACATCCTATTTGATTAGTAGTGAATGAAGGAAAAAAAATATAAAATTATTAATAGAAGTTAATGTGGATGACAATTTTCTAATTATAATTAAGCAAGAACTCTATCAAACATGTACTATGAATACTCGTATGTATAACGGGTTTTATGTTGTTGATCAATTGTTTGAATTATATATGATATCCATCTCAATTTGCTGGCCCTACTATATATATATATATATATATATATTGATAGTTAAGTTGACTTCCTACAATAATTGTGATTAGATTTTCCTAGTCAGATACTTACAAATATTTTGACAGAGAGAAAAGAGACGTCCAAATTTTTGAAATATTGACTTTCTTGGGCAAACAAGCTAGCTAGTAACAACAATGCAGATTACACCCACAAGGGTGGATGGGATGGCAAAGGGGTATGAAGCCTTTGCTAGGTATCTCTCATTCGTCCATCCAGGTTTGATTCTCACTGCCTCCTCTTAGGCCCGCTCCAGCTTCGACTATTGAAACTTAGTTTGGTGATGGCAGGATAGGCCCCAAGTAGACAATTAAGATAAATTAGTATCAAAGACATGTCTCTGCTATACCTAGGGAAGTGTTTATGTCTGTGGGGATGAAAACCTGGAAATAAGTGGGCCACCTTCAAATTCTTTTTTTTTTTTCTACCAAAAAAAACAACAATGCAGATAATAATTATTATAAAATGTAAAAACCAATTTATGTTAAGCTACCTTGGAACTATATATTAGGATTTTGAAAATCGTTAAAATGAAAAATTGGCATAACTCACTAATATGCAAAGATAATAATATTGAGTGGAAGACTTTTTGGGATAGGATTACTGTCAATCTAATAATTAGAATGTTGTAGTTGCTCTTGATGTCAGTCGGTTCTTCTCTTTGTTAAATATATAATAAGATAATCTTGTTTTGGAAGTGACTAGTTCCTTTCCTTAGTTTTCTTAATAATATATTCTCTAGAAAATTCCCTCGTTCAAATTCAAACAAAAGATAAAGATAAACTCTAACGTTACCTAAATCAAGGATATAAATTCCAGCAAAAATTGTTTCACAAGGATTGTATACTTATTCATTCGTTTGTAATTTATAAATAGGTAGCTATGCGCTGCGCACCCACAAAAAATAAATCCATGTCATTATTTTGAAATTTAGTTATTCTATATACGTACTTTTCTCTTTGTAGTGAAACCCTCGCCTGCACACTAAGCGTAATCCTCACATTGAACATAAACCTCTAAATTCTTATGTTTTTGTTTATTTTCTGTACTTGAATTGATATGGCTTTACTGAAATGACGTGTGAGTTCATCTTGTTTAACGAATTTTCACCATCGACATCGTATATTGTGGGATGAGATAGAATTTGTTTTAGAAAAAAAAAAATGACTAGACATACATTGTATCTAAGTATATTTGTGATTTTTATAGGTTAGAAAAAAAAAAAAAATATATATATATATATATATATACACACACACATATATACATATACACGTTTGAGTTTGAGAGTCATTAGCTATGTGAGCTTAAGATCACATTTAAGGCTATCGAGATTGGCTCCTCTACGTGCTAGATAGCATAGATTATGGGTCTCTCCTTGTGTAGAAATTGTCAACTCAGCCTGCCTAACCTCATCATGGTTTGCCAAAACGTCTCCACTTGTGTAGATATTGTCCAATGTCAATCAGATTCTATTAATTTTGTATATTTAATCTTTGTCAATTACTGATATTACCGTAAGGATTGGTCTCATTTTTAATATTTCAATAAAGATCAATTCTCATGTTAATCATTGATTTTAGAAAAACATTCTAATACTCGATCTATAAATTGTCTTAATTATCCTTCTATCTATCACGCAAAAGATTTCGATGGAAGGCTAAATTTATCATTTTATATATGTTAAGAAGAAAATCTTTTCTTTTTCCGCCAAGGTCGAAAATCTAATTCAGAACTAACTACTTGACATATCAGAGGAATGTTATATATATATATATATATATATATATATATATATAACCTTTAAAAGTTAGCAACTAAAATGGAATTTGAACTATAACTTACAGATATTAAAAATGAGATTAATCCTTATAGAAAATATGATCATAGCTACATAAAATTTAAAAACAAAATAATATTTAGAGTAATTGGCCTAAATGGTCTTTGAAATATTGAAGAGGTGACGATTTAGTCATTGTTTTTTTAATTTTGATCGAAATAACCATAAACTCTCTATATGGTGACAATTTAGTTCTTTCCATCCGATTTCGTTAAGTTTCTAATGAAAAAGATCACATGACACATCACATGAGTTAGATTGACCATTAAAAGACGAAAATATACCTTTACTTTTTGAAAAAACAATACCCAATATACATTAAAAACAAAAAAAACAAAAACAAAAACAAACAAGAAAGAGAGAGAAAGCTTACTCAAATCGCCGAGCTCCCCCCTCCCCTCGGTTCTCCCCTAGGCCGAGCTCTGCCGCCCCCGCCGGCGAGCTCAGGCACCTCTACCCCACCCCAATGAAGAAGGAACCCCCCCCCCCCCCCCCCAGATCTGGGCTTGCCAAACTGAAGTGCCTTAGCGCCCCCACTCCCTCACAATCTGGGCTCACCGAACTCCCCTTGATCTGTTCTCACTGAAGTGGTGGATGGGTATGTTGGAGAAGCTTCTGGTGGCACTGGACCTCTTGGGGGGGAAAAGCTTCATGATCCGCGTCCGCAAGGCATACCCAGGGCTTCTCGACTAGTCTGCCACCGGTGACGTCGTCACTGTCGCCCCTCCAGTATGCCGATTCAAGTCAACATCGCCTACCCCTACTTAAACCCCGCTGTCCCTCCCCTCACGCAGAGAGAAATGGGATTTGGGTCGAGGAAAGAGAGGGAGGGAGGGAGGAGAGAGAGAACAGGTTAGCCTAAGATTTTATTTTATTATTATTATTTTTTGTTTATAAGGTTTTTTTAAATTAAATAAATTATTAAAATACCCTCCCAAATTATATCACGTGTATTGCACGTGACCTATCCCGTTAGAAATTTAACAAATTTGGACAGAAATGACTATAATTGCCAACATTTAAAGAGTTTAGGGTTATTTCGGTCAAAATTAAAAAAATAAGGACTAAATCGTCACCTTGTAAAAAGTTCAGAGACTATTTGAGCCAATTACTCTAATATTTAATTAGTTTATTAATGCATATATGAGAGAGAGATAGGGGAAGCGTACGTAGTGAGAGGAGCAAGCGGCGGCGGAGCCATTTCTCAAGTAATTAGCTCGTCATCACTTCATATGCATATTAATTAACCCACTAAATATATATATTATATTTCCAAAAGCATATTTTATAGATCATGTAATTAACTAAGCTAGATATGTATTGTATAATATAATATTATATATATATATATATATATGCGACGTAGCTTACATGTCGCTGTTATTATCTGTTTATTCATACTCGATCTAGACTCACCATATATTATAATACACAGGCCTACACGGTATATCAAAATATATGTATAAAAAATTAAACGTGTGTTGCCTATATGTGTATGTATACATTTATAATTATAGTCGAAAATGCTTTGCAATTCTAGGAGTTCTACTCCTATTTGACCAAGAAGGTCTAAATATTATTATATTTAATTAAACAATATTATAGCATGGGAGTCTTGGTAGGGCTTTCTTGATGACTGAGTCAGTGACGAGTGCTTTGATTCGTCTTCAAGCAAAAAGATCGCGGTAACACGCCATCCATATAGCTAAGGAATACATAGACAGAAAAAATAAGGAAAAATGTCATAAATTTCTCCTAAACTTTATCACTAGTATTAATATGTCTTATGAATTATGAAATGTACCTATTGTGCCCCATGAATTTTAACATATATGTTAAATTGTCCCTTCAATTAGTTATCATTAGTTTTTCCATTATCTTTAATGTCAAAATGCCCTCCGAACTTTGCATTTGTGTAAAAATGCCTCCTAATCTTCAATATTTGGGTCAAACTACTCCTTGATCTTTAATATTTGTATCAAATTACCTCATTTATATTATTTTAATTATCTAATATCGTATATATATTTTTATTATAATAAAGTGATATGCATATTTTTCAACACACTTTTTTTTTATTTTACTTATTTTAATTCAAGTTTATATGGGCTATGGGTTTACTTATGCGTAACCATAGTTGATAAGACTCAGATGCAAGATTTGGATATAAAATATGCTGTTTACTTAGCCTACATAATTTGAAATCATATCCATAATGAATTTCATTAATGTGTTTTTTTAAACCCATAAAGAGAATAAGTATTGTAAATTTACTTTGATGCACATTCTTAGTTATATTTTTTTAATTTAAAAAACAATTAGTTTGCATATTTTGGTATCAATCATAAGTAAACTAAAAATTATAATGTTAGAACAATAAAATAATGAACATAAGCTATGTAGTTATTTTAGTTTAAGAAAATAAAAATAAATGTAAATTTGAATTAAAATAAGCAAAAAAAAAAAAAAAAAAACAGCGGGTCAGAAAAAGAGACATTTTTTTTAGTAGAAAAATAATTTTTTTTACCTATTCTAAAAATTTTAGATAATTATATAATGTTAGATAAATGAAATAAGATAGATGGGACAGTTGGATACAAATATTAAAGATCAAGGAGCACTTTGATATAAATATTAAAGATCAGGGGGTACTTTGACTCAAATAATAAATATCATGGGGTATTTTGACACAAATGCAAAGATTATGGGGTATTTTGACACAAAAGCAAAGTTCAGGGGTATTTTGACATTAAATATAACGGAAAAACTAACAGCAACTAACTAAAGGGGCAACTTGACACACATGTTAAAGTTCAGGGGGCACAATAGGTACATTTCATAATGTAGGGGGCATATTGACACTAGTGACAAAGTTCAGGGGGAATTTATGATATTTTTCCAAAAATATAATAAGCTTGGATTTGATGTAAAGGTTTGGAATGAAATTTTTAGTTTAAAATTGGTTAATTTTTTAAAAACTAATTATAATTTTTGTTGACTTTTCAGGAAGATAAAAAAAAAGTTGAAATGAAAACTTTAGGTTTGAACATGAAAACCTAACGAATGCTAGTAATAATAATAAATAGGAAAATTTAGATAAATAAAGTTTTTAAACACTTACTTGAGAAAATGGTCAAATTTTTTAGTTATAAAAATGGCAGTTCAATCAATGAAAATTATATAATAATAATAATAAATTAATGATTTACCCCTAAAAAAACGGTTATTTTCTTAATTTTACAAAATTCGAATCATTTATTAAAAAATTCTTAAAAAATGTCATTTACACATATGTCCTTAATAAAAATGAATTAAAAAGAATTATAATGAACATCTATATATAGTTCTTATATATATATTTTTTTTGGTCAATTTTGTTTCCGGAGCTGTTTTAACATTTCTTTACTTTTAGTTTTCGAGAATTAAGATAAGTAAAAATGGAGATAGGATAACTGATATCAAAGAAAGTTTAGCACATGCAACTGATGATCATATCTAATTTGTGATAAATAAGACATGGTATGAGAGGGAAACAAACTAGCATTGCTTCTAACAAGCTTAAGATTTAAAAATTGACATCAAAATCCACATTTCCCGTCAGCATTTAGGATTGTTTTTCTAGAGTACTTGAGATTGATGTTTATTTCATCAACAATTTTCATCCTAGCTAGTTGTTAGAGTTCTTCATATCTAGAATTAATATTATTTAATTTCTATTAATAAAGGTTCTTTGGAAAAAAAAAATATTTTATATCCATTTTAGATGGATCTTCAGCTTTCATTCATAAATACATACCTTGAAAGAAAAAAAAACCATGGGTTTTACATTCTTTTTTATTATTATTATAATATATTTTCAGAGTTGTCTCCTAAGAAATATTTTTTGGTAAGAGAGGGTCCAATACTTGATCAATTTCCGTTTTCTAAGTTTCATATTAATATTTTTTTTGTAACTGTTTCATGCAAAGCAAAGCACAGTTCAAACCCATTGCCTGGATGGTAAATTTAATATTAATAAAAATGTCGAAAAATTACAAGAACTTGGAATGAAGAAATTAATACTAGCTCCAAAATTTCATCCTTAAATACTCGCTCAGAGAGTTAAAAAGGGTATTTTTCCTACTGTGATTTGTGTACCCAGTTGATATTAGTCTTATTTGTTTAAATAAAGTTGTAAATAACGATTAAATCAAGTAAATAAAGTGACTGGCTAGCAAAATAAATAATAAATAAATATATAAAGTGACTTCCTTGGCTATTAATAAATACGTTTGTGTCATAATTGCCACCCTTTTGGGTGACTGAACATAGTTGTAAATAATTTTAAAATGCATGAACATGCAACTAATATATATATTTATAGTTTTTAGATACTAAAAAAAATATATATATATATAAGTTTTTATGGTCCTTCAAATATTGGAAGATCTTTTCGCTGTAACAGTGATAGTAGTTAGTGTTAATAACTATTATACTTTCTGGTGAATAAACAAATAATATTGATAGATACTATTCTATATTTAGTATTATATTACAAATGTGAAATTACTTTAGATTACATATAAATATATATTTTTTGCACTATTCATTTCTTTCACCATAGCTAATTAAATCGCATTTAGTAATTCTATACAGTCTTTTTTTTTTTTTTTAATATCTAGAATGCTAGTTTTTACTGCCATTTTTATATGACTCGGTGCATTCGAAAAATGCAAAACAAATGGGAAAAAATGTCAAATGCACACATGTTACTTGCAGAAGCTAGTTTTAAAAAATTAAAATTGAAATTTTATTTTCAAATTTTTATATTTAATGATGTGACAGGTAGGGAGTGGACAGTTTATTTGTTTTGATGTATGCCTGGTAAGTGTGTGCGTGCGTTTCGTGAAGTACTTTTTTTTTTTTTTTTTATCATTATTAAAAGAAGATCGCATTTAATGTTGAAGTCACACAAAATTATCTCAAAACATAAGGTGATTATAACCAAATCCGTAAGTAAAATAAAATGACACTAAAAGAGAAAAATGTACATACATTGAGTTTTGACAGTGGTAAAGTAAATTGCTTACTAATTTTCGAGTACATAATAATATCTTTATGATCGATAGAGGCATCCGATCGATTTAGAATAAAAAAATCTCATGAAACTAAGGTCATCCATTACACTGAATACAAACAAATCTAGCAGTATAACAAAGATCACAATTGAGTTAATTATATATATATATATATATATATATCTCAAAGGACATTTATTTAACTTAGTAGACAAGCTAAACACATAAAAATAAATAAATAACATAAACGATAATCCCAAAGCGTCAGTGTCACAATCGGCAAAGGGGCAGCAAGCAAAAGAATTTGAGAGGCACACGACATGGTAAAAAAACATGCCGTCAAACAACGGCGCGTGTACCACACGTGTTACAGCCATCATCACTGGAAGATGACAACCCCACCACCACACTGAACAAAACCCTGAAGGAGCTCATCCACCATTTAACGAATGCGCCGAAAAATTCAGTCCTCTAGCTGTCGTTTGTTTCGTTCGTTTGAAGTACAATTTAAACTTTTTTTAAATAATATTTTTCCTCATACAAATTTAAATTTAAATCAAAACTTTCTGTTTAAATTTTCTAATAAAACGTCAATTTAAACTTAAATCAAAAACTTTATGTTTAAATCTATGAATCAAATGTCACTCCTGCAGTATTTAATTTTATGTTGTTAGTATTTTTTTTTATTACTCAAACCAACGTATAAGATTAGTTATTTCTTTCTTATGCTAAAAAAATCCAGGAAAAATTGTATTTGGATATATTATTTAAAAAAATCAACCGAAATAATTTCATTATTTTTAACATCGATTATTTTCCAAAAATAATATGATTTGGAGAGTTAAAAAAAGTAATATTATTTATTATATATCATTGTTTTGTGATATTTTGAAATGTCACTAAATTGGTGTTTTACTGATATTTTATTTAGTGATGTTAGAAAATGTGACTGAAGTATCTGTCATATTTTGTACAAAAGTTACTAATTTAGAAATTTTAAAATATAGTTAGATACAATTTTAAATAGTAGCAGATTTTAATTTTTGTTGTAACCCTTCTAGTGTTCCATTTCATTGGAGAGATTTTTTTAAGTATATTAATATGCGTATATACTTAATGTGTTCGGTATATGAAGGTAAATAATAAGAATAATACTAGGGGTTTAAATCCTATTTGAACAATTGTAATACCAATTGATAATTTAAATGAGTAGTCATCTACGATCTTTTTATTATGGTAGGTTTTTAATATGTTACTACATATGACAATATTAAAGAGAATTGTTACTTATCAATTAAGAAAAAGAGTAGGATAAATTAATTTGGATGCCATATAAGATTTTTTTTTAAAAATCAAATGCATATAAGTTAATATATAAATGTAATTGCAATTAGAGTTTAGTGGTAATTTCACATCTGACTTCATCATATATAAGGCAAAGAGTTCGAATCCTCAATTTATAATTGGTTTTTTTTTTTTTTGGTCTCTCTCTCTCTTCATTTGTATTTTCAACTAAACAGGCTGGAAAGCTTCTAAGAACTTGTTCTCTAAGTGGCTTAGATTCGTTTCAATCATGATTGAACCACATTTAACGTGTTTTCATTGCCAATCTTTTTATTTGACTTGCATGCATGTTGAATTGTATATGTATAATAAGTAATATTTGTGTTAAAGACTTTAAAGTCATGCCAGCTAAGCTGCCTCCTTGAGATCCATTCAAGACTAATGTTAAAGTATGGAAGACTCTTGTAATGGCAGAAAACTTCACTCAAGAGTACGTGCTTTTGTCTCGTTTATATATATATATATATATATATACACACACACACACACACGCACACTGATTATACACTTATTTAAGATGTTACACACCAAACTCTCTGTCTTTCTCTCTCTTTATGAAATTGTCATGTTTTATTACAGAGCAAATGTCACAACTTATCACTGGGATTCCATGATTATATATTTATGTAAAAATGTATATATGGAACTATAAATTATCTCTTTAGTCAAATGACAGTGTTTGGATATGGGGATCCGTAACCTTTCAAGATCAATTGAGCCAAATTTTTTTTTTTTTTTTTTTGGTTTTTGAAAATAAATTAAGGTACTGTACTTAATTGTGTTTGGCCTAAATAATACCAAGATGCTATCCACACCAAAACGAAAATGAGGCACAAACTAATCATGCTATCCACACCAAAACGAAATGAGGCACAAACTAATTATACTTATTTATTTGTTTGTTTAGTCTCTTTTTTTTTTTTTTTTTTTTTTTTTTTTTAGCAATGCATTTCTGATATACACCTGGAGTCCTCGAAACATACTTTAGGAAGAATCTGGTTTTTGTTTCAAAAATAATAATAATAATAATAATAATAATAATAATAATAATTATCCAATTTTTTTTTTCTTGGAATAGTTCCATTTCTTTAAAATAAAGTTAGCTGTTATGTACTCTTATTCATTCTGTTAAGAAAATGTACTCTTTATTTTATTCGCTAGAGATAGTCTTCCATTTTTTTAGCCATTTTTTGTCTAGTAATGACGCTTTTGTATAATTAATAATTATGCATAACTAGCAAATTTGTTAGATAATTGATTTATTTCTTAGAAGTAAGTAGTTTATTTATTAAAAGTAACAAATTATTTACTATCATAAATAAATTATTTACTTTGATTATTCTAAAACATTGATACTATTTACTACAATTCTCTTTCTATACACACACACACACATATATATATATATAGGTATATTTCGAGGGATTTCACTAATGAATTTCATTTCTACTGTATCGGTGCTAAAAACTTAACATGAAAATGAATATCAAAATGGTTAATTAGTTATTTTAAAAATATATATATACAGAATAAGGTGGCGTATTTTTTAATCTATGATTCCCAGCTCATGTTAACCATTAGTACTGTCCAATAAGTCAACTTGTTAGAGAAACATAAAAGATAAAGCAAACTATTAGTAATATTAATATTATCATTATATATTTTTTTAACTGGAAATGAGATATTCGAATTTTATTATCTTATAATAAAATTTACAGATAAAACAAAATCATCACCAATATGAACATACAATATGTCTTTTTCCCACAAAATCATCACCAATATGAACCCGCGTTATTTATTTTTGCATAACTTTGATATTTATATATATGCACATATATTCTTTATCGCCACACGCTTGGATATTTCAGATCATTTTTCTAATTCAAAAAAATATATATCTTGAGAGCGGCCCGGGGGGGGGGGGGGGGGGGGGGGGGGGGGGGGTTGGGTGGGGGGTGGGGGGGTGTGGTGTGTGGGTGGGTGGGTGGGGGTGGGGTGGGGAAGAAGAAGTCATAATATTCAACGCCATGATTATCGTTGTAACATCAGAAATCATAAACTTCAACTAAAATCGCCTTCAAAAGAAAATTCCACCATATCGGAATACATATTTTCACTTGATGATTAGATATCGTTGACGATGTCTTTTGTTTTTTTCCTTACTTTCTTCTCGTTCCTTTCCTTTCCTTTTTATTTTTTATTTTTTATTATTTTTAATATGGTAGCTCGTCACCGCTGCTAAAATTCCTTCTAGAATAAAATAAAATGGCGATTTTTCCGTGTCTGTTGGCAATCTTTTTGGCTCGTAATTACATCATTTAGTTTAAGCACCTTAATACAACTCATAACAATACTAAAGAAACATGCAAAATTGTGGTCAACTTAATCTTCAAATATTAAGTCTCTCTCTTTTCTTGTTCAATCACGCAATATCATAAATATATATATATATATATATATTTAACGACGTCTAAGGTTTTTGTATTAACTACATACATATGCATATATATTATACATTTGCAAATACATATGTTTATTTAAGTACACAATACATGTATAGTTGCCAAGAAGTTTTAGTATAAAATTGTTAAGTATATTTTGAGGTGACCGAGGACCAATCGGTTCTAGGAGATGATGATTGTAAAAGAATATATATATATATATATATATATATATATTATATATATAAACAAGGGGGAGAGAGAGAGTTGACCCCGACATAGGTTTTTCTTTCTTTTAAATTTTTTCCTCTTACTTGACCCTCCATTATTCAGCCTTCTCCCATGCTGAGCAAATTAAATGCCCTAATTAGATTAGCACATGGAGGCTGCGCATTACACTATACAAATCTTTTATATTATCTCTGACCTACATCACCAAATTAAAAGCCTTTTTTGACAATTTCGTGGCTTTTTTTTTTCTTTTTTGTGAGGGAACAATTTCTTGGTTTCTAATTTGGGCCATTTCTGGCCCTTATGAGTCTCAAAAAAAAAAAAAAAAACAAAACAAAACAAAAGGGGTTGTATTGACATACATAGGATTAGCGGAGAAACTCCTCAGAAGTCCACCCGAACAGTGTCCCAAAGGTTTTTCCAGACTTTACCCTCTGACTTGTTTTATTTGCTTTTTTTTTTTTTTTTTTTTCTAGCAGTTAACTTGTTTTTTATTTGCTAGTGATAACCACTTGGCTTTAAGAGAACAAAATTGTTCCTTGCCGCATCCCCACAGATTGACTTCCACCTAAAATTTTGTACAACAAACTTTCATCGGTTAATCTAATTTTTGAACTGAAAGATGTTTTTTAGATTTTAAGCATGAAAAAAAAATGCATTTTGATTAGTGCATCTTCTAAATTACAACACACTCAATAAGCAAGAAGGTGATGTTTGTTCCAATGTGAAACTCAAATTAATCTGTCTTAATTACGCAAACTTGAATAGCAACTAGGTGATTAGAAAGCAATAATCAACTCATCATTGTTTGCCCTTAGAGCAGCCAAAAAAAAAAAAAAAAACCGAAAACAAAACAAAACAAAAAAAAAAAACGAAAACAAAAACAAAACCAAGCCAGTTCACTCACTTTCTGAGAAGTAAATATATGTTAGTACAAGAATATGTATTGATTTGTGAAGATACTAGGAATAGCATAGTGTATCTCACCATATTACAAAAATTTTGTAGCTTATTATTATTGGGAAAGGATGTGGTAAATTCTCATTTAAAAACCCTATTAGTAGAGCTCATTTTTATAAACCGTTTGATGAATTTTAACGATTTAGATATTACTTGTATATGATAATTATCATGTACCCTAATTCATAATATTATATACTAAAATATACGAAAAAGAAATTTTAAAAAAGACACCGATTACCCACCCCGTCGGCCAGCCCCCCTGCCGTGTGATCTTCACCCCCTAAACTCTGACGAGAAGCCCTCCCTCCCCTGCGACCTCCGGCGAGAAGCTCGCCCGCCCTCCCCCACAACCTTCGGCGAGAAGCCCCCTCTCCCCCGCGACCTCCGGTAAGAACCGCCCCTCCCCTGCAACCTCCGACGAGTAGCCCCCCCTCCCTCGTGACCTCCGGTTAGAAGGCCCCCCTCCCCCTCGCGACCTCTTGCAAGAAGCCCCCTCCCCTACGATCTCCAGTGAACACAACCTCTGGCGAGAAATCTCCTCCCTTGTGATCTCTAGCAAACGCGACCTCCGTCGAGAAACCCCCTCCCCTACGATCTCCAGGGAACGCGACCTCCAGCAAGAAACCCCCTCCATCTCGTGCAATCTCCAGCCGACTTCAAGCCGTCGCAACCCCCCCCCCCCCCCACCCCCCCCCCCCCCCAAAACACACACACCTTTCCACCGATGAAGGTGGGTTTTTTTTTAATTCTTTTTTATTATTTTTTAATTTCTAGTCACATACTATTATAAGGTAAGGTATACTATAATTATTGTACATAAGAAATATCTCAGCCGTTTGATTATATCTAAACGGTTTAAAAATGAGTTCTACCGATAGAGTATATAAAAAGAACTCTATCACAGACTTCCCCATTATTATAATTAATAAAACTTGCTGGAGGTGCCTAATAACATAAGCCAAATTCATCTAAACCCATTTCTTAAACAATTGCTGCAGTATCTGCTAGCTGATAAAAATATGGCCCCAATTACTTTTCCGATGTCAAAGGCACATGGTAGTGATGTTGCAATTTCACATTTTCCGATCGTTTTAATTTTAAATATCTGTTTACATGCTGGATAATTGATACAGGTAGCATTGTCCTTCAACCTTATTACCTGAAAGCATCAACAATTCTTCTGCCAGAGAACTCGCTCTCCAGGGCATATGAGATTTTTCATTAATCGATTGGATGTCCAAAAGACAAAACTGAGGCCCTTTGGATCATACATTCGAATCTGCAATTCAAACTTTTTTTCTACGATGTTTTCTCTCACAATTTAATTGAATTGACTGCTCAACTTACTTTTCAAACCTATGATCCAACTGGACCATGAATAACTCATTTCTCTGAATTGTTGTCATGCTGTTGACAGTACCAGCATTACTGGAGTATACGCCCTGGATAGTTAGAGAACAGAAACCAGCACAAGTGTTTGCATTTTCTTCTTTAAAACTACCTACAAGGGCATGCAAGGATTATGGTTGCTTCCAGACATCTTGGCTTGGGTTTCCGATTCTTTCTCCAGAATATCAAGCCTTTTGGAGTCATTTTCTTTAGCTGCTCTTTGTACTGAGAACTAAGACCTTCCTAACATAATTAATTTCCCAAGAGGGGAAAGAAATTTAAAAAAAATAAATAAATAAATAGAACCAAGAGTGAGAATCTTTACCAAGGACGAAATAAAAGAGTCGTCACTTTTACCATAATTGAGTTCAAAAGTTCAGTATAAACAACTTTAACCAAGATCACTACAAACTTAATAATAAAACAAGTACGTATGGTTCAAAACCAGACATGAGGTCAGTTTTAATTCTTTACGGAAAGATAAATACGTAAAAGTAGATATGAAGTCAAGTGGCCAAAATCTTGAATCAAAAAAACGTCTAATAAAACAGAAAATCATAGCAGGCAGACAAGTTTTCCTTTCCAAACCACTTGGAAACATCAACAGATATTGTTGTCCTTTCCAATTAAACCTGCTCAAAATGGTGTTTGCAACGTCTCTAGGAGTAGTATTCTTTCTCATGTCCACGTACGTCTTTTCTACACTTCTCTTTTGCTCCACAAATCTAAATCAACCTAATTTCTATCCTGGTGCACTCTTAGGCCTACAACGGAAATGAAAATCAATCAGATTACTTTGCCGTCCATACTACCATTGCCACCCTCATTACATGGATCACATGGTGTACTGAAGTTGATAAAACATGAGACATCCGCGTTAAACTTGGAATAGGAAACACCACATCCTAATTCATAAACTATGTGTACAATTACGTATCCTGAGACTTCTTTAGATCCTTACATGTTTCCATGTTTTTATCCATATAATCGTCTCCATCTAATTTAGAATTATCAATTCGTATTTTTATTAGCTGATGCACTCTTTGATGGAACTTAACTATCTTTGGTATATATTCTACATAATACCCATTCAGTAATAGTTCTGAAGTTGATAACTGTGGGACAACTGGAACATAGGAGAATATAAAGAACTACATAGAACTGGAGAAACATACCTGGTGTTAGAAAAGATACCAAGAAACCAGGAAAAACAACCGCAAGACCCCCCAAATTCACTTCATCACGAGGCAATAAAGACAGCCCTGCATGATCAGAATCAAAGAAAGATTTCAGCAACAAGAACACTAGAGGCTATCAAAGGAAGAGCATTCCAGATCTGTTCTCACGGCTTTCACAATAAACTTGTCCAGAACTCCCAATGGAGGCAGTAACCATTGGGATAAATAGACTGGGTAATTTTGATGACGCCTTGTGTTGAGATTATCATCTGCTAGGCAATAAAGACAGTGCACGTTCATGGTTAGCGACAAAGAAACTAACAATTTCTTTAAATTTTGACAAATAGATAACACGAACATAGCTCTAATATGAAGCATAAAGACAGGTCCAAACCTGAAGCTCGTACTAGTATCCTGTGTGTGACAAAAGACTGCAACAAGAAAACAAATAATTAAAAGATGCAAGCAGTCAATCAAATAAATCGGATATCAAGAATTTGTCCCTCCACCTTTCTCTTTCTGCTTATTTAACTGTTAAAGGTTGAACCTGACTTAACCTATCTACATCACCAGTACATATATTCACTGGTTTTTCAGAAATGAACCTTGTCCACTTGAATTCCAAAAGAAACCCTTGTTCAAAAAATGGCCTTTCAGACCAAATTAACGTGCATGAACAATGTTCTGCTGTTTCAAGTAGTAGTCGACCAAATTGTATAGCATATTGGAACAGAAATGTAGTAATCAAAATGGGTTAGCATTATTATTATTATTATTATTATTTTTGTCATAAGAAACAATAAAACTTTATTAATAATGAATCATTTTGCATGCTCACAGAGTCAAGAACAAACGGCCTTACGGCCTTGGTTCACAGAAGAGGTTTATTCTTCAACCGTGGGATAAAAAGATCATTTGTCCAAAACAAACCCCTTTCGTACTCGTGGAATTCTAACATACCAGCTGCCACTCAGAACATGCTATTAATCAAAACATAGTAATGAACTTTTTCTTTTTCTTTTCTTTTCTTTCTTTCTTTTTTTTTTTTTCGGGTCTTGTGTGATATAGCATATAACTTATGCCTTCTACAGGGAAGTCATTATTCATATTCGAGCTGCATTGAGAAATGGAAATGATTTCAATTGTTCTTTGCAGGCACACATAAATACATTCAATTTAGTTTTTCGCTGATTAAAACACTAAAATAAATGAAGAAAATAGAGAGAAGGGAATATTTTCCTCTTATTTTTCTGATGATAATACACTGCCTTTAAATAGAGAAAACAGGGAAACAACTAGACTCCACTAAAGCCGGAAACTAACAAAACAATACCCCTAAATGAGATCAGGAAACAAGGTCCCAAATCTCCTACAAATCTCCTACAATAAAACAGAAAATAAATCACATAACTAGTTTCCTAAAATAACTCAAACTCAATATCTTCGACACTCGCCCTCAAGCTGGGCTGAATATGTTGTTCATGCCTAGCTTGGAACTTAGATCTTCAAAATTCTTCCTCGGTAGAGCTTTGGTTAGAATGTCTGCAACTTGGAGACTAGTTGGAGTATACATGACTTGAACTTCTCCTCCTCCAATTTTTTCTTTTATAAAATGTCGGTCAATCTCTACATGTTTGTCCTGTCATGGTGAACCGGGTTCTTAGCTATGCTGATGGCAGATTGGTTGTCACATAACATCTTCATAGGGCCTTCTAGTGAAACATTTAGCTCCCCTAGTAGTCTTCTTAGCCATATTCCTTCACAAATGCCGTGGGCCATAGCTCTCAACTCTGCTTCTGCACTGCTTCTGGAGACAACTGACTGTTTCTTGCTTTGCCATGTAACCAAATTCCCCCACACATACGTGCAATATCCAGAAGTGGATCTCCTGTCGTTGATTGATCCTGCCCAATCTGCATCACTAAAGATTTCTACTTCTCTGTTTGGAGTTTTCTTAAAGAATAGACCCTTGCCTGGAGTTAACTTGAGATATCTCAAGATTCTATATACGGCCTCCATGTGAACTTCCCTCGGATTGTTCATATATTGGCTTACAACACTCACTGGAAAACCAATGTCCGGTCGAGTGTGAGCCAGATAGATGAGCTTTCCTACAAGTCTCTGATATCTACCTTTACCCACCGGTGCACTTTCTTCTGCGTTCCCAAACTTATTCATAGAATCCATATGACTATCTGTAGGCTTACACCCAATCATCCCAGTGTCCTTTAGAAGATCAAGGACGTATTTGTGTTGAGAAACTGAGATGCCTGCCTTGGATCGAGCCACCTCCATGCCTAGGAAGTATCTAAGAGCTCCCAAGTCCTTGATTTCAAATTCCTTGGCCAAAATCTGTTTGAGTTGAGCTATCTCCTCATCATGATCTCCAGTAACAACAATATCATCCACGTAGACAATTAGAATCACAAGTTTACCTTCAGAAGAGGTTTTGACAAAGAGTGTATAATCGGCTTGGCACTGAGTATATCCGTTCCTCCTTACTACTTTAGTAAATCTGTCAAACCACGCTCTAGGAGACTGCTTGAGTCCATATAATGACTTCTTCAGTTTGCAAACTTGCTTGGTTGTAGCTGGAGTTTCAAACCCGGGAGGAATAATCATGAAAACTTCCTCTTCGAGATCTCCATTGAGGAAGGCATTCTTCACATCTAGTTGGTGTAGGGGCCAATCTAGATTTGCAGCCAAAGATAGCAAAACCCGTATTGTGTTAAGTTTTGCTACTGGTGCAAAGGTCTCCTGGTAGTCAACTCCATATGATTAAGTGAATCCTTTCGCAACCAGCCGCGCCTTGTATCTGTTGACACTACCATCCTTGTTGTATTTCACTGTGAAAATCCACTTGCAACCTACTGGATGTTTTCCGGGTGGAAGAGGCACAATTTCCCACGTGTTGTTCTTCTCCAAGGCATGAATTTCTTCAAGAACTGCAGTCTTCCACTTAGTTGACTTTAGTGCTTCCTGTACATTGCAAGGGACCTGTATCTCATTCATGTTTGCTACAAAAGCCTGAAAACGAGATGAGAGTCCCTTATAGGAGACATAATTATGTAATGGATTCTTAGTACATGATCTTACTCCTTTCCTCAAAGCAATTGGTAAACTCAGATCATCTTCTTCAATTGGATTATTTAAAGGCTCAGTAATAGTGTTACCTTGATCAGTTGTTGAACTCGGATTGGATTCTTGAACAGGTCCAGATTGTGCTCGTTGCTCTAACTGATCTTGAGTCTTACTTCTTCTCGAATAGACCCTGAGTTCACTCACTGCTGGTTGAACACTTTGGGCAATGGGAGGTTCGGATTCTTGGCTAGGAATGGTTTCGGACTCTTGGTTAGAAAGGCTAAGGCGTGGAACAATGGTTTCAACATTCGAATATTGATTTGAATTAAACTCTAATGAATCCCAAAGTTGATATTCCGACACATAGTTTCTCTCCCCCTGAATATCGGATTTGGTGTAGTAAGGGTGATTCTCGAAGAATGTAACATCCATAGTATGGTAGTAGCGTCTTGTAACAGGTGAATAACACTTGTACCCCTTTTGGTGTGGAGAGTACCCCAAAAATATGCACTTGATTGCCCTAGGATCGAGCTTCCCTCTATTTTGTGGATAGATGTGAACAAAAGCCGAACACCCAAATATTTTGAGGGGAATATTGGATATGATGTGAGTGTTTGGGTAGGTTTTGAGTAGTGTTTGGCCTGGTGTTTGGTGGTTCAATATTCAGGAAGGCATTCGGTTTATGAGGTAAGTGGCAGTAAGAATGGCATCCCCCCAGTGGTGTTTTGGTACTTGAGTTGAGAACATAAGTGATCTGGCTACCTCAAGTAGATGTCTATTCTTGCGTTCAGCAATCCCATTTTGTTGGGGTGTGTCTACACATGAACTTTGGTGTACAATACCTTGACTCAATAGGTAATTACCTAAGACAGTTTTGAAGTATTCTTTGGCATTATCTGTTCTAAGAACCTGAATTTTTGTGTGAAATTGTGTTTGGATCATAGAATTGAAGTTCTTAAACACTTGGCCCACTTCAAATTTGTCTTTCATAAGAAATACCCAGGTAAGTCTTGTATGATCATCTATAAAGGATACGAACCATCGAGAGTTAGTTATGTGTCTAACCCGAGATGGTCCCCAGACATCACTATGAATCATAGAGAAAGGGTGTGACATTTGGTAAGGCTGACTTGGATAAGAATTACAAGTATGTTTAGTAAGTTGACAAATATCACATTGAAAAGAAATAGGATTTTTATTCTTAAATAATGCAGGAAACAACTTTTCAAGGTACAAGAAGTTTGGATGTCCTAGTCTAAAATGTCATAACATAACTTTATTATCATAAGGATTGGAAACATGAAAGGAACAGTTTTTAACATGACTGTCGGGTTCACCAGCCTTGCAAACTTGTCCATGATTAGAAGTAGTCCTTTTGAAGAGGTAGAGTCCCGAGCACACATCAGCACTGCCAATCATCCTCCCTGAATCCAAGTCCTGAAATTCACAAAAGTTTTTGTAGATTTTAGTAACACAATTATGATCCTGAGTTAATTTGCTAATAGACAATATATTACAATCCAATTTTGGCACTAAAAGGACAGATTTAAGGATTAAATCCTTGGAGAGTACTACAAATCCGGTTCCAGTTACTCTTGAGAGCTTCCCATCTGCTATCTTTACCGTCCAATTGCCTTGGCAAGGATGCAAATCTGTGATGTTTGTTGCATCTCCGGTCATGTGATCTGAAGCCCCCGAGTCTATAATCCAAGGACTTGTGGGTTGCTTCTCAACATTTAGAGCATAAAAATGGTACCTTTGTGTGCCATGGAGCTGTTGGAAATAACAGTAGGGCTGAGTGATTGCTGACCGAACAGTTTTTGCAGTAATGTTAACTGTTCTTGGCTGAACAGGTTGGTTTTGGCAACAGCAGCAGCAGCAGATTTTGGCTTCTCCTCGGCTGAAGCTTGATTCCCACGGCTTTTTCTCTCCCAGGCAGGTTTCCAATCAGCGGGTTTGCCATGGATATGCCAGCAGGTGTCTTTTGTGTGACCAGTTTTCCGACAATGATCGCACCATGGTCGGCCTTTCTTCTGCCAACCTTGTTGTTGTTGTTGTTGTTGTTGTCCTTGTTGCTGTTGCTGTCCACGAACAATAAGGGCAGAATTCTCTCCACTTGCACTTGATCCATGAGAGCCCAGCATGACTTTCCTTCTACTTTCCTCCCAACGCACTTCAGAAAACGCCTCTCGAATGTTTGGAAGAGGCTTCATACTTAAGATTCAACCTCGAACCGCATCAAGGTTTTTATTAAGTCCTATTAAGAACTTATACAGCCTCTTCTTCTCAACAATCTTCTTGAAATTGACTCCATCTTCAGGGCAGTTCCATTCGTAGTTCTCACAAAGATCCAGTTGTTGCCAATATCGGTTGAGGGCGTTGAAATATTGAGTCACCGAACGGTCTTCTTGTCGAAGGTCATCAAGCATGCTCTCAATCTCAAATAGTTCAGACGTATTTTCAATATGAGAGTAGGCCTCTTTGGCTGCCTCCCATATGTCTTTGGCAGTTTCATGGAGCAGGAAATTTTCTCCAATATCATTTGTCATGGAATTGATCAGCCATGACATGACCTTATTGTTTTCTAGTTTCCATACTCTATACTTGGAATCCTCCTTCTTTCGCTGGTTGGCAGCACCGGTCAAGTAATCTTCTTTTCCTTTCCCATAGATGAACATCATCACCGATTGGGACCATTGTAGGTAATTGTTTCCATTTAATTTGTGGCCAATAATGGAGAACAGAGAAGTATCTGAGGCTGTCCCATTATTCTGGTTCTGAACTGGAGTGATTTCTGTGGATGGCAAGCTTCCTTCGGCAGCCATGATGAATAAGAAATTAGGGTTTCAGAGACTGCTCTGATACCATGAAGAAAATAGAGAGAAGGGAATATTTTCCTCTTATTTTTCTGATGATAATACACTGCCTTTAAATATAGAAAACAGGGAAATAACTAGACTCCACTAAAACCGGAAACTAACAAAACAATACCCCTAAATGAGATCGGGAAACAAGGTCCCAAATCTCCTACAATAAAACAGAAAATAAATCACATAACTAGTTTCCTAAAACAACTCAAACTCAATATCTTCGACAAGAAAATATCTGCAACAATATAGTATGCCCCTTCTTGGTATTCAAAGAAAAAAATAATAATTTCATCACATTAATGTCTGAAGAAGTCCTGTCTGAAGAAGTCCTAGTATAATAAAGTTCTAAACTCCTTTTTTTTTCCTGTTCTTTTGCTTTTGTTCTCCCCATGTGATTCGTGAACAAAAACAAATTAGAATAATTAAATAGATAACTTCCAAATCTCTAATAATCCACTTTTTGAGATTTTTTTTGTCCAAGTCACAACATCTGTGTGTACTGCAATTTGTGTTACTTTCTATTATCAAACTTAAAAATTAAATATACAAAATTTCTACTAATTTTTTCCCGCATGCTTATATTAAGATGATTGATTTGGCCACAAGACTTAAGATAACGTTAAGTAAAAACTTTCATTTTTTTGACAATCATCACACAAAATACCAGATAATAACTGTTGCAAGCAGGAAAGCACTAATAACACGTATAGTATACTAATATAATAGAATATTAAAGCAAGTTATGTCTCATGAAATACTTGTAGCCACGCAACTACTTTATTAAAACAACATTACCTGCCAGACAGAAGGCATATACTCCCGATATGGTATTTTGCAAGTAGTACTTGTTATATTCCTGTAATCTGTGGTCTCTGGGAATGATTTTTTTCTGAAAAAAAAAAGTATGAAGAATAAGGCGAGCCTTTTGAAGAACTTATAGTTTTCGCTCTTCAAGAACAAAGGAAATACTTGAAAAGAAGACAATAGTGGTACCCCAGAGAAGAAAATCAATAGTCATATTTGGATCTGTTATTCACAACCTCTAGGAATCTCCTCCTCTTTTCCTTGTAATTGATTAATTTATCTATGGAAAGGTTTTTTCTCTTAATAATTGAAAAAAAAAATAATCTAGGAATGTGAAAAATATACAGGGAAAGTACTTGGAAGTTAAAATGCCAAGTTACACTTTTGCTACATTTCTCTATAATCTTCTTGCAGTTAGTGACGTGCAGAAAGAAAAGCTGTTGGTTCAGGTGTAACACACATAGTACTCGAAGCCCAAGTACAAGGCACATTGTGAAAATTATAAATACAGCAGTGCTCCATAGGAGCAGAAGAATGGTTGGACAAGCTCAATGTGACTCCAATCACGTGGGAGAAAACATCGATCTAGATGTGACTACGACCACGTGGGAGAGTTCCAGATTGAGTTCCATGCTAGTATTATAGACTGGTCATCCTCACTAGCAAAGTAGAAGAGCACACCCGATTAAAGATGGAGTAGATGTCAGTGTTGGAGATTTGCACCAGACTTGGTAGTGAGAATCAGCGAGAATCCAACGCTGCATAATGGGACTACCCAAAGAAGTGGAAAGATTAGTATATGCAGGCTCTAGATCAAAAATGTTCGCCAATGTAGATGTAGTTGAGAGAGCTATACGTGACTCATCTTGGAACTTGGAAGGATGATCTAGTGGAGAAGGCTTGATGCAGCTGAGAGAGCAATATGTGACACATCTTGGAACTTGGATGATCTAGTGGGGAAGCCTGCACCCACTGGACTTAAGGAACACAAGCACAGGGCAAAATTCATAGACAGGATTACCATGGAGGAAATTTCTATAGGGAGGCCACCAGAAACCATTCTTTCAACTTAGAAGGGACTCATAGTAGAAACAACTCCAGCAATGATCTTTTAGACCATATAGGGCTTGTTTAAGAGAGAACAAAACAATTTTATTGGCTTAATTTATCGATATGTTGATTAGTGGGACAAAGGATTAGAAAGCCAACCTTAATCTAAAAGATCATTTCAGAGTCTAAGAGGGATTACTTCCATGATATTTAATTCACCTATGATTAAAAAAAAAATCTACGATTATCCATAATCTACATTTGACCTAACTACGCAGTGCACCTTTTCAGCCACAAAAAAAAAAAAAAAAGGGCCTGACTGTGCACCTCGAGTACAACCCAGCAAAGTGAAGTGCATAACTTCTTGTGAGGAACAAGATTATATTACATGTGGGAAAATATGAATTAGATCCCTTGATTGGTGGTGGTCGGTCAAACTGTAAATAATCACTTTCTAGAAATCAGGAATGTGATTTTTATATAGTTGTTACTGAATATAGGGTTTCCTGATTTAGCTAAGTTAGTTTCCCTTTTTTTGATATTGTAGTTTCCCTTTCTTATTGTAATATCGTGTATATAAGCCCTGTAATTGTGAACAGAGATATACAACTTTTCTCTCATTTTACCACACGGTATCAGAGCCTTAGGTTCTCTCTAAGGAAAAAAAAAAAAAAAAACGTTTTTTTTGTCTTCATACTGCTGTTTCCTTATGCCCTGTTTTTACTCTTGTTTTTGAGTCCAAAACAGAGTATTTCGCAAGGTTTCTATTCAGCCAAATCAGTCTTCTTTCTACTGGCCTTCATTGCCGTGTATCAGCCTTCATAGCTATTTTTTCTGATTTGACTTCATTGCAGTTCCCTTTCTTGGAAATCCGATCAGTCAATTTTTTATCAGGCCAGTTTTTCTTTTCTTTTGAGCCTTCATTGCCAATTGATAAAGAATGTCAGAGACGACTGTTTCAACTCCTACGGTTCAATCATCCCAACAACATGAAGAAGAGCAGGTCCAGCGTTCCACAGGGAAATTGCAGAATATTCAACCGGTGAAACTGGCGCTGCCACATTTGTCCTCACAGGTGAAACTGGAGCAGCCACAGGAAAATGGAGTATTCAATAGTGACGAGATTGAGAAGCTGAGGAATCTACTGGGAACTCTCGAGAAGCCATCCTCTTCTAGTGCTAGTTCATTGGCCCTCTCAGGTGAGTCCTTATTCTCCTTTGGACTGAATGTTTCTGGTAAATTGTTTGAAGATTCATGGATCATAGACTCGGAAGCCACAGACCACATGACACATGCCTCAAATTTTTTCCATACCTACACCCCATGTTCCAGCACTAGAAAAATTAGCATTGCCGATGGCACCACAGCCACAGTAGCCGGTGTAGGAGACATAACTATCACTCCACGTCTTGTCCTTAAAAATGTTCTGCATGTCCCAAAATTAACCACCAACCTTGTGTCCATTCAAAAGCTTACTAGAGACTTAAATTGCCATGTAATGTTTTATCCTTCTTACTGTTACTTTCAGGACCAGGGTTCGGGGAGGAGGATTGGACGTGCTAAGGAAAAGGACGGACTTTACTATCTTGAGACATCACCTACTCCAAGTATGACCAAGAAAAATTTATCCTCTTCGTTTCTGTCTTCTTCCAATAAGGATGCCATATGGTTGCATCATTTTCGTCTTGGGCATTCTTCTTTTGCAGTTTTACAAATTATGTTTCCTTCTTTGTTTAAGGGATTAAATATTAGAACATTTCATTGTGATATTTGTGAATATGCCAAACACACTCGTGTCTTTTTTCCCATTAGCAATAAAAGAAGTTCTTCTCCTTTCTATTTAATTCACAGTGATATATGGGGACCTTCTACAATTCCAAATGTTTCTGGTTCACGGTGGTTTGTGTCCTTTATTGATGATTGCACTAGAGTCTCCTGGATATTCTTGCTAAAAAACAAATCAGATGTGAGTACTGTCCTACCAAATTTTCATATGATGATTCAAAATCAGTTTGGTACCAAAATAAAAAGGTTTAGGTCTGACAATGCAAGGGACTATTTTAATCAAATCTTATCTCCCTACTTTCATAAGGAGGGAATCATTCATGAGTCATCCTGCATTAATACCCCACAACAAAATGGGGTAGCTGAAAAAAAAAACGGTCATCTCCTAAACACTACTCGGGCACTTTTGTTCCATCAAAATGTACCAAAACAGTATTGGGGGGAAGCAGTTCTTACATCTGCCTACATCATAAATAGAATTCCTTCACGAGTTTTAGGGTCAAAAAGTCCAATGGAAGTTCTGTCTAAATTCTACCCTGACATTGATGCTACGAACACTCTTACGCCTAGGATATTTGGGTGCACTTCATTTGTTCACGTCCATAGCAATAATCGGGGTAAATTAGATCCTAGAGCCATTAAGTGTGTCTTTGTAGGATACTCATCCACACAAAAAGGTTACAAATGTTTTCATCCACCCACCAAGAAACTCTATATCTCAGCTGATGTTACTTTTGCAGAAGGGAAACCATATTTCACTGAACCTTATCTTCAGGGGGAGTCATCTATCATAGAAGATAAGGATTTCTTTCTACTTGATCTACCAGCCTCATCTTTGTCTCAATCACCATCCTCTCCTCCTGTGTCGAACTCTCAGTCCACTTCAGTAAATGAGTTCATCTCAAATACAGAACCCGTGTTGTCTCCTGTCCCATCCCCCGTGTCTCCTGTCTTGTCACCCGTGTCTCCTGAACAGGATAATAGGACTCTTGATCATATACGATACGGAAAAGGGAAGGTGTACTCGAGGAAGCAAGGTCTAGCTCCTGATCTGATGCAAGCCCAAGTCTCCAATCCGATTTCTGAGAATGAGGTAACAGTATCTGAACCTAATTTCATCCCACTTGTAGAACACCAACTTCCTGAAACTCAAACAACTGACTAAGATTTACCTATAGCCGTGAGGAAAGGAACTCGAGAGTGTACTAAACAACCATTGTATCCTCTAACCCATTTTGTGTCCTTCGAGAAATTCTCCCCAACCCATAGGAACTTTCTTACGAATCTGAATGAAATCTCTATTCCAAACAATTTATCTGAAGCATTATCTAATGGAGAATGGAGGAAAGCCATGAGAGCTGAGATGGATGCATTGGAAAAGAATGGAACATGGGAGTTAGTGGACCTGCCGAAGGGGAAAAAGACAGTAGGGTGTAAGTGGGTATTCTCCTTAAAGTATAACGCTGATGGATCATTGGAGTGCTACAAAGCAAGGTTGGTTGCCAAAGGATACACACAGACATATGGAGTTGACTATCAAGAAACCTTTGCTCCAGTCGCGAAGATGAACACGGTAAGAATTTTGCTGTCATTAGCAGCCAACTGTAATTGGGAACTACAGCAGTATGATGTGAAGAATGCCTTTTTACATGGGGACCTAGATGAAGAAATTTATATGAGTATCCCATCAGGTTTTGGAGGGGTAGAAGGAAAAAAGGTATGCAAGTTAAAGAAGGCCTTGTGTGGGTTGAAACAGTCACCTCGTGCTTGGTTTGGGAGACTTACTAAGGTAATGACAGCTACAGGATATAAGCAGAGTCAAGGAGATCACACCCTTTTCATTAAACACTCAGCGGCAGGGGGAGTCACAGTCTTGATAGTCTACGTGGACGACATGATTGTAACTAGAAATGATGAAGAGGAGAAGCAAGCCTTGAAGCAATGTTTGATCAAAGAGTTCGAGATTAAAGATTTGGGCAGGTTGAAATATTTTCTGGGGATTGAGGTTGCTCATTCTAAACAAGGCATCTTCATTTCACAGCAAAAATATGTTACTGATCTTCTCAAGGAAACAGGAATGCTTGGAAGCAAGCCGGTTGCAACGCCTATAGAGCCAAATCATAGACTTGGAGAGGCTATTGGAGAACAGACAGTAGATAAAGAGATGTATCAGAGATTAGTTGGAAAGCTTATCTATCTTTCTCATACTCGGCCGGATATTGCATACTCTGTGAGCGTCATCAGCCAATTTATGCACGATCCCAGAGAAGTTCATCTTCAGGCTGCCTACCGTGTAGTTCACTACTTGAAAGCTAATCCAGGGAAGGGAATAATGTACAAGAGAAATTCCGAGCTAGTCCTTGAAGCCTATACAGATGTAGATTATGCAGGGTCTCCAGTGGATCGTAGGTCAACTTCGGGTTACTGTACTTTCCTTGGAGGAAATTTGGTAACATGGTGAAGCAAAAAGCAAAATGTTGTAGCTAGGTCTAGTGCAGAAGTGGAGTTTAAAGCAATGGCACAGGGTGTGTGTGAGCTGTTATGGATGAAGATTATACTGGAAGACTTGAAGATTAGATGGAGTGGACCAATGAGACTCTACTGTGACAATAAATCGGCAATTAACATTGCACATAATCCTGTGCAACATGACCGAACTAAGCACATTGAGATAGACAGACATTTTATCAAGGAGAAATTAGAGAGTGGATTAATTTGTACACCATATGTTCCCACAGGAGGTCAACTGGCAGATGTTCTTACAAAGGGGCTCAACAGTTCGGCGTTTCAGGATCTGATTTCCAAGCTGGGAATGACTGATATCTATTCACCAGCTTGAGGGGGAGTGTGGGAAAATATGAATTAGATCCCTTGTTTGGTGGTGGTCGGTCAAACTGTAAATAATCACTTTCTAGAAATCAGGAATGTGATTTTGATATAGTTGTTACTGAATATAGGGTTTCCTGATTTAGCTAAGTTAGTTTCCCTTTTTTTGATATTGTAGTTTCCCTTTCTTATTGTAATCTCGTGTATATAAGCCCTGTAATTGTGAACAGAGATATACAACTTTTCTCTCATTTTACCACATTACAAAGAACAACAATATAAAAAATAGAGAGTAGATTTAAGTTTAATTTCTTTATGTTTTTATTAGAGTATGAATAGTTGGGTAGTTTCTAGTTTACTGTCCCGATTTGTGTAAGTTTCCCTTCCTCCCTCCCTCCTCTCTCTCTTTCTTTCTTACTGTCCTTCTCAACTCTCCCAGATGTTTCACCCTAGACATACAAAGGCCATCCCGTACTGCTAGATCTTTTGATGTTTGGAAGGTGCAATGATTTTTATTGACCAATTTGCAGCCTTCATGTAAATCAAGTTAATTGAATATTATAACCTTTTCATACGAGGAGAAATGAGGTGGCATAACTTCTCAGGAAAACTGTAAGAAAGACAGAGAATGGTGAAAGGTTTTCTGTATTAACTCGCTTAGAATACAAGGTTACGCGGTTTCTCTTTTATAGAAGAGAAAACAAGAATAACAGAAAAGGAAAGAACAAAAATAGGAAACTAATTTACAATCACTAGCTGTCCTAACATGTTTCCTAATTTACATGATTGACTAATAGCCTAATTACAGTACAATGCATATTTACAGCTAATAAAGAATCCTTGATTTCGGTAATAGTTACCGAAACCTCCTCTTTTCCAACACTCCCCCTCAAGCTGGTTTGAAGATATCCTTCATACCCAGCTTGCCAATTAGTTTGTCGTACTGTCTTGTAGGAAGTCCCTTGGTAAGTACATCTGCAACTTGTTCAGTGGTAGGCATGTATGGCATACAGATCAATCCTTTTTCAAGCTTTTCCTTGATAAAGTGTTTGTCTATCTCCACATGCTTTGTTCTATCATGAAGCACTGGATTGTGAGCAATTGAAATAGCAGCTTTATTATCACAGTATACTCTCATAGGCAATCGGTTAGAGATCTTTAACTCCTCCAAAAGTCTCTTAATCCACAATACCTCACAAATTCCATGAACAACCGATCTAAATTCAGCTTCTGCACTGCTTCTTGCTACCACATTCTGTTTTGTACTTAGCCAAGTGACCAAGTTACCTCTAACAAAGGTGCGGTATCCTGAAGTTGACCGCCTATCTGTAATACTCCCAGCCCAATCTGCATCAGTTTAGGCTTCAACTTGCAAATGCCCGTGGTTTTTAAATAGTAAGCCTCTACCTGGATTCCCCATTAGGTACCTGAGAATCCTATAGACTGCATCAAAGTGTTCTTGTCCAGGTGAATGCATGAAATGACTAACCATGCTAACCGCAAAGGCTATATCTGGCCGTGTATGTGACAAATAGATCAGTCTTCCAACAAGCTGTTGATACCACTCTCTATTCAGAACTTCTTCAGCTTTAGATGGCTGGCGCTTAAGATTGGGCTCAATAGGCGTCTCGGCTTGTTTACATCCTAGCAGACCTGTCTCACAAAGTAAATCAATAACATATTTACGTTGGTTTACAAAAATACCTTCTTTAAATCTGAAAAACTCCATTCTGAGAAAATACTTCAATGCACCCAAATCCTTGATCTCGAAGTCAGCTGCAAGTCTCTTTTTTAGTCTCTTCAGTTCTTCACTATCATCACCTGTCAAGATTATATCATCCACATAGACAATTAAGATAGCAACTTTGCCTTCTCTACTATGCCTGTGGAACATGGTATGATCAGCTTGACTTTGACAGTAGCCATAGCTCTTCACAGCTTTCCCAAATCTCTCAAACCAAGCTCTAGGAGACTGTTTAAGACCATATAAAGATTTTTTTAGTCTGCAGACTTTCTTCGGCCCCAATTTTCCTTCAAACCCAAGTGGTAGATACATAAAAACCTCTTCCTCTAGATCACCATTCAAAAAAGCATTTTTCACATCTAATTAGTGTAATGACCAGTTGAAATTTACAGCTAGAGATAGTAAGACTCTGATTGAGTTTATCTTAGCTACAGGAGCGAAAGTTTCTTGATAATCAATCCCATAGGTCTGGGTGAACCCTTTTGCTACTAGTCTTGCCTTGTATCTTTCTATACTACCATCAGCTTTACATTTGACAGTAAAGACCCACTTGCAACCTACTGTTTTTTTCTTCTTAGGTAGATCAACTAACTCCCAAGTACCACTTTTTCTCAGAGCATTCATCCCTTCCATCACTGCTAATTTCCAATTTGGATCATCAAGTGCTTCCTGAATATTTCTAGGGACAAACAGGTGTGAAATTTTTGAGGTAAAAGCCCTATAAGTGTGAGACAGTTTTCCATAAGACAAATATTTGACCATGGGATATTGAGTGTAGGTTCGGGTACCTTTCCTAACTGCTATAGGAATGTCAAGATCTGACGGTTCTAGATTAGGTAGAACTGAAGGAACTGAAGAAGATGAGTTGGGTTTAGAATTACCTATGATCTCTGTAGGTCCAGTTCCCGAGGGTTGAGATTGATCAATTCCAAGAGGAATAGGTTTACTTTGACTCTTATGATGAAGTTTTCTCTGAGTATAAACCAGAAGCTCAGTATTAAGTGGTTCTACACCCGGTTGTGGTGTTTCTCCCCCTGTTTCAGATACAGTAATGCTTGGCTCTATATGACTAGGATTGTTTTCATCAAAATGAGTGTCTGGAGTGACAATAGGATGAGAAGAATGAGGTGAAGTAGTCAAAATCGTATTTGGTAAAGAAGTAGGATTTAAGTCCCAAAAATTTTCTTCCATCACCTCATTCTCCCCCTGAAGAGAATTTTTGTGAAAGTAAGATTTTTGTTCAAAGAAATTGACATCCATACTTACGTAAATTTTCCTAGTTTGGGGATTGTAACACTTATACCCCTTCTTATTAGGATCATACCCTATGAAAACATATTTGACAGCCCGAGGACCAAGCTTAGACCGAGTATTGTTGGGTATATGAACAAAAACAATGCAGCCAAATATTTTTAGAGGTAAATCAGAGAATAGCCGAGAGAAAGGAAAAAAATTTTTTAAAAATTCTAATGGCATGCTGTAGTTTAAAACTCGTGTCGGCATTCTATTAATTAGATAGGAAACTGTCAAAATAACATCCCCCAAAGATATTTTGGAACATTCATTGAAAACATCATAGCACGAGCCACTTCAAGCAAGTGTTTATTTTTTCTTTCGGCAATTCCGTTTTGTTGAGGAGTATCCACACAAGCAGACTGATGGTGGATACCTTTTTCCCTTAAAAAATCACCTAGAACTTCATTAAAATACTCGGTTCCATTATCAGTATGTAAAATACTAATTTTTTCTTGAAGCTGAGTTTCTACCATAGTATAAAAGTTCTTAAAATATTTTTCAACCTCAGACTTTTCATTCATCAAATAAACCCAACATAACCGAGTGTGATCATCGATAAAGGTAACAAACTATTTTTTCTTAGAGAGAGTAGTGATTCTTGAAGGTCCCCAAACATCACTATGTATTAAGTAAAACGGTTTTGAAGATATATAAAGTTTTGGCAAATAAGTAGTACGATGACTCTTAGACAAGAAACAACTTTCACAGTAAAATGATGAACACTCCAAACCCTTAAATAAAGTAGGAAATAAATGTTTAAGATATGGAAAACTAGGATGGCCAAGTCTTAAGTGCCAAAGCATTATTTGTTCATAAACAGAATTAGAACTAACACTACTGAGGCCCTGAGCCTTTTTATTACTGGAGAAATCACCATCAAAGTAGTAAAGTCCATCTATCATCTTAGCACTGCCAATCTTCTTCCTCGAGTTCCGGTCCTGAAATTCACAATGAGAATCATAGAAAATAACACAACAATTAGATTCCCTGGTTAATTTACTCATAGACAAAAGGTTACAGGCTAATTTGGGAACATAGAGAACTGACTTAAGGTCTATAGTTTCCGAGATTTTTATCAGCCCTTTTCTTGCAATGGGTGAAAAACTACCATCTGCTATTCTAATTTTTTCAAAACCAGAACATGGTGAGTAAGTGCTAAATAAATTGGACAGGTTGGTCATATGATCAGATGCTCCAGAATCTATGATCCATGGAATGGGATTTTGATAAAAAGAAGTGTGAAGTGCACTACCTGTTTGTGCAAGAGAAACACTAGGAATACCCGATGAGTAATTGGATTTTAGCAGCTTCAGAAGGTGATCCATCTGCTCCTTGCTAAAGGGACTTGTCTTAGCTTCATTGGCAGTGGCGGTAACATGGCTGCTTCTGTCACCTGGCTTTCCATTCTTCAAGTGCGCTGGTTTGCCGTGGAGTTTCCAGCATTTCTCCCTAGTATGGCGCGGTTTATTGCAGTAGTCGCACCAGACCCGGGGCCTTTCGCCAGTTTTGGGCTGAAAACTGGTTGCTTTGTTGGCAACAGCCTCTGAAACAAAGAGAGCAGAAGTCTCCACAGGCCCACCGGGTGTTTTTTTCCCCAACATTACATGTCTGCGACTTTCCTCTCTTCGAACCTCAGCAAACACATCAGCAATCGAGGGAAGTGGAGTCCTGCCAATGATCCTACCCCGAACTTCATCAAATTCCACGTTAAGTCCTGCAAGAAATTTATAAATACGATGATCCTCCACAATCCGTTTGTAGAAGCCGGCATCTTCAATAGATTTCCATTCATGATCGCTGAACAGGTCCAAGTCTTGCCAAAGACGCTTCAAGGAATTGAAATACTTGGTGACCGAATCTTCTCCCTGCCGAATATCACCAAGTTTTAAAGTCAATTCATAGACTTGAGACTGATTTCCCAAATCAGAGTACATCTGATTCACGTTGTCCCAGAGTTCTTTGGCCGTTGAGTAACACAAGTAGTTGGAGCTAATATCCTCCTCCATGGAGTTCACCAACCAAGTCATCACCATTGAGTTTTCTGCATCCCAGGTCATGTACGTTGGGTCCTCTGGTGCTGGCGCCGGTTTGTCCCCTGTCAGATGCCCAATCTTACCGCGCCCTCTAATGTACATCCGGACTGACTGAGACCACCGTAAATAATTATCACCATTAAGGCGAATAGTGGTGATCTGAACAGAGTGAGAATCGGTATTTGGGGGTTGAGTTGCAGGGTGTGTAGAGTTGGATGGCTGGGTTGCATTGGGCGGGGTTGATACATAAGAAATTTCAGACATGATTAGGGTTTTTTAGGGTCGTCTCTGAAACCTTATAAGAAAGACAGAGAATGGTGAAAGGTTTTCTGTATTAACTCGCTTAGCATACAAGGTTACACGGTTTCTCTTTTATATAAGAGAACAAGAATAACAGAAAAGGAAAGAACAAAAATAGGAAACTGATTTACAATCACTAGCTGTCCTAACATGTTTCCTAATTTACATAATTGACTAATAGCCTAATTACAGTACAATGCATATTTACAGCTAATAAAGAATCCTTGATTTCGGTAATAGTTACCGAAACCTCCTCTTTTCCAACAAAAACTATTGGGTGTTTTAGGAACTAACCGTTGGATCTCATTGGCAGAATATCTCTCCGCCAAGCTGGTTGCTTTTGTAGCTATAACAAGCATGGGATGCACGAGTAGAAGCTTCCTCATCTCCTGAACTACAGTTTCTGAAACACTCTGAAGACAAAAGCTTTTCCTGCAAACAGCTATTATTTCTTTCAACAGTAGTCAACCGAGAAAATAAATATAACAAAGATAGTTACACAAGACGTGGGATATTCTACATGGATAGACAACATGACAAGACTACCCAAAATACTAGCAAGTGAATGACACATTCCAACATCGTGCAAGACAAAAAACAAATAAATAAAATACTTTGTTGCAAGCAAGGATTGAAATATCGACATTTCCACCGATATTTCTACGGAAATTTCCGTATTTTGAAAGTACCGATATGGAAACAGGGGTGGTGTAATATGCAGAATTTCCGCTAAATTTCCATATATCCATTTTTTACAGAAATATCAATTTATGTTAAAAGTGTAGTAGTAAATGACAAAATATTGTGGAAATTTCAAGAAATTTCCGTGGAAACATCGACAAAATGTACGTAAATATCCATTTTAATATAATTATAATTTATCAGTTAATATAGTAAAACTAGTGATTTTTTTAATTCACGCACAATTTTTTTCTATATATGAAGAGATAGTAGAAATTGAGAGAATATACATGGCATGTCCAAAATTATATAGAAAAATACGCAAATGTCATATTTTGGTATCGATATTGTTTAGGTACTGCAATCTGCAAATACTTTTGAACATCCTAAAAGCTCATTTTAATATTAATTTTTTCTTAACATGTATGAAACAAAGAATGCAACATACCTATATTATGTTGCCTTTCAATTATTTTACTTAATTAGTGAATGTAAACTTATCATTTATCATATTATGATCACTTTTTACCATGCAAATTTATCATATACTTAGCATTATAATAGAGAGTTTCACTTGATTTTTGTATTTTTAACTATTTAGAGTTTCATAAACTAATGAATTTCCGAATTTTAAGCCAATTTCCACCGATATCAATATTTCCGTAAAATTTCACTACCGTAAATATAGATATTTTCATCCTTGGTTGAGAGGAGATTTGGTAAATTTAGGTGGGAAAAAGGGTCTCAAGATAACCATTTTCATTTGCAATAGATTACAAAGTCAGAGTAAAGTGTTCAATTCTAGGAATCACTTTTTTCCCCACTATAAATAGTCAAGGCAGTCTTAAACAACATGTCGATGCTTCCTTTCACCAACCTACTATCAAATCATAATCAGAGAAGCCATATTAGTCCTTAAAAATGAGCCAGGGGAATTAATTAGCTTAGGACCTATCCTTTTTGAACTAAAAAAACTGTGAATTACCTGTTTGTATTCCTTGACAAAGATAAAGTCGAGGCGCGTTCTATCCAGTGAAAAGCTCCAATGCTGCTAAAAATTTTTAGTTAGCTGGTTATTGGGTTTATAATACTTAAACCTTGGACCAAAATATCAATCACTATTAATGACGCTAAAACCATGTTCTTGTTGACAAATCATAAACGGATTCTACATCTCAAGTTTTCAAAAAAAAATGTCACTTGCTTCAAGCATGAATGCATGGTTATATATACAAGTCTCATGCTAAAAATAAAAATAAATTTAAATTTCAAAAAAAAAAAAATCAAACTTGATGTATTCAAAGTGTCATAGCTTTCTACCTTCATACCATCTAATGTTTCTGAACACCAATGGGCTTGGCTTGATTACTCAACACTTGAAATATGGTCTAAGTAATTTTTATGTTTATCGGTAAAAGTCTGGGAATTTCTTACAAGAAAAATGACCCAAAAACTGAATATGAAGAATGTTTAAATTTCTTTCTTTACCCCATTAGTTTTGAGCATTTGTTCTTGGTTATTATAACTTTTCACATAGCATAAGAACATAAAACAAGCCCGTTGTCTGCTTAACTTTGGGTTTGGGTTTCAGTTTGGAAGTATATCGAATTTTATCAATCTGGTCTTGTTGTTGTCACTCTTCAGCATAAATCTTAAAAACTACTTTATCTTTCCATGTGCTTTCTGGTCGAGTGATTTATGCTTGCACCTCCAGAAAATAAAAGGGTATGTTTGGTAGGAAGGATGGATAGATTTAGAAGAATGGGGAATGCCAAGAATAGAGAAGATTACAAAAATCCTTCATGTTGTTTGGTACTGAAAAGGAGGGAGAGACAAAAGGATAGATTAATAATTATTTATTAAATTACCATAATTCCCTTTTCAATATTACTTACTAACTTTTTTGGAGGCTAAAATAGTCTTTTTAAGTTTGCATTGAAGGATGTCCTAAATCCTTCCATTAGTAGAAGGATGAGAATGCGAGGCTTAGAGTGGTGGTCTTTGTTTTTATTATGGTTTTTAGGTGGACAACTTGTCCTCTGTTTATTTGTACTTTTGTTTTTTTGAAGTTTGATGTTTCTTATCCAAAAAATAAATAAATAAATAAATAAAAATTATGAGGGCTTAGAGGAGACCAAACACCTTGTCCACCGACCAAACAAGGGATTAGCTCTCTCACTCCATCGCTCCTGCTCTCCCTTCCCTCATCTCCTTCCACCGACCAAACAAGGGATTAGCTCTCTCACTCCATCGCTCCTTCTCTCCCTCCTATTCAACAAAGTGTTTAGGATTTAAATCTTCTGTCTAATTTTTGGTGTCCCAAATGGTGTCTAACCAATAATATTATCTCACGTCATTTTACAAAGTTTGAAATGCTTTATAACTGATTTTTTATACCTTAAAATCTAACTTCTTTTAATGATGTATCAAAATATTATTGGTTAGACACCATTTGAGACATCAAAATTGGACAATAGATGCCAATCCAACTACAAAGGGACAAAAAAAATTTCAAGATTTTGAAATATAACCAGCAAAATCAACTCATATCACCATCTAATGGGTTCCTGACAAGTACCATAAATCTTTAAAAAGAAAAAGAAAAGAAAGAGAGAGAGAGAGAGAGAGAGAGAGAGAGAGAGAGAGAGAGAGAAATCTAAAAAAATACGACAACAAACCAAGCAAAACAAGAACCAAGATAAGGGACAATCACTCCAAGTCATGTACAACAAGGAGAAGGGAATGTGGGAATCCGTTTGCAACAAACATGAAATAATAAACTCGTTTACAACCAGAAAAATGCCGATTCATGAAATTTATAATAATGATAATAATAATAACAACAACAATAATAATAAGGCAAATTGATGCACAGAAGTAGAACATCTGAAATTCCAAGACAAACCTGTCGATAATTAGCAAGTAGACACTTGTTTTTTGTGCTTCTTTTACCTCGTTAAGCTGACGATGCAATGTCTGCAATCCAGAAAATTTAAAAATAATACGGAAAATATCAGAAAAACACTAGAATTCTAATATCCAACTTTGGGAATATGCTGGAGATCATAACTTTTTTAATATAAGAAAACTCCTTTTATGGATTGTCAAATCAATTACAAAGGACGAGGATATGGTGTCCTCGTGGAAGAAACTAAAACAAGGAAAAGGTGATCATTACACTAGTCTCTTTTTTCGCCCTAGAAAATGAAGTATGAAATGAAATTTCTTGTAAATTCTGAATTTTGCCTCCTATAAGCACCTTGAAAAATTAAGAGTCCTGGGCAAAAAAAATTGCTCAAAAAGATATTCCAGTTCATGGTATCTAAAATCTACTTTTAAGTACATTCATCCTGAATATGTAGTGAAACGTTTGCACTACTTTTAGCTCACAGAGATACTCAAAGTATCCTTACCCACTTCACTCGCCGGGGGTGTGATTTAGCAGTTAAATCGCTAATTAAGAACCCCTCAAGGTGTTCTTCAAAACATCCATATTAACAAAATAGTTGCACCCATCATTTTGGTAGTGTGTTCTTCACACATAAAAAGCCTGCCTTTTTAGTTTCTACATGAAGGTTTGTCCTGAAAAGTTTTTAATTATGGACTCAATAAGAACAGCTAATCTTTTCACCTAATAGCTGTCATATAAGTGTACTATGGGAAGGGAATGTTTAGAGTAAAGTATGGTCAGTACGGCCTCAAGCCATATTTTGAAATATGACTTACATTGAGTCCAAAGTATTTCAGCTTCCCAATACATTAAAAATGTTAGTAGTTACTTAGAAGTTAATAAAGGAAAAGTTATTCGAGCAACATCTGCTTTCACTGAACTTTATTTTCAAATGCTGTCATAGGCAGCGATATGCCTGAGCTTTATTTCTCCTGTCATCTATATTTTGTGCCTGGTTCTTTCCTTCCCTCACTACACCAAAATTTTAACAGTATACAATTACCAAAAACAAGTAAACTAGCCTTTCCCTTTATAGCCACGGCACCACTTACGAAATAACATAGATTCTTACCTTGAGAGTAGCAAGAAACTCAAAGCTGTCGTAACAGCGGATGTACAAGAACCGTTTCATGCACAGAGAATACAATTCCACATCATAGGCAATTTGAGATTTCCTATTATCACATGACTGCGTAACAACATAATCTTGGTCCTGATTTCCCTCAATGATTGACCCTAACGAGATTTTGAAACAAAGTTTAGCAATAATATACAAATACGAATGCATCTGAGCATTAGATATACGTAAAAAATCATTTGTACTTTGCCGCATCAAATTGGTTAATTATGGCGCAAATACAATATGGCAATGCCCTTTTAAAGAAGCAAACACAACATAAGCCAAATGACAAAACTATAATGCAAATATCATTTTATAAAAGCCTGAAGGTCTTCTTAATTAATTTTTTCCCGTTTTTCCGTTCATCTGCTTCAATCTCAATGTAGCATTCTGTGTTCAACGTATCTAACTTCAAACCTAATGTACTTCAGACATCAAAATTTAAAAAATAAAAATAAAAACATAGAGAGAGAAAGGTTCTCTGTTCCTTCCAGATTCACCAATTTCTGATAATAGACATGTTCTGTCTTTCACCGACTAGTTGACTCGACCAACTAAGAAAACAACTAATATCAATAAAGAAGAGAATATTACCTTTAGCTTCCATCATTCGCTGCTTCAGCATTTTCGAAAGGCACGAAACATCGAAGTGGCAATCAAGGTCAATGAACATCACTAGACGCCCCAAACCGCCATAGTGCACCCCATTCCACTCCTTCGGCAGAATGCAACTAATAGCAGCCTAAAAACATAACAAACTTAGTACCTAGACAAAGAAAACGTTAATTTAAACCATAATTAAGGTTTTTTTTATTTAATGGAATAAGTTATTAAATGCTAAATCCCAATCTGAAGTAGATGAATCAACTAACAGCAGCCCAAAATCATCACAAACTTGACAAAGGAGAAGATAATTTCAAACTTGACAAAAGGGTTTTTTCATTTTAATGGGAAAGTTGCGAAAATCAAAATTTGATCCAAAATTAAGATGATTACAGCTAATAATAGCCTAAAAGCATAACAAACATAGTTTCTGGACAAAAGAGAACATAATTTCAGACATTTTTTGAAGGATTTTCATGAAAAAGTCGTGATGATTAGGGTCTCATTTTACGAATGAAGAAGTTGTGAGGGCTAAAAATTGACCTGAATTAGGATCAGAGTTTTAGCAGAAGGAGAGGGACCGACGAGCTCGACGACATTGCCGACGCGGAGAGGAAGACGATGAAGCGGCGGAAGAAGAAGAAAGGGGCGTTCGCTTGAAACCCTAGCAAGCATCTCCGCTGCGCTTTCGTCTCCGTCGATCCACCTTTTCACCTCCATTTTCCAAGACTCTCTCTCTCTCTCTAATTGCAGAACCAAGCCAAAGGTAGGGATTTGGCGGGAGAAAGTATGTGTAGTCCTTGGGCTTCGGCCAGTTTGGTGTTGTTGTAACTGTGTCGTAAGTCTAATGTCCTGATTTGACATACAAGTTTAATTTAAGTTAAATTATATTTTTTTTTATCTTTTTCTCAAAAAATTTTTTATTTTTTATGAAAAAATTTTTATTTTTTTTGAAAAATTTTTTTATCTTTTTTAAAAAATAACATAAATTACTATTGAAACTTAAAAATCTTAACTAAAACTCATTTATCAAACACCCCATAAAATTACTGTTATTAAAAATAGATAAGAATTTGTCAAAATGAACAAGAAAGTGAAATTAGGCAAATGATTTTTCTATTTCTTTTTTTTATTATTCAAAAAAATACTGACTGTAATTAAAAAAATTTTAATTAATAAAATTATTTAAAATAAAAGTTTTGAATAAAAGAAACATTCAAATTCTTCCTCTTTCTCCCTCCCCAATTCGTTTTCTCTCGCTCTCTCTCCTTTCCTTATCTCTACTGATCGTCTTCTTTTTCTTCTCCCTTTTTTTTTTTTGGTCCTTTAATTGGGTTTCCTTTTCTCTTTCTCCCTCTAGTCTCTCTGTCGATCATCTTCTCCTCCCCCCTTTTTTTATTTTATTTTCTTTTTCTTTGTTTGGGTTTCCTTTTCTTGCATTGCTTGCTGATCATTCTCAAGTTTGAACATGAGAAAAGATATTGGCATAAATGGGGCTTGGATCAAAACTAAATATAAGGGGTATTGATGGTTGCTGTCACACAAGATAGTGAGTATCACAATTATCCCATTGTGTGGGGTTTGGGTGACACTGAGAACAATGATTCATGGACTTGGTTTTTTGAGAAGCTGAAGGAGGTAATACATGACAGCTCAGAGCTATGTTTTATTTCTGATAGGAACCAGAGTATTAGTTATGCGGTGAGTCACGTTTGTCCTATGGTGCAGCATGGGGCATGTTATTATCATGTTATGATGAATATTAACAACCGTTTCAAGAGTGCTGCTTCTCTTGGAGTGTTCAAGGATGTTGCTGAAGCATATCGTTTGGAAGAGTATGAGAAACATTTCAGTGACATGAGTAAAAAATATCCAAAGGTGGCTCAGTATCTCGAGAAGGATGTCAAGTTTGAAAAGTGGTCAAGAGCTCACTTTAAAGGCAACATGTATGAAGTTATGACTACTAACATAGTCGAGACTTTGAATAATATGATGCTGAAGACAAGAGAGTATCCCATAACTGCAATGATCGATTTTGTCCTCTTCACAATGGGACAATGGTTCTTCACTCGGCGTCGAGAATCAGTTTTAGTGACCACACCAATTACACCAAAGAGAGAAGCAATACTCAGAAGAAGATTTGATGAAGCTAGTTCATTGACGCCATACCAACTGAATGAGAATGAATACATTGTGATGGGTGGTGATTGCAATGCATGTGTCAATTTAACAACAAGGAGTTGCACGTGTAGGGTTTTCGACATTGACAAGATTCCGTGCATCCACGCTATAGCAGCAGCAGGTCTTTATCGGCCGCAACATACTGGAGCTTACGTATACTCCCTTTGTTTTGAGTACTACACTTCAGATTATTGGATGTTGGCATATGCAGAAACTATTTATCCTGTTCCTCCAGAATCACAATGGCACAATATCCCTGAAGAGGTAAGAGTGATTAAGGTAGTAGAGCCAGACGTGGAAATGTTTAGAGAAAGGCCAAGATTAACTCGCTTCCCTTCATAAGGAGAATATATAGTCAAGAAGTATAAATGCACGACATGTGGTCAGAAAGGACATAATTCAAAAAAATGTCCCAAATTATCACATCCATTCGATGTTAGAAGCAGCACCTAATAATGATAATTATGAGTTTGACAATTTACATTTTCATTAATTTCATTTTACGAATGCTAGTCATTTGCGAAAGTCATAAAGTATGTTTGAGAAAGTCATTAATTTTGTTTTTTATTTTTTGTTTTTTGTTTTTTGTTTTTTTTATGAATGTTAAATGTTTGATATTTCATTTATTAGTCTTTTTAAAGAGCAAAAAAATGGACTATTTAAAAGCAATGAACAAGTGGTTGTTTTGAATGTTTTGTGGTCGTTCCATTCTTTTTTGTGGGTGGTCTGACGTTTTTGAGGCAAATCATACATGAACAAAAATCGCATATGGTTATTTTTGCGTTTCGTTAAAGGGAAAAAATAAAATAAGTCAATGTTTAGAAGGAACGACCGTATGGTTGTTCCTGAAATTTTAGTGGTCATTCCTTCTCTTTTGTGGTCGTTCTGTGTGTTTTGAGGCAAATAATACATGACAAAAGTTACTACTCTAGTTAATTTTGCTTTTCGTTTAAGGGAAAACAATAAAGTCACGGTTTGGAAGGAATGACCGTATGGTCGTTCCTTATCTTTTGTGGTCGTTCCGTGTGTTTTGAGGCAAATAATACATGACAAAAGTCACTAATCTGGTTATTTTTGCCTTTCGTTAAAGGGAAATAAAAAAGTCAATGTTTGGAAGGAACGACCGTATGGTCGTTCCGAAAATTTTAGTGGTCGTTCCTTATCTTTTGTGGTCGTTCCGTGTGTTTTGAGACAAATAATACATGACAAAAGTCACTAATCAGATTAATTTTGCTTTTCATTTAAGGGAAAAAATAAAAAAAAAAGTCAATAAGTCACTGACCATGGTGATTTCGTTTTATGAATGCTAGTCATTAAGCATGTTTGAGAAAGTCATTAATTTGATTTTTGGTATTTTGTTTTGTTTTTGTTTTTGTTTTTGTTTTTGAGACAAATCATACATGAACAAAGATTGCATATGGTTATTTTTACCTTTCGTTTAAGGGAAAAAAAAATGAAGTCAATATTTGGAATGAACGACCGTATGGTCGTTCCGGAAATTTTAGTGGTCGTTACTTATCTTTTGTGGTCGTTCCGTGTGTTTTGAGGCAAATAATACATGACAAATGTCACTAATCAGGTTAATTTTGCTTTTTGTTTAAGGAAAAAAATAAAAAAAGTCAATAAGTCACTGACCATGGTGATTTCGTTTTATGAATGCTAGTCATTAAGTATATTTGAGAAAGTCATTAATTTGGTTTTTGGTATTTTGTTTTTTTGTTTTTGTTTTTGTTTTTTTTAAGGCAAATCATACATGAACAAATATTGCATATGGTTATTTTTGCCTTTCGTTTAAGGGAAAAAAATGAAGTCAATATTTGGAAGGAACGACCGTTTGCTCGTTCCGAAAATTTTAGTAGTCGTTCCTTACCTTTTGTGGTCATTCCGTGTATTTTAAGGTAAATAATACATGATAAAAGTCACTAACCAGGTTAATTTTGTTTTTCGTTTAAGGAAAAAAATAAAAAAAAGCGAATAAGTCGCTGACCATGGTGATTTTTTTTTATGAATGTTGGTCATTAAGTATATTTGAGAAAGTTATTAATTTGGTTTTTGGTATTTTGTTTTTGTTTTTTTTTTTTTTTTTTTTTGAGGCAAATCATACATGAACAAAGATTGCATATGGTTATTTTTGTCTTTCGTTAAAGGAAAAAAATAAAAAATAAAAAAAGTCAATGTTTTGAAGGAACGACCGTATGGTCGTTCCGGAAATTTTAGTGGTCGTTCCTTATCTTTTGTGGTCATTCCGTATGTTTTGAGGCAAATAATACATGACAAAAGTCACTAATCAAGTTAATTTTGCTTTTCGTTTAAGGGAAAAAATAAAAAAAGTCAATAAGTCACTGACTATGGTGATTTCGTTTTATGAATGCTAGTCATTAAGTATATTTGAGAAAGTCATTAATTTGATTTTTAGTATTTTGTTTTTTTGATTTTTGATTTTTGTTTTTTGTTTTTTTTTTTTTTTGTTTTTTAGGCAAATCATACATGAACAAATATTGCATATGGTTATTTTTGCCTTTCGTTAGAGGGAAAAAAATAAAAAAAAAAAGTCAATGTTTGGAAGGAACGACCGTATGGTCGTTTCGGAAATTTTAGTGATCGTTCCTTATCTTTTGTGGTCGTTCCGTGTGTTTTGAGGCAAATAATACATGATAAAAGTCACTAATCTGGTTATTTTTGCCTTTCATTTAAGGGAAAAAAATGAAATCAATATTTGGAAGGAACGACCGTATGGTCATTCCGGAAATTTTAGTGGTCGTTCCTTATCTTTTGTGGTCGTTCTGTGTGTGTTGAGCCAAATAATACATGACAAAAGTCACTAATCAGGTTAATTTTGCTTTTCGTTTAAGGGAAAAAAATAAAAAAAAGTCAATAAGTCATTGACTATGGTGATTTCGTTTTATGAATGCTAGTCATTAAGTATGTTTGAGAGAGTCATTAATTTGATTTTTGATATTTTGTTTACATTTTGTTTTTGTTTTTGAGGCAAATCATACATGAACAAAGATCGCATATGGTTAATTTTGCCTTTCGTTAAAGGAAAAAATAAAAAAGAGTCAGTGTTTAGAAGCAACGACCGTATGGTTGTTCCTGAAATTTTAGTGGTCGTTCCTGAAATTTTAGTTCGAACGAGACTGACCGAATGTATGATTTGCCTCAAAACACACGGAACGACCACAAAAGATAAGGAACGACCATTAAAATTTCAGGAACAACCATTCAGTCGTTCCTTCCTAAAATTGACTTCATTTTTTTCCCTTAAACGAAAAGCAAAAATATCTAGATTAGTGACTTTTTTCATGTATGATTTGCCTCGAAATATACGGAACGACCACAAAAGATAAGGAACGACCACTAAAATTTCAGGAATACGGTTGTTCCTTCCAAATATTGACTTCATTTTATTCCTTACACGAAAGGCAAAAATAACCAGATTAGTGACTTTTGTCATGTATTATTTGCCTCAAAACACACGGAACGACCACAAAAGAAAAGGAACGACTAGTGATCGTTCCTTCCACACATTGACTTTTTTTATTTTTTTCATTTAACGAAAAGCAAAAATAACCATATGCAATCTTTGTTCATGTATGATTTACCTAAAAAACAAAAACAAAAACAAAAAACCAAAAAAACAAAATGTAAACAAAATACCAAAAACCAAATTAATGACTCTCTCAAACATACTTAATGACTAGCATTCATAAAACGAAATCACCATGGCCAGTGACTTATTGACTTTTTTTATTTTTTCCCTTAAACGAAAAGCAAAATTAACCTGATTAGTGACTTTTGTCATGTATTATTTGCCTCAAAACACACGGAACAACCACAAAAGATAATGAACGACCTCTAAAATTTCTGGAACGACCATGTGGTCGTTCCTTCCAAATATTGACTTCATTTTTTTCCCTTAAACGAAAGACAAAAATAACCAGATTAGTGACTTTTGTCATGTATTATTTACCTCAAAACACACTGAACGACCACAAAATAAAGGGAACGACCACTAAAATTTCCGGAACGACCATACGGTTGTTCATTCTAAATATTGACTTTATTTTTTTCCCTTAAACGAAAGGCAAAAATAACCAGATTAGTGACTTTTATCATGTATTATTTGCCTCAAAACACACAGAACGACCACAAAATAAAGGGAACGACCACTAAAATTTCCGGAACGACCATACGGTCGTTCCTTCCAAACATTGACTTTTTTTTTTTCCCTTTAACGAAAGGCAAAAATAACTATATGCAATCTTTGTTCATGTATGATTTGCCTAAAAACCAAAAACAAAAACAAAACAAAATTCCAAAAACCAAATTAATGACTTTCTCAAACATACTTAATGACTAGCATTCATAAAACGAAATCACCATGGTCAGTGACTTATTGACTTTTTTTATTTTTTCCCTTAAACGAAAAGCAAAATTAACCTGATTAGTGACTTTTGTCATGTATTATTTGCCTCAAAACACACGGAACGACCATAAAAGATAAGGAACGACCACTAATTTCCGGAACGACCATACAGTCGTTCCTTCCAAATATTGACTTTTTTTTTTATTTTTTTCCTTTAACGAAAGGCAAAAATAACCATATGCAATCTTTGTTCATGTATGATTTGCCTCAAAAACGACAGACCACCCACAAAAAATAATGGAACGACAATAAAATATTCATGAACAACCACTTGTTCGTTGCTTTTAAATAATCGAAACGAGTTGCGACGCGTCGCCGGCGACAGAGGTCGCGGGCCGGGCGGAAGGAGACTGGGAGAAAGCTTTTTCTCTAGTGGTGGGGTTTCAGGTTTGGCATAGTGGAAATGGGAGTGAAGAACAAGGGTTTGATTTTTTGCTTCTTTATTTTTTCTCTGGTGGTGGGGTTTGGGGTTTGGCAGACCTCCAAATAATTTGTTTGGTTTGTTTGGACGAAGAAGAAGAAGAACGGCCCCTGCTGCTAGGATTTTTTGTTTTTTTGTTTTTTTTTTAACGTTATATTAATATCTTTATTTTTTATATATATTTTTAAAAAAAAAGTCATTTTGCTAATTAAATTTTTTTAAAAGTCATTTTGTAAATTAAAGAAAGTTAAAAAGGTTATTTTATTAAAACACTAGATAGGCTTTTAGAAAAAAAAAATTCAAAGTTGTTGGAAGTATCATAAGCAAAATTATAAGTATTTAGTAAATTATAAATAAAGTTATTGTGGATATATATAATGATTAAAAAAGATATATCATATTTCATCTTATAAATACTCTAGAATATATATTTATTATCTAATATTTTAAAATTTTACACCAAATTATAGAAATATATATATTTTTATTTTATTTTATCTTAATTTTAATCTTAATCTTGTCTTAATAACATATATAAGAAAGTCAAAATGCTCTCTCCTTCTTTTATCATGTGTCAATCTATAGTTTTTTAACTTTTCTTTTATGCTTTCATCATTTTTCTTTCTTTTTTTTTTTTTATGTTTATATCTTTTATTTATTTATTTTATCTTTTTCATTTATCCTTACATATTTTAACATATATGGAAAACATATATGTATCAACCCATTATTTTTCTTTTCACTTCTCTTTCATGCTTTTATCCTTTTTTCTTCTTTTTTCTCTTTTTTTATTTATTTTTTTTATCTTTTTCGTTTCTCATTACGTATACATACACATATACATAATTCTCTATATATCTATTTCACAATAAATTTATGTTTATCATCAATAATAATAGTCACAATATATTTTTTATTGTTTTTTCTTTAAAATTTCATAAGGATGTTTCGATGTGATTTTTTAATCTGCTTAATGATACTTTCATCTTTCTTTCTATGTGCTTTTTTTATTATTATTATTTCCTTCTTAATTTATGAAGTTTTTTTTAAGTTTCTTTATGATTTTTTAATTTGATTAAAAAAAGTTTTCGACTAAATTTTTTGGAGTTTCGGTACGAAATTTTGGTTTTTTTTTAAGTTTCATATGAAAATTCGATTTTTTATTTCTTTTTATTGTTTTGTCATTTTGTACTTTTTTTTTTCTCATTAAATTCTTATATTTTTTTATTAATTTGGTCAAAAAGTATTTCGTCTAAAATTTTTTGAAATTTTGTTAAGAAGTTTCAATTTTTTGTTTTTTAAATTTCGTATGGAGTTTCAATTTTTTTTTCCTTATTTTGTCATTCTGTACTTTTTTTTTTCTTTTTTTTTCTCTTTAAATTCTTACATCTTTTAAGTAATATATTATATACACGCGCGCGGAGCGCGTATTAAACTAGTTTTATAATAAAAAAATGTCAAAAGATTACATTTATTGAAGACAACAAATTATACATCAATATTAAAATTGAGTATAAATTATAATAAATGTTTTTTTTTGAAAAAAAATACAAAATAAATTTATAAGTTATAATTTACAATTTACAATTTTGAAATTATTTTTAAGAGGAAAATAATTTACAAATCTTAAATAAATAGTTTTACTGTTTGGTACGTATATAAATAAAGTGGGTATATTGGAATTATTATTTTTTATTAAGGATATTTTAATAAATTTGTAAACTGACAATAGAAGTAGTTGTACAAAAGCAATCTCTGACCTGCTTCTCAAATTCTACTGGACTGTAATAATTTTTAAAATCTGTTTAGTAAAGGTAGGCTTTACCAAACATCCTTAATCTACTGTAGATTCTTTAATAATCTAAAAGTAGTCTCCAAAGCAATGTCAAACGAACCATTCGGCTTTTTTACTGATTTTCACCTTATATTCTAAAATTGCAATATCAGGAAGGGATAAGAAAGTTTTTACTAAACTGCCCAAGTTTCGTAAAATTAGCTAAATGGCTTTTTTTTTTTTTTTTTTCTAATGATCAATTAATAATTAACGGATAGATCATGTGATTAATTAATAGTAATATATATTTTGTACTGATTGACTATGATTTATCATATCAGTCATTGATCAACTATTGTTACTCCCTAATGGAGCCATTCGAATGGTAACTTTTCATAATGGAAATATTTGAATAAAAATATTTGAAGTTATTTGGCTTTTTATGATTAATTACTTTTTCAAACATTGTATTTTACTCTATTTAGAAAGTATACATTGTCTTTTGAGATTTTGCATTTCGGATATTTTAAAATATAAATGAAGAGCTGGCCGAGAAAAAATATATAGGTTTTGGTATTAAATATAATTAATTGGTAAACATGATTTTAAAATATAGGTATAGTTTATAAGGAAAAAAAAATAAAGCAAAGCACACCATATAAAAGTTAATAATCCAAAATTTCGTTCTTATTTTTAAAGGTATTTTGGGCATTTCTATTCAAAATTTAGTGTTATCCTAGAAAAGACATATATTTGTATATTAAATGTAATCTAAATGTATAAAAATGTAAATTTTAAAATATAGAGTATTAATTCTGAATTGTCTCGAATGTTTTCAAATGGTTGAAACAAACGGCTTATGTTTTGAGTAGAAATAGTTAAATTTCTTTAGTATATTATTCAAATAGAATAAATGAATTCAAATGTAGAATTTGAATTGTGTGTTCAACTTGAATGTATGTTTGGATAATTTTATTAAATATAATATTTCAATAGCATAAAGGTTGAAAAATTAGTGTGGTAGAAATTTCTTAAATGTGAAAGTTTAGAGTTCGTTTATTTCGCATGTTTGACTCATTTCATTTAGAAATGAAGTTAAAATTGTGTTTGTTTGAATCTAAAGGCACATCTCATTTTAGAAATGAGATGAAAAAATATATATAATTTTTCATATCAACCCTTTTACTTATTTACATTTTAAATCTATTTTGCACAATAACATTTTCAAATTCAAAAATTTCTCTTATCCGCTTTCCATTTTTAAAATTCCACAACATTTTCTTTTATTTAAGTGTAATCGGAGTAAGTATGAATCGAAATGTAGGATTCAAAGTGGACATGATTAGAAGTGTGAGGATTTGAAATCAAAGTCACTGCGAATTTCATTCATGCGTTTACTTGAACTCAGAATCGGAATGAATTATTATAAATTTTCTTGTATACTCCTTTATTTATTGTGTTTTCAAAAATTATAAAAATGATTTATTTTATTTTATTTTTTAACCATACAATAATCATTTTATTATTAAGACAATAAAACATAGGTTGTTTAATTTTTTTTGTTTAAAAAACATTAAAAGAGTTAAAAATGATTTAAAATAAGTTAAATAACCTTTTCACCACTTGATAAAAACATTGTTTGTCAGGCTGGCTTACAAAATCAAATACAACTAAGATGACTTTTTAATATGAAGGTACAAAAGACTTTTAGCAAAATGGCTTTTATCAAGAGTTTAAGAAAAGCTCATTTGGTTGCTCAAAGTTATGAAAAGAGTGTGGTCTAAAAAATATACAGAAAATATATACATATTACTATATTGTGATTAAAATAAGTTTTTTTATTTATTTTAGGGCGTGTTTACTTTGCATTAAAAGAAAGAGAAAGAGAAAAATCGTAGCAAAAAAAAAAAAAAAGAGAAAGTGAGTAGTCATTTTATTTCCTATTTAATCATGTGTTTACTAACAGATGAAAAATGAGATTTTAACGGTCCACACACAATATAGGAAATGAAGAAGCGGAATGTCAATCCTTATATCCTTCTTGATATTGATTTATTGTTAAAGGGAATACATATTAATTTTACTCATATACCTTTATAAGTTTCCATGAGCTAGTGTTTTTTTTTTCTTTTGTTAAATTATATAAAAAGATATTTTAGTAATTACATTAATAAGAGTAATGTTAACACTACAAATGGAATAGAATTGTTTCCCTTCACACCATCTAATAGGCAAGTAAACACTATAAAGGGAATCAATGATCATCCTTCATATTCCATTACTTTACTTTACAATTTTATTACCTTTCTCATTACATTCCTTTACAGTTTAGTAAACGCGCCCTTAATAGAGTTAACAATAATTAGGACAATTACATGACATGAAGTTAATAAAAATATATTATTTTTAGTTAATAAAATAATTAATATAGATTGTCAGTATTTTTTTAATAATTTGTGAGTAAACTAGGATAAAATAATAATTTAATATTAATATTAGGATTGAGAATCACAATCTAGAGGGGGCGTGTGATTGTCAATTTCATTCCTCAATCCTAAATTGGTATGGACCCCAATTCTCACTTTCATTTTAGGGGGAAAAAAAGAGAGTAAATTATGTCTTCTTCGTACTTTAGGCCTTGTTACAAAATGCCCTCCGAATTTTAATTTATTATGTTCTTTTTCCTTGAATTTTGAAAAAAATTACGCATTTTCCCTCTCAATTAAAATTTTGATATAAAAATACACAACACTCGTTGGAAGTATGAGTTGGGGGTACCAACTATAAAATAATGAAATGGCATACATTGGCAATACTCGAGGCACCTGTTATCGTTATTAAGTGTTAAATTACGAAGTTATCTATAAGTGAGAATTATAGGAAAAATAACAATCAACTCTCATTATTTACTCTTTTAACTCAATTGTAAGCGTTTCTCATTTAATATCAGGGACTGATACTTTCAATGAGTGTCATGTGCACTTTTTAGTCAAAAATTTAATTGAGTAAGGAAATTCGCAAACTTTTCTAAAATTCAAAAGGAAAGAATGGTACAAATTGAACTTCATAGGGCATTTAATGACAAGGCTTGAAGTTCAAGATTGACTCTCATTCTTTACTCTTAGGGTCCGTTTGGGGACACGCTTGGAGTTAGTGTTTTGGAGGTTGGAGATGGTTTGAGTTTTGAAAACGTGCGTTTGGTGAAAATAAATTGTTTGGAGAGAAAAAATCTAAAAACTTGAAACCTGTTTAGAAAAAAATTATTAATATGGATCTTGTTTCGTTTATCTCGAAATTCTATGCAATTTGAAAAAAAAATCATCTCATTTTGACTTAAATGATAAAGTTATGGATTTTTAAAATTTGAATTTTTCGAAAATATTTGAAAAAGTGAATAATAAAATTGGAGAAAAATGACCAAAAAAAAAAAGATTGAAAAACACATTTCGAAAACACCACCCCAAATGGGGATTATTATCTACTTCTGATTAAAATTTACTTTATTCTTTTTAAAAAAGGGGAAACTGTGGTATAGCACCACTGAGGAGCACTACCAGTAGTGATCCATCCAACGGCTAAAATTGATTGTGTGAGTAAATGAACAATTATGATCTAAGATGTATCTAATGTTAATATAGTCTCATATACACACAATCCTTTATTTTATTTCAGATTTAATTTTTTTTCCTTCCTTAATCTGTCATGAAGCCGCCGCGCCCCTTACGCGACCTCTAGCAAAGCCCCCCCCGCCCCCCCTCCCCCCCTCGCGAGGGGGTTCAGCATTGGGAGTGGGGGGGTGCGAGCTTGGGGGGTTCGGCATCGGGGGTGGGGAGAGGGGGTGAGCTCGGGGGGGTTCGGCATCGGGGGTGGGGACGACTCAAGCGTTGGCGTCGGGGGTGGCCTAGGGGGCGCTCGAGCCCGGGGGGGGTTTGGTGTTTGTGGGGGGGGGCCCGAGTGCCGGCATTGAGGGTGGGGGGGGGGGGGGGGGGGGCAAAGCTTGGGAGCGGCTTAAGTGCCTGTATTGGGGGTGGCCTTGGGGGGGGGGGGGGGGGCTAAAGCGTCTGAGAAAGTCTTCAGTCGGGGGGAGGGGCAGATCTGGTCAGTCATCAGCATCGGCGAGGAAGTCGCCGGCATCGAGGAGGGGAAAGGAAAGGAATGGGTGGTTTTTTTTTTAATTTTAATTTATTAATCTTTACTAATGTGAGGTAAGATATATGATAATTATGATCTACAAACAATATCTCAACTGTTCGATTACATCTTAACGGTTTCAAAATAAGCTCTATCAAAATGGTATAAAAATGAGGTTTTACTGCAGTCTTGTTCTTTTAAAAATTTTATTTGACTCTTAATTGCTTGAATAAGTTCTCATCAATATCAAAAGGAGAATAAAGAACGAAAAAGCAGAATATTTTTGGTTTGTTTGGTAAAACCACTCAAACCATTCAACTCAAACTTTTTTTTATCTTTTTCCCAAAAAGTTTTTTGTCTTTTTTAAAAATTCAAAAAAATTTACTATTAAAACTTAAAAATTTCAACTCAAACAGTTTTACCAAACAAACCCGAGTTATTTATTTTAAACGGCCACGATCAACTTGTCTTATCACTCCAACGGTCACGATTTGGACTAATCCAAAAATCAAAACCAACAAAAGTAGCGGGAAATCAATTTCCAAAAACAAAAAAGAAAAAGAAAAATCGAATCAAAATTCAAAACCACCCCCAAAGCAGATCACTCCCAGATCGAAAAGGAGAGAGAAAGAGAGAGAGTGATAGTCTGTAACTGTAAGACAAAGAGGGGGAGAGAGAAAGAGGAGCGAGAAACAAGAGAGAGAAAGAGAGTGATTGAGTGATAAGTGTGTAAGACGAAGAGGAGGAGAGAGAAACTAGAGAGAGAAAGAGGAGCGAGAAACAAGAGGGAGAAAGAGAAGGAGATGAGAGGCGCCGCCGGAGGCCACCGCCGTCAGAAGGACTCCTTCGCGAACCCCCAGCCGCCACCGCCGACACCTCTGTTCAACCGCCTCCCCCGCGACTCCGACACCAGCTTCGCCAGCAGCCGCCCCTCCTCCGCCGGCGTCGGCCGCTCCTCCGCCGCCTCCGTCGAACTCTACAAAGACCACCGCTTCCAGGCCGCCGCCGTCTCCACCATTAACGCCTACCTCTCCTCCCACTCCTCCCTCTCCCTCCGCCTCCCCATCCCCTCCGCCAAAGACATCACCCAAACCCTCTCCTTCCTCCTCTCCCGCCTCGACTTCCCCAACCCTAAGCTCGACGACGACCTCCCTCTCGTCCTCAAATCCCTAAATTACCCGTTCAAGCTCAACAAGTCCATCCTCCGCTCCCCCGGGACCCCTCATCAATGGCCGACCTTCCTCGCCATCATCCACTGGCTCGTCCAGATCGCCAAGTTCTACGACCACGGTTCTTCCAATCCTACGTCTTTCGCCGACCACAATCCGTTTCTCAGCTACACCGTCGCCAGCTACTCGCACTACATCGACGGCGACGACGATATGGTCGAGAAGCTCGACCGCGATTTGGCGGAGAATCTGGAGAAGGAAACAGAGATTGTGAAGGCCAGTGTTGGGGATTTGGAGAATCAGGCGAGGCAAATGGAGGCAAAAATCGAGGCAATGCGGTCGGAGCCGTCGCCCAAGGAGGCCTTGGAGAAGCAGAAGGGGCTTTTGGAAGAGGATGTGATGAAGTTCAATGAGATGGTCGAGAAGTTGACGGAGAAAATCGCGGAGTTGGAGAGGGGTTTGGAGGAGAGAGAGAAGGCGTTGGAAGAGAAAGTGGCTGAGAAGGATCGGGTTTGTGAGGAGAATGAGGAGCTGAGGAAGAGGGTGGAAGCACAGACGGTGAATTCGAGGGACGTGGAGAGGATGAGGAGGGAGTTACAGGCGGTGGAGCGGGAAATTGGAGATGCCGAGGTCACGAGGAACGCTTGGGAGGAGAAGTCTTGGGATCTTGATGCCACACTCGGGCAAAAGTTTAAGGAGATCGAGGCTCTTGCCATGGAGTCCAACCAGGCTATGAGAAGGTTTAACCCTTCTTTTCCTTTACAAATTGTGTTTGAAATATGCTGTGCTCTTTAGTTACTTTGCATTAGTAGTAGTACATTTTCACTTTGTAACTACGTGTTTGTTGTAGTTTTAGTCAGTAATCTATCACATGTTCATAAAATACTTAATAAACATAACATTGTTTCCGGGGAAACATCAAGTATTAGGACAAGGAGAGACACAAGATAGATTGAGAAAGGGAGAGGAATTCAATAATAGCGAGTCGGGGAATTCAATCGTCTGTTTGAATCATTCTATTTCAGTCAAGTGGGAAAATGTTTGACATAACCTGGCCTCGGGAATCAAATAACATTGATAAAACACACCAACTATTAAGATAATCTGAAAAACTCTGATTATTTCTTATTCCACATTACTCGTGCATCATGATTGTGATTTAAGAACATCATCTTTCTCTCTTACTTATGGCTAGAAAATTGGGCTAATTGATTAGTTAAGCAACGTGGTGGATTTTATACATTGGTGGATTTGTCGAGCAAAAATGCATATGGCTTACTGTGTAGGATATGTAGATGTCATGGTGTTTCCAATCCAGGAAAATTTAAAGATTTTGGCATTTCTTAAGTAATGTGAAATTTTGGAATTCTTTAACCAGATTTATTTCTTTGAAGTTTGACTAAATACCGAATCTTGTATGCTATATGATTCTCACTGACTTTGTATGTTTTGCTGGAACTAGGTTGAAATTTGGCGAGGGCTTTCAGTATGCTTTGAATGCCAAAGGCTCTACACCTACCGAAGTTATGGGGATTGACAACAAGTCGACATTGAAGCCCTCACTAGATTCATTTGCTGACGAATTGAAGAAAAATTCTATGGCAAAATTTGAAGAATTGATAAACCTTCGACAACAAACAAGTGTTATTGCTGCTAAGGTTGAGGGAAAAAAAAATCGTCAGGCAAAAATTGACTCCCATATCGATGAAGTAAGTGCACTGAGTTCCCTTGTGATACTGAAATTTGTTAGTTTCAATGGTGTGGATATTTGGCGAGTAAACTCTTAACCTATCCTTTGTTGCATAACTGACGTGTATATCAGGTGGAAGCTCAACTGCATTTGTTGAGAAAGGAGACACAGGAGTACTCCTCTAGATGTGAAGCGGATGCCAAAAAGATGACGGAGGACATAGAAACGGAGGCTCGTAACTTGGATATTGTGGATAGAGAAGCTGCAGAGATTTTGAAGGTATGTCCTCCTCTTAAAAAATAAACTTCAAACTTTAGCTTCTCATATAGCTTTACAATGTCAAAAATGTTGTTGGGATGTAGAAAAATTGTTTTGTGAGAAAAAAAAAGTAGTTTCTAGAAACATTAACAGGGATGTGTAATCGTACTTTAAATCTCTGCTTTTTGATGTAGCTTTAATTTGTCAAAAACGTTGGTGGTTTGAACACAATCTGTGAGGAAATAAAAGTAGTTGCTAGAAATATTACCAGGAATGGGTGAAGAAAACCTTAAATTAAAGCTTTTCGTATGGATTCAGAATGTCAGAAGTACTATTGGGCTGATCAGAACTTTGTGAGGAAAAGAGACTTGCTAGAAATGTTAACAGAGACGAGTTAAATTATTTAAGAGCTTGGCAGACAAAATCTTTCTAATAATTTATGTTGGAATTGAAACAATTAAAATTAGGATGTAAAAATAATGAAACCTTAAACGTTACTGCACTTAATGCTTTTTTTATTATTATTTATTATTATTTTTATTTTTATGTTTCTTGCTGTGTCTCTTAGGATTTCCCTTTTTGTTTTGGTCTTCTTGTGGAGCATATGGCAGTGGGTTCTAGAGACGATGATTTTGAACTTAAAGGATGGGAGGTTTGTTAAGAATGGGGATTTGGTAGTTTACATAGCAATGTCACTACGCCCACCATTTCTGGGGAAATAGTTTCAGAGAGGTTTATTATCTGAGTTAAAAGCAAATACATTTCTTATAAAATCTACTGCCAATTCCTTGAATTCGTTCATTGATTCAATGGTTGGTGGCGTTTTCATGTTTGATTTCGTGTATCGCTTTCTTTTGTCACTACTATGGTGTTTTCCCTTGTTATCCTTTTGTTATTATGTTATGTATTCTACTTCTGCGCATTGCTTATTCCCTTGTCATGACCTTGTGCTTATATATGATCAACCCAAAACCCATTTGATCAAGTGTCAAGCGCTCGGATGATGAACTTGCATTTTTCTTGTAGGCATCTGAATTAAAGTTGCAGGAAGAAATCAAGCAAAGTGAAGAAGAAACTCAGAAGTGTGCATTTGAACTCATGGCTTTACTTGATTCAATCTCAAAATACAAAGAGCGCACGCAGTCGAAGCTTGTACAACTGAAGCACGACATCTCGGAGACTATTGCTGCTGTATCAGATGCTTACAAAGGTTCCTTGCAAACCCAATTTGGTAGTTTGTGATGCAAAGAACTAACTTGAAAGGCCACCAATACGGCAATACCTTTTTAGTAAGGACGAAAAGTGTGTTTTTGGTTGGTCCAGTGACCTATTTGTATATGGCCTGCCCCTTGTCTGTGTGAAAAAGCTGGTTGGGAGATCTACTCTGCTTAATGTGGCATATCATCATGTTGCTTTGATGGTCATGTCATGTATATAAATGGAATCTTATTCTGTCATGTGATATGATCGAATCTCATACGATCTTCAGTCTATATATGTACATTTATATATAATGTAATCCTAAAATATTTATATTGTCTTTATATTGGGTAATGCCAAGTATCCTTGAGTTCTCCATTTTTAATTACTTACATGTCGTCAAGCACTACAGAACCTGGCAAAATTAGTGTATTTAAAAAAGAAAACAAGAAACATATTTCATATTATGAAAAGCAATACAAACACCAATTCACAAAATTGGAACAACTGTCCACGTTTAAGGTTCCTTTTTTACCATTTGCAACAACGTGTTTCAGTTACAGATCATACGAAATTCAAACAACTATTTCAAATGTAATATCAAGAAGTACAGCTTGTGGAATCTCGATATCCATGGGCTTGTTAGCTAAATGACAACTGGTATCTACGATACGGTCAATTGTTTTTCGTGGATTTTTATAATTTTGCTGTGCAAAAATAGGATATGCATTTAAAATAGACGCCTGAGTTGTTATATATATTATGAATGATACGGAAATAAATCAAATAGTCTCTTCCTTTATCCAAGAAAAAGGTATTTCTCATTTGCATAGTCCAATCATTGGTCCCGAAAATTTCTATAATAAAATTAGACAAGTCATCTTGAAAATGCTCAAGGAGGAAAATGAGTTCCGATTTCATAAGCAATGCTCAAGGAGGAAAATGAGTTCCGATTTCATAAGCAGACAACTGAAGAGACACAGTAAATATAAAAAAACACACACATCTCTTAATATGTTCTCTATAGTCTATAAAATATTTTTATTGATTAATGTTGAGGATTCCATAGCAAAGCCATACCAAAAAAGGGCCAAGAATTTATAGCTCTAACTAAATAATTTCAAATTTTTATTGTCTTTTTTTTTTTTTTCAAAAGCAAACACAGTTTTAATATTCACATCTTAAACTCTAAAATGAAAACTTAAATTTTAAAAGTCGGTAGTTTTATTATTTTAAGTCGAAATGAGATGATCTTGTTTTTTAAATTACATAGAATATTGAGAAAAACAAAATAGATCCATATTAATTTTTTTTCATAATAGATTTTAATTTTTTTACACTTTTTAATTCCAACATTTATTTTCAACTTAAAAAGCACAATTCTAAACCTCAACTCAACTCCACTCCAATTAAAATAACTCTAAAATTCCAACTCAAACAGACCAACCAAAGGGCCTTTAAGAGCTTATTTGGGTACATCTCCAAACACTTTTCTAGACTTTTTTTTTGGTCTCTTTCCTCCAATTTCATTATTCACTTTTCCAAATCTCTCTTTATCATTTTCAAAAAAAAAACTAGAAACACTAACTATAATCTTAATTTTTGAGTACCAATCTATGTAGAATATGAGTTGTCATTTTTTTATTAATAAGTGTTTAAAGCATTACCATAATAATTAATTATATTTACTAACAAAAAAAACACGTGAGTTGGTGCTAAAAAATTAGAATTAAAGTTGATGTCCATAATACTATTATTTCAATAAATTCAAATTTTAAAAATTCATAACTTTACATATATAAAAGAAAATGAGATAACTTTTTTTTAATTGTATAAAATTTTAAAAAAAACAAACCAAAATCTATATTATATTTTTCTAACATATTTCAAACTTATATATTTTTTCATTTCATTCTAAAATACACATTTTCAAAACACATTTCCTCTCTGACGTCTAAAACTCTTTTTCTAATTGTGTGCTTCATTACATAGTACCAACAGAAGTACTCCAATGGCGGCCAAACCAAACCATGGAAAGGCACTGGCTTGGAAATTACCACCAAACGCCAGACCGTGTCACGCCACAGGCACATGACTTGTGCCAAGCGAAATGGCGCGTCCTCACCACGCCCCCAGGTCTGCGCGTGAGCTATCCCAGTTCAGAATTTTGTGGCCCCACGTCTCTTCTGATCTCTCTCTCTCTCTTTCTCTCTCTTCTCTTTCCCTCTCTCTCTCTCTGTGTGTCCAAAATCGTCAAATACAAAAGAGAAGAGGAGGAGTTTAGCTTGGATATAAAAAAAGAACGAGAAATCCCCCAAATTCCCCCATTTGTAACCATTTCCTCCTTCCCATGGTAATCTCTCTCTCTAAACGAAGGGAAACTCAAACAATTGCTCCCAATTCGATTTTGTGAAACGAGGTTTTTTCAAAATTTTCTGTCATTTTGTTAATTTGTGTTCCGTACTGTTTGGTCCCCGAGAAAATCGTAGGGAAATAGCAAAAAAGCGAGGCGTTGTTGTTGGAATTTATTCTTTCGCCTTTTTAGGTGCTCAATCGCTTGGGAATTGAGTAAACCAATATTCTTCCATTGTTGGAGTTTCTAGCTTTTTAACGGTTTTTACAATTTAGTATCATTATCCGCAATTTTCTTTTTCCACAAAATATATACTTTTTTTTAGTGTGTGTGTGTGTGTATACAACTTTACCTCTTGATTTTTTTGTATTATTTTAATTTTGAAGTTGAATAAAGAATTTATGAATCCGCCGTTGCGTAGAAGGGCCAAGGCCATGTGCGAATCTTCACATTTCATTATTATTATATTGGTTTATTAACTGTAATCTCGCGTGATTCCTAATTTTCCCCCCTTTTTTTTTTTGTTTTTTTAATCTATTTAAGTCTCTGACTGGGTATGGTTGTTGTGGATTTCATCTCAGATGCACTTTGGTTTCTCCAACTGACTTATTCTCGATCCAGATTCGCTCAGACTACGAGGCAGGTTAGGATTTTTGGTCTTGGGGTTTCAATTTTGATTTCATTCTCGAATTCTCCTTAATTATGTTTATGTTGTTGCTCTAATTATTGGTGGGATGAATGAATCATGTTTCGATCGATTGAAGTTGTTCTCACGGCTTGAATTCTCACTCATCTTGCAGAAAATGTTTCCTTTTTTGTGAATTTTGTGTACTAGTTTCGGATCGTTTATTTTTAGCCCAATCTAGTGATTGTATTTTTGATTACTCTCTCAATTTCGTGTCCTCCTTTTTCCTGATTGATTTCTTTAGCACGATCCATTGACTTGTGAAAATTATTGGATTTGCAATTACGGGATATTTAGCTCTTTGAGAATTTAATGTAGGAATGTAGGTGCAAGAATTTGGCTCTCTTCAGTATTAGTGGAACTAAGCAAATCTCAAGGATTACATCATTTTAAATCTGATATGAATTCTGTAAACTCTTTTCCAGATTTCAGGAAAAGGATAAATATGCTTGTGACAAATCCTGTGTTGAATTTCGGGTTCAGTTAAATGCGAGAATAGGATAGAAATGGAGCATGATTGTGGATTTACGGTGTTTTTCTTTAACAAAAACCAAAGTAAATGAGTTTTGGATGTATAACGTAAGTTAAATCAAATAACTTTTTTTATTTTTATTTTAATTTTTAAAAGAGTGCATTGAGTGAGATTCCCCAATCTAGAATTATGATTGGATGTCATAGTATGTGACCAAAGAAAACATACTCTAAAAATTGCCGCTTTCGTAATGTAAACGCTAGGTGAGAAGCCAATTCTTTTTCCACTAGAGTATCAGGCTTTAAAATAAAAAAGAACATAAGAAAAAAATAGTGTATTTTGTCTCTATAATTCTGTAGTATTATGCAAAACCTAGATTTGTGAACTCTTACCTGAGTTCATTAAGTGTTTTGCTTGGAAGATTGGGGGAGGATTTTCTATTAAGATTTTAGGCAATTGAAGTTGATAAGATCCGTGAATTTGCCGATGTTTTTGAAGCTGAGTTGTCAGTTAACTCAAAAGTTCAAACTTAGATCAGACCATTGGTGATGTACATTTTTTATGTGAAAGATGCCATCTTTAGAACATTTTATGAGGATGTAGTGTCATCACCTTGCTGCCCTTTGAATCTTCTGAGATTTACGTAATCTTTCCCAGACTAAATTTATTTGTCTATACAAATAGTGCATTTGGATTATCCTGTCTTGTTCTCTCACTTTGCTGTTCAAAAATCAAAACTTTTCGTGTGAATATCATAGATGTTGCACTTTCCGAGTCTTAGACAACTTTGATTATTGTTTTAAATTTTTGGGACACTTAGGGATTCCAAATTTTCTTTGGCCTTTGCTCAGGTAATAATCATAGGGATATTCTTTTGAGCTTTTGCAATTTCTTGGGGTACTCTACTTGCAGAGTTTAGCTGTTGGCCTATTATTTGAGTCACTAGGCTACCGACCGTATTCAATGATTTTCTATATTGTTGGCCAAGGTTGCCTCTGTTTTTTGTGGTGATGGGAACAGCATCCGTTCTGGATGGTCTCAATGGGCCTAAATTGTTGTTGCCATATCTCTTCAGCCATATGAAGACGTATGTTCACTGGATGTGGTCAGGTAAGCTTGGAGGGGGACACAGTTCTTTCTATTGGTTTTAAGTTTTTAGTCCTGTTTGCAAAAGATTAGTATCTCTTGGTAAATAAATTTGTATTCCAATTCTGCGGTCACATATTAATATGAAACAGCGGCAATTCATAAGGAAATTGTAGTTGTGCTTTTGCATTTCACTATGAATTTGGAATTGCTGCTCCATTGTGAATTTCTTTATTTGTTGTCTGAATTTTTTCTGCATTTCCTAAGTAAAGGGTTTCTAAGAGTTCTATTTGTCATTGGAGATGTATATCTTCATCTTCACATGATTGAATCCCTTTTCTTTTTCTCTTTTCATTTTTATTTTTATTTTTATAATTTTTGTTTTTAAATTTTCAAGTAGTGGCTTTGGACTTGAGTGTGCCCAAGTAATTTTTTTTATTGTTTTCTTGCATATCTAAAGTATTTAGTACTTTGGTAATTTTCGGGAAAAGTACAACCTTTGTTATGAAGCTTTAGAAATTGATAAGGTTTGAGAAAAACATGATAGATTTCTGTCCAGAAGGACTAAAGTATGTATTAATTGGGTCTGCATTTTTCCGGAGTATCTCTTAAGTAATGTTTGGGTGGTCTTTTTCTGCCTGGTATATACTGCTGAGGCATTCTTCTTGCTTTTGTTTTCAACTTGAGATTGTACTTACTTGTCAGTGAATTCAATAATTTCCGATCATTTTGCTATGTTCCATTAATGTCAGTGAAACTCCTGCACTTTTTCTTGTATATCTACGTGCTTATTATCTGACAGGTCCATCTTTGTCCCTGCAACTAACTATTCTGTTCCTATTGAACTCTGCAATATGAATTTCAGGATTAACTTGGAAATGGCAAAAGGTAGCAGGGGACGTCAAAGGATTACTTCGCGACACTACAGGTCAGCTCCATACCCATTGCGCTTTGATCAGGATGTTATGGAGGATTTGCGCCCAAAGAAATGCTCCGAAACGTTGGACAAGAAAGACTGGGAAGACGTAACATGTTCTGTTTGCATGGAGTACCCTCACAATGCTGTGCTTCTCCTGTGTTCTTCTCATGACAAGGGATGCAGACCTTACATGTGCGGGACTAGCTTTCGTCATTCCAACTGTCTTGACCAATACAAGAAAGCATACACTAAAGTAGTTTCAACCAATTTGCATGGCTCTGCTGATAACCCCATTGTAATACAAGATTCCGGTATGGCTGTTGAGAACACGGAAGTCACCGAGCTTGCTTGCCCCCTGTGTAGGGGCCAAGTGAAGGGATGGACCGTGGTTGAACCTGCCCGAGAATATATGAATGCCAAAAAGAGGAGCTGCGTGCATGATGATTGCTCGTTCATTGGAAACTACAAGGAGCTCAGGAAGCACGTGAAAACAGAGCACCCTTCTGCACGACCACGTGAAGTGGATCCTGCTCTCGAGCAGAAATGGAGAAGGCTTGAGCGGGAGCGTGAGAGGAATGATGTGATCAGCACTATAACATCAACCATGCCGGGGGCAATGTTTTTTGGAGACTATGTAATAGAAGGAAATAACTATTATGGATTTGTTTCAGATGAGGAGGGTGGTACGGATGCGGGTGCTGCAGAAAGAAATGGTGGGTTTGAGATGGGTTTTGATAGTAATTTGGTGAATGTCTTTCTCCTACTGCACGCTTTTGGACCATCAGGAGGAGATGAACTCAATAGACGGCTGCCTCAACTGGCAATGCCCTTCCGCCAGACAATGAATGGTGGTAGTGCTGTTGGCATCCGACATACAACTCCGGTTGGTGGCGCAGAGTCCTCTGATCAAGATGATGATAATGAGAGTCATGATGATGATGATGACAATGGTGGAGGTGATATGTCATTGGCCAGCCGCCTTCGTCGACATGATAGGGTGTTATTGGGACGCTCTGGTAGGAGGAGGAGACGAAGAGAGTTAAATGGTGGTACGAGATAAGGTATTATTGTAGGAGGGGGGGGATATGGGAAAGTTTCTTAGGTACATAAAATTTTAGGAAACATTAGAAAACGACGACAATAATTTCTCGACATATGGAGGGATTACTTTCATTTGAATTGCCGGGGATAAGAAAAAATGGGGATATGGCTGTTCTTTCCCCCCACTGTTGTGTATGAATTCTTCTCTCTTTTGAAGCTGTACTTTTTTCTGTTTACCCTCAATCCTCCTGTTAAATTATGAACAGTTTCTGTGTATGAAATTACTTGTGTAATTGTATTTGTATCTTTATCACTTTTTTTTATCGGTGAACATGGAGGTTCACTGGGTAGTTGCCCAAATTTAGAGCTTACTTCTGATTTAGTGATTTTTTTTTTCCCTTTGTTTTTCCCCTGGCTTACTTCATTCCTTTTAAAGTTTGATTCAAGGTTATGCGTCTAGCATTTTGCATTTCAAGCTAAAAATGGGAATGACTTTACTATCTCATAAGTTGTAGTTGTTTTTTTTTTTTTTTTTTTTTAATATTTATTTGGATAGATGTGTCTCATCAGTTGTTAACCTGGCATTTAGAGTTGTTATCCAAATTTCAAAGTAGCGTTTTCCTCTCATGGAAGGAGAATAGGCACACATCTCCTTTTTATTCTTCTACACAAACTCCTTACGGTGTCTTTGAAAGTCTCCCTATTAGTATTACAAGGCTGACGGGTCGAATCTTTACTAGGAAGCAATGCTACCTAATTTTCTCCTTCTACAACTACATCTTCTAAGCCCACCATTTGCTCCCAACTTTTTAAAGATGAAGGAGGTCCTCCAAAGCGTACTAGTGAATGAAAGCAAAAGAGAGGAAAAAGAGAAAAGGCTCAAACACATGGGTGAGATAGGGATTGGTAACTCATGTTCATGTGTCGGGTTTGGGTTGACATGTTATGACTCAACATGATTAATTTACACACGAACACGACACAATTAATAAATATCAGTAACTCAAACTCGAGATAAGTATTTCACGAGTAACATGATATAACATGACAATATTTTTATTACATGAGTCATTGCAGGTTGACACGAAAAAACACGACTATGACCTATTAACGATTCAATTAACATGAAGGGTACAATATTGAAAATTTTTCTTGAAAGTAAAAAAACCATTAAGTTGACTACTAATTACAGCTAAACCAAGCAGAAGTTTTGTAATTAACAAACCAAAAGGTTTTCAAAATTTTCATAATAACTGACAAACGTAAAAAATCTAAATGCAACGTATCTGTGATACTATCAATTGTGTTAAAGAGGTTAAGCGGGTTGGCTATCACTTGTATTAAACAGTATAAGCTGGTTGACCCGCAACCAACATGTTCGTTAATAGTGTTGTATGCTTTAACCGAAAAATGAACTAAAATCTTATTTTTTGTGTTGTGTTCGCGTTTAAATTAATCATGTCTTGTGTGTTTAAATTAACCGTATCCGTATTCGTTAAAGAGGCTATGCTTGCAAGCACATAAAAATCTTATTTCAAAAAGAATTAGAAAAATATTCCTCCCCCACATCTTTTATTAGTCCTAATTTCATCTCAACTTTTCTCTATGAAGTAATTTGAAAAAATGTTTATTGAACTTTGTTGTAATTGATTAGACTCCAATCCTTGTAGCTAAGAAGAAAATTTGAAGGATTCATCAAAAGATCGTCTTATATATATATATATATATATATATATTTTTTTTTTTTTTTTCATTTGGTCTATCATAATAAACTTGTCTGAGATTTGAGACCCAAGTGTTCAGGCTTTTTGGGAGGCTCAGTAGTACATAATCTATTGAGTAGCCAAGAAAAGAAAATGTACTTGCAACTAGAACACGTCCAAAGAAATGTTGCACACTTTCAATTTTAGAGAATCTCCTTTCAAAAAGAAAATTATGAACAATCATAAGTCACCATACTCTCTCTCTCTCCCTCTCTCTCTTGTTACCATCACTCATTAGAGATTTGAAAATAATGTTTTAACGTTATATTACTATTTGAGTTAAACTGACTTTGACTTCCATCTATTAATCCTCAATTGGATGCGGTTGAGGAATTGTCAAGAAGGATTTAATACTACACTGTGATGGGGTTAAGAGGTCTTTTTTGTTTTAGAAAAAGTTTTATTCAGTCGAATTTGTTAATTCTTTTTTTAACAAAGCAAATAAAAAGTTTAATCAGAGTAAGGGTATGAGAGGGTAAAACCGGGTATTATGAAATAATATCTATAAGAGGATACATTTTGAAGTCACTATTGCGAGTACATATTGAGTTTGGGTATGTAAAAATGTGATGGGTGCAAATATAAAAACTCTTTGGGCACAACAAGGATAGGTGTGATGGCTCTGGAGGCAAGGGGGCTGGGGGCGAGAAGCTCGGGAGCAAGGGAGCTGAGTGCAAGTAGGCGTGAGGCGAACAGAAATGGGTGGTTCTTGCCATGGTACCTCAGTTTGGCAACAGGGTGGGAAAGTGATATGATCTGAGGTTTTTTAAAAAGAATTGTTTTTATAAATATATTTCTAAAGAATTTTAAGAAGTTAAAATCTATACAATTAATGGTTAAGTCTAAAGATACTCTTTTAATGTTATTAAAGGCAAAGGATTCCTTTTGTAGTTCAAAAAAAAAAAAAAAAAGTTACCAAAATTACCACAACAAAGAGGTCCTATCAAATTGACTGCATTAGTGCATTGGGTTTTCTTTTATTTAAAATCTATCTATCAAAATTTTCTTTTTATTAATTAGAAAGGAAAAACAACAATGGCTTGCCCAAAAATGACTATATTTCTCCATTAGTAAAGACGTAAATTCTAATGTTATAAGCAAAAAATACTTGACACAGATGAAGGCAAATATTGCTGAACCCATATTGCATTTCACTACAGGAGATCCACTTTTTGACAATTAAACAAACGGTGTCGAGGAAACTGAACATTTTGTAACTGTATATTCTGTCATTTACAACATAACATTTTGGGACAAGTATGAAAGAAGGGGCCCCACTGCATGAGATATAGTGTAACATATTGGACAGAGGCTTTCGAGGGAGCCGGAAATATAGGTATGGGCTGTGAACAGTTTAGGTTTTGCAAATGTATCAATATCTAAAATACAAATTCTGGTGTGGTGTCAGCTGGTATTTATGTTGTGCTATATGTTAGTGAAGCTGGTGCTGCGTGATTTTTGCAGGCACTTATCGGTTTGAGATTCAATTTTGGGGAACTAAGGTGAGAGCCTGGAAATCTGAAAACTGTTCCTAAGCCAGACAAGGGAAAATTTCATTCCTGCATGAGGCTATGAATCCTTTTTATTCCTTATACCTGTTGGAACGCCATAACATACCGGCGATGCTCCAATTAAGTAGGGTAGTATACATGCTTCACGAGCTTGACCCATGAATGATCCAACCATTGGCCTATGATCACAACGGTTTGCGACCGAGTCCTTTTCACAAGCTTCAGGCAATTTCTTCCTTGGCAATTTCTTCTTGGCATTACCTTTGCGGCCCCTTAAGCTCAAGGCTTCAAGTTCTGCTACTAAACTGCATTTGGCACAATCTGTAGAGGAATTCAGTCTCTCTTTAAACCAAGCGTCGAGTACAGCCTTCCCAAATCGATCAATGTCCTTGTCCGTAACTTCCCACAGATTAGCAACAATCACAGGGGAACCAGCTAAAAGATAGGATAATGGAGCACCATTTGGTGCATAACAGCCATTCAGTGTTAAAGAACCACTACTGCAACCCATAAGGAGAGTTGCAGCGCAGTTTTCCAGTTTTTGAATTTCATGCCTGGATATATATTGAGTCCCTGTACCATAACAAATTCTCGGGTAATCAATGAGTTGAGGAAGTGCATTGACAGAATAAAACAATAATTGATGGGTTGATTCGTACCACTTCCATGTCCGAAATACAAAAAGAGATCATGACTTTTCAATGCTGCAGCCAATTCTTCAGCTGTGGGTGCATGTCCAGCCTTCCCCTATACAGCAAATTGACAAACAAATGAATCACTTGCGCATCTAATTTGACCTAAATGTCTGCCTCTACTCACAATCACCATGAAAAAGAGTAAAAACTAAAACATACGTGTCCAGAGAGAGCCGGAAACAGACGGTGGTGAAAACTACAGAAGTGTAACGCCATTACATTTGCATCTTTCATAATTCTTTTCTAAAGAAGGGTTGTGGAAAATTACCTCGAAATTTTGATCTCTAAACCAGTTCTCAAACTCAATTTGTGTGCTGCCGAGATCACCACCGGGATTCAACAAATAAAATGCATCTAAGGGATCTATAAAAGGGAAGGTTCTAGTTTGCTCTTGATTGTGGTAGCTTCTATCAAGTCTTGCAGAGATGGTCCAGACAGAAGGCATTCGATAAACCTCCTGATTTCTAAGTATTGGTATATTTTCCCATGGAAGCATCTGCATGGCCATTAGTTGATCAGTTTGGACAATAAACCCATAAAACTGACGTTGTATGGTTAAGTGTTTCCAAAACTTCAGATGACATACTGAAAATTTTGAGAATTTTTACCAACTACTTTGCTACAGAAAAATATTTCTTAGTTAGTAATGACTAAATTTTTGCATGGATACAAGAACCACAGGCAATAAGATCTTAAATAGTCAGTGAGAATAATTTGGAATAAAAGCTATCTCAAGTCGGAAGTTTGGGCTGGTCTAGTTCAGTGTTCCATGACCTGTGACATGCAGTGTACCGAAAAGAATTCCAGCTTAATACAGTAAAGCAACTGTCACATGCATATTTAGGATGTAACGAAGTATCCGAAACTGGTCTAGTTGCTTCTACCATACAGATTAATTAAGCAATATCTTAAACTACAAAGAGAAAAGGTAAATAAGTTTATACATATATATATATATATATATATATATAACCATTCAAGGGGGATCTATCACAAACTCATGATGAAAATTTTAAAAAACAAGGCCTCACCTGCACGTCAAAGTCCAGTACTAACACTATTGGTTCTCGATCCATACAGCCTTCGCCTTCAAGCTCATTTACTGCTTCGCGTATTAGTTGCAAGGCCAAACCAGTCAGTTTCTCATCTTTCTCACAACTTTCAATCCTACCAATGTAGCAACCCTTCCTTAAACATAGCTGCAAAATAAATTCCTCTTCTTCAAAGGCATCATTCGGAGCCCCAAGAATAAATTTAACAAGACTCTCATTTAAATCCATTTTGCATTTCGATTTCAAAGACCGTGCCAACTTCTTAGATACCAAGTCCAAGCTCTTGCAATTAGAACGTTCTCCAAGAAGTATGTATTTCCATGGTCCCAACCATGAATCTTCTAAGCTCCTGATGCAAGAAATAATACTATGAATACCAATAATGAAATCAGTTCTCAAGATATAAAACTCCAAGCCAAGAACCATTATGCAGAGGCTAATCTTTCTTTCAGATTCTCAACTGTCAGACTGCCATATGAGGAAACTTAAGGTACACATTATTGTTGGGTGGTGGAACCTAATTATTGCTCTGTTGCAAAGACAATATGTGGAACCCCCAAAACCTAGCCATTAAGGTGGTGTTTCGATTAAGGGTAATTTGGGATTTTATACTTGGGATTCCAGTAGTCCTAGTTTTCTTTATAAATAGGGTGAGCCATCTTTAGGGTTTATTATTAGAGAGGTTAGGGAAAAAACACGGAGAGTTTGAAAGCAGTGTGATTTTCTCTTGTAAGCTTCTCTTCACCATAGTGAATTATTGCAGCGGATCTTGTGTGTTCTTGTGTGCTTATTTTCTTCTACGATTTTTATTACTCTTGGTCATATAAATTAGGGCGTCTAATTCTCAACAATTATCACAATTAAGCCTTTGCATTTGGAACAGCTTAAGGACTAAAATTTGGCATAACAAAACATGTTTAGTTCAATCAAACCAATAGGCTCGTAAAATAAAAAAAAAGAGGCATAAACTTGAGGTGAGTGAGACCTTAGGAATTTTCCTAGGCGATGATCAAGTTTCTTTCTTGATGTCCACCATAATTTCGTACTCTCTTTTGTATTTTCCAAAGGAAACATTGAAGACGAGAGGTAATTTTCCTCCAAAATCAGTTTGAATTCTGGAGCCACATGATCGATGATAGTGGAACCCCAAGGACATTGCCAATGCTTTCCCAAATTTTTGCTCTTTGAATTATGAAAACCATACTCACCAGCAGCAACTGAAGCTTCTAAAAAACATAACAATTATTTAGCAATTTAATAGAAGCAAGATTTAAGTATATCTGCGTAATACAGAAAATTTCAAACATGAAGTATGTGTTAAGAAAATACCTTCTGATATGGAATCCACGGGAAGAAGGAGAGCAATAGGATGACTTTCAGAGTCCAAACGTGATACTAGCATCCATGCACGAACGTACAATGGATTATCTAGCAGCTCTTGTAAAAAATAAGCATAAGGACCCCCGAGTAAGCTAATACAAATTGCAGTAGTGCAAGGGAAGCCCACAAAAAAATTCTCTACAAATTCTTCAAGATCTTCAGTAGACTTGGGTGCAAGCCTGCATAAAAAGTATCAACAAATAAATAAGTTCGAAAATAATCTCACGACTCATATTCTTCCGTCTGTTAAAGTTACAGCAAAGACCTTAGTAAGTTCCTCATCTCTTCTTCCACGCAAGTTGATCCAGTACAACACGAATCCTGATGTCAAATCCAAGTAGTGTTATCTAAGTAGTTTCTTACAAAAGCATGCATAAAAGGGATTAAGGTGATTATAAGGACACACCTCAGCGTTCGCAAGATGTTGAGCTTTATGCATCTGCCTGTGATTTGTAGAGAATTGATAATCGAGATGAGAACCAAGTGAAGCTTGGTGAAAAAATGAAGCCCAATGATTTTCAGAAAGCACTTTGCAACAAGACGATAAAGAACAAAGATCACCCGAGGCAGCAAATAAAAACACAACAGCAAGTAATCTAGAAACCTATTAAAAGCCAAACACACACAGGTTAGTAAGCAAAGATCTATTAAATTTGAGAATCCTACTTAAAATTAAATAGCAAAACCAAAGAAACTTATGGATTAGTTACAGATCAATTATAAAAGTCGAGACAAAATTCTTGGCATATATCAAGACCCAAAAACGGGACAACTTGAACCAATTTAATAGAGCAAAATGCTTCCACTTAATTAGGGGGAAAACACAATCTTTAACAACTCTACAGTGACAAATAAACATCTAAAGTTACATCCCAATCAGGCAACCATGAGCCACGCAATAGTAGCGAGGATTATACATTAAATTTTCGCATTCATTTCAACAAGGATAAACTCACATATTACTAGTTAGAACTAGACCTAGCACCAGTCCTTAAACTCAGATTCTAAGGCAAACCATATTTTGATTTCCCTTCAACTGCTGAGCTAGACATCTGAAAAATTAAAGCCTAGACAAAAGAATACCAAACTCATTATTTATTTAATTCCAAAGTAACTATTTAATTCCAAAGTAACCAAGGACTCTCTCCTTTAAATTAATATATGCATATATATACATATATATATATATAGAGGAAGTAACCAAAGACCTATTAAGATCACGTGAATCACAGGAAGTATAAAGCTTCCATTATATTGAAGAGCTCCTGAAGACCATTGATGGCAGAAAAACCTAAGCTCATAAAAATGTGGGTTAATTAAAATAGTTCAATTCCAAGCTCAAATGTTTAAACGCCACAAGTATGACTCACTAAGATATACAAGTAAAACCACAAGGAATATTACAACTATAACAGCAAAAAAAAAAAACACCTTATCATAAAGACTGTTATGAACAACAGATTTACCTTCTGCAAAAGCGCAGGAACTTCATAGCATAGTACAAAAACATGCATCAACCAGGCTACAAGTTGTGGTAGCTGCATCTGAGACATGTCACAGCAAATAACCCTGTTGAACAGCAATAAACCACAACGAGCATGACAAGAAGTTGGCTATAAAGGTAATGGCCAAATAACAATTACTATAACAGCTACTACAAATCTAAACATATTTTTATTTAAAAAAGAATAACATATTTTGAAACAAAAAGACATTTATGTGCTTGTGTGAAGGCGCACGTATGTAATTTATGCAGCAAACGATTACAAAATATAATGTCAGATCCCTATTTTGACATCCATATAAACTCCCTTATAAATTCCAACCAATAAAATAAGATAAAATAAAACTCCTTGATGAGGAAGTTTTACAAATTAGCCATGAACCAGACAAACCTGGTCAACCTAATTCAACTGGATTGGTCGGGTTTGTTCCCCCCCGTCGTCTTTTTGGTTTTTTTTTTTTTGGCTCAGCCACTAAACCTATTTTAGATACCAGGTTAAACATGCATTTTCTTTTCTTTTTAAGAACAAATCACAACAAATTAAACTGTCACCATTAAAATTTTACGAGGAAACCAAAGCAAAATAAAAAGTAGCTGCTCTAGTCAATAGAAGCCACATTTTCATATCAAATAAAAAGGCCAACTTTACCATTTCACAATATAAGCTATATTAGGCATACAAACCTGAATCTTGAGGGGAAAATGTCATGAATGCATCATAATCATGGTTATATAAACTGTGCAAGCAAATTTAGTTCATATCTCTAGGTGAACTGGTGCACAAATTATTACTGAAAATCAGGAAATAAGAAACAGGTTAACCTGCAAACTTATAAATAAGGAAATAATAAACTAAGTATAACCTGCTGTTAACATGCCTGCTGTCCCTAGAATGGTAGCCTTTTAAAGAAAACCAACTTATGCCATACAGTATTTCTGCACGCTCGACACTAAATAGATCTTCTGAGATCCCCTTTCTGACCATATCAAGCAAGAGACTGAGGGGAACAGATGAGGCTGTGAGATGGAATGAGTCCTGATTGACAAGGATTAACATACTATGGATAAAACTCTTGTGTGCTTCATGTATTTGACCATAACTCTCCAAGCAATTTCCTGTAAAAATGCATATATACATATTACTCTCAGTGTTGGGATACTATACAAAAACAAATTAAAATGAAAAGAAAAAAAAGAAAAAAACGTTATAGCTGATGATAACAATGCCAGACAAATCTAGCTGTGACTACTGCCAATACGGGTTTTGTACCAATATCCCATAGTTAATTGGGGACCAAAGCTACAGTAACATATTTTTCCACCTTGAATTATTTTATATTTTATTCTGAGGGAGGAATTACTTAATCACTTGTTTGTAAAGCATGAGTTGTGGCATTCGGAAATAGATCTAAAGAATTTTGGTTTAGCCTTTAAATCTGTCAAGTGGCAATGAAATATTAGTGTACATCTTTTAAATAGAATCATGTTATTGTTCAGTTTTCAAGAGGATACAGCTACCAATGCCATATTCATCTTAGTCGAGTGCATACATATACTCTTGATTTTTAGACTCTATCATGGAGTGATACTGAAATGTAGCTGCTCCCTAGTGCTTGTATGTCCTTTATATCCTTGCAGAACTATCAACCATCTATACCAAACTTGCCGCCATTGATAAGGAAGCAACTGAGTAAACCAGCTTGCAAGAAGTCAAAATTTAAGAAGACTTTCTTCCGGAGACTAGAATGCTTAATTGTTAACTAGTTTTAGAACTAGTTATATGAAAAATAGAATCATATTATTGTACAGTTTTTGAGAGGATAAAGCGACCAATGCCATATGCATCTTAGCCGAGTGCATATATATACTCTTTCTTAATTTTTAGACTCTATATCATGCAGTCATACTAAATTGTAGCTGCTCTCTAGTGCTTGTATGTCCTTTATATCCTTGCAGAACTATCAACCATCTATACTAAACTTGCTGCCATTGAAAGGAAGCAACTGAGTAAACCAGCTCGCAAGAAGTCAAAATTTGGATCTTTTTCATATAACTAGTTCTAAAACTAGTTAAGCATTCTAGTCTCTGGAAGAAAGTAATCTTACCCTCTCGTGAGGAAGATCATTAACCACAAAAATCATGAGTTGTAGGTAGCACATCAATAATAACAATTAAAAAAAGATGCCATAAACATTTCACAGCTGAAACATCAACATCATTAAGTGCTCCTCACACCATTCCACCATGACCAAAGCAAAGTTAAAAAACTAAAGAATTAAATCATATTTTGACTAACACCTAAAACCTAAAGAATAAAAAAGCATGTTTTAACCAACCCTTCTCATGCCACAAGACCTTAAACAGTGCTAAAGACTACAGGTTCCTTTTTTAATTTTTTACACTTTAATGTTCCTCGCCATCCATGAGAAAGCTACAGCCTACGAGGAAGATAATAGTTAGTATTATGCAATAGCTTCTCCTCCTTTCCCTTGCCACTAGACCAAACTTGAAGGTTGAAAAAATCAAGCCCTTATCTTATAACATTTATTTTTGTTTATTTATTTATTTGTTTATTCACTTTCGCATTAAAAGGAAATAAAGGGGCAACCTACAATTTTTTGAACAACACCTACATTTTGTTTTTTCTCTTTGTTTTTGTCCTTTTACGCAAATAGCATTAAAAGGGAGTGTGTATGCAATTTTTGATGTTTTCCTCTCTACTACGTGAGTGGGAGCGTTGCTCACATGCATGCAAGTGCAATCAGCTAAACGTCATAAAATGCAATCCCCGTACCTAAGCTTGTGAGTAGATTTAGCAAAAGCCTCCGTCGGACAAATTCCCACTTCATATCTATAAAATTATCGAGCAGTCCATTCTTGATAGCTTCCACCTGAAGACAATGCCAACACCTCATATTGTTGCAAATGCACGTTTCTTCACACCCAAAAGCAACCTTGCAACTTTTTATTTCCAGCAGCATATTCCTCTGACTAAAAGTGCCAGAACATTCATTCTCACCACTGCCACGAGAATGTTTTACATTGCCAACTTCTGCTCCACTGGATATACTCTGGCTATTAGAAGATCGGTTCTTGGAACGAGTTGTTCTGGAATTGTTCTCGGGAATTGAATCTTGATCTTTCAGTAAAGAATTTGATGCATTCCGAGTCTTTCTACACTTTCTAACTTCCTTATTTTCTTTTGGCCCATTCCTAGAGGGCTTCTTTATGTCCTGCTGATTTTCTTTAGTTCCAGCAAACGCACCATTATCAGCATCTTGTACATGGTTCTTTTCAAGCAGTATGCTCCAAGCACGTGCCGCTTCCGGAAAACTAGTACAGGCTTCCCAATCAGGATGATTCAACTTGTCAAGAACTTCTTTATACAGAACTTCAGCATGAGATGAACTCTCCGAAGATGTTCTTCCAATAGAATTGTCAGTAATGCTTTGAGATAAATCAGCAAGATGCTGATCAACAGTTATCTCCAGCATCAGTCTGCATTTTAAGCAAGAAATTTCAGTGCCATAATCCTCCAAGTACTGTTTGGCACTATAAAGCTCTCTTTCTGCTGAATCCCAAAGCTGCTTCCTGCAGTACAATTTACCTAAGCAGAAACACAAATAGCAAGTTAGTATCATGTTACATAAACAAGAAGTAGCAGATAAAGAAATATTTATTACGAAAAGGAACAGAAAAAAAACAAATTTGTTTTCATACCCAAAACAGAAGAGAAAGAAGCCATAAATAGTGGAAGGTTTTGTGAACTGGAGATACTTTTTCCCCAAACAAAATAACCTTCAGCATCCGCTCCATTACCAATTAATTCATAAGCAATGCCAACCTACAAATTAAAAAAATGTTCAAAAATCCAAACTACTAGGTATTGGTAAAACATGGTCTGTCACTCTGAATTCAATTCTACTTTTATAAAAAGAAACAATAAGCCAAACCTGAAGAGTACTTTCAAGATAACATTGAAGTATAATCCAGGGACTAAGATAACAGCTTTCCATGTCCAATGAAGTAGTATCAAAGGACCAAAATTCATTAGCAACTGATCTTCGCACTTGCAGATCCTTAAGGCTGCAAGTAAACTTCTGACCAACATCCCTAGTTTCATTGGACTTTTCAAGCTGTTGCTCCACAGAAAACCGGAATTTTTCTTCAAACATTTTGCTACGTAACCGATGTGCTTCTTTAGCATAAGTTAGAGCCTGGAGAGTACAATAACTTGTCAATACACAGAAAATCTTTGTTGTTTTGGCTTTCTTGAGGAGGCATTGTCATCTTTCTTTTATACCGATTTAAGAACCAATAAAGGATGTTTCTATATGTAATTTAATACATATATATTGAGAGAAAAGAGCATGCTCAGATGCCGCTAAGAAATATTCTTCATGCACAATAATCCAATATCTTACTGGCCTCAAGATCAAGTAATTGAAAACAAATCTTTAAGTAGCATAGAACTGAAAAACAGATTTTATGCACATTACCTCTGTTATACGCCCATTTGAAATAAGTCTTTCACTCAAATCAAAAAATAGATATCCAGCCACATAAGCAGAAGTGGAAGCAGGAACCTATTAGAAGAATAACAGCAGTATAAGTTAGGACAAGTTTAACAAGAGACAAGAACTCGTGGTGGCTACTTGAGAGGACCTTACACTTGAAATGAGTTCAAAAGCAACATCTTTCACTTGATCCACTGTGATATCTAAATGAAAAGAGCTTTCACGATTGAATGAAACTTGGGAAATGTTTGCAAATAGAAATGAGAAACTGTGTTCAAAGCCAACCAACAATGATTGGGATCCTTTCAAACAACTTATCCAAAAATCAATAGACTTGGACTGTCCACCACAGTGGTCTGCTAAGCTCATCAAGAACGCCTCATTAACAGGTGAAACGCAAAGGGCATGTCTAAGCCTCCTACATTCCCACAATACAGCAACAAACTTCTCTAATGAGACATTCTTCCATTGAAACAATCTAAACATAAGCCTGTATATGTCATGGTGAAAGTCCATGCAACCCTAAAATCAAAGGACAAAAAGCAAAGTCATTTCATCAATAAGTTGAGATAATGTCAAGCACCTACAATGCGAATTCTCTTTTCCAAAAACTGCAGCAAGCAGTAAGATAAGGGAACAAACCTTCAATGATAGCAAATCAATAATGTTATACAGTAGAATTATCATATTTTCAGAAACTACATAGCACTTGTCTTCTGCAGCAAAACAATCTGGAGTAGTAATGCTCAGCCACAGCTTTAATGCCATTCCAATGTCTTCAAAGACTTGCTACTCGTAAGCAAAAAAACCAAGCAAGTACTTAATATATGAAAACTTATTCCCAATCCGGCATAAAGTGAATCTAATAAACATCTAAAAAACTGAGATTGATTTTCTTGCATGAACACCTTTGAATTTGGTTCAGCTTCCTGAGTGCAAAACGCCCGTATGCAACATGCCACAGCTAATTGATGACATGGTTGAATGTCGAAGCTACATCTGTCACCAGACATGGCCTTCTGCTTCAGCAACTAATTCATGTCAGACAGAGATCCAACTCCAGAAAGATCAAAGGACTATAAATATTTAATCACTGCCGAAATAGCTAATTATCTTACAAGTGAAGATATTGCGTCTGACAAGCATTGTATACAGTCCTTTAAACAATGCCCATAGAATCTCAATGTCCTTCCCTTAGACACTAAAGTTCTTGATCTCTCTAACCAACTCTCTGGCGTGGCATACACATCATCCAATAGGTAGCCTATAATTTGCATTTGCATTTTCTGACATAACTCTGGATGCAGAGCATTCACTTCTTCATATGCAAGAAGCTCCTAGTTTCCAAAAGAAGGTAAAATGGATGTTATTGACTCACTAATTATGGGAATTAAAACAGGAGAGCCAACCCTTCAATATTTAGAAGAAACGTTGCACCTAATTGAATATGATTCTGAGCAAGGACAGAACCTGTCTCAATAGAACAAGATAAATATCTAACCTGCTCTAAGATTATCCCAATTGTTCTCTTTGACACCTTTTTAGAAGATGACAGAGCACTGTACAATGTTGATACAGTATCAGGAACATCCACACTCTTATTACTTGCGCATTCTATCTGGGAGATAAAACACCAATAAGCTAATAGTCACAATTATTAGGAAACCAAAACACATTAGGAACCTTTAAGATGCTACCTTTACCCACTGCTTCACCAAAGACCTGGGAGCTGGCAGCCTGGTAAACAGATTTGCAGCAACAGACCAATTTTCTAGGATCTCAACAATTACCCTTTTCACCTTATGACTGTCGTCAGATTGATGGAGAACATTTAAAAGAAAAGCACTTCTTGTACACGACTCATTGACAAAATTTACAATAGCATCTTCTGACAGGTCATCGTTGGACCCATCTTTTTTTTGCAAAAACATGTCGCAATGACGTAGAACATAAGTCCGTGACGCTCTACAAGATAACTTCAATGCCTTCAGTGCCTGGAAAGATAGATGACAATTTCTTTAAACACAATGTATGTTTAATGCAAAATGATTTATAATAAGAGTTCTTTTGTTCAAGCAATGTCAAATACTGGAAAGTATACTGACCATCCGAGAACCTGAAGAATACAAATCATAAAATTTATTAACCAATGTAAAGATACCTCTACAAGTTGCTTATTCCTGTAGAGAATAACTCCAATATTGTACAGAGAGGTAAAAAGATGTTTTAACCCATAAGGTTGAATCCATTCACTGGAAATGACGTCATTAAGTAAATGCACGCTCTTCTGAAATAGATTGGAAAACAAATTGGTAAAACAAATAATATTAGTGAGTCATACAAAAGTTTGAAAGATGCATAATCTGATGCGACAACCTTTACATTAAGCTTCGTTCTGACAGAGACAATAAACAGTGCTACAGCTATACCCAGAAAGCTGTTTTCATCAAATCCATCTTTCTCCCCTTCATAAGTAGATTTGAACCTAGAGAAGAAGATATTTCAGTGTAATGATAAACATGTTTTAAAAAGGCAAAAGGATGAAGAATATATTGCACCTTTATTTTAAGCAACTCCAAATATTTCACCTTTTTTTCACAAGAAAACTTCTTTATATTGATAAAAAGATCAAATACAAGGAAAAAGAGGATAAGGTATCCTCTAAAACAAAAGTGCCAGCGAAAAGAGACTAAAAAACATTAACAAGCAGTAAAAACCACCAGCGGTGAAAACTCGACACTTGGTAACTAAAAGTTAATATGTCAAGTAAGAAATATCATCTTCAAAAGAATAAATAATCCAAATATGTATTTTTAGACCTAGGCCCTGAATATAACTTTCGCCATTGTACCCCTGTACTGTAAATGTGACTAATGATTTTGAAAGTAAAACCGATTGTTTAAAGCTGATGAAATTAAATACAAAACAGAAGATCAAGCGCTTCTGATGATTATGCATCCGAATGGTTAAAGTTACAACAGTCAAAGAAACTAGTGCACCAGAATAAAATTGACGGATTACCTCTTAAAGAAAAAGAAAACATCACAAAACTGATAGAAAGCCTCCTGGATATCGCATAGTCTACTAGACACAGCAACAGCCTCACTTTCATTGATTATTTGTTTCTTTTCAGAATTCACTAATTCCGCTAGTGGCAGGCATGTGAACTTCAACGCGGTTAAGTAAGATAGAATATAGGCCTTTCCATCTTTATGTGCACAACCCATAGAGGCCTCATTGTAAGATATACATGGTGAACATTGTTGACAAACAAAATCTTTACGATCAACCCTGGACAATATGCAGCTTTCTTTGCACCCATGATGAAAGTGACTTCGTAAAGAACAAAGTAATGAGGTTAAATTCTCCAGAACATCCTCCGCGCATAAAGTCCTTACTACACCTCCAGATGATGAAGGATCATTACATTGGAACCTTAATTTGAAACTCATACAGAGCAATCCTATCGCATAAAGCCTCAGGATCAAATGAAAATGTGTCTTAACCTGAAAAAAAAAATTAAATTAAAAATTAAAAAAAAAATAGTTGCAGGAAAAAGATATCGTGATGTAAGTCTATTATTCCTTGCATCACAGGTGTAATAATAACTATAAATACAATGGTCAAAAACATGAAGCAAGAAAGCAGACCACATCCACTAGATACCTGATCTGCTATTTTATTTAGATGGGCCCCAATGGCACTGCAACAATTTGGGCCTGTTGCTTGACATTTATTGGCACAATAAGCAACCAGTTCAACAAATTCTATTCCATTATTTTCCAGTTCAACCTGCCAAAAGACAAGCTGTTAAATTATGCAATGGTTCTGGAAAGAACAACTTTAGTTACTATACTAATGTCCAGACTTTTAGACTGACAAAATCATCTAGAAAATAAAGGCAGAACAAAAAAAAATTCTGCAGTAGTCAGAACACTTTAACAAGAAAAATAAATTCATAGAACTACAGATATCAGATGAGAAATGCACAAAAGAAGAAATAAATAGAAAATAAAATAAATTCGCATTTTCTTGCACTCAACCTACACCAAGAAAGACAAAAACAATGAAAAGGTAAATTTAATGCATTAAGTTTCTGGCAACACTTCCTGCATACAATGCAATTTTGTGGTTTCTTCTCAGAAGAATAATAATTTTAAGATAAAAAGAGACGCCAAGAGGGCAACCGAGTTCATAATATATACTGTATGCATTATGTAAGGACTTTCGATGTTAAACATAATAACACAAGTAGCACAATTCAATCACTTAAAATGATTTACAGTATTTAATATTGGTGGAAACTACTTTCACTATTTAATTAAGATAATTGTGGATTAGCTTCTAATTAATTAACTGAAGACATTTTCAAGTTTTTTAATGTTTTACCGAAAGTACGATAATTATAATAATGAAGTAGAAAGTATCTTTGTTAACATTACCTTCCCTTCATGGGTAAGAGAGTTCAACACGCATATTAGCATGTCAATGATGAAGGTGGTTCTGTTCTCTTGTAGTGAGAACAAGGAGGAACACATCCTACGGGCAAACTGAAAGTGTAAGATTAATTAGACTAACCAAACAAAGATCCTCCTTTTTAATAACCAAGACACAACTGAAATATAATTCACCTTGTAAATGTCACCTTTGTTTGATGACCTAGCATACTCCGCCATAGTTGTAAAGCAGAATGATTGTGCAAAATCCTTATCAATAAATACCGGATCCTCAACTAAGAATATAGCACACTTTCCCAGATAGGTTACAAGCACTCTATGCAACTTCTCATATGTGTTTGCGTCTAATACCCTATGACATTGAAATGCAAGACCAATAAATCCAGAAAGTACTTTATTTATTTATAAGAGACAAAATTTTGTTAGTGAAGAAACATTACAACAAAAGTCAATTTGAGGACAAGAAGTTCTTGCCAAAAAATAGAAGAACCCAAAAGAACTAAAAATAATAAAACAAACTATTGATTCAAAGCACACTTCCAACATAACGTAATCATATGTAAAGGGAATTCCTTCAACTCTTTACCTGTTGATGCCTGTAAAGATGCTAAATATATATTATTTTTATCAAGGTTTAAAATTGCGCAATCGGGTATTAAGGCGTAAGCCTCAAAATGAAACCAAAAATAAGTCAAAAAAATATGAAAAATCAAATAGCAAGTATAAATCATAACATAACATCAAAATTTTTTTCTTCAAATGTCTATCTTTCAGCCTCTTGTTGAACATTTTGTAAACCAATGTGTTCATCTTTATGGTAGCCAAGCGATTTCTTTGGACTGAAAAAAACTTCTACAAAAATGAGGCTACAGCCTCAATATTGCGTAATTGCGTGCGTTTCTGAATATGCCTCAATTCATATAGGCGTACGCAAATTAGAGGGCGATTGAGGCTTAGGCCTCATTGCTATTTTTTTTCGGCAAGTCACTGAGGGGTGCCTCAAATTGTGCAATTTTAAACAATGATTTTTATAAGAAATGAAAAGCTTCATTAATATCGAAAAACAAACAGGGGACAAGAAGTCCACTTAAAACATTAAACAAAAAACGAACAAAGCAAAGAAACCAGACCAAAAAAGCAATCACAGTCCCAAAATAAGACTTGAAGCCATTACAAAATCAAATCCCATCCCCTCAATAGATCAGAAAAGAAGAAGTCAGTAAAGTCCTTAGTTTGAAAACCCCACAAAGCCACCCAATATTTGATTCTTTCTCAAACATCTCCAATATCAATCCTCAACTTCTTCAAAGATAAGTTTGTTCCTCTCTAAACTAGTATCTTGTTCAATCTCCTCTAAAATCCTTCCATTCCTTTCCACCCAAATGACCCAAAAAGTAGCCACTAGCCAGCATCACACAATTTCATATCACGTTTGCCTTCTTACTCGAGACAAAACCCACAGGTTTTCTCTCCATTAAAGAGCCACAGTTTCTAGGGAAAACCCACTGAAAACCAGCTTTCCTAATTAACTAATTTCACAGATCTCGAGCCATATAACACTGCATTAACAAACGGACAACCATCTTATAACTGACTTTGCACAAGACACAACAGGATGGAGAAATAACAAGTGTGGATTTTTCTTCTTCATCACATCATAAGTATTGATCTTTTTATGAAAAACCAGCCAAGCAAACAATTTAATTCTGTAAGGAACACTAGATTTTCCACAATGAAGCCAGCACAATATCTTTCTAGATAAACTTAGCAATCTTATTGGATCCAAAGCCAACAGTTAGGCCTTTCCACCAACACTCACTGCTGAGAAAAGATCCATTGAACTGCTTGAAATAAACACAAACCCAGGAAACTACGTGACTACAAATAGTAACGCAACAATAATACATTGATACTTAAATGTCAGGCAAACCATCAATCTCCTAACACCATTATTATGGTTTTACATGGTATGCCGAAGAACAAATTAACTATAATCTGACATGGAAATGTGCATAAATAAATCTCGAAACTATTCCTCTACATCCTAATTTTTTAATAGCAACTATAACTTGATATTGAATACAGTTGAGCCAATCAGGAAACACCTTCTTTAATCCTAAGCAATGGTTTAAACAGATAACAGAATAAATGAATTCTTCGAATCCCACTCACCTGAACCACGGCCTCAGCTCTTCCACCAAACGAATGACCGTCCTATAATCATCACCATCCTTACTCTGACTCATCGACACGCACTTCACGAGGGTCACAGCGACCTCCACGACCAAACACCCGAACTCCTTATCGTCACCCGCCTTCTCTGCATTCGGCAACAAACAGTTCCGCTCCGATTTCACCGCTTTAGCTCCAAAATCAATCTCCCTAAACCTCTCCAAAACCCAAAAGCACCCGGCCTCGGCGTCCTTCCACCGCCCCCAGGCCTCCAAGCAGTGCACCATTCGAATCCTCTGGACGTGGACGGAGTAGGGCTTGCACAACAGCTGCGACGAAACCGAACCCAAGCAATCCAAGCAAAGCCGGTATATTTCGAAGAATTCGAATGCCAATTGCTCACCACCGCCAAGTTTCGAGGAATCGGAGAGGCGTTTGGGGAGGATTCCCAGGGCGCGATTGAGGAAGGGGAGAAATTTCTTGGCGAGCGAGCGGGCGAGGGTTTTGGGGTCGTCCTTGGGCTTGGTGGAGCGCTTGGTTTTCTTGGGATTGGTGAGATCGGAGAAAGGTTGAAGGAAATCAGAGAAGAGAGAGAGAAGGCCTCTGGAATCGGAGGACTCGAGCTTGGAAATGAGGGAGGTTTCTTCCATGGCGGTTTGTTCAGAAGCGACAGTGAATGAATATGAGAAGATTGATTGTGCTTTGTTTGCTGTGATTTAAGAGCGCGAATTTTAGCCCGCCTTTGAATTCATTTAAACGCAAAAACGCCATAATAGTATAATACTAAGAAAACTCCAAAATGATAATTAAAATAATTAAAATAAAGAAAATTAAGGTGAATGACGTATATTTATTATCTAATTTAATAGATAGTCAAAAATTTTTTAATTAATTAAATGGTTTAATGTTTATATTTTATTTAATTAATTTTTATTTTCCCCAAATACCTTTCCTCCCTCTCTCCCAACTTTCTTTTTCTCCCTCTGCCCGTTTCTCTTTTGGCCGTCATTGTGTTTTTCTTTGTGTTTGTTCGATTTCAGTTCATTCTTTGAATTGCAATTAAAATTTAAATATTTATTTTTGTTTTCCATTTGTATTTTTTTTTTTGTAAATTTTGATTTTAACTTAGGTTTTATACAAGATTATTGGCTTATCCTTTTGCTTTTGCTTGTTTTATTTTCTCTTCACTTTAGTTTCTATGATTTTTTGGGTTCTTGTTCATCAATTTTAGAAAAAAAATGTGTTTCGATTTTTTTTTTTTTTCATTGTTATGTGTTTTCTCGTGTTTTGATATGTTTATAATCAATCATTGATTAACTGAGGATTAATCAATGATTGACCATTAGTTAATCAGTGATTAACTATCATTTTAGACTTCTCTAAAATTCATATCCTTTTATACTCGTTTAGTCACTGATTATGCTAAAATCAATCATTGATTAACTATTAGTTAATCAGTGATTAACTAGAGTCAATCAATGACTAACAATTAATTAATCAATAAGTAACTAATGGTCAATTAGTGGTTTGTTTGTCCTCAATCAGTGATTGACTACAAAAATTTATGAGTTGTATTATCATATTCAGTGATTTATCGATAGTCAATCAATGATTGACCAACAGTCAATCAGTAACTGATCGATAGTCAATCAGTGACTGACCGTACTCAATCAGTGATTTATTAATAGTCAATAAGTGATTAACCAATAGTCGGTCAATAATTAACTATAAAATATGGTCAATCAGTTTATAAAATTGATTAACTATTTTTAGAAAAAAAGACTTTTAACTAATTTTTAAAAACTTAGACTTTTTAACCAATTTTTAAAAACTTTAGTTATTTATTAAAAAACTTATTAAAAAATGTTATCTAACTATAAACCCCTTAAAATAAATTGTGCAGAAAAAAGTTGGTGGCACAGAAAAATTAAATAAAATAATTAATTTTTTTTTTATTTTTTATTTTGGTGTCACAGAGAGATATTAATTAAAAAAGAAAAGAAAAATTATACGTTGAAGGAAGCCTACTTGTCACATGGATGGGGTAAAAATTTCCAATTGTTTAGGGGGTGTTTGGTGTATAAATTGAGTTTGAGTTGAGTTGAGATTTTTAAGTTTGAATAGTAATTTTTGTTGACTTTTTCAGAAAAGACAAAAAACTTTTTTAGAAAAGACAAAAAACATGATAAAAAAATACAGTTTAGTTTAAGATGAGTGTGAGAACCAAACGGGCCCTTAATTTCATTTAAACATCACGAGTAAACGAAATTCATTGTACACTCAGGCTATGTTTGGTTCACCATTCCAAACCTCAAATTTTCATCTCAGTTTTTATCTTTTTCTGAAAAAGTTTTTTGTCTTTTCTGAAAAAGTTTTTTGTCTTTTCTGAAAAGTCAACAAAAATTATTATTTAAACTTAAAATTTTCAACCCAAACTAACGAACCAAACGAACCCTCAGGCATCTGACCGTAAGGCTTTTTTTATTATTATTTATTTAGGGAGTTAGAAGTCAATTATTAGGGGGAGAAAAATCAAAACTTGACATCCAAATCCCATTGGCCGGCAAAGGAAATGAGAGTCGCCATAGCTCACTGGTGTTTGGGCAGAGGAAAGGTTGGGTTCTCACGTCATTGCCCCTATCACCTATGTCGTCACCCAGATTTCAATCTCAGATCCACGACAAATTCGAGTTGGAAATCTAAATCTCTATCGGCATGTTAGCTTTGTCCTTTGTAGAAAGGAATGAGAATAAAAGGCTCCCACCAGTCTGTCACACCGTTGCGAACCCCCTCCGCCGAGCGACCCGTCAAGCTCCCTCCATCATGCAAGCCGTAAACCCCCTATTGCCACGCAAGTTGTCGATCCCCCACCTTGCTCTTCAGAGTTCTTAGTCCATTTTTTTTTTAAAGGGTAAAGTACTTATTAAATTTTTAAGTTTATGTAACTTTGACCTCTATTTTTTTTTTTTCTTTCAGTAGCTTAAATGACCCTAAACGATTAAACTATTTCTATATTAGTCTTTGTTAATTTTTTGGACGGAATTTATCATCAATTTGATTAAAAAGTGATGCTAACTAACAAAATATGTCTAAAAAATCAAGGAAAATTACTACTATACCCACTTTTTAATGGTCACTCTAACCACACAATATATATATATATATATATATATATATATATATATTATGAGCATAAGTACTAATCGTAATCACTCTTTGAATGAATCTCACATGCACAAGCCTTACAACTATAATGTGGGATACACTAATGACAAAAATATTTGGTATTATCCGCCTCCACAGTTTTCATATGATGCTAAAAGCTCATGCAATTGGGTTTAACTCACAATTTGCTATACATGGACAGGCAGTGAGTAGAGATTTAGAGACATATACATGACACGTTCAAAATTATTTAAGAAACTACACGAATTCCATGTCTTGGTATGAGTATTGTTTATACGAAGAAGGCATTACAAATACCTTTGAACCCCTAAAAGCTCATTTTAGTATTGAGATTTTTTCATATGTATGGAACTTTGTATACAAGGTACTTATATTAACCTGGTTCTCAATTATTTTACTTAATTTGTCAACTTATGCATATCTTTATTATACTGCAATCACTTTTTACCATGCATGGTTATTATAAACTTGGTATTTTGATAGAGAGATTCAATTGATTTATGCATTATTAATTATTTCTAGAGTTTTTCAAAGTTTCAGTTAGAAATTTAATGTTTTAGGATAAATTTCTGTACTTTACATCATTTCATTGATATCGATATTTTCGTCGATATTTCTATAAGATCTATGTGATGCTATTTCCTCGCAACGATATTTTCATCCTTAGTCAAGAATTATTCAAGATTAACACATCGTTTGAAGAGGATTAATTTTCTTGAAGCCATGCGTTGGAGTAGCAATGGGATACACTCTTCAAAGGTATTATCCATGGTTGCATGAAAAATGGACCTTCTGTATGCGATCACATGTTTACAATCATGATTTTCTTAAATAGAATTGAACCACAAAGCTACAATCGATTAAGGTCAACAAGCTTCTTACAGAGAGATAAGGCTTCTTGAAATTGAGATGCGGAGATTCTATATACATGAGAATTTTTAGTTAAAATAAATATGAAGTGAATTAATTAGAAATAAGAATAGATTGTGGAATTGATAGATATTAATCACGATAAACGAAAATAAGAAAATAAAGTACAATAAAATAAAATATAAAATCAAGAATTTATACAAGTTCACTTTAGCTGAGCTACTACTCTGTATCTGGAGTTTTTCATTATCTCTTGATTTATGGAATTACAATAGCGTTAGTATATAGTTTCAGTAGTAATTTTGACAAAACGACAGCAATGAATGTGGTATCATTTGTAGATGTCAAATAGGACCTTACTTACCCAAGCGATCCCTACTCTCATTTGGTACTGGGGAGGTATTGATGTAGTGGCAAAGTGCAATAATGGGTGGGCTACTTTGTACGGATGTCTCTTGAATATTTTGAGTTTCACAACTTTTAGTCCTTACATTTTTTTCTTAACAATCAACCATAAACTAGTAATTATTGATAATTCAATCCTTTTTTTTTTCCCTCAAATTCGTTAAAATTTTAACAGTTTTTGCACGTGACTTGCATATTATAGCCCAAGAAGGACGTTAGTGCTCATTTTTGCTTAGTTTCAATACAAATTCTTTTTAAAAAATTTAGGTTCAAGTTTTATCTATAATTAAATTGGGTTCAAGTTTTCAAAGAAATTTGTATTGAAATTAAGAAAAAATAATCAGCAATGCCCTTTTCGGGCTAGCAAGTTATATGCAAAAAAATTGTCCAAATTTTAGTAAATTTGAGCAAAAATGACTGAATTGTCAAAAATTACAAATTTAGGGGTTGATTAGCAAGAAAAAAAATTTAGTGATCTGATTGCCAAATTCAAAAAGTTGGGGGGTATCTGTATAAAAAAGCCTAGTGGATGGTTATCATCAACTCAGGTGCCTATGCTAACTAATAATAAGAATGGTGGAAACATGTTTTGGACTAATCGGAGGAGTCTTGAAAGATCTGGAGTGCATGTACATTTAAAAACTAATAATAATGAGTTGGGAAGGATAAATTTGATATTTTAACAAATTTTAATTGCTTTACAGGATATTTTACGACTGATTTTACAAATACAATGGTGTTTCGAGTATCTCATAATAAGAGCATCTCGAATATAATGTTTAAGAGTTTTACCCATGGTAAATTTTGGTATTTAGATAAAAAAAAGTGTTGTCTAATAGAATGTTAAATTTTATGATAAATTTGATACAAGATACAATCAATGTCAAATTTTAATTCTTATTAATTGTTGACTTGATTTTTGACACGTAATAATTCCCATATCTTCATTTTTGATTTGTTTAAATACTAAACATTCATTTCACAATTTCCAAATCACAATTATAGCGAAAAAAAAGTAGAAACAACATTACACGTTAAAGCACAAAATAAAATAATGTTATTTTTAACATTCTTTATAATATAAAATAATATTAATATAGACAAATAAATTGGAGACGGTAGGAGCAAAAGTAATATTTACTAAAGGGTGGTTTGGGTATTTTTTGTGAACGAATATAAATTGAGGGTATTACTGTAATTGTAGTGAAAATAAACAAACAAACAATTAATTAATTAACCAAAAAATAAATAAATAAATAAATTGGAGTACAAAATTCTAATCCTTTCTTGAGAAAAGCCCTTTTCCAACGGGAGTTAGGGTTTTAGGACTTGGCAGCTCTGAGCCGCTCTTCTCCGAGACAACAAACATGCCTAAGTCTAAGCGCGACAGACCCGGTTCGTTTCTTCTTCTTGTTCTTTATTTAGGATTGTAAATCTCCTTTCTTGCAGACAACCTGGGAAAAAGCAGAGAAACTAGTACTATGTGTTATATGAGTAAAAAGGACTAAAAACTCGAACCCAACTGAGTTTTTGCAATGAATTTTTCTTGATTGGGTGACTATTTGTGCAACACGCAATTTATCTCTGGTTTATGGACTTGGGAAATTTTTTATTTATTATTATTATTACCTTTTTTTTTTTTTTTTTGGAGAAAGGAAAAATATTGTAGTTGAAAAATGTTATTTTGCACATAAATTCTCGAGAGGTTGTATATGGGAAAGAATCTAACTTGGAACGCCCGCGATATCATTCGGTTTCGAACTTGAGAGCATGGTGTGAAGTTTTCAGTTTTCACCCACTTTTTGTGTAATTAGGGACTCTTTTCCATTCACAATTTATGACTTTTAATTGACCCAAATTGTTTTTCTGGATCTGAAGAATGCAAAATGAAGAGTATAAGGTCTTTGCTCGATAAATGGACGTGAAATTTTGTATTTTGGATGATTAGGCTTGTAAACTTTTTGTGTCCCTTGGAGAATAGGATGTTTTGGGGCATGTAGTTACGAGTTTATACTTCATGCGACGTGAGATCGTAAATGATTTGTTGGTGTGCGTTGCAGTTACCTTATCGAAAACAAAGAAAAAAGGGAGGGAACATAAAGAAGCTATTGTAAATGCCATAAGGCAAGCGGTGGAGGATTACAGTTCGATATATGTATTCTCTTTCGAGAACATGAGAAACCTTAAATTCAAGGAGTTTAGAGAGCAGCTCAAAGCTACAAGCAGGTAATTTCATACCCCTGAATATTTGTTTGTGTTAGAGCGAAAAACAGAGAAAAAATGGGTTTTTTGTTTCTCTTTAGTATGTCACAATGAAAGGAAGAAAATTAGGGATACTGACCTGTTGAAGTTCTAAGTTGAATTCTGTTTACAACTTGAAAATAGAAACTAATTCGACTGAGCTTGGTAATAATGGTGTTCAGTTGGGAAAAAATCTTTAAATTTCGACCGGTTTTTAATTATTTTTACCTGTATTTGAGTCCCAAAGATCGAAAGTTGAAGGGTTGTATTTATGAAGCCTTGTACTAATAGTTATCTTTTGATAAGTATTGCAAGAGTTTAGTGTCTTTAGAGTTCCGTCAGATATCCATTTGAAAATCCATGGTTCACTTGGACATCATTTTTAGTGTTGGAAACATATGTTCGGGGGTTTGACCGTCTTGATTTCTAATTCCCTGTCAATAAAGCTTACCTCTAAGTGAAATTAATATATTAGACTGAGTTATTTTGGTAATTTTGCCAGATTTTTCCTTGGGTCAAACAAAGTCATGCAGGTTTCTCTTGGTCGATCTGCTGCTGATGAGATCAAACCTGGTCTTTACAAAATATCTAAGGTAAACATTTCTTACGAAGCCTGTAATTTTCTACTTGAAGTTAGTGGCACTAAACATTTTGGCCTATACTTGTCTGTTTACCCTTTTAGCTTCTGCGTGGAGATTCTGGACTTTTCTTTACCAATATGTCAAAAGAAGAGGTTGAAAGGTAAACAATATATTTTCTTTATATTGTCCTCAAATTGTTTTTCCTCCCTTGCTGCCAAGAACATTACCGCAGAAGGGAAGGGGAAGTTTTGCAATTGTTTAGATTGGATCAGTGATTTATAATATGTAGCTTGTAGCTGCTCTCTTTCTGGCCTAAGAAGGCCTATTAGATTGAAAATTTCTGATACGCTGAGGTTGGCATTGGGGCTTTTTGTATGCATGTTTCATTACTATTACCCGTTAAATACATAGGCTCTTGTAGCCCATTTTCGGTTGTTATATTTGCATAGAGATTGGTAGCATAAAGTTTTAGAAAACTTTTAAATAAAGATTCCTATTCATCTTCTTCCCATCCCAAATCACGATGGGATCATAATTTTACATATATGTATTGAAATTGCTCATAACTTTTAACCACCTAGAAGTATGAAAGACAAAAAAAATTCTCCTGGCTTTATAATGTAGTTTGTTTTATTCATCTAAGATTGTTTGCTTTGACATATTTTCTCAGGTTATTTAATCAATATGAAGACTATGATTTTGCGAGAACAGGAAGTGTCGCAACAGAAACGGTATCACATCTTTCTTTCTAATTACAAATGAATTAAAGATACTTGAACTCCGAAAATGGTGTAAAATATTCTGTTCAAGTTCTTACACTTGAAAAGTTTAGCTTGTCTTGAGCTAATTTGCTTCAACATCTGCAATTCTCACTTTCTATTACGGTTTCACCAGTCATTTACTGGATTCTGCCTTCATCTACCAAACTTGTTTTCGAATTGTTTAGGTGGAGCTTAAAGAAGGCCCTTTGGAACAATTCACCCATGAGATGGAGCCCTTTTTACGCAAACAAGGGATGCCTGTTCGTTTGAATAAGGGTTGGTATTTTCTTTCGTCTGTTCATCAGTCCGTCGTTTTCAAGAGATGGTTATGAGTTTTAGTCCATTTCATCTCTTGCTGTACAGGAACTGTGGAGCTTGTCTCCGACTTTGTTGTTTGTGAAGAGGGGAAGCCTTTGTCACCCGAGGCTTCTCGCATAGTGGTATATCTCTATGTCTATGTTTTCATGCTCGACTTAAATTAATTGTTTTAAAGAAGATTTCGATTAGAGTGTTATTTGACTGTCTTTGCAGCGATTATTGGGGATCAAAATGGCTACTTTTCGGATGCACTTGATCTGCAGATGGAGTCTTGACGAATTTGAACTCTATATTCAAGGATTAGAAGATTCCGATGTTGAGTCGTCCTAAACACCGATTTTGGTAGTTCTACTTATGTTTTTGAGTGCGGAGTTTGCTTTAGTTGGAATATTAAATTATTGATGAGAATTTTGTTCAATTTTTTTTTTTCTATGGAATGATGTATGTATTCTATTCTGTATCAATAGAGTTGGACTTGATGGCTAAGTCATACATCTGGGTCATGGCATGCTTAAATTTCTCAATTTGTTAGTAGTTTGAACTTAACGCCATTTATTTAACTTTGTTTTCTGTTAAATATCTTGTTACTAGTCGTGAAAAATTTTTGGTTTACGAAAAATGATAACTGTCAAAGGAGATAAAAATGCCAAAATATTTAAGCCAACTTTTTGATAGAGTAAGGAGATTGGACGAGAAAGAAGAGTCAGTTCTTCGTGTTACCAAAAAAAAAAAAAAATATATATATATATATATATAAAATAATGAGAGAGGTTGTGGTAGAGTCTCTCTTAGAGTAACTACTGGTAGAGTTTTTTTTTTGAACCGTTAGATTTAATCGAACAGTTGATATATTATTGGTGTATCATACTTATCATATACCTTACCTCATATAAATTTTCCAACCCTTATCTTCTCCGTCACGGGCGACCCCTCGACGCCGACGACCACACCCCCAACCCCCCCACCCCAGGCCCGGCTGGCCCCCCACCCCATCACCGGCAGCCCCCTCCCACCCCCGGCCCCCTCTCTCTCTCTTCTCCTCTCTCCCTACCCCTAGCCCCCCCACCCCCAGCGCCCCCCCCACCCTAGGCCCCCCTACAGGCCCACCGGTGCCCCCCCCCCCCCCCCGGCCCACCCCGGCGCCCCCCCGACGGGAACCCCCCTCTCTCTTTCTTCTCGGCGCGCAGCCCCCCTCCACCCCCGGACCCCCCCTCCCCCACACCCCCAATGCAATCGACTCCCCCTGGCGAGAGAAGAGAGAGGGGGGGAGGGGGTGGGGCAGTCCCCGTCGGGGGTGGGGTGGGGTGGGTGGGGGGGGGGGGGGGGCGCAGGGGGGCCGGGGGTGGGAGGGGGTTGCCGGGGATGGGGTGGGGGGCCGGTCGGGCCGGGGGTGTGCTCGCGGGCATCGGGGGGTTGCCGACGACGGGGCACAAGTCGCCGGCGACGGCGGGAAGGTCGCTGGCGACGGAGAAGATAAGGGTGGGAAAGTTTATATGAGGTAAGGTGTATGGTAAGTATGGTACATGTTGAAATATAAAACTATTGTTGGCACACCTCCTAATAGCTTAAGCTTTTGGGAGAATTGGTAAACTAACATGGTATCAGAGCAGGAGATCCTGAGTTCGAACCCCTGTAATTGCACTATTTAATCCCCTTTATTATTATTGCGTGTTGGGCATTTAATATGTTTCGGGCTTCTTATAATTTTTGTTGGACTTTCAAATTAATATTTATCCGCACATTTGTCAATTGTCTGGCCTGCACGTGAGGGGAAGTGTTGAAATATAAAACTATTGTTGGCCCACCTCCTAACAGCTTATGGAAGAATTGGTAAACTAACAGTACACCAACAATATGTCAACCGTTTGATTAAATCTATCGGTTCAAAAAAGAACTCTACCAGCAGTTAATCTGGGAGAGGCTCTATCACAATCTTTCCCTATAATAATAATAATAATAATAATTGCAGATGTAACTTGTTTATTTGGCGTGGGCTTGTGTGTATTTTTCAAGGATAATAGATAAGGAGTAAATGAAACATGGTACATGAAGCAAGGTTAAAGTAAAAGAAAAAAGTTCGAGAAAATTATCTAAAGTAACTTTTTTTTATTTTTTATTTTTAATTTTCATCCAGTGATCAACATGATACATATTTTTTCTTCTTAATTAATATGACACAAATTTTAGTGTTAATTTATGTCGTAATGATCTAGTGTTAATTTTTTGTATCACGTTAATATAATAATATTTAAATTTGTCTCGTTCTGGTATTTTCATCCCCCAAAGTTTCTATCGTGCCTGTATTTTCCCCTAATGCCCCACTTTTTTTTTTAAATATAAAGATATATGGAGGAGATAATTGGCGGACCAATATTCAATATATAAATAAATATATATATATATATATTTTTCGCACGTGTTTGAAATTTGTTAAGTAAATATTAAATTGGTGATTTTTTTTTCAAATGTTTGATTTCTTTTACTTTATTTTATTCTATTTAAAATAATATTTTTCTTGCTTTATTACTTACTAGTTGTGTAGCACGTATTTTGTGCATGTAGAATATAAAAAAAACCACATGATGTTGATTGGACCGCCACGTAGGCAGTCACATGGTGATAACTTGAGGGATGACGAAAAAGCACATCATGCTTTCAAATATAAATTTTATGGATATTGAGAAATGTTCACCACATAAGGTACGAGTATCAAGTTGGGGTACGAGTATGAGAGGGTTAATTAGGGTATGATGTCAAAAATGTTTGTAAAAGGAGAGTTCTTTTGAATCTTAAATAAGGTAATAGTAATTAGACAAAAGTATCTTTATATTTTAGAGGTGTAAATATAACCATTCTTAAACTAATTCTAATCTTTTCTTGACCTATATATTAATTTGGACTCGCATTTACTCTTTAAGCCAACAAAATTACAGTGTCTGCTGTCTTAACTTACTAAAAGCTATATATATGAGATATATGTCGATTAAATACGAATTATTGTCAAAAGTGTATTTTTTTTTCCCCGATACTTGAACAGGATTTATTTTTTTAAAAATTAAGAGTTGATTATATATAATTATATATATTTGATGTATATGTTACTTTCAAGTGCTTTTAGAACCGAGGAAATCATGAGGCTACCATGAAAGCCATTTACGTGACAATAATTTTGGTAGCAATTGGAAAACACAAAAAATTTGTATAATAATCACCCAACAAAAACTATGATTATTAGTTTCATTATCAAAGAAAGATGTGTTAACGACTAAAGGGAATTACAAAGGCTAGCATACAAGCAACATTAAGAAACTTTAACCATAAGGGGGGCAAAAAAAAAAAAAAAAAAAAAACGGATCCCATCCGTTTGGTTGTTCATTTTTGAGTAGTTTTATGATTTTTTTTTAAAACAAAAAAGTGATTATTTTTTAAACAAAGAAAAAAAAAGTGATTCCATGGTGTCATACACCAAGATTCCATGAGTTTCCTTGATAGCTAAGGGAATTTTTAGGTTTTTTTTCCCCCACTATATATGTTTAATTAAATTAATAAATCCTCACGTTTAGTATGTTCTTGGAGAAAGCGTAAAAATTAAGATGGTAATTTGCATACAGAATTCCTCAGTGAGAGTGCCATGTAGAGGAAGCATTATTGACTTCAGATTGCCAAATAGACCCACTATAGTTATCAAATAGTATGTTTGACATAAGTGAAAAAAAATAAAATAAAATAAAATTCTAAATGTGCCGTGAAATAATACTAGTCAAGCTTGGATCTGGTAATGAATACAATGAATAACAAATTCATTCATGTGTTGATTCCAAAATCTAAATTTATTAAATTTTATTCTAACTGGATCACATGACATAAAAAAGAAAATAAATACTATCAAATAGTCCGATTGAATAATAAGACACTTGCTCTTTTAACTAGAGAACTTAGGTTCAAATCATCACCCCCGTGACGATCGGAATATTTGGATAATCCACTTTGAAATGGATTTATATATTACGTGGAGGATTCTCCTCCCCAAGAGTTATCTGGATACGCTATCTTCTATCCCTATATAATTAATACTCAACACCACAATTATTACAACTAATTAAAAGGAGTCCCATATGTGAGTCTGTGATTCCCATGCACCAGATAGTTGCAATCTGAGTCGTCAAATGATCACTAAAATTCCGAAAATATTCATCAATCTCTAGTCAATCTTACTGTAAAAGCGCGGCATGCCAGAAAACAGTTTAACTGGTGCTGCGGAGCAGCGAAAATGAGTCTTATATTTGAACCCACATTGTCAATCTGCAAAATGTAATGCATTTAAAAATAGGACAACATATAAATACACGAACCTCCGTTTTCACAAGGAAGCATTTTTGTTTCTCACAAACAAAACACATCCTAAAAAGAAAAAATAAAGAGAGAGAGAAAAAAGAAAAAAAAAAAACCTACATGGTTTCTGAATGTTTACACAACCTAATTCAAGATGCAGTTAGTTCAGCTTTTCTATCTTCCAAAAGCTTTAGTTCCTGATGCCAACCGTCAAGCTTTGAAAATTTCTCCAACTGTTCTGGTTTCATATCCTGTCCTGGAGTTTTCTGTTTTTGAGCTTCAGTAAGTCGAATCTGCAGTAGAAACCGACGGTCAAAATAAACAGAACAGAAATTACTGCTCAAAAACTGTTGCCGTTATTTTGAAATTAATGTTCAAAGTTAGTCTCTTCTTCAGTCATCTTGAACGTCCCAAACTACCACGAGTTTAGAGATACTGTTTAAAATCTTCTTTTGGAAATAACCAACATAATTCATCAAGAACTGCTTCGTGAAATGATGTTTTGGATAACTATCTGGCACAGAAAAAAGAAGGATAAACTCATCAAGTTCTTTAAACACTTGACTAATTGAATTGAATTAGGATTCGTTCTTTACTTTTTTTTGCTGCTTTTCTTGCTTCCAAGCAACTACTCCTAGGAGATAATATATCTAAGATTTGGTGGCCAACTAATTTATTTTGGAGTGAGGGCATTCATTAACCCCTAAATATTATAGCTAACTTTAAACCAAGTGATAACTTAATAATTCCGTCCAAAAAAATAGCACACTTCAAGGTTGGGAGGTGAATCTAGAGACATATCATAGTTCATGGGCCACAAGAGGTACGTTTTAAAGTTCAGGGGGCATGTTGACACTAGCAACAAAGTTTAGGGGGAATTTGTATAGTTTTTCCAATAAAGAAAAAAGGGACAGGATGCATATTTCCTGAATGCCAACAAGTACAATATCAAAAAACTCATCATCGATATACATAGGCATAGTTATATGCATGATTTAATTACCTTCTTTTTAAGAGCTCGAATCCTTTTATCAATATCTTGAATCGGATCCCCTGAATTTGAATCCTCCATCGAGTCAGGAGGAATAACTGGTGCCGGATTTGCAGAAACAGCTAGCTCGTTGATTTGAGATGTCAATGAATTGACAGATTCTGATTCACAACCAATATTCTCAAGAGGTACCAATTCCTCGATTTTACTATCCCCTCCTTCCGTTTCTTCCAAGCTCTTCCCTTTTTCAAGAGCAGCCTGCAGACAATGAACAATCAAACTACAATCAAGAGCTGGAAATAAAATAGAAACTTTAAGAAATTTCTACGATATTTATCATTATTTAATTTCCTTTTTGGACAAAATATTACTTGTATGAATTAAGTAGAAAAGTCGGACATGATTAAGTTCATGACATTTTGACATCCTCTTCAAAAAATTCAACATAAAGAAGCAGCTACTGCCTAACCGAGCATTCAAATAATTAAGTTGCATCCTGCCATTTGCGTTAGAGAAATACTCTAAGATGCTTTCAAATGACTGATGATTGATTGCAAGATTAAACTCTAGGAGAACGGAAACAAAGGGATCAGCTCCTTTCTTTTTTCTTTTCCAAAAAAACAGAAATTTTATTAAAGAAAAGAGTTTATTATAAAATAAAAAATAAACAAACAGAAGTTCAATATAAACAAACTGAATAATGAAGTACAAAGTGAGGTCAGGACGTAAACCAAAAAAAAAAAAAAAGTAGACGACAATCACAAAAGATGTACAAACTACATGAACAATTGCCAATGCCTAACCAAATCAGAAAATTGCTCTTCACACAACCTAAGTGCAGACCAGAATTTCACTTTATCCCATACTTCATTGACAGAACCTTCTAGATCTTCAAAGATACTCTTATTCCCGTCTAACGAAATTGTGCACACAAACCCAACATAACAGTTCCAAATCTTCTTTCCCTTTCTGTCGAAATCAGAGGGGTAAGGGGATAGAGACAAATCAGCACATTTTAAAGGCACAACCAAAATCAGCCAAAACTCCTGCACAATCCTCATTCATAATCCTCTGGAAAAGAGCAGTGCAAAAATCACGATCAATAGTTTCTGCAGTGCCCTTGCATAGGAAGCACCATCCGGGAGACAGACAAAAAGGGTCATCCACGCTGCATAAAATCATGAGAATTTAATTTGCCAAGAACAATAAGCACCTTCACTTTAGAAGAGTCATGGGCCTTCCCAATAAAAGAAAAGGAACGAAAGGAGTGAAAATATGAGAATCAATGATACGGGAAAATAGGATTTGCAGGAAAACAAACCCGAGGACTCCAAAGTCCCACACCCCCTATCTTGACTCCCACTCACCACCCTCATCCTCTACAAACACTCAAACAAAGCCAACAACTGAGAAAGCTCTCAATCACTAGGGTCCCTCCTAAAGACAAGAGAAAGGAGAAATTACTACAAAGGTGGGGTGCGATGCTTATGATCTGTCTAAGCCACACACACACAAAAAAAAAAAAAAACAAACAAACAAACAAACAAACCAAAGACAAACAAAACTAAATTCTTCAACTTCAAATAACCGTAGTTGCTTTTGACAACCAGCTACAATTGCTTCATTCCAACAGAAACCTTCATAGCCATTTCATGACAAAGCTAAATGCTTCAACTTCAAAATAACCAATTCCACACCGCCAGATGATCTTTGGAGCCCTCATCCTTCCCTTAGAATATAAAATTAAAACAAAAAAGTCCCACAAGTTTTTCCACCTTTGTAAAATAATCTCTCCAGGAATTTTGTACGAGGACCGCTTGAAAGAACCAATTAAATCAGCACGAGCCACCTTACTGTAGATAACGTGCTCTTTTCCAACCATCAAGTCTCTTTGACACCTTTTTGCACACAGGTGTGAAGGCAAGAAATAAGGCTTACCACGCAAAGAAGTTCCAATTTCCAAGATACGTCAAGGGGTCAAAGTAGAGTACCTACCACATAACTTACACATTGATGCTAGCTGCATTGCCTTAAAGTTTTCCATATATATATATATATATTAACTTGGGGGTGGGGATTCGAACTCTATACTTTTAAGTAGAATCAGGTGTGGTATTATCGCTATGCTATGCCTACAAACACTAATGTTTTCCTTATAATTCCGACCAAAATACTTTAAAACCACGTCAATTTTCGGGCCCGAAACAAAGTTCAAACATCCAACACCTGACAAAATTCTCAAATTTTCTTCATCTCATTTGACCAAAAAGAATGATCATCTACAACTATAAATGAAACACTACACTTTATAGACTTCTCTCTACCCCTCTAAAAAGTCTTTCAACGGTATCACATTCCTTGGCTTTATTTTATCATTATTATTTTTTTCCCCTTGTATTGATATATAAATTAATTACAAGGGAATGAGGATAAGGTATCCTCATAAATTAGGACAGAAACAGAACCAAAGCAACAAGACTAAAACAAAAACTAGACAATGATAATAACCACCACAAAAGCAAACTACGGCAGATCGTAACTATCCCATTCTAGTTAATTTCCTATCACATCCTTCCAGTTTAGCACAATCAGAGAAAAAGGAATATTCTTGAAAGCTTTATCCATCGATGCCCATAACGAAGCTGAAAGTTTTGCCTTTTCAAATATATCGTCCACCCCCATTTCTTTTTCCTCGAAATATATTTTTCCTTTTCAAACATTCCTTGGCGTTATCAAATTTCTTTACTACAACACCAACGAGTGACAGCCAAAGAAAATTAAAATGAAACAAAGGGGGATCCCCTTGGTAATGAGTCCCCTAGAAGCACCAAATTAAACCCAGGCCCTTCGGGTTTAAACTTTAATCACATCTTATAACTTCTATCTTTGGGAAAAGTTAAGGATCTGAGGGGGAAAAAGATTAAAAAAAAAAAAATTCTTAAGAGAGATCATAAAATAAGCCCAACTGTGGCATTTAACCTTACTCAAACTTTCAATATGGTTTACATAGGGATAAAAGAACTCAAAGAACATAAATTTAGCCGCTGAAAAGTTCCAGGAATCTGTTGCTTTGATGACTATGAGTTAGGTTGGGGTTGCTGTGCTTTTGTCATAGTTCATACTTTTACTTCTAGCAAAAGGAGAAGTAGAAGCTAAAAGCAAAAATTAGAAATTCTAACTTCTCCAAATAACTATTAAAATGCATTGGTGTTTGTGCAAATGACTTTTGAGTGCTTTTATCAAACACAAAATTTGCATCGTTGTTTGTGTAATGGACTTTCGGAAACTCCAAAAGCATTACCAAACCAATCCTATGTCTCTTCAATTGGCAAATCAAAGCGCCGAAGAGCCACCAATTTAGTAACATTTTTGAGGCACACAGACATTTTAAAAAAGCCAAAAGGAGCTCCACTACTAAGTCCAATACTCAAGAAAACTGCAGATTGCTGGTTTTCAGAAGCCAAGATATGATGTTGCAGATAGTCTAGTCTAAGGTCAACTACAAACAAATTATTGGTTTCTAGCTGTCAAGATATAATGCAACATATGATCCAAGGTCAACTATTTAGCAAAAAAAAAAAAAAAAGATCCAAGGTCAACTAAATGTAGTCACATTTTTGTAGAAGATAATGGGGTGAGAAATAGTTTCCATGATGCAATAGAGGAGATGGAAGGAATACTCATGCTGCCTGAAATCAACTTTTTTTGCAGTGTCTAATTGATTAATTCATAGATATCCTCAACTTAGAGTTCACGACAATTGTCTAAAAAATTTTGTTAAGAATCTTAAGATCAACCACGAAAGCTCATACTTTGAGACTCTAGCAAATAGAACCCTGAGTAAATTAATTCTCTCGGACCTCTGTATTTGGCAGAGTTAAAATAAAAAAACGTTCAAGAGCAGTATGGCTTGTCATCCAACATTGTTGTATTAATGTAAAACATAGTGTACTTTCATCTAATAAAAAAATGTAAAAACCAAGGCCTCCCTAGACTTACATGAGTCAAATATAGGGCAAAGAGAGACCATTTTAGCTTGGCATCTGTTAAGTCAATCAACTTATACAAATCACTAGATAACAATTATCATTTTGATCACAAATAATCCTCATCTTAGAAACTCCATCATTCCATGCTACTTCTCATTGCAAACTAAGATAGCTTCATCCCTCTATCACAGCAACATATACTTGTTAAGAAAACTATGGTTTGTGTGGTTGCAGGCATAGACCAACGATAATTCCACGCCTAACTTCATTATATCCATCTCAAAAAAAAAAAAAAGAAAAAAGGGTTTGGTTTTCATCAATTCTACAGGATGTTTTATTTTATCTTCTAACCTTTCCTTCCCACCTCCCCTCTCTTCCCCTCTTCCTTCTTCTTATAATAAAAAAAGTTTCTAAATGATCATCAGTTCTTGCAAATGGTAGAAATGAGGAGTCCCATACATTTTGTTCGTTTGACATTACCTATCATGACTCAAAGGGGGATATTCACTTTTCTACTGAAAATTAAAATAAAAAATAATATTATATATTTGAAGACTTCGAGCATATGAGTTCTTTACCAAAGTTTATTTTCTCTGCTTTTTTCTTTATTTTTTCTCAAACTAATCGTAGTTCTCTCCAGCCATCAACATTGTTATAAATGCATAACTCCAATGTGCAGACAACACAACAGATCTAAATAAACTACAATATATAAAGAAATAAACAGCCACTAAGCAAAGAAATGTGTTCAAAGAAACCAAAAGGAAAAAAGAAAGTGCAAACAGGTGTGCAAGCGATACCTGTAGCCGCTTCTCCTTCTTCCTTTCATTTCTTTTCACAGACTTGGTCTTTGGTTTAGTCTCCGAGGCCTGTTCATACCCCGGAGGCACTTGTGAAGCCATCTCTTTTTTCAACTGCATCATAAAATATATATGTATATATATATATATATATATATCAATGTAAATCCATTTTCTTGATAAAAAGCACAATCTTTCTTAGACTTGAATAATGCAGGGGAAAATCAAAAAGCAAAAAGCGAATAACACTTTCAAACATCAGACTCTAAATGGACCAAAAAAAAAAAACCCAACTTCATTGAGTTACAAAGAGAAAAACAAAATCCATCTAATTAGATTATCTTCGCTTTTCCAAGAATAAAATACTTTCTTTGTCGCAACCAAGTAAAAAATAGTTAAACTATCATAAAAAGCCTCATGATTTTATTTGTATTCCAGTTGTTACGCCTTTTGGCCTAATTTTCTTCTACTTTTTCAGTAATTAGTATTTTCTCCATTGGACTTGAAAAATGAGAAACAAACAGAAAATAAAGAGAAAAACAAACATCATATTCGTACAAAAAAAAAAAAAAACTAATTTTATACTGTAATTAGAAAAGAAAAATTCGTCTTGTCAGATTCTAATATGAAATAGTTACGAACATCGAGTAAAAGCAAGTTCTTTTCAAATTTTTTTTTTCCGAGCAACCAAACAGAAGGATGAGAAAAATGCTAGGAAAGCAAGAAATTGAAATGGAATGGATTGGTTTCGTACCAAAGCACCTTTGGGTTGGTAAATGGCGACTTCGTCTTGAGGGACATAGCCGGCGCGAATCCGAATGGGTTTGCGGAGAGTGCCGTCGGGCCTCCGAGTTGGCGCGAGAATTCTCTCGCCTTCCTTTAGGGTTTTACTGAGATCCGCCATTTCTTTCAGGTGCTGATCTTCTCCTCCGCCATTGTTGCTGCTCGCCATTACCGAACGAGTGGTTTATCGGAAAATCGAAGTGGAGTTTGAGTTCGTTGATTTTGGTTACTATTTTGCCACTTTCTCATATATATATATATATATATATATATATATGAATTTCAAGCAGGGAGGGAATTAGGGAAATAACAAGGAGAGCAGGGTTTTGGCTTCCCCTGTTTTTCTTTATTTATTTTTCTTTTTTCTTTTTCTTCTTTAGAGCCGTTTGGACTACCAACTCCATATGATAAAATCACTATTTGGATTTGAAAATCTTAATTTTATATCAAATTTTCTTGTTATTTTATTTTCAAAAAACTCAAATTTTAAAAGTTCATAATTTTTTATTTTAAATCGAAATGAGATGTTTATTTATGTTAAAATACTTGTACCAACGAGATGAACAAGACAAGATTTATTGTACATATTTTTTTTCCAAACACATCTCAAATTTTTGCTCTATTTTCTTTATCATATTTGCTCTATTTTTTTTTCCAAACACATCTAAAACCTTTTAGAAAAGTTTTACCCTTAAACACACATTTCCAAACATTTAAAATATCATTTTCAGATGTCCTCCTAAACGAACCCTTAATTTATGGGATTTATAGTTAAATAGTATTTTTTAAAGAAGTTTTTCAAAAAAATGACCGAATTTTTTAAAAATTAATTAAAATGTCATTTTTTATAAAATAATTAATCAATTATCTTAAATGATCAATTAGTGATTGACTGCATAATAATCAATTGTTGATTAACTTACAGTCAATCACTGATTAATCCTAACGTAAATAACTAAATTTCATAGTTAATAACTGATTGACCATTAGTCAATCACCATATTTCATATTCAATTATCGATTTGACCCTTAGTCAATCACTGTAAAAATCACTGATTAACCATTAGTAAATCACCAATTGACCAAATCTGAAAAATGACAAACGTCATTTTCCTATAAAAAAAAAAAAAGTTTGGCCATATATTAGATTAGATTATTAAAAAAGGGTCATCAAATCTAATTTTCTTAATTTATTTGTTTATTAATATTATTTATTAGGATCAAAGTAATGTAGTTCATTGGAGACATTTTTAAAAGGAAAATTTTGTGAATATACAGTTTTCACACGGTTATTTAAACATGAGTCCATATCTGCTATCCAATTTTTATATTTTAATGGCTATTTCCTCAATAGTGTTATAAAAACTCATCAATTTATTCAATAATTTTTAATATTTGGCACTTTTTTATGAATAAATTTTTAAATTTAGATAATTTTACATAATATTAATGGTGGTACAATCAATGAAATAAGAAATCCAGATGATTGGATTTTTTTTATTTTATAAAATGATGGTTAATTATTATTGATCATATTAATAAGTAATAAAATACAAATAATTTATATTTTTAAAAAATGATTATTTTTAAAATTTTTAAAAAATATCATTTTCTTAGAAATCCCTAATTAAAAAGAATAGTGACAGAGATACTATTTTAATCCTAACTTTAGAGAATACAAACTCATCTGGTAAGAAGTTATCATTCTTTTATTGAAAAATATAATTTCTTTATGTGGGAATCTTTTAATCATTTATTAATAAAAAATGACAACTCACGTGCTATATAAATTGATACTCAATAATTGTGATAAGAGATGGTCTCCTTGGTATTTTTCTTTTCAAAATAGACCAAATTCTAATTTTAATTGTTTATCCCTTCCCCTCCAACTTGCTAACCTACATTTTATTAGGGTAATTTTCACTAATGGTCTCTGAATTAACCTTGGTAACTTAACATGCGTTTAGTGCTACGGTTTGAATTGTAGTATTTGGGTTCGAATTGAATTGTGCATTTGGTAAAACGTTTGAATTGCTAGAGTTAAAAAGTGAAAAAACTTGAAATGTGTAAGGAAAAAAATATAAATATTAAACTTGTTTCATCCATTCCACCCGAAGTTTTATGTAATTTAAAAAAAAAAATCTTCTCATTTGGACTTGTATATACGAAGTTATGGATTTTTAAACTTTGAGTTACAAAACTGTATGAATAGTAAAACTAATGTTAACTTTTCAGAAAAAAACAAAAATTGAATTGTAAATTGTGATCCAAACTGGAATACCAAACACCCCCTTAGTTTAAAGTTGGTCCTTAACTTTCAAAATATTGAAATATATTCAATCTTTGTATAAATTTGATTATAACTTTACCTATAAATAAAACATATGCAATCAAAACATATTCAATCTTTGTATAAATTTTTCTACAGAATTTGATAGAGAGACCGTCGGTGTAACAATAGAAAAGTTCAAAGAAGTGTATTGTATAAAATCAAAAAGTCTGGACAACATTAGACATGGTGTATAATTCAAGGGCAATTAATGAAATCAACCCAAACTGTTATAGCGCGACTCATTTTGTTAATGATTTTGTTAAATTGGGTGGGGGGGAAAAAAAAAATCCCACTCGAAGAAAGCAGAAGAAAAAGTTATCAAAACCTAAGCAAGGATACAACAGGTTCCTTTCGGTTGAGCATTTTCCAAAGAGTTAGATTCTTGGTTTCATTTTTCTCTTCAAAAACAGTCTGCATCCATATGATTTACATACACAATAAAACAAAACTGACACTTAAAACAAATACAACAAATCTAACAAACCTACAGAAATTCAGTTTATAGCAAAATTTTACAACTCATCTATGCAGATCCAATGAAAGTATTATCTCCAAAGAATGAATATTGAGGTACACATGGGGATATGACCTGCCGTCCCTGCTAGAGCCTGCAAGAAGCAGAAAATGTCGTGCAAGAGAACAAGGTCGCTTAAGAAAGAAGCTTTTTTTTTTTTTTTTCCTACATCATTCCCTCTTGTTTTCTTCGCCATCTTCTTCATCGTTGTCGTCCCCAACGTCCTTCTCTTTTTTTTCTTGCTTGACTAAGCTGAGATCACCCTCGGACTTTCCCCTAGTTAGAGACTGAGTTTCTTCATCATCGGAGTCATCTCTCACTTCCTCAGAGTAAGCATACCTGTGAACAATTGGCAGTGGAAATCAGCATCACGGGTGCACAAAGAAGTCGGACACAGAAAAATGCACCAACTTGAATATGAGAAAAAAGCCACATTACTTCAGCAGCTTTCATCCAAATAACTTCGGGAAAGGGTAAAGAACAGGTTAACACTAAATAATAGTTTATAAACATGCTCAAAGTAGAATTCCTCCATTTCTCGGGGTTTGTTCCATATGTCAAAGACGGGTAACAACGGGCACAAAACAAAAGTCCTTGAGCATCTAATTAACTGCTGAACTAAAAAAGTCTAAAGCATCTTATTGACGGTCAGATTAAAAAAGAATAAAAAGAAGCATCTTAATGACTGCTACAAAAGGGTAACGCACCGTTGAGAACTCTGAGATGGAGCCCAGAGATAGCAGATAACACAAAGCAATAAAAATGCAACAATGTCCCAGAAAGCAGTGATGATCCAAGCACTCTGCCACCTTTCATTAAATGGGTCCGTCGCTTTGAAGTAGACCTGCGTGAGCAAGCATATCATACATAAAGTAATCACACTTTACAAGAACCTAAGAACGCAAAAGATGCCAAACAACATTAGCTCACAACATTGAAGCCTTCATAGAATAAACAAACAAATAAATAAAGAAATACGACAAACAGCAGTTTTATTTAAGTGTCAAAAAGTTGGATAATTAAGTTGAACTGCACTCACAGATAGCCTATCACCCAGTGATGAACACAAACACACATGTAAACCGAAAATGAAATGAAACCTTTAAACCAGAACTAGAAAACCTCTAAAATGTTCCATCGGAAACACTATCCTCTACAGAGAACGTGCGACTTTGGTTCTGGGAACAAAGAATTTACTTCTAAAAGTGGGGAATTATGAAAATACAAGTGGTCATCAAATTGGTCATTTGCAAAAATGGGAATGCTGAGGAGGATGTTAGTCAAGTTAATGATGATGGATGGAGTAGAGAAAGATGGTCAAAATATGGTGCAACTGAAAGAAAGGTAAACCATCACAGATTAATGAGAAAATGAGAAAAAAGTTGTTTTCAGTGGTGTTTGTTACGCATCCCAACCTAAAGGTGCAAGACTAAGAAGATTTCTAGATAGTAGTTTCCGGAGCAAAAATTGGTACAGGCGCAGGAGATGACACAAGTATAGCCAAAAACAAATGAGGGATAGTGCAATGTGGAACTGCATAGTTAAAAAAGATTAAGCATTCTATGCAATCTAAAACCACTCATCTATTTTTCAAAAAATAAAAAATAAAAATAAAAGGACTCATCTAACTTGTTTGGGGATTAAGCACAAGTCAGATAAATACTTGAAATAAGCATTATTTGAACTCTGGGTAAGGCTGAAAATGCTGATTCCGAAAAGAGAGAGAGAAAACAAAAAAATTTTCATGTCTCGTAAGCATCTGCCAGAACAAGTTCAGACAAGAAAAATAAAACTAGCTACTCATCCCTGCCTACTGATCTGGTAATAAAGCATGACATTATCATGTTTCTGAATTCTGCAAGAAGCTACCAAGAGTTATCCAATACAGGCTTTTCATAATCAATGCAAGAAGCTCATAGAAAAGAATGTATCTGTCGATCAATAACAAGCGATGAAATGATTGCACACGATATTGCACCTTATTCTGTTTCAGAGCTCCAAATTTTGGAATTAATATGGTGCAAACTAATACCAGCATGCCGGATAATTATGATGGAGAATTCAAGTGTCTTATCATTCTAATTTTCCATGTACGTGTTGAAAAAGAAAGAGTAATTCATGTAGACTCCATGGTCCACACCATGTGGAAAAAGGACAAAGGAAGCACTACGTTTACCCTTCATGTCACTCTAATTTTGTAAGTACAATATAGAGAAACCCTCCATGCGGAAACCCACAACTAATTTTCTCAAGTATAATAAATAAAGAGATAAAAACTACAAAATTCTTGACCATACCTCATAAGCTATCCAAGCAACCGAGGCAATCACTGTAACTGCTAATGCATTTGAGAACTTTCTATATATGTCCAACTTTACAGAACTCCTCTTTGCCTGGAAAGATAAGAAGTTTAGTTTCTGAAACTCCCTCCATGTGAAGGGAAATAATGAAAGTGAAACATGAGAAAACATCAGAGATTGCAATGTAACAAAAGAAATTAAGTGCCATACTAAAAACAATATAATTGGAGAAACTATCACACCTGTAACTGTTCTAGTGTTCTAGAGAGAGAGGTGAATATCCATAGTATCAAAAATGCATCCAGAAATGCATTGGGTAGGACTAAAAACAGTCTTGCTCGTCCAGATATGTCATTGATTGTTCCCACATACTCCGTAATGTTCAACAATTCAGTTGCCAAAAAATAAGTTATTCCAAGAAGGATCACCTTTGAGGTAAGACCACCGAGAGTGGGTCGCACAACACCGTAACCCATTGAAACTGAGAGAATAAGAATACGAGAAAGTGTTTTCCTAACAGCTCCGACTGTCACAACCCATGTTGTAATTGCAACAGGCCTCATTCCAGTATTGTTAAAATGCACATACTCAATATGCCAAAGAAACATCTCAAACAATCCAAGACCAATTACAGCTGCAATGCAATGTTGAAGATGCAGAATCTCCTTCCAAAACCTCACATACTGAGAGAACCAAATCACACTGAGCAATAAATACGCAAGCGACATATACACGTAAAACTTCATCAGTGGAGCCATCCTACCAGGTAGAAAACCATCAGGGTTTTTCCATGACGTCTTTCCATTCATTCTTAGACCCTTGAGTTTTGGATCACATGCTACAAAGAATAAGTTATACATTCCAGTTTTTGTGATGGTAACCTCCTTATCATTCATCCTTGCAAATAGAGAATTTCCCCTGAAATGTGCATTCAGAACTATAGGCCAGTTAATATCTGTTGGAGAAGGTATCCTTATGACTTCACCTTGCTTGCAACCTTCCATCTTAGCAAGATCAGGAGTGCAACATATAGCTCTTTGTCCACCATAAGCTGAACCACCGATATTGTTACGGTCAGCAGCCTCAAATATTATAATTTGTATCAATCCCGTACCAAGTTTCTTAGCCTTGTTTCTCCAAAATGTGATATTCTCAAATCTATTTGAAGAAAATAGGATAATAAGAGATTAAACGAGAAGGAAATGAATGAAAACAATGACTACTATGTAAAAGCATATTACACTTCCTTTACGACAGAGAACTAAATATTTTCATACACAAGTGTTATCTACTCCTCACCTACAGTGTGTGGATAAGGAGAGTGGATTTGAACAGCTAGCATAGGTCCAGTAACCAAAACGAAACAAGACAATACATAAAAGTGGTTATGCTTTCAATGGAAACATGATGTCATTGAGGAACCGATAAATGATGTAACTCTAAACAAAAGCAGAAATAGGGCTCCATTGGTTTCTGATTGAAATGGAGCCTCGCTTCCATATCAATGTTAATCTTTAAACCCTTTGAATTCACAAGAAATTCCACAATGTCAATGTTTTTAATCCTGCAAGAACGTAATGCTGTATCCAATCATGTGAACCAAACAGAATCTTAGGCCCCAGCAATTACTTGCCCTTCAGCCCCCCTCCCCGCCCAATCCCCATTTTGTTATCCACATACGTTTTACACTCTTACACATATTGATGACTGCGAGCTGCTTCTTCTTCTTCTTCTTCATTATTATTATTATTATTTTTAATTTGAATAAGATGACTGCGGGCTGCTTGAGCTACTATAACGAGTACCATTCTTATATAAGTAAGGAAATAGAAAAGACCCTTACTTATTTATTCACTTCATTTTTTGACCTATAAAATTCATCAATAATTTAGATTTTAATCCAAGGATTTAAAATAAAATAAAATAAAAAAAAAGAAGCTACATTTCCTATTATTTTGTAAGTTGCATTTGCATTAGAGATATTGACAGAAAAAGTAAAAAAAATGCAAGCATCTGGTACAGAAAATTTTATTGGGAAGTAACTTGATCATTAAGAATCATCATTTTGCTTTCAGATTTATTTTCATTACCTGAGAATTTTCTCAGTTTTATTCTTTAATCTCCTACTACTTTTATTCCATATTGTCACTCCGATTTTTCTAAGTAATCAAAAATTTTCTAGGAGGGGTACCCAAAGTGATGATTTTCAATTAGTAGGATAGGTCTAGGAAACATATATACATATATATATATATATATATATAGAACGATACAAAGCATCGCATTTCGTGTTCATTCAAATTCCAAATGAAGTTGAAGAAAGCGAGAACAGATCTAGCATAATTGAAGATGAAATCTCAGAAATCGCACAAATACGAGAAGCAGTACCTGATGTAGGAGTGGCCATCGTGGATCGAGGAGGAGGAGGAGGAGGAGGAGGTTTGGTCGTCGCCGGAGGAGGAGAGAGAAGCGAGAATGCCTTCGCTGCCGCCGGAGAGGAGGTAAGAGTTGCCGACTTCTCTGAAGAATTGGTTGTCGTAGATGTGGATTGAGGCCTCGGTGATCGCAACGCTCCACAGGAGGAGGAGGAGGAGGAGGAAGGAGAGAGTGCCATTGCTGGATTGTTGGTGTCGTCTTCGAAATATGAGCTCCATGTTTGGGTTTTAGAGAGAGAAAATCTGTGAGAGAAAGAGAGAGAGAGAGAGAGTGGAAATGAGGGAGAAAGAGAGGCAGTTGATGGTTGGAGTGTCACTGTAGCTGTCGTTGTTATTTGTTGTGGAGGGAGATTGTCTGAGAAGTAATGTGGTTCTCTCTCTCTCTCTCTCCGCTGTGTCTGTGTCTGTGTCGGCCAGTGGAAGGAGGTGGGCTTTACGCGCGATTTTGGAACGTGCTCAAGACATGACTGACATTTTTTTTTTTCATTCCGCTCGTAATTGTAAAAAGAAAAAATATTAACAATATCAATTGTAATATCAAATTTTAAATATCAATCTATAATATATGCATTATATTTTTTTATTAATAAGTGTTTAAAATATTATCATATCACTTGATTGCTTATACCAATAAAGAGATGACATGTAAATTGATATTCAAAAAATTGATATTAGAGTTGGTGTCTCTAACTCTACATAGGGTCTTGTACTATCTTTTTGAGGGAACCATCCGAATTGTAATATTTGAATGAAAATATTTAAACAAAAATATCTGAATTGTCTTCTAAATTGATGTTTGAATCTTCATTACTTAGAAAAGTACATTTAAACAGAAACATTTGAATATTTGTTTGGATATGTGTTAAAAATTGTCATTTGTAATATCAAAAAACTAGAATTGGAGTTTGAATTAAAAAAAAAAATTTAGAATAACAATCCAAATGTTTTATTTTAAATATGTAAAGACCAAACACTTGCTTGTTCAGTTTTACTATTTGGGTCATTTTCATGTTTCTTAGGTCCATGTTACAATCACTATTGTAATTTTTATTTCTATTTTTAGTAAACCAATATTGGTATAGGAAAATAAAGAGGGCACTAAATGGGTGCTGATTTAATCTGATTCCAATATTCATCTTCTATTAAAATATATATATATATATAAATAAGCATGTGGTATGTTAAATGATATAGTTTTATATTTCTTTTATTGCTTGTTTTTTATTATTATTAGGTTTTTTTCTTTTTAATAGTTAATGGTAGATTAGTCTTTTATATTTTCTAGTTAGTCTATATAAACCTCTTTTGATGTATTATTTTGATTTATTGATTTGAATAAGAAACCCTTGCTTTGTCTTGTTCTCAAACTGGTTTTTGGTTTTCTACATGGTATCAGAGCCACTGTCCATACAACCGTTGCCGTCCATACGCTTTTTTTGGATCGCCCGTACAATTGCTCGCTTCCGCACGTCTTGATTATTTATTAGTTTGATTTCGCATCGCAGTATTGTTCTCTCTTGTTTGGTAATTATTGGTTTGTTTTATTTATTTTCTCATCATGACTAGACGTAAAAATGATTCTCTTCAGTCGATCAATGTGCAATTGGATGAGAAAAAATTATTCATATTGGAGCTATGTTATGAAGAATTTTTTATGGGGCAAATCTATGTGGGGTTATGTTATGGGCATAAGAATTAAACCTGCAGACAAGAAAGCTACTAATTACGTAGAATCGTTGGATGCTTGGGAAGCCGACAATTCGAAGATTATCACTTGGATCAATAATTCTGTTACGCATTGATAGGTGCTCAGTTGGCGAAGTTTGAGACTGTCAAGGAGGTTTGGGATCCTCTAGCGATGCTATACACGTAGTCTAACTTTGTAAGATATTATCAGTTGGAAATAGATATACGCGCCCTTTAACAGAAGGATATGAGCATTCATGAGTTTTATTCTTCCATGCCAGATTTATAGGATCAGTTGGCACTTACAGAAACAACAGAATTACAAGTGCTTGCGCCCTACATCGCCCACAAAGAAGAGCAGTGTCTTGTACAATTTCTAATGGATCTCCGTGATGATTTTAAAGGATTCGTGGAACGATTCTACATCGTAGTCCACTGCCGTCTGTTGATTCAGTAGTCAATGAACTTTTGACTGAGGAGATATGTCTTAAGTCTCAAGCCTCAAGCACACAAAGGGATAATCCCAACGCCTACTCCATCTGTTTTTGCAAGCCCTCAAAGACCCTTGGGTAATAATTAGAATAGATCGAACTCAATGGTTTCTCCTTATGAGTGTGCTTTCTGTAAGCAAAAATGTCACTAGAAGGATTAGTGTCTGTTGTTGTTGAATAAAGGTACGCAACAGCAATCCCATAGCAACAGCAGCAGCTACTACAATGGACATACAGACCACCTCAACCAAATAATGTAATAGCTGCACTGTCTTTAAATCCATTTATGTTCGAGTAGTTTCAGAAGTTCCTTGCTACACAACCACAAGCTATGTCTGCCTCCTCTCATATAAGTTTATCATCCTCTAGTTCTTCAGCTATATCTTCTTCCTTATGAGTCTTAGATTCTGAAGCTTCTCATCATATATCACCTGATCTATTATCATTTGTTATTTTATCTCTCAATTCCTCTATATCAGTTATGACTACTAATAGTACTCTTGTGCCATTAGTAGGTATTGGTTCAATTGTCACACATTATCTGTCTCTTTCAGATGTTTATCACATTCATAATCTTACTCTAAATCTTGTTTCTATTAGTCAATTATGTGAGTCAAGATACTTGGTCTCTTTTTCTTTTTTCACTTGTTATGTGCAGGACCTGTAATCTCAAAAGCTGATTCGGGCAGGTCGTAGGCGACGGGGACTTTATGTTTTGGATCAGCTCAAAGTATCAGAAGTTACAGCTTCTGGTGTGAATCTATCATCTTTTCGTTTGAGTCATTCGTCTTCTGATTTTTATTTATGACATTCTCGTCTTGGTTATGTTTTAGCGTCTCGTTTACAGTATTTAGCTTCTATAGTAGCATTAGGAAATTTAAAATATCATAATATTTATGATTGTAGTAGTGGTAAACTGACAAAATTTTTAGCTTTACCATTTTATAAAAGTATTTCTTTTTCTTTTGCTCTATTTGATATCATTCATTCTGATGTGTGGGGACCTTCTTTTGTGATCACAAAAAGGGGGTCACGATACTATGTTTCTGTTATTGATGATTGCACTTGATAATGTTGGGTTTATGTTATGAAACGTCATTCTGATTTCCTTAGTATTTTTAATACTTTCCGAGCTCTTGTAAAAACTCAACATTCGGCTGTCATAAAGTGTGTTCATTGTGATTTGAAAGGAGAATATACTTCTAATGATTCTTCTAATTTGCTTGCCTCTGATGGAACCATTCACCAAACTTCTTGTACAGATACTCCCGAATAAAATGATGTTGCCGAAAGGAAACAATGGCATCTGGTTGAAACTACTTATTCTTTTTTATTGTCTGCTAGTGTTCCTAGTGAATTTTGGGAAGAAGCAATTCTTACTGCTACTTATTTGATTAATAGGATTCCAACCTTACACAATTCAGGTCTATCACCATTTGCAAAATTGTATGGATATATACTCCTGATTATTCGTCCTTGCGCGTTTTTGGTTCCACCCATTTTGTCCTTCGTCCTCATGTTGAGCATAGTAAATTGTCATCATGGTCTGTTATGTGTGTCTTTTTGGGTAATGGTGCAAATCAAAAAGGATATCATTGTTTTGATCTAGTTAGTTAAAAAATTTATGTCACTTGTCATGTTGTGTTTCTTGAACAAATCTCATTCTTTTATATTCCTGCTAGTTCTCATATTCTAACCAAGACTGATCTCATACATATTCATCATTTCACTTTTGACACTAACACTGTCTCACCATCTGTTTCACAAGCACTTACTCTAGTTTCAGATAATGTTTCTTGTAGAGTTCCTACTGATAGCTCAGCAGATTTTGGTACTCTGGTTCCTGATACTACCATTGCTCCTTCTCTTCCTACGGCTGTCCAATCACCTCCTAAGACTGCGGCTCCTCCTCCTCCTCCCCTTCATCACTCTTTGCATTCTCATAATTCTACTAAGCTACCAAATTTTACTTACTCTTGTTATTCTAGCTTTTTCACTTCCTTTTTAGCTTCTATTCATCGTCTCTCTAAGCCATTGTCCTATAGAGAGGTTGTTTGTGATCTACTTTGACAAGATGCTATGGTTGAGGAACTTACTGCTTTGAACTAGACACATACGTGGGACTTGGTACCTTTGCCACCAGGTAAACGGCCAATTGGATCTCGTTAGTTCTATAAAATCACAACCAAGTCTGATGGCTCTATTGAAAGATACAAAGCTTGACTTATTGCTAAAGGTTACTCTCAGGAGTATGGTATGGATTATGAGGAGACTTTTGCCCCAGTTGCAAAATGACTACTGTTCGTACTCTCATTGCAGTTGCCTCTATTCGTCAATAATACATATCTCAGATGGATGTTAAAAATACCTTTCTGAATGGTGATATTCATGAAGAAGTTTATATGATATCTCCTCCTAGTGTTTCTCATTAACCTGGTGAAGTCTGCCGGCTCAGAAAAACCCTTTATGGTCTCAAACAAGTACCCTGAGCCTGGTTTGAGAAGTTTTCTATGGTGATTACTTCGCTTGGCTTTCGCTCTAGTTATCAGGATTCAGCTTTGTTTGTCAGATATACTGGTGGAGGTCGTATTCTACTGTCTTTATATGTTGATGACATGATTATTACTGGTGACGATGTTGACAGAATTGCAGCATTGAAGATTGAGTTAACTCGTTGTTTTGCTATGAAAGATCTGGGCTCACTATGTATTGAGGTCGCCTCTTATCCAAAATGTTATATTATCTCTTAATCAAAATATATAGGTGATATATTTAAGCATGCACGTTTTATTGATAATAAGATTGTTGATATACCTCTTGAGACTAATGCTCGATATACTCCTTCTGATGGTCCTTCTTTACTGGATCCTAATTTATACCATACTATTGTTGGCAGCTTGGTTTATCTCACCATAACTTGGCTAGATATTGCATATGTGGTTCATATAGTAAGTCAGTTTGTCACTACACCTACTACGGTCCATTGGGCTGCTGTACTTCATATTTTGAGGTATTTTCGGGGCACTCAGTTTTATAGTGTCTTACTTCCATCTACTTCATCCTTAGAGCTGTGTGCTTACTCTGATGCTGATAGGGCTAGTAATCCGACGGATCACAAGTCCACCACTGGCTTCTGTATCTTTCTGGGTGACTCTCTTATTTCTTGGAAGAGTAAAAAGTAAGATGTTATTTCTCGATCCTCTATCGAAGCAGAATATAATGATATGGGTTCTAATACTTGTGAGATAGTCTGTTTACGTTGGTTGCTTACAGATATGGATGTTTTTCTTCGTCGACTTACTCTCTTATATTATGAAAGTAAGAGTGTTATTCTGATTGCCCACAACTCAGTATTAAGAGTGTTATTCAGATTGCCCACAACTCAGTGTTCCATAAGCGGACCAAATACATTGAGATTGATTGTCATGTCATTCGATATTACTATAAACTTGACACCATCACATTGCCTTTCGTTTCTTCTTCTATACAGATTGCTGACATGTTTACCAAGGCACTTTCCACTTCAAGTTTTCGTGTCTTATTTGGCAAACTCTCAAAGCTACTTACAGCAGCATCGTGAATTTTAGGGGGATGCTAGATGATATAGTTTTATATTTATTTTATTGCTTGTTTTCTATTATTATTAGGGCTTCTTTTCAATAGTTAATGGTAGATTTGTCTGTTATTTTTCTAGTTAGCCTATATAAACCTCTTTTGATTATTTTGATTTATTGATTGGAATAAAAAACACTAACTTTCTCTTGTTCTCAAATTGGTTTTTGGTTTTCTACAGTATCTACTAATCAATATTAGACATTTTAGTTTAAAACTTATGTAACACATCTACAAGTACACGTAATATTTTTTTGGGGGGGGGGGGGGGGGGGGGGGGTTGTGTTTCCTTCTCTTTTGGCTGAATACATATTTTTAGTTTTTAGTTAAAACCACTACAGGTTCGCCTAATCTCTCCTTGGAAACCTGTCTTGACACCAATTTGGCCCATCTTTACCATTGACTCCACAAAATCTGGTTGGAATAACGGTCCAAAAATTGGATTAAAGAAACCAAAGTAGGAGTCAATTATGCTCCTTGTTGTCGGGTCTTCTCCAAGCTCGGCATCAGATTTCAATACAGCAAAGCCATTCCTAATGTTCTGCAATATATTCTTGTCAAATACCCGCTCGCTCCCTTGGTCGATCGGTAATCGTATATTAATGTCGCCATTCGGAGGGCATTGTGCTTCTAGTTGCGGAAGAAAATTAGGGTTGATCGAGGGGTCTGATCCGCCGCCGGGGGAGAAGTTGTAGAGCCTGTCTTTTACGAAGAAGCATGCTGTTGTTCCAATTGTATGAGCAGCTGAAAGTCACAAGACAAGGAAAAAAAAAAGTTAATTGAAGGTTAAATTTTAGAGTTTGTAAGTGGAAATTTCTATCTAGTAGTCTTTCTTATTTTTCTTTTTTCTTTTTCCCCTCAAAATGTGATCTCATTTTGAAATTCTCCAATTCTAGATCTATAGGGTTAAATTTATAATTATATGTAAACTTTCCCGCCCATGACTAATAGATTACTACCTTTTACGTCAAGGATTTTGATTTTTCTTATTTAAAGCAATTCAATTTTTAGATCTAAATTACTTTAAATTGTATCCAAAAGAGGAAGACAAATAGCAATAACTATTTTCTTTAACCAAAAATACTTCTTCTAGTTGAACAAGCAACTGTTATGTTAAGAAGGTAAGAGGGTTGGTGACATATTTTCGACATCACCTTTATATTGTTGCATGTAGTTCATAATATATGACATGCATTAAAATAGTGTACATTAATAATTTCTATCAGGGACTAGACAACTTGTGCCTCGTGTTCAAGCCCCCTCAACTGTTTTTTTATTTTTATTTTTTTATTTACCTAAATAAATATACATATACATATATATATATATATAAGAGTATATATAATAAAAAATTTACATAAATCCCCATCTATTAAAAAAAAAAACTAATTTATAATCTCTCAAACTTTATCTATACATGTAGTTATTAGTCTCATAATAAAATATTCTGACTTCATCACTAGAAACGAAGTTAGGAATTTTGATGATAGGAGTTAATAACTACAACATATATTTAATTAAAATAAATAATAATTAAATATCAAATAAAAGAGAGAAAAATACTTACTTAATAAATATTGCAAGCTATTAAAGGGAAAATATATTGTTAGGTGTTTTAGGGATACTATCGGACTTGGGCTAATTTTTTATTTTTAATTGTCAATTTTTCGGAGGAAAAATGAAGTTTGTAAGTTTTTACGGTAGGCTTTCATTTAAAATAAAAAGTAGAAGGGGGTTTATATGTGAATTCAAAACAAATACACATCTAAAATTGTAAATAAGAAAAATTTGAGCCCCTCTCATCACTGATTTTTATACGAACCGTTCATCAATTAAAAAAAATCATAACATAGATCTTGGACTGATCCATAGATTAATTATAAGAACTTTCTTCTTCTTTTTCTTTTGGCTAAATTACGACAACTTTCTTTAACATAAAAACAAAAATAAATGTATGCCAATTGTGTGTGTGTGTGTGTATACGTGTATAATGTTTATTATTTAACAATGCCGATAATATTTAAAATCCGGGACAATAGTAGGTAAGCAGTACATAGTTTAACAAACACATGTTTGGTGTATGGGTTGAAACTGAATTTTTTAGATTGAAATTGAATTAAATTGAATATGCGTCAAACTATTGAAACTTAATAAAGTAAAATCTTGAAATATGTTTGACAAAAAAAATCATTATAAAGCTTGTTTCGTTCGTTTCAAAATTCTATATAATTTAAAAAAAAATTCATCACATTTAGATTTGTATATATAAAGTTAAGTACTTTTGAAATTTAAGTTATAAAAACTGTAAATAATAAAATTAAGGTTGACTTTTCAGAATAAAAAACAAAATGAATTGAATTTTTTGGATTTGGATTGAATAAGTCTAAATACATGCTGAGCAAACTGATGTAACATGCATGCCAATGCCTCCCCCGTGGCATCTAACACTCACTCAATTGATAGACAGCTGCGCCGATATTATACGCATATATGTATGTGCATATACATATACATATATATATATATATGAAAATACACACATATATATATATATATATATAGGTTTGTTTTCACACTTGACCAAGAATACCCGTGCCTTCTGAACCGATTCTGGTACCCTAAGACCATAGTCATGATTTTTCTCACACACATGACAAAGAATTAAATGTGTTTTGTTTTTTTGCTTGCATGCGTACATATGGAGAAAAAGACAATTTTGTAGAAGACCCCTGCCTATATATTATATATAATTATATTCCTATGTCCCTACTCCCCCAAATAACAATGCCATTTATTTTTAGGATAAATTATTTGTTTGGTTCTTAAATTTTTAAGTTTGGACATGTTTGATCTTTGTTCATTTCTTCATAACTAGAGTGTTTTATTAATTTTTAGACAGAATTCGGTTAGCATCATATTTTTGAATTATTGACGAATTCTGTCTATAAATTAACGAATTCGACTATTATAATAATATTTTAATAGGGTCATTTAATAACTTAAAAAAATAAAGATAAAAATTACACAAATTTAAAAATTTTAAAAGTAAAGGAACAATTTACTATTATTTTTATTCCAGTAATGAGGATGCATCACTCATAATTATACATAACTAATATAGCTCTAATCAAGGTTTAGTAGAATATTTCCAAGTCGCACAAACGCACGTAAATTAGTTACCCTCTTGGTTACCACTAACTTTAGTTGTCTTGGTACTAAATTTCCCAAAACGGTAAAAGTGACTAATTCACTCTTTTTTTCCCCAAAACTTCAGTCGCGTAATATTAAAGCAATCTCACCCTATTCATGTGATCATTTTGGGGCATTTCACCAAACACAAAGTCACCAAAGTTGCATGAGAGAGAGAGAGAGAGAGAGAGAGAGAGAGAAGCAAGAGGAGGAGAAAAAAATACCACTTAGTAGAACAAGATCCTTTTCAGTGAGCCCTTTTCTGAAAAACTTGGCCTTGAGTTGCTCAACCGAGTCATTAACATCCGGCATGTCATTGGCCAGAAAAACGTTCGAAATCTGGCCGTCTCTCCGACCCGTCGGCACCTCATAAACCGGTCCACTAGCCTGTCCATTTACATGTAGTCAAGCGAAAAATTTGTAATTGAACTCACCTAGTTAAATCCAGTCATGTTATGTAAGGCTTTTTCAAACATTAGATGGTGGTTAAAAAAAATTCTAGATCATTGAATGTCTTTTTATGATTAGATCGCACATTACAAAGACCTTACAAAAGCTGCTCAAATTTTAACAATTTAAATAAATTTTCTTAACATCGATCACAAAGAGAGAAAAAAATTGTTACACACCATAGTTCTCGTCCAAATTTTCATAGAGCTAATTAAGAAAAGCATAGAAAATATCCAAAAAAAAAAAAAAAAAAAAACTTACAAAGGCAATAGAATCTCGAGCGGCTAAAGCGACAATGTCGGCGCAAGAAACGACTCCGGGGCATACAGCCTCAAGCTGAGCTTTGGCTTGTTCTATCACTTCAAACCCTCCGACACCTTGGTGTGCAAATGCGTGTTTCTCGGCGTTCGGATTGTCGATAAGAATCGAACCATCACATCCCTGTTATGGTACAATTGCCAAGTACATCAACATTTTTGTGTGTGCAATCCGAACAAAAGTAATTTCTTTTAGCGAACAACGTTAATAACATGAAGAAAATAATAATAATAATAAAAAATAACATTGAGAATTAGAGAGATCACATTTGGTAAATTACCTCAACAAAACAGTCATGGAAATGGAGACGGAGGAGGATGGCTGCGGAGTTGGCGTTGGAGATGACGGCGTCGCTTACGACGGTACGAACAATGGACTCGGCGGTGGGGCATGTTTCGGCGTAGAAGGCGACTCGGAGTTGGCCCTCGGAAAGGCCAATGATCAAAGTGAAAATGGAGGTCAAAAGATTCAAAACCAAAGGCAGCGCCATAGTTTGTTGGGTGCGGATATCTTGAGTTTTTTGAGGAGGAGGAAAAAGGAATGGATAACAAGTAAAGAAAGAAAGACACAAAAGAGAAAAGAAGGTTTGAGGACGAGAAATTAAGAAAAAGGCTCTTTGGAAGCTTTTTAAGTTTGGAAGCCGTGATTAAATAGATTAATTAGTAGACCACATGTCTCAATAAAGTTGTAACACGAACTTTGTCACCTTCCTAAAGTTGTATTTCCTCAACTAATTTCACAAAAATGGGAAAGGCCAAAAAGCGTTGGAAATAACAAAAATAAACCATTGGTACTTTCTACACGTATCTATGCATGAGATGAATTGAATGGGCAGGGAGCAAAAAAAATTAAAATAAAAAAGGGGAGAAAGAAGTAAACTGTAAATAGCAGTTTCATAAAATAATCAAAGTAAATAACGAGTTTTTGGAGTAAATAATAATTTTAACTAATTTATTTATACTCAGATTTAGTAGGTAAATGACTTTTTTTTTTTACATCTTATAAATATGTTATTTATCTAGTAAATTTTTTATTTATCTGATAAATTTGCTATTTATTTTATTTTAAAACCTTGTTATTGCGGTTACAAGCATAACTTAGCGGTAATATCACATTTGACTCCACCTAAAGGTGTAAAGTTCGAACTCCCATACATTCAAGTTCAAAAAAACAAAAAAACAAAACAAAACAAACAAACCTTATTATTTACTTCAATTATTTTCTTAAAAATGTTATTTACTCCAATTCCCTTTTACTTACGTAACTTTATTTCGGAAATTACTGTATAAATTGATAGGCAATAGAACTAGTCAAGTTTTGGTGGTAGAAATAAAACTGATCAAGTTTTTTCTTTTGGTAGAAATAAAACTAATCACATTGTATTTTCAAAAGTTTTTTATTTTATGCGGAGAGATTTGAACTCTAGGTCATATGATTAAATCAAAGTATGAAATTTACTCTAGAAAATTATTACTATTCAAAAGTTAGGATTAAAACTAGACGGACACGACATATCTTATTTTTGAAAGGTATGTTTACCAGGTTTTTTCTACTTTTTATAAACGTGTCGTAAGTAGTAATCGGTAGTTGTCAATTGTATTTTCTGGAAGATATTAAACGTGCCATTTTTTACTTTTAAAACAAAAACAAAGAGCATCTAAAAGACTAAAACCAGCCACTAGTTCAGGATAGTGTACCAGCTGGACCGGTGGCTAAAACTTGGACCATTTTGCGCAAATACTCCAGTAAATTTGTGTCAGCTTCATGTTTCGCTCGTCTGACGACAGTCTCTTCTCCAAAATATATATATATATATATATATATATTTGCAACCTCAAATCAAAGCAAAACACTATAATGTTCATTACAGCAGAGACCTTGCAGTTTGCTTTAAGTCCCTATTAGCAACTATAAAGGGTCGGTCTCCTTTGCCAGACCTTCCGATGTGCACGCAGAAATAGAAAGGTTCGAACCCAAGGGATATAAAGACGGATTTTATGTACAATTGATCAACGTTTCAGTACCTCTGTATGTATCATTCCATCGAAAACCGCTGCACGAACAGAAAATTGTATTTGGGCAAAGATAACTCTCAATCTGACCTATATCATCTGTGGAGGGGGGGGGGGGGGGGTGGTGTGGTGTTGGTGTTGGTTGTGGTGGGGATGTGGGATGTGGGAGTTATGTAAAGAAAGTTATTAAAGTCAACTGTGGCTCAAAAACAATAGATGTTAATATGTGGAATGTACTTGTTTATGTCCAGGGACCAGACTTCTCAAAGCAGTTCGGAGACCAGTCATAGCAAATTTCAGAAAATACCGGCAGTCTCCTTGTAGTACGACCAGAGAGAACCCCATCGATGTACGCATTAACACTCTCTCTTGATGGATGTTTTCCGGCGGAAGAACATGGCAGAGCAACTTCAATACTGTCATCCTGAGGCGACCACTCCTTCCAGGCCTTGGCAGTGCTGAGGGTGTTTTTGGTGTTTCTTGACGTGGCGGGAGATGGTGTCTTTATTCGAGTCATTGGTGTGGTGGGAGAGGGTATTTTTATTGGAGTCAGTGATGTGGTGGGCGAAGCTGTTGGAGTCCTTGATATAATGGGTGAGGCTCTTCGGGTTGGAGTCAATGCCGCTTCGGCTAATAATGGTGCTATAACATGAGGAAGAAAGCGAGAGTTTGGGCTGTAGGACAGTCCTGGGCTCTTGTATGACCTGCACAGTTGTGACTGTACAAAACGACAACAGAAACAGAGGAATAAGATTTTGAGTAGTGTAACATGAGTTGATAATTGTCAGTTGTTCAGGTAACTGGCTACCTCTGTCTTGTTCTTGATGCTCGGATGAGTTGGTCGGAGGTCTTCTTTCCCGTGAGCAAACTGCGAAAAGGACAAAAGGAAATTTGCCATCAGAACATCACAATCAATGTCTGCTATGGTAAGAATCAATCCAGTGAATGGAAACCAGGAAAAATCCTAAAGCATTGCTTCTTCTTATGGTAAAAAGAAATCAACCTAACACAGCAAAACTTCCGAGTAGCAATGGCAAGAAGATGCAGCACCAAAATAGGTTCTTTTATAAGCATAAAGTATCGGAAGAGATTGTAGTGAGAAAACTTAAAAGAAAGCTAACAAGCAAAGGAAACAAAAGAAAAATAAAAAAACCAAATGGCCAGAGTTTTGTACATTGTGCTTTAGCTAGCCAAGAACTTGTTAAGAGATAAAATGGAACCAGTTACAGGAACCTCTCAAGTGTACATCCTTGGATAAAGGGTACTAAGCAGAGCACCATAGTAATTCTGAACATGCATCATTATCGGAAAAATTCTAGCGGCAACAGTTTTTCCAAAAACTTATCAGTGACGCTGAATACAATATCAGATTAAGTGACTTGATATTATCATATTTTTATTAGGATTTTTTTAATAGAAGCTTTTACCTTTTTTTTTTTTTTTTTAACATTTATCTTTATCTGGTTTCAGTCTTCGAATTAGACCTCTACACTCTACAGCTTGCTAGTTGAATCGGGATAGTTTGTTATCTTAGTAGACTTCAAACGATTTCACATATAAATGAAAGCATCTCTCTCCTATATCTGCCTTACTATCTTTCTATTACTCTCCATTCCTCTCTCTCTCTCTCACCATCTGCCATCATTTCGATTCCTAAATGCTACATGTTTGAAGTTTTAGATTCTTTTCAAAGAAATGCAAGAGCCAACTCGAAATGCCTCTAACATGGCCAAACATACGCAAGCCCAAACAGTTTACATTTTAAAAAAAGAACCTGTAAAATACTCATAATTCTGAATCAAAGTCGTCATAGAAACTTAGTAAACAATCAAATAATCAAACTATGTTAGATCGAACAGCTGTAATGGAACTGTCTTGTGGACCAAACAATGAAGTCTCTATTTTTCCCAATCAAAGCAAACATAAACTTCTAACGAATGAAGGAAAATTTCCATCTTTCTCCATATGAAGAAAAGCAAAACTCATGTTCAGTCAGTAGAGATAGAGAGAGAGAGAGAGAGAGAGAGCTAGAGAGAGACCTGGCACTTGGAGCTGTATCGGGAGTTTCCAGAATCTTCGGAGGAGCGGCAAATATCCGTCTTGAATGGACTCTTACCTGACGAACCATACGCAGAAGAAGAGTCGGAACCAGAGAACCTAGGAATCCTCTTTCCACCTCCGCTCACCGTAACTCCGTCTATCACCAGAACTTCCTCCCCCTCCACCGCCTTCACCGGCGTCCCGTACACCGCCAGCGGCGGCGGCGGTGGCGGAGGCGACCTATCGATCAAGTTCTCCAACGCCGAAAGCGGCGACGAAGAGCCTCTAGGAACGAAGCCGCCGCCGCCGCCTCCGTCTCCGGCCACCGCTAGTTTTCCAGCGACCGGAGATCCCGCGCACAAGTACCTGATCAGCGGCGCGTTCAGGTCGAGATTCTTCGAGTAGGAGTCGAAGTTCGAACTGATCATCAATGGTTGCGTCTTCATCCCCGGCGGAAGTTTGATCTTCGGCGCTTTCGAGAAATTGCCGATGCTGCTGCTGTTGCTTCCGTGAAAGCCTTCCATGGATTCACGATTACCCGAGGTCGCTTGAGCATTCAACTTCTACACATTCAAAAATCGAACCAATTACCACAAGAATTTCGAATTTCCCGCCCAAAATGTTGAATCAAACAGACGAATTTGACTAAAAGTTGAACGAATTGCGATTTCAAGAAATTGTATTTCGCTACAAGAAAACTAAAATCAATCATCAAATCAAGCTGAAATGATTCAGAGCATGAAAATGTTGAAAAACCTGATATTAGAGAAGGCGAGAAGAGACTAGAAATGGAGATTCAAATGTGATGGTAAGAATTCTCTGTTTGTGGCATTTCTCTGGAAAGTGGTTCTCAGAATCGCATCCAGATTTTCTCGGGAGTTTTTTTTCCAAAGACGAATGCTTTTTCTCTCGTTGTATCTCAACGCCAAACTCGAAAGTCGAAACCTATGTGCAGTGTGTCCTTGTATTTATATACGTACATAAGACCTGGGTTATATGCCCATAAAAAGCATTAAAGTAGGCTTTTTTATTTTTATTTTATTTTTTATCGGTTTCTTTTTTTATTTAGAGATAAAAGACAGATTCAAACTCTTCACATTTTTAATTATTTTAGAAAAAGATTCTATTATCATTTATGATAAATTATTTATTTAATCTCTAAATTTTAATTTTATCCAACTTTGATCTCTGATCTTTTTTTCGTAGTTAGAATGTCCGTAAATTATTAAAATGATGTTATAATAATCTTTTCCGTTTATTTTTTAATGAAATACGTTAGTAATTTAATCAAAAAGTGATGTTAATTTACGAATTATATCCAAGAATAACAAAAAAGACTATTGTAATCAGTGAAGGATTCATGATTTGAATCTAGTGGGAACACAATTAAAACAAGCCTTATAGTGAAATTAAAAATGTAATCAAATCTTTTAGTAAAATATCTTAGTTAAGTAGGTTATATAAAATAAAATAAAATAAAATGCAAAATAAAATATATATTGTAAATTCTAGGAATCTACGGTCAAATTTCAAGTAAGATTAGATCATAAAAAAATCAACATACGAAAATTATTAGGGTCCTTGAACAACACATATGAGAATCACAAAATAATCATAATAGGAAAACATAAATAATAAGATAGCAATACCGGAATTTAGAGTGGTTCCATGGAATGTCGTGCTACATCTTCTTACGTCTGGAGTTCACTATGTATGAATTTTGAGTACAAGGTTATAATTTTTGGGAATATTCCAGCAAAAATATTACTGTAAGGGCTAAAAGATACCCCAAATAAGGAGGGTCTTCCTCTCCTTATAGAGGGAAAGTAGTAGGTCTGGATTCGTGGGACAGTAGTGGGTAGTTCCCCACTATCCCATGTAATTCGGAATATGTGCAAGAATACGGGCCACGATACCACAATTGATCATAAGCTTGGCGGTTATAGAGACTGATCTCCCATCGTTCGTTGTTCGCTAAATATGAACGTTGGGCGATGAACCAATTCTCTCTCATGATGAGCGGAAGATGATCGAGCATTGAGTGATCAATCATCATCGTCTATTATTCGTCGAACCAGGTGTTAATCTGATCAACACCTGGCAAATTTATAGGCCTTAAAAAGTCATTGAGACCAATATCGAATGATCAAAGGATCACTCTTCGATGTTTGTCACCACTCGTAATTGATAAGTTGTTTGGGCCGAGCCCAAATGTTCATTATGAGTACATAACGAGCAATTAGTGGACTAGGGTTTGTTATTCACCACTCTCATTAGTCCAATGGTCATGATGACCTAAACATAACATAATGGGAAGACGAAGTCTGACCCCAACATATATATACTAAAAAATTTTCATATTATCTAATTATTTTTTTAATAAACATACCTCAATATGTTAAATGGTACGCTAATAACTATTGGAAAGCAACCAAACGATTTATATATAGAGAGAGGCAGTGTGACTTCAGGGAAAAAAAAATTAGAAGAGGAAGAGAAAGTCAGAATTGGATGTCATGATTTGAATTTTTTTTTTTCTTTTATTTACATGAATGTCTAAATTGGAGGTCATAATTTAAAATTTTTTTTATTTACATGAATGTCTAAATTAATACTTATATAAATAATATTGCCCTTCAATTAAGAATTAAGAATAAACAAATAAAGAATTGATAAAGAAAAGAAAAGAAAAAATCTCTAAGAAATATCAGACTAAGCAAATATTTATAAAAGGAAAAAAAAAACTTATTTTACTTGATTTATTATAAAAAAAAAATAACCACATCAGATATAAGTTGTACGGTAGAATATGTAAAAAACAATCTTTATAATAAATCATTGATCTTTAAAATAAAGTTCACAATTGATATATACAAAAACTAAAATTATGATAGTAGAAAACATTTTAAAACCTAAAAAAGACATCTTAATAATAGAATAATTATCATAAAGAAAAGAAAGATATAATATTTGAAAAACATCGTAATGATTTAGTTATTATCATAAATAAATAAACAATTTCATACCACATTTAAACCTTAAAAATTAACTATAATTAAAACAAGACCAATAATAATAATAATAATAATTTATCATAATAGCGTTACAATTATCATAAAGAAAAAAAAAGGTTTTTAAGAAACCAAAACCATACTTAAGAAACATGTTTATAAAAAAAAACCTAAAACATACTAACAAGCAATGATTATAACAAAGAATTGATCATTAAGATAAAGATACAATAATTATTAGAAAAAGAAACATATAAAATGAGGAAAATAATGTAAAAGAAACATTTTATTCATGAAAGAATGTTCATGAAATATTGAAACAACAAAACATTTTATTCAGAATCAAAAAGAGAATTTTTTGATCACACATAAAACAATATATATATATATATATATATATCATTAACTGCAAAACATGAAAGAAAATAATCATGAAATATTGAATTAGAAAAATCACGTTCAATCAATAACCAAAAAATAAAAAATCATGAGTGTTTTTGATATATACCTGGAATACAAAACACAAAAAGTAAAAGGTGGAAGAAATGAACATAAAAAAAAAAAAAAAAAGAATATAAATGGGGTTATTTCATAATCATTTCAAAATTCAAAAAAAAATTGAGGGAAAAACGGCCCGTTTGGCATTAAGGCTTAGTTTGGCAAACATCTCAAACTAAACTAAACTGTACTTTTTTCATCATGTTTTTTGTCTTTTTCCCCAAAAATTTTTTGTCTTTTCTGAAAAAGTTAACCAAAATTACTATTTAAACTTATAAATCTTAACTCAAACTCATACACCAAACTAACCCTAACCCTCAATTTAAACTAAACTGTACTTTTTTCATCATGTTTTTTGTCTTTTTTGAAAAATTTTTTTTGTCTTTTCTGAAAAAGTCAACAAAAATTATTATTCAAACTTAAAAATCTCAACTCAACTCAAACTCCACTTATACACCAAACACCCCCTAATTTGGGTTTATTTAAAAATAATTCACATTTGTCAACAAAAAATATTCATCATTAAAATTAAAAAAAAAAGAAAAAAAAAATCTGTAAAAAAGTGAAATGAAATCAATTGTAGTAAAATGGCAAAAAAAGAAAAAAGGCAAAAAAAAATCTGTATAAAAGTGAAATGATGTCAATAGTAATAAAAGGGCAAAATAGATGTTACAGACAATTGTATATTTAAAAATAGATATTTACGTAATATTATTAAAAAAAAGACATATTTTAAAATCATACCCTAAAAATGGATTTTCTATACAATTATTTCTTTAGGGAAAAATGGGTTAGATAATTTGAAAGAGGAGTCCAACCCCAGCAAAAACCCAAACATGTATTGTGCACTCATAGCCCAAGAATTTTACATTTTGATCATGAGTACGTAGTGGGGGCACATAATAAGCCTCAATATATATTCAAGAATTGAAAAATTGACATTTCCATCAATATTTCTATGGAAATTTTCGTATTTTGTAAGTACCGATATGGAAACAGTGGTGTCGTATCTTTTTTGTAGAATATCCGTGAAATTTCCATAAAAATTTCTGTAAATATCGTTTTTTTTTTTTTTACGGAAATATCGATTTCTGTGAAAAGTGTAGTAGTAAATGATAAAATATCGTGAAAATTTCTGGAAATTTCCACGGAAATATCGACAAAATATCCATAAAATATCAATCGTAATATAATTTTTTTATCTTTTAACATAATAAAGTTTATGATTTTTTTTAATTCACGCACAATTATATATATATATATATATGAATAGATAGTATAGATTGAAATACATGTAATATGTCCAAAATTATATAAAATAAATACTCAAATGTCATATTATCTTGATATCGATATTGTTTAAACTAATGCAAATACTTTCAAACATTCTAAAAGCTCTTTTGATATTAATGTTTTCTTACTATGTATGAAACAATAAATGTAATCTACCTATATTATATTGCGTTTCAATGATTTTAATTAATTTATGAATATCAACTTATTGTTTACTATATTATGCTCCATTCTTACTATGTAAATTTATCAAATACTTAGTATTTAATTGAGAGTTTCATTTAATTTATATATTCTTAACTATTTTAGAGTTTTATAACGTTTTATTTAAAAATTTAGTATTGTAAATGAATTTTCATATTTCACATCAATTTCCACCGATATTGATATTTCCATAAAATTTAAGTATCGATAATTTCACATATATCGATATTTTCATCCTTGCATATATCATAGGTTTTTATTGTTTCTGTAACACCTAGGTTTTCAGAGTGCCCTAAAATTTATTAGTGCATGTGTGCTTATATGTTTCATTAATTAATTTATGCATTTATGTTTATGCCCTTACATGTATTTCTATGCAGTGATATGCCCGACGTGTGCTTCGACTACGTGCCCTAATTAATGTCAAAGAAATATATTATAAATTGAGAATTTTAACTATTTATTTGATTAACTTTTTCTAGTGCATGATAATGTTTTAATTTCCCATACACATTATAATTAATATAGTTACTATATTGTTAAATCATTTTATAATTATTATCAAATATTTAAATTGTAATACTTTTCTTTATGTACAAACCGCAAACGTATATACATATATAACTACAAGAATAATTGACTTTTGTGTATATATGTATTTCCTTTAATTTTGGGATTTTATTATTTATCCTTGTGCTATTCAAATGTGTGGGAATATATAAATTGTATTGTTTTATAGTAAATAGTATTATATTATTATGGTAAGTTTTATGGCCTGATGCATTTTATTAATATTGTATAAAAATACTAGTGTAATATATATATATATATATATATATTCATCTATTTGTATCTATATAAGGTTTAAATCAAATTTCAACTTTTGCATTTAACAAAATTTTATGAATTGACTACGTATTCTCAATTTACAGCTTCTAAATTTTTTTTTTTTTCAATTTGAGGTTATTGTCATTAAATACTCTATATATATTTTTATTTTATTTCATATTCACAATTTCCCTAATCACTAATAGAAAACTACTCCTTTTTATTCTTAATCTTTTCCTCTCGCTTAGCCCTTCCTCCCGTCAGAGAACTCCTTTTCACCTTCCTCATAATTCTTATCCACCAAAGTTCCTTAGGTCCCCAAATTCATAAGTCTATTCATCGCCTATAGCAAAAGGTTATTGTGTTTTTCTTAATTTAAGTTAAGTTATTCTTACGGAGTTTATAACTATATATAATATATGAAGGTTTTTTTTTTAATTTTATATATATACCCCCTTTATTTTCAATCTGCTTTCATGCTACATGATTAATATATATGGAGATATGTATGTGTGTGTGTGTGTGTGTGTGTGTGTGTGTGTATGTATGCATGTATTGGTTTATTTCTTGATTCACGCTTTACATATGTTATGTATTTTATTTGTACCCATAAACTGTAATATCCGAATTTTATAAAATATATTACGATTGAAATTCACGTTCTTCTTTTTGGAATGACTGAATTTATATGTTTAGACTATCATTTAAAATTTTCGGACTTATATGTGTTAAATATGATTTATTATTGATTTCATACTAGGCTTGATTCAAATATGTTTAAATCAGTGGCAAGATTTGTCACATTTTATTAACCAATATGACTCTTTTGATCGTGATATTTATATGACACATTTGTATACATGGTTTCTATGATCTATAATTTTTATACGAATTTATATTGCTTTCCTGAATTTATATGAAATTTGAAACCATGTTGGGTCACTGTGATTATGTGTTGGACTCTGTCAAATCCGACTATTCCAAAATAGTAAATAAACAGTTTTTATTTGTTTTATGGTCTAATAAAATTTTGACAGATTTATACACATGTCTAATATGTCCATATAAAATTTGGGTCCCTAATGTATTATGAATGTTGAGATAAAAATCCGTCTTCTTTTATTGTCTGAAATTTTGAGAACCTGAACAGATTTGTTTAGTGAGATTAAAAATTCCTAAAACCCATCTTAAAAGTGTTATTTAGTTCTATAAAAATTTATGGTGATGAATATTTGTGTTATTCTTAACTAGTAAAAATTTCTCCTATAATACAGCAAAAATATTGGTATCGCTTGCTGCCCCTTTTAAATTATTTTCTCAGCTTCCTCCTCTAAAAGATTTTTTATGTGAAAATCTAAGTTTATAGATGTAAAAGTGTTTTACCATATTTTATAACTTTTCACCATGGTTACCTATTTAATTTCATATTTTTACCTATGGTTTCGTTTAAAGTACATCACGGTAAAAAAAAAAAAAAAAAAGTACATATTCGGTGCATGGAGTATTATTGTTTTTCTAAATAAACATATGCACTCAGAATAAACGAACTATTGGAATTTAAGAGCACATAAATCGTGGGCACTTGGAGGACATTATCACTTGCTATAATATTACTTTTGCTTGGAATTTAGGTAAGTAATCGTACTTGATTTTACTTCTTATGTTTAAATGTTTTTTTTATAATGAAATTATATGATCATGCGAAATGTCTAAATGTTACATTCCAAGTTTATGAAATAGATGCTTTAAAAAGAATGGGTGTGTGTTTATACTGGAGGGCTGAGTGGGAAAGGGAGGCGGGGGATCAGCGGACCCATAACAAATAAATGAAATGACTGATAAAGGGTGATAAATACCTAAGGTTGAAAGACCAAGATGGAAAAGCCACAACAACTGAAAACGATATATAGTTAATACCTAAGGTTGAAAAACTAAGATGGAAAACCCATATTGATGTTTCTATTATTGGCCAAATTTACTAAATAGGTTCCGAAAACCATGGCCCATTGGTTACCGAAAGTATAGGCATGACACCAAGCACTCTCAAAGGTTAATAACGAAAAATTTTAATTAAAGTATGAGATATTATGAAAGAATTGAGTATTTATTGAATTAATTACAATTATCCTATGTATGTAGTATGGTTTACTTACTAAGCTTTAGCTCATTAAAATGTTTTTTCTAACATTTTCAGATGATGAGTAAATGTAGACCGAACGGCAGCGAGACATGACATGGCGGCATGACATAGTGGTTATTAAATAAAAGAATTTTCGAGTTTGAAAATTTAAACTTGATTTTTTTTTATAAGAACTTTTATTTTCTTAATTTCAGTTTGAATATTGGGATTTAAATATTTCTTATTGAAGGATTATTATTATTAAACAAGTTTTTTTTTTTTTTTTGCTATAAAAAAAAACCTTTTCGCTTGATTAAATTTCTATAAAAAGCTATTGGTAACATTTACTAACCTAGTTAAATATTAGGCTAGTGGATGTTACATATCATTTGTAATGACTCATGCCTCCTTTTGGTATAATATTGTTTGATTTGGGCCTCGCGTCCTTACGATTTTACTCTTGGACTCACCCCAAAAGGCCTCATATTAATAAGAGGTGGTCTCTTTATGATATGAACCTCGCCAATATATTGACGAAACCCGTTATCAATAAAGAAAGCACCAAGACCGTTTCTACTTCAGATTTTTTTGGAACGTTTTCCTTAGTAACGGAGGCGATAAAGAAATTTGTTTTGGTTCAATTTTCATGAACTTACCCGCTTCTCTTCATCTCTTTTGCTGAATTTGTGCCTGGACAGATTTTGATTGTTGTTTGTGTAGTTCCAAAAGAACCGAAAGAGAGAATAAGTGTGTGAAAAAAAAAAAAAAAAAAAAGGGCAAGTGTGGTGAGATCATTCGAGGGTTGAGTGAAACACGAGTGAACGGAGTGATCAATTGTTTGAGTGAAACACGTGAGGGAGAGAAGTGAGGTCCTTCTTTATTTATTATTATTTTTTTATCTAACGTGGTTTTGCAGGTTATAAAAAAAAAAAAATGAATCCAAATCAAGAAAGTGAAGCTGAAGATGGTCTTCCACGACAAAACGTCCCAAATCTTCAATTGCAAGCATTAATGGGGCAAATGGAGCGGATGTTGACTCGTGCATTAGAGCCTATTCAGGAGAGATTGGATGAGGTTGATGCTAGAACATGTAATAGGCAGCCACTAAACGTGCAACATAGGCGTAGGGGTGGACGTGTTATTTCAGAAAGGTGAATTCTTTCTTTGGTTCATTGACGAACTATCCGAACTTTCAGAATTTTTCCGTGGTGTTCAAAACCGACTTATCAATCAAGCCTTCCATCCTTGATTGTGGCGTCTTCGATATACCAAGGTTCTTGCTTCGATATAAGCAACGGGTCGCGGTGATTTCCATCCAAATCTGAAGTAGAAACGGTCTTGGTGCTTTCTTTATTGATAACGGGTTTCGTCAGAATATTGGCGAGGTTCATATCACTTTACTTATGAACCGTCGCATATATCCATTCTCAAGTGATATGAGATTATACAGCTTACCCTTTCCTTGTAGGAGCTGATGACTGTCACAATCACCGCACTTTTTGGGACCCAACATCCTTGTTGGCCACACTTCCGGTTGGGTATAGGCTCTGATATCATTTATAACAACCCGTTTTGGACAATGTAACGACCCATACCTCCTTTTAGTATGATATTGTCCGTTTTGGATCTTGTGTCCATACAATTTTGCTCTTGGGCTCATATCAAAATGTCTTATATCATTAGAAAGTAGTCTCTTTATTTATGAACTATCACATACATCCATTTCGAAATAATGTGGGACTAAACAGCTTACAATTTTCCTTGTAGAGACTGATGACTGGCACAGGACAAGTGCACCCAGGGCAAGTGCACCCATTGGCCCTAGCTAGGTCTGTGGCTGATTATAACAATGTTTTTAATAGTTTATGATCATTCCAACTACGAAAAGAAGATAGAGAATGCCTCTAAACTATTAAAATATTATTATAATAGTTATTTTTGTTAATTTTTAAACGGAATCTGATTGTAATTTGGTCAAAAAGTAATGCTAACCAACGGATTTATCCCAAAATTAATGAAAATGACTGTTGTAGCAGCATTTTTAATAATTTAGGGGCATTTCAGATATGAAAAAAAGACCGAAAACCATTGTACAATATTAAAAGTTTAGAGACTAATATAGCAATTTACCCTTTCATTTATTAAAGCACCAATACTTCAGTGTATTCGTTGTTGCAGCTTGCCAGCTAGTAAAAATAAAAAACCAGTAAAATTGTTGATTGGACAAAAAAATCAGAGGATTGTTTCATACACCCTTTTGACATGCATGAGATAATACATTCGTGGACGTTGTCGATTTCAGGTTGCCTAAAATCTTTTACATTTAACTCTCATTAAAAAGAGATTTGACGAGATTACAGAAAAAAAAAAAAAAGAGAGATGTGAACAGAAAACCACAACTAAATAGAAACCGATTTGCATGAACAAAACTGATCTTACTCATCATTATTATAGATTGAGATTTAAGTGGCCGTATATATTTACGAAAACAAAACAAATAAAAATAATAGAGAAAAATCCTTAAAATAAAAAAAATAAAAAATAAAAATAAATAAAAATAAAAATAAAAGGGACCCTCTCCGGTGGAAAAGAAAAGATACTGGGGCCTGAGGTTAAAAGAAGAAGCAAAAAAGAAAGGAAAGAGTCAACAAACAGTGCATGGAAAATGTTCTTTTAAGTTTGTCTATGGGTTGAATTCCTCTCTATTGTTAAATGAAGTTTTTTTATTTGGGAAAATTGGTAGTGAGCTTAAATCATAAATTCTCACTCCAAAAAAATAAAAAATAAAAAAAAATCCTCAATTCTTGCATGAGCACATTAATTTATCTTTTTTTTTTTTTTTACTTAAGAGAACTGATAGATTAATTTATCACCATTATTATTATTATTTTAACATGGACTGGGAGGATTCGAACTCTACACTTCCTAATGAAGTCAGGTATGAAATTACCACTAGATTATGCCTCATCACCACATGATAGTAGAAGACACACTAAGCATTATTTGTGTCATAAAATGCTTCTGTTTGGTAAATAACTCCAATGTGGTAATCAGTAATCCATCCATGGTCATAGACCAGAGCTTCACTGGCTTCTCCTCTTGAGAGATCAAATCAACTACTGAACCTCATTTAGAAACGAGCAGATCCACGAGCCCCCAGCTCCGCACCTGACAAGGGCCAACTCCCGCACGCAAAGGCCCCCCGCGGCTTTTGTGCTTCGGAACCATACTTGGTGCACTTTTGCCAACTTTTTACTATGCGTGCGGCACTGAATCAAACAGGCAGATCAGCAGCTAATGTTTCGATTGGTTATCAATAAAAAGATCCAAGACATGTCCAATTTGGTTAGCCATGGATCTAAAATAAACATAGGCATACAAAGCAGACACATCGTACAGACTGCTTTCATGTTAAAATCTTTGAGGTCTAATTAATTTTAAAAAGAAAAAAGAAAAAAGAACCCAATTGAAGAATCAAGACTCCCATCATTACATTACAATAGAATAACACAACCTATCAACAGAAACTATACACGATCACTGAACAGACACCATAACTTATACACAACTACAATTTTCATCGCCAAATTAAATCCCAAGCGCAGAGCAAAGAACCTAAAACTTTACACAAATGCCCTACGCTTTCAGATTCCGTCGATTGCGTTCTTCAGATTACCACCAAACAATGACATGAGAGGCCCACCGTGCACCCTTCCCTCTGGAATGTCAAAGTCCAAGCTTTTCATCCCACTACTACCACCCACACCAATGTCGAACCTGTTTCTTCCTTCTGCCTTCTCAGCGGTGAAGAAGTTCGAATAAGATGACGAAGACTTCATAGAAAGAGGAACCAATACCTGTGGGGGTATTAGTTGTTGTCTTTTCGCTGTCTTTTCATGTGAATCAATGCAATCAGACACGACGCTGATTCCAGAAGTAGAATAGTTGTTGCTGCTCCCTGCTGTTGTCGAGGCTGCAGATACGAGCCCGTGAAAGAGTCTGGGACCAATAAGACCTCCCTTACATGACTCTCGTTCCTGTGCCATGCTGCTGTGAGCAGCACATAAACCACTCTTGCCTCTTGCAAACTTCTCACATTTGCCCTCACCCCAATTGCATCTCTTTCCCCCACCATGGGCCTTGCAGAAATCGGTGCTGCCTTGGGCACTCTTCCCGCAATTCTCAAACTTGCACCGCTTTCCTCCACCATGCTTAACACAGCAATCAGTGCGTCCCCTTGCACTTTTTGTGCAGCCTGGGACAGCGCACCTCTTCCCGCCACCATGAGCGACACAAAAGTTTGTACCCCCGTGAACGCTTTTCGGGCAAATCCCTCCCCCATCAAAAAGGCAACGCTTCCCCCCACCATGTCCCTTGCAAAGGGGCGTGCTCCCTTCAGCACCCTTGGTGCAGCCTTGGAATATGCAACGTTTTCCACCACCATGTGCCTTGCAAAACGTAGTGCTCCCTTGTGCACCCTTTGTACACCCTTGGTACTGACAACGACGTCCGCCACCATGAGAGATGCACAAGCCTGCCTGTCCCTCAGCACTTCGAGCGCATCCCTCAATCTTGCACCTCTTTCCACCACCATGTCTGATGCAAAGCCCTGACTTTCCCCTTGCAGCTTTGGTGCACCCTGGATGCCCACATCGCCTACCACCACCATGGGCAATGCAATAATCTGTTTTCCCCTCGGCACTTTTAGTGCAACCCAAGTGCTGACACCTATTTCCTCCACCATGGGCCTTACAGTAGGCTGTTCGACTTTCCGCACCCTTGTTGCAACCAGGTTTTTGGCATCTTTGTCCACCGCCATGACCAATACAGAGACCAGATGCTCCCCGTGCTCCCTTTGCACACCCCAAAAACTTGCATCTCTTAGGGTTGTTGGTTCGTTGCTCCGAGTTTGTCCCAGCTGTTTCCTGCTCAGAGACGGTATCCACGGAATATTCTCTAGAAAGAGATAATTCATTTAGCTGGGATTTGCTCTGGAGCTCCAGAGGTTCTCTTGACTGGAAAGAAATACTAAAACCATCCCTTTTTGGAGCCAGAAGTAGTGAAGGCATATACCCACCGGATTTCTTTGCCGATGTAGAACCCTCATCAACAACTGGAATCGAGAGTTGGTTTTCTTGGGCAGATACTTGACCTGAGAAATAAGCTGTATTCATATCAGTCTCTGATGATACTGAAATACTTGAACCTTCTTTTGTCCCCCCTGATAGGCCTAGTTGGAGAATCGAATCACCTTCAAATGGAAAACCAAGAGGTTGTACAGAGGATAGTTCTTTGCTCCTCTTAAAGGTAAAATTGTGATAGTCGTTAGAGTATGCACTTGGTGTTGGTCCCAGTCCGAGTACCAACCTGCAGCCATCATCAGGAGCATTGGAATGGTTAACCCCAACGTTACTTTGATACCTCAATAGGTTGCTCCCCCCAATGCCAGGGAAATTCAAGCATAGAGTGGTATCGCCGTTGTTATCATTTTTGGCGAATTCAACATCACGAGAATACAGAAAACTCTTCTTGTTTAGATCCATTTTCTGAGAAGGTGCACTTTAACGCTGAGAAGGCCAACTAGCAGAGTTCTTTGTTCAAGATGCTATCAGCAGGTCTAACATATGAGAACTAGATGAACAAGTAGAGGAAACAAAAACAAGCCATCTCCCCCACTAACAAAACCAGATGTGTCAGATCTGTCCATTTTAATGTATGCCAGCACAAAACCGCCAGATCTTTAGAGGATTTACTTTATAAAATATCTGACCACGTTTCTGGGGTAGAACCCTTTTATAAGAATGTTCAATAATGACGTGCAAAGATCTCTGGAGCTTCTCTTGCTCCCAACTGGAAAATCATCAAGCTTCATTAACCCTGGAAAAGAGGAGGAAAAATATGAAGTATGAACTTGATAAGACGCAAACTAAAATCATCAAAATTCAAAACCAATTTGCAGTAATTCACTTCAAAATCTAGGAAGCAACAAGCGAAACACTCAAGATATCAAAACAAAGAAATAAAGTAAAAAGGAGATATGCATGGGCTGAATTTTGGTAAGGTTCTAAAACGAAATTCCAATAATAACCTTGGACATAATTGTTTCTCTCCTGTTGCTAAAAAATAATAGAAATTCCATTGAGTTATTAGACAAAAATAAATGAGTTGCAGAAGCATGCCATGACCCAAAATTAAACCCAAAAAAAAAAAAAAAAAAAAAGCCATCCTGATACTCTAGGAGAGTAACAGCTATGCGATCTTTGTAACTGTAAATTGATAAAAACAAGACCGTGAACCAAGAAGCATCCTGAAACCCTATAACCGGAGACATATCCAACATGTTGACATTTCATTACTTGTGACCAAAATTAACATTTCCAGCATAAGAAAATAGCATATAACCAGACCCAGTAGAACATCATTCAAAAGTCAAAAGATCACAAGCCTTAATTGGAGGGGGGGGAGGGGGGGAACAACAACAAAAACAGAATACTAATGTTTTAACGTTGTTAGATTTGTAGGAAGCAAAATGGAGAGAGCAAAGATTAACAAAATAATAGGGCAGATTCATTTATATACCAAAATACCTCAAGCTTAGAACTCTCATGTCTGCTGAAACAGATGAATAATTGATTTTTTGTTGCAAATAGTCTGTTTTCTTCCTCGAATAACGCCCTACCTTACCACTTGACTAGTTAGGGAAAAGCTCTTTACTAAGAACATATATGCCTTTCTCAACTGTTCGTCAAAGCTTTCGAGCAGCTATTTCACAATGATTAAAAGACAACAGCCATAAAAAAAAAAAAAAAAATTAGCATCAATCAAATAGCTGAGAGTTTAGTGTACATCTACAGTGATAAATCAAAGTTATGGCAATTTTAAAGTGAAAAATAAAAATAAAAAAATAAAAACCAGGAAAAACATTCCCTTTTTCGACAAATAAAAAGATTCAGAAATCCAGCAAAACAGTTATAACCCCATATGTATCAAAGATTTCACTGTCATGTTTACAAACAACCAGATGCAGCTACTCTCTGCTTGCAACGTGATCTCTTATGCATACTCACTACACGAAACTATCTACTTAAGAAAAAATTTTGAAATAATAATTCCAACTTTAGCAGTCAGTTTGGCCAATTAGCTTTTTTCCCCAGAATAAATGAAAATCTTTTAAGATTTCTATATGCTTGATGCTTGGCCTTTGAAAATTGCTACTTACTGACTAGATTTTTTTTTTTTTCTCTCTCTTTTCTAAATGGAAACTGACAAGACATTTGGTCTACTTAGCTATTAGAAAATTCTAGTAGTTGTTGATTTTCTGCCTATAGTAATGAGTTTGTTGGATAGGCTTCTCATACATCGGAGTAAAGGGTAATGGAGAACAGACGAAGTTTTAAGGCCCGTTTGGATCTTGGTTCAAACCCACTATTCAATCAATAAATTCAAATTTTTGCTGGAGAAAACACTGTAAGAAAAAAAGTTCACAAAGTGAATTAAAACAAGCTGCCAAACGGGAGCTTGGTATTTACCGACAATTTTTACTGTTTCACTCAAATTAAATTCTCTCCGCAAGAACTATTTTTTCTTGGCAGATAAATCCGAGTCATATCTTCCTATTTTCTTAGCTTCATGATGCATCAAAGATTCAAATTCCAACATCATTAATGCTTTCTAATGAAGTTTGTTTAATAGTTTAAGATTATCAGTATTTATTGTGGACACACACATATATTTTATATTCATACAATGTTGATGCTCAGATACAATATTCAAAATAACATAACATAGGAAATTCTTACATAGGTTTTTTAATTTAATTTTTTCCTTTTGTTTTTCTTTTTTGCCACAGGAGAAAAGGGATCAATGATACTCTCATGCACTCACCGAGTGCCATTTTTTGAATTCACCATAACCATAGGTAGGAAAAAAAAAAAAGGGATTACTGACGCTCTTGTCAACAATCCTCCAAGGGCCACGCACATTAAACACACAATCTCACTTTTTTTGCTGGACTAAGTGCGAACGCAAAAAATGGAACATCTAGCGTATGGGCTATCCAGATTTGATACAAAAAGTGTGGTATATGCAAAGTACACAGGAAAATAGTTTTGTTATTTTTAATTTTTTGCTGAACAGAAAGAAAACGGCAAATATAAAAGCACACAACAAGACCACAAAGAAAAATAAATGTTGTATGAATTCACAAGACTTGTAAAGATCTCGAATTACCATCCCACAAATAACCTTAAAAATAAAAAAAATAAAAAAAAACAATTCTGTAATAATTAAGAAAAAAAGTAATTTTTTGTTTTCTGATGTACACAACAGCCACACACACACACACACACACAAAATAAATAAAATAAAATAAACAACAACAACAACATCAGAACGATAAATCAGATCAAATCTATTACAAGTTCGCATGGGAATTATAAATAAACTCATGTTTTAGCAAATTTAAAAATAAAAAAAAGGACAAACAAACAAACAAAGTAAACACCAAGATTAACAAATAAATAACATTAAAAAAAAAACCTTAAATTCATTAATCACCTTCAGAATCAGGAATCAATCTCACAGAAATGAAAACCAAACACGAACTCGAAAAAAAGAAAAACGAATTAGAGGATATACCGAGATGAGAAATTCAAAGGAAATTCCGAGAAAGTCTTCGGATCTGAGTGAGCGCCTGAGACACAATCAGCTCAAAAATTCTAGGGAGAGAAACAAGAGCAAAATTGAAGCAGAACACAGAGTTAGAGAGAGAGAGAGAGAGAGAGAGAGAGAGAGAAGAACTAATAAGGAATTAGGGCGTGCCAAATAATAACGCCACATTTTGATTGGGGCGTCTTTTTAATCACTTTGAGCAGCTCCCTCGTGTCTCCCGATATTTTTTAATTAAAAAAAACGCACCACAAAATGACGAAAATAGCCTCGAACTAAGTAAGAGTTACAAATTTGTCGTTTCCTCATGGGGACGTGGGGCTGTCAACTTGGACAAGACAAGCTTTTTGTGGAAAGCGACGGGATGGTGAAATGTCGAGGGTGCCCTCATCGGGGACGGTGGGTCGGAGAATGATGGGGGTAAGTTAGTCTTTGTGCAAGATTTATGGGCATTTTAGTGTTTTCCAGTGGGTGTTTGCGTGGAAAAAGGAGTGGCTGAGGTGTGAAGGAGGTGGTGTTCGTCGTACACGTAGGTGGTGCTCGTAATAAAAAAGAACTGAGCGAGGGAAAATGGAAGAATCTGGTTGGTGGTGCTGAGCTGGCTAATGACGCAGCTCATCAAGAGGCTGTGAGTGGTTGCTCGGCTCATCTTGTGCTGACAGGCTCAAAATGTGTAAAAACTTGTGTTGTGAGGCATTGCGGCTTCAGTCTGGCTCACGGCTCAAGTCGGCTGATGTGGCTTGGACGCAGGATACAGCCGCCTTTAATATGCTTCCACGGCCCATTTGCTGCATCCACAATCTAGTGCCATTCGTCGATTCCCCACCCAACGCGCGTCATTCTACTATTGGCTGTCACCCCCACAATTATGATTCCCCCTGATACCATCGTACGTTCGTTAATCACTTAACTGCCACTTTTAGAGAGAGAGAGAGAGAAAGGCCCTTTATTACTCTAGACCCGCAAATTCTATTATTTTTTATTTTTTCAAAAAAAAAATCTAACAAAATAAAATTTTCCTTTAAAAAAAATGTATTGAGTAGGTCGTTTTTGGTGTGTCTGTCGTGTGGTTTGTACGTGCGTTTTCCGCCGCGTTTCGAGTGCGTGTGCATTGTCGTTTTGGACCCATTTGGTTTTTTTTTTCTTTTTTTTTTTAATTCCGATTTCTACTTTTTTTTGGGGGGGGGGGGATTGTAAGAACAAGGCAAGAGATGCCGACGTCACTGGCTACGCGACGTCACTCTTTTTTTAAGGAGGAGCCAATATTGATGCTTGCCACGTGGCAGATTGTGACTTGCTTACGCAATTTCCTATCATTAGGAACCATGGTCCCCATTTGCCCCAACCCTGACGTAACTGCCAACCCGACGACCAAGGGGCGTGCGGAGCCTACAGTGCCATTTTTGTTTATTATTATTATTTGTTTTTTAAAAAGAAAAAGCTGAATTACAATAACATATATGACTTGTTTACTTTTCAGGAATAAAGAATAATAAGTAATAAAAATCAATCTCATATTAACTTATCTATTTTTATCTTGAAATGGGAATGAAATTGTGTAGAACCCACATTAATTTATGATTGAATAAGGGGATTGACAATCTCAAGCCCCCCACCGAATTAACATTCTCATTCCTGATATTAAAGTTAAGTTACTACTTTACCCCCAATTTTACTTTCTTATTTGAGGATTGAAAAGAAAAAGTAAAAGATTAAAATAACCTTAATTTTTTCACGCTTATTCACTTTTCCTTCTATTGTGTAATAAAAAATAATAATAACCTATATTAATTATTTTTATTAACCATATATAATATATTTTTATTAACTTAATATTATATAACTATCCTAATTGCTATTAGCGTTATTAGAATAAATAAATAATTTTTTTATCACAATATATTATATATTTTTATTTTTATATTTTTTATACTTATTTTAATTCATTTTTTTTCTTACTTTTTAAAAAAATTTTAAACAAAAAATTACACAATTTAATTTTATTACCTTAATATCATAATGGTTATTTTACTTTGATTAATAGTATGATAATAAATAAAAAAATTAATCAATTTTTTTAATTTTTGAAAACATACTAAATAAAGGGTATACAAGTAAATTTACAGCAACTGACTCCGATTCCTGTTGTAAGTAAATGTATGAATAGGATTGACAGTGATTCCGACTCCGATTCTTGGAACCCAAGTAAACAGTATATTCTGACTCCGAATCCTGACTCCAAATCAAACTCACTCCGAATCCTACCCACTTCGATTCATAATCACTCCGATTACTAGTAAGTAAACATACCAATAATGTATGAAAGAGATATATACATTATAATGTAACATTTAGCGTAGGTTTAGAACTTAGATTTTAACTTAAAATTTTCATTTTATTTTTTATTTTTTTTATGAAAAGTCAAAAAAATTATAATTATTTTTAAAAAGTCAATCACCTCAAATATAAAAAATTCATTTTCAACCGGCGAATTAAACATAGACTTACATTATACATTTTGTGTTACAGACCTCTCGATTTTGATGGATCAAATCCTTCCTCGATTGAAGAGATTTTATTAAAGAGTCATGTGTGAACTCGATTGTTGTGTACCTATTTTAGTGTTCAATTTTGAAACTCGGTACACATCCATTCCCATTAAACATTTCATTTAAGTTTACATGCAGACCCAAAAGTCTTTCAAGATCATGATTTTCCTATAGTTTGAGGCATCACTCAGTATTGATGTTTGTATTTTTCTTAACTTGAATATATTTCTCTTTTTTCAGAAACAAAAAATGCAAACTAAAATATTATGATTAAAACTTATATCCCTAAAACTAGTCGTCACAAACCAATCGGATAAACTGATTATAGTTGTCATTAATTTTGCTAATTGGAGTTCCACCCATTAAATAAGGCTAACCAGAGTTGAGAATTTCAACCAAATATGAATGTTAGGCGCCACTAAAACTAGGTCATGGTTTGGCAAGTGAGAGTTGTATGACCCATTAACTTAACTAAGTCAACAACGTTAGATTTCCATTTTAAAAATTGTGTGAATAAGTGTGACATTTGCATTATTATTTAATTTTGTGTCTTTATTATACAATATATGGAGTTGGCAATAAAGTTTCTTTAAAACCGTGGCCGATAAACTTAAGACAGAAAAGAGTAATTAGTATATAATTATCTATTATATATATACATATTAAAGTATCACTAGAAAAAAGTGCCAAAATAAAATAAAATAAAATAAAGGTGAGCCCTCTAAGCACCCCAAAAGTTGCTCTGGGATGTGAAGTGGAAATTGTGGGGATGGGAGGAGACCAAACCAAACTATTTGTGTCGGCATAAAACAAAGTTATAATTTTGTATAATACTTGTATTAAACAAATATATTGTTAAAAAAAAAAAAACACACCAATTGGCCCATTTTCCTCAAACATATTGACGATCATCATGGAGTGGTCACCCTACATTAATGACTCATAAATATAATCGGTGGATATCTAAAAACAAATAATATTGCGACATACGTACTTGAAAAACCGAAAAATGTGACGTATATAATTGTTCCAAACCTAATAAGTGAGGTGTATTGAAGATCTATTTATATAGTCCCAAGGTTATCCCTCATCACCATAAGGAATCTTCATTTCAAGTACTTTCATTGCTTGAAAAGTAAAACAAATTATATACGAGATCCCTTTGATTTCTTAACAATGTTGTATATTCTACTTATTATTGTAATTGATCTATACCTAATATTAAAACAGAGAATGTATTGTTAGCTATATATTTTCGTCTTCCTTCTTGGACTGTCATCAATCATGTGACAATCCAGTCACTGCTACGTGGATTTAGTTTTTTTTTTTTTTTTGGTCTATTTCAATCGTGTTCGCTAATTAATATTTAAAATGATATCATTCTTTAATTAATGATTATAGTGAAACTATTTTCTTTTTCATTTATCCTCTTTCATTCAAACTCCGACATACCGTTTATCTTGTCTTTTCAATTATTTATTTTTTCATTAATTCTCTGTTGTAATAATAATTCTTTTAATATAGACATATATATGTATATATATCATATTCACCTAGAACTGGATCCATAATACTAATGAGTTTCAACCATTTTAGATCTCAAATCGTTTAGTTTTTTTGCCCCCCCTTCCAATTGTGTACAGTTATTTTTTTTTTTAATCAAAATTTTTCAAGCGGGCGAATAGATCAACACCGATAGTGGATCTAGTTATCATATATATTATTTAGAAGAATATATCAGAGGGAGAAGACTTTTGTAGAGCACGATTTTGTTTATCTTATGAAGTTGTAAGCACCAATAATAAAGTGATGGTTTAATTAATTTCTTTCTTATAATTAATTGTTTGTCACATGGATCTCATTATCTTTATGAGTTATATTGTTGTCACACAATTTTTTAGATGCATGAAAAATGTTAAAAATTCGTTTTAAAAAATCATAGCTAACTGTGGTTGCAAGTTTACAATGATAATAATTTTACATCTGACATTTTATAAAAGATGTTGGTTTTGAATTCTCACCCTAAACTCAAAAAATAAAAATAAATCATAGCTATCCAAAACATATCAATCTAATGTATTTGTTGTAATCAGTTGTTTATCATCTCAATCTTATTATCTTTATGAGTTATATTGTTGTAACATATTTTTTATATGCATGAAAAATGCCAAGAATTCATTTAAAGAAGTCATACATACATATAAATGGTTATAGACATAGTTTAACAATAATTTTACATCTGACTATACTAAAAGTTGTAGAGTTTGAATTGTTAAGAATTAGTGCCCTCTACATCATTGAGATCAATAAAATCGTAGAAGAAAAATAAACAATTACAGAATACGTAAATTTTTATGTAGGTTCACCTTAATGCGAATCTACATACTATTTTAGTCGTTATAATAATTTACTAAGATGATCAAACAGTTTAAAAAATCAGAAATTCACACCCTCACATACTCGTTTTTTTTTCTTCTAACCTCTCAAAATGAAATCCCTAATAACTGTGCCCCTTTTCATAAAAAATAATAATAATAAAAATCTAGAACAACCGAAATTACAAGTGAAATTTCCAAAAAAAATACCCTTAATAAAATAATTCGTATCGTATACCTCTTTGGGGCTCTGCCCCCGATCCCCTAGTAGGGAGGCTTCTCTCTCCCTTTGAATCCCCACGAGGACTTTAATTCAACTTCACAAGTCCGCATAAATCCCCCATCCAAAGTTAAAAAAAAAATAATAATTATTATAATAGCTATCCAAAACAGATCATATCCAAACAGCTGAAAAATGATGATTCAGTATCTAATCAGTTGCTTTTAAAAAAGTATATATAATAGATGGGATGTGCAGTATTACTCGTTATTAATTTATATGAAAATAACATACGTATCCAATAATCATACACCAAAAGAAAAAAGAAAATAAAAGAAATGATACCAAAAAAATTAAAAAAGAAAAAGAAAAGACAAATGACAAAAAACTAGAATCAAATTCATGAACTATGACCAGGTAGACCCCTCGTGTTTGTTCTATTATGGAAGTGTAATCAATTCAGTTGAATCTGTGTAAGCTTATTTATTTAGGTCCACTAGAATCAATTTTATTTATTTATTTATTAATTTGAACAGATATATGTAATAATTGTTATGATCACGCATGTGTACCCACCTCTTGAAGCTCTTTCTGACCCTCTTTTTTTTTTTTTTTCTCCTTTATAAAAATTAATATATACGTGTCTTACGACTAAGACAAATTTGATTTCCATGAATGACGAATATAATTCCCAAACAAAAGGGTGAAATTAAATAATAGATGTTGTATAAGTGATACTATTAACATGTGTGATAAAATTAGGTAGTGAATTCATTTAACCTGTATACTTTTACTGGATGAAAAATGAAAAATCAATCTTAGGTATGATTTGGATTTCTCCACCCAAAATTAAAAAAAAAAAAAAAAATCTTACTACAATATTCTTATGAAGAAGAAGAAGAAAACAGTGTGATGGGATGACTTGGATTTTCATTATAATGAAATTTAGGTATTTTTTGCACCCAAAAAAAAAAAAAATAATCATTCTTTGTCATTTAACTACTTTCTATTAAAAAAAAAATCAATCTTTTTGCTATATTTAGTGGTAGTTTCATATATGATTTTAAGATAACGTATAAAGTTGAATTTCTAGCCCTAAAATAGGTGTATATAATCTTACTATAATATATATATATATATTTTTGAATTTGAGGATGGAGATTCGTACTCCACATTATATATATGATGAAGTTAAGTGTGTATTTACTGTTATGCTATGCCTGTAATCATTATAATATTCTTATGTTAAAAAAATTGTGTGATGGGATGACTTGGATTTTTATAAAAAAAACAAAATTTAGGTACGTTTCACAAAAAGTAATTCATTCTTTATTCCTTTTACTGTTTAATGGGAAAAAAAATGTAAAAGTGATTAAATTAAACGAAGTTTGAAAAAAAAAAATCAAAAATCCATTTTTCATATCTTTCGAGTAAATCTTTTTTTTTTTTTTCGAGAAAATTATTTCTACATTTCATATTGACTACCTAGTGTATTCTCAAATTCAAAATGAAAAATACTTTTTCCCCCTAATTGTCCCTTCGGGTAAAGAATAAAATATGCAAACATTTCCATGCTTGCCTCTTCAGAGTTATTTGAGCCAAATCAAGGTTAATTATATCATTTATGAAAATTTTAAAAAAAATTAATGAAAGCAAATGCATTCGAACTTATAAGTAGTCAAAAAAGCAAATTTCCCACGGGTAAATGTCCGTATCAGCATCAAAATTTAACAAGTTGAAATTAACCACATTGACATATATATCTAATTAAATTCCAGAATTATAGTCAATATATATATATATATATATATATTCTTATTGGTGGATGGCAACGCTTTCGGAGTATATTAATAATCCAACTAGAGAAGTGACGTAAAACAACTTGATTTTGCGTTTGGATGTGAAGAAAAGCCATTTTGCAGTTTTATAGTAGTATTATATATATTCGTCTTTCGGTTTGAAAACACACCATTACAACATGTACATTGTTGTTCGAAAGAGACTTCTCAAAATGATAGGTTTGCATGCGCATCTTATTATTATATTTCTTCAAGAATTCTCGCCTGATGTAGCTTAGTTGTCTCTCTTGGGTTTTGCCATATTGTACTTGCTTTAATTATTCTTCTGGTTTTCTATAGAAAAAAAAAATTACTAAGAAATTAAAATTTGCATAATAAAAAAAGAACTCAAAATGCATAAATTTTTACACAAATTCCTCTCAATGTGAGATTATATAATGGTTAAACAGTTGCAGTAATTTATTACTACAATCAAGAAGTTTACCAAAAAAAAAAATCACACACTCTTAAACTCTATGTTTTTCTCTCTAATATTTCTAATAATAATCAATGATAATGGCGTTGCCTTTTATAAAGAAAAACTAGGAAAATCTGTGTATTATCTCCGTGTAGGAATTTTTTCACAACATATAAATTAGACTTCACAACTTAATATGGGAAGGGTGAATAGCCACAACTACTCTTTTAAGACGTTATCATAAAGAGGCTATATACATGGCCAAAAAAAAAAAAAACTAACTAACTAACTAACTAAATTGTATTGTAATTACTTAGATCGAGAGACAAAACACATCGCTTTACCTACCAAGTGTCAATGAACATCGAGTTAGCTTGTAAATAGTTTGCCACTGGGCTACTACCTTAAAATGGTTAGTCCTATTTTAATGAATTGATAATGTTTTGATTTATAATTATGCTTAAAAATATTGATTTATTAAATAACTTTGAAACCATATGATGTGTCTTATCTTTTGGATTATACAACGTCAAACATCATTTGCTAAGTGCTTGTTTTTTGGTTGGATCCTTTTCTACCCCCCAAAAAAAAAAGCTTGTTTTTAGGTATAATACAGAAGATGATACAGTAGTAAGGGCTAAAATTAGGTACAATTGCAGTATTTCTAGGAGTGTTTCGTCCTTCCAAAAGGAAGGACCATCATAAAATAAAATATTTTTTTATTGGTTTGGTAGGTTTAAAACCTATGTTTGGTAGAGTGGAAAATGAAGAGGAGGAAATTGGAGGACAGATTTTATAGAGAAAAAATAGAATCTTAGATTATTGTTTGGTAGCATAAAAAATGGGAAGGAAGGAAATTGTAAGTCCATAGGATCTACTATAGTTTGATATCTCAAACTTTTAAAAGGAAATGGGAGGGTAAAAACTTAACAAAAAAAAGTAAGCAAAACGACTATTTTGCACTTAATCCATCATCACATTCTAATTTGTATGAGGGTATAATTATAAAATATATTAAATTTGATATTTTCTTTTCTTTTTTCTTTTTCTTTTACCAAACAACACAAAAAAAAAAAAATTTCTCTCTCATTCTTTTTTATTTTTCTCACCTCCATATTTCACACTTTCTTCCTTTTCTTTTTTTCATCCCTTTTACCAAATATAACATTAGAGAAATCAAACACAAACCTAGTTGTATATGATCACTTTGATTTGTTTGTCCTTATAGATTGAACAACTTTTGAGATATAGAAAATGTGAGTCAATTGTCTAAAATTTACTCTAAAAACTTTTTTTTTTTTTTGAAAAATTCTTTTAACTTCTTGAAATTAAAGCAATTAGTAACAAGATGACATGTACGAAATGTAAAGAAGGTTGACAAGCATAAGAACATATTTTTGAAAAAAAGATATTCTAATGAAATTTTGGTCGGTTTCATCAGTTTATTTGAAATTTCTAAAATTGCGGATAAATTAATAAAAATTGAGATTTTGCAATCTATTCAAACCAACTGAATTACAAATAGAAATCAAATCAGTTTGATTGATTTGATCTGGTCAGTTTTCATGGTGAGTCGGTTTTTTTTTTTTTTTTTTTTTAACACTTCACACCTTATACTTTCCCACACATTTTATTAAAACGTGTGAAATGAACATAATATCACGTAAGACAGTATATGGCAACATGTAATAAAACCATATGTTAAATTGAACATCACCTTTGGAGTTTAACAAATGAGAACAAGTTAACATTTCAAGGAGCATGAAACCCTCTTAAAATCTTAAGTCCACTTTCCACGATAATTTTCAAAAAAAAAAATCTCCATCCCGCATTTTTTTACAATATTTCACAACGGCTTCTTTAAAAATTATCGTGCAATATCCATCTTTTTTCATTTTTTACTATATGAACATATCATTAACCACCAACACTAGTTCACATATTCACATAAACTAATTCAAAATCCCTTTGAATTTTGTGCAAAAAAATAAATAAATAAAAGTTGGCTACACCATTTTTTATTGAGAAAATTTGTTACAAACTCCCTCAACTTATTTGTGTAGCTCTCAATTTTTTTTTTTTTTTTTTTTTTGCATTCAAATTGATAATCTCTTCCCCTTGAGGATTAAAGCCTGACACCAAGAGGGAAATTAAATTAATTTAAAAGACAAAAAAAAAAAAAGAAAATGGGCAGAGGAATTGAAAATCTCTCTTTCAAATCCTCACACTCAATGAGTGCTTCAAGTCTCCCACATGAAGCAAATGATGACCCAAAGCCACTTTCCTGGTCCCGACCTCATCAACCAGACTCAAGTCCTTGCAAACATTAACGTTGAACTTGACCAGAGATTCACTTTGGGCCTCCAAAGAAACTTTCTCAAAGCCCAACAAGTGCTTTTTGGGCGAGTTATGGACCGAAGGAGGGCTAGAGTATAAAAAAACTGTGTGGGTCCCACTCCTTGTCCCCATGTTTTTGACCCTCAAGTGGATGTCAAAGGCTAGGTTTTGGCAGTTGTGCTCCTGATCACCGAGGTCCAATGTGGTGCACTTGGTTGTACGACACGTGTGAACGTCGGCCAATGGGAAGAAGACGACCTTTGGTGCTTGAACGAGGTGGTGGTGGAATTCGGTGTAGCTAAGCCCGTCTCCGAACATGTAGACGGTTTCGCCTGTGTAGAAGCGGTAGGTCCGACCGGGGTATCCGGTAGACGGGTCGGGTCTCATGTTCATGTTTGTCATTGGGACCTTTTCCGCGTAGGATTGGGGATACCATGTCACGGGTAGTCTTCCACCTAGTGAGAACAAAATCAAATTTTCATTTAGTTAAGGGAGAAATCTAAATCCTGAGAACATATAGCAATGTATTAAAAAAGAAGAATCAACCACACAAATCTATACTACAATAACATTTTTATCAAAAATATATATATATTTTTTTTGGTCGGATCTAATTATTGAAGTTTTTTATGTTAAGGAGCAAAAATTTTGATCATGTGTTAGCTCAAATGTACAATACCAAAGAAATCTGGACTTAGCTTCTTTTTTAATTTTTTATTTTATGTTACGAGCCATATTTTAAGAAATTTAATGCCAATTGAACTAATTGAACCTTAAGAATTTCCAATCTCCATGATATTTTCTTTTAAGAACTTGATGATATAAAATTATCCAAAAAAAAAAAAAAGAAAGAAAGAAAGAAAAAAATTTCTAGACGAATGAAAGTAAAATAATAAAGTGATCACATATACTTACTTGGATTGCAATGCCCAAAAATGATATCAGCTATGGCAGCTCCACCAGCTTCACCAGGATAACCAACCCAGAGAATGCTTGTAATCTTGTCATCATTCTTGGCAAAAGAAATATCGAAACCTCCTCCGGACATTATAGCAAGGATGACGGGTCCTTTCGACGCCTTTGCGACCTGTGTTATCAAGAGTTGCTGCTGCCCCGGAAGAGTTAGATCAATCCTGTCACGGCTCTCGGCCTCAATGGACTGGTCGGCGCCCATTATGAGCACGGTTGCATCGGCAGCGGCTGCTATCTTTGCAGCCTCGTCCGCCTGTGCGGTGCCACAACCCACATTGGCGCATCCCGGGTGGTAAGTGGTCGACACTAAGGCGCTTAGACCTTGTAAGGGGGTGGTGTATTTGCACGGAGTGCCTGCAAAATCGCCAATTTGGCCATTCAGATAGGATGCTTATAGACAATTGTGCAGTAAGATAAAAGGGCTCGTTCTCTATCTTTCTGTTGTGAAGCTGGAGACTCGAGAGTCGAAGAGAGTAGAGCATGTTACCTTCATAGTTACCGAGCATGGTTTTGGTGACATTAGCATTAGGACCAATGACTGCCAAGTTTTTAATGGCGGTGTGCGACAGAGGCAGAGACCCAGCACTGTTCTTGAGCAACACAATCCCTTGCCTCGCAGCCTCACAGGCCAGCTCTTGGTGCTCTGCAGTGCACACGTCTTTTGGGCCGAGATTGCCATAAGGCTGCTTCTTCGGATTCCCATCGAAAAATCCCAATCTCATCAATGTCGCGAAATTGTTGGAAATGGCCCTGTCAATGGCTGCCTCATCCACGAGTCCACCTTTCACTGCTCCTGGTGTGTATTTTCCAAGGAAAGCTCCACAGTCCAGATCCAGACCTGTACAAACAAAACATTAATTTTAGCAGGCACTTGAAGCTATCTCAGGAAAATGGCTCTTTTACCGCTCCAAATGTAAAACTAAAGTCTTTCGTAACATCTTACATGATACTGTATCAGTGACGTATGCTTTTGAATCGTCAGCTATTTATTAGCAATACATGTATTTACCTAGTCCGATTGTGATGGTGTTCAACTTTAAAAAAATAAGCAAAAAATGAAAAATCATTCTAATTATCACGGTGTACCGAAGGAACCGTTTCAAATTAAATTTGGCATTGTCATTACCCGCCAGAATTGTCTTGGCTGCGGCTTCCTCTGGCGACTTGGTATAGTGTTGCGAGTTGAACAACACATCTACCGAGTCACAATCGGAAACTATGTATCCATTTAATTTCCATTCGCCTCTAATCACGCCGGAGAGAAGGTCGGGGTCGGCACAAGTTGGTTTCCCGTTAACCTGGTTGTAAGAGCACATGACACTAGCAACATTCCCGTCAATGACACAACTCTTGAATGGGGGCTGAAATGTGTCATCCAAGTCTTGTTTTGAGACCTAATAACAACCCACAAGAAATTTAAAAAACAAAAAAAAGAAATTATTAGAATGAAAACAATATTCAAATGGGCATTCAACAAAATGTTGATACAAATTTAAAAAAATATAATATAATAATAATACCACAGCATTGAAGCGATATCGTTCGACTCCTTTCCAATTATCCAGATCATAGGCTGTGTAGTGCTTGCAACACGCGGCGACCTTAAGGCGATTCGGGTCATCGCCATCGGTTTGTTGCAGGCCTCTGACATAGCCTGTGGCGTATTTGCTTGACAGCAACGGGTCTTCTCCTGGGGTCTCCTGAGTTCTTCCCCATCTGGGGTCTCGGACTATGTTGATATTTGGTGACCAATATGTTAAGCCTGCCAATCCTACATTGTACATTGCTCTGGCCTCTGTTGAAACCACCTGTCCATGTGAAAAATCCTACCACTTTCATTAAAAAATACCAAGTCTTGGCTAAGCCACCTGTTCAGATTATAGAGTCTAACTCACAATTTTAATTTTTATGCCAGAAAATATTATAGAAAGAAATTTGAAAAATAAGTTTAAAATGGGGTGTCAGATAAGAACTAAGGGGTACTGCATAATGAATTAGAATTAGAATGCACAATTACAAGAATACAAATCAAGGACTATCTATTCTAGAACTACGTTAGTCTACCAATTCACTTAAAAGTTGAAGTTAAGGTAATTGAATATTGATTTTCATTCTTCTACAAGTGATATACGGATTGAGCATCTCTAGATTCTATATATTTCGACGTTATGGATTATAGAATCAATTTTCTATATAAGTTTGTATGCGACAGGAACAGTAAAAAATATAACAGAAAACCCCATCTTTTGAGCTTAGCTTTTGGATTGAGAAGGTCCAATGTCACCGAACATTGATATCAAAGCCAAACTAAGCAATAAGTTTTAGCCCAATCCGAAAGAAATGAGTCGATGGTCAGGACTGATGTATGATGGGGAGATTGTTGCGGTAATCTCGCATCAATTGTGATATAACCATTTGGACAGTTTAAAAGTACAAGGAAAAACCTCTATCTCTTGAGCATGTTTTAGGGCGGAGAAGGCCTAATACTACCCAACACCCGAGACGGAGACTCAAAAGGACTGATCTCCACCAAAGTGTAGGGTTCAGTCCCTGTGAGTAGCAGAGATGGGCTCGCAGAGCCAGAGCCTCCTAGCTAAACATACCTGACTTGGGTTGGGTTAGAATTTGAAATGCATTATGGAACCAACAAGTAGGACTCACACCCTGCATGTAAAGCCTTTATTTAATTATTTTTTCCCTTAACAAAATGGATATATTTTTTTCTCTCTCAAGTGACCATATCTGTAAATTGATTTGACTGGTGCAAAAAAAATTAATAATAATAAATAAATTAATAAATAACCAACGGATGGTCCAAACGTCAATTGTAAAGATCAATGCTATTGGTCGATTCATGTCAAGAAACAACTGTCCCGCTATCCATCATTTTTATGCTGTCATTTTGCTGCCATTGGACACTCTACCTGTGAGAATGGGACCCACATGTGTCCCTTGCTACAAAAATGGCAATCGATTAAAATCGTCCAACGCTTTGATTTTTTTTTATTCAGGTTCTATTTATGTCGTCTAAAAAGTGTCATAATATATTAATTTAAATTATATATTTAATTATAATATTATATTAAATACTTGTCATAATATGATTCCAGCGAACTGAAAGTGGACACAAATAACAAAAAACCTATGTATCAAATCTACCCTTGCCAATAAGGCATTTTGCAAATTGCATCTCCAAATTGATGGTTAAGCACTACTAGAGATATTTACATTCATTTATAACCAATAAAGTTTCTTTTTCATGCATGTTAAGCAACAATACAATTATGGTGCTAACAAAAAGACAAAGAAAAAGGCACAAGAGTCCATCCAAGGCTACAAAAGTGTACCGGTTGTACATCTCTCTACTTATCTTTTCGTATATATATTTAGATTTCATTTAGGATCATGTTTAAAGACGGTGTTTTAGAGATTAAAGATGATTTGAGTTTTAAAAATATGTATTTAGTGAAAATAAACTGTTTGAAGTGAAAAAGTATAAAAATTTAAAATATATTTAATTCGTCTCGAAATTCTATGTATTTTGAAAAAAAAATCATCTTATTTTAATTTAAAATGATAAAATTATGAATTTTTAAATTAAAATATTTGAAAAATAAATAATAAAATCAGAGAAAGACAAAAAAAAAAAAAATTTTTGTTTGGAAAAAACTTTTGGACACTTGTCCACAAACGGGATATTAATGTATATAGTTTGTCTGTCATCTCTTTACTCAATGAATTATGCATGACAACTTTCAACCTTTCACACTAACTAATCAAGAAGTAGAAGAAAATTGCTAACCCAAAGTAAGGTAATTTTTTTTTTAATTTATCAAAATAATGAGTTTGGTTACCAAACTCAAGTGGGTTTCCATTGTTGTTTGAAAATTGCTCTATTTGCACATGTCAATGCTTGCTGATACATGAGATTAGTTACTCAATAACATTATTGGTTACCAATCGGAATCGTCCGCCGAAGGGAAATCATATCAAAAGTCCAAATCTAATTTGGAATCCTATCGGCTCGCAAGTTTACGTGCTACCAACTAACATTAACCAAACATTACTACAATAATTAGTGCTTATGACTATGGCATTAAAAACACTCTTTTTCATGTTAAAGGGAAGAAAGTAGATGGCAAAACAAAGTACCAAATACCAACTAACAATGGCCAAACATTAATATAATTGTAATTTGTAGATAATGATTTTGGCAAGGAAGGAGTCTCCTTTTTTCTTTTTCTTTTTTTCCTTCATTTTTAGGGAGAAGAAATAAAATGGAAAAACAAATGAACTCACCCCAACCAAAAGTACTAATATCTATCTGTCTACTTTCCATAACTAAATGCTTAAATAGGTCTCTCACCTCATATTTTTCGAAAATATCTCAATGGAAATTATTTTTTGGAAATGCTTTTTTATTTTTTATGTTTTTTTTCCTTAAAGAAATGATTTTTATTTCATAGCTGTAAAGTAGGTATGGGGGGCAAGGAAAGTCGTGCCCTTGCAATTTTTGTGGCATTTAGCAAAATTATCTTTGGAGAACCATAATAAAATAAACTTAAGGGCCTGTTTCGGATCGGGTTTGGAGACGATATTTTGGGGATCGGAGATTATTTAAGTTTTGAAAATATATATTTTATGAAAATAAATTATTTGAAATAAAATAATATAAAAACTTAAAACATGTTTAGAAAAAAATTAAACAATATAGATCTTATTTTATTTCTATCGAAATTTTATGTAATTTAAAAAAAATCATCTTATTTTAATTTAAAATGATAAAATTATTTATTTTTGAAAATATTTGAAAAAATAAATAATAAAATTAAAGAAAAAAAGATAAAAATGGTTTGAAAACAATGTTTGCAAAGGGTACCGAAAGGACTGAATTTGTGGACCCCTTCTCACATGTATCAAGGATCATGAGATAATTGTCAGAATATAAAAGTCACTCATTAAAATGATAATGTTCACGTTTGAAAAATAAATTATTTAATGAACAGCTGGTTGAAAATAACACCCAGAAATTGAACAAAAGCCATAAAAAGAACAAAAAATAATAATGATAATAATAAAGTTGAAAAAGCAGAGAAAAAGAAAACATGAAGAGAAAAATCTTCGGTCCTGTATTGAAACTCAGAGATCCAATGTATACATACCTATATAAATACTATATATATATATATATAACATTAAAAGACACCCAAATGCCAAAAAAAAGTTAGTAGAAGAACAAAAAAGAAAAAGAAGAACAACAGAAGAGAAAGAAGAAGAAATTCCAAGCTCTAGTTCTGGGAGGATTTGAAAAATGCAAATTCCAAAATCTTCAAAAACAACTTAAAAATCAAACCAACATTGCATAGAAGAGAAAAACATACGATATCACTGAACAAAAGAAGAGGAACACAATAATTATTAAAAAAAAAAAAAAAAGAAAAAATCAAAGTAATGGGGGTTGATGAGATAATATACCTTTCCGATGGCCTGAAACAGAGAAGCATTGAAAGAAGCAGCAGTCAAGATGACCTGAGGGAAGCTAGTAGCCCCCGGAACGACACTGGAAAAGCGCGTTCCAGGGCCGACATACGACACTCCATGAAGAGCCTCAGACCACCACTCGTACTTGGGAATTCCCAGCCTACTCACACTCCCCGCGCTGTTCACCAAGAATCCTATCTTTTCTTGCAATGTCAATCTCTTCACCAAGTCCTTCACTCTCGATTCGATCCCCAACGACGTGTCGCAGAACCCGAACCCGGTTAGAGACGGGTTTGCATCGACATCGCAGGCAAAAACCGGCGATGTCTGTTGGCTGAGTACCCCGTGGGGGGCCCAAAAAAATGAGAAGAATACGAGAAAAAGCCACAAAGATGAAGAACAGAGGAATACAGAGAATGCTCTGTTTTTTCCTCTGTTTTGAGCAGATCCCATTTCCATTTTTCCTTCGTTTTTGTGGAAATGGAATAGTGGTTATTGTGTTATGTTATTGTTGTCTCGTGAGGTGTTTGTAGTAGTTTATGTGTGTGTATATATATAGGGGCGTAAAGTGTAAATAATGGTTTTTATGTTAATGTACAATCAATCACGTTGTTTTATAGCTGCCCGTGATGAAGATGGAATTGAAAGCGATTGGTTTTTGGGACAAGGAGAAAGAAATCAAAGAATAAAAGAAATAATATACATACATATATATATATATATGTATGTATGTATAAAAGAAATGTCTGTAACATTTTTTTTAAAATTTTATATTAAATAATATATATTATTTAAAATTATTAGTACAAAAAAACAAATATTATATTAAGAATATTACATTAAAATCAAACACTTATTATGATAAGGTTTAAAAAGTTACTAGTACCGTTTTTTAAAAATTCCTGATACAAGACAATGTAGAACTATATAACTATAAGCAACTAATATAATTAAAAAATATTATATTATAGTCAACCGATTAATCCGGTAATGTCAAAAAATCCAAGAGATGCAAAGGATGTTATTACAATAACGTTAAAAAAAATTTACTAAGTGTTATTTTTTAAAAATTCCTTATATAAGACAATGCATATATATAATTATAAGTAATTGATATTATTAAAAAATATTACATCAAAATCAATTGATTATTATGGTAATGTTAAAAAAATTACAAGTATCATTTTTTTAAAATTCAGGATATAAGCTAATGTGTATATATATATATATATATAATATTACAATAAGTGAATCTATGAAATTTCTGACATTATTATTGTTGTTTTTTTTTTTAATTTGAGATTAAAGGATTTAAATTCTGTACTTTATAATTTAGTTATTTATAAAATTATTGTTAGATTATACTTATAATTACTTATTATCATTATTATTATTATGACTAGTTTAAAAAGTTTAAAAACGAGCCCGTGAAGTAGTTGCGTGTTTGTTGTATAGAGGACCTGTAATGTATGCAATTTTTTTTTTTTTTTTTTCCCCTGAAAAGTTTTCAGTTTTTGAGTCCATTATGAGTGAGAAAGAGAGTAAAAGTGAGCAGTAGTAGAACGTGGTTTCCAAGTTGAGAGGGGTTTTTTTGGCTTCTTCTCCCTTCACTCACGTGACTTGAGAGAATACCACGGCTCATTAGCTCGGCTATTGCCAGATTTTGAAGCTCCTTACCTATTTTCTTTTCTTCTGGTTATTTTCACCAAGGGCCATTTAATATTCACTTTTAAAGGTTTTAATGTTAGGTGCACAAGTTCAGTTTGAGTTGAGTTGAAATTTTTAAGTTTAAATAATAATTTTTGTTGACTTTTTCAGAAAAGATAAAAAATATGATGAAAAAAATACACTTTAATTTGAATGAAAACTGAGTTCCAAACAAACCCCGCAAGATTCACAAATTTTACCCCTCAATTATTAAATTGTCTATTTAAAAAAAAATTAGCACAATAATATTTTTTTAAAAGAAGAAATTTCATTAAACTCATCATAGAGATACAAGCACACCAAATAAAATAAATGATCCTACAATACATGAGACAAAATATGCATATGAAAAAAAAAACTTCCAAAAGAAAAAAATTACACATTTGCGTGGGGCGGTACAATCTAATTTTTAATTTCATATTTTTTCTTTAATTTTTTTTATCATTTTAAATTTTTCGTTCTGTTTGAAAATAAACAACTATCAACGAATGGGTTACTACTGTGTCTAGCTAGGCCTCGAAAAATATGTTGGGAGTCAAAGTGAGCAATGAATTTATTTTTATAATTAAACTTGACTTTGAAACAATGGTTTAAAACTACAAGGGTACTGAAAAATATAATATATATACATATATATATATATATATCACGTATGGATATAATACGTAGGTTTTATAGTTTTACAAAACCCTAGTAAACACTACTATCGTATTAGTACTGCTTTTATGTGGAAAATACGTAAACAAATATATATGTAGTGTAATAGGTGGGAATTATTTGTTACATTATTTGCACAACTAAAAAAAATGTATTTGGTACATTAATTGATCTTAAGCAACACTCATGATTCTTAAAACATTTTCCCCCTAATTTAGGAAAAATACCAACGCCGTTTGTATAAAGAATGGTAAGAGACTTACATTGTGCAACATTATAAATGGTCGGTACTGTTGATGTAGTTGTTTAGACATTTTCAGGCAAGACAAGTACTAAGCACCAATAATATCTGTTTTTTTTTTTTTTTTTTTTTTAGAGAAGAAAAACGGTTTCTAATCCAACGGTATTAGACTAATATTTAATTTGACATATACTATTTTATGACACTTTTTCGCCATTTGAAAAGTCCATATTATATTATTAACTAAAGGGAGAAAGTAGGAAATATTATTTTTACTTAAATAATTGAAATAAAGAACGGATTATAAAAATATATACAGTAAATAACAGTAAATAATAAATTTATTAGGCAAATATTTTATTTACTTCTTACAAATAAATTTTACGTCATCTTTTTTTTTTTTTGGTAAAAAATGTTATGTTCTTCAATATCTCCTAAAGAGGGTTAATACACGACAAATCATGTATTATTTTAACATGTATCATTATTTAGCATTACTCTATGAACAATTTGAGTGAGCAGAGAAGCTCTCATTTTCAGACTTGAATTGTCCAAATAAATCAGTTTGTACTTCCAAAATCATTCCATGGTTGATTCATCCGACTATGAAGTGTCACATGTGATTTTTCTTTTACGCATTCTAATTTATTTAAAAAAAAAATGATGAATTCGTCTCACCACTTATTTTTGTGAAAGAAAAATATAATAAAACTTTATACCAATGGATTTTTTTTTTAATAAATATTGTATAAGAAATGAGGCCGTCGTCTTTAACTTAAGATTCAAGCCAATTGATGTGGTCCCAACGTGCTTTTTCAGTTTGTCATTTTCACAAAAAGTAGTGGTGATTTTCAAGAAAACAACCGGAAAAGAAAAGAAAAAAAAAAAAAAAGCAGAGGAGTGATAGAATTATTTGCAACTTAAAAGGTGGTCCTGGCTTCAAATAGAAAAGAAAAAACAGACCAAGATAATAATGTCGTCTCAATATAAACTAATAATTCCTAATAATATTTACAAAAAAAAACAAGGGGGAAAAGAAAATAGTATTTTTTAAGAATAATTATAATAAATAGTAGGTTTTAAAAATATTATAATAAATAATAATAAATAACTGATATATTAAATAACTGATTTGTTTACTTTTTGTAAACATGTTATTTATCTGGTAAATTTATGCCGGGAACTAGAGAATAGAATACATTGATCTCCAAACTAGCCATTCTATCTTTTCTTTTTCTTTCTTTTCTTTTATTTAAAGTAAAGTTATTTTTGTCGCTAAATCTACACAAGAGCCAAATTGGTGACTACGTTATTAATATATTTATGACACAAATATTACTTTAATTAATAAAATATTGTAAAATTTTTATTATTTTAGTTATTGAATTATTCTGTTGTTCCTCAAATACTGCACTTTATATTATTTTTTTTTTTGGCTAAATCTACATCTAATAGAAATAGTTCCTAAACTATTGAAAATGATGGTACATTAGTCCTTGACACTGTTCTGTGTTTTTTTTTTTTTTTTTAACGCAAAAGCATACCATTAGTCACTAAATTTCAGGACGTCATATTTTTTTTATGACCATCGTAAGTTCTTATGGAAAATTTTTCTTAAATTTTAAAATGAGATGATTTAATTCTTCATGTAGTCAACATCATAAAAAAAAGACGAAAACATTCCAAAAATAGTTTAAGATCAACCAAAGATTAATTCGATGACGAATTGAACATAGTTACTTTATTTAAGGAGCCAACAATTATTCATTAAAAGGAATCATCAATGAAACGAATGAGATTTCTATAGAAGTTCAAGGATCAATAGTGATTAGTTCTCAAAAGAAAAAAAAACAGTAAATTTAGTTGATCATATGATTTATTTGGTAGAATTTTTGTTTTTGTTTTTGTTTTTTTTTAATAAAAAAAAGAGAAACAAAAACTCTAATTTTCCAGTAACTATTTAAGAACTACATTAAAAAAATGTTTTTAAATACAAAATCATCTCAGAGTTTTCTAATATATTTAATAAAAATATTAAAATAATGTTTATAACGTTTAACTTAAATTCTCGTACAAGTTAAAGTCTATTAAAAAAAATCTTTTTTTGAAAGCTATATATTATCTAATTACTTTGATAAGAAACTCTTCTAACGAATTAGCCACACACTTATAAAATCGATTTTTAGGTTTAAGAAACCCAAGACAACTTCACATAAATAATTCTCTTTCACCAATTGCTACTATTTGTGGCCCTCACTCAAAGCAAAAAATAAGAACAATAATGATGTCACCCTCATTTAAAAAAAAAAAAAGAAAAAAGTTGACAAGCACGCTCGACGCATACAGAATATGGAGAAACAAAAAGCAAAAGTAAAAGTTAAGAAAAAAATCTACGTGACCCAGTAGCAAGAATGAAAGCACGGCCTCTCAGTCCATTTGTTCTTGTATATAAGGTAACAAAACGTTGCTGGCCTGACGCAGGAAAGCGAGCCGAAGCCGTTGAACTTGAAGCCAATGAGCCGAATTGAAAAGTTGGACATTGTGCAAGTTGGTGTACAATAATGCGATGAGGGGGCATTTGTGGTTGGGCAATGCATAATGAACATTTACTCATTAGCCATTTGCCTCGTATGTGTGGGTCCCTATCATCGCTGCTGCAGTGGGCCCCGGTTTTTTCCCGCCGAGAGTTATGGTCCAATCCTTTGGCTCACTGCAGAGGTTGAGTGGGACCCACTTGTGTAAAATTCAAGTGTCACGAGACATGGTAAATATATATATATATATATATTGTAGGATCCAGTAAGATTAATCCTAACTGTCAACCACTGTGGAATGTTAAGGCTAGTACCAGAGATTGAGATTTTAGAAATGCAAGTTGCAACCTTCTCTCTCTCTCTTTCTCTCTCTTAAACAAATGGTAAAATGGTAATGACCTACTCCACTTGTTTTCCCGCCAAAAATTGAGACATCTACCGCCCTCTAGAAACTAAAGGGTTAAAAGAAAGAATATGTTAATAGAAAGAAAAATTAGGTGCCTGTTTAGTTTAACGGTTGGAATTAAATTTTTTGAATCGATCGTTTTTGTATTTTTCTGAATAGTCAGTATAACTTTTAATTAATTTTTTAAAAATCAAATAACTTCAATTCAAAAAATTTAGTTCCAATCGATAATCCAAATACAAACTAGAAAAATAACATAAGTACACTATACCCCCAAGTAAGGATGTCACGGATCAGATTATACATATTAGGTCTTAATTCGTAATTTATTATGTAACTTTCAGACTGTAACTTTCATATTAGAAAAATCTCAATACATTATCAATTTATTAGTCTTCCAGTTCATAAGCATCAGATTTCATGTATTGAAATCAGATGATATTTAAAATGTGGCCTCTTGGAATTAAAATAAACAAATTAAAATATAAAATAGCTCAAGAAAATATAATTGTCACAACACATTCAAATTCAAGTTTTCTATAATAAACCAAATTGTAGTATCAACAATCCATTACAATAAATAAAAGTCAATTTGAATTCAATATAACCTCTCATCAATACTACTTTATACGAATTTATATATTTATATGTATGTATGATTTGGATTTGTGAATTTTATGAATTGCGAAATCCTTAATTCATAATACAATCAGTATTATTTGGATTGGGATAATTACAATCTGTTAGTCCTCAATCTACTCTCTAATTCAGCTTAGACTGGATTGAATTGATTAAGCGGATTCATGAGTTACCCCTACCTTAGGTTTTCAACAATATTATAATTGCACTAGGTTGACCAAACTTAATATAGTATAACTTCTTTCTCAAATGAGGGAGAAGATGGATATAAAATGCCTAAAAGAAATAACAAATGAAACATATGAACGGTGGAGAAAATGCGGAAAACATGTAACTAAATTTTCTTGAATTATAAAATAAAAAATAAAAATATTTGGTCGCTGGTGTTGTTGAAAAACGACTATTGCTTCGTGTTTTATAGTTTTTTTTTTTTTTTTAATTCTGAATGTATTATAGTTATTTTATGTTGATTCCAAGGTTGTCCGCTTTTAGCAATATTCTAAGACAAAATGCAGGAAAAGTGTGGTTTCCTTACTTTTGACTAATTGTGGGGGTATTAGTGTAATTTTCTTTCAAGTAAAGAGGTATTGCTCTAATTGAGTATCGATTGAAGGAGTGTCGGTGTAACGAGATAAAAGTTAGGAATTTGGGTAATTTTAACTTGATGATACCCAACGTAATATATTTATTCCAGCGTAATTTTTCTATAAATTCCCATGAAAATAGACAAGAAAAAATATATGTAAAATGTAACTTGGTTAGGAGGATTTCAACTCCCCCCGTCCGCCCTAAAATTAACTGTTTAACATATCCATTTAATAAAACTAACCCATTAGGTATCCCATTTTTCACCTATTTTTCAAAATTTTTCTATTTTTCTGTCATAAAAATTTAAATTTATTGTTTGAATTGTGAGTTTGAATCTATAATCTAAACTGGTTAAATTTATTTAGTTAGAGTGGAATAGTGGAAATTAAGAAGAAAAAAATAAAGTATAGATAGTATTTTTTTTTTCCCCTGACAATTTAGTTTTTGAATTTTCAAAGCGTACGTATCAATTAATTACAATATTAAATTGTAGGAAATTTTGTGACTAACAGGTACTAAGTTGCGAAAAAATATTACTTTTGGGGATCAAAATGTCTATTAATGAGAAGCTCATAGGCACATGTGATTAATAATCATAATCATTCTTTGTAAAATTTATCTTCCATTAAGGATTGGAGCCAATATTATTGCCTTTGTTTACTAATTTTCAAGCACAAAACTAATAATAATAATAAAAAAAATGGTTCAGAAACAAAAGTGTCAAATCAAGAAAAGTTCAAGGAGCATGAAAAAAATCCTAATAACATTTCAACAATCGAAAAACTAAAAAATTCACATGAAATGAAAGATCATTATAATAACTAAAGATACATCACTAATATACATATTTCCCAAGAAGACACAAATGTACAAATTTAATTTAATTTGATATAGCCGAAAAGTTTCAATTTTTCATTGTCAAAAGTCCTATCAAATTTTGTAAATATAAACTATTTGTCTATATCAAGGTAATCAAAACTCCAAGTTTTTAAGCTCCCTCCAATTCTGGAGACCATATCCACGTGGGCCAAACTCGAAAGGGAAAAATGAATAAAAAGAAAAGAAAAGAAATTAACAGCCGACGAGACGTGCATTTGGTTGTTGGTCTATAGCATAAAGTATAAATTCGATAATTTCTTTTCCCTTAAAGTACGGAAAATAAATCGATACTTTTTTCTCAATATATATAGACGTACGTAAATACATTTTCAAATTTTTTAAGAGATTCCTCAATAATGATTTGAAAGCTTGGAATGTGTATGTCTCGTTTGAAAATGTGGCTGAACTAATGCTGTCATTTTCAGTTAATATAATAGCGTAATTTTATTGTATACGTGTATTTATATATTCGATTATAGTATAAACAACCATCATGTGATATAGATTATGACCCTTCTGTTGCTTCAACAACTGGGAATCTTGAGTTTTATTACATTTATTACGTACAATGCATGTAGAAAAACAACATTATCGAAAATGATAAGCGTGCATGCCTGTCAAGCATCTAATATATATATATATATATATTGCATATATAATTTACATATGGATTAGTCATGTCGGTGTCAATTAATTAAGAATTTGGTTCAACTTTTTCCTGTATCCCCCACTATGCTGGAATGATATATACAGATATATATATATATATACATCTATATATATGTATAAACACATATATATAAATATATTCTTATAATTCGGTGTGTGATCTGATATCGATTGACTACCCTTTCGTGATTTTATGGGTTCGTATGGAATAAAGATAATATATAAAATAGTCAGCTGAAAATTAGAAGGAAAAAAAAGAAAAAGGAGAGTGACTAGAGAGAAGATAATGATGCCAAAAGAATATTGTTTAATCATGCTCCAAAAAGCTTAGCAAGAGGGAGAAACAATACTACTAACTAATTGCTTGTTTATTGATTTAACAGGTTAATCAAGTTTTAGACAGGAATAATGACAAAAATCTATCTTGTGTTTAATCCAAATGCAAGAATATACCTTGCATTTTAAATTATTTTGTCATATAAAATCTACCCTTCTGCTTTTATAAGCACATAAAATTCACCACAAATGTTTGATCTATGTAAAATGATCGTTTGTGATTGCTTGCATAGGTTAACAGTAATTCTATATTTAATTTTATCATAAGATAAAGAGTTCGAATCCCTTATTTTTAAGTTTTATATATATATATATATATATATATGATTGTTTGAATAGACACAAACAAATGAATGAATGATGGTGTTCTGAGATAGAAATCACAAATGCCATAACTTTGATCTTTAATTATTCATATTTAAGAATAATCAACTTTGATTTTTGGTTTTGGGAAAGTTTTATTTTTGATAGTGTCTGAAAAGCTTCTTGTCCTTAAATCAATTACACATAGTTTCTTTTATATAAGGTAAAAAAATAATATTTTTTTGCATTGTTAATTCTGTTTTACTTTAATTGGGGTGAATCTTATGTTATTAGGAATACACACGAGTGTTCTCTTAAAAAAAAAAAAAAAATCATAAGTGGATTTTGTCTGATTAAAAAAATTAATAATAGTATTTTTTTTGTTTTAAAAAAAGACATATTAGATCGATTTAAGCACATAAGAGGTTTACTACTAGCATATCCACCACACACAGAAAAATTTACTACTATTGTGACTTGAAATTTGGGATTCAAATAATTTTAATTCACAAACTAAAACAGTACAATACTAGGCTTATAAATACACATAAAGAAAAGTAATAAAAGGAAACCAAATAAAAGGTAATTAATTACACTTAATTGACACCTAATAGACAACCTTATAATTAATCTAATTATTCTAATCAGTTCTACATTAGAAAATAATCACAAAATGATAATTAGATAAATAATCAATTACAACCCCTCAAGTTGATGCATATCAACTTGCCCAAAAGACTTTGAAATTTCCTAATCTAACACTGTCTTGGAGAGAATGTTGGAAATTAATTACACATAAAGGAAACCAATGAAAAGAAACCAAATAAAAGGAAATTAATTACACCTAATAGATAACCTTAAAATAAATCTAATTATTCTAATCACATTTACATTAGAAAATAATCACAAAATAATAAGTAGATAAATAATCAATTACAAAATCTCAACACTACCCCTCAAGTTGATGCATACCAACTTGCCCAAAAAACTTTGAGTTTTCCCGATCTAGCACCATCTTGGAGAGAATGTTGGCCAACTTCATATTGATCAATAACATGAGCATATTTTATCACGGATAATTTAATATTTTTTTTACTCTTTTTTTTTCTTCTTTCAATCAAACAATCAACTCTTTTTTTTTTTCCTTTCAAATAACTGAAATCTTTTTTTCGTTCTTTTTTGTTTTTTTTTGTTTTTTTTTGTTTTGTTTTTTTTTGTTTTTTTGCAATGAGGCAATCAGCATTTTTTTTTTGTTTTTTGTAAATCACATGTACTTTGATGAATTTAAAAAAGAACACAATAATCAAAGGCATGGATCTTACTTTATACATGCCTTCAACGTGATTTGCTTGGTAATTTGTTTGTTTGATATGAACAAAGAAAACAACTAACACATGAGAGCTTCGTCTTGAAAGGTGGCATCCCTCGTCTAAATATAATGTCAGTAATAATGACAAATGGAACTAAAACGACGATGACGAACACGACAGTAGCGCATGCGGACTAATGATACTCAGTGGTTCTATATGGGTTTGTTTTGATTTTGATACTTTGGAAGGGTTAGACATGATGATTTGATATTTGCTATGATAATTTATGATTTGCTATTTGCTATGACAATTTATGATTTGCCGATTTGCGGGTTTTAATTTGAGAGTTATAATTTGCAGATTTTTGATGTGCGATTTGCTAGGTGCGGGTTTTTGATGGAATTGAAGAATGGGTGATGATTTGATGGGTATTTTGCTATTTGATTTGCTTTGCTTTGCTTTTGCAATTTGCTATTTGCGGTGATTTTTTTTTTTTTGAATAGCTCTAATATTGAATCTGATATTGTCTTCAATACTAACTTGAAATTCAGGATTCAAATAATTTTCATTCATAAACTAAAATAGTACAATACTAGGCTTATAAATATACATAAAGAAAAACAATAAAAGAAAACCAAATAAAAAGAAATTAATTAAACCTAATTGACATCTAATAGACAACCGTATAATAAATCTAATTATTCAGTTCGCATCTACATTATAAAATAATAACAAAATAGTAATTAAATAAATAATCAATTATACAAAATCTAAACATTGTGTATATATACTTTAGATGAGCTGCCATTTATGTCTTCCTTTACTATTCAAATATAATGTCTTTATAAGTACATGAAAAACTTTAGAAAGTCAAATTGTCAGTCTTCAGATGAATCTATATTATAAGCTTTTGGAATTCAATTATTGTATAATTATATATTGTCTAATCAGCTGTTAATTAAGTAACAACTACGCAAACAAATAAGGTATCAAATAATTTGCATTAATCTACTCACAATAAATTTTGTGATAACCATTTTTTTTTTGTTTTTGGTGCTAACAAAGGACATGATGTTCCAATAATTAACCTAATGCTTTAAAAATTTTACTTCTTTTGCCAAAGACCGTGTGATCTTAACCTCTTTTAAGGGTCCGTTTGGTGAAATGGTTTGAGTTTGAAATTTTAAGTTTAAATAGTAATTTTTGTTGACTTTTTAGAAAAGACAAAAAACTTTTTCAGAAAAGATAAAATTTTTTTTCAGAAAAAGACAAAAACTGAGATGAAAATTTTGGGTTCAGAACAGCGAACCAAACAAGGCCTAAGTAATCAAAGCTTTTCTCAAAGTTGTTCTTTTGATTCACAATCCAAAGATTGGGTCAATAGAATCTAATATCATAATTGATGATATTCGAGACCCTGTTAATCAAGCTAATAAAAATTGTGTTTGTTATAATTCTCACAAAAAGAACTATATACTTAATTTTGTTACTTCTAATTCTGTTTTGTCAGTTGGGTGAATGTTTTCCTCAAATTTTTGGGTCTTTTGTTAAAATTGATTTGTTAAGATTGGAATTGATTCAAAGATCCCCTAATAAAAAAATAAAAAAATAAATAAAAAACTGTCAACTCCAATGACAAATAGAAAGGGTGAAAATAGTAATTGCCTGAAAATGAAGAGAAATTATGGAAAATCACTTCACAAATTAGCAAAGTCAAAAAAGGTTGGTAGTACCTTTGCATGATTCGAAGAAGAAAGAAGAAGAAAATGATGACGAGGCAATTAGATTACCATCGAGAGGATATTGTCATTGCCAGCTATGAAAGTCACATCATATCAACAGGTCAATTTTACGATATCCAATCTACACTACTTTCAACATCCGGACGCAATAATAGTTATTATTATTTAAAAAAAATAATAATTTTTAAAGCACGTTGATAAGACTTAACCAATTTTTTTTTTTTTAAAATCTATTATATATATAAGATAGGTCTATTGTCTGATAAGAGATGTTCAACGAGAGAGAGAGAGAAAGAGAGAGGGTACAATTTAAGAATTTATACAGCAGCATGTTTTCTCTCTCTTTAATATCGTTCATTTTCGCCCCCAATAATTACAAACGAGTTGATATTTTAATCTGATAAAAAAGAGACGTCGGATAACAAAATATGGATACGTACAAGTATATTTGGCGTGATCCTTTTGGCTTCGGTGTAACATCTGATTTCAGTCAATCGGATTCCGCTCTATATTGACATATTTGTTTGATATATGTCGGAAGAAAATAAAACGATCTACATTATTTTAATTATTCTCTGATCCAGGAATGGAGATGAATTTTTTCCATTCTTTTTTTATTTTTATTTTTGTCCGTTTTCCTATCTTATATATTGCTTGCCCAACTATGTACATTAAATAAATAAATGTATGGATATGTGTTATAAATATATATACACACACGTATATGAAACTAATTTCAATAATGAAACCACTATTTTGGTTCCTTATTAGTAAATTATTTTACTTTGTCCTATAATGTATGTTTGCTAAGCTGGAATTAAATTTGAGAAAAGTAAATTACATTCATAGTTTTAAGGGGGTGTTTGATGTATAAGGTAACACATTTGTTTAGTTATATATAAAATTATATTAAAATCAAGTAGAAGAAACGTGAACTTGCTAAAAGAAGTTACTAGTACCTTACACAAGGGGTGCGTATATATGTCAGGAAAAACCAACAAAATTATAATGAAGGTGATGCATAGGATCATACGCGGATAATAGTGCCCCCAATAATCTCAACCTATAAGTTTACTTGGTTTTTAAAAAGTGCCCCCCAATAGAGTACTTTTGTTTTTTAAAAAACTCATATGTTACTCCTCTTAAATTTTTTTTGAGCAATTGATCTAAATGGTCTTTAAATTTTATTGATGGTGACGATTTGATCCCTATTTTTTTAATTTTGATCGAGATAACATTAAACTCTCTAAATATTAACAATTTTAATCATTTTCATCCAATTTCGTTAAGTTTTCAATGAAAAATGTCACATAACCTGTCACATGAGTTCAATAAACTATCAAAAGATCAAAATAGCCTTATTAAAAACAATACCCTAAACCAATATATGTTTAAAAAGAAAAAAAGAAAAAAAAGAGAGAGGATTGAGAACTGAGAGCTATCCGGCCCCCCCCCCCCCACCTGACCGTCGTCGACCCTCCCCTCGTGCCGAACTTAGCCGCCGCAGCTACCCTTCTACGTCGCCGAACCACCACCCCCCCCCCCCCCCCCCCCCCCAACAAGAACTCGAAACCCAGCCCACTCCCATAGAACTCAAAATCCAGAGGAGAAGACGAACTAAAAACCCAGCCGACGCCCCCCACCCTTCTCCATAGCCAAACCTAGCGCCCCCCGCCCCCCAAAAAAAAAAAAAAAAAGAACTCGAAACCCAGGCCACTCCCATAGAACTCAAAACCCAGAGGAAAAGACGATCTCAAAACCCAGCTGCTGCCGAACCCAGTTGCCACCCCCCACCCCTATTCGTAGCCGAACCATTTTCTTCTCCATCGCCGAACCCAGCCTCGCCGTTGCCGATCTCGCCCTCACCCCCCCGCCCCCCCCCCCCCCCAACCGTTTGCCGAACTCACGCCCACCCCCCGCTTCTCCACCGCCGATCTTAGATTAGAGGGGAGGAAATGAAGAGAGAGAGAGAGATAGAGACAGAGAAAGGAGAGAGAGAGAGATGATTTTTAGTTTTTTATGATTTTTTTATTAAATTAATTACTGTTAAATTACTAAAATACACTATCAAATTAGATCATATATATTGTACCTGACTTGACAAAACTTAACAGAATTAGACGGAAAGGACTAGGATTGTCAACATTTAGAGAGTTTAAGATCATCTTGATTAAAATTTTTTTTTAAAAAAATTAGATACCAAATCGTCACATTCTTAAGAATTAAGGGATCATTTTGATCAATTATTATTATTTTTTTCCCTTCGAACCTTTCTTGGTGTTCCCACTAAACTAAAATCTTGGCTCCGTCTTTGCATAAGATGATTAATTATTCTAGTACTTTGATTGTAGGTTTTGCTAGTGATAGAACCACACCCACTTCTAGTTAATGTCTTGTATTCAAATCTCCTACTGTGATCTCAAAAAAGAAAAGAAAAATATTTAATAAACATTAGTAGTATTAAAAAGCCGATAATATGATGATTAAAATAGAAAACAGAAATTAGGGCTCTCCAAAGTGTGGTGAGATGACATATTTATAGCCGATTCTGAGTTTCAATGGATTGGTAATGATCGAGGTGAAGGATGTCGTTACATTTGGAAATTGTGATCAATTGCCAATTGGGCGATGAGGATTTATATGTTCTGCCTGCAGGACAAAAAGGGCAGGAAAGTATCATATGCCTTTTCCCTTTTCCATTTCCTTCCCTTTCATTCACATTCAGTAAATTTTTAAAATTATGAAATTTTGATTCTTATTTTATTTTTGGTAACTGGAATAATCTTAAAACGTTATTATTGTAATACTTTTTGTTAATTTTTAGATGAAATTTATTAATTAATATTATTTTTCTTTTCTAATCTATTGATGGATTCTGTTTACAAAATTATAAAAATGATTTTTATAATAATATTTTAATAATTTAAGATGATTTAAATTATGAAAAAAAGAACACAGATTAAAATTATACAAACATAAAAGATATTAGTATTATTCTTCCAAATAAACTTTGTGGAGAACAGAATATTAAATCATTGCATTTGGATGACAGCCTTGAGTTTGACGGTCTGTCAATTTCACAAATTTAAAATATTTTAATGTTCTTTTTATCTCAGGCTTAGTTTGGCAAACATCTCTGTTTAAACTAAACTGTACTTTTTTTATCATGTTTTTTATCTTTTTCCTCAAAAGTTTTTTATCTTTTCTGAAAAAGTCAACCAAAATTACTATTTAAATTTACAAATCTTAACTCAAACTCATACACCAAACACCTCCTCAGGTTATTTAGCTGCTTTTAAGGAATATACTAATCAAAAGAGTTTGAAAATCTTATGTCTAGATCAGAGTTTTCTCTTTGCCTTTTCTTCTTTCTTTCTTTCTTTCTTTATTTATTTTTTGTTTTGGCAGGGAATATGAGTGAGAGTTACGTTTCCGCCGACTCAAATTACTTTTTTTACGAACTCCAAGGGTGTATTAATATGATTGTGCACTTTTTTTTTTTTTTTTTAATTATGAACTAATTGAATAACATGTGCAAAGCAGCACATACGAGATAAACAAACAAAATAAAATAAAAATAAAAAATAATCTATAAAAATTATCACATGACGGTCATTTGGGAAGGATGACTCTTGTATATATGGTTAAGATGTTTTTTTTTTGTTAAAATCAAATAGTACAAAGAACATATATGCATCTAATCGGAATATAGAAGGCTAAAATTTTTTTTACTGTTAACCATTTTCGATCAAAACGCATGTTTTGATTGAAACATGCGTTTCCCATTCCCGTCTCACTCCCCAAATTTTATTTCTTTTATTTTGATCTTTTATTATTATTATTATTATTTTTTGTTACTTCTCCCATAAAAGTTTCTATATTTTTAATTTGTCTTATTTAAAATGTTTTTCAAAGATTTTCTCACTTAAATATTTTTCATACAAATTTATAAGATTTATTTTACAAATGTGATCTTCATAACTTTTTTTTTTCTAATTTCTTAATTAAAATTTTATTTCTTCAAATATTCCCCTTTTTAAAACCTCTTTTTCCTTCTCAAATATAACTCTTAAGGATTTATTATCATAATAAAGTATACAAAAAAATTCAAACGGTTAAATACACATGCACACAGCTCGTGTTTTTTTAACTAGTATATTAACATGTGACAAAATATTATGGTACTCTTCACTCTCTATCTATTTCAAAAAGTTACACAATCGAAAACTTTTTTGCAAACTAACTTTTTAGTTGCGAAATGTATGAATATTTAGAGACCGTAAATTTATACAACCGAATTTCAGTGATAAAGGAATGACTAATTTTTGTGATAAAACTTGAATATTTTATTCTACAAGTTTAGTCATTGAAGATGAAATAAAGATTTATAATTACGTTATTGTCGTGGTGATAATCGTTATTGATTTTTATTTTTTTTTAAAAACTAATTAAGTTGAAACATGTGTAAATATTAAATTTGATAATGTGGGAATGTGAACCCTACTATCAATAAATACCATCCCATTTTGCATTGCAATATATTTAAGATGGAATAGTTAAAAGTCACTAATAATTGGTGTTTCTCCTATATATCGATATTGGTTGTGTACATGTACAATAATAACAATAATAATATATATATATATATATATGTTGTTGCTTTAATGGAGATAAACTGAAAGAGCTGTAGCAGACATGGAGAAGAAAGTCCTTAGGGCAATATGAAGATTGAAGTTGGTGCCTCACAATTAAGGCGTGAGGTCCTCTTAAGTTGATTTGGAAATAAATTTCTTTTTTTTTCTTTTTTTTTTTTCCTTTCGAATTTTGGTCTACGATGTAGGAAAAAGTATGGTTGTGTTTTATTTGGGAATTAAATGTATTGATGACTAGTGACTTGGAACTGAAGCTAACTTGATCTGCCAACTATTATTCCCACTTGCTGGTGAGTATGACACCACATCATTAATTTTCTTGGCCCACTTCATTAATCGATCTTGCGTGTATATTACACCAGATCAAGATAATTCGTACTGCCTTTGCAAAAACTAATTAAAAAAACAAATGGTAGAAAATAATATTTTTTTAAAAAATAATTAAAATAAATAACAGGATTTTAAAATCTTTGAAGTAAATAATAGATTTATTATGTAAATAGAGTATTTAGGGGCCATTTGTTTAGTTAGCTTAAGTTGGGTTTTGAAGTTATTTTGAGTGGAGTTGAGTTGAGTTTTGAAATTATGTATTCGTTTTGAAAATGAATTGTTTGAAATTAAGCATAAAAATTTGAAATGTATTTAGAAAAAATTATATTAATATAGATTTTTTTTATTGCACTCGAAATTCTATGTCATTTAAAAGAAAATAATCTCATTTCGACTTGAAATAATATAGTTATAGACTTTTAAAATTTGATTTTTTTTTTTAAAGTTAGAGTTGAAGATTTTCTTTTGAAGAAAAAGATTAAAAAAAAATGAAATTGTTTAGTTGGTGCGAACTTGCCAAACACCTTCTTATTGAATGTAAATTTACTAAAAGTTTGGGTTTGTTTAGTTAGAGTTGAATATTTACTTAAAAAAAAAAAAGACGAAAAAAAAATAATTATTTAGTTGGAGGGAATATACCAAACGCCTTCTTATTGAATGAATATGTTAAGAACAAAACAAAAGAACTTTTTTCTTTTTCCTACTTTTATATTAAAATTAAAAAAAAAGAAAAAAAGAAAAAAAGAAAGGAAAAAAAAAGCTAATTAAAATAAAATTCTTACAACGAGGGGCTGAAACTTTGACTAGAAATCTCAGACAACTCACAGCAAGCTGAACCACGACTTCATTTTTTTTTTTTTTTTGCTTTCCAAAAACGAATTTCAAAAAGCTCTCTTCTCGTTTTCCCAATTTTTCGTTTACGAAACACACCACCAAGAAGAAGAAGAAGAAGTAGAAGAAGAAGAAGAAGAAAGAAGCGAAGAAAGTTTGTCTGTGTTGTGTGGTTTGGGTTTTGAGAGCTCGAATTTCCGGTCAACGAGAGCCGAGGATGGTCGGAGCTCGGAATTGATCGGTCAACTGGAAGGTTTTCGTGGTTGATGAAGCGCTTTTCTCGGTTTCCTAAGAGGATTGGAAATGGCGGAGCGGCTGATCTCGATGATCTCGGCTTTTTCCTTTCTGTCGTTGATTCTGTTGTTTGGCTTCCCGGAAAACGTCTCTGCAAATACCGAAGGTCTGTTCATTCGCCGCCATACACATATACATGTACATGTCAAATATATATATTCTGTCGTGTTGTTTGTTACTGTTTTTGGTGAAAATTGCTTTTTGTGGTGATGAACTCAATTTTTCCAAGCGAAGCTGTCTAGTTTTGTATCAAAATTGGAGGGTTTGTTGAATTTGTTTACTTCAATTTTGTAGTAACACTAAAAGAAAACAAAAAAGTGAGGAACAGTTTGCCTCTTGATTTATTTATGTCTGTTACTTTACATGAATGAGAAGGGCAAAAAAGAGGAAGTGCTTTTCTTTACTGGTTAATTTTGCGTCTACTCGCATAAAGGAAAAGATAAACATTAAAAGTAAAAATAAGTTGTGTATCTACTTGCAACATTAGAAACTGTAGTTTGGTGGGCCCTATGCTATAGAAGGATAGAGGGAAGAAAATGCGGATCCTTAGTACTGGTTCCTAATTAAAGGAAATGAATGCGTTAATTATATCTTTTCCGTGATAAATTGAAATGTTATAGTACTTTTTTTTTTTAACTGTGGTTTGGGGGATTCGAACTCTTCACCTTATGGTGGAGTTATGTGCGGAATTATGCTAGGTTATGTTTGCAACCACAATTAGAAAGTTTATTAATCAACCATTGGTTAATAATGAATATGGGCATTTTAATGATTTCATTGACAAGATTCCTATAATAAAGTTTAGTTTGCATTACGCTTTCCAAGGATTTAGATGTTCCTTAGTTCCTGTTCTGTTTTGTGTCTATCTAATAATATCATATCATGTCATAAAAATATTTCAACCGTCATGGTCTTGTAATTAATGTGACGTGGCATGAAATAACTGGACATGAAATGGGACAGAAACAAAGGGATATGAGAGTTGAGTCCACTTTCTTAATCAATAATCCCCATTGTTTTTTTTATTTCCTTTCTAAACCAATTAACTTTCCCATTACATTTTGTTAAAGTTTGGTAAACCAAAGCTTTTAGGAGAATTTTTTAGTTAACTGCAATCCTATGTGACTAATCCAAGTGGGGGCATTGTGCTTGTTTTATATTGTTGTGTTGGGCCTTTGTTTGAATTTGCATCTTATGCCAGCCTTGGGAAGTTGGTATACTTTTTATCAGCCTAAGCTTTTATGAGAATTGTAGTTTAAGCTGGTATTGTGTTATGTTGGTAAACCTGCTATCAACTCAGATTTTCCTGATAATCGTTGAACTAATGACAATCCCTTGTGGCTATTCCAAGTGGGCGTTGTGTGTTTCTTTAATTCCGACATCTCAAGACTTATTTTGAGTTTGCATCTCATTTGCATTCTAGAATGTTGGTATACCTCCTATCACACTTAGATTTTGGGAGAATTGCTGAGTATCAGTAATCCTAGGTACCCATATGGAGTTGGGGTCGTGTGGTCATCTCTCTCCTTTTTGTTCTTTTGCTGCAAGAAGGCTCTGCTGTTTGTTTCTATGTCGTTTGTGTTTCTGTTCAATGAAGTTCCTTTCTAGCCAAAAGAGGGGGGAAAAAAGTAGTGTTTGAAGCTGATGATATGTCGATTTGTATAAGACAGGTGATGCCTTGAATGCGTTGAAGACCAACTTAGCTGATCCCAACAATGTTCTGCAGAGTTGGGATCCCACGCTTGTCAATCCTTGCACATGGCTTCATGTGTCCTGCAATAGTGAGAACAGTGTTACACGAGTGTAAGTTTGTCTTGTTGTTGGGATAGCTCTCATTTGTTTGAACAAATTAGTTTTGTATAAAGATGGTTTTTATACACATCTATTTGTGTTTATCCAGTGATCTTGGCAATGCTAATCTAACTGGTACACTGGTTCCACAGCTTGGCCAGCTACCAAATCTGCAGTACTTGTAAGTCATGTTTCATATCTCACCTAAGTTGAATTTGGTTTAAATTTTTCTTCTCCCCCTCATTTTTTGGGGACCAACTAGTTATTGTCTGTCGCATAAAAGACAAGTTTGCTCATTATAACTTACATTTATTTTCCAGTGGAAAAAAGTATGAGACCAGAACATGTCTGAACCCATATTGCTGAACCAATTCACATTTGTTCCATTAATGAACATCTAAGTTTTTTGCCTCCAGGGCACATATGGATTTACCTGCACATGACGCATCATCTGTATTTATAAGATAGGTCATAGAACATCTAGGTTAAGTTTCTCTAATTTCTGAAGTTTTAATTTGCTAGAACATTTGTCAATAAACCATATAATCCAGAACTTGTTTATACCATGAAAGTTGTCATGCAGTACCTTAAAACCTGATAATGGGTTATAACTGAGATTAGCCCTTTGTTTTGTTTCGCTCGTTTGTTGTCCCCTCCCCCAAAGTAGGTTTCATATTTCAGGCTCATGTAAATATGATATTAGACAACTTTCCATATCCCAGTTTTGAGTTAAATACATTTGGTACCGATGCTCTGTATTTATGAATCCAATAGTTATCATGTTTTGCTTCTTGCAGTCTTATTGTTTTTCTGTACAATTGTTCCTATCTATTTATCTAAATTTCACAGTTTTAGAGTACGTTTAAAGTAGCTATAGAATTTTGAGAGCCTTCTACCACTTCCCATTATGAACTTATAAATTTTCTGTTTGAATGCTTTCATTAACCTTCTGCATTGTTTCCCAAAGTTTGTATTCTGTCACACTACCATATTGACTTGGTTGTGCATGGTTATGGAAAGGATGCACTTCAATTGTATGTACTTGTGTGCCTGCATTCTTGTGTCTCCATTTCTTAATATTTAGCTGTTCGACATCAATTTTGCTTGACAGGGAACTTTATAGTAATAACATAAGTGGAAGAATCCCGGAAGAGCTTGGGAATTTGACAAACTTGGTGAGCTTGGATCTTTACTTGAACAATTTAACTGGTCCCATTCCAAACACATTGGGCAAGCTTGGAAAACTACGTTTCCTGTATGAACACGAATCCTTATCTTCTAGTAGTTCTAAATTTATATCGTTTTTTCTGGCCTTGCAATTTTGGCTTTCATGATGTATGCATGCAATTTATCAACTTGAAAATGGCAGCTTATTGTTTTTTGATGATATATTTTTGAATTTAGATAGTGGTTTTTGGCTCTTGCATTATTTTATTGAATAAAAGAGTTAGAAGATTTATCGTGCAATATGGCATCTAGGTGGTTATTTAGTCCATCCAATACATGAGAAAGGTTTCAGAAGTTGACCGGGAATCGAAATAAAAGCTAACTCGTGATTTAAGCTCTTGAGAAGATAATTCAACTGTAGACGTTATGGGTTTCATGTATTTTAGACCAAAAACAGGAGTTGCACGATGCTTGACATTTTGCTATTTCAAACTTGTGTCACAAATTAGGTTTTCTTGTTTGCTAAGCCGTAAGGGTGCATGTCAGTTGGAAGAGCTTGTATTCAATCATAGAAATTACTGATCATTCTCCCCACAATTGCCCATTAAAGTTCTGTATGAATAAGACTAGGTCCTTTGAACTCAAAGTTCTGAACTCTACAATGCTGACTCTTTGGCTCTATATTCTTGTGTCCTTTATCCTTTACAATCTACAAGCTCCCAATATAAGCCATCAAACCTCTAAGGTAACTAAAAGAGATTAGAAGGAGAAACCCTAGGTCTTTGCTGTACTTAGGATCAGAAAAATAAACTTCTCTATTTCAAAGAATGATATACAATGGCATTATATAGCCGTGTGTGAAAGGATACAAAACCCACTGAATGGGAAACTACCTAAAATAACAAATCCTATTTTAGACATTCTATATATAATTGATTACAGAATAAATCTAAATATGGACTAATTACACGGGATTTCCTACACTCCCCCTCAAGCTTGGCTGTAGATGTTGTAGAGTCCGAGCTTGTCAATTAATCTTTTAAGATCTGGTTTCCAGAGACTTTTAGTTAGAATATCAGCTGCTTGACTCGAAGTTGGAACATAGATGATACAAACCGTACCCTCTTCGATCTTCTCCTTGATGAAGTGACGATCAAATCCAACATGCTTGGTTCTGTCATGATAGACCGGATTGTGAGTAATACTGATGGCAGCTTTGTTGTCACAGTATAGCTTCATTGGTTTGCTGATTTGTTGCTTCAATTCTCCCAGTAAACTTTTCAGCCATATCATCTCACACAAACCATGAGCCAAGGATCTCAATTCAGAATCTGCACTACTCCTTGCGACAACTGTCTGTTTTTTACTTCTCCAAGTGACTAAGTTTCCCCAGACAAATGAACAATACCCCGAGGTTGATCTCTTATCTGTGACAGATCCTGCCCAATCAGCATCTGTATACGCTTTAACACCACGATTCGAGGTTTTCTTGAAGAATAAGCCTCTCCCTGGAGATCCTTTAAGATATCTTAAAACCCGTGTGACCGCATTCATGTGTTCCTCTGTCGGAGCATGCATAAACTGGCTGACATAACTTACAGCAAAACTGATGTCAGGTCGTGTGTGAAAGGTATATTAGTTTTCCAACTAACCTTTGAAACCTTCCTTTGTCAAACGGTTTGCTCGCCTCCTTGCTGTCCAATTTTACATTGGTGTCCATTGGAGTATCAGCAGGTTTACACCCTAACATTCCGGTCTCCTTTAACAAATCAAGAACATACTTTCTTTGAGACACTGAAATTCCTTCTCGGTTTCGAGCTATCTCCATACCAAGGAAATACTGAAGTTTACCCAGATCCTTCATTTCGAATTCTGAAGCAAGGCCTTTCTTGACTCGGACAATTTCTTCAATATCATCTCCTGTTATAATGATATCATCTACATAGACTATTAGGATGGTCACCTTACCCCCTTTGTGTCTAAAAAACAGCGTGTGATCTGCCTGTGCCTGCGTATAACCTTGTCTCTTTATTGCCTTCATGAATCTGTCAAACCAAGCTCGCGGAGATTGCTTTAGTCCATACAAACTCTTCCGTAGTTTGACAACCTTGCCAGAGCTGCCATCATTGAATCCAGGCGGAAGATCCATAAAGACATCCTCCTCGAGTTCTCCATTTAAGAACGCATTCTTCACATCTAGCTGTTGTAGGGGCCAATCTAAGTTAGCAGCAAGAGATAGAAGTACACGTACCGTGTTGATTTTTGCAACAGGAGCAAACGTCTCTTGATAATCAACACCATAGGTTTGTGTATAACCTTTTGCAACTAGTCTAGCTTTGTATCTTTCAATAGTACCATCAGCCTTGTATTTCACCGTGAAGACCCACTTGCATCCAACAACAGCTTTGTCTTCCGGTCTTTCCACCACTTCCCAAGTTCGGTTCTTTTCCAACGCACCGATTTCTTCTAAAATAGCAGCTTTCCAAACCGGCTTCTTTAAGGCTTCACCAACTGTTTTTGGAATTTCTACCTCTGTCAGATTTGTAACAAACACCTTGTAGCGTTCAGAAAGCTTGTCGTATCCAACAAAATTCAGGATTGGGTGATGAGTAGAAGACCTGTTTTCCTTTCTCACATTCACAGGAAGTACTAGGTCATGTTTCTCAAGATTTGAATCCAGATTTGAGGCTTGAGATTGCAAGAGCTCAACGTTCTTCGCTTTCTTTCGATTCTTTCTCCTTGAATAAGTTAGCAGATCTTTGGTTTTATGATTGACACTAGGAATAGACTGACGGATTTTTGTGTTGTCGGTTTTGGGTAAGAGAATGGTTTCCTTATTTTGGTTTAAAGGTTCGGCTTGAGGAGTAGGATCCCAGTTGAGCTCCCACGGATTTGAGGCTTGATTTGGGGTGATGAGATTTGAATTTTGGTTTGTTTCCAAATCGAAAATTTCCTCATTTAAATTTGTATGTGGAACAAAAAACTCACCATTGTGTATTTTAAAACGTTCCAAGAAATTTGGATCACTCTCACTCTCCCCCTGAGGCAAATTTCGGGAATAAAAGGCCTGATTTTCAAAAAAAGAAACATCAATGGAAGTAAAATATTTCCGTTTTTGAGGGCAATAACACCGATAACCTTTTTGGGTAGCAGAATAACCAAGGAAAACACACTTTAAGGAACGGGGGTCTAATTTAGACCTCCCTTGACTTGGCACATGAACAAAAGCGACACATCCAAAAACCCGAGAAGCAAGTCGAGAGAAAACTCGATACGTAGGAAAAAAATTCAAAAAATATTTGAGTGGAGTTTTGTGGTTGAGAATTTTTGAAGGAAGACGATTAATTAGGTAGCATGCAGTTAAGACTGCATCTCCCCAGAAATGTTTGGGAACATTTGTGGAAAACATGAGTGCACGTGCAACATCAAGAAGGTGGCGATTTTTTCTCTCAGCCACACCATTTTGTTTTGGGGTATCGATACACGAGCTTTGATGTAAAATACCATTAGTTCAAAAAAAATCACCAAGAATGGAATTAAAGTATTCAGTACCATTATCGGTACGAATCATCCGGATTTTTGTATCAAATTGTGTTCGAACCATTTGGTAAAAATTTTTAAAAACTGGTGCAGCATCTGATTTGTCTTTCAGAACATAAACCCAAGATACCCGTGTATGATCGTCAATAAATGTGATAAACCACTTGTGAGAGGAAAGAGTAGGTGCACGTGAAGGACCCCAGATATCACTATGTATGAGAGTAAATGGTGTAGAGGGATGATAATTTTGAGGAGGTAAAAAAGTGCGGGTGTGTTTGGCCAATTGACAAATATCACATTGAAAAACAAGACTTTTATTCAAAAATAAATGAGGAAACAAACATTTCATATAGGTAAAACTTGGATGACCTAAACGAAAATGTAATAGCATTATTTGTTTTTCAACAGAAACAGTGGACAAACACAAAGAAGAGCTAACACTATTTATTGGAGTAGAAACCGAAAGATAGTAAAGCCCATTGGAGACCCTAGCACTGCCAATCCTCTTCCCCGTCCTCAAATCCTGAAAAACACAAGAATTTGTAGAGAAATTAACACCACAAGGCAGGTTGGTAGTAAGCTTACAAACAGAAATCAAATTATAGGTTAATTTCGGAACATGTAGAACATCCTTCAACAAAATCGTAGGGGATAGGCGAACAGCCCCTGTTCCAGCCACAGTAGAAAAAGTTCCATCTGCCATTTGAACCTTTTGTTGTCCTGAACTAGGTGTATAAGAAAGGAAAAAATGGGAATTACCGGTCATGTGATCGGTAGCACCAGAATCAACAATCCACTGCTCACCTAAATTCAGCGTACTTGCAACAGAGGATTCCGAAATACCTTGCCTTGCCATAAGGGAGATGTTTGCAGCCGAGTTACTTGTGACCGAGTGAGAAGGACCAGAGACAGGCGCACTTGTGACAGCGGAATTAGAAAGAAGATTACACAAGTGTTCAACTTGTGCTTTTGTAAGGTTGACAGCACTAGGAACACCCTGTTTTTCAGTCGGTGGTGGTACCCCTTTCCGTTTAATCCTGTTTGGAACGAAATTCTCAGGCTTGCCGTGAATCAGCCAACAAGTTTCCCTCGTGTGATAAGCCTTATTGCAGTGAGTACACCAGGCATGTTTCTTCTGTTGGTTCGGTTGCGATTGGTTGGGAGAATGATTCGCAGCAAGAGCTGATGCTTCCATTTGGACAGCCCCGGTGTCACCGAGCATAACCCGACGACGATGATCTTCACGGCGAACCTCTGCAAATATTTCATCTATGGAAGGTAAAGGATGAATACCTAGGAGACGACCACGTACACCATCCAACTCTTTGTTCAAACCAGCCAAAAAATCATATACACGATCCTTTTGAACAAGTTTTCTAAAGAGAAGAGCATCAACCGGATCCTTCCAAGAGACCGAATGAAACATGTCCACCTCCTGCCACAATTTTCGCAAGCTGCTAAAATATTGAGTAACATCCATATCACCCTGACGAAGGTTGCGTGCCTGATTTCGCAATTCAAACAATTGCGAGGAGTTTTCAAGATCGGAATAGGCAAGTGCCACCGCATCCCATATCTCTTTTGCCGTTGAATAGAAGAGATAGGTTTCACCAATCTCATCTATCATAGAATGAATTAACCACGCCATGACTAAGGAATTAGTAGCATCCCATGATGCATACGAGGGATCATCAACATCCGGACGTAAAGAGGAACCATCTATGAAGGCAATCTTACCTTTTCCTCTAATCACCAACGCTGCGGAACGAGACCACTGTATAAAGTTCTTCCCGTTCAATTTTTGAGTGGTGATCTGCAAATTATGAGAAGTACTGTCCATAGTCACAGCAGGGACAATTGTGGAAACCGATTGAGAAGCCCGAGAGTGAGCCGCTGAATCATCTCCGCTTGCCCCCGACATGGTTTTCTCAACTTACTAAATCCTCTTTTTCTGCTCTGATACCATAAAAGAGATTAGAAGGAGAAACCCTAGGTCTTTGCTGTACTTAGGATCAGAAAAATAAACTTCTCTATTTCAAAGAATGATATACAATGGCATTATATAGCCGTGTGTGAAAGGATACAAAACCCACTGAATGGGAAACTACCTAAAATAACAAATCCTATTTTAGACATTCTATATATAATTGATTACAGAATAAATCTAAATATGGACTAATTACACAGGATTTCCTACAGTAACATCAATGTATTATGAAAAAAAAAAGAAGGTGGTCTTTCCAATAGCGGTTCGGTATGCCAATCTGTGAGCAAGGAGTGCCACTCACGAGCAGAGCGAAAACGAGGCAGGGGGTAATCTTTGCTTGCATCCGTGAATCTGAATCATCTGTTGAAACAGATGCTGAAGGGCTAGATACACTTTCAGAGAGTTGTCTTCCCCCTAACAACCCTCCGGAAGAGAATCAGGGCTGGAAGGAGGCCCTAGCCTACGGCAGATAGATAGATTCCTTTCCCGCTACTAAGGGAGAGAAAAAAACAAATTAAAATTATTCTTCATGTAATTACGAATTACTCTGTGAAGTGAAATTCACATTTATCGACTATAGATAGATATATGCACTGATAAATATTCAAGTTTGCTTTTCATCTATGAGTAAAAACAATAGAGGCTAAAGAAAATGTGATTTATGATTTCATGATATATGGCTTATATCATTATTAGCATGATTAAGAATGACAGTCGTAATTCCATTGAAAATAATATTTCTGCTCTATGCAACAGGCGTCTCAACAACAACAGTTTGTCGGGGACTATTCCTGTGTCTTTAACTACTGTTTCATCACTGCAAGTCTTGTGAGTGCTAATCTGGTCTCTCAATAAAAGATAGTAGTTCATTAATTTCCTATTGTCAGATAATGCAATAATTTAACCATTTCATGTTACTTACGGAATGCAGGGATCTTTCAAACAATAATTTGACAGGAGATATTCCAGTCAATGGTTCTTTTACATTGTTCACTCCCATCAGGTTCATTGGAGGCAGTTTCTTTTGAATTAACTTTTTATATTTGTGTTCAACCAAAAAAATTTTTTTTTTTTCTATATTTGTGGTCCTTGTGACGTATCAAATAATCATATTATTATATTAACTTCTATTTGCTCCATTTTGCAGTTTCCAAAATAACAAATTCAACCCGCTCCCACCTTCACCACCTCCTCCTCTCTCCTTCAACACCAGCTTCCTCAGGTAGTTGTTACTATCTTGTAATTAATTTCTTTTAAATGTTCACTCGTCAGGTATTTTAATGGAAATCTTCGTTGCACATATCTGGTTTAATGTGTTAGTGCAATAATATGACAGATATTCTTTATCCCATGTCATCTCTAGTTAATCTCATGGTAGTAAATGGGGCCAAATGGCTTGTCAAAATTCCTAATTACCTTTTCAATCGATAGCTTTGATATGAAAGCTTGAGATTGGTTTAAACTGTATAGTTTTATTTAGTGAATGTAGCATACCCTCTTTGGGCCATGCCTCCAAAAAAAGGTGAATTGAATTGTAACGACCCTTCACGGACCGTTACAGTTGACTTCTCTTTTCAACATTCATCTTTTATAAAATTGCGGAAAATATTAAGCTTGAAAAAAAAATCTTGACTTATCGAAAACTTTACTTAGATGATTTTAGAAAACTCTAGATTTTTTTTTAAACTATATCAAAATAACCTTCATAATTAAATTATTTTTTAAAAAACCCATTTTATGAAATAAAATTTAAGTCAATATAAATCATCCAATCATATAATAATAAACTAAAATCTCAAAACTTTATTTGAAATTAAAATGTCCATCCCCATGATCGTTCCTCCCCGTTTTCCTATCACACATCATCCCACTTCTGCGCCAAGCTCCTTCAAATTTCATATCTTACCCTTTTTTTGATCTGCAACATGAATTAATTTATATAAGTAAGGGCTTAGTAAGACACTTAAATTTCACAAATGTAAAGAGTTTTTTTTTTTTTTCATCAACATCAAATATCTTCATAAATAAAGCATTTTTGAAAAACTTTTTAACTTTCAAAACCGTCATATATTAGGCTTGGTGTTGTATCGTCATAGCACGCTAGTCATGGAAGGAGTGTGGTAGCTATTTCCAAACCAACGGTGATAACATCATCATCATCAAGAGTGTACAACGCTATTTTAAAATGTAAAAATACATATACATAAATACATACGTAGATATACTTTTCATCAAAATATCATCATAGAAGTATTAATTAAGAACGTCATAGCATCATCATCAATATGAAAACATATACTTCTCAAATCTTTGATTCATGTTGCAGGTGAGAGTGTACTTAAACGCCTTATTTAACCCTTTTTAATTTTTCCGATGGCGACGCACGAATGAGGTCTCCGGTGCTCGCCTTTAGAACTATTCATGTCATGAATAATAAATATAATAAAATTAACAGAAGATCATAATAATTCATCAAACACATCCATTGTATCATAACAGTGCCAAATAGGCCTATTTCATCATTTAATAATATCAGAATATAAAAAATTGAACAATTACACAAAATTATAAAACTTTACAAAAATTAACAGCCAGATATCTGTCCCTTCAAAAATTCATAAAACTTTGTACAAAACTGCAAATGATCTGAAACCAATTTTAAATGAAAGTAGACATCTAGAAACGGTATCTAATTCATTAAAAACGGAGACTGTTTGGACCCTAAAAAATAGTTTCGAATCCGATCATCAAAATTTTACAGAAACTGGCAGTCGAATCTCTGCCCATTTGAAAACTCATAAAAATTCGCTCAGGTCTCCAAACAACTTGAAACTGGTTTTAAATAGAAGAAGACAGCCAGGGTTTTCTAACAATATCAAATTCGTTAAAAACGGATACTGTTTGGCCCTTCAAAAACGATTTTGAAAACAGAAATTCAAAAGTGGAAATTCTAGACAAAGTCCAATCCAAAAATTTTATTTAAAAAAATTAAAATATAAAATCATCACCATAATAATATGACTCACACACACAAATATACAGCCCTAAGGCATGTTTTTAACACATAAAATCCTTAAATCACCACCCCAACAAAATCATGAATCAAGAGATGAAAAACCTTAAAATGCGCTTCTATCAAATGATAAAAATATAGCTATCAACACGAACTCGCAAAAACCATTGAAATTAAAATACAACCAATTTCATAGACTTCAATCTCAATCTCAATTCTAAATCCCAAATCAATAGTACAACCATCACTATAGACCAAATCATAAACATGATCATCAATATCTCTTGACCAATTATATTGAAAACTTTTATCGGAGACATCAAGGCCATCAAAACATAATTATTTATCATCAATAAAAACAAACAAAAGAAACCATCATCATCGAGCAATAATAAAAGAAAAAATATCTTACCCAATAGAATCGTCTTTTCGATCTTGAAAACAAAATGATAGAAGAAGGGTAAAGGATGATGATAATGGTGGCTAGGTAAGGGAGGTAGAAGAATGAGACAGAGAGACTAATAACAATTGTGTGTGAAATTTCTTCAGAATGATTGGTAATGATCGAGGTTAAGGATGTCATTACATTTGGAAATTGTGATCAATTGCCAATTGGGCGATGAGGATTTATATGTTCTGCCTGCAGGACAAAAAGGGCAGGAAAGTATCATATGCCTTTTCCCTTTTCCATTTCCTTCCCTTTCATTCGCATTCAGTAAATTTTTAAAATTATGTAATTTTGTTTCTTATTCTGTTTTTCGTAGTTGAAATAATCTTAAAACGTTATTATTGTAATATTTTTTGTTAATTTTTAGGTGAAATTTATTAATTAATATTATTTTTCTTTCCCAATCTACTAATAATTTTGTTTAAAAAATTATAAAAATAATTTTTATAATAATATTTTAATAATTTAAGAGAATTCAAATTATGTAAAAAGAATACAGATTAAAATTATACAAATAAAAAAGATATTAGTATTATTCTTCCAAATAAACTTTGTCATAACAGAATATTAAATCATTGCATTTGGATGACAGCCTTGAGTTTGACGGTCTGTCAATTTCACAAAATTAAAATGTTTTAATGTTCTTTTTATCTCAGGCTATTTAGCTGCTTTTAAGGAATATCATAATCAAAAGAGTTTGAAAATCTTATGTCTAGATCAAAGTTTTCTCTTTGCCATTTCTTCTTTCTTTCTTTCTTTCTTTATTTATTTTTTGTTTTGGCAGGGAATATGAGTGAGAGTTACGTTTCCGCCGACTCAAAATACTTTTTTTACGAACTCCTAGGGTGTATTAATATGATTGTGCACTTTTTTTTTTTTTTATTATGAACTAATTGAATAACATGTGCTCTGCACATGTGGGATAAATAAATAAAATAAAATAAAATAAAAAATAATCTTTAAAAATTATCACATGCCGGTCATTTGGGGAGGATGACTTTGTCTATATATAGTTAAGATGTTTATTTTTTTGTTAAAATCAAATAGTACAAAGAACATATATGCATCTAATCGGAATATAGAAGGCTAAATTTTTTTTTACTGTTAACCATTTTCAATCAAAACGCACGTTTTGATTGAAACATGCGTTCTCCGTTTCCGTCCCACTCCTCAAATTTTATTTATTTTATTTTGATCTTTTATTATTATTATTATTATTATTTTTTGTTACTTCTCCCATAAGTTTCTATATTTTTAATTTGTCTTATTTAAAATGTTTTTTCTCACTTAAATATTTTTCATACAAATTTATAAGATTTATTTTATAAATGTGATCTTCATAACTTTTTTTTTCCTCTAATTTCTTAATTAAAATTTTATTTCTTCAAATATACCCCTTTTTAAAACCTCTTTTTCCTTCTCAAAATAACTCTTAAGGATTTATTATCATAATAAAGTATACAAAAAAATTCAGGCGGTTAAATACACATGTACACAGCTCGTGTTTTTTTAACTAGTATATTAACATGTGACAAAATATTATGGTACTCTTCACTCTCTATTTATTTCAAAAAGTTACACAATCGAAAGCTTTTTTGCAAACTAACTTTTTAGTTGCGAAATGTATGAATATTTAGAGACCGCAAATTTATATGACCGAATTTCAGTGATGAAGGAAGGACTAATTTTTGTGATAAAACTTGAATATTTTATTCTACAAGTTTAGTCGTTGAAGATGAAATAAAGATTTATAATTACGTTATTGTCGTGGTGATAATCGTTATTGATTTTTATTTTTTTTAAGACTAAATAAGTTGAAACATGTGTAAATATTAAATTTGATAATGTGGGAATGTGAACCCTACTATCAATAAATACCATCCCATTTTGCATTGCAATATATTTAAGATGGATTAGTTAAAAGTCATTAATAATTGGTGTTTCTCCTATATATCGATATTGGTTGTGTACATGTACAATAATAACAATAATAATATATATATATATATATATGTTGTTGCTTTAATGGAGATAAACTGAAAGAGCTGTAGCAGACATGGAGAAGAAAGTCCTTAGGGCAATATGAAGATTGAAGTTGGTGCCTCACAATTAAGGCGTGAGGTCCTCTTAAGTTGATTTGGAAATAAATTTCTTTTTTTTTTTTTTCTTTCGAATTTTGGTCTACAATGTAGGAAAAAGTATGGTTGTGTTTTATTTGGGAATTAAGAATCCGTTTGGTTGGTAAGTTTAGTTTAAATTAAACTGTATTTTTTTCATCATATTTTTTATCTTTTTTTTTTTAAGTTTTTTATCTTTTCTGAAAAAGTCAATAAAAATTATTATTCAAACTTAAAAATCTCAACTCAATTCAAACTCAACTTATACACCAAACACCCCCTAAATGTATTGATGACCAGTGACTTGGAACTGAAGCTAACTTGATCTGCCAACTATTATTCCCACTTGTTGGTGAGTATGATACCACATCATTAATTTTCTTGGCCCACTTCATTTATCGATCTTGCGTGTACATTACACTAGATCAAGATAATTCGTACTACTTTTGCAAAAACTAATTAAAAAAACAAATGGTAGAAAATAATATTTTTTTAAAAAAATAATTAAAATAAATAACAGGATTTTAAAATCTTTGAAGTAAATAATAGATTTATTACGTAAATAAAGTATTTAGGGGCCATTTGTTTAGTTAGCTTAAGTTGGGTTTTGAAGTTATTTTAATTGGAATTGAGTTGAGTTGAGTTTTGAAATTATGTATTCGTTTTGAAAATGAATTGTTTGAAGTTAAGTGTAAAAACTTGAAATGTATTTGGAAAAAATTATGTTAATATAAATTTTTTTTCGTTGCTCTCGAAATTCTATGTCATTTAAAAGAAAATAATCTCATTTCAACTTGAAATAATACAATTATGGACTTTTAAAATTTGATTTTTTTTTTTAAAGTTACAGTTGAAGATTTACTTTTTAAGAAAAAGATTAAAAAAAAATTGAAATTGTTTAGTTGGTGCGAACTTGCCAAACACCTTCTTATTGAATGTAAATTTACTAAAAGTTTGGGTTTGTTTAGTTAGAGTTGAATATTTACTTAAAAAAAAAAAGATGAAAAAAAATATATTATTTAGTTGGAGGGAATATACCAAACGCCTTCTTATTGAATGTAAATTTGTTATGTAAATAACATATGTACAAAAATGTAAATTAATAAATTACCTACTAAAGTTTTTGTTTATTGTAATTTACTCTAATATTTTTGAAATATGTTATTCACTTTAATTATTTTCGTGAAATTTTTATTTACTTCTTTCTCCCCTACTAGATCAATGCCACAGGCTTTCTGAAACCAGTGCTTCTTCTGATTGGCCCAATTAACTTGAAAAGCCCACCTTAATGGCAAGTTCCAACTTTTGATAGCCCCACAGCACCATAGCAGTTCTTGTCACACAATCCTGCAACAAGCGACTCAATTGTGCGATTTTCTTTCGTTTTTCGTACCTCTAATTTTCGGGTGATTTGGAAGATTATCCCTCAAATAACACACTTCTGAAATATTATGTCTTTTATAGTAGCTCCAGAATTTTTAACCTCCTATAGGATATGTCAAATTTCAAAATAATATGTTCTTCCAAAATTAACCACTATCAGCCAAAAAAGGTAATTTGGTTGATTATCAGTAGATTACTAGATGTAGCCGATATCAACATGGGTCACTGGTCGCTTGTGCTAGTCTTCGGTTGCTGAAGAGTATTATGATAGATTACTTTTGTTCATCTACCAGATAACTTTTGATATTCAACATGGGTTTTCAGTCACCAACAACCACAAACCCTTGCTGAAGAGTATTTTGATAGATTACCAAAAGTAGTATGGTCTTTCTTTTTTGGGTATACAAAACTGCCGGCCATCTTTGACTCTATCACTGAAGAGTAATCTTGTAACTTACTTTTCATAATCTGGTAGATTACTCTCTGTAATCTGTCATACTACCGTTTATATTATACCGGATTATTTTTAAAGAAAATTAGGTGAAGAACCACGTTTTGAGTACGTCCTTATAAGTTTACCCATTCTCATATTAAAGTCGATAATTTTAGTATTATGAAATGACAAAATTATCAACTTTAATATTATGTTAGGTATAAATATAAGAAGATGTGAAATTTATGACATTCTTGCATATAACCCTATTCTTTATATTATGTCCGGGTACTTACTGTATTTTATCTTATTATATTTTGTTGTGTCAAATTATATATTTTTTCCTGTTATCTACCGTTTTTTTTTTTTCACATCAGATTACAATTTAGCAACAAAATATCACAAGATTATGAAAAAAGAAAAAAATTCACAAAAAATACTTAAAGTACAAACAAAAAAAAAAAAAAACCACTCAATCTTAAATTATTAAATGTGACCCTTAATAAGATATTGTCATACAGTTTTATAAAATATTATTTTTCTTAAATGTGACCTTCATCAATACTTTTTTCTTTCTTTATTAAATTTATTAAATGTGACCCTTAATAAGTGATTTTCTATCTAATTGACTAAAAAAATATTTTAATTAGAATAAAGCATGTTTCACTAGTGTTTACAAGTGTTGATTCACGTTGAAAGACATCATCGATGAATTTGATTACTTCAAAATAACTAAATCTATCTTTTAAACGTTATTTTCATTGAAATAACTTTTTGTTAGAAATATTTCTTATTATTTCAAATTTTGTTTATTGGAATTTTTTTTAATTTGTATTTCTTTATGTAGATTTAATGGATTTTTTTGTCCGTTGAAAAGTCCAACGTTTCCTCCTATGGAAAAACTCTTACTTATTATTTTTATTAGCCAAAGTTATTGGCCTTTATCTGATGCATATAAACGTTGGTCAACCAAAAGAAATACTCTTAATTATTTCTTTTGCTAACCAAAGTTAGCCAAAGTTTTTTGTTAAACGTTTCGCTATATTAGCTTTCTTATTTATTTTTTGTGTGTTGGGGGGTGTAAATCTATATTAGCTTGTACTATGTTGGATTTGGACTATTATACTTTTTTCTTATTTTTTAAAATAAATTGTTGGTGATAAATAGATGATGAGTATTAGAAAAAATATTAGGGGAAAAAAAAAGTTTTGATACCGTACATATAAATGTATTGAAGCTCTATTGCAAGTTATTGTAGGATACATGGGGAATAAATGATTTGTCTTGTCTAATTGAAATTTGTCCGAGTTAGAAGTACCATAAATAGGACTTTTCTTAGGAGACGTTTGTGGTTTCATCTCCATATAGAGTTTCGACATCTTAATTCCAAAACCTTCATATCTAATTTATATTCACGGGCCACCACCACTTTATAATACCGGATATATTTTCCTGAATTGTCAATATTGATCTTAAAAGATAATGATATTAAGTTTCAACTATTTTTCTACTAGTTAAGTTCTCTCAATTTTTATTATTAAGTTTCAAGTTAGTTTTCTAATTTATTGTTTGTAATATTCGGCATACATTAGTAGTAAAAATTGTTTAATATCATTCACTGGTGTATTACTTTTATAAACACTTCTTTTTCTTTCTTCATTTTCCTTCTCTTTCCCTCTTCTGCTGCTTCTCCCGTATGTCTTCTTATGTGCTATGCCCTTCCTTGGTGTTAACTACTGCAAATCAAGTTGTATATTCGTTTTATTTTCACAGAGATTGAGATCATTAATATCATCTGTGCTAACAGTTGAATTACGTATGGTACTTTTACTTATATTATATTTAAAAGGACAAATGATTTTTTTGATCATGGTTTTTTTGGTTAAAGACATTTAACACAATATGAACTAATAGGTCGTCTATGAGTTGACTTCACCTATCAATTTCTAAGAAACGAGGGCTCATAACATTTTTTTTTTTAAATTTCCCTTACACTGTACTTGATGTCAAATTTGACACCAAGTGTAATGTTTAACCAAAAAAAAAAAAAAAAATCATAGAGTATTTTTTTAATCTAAATATTATAATTTGACTTGATGTGAAATTTAACACCAAGTATAATGCCAAAAAAAAAAAAAAAATCATAGAGTATTTTTTTAATCTAAATATTATAATTTGATATTGACACATTTATTTAACAATGTAAGAAATGTTTAGAATTTTTTTAAAAGCTTATAAATTCAATGAACATTAATCTTCCCAATAAGCGCAAGTCAAGCATGTCGCTATTGAGCTGCCAGTCAATCAGAATCTCACTATTGATTTGTAATATTGTATAGCTGCTCTCCATCTCTCACATTGACTATGTATTCAAGTTTAGGCTGCTTATTTCCAACCAAATATACTTTGTCTGAAAAGTCTCGTACTCATCTGGACTCTCAACAAGATTCTTTTCTGTTAGGATTATCATCATCTGTATTTCTAAATTTTAAAGTCGTTCTCATTTTACCATATTACATTTAACAACTCTCACTTAATCTCTCAATTTTGAATTTCTTCAACTTAATTATACAAAAAAAAAAAAGAGAATTAGTCCTAATAAACACAGATTGTTAGGATTCGTATTAAAAACAAACAGAAAAAAAAAGCATGACTGCAAATTTTTTTTTTCTGTCTATTTTTAGCTGAAAATATAATGAAAGGGGTTAAGTGGGGGTGGGTTAGAGGGGGAGTTTTTACAATTTAGAAGGTAAAGTAAAAAAATTTAGAAGGTAAAGTAAAAAATAGACAAATATAATCCTTTTTCATAAGAAATAAAAACATATATGACTTGTTAACTCGTGTTTAACATTAAAAATGAAAATTAGTCACCATTTGAAAAATAAACCACCGCCCTTACTAGTATCAAATATAATTACAAAGTATGGAAATTTTATAAAACTAGATATACATTTAACTATTATTAAAAAAAGGAAATTCTAGTAATTTTTTTAAATATAAAACTAGGAAAAACTTGAAAGTTTTTTTAATGAATGATAAATTTAAATTAAAAAAAAAGAATGACAAATTTATTCTAAACAATTTTTTAAAACATTTACTGTTTTTTTTTTAATAAATCGTGAAAATGTTATTTATTACTTTATTTAGTCTCTTTTTTCGTTCACCTATGTTCGATCTCATAGAACTCCCATAAGGCCTCCGTTTCAGTTTTGATTGTGAATGCATTGCATTAGTTATATTTTGAGTAGGATCTTGGTTGACGACCGTAAAAGATTGGGTTAGAGACCTATCATTTTCTTTATCATTTTCAGGAAAATATATCTACATGTGAGACTGAAGATAGGGAGATGAGAGAGCCACTACTAGAGTTTTTTTTAATTTATTTCTTTAGTTATTTTTGGATGGTTTGAGGGTAAAATAGCGAAGGAAGATTGGCATGCAGGAGAAAAGTTCTACCACTTGTTTCTTTGAAAATCCCATACCGTCTCACACGTGCCGCGTTCATCTGCACGTGCGAGCGTGCGTCTCTGACCATGACTTTTTCCTTATTCTTTCTTTTTTATTCTTTATTTATTTGTTCTTCATTATTTATTTATTTTTGCAACATTTTACTTTTCTTTTCTCAAAGTTCCGCTTCACATTTTGACATTTCCAACCCTTGAATATGTTAAGAACAAAACAAAAGAACTTTTTTCTTTTTCCTACTTTTATATTAAAATATAAAAAAAGAAAAAAAGAAAGAAAAAAAAAAGCTAATTAAAATAAAATTCTTACAACGAGGGGCTGAAACTTTGACTAGAAATCTCAGACAACTCACAGCAAGCTGAACAACGACTTCATTTTTTTTTTTTGCTTTCCAAAAACGAATTTCAAAAAGCTCTCTTCTCGTTTTCCCAATTTTTCGTTTACGAAACACACCACCAAGAAGAAGAAGAAGAAGTAGAAGAAGAAGAAAGAATCGAAGAAAGTTTGTCTGTGTTGTGTGGTTTGGGTTTTGAGAGCTCGAATTTCCGGTCAACGAGAGCCGAGGATGGTCGGAGCTCGGAATTGATCGGTCAACGGGAAGGTTTTCGTGGTTGATGAAGCGCTTTTCTCGGTTTCCTAAGAGGAATGGAAATGGCGGAGCGGCTGATCTCGATGATCTCGGCTTTTTCCTTTCTGTCGTTGATTCTGTTGTTTGGCTTCCCGGAAAACGTCTCTGCAAATACCGAAGGTCTGTTCATTCGCCGCCATACACATATACATGTACATGTCAAATATATATATTCTGTCGTGTTGTTTGTTACTGTTTTTGGTGAAAATTGCTTTTTTGTGGTGATGAACTCAATTTTTCCAAGCGAAGCTGTCTAGTTTTGTCTCAAAATTGGAGGGTTTGTTGAATTTGTTTACTTCAATTTTGTAGTAACACTAAAAGAAAACAAAAAAGTGAGGAACAGTTTGCCTCTTGATTTATTTATGTCTGTTACTTTACATGAATGAGAAGGGCAAAAAAGAGGAAGTGCTTTTCTTTACTGGTTAATTTTGCGTCTACTCGCATAAAGGAAAAGATAAACATTAAAAGTAAAAATAAGTTGTGTATCTACTTGCAACATTAGAAACTGTAGTTTGGTGGGCCCTATGCTATAGAAGGATAGAGGGAAGAAAATGCGGATCCTTAGTATTGGTTCCTAATTAAAGGAAATGAATGCGTTAATTATATCTTTTCCGTGATAAATTGAAATGTTATAGTACTTTTTTTTTTTGAACTGTGGTTTGGAGGATTCGAACTCTTCACCTTATAGTGGAGTTATGTGTGGAATTATGCTAGGTTATGTTTGCAACCACAATTAGAAAGTTTATTAATCAACCATTGGTTAATAATGAATATGGGCATTTTAATGATTTCATTGACAAGATTCCTATAATAAAGTTTAGTTTGCATTACGCTTTCCAAGGATTTAGATGTTCCTTAGTTCCTGTTCTGTTTTGTGTCTATCTAATAATATCATATCATGTCATAAAAATATTTCAACCGTCATGGTCTTGTAATTAATGTGACGTGGCATGAAATAACTTGTGGACATGAAATGGGACAGAAACAAAGGGATATGAGAGTTGAGTCCACTTTCTTAATCAATAATCCCCATTGTTTTTTTTTATTTCCTTTCTAAACCAATTAACTTTCCCATTACATTTTGTTAAAGTTTGGTAAACCAAAGCTTTTAGGAGAATTTTTTAGTTAACTGCAATCCTATGTGACTAATCCAAGTGGGGGCATTGTGCTTGTTTTATATTGTTGTGTTGGGCCTTTGTTTGAATTTGCATCTTATGCCAGCCTTGGGAAGTTGGTATACTTTTTATCAGCCTAAGCTTTTATGAGAATTGTAGTTTAAGCTGGTATTGTGTTATGTTGGTAAACCTGCTATCAACTCAGATTTTCCTGATAATCGTAGAACTAATGACAATCCCTTGTGGCTATTCCAAGTGGGCGTTGTGTGTTTCTTTAATTCCGACATCTCAAGACTTATTTTGAATTTGCATCTCATTTGCATTCTAGAATGTTGGTATACCTCCTATCGCACTTAGATTTTGGGAGAATTGCTGAGTATCAGTAATCCTAGGTACCCATATGGAGTTGGGGTCGTGTGGTCATCTCTCTCCTTTTTGTTCTTTTGCTGCAAGAAGGCTCTGCTGTTTGTTTCTATGTCGTTTGTGTTTCTGTTCAATGAAGTTCCTTTCTAGCCAAAAGAGGGGGGAAAAAGTAGTGTTTGAAGCTGATGATATGTCGATTTGTATAAGACAGGTGATGCCTTGAATGCGTTGAAGACCAACTTAGCTGATCCCAACAATGTTCTGCAGAGTTGGGATCCCACGCTTGTCAATCCTTGCACATGGTTTCATGTGTCCTGCAATAGTGAGAACAGTGTTACACGAGTGTAAGTTTGTCTTGTTGTTGGGATTGCTCTCATTTGTTTGAACAAATTAGTTTTGTATAAAGATGGTTTTTATACACATCTATTTGTGTTTATCCAGTGATCTTGGCAATGCTAATCTAACTGGTACACTGGTTCCACAGCTTGGCCAGCTACCAAATCTGCAGTACTTGTAAGTCATGTTTCATATCTCACCTAAGTTGAATTGGTTTAAATTTTTCTTCTCCCCCTCATTTTTTGGGGACCAACTAGTTATTGTCTGTCGCATAAAAGACAAGTTTGCTCATTATAACTTACATTTATTTTCCAGTGGAAAAAAGTATGAGACCAGAACATGTCTGAACCCATATTGCTGAACCAATTCACATTTGTTCCATTAATGAACATCTAAGTTTTTTGCCTCCAGGGGCACATATGGATTTACCTGCACATGACGCATCATCTGTATTTATAAGATAGGTCATAGAACATCTAGGTTAAGTTTCTCTAATTTCTGAAGTTTTAATTTGCTAGAACATTTGTCAATAAACCATATAATCCAGAACTTGTTTATACCATGAAAGTTGTCATGCAGTACCTTAAAACCTGATAATGGGTTATAACTGAGATTAGCCCTTTGTTTTGTTTCGCTCGTTTGTTGTCCCCTCCCCCAAAGTAGGTTTCACATTTCAGGCTCATGTAAATATGATATTAGACAACTTTCCATATCCCAGTTTTGAGTTAAATACATTTGGTACCGATGCTCTGTATTTATGAATCCAATAGTTATCATGTTTTGCTTCTTGCAGTCTTATTGTTTTTCTGTACAATTGTTCCTATCTATTTATCTAAATTTCACAGTTTTAGAGTACGTTTAAAGTAGCTATAGAATTTTGAGAGCCTTCTACCACTTCCCATTATGAACTTATAAATTTTCTGTTTGAATGCTTTCATTAACCTTCTGCATTGTTTCCCAAAGTTTGTATTCTGTCACACTACCATATTGACTTGGTTGTGCATGGTTATGGAAAGGATGCACTTCAATTGTATGTACTTGTGTGCCTGCATTCTTGTGTCTCCATTTCTTAATATTTAGCTGTTCGACATCAATTTTGCTTTACAGGGAACTTTATAGTAATAACATAAGTGGAAGAATCCCGGAAGAGCTTGGGAATTTGACAAACTTGGTGAGCTTGGATCTTTACTTGAACAATTTAACTGGTCCCATTCCAAACACATTGGGCAAGCTTGGAAAACTACGTTTCCTGTATGAACACGAATCCTTATCTTCTAGTAGTTCTAAATTTATATAGTTTTTTCTGGCCTTGCAATTTTGGCTTTCATGATGTATGCATGCAATTTATCAACTTGAAAATGGCAGCTTATTGTTTTTTGATGATATATTTTTGAATTTAGATAGTGGTTTTTGGCTCTTGCATTATTTTATTGAATAAAAGAGTTAGAAGATTTATCGTGCAATATGGCATCTAGGTGGTTATTTAGTCCATCCAATACATGAGAAAGGTTTCAGAAGTTGACCGGGAATCGAAATAAAAGCTAACTCGTGATTTAAGCTCTTGAGAAGATAATTCAACTGTAGACGTTATGGGTTTCATGTATTTTAGACCAAAAACAGGAGTTGCACGATGCTTGACATTTTGCTATTTAAAACTTGTGTCACAAATTAGGTTTTCTTGTTTGCTAAGCCGTAAGGGTGCATGTCAGTTGGAAGAGCTTGTATTCAATCATAGAAATTACTGATCATTCTCCCCACAATTGCCCATTAAAGTTCTGTATGAATAAGACTAGGTCCTTTGAACTCAAAGTTCTGAACTCTACAATGCTGACTCTTTGGCTCTATATTCTTGTGTCCTTTATCCTTTACAATCTACAAGCTCCCAATATAAGCCATCAAACCTCTAAGGTAACATCAATGTATTATGAAAAAAAAAAGAAGGTGGTCTTTCCAATAGCGGTTCGGTATGCCAATCTGTGAGCAAGGAGTGCCACTCACGAGCAGAGCGAAAACGAGGCAGGGGGTAATCTTTGCTTGCATCCGTGAATCTGAATCATCTGTTGAAACAGATGCTGAAGGGCTAGATACACTTTCAGAGAGTTGTCTTCCCCCTAACAACCCTCCGGAAGAGAATCAGGGCTGGAAGGAGGCCCTAGCCTACGGCAGATAGATAGATTCCTTTCCCGCTACTAAGGGAGAGAAAAAAACAAATTAAAATTATTCTTCATGTAATTACGAATTACTCTGTGAAGTGAAATTCACATTTATCGACTATATATAGATATATGCACTGATAAATATTCAAGTTTGCTTTTCATCTATGAGTAAAAACAATAGAGGCTAAAGAAAATGTGATTTATGATTTCATGATATATGGCTTATATCATTATTAGCATGATTAAGAATGACAGTCGTAATTCCTTTGAAAATAATATTTCTGCTCTATGCAACAGGCGTCTCAACAACAACAGTTTGTCGGGGACTATTCCTGTGTCTTTAACTACTGTTTCATCACTGCAAGTCTTGTGAGTGCTAATGTGGTCTCTCAATAAAAGATATTAGTTCATTAATTTCCTATTGTCAGATAATGCAATAATTTAACCATTTCATGTTACTTACGGAATGCAGGGATCTTTCAAACAATAATTTGACAGGAGATATTCCAGTCAATGGTTCTTTTACATTGTTCACTCCCATCAGGTTCATTGGAGGCAGTTTCTTTTGAATTAACTTTTTATATCTGTGTTCAACCAAAAAAAATTTTTTTTTTTCTATATTTGTGGTCCTTGTGACGTATCAAATAATCATATTATTATATTAACTTCTATTTGCTCCATTTTGCAGTTTCCAAAATAACAAATTCAACCCGCTCCCACCTTCACCACCTCCTCCTCTTTCTCCTTCAACACCAGCTTCCTCAGGTAGTTGTTACTATCTTGTAATTAATTTCTTTTAAATGTTCACTCGTCAGGTATTTTAATGGAAATCTTCGTTGCACATATCTGGTTTAATGTGTTAGTGCAATAATATGACATATATTCTTTATCCCATGTCATCTCTAGTTTCATAACATTCCTACAAAATCATTCAATTTGATTACTTATCAAGTATTTCTCTCTCCCCCCCTCATTTTCTTTCGGTGCAGGAGTGTAGTCTTATAAACTATAAGTGTTGAATTTTTATTTTTTCCCCTCATTTATGTCAAATATGAAACCATGAATTTAAGGATGGGAATCTCATGGTAGTAAATGGGGCCAAATGGCTTGTCAAAATTCCTAATTACCTTTTCAATCGATAGCTTTGATATGAAAGCTTGAGATTGGTTTAAACTGTATATTTTTATTTAGTGAATGTAGCATACCCTCTTTGGGCCATGCCTCCAAAAAAAGGTGAATTGAATTGTAACGACCCTTCACGGACCGTTACAGTTGACTTCTCTTTTCAACATTCATCTTTTATAAAATTGCGGAAAATATTAAGCTTGAAAAAAAAATCTTGACTTATCGAAAACTTTACTTAGATGATTTTAGAAAACTCTAGAAATTTTTTTAAACTATATCAAAATAACCTTCATAATTAAATTATTTTTTAAAAAACCCATTTTATGAAATAAAATTTAAGTCAATATAAATCATCCAATCATATAATAATAAACTAAAATCTCAAAACTTTATTTGAAATTAAAATGTCCATCCCCATGATCGTTCCTCCCCGTTTTCCTATCACACATCATCCCACTTCTGCGCCAAGCTCCTTCAAATTTCATATCTTACCCTTTTTTTTATCTGCAACATGAATTAATTTATATAAGTAAGGGCTTAGTAAGACACTTAAATTTCACAAATGTAAAGAGTTTTTTTTTTTTTTTTCATCAACATCAAATATCTTCATAAATAAAGCATTTTTGAAAAACTTTTTAACTTTCAAAACCGTCATATATTAGGCTTGGTGTTGTATCGTCATAGCACGCTAGTCATGGAAGGAGTGTGGTAGCTATTTCCAAACCAACGGTGATAACATCATCATCATCAAGGGTGTACAACGCTATTTTAAAATGTAAAAATACATATACATACATACATACGTAGATATACTTTTCATCAAAACATCATCATAGAAGTAATAATTAAGAACGTCATAGCATCATCATCAATATGAAAACATATACTTCTCAAATCTTTGATTCATGTTGCAGGTGAGAGTGTACTTAAACGCCTTATTTAACCCTTTTTAATTTTTCCGATGGCGACGCACGAATGAGGTCTCCGGTGCTCGCTTTTAGAACTGTTCATGTCATGAATAATAAATATAATAAAATTAACAGAAGATCATAATAATTCATCAAACACATCCATCGTATCATAAAAGTGCCAAATAGGCCTATTTCATCATTTAATAATATCAGAATATAAAAAATTGAACAATTACACAAAATTATAAAACTTTACAAAAATTGACAGCCAGATATCTGTCCCTTCAAAAATTCATAAAACTTTGTACAAAACTGCAAATGATCTGAAACCAATTTTAAATGAAAGTAGACATCTAGAAACGGTATCTAATTCATTAAAAACGGAGACTGTTTGGACCCTAAAAAATAGTTTCGAATCCGATCATCAAAATTTTACAGAAATTGGCAGTCGAATCTCTGCCCATTTGAAAACTCATAAAAATTCGCTCAGGTCTTCAAACAACTTGAAACTGGTTTTAAATAGAAGAAGACAGCCAGGGTTTTCTAAAAATATCAAATTCGTTAAAAACGGATACTGTTTGGCCCTTCAAAAACGATTTTGAAAACAGAAATTCAAAAGTGGAAATTCTAGACAAAGTCCAATCCAAAAATTTTATTTAAAAAAATTAAAATATAAAATCATCACCATAATAATATGACTCACACACACAAATATACAGCCCTAAGGCATGTTTTTAACACATAAAATCCTTAAATCACCACCCCAACAAAATCATGAATCAAGAGATGAAAAACCTTAAAATGCGCTTCTATCAAATGATAAAAATATAGCTATCAACACGAACTCGCAAAAACCATAGAAATTAAAATACAACCAATTTCATAGACTTCAATCTCAATCTCAATTCTAAATCCCAAATCAATAGTACAACCATCACTATAGACCAAATCATAAACATGATCATCAATATCTCTTGACCAATTATATTGAAAACTTTTATCGGAGACATCAAGGCCATCAAAACATAATTATTTATCATCAATAAAAACAAACAAAAGAAACCATCATCATCGAGCAATAATAAAAGAAAAAATATCTTACCCAATAGAATCGTCTTTTCGATCTTGAAAACAAAATGATAGAAGAAGGGTAAAGGATGATGATAATGGTGGCTAGGTAAGGGAGGTAGAAGAATGAGACAGAGAGACTAATAACAATTGTGTGTGAAATTTCTTCAGAATGAGGGTTGTGAGATAGATAATTGACTCTAGTTTTAAGGAGAGTTTTTAGGCTGTCGACAATCTATATTGGGGGAGTGAATTATATCAGACAACTAAAGACTTGTATGAAAATTTAAGAAGGTTTTTTTTTTCCTCTTCCTCTATTCACGTTTCTGATTGACTCTTCTTTTTCTTTTTTTTTTTGGCTTAACATGTAAATACACTATATACCTATATAACTTACATATAATTAAGTAATATATATACGTATCTTATATATATGACGTTGAATACAGAAAATTAAAAAAAGGTAACATATACATATATTGCAGACCACATATGCATACGGTAACTGCGAAACTAAAAAAAGTAATATATATTTACATGTAAGAAAATCATATGCACATATATATGGTAACATATATATGTTATTAATGATTGGTGGTGGACAATAATATATTATTGAATATAGGTAGAAAACATTACTTTCATTCTCATCTAATTTCATAAATGTGGAAAGAAAATATACAATGAATATAGAAATTAAAGACTAAAAGTTAATCCGCAAATTCCTTGATTGAAAGATAGAAAATATCAAAATTAGATAAATACTTTTTACTGAGATTCTAAGAATAGAATTCGGAAATATCAGTAAGTAATTAGAGATATATATATGCTTGTATACAATATATCCACATTATTAAACAATCACACTATTTCATCAAATCATCATATAAATTCATCAATTTGGCATGAATTTTGTTCTAGCACATCGAGTCCTCATTACGTCACCTGTGAAAAATAACTCAACATAACGTTAGAATTAACTAAATATATTATCGTAACACCTTCTATTTTAATTTCTAAAATCTAATTAATGAATTATGGTTAGTTAGAAGTTGGGACGTTACATGAATCTTTGTTTCTTCTCTCTCTTCTATTTGACCTCGGTAGAGAGAGAAGCTGGATAATTTGACTTCATTAATACTTGAAAGGCGTTAGCATTTGGAACTATGAGTTTCTCGACCTTTAAAATACAGCCTTCTCTTGAGAGGTTTAGTTTTCCTGCAGTTAAACTGGTTATATTTCAGGTGGTAGTGCCACTGGAGCTATTGCTGGAGGAGTTGCTGCTGGTGCTGCTCTTCTTTTTGCTATCCCTGCAATTGCTCTTGCCATGTGGCGGCGAAAGAAACCAGAGGACCATTTCTTTGATGTACCTGGTTGGTGAATTGAAATAAAAAGAGAGAACAATAATTTGTCATAGTTTACTGTATGGGATGAATGCCTCACTTAACTTTATTATTTACAGCTGAGGAGGATCCAGAAGTTCATCTGGGACAGCTCAAAAGGTTTTCTCTGCGTGAGCTGCAAGTTGCAACGGATAATTTTGGCAATAAAAATATTCTTGGCCGAGGTGGATTTGGTAAGGTCTATAAAGGGCGTTTGGCCGATGGTTCTCTGGTGGCGGTAAAAAGACTTAAAGAGGAGCGTACCCAGGGTGGGGAGCTTCAATTCCAAACAGAAGTAGAAATGATCAGCATGGCTGTGCACCGTAACCTACTTCGCCTACGTGGTTTTTGCATGACACCAACTGAACGGGTCCTTGTCTACCCTTATATGGCTAATGGAAGTGTAGCATCATGTTTAAGAGGTTTTCTTCTTAGCTTATTGTTTCCTTTGGTTAATCTATAATTAAATCGATTAAGAAATGCTTTTATTTGCTTTCTTGCTTTAGTTTCATTCCCCATCGTGGTTTGCTTGCTAACTCTATGTTGGTAATCCGACTTTTATGGTAAATGTTGGGCATTCATTGTAAAATTGACATTGGGTGTCAAATTCTTGCTTAATTTCAGGGGTCCTATGTAATCAATTTCGTGCGCTTGTTTGTGTGTGTGTGTGTGTGTTTTGCTTCATGAGTTGGCAAAATACTAGTTAAAGTAAAGGAGCAACTTTCTCTATATGCTAAAATAGGTTGGAGCTGACGTGTCTTGCAAGATGACTACTGTGAGGCTATCATTTCAAAATCGAGCTAGTCCTCTCTTATGGGGGTTTTGTTTTAATATTTTTTTGATGCATGAACTGCAGAACGTCCCGAATCACTGCCACCACTTAATTGGCAAGTCCGAAAACGCATTGCACTGGGATCTGCGAGGGGTCTTGCTTATTTGCATGATCATTGTGATCCTAAGATTATTCACCGTGATGTTAAAGCTGCGAACATATTGTTAGATGAAGAATTTGAGGCAGTTGTTGGAGACTTTGGGTTGGCTAAACTCATGGACTACAAAGATACTCATGTTACCACTGCTGTACGAGGCACAATTGGGCATATTGCACCAGAGTACCTGTCAACTGGAAAGTCTTCGGAGAAAACTGATGTTTTTGGATATGGGGTTATGCTTTTGGAACTCATAACCGGACAAAGGGCTTTTGATCTTGCTCGGCTTGCAAATGACGATGATGTCATGTTACTTGATTGGGTATGGATTTCTTTCCTCTTGTATGTTTGCTTGCCTATTAAATTTCTTTTCTGTTTTTTAATTGGAACATGCCTCTTGTTCATCCATATTTCTGGTTCGTTTCACATAATCATCTCAAAAAATGCGACCCCCACAATAGATAATTGCTTCCAAGTGACATTTTGTTTTTTATGCCTGAGTTTCAATGTCACGTTATATGTCACGGAATCTAATACCAATTTTGTGAATCTCGAAGGGCCTTCTCTAGGTAATTAATAACAAAGAAACTACTCATCTCTCGATGACTCTTTGAGGAAAAGTAAATTGGGGGGTTTGTTGACAAATCAGAGTACAAATGCCAAAAAAGTAACAATTTCAAAGATTTACAAAGTACTTATTACAGTTTTTAAGTGGTAAAATAGTTTCATCGTCCTATGACACTGCACTTGATTCATCTGGCTGCCCTAATGTTCCTCTTCCATTTCCATTGCCATCAATTGATGTATGATTCCTCATCACGTTTGTTTTTCTTCGTACGTTTATTCAAACAATTGGTTGGAAAAGCAAAATATTAGGTTGACCACACGTTAGGTTGCAAGATGAAGGATGAATTTTACTTGCTTTCTCTTTCCTCAGGTCATTTAATGTTTTAATCATGCATGCAAATTCTCTTATTCGGCAATGACAATGAATGTTAAGGACTGGTTCGCATGATGCTGCATTTTTTAAAGCTACTTCAAAATTTTGGAGGAGCTTTTCAGCTTATAGAATCCTACATTTATGCGAATGAAATAGAATTAACGTTTATCCGTATACCTGATTCATAATAAAAGTCTCCGTTTGGTTGCTACTTCAAATATTGGAGTAGCTTTTCAGCTTATCGAATCCTACATCTATGTGAATGAAATAGAATTAACGTATATCCGTATACCTGATTCATAATAAAAGTCTCCGTTTGGTTGCTGCTTTAATTGGTTGGCCAAGTGTATGTAGTTTTGGTTCTCTTATTGTGTTTTAATTTTTTCTCAGGTGTCTTTTTTTCCCCCTCTTGGGGCTGATGGTGTGGGTGTGCATAAATGGTAGTTCATGCATTTTGTGCGATTTTATCAATTGAACCAATCAGGTTGCGGGACCGATGCTTATTTTAAACCAAAGCATTGCCGCAACCAAATTTCCCCAGCTTACCTTTACCTTTAGGTCCATATGAACATGAACATTCAAGAAATCAATGTTGATGCTTGTTCGAATAGCCTCCGCTAACTTACCAACTCTTGTGCTTTGTTTATTACTTGTTTAAATGTTTATTTTTAATTGCTTAATCACCAACCATTAGTTCTTCTATGTCGAACTTCCGATCTACCACGTGGGTTTTCCGGTGAGCCATTAGCAGAGAATCATTTGCTTATAAGCTATTGAATTTTGCCTTAACTTTCTGAACTCTATGGCATTATAGGTGAAAGGACTCTTGAAGGATCGGAGGTTGGAAACGCTGGTTGATTCCGATCTACAGGGCAATTACATTGAGGACGAGGTGGAGCAGCTGATCCAAGTGGCTCTTCTTTGCACACAAAGCTCTGCATCCGAACGGCCAAAGATGTCTGAAGTGGTCAGGATGCTCGAAGGCGATGGGTTAGCGGAGAGATGGGAGGAATGGCAGAAAGACGAGATGTTCCGCCAAGACGTTAACCACGCCCACCATCCAAATACCCATTGGATCGTCGACTCCACGTCACATATCCCTCCGGATGAATTGTCTGGTCCCAGATAATCCCCCCCTTCATATGGTTCTCTCTCCGTATACACATAAGAAAGACTATGGAGACCCATTTTGTAGTAAGATCACATTTTGTGTATATGTTTTTTTTTTCTCCCTCATTTTCTCTTTTTGCTTTCATTAAATTATGTTTGGTGTCCAGTTTGTATCACACATTGGGTTTGGTGCTGTCGTTGTAATTTTTTTTTATAGGGTTAGTTGATGTTGTTAAGGAAATCAATTAGGGTGCTACCAAACAGGGCAGTAATTGCCACACAACGCACCCCCACCATAAAATGTCATTTTTCAGTATCTCAAGATTTGTGAAGGTGGTCTAATAAATAGATCATTTTTCTTTATCTGAATCCTTTTTATTATTATAATTCATGTTAAAGCTCCTGTGACAGTAAATACTTTTCCTTTTGTATTCAGTATGCATAGAGGAAATTTTCCCCACTCTATATTTCTTTTATTTTGAGTTCTTTTTCCTCCTCTTTTTTTTTTTTGGGATATTTTCTCTTGAATTACGTCACTAGTGTAAACATTTCTTCTATATCATGAACTGTACCTGTTGTACTCTCTGATATGTAACACTTGTGTCAAAATGTTTCATCTATTTGTTTCTCTCAATATTTCCATTATTTATCAAAATTATGCCCCCGATATAATATCTGTATCAACATGTCCTAGATCTATAATAGTAATTTATCATAAATTTAGATCAAAATCAAAGGTTATTCACACAACAAATCTAATTCTAAACAAATGCAGTCTAAATCTTAGCAATGAAGCCACAAAAATATCCCAAAGAAAAATAACAAAGTTCAAAAACTAAAGCAGTTAATAGCATTTACTAACTAGTATTAACCAATTAAAATTGCTAACTAGTAATTATTGTTCCATTACCTTCTTTATTTTTTAGCCAACAAAAAAAAAAAAAAAAAAACTAGCTAGTAATTAGTCTTTTTAACAAAAAAATCCTATTTAACTTGAAAGTTAATGAATACATACATGGATTAAACATATGTGAAATATATAAAATGGGACAGAGTGGAGTGGGGATGCTTTTCCCATCCTTGTCATGCTTCCAATTCGGAGAAAAGATCTCTTCTTATGCCCGCCCCATCGTCGAATATTGGCCCCCCATCTTTGCCTATCAAAAGTGAAGAAACGCAAGGACTATTGCCATCTTTACGTCCCTCGCTAAACCTACACTGCAACCCCAACTCCCCATATCACTGACATGCCGAGCTCCGGTGAACCTTGGGAAACTTTACGATGATGATAATGATCAAAGCTCATTGACGACCTTCATGAAGTTGTAGTGCAAAGCTCGAGTTTCACAACAGTCTCAGTGCTGTCGCCGTCATATATCCCAGGAGTCAAAAGGACAGTTTGTGAAAAACTTTAATATTATCTGCTACTTTTTTTAAATTTTTTTTAGATCTTCTATTCAAATCTAACAATGTAGCCCTTAATGTTTTATAAAGACTAATTAAAATCTCAAAACTAAATGAAAATTATTTCCTGTTACTTGCGAGGTGCTGATCAGAATTCAGAAGTAACCCAACAGAAGACTGGAAAAAGGTGGGCCTGAAATATAGTTGTAGAATTGACAAGTATGATCTGATCTGATCTGATCTGAAATAATATGAGTTGTTACCAGCTTTGTATTAAGGATCTGACGCTCCGTAAATTCATTTATTGCACTGCATCTCTGCACTTTTAACTGTATATTTCTTTCCTTTTCAATAAAAAAGAAAGAAAAAAAAAAAATGCTGTTTTACTTCAATTTTTATGCCTTCCATTTTGACCATCCTTTTTCTTCCAGTCATGTGCGTTGGATAAGCATTCAACCTATGTTCAATTTATGCGCTGTCGCGCACATATATATATATATATATATAAATATATATATATATATATACACACACTCTCAAAGTTTTAAATTCGATACTTGATGATATCCGATAATGTGAACTTTAATTACTGTGAAATTCAGTTATTATGAATGTGAATTTATACAAAAGAAAATACAGCTAAAATAAAGGTGAATTCCTCTTATTTTATATTTTTTATGCTTGAATTCACATTTATAGTAACTGAAGTTCACATTATCGAATATCATCCTGTACCGGATTTAAGACTATATATATATTCTCTTACAAAATACACATGTAATGTAATATTTTTTTAGTGACATTTGTCTTTTACATTAATAATTCTAAATAGTCCATATTTCAAGATTTTAAATAAAAAATTACCTAAAACAACTAATTATTAAAAGTTTTTAAATAGAATGCTACAAGAGCCAGAACTATTCTACTACAGGACTTGAGATATTTCCCACATTACAGTAGCGGAGCTAATCTTCTAATTCAGTAAGGATGGTATTCTAATTTTTTTTTAAAAAGAAATAGATGACATGATACAAAAGATAATATATTGCATTCTTCTCGAAAAATTACCAAACACATGGACACACAATATAAACCAACACATTATACAATAGTTGACGACAAGTTTTCATACTCTTGATTTTCCTTTAAAAAAAAAATTCACTCTCGAAAGTCATGTATGATCACTTCATTTTCGATATGACTAAAAATTTGTTACTTGATGTATACGATCAATGTGTTTATAGGTAAAAAAGTAAAATTTTTAATGAGAATTTACATGAGATAATTAATTTTGAGTATAAGAAAAAAAGAAAAAAACACAAAATATTTTATACTAAAATAAGAAAAATTTAGTGGGAGCGGTGATTTCCTTTAGCAACGCAACACAGGTCCGCTCCTGTCCACATACGTATTGATGAAATGATGTACCATTTTGCAGACTATGTGAAAAAGAAAAGAAAATGGAATTATATATATATTTTTAAATTTTTCTCTATCTATTACTCTTATATAAAACTCAAGTTTTTTACTATTTAAAAATTTAATATTTTTATTTTGTCCTTTTGTGAGCTTTTTTCAAAATTTTTTTCCTTTTTACTGAATGAAATCGTTTGATATTTTTTACTTTTTAGTGCAATCATTCTTCATTGTTATTCTTAATTTTTTGGACTGAAAAGTTTTTTCTTTAATTTTTGAAAAATACTTTTAATTTGCTTATTTTATTTAAAAATTTTATATCTACATTTTTTTAAAATAAAAAAACTTAAAAAATAATATATATATATATATATGTAAAAAATTAAATCCACATATACGAAGTACCCACATACAACTAGTGTGTGTAAATATATACATATATATATATATATATAGAGGATATATCATGAAAGTTTAGCAAAGAAATTGAAAAAAAGAAGAAGAAAAATGAAAGATGTCTGACGAATAATAAATGAGGAAGGAAATAGCAATTCTGATCGGTACACATTAGTGCATGTTGCGCAGCACCAAATGTAAGATAGTAAAAATATATGAATGCACAAGTCAACTGTTGACTTGTACGATATATATAGTAGCATTGCATGTGGTGCTCTACTGTTGTCTGAAACCGTTTTTGAGAAAGAAAACAAAAGTAATATGCCCTAATTCTCACTACAGAAAAATAAATTAAAAAAAAAGGAAAAAAAGAGAGATGTAGATTCCCAGTTTCTGGTTTTTTTTTTTTAGATTTTCCCACAATAAATCATAATGTACGAATAATATGGGGAGATACGAATAATATACCGTGTCTAAGAAGGAATATAAGATGTTGTGACTGCAAGCATTGTTTATCAATTATTTTACAATTGACTTCACTATAAAATGCACAGTTCGTATCCCCTCTCATCCTTAAGGTTCTGTTTTGTTTTTGTGTTTGTTTTTGTTTTTAAGGACATCGTATATAAAATAAGTACTAAAATTTTCTCGCTGGGGGGGGGGGAGAAAAGAAAGATAGAGATGCCCAGATTTTGGTTTTAGATTTCTCTACAAGAAAGTATAGCATAGAAATAATATACCATTTCTAAGAAGGAATCTAAGATGCCGTGGTTTGAAGCATAATTTATCGATAGTTTAACATTTGATTTTATCTAGAGTTTTGAATCCATTTATTTCTAAGTTTAAAAAATGGGATGAATATCGTATATAAATCTATTACTAAAATAATCTTTACTTATACACAGAGAAAATATAATAAAAAAATAAAAATAAAAAATCCCTGAAATGTTCAGACGATGATCATCAATATCATAGAAGCGGTCCCTATTATTATCCCAAAAATTTATGTGTACATATATAGACATAATCAAGGATAAAAACATCAGTATTTACGGGAAATATCAGTACTTAAATTTTACGAAAATATTGACGGAAAAATTGATATCGGTGGAAAGTGATGAAAAAATATGGAAATTTATTTAAATAATAGATTTTTCAATAAAACTTTATGAAACTATAAAATAGTTAATAATACATAAATTAAATGAAACTTTGAATTAAATACTAAGTATTTGACAAATTTATATGATAAGAATGGAGCATAATACAGTAAACAATAAGTTGACGTTTATCAATTAAGTAAAATAATTGAAATGTAACATAATATTGGTAGATTACATTTATTATTTCATACATGGTAAGAAAATATTAATATTAAAAAAGCTTTTAAAATATTCGAAAGTATTTGCAATATCTTATTAATACAAACAACATCGATACTAAGATGGTATGACATTTGAGTATTTATTTTATATAATTTTGGACATGTTACATGTCCCTTAGTCTCTAATATATATATATATATATATATATAAATTGTGCGTGAATTAAATATATCATGAATTTTATTATGGTAAAAGATAAAAAAAATTTATTACGATTGACATTTTACGGATATTTTGTCCATATTTCTGTGGAAATTTCTAGAAATTTTCACGATATTTTGTTATTTACTACTATACTTTTCATAGAAATCTATATTTCTGTAAAAAAAAAAAACTATATTTACCGAAATTTCCATGAAAATTTCACGGATATTCTGCAGAAAAGATACAATACCCTTGTTTTTATATCGGTACTTCTAAAATACAGAAATTTCCACTCAAATATCGGTGAAAATGTCGATTTTTCAATCCTTGGACACAATCAATTTAACTCCATTTTTGTGTTTAGCTAAGGCAACTACTCCACAACAACACCCCCCCCCCCCTCCTCCCTCCCTCCCTCCCTCCTTTAGCAACAATTACGTACATTTATGCATAAAACAAAAAATTTTTTTTTTGGAACCCTATAGCAAAATTAGTCTCCAAAATAATATAAAAAATATCAAAGGTAAAAAAAAAAAAAAAAAATCTGCAATTTTCAATATCAAGTAAATTGGATAGGTTTGGCGAGAGAGTTAAACATTAACTAAGAGAAAAAGACAGGAGGGTAAAAGGCATTCAAAACTGCTCTCGATACCAAAAAAAAAAAAAAAAAATGACAGGCACTTCTCTGTTAGGTTAGCTCCGTCATAAATTCTGCATGTTAATATTCTATCCCATTTCTCTCTACTACCACAGGATCTCATTCTATCCTCTCTTCTCCCCCTAGCTTGGACCATCATATATATATATATATTGTGCATATATATATGTATATATTTCTTATAAAACACCATTTTTCTTGAGTTCTTTCCCTGAAACATTACACATTTTATGATGAACATGAAGAGCATGACCAAGAAGAAGATGGGGGCATTTACGTGCCATTCCCCGGCAGCCACCGCCGTTTGCATCATCCCCGATTCACGCTCGGTAATCGTTCCGGGGAGAAGATCCTTCCGAGAGAGAAACATAACTACTACTACCACAAGTCTTGGTGGTAGTACTATTGATAATAATGCGAGATTACTCAATAGTGTCAAGTACACGAGGCTCGTAGATCATCACCGTCACAATCGGTCGCGAAACGGGTTCGTTAGTACCAACACTTTGGGTGACCATAAGAAATCTTCATCGGTCTTTTCGCCTTCCATCAAGAGAGAACTTGCTTTAAGCAATGTTAGCGAAAATCACCAACAAATTCGGCCTCTCCAGAAACCTTCAGCAGTACTCAATCCCGTGCCTGACCATGTATTCCAGGTCTGATTTCTATCCTTTTAGCGCTTCATATATCTAATAATTATTTTTTTCTTAATTTTTTGCATGCTCAAATCTTGGAATTAACTAGCAATTACGTATACAGAATTTCTAAGTTAAAGAGGTTAAATAAATCACTAATTATATATATATATATATATATTTTGTGAAAAAAAAAAGGAAAACAAAAGTAGAAAGAGCAGAATTGGCCTTTGACACTAACGATCTTATCAATTGAAATAGAAATGAGTAAATGATCTATCTGCAAAATGGTATGTTAGTTTTATGTCAGGCTTTATGAGGTAATGATAAACTAGAATTCCAGTACGATCTGGTTTGCTTTCCTTCCCTTTGGCCACTTGTTGTTTGGTGAAGAGAAATAAATTTCGACCATGAGCGTTGGTTTCTATTGACATTCTACCTAATAATTTTAGCCTTTACTTTTTGGAGGTATTCTACTCAGAACTACATTTACTTTTGAGTGGTTGTGGAGTGGTAACGAGAATGTCTTATTTTGAAGCTTTTAGTCGTATATGTCCAGAGGTTCACGTCTTGTTTGACACAGACTATATGTTGGTAGACTCTTTAAATTTTGAAATAATAGTTGTTGAAGTCTAAGATCAGGATCATGTAATTATAATAGACTTCTATAATGACACTAAACAGAGTATGAAGATACTACTGATCTCCATTTTTATTATTGAAAAAAAAAAAAACTTCGACATTGCAGTTGAGATTTTGTTTGTCCCCATCTCTTTAGGGGAATAAAGAAAAAAAAAAAGAGTACAAATAATCAAGTTTTAATGATGCCTTCAAACTTGTCACTTTCTGTAAACTTACTGTTCAAACTTTTAATTTTAACAATTTGCTCTCTAAACATGCTAAATTATTGCAATATGCCCCCGTATAGATTAATTTTCCATTAAATTAGTCACAAAAACCTCATATATGCTTCATGTAAATATGAAAAACTCCATTTACAATAAAAATTTTCAGATTTAATACAATCCCTAATGCAAATATTCGGAATTCAAATTTTCAATTTAAGGTAAAATTAACTAAATGGGGTATTTGCAATAATTTAAAAAGTTCATGTGATAAATTATTAAGATTAAAAGTTTCAAGTTTGATAAAGAGTAACAAGTTTGTAGGTATCAGTACAAATACCTTGTTGTATAATTAGTTTCTTAGAGTGCATATATAGTATAGAAATTAGAACCCTATTTGGTTTTCATTCTATTAGAGCCAATCCTGAAGTTAGACAATGCAATTACGAGTACATGTTAGGACATGAATTGATAGTAACTTTAGCCTTTATACACGAAAAGTCTTTGCTCAATTTAATGCTAAGTTTTCGTATAGAATTGATATGTCTTGTGAACTGGGTCACGCCTTCTAATATGACGTTGACAAACTTGGTATAAAAAGAGAGGGGAGGAAAAAAAAAAAAAAAAACAAGAAGAAAAAGACATTTTGGTGATAATTTTATGATATGCATTATTTGTGGATAAAAACATATAGCTTGGACAATACGAGAAATTGCCTTTATGATTGTAGGTGGTTGTTATGCGGGTCTCTCTTCATTGTCAAGGCTGCGCTGGTAAACTCAAGAAACATCTTTCTAAAATGGAAGGTATTTCTCTTCACATTTGCAATAGAATTTTTTTTATCCCCTTCATATTTCATATTTTCACTCTTGTTGTCCTTTTCATCGTCCTTGAAAAAAGATATTTATTGTAAAGACACTACAAACGAATGAACTTTGCATTACAACATTTTCTATCATACTTTTAGTCAATAACATTTTTTTGTGTGACTAAATACTACTTTTAGTGATAAAGTTGTGACTAATATATATAATCATACATTTTTTTTTTGTGATTAAAACTTTTGTCCACATAATTTTTAGTCACAACGTGACAAACTTTCATGTGACTTAAAATCTCGTAGTTAAAAATTTTAAGTCACAACTAAATTTTGTGACTAATTACATATAATTAGTCACAACCTTGTCACTAAAAATGACATTTACATAAAAAATGTTAGTGACTATAAGTTATTCTTTTATAGTGAGAATCAGATTTAAATAAATAATTCTCCTAAAAGTTTAAGTTGTTAGGAGACATATGATATTAATTTGATATACAACTGCTACATTATTAGTGTAGTTGGTGCACAATACCATTTTGTATTAGGGCTTTTCAAGAAGAAAATAACCGCATTATCTAAGGGTGTTGACACATTCAAGATGTAAGTGTACATCCCTAATGTTTGGATGACATATTCAATTTCCGAAATTAAAAATTTTTTGCAAAGAGTATTTTTCTCAACTTTTTTCATCATTCTTTCATTTTGAAAAAGTGAAACTATCCCATTTTCAAACTTACTTTGTACAGTATTCTTTTGAAAAAAAAGAAAATGAATATTTTTGAAATCTTCTCACAATACACTATTCCTAACATCATTTCTTCTCATTCCAAATAACTTTTTGTTTTCAAGAAGAAAAATTTTCACACATCCAAACACCATATTATTCTCAAAATGAAAAGACTTTCTCATTTAAAATAAGAAAAATTTTCTTTTTAAAAGTGGACACGCGATCCAAACGGGCATTTTCAAGGGGAAAAAAAAAACCAAAAAATAATGATAAACACATACAAACATGTTACTAACGTAACACATATATGGTGCATATATATATAAACTGTTAATTAAAAGGAACCGAATCTCAGTGCCATTAGCAATGTCATTCACGCAACTAATGCATCGTTGTGGCTTTCTGTGGATGATATCAGGAGTGACTTCGTTCAGTATAGAGCTGGAAACGAAGAGGGTAACGGTGATGGGACACGTCTCGCCGGTCGGAGTTCTCGAAAGCATTTCAAAGGTGAGGAGAGCAGAGTTCTGGCCCTCCTGTTCTTCTGATCATCACCATCATCTTGTTCAGTAATTAACTAAGGTTTCAAAAATAATAATTACCTAGCTCAGTTATAAATCAAACCCATTATTCTAAGCTGCAGAACCTCTGCAGTTTGCAGTCTCAGAACTACTACTACTACTATACTAAGAGGGAATTTCATTATATTTATCTGTCCTTTCTTTACTTCTTTACCTTTGTGATCCCTTTACTTTGGAGGCCACTGTCCCATATTAGACGTTAACAGGCACAATGGTCCTGCCCCGAAAAAAATAAAAGAGGTAGGGAAATTGGGTTGGGTAGGTGAGAACTTTGGTCATGTGGCCAGTAGCTGTATTGACAGTGACCTACACAAATATATATATATATATATTATTGCATGAATTGTCATTTTCGCCTATGTTTAGGACATGCACATCATCACTCTATATATATATATATATTTATTTATGTATATGATCATGCATGACTAACATTGTTAGTATTGTTTTTTGTCTCTATACAACTAAATTTTTCCTAATAGCAGTTGAGGTGATAATTTTCCGACCATACATGATAGTATCAAGCTGTATTTGTGGTGATTTTCTGTTAAAAAAAATTAGTTTAATAAAAGTACAAGAGAGAGAGATAAAAAGCCACGCTTAACAAAGTTGGCTTTACTGATTTATCAAAAAAAAAAAAAAAAAAAAGTTGGCTTTACTGAAATGATTGGGTGATTCTACTATAATTTGTTCCTTGAAGACTACACAAAAATTATATATTCTAAAACGAAAGTGTAATACTTGATAAACAAAGCAAATTTGGGCTTTATGCTACCAAAAAAAAAACAGAAAAAAAAAAGAGTAGTGCTAGATATACCAATTTTTTAGTAACGGTGAGCAATTATCTTTTTCTTGATTGGCATATAAATTGGTATCCAATTCAGTGCTGTCGTCATTTCGCCATCGGAGTAGCCGTTGTTGCCATCTTGTACCGTCGAAGCCGCAAGTACGCCAGCTGAGGTGGGTCTCCTCGCTCCCTGGAGATCCTCCCTTTGCTCTCCGCGATTGCCGAATTCCTCGTCGGCTTTCGAGATCATTCAAATCTGTTCCAAAATTGCATGGTGCAATCAATGAAAAAAAAAAAAAAAAAAAAAAGGAAACAAAAACGCTTGGGTTAGGGTTTAACACGAATCTTCTGTTGAAAACACCAATGGGTTTGTTTATCGGTGGTGAATTCGGTGGTTTGGTTAATGAACAAGAGGCATGGAGAGATTTAGGGAAGATAAGCACAATATTCTGAACCTGAACAGAGGTTTTTTGTAATTTTACGGATTATTCGTGTTTTCTTTTTTATTTTGTGGATTTATTTTGTCGATGTGTACTTGGAATAACGAATTTCGAGATCATTATATTTGGTTTGAATTTTTGTATATAATTTTTTTCCTATAATTTTATCGTAATCTGTTTTCATAGTATGGATTTTGACAATTTATCTGGTAGATTATATTCGTTATTATACCAGATTACTCATATTATTACCATAATACTCCACGGTGATCAAGACTGGCGACGACCAACCATTTTGTGTTGGGAAAAAAATAATCTAGTAGATTACGATAAATTAATTAATGTGATATAAAAACCCGGTAGACTACAAAAGATAATCAGGTAGAATACAAAAGATAATTCAAAAGATTACTGAATGTTATCTATCAGATTACTCTCTGATGTCCAAAGTTGATGTTAAAATCAGGTGCTTGTAAAGCAACCGTGTTTTGACATTTAGACATTATTATGAAGCATCTTTGGCAATTTATTTAAGAATAAATTTTATTTGTTTTAAAATATATATGTTGCTAGAGTAAGAAATATAATGATTCATTACTTTTAGAAAATATTATCGATAATGTACACATGTTGCGACAATATACAAGCATATATAATCATGAGTTTTAAAGAATCAATCATTTGTTCATCAACTGTTAAATGAAGTGAATACTTTATTATGATAAGGTTGTGATGCTGTCTACTTCAAATTGATGGAATGATTTATCTGAGTCATTTGCAATGTGTTGCAAAGTAAACACATCTCTGTCTTGGAAAATACATTGAACTGGACTACGTCGTAATATGTTCTTTAAAAATGCCTTTCTCATAAAAGAACTTGAATTTTGTCAATCGATGATTAACTTATGAGTTGGACTTTGGTCCTGAGTGGTTTACGGGCTTGCATATTTTATTGTATGTTTCTGGAGACATCAATAAGTGAGGACATTTGGTAGACTAATTCATCGGTGTTTTGGAAATGTGCTATATTAGATGGTAGGGAACGTACTTACATCTTTTATTATATGTTTCTCGAAACATCAATGTGTGAGAATATTTGGTAGACCAATACCTCAGTGTTTTCAATATGTGTTATCTTAGGTAGTAGGGAAGTTCAATCATAAATATGAAATTCATAATTTCGTACAAGAAAATCAATGTCATCCCCATATTGTATTAATTTGGGAATTTTGAGTGAATGAGATGATCTTTTGTTCGCTATAAACAATTAATTTGATCTATGTTTATGTATATATGAATAAGATAGCGAGATTTGCTTCTTTAATATTAACTATAAGATCAAATTAATTGTAGATTAATTTTATGTTAATATATATACTAGTCTTACCTTAAAAACTACACACTTAGTTTATTTCCTGAGATGATAAAAAAAAAAAAAAAAGTGTAATATAAAGGGCATAAAGAAAAATAAAATTTTGAAAAACTTTCGCTACCAAATTAGGTACTTGGTAGCTGAATGTTTCATTTCAACTGCCAAATACAAATTTGGTCGCAAATGCCATTTTTCCGCTACCAAAATTGGTTACATAAACATTGAATCAGCTGTCAAAATCGTATTTTGATAGTTGAAAGTTACCTTTTTAAAATATTATATTTTTAAAAAAATATTATTGATACAAAAATTTTTTTTTCTTACTCAACATACGTAAAATTGAGGATAACATAACTTAATACATGTATCCAAAAATTACACCTACTAATAGGATCAAATCATTTGATCTTTCTATGTATATTTTCTATATACATTAGCAAGAGAACGAGATATGATTTCTTAATAGGTCGCAAATGCCACTTTTCCGCTACCAAAGTTACATTTTTACTTAATATTTGATGAAAATAAATTTAAAATCATTTTTTTCTTACGCAACACACTTAAATTTGAGGATAACAAACGTTTATCCAAAAATTACACTTTGGACGACAAGCAAATCATTTGATCCATGATTATGTATACATCAATAAGATAACGAGATATAAGCTTTTTTAATAATAACTAGAAGATTGATAAATTGCGAATTAATTTTATGTTGATATATGTACTTGAAAAGCAACATGCAACTACCAAATACAAATTTGATCACAAATGTCACGTTTCCGCTTCCAAACATTGGTAGCAGAAACATTGAATAAGCTACGAAAACTATATTTTAGTAGCTGAAAGTTACATTTTTTTTGTGTGCATATTATTCGATGAAAATAAAATTTAAAATCATTTTTTTCTTACCCAACACACGAAAATTTGAGGATAACATACTTTGTATATGTATCAAGAAATTAAACCTAATTCTACCACAATCAAATCATTTGATACATGCATATTTTATGTATATATAAATAGGGGAGCAAGATATGGTATAATATAAACAATTTGATCAAATAAATTGTAGGTTAATTTTATGTGAATATAAGTACTTGTATTATCTTTAAAACTTTATTTTGTGTTAATTTCATGAAATGACAAATTAAAAAAAAAAAGGGTGTAATATAAAGGGCGTAAAGAAAATAAAATATTCAACATATTCCACTACAAAATCAGATATTTGGTAATTGAAAAGCAACATTCAGCTACTGAATACAAATATGGTCACAAGTGCCACTTTCTGGCTATCAAATATTGGTAGCTGAAAATTATCTTTTTAAACATTTGTTCAGCTACCAAAATTGTATTTTGATAGCTGAACATTTGTTCAGCTACAAACATTTGTTAAGCTACCACAATTGTATTTTGGTAGCTGAAAGTTATCTTTTTAAATATTACTAGCTTTTACTGGGGACGTGCAGTCTCCTCCTTGAATCAATCTCATTTTTTGTTCATACAGCTTTTTTTTTTTTTTTTTTTTCATTCTTACTCCATTTATATATAATCAATTTTTTCTCTTTAAAATGTAAAATATATTACGTTAATTATATATTTTTTAGTATACATCATGTGTAAATCACCTCTTTTGTCAAAAAAGTTTAGTACGAGTTTTGTATCATGTTTCATGTATGATAAGTTTTTTCACCAGACAAGCTGCTTCTTCTCTTTACCTACCTCCGTCTTGTTCTTCAAAAGCCACAAATCTTGTGGAGATTTTAATTTATCTGACCAAAAACAGTACAAAAATTGTTTGACTTCTATTGATGGGGGCATCGCTTTTGTGGATTGAGCTCAAGAGTCAAAGGACCTTAGAAAATTTTGCTTAATTATCAGATCATTATAATGTAGGGATTTCGAAGTTTTTGAGTTCGATGTTAGGAGAAACAATGGAGGAACAAGTAAATCCTTTTCATATACATGAAAACTTGTTGAATTAAGTGCGGGTTAATGAATGCATTGGAGGCTTCAGTTTTCATTTGGTTTGAGGGCAAAAGGGAATCATGCATTGTGGAAGGATTTTTGGTCTCTACAGTTTTGGCTGTCCACCTATCAAGAATATATGAAGTGTTGGCTCTACTTGTTTCTTTTGTGAAATTTAAAACTTTTTTTTTTTTTTTTGTGGAAAATTTCTAATTTTGAATTTAAATGAATGTTGATTGCTCTGCTAAAGAAGAATATGCCAGCGTAGAACCATTTTTTTTTTTCTTTAAATGTCATGAAAAGCAAATCTTATTTCAAAAATAAATGAAGAGACGCTCTTTTCTGCATCTTGCACTTCTTCTTCATCTCATTCTTCTTCTTCCATTTTTGGTTGTTGTAAGGATGACGATTAAGTTTTTATGAGATAAGACGGGAAGGAGATTTCTGAGTGTAACCTGGGTAAAATTGTGAGTAAAAGATAAAACGACATGTAGCAGCAAAGCAAAATAAAGAGGTAAAAGTATTATTAAAATAAGTTGGATTTTATTAGAGAAATTGGATTTTATTCGAGGAAAAAAAAAATAAGAAGCCACATTTTTGTTGTTTATATATTTTTTTTGATAAGGTTTTGTCGTTTTATATAGACAAAAGGAACATGCTTGTTATGGTAATTTAAAAAAAAGGATGGGCAAGATGGGCAAATAAAGATTGACAAAAAAAAAGGTGTCAAGGCACTTATGACATATTTACTTATCAGGAGTAGGGAATGGGAGTGGAGAATGAGAGTCAATCTCTTGTTTATTTGCTCATTTTTTTTTTCTGGAATGAGAGTGAGAATGATGGGTCCCACACCAATTTGGGATTGAGGAATGAGATTGATAATCCCATGCCCCCTCCAGATTGTGACTCACATTACTACTATTAACATTAAATTATCATTTTATCCTTAATTCATTTGTAAAAAATTATATTAAAAAATAGCAACCTATATTAATCATTTTTTTATTAACTAAATATAATATATTTTTATTAACTTAATATTATATAACTATCCTAATTACTATTAACATTATTAGAGTAAATAAATAACTTTTTTTTATCATAATATATTATTATGTTTCTATTTTTATATTTTTTATACTTCACTTATTTTAATTCATTTTTTTTACTCTTTTTAATTTTTTAAACAAAAAATTACACAATTTAATTTTATTGCCTTAATATCATAATGATTATTTTACTTTTGATTAATAGTATGATAATAAATAAAAAATAATAATAATTTTTTAATTTTTGAAAATACAATAAATAAATGGGTATACAAGTAAATTTATAGCAACTAACTCTGATTCCTATTCTAAGTAAACGTATGAATGAGATTGACAGTGATTTCGACTCCGATTCCTGAAACCTAAGTAAACAACATATTCTGACTCCGAATCCTGATTCCGAATCTAGCCCACTCCGAATCCTACCCACTCCGATTAGACGTAAGTAAACATGCCATTAGTATATATAATAGATATAATAAAAATAAATTTAAAACAAAGTTTTTTATTACCCAACATACGTAAATTTGAGGAGCATAATGTATTTTATATCAATGATGAAAATATCGATAACGTTATTGATATTTTTCCGAAATTATCTGTAAATAGGGACACTCAATATGGTAAATATATTTCTTACTTGAGAATCCGTGAAATATCGATATTTTCTGGACAATATCTGTAACTTATCAATATCTGTTTTGTTTATTCAAAATTTTACCAGAATATCCAGATACATATGGACATTTCCACATATATATCTTAAATATCTATCGATCTCAATGTATATAAATAAAAAAAAGAAAAAAATTAAAAAAAAAAGAATATCATTTTTAAGGGAGAGTCTATGATGGAGACCAATTGAGAGTAACTATTGGTAAAGTTTAATCTAACGATATAAAATGATGGTATGGTGAAATGAATGATGATGAAGTATGACATACCAATGTTAATATAAGCTAATAAGCACACAATATTTTTTTTCTTTTTCAATTTTAGATTAACTTTGTTTTTTTTTTTCTCTCTATATATTTTTTTCCAACAGATGTTCCTCAAAATCCAAACCCACCATTACAACTCTGCAAAATTTTTGAGCAATTAACAACAAACAAGAAAATTTAGAAGATTTATTGGGCTTTAATGGAGGATTATTGCAAAATCTTCTCTTTTTTCATTTTTTTTCCTCAAGATCTCTCAACTCTCATCTCCATAGCTACCGACTAAGAAAACTTCCTCCCACCGGCCATCGTTCAATGTGCCCCATCATCGGAGAGTATCTAGAGATTTTCAATAAAAACAATTATCGATTTCTCTTGGTGCTCTATTTTTGGGGCTTGATTTAGAGATTTGAGAAAAAATCATTAGTTTGTTTCTCTTGTTGGAGATGGGTGTAGTTGGGAGGAATCGAATTAGAGGCGAGGAGGCTTGGGTTGCGGGGTCTTGGTCTATAATGAAGGAACTTCTTCCAGCAGCTTGTCCATATCCGATCCAAGCAAGAACTCCGACATGCTCATCCGGAGGGGGCGGAGCCCAATGCCGGTGCCGTCATAAGAACAACTCGAAACAATTGCTCCGCTTGCCATCTCCTCTAGTAACGGATTCCTTAGTCGTTCCGTGAAGCATAATTATCGGATTGAAAGCATAGCTTGGGCAGATTCAAAGGTTCCATGGAGTTCTGTGAAGAGGTAGTATGTGAGAGAGTCCAAACCTAAAAATAGCTTTCACTGGGCAAGATGTGAAGATAGTTATCATATACACACACTAACATAAATTATATTATAGAAAAAAAAATTTTTAAAATAGCTTTCAGTGTTCTTGAGAAAGCGTTGAATGTATTTTCTTATAAAGAGAGAAAACAAAAGATAACATAGTTGCAGATGAAGAAGCTTTAAAAGCTTTTTTACTACTTAATGTGGGGTCAAGTCAGAAGTAAAAAAAAAAAAAAGGAAAAAGTTAATAGGAAAATAGTACTTTTTATTTTTTTTAAAATTTCCTAACATATAATACTATGGGTTAGGGTACACCATGATTACAATACACATACATCATTTCAATCAATAGATGATATTTGAACAACCTAAAAAACGAGCTGTATGATAGTTACTCTCAATAGAGTTCTACCACAGTCGTTCCTTATTTTTAATGAATAAAAAATTCACATGCCTTTTATTGTGTGATATTCTATTGTCAATAGTAATAACAATAATAAATTCTTAAGTTCAACATGACCCTTTTTTTAACGTTCAGGTAAATTATTTCTTGGGAAAAGTATTGCTTATATCAAGATGGGCTAGATGGGCTGCAAACTTATATTTTTGAACCTCCAAAATATTCATTTTGATATTAAATTTTGGATGCATGAAGAATACATATATTTAATTATAGACTTTGTATGCTTTTAATGCAATGTAAAATATTATGATATTCTAAAATTTGCACTTAATAATATTGTTATTCGATCAATGTTTTTTTTTCCTATCATGTATCATTTCTATGTAAATTGTGTGTATATATATGCATATCTTTATATATTAATTTTATTGTAAAAAATAGATCAAATTATGCATTAGTTAGTTCTTTTTCATTCTCTATAATTTCACTTGAAATTTTCAATTTTTTTTATGCAAACATCCGTTGGCTTTTTCATTTTCACCTACATCAATATCAACATTATCCATCAACTTTTCATAAAACCGGACCCTCGATATTTCTGTTGACATCGATATTCTCATCATTACTTTATACATCTATAAAAAAAATTACACTTAACTTCTACAATCAAATTATTTCATACATGTACGCTATATGTGCACATTAATAAGAGAGCAAGATATGATTTCATAGTATTAACTATTAGATTAAATAAGTTATAGATTAATTTATTGCTAATATATGTACTCGTCCTATGTTAAAAACTTCATTTTGAATTTATTTTATGAAATGATTGAGTAAAAAGGTGTAATTAAAGGGCATTAAGAAAGTAAAATTTTTAAAACGTTCCCCTACCATATCAAGTATTTAGTAGCGGAAAATGTATTTGCTTTTCGGATCACTACGGTCATTGAGGGGAAAAAAAAAAAACATATTCATAAAACATAATATTATAACATATTGACATCATTAATGTAATATTGACAACAAATATAAAAATCAATGACAAACAATTAAACATATTCATAAAAAAAAAAAATTAAATTGTAATCCATAAACAAATTTGGATTCAAATACGGGAATATAAAGGGAATGTCTGCAAAGATTTTTAAATTTCTATTTTGATTTTTTTTAAAGAACAAAAACTATCATTTTTCTTGTTTTTTAAATTACATTTAAGGATATATTTGTCATCACAATATAGTTATTTTCATATTTTGATCAATTTTATAAATAAGTTTATTTTTAGATATTTTAAAAGTATGATGCTAATTTAACCATATATGTAAATATTTATGTTATTCAGTTACTTTCCCTTATAAAGTTCCCAAAAAATCATGTTAACGATCCAGCCCATTTGAAAGGTGGCCCAAGAAAAAGCCCATAGTGACGCAGGTGATCCTTTCTTTCTAGTAATTTCCAACTTCCAAAGCAGCCGAAAGCAGAAACCTACTTTCCTGCGCCCCTCTCTCCGAAACTCGACTGCCGGATTTGGTTGTGGACTTCTTCTTCTTCATAGGTACAGGCGCCCACCCCCCCACCCCCCCCCCCCCCCCCCCTTTTTTTTCCTTTCCTTATCTCTCATATCTTCGAATTTTCGCAATTCGTAAGTATCAGATCTACCATCGTTTTCATTTTTCGTCAATTTAGGTACTGAAATGCATCGGATTTTGAATTCCCAACGATCTGATCTTTTTTTTTTTTTTGGATTTTATATATTAATTTTTTTATTACGAACTTTCTTTTGGCAGTCGAGAAAACAGCGCCAAAAAAAAAAAAAAAAGAAATCAGAGGATTTGTTAGACTATATTTTGCTTAAAGGCTCATCCTTTTTCATTTTATTCATCATATTGTTATATATATATATATATATATATATATATATATATTTATATTTATACGTACACGTTTGAACGTTCTCAGAATATGGAAATTAAAAAAGTCGTAAAGGTGATATATTTTTTTTTAATGGTGATTTGCATTTCTGCTGTGGTGAACTTTTTTTTTTCCTTGGGAGAAATGAAATATTTGTTTTTTCCTAAATTTCTTGAGGTTGAGTCCTGATTTTTGGAACCAAATGTGAAATTCTACGGCATCTAAATCTAACTTCTCTAATTTTAGGGCCAGAGATTATGGGATTCCTTGTTAAATTTTTTTTTGGTTGCTAATGTTATTCATAGTTATTTTTTTAAAAAAACTTATTTTATAGCATTCTTTGGTCGCTGGTGGCTTATGTTCTTTATTATTATTATCATCATCATTATTATTATTTATTTTTTTGTACTTGGGGGTGGGGGATTTGAGCTCTACATCTTTTGGTGGAGCCGGGTGTCGAAATCACACTGGTGGCTGATACTTCCATTGCTTGTATTAAAATACTTGCATTGTAGTTGGCCTTTTCCAATGCCGGTTTTAAAGATATTCTTGCTGATTTGCCTTGTGATTTATGTGATGCAGCTAGGTGACCTGGAAGCCTCGTCTTTGTTGTGTTGTTCTACTTTTGTCCTACCTCTTTGCCATGTAAGAAAATGTTATTTTTGTTAGTTGTTATTACCTTTCTTCCTGGTTCTCTACTCCTAATCTTTTTGCCTTTATTTTCTGGTTGGGTTTTTTTATTCTTATATGACAACCTATTAAATTAAGACAAAAAACTATTATATCTCACGGGTATAGTCGTCTTAATTGGAGGACTGGTTATTAAGGAATTGGGAAGTTAGTTGCTGCTATATTTTGTAGCTTGTTGTTCTCTTTAGTTTCGCGCCTTCTTAGAGGACTGCTTTTCCTCTTGATCTCCTTTGTTTTCTTTCTTTTAATGAAGTTATGTTTCTTGCCAACACACACGCACACACAAAACACATAACTGAAGGAAAAAAATCTTGGAACTCTTTAAAACTTCTAGAAACCTCTTAACTGGATAAAGACAGACATGACTAGAATAAAAGTGCAGACAAGTCAAGAGTTTCAACTTTTACTGGAAAATACTTCATAAAATCAATAAAATAGAAGCCTGCTAAGTACATCCAAATTTCCCAAATTGTCACTAAGCTAATACAAATTGGCAATATTGATGTTGTGAACGCTGGTGCTGATTGGGAACTGTTGTTTCAAACGTTTTGGTTTTTGTTATGTGATACTGTCTTGGCTGAATAGAATTATTTATACGCTTGAATCAGAATGGCATTCCAAGGGCACTCTTGGATAATTAATTGGGTTAGCTGTGTAGTTTCTTCTTGAGTTCTAGATGATCTGCAATTAATATTTAGATATTTTTCCAGCATATAAGGTCTCGGAGACCATTTTGAATCTAAGATGTAGCAAGTTGAAGCTTCATTTGCTGATACGTAATAGTTTTAAAAGATTGTAGTTACCCTATAGTCCATTATTGTGTATGATTGCTTTGTTTAAGTTTTAAAACCGGCAAATGGCATGTTATCTGCTAATAACTTGGCTTGTTATGTTTTATGTTTTGATTTCATTGTAATCTTTTGACTTTTCTGTTGTGGCATTATATCAGTTGTTGTATGATAAACAACCTCGGGTTTCAACAACATATGAGTTGGTAAATTGTTTATGAAAATATATCCCAAATTTCTTGTGATTAAATGAAAGAGTAGAGTCTAGCATCTTTGATTATGGTTTTAAATTATCCTAGAAATCAGATTTGAATTTGAAACTGTGCAATGGAATACAGACATCCAATGTAAAATCCCATACATATTTTCTGATTGAACTAGTGCTGGACAGAAAATAGGCTTCATGAGTATCTTAACTGACTATTCTATGTTAGTGCATGGCAAAGATTTAGTTTACAAATATGGAGTCGACCCCCATAAGTTTCCACGCTGTAGAAAGGGTTAAGAAAGACGGAAATAATGTATACGAAAAAAATCATCGATGCTGCCACCTGGATGTATGTTTTTATCCGGCATCCAAACCCAAGGAGGCAACATTCATGCATCAGTTGAATATGACTAAATTGGCGTGTTCTCTCCAATTTATTACAACTTAGGTGCTTTTTCTGCTAATCTTGTAAACAGTTTTAACTTGAATTTAACTACTTGTGTAAAAATGGGATTAGTGTCTGGAAACTTGAAATACTTAATTGTTTAAGCTTCTTGCTTCCTATGGCTATGTCACTAATTTGGAAGGAATACTTCCTTGATAGAATTTAAGAAGTGAATGGACAAGCAAAGAAGAGATTAACAAGACTCAGTTTTGGAACAGAACATATAATAGAAACCTGTAACTTTATCCACGTAATGTAAATAAGAATTAGTGACACTTTTATTTAGTATGTACTGTAGTGTATTCTTATAAGATGAGTGTTTTGAGAGAAGAGTGATTATAAAAAGAAGCGATTGTCATTCCTTGAATACAAACAAAATGCAGTTTCTTGATTAAGGAATATTTTAGAGCATCGATAGGAAATAAATGGCGCACAACATTTGGGCAATGGATGAGCTGTAGACATTGTACATTTATTAATAATAAAATAGCGTTTCTAGGAGACAATCAATTAGATAACTCGAAATCAGTAGATGATAATCTACAGGGTACTCTTCATAACATTATAGTCTCGCAGCTAATGAGATTGAAGGATAACGTTGTGATCATGTCTCATGTGCTACTTGCTGTTAATTGTACTATCTCTTACCTTGATGTTTTTGCTTATTTTTCTTCATTTTGTTGTTCTTGTTATTGCCCTCCATGGATTTAGGGCGGACGATGAGCCTGTTGATCCAAAGAAGTATCTTGAAGAGGCATGCAAGCCAAAATGTGTGAAACCATTGCTTGAATATCAGGTATGCTTTAGCATTTTGGACTTCCTAGTATATAGCACTGCTTGTCAATATTGATTTTCTAATGTTTTTCTATGGGGGCTTAATGTTTTCTTGTTGTTTTCCTTTGTATTGGTTCTTTACGACCGTACTTATTCTCCTTCATATACATGCTTTGGCTAAGAAATTTTTTTGTTGAATATTATAGCCTGTTCTCATAGTTTATCGACCCTGTAAAAGCCATGTTTTCTTTTTCTATCCAAAATGTGAACTTCACTTAAATAGATACTCACGTATTGTGAATGTACTCTTTTGTGTAGGCCTGTGTTAAAAGAATCCAAGGCGATGAATCTGGGCACAAGCATTGTACCGGACAATATTTCGATTATTGGTCTTGTGTTGACAAATGTGTAAGTATTATTTGTCAACAGTAATAGATACTTACATAGTATAAACTCGTTGTTGCACGGTGTTACCCCTCCTAACACTACGGCCTTGCGGTGCAGGTGGCGCCGAAAGTGTTTGCAAAACTCAAGTGATGAGGAGCTCATTTTCTCCCATTTGCTTTCTCTTTTTAAATTGGAAAAACTGTTTTCGGTGCAGCTGCGTTTGTTCCCTGGCCTAGATATGCCTGTGTATGGTTTTCTTCCAGAGGACTGCATTTTTTCCGACGGTAGAGACTCATGTTGATAATTAATAAAAGCAATCCTGAATGTTAGCTTGACCAACTGAAGGTGGCTTTTTGCTTATTACATTGGTGCACATAATTATCTATTGGAAGCAAATTTAACTTGTCTTTCACTACCCGTTGGAAGAATGCAATTATTTTAGCTTTTACTTACTGGTTTTCTTTGATTAATCTCACTATGGGAGGCACAGTTATTGAAAGAAATGCGACAATTGTGATAGAACTCGTGACGTTATTGTTGTAGGAAGAAATGAGGGGGAGTGAGGGAAGAGAAAAAAGATGTTTTTATTTTTTTTTTATTTTTTTTATTTTTATTTAAGTGAATGATGAGAGAGGATAACAGATATTAAATAAAAAAGGCCATCCTTCCCTATTTCTCAGTTTTTCTTTCCTTCAAATGTTTATAGATTTCGGTGAAGTTTGATAGGAGTGTGTGTTCTTAGTTGGCTAATTCGAGAGCAAATACAAAGGCTTCCCTTTTTATTCAAGACGAAGTCTATCTCATTTTAGGTCTCTTTACACTCTTTAAGTTCTTTTACCACTCATAATAGGTTTTTCCCTCTCGATTTTACAAGTACACAAATAAGCTTTTTAATAAAGTCTAGATATTGAACTGATTTTTAAGGGGATTTTCAGCTTAAAATTTTGGTGTTAGTTTTTGCTAATTTTGTTACGCCTAAGGATGAAAATGTCGATGTCGATAGAGTTGTTGAGGTTTTAATTTATGATAATGTCGATATTACAGAAAAAAATGGATAATAAAAAAAATTTATAATTTGTTGTTGAAACTTTACAAAATGTAGAAACAATAATATTATTTAAATTGAACTAATATAACAAAAAAAATACATTTTTTTAATGCAAACGTGAGAGTTAAATGGCAAAATGTAATAGGAAATCACAATAACTACGTATTGATTGTAATTTCAATATGATATTACGTACTCATACAAATAGAATACAATATTATAATAGAGCACAAAAAAATTAAATGTCAAACTGAATAGAGTACATACAAGTTTTGAGTGTCCTTAATATTAAAAAGAAATTTTAGTAGGTTGGAAACATTAGGTCAGTATTATTCTTGATCTAAATAACATTACCATTGAATAGTTCTAAAGGTAATTATTAGTATGCCACATATTTTGTTTGTTGGTCTCTTTCAACCGTTAACCTATAAATTGGATATTGTTGATTTATCCAACTTGATGGATAATCTTGACAGATATGCAATGACGTCTCAATATTAACATATGGAGGTTATACTAATATATCGAAGAAATCGTCTCGATTTTATACTTCTGAATGAGACTCCATGAGAATTGTAAGGAGGATTATAATTATATGAACTTTGCTCGATTTCTAAGCTTATAGAATCAAAACTCAAAGAAATATAATCCTCATCAGTTTGACCCATTTGAACCACAACACGTCTTCTTATTTTGTTGTTCTCCAAACGCTCCGATACCCTCACCTGTTGCTCTACAACCATGATCTTCATCTCGTGTAATATATTGTCATATTTTATTGATATTTTAAAAAAGAATGAAATGTGCGACAAAACAGAAATTTAATGAATAAAAAAATTCCCTAAGTTTTTGGACATTTTGTGGACATGTCCAAAAATGTCCTACATATTCATGGCCATTAACAAATATTACATATATTTTGAAACATTGTGTACATTTAAGAGATATTCTTGGAATAATCCGTTATCCATGTTGAGACTTCTAAATACGGATAATATCATGGAAATGTTAATGGTGTCATGGACATTTTCATCCATAGATAAAATATTGATGTTGATGAAATTTTCGATATTTTGATTTACGGATAACATCAACAGAAATGTTGAAGTCCACGGATCTCCTGGGAAAAAAATTAATATTCAAATAAAATCTTATAATGTTTTACTGACACTTTATAAAATGTAAAAACAATAAATACTACTTACTCTGAACTAATTTTAAAATAGAAAAGTACTTTCTTCTTCTTTTTTTTAAAAAAAAAATCAAATATGAAAGTTTTATCGCATGGTATAATAGAAAATCGCAATAATTATGTGTTGATTGTATTTTCAATATGATATTATATACTCATTAGTCATTACAAATGAAATACAATAATATATTAGCTTGAATAAAATTAAATGTCAAACATAAAAAAGTACATACAGTTTCAAGTATTTCTAATATCAAAAAGAGTATGTGGCAGGTTGGCAAACATTAGGTAGGTGCTGCTTTTAATCTAAACAATACATTTGCCGATATATTACCCTTGAATAGTTATTAAGATAATTGATAATGTGTCACATGTATGTTTCTTGGTGTCTTCCAATTGTTAACCCATTAATTGGATATTTTTAATTTATCCTACTTGATGAGGAGTCTTGATAGATATACACTGATATCTCAATATCAATTTGTGATAGAGGATATACCAATATATAAAAGAAACCATCTCGATTTTGTACTTCTGAACTATATCCCATTTGAGAACCACAATGAATATTATAACTGTATGAACTTTACTCGGTTTCTAAGCTCATGGAATCAAAACTCAAGATAATAGAATCCTCATCATTTGACTCATTTCAGTTACACCACGTATTCTCTTATGTTTTTTTGGGTGCAACTGTTATGGGTTGAAAAATATTCTCACATTAGATTGATATTTTTTTTAAAAAAAATGAAAAGTACAAAACTTTTTTGCAAAATTTTTTTAAAAAAGCCCCTAGGTTTTGGACATTTTGTGGAACTATTTAAAAATATTTTGAATATTTACGGATATTAGGGATGTTTTTTGACATTGTGAACATTTGATGGATACTCCTGTAAGAAATATCTTTCTCCCATGTTATCCAAGTCAAAACTTCAAAAAATGAATATAGTCATAGAAATGTCGATGATGTTGTGGACATTTTCATCATTGAGTATAAACAAGAATGAAAATGTCGATGTTATGGAGTTGTCGAGGTTTTGATTTACGGATAATGTTGACGAAAATGTCGATGTCGACGAATATCCCGGGAAAAAATGGATACTCAAAGAAAAACTAATATTTTTTTGCTGAAACTTTACGAAAAATCAAAACAATCAATATTACATAATTTGAACTTATTTTATAACAAAAATAATATATTTTTTAATCAAATATGAGCGCTATATTACATGATGTAATAGTAAAACATAACAATTAAGCATTGATTTTAATTTCAATATGATATTACGTACTCATTAATCATTATAAATAACATATTACAATATAATAGTATATAAAAAAATTAAATGTGAAACATAAAAGAGTACATATAAGTTTCAAGTGTACTTAATCCAAAAAGAGTTTCTATTAGATCGGAAAACATTAGGTAGGTGTCAATCCTGATCTAATAAAAACAATACATTTGTCAATATATTACTCTTGAATGGTTTTGAAGGTAATTGTTAATGTCTCACGTGTATGTTTCTTGGTCTATATCAACTATTAACCTATATATTGGATATTATTGATTAGTTCAATTTTATTGAGTAATCTTAATGGGTATGCAATGATATCTCGATATTAATTTATGGTGGAGGATATATCAATATATTGAAAAAATCGTCTCGATTTTGTACTTCTAAACTAGATACCATTTGAGAACCATAAGGAGGATTACAACTATATGAGCTTTGCTTGATTCTTAAGCTCATGAAATCAAAACTCAAGATGAATCTTCATCAGCTTGACTCATTTGAGTCATACCACGTCTTCTTATATGCTACAATCGCCCAATACCCTCATATGCTATCTTACAACTATGGTCTTCACCTTGTGAGCATGTTGTCACATTTTTTTTTTCATAATTAAAAAAATGAAAATGTGTGACGAAATTGAAATTTTTGAAAAAAAAAAAATCCCCGAGTTTTTGGACATTTTGTGGAAATATCTAAAAATATCTTGGATATTCACGAATATTGCGGATATTTGTGGACATTGTGGACATTTGATGGATATTTTGGGAAGATATATCGTCCCCTCTCCCCCGCCTCTGTTATCCATGTTGAGACTTTAAAATATGGATAATGTTGACGATGTCGTAGACATTTTCATCCTTGGTTTTATCCATTAACAACTTAAAAGACTACATGATTTTGAGTTCTTAATTATTAAAGATTATCTCATATGGACATCATAAATGGAATTTAATTCTTCTAGTTGAATTGCCAAATAATTGATATAATTTTTATTGTGGTCCACAATAATAGATGTTTCTATTTCATAATTACCAACGATGAGTTTATATCTTTTTTACCCCCAATGAAATAGACAACAATACTATCTCCTCAAAATAAAGTGCCTAACATTATTTACTACATTTGGAACAATAGTTAGAGTCAAAGTTTTGTATGTTAAAATTAAAATGCGTGTTTAGTTAAAATATAAATTAAAAATAAACTATGACATAGAAAATAACATAAAAATTTGAAATATCTTCACAAAAAAAAAAAAAAAAGGTTCATGCTCTGTTAGCCTCGTCGTTTTGTGTGAGTTAAAACAAAATAATCTCGTTTCGATTTGAAATTAGAAAGTTATGAACTTTTAAAATTTGAGCTTTTTAAAATAAAAGAGAGAGAGAAAAAATGAAATATAGGTTTAGATATTTTGAAGTTGAATTGTAAAAGTTTGTTTGAAAACGTTGTTATGTGAAGTAAGAGTTTAAACTACAGTCTTGAAATTTTATCATCCGCATATGAATACTTCATACACCTCATTAAAGGATTAAAAATAGTTAACGAGGCTTATTACATTTGGTCATAAAAATGCGCAATCTATTACATGAATTATTAGTATATAAATATCTATGTTTAATCTCAGATAATGTCATAAGATATAACCGAAGATCCATACAATGACGGAGCATGACGGCAAGACAAGGGTCCAGCGGCGGGAGAAAGAGAAAGAAAGTGAGAGATGAGATTAAACAAACAAAAAAAAAAAAAAAAGCATGAAATGGAGGAAGAGAATAACATAAAACCCTATTAAATACTTTTCCCTTTATTACCTTAAAACTTTATTTCACAAATTTCTTATAAGAGAAGCATTTGAGTACCAACCCCACAGAAATTACTTATGTTTGGGATTGAGTTGGCTTTGGCTTTTGCATGAAATAATATCTTATAGATTTATACTATTAAATGAATAATTTCTTTGGGGATACTATATCAATTTTGATGACATTATTATTTTCCAATATTTACCACATGGCTATAGGGCCTACGATTTATTTATTTATAAGGACAAAAAGCCTCCTTTTCTTGGGAAAAAAAAAAGCATTCTCTTTTTCTAAAAAGAAAAAATTATTTTCCCCTTTTGAGAAAGAGAAGAGAGAGGAAGTGGGAAAGGTGAAAGTTGATGAGAGAGAAGACGAGGGAGAGCAATGAGGAGAGAGAAAGTAAGAGAGAAGGAGAAGAAAGAGAAACAAAAAATTAATCTAATGTTAAATTTTCTTAAACATCCAAACAAAAGGGAAAAATAGGATTTAAAATTCAGTAATAGCACTTTTAAAAAATTTTATTTTAAACTAGCACTTTAAAAAATTTTTATTTTAAACTCAACACCACTTTTCAAACTTTGTTTTGTAGTACTGTCACATTAGATTTTGAAGGTTTTACGTAGTTAAATTATTGAAAATACCCCTAAGTTTTCAGCAACCCCTCTATCTCTCTCTCTCCCTCTCCCCTCATTTGAAATTTCACATTTTTCTTTTTCTCTCTTCATTTGAACAAACTGCACCTTTCTCCATGGACGTTTAGTCCTGAATTGTAGCCAAAACGTTGATACAATCTCGTTTATTGATGCTAATACTTTGAAAAATGACTTTTTCTTTCAAATGTGTAAGATAAAAATAACTTTTAGTGGATATTTGATTAAGAATGTGTGCTGGTATATTTTTAGTTTAGGCTTTTCATATTTTCCACATTCTTGGTAAGATATGATTATTACAAACTACTTTGACTATTTATCTTCATTGCATTCGATAAAATCTTAAAAAAAAAAAAAAAAGAAAAAAGGTTAGGGTTGTATTTTTGAGGACACTAGTTGGTGATATTTTTCTAATTTAAAAAATAAGTGGGATATCAAGCAAATTTGTTTTTTCAGGTATCGTTATGTTCGTGAAGCAAAAAATTCCGTTTTTCAGGTCCTAATTATGAAAATTAGGAGTAGCAATTTTTAATTGTATACTCATTGCGTGTTCTTATTTTCATCAAATCTAACGAACCTTAGTAATAGTTAGATAACTATATTTGGTCGCAAAATAATGGGATTATTGGTAAAAGGTGTTGACGTCAATACTGAAAATAAAATTTTGCACACCCTTAACCTCGCATATAGTGGCACACAGGCATGATTTACCAAAAAAATAGTTCATATCCTTTGTTTTTGTCATTCTCTTGAGGATTGCAAGATCTCTAAATTTATATCATAATAGAATTTCCCTTTCAGTAATTATTTCAGACAAACTAATCAGTAGAATCACTGTACCTCATAAAATAATAATAGTTATTATTACAAGTAATTCTGGTATTGACTAAAATTTCATGTGCTCCAAATTGTGTAGGAACAATTGGGGTGTATGTATTTAGCAAATTAACTATAGTTAGTGACGGAACTAGGATTTATTGATAGGGGGTCAAATTTTTTTTTAATGAAGATTATGCTAACATATATATCTATATATATAACAGTTTTTATTTATTAAATTCATGATATATTGACATGAAAACATTGGTATTATATCTAAATAATACAACATATCACTGTCAGTTATATGCAATTAAAAATGAAAATAATGTAAAAAGTACCTGAAATTGAAGTATTGATCTTAATATCTTCATAACACTATAGCCATTCAAGTTTCACATCTTGAAGCTCCAAGTCTAATATATCACTCGTAAAAATGAAAAAAAAAAAAATTTATACACTTGCAAATTAATAACATTATTTTCTCAATAAAATAGTAGCTATATTAAATTCATATACCTCAAAATATCATTTTCTTTTCTAAAATATAAGTTATATTCGACGATCTTTTACAGAGACAAACTCATCTATAATTGATTCACTACTAAATTTTACAGCAATTTCATTCTCAATATTGACAATCAAGCAGTTATTCAAAAAATTATCTTTCATATATGGAACCAACACCATTATAGCCCATGAGCCCAAAATTCTTCATAAAAAAAAGAAGACATGTCTAAGTTTATCACAAACTAAATTCAAAAAATAAAATAAAAATGTATTTAAAAACTAAAAATCACTAATTTCTAGCGAGATATTCCTAATTTTCTAATCGGAATTAGCATATTATTACCAATACATAAGCACAAAAAAAAAAAAAGAGTTCAGAAAAAAAGTAGCACCATGGCCGACCAATTCCACATTAAAAAAATGAAAAGAATCAGAACAAGAAGCGAGAAAAATAAATACAAACCTATAGCGGAAACGAGAAGTTGAAGAAGAATGATTTGATAGATCAAGATGAAGTTATCTCAAATTGAGAAGAAATCCAATAGAGTAATCCGAAGAAAAATAAAAATCACATCTTCAATAACAAAGCAAATTTCTAAATTTATTTGGGAATGGTGGAATGAGAAAGTGAAGAGTTTGCTTACTTTAGAAGGTTTTAGCTTATGTATAGACAAAATATTACTTCATATAATGGGCTAGTCTTTTAAAATACTGGCTATTAAAATTGTAGTTTAGATTTAGATTTTATGTCAAGCCATTAGGTCCACTAATGTATATAGATTTAATAAAACCATTTTCTTTTGTAAAATCCAAATTGTTTGCCTAATAAAATATAGAGAACTCTTAGGTCCCATTTGGGGACATATTTGGAGACGGTGTTTTAGAGGTTAGACATTGTTTTGAGTTTTGGAAATGTGTGCTTGGTGAAAATAAACTGTTTGGAGTGAAAAAGTATAAAAACTTAAAATGTATTAAAAAAATTAGCAATATGGATCTTGTTTCATTTTTTCTCGAAATTCTATGCAATTTGAAAAAAAAAATCATCTCATTTTGACTTAAAATGATAAAGTTATGGACTTTTAAAGTTTTAGTTTTTTTAAAATGTTTGGAAAAGTAAATAGTAAAATTGGAGAAAAAAACTTTTAGAAAGGCGTCCCCAAACGGAACCTTAATTTAAAGAAGATCAAGACTAGTTTATACACATATTAATTTTTTTAAATTAAAAAAAACCCCACTATATAAAAATTTTAAAGCCCCCCCATTTGACTACTGTAAATATGACAAATTATACAAATATATCTATTTTCTTTTAATTGAAACTTGACACATCCATATATTTATTTTCTTTTATCTTTTTTTTTTCCCTTTTATGTATTTATTTATTTATTTTGAACATCCATATATCTATTTTTCCCCCTTTTTTTAACCTCAAAATATCACATTGAGAACGTAAGTTAAAAAAAAAAAAAAAAGCCTTCCATCAATAATGTAACTTCTTTTACCTCAAAAGAAAAAAAAAATAATAATGATGATGATGATGATGATTATAGTAATAATAATAGTGTAACGTCTTTGTCTGAAGATAACTTTTTTTTGTTTTTTTTTGGTCGTCTTTATGGTTGTCAATATGCATGTTATTGAACTGATTATCGAAGTGGATTTGGCTGTGATTTGAACTAGTACCCGCTTGAACACCGAATAACTCGGCATGTGTTCCAAACTGATCAAGCTTCTTGATGAGTTTGGTCTTTACATCCTGTAAGAATAGTTATAGGTATAAGTTTTTATTATAACCAATGTTGGGATCAAATTGACCAAAAAATAAAAATAAAAAATAAAAAAAAATTTACGTAAGTTGTATTCAGTCAACATCGCAATTACTAGAGATAATTATCATAATTTCCCAATTTACATCAAAAAAATCCCAGAAAAAAGAAACATTAGTAAGCTTTGATTATGCTATCAAATTAGTTTCGGATTTTGGTTTCTTAAACAGAACGGTTTTGATCTTATGCTTAATCTCGGTAGTTTACCCATAAATTATATTTCCGGTCCAATAACTGATATTTCCTTCCTTGATTAGAAACCGCGTCCTCTTTGACTCCCACATTTTTTTTAAAAATCAATAATCTCATGATTTTGCGACCAATATAGTTGTCTAACTTCTACTAACGTTTGTTATATTTGATAAAAATAGGTACAAGCAATTAATATATAATTAAAACTAGGTGAAATTTTTGGTCAATATCATAATTATTTATGGTAATAATCATAATTACTACATGAGTAGTAATAAAAATTACCACTGGTAATTGTCGTAATTATTATATGAAATCAACTACTATTTCTGTAACATATGGATACACACAGAGCAAATATGCTTATATCCCACTTATTATTTAATTAGAAACAAATATGATCAATAGATGTCCTCATCTCCTCATAAACACAACCCAAACATTTTTTTTAAAGATATATTAAATGCAAAGAAGATTAATGGCCAAAATCGTTTGGAATAATTATATCTTACGTTATAACCCTACATTACTCATAAACAATGAGGAAATATGAAGAATACCTAAACTAATAAATGTACCAACACGTATTCTCAATCAAAACTTCCCACAAAAAAGTTATTTTTACCTTTGATTTGAAAAAGAAAAAGAAAGAAAGTTTCAATTTGTTAAAGTAGATAGAGAGAGACGTGTGAGAGTTCAAATGAAAAGAGAGAGAGAGAGGTGGGAGTTCAAATAAAGAGGCAAAATGAAAATGTCAAAGATTTTGAAATGAAACGTAGGTGCATTTTCAATAATTTAATTACGTGGGATCCTCAAAATCTGATGTCAGTGGTACAATAAAAAAATTTGTTGAAAAGTCGTGTTAGATTTCAGATAAAAATTTTCAAGACTAACTACTATTAAAACTAGCCAAAATAAATTAATAAATAAATAAATGATAAGGAAGCATTCATATTAAATTCCATATGATGCGGAGTCTGTGGCCCTTAGGTTCTGTTTGGTTGGAAGAATGGAGATGAGGAAGGAAGGAGATGGTTGGAAGGATGGAGAATACAAAGGATGGAGAAAATTATATGAAATAATAGATGATAGTTTTTTTTTTTTATATAATTACTATATTGTCCATTTTATAATTTATTAATATATAAATTTTTTTTGGATGTTTAAATTGTAATTTCATCTTGATTTGGAGGGATTTGTTGAATCCTTCTAATGAAGGATCCAAATTGGTGGGTCCAAAAGAAGAGGCTCTCCCTTCATATCTCCTCTCCCTCCACTCTTCCTGTCAACCAAACAAAGGATTTGTCATCTGGCTTTAAGTTGTTAATTTATGGAGGTCCCTTAAAGATGTTGATGTAGTTGTTGCCTATATTAGAAGTTGTCTAAGTTGGTTGTTGGTGATTGTGTTTGCGGTACTCATATTATCTGGGATGGTGCATAATACGACAGCCCACCAGTCAGCCAAATTTACTTTTAAATTTTTCTGTCATTTATTTGGTGTTGACATTGTACCCATGTTTATTGGAGACATTATTTTAGACGATTTGGTTCATTAATAAAACATTAAAAAAAAAGTAATCAAAACTTAAAAAAAATAAAAAATAAATAAAATAAAAGAAAGAAAACTGCATGCGAATCCCAACACAAAAAAAAAAAAAAAAGAAGAAATAGCAAAATAGTATTTTTGAAAAGAGTAATAGCAAATTATAACATAAATATTTAAATATAGTAATAAATAGCATAATTAAATTTATGATCACACAATAACAAAAAAAACCCTAATCCTTCCTCCTTCTCTTCCTCTTTCTCTTTCACTCATCCTCCCACTCTATAACATGAAACTATGTACATAAATTTATTATAAAAATATTAATGGTAAATCTGTATTCAAGAAATCCAAGAATTTACTAGAAAATATAGGCTTTAATTTATCATCTTTTAAAAAACATGTTATAAATTTAAAAAGTACTTATAAAATATGCTATTTGCTAGTATTTCTCCCAAAAAAAAAAATCAAAATGTAGATTTGATAAACCGTTAAAATAAGAAACTTTTACTTTTTTTTTTTTTTTTTGAATTTGAAGATGGGGGGTTCTAACTCTAAATCTTATAGTGGAATCAAGTGCGCTTACAGCAAAATTTGTTGCAATTAAGAAACTACCAAACAATTCTTAAAGTATGAAAGTTTCCTTTTTAAAACATAAAACGTCAAAATAAGAAATAATCAAACAAATATGAAAAGTTGAAAATTACAAGAATATAAGTAATTAAAAATGTTAACCTCGTGATTACAAGCATAATCTAGAGGTAATATCACATCTAACTCCACCAAAAGATGCAAAGTTTGAATCCATCTCCCAAGTTCCAAAAAAATATATATATATATATATATATATATATTAACCTCCTTAATACATGTTAACAACAAGTCTTTTAACTTTTAAAAACTCTTTTCAATTGAAACTGGAAATTCATAGGTAAATGAGAAATTAAAAACAGGTGGAAAACCATAAAATCTAATAAAAGAGAAGAAATAGGTATTAAAAAAGGGAATAGCTGTGGTAGAGCCTCATTGAAGGCACTACTGTAGTTACCATTTATAGACCATTAAGATAAAATCTAATGATAGAAATATAGAGGAACACACAACTTTTGATACACACTTGTACACCGAATAAAATTTTTTATATACAAAGTTTTTTTCTAAAATAAAAAAAACCCTCAAAATTCAACCAAAACCCAGAAATTACCCCTAGCCGTCACCCACACTTGGTCACAGGAGAAGTTGCCAGAGAAAGCTTGACATACAGACCTGCAAATCTTGCCCCTAAGAAGGACCTGACGGGAGGAGGTTTTTTTTTTTTTTTTTTTTTTTTTTTTTTTTTTTTTGGGGGGGGGGGGGGGGGGTTGGGGGTCTTCACTGGAGGTCAGGCAGGGGGGGCGACTTCAATAGATTGAAGTAGAGTTTTTTTTTTTGTTTTTGTTTTTTGTCCAGATTAGATCTTTTTTTTTTTAATTAAGGATTAGATAAAAAATTGAGGAAGGAAAAAAAAATTAAATATGAAATAAAATAAAGGATTGTGTGTACATGAGAATATATTAACATTAGATGCATTTAGATCATAATCGTTCATGTACTCACACAATTAATTTTAACCATTTGATGGATCACTACTGGTAGTGCTCCTCATTGGAGCTCTATCATAGTCTTCTCCATTAAAAAAAAATGAAATAGATTAATAAATGTTAAAATTTGTACATAAGTCTGATAACGTTCAATTTTTAAAATCAGTGTTGGGATTTAAAAGGAAAATTAGATTATATGATCTTTTTAAATCATCTAATCTAATAGATGACCCAACTTTTTTTATTTAATAAAATGGCTATTTGTCATTTTTTCATATTTGGTCAATCAGTGATTGACTATGAAATTTAGTGATTTTAGTGATCGACTAATGATCAATTAGTGATTGAGTCTGAAATTTAGTGATTTACATTATGATTAATTAATTATTCACTGATTGATCAAATTAATTATATTATGTGGTATTGACCATTTTATAAAAAATAGATTTTTAATTAATTTTTAAAAACTTCAAATAATTTGTTAAAAAACATCTGAAAAAAAAAAGATTGTTTAGCTATAAATCCTTTTATTCATTTTGTGTGAATACTATATATATATATATATATTGGATTAAAAAATTCTATATTTTATTGTTCTTACTGGTATAAAACTACAATCAAGGTCGGGATAAACAATCTCCCAATGACAAGTAGTGTACTTTACAATCTTGTTTTTGAAAAAGCGAGCTCACCTTTCTTGTACCAATTGCAAACTTTGTTGTGCCACTTCATTTGAATAATTTAAAGATTTGATGTAACTAGTTATAATGTTTATGTTTAATTGTGAAACTAACAATCAAAACCATTGACATAGTAACTAGATAATTCATACATAATTTAAAACCTTCTACTAATTGATAAATGTCATGAAATAATTGAATATATTTGCGCGTGGGCCCTAATCGTAACAGATTGGTCCTAGTCCAAGTTTTAGACTCCAATTGGTATAAATTGATCCCGTGGAAATTAATGATCAGTAACTATTTGCATGACATGAAATTTAAAGGAGAAATTCATCTATAACCATTAGTAAAAATTATGGATTTGAGGAAAATTATTAACCATCGTCTAAAGTTTACACGACAGTTAGATAATCGTCGTGTAATCCACCATCGTGGAATGTTTTGAGATACTATGACGGTTTATTAACCATCATGGTATCTCAATATTCCACGATGGTTCACACCGTCGTCGAATAGAGAAAAAAGGGAGTAAATTTCACTAAAGTGAAAACTTTACACGATGGTTTTAAACAGAAACCGTAGTGTAAAGTCCACTTTACACGGCGGTTTTTAACAGAAACCGTCATGTAAAATTCAACATGAATTAAAAAATAATTTGGTATTTTTTGATGATTTCCCATGGGTGACCTAACCCGTGTGTTATCCAATAAACGACACAAGATATGATTGACAAAATATTAGCTATATTATATCAAAGTAAAAAAACCATCCAATACATTACCAGTTTACATATCATAATTAATGAATTATATTACAAATTTAGTCCATTCTCCCCTAATCAAATCCATATCATCCCAAGTATAAAATTAATTTATTTCAAGTATGACAATTCCATTCCACTACGTCCCTCCTAAAACCTAAAACAAAATAACCACATTCAACACTTCCTTCTTGGTGAGGACAAGGACGATTCGAGATTTTTGTTTTATAATCTCGTCTCCTTTTAATCCCTTCTCAGGCTATAAGCTTCCAATCTATTAGGGCCCTAGTAAGTTTTTAAAATTCAAAATAATTAAGATGCATACCATTAAGATTAAATCAAACAAAATTTCATTTTGACATTTCATCGAGCATGTGGTGGGCAGAAAAAAAATGCATAGAATATTGTGTGTTTGTAGATCTTAAAATGCCAAAAAATTACACAAAGGATTAGTCTACAAAGAGCAACAATAAAAAAAATTGAACAACAATAAATACACAAATTACACTCTAAGCAAGTTATAAAAGAATTGTTTGTTCGTATTTTTGTTGGAAAACAAGAAATTGAGCAATATGGAAATAATATTACCTTTTTTTGATACAAAATAGTCATGGTCTTGATGGAAAGATAGGGTGGCAATGGAGGTGGTGACGGCGGTGATGGAAAAAGGAGAGAGAGGGGAGGGTGGCATTGAGGGCGACGGGAGAATGAGGGGGAGGGGATGGTGGCGTTGCTAGCGATAATCGAATGAGGAAGAGGGGAGGGGCGACGGTAGTGTCACCGGGAGAATAGAGGGTAAGGCGATGACGGGGAGGGCAGCGGCACTGTCGGCGAGCAGGCGGGTGAAGGAGATAGTGGGTAGGAGATATCTTTGAGCAGTCGAGAGGGAGAAAGATGAAAATGATGAGAAAGGATGAGGAAAGTAGATTTAAGTTAAGGGTTTACGTGCGAATTTCAAAGTACAAGATTTTAAATTTTTAGATTGATTTTCAGAAGATTACACGACGGTTTATGAAAACCGTATTACACAACAGATACCCTAAACCGTCGTGTATTTAGGTTTTAGACGATGATTTTTGTAAAACCATCATGTAATCTCCGTCGTCTAAGTTAACTTTTGTAATAGTGAAGTGTCATGAGAGTTTGAACCAAATCAAGTTCGAATTGGTTTTCTCACTCTTGTACTTGGAGAGTGCCTATTCAATTTCTCTGTCCCCCTATTCTTGGGATCTACATCAGCTGTCCAATTTTTGATGTCTTAAATTATGTCTAGCCAATAATATTATACCACATCATTTTAAAAAGTTCAAAATACTTTATAATTGATTTCTCATATCTTAAAATCTAAATTCTTTCAATAATTTATAAAAATATAATTAGTTAGATACTATTTGGGATATTAAAATTGGATAAGAGATGTCAATTCCTATTTTTATCTCATTTATGTTTCTCCAATAATATTATAACACGTAAATTAAAAACGTATAGTTCATTACAATATCATGCCACATTAACTAAAAAATAGTATTAGTTAAATATATGATGTAATATTATTGGAAAGATATAGGAAAAGGACACCAACAAAAGAACATATGAGCCAAAAGGAAGAACAAAATTTATTTGCATGTATGGAGCGGCCAAGGCATAATCGGAAAAAGGTTTCACAATTCCTTTTAATTGGTGTATAACATTTTTAGCTTCATGAGTTTTACCAAAGATCACAAAAAAATTTAAAACCTAATTCCGTTGGCTATTGGAAATTTTGATATGTGTTGGTTTTTTTTTTTTTTTTTTTTCATTTTTTTTAAAAGAGGACTAAGACTAGAAAAGCACTTTGCACTAACCATTTTCAACTGGATTGACATAGCCACTCAGACGAGCATCTATTGTCCAAGGAGAAATGATGAACTTCACTAATTAGAAGTTCACGGAAAGCACGAAAAGAAACAATGAAAGTATAGACTTTAGGCTTAGGCTTTGTTTGGTGAATCAGTTGGGACTCAAAAATTTGAATTCAAACTGAATATTTTTCATTTGTTAACCCATATCATTCCCAATACAAATGTGAACCGTTGCATAGTAAACAAAGCTATGTTTACTATGCTTTTGCCCCTCGCCCATCTACTGCTTCAGTGCCTTCGTTTACTGTGCATCTTCCTATCTCCCATGTATTGCTTCAGTCGCGATCCTCTTTCTTCCTCTCTGTGTTCTGGATTTTCGAATCTAATATATTCGATTTGCTGAGACCACCGGCTCCGACTGTGTGTAGCATTTTCCCGAGAGTTGAATTCCTATATAAACTCCATTATTCAACCTTAATCATCTCCATCTCTTCCCTTCGGTGGATTCTGGAGTGTATATATTTTGGAGTTTTTGCTTCCCTCTATCTAACTCGGTAAATCTGAAATCATCCCTTTTCTCTCACCTATTGGAACCCACCGGACTTTAACTCACACCTTTCTAAAACCTAAACTCTTTAATTTCGTTTCTAGGGTTTCTTTGCTTCGGGCTTTTATTCTAAGAAAGACAGGAAATTTGTGACACCACTGGGTTTGTTTAATGGATTCATGGATTAGATATCGCCGGTGGTAGATGCGGCGTCGACTGGAGTCTACGAAGCAAACTCAAACTAGAGGGCTCATTACCCACTATTTCTGAGTTCGGAAATCAACTCCCCGAGCTGTTGCTTCTTGTCCTGATCCGCCGTCAACCACTGTATACTTATCCTTTGGCTCAAACTCAGTAACCCTAGTATAACTTCTTCACTTATTTCTCAAATAAAATTGGATACAATATCATATGTGTTTGTGCATTTGAAACCAGATTTGTGTGGAGTTTTTGTTAATTTTTTTATTTTGTTTTTGTGGTCTTGGTGTAGTTGAAATATTTGTATGCTGTTATTTGATGGGCTACATTAGCACTTACATTTCACTCCTACTTTGCATCCGCCAGTTAGTGTTTATGGCTTGTTGGTTGGCCATATGTTGTATAGTTGGTCATATGTGTTGTCATATTTGAATGCTCTGGTTCTATGTCTTTGCTGAGAGAGTGGTTAATGTAAGGTATCGATATTAAATATTCTTCTTTTGTCCTTTAATCATGGGCAGTGGCTAGTTATAGATGGTATTATTGTTTCAATTGGTAAACCAGTTTTCTATTGGCCTAATCTTAGCAAATATATACAACCTTTGTTTAAATGTGATTTGCCATCTCCAATTTCAAATTTTCCATTTGCATTGAGTTTTTGTGATTATGTTACATATCTGAATATCAAGTGTCAAGTTTTCGGGGTTCTTGGTTACCTCTCGCAGTTATGTTACTACGTCCTTTACATGTTTTGTTTTTGAGCCTTCAGTTAGGGAGTTACTCTGTTCAAATTTTTTTTTTTTGGTTTGTTTTGATAAGTTCCTTTCATTGCTGACCGGATCCTACAATATGTTTCATTCATTTTTTCGGTTTGTCATGAGAAAAATGGACCCCTAGCCGGTGTTGTTGTTGTTGCTTTTTGATTCAATGATTTGGAAAATCATATTTTTTTGAGTAAGGGTTGTGTTAATTTGTCTAGGTGACAACCCTTCTGAATTTTTTTTATTTTTCCTCACTTGATTTGGTAGACTTAGCTTTGTTGCGACCGATATATTAGGGCACTGTTTTTTTTTTTTTAATACAGGATTTGGACATTTTATAAGCTCTATATTGCTATTTATGTGCACTTTTCCCGTCCATTTAGCTATGATATAAAAAGTCCATTAACATATATTGTAATTTTATCTGACTGGTGAGTCATGATTCTGATATATATTGTCAGTTATCGGTATATGACCCCATTTTAGTTGTTAAGGTGCTGACTTGTTGGTTCTAGTTACCATGAACTTGTTTAATCCCTAATCCATGGTTTATATGCCATGGTAGCTGTATTTGTATCGGGTCTTTGATATGCTTCAGATGAAATATGTCATTAATTTTACTGAGCCAAATTGTCCTCTTTATATTACAATTATAAAGTATATTTTCATGTTTTGATTTTCGATTTCTTAAGGAAATGTCTCGCAAATCATCGGGTGAGACATACTTTTGGGATAACGCTAAGGAAACAAAATTCCTTCAAAAATTCGATGAATTTTTGTCTTATGGTGATGGTAAACATTCATCCATTCAAATTCTTGAATAATGAGCTTCTCAATTTAATTATAAATATGGTGGAGTACCTATCTATGGATTAACAAAAAAAAAAAACAAAAAAAAAAAAAAAACAAAAAAAGAGGATGAAGAAAATATATAGGAGATGGAAGGCGTTGCAAGTAAGGACCATGCTTAGATATGATCCGTCGACCAATATAGTCATTTGTTCGGATGATGCTTAGCAAAGCTTTATCCAAATAACTGTATTATCGAACTGTGACCTGCTAATTTAATTGTTTAAGCACGCGACTTGTAGACGAGGATGTTGATAAAATTTCATTTACAGGTTCTAAAGGAGTGCAACTATCTCCGCCATGAGGGACTTCGCAATAAGGAGTTGTATTACAATATTTTCAAAAAAAATCATGCTGTAGGTACCTCGGGATTCAAATCAGTTATGATGCGAGATGGCAGAAATCCATACGTCGAGGTTGAAGTATCTATGGACAACTCTGGGACCTAACCGGTTTTAGATAAAGAACTAACTCCGACCAATGGTGGGCTGCAGGGCATCAATAGAAGAGCGGGCGATGAAGCTGGCCCATTACGGTCTAGGGGCAGTTCTGGTAAGAGAAAGCAAAGATAGGCAACGGGAAATAGTTAGTTATTTTTGTAGTCGCTCTCAATCGGGTACCAGTAACGAACAATCAAGTCGACTAGATCACTTGCTGATTTGCATGAATATTATGACTGAGATGGGTATTCCACTTAATAAGCAGATGATTATATGACACTACTTCGAGGTTCATCCACGGGTGCAGCATACCTTCTATCAGCTTCTCGATGAAGATAAGCGAGATAATATTGCGTCTGTTGTTAAATCTCAATCGCCATCTGACGATTGAGTTTTTAATTTTTTTTTTGTAATATTCATTTTTTTTAGACATAACATTGATTCTGTTCAATTTTTTTTAGATTATGTTTTTTTATTTTTTTATTTATATCAGTCATGTTTGCACTTTCTTATGTTGTTGGTTATGTGATTTTACCGATTGACTAAAGAATATTTGTTTATTTAATGTTATGTTTTTTAGCATTTGTGAAAACAAAAAATTAGTTTATCATGGCTTCGAAATGATTAGTTGGATGTTTAGTTTAATTGTAAAAGGACTAATTAAACATGGCTTAGAAATAATTGATCTAAAATAGGTACACAACCAAATTTGTGCTGTCAGTCAATTCTCAATATAAATCAGTTTAGTTCGGTATCCAAACATGAAGAAGATGATCGATCCTCAGAAAATGAGCTAAGCGACGATGACAGTTTTCTTGTTGAGGCAGTCGTTGCCGTGGCTGCTAGTAGGCATAACAGATGAAGAGATCTACAACCAATGCATAATTCAAGACTAACTGACAGCATGCATGTGAAAGAGATAATACATGGATATGAAGAAATTATTCAAGATTTGATCAGTATGAAATCAGATACATTCAAAGCACTAAGTCACGTATTAGGTAGTAGAGAATTATTAAGGCCGACTTGTAACATGAATATCGACAAGCAATTGTTTATTTTTTTTTATCCATTTGTTTCCAAGGTACAACGGACATGCACATTTCTTATTTGTTCTAGCATTCTAGAGAGACAATTTCTCGTTAGTTCTTTAAAGTGTTGAAGGTTATTTGTACTTTGAAAGACGAGTTCATCAAACCGCCCGACTACACAGAGGTTCAACCTTTGATTGAGGAGCATTCATACAAATATAGACACTGGCTTGATATAAGTAATCGATGTCATCGCATCAAATATTCATATTCATGATTCTAGAGAAATTTCAAATTAAATTTTTGTGATTTAACATGTGTTATTAATGCATTATTCACCATAATCTACATTTTTTGTTCCTTATGCAGAATTATATTGGTGCTATAGATGGAACACATATACCATGTGTACCACGCGAGGATAATTCTGAAGCATGGATTAATCAAAAAAATGTGAACTCACAGAATGTATTGGCCGTCTGCTCATTCGATATGAAGTTTACATATATGTTGGTCGGCTATGATGGATCTTGTCATGATACAAGAATATTGGAAAATAGCCTTTCATGGATTATGACTATTTATAAATAATCAAGTAATTATAAAATAGTTTTGATAATACGATGATTACTTTGTAGCAAAATTTTACGTAACCGATTCAGGATACATGAATAAGGATTGTTTCCTGAGTCCATTTCGACGAGAGACGTATCATTTACCCAAATATCGAAAACATTGCATCGGACTGGGCACCCGGAGGGAAGTATTTAACTACACGCAATCATCTTTGTGGAATTGCATTGAGCGAATTTTTGATGTATGGAAGGCCAGATTTAAAATACTTAAAGGCATCAACAATTATCCTATAGAAAAACAAGTAATGATCCCAATGACGTGTGTAATTGTTCATAATTTCATAAGGATGGTACAGGTTGGGGATCCTATTCTTGAAGAATATGTGGCAGACATGTTAATGTTAACGTAGATGTCATGTTGGCCGACGGGGCTGATGATACAGGTTCAAGTACGGGAAGGCAGCAAGATGCATCGGGAGGGGTGCAACAAATCAGCTAAGAGAAGTTTTGACCGATGATATATGGGACAGATATCAACAATTTTCATGGTATAAATTCACTTGAAATTAAGGCCATTTTTATCTGTTCAACGTAGATTAGGAGAAGAATTTCATGTTTTTTTATTAGCACTTTTAGTTAGCAATTATTTAATTCTTGTTGTTGTATTTTATGGCTACCCAAAAAAGATTATAAATAATTTGATATATGTTGTTGATGTGTGTTTTTATTTTATTTTATTTTTGTTTCCCATTTTTCCTTTCACAACCTACAATGGCATGTTATTTGAGGGGGCAAAAACGATAAAATGGGATAAAAACCTCCTAAATTACGAGTCATATAAAAATAACCCAACTAAAAATATTTTTTTATGGACTACAATAACAATTATTATACACATAGGAACCAAATTAAGATGTAAAAAAAATTACTAATTTCCAATAAATAATACATTTCTAATCAATTACATTTCCCAATACAACTCAATTTTTACATCCAAACACTCAACTCAAGTTAAACTTTTCAACCCAAACTTTTTACCAAATGCTCAACTCTAGCTCTCAATTTAACTTCTCTTTAACTCAATTTAAAAATCTTAACTCCAACCGTAACATCAAACGGAAGCTTAAGACTTGGGCTTGAGCTTGACATGAAATTTTCAACTCTCCAACAGTTACGTGTTTTTCTGAGTTAAAAAAAAAAATTCGTGAAGCCCAGCATCACTGATCTTGTCCAAATATTGACAAGTCACCAGAAGATCGAGAAGTTTATTTCCTGTAACTGTATTATATATGGAGCTTTAGGTTAGTACATAACATTTTTACCCAAAAAAAGGAAAAAAAAAAAAACTTAAAAGATCTCACCAAACATAACTACGTAACTAGGAACTGCTTCAAATGTTCGCGGTACCCAGACGAGCTCAGTTGAAGAACTAAATGAACCGGATAGCTATTGCAAGTTCGAATGTTTAAAACACTAGAGATCACGGTGAAAATATGAAGGTTAAATATCTTAGTACTTAGAGATAACGACCATCATCCAGGATCTACAGTTACATCTTCAAAATTTATTGTAAATTCAAATATTATAAAGGATTATCTCTTAGTAAGCCATAAATAAGGGTTAAGCCATTTGTAACCCTAAGTCACTTTTGATAGATTACGTCGTGTGCAATTATCCAATATAGCGAAACCCCCTAGCATTAAAGAGAACGTAGCTATTTTTCAGAAGGCAAACTGTTATAAATCTCTGTGTTCTTTATTTTACTACACTCACCTTTCAATACTCTTTGTTTGCTTGCATTCGTGGTTGTTTTTGAGGGACTTCGACACCGGAGATTTTGTTAGGTGAATTCACCGTCAACAATTGACGCGGGAGGGAGGCCTAAACCTCCAAACCCTAGAATCCCAGCAGAACTATTTTGAAGAATAGTAGTGATGACAAGACGCCAGAACAATGACGACGTTGCCGAAGTACTAGAAGAGGTTCCTTCGGCATGCACCACGCGGAAGAGGAAGACCGACATCTAGAACTACCACCCTGAAACGACGTCGTGCAAAAACGTGTCTTGTAGTAAATTGAGATTAAAAGGTCAAACAAAAAAAAAATTTAGGCACAGCAAATTCCACTAATAGAAATGGTTGCAACTGAAAGAATAAGCATAGTACTCTAAAATAAAGTAGAATTATATGAGCAAGTTGAAAAAAAAAAAAGTACGTAATTATAAATTAAGATAAGCACCTGTGATTAAGTAGTGTACATAATTTTATTGTGACAAAGAAATTCTGACCGAATTTCACTTATTTTTAGGTGTTGAAAAGTGATTATCTAGGATAGTACTTACTCCATTTTTTTTTTTTTTTTAGAGTTCTTATATAATCTCGGGTCACATTATTACATCATGACCCGCTAATATTTTAAAGACAATCAGGTTAATGTATTATATGGTAACTCGAACTCAAGACTTTTAATAAGGAGAACATGTATCCAATCAACCCCCCTAAGACATATTGGCTCGTTGATTAAAACTTGCGCATCTGAATTTCCTTACTTTATTTCCGAGTACAGAGGCTCTACGTTCAATTTTTCAACGTTCTTTTTACATACAAATCGATACCAAACTATGCTATTCTATGAAGCGATGCAGAACTCCAGCAAAATATGTACACCCTGTAAGCTATGGCAATTAATAATGACCGTTAGATCAAACTAAATCTCATTAACTATAATGTACCTTTATTCTACGTCTCTACTAATAGAAAAAGAATCAACCGTTGAAAAAAAAAAAAAAAAAAGGGAGATACTCCACCGGCAGATAGGCCCAGCCTACCCCTTTTAATTTCCTAATTGCTTTCAACTTTTAAGTGTGAAAGCATTAGATTCCCTCAAAAACACACACACAAAAACCTACTTTGCACCCGTCTCCCATTAGGATGCCCCACCATCGACAGAGAGTTTATTATTTCTTTAATAGTGTATATGACAAAGTTTTTAACGACTTATAGAAGGATAATCTATTTTAATAGAGATAAAATAAAAAAGAAAATATAAATTTCTTAGAGAAAACTAAAAGAATAAATTAAATAAGTTTGTGTTTGGTACACCGTTTGGAGTTGAGTTTTTCGAATTAGAGTTGTTTTACTTTTCAAAAACTAATTAAAATTTTTAATTATTTTTTATAAACAAAATAAATAATAAGAATTGAAAAAATTTAATTTCAATCGATGTGCCAAACAAAGTCTAAAAGTTCATTGTAACGAAAGCGCCCACATGATGGTTTAGCCCTTGGCCCCACCATGTTCTCACCACCCCAATAAGGATTCCCCCTTATAAATTCCCTCCAAACTTGGCGTGTGCTCTCCACACATCATTTCATCCATTTCCCATATCTCTCCTACACTCTTTTACACTTTTTTATTTACCGAAATATTTAATCTTTCTTCTTCTTTTTCTCCGCCATGGCCAAAGGAGAACCAGCTTGCTCCCAGCCATCCGTCATCAAACCGAAACTCGTCGCACTTCCCATCATCAAGGATGTCGAACAACAAGAGAAGGTACTAGAGGTGGAGGTGGAGGTGGAGGTGGAGGTGGAGGCGGTTGACTATACCGTCCGGGCACAATGGCTCCGGGCGGCCGTGCTTGGTGCCAACGACGGGCTGCTCTCAACGGCCTCCTTGATGATGGGAGTCGGGGCGGTGAGGACAGACGTGAAGACGATGATCCTCACCGGGATCGCCGGCCTTGTCGCCGGGGCCTGCAGCATGGCCATAGGAGAGTTTGTCTCTGTCTACTCACAGCGGGACATCGAGGTTGCTCAGATGGAGAGAGATCAGGGTGAGGAGGGAATAAAGAAAGAGAAGCTACCGAGCCCCGTAAGGGCGGCGGCAGCTTCGGCTGTGGCATTTGCGGTAGGAGCACTGGTGCCGCTTATTGGGGCGGCGTTTGTGAGGGATTACAAGGTCAGGTTGGGTGTGATAGTGATGGTGGTGAGCCTTGCCTTGCTAGGGTTTGGTGTATTGGGTGCAGTCTTGGGTAAGGCGCCGCCGGTGATGTCGTCGGTTCGGGTTTTGCTTGGAGGGTGGCTGGCCATGGGAGTCACTTTTGGCTTGACCAAGCTTGTTGGTTCCGTCGGGTTATAATGATTTTCTAGTTTTTTTTTTCTTTTCTATTTAAAGTATTATACGATAGGGTTAAAAAAAAACCTTTACAAATGTGCACACAGTTTTTTACTTTCAAATCTACCATAAGTTGTTTTATTTTTCTTAATTTGTTATGGTCACACGGTTTAGAAGTATTCCACTACATAGTTATATGTTTTTGTTTTTGTATTGTCAAAAAATGGTGAGTATGCTACTAGAGTTGTGTTACTTATATATCTTTTGGGACTTGTATAAAAGGTTTTTTTTTTGGGTCCCCTCTTACTTTTAATTTACTCTATATTTTTTTAAGAACAACTTTCTCTTTTTACTTGAAAAACTCGCTGCTCAGGTAAGAGAGAGAGAACCATTCAGACTAGTCCAGTTGGTGAGGGAACGAAGGTTAAGGGTTTAGATCCTATATACTAAACGAAGGTTAAGGGTTTAGATCCTGTAAGTATAAGGTTTAATCCTTGACAAGTATAAAAAAAAAATTATGTAGTTTAAGTAGTTTACTAGAGAGATGATTACTTATCAATAAAAAAAATACTAGAGAGGGAAGAAAAGTTGTATTGTGGGATCAAATTGCGTGGAATGAATAATAATTTGATCATGTAAATCATTTGAATCATACTATATTGTAAACGAAAGTATTATACAGCGCTTTAAGAGCATGAAAGCTCGTCATCAGTTGTTTGTAATTGTTTTATAATATATATATTTTAATATATATGATAAAGAACATTATATGGGTATTACAGAGGTTAAGAAGTTTTAGGTAGTATCATATAACTGGATCAAGTGATATTCTACCAGCTTTTTGGGTTTTTGAGTAACATTATCATATGCCCCATGTGAAATCTTGGAATTAAGTTGTTTGGTATGTACGAGACTAAGGAATTAGCATAATTGCCAATTTCAGTGCAACAGTTGGAATGGAAGGCGCAGAAGAGCTTCCTTATTGTATATTAAAATAAAAAATAAAAATGAAAAAAGAAATAAGCAACATGCTCTCAACAAAAAAAAAATTTTTTTAAAGGAGAAAAATGTGCACACATCAGTTAACACCGTCGTGTAATCCCTCAGTTGCACGACAGTTATTTGCACCGTCGTGTAATACGAAGATTACACGACGGTTTGATTTAAACCGTCGTGTAATACTTTGTTTACACGACGGTGTTCTTAAACCGTCGTGTAATCCATCTTTTGTAGTAGTGTACATTATCTTTAAACAAATTTGAGAGCGCATGAAGACAGACTACTGTTCCATTTGGTTAAGTTCTTTCATATCAATTTTTGTATTTTCAGAAAAGTCAACCAAAATTATAACTAGTTTTTAAAAAATCAATCAACTTCAACCAAAAAATTTCATTCTAAACACGTACATGAAATGCAAGCTATGTTAAATATATAAGCAGATGAAGAATTCTCGTGAAATATGTCAAAATAAAAAAACTCGGAAAAAATAAAAACAAAAAAACAAAAGAAAAAATTACTAGATTGAGTCAGTGGAGAAAGAATAAAAGCAAATAATTCAGTTATAAGGGCTTTTAAGAAATCTAAGAAGGTGGAATAAGTAATTTTTGATTCTAAAATGCTTGAGTGGTGTTAGAAAATTATATGGAAAAAGTGAAAACAATGAGTGTCAATAGACCTATATGCGAACTAATTGCCAAAATTTTCAGATGGTATGCATAGCTAAGAAACGATAAGTTTATGTAAAGAAATTAGCCTAGTAAGATTACAGTTTCCTCTCATTTTCCTGAGTTTTTTTTTTCTTTTTAAATTTTTTGTTGTGAGACTATAATTCGTATAAAATATAAAGATCTTTTGATTTGGGAAAAGAAGAAAATTCCAGATTAATCCAACAACATTATAAAGTGAGATATATATTTATCTTTTTTGGTGGAAAGATATAAATTGATCTAATCTCTAGTGTATCGAGCAGTTAATATATATATATATATATATATATATCTATATATATCATACGTACGTGAACTATTGTGGCTAAATGCTCGATACACTAGACGCTTTCTTTCAGTTTACTCTTTTGTCAATGATAGGTTGGCGAGAAAATATAACAAGACACTACACCACTAAGATCTCTCTAGGATTTGGATCGAATGGAGGTTATGTTAATTATGCCTTCTACTTTTTTGAGCACTAAATAAAGGTAAAGATACAAAAGGGCCGGGGAAAAAAACAGAAAGGAAAATAAAAAAATAAAAAAGCACAGACACAATAAGAAAACCAATGGTATCTTTTACAGCACATTTAACGTTTTCTTTAGCTGAACTCTATGTTTGGTTGGAGGGAAAGAAAAATAAAAGGAGATAGTGGTACATCACCTAAGTAAGGCAGATGGAGGAGGAAGATGTCATTTCCTTCATGATGTTTGGTACTACGAGGAAAGAAAATAAAAATCATCTCTCTTGTTTGTTATTGAGATGTAGAGAAATGAAAGAGTATAATTTATTTATAAAATGACAACTTTATCCTTTATTATATATATTTTTTGATTTCTCCTTATTATATAATTTGCATGTTATCTCGTAATTTTTTTGGGTGTTAATTTCTTATAAATTGCATTATACACTTGTTAAAACATGTAATTTTTTTTCAATTGTTTCCATCACAATAACCATAATTCCATTACTTAATTATACATTTTGTATGTATATAATTATTCGTTAATTATCGATATGCCAATACATGTAAGTGGTTAAGACTTCTTTGGTCTGGTTGTCATTCTGAGCATTAATTATGCGGTACGGCATTCACGGTTGTCGTTGGGGCTGGCCAGTTCCCGCATCAACTGGTGGTTTTTGTTAGTCAGCGGCACCCGACATTGGGTTGTTGTTGGGCGGTTGTGCATTTTGGAACAACAACAAGACCTGCTCACGCAATTCAATCGGGTCACAAAGAATTGTCTATACAATATAAGAGAGTTCCACAACTTGACCTTCCAATTGTGTTGTTCTAGTAATTGACCTTCCAGGACCTCGCAGTGGAGGGGGATTTTCAGTGGGAACCTCAGCGGTCTCTACAGCTTGGTTTCAACATCTCGACATCGGACCATTCTTAAGTTCCTTTGGGTTCGGAGTCAATTGTTGATAGGTAAAACTCATCTAACAAATCCCACAATGGTTGAGATCCCAGAAGACTGCCACAGTAGCAGGGAATCACGAAACAGTAAAAGTAACGATTGCAGAAAACAAAGAACATATAGATTATTTATATAGGTTCATTGTAAGTAGATTGGTTATGTCCTCTTTAGTACTTGGGGTTTCACTATCTTTTTAGAGTTACAAGTGTAACCTGCAGAACGTGACATAAGTGGCACGTTTACTTATCAGGAGTAGAGAATAAGAGTGGAGAATGAGAGTTAATCTTTTGTTTACTTGTTCATTTTTTTTTTTTCTGGAATGGGAGTGATAATAATGGATCCCACATCAATTTGGGATTGAGGAATGAGATTTGCAATCCCATACTCCCCTCCGGATTGTGACTCCCATTCCTACTTAAGTTACCATTTTATCCTTAGTTCATTTGTAAAAAATTATATTAAAAAATAACAACCTATATTAATTATTTTTATTAACTAAATATAATATATTTTTATTAACTTAATATTATATAACTATCCTAATTACTATTAACATTATTAGAGTAAATAAATAACTTTTTTTTATCATAATATATTATTATGTTTCTATTTTTATATTTTTTTTATATTTTACTTATTTTAATCCGTTTTTTTTTTTACTCTTTTTAATTTTTTAAACAAAAAATTACACAATTTAATTTTATTGCCTTAATATCGTAATGATTATTTTACTTTTGATCAATAGTATAATAATAAATAAAAAATAATCATTTTTTAATTTTTGAAAATACAATAAATAAAGAAGTATACAAGTAAATTTATAACAACTAACTCCGATTTCTGTTCTAAGTAAATGCTTGAATGGGATTGACAGTGATTCCGACTCCGATTCCTAGAATCTAAGTAAACAGCATATTCTGACTCCGAATCCTGATTTCGAATCCAGCCCACTCCGAATCCTACCCATTCTGATTCATGCTCACTACGATTAGGCGTAAATAAACATGCCAAAGGTTTCCAAGGGCCATATATCATGTACTTATAGGCCCCCTATGAGAGAACCTTTAAAAAAAAAATTTAATTACAAATATCTCACATTTGAATTCAAATTAAAATTCAAATGCAAGATAATATTCAATATTCCTCATTTTAAATGTTGATATTAGATAATCATGACTGATGACTTGAGATAATGCTTAAAAGAGTGGGATCAAGATTCCCGAACGCCAACATTGTTGCAGCACTCAGGCTATGTCAAGGGGCTGAGATCGGGAGATCTCGGATACCTATCAACAAATAGTTACAAGTTTTCTTTAGTTTTTTCAATAAATAAATACAAATTGATTCACCAAGTAAAATAAATAGCATTGAAAAATAAATAAATGATTTGATAAGTAAATCAAAAAATTTTGGCAATTCATCGTTTACTGAATAAATACAGTTAAATTAGAGAAATACAAGATTTATCGAGTAAATAATACAGACATGAAAATCGTTAAAGAATAGTATTTTTATGAAAATAACTGAAGTAAATAGTAAGATTTTAAAATATTTAAAAAAATTAACAAAAAATTATGAGTTAAATTTGTTATGTAAATAATATATATAAGAAATGAATAAATCATTTACTCAATATTGCTAGTTTAATCCAAATATAGCTATATACTTCAATCATTTATTTAAAAATATTATTCACTTTTCTCTTTCTCTTGAAAAAAAAAAATAAGAAATAATCGTCTTTTTAGAGTTAAAATTTTTAAATTAAAATTGGTTGATATTTTAAAAATTAGTTATAATTTTTCTTAATTTTTTAGGAAAAAAATAAAAAAATTTAAAAATTATATATATAATTTAATTGAAATTAAAGTAATTTACCAAACAAACCTAAATAAAAAGATTTAGGAGTAAGCAGAAGATTTATATGGGTTAAAATAGGAAATTTACCAAGAAAATTGAAAACAACTTTTTAAGGGGAGCGAATATAATTTTCCCAAGGAAAATAATCTCCTAACCCCGCCAATACAAAACAGAAATATCTGCAAAAACAGAACAAAGCACCTCACATCTGCTGGTGCAGCCATGGCGTTCACAGGAGTACTTTCCTCTGTTTCTTCACCCATAACACATTCAGACTCATTCTCATCACCTTCTTATTCTTCTTCCAAGGTACCTAGACCCACTTCTTTCTCTTGCTCTTCAAACCCAACAACAACAACAACAACTTCTTCTGTTACTACTAGTTCTAGTTCTAGTTCCGTTTCTGAACAACTAAACGATTCCAGTAGTTTTAATAGCAATACCCATAAGAAATTTAGCTACAGCAGAGCTTCACCATCAGTGAGATGGCCAAACCTAAAGCTGAGAGAAACTTATGACCCGTCGGCTCAGACCCATTTCACAGTCGACGCTCCTCCACCGACCCATGATTCCGAGGGTGCTGAGGAGGAGGAGAATGCTATGAATTTAGAGTCTTTGGAAGTAAATGACGAGACACAAGAAGTTTTGGGTCGGCCTAGCAAGACTAGGGTCAAAAAAATGAACAAATTAGCACTTAAAAGGGCCAAAGATTGGCGAGAAAGAGTCAAGTATTTGACCGATAGGATTTTGGCGTTGAAATCTGATGAGTTTGTGGCTGATGTGTTGGATGATAGGAAAGTTCAGATGACTCCCACTGATTTCTGCTTTGTTGTGAAGTGGGTAGGACAGTCGAGTTGGCATAGGGCTTTGGAGGTTTATGAGTGGCTGAATTTGCGGCATTGGTACTCTCCGAATGCCCGGATGCTCGCCACTATTTTGGCGGTCCTTGGAAAGGCTAATCAAGTTGGATTAGCCATGGAGATGTTCACCAGGGCTGAGCCTGATATAGGCAATACTGTCCAAGTGTACAATGCCATAATGGGTGTGCAAGCAAGAAATGGCCGGTTCGATAAGGTTCGCGAGTTGCTCGATTTAATGCGTGAGAGAGGATGTGAGCCGGACCTTATCAGTTTCAATACTTTGATCAATGCTCGTATGAAGTCGGGTGCTATGACACCGAATTTGGCGGTTGAACTTTTGGATGAGGTGAGGAGGTCGGGTCTCAGACCAGATATTATTACTTACAACACTCTTCTAAGTGGATGTTCGCGTGAATCCAACTTGGAAGAGGCGATGAAGGTTTTCAACGACATGGTGCAGCATCGTTGTCAACCTGATCTTTGGACTTATAATGCCATGATTTCAGTGTATGGGAGATGCGGACTGCCGAGCAAAGCTGATAAGCTCTTTAAGGAATTGGAGCCTAACGGGTTTCTCCCAGATGCGGTGACATATAATTCTTTGTTATACGCTTTTGCTAGAGAAGGGAATATAGAAAGAGTGAAGGAGATATGCGAAGAAATGGTGCGAAAGGGGTTTGGTCAAGATGAGATGACATACAATACAATGATCCACATGTATGGGAAGCAGGGGCAGCATGATTTAGCCTTTCAGCTTTATAGGGACATGAAAAAGGTGGGTCGGAATCCCGATGCTATTACGTACACTGTTTTGATTGACTCACTTGGGAAAGGTAATAAGATAACAGAGGCGGCAAATGTGATGTCGGGAATGTTAGATGCAGGAGTTAAACCCACATTGCGAACCTATAGTGCATTAATATGCGGGTATGCAAGGTCTGGTATGCTAGCGGAGGCTCAGGAGACTTTTGATTGCATGGTTAGGTCTGGCATTAGACCTGATCAAATAGCGTACTCGGTTATGTTGGATATTTTTCTGAGGTCCAATGACACAAAGAAGGCAATGGCATTTTATCGAGAAATGGTGCGTGATGGTTTCGTGCCAGATAATGCCCTTTATGAGGTCATGGTGCGAGTACTTGAGAGGGAAAACAAATCGGATGCTGTAGAGAAAGTGATCAGAGATATGGAGTTCCTCTGTGGCATGAACCCGCAAGTTATTTCTTCGATTCTTGTCAAGGGGGAGTGCTTTGATCATGCTGCTAAACTTTTGAGACTTGCCATCAGCCGTGGCTATGAACTGGACAGGGAAAGTCTGTTATCCATTCTTAGCTCATACAGTTCATCCGGAAGGCACTCAGAAGCACGTGAGTTGCTTGAATTCTTGAGAGAACATGCTCCTGGCTCCAATCAACTCATAACCGAAGCACTGGTTGTCATAATGTGCAAGGCTCATCAATTCGATGCTGCTTTGGAGGAGTATAGTAAAACAAAGGGATTCCATTCTTTTAGCAGAAGTTCTATGATGTATGAATCAATGATTCAAGGCTGTAAAGAGAACGAGTTATTTGGCGATGCTTCGCAGGTTTTTTCTGACATGAGATTCTTTGGTGTTGAACCTTCCAAACTTCTTTATCAGAATATGGCTCTCATATATTGTAAAATGGGTTTCCCCGAGACAGCACATCATTTAATTGATCAGGCAGAAGCAAAAGGAATCATTTTTGACATTGTCACTGTCTACGTTAGTGTTATTGAAGCATACGGGAAAGTCAATCAATGGCAGAAAGCGGAGAGCTTGGTGGGACGTCTTAGGCAAAGACATACAGAAGTTGATCGGAAGGTGTGGAATGCTCTGATACAAGCTTATGCCGAAAGTGGCTGCTATGAGCGAGCCAGGGCAATCTTTAACACAATGATGAGGGATGGTCCCACGCCGACTGTGGATTCTATTAATGGCTTATTGCAAGCTTTAATTGTTGACGGGAGATTGGAGGAGCTTTATGTAGTAATCCAAGAGCTGCAAGATATGGGTTTCAAGATAAGCAAAAGCTCGATTCTCTTGATGCTCGATGCATTTGCTCGAGCAGGTGATGTGTTCGAGGTGAAGAAAATATATGAGGGAATGAAGGCTGCTGGTTATTTCCCTAACATGGATCTCTATAGGGTTATGATCAGGTTACTGTGCAAGGTAAAACGAGTAAGGGATGTTGAGGCAATGATATCCGAGATGCAAGATGCAGGATTTAAGCCTGATCTCTCGATATGGAATTCTGTGCTAAAGTTGTACTCGTCAATTGAAAATTTCAGAAAGACGGTTGAAGTGTACCAACAGATTCGAGAAGCTGGTCTTAGCCCAGATGAGGATACTTATAATATTCTAATAATAATGTACTGCAAAGATAGTAGACCAGAAGAAGGTTCGTCACTCATGCGTGAAATGAGAAGCCGGGGCTTGGAACCTAAGTTGGACACCTACAAAAGCCTGATTTCAGCATTTAGTAAGCAGCAACTGTTTGATCAAGCCGAGGAGCTATTTGAAGAGTTGAGGTCGAATGGGCGTAAATTGGATCGTTCATTTTATCATACTATGATTAAAGTGTTTAGGAATTCGAAAAACCCGTCCAAAGCGGAAATGCTGGTGAGCATGATGAAAGAGGCGGGTATGGAGCCCAATTTTTCCACAATGCACTTGCTTATGATTTCTTATGGCAGCTCCGGACAGCCTGGGGAAGCTGAGAAGGTGCTCGACAATTTGAAAGACACCGGTTTAAATCTCAATACACTACCGTACAGTTCTGTTATTGATGCTTATCTCAAGAACGGAGATTATAACACTGGAATCCAAAAGCTCAAAGCGATGGAAAAAGAGGGTTTAGAGGCAGACCATAGAATATGGACATGCTTTATTAGAGCTGCTAGTTTGTCCCAGCGCACAAGCGAAGCTTTTATCCTCTTGAATGCTCTAAGCGATGCTGGATTTGATCTTCCTATAAGGTAATACACGGTTTCTTAAGTTCCAGCGTTGTTGGATTTCTTTTCCCACATATTTTTGCTTTGGATCCATTTATGACCGTCTTTCGTTCTGTCTTTTTGCAGGATTTTGACAGAAAAATCTGAATCACTAATTTCAGAGGTGGATCAGTGTCTCGAGAAGCTAGGACCCTTAGAAGACGATGCAGCGTTTAACTTTGTCAATGCTTTGGAGGATCTTTTGTGGGCATTTGAATTCCGAGCAACTGCTTCATGGGTTTTCCAACTGGCAATCAAGAGAGGCATCTTTCGGCATGATCTGTTCAGGTAGGTCCTGTTTGATAATGTTATGAACAATTTACACGCATCATTAATTTGTTTTACGAAGGCTATAAATATAGTGTTTTGCAAATGAACCTATATTGGTCTTTCAAATAAACAATCAAATGAAAGCGGGTAAGTGAGTCTTCCAAAGCAAATATGTGGCAGTTGAAGCTTTTTTTTTTTTTTTTTTTTAAATTAAAATGCAGTAAACTGCAATTTTATCTAGGTGATACAAAATTTGGAAAATTGGAGAGAGATGAAGTGATTGTGGTTTCTCTTATAAAATGTTCCATTTTCATTTGTTTGCTTGTATCTTATGGCCTTTTATAATGTAGGGTTGCTGACAAGGATTGGGGTGCTGATTTTAGAAAGTTGTCGGCTGGTTCTGCCCTTGTTGGTCTTACATTGTGGCTTGATCACATGCAGGCAAGTCAGCTTTCTCCTCACTACGTTTCCGTGGAAATGGTTCCTTCTAAAAAAATAATTTGGGAGTAACAATTGTCTTATCTGTTAAGAATTAACGCCCTAATTTTATATCACTGAGAGCAATAAAATCACAGAAGAAAATAAACAATCACAAAACATGCAAATTTGTATATAGGTTCGCCTCAATGTGAGACTACGTCCTACTTCAGAATTCACTTCGATGATCAAGAAGTTTATAAGAAAAATTTACACTCACACACTCTCTGTGTTTTCTCTAACCTCTCTCATGATAATTTCTAATGGCAGCGCCCCTATTTGTAAAGAAAAATTAGGACAACCGATATTACAAGTGGAATCTTCAAAATACCCTTAATGAAACAACTCTCAAATACTCTCAAGGTCAATCTGTATGCTGTCTCTGCGTAAGGCGTTTCTTCGCAGGATATTAATTAGGCTCCACAACTTTACATAATCCTCGTTATAACGCCCTTTGTTTTCCTCATTCAAATATGGATGTAGTGGCATAGGTATACTTCCAGTTCATAGATCATTTAGGAAAAACTTGTAGATTAAAGATTTACAATCGTTTGGATTCGCTGCAAAAGTGTTGTTTATGTAATTTTAGCACATTACAGTTTACTGGTGTTTACTGAACTTTGGAATAGGAATTTTTATTCGTTTTATTTCTAAAATCTCCTTATGCATTGACTAAATAATCATTAGTTTGACAAAGTCGTGAACGTAAATTTGATGTTGTTTCCTATTAAACGGGAAACAATACCAAGAGGAGAATTCGGATTTGCATTCCATTTTCTCATTCCGTACATCATGAGGGCTCTACTAAATTACCATTTCTGATGTTGATAATATATATGACGACTTTTCTTGATTGTGTTATCGCAAGTTTAGCCTTACTTCAGAAATGACTGTCATCTGTTAGAATGCTACTTGTCTGTTAGTCTAACATGTAAAATCCCCTCTTATGCAGGACGCATCCCTGCAAGGCTATCCGGAATCTCCAAAATCAGTAGTCTTGATAACGGGAACGTCGGAGTACAACTCAATTTCTCTTAATAGCACACTGAAGGCGTGTCTGTGGGAGATGGGATCCCCTTTTCTCCCTTGTAGAACACGAACAGGTCTCCTTGTAGCTAAGGCTCACTCCCTCAGGATGTGGCTAAAAGACTCGCCCTTCTGTTTGGACCTTGAGTTGAAAGATGCGCCATCTCTACCAGAATACAACTCAATGCAGCTTATCGACGGATGTTTTCTGAGGCGCGGTCTTGTTCCTGCATTCAAGGACATAACCGAGAAGCTTGGAATAGTGAGGCCTAAGAAATTTTCCCGGTTGGCTATGTTATCAGATGAAAAGAGAGCTAAAGTTATTGAAGATGATATAGATGGGAGGAAACAGAAGTTGGAGAAAATAAAGAAAAATGGCGGACTTGGGAGGACGAGGAAGATCAAGAAGCTTACGAGGGGGTAATATGTACCAAGATCCAAATCTCCACGTGCTCGTGAGTTTGAATTAGGAAGGAAAGCTTTGAAATGAGTCGCCAAATAGCGAAATCTTCTTAGCATTTCACTGCCTATATCGACTCTCTATTGACTCGTTGAGTCATCATTTTTTGAGGCGATAATTGGGTGTAGCTTCAGTCTGTTCCGACAGTAACATGTAAATATTATTCAGCGCTATGTTACCCCAAAAATGTATGAAGTGTATCTATCCCTGGTGTTTTCTGTGTCAAATATGATTCTTTTACTTTATCTTTCCATCGCCCATGGCACCGGCTGTCCTCCGGTCGTAATTGGAACCTTTTAGTAATGCGGCAGGTTACCTTCATTGTCACAACGGGTTTCCATTTGTAACACAGGACAGAGCCGGCGGTTACCGACTGGTGATGACTGGTATTATAATATGATACTGTCACGGTGTTCTGAATTTATAGCTCCGTTATCCTTTGCAAAAGTTTTTTTTTTTTTTTTTTTCTCCTCATGAAAAAATCGATTCCTAGAGCGATTGTGGCATTTGTATCAAAAGTTTGTTAATTTGATTCTCATCCTTTTAGCAATTTATTCCGTGTAAGTTATTTTGCAAAACACTAATGAGAATTCTGTCGTAGGATATGAAAAATAACTTTTTACGTTGTTTAATATGATTTCGATCAAATATAATCTCCACAAAAATGCATTACTGGCAATAACGTGTTTCATGGCAAATCGAGACGATCATTTACTTTATTGTCCACGTATCTCCACACCACAAGAGAGTTTTCAACATTTTCGAAAGAGGCCAGATAGTGATGGGACATAAGAGGGAGTAAATATTTTAAGCTAAGACCAAAAAAAAAAAAAATGTCATCTCTAGAGACGGAATTTCTTCAATGTGTCTTGAGTTGAAAAGGAGGCTGACTGTGTTTTTTTGAAATTTTTTGTGGACGATAATTTATACAAAAATGCCTTTTGGCATGAATCCTAAGATTCACGATGCTTAGCTGGCAATGTAATTTTAAAATTACAAAACAAAAAAGCTAAGCATTTATTTTTCCGTGGGTCCCACAACTTGTTTTTATTTATTTATTTATTTTTTACTTGAAGTCTCCGACAAACCTTCTGCACACACTGGTTTAAAAAAAAAAAAAAAAAAAGAAAGAAAGAGAGAAAGAAAACCTGCACACCGTGGGATAAAGAAGATCAATTGGGACAGGTAATTGAACTAAATAATCTATAAAATATTTAAAATATGATATTTTGATTTCTTTTTTGTGGTCATATTAACCTTAAATTCTCTAAAAAGATAATAATTTAGTCATTTCTCTCTAATTCTGTTAAATTTCTAACAGAATAAGTCATATACATTACATGTGATTTAATTTGAGAATGTATTTTAGTAATTTAATAATAATTGATATAAAAAATTAAAAAATTAAAAAATTAAAATTGCCTCTCTCTCTCTTTCTCTCTCTTCATTTCTTAAACTCAAAGCAACGACATCGGCGGAGGCAGAGGGTGGGGGCAATCGGTGACGGAGAAGAATGGGGCATAAGATTGGCGACGACGGTGTCAGGGGGAGCCAAACCAGATAGGAACTCCTCAGGAGGGGGGGCGGCGAAAACCCAAATCAGAACCTTTTGGGAGGACTGAAACCCATCTCGAAAAGAGCGATGCTGGGGGCGGGACAAACCCACAATTTGGTGGTTCGAATTCTGGGGTGGAGGGTCATATTCGTGGGGAAGGGGGCGGCTTTGAGTTTGGATTCCAGGGGGGAGGGTTCATATTAGTGTAACTCTCTTCTGCTTCTTTTTTTGGTGGGATGCAACTCTCTTCTGCTTCTTTTTTTTTTTCTACAAAAAAAAAATTGTCATTCAGCAAATCTTTTATAGTTTCTTTTTCTCTTTTTTTTTTTTTTTTTTTTTTTGGAGTTGTAATTTTTATTATCTGGTTCTTTTTTCCCCCTCTTTTGATCAATTATGACAAAACAAAAAATCATATGTATGCTATAAAATTTTCAAAATATTGAGTTGTGCTTGTACAATAAATTTAATTAAGCGCCATCTTGTGTGTTAAGTTGTGCTATGTGCAATCCACTTTTTAATCATGATAGAGTGGTGTCATCCCATAAACTCATGTACCTTGTCAAGTTAGCTATGAATTTGATCTTAAAATGTCAAATTTGGCCGCATTAAAGTGATTAAAATAAGAAAATAAAGAGTAGATGAAAAAAGAATAGTTGTTTTGAATTAGAAAATTATGTTTATATGGATATATATTACATAGTGTTCTTTTACGGTCCCTCTAACGTAATATAGAGTGTCTCTAGCGAAAAAGTAAATGAGTAAAACGCAGTAATAATCCAAAACAAACGTAGTATAACGCATGATGAAGCTGAAAGATCGATTTTATGTGTTGGTTTTAAAAAAATATGATTTTCACTAACACAGTCTTTCTGATTCATTATATATTAGCAAGCCCCATAGTAGAATATTTTTAAAAATAGGGAAATTTAAACAATATGCCTCTTTAATTTCTTATACCATTGTGCCTCAAAAATTTTCTCTCATAGAGATGTTGTTAAATAAGAAAGGAGATTAATATATCCTCACATTTTTCTCTATCTTCACTTTTGTAATTAATTGAAACTATATGTGAAACAAAAAGAAGATCAATTTACTCTCTTGTTAACAATTTCTTAGATCGATACATGTCAAACACACATCTTCTCTATCCAAACAAATAAAATGCAGACACAAAAAATCTAGCATATGATAAATGAGAAGTAGAATCATAGAGAAATCATCATTTTATCACTTTGTCATCACCATTAGTGATATTTATTTTTTAGAATTGTGAGGTAAGTCCCTAATTCGAGGGACATTCTCTATCTGTCCCTATTAATTCTATCATACCCGACTAACCCAAAAAAAAAAAAAAAAAAAAATAATAATAATAAATAAAAATAAAATTCTATCACATCCGCAAACTACCATGTGTATTGTATCGAGCTTCCCCATTCATTAGGTCGGCCCATCTTCAATAACATACATTGCATCTATGTTCAAACTTAGTTTAAACAACAAAAACTTGGTCACCATTGTAAAATTCTGAATTTTAATATAGCATCAATACTCAACAAACCAAAAATAAATGAAAATCTAATAAATTTATGAAAACTTAAATGTTCAAAAGCTATGTGATTGCATGTATAATTTAATGATAATATTATATTTGATTCCATCAAAATGTATAGAATTTAAATGCCCTCACCTCTAAATTAAAAATAAAATTAAAAAAAAAGTGCCAAATCCATGCATTAAGATGATTTTTTGTAAAATACCACATAATTCTTATTTCTGACAATAATTTTTATTTTATTTTATTTTTTTATATCATTCACACTCAAGTTTTATCTCCAAATTTCCTACACTTCTTGTTAGCATTTGTTTCCTTTCATTTTGTGAATAATAATTATTGATAAGTTTTTTTATGGTAACTTTTTTTGCCTACTAGGCATTTCTCCGAGTATCTCTTGATTAACGTCTAAAGATGCACCATAAAGCAGTCGATTGTAGTATAGATCTGGTGGTTGTATCTATAGAGAGGCAACAATTAAAACAAATAATATTGTTAGAGATAAACATTACAAAGAGAAGTAAATAAAATAATAAAAAGTGAAGATATTTTCAGTGGATTTTTTTTGTAGTAAAGGAAATAAATAAAATATGAAAAGGAGAAGATTTAAGTAGAGAAAAATTCAATAATAAATGAACTGAGGCGTCGTAAATCCTTCATGTGCTTCGTTCTCCAATTTGAATCCGATCTTCAATTTATAACTCAATTGCAAGTTTCACATCCCAAACAAGCAACTGGAATATATGAAATTAAATATCAATAAAAAATAACAAAAGTGTTTCGGTAGATTAAATCTTCAATGTTTAAACCAAACGAATTCATCATTACAAGTTATCCAAAATCGACAAAGTATTGTTTTTAGTAAATTGCAGTAAAAGATAATTCATAAAACAAATTTTGTCAAAACAGAATGTGACAATATTACATAAAGAAAATATGACTGAATTTATATAAAAGATTGACGTAAAATTTTTGAATTGAAAAATAAGATAAAGAGATTCAATCCACTAAAACATATAAAACTTTACAAAACAAAATGAAAATCAAACCCAATTTAGATTACTTCACACATGAATTCATTACTAGCCTCACCAATGTGTCTACCCTACCTTTCAATTCGTCTCACAAAATTCTAAACATAAAACATGAGTTGAAAATTCAAGAAAAACACACTCTAAACTCTCTGCCAAATGCTGAGGGAAAAAACAACATCTAAGCTTTGCTGAACTGCCTTGCTTTTATAGGCATGAGGTTCAATGGCCTTGGAGTGAAATTTGGCGCAACAAATCCGTCACCCAGGCTGGTAAATCAGCTGGAGACTCGTGCAAAAACCATCTACGGCTGAGGATCAGGGAAGCTGGAGATCAGGCCCGTGATTCTTGGGCATGGAAGATGCAGCCCAGAGAAAATGCGGCTTGAGTTTCGGCCCAAGAATCAAGCAAGAAAGCTCGCACGCGGGAAGGAGATGACCTGCGGAAAGAAAGAAAAAGAAAAGAAAAGGAAGAAAAATAGGGAAAAGAAAAAAAAAATAAAAAGAAAATAAAAGGAAAGGGAAAATAAGATAAACTAAAATAAATATAATATTTCCAAAGTAAAATAATTTGAATTAAAATCATGAAAATACTCAATTAAAACTTAAATTATTTAATAAATTATATGAATAAAATACATTTTTGTGCACTTATCATCTCTCAATATGTAGAGATGAGTTTTCAGTTTCCTCCTCCATAAAACTCTCTTCTTTTGGCATTCCCTCTTTTTAATCCATGTGCAATTGTTCATATTTGCTTGAGTGATTATTACTTGTGCAGCCAATGTTGAACATTCCAACTCAAATTTCTCATTTACCATGTCTTAACAATATTTTTATACGTTAATAGAGGGGTTCTTTCTTTTCTTTTCTTTTCTTTTTCTTTTTCTTTTCTTTTCTTTTCTTTTTTTCTTTTCTTTTCTTTCCTATTTAGCTTTTGTTGAATATAAAGACATGTTACCAGTCCTTACCAACTAAGCTAGCGCCGGTTGACATAACTTAGCAATATTGATTTTTGTAAATAAATTGGTATGTTAAAACAAGAATTTTTTCTAAACAATGGAAGAAAATTTGAAAGTAATAAGTACAATAGATTAAGACATTTAAGTTATACAGATTGTGATTTCCAATTTTTTTAAGGCTCTAAAATTATGATCAGTCAAAATGCCTCAATCACTCTCAAACAAAAAAATGAAAGAAAAGAAAAAAGTCTAAATATGTTAGAAATTGGGGCCCTCCATGGAAAATCGAAACATTTTAATAGTTCAAAATTACGGGTATGGAATGATTTCACCAAATGCCAATTTGGGAGGCCAAATTATTAAAGAATATCAAATGATAATGTCCGGGAACATCGTCATAACAAACATTTTGCAACATGGAAGAACAATTATGATTGGTCAAAATGCACTAATCACTCAAAAATATGGAAGAAAAAGGAAACTATATTGAATTAAGGTGTAAGTTCCGCACAATAATAATAATAATAATAATAATAAATGAAAAAAAAGAAAAACTTAATGATAAATCAGTAATTACCCACTAAAACTTGGTTTTTGTGATTTCAACTAAATATGCATCTTCAAACACTGGTAACTTCAAACATTTTCCACATAAAAATAGTATTCTTATTTTGGTTGCGTTTAGTCACTAAGCAACGCATTAAAATTCATATTCTACAGCGAACCCAACGTGAAATTTTTATTTTTAGATTCACTTCAGCACGCCCTTGCAAGACGCTCGCTGTAAAATTGAAAAAGAAATCATACTAATTTAATTTTTAACGTTGTCACTCTAGCAAATTCCTCTGAAAAGAAAGGTTGAAACTATAGTTAAAAAGGATAGCACAAAATTTATAGGAATTAGAAAAAGATATCCAAAAGACTTAAGAGGTTCCAAGTCACAAAATGAATGTTATTTCCACTACTATAGTCTCACTCCCACAAGGAACAAACACGAAATGGTTAATAACAAAATGAAATAACATTATATTCCCTCACTAGTGTATTGCCCTCAAAAGCAGGCACCAAATCTCTAAAGCTCAGAAGCAAGAGAGTGATGCAACAACAAGGCCAACAACAAGTGATTTGACGGAAATCGAGATCATCGATGAAGCAGATTGCGCCCTGGGTGTGGGTGCCGGAGCTTGCGCGTTAATGGCACCGATACTAGCCTCTGGTGCCGTGGCCGTAGACGTTGGAGAAGATTCCGTCGGTGAGAGAGCTGCAGCCATGAAAATATTTATATATAGAAACAGGATTCATTAGACCATGTGATGGAATGCCAGTTGTGCTGTGAAACAGGACAAACCAAACAAAATTTTCAAAAGGACAATTTACAGAATTTTGATGGAGGTTAAAGAGGAAAAGGGGGGAATCAACCAGGAAGCCAATATGGCAACATAATTTGTCAGTTTATTAGTATTAATTAGCACTAATTAAGTTTTTAATTTAAACCAATTTCTAATTAAGGCAACATAAACAGTCAGATTATTAGTATGTAATTTCACCAATATTTTTATTTTATTTTATTTAAACCCGATTGGTCAACTATTTTATTCATGACAACAGAACATAATTGTTTGGTGGTATGGCACCATTTATTAGGTCAAGCTCTTAACACATTCCCATTACTTCCCTCTCAGTTACAAATTAAAAAAAAAAAAAAATCATTTCAATGTAGGAAATAAAATTTACACAACCTGTAGGAACAGGTATGCTAATCAACAGATGAAATTTTGAACAGCCTGATCTATTGCTAGTGCAGTAAAGTTTTTCTAATATTAATTTTGGGTAAAGGAAAATACATAAGAAGAATTGCTTTTAGAAATGTCCAAACCCAAATGAAAATGTAAGAGGACAAATCTAAGGAAAAGCATCAAGAAAAATTAAAGGAACAAGATCAACCTAAACATTGTCAGACGAAGTTTTAGACATATCAAAAGAACACAAAATTTGTATTATATTGGACATGTAGATTAGAGGAAATTAGGAAAGAAACAGATCTGACGAGTCTCAGCTCCTAATCTAAAAACAAATTAAAAAACAAAAAAAAAAAAAAGCAACAAAAAATTGAGATTAAGGAAGAAAACATACCAGGAGCACCAGCTGGGTTGATTGATACTGCAAAACAACAAAGGTCACAAAAAATTAATTACCCATTTCAGACCCATTTATTTCTCATAATAATTAAAAATAATAATAATATTATTAAAACCGGAATAGTAGACTCAGACAGCCCAAAACCCACATGTTAAGAGAATACAAATGAAATTACATAAGAAATAGAAGCAAGTGAAAATCTTATGTCCTACCCCCAAAAAAAAAATAAAAAGCAAAAAAAATAAAAATAAAAAAGAGGAAAAAAAAGATGATCAATTAGAAAGCCATTTTTTTATTTTTTCAAAAATAAGAAAATTCCCAAGAGAGAGAGAGAGAGAGAGAGAGAGAGAGAGAGAGAGAGAGAAGGAAACGTAATGCATAAAGCTAAAGACCCACAAACAGAACAAACATGTAAAATCTTTGCCGCACCATCAAACAAAATTAGAGGAAAAGATTGTGGTGAAATCAGAACCTTTTTTGACACTTCAACCTAGAACTCAAAAGGTTAATTAACCCATCAAAACAAAACAAAACAAAACAAAACAAAAGGCAAAACAAGAGTCGAGAAAAATCCAAAAACAAAAACTTCCATATTTTTTTAAAAACCAAAAAAAAAAAAAACAGAGCAGAATGTGGCAAAAACATGTTAAAAAAAAAACTCCACATCTGGAGGGGAAAAAAAAAAGAGAGAGAGAGAGAGGGGGGTTAGGTACTAAAAATCAAAGCCTTTTGGTTCTTGCAGCATTTAACTGAAAAAGGAGAAAAGAAAAAAAGGTCAATTAGAAAAACAAACACTTTTCTCTCTAAATTTATAGGGGGAAAAAAAAAACAGAGGTAAAAAATATATAAAAAAGAGGGGGAAGAAGGAAGAGAGAACAGACAGGCACAGTTGGCGGCGGAGGAAGCAGAGACTTTGCAGGCGGAGGGGAGAGACAAGGCCTTGGTGACGTTCAAAACGACACCGAGTTGAGCGCTGCTCTTGAACGCCTCGCAGAGGCAGTTGGCGTCAGCCTTCAGCACCGTCTTCAGCCCATTGCAGCACGTCCCCTCCGGCGTCGTCACCACGCTCCCGTTCGACACGAACGACAGGCAGTCCGCCATGTTCAGTATCAGGCTCGAGCAGTCCACCGCCGGCGCCGGCGCGTGGTGCGACGCTCCTTCTGCCCTGTTCACTGCCACCACCGACAGCAACACGACAACCAGAGCTATCATCTTCACCACTGCTGCTGCTGCTGCTGCCGCCGCCATTTTTCTTCTTGGGTTTTTTTAGAGAGAGAAAGAGGAACAGAATTTAGAGAGAGAGTATCTCAAAAAAAATTTTACACAGAGAGAGAGAGAGAGATGGGAATGTTGGGATTGTTTGGTGAGGGGGTTTTTGGTTTATATAGATGGAACTGAAGATGAATGTGGAAAATGGAAGCTGGAAATAAAATAAAAATGGAGACTTTTTCCAAGTGACTCAGTAAGGAAAGAGAGTGAGTGAGAGAGAGAGAGAGAATGGCAATTACTTTTTCCTTTTTTAAAAATCTCTTTTTTTTTTTCTTGACACCTTTTTTTTTTTGTTTTTGTATATGATTATTTTTGCTTCGGGGTTCGGGAGAGAGAGAGTGAGAGCTGCATGGTTTGATGGCTTTTTATGAAGGGCTGTTGAGAGAGAGAGGGAGAGAGTGGAGCCACTGCCGAGTGTAGAATGATAGAGACGGGTGCAATGAAGGGAGTTGGTACACGCGTCGGTAAGGACCCGCCCTCTTCAGTTTGCATGCCGGGGAGGGACTGTTTTCCCACTCCACCATTACGGCTTACAGGGGTTATTGGTACATTTCATTTAGGGGGAGTTTGGCATTTTAACTCAAACTCAAATTTTTCAACTCAATTTTTATCTTTTTTTGAAAAAGTTTTTTATCTTTTCTCAAAAAGTTTTTTGTCTTTTCTAAAAATTCAAAAAAAGTTACTATTAAAACTTAAAAATTTCAACTCAAACTCATTCACCAAACAAAAGTTATTACATTTGATATAATTTTAATCTTTAAATTTTTTTCATAATTAAAATATCTTTAAATTTTTAAAATATTATTTTAATAGTATTTTTTATTAATTTTTTAATAAAATATGTTAGTAATTTAATTAAAAAATAATATTAATTAAGGATTTCCTTCAAATATTAACAAAAAGTATTATTTTAACAATGTTTTTAATAGTTTATAATTATTTTAACTACGAAAAAAAGAACAAGTAATGTCCTTAAATTATTAAAATGTTCATACAATAGTCATTTCTATCAAAATGAACCGAGCGAGTTCAATATGAATACTTGATCTGTTAAGTCCTGCCTGCCTGAATTACAAAAATATAAGTCTGGTCCTGCCCTAAAGCCCAGTGGGCTTAAATCCGGACAAGATAAATGGGCTTTTGAAAAAAAAAAAAAAAGATTTGGAACCAGAAAATTAGAAGGAGAAGATAGATAAAGATATTTAACATAAAAAAAAGGAAAAATAAATAATATCAATATTCAAATTAGGGGTGGCAGTTCGCGTCACGTGTCGGATTCGTGTCGTGTTTGAGTCGTGTCGAATTTTTTCTTCTCCAACCCGAACACGACCCGTGACACGAAAACGACACAAAACCACGACACGAACACGAAACGAACCCGTAACGGGTTGACACGACACGAACCGAACTTGACCCGCGACACGAAATTGACCCGCAACACGAAATTAACCCGCGACACGAAATTGACCCGTGACACGAAATTGACACGAAATTCAGGTTGAACCCGAAATTGACACGAATTTTAAGTTGGACCCGAAATTGACCCGAAATTGACACGAATTTGACACGAATTTGATACGAATTTGACACGAAATTGACACAACATTTGACACAAAATTGACACGGAAAAATTCGTGTCAACCCGAACACGACACAAATTTTTCCGTGTCAATTTTGGGTGACCCGAACACGACACGACCACTATTTTTCCCAACCCAAACCCGCAAAATTCGTGTCGTTTTCGATTCGTGTCGTCGTGTCGCGACCCGTATTGCCACCCCTAATTCAAATACCAACTTAAAAAAAAATTCAATTCCATGAACTATTTGTAAAAAATAAAAGAAGGAAAAATAATCAATTATAATTATGTAATACGATTATGTAGCTATTTCACAGCTACATGTTACTTTATTTTTGACGAGGAGGCTGTTTCTTGACAAATCAAGTACTTTTAAGTTCAAATTTTTGTAAGTTCTCAGGCATATTTTGTTAGTTTAATGTGTTTTTGTGTGATCTTGTTGGATTTAAAATAAAAAAAAGAGGATTTACATGAAAATGTGACAAAATGGAAGTTTTTCGAAGTAATTGGAAAAAGTTGTGGACGAAGGAAGTAAAATAAAGCAAGCCGGCATTGAAGAAGACCTAAAAAGGGCCTTGGCAGCCAGCCTGGCGCACCAGCACCAGGCAGCACGAGCCCAAGAGCTGCCCAAGCAGGCCGTGGTCGAGAGCTTGGCACCGCCGAGCCAGGATAAATGCGTGGCCGCCTGCCTACCCAGTCTGCGGGCGGGCGTCTACTCAGCCCAAGGGGTGCATGGGGGTGCCTTCCTCCGTCTAATACCTTTAATTTATTTTTCCAATAAGTTAGATGATCTTAGATTGTGAATTTGACGCTCAAGAGAGATTGAGTTCATATTCCGGATTTGGGAACATAGTTTAGGTTGTTGTGAGACCGGGAGGAGATCAACACTTAGATAATCAAACTAGGATTTTAGTTGTTGTGAGTTCGGGAGGCGATCAATATCTTGATTTCCAATTTAAGGGCTAAATTTAATGAATGTGCGGGTAATGAGTTAGATAGGGATATTAACTTGGTGATTCATGCATATTATCTCATTCGACGCTCGGAAGAGGTAATGATGTTAGATTAGGTCCCTTGATTAATGAATTGAGTGCAATTGGCTAGCAATTGCTTAATAGGATGAACATAGGAATGATAACGTGAAGTCAAGTCCCTAGTATAATTGTGCATAGAAGTTTCCATATTTTATTTCGTGTTTACATTTGTTTTTGTTTTCTTTTAATTTCATTTAGTTAGGTTGCTTGGATAAAGTTAAGTTACGATAATTGTGGTACTTAGCGGCAATTTAAAACCCAATCTTCATGGGATCGATACTCTACTTACTCTTTATTACTTGTCCACGACCTGTGCACTTGTGGTTATGAAATCGCACCCGATAAATCGGGGAGCGAATAAGTTTTTGGCGCCTTTGCCGGGGAATGATCTTTTAGATTATTGCTAATATTTTTAGTTAGTAACTCGATTTTAATTTAGGTGTTTATTTACTTTTAATTAGATATAGGATTAACTTTATTTTGTTTCTGTACTTTTCTTTTTTTTTTTAATTTATTTAATTGTTTCTTTGATTTTTATTTTGTTTTCTTATTTTTAATTTTTTCTTTTGAGAGTTTGTTTGTTTTGCGAGGTACTTGGAGATGGTTGATCGACAAGTCCTCTTAAGATTTGCTCAACGAGACTCAGAGCCATTTCATTGTGCATGGTGGAGATACAAGGAATAGCTCACTTGGTTCCCTAATCATGGTTTCTCGAGGAAGTGTCAACTACAAAACGTCCTCGATGGGTTAAGCACTGCAGCAAGAACTTAGGTTGAAAAAGGAAATGGTACCGCCTCTTTTTACCAATTATCCATGGATGAAGCCTAGTGTTTGTTGGAAGCATGGCCGATTATGACAATTGGAGTTGGAATTATTCACCGAACAACCAAGGTTGGAAGGAGAGTTCTAACATTCGGAGCCATGGGATGACACTCTACTTCACCATTTCGAGGCTTCTCCTAATCTTCAAGCCCCTTTTGCCCAATTTTCGGATGAAACGAGGCTTCGTATAGAGAAGTTGTAGAACCACCATGAGGAGCCGACACCAAGGGAGGAGAAATGATTTGTTTGATGATGACTCTTTGAGAGAGGAACATACACAAGACTTATAGATTGATGAAGAATCACAAGAATATGTCTATGAGCCTCGATCTCTTAAGACCTCCATTATTGAGCCACCACTGATCAAGGATGATCATTTTTATGAAGATCCGATGTGGCTAGCACTTCCTCCACCATCCTTAGCACCATTCATTCAAGCCCACCAAGCACATGCACCGGAGCCAAGTAGAGTTGAGAGTACAAACCAATTACATCCATATGTCGCCAAGCTTGAGGGCGTCCAAAATCAAGACCTATTTGATGTGTTGTACGACATGTATTATGGGCGAAAACCACTCTTTGACGAGCTTCCTCGCATAGGAATAATTGAGCCTAAAGACACTAGTTATTGAGGAAATCCCCACACCAACCCGAGTACATACCACCATGCCTGAAGCATCTTCACCGACCACACTAGGAGGCGAGATTGTCTCGCCTCCCCGGTACGTGTTCTTATTCTCTTGTGCTCAAATAGAATATATAAACATTGAGGACAATGTTTCTTTTGAAGTTTGGGGGTGGGAACACTTATTGGTTGATTTATTAGGTTTTAGCTCTGCTCAGGTGTTGGTTATGAACTTTCCTATCTATGAATCATGTTCTTGTGGCCATGCTTTTATATGCTTTTCTTTTAGGTTTGTTTGAATGACTTATGAGTTTTGATGATATGAGATTACTTGACATTGATGATCATAATAGCTACTTTATGACTCTAAGGTCTTTTGAAATGTAATTCATTGAGATTTCTGTGTGCTTGACTCGCATTGATTGAAGTTCACTCTTGACTCTCTACATTTGAGCACCATGAATCATGATCACATGATCTTTTGAGCATTTGGAGAATGTTTGTGTGCATTAGGTAGGCCTTGACATCTCATGAACACTAAAACCCATATGAGTGAAACTTGAGGCCAAATCATAGGTTAAGTGTCATTGGAGAGATGATTTAGGCACTTCTTTGGATCATTTGGGCTTTTGAAGCTAACCCTTGCGAAATTTATCATTTGTTCTCCCCATTAAGCCTTATAGCCTATTTCTTTCATTACCCACATAAGTACATCCAAACCACTAAATGAATTTCCCTTTCTTAAACCCATCACTAATAGGCATGATTGCATTTTTGCATAGATCATTGAGAGTAAGGGCAAGTATGGGTTGCATTTGGAGATTCATTGGTGGATTGGTTTGTTTTGTGTTATTTTGTTTATGAGTTATTATTTATTCTTTCCTTTTATAAATATATGCAAAGAAAAAAAAAAGAAGAGCAAATGTGGCTATTCCCAATCTCCAAAATGTATAAATAAAAGAATGAGTTTGGGGGTGTAGCTTCGAAAAAAGAAAGAAAGAAAGAAAGAAAATAATTTATTATACTTCGTGTTTTGTGTTTATGCATAGTTGTGAATAAGTTTATGCGGGAATCATTGAATGAAAAAGAATGATGAGATGGGGAGTTGGTGAATGCTTTCTTAGGGTTCATGCAAGATCTATGAGTTATGATACATGCCTAGGGTGATTCGAGCCTAAAAATTTCAATCTAATCCACGTTTCACCCTAGCCATACATTACAACCCTCAAAAGTCCTTTTGATCTTTAATGATACACGAACCTACATTAGTAGAGAGTGACATGAACAATGGGCCGATGGTAGTTCGTAATTTCTTTATTTAGAGATCACTCATAATCTCCTAAGCATATAGATCTATCCGAAGTTCATTTGGTCAAGTGAGATTGATTGTGCACACACGAACACATTAAGAGTCTTGAGTGGAGTGAAATTGATGCTTGATGTTGAAATTCTAGATAATCTCAATGTTTGCATTTCCTTTGAGCTTGGAACATTTTGTGACTTCAGAGATACTTGCAGGGTTTTCAATTCGATACAAAACTCACACTTTATCGTTTGTGTCTTAGTACTTGATTTGTGTGTTCTTTTATTCTCTTTTAGTTTGCTTGAGGACAAGCAAAGGTTTGAGTTTGGGGGTATTTGATGAGGAGGTTCTTTACCGACAAATCAAGTACTTTTAAGTTCGAATTTTTGTAAGTTCTCAAGTGCTTTTGTTAATTTAATGTGTTTTTATGTAATCTTGTAGGGTTTACAAATAAAAAGACGATTTAGATGAAAATATGAAAAAATGGGAGTGTTTCGAAGTAATTGGAAAAAGCCGTGAATGAAGGAAGCAAAATGAAGCAAGCTGGCATTAAAGAAGACCCAAAAAGGGCCTTGGCAGCCAACGCCAGATAACGTGCGCCCAAAAGCTGCCCAGGCAGGCCATGGCCGAAAGCCTGGCACAAGCATGCCAGACTGGGTGTACGGGCGCACGCCTGCCGAGCCCAAGGGGTGCGCGGGCGTGCCTTTCTCCATCTAATGGCTAAGATCTTGCCATTTCTGTTAATCTAATGATTGAAAATCACCCATTTTAAAAGCTTTTTATAGCCCTCCTAGGCCTCAAACCTTAGTGTGGAGATTTGGGGGAGGAAACACAAGTTAGAGGTACAAGAAATTTCCTAGAGAGAGGAGCTTGAAGTTGGAGATTCTTGAAGAATGCTTGGGAGAGATTCTTGAATATTTGAAGGCTTGAAGTTCATCTCCTCAATGAATTTTCTCTTCCATTCTCTGTACCTAATCTTTATTGAAATTTGTATATGAGAATATTGTATGAACATGTTTTTAATTATGGATTTCTTGACAAGATTAGTTGTGGATTTCTCTATGTTGAGCTAGAAATTATTTCTAGGGCTTGATGTAACTTTGTTTGCATTATGTTTTGAATATTTTGTCAATTGTTAGTTTAAATTCCATTTCAATTTATTTATGTCTCTCTATGCTTAATGCCTCTAATTTATTTTGCCAATAAGTTAGATGAATTGTGAATTTGACGTTCGGGAGAGATTGAGTTTATAGTCTGGATTGGGAACATAGTCTAGGTTGTTATGAGACCGGGAGGTGATCAACACTTAGATAATCAAACTAGGATTTTAGTTATTATGAGGTTGGGAGGCGATCAAATCTTGATTTCCAATTTAAGGACTAAACTTAATGAATGTGTGGGTAATGAGTTAGATAAGGATATCAACTTAGTGATTCATGCATATTATCTCATTCGATGCTCGAGATAGGGACTAGTACATTTGTGTATAGAAGTTTTTATATTTTATTTTCGTGTTTATATTTGTTTTTGTTTTATTTTAATTTCATTTATTTAGGATGCATGCATAAAGTTAAGTTACGATAATCGTGGTATTTAGCGGCAATTTAAAACCTAATCCTTATGGGATTGACAATCTACTCACTCTTTATAACTTGTCCACGACCCGTGTACTTGCGGTTATCAAATCGCACCTGGTAAATCAAGGAGTGAACAACTTTTAAAAGAAAACATAGTCATATCTTGATAATCTTAAATCTTAATAAATAGATTATATTTATTTTTTAAAATGATAAATATATGTTGCTTTTTAAAAACAAAAACAAAAATCAAGGATGGAAATGTCGATATCAACTCAGTTGTTGAGGTTTTGATTTATGGATAATGTCGATGGAAATATCAATGTCGTAGATATCCCAAGAAAAAATGGATACTCAAAGAAAAATTTATAATTTTTGCTGAAACTTTACAAATTATCAGAATAATCAATACAATATAATTTGAATTATTTTTATAACAAAAATAATTTATTTTTTAACCAAATATGAGAGCTATATTACACGATATAATAGTGAAACATAATAATTAAGCCTTGATTATGATTTCATTATGATAATATGTACTAATTAATCATTACAAATAACATACTACAATATAATAGGGTAAATAAAAATTAAATCTCAAATATAATAGAGTACATATAAGTTTCAAGTATACTTAATCCAAAAAGTGTCTCTAACAGGTTGGAAAACATTAGATATTTGTCAATCCTAATCTAATATAAACAATACATTTGTCAAGATAATACCTGTAAATGGCTTTGAAGGTAATTGTTAACGTCTCACATGTACGTTTCTTGATCTCTACCAACTATTAACCCATAAATTGGATATTATTGATTTGTTTAATAGGATGAGTAATCTTGATGGGTATGCAATAATATTTCGATATTAATTTATAGTGGAGGATATACCAATATATTAAAAAAAAAAAAAAAACCGTCGCGATTTTGTACTTCTAAACTTGACACCATTTGAGAACTATAAGGAGGATTATAACTGTTTGAAATTTGCTTGATTCTTAAGCTCATGAAATCAAAATTCAAGGCCAATCCTCGTAAATTTGACTCATTTGAGTCACACTATGTCTTCTTACATGCTAGTTTCCAATTGCCCGATATATTCATCTGCTTTCTTACAACCATGATCTTCATCTTGTGTAATATGTTGTCATATTTTATTCATATTAAAAAAAAATGAAATGTGTGACAAAATTGAAATTTTTGAAAAAAGAAAAATTCCTCGAGTTTTGGACATTTTGTGGAAATATCCAAAAACATCCTAGATGTTCACAGATATTCTTGGATATCGCGGATAGTTTTTGACATTATAGACATTTGACGGATACGTTGGAAAGAAATATCCTTCCTTCCGTTGTCCATGTCGAGACTTCAAATGGATAATGTTATGGACATTTTCATCCTTGACAAAAACAAATTTCGGTTGGCAGCTCGCCAAGCTCTAAGGCACATCATCAGCCCTTGTGCTTGCACCTGGTTAGGGATGAGCTCGACATTTGATAGGCTGGGCCTGGCCTGCCCTCGGGATAAAATTGCATGCAACAGGTTGGCTCGCTAAGTCCAATCCATATTTACAGTTCTAGATATTTGTGCTGAAATCTGACCAAATTAATGACAAATTATATAGGACTTAAGAATCTAAATTAAAAAAATTAGGAATTCTTATTCGTTTTCTAGTAAGTAAAAAATGTACAACTTTGCTTTCCTCACCACTATTTATAGTCCTAAGTGGTGGACATTACTGTATTTATGTTATTGTTCATTTTAAATCCACTAATCTCCTCCTTTACACATGTGTTAAATTAGTTTTCAAATAGAGACACATGGCATCTCTACGAGTATGTATGGTTGGAGTGTGAGATGGGAGGGAGGGAGAGGGGTAGACAAAGAGAGAGGTGGAGGGAGATACTCATACCCTTGTTTTGTTATCTCTTTTGACTCTCCTTCTGTGATGGTCATCAGTCCCTACAAGAAAAAAAGAAAGTTGTACAGTCACACATCGTTTGTAAATTGATATATATGATAGTTCATAAATAAAAAGACCATCTCTTAATAGTATAACATCTTTTGGGGTGAGTCCAACAGTAAAACTGTACGGACATAAGGTCTAAAATATATGATATTATATCAAAATGAGGTATGGGTCAATACACCTCCATCTTACCAAACAACTTGAAGGTTTTTTTTTATAATGTTCTTCATCTTTCACACTCTCCATCCTTCCAACTCTTTCAATCATTTCTACTCTCCATCCCTCTAATCAAACGAAGCCTAGATCTTCTTGAACATCATTTTCTATGTCCTATCCCTTGCTTCGACACTACATTTCACCTGCTTCACTTTTCAACATTTGTCGTCGTTTTGCATGTTCCCCAACCCGTTCCCACATCAGCCCCCGAAAAGGCTCAAATGAGACGACCGAAAACTATAGGCTTGTCCTAAAGAATAACTTACACTCGAACAAGTATAAAGTCTGTTCAAAACAATACATCCATTTTGACTTGACTTTTGATTTTTGGTGAATAAAAAAGACTCCGGTGACTTGACTTTTGATTTAGCACGTGAGGCATTTTTATGTTGAAATTTGGTCCTCTTTTATTTTTAAATTTGGTTCTCTTAATTTTTAAATTTGATCCTCTACTACATTTTGATTAACCTTAAGTACATGAGTTGTGGCCTATAAGCTCAAATGGACGGATATAACTTTAGTACTTTGATTTGGTTACTCTAACTAATATGTTCGTTGATTTTGGACTTGACTTTTGGCCTATTATTTGAGCCAAATTTATTAATGCTAAAAGGCTATGTTTACTCAAATCAATGGAGTTATGGAACCGATATTCTCGTTCTCAAACACTCTTTTTTTTTCATAATATAATATTTTTAGATAATTTTTCAAAAAAGCTTTTACCATCTAAACAGTTTTTAGTTAAAACTATCAAACGTGACTTCTTAAAAAACAGATCTTGTAGGAAAATGCTTAAACTTGTACAGTAATTCTCTTATTTTTTATTTTCTATTTGGAGCTAAAAGGTACAAAACTTTTTAATTACTTTGCTCTAACATGTTTATTCCTTGCTGAAAAAAGTGTAAATATCATTCCTGTCCCATTACTTAATTTTTAAAATTTTAGTTCAAAAAAATGATTTTACTCCACTTCTTTTACTACCCAAAACATAAGTAAAAGAAGTTGAAAACAATTAAAACACAAATTCTATTAACTAGGAGAAGATGGCAATATGTAAGGCATACATACATGTCATGTAATGTATTTTTTTTTTTTTGAAATGTCACTGTATATATGTATTTACGATATTTATACTAGACTTGTTATTACGTGTTTTCTCTCATTGAATTGATATCACTGTCTTCCTATATATATCATTGTATAATGATAGATCTGTCATTATAATTGTATTCATATCTTTATATTTCTGCATAGTATCACTGTACAATACTAAACTTGTGATTATATATTGTTTTTTTCTCATTGTTTTCCTATATATATAAATTATTTAAAATTTCTTTAAATTAGGATACATTTTTCATAAAAGAAGGATTTTAAAATCAAACAATTAATATAAATTCAAACGGTAGATTACAAAATATTATAATAACAAAGGTTATGGTTAACGCAAAAAAGGTCAATTAAAGAGTAAAATTTATCATACATATAAAGTAAATATAAAAATTTACTATTTCTAAAATATTTAAAAATCCATTCTATATTTCCAATCGGCTCCTCAATATTACCACTTAGTTTAATTTCTAAAAAAGAAATATATATATATATATATATTTTTTTTTTGGTGGCTCGGACGAAAAAGGGTTTGCGTATTGACAGGGCTTCGCGATACGTAAATTTATCAATTCGACTTGTATCAATATGTACTCTTGGCTTGACGTACCACACACTAGCTCCACTCACAATCCAAAGAGTCAAACAAACAAATGTTGTAACCCTCATTTAATCCATTTTTCAAATAAAATTTTTTTTTTCTCTCACAAAAATTTAATTTTATTGTTTGAATTATGAATTTGAACATATAATCAAAATGAATCCTATATTTGATATTATTTTTTGAGATCGGTTTTTTAAAATGGATCCTATATTTGATATTATTTTTTGAGATCGGTTTTTTACCTTCTAAATATACATACAAACAATATATTTAAGAATGCTTGAATAATTTTCCAAACGAATTTTGACTTCACAAGAGTGTTTTCGGTCACACCATAAAATATAACTTCTTAAAAAAGAACCCCCTCTTTAATTTGAAGAAGACTTTTCAGTCTTATACTAGAGTTTTAACCATAGCAAACTTCCTTCTCACTTTTTTTTTTTTTTTTCACTGCTTATTAAAATTTAAACATCATTTTTATTTGATATCAAGTACTTTAATATAGTTTAAAAATTATTTAAAAAAAAAATAAAAAATCAACACTCTTATTACCTCTCTCTTCTATTACATATAATAATGTCTACCACCAGTAGTAGTAGCATATGAGGCGGTATCACGTGTATGTGTAGAGTGTATTGCCACCTCTTGCTATTTTATATTTATTTAAAACAAAATCATTGGATTTTACACAACTTATGGGATGGTTGTCATGATATGTTTAGGCAACTTTATATGGTAGGCACCCCTCAAATGCCCCACTGCTGGTTTACAAAATCAAAAAGCGTCAAATTAGAATCATGTGGTTGAGGAAAAAAAAAAAAAAAGGGGAAATTTGATGTGGATTTTTCAGACACATTGAAGCATGGCGAATCATATTCTCTTTCTTATCCTTTTGACTTTCTCTTATGCATATTATTGATAGAATAGAACGCTTATTTAATTTATAGAGTATAGAGATATATAATAACTCCATAAGGGATACAAAAACAAGCTTAATAAAAAAATAAAATCTTACCTTTTCAAAATGCACTCCACCCTATAAGTTTTTTTTTTTAATTGATCTGACTAAAAATCTATTGTTATTATCAGATTTTTGCCCTTTAATCTTACAGATTAGGCACTTAATAACTACCTACAGATTTGACAAGACACGGCAAAAAACGAGAGAGACCTTCAAGAAAACAGCAACCAGATAGAAATGTGATTTCATCATACCCTTCACCATTATAGGTAGAGATTTAAGTGGATATGCAGTAATTGAAAAAAAAAAAAAAAAAAAAAAAAATCCCTCCTATCGTGGAGTGACCCTTCAGAGGAAAATATAACTACAATTTTAGACGAAGATGAGATAACGAAAAAAAAAAAAAAACCTCTAGGGCTGATCACAGCTTAATTTTGATTTGTTGTTTTTTTGCTAGAAAATTTTTGATTTGTTGTTGTTCGCATTCACACTATTCTTTTTTCACCCTTGTAATTTTATGTACTAAATTTATGTTTAAATGGAAAAAAAAAAAATTCTGAATAGCTATTTATCAGTAGATATCGATAATGTATAGTTATGAATTGCAAATCTTATCAAGTTTTATCAAATGAGATTTCTTTTTTTTATTCGGTTCTCATACAATTTTACTTTGAACATAAAATTTGAGGAAATTTGAACTCTTTATCTTATAAAATCAGGTGTAAAATCATTGATACATGCCATACATTTAGCCACGTTCTCTTATACTGTTTTCGCTATTTGACAGTTCATAAAATGATTCAAAGAGGATAGGTGTGAATGTTAATTCTAAAAATACAACATGGAAAGTGGCATTGAAAAATGATAAAACGGTGATTGTTATCTTAATCCATGTTTAAAATCGGCTACCACATATCTTTCTTCGTTTGTTTTGTCTTCATCATGTTTGTGCGTGTGTGTACACACACACACACACACACACACACATATATATATATATATATATTTGTACACACACACAACATGTACATATATGTTATGCATATGCGTGTCTGTGTGTGTGTGTGAAACATCTAGGTGAGCAAGTACGTGCCAAAGTAGGAAAATAGCCAAATGGTGTCCAACTATTTCATATAAGAAGGGGGGGAAAAAAAACGAAAAAATTGAAACGTCCGGTTTTTGTTTTCTTCTAATTATTATTAAACGCTTTGTAACAAAACTGAGAAAAGAAATGGGTGAGTAATAAGCATAAGATCCGATGATCATAATTACGATTTTGATACAAGAATGGTTAGAAATTGGAACATGGGGAATCTGGCAACTTTCCAAGCTTAGTTGTTTATTATGGCTAAAGGTGTGCATATCAAACCCACGTGAAGTCCTATTAATTTCAGTTAATTACGACTGAAATTCGGTATTTCCAATAATTGTTATTGTTACTACTTAAAGTTTATGGTTACAGAAATTTTTTGTTTCTATCTAGCTATAAATTTGAGTTTACTACACGGTAAGTTATAATCGAGCTTCATAATAAATGAATATATTGTTAAAAAACAATAATTAGAAGTTAAAAATAAATAAATAAAGAATTGTTAAAAAACATAAATTGTTACAAAGAAGCAACGAAATCTCATTAATTACAAGTTAAACAAGGGGTGCTGAATATGTGAAATAATAAACCGAAAAACAAAAATAAACACGAGTGATAAATGAATATGTTAGTTAGGAGAAAAAAATTAAACGGATAATACGTTTTGCATTTCTTGCATACAATTTTTTTAAAAAAAAATTTTTTGGCTTGTCTTTTTGATAAAGATAACTTAATTATCACAGTGACGATATTGTGACCTGAAAATGATGAGAAAGCAAGGAAAAACACACGCGCACCACACATATACATAAGTAACTATAAAGATCGTAATTTTTGATAATGAAAATTTTATTGATCTTACAATTATTTTAGTTCTGAACGATATTAATTAACATTGATCCTACACGGCTTTTCATCAACAATGTCAAAAAAAAAAAAAAGGGGAAAAATAAAATTAAAAGAGGAATGGTGTTAAATATAGTAAAGTGACAAAATGAGTACTGCAAGTGTTTTTTTTTTTTTTTAATAATAGAAATTTATGCAATCTTATAATAAAAATGGACATATTTTAATTGGGGTCCTGAATCACTTTGTGTAATTATTTCGTTGTATATGCGCACGGCTACCTCCTTGACCCGCAGTCTGATCCGCACATAATGAGAGGGTTGGGCCTAGGTTTATGGTTAGTGTGTTTTAAAATATTTTAGCTATATTTCATAGGGTGATTTTGTAGGATTGCTATAATATATATTTGGATTATTACCCAGTTATAATTACGTTAAATGTTCTTTTTTTTTTTCTTTACCTTCAATTTTATAAGCATGAATGGTCAAAAATCTAAACAAGCATCAACAGAGGACAAAAAATAAAATAAAATAAACATATCTATTCGAGAGGTTATTTCCATAAATTTCTCTATTTTTTCTTAAAACATACAAGGTGACCTGGATTCGGCAGGCTATAAGATAGGACTACATTTCAACATCAGCTAAAAATTTAACCTATGTTATATTTGATAATAAATTTAACATTAAATATAATACATATGAGATTTTGCATAATAAGTAATAATATATGAGAGTAAACAAATTCTAAATATAAGTGAGTTAGTGTTGTAACATTATAGTTGAGTTTGCAAATGCATAGGATCGCTCAATGGACTTTTACCTAGGTTCTACCATTTTACAATTATTGGGAGGATAATTTAAAAAAAAAAAAAAAAAACTACTCTATGATACACGATGAATAATCTAGAGAAGTTAAATTGTCGCGGTCCAGGCAGCAGTAAGTTTAAACAATCCTTTTAGAGAAGAAAGAAAGAAAAAAACAAAAACAAAAACAAAAAAAAAGATTAACCAATCCTTGTCTTAGTGAAATGATAAGAAACTAATTAACTAAATGATAGTTGTTATTTCTCAATAAAATAAGAGGATTTTCCGTCAATAAGCTAGCTCTTCCCTACTATACATAGGCAGTCAGAGATTAAGTGGCAAAACAGGAGTTAAGTTTCCTCGTCCTTTCATTTTTTTTTTTTTTTTTTGGGGCGTGTGCTTGCGGGACCATTTGATTATGTAATTCATATAAAATGCTACTAATGCATTGGGATAAATTTCTTGATTTTGAACGTTTACTTAAAAGTTGACCTGACACAACTAATATTGGCGTAAGTATCATTAACGATGTAAGTAAGCATATAAGCACCTCAATTTACTTCAAATATATATATATATATATATAAAAGCACCTGAATAATACAAATTTATTAATCATTATATCAACATAACATAAAAAATTAACACTAAATTAATATGACGTAAAATTAAACTAAAGTTAACTAAAACTTGTATCATGTTGGTAAAGACGAAAAATGTGGTTATTTAAAAAATTCTCTTTAATAATTATTACATATATGATTTAACAATAATTTTATATTTAACTCCATTATAAGATGTTGAGTGCGAATCCTTCATCCTCAAGTTAAAAAAAAAATAAAAGTATATTGTACAAGAACTTAAGCTAATTGCTGCATAACCATTTTATTATATAGATTTTCAAATTTCAAAATATAAAGAAGGGACTCTGCCACCGAGACTTGGCTCATAAATAATACAAGCTTTTCCCATATGATTGCGGTAACTTGGAAGCATGACTAGCTGGTCCCTTTAAATACTAAAAAAAAAAAACATGCTTTAAGATCAGGGGCAACTTTCTTGACTTTTCTTTTGTCCGGAGCATGGACCACCAATGTTTCCGATTAATTGACGCTGTGAATCGCACATTATAATTGCTGTGAGTAGACCCCGCCAGGCCATTGATTGTTTAAACCCTAATCGTATCTACCGTTGAGGACTCAAGACGAGTAATAAGATTGATCGTTTTTTTTTTAACAAGGTATTGGATTCAAATCAGCCCTATCATGGACGATTAGGATTTATGAATTTATTAATTTGTTACATGAAAATGCATCTCATCCTCATAATTAATGGGATACATCACCCTTTAGTATTCTTCTAACCCTTTTATTACGCGGAAAAGGCCACAATATTCCCTAGATTAGCCTTTTGGTTCCACCTAAGGATCATGCAAACTCTATGTCACACTAAATTAAAAAACACAGGATCTAGAACAGCTAAAAAATCTGAGTCCACATAAGAATAATATAAGCGGATCAGCTTCGAGTGAATGGAGATAAAACGAGACTACACCGAGAAATGATCCGTTGGCTTAAGTTCTTTAATGTGACTGTCGCTTTAACACACTGCAGATCTACGTAGATCCATGTACCAGACCCCTTTGGCATTAGTTCCCCCACTCTTTATCTATACTACATATAGAAGTGTAATAGTTTTCAAACTTTTTGTACTTCAACATTTGATCTAATGGTCTAAATTTTGCACTTTTTTCACTAATTTGAATCTAATGGATTAGGTTTAACCACATGTCTCCTTTGTACTCTTACACCTCATTATCAATTTGTGCAAACTTGATTGGTTTCAAGGTTTTTTTTTTTTTTTTTCAAAAATTATTTTTCTCTTGATTTTGACCTGTAGACTTCTAACCTAATTGGGGTAAGAAAATAGGATAGACAAAGTTATTGGTATATTAACTTAAATTGATTTGGCTGCATATAAAAGTTTTCAGATACATATTTTTCATACAGTTTTCTAAAATATTATTTTTTAAAATATGATCCTAATAATTTACCTTTTAATAAATTGCTCTATTGAGATTATTTTTACTAAATGTGTCGGATTTTGTTCTGTTTTGTTTTTTTAAATCTAATATTATTGTTAATTTGTTTCGATCAAACATAATGGCTTTTTTTTTTTTGCTTTTAGAGTTTTTTTATTAGTTCAACGTTTGAAGTTCAAAACATACTTATTTGTCTTTTTTCTTCTTCTTCTTCTTCTTCTTCTTCTTCTTCTTAGATATATTCATGTCTATATTTGAATACTTTTTTCCTCTAAGTTATTACTCTATTAGGTACCTTTTTTCACCAATTGCACAGTAAAACAGTTTTCTCAAATGTATAAAACTATTTAATGAAATCTTGAATTGACTATTTAAGCATTATATCCAAAATTCACATTTCGGTTTTTTATAACGAATATGAGATTATTAAGTCAGTCTTAAATTATTTTACCAATTCTAAATGAAGTTGATTTGATATTTTGTGTATCCAATTTCTTAAAATTATATATTTGAGAGGCTCTCCTTATTAACAGCTCATGAGTTAATAAAATTTAGTATATCTTTTCCTGCTTTTGAATAAATAGGGTAGATTTGTATTATTGTACATATGAAATTTTCTTTCATTCTCAAATGAGGTCCTTAATTTACTAGGGCAAACAAAAATTCAAGTTAAAAAATAAAACATTTTCCTCACCTTGACAAAAGAAAAAAATATTATTAAAAAGAAGGACTATATTAAAGTCTTTTCCAACAAGAATTACCAGCATTTTGACATATATATACCTATATCTTTAAGGTTTCTATAAAATGAAAAATAGGATTTTCTTTTTGTAACCCATGTCAATTATTCTACATTATATGTATTTCCATTAAGCTTATATTTGCACGAACTGTATCAACTCTTTTTGTTTTGTTTTGTTTTTGTTTTTGTTTTTGTTTTTGTTTTTGTTTTTTTACTTTTTCAGAGTTTTGAAAATTTTCTTTGCATATCTCCTTTTATTATAATTTTATCCCTTCAATATAAAAGTTTATATTCCTTTTCAAAATTAAAAAAAAAAATCCCAAAGCACTTACTTAAATTAAAAGCATACAAGTTAGTTGAAAAAAAAAAAAAGAAGGCAACTGAATCAGTCAAAAGTTTGAAAGAACATCTAATAGCCAACAAATCTAACCATATCACCCTTTTGTCCATTGAAATCAAATTGCTCAAAAAAGGCCATGTGACACAGCAAATCTACAACACTTTCTCTTTTTTTTTTTTTTTTTTTGGTTTGTGAAGAATAGCATGCGGCTAGCTATATGTGTCTGGCTGTCTGCGGCAGCATACTAGTAATGATTTCATATACTGGTTGGAGCGTGATTTGTGGAGGGACCCAATTACACAATTCAAAAACATTCTGTGCTTTTGGCTAAAAACTATTCTAAGACCCATGATCTACAACTGTTCTTGATCATTTCTTGTGTTTTTTTTTTTTTTTGTAATTATTATTATCATTCGGTTTGTGCTTTCACTAATGCAAAAAAGTCAATGTGCTAACTTAAGTTGTCCCACATGTTGGGGATCTTATTTAATATGTTCGTTAATAATCAGGTGATAATCTTTTCGGTTATTGGCCGATTCAATCATTTTGCAATTTGAATATTGCATTCCGAGGTTAATTTGGTTTCGCATTGCAAATATCGTTGTGCTAATCCTTCCATTTTCTATGGCTATAAGCTAGCATTTTCTACTATAAACGTTGTGGAAAATCGTTTATGTTTTAGAATGAGAAATCAATGAATAAACGACAATTTTGTTGCATATACATAGTATCACAACTATTTCAGAATATGAAAAACCAATCAAGAACAATTGTTTTATGTACTTGCTTATCCAATAAAATATTATTACTATGAAACTTAAAAGTTTTACTTTGTTTTCTTTAATTTATGTATGTTTATTTTGTAATATCACTAGAATTAAAACTTGGGTCATCCGCCACTAGTGGCTAGAAGTATTGCTAGGGCAAAATTTCGAGCAAGTGATCTAAGTATTTCCGAATTATGTGGCTATAGAAGTTGTTAAAAGGGGAAAAGAAAAAAATTTAATGCTATTTTGTTTTTAATACATTACTCGCTGTTCTTAATATTTGAGTCTGAGATCATTTTAGGGATCATAAGCTAGATGTTTATCTTAAATGTGAAAGTTAGTATCCCTATTTCCTGGGATTAGAAAGCTTACCAGAGTGGCTTGTGTTTAGCTCTTTAACTAGTGTGTAAGCTTCTTATTTTTCATTTGTAGAGAGAGTTATTGTCTCCAATTCCCGGTTTATAAATGTCGTGTTTGTTGAAAGAAATCATACCATATAGCATATTTGATAACTACTATTTAAATAAATAGTAAATTTTCTAAAACATAAGAAATTATAGTTTTTTTTATTTTTCAATTAAAACAGATTTATTTGTTTACAATTTTACCCTTTTCTCTCCCCTCACACTATCTTTCTTCTCTTCAGTCTCTCTCTCTCTCTCTCTCTCTCTCTCTCTCTCTCTCGTTAATTTACCACCACTGGTGCTCATCGGCGATTGACAGTGATGACGAAGAACGACGACGAAGGATCGCAATGGCTACGAGGCTACTTCAGATGACTTCTCGGATCTCTCCGACACGGCGATGAGGTTAGCAAGTGATCGATCTTTGGGCTCTGGGAGGGTGGCGATCTCTGGGCTCTACGAGCTTCAATAGGTCCGCGGCTTCTGAGGTTCGCAACCGATAAGAACCCAAGGACCTGAGCTTTGATCTCTGTAATGACCGATGAGGACCTGAGGTTCGAAGATCAATCACAAACTCCCCAACGACATCGCAAGCACGATCACGATGTCTAGACTAGTTGCATGTCTTTCTTCGACTATAGGCCAACTATGGCGGATCTTTTTTGCAACCTGGTTTTGCCGTTCGCCACTGTCGCTCGCTCTTCTTTTTTGGCGACAGGAGTGGTGGCTGTTGGTGTTTCAATTTCCTAGGGTTTTCAATTTGGGAAAATTTCCACTTAGGGTTTTTTTTTTTTTAACCAGTGGTAGAAATTATAATTAAATTAATAAAATTCTCTTTTTCACCTTTATGTACAAGAAAATAATACACAAAAATTAATAAATCCAATTATTTACCCTTTTTTTTAATTTTATGATTATTTGGTAAATCCAATTTGGAAAAAAAAAATTTGTAAATCTAATTTTTTATTAGTAAATCTTTAAAAAATTGTAAATCCATGTATTTACTAGGAAATCCTTTATATACTCAGATTTTGAAAAAAAAAATTATAAATCCAATTATTTACCAGTAAATCCTTTTATATACTGCAATTCTAATTATTTACAAGTAAATCCTTTATATACCTTGATTGTGAAAAAAAAAAAAAAAAATTTGAGAATCCAATTATTTACTAGTAAATCTTTAAAAAACCGTTAATCCAAATATTTACTAGGAAATCCTTTATATACTTAGATTTTGAAAAATAAAAAATAAAATAAATTGTATATCTAATTATTTACTAGTAAATCCTTTTACTCTGATTTTGAAAAAAAAAAATGTAAATATTGAATTTATGATATAATAATTTTTTAAAATATTGTAAATATTTGAATTTATAGAGTAAATATCGGATTGACATAGTAAATATTAGGACTTAGAGAAATACTAAAAGTTTACAAAACACTCTAAAAAATAATTTGTAAATTCGGATTTCCGGGAAGATAACAAAAAATATAAACTAAATCAACTAATGGATTTATCAAGTAAATATCAGCATTTTATAGTAAATACTATAATGTAAATACATGTATTTACAAGTAAATACTATAATGTAAATATGTGGATTTACTATAAATTACCTATATTTACAAACATTATAGTTCAATCCCAAAAATAAGATAATGGTAAATACATGTATTTACCATAAATTACCTATATTTATAAACATTATTGTTCAATTTCAAAATTAAGAGAATGATAAATACATGTATTTATCAAGCTTTATATGTTTTTACCAAATGTATTTACAAAAATTTCAATTCAACCCCAAAAATAAGAAAACCTAACCTCTAATTACAAAATCCTGGCCCCAAATTGAAAAATCCCCAATCAATTTCAACTTCGTCGGAGATAGCACCGACGCCGTCGTCGTCGGACCTAACATCGTCATCGCTTAGGAGATCGCGACACCAACGGCCGTCGAAGTTGCGATCTTCTCTCACTGCGATGGTCGTCGCCACCAGAAGCCGGTGCAAGAGACAACGTGGACAGAGATTGACACGAAGATGAAAACAGAGATATCGCGTGATCTCCAGAGCTTTGCCATCGTCATCGCCCAGAGCTTCTCCGAGAAGGTAAGTTCGAGATCCAGCCTTGCAACAAATGACGACGACATCTCCGATAGGAGAGAGAGAAGGTGAGCGATCGACAGTGTGATTCTCGGGTCCGTGACTTTCCGGCGTGGGGAATGAGACGATCCGATTCTCCGGGTCCTTCGCGATGGCAGCAGCGACCAGAATGGCGAGCTTGCTCTCGATGGCGATGACGATCGGAACGGTGAGCATGCTCACAACGTCGACAGTGGCCGAAACTGGAATACTTGATCTGAGAGACAGAGTCAGGGGTATATTTGGTTTTTTGTTTTATTATTTGTTTTAATTATGCTATTTTGTAACAATATTTTAAATTCTACTATTACTTTAAAACATTATCTTGGTTTATGCTATTTTGACTAATCACTGTTGGAAAATACTATTTAAAATTTTTTTTTCATCCTCCATAATTCTCACCAAGAGAATAAATTAACAAAATAATTAAGCTCTTATAGTATTTTAGAGTTACGTTGGTAAATGATTTTTTAAAAAGTTTTTTTAATAAATGATTGAAGTTTAATTAACGAAATTGTCATTTTTCTAATTGTTTAATTAATAATTGACTAATTAATTATAATTTATCAATGATTGATGAATATTTATATATATTTTTTATGAATTGACTATGATCAGTAACTGATTAATAATTTTTTTTAAATTAAAAAAATCATCCACTTATTTAAATAAATGTTTAAAAACTAATTATTTACGTAATTTTCTTAATATTTATTAGGAGTGAGATGTCAATTTGCCAAGAATTGTATGCACATGATAAGTTCAGAAAATAGTTTTTTATTATTATTATTATTTTCCTAAAAAAAAATGAGGGATATAGTTGTCAATAGTGACGAAGGTAGTTGCATTTTAGGAAAGAGATACCCTTTAGTTTAACTTTTAGAGTACATTTGAAAGAAAACTTCAGATTCAAACGTTCTTAATTATGGAAGTATTTTTTTTTTTTTTTTTACATAGAATTGGAATGACTCTAATTTCTCCTAATGATTTTATCAATCACCAATTATATCTTTCTTAAGAATGGCCAATTATATCTTTCTAGGGAGTGACTTGACTTGACTGAGGTGAATTGGTCAAGCAGACTAGCTGGAAAGATTTTGTCCTTATTGTAATAATTTATAATTTCTTTACTTGATTTGTTTCATATTTGACATTCCAATGGTAAAATGGAATCCTTTTGTGGCTCTCAAGGATATTTTTCCGGAATGTTGGGACCTACTTTGTGCTCCTGCAATTCCTCTAGTACGACAGAATTATTTGATCTTCCTAAAAAAACTATTAAAAAATTAAAAAAAAAAAAAAGTGTGCAAACACAAAAATCTTAGACAATGATGTGGCCTGTTTGGCCAAGGGAAGATTACTTGTTCATGACATTCGAATTGAGCAGATTGAAAATGTATGAGATAAAATTGTTGCCCTTTATAAATGGATTTCAATTTTCAACATAGTCACGCTTTTAGATCAATGCTACTAATTCTCAACGAGGATGTTATGTAGTCTGAAGAGCCAATGACCTAGTTTGGCATGTGAGTACGAGATAATCCCGGATTCGTACTCACATGAATCCTTCAAGATGTAAATTGCTCATATATTTCACCTATTATTATGGAACTGACTGGAACCTAAAATCTTGTCATAAATTTTTTATCTGGAGTTGTTGAAGAAAGAATGAGGATGATAATTCAAGTCTACCCTTCTAAAGTAATATTGGAAAGACCTGTTTGAGCATAAGATTTTGTGTAAAATTTGTGAGTACTAGATAACCATCCCAGGCATTCTCTTATATGGATCTTACATGAAATAGATTGCTCATATATATTATCTATGATGATGGAACCTACTCGAACAGATTATTATGTTGAGAAAAGAACCAACAGTCTCACCTTCCTAATAAATAAGCCGCGGTTAATTTTTCCGCTGTAAAGAACGAGGATGATAGATTACAAATTCCAATTCTGCCCTTCTAGAGTTATAGTAGAAACACTTGTTTGAGCACAAGATTTTGTGCAAAATTTGGGCATGGTGACTCTTTTTACTCCTTTAGTAGAAATAAGAAACATAGGATTGGTGTGACTATCATAAAGGTAAACCATGGTGGAATGTCCCTAATCTAATTAACCACTCAAACTCAAGAAAAATCGAAACAAAATTCAAAATCCAGAAAATACAATCGTACTCTCAGTTATTGCTCTGTTAAAAATTTTAGTGTGACGAAAGGAGACAGCAAAATGTGGACAACAGATGACAACCCGAGCCACAAGATACAAATTTATTTTTATTTACCATTTATTTTTCACATTTAAGAACTACTGATATAAAGCAGTGAAACTGACTCTTACAAGATGGATTTTTTCTGTACTAATGATACAATGACAACTACATCGTCGAGTTTGCCACCGGCATAACCCACATATCCCGCTGCCTGAGCTGCGTCTGCAAATGGACTCCCTAATGATGACGATGGTCCCACCTGTTGCGCTCTTTTAGCCAAGAGCTTTGCTGTGTCCTGAAATAGATACATTGTCACGCAGACAAAAAGAGCAAGCACCTAAAGAAATGGTCTGGTTATCAACACAAAACACAATCAAGCTTCCCAACTAGAGATGACTAAGATTCAGTTCAAACTTGATTTATTTGTCAAAGTTGTGCCCTGTTTTAAGGACCAAACATCTAAAAGGCCAGTGCTCCAAACAAATGTAGTTATTGTAGTCATAGAAGTGCGCGTGAATCACGAAGGAAACAAACAGTGACAGAACCACCATTTTGGTAACCACAAGATCTGAACTGCCATGCCGTACGTTAACAAAATTAGAAATTGGAAGACATGCTTGGAAACAAACCATATAATTCACATAAGATGTCTATTGTCTAAATCGTTTTGATAAAGCATAGTTTTTGGAAGTAAATAATAGATTCTATATGTCTCATACATGTGTGCATGTATGTCTGTGTATGGACATAGGTATGGGTATGGGCATGGCCATGTTTGTATGTATCCTTATATGTAAATGTACTATACTTGTATATATACACGTAGGGGCATTTATATTTGTCTAATTCTAGCTATCTATCTAGGTATTTGTCTAAGCTTGTGTTATATTAAGAATAGCAAAATAACTCGTCATATATGGGGGCATTAAGGTTGACAAATCTTATGTGTGCTGATATCATGTAGAGAATAAGGCAGCGACTAAAAAACGAGGAATATGTAGGGATATAAGGGAGTTACTTTGCCTCTATGGTTTCCATAGCGCTCTTCTAAGGTTGCAGACAACTGCTTATTAATTTTCATTCCATTTATCATTTTTGAAGAGGTTCTAAAAAGTAATAAGGATAGACGAGGCACCTGTGGTTTGAAACCAGCTTCCAATGTTTTTGATACAATTGAAGCAATTTCATGTTCGTATAAATTGTCAAAAAGGCCGTCTGTTGCAATGACAATTACATCGCCCTCATCCAAGTCAATTTTATATCCCTGAAACATATATGTGCGTTAATATAATCTGCCTCAAACATTGGCATCATGCTTATTATTCACAATGAAAAAGTAAAAGACAAAAACGAGAGGCGAGAACAAAACAACAGCATCCCTCGAAACATATTTTAGAGGGAAAAATGGAGGTCGTTTGTGCTTCCAAAAAGATTGAGAGTTCGCCATATAAAATTCAGTTGGAGATGTAATTTCATATTAACATACCTCTATGAGTTTGGAGGGATCATCACCTCTTTCAATATGTACAGGAAAATTGAACTCATGTACCATTGGCGATGACTTCTCAAAGACAGCACCATTTCGAACTATGATGAATCCTGAGTCGCCAATGTTGGCCACATGGAAAGTCTGTAAAAGTTCCAATGTTTAGCATGTAATTGCAAGAGTTCTAATTTATATTTAACATATCTTAAACGTATTTATTTATTTATACATGTATGTTTGTTTATATAACTAATAATATACATGCACACGCACAAAAAACTTGCCATCATTGCCTCCCTCAGCAACTAGCGCCTTTCCTTACGTATATGCCTTAACTTCAACCAAGGAATAAATCTTCAAAAGCATGCATATTCATCATCATGAAGGAATCTACCAATCTCCGTCCACGCTGCACATAGCTGAATCCCGGATCATCCCTTTTTCTTGTTTTAGTAGTAATTTTTAATCTTTCCTTTATATTAGTTCTGCTAAAAAGAGGAGACCCAGAGAGCGCTAATTTGAGTAAGCACACAAGGAGATGGTAAAAAGAAAAGCAAACTTAGAATAGCATAACATAGCCTAGATAACTAATATCTGAGTCTATTTGGGGCTTTTGCCCAAGAACTTTACTCGAATTGGAAAATTTCCCCCCTAAGCTTTTAGTCTTGGCAAATTACCCTCCGGGTCTAGCAAGTGTTGCAAAGTGCCCCAAATGGATGGCAAGTGTTAAAATATGGACAGAAACATCATCGTGCACATCATGTGAGCTGAAAGGCAGAGACTGGAATTTCGGATGACAACAGAGCACTCACAGCACACACACAAGGACGTTTCCATCCAATTTTAGGCTGTTACTCAGAACATAATATGTTGCAAAGTTGCAATAGCCCACCAAAAGCATAGAATAGATCATGGGTTGAGTTGACAAAGTTCTCAGCTCAAGAAAATCATGAAAAATTACCATTCAACAAAGTCTTAATTTATAATAACTGGGCTGAGTACCTGTATCCTCCAGAATATGCAATATAAATACTGACCTATCAATGTCATATAATTTCCCCCTTATTATTTTTTTCCATTATACTTTTAGCACTTCTATCTCAAAAGGTGCATCTAGAAAAGCCACAACCTTGTTCTGTACTGCAGTTACAGTGTTTGCTTGATGATATTTCAGGTTCTGAACTACTGACTTATATGAAGTATTTATAGTCTCTATAGTCCCTTGATCCACAACACATCACCACTAAACCACATTATCATCGTGCACTTCAACACATGGCTTTTCAAATGCATCCTTTGGCTTCACCATTTCCAAGATATCAAATTGGACTAATATATCCTAGACCTGAAATAGGAAGAGATCTCTATGACCAATAGTATGAAACAAATGAGGCAGGGGGGAGGGGTGGGGGGGTTGGGGTTGTGGTTTAGGTCCGGTAAGTCCAAGGTTCAATCCTTGGCAAGTGTTTAAAAAAAAAAATAGTATGAAACAAATACAGCTTATGCATTGCACACAGAAAATGTCATCGTTAAAAACCCAACCACAGCAAATAATACTGTCTTATGACACAGGCACGGGAAGATGACAGAGATAACATTCCAAAACATACTTAAACTGATATTCATTCTACAAGGGAACTTATGTATAGGATGTTAATACTTTTTTCTTTATGCTAAAAAGAAGTTAATACCTGACCATCAAAGTGAGCAACCAAAATTGTAGATGATCCAGGTGATTGTGCTTCTGCAACACTTCTAATGAGAACTTCTTCTGGTTCTTTCACTTGAATGCCTTTGAAATCTGCTACAATTCTTTCACAATTATCCATGAGTTCTCGAGCATAGAGCGCGGCACTGCTTCCTGAAGAACGAGGAAGAAGTAGTTAAGTATGACCTGATTACAGAAACAAAAACCTACATCTATAGAGGGTAAATGGAATTAAAGATATGTTCAACCGCAGTTTTCTTTCAATGATACTTCTTAGTATGCATAAAATGTTAAAACAGACGGATGGAACAGTTTCATGGCCTGCTTTAAAATGTTGAGAGAGAAATGAGACAATTACTACAAGAGTATTTAAATTACTTATGTAAGTCGATATGTTGTACGAAGCGACAAAAATCTTGAAGATATGAACATAGAAATTCAATCCAACAATGCTCCCATGTCCAGTCAATATGAAATTTTTTTCTCCCTCATTCGAATATCAATCGGCTGCATATTACAAATTGACTTGACGCATAACACATATGCTTTATTACACTCAAATTAGGTTAAATAGGCTGAGCTTTTTATTTCGCACAGGCCACATTAAGGGAAAGATTTTATAATTGGCCAGCCTCCAATATACATTAATCTTGCTCCTGGGAAAGGCCCAAACTATAATTATGGCAGTGAACATAGAGTCAATAATGTTTCTATACAAATAGTAAAATCGAACCGGAAACAAGGAATAGGTAAATAAGCATCTCCAATAAATTGCTAAATTGATGTGTCAATGGTAAATTTAGGCATTTGGGTGAAAATATTGCTCTACAACGAAGTGCTATATTAGATGTCATCTGCTAAATTTGGTGGCAGATTTCCCACCAAGTATGGCCAATTTTGAAATTTGGCATTTGATTTCTGTCGTTTAGTGTCTTAATTTTTTCATCTAATTATAATAGTTTGATCATTTTCAAATTATTTAAATACTAAAACTTTTGGGAATTTCAATGCTTAATGATGATAACAAAAGGTAGATATAGAATTAGAAACAGCATTATATATTTGAGCACAAATATTCAAATATAATATTTTTCACTCTTTTTTAACAAATATACCATTGGCATGAACATATACATTGGAGATGGTCGAGCATCACAAACAATTAATTGTTGCTAGGAGCAAAATGATAGGGAAGAAATAGCCAAAGCATGGCATGAGCTTCCAATGAAAATTTTAATACTGAACCACAAAATCAGAGTACTATTTCCTAGAAAATTATATAAGAGTTACACACATGCACCATAGCAAGTCATTAGATTGAGTTGTAAATATTTCAAAAGCTAATGCTTATGATCCAGCCTCTACTACAATGGTATATACCGAAGAAAGCAATCAAAGATTATTTTTAGTTTCTTAAAAGGTTAGGACAGATACCTTCTAGTGACCACTGACCAACTCCGTCAGCCACACCTAGCCAACTTTGGGAAGCAAAAAAATAAGAATCTTCTACACCTGTCAAAGCCTGGCAATTATTAATTTTTGAATTATTACTATTAGACTAAAATTCAAGAAAAGCATCAGACTCAAGGTGTTTGTGAGTCGTGCAAGTTTGTAGATGCACACACTATCAGAATTTTAAAATTGAAAGACCAGCAAACCAACTGTCTCATGTTTGCTCTTGTTCATAGCAAAATGGAAGTTTTTACATTCAAAACATAAGAATTTTTGTTGCAATTTAAACATGAAACAAACTTAAACCGGCCATAACTTGATATGGATGAATTTAGAAAGTATAAATTCTCCAAGTCACAGACTCGTTTGTCAACATGATATTTCTGTCCTAAATTATCCACAATCGCCAAACAATGTAGAAAGTAGTACCATATCACAAGAAAAGGAAAGAAAGTAAGTATACCTTTTGAGGGATGTGGCAACGAAGCAGCACCAAAAGATAATACAAATCCTGCCGTGGAAGTTTCCTCCCTACGTACACAAGGAACAGAAATGAGGAACAACCAATGGACAATCCTTCTCCGAATAAGTACTTTTTTCTTTCTTTGAAAACCTACATTTCAGTGTGGGGATGACTATAATAAGTTAACAAAAACTGACTTGTGAAGATAAATAAGTGAAATCAAGCGTAATTTTAATGTGACGACAGGCAAGAGAAAATTACAAATGCGAATAAATCCTATTGCAAATATCAAATAGTTTACTCAATACACACACAACACACGAACACACTATGATGTACATACATGGAAATCTATTAACAAATAGAATCTACCTACATTCAAAAATGGGACTCAATGTGATTGTATCAGTGATTGCCAGACATCGAGCATCTCATTACAGAAACCCAAAATGGGTATTCAGCACAACTACATGAATCTGTACAAAGGATACCGACATTTCTACTGTAGAGACTTCTATTGGCCTCTGCACATCCCATATAAATGGAAGTATTCATGCAAGAAAGTTGCACCAAAAATTAGATGTAAGTAGGGGCAAAGATACGACGTAGCATACCTACTGGGAGTTTCTTTAATTGAATGGAATTCTACAACTTCAGAGATTGACACTCCTGCAGCATTACTTCTGTTTGTTTTACTCGCTCTCTCTTCTTCAGAACTTTCGGAAGAGACATTATAACCTAACTACATGCACACAAAGATAAAAGCAATTCAGCTCCATGAAAGGAATGTGGAGAAAGAAGAGTTTGACAAAATAAATTATTACAAAAAAAAAAAAAAAAAAAAAAAGGAGAAAGAAACAAAGAAAAAGAAAAACACACAGCTAATCAGACTGCAGGTTTCAAAGCAATGGGAAACCTCTCCTGAATGATGAGCAGGCTAAATGGTTAAGCTGTTCACAAAATTATCACCATGTAGAGCAGCACGTCTACAACAAGAAGTTAAATAATTATATTTACATGAGCAGACAACAAGGAGGGCATGTTGCATACTCATACATAAGCAGACAACACAAAATAGAAAAAGACTTGTCACTGGACTTGCTTTAGGCACCTCCTCAGTAAGAGAAACTAACTTCTTGGTAAATAAGACCAATAAACAATAAGAGCACTAAGTCTAGTTGGAAATCCCCAGTCTTTGAAAACAACCTCAACCTCTACAGGATCTACTCAAGGGTATAACAGAAGAATCAAAAGAATAAATCACCTCAGGACCACAACGTTTTCCTCTACTACCTTATAGTCTACCCCTGCCATGAGGAAACCTTTTAAGTGACCACTAAATATGTAGAATCTTCAACTCTGGATCAACTATGCTCAATTTATAGAGTTTTAAAGTTTTTTCAGATTAATCTTGCATTAATTTTAATAAATTCTTGAAGTTCTTGGATGATAGAAAATTTAAAACTTAATTCATGAACGTTTGAGTTTTCGACATGTTTTAACAGGGAACTGAAACTTTTCAACGAAATGGTGCTACAGTCCATTCATTATGATCATTTTCATTCAATTGCGGCCACGGATTCTCAAAGTCAAACCATCACCATCATAGACATTCTACTTAGAAATTGAGACTAACCACAATAGCAGTTCCAGTCTTGTCTGACTCAACATCCGCATCCGATGTAATTGTATGTATTTCCTGATCCAGTGATGTTTCAGCTTGTATCATGGTGGACGCATTCGTTACCCCAACAAGATCACCATTATCCTCGCTAGACGTTGTTAGACAAGCAACTTCAGCATGGGAACTCTCTTCACTACTTGCTCGAGGAGCAAAATTATCAGCTACATCTAAAACTCCGTTCTCACCAATGCTTGCACTATTCTCCTCAATGTCGTTACGAATTTCTTCATTTGGAACAACATCAACTTCTGAACCAGTTTTTCTAGTTTCAACCACATCAATAGCATGGTCTAGAGAAACTTCACCTATGCTAACTTCGGAACCAGACAAATCGCTTATTTTAGTATCAAGGGCAGCCTCTTCAACTGATTCACTCAACTCAGATGTACTATCAATTACAGACTCTTCTCCACGTTCTCTATCTAGAACACTAGTGGCTTCTTTGGTTAGTTTGGCTGAGTTTCTTCTTCCTCGCCTTTTGGTACGAGATTTAACTTGATCTTCTGCAGTATCTGGCTCCGCTCTATCCCCGTCACGAACACTACTGACTTCTCTGTTTACTTGGGCTGACTGTCTTCTCCCTCGCCTTTTCGAATGAGATTTTACTTGTTCTAAACTACTGTCCGGTCCAATACTCTCATCTGATTGTTTACGATGTTCCATTATTGAACCTTCAGTAGCAGCATTGTCGGCCTTCACAACGTCAGCGCTTGCAACCGTTGTTTCACCGTCTTTGGCATGTCCAAACCGGAAGACTATGCTACCATCCGAACTCTCTGCTCAAACCACCAAAACCCAGAAACAACGATCAGATTAGTCAGACACTAAACGCAGTAATAATGAACAAGTACTCAGTTTTGTAAAATCTCCAAAGGAGAAAAAAAAAATTATCAAATTGCTGCAATATTTTGCCGAGCAACCAAACAAACAGCAATGAATACTCTGTCATTCAAAATGCGCAGTTTTGTAAATCCTATCCTTCTCTTGCTGAATAAGCAAGAGAAAATCAAAAGAGAAATTAAACGAAAATCAATGACAGTTACGTGGAGAACACTAATCACAACCAAATACAGAAACAAATACTCTATATAAACACAAATTCCAAACACGAACAAATTATCCTTTTTCCCGGGAAACAAACGGAAATTCGAACGAGAAAAGAAACGGAAAATTCAGTGAAGGCGTACCGGAAGTCGAGAGGATGACGAAATCGGAGGATGAAGAAGTCGAGCCGGAATCGAATTCGGAGCTCCGTCGCTTCGATGATCGCATTTTAGGAGCGCAACTTCGAAGTTCATTGTTGTTACGGTGAGAAGGTTTGGAGAAGAAGAGAATGCGGGAAGGGACGAAGAGAGTGTGGAAGCTCGGAGGCAGAGAAGCTCTGAGAGGGTTTCGCCAGATTTTCGACATTTTTGTAAAGCTTTTGGGTTTCTATTTCTGCATGTTCTGTCTCTTCGCTAACCGAAGATGTTCTCTCTTTTTTTTTTTTTTTTTTTTTTGTTTAATTGTTTGTTTAAGTAAAAGAGAAATTGTTTTGATTTTGTTATTTTGGCTTGGTTGAGTTATGTATGTGTCGAACGGAGACGAAAACAAAAGACGGTTGAGATTGTGGATTCCGTTGTGGGAAAATCCAGAGCTAATGAGTAGTTGATTGTTGATATTTCTTTCCTCGATAGCCATAAAGAAAGATAGAGTCAAATAAACAGCTGACTGTTTTTTCTCTGTTTGTCCCCGAACTTTTCATCTTATTGTGTACTAGTCCCTAAACTTTTTTTCTTTTTAGGGATACGCCGTAAATAGTTTACTTTTTGACTTTTTTTTTTTTAATAAATGATCGAAATATTAAAAAATTAATTAATGATTGAAATATTAAAAATTTAAGAAAATGATTGATTTTTTTTAATAATCAATTAGTCAATATAATCATGATTAATTAATAATTGATTAATATTATTATGTATTTTTTATTGATTGATTATATATCTGATCACAATTAATTATTGATTGTTCCAAGTTCCTCACGTGAAGATGACTACATACCAAACTTGTCTCAACCTTGGATTGCTCTGTCTAGTAGGTTAAAGCTGCGTTTGGTAAATCAATTCAAACTTAAAGTTTTCATCTGAGTTTTGTCTCTTTTTGAAAAATCAATAAAAATTATAACTAGTTTTTAAAAAGTCAATCAACTCTAACTTAAAAATTTCAACTTCAACCGTAACACCAAACGAAGCTAAGTCTCCAATCCAGTCGAAATGGTCATGCGGCTAACTACAAAAAGAAACCATTCCATTATCTAATATTACTTTTTGGAGTGTATACTCATTACAGTAACTCCGTGAACTAGCTTAAACAATCTATGTCACTTAACTGTTATTTACCTTACCATATATTTACTGTCTCGGTACAACCTGGACGATTATATTTATCCTTTGTGAGACTCAATTGTGGGACTTAATTTTTAGGTCTCCCTGTTTCTATTTTTACACTTTTGCTCCATTTTTTTTTTTTGTATGAGGTTCCCACCATTTTCTTTTCTTTTTTCTCCTACCACCTGCATCTATCCTGCTACTACCCTACATCATATCGCATTAGATTGAAATTATGTAAATTTTTTTTTGTTTTTTTGTTTTTTTTTTTATGTCCATTGCTAAATTACTAAGATCATCTCTTGTTGTCTACTAGTCATATGATGAATTATTTGCCTGCCTAATTTCTTCACAAAACTGATTCTATTTTCCCTTTTCCAAACTTGCAATTTGTCCGTCCATAAAACATACATGCAGCATTTTCATAAATTTATTTTCTATCTATTCTGCATCATGTTGCAGTGCATCATTCCTTTTTTTTTTTTTTTAATTTTTTTATACGGGTTGTTGCTCAATTTCTCTTTCCCTTTCCAAAACTCCCAATTTGCCCGGCCCAACATCATACCTTCTGCATTTTATCTATTCACATTCTATCCACACTAAATTTACTTTCCTTTTCTCCCAAATATACATATTTATCATCAGAAACACACATTCACCTCCACTTTTTTATTTAAGTATATAGTTTTCAACTTATAAAATAGGACTCCAACGTGTGAAGAACAAGATGAAACAATTCAAGATAGAAGACTTTAGTGGTGTGTTTACTTACGCGTAAACAGAGTGAATATGAATTAGAGTGAATAAAATTTAGAGTGAGGATTTGTAATCTAAATAAGTTATTTGCTTAACTCTAGGATTTATAATTTGAGTCCTTACAAATCATATTTATGTATTGTCGAAATGTATTATTGTAAATCTATTTATATACCCCTTCATAGTTGTGTTTCCAAAATTAGAAACTGATTACCTTGTATATCTATTATCATGATCAAACTAATGGTATATTAAGAGATAAAATAACATTTATAAATTTGTGTAACTTTTTGTTTCAAAATATTTTTAAATATATATATAACCTAAATTAAAATAAGTAAAAAAAAAAAAAGTGTCAAAAATGGATACATAGTATTTTGTCCTAATGAAAATAAATTAACAATAGTTAAGATTATTATATAATAATAAAATAATTAATATATGTTATTATTATTTTTTTGGGTATTTTTAATATGACTAAGGATAAATAGTAATTTAATATCAATATCAAGTTTCCGAAGGGTGAAATAGTCCTTTATATTCACCCATCCATAAATAATAATAAAATAACTAATTTTTGTTGTTATTATATATATATATTGTATTTTTAATATAACTAAGGCTAAAATAGTAATTTAATATCAATATCAAGTTTGAGAGTTATAATCTAGAGGGGGCATGTGATTGTCAATTTCATTCCTCATTCTTAATCTCAAATTCACGTGAGACCCACCATTCTCACGATCTCATTCCTTGAACAAAATGAGCAAGTATACATAAAATTAATTCTCATTTCCTACTCTCATCGCTCACTCTTGATAAGGATACATGCCGTAGAAGTGAGGGAGAGCTTAAAAATCCATTGAATAACTGTTTTAAAATGTCGAAATCAATTTTAAATTCTATTATATGATATCTATCACTAAATAAAATATAACTTTGTTGTATATGGTCGTTCCAGAATGCTAGTCGTTCCACCATAATAGAAATTTAATTATCTTAAACTACAATTATACATTTTCAATATTATTGTTACTTTTTTTTTTTTAATAAACTTATAAATGACAAGGAACAATGGTCCTGTAGACAAGCCCTAAATAATTTACCCAAAAAAAAAAACCCCCTGAATATTGTTTATCAAAAAAAAAAAAAAAAAAACCCCGTAAATATAGTAATAGGTGCATTTCACACTTAACACATACTTTGTTCAAAGGGTAATCCCTAACAATGATCATTATTATTTTTTAAAATTTTTGGCTATTGATATTATTTTTAAGGAGTCACATCAAAGTAAGATTTACAAAAACCATGTGGGGACAGAGGCCAATGGCGTTGTTTCTAACTCTAAGCCATAGTTTTGGGGGTTAAAATGAAAACCAGAAAACTTCTTTTGAGAAGTGAAACAAACACAAAGAAATATGGTCCACGTGGTTGGAGGCAATAAGAGAAATGGAGCACTGAGTTCCCATTGGTCCGAAATCTATCCACGAAACCCTCCCAGATTTCATTATCCTACTTGGCTCCTTCCAAATCATCCCTTTAGATTTCTTAATATCACCTTATTCTTTCTGTGTTCCCTACCACTACTACTACTACTTCAAAGACCAAACTCCAAACCCAACTTCTCAGCTTCCCCCTCATCGGTTTGTCAAAAAATGGCCACGACATCGGCTGCGGTTCTAAACGGTTTGGGCTCGTCCTTCCTCTGTGGAAGCAAGAGAAGCAATGGCAACAGCCAGGCCTTGTTCTCTGCCGGAGCCAAATCCGGTGCCAATGTCTCTCCCAAGAGATTCATTGTTGTCGCCGCTACCCCCAAGGCCAAGAAGTCATGGCTTCCCGGTGTTAGAGGTGGCGGCAACTTCGTCGACCCCGAGTGGCTTGATGGCTCGTAAGTCTTTTTTTTTTTTAAGTTCTCCCACGACAATCTCTCTTTTCACATTTCACCATACACCTTAGGCCCAAAATCCACATTCAATTATTCACTTACCAAAAAAAAGAAATTCTATCTATAAGATAACGTGACATTTATTTTATAAAATAATTATTTTATGATGCTTTTATAATTATTTTATTTAAAAAAAAATTGATTTAGTGTTATACTAAAAAGTCATTGTTACATAAAATAAATAACATATTATAATTTTCCCTCTACATCTTATGAATTATGTATAGATCCGTCATTAAAAAAAAAAAAAAAAAAACAACAACAACAACAGCTCTTTGAGGCATTTTGTCATACAACTGAAGGGCACGATCCGTGTTCAATCTGTGCTTAACCATCTCCAAATTTGCAGGCTCCCAGGCGACTACGGCTTCGACCCACTAGGCCTCGGCAAGGACCCAGCATTCCTCAAGTGGTACAGAGAAGCCGAGCTCATCCACGGCCGGTGGGCCATGGCTGCAGTGGTCGGAATCTTCGTCGGCCAAGCGTGGAGCGGCATCCCCTGGTTCGAGGCCGGCGCGGACCCCGGCGCCATCGCGCCATTCTCCTTCGGTTCCCTCCTCGGAACCCAACTCCTGCTTATGGGCTGGGTCGAGAGCAAGCGGTGGGTCGACTTCTTCAACCCGGAGTCACAGTCCGTGGAATGGGCGACGCCGTGGTCTAGGACGGCCGAGAACTTCGCCAACGCGACGGGTGACCAGGGGTATCCCGGTGGGAAATTCTTCGACCCGCTCGGGCTCGCCGGGACGATCAACAACGGCGTGTACGTGCCAGACTTTGAGAAGCTGGAGAGACTGAAGTTGGCGGAGATCAAGCACGCCAGGATCGCCATGCTCGCCATGCTCATCTTCTACTTCGAGGCCGGTCAGGGGAAGACCCCGCTTGGTGCTCTTGGCTTGTAAATCGTGTCGAGTCATGTCGTGTCGTGTCGTGTAATGTTGTTTGTCGACGGTGTTAATAGATTTAATTGAATTTTAGAGACAAGAGGTTGGGGAACAAGTTCAACCGAGCTCATTTTCGAAGACTCCTTTTGGCTAATACTTAAATACTATCCTTTCTCTTCTCGTGCAGACTATTGCTTTTACTAACATGAATGATTGTTTTGTATTAGCATTATGCTCATTTTTTACGTACCTTGTTATGTTTATTAGAGTATCAATAGACGGTATTACATACTAGTTTTCTGATAATGGGCATTACAAGGAACTTCTAACCTATTCTCAGAAATACTAAATTCGGAAACATTTATTATAAATCGGATATTCTTTTATTCTGTAATTATAAATTAAATCAGCATGGAGATAAACGACAGAGTTTTCGAGACAATTCAAGCAACTTCCATCGTTTTTGGTAACTTCAGGTGAGGAAGATGAGATCTGGTGTGTTTTTTATTTTACTTTTGATATATATTTTGGATTTATCATAGCAAAATATTGATTATCTAGAAAAATTAGAGACTTATAATATGGTCAATCAATGATCAAATATGATCCATCACTAATTGACTAAATTAACTATACAATGTGATTAATAATTGATTGACTATTTCATCCATTTATTAAAAAAAAACTTTTAAAAATAAGTCGTTTACCTTTAAATCCCAAGAATTTACACCTTGTCCATTTTACCATTATAGGCATAGCTTTGAGACAATTTTACATATGATATTATCATAAAAAGTAGAGTTCATATCTCATCCCCAAGTTCAAGAGAGGGATATATATATATATATATATATATATATATATATAAAACCGTCCATTTTGTTCCCCGTCATTCAACTTTAACCCTTTTATTAGCTATGTGTAATATGTTTTATGATTTTCCCTTTCATCTTCATATCTTATTATAGATTCTCAATTTCTATTTAATGGTTGTTCAACAATGTTGGAATACAAAAGAAGGCCAGTCCTCAATTCCAAGCTAGGTTTTACGGCCAGCCCTCTTGGTTCTAAATTCAAACTTGTGGTACGAAACAAGAATTTTCATTTGAGCTAGTTGAAAAGAGTCTAAAGCAAAACACAAGCATTGAAAGGCTCTATTAAACATCGTTAAAAAATTTCCTCGTTTTTTTCTTGAATAGTTAGGAAGATTAATTTCATTTGAGCTAGTCGAAAATAGTTTAAACCAAAAAAACATAGCCACGAAAAAAGCATATTAGGCAGCGTGATGATTTAGTATTTCATCATGTTTATGGTGTTTTCATAAGCAAGACAAGATAGTTACAAAATTATTTATTAAGAAAAGAGAAAATTCAGTGAAATGTCACATTTACCCTTTGAAATAATTACACAAAAATCTATTTTTAGAGTCTCATTTTAAAATATGTCCCTTTTTTGATAATATTATATAAATGTCCATTAAAAAAAAAACTGTTTGTAGTATCTATTTTATCCTTTTACTATATTTAACAACATTTTCCTTCATTATGATTTATATTTTTTTTTCTTTATTTGTTCATCATTATTGTATCTTTATCTTAAATACTAATTCTTTATTATAGTGATGGCTTATTAGTATAATTAAGGTTTTTTATAAACATATTTCTTAAGTATGATTTAGATTTCTTATAAACATATTTTTTAGTATAATTTAGGTTCTTTATGATAATTGTAACATTATTGTGATAATTAATTTATTATTATTGGTATTATTTTAAAAGTTAGTTTCTAAAGTTTAAATGTGTGATGAAATTATTTATTTATTTATGATAATTACTATATAATTATGTTTTTTTTAAATATGTTATGCTTTTATTCTTTATGGTATTACTATATCATTATGAAGTCTTTTTCTTTATGATAATTATTATATCATTACGATATATTTTTTTTTAAAGTTTTAAACTGTTTCATATTTATTTACAATATCTATTTAATTTTTTATAGGTTCGTTTTAAATTTTATTTTAATGACCGATTATTTATTATAATGATTACTTTTCATATATCATATAACTAACATCAAATTATTGTCCTTTTTTCTTTATAATAAAGCAATTTTCTTTATAATAAAGCAAGTAAAATTATCTTTTTCCTTTTATAAAAGATTTGTTTAGTTTTACATTTTTTTAAAGATTTTTTCTCTCCTTTTTTAATTAATTTTTCATTTATTTAGTTTCAATTATTGATGAAAGGATAATATAATCTTTATAAGTATCAATTTAAACAATCATATAAATAAAGAAGAATGAATATTTTTTAAATCATAGTTTTCAATTTATACATTTATGTAAATAATCCTTACTCTTACCGAACAATGTCCAAACAATGTGAAATGTCAACTAACACGTTGGATGACAATGGCTAAATATGAAAATTTCCGAAATCAGACATCCGGACTAACTCAGGGGAGAGGTTTGTCGAAATTTTTGAAGGCAAAGGGCAAAGGGGTTTTCCATAAGTTTTTCATATATATATATATATATATATATATGCGGGTAACTAAAAGTACCCAAAATGCAGAGGAAAATTAGGTACTAAAGTTAAGAGATACATGTTCTGTGTTTAAGAGCTGAAAAATGCTAAAGCAACTCATAACGTTGCCACAAGGTTTACAGATAGGGGGGAAAAAAGGAACAATGACAAGAATTGGAATGTATACTAGTCAAATTCAGCAGTAGAAGCAACATATTAAGAACAAAAGTTTAATTTGATTCACCACCTGTAGCCAGCAAAAACTCGCCCTCACACACAACCTCCCCTCCGACATATGCCTTCCCTTCCATTTTTACTATTCCGAAGCGTCTTTGAAACTTGATCAGTGTCATTCTCATAACTAACGTGTCACCGGCTATCACTGGTTTCCGGAATCTCACTTTGTCAATTCCAGCAAAAAAGAAGAGCTCGCGAGAGCCTCCGACTTCTGGTTGCAGCATAACCAAACCACCTACTTGTGCCATTGCCTATATCAAAATGAAATTGGCGTTTTACTTATCAGCTAAACACAGACAATAAAACTCAGAACTAAAATGAAATAATATAATCTTTTCTGGATCTATTATTCCGTTAATCTTACAGGCAAATAAACCAAGGAGATATTTCCCACCAGGAAAACAGAATGTTATGTTTCAACAGCCAAAGCCACTAAAGAAAAAGTCCATTCTTACAATCAAGCAGGGCCTTGTCATATTATGAACGAAAAATCCTAATCATCCCGCTTCAGGTGAGTCATTATGTGGAATAGGAAGTGGGCCCCGCATGGGAGCATGGTCCACTTCCTGTTGTACATTCTGACTCACCCGAATCGGGACGAATAATAGTGCCTCATGCTAAACTGTATCGTACTTGGCTACTTGCTATAACACCCGACGCTCATGTAAGAAAAATACCACATGCGCATTGAGCAACGAGCTATAATGAAAACAAAATTCAAACTTGGGTCGAATTTAATCAAATTAAAGAACCAGTTTCATGTGACAACAGATTAAACACACACTCCCATGAATTGCACAGCAGAAACCAACATGACCCTGAAGAAAGGCAAGACAACTATTTATCGTAAGACAAAGATGCGACAAGAACAAATGACGTCCCGCGTCGATAAACACTTGATTGAAGAGTAAAAGATAACACAAAGGAATCATAGTGTTTTATCAGATTTATCATGAAAAAGGGAAAAACAAATCGTGATTGTTGTATTATTAAATCACAGAAACAAGCAGTAGCTAATATTTATTAAATCACAGAAACAAGCAGTAGCTAATATTCGGGCACGATAACCATCTTTAGTATAAAAAGTATTGATGTCTACGCATCAAATGACCAGTTTTTAAAATTGGAGAGTAATGCAGATGAAATTGTCCAACACAGTAAAAAAACAATTCAGACCAAGGAAATTACCTCAACCATAAGAACACCGGGCATGATGGGCCTCTCAGGAAAATGCCCAGGAAAAAAGTTGTCGTTAATTGTTACATTCTTGATTGCAACAACTGAAACTCCAGGATTGTATTCAATCACTCTATCCACTAAAAGAAATGGAAACCTAATTGACCACAGAAGAAAAACAAAAAGGATATGATTAAGGGCTTTGCATAATAGTCAAAATTTTACTTCTTCCAATAGAAAATGTCCCTATTCTTTTTATTCAATATTCTCACATATACCCCTCAACTTTAGAGTTATTCCCATTTTGCCCCTTGAATTTTGATTCATCCACTCAACCCACTCTATTAGAATTTCTGTTAAAAGGGGGTAAAGTGAGATCATGTGCTTTTTTTTTTTTTTTTTTTTACCCCCTATTCGTTTCTAATAGAAATTCTAACAAAGAGTCAGTTAGACTAATCTCCTCTTTTTCTATCTGTTTTTAACCAAAAAAAAAATTATAATGTAAGAATACAGGGAGCAAAATGAAAGCTTTTAAAGTCTAGGGGCAACATGGGAATGACAAAAGTTCAGGGAGTGAGATTGATATACTATTGATTCATATTCATTTTCAAGCTAGTCATTGTTCTATAAAACTCTTGTTAGATTGAGTAAATCATCGGTTTTCCTCAATAAATTATTGCTTTACATAAAATTTTAAAAAAAATCAGAGACAATTTTGAAAACAAATCTGCAAAACACACATCCAATCACAATTTCTTAACTCCTTTAAACTACGCTATTGTAATACATAAACACCCTCTTATCAGAAGGCTAATGCAACACACAACAAAATACAAAATACAAAATACAAAATACACAAGTGGTCAAAAAAATGAAAATTTAAAAACATGGGTTTTCATGATTTGAGTCCAGAAAGTCACCTGTGTGGCAAAATGTTTCGAATCTGATTTATGTCCATCACCGTAGGAAACGCTTCATATCCTGCAGATTTGCTCCCAAGGATTCATAAATAACCCAAAAGAAAACAGAGGAAAACAGAGAAAAAAAGCTTTAAAAAAGAGAGAGAGAGAGAGAAGGAAAAGTTCATTACTCAATTCGATAGGAAGAGTATCTTCACAGGATTCCTTTGCAACGTCGACAAGCGAAGAACGAGTCTTGAGAGAGAATTGTTCCTTGTTCTTGAAATGGGACGGTGAAGATTGAGATCTGGGGTTGCCATTAAGAGACAGTCGTGAAGGGCATTGAAAGTTTAGGCGACGAAACTCGGAAGTCGGAGAAGGACGGAGAAGCGAGTTAGAGAAAGATAAGGCCGCCATTGTCGAAGCTTGAAACTGAGGAGGAGGAGGAGAAGAAGGAGGAGGAAGAGAATGGGAAAATGTTACTGTAAAGGGAGGGGCATTTAACGGACAATCTGTGACGACAATAACGAGGTATTTGGGTCAGTTGGTTGGCATGAGGTGGTGGGTTTGGTTTTCGAGACCGAGCCGGTCCCAGCGAGAGAGACACGGCGGAGATGCCAACGTTGCTTCTTCTTGCACTTTTATTAATTTACTAGTTTAGAAAATCCTTCAATGATACATATATTGTGTAAATCATATAAGAATAATTAAAATATCAAATGATAATATTATATATTAATATTGTGATAAATTTTAAAAGAGTTTGTTTTTTTAACCCAAAAAAAAAAAAGAATTTGTTTTATTAGAGGCAAAGAAACAAAAGAAAAGGAAAGAAAGCGGAAAACAATAATAATAAAGTGATACATGATAGTTAAATATGGTAGATAAAAATATCGTAGAAGTTATGTAATCGTTTGGATTATTAAAGATGAATGAAAGGGAAGGGGAAATTAAAGAGAGAGAGAGATTTAGAGTTAAATAGTTTTTTTTTTTCTAAGAAGTTCTTTGACAAATAGTCAAAGTTTTAAAAAATTAGTTAAAAGATTTATTTTTTTATTTTTTTAAATGATCAATCACGTATAATATTATTAATTTAATAAATTAGTAATTAATCATAATTAATTATTGATTGATTATAACGTAAATAATTAAATTTAATGATTGATTAAATATGAAAAATAAATAAATAAACAACAAATGTCCATTTTATTACACAAAAAAGTTTGACCATGTTAAATTGAGTGAGTAAAATAAGTCATCCAACTTAATTTTTAAAAATAAAAAAGAAAGACAATGAAAAAAAAAAAAAAAAAAGGTTGCACACGACGTTAAAAAAATTTTAAACAAAAAAAATCAGAAAAAAAGAATGATATGGCATGGGGCTACTTCTGATCAGTCACTTCAAATAGTTAATTATAACTCTTTGGAAGAATAAAATATTGGCATAGAGTGTTTTTTTTTTTTTTTTTTGGCTAAACAAATGTGCATAGAGGTTGCTTCTCGTTAGTGTATGCATAAAAAACGTAATTAAACAAAAAAAAAAAAGAAAGGAAAAAGAAAGAAAACATACTGAACCCGAAAGTAAGTGAAAAAAAAGGAGAAAAAAGAAAAAGAAAAACTCAAGTGATACATGGAAACAAAATAAGAGAGGACAAAATTAAGGGGACGTTTGGCTCGTTGGTTTAACTCCAATTAAACTGTATTTTTTCAACTCAATTTTTATCTTTTTCTGAAAAGTCATCAAAATTTATAATTAATTTTTAAAAAGTCAACCAATTCAAACTTGAAAATTTTAACTCAAACCGTTTTACCAAACACACCATTAATGTATAAAAATTATTGACTCTTTTAATAATGGCAAAGACAGGGAAGAAGAGAGAGAATGAAATGATTAAATAAGTAAAAAAAATTAAAAATAAAAGAGAAAGCCAAAAAAACTGTGACTTGACATGTGTTGGAATGACGATAGACTAATTTTGACTCTTTTAAATATATTAAAATTAAAATTTATGAATAATGTTAAAGAATATATGATAAAGAATATCAATAATATTTAATATCATTCACTAATACAGAATGTGTTCCATAATATATGACCCACTTTATTACTAATGTGATGTTTAACATCATTGATGTTTTAAAGTATTTTTTTTATTTATTTCTTTTAATTTTTTTAATTTTATGTAAATAGCTAGCTTGGTCCAGACCTTTTTACGAAATAATAATTTGATCTATAATTTTTTTTAATTAAAATGGTCTATAAACTCTTTAAAAGATATCAAAATAATTTTTATGGTCTCTTTCTCTCTGTGTGACTCATCAAAATCGTTGCGAGGCCATGATCTCTCTCTATTACTAGTCAAAAGATAAAATTAAGTGGAGAGTCATGTTTTGAGTTAAAGGAGAAATTTAGGCTGGGTGACATTTTTAAGTCACTTGATCTAATAGATGACTAAATATTTTTTTAGTTAGGAAAATGACCGTTTGTCATTTTTCAGATCTAGTCAATTAGTGATTGATTAATGATCAATCAGTTATTGATTATGAAATTTGGTGATTGACTATAAAATTTTATGATTGACTATTTTGTGATTAATCAATGATTGACTGTAAATCAATCACTGATTGACTATTATGCGGTCAATTATTGATTGATTATTTAAGACAATTGATTAACAATTTAGAAAAAAAAAAGGCCTTTTAACAAATTTTTAAAAATTTCGGTAATTTATTAAAAAAACTTATTAAAAATGGCTACCTAGTTATAAATTTCAAATTAAAATAGATAATTTTAATGTTATAAAATAACAAAATTATCAAATTTAATATTATAATGGACATAAATATAAGAAGATATCAAAATTATGATATTTCGTATAACCCCTCTAGGTTGTCATCATCACATTTTGATTACCTTTTCTTTTCTGTCATGGTTTCTTTTTTTAAAATTTTTAAATGCTGTATGATTTGGCGCCATATGACCGAAAACAATTTTATTAACTATTAGGTAAAAGCCAAACAGTATCGGTTTCATACCCAAACAAGTTAAGCAATTGCTTAAGTCCAGATTTTTAAGAATGCCCCTGTGTTTTTCCTAAAAAATATACTATACTTAAGCTATTATCATGTTTTAAATGTGTACTAGTGGTGAGTGCACAATTGAAAAAAAAAAAAAAAAATTAGTATATCAAATGAAAAGTTATTTGTGAGATGTTATAAAAAGATCATAGTTAAATGGGTTATATGGAAAAAAAATTTTGGAGAAGGATACATTTGTGAAAAAAGTTTCAATTGAGGCTAAAAAAAGTGAAAAAAGATGAAAGAAGGAAAAAAGAAAAAGAATAGAAAAAGAAAAAAAGAAGAAGTTGTCACATGTTAAGTGAAGAATGTATTATAAAAGAAGAGCACTTTGACTCTTTTAATATAGTAACGATAAAGATAATAGTTGACAACTATATATATTTTAAGGGTAAATTACTAGATTAATCCCTAAACTTTTAACTTTGTGTAACTTTAGTTCTTAAATTTTTTTTCATAACTAGAATGCCCCTAAACTTTTAAAATGTTGCTACAATAGTCCTTTACGTTAATTTTTTAATGGAATCCATTATTAGTTAGCAACATTTTTTATCCAAATTACCAATAAATTCCATTTAAAAATTAACAGAAATGATTATTGTCGTAATATTTTTATTGTTTAGGGGCATTTTTTGTTCCTTTTTTTTTTGTAGTTGCAATGATTATAAACTATTAACAACGTTATTACAGAAGTCATTTTCATTAATTTTTGGACAGAATCCGTAGTTAACACCAATTTTTGACTAAATTACTAATAGATTTCGCTTAAATATTAACTGAAAAGATTATTGTAACAACATTTTAAAAATTTATGAACATTCTAGCTATAAAAAAAAAAAGTTTATGGATCAAAATTACATAAGATCAAAAGTTTAGGTTCTAAATGGCCAATTTACCATATATTTTAATGCAACTTTTTTGTTTTTTGTTTTTTGTTTTTATTCTTGGAACTGTCAATTATTTTTTCGTTTCTGAGTACCCACATTTTTTGGAAGGCCTTAAATTATATATTCTGTTGATATTTTTTTTTTCTTTTTTTGTTTCCTTACACTGCTGTTTTTCTTTTCTGGTACCTTAAATTGCAATTGAGATTTAAAAAAAAAAAAAAAAAAAATTGCAATTGAGAATGTTGCTAAAAGAGAGAGACTGAGGTAGATTACTTCTGGGATATTAATATACTAATGAATCCTATGTATACAATAATTTACTCTAGGAAAGCAGAGTTTTCCATTAAAAAAATTCATTTTAAGAGGCCTTTTAAAAATTTTTGCTTAAAGTCCCAAAATATCTTTAATGAGGTTGAAGGGTTGGGTTTTCACTTTTCACGTCTCTTCAATTTTTTAATGAAAGAAGAATACTTCTATTATAAGTTATAACAAGACATGAGTTTAATATGGTTCTTATCAACTTGTCACTTGCTGCAAAAAACTCTTGGCCTGATTTACCCAAAAAAAAAAAAGAAAAAAGAAAAAAAGCACTTGGCCTGAGTTCCCACATTTTTTTTTTCGGGTTCTGAAGAGATCCCATCTGCTGCAAATTGAAAAGACTTGAGTTCAACGTAAAAATTAGGATGAAATTATAATTTTTCTATGGATTTCAGAGTAATAATATTTGTAGTTGTTTATCTGAGAATTGTCTATGTAGGTGAGTGTAAAGAGGGAAAAAATATATATATATATATATAATTGAGGTTTTTTTTTTTGTGAGAATTTTCTATAATAATTGTCCCTTTATGCCATTTTATTTTATAGTAATTAAAAAGATTAGGCTTCGTTTGGCTTTACGGTTTAACTCCAATTAAACTATATTTTTTCATCTTAATTTTTATCTTTTTTTTTTTCTGAAAAATCAACAAAATATATAGTTTTTGAAAAGTCAACCAACTCTAATTTAAAAATTTCATCTCCAATTGACGAACTAAAAACAAACTTAATTAATAAAAAAATAATATTATGGACACCAACTCCAATCCTAATTTTTTAAGTACTAATTTATATGTTATATTTTTATTGATAAATGTAATAAATTAATTTAATAATACTTTAAATATTTATCAATAAAAAAGTGACAACTCATATCTTATGTAAGATTATTCTTAAAAATTGAAATTAAAGGTGTTTATTTTATTTTATATTTTGTCCTTTACTGTCAATGAAAGAGTACGGACTCTTCTCCCCTCACCCGGCGCGTACGTACGGAGAAAAAGTTTGCTACATAGGACGGAGAGCTGAATAACAGCACTTTAATTAATATCACTAATTTCAAAATTTTCGGACTTTTTTCAAAATTGTGAGACTTTTTTAGATGGATAATCAGTTAAAAGTTTCCTAATATAAGGAGGCCTATTTTGCGTAAAAAGGGGCCTTACTCAAGCGCCTTGATGGCTTTACCCTAGAGCCAGCTCTGCAATAAGGAGTTGTCAACAAAAAAACAAACATCCCTTAAAAAAACGAAAAAAAAAAAAAAAACAAACAAACAATAAGAAGTTGGTTAATTGTTAAAACCATTTTGTTTGTATATTTAAAAGAGTGCGAAACTATGAAACTTTCATCCCTTTCCTTGGATTTTCTGTTTCCGAACTTATTCGTTCTCTTTTGAATTGTGCTCTTCTTTTTTTTCTTTTTCTTCTTGTTCTTTTACCTTAATTTCTCGGGGGCCAAATTCGACATGGAGCTATTCAACACAAGCGCGAGAACAGTCATTCCCATAAAACGTTGCGTTACATTCCCGGCGAATACACATTCGATAGGGCTATGGAACAAGACTGACTATTGGCGTGTCAACGCCACATTGCCCTACTTCAAATTCTCATTCCCACTGCAGAACTACACCATCCCGGTTCTTGAAGTTGAGATGCTCTCAATGTTTTTCGTCACCCAAATCTCGCATTTTTTTCTCAAGATGATCGGCTTGCCTATGTTTGTTGCTGAACTTCTTGTAAGTACCCGAATTCCTATCTTTTTTTTCACTAGTTTTTTCTGGTGAATTATTGCAATGTGAACGAGTTTGGAACGGGATAATTTTTAGAAATCATAGCACTAGATCATATAGTTCATATTTAATTAGACGTTGATGTTCATATTATAGATTGGTTTGGTGCATTTGAAAGTGGGGGGACCAAAATCTTGAATAAAAATATTTCAGATTCTCTCCATTCTAAACTTCCTCCCTCAATTCCGTCTCTCAATCAACCACACATGCTATTTTCTTTCTGTTATTGCTCTTTATTGTAACTTCTTTTTCTTCCAAATTTTCCTCCTACCATACAAAATAACAGAAAACAAACATGCCAACAATTCCACGTAACATTTGTCAAAAAACGGAAAAAATTAAAAGAAAAAGAAAGTAAAAAACTATGAAAACTAATTGACAAAAAAAAAAAAAAAAGCGATTGTCTTTGTGAAAATGACATATTAAAGTAAGGCCTATTATTTTTTCTCTTTCATTATTATTATTTTTTTAACTTAAAGGGGTATTTTATATGATATAGACTTGAAAAAAAAAGTATGAAAAATAGCATACAACAAGAAAATTGTTTGTTTACGTAGTTTAGATAAATAACATGTTACATCTCTTACTTTATTTTTATATGATAAAAAAAAAGGGGGTCTTTCTTCAAGACAGAATAGTTCTTGTGACAAATTTTATTGGCAACTGCAACCTCAAATTTTTTTCCTTAATACTCATGATGCAAATAGGAGTTGTTTAAAAATGTAAGATTTTGCACGGACTATGCAGGCTGGAATATTCCTCGGCGATGCAATTGCCCCAAGATTCATTGAAAAGTACTTCCAGACGGTGTTTCGCCTCAACAACCAGGACATCCTTGGGACAATGACACTCTTTTCCTACATGATGTTCATCTTCCTTAGTGGAGTAAAGATGGACTTGAGCATTGTGTTCAGGACGGGGTCTAAGGCCTTCCACACCGGCGCTTTGGCCATGGTTGCGCCCCTTCTCCTCGGCGCCGTGACTCAGCTCCTCCTCACACACTATTGGAATCTCACCAAGCAAGAGAATCTTCAGCTCATGTTCATCCTGACAACACATTCCATAACCTCCTTCCCCGTCATCGCCGTTCTCCTCGAGGACCTTAAGATCTTCAACTCGGAGCTCGGTCGACTAGGCTTGTCGTCATCGATCATCAGTGACATATTGGGCGTGTTCTTGACCGCATTGGCCACCCTAGCCAAGGTGTGGGACAAGTCTGTAGCCTTGGGGTTTTTGGACCTTGTGATGGTCACGGTTTTCACCCTTGTTGTCGTTTATGTCGGGAGACCAGCCATGGTTTGGATGGTCAGCCAAACACCCGAAGGAAGGCCCGTCAAGAAGATCTACCTTTCCATCATCATCATAGCCGTTATGTTCTCTGCCGTGCTTTCAAATTGGTACCACTTGACGCTCATGTTTGGGCCGATGATATTGGGCCTGGCCGTTCCCGATGGCCCCCCACTTGGGGCTGCTCTTGTGAAGAAGTTTGAGCCTTTGGTCTCTGGAGTTTTGTTGCCTCTTTTTGTGACCATAGGCATGATAAAAGCAAGCCCCTTCGACCTCAAGATTGATTCCACTTTGACCCAAGCCAACGCCATTATCGTTTGTGTCATTATATTGTCCAAATTTTTCTTCTCCTTCATTCCTCCCTTAATGAGTAAGATGCCTCTCAAGGATTCTTTGGCCATTGCGTTTATTATGTCCTACAAAGGTGTTGTCGAGATGGCCTCCTATGGAATTGCCAGAGATAGTAAGGTAAGCCTTTTTTTTTTTTTTTTTTTTTTTTTTTTTTGCTCAACTATATAATAGGATAATCAGTGTTAGTTTTACACTATTAATAATGTCTACATCTGTATATATATGGTAAGATCTTCATTCCCACAACATACAAATCCATTAATATAATATTTTGACTAATGATATGTATAGCTAACATCATTAATCTGTTACATTTTCGATTTATACTTGTCATTTGTAATAAAAGTTTGGAAAAAAAAAAAATCATGTTATGCGTAAAATTAGATAAGTTACATGTACATCAACTAATAGTCTAGACAAAAAATACATTTGCCGAACTTGAAGAGCCACCAGATTGAAGATTATAGGCCCATTTGGAACCATGTTGGAGTTAGAGTTTTGTAAGCTAGAGTTGAAATATGTGTTTTGATTGAAGGGTGATTGAAAATGAACCGTGATATAATGAATAGTGTAAATATTTGAAATTTCTTCAAGAAAAAAGATACAAAATGGATCTTACTTCGTTTCTCTCATCGTTAAACATAAGAATCATATTATTTCGATTTAAAATAAAAAGGTTATATACTTTTAAAATTTAAATTTTACGAAAATTTAGGAAAGAGAGAGTGAAATATATATTTTAGAATTTTGAAGTTAAATAGATAAAATTCGTGTTAGTGATATTACTTAAAACAAAGTTTAATCTTCCTAATTATATTTTAACAATCACATCATGCAGGTCATAGATCTGGAGATCTACAGCTTTGTGATGGCCACCATTTTTGTAACTGCAATAATAGTGCCACTTGCGGTGCGAAACTTGTACGACCCCATGAGGAAATACGCCGGCTATCAGAAGAGAAACATCATGCAATCGGCAGCCGACGACGCCGAGCTCCGCATCGTGACGTGCATCAACAGGTCGGACAACACCCTCCCCATTATCAACCTCCTCGACGTCTCGTGCCCGACCAAGGAGAATCCGATCTCCGTCTACGTCCTCCACCTCATCGAGCTCGTCGGGCGTGCCACACCGGTGTTCATCTCCCACCAGCTGCAGAAGAAAACCATCTCCAACTACTCCTACTCGGAGAACGTCATCCTCTCCTTCTGCCACTTCCAGAGGGAAAACCACGGCACGGCCAACGTCAACGTCTTCACCGCCATCTCCCCGACCGACTACATGCACGACGACATCTGCACGCTCGCTCTCGACAAGCTCGCCTCGCTCATCATCGTCCCATTCCACCGAAAGTGGTCGATCGACGGAGCGACGATCGAGTCGGAGGACGTCACGGTCCGGTCGATCAATTGCAGCGTTGTGGAGAGAGCGCCCTGCTCGGTAGCGATCCTAATCAACCGCGGCCGTTCGGAGAGCGTCGAGTCGATGGCGTCGCGGCAAGCGTCGTACAGGGTGGCCTTAATCTTCTTGGGAGGAAGCGACGACAGGGAAGCCCTGACGTTCGCGAAACGGATGGCGAACGACTCCTTCATCAAACTAACCGTTATTCATTTCGTGTCAACCGTCGAAGAGAAAGAAATGAAGCAGTGGGACAAGGTGCTCGACCACGAGGTACTCAAGGAGATTGCCGGATCGGATAACAACGGCGGTGCCGGCAACGGAAGAGGCGGAAAAGGTAGCATTGGTTACGTTAGAGAGACGGTTAAGGACGGAACGCAAACGGCGGCGGCGTTGAGATCGATTGTGGATGATTATGAGCTGTTTATTGTCGGGAGAAGATTCAATCTGAAGAGCAATTTGACGTCGGGTTTAGATGAATGGAGTGAATTTCCGGAACTTGGTGTTGTGGGAGACTTGCTTGCCTCGACGGATGTTGTCAGCAAAGCTTCTGTTTTGGTGGTACAACAACAGAAGCTTTCTAGTTAATTTGAGCTCGTAGGTGTTTATTATTCATTATGTTCTCTTCCCAAAATTTGTAGCCCCTGTTAAACAGCAGTGTGTACTAATTGTTTGGGTTGGAGGCGAAAAGTTGTTTTTCAAGATAATCAAATCATCATGTATGGAAAATTTACATGAAAATGTTTTCTAATCTTGGGATTTTAAAGAAAATGCAAATTTAGCATTTTTATCGATGAATGAGAATTTGTTTTCCCATTTTTCTTTCCCATTACCGTAACATATATAGGCGGAGCTTTGATTGCTTTTATATTGTAACTTTTTATTTTTATTTTTTTGAAATGTTATATTGTAACTTTTCAATCATGAGCAATTGTATATTTTTTTTCTTTAGATCATAATCAAGATGCGAGTGAATGCTTAATTCTATAAGAGTAGTCTCCGGTTGCATGGGAGTTTTGTCTCAGTTTTATTTCCATTTTTCCCATTTCCATAAACTTTGTTTGTATCTATTTTTTGTTCTTTAGTAAAACAATGTGATTGGGATGCCCACCTTGTCGGGATGTCTAAGTATAACTACTGATATATTTAGGAAAGCTTTTTATGATAGGATATATTTATTGATAATTCATATTTGTGAATATTAAATTTGTTCAAAATAACATCAAATAAAGAATCATGTAAAGGAAATCAGTTTTTTTAATAGATATGAGGATTCAATATAAACTTTATTAGTATCATATATTTTCATATCTTATTGTAAAAATTCTCAAAATATATATGGTAGCTTTTGAAAAACATTGTAATACAAATTTTTTTGTTTCGTTTTTTGTGTTATTTATTAAAAAAAAAAGTTTACGTTGTTAGTGAAGTAAAAGACCACTCTGTTGCTTTAGCCAAGTCATATTCTATGTGTAACTTGGTATGAATATTGTCACCTAAAATATAAATTTAATACAAACTTAAAATTCAAACAGATAGCTAATAATCCGAGAATTAATCATAAACTTCTTGATAACCTTAAAAGTTTGATACAATATAGTACATATCAAATTTAACACTAAAAGTTGCAGTATATTAGAGAGTACTAACAAATTGGAGGTGCTATCAGTCTAAAGATGTCGTATTCATGCCGTCATGTCGTATTGATACATTCTGACTCGTCATCTCAGACGACATGTCGTAAAATGACTGCACAGTGTTTTCTCATTCATCCAGTATCTCAAGCTGCTGATCAATAGGGAGTAGTACAATGATTGAAGAAGTCACAGCGGATTTATTTCTTCGGGAGCCCCAAAAATGTAATCATTGTCGTTTTCTTGTTGAGGGTTAATACCAGCACCGGAAGAACTCGATGTCGTCTGAGGAAAACTGGGCTCAGAATGTCGTGGATAATAGACATCGATAAGGTTCGCCAAAATTGCAGTGAGATTTTCGGGCCTAATAACGCTCTGAAGAGGTTGATCCCGGGCTGCTGGGACAGTCCTGAATGTGTTCGATGAAAGTCCTGTGAGAGAATTCTCGCCGCTTTTTGTGCAAGGGAAGCTTCCAATGGCGGTTGCTTCATGTTCATTGTGAGCTGCAGAGCCAATTCCGTGAAGAGAGCCGTTACTGTCAGCCTGCCGAATGACGGGATGGTCGTCGGGCATCGGTAGATGCGTCGTAGTAGTAGCAGCGTCTTCGACAGACGATATAGGCATGTGTGGCAGAATTTGGACGTTTTTGTTATTGGTTCTACGGATGACCTTTTTATATATCCGTAAAAGAGCATGGTCCTCAAGCTGCAAAGGAATCAAAAGATGATTAAAAAAATGTAGTTTGAGGAAAACGATCATCTTTAAAGAGAAAAAATGAGTCAAATTTCTCATTACCTTCATGTCTTTTTCTTCAACATTACGTTCTCCCGTTCGATCCAAAGGGAGAGTGATTTCGTGGATGATCCAGTCAGATGTGTTCGATGAAAGTCCTGTGAGAGGACTCTCGCCGCTTTTCATGCAAGGGAGGCTTCCCGTGGCAGTTGCTTCATGTTCGTTGTGAGTTACAGAGTCAAATCCGTGAAGAGGGTCGTTACTGTCGGACTGCTGAATGGCTGGATGGTCGACGGGGCGCGGAGGGAGCGCCGTTGTGGGAGCAGCATCTTTGACGGACGATATAGGTAGTACTTCCTCACATCTCTCTTGAGTATCTAAAGCTAGTGCAGTGATGTGTGGCAGAAATTTGACCGTTTTGTTTTCACTCCTTGAAGCTTTGATGGCACTATGGAGGGCCTTTTTATATATCCGACAAAGGACATGTTCATCAAGCTGCAAAGAAATCAAAAGATAATTAACACAATATAGCTTGAGGAAAATTAACATCTTTAAAGAGAGAGAAAACGAGTAAAATTCTCATTACCTTGGTGTCTTTTTCTTCAACTTCACGTTTTCTCTTCCGATCCAAGGGGAGCGAGAATTCTTGCATAATCCAGTCAGTCTTTTCACCCATCTTTACCTTTGGGGTGGTTCCTAGTCGATGGAAATTCAATGAATCCTTGGATCCAATTTTCCTGCCATTGGAGTATACATCATGTCTTCCTCGTGATGATCTCCAATATCCATCTCCAACAACTCGGTTATGCTTCATCCCTTTTTCAGATTTTCGAGTTCTCCGTGTGAAAAAATACCATACTCCCTCTACTTGGGGCTTGTACTTCTCTGTAGAAAATGAACGTTAATATTTGAAGGAAGAAAAACTTGAATCAATGTCTCTCATGAGTTTCTTTTAAAAAAAAAAAAAAAAAAAAAAAAGGGTTATGAGCGCTAGAGTATCTTCGAGTTTTTATTGAAAACAATTATGTAGACTTAATTATAATCCGAACAAGGATGTTGACATGAAATTGTATTTGCACCTGATTCAACAAACAAATGCAATCTAATTTAAATGAGAACAAAAAGGCCAGAAACTTTGAATTTGAAGAAAGTTCAAAAAAGTTAAAGAGGAATTAAAATACGTGACATAGTTTTCTATCCAATTACGAGAACGGTTTATCGACAAGATCGTGTAATTAACAAATAAAAAATTGCACTTCTGATGTTTATGGTGCGCCTAAACAAATAATTGCTAAACAACCATTACATCGTGGCCATTTTCTTGAAAAGATAATTGATCTTGATTCTAAAGCCAATGCCCAATTTTACGAATGCAAACGATATGAATAGATCAAACTCTCAATCACAAAAAGAACGATGATTTTACCTAACGAAACAAACTACTTTTCTTTAAAAACTGTTACTAAATCTGTGTCTTCAAAAACTTAAAAAAAGAAGGAAAGAAAGAAAGAAAAAGAGAGAAGACGAAGATAAATTAAAAAATCAAAGAAGAAAAGAAAAGAAAAGGATTGCAAAGCCAAGAATGCCGTTTCATAAGTACCTGAAAGTGTCTCAGGAGTGTAGTCGTATAAAGAAATGTCCCGGATCATGTTTGGCTCTAACGCTTGGTCCTTGCTCTTTGGTATCAAGTAATACGTAAAAAGTTCTTCATCGGTGGGTTCAAATCTGTAGCCAGGTGCCCAAGAATCCCACTGCGTAAAGTCGATATTCTCGTCCGCCATCGAAGAACACAAAGAAGAAAAAAGAAGAAGAAGAAGAAGAAGAGGAAAAAGAAGAAGTAGAAGTAGAAGGATCCAAAAATACGTTACACGTTTGTTTCATCAAAAAATAAGATATAAGATGAGAGTCTAGGTAGTCTACGCTTAATAACAACGGTTCAGAGGGGAAAAAAAAAAAAAAAAAAAGCTGGATAACTGGGTTGAGTATTTTATTTTGGATTCTCAGTTTTTTGTTTTGAAAGTTTGTACTAATATTTATAGTTGAGAAATTGGAAGAAGTAGCATGTTTATATATATATATATCAAAACATAGTTGTTTTAACGGATGTCAGCATTTTACTAGTTTTTTTAAGTCATTTGACCGGGATTTAACTTGGGCTGAAAGAGATGGAGAATTGGTAATTAAGATTGGAGTTACTATTGGGAACTTATTTTGGGATTGATTGGAAAATTTTTTTTTTCCATATTTTCAAGAAATTTTTGGCAAATAAAAAAATTTACTTCACGTGGATTTGCCATTCAACTCGAGTGCACATTAACTTATTTGGTTCCTCGAAATATTGCATTTGAATATAATTTCATTTAAACAGTATATTCACTCATTTATTATTCATATAATTTTTTAAATTTTTTAAAATTTTATCTACTTTTACCAATCACAGTTTGAACTCTCTCTTCACAACAATATCCACTAGAATGATTATTAAAATATAAACAATCTAAAAACACACCTTACATTTGGATACAAAGGAGTAATGGATGCATTAAAATACAATACAATACCAAATACAATAGAACATCTAAATGCACCATTAATATTTAAAAAAAAAAATCCAAAAATCTAAAAAGCAAATAAAAGATTATGCAAATTTGCCCGTTACATATCCATTTCTTGACTTTCTTTATTGATTTCTTGGACAAATCTTGCTTGTGGGGAAGATGAATGTTATTCGCTACAAAGGAGGTGGCCAACCTTCCTACTGTAAGTGACTGATTACTTTATTTTCTTGAAAATCTCTGATGTTTGATTTTTCTTTTGATCTGTGGGTTTTATTTAATCTGTTTAGTGTATAATAAGGTTTTGCTGTCTTGGAATCTATGTGATTATTATATTTTAATTAATTAATTATATAATATTTTGCATTTTTCTAGGCATAAGATTACATACATGTTGATTTTTAGAGATTAGATAACAATCTGATGGAGTGGATTTTTTTTTTTTTTTGAGACATTGATTTTCGTTGTTTTTATTTTTATATTGATTCATAGCTTGTTTATTAGTTGTTTATGATTGTAGGTGCATTTATTTCTGTGTTTGGGTGTTTATTTTTAGTTTATTACGTGTTTGAAATCCATGATCTTAGTGGGAATTTTTTACTAATATGTAAAGTTTTAATTTTTTAATACCCCATATTGCAGAACTCCAAATGCTGATTATTTTAGTCACTAGTGCTTGTTTCACAGGTTATTTGTTTTTTAATGGGTTTAATATATATGCCTTGTTGGTTGTTTAAGATTAAGTTTTGCAACCAGTAACTGTGTTTTTTCATTTCGTAACTAAATTTTTTTACACAACCCCTGATCAGCCATAGGTTACAGATTTAGATGTATATGAGTTCAATGGGTATGAGGAAGGGCCATTTGAGTTTGATCTTACCCAGCTAAATACTGTTGATCTTGAGCCTCCTAGTAATCCTATTCCCGAGCCTTTTGAAAACAACATTGACTCTCCCACTAATCCTTCCATTGAAACAACACTAATCCTCCTCCCACTTTTCCCGAGCCTCCCGCTGAAGTTACAGCTACTGTAGTTACAGCTAAGCCCCACAATGAGGAAGAGATGAATGACTCTGAGTCTGGGCAGTTACACAAAGAGGAAAACTATATTCTTCGTCGTATCAATGATCCTACAATCAGTTGGCAAGGTTTCCATGACACTTCTTTCACTGAGATTCCTGCTGAGCACGCGGAGAGTGATGAGTATGACTATGATTTCATCGACAATGGAAGTTCAGAACATGAGGATGAGCCTTTTGGTAGAAAGATGAGAGGGAGTCGATATAATGAGTTTAATAAGCATGTTGACACGAGGGATTCAAGTTTAAAATTGGATTGCTTTTTCCCTCACGTGGTTGCTTGAAAAAAGCTATTAAGGAATATTCAATAGTGCAACATAGGGCAGTGAGGTTGGTGAAGAATGACCCACGCAGGGTTAGGGCAAAGTGTCATGATTGTTGTCCATGGATGGTTTATGACTCGGTGGAGAGAGATCGGATTTCTTTCAAGGTGAAGACTATAAATGATGAACATACTTGTGGTCTAGATTTTTCCGCCAAGAAAATCAGTTCATGGTGGTCGGCAAAGAAGTACTTGAATCAGTGGCGTGCCAATTCGACTTGGCCTTTATCCGGGTTTAGGCAACAGGTTGTTGATGACATCCAGGTTGATGTCACCAAATGGCATTATTACAAGACTAGGAAATATGCCATGCTTGTCATTGAAAGTTCAATAAAAGAACAATATGCCAGCCTTTGGGACTACTGTGAAGAGCTATTGACTTCAAATCCCGGTTCAACAGTGAAATGAAGTGCAATACAACAACTGATGGTGTTACCAAATTTGAGAGAATATATGTTTGCTTTGATGCTTGCAAGAAAGGGTTTCTTGGTGACTGCAGCCCAGTTGTTGGACTAGATGGTTGTTTCATCAAGGGTCATCACAAGGGGCAGCTTTTGGCTGCTGTTGGCATTGATCCAAACAATGAAATATATCCCATAGCTTATGCCACTGTAGAGTAGCGTGCTATAGTACTTGGGCTTGGTTTTGGAGTTCCTCAAGGAAGACTTGGGAATAATACACAGTGATCATATCATTTGGATATCTGATCGATAGAAAGGGCTTATAGAGGCTGTCAAGACAACTTTTGATGAAGCTCCACATCGATTTTGTGTGCGCCATTTGTACAACAACTACAAAACCAACCACAAGGGCCTACTGCTAAAACAAATGCTTCAAAATGCTGCCCATGCCACTATAGTTCCTTGATATACTTTTTTTCTTTTTTTGTTTTTGACATTTTGACCATTTGTAACTCCTTTTTTTTTTTTTTTTTTCCTTCTCTTTTTCTTATGTCACAGGTTTTAAGATGAAATGAACAAATTGAAAGAAACCACCAAGGTGGCATGGGAGTGGCTCTCGAAACTTGATCCTTCTCACTGGACCCGATCACATTTCAGTGAGTTTCCAAAGTGTGAGGTGTTGCTCAACAATATGTGTGAGTCATTTAATGCAGCCATTTAGGCATGAGGGACACAACGAGAAAACCTGCCACAAGCATCCAATCCCCACTGCAATACCAGCAGCCAGCACTCATGGCAACATCAACCCAGGCCCTACAACAAGCAGCCCAGCAGCCATCAACCCAGGCCCCACAACACAAGGTTTCATGCCAACCCCCACTGTAGCACCACAATCATCTACTCAAGCTGGCCATCGTTCCAAGTTCACTGTTAGGAGAAGCCATAACTGAAGTTTTGCTGCATTATATATTTAAGACTGCCTATATTAATGGTTTTTGCAATTATGCCCCTTGAGACTTTTAAGACTGCTTTTAGACAGCTCCTTTTGCTTATGGTTGGTTTCTTTAGGTAGGTGCATAGATAGTTTACACATAACTCTCATTTTGTTAGCTGCATATATCACATGATGCATAGAAATAGCATAGTTGACGGATACAAATGGATTCACAGCAGCTTTTCTTTTTGTATACACATGATAATTGTATAGTTCAACCAACTGAAATATTATATATGAAAATGAAGATTAAGTTTTAGTTTTTGCTTTTTGTGTTCCAAACAATTGTTACTTGACATATTACTTTGACGACATACAGGTTTATGAGCATTTTTCTTTGTTATATTTATCAAACAACATATTGCTGAAATTCAAAATCAAAACAAAAACCAAACAAATTAATCCCCAATAATCCAAACACAATTAAAACAATTATAGCAAAATAATAAATAATAATGTAATTCTCCAAATTGATATTCTTCATTCATTGTCAAATTAGAGATCCTTTACAACTACGATTGGCACTGGGGACTTCACACAACTTCCAAAATTTGAGTCCACTTACTTGAAGGAGAAAAAAAAAAAAAAAAAACTAAAAACTAAAAACTAAAAACTAAAGAGATACAAACAGTACAAACGTCCAACCTTTACTCAGCAGACACTTTTCCACTGTCTTTGCCACATAAAACAATACATAGCAATAAAACCACAAGAGATACAAATAGGAGCTTCCAAATATTGATTCCCTTCACATTCCCTGGTCTTGCTGCTTCAGTCCCCTTACTTGGTCTTCCAACTCGTTGATCCTTCGCAACAAACCAGGTATGATCTGTCTAAATCTAGTGCATTTTGGTGGATCAAACCATCTCCAAAATACACACCCGCCAGTCTATGTAGAAAAAATTAAATATAAATTCGAATTTTTGCTACCATTTTTTTATTTTTTTTAATATCTTGGAATCACATATCATCAACCTTCTTGCACACATAGAACCTACGTCCTGAGTTTGCATTTCTCCACGCCATCATCAGCTTGCTCGGCCTGTCACAAAAGCAGCTTGGTGGTGCCATTGAAGATTTCCTTGGTGTTGATTCGTGAGCCTCTGCATGAAGGAGAAAAGGAAAACAAAAAAACAAAAAACAAAACCCTAATTTTATCCAAAATCCCTAATTTATTCCCTCCAAAATCATATATACTTGTTGTTTTACTATTTTCGCCCCTAACTGAAGCCATGTGTAAGGCACGTGAGGCAAAACTGTGACTTTTTAAATGGACGTTAGGGTTTTACCCTCATTTGCACCCTTTTTAGAAGTTTGGGGACCAATCAGTCAAAAAAAAAAAAAAAAGTTAAGGAACCAATCGACATCCTCATAAAAAGTTTACGGACCATCACAGCAATTTACCTTTTTCTTTTCTGGAAAACATTTCAAGTTTTTACATTTTTTAATTCCAATCAACCAAACGCACAACCTCAAGCCGATCAACAAAACACGTGCTTAATTACTACACCGTTTATTTATTTTTGGCTTGCAAAATTGTTCATTTACATAGCCCTATGTTTGGTTGGTCCACTCCAACCAATTTTTTTTTTCAAAAGTTTTTTTTTTTTTTTTTTATCTTTTTCTTCAAAAGTAAATCAATTTTACTATTTAAATTTTCAAATCTTAAAAAAAAAAAAAACTTGAAATGTCTATATTTTTTTTATTGTAAGTTTAAATGAGATGATTTTTTTTTTTTAAATTACGACGAGAGAAACGAAATATCTTCGAAACTTTAACTCACGTGAACACACCAAACGGTAATAAGAATCAAACTATATATATATATATATATATATATATATATATATATTTGGCTTGCAAGGTTCAGAGTTGATACAATATAAATAGAAATTCAGGGGCCAAAATCATAGCGAGGGTAAAGTTGGGGGCACCAATGAAATTAGGTCCAAAGCCAAGAGTTGAACAAATTCAAGCAGAGGGTAGTAAGAAATGACATAGAAAGAAATTTAAATGAAAAAGCACAAATTTAAATGACATAGAAAGAAATGAAATGTCTTCAAAACTAACTGAGGTGAATACACTAAAGGGTATTAAGATTCAGACTATAGTTATAGTTTTTGTTTTTGTTTTTGTTTTTTGTTTTTTTGGGCTTGGAAGGTTCAGAGTTGATACAATACAAATAGAAATTCAGGGGGTCAAAATCATAAGGAGGGTAAAGTTTGGGGGCACCAATGAATGAGTCCGAGTCCAAAGCCAAAGAGTCGAACAAAATCAAGAGGAGAGGGGTAGGCAAAGGAAGAAGCACAAATTCCGATGCGCCAATCGTCTTCTCCTCACTCAGCCATGGACTTCCACCACCATCCCCCCGCCGGCAACTCCCCTTCCTCCTCCACCTCCTCCTCCTCCTCCACCACCCCAAACCCCAACTCCTCCTCCATCGCTGCCGCCGTCGCCACTGCCGCCATTACTAGTTCCTCCGCTCCTTCGGATCCGATGCACTCCTGGTGGGAGTCCATCTCCAAAGCCCGCTCTCGCATCCACTCTCTCTCCTCCATCCTTGACGACCCCTCCGTCTCCCTCTCTCTCTCCTCCCTCGCCGACTCCGACCGCCCCGCCCTCTCCCTCCTCTCCTCCCCCCACGCCTACGCCGCCCTCTCCTCCGCCCTCTCTTCTCCCCTCTCCGGCTCCGGCTCCGACCCCCTCTGCCACTGGCTCTACGACACCTTCCTCTCCTCCGATCCGCACCTCCGACTCGTCGTCTTCTCCTTCCTCCCCTTGATATCCGGCCTCTACCTCTCCCGCATCCACTCTCTCTCCTCCGATTCTCCTTCCCTCCCTTCCCTTGCCGGCTTTGAGGCTGTCCTTCTCGCCATCTACACCTCCGAGACCAAGTCCCGCGCCGGCAAGCCCGTCCTTGTCTCCGTCCCCGATCTTTCTCAGCCCTCTCTCTACCACACCCCTCGCCAGAAGATCTCCAACCCGAATTTGGGGAAAAACTCCGTCGGCGTTCTCTCGCCGCCTCTCGAGCCGCAGATCGCTGTCAAGTCGACAAAGCGGGCGAGCATCGTCGGCGTCGTGCTTGATTGCTACTACAAGCAGATCTCGCAGATGCCGGCGTGGTCGAAGCTTGATTTCTGCCGCTTCGTTGCCGCCTGGGCGGGGCGGGAATGCGCCTGCGAGAGGCAATTCGATGAAGACGACGATGATTTGGTGGTTTCTAGGGTTTCGGAGATAAGGTGTTTGGAGAATGGCGACAGAATCGAGGATGTGGTCGACAACATTGCGCAATTGAGGATCGAAAATGGAGGCAGTTGGGGTGTTGGTAGTAGCGGTGAGAATTCTGATTCGATAGGTTCAAGAATTCCGCTTCCTTGGGAGCTTTTGCAACCGGCATTGAGGATTCTGGGGCATTGTTTGCTGGCGCCGTTGAATTCTCAGGACGTGAAGGACATGGCCGCGGTTGCCGTGAGGCGTCTGTACGCCAGGGCGTCTCACGATTTGGTTCCGCAGGCGATCTTGGCGACACGGAGCCTAATTCAGCTCGACAAGAGGTCAAGAGCGGATGCGAAGGCAGCTGCTGCTGCTGCAGCAATCGCGGCGAATTCGTCATCGAATGCTAACACTCCAAGCAAGGCTAAGAAACCCGAAATCCTTTTGGTTTCGAAGTGATTTGCTTTTGCAGGTAACAGGTTGTTGTATAGTTGTTTTCAAATGCTTGATAAAACAGTTTGTGTAGGTTAATATCTATATCTGTTCTTGCTGTGTTTTTTTTTTTTTTTTTTTTTAAGGTCTTAGAGATTTTCCTTGTTTTGAGACTGTTTTATTTATACTTAGACAGACTTTGGTTGTTGTTATAGTGTGTAATCTACCTGCTTTGATGGTGTATAGCTCTCTCTGAATTTGTTTTTGTACACCTATAAAGTCAATGAGAATTTCTGAATGAATTTGGTTTTTTTTTTTTTTTTCCTGTTTCCTTTGATTGACTTCAGTATGGTGTTTGTGCTTTGTGGTACGGAGTGTTCTGTTTAAGAGTCCATATGAAAATTTAGCATCGAAATCAAGCTTTTTATTTATTTTATTTTATTTTTGGTGTTTGTAGTCTTGGATTTTGATTAGTCGGGTTCATTAGTGGGTACGATTCGTATAAAAGTATTCTGTACTAAAATCTGCAGGTATTGCACGATTTGCTTGTTATTGTAACTTTTAAGTGTTTGGGTGATGAGTTCAAACTCATCATCATCAACTCAATTTTTTTCTTTTTTCTCAAAAGTTTTTTGTCTTTTTTGAAAAAGTCAATCAAAATCACTATTTAAACTTACAAATCTTAACTCAAACTTACACACCAAACACCCCCTTAAGAGGTTGTTGGATGATTTGGAGGGTTCACGTTTTACGAGAATGGGATATTTCCGGATCTTTGATACATTCACTAGGACGAGAATCTTACTTTTCTATCTTATTGTGTGAATCATAGATACTTAATCACGCAATTAGTTCAGCAATTATTGTTTGGTTTCTACTTCAAGTGGAACTCATGCATTGAAGTTTTGCGGTGTGATTTTCAAATTGTCTGTTTGTTGTGTTTGGTTTGATTTGGAAGGGCCTAAGCTTTCGGGTCTCCTGAATTTGCTCCATAGCTGGAGTTTCTCACTTTCTAGATTATGGAGCTTTTGCCTCAAGCTTCCCCATCTTAAGATCATACTTGACTGCTAGGTGGTTCGATAGAGTTTGAAAGGGCCTAACCTTGCTTACTCTCCCCGCTTATGCACTCGAGGAAACTTAAATTGACGATAACTTTTCTAGGATTGGTAGCAGCACTATAATTCTTAATGGTGTATGTTTAGTTGAGAAGATAGATTATTTTCATCGCTTCAGATTTTGCGAGTCATTAATGCTTTCATGACTTCTAACTTGCGTAGCGGCGGCTGAGAAGCAGTCAAGGAAATTGCAAAGGGCATAAATGGCATGAAATCGTGTGAACTATTAGTTTCATGACTTTATAGGATGAAGACAGATTCGGTTTGTATCGTGATTGAGTTCGGCATGAATGGAGTAATGTACTGAGTAACGAGATTTTGGTGCTTGCAAGATCATAAGCAATTTGACTATAAGCCTCATCTTGTGTGCTTGTTTGTGCTTGGCTAACTATATTACTTTAGTTTTAATTATGTGACTCTAGATCTGAGTGAGAGGTTGAAATCAAAGGCTAAATCTCTGGATTCTTGAAAGGAAATACGGGAAAACAAGAAAAACATGAAGATTATGTTCTTTGGCGAGTTAACTTTCTTATATAATGCAAAAGGAGTGTTTGTGTTATTTCTCACTTCACTTTCTGATAGATACGTAAACATTAGAAAAGTAATTGGTGATTCCTATTATTTTACTTTTATTTTCTTTTAAAACTCAATATGCTATGATTTGATAAACATGACAAACAGATCTTCCCATAACTATACATTAGGTAGTCAAGGATCTATAGATATATAGAAAGCTCAATATGGGTTACTGATTTCGTCCAAATGGAAACCGTTTACGACGAAATCTGTCTTTGTTTTTTTTTTTTTTTTTTCTTTTATAGTCCTTCATTTATTTTTTTTCTTTTTTAGTCCTTCATTTATCTTTTTTTTTTTTGGGTTTTTCGCCCTAAAAATTTATTTATTTTTCATTTTAGGCCCCCCCTTTTTTTTATGTTGATCTATTTTTTTTTTTCTTTAATTTTTTTTGTTCATTTTAAATAAAAAATTTAATTTTTATTTTTTATTTTTATTTTTTTGTTTTTACTTTGTTTTGTTTGTCAACAAACATTTTACTAGTACACAATAGAAGTACTTTGAATTGTCGAGTTATTCTTCGTAAGGGTTAGAGATGGATCTGGGTTGCTATTTCTTTACTTTTCTTTCAAAACTCTCATGTATTATGGTTTGATAAACAAAAATCGGTAAACATGCCGTAAGATTGAAGGTCCTAAAGATACCGCAGTGATTCAAATTATCATCAGATGTATGGTAAATAATGAAGATCAAAAGTAACATCGTCACCGCAATTGGAGGTCTAAAGTTCTGATCTTTGGGTTTACATTGCAGAAATTATAGAGCAGAAAAACAAATTTAACTGATTGATTCCCTGCGCACGTGTTAAAATTGTTGCCTTAACCGGTAAATCACGATGGAAAAAATAAGCCCTTTCCTCATGAAATCAACTGTTATAAATCTTCACCACTTTCCAAACTCCACGATACTTTGTTTGGAACACTATTTCAAACTAAACTTTTTCAACTTATTTTTGTCTCTTTCTAAAAATTCAACAAAAAATTTAACTATTTTTTTAAAAAAACAATTATAACCCAAAATGTTTCCAACCGGTAAATCAAACGCAAGAAACTAAGCCACCCTCTCATGAAATGTGCAACTAAAGTTGTAGAAAAAGTATCACATCATAGATGATATGATCGGACTCCAGAATTTCTTGTCACCTTCTCAAGTTGGAAAAGGAAAACTAATGTATCCGTTTAGGCTTCTAATGTTAAGCACGCCTTGTTCCTCCCTCGACTTGCTGTGGAAGGAATGCAGGGCAGATGACAAATTAACATTGTTTTCTGGTTGAAGTGATTCAATGGAGTTGCGGTTGGGCTTTTTTTTTTTTTTTGGAAGAGAAGCGACAACTGATATCAGGATAGGAGAAAGTTAAGCATTCCAACTAGTGATTCATTGGAGTTGCATTGTTACAACAGAATTGGAAACTAGCAAGGACCAAATGATGTGCCCGCTTGGGCACAAGAAGCAACGTAAGATGACATCAAAAATCCAAATGGAAAAAGGAGCTAGCCTTTTAAACTTAATTGCAACTAACCTCGGGAATTCATTGGAAAATCTGTAATTCCTCTTTGTACTTTCAGGGTTGTGAATGCAGTCAAATTGCAAACTTATATATATATTTTTAATTTTTTCTCTCAAACGTTTAGGAGGACATTTGGTGTTAAACTTTTATGCTTTTTTTTTTTTTTTTTTTTTTCCGTATTAACATTTATCTAAGAATGAAATATTTTCTACCTCGAGGTCGACCATTAAAGATATATAAATAGTACACCAAATCTAAGAAGCAGTTTCACAATTTACCATGCCAGTAAGAATCCCATCCAACATTGAAAGCAAATAACCAGGCACAAATTTGACAGTATTATTGTTCCCAGGCCCAATTTTGAATTTCTTTTAGAATCACTGAAAGTACTTTGCACAAAATCGATGCAACCATAGTGTTCAGTAAAAGTGTAAAAAAGCAATTTGTACTAAAATCCATGTGCCTTTCAAGATATTTTGAAAAGTTGGTTTTCATAACTTTTAGATTCTACTTCTACATCAGTGTAGTGCTCTTATAAAAAAGCACAAAATCTCAAACTGAGCTATAGAGTAGAAAGAAAGATTGAATATGAAAGAATGAACTCCTCGTCAAATATGAAAATTATGATGATTTAAAAATCTTTAGAGATGAACAACAGAATTAGAGCGACTAGCTTTTACTTCTACTTTCTCTGTTTTTGGTATAAATTACTATGTATTAGACATAGTGATACATAACTTTCACTGTTGTCATGAACATTTTCCAAACAATACATTCAAGCCGCTAATCATACCTTAAAACTTACATGTGACCAACCATAAGTAATTAACGCTTGACAATTTCGGAGCCAAAAAAAAAAAAATAATAATAATAATAATAAATAAATGAAGCTTGAAAAAAAATAAAATGATCTGTCTGTTAACAACGAAAGTTATCCGAGTCTGAGTGAGTTAATTAATGGCAGTACAGACCCTGCGAATTTCACCCAGAGTGCCAGTTTTGATGTCAATGTTGCTCATCTTCACCATGGACTTGGCAAACTCCACGTTGAAGTTTAGGCTCTGCGCTCCTCTCACTCGCAAGAAGCCTTCAACGATCGTTCTGGTGGAGGGATCGCTCCACAACTTCTGATCAGACTCGATGACTCCCCGGCCGTTTCTCAAGTTTGCAAAGAAACTTGTGTCGAAGCGGGTGGCACTTCCAGTGTCGAGATCTACCCGCCTAGCCATGTCGCCATTCTGCGGGCAGAGCGCTCGAATGGTGGGAACAAAGGAAGGGTTGATGGTGGGATCGGCGCCACTTGCAGTGGTGGTACTGAAGTTGTAGAGTCTGTAGCTAAAGAACTGGCATGCAGTAGTACCAATGGTGTGTGCACCTGTTGGATAAAATTATCAGTATTTATAAATCGAAGTTTGTCGTAAACTAATTTAAAAAAAAAACTGTTTTTTCTATTAGATATTTATAAGATAGGAATGACATGTGTAGAATCATTACCAACAAGGGCGACGAGATCTTGAGCGTTGAGACCATTTGCTGAAAACTTTTGTTTTTGGGAATCCATGGATTCATCAAAGCGAGGCAATAATGTCAAAGCCTCCGAAGCCACTGAAACCCGCCCATCCCTTCTTCCTGTAGGAACTTGCCAACTGAAACCTTTGGTCTGCAGAACATACATTTTTAATATAATATTCTTTGTTAGTAAAAAATCTTCATTCTTTTGTTAACTGTGGTATGATCAGAACAAGAAGTCTTATCATTTACCAAAACAACAGCATCACGTGCGGCAAGTGCGAGGATATCAGCGCAGGAAACGACACCAGGGCAGGCGGCCTCGAGCTATGCTTTAGCTGCATCGATGACGCCATAACCATTTATTCCGTTATTGGGCGGGGTGCTCTTCTCGGTGTTAGGTCCGTCGATGAGGACGGAGCCGTCGCAGCCTTGGACGAAGCAGTCGTGGAAGTGCATTCTGAGAATGCCGGGAGCTACGGCGGGATTGGATTGGAAATGAGACGCAACTGTGGACCTAACAATGTCTTCGGCTCTGGGGCACGTACTTGAATAGAACCCAACACGCGTTCCTTGGCCATGCACAGACGTGGTAGTAATAAGACCAAGCATCAAAAAGAATAAACAAATGGATAATTTTTGGAAAGAATCGGGACCTTCCATCGATATAATATAACCGTATATATATACGCGTGTGTGTAGTTCTAGCTTAATATTTGGTTATTGACAGAAGTTGAAGAAAAGAATTCTCTATAAGATATTGGAAAAGAAAAAGAGTTATGAGGATGGAGCTTGTGATGTTGTGAAGAAAGCGTGGGATGGAGAAGAATTTATAAGACTTAGAAAGTCAAAGATGCAGAGAAAAAAGATGAGAGTAAGAAAAGCCGGCCAATTGGATAACGGGAAAGTGTCTAAAAAGTCTCAAATAATATCTAATCAATAATATTATGTCACATTATCTAAAAAAAATTTAAAATACTTTATAACTAATTTTTTATATATTAAAAACTAACTTCTTTTAATGATGTGTCAAAATATAATTGGTTAAATACTATTTGAGACATGTAAATAAATTCCTGTATTTTTTGGCATGAGAGAAAATGTCAATATCTAATGAGTAGATATATTTGCACCCCATACTCCTATTTAATTATTATTCTTCCTAAATAATTAAAGAAAATTTTATATTTTCATCGTAATACCTAATTTAACTTTATATGCCCCCACACAGCTCATCAAACAAAAAGCTCACCAAATGTCATTACTCACACAAATCCATCCGCCGCTTAAAATTGCTCTCCTTCAAAGTATTCTCCTTTGTTTATCTGGTTGTAATTCAACTGCATTTGGCAGGCAAATACTTTTTCGCTTTAGGCAACCAAGACTTATATATTATGTGGGGATGATTTTTTTTTCCTTCTAAATAATGCTTAATGTTTTTTTATTATTATTTTTAATGATGCTTCTATTTACAGTTGTAATTTAAACATCTAGCCTTATGTTAACGTTTTATTTGCAAAAAGAAATGTATTGCATTAACGTATATGTATAAACACATATAATAGAGAAGATCATAAAAAATATATATACATATTGTAATTTAGTGGGTTTGTTAATTTATTTTCCATAAAACAAATTCAAATTAAAATGGTAAGGTTAAATCTGATTTTATATTAAAAGTATTTGTAAAAGAAAAGATTTTTAAATTTATATTAGGAAATATTTACTAATTGGAGGTATATTTATCAATTTGATGGGTGAATATAATCACTCTATCTAATTAGTGGATATATTATGAATTGTTCAACTACGACTTGTTGTCTAATCATAAATAAACGCAGTAGTTCATTGTTATGCAATCTTCCAAAATGGCCCGTTAATTAACAGTGGATACTGGATTAGCTTTCGTGACAGCTTAAGGTGTAATTTATGTAAGGGCCAGTCGGGATAAGTGAAAATAATGAAATTCGCTTTCTACAAATTAGAAAAAACAAAAGACTAAATTAAAAACCCTTTAAAAAAAATTTTTGAGAAAAAATAAAATTTAGACCAAGAAAATATTACGCGACCCTAAAATATATGTTACTCTCTAATTTGTTTTGTTTTGTTTGTTTGTTTGTTTTCCCATGTAACATATAAGAACTAAGAAGATAAATGTATGTGCTACCTAATCTCCTGTGCAAATATGCAGTTATACTGAAATTACAACACTATACTAATTTTGGTACATAGTTCTAGCTCAGCATATATGCAGGAGGATTGGAACGCAAGGAATCCTCATAATTGCATATTGTTTCCACTCAATAGCTACGTCGTTAAAAAAAAAAAAAGAATATTTAGTTATAAATAAATAAATAAAAAAGGCAATTTGAATCATTAGACCGTAGGGGCCTGTCTAATAAGACAAGATTCAAGGTATTTTTTTTGTTTGTTTTTAGGTTTATTTTTTATTTTTTATTTTTACCAGTTTGTTTTCAAAAGGGTTGCAAAAGCAAAAATTAAAAATTAAAAAAACAAAAACTAAACAAAGAAAACGACAAAGAAAGAAAACGGCATTGATTTTCCAATCACGCGCAAAAACATGCACAGGCAAATCGCGCTATCCAGTTTTGATCACTGGATTTCAAGACACGGTAAGAATTAAGTCCTTTACATGCCTTATTTTTTGTTGTATAATACAACTTTGACCGTTCCTCTCTCGTCGTTGGCCGTTTTCGCTTACTTTCTCTCTGCGTTGACCTCATTCTTCAAAAAAAAAAAAAAAAAAAAAAAAATTTTAGCACCCACAATAACATTTTAGGAAGACATATTGAGATTAGTGGAAAATCAGTTCAAGAAGAGCTGATGAAAAAGGTTAGTCAGACTTAAGAAGGGTAAAAAAAAAAAATGCCTTGGTTAATGGATGGATGAATAGATCTAACTCTCATGTCCTCTTATTTATATTCCTTTCATGTCATTTCAATAATATCATGATACATCAATTAAAAATATTTATTTAATTACGAGATCATATCAAATTAATTAAAAGATTATGTTAGTTATACATGTTTCATATTATTATTGGAGAGATGGAAATTAAGATACAAATAAGGAGACATATGAATTAAATCCATGAATTGACATAGAGGAATCTGATTGAAGGCTCGCTTTAGAAAGCTAATATCAGATATATAGCCAACATCTAGTCCTACTATTTTTTTCCTGTTCAAAAAATTCTACGTACTATTTTTCTAGTATTAAAATTCAAATGGCCCTTTATAGACCCTTCTATTTTTTATTTATTATTTTTTTGTCCTTAATTCTTGTTGTCATTTGATCCACCAAGAGAATAGATGGGAATGGTCATAAGCCATAACTAAGGTGAGAACTGTACATATGAACCTGTTGCGATTTCTCTGCGGTATGAAAAAAAATTAAAATAAGATAAAATAAAATATATGTTATCCAACTTAGCTTGTGTTTTGAATACTAGTTTGAAATACAATTTTTAAGTTAAATTTGGTTGATTTTTCAAAAACTAGTTATAATATTTATTGATTTTTCAGAAAAAGATTAAAACTGATATGAAAATTTAAATTCAGATATGAGGGCCAAACGGACTCTTAATAGAGGCGAAGGATATCATTGACATACTAAAAATATAGTGTCAAATTAGTGTGTCAATATTGAATTTTAACACTTGAATACGAAAATCATGTTTAATGTAGTATTATTTTTTATGTTAAATTTGACATTTATTATATTTGGTGTCAAATTTATCACCAAATATATTACTTACATTAAATTTTAGAATTTGATTGTTATTGAATGATATATAAGCTTTTTACATTGTATATTCATTTTAATATGTTCATTTTTTTAATTGTTTCAAAATTAAAAATTTACTTTTACAAGTTTTAAATTTTAATTATTACGACAAAAAGTTGATATTAAACTTTGAAATAACAATATTATGTATTGAAGCACAAAATTGAACAACATATTAAAAATGGTGTTCATATTTTAACACTTTCAAATATGTAAGTCAGTTTTTTTAATTAGGAAAACATTCATTTTTTTAATATTAATCGGTTGAAATTTATGATAAATTGGTCAATCACTTATGGGAATTGATGGTCCATATCTGATTGACTAGCGCATCGTGTCATGACTCAAATCCAGATTGCGATCATTGGGGTTAATTAAGATAAATTGAGATTTATTAAGAAAAAATTGATAATAAAATTTTACAAGAATATATAATATATTTTGTTCTGTAATCTTCATGAATTTGCAAATAATACTAAATTAGTTGTTTACTTACAGTTTTTCTTTTTGAAAAATATAACTTTAGGACAGTCAAACGAGTAGAAAACAGAGAAAATAGAAAGAGAAAGAGAGAGTTTGGAGAGAGAAAGAATAATGTAGAATGAGGCAAAAGTGCATTTCTCTATTAATCAGAGTCTTATATACATAATAAACTTTAACAAACAGTTACAACAGATTCTAATTCCTAACTGAATCCGTAACTAACTACATTCCTCTTCATTACTTTTAACACCTGACTCAACATTCCCCCTCAAGCTGTACGGAGGTCTAACTAAAGTCAGCTTGTCTCTTAGAAAACTAAAACGAGGAAAACCTAATGCCTTTATTAAAATATCAGCTACTTGAAACTCAATAGTTACATATCTCACTTCATGTTCTTTAGCTAAAACTTTTTTCTCTTACAAAGTGGACATCTACTTCTATATGCTACGTTCGGGCATGGAAAACTGGATTGGAAGCCAAAGAACCAGCTCCCATGTTGTCACACCAAATGACAGACCTTTGATGAAGAACTACACCAATCTCAAAGAACAAGGACTGTAACCAAACAATTTCTATTGCTGCTTGAGCCAAGGCTCGATATTTTGACTCAGCATTCGATCTAGCTACTACCGCTTGTTTCTTAGCACTCCAACTGATCAGATTGTTTCCCAAAAATACACAAAATCCACTCGTAGACCTTCTATCATCAATATAGATCGCCCAATCAGCATCTGAAAAGCCTTCTAGAACCAGCTGCTTTTCTAGTCTAAAACACAGCCCATAATCTGATGTTCCTTGTAGATTCCTAAGTACTCTCTTACAAGCAACCCAATGAAAATTAGTTGGTGCTTTCAAAAACTGATTGAGCTTGTTAACAGCAAAGGCAATGTCGGGCCTGGTCATAGTCAAATATTGTAACCCACCTATGACACTTCTGTACAAACTTGAAAATCAATAGCTTCACCATCTTCTAAGGACAGTTTCTGATTCTCAAACATGGGTGTTGGAGTAGGTTTTGCATCAACCATATTGGCCTTCTTAAGCAAGTCTTTCACATACTTTCTTTGAGACAAATATAACCCAGTTTTATCTCCAAAGGCCTCAAAACCAAGGAAGTAATTGATAGAGCCTAATGTTTTTAAAGCAAACTGACCATTTAAATCCCTTATCACTTTCTGAATTAACAAAGAATCATCTCCAGTTATCAATATATCATCAACATATATTAGAATCAGGATCAACTTACCGCCATTGCGTTTGAAGAACAATGACGTGTCTGATTTAGAACTCTGAAACCCCCACTGCAACAGTAATTGTTTGAGCTTGTCAAACCTGATCAGGTTCTAGAACTCTCAAATCCTTCTGGCTAATGCAAAAAAACAACCTCTTGAAGTCTCCATTAAGAAAAGCATTATTAACATCCACTTGCTGAATGTCCCAACCAAATGTCACAACTCGAGTAACGACCACTCAAATTGCTGCTGGCTTGATAACAGGACTAAATGTCTAAAAGAAATCCAGTCCTGGAGTTTGTTGAAAACCCTTTGCAACTAATCGAGCCTTAAACCTATCAATAAACCCATCAGGTTTGTATTTGACTCGAAACACCAATTTGTTGGAGACAACATTCATGTCAGCAGTGGCAGAAACTAAACTCCAATTCCCATTCTTCTGTAAAGCAGTAAACTCATCAACCATTGCCTTCTTCCACCTGTCATCTGAAAGAGCTGCTTGAACCGAGGCTAATTAGTTCAGCTAACATTTCAACATTAGTTCCACTTGACTGATAAATCTTAGGTTTAAAAATTCCAGCTTTGGAACGGGTTGTCATGGAATGAGTAGGTTTAGAAGGATTGCGAATTGAAATGGGAACGAGCTGTTAAGGACTAGAGGAAATAGATTGTGAAAAAGGTGAGTTGTGAGAGAGAGATGTGTTTTGAAGAGATGATGAGAAAGGAGAGACGGAAGTGAATTTAGGTGTGTTAGAATGAGATAAGGTACAAATTGACATGACTTGTGATGGTGAATTATTATAACCAATAAAAACACACTGAGACATTCTAAACGAGAATTTATGAGCTTGATATGGTCTCAAGAAAGGAAAACATGAACATCCAAAGACTTTAAGGAAGGCATAATCAGGTTTGTGTTTGAACAAAAGTTCAAAAGGTGACAAATTGAAGGTGTTGGGAGATGGTAACCTATTTACGAGGTACACAGCAGAGACAAAGGAATCCCACCAAAATTGAAAAGATAACTTAGCTTGCACTAACAGTGTAAGACCCATTTCAACTATGTGTCTATGTTTCCTCTCGGCTCTACCATTTTGTTGACGTGTATGGGGACATGGATGCCTAAAAACTACACCTAAATCTTTCAACAAGGGAAGAAGACTACGATATTCACCCACGCCCGCCGCCCCCCCCCCCACCCCCCCCAACACAAACAAAAAAAATAAAAATCTATTTAGAGATATTTTATTGGAGAGTTGAAGTTTCTTTCAACAAAGGAGTTAAACTGACAGAATATGATTCTAGACTTTGTTTTTAAAGGAAAAATCCATGTATATTTGGTAAAGTCATCAACAAAGTGAACATAGAACCTATATCCTTCATGAGATACTTGAGGAGAAGGTCCCCAAAAATCTGACTGCACAATTTGAAAAGGGGCAGTACTTTTTAATTGAGACAATGGAAATGAAAATTGATGCAATTTTCCATATTGATAAGCATTGCAAAAATCAATTTTATTACTAAAGACAGACATTGATGGATTTACAGAGGAAAGGACTTGAACTAACACTTGACAAGAGGGGTGGCCTAGCCTTCTATGCCATGGATTTGCAACACTTGACTTTGTAATACAACATGAGAAACATAACTAATAGACACTTGAGAATTATTTACATTAGAATCAATACATTTGGACACAAAACATGCTAAAGTACAAGGTGTACTAACAACTTGACCAGAACTAGTGAGACAACACTGAAAAGAGTTACAATTACCAAGAGATACTTTGAGCTTCTATAGCCCTTCCATGAGAGTTCCCTGCAAAAGCACAGTCCTCATATTCTTGTCCTTCACAAGACAACAGTCTTTATCAAAAACAACAATGACATCATTATCCTTTGTAAGTTGTGAAAGACTCATAGATTTTTGGTTATTTGTGGTACCCAAAGAACATTTTTAAGGATTAAAGATCTAGAATTTTTAACACTAGATTGTATAGGAGTAAAAGTGGAACCAATATGTGAAATGACAAGTTGAGATCCATTACCTACACTAAGCTTCTCATTCCCTTTGTAGCCATTCGGAATGGACAAGTTGCTTAACTCAGCTGTGACATGGTTAGTAGCACCACTGTCCATATACCAGGCAGAATCACGAACTGAGCTATGAGTAGCAACAAAAGCCTGACTCCATAAGGCATTTGACTGCTGAGAAACATGTTGCTGCTGAGTGTTTCTTGTTTCTCCACCTTGAAAAGACAGATCAAAGCGATGATAGCACTTAACAGCAATATGCCCAGCCTTGCGACAAACTTGACAGATTGTTGTTTCCACGACCTCCAGATCCACGACCACCTCTGCCTCGACCTCTGAAACTTCCTTGATTGTTGTTGCCACCATGATTGAAATGTTGATTGGCATTGGAATCATTCTTCCTGTTATTAGTAGCATAATTGGCACTAGGACCAATTAGATCATTTGAGACAGCAGTGTTAAGATGTTCAAGTCTCATCTCTTGATTGTGAAGCGTGAACTGAACTTCTTGTAGAGAAATGTCATCAGATCTGGAAGTGAGATTGACAACAGTAGCTTTGTACTCAAGTCCTAAACCTCTAAGAATGTAGATTATTAATTCCTCATCAGAGATTATTAATTCTATATATAATTACTTTGAAGATCCAAAATACTGTACGTTTTACCATCTAATTAAATAAAAAAAAATCCCACAAAAGATAAAAATCAATACGATGACAATCAAATCTCAAAGATATTATCGATAAGAGATGAATATGATAAATCAAGTATTTTAAAATTTCTGTAAAATACAATATCAAAAATAGTTATAAGTCGAGCATTTTGAAAAGTCTACAAAATGTTAAAAAGGTTATTTTATCTACAAAATAATAGATGTGAAAAACATTTTTTTTTTAAAAATAATCATCAATAGTCCAATACTTTAGAAAGGGTCTTCTACTAAGGTACTGGGTATTTTGTAAATTCACTGAATATTAGGACATCAATACAAGCTTCCAATATGGCTATTTAAAGAATCCACCCACGTTACAGAATTATGGCATTTTGCAGGTTTTAGTTTCTAAAAAGAGATAGGGAGACAGAGAGTACTCGGATGATAGAGAAAATGGACGTTCTAATGTGGTGGAATTCTCGTTACAAAACCAAAAATAAGCAATAAATTGAACGGAAATAAATCAAGTAGAGTGCGGTAATCAAATACGTTGGATTGAGTAAGACATTGGATTATTTAATGGGTAATTTATAGGAATGCTTCTCAAAAACAACATCTCTCGATTATTATTGCAATATAATAGCTTCAGCTTGTTTGACCTTCAATTAAAAAAGTATAAAAGATCAAAAATCTAAGTAATAGGGTAAAAAAATAGAAGGAAAAATGTCATAAATTCCTCATAAATTTTGTCACTAGTGTAAATATATCTCATGAATTATGAAATTTACCTATTGTACACCCTGAATTTTAACATATATATCAAGTTGCCCCCTCAGTTAGTTGCCGTTAGTTTTTCCGTTATCTTTAATGTCAAAGTGCTCCCTGAACTTTACTTTTGTGTCAAAATACCCCATGATCTTTTGTATTTGTGTTTAACCCACGGTGAAGGATTAACAATTAGTTGCTCTAACTACAAAACAAACGTTGCGCAAATAATATATACATACAAAAAACTATCTGCAACAAAGCTTATACTCCCATTAAGGAGTTCACTCCCATTAAGGAGTTCACATAGATTCTAAGAAATAAAAAGGGATAAATAATCGGAATCCCTTGGTTCAAATACAAATAACACACACACAACTTATACTCCTGCTAAGGAGTTCACAGAAATTGTAAGAAATTAAAAGAGAAACAATTCACATTACTTGATCGAACACCCACGGTGAAAGATTAACAATTAGTTGATCTTGCTGCAAAACAAATGTTGCACAGATAATATATACATATATATATGTTTCCAATGTTAATAACCACTCCTATACTGCTATTGTTACTATTGATACTACTATTGCTACTGACTCCAGCTATCAGTACCGCTACCGTAACTAACTACAACTATGGCTGTTGTCTACTAACTACAGCTACTACTATTACGCGGCTGCTACAACTACTACTAATACTACTGTTCTTGCTACTAATACGACTACTATAACAACTACTACTTCTCCTTTCCTTGTTTCTTTTCAACTTCCTCTAATTGCTCTCTCTTTTCTTCAAAACGTACTGCTCCATGAAAATTTTAAAAATTCAAAATGATCAGAAGGAAAACGTTAGTAAACAAGTGTGAATATTTGACAAAATCATAGATAACTCTCCTAAAGAAAATCAGGTTCATTTAATTTGCTAAAAAGTAAAAGTTGTGTGCGACGTAAATTAGTTGACTTTATGCTTTTTCTTTCCTTATTTAGATTTAGATTCTAGAATTGTCCTAATAATATATATAAAAAAAGTTGAAAACATAGATGTCAAATCATACCTTAAAAGACAGTTCATCTCCTTCGTACAGCAGCTTGCCCTTGAGTTTCGTCCTGGGCAATTGGAGTTTCATATCCTAGGATAACATTCACCCTGCCACCCCATCATACAAGTTAATAAAATAAAATGTGATTAGATTTGAACTTGCTATAAAAACATAACGTTACAAAGATCACATGCACTTACATAAGGTGCATGACCATCACCGTTTAGTTTATGATAGGCAGAGCGTCATTGTTCCCTTCTTTTCTCCACATTTTCCCTCTCTCTCTTTGCCATTCTACTTTTTTTTTTTTTTTTGGTTTTAATTCTTTCTTGGCATCTCTTTTTCTTACTTTTTTTTTTTTCATTTTTTTCGTTTTCTTTTTTTTTTTCTTCTGGCCAACAAGCCCTTCTCTGCAAAAACGTTGCAAATAAACCTCGAAATTAGGTGCAAGTACCATTCATAATCCACCGGCAGATCATAAGACTCACCAAATTAACCTCAAAATAAATATCATGTCATCATCTCAATCTTGAGCACTCAAGTGCTTGTGTTCTATTCTCACATACCAAAGGTATAGCTAAAATCATGACAACATTTAAACGAATTGAAAATGAAATTAGAGTGACAACAAAGTAAATAAAACAAGTTTCCTAAAAATATTCCCTTCAACCTTATGCCTCAACAAATAAACGGACGTTAGACTAAAATCCTAGCTATCCTACCAAAAGTCCCAAGTTCTACACCATGAAAAAGCTTTCATTCACCGTTTTCACTCGGTTACACTTTCTCACTGCTAAACAAAACAACAGTGTACTAAATTTAGAAGACAAGTCATTTAAAAATAAATAATCAACAGCCTAACATTAGAGAATGTGGGGCATTTCAAACCAGAGAATAAAGCTTCTAATTGGTTGCTCTCAAGCTCTACTTATAAAAAGAATACAGAGCTATTTTGTACTCCTAGTTTTTTTTTTTTCCTTTCCCGTTTACTTCACTTCCTCAGAAGACAGAGAAATCTAAACAACAAAATTGAGAAGTGAATGCATTGACAGAATATAACCACATAGAGTTTGAGCTATACATGCTTTCTTCAACAAAAGAGTAAACCATGAAAATGCACATAGCTTATCATACCTTCGAAGGAAGCTCAGCTCCTTCCCAGCATCAATTTGAGGGATATCAGCTTACCCTTGAGCTTCGTCCTGATCTTTGGAAGTGGTCCCTCCTAAGATAACATCGTCGTCACATGAAACCAGCTAGTATATAATAAACATTAACAAAAATACAATTAGATAATAATCTTAGAACTAGAAAAACAAAACATAACGGCTACAAAACATGCACTTACAAGAGGATGTGGAACACTATCATCATCCCATTTATCATAACCAGCGTGCATGTTCCCCTTTTTCTATTTCTTTTCCCCTTTTTCATAACACCATTCTTTTTTTTCTTTTTTTTTTTCCCCTTCCTTTTTTCCCCTCATATTTTTCTTCCTTTTTCTTCTTATTTTTTTTTTCTTTTCAAATCTATGTTCTTTTATTCCTCTCTCTTCTTGTTCTCCCTGTATTCTTTATTTCTTTGACATTTCTTTTCTTCTCTATTCCCTTGACTGTATTCCAATTCTTTAAAAATTTTAAAGAATTTACTAATGAAATGTAGCTCTCCAAACGATTTAGTTTAATTTGAGAAAGAGTCAAAATACTAAAATCAGTGTGTTACTGACCTTGATCTGCCTCTGCACACCCCGCTTCCCCTTCCACCTCAACTGCCCAATTTGAGCAGCTGCACCATGAGCAATTCAATCAACATGACAGACTCCTTGTCATTCATTGTCCCAAGAGCGACAACCTAAGTATCAAATTAACATCGTCAGCAAACTACAATTTGTCTTTAAGTATGTTACAAAAGAGTCAATCTACTAAATAATGGAAACCAACCTCTTGAAGAGCTTGCCAAATCCCTTCTCTTACTAGGGCTATGGCTTCATATGCTTTTAGTTTCAGGCCTCGACTTTTCTTCATTTGATAGCCGGGTGTCGTAACAATGTTACATCTTGGACATATCTTTTTCACCTACCACGTCCAAACACACCATATCTTCCTTCACTTTCCCTCTAAACAACAACTCGTTTCATGGGCTAGAACCATTTTCAGATCCCCTTTCATATAACAAAAATTAAGAATCCGTTTCAGAATGTGAAGTGATATTAATTAAACGCAAAATTTATGCCAAACATGCCTGATGAAGCAATTCAAATTACAAGAATTTTTTAAATAAACAATTTTTTAGAAGTTGAGAAAATGTACCTAAAAATAACCCACTTGGGAAACATGTAGATTAGGAAGAAAAATCATAACCCAAAACATGCATAAATTTAGAGGCATTGAATTCACAATTTTTTTTTTTTCAATTGTTCGATCATTAAAAGACCAAACTTGGAAAACAGAAACAATCAGGCGTGAAGAACAGGGCAAGAAAAATGAAAACAAACAAACAAACAAAAATTTGGAAAACTCACCATGGAAAAAAGCCCAAACTTAGAAACTGAATAGTAACTAGCTGATCAATCTTCAGTAATCGGAAATAGGGAGTTCTAATACTGTATCATTTCCGACAAAGAAACTTGTTTGGGGGAAATGAAAACCCAAAATTTTCTGTACAGACCTTACAGACTCCTTCGATGCGGCATAAATTCCTTTCAGATAGACAGAGAGAAGAAGAAGAGAATCAAAAGAGAAGCTTAGAAACCCACTTGGAAAACACGTAAATTACAAAGAAAAATCGTAACCCAAAACCTTCGTGAATTTAGAGACACTGAATTCAAAAAAAAAAAAAAAAATTCAATTATTCAATCATTATAAGAAATCCAAAGCACCAGAAATCTATATTTTTTTCTGAGGCTGAATTAATGTCATTTAGGTTCAAAGGAACATCATGCACGGCCGGCGACAATACATGCATAACACAAACTCACGTAATACTGGTTCTTGAAGAATCTCTACTTCTACTAACGACACAGTCTCTTAACAGTTCTTGCTGAAGCTTGATATTTTGCTGAATTGCAGAATTTTTCTCCTCCGACAGCTTTGCGATAATAGCCCTAGCCTGAAATTAAAGATACACAATCGATATTTCGAGAAAAGAAACATAACATGTGCAACAGCTAATAAAGAAAGAAACATGGTATACTGTTTCTTTTTCTTTATGTGAAGACAACATATTACGTTATCTTTTGCTGGTGAAATAGTCTAAATGATAGTTCTTTTCAAACTAATGAACATGAACGCATAAAAAAAATCAAGAAAAGTAGAAACAATTATTGAATCGAATTGCATATGACAGCATCAATAATGCCCATGTTAGTCGAACAAATTAACATGAATCGTTGTCTGAAACTAAAGATGGTATTTGTTTGATACACGAAAAAAAAAATTTTTTTTTTTTGAGATCAGAATGCTTAGAATTCCAAAACTTCGACTTTTTAGTACATATAAACAAATGTAAACATGAATCATTACCAAAACAACTAGTTAATCATCATTTGCATGAATTTTTTGACCAAATGCTCTCTAGTCTTCATTGACAACCACAGGCACAAATAAACGCCCCTCAATTCATAAAGAAAAACACTACAATAACAAAATACCTCAGACTACAATAATAATAAACACTACAATAAGAAAAACACTACAATATCTTGAGCCTCAGGTCGCCCGTGTCGCTCAGCGACGCCTCTTGAAGCTTACAAGCCAATAACACCACCCCAATGATCAGATGTCAATTGAGCAGAAGATAGTTATGAATCAAGACCCTTGATTGAATTTTATATACATATCCACAAAACACTCACGGTAATACTGATGTCAGCGGAATTCGGAATCCCATTGTCCGATATCGAAGCCCTCGGTGAAGAAGCTTCTTCTGATCCTTCGTGAACCGGAGATGGCGGTCTAGGTGGAGCCACATACACCACCCTCAATATACACTCTTCAACGTGATGCCCGGATTCCTTACTGAACTGAAAAGCACCAAAAACGAAAAACCAAGTTGCAGAATTCTCATCAACTTGCAAACTTATAAAGTTATAAACTTAACAACTTCAAAAGAAGGACAGCTACCATTTCCCCCGTGACATCTTTCGCCATAGCGCCTGCGCTCGCTACTACGCTCTGAAGCAAGAACTTGTCCTTGCATTGCATATCTGGTGGCGCTTCCTTTTGCGCTTGCATTGTTACTAATAAAGACATTTAATTTGCATACATAAGCACTTACAAGAAAATCATAATTAAGTAAAAATTAGTAAAATTAAAGCCAAAAATAATTGAGCGGAAAAAAATTGTGTATTTACCAATAACATCGCAGGTAGACCTAAGCAAAACAACTCCGATGTTGGGTCTAACACAATATTTTTTGGGATTTGTAGTCTTTACCTGAAAACCCATTTCACAATTTTAAGATTACAAACATTTGGGATAAGGGAAGTTAACAAAACCCAAAAATTAAACCACATGAAAATTATCAAAAAAACAAAAAAACAAAAAAACAAAAAACAAAATTATGGGGAAAAACGAGAATTGAAAATTAGTACCTTGAAAGCTACATAATCATCTGTCTTGTTCAAAAGTTGGAGAGAGCACGAGATCTGCTTCCGAATTTTTTTTTTTTTTTGAGGTTTTTTAAAAAGGAAGACAACAAATCAGAAACACTACAAACATGGAAAACAAAAAAACGGATCTAAAAAAATTAATTAAAAAAATTGGAAAACATAAACAATCAGGGGTGAAGAATGGCGCAAGAAAAATGAAAACAAACAAACAAACAAACAAATGAAAAAAAAAATTGTAAACTAACCATGGAAAAAAACCCCAAACTTGGAAACCGGATCGTATCTATCTGATCAATCTTCACCAATCGGAGATCGGAATCCGAGGGAATTTGTTTGGGGAAAAATGAAATCCCCAAATTTGCCTTACAGACTCTTTAAATCCTTCCTTTCAGAGAGAGGAAAAAGAAGAAACGAAAGAGAAAGAGAGAACAAGAAGAAGAAGAAGAAAGAGAAGCCATTTTTGCGTCACCAAGCGAGTGACTGTGACTCTGTGAGAGGAAGAAGAAGAATCAGAAGGAGAGAGAGAGAGAAGAAGAAGAAGAAGAAGAAGAAAGAGAAAGAGAAGCCATTTTGCGTCACCGAGTGACTGTGACTCTGTGAGAGGAAGAAGAAGAAGAATCGGAAGGAGAAGAGAGAGAGAGAGAGACGAAGAAGTAGAGAGAGAAACAGAAGCCGTTTATGGGATTCAAATCATCTGGATTCAAATAAGGTCGTAAAGTTGGGCAATTCGTTGATCCTATCTTTACCGTCCGTATAATCGCAACGGGTAGTTTTTAAAACGATCTTACCCGTCTGTGTATTTAGCGTGCTTACCAAGCAACTAACAGTCAAACAAAAATTTTTCAAAAAATAAAAAATAAAAAACTGTCAAAAAAAAAAAAAGAAACTCGTGTTAGAATTCTATACTTAAAAATGTGACTCAAATATTACATTATACAGTGGCATCAAAAGAAATTTGCAAAAATAAAATAAAATAAAATTGAAGTCAATGGAAATATCGATCAAAAAATTATGAAAAATTTAGATAATTAGTTCACAAGTATTTTATATAAACACGTATCATATAAAAATCTCCAAAATAAAGTCTTGCAAGGTTCGAAATGATATATTAATAACTGATTGAAAAAAATATTACAAATATGTACCATGAGTTCTAATGTTGAAATCATAACATGCTAGTCTACGAAGTTTACAAATATTATTTGGTAATAAAATCAAGAATCTAGTTAATAAAATATTGATAAACTAGAAATAAAATAAGAAAAATTGAATTGACCGCTAATGTTTACTTCTTTTTAAACAAATTTATGATATTTTTCTCAAATTATGTTCAAAAAAATAATTTACGAGCTCATTGAACTTGATATCTTTATCAATATTTTTCTTATAGAAATTTTGATAGAACTTATTTTTACATCCAGAAGATATAAAAGTTCCGAAATGATAAATAATTTAATAATCACTAACTTATGAGCAATGCTAGGACATTAATAATGTCAAATACCATATAATAATAGAGAAGTGAATCCTACATTATGAGGCCTATCAATGAACTTTTTTTACTATAGCATCAATAGTGCTCCTAAGCTTTTTTTTTTTTTTTTTTCAAAATTTAATTCAAGAATAAACCTTCATTTCATTTGCAAATCACTTGAATGCATTATTAACTAAATTAATTTTTCACTTAGAAAATTAACGTTTTTACTATTACATATTGCCGAATTTTTTACAGCAAACAATCAAAGATGGAAAGATCAATACCATTCTTATGTTTTCCTCTGTTGACTGATTAACCAACTAATAAGAATGACTGTTTGATTAGTTTTGGGACCATTATCAACAAAAATTTAATAATTATGAAAGTAGCATATTTATTTGATATATTATCCTACTTGTACTTCCGTATAAGATTAAAACTCATAAAAATCAACTTTATTATTTAAATTATTAAAAATGATAACATTATAATAATCAAATAAATATGACAAAATATCAATCAATCATAATCAAATATTAAAATTTAGCATTTGTTATATTTGATGACAAATCGATCATAAAATATAACAAGTAAATAGTTAGTATTGAAATAGCATTATATTGAAGAGTGGTTTTCTTATCAAAATGCTAAATTTTAACTTTAACAATAAATTTAGTATTCCATCGAAGATGTTATAAGATATCATTACAATCCATTTTATTAGTAAGAAAACGACAGTGTATAATTTAAACTTAGGACTTCAAAATTATTAGCATTAAAAAATCAAAGCTTGAAACCTCCTGTCACAAATTTGTTTCTTGGGATGATATTCTTGCCATCGTCACTAATGATTTTACTCTTCTAGTGATTTTTTTTTTTTTTTTTTTTTGGTAAAGCAATTTTGTTATCTCTACAAATGAGACCATTAGCTCATTTAAAAAAAAAAATTTAATCACAAAAATTCCTACATATTCTAACGACATCACTTTAATTTTTATCCTTACTTGCATGTTATTCCTGACTTCACAAGCCAAAAAGGTTTGCAGATGATTATGTTGAAAAAGGTGAGCCGCTGGAAAAACTGTTTTGAAAATACACTAAATGGCATGACTTAAAGTGAGTTTGGTTCACCAACTCAAACCATTTAACTCAAATTTTTTTGTCTTTTTCCCAAAAAAATTTTATCTTTTCCCAAAAAGTTTTTTGTGTTTTCTGAAAATTCAAAAAAAATTACTATTGAAACTTAAAAATCCCAACTCAAACTACTCCACCAAACAAACCATTAATATCTATTTGTAATCTCACTCAACAAAGAAAAAGTCTAATTTTAATCAATTGCCTATTTATTATCAATGATTAATAAATTGTGTTGTCATACTTAATGAATATTTAATTTATTGTTTTACATTTAGCTTTATTTGACTCTCGGATTTAGACCTCAAAATTCAATTATAATTTTTGTCCTCTTTTTTTTGTTTAGTTAATAAGATTTTAATTACTTTTTTAAAAGTCAACTAACTCTCATTTAAAAATTTTATTTTTAACCAGTGCATCAAACGCACCTTAGATATTGGGGTTTTATGTATCTCTCCTCTCTCTACCAATTAATCCTCCTTTTGTTCTATCTCTCCTCTCTCTCTCTCTCACCCCTCCCTAGCGCTTTCTCTCACTCATAACCTTTTGCAACTTCGCAAACCTGAGTTAGTCTAATATTCGTCACGATCATCGCATCTCCGGCAGTAGATCTTTAGATCTCAACTCTGCTTTGTCTTCAATGCCATCATAGATCGCGAATTATCGCGATCTTCTACAGCTTCATGATAACATTACATTGCAAAAAACAAAATGTAATTGGTTCTAATGAGTAGAACCAATTATATAATTGGTGATTATTCAAGTACATATCACATATAGAATTAATCTATATTTCAATAATTAGGTTTAAATATGTAAACAAATCACGTGTCATTAGTTCTTGTGTATACCCTTTTCATGATAGGGTGTAAATTTTGTGAATTTAGTATTAGTTGTGTTTGTGACATATATTTATTATTGTATCATATCTTACGCAGATGTGTTAAATAAAAACAGAAATGTTGTTTATAAAATTTTTTGCTCGATGAATGGTATATAAATCTCAATTTGGGTAGCAGATCTGACATTCTGCGAGTAATATTTGGTAAACAATTAGCGGCCAAACTCGTATTTTGGTAGCGGAATGCACTTTTCTACTACTAAATAAATAAAATTATATAGTTTGATGAGCTTAACTTTCTGCTCCTAAATAAAAAATTTGGTAGCAAATTCTCATACATCCACTACCGAAAAGTCATTTTGAAATTTCATTATTAGCACCTTAAAAGACCGCCAACTTTTAAAATCAAATTATCACTAGAGTCCTTCATGATATTTCTCTGCTATTTAAACTTAGTTTGGAGATATAAGTGAAGGTGTATTCTTGATAAGGTTTAGCGCAATTTTATTGTGGAGAAATTCTTCAGTAGACTGGTGTACCACATTATCATGTTTATATAATACACCTATCTAATTAAAATTTGACAATTGGATACATTATCCATGTCATCTTTTTGTTTTAGATTTCTCTTTTTCTAATAATTATTACCTTAATTATTAAATCAAAATCATCATAAATATCTCATTTAAATCCTTTATAGTAATCTTTCCTAAAAAAAACTTTTATAATAATCAATTGAGTTCAAATAAATTTCATATATTATTTTTTAAAAATTTTATTTTTATATATTTAAATTTCTTTAAGATTGAAACAACCTTGCAATTTCCTCAAAAAAAAAAAAAAGAAAAAAGAAAAGAAAAGAAACAACCACGCAAATTAAAAAAAAATAAACCTTGTGATGTTTTTTTTTTTTTTTTCCTCTTAGTTGTTTTCATTTATATTGTATATGAAACTTTTTTCTTTTAGTTGATTTCGTTTATGTTACATACGACATCACCTTGAACTATTAGTTGTTTTCAAAAGAAAACTTTATTGCTTGAAATGAGGACATCTCCTCATACAGAAAAACTAAAAATCAAGAAATAGGGGGGGGGGGGGGGGGGGGGGGGGGGGAGGGGGGGGGGATGGTGTTGGGTGGTGTATGGAACCTTCATTCATGAAAACACGAGAAGATCATAACCAAATTGATTCAAGTTTTTATATATATATATATATATATATATATATATATATATATATCATGAAGACAATTAATCAAAACCTTTCTTAAATAATAAAAAAAAAACTTCAATAGATTTTAAAAGCATGCTATTTTCAATTTCCATGTTGGTAGCGGTTGAAATATATATCTTCTTATTGTTTTTCAAGTTTAATAATTAAGGTAATACTTGTCAAGAAATGAGAAATTTAAAACAAAAAAAATAACATGGATAAAATACCCAAGTGTCAAATTTTAAATTAGACGGGTTTATCATGTAAGCACGATGACCTGATACATCCGGTTTACTGAATAATTTCTCTGTTTTTTTTTTTTTGACTAAAACTTAATGGGTTATAGGGGTAAAGGTGGGTATTCCTCGATAACCCTGGGAAGGTGGATGTTTACCCGCATGATATATAGATTCCTTATGAAGTGGATTGTCCATATATCCCAACTAACGTGATGGTAACGACTTGAATTAAGCATTCAGCGGGGAGGATAGTCTATTGAATAATTTCACTTTATTGTATAGTAAAATAATATTTAGATATATATAGGTAAGAATTGAGTGAGGGGATTAATTTCTATGGAAATAAAATTAAGGTTTAATTTCACTTTTAGCACCTGTAGAAATTTTATTATTAAAAATAGTATTTTTTTTCCCTTCATTACTAGCACTTAATGTGGGGCCCAGCATCATTTAATGTATATCAAATTACGGGTTCACCCTCATCTCCTTCAGCTCAAATATCTCTCTCCCTCGCATGGCCCAAATTTTTTTTTCAAACCAACATCTACAGTGTTTTAGAGAAAGAAAACTGAAATCTAGAGAGAGAAAGAGTTACCACCCACCGGAATCTTTTTTTTTTTTCACTTTTTCGCCTAGCCCCCCACCCATTTTGAAACCCAAATCTTCATATAATAGAGAGAAACTTCCATTTAGAGAGAGAAACTTCCATTTAGAGAGGAAAACTTCCATCGAAAGTTTTTTTTTTTTTGATCTAACATTGTTAGCCATTTTTGAGTAAATGTCATTCCTGTTATGACCATCTGGTCATAATAGTTATGACCTATGTTAAAAAAAATTTTAAAAAAAAATCTAACATTTTTTGTCATTTTTTAGTACAGGTCATAACAGTGTGGTCATAATGGTTATGACCGGGTGGTCATAGTCATAACAGTGTGGTCATAATGGTTATGACCGGGTGGTCATAATGGTTATGACTACCCGGTCATAACCATTATGACCACCCGGTCATAACCATTATGACCCCACTGTTATGACTATGACCAACCGGTCATAACCATTATGACCACACTGTTATGATTATGACCACCCGGTCATAACCATTATGACCACCCGGTCATAACTGTTATTACCACCCGGTCATAACTGTTATTACCCGTACTAAAAAATGACAAAAAATGTTAGATTTTAAAAAAAAAAAATTTTTTAACATAGGTCATAACTATTATGACCGGATGGTCATAACATGAATGACCTTTACTCAAAAATGGCTAAAAATGTTAGATTTAAAAAAAAAAAAACTTTCGATGGAAGTTTCTCTCTCTAAATGGAAGTTTCTCTCTCTAGATGGAAGTTTTTCTCTATTATATGAATATTTGGGTTTCAAAATGGGTGGGGGGCTAGGCGAAAAAGTGAAAAAAAATAAGATTCCGGTAGGTGTTAACTCTTTCTCTCTCTAGATTTCAGTTTTCTCTCTCTAAAACACTGTATATGTTGGTTTGAAAAAAATTTTTGGGCCATGCGAGGGAGAGGGATATTTGAGCTGAAGGAGATAAGGATAAATCCGTAATTTGATATACATTAAATGATGCTGGGCCCCACATTAAGTGCTAGTAATGAAGGAAAAAAAAATAATACTATTTTTAATAATAAAATTTCTACAGGTGCTAAAAGTGAAATTAACCCTAAAATTAATCGCATTTTTAATATTTTTCGGTTCAAATAAAATTACTCTATATACATGCACGTGCATTGACAGTCCCTCACGCACAAACTACACGCCCATGCAAGAATATACAAGGGTTTTTTTTTTTTTTTTTTTAAATATTTTTTGTGAAGTCAAGAGCAACGTGCATGGACAAATATGAAAGTGACGTCAACGCAGAGAGAAAGTAAGCAAAAGCGGCCAATTAAAAGAGAGGAATAGTCAAAGCCGTATATTATAATAACAAGAAAAAAATAATAATAATAAAGTTGGGCAGGTAATGGACACATAGCTGGAGGTCATATGATTCAACTCCGTGTTTTGATGTATTCATTTCAAGACATTTTCCTAATATTTATCCTTGGCTGGCTTCAATTTTCTTACTGTACCCCTTTTTTTTTATGTGCATCTTTGACTTTCACGTCTTATAAATTGCTACCCATCCCTCGCTTTCTTCTCAACATCACAAGCTCAATCCTGATACTCTTTTTCTCTTCCAAAATCTTTACAGAGATCAACTTTTCTCTTCAACATTTGTCAAAAACCAAATATATAGCTGGGGCTACACAATATTTATATTATCATAGTTTTAAATCTATAGAGGGTCCTGGTTCTTTCCACAGAATATCCAATATGATCTGTTTATTATTTTTGTTGATTGGTCTTGCTACCACGTCTGTGGATGGCCAAGGGACCCGTGTTGGGTTCTATTCAAGTACGTGCCCTAGAGCCGAAGACATTGTTAGGTCCACAGTTGCGTCTCATTTCCGATCCAATCCCGCCATAGCTCCCGGCATTCTCAGAATGCACTTCCACGACTGCTTCGTCCAAGGCTGCGATGGCTCCGTCCTCATCGACGGCCCTAACACCGAGAAGAGCACCCCGCCCAATAGCGGAATACGAGGTTATGACGTCATCGATGCCGCTAAAGCAGAGCTCGAGGCCGCCTGCCCTGGTGTCGTTTCCTGCGCTGATATCCTCGCACTTGCCGCACGTGACGCTGTTGTTTTGGTAAATGATAAGACTTCTTGTTCTGATCATACCACAGTTAACAAAAGAATGAAGAGTTTTTACTAACAAAGAATATTATATTAAAAATGTATGTTCTGCAGACCAAAGGTTTCAGTTGGCAAGTTCCTACAGGAAGAAGGGACGGGCGAGTTTCAGTGGCTTCGGAGGCATTGACATTATTGCCTCGCTTTGATGAATCCATGGATTCCCAAAAACAAAAGTTTTCAGCAAAAGGTCTCAACACTCAAGACCTCGTCGCCCTTGTTGGTAATGATTCTACACATGTCATTCGAATCTTATTCAAAACTTACAGAAAAGACAAATTTTTTTTTCTAAATGTATTTAACAACAAAATCCAAGTAAATGATGATAATTTTATCCAACAGGTGCACACACCATTGGTACCAGTGCATGCCAGTTCTTTAGCTACAGACTGTACAACTTCAGTACCACCACTGCAAGTGGCGCCGATCCCACCATCAACCCTTCCTTTGTTCCCGCACTTAGAGCGCTCTGCCCGCAGAATGGCGACAGGGCTAGGCGGGTCGATCTCGACACCGGAAGTGCCACACGCTTCGACACAAGTTTCTTTGCAAACTTGAGAAACGGCCGAGGAGTTATCGAATCTGATCAAATGTTGTGGACTGATCCCTCCACTAGAACGATTGTTGAAAGCTTCTTGCGAGTGAGAGGAGCACAGAGCCTAAACTTCAACGTGGAATTTGTCAGGTCCATGGTGAAGATGAGCAATATCGGTGTCAAAACGGGCAGTCAGGCTGAAATTCGCAGGGTCTGTACTGCCATTAATTAACATTTCTCGGTTCGGATAACTTCGTAGTAAATACTCGGATCAAATTTTTTGTCACATGCTATTCATTTAATTATTCATTTGTTTTTGGCTCTGAATATATATATTTATCTAAGTGTTAATTACTTATAGTTACATATAAGTCTTAATGTTTGAATAGCTAGACGAATATTTATTGTTTGAAAATTGTTCATATTATGTATTAACCATGGATTGTAATTGTATACCAAAAGTAGACAAAGAAAAAGTAACCGCTAGTCGTTCTAATTCTGTTGTTCTATCTTTATGTGACCACATGTAAGGTCGTTGATGATGAGACTTGGTCTTTGTATTTGCACCATATTTTAAAAGTTAATTTTAAAAAGATTTTGATTAAATTTGAGATTTTCATAACTTTTGAAATTCGGGTTACACTTATTTTTAATTCCATATATACGAGCTGTGGTTAATGCCAGTGCATTATGGTCTCTAATAGATAAATTTTACATTGTCAATTTATGTCGTTCCGCCAGTCTGTTCAACTGAAGTTTTAAAATGGTTACTAATTTCATTCTAGAATTTTCAGTTAATGTACTTGTACAGCTAATTGACTTTACTGTTCCAAATGATCCTTTGTGAGTAGCTGGAACATTTTTCTGAGTTTGCTCTCATGGTTCGGAATTAAATTCTATTAGGCGTAAATTGTCAAATGAACACTTAAAAATTAATCTTTCTTTCAAATAGCCAGCTTTAATTTAAATTATGGACTTGGAATGCTTATTGAAAATTTTAAAATCATGTATTATGTGATTACATCAAAATTCCACCACACTACTCTCTTCGGCTGCAACCCGATTTTGTTTTTGTTTTGTTTTTTTTTTTTCCCAAAAATAGTTCGGGGTCAAAGTGACACGATTCTTATAGTTCAGGAAATAACATTGTTTATTACCCTAATATGTATCTTCTTGTAATGTATTTAAAACATTCTTTTAGAACATTAATTTATTGTCAATAGAGCTCCAAAAATAATTGAGGTTAATCGGCAGACTCTTGCTCCTAGATGGATATTTTATATATATATATATATATATATATATATATACACACACACATACATATATATCTCAAAAAAAGTTATCGTTCACTAACTTTTTCGACCAAAACGGAATCGTTTTGGTTGAAAAGTAATTTTTGTTTTACAGTCCTCCTTTTTCTCTTGAAGCTTTTTTTAAAAAAAAAAATTTATTAAAAATTGGAAATTGTTTGCTAGACAAGCAGTAACATAAGACTTCTTTTTTATTTTTATTTTTATTTTATGATTTAAGTCAATTTTCACATGCTTGAATTTAGGATTAATAGGCGCAACATATAATCAACTGTAACCAGACTATGAAGGATGCTTCAAATAAAAATCTTTTGAATATTTCAATTAATACATTATTTCTAAGTAAATCATGTATTTTCAAAATATTTTCAATTAATTACATTTTATTATATTTTATTAAAATTAGTAAATCTAATATTTTCAAAAAATATGTATTTTCAGGTAAATCCGGTATTTTTAAAATAGTTTTAAATAATCGTATTTCATTAAAATATAGTACTTTCAAGTATATCTGATGTTTTCAAGTAAATTTAATATTTTCAATAAAATAGGTATTTCCAAGTAAATCCGGTATTTTCAAAATATTTTTAATTAATCGTATTTCATTAAATTACGGTATCTTCAAGTAGATCCGATATTTTCAAGTAAATTCAATATTTTCAAATAAAAAGCTTTTGGATATTTCAATAAAATATAATATTTCTAAGTAAATCTGGGATCTCCAAAATATTTTCAATTTACTATACTTCATTAAAATACGATATTTTCTAACAGATTCGATATTTTTGAATTTTTGATATTTCATTAAAATATGATATTTTCAAGTAAATCTGATAATTCTAAGTAAATCCAATATTTTCAACTAAAAATGTTTTGAATTTGCATTAAACTACAATATTTCCAAGTAAATCCAGTATTTTCAAGTAAATTCAAATATTTTCAAATAATTATTTAGTAGGACATAAATTATTTACTCTTAGTAAATCTAGTATTTACTAGAAAATATTATATTTCCTCTAAAAAAAATTCTTGTATTTACTAGTAATTCAAATATTTATTAGTAATTTATTTTACAATTTTTACTTAGGTTTTGTTTGGTATTTCAACTCAATTGCAACTAAACTGTACATTTTCATCTTAGTTTTTGTCTTTTTCTGAAAAATCAAATAAAAATTATTACTAGTTTCTGAAAATTCAATCTTTCAACTTATAAATTTCATCTTCAATTGACGAACCAAACACAAGCTTACTTTACAAACTTTCTTAAATTACAAAACACACCCTAAAGTTTTCCTAAATTAAAGTCTCAAATTCACTCAAACCCTAATCCTAAAATCCTAAATCCAAAAATCCTAAACTAGCCCCAAATCAATGATCGCCATTGGGAGATCGTCAGAAATCATACAGGCGATCGACCGTGAAGCTTCTAACTCCCAGATTTTAGTTGCCGTAGTCGGGGACTTAGACCTCGAACTCTATCACAGTGAAATCGTAGCAGGTGCCACTGGGATAGAGAATCGTGACGTCAGAATCATGACATGGGCCTGGTGAACTCAGATATGCAACTAATTATCACCGCTACTCCTAGCAACTTCATCTCCTCGTGACTGTCATTCGTCCTCGAGATCTGCTTTCCAAAGTGTTACCGGAGATTGTGATGAAGCTCGCCACCACTGTTGATATAAAACTCCCACCAAGAATAATGGCCACTAATGAACGAAAGCTGTCTGTCGCCGTCGTGACTGTTCTGCAAAAAAAAAAAAAAAAAAGGACAAACAAACAATCCTAAAATGCATGGTCGGATGAAACAGATCATGATGGTGTTAAAGCTGATCGCAATGGCAATCGTCATAGCATCTTCTCCATCACTAAAGAGTTGTCCTCTGGTGACAAGTAACGGGAGAGAGAAAGACACATGGAAAAGAGGGAGCACTAGTACAAAAAGAGGATACCACGACGGTTTTTAATCGTCATGGTACCTTTTTCATGATGGTTTTCTAACCGTCGTGGTATCCTGGGTCATGGAATCTATTTGGATTCCACGATAGTTTTTTAATAGTCATGGAATAGACAAAACTGGAGCCAAATGAGGGGTAGATAGAGCTATTCTACAACTAGTTTTTCAAAAAAAACCGTAGTGGAAAATTATTATTCCACGACCGTTTTCGGAAACCCAGTTCCACGCAGTGTTTTTGGTGTTCTTTCCACGATCGTTTTTAAAAACGGCATGGAAATTTCGTCTTGGAATCTGCATTTTGTAATAGTAGAGGAGAGGAAAAGTAGAGAAAAAGAGTAAAATTGGAATTTTTTTTTTTTGAAATATGCTATAATTTATCAGCATTCAAAAATATGCTATTTATTTCCTTATCAATATTAAAATATGCTATATCTTGATTATAGTCTCTCGTTTAAATTTTTTATTTTGCCACTGGTTTGATGGGTGGCCAAAAAAATCTGAGCATTGGAGTATTTCCTCCTTTTTCTTATTCATCTTCACCTTTTTCTTTGATTAACACAATTGTTGAAAATTTCTTTATCAATTGAGATAGTGAAATAGAAAAAAAAAAAAAAAATGTCATGGAACAAAGTGTGGCGGCGTTGAATCTATTTATCTTTATAATGCCCAAATACAAAAACGAGCAAAATCTAAAAACAAAAATTAAAATAAAAAATAAAAAATAAAATTCCTGTCATTCTCCATATATCAATTCAGATGGAGAGAGCGAGAGATGGAGAGAGGAGAGGAGTGAGAGAGGAGAGGAGTGGAGGGAGAGTCCAATTCCATAATTTAGTGAGAGGGAAGAGTGGAGGGAGAGGAGAAGTGGAGTGAGAGATTCTCCCTCTACGCCCACTATTTTACATCGTTCTACTAATGAAAGGATCCTCACTTTTTGAATTGGGAAAAAAAAACTTTTACACTCATTCTGAATTATTAAAATATTTAACAAAACGATATTATAGTAATTTGATATATAAGTAACATCTATCATTTTAACTATCTATGCTTCAACTCTATCCATCATTCCTCCTCTTCATCTCTCGTATCAAACATAGCCTAAAAGTACCCCAAACCTAAGCTTTCAACCTTCTTCACCTCTGCGATCACTCTGGAAATGGAGTGCTCCGTCAGAAAAGACAAATCAAAATTTTAAAGAATGGATGATATTTATTTGTGTAATGATTAAATCGTTCATTTATGGTTTACTAGTAAATTGTTTTTAGAATATAATAGCCATTTTAGCTTGAGTTTGATTGATTTCTTGCAACCCTTACTATATTGGAATGGTTCAAGTTGACAGGCTTATGAAGACCATCTCTCTTCTCCCTACTCTCCTTCATCTAACTAAGCAACGAGTGGCTATAGAAGCGCGTTTGGAGCATTATGAAAATGATTTTGTTTTGAATATGAAAATAAAAATGATATTTTTTTGGAATAATGTTGTTGAAGATGAAATTGTATAATTGGTTGTGTTTTTAAAAAGATTGGTTTGAATATAAGAAAAAAGTAAAATACTTTTTTAATAAATAATGGACATCGGAATCAACAGATGCAACCAGACACACGATTAGAGTGCCACCCCCCTCATATCCTCTTATTTTTTTGATCCATTGATTTACTAAATTAAAAAAGAAAAAATAACAAGAGTGTTCGTAACAAAAAACTGATGAAAAAGCCCGAAGGTGAACTAAACCAACCATAGCCTAATCACAAAATACAATAGCCGGAAGCTAGATTCATAGGATTAATTATAGGCTTTTAACTTGCACCTTGAATAAGGCTTCAAATAAGCTTCGTTAAAAATCATATATAACCAAAACACATAAGGGGGGAAAAATAGGGAAAAAAGATTACATATTTACTTGTAAAGTCAGCATTTTCGAATGAAAATTTTATTTTCCTTAAATTAGAATTAAGGTTCTTTTTATCAAGACAAAATTATTAGGTTTTTGTTCAATTTTACAATTAATTTTGTTTATGGACATTTTTTGAAACTATGGCTCTAATTTGATGATATATATAATTGATTCTAATTTAAAATATCTAAGTGATTAGGCTTTCATCTTAAAATGTCAACCTGCTAAGAAAAGTGTCATGATAATCTACTATGTCTATTGTTGTAGTTATATTTTACGATATGGGACTTTTATCTCATTTGAACTTATTGGGCTCTGATGTTATGTAAATATTAGAGAAAGATGAAAAATTTGAGACTTATAAATGATTAAGCTTCTATCGTAAGAGATAGTGACCTAATGCCCTAAATATGTCTATTATTATTATTTATATTTTTACGATACGAGACTTAGGATTTTTTTTAAACCCTAAACGAGAATTATCCCTTCGTCAAACCGAATACTCTATTACTACGTTTGTTAACAATATATTCAAGTTTTTGTCTAAATGTGTTTCAGCTTATTATATATTAGGCACAGAAGTTTGTGAATTTGCGAATAGGCCAGCATTAGACATGAAGAGTACTGGAGTTACAAAAAGCAAGTCAAGGTCGTATAATAAAACAAAGAGAGAGTGGAACTTGGCGTGTACAGAAAAGCCTGCACCGAAAATGTCGTCAATATTGTAGTGCTAGCCCCAACTGGAATTGATTGGTGATTTGATTCGACATTCATCTACGCGTGAGTGGGGAAAAAGTCATAGTCGCGCGCTTTCTTTGTTTTCACTCTGGAACAAAAGTTATCCCTTAAAAAATAATCTTGTGATTTTTTGTTGATAAATTGGGAAAATAATATGATAGATTATCAAACGATATCTGCTAAACGACAAGACATAATCTGGTGGAACACAAAAATGTATATATATATATATATATATTTCCGATAAAATATAATAAATAATCCAGGAGAATATAAAAAGTAATGTGGTAGGTTAACAAAATTAATCTTTTCGAACACTCTTTGAGGACCAGAGATTATCATCAATTTTGTATTGAAATAAAAAGTAACTAGCAGATTATTAAATCCATCAAAATACTCTCAGATAACCAAAAGCTAGAGACGGTCAATAATTTTGTATTGAAAACAAAAGTAATTTGGTATATTACCAAATGTACTCTATAATATACTCTCCGGTGGCCGGAGATTGGCGTAGGCCACCAAAGACTGTTGATGGCTTGTGTTGACTCCCACTACAATTGGTAGATTATTTGAGATAATCTAGCAAATTATCTTTTTGGCTAGTCGGAATTCTAAGAAAGAAGAACAAAAATCACGAATCAGTAAGGGTGGTACTGGTTCGGGCTTTTGTGAGCTTTTTTTATTTTATTTTATTTTATTTTATATGAATTTAAAGTAGAGGAAATTGTGGGAATAGCCTTTAGTGTACATGTTTAGGATTTTTACCCTACCTAATTAGTGATTCGGATATTTTTCACCTTGAACACTTTTTATTTGACATTATAAAATGTACAAATACTGAATTAATTAATAGATAGGATAATATATAAAAAATGTACTCTTTTGGGGCATTCATTAAAAAAAAAAAAAAGGGAGGAAAAAAAGACCCTTTATGGTATGAGATTTTATTGAAACCCATATTTTAAATTTGATAAAAATAAAAATAAAATCCCAAATGCTTTAAATCTAAGTTCCTGAAGTCTTTTAATCATTGGTTGAGTTAGTTCCAACAAAAATTAAATGATTGTGTTCTAATTTATTTGTGTAATACCGTTAGAGACAATTAATTAATTTGATTGTGACATTGTTATCATCAGATTACTCTAACAAAATAGCGCCTTACTCTTACCAATTGCAACATAATGTTTGGATGACTTCTTGCGTTTGGTACTCAGATTTAGATTATAGAATTTGTGTTTGAATTGATTGCCCGTTTATTGAAACATTTGAATTATTGAAGTTTAAAAGTGTAAAAACTTAAAATGTGTTTGGAAAAAAAAAAATCAAAGTGAAACTTGTTTTATTCGTTTCGAAATTTCATGTAATTAAAAAATATCTATTATTTAGACTTGTCTATATAAAGTTATGGACTTTTAAAGTTTGAATTATAAAACTGTATAAATAATAAAATCAAAGAAAAAATATAAAAAATAGATTATAATTAGAATTTGGATTATAGAACAAACAAGTCACCCCGCATTCGCTTACCGATGGAGCAGCCGCAGTGGGCACTATACTCAAAAACACGTAGAATTGCCAAGTGGTACTTGCCATGTACAGTTCTTAGATTAAAAATAAATAAAAATAGCCCTTGCCATGTGCATATTTTCCACATTGGGTTGTTGTCATCCACTATTAACAGGTCTCCTCCACCCAAAAGGGAACGTTCCAAAGCTTTTCCTCCTCATCCACCCATATTGAACCTTTTGTTTAACGAGTCAACTAAAAAATGCTTCAACAATTATTTTTGAAGAAATTGTATAAATGATATTTGTAGGAAAATAATTAGAATAAATAACATGATTTTAAAAATTTTGAAATGAATAGTAAATTTACTTGATAAAACAAAATTTACTACGGAAATGTTAAACTTAGATAAATAACCTATACTTGCTACTTACTTCAATCATTTATATAAAAATGCTATTCACTTCTTTCTCTCCAATTATTGTGGTTGTTGTTGTTATTATCATCACCGTCATCCTTATTGTTAGGAATGGCAATATGCATTGTGATATGATGACATGACTCGAAATCAAAACAAATTTTATAGGTTAGAGTCAAGAAAAATAAGGGACGGGTCGAAAATATATCACTCAATTGAACATGGAAAAAAAAAGGGATCAATTTCAGATTGGACTGGTCTAACCCGAACACGACCCGTGTTTTCTGTCCATGTCAATTAATTCGAGCTCAACCTATACGGACCTGCCTTTAATTAAAAATAATAATAATAATAAGAACTTTTTCTTAGTTTTGTAGGATTTTTTATGAATTTGGAATATGATTTGCTTAATTTGAATTAGCTTTGATGGATCGAATAAGTTAGTTTGCTTAATTTGTGATGTTATGCTACAAATTTCGTATCAGTTTCAGTTCATAGGCAAATAACATGTTATGGGTCAATTTCAAGTTACAAGTCAATTTCGATTGGTGTTGTGTTAATCCGTATCGGGTTCATGTTATAGGTTTAAGAAAAATTCGTGTCACAGGTCGGGTTCAGTTTGAGAAAAAATTAGATCGACACAACTAGAACACGATCCATGATACAAATTATCATCTCTCATTATTGTTATTATTACTGTGTTAGGATGTGAAAAGATATTCACAAGTATATATATATGTAGTCTTGAATTGTCAAATTTTATTAAATCATATTAGATTACAAGATAAATTTCTAGGTTGGTCCTTAGATTTTTAAGTTTGTACAATTTTGATCAATGTTCTTTTTTCTTTTGTAGCTTGGCCTTAACTATTAAAAAACTTCACACAGTAGTTTTTTCCAATAATTTTTACACAGAATCTGTTAGTGAGCATCACTTTTTAACTAAATTACTGGTGGATTCCATCTAAAAATTAACGAAAATGACTAATGTAGCAACATTTTAAAAGTTTAAGGGTCATTCAAGCTACTAAAGAAAATAGGGACTAAAAGTGAACAAACTTAAAAGATTAGGGACTAATGTAGCAACCTCATATTATAAATAATATGACAATTTAATGCAACTTAATAAAGACTAAATTAAAAATCATGTCTTAATAGTAAGATAATTTTTTTTTTCCATATCCAATCACATAATTCTATGATTAAAAAAACTAAAAAATGTCGAGAGAGAGAAAAATGGGAATCTTATATGAGATGGATTGGGGAGGGGCCTGGGGAACGTATCAATAGAGCATAGTTTGGAAGGATAGAAATGCTTGAATTCATGGTGGCCAAGCTCTCTCCCCTGAGTTGGTTGTAGAGTTGGCGGAAGCTGGAATTTTGGAGTGGTGAAGTTTGTATAGGGAGGAGGTTCCAGGCCATATTGTGGTTCAAAGCTGGCCTCGATGGTCCCCTACTTCGGGAGTTGGCTTAAAGATTAGAACAATTCTATGAAACATTAGTAATTAAATAATTACATAAAAAAACTTATTTTTTAGACCTTATTTTAAAATATTTATATTTATTAATATTATTACATAAATATCCATTTTTATAAAAACAACCATTTAAAGTACGCATTTTTCCCGTTTACTATATTTAACATCATTCTCCCTTATCATGATTCATATTTTTTTTCCTTATTTATTCATCATTGTTGTATTTTTATCTTAATGATTAGTTCTTTATTATAGTGATTACTTGTTAGTAAGATTTAAGTTTTTAATAAACATATTTCTTAAATATAATTTAGGCTCTTTATAATAATTGTAATGTTATTAAGATAATTTATTTTATTTATTATTATTGGAATTGTTTTAAAAGTTAATTTTTAAAGTTTAAATATCATATGAAATTCTTTATTTCTTTATGATAATTACCATATGATTATGATACTTCGTTAAATGTGATATGTTTTTTTGCTTTTTATGATTACTATATATCATGTTTTTTTATTTATTTATGATAATTACTATGTCATTATGATGTCTTTTTTAAGTTTTAAAGTATTTATATTTCTGTACAATATCAATTTAATTTTCTTTATATTTCATTGTGAATTTTATCTTAATGAAAAATTAATTATTATTATGATTGTTTTTCATATGCCGTACAACTAATATCTGTTAGGGTCCTTTTTTTTTTCTTTATAATAAATCAAGTATAATATTTCGTTGTGAATTTTATCTTATTGACAAATTTATTATTATTATGATTGTTTTTCATATACAATACAACTAATATCTATTAGGGTCCCTTTTTTTTCTTTATAATAAATCAAGTAAAATATTGTCTTTTTTCCCTTTTATAAAAGATTTGCTTTTAAGAGACTTTTTTTTTTGGCCTTCTTTTATCAATTATTTATTTGTTTATACTCAATTCTTGATGAAAGGGTAATGTAGATTTTATAAGTATCAAATTAGACATTTATGTAAAGAAAAGAAAAAATGGACATATTTTAAATCATACTTCGATTTAGACATTTATGTAAATGACTCTTAATGATATTTAACATCACTTACTAATAGAGTTTGAGTTCTACAATATGGGTCCCACTAGTGGGGCCGACCACTCTATTAGTATGATACTTAACAAAACTGATGTTCTAAAGTATTTTTCTAAAGATTAACATGGATTGATAAAGGATGAGAGTGATCAGGAGCTTGATAAAGGATAAGGGGTTAAGGGGGTGACAATCCATAGTGATCTTGAAAAGAAAATGGTCCATGTTATTCATGCTCAAGGTGCAAAAAGTTTCAAGACATACAAAATAAGATTTGATTGGATCATATACTCTTTTTCCTTAGATTTTTCTCACTAAGTAGGGTTTTGGCGAGATCTCACTCAATTTTTCAATGAAAATCATTGTTTTCCGTTACCTTTTGCGGGTTGCTTGTTGGTTGTCTTTCTCATTTTATTGTTTTATTAGCCTTGTGGCTGGATTTTAAACCCCTTTAAAATTTGTTATAATTTTTTAATGAAGTTTGTTGATTTTTCAAAAATTTATTATAATTTTTGTTTATTTTTTCAGAAAAAAACAAAAAATCAACAGTAAAGGACAGTTATGTTAGCGAAATGTTAAGTTGGCCAAGGTCTTTGATCCTATATACCAATGTATATCAACGAGAAATTGTTTAGTACCATATTCTCTTTGTGAAAAAAAAATATATATATAATTATTACAATAGAATAAAAAATTAAAAAGGAAAAGAAAGAAAACGACATTGACTTTTCATCACGCGCAAAAACAGGACCAGGCACATAATGCAATCCAGTTGAGATTTGAGCACTTCGTTTCACGACATCATATACTTCAGGTCGAGCTATACCCTATCTTACACACGTCATGCCACTATTTATATATTAATTTGTCTTTTTTGTACGACTTTGATTTCCTTCTTGTAAAACCTCTTTTTTATAATAGCCGCTTTCTCTTACTTTCTCACTCTTCTTTGACCTCTCACTCCCCTATAAATTCATACACTTCACCTTCCCAAAATCACGAGCCAAAAACACTAATAGTTGGGCCAAAATATAGTAATATTTTTACGTAGTTTTCTTTGCTAAGTCTCCAATTTCGATACTCCATAATTGTTACGAAAAAAAATCACAAAGAAAATTATATCCAGTATCTCCATGGAAGGTCTTTCTTACTTACTCAAAAAATCCATGTTGGTGTTGTTTTTATTGTTTGGTCTTGTTGCCACCTTGGTGCATGGCCAGGGAACCCGTGTTGGGTTCTATACAAGTACGTGCCCTAGAGCCGAAGACATTGTTAGCTCCACAGTTGCGTCTCATTTCAGATCCAATCCCGCCATAGCTCCCGGCATTCTCAGAATGCACTTCCACGACTGCTTCGTCCAAGGCTGCGATGGCTCCGTCCTTATCAACGGCGCAAACACCGAGAGAACTGCTGGACCGAACCTCGGCTTGAGAGGCTATGATGTCATTGACGACGCAAAAACCCAACTTGAAGCTGCCTGCCCTGGTGTCGTTTCCTGCGCCGATATTCTCGCACTTGCTGCTCGTGATTCTGTTGTTTTGGTAATTGCCTCTAGATCTTGATATAGAGTTTTTACAATAGAAATTCAAATTTGAAAACTAGCGCTACTAGACTCACTCTCACAACTTGAAGTACTCTAACGAAGTATATCTATTAACAAAACCATTATTATTATTATTTTTATTTTTATTTTTTTATTTTACGTACAGACGAAAGGAATTAAATGGCAAGTTCCGACCGGGCGAAGAGATGGACGAGTTTCATTAGCATCTGATGTTTCCACTTTGCCTGGTTTTACTGAATCCATCGATTCGCAAAAGCAGAAATTTGCAGCAAAGGGTCTCAACACTCAAGACCTCGTCACCTTAGTTGGTAATGACTAAACAGAAATAAATAAATTATTTAGTGATGCACTGGTCAAATAAATGATTGAACACCGGTTATCAAGTTCGTCAGTAATTGATTGCTAATTCATTTATTAATATTGATTAATCATCGATTGACATTAGTCAATCAGTAATTGAATTTCAAGTTAATGTTTTTATCACATCCAATAAAACAATATTCTAAAAAAGGACATTTATCACATCCGTGAGAAATATTGGTTTTCCTTTTAGTTCTAAAATAGCCACACAAAAAAAAAAAGGGAAAAAAAAAGGATTGGGAAGGTCGAGAATAGATACATAATGGTTGAACAACCATGTCCAATAATCCAAAATTTATTTCCTGATGTCAACAGGTGGACATACCATTGGCACTGCAGCATGTCAGTTCTTCAGCTACAGACTCTACAACTTCAGTACTGCAAGCGCAAATGGAGCGGATCCTACTATAGACTCATCCTTCGTTTCTCAACTTCAAGCGCTCTGCCCACAGAATGGCGATGGCACCAAGCGGATCGATCTAGACACTGGAAGTTCAGCTCGTTTCGACACCGCCTTCTTTGCGAACGTGAGAAGTGGAAGAGGTATTCTCGAGTCCGATCAGAAGTTGTGGACCGATCCCTCCACAAGAACGTTCGTCCAACGCTTCTTAGGAGGGAAAGCACCACAAAGCCTAAACTTTAATGTGGAGTTCGCCAAGTCCATGGTGAAGATGAGCAATATTGGCGTCAAAACTGGAACACAGGGTGAAATTCGCAAAGTCTGTACGGCAATTAATTAGCTAATAGACATAATCTACGAAACGCCTCTCCGCAGTCACTTCATAGATTTACCAAATTGTATTTTGTTTCCGTCTAGTTGATCGAGTGTTATTGTTTAAGCGTGTTGTATAATTCAATATTGGTTACGTGAAGACTACTTATTAGCAAGAGTGGCGTGTCATGGAGATTGTTCACTACTTCCTCTAAATAGTGTTTTCTACAACGTAGCTCATTACAAAGAAAGTCAATATTGCAAATCATTAACATATGACTCGAAAATTTTAAGAAGCATAAATTACTTATATATAGTGGTTGCTCAACACTCTCAGCTCGAACGCTCTCCAAAACCTCTACCTCGACTCGGATCCTAGGAGGAGAGCTGGTCCATGACCTTTAAGACGATTCGAACACTCGTATCGGTGTAAAGAATGTGCAGAATTAACTTCTAAATACTAACGATTCGTACATGATTAACTTCTCATTACGTCCTGAAACAGAATGTGCAGAATTAATCTTAAATACTAAGCTGCTAGTCTAACTAACTCTCTATACAAGAACCACTAACAATATGACACCTGTACATCCTCCAACAAACTCTGTAACTAACTATTTACAAAACATGCTAATTACAATTACTGAACTTGAGCTATTTCCTAACAATCGGGAACTGAACTTTTACGGAGTTACTAATTTGTCAAATTATACATCGAAAAGATATTGCAAGAGATTGAGGGAGCAACTATATATTCAATTCATAGTGCATTTCAGGTGTCTTTTAGTATTAAATATTTTGTTCGATTTTTTAAAACATTTTTTTTTTTTATCGTTTTAATCTGTTTTAACCGGGTTTCATCTTGAAACTTGGTTTCCGGTAGCTTGGCAGATTTTATTTTTATTTTTATTTTATTGGATGGCAAAAGGAGGGCCCTTTCCCTTGCAAATAGAGAAGTAACAAGAGACGGAGAAGGTTTGTGGTGAAGCAGTAGAGAGAATGGGGAGGGGGCAGTGAAGAGGGCAATATTGGTGAAGCTCTAGATTGGGAGGCCGCGACAGGGGAGATATGAAGAAGATGGGAGAAATGAAGATGCTTTTGAGTTTGGTATTTCAAATAAACATACTAACTCTTTAGTGACAAAAATTATCACCGTAAAAGTTTGTTCGAATTTCAGAATAAAAATAAAAATTAAAAATTAAAAAAGCACGTATAAGGACCGCTTGTTCTTTGATATTTCGGTATGCTATGGGTCGATTTTGTTTTCCCCTTCTTTTGGGGACCACGTTATCTTAATTAAAAAGGTAAATAATAATAATAATATATATATATATATTTTTTTTCTTCTTTCGGATTTCATACATTGTTGAAATCATGTCCAGCTCCAAAACGGATAAATGGCATATTCAATGTGGCGTGCATCTAAAAACTAGACTTTTGACGTGTACATTAGTGTAGTGACGTGTGTTCAATTACTGCACAGTTTGTGTCCTGATCAGGATGATTAAGTCCACATTGTGGGTCTATTTCTTGCTGAGCAAAGTCCAACGAGATCTATCTTTGTCACTTGAATTGATATGTACCATTTTTTTTTAATCCTGAATATTTTCTTCTTAATTATTTCGACGGTCAGGAGTTTTAGTCTTAATTTTCATTGGTAATTAGTTAACTCAAAATTAAAAGTTTGGAGATTTTGATTACTCTTCCAGGAGTTTTATTTTATGGAATTCGAATTACTTCTTGATAGTTTTTGGATTAAACTTAGATTTTTAGTTCTCTGGAATTTTTGTTTATCTTGAAGATTAGCTTTTGCTTAAACTTAAGATCGGTGCAGAATTTCATTTCAGATCAAAATCGAGCTGGGTGTTTGTTTTGGAGTAATTTCAAATCTTGGAATTATTGTTGGATTAGAATCTACTCGCATTAATCTTGTGTGATTACGTGACTACATTTGTTTCAAATATTAAGCTTTATTTATTAGAATGATGATATCCAAACCTGCATGTGAGTTCTTGAAGTGGATTTGCAAATCAGATTCGACTTAGAATCTGATATAGATTTACCTATAGAAAAATAATTTTTAAAAAAAATATATTTTTGGGGCTCAAATTTTGAATATAGGAAAACATGTTAATGTCAACATGACCACGATTGTGAAAGTTCAAACTTGACAGGTATGTTTTTTCTTGTATTTTGTTTTGTTTTTTTGTTTTTGTTTTTCCCAACAATTGTTGATGTCAAATTTCATACATCATCTCTCACTATACAACTCACGAGTTGAATACCTTTACTAGAGTTTAGAATCAAGTCGACAATCGTTTAATAAGGGATAGTTGTAGGAAAATCATATCCTAGATATCCCCATCACTGAAGTATGAAAATATAATATTTAAGAATTTGTGCTTTAACATACTATTTTTAATTCTACATCAATCTTTTGTCATCATTAGTAAGTTTCAGAATTTGTAAAAATGAAAATTCTTGTTTTTAAATAATTTGGAAATGACAAAATTGTAACGATGATATGGAAAGGTTGAGATACCAATTAATAGCAATCAAATGTGTGATTTAACATTTTGTATACTTGAGAGAAAATTGACCACACTGAGTTTAGCATTTGCCAATCCTTTGGAAGAAGAGGGAAGTGTGTAATTTAAGATAGCAAATACAGAGAGAAATAGGAAAGATATGTGTATTTTGTTGAGAATGGATGCCTTTTGGCTTGTGATCTGAATTCCTTGTTGAGAATTAGTTCACGATCTAATTCAAAATAATACCGAAAGCAAAAAAATGGAAGAAAATAAAACACACCAATAAGTATTATACAGGTTCATCCAATTGATACTACTTCGTGCCCGTAGATTTGTGATGATGATAAAGGCTTTACAAGAAATTCATTCACACACTACTCATGATTATGTTAAACTCACTCACACCCTCTGTGTTTTTCAGCCCTCTCTACTAAAAGAAATAAAAATAAAATAAAACCCTAATAACAGTGCCCCCTTTTGTAAAGAAAAACTAGGACAACCAAAATTACAAGTGTGAAATCCCTAAAATACCCTTAATGAATAAGGTGTTATATGAATAAGGCGTTTTTTCATAAGACATTAATTAAGCTCCAAAACTTAACATCCCTCTATTTATAGAAGCCAAAGAGCTGATAGTGCTTCTCAGTCCTTGATATTGTGTTGATCTTGTCTTTAATTTCGAATGTATGTTGCCCAATTCTGCACTCATTGACTTTCCAATTTGGGTTGATTCCTTATGGTAACGAAACTTGATACTCGTCCCCTTTGATTGCAGGAGGAAGTTACATAAGTGACATATTCAGAGGGCAAATATTAAAAATATCAGGTTGGAAAGCTTATGTAAATTTAAAAAATTTTGAGGACATAAACATAATTTTCATAAATTAAGTGGTCAACTTAAAAATTAATTTTGCCGAATAATTCCTCAAATTTTCACAAATATATTTCATTTTGCTCAACAAAGTTACAACATACAAAAATATCAGAATTTTAAATAATAAACAGAATGAAAATTCAGTTGTTATAAATATAATATGAAAAAAAAAATTTCCAACAAAATTTTAGTGTTCATTCTTTGTTGAAGAGACATTGGCTCTTTGATAATCGGTAAAAATAACAAATACGACATGAACAATGGCATTTGGAGATGGTCTAAGAGAAAAGAAAAGATAAGGAAACATTAATACGCTTTAGAAACAACCTAACTAGTGAAAAATAGCAACTCGGTTTTATATTCAGCTGGCCAATAAAACTACTTATGCGTTGTTTTAGGAGGTAATATTGAAAATAAAGTTCCGGACTATAATTTCTTGTTTGTACTCTTGCTAAAGGTCACAAGGTATGTGTAGTTAAAGGTATGTGAAATTTTGAAACATCGTTCCTTTCCTTGCTTCATCACTTCAAACAAGGGAATTTTGTGCATTATCTTTTTGAAAATTTAATTAGCAGGATTAAGCTATATTTTTCACTATATGACCTGTCCTAGTTAAGTACATTTATAAAAAAAAATCACCCATTTTTATCAAAACATGGCATAAAATATCAAAACATGACGAAGGCTTTTGAAGTTGCCCATTTTTAGGATTTTTAATCTTATTTTTGTTGGCATTTAATATCAAAATTAATTAGCTGAGCTTTATGGATTTACACGTCATTATCTTGAGTTTGAATTCGAATTTTATTGACATTTTATTTTAAGTACTTGTTTTATGTCAATTAGCTCTAATCTGGCTGGAATCACTATAATGTGACAACATAAACAGCCATTCAATAATAATCAGCAGAAAGATCCAACAAAAAGAAGCCAAACGAGTTTCCTCGTTCTTGTGTTCAATAAACAAACTCTTTGCATAGCTGTAGTATGAGATTTCAATGAAAATATTTTAATTACAGATACAAATTACAAAACTCACTTTCTTTTCTCATTTACCAAATTATCTGAAACAATGGCGATAAGCTCTCCAATTCCCTTCAAATCTTTCCTTGTAATCGCTTCATTTATTTTGCTGAGCAGCTTCTCCATAGCCCAAAATGACTCTCCAGTGTTGGGTTACAGCATGAAAGAAAGAGTGGCCTTTGATTCTCTGAAGGCTAATCTTGACAACCCTTTCCTAAATGAGGTTTGGAATGGTTCTCATTGCTACACCAATGCCTCGCAATGGTTCGGAGTTCGATGTAATTCGAATGGACTGGTTATAGAAATAGCTCTAGAAAATATGGGACTGAAGGGGGATTTAAGATCCAATGCCTTCATTAGCTTCACTGAATTGTCTGTACTAAGCTTTAAGAACAATTCTCTCAGTGGCAATCTTGTAATAGACTTCTCTTTCAACCGCAAGTTGACTCGCGTCGATCTCTCGGGAAACTTGTTTTCTGGGCAGATTCCGATTTCCCTGGTGGGAATTCAAGTATTGGAGGCACTGTCTTTGCAGGGCAACTCTCTGACAGGTTCCATCCCGGCATTCAATCAATCTAGCTTGGAAGATTTCAACGTCTCAGACAACAATCTCGGTGGCCCTATCCCAAAAACTCGAGCCCTGCAATCATTTGGTCAGGATTCATATGACGGCAATCCAGGATTGTGTGGACCACCTACTTCCATGGCTTGCAACTCCAATGGAAATGACACAGCCGAACACGGAGATAAGACTGATCACAAATCTTTTCTGGGGTCTCTCATGCACATTGTGAAAGACTACTTGTTTGTTATTGAGTTTGTTTTTCTGATAGTGATAATTCTTCTATTTGTTCTGTACTACAACAAATCGAGGAAGCTGAAGAAGATGATGAATGAGTACAAGGAAAGAGGAGAAATAAAACATGAGAAAAGTGAGGATGATCAGCTCGTGATCGCAGAAGTTGAAGGAGATCAAAGATCAAGACCAATTGGCAATAATAACCTTAATACAAGACCAATTGGCAATAATAACCTTAATACTTCAGGACAAGAGAGAAGGAAGCTTGTATTCATGGCGGATAATTACGGCCAAGGAAGTAATAGTACTTTCGACATGAGAGATCTTCTCAAGGCCTCGGCTGAAGAGCTGGGACAAGGGACTTTTGGGAATTGTTACAAGGCAATGATGGAAGGAAAGCCTGTTGTTGTTGTGAAGAGGCTTCGGAATTTGAAGCCAATGACAGATGAGGAATTTACGAAGCAACTGTTGCAGATTGCCAACCAAAAACACCGTAATTTGCTGCCAATTCTTGCTTACCACAACAACAAGAATGAGAGGTTGTTGTTGTACAAGTACGTGGAGAAAGGAAACCTGTTTGACCGCCTTCATGGTGAGTTTCTTGTTTACTATTTGGTTGCTTCTTTGGATTTTTTCGAACTTGTTTCATGTCCGTTTAAGTCATAGATTGGATTGAATTGAAAATTTACATTCAAAGTGGTGATCCAAACACTCTTAAATTTTTTTAGATGGAACCAAACATGTCCAATTTTTATGTTCATTAATTGGCTGACAAATTTGTGGGCATTACTTGTTTGCATCAATCCTTAGGCCTCCTTTTTTAGTAAACAGCAATCAATTCTTATAATATTGGAAACACATGTACATCTGCAAATTAGTGGGCTACAATTTAATCAATACCTTCATTTACATATTTGCTGCTAAACCATGGAAATTTTTTTTTTTTTTTTTTTTTTTAATGTTTAGTACCTTAGGTTTGGTGTAGTACAATGCGCTGTTGTTCGGCTCCTCGGAGTCAAGGGCTCTCATCTTTCATCTCTTATATATAAACACTCAAATTTGTTTAATGCAGAAAAAATCAATATTGGCGTCGAAAACTAAAAACTAAATTAGTAGCTAGTGTTTAACAACAGAACAAAATTTTGACTCTGATTAGCAAAAAACGAATCAAACGTTGCAGGAAAAAGAGGCAAGGGAGAGAGAATTCCATTCCGATGGGGCGGACGACTAAACGTTGCTCGAGGTGTCGCTCGAGCCATGGAATACCTACACCTCAACACCAATTTCCTTGTTCCTCACGGCAACCTAAAATCCACAAACGTTCTTCTTGATTCGGACGAAAATGCTCTAGTCTCCGACTACGGCCTTGCTTCTCTGATCTCCGTTGCGGCGCAGCGCACAGTCTGCTACCGATCACCAGAATACCAGTCCACAAAGCGAGTCTCAAAGAAGTCGGACGTGTGGAGCTATGGCTGCCTCCTTCTGGAACTCCTCACGGGAAAAGTAGGAGTCCACACCGCACCACTCGGTGTGAGCGGGGTGGACCTATGCACCTGGGTGCACAGAGCTATAAGGGAAGAATGGACGGCCGAGATTTTCGATGGGGAGATTGCGGTGAACCGGAGAAGTGCTGTCCCCGGGATGCTAAGGCTGCTTGAGATAGCCTTGCATTGTGTCGAGAAGTTGCCGGAGAAGCGTCCGGAGATGTCGGAGGTGGTGAGACAGGTGGAGGAGATACAGTTTAAGGATCAGTCGGAGGACGAAGACGACCTGTCGTTGGAAAGATCTTATACTGACGATTCTAACTCCACTATCGCTTCAGGAAAGGCGGGAGATGATCACAATAGAAAATGAAACTTTTTCTGCATTGCTTTTCACGACTTGGGAGTAAGAGAAAAACGACAGCTGATAATCAAGATACTTTTTCTATGCTTTTTTTTTTTTTAATTATTTTTTGTGGCATTGGAGTTGGATTACATTTTGTACTTAACGAGAGAGTATTTTGTTTTAATAAATTGGTAGATACTGATAGATGGGTTTTAATAAATTTTTTTTTTCTTTTGTAACAGTGTATATAATGTGATTTCATAACTCTATTGGAAGCATCTAGTTATCTAATTATTTTCTCTTTTAAGCTAACTGATCTTATTCAAAATAATAATAATAATAATAACCATTAACTGATCAAGTAATAAGGGAAGTGCACGCACGAGTACTTGAGAGAAATTAGGAGTATTTCTCATTCTCGTTTATTCTTGTATTTAATTATGGTTACATTTTTTTTAAAATGAATTATGGTTACATTTTTAAGTTAAACAAATTATTCTTACATTTTTTAAGCAGAAATTGCAGTAAATATTATTTTTATAAAATTAAAGGAAGTAAATATTAAGATTTTAAAGGAAATAATTTATTATGATTGCAAGCATAATTTAACTTTAATTTCACAATGAATCCATCCTTGAGTTTATTGACAAAAGGACTTGTTTTTAGATGTTCTTGACTAGAAAATGATATTTTGAAAATTTTTATTTATAAAATAACTTTGTGACACTTTACTTTTACATTGCACATCTATATAGACGCTCAATATAAAAATAAAAAAAGGAAATTTTTTTTAAATTTTATTTCTAAATGATATCACATAAATCCATATAGAATATTTAAAAGGGGAGAGTCTGTAGTAGAGACTTTCCCAAATGACTTTATCGGTAGAGTTCTTTTTTTAACCATTAGATTTAAATCGAACGGTTGACATATTAGGGGTGTACCATATTATCATACACCTTACCTCATTTAAACTTTCTCATCCCAAATCTTTTTCGTCCCCGGCGACCTTCCTGTCGACTCCGGCGATCGACGCCGACGACCGTCCCACGCCGGCGACCTACCCCGGCCTCCCCTCCACCCCAGGCTCCAGCCCCGGCCCCCCACGCCCGGCATCCCCCAGCCACCCCCCCACCGGCCCCTCGGCCCCTAGCCCAGCCGATGCCCCCCACCCCCGCCGCCCCCCCCCCCCCCCCATCCCATCTCTCTCTTCTCCTCTCTCTCTCTCTCTTACCCTTTCTCCCGGCCCCCCACCCACCCCCCCCCCCCCCCGGTGCCGGCCCCGACTGGACCCTCCCACCCCCTCTCTCTCTTCCCCTCTCTCCCGGCCCCCCCCTCCACCCCCCTTTCTCTCTTTTTTCCCCTCTCTCTCTCTTCTCAGCAGGCCCCCTGCCCCCAGCCCGCCCGGCGCCCCCCTCCCCGACGGGAACCCACCCCACCCCCTCTCTCTCTTCCCCTCTCTCTCTATTCCCGGCCGGCCCCCCTGCCCCAAGCCCGCCCGGCGCCCCCCCACCCCCCCTCTCTCTCTCTCCTCTCTCTCTTCCCGACCGGCCCCCTTGCCCTCAGCCCGCCCGGCGCCCCCCTCCCCCGGCGCCCCCGCCCCCGACGGGAACCCCCCACACCCCTCTCTCTCTCTCTCCTCTCTCTCTTACCCTCTCTCTTCCCGGCCGGGCCCCCTGCCCCCTGCCAGCCCTGCAGGCCCCCCACCCCGGCGCCCCCCTCCCCGACGGGAACCCCCCACCCCCCTCTTTCTCTCTTCCCGTTAGCTTTTTCTTTTTTTTTTCTTTTTTTTTTCCTCTCTTTTTCACTTACTTTGTTATAATGTGGGTGTGTCTACAGTTTATCATGTGCACCCTCAATATAGAGACCATCCGATTAAAAATCGATGGTTTAAAAATTGACTGTATCGATAGAGACTCTTAATAAGTCTCTACCACAGTTTTATCCATTTAAAAGTTACTAAGGAAAATAATAGCAGTTTTATTTATTTATTTTTTGAAATGGTGGTAAATCATAACAGATTTTAATTTTGCTCTTAATTTTTATTTCAACTTTACCCCCTACCTCATACGTACCTCCTCTGTCTCTTTCCCTTCCCCTCTCCTTCTCTCCCAGCGTCGACGAGAGGATGCCATCCCAGTGACGGTAACGAGATCGCGACCGCGACCATATCTCAACGTCGACGAAATTGATCTGCGATTGAATCTTGATGACGATGAGATCGTGACTAGATCTTGAAGGCGAGGGGATCGCGACCGATATCAGATCTCGATGGCGATGAGATCGCAGTGAGGTTCGAGACTACAACCGGGTCTTAGTCTCTGTTTTCTCTCTCTCTGTCGCGGATGAGGATCAAGATCCAGTGCGAGCTGCAAAGATGGCAGTTACATTCCCATTTCTCGGTCTCTGTCGGCCTTTTTTTTTTTTTTTTTTTTTGCATAGGCTGCTCCTTCTGTCGGTGTTTCTTTGGTGGGCCGCGAGGCTGGTCCAGAAAGGCTGGGTATTTGGGTTAGGTGTTTCTCGAAACCACTTGAATACACAAGTTTAAAAACCATTAAATCAATATGATACAGAATTAAATTAAAATTAATTAAAATTTGAGTCACGTCGATTAAAAGTGGGGAACTTATTTCATGATGATCAATAAATAAAAAAAAGATTATTATTTAAATAATTTTCTTGGTATTTTTTTGGAGTTTTGGAGTTAAATTTGAGTTAGGGTTATTTTATAATGAAATAATACTTGTGTGGGATTTTGTAAATATAAAGAACTGTTTTATGTTTGAGACAAAAATGTTGGATTTTTTTACATTTGTTGAATTTTACTAAATTGTAAAATAATTATCCCTCTAAAAAATATAAAATCATTGGATTTATTAATAAGTAAATATTGGATTTAATAGTAAATACTGAATCTACTGATTAAATCATCTCAAAACACATGTATTAATTTGGTAAATAAACAAGTTGTTATCTAAACATAAAGTAAAATAATTTAACTTACGAGTCAATACTATTTTTAACATTAAGTCAAAAAAACTGAAAATAAAGTAAATATTAAATTTTATTAGCAAAGAATTACATTTTCTAAAACTAGATTTACTGATAAATTTATCTCAAAGTAAATTAAAAAAAAAAAAAAGGTATCTAACCATTTTTCATAACCAAAAAAAAAAAAATTCTTTTACAGTTTTAATTTTTTTTTAAATTTTGTAATATTATAATTATATAACTTTTTTTCTAAAAGAGCCTCAACTTTAAAAATCTCCAAATTGCAACAATATTGGTTCTCAAAATCTAAAAACCTATCCCCTTCGTCGTTTGCCCCGTCGTCACCGAAGAAGAAACAAGTCCGTCAATGGCTAGAGGAGAGATCGTGCGATCCGAGGAGGACGAAGTTTTTTTCTCGCATATCTGGTGCACATCGGTGTCGAAGTTTTTCTCTGACGAAGTCGACCGAGAGACACCGGTGTTCCATAGACAAACGAAGATTTTCCGAAGGTAGGTGCTATGGCGACGAGATCTGGAATGGAAGCGAGGCTCCTCCACAGTTCTCATAGTCCTTCGTGCTTGCGACGGAGACGGTGACAACAACCAGAATGACTAGCTTGCTTGTGATGTCGACCGTGACAACAACCGGAACAATGAGCAACATTAGTTTATTAGTATCAGGTAGAGAGGGACTCAGATGAGAGAGAGAGTCAGAGAGACTCGGGTGTTTTTTTTTTTTTTTTTTTCGTTATCTTCCTATTTACCTAATTATGCTATTTAGGGTTTGTTTGGGAATGCACTCTGTTTAAATTAAACTGTACTTTTTTCATCATGTTTTTTGTCTTTTTCCTTAAAAGTTTTTTGTCTTTTCTGAAAAAGTCAACTAAAATTACTATTTAAACTTACAAATCTTAACTCAAATTCATACACCAAACACCCGTAACAATAGTTTTGATTCTACTGTAATTTTAAAACCATATTGTATTATATTATTTTGTCCTCTCTCACATTATAATTGTAGTAAATTCTTCGTTATAGCATATGATCAGATTAGGAGGTTAAATTGCCATCCTACTCTTCTATGGATTAAATGAAAAAAAAAAAAAAAAAAACATTTTTGTTAATCTTAAATCTCACTTTTAGCATTCTTACTATACAAAACATCCCATGTGTTTAATATAGATCGGGACTTGTAAACTTGTTATTCTTAAAAATATTGTGGCTCATTTTACAAACAGTTTACATAATACGAATTACGAAGGATTAAAGTGACATTTAAGTTAAGCATAATAAAGTGTTCACGGTATTTTTAAATTTTTTTTTTTAAAGGAATGTAGATTATTACACTATAAGGGTGTGTTTGGAAGGAGGGCGAGGGGTGGAGAGAGAGACGTGGAGGGAGACACACATTCCCTTGTTTGGTTGGAGGGAAGAGAGAAATGAGAGGAGAGATGGAGGGATGCCCTCTCCATCCAAACCGATCATTTTGCATCCTTCCATTGAGAGAAGGATGCAAGCTCTTTTTTGTCTTTTTAATTGAAAAGATATTTTTATTCTAAAAAAAATTTATAAATAAATAATATAATAATTATACAAATAATTATTATCTATATTTTTAACTCTCCCTCATCTTACCAAACAATCATCTACGGCTATGTTTGGTTCACCATTCCAAACCTCAAATTTTCATCTCAGTTTTTGTCTTTTTCTGAAAAAGTTTTTTGTCTTTTCTGAAAAAGTTTTTTGTCTTTTCTGAAAAGTCAACAAAAATTACTATTTAAACTTAAAATTTTCAACCCAAACTAACGAACCAAAAGAACATCTTTCATGTTCTTCATCCATGCAATACTTTTCAACTTTATTACCAAACCTAACCTTAGCAATGATTTAGACTAGGGATGACTGGATCTGTTGGTGCGCCACCGCCATTATTTTTAAAATAAAAAAATAAAAATAAAAAGATCAAGTGTCTCTGAAAACGACACGGCGCGTATAAGGAACTTGCGATAGTTAATGAGGCTCTGCTCTTGAGGGTTGTCGTCGTTCCTCCGAAGAAGAGAGTTTTTAGAGAGAGAAACGAAGAGAGAGAGGAGAGAGAGAGAGAGAGATGGCAGGGGCAGGAGAAGAGGAGAAGAGCGAGTTCTACCTGAGGTACTACGTAGGGCACAAGGGAAAGTTCGGGCATGAATTCTTGGAGTTCGAGTTCCGACCAGACGGCAAACTCCGTTACGCCAACAACTCCAACTACAAGAACGACACCATTATCCGCAAGGAGGTCTATGTCTCCCCCGCCGTCCTCCGCGAATGCCGTCGCATCATCGCCGACAGCGAGGTCCATTTCTTCCGCCCCTCCTCTTTTTTCTTTCTAGGGTTTTTTCAATTTTCTGTATTTCACCTTCGATTGCTTCATTTTCTACTGTATTTTGTTTGTTTGTTCATTTTTTAGATTTTCTTACCAAAAAAAAAAAAAAAACTGATCTTAGGGTTGGAGTACTGAATTTTTATTGTGCTGTTTAGAAACCCTAGAGGCCTAGAAATTGTTGGTGTTTGGGAGAAACTCTGTTCTTAGCCATTGAGGCCTTGCTTTAGAGTGCGTTTGGTAGGAGAGAAATGTCGAGTGGATGGATTTCGACATTCATGGTTGTTTGGTAGGAGAGAAAAAGAGGAATATAGGGATTAATGGAGAGACTCTGAATCCTTCAAAACATCCCATGATCCCAATTTTGATCTCTCCTAAGTTGGGGAGATTGTTGGAGGGATTGCATAGCATACCTAACATCACGAGAGAAATGACCTCTCCCTCCTCCACCATTTCCCTTACCTAGGTGAGCTATCACTCCCTCCTCCTATTTTTTTTTCCTTCCTACCTAACATATCCGTAAGGAAACATGATTTTACCTTGAGACTTTAAGGTAATAACACTTGGATTAGCCTGGAATTGTAATATGGGTGTTCTCTACCTTTTTACTAAGCTAGAATGTAAACACCACCAATAAGGCTGTGTTGCTTTTAAGATGCTAGAATGGTTCAAGGTTTGATACTCTAGAGTTAAGGTCCCTGGGAGGTCGATGGACTGTGCCGTGTTGCACCTGTGGTGGTGAGATGTGATAGTGAAACCGAGTCCCTTTTTTATTTTAGGAGAATTGGGTCAGGTCCTTTCTGTTTTACTGGTGGAGCCCAGGATTTTTGCTATAGGCACAAGCAATGGGAGACGGATGGAACCAGATCTTAATTTTTTTTTTTTTTTTTTTGGGGAGAAAAGAAAAAAGCTAGAATGCAAACAAAACATTAAGACATGGAGGCAGGATAGTCTTGAATATTTAATACTAGGGCCCATAATGGTTAGTGAGGATGTGTTTAGGCTGGATTAGAGGAGAGATGCTTCTGATCAAATAGGTTGTTGGCTTCGAATCTTGAAGTTACACTTGTGTAAATTGCTAAGGTTCTCTTCAAGAAGACAGAACCAGGGTTATTTAATGCGCAAAGACATTATCATTTACGTCTATTTGTTTATTTTCATTGAGAATCACATTGTTCTTTGGGTTTAAATGTACTGCAATTGTTTTTGTTCAGATCATGAGAGAAGATGATAACAACTGGCCAGAACCAGATCGTGTTGGGCGGCAAGAGCTTGAGATTGTAATGGGAAACGAGCACATCTCATTCACCACTTCAAAGATTGGATCTCTTGTTGATGTCCAAAGCAGTAATGACCCAGAAGGCCTTCGCATCTTCTATTATCTTGTCCAGGTCAGTTAGCATGAACATTTACCCTCTGGTATTACAATTTGGATATACTTCTCTTTGTGATCACTTTTTAAGAAACCTTCCATTTAGATCCTTGAATCTTTTCAGTTGGATGAAATTGTCTGTCGTAATGTTCCATTGGGTTGAGATTTAAACGAAACTTTAAAAATTCTATGGAAGCTAAAATCGTTCTCTTGGATGCTGTCTTCACTAGCAAAATGAAATCAAGAGGTAGTTTTGGGTCTGAGCTGTGTGTTTTAATTTGAATAATATCGAGGACTTCTCAAGGATTGGGGCTGAATTGCTTCTTCCCATGAACGTTATCTGCAATCAGCTATTTAATTGTGGAAGTCTACTAGTTGATTCTGTTCCTTAGATGATATAACCTGGTTATGCTCGCTCAGTTTTCTCATTGTACGGATTTTTGTTTCTAGATAGGAGTATCTATTGTTTCCATCTGTCACTATGCAGACACCAAGGTTTTCCTGTTTGCACATTAAAGATTCCCAAAACTGGTTCCTAACGTTAATTGCTTTGTTGCTGCAGGATCTGAAATGCTTTGTTTTTTCGCTAATCTCACTTCACTTCAAGATCAAGCCTATATAAGATGGATCACAGCTGCTGCCAATCATATTTCTCGGGCATTGCTTTTGTTTATGTGGCAATTGACATTTTTGTTATGTAGGCTCGGTTTTCATTTGATGTCTTTCTGCGTGTGCATGGTAGTGCTTATTTAGATTCGGGGAAATTCTTCAAAGAACCAAATTTGTTTTGACATCAGTGTTGAGATTTGAATCATTGAATCTTGTGTTGAAGTCTCGTGTTTTAACTCTAATTGAATCAGTCGTTTCAGTAACTTGTCTACATGTCTAAAAAAATATATGAATTCCAAATCAATCACTGATCAAATTGGCCTTGCGAAGAACCCGCTTTTGAATTTTGCAAGGCGAGCATAATGACTTTGCTCAGCTTTATTTGCTTATCAAATACCTCTTCATCATGAATGCATATCCTTTGTAGAGCCACTGAGAAATAGCGGGGATTTTGGAGCTGGAGAGCTCCAACTATGCTTTCCAAAACTTGTGCCAACTGCCCATGGATAATTTTTTTTGGAGCTTTATTTTGATTCATATATTCTCATCGCTTTCGTTTACAATAAAAGAGGGGAACATCTAAATACATAATGTATCTCATTGAAATAAAATACAAAATAAATGTATCTTTTAAACAGGTCATAACTTTGACCACATGATATTTATCTAGAAAATTATTTCTACTACAAAGCCACTGTTGACGCTTGAGTCACGTATCTCTGGAGAATGTCAGCTCTTCAAGAGAGGCCAACCATTCCACTCTTCTCCTAGTTTCAAGACCGAGGCACTGACGAAAAGAAGTAGATTTACGTGTTATTTGGCTTGTTGATTCTTGCAACTTTCCGTTTTTCTCTAATTACACCTTTCAAAGTTTTTCACTCTATCCTTATTTGAATCCATGACTAGTAAGTGAGCTACTTCTTATCTTTATATGGGTGGTTTATTAATACTCTCTTTTAGTGCGACTATTCTAGCATGTTGTCTAAGTAAACTAGTAGTTTACTTTTTGCTGATGGGCTTTACATGAATATATAGGATTTTTGGTCTATGGATGACCCGATTAGGCACCCCTAGTAGACTACGCTCATGTGGCAATAACGTTAGGCGAAATCACCTAAATAACACAAACTTGAAAACCTTTATCATCAAAACACCATAGACCATGCACGATATTTGTGTCCCCAAACGTCAACTTTTTTCACAATGTTTTGGTCCCAAAAGCCGGGCACGATTTTTGTGACCCGGAAACATATACCTTTTTTCACGAAGTTTTGGCACCATATGCCACGCACAATATTCATGTTCCAAAACGACACAAATTTTCTCGACTTTTTGGCGTCAAAAGTTGATTTCCGTGCACCAGAAACGTAAACCTTTTTTCGCAACGTTTTGGCACCACAGGCCACGCATGATATTCGCACCCTGAAACGACAACTTTTTATGTGAAGTTTTGGCGCCAAAAGTCGGGCGCGATTTTCATGCCCCGAAACATGTACCCTAATTAGCGTCATTTTCACACCACAAGCTATGAACGATATTCCTATCCCATTTCGTGACGTTTTGGTGCCAAAAGTCGGGCGCGATTTTTGTGCCCCCGAAAATATGCCTTTTTTCACGTCGTTTTCGCACCACAGGTCTCAGACGATATTCCTGTCCCAAAACGACAACCTTTTTTGTGACGTTTTGGCGCAAAAAGTCAAGCGCAATTTTTGTGCTGCCGAAACTTGTACTCTTTTTCGCAACATTTTGGCACCATAGACCATGCCTGATATTCGTGTCCGAACTGACGAATGTTTTCTAGACATTTTGGCGCCAAAAGTCGGGCGCGATTTTCATGCCACCAAAACATGTTCCCTCTTTCCCGTCGTTCTCGTGCCACCGGCCGCGGACAATTAGTGTCCCGAAACGACAATTTTTTTCACGACGTTTTGGTGCCAAAAGTTAAGCACGCTTTTCGTACCCCAAAATATGTCTCGCCACTGGCCGAGGACAATATTCCTGTCCCAAAACGACTACTTTTTTCATGACATTTTGGCACCAAAAGTCGAACGCGATTTTCGTGCCTCTAAATGTATACTCTTTATCGCGACGTTTTCACACCATAGGCCGCAGACGATATTCTTGTCCTAAAACAACTACTTTTTGCGACGTGTTTCATTACTTTTCCCGTCGTTTTCGCACCACAAGCCACAAATGATATTCGTGTACCGAACGACAACTTTTTTCGTGATTGGCTACGATTTTCGTGCCCCCGAAACGTGTCTTTTTTTCGCGTAGTTTTCGTACTACAGGCTGTGGACAATATTCCTGTCCCGAAATGATAACTACTTTTTGAGACGTTTTGATGCCAAAATTCGGGTGTGATTCTCGTGCCCCCGAAATGTGTACCCTTTTTCATGACATTTTGGCACCACAGGCTGCGCACGATATTCGTGTCTCGAAACGACGCATTTTTCCGCGATGTTTTGGCGCCAAAAGTTGGGTATGATTTTTGTACCGCCGAAACGTGTATCTTTTTTGCTACTTTTTGCAACCATAGGCTGCGTATGATATTCGTGTCCTGAGATGACAATTTTTTCGTGATGTTTTGACACCAAAAGTTGGGCACGATTTTCGTGCCGCCAAAATGTGTAACCTTTTTCACGATGATTTTTCATCACAGGCGGCGGAAGATATTCTTGTCCCAAAAGGACAAGCATGCTTAATTTTTATTATATCAAATTATGTCGACCAATAATATTATGTGAGATTATTTAAAAAGTCTAAAATATCTTTTAACTGATTTATTATTATTATTATTATTATTATTATAACATCTAAATTTGTTCAATTCTGTCATGATTGATAAGACACTAATCACCATTTGAGACTCAAAATTAAACATGTGATCTCAATCCTCAAATACAAGAAAGTTTAAAAATAATATATTAAGTGTTATTCCACTTTACACTCCAGTACATAAGTAGTTCCATTGCTTTCATCATAATTAGCTTTAAATTGGCATTGTAAAATTAGTTCCATTGCTCTCATCATATGGCATTATAATAGTCAAGGAAAAATATAATACACCAATCAGTACCAATAAAATGTCAAAATTTTATATAAATACTGACGAGACATTACCATTTCAATTTTTTTTTTTTTTTTTTTGACAGTGCAAAACTTCCACCATCATCTTTCAAGTCGAACATGGAGATTAACATCCACTATTCACATGGAAAATGAACTTGGTGTGAGTACTTTGCTGTTTGTAGAATATCTGAAAAATAGTTTGAGTGAATGCCAACACAATGTCCTTCCTTCTGAGTCTTCTGAGATCCTTTAAAGGCTAACACGTTTTTCTGGTGATTCCTAATCCAGAAATATAAATGTTAGACAAACTCATAAAGAACAAATTTGCTGCAATCCGTACATGCAGGAAGTAAATCCGTACATGTATATCAAGTTCCCAGGAAAATTATTTATTCTAACTACAAAAAGCTGGAATCATCGGAATTAAATGTCATATGGGAAAGCTTCAATCTGATGGCCTCAAACTCTGCAGAATGAATTTCTTCATTTGTCAGCCACAAAGACAAGCAACGATCAATTATGTCCTTGCAGCAGCTCAAGGAGGAACCTCCTTTTAAAACTGGGGTCCTCGCAAACCTCGTTATGCTTGCTAAATTTGTATCTGAAGGTTCATCAATAAAATTTTCTATAATATTCCTAATGGCACCGAACCATATTGGCCGAGCAACTTTAAGAAAGTCGTGCTGCGCCAATACCGGAAGGTTAACACTACCCAGTTCAGACTCGCCATGTCCACCTCTTCCATGATAGTCTGACCCTCCAATCTTCAGAAGACCAGAACTATCAGCTAGATCACTGAATACTGTTCAAATAAACAAATCAACGTGAGCGCTGAATAAGGTAAGCTGCGTAAGTAGCTAACTTTGACCAAAAACAAAGCTCAATTAGTTTCAAGCATATCCTGACAAGCAAATTATGACTAATTAGTTTCTATTGCAATCATGTGGATAAGATGAGATGGTGAGCGTCCCGTTTGCGACAATAAACAGCCTGGTTTTCCTAAGCAAGCATCCTATGTATAAAAGTAAACAATCAAGATGCCTTACATGATAAACCAAAATGTCTTACTGTGAATCCCATATTTTCGTACATAGGCGGAAAGAAGAAGCTGGATCTTATAATCTGGTTCAATTTCCATATTTTCGTACAACCGATACACTTGACAGTAATAGTTCAGACACGAGGATTGTTTCCAATTACATGCCAGTGAAACCAAGTTGACACAATTTAAAAATTATTAAAGGGGAATTGTAGCGAATAGCATATTTTATAGATACCTTTGAAGTTTATAGCATGTTTTTTAAAAGATAATAATTTATAGCATATATTTCTGGTAATTCTGGATTTCTAACAAATTCTAGATTTTCGGTTAATTTATAACAACAAATTTATGTGCATGGTTTCATGTTAGATAGAGAGAAGAGAAAGGAGGAGTTTTTTTAAATATCATGTGATCAAAAATTTAATTATGCTATTTATTATTATGTTGAAAATTTTATGCTATTGTTTACTATTACTCTCTTCAAAAATGCTATTTTGCTCTTTCTCCCTTAAATGAATTATTATTATTATCTAAAAACACAGCAAAAGAACCCAACTTAAACACCAATCATCTCCACCGGTTATGCAAGAGGAATATCCTTGGAATTCACAATGTATAGAAGGGAATGATATAAATTCACATTCTCCACACTGAGAAATAGGACATTCAGAAAATGAAAAGAGTACCTTTTTTTTTTTTTTTTTTTTGAGAAAAAATGAATTTCATCTTTTTATGAGTAAAATATTTCATAAAAGCATTTTGTTTAGTAAAGAAAAAGTATGTTTGACATACCAGATAGCTTTCCATCACTTCTGTAAACCTCCATCCCATGAAGGCCGGCTTCTTTTAATCTCCTTACAATTGCAACAGGGTTTTTCAGAGCCCAAGGATGAGCTAACACAGCCACACCTCCTGTATTGCATATCAATTTCACTGCTTCCTCCACAAGAGGCTCATTTCCCCTGAACCAATACGCATAACAAAATTCTCTCCATAAAAAAAAAATAACGATAGACAACAATGCAATTAGAAAACTGAAAGCTTAGGATATTACGTAGAGTAAGCAGGTCCACCATCGAAAAGATATCGGGCAAAAGCTTGTTTCAGATTCTCCACATGACCTGCTTCAACCATAGCACGGGCAACATGCAATCTCCCAGGAGCAACTCCCTTGCCCGCAATTCTACAAACTTGCTCCCACTTGATAGGCAACTTCAGCTTGTGCAGTTTTTCAACCATATTCTTTGCACGAATAAAACGACCATCCCTTATATTAGCTAAAAACTTTTCCAGATTGTCAAAACTTGCTGGCCCACAGCTGCTGTAGTATGCAAGGATATGTACCGGTTCCTCTGATTCAGACTCTCCCCTGTATGGATCCAAAACATTAACGGCATAAAACATGGGGAAATAAGGTACATGAGCATGCCAAAAAATTATTTTGTTAAATAAAAGAAATTAAAAAAAAAAAAGAAAAGAAAAGAAAAGAAAAATAGAGAAGCAAAACAGGACAAGCTCCCTTGATGAGAAAAGGACAAGTCAAAACCAACCAACACCTAATCAGGAACACTAGTTAATAAAAGGAAGAATCATAAACTGCTTTTAAAGATGACACCCACAAAGAAACCTTGTACTAACCGCAATGAGATCTACATCTTTCTATACTGTCTTTTAGTAGTATTAAGACATGGTTATCCACCACCAAATCACCCTGAGAAATTCGACCCTATATTATGTGGGAGCGTATCACAGGCCTGACTGCTCGACAAGCCCCTTTCTTAAAGTCAAATTTAATTCCCAAATTTATCAAATATCATTAAATCGTCAAAGCACAAACGAGTGACACAAAATTTTCTAATTAGTCCTTCCGACTTTTTTTCCTGCTAAACACCCATAAATCTTTCGATCCACTTAGTGAACTCACTCGTATTCAGACTATAAAGGACTCGCCGAAACTTAAGTCTTCGGAAAGTACGACGCTCATGTGAGAGTAGATCCACACGCTGGACAGCTTTAATAACCTTTAAAGGTTCGTCATTATTCTTATACAGTGCACACCTTGAAGAAAATAAAGAACCATAAGTTACCTTGGGGAGAAAATTGTACTAATTTCGACACCTGGGATGATCTTCATCCCAAATCTGCGTGCTGCATCTAGGGCCTCAGTGACGCCAGACATCGTATCATGATCTGTCAGAGCAAGAACTTTCACCTGTTATGAGCAGATATACTAATTAAATGTCGCTAGGACAAAATCTTACAATTTTAGTAGAACATAGAAAAAACTTCCTATTGTAATTCAAAACCTCATAGTACCACGAGAAGTTAAAGAATACTACGGAAAAAAAAAAAAAAAATGTTATGATGAATAAAATTCTAGCATACTGAAAATATTGAAGAAAAGGGAACCGCTTTCATACTTTGGGTAAGAGAAATATTCTAAAGTGCATTCTTACATTTATGAAAACCAGTACAACACCAAATAATGATAACATAAAACATTATTGCTCATTTTGGGATAAACATTAGGATAGAAACATTTAATATGGAAACATTTCAAGAAAACATTTTCGATGTAAACATTTAGTACTCTAAAAAAAAAAAAAAAAAAATTCCAAATGGCATTTAGAATTTTCCCTTAGCAATTGCAACATTTTGTAACACTTTTTATGATTTCAACTGTAATGTATATAATTAAAACGCTGGGAAAATGGTTGAAACAAACGGAGGCAGGTTTTCAGTCAAAATCACACATCACACATCACACATCACACACACACACACACACACACACACACACACAAAGCACAACCCATTTCAGCTTGTGTCCAAAAAATCCCAAAAAAAAAAAAGGGCAAAAAAGAATAAGATGAAGCTCACCCCGTTGCCATGAGCTCTCTCAACAAGCTTGGAAGGAGAGAGAAAGCCATCACTGCATTTGGAATGAGAGTGCAATTCGAAGACGAGCTTGTCCCCACCTCTCCCGTTAAGACTCTTCTGAACCCCAAAATCGTCAACAACACAAGAAGCAGCAGCAGCAGCAGCAAACGAACCAGACTGATCCGAGAAAACCCACTCTCTCACCGACTTCAAAGCCAGAGTCTGTTCCACCGTCATCTTCTTCTTGCTCCCACCACGCTTCTTTTTCTTCTTCTTGGTATCTTTCCCCTTCTTTGAACCGCAACTCGAATTGTTCGCCGTCTGAATCGCGTAAGCCTCACCCGCCATGGCTAATCAACTACGCAAAACAAACAAACCAAACAAACCAACAAACAAAAAGGAGCTTTGATTTGGGTTTTCAGTTTGGTCGCCGGTGGTAATACATGACTCTATTAGGTATAGCGAGGACAGGTACAGATAGAGGGTGGGGAGCTATAAACGTTTGCTTTTTTTTTTTTTTTTTTTTTTTTTTTTTTACTTTTTGGGTTTTGCTTTATTGAGTGTTGGAAAGAATAGAAGGGAAATCTTCCACTTGCATATATCACATTTGTGTCCTCACCAGTGTCCGTTTCTTCTTTCTTTTTCTTTTTTTTTTTTTTTTTTTTTAAATTCTTGTTTTATATATATATATATATATATATATTTTTTTTTTTATTTGTTGCGACTTGGTCGAACAAAGTACTACATTGAGCGCTCTACCTTGACCTACGTTGCTACAGAGGAGAACTAATGTTACGAAACAATTTTGTTTTGTCTTTTACGTCGTGTTTAGTAAGAAGGTGCAAATGTGGACGGTTTGCAGAGACGACGGTTTGGTTTGGAAAATTTATTGTTCAAAAAAAAAAATTTAATGTGAACAATCATAATTGGATTAGAATATTTTATCGATTATAATTTTTTTTTAAAAAGAGTTTTCTATATGTTTGATTTTAAGATTGTCGAGGAATTCGATAAATTTTCTCGTTATCGGATCTTAACTTATATATTCTTCACTAAGTTTCATTATATTTTATTGATAAAATCGGTTTTAGTTGAAGGTTATATTTATTGTATCACATGGTTGTTTAATATTTGTTATTAGTGTTAGTATCCCGTTTTATCTTGAATGATAATTTTCATTTTTAAAAAAAAAATTATAGATGATAAGTGATTAATGTCCAAATAATTATTTTAGCCATGTCAAATATTTTCATTCTTTTTTCTTCCAAAAGTTGAAAGGCTTCAAAAATAATAGACCCTATAGATTTCCAATTTCCATTCATTCTCAATTTCCTTGATACTAAATGACCAAAATTCTATTTTATTCTCTAAAATCCATCCGCCATTTTACTTCCCTTTCCTTTACCAATTGGACCTAATTGAGTCTTATTGAAAAATTTTTGAAAATATTTAAAATGTTTATGTATAGAGGTAATTTTGTGGTTATATTTTTAATATGTTTAGTTTAATTAACTTAATAACTTTAAGCTAAAAAGATCATCAAAGGAAAGCACAACACACACAAAAGGGGAAAAAAAAAGAAGATAATATATGATGGATGGGGTCAGGAAATGAAGTAATGTAAGTTGGGTGGAGCAGGACAGTTGAGATTTACAAAGGGTCATTCGGAAAAAAAAAAATCCAAATCAGGATAGGTTGTTTGAACTAGTAGTTTGATAGGCTGATGACACGGAACCAAAATAATGGGGCGGGGAGGGACAGTTCGGGCTGCAGTTTGGTGTTTTTTTTTTTAGTCCGCAATAAGAAGGGAAAAAATAATAAGAGGGGGAGGAGAAATGTAAGATGGAAAATCAGGAGAGAAAAATAATGTCATTTTTTCATGTTGTTTGGTTCATAAGAAGAAAGAAGTTAAAATTACATTTTTCTTATTTGGTATTGCGGTATTACCCATGAAAATGGAGGGAAAGAAATAATATTATTTCTGAAATTACTATTTTACTCATATTTTACTTGGGTTTTCAATGACTTTTTATTAATACGAGGATATTTTAGTAATTTTATTAGTTTTACCTTTTGAGGGAAAAAAAACCCCCCAAAACCTACAAGCTTCATTAATTTCCTTTGAGTTAATTTCATTTTCACTCCCTTTAATAATATCCACAATAAGTACCCATTCTATAAAACTGTCCAAAATTAGTATTTTAACCCATATGAGCAATGAACTATTTACATAAATAGTTAAATTAGGATCATGTTTTTAAAAAATGTTTTAAAACAAACTTATTTATATAAAAATGAATAAAAATAAAAGTGATCATGTTGTGTTACAAAAACATCCTTAAATATAATTTAAGGGGGAAAAAGAAGAAGCCAAATTTCATCATAAAATAGCCACATTAGTTTCTTGCCCTTTTTATATCTAATAAAACTAGAAATTGAACTTAAATTCGTTCGTGAAAACATATTATTGTATTTTTAAAAAAAAATATTTGCTGGCAATATTATAATGATGAGATCAATATGGTATGTAACTAATTTTAGTGATTTTTTTTTCTTAATCACACAGTCAATATGATCAGATTGTTAATAAACAAGGGTATGCAATATAATTGATAAAGTCCTTATGATATAAATATTGTATAACCAAGCAAAATCATTAAAATGATAAAGTCATAATTATCATTATGACCATCTTGTTATTTTTATCACATTGAAACTTTAATCACTTTAATAATTCGATCATCATAATTTTTTAATGAATTATATGATCATCATAATTATCACACCGTCAATCATAATAAACTTAAAACAGAAAAACAAACAAACAAACTCAATAAATATTTTTTCTATTTATAACATCCTGGAACACTCGAGTGCTCTGACAATTTACCAATCTTATACACTTCTATTTGCGCAGGAACGGAAGACTCTTATCTTGCAAAACACAACTAAATAAAATAGGATAAATTACATTTTTTCCTCCCGAATTTTAAATCTTATTACAAAATGTCGCCAAAACTTCAATTTATAACATTATTTCGCTATGAATTTTAGAAAAATTTATAAATTTTCCCTCTCAATTAATTTTTTGACAAATAAATACACATAATACTTATTTGATGCATGAATTACAAATATTAAATGTGAAATATTTATAATTAAGTTTAAAAAAAACAGTAAATATGTAAGGTTGATTGTCATTTTTTTCTCATACTTATCTCTCACAGATAACTTCATTATTTTACATTTAATAAGAGTAACGGATGCCAAAAATACTACCAATGTGTATCATTTCATAATGTTATACTTAATAATCCAAACTGATGCTTCCAACGAGTGTTAGATGCATTTTTTCATCAAAAAATTAATTGAAGAAGAAAATTCGTAAACTTTTCCAAAATTCAGGAGAAAATACTATTACAAATTAAAGTTCCGGGGTATTTTGTAATAAGACCTAGAGTTCAGGGAAAAAAATGTAATGCCCAATAAAATATTCTGCATTCTAATTTGATCTACAGTACAGAATTGTGAAATCTTAACTAGTCTTATTGCGAGGGTGAATATTAACTTAGGCTTTCCACACATTAAAGCTCCATAAAATAACCAACTTCTCAAATGGTTCCAGTATAAAGAAACTACTGCTTGGTGGAATAATAAACTCAAACCAAAATTCAAGCTCATTCATTAGTCAGCCTATTAGTTGCACAAATGATGTGATCAAGTGCTACTAATGAAATGATTCATAAAAAAAAAAAAAAACAAAAACAAACCCACCATCGTGAAAGAATGATTCTATCACCAGTCCTAGGAGAATGTTAGCTGTGCACTATACAAAGTTAACCTCACAAGTCAAACAATCTAAAATTAAAAAGAAAAATTTAATGATACAACAACCCAAAAAACATGACTCAGAAATACAACAATAAGATTAGAGGAGAGCATACAAAATTACCAAAAAAATCAACCAAATTTCCCAATTTCCATCTTCTTCTTCATCGCTCTTTGGCCATGATATATAAACGAGTCTATTATTCCCGCAATAGTGAAAATACCTAAGAAACAGTCGAGAAGCACCCACAATTAGTTGCAGCACAAACACACAAGGTGAACAAGGAGCCCTAGTTAATAGAAGTTCTAGCTGCATGTCTTCAAATCTCTAAATTTTGATACATTTAGACTGACTCATAGAGCACACTGAGCAAACCAAGTGAATTAACATGAAAGATACACTTGTACATTAAAAGAAAGTAACGATGCTGACGAGAGAGAGAGAGAGAGAGAGAGAGAGAGAGATACCTCCAACTATGGCACAAATATGGGTAATGAAGTGTAAAAATGGAACACGTTCTTCTTTCAATGTTACCTGCAACACAGACATCAATATGACAAAGTATTCATTAACTCGGTGATCTTTACTTATAGGCTAATAAACATAAGAAAAGGAACAGGATTGTTTCCAAATTCACTTCCTAATAGAAAAATAAACATTAAAAGGGGAATCAATGGACAATGATAATGTTTTACGATTCCCTTTAAGCTTGCATGTTTGACACAAAACCATTTATGTTTCCCCTTTTGAAACTAACACTTCTGAGGGAATAACTGATGACATGGAAAGACTTTCGTTACTTCAGTTGCAGTTACAAACAAAGTTGAGTATTTGTTCAAACTTCAAACGAAACCAAATTACGTGAGCAAGGAAAGCATGATAAGAATTGCAAGAGCATTACAAGATTTAGATATTTAAATTATTGATGAAACAATTGAAATAAGTGGAAAGAGGTTTTCAGAGACATGTAAATGGACAGTATTTTACAAATCTTATTATATATATATATATATATATATTAGGACAAATATCATAAATTCCCCTGAACTTTGTCAGTAGTGTCAATATGCCCTATAAACAATGAAATGTACCTATTGTGCCCCTCTGAACTATAACATGTGTGTTAAGTTGCTCTATCAGTTAGTTGTCGTTAGTTTTTCCGTTATCTTTAATGTCAAAATGCCCCCTGAACTTTGCTTTTGTGTCAAAATGCTCCTGATCTTTATTATTTGAGTCAAAGTACCCATAATCTTTAATATTTGTATCAAACTGCTCCCTGATCTTTAATATTTGTGTCCAACTGCCCCATCTATCTTATTTCATTTATCTAACATTGTATAATTACCTAAATTTTTTAGAATTGGTAAAAAAAAATATTATTTTTTCTACTAAAAGAAAATGTATCTTTTTCTGACCCCACTTTTTTTTTTTTTGGGCTTATTTTAATTCAAATCTTACATTCATTTTTATTTTCTTAAACAAAAATAACTACACAACTTATGTTCATTATTTTATTGTTCTAACATTACAATTTTAAGTTTAACTAAGATCGATACCAAAATATGCAAACTAATCGTTTTTTAAATTAAAAAATATAACCAAGAATGGGTATCAAAGTAAATTTACAATACTTGTTCTCATTATGGGTTTAAGCAAACACATAAATAAAATTCATTACGACTATGATTTCAAATTATGTAGACCAAGTAAACAGCGTATTTGAAATCCAAATCTTGCATCTGAGTCCTATCAACTATGGTTACGCATAAGTAAACCCATAACCCAAATAAACTTGAATTAAAATTAGTAAAATAAAAAAAAATAAAAAAAAAGTGTGTTAAAAAAATATGCATATCACTTTATTGTAATAAATATATATATATATTTACAATATTAGATAATTAAAATAATATAAATGGAGCAGTTTGATATAAATATTAAAGATCAGGGAGTAGTTTGACACATATTAAAGATTAGGAGGCATTTTGACACAAAAACAAAGTTCATGGGGCATTTTGACATTAAATATAACAGAAAAACTAACGGCAACTAACTGAGTGGATAGCTTGACACACGTTATAATTCAGGGGGCACAATAGGTACATTTCATAGTTCATGAGGCATATGGACACAAATGACAAAGTTCGGGAGAAATTTGTGACATTTTCCCTATATCTTATGGTAGCGATGGCAAAGCCCGAGACTGATGGAAGGCTCAAAATAAGATATGCAAATAAATAGTTTGTCAGAACTTTAGGAACCTACCTTGATCGGAGAAAAATCATAGTAGAAGAACACTCCAGGAAGTGAGCGAAAAAGTCCGAATTCGGCACTTTTAAAATGTTCCGTAACAGAGTACTGCAAGCACATATGCGAAAGCTTCTCAGTATATTAACTCCTCTTTTTCTTTCTTTCTCTCTCTCTCTCTTTAATTTTTTTTTTTTTAATAAGAAAACTTCCATTCATTGGTAGAAAATCAGTTGAGGAAAGAGGAGCAAAAACAGGAAAAGTAAACAAAATATCAAAGAGAAAAAAAACAATACCATAAAATTTGACAATACCTGATTTGAGTGGACCTTATGGCCTCTAATATTGGTGTATATTGTAGGGACCACCTGTCAGAAATATTTAAATGTCAATTTTTTCTCATAAATTCAAATCATATGTTAGGTAAGTGCAGGCAATACACAGGTCACATGCATGAAACAAAACTGGTCCAGAAGACATTAAAGCTCAAAGAATGTTTGATAATCCACCTAAATGCATATTTCAAATACAAATTGCACAAACAGTAAGTCCTTTCTTTTTTTTTTTCTGTGTCTTGGATAAAAGTAATCTGTAATATCAAATGTTTTAGCATGAAGTTGATCCGGATACTTGTGAAAAAAATGCTCAGATAATAGAAACTATATTGTGAGTTGGTTCCAAAAAAAGAAATGAAAAAGATGAGCATAGGGAAAAAAAAAAAAAACCATGTATCGAAACAATTCATATGTAAAGTTTCCATCCATGGGCATAAAAACACTAGACTTTGCTAAGCAAAATCAATAACTAATTAAAAAAAAGTAAATAGCAATCAGATGAAGGACCATGTAATATAAAACTTAAAATGTTGAAATTAACTTCAACAAAGAACGTAAATGATGCCAACCTTGAGGAAATACTGGTATGTGCCATTATGTGTTTCCTGCATCCATTTTACCCTAAAAATGCATTGCGTTGGAGTGTTAGTTAAGTGAAAAGGACATACTGATACTAGTTGAAAAATAAAGCTAAATTTATTGTGCAGAAGACGGAACGAGAAAGGAAGAGGACTGCAGAAACAAAACGAGAAAGAAAAACAGATAAGATCAAGTGAGGAATAGCTGTAATGAAATCTGATTGATCTCAATGTCAACATCAATGGAACCCAAAAGACAAATTCAGTATGAGATTCATCGAGAGATAGAATAATCTAGTCATTTCTAAGCATGTTGTTGAAATATAAAACTATTGTTGGCCCACCTTCCAATAACTTAAGCTTTTGCAATGAATTGGTAAACTAACATGGTCTTAGAGCGGGAGATCCTGAGTTCAAACCCATGCAGTTGCACTCTTTATCCCACTTTATTATCATTGTATATTGGGCTTTTAATATGTTTCGGGCTTCTTATTTGTGTTGGACTTTCAAATTAGTATTTATCCGCAAATTTGCCCATTATCTGGCCTACACGTAAGGGAGAGTGTTGAAATATAAAACTATTGTTGGCCCACCTCCCAATAGCTAAGCTTTTGGGATGAATTGGTAAATTAACACAGTAAATAAAGATGAGTAAAGAAGAAATAATTACCCATCAAGTGGATTTATCGCACCAGGAAAATAGTCGCCAAAAGCTAACCTATTTACTTTGTGGCTTATCTGTATCATCCAAGACAAAGTACAAACACGAGGATGTGCATCAGAATTTGAATTATAAATAATAGGGGAGAAAAGGAAGAAAAAGATAAAAGAGATGGATGGTCCAACTCTTTTTAGTAATATGTTTATAAATTCCAAAAAGAAAGAAATGTGCCTTACATTGTAATAATCTCTATCGAAATCCAACAGATTAAACATGTGGATATTTGCCTGATGAAAGCTTTTCCCAGGCGCAAAATGAAAACTTCCCGCCACTTTGTTAACTTCAAGAGACCCTTCAATATTACATCCTTCACCATCTTCATCTTTTATCTGTTGGACGAAACCTTCTCGTTTGCACTGGAAGCCAAAATGAAATGCGCAATTCAAAAATCAATCTAAAGCTATTAACCATTCGATAATTTCCCAAGCTTGCGAGAGCTTTCTCAACTTGGTTTACCTTTCTCAAAAGTAAATACTGAGGGATAATACAGTGAAAAATATATATACACACACACACATCTACAAGGGGTTTGCGAAACTTACCTGGTCTATCAAATCTGCATGAGTCAGTGCCCAACCCTTTTTCCTGTATGCTTCACGAACTTCTTCACATGAGTTACAACAATCATCATCAGACTGCATCAAGAAAGAAAGGGTTTAAGAACAATGGAGTTAAAAGTATATCTTTTATAGGTCCAAAAGAGTAATCTATGAGCAGATCAAAATAATAGAGGTTAAGATGCATTTATTTCTTGTCACATCATGCCTCTGACTATTTGCTGCGGTTTCTCTCCACAGAAAAAGAGTTCAGTGGTTAATATTGTATCGTTTAGTGCACCTGCAACTAATTTCTCTTTATCTGAAAGAGGACTAAAAACTTGTGCAACTGTAATTACATTACACAGCCAACTGTTTGTTTGACGAAAACCTTAATTTCAAGCAGTCAAAAGTCAAAATTATCACGACTTCACTAACTCCTTCCTTGTGTGTTATGTGCAAAGGTGACAGGGAGACCATAGATCATCTTCTGTTTCACTATCCTCTGGCTAGGAGACTTTTGCATATGTTGTTGAATGAAGCAGGTTTTCTTTGGCCCTTCCCTGATCAGTGCAATTATGTGCTGCTGGAAAGCTAGATTGTTTTCGGCACCAACAAGAAAGCAAAAGTGGAAAAGTATGGTGATTTCCATGCTGTGGACGTTATTGACGGAAGGGAAGTCAAGGAGATTCGGAGGAAAAGAAATGGATGGACTTGCTTGAGAAAGCTAAATTTTTAGAATAGTTCTGGGCTTCGACGGATATAACTTTTAACAATTTTACTTTCTCTTTTGTTGTGTTTAACTGGAAGGATGTCATTTGGAGCTATTAGCTTTTGTACAAGTTTTTATTTAGCTTTATTTGTTGTTGCTGTTGTTGTTGTTTTTTTCTCCCCCAGTTATCTTATTTTTGCGGATTCCTCATCCTCTGTCCTTTGTATTTGATTTTTCATCAATGAAAGGAAGTTTTCTTACAGATTAAAAAATAATAATAATAATAATAATAACAATAATAGTAATAATAATAACTAGACTTCAGAAACAAACTTTCTGACTTCCCATTAAAAATAAAGATTTAAAAAAAAAACGATTCCTGCTTTTTTCCCCTTTAGATGTAGACAACTCATAAATAATTAGGATCACACTGAATTTTCTCTCCTATTTGGTGGTGGTCAGCCCCTAGTTTTCTCTTCGTTTATTGCTAAAGATGTTGACAGTCTCTCCTACTTGGTGGTGGTCAGCCCCTAGTTTACTCTTCGTTTATTGGTAATAATGTTGAAAGTAGGCCCCTATAAGCTTGCTTTACTACTACAATTATTAGAATCCGTTATGGCTGCACAAGTTAAAGGAAACTACCATTTCTGCCCCAAAACAAGAGCCACAATATGTTTCATTATGTTCCAGCCTGCCACCATGCCTCTGCAAGGGCTTCTCAATCTGCATAAGAAAAAAAAAAAGACAGTGATCCAGCAAACCAAAATATATACACACACACACACACACACATACAACGCATGTGTATGTGTGTAAGTAAAAATAAAGATAGAATTCCGGAAAACTTTATATCTCCTGATACGCACAAGGATGAAAATTCCACAGTAGAAAAAAGAAAATGAAAGTAACACAACAAAGACAAAAAACAACCCCCCCCCCACACCCAAACCCAAAAAAAAAAAAAAAGAATTAAAGGAACAGAAAGATCACTAAGCTAATAGCTTTTTCCATCAAATTGTCTCATCTTAAGCTCATCCACCTACAACTATCTTTCAGTTTCCGATTTCTTTTGTTTAGCTTCAAGTTGCTAACACATTGGTTTTTTCATGTGAATTTGATACCAATGAGGTCCTCGCTCTTGGCCAACTTGCCGCCCTTATGACAAGTGCCATATGCTCTGCCTTTGTCCTGTAAAAAAATTGGTCCATGGTACCCCCGCCCCACCTTTCATGGAGTTTCCAATCAAATGTCAATATGTCAAACCTACCTAGTTTATCACAAGAAGCAGCATTACAAGCATAAGTGATCAAGGCTAGCAAAATAGGAAAAAAAGGCATCAAAACTAACCCCTTTGACAGCCAAGTGCCAACCAAGTGAATCCAAACAGCTTCTGTGACTGCAAAATCCTAACAACTATGCAACATCCACAGCCCTCCACCCACTCAAAATTTTAAAAAAATAAAAATAAATAAACTCCTTCTAATCCCTACTTTATATCTATAATAACCTAGCAACAGTCACCCCATAATAAGTTTAAAAAGTAATACCAAAAAAAAAAAAAAAAAAAATACAAACAATATACTAAATCTAACACACAAACACGCACACACAAACGGGTAATATAAACAATATACTAAATCTAATAGGATCATAACTGAAAAAGGTTAAATAGCCTCTAAAAAATTTAAAAGTGGTGATGATTAAAGTAGCCAATGACTGCTAAACGAAATGGTTCAGTATCAGTTTCAACAAACCTTTGGTGCACCGATGCCATCCTGCTTAGCTTCAATTAAATTACCATGGGCATCAATTCTTTTCTTGATTATATTATGTCTCTGCAAGTAAACAATGTATTGCAGATTGTGAATCACATGGATGAATAAATAATCAAGTCGAGAATTATGGTAATAACCTACAGAACACAATGGAGCAAATAGTTGAACCATCCAATATAACTAGCAATTTAGCAATGTAACCACTAAAAATAGCACAGAAAACCTTGCTAGTAGCAATACATACTATATCAAGATGTTGCTCTCCGCTTATATCAACTGCATCGAGACTGAGTAATGAACATGGAATGACGGGAAAAGTAACGTCAAACTGCATTTTCAAACAAAAATACAGTGAATAAAACCTGAGATACTACGGTCTGAAAAATAAAAAACAAAAACAAAAACAAAAACAAAACAAAACACAGAAAGTTTTGCTTTTCATCTTGGAATTAAGCTGCAGATAAAACTTTTAACCATTTTAAGAAATCTTTGAGTGCAAAAGCACTCAAGGCTTTTCACAGAGATAAATATAAATCTCAGGATCATAAATGCAACGACGAAGTGATCAGATAGATCAACGATTACATTGATGCGTAAAGTTTCGCCCCTTGAAGTATCCACTACAAGCTTCGTGTCTTTTACAGTGTGTAGGTATAACCCTGCAGACACGGATAATTAATTAATAAAAAGGGGGTACAACTATTAAAAGCAAGCAACAGCAATTAAGCGGTTCGTATCATCACTAAATTAAGCCGGGATCTTCGGAAATGCAGAAAACGTGGCAAGTCCGCAGCAAAAATAACACCGGGCAGTATCATGGCCGTTTTGAATAAAACTATCTTTCTTCTTCCCCCTTTCCCCCAGGATTTACTTCTCATCCATGGTTAGTGATGGCTACTTTTGAGAATTGCCTATCTTTGATGAAACATAACCATAAAAATTTGGGTGAAATAGAAAAGCCTACAAGCAAATATTAACCTAATAATCATGAGCACCTGTGTGTCCATGAATTGATATGACGGAAGAACTGTGATGCAGTTCTTAGGTCTATCAATGCTTCTTACTTTAAGCCTATGTTTCACTTCTTTAAGAAAAGCTTAATGCCCTCTAGGTGGAAGAGGGTAGGAGAGGTATAGGTCTACAGTTTTCAATACTTAGTGAGGGAGGAAAAAAAAAAAAAAACACCCGATTATCTTGTCTGCCATAGATAATTCTGTCTTCAAAACATCTTCCCAAAAACCAAATATTATCCTGTAACTAAAAAAAAAAAATCTTAACTCTAAATGAAAATGAAGAATCTTAAATAATGCTTGATTTTGATTTCCTTTTCCAGTAGAAATTCAAAATAACAATAATACCACAATTGGCAAAGAATTCGACTTAAAAGAGCTCTAAACAAGTGTTCATAATTGCGTTATCCTCTAATTAAAAAAAAATTCGAAACAATAAAGTCATAACTCATAAGTAAACTTGAATTAAGATTGAGCAAGTGAAATTAGGATAGAGAGAGACATACGGAACTCGGAGAGGAAGAGGAAAAGCATGATGAGGGAGGTGATAAGAGTGATAACGCCACCGGAGAGTGTACGGCTGAAGAAATCCTCGTTGATTTTAGGGTAGGCGTCCAAATCCCTTAGCTTCTTCACGATGTTCTCCATCCCAAAACCTTCCTTCAATCAAATCCCTCACTGCCCCAATTCAAGTTTTGACTTATATCATATATAGATAGATTAATATAACTACAGAGAAACAGATGGACTAAATCAGATTCAGAGATGAAAGGAGAAGGTGGGAGAGAGAGAGAGAGTCTTGTGTTTTACACCGTCTTTGACTGTTGGCCTCTCATGGCGACTGACGAGAAGTCGTTCACAATCTATTCGATGAAACGTGGTTTGTTTTTTTTTTAAATTGCCCATTTGGTCCCAACCTTTTTTTTGAAATTATAATTTAGTCCCCAATATTTTTGTGGTTAAAAGTTCTCTTTAAAATGATGCAATTTAATCCCTTTTACCAAAAATATAAAATATACCAAACGAGCAAGTAACTTTTTTTTTTTCTTTTTTTACAGTGTTTTAGGATCGGTTTGAAAATAATGTGTGCCTAGTTGACTGATTGAAGTGAAAATTGAGAACAAACTATGATTTTTGAACGGTAGCAAATGCTAAAATGTGTTTAGAATTTGATGGGCAGTATGAATATTGTTTTGTTTTTTTCATAATTATGAGCGTTTAAAAAAATAATTTTATTTTGACTTTAAATAAGAAAGTTACGGATTTTTGAAATTTGAATTTAATAGGATATTTTAGAGAAATACCACAAAATCATGTCTTATTTCAGAGGGGGGGGGGGAACTTACTTTATAGACCAAAAAATCATGCCCTAATATATTTCAAGAAAAAGTATTTTAAAGAAAAACTCATTTTTTATACCAAAAATCGTGCCCTAATTTTTTCAACAAAATGTAAAAAAAAAATATATTTTTTGATCCAAAAAGTTTGCATATTTCTTGACATTTTATTGAAAAACGAATTTTTTACAGCAAAATGTTAAAAAAAATTTATTTTTTGGACCAAAAATAGTGCACTAATTTTTTTTAATAAAATAAAAAATAAAAAAAACCTCATTTTGGACCAAAAAATAATGCCATAATTTTTTTTAACAAAATGCAAAAAAAAAAAAAAAAAAAAAAACTTTTTCTTTGGACCAAAAAATAGTGCCCTAATTTTTTTTAAAACAAAATGTGAAAAAAAAAACTCATTTTTTGGACCAAAAAATCATGCACTAATATTTTTAAAGAAAATGTAAATTAAAAAAAAAACTAATTTTGTTGACCAAAAAGCGCCCAAATATTTTAAAGAAAATGTTTTAAAAAAATCATTTTCTAGACCAAAAATTGTGCCATAATTTTCTCAACAAAATGTAAAAAATAAAAAATAAATAAAGATTTTTTGGTCAAAAAAGTTTGCATCTTTCTTGACGCTTTATTGAAAAACAAATTTTTTTATCCAAAAAGTATACATTTTTCTTGTCATTTTAGCAAAAAAAAAAGATTTTTTGGTCCAAAAAATGTGCGTTTGTCTTGATGTTTTGGTTATTAAAAAAAAAAGATGATTTTTAAATCCAAAAAGTTTACATCTTTCTTGACATTATACTGAAAAATGAAATTTTTTTTTTTTATCCAAAAAGTTTGCATCTTTTTTGTCGTTTTAGTGGGGGAAAAAAAAAAGATTTTTTGGTTAAAAAAAATGTGCTTTTTTCTTGACGTTTTGGGGGGAAAAAAAAAATTTCATCCAAAAAGTTTGCATCTTTCTTGTCATTTTAGTTAAATAAGATTTTTAGGTAAAAAAAAGTGTGTAATTTTCTTGGCATTTTATTGAAAAAAATATATTTTTTTTGTCCAAAAAGTTTGCATCTTTCTTGACATTTTATTGGGAAAAAAAAAACAACCAAAATGTGTGATTTTTTCTTGACGTTTTGGGGGGAAAAAAAACTCATTTTTGGGCCAAAAAATAGTGCCATAATTTTTTTTTAACAAAATGTAATAAAAAAAAACTCATTTTTTGGACCAAAAAATCATGCCTTAATAATTTCAAGAAAAAAAAAACTCATTTTGTTGACAAAAAAAATCATTTTTTAGACCAAAAATCATGCTCTAATTTTCTCAACAAAATGTAAAAAAATAAATAAATAAATAATTTTGATCCTAAAAGTTTGCATCTTTCTTGACGTTTTATTGAAAAACGAATTTTTTTTCCCAAAAAGTATGCACCTTTTCTTGTCATTTTAGTGAAAAAATATTTTTTGGTCCAAAAAGTGTGCTTTTGTCTTGACGTTTTGGTAAAAAAAAAAAAAAAAAAAAAAAAAAGATTTTTTGGTCTAAAAAGTTTACATCTTTCTCGACGTTTTACTGAAAAACAAGTTTTTTGTCCAAAAAGTTTGCATCTTTCTTGTCATTTTAGTGGAAAAAAGATTTTTGGTAAAAAAAAAAAAAAAAGTTCTTTTTTCTTGACGTTTTGGGAACAAAAAAAAATTTTGTCCAAAAAGTTTGCATCTTTCTTGTCGTTCTAGTGAAATAAGATTTTTTTGGTCCAAAAAGTATGCATCTTTGTTGACGTTTTATTGAAAAAAGATTTTTTTTTTTTTTTTTTGTCCAAGACGTTTGTATCTTTCTTGACGTTCTATTGAAAAAAGATTTTTTGGACCAAAAAGTGTGCTTTTCTTATGACGTTTTGGTATTTTTTTTTTAAAAAACTCATTTTTTTAACAAAATGTAATTAAAAAAACTAATTTTTTGGACCAAAAAATCGTGCCTTAATAATTTCAAAAAAAAAAAAACTCATTTTGTTGACCAAAAAATCATGCCTTAATATTTTCAAGAAAATGTAAAAAAAAAAAAAAAAGGTCATTTTTTAGACCAAAAATCGTGCCCTAATTTTCTCAACAAAATGTAAATATATATATATATATATATATTTGGTCTAAAAAGTTTGCATCTTTCTTGACGTTTTATTGAAAAACAAAAAATTTTTTTTTCAAAAAAGTATGCATCTTTCTTGTCATTTTAGTGAAAAAAGATTTTTTGGTCCAAAAAGTGTGCTTTTTGTCTTGACGTTTTTGTAAAAAAAAAAAAAAAAGATTTTTGGTCTAAAAAGTTTGCATCTTTCTTGACGTTTTATAGCAAAACGATTTTTTTGTCTAAAAAGTTTGCATCTTTCTTGTCGTTTTAGTGAAAAAAAGATTTTTTGGTTAAAAAAAAAGTGTTCTTTTTTTTTTCTGACGTTTTGGGGAAAAAAAAGATATTTTTTGTCCAAAAAGTTTACATCTTTCTTGTCGTTCTAGTGAAATAAGATTTTTTAGTCTAAAAAGTGTACATTTTTGTTGATGTTTTATTGAAAAAAAAAAAAATTTTTCCAAAATGTTTGTATTTTTCTTGACGTTTTATTGAAAAAAGATTTTTTTTTGACCAAAAAGTGTACTTTTCTCTTGACTTTTTGGTATTTTAAAAAAAAAACTCATTTTTTAGACAAAAAATTAGTGCCCTAATTTTTTTTTTACAAAATGTAAAACAAAAAACAAAAACAAAAACAAAACAAAAAACAACCCATTTTTTGAACCAAAAAATCATGCCCTAATATTTTCAAGAAAATTTTTTAAAAAATCATTTTGTTGACCAAAAAATCGGGCCTAATATTTTCAAGAAAATGGAAAAAAAAAATCATTTTTTAGACCAAAAATCGTGCCCTAATTTTCTCAACAAAATGTAAAAAAAAAAAAAAAAAAAAAAAAAAATTGGTCCAAAAAGTTTGCATCTTTCTTGACGTTTTATTGAGAAACAAATTTTTTTTAATTCCAAAAAGTATGCATATTTCTTGTCATTTTAGTGAAAAAAAAGATTTTTTGGTCCAAAAAATGTGCTTTTGTCTTGACGTTTTGGTTAAAACATATATATATATATATATATATATATATATTTTGGTCTACAAAGTTTGCATATTTCTTGAAGTTTTACTGTAAAACGATTTTTTTGTCCAAATAGTTTGTTTATTTCTTGTCGTTCTAGTGAAATAAGATTTTTTAGTCCAAAAAATGTGCATCTTTGTTGACATTTTATTGAAAAAAGATTTTTTTTTTTTGTCCAAAATGTTTGTATCTTTCTTGACGTTTTATTGAAAAAAGATATTTTGGACCAAAAAATATGTTTTTCTCTTGACATTTTGGTATTTTAAAAAAAAAACTCATTTTTCAGACAAAAAGATAGTGCCCCAATTTTTTTTTAACAAAATGTAAAAACAAAAAAACAAAAAACAACCCATTTTTTGGACCAAAAATTCGTGCACTAATATTTTAAAGAAAATGTAAAAAAAAAAAATTTGGTAAAAAAAAAGTGTGCTTTTTTCTTGACGTTTTGGGGAAAAAATATTTTTTTTTGCCCAAAAAGTTTGCATATTTCTTGTCGTTTTAGTGAAATAAGAATTTTTGGTCCAAAAAGTTTGCATCTTTTTTTAAGTTTTATTGAAATAAGATATTTTTGTCCAAAAAGTTTGTATTTTTCTTAACGTTTAAATGAAAAAATATTTTTTGGACCAAAAAGTGTTCTTTTTTCTTTTCGTTTTGGTAAAAAAAAAAAAAAAAAGAAAGATTTTTTGGTCCAAAAAGTTTACATCTTTCTTAACATTTTATTGAAAAATGATTTTTTGTCCAAAAAGTTTGCATCTGTCTTGTCGTTTCAGTGAAAAAAAAGATTTTTTGGTTAAAAAAGTGTGCTTTTTTCTTGACGTTGTGGGGAAAAAAAAAGATTTTTTTTGAAAAAAAAAGATTTTTTTTGTCAAAAAAAGTTTACATCTTTCTTGTCATTTTAGTGAAATAAGATTTTTTGGTCTAAAAAGTGTGTATCTTTCTTGACATTTTATTGAAAAAAAGATTTTTTTTTTTGTTGAAAAAAGTTTGCATCTTTCTTGACGTTTTATTGAAAAAAAAAAAATTTCAGACCAAAAAGTGTGTTTTTTCTTGACGTTTTGGTTAAAAAAAAAAAACTCATTTTTGGACAAAAAAAAAATTTAGTCCTAATTTTTTTGACAAAATGAAAAAAAAAAAAAACCTCATTTTTTGGATCGAAAAATCGTACCCTAATATTTTCAAGAATATGTTTAAAAAAAAATCAAACTCATTTTGTGGACCAAAAATCATGCCTTACATTTTCAAGAATATGTTAAAAAAAAAATCATTTTTTTGAATCAAAAATTCATACCCTAATTTTCTCAACCAAAAAAAAAACTCATGTTTTGGACAAAAACAAAGTGCCCTTATTTTTTTCTTAATAAAATGTCAAAAAAAAAAAAAACTCATGTTTTAGACCAAAAATCATGCCCTAAGTTTTTCAACAAAATGTTAAGGAAAAAAATAATTAAAAAATAAAAAACTCATTTTTTTACAAAAAAAAAAATCGTTCTCTAATTTTTTCAAAAAAATATTAAAAAAAGGAAAACTCATTTTTTGGACCAAAAAATCAATATGTTCAAGAAAATGGAAAACAAAAAAAACAAAACAAAACAAAACAAAACAAAACTCATTTTGTTGACCAAAAAATAATGCTATAATTTTTTCAAGAAAATGTAAAAAATTAAAATTAAAATTAAACTGAGGTGATTGAAGCTGTGAGAGGCGATTGGAGCATTTTATGCTAGCAAAAGCAGAGGTACGAGGGAGAATTGGGATCAGGCCAAAGAAGAATGGATCTCGTGAGCTACCAGCAACTGTGGTGGAGTGAGAGCGGAGAAAGAGAGAGATTGACACCTCCTGTCCAATTTTGGTGTCCCAATTGTATTTAACCAATTATATTTTGATACATTATTGAAAAAAAGATTTTAAGATATTAAAATTCAGTTATTAATCATTTTAAACTTTTTTAAGATGATGTGACGTAATTATTGGTTAGACAACATTTGAGACACCAAAAATTAAATAGAGGGTGTTGATCCGAATGGGGCTGTGTCGAGAAAATGAGGGAAGAGAAAGAGAAAAAAGTTTTTAATTAAAAATAAATTTTTAATTAAATTTATTATGTCATTATTGTGGCATTTTTTTTTTATAATTTCTTATTACAAAAATAAATCCATACTTAAATTTTATGGCATGTGACCTAATAATTCTATGAATAAAAATAGGAGAGAGAGAACAAGAAATGTAGGTTGTAGATAATTGGGATAGGAACTTTTGTAAAGCAACGTAAAAAGTAAAAAATTAAAGTTGGATACGAAATTCCAAACGACCCCTTAAATTCCACCCTCCCCCCGACATGTGACCTAATAATTTTATGAATAAAAATAGGAGAGAGAGAACAAGAAATGTAGGTTGTAGTTAATTGGGATAGGAACTTTTGTAAAACAACGTAAAAAGTAAAAAATAAAAAGTTGGATACGAAATTCCAAACAACCCCTTAAATTCCCTCCCCCCACCCCCCCTCCCCTTTTTTTGGGCTTGAAATTAGATTTTCATTTGGATATTATTTCCCATTTATAATCCTAAAATTTCTACAATATTTTCTCTCTTAAAAATTAGAATTCATTAATTAACATATGACTTTGAACTTATGATCTAAATAGACTCTTAATACTTTAGTCTTAAATATCTATTTAATATACATTAAAATCTCTATAAAATAATATTGTTAGGACCAAGAAAAACAAATATTTTAGCTACATTATTTATTTACGATTAAATGAATAATTTATTAATTTATTGGTAAATGAATATTTATTAATTTGAGAAGAATTTTATACGTTAGTTGTTTGTGTCATCTTGATACATGTACTATTATTTTGACCAAGATTCATATATTAGTTATAAATTAAAAAAAAGAAAGAAAAAAAAGTAGATGTAGTCAAAATTAATATGTTTACAAATAAAATTTCAAAAATTATCATGTACATAATAAATGTTATGTACATGTACATAGAAGCTCGAAATTTAATTTAAATACATATATACATGGTTAATAAGTAGGTATATAGACATAAAATTGATGCAAGTATTTTTCACATTTGATACCTAGAAGTTAAAGTGTTTCAAATGCTTAAAAGAGATTATTCAAGAGGTAATGGAAATGCTGAGTAATGATGATCATGATCCAGATGCTTAGGGGGTGTTTGGTGAATAAGTTTGAGTTGAGATTTTTAAGTTTAGTTTGAGTTAAGTTAAGTTGAGTTTAAAAGTTGAGTGTTTGGTAAAAAATTTGAGTTGAAAAGTTTAACTTGAGTTGAGTGTTTGGTAAAAGAGTTTGTGTTGAAAAGTTTAACTTGAGTTAGGGCTCTGTTTGGATGTAAAAAATTTGAGTCAAAAATTTTAAATCAAAACATTTTACAATATTTCTTACATAGTCATAAAATACAATAATAAGAATTACATAATTGCTAACTAAAAGTGCTAATAAAAAACATCATAATTACAAGCCTAATCTGGTTTAAATAGATTAAACTGACGTTAATTTCAGGTGAATTTAAAAATTAATTAAAGACCTTTTTTTTTTCTTTTGTAAGATAATTAATCAATTTTTTTAAATAGTCAATGATTGATCACATAATGGTTATTTGGAGATTCTATAATGAGATAAGGATTTTTATCTCATCAATAAAGTAATATCCAATGGATGATAACGAATAGATTAATATGATATATCAAATTAAGATTATAACATGAGATAAATAATAATAATAATAATATTATTAAAACTCTCTTTCTCTCTCTCTCTCTCTCTCTCACTCTTCACTTTCTCTCTCTGACCTTTCAGTTCTCTTCACCTCTCTCTCTCTCTCTCTCTCTCTCTCTCTCTCTCTCTCGTACCCCAACCTCCTCTTCACCATCTCAGCGGCCGATCGATCCGCCGCCGCCGCAGCCACCGAGTCTGACTCACTACGGCTCGACTCTGAGCTCGCTCATAGCCACGGCCGTCGACGTCGTCATCGGAGCAGAGGGCGAGTTCGGCGCCAACCTTAGATCGTCGTCGGTGCTCAGCGGCAGACACGGCCACAGCCACAGCCACGACCACTACTTCTCCGACGAACCCCCTGGCGAACCACCACCACGAGACCCCCCCGTGGCCATCGACCAGCCAAACCTGCCTCCAACCCCGAGAGACCATCTACGAGCACAAGCAGAAGAAGGAGACCACCTTCGTCATCGCCCATGGAGTTTAGTTTGAACTCAAAAATTTGAGTTCAAACTGGTGAGCCAAACTCACCCTAAATAACTACTTTCTACAACAAGGAAAAATAAAATATATCACATGTAATGCATGCCTTGCAAAAATAAATAAATAAATAAATAAGGACTAGGTTGAGTAAAATTTAGGAACAAAGAAAAAAACAAAAAACTTTATATGCATATTTTGGAAAAGACTTGAATTGAGAAAATTGAAGTTGTCAAGAAAAAAACACCTTAATATTATGAATTCTATATGTTCTTTAATTATTATTATTTTTTTGGTATTTGATTAGTTACTAATTTATATTTTCATTCGGCCCTAAAGAATTGGAAAATAATTTTTATTTATGTATTTAACTATATTATTAATTTAGTACATTCACCCAAATCGGAACTAGAAGATTTTGTTATTCAATAATGATTATTAATTTATCAAAAATTCATTATCGAAATTTTACAGTTTATCACTATATATATATATATATATATATAAAAGTGTTAGGTACGCACGCACATCTTTAGTATGTTAATTTTTTTTCTATTAACATCCATAAAATTTTATTCTCTCAAGAATTTCTAAAATTAAAACAAAAATTAGCTATTATGACGAAAAATAATCGTCACAAAAATTGTATATCATATTTGTTTTCATAATTTATAATTTATTTGATTAAAAAACAATTTTGATCAACGCGTTAATCTTTAGTTATTGAAGCCCATGAATCTTTAGTAGCAAGCAAAATCTTCTATAAAAATTGGGAAGAGTGTGGAAGAATGAAGTGGGAAGAGAAAAAAAGAAACAAATAGTTGCTAGGGTTTCTCAAGAAAGCTCAAAATTCATGGTTTCTCAAGCATATAAAAGTGTGAGAACTTGGTCTGTTTGCTTGTTCAGATTTTTCTATGGTTTGGTTTTCACTTTTTGTGAGTTCGGGATGTTAGAAAATTGAGGGGAATGAAAGAGAAAAGGGCTGGACGTGAAGGTGCTGCAGCGAAAAGAAAATGGAAGAAAATAGAATCTTCTAGCAAATTTGACTCATTCAAAAAGAAGTGAGAGAAATGAGCTGCTTGGTAGGCTCTTATTTGCTGTTTTCCTAAAGTCATTTACACGTTGAAAGGCTGAGGGAAAAGGAATATGGAGATCAGACTTTAGCATTTTGGTTAGGTACAAACAGGTCTAAAGCATTTTGTTGCAAGTCAACAAGCCAATCAAATCGCACCATTATGCATACCTTTTGTTTGCAATGAAATACGACCTATTTCAAGCAAATAATTAAGCAAACAATCAATTTAAAATGTAAATAGCATGACAAAATACTAACAGTCAGTTTCGTAATCGTTTAGCACACCGATATTTCTTTACCAAGAAACCGAGCTTTTCACCGTAAATGAACACTTAACGTACATATTAGGTCATGCAGTACAGTCAATGTCATTTTGCGTTTATTAAAGCATAATTAGGTTTTAAAATAACAACTACTCATGCTTGTGCAATTACGCTATTTATATATATGCTGTAATTCCGTAATGTGTACTAACTAGATTAATTGCAATGTAAAATGCTTATTATTGGCTACGTATGAGGTAATTGGGCATTATTGTTATAATATATGTATATGTACATGTACATTAATATTGAAATTTATTGAATTTTTTTTATTAGATACAAAAAGGGAAACAGCTTAATAAAGAAAATAATGCAAACTATCCCAAAACTTGATATCTTTTTTAATTATGTTGCTAAATTTTTAAGAAAACTTTAATAAATTTTGTTTTGATTTTTTATTTTAACTTCTTAATAGGTTGGTAAACTTTTTTTTGAGGGATAGGTTAGTAAATTTTTTTTGTTTACTTGAATTTTCTTTTTCTACAGGTGAAATTTTATAAGTGTAAGCTATTTAGCTGCTTTTTTTTTTTTTTTTTTTTTTTTTGCCCCCCTCTGTGGTTTCACTTTCAACTTGATCTGAAATTTGAAAGATTCCAGGTTTTAGTAGCAGAGATAAGTTTTCAAATTGGTATTTATCTGGGTTATGTTCCTTTTGTTTCGATTTTATAAACTTGTGTAGTTTAGGTTGTTTGATTTTTTCTCCAAGTGGAATTTTATTTCCAAAGTAAAAGGGAGAAATGTAATATTGGGTTTCAAATTGAAACGATGAATTCTCGCTATTCATAGTTTAGTGTTTCCCATCCACACGCATAGTGACTAGAAAATTGAGTGTCGTATTATAGTTATTTAATTTTAAGTTGTTCTCCAGTTCTTTTTATTTAGATGATTTATTTTAAATCATAAAAAAAGGTCAACTTGGTCAGTATATTAACATTCAAGTACAGGATCTTGAAATCTTTGTTTCTTCCACTTAGTAAATGTACAACAACCAAGAAATTACACGTAGCCTTTCTTCAATTTGGTTAAGTAGTCCATGATAGTTTGTTTCTCTTTCTCTTTCTTCCCCTTCCACCCTTTATCAGAAATTTATGTTTGCTAATCAGCAACAATGAATGTGATTTTACTCCAAAAAAAAAAAAAAAACAATAAATATGATGTAATTTATAACTACACTGATGATTGATCGTATATCGAAATAATGAAAGAGATTTGATATCATAAGATATGCGATTCCAGAAAATGCCATAAAAGTAGAGTATAGATGACAATGTGAGTTAATTATCTTTTTAACACTTTTCATTCACTTAAAAAGATGAAAAATACTTGCCTGAATCTAACAGTAAATGACAAGCTACTCCCAGCAGCTAATGATATATTAGAAAGCTTCTATTAAATAATTTATCTTCCTTTGTTTTATGAACCAATAAGAACTCTGTTTACTATACCGCTCGAAACACGTTCAATAAGATAAACATCATCTTTTAACTCTTAAAAAAATAAAAAATAAAAATAAAAAAGATAAGTTTTTAATCCATGTTCATTTCTGTAGCCAAGTTCTTTACTTATCGGCACGAATAGATTAATAGACATTAATGGATAAACAACGGCACGTGCATTTGCACGTGCATTCTCCACTAGTAGAAATAAAATGTGACTAACAAACTATAGAGGAACCGCTAGCTACGCGCGACGGTTCATATCCGAAGCCTCCAAACAGTGAACAATTATCATGTTCTCCTTCTCCCACTGAGAAATTGGAAGACACTTTTGTGAAACAAAAATGGAAGTTCCGATCGATCTGATAAAGCAAGTTCAGATCTCGCTCCGCAAACATGCGAATCTCTCGTCGTACGATCCGAACGACCCGTCGCTCCCTAATCTCCCGGCGCCAGAAGAAGCAGTGGCGGCGCTCGATCCATCGCCGCCGTACCTCCGTTGCCGGCATTGCAAAGGAAGACTCCTCCGTGACATACAGTCTCTGATTTGCGTCTTCTGCGGCCGAGAAGCCTTCAACGACGTCGTACCTGACCCTCTCAATTTCCGAAACACTCTCGGCTATCGCTGGTTGCTCGAATCCTTGAATTTGGACGGATCGGTATGTTCTGTCGGTTTCTCTGCTTTTCGTTTCTATATGTTCTTTTATTTATTGATTGTGTCAAGTTAGTTTCCGCTGGTTGCTCAAAAGAGATGAGGAAAGGTGAAAAGAAAGGGATTTTTGAATTTATTCCCATTTTCTCGAATTATTGATCCTTGTTTTTCATAAGATTCCCACTTTTTAGCTAAATTTTGTAGTAGGTTGTAAAATAGGTACAATTTGAAGCTAATTTTGTTGTTTTCTGCTTGATTTAAAGCGGGATTTGAATTGAATTCGGAAGCTAGACGGGATATTCGATAGGATATAGCCTTATTATCTATCTGCTTGGTAGTAGGAATGAGATTTGCCCAAGTTTATAGGATGCATTTTTATTTGGAGATGTTTTTGCTGAATCGTAGAGCTAACATTTACGGCACTTTTCGTTCCATGGAGCAACAAGTTCCGAAATGTTAAGTAAAGTTTTTTGCTTTGTAGACGCGTCTTCTGGCTTTGTTATGCAGTTTTCTATAATGTCCCATTATGTGGAACTATTATCTTAGGATTTGTCATTTTCATTGTAATTGTTCTTTCCATCGTTTTGTTTACTAGAGATGTGTGTTATCTTAGTTTCCGAGATTTAAATTTATGGACATCCAGTCTCCGCATGTATGGGATGCTTTATTAGTATGGTGCTTTGTTTTGCAGGAGACTGTGGCACCACCCGACAAAGCAAATAATTCTCACAGAGGACGGGCTGCTCCAAAAGATGAATTCCCTTTGTCTGATCTTCTAGATTTAGAGATTAAATGGCCATCTGAGTTGGAGAAATTGGGATCTCGTCCCTCGAACAAGACACCGGTTCAGAGTAAAAGCTCCTTGAATTTGGCAGGAGTCAATATTGATAACTTTTTTGCCAAGGAAGATAAAGGTGTTACCTCCAATGTATCTGTAGAGCCGTCAGTGTCTATCAACCAGATTGATGCCAGAGAAATTGCACAAGGTCATGAAAATCTTAATTTGTTTGAGAGTGCTAAGCTTACTGAAACTCGTCATGAGAATCTTAGTTTGTTTGAGAATGTTAAGCCTTCTCAAACCGGTCACGAGAATCTTAGTTTGTTCGAGAATGCTCAGCTGTTTGAAACCTCTGTGCCATCTACTGAAGGTCGTAGTAAAAATAACTCTGATTCTGGTTGGGGGGCAGATTTTCAATCTGCTGCTTCTGCAACACTTCATAAGGACTCGACATCATTTAACCCTTTTGTGGGTTCCACAGATCTTTCTGCTCACATGGATGAGGTATTTGGACCTGCTAAAGACTCCATCAACAAGAAAAACGAAGAGACAATTGGATCTACATCCATGGCTAGTGATTCGTTTGTAGATAATACATGGAACAATTCCAACTCGGGGTTTATTGGTCCTCCAGAGGATTTTAAAGTGCTAGCAAACGTGAATAATGAAAACATTGTGGAAAATGTGAATTATTCGTCATCTGTGGATGATGTTTCGGTTCAAGACAATAGATGGCAAAGTAATAGCAAAAATGAACCCGACAATAAGGGTGATGAGGACAATGATTCGTTTGACGACTGGAATGATTTTGCTAGTTCAACTGTTGCACAAGTTCCTTCTAATAGTACTTCGAAACAAGCTACGATGCCATCTGATGACAAGACTTCGGAAACAAATTTGTTTAGCTCAGTTGATCGCCCACAAGATATAAATCTCTTTGATAGCTTTTCACAACCAGATCTATTTTCAGGAGGATTTAGCAGTTCAAATGCTTCAACAGAAGGGAATAAAATGCTGCCAGAAACCTCTGACTTGGACAGGTATCATACTTGATCTTCCCTTTTTCTTTAAAAAGAAATAAACTTGTTATGAGTTTCATTTTTTGATATGCTTGGTAGGTTGTCCTGCCGTGATTGATTACTATCCATCACAAGAACATGCTAAGTATATGAGCTGATACAACCTTGCTTCTTGCTCAGATCGTAGCATGTTGGGAGTTGGAAAATTATTGTGTCTCTTATCTTATTTCCTTGTCCTTGTATTTATCATTGTGGCCTTAGATAATATGAAGCTGGACTTGTCTGAAAACCTGCTTCATACCTATGTGAACATGACTTGATTTTATCGGTGCAAGAATGTAGGCCTTAGCCATGCTGAAATCCAGCGGAAATATAAGTTAGCCAAAACTTTGCTCATACTTTCTCTTTATGTTTCAGGACAGCTGATGCTAACACTAAAGTTGGTGGGAATTCTGAAGAGGTTGCAAAAGCCGGAGATGTTTACACTGCAGAAACAACATCCAAGGCAAACGATGTAGAGGCATTGCTATCCCAGATGCATGATCTCTCTTTTATGCTTGAGAGCAATCTTTCCATCCCTTCCACACAAGAAGGGTCGAATTCAAAGTCTCAAGATTGATACCTAATTGTTCTCTCTCTCTAATTTTTGTTGTATAATGTTAACTCTCTAAATGCTTTCATTTGTTACTGTACACGAAATTTTGCCATATGAGAGTTGCCATGACGGAGGTTGTTTTTCTCCCTTTGCATCCCCAAAACCAGTCATATATTCAAATTCCTTGGAGATTGTTTGTTAGGAGAAAAATGTGGAAGGAGGACGAAGAGTGAGGGGGATTAGTGGAATGATTTTTCGGCCAATGGTTGTTTGGCAGGAGAAAGAAGAATATGGAATGGAAGAAATCCATACCATGAAGAGAAAGATCCGCTCCATTAGGCTGGTATTCAAAGTTCAAACTTTAGGAAGGTTATAAAGCCTTTAAATTGAAGTACAAAGAGAACTTAAAATAAGTTCCATTAAAGCGTAAACCACAGTGGCTTGAGTCTTAACATATCAAGAAATAAAACTAAGATAGACATCCGTTCTGCTGACAGAAACAGATAAAATAGTACAGTTAGAAGTTAGAGCAGTTCCGAGGCGACATTGGAGACCCCATGACCGCTTTCCCTTTGAATCTGCTGGAGCGCTTGAATTGCTGCGGAGGTGGTGGTGGTGCTTTGGAGCCACATTGTGACATTGTGAACTAATGTTTGCAGCCACATCAAGGCTGGTGGGTCATCCTGCAAATCAGAAGGATAATGAAGATCAGAATAATAAATCAAAGCACATGTACATAAATTATACAATCTCAAGTAGTTCAGTTTAATTTCTTAATATTTTTACAAGAGTTCACCGTCTCATCTATGTAATATGGAATTATGACGAAGAGAAAATAAGAAGAGAGTGATATCATTTATCTTATTATTATATTTGGTATGAAATGCCTTCATCAATCTCTCTAATTTAGAAGAAATTAATATTGGAATACTCTGAAGGATTTGGAGTTTCTCCCGTAATCCAGTCCTTCCTCTTTTCTCTCTAACCAAATATCATAAATGTCAAATTCCTTTCACTAATCCCTCCACCTCTCTCCTTCCTTCCACTTTTCTCTCATACCAAACACACTTAATTAGTTTTTACATACCAAAGAACGTCTAATGATTTTCCCCTCTAAGCAATTCAACTTCGACGCAAAATTTAAAGCTGGCAATCAAAATCCAACTTTAGCCCAACAAGTTATTAATTAATAATAAGTTGTTTATCAAAAGTAGCAATTTGGCATGACACTTTAGCCCAACAAGTTATTAATTAATAATAAGCTTTTGAAGAACGTACCTGAAGTTGCTCAAGGAAAGTGGCATCCCTGAGCTTCAATGAGAGGTACCACAGTAAACCATCGCATGCCACATACAAGGCAACATTTCACACCGACATTAACATTATAATAAACAAATGCAGTAATTACTACAACTTAATTACTAAACCATATAATAATCTGTGTTAGAATTGCTTATAACATGGGATTCTCAGAGAGCTTAACATAGCAACAAATGATATGTTTCAGTAAGCGATGGCAGGGTTGAGCGACAAGTTCTTCAACTCTTTTTACTAAAACTCGGATTATCAAATAAAACCTTTGAGCAGAAGCACAGCAGTACACTTGACCCATTTCCCCGATCGTCAGAAGCCTTTCAAGAATAAAAGCAGCCACCTTCACAGTGATCACACATTTAGTTGGAGGGGTTTTAATTTTGAGAGATTTTTTCTTTTTACTAAGTGAAAATTTGAAGAAAAAGAATACCCCAAAAAAAAAAAAAAAAGAAGAAAGAAAGGAATACTAGAACATTAAGACGTTCAAGTGAGTACTTTTAATACTTAACTATTCAGGTGTGTGCTTCTTGTTACATGCGTCAGAGCATCTTCAATAGAGTGCCGAATAGATGTGTACGAAAACGAAAAAAAAACGCGGGTTGTTGTCGTCACGGCAAAAGAAGGATGTGCTTTTGTCGTTTGAGTGCAAAAAAGATGCATATTCGTCTAGTTGTCGTTGAGGCAAAACAACTTCTGGTCTCTTTGTAATTGTTGTCGTAAAGCAAAATTATTGTCGTAAATTAAAAATCGATTTTCGTTCGTTTTCGCTGTCGTCTGAGATAAAAACGACAAACAATAATTCCTGTTGTCAAACTTTTTTCTTGCTTTCTTTTTTCTTTTTCTTTTTCTTTTTTCTTTTTTTTTTTTTTTTCCCTGTCGTCATACTTAAAACAATGTGTCATGTCTTCGTTAGAATTTTGTTGTAATAAAACGATAGATTGCCAAGGAAGTTTGCTGACGTTTGTATCAGCAAATACAACTGTGAGAGAAGGGGCATTTCATTGTGTCAACCTTTATACCGATTTTAAGTTTAAACGACATGTAGTTTCATTCCCAACTTTTATCTTCCTCTATTAGTGTAAATGGCATTGCGTTGCTGTGCTCCTTAAACGACATTATTTTATTATGGTGTTTGTTGTCGTTCGTAAATGTAGCTGGGCAACTACTGTTTTATTGATTTATTTACTAACGTTTTGTCTAAGAAACGACATTTTTTTTGTCCTCTTAATCTACAAATGACAAAAAAAAATTTTGGGGTGGAATAGCAACAACAATTTTACAACGTACCTTCTAATTTAAATAAACCCTTACAAAAGTTCTTTATTACCCAAAAAAAAATATTTTTCCCCAACAAAAAAGATAGAATTAATTGATAATATTCATTGCAGTAAATTAAATTTTTTCTAAAATAATTAAAATATATAACAATATTTTAAAATTTTTAAAATAAATAATAAATTTACAAGGTCAATAATAAATTTATCATGTAAATAACACACTTTAGTAGTTGCAGGTATAGTTTAGCGATAATTCAATACTTGATTCAATCATTATATCATAATATATAAAGTTCGAATCCTCTCACCTCATGTAAAATATATATATATATATATATATATATGAAATAGGGTAAAATCTTAACTGCCGTGTAAAAGCGGATGGGTTTCTGTCACATATCTATCACGGGACCTTAATTTATCCTAAAAAGACTAAGAGTGTGTTTGGTTCACTCTCTCAAACTCAACTTTTCTATCTCAAATTTTATTTTTTTTCTTAAAAGTCTTTGTCTTTTTCTCAAAAAGTTTTTTGTCTTTTCTGAAAAATCAACAAAATTTACTATTTCAACTTCAAAAACTCAACTCAAACTAACGAACCAAACGAACCCTAAAACACCACACGGAATATCTAAAAAACTCTTCACCAACACTTGAACTTAGTTAAAAATAAAAAATAAAAAATAAAAAAACGAAAAACAACAACAGCAACAGCTAGCTGACCACAAGCCCAGCAAGTTCTACAGCATTTTTTTTTTGGCTAAACATGGTGATTCATTAAATCAAAAAAGAGAGACAAAGCTCAACCTATCAATGGCAGCAACAGCAACAAAACGAAAGCAATTGGGGAACAACCAGCAAGAGAACACAAAGAACAAAACCACAAATCGGAAAATGCAGGAATCTAAGCAATCAAAACAAACAAAATGCCTCATCTAAATGAGCTATAGTTTACACGATCTTACTTCCATAAAGTCTACAAAAAGTAATTTTCTTCTTAATCATTTTCAACAAGTAATGATCTGCAATCAGATTATCACACGGCTTGGGCCGTGAACCAGTAACAGGAAAAGATCTGAGGCTTACTTTTGATGAAGTTCAGAAACTCCAGGCTCGAATCGAACCAAATTTCGCCTCCCAATCCCAGTTCTCGTGACCAATCCAGCCCCACTGCCATTGCCGTCGCCGCTACAATCTCAAGACCCTAAGCTCGCGAGGCCAATCGACGTCGAGCCAACATCGTGAAACCCATCCTCATCTTCATAAGTGTCGCCAAGGTCACCGTCGCGAGCCCAGGCAATGTCGCGAACTCTGCCATTCCCATGTGACCACAGACGACCTCCCCCATTACTGCTTTCGTAGCCGCCTCCATTTTCCAGATCGCCGAACCCCCTCCTTCTCCCTTCTTTTCCTTGATCGAGTCCCTATTTCGTTTCCTCTGCAAAAGCGCTTGTTGTTTTTACAAGGTTGAAGGTCTTGTTGAAACCCTAATAATTTTATTTCAGAGGAAAGAGATTACTAACAATATTTGAAATTGGGTCGTTTGTTTTTCATTTTCGTTGAGTTATTTTTGTAAAGAAAAATGCTAGGAACATTAATTCTAATTTAAACTTTTAAATACTAATTTATGTGATATATGAATTATTATATTTTTATTGATAAGTATTTAAAACATTGTTATAACATTCCTTTAAAGGGGATTAATCCAAAGATGGGGCAGAAAGTGGGGGACTCGGCCAGGGTGTTGTGTTTTTGGATGTGAAGCGAGATAGGAACGACCTGTGTGTGGGGAGCTATTTGAGAGTTTGTACTCTAGTTGATATCTCTAAACCTTTCTGGAGGTGTGCTAGAATCAGACTTAAGCATAATGGTAGAATGGTATGGATGGATCTCAAGTATGCGCGGCTGTTTGATTATTGCTATGGCTGTGAGATGGTAGATCATGTAGTTAGGGACGGTAGAAAGGAGGGCACTGCAAATTTGAAGGAATCGGGTGAATTTCCTTACGACTTTTGGCTGAGAGCTAATATGCAAGTTTCCAGATCCAGCAGCTCGGATGTGGCCCTTCTAGATCAAGGTTACATTGGCGCTAGAGGCAGGGGACGCTCTGCCTTTCCGAGTACCAGTGGTGGCGGAGGATGGCCTAGGCCTCGGTCAGTTCGGGGTGGTTCGATATATGGCCAGGTTCAATCTTCTACTGAGAAGACTGTGTCAGCGCTGGAGTTAGGAGATGCAACGACACCGGCGGTGGAGAAAAGGGATATGCATGGAGCGGTAGCGGTGACGGTTCCTCTAAGCATGATTTACGGCAATATTTCTAGCTCCTGTTTGGAACCATTGACCTCAACCCAGCCGACTAACAAGGTGGGGATTTCGGTTTCAATTTTGGAAAGTAATGATGTTTTGCCCATGTGTATTGAAGAGTTTAATTTGGTAAAGGGGACGAAATCAAGGGGCTCTAATTTGGAGACCGTTATGAAGATTGGAGCGTTGGGTAAGACCCCTATTCTTTTTAATGCTGTGGCTAGGGATGATCATAGCCATGTGCCTAAGAGTCTAATCATAAGAAACTGGCTAGATTAAAGACCAAAGCTTCTGGTATTGACATAGTCTCCTCACGCGTTGTTCGTAAGAATGACGAGGTTAGTGATATGGGGGCATTGGAACAGAACAAAGGAAAATTTTGTGGGATATCTCAAATGTTTCTCTCGGATTGGCGAAGGCGGCGGAGCAGCCCCACCAGGCATCATGAGTCTCATATGTTGGAATGCACAGAGTTTGGGGAGTTCCCGTGCATTCAAAAGGGTATGGAAACTTCTTCATACCACATCTTCTCAACTTGTCTTCTTGTCGGAGACAAAACTTTAGGGTATAGAGCTCATAATCTAGGGCGTCGGTTGGGGTTTACGAACAGTTTTCATGTTGACTCAGAGGGCCATAGTGGGGGGTTGATTATTCTTTAGAGTGATGAATGGGATGTAGCAATGCAGAGTTATTCAAAAGGGCATATATATTATGTGGTTACTGATGGAGATGGATGGGTTTGGCCATTGATTTGTGGCGAGAATTTGAATAAGATTTTGAGTATGGATGAGAAGTCGGGGGGGTGGGGGGACCCGACTCCACATAGCTCGATACTTCTCTTTCAGGATTGTCTTGATCATTGTGATCTGCTCGATTTAGGTTTCTCGAGGACCATCTTCATGTGGAACAACAAAAGAGGTGACAATGAGAACATTTTGGAGCGGCTGGATAGGTTTGTAGTATCTCGCAGTTGGCAAAGCTTGTTTGGAAAGGCTACAAACTTTCATATGGATTTTTGGGGTTCAGATCATCGGGTTTTCCGCCTTGTTCTGGATCCAATTGATCGTACCAGCAGGGGAAGGAGTGGGCGGAAGATCACTTTCAGATACCAGCCGTGGTGGATGAAGGACGGGGAGTGTGCGGAGGTGATTTCGACAACTTGGCAATTCCATTGTTTTAACGACACCCCCAAGTCTTTAAACGATGGACTTGCTAGTTGTGCCTTAGAATTATCCATATGGAGTAAAAGGAAATTTGGTGTAATCCCAAGAAAGGTGGTTGGATTACAGAAGAGGTTGGCTTGTCTTTACAATGGACCACAATCGAAGGAGGTGTTAATGAATATCAGAGAGCTGGAAAAGGAGATTGATGAGTTGTTTTTAGTGGGGGAATACTATAGGCGTTAGACGTCTCGCTCAGAATGGCTAAAAGCAGGTGACAAAAACGCCTCTTTTTTTCCATTTTAAGGCTTCCCAACGCTTGAAGAAAAACAAGATTCATGGCTTGGAGGAACGGTATTGGGTTTGAAGGGGTTCTGAGGAGGAAGTGGTGCTGATCATAAAAGAGTACTTTGCATATATTTTCGAATCTAAAGAGCCCAGCTTGGAGGATTTGAAGACTGTTACTGATTGTGTGCAACCCTGCATAACCCCCGAAATGAATAGGAGATTGTTGGCATCCTTCATGGAGATTGAAATTGGGGAAGCTCTTTCGGAAATGGGACCAGCCAAAGCCCTTGGGCCTAATGCGTTCCACACTGCGTTTTTTCAATGCCGTTGAGCAACTGTTAAAAATAGAGGTAACCGCTACCTTGTTGAGAATTTTACAAGGCGAGACCTCGGTTAGTAGTATGAATGCTACTCTTCTCCTTTTTATCCCGAAAGTAAAGAGTCCAAAGAAAGTGTCTGACTATCGGTCAATTAGCTTGTGCAATGCGACATAAAAACACTAGCTAATAGATTGAAAAAGATTCTTTCATCCATCGTTTCAGAGTCGCATAGTGCTTTTGTCTCGGGGAGGTTAATCTCAGATAACATTATTTTGGCCTTTGAGATTATGCATTAACTGAAAATGAAGAATAATGGCTCATAAGGTTGGATGGCCCTGAAAGCTAGATATGATCAGCAAGGCCTACGACCGAGTGGAGTGGAGTTTCTTGGAGGCTATGATGAAGAAGATGGGCTTTGCAGATAGATGGGTGGGGGTAGTAATGGATTGAATCACGATGTCTCGGTTTTCTTTTCTGGTTAATGGAGTGTTTTTTGGAGAGCTAAAACCAAGGAGGGGGCTTGGCCAAGGCTACCCGCTTTCACCCTACTTGTTCCTCCTATGCACTGAGGGACTCTCAAGTTTGATTAATCAATATGCGGGCAGTGGGAAGCTTACAGGTTTTGCTTGTTCTCAACATAGCCCTCGTATTATTCTTTTTTTTTTTTTTTACAGATGACATCCTGATTTTTTGCAAGGCTAATATAGAGGAATGTTGTAGTTTTAAGGAGCTGCGTGCTATCTATGAGTAAGCCTTAGGATAGGTGATTAATTTCAACAAATCAGTCGTTAGTTATAGGCCCAATGTGGTCAAGGCTAGAAGGAATGTGTTCAGAAAAAACCCAAGATACTCTCATAGAATCAATCCCACAAGACTATACAGAACACAATCACCAGAGAAAGAAATTGGAAGAAAAACTGAAAAACTTTATTGCTGAGATTATCTTCAAGTTATAGACTCTATCTTTCTTCTAAAGCCAGAAAGAATTCCCAAGTCTCTAACTTTCTTTCTCTAGAACTCTCTGTTTTCATGTTCTCTCTCTTTGGGTACAATAGCCTCTCATATTCTTAGCTTCTTTAAGACTCTCTACTTTTATACAGTCAACAAGTCAAAAAGCCTTTAATACCTAAGCTAGCTATTCAACAGATCCTACCCAATAAATGGTACACCTCAGCAACAACCACCTAGAGTAATCAAGTTAATACATGGCATTAACAAATCTCCACCTTGTCAGCTTTGATTCCATTCTAGCTTTCAGGTTGGACTAGCAGAAAACCTAAGCAGTGTTGAATATTTAATGCTGGCATTGACTCAGTAAGCATGCCGGATGCATTTTCCTCTGTAATCACCTTCTTCACCTGCACCTTCCCGTCAGACAGAACTTATCTAATGAAATACAACCTTACATCAATGTGCTTTGTATGTTCATGGAACACTTGGTTCTTTGACAGATGAATAGCACTTTGGCTATCATATAGAACCTTACACTGTCTTGTTGAAAGCACAACTCTCCCAGTAGTCCTTTAAGCCATAAGGCCTCCTTAATTGCTTCAGTTAAAGCAATATATTCAGCCTCTGTCATGGATAAAGCTACAACATGCTGCAAAGTTGATTTCCAACTTATTGTATAACCATTTATTTGAAAGACATAGCCTGTAAGTGATCTGCGTTGATCCAGATCTCCAGCGTAGTCAGAGTCCACATACCTCATTATCCCATTCTCTGCTCCACCTACTTCTCCATACACCAAACCAACAGAAGGGATCCCTTGTAGATACCTCAAAATCCACTTTACTCCTTGCCAATGCTGCTTCCCATGATTGCTCATGAATATGCTAACCACACTTACTGAGTGAGTTAAGTCCGGTCTAGTACAGATCATAGAGTACATTAAACTCCCCACAGCACTTGAGTAAGGAACTCTCTCCATTGCTTGTTTCTCCTCATCTGTTTTAGGTGAATCACCGGATGAAGGCTTGAAATGTTGAGCAAGAGGCGATGCAACTGGTTTAGCATTTACCATGTCAAACTTTTGAAGGACCTTCTGGATATAACCCTGTTGAGAAAGGCACAAGACCTTTTTCTTTCTATCTCTACAAATTTGCATTCCCAGAATCTTTTGAGCATGTCCTAAATCTCTCATATTGAACTCTGATTGCAATGTCTTCTTGACCCTCTTAATCTCAGTCAAGTCTGAACAAGCTACCAACATATCATCTACCTAATGCAACAAATAGATGTACCCTTCATTTCTCATTCTTTTAAAATAAACACAACTATCATGAAGGCTCCTTGTGAAACCTGATTGTAGCATGAAATCATCAAATTGTTTGTAACATTAACGAGGGGACTACTTCAAGCCATACAAAGATTTCTGCAAAAGACACACCATCTCCTTCTCTCCTTGAACCTCGTAGCCTTGAGGTTGCTTCATGTAAATGGTCTCCTCAAGCTCTCCATGGAGGAAATCTGTCTTGACATCCAGCTGCTCTGATTCCAAATTCTGTGTAACCACAAGAGCCAATAACACCTTTATTAAAGTATGCTTGACCACTGGAGAAAAAACCTATGTGTAGTCAATGCCCTCTCTTTGGGTGAATCCTCTTCCTACCAACCTAGCCTTGTACCTAGGCTTTTCAACACCTGGAATGACTTCCTTGAGCTTGTAAATCCACTTACAGCTTACTAGTTTCTGTCCATCAGGCTTTCTTACTAACTCCCATGTCTAGTTCTTGGATAATGACTCAATTTCCTCATTCATGGCTTGTCTCCACGATTTTTTCTCTAAGCTTGTCATAGCTTGTTCATAGCTAGTTGGTTCCTCTAATTCTTCTGCTGTGCAGAGAGCAAAAGCAATTAAATCAGTGTAACCATACCTAGTTGGAGGCCTTATATCCCTTCTTTGTCTATCCCTAGTTAGATTATAAGTCTGTTGTTGTACATCTGGCTCCAGAGCTAGTTGATCAAATACCTCTTCTGGTTCACTAGGCTGTTTATCTACATTATCCACTTCAAGCTCTATATCCCCTTCTGAGACTCGGTCTATGCTTTCACCTCCTTGTTGCTTCAAATCTTTGTAAAAGTTAAGTCTCATTAAAGATCACATCACGGCTAATGACCTCCTTAGCAGCCCCTAGTTCTACACACCATAATCTGTATCCCTTAACACCTTCTGGATAGCCTAAGAAAACACATTTCTTGGCTCTAGGGTCTAGTTTACTCTGCTTAATATGAGCATAGGCCACACACCTAAATATCTTTAGATTTTCATACTTAGGAGGCATTCCTGACCACCTTTCTTGAGGTGTCTTGAACCGAGTTGCAGAGGAAGGACATATGTTTATTAAGTAACAAGCATTCTTAACTGCTTCTGCCTAGAATGTCTTCGGCAGACCTGAAACTGAGAGCATGCATCTAACCCTCTCCAAAATAGTCTTATTAAACCTCTCTGTAAGACCATTCTGTTGAGGGGTACCACCAACAGTATGTTGTCTAGCCATCCCTTTTTAATTGCAGTAGTCATTATACAACCCAGAACAGTATTCCAGTTCGTTATCTGTCCTTAACCATGTCACAGTCTTCCCTATCTGGTTCTCGACTAACACCACCCACCTTTTAAAGGTTTCTAAAGCATGGTCTTTATTTTTCAAAATAAACACCCATACTCTACGTGAGTAAACATCAATAATAGACATAAAGTACCTTGCTCCACCTAGAGATGCAATCTTTGATGGCCCCCACAAGTCTGAATGCAAGTAATCCAAAGTCCCCTTGGTTCTGTGCTCACCAGTCCTAAACTTGACTCTGCAGGCCTTCCTATAAACACAGTATTCGCAGAAATCAAGCTTCCTAAGTTTCTTCTTATCTAATAGCCCCTGATTTCCCAACTCTTGCAGGCCATTTTCACTCACATGGCCCAACCAATAATGCCACAGAGAGGCATAATCTAAGATCTCCTTAGATGCTACTGAGACACTTCCAATAACAGTCTTTCCTTGCAGCAGATACAGCCCATTAACCCTGTTGCCCTTCATGAAAACCATTGATCCCTTCAGAATCTTCAAGCATCCATTTTCAGCCTTGAATTGAAAGCCTTCCGAGTTAAGAGTACCGAGAGAAATTAAATTTCTCTTCAATTCTGGTACATGCCTTACGTTAAACAACTTTCTTTGACACCCATCTACCATAAGAATAGAGACAGTACCAACACCCACCACTTTGCAAGCCTTATTATTTCTGAGTAGCACTTGACCAGAATCTTGTTTTTTATAATTAACAAACCAAGATTCATGTGGTGTCATGTGGAAGGAACACCCTGAATCCAACACCTAGTCATGTTTTGCTTTTAATTCAGAAACAGTAAGTACCTCCGTGCTTTCATAGCCATCAGAGACAACATCAACATCCCCATTTTCTTGAGCCTTCTTGTTAAACTTCTTATTCTTCTTGTCTGGACAATCACGCTTAAAGTGTGCTTCTTTATGACAATTGAAGCACTTTAATTTCCCTTTTGGCTTGGACTTTGGTTTCTGGTTATCTTTGAAATCTCGTTTCATTGGTCGAGCCCTTGTCACCAAACCTTCCCCTGATGAATCCCTTGGACTGTCAACCTTACCCTCTGATTTTTTCTTGAGTTCTTTTGACATCAATGCCGATTGAACCTCCTGTAGAGTCAACCAATCTCGGCCATATATCAGAGTATCTGATAGGGTTTCATAGGAACTTGGCAGAGATTTCAACAATAACAATGCTTGATCTTCAACGTCAATCTTAATATCAATGTTTTCCAGATCCAAGATTACCTTCATGAACTCGTCCAGATGTTCTTCGATTGTACTCCCCAGGGCATCTTGAAAGTATATAGTCTCTGTTTCAAGAATAGCCTGTTCGCCAATGATTTTGTCATGTAAAGACTATCTAATTTCGACCATACTCCAGTGGTGGATTTCTCTTTTGAGACTTCTATCAAGACTTTTTCTCCTAGGCACAGAATCAAAACGCTATGAGCTTTATCCAAAATCTGCTTCTTTTCTCCATCGGACAGCGATGACGAGAGATTCTTCTCACCCCCAAGTGTGTCTTCTAAACCCTATTGAACGAGCAAAGCTCTCATCTTGAGTTTCCACAGCCCAAAATCATTTTTCCCGGTGAACTTTTCGACATCATACTTAGTCGAACCCATTCTTGAATCAAAACCTGACTCTGATACCAGTTTGTTGAGAAAAAACCCAGGATACTCTCATAGAATCAATCCCACAAGACTATACAGAACACAATCACCAGAGAAAGAAATTGGAAGAAAAACTGAAAAATTTTATTGCTGAGATTATCTTCAAGTTACAGACTCTATCTTTCTTCTAAAGCCAGAAATAATTCTCAAGTCTCTAACCTTCTTTCTCTAGAACTCTCTATTTTCACGTTCTCTCTCTTTGGGTACGATAGCCTCTCATATTCTTAGCCTCCTTAAGACTCTCTACTTTTATAGAGTCAACAAGTTAAAAAGCCTTTAATACCTAAGCTAGCTATTCAACATATCCTACCCAATAAATGGTACACCTCAGCAACAACCACCTAGAGTAATCAAGTTGACACCTGGCATTAAGAGAATGACATTCAAGTTTTCCTGGGTTTGGGAGCAACAGCCACTCACGATACTTATTTGTGGCTGCCATCTTTTGTTGGAAGAAGTAAACGTAGTACTTTCAACACAGTTAAAAGACCGGGCTTGGAAAAAGCTTCATTTGTGGAGAGGGAAGCTGTTCTCTATTGGTGGTTGGGAGGTTTTGATTAAAGCAGTGGCCATGGCTATTCCCACCTATACTATGGGAGTTTTTAAACTTACGGAATCCCTTTGCCATGAATTACAATCTATGGTGGCTAGGTTTTGGTGTTCGGGGGGGGGGGGGGGGGGGAGACGAAAACTCTATTGGTGGGGCTGGGATCGTCTTTGTATGCCCAAATGTGAAGGGGGACTGGGTTTCAAGGATCTTTCTCTTTTTAATCAGTCCCTCCTTACTAAGCAGGGCTCGAGGATTCTTCAACATCCGGACTCGTTAGTGGGTCGCCTCGAGAGTAAGTATTTCTCTTATGGGGATTTTTTGGAAGCCGGTTTGGGTATCATAAACCGTCTTATATGTGGAGCAGTTTGCTTTGGGGGAGGGAAGCGTTGAAGTTAGGTTTGAAGTGGAGGGTGGGCGATGGAAGGAGTATTGGAGTCTTCATCGATCCTTGGATTCCTCGCCCTTATAGTTTCTAGGCTGTAACGATCCCACCAGCTTCAGCTAGACATCTGAAGGTCTCGGACTTGCTTGATTCTCATAGTGGAATGTGGAATGTAGCAGCGCTTCAGGAGCATTTGTGGCCGATTGATGTGGACTGGTCTCTTCCATCCTAATAAACTCACTTGGTATTGCGATTCTCGAGGTATGTTCACAGTTCGTTCCTGTTATAGGGCGATTTTTAATCAGTCTCGGGAGAGTTCCTTTGAGAATGGGCAGTCATCTACTAAGTGGTGGACTTTTTTGTGGAATTTATCTATGCCTAATAAAGTCAAGCTTTTCATAGGGCGTGCTGTTCACAATATTATTCCGACCTTGGCCAGCCTCTTTAGACATAAGATTGGTTCTTCTCATTGGTGCCCCAGATGTAAGGTTGAACCTGAAACTACTGAACACGCTCTTTTTTGGTGTGATGCTTCGGGGACGGTGTGGAGAGGGAAGTGCTTTCTGGGAACTTTAGACTGGTTTGAGAGGGGTTCCTTTTTTCTCTATTTTTCAAGCTATCCGTGGGAAGTATGAACGTGACCAAGTTGAGGTCTTTTCTATGCTGTTGTGGTTGGTGTGGAGGAATAGGAATGAGTGGATCCATAAGGGCTCTTCCAAAGAAGCAAACCAGCTTGTTGAGACGAGTGGTAAATGGTGGTATGACTTCCAATCGGCTCAGTCAGGTGTGGAGGTGTCGGTAAGGCAATCTCATGTCCCGGGTCAGCGATGGCGACCGCCGGGGCCGGGCAACCTTTAAATGTGGATGCTACTCTTGCCCCGAATATGAATTCAGTGGGTATTCGTGGGGTGATTGGGGATTCTGATGAGGGGGTTGTTGTAGTTGCTTTTGCCAAGTGTGTTGCAGGTTACTCCGATTCCACTACCGCCGAGTGTGCGGCCATGAGAGAATGACTGATTTTTTCTTTGGAAAGTGGTTTTCGAAATGTGGAAGTGGAGAGTGATTCTCTCATGGCAGTTAAAACATATTAAAAATGTGGATTCCATGGCTGCTATGGGTTCAGTCATTGATGAGTTATTGAATAGTGTTGGTGGTGGTTCGTGTTGCTATATCCCTCGTGCAGGAAATATGGCAGTCCACACACTAGCTCTCGTAGGGCCTTTGCTTTTTCTGTTGATCGTTTTCGGTTGGAGGAAACTCCGGATTGTATCCTGGATGTCATAGCCAATGATTTATTGGCAAATCATTGGCTGCGTTTGACTAAAAGTTAAAGAGTCTTTTTCTCAAAAAACACGGTAATTATTTCCACCAACAAAAAAAATTTCAATATGTGGCAATTATGTGTCAGTATCACACCTTGTTTTAAAAAAAAAAATTTAATTTAATGATAAAATCAAATTCATCTTCTTTTGAATGTTAAATATTATAAAAACCATATCAAAATTTAAGAAAAATGTAAAATTAATAAAATTGATGGAGGTGTAGATTCAAAACAAAATCAACTTTTATAATAAATATCTTTTTTATGTCCTTCTGAAAATTTTGAAAGTAATTAAAAAAAATGAAGACTAAATAATGGGACTGTGGATGTAACTCTTATATATATCCCTATTTGTACCAAATAAATAGATTATATCGTTCAGACATTAAAAAAAACTTATTATTTACTTATTAAATTAAAAAAAAAATAGAAAGAAAAATTTTATTCTTATGGAAATGTCACACTGAAATTATAAAATGGATGTGCAGTAATAAGTAACAAATTGAGATTATTGGGTTGGGCCAAACTTGGACTTGTTATTATTATTATTATTATTATTATTATTATTAAATTTATTAAATAAAAAACAAGAGAAATCAAGAAAAAGTTAAAAAAGAAAAGGAAAAAAAAGACATCATCATAAAAAGACAGAAAATAACTTAATCAAATTTCTGAGTAGTGTTTTTAGGCAACTTCATTCTTATAATATAGTTATAGATTAATAAAATTATTAAAGAAAAAGCAAGAGAAATCAAGGAAAAAAAAAACTGTCACATAAAGACAAAATAACTTAATCAAATTTATGAATAGTATTTTTAGACAACTTAGCTCTTATAATATAGTTATAGATATAGATTATTATTATTATTATTTGTGTGAATAGACTTATCTTCCCTAAGTTCACCTCTCGAAGTAGTAATAAAAAAATAAAAATAAAAACTTTGATTTGGTTTATCTCTAAAGAAAAAAAAAAACTTTTTTTTGTTGTTTTTTTAATCCTGGGAGTAAAGAAATTTAACTTCTATAATGTATAATATACCCAAATGTTAAATTACCAATTCATCTATAATTTGATGAGAATCAATCGGAGGGATGATCTCCGAAATACAATGAAAAAAAATTATAGGAATGATTAACTTCATAAAAATTTGGAAAAGAAATTTCTTGTAGTTTCAAATTTTGTTTTTTCTGAACTGCTATTCTGCAAGATTATTTTTAAATCATTAATTCTCTTTATTATCAGAAAATAAATACAAATAGAGATAATAATAATAAAAAGGGATCCTAAAAAAAAAGGCATATGTTTCTGCACGTGCCCAAGTATCAATAAGATTTCTTTTGCTAAGTACTAAAATTATATCATTCTAATTTTATCCAAACAACCGATAACTGATAAAAGAACATAGAAAATTAAATTATAATTATAATTAAAGCAAGAATGTAGATTGCCAGACGAAACATAAATGAAATTAAAACTCTAGGTTTACAACTTCCCCCAACAATCCAAGAGCAGTAACATCTCTACAAGCCTCTGGTCATGCAAATATACTTCCCTTAATCAACCCACTATATTCTTCTTTGAATCAAATTAAAACAAATTCATCATGCATAAGCTCTTATCAAGGTTACACATGCAATAAGAGTATTCCTATCTCAAATAAATAGGTGTTATTTTATCCAGGACATAAACATATAATAAATTTTCCAAGATCATTAGGGTTTTCCAAATCAACTTAAATTAGTGGTCAATTAATTAGGAGCATTATACACAAGACAAAATAAACAATCCAATAAGATCAACATTTATCAAAGAAAGGGTATAATTAAAATCCCAGCTTCATGTATGGGTTCCACTGCAAACCTAAATAATGAAATTTAGTTCATCATTGATTTTAAAATCGAAATTCGAAAGATCATCAACATCATTGGAATTATAAATAAAAATTAAAGAGATGAAAGATTAAGAGAAAAAAACTATTGAAACCAATCTCCCAGTTTTCCAAATTCCACCAAAAACTCTGTCACATTCCTAACCTGCGAAAATAAGACTAAAAATAACTAACTGAAATGTTCTACATTAGTAAGCGGGCTAATTTAATGTCAATTGTGGTCTCTCGGTGTTTATCCAAAAAAAAAAAAAAAACATAACAGACTCAAGTACAAGTTTTGGACTTATATTGTTCTTCTATTTGGGCCCTTGCGAGAGAGTTTGTGTGAAAGACTCGCTCTTAAACTTCTCCAAAGAGAATATATAAATATGCATACGAACTAGTGCAATTATAAGAATTCAAGACCATGTAATGAGCTATACAGGTCTGAACTACTTAGTTACCCTTGATTCTGTATGATTCTTTAATTTCATGTGCAATTACATTTGGGATTATTATTTCGTGAACATTGACATGTTAAATGAGTTATTAACTGATCAATTCAAGAAATATCAACTTTCCTAATTGATGGTTAGATAATAACCGACTACTTTTACCTTTCTTTCTTTCTTTCTTTCTTTTTCTTTTTTTTTTTTTTAATTTAAACTCTACATCTTAATAGAATCATATTTGAAATTATTGTTTAATATTAAAATATATACAACAAGTCTTTTTTTTTTTTTAACCAAGACTTTGTGGTGTATTAATTGCCCGTATCTATAGTAAGAGAATGAGATTAGAGGTCATGTCAATTCGTTGGAAAGGAGCTTTCTGTTTGCATGATTGTCTAGTCGACACATTTTATTGCTTGTCAATAAGAGTAATGTTTTACTTTTGCGATTGTGTATCTGTCATATTGCTTTGAATTTATTATTCGTATTATAAAAACTAGTTGAATAAGCTTTGCATGATGATTTTCACATCACGAAAAAAAAAAAAAAAAAAACTTATTGCAGATATTAATGCTTGCTAATGCATGAGTTAGCTATAATTACCTCATAGTTATTTTTTACTAACAAATAATTTGTGTCATTTTTTTTTATAGAAAATATAGTTCGTGTCATTAAGCCATACAAAATACTATCAAAATAGTACTAGGAACACTTGTCATGGCAATCTAATGAGCATTAATTATTGAGGATATTTATTTATTGATTCACACACAAACACATACAAGAACTTACAAGTGCACACGTTAGTTGTTGGCAAATATATATATATATATATATATGTATATCATTAAACAGTCCTGAAATAATTTGATATACCATGCAAATCACACCAAAATTGATGCTTTTAAATGTCTAATCAAAAAAAAAAAAAAAGGTTAGGAATTATGCTGCGAAACAAATGTCAACAACCAGATCAAGATTAGTTAACTTAATATACAATCATCAAATTTTCGAACAAAGTCACCTTTTAACTTTTCCCTCTTTTGTTATTCACCCCAAAAATACAGATTTTCCTACCAACCCCATTAAGCTCGTTATGTCATGAAAGTGAATCTCTTTTTCAAATCATAATTGGAGCAAATAGGTTAATTTGTCATTAAAAAAAAGGTTAATTTGTCAGTTGTGCAAAAGAAAAGTTTTTTTCTTTTTTTAACTGAATTGACTTGGATGGTCCAAATGTCTTTTGCGTTTTTTTTTTCCTTCGTTTTTTTAAAATTAATTACAAAAATTCTCTCTAAATTATGATTCTTATAACACTTTATTCCTGAAATTTAAAACGTAGAATATGTTTCCCTGATTTATGTTCCGTTAATAAATTTAATACTTCCGTTAGAATTTTGGGATTTATAGTTAAATAGCATTTTTTTAAAAAGTTTTTTTAATAGATGGCCGAAGTTTTTAAAAATTTGTTAAAATATTCTTTTTTTTCTAAAATAATTAATCAATTTTCTTAAATGATCAATCAGTTATTAACCACATAATAGTTAAACAGTGATCAATTTACGATCAATCATTAATTAATCATAACATAAATCATTAAATTTTATAATCAATTATTGATTGATCATTAGTCAACCACTAATTTTCGTAGTCTATCACTGATTGATTAAATTTGAAAAATGATAAATGTTCATTTTCATAAATAAAAAATTTAATGTCATCTATAAGATTAGATGATTAAAAAAAGTAATCCAGAAATCAGATGGTGGCAAAGATAGTAGCAGTTGTTAAATAGCTTGATATAAAATTACACTTCTTACTCGTACCTCTCAATTTACATTTAAAAACAACTTCGTCACCTCCGATGTCGCGCGTCTTTGACAACCAGCCATGGATTCGGGACATGAGAATGTAATGTCGCGATCCAGAGACTGATAAAGGAGAGAAAGAAGAAGAGAGAAATCTCCAGCGACGATATTGATGACGACGATGAACATATTCTTCTCTTCCGACTGCTCTCTCATTTGGAATATTAGTTAAAAAGCAGAGTCCTTCACAAATCAAGAGGCTTCAAAGGAAGAGACTTGTTCGGATGGTGGGAAAGAAGGGACAGAGAAAATTGATGATAAAAATGTGGGTGAACATGAACTTGTTAGAGAGCTTCTCTCCACTCCACAATGATTGTCCTCACTCATGCTTGGGAAATATCGGAGGTGTCTCTCTTTTTTTTTTTTTTTTTTTTTTTGGTCGCAGGTGTCTCCTCTCATTTTCAATTCAAAGAAGGTCGTGCCTTCTTTTTTTTTTTTTTTTTTTTTTTGGAAAAAAATAAAGAAGGTAAATTCTTTTTAATTAATATATATTAAATTTTTAATTAGGAAAAAAAAGAAAAGTAACTAATGCGTTTTCCTAACATTAAAATTTTCTTCTATTTGCTTGCGTGAGAACTAAGGTTTGTTGTGTGTGCCCTCCTTTCAGATTAGGCATTTGGCGGTGGCCTCGGACTAGTCTCCGGTTTCCTGGCCCTACATACGGAGGGAGGTGCTTAAGTTTTATGAAATGTGCACAAAGTGTTCGGCAGATTGTCCAAGAGAGATTTTACATCTTGTGGTTATGTGAATTTGTGATATTGATAAGATAAGGGCTACTATGATGTTGGTCTTTGCTATGGTTTCAGGAATTTCAACATAAAGCTTGAAATCTGGGCCAAGTGCATATGTTTCCTTGTGAAGGCCTCTCCTGTGGAGACCCCTTGAAATCCCTTTTTTTTTTTTTTTTGCACTCCCTTTTCTTTTACTTTCGATATGTAGATAAATCATCTTGTATTGTGTGAACTTTTGTTAATTAATGATTTACATGTTGTTAGACTTTGGAGTGGTTAATATTTATACAATTTGCTTAAAAATTAATAATTGTTATGATAAATGATAATTTAAGTTAAGGGTCCGTTTGGTAAAACGGTTTGAGTTGGAAATTTTAAGTTTAAATAGTAATTTTTGTTGACTTTTCAGAAAAGACAAAAAACTTTTTTAGAAAAGACAAAAAACTTTTTCAGAAAAAGACAAAAACTGAGATGAAAATTTTGAGTTTGAGTTGGTGAAGCAAACGAAGCCTAAATGATAATTTTTATGAACTCTTCCACACCGTTTAGACTTTCTAACATTAAGAATTTGTTTTTCTAAATTATACTTAAAACTAAATCATAGGTCATACCTTTTTATATGAGATAATTTTTTTATTATCAAATTTGAGGTGTAATTTTGAGGTTTTTTTTTCCATTTGATTAACCAAGTTGTGTGATAATTTGAACGACCTCTACCATTTGGTCGAGATATTCTACTGACAGTAGAATCATACATTTTATGGTTCTACCGAGAGATGAAATGTTTTTACCATCTACTGATCAATGTATCAAATTAAGTTTGACTTTGACTTTACGAACTCAATTAACATAAAATATGACGAATGTTTTTTTTTTTTTTTTTTCCCTAGATTTAATAAATATTTTAACAATCTCTACCGTCAGGTTGATACAATCTACTGTCATAGAATCATACAATTTATGATTCCACCGACCAGTAAAATATAGATCCTTTACGCAAATTTTATTAAATTAGATATGAGGTTTTTTTTTTTTTTTTTTTTTCAACAAACTGAAATAATTTAAATTATCATGAAAACACTAGTAGTAAAGGTATCACATTGATTTAAAAAAAGTGGTTAAGTGAATAGAATGAAATTTATTATCAACGCAGTAGCACTTAAGGTGTTATAGATATTTTTATTCAAGTTTGTAAACTTCCTTAATAGAAAATACGTGACAACATTACTTATGATTTTCACATTTGATTATTTGATTTTATGGACCCAAGTAACATAAAATTGATAACGAATACTTTTTTTTTTCCCTAAATTTAATTAAAGTTTTAACGACCTCTGCCGTCCAGTCGATACATTCTACTGGCGGTAGAATCATATAATTTATGGTTCTACCGAGAGATGGAACATCTCTACCATTTGTAGAATTTATCACATTAAGCCTGACTTGACTGTATGGACCCAACTAACATAAAATGGATAACAAATACTTTTTTTTTTTTTGTTTTTAGATTTACCAAAAATTTTAACGACCTCGACTGTTTGATCGAGACGTTCCACTGGTAGTAGAATCATACAATTTATGGTTCTATTGACTACTAGAATGTAGATTCTTTACTCAAATTTTTTAAATTAGGAATGGCTTAAATTTTTACTATTCAACAAACTTAAATAGTTTAAAGGACTAAATTGTCATGAAAACACTAGTAGTTAAGGTATTGCATTGATTTAACAAAATTAGTTAAGTTCATAGAGTGAAATTTATCATCAACGTACTAGCACTTAAGTTACGAATTTTTTTTAATTTAACTTCGTAAACTTCCTTAATATAGAAACTATTTGTCAATGGCACTTATGATTCTACATTTGATTTTATGGATCTAATTAACATCAAATACATGAGGAATGTTTTTTTTTTTTTGGCTAAATTTAATTAAAATTTTAAAGACACCTACCGTCCGATCGAGACATTCTATTGATGGTATAATCATATAATTAATGATTCTGCTGAGAGGTAGAATGTCTCTACTATTAGTAGAATTTATCAAATTAAGTATGACTTTAACTTTATAGACCCAATTAACATAAGATGGTTAACAAATGCAATTTTTTCTATAATTAATAAATATTTAACGACCTCTACCATCTAGTGGAGATGTTCTACCGGCGGTAGAATAATTTAATTTATGGTTTACCGATTGGTACTCTTTCTTAAAATTCTTTTTACTTGTAATTTTTGACATCATCATACGTAAATCCAACAACGCATTAATAATAGTATTCGAAAAAAATTCACAAAGTACAATACGATTGTTTTTTCGATCAAGTCCACTAACTTTAATGTCGGTATTGATAACAAGAGCAATAGAATTATTATTATTCTTCTTAAGTCATGGGTTTGAGCCTTCCTCTTCCTTCCACTTTCTACCATAATAAATAATGATTACTATTTGACTCATTATTTGTAGAAGATAATTAAAAATAACATAAATAGTTATTTATTTTTTTAGAGAAGCAGTTGGCCCTAGAAAACAAGAAAAAGAGAACGAGTCGGACGGGATTCCGGGACCACCTCTGGGCGCGTTGTTGGACCTCAGACCTTAAAAATTGGTCACTAGACTAGTATCGTTATGAGTTTTTTTATGGTGGTGGCTGTATTTAGCGGGATGACTTCATTGGAACGGATCTGATATTGTTTAGAGGATGGTTTCCAGACGGGTTAGAGGCATTTTGTGATGCTTTTCTCGTCTGGTGGTTGTACTCTTCCAGGGTTTTGTTCTGAATGGTGGTTAGCTTCTTGTGGAGGTGGTGGTTTTGGCTCCTGATGCTGATGGTGGTAGCGCATATATTTCACGTTTTACTGTTTGAAGGCATCTTGTCAGCTTCGCCGCTTGTCCCTCAAAGCATTCCTCCTACTCTGATGGTCCTCTTATCGGCTGCACTTTCATTGAAGGCTTGCAATGATCATGCTTTAGTCTTTAGTTTTTTATGTTATAGTCTAATAAAGATGTTGATATTTCCGTAATATAGTTTTAGTATTTTTATTGTAATAATGGAGGTGGTTCTCCCACCATTTGGGTTTGTTTTTAGTCCGCTAAATTTAGGCCATAGCGAGTTATAAGTTCCGCTAACTATGAGTCTTCGCAGAGATGTTTGTGACCTTGGTGTTACATGTTACATGCTCTCGATAGATCGAAAGCTTCCAACAATTGTAGTGGTTTCAAAAAGTACCTTATGTGTGCTCAAATTGATGTGTCGAGGAATTTTCCTGGTATCAGATCTCATCTTGCATCGTTTTCCCTGTACTTAATCAGATTTTACTGATGGAACTGGGTTTTATCGAGTGCTTTGTATTGTATACCACAGAATCATCCACACTATATTTGGTGTCTGTAAGACCTTTTAGTTAAATGAAATTTACCTTAAAAAAATAACATAAATATATTTGAAAATGAGAAGAAATCATGTAAAAAAAAGTCAAAAGTCAACCTCAAGCCACAGCAACGTTTTGGAGCTTGAAAATCACAAATTCGAGCTCCAAAATTCAAGGATCGCTCTATTTCTTTGAAAAAACACTAAGAACGCAACTAATCCATGTTCTAAATGAAAATTTAAAGCAAAAACTAAGTTGACTGTGGATTTAATTTAATTTACTATTAAATCCTTAACAAGATCAGTGCTCGGTCAACAATAAGGGAACTTAGGCAATTGCCTAAGGCCCCTGGCTGAGCAAAGGCCCAATTTTATAAATTAGACCAAATAATAGGAATTTATAAATTAATTGTTTTCTTAATTAATATTTAATTGTTAAAGCTTTATGAAAAAGAAAAAACCAAATAATAGGACTTTTGGGGAACACAAAAGACTCTTGGAAGTTGGAGTAACAATAATCTAATTTTTATGTGTGATCATATTTACATTTAAAACATCTTTTCTTCTAATAATTATTAACTCCTTTCCTAACTTTCATTGATGAAAATAAATGAAAAAGAATTTTTAATCTTGAAGATATGTTTTTTTAATATTGATGGTAAATTTAACTTCATTTAAACCTATTAAAGAGAATTTTTGAAAAGAAAACTATCGACCTAATTGAAATATTTTAATATTAAAAAGAAAATTCTTTCTAAATTTATGCATGTTTAGAGAACATTTGTTAACAATTCTGTAATAATTCTTTAGGTAAAAAATATTAATGAAACAATTTTTAATTGTTAAAATTAGATATCTTTTTTAATTTTGAAAGAGGCATTTTTAGAATTTTTCGCTTAAGACCCAGAAAATACTTGACCAGGCCCAGAACAAGATTTTGAAAGAAAAATCTCCACAAATTAAACGGATTTTGCTGTCAAATTAATGAAAAAAACTGAAAAAATCTTACTAACACCTTCAACTTTCAATCATTTTTTGAATTTGAATAGTAAAGGAGCTTTGTTTTTTTTTGTTTTTTTTTCAATGGACCTCTTCATCTACTGAACGTAGAGGAGAGGGAGCATTTTTTATTTATTTATTTATTTTCATTTTTTAAATTTTTTTTTAAAAAGGGTATTCTTGGTCGTACAATAAAATTCATTAAACCCAAGGTTATGCTGCAAAGATTGCAACTTTTAAGGTTACTAGTCTAAAATATGTGCTGTGCATTTGAAAAATTTTATCTACATATAGAAAAAAAAATTTAAAAATAGACCCACAAAAAAAGAACCTACAAATAAAAAAGAGAGAGAGAGAGAGAGACATGAAAAATACAAAAAAAAAAAAAAAAAAAGATAAAACGACTAAAATGGAAAAATTTTTTTTGACCAATATAGAAAATGATTAAATTGTAAAAAAATAAAAAAAAATTAGGGCAAAATAAAAAAGGAAAATCGAAGGACTAAAAGGTAATACAAAACATTTTTGTCCAATACAAAAAAGGACTAAATCGTAAAAAATAAAAATAAAAAAAGAAAATCAAAGGACTAAATTGTAAAAAATAAAAAAAAATTGGGTCAAAATAACAAAATGAAAAATGAAGGACAAAAAAAACAAATACAAAAATTTTTCGTCCAAAACGAACTGTTTTGGACGAAGTACGGACGCACAATAGCACTTATTGTGCTTTCTATAATATTGTATAGATGAAACTAAAGCCTTCAAGTTTTAAGGCTATTTAACAAAAACACCTGTTTTAGCAGTGTGTTTGTTTCATTTTCGCTAGATTTGATTATATGGGAAGTGGGTGATGGCCCTAATGCTACATGGTTCAGGTCCTCGATCGATCAGAGATTTCTATCGATTATAGAGATTTTATAAAAAAGAACCTTATATGTATTCGATCTTAATGTATCGAGGTACGTTACTGTTATTGGGCTTCACACATATGTTTTTTTCCTTGAGTTTTATAAGAATTTATTTATGGAATCGGTCTTAATGGAGGGTTATGGCTCATGAATTATGGAGTCATTTATTCTCTTTGTTTTGTTTATCTCTCTTTTGAGTTGAAATGATATTTTCCCTTTTAAAAAAAAAACATTAACATTTACTTAATAAGATCTCTTAATAAAAACTTTAATAAGAATTTTACATTTATTTTTTGTTTTAAATCTAAATAATTTAAGGAAAAATAGACCCAAATTAACTGTTACATATTAATTTCCGTTAAAACTATGATAGAAAGATGAAATTTGTTAACAAAGTATAGATCGGAAATATGAATATGACCTTTTAAAATTAGATATAGTGTTATTAGGATTATAATTCAGAAGAAATTTTTATAATTAATTTATTTTTATAAATAAAAAAATTTTTAATGAACATGTTTGTTGAAAGATGATAAATAACTTAATTTGCATTGAATCAAAAATTTGCATCGGGAATCGAGAGCTTTTCTTTTTCTCCTCTGCATGTGCGTTGGCTATTCGTTCCCCGCATCTCCATAAATGTGTACAAATACATACAGCTAAGTATCTCTCCTTTGGCGTTAAATTCAAAAATTCGTCGAGTTTCCCCAGATACTGGGGACAAAATCATAACATATAAACAATAGCGATAATTTTAAATATAAACCCCCAAAAATATTAAACTATGTTTCATTTTGTCTTCCATTATAATTTTTCCCAAGCTATGATAAGTTGTAACTTTAATAAGTTTTCCTTCGACACATCATCATCATTATTATTATTATTTTACCATTTTAATCAGCAATAGATCACATGACTTATTGGTAAAGATTATTTTTAACAAATTTAATTTCATAGAAGTCATATTTGTTGCTCACATGATTTATTGGTAAAGATTATTTTTAACAAATTTAATTTCATAGAAGTCATATATGCGGAGCCATATGTGACAAAAAATTATTAAGAAAATGAACTCTTATTAGTAAAAGTATCAAAATTATAATTTATGATAAGTTTGCATAAAATTTTTTCTATCATTTAAAATTATAGGGAGAAAAATGAGATAACCGTATTTTTTTGGAACTAAATTTTATACCAACTCTAAACTATATATAAATAATATATACCAACTGAAGAAACAGATGGACGAGTCCAGTTTAGAAAAATGTAACCAAATTTATAATCTGTAATTTATATAAATACATACATAAGTTTATATGTCTTATATATTTCATGTTCTATTATATGCCCATTGATATTTTAAATTCCACTGCTTAGCCCCACCACGAGCACTTTTTTGTATTATAAGGGAACTTTTTCATATTTAATGCATACACATATATCGAGTGTACTTGTTTACTTTTTCATGTATCTATATATACAACATGGACATGGCCCTTATATGCTACATATAGCAGGGAGAATACGTGATAAAGCTATTTTTATATAGCATATCGGAACTTCATTAAAAATTATTAAAATTTAATTGGATGGATAAAATTTAAAAGGTGTAGAAAAACTAAACTAAACACTGATATATAAAATTGTAGCTGAAAAATAAAAAATTGAATTCTTTATTTTTATTAATTTTTTAATTTAAAATAACAATTCAAAAATTCAAAAAAATAATAATAAAAGATCTGTAATCAGGGTCACCGGTGGAAGGTCGGCTGGGGGGAAGGGTGACGACCGATGGGGGCTTGGGGGAGGGAGGATGGGGGGATTTCGCCATCTGGCGATTTTGCCTAAAGCAGGGGAGTGGGGTTCACCATGAGTCTAGCAATTTCGCAGGTGAGGGGAGGGGGGGTTGCGGGTCTAGGTTGCCGCCGGTGGGGGGGATGATTTTGCCATCATCGGAAGTGGAAGTTGCCACCGTAGGAGTTGCCGGTGGAAGGATTGGGGGGTTTTTTTTTTTTTTTTCCTTTGATTTTTATTTTTTAATTTCTCAGTTATACTATTATGAGCTAAGGTGTGTAATAGTTATCTTACACAAGTAAATTCTCAATCGTTAAAATACATCGAACGGTCTATAAAATGAGTTTATTGATAGGGTATATTACCATAACTTTTCCCTGTATAATATCTTAGACTTTTTTTTTTTTTTGCTAGAAATATCTAGACCATTTTTACAGGTCTGGGTTCAGCACTCAAGGCAACTAATGTATGTAATATTTTATGAATTCTCCAATATATCCACGTAACCAACTTAAAGATTGCACTTAAAAATTAAAAAATTAAAAAAAAAATAAAAACCATTAAGGGAGAGGATGAACTAAACCCTCAAATATACTAAAAAGATAAAAATAAAAAATAAGAGAGTTTCAGAGTCTAGCCTCCATAGTAAATCAAACAAAAATTAAAAAATGGATAAAACAAACCTTTATAAAGGCAAATGAACCTGTAATGGCCCATATCTTTTTTAGGTATGTTATTGTCCGCTTTACGTCTCGTGTCTGTACGGATTTATTCTTGGATTTATCCCAAAAGACCTTATACTATTAGAAGATGGTCTCTTTACTTATGAACTATTACATATATCAATTTTCAAGTGATGTGAGACTGCACATCTTACCATTTTCCTTTAGAATTCTTTTTTTATGAATTTGTTTTATTGTTTGTTGTTTGTTTTTTGTATTTGTTGTCAACATCAGATTGGTGATGTTATTAAACTATATTTCGTAAATATATGTAAATATGTATTATTTATTTTTCATTTTTTTGGTCAATGACACGGTCAATTTGCAAATGATCCAAAAAATGATCAAATTATTACTGATCAAGAGTTTACAATATAATGATAAAGTCTTTATTGTATACATATCATATAACGAAACATAATCGTTGAAGTGATATAGTCATTCTCACAACAGCCATAGCATCAAATATAATAATAAAAAAAATACAAAACAAAAAACTAATGAGGGAAAGACTAAAATTACAAAACCACCACAAAAGAGGAAGACAACATGAAATGTGGAAGAGTAATTTTGTTAGGAAAATTAAGGAATATCAAATTTTGTTCAAATTTGCAAATAAGTTGAAAACTGTGCAATTTTGAAAAGGGGTTGTAAATTAACCATTTTGTATAAATTCTTTTTTTTTTCTTATTTTTATTTTCAGGCTCTGCAATCATGTCTCTCTTTTTTTAATATATATATATATATATATATATATATATATTTTAAGTTACTTCAACTTTTCACAAGAACTTGAAATAACAATCTTCATTTCTTTGTAAGAAAGTGCGTAATTATCTTTTTTTATCTCATGACTTGACGTCATTGTATTCGCAACCTCTTCAGCATCTATGATCCTATTTGAAGACGAGAAATATTACTCTGATACTTGTAATTAGGTTGTTTTTCTCCATTTGACAAGTATGACTACATTTTGCTTCCTCAACACGGTCTGCTCAAAAACTAATTAATGCGCTTTACATTTTAAATATTTTTAAAATCTACTATTCGTTTTAATTAGCTATTGCAAAAATACTATTTACTTCATTCTCCCAACATAAACTTAATGACAATATGATAACAAAAAATTGGTAAATTAAATATGTTAGTACATTCGGTTAGCTATTAATAATAAACCGAAAGGCCTAATTAGTTTATCTTGCAAAATCATACATTAGTAGCTGTTTTAAATCATATTAATATTCACTCAATTAAAACTAGGAGGATCTCGATTATGATTGTATGACTTTCATGTTTCCTATTCGGGGACTTTTTTTTTTAATGGAAATTCTCATTCAAATTTCAAAATAAAACAGGATACAAACACCAATACCAAAGATAAAATAACCCTGTATTATAAGAGATATAACCCTTGACTAATATCGATTACATCAATAAAATCTGATGAAGCTTAATGAGGAGGACATAAATCGAGACCTGTTGAGGGAAAAATTCCTCGAATTCCACGGTAATCCTATAATCGAGCATGTACAAAACTCTTTTTTAAAAAAATATACAATCGATTGAATATTCCGATCGATCAAGAAATAGTCACTCTCAGCATAGAAACTGTAACAAACTCTGCTTAGCCATAACACTAGCAGAACCAATAGACATATATCACTAGAAAAGAACTCAAGCGGAACACACATAGAAAAACAAACCGGAGGTGGGGGAATTACCTCCTTTATTACAAAATTAAAACTAAAACATAAGAATAAACCATTAATATAAAAAAAATCAACTGTAAAATTCTTGCTCATGTGAAGCAACACTCCGCCACACGCCACAACTTGGGAAAAAACAATTGGCTCGAGAAAAGAGATCGTTGCACCTACCATCAGACTACCAAGGTATCGCTGGATTTCAAACAGCCGGAAATTTGCTGTCTAGATCTGATCGAGACTTTTGTGATAGCGCATATTGACATTAATAACACAAAATACTATGAAATCAAATAACTACGTAAATCGTTGATAGTTTTAGAACTTCTTCTTCCCTTTTTTTTTGGGTTGAGGGAAGGGAACTTATAAATAATAGATAAAAAGCACACAAAATATGTTTACAATAAGAAATTTTTTTTTAGATAAAATTATCTTTGAATACTTATTGATGAAAATTAAACAAAAAAAAAATCAAACACTTTATACCAAAATGCCATTAATATAGTACATATTCTTAGAAAAAAGAAGAAGAAGAAGAAGAAGAAGAAGCAATTATCTTCAGGAGACCTACGTCCTCCCAATCGATACGCTGATCTAGAACTTTTCTCAATTACGAAATATTACGCTGAAACTTAGCAAACACCGACAAAGAATCTATTAGAGATACGCCTTTATGGTTTCAATGGGCGCTTCTTTTTATACGTAATTAAATTAACTTCAATCATGTTGGATACGTGTCTACTTCTTTACACATTAATTGTATAGCTTGACCTTAGAAAAATTTATATGTCATGCACCAAATTCTTGATTTTCTCTCTTACCCACGCTGTACATAACTCCCAACTCAATGAAGAGAGATACGTGCATAAAGTATGAACATATTATATATCTACATATATAATATGTTAATGTATATTTAAAATGTAGAAATAGTAAAAGGAAAAATAATGCTCTTTATAGTTGTCACAAAAAGGGACAGCACGTTCAAGGTTATCAATGCTACTGCGAAAGCCCTTACTGCAGAGTCCTCACTTACCTCTAATTTTGAACCCTCTGATTCGGATTCTTCAACCGCCGATGATGCTTATTGTCCTTGTAGAAAACAAGATCATACATAATCTTGCCGCATTCCAACATGCTATAAATTGTTGGGTTGGTCTGGAGGCCAAAATAGAAAAGCGCAGGGGAATTAGATTTTGAAATTTTTTCTAAAATTCTCAAAATACAAATCATGATTATGTAAAATAATCAAATATTCAATATAATTATGTATTCCTTTTGACAATTCTATGTACAGTCTCATTCGTCTTCAGTCTAGCACAAACGTCCTCAGTACGGTTGACCTTCTCACCCTCTGATTTTTAGAGCTTCTTCTCTTAGAATCAACTAGTATATATGTGGTAACCATTTAATTTTCTTGAAGGTCTGCTCTTTCTTGGTTATCGCTTTCTTAACTCTAAGGAGAGTATATTGAGTTGTGTTGGAGGATAGAAAAGAACTTAACCCTAGCATGCACCTTTAATGACCTATTTAAAGTACTAGGGTATGGTGTGGTAGGACGGGAAAATTCCATTCCTCCCTTTAGCTGATATGTGCACCCACCTTTTAGAGCGAGTGTCATGTGTCAATTTTTTATTGCTCTAATTAAATAGTTTTCACTAATCATATTTGATAAGTTGGTTTTTATACTTAATTATTGAGTGCCTTTAACAAAGTGTTTTGTTAGTTATAGGTTTTTTTTTTATTATTTGTTTTCTATTTCTTTCCATGTTATTTTGTAGAAAATTGGAAATTGAAACTTTCGGGCAAGTTGTCACAAAATTGGAGTAAATTGCGGTGAAGAATTTAAATGAAAAAAAGGGGCAAGGGCCATGGCACTACACCAAAAGAGTCGAAGCACTACGACATACCAAGCACAACCCACAGACCCAAGGCTTCAGCGTCGTAGCGTTGAGGTGGAAAGTCAGACCTGCTACCAGAATTTGTAGCATCGCAGCACACGGAAGGAGAGCCGCAACGCCCATACACGCAGTTTCCTGTTCTCAAAACCTCTTTGCTCTACAAGTTACCTGCTCTTTATTTATTTATTTATTTATTAAAGCTCTATAAAAATGATCCTTTAAGGTTGTATAAAGTATCTTTTCGCAGTTTCAAAGAAGCAATTAACAGGAGAATTTTTGGTACAAAGAAGAAGACGGCGAATTCTAGAGAAGAGAAGCTTAAAGTATCCTTTAAGAACATGTTTTTTGTTTCTTTAATTTTCGTCACCAACTAATTTCTTTATTTAGAGGAGAAATGTACTTGATACTGTTTTGATTGCCAATTTATTTTAAGAGAATTTTCATTTAATTGATTTGTGTTATCTTGTTTTTAATATTTCTATTTATTGATCATGAATTGGGTGATTTTATATTTAGAATTCGACGTTCGAGGGAGGGAATTATATATATAAATAGTTATGAAATAATACAACCTAGGATTTTATAGAATTTGGGAGGTATATAATTTGTTTTGTAGCTATTTAAAAGAACCTTTGTACGTATATGATTATTAATATTTTGATTTTTATAGGGATATCAAAATCAAATATTAGGAATATTTTGCCAAAGCACTCAGAAGAGAGAGTAAAATTAAATCAAGTTCTTAGCTAATAAACTAAGAAAATTAATCAAAAATAAATGGACATGAAAAGACATAATTGATGGCTAGGTGAAATCAAATTCATAGATTCTCCTTATATTGATTTCTTCTTGATGAAAATTTCAATCATCTTTGGTATTTTTTTTTTTCCGGTTTCAATCGTCTTTAGTTTAATAGCGTAGTTTTTATTTTATTATTTTTATTTTCATCCACATATTTAAATGTCTAAACAAAATTAGGATTATTCTAATTCCAATATTTAGTAAGAATTGATTATAATAGCTGAGGACGACAATCCTACTCACTATTTTATTATTAAAACTTGACTCGTTACTTGCCATGTAGTTGCGAACAATAATCCAACACTTATGGGGTGTTTGGTGAATGAGTTTGAGTTAAGATTTTTAAGTTTCAATAGTAATTTGTGTTGACTTTTTAAAAAAGACAAAAAAATTTTTCAAAAAAAGACAAAAAAAAGTACAGTTTAACTTGAGTTAAACTTAGGAGCAAAACAGGGACACCCTAGATAATCAATTTAAGTCAAAACATATATATATATATATATATATATTTTACGGGTTAAAGTTAATATTTTTCCTTGACAAAGTTATTACTTATTTAACAATTATAATAAATAATTATTGTACATTATTTATCTGAACAATTAAAATATATATTTATGTGGAATTGATATACATATTGTTACACAAAATATATGTAGTATAAATGTCAATTTTACGGAAACTGTTTCCTAGTGTCATAGAGACAATCAGTCGGTTTTTATGTTGTTCTAAAAGATAATAGAAACGTCCAATATAATTATGTTGACTCTTCAAGAAGTTTGAGAAGCTAGCTAACGGACCATATGGACTTACATAATCGAAACTACAATAGTTAATATTTATTTTGAACAAACCCGTACTTTAATAAATACAACTATTAATTTTAATCCATTTCATTGTTAGGATATATGTGCCCTAAAATAAAGCATTTTTGGTGTATTTATGACATTTCTATATATTCAAGAGAGAACATTATTTTTAAATTGCCAATTGTGTCCTATTTAAGTTTTTATTTTGATTATGTACAAGTGAACAAACATGTCCTAGGCTGTTATTTACTAAATCTTGAATTGGATATGTAAGTGGTTTGTTAAAAGATTAAATGACAAGGTAATAGCCTAAATTTGTAGTCCACAGTTGATCGACTATAGAGAATACTTTATTCATATATATTGAGACTATAATGGATCTACATCTAATTGGGGAAATGACTTGTCTTGCATGTCGGAGCATAGCACTAACATAGATACATCGATATATGTTTTAATGATGGATATACATATCGAATGGACCTAAATTTAAATTGATTTGGTTAATAATTCCATTTACCCAAATTCACTCACTTTAATAATCATATATGTAATAGATTTTAATCTTGAAATGGATTCATGACTCTTTGTTATGACTTGTATCTTTTAATATATCAAGGACCTGCATGTTGGAGGCATAATTTATAAAAACGGAGATTCATAGATATGGATTTCATTAGCTCTTCCTAGACATGTTAATTTTATTCTCTTAAATTATCATTCATGTATTAGAGAGCACAAGAGATCTCGATCATTTAATTATTTGATGAGATATTATGTTTATATGGATTTATAAATAGGGATATTTCAATGGTGAAATTGTTGAACTTTAAGATAAAATAATTAAGAAGGTAAACCGAAACTTGGTGTCAAATCAATTATGGATAACCTATTAAGATGCTACATTGATTATGTATCATAGACACAAGATGCTTAGATATTTCGTAAATGTCAGTATATAATCAAGAGCGTTGTTTCAATATTTTTGATGCAGTACCACTGGAGTTAATAATTAAGTAGAAAATTGACTTGGAGTTGATTTACTATAAATTATTAGAGCTTAATTATATAAGTCGAGCGCTTCCCTTTGATAGCTTATTAACTCACTTTGGAATCGAGTTGGCATGTCGAACGAATGGATCATTAAATAGTGCAATCTGGTATTGTCTATTCCACCGATTGGAAAGTTCGATTTGGATTTTTTTTTTTTTTTTTTCCAGATTTGTTAAGACACTTGGTCTGTTGCTCCATCATTGACGATTTGAGCTCTTCGTTGTTTGATGATTTTTTTTTTGATGATCTTTATTTTTAATGTTGTTGCTTTATTATTCATTGTTTGATTAACGTTCTATTTGGATCACCAGTTGAAGTTGAAATATTTAAGTTAGAGTCGATTGATTTTTCAAAAAATAATTATAATTTTTGTTCTTTTCAGAAGAAGAAAAAAATCTAGCTGAAAAAGTATATTTCGATTAGAGTACTTGAACTTGATTACCAAACAAAGCATAAATCTGAATTTTTTATTGATCATTGATCTTCTTTTTGTTCATATCAATTATGTTTTTTATTTTTTTTTAAAATAAGATTTGTTACGGCATGCTTCCACAAGTGCTCTGGTACAATCTAGGAAAAAGAAGCTTCAAATTAAGAAATAAAATTTTTTCGAGTTGAAACCTTAATTACAAAGAAAACAGGAAAAAACAAAACAAAAAAAACAAAAAAAGGTAATTTTGAATCCTTAAACTTGGTAAATCTGTATTAACTAATTCGTCATAGGAATATAACAATTTTAGTTCATATAAATATTCCTACTAGTTTATCAGAAAAGTCAAGTAAGTAATTTCGTGCATACGACTAACAATTCTATTAATTAAAATCAACGAACTAAAGGGTTAATGTAATTCAAATAAAATTTATAACTTCCGTTTGTTTCATTTTAGTTTTACTAATTCTGTTTAATCTAGATATATTAATTCTCTTTTTCTTTTTACTTGACCGTTCAAATAATTTTAGAATTAATCAATTTAGGTAATTAATCACATTTCAACATAATTTTTATGGGAACGATATTCTATTTCAACTTTATTACTACTTATTCAACTCGTATGCTTACGAGTAAATTTTTTGACAAGAAGTTTTTAACTGGCAGGGATAGCTTATTTTAATTTTGATTATTACCATTAATAATCATCACTAGGATTGAATCTTTATTAGAGAATCTTTTCTCTATTTCTCCATGGATGACACCACGTCAAATATTTTATATTTTCTTCTACCTTTTATTTTCGTATCTATTTACTTTTATTTTTCAAAGCATATTAGATTATCTTCTCTGCATTTTTCTAGGATATTGCTATATTTGTTACAAAAGGAGTGAAAATTAACATCATCTTACTTTATACTTCAATACATAATGTTATTTTAACCTTTTTTGTCATTATTATTATGCTTTTGAACTTATAAAAAAAAAAATTTAGCATTTAAATAAATTAAAAATGAAAATAATGTAGTAGTTACCTGAAAAAAGGTCTCATCTCTATGCCAAAATTTATCATTTATACAACAATTTAACATTACATGAGAGAGACAATTTAACATTGCATAAGAGATGTTTTCAGACAAGTTTTCTCAATAAAATTAAACTGACAACTGGCAAAAAAAAAAAAAAAAAGGGTCTAGTCTGAAAGAGAGTGAAGAATCATCTGGATTTAGCATTCCACTAACCAATATATATCTTAGTAACCAAAAATATCAACTTGGCTTCAAAAAGAAATGGTTCTTCCAAACAAGAAAGATAATCAACATACATGCATGAAAATGGTTCAATCAAATCAAAACTCAAAATTATCAGAATCCTCTAGATATGCTTCATCCTTAGTATATACACAAAAATATGTTTATATTCATTTTCTTCAACTCAAGTTGAATCCCATACGGAAACGTACTAGTTTCTTTTTTATATAATTATCTTAGACGTGCAAAACTCTAACCTTCTAACGAAGTTACTAAAATAATAGCATTGGAAAACAAGATATAAAAATTACTATAAATTCAATAATCTTATCTGTCAAGAGGAAAACACAAGGCCTCCAAAACACAATCAATAAAAGGAAAAATGAAAAAGTTGGGTCAAAATTACCAATTAAAGATGTGCCAAGCTCCAAATCCGACAATGCAGCTTAAGATCTCAAGCTAACAAGAAAGACCAACTTGGCTTCAAATGGAACATACATCACAAATGGGTCAATCAAGAACAAAACACTCAACAGGCACCACCCCCAAGGCTACCAAGTATCATCAAGAGCAAAGAATGGAAAAATAAATAAATAAATCAAAACAAAAACAGAACATGCAAAAAGAACCACGAGATCAAATACCCGCACAAGGAATTTTATATCATCATCAAAATTAAAAATATCTGGCTAGCTAGCTTCTTAACAAATTAAGGCCCATAAGGGATCATGAGCACCAGGATTTAAGCACGTTGAAATCCCACAATTCTATTTGGCATGTGACCATGAACAACAACATCGTTGACAGCGTGAATTTATATTTGTATTTTAATAAAAGTTTAAACGTATTTTTGTTCATGTTTACCTTGTTTGGAGGCTGCAGGTGACATGCCTTGATGAAATGATAAGGCATTTTCTCTAACCGCCAAACAAGGAATTACAATTTTGGAAATTAGGACAAGAAAAAAAATAAAAATAAAAAATCGATGCCAAGCCGAGCTGAGCCGAGTGATTGTCCTTGTGTAAGCGTAGATCTAAAACTGTCAGAAAGTAAGTTTTATTTATTTTTTTTTTAATTTTATTAATAAGTTTTTAGGGGTATTTGCATAGTCAAACTATCCAGCATGATTGGAAGAACTAGACCATTATTGGTGTGATTTAGGGGTATTTTCATCAGAACCGTCGGTAAATCAGATGTTGGCCACAGTGAAGTTTTTCCAGTTATGAAATCTCGTCCTTACCAACCGTATGTAAAATATATTTATATATAAATATATACATATATATATATATATCTTTATACCTAGCAGGTAGAGTACCCACTCTCTCTCTCTCTTCCTGATACTGATTCCATACACTAATAAAGAGTAGGATATACTTGCACTTTTCATAGAAAAAAGCACTCCCCCGTGTCTCACACACACTCCTTTTGCAAGTATAAAATCCCCCCACCCATTCGAACCTCCGCACAATGCAACTTCACACCATTTGTAAGCAAAGTCTCTCTTCCCCCTCCCTCTCTCTATCTGTGTTTTCTACGGCCCTCTCTGCAAGTCTTGCTACAGACTGCAGAGAGTGTGGGATACATAAGAACCTCCTCCTTATTCTTGTTTTTGTAAGCTAAAATATATATATATATATATATATGAAGTTATCCAGTTTTAAAACAGTTCAGCCATGCAGTAGAGTCAAAACAACAGCTGCTCCAGACGTGATCATCCGAAAGCCGTTAATCATCCGGTGCTGCACTCTCACTGATCATCCAACACCACCCAAGTTGGCCATAGACCATCATGACAAAGTCAACGGCTGGGAACACCACCTCCGCAACCCGGCTGATCATGATTATCAATTCAATCGGCATTCCTACAGATCATCATCGTCATCATCATCATCACTGAGCAAGAGATGGAAGGAGTACCAAGGAATAAGGAACTGGGATGGCCTTCTGGACCCACTGGACGAAAACCTGCGGCAGGAGATCCTACGCTACGGGAAGTTTGTGGACGCCGCTTACAAGTCCTTCGACTTCGACCCTTCCTCCCCTTCCTACGCCACTTGCAAGTTCCCCAAGAGCTCACTCCTCGACGGCTCCGGACTCCCTGACACAGGCTACCGCCTCACGCGCAATCTCCGAGCCACTTCAGGAATCAGCCTCCCCCGCTGGGTCCACCGCGTCCGATCGTGGCTGGCCACCCGGTCGAGCTGGATCGGCTACGTCGCCGTCTGCAAGGACAGAGACGAAATCGCCCGACTCGGCCGTCGTGACGTCGTAATCTCTTTCCGTGGCACTGCCACCCCACTCGAGTGGCTCGAGAATCTCCGTGCCACTCTCACAGACGTTGAGCCGGCTAACGACGACGGTTCCATGGTCGAGAGTGGCTTCCTCAGCCTATACACCTCCGGTGCCGAGTCGCTCCAGCAAATGGTCCGGGCAGAGATCGCCAGACTCCTCAAGTCCTACGGAGACGAGCCGCTCAGCTTGACAATCACCGGCCACAGCCTCGGAGCCGCGTTGGCGACCCTCGCGGCTTACGACATCAAGACCCACTTCAAGCGGGCCCCACTCGTGACCGTTATCTCCTTCGGCGGACCTCGCGTCGGTAACCGGAACTTCCGGTGCCGCCTGGAGAAGCAAGGGACGAAGGTCCTCCGGATAGTGAATTCGGACGACGTCATCACCAAAGTGCCTGGGTTCGTGCTTGATGAAAATGTAGGACAAATCGGCGCCGGCGATAGCCACGCGGCCTCAAACAAAGACGTCCACATGGCAAGCCTACGGAGCAGGATACAGAAGATGGTGAAGGACACTCGATGGATGTACGCGGAGGTGGGGAAGGAGCTGAGGCTGAGTAGCAGGGACTCTCCGTACCTCCTGGGAAGTGGATTCAACGTCGCCACGTGTCACGAGCTGGGGACGTATCTCCACCTGGTGGAGAACTTCGTGAGCTCCACGTGTCCCTTCAGAGCCGCCGCGAGGAAAATGTTGGACAACCGTACCACCAGACAGATTGCCGGATTATAAGCTTAACTAGAAACAAATGTCCGTTCTAATCCGTACAACAAAACGGCGACGAACTGATTGTAAATATAACCATCAATGCGGGCAACATTTCCCCTGTGCGCATTGTATCCATTCTTTGTAAATTAAACTTCAAAAAAAATTAAAAAAAGGTTGTCACTAGTCTAACGTGCGCCGGAATTATATTGTTCCGGCGAGTCTTTTCCATCTTTTTTTTTTTTTTTTTTTTTCAATTTAGTGTCCGGTCCACGCACGCAGAGATTAGACATATTTAATTTTTATTTATTTTTGGTGTCAACTTCCAAAAAAAGCTTATTCTTGTCGGTATTCAAAAGACGTGTAAAATTACCAGAATACCTCTCGTGCCGACCAGATTTTCGCTCTGGTGCCACTCAATTGACCCACCGACCTTGATTTTGATGCGCATGGGAGACTTGGACGACTTATATTTCTTGTTGAACCACCAAAAGCTTTGAAGTCTCTGCCGTCCATACCGAACACGTACTCTGCAATTTACCATTTTCCCCCCGGGCCGCAATTTCACTTTGCTTTGCTCCATTCAGTCCAAGCTTTATTCATCGCACGATAAAACACGCGTTACATTTAGCAGGAAAAACAAAAAAAAAAAAACAAAAAGACAAAAACAAAAACAAAACAAAGAAAGAAAGAACGTATACACGCACAGATCTGTATTTATATAAATATACACGCAGAAACACAAGTACTAAATAAAAAATAGAATCCTATTCTTATTTTAAGGAATATGTGTGTATGAATGTTTTGCACTTCTAGGAAAAAACAGATTAGGTATAGAAAGACCTAATAACAGAGATAAAGATTCAATCTCTTCTCCTAACTATCTCATACAAGCTTAATTATTAGCCAAGTTTAGCTAAAAAATAAAATAAAAAATAAAAAAATAAAAAAAGAGATTCTTTGAGCGTTTTGGGCATAGTATAGCCAGATTGGTTAATATATAGGGCTTCAAAGAAAGTGTATGTTCACATAGGACTATACGGCCGAAACAAATAATCATAATAATAGCAACAACAATAATAATAATTTTAATAATAAATAAATAAATAAATAAAAGAGAGAGAAAAGGAAGGAAAAAGGAGGAGCAGAATTGCTGTCAAGCACACTGAACAGTGATAGATATTGAATCTGACATGACCCCAAAGAGAAGTTGAGAAAGTAATAATTCTGAAAAAGATTCCTAAGAAAAAACTATGTACGTGGCAGAGTGCTTTGGGATATACCAAAATGTCAATGCGTTAAAACCATCATTTATAATGTTAATGTTGTCGTACAACGAAAATTTTTTTGATAATCCGCTGTTGCAATTAGATGAAAAGCTTAAGCTTTAGTGCAAGTCCGACAAAAAAAAAAATGTACAGATAAATATTAATTAAAAAAAACCTAATACAAATGATTAAAAAAAAACTGCGAAACATATTAAAAATCTAATACATGACATTACACGATACTTTTATTTCCTACAGAAAAAAACAATCGTAAGGCTGTACGTTTTTAGGCTTATTTTGGGATTACTAAAGTAGTTCTACCGCTACTTGGAGCAAAAAGAGTAGTAGAAACAAGAAAGAAAAAGTTAAAATCTTAATTAGTGTACAAAATTGCATTGCTATCTGTATAAAGAACTTTTAGACACTATTATCAAACACACTAGTTAGCATCATTTGATATGTAAAGGATTTTAAGGCCTCCAAAAGTAATACAAAACTAGTACAAATTCAACAAAGGGGCAAACAGCAAATTTTTTTTCGCTACTAGTATAGCTATGAAAGGATATCTTTGTTGTTTTTAAAGGATGAAACTAAAGCACAAATTTTCAATTTAAAGGATGTCTTTGTTGCTTTAAAAAACAAAAATAAGTTGAGAAAAGGTTAACCTTAAGAGGGATATATATTTATAATTTACCCTTGTGTAAACCTCTCCTACAAAATACCTCCAAGAAAGTTTCTAGTTTTTTAATTATATTATTAAAACAAGGGAATGTTTAAGCTTTTATTAAAACACATAACTGATAACTTGAGAGGATATAATAATAACCCTTTTACTAAGAAACTTCAAAACGAAAATGTTGCTACACTGACCTAATACATGCCAAATGGCCCGGGCTGTCGTACTTTCAAATCTCGCACGTTAACCTCAGCATCATATGAAAGGATTTGCCTTACATGTTCCCTTTTTCCTGTTCTTTCTGTGTCTCTCTAAAAAGATTATGATATGTCAGAAATTTAATAAATCTTTAAACTATTGTAACACGATCATTTAATTTATACGAAATTTTAATTAACATATCACAATATTAATGATTTAAAAGAAGACAGAAATAAAGACATTGATTTGTCGAATCTCATACAAAAAACATGTTAATGTACATTTAGAGAGGCACGGATCTGTTGAAAGATAGTCATAAAGTTATTTCAAGCAAACGTCGGACAAAATTTCTATGATGATAGTGGTCCTAGAGCAACACATTTTTCCTTCAAGTAACGTACGGAGGTTTAAATTTTTAACTAGCGTCCCCAACCTCAACAATGACCTGTAGGGTCATCACATTTTGTAAGTACAGCAAGCTTTTTTTTTTTTCATTGTAGAAGTACCTCTATTGTCTAGCTTATTTTACATAATAATAGTCACGCATGAATATTACAATAATCTGTTCAAAACATTAATCAAAGATATTTGACATTGAGTTTGTGGTTAATAGTCTTCCAACGAAAGAAATGCTTTTCTCGTTGTAGAAGTACCTCTATTGTCTAGCTTATTTTACATAATTATAGTCACGCACGATTACAATATTCTGTTTAAAATATTAATCAAAGATATTTGACATGGAGTTTGTGGTTAATAGTCTTCCAACGAAAGAAATACGTAGCCTAGCATATAGTTGGGCATGACTATTATGTACTTCTTCTACCAAATCTATATGGCCTTGAATGAGGCATGCATTTACGTATATGGACCAATTATATATATACATATATATATATATATATATATATATAGACCAAGCTACTATATGGAAAAAAAAAAAAAAGTACTATCTCAACTCTGTTCACACGCACTAAACACCTATTGAGTGTTTAAGTTATTATTATTATTATTTTAAGTATTCACACAAACAAGAGCACATACATAATCTCACGAGTCATCAAATCGACCACAAAAGTCTTCAGAAAAAAGAATCTTAGTGGAATATACTAAGTAGACTTCACTAAATTACAACTTTTCAGACTATTGCTAATTACATGACTTACGGCTTAAAAGAGATATTCTCTCAAAAAATAAAATATCTTTCTAGGAAATATATGGCTATGCATAAAGCCCCGTACACATAGGTCGAGCGAAGTATGAGACCACAATTTCATGATGGACCAGTCTTGAGAGTTAGTATGTGTTATAGTCTTGTAGGCATGCATGATGCATATGCATATATTGACACCATATAGATAATTAAGACATGATATGTAAGTAAGTAATCATCTCACAATTTTTTTTCCTCCAATTAACTCAGAAAAACAGACCACAATCATGACCATATATTAGTCATATATATATATATATATATATATGTATGTATGGTAGTTGAGTGACTTGAGTAAGATACTTGGAGTAACGTTTACCTAATGTGTATAAGACACGTACATACTCAAATGTATTCTCGTTTTCGGCACATACGTTATAGTCATGCATGCATACGTAAAAACAGAATAAAATATAGACAATACAAATTATTTTCTATCAATACATGAACTCAGTCTGCTTATAATGCAAGGGAAAGCGTCCAATAGATGCAAACGAACTATCCGTTTTCATTGCACCAAAAAAAGAAAAAAAAAATAAGAAAGAAAGAAAAGAACCATCATTTTTTAGAAACAAACAAGACGTGGGACGGAGAAAAGAAAGGGGCACATGCAAGTAGAAAAAATACATATATACAAGTGCGCGTGCATAATTTATTATAGTGAATCAACGTGGAAATTCAGTGCCAATAATAGAAGCCGCAAAGATTGAGTGGAAATAAATGTCAGTGTGTGTGTGGTATTTGAGAGCTGAAAGATATACACGTTTAAGGATTTGGATTGATTTATATGTGTAAAATTAAGATTGTGCGACTTTGAGAATAGAGCAGGACCACCGTGACGGCGTTCTTTGCAAAATGATTAATGGTCCCGTAACGTCGGTGGGATCATCTATTAGAAATATCTGCGTTAGTAGATTATGGTTGTTGAGATCAGAATTCGTCTCCCCATAATTTATTGGGCATTGTCGAACTCTAAGTCGGGATAGCCGAGAAACGTCGAGTCGTGGTCAATCAACCATTTGATACACGATCTTAAGAATATGACTTAATTAAGTGTTCCATCTATTCAATGCTCGATCGAGCATTCGATAAGAAGTCGATCGATTATTCATTATGTCAACACTTGAATGGCGAGTTATCGTTCCTGGATTATGGGCCTACTATCAATCACGGCTCATGTCTATACACACATTCCGAATTCTTAGGGTAGTGAGGAACCGTTCACCGCTGTCCTAAAAATTTGGGCCCACTATTTTCTCTATATAAATAGAAAGAGACCCCTCGGTTTGGAGGACTTTTTTCCTACTTTCCTTGCAAAAACGCTGACAAAATTTCCAGAGAACCTTGTAACTCTGTAATATATCCTACACTTTGAGTATATGGTAAGACTCCAAACTCACACAAAGGACGTAGTACATTATGGTAAAACTCTCTAAATTCTGGTGTTATCTATTTACACTTCCATTACAATTTTTTCTTTGATTGTTATTTTATAATTATTTTGTGATTGTCATTTATGATGCCCAAGAATCCCTATATTTTTTGTATGTGATGCTTTTAACTGACTTTTTGGAATGATACTTTGACCGTAGATACTAGCATCTACAATCGTATAAATTAATTTCCCTATTACAATAAGAATAATGTTGAGAATATCAACTTTAATTTTAAGTTTTTAGTATAAATCTATGTAACATATAAGTTTTCATTATTTATTGGTATTTTTAAATAACTGTTACATCAATTAAAATTAAAATATTGCATTTACCATTAAAAAAAAAAAGAAGAAGAAGATAACTAACCATCACACGAATTAACACTTAAAAGTTGTGATTAGAGTTGGTATTCATAATACTACTCTTACAACTTTTGAATAATACAGTGATAGCGGTTTCCTAATTAATGATTTTTCCATAAATTTTGAAACCGAATATTACCTAAATATGAGTGGAGATGAGTGATGAGATATATATATATATATAGAGAGAGAGAGAATTCGATACATACTTAGGTCTTGTTTGGTGAATCAACTTCACCCAAACTAAACTGTACTTTTTTATCTCAATTTTTATCTTTTTCTGAAAAGTCAACAAAGTTTACAACAACTTTTTAAAAAGTCAACTCAACTCAAACTTAAAAATTTCATCTCATCTCAAACTCAACTCATTCACCAAATGGACCCTAATCATATACAAAAGAAAACAGATTTCCAGCAATAAAGAAAAATGCAAATGATAACAAATGGCAACACAAATTAACTTGGGTAACTTAAAAGGATAATTAAGCGGTCAAAAGTATGCAGGGAAAGTCACCAAAACAAGGCTAAGCTTGAGCTAAGGGCAATAACAGCCACTGCATTTATACAATGACAAACAGTCAACTAGATATGAATTTGTACTCTGAGGGAAAAAAAAAAAAAAAAACCAATATTCCTTAAATCTAAGTTTAAGTATTATTGGAGATATTCCTGAGTCACACAAAAAGAAAGGTATATTTCTCAACGAGAAATTCATGTAGCAATGGATTTCATACCGGATTACAATGAACAGAGTCACTCAGTACCAGCTGTCAAAAGATAACTTGTTCCATTAAACCAAGCAGAGAAAATAGATATGCAAATCAAAAGCTGAGCTGCCTCCTGAAAGATAACAGAGATCTAAATTGCGGCTTTGAGAAAAATAAATGGTCAGTTCCTACTCAGTCTTCACAATCATCACTACCAAACTAGACTTTCAACTTTTGGACATTTATTCCAAAGTCAAAGATAAAATCTCTATGAAGATAACAAAACAAGAGAAAAACAGTTCGATTTTGATATCATGCGAAACGAAAAAAGAGGCTTTCATACCTGCCGAACCACTAACCTGGTAGAGCCTACCATCTTTCTCTAATATTAAAAAAATAATTATAATAAAATGAATTTTTTTTTTGAAGCGAAGAAAATAAACACTACAGTTAAAAAACCTAATTCAAACCTAAAACAGAAAGAAGATTCAGAATCTAGGATAAGGGATAAGAGATTGATTGGTATTTCTAGTGCGTACTCCGCGATTGTGCTAGATTATGTTCACAGTACACATGCTCGCGTGCAAAGTGCATAGTGCAAGATATTCATGTATAGTTGGGGTTCATCTGATTTACTCTTTCTGAAAATTTTTGTGATTAATTTATTCCGAGGAAAATTATGTGTGTGTTTGTTGTGTATATATATATTCATATATAATTTAATTGTAAGCTTCAATTAAAAAAAAAAAAAGAAAAAGGAAAAGAAAAGGAAAGAAAGACATATGTCTAGTTCAATGTAAAAAAATTGATAAGCTCTGTTTTGTGAACATGTTTTTTGGTACAATACTAAAACATGTCGTGAACTCTGCCTAATAAACATTGAAATCTAGGATAAAATACGAAATAAGAGAAGGGAAAAAGATTAAAAAAACACGTGTGAAGCCTCTGTCCACGGTCCACAGGCAAAGATGATGACGAATTTTTACCATCAATTTTCACTATCAAAATGAGGAGATTACGAAAGAATATTCAACTCTCTCTATATGAAGCTAAGAGATCGAAGAACTCCAAAATATTTCAACTCATTTTTGTTTTGTTTTGTTTTTTTGTTTTTTTGTTTTTTTTTAAAAAGTCAATGAGTTTTTTAATTTAATTTTTTGAAAAGTTAAACAACTCCAACCCAAATATTTCAACTCAAAACTAGCTTATTATATATTCAACATTTTATTCAAGTATAGGAATTAAGGGCTATTTTCTTCGCAATAAAATCCTAACCTATCGGAGTAAGAGTATGTATACTAAATCTCACATAATTTTGAGACATGTGACCCAACTTCAGTCATGACAAAAAAAATTTTTAAAAAAAAAGTAGTAATAATAAAAGAAATAATTTTTCAGTTATTAGGTTATAGCTGAAGTTTTTTCAACAACTTATCTCACTTTATTTTTATTTTTTATTTTTTATTTTTATCATAAGCTGGGAATATAGGATGTATTGATATAAATAAATAAATCTGAAGACGGATGGTGACTCTTCTATAGTAAAATATATAAAAAGCTGCTTGATTCTCCTGTTTTATTTTACCAAGACTATATATGTCAAAAAAAAAAAAAAAAAAAAAAAAAGACCACTGTCCTAATTTTTGTTTTTTGTGTATTGTATCTAATTTGCACATACCATATTACTCTAGAGAGAGTTTTCAGGAGATGGAAAAGTGAAAACAAAAATGTGTAAAACTTGAAGAAATTACTAGCTACGGCACAAACCAAAGTCTCATCAATAGGGTGGTGATACCACTAAGCTACTTCCAGTTTTGGCCTTCCCAAAGTGACCTTAATGATTGCGGAATCATGTGATGGACTACACAACTAGAATATCTATGTCCACTAAAAATACTTCTTTTTTTTTTTTTTTTTTTTTGGGTCAAGGGTGTCCACTAAAAATACAAATTATGCTAGAGAAAGCTAAATAAATAAACCATGGCAATGGCATATGATATGATAAAGAAAATGACAAAAAGAGCTTTCATGAAATCCTTTTGGTATTGAAGTAGGAACTAACAAAAAAAGTGCTACTAGAAAGATGAAGTATACGAGGTCCTGACAATGAGTGGCAATAAGACTTTCACTTGTAGTCCAAAAAAAACAAAAAAAACAAAAAAGCGCTCAAATCTTGGTACTCCGCAAAAGGTGGAAAATAAAAAGAAAAGAAAAAAAAAAGGGTTCATTAAAAGAAAAAGAACCATGATGACAAACATTGTTCATAGTACTTAAAAGAGAACTCAATATAATAATAACACATCCAAAATAGACGAGCTTTTATGTTTTCCTTTTGTAATCCATCTTATTCATATCACACAATTAAAATAATAATACTCATCAACAGATAAATATTGTACGTAGTAACCATCCGCCGCAAGAGGAAAGTAACAGGCAGCATCTAAAAATAAAGCCATTTACTTATATAGCGAATGACACTTGTACATTCCAGCAGGGAAATCAAAGGAAAGGAATAGTACTTGTAATCAACATAACGTTAAATCCAATAGGCAAGAGAAAAGAAAAATACTTTGGAATGTCATAGACAAGAGGACTCCACTTATGGGTCTCATGTTGTGCGATCCATACTTTATTAGTGAAGATATTAAATATCACTGATGTTCTCTAACATTATTTAACAGAAAATAATCAATACGCCAACGATGTCATTATCACTACTCGTATAACTTTAATGACTGTACTCCCAAAAAAGAAATTAGTAAATAAGTAACACAACGATTTGTTCTTAATAGATATTAACACATTCCAAAGTATATTAACAGAAAAATACTTTGGAATGTCATAGACAAGAGGACTCCACTTATGGGTCTCATGTTGTGCGATCCACATTTTATTAGTGAAGATATTAAATATCATTGATATTCTCTAACATTATTTAACAGAAAATAATCAATACGCCAACGATGTCATTATCACTACTCGTATAACTATAATGACTATACTCCCAAAAAATAAATTAGTAAATAAGTAACACAACGATTTGTTCTTAATAGATATTAACACATTATAGCATGAGAGATGCATAATTGTACCTGCACCAACATATAGGTTAGCCCAGTTGGTGAGGGAAGGGGGTTTGGAGATTATAGCCTGTAAGTCCCAGGATCAATCCCGAGCAGGTGTAAAATATTTGTTGTAGGTCAGATTTGTTTAGTTAAAAGAGATACACATAAAGTGCTTATTAATTATATATATATATATATATATATATATATGCAGGTCTGGTCACTTGAGAAAGTACGTATTTCAATGACATTTAAGGCAAAAGCTAGCCCTTTCTTTTCCTTTTATCATTGTTATTATTTTTTTAGGATTAGCAGGAAGGATATTGATTTAGACCACGTTGTATGGAGTATTAGTGTGGCTACGAGTAAGACTCTCGTTAAATTTTATTAGACACCACATGTTAAGCTTAGGTATGAAACAGAAAGACGGGCTTTCCAATGAAAAGTGTTAACTAAGCAATGAGACAATAATATGCCTGTGGCCCCACTTGAGACCATCTGCAAGACAATAATGATAAACAAATTCTGTAGAAGTTTTTTCTTCTTTCATTTTTCCCCCCTCCCCTGAAACTACGGGTACAATATTGGACTCATCCTATAGTACTTACTTTTCTTGACCTTTTGAGTGCTAAAGATACAAAGTGAAAACTACCAAGTTGAGGATAATTAATCAAGGGAAAATCATTAAACGAAACACAAAGTTGCTTTATCACATATAAGCTTTGCATTGATGAAGTTCTCTCAAACAAAACAACGGTTCAAGATTTATCTAGAAAAGGGTTAAAGAACATACAAAAGATAGATAGCATAAAAAATATAAAAAAAAAAAAAAAAAAAAAACCATTTTTTAGGGCTTTTTTTTTTTTTTTTTTTTTAACAAGGGGATAAAAAAAAATATTAATGATTTTGATTCTCTAAATGGTCCCCCACGCGATCTACTAGTTAAACCATCATCTATACTGCAGCATTCTTTACGTGTCAAACCTTACATTATACCACAAGGCGGCGCGCTAGCTCTCCTTTTATTATATATTTTGTACTAAGCACTTACACACTGTATATATATGGCGGTGTAATCCATATATGTATATGCACTTTTCTTGCTCGGAGATAACAAGCAAAGATCAGAACATGTAAAACAAGTGGGACAGAGAGAGAGAGAGAGAGAGACATAAATTTACACCTGGATTTTTTACATATATGCCAAGCAGAGAGTAGTATTGTCCAGTTTTCTTTGTTGGAAATACTATACTTAACTCTCTCTCTCTCACACATATATATATATATATATATATATATTTGTGTGTGATCAAAATGATAAAATTGAAAACAATAATAATAGTAATAATAATTCACGATGCACTAGGAACATACATAAACGTCAGATCTAATCATGTTAGGCCACCCCAAATCCAGTTAGAGTTGCGAATAACGATATAATGTATATGTCGAGGGTTTCATATTAATTAGTTAAGACGAGGACTAGGTGGTATTATTACAAGGGACAAAAAATTCAATCACAAAACAAAGGAAACGAAACAATTTGTTAAAAGCAAAAAAGAAAAAAGTATGTAATTCGTGGAAAATTTTAATTCGTATAAATGGGGTTTAGAAGTTTGATATGCATACCTTAAACCTTTGTAACGACCCTAGCTGGTGCTTCTCTTCATCTTCAGGCCTTTTTCTTGCCAGGTTTTCCTACGGAGTACTTGAAACAAAGAGATCGTGATGACTTTTATATATGTCATGAATATGTAAAATATGACTCACCGATTAAAACTGTAGGGCTTTGTCATGTTTTGATGTACTGTGATTTTTCCCTTTTTACTTTTTCGTTTCTATTTTTTTACTTTTTTCAAAAGTTGATAAACGGTGTTCGGTGGCTCTATTTTTTAGATAATACCAGAATCTAATAATCAACAACAACAACAATAATAATAAAAGTTGTCTTCTTCAGCAAAAGTAAAAATTAAAAACTACATATTCTAATTTCCACCAAATTCCCTGCTCTAATTTACTCAAATTAAAAAAGAAAATAAAAGGACAAGGAGATTCACAAATTTAGGTTCAAAAGGGCAAAAAGATAACCAAAAAACCAACATGAAAAAAAAAAAAAAAAAAAAAGTAGACTTAGCAACAAAAGAAAAAAAAAGCAAAAGCCCTATCAAGCCAAAAAAGGATAATTTCCACCAAACTCCCTGCTCTAATTTACTCAAATTAAAAAATAAAATAACAAGGAGATTCACAAAATTAGGTTTCAAAGAGCAAAATGATATCCAAAAAACCAACATGAAAAAAAAAAAATGTAGAGTGAGCAACAGAAGAAAAAATAGCAAAAGCCCTATCAAGCCAAAGAAAGTATCTATGATCATGATTTCCTTTCATGTATATGTGAGTCATTCTAATTTTAACCTGCAATGAACCTCCAGAGACAAATGATATAGAATTCCAACCAGGTAAATTTAAGTTCGAAGTGACTCCAAAGCACCATAAAGCAAAGCAGCCCAGGAATATTGAGAAATATTCTATTAGGAATGTATGTGTATATAAGACACTGCATCAATTGATGGATGAGCAACACCTTAGCCACTACTAACTAGAGAAGTTCCATGCAAGAAATATTCTATTAGGAATATGTGTGTGTGTATTTCACTTGTTCTGTTCATTAAAAAAGTATATATTATATAAACAATATATATATTGGGATCTATAGTTAAATATATTCTTTTAAGTTTTTAATAAATGACTGAAGTTTTTAAAAATTAATTAAAATATCATTTTCTTTAAAATAATCAATCAATTTTCTTAAATAGTCAATCAGTGATTGATCACATAATATAGTAAATTTGATTAATCAGTAATTAACTTACGGTCAATCACTTACTTACCATATCGTAAATCACCAAATTTCATAATCAGTCATTGATGGATCAAATCTGAAAAAAATGATAAATGACCATTTGACTAAATAAAAAAATGTTGGTCTGTTTATTAGATTAAGTGATTAAAAAATGTCATCCATTCTAATTTTTCTAATATATTTGAGAATAAAGTGCCATGTCATAATTTTTTTATCTTATATAAATATATTTTTTAGTAATATTCTATAGATGCATATCATAATGTTTAGGGTTTTTGCAATTTTGATTCCTGTCTTTTTTTCCCCTCATAGCTTGAATGACCTAAAACTATTAAACTTTGATTACAATAATCCTTTTTATTAATCTTTAAATGGAATCTATTAGTAATTTAGTCAAAAAATGATACTAACTAACGAATTTATAAATATTAATAGAAAGGGTTACTAAAATAATGTTTTTCATAATTTAGGGTCCCTTTAGTTACGGAATAAAATAAAACAGGGACTAAAGTTATACAAACTTAAAAATTTAAAAACCAACCTAGTAATTTATCTTAATATTTATTTAAAATTTTATAGTGTTATTATTTTGATTCTTTAGTATTAAAATTCACAAAATTTATTTTGAACACATTTGGGGGAACATTTCCAGGTGGTAAAATATCATCTAGATCCAAAACTCCTCACTCTACATTAAACTTTCTCTCTCCTCTATTTTCAAAAATCTCAAACTTTAAAAATCCATAACTTTCTCATTTCGTATCGAAATAAGATTATTCTTATGTCAAAATGCTCATAACGACGAAACAAACAAGATAAAATCTATTTTGCATATTTTTTTAAAACACATTTCAAATTTTTTATTCTGTTTTTATATATTATATAATATTTTGAAAAACCTTCTTTCTAAACGCACACTTCCAACTAACCTCTAAAACATTGTCTCTAAGTGGGCCCGTGTTTTATTTTTTTGCCGGTATAAATTTTTCCCCGGTAAGGTTCTTCTTAGGCCTGTGGAGTAGGGGCCAGTCACAAATCATCAGGCCAACTGGCCTATGTAGAATTACGCCCCTACCGCCTTGTAATCTCCACGTATCCTGATCTATCCACTTTTTCTTTTTCTTCTTATTTTTTTTTTAGAAAAAAAAAAATCAAACAATTTTACTAATTCGACTCAATTAATTAAAAGACAAATTCAAAGCACTAAAGTCTTCATTTCCATTCTCAGCAAAAAAAAAAAAAAAAAAAAAAAAGTCTTCTTTTCCATTTTGTCTTCCTATAAATTAGTTCTTCTTCTCTTACCCCGTCCTTTTTTTTAAGCTTGAACTGAGAATTCAATCTTCACATATTATTATAAAATCAGATATATAATTATCGTTATATACATGAAACCACTCATCTTGGTGTTTTGCGTTGCACAATTACAGTAAGTATAGAGAAGCTGAATATATGTGTCACATATCTCTCATGACACACACTAGTCATGTAGAGAGTAAATTATATATGCTGCAGCCAGCTGTAATATTGTTTAACAAAATATTACAATAATGATAATGAGTAAAGGAAAAAATTTTTAAAACATCAAGTGGGGCTAACAAAACAAAAGCATTATTGCTGACGTTAGAAAAATTTCAATATGATCTAATTAGATAGGAAGTGGATCATGTAGGCCCATCAAATTTACAGTTCACTATAAAATTTTATTATAATCATTGGGTTTGAAAATTTCTATTATATTTCACTTAGTGTTCGAATTTAATATAGGTTGTGTTTCCTTATCACAAAGTAAAGTCCCTTATATTTAACCTTACAAATATGAGGAATATTTTTCCCTAAAGAAAAAAAAAGAAAAAAAAAAAAGGAGAGGAATATTTGTGAACATGCAATGAAAGTCTCCCAATTTCGATCTGTTAATATAATGAGAGAACTTTCTCTTCTTTTTATTAGAACCTAGTACCTACTCTACATAAGTCTAATTTTTGTATATGCTTCCTGTTGTACGTTTTTGAAGTTAGATCTGTTATTTTATTTTTCAATTTTAAAAACTGTGCACTTAATAATACTTTAATAATTTATTAATTTATTTAAAAAATTTTAATATTTAATATTTTTTATATAATTAAAATTTTAAATTTAGATAATATAATATAATATTATAAAAAATTTAATAAAATAGAAAATCTGAAATAACATAACTCTGTATATTTTGAGAGTAAAACTTCACCGAATGCTTTTGTACCCAAAAAAATTTAATAATATTATTAATAAAAAATCTAATAAACTATTATTATTTTCTGCAAGGCGGTGCATCTTTGTTTCTGAGAAGTCAAGGGCAAACAGAAACATGATAAAAGATAAAACAAACACAAAACGTGTAATACAGACAATACATAAATGCAGAATCAAGCAAAATTTGGGATTTGGCGGTGGTTATGGTGGGGGGATTGGGGGTGAGAGAGTAGGGTGGATAGCTGTCAATCAAAGAGAGCTTAAACACACCAAATAATAATAATAATAATAATAACAATAATAATAATAACCGCACCGATTGGAGATGTTGAACAATGAACAAGAAAAAAAGGGCTAGTAATCACTAAATTCTAGAGAGATTAAAATAGCATAATATAATAAGTGATTTTAAAATTATAGTATAATTTAAAATATTACTATTAAATAGCATGATTAGGATGAATAATAAGATAAAAATCCAAAATTGCCCCTCAGTTTCTCTCTCTTCTCTCTCTCCCCTCTGTCCGTCTCACTCCCTCCTTATCAGAGATCACAGCAGTCAATCACAACGACAACAGACGACACCGAGATCGACGACATGAACCGGGATGACTTCGTGACAGATCTCGCCTTCACCGGGCATCCCAGACCTGAACAGTCATCGCCGTCCTTGTTAAAGCAGCAATGTCGTTCACCCGCAGCCATCATTGTCGGAGTTGCATCGTCCAATTAACATCGATGATCGCAACAACGAAACGAGAATAGCGCGACAGTGGAACTGGAGCTCCACGAGTGATGAGCAGCCCCCCCCCCCCCCCCACGTGAGTCGTCGATCGTGTAATTCGAATGGATTTTGCCAACCTCGGCCTCGCGATGGTGAAAGCGTGAATGAGAGATTCGCAGTGAAATTAATTGCGATGAGATCGCGATCCGCTCAGGTGAGATCTCGTCGTCGGTGGTGCGAGATTTCCAGCCCTCACTGCGGTTCCTATTTTTGACACGCCATATTCTCCGGTGACGGCCACCTATGGGTGGCTTTGGAGCTAGGGATTTGGGGTAATTGGGGTAGTTTTAGGATTATTTTAATATTTAGGTCAAATCTACAAGGGTTAATTTCAAAAGTAGCACCCGTGGGAAAAATATTATCAAAACTAGCACCACTTTTGTTTCCTTTTATTGCTAGCACTGTCACGTCATCAACATCAATTGAGGTGGCTGTAAAAAGTCAAAAATGCACTCAGCCAACCCTAAACTGAAGTTTTTCCCACTTTCCCGCCCCGCCGCCCCCCCCCCCCTCCCCGACCCACAATATAGAAGTCTTAGTTCTAAATCTCATTTTTTTCTTCCATCGTTTTCCTCCCACCCTAGCCTCACCATTGTTGAAGATCTGAGCTCACTCTAAGTCCAACAAATCTTTCCCCATCTTTGTTCACTCTATTCACCTCACCTTCTCTATCCTCATCATAGTTGAACCGAAGCTGCCAATTCAGCTCCTAGTCCATTTGAAACTCTTCCCACTTCCCATCAGCCTCGTTCTAGCTTAGATCAAGTGCAAATCTGAGGTAATACTGCTTGTTATTTTGTCTTGTTTATTTCTATATGCTTTAAATAGGTATGCGTTTTGAATTATTATCTAAAAAATAACTATGTTAAACTTTTGAGGGTAAGATCTTGCAACATCTGTTGTCTCCTGTAGCACCTGTGGGTAGTAAGATGGATTTTCTATGTTTTTTTGGTCTCTTATTGTAATATTTCTCATTCTGAAAAATTTTCAACACTATTGACGGTAAACAACATAATGACTTTTTGGTCATCATTATGATGACCAAATCGGTGAATAATATTTTTACCAAATGGAAATTATGATTTTGACCATAATGAAAAAAAATATTTGCATATCATTTGATAGTCTAACCCAAATGATCATTGTCATAATGACTAACAGAGGTAACAACAGGGGTTCTAAATGACAAATGGAAGTTGTCATAACATTTGAGAGTTGCACATAAATGGTCATTTTCATAATGACCAACAAGTCAATTTCATTATGACCTTCTTAGTGCTAATAATGTGATACATTTATTTTGACATTGATGTAATAACAGGGGTTCTAAAATACAAATGAGAGTTGTCATACGTTGTGTATAATGTGTACAATGGGAAAAAAAAATATATGTATTTGCTTAACTCTTATTTCACCTAACATTTGAGAGTTAAACAAAACTAGTCATTTTCATAATGACCACAAGGTCAATTTTATTGTGACCTCTGTGCCAATGGAAAATATATTGAAATTGATGAAACAACATGGGTTCTAAAACAGAAATGGGAGTTGCATACGTTGTGTAAAATGGGAAAAATACATGGATTTACCTAACTTTTGTTTCACCTAATATTTGAGAGTTGAACACAAATGGTCATTTTCATAATGACCAACAGGTCAATCTCATTATGTCCTTCTCAGTGCTAATGGTATGATACATATATCTTGACATTATCGTAACAACAGGGGTTCTAAAACGCAAATGGAAGTTGTTATACGTTATGTATAATATAAAAATATAATTAGATGTTGTGCAAATGAGATGTTTCTCACTTTCCCGTCCAGCCCCGCCCCCACCCATAATATATAATTCATCTCTCTATATATGTCATCATTTTCCCTTTCTCTATAATATAATTATAATATTGACTAACTTCTTGTTGTTTCATTCAGGAATGGTTGCAGTTTGTGTTTTCATCAAGTATAATGGTCAGTGAGACGGTATATTGATATATGTTGATGGTGAAATAAAGGGAATATTGGTACCCCTTACCCCAACTTATGTTGGTCTTATTAAGTTGGTAAGGAGTATTATTGGAATTAGGGACCTAGAGAAGACTATAGTCATGAGATATGCTGTTGAACTTGGAATGCCTCCTGTGAGGATACAGTGTGATGCTGACGTTAATTTCTACATATAACTGAAGAAGAATGATGTTCGTGTCCTTAGCAAATTCCCAATTAGCATTGATACGTTGGATGAGTCTGTGGCCGAAGCGATACCACCTGAGGTAGGGGAAAGCAACCACATACATGTGCAACCTTTTAAGGATGGTAGACAGAGTGATGAAGCCGTGCAACCTGTAGCTGTTAACAATCTTATCATCTATTCTCCTATCCCTCCTCAAAAATACTTCTATATGTGCTTAGCTGCATCAAAGCAGGGTTGGCCTCATTATCGTCCAGTAATTGTGGTTGATGGATCGGCATTAAAGGCTAGGTTTGGAGGAATGCTGCTTACAGCTTGTGGTTACGATGCAGATGGCTCCATATTTCCACTCGCTTTTGGTATCGTTCCGTCAGAGACCAATGAATCATGGAAATGGTTCTTCGAGAAGCTACGGGATTCAATAGGCACGCGAGAATCTCTTGCTATTGTGCTGATAGGCATAAGGGTATCGAATATGGAGCCAACATTGTCTATCCAGATGCTGATTTCGGGATATGCGTTCAACACTTGGCTACAAACTTGAAGACGAGGTATAAAGATTTCAAATGCCTTATGAAGACTTACTTTGACGATGCATCAAGGGTACATCTTGTCAGTGAGCACCAATATCATATGGAATCCATCCGGAATCGTAACCCCGACATGCACCGATACCTTTTGCAAGCAGATCCTAAAAAATGGTCGCGAGCATGCTTCAATGGATGGAGGTATGCAATCATGACAACCAACATTGCAGAGTTATTGAACATTGTGGATCGGAAAGCCAGGTAAATGCCAGCGGGATTATTGATAGAATGGTTAAGGGAACTACTACAAAGATGGTTTGTCGATAAACGTGAAGTGGCCCTGAAACTTACATCAAAACTGGCCCCTAAGGAGGAAAAACTTCTTCGCACACAGTTTTCATTAGGACTAACAGTAACAATACGTGATAACTACTAAAAATAACTTACGGTATACGCTAAATTTTATAATTATCGGTAATTTTATAAATGACATTGCACTAATATTGATAATGACTTCGAATAAACTAATGTGTTCAACTTTCCTTTGTTTACAGCCTCGGCCAGCTGATCAGTTTGAGTACGTCGTTACTAACAAGTTACTCAGTCCTGGATTGTGGATATGAGAGAAAGGACTTGTACCTACAGACGCTTTCAAGTTGATCAAATTTCTTGCCCTCATGCTATAGCCGTCTGTAACCACCGACGAATTAATCCGTACAAAAATTGCTCTTAATACTACACAAAAGAGGCTCTTTTAACCACCTATGAACTTGTAGTCTGTCCGATTGGCAGCGCGGAGGGCTGGGATGTTTCTGAAGAAGTCAGATCCCAAGTTGTCAAACCTCAATTATGATTTGCCTAACTCTTGTTTTGCCTAACATTTGAGAGTTTAACAGAAATAGTCATTTTCCTAATGACCACTTGATCAATTTCATTGTGACCTCAGTGCCTACGGTTTGACGAAAATATTTAGAAATTGATGTAACAATATGGGTTCTAAAACACACATAGGAGTTGTCATACGTTGTGTATAATGGGAAAAAAAACATGGATTTGCCTAACTTTTGTTTTGCGTAACATTTGAGAGTTTAATAGAAATGGTCATTTTCATAATGACCACTTGGTTAATTTCATTGTGACATCTGTGCTTACGGTTTGACAAAAAGATATTGAAGAGTAAAGATAATATATTAACCATTACATGTTGCAAAAAAAAGACATCTAAAACTTTAAATATGGTCTATAATGAATAAAATAATGGGGCTATTTACATCATGAAAATATAAAAAGATTTTAAAAAAAAAGTTATTTATAAGTCTATCATATCCACCTCCTCATCACTTTTTTTAATTGTCTTCAATCTTTTTCTTTGAATGAGACCATAAATAACATGTTAGTCACTCCCGAAACATATTCATGCGTCCCTGAATAACCCAATAATGGACGTCCCTCCCTTCTATCAAGCATTCAGCACATTTAATAGTAAAAATGTCGCAGTCACCCCCTGCTTCACAGTTCACGAATGAGAATGAATCACAAACCACATCATTATTACCACTAAGAAGGTCGTAGGAAAATATTATCATACATTAACTCACCCATTTTCTTGTCGAGGGATATCTTACATGATGGTGACAGGTATTGCGTAAGTTCATGGAGGGTCTCTTGGTTTGAATTCGAACAAACTAATCATATTAGTCATCATTGGAATAAACTTTGACATACATTTCAATGCTTCTCGGACCTTGTAATTGTGAGCGCCTTCATGATTAAGAGAGTCATAGACTTCAATAGTCCAATTCAGAAGGTCGAGCTTTTGCTAATACCCAATGTTTCAAATCTTGCAAATGCATTGGGATTAACAAAGTGTTCACCTCAAACCATTACAAACCACATCGGATACAGATGCCAAGTATGATCTTTATTAAAGAATCACACGATCCTCAATCAAATTTATCTGGTGCTTTCTTATAGACAGGCCACAATGCACCAATCTTGACACTAAAAAACGTGTCTACCGTTGTGACATTTTGTTGTACCAGTTCGGGAAAATGCATGATCTTATTCCTCATATAGTAGAATGCAACGTCAATGCGCTAAATACATAAACCAGAAGCAAATGACAAAACATTACGAATCAGCACAAAAAGTACATACTTCACATAAGGTTAACAAAAATTGAGTACATGGAGGGAAAAAAAAAAGACTACTTAATCATTCTAGAGTCACACAGGAGATGTTACTAACTCATAAAACCAACATTTTCTCTCAACTGTCATGAATCTGAGGTCATGGGGTTTGTTCAATGTGTCATACTTAGCGATGTATCGGGGAGGCCGTTTCCTAAAAAGAAAAATAATTAAATTAGTAAAGACAATATTAAATATCATTTTCAAAGCAAAAAGACATTTCTTCGTCAAACCAAATTACCCTTGAGGTGGCTTTTTCAATAATCATTTTTTTATCAACTCCCTGAACTCTTCTAGCTTCTCTCTAGGAGGTTTATTTGAGAGACCTTGTGAGAGGGCATAATTGACCTTCATCGGAACATGGGCTGGTGAGCCAATCTCAATCACAGGTCCAGACCGCTCTTGTCCAAGTCTTGAAAGTCCGGACCTCTTCTGCTTAGGGATCTATAAGTGACAAATATCAAACAAGTTAAAAAAATTTTGACTCGTAGGTAACAATCAATATGACTATGTTTGTTTGTTACATAAATTAGTAACAACCATATCATTTATGTTCTCCTCTTGTTCGTTGGCTACTTCTTCATTCTTTTTCTCCTAATCTTCTCCCTTGGCTTCTTCATCCTCTTTTTCCTCTTCTTTTTCCTTCGTTGTGTCAGGCTTTTTCTCCTCCTTATTTCCCTTTCCATTTTCAAACTTTTCCTCCTCATTTTCCTTGGCTTCCCTCCTCTCCTTCTTGGTACTCTTTATATTTTTCCTGTGTAATTTCACAGTTAGGTCATAATAAAAATTACCAGTTCACCATTACAGAAATGACCATCTGCATATAAGGTATACTCAATGCACATTTTCAGGATTACTTCATCGTTTTCTCTCTTGTCATCTTCATCTTCCGCAATTTCTTTCTCTTCATCTCCCTCTTCCTGTAAAAGGGGAACATATCAGTTGTCAATAATATGGGTCATTACAAAAATGACCACTTAGTCATTACAGAAATGACCAATTAGTCATTATTATATCATTAATATGGGTCATTACAGAAATGACTAATTGGTCATTAATATATCAATAAATTACCATAGGGTCATCATAGAAATCACCGGCAACTACAAACAATCACCTTATCAGCATTTAAGAACTCCATGGCTGCTTTCACACCTTTATCCGCAATGAAACCGATGTAGAGTCAATGAAGACATCATCTTGAGAGCCAAATTGGAGGTCATCAGTCTTCAGGGAATCCGAGTCATCTTTTTGAACATTCCTCTTGTGCCTACAGCTCACATGGTATGCAGTGGTTGGGTTCCCCTTAACATTGTCATTGAGATTATACAAAAATTTTAGAACCCTATGCAGGAGCTTCCTGGACTTTTTCTGTCTATTTTTTAGATCTTTTAATTTTTTGTTCATTGAATCGACCTGTCCTAGAATATCTTTTTGAAACTCCTACCACTCGGAGTTTTTCTCAGTGCTCGGTTGCGTGACAGGTGTCTTACGAGGTACCTGAGGCACAATCGTAGGTTCTTCAAATATAGGTGCACAACACATGGCTCATTCAACTCTTTGTCAGTTGGTATCATCACAAAACACTTCGACTGCACACACATTTGATTGAATAAAAAATTAGTACAGGATGTTATATAAATGACCAACACTAGTATTGACACTAACAAAAGTATGGTCATAAAAAAAATTACTATCTGGTCATTATGTATATGACCAACACTGGTATTGACACTAACAAAAGTATGGTCATTACAAAAATTATCACTCGGTCATTATGTAAATGACCAAAACTAGTATTGACGCTAACAAAAGTATAGTCATTAAAAAAATAACCACCCGGTCATTATATAAATAACCAACACTGGTATTGACACTAACAAAAATAAGGTCATTACAAAAATTACTACCTGATCATTATGTAAATGACCAACACTGATATTGACACTAATAAAAGTATGGTCATTACAAAAATTACCACCCGGTCATTATGTAAATTCACCCGGTCATTATGTAAATGACAAACACTGGTATTGACACTAACAAAAGTATAGTCATTAAAAAAATTAATACCCAGTCATTATGTAAATGACCAACACTTGTAAATGACATTAATAGTAATAATAATAATATATATAGTATAGAGATTACATGTTTCTCGCCAACAGCGGTTAAAGCTGACATCACAGCATCAAACTTCACATTATCCGTGGAGGTCCATAACAGCATACGCGGAATGGCCTCAACGTACTTAGTAGTGAATTTTCTTGCTATTGTTGGGATGCTCTCATATACCCAAACAAGTAAGGCATGAGGAAAGCCCACTATACTGTAGTGCACTTTATCAGCCTTCTTTAATGGTCTTCTATTTGAAAACAGCTTGTTTTTCACTGCATTACATATTACAACTCGGATTGCCTCCCATGAGAGCACGCCCCACAGAAAAACATTGAACTCCTCCAAGTTATCGGCTAGGGCAAAATATTTCGAGTTTATCTTCACAGAATTTGCATTTGCAAAAGGAATGTAAAATATCATGTATAGTAAGCCAAGCTTGACAGTGTCATCATCGTTGTCAATTTTTGTATTCGATAGCTGTAACTCCAAATGTTCTCTCGACACAGCTCGCAATGTCGAAAAATATCTTCTCATTGATCGGTTATCAACCGCCGGTGCGAGATGAGTAGACCATACACATTTCATGCCGGTTGTCAGGCAGAACTCGTTGATGAAAAATATGCCCAAGTCTTCACAAATCTCAAACCATAGAGCATCACCTATTCATGAGCGATCCGTTAAACGCATTACAATGTTATGCAAAACCTGCCTAACCCAGCCAAGCATCTTCAACTTCATAAATTTCTTAATGCATGGCTGACGGATCACTCCCTCGTACTGTCAGGGTGACAACCACTCTTTCAAGTTATTACAAGTCTCTACAATATTAATGAAAGTATTTATTTTAGCCCGAGTAATTTCACTATTCAGTACGTGTCGAACATATTGAACCTGTGGTAATTGTATCATAAAAGAGTAATTATATTTATGACCAACAAATAATCATAAAAATGACCAATTAAAAATAACAGAAATCTAAGTAATTAAATTGTCATCATAAAAATGACTAGCTGGAAATAACAGAAATCTGAGTAATTAAATTGATGGCCAAAAAGTCATCATTAAAATAACCAGCTGGAAATAACAGAAATCTGAGTAATTAAATTGATAACCAGAAACTCATCATAAAAATGACATATAGGTAAAATTACAAAATGATCTCAAATAAATAACCAGACAACCGCATTTTTCGATATCACCTACAATTAACCAAACATCAACAAAAACCCAAACACCTTTGGCAACCAAATATTTATATAAACTAATACACTCAATTTTCCTCTCGACATCCAAATACCAAACCAACAAACTTTTAGTTTCTGTCACAAAATCAAATTAAAATACAAACGTTACGTTTTTTATGCAAATTTTTTTCAACAAATCAATTAGAAATGTAGAATCTCATCAAAAACACATATAAAACTGCAAACTTTTTTTCACATAATCAAAGAAAAATACAAACGTCCTCATTAAAAATACACATTCTTACCGAATGTATATTAAAAATTCATATTCTTACCGAATATATATTAAAAATGTAAATTTTTTAAACATTTAATTGAAAATGCAATATTTTTACCTCTTCAGCATCCGAGATCTTCTTCTCTTCTACGGCTTTTTTCGCCTTCTTCGATTCATTAACTTCGATTTCTCCCTGCTTTCTCTTCAACCCTTCTCTTTTTCTCTGGTGCCGATTTTTTAGGAATTTTCTCGACCGGTAACATTTTCTCTGCCGAAGCCATTACTCGAAGAGATATCTTTTGGGAGTAATGTTTTTCTCCACCAACTTCATGAGTTTGGACATGGGTGGTTTGAGAAGATTCTCCGACATTTACAGACTATCAAAGCTTTATAGAAGGCGTTGGTGGTGGTTTTAGATGGTTTTCGAGCGGTTATGGAGTGGTTTCCGACAGTTTCTATGGGTGGTGGAAACTCTCTCTCTAAATGGGAGTTTCTCTCTCTAAAACACTGTAAATAGTTTGAAATCAGGTTAAGGCAGATGAGGGAGATTTGGGCGGGTGGGAAGTGGGGGTAAACCCAGAATTTGGCATCCTTTAAATGCTTCTGAGACCCATAAATTAGAAGAAAAAATGACGTGGTAGTGCTAATAATGAAGGGAAAAAAGTGGTACTATTTTTAATAATATTTTCCCACTGGTGCTACTTTTGAAATTAACCCAATCTACATTTCAAAAAAAAAAAAAAAAAAAGCAGAAATTGTAAAAAATTAAAGCATCAAATATTCATACTTTTCACTCAAAAAAATATATTCATATTTGCTAGTAACTAATATTATTTTCTATGTAAATCCTATATTTAATTATTCTCAGTTTAATTTCGATTGGTTTGGTAAATACAAATATTTACTAGGAAATATTGATATTTACATTATTTTCAGTATAATATGTATTGTTTTTGAATTTTAATTTATCTTATAAATCTCAATATTTAATGAGAAATAATAATTTTTACGTTATATTTAGTTTATTAGGAATTTTAATTTGTTTGATAAATCTAAATATTTTTTAAGAAATAACGATATTTATGTTATTTTCAATTTAATATGTATTGCTCTTAAATTTTAGTTTGTCTTTTAAATCTAAATTTTACAATGAAATAATTATTTTTATGTTATTTTTAGTTTAATTTATATTATTTTTAGTTTTAATTTGTGTGATAAATCTAAATATTTACCAAGAAATAATGGCATTTATGTACAATTATATATATACAATTATATATATATATAATTATAAAACACTTACGTTTTGTTTGGCATTTCAACTCAACTCCAACTAAATTATGCTTTTCATCTCAGTTTTTGTATTTTTTTGAAAAGTCAACAAAAATTATAATTAGTTTTTGAAAAGTCAACCAACTCCAACTTAAAAATTTCATATCCAACCTACGAACCAAACGCAAGCTTAATATCTACTGGTAAATATTTGGATTTCTGAATTTTTTTTTATTAATAGATTTACTTGTCAAATTAGTATATGAAAATTTATTTTCAGATACTAGCCTTTTATTTTAATAAGTTTAAAAATTATACAAAATTAGAAGCTCCTAATATCATTGACTTGATATTTCCCGTAAATTCTAATATTTACTAATAAATAGTGATATTTACCTGAATTGAAAATATTAAATCCAATATTTAGTGGTAAATCCATTTAATTTAACTCAGTAAATCCAAATATTTATGGGTAAATAAATGGATATACTGTGTAAAATAAAATAGATTATATAAATAGATAAAAATCAATAAATCCAAATATTAAGAACTAAATTTTCAAAAAAACAAATATTAAGAAATAATGGTAAATTTAAATATTTACTCAAATAATGGTATTTACATTAAATATGTTTTCGATTAAGTTTCACAAATTCCAAAATATACCTCAAAAATTATCCCAAATTAAGCCCCAATTCAATCAAACCCTAACCCTAAATCTCTAATTACCACCACCGCCGTGCCGCTCCTATCACCTCAGCCATATCGTTGGAGAACATGTCCCGAAGCTTTCGAGAGCCTCCGTTGCCATATTGCCTGAGATCCGAGCGTGTCCTTTGGAGATCATGATCGAGCTCGTGAAACTTTGGGTCACCAGCGAGATCGTTCGTGAAGCCTCCATCACGATCGGAGATTCGTTAGCGATCTAATCTCCCTGTCGACGTGAGATCAGAGGTCCGCCACTGGCTAGATGAGAACGACAATCTGATGCGTGGAGATGGATTGCTTGCGAACCTCATTGCCGCACCAGAGAGATCCGAGGCATTATTTGGAGTAGCCTCGTTATCGGAAAAAGATTGGCCTCGTAGTCATCACGATCCTTCGCCAGTGAGCATCTTCGATGGTGAATTAACGAGAGAAAGAGAGAGCAGAGAAAGAAAGACGGAAGGGAAGAGAGAGAGTAAGGAGAGAGAAAAAGGGTAAAATTGTAAAAAAATAAATTAATTTTAATTAAAAAATAAAAATATGCTATAATTTATTATGTTTTATAAAAACGGTTATTTATTTAAATAGGATCTATCAAATATGCTATATTGTATGATTTCTCTAAATTCTAGACCTCTTTAAACTGAAATTTGACTAAACCAAATAATATAGTAAAATTATGTAATTATACATGATTGAAACTCCAGAAGCACCCAAAAAAAAAAAAAAGAAGAAATAACTCCACAAGCAAACAAGAGCTAATTTACAGCCATCAGACCAAACCCTACAAAACTATAGCTTAATTTAAAATATAAAATTTTTATCTTTTGAAAATTCCAAATAGAAATTAATTAAAAGCTAAAATCCATGTTGGATTAATTAAGGGCCAAGAGAGTAACAATAAATAGTGGTCACAATATAACAGATGATTTTGTAGAAAAAGTTTAAATAAGGTAAAGAAATGGAAAGATAATTTATAAAAGGGAGAGGCTGTGGTAGAGCCTCTCCCAAATGACTATACCGGTAAAGTCATTTTTTAAACCGTTGAGATTTAATCGAACGGTTGAAATGTTGTTGGTGTATCATATTTATTATACACCTTACCTCATATAATCTTTCTCACCCAAGTATTTTCCGTCGCCGGCGACCTTTTCACCGCCGGCGACTCACCCCCGATGCCGGCGTCCCACCTTCGGCGTCCCACCACCTGCCCCAGCTTCGGCCGGCCGGCCGCAGGCGACCCCCTTTCTCTCTCTTGCCCTTTCTCTCTCCTTTTCTCTCTCTCTTCCCCTCTCTCTTCCCCTTTCTCTCTCTTCCCTTCTCCTCTCCGGCACCCCCCCCACCACCGGCCCCGCCGGCCCCTAGCCCGCCCCCCGGCCCACCCACCCTGCCAGGCGGCCCCCCTCCCCCAGCCTCCCCACCCCTCCGCCTCCCCACCCCCCCGCCTCCCCCTCTCTCTCTCTCTTCCTCGCTCTCTCTTCCCCTTTCTCTCTCTTCTCCTCTCCTCTCCGGCACCCCCCCAACCACCGGCCCCGCCGGTCCCCAGCCCGCCCCTCGGCCCCCTTACCCTGCCTGGCAGCCCCCCTCCCCCGGCCTCCCCACCCCCCCGCCTCCCCCTCTCTCTTCCCCTCTCTCTCTCTCTCTCTCTCTACCCCACCCCAGCCCCGTCCCCCCCACACCACCCCCGACGTGAGAAGAGAAAGAGAAAGAGAGGGGGAGTCGCGGGTGGCGGTGGGATGGGGGGGCGCCGGGCGGCCGGGGGTAGGGGGGCCGAGGGTCGGGAAGAGAGAGAGAGGGGAAGAGAGAGAGGGGGAGGCGGGGGGGTGGGGAGGCCAGGGGAGGGGGACCTCCGGGCAGGGTGGGGGGATCGGGGGCCGGGCTGGGGGCTGGATGCCGGCGGGGCCGGTGGTGGGGGGGTGCCGGAGAGGAGAGGAGAAGAGAGAGAAAAGGGAAGAGAGAGGGGAGGAGGAGAGAGAAAGGGGGGTCGCCGGCGATCGACCGGGGCTGGGGCCGGTGGTGGGAGGCCGGAGGTGGGACGCTGGCGTCGGAGATGAGTCGCCGGCGTCCGTCGCCGGCGGCGAGAAGGTCGCCGGCGACGGAGAATACTTGGGGTGAGAAAGATTATATGATGTAAGGTGTATAATAAATATGGTATACGAACAACATTTCAACCGTTCGATTAAATCTCAACAGTTTAAAAAGTGACTCTACCGGTAGTGTCATTTGGGAGAGGCTGTAGTACAGCCTCTCTCTAAAAAGAAAACCAAAAAAAAAAAAAAAGAAATGGAAGATACTTATAATTCAGCTAATTGAGGTACGGAAATTTGAACCTAAGTTTAGCACTAACCTCTAATAATTTCCCTCTTCCTTCTTCTGAGCTTTTTTCCCCCAAATTCGTACACAGCAACCCGAGAAGAGATGGTGAATCTGTTTTAGAATTGCAATAAAGAACAGCACCAATACCAACTATGTGTATATAATATTTCATAAAATTTCTAATTCGCCACTTTATGGAGTACATACACAACGACTTATTGCGCTAGGATACGACAGAAGTGGTTTACAGTAAAAGTAATTATTTTTCTTTTTAAAGAAAAAAGTATTTATTATTTCTCTGTTTTTTAAATTCGTCAAAATTAATTTAGAAAAAAAAAATTAAGAAGAACCTGGAACCGCCTTCTCGTTTATCCTCTTCTTTATTTTTCTTTTTCTTTTTTCTTTTTTATTTTTTATTTTTCCTTTTTCCTTTTTCCTGCGTGGAATTCTTCTTCCTCCTAAGAAGTGTCACGATCTATTTAGTTCTTTTTTTCTCTCTTTGCAGCGTATTCTTTACTAATTAATATTATAAAAATAACCATTGAAAAAAATATGTTTTAAAAATGAATTTAGCCAAGAATATTATATTTAAAGGCAAGACTCCAAACAGACCCCGCAAAGTCATATTGGGAGAATGTTGTTGGGATTTATGTTCCAAAACGGAGCAAGTGTTTGGTATTAAGATTTAGATTGTAGAATTTAGATTAAATTATATGTTTGGTAAGGTATTTAAATTGTTGAAATTAAAAAGTGTAATAATTTGAAATGTGTTCGGAAAAAAATATCAATATAGAGCTTGTTTTGTTCTCAAAATTCTAAGCAATTTTAAAAAAAAAAAATCATCTCATTTGGACTTATATAAGCAAAGTTATAGACTTTTAAGTTTAAATTACAAAACTATAATAGTAACTGTGAATAGTAAACTGATGTTGACTTTTCAGAAAAAGATAAAAATTGAATTGTAATTTGTTATTCAAACCTTAGCACTAAACACCTCTATTTTTCATTATAATTTATATGCATGTATTTTGAATATTTTATGAATATTATTAAATTTCACTAACTATCTATGTGATCTTAAATGGTGTATGTAATAGTTATATAATATTTAAGGATAATAATTAAAATGATCCGTGATTACTCAATTGAATAACCAATTACAGTATAGAATCTTTAATTAAGTATTACTAGTGCATATCATTACCATTAAGAATAGAATGATCTCATTCGAATCGTTAATGTAGCGAGACATTTAGTGAGTGCACCATGCAAATGTGATTACGTAGGATGGGAACATGACTTTATATGAATTACTAATAATTTTCGTTACAAATAGCGAATTCTAAGCACGTCAACTGATGGTCATATATAGAATGATCTTAATCCTGAGTTATTAGCACTTCCATTTATGGAATCATATTTTTTTATTTACTCGGTACGGATTTGAAGTATCTAATCTTATTATTTATATTTTGGAGATATGATGAAGTAGATAGCCGAGAATGTTAATATTATAAGATTGAATCCATTTCTTCTTTTTAAAGAAGCAAATAAATAATTCCATTGCATATTGCTTCAAGGCTTAAATGGTATGAGCGCTCAATTCATGATTACTTTCAAGAATTTATCATTCATTCTAAAATCAATGGTATTAAATGATGAAATTGTAATTAGAGAAGTTAACGGATTTTTCCTAGTTTTAATTATGAATTATTCATGGATGTTCAATTTTTATACAATAACTATATCAAATGGACGACTTTATTTTTGAGTAATTTTAAATCTATAATTTTAAGAGTGCAATTCCAAGTTTTTAGTGGAGTAATTTTAGAATTAATAAATTTGATAAATTAATTAAAGAGTTTAATTAATTATCAAATTTATTAGAGCTTGAAATTATAGGTCCATAATTCTCCACACCGTCTTCGTTATACAATTGATTAATGTGTTAGATGGATTGAATTTATGCTCACAAATTATGTGAAATAAAATATTAAAAAGAGTGTCTATTTTATTACTTTATAATCACAAATATTTATTTAATGTGTTAGATGGATTGAATTTATGCTCACAAATTATGTGAAATAAAATATTAAAAAGAGTGTCTAATTTATTACTTTATAATCACAAATATTTATTTATTGCTCATACAACTAATTATTAATTAATTGTGTTATTTAAAAAATATTAAAATTGAATAATACAGTGAGTGGAACCTGCTATGTCTATGCCTACTAGTAGTGGGTGGGACTACTGATGTGTAAATTATGATATGTTAGTTTCATGTTTTTAAAATTAAAAATATAAATATTTAATATTTAAAATTAGATTTTTAATTAATATTTATAATATAATAAGTATTAAAGAAAAAAAGGAACATGCAATCCTTTTCTTCAGAAAACATGGGCAGGCACGTGTATTTATACATATATTATATACTAATTTAAAGCATGTGCGATGCACATAATTAGATATATTTAAGAAAATTTATCTAAATAAGAAACACAACAAAATATATATATATATATATATATGTACAAAATAGACACAAGAAACAAAAAAAAAAATCAACAAAGTACCTAAAACTTAAAAAAAGGAAGCATGAAAAAAGATAAAAAAAGATAGAAGGACTAAAATGAAAAAATAAAAAAATTGGGCCAAAAGAAAAAAAGAAAACAAATAAGGACTAAGATGAAAAAATAAAAAAATGAGCCAAAAGAAAAAAGAAAAATGAAGGACCAAACAAAAAGTTTTTCGTTTTGGACAATTACAGTAGCTTTTTTTCATCTTTCTATGTGCTACGTGCATGTTGGACATATTTGAGAAAATTTTTATACATTGGGAAAAATTAAAATAATAAGTTAAAAAAGTAAACCCACAAAATATTATAAAAAAAAAAAACAAAGGACCTAAAAAGAAAAAAAAAGAGAGACATAAAAAAAACAAAAAAGATAAAAAGACTAAAATGAAAAAAAAATGATAATTATTAAAAAGGACTAAATTGAAAAAAAAAAATGCTTGCGACAGTAATATTTTTTTTTCTTGTTATATATAGCTATAGATATAGAAGGGATATACAATCAAAGTAAATTAATAGCAAAAGTGTAAAAGAAAAAAATTCAAAAAAATAATAAAAAATTAAAAAAAAAAACCAAAAAGATAAAAGGACTACAATGAAAAAAAAAGGACCAATATAAGGAACTAAAATGAAAAATGGATAAATTTTACGACGAAAATAAAAAAAAAGAAATGAAGGACTAAAGAAAACATTTAAATGGGACCAAAATGAAAAAAAAAAATTAGGGTGAAAAACAGAAAAAAAAAAAAAAAAAAAATTGAAGGACAAAAAAAAAGAAATACTGTTTTTGTCCAAAATTATACTGTTTTGGACGAAAACAGTATAATAGATGGACATTTCTTAATAATGTATAGATAAAATCTCCAATCTATATAATCTATCTAATCTAATCTTCTGATCTAATAATAATAATAATAATAACAACAACATATACAAAAGTCTCAATGTGAGACTTCTTATTCATCTGACACGTGTTCAAAAGTTTCCCTTTCCCTTTCCCATTTTTTTTTTTTTTTTTTTTTTTTGGCTCTTGTCAAAAACGGTTTTGTTGTGTTTTATCATTTCATGTAATTGTTTTAACAATTTCAGTAATAATGATTGGTCCACCCAAACCACCCCCCCTACGGACTTTAATATTTACAACTCTTTTGTTTTTTGGTAGAACACAGTCTTTTGTCTTCAGTCACATATTCACATACCTTCATTTCATTTTCTTCTTTGTTTTTCGCCCTTCATCCTTTTTTTTTCGTCAGCAACATCATGTTGGCTACCTTGAAGGAGTAATAGGAGTTAATCATCCGTAGTAAGAGAAATAAATCTTTTTTTTAATTGTTGGAGTTAATAACTTAATTACTTTAAAATTTATAATGTTATTGATACAGGATTTTCCTTTTTCCTTTCAATAACCTTTTTTTCTTTTTGTTCTAGTTCATTTTCAATAATATCTATGGTTACAAATACTTAAATATAACTATTTATATTAAAAGAGACGACAATTCTTCCTTTCCTCCACCCTCCTTTATTCGCTGTGATTTTTTTTTTTTTTTTAACTTTCTTTAATCTCTTTTCTCTTTTGTTTTTTTTTTCCTCCTATTAAAATGATTTTTTCTCAAATCTATTCTTATCCAAATATTTTTATCCTATCATCTTCCCAACTATTGTTTTTTTTTTTTAAATACTTAATAGTTAATTTTTTTATTTGATTTACTATCTTTTTATAAATGTGGGTGGCTCGTGTGGAGCACGTGCTCACTACGAATATAATCTAAAATGTGTGAACAAAAACGTGCAAACATGGTGTCCTTCTTGCGGTGTATATATGTGATATATACTTACATATATAGTATTATATATTATATGATATTTTAAATATAATATAATAAGTTTTTAATTTTGAATTGATCTTAATTTTGAATATTGAGAATATTTAAAATTGAAGACGAAATTTTAAGTAAACTACCATGCTCTATAAATATGACTTTATAGCAAGGTAGAAGCACTTTTAGTCTGATAGCCCTAAGAAACTTTGTGACGGTCATCAGTCCTTATAAGGAATAAGTAAGCTGTGTAATCTAACATCGTTTAAGAATGAATAAATGTGATGGTTTATAAGTAAACAGACCACCTTTTAATAGTACGAGTCCTTTTGGGGTGAGCCCAAGAGTAAAACCGTCCGGGCATAAGGCACAGAGCGGACATTATCATACCAAAATGAGGCACAGGTCGTTACAAACTCTAAGAGAGAAACGTTCTCTATTGTACTCTTTGTTTTTCTCATGTGTTAGGAGCCAAAACAAAGATACTAAAATTATTAGTGTGAGAATTCTTCTATCAATAGAAATGCCTACTCGTTCGTTCAATCAAGTGACAGAGATTAGGTGGGGAAGAGCGTGAAATTGAAGGAGTTAAGTCGAGATTCAGTATAGTTTATTTTTTTAGCAAGTTTAAGAGTTATCGACCGAATCGGATAATATAAAATTCTCATGCTCTACTTTTTATGAATTAAATTAATATAGCTATGGACAACTAAAATTTAAGAAATTTTTGTTGTTCACAGTTTCAAGCTTCCGTTAAAATTTTCAAATATCTCTTTTCATAACCAACAAATTTTACCAAGGACATCAAAGGAAACTTATATTAATAGACAGATGATAATTAGATGATACATTTTTCTTGATTGATATTTGATGATAGAAACTCGGGGTGCACATCACTTATTAACCATTGATTTCAGTTTCAAAACGAACTTGTCAGTTTTCAAAATAAAAACTGAACACCAAACCTGTTAGGGTATAATGTTCGGTCAGTTTTCTGTCAGTAGAGTTTCGGTTTTGCTCGAACGGTTTAGTCGGATTTCTAGGAATTAGACATGGAAGTAATCAGGTAGTATGCAAATAGTAAGCATATTGTTTTTTTTTTTTTTTTTTGTGGTTTTTGGTTTTTGACGCAATAATTATAAATGTCATGTTCTACAACATCTACCATATTCGTGTTGTTGCTAATCCAAAAAAATAAAGTTCAAAGTTCAATGCTTACACACCAAATATAGTAAATTACTAAACATACAAAGAAAACTACTAAAATGTATATAAAAAAACTTTAAATAAATAAATAAATTTTGTAGGCCCGATCGGTTTCATTTACAAACTGAACACAAATCGTGTCAAGTATACATTTTTCAATTCAGTTTTGGACGTTTAGTTTTCAGTTTTTAGGCGGTTAGTTTCGGTTTTTTAAGTTTTTTGAATAGCTCTGATAGAAACATATTTTACAGTACATCCTTAAAAAAAAAGGATTTATCCCCTAAAATATATATATATATATATATAGTATTTATCGTGCAACTTAAAATTTAACTACTAAGTGATGGAAAAAATAAAACAAAAAACAAAACAAAACAAAAAATGCAAAACAAATTTCAGCCATGCAATTAAAAAATTGTTAAAAAAAAAAGGTTACTAATTAGCTAGAAAATAATTTTAATGACTACTACTACATACTACTCAGTTTGATAGGTCAAGTGCCGGATGGATCACATTTACAGAACATTGATACTCTATATGCATTCTTTAATCCTGAGGCATATATAGTAGTACTTCTGTTAACAATTGTTGGGGTTGATACCCATAAAACATAAGATACTTTGACTTTGTTGCGATTTAAATAGATAAATATTTTATTTCATTATACTACTACGTGCTTGTATGTTTGATGCTTTATGAATATCATAAAATTCTGTTATTATTTATGTGACCTTAAAAATTATATATAAGTGTTATATGGGATGATCTACCGATACATCTAGGGCGATGAAGGTTGTCTGCTAGGATTTCTAGGCAAGCTACCGATTTTGCTTGCCACAGTCATCGCTCACGAGTTGGAATGGGATTTACGACTCTCTTCTCTACCCCTTTCACATCTCACCACAGTTTAGGCCGCTGCCATCTTGGCTTGAGATTAGGACTAGGATTCTCGCGATTCTCAGCCTACTCGATGATCTTTATTGTCACAACGTTGCTAAGTCGCAATTTAGAGCTAGAGATCAGATGCAAAGTAGGGGCTTTTGCTCCTCCTTTGTCATGATTGGATCACACCTGGGTTTTGCGAATTTTGAGGATTTTAGGTTCAAAAATTTCGATTATTGAAAGTGATTTTGGTGATTATGATTGTGATTGAGTTTTTTTGGTGACTGTGTGGAGCTTTCTTCAGTCCAAATTGGTGGACATGGAATCCTAGAGGGTGAATTCTCCAGTTAATTGATCAAGAGTCAAGACTGAGCTCAGGAACCGCTTGATGGGTTGGTCGATCGATAGGTCGATCTCACTTGTCGGAGAGTTATTCTGACTTGTTTCTTAGTATTTGGGTGATCCGAGTTAATACGTATACAATGAGAAGTGAGGTACGAAATTTGACCTCAACATTAAGCCCGTTACTCTTTGTCAACTCAATCTAAAATTCTAAAGTCCGGGAGGGGGGGTGGGGGGTTTGAAATTTGTCCTAATAATAGTAATACCACAACACATTACCTCACCACTACTACAACCTACCCCACTTGCCGACCATTCAACAAATGAAAGTCTTTCTTTCATTCGTTTTTTTCCCTTTTGGAAATAAATTGGAAATGATCTTTTGTTTTCATTAATAGTTCCTCTTTCCAGCCTTTTAAAGTTTTCTCCAATCACAAGGAACAGAATACAATTCATGAAATGACCAAAACCACACACCCATATTACCCAACTCAAATTACTTACTAATTAGCTGAAACAAACAACATTTAGAAATTTAATGTCTAAAACTTAACTGGCTTAAATTACTGTTATTCTACAGAACTTTACACACCTTATCCACTTAAATTCCACCATTTCCTGCGTAACCCAAAATTAAAATGAAAGCTTTTACCATAGTGGGGATTTGTCGAAGATGAGGATGTCTTAAACCCATCGCCGACAGCCATTCTTGAAGCACTAATCCAGGAAAATCAACCCACACGACACTAAAGTTGTCTTCGCTTTGTCTCAAAACTATCAAGGTTTTTTTTTTTGTCCTACTATAAAGAGAACTACTCTGTTTTTTTTGTTAAGAGGAGAGCTACTCTGTTTAGTAGTAGAGTTTAATTTATGGGCGCCTTCTTGTCCAATCGCTAATTAACCATTATTAAGTGCAATGATCATTCTGTTCTCCAACTACTAATGACAATTGGTACAAAAACTAACGACAATTGACAGAAGGCAGATCCTTATTAACAGAGCAATATTTGAGGGGTGTGAATGGCAAATTTTTAAGTTTGGGGGACAAATTGAGATTAGTGACATAGTTTACGGGGTATTTTTAAAATAATCCAAAGAATACTAAACCCGACCCAACGCGAACCCGGCTAAGCCTTCATCTAGCGGGTGCTGGCAAGCGAACAATCGTGCCGTTCAGTTGAGACGACAGAGGCGGTGGCAGAGTGCTATTGCAGATGAGCTTGGCGCTTCTCCAAGGCTATTCTTCCGCCGAAGAAGAAGAAGCAGCAGCAGCAGCAGCTGAACCCCAACACCATGACCTTCGCTACGACACCTCATCCGACGACGACGATGACGTGGCCTACGAAGCCGCTGCCGCCGCAGCCGCCGCCGCCTCCCTCACCGACAGATCCCCCTTCGACCTCCCGCATCCCAACGCCTCTGGCCTTCCTTCCGCATTCGACGCCTTTTCCGAGGTGCCTCACTCTCCGACAATTCACTTTTCTAATTTGGGGACATTTGATTTTCGCTTAGGGTTTTCGATTTTTTTGTCGCTTATGGAGGTTTCAGGGCCGCCTGGTTTTTTGAACAATTCGGTTGAAGAATATGGTTCCGGTTCTTCCACCACAACTGTGGATCATCAGCATGGGATTGGGAGGCACAGGAACCGAAGGGAAAAGAAAATTTTGCCTGCTGGTATATACATACATATATATATATATATATATAAATATTTTTCTCCTATGAATTTGATAAGTAAATTTCTTTTTGTGATTTTGTTTATTACTTAATATATATATATATATATATATATATATATTTATATACATGATAAGATTGAATGGGTTGTTATGGATAAAGAATGAGACGCCAAATTCCCATTTAGATCTCTATTTTGAATCCACTGTCTACAAAACTTTGATTGCGGTTGGCAGGAGCAATTGAGTGCTCATAGATTCTATGCAAAATGAAATATGCGTTTTTGGACGAGTGGCATGGGACAGTAGAAGTGTTGCAACTAAATTGCAACCATTACTTATTGTAATTCAGTAAGATGGTTTTTGATAACGTTATGAATTGATTATGCCTGTACTTCGTTATGAGTTTTGTTAAGTTTCTTCAGCTGCTATGTGATATTGAGATGCGTGGTAAAAGGTTTTTAGGATCCTCCAGCTTTTGTCTATTTGAAAATATTGGCATTTCTTGTGGTTTTTTTTAGGTGTTGTAATGGAAGCAAAAGCTCAACTTGTGGGAATACATGAGCGAGTAAGAAGTGATATCGAGGGTAGCCAACCTCCTACATCAGCAGTTTCAAGCACAGCACAAGGAGGCAAGCGCGTCGTAACTGCAGCCAATCCTAATGCGGAGGATGCTGCAGAACTTCTGAGGTATATTAAGTTGCCAACTATCTGTGCGCATAAATATATGCATACAAAACATATACATACACAAGAATATGTATCCTCTAGTACCTGATGATTAAAAGAGCTCTAGTAAAAGTATTGGCATATTTGTATTGGTGCCGAGGAATACATGACGTTTGCTACTTCATTACTTTGATATAAGATTTTTAATTGCAAATTTTCTTCTTTTTACCCCTTTTTTTGTATGCTTAACCAGTGACCTTAAAATTATGGCTCGTCTTTTAGTTACTACAACTTCCATTTCCTTTATTAAAAGAATTAGTGGTAGAAAAAACCTACGGCCTTAAGAACTACCATACAACTTGGGAGTTGAGATAAAGACTTGAGAACTCAAAAAATCTGAAATTGGACATTAATTTAGGTTTTTGGTCATACAACTCAGAGAGATGGAATGTTGGAAAGGTTGCATTGCATCCGTTAAGATTTGATTTCATGTGGGTCATGGAAAATCATGTATGAATATGACTAAAGGCAAGATCTTATCTACACAGGATGTGTTTGCAATGTGGAGTACCGAAGACCTACTCTAGCGCACGAGGAATGGTATGCCCAGTGTGTGGTGATCGCCCTCAAGCTGACCTGAGCAATGAGACGAAAAAGAAGGGTTCAACCATCAAAGACAAGGAGAAGAGTAAAAGGATGAGGGGTCAATCTTCTCACGCAACGTGGAAAAGTGAGACGGAGATGCAACTTAGGCAGCAGTTTGATTAGCAGTTGCAAACAATTAAAAAAAAAAAAAAAAACAGATGTAAGGGGTGTTAATTGCTAGGATAAAAACTTGTTTTGGCATTTAGACGGCATAAATCATGTGTGTATTGTTAGCTTTTTCCATGGATTCAATAGCATTTTGATCATTAGTACGACATTGAATGTGGTCCAAACCATGCGCGTTGTGTCATAATGTACAATTTTCTGATTTGGTAGTTTCAACACACAGATATGCTTTTACATTAATTTTGCCAAGTTAAATTTTCAACGTTTGGATTTTGCTAATTATGAGTGAAAATGAATTATATGAAAAATATAGATCCCATTCGCTCCCCATGCTTTCGCACTCCCAGCAGCGACAAACCCAAATTAAGCTAGTCTCTAGATTTAACCAAGTGGAAAAGATTAAAAAAATTAAAAAATTTCACTGTAGTTCCGATGGAAGAGGGAGAAAAATCTACCAAGCTTCCTTTCTACCTTGATAAATATTTGGGTATCTTGAAACAGGAGAGTAGAAAGCAAATCCATTATTCGAACAAGTTAAATCAGTTAATTGGACAATTGTAAAGGTTGATGCAAAATGTTTTTTAGAGCTGCTTAGGAGAGAGATTATTTATCGAACCAATTGTATAATTACGGTCATTAAAGTAATTGAATAATTGATAAAGCAAACCACCGTCTCATGCCAGAATGTATGCAGCATGATAGAAATTGATGAGCTAATGTTTGTACCGATAAGAAATACGGTTTCATAAAACTTGGAACTATATATGAAAGAAATACACCTATAAGAAGTGGTTATTAAAATCTAGCTGTGATATACTATTGTAGATATTATAAAACATGTCATGTCAATTTAAATAGAAAAAAAAATTAAAAATAAAAATAAAAAAGCAACGTTGCCTATAATGAAAAAAATCATTCTAATATCAGAATGAGAAAATGTTATCTGGACTTTGCAGGGACAGATCAGATCATAAACAGCCTGTAATCAACACCCCCTGATACATGACAAAATTGACGAAGACGAAGAATCAAATAGGTGAGATTAATACATGTAACCACAACTTTCTTGGAGGTTGAGATCAGAACGTGTTATCTACAAATGCAATAAAAATTACTTTTGATACAAACAGACAAATTTCACCATGTCTGAACTGATGCTACCCATGGATTATCCGTCATCGGTTATCAGCGTCTCTTCTTCGCCATCGGCTATGGTTTCGTCCTGGCAAACCTGTTTCTCAGCCCTTACTGGCTGACTAGAAACAGACTCGCGAATCTGTTAAATTAAGATCAGAAGATAAGCCCAACAATGCAAGAGAGAGAAGAGAGCCATATAAGATGATGAAAGTGATAAAAAGTGCAAAACCTTACCAAGGCATGAGATCTAAGAGATAAGGAGTTGTTAGATGGCAGTCTAGATGGGTCAGAAGGTCGGTGAAACAGCAAGTGTGCTATTGAACGATCTATCGGATTCGTATCAGTTTCCATATCGATGAACCCAGTGCACCTGATAAGAGGCCATTAATATTTCAGAAACAACAAAAGAAACGGTCAAACACTTTCTGTATGTGTTACAACTTAACAAGGGGAATGGGGGATGGGGCTTAATTACTTAATTTTGGTTTACATATTTAAACCGTTCCACCTAAGAAGACTGGCTTATCAAGGGGAATGGGGCTTAATTGCTTAAATTGGGTGGGTTACATGCCACCATGCTTCCAAGCAACGTCCTTTGTAGTAATCAAAGCACCACGGAGAGTGGTCCCCTACACCACTCTAGGCAGCTAGTCACGAACAAGAGCGGTCGCCCTTCCCTAGGTGGTCTGTCTCGTCGATACTAGGAAATCGCTACCTTAATCCACCCCAGGGCCCTTCACTTCTACAACACCATGACTCAAACTTGGGACGCAATGTTTGCATTACACCAATTTGTTTAACAACTAAACTTTAAACCATTCCTCCACAAAAGACAAGCTCATCATGTGGAAAAGGGCTTAATTACTTGACATAAAATAAAAGCTTTCACCAATTTTTTTTCTTTTCATATTTTCTGCACCCCAAATTACGAAACATACTGAATCCCATTCCCGTAAGTTTTACAATAGAAAAAATAAAAGCTTTCTACGTGGTCATATGTTGTGCTTTGCATAGAAAGTTTACACAAGCACACCTTGGGTACTACCTAATTTTCCCTTGTTTGAGCGAGGCAAATTGCCACACATCATTCCTACCATAACATCATAGAGTAAAGCTAATGGAAAGAAAATAGTGACATACTTGTTTGTTTCTTCAACCATCAGTGATCCACTAGCATCTCCATTATCTCTAATGCCACCTCTCTGATTAGCACAATTATGCCTCTGTTCTGCACTCCTAGCCAACCGGTACAAACTATCCCTTATGCACAGTTTTGTCCTGACATCCAACTAAACTCGCAAAGATTTAGTTAACAGAATTTGGTTATGCATAGTTTTGCTTGTGAAAGATTTAGTCGGGATTTTATCTAGTGAATATAAGATTTAAAAGTTTTATCGAAACATTAAGTAAACCATGATAATTATCGAAAACACGAAAACAAATATGAAATCTACTTGCACAATTACATAATGAAATCTTTCAATACAGAGCTAATTGCATGATTAAATCTTTTAAAGAAACTGGAACAGAGTTATACCTTTTCCATCACTTGTTGGAGCTGGAGAAAACTAGTTGCTTCCAATGAGATATCATCCAACACAGAGCTCATGCAGGAACTCTCCTGTAAATTTGAAGAATCAAATTCAGCTGGAATTTCGTTGCTTGCTCCTTCAACATCACTATGGCCTCCAATCTGATTTTCGGATTTTTGCACTTGCTTTTGATTCGAAACCGTACTGCAGAATACCATTGGATTTGTGGTGGCAGCATTTTCAAAATTCATGATGAATGAGGATTGAAAACCCTGACAACTATTTGGCTTTTCTCTATTTTCACTTATTGTTGCAAGAGGAGTTTCTGTCGAAGGACCATGAGAACCCTCCATAGACTGTAATTGGTTTGATGCATAAGAAGACTCCTTGAGAGAAGATGGACGGCCATCTTTTTCAGATTCTGTACTAGAAGGAGTTGGACAGACTGAAATTTGATCTGAATGGCGAGTATGCTCTAGGTTCATATATGGAAGTTGTCTCTGAATGTAACTCATAGAGTTAGGTCCAGCATTCTGTTTTTGTTGTTCAATACCTAGCAGAGAATAAACTTAACTAGATAAGTCTCCAAGGGGTTGCTTCATATCAGTAAGTTGCTTCAAGTTATCACAACAATGAAATGAACCACGATTTTCTCGATATTGATCTGTTCTTTCCCCTTCTAACTGGGAGTCGTGCTTTGTCTGCTTTTTACAAAAAATTATATACCATGCAAATCTTGCAGTCTATTAGCACGTGGAACCTTAGACACTAGAGATGACAGACATAGTTTGAACATATTTCATGCGGATCAAGAATCTTGACTTTTACAAGCAAGAATCCTAACAAGCTTCCTGCAAGCACAAACTAGATTGAACCAGACCAGATTGAGGTATCCGCCAAATGGGAAAGAACTTCCGAAGTGGAAGACAAGTCATGAAAAGCAGTTCATTTTCCTGATTGTCAAATACCTAAGATAATGACAAAGCCAAATGCAAGATTTTTCTAATAGACTAATTTCTGTCTTCATATATCTTGACCTAAAACTGCAAGTTACCTAAAATAACACTGAATGAATTAGTAGAGAGAGAGGGAAGCAAAAAATGTCAAAAAAATAAAGGAAGATCTATTGATACCCCGAGTCTACTCTCCACGTATTCTTGATGAAACTACCCATCAATTAAGTTTTAAATACAAGCTATTACTTTTTTACTTTTTCTTTATTACTTCAAAAAGGTCCATCCTTGAACACCCACCCACCAACGCCAAATTTTATGTAATAATCACTTTTTTGTTTCTTCCATGATATTTCGGAAACCTCGTAAAAAGAAAATTATAAAATCATACATATTTTTGTATAATCCATCTACAAATATGATACATGACCAAGAGCAGCAGGATCATCAAAATCTGTATTTTCTGAACTGAGTTTTTTTACTAACGAAACCCTTTATCTTGTTTCAACTATTGAAAGGCTTAGATTACCTGGCTTAAAATCTTCATAATTTTCAGAGACACCTTTTGACGAACCAGCATTGGGACCTGAAAACTTTAATCCAGACTTCAATGCGTCTTCAGATCCTACAGTAGCATTTGAAGATGAAAACCATGACAACTCCTCATCATTGTTGAGACTGTCCATTCCAAATGTAGAATCACAACTTCTGCAGATGAAAACAACATGACTTAAAGAAGAAAATAAAATTTGTACTGATTGTGTAGGACAATAAATAAACAAAGGTTGCAAGGTTGCAAGGTTGCAATAAGCACCTAAACATCCTGTCAACATCTTCAAAATTTCCTATATCAGGCCACCCATAATAAAATAGATCAACATTTTCTTTGTCTTCTTGATCATTATCAAAGTAACTAAGTTCATTGCCAGTTTGGGGCATCCGACTGAGTGGATAACGATATAAGCTATTATCAACTGCAGTACATCCATCAACCATTACAGAATCATTGACGCAGAATTCAGAGCCTCCAGATTCTACATTGTTGCTTTTGAAGGAATGGTTGGAGATCCTTGTACCATCTGATGCCAAACTAGTCACTTCTTTCATTGAGTCGGTATCACATGAAGGAAAAACACCATCACGAGTGTCGGACCATGAGCCCTTCTCCAACATTGTATTGCTATTGGTCACAGTTGGTATGCTTCTTTTCCCCTTGCCCCGAATATATTTAGTTGAAGTATCAGCATTACTTGTAACAGCAATCACTTCACTCTGTGGCTTCTTATGGATATCGCCCTCGGTTAAAGATTGATCCGCATGCTTATTTCCAGGATGAGGCACTATATGATCATCACTTTCGCCAAATTCATCCCACACGTTATCTTCAAGCTGTGAAACAGTCAAAAGAAATTTTGGCATATAATATAATCATGTATCATGAAGTACGAAAGAAAAGGTTGAAAGCATCCACCAGATTATAAAACAAACTTGTTGAGATATTAAGAAGTGCCTGAATCACTCAAAGAGAGAGAGAGAGAGAGAGAGAGAGAGAAGTGCCTGAACAACAGATGAACATACCAAAAACCAAAATGAAAGAAAAACACGATAGATGTTTTTCAAAGGGTACAAAGGTGGTAGGAAAAAGCAGAATGTGACCGAAATTCAATTAAAACTTATGCATGCACGACAAACGAACACCCTAATTTTAGGGTTTCCCCTCCATTACCTGTATACGTCTACTTTTATCAAGCATTTATTTAGTTGCCACTCACAACTTGAACAATAAGCAAACATTCAACCAGGCTACCTTGCTGTCTTATCTTGGAGTGATAGTTCTGAACCTTTTACTACTACTCATAGAAATTTGATAAACTCCAACATTAAAGAAGAATAATTAAGAGAAAATTGGAATGAACGATAGAGAATTGGACTGAAATTCAATAAAGAAAAACAGAGCAAGTACACACTGATGGCTTCAAGAGGCTCCCTCTCTCCTATCAAAATCCCCACTAGATCCTTCTTACCCCACCAGCAGCCTACCTGCCACCTTTATTCCACTCACTAATAGAAAAGTCACTCACTACACACACTAACAAACTAGCAGAAGATTCCCCACAATACCCCTCTCACCACCACTGTCTAAGTCACGTGCTAAGCATGCTTGGCCCTCCTTGCATATGTGAAGCGGATGGGAGGCTTATCAAAATTGTGGTCTTTAGAGTTCTCCACAAACTTTTCATGCAAATCTGTCTTCTCTTCAATGCCTGATTATTCAACTCACCCATTTTTTGCACCTTCCCAAATTGTATGAGAGGCTAGCATGGCATCTAAGATTCATTGGTTTTCTTTGCTTGTTAATTGTCAGCTTGTTGTGCTATGCATTAGTTTGGTGGAGACAATAACAACCACTGTTTCTTCCTTACTTAGTGGGCCGTAAATTGTGGTGGCATTGGATGAATGAAGTTACAATTTCATGGCTAATTCACGAGTCATGTTTTGGGAAGAGAGAGAAAGGGAAGGTATCTTAGAGATGTGCAGTTTTTTAGCTTTTGTTTAGTTCATTTGCTAGGAAAGAAATGGGAGGGTTTTAGAAGATATATCTTATGATGAAATGTCCTTTCGGTAAGAAGTAAGATAAGTTTTTTTCTCTATATCTTATTTCTATTCATCTCCATCTTTTCCTTGTTTTTCTTCTGTTTAGTTGCTCTTTCCTGTTTCTATATATAAATAGTCCATTTCCTACCCATGCATTCCACTCCTACACAGTCATTCTATTTATTCTACTTCTCTCATCTTCCTGTTTGCTTGCATGAACAATCGCTCCAACCAAATCCTATGCATATAGTAATAAGAAAGAGAAAAAGAAACATAGATGAAATATGTTAACCACCCAAGGTAGCCTACGAGCAATAAAAGTGAAACTGAGGTTGAGATGATTAAAAGACGAATCCCTATTCCTATGGAAGCTAATACCATATGATATATCCTTACAAAATATAAATTATTCAGTTTGTAGTTTTTGTTTCTCTGGTTTTGCTTTGTTTCTTTTTAGTGTTCGGTTTTGAGGATATCTCATCCTCTACCATTGTGTATCTTCCTAAAGTTTGACTATTATATCAACAAAAGGAGAGTCTTTTCCTATCTTATTATAAGAAGCATATTCTTACAGAAGAGATGGGCATATACGCTTTTAGTATTAAAATACCTCATACAGGCATAAGTCTGACATTCCTCCAAGATCCTCTAGCCCCCACCGAATGCAAGCATTTGATCTGAAGTCATGTATGTGGCAGGAAGTTTATCTCCACTTGTGCTTTCTAAATCAGAATAGGACATAAAAGTATTAGAGGAAGGCAACTTCCCGAAACCCAAATAATCCAGAATGGAAGAGAACAATGCAAGAATATATCAGAGATAATAAAAAGACACAATTAGGCCATATTAAAAAACACAAACATTACAGAAAAAATAAAAATAAATAAATAAATAAACTCAAACATGTTCTATTTTCTATTTCCCTATTGTAAAGCTAAGCAATCTTAACTATGTTAGATTTTTCAGTATTATAAGAGTAAACCCAAATATTGCTAGCATGGTTGGCTAACGTGTAGGTTTAATAGTTATCCAACTACAGTTAAATGCAAAAACAGGAAAAACAAAATTTAAAAAAAAAATACTTGTTTTAGTGACATTAAAGTTTTTGTTGGCCGTAAGTTCTGAATGAATTAAACCATCATTATTTTATGACAACAAACTTCATATTGAGATCCTCTCATTAATGTTCTTGTGTGTGAAGCTAAGTTATATCAAAGATTTTGTGTTTCTCAATATTGATGAAGAGGAACTCAAGAAAGTGCTCGGAACTTAAAGCGTGAGACAGATGCAGAACAAGCACTTCAATCCTGGAGACGAACATCAACAACACTAGAAAAAAAAAATTACAAATTTAAGTTATCAAGATTTTTGGCTCAAGTTTACATTTCAACTAAAATATCAAAAAATCTTCCTGAAAAATATTCAAACATAGTTTTTTATAATTTTCTGGTTTTTTCCCCTTAAGAAACAGCAAGCTTCATTCATACCAAAAAAGTACAGCAAAGAGAGGACAAGGAGTCCCCCTAAATCAGAAGCAAACAAAACTAAACTAAAAAAAACAAACAAAGATACCTACAAACCAATCACAATGAAACAGAAAAAATATTACATAATAAAACCCTATCGCCGATGCCAGATCAGAAAAGGAGAAATCAACGAAGTCATCTGATGTAGCACAGAAAATCAAAGAACACTCGAAGGAATTGTATTAAACTTTGTTAATATTGTTGATAACTAGTCCCAAACTAGAGAGCTTGGGTTTCAAGACACAAAGTTTGGCTAGAAATACTCCATCAAATGAGAAACTTAACAAATTACTAAGAAAATACTAAATATATGGTAGAGCTGCATCACTCTGCATAAATGCAGCATACCATATTATCAAGAGAGCGATTAGCCACTTTAGTTTGTCCATCAGTCTGAGGGTGACTAGTACTATGATTGGAACCAAGAACAGAAATAACAAAAGACACATAATACAACAATTGAATGGTAACTTTATTAAGAAGGATATAGGGCAAGATACAACAAAGCTACATTCAACCACCTAAGCAGGTTTTTCTCCTACAAAGGATTTTCTCTGTGTAAGAAATCAAGAACTCATAGATGCTCTATCCTAGTTAGCACCAACATCGCTCGAGCAACCACAGCAATTGGTCATGATCTGGCTGCAAATTTATCATTCAGCTAATTAGTTAAGCACACACACTGCAATAGGAATGGGACTTCTTGAAGGCCGTTGTTTGCCTTCTTCCTCCAATAGTCCTAAATTTAATGTGTTCCAACCTTTTTCTTTTTTCTTTTTCTGGACCTGAATTTTGCACTAAAAATTCCTTTTGAACTTTAATATCCCAAAAAGAACAATGCAAGTTGATCAGAAAGAGGTCATGTTTTGTTCTTTATTTTTCTCCTTTACTCTTTTTGGATCTAGAGAGCTTCTTTACCCAAAAATTTTCATTTAAAATTTCTGGGTTTCTTTTTAAAAAAAGAAAAAAAAATGTTCCATAATAAGGGCACTATAACATCATAAGTTCTGAAAAGCATGTTTAATCATTTATCTATTAATGTTTTCACATATAGTTTCAATTGAATAATTAAAAAATCAAATCCCTAAGTATAGTTCACTACCGATGGCGTGGAGTTTGTTGATCAAATAAAAATTAGAAAAACTAAATCCCGAGGGATTTTTTTTTTTTTTTTTTGGATAAATGTGTATAGTTTAGTTGATCAATGAAACAACTAACAAATCAAAACCCCATGGATAGTTTAGTTGATAATGAAACATGTAAAACACCTAGGGATAGTTTATGACCAATGGCTCGGTGTTTAATTTTTTTTAATAAGAAAAAACCTTTTCATTGATGAATAATCAATTACATGGGAAAGAGGATGAGAGATCCTCAAAGAAGCAAAGACAAAAACAAAAAAAACGTAAAGGATACCCAAAAAGATAACCTAATCTAAAAATCACTCACTCTGCTCCTATAACATCCATCCAATTTAAAACTATTAAACTAAATGGGTAACCTTTAAACTCCTTGGTGTTTAGTTGATCAAAGATAGTATTGTCTTTGGAGCTAATTTGACTTATTAACTTTTAACATGGGAATTTTATACATCCCTCGTGCCCTACTGTACAAGGGAAATGATCTTGAAAATTGTGTGGAGTTAAGAGTCATTCATAGGTAGTAAAATAGTGTCCTGGTTTTATCGGTCACTTTCAAACTTGTACTCGAGTTTTCGTAACCCAGTGACTTTTTTTTTTTTGCAAGAATACTCCAGTGGAATTTTTCTTTGGTCTTTCAAGTCGGCTCGAAACATCTGTTTCTTTTGTTTTCTGAGTAATGAAACAAATCCTTTTGGACAAGTAAACAACCCTATCTATTCAAGTCTTCATTTAAGACGAAGCTATGGTTATCTTCCCTTCACTCTTAAAAGATCATGAAAATTTTCACCAGAATTTAAATCCTTTAACCTATCTTTATCTTCAAACTATCAAGGTTCCTCTTTTTCAGTCCGATTTTGCCTTTGAATCTTCACCACAGTCAAGTTTAAATCTACACAGAAACATAAAATGTTTCTTCGAATATGGTTGAATGTTTTATCAACAATAACCAAAAGTAAAAACATTTCTTAAACAGATCCCCTACTAAGTAAAAATCTAAAGCAAAGTGAGAAGTTCAAACTGCCAGAACCATAAGTCCAAACATATAACAAAAATGGAAAGGTAAAACCTTTAACACCGATTTAATTTTCTTTCCCATATTCTAATTATTTCATGGCGGAGTTACAGTTTTCAACTTCAAAATTAATTGAAAAATAATAATACCAACAAACTGAGTCTAACGAACTTTGATTTTTCTTCGGTTTCTAATTCCTTAACCAACAAAAATAAATAAATAAATAAATAAATTTTATTTACAGTTAACAGTTTTCTCAACAACCAAACAGAGTACGTAATAAACTCAGTTCAACCATTTTAAACTTTTTTTTTTCTTTTTCTGTTTCGTAGTCCTCAACAACTAGTTAAAATCAGAAATGAAACCAAATATCTGCTAAACTTTTCTCAGTAACCAAACAGAACATAAATCAATACACCAAAACTCCAAAATATGCATCAAACTAGGTTCTAAAAACAGGAAATTTCAGATGAAAAAGCAAAATCAGAACAAAATCCAAACTCAACAAGCGAAAGGAAAAGAGGAGAGAGGAAAAGTAACTCACCTGAAGATAAAAAAATCGTCAGATTTTCCGGGGAAACAGAAGAATCCAATCGAAAGTGCAAAAAAAAATGATAAATCACAGAGAAACGGAAGGGAGTCGGATTAGCCCTAATTCGAGCGAGGACAAAGAATTTTGTGGGAGATTCTAGAGTCTGAGGGCTCCCGAGTCGAACAGGATTTTTTTTTTTTTTTTTTTTTTTTTGGAGGAGGAAATATTAAAATAATATTTTTAGGTAAAATAAAAAGGAGTCACGTAGTGGGCGACACGTGGCGAGTAGATCTAAGCGAGAGAGGGAGTGGATCAGAATTCATGGACGAAAGGTGGTCGACGAGATCCGATCTGTTTCTTCGTCGTGATTGGTCGGGCTTCTAAATTGTTGCATTCTGAACGCGACGCGTGGTGTGGCCCCCACTGCTCCTGCAGCTGCACATTTTGCCTTTGTGGTGGTGGGGGATGGTGCCACACTGACGTGTCCTTCCCCGCCACTTATTCTTTCTATTTTCTCAACTACGGCAGATAAATAAAGTAATTATTGTGGTTACTGAAAAAAAAACTTTATATACCTTTTTAGTGTTTTTTTTTCCAACTACTTTTTTATTTATTTTTGGGAGAGGTACTTTTTTTTTTAATTGAAAAAAGCAGCATATTATTACTACATATTAAAATAAAAAGAGGACGTGGTTACTGTTCTTTTTTGCAGTATATTGATATTTTTGTCCCTTTTTTGTAGTTTTTTTTTCATTTCTACAATATTCATATAGTTTTACCACTATTTTTTTTTTATATAAAGATAGTTTTGCCCTTCGATTGTGATTCCTTTTTTCAGTATAATAGTGATATGACGATTTTGCCCTTCACTTTTATAGTGTATAGACATTTTCATCCTTCAGTTATAGTTGTTTTCTTAGGCAGCTATAGTTGTCAGACATTTTTGCCCTTCTTATGTATGTTTGGACGAATCTACCTTTGAAATTAGTCTATGGTGTGTTGTGTGTGCAGTGTTTGGACGATTCGACCCTTATAACCTTAGAATGTCCTCTTTCTCTCTCTCTCTCTCTCTAATGTTCATTTCATTTTTTTTTCCTCTCTCTACCTCGCCTTCTCTCTGCACTGTTCATATTCTCTTTTTTCAGATATCTCTTTCTTCGCCTCTTTTCTACATTGTTCATGCTCTCTTCTCTTCTAATGCTAATATGTTTTTGGTTTCTCTATTTGGTTTAAAGCTTTTTTGTTCTAAATTTTTCTTCTTTTCCTAATCTCTGATTTGTATTGTTTGTTTTTTGCCTAACCCTAAGTGTTTGATTTCTCATCTTCTCCGGTACATAGATTTCCTTTTATTTTTTTTTTAACCCTAAATTTTAAAGATCAGATTCTCATCCATTGTTGCATTGTGTTTTTGGTCACGTTGGCTTTTTCTTATTTTTAAACGATTTTTGAGTTTAAATTTTCGATCTTTATTTCCATTTTGTTTTTGTTTTTGCTTTTTCTTTGTTTTGTGTTTTTTATTTGTTTTGTTTTATTTTTTAAATACTTTTATTGTTTTAGGCTTCTGCATATATATAATCTGATAAAAATTTCATCTTTTTTTGGGGGTTTTTTTTAACAGTAAATAAAGAAAAAAATTGGATCTATTTTTTATTTTATTATAATTTTTTCATTGGGGTTGGTTTTTTCCCCTTTTTTTGAGTCTCAAGATTTTTGTTTTTTAATTTTTTGTTTTTGTTTTTTGCTTTTTTTTTTTTCTCTATATGGGTACGACTCAAGAAGAGTTTTTCTTTTTTTGCTTTGGTTTTCGTTATTATTATTGTTAGTACTATCGTCATTATCGTTTTACATTTTCAATATTGGGAGAAATTTTGGGAAGAAATGAAGAGCTGAAAAAATAGAAGAAAAAATGGGGTATGTTTTTTAGTTTTTCATTTTTGTTTTATTATTTTGTTTTTAAAAATAATATATATTAATTCTGATTTTTGATTTTTGTTGATTTGATTTTCTAGGTTGTAATAATAATGATTCAAGATAATTGTATTGGGACTACGAAGAGAAATATTGAAGACCTCTTTTATATTTTCCCTATATTACATTTTTTGGTTTTGCAATTTTCCCACCCAGGGTAATATTTGATTCATTTTATTTTTTGGTTACTGTGTTTATGATTGCATGCCGTTTTGGAAGTTTATGGTTTGGTTTTTAAATCATAAGAGTTTTTTTTTTTTTTGGGGTTATTTCATTATGATATTGGTATTTTGAATTTTATTATGTTGTATGTGTGATTTTGTTTTATGTACGGATTGTGTTATTTAGTTATGTTTGAATAAATAGTTAAGCTATTCGATTATCTAGGTCTATCAGTATTTCATGTTACTTATCGTTCGTAGTTTTTGTACTAAAGTATGTTGTTGCGTTTCTGTTAGTTTGTGTAACTGAATTAAATTTTTTAAATTAAGATTCTTTGATCTATCATTTTCTTATTTGTTAATTTTTTATAGATGTAGCTCTGTTTTATGTAAAAATTGTGTTATTTCTTTACATTTGAATGAGTTGTTTGATTTTTTGATTCTTTAAATTTCTAAAGTTTTCATGTTATTTGTTTTTTGTAGCTTTTGAACTGATATGTCTCGCTGTGTTTTTGCTGATTTATCACAGACATTTAATGTTTCTGAAATACTTTTTTCTCATTTGTAACTCTATTACTGACTAAAATCTCTCCATCTTTTACGAAATACTTTTGTTTTTGTTAGATTTTCGTATTATTTAGTCACAACTACACCAATTTTTACATTTTTTTTTTATTGTTTAGGTTTTCAGATGTTTCATTTTGCTTCATATTTATAGTTTTTGTGTTAAGATTGTCTGTTGTATTTTTGCTGATCTTTCCCTGTTATTTAATGCTTCTAAATTATCTTCTGTGATCTGTAAATATAATATTTCTGTGATTCTAATATTTATTGTGAAATATCTCCGGTTTTCTTTCAGTTTTTTACACATGTAACCCTATTATTGATAGTTCTGAATATTTTATGATTTGTCATATACTGATTTGCTATAACTCTATTATTTAGTCACAATTGTCCTCTTTTCTTCTGCTTTTTTGTACATAAGGCTCTGTTATATATGTATAAAATCCCAGATTTTGCATCTTTTCCTTTGACCAAAAAAATTTTTATTATTTTTATTTTTATCTCATTTACTAGAGTGTTTTGTTATAAATAGAGTATTTCTTTACTTGCTATGTTATAATTACCTTCAACAATTAATGCGTCTTTTATATCTTACCTTGTACTCTGCTTTCACTCTTCTTTAATTCTCACATAAAATCCTTTATTGCTTTTTTTGTTTCCTTCTGATAACCGACTACTCTGTTTTTATTCCTTCTTAATTGCTACCTAAGACTCTTTAATATGGTTTTCACTACCTCTTGAGGCTCGGTTGATTTTGCCTATTATTTTTCTGTGGTGAAATGGTTTTTCATCAAGGTACTTTGACAGTTTTTATCATTACTGTGAGTGTTTGGGATTTATATAGATTTTGATTTTCTATAATCTGTTCCTTTCATACCAACATCTATCATATTCCTTTGCCTATATCATTTATATCTCCTCATACTGTTCTTTTTTCTTACTTCCGTTTTTTCTTTCCATTTACTATAAACATTTGCAAAAATTTTTTTTGCATATACTCCCAAACATTTTACTTGATAGCCAAAAACGATGTTGGACTATATTCTGGTTATTGTTAACGTGTTTTGTTAATAATAGAAAAAAAGAGATCTTAGCTTGCTATAAAAAATTTATTATATAAATATCCTATATTCTTTATATTTTGACATATATTATTAATATATTACAAGTTGATAATTTCTCAACGATTATTATTGTTTTATTTTGGTTCCGAATATTTTCTTAAAATTTCTCTTGCAATAAAAATATTCAATGTTAAATTGTTTACTTAACTTGTTATATATCATTCAATTTATTATGAATCTTTGTTTTTGAATTTTTGTTATTTGTAGTTTTTTTTAATTGTTATTATTGCTTCCTTTTTTTTTTTGAAATTTTTTTTATTTATTTATAATATTTTTTTTATTTACCGGAGCTTTATTTATTTATTTAATTTCATAATTGAAATATATAAATTTGTAGTAACAATTTTGGCATGTAAAAATTTGAACAATTTGAAAAACTTATAGTTTTGATTGTATGATTTTATTTACTCTATTACGCAACTTTGTAATATAACATCAGATTTTTGCTGTGTACAAATTTAAATTATAATATTATTGTTATTTAAAGTATTTATTATTTGTTTATTCATTTAAAATAAATTCCATACATATTTATATATTGGCCAACTAATTATATTAAATGCACATATATATATTTATCTATTTATAATGTCATTCATAGGCATAATTTTTAATTAAAAATATATAAAAAAAAGAATGCCATAAAATAATAATTTAATTATTATATATCATAAAAAAAGATAACATTGCATAAATGAAACACGCTATATATGATTTACTCTTTCTGTAACATACAATTTTATAATGTAAGGAAAGCATAGTTATGAAGATATAGATACAAAAAAAAAAAAAGGACAAAAATTATGTAATTCGAATTTGTCACGACAATTATTTAGAAATTTTTTCTCTCAATGCCTCTGATGTTTTACAAAGTTCAGTGCCTACTTATAGTGACCAATTAATTAACTACTTTCATTTTGTCTGACTTAACAAAAGAATACATATATATTAATTAATTTATTATTTAATTTCATGGACATAATTTGCTAATCATAAAAAGATACGAAAAGGTATACTATATCAAATAAATATGTGCTTAATTATTAGTTAACACTAAAAATAATAATAATAATAACTATGATGCCATCAAAATACATATACGGAAAAAAAAAATAAAAAATAAATCTTTTGACATTATTACTATATTTAACAATATGTAATATTATTTGATTATATTAATTCATTTGCTATTTAAATAATGAATATAATTTTTCTTAAAAAATATAAAATATATGCTCAACTAATCAAATTAACAAAATAATTTTTTTACTAACTATGTACCGCCAAAAAAATAAAATTACGTAAATCGTTTAATATGCGAATATACAAAGATATTAATTTTCTATAAAAATCCAGAGAAAAAGAAACTGATTTAAAATAATAAAAATACAATATTAAAAGTCATAGACAACTTAAAAAACTTAAAGAAAGAAAGGATTAAAATAACATATTATTACTATATACTAAAAGGGAGGAGGGGTTTACTATTCTTTTCACGGTGCACGGACGATTTTATCCCTCAGTCAGAGTTGTTTTTTTTTTTTAATCTACAGTGAGCGGATGATTTTACCCCTCCTTTATGTATTTGGATGATTTTGTCCTTCTCAGATACTCTAAGATTGGTTTGCAACATAGTGGTTGGGCTTTTATGCCTCTGTAACCCTAGCATAGCACGTCTGCCTCTCTCTCTGTCGCTCATTTCCTCTTTTCATTTTCTCTCTCAACTGTTTGCTCTCTCTCTCAGTTTCTTCATTTTCTCAAAACCCTAAACTCTGATCTCTATATTTTACTTATTGTCGGTTTATGTTTTTCTGTCATCTTCTTCCTCTTCTGTTATTGTTTCTTTTTTTCCCCCCTTACTTATGTGTTTTTTGTTCATTCATTTTTTCCTCTGATTTTCTCTCTCCATTGTTCATTTTCTCTCTCGGTTTCTTTCTTTTCTTCAAACCCTAAATTTTGATTTTCGTGTTTTTCCTGTCCTTGGTTTATTTTTTCTGCCATATTTTTCCTCTTCTGTTGTTGCTTTGTTTTCGGGAAGAAGGCTAGTGTCGGGTTTCGAGACCAGAGTCGGGGTAAAGGTCGAGGTCGGGATCAGGTTTCGGAGTCCAAATCTGGGTCAGGTTTCGAGACTAGGATCAGGTCTTAAAAGTAAAAGAGTTGTGGTATGAGTCAGAACCAACTAAGATTTAGTGGCATGTCACCTAATTTTCTCTAATATATGTTTGGGGACTATCAAAATGACCATTTAATTGTAAAAACTATTCAAATCACACCGCCCCCCCCCCCCCCCCCCCCTCTCTCCGATTTGGCGTTTGTAGATTAATTAGTTTTTAAACGCAACGGACTTGCTATTTGAATTTTCTCAAAACTGCAATTTATCAAACTGCACAACATATTTTAGTAACGTAATTTTTAAATCATCTTATCTATAACTATATAGAAAGGTCAAAAACATTACTGTTTTCGTCCAAAACAAATCGTTTTGGATGAAATCAGTTTTTCTTTTTCTTTTTTTTTTTTGTCTTTCATTTCTTTCTTTTTCTTTTTTTAGTTTTTCACCCTAAATTTTTTTTTTCATTTTAATCCCTTTTAAATCAATTTTTTTTCTTTTTTTAGTCCTTCATTTCTTTCTTTTTTTTCTTTTTTCGCCATAAAATTTAATTATTTTCTCATTTTTGTCACTTTTTTAAATTGGTCCTTTTTTTTCATTTCAGTTTTTTTATCATTTTTGTTTTTCTTAAAATTTTTTATTTAAATTTTTTTGCCAAAAACATTTACTGTTTTGGACGAAATCAAATTTTCTTAAAATCAAAATTTTTTTTTTCATTTTAATCCCTTTTAAATCAGTTTTTTTCTTTTTTCACCCTAAAATTTAATTATGTTCTCTTTTTGTCACTTTTTTATATTGGTCCTTTTTTTTTCATTTTAGTCTTTTTATCATTTTTGTTTTTCTTAAAATTTTGTATTTAATTTTTTTATTTTTACTATTAATTTTCTTTATTTATCTATCCCACACGAGAGCATGCACCATTTTATGTTTTTTATTTATTGATATACATAGATAGAAAGAAAAAAAAATAGAAATCTTAGAAAAATGTCAACTTGATTAATGTTAATGAACTTGTTTTTCAATTAATCATATAATCTTAACCAACGTTTTTACTTTTTATAACCACTTGTTACAATATCATCTGAACATCCAAGATTTTAATTCCTTATTTCTTTTCTTTTTCCAATTGAACTGACAAATTCTATTATCTATAAGAACTTTTTTACTAAATTATCCGGTCACCTTTTCACATACCTTATAATCGTAAATTGTGTCTATAATCATTGTGCTACGTGTCATGCTATTATCGGATGTTTTTAATTTCCCTTACTTGTATGACTACACGACATGTCCCTTGAGTGACTCTAGAATTCCTCAATATCTATATATTAGTTATATTGTATGCGCTTCGCGTGCGGAATAAATAAATAAAGTAAAATAAAAAATAAAAAATAATTTTTGTAAAATTTTTTAAATACTTTTTTATTTAAAGTTGCTTCTTAAAAAACTTAGGACCCACCACATAGGCTTGGAGACAAGTACGAAAAACACTCCTTTTAATAGATTAATAGATTAATAAATAACAGATACGCATATATACCTTTATATATATTTATAAGTTTTTGGGTTAAAAAAAAATGGAACCTCTTTAGTGTTAAGTAGGATGATTTTTTTTTATTTTTTTTAGGGAAAAAAAGGGTGGAAAATTTCATGTAATTTTGGATCTTGTTAAAATCTTATAATATAATCAAAATTTAGAGGTATTTTACAACAAAGGCATAAAATTTAGGGGTAAATAAGAAATTTGTCAAAAAGAAAAGTAGGCCTGGTTTTTTTTTTTTTTTTTTTGTGTGTGTGTGTCCTTTCAGTCATTAATATTAGAAATGCCCCTAAACTATGTTCCTAATTTCACTTTGTCCCTAAATTATCAAAACTATTTATTATACTCCAAACACAAAATCATTCAGATATTGCCCCCTCCATTAACTTCAGTTTATTAACCTAATAAATTTTTTGTTGTGAAAAAATATAAATCCCTAATTATTTAAAAATTTTATATAAAATCAAATAAAATTTTATAAAAATTAAAATCCTTATCACTCTTCCTCATAAAAAAAATTAAAATAAAAATTAGAAAAAAAAAAAATCCTTATTACTCTCGCTCTCACCAACTGCCTACATTGCCATCGGTCGCCCACCTAAAAGCGAGGTCGCTGGCCACCGCGCATGGAGATCTGCCGTCGTCACCCGTCGTTCACCTAACACAGGGCGAGGTCGCCGTCTCGCTGCCCTTCACTGGGAAATCAAACACAAATCACGTAGAACGATCCATCCAAATGGTTGGATCCCTGAACCCCTCCTCCCAATCCTTGTCTTGCACGATCTAGCCATGAGCAAAAACGATTTTTTTTTTTTTTTTTTTTTTTTTTTTGCCCCATACACAGCCATGAGCCCATGAGCAAAAGCTTGATAAACCACAAAAGTTAATGTTCTTTTTTCTTTTTTTTTTTTTTTAAGGGACAAACGTAAATATTCTGATATTATTTTTTATTAATATTTTTAAGGTATTATAGATTTGTATGAAGTTGTTGTTTTTTGTTCTTTCAACCTAGAATCCAATGGTCAAGAAGTTTTTCTTTTTTCATGATTCAATGACTAGCTTTACTCCATGTATCATCTACCTTTTTTGACATCTTCCACGGTACTTTTGTACATCCTCGCATTTTTGTCTTTTCTTACAATATAATAAGTAATATTCTTTAACTTTTTTTGTGATTTTTTTTTTTTTGTCTTTTTTGTTACCACTAGTTTATAAACACTAGCGTAACACGTGCCAGGCACGTGTATTAAGTTTGTTAAATATTTTGACATAGTAAAAGAATAAATACATAAAGATGTATTTGAGGAAAAAAATATTTTAACATCAATAAATCTAAAAAAAAAAAAGAGTATTTCAATAAGACAATTAAAATAAGAGTTAAAGAAAATAAACCAAACAATAAAAAATAGAAGGATAAATATGAGGATATATTTTGAAAAAAGATTTCATAAGGAGATAAAATAAAAGAAAGTAGGGTATGGTTCAAGAAAAAGGTACAAAAATGATCGAAATAAGTTAACAAAATACTTAAATAGTGACCAAGCGAATCTATTATGTTAAAATTTAACTAAGTACAGAAACAAATTAAGGATTTTTGAAGTAAGGGCAAGTTTGTAAAGAAATAAATTTATAAAAAAAATTGGGAAAAAAATAGTTATTAAAGTAACATTTGATAAAATAGTGTTTCAAATGATGTAAGGAAAATATATAAAAGAAGGCTTATTTGGGCAGAAATATTATTACATAGTAAGTACAAGATGGTATAAAAAAATTAGCTGATGTTGTACATTTAAAAAAAATGTATAATAGTTTAAGGAAAATATTATAGGGGAAAAATATAAGAAGATAAACAAATTAAAATAAAATATATAAAAGTGTAAGGAAAAGATTTAAAAGGATAAAATTGTAATAAGATAAACATAATACAAAAGAAGAGGTAAAGGGGGGCAAAAAAAAAAAAAGAAGGGAAAAAGACAAAAGTGAGAGAAGGCAAAAAAAAAAAAAAAAAAAAAAAAAAAAAAAAAAAAAAAAAAGAATCACACTTGCATACACGTGTAAGCAATATAGAGAGTCTCTTCTATATATGTTTTGTTATGTTATTATTAGGTTATTGCACGTGCCACGCTAGTGCAAGTTGCATTTATTAGTTTTTTTTTACATAATAAAAATATTTTAGATTAAAATGTATTTCATAAAAAAATCATTTTAACTTGTAAATTAGAAAGAAAATGTAGTGTCAAAAAATATAATTAAAAATATAAGATTAAAAAGAAATAGAGAAACCAGAAATAAAAATAAGAAAGGAGAAAAATGAGGATATATTTAAGGAAGTTATTTTAAAAGGGATAAATGGAAAGGAAAAATGATAATCCTAGAATAAATTGAAAAAATGTTTAAATAGTAACTAAGTAAAGTTATTATGTAGAAACTTAATTGAGTTAAAATAATAATTTAAGAGATGGAAGAAAATTATTTAGATGAGAATATATTTTTAAAAAAAATTATTATACCATAAAAGTATGAAAGAAGAAAAATGTATTTTGTGGTATATATTTAAAATAAAAGTTTCACGATTTTGAAAAAAAGAGGAGAAAAATGTTAGAAGATATAGAAGGGAAAAAATAATGATGCAAAGGAAAAAAAAAAAAAAAAGAGGGGTAAATGGTCAAATCAAAGATAAAGCCAAAAAAAAAAAAAGCAACAAACGGAAAAGCAAAGAAAAAAATTCAACAAAAAAAAAAAAAAAAAGGAGGACGAAAGGCATGCACGTGTCGAAGGAGATGGAAAACACTTTGACACTTATATACATAGATAAATATAGAAATTTTAAGAGATGGAAGAAAATTATTTAGATGAGAATATATTTCGGAAAAAAAAAATTTATTACACCATAAAAGAATGAAAAGAGGAGATTTTGAAGAAAAGAGGAGAAAAATATAAGAAGATAAGAAGGGGAAAAAAGAAAGATGCAACGCCGGGGGGGGGGGGGGGGGGGCGCGGGGTGTGGGTGGTGGAAGGAAGGGTAAATGGTCAAATCAAAGATATAGCAAAAAAAGAAAAGAAAAAAGGGAGGACGTATGGCACGTGTAGGAAAGAGATGGATTTCACTTGGACACTTTTATATAAAACTAGTTTAAAAACACGTGTAACACACATAATTAAACATATTTAAAAAAATATATCTAAATAAAAAAACATATAAATAAAAATAAAATTATATACAAGAAAAAATAAATTTAATATCATCTTATATTTTTATTTATCATAAAATTAAAATTGATACTTTTACTTCTTATAAGACTAAAATGAAAAATTAAAAAAAATTGGAGCAAAAAAGAAAAAAAAAAGATAAAGAAAAAGAAAATTGGACTAAAAACTCCACCTCTCTCCCCCCCCTGCTGACACGTACAAAAAAAAAAAAACCCCAAAATGTATAATGAAGAAAATAAGTATTTGTTTTCTTTTGTTTTCTTTTCTTTTTTATGCGTGTGTGCTTTTTTTTATAACATTATATATATATATATTTACAATATAAATTTGTTGGTTTTTGTTCAACCATCAATTTTTTAAAATAAATTTCATAACTTTTAAGTGAATTTATATTATTGTTCTAAATATTATATTTTAATTTATAATATTAGATATATTTTACCTTATTTTTATTGCTATATTTAAATATACAAATACTGCTAAATATATTCATTAATTTGAATTGAATTTTAATAGAAAAATATGACAAACAGTAGGCACGTTCCACAAAACTATTAATATATAGAAGGGAGGATGTGCTCTTTAAATTTTTGCACTTCAACCACATAAATGTGTACTCATTATTATAATTATTGTACAGGGGATTACATTTTTTTTTTTAATTGCTCAGAAACTGTTATGAAGAAGTATTTTAAATAAAATTTGAAATTTTGTTTAACTTTCTTATTATTCTATTCTTATTTGTGTTCCAATTAAAATTAATAATGGAATTTTCACTTATTACACATTTATGTGACACCTTTTTAAAATCATCTATATATTGACACATTCTTAATCATGTGATAAGTATTATCATGTAATAGGAAAGACTTTTATTTTTTACTTTTTGTTATGATGGGAGAACGTGCCTTTCCTAATTCTAGTACTAGTCTATATATAATGTATAGAAAGGAGACAAAAGTTGTTCTCTTTTGCTCCAACCTGATTGTGTGCTTCAGTTACTTCCAAGGGCAAATATTTAACCTCTCTTGATTTGATGATTAGGGTTTACAGCAGGCCTGTGTCTTGTATTTCTCTCTTTTAATTTGTTTTCATTTTTTCGTTCTCCCTAAAGCCGAGTCCCTCTCTCTTAATTTCTCTCACTCTCTCTCTCTAATCTCTGTTGGCGTCGTAGCTCAGGCAGAGGAATGTCGTGTCCGCTCATGAGGAGAACACTGCCGCTGCCTGAAAGATGGAATTGGTTTTTAGAATTGTTTCTCTCGGAGAGTTCAATTAAGAGATCTGAACACTTTACATACCAAATTCTAATTAAGCTTGTAATTCTTGATAATTAGACAAACGTAGTGGTACTGATCATGAGGGGGCTGGGATTGGACTGCTTTTATTAGTTCCACAGAATTCTTGCTAAAAGAGAGATTATATTGTTAATAATCACTAAAAGAAAAGGTGTCTCGTTAGGGGAAGGAAAAAAACAAAAAAACAAAGTATAGTTACATGACATAATTAGCCTCATTGTTTATTTTAGAAGTACCCATGCAACTTCTAAGCATTCAAATGTTGGCGAATCTATTTGATATATGGCTTTGGAAAATCTATTTCTTTTTTTGCCAATTTTTTTTTTTACTCCAATATTTTGCTCAATAAAGCACTGCATGCGCTATTTCTCCGTTCGATTACTCCTTCGATTTTAGTACTTGATACTTTACCTAATTTATTATTAATATATTGGTTCTTCTACCACAACACTTAACACAACCCTTTTTTTTTTTTTTTTTGCCTAAGACTGAATAGCGGGACATATAATAATATATCAACCTATTGTTTTTACACATTTTAATGTGAAGTATAATATTTAGCATGATACTACTATTTGAATTAAACACGGAAAATGGAGATATAACACAAAGTTGATTAAAATAATTTGATAGGTTAGCTATAATATGAATATGTCATGTCTCTATACTAACCCTACATATATGTTGTATCGTATACAATTATATAAGCACATTCAACTTTGGTCATTTTGATTGATTTTTTGTGCATTCTTTGATTGTCCTTTTTACTTGAGTTTTGGCTTCTAAAGTAAGTTTTTTTTTTTTTTTTTTTTTTTTTTTTGCCCTTTCTGGATACATCTCTAAATTATATAGAGGTTTCAATTAATTTCACCCATGTTTCTTTGTCCCTCCCCCCATGATCTTTAATTATTATTATTTTTTAACACTTTACTCATGGCCACAACCAAACCAAATGGCCGTCTTTACCATTCATATAGCATACCAATAGAATGCAAGCTCACAAGAGAAGTCACACCCAAAACTAGACCATGGACCACCAAAATCCTTGTGGAAGACAAAGCCGTGCCACGTTCATCACCTACAAATGCAAAAATATATCAAAGGCTTATCATCGTCGTTCCAACAGTAAAGTTCTTTTGTTCAACATACTGTTTTATCCTTCTTTTCTTTTCACTTATTATTATTATTACAAATTTTTTTTTTTTTTTTTTTTTTTTTCAGATTGAATCCAATAATTCTAACTATGTGGGACCATTTTGTGCAAAATGAATGTTTTGCCATTATGCAAACCGTACGCACCAAACCAATTATCATTGCAAAGCGGTTGAAAGTTGTACCATACAAAGGTAAAATAACCGAAATTTTTGTTCAATTTATTTTGATTAGTACGCATATACATGTATATATATATATATATATATATAGTTCTTTATGATTCAATTAACAAACATATTTATTTCAACTTAGGTTTATCTCTTTCTAGAAAGCCATCCTCCATATTCATGATAAATCAAAGCATTCCTCAACCTGAATCCCTAAGTATTTGGTATCATCTTTAATTACAAAGTCACTTTATGTTTATCTTTTGCATTTATTCATCCAATGCTTCTATTAAATTCATCCTAATGAATATTACCAATCAATTAATGTTTACACTTTGACATCTAATTCATAGGGCAAGAGAAAACAAAGCAACCCTTGATCAAATCATCGATTCAAAGTCGTACTTAAGCTTCTCATTTACCTTAGCAAGTCCTTCAATTAATGACATCTTAGAAATTAGTAGCACTCCGAGTCTACCAGGAATGGTAATACACCATAACTTAATCTTCATTTTATATAAATTAATTTTCTACTCTTACACTTTCACTAAAACTCACTAACCATCTTTAACAAGCAAACAAGCTTTTGGATGAAAGCAGCCATCTTAATCACAAATTTGGCACAACAATTCTGGTACATAGCTTGCAACAAATGTCACAAAGTCACCGGTGCTTCTAATAATGAAAGCTTCGATTGCCTGATCTTCTGCAATGAAAAGGAGGCAATTGGAACGCCAAGGTTAAAAACACAATTTTAAAATTTTTAATTTCATTGTACTTATTACTTAGCCATGTATTTTGAAAACTCACAGATGTCGCCTTCCAGTCCAACTAATAAGACAATTCTGGCTCTTGACAGATGTCGCCTTAACAATGTGGCTTTTTTTTTACTATCAAAATGTCTTGGCTCTTGTGTAAATAAACAATGTGGCTTGTACCACCACAAAAACACAAAATGAGCTATTTTTTGCATCTATGTTTTTGTATCTCCATGTTTGAACTGTAATTTTTGGCAACCTCGGCATTGGGAGGAGGGGGAGTGGGGCCCCAAACGCCATCAAGATCTGGCTTCAGGGGGGCTGGATTAGGCTTGTCAGCGTTAGGAGGAGGGGGAGTGGGGCTCGTTGGCGACGAGGTGGGGGCTCGTCGGCGTCACCTGGGCTCAAGCACAGGGGAGGGGGCGGGAGGGGGGGGGGGCTCGGGTTGAGGCGTGTCTGCGTCAGGGGGGAAGGGGGTGAGGGTGGGGGTGGCTCGGGTTAGGGCTCGTTGGAGTCGGGGGGGGGGGGGGGGGTAGGGGGTGGTCATCTGGGCTCAAGCACGGGGGATGGGGGGGCGCCTGGGCTCGAGCGCCGGGGGACTATCGGCATCGGGGGGTGCCTGGCTCGTCGGCGGAGGTTTGTAGGCCGGGGAGCGATGCCAGCGATTGGGGAGGGAATGGGTGTTTTACCCATTTCTTTTTAATTTCTTTATATATATTATTTTTAAATTTTTTTAGCTTATACTAGTATGAGGTAAGGTGTATTATAACTATCATACACAAACAACATGTTAGCCGTTTAATTACATCTTGACAGTTTAAAAATAAGTTTTATCGATAAGGTATATAAATGAAATTTTATCATAGATTTATCCTTTTAACTTATTTCACGCCAACAATTCAGTTAAATTAATAGACGGAAGTTAACAGAAAGGATCACTTGAGTAATTTTGTAAATATGAGAAGATATAATGAAAATTTTTGATAAATTAAAAGATAAAATAAAATAGGACACATACTCAGGGTATCGGTAATCTTTTTATTTTTTTAATTTTCTTTTCTTTTCTTTCAGGGGATAGGAAACCGCGAAGAGGCATTTTGAGAGTGTTCCGATTTTGACAATGTCGGCGAATTCATCTCGCCCTAATCTCAAGCGCCCATTCTCCGACAACGGCGATGACGCTTCCCCAAAACCTCCCATGTAAGAATTTCTTCTCCCAAATCCTAATTTCCACACCAAGATTCATCCTGCTCCTGTTTGTTTCTTAGGAAAATTTCTTTCTCGGGAAAATTACGTGACAAAAATTGACTCCTTTGGTTAATTGCAGGCAAAAAAGGGTTAGGTTTCCGAAGGGAAAAAAGGTTAGACCGGGATATGAACCGGTGGAGAGCAGAAAGGACGACACTGAGCTGGGTCCGTTGACGGACGCTCGGATCGCCGCCAAAGAGCGGTCCCGCCGCCGTAGCCAAATGACCACCGAGCTCTTCGGCGAAGATAGCAGAGGTATCGTTAAGGATATTTCCACTGCTGAAGTTGCTTATGAGGTGAGCTTTTGGTCTAATTAAGCTTTAGTGCTTTGCTAGTTTTGATGCTTGTATTGTGCAAGTATATGCCATAATTGTGTAGGAAACGAAGACTTGCTCACTGAATAAATTAGTGTTTGGGAGAAAGAAAAATGAGTGTCGTTCGGATTTCGAAAGAGTGAAAAGGGGATTTGGATTCATTTTGAATTGAAAATTCTCATCTCAAAATGGTGTGCCAAACACCCACTTAATTATATCTTTTTTGTTGAAAGGATGGAGAGTTAAGAGCTAATTTCGGATTCTTAGATTTGTCAGAGTGAATTTTGCGCTGGTTACTTTGTAAAATGGGTTTGTTCTCAGAGATGATTGTAATGTTGATAGATAGATAATTTCTTTGTTGAAGTCATTTTAATTAACTAAACAAATTTCATTTCTTGTTTTCTTGTTATGTCTATCTTTTGTGGATTTTAGTAGTCTTGCTCTCGGACACAATGTGTATGACATTATGATTTCGTATTATAAATGGTTCTTTATGAATTGGCAGCATTCTTTTTCGCTCTAGATGATCGTCAGGTTCTTCCCTATTTGGATCAATTGGAGGATAGTCTATGATAGGGTTCTTTTGACAGGAAAATGATGATTTTGTCTGGGATGGGGTCCAAATAGAGCCTTTCAACTTGGAGCGAGAGAGGGAAGAGGGTTACTTTGATGCTGATATGAATTTTGTTGAATATGCGCATGAAAAGGAGATCAAGGTAAACATTGTGCCTTGTGGAACACAGTTATTTATCTATTTTTGTATTTTAATTTTTAAAAAGTGGAACTAAAGCTATGTTGCTTCTATTCCCATTAATTCTTCCAGGATGCATGGCTTGATAATCTTGAAGTTGATTCAAAATATGCTGGTAAAGTGACTGATGTAGCGAGAGAGGACAATGATGTTCAAGAACCTTCGTCCCGTGATATTGGAAAGATTAAAAGACGGATTGCTGATGTTCTTGAGCCAGGCGAAACAGTAATCTTGAGTTCTTTATCCCTTGTTCTTTTAGAATTTTCTTTCATGCTTCCATGAAGCATGTACTTGAAGTCTTGAACTGCCAACAAAATTTACTTTACAATTTGTTACATGACAGCTGTATTGTTTTTGTGTTTCTGTTTGGTCCCGCCCTCCCCCCTTTCGTCTTGCTTTACCTTATATTTTTCATGCCTTACTTTAACTGGAAATCACAGCAACAGATAGTTTCATATTCTAAGTCTTAACAAACTTTACCAATCAATCGATGGGTAGGATAGTACTGCTGGTCTAATTTGTTTTTATATTATAGGTTTTGCAAGCTTTAAGAAGATTGAAGGGAAATTCAAATAACAAGAAGGAAAAAATGTCGTCTGAAACAAAGGTCATATTTGACCAGCTAACTGAAGATGCCATGAAGCTTATGGAGAGTGGTGAATATGGTAGTTCAATATTTTCATTCCATTTTCTTTTTCAAGTATATAAGTACACATAGCTTTTACACGTGTGCCATACATCATATTTAAGAGGGGGGTGGGGGGGGGAGAAGAATACTGCATACAAGGTTATGGACGCCCCCCTGCTTTTGTCTTACCGATATATTGGTTCTGTGCTAATTTTTTTATTTTATTTTTTATTTTTACTTATCGAGTGAATTACTTTTTTACAGATGTGTATCATGAAAAGAAAGAGATCTTTGAGCGCGAGGCAGGTCTGTGTTATCAGTTTTTCTTTTTGGATTATTGTTTTGTTGTGCATATTTTCTGTTCCAAAAGATCTTTAAAATAAAGAAATAAAAACTTTTGTGTGTGTGTGTGTTTTTTTTTTTTCCAAGGAGCAAAACAAAATTGACACTTAAGTCTTTGTTGTTCTGTTTGTATGTTCACAAATATATATTTTCTATGCTTGTAATTATGTTTTGCTTTTCTGTTTCTATTAAAGAAGGCTTTTAATGGTTGACAAAAAGTAGGTTGACCATAATAGCTTTGCCCCATCGAGAAAATAGTCTTGAGGGACCAAGATAGGTCCAGGTGCTTACGTGTGAACCCATATTTGCTCCCAAAAGAAAGCTTGTAGATTAATGAGCCTAACACAGTAACAAAGTCGTACAGTACTAGATAGGGCTCTGAAAAGAGAAGAGTTGAGCCATACCTCGAGCTTGGTTGCAAGCACATGACCATCCAAAGCTGTCAGCTTGAGCTCAAGACTATAGCGGTCTTTTGTGCCTTTACTGCCGCGCTGCACTTGGTGTTGGTGAAGTGAAGCCTTTCTTCTTTTTGGTCGTATTTATGTTGATTATGCTTACTAGTTTACACTGTATATGGTCTATTAAACGGCATTACCTTTAGTATGCTGCCCTACTAATACCATTTATGTTATTTAATTGAACTGTTAAGATTTTTCTCTCTTTCTTGATCTTTCGATATACTTCACGATTCTTTATGATTATGGAAGTTCTGATTTTTCTCTTTTTCCTTAAGTTCTTGTTCGTGTTCTCTCTTTTTGTGGGCATGGCATTGTTATATGGCTGGAATGTTGGCTAAACAACTATTTGATATGTAATTTAACTTGGACATGCGGCCTCCTTTAATTTCTCATCGTGAATGTTATGTTTGGCTGTTGTGTCATAAAGCCTGAGTATCAGCCTCATACTATTTCCGTCACTGTTCTTGTCGTAAAAGAAAAAGGGAATAGATTGAATCGTCATAAGTTCTTGTATTGTTACTCTATTTTTAATTCTTTCAGAAGGATATGAAATCCTAGCTCGTTCAAGAGGAGAAGGGCCATCCACAAGTGCAGACGAAGGGAATATTGATTCTGACTTGGGGAAGGACATTTTGTCCAGTCCAACAGATACTGGTATAGGCCCTTCAGTTTCTGTTGATCCATCTTCGGATTCATTCGATATGTTTGCAGATGATGATGGACAGACTACTGCTAATCCGTCTTCTGAGGAAAGAAATTTGGTTTCTGGTGGTCCTTCTGGTGGAGCTGATCAGCCATTGTCCAATTCAAACAGTAATTCTGAAAGTAAGCTTTTATTTGTTTAGAGTAAACAAGAAACCTTTAAGCCATCTTCCGAGACACGATTTTGAGATGTTTTCTGAGCCTTGGAATTGTTTTTATCTGCAGATGGAGCTTTAGGTAGTGATTATGTGTATGACGAGTCTTCTGGGTACACAATCTCCCTTGCCCTACTTCTGATGATACATCGGAAATTTGACTAAGTCGTTTCTTTTTGTCGTCAATTAATTTCTACATTTTTTTCAATAAATTCTAATCAATAGTAATATTATGCATTTTGCACGAGATAAAAAAGAAAAGAAAAGAAAAAGAAGCAGGAGCTCTTGTGTAGATTCCACTCATTCACTCAATGCATCAGTGATATAGTTCTCACAGTTGAATTGGAAATGTTGTTTGTCTGTCATCCTTGCTTTCGTGCTGAGAGTATTTTTCCAGCGTTATCACATGGACTGGATAGTGGTTAAAATGCAGACTGTGACGTGTCAAGAATTGAATACCAGTTGAACAATGTTTTCTAACAAAAACTAGTCGAACATGTTAGGAGCAAAACTGGTAGACTGTAATGTTTAAATCCCTCCTTCCATCACATGTTCCTTAAGTAACTATTAACTTTCCATTGAACCGATCTTAGGTTTATTACATTGAAAATTCTCCATCTAAATGTTTCTCTTTAAGACAAAAGGTTCGAGTAGTATGCATTTCAATCCCTTCGACATGAAAAGTATTTTAAGCATATATTTCTATCTGAACTATAGAATGAGATCATAAAATTCTGCATATTCATTTCTATGCATTGTGGTATTTCTCAAATATTTTTCATTGTTTAGCTGTCTTAGGTTTAAGTCAGATTCTTATTCAGTCTCGCAAATTAGCGTTTTGGTTTGCATTTCAGGTACTACTATAGCAGCAGTCTCGGTTATTATTATGACCCATCTACAGGACTGTATTGCTCTGCTGCATCTGGGCAATGGTAATATACTTTTGTCTTCTTACACACACGAACAGTATGTTTACAGTTTATGTTGATTTTCTTTGTACTTAATTTCAAATAATTCCAACTTTATGGACCTGGCAAGATAAGTCCTCTTTTATACTCATTTACATGGTATGCTATATTGGTCGAGTTTAAAAGAAAGGTTTTTACAAATTAAGTAGTTGGGTATTTTGAACTTTTGGAGTTGCTTTCCATGATGGTTTCAGCATTATTTTGTGCTAAGCTGAACTTACTGAGTTGAGGCCTGATGGGAACAAATTATGTCTCTGATTGTGTATTACTTCTTGTAGGAAAAATAAAGAGTTCCTCACACCTCTCATTGGCTGATGTTATTTTCCTTTGAACGTAGGTACCTATTCAACGAGGAAACTGGCACCTATGACGAAATCCAGGCTGCTGCATCGACTGTGGAATAAACAAGGTGGTTTTTCTGCTTTGCTGTAACACGTTGTACAGATTGTGAGCAAGAATGTTGGTGTAAAATTGTGAGTTTTAAGCATTTCGATTCTGGAAAAGGGAAATGAAGGAAATAGTGACACTAGACTTGTAACAACATGACGCTAGGTTAGTGCTTCTGCAGTTTCAGATGCATTCCAGAGTTCAAGAAGCATGCCAGGGATAGTAGCGCTTTTGGAGTAGTTGAAGTATTCTAGGTTGTTAAATTACTTTGAAAATAAATCCTAGCTACATTTTGGGTGAATTTTAAACTGAAATGATTTAGTTTAGCATTTATCAAATGTTCATTTCCAGAGTGTCCAACAAATTCAGATTTTATTGACGCAAATATCAGGGCAAGTGGAAAATTTGTAATTTACACTTATTTTTGTCGTAACTAGCAGTCCTTTTAATTCCACATTTGGGGTCAGGAGGCTAGGCTCACATTTAGTATGCATTTGGTGCTAAGATTTATATCGTAGAATTTGGATTTGGATTGATTTACGTTTATTGAGGTATTTAAATTGTTTGAGTTAAAAAAATGTAAAAACTTGGAATGTGTTCGGAAAAAAAAAAATCCAATATGAAACTTGTTTCGTTCGTCTTGAAATTCTATGTAATTTAAAAATATATATATCTCATTTAGATTTGTTTATATAAAGTTATAAATTTTTAAAGTTTAAATTATAAAATTATATAAACAATAAAATTAAAGGAAAAAGTTAAAAATTAAATTGTAAAAATAATGTTTAAATCAGAGATTGAAATACAAGTTTAGGGTCCGTTTGGTATTAACATTCAATTTAAATTAAATTATATTTTTTTCATCATATTTTTTATCTTTTCTGAAAAAAAATTTTATCTTTTCTGAAAAAGTCAATAAAAATTATTATTCAAATTTAAAAATCTTAACTCAACTCAAACTCAATTTATACACCAAACACCCTCTTAATGAATAATGAAGCCAAATAACATCATGATTCTCATCATTTGACGGGACATCTTATTTGGCAGAGCGTACAAGTTATGCGGGTCCCATTTATTTTGAAAAAATAATTTTGGCTTGCACTTTTGAAGCTTGTGGGGCCTATTTGCTTTTTCCTTCTCTTGTTTTAGCTTTGGAGATGACAAAACCCCTTCGACTCCATTTTTGTTGTTTGACAGCTTTGGGAATTTTTTCTTTTTTCAGCAGAAAAAGAAAAAGAAAAAGAAAAAACTTTTTGGAAATTTTTGCTCTTTGAGAAGAAAGAGAAAATTTCAGATTTGAAGAGAACACAACAATCTCATCGGCGTCAAAAAGAAATGGTGGTGGTCGCTTTTCATATTTATGATCATTACCCAAATGATTTATATCAAACCCAAGCATACAGAGAGAGGAGGAAGGAGAGAGAAAGATGAGTATGGAGGTAGAAGAGAGACATAGTTTGGGATGGTGATGATGGTGCTAATTATGTTTTTCGGAGGAAGCTGGAGTAGGAAATTTGATAGATTGCCGGATTTGGAATTTGCTTTGGTAGGCGTGGGATATGGTGGGAGGCTGAAAAAAAAAATTCTCCTACCACTACAACAAAAGAGAGAACTACTTATTTTCCAAACTAAAGGGGACCCACAAAATTACTTTTTCTGTCCGGTGGGATGCTATGTCGATGTCAAACGATGAGTGATTCCTTGGCTTTATTATTCAATCTTAACTGCATCTCATTTTTTCACTTTTATTATTAACTAGTTGGCACGGGCGCGTGGGTAATAGACAATAGACAAAAAAAGTTTAAAAAAAAAAAAAAAAACTCACATGACAATGACTGAATCATCACGTGACTGATGATTGGACTGTCACTTGGTACGTGACAGTCGAGGGGAGGACGAAAATGTACTATTGATAGTGCATTTCCAGTTTTAAGATTATTAAGTATAGATAATTAATTAATAAGTATCATTTAAATTTGAGTTGGGAATTTGAAGTTTTGATTTTTGAAGCCTAGTAGCGGAGTTTGGTTGAATCAGTATCATCGCATGTATCATAAATGCATAAATGTGATGGACCAAAAAAAATCACCGCTTTTTTTTTTTTTTCGGTTTCACAATACCTTGGGTGAAATAGGATTCAGTTATGCTTGCAACAGTGAATGATATAATTTTGTAGCATGTTTGAACGTGTTAAGTAACAAGTACAGCGATGTTTTTTATTTTTATTTTTTTTTAACTTAATAATGTGTTTGTGTTATCTGTTGACATAGGTCATCGTGCTAAATAAAGAGGCCAATGTTATCTAAAATCTAATATCATACGGAGATGCAATTTAGTAAGAAAATAAAAAGGAGCTCTTACATTCACGGTGTTAACGAATTTAAAGCAGTTATAAATTTTCTTGATGCAATTTGGCTCATTATATTTATAAATCTTGAGCGTAAATGTGGTAATTGAATTGTTTTCCTGTACATGAATTGAATTGTTTCTGATGTAGTTTAATCTATCATAAAGAAACGATTCAAATGTGAGCGTTTTGGAAAAAATAAATCTATTTTACCTTATTTAAAAGGAAAAGGATGAAAGGCACTTTGCTCCCTTCCCGTCATGTGCCATTTTAATAAAAATTTGATTTTAAAAATTAAAAAAAATTTAACAAAATTAAATTTTTAATTTTTTGTTTTGGTTTATTTTGTTTTGTTTGTCTATTCCGCACGCACAAAATATGTACATTTCCATCCGTAAATGAATAAAAGCAAAAAACCAGAATTATATATTATACACACATTTAGAGTGAGGCATTTAATACAAGATAAATTGTTTAGTGGATGTCAACTTAATTGAAATACATTAAATTTCTCTAATTTCAACTATCCACTGTTTTTTTTTCAACAAAAAAAAAAAAAAAAGAAAGAAAGAAAAAGTGAGGAGTTACAAGCTATAAATTGGAACACGCGTGAGAAAAATAAACTCAATAAAAATTTTGTGAGGGCTAAAAATGAGAGTGAAAAAAAAAAAAAAAAAAAAAAACAATTATGTGAAGGAATTATAAGCAATGAAGCTACCAAACGCCAGAAGCATTAAAAGACCATCTGGTTACAACAAATACAACAAAAACTTTACCTGTTATCTTCAAGGCCATAGTGTCATTGCTAGGAAAGAAACAAACTCATGATCTGATTTTAACCGAAGAAGATGAACAAATATATACACACACATATAGGGAGGAACTCTTATACGGCACCCCCCTTCATATGCTACTTATAATGTGATTTTTGTTATATTGTACCAATTGAGTAATTCAAATATAATATTTTTCAGTGATATTTATTATTCATACCAATATCTTACTAGTATCATGTGACAAGATTCTAAATAAAAAATTACATGTAAATCAACTAGTTGTTACAAATTTCTAAATAAAAAAATTATAAATGTTGCATATTATGCAGTACCACATCCGACATATATGACAGCAAATTATCAATTAACTTTTATAATTTCCTAAAGCAAAAAAGAGAAATAGTAATGACATGTTTTCAATTTGTAGAAAAATAATTATGACATGTTAATCAAACAATCAATGTGCTGTAATTCATAAACCAAGCAACACCACAGTATGCAATGGAGATTTTTGGCTATGGAATTCAAAAGTTATACGAAGAGTGTGCAATCAACTTGGTGTGTTTCCTTTAGTTTGATGAGTGTTTTGTTTTTAAAGCTGGAACAGTAAGGGTATGTTTGGTTGGAGGCAGAAATGGGGGGAAGGAGAGGAGTGGAGGGAGAAGGATGGAGACAGAGTACCAATCTATTGTTTGATTAGAAGAAATAGTGGAGGGAGAGGAGAGGTGGAGGGAGACTCTCTCCCTCCCGGCTCACCATATTGCATCAATGGAAGGATACAAGCTCTCATTTCCACTTTATTTTAAAAAAATATCATGTTAACCCTAAAAAAAACTATCAATAAATTTTTTAAAATGAGCAATTTAGTAATTGGTACACCATAATTCAAGACTTACTCCTCACCCATGCCTCATCGCTTATGGGAAAGAGATGGGGATTAAAGTTGTACTCCTAACTGCTCGAGGGAGAGGGATAAATAATGAAGTAAGCTTTGCTCTTATACCTATCAGGAGAGGCTTTTTCCCAAAGGAAGAGGTAGAGTTTAGCCAAGTGGGAGAGGAGTGGATTAGGCCTTCTCAATGCTCTACGCCTAGAGCATCACGGATGAGGCAATGTAATAGCTTAGCAAAATCTCGAGAGTTGTGGGATTTAAACTAGAGAATCTTCAATATTTGAAATTCAAGTTCAACAAACCGCGGATTATTCTCCCCGGATATCTCAGAAGCAATTCAAATTACAAATTTAGAGATATTCACTAGATTTTATTTATATGTATTTATCCAAAGGGGACCTATAAAAAAGGGTCGTTCTCCCCTTTGGAACTGAATAGTGCTATTTCCGCACACCATAGCTAAGAGCTCTCCTTTGTAATGAGAGGACGAAACCCAAGTGATTCTGGCGAACCTCTATAAAATCTCTTGTGTTTTCTACTTTTCTGCAAATTTACTTTTATTGTTCATCATGAGCGGAGTGTAGTGAGGATAATTCCGACTTGATGAATTTTCACCGTCAACAGTAATTAGACAAATAATTATTATCAATCCTTTCAATTCTCCCCCTCTCTTACCAAATAACATAAATGATTTATACAATCCTCTCCATCTTTCAAATTCTTCATCTCTCCAACTATCTCCATCCTTCCTCCTCTTCATCCCTCCTACCAAACATAGCCTAAAAGAACACCCTTTTGCTTTTGCCTTTCTTTTTCGTTGTTAATTTAAATTAAGAAAAAGCAAAAGAACTGACTATGACTTGCTGAAGAATTACTACAACTAGGAAAAAGTTTTGACAGCTATTATTGGTCATTAATATATAATTAATCTATGTAGTTGATTCCTAATCGAATAAAGCACTTATATATATATATATATATGTATATATATACATATATTCCATTATTGCTTTTTTTTTTTTGTTATATTTTTTTGTTTAAATGTTTTTTCCTCCCACGTTGCTCATATTTTTCAGCTGTACCTAACTTTAACTTTCACCGTCCAAACTATTTTTTCAACGCTTTATTTTATTTATATTTTTTTGGTGTGTGTTATTATAACGCATGAAACTGCTTAGCACTGCCCAAGAGTATCTTTGTCCACCTCCATGCTACCACTACTTATTATAGTCGTAACCATTTCAATATTTAAAATACACACAATGATTTCCAAGATTATTCCTGTCACATGTTGTCCAAAGACCATGATACCCCTTATATGTATCTTAGGGTTTAAGAAATGATAAACAAATATCATTGTGGTCACTGCTGGTATTTTATAAACCAGTTGCAGATCACAGAATACCACGTAAAATTACGTGTGTGATGTCTGATATATCTATTATGATCCATGACTTTGACATGTAAACTTTAACAACCAAATCTAAAAAATTATTTGCGATGCATAGCAGCCACAATGAAACGTAATTACGAATAATACTAGAGATATTGGCTTTAATATTAATTTTTAAGTATCAACTTTACATGACGGTGAGTTATTATCTTTTATTAGTAGACTAGATACAATTAATCAATGTGATTATTTTTTAAACACTTATCAATTAAAAAATATGACAACTTCTATGTTATATGAATTAATACTCAAAAGTTAGAATTAGAATTGATGTCTTTAGAATTTTTTTATAATTATTATAAATACCAAATAGTGAATGGGAACACCGTTATTCATTTTTCATATAAAATAGAATACAACTAAACCCTCAACCCTAAATATTAAGGGTAGGGGTGTTTGTCGAATCTAATCAACTGATCAAACCAATAAGTCCAATATAATCCATTCTAATTCACTTTTTTTTTTTTTTTTTGTATACAATTGAATTTAATTAGATTGGATTGAATGTCAATTCTTAGATATACACGTTTTACTTTCAAACACTTAATCCAATCAAATCCGATCTTTATACAAATAATATATAAAGTATTATAATTATATTTATACTTTAATTATATCATTGGTCCAAAATTTAGTATCAACATTTCTTTTCATACGCCTTCACAGATCCAATAAAAAATTCAAAGCCTAACATATCATGATATTAATACAAAAAAAAAAAAAAAAAAATCTGAATTACTGGGACTTATTTCTTCAAGATATTTGTCGGGTGTTTTATCAACTTTGAAATTTGTAATTTTGGAGTTTATAAGCTATTTGGATCTTAAAATATTCATTATTCTTTCTTGTTTTTTTTTTTAAAATATAGTATTTACATATAATTGTATATAGTACATAATATATGTCGAAAAGATCTAATAGATGAGCTTATGAAGAAAAATGGAAAAATACTGAAACACCCCAATAAATGGTCAAGGTGAAAACCGATCTAATCGAAACCAACTTTAAATGTAATCTATGATCTAAATGAATGTTAAGGGAAAACAAAAAAAACAAACAAAAAAAAACAAACAAACAAACAAAGAACACAAACAAACATCACCATTAACTACCAATACCAAGCCCAAAAAAAAAAAAAAAAAAAAATCCAATACCAATAAGCTCACGTTTGCTATCCCATTTAAATCCCACTTTTCAATATTTTTTTATAATATTTTCTCTCACAAAAATTTGAATTTACTATTTGACTTTTGGGTTTAAACCGATGATCTAAATAGAAGCTAAGCCTATATTTGGTAAGAAGGAAAGAAAAAAAGAGGAAAAGAAAAAATGAAAGAGAAAGAAATGAGAGGGAGAGAAAGATTTTTTTTTTTTTTCTTTATGTTGTTTGGTATCGTAAGGAGAAAAGAAGATAAAATTTTCTTTTGTTGTTTGGTATTACAAGTTAGTGGAGGAAAGAAGAAGTATCATTCATGAAATTACCATTTTACCCATACTTTCTTTTGTCTTCAAGGAATTATATTAATATACAAAGATAGTTTAGTAATTTTAATAGTTTTACCTTTTAAAAAAGTTTTCTCTCCACTTTTCTTTCTAATTTGAAGAGATTTAAAAATATGTAGATCTCACAAGGTTTTTAAACCCTTCTATTTTACTTTCACTTCAAAAATCACCCCAATCAAACACTGTACTTTTTGCATTTTCATCCTAAAACCACTCTACCTTCTTCCTTTCACCTTTTATCCCTACCAAACATGGCTCAAGTTTTCAAGTTATTTAGAATTATTGTGTGGTAACAAATACAAGATGTAGTGTTTAAATCTATCGTTTTTATTAAAAAAAAAAAAAAAGAAAGAAATTATGGCGTGAAAAGAAAATTACTAAAACATGAAAATGTGTGATTGGTTAACAAGCAATAATTTATAATAACATTAAAGTAACAAATGTTGATACTTTGATGAAACAATATTGAAACCGAGACGAGTGAATAAATATCTTAGGTTGCTGTGCAGGCTAGGAAGCTTCCCTGTAGTTCTCTGATATTTATGAGCAATCACTTTTCTACCCCCACGAAGGCTCCACAAACCAAAAAGCATCACTTTTCTTGCTCTATATAAACACACTCCAAGCCTATGTTTTTCCTTCATGACTAAGTAGTACCACAACTCTACACCTTTACTCATCAAACCAACTTTGTTCCACATCAACAATTCTATTATTACTATCACTTCTCTAGGTTTAGAATTTTTTTTTCTTCCTTTCATTGTTTCTTTTGATAATATTCTAGAGAGAAGCTAACTAGCTCTAGTTATTGTTATTGTCGTTATAATTTTTGTGTTCCAAAGATGAAGAACAAGGCTTCTGCTGTCTTGAAACACATAATTTCTTTGTTGAGCTCGATAGGTAAAGCGAAGAGCAGGATCACCAGAACGGCGAAAGCCCGCCTCATAATGCTCTCGCTGATGACCAAGAACAAGAAGGTACTTATTATGGATGCGCTCTCCCACAAAGTTCAAAATCTGCTGGGGAATCGTCACAACGACAGCGACAGCGAGGGTGAGGAAAACGACAACAACCATGTTGAGGATTTAAGCAAGGCCATTGTCCTCTACAATGCCAAGGCTGGTGTTGGTGACTATGTTTACTATGACGATTATGGCGACGATGACAAGTATCCAGATCTAAGTCACTCGCTATTCCACGAGTTTGATGAGGACGATCAGGATCTGCAGGGAGGATCTGTGATCGAGCTGGTGAAGAACTCCAAGGAGGAAGGACAGGATTTCAGCCTGGAAGATGAGATAGATCACGCCGCCGACTTGTTCATCACAAGGTTCCACAAGCAGATGCGCTTGCAGAAGCTCGAGTCCTTCAAGAGGTACCAGGAAATGCTTCAGAGAGGCCTTTAAGATGTTAAACTACCAACATCTACATATACGAAAATGCTATATGCATCAGTATCTCCCTTGGCAAACCGCCTACTGTTGGATTTTTGACCAGTTAGATATTGACATGTAATATATAATAACGATGATTAGCGGCGGTGATACACCATTACTAAAAATATATATACGTAATGTGACATTCCATGTTCTGGTTAACTTCTTAATTTTGTATTTGGCGGAATTTTTTCGCCTTATATTCTGTTGGTTACCAAAATAATAATTAGAACAATAATATAATAAAAATAAAGTTCCTGTGGCTGTACCATTGTCCATCGATCTATTGCTTAGCTAGCGAGGTCATTGCTTTTTAAGTAAAGAGCTTTTTTTTTTTTTTTTTTAAATGAAATAAAAATTGCTGAAATTGTTTCCTTTTGTTCTTTGTTTATAACTCTTCTGTATTTTGTTTTTGAAATATCAAAGTTTATATATATATATATATATATATTAGTTAAAATCACGTGTTTCGTATGTGTGAAGCGCATACATATGAAAATTATTGAATATCCATTTTATAAATATAAATGTCAAAGTTTTCAATGATATTTTATAGTAAAAATAAGAGAATAAAAAAAGACATTTAAAAAAGTTATTAAAGAAAAAAAATAAATTAATAAAAAGTAAAAAAAGAAAAAAGAAAAAAAAAGGAAAGATATTAACTTAACCAAATTTTTGAATAATATTTTAAAGAACGTCACTCTTATAATATAGTTATAAATATAAAATTTGATCATCTTGTGTTGTTGTAATCTTTTGGGTTTGATCTTGTTGCGTTGCTATCATCACAGAGCAATGTGTGGGAGATACATATGTAAACACTAATAGAATTATTAAAGCGTTTCAAACGCCATTTTTAATTACAATCCAAGCGCAAAATATGTGATTTGCTTGCCTCTCTTTTTTGCTGTTCTAATAAAAATTCAATATCAAATAAAAACTGAGACTTTTTTATTTATCGGCATGCAAATTTGATAATTGATTTCCTTGGATGCATTTAAAAAAAAAAAAGTGGGAGGGGGAATTTCACATATAACTCCATCACAAAATGTAAAATTTGAACGTCTAACCCCAACTTAAAAAGAAAAAAAAATGAAGACTCCACACAACATAATACAAAAAATAACACATGCAAACTATATGTGTCCCATCCTCTATCCAACCAAAATTGAGTTAAAATCTTTCACCAAAAATTTGAGTTTAACACTTATTTTTTGTATACGACTGGGGATTATCACACAAATTATCGGCATAAACAATATGATGGGAATCCAATTGATTCAAAGAATTCAAGCACAATCAGATGAAGAAGAAAAAAATTAATAGATTTTTTAAAATGAGATCACGGGGCTCATAAAACCACGTTTAGATGTTATGTCTTTACAAGTTTGGCAGATGCCACTAGTTTTCTCCTATGTGTTATTTTATTTAATTTTTTTCCATCTTCTTCAACCACTTGTCATGCCAGTCGTACAATTATTTTTACCCCTTCATCTCCGGACTCGGGTTTTCCTATCCGGTAATCCACAAAAAGAAATATGTAGTGGAAAATGCAAGGTTAGATTTGCTGGGACAATATTGCAAGCCATGTGGAAAAGAAAAGCAGGCTTTTTCTTATTTATTTTCCTTCCCAAACAGGGTTTAGTGGGAACTCACTCATAAGCCAACTAGCTTTTACATGAAAAAGGGCAAAAGAGAGGTGGGAAATTGTTTTTGAAAAGTGATCTAAAATATGCATGAATGAAATTTGGCATGCACAATAACTCTCCTTCCATGCAAGTGGGGTTAATGAGTTTGAATCCGAGATTGTTTTTGACACTATTTAAAAAATTTTTATAATATTTTCTCTCACATAGATTTGAATCTATTCTTTAAATTTACTTTCAAATTTATTATCCAAACATAATAATATATTACAAAACCTTCATTTTTTTATTTTTTCCTTTTAAACTCATGTTAATGTAAGGATTCCATTAGGTAGAAGTCGCCCTTACAAAATCGGCCTGTAAGGGGAAGGAACCTAATGACTTATAAATCCACTAATTATCTTTTAATCTTTTGGGAAATTATAGTATATAGCATTTCTTAGAAGTAACTTTTAATTTTTAGCAGATTTTTTAAAATAAGATAAATTATAGCATATTTATATATTTCCCTTTTAAAACAAGTGTTGCCTTCCCAATTTTACCCCTCTCACTTGCTTTGTATCTCCCTCTCCCACTGGGTATTTGCACTGTGTACACACTCCCACTGTGAAATCACTCGTTAACCATGGTGACGCCGGAATCGTGACACCGGGCCGGAATCATGTAAAACTCGCGAAGGTCATCACAGCGAATCGCCACGAAGTTGCCCCCGGCTGAGCCCGGCAACGACTTGAGCGGGCCGTCGACGGCGGGAAATCGCGACTTCCGTCGGCCTTTCCTACGGGACAAAGGCGAAGAGTGTGACGACTTTCCTCGTTCTTCCGCCGAAATCTGTCTTTGAAATTGTTGGTTTTTTTTTTTTTTGGCAGGTTGACCCGATCAAGGCATCGTTCACCTTTCACTGGCCGGAGAATGTCGCGACCAATTCCGATAAGCTGGCAACACTCATCATCGTCAGCTGTACTTGCGACGACGACGGCAGACAGTAGAGAGAGGAGAGAGAGGCGCGTTAGAGGGGGGTTTTCTGGGTTGGAGAAGATAACGGTATATTTGGAAGTTTCTGTATTTTTTTGTTTAAAATGTGCTATAATTTACTAATCCTCAAAATTTATGCTATAATTTATTATAGCCACCTTAAATTATGCTATTTCCCTCTTTATCTTTTCATGTGAGATAATTAGTATCTAACGGTTAATTAAAAGTAGAAATTAATAGAAGATGAAAAATAAATGCCCTCATACATGCATCCTCGCAGAAAATGTTGATAAAAATAAATACCAAAGCAAAAACCGGAATCATAGCAAAAGAACTCAAAAAGGTGGAAAAGCAAAAACAACGAGAATAAAGTTAATATCAAGCACTTTAAACTTCTGCGAAAATGTGAATTACAGCAGACTTAAAAGACAACCCATGAAGCATCATAAATGTTACTCACAATCCATTTCCATTGCAGAACAATCTTCTAAGAGAAAAGTCCAACCCTTCTAAATATCAAGAAAAGGTACAGAACGACTTAGGAGGTCTCAGCGGCTGGTTGGGTCACTCCCGACTTCACCAACAACTTACTCAAAGCTTCCGGCGAGCAAACTTGGTACTTCACATTTCCCGAAGGTGAAAGGAAGACCTCAGCCAGTTCAAGTTTGTCGGAAGTAAGACTAGTGCTGTCCATGGTCTTGCTGAGAACTTTGAGCGCCAGCTGGACCGCCTCTTCCCTTGTCAAATCGTCCTTGTAATCCTGCTTAAGCATCGACTGAGCTGCTTGGTTGTTTGCACCAATTGCCGCAGCTTTCCAACCACCATAGTTACCACTAGGGTCACTCATATAAAGCTGGAAACCGAAGTTTTTGTCCCATCCTGCAAACAGGAAAGAAACACCAAAGGGTCGGAGGCCACCAAACTGCGTGTAGCCTTGCTTGGTGTCACAAAGCGATTGAACTAGCTGCTCCACAGGCATTGGCTCTTGGTAGGCATATGTGTAGCGCTGAGCCTGAACCCTAGCAGTATTTATCAGGATGTTGGCATCCGACATTATACCAGCCACGGCGCATGCAACATGATCATCGATCTTGTACATTTTCTCAGTGGAAGTTGAGGTCTGCAGGAGCTTGGATGTTACCTTCTTTTCACCGACCAGGACAACACCATCCTTTGACAATATTCCAATTGCAGTACCTGCATTACCAATGGCCTCCATTGCATACTCCACTTGGTACAGACGACCCTCAGGGGAGAAGATCGTAGTACGGCTATCATATCTTCTCGACATCTTTAGTTATAACTGTGAGGAAAAAAAAAAGGGGGGGGGGGGGGGGGGGGGAAGTGTCATCCAGATAGTAATAAGTTAGGAAAAAACTAAAAAAAAGGGGTACTAAGAACTTCTGTCGATATTGTTAGGAACAGAAGAAAGGAAAAACTAGGATTTTAGCAGTAAGAACTTCAATGGATGTGATTAGGAACAGAAGAAATTAGGATTTGAAACACTAAACTAATTGAAAACAAAAATATCACAAGGCCTTCAAATATACACGGGAATTATGAAGCTAAAGAAAGGAATGCGTGAAAAAAGAAAATGTACTCAGTTTGGAAATACAAATATTTGAGAGTAACAGCTATGAAGGAATAGGCAAGCAAAACCACCAAACACCTGAACCCCGAAAAGGTTATACACCATGACTAGTGAAGAAGGGTCAAAACAATTCGGGAAACAAGAATAATTAAAATAATTAAACTCCGCCTAGCTCTATTCATCCCAAATCAGTTCATAGCAAGCTTGTCAAAGTCACACAAATCTAGCAAATAGGAGGCCTAAGATGCTACAATGATCAAAGTGCCAAGAAACCCTAACTCTTTCCGACTCTGTAACAATCAAAATCCTCCAAATAACTAAACTATTTGTCAAATCTGAGATTCGGTAAACAACAACCAAATGGAAGCAAAAACTTTATTATCATTTATTTGCTCTCTTAACAGAGAGAAAAAGGGGTTCTTGGGACTTTGAGAATCTAAGAGCTACCCCTTATATATCATTAGTTTGGGTGGGGGCGGGGACCATATTATTATTTACATTTCCCAATATCATCAACATAAACAGATAGAAATATAAAACCTAACTAGATTTATAAAAAAGTAAAAAGAAACATGAAAATCAATTCTTCAGCTCAAGAAGAAAAACAATGTTAGTTAAGCCCAAGCAGTTTGTTATGTACTATTCTAATACGGTAATGGCAGTCCGAGTTCCGTTCTTACTACTAACCAAGATCTTCCCTAACAAGCAATACTTGAATAAATAAACCTGAAACACCCAAAACAGAAAATTGAAATTGAAATTGAAATTATGGACTAAGGGACTGACAATTGCTTTCTGAAAACCTGTTTGGACAATTGCTTTCTGAAAACCTGTTTGGTTGCAATATTGAGTTGTGCCTTGAAAATTTTATAAAAAAAAAAAAAATGTGAAACTGCTTTTAGTTGAGTTGTCTCTTAAAACTCTATTTTTTAAGCATTAAATCTGTTGTTCGTGAAATTTTTTTTTTTTTTTTATAAACAACCTTTATTGATAAAATTAAATTACAAGGAAAGGAGAGAAGATGTCTGCCAAGAACACAAAAAATACATGAAGAACAGACTTCTGATTTAACATCCACAAGGTTATACATGGTCATTGAACTATATCTTTACGATGCTTAATTGCTAGTTTCATAGGCTTCGAGAATTGCATTTCACAACTCAGCAAGTAAAATTCCGAAGTTTTAACTTAAAGAACAAGTCCCTTGAAGATATAGATACACCAGTGTCTCTATACAATGGCTCACTCAACAATCTTCTCACGCATAATAATACCACAGAAAGCAAAATAGAGCAAATCCATAAACTGCTATGAAATGGATCAAATTTCGAGATAATCTCTCAAACTTCCTAATCTTATCCCTACTAAATTACACAAGCAACTCAAAAGAGAGAGAGAGAGAGAGAGATATATATATATATATATATATATATAATGTTTGTCCCGTGGAATCTAGTTTTGGATTAATGACTAGTTTTACTGAAAAACCCACATCTAATCGGAAGCAAAGAAAGCAGATCTTCAAACAAACTCTTGATTGTCAGTCCACCAAATCTCAGAGATTGAACAAAATCAAACTTTCAGCAACCAAAATAACGACGCAAATTGGGGGATTAGGGCTCAAAATCACCTTCTCTGATGACGTAAGAGAGAGAGTAAGAGAGAAAAATGGAGAGTGAAGACGAAGAAAGCTTCCGAACCAAATCCCTAATTCATGAGAAGACACAAGCAGAAGATTACTGTTGAATTTTGATTACGAATTTGGTCACAAGAAGAAAAAACGACATTATAGAAGCCAAAGAAATTTCGGCCAACAAGAAAAACGACATTATTTTCTGCCAAAGTAAAAGTAACGGCCGAAACCCTTCTTACCACTAACCCAGATCAAAATTCGAATAGATAATACAGAAACACAAAAAACTGAAAAATATTACACTTTTTTCTTGGACTAAAACCCTAATTGACAGCTGCAATAGAACGTTTTTTTGGATCAAAAAGAGAAAATTAACCCCCAGAATATCACACTCTGTCGACAAAGATCTAGATATAAAGAAATAAAGAAATCCAAACTCTGTTTTTTATTTTAATTTTTGAAGAAAGTAAGGAAGGGTAGAAATCGGAAAATGGGCTTACCAGTGAGACGAGACGACGGAAAATGGGATGAGAAAAGCGGAGCAGACACAGGAGAGGAGAGAGAGGCGAAAGGCAGTATCTTGAGCAAGGGGAAAAACAAGCCTTGCAGAATATAACTCTGACAAATGTGAAGGAAATAACGAAAAGACAAAATAGTCCTTGCCATCAATGCTTCCAATGACATTTTCGGGAAGGGCACATCCGAAAACTCAATTTTATTATTATTATTATTATTTTGTTTTTTATTTTTGGCCCCCTAAACAAACCTTCTCGTCCTATTTTGGCCCCTTAATTTCAAGATATTATAAACCATGCTGTCAAAAAGTCCCAAGTTTTTTACCCTTCTTTCACAAAATGGTTTCAAACCAAATTATGTTAACTATGTTCAGCCTATGTTTGGTAAGAAGGAAGAAAAACAAGGGGAAAGGAAAAATAAAAGTGAAAGAAAATAAAAGCAAGATAAAAGAAAAAAGTTATATGATTATTATTTTTTTTATATAATCATATTTTTTTACTTTAAAAGCAAGGGTAAAAAGTAATTTTAATAATTATATAGTGGATTTTAGTTTTCTTCTTACTTTTGGAGGAATTAAATTTGTGGGTTTCACTTTACATTTGTTTTCCACCCATTTTTCCTTACCATTTTCAAGGGTTTTTTCTAGCATTTTTCCATAATTTTTGCCCTTGTTTTTTCCCTTCCTATCTAATGGTTACATTTGTTCATTCTTTTCTTTTTACGATTTTCATGTGCAAGATGTTCTTTCCCTTATTTACTTCTGATATGGTAAATTTATTACTTTTTTTTTTTGCTTATTTTTGTCACATCATTGGTATTCTTTTTAATATATTGTTATTATTATTATTATTTGGCTAAAACATACTATCTCTATTATTTGATAATTAAAAAAATATTCCCTATATTTAAATAAAATTTTGTCCTTCCCTTTTTTTTTTTCAATTTTAATATGATCTTAATACATATTTATTCTAAAAAATTTGTATGTTATTTCTTACTTTTTCACTTATTGAAAGAATGTTGGAGAGATAAAAATGAATGTAAGTAAATTTTGAAAAATGGAATTTTTTTCAAAGGGAAAAAATGGATTTGAATTTTAAATTAAATGAATACGTTGGATTTGAAATAGTGTGGCAAGCACATCATTAATGTGATTAATACAAGTTAAAATTATTATAGTACATTTTTACGATAGTTTAAAAAAAAACTTTAACATTCCTATTTTCTCTTTCTTTTTTGAATATCCTCTTTAAATTTTAATTTCTCTTTTCATTATCTCTTTTTATCAAATACAACATTCATTAATGTTTTTTTTTATCCTACTGAAATAATTTTTTAATGCTTTTATTTAAATGACTTTCTCGTAAATCCACATCAAGACATTTTTAAAAAATATATATTTTAAAAATATTATGCTCTACTCTCTTAAATTGAGTGACCATTGATACACTATTTTCAAATGAAAAAATTCATTATGAAATAATAATTTAAAATAAATTGATGTTGAGAACGAATAAGTATAACGTGAATTTCAAGAGTTGAGTTTAATAATAAAATGATTTTTTTTATTTGAAATAATATATCAAAACACATCATTGAGCCTCACATGTTTCAATGAGTAACAATAAAAGAGTAGGGCTTGGTTGCAACTTTGTTAATATATGGCTTTGTAATAAATTTTGAAAATTATTGAGGGTATATTTCCTTGTAATAAAAGATATATTGACTCTTAAAAAACTCACTACAAGACAAAATAACTTAACCAAAAGTCTAAATAGTGAATTGTAAGAGGATAAATAACTAAGAAACTCTCATTTTTAATATAGTTATAGATTTATTTTACACAATAACATTTTTTAATTCAAAAGTTTCTATATCTTCTATTTTAAGTTTAAAAAATGCATAACTTTTTTGTTTCATCTCTAAGGGGGTGTTTGGTTCTCCCTTTCATTTTAAACTAAACTGTACTTTTTTCATCATGTTTTTTGTCTTTTCTGAAAAAGTTTTTTGTCTTTTCTGAAAAAGTCAACAAAAATTACTATTCAAACTTAAAAATCTCAACTCAACTCAAACTCAACTTACACACCAAACACCCCCTAAATAAGACGATTTTCAATGTGTACATAAGGAAGGGAATGACAACTCTCCATCTATATATCGTATTAATATATGCTGTGGACATTAAGGTTTTATCGTAGTTTTGTTAGAAAACAATTTCTAAATGACTATTTTTAACATCTATCTAAACTCCATTTCAGAAATGATTTCTTTTTCAAAATAACATTTTAATTGCATGTTCAAACGCTTTTTAGTAAACAAATAAAAATGCAGTTTTTTAAATATCTAAAATGACCTTTTGATTCAAATTTAATTTCCAAAATAAAATAAAATGAAACCTATAAAACAAATGACCTTTTATTCTCTTGGGTGTTGGAACTTTAATACAATATTAAATTATTATGACAATGGTAAATTTTGACATTTGGACGAAAAAATTACTCTTTAATGAAGTGTTGTTATGTTTGATGTTTAATTTGCCATATGTTAAACTATCTTTGATTCCACATTTCTTCTATGCTAAATTTTGTGGTAAATTTATCACAAGATATAGTTAATACCAAATTTAACATTTGATTTTCATTTATTGTTACTTCGACTTTTTCATGTAATTACTACAATATTTTCATTTTTTATTTATATTTAAATATAAAATATACAAATTTCATAGCATATAATGATAACAAAAAAGAGAAATGGCATTATACATTCAAGTATAAAATAAGAGTATCTCTAATGCAATGCTAAAAAAGCTATGTTAGTGGTATATTTTTACTTTGGATGAAAAAGTACTCTCCAATCACCAATGGAGTACTCTTTTTTATGTCAAATTTGTCATATGTTAAATTTTGTGACAAAGTTGCCACAAGGTATAGTCCATGTTAAATTTAACATTTGATTCCTATTAGTTGTTGGTTTGACTTTTGTCATGTAATTATCATAATATTTTCATTTTTAATTTATGTAAATACTAGATGTTCACTTTTACAAGTTCAAAAACATAATGACAAAAAATAGAAATAGTATTTTTTATTATAAAGTATGATAATGTTATTTTTCACAACGAATATAGCATTGACATAGTCCAATGCATTAGAGATGGTATAAGATAATGTCATTTTTCACTATTTTGTAGCAATTGTAACATTCGCATAGACAAGTACATTAAAGATGATTTTATTAGTTAATAAAAGTGTGGATCAGGTTCCTCCTCCGTTTCACATATGGTACAAATAGATTCTCCTTGAGACGCTCATTTGGAATCAAAATTATAAATATGTTTATATAAATGTATATGGATTATTCTCATATATGCTTCCTGATTTTAGAGTAGATTTAGTTGGAGGGAGAGATAAATGGATGGAGAGGGGTGGAGGGAGAGTCATCCTCCCTTGTTTGGTTGGAGGGAAGACAAGAGGTAGAGGAGAGGTGGAGGGAGACTTCATCCACCCGTGCCCACCAATTTGCATCCTTCCATAAGTGGAAGGATGCAAACTCTCCCTCTATTTAAGCTTGAAAAGACAACTTTATCCCCAAAAAATATATATTAATAAATATAATAAAAGAACAATAAAGTAATTAGATAAAAACATTAATATACATCCTTTCAACTCTCTCTCCCTCTTACCAAAAACATAAAAGATTCATACAATCATTTCCATCATTCCAACTCTTTCCATCCTTCCTCATCTCCATCCTCCCTACCAAACATAGCCTTGGGGTCACTTTCACTTTGCCACTTGAACTTTAAAAACTCTCACTTTACCTATTTAAACTTTGAACTTAACACAAGTTCACCATTTTTATCAAAATTTCAATTAAAAACATATGGAAAAAAAAATAAGTTAAGCATAATTATGTGATCTTTTTTTTTTAAACAGAAATCGTAATTGAATAGGTTTAATAAGACTAATTCCCTTATTTTACAGTATGTTTTTAATTAAAAGAGCAAAACAAGGTTAGATTGAAAATTCAGATTGTAAAGTAAGAATTTTTTAAGTTCACAAAATAAAGTGAAGGAAGGGCTGGTAATTCATGTTGGTGGGTCGTGTTCGTGTCGTGTTTAAACCCTCAGTTGACACTTTAACCTTTGATCCAAACCTAACCCATTAAATAATCGTGTCAGAAATCTTAACTCAAACCCAACCTTTTAATTAAAGGGTTGACACATAAACAACCCATCTAACCCGTTTAATATATGGGTCACAAACGCGTCATGTCAACCTGCAAACCCATTTACTAATGGGTTAAAATGTTATTTAATATGTTTATAACCCATTAAACCAACCTGATTGAAATCAAAACTTAATGCTAAAAAATAAATAAAAGACATGAATGATAATTAAATACCTAATTAGCAAGTTCATCCGTTTATAACTAAGGTTTCAGCTATCAACAGAAGTTCACATAAACGAAACAACATCAGTTAAAAGTCCACAAATCCAAAACATGCTTATAGGAAGGCTAGGTTTGAATGCGAGGGATGGAGAGAACGAGCAAATGAGAAAGATGGAACTATGAGAAGGAGAAGGCGAGAGATTGTGAGAGACGAAGAGATATGAGGGTGGCTATGATAGTGTGAATATGATCGAGAAAGAGAATAGGGTATGTCGGTAGAGAGAAGAAAATCCTAACAAAGAGGATGAGGTGAAATAGCTATGATATTTGAAGAATTAGAGAAAAATAAAACCGTCTTTTTTCCTTTTATATTTTCCCTAAAATCAAATTTTGTTAAATCTTCAAAATAGTATAAAATTTTTTTCTAAAAACCATGTAATCTAAAATTAAAAGGTTAATAAATGGGTGAAAATGAATCGTATTCGTGTCAACCTAAATATGACTCATTTATTAAATATGTTATTACGGATTAATTATGGGTTGGTGAGTTTAACCTGTTTTATGTTTAGTGTGTTCATCCCGTTTTGACTCAAACCCATTTAAAGAAAATCCAAATTCACTAACTTCGTATGGATTTTTATGTTATGTTATCGTGTCGTGACTCAAATTGTCAGCTCTAGGTCTAGAAATTCAGGGGCACATATAAATTTTTATATATTAAGAGCTGGGCAGAACCTCTGTCCGGAATAATCCGGGGAAAGTTTTGGCGACTACCCAAATGATTTTGGGTTTGCATGTAGGCGAAATTCTGAGAAATCGAACCCGGTGATCTCTGTATCGCGTTACTGCTTGTGCTTTCGCAGTTCTGCTCTACACTTCCAGGTGATTCAAGTTGCTCCATCTGTTATAGGTTTTTGTTTTTCTAGTGGAGTTATTTTGGTTTTGCCGTACTTTATAGTACTCATGACTCTCTATTATACCTGCTAGAAGTTTATAAATTCTAATGGAAACTTGATTGAAATTTTGATTCTCTTTTCAGAACATTGAATTTAGGTCGGATTTTACTTTTTTGTTTGAAAATGTATGTTCTTTACGTTTTTTTTTTTATTTTTTGCCTAGAACATGTTTTTTTTTGTTGTGTGTGTGGGGGGGGGGGGGGGGGGGGGGGGGGGGGGTGTGATGTTGTGGGGGTGGTGAAGATTGTGTTTCTATGCTTTCATGCTCTGAAAGGTGTAAAAGTATCACATGGTATCCCAGCAAATTATATTATTTTTGCAAAAAGTTAAAAACTGAAGGGGGTAATTTTAATTTTCGCTATTTTGTTTGAAATTAAATCCTGATAAAGCATAGTCTATAGCATTAGTTGGTAATGGTTCAGTGACTTGCAGGGTTTGAAGATTGGTATTCATAAATAATAACCTAGCTGCCTTGACAAAGTTTTAACCTCAATACCTTACCCTTGCCTCAGAGTGTGGCATTGGGTCCATCGATTATTTCTATTTGTAATCGTAACACGTTTTGAAGAGATTTTATGCATTCACGTCACTGCATTCTTATAATTTCCTGATGAGATTTATATTATAGGTCCATTATGCACCAATCTACCCAACTCGGCAAGAACCGTGATGTTGTCTTACCTGAAGCTGCAGAGATGGTAATCGAGACAACTCCTGGGAATGAATCTGAAGCGACCACAGACATGCCTGATGGCGAGGAAACCTCGATGGATAATCTAGAGCAGGCAATGGAGAGTATTGCCCGTGCTTTTGTTTCAAATAAGCGGGCTAGATCTGTCAAAGAGAGAGTATCACTACTTAATCAAGTCCGTGACATGGGTGCTGCACACTTTAGCGGCTCTACAGATCCCGCTGATGCTGAAGAATGGATGAGGAAGCTCGAAAAGATTTTCCATATGCTTCATTGTTCAGACGAGCAAAAAGTCTTCCTTGCCCGTTTTCTGCTAGAGGGAAGTGCTTATGATTGGTGGACATGGATAGAACGTGACTACCTTGAGCCATCAACAATAACTTGGGAAGAGTTTCGGCGTCAGTTCAATTATAAGTACATTCCACATGCCTATCTAGATGCAAAGCTGAGAGAGTTTTTGCTACTGGAGCAAGGGTCTATGACCGTGGGAGAATACGAGAATAAGTTTATCAAGTTGTCGAGATATGGCCTGTCCTTAGTTGCGGATGAAATTGAGACATGTAGACGGTTTGAGTATGGCCTCCGGAGGGAAATTAGGATGACAGTAACCGCTGTAGGTTGGAAGGAGTTTCGCGGGCTTGTTGAGGCTGCCAAGAGAGTAGAACATTGTATGAATGATACTCAAAGTGATGTCTATGGTAGCGGTGGATGACGTCGAGCGGCATGAAGCCTGAAGGTAAACTTCCCAACCGAAACAAAATACCAACGCCCATAGATTGGTTGTAACTGTAATTTTATAGTTTTGACACCAACTTTATGTGTTTGCACTGTCCTTTTTTTAAGGTTTTGTTTGACATTTAAGTTTAATTCCAACTAAACTGTACTTTTTCATCTTAGTTTTTGTCTTTTTTTGAAAAGTCAACCAATTTCAATTTAAAAATTTCATCTCCAACCAGCGAACCAAACGCAAGCTTAATCACCCCGTGTGTTTTTTATTCTTCTTCTTCTTCTTCTTTCTTGCAGGCTGGAGTCGTGGTCGTGGAAGGAACTATTTGCTTTAATCTTTAATGTCATAGAATATATATATATATATATATATATATATATACACTTTTTCCTTGTTTTGTGAATTTCCAATGTGTTGTGTATGGAACTGGGCATTTCTTGCATGTAATGTAAGGATATGGAAACAGCTGGAGTTGTTTATGAAATATGAGATGGACACAGAGACCAAGTTATGCCTTCAAATAGCGCTAAGCAAAGGCCTATAAAACAAAAACAAAAACAAAAACAAAATAAAAAAAACAAAACAAAACAAAAACAGCTGTTACTTATTATTATTACTTAAAAAAAATTTTGAGATGCTTTTGTTGCTGCCACTTTCTTTAATCCCTCTCTCCTTGAGAGAAATGGTAGTAAAGAGCTTTTTTTTTTTTTTGAAAATATTTAAGTAAATTGTACGATTTTAAGATATTGGAAGGAAAAAAAAAAGATATTGGAAGAAGCAGCAGCGAAAATAAATTTATCAGAATTATTAACTTATTCAAATATCTTTAAAACTTACTATTTATTTTAATTATTATATAAAAATATTATTTAAATTGTAAAATAATTGTATTTTTTTAGTAAATAAAATAATTGGATTTACTAGTAAATAGTTAGATTTCTTAGTAAATATTTTATTTTGTAAATATGCTATATTATCATTTCTCTCAATTTTAAATTATGGGTTATAAATTAGATTTACTAGTAAATATTATTTTTATCACCTAAATCAAAAAATTGAAAATTAACTAATTTTTAAATTTACTAGTAAATATATGATTCACTGATATTGGTCTTACAGGTAAATATGTTGATTTACTGAGTAAAATAAAAAGATTTACCAAGTAAAATTAGATTTTCTATTTACAAATAGGGTGGGTTTATTGATACCCCCATTTTACTTTTCCCATATACTTTTTAAATGATTACTTGTTTCACCTTTTAATTTTTTCAAAAAAATCCTTATAAATAAATTATTTACTTTTTCTTCCTTATTCTATTACAGTCTAAATCCCTATATATTTTTTTCCTTACTTTTTTTTAAATGTTCTATTTTGTTGTTATTTTTTAATTCATTTCCACGAGTATTTTTTTTAAGAGAATATTCTTTTATTTTGTTTGTTATTATTCTTATTTTTCACAAGCAAATGAAAAATACGTATGCATGATGTGGATAATCAAATATATTTTGATCGGTTATTCATTTTATAAATAATTGAGAGAAATTGTTAGGAATTCATGCAAACTCTAAATTGTAAGCTTTTTTCTAATTATATAATAAAAGTATTAACCAAATTCATAACATTTTCAACTATGCTTGTGGAATACTCAGCTTCATCAGTATATTATTCTCAAGTTTTTATCGTCTCAAGAAGAAATATACCAAAAAATAAGTTCGTAGATTTTTATCTCAATATTAAACTGATGAAGAATTTTTATTGGGTAACTAAAAAGAAAAAAAAAAGAAAAAATAAATCTCGCTAGAAAAAATTTAAAAATAAAAATAAAACAAAACATATTAAAAAAAATTATGTACTGATTTAGATTTAGTATGTGGAGAAAGAAGAAAGATAAATATTTTAGTTATAAGGGCTTTTTGGGAAAACTAAGAGATAGAATAAGTAATTTTTTAATTCTAAAATTAATTTGTTAATGATTTTGGAAAGTGAGTAGCAAAAGTAAAATTGAGGGTGTCAATAGACCCACCTTTACAAATATGATAAATATTATTGTTTACAATAAATAATATATTTACTGGTTTTTACATAATATTTTTATTATTTTCAAACACTACATTTTACGAGTAAAAAGTAAGATTTGCTAATAAATATTATAATTAAATGATAATTTGATAATTTTCAAAATAATGTAAATACGATATTTACTGTAAGTACTATATTTACACACCAACGTCTCTTAGATAGGTTGGTAGGGCGCTCGTTCTCCTCCCTAAATATTTGGGTTCGAGTCATCACCACTGCGTTGGCCGAGATATATTGGCAATCTACTTTCCCGGGATTATCTGGGCATTCCAACCTCTACCCATATAACCCATTTTTCTTCAGCAAAAAAAAAAAAAAAACTATATTTACACGTAAATACTAAGATTGACTAATAAATATTTTATTTTTTACTTCAGTAATTAATTGTTTTCAGAACAACGTAAATACTATACATACTTGTAAATATTAAGATTTATTAGTAAATATTTTGATTTACTTAAAAAATTAACAATTTTTTAGGGAAATAAATTGATTATCTTTAATACTAGTAAATACTAGATTTACTTAGTATTTATTAGTAAATATTTTGATTTACTTGATAAGTTGATAATTTTTAAAACAACCTAAATTATTAGTAAATGTTTTGATTTATTGATTTACTAGTAAATATTTTGATTTACTTAAAAAAAATTGAAAATTTTTAAAACAACATAAATCTTGATAAATATTAAGATTTATTAATAAATACTAAGATTTTCTAGTTAATATTTTGATATACTTGATAGATGATAAAATCGGATTTCCTAAATACACTATATTATGTAGTTAATTAAATAAATTTATTTACTGATTTTTTTCCTTTTTTGAGAATTACATATTTATTATTAACTAATCTCTAATGTTATTGAAAATTCCAAATCCACCCAAAAACCCATTACCCAAAACTTATTTTCGTTAGAGAAGACAAGGAGTCTAGCGAGTCATGATTGTCGAAGAAACCATCACGGGGAGGTCGGATATCCGATGTTGAAAGCAACGAGGACGGACGAAGATTTTTCCATGATTTTCTAGCTTCCCCCCCCCCCCCCCCCCCCGATATGTTGCATGTCATCGGGATTGTCGCTGGCCGCTGTGATTTTTCTGATGGGCCTCGTCGTTGCAATCTAGGTTCCGAGTTTGGTTGATCTTCTCTGGTTCGCGAGATCTATCCATCGTGGCTTCTGGCTAATGACAACGACGACCAGGGGACCTCCGTCAACTGCGTGCACGTGTCCGCCATTGACAACGATGCTTTCCGATGTCGGCGACGACATTATAGATCTGAGGAGTTGGAGAAGATGAGGGGTTGGGGGTAAAACCGAAATTTCAAAACAAAAATGCTATAAATTTCTATTTTTTGAAAACCTGCTATTTTGTTAAATTCCAATATTAGATTATGCTATTTGGTTAATTATCTCTTCTTTAATTAAAAAAAAATTCTCAAACAAAATGACATAAAATGACAACGAATTATACACTTAAGTACACAATTATAATTTTATCATTAAAAAGAGACTCAATTATATTCTCCCCTCCCCCCCCCTTCACACACATCTATATATCAAATTCTCAAATAAACAACTTTTAACTTTTACCACTTGAAAACCTGTAACAAAATCCTAATTTCGTCTTAATTTTTAGTCTTCAATGAGTAGTCAAAAAATTATGAGATATGTTAAACGTTGCCGTTGTTTTTTTACGTTATATATTGTATTTCTTTTCTTGTTGCCTTTTTTTTAGGGAGAATCTGTGCTAAAGTTTATTTGAGGGACACTGCCGGTAGTTATCATTTTTCTGCCACCCAAACTTAATCTATTGGCTGAGATATTGAGGATGTAGAATAAGTAAAGTAGGCACTAGCCCATAGGATTTTAGTCCAAAATACCCTCTGTACCATTCTGAACTCTCATATAGGCCAAATTACCTCCTCCCGCCGGCCATCTCTCATCTCGCGACATCGTCGGAAAACTCTATCTCTAAACCAAGGCTTTGATGGCTAACCTAAGAGGTTTGTAAAAAGCTTCGCAACCCCAGACCCACACATGTAATCGCTGATCCCCTATATCTCCGAACCGGATCCAACTGGATTTTCCGGCAACATCAAGTGAAAAAGATGAAGATCTGGAGTGGGCTTCCTGATCTAGCCACTTCTCTCGCCAATGTGCTGCTGCTGCCACCAGATTTCGCTGATGTCACTGCTCCGGTGAAACCGGGCGTGCAAGGGGGTTTTTTTTCCCTGGCTTCTCTCAATTTCTAGATGTACTCTTTTATGGATTTTGTTAAGCTCCTTCGAGCTTTTTTTACTGGCCTGTTCCCCTTGGTGGTCTGATAATGAATTCCTTATTCACCCAAAAAAAAAAAAATCTTGTGGCTTTAGATTATATTTTTGAATATTTTATGCTTCCACACATTTATGCTTAAACTATCTATAAATGCACGTTCAGATGCTCATTTGAAATATGTTTATATTATTTAGAAATATGTTGTTTTGTTTGGCTTCTAAGCTACGATTGTCAATTTCCAAAATCTAGAAGAGATTGCAAGGCTTTCTTTAAGTTGCAGCGAAGAAGAATAGAGAGAGAGAGAGAGAGAGAGAGAGAGGAGATTGGATGTAACCGATCTCAAATTGATATAAAATTACAATCGTGTATTTTAAAAATAATTTAATAACGACCCTCAGATAGAACACTATGGGTGGTACTCTATCACATCTTCTTTGGGAGAGGCTGTGGTAGAGCCTCTTCCAAATGACTCTACCAGTAGAGTCACTTTTTAAACCGTTAAGATTTAATCGAACGGTTAAAATGTTGTTGGTATACCATATTTATTATACACCTTACCTCATATAATCTTTCTCACCCAAGTATTTTCCGTCGCCGGCGACCTTCTCGCTGCCGGCGACGGACGCCGGCGACTCACCCTCGACGCCGGCGTCCCACCACCGGCCCCAGCCCCGGCCGGCGACCCCCTTTCTCTCTCTTCCCCTCTCCTCTACGGCACCCCCCAACCACCGGCCCCGTCGGCCCCCAGCCTGCCCCCCGACCCCCCCACCGTGCCCGGTGGCCCCCCTCCCCCGGCCTCCCCAACCTCCTGCCTCCCCCTTTCTCTCTCTCTTCCTCTCTCTCTCTTCCCCTTTCTTTCTCTTCTCCTCTCCTCTCCAGCACCACCCCCCCCCCCCCCCGCCCCCACCACCGGCCCCGCCGGTCCCCAGCCCGCCCCCCGGCCCCCCACCCTGCCTGGCGGCCCCCCTCCCCCGGCCTCCCCACCCCCCGCCTCCCCCTCTCTCTTCCCCTCTCTCTCTCTCTCTCTACCCCACCCCAGCCCCGTCCCCCCCACACCACCCCCGACGTGAGAAGAGAGAGAGAAAGAGAGGGGGAGTCGCGAGTGGGGGTGGGAGGGGGGGGGCGCCGGGCGGCCGGGACTGGGGGGGCCGAGGGTCGGGAAGAAAGAGAGAGGGGAAGAGAGAGAGAGAAGAAGAGAGAGAGGGAAGAGAGAGAAGGGGAGGCGGGGGGTGGGGAGGTCGGGGAAGGGGGAGGGGGGCAGCCGGGCAGGGTGGGGGGGCCGGGGGCCAGGCTGGGGGCTAGGGGCCGGCGGGGCCGGTGGTGGGGGGGTGCCGGAGAGGAGAGGAGAAGAGAGAGAAAGGGGAAGAGAGAGAAAGGGGGGTAGTCGGCGGCCGGCCGGCTGGCCAGGGCTGGGGCCGGAGGTGGGACGCGGAGGTGAGTCGCCGACGTCTGTCACCGGCGACGAGAAGGTCGCCGGCGACGGAGAATACTTGGGATGAGAAAGATTATATGAGGTAAGGTGTATAATAAATATGGTATACCAACAACATTTCAACCGTTCGATTAAATCTTAACGGTTTAAAAAGTGACTCTACTGGTAGTGTCAATTAAGAGAGGCTCTACCACAGCTTCTCCCTTTTTTAATGTTGTATTTGTCTTTTTTTTATTTCATAAAGTAGTATATTTCTCGTTGGGTTGTATAGTGTTCATCTTAAGTTGGCCCCTTTTTCTTTTTTTCCCCGATTCTATGTTATTTTTCTTTCGTTGGGTTATACATATAGTTATATAAATTTGTTATGTTGTTTGTTTGTTTTTTTTTTTTTTCTTGCAAAGTTTATAATTTAATACATATTATATATATGAATTGAATACAAAGTTCTATAAAAGTGAGTTTCGGTCATAATATATCAACTTTTCATTTGATCAAACAAACTCTTAAGATTATCAAAATAAACAAAAAAAAAAAGGTGTGAAAAGAAATTTGAAGTGTTGACATAATATTTATTTTATAGTAGTTTGAGGTAATTTTGGAAAAGAAAGAGATGTGTATTAAGCAGCTTTAAATTTACTTGTAAATACGCGATTCAAGATCTACCAAAATACATTTATATATATAAAACACTGTAAATAATCAGATTTACTTGTAAATATTATGTGTATTTTTGACAATAACAAGTGAGATAACCAAAGTTACAAGTAAATAGTGGGTTTACAAAATAATTTGAAAATGCTACTAGTAAATACGTAGATTCCCTAAAAAAAAAAAAAAAAGTAAATACATAGATTTACTTGAAAATTCAAATATTTTATGAAATAAATTCATTCTATTTCCACTTTTCAAAAAAAAAAAAAATCATTCTATTTCCTTTTTTTGACTGTATTCTATTTCCTTTTAAATAATCAGATTTACCAATTTTACATATATTACATTTCCCCAAATTTATTGAATTGCAAGTTTTACCCTTAATTTTAAAAAAACATAAAAAACCACAAATCCCCAAATTAGATCACCCAAACTCTAGATTTCCTGCTACCGACGCCGCCGCCACGCAGCCGGCCAGAGAAGAGGTGATCAGCAAGATGAAGAAAATAGGCGTTCGCGGGGGGAAGGCTGGCAATGCTGCGCCGATGCCAACGAGAATAGCGATCTGGTTGCCGGAGGAATCGCGAGATTCTCCGCGCAATTCTTCGGCGATTTCGCACGCAATCTTTCGCGCGATTCTCAGCCAATTGTCATGCGATTTAGGCGATTTGTCCCGCAATTGTTATGGGGGATGGCTGGCGGCGATGCGAAGCCAACTTCGATGAAATATCGTGAGTTTTTGGATTGCAATGCTCCGCGCAATCTCCGTCATCTGAGTTCGAATTTGAGGCGGCGAGCATGGCGGTTGCTTGCTTCAGGGATGGCAGACAGGCGACCACGACTTTTCCGGCGAATAGCAAGCTTGCTCGCAGAGTCGATGGCGACCGAAATGGCGGTATTGGAACTGGTGGAGAGAATCAGAGGAGAGAGACGAAGTGACAATGGGGGTAAAATTGGAAATTAAAAAAAAAGATTAGAATATGCTATTATTTTACACCCAAAAAAAATATGTTATTTTTTTAAAATCACCTATCTCATTATGCTATTTCACTCATTCTCCCAATAAATTTTAGGATAGATTTTACTTTTTTCCTTGAATTTTAGGTTTTGTTACAAAATGCCAATCGAATTTTAATTTGTAACATTTTTTTTTCCACGAACTTTGAAACATCTTCAGATTTTCCCCTCATTTGAGTTTTTGACGCAAAAATGAGCGTGACACATTTTGACAGCATGAGTTGGGGGTGTTAAGTATAAAATTATAAAGTTTTCCTTACAATTAGGTTGAAAAAGTAAATATTTAAGATTGATTGTCTTTTTTTTTTTTCATACTGCTATCTTATTTTTTACTTTTTGATTTCACGTTTAATAAGAGTAGGAGTGTCACGTATACTGGCAATGAGTGCCATTTCGTAATTTCATATTTAATATTGATGTCAATTGCGTTTTTCCGAAAAAAAAATTTAACTGAGAAGGGAAATTTGTAAAAATTTCAAAGTTCGAATGAAAAGAATGTTACGAAAGTTTATGAGATGTTTTGTAACAAGGTCTAAAATTCAAGGGGGAAGTAAACTTTATCCTAAATTTTTATTGTAATCCCTTTTGAAAAATAAAAAGGAAACTTCTATCAAACTGAACCGTTTTGATTAAAGGTGTATTTTTTTTTTAGAGATATGAAAGACATAATTAATGGTGTAAAGATAACTTCAATCATAAGATGTCTATTTCTATCAAAGATGCAAGTAACATAAATAAATTTTCAGACAATCAAAATCCAAAACTCTTTAAAATAAAATATGCCATATAATAAGAACCGTAATATGTATAACTTAAAGTTTAGGTATCAACAATTCTGTGCTTTTATTTATTTCTCATATTTTATACCTTCATATATTTGAAAATAAATAGGACAATATGATATTTAAAGGGAAAAAAAAAAAGACAGTATGATATATAAATTATATAGATGAAATTAACTTTAGTAATAGAAAAATGTATTGTTTTTATCGGTAGTTTATTTCTATATTGTAATATAATACAATATGCATTTGGAATTTTTTTTTTCTTACATTATATTTAAATGTAATGCGTGTTGAGGTTATTGGTGGGAAAAAGTATGCGTTGTAATTGGTAAATGTATATAAAAAAAAGTGAGAGACACTGACATAGTATTTGAAGTAGTAATTGGTAAATGTATATAAAAAAAAGTGAGAGACACTGACATAGTATTTGAAGTAATTGATAAAAGTAAATAGAGAAAGGAAATGATAAATAATAATTATATTGGGTTTACTATTCAAATGTATCAATATTTTGATTAAAATATTTAAGATCCCTATGTACAATTGTATTACATAAGGATATAATGTGGGATGAGATGTGTTTCTAGACACAAAGATTAGGATTCGAAACGAGTGTGTTTTAGAATTCGAAAAAAGAAAAAACTTGAAACTACTCTTATTCTCAACCCTTGTTTTTAAGGTTTGAATTCAAAAATCAAATCCAATCCAAATCAAATTTATTTTATCTTAAATTTTTCTCTCAAATAACAATTAAATTTAGATTTTCAATTCAAAATGGATTTTTACAATTTGAACCCATACTTTATAGAGAGGCCAACAATTATTCCAAAACAATATATTGTTTGAAAAATAAAAAAATATATTGTTATTTTTAGACAAGCATTAATAAAAAAAAGGGGAATTCTACAATGGTATAAGGCTACTTTACCCTATTACTGGTATAAAATTTTTTAACCATACGATGACTCTTCAACGGCTGAGATAAATGTTATGCATCAAATGGTCACAAAGAATTTCACACCTGATTATTATCAAACATTTCAAAAAAAAAAAAAAAAAAGAAGGAAAAACTTCTGCAACCCTCGGTGGAGAGCACCCCGCCGCCGCCTTGCCTTCCCATGCTCGTCACTAGAGAAGAAGGTCCTCCCTTTGCATTGGGTCTGTGCAACCGACAATGGGCAACAACTCACAAATGGAGAATCAAACCATGAACCTCAAATGGAGAATCAGTCCACAAAGACTCATCAAAGGGATTCTCAAGAGGCCATGGTGGGTTGGGAACCATGGTGGAGATGGAGGACGTGATGACCGGACGTTCTCATTCTTGGCGGTGCGCAGGACGTTAGAGCACCGTCGACGGCTGGGGAGAGGAGGTCTGCGTGGGGATCACGTGGGGCGTCGAGGTGCAAGGGAAGGCCGCATGGATATAAAGTTTAAATGAGCTGAATATTAACTTTATTCATTGATAAAAATTGTTTACATCAGAAGGTATATATAGAGATATACATTTGTTGTGTTACAAGGAGAAATACAAGGAGATGATAAAAACAGAATCTTAAACTTCAATAGTCAATTGTAGTGGAGCAGTTGTAACCAACTCTGGTGGAGAGATTTTAGCAACCAAGCCTTGTGGAGATATTGATGGAGAATCCGAACCTGATGCCAAACTTTGTGGAGAGACAGTCGAGAATGGAGATTCTCTAACATGCCCCCGGAAGACGGTGCTCCCATTGGAGATACCGATCTTGGAGCGGAGTTGGCGAAATGGAAACGATGACAGAGGCTTCGTTAGAGCATCAGCAAGTTGATCTTTGGAGGAGATGTGAGCCACTCGGAATGATCCATGACCCACATGGTCACGAACAAAATGATAATCAATGGAGACATGCTTCATTCGGGAGTGAAACACAGGATTGACAGAGAGATGTGTTGCACCAATGTTATCACAAAAAATTTGCGGAAAAGAAGAGCAATTAACATGTAGCTCATGAAGCAAATTCTTGATCCATAGTACCTCAGCTGCACAGGAAGCAAGAGCTCTGTATTCAGCTTCAGTTAATGAACGAGCAACTGATTTTTGTTTCTTGGAACATCATGAAATAGCATTACCCCCGAGATAGACAATATAGGCTGATGTGGACTTTCGATTATCAGTGTTTCGAGCCCAATCAGCGTCGGTGAAGGCCGTCACATCGAGATTTTGATGGCGCTTAAGAAAGAGACCATGATGAATTGTGGCTTTTAAATAACGCAAAACTCTCTTGGTAGCGGACCAGTGATTCTCAGAGGGAGCATGCATGAATTGTGCCAACTTGTTGACAGCATAAGACACATCGGGCCGCGTAAGGGACAAGTGTTATAGAGCACCAATAACTTGTCGAAACTTTGTAGCATCTGTGGACAGAGAGCCATCATGGAGTTGAAGAGATTGAGTTGATGACATTGGTGTAGCACATTCTTTAGCACCGGTCATATTAGTCTTTTCTAGCAAATCTCGAATATACTTATGTTGAGTGAGCAATAGGCCAGAAGTAGTAGGAAGAACTTCAATGCCAAGAAAATAATGAAGATCCCCAAGATCCTTCACCGAGAAGTGATTGGCGAGAGCAAGTAGGAAGCTCATGAGAAAAGCATTGTCATTTCCTGTGACAATCAAATCATCTACATATACCAAAAAATAAAGTATAACAGCAGATGTGTGATAGATGAAAAGAGATGTGTCACTTTTCGAGTTTACAAAAGCATAAGAAAGCAAAAAACCCTTCAGCTCATTATACCACGCTCTTGGGGCTTGTTTGAGACCGTAAATGGCCTTTTGAAGTTTACAAACATGAGTCGGATGATTTTGATCAACAAAACCAGGTGGTTGTTACATAAAGACCTCCTCAGACAAAGGTCCATGAAGAAATACATTATTTACATCTAATTGGCGAAGAGACCAGCCATGAGACATGGCAAGGCCAAGAATAAGCCGAATAGTAGTTGGCTTGACAACTGGGCTGAAAGTGTCATGGAAATCCACACCCGGCCGTTGATGAAATACTTTTGCAACAAGACGTGCTTTATACTTGGAGATGGAACCATCGAATTGCGTTTAATGTGAAATACCCATTTGCAACCAACAACATTTTGCATAGGCGAAGGCGGAACGAGTTCCCAGGTACCATTTCGAAGAAGCGCTGTAAGCTCATCGGATATGGCTTGCCTCCATTCAATACGTTTTATTGCTTGAGTAACACAAGAAGGTTCAATAGAATCAGGAAGAGGATTAGCGGTGTTTGTTTGGTATAAATGTTTCGGCTTGAAGATGTTGTTTTTGGACCGGGTAGTCATAACATGAGAGGGCTGTTTTGGAATATTAATTATGGAGTCGGTGGGGGGACGAGGAGATGGGGAATAAAAAGACTCGGGTAAAGCCACTGTATGAGTGAGAGAATCAGAGACAAGAGGTAAAGAGGTTGAATTATTAATAGAAGTTGAATTGTGGAGAGAGGTACCTGATTCCACAGAAGGAGAAGACAATGATTCTGATGATGGACGAGGCAAAACATGTAGTGGAGCAGTCATGAGATCACCAACCGGTGACTGTTGCATAGTGATTAAAGAAGACGCAGATTGTGATGGAAAACAAGCAGGAGACATTGACCATTTATCTAAAGAAGGTAAGGACATAGAGGAAGATTTAGAACAAGGAAACTCAATTTCGACAAACCGAACATGACGTGAAGTGTAGACTTTATTGGTTTGTAGATCCAAACAAAAATAAGCACTTTGATTTAGTGAGTATCCAAGAAAAAGACAAGGAGATGATTTTGCTTCAAGTTTATTAGCTGTGTAAGGCTTCAACCAAGGAAAATATAAGCAGCCGAAAACTTTGGGTTTGTTATAATTTGGTATACGTGTAAATAATTTTGCATAAGGAGAGGAATATTAGAGAATAGGAGTAGGAAGCTTATTAATTAAATAAACTGCAGTTTGAAAGGCATAGGGCCAATATTTTAAAGGAAGATGTGCTTGATGAAGAAGAGTTAAACCCGTGTCAACTATGTGTTTGTGACGTCGTTCAGCTGTACCATTGTGTTGAGGTGTGTGAGGTGGCGTTTTAAGATGTTGAATGCCTATTGTGCTTAGAAAATCTTTGAGTGCAGTATATTCACCCCCACCATCCGAGTAATAGAGATAATGGATCGATTAAAAAACTTTTCAACAACAGCTTTATATTGATGAAAAATGGAAAACACACCAGATTTTAGGCACAAAGGATATAGCCAAACATATTTTGTAAAATGATCAACAAAAATTACATAATAATGAAATCCGTCAAATGATGGAACTGGTTAGGGTCCCCAAACATCAGTGTACACCAAATCAAGAGGCCCTCGACTCTCTAAGGTTGAGACACCAAATGGGAAGCGTTCACTTTTATTACATAAACAAGATTGACATATAAAATCAGATGAAATAGAGGAGGAGAGTGACACTAGACCAGAATCAACAAGATTGTTTATTATTTTTAACCAAGGATGACCAAGGCGCCCATGCCAAATCACTGGAGATGCTTTAGCAGTAACACCGGTAGACAAAGCCATGGCTAGACTTTTTATTTGAATGTTCTGCAATCGGCCACTCATAGAGATCATGTCGTTTCCTTCCGCGGAGTAGAGAAGTCACCGTGCACAAATCCTTAACAACAAAATAAGAAGGAAAAAATTCAATAGAAGTGTGGTTAGAACGGCAAAATTGGGAAGCAGATATGAGATTTTGTTTAATGGAGGGAACACATAAAACATTTGAAAGGTTAAAGGAAAGAGAAAAGGAAACTGAACCGGTGTGAGTAATTTTCAAACCTGAACTATCACCAATGAGTATATCATCGGGACCTTCGTAAGGTTGATGAAGAGATAAATTCGACATGTGAGAGGTGACATGATGAGAAGCACCCGAATCAACTATCCAAGGATTGTGTGGAGAGGAAGAGGTAGTGACATGATTGGCGGAAGGTCAGGAAGAACGAAGATGAGGAAAAAGTTTAAAGCATTTCTTAGTATCATGACCACGCTTATCACAAAACTGGTAAATAGTGGGATTAGGATTGGAGGGATTGGATGTAGGCTGTTTATTGGCTAGAGAGGGATTTAGAAGTAAACCAGGAGTTGAGGAGGGAGAAAAAGGCTTGGATGGACGATATAAAGGTTGAGAATGTTTGGCTAAGTTTGCAGTAGGTGGTGCAGGATCCGGATTGTATTTCTCATTATGAAGGAGGAAAGTTTCATGATCAATAATCTTATCAAACAATTTTTCAAATGGTACCACAGAATCTCTAGTTCGCATAGCTGTAATGAGTTCTTTATAAGCAGGGCCGAGACCACGAGTAGTGTAGACAAGAAGATTAGCATCACTAGGAGGAGTGCCAAGAGCAGTTAGTTCATCAGCAAGCTTCTTGATGGAGATGAGAAAATCTGTAACAGATAAAGATCCACGAGTAATCATTGTTAGTTTATCCTTAAGATGAATGATGTGAGTGGTGGATCTTTTAGCATATAGTCGGGAGAGTCGACTCCAAGCTTCGTGACTGGATGTTGCAGAGGAGACAAGTGGAATGACAGCTTCAGTGAGGGATGCAAAAATAGCATGGAGAATGAGTTGATCTTGGCGACGCCATAAAAGATGATCTGGATTAGGAACAGGCTGACCATTTTGAACAATTGTTGAAGAGGGACACGGGAGTATGCCTTCAAGATAACCAAGAAGATCTAGATAAAAAAATAAGGCAGTAAACTGAGCTTTCCAAGAAAAATAATTGAGGTTTGTGAGTTTGAATGGCAATTGAGCAGCAGCATTGATGGTTATTAAGTTTTGGGAGGGATTAGAAGGAACGGCAGCAACAGAGGCATGAAGATTGGTAAAGGTGTCGGAGGCCATTTTGTGAGAGGAGGGAAAAAAAAATCTCGTTGGAGTCAGTGCTCTGATACCATATAAAATTTAAATGAGCTGAATATTAACTTTATTCATTGATAAAAATTGTTTACATCAGAAGGTATATATAGAGATATACATTTGTTGTGTTACATGGAGAAATACAAGAAGATGATAAAAACAGAATCTTAAACTTCAATAGCCAATTGTAGTGGAGCTGTTGTAACCAACTCTGGTGGAGAGATTTTAACAACCAAGCCTTGTAGAGATATTGATGGAGAATCCGAACCTGATGCCAAACTTTGTGGAGAGACAGTTGAGAATGGAAATTCTCTAACAAGACGCCGGAGCAGCCCCGGACGACAACAGGGATAGCGAAAAAGACGATGAGGTGGTAGCAACAGGGGCTGTCGGCTTTAGGAAGAGAGAGGAGGTGGGAGGATCGAAGTTGGGGAAGACAGTGGCGGCAACAGGGGGTGTCGGCACCAAGGAGAGAGATGAGGTAAGAGGATCGGAGTTGGGGAAGACGCATACATGGATGGGGAATTTTTTTTTTTTAAGTGATTGTCTTTTTATCATATGTAATTGGGCACATAATAGATTTCGTATCCACGTAACATCTAGACCGTTAAAATGAAATCGATTGATTAGAATTTTTCACACCATTAACTGGGTATGGCAGCCTCACTCTTGTAGAATTGCCCAAATAAAAAACAAAACAGAAAGGAAAGGAGAAGAAAAAAGAACCACAAAGGCCAGGCTGGTTAAAAAGGACAATAAGCCTGTGGTTATGCCAGTCCTCTGTTTTATTCCATTTTGTTTAATTTCCATCTCTTGATCAGAACCCCCAACCCCCGCACACCACCACCCCAACACACACCCCCCCCCCCTCCCCAAAAAAAACAAAACAACAATAAAAAATAAAAAAAAACACAGTAAACAAATTATTAACACTCTGATTTAGCCTAACAGTAACTGTTAATCTCACAATTATTATAGCCCCGATTTTATTTTTCTTTTGTTCAAAATTTTGTTTGTTTGTTTTGCATCGCTCCTCTTCTCTGATTTTCTCATGCCAAACCCTAACATTTTCCAGCGTTTTCCCTCCATCCAATCACCTAATCAATCCGTAATTCCCGAAGCTACGATGCTGGAAACTGCGTAGAAGAAGAAACGACAAAGATAAGGGAGCTATGGCGGAGGAGGCGGGTTCGGAGAGGAGCGAGATCAATGGAGGACTGGCATCGATTGACTCGACGGAGTCCCGGTGGGTGTTTCAGGACGAGGACGATTCGGAGTTTGACGGTGACGACGACGAGAACAATTTGAGGCACCGGACGGCCATGGATTCGGAGGAAGATGACGAGGACGATGATAATGCCGATCAGAGGCTGATTAGGACCGGTCCCCGCGTCGATTCGTTCGATGTCGAAGCCCTAGAGGTCCCCGGCGCTCACCGAAACGACTACGAGGTACTTCTGATTTCTCTTCTTCACATCGAAAATCATTTAGCGCTGGTTGAACATGAATCTTATGGCTCATCACTTGTTTGCTAATTTCTCTGTTTTGTATAATGTGGTAATTAGTGCAGAAATTGGTAGTTTCCATTTTCTGATTTCTTTCCTTTAGCTCTATTCTTAGCGTTATCGTTACAAAGAATGTGGGTAAACAGTATTTGCTTTGTTGGTTTCTCTATTTGGTGAGAATTGAGATTTTCTCTGTGAATCCATATATAGAGCTTGTAAATGGAAACAATTAAGATTAGTCCGAGTTGGATATTGCAATCCATCTTACAGGAAGCTTGTTGAACAGGAAACTAATCAAAATTATTTGTTCTGGATGTATAATTGGAAACTGGAAGCTTGTTGTGAAATCCACTGTTGGAGTTTCTTTATTGCGAATCTCAAATCCTGTAGATTATCACTTGTTTGCTTTACTCTGTAGTGCAAAAAGGTTGATTACTGCAGAAGTTATTTTTTATCTTTCCTTTTGCTTCACTCGGTTGGTGTTATCATCAGAAAGAATGTGAGACAGACTGTACATGGTTTATTCCTTTCTATTTTTGGTGAGATTTAAGATTTTCTTTGTGAATTCATATCTAGAGATTGTAAGTGAAAGCAAGTACAATTATTCCAACTTGGATATTAAGCTTCAAATTTGTTGTACAAAAGGTCCAACATTTCTTTTTTGATGTTTAAGTAAAACTCATTGTTTAAAATCCCAATCTAGCAACCCCATCATGCCCTGTAAAGCAGCTTGATGCTAACATGCCTACATTGCAGTATAAGTAGCATTGTTCAAGGTTCCAATCAACCAAGAAAAACCCAAGTTTAGCCAGTCATCTAAATTGAATTATGGTAAAAGCTGAGGAGAAGGTATTTGTTTGATAATTTGTATTTTGGATTGTGTAGATATTATTTCTTGACCTTATATCTCTGGTGATGTACATAAAATTCTCTTTCCCGTCATTAATTAGCCCATCAAGAGTTTTTTTTTTTTTTTTTTTTTCCAAATGATCTTAACCGAATTAATACCTCTTTTCCATCCAAAAGACTCTTTTAAACAAAACTATATTAACCTGTTGACTTGTATAATGGAATGGCAGTGGGACTTCTTGCCTAGTTTATTGAACTATGGTACTAGAGTCACATATGAGTACCTATTTCTTTTCTTGTACTTTTGTCGGTGTTTAATCTGTAGACGCTCACTTTTCTGTTGGTTATCAATTTTGTCTTGTGTTTGAGGGGAAGTGGAAGATGTGATGAATTGTCTTTTAAATCATGCAGTTGTTGAAACTTTGTTTACTTACGGGCTATATGGCACAAGATAGTATGGTAGGATTCTATCTCATCGATGACATGTGTTCATTTGCAGGACTTCACTCTGGGCAGGAAAATAATTCTTGCTTTTCAAACCCTTGGGGTTGTCTTTGGTGATGTTGGTACGAGTCCATTGTATACCTTCAGTGTGATGTTTAGTAAGGCACCTATTAATGGAAATGAAGATGTTCTTGGAGCATTATCACTCGTTCTTTACACCTTAATCTTGATCCCCCTGATTAAGTATGTGTTTGTCGTTCTTTTGGCCAATGATGATGGTGAAGGTATTGTCATATTCTAAATCATGCCTTAAATTTTTATCAACTTCTTTTGTGTTTTGACCTTTTCATTAAATTCTGTTTGCTTCCTAACACACACTCACACATACACATACACACATACACTTAAATTTTTATCAACTTCTTTTGTGTTTTGACCTTTTCATTAAATTCTGTTTTCATTAAATTCTGTTTGCTTCACCAATGATGATGGTGAAGGTATTGTCATATTCTAAATCATGCCTTAAATTTTTATCAACTTCTTTTGTGTTTTGACCTTTTCATTAAATTCTGTTTGCTTCCTAACACACACTCACACATACACATATGTGATATATATATATATATATATATATATGAATGTTTATAGATTCTCTTCAATTTTATTGTAGCTTTTTTTAAATATATTTTTATACTTTATTTCTGTATTTATTTTTAATCTTTGCTTCCTCAAAGTTAATTTTTTTGTTACATCTTCTTCTTCTCTCTCTCTCTCTTTACCTTTGTGTATTGTGACTTAAATGTTTGAATGGAATTGTGTATGAGCCTGCTATTTTACCATTCCATAACTATTCCAGGTGGCACTTTTGCCTTATATTCATTGATATGTCGGCATGCAAAGGTCAGTCTTCTTCCAAATCAGCTTCCATCAGATGCTCGTATATCAAGCTTTAGACTGAAGGTGCCCTCCCCTGAACTTGAGCGGTCTCTGAAAATCAAGGAGAAACTTGAGGCTTCACTGACTCTGAAAAAGCTTCTTCTGATGCTGGTTCTTGCTGGTACTGCCATGGTGATTGCTGATGGTGTTGTTACACCAGCGATGTCAGGTATTTGGTCTAGCCTGTCCCTATTGTTTTCTCATTCTTTTTGAATGCTGTGGCTGAAATATATGTACGTTGTTTCTTGGTCTGGACTAGATTTTTTAACTTGTTGGTTGTGTGTCCATTCCTATTAATTAATAATAGTAATAATCGTTGTTATTATTCTATTCCTAATCATGTTATCAACCTTTTTTTCTTATTTTTTTGTTTATGGTAATGCAGTCATGTCAGCTGTTGGTGGCTTAAAGGTCGGAGTTGATGCCGTTAACCAAGGTATTTGTTGTAGTTAGTCACTTTTTTGTTGTTGCTTGCTTAATTTGTTACTGTTAGATTTACAGATGATCTGTGAGGTCTTTGGCTAGATATCCTTTTCTGTTTTTTGTTTGTTCTAATTCCTGAGGATGAGAAATAAGAAGGGTTTTCCTTAAATAAAAAAAATTGTTATTGCAAGATAGTGTTACATCAGAGACAAAAAGTTCCCTAGAACATTCCCATCAGTGAATCCACTATGTCACTGTTGATTTTCGCCACATGGATCCATAATCGATACATATAGATACCAAACAAATTGGTTTCTTCCTAAGTCGGGGGAATCCACTATGTCACTGTTGATTTTCGCCATATGGATCCATAATCGATACATGCAGATACCAAACAAATTGGTTTCTTCCTAAGTCGCTCATCCTCGTTCAATTTTTTTTTCTCTCCCCATCAGAAACAACGTTTCCTTTTGATGAAACAGTAATAGAGGACAAGGTATCTGATAGATACCAGAGAGAAAATGAAAGGAAACTTAAACTAAAAACACCAGCAGCTCATTACATCTTTCCAATTTAATCCAATCAAAGAAAAAAGTTAAGTTTTTGAAGATTTTGTCTGCAGGTCAAATACTTATTCATCATAATAATTTGTATACTGCTCTTTTTATTCAAACTCTTGCCATGTCTCTCTAGCTAAAAATTTGTTTCCTGTTCCTTTCCTTCAATAACTCTACCATTTCTCTCTAACCAAATCACCCTATTCTATCCTCAATTTGATCACCTCTAACTCTAACAAAACCAATTAAAATTAATATCCATGATGTGAGATCAGTGGCTTTACTCTACCAACCATTGTGCAGTAATTGTTGATGTGGCCGCCAATTCTTTTCTTCTTCATTGAACAGAAAAATTTTTAACTGCAAGGTTTATATTTTCTTCATTAATACCAATGATCTGCACTACCACGGTACCACCCGAGATAACGTGCGGCGCATGTTTAATTTATGTAACCTCTCCTAGACCTTTAAAGAGACATAACTTTCCCCACGTGTACCACCAGAAAAGAAATCATAATTGATCTCACAAAAAAATAAATGGAGAGAGAAAATGCTGGACTTATAATGGTGTCTAGTAACCATTGTTTAAAATTGCGCAATCAATTGCGCGCTTTGAGGCCCGCTTCACTGAAAGGCTATAAAAAATGGCCTTGAGGCCTATGCCTCACGGGGGAAAAAAATTGCTTACGCCTCTCCCACTTGAGGAGCAGGAATTTGCACGCAATATTGTGCAATAGCTGAGGCTATTTTCTAAGGCCTAAGGCCGAAGCTTAAGGTTTGAGAAAAACAGAAAAACCAGGCTCGTTTTTGTCCTTTTAAGTTCATGGGCCAATCTATGCTGCTTGAAAACCTTGAAACAAAGACATTTTTCATGGCTGCTCAAGCAATATATATGAGGATGGGGTTGACTTTTGAATTAGGAGTTACAACTAGTTAATTTTAGGGTGTGTTTCTTTCAGACTTCTTGTTGGACTAATTTCTTTTAGGCTTATTACCTATGAAATTTATTTATTTTAGACTGTTTATGATGTTAAGTATTGATTTATAACTACTACTAAATTTTTTATATTTTTTGAATCATTTTATGGTGTAGTGTTGAGGCTTATGCCTCAAAACGCGTTATGGTTTACGCCTCAACTCACAAAAGGAAAAAGCCTTAATGCCCGATTGCGCAATTTTAAACATTGCTAGTGACTTTTAATGACTTTTTGAAAATGGTCGGAATCTTTTGGCCAACATTGCCCCTAGGAATTAGTTACACTAGATGAAGAGCTATATGTGCCCTAGCTATGTGGTGCTGTATCTTTTATAGTATTTGCAACGTCATATCTTGTTGAACTAGTTAAGCCACTTGGTTAACTTATTTCTTTTACCCCTTTTTTTTTGGTGCAGATAAAGTAGTGATGATTTCAGTTGCCTTTCTTGTTATACTATTTAGTGTACAGAAATATGGGACAAGTAAAGTTGGACTTGCTGTAGGCCCCGCGTTATTCTTATGGTTTTGTTCCCTTGCCGGCATTGGAATTTACAACCTTGTTAAATATGATAGCAGCGTCTTGAGGGCATTTAATCCTGTTCACATTTATTACTTCTTCAAGAGGAATTCAACCAAGGCTTGGTATTCTCTTGGAGGCTGTCTTCTATGTGCGACAGGTAGAGTAAATATATGGTGAATTTGGGTCGTGTTTCTGGAAAAAACTTTTTATTATTATTCTTTTTTATTTTTTTTAATTAATTTTTTTTTGGGCGAATAAGCATTCTGGAAAGACTTGGTAGTTGTGATATTTAATTCTATAAAAGTTTTACTTGTTAGGATCTAATAATAACTTTGTTTTGTTTTTGTTTTTGTTTTTTTTTTGTTTTGTTTTGTTTTGTTTTTTATTTTGTTTTTGTTTTTGTTTTTGTTTTTTTGTTTTTTGTTTTTTGTTTTTTGTTTTTTGTTTTTTGTTTTTTGTTTTTGTTTTGTTTTTTTGTTTTTGCTTTGTTTTTTTTGTTTTCTTTTCCCCTGATTAGAGCATTGTCCACAGGCTTTATGTCTGTACAAGTATTTATCAGTCCAATGGTCGCTTCCTCTGTTAATTGGGAACGGATGAAGAATGCATTTAACAGTCCCATTTCTTTCTTTCTTTCTTTCTTCTTCTCTTTCTCTTTGATTTTTTTCCCCTTCTGGTAGGTTAATATTTAAAAGGGTAAATTTCCCGTTTGGTCCCTAACCTTTTGATGAAGTTGTGATTGGTCCCCAACCTTTTTTTGTGTGGCTAAAAGGTCCCTAAACTCTTTAAAAGGTTGCAAAATGGTTCTTTTGTTAACAAATGTTAAAATTTAACAGAAAAATGTCACAAAAATCACACATGATTTACTATTGAAGGACACTTAAGAAAAAAAATTTACATGGTTTAACTTGCTTGCGTCATACACTTGCTCTATTCCAGCCAATTTTTAACCTTTTTTTTTTTATAGTAAAAAGTACCAAATTGCATCGTTTTAAAGAGTTTAGGGACCTTTCGGTGACCAAAAAAAAGAAGAAAAAAGGTTGGGGACTAAATTGCAACTTTGTAAAAAAATTAGGGACAAAACGAGCTATTTACCCTAGTTAAAAATAGAAGGTAGAGAATGCATTGAATAGTTCCATTTCTTTCTTTCGTTCTTGCTTCTTTTTTCTCTTTGATTTTTGATTTTTGATTTTTTTTTCTAGAACATTAATATTTAGAAATACAAGGTAGATTTGGAGAAAAATCAAAACACAGGGACAGTTTTGCAAATATTCCAATGCAGATCACATAACATCTCTATAAAATCTATTGTAAAAAAATCCAGAACATGATTAATATAGTTCAGCTTTTGATATTAATGGTATCAGAATCTTCTTGATACTTATGCTTTGCTATTGTTTCTGAATGCGAATTATTTTCAGGTTCTGAGGCAATGTTTGCAGATCTTTGTTATTTTTCTGTTCGATCGGTTCAGGTATAGAAGCAAAAAAGTGTACTTCAGGTCAGATAATTATTTGCTTTTGACATGAGACGACTTTGTTTCATTTGACTTATTGTTTTTTGCAGCTTACTTTTGTTTTTCTTGTATTGCCTTGCCTTCTATTGGGTTATTTGGGTCAAGCTGCATACCTAATGGAAAACCAGACTGATGCTGAGCAAGCTTTTTTCTCTTCAATTCCAAGTAAGTGCGTTTTTGAATCTTTGTTGATAAGTTAACCACAATGATGTATACTATGTTTGTGCTTCAATACATCCTGTAACAACATATTCATGGAAGACATTACTTATTGCAAAATCATCCCTTTCTATCTACAGGTGGTGCTTTCTGGCCTGTCTTCCTTATTGCTAATATCGCAGCATTGATTGCAAGCCGAACAATGACTACAGCCACATTTTCCTGTATAAAACAATCTATGGCACTTGGTTGTTTCCCTCGACTTAAAATCATTCATACCTCTAGGAAATTTATGGGCCAAATCTATATTCCCGTAATAAATTGGTTTCTGTTGGTGGTTTGCCTGGTGTCCATCTGTTCTATCTCTAGTATTGATGAGATTGGAAATGCATATGGTAACTCTTTTCCCTTATTATTATGTTTTTCTAGTTTCTTTGTCTATTATGTTATGCTCTTTGTGAGGCACATATGGATTTTGGGTACATCGCATTTTACACTGTCGGTCCCCTTAAATTTTCTATTTGCTGCTTGGTTGGAGCGATCAATTTGGTTTTTCATGTCCCCCACCGCTGCCGCGCGGCCCCCCCCCCCCCCCCCCCCCCGCCCTCCTTTCCCCCCATTTAATTTAATTCATGTTTTAAACAAAACTAATGTGATGCTGTTAGTATTTTTCTTATTTTCTTGTTGTAGGTGTGTGTAGGGGTGGGAGGTCTTAGTGAAACTTGAAGCGTTCTTAACTTCTTTGATCTTTTAAGCTCTTAGTTCATTTATTTTCTCTGAGACCATAAGAATCTTTAGTCTTTTTTACTAGTCACTTTTCTTTCCAGAGGAAAAGCTTCAATTGACCAACCCTTCTTTAGTATTTTGTCTTTGTTCCTTTTCTTGTCCTTTTTTCATTTATATATTATTTTCCTATGCTCTAGCATTCTGTACCCTGAATTTATTACTCTTTACAATTGCATTATTGGAACACTGACGTCAGCTCTGCTAGTTATCAAACTTACTTGTGGGTCCTTGCTTCGACTCATAAGTTAATCCCTCATCTAGTTTGATTAACTTGCAGTAGTATAAAGTTTGGACATGGACTACAATTTTTGCAGTAACAACATCTATTCATTTGAACTAATTACGTGTTTCTTATGGCATCACTAATTGATTTTGCACTTCTTTTGTTAGACGAGTTAAATTTTTATGAAAGTGGTTATGTCGTGCAGGAATTGCTGAGCTGGGAGTAATGATGATGACAACAATTTTAGTAACCATTGTTATGCTTCTTATATGGCAGATAAACATTATAATCGTGTTGAGTTTCGTAATATTTTTCCTTGGGTTGGAGCTCACATTTTTCTCATCAGTTTTGTGGAGTGTGGGAGATGGAAGTTGGATTATTTTGGTGTTTGCTGTAATAATGTTTCTGATCATGTCCATTTGGAACTATGGAAGCAAGCTTAAGTATGAAACTGAAGTCCAGCAAAAGCTGTCAATGGATCTAATGCGGGAATTGGGTTGCAATCTTGGGACTATAAGAGCTCCTGGCATTGGCTTGCTATATAATGAGCTGGTGAAGGGTGTGCCTGCAATATTTGGCCATTTTTTGACTACGCTCCCAGCAATTCACTCAATGATCATATTTGTTTGCATAAAGTACGTTCCAATTCCTGTAGTTCCTCAAAGTGAGAGATTTCTTTTCCGACGAGTCTGCCCAAAAGGCTATCATATCTTTCGTTGCATTGCGAGGTAACATTCCAAATTCCATATTATTTACTGAAATCGTAGTGAGTCTTGAGATTTGTGATTTATTTGTTTATTAAATTGGAATGAAGTAAATACTGGGAAGGAGGATAAACAGTCACCAGTAACAAGACAGGATACCATATATTCATTACATTTTGAAAGTCTCAGAATGTGCTCATGTAAATGCCAGAAAATAAACAAAAAATAAAAAGAAAAAAGAAAAAAAAAAGAGCTGCTTATGAAAACCTCTCTCGAAAGCAGGAAAATTCCCATAACCTCGGTACGAAAGATGAAATTTATCAGAGGTAATTGAACTCTTGGAACTGTCCACTGTGGTATTTAGCGCCATCCATAAAATTCTCCATTGTGCAAGACCAAAGACATGCATTGCTTTTAATAGACTTCCATGAAGAGACCATAACCATATTTAGTATTTTCCTTCAAAATGGTTTCATTTCTTTTGTCCACACGATTTATCATCCAGAACAACTCCATCACACTTCATATCTCCTTATTGTTCTGCAAAAGCCATTCAAGTGAACTACAAGTGGTAGATTGATTACTAGAACTCTTTCAGCCAAATATCATAGATTACTCGGTAAACTTCTCACTTTGCTATCTAAAAATACACCTACTGGATTTTGATCCTTGCTCTCTTCTAGGCCTGCACAGAATCCGCCCCGCACCTGCTTCCCGCCCTCTACGGGTCCATGTCATCAACCCGCTTAATGGCGTCAAACCGCCCGCCCTTATGCTTCGCTGGGCGGGTGGCGGGTTTAGTATTTTTCATGGTGGGTTGAACCCGACCCGCCCGCCAACATTACATATATATTAAAAAAAAAAAAAAATCTCTGAACTCAAAGGCCATATTCATATGCATTGTCGTTTGGCAGTAACTCTGAAAATAGTATTTTCAAACAGATGAAGAGAAGAAGGGTAATCTAACAAGGAACTTGCTATTTAGCATTTAGCCTTGATGGCATAAGCTTAAACTGGTGTTTAATAGACAAAAATCATGGACAGTGCCATTGCCTTTATTAAGTTTATGATAGCTAGAAATATACCAGGATTATTTCTATTGGACTTGTCTGTATTTTCTTTTCTTTTTCTTTATTACTTTGTTTCAAAAGCCATTCTACTTGAATCTTTAAGTATCTTTAGTGGCTTCTCTACCAAATTGACATTTTAATTTACTTCTTTACTAATTGAGGACCGCAGCTTGAAATGAACCAGATAAAAGCACTGACCCACCTCATTGAATCATGTTATTTTTTATTTGTTTATTTATTTGTTTTTTTTAACTATTTCATGTCTGCTACTTCTTTGATTTACATGTTTGGTTTATCACTGAATCAGATATGGATACAAGGATGTCCGCAAGGAAAATCACCAGACATTTGAGCAGCTACTGATCGAGAGCCTAGAGAAATTCATTCGTCGTGAAGCTCAGGAGAGGTCATTAGAGAGTGATGGGGATAATGATACAGATTCCGAGGATGAGCCATCTTGTTCAAGGGTTCTGATAGCTCCTAACGGAAGCGTCTACTCCCTTGGTGTTCCTCTTCTGGATGAATATAGGGAGACAAACAAGCCTATCTCTGAAGCGAGCACATCGGAAGAGGTAAAGCCAGTATCTTCCTTAGACCCACCAATGTCAGCAGAGCAGAGTCTCGAGAGGGAGCTGTCTTTTATACGCAAGGCTAGAGAATCTGGAGTTGTTTATCTTCTTGGTCATGGGGATATTAGGGCTAGGAAGGACTCCTGGTTTATTAAGAAGCTCATCATAAATTACTTCTATGCTTTCTTGAGAAAAAACTGCAGGAGGGGAATTGCGAATTTGAGCGTGCCCCATTCGCATTTAATGCAGGTCGGCATGACATACATGGTTTGATGATCAGTTTTCCTACCAAAATAAGGTGATCTCAAGTTTGAATCGTACCAAAGTTTGACGTAAAAATTGGGGTTCAAGAGGTCTCCATGTGGTGTGCTCGGCTGTTGACGCAATCCAAGATCATGAATTGTACAAAATCTCGTTGTCTGTGGCCGGTTGGATCCATCAATTTTCCAACCCTTTCATCTCACCAATTGGAAAGTTTTGTAGTGTATTTCTCGAGGCTTGACATCCATATATTGATTATTGCAGTCGTGTACGTGGTTAAAAAAAAAAAAAGAATTTGTATTTGCCTTGCCAAAGATGTCTTCATGATTTTTCAAGACGTTCTTCCACTCTAAGTTGTTTAGCTTGGGGGGAAAAAAAGGACGCTGACAACCATTAAATATGATACCCGCATGGACTATGTATAGGCATGATGACACAAGATACAAGATGATAGCATTTATATATTTACCAGAAAAAAAAAAGATGATAGCATTTGTAGATAGTACTTGTGACGTAATTTGTGGAAGACATTGTATTAAGATAACGTTTCTCCTTTTTTTTTTTTTTTGGTTCAAAAAATAAAGTTCTATCTTGAGGGGGGTTTTTTTTTTATTATTATTTTTTACACTTTAAATTTATGACGATTTTGTCTCCAAACTAATTTTGTAGACTAAAAGATTCCTTGAAATAAATTTTAGTATCAGTAGTAGTTTTAACAAATTGGTTGTTTAACATTTTGTAAAGTTTCAATAAAAATTACAAGTTTTTCTCTAAGTATTAATTTTTTTCTCAATATTTCCATTGCTAGGAGTAATCAATAGTGTTCCACAGTAGATCACCGAATACAAAAATACAACTCGATGATACCAGAGAGTTTCAAGTTAATTAGTCTCTCTCTCTCTCTCTCTCTCTTTCTCTCTTTTTTGTAAATCATTTTTGATAGTAAATTTCTTGATTCCTTAAATTAATAAAAGGATTAGATTTTATAACCTTCGTCTCTCCATCTCCCCCTTCCTCCAACTAAACAATTAAATTGGTCACATTAGTGCCATTTAGAGAATGTGTTGGTTGGAACTTGAGGGAAAAACAATGGTTGTCTTTGTGTTCCTGTTGGAGTCGAGGTACAAGGAAAACAGACATACCTGTTTTCGCATTATCGTCGTATGGTGTCCTCAAAACCTATTTATGGTGGGTTAAGATTATATTGAGGTAGCTCAGCGAGCGGCGGGGAATTATGGGTTTTGGATAGAAATTCGAAAATTGAGTTTTCATTTCTTTTTAATAAATGTAAACCATAAACCCCATTTCATATTTGTATGTGTATACATATATTTAAAAACTAAAACTACTTCAATTTAATTTCTCGTTAAAATGTGTGTATTCAAGACTTATGCACGACTGAACCATGCTATTTGAATTGGATATTGGATACCAGGAATAGCGGTATCAATGCTACAAAGGAATGAATTCCAGATAGAACATTAGATTTTGCAAAATTATTGAAGCAGTCATAAACTCTCGTATTCATATAATTATTTCTAATTTGGAATAAATCAGAATGCTGATCACTTCTGGTGCTTCAAATGGATCTTGCACTGAAATGAAATGTCTGATTCTTCATCTAAAATGGTTGGATCTCCATATGTCATCCACTTCTGCTGCCTCCCTGTTAGCAGTCCGTTGTGAATATGCATCAACTTTTCTAAAGTCATCATGCACCTTTCCATCTTGCATCAGAAATTCAATGCTTCACTTTCTGTTCTCGGTCGTCGGGAAGATCGAAATTCACGTAATCCATGGTGTTTGCAGACGACCCATACGAATGTTTCTGATTTTCGAAAAATCTAAATCTAAGTAGTAATGAATTAAGTGTCACTCCAATAGAACTCAAACCCATGAGAGCTCCGGCAATGGATGGAGTTAGCAATGTCCCAGTAACTGGCAGCATCATTCCAGCAGCAATTGGAATTCCAACCTGGATGAAGATAGTAGCAGCATTAGATAAGACCATCTCCAATGAAATTGCCAATGTCAATGCTATATTTGACTCTACAAAAAGTGTGAAAATGACATCTTTGATATGTTAGTCTATTTTGTGCTCCAACGAGTAACGCTATTTCAAATGCTATATTTACTTTTGTCATGATTATGAAGCTTTGAAATTTGTAAAAATAAACTATTATTATTGAAACAATTTGAAAATGACAATATTGAAATGATTAAATGAAAAAGGTTAATCGATCAACCCATAGCAATCAAATGCTTAAAATTTGGTATTTGCTAGACTTGATGTCAAATTTGCCACCAAGTATAGCATTTGTCAAATTTAGTACAAAAATAGCACACCGTTGATAAGTGATTTTCCCACTCAAATGCCAAAATTTGGCACCAGCAGTGCACAGCCAAGAAGAAAAACACAAAGTAACTTCCTCATTTAATGCATTATTTTCTGGATCAGTTTCTTGAGTAATGCAGATAATATTGAAAAAGTAACATTATTGGTAGTAGCATGGGAAAAATACGTACAATATTATATGCAAAAGCCCACCAAAGATTTTGCTTCACGGTCTTCATGGTTAGCCTACTCAGCTCCAAAGCATCAAGCAACTGCACGAGATGATCAGGTTAAATTGATTGCGAGGATACCTTAAATATGTTTGAAAAGAATGAGAATCCTCCGAAATAAGGAAACAACAATTTATGAAAGATTGTAGAGGCACGATTTTGTGCATGCCTAATTTGGGGCCACAAAGCAAAGGCATGGCACTTGCATGTCTGCGACATTAAAATTAAAGGCAGAGAGAAGCAAAATCACGAAAAGAATCCATTATCAGCGGTTGATGTGGATGGTTGTATTTTGCACCTAGAAGGTGCAGCATGCAATATAAGAGCATACAGAAAGAAAGCCTAGTAATATTTACATCAAGCATAATAACTCTTTTAAATGTTCTGTTTACAAGCACTGTTTAAGCATATATACCTGTGACAGCCTATTGCCCATTAGTACAATGGAAGACACGTCACTAGCAGCTCCAACACCACCACCCATCGCAATTCCAATATGTGATGATGCTAAGGCTGCAGCATCGTTGATCCCATCTCCAACCATGGCTACTATATTCTGATCCTTCTGAAGTTTGCTTATGAACTTCTTCTTTTCCTCTGGTTTAACTTCAGATAGAACCTGCAGTTGGCAGCTAATTATTTAATCGGCAATATAAAATTGCTTTTGTTTTCGACAAGGAGATAGGACTGGTGACATAAAATCTTTGACGCACGGACAATTTAGTTATTAAATAATCAGAGTTCAGAAAATGGTACATATTTACTCAGTTGGGAAAACAGTCATATATGAATCTAGTGCCATTTTAATAACGGAGATAAATGCCACATGTCAATCTAGAAAGCAGAAACTGAGAAAACTGGAACTTTTCTTACATGTTCTTTTGGGATACCAACAACAGATGCAACATATTCGGCTGCATTTCTTTTGTCCCCGGATAGCATGTATACATTAATTCCTTGTCTGTTCAAAGATTCAACAACTTGTCTAGCATCTTCCCTGATCTGATCCTCGAAAAAAATAAGACCAACAAGATCATTATCAACTCCAATGTAAACAACGGATTGGTTCTTATGATTTTCCACTACTTGAAAGGTATTCTGATTAACTCCATTCCTGTGAAAATGAAAATAGTAAGCAACCTTGAATAAAAAGATGTAAAATCATCAAATGACCAATTATTAAATCAATTAGAACTCAGATCCATTTTCCCTGTGGATAATCAAATTATTAATGTGCCTCGCATATACTGGTGAACTAAACAAACATTGTCACCATATGTAAACATTTTGCAGATCGTACACCAATAAGAATGTGAAAAGGTGAAGAGGAAAATGTAACAATGTTTTTCCACATCTTGCCATCATGTAGTAAATATAAATGTTCGAAATTCCAAATCGTTAGGGGACACACAGATTCATATTACAGAAGTGAGGTCATTTGCATCAATAGGATTTCCCCTGCACAAAATTACTTAAAACAAGTGGATTCAATATCAACTAAAATGGTCTGATGATGCTGATAACTCATATATTCTCCAAAAAATAAAAAAATGCTTACCATTTACTTTTTACTTTTTTTTTTTTTTAATTTAATTTTTGATAAGAAAACATTGTTTAGGATAAAACCTACTCTTTAATCTCTTACTACATTATAAAAGCACGAAAGACACTATCTACAGTGCCTTTTGTCCTGCCAGGCAGAACATGGCTACTTTTTTTTTGCTTGCCTATTCTGCAAGCCTGAAGCGCCTGCTGTCCAACTATTTTTTTAAAACTGGAAGGATGTTATTGGGAGATAAGCGTTTGTGGTGGAGTGGAGTACCGTCTGAAGTGGTCTTTGTTAGTTTTTTCTTTGTTTTGTTTGTTTTGTTTTTTCCTTTTTTGTTTAATTTTAATCATTATCCTGATTTCCTTTGTAATTGATTTTTCATCCAAAAAGCTGATAACTCATATAACAAAAACTTATCTGAAAAAAAAAAGAAAAAAATTTCTGTCCTAACTGATATCATGTAGTACATAAAATTGAAGCCATCAAACTTCAACACTACCTGATCAACATCCAATCACATTCTACTTAAAGATTTCAACACTGTAAACTGCTAAAAGAACCTTTCTAATGTATTTGGTGGAATAACACCTTGCTTAGACTGGAATTTTAAAATCTTGCGATATATAATACAAACACAAAATGTTAAACTCAAATGCAATAAGAAGGATTATGTCAAGGATCATGCAATGGGTAGAAAAGATGAAAATAATAGATATTACCTCTCAACCCACTCCAAGGTCCCAACTGACACCTTTTTGTTGTCAATGATTGCTACAGCACCGGAGCCAGGTTCTTCCATGAAAGTTCCATCTGCTACCTGTAAGACATAGGCTAGAATGAATGGGCTAAGATCACAACTTCGGTAAACAAAGTCATGGATTTTTCACATCTAGACAATCCAAACGGAGGATGTATAAGTAATAACTAAAAACATCTACCTTTCTAGGACCCAGCAAATGAAATTATTGAAAACAGTAGTCAGAAAGGTTCCAATTTTCTTGTAGTAGTTGATTTTCTAAAGACATTAGATAGAATAAACAAAATACAAGGTAAAACATTAAGTAAAGAAAACAAAGTTTTTAGCAAGGTATCAAACATTTAGACAATGGCAATGGAAGTAGGAAAAAGACACCCATAATTTCCAATTAAGCATATGGATATCAAATTGAACTCAATAAAAACAATGAACCTGTAAACAGGGCTGCTACTTTGTATCGCCAACTCACAACCCTACACACTACGTCGATAAATAGAAGACTCCAATGAAGATTGTTCTAGAGAAAAATAAAATAAAATAAAAGAATTAGGAAAAATTATCGATTCAAGAGTCTCAACCATTCTGCATAATTGTCTGCTCATCCAACCAATTATTAATGTATCCTAAGCATGCTCCCTCTCTCAAGATCTCTGATTTAATTATTTATTTCCTAAGTTATAAGTCACTCTGAACTATTTTGTTGTAACTATTTTATATGCTAAACACTTTATTCATACAATATACAGTACTTTCATTGAAAAGAAACGCCACTGCTTACAGCATAAAGAAGTGGATCAAATAAACTCGGGAAGAAGAAGGTACCTTCACATTCCGGAGATTAATGGCCCGAGCAGCTTCCACAATAGCTTTTCCAATGGGATGCACTGTATTTGCTTCCACTCCAGCAGCTAACCTTAAAACCTCATCTTCAGACCAAGTATAGCTTGACTCTTGTACGCTGACAGAGAGGAGGGCGAGTGAGGGGTCCCAATAGTCAAAATTAATACAAATAATTTAATGTGTACTATCTTCATATTTGACCCCAAAATTTGAATAAATATTGACCAATGTAAAAGCAGTTTTATGCAACTTCATTATGAAGCAGTGTGAGAAATGAGCATCAACTTAAAAACACAAATGTATCTAAATATTAGAAAATCCAAGCCAATTCACCATTAGATAGAAACAGAAGGATCTATACTTCTTACCTCCAATAATTTTAATTCAACCTGCTTCAATTTTAATGACACCTTCCATTGTTTTTTTTTTCCTCCCCCCCTTAAACCCAAAACCAACAAGTTTATTTCAGTTCTTGGAAACAAAACCCAGAAAAGACTCAAAACTGAGTCTTAACCCACAGTATCCTTAGAACCCCAGCCTCAACAACGCCTCCACTAAGAGACCTTGAGGCTGAAACACAAATCTTTTTCCTATCACCTCACCTGGAGGCACACCTAAAAACAAATATTGGACCAACTGTACTGTAATGATTCTCGATGCAACATGTTTTCAAAGCAAAAGAAACAATATGGAGCTAATTCAACTAAACAAATCTTTATAGATGTTCTGGAATAAAGAATTCACAAAGAAGCTTCTAAAGACCGTAAATCAAGTGCAGTTGAGTATTGGTATCCATGTTGCTTAATATACTAAATTCAAAAAACCAACTGCAAAGAATTCAGAATAGTGCATCATCGCCATTACCGTGACGCTCTTTGCCAATAAAATTTCTTCTAACTTAGGAAGAGGTATGTATACTTTTCCAGTGAGTGTAAGAGAGAAATGTTAGTGTCACTCGAAATCAAATCCAATTTTCACACACCTGGGTGTTACAACCTTTTTTACAACAGGCCTGCCAACTGTAAGAGTCCCAGTTTTATCAAACACGATAGAGTTCACCATTGAAAATTTTTCTAATATATTCCCACCACGCAAAAGCAGTCCTCTTCTTGCTCCTAATGATGTTCCAACCTGTAAAATTTACAGAATTAAAAAGGTGAAATATAATGTTGCATAATAATCTGGTTCAACTCTGTTGTATAACTTATGTAATAGAAGCAAGGAACATAATTTGATTTCCGTGCACGAATAACTGTTTGGAAGTATTTCAGAAAGCCTATCTCTTAAAAGAAATGGGAAACGTTCTACATAGAGGACAAAACTTAAGCTTGCACCATACGGATGGATGCTTTAAATTCCTATTTCATCCCTTTTTTTTTCTTTTTTTTTTTACTTTTACATGTGGATACCAAATTACTAAGTCAGTTTTACGTTAAGCTTTAAGTACATGATAGGGAGTTCGTTTTTTATTGAAGGGAACATCATGAATGGAGTCAGGTAAAAAGGAAATAATACAATGATAAAATTCGGATGCATAACATCGAAGGAAACCAAATTCCCTTATTAATTTATCAAAATAAAATTTTCCTCAACTAAATGCTCAACACATGTCAAGTAATTATACCTAAGCGTCTCATATCCCATATAAATGGAAGTAATACATGTTCAGGGATGGTTTAAAGTAACAAATGCCCATGGATGGTTTACAATAAGATGATATAAATTAAGCAATTATGCACAAAATTAGAAAAACGAGTTGTAACTGCTTTTTTCAAGATCTCCTTTAATTTCAAATGAGTCAATAAAACTCACAAGTCTTCATTCAAACATGGTTACAACCACCATTATTTCATTTCACAAGAAAACATGGCTATGTTGAAAGTACTATTTTCCTACCCACTACAGATTTTTGTGCCTGTTTTCTTTTAGTGGACACCTTGACATGGAAAATATAGTGAAATCCTGTTCCTTGCTTGAAACTTGAAAGTGAAATTCCTAACAAAGTGAAATTTTGTCTACTTAAAAGAAAGAAAAAGAAAAGAGAAAAGAAACTTGCCAGCATAGCCGTTGGTGTGGCTAAACCAAGTGCACATGGACAAGCGATAACCTGCAATCAGAAAGTATAAAAACACGAAAAAAAAGGTAATGAATCAAATATCTAGAAATAACGACAGCAATGAAGTACTTTTAAAAAATATATGTATATATATATATATATATATATGAATGGAAATCAAGTAGTCTTTTCATAATGCTCATCAGCGATCAAAAAAAATGAAGAAAACAACTCTTAGAACACCTAAATATACCTGTATCCTGTTTCACAGTTTAGCACATTTTACATTAAATGAGTGTGTGCACGTGCGTATAGCCTGTTGGCATTCTCAACCAAGATGGACACCCTAGCCAAGTAACTAGCTGAAAATGATTATTAAAAAAAAAAAAAAAAAAAGCTCTGATGCATCCATCAAGCTTAGGAGCTACAACTGGACTGGATCGAAATGAATTCGAAATAAGAAGGTAATACTTCTTTTTTCCTTTCTTTTCTATTGTGTTCTCTAGGACTCATTATCCGTTTCCCTATTGGTTATGTTTTGTTCATTTACATATTAAGTCGGGTACCCAAAAATTAAAAGTTTTGGCAGCAGCTAGAAAAGCTACAATAACGCAAAACCAGTGGGCAGGAGTATGGTTGGGGTACTCCATAGGAACACATCCTTCATGGAGACAGTACAGAAAAGAAAAAGAAAAAACAAGTCAGTTCAATTTCAGGAATGTATCCCAGTAATTTATGATTTCTGGCATCTCAAGCCCACCTTTATGACTGGGTGGAGTGAATGCCAACAATAATCTGAAGGTAGAATATGAAGTAGATAACCTGTGATGTGGTTCCCAGGGTGTTGGGAAACAAAGAGGGATAGGAGAGTCCGTTGATCATTTGCGCCTACAGTGTAAATGGTCAGGAGTTTCTGGGATTTATTGTTCCCTAGGCAGGTTTTTTATGGACCTTTGCCAAGCAGTATAGCTCCCTTTTGACAGAAAGGCCGAAAAGTTTTGGATACAAGAAGAAGGCTAAGGTGATTTTGAAAAGTGGCTTCACTGTGGGTTATTTGGAGGGATAGGAAAGAGAAAATTTTTTAAGAGGAGCTGGACGCCATGAAAACTAAATATCTAGCTTCATTGTGGGCTTCTACTGATGAAATCTTTAAAGTCGTAAAGGGGTGTTAATTCATGTTCTTTCACCTTTTCTCTTTTCTTTAAGGACATCTGGTCTTATTTCCGATTGTAGTGATTTCAATATCAATAAGTTTTGTTTCTTGTAAAAAAAATAATAATAATAATTAAAAATAATAAAAGAGTTACCCTAGAACTTCAAAAATGCATTGCATATCATACCAGAACACTGCAAGAAAGCTGCAGAGCCAATGAAACTGAACTTCCTTGATGTAAAGCAGCAGGTAGAATACGTGCACCAAATAGACTCCAAAACAAAAATGTAGCAGCAGAGAGAGCCATGACTCCATAAGTAAAGTGTCCAGACACCTGATGAAAGGAAGAATTAGGTTAACTGGCCAGCAAAAAACTACTACAAGCACAATTTTTCTTTTAAGAGAGAACAAAAAGTTATGAGAAATCTGATGTGTTTTATGTTCCAAAACAAAACATTAGAGAACCTCCATAAACACATCACATGCACAACTATGGAGCATTTGAATAGAATGTCTCCAAGTTCAAAGGGCGTTTTGTTATCCTTAAATTATTCTACTTGGCCTTAAGGAAAACTTGGTACTTTGTACTATTTTATACCACCCTCCCCCCTAAAAAAAAAAACAAAACAAACAAAAGAACAGCATTGATACATGTAAAAGCATATACTATAAACTGAACGTATACTGATCTTGGTAAGATTTCCTTTTGGCACAATTATGGCATCATGTGTTCATCCAAGTAATCTAAGAATGATCTGTGACCTTGTCAGCCAGGCGTTGTACGGGAGCTTCCCTACTTTGTGCTTCTTCTACCAAACGAACAATGTCTCCCATGGCAGTCTCACCACCAGGTCTCCTCACTTCAACTGTAAGTGTCCCATTAAGATTTATGCTTCCAGCTGCAACTTGGCTCTAGCCCATAGATAAAAGATGATAGTGTTATGACAATGTTGGAGCTTCTAGCATATTGAAGTAAAAAGTTGGGGAAAAAAATACAAAAGAAAGAAAGCAAAAGACAGAACAAGCAACCCTCCATTTACATAACATTACATAAAACAATTAGAAACCCATTAATTTTGAAGAATTATTAATGACATATAACGACAGCAGAGAAATACCCCAGGTAGTTTGGTTAGTGGTAATGGCTCCCCCGTGAAACTTGACTCATCGATGGTGCTTCTTCCAGCTCTAACAATTCCATCCACGGGAACACGATCCTAAAATATTGAAAGAATATATCTCAAATAATCATGATTTGATGCATGCGATACTTTTTCATTAAAAAAAAAATTAGGATATTCAACTGCATATCGTTCAATAATCTTTTTATTCTTTTTTATAGCCGAGTCAGGAGAACAAGAATTCATGACAAGAAAGGCAAGACAAAGGGGGGAAAAATCCAAAGTAAAGACAAAAACTATTGCATGACATCTATTTCGAAAAGAAACAAGACTTCCAGTATTACGACGTATCATCACATACAAGGCAAGGAGGACAGGATGTAACCACAAATAAAAAGTGGATAAGTATTCAATGGAACATAGAGACAACACAGTGGAACCTACTTCATCCTGAACAAATAAAAGTTACATTACTTACTCCAGGTAATACAACAATTAGGTCTCCAACTGAGAGACTGTTGCACGGTACTTCAACTGTTGAGCCAGATTCTTTTTCATCATTATTCAACAGAAGACGAGCTTTTGATGGCAAAATACTAAGGAGCCCTGTCATATCACTTGTTGCTTTAATTTTCGCTCTCTGTTCAAGATTCCTCCCTAACAAGACGAATGCTATTAGCATAATTGGTTCTTCAAAAAATGTCCTCCAACCCTGCATGTAGATATCCACACAAAAGCAACAACATAATTTAGTTAATCTTCGCAGGACATCCTTTTTGTTCTTAACGAATAATGAGAGTCATGTTTGCTTGCTTCTAAAAAAGAAATTAATTTTAGGGGCGGAGGGTGCAGAATCAGGCCCTGATAAACACAAATGACTTTAGAAGTTAGTAATAGCAAGTAGCCGCATTAAGGTGTTGGTAGCATATGCCGACAAACAAGCAAGTTATGTAACAATATCATGAAAGTTAGCAACTACAACTAGCAAGCATAGGGCTGCCACATCAGGAGCAATAATAAACATGCAAAAATAATAATAAATAATAAATAATAAATGATAAATAAATAAATAAAGGTATGGCTTTAATGAGATTGTGATTCAAGAATATAAGCAATCAACTTGTTTTTTCTTTTCTTTGAGGACGTCTCATCCTCTTTTATCCTTGTAATTGATTATTTTATCAATGAAAAGGGTTTTTCTTATATTTAAAAAAAAAAAAAAAAAAGTTAAACCAAACGATGAAAATACAAATAAAACGTTACTACTAATAACATCTAGTATATTGATACAATGATGTAAAGTAGGACTTTCCATGGAAGAAAAGAAATAGCACAAATAAAGATCACCAATTACCAGTTTTGGTATAAAGGCTGCTAGTGTGCTGACACTAAACGATGACAAAGCCCCCAGACCAACCAAAGTGTTCATGTTTGGAGCCCCTCTTATTAGGCTCTTAATACCATCAAGAATAAGTTTCCGCCCAGGACCAAGCAATGTAAATAAAGACAAGGAAAGATGGAAACCAGTGGAATGAAATGCATGGATCCATGCAGCCTTAGCTCCAAAGAAATGAGAAAGATGACCAAAAAGGCAAACAGCACATAAGGCCCACGAGAAAGCAAGCTCACGACCTATAAGATAAAGATACTGGACTCTTAGCTTGGTAGATGAATCATCAGCAACTGCAGCTTTGAGGCAGTTAAATGCAGGTGAAGTGTACACGATAACGGGTATCCAGTAAATGAAAGATGACAAAGAATTTATCATCTGAAAGAAATAAAACATGTTTACCACTTTCTTTAAGCCGGCGTTGCTTTTCTTCCATTTTCTGTTCAAAAACTTTAAGAAACTTATCTCCCCCTGAATCTGCATATACAGAAATGGCAAATTAGTCCAGCCACTTTGCATTTTTAATTCATACGGCTGAATTGTCGGCAAACAAGGTCCTCGTGATGGAGATCCAAAATGGCTGACATTAAATTAAGCATTCATTTACATAAGATTTAAAACTCAAAACGATAAAACAGATTGTAAGATGGGGAATATAAAAGTGTCTTCAATATAGCAAAGAAAAATTAGAAGAAAATAATCCCCAAGAACTCGTAAGGTAGGCTGCAGACTGATTGACAGAAAACAAATGGTAAATAGAGGATTAAGCATGCACACCAAATAGTGAGGGAGTTGAGAGATAATAAACTGAATACATTTAAACGATAAGGATAACATCAAACCATTGTCATTCTCATAGTCATCGGGAGTTAAAGATGCATAAAATCCCAGCATCAAAAGTGAAAGCATTAAGCAAACAACACATTTGAAAGCCAGATTAGCATCCTGATAAGCAGACACTTGATTTAACTTGCATACATATTTAATTCTCCTCAGGAGAGAGAGAACCAAATTGGAAACTGTGAACATCATTGTTAGCAAGAATCCAATGCTTTATCCATGCTAAGAATCTTACATGTTATTATTATGTTTCAGAATTACAGGGGAAAAAATGCATATCCAATTTCACTTAACTGCAATAAAATTCAAAAGTCTATCATTTGTACACATATCATTGATTATTTCTTTGTAAAAGTAATTTCATGAGTACCAGAATCCACCGTAGCAAGAGCTAATCAATCATTTTCCAGTCAGTTAATCCATCGAAAGTTATCATAGAGCAGTGAAAAGAAAAAAGATATGAAGAGAACAAATCTCAAAATTTTGCATAAAAAAAAGAGACTAGTTTCCCACATTTCAATCTAAAAAGAAGGGGGGAACGAAAAAAGAACAAGACCTAGTTTTCCACAGATGGAATAACCTTGATACAATAATTGGAGCCCCCCACCCCACCGAAGAAAAAAAAAAGAATCCACTAACACAAAGGAGAATGAAAATTGCGCCAGAAAGCGAAACAAAAACCACAAAACAAATATTAGAACATCAAAGATGAAAAATAGATAGAACAATAGTGCTAATAACATCAAAGCGTCTAAGAAACATTAGAAAGAGACTTGTATCAATAAGATTAACACAGTATGTTGCAAATATTTGTTACATAAAAAGCTCCTAGTATCATTATTGAGTATTCTCATTTGCTGCCATCTCTGATACCATCAAACGTGTACCAAACTCAACAATGCTAGGATTGCAGGATCAGTCTAGTTGTCCAACGTCTGACACTGAAAAACATAAAATACAACAATTTTTTCTCTCTCTCACTTTTTTTTTTTTGGAGGGGGGGGGGGGGGGGGGGGGGGGGGTGTACAGGAACTGGAAATCTTGATATAAAGTCGACCTTCCTAATTAATATCTCGAAAAATGATAAGCTCAGAACGTGGAATGACATATTCTCCAAAATAAGATGCCTTGTAACAGAAATGCCTCTCTACCCAAATCCACAAGTGGCTGCTGAGACTCACCTATTGAAAGAAGTAGTCAGGAATCAATAATCAAATCTTAAGCCTATTCTTTCACGTCTAATCAAGGATGAAAAAATCAACAATGTCTATTACATTATCGTGGCATTATTGGTTTTCTGTGGTGTGACAACCAGGGGAAAGGCATATTTCCCAGTTGTCTTTGACAATGTCGGTAAATGTCGTAAATATTTTCCAAAATGCCAACAAAAATTGAAAATTTTCTTGGAAAGTTCTAATTTCTCCATTTTTTTTTTCCTGAAGCATTATTCAAAAACTCAATGATTTGAGCTAAACATCTGTGTTTTCCCAGAAAATCTTTGACACTGACATTCTCACCAACATTATTGATAAATTAAAACTTGAATAACTCCATCAACACTAACATTTTCATCCTTTGCATCTAATATGGTTGAGTTGAGATGTAACATATTATTTGCATGGAGAAATTAAATCCCATAATTTGAGGACATACCATAAAGACCTATGGTGATATCTCGCCTTCAATAGCAGCTTGACCTGCCACTTAACCCACCAAGTTCATATAAATCATTTGAAAGACCAGAACATGGTAGTTTCTACTCTTATTAAAAGTTAGCGGTGCTTAACAGAAAAACAAACAAGGACATGCAACTTTACATATTGGTCTTATCTTATGATCTTATGCAACTTACCCAAGAAATTTCTGTGTTAATTTTAGAGATGCTTCCCTTATCATTTGATTCCTTCAATCTCCTTCTGATGTTTAACTCGGTAACTTAAACAACTTTAATTTCGAGAACTCTAACACCAATATAATAGACGAAAGTATAAACCAAAGTCCACCTCATTAAAAAATAACCTCAACAAACATCATACAGAAAATATTAATAGTAACAAAGGAAAAACAAAAACGAACAGCTAAAGAACTATAGGTTGATCTCAAGGATAGAAGTATGAGGGCAATTAGATACTACTTTTGCACAATGGCACAACCAAAGTCTTATATAGCAAAAGAAATAAAATACCATAAAAGTAAAAATTAGAAGGAAAAAAAAAAATAGAAGTATCGAAGAAACCAGGAGAAACATTTTGAAAGGTTTCTTCAATAATCATGCGACTCAATTTTTAGCAAATGAAAGGACTACAAAACACAAAAGACACCCCAGAAAAACATCAGTCTTGATGAAAAGTAATCATTCATGAACTTGACAGGTTATTTATCATTCATTTTTTAAAGAAGACCATAGCTATGCAAATCATAGTAAAATAAACTTACATCAATAAATAAATAAATAAATAGTGATGGCATTACATACAAAATTCCTTACCTCGGAGGTTAGAGTTAAACCCGCAACTTGTCAAATGCTTAGCAAGTGCCTCTCCTAGCTGCTTTTGCCAGTCCGGCACAACCTTGGCTTCAGCCACAGGCCACACAATTGCTGTTTCTGTTGTTAGATTTACACTAGCTGACGACACTTGAGGCTGTCAAAAAAAATTTTTAAAAATAAAAATACATGAATTGCATGGGCATTTAAACAGGAGCTTCTTCGAAGCTGCTTTTGCCTTCTTGGAGCTAAAACAACTTATGAAAGTATTTGGATGACCTATCCAAAAGAGCTTAAGTCAAAGCCAAAACATATGGCTTCTAAGAAAGCTCTTCTCAATAGACTTTGAACCTACATTAAAGTTTTAGTAAGAAATTAGAAACTTCTTACAACTTATGAAAGTATTTGGATGACCTATCCAGAAGAGGTTTAAGTCAAAGCCAAAACACATGGCTTCTAAGAAAGCTTTTCTTAATAGACTTTGAACTAGCATTAAAGTTTTTAGTAAGAAATCAGAAACTTCATTCGAACATTTTTACTTATTACTAAAATATTTTAATATCATTTTCACCTACTAAATCTGTTTTAAAAATGTGGTTTCAAACACTTTTACTAAAAATTTTCAGCCCTAAATTCTCTATACTAACAAAAGCCTACTTCTCTACTTCTACTGAAAAAAGCAAAAACTCTAAAAACGGGCACATATAGTTTATAGAGTATAAATCAAGAGTAAAATAAACTTACTTGACTTTCTAAAATCCTCTTCACACTAGCAGCACATCCTCCACAAGTCATCCCCTACCAAAAAAAAAAAACACATAACAAGCAGGAAATGGAGTAACTAAATCAATCGTCAATGAAAGAAAGAAGAGAAATTGTGGATTAGATAAAAACAGAGCAAAAATCATACTCCGACATCGAGAACAATGACATCTGTAGGGATCGCCGAAACTTCCTCGCCTGCTTTCGCCGCCATCTTCGACTTCGCATCGCCGCCGTCAGATCCGCTCCCTCCGCCTCCGCCGCCGCCGCCGTTCTCTCCGCCGAAGCCGCCGTTCCCTCCGCCGGAGGAAAACGAGGCGGCGAAGCCGGAAGCTCTCCCGGCGCAGAGGCTTCTGAGAGACGACGGCGGATGAAATGAGGCCGAGCCGAACGACGCCGACCTGTGGAGGCAGTAGGAGTCACAAATGCAGCGGAGTCGGCGCGCGACGAGCCGAGCCACGATGCCGTGTTGAGTCAACGCGGCTCGGTAGACAACGGCGCCGCCGCTGCGGCTTCCGCGGCGGTTGAGGGCTTTGGTGATGGTGAAGAGACTGCTCGTGGTGGTGGTGGTGACGGACGATAATGCGGACTCCATTGGAGAGGTTCAAGAAGTTTCTCTGTCTCTGCTTCGGCCTCTGCTAATTTTCCTCTCCTCTCTCTTTCTCTTCTTCTTCTTCTTCTTCTTCTTCTTGTACCTCCTACTTCTCTTTCTGTATTAATTAAGGTAAGCGGGAGACATGTGCGCCATTCAATTCTCGGTACCAGTGAGAGCCCGAATCTGCAATAAAATACTTTTTTGGTAGAATCTATAAGACTTGTGCTACAACTAATTGTAGACATGTAAAATAAAGCAAAACAAAAGCCAAAGAAAAAAAAAATCCAAGATATTTTGATCACGTGACAGTCACGTAACAAATAAAGAATATGTGGTCAAATGAGTAATTAGCTTTTTAAAAAAAATATAAATAACTAAATTCTTAGCTGCTTTCTTGTTGAATTTCAAAGCGGCCGCTAACATCATCTAGGTAGAGGGGGTATTTGGTGCGCAAATTTGAGTTAAGATTTTTAAATTTAAATAATAAATTATGTTACTTTTTCGAAAAGATAAAAAAAATTTTGAGAAAAAGACTAAAAAAAATTTGAAAATTTTGATTTAAACTTTTGAACCAAACTACCCAAGAGTTTCACTTAGTCATTACATCCAAAAAAAAAGTAATGCCTCCGACGTTATGTTAACTTCTTCGCAAGCTTTCTTAAAACGTTTAAGTCAGTGAGGAGGATCTTATGTACCTCACTGCATTATGAATACTTGCAATAGAGTGTCTCAATTCTTTCATAGGATCATAACGAATCAAATTTATGATGTGAGTACAACATCTTACGTGAAATATCTCCCTATTCAGCACAATACCATGTCTCTTTTTCTAGAAGATGCAATAGAATTAGAACCCACATTATCAACAGTGATCGAAAAAACTTTTGGTGTACCCAATCGTTCAAGTAAGCATTCAACTCTTTGCCAATCATCTAACCCATGTGGTTAGAGACTTGAACAAAACTTGTGATCCTTCTTTGCAATATTCAATTATTGTCAAACCAATGTACAGTCAAACACATAGAGCCAATATTTTGAATAGATGTTTAATAATCAGTTGTGAGAGATACTCTAAACATCTTCATCTTCTTTCTTTATCATTTGTCGAAATCCTCTACCATTCACATGCTTAAAATGTTAGCTCATCAAGAATGAAGTATGAAGCTATTTCATGTCTAGTCTCCTTCTGAATAAGCTTTGAGTGGGTAGTGAAAGTAACAATCTCACAATTACTTGTAGTGCACTTCTTAGTAAAGGCGTGTATGCTTTTTTGTCTGACATCACAAGTAAGGGCATATGGATACTTACTGCACTTTTACAGATGATTCTACGTTGTTTTGTCCCACATGTTTTTGTGCTTGCAACATAATCCTTTGCACATTCATTACATGCAGCCTTCTTTGGATTACTCTTTAGAACCACTGTGAGATGGTTCCATACCATTGAAGTTTTATATATATATATATATATATATAAATATATAACTAAATCTCTTTTTCTTCTCTGGTAGAACTGGAGCTTTAGGTTTTTTACTAGAGTGAAGAAAAACTGAATTAAATGTTTCGTACAATATATTGTTCAGTGTTTTTAATGTTTTTCTTATTTACTCACTTTTGTGATACCCAAAAAGCGTAAGAGAAGAAAGAAACTTGAAACATTTCTGTTGATATATCGTTTTGTCGGTTTCCTTAAATAAAATGTGAACTTGTGTGATGTGTTTTTCTTATATTTGTTATGCACAGTTACATTCTAGGACATGCATGAGCTGAAAATATTTTTTGCGGCTAACCAGGGTTATCTTTTAATTGTCAAAATTTCAATCCATAAAACTTCTTTCTAACTTTAAAAAAAAAAAAAAAAAAAAAAAGGTGAATAAAATACAAGAATCCTCTCTCCCTATAAACACGGTATGGCCACACCAGCGCGTAAAATTAGGACATGCACAAGAGTCAATAAACCTTTGTTTCAAAGCATTTAAAAACTAGAGATATGTGAGTATATGACACTATTTTAGAAGTTTTTTGATAAATATCAGAAGTTTTGTAAATTAGCAAAATGATCATTTTAAAAATTCACCAACCATGATCAATTAGATTGATCACTTTTTTAAAATAATAATTGACTTATTGACCATGATTAATTAGATTGATCAATGTTAATATGTATATTCACTAATTGCTATGATCAATCACTGATTAATGACCATTTTGTCAAGACTTTTTACCACCGGTACACCCTGAACTAATCACAAAATTGCAATTCGCAGCTTAAACTTTTAATTTTGATAATTTGCTTCATGAACTTATAAATTTATAACATTTTATCCCTTATTGATTGCAACGTTGGTTTTATCATGAAAATTGACACTTGACTTACAGATAGATTGTTAATTAAGGGTATAAAAAGTCCTTTTTAATCAATATTAACCCAAACTTACATTTAAAACAAAGTTAATTGAAAGTTTTCTTCTTTGATAATACTTAATTAAAGATCTTATTCTAAATAAATTTGAGTAAAATAGATATAAATATTCATTCATGTTATTAATTAACAACTTATGTATGAATCACATATCAATTTCCTTCAAAAGACTAATATTGTTATCAATTAGGAGTAAATTGTTATAAATTTGTAAGTTCAGGGTGCAAATTATCAAAATTAAAAATTTTGTAACTGTGCGATAAGTTCATAGTGAGCCGGTGCAAAAATAAACCTTTTTCTCAGAAAAAAAAATTTCAGTCATTTATTTAAACAAATGCTTAAAAATTGTCTATTTAACTTTTTTTTTTTTTGTTATGAAAACTATTTAAAGATCAAATATAATAATAACACTGTCAAAAAATCTTTACTTCACTTCTATCAGTGTTTTTCAATACTTTCATTTTTAACATTGCCACATCAGGTTTTGTGGATCACACACGTACATTACTAATCCTACCCTCAGTAGAACCCTACACCAGTTTCTTTTTTTTCTTTTTTTCTTTTTTTTTTCAATTTTATCCTTTTCTTAAAAAAAAAAAGGATAATAATCACATTTCTAAATATGTTTATTTCATAAAAAGCATCACTTTTCAATACTTTCTTTTGTAGTAATACCACATCAGTCGTCGTGGGTCTCATATAATTAAATTATCGAAAATACCCCAAAGTTTTTAGCTTAAAACTCATTACTAGTAACGATAATAATTACTAATAATAATTATCGTTATCTCATATAATAATTCTTATAATAATAATAATAATAATAATAATAATTATTATTATTATTATTATTATTATTATTATTATTGTTTTGACTAAATGATTATGTGTTTCTATTATGTTAACTATGTTCACATTTTTTTTTTTGTCTTTTAATTTTCATTTCGTTTCTTTGTAATAAGATATGTTTCTCTTTTCTTTCTTCTTTTTCTAATTTATTTTGTAACTTGAATGCTAACTTCTCATTGGATTAGGTTCCTAGATCATCTTTTTCTTTCTAAAATCTACAATTAATCAAATCTTGTGTTAATAGTTCAGTCCTCGTTAAATTTGATAAAAGATAACCCTCCTCCATATAGATTTTTCCTAATGACGTTATATTAGCCACTTGGTGGTTATGATTCTTGTAGTCTTATGATAATTTTGTAATTTTAGCACATATTGTGTTGTACTCAAAAGATTATGATTAAGAAAATGTCAAATAATATTGTTTCTTGTTACCATCCCCCCCCCCCCCCCCCCCAACAAAAAAATATTTCTCTTTTCTTTCTTTATTTTTTTAGATGGCAAGGAAGTAATAAATTATTAAGCTAATGAAAATGTTAGTTAAAATGTTGACTATTATGCGACTAACTTAAAAACAATATAGTACTCATATTCTTCATGTTCACGGTCAAATTATATCTATGAAAAACAAAGACATCCGGTATTTCTGTAAAGACGTCTCATCTTTAAATTTGATCAACATCATCATAAATATATCAGTAATTATCATAATTATTAGTGATCGTAATTGGCTAGTTTTTATATTGATTGTTTAATGAAACTAAATTTTTTCCTTAAAACATAAAAAGGACTTTATTGTGAAGGGAGTTAAAGATGAGATAGAATGCACCATGCACGTGAAAAAATTCGTAATGAGTTTATAATTATGTAGTACTTTAGATAACAAATTTTTTTTTTCCCCCTGAAACCCAAAAATTAAACTCTAAACTCTAATAGTTTCGGTGACAAGCACAAAAATTTTACTTATTTTCTAGCTTCTATAAGACCCTTGACTACTGTAATTTCATAATTTTGATCAACTCTGAACCTTAAAATTTACAATGATAAACAAAAAGTTTTCACTTATTCAGAACCTTTAAATTTACAAATGTCGCAAAAGCTTAATTAAAGTGACATTTTAAGTATCACAAAATAAAATTTTAAAAGACATTAAAAATGTCACTGCTTAATAATAAAATGATTTTTTTTATTTGAGAAATATTTTATATTGTTTTCTACGTCCTAATTTTTTTAATCTTTGTTTTACGATTTTCTATTTTAAAGAAGATTACATGGAGAAAAGTTGGCGAGTTCGAGAGAGAGAGAGAGATATGAATCCTGATTTTTTTAAGTTTGATGAATTTTGAATTTCAATGCTTATACTTTTGTTATTTTTTGCTTAGTTATTTTTTTCTAATTTTGAGAAAATGGAACATTTATTTATTTTATCTCTGGAACTGTACAAATCGTTTCATGCTTTTTGTTTTTAATTGAAAAATATCGGGGGAAATCCAAAGGGAATCACATATAACTCATGTATAATTTAGAGCCACGTTTTCTACAGGTTAAAAAAAAAAAGTAAAAGAAAAAAGAAAAAAGAAAAGTTTACACGTTTTCCACAGGCACCCTCAACTCCACTTCCTTCGACGACAATATTTGAGAGAGTAGTTTTCATATATGATTTTAAGAAATAAATAATTATTTCATATTTAAGAAAATCATTGTTTACTTTTCCATACAATGATTTTCTTAAATAATTTTTGACATTTTAAAATGTCAATGTGTCAGTGTTTTGTGATATTTTAATTTGTAACTATATACATAGGTTTACAGACATTTTTAAATGTGACTACTAAAAATTTGAAATTTTAGTAAAACAAATGCTTTAGTGGCATTTCAAAATGTGAAAAGACTTTTAGTAACGTCAGCATCCTTAATATTTATTGTAAATGTCACTAATTTAAAAAATGTCTCTAAATGTATCCTTCAGTGTAATTTTACAATGTAACAAAGTCATAGTTTTATTGTAGTAGGAGACGCATAAGATACGTGACCGATTCTCGGTTTAAACAATACCTAGATAATATTTAAGACTAGTAATGATTAGGTAAAATAATTATAAAAAAAAAAACGGAACTGAGAGTACTAGGATAACAAAAACAAAGAAGTAATGTAGTTTGCAAAAACAATGATAGAGAAAATTGAAAAGGAGCACAGAAAGTGACCAACTATGTTACATGTTTTGCAGCAAAGTCTTCGGTGACTTGTTGATCGCAGTCCCTTTGAACTCATACAAATCAATAAATTGAAACATAAAGTTAATTACTAATGGTAACCTTCAAAATTACTATATGAGTCGTTCTTATTATACTAATGGTAATTGTTATAATTTTTAGTCATGAATTTTGATTTGGAAAGTATTTTTTACTCTTCAACTATATCAAATCCGTAAAATCCTATTTGAGAGTGCTACAAAAGAGAGCATTAAAAAGTAATGTTAGGTTTGAAATCAAAATTTTTGTAAGTGTTATTATTGAAACTAATAAGGTAAATCTTTGATAACGTATATGTTTGGAATCCACAAAAATCCGATACAACAATTTTATATGAAACTATTAAATTGAAATAAAATTTAACAAAAGTGGTATCAATAAAATTAAGGACAAATTTCACTCCCCCGAATTTTGGGACTTGTCACAAACTATTCCCCTAAATTTCAATTTATAATATTTTTTCTATCAAACTTCGAAAACGTTTGTGAATTCCCCCCAAGTTCAAATTTTTTTTTTAATGGAAAAATGCACAGAGCACTTGCTGACAATATGAATTGAAGGTATTAAATGTGATATTATAAAGTGACACTTATTACAGTACATGTGGCATTTGTGATCCTTATTAAATGTGGAATTACAAAGTTACCCGTAAGGAGAGACGTATGAAAAAAATAATAGATAACCCTAAATATTAGGGGGTATTGGGGTACCGTTTGGAGATGACATTTTGCCATCTGAATTTTAAATTTCTAACGCTATATCAAACTTTCCATCTCTTCAATTTTCAAAAACTCAAACTTTAAAATTCCATGACTTTCTCATTTCAAATCGGAATGAGATGATTTTTATGTCAAAATACTCATAACAACGAGATGAACAAGACAAGATCCATTTTGTTTTTTTTTTTAACACATTTCAAAATATTGCATTATTTTCTATATCACATAACTTTGTCAAGAAATTTTTCTCTAAACACATATTTCTAACTCAACTTTCAGAACACCATCTCCAGATGATACCCCAAACGGGCCTTATTATTTTAACTTGATTATAAGATTGACTTCATAATTTCATATTTAATACCCTCAACTCATGCTGCCAGCGAGTATTACATGCTTTTTAAGTGGAAAAAATATAACTAAGAGGGAAATTTGCTAACTTTTGAAATTTCATAGGGAAATAATGTTATAAATTAAATTTTGGGGTATTTTGTGACAAGACATAAAGTTTGGAGTAAAAAGTAAAATTTATCCAAAAATGAACCCTAAACACATTTTTCCAGACAAAATAATAATAATAATAATAATAATATTACTTTGAGCGTGTATCGCCGTAACCTCAAGTTGAAGTTTGGCTGACATAAAGCCCTCTTAAACTTTCGTCCCCATGTAACTTTTCTTCAGCTAATTTCATGATCAAATTGCATCTTCTCTCATTTTCTCAGCTACCTAACAGAAACATTCAACCTTCATTTTGGATTTTTTTGGCTACCATACGTTGCCGGGTATGTTCGGTGATTTTCTTTTTCACTGGTTTTTTTTTTTTTTTTTTTTTTCGTTTTCTCTTCCCTCCTCTGTGCAGATAATGTGATTCTCGAAAATACATATTACAGAAACCGTGTGTGTGTGTGTGTGTGTGTGTGTGTGTGTGTGTGGATGTATAAAAGCTAGGACTTAAAGAGAACAGGTTCTGTGCATTTTGATTCGCAGGCTTTCTTGAGAAGCAATTGGTAGATTTATGTGTTTTAATACATCGTGTGACCGTGTCCATCTTGTTTTTGGCTTACGAGCATGAATATCCATCAAAAAGGAAATTTCTCTACATTCTATTTTAGTCCTACGAATCCTGTAATTCCTCAGTTAGTTCTAGCAATCTCTGGTCCTCAACTATTTTTTTTTCCTTGGTTATGCTTATACAATTTCGTAAATAGTAGTTTGTTTTTCTTTGCTTCCATTTTCTTTTTCATGTCGAGGGGGGATTTGTAAGATTCAAATTGCATCCATTGTCTAGAAGTAGAACATAGCAAGTGTAATGTGATGCAAAAATGCACGTTTGGAGCGTATACAACGGTGGTTGTTTAGTTTAACGACAGATTCTTGATCGAACTTGGAGCGGCGAAAGTGGAGAGAGCATGTCTGGTTAACCACAAATGAAATGGAATGTGAATAATGATCTTGTGAAACATCAATTCATTTAGACCAGAAAAACGAATGAACTATAAGGAAAAACTAGGTAATGACATATTTTCTAGAATGAAAAAGAAATGCTTTGTTTACCTTTTAGATGTATGCTTGACCCCTGTTTTTAAGAGGTTCATAATGCCTCTCTTTCTAGGAGGTGTTAGGAACTCATTAGGTAGAACCGACACTTGCAAAACCGGCTTCCAAGCGGAAAGGACCCAAGGGCTTGTAAACGCACTACCTATAATCTTTCCACGTGAGACGTTTGGTATCTAATAGGAGGCAGTGTGGATTAGCAATCCTCTGTGCATGGTAGGTTACTACCAAAAGGGACTCGGCATGAATCCTTCACCTATTCTTCTGACTGAAAACCATCCTCGGGATTTAATTGGCTCTTTTCATTTATTTTCTTTTCGTACCCTATATTCAGAACCTGTTACAGTTGTATTCTTATAAAACAGAACACAAGGCAGTCTTTGTACGGTTGCTGTATCAATTTTATGAAATGTTTATACTTGGGCAGTTGGGCTGATGAACCAAAAAGAAAGACATTAAACTTGATATCATTATAGTTTTCCATTCCTTAATAGCTTTCCGTTCATTTCCGCTGCGCAACATAGCTGTCATAATTAGAAGGTTGACATTTATGTTATTATGCAGTCTCTTATCATACCATTGTAGTTTATTTTTCTTGTTTTTGGTACATGATGATCATTTTTATCCTTGCTTCGTCTAAGAGAGACAAAATAAATGTAATATTTGCAGAGGTTAAACTGGCAAAAATAGAACATGGGGGTCATCCATTTTCATGATCTTCCTTTTGAATTCATGATGCCCGCTTCCTCTAACAACGCAAGAGATATTGCACTGAAAACCATTCCTTCGGCTTCCAAGGTACTTTACAAGTCACTTGTCTGCCTCCTACGTTCTTTGAAACTTATCCCTAATTATTTTTGTTTCCCTTGTCTTGAAATCTGCAGACAGAAATCAAGAGGGTTCTGCAATCAGTGTACGGTTTTGAGGTTGAAAAGGTAAGGACACTAAACATGCAGGGAAAGAAGAAACACAGAGGGAGAGTTTTGGTTGCTAAACCAAACTACAAAAAGGCCTATGTGACGTTGAAGGATTCGCCAACTATCCCGCCTGTTCTTTTCCCTGTTCGTTCAATGGAAGACGAGAGTAAAAGCATGAAGAAGCAGTGAAAGTCTAGTTATTGTTGAAAATTTGATATCGAATTGGCTCCATAAGAAAGATCCCAGAGTTGCAACCAAGAAGAAAAATAGTTCAAGAGGTGTCGGTTAACACTCGATCAGAAGTTACTTGCGTCATTAGATTTTTAGAAAGGATACGTTCTGGTTTTCGGGACAGAATGAGGATAAGTATTGACAAGAATTTGTTGAGCGTCAAGAAGGCTATCTTAGCCCCGTAAAACATGTTTTTGCTTGTGAGATTTAGCTGAGAAAAAATGTAGAACAGGTGTTTTCACTAATCATATGCAGTCTGATGTGCTTCCTATGTTTCATGCGCTTGCCTAGAGTTTCATGCGTTTTCTTTTTAAATTTTTTTTCCCTCTTACCTTATTGGTTTAAATTAAGTAATTTACTCTTATATTTTTTTCCGGACAAGAAATGTGGCATAATTGCTGCAAACAAGCAGACGTAGTCGCTTTAAGTCTGACAATCTTACAGATGATTGCAGCAAACTTTTTCCAACAAAAAAATAAATAGATAAAATAAAGAACATCACTGATTCTATTTGATTAGCGACTATCAGTTTTAAGTCATAATTAGTGATTTATTCAGTTGGTAAAGAGGGGTGGGTTAAGTGGGAGATCTCAAACAAGACCCCCTTTTTTTTTCCCAACAATGATGTATTGCAATAATAGAATTCATAAAAAGCAATATCAGGTCTCGAGGGCTTACTAGAATTGTTTGGGCATTTAAGGAGAGGCTTTTTGGATTGTTTGGGAAAAGTCCCGTTTGTTTCAACTACTTGTTAACATTTGAGCAATTTCATTTGATTGACTATTTGAATAGATGTTGGGAGCAAAACATTTGGAATGTCATTTAAATGGTGTCAAATGGTACATTTGGTCATTTAAGAATAAAAACGAAATATTGGCTCCCCTTAATTTAGCTTCCTTTGAGTATATATGCATAAGTAACATTTGTGTTCTCTTTAATATAATTTGTCTGTTTCATATCAACTTGAGATGATTTTTTTTTTTCCCTATGCATTCAGATTGAAAAGTGAAACAAAACCCCATCCATATTTCCTACAAAAATTTTCATTGATGCTGAGATTTTGTTAGATTCGTTAGAACTATTTTCACTATCTTTCCAAACACACATTCAAATGTTACGTTCAAATATTTTGTTCATATTACAAGCATCTAAACACCATTTCAAATGACAATTTAAATTTTTTTATTCAAAATGTTCTTATCCAAAATGTTAATTTTCAAAGGCCCCACCTAACAGATAGCATCGTTAGAAAGCATTGTTAATGTGTGTTCACAAATGACAAATATTTTGTTCATATAACGTACTTTGTTTTTCGTTGAAAGTGATATATTGCAATAATGGAATTAGTAAGAAGGCACCGAATAATTGGACTATGAATAATCCTTATGCTGCCTTCTCACTGATTCTATTTGATTCGTGACTATCAGTTTTAAGTCATAATTAGTGATATATTCAGTTGGTAAGGATGGTTAACGGGGAGATCTTATAAATGCTTCTTAATATAAACATAATAAATCCATCCTTTGAAGACTTTTTATATGATACAGATTTAATTCTCTCATACACCTACTTCCATTTTAATTTTAGTTTTATTTTTATTTTTTTTATTAAAAATAATAAACAAATCTCGATAGGAAAGAAAAATGCTTTTTTATTCTGAAAAATGAAACATAGTGTATCTCTAAGAAGAAGAGAAAACAATAAAAATTCTTTTGTGGATTAACAATAAGAATTGAAAACCTACAAACAAAGTAGATTGAGAAAATTAAACAAAATAACATCATATATGTAAAGGGGTACAAAATTTTAAAGCTTTTAATAATAATTAAATTTATAGGGAATTTTTTTTGTTTTTGTTTTTAAATATTATTTCCATTTATAGTTAATATGGTATTTTTTTAATTATTTTATAAAAAAAAAAGAATATTTCTATGGGGAATGTACCTAAATGATATAAATTTAAAGATTATTATACCAACATGACATAAAAAATTAATACTAGACTAATATGACATAAAATTAGACTAAAGTAAACTAAAGTTTATGTCATATTGGTCAAGATTGATGAATTTTTGTTATGTAGTCAATAGATGAAAAAAAGGGTGGTTATTTGGGTAATTTTCTCTTCTTTTTTTTTTTTTTTTAAATTTATAGATATAAAGGGGTATGAGCATTTTTAATGGGTTTTAAGACAAATTTATTGTAGGATAAAAGTATAATAAGAATTTTGAATGATTTTGTGGGGTAGTTATCAATATTGTAGGTGCAAATAAAATCTCCCTAATAGAATTCATAAGAAGCAATATCAGGTCTCGATGGCTTACCAGGATTGTTTGAACAGACATTTAAGGGTGCTAGAATTCATTGTTTAGGGTCTCGGAGGCTTATTTAGATTGTTCAGTAAAAGTCCCGTTTATTTCAACCATTTGAAAACATTTGAGCCATTTTATTTAGATTGACTTATTTGAATAGATGTTCGGGGGGAAAATATTTGAAATGTCATTTAAATGTGTCACAACCCCCCCCCCCCCCCCCCCCCCCAACACACAGAGAGGTTCTCTTAACTAAAATTTTATGTTTCCTATCAGATTGAAACAAGTCTCTTTTCTATTCGTTCATATTGAAAACTTAAATAAAACTCATCCATATTTCTTACCAAAAATTTTCATGTGCGTTGAGATTTTATTAGATTCATTAAACAATTTTTAACATCTATCCAAACACACATTCAAATGCGATATTTAAATGTTTTGTTTATATTACAAACATTTAAATACTATTTCATATGACAATTCAAATATTTTTGTTTCAAAATATCGTTATCCAATATGTTAATATTCAAAGGCCCCACCAAACGGAGGGCATCGTTAGAGCTTTTTTTTTTTTTTTAATTCAAATCTGGCTGATATTATTCAGAAATCATCTCATCCAGTACAATATCAGAGAGACAATCAGGAACCTCTTCCAGCCAATAAAGCTTAACAACATGAGCAAAAGAAAAACGTGTAAGTGTGTGGGCTGCGCTATTTGCCCAACGAGAAATAGCACAGCAAGAGCCACCACCAAGCACCCTAAACAAGTAGGAAAAATCCTCAACAACCGGAGCCACAGGGGCCAAAGGATCTGGATCATTACACGCCTTGACAGCTTGAATTGAGTCACTTTCTACAATCTTAACCCGCAGGCCACAATCAACAGCAAACTGAAAACCTTCCCTGATAGCCAAGCATTCTGCTGTGAATGGGGAGAAAAAACCGGGGACTTTTATAGCCATAGCTCCTAAAGCCACTCCCTGACTATCTCGAATAATTGCCCCTAGTCCCCACTCCTTCCACACCTTCAACTAAAGAAGCATCAACATTCAACTTTAAAAGACCAGCATCATCCAGGGGCTCCCACTTCTTTGATGATGATTGGGTTATAGCAGGAGCATGGGATATGACAACCTGGGCTTGTTGGTAAATTATAAACCCAATTCCCCACATCACTCAGAAAAGTGTCTTTGAGCCTTCCACCATGCATAGCTTTATTCCGTTCTGACCAAATGGACCAAAGAAGTGTTACAAAAACCACCATATCATCTTTTGACAAGAGTTTGGCCATAAACAGTAGAAACTCCGTACAAGAGGCCCCCCTATATTTAGCAACCATGGGACCAAAATATACTCCTATCCCAAACATCCACCACCAAATCACACTGTAGTACCGCATGGAGAGTGATCGCCTACACACTTTACTGCAGTTAATCTTCCGGCTTGACAAATTTACACTAGTTAGGATGATATCATGAAAACAGCGCCAAATGAAGATTTTGATTTTCTGGGCAATTGGCAAATGCCACAGGAGCTTCCACCATGGGGCCAAACTGCTTGGAGTTGATGACTCCACATCATTAACAAAATTCATTGCAGTCCTATACCCTGATTTGACAGTGTACATACCTCTAGGACCGAAGTGCCAAATTAACCGGTCCGGGCATGGAGTCCACCCCAAAGGAATCTGTAACACAAGTTCTCGGTCGATGTTCCACAACATATCCGCAACACGCTCTCGATCCCACGCTTGTTGGCCAACACAGAAAGATCCCGAACTCTCTACACCGTACTATTAGAGCCCCCGGTAGTTATCGGTTTGAAGGTGTGTGGCCGAGGGAGCCACAGGTCCTGGACGATACAAATGCATTCTCCGTTTCCAACTCGCCGACAGAGTCCAAGCCGAAGCAGCTCACGCCCCCACAAAATGCTTTGCCAGATAAAAGAGGCGTTTGATCCCCTTTTTGCCTCCATAAAATCACAACTCCTGAAGTATTTAGCACGTGAGGTTCTACTCATTAAAGAGTTTGAAGATTGCAAGATTCGCCACCCCTGTTTCGCCACCATAGCCTGATTGAAAACTTCAAGGTCCCGGAAGCCTATACCTCCATGGCTTTTTTGACGACACAACTTCTTCCAAGACAGCCAGTGTATCTTTTGTTTCGACTCGGAGCTTCCCCACCAAAATCTAGCGGCAAGAGAGCTCAACTCGGCACTCAAAGAGGAAGGCGGCCTGAAAACACTCATCAGTAAGTCGGGATAGCCTGAATCACTGCCTTTATAAGCACCTCTTTACCAGAAGAATTTGCCAAAATGACTTAATAAAAAAGTGAAATTAGCAAAATGACTTTCCTTTTTATTTTTTATTTTTTTTATTTTAAAAAATGCTGATTGTGTATTTAAAATTTTTTTTAATTAATAAAACTATTTAAAATGAAAGTTTTGAATAAAATTATTCATCAGAAGCCAAAATGAGTAACTGAACTTCCCTTTCTTTCTTCTTCTTCTTCTTCCTCGTTCCCTCCCCCAAAAAGAGTCCCCCCAAATCCGCCGCCTCCACCTCCGCCGCGGCCGTCGCCGCCCTAAATGACGCCGTCGAAGATCCGGAGACCACCACAAGCTCCGGCCCGCCCTCCATCCCCTCCGACCACCACAAGCTCTGCCGCCACCTCCACCACGCCTTCTCCTTTACCGAAAACGCCCCTGCTCTTCACGCCGATATTCTCGCCGGCCTCTCCTCCTACATTCAGATCCCTCTAGTTGAGAGAGCAGCACCTCACCCACCTACGTGGTTACTCGGTGGTAGTTGCTGTGTATTGAAAGTTAACCAACATTTGATGTTGAACTACGTTTTGTTTTATGCATCATTTATCAGCCAAATTTAACTAGTTTAGCATTGGAATTTAACAAGTCATTAACATCTCTATTCACTGCTCAGGCTAAAAGTGATGCCTCCATGAAAAAAAGGCTTTAAATTTGTGCTATTTGGGTGCTCAAAGAATCCAGTAGCAAGACTTAAAACCTGCTTAAAAGCACGGCCAAAACACTAGCAGAGTAAGAAATTTTACATACATTAAACAAAAGCAGAGCCTTGTGTAGAGGCAATATCTGAAGGTCAATTTTTCTTTTTTCTATTTTTTTTCTTCCACATATTAACAGAAACGCCTCCAAAAAAAGAACACTGCAAAACAATTTAGCTACTTGAATAGATGGGACACTTCCACAATCCGGAGTTCAAGAAAAAGCTAACAATGTATATCTTCGGTCACACAGCAATATAGAAAAGCCATCACTGAATAAAATTCTATGGAACTCCACAACCCAAAATCTTCAGTGACATGATCAAGTAATATTTATGTACAAGAATAGTACTTGATCTGAATTCAAGAAGGGATCAAGAATAGTACTTTCGTAGTCTACATGAGAGAAAAATAATTCCAAGTTTGTGGGGATTGATCTGAAATTGTGGTAGTGGGTTTCATGTTTTGAGAACAATGTTGGAAGAATAGTCTTGTCATTGCAATTACGTTGTTTATATGACTTTTCAAATTCAAACTTCAGTTGTATTTGGCCTTCACACACCACACTATACAATAATCCGTTGACATTGTTATTGATTGTTGATATATTTATATAATAAGCCCCTGTTGGTTACCGTTGAAGAATGTAAACTTGGGCTAATTTTTTGGATTGATTTATGTTCCTTTGATTGAGTTATCCATCAAAGGAGAAATAAGATTTTTGGCTAACAATGATTTTTGTTCCTTTGATTGAGTATTCCTTATATTTATAGTGTGAAATAGTAACGAATGTTCCTACATGATTCTTATTTGATTTTTTTTATTATTTTTTTTGTATTGATTGATGTAAAATTTGTAGTTGTATGCTTTATATTGTTTGTTAATTGATAATGACAAAATCTATGATAGGTATGAGTCAGATCTACATTGTCGTGGAGTATAATGGAAAGTGGGAAAAGGTGGATGGCGGATTTTGGAGGTGGTTCGGAGTTGGTATGAGCAAGGGCTTTGTGGTTGATAGGAGTATCAAGTTTTTGGAATTGGACGAGACAATCTACGACAGAACAAGTATTGACCGAAGTATGTATGCAATTGACATAACACATAAACCTGTCGGAGACATATTTGGTGACACTACTTCACCAACTCTCATTTCCAACGATTCAGATATTATAGATCTTATGTTTTTGTACAATGAAAAACGAGGAATGACTCTACATGTTATAATAAAAGAAAAATGCAATAAAGGAAAAGCAAATTTTTGAACGTTGAGTGAAAAAATTAAAAAATAAGTCACCAACGACAAAAGTTATGTATGATTTGCCTAAAAACCTTTGGAATGACCAAGAACGACCACGGAACGACCATCGAAAAGTGCGGAACGACCACCCAAAATGACTTGAAAAAGTTGACTTTTTTCAAATTTTTGAACGTGGAGTGAAAAAATTAGAAAAAAGTCACCAACGACAAAAGTCATGAATGATTTGCCTAAAAACCTTCGGAACGACCAGGAACGACCACGGAACGACCAACGAAAAGTGCGGAACGACCACCCAAAATGACTTGAAAAAGTTGAATTTTTTCAAATTTTTGAACGTGGAGTGAAAAAATTAAAAAAAAGTCACCAACGAGAAAAGTCATGAATGATTTGCCTAAAAACCTTCGGAACGACCACGGAACGACCATCGAAAAGTGCGGAACGACCACCCAAAATGACTTGAAAAAGTTGACTTTTTTCAAATTTTTGAACGTGGAGTGAAAAAATTAGAAAAAAGCCACCAACGACAAAAGTCATGTATGATTTGCCTAAAAACCTTCGGAACGACCAGGAACAACCACGGAACGACCATCGAAAAGTGCGGAACGACCACCCAAAATGACTTGAAAAAGTTGACTTTTTCAAATTTTTGAACGTGGAGTGAAAAAATTAAAAAAAAGTCACCAACGAGAAAAGTCATGAATGATTTGCCTAAAAACCTTCGGAACGACCACGGAACGACCATCGAAAAGTGCGGAACGACCACCCAAAATGACTTGAAAAAGTTGACTTTTTCAAATTTTTGAACGTGGAGTGAAAAAATTAAAAAAAAGTCACCAACGAGAAAAGTCATGAATGATTTGCCTAAAAACCTTCGGAACGACCACGGAACGACCATCGAAAAGTGCGGAACGACCACCCAAAATGACTTGAAAAAGTTGACTTTTTTCAAATTTTTGAACGTGGAGTGAAAAAATTAGAAAAAAGCCACCAACGACAAAAGTCATGTATGATTTGCCTAAAAACCTTCGGAACGACCAGGAACAACCACGGAACGACCATCGAAAAGTGCGGAACGACCACCCAAAATGACTTGAAAAAGTTGACTTTTTCAAATTTTTGAATGTGGAGTGAAAAAATTAGAAAAAAGTCACCAACGACAAAAGTCATTAATGATTTACCTAAAAACCTTCGGAACGACCAGGAACGACCACGGAACGACCATCGAAAAGTGCGGAACGACCACCCAAAATGACTTGACAAAGTTGACTTTTTTCAGATTTTTGAACGTGGAATGAAAAAATTAGAAAAAAGTCACCAACGACAAAAGTCATGTATGATTTGCCTAAAAACCTTCGGAACGACCAGGAACGACCACGGAACGACCATCGAAAAGTGCGGAACGACCACCCAAAATGACTTGAAAAAGTTGACTTTTTCAAATTTTTGAATGTGGAGTGAAAAAATTAGAAAAAAGTCACCAACGACATAAGTCATTAATGATTTGCCTAAAAACCTTCGGAACGACCAGGAACGACCACGGAACGACCATCGAAAAGTGCGGAACGACCACCCAAAATGACTTGACAAAGTTGACTTTTTTCAGATTTTTGAACGTGGAATGAAAAAATTAGAAAAAAATCACCAACGACAAAAGTCATGTATGATTTGCCTAAAAACCTTCGGAACGACCAGGAACGACCACGGAACGACCATCGAAAAGTGCGGAACGACCACCAAAATGACTTGACAAAGTTGACTTTTTTCAGATTTTTGAACGTGGAATGAAAAAATTAGAAAAAAATCACCAACGACAAAAGTCATGTATGATTTGCCTAAAAACCTTCGGAACGACCAGGAACGACCACGGAACGACCATCGAAAAGTGCGGAACGACCACCCAAAATGACTTGAAAAAGTTGACTTTTTCAAATTTTTGAATGTGGAGTGAAAAAATTAGAAAAAAGTCACCAACGACATAAGTCATTAATGATTTGCCTAAAAACCTTCGGAACGACCAGGAACGACCACGGAACGACCATCGAAAAGTGCGGAACGACCACCCAAAATGACTTGATAAAGTTGACTTTTTTCAGATTTTTGAACGTGGAATGAAAAAATTAGAAAAAAATCACCAACGACAAAAGTCATGTATGATTTGCCTAAAAACCTTCGGAACGACCAGGAACGACCACGGAACGACCATCGAAAAGTGCGGAACGACCACCAAAATGACTTGACAAAGTTGACTTTTTTCAGATTTTTGAACGTGGAATGAAAAAATTAGAAAAAAATCACCAACGACAAAGGTCATGTATGATTTGCCTAAAAACCTTCGGAACGACCAGGAACGACCACGGAACGACCATCGAAAAGTGCGGAACGACCACCCAAAATGACTTGAAAAAGTTGACTTTTTCAAATTTTTGAATGTGGAGTGAAAAAATTAGAAAAAAGTCACCAACGACATAAGTCATTAATGATTTGCCTAAAAACCTTCGGAACGACCAGGAACGACCACGGAACGACCATCGAAAAGTGCGGAACGACCACCCAAAATGACTTGACAAAGTTGACTTTTTTCAGATTTTTGAACGTGGAATGAAAAAATTAGAAAAAAATCACCAACGACAAAAGTCATGTATGATTTGCCTAAAAACCTTCGGAACGACTAGGAACGACCACGGAACGACCATCAAAAAGTGCGGAACGACCACCAAAATGACTTGACAAAGTTGACTTTTTTCAGATTTTTGAACGTGGAATGAAAAAATTAGAAAAAAATCACCAACGACAAAAGTCATGTATGATTTGCCTAAAAACCTTCGGAACGACCAGGAACGACCACGGAACGACCATCGAAAAGTGCGGAACGACCACCAAAATGACTTGAAAAAGTTGAATTTTTTCAAATTTTTGAACGTGGAGTGAAAAAATTAGAAAGAAGTCACCAACGACAAAAGTCATGTATGATTTGCCTAAAAACCTTCGAAACGACCACGGAACGACCATCGAAAAGTGCGGAACGACCACCCAAAATGACTTGAACAAGTTGAATTTTTTCAAATTTTTGAACGTGCAGTGAAAAAATTTGAAAGAAGTCACCAACGACAAAAGTCATGTATGATTTGCCTAAAAACCTTCGGAACGACCACGGAACGACCATCGAAAAGTGCGGAATGACCACCCAAAATGACTTGAACAAGTTGAATTTTTTCAAATTTTTGAACGTGGAGTGAAAAAATTAAAAAAAAAGTCACCAACGACAAAAGTCATGTATGATTTGCCTAAAAACCTTTGGAACAACCATCGAAAAGTGCGGAACGACCACCCAAAATGACTCGAAAAATTCTAAGTTCGGACGGAACGACCACATGGTCGTTCCGTAAAAAATCGTGGTCGTTCCTGAACTTTCGTGGTCGTTCCGTGGGTTTTAAGTCCAATAGTACATGGTTTGAGGGGATGGTATGGTTATTTTTCCAGTTCGGAAAAAAAAAAAATTTAACTCTATGTTCGGACGGAACGACCATGTGGTCGTTCCGTAAAAAATCGTGGTCGTTCCTGAACTTTCGTGGTCGTTCCATGGGTTTTAAGTCCAATAATACATGGTTTGAGGGGATGGTATGGTTATTTTTCCATTTCGGAAAAAAAAAAAAATTTAACTCTAAGTTCGGACGGAACGACCATGTGGTCGTTCCGTAAAAAATCGTGGTCGTTCCTGAACTTTCGTGGTCGTTCCGTGGGTTTTAAGTCCAATAATACGTGGTTTGAGGGGATGGTATGGTTATTTTTCCATTTCGGAAAAAAAAAAATTTAACTCTAAGTTCGGACGGAACGACCATGTGGTCGTTCCGTAATAAATCGTGGTCGTTCCTGAACTTTCGTGGTCGTTCCGTGGGTTTTAAGTCCAATAATACATGGTTTGAGGGGATGGTATGGTTATTTTTCCATTTCGGAAAAAAACAAACGTGTATTATATACCCCACGATTAGTTCATATATGGTTTCTTCTTTTGTATATTGTGTTTCTATGGATAGTGAGTTAATGGTAAATTAAAATTTTTTTTTTCCGGAATGGAAAAATAACCATACCATCCCCTCAAACCATGTATTATTGGACTTAAAACCCATGGAACGACCACGAAAGTTCAGGAACGACCACGATTTTTTACGGAACGACCACATGGTCGTTCCGTCCGAACTTAGAGTTAAATTTTTTTTTTTTTCTGAAATGGAAAAATAACCATACCATCCCCTCAAACCATGTATAATTGGACTTAAAACCCACGGAACGACCACGAAAGTTCAGGAACGACCACGATTTTTTACGGAACGACCACATGGTCGTTCCGTCCGAACTTAGAGTTAAAATTTTTTTTTTTTCCGAAATGGAAAAATAACCATACCATCCCCTCAAACCATGTATTATTGGACTTAAAACCCACGGAACGACCACGAAAGTTCAGGAACGACCACGATTTTTTACAGAACGACCACATGGTCGTTCCGTCCGAACTTAGAGATATTCGAGTCATTTTGGGTGGTCGTTCCGCACTTTTCGATGGTCGTTCCGAAGGTTTTTAGGCAAATCATACATGACTTTTGTCGTTGGTGACTTTTTTTTAATTTTTTCACTCGACGTTTAAAATTTTGAAAAAAGTCAACTTTTTTCAAGTCATTTTGGGTGGTCGTTCCGCACTTTTCGATGGTCGTTCCGTGGTCGTTCCTGGTCGTTCTGAAGGTTTTTAGGCAAATCATACATGAATTTTGTCGTTGGTGACTTTTTTTTTCATTTTTTCACTCAACGTTCAAAAATTTGAAAAAAGTCAACTTTTTCAAGTCATTTTGGGTGGTCGTTCCGCTCTTTTCGATGGTCGTTCCGTGGTCGTTCCTGGTCGTTCCGAAGGTTTTTAGGCAAATCATACATGACTTTTGTCGTTGGTGACTTTTTTAAAATTTTTTCACTCAACGTTCAAAAATTTGAGAAAAGTCAACTTTTTCAAGTCATTTTGGGTGGTCGTTCCGCACTTTTCGATGGTCATTCCGTGGTCGTTCCTGGTCGTTCCGACGGAACGACCATACGATCGTTCTTTAAAATTCGGTGGTCGTTCCTAAAATTTTGTGGTCGTTCCGTGGGATTGGAGGCCAATAATACATGACATTAGGTGATGGTATGGTTATTTTTGTTTTTCGCTTAAGGGAAAAAATTAAAAAAAAGTCTACGTTTCGACGGAACGACCATACGGTCGTTCCATAAAATTCGGTGGTCGTTCCTAAACTTTTGTGGTCGTTCTGTGAGTTTTGAGGCCATTAATACATGACATGAGGTGATGGAATGATTTTTTTTCTTTTCGCTTATGTGAAAAAATTTTAAAAAAAGTCTATGTTTGGATTTTACGACCATACGGTCGTTCCGTAAAATTGAGTGGCCCTTCCTAAACTTTTGTGTTCGTTCCGTGAGTTTTGAGGCCAATACTACATGACACGAGGTGATGGTATGGTTATTTTTGCTTTTCGCTTAAGTGAAAAAAATAAAAAAAAGTCTATGTCTGGACGGAACGACCACACAGTCGTTTCGTAAAATTCCGTGGTCGTTCCGTGGGTTTTAAGTCCAATAATACATGTATTGAGGGGATGGTATGGTTATTTTTCCATTTCGGAAAAAAAAAAATTAACTCTATGTTCGGACTGGATTAAATTTAAAAAAAAAATTAAAATTTTTTTTTTCCCGAAATGGAAAAATACCCATACCATCCCCTCAATACATGTATTATTGGACTTAAATGCCACGGAACGACCACGAAAGTTCAGGAACAACCACGATTTTTTACGGAACGACCGTGTGGTCGTTCCGTCCGAACATAGAGTTAAAATTTTTTTTTTGCCTGAAATGGAAAAATACCCATACCATCCCCTCAATACATGTATTAGTGGACTTAAATGCCACGGAACGACCATGAAAGTTCAGGAACGACCACAATTTTTTACGGAACGACCGTGTGGTCGTTCCGTCCGAACATAGAATTAAATTTTTTTTTTCCCGAAATGGACAAATACCCATACCATCCCCTCAATACATGTATTATTGGACTTAAAACCCACGGAACGACCACGAAAGTTCAGGAACGACCACCGAATTTTACGGAATGACCGAATGGTAGTTCCATCGAAACATAAGCTTTTTTTTAATTTTTTCCCTTAAGCGAAAAGCGAAAAAAAACCATATCATCACCTCATGTCATGTATTATTGGCCTCAAAACCCATAGAACGACCACAAAAGTTTAGGAACGACCACTCAATTTTACGGAATAACCGTATGGTCGTTCCGTCGAAACATAGACATTTTTTTTTTTCCGAAAAGCAAAAATAACCGTAGTATCACCTAATGTCATGTACTATTCGCCTCAAAACCCACGGAATTACCACAAAAGTTTAGGAAAGACCACTCAATTTTACGGAACGACCGTATTGTCGTTCCGTCGAAACATAGACTTTTTTTTAAAATTTTTTCCCTCAAGCGAAAAGTAAAAATAACCATACCATCACCTTAAAAGAACAATCTATGCATCGAAACTTCAAAAGAATGAAACAATAGTGCGACCATTTGAAAGGTGAAAATAACATTTCCCGAAGAGTAATTAACATCAACTCTGACCTTAAATATCATAAACTTGTAACCAAAAGAACAGAGTAAACAAAATAGAAAACAAGTAAACTACACACGATATTTGCAAAAGCAGAATGCAAAACCAAACATGCTGACGCCAACAAAGATCATAAACGACCAAAACTACAAATTTCCATCTTGGTCCACATTAAAGCACTCAAATTAAAACCAAATGAGAGGCGTGATGGAGGTGGCGGCGGAGCTTCTGCTGGTCGGAGGGGAAGAAGAGGAAGAACAAGGCGTGGTCAAAGAGCTTGTGGCGCGGTCTCCGGATCTTCAACGGCATCATTTACGGTGGCGGCGGCGCCGGAGGTGGAGGCGGCAGATTTGGGGAGACTTTTTTGGGGGGAGGGAATGAGGAAGAAGAAGAAGGAACAAGAGTGAAGAACGTGCGAAGAAGAAGAAGAGCTGCAGAAGAATGTATGCAGCTTTTTTTCTTTTTTGTTTTTTAGTTTTTTTTTAACTCTATATTAATATCTTTTCTTTTAACATTATTTTTTTTACAAAAAAGTCATTCTCCTAATTAAAATTTTTTAAAGGTTATTTTGCAAAATAAAAAAAGTCAAAAGACTATTTTACTAAATCACTCTCTTTACCACCACTAGAAAAAAACTTCTCGAGTGCTTTAGTAAAATGACCTTTTGACTTTCTTTATTTTGCAAAATAACCTTTAAAAAATTTTAATTAGGTAAATGACTTTTTACGGAAAAAAATAATGTGAAAAGAAAAGATATTAGTATAAGGTTAAAAAAAAAACCAAAAAAAAAAACAAAAAATCCTGAAAGTCTTCTTTATTCATTCTTTTTGCCTTTCCTTTTCATTGCCGAAACTGACTTCCATTTCTGAGCTTCTTCCTCAGACCACCATTAAAGCCCACATTGTTAGCTCAACAACAACAACAGCAACGACAACATCAACAACACTTCTCCTTCCGACGTTACTTCCAATGCCCAAAAAATCCTGAAAGTTAGCTGCTAGAAGCCGTGAGTCTTCTTCTCCAAACCAAACAAATTCTTCGCACAGAGGGCTGCAAAGCCCAAACCGAACCCCATCACCAGAGAAAAAATAAAGAAGCAAAAAATCAACCATTGTTCTTAGCTCCCATTTCCACTCTGCCAAATCCCAAACCCCACCACCAGAGATCCGCCCGGCACGCGACCTCCGTCGTCGGCGACGCGTCACAAAGCATACATGACAAAAGTCACAACTCTGGTTATTTTTGCTTTTCGTTTAAGGTAAAAGATTAAAAAACTCAAAGTTTAGACGGAACGACCGTACGGTCGTTCCGGAAAAATGAGTGGTCGTTCCTAAAATTTTGTGGTCGTTCCGTGGGATTGGAGGCCAATCATACATGAAGTAAGGTGATGGTATGGTTATTTTTGCATTTCGTTTAAGAGAAAAAATAAAAAAACTCAATAAGTCATCATCCATGGACATGTTTTATGAATGATATTCATTAAGTGTGTGTGTGAGAGACTCATTATTTTGGTTATTGGTTTTTTTGATTTTTTTTTTTTGGTTTTAGGCAAATCATACATTACTTAAGGTGATAGTATGGTTATTTTTGAATTTCGTTGAAAGGAAAAATTAAAAAAAGTCAATGTTTTGACGGAACGACCATACGGTCGTTCCGTAAAATTCGGTGGTCGTTCCTAAACTTTTGTGGTCATTCCGTGGGTTTTAAGTCCAATAATACATGTAGTTAGGGGATGGTATGGTTATTTTTCATTTTCAGGGGAAAAAAAATTAACTCTATGTTTGGACGGAACGACCACACGGTCGTTCCGTAAAAAATTGTGGTCGTTCCTGAACTTTTGTGGTCGTTCCATGGGATTTAAGTCCAATAATACATGTATTGAGGTGATGGTGTGGTTATCTTTGTTATTCGCTTAAGAAAAAAAATTAAAAAAAAGTCTAAGTTTGGACGGAACGACCGTGTGGTCGTTCCGTAAAAAATCGTGGTCGTTCCTGAACTTTCGTGGTCGTTTCACGGCATTTAAGTCCAATAATACATGTATTGAGGTGATGGTGTGGTTATCTTTGCTATTCGCTTAAGGAAAAAAATTAAAAAAAAGTCTAACTTTGGACGGAAAGAACGTGTGGTCGTTCCGTAAAAAATCGTGGTCGTTCCTGAACTTTTGTGGTCGTTCCGTGGCATTTAAGTCCAATAATACATGTATTGAGGTGATGGTGTGGTTATCTTTGCTATTCGCTTAAGGAAAAAAATTAAAAAAAAGTCTAAGTTTGGACGGAACGACCACCCAAAATGACTTGAAAAAGTTGACTTTTTTCAAATTTTTCAACGTTGAGTGAAAAAATTAAAAAAAAGTCACCAATGACAAAAATCATGTATGAGAAGCCTCCAACCTTCGGAACAACCAGGAACGACCACGGAAAGACCATCGAAAAGTGCGGAACGACCACCCAAAATGACTTGAAAAAGTTGGCTTTTTTCAAATTTTTCAACGTTGAGTGAAAAAATTAAAAAATAAGTCACCAACGACAAAAGTCATGTATGATTTGCCTAAAAACCTTCGGAACGACCAGGAACGACCACGGAACGACCATCAAAAAGTGCGGAACGACCACCCAAAATGACTCGAAAAAGTTGACTTTTTTCAAATTTTTGAACGTTGAGTGAAAAAGTTAAAAAAAAGTCACCAACGACAAAAGTCATGTATGATTTGCCTAAAAACCTTCGGAACGACCAGGAACGACCACGGAACGACCATCGAAAAGTGCGGAACGACCACCCAAAATGACTTGAAAAAGTTGACTTTTCTCAAATTTTTAAACGTTAAGTGAAAAAAAAATAAAAAAAAGTCACCAACGATAAAAGTCATGTATGATTTGCCTAAAAACCTTCGGAACGACCAGTAACGACCACGGAACGACCATGGAAAATTGCGGAACGACCACCCAAAATAACTTGAAAAAGTTGACTTTTTTCAAATTTTTGAACGTCGAGTGAAAAAATTAGAAAAAAGTCACCAACGACAAAAGTCATGTATGATTTGCCTAAAAACCTTCGGAACGACCAGGAACGACCACGGAACGACCATGGAAAATTGCGGAACGACCACCCAAAATAACTTGAAAAAGTTGACTTTTTTCAAATTTTTGAACGTCGAGTGAAAAAATTTAAAAAAAGTCACCAACGACAAAAGTCATGTATGATTTGCCTAAAAACCTTCGGAACGACCAGGAACGACCATGGAAAATTGCGGAACTTGAAAAAGTTGACTTTTTTCAAATTTTTGAACGTCGAGTGAAAAAATTAAAAAAAAGTCACCAACGACAAAAGTCATGTATGATTTGCCTAAAAACCTTCGGAACGACCAGGAACAGTGCGGAACGACCACCCAAAATGACTCGAAAAATTCTAAGTTCGGACGGAACGACCATGTGGTCGTTCCGTAAAAACTCGTGGTCGTTCCTGAACTTTCGTGGTCGTTCCGTGGGTTTTAAATCCAATAATACATGGTTTGAGGGGATGGTATGGTTATTTTTCCATTTCGGAAAAAAAAAAAATTAACTCTATATTCGGACGGAACAACCATGTGGTCGTTCCGTAAAAAAACGTGGTCGTTCCTGAACTTTCGTGGTCGTTCCGTGGGTTTTAAGTCCAATAATACATGTATTGAGGGGATGGTATGGTTATTTTTCCATTCCGAAAAAAAAAAAATTTTAACTCTATGTTCGGACGGAACAACCATGTGGTCGTTCCGTAAAAAAACGTGGTCGTTCCTAAACTTTCGTGGTCGTTCCATGGGTTTTAAGTCCAATAATATATGTATTAAGGGGATGGTATGGTTATTTTTCCATTTCGGAAAAAAAAAAAAATTTAACTCTATGTTCGGACGGAACGACCATGTGGTCGTTCCTGAACTTTCGTGGTCGTTCCGTGGGTTTTAAGTCCAATAATACATGTATTGAGGGGATGGTATGGTTATTTTTCCATTTCGGAAAAAAAAATTTCGTGTATTATTTACCCCACGGTTAGTTCAAATATAGTTTCTTCTTTTGTATGTTGTGTTTCTATGGATAGTGAGTTACCCATCATTAAAATTTTTTTTTCCGAAATAGAAAAATAACCATACCATCCCCTCAATACATGTATTATTGGACATAAAACCCACGGAACGACCACGAAAGTTCAGGAACGACCACGTTTTTTTACGGAACGACCACATGGTCGTTCCGTCCGAACTTAGTGTTAAATTTTTTTTTTTTTTCCGAAATGGAAAAATAACCATACCATCCCCTCAATACATGTATTATTGGACATAAAACCCATGGAACGACCACGAAAGTTCAGGAACGACCACGTTTTTTTACGGAACGACCACATGGTCGTTCCGTCCGAACTTAGTGTTAAATTTTTTTTTTTTCCGAAATGGAAAAATAACCATATCATCCCCTCAATACATGTATTATTGGACATAAAACCCACGGAACGACCACGAAAGTTCAGGAACGACCATGTTTTTTTACGGAACGACCACATGGTCGTTCCGTCCGAACTTAGTGTTAAATTTTTTTTTTTTCCGAAATGGAAAAATAACCATACCATCCCCTCAATACATGTATTATTGGACATAAAACCCACAGAACGACCACGAAAGTTCAGGAACGACCACGTTTTTTTACGGAACGACCACATGGTCGTTCCGTCCGAACTTAGAATTTTTCGAGTCATTTTGGGTGGTCGTTCCGCACTGTTCCTGGTCGTTCCGAAAGTTTTTAGGCAAATCATACATGAATTTTGTCGTTGGTGACTTTTTTCTAATTTTTTCACTCGACGTTCTAAAATTTGAGAAAAGTCAACTTTTTCAAGTCATTTTGGATGGTCGTTCCGCACTTTTCGATGGTCGTTCCGTGGTCGTTCCTGGTCGTTCTGAAGGTTTGGAGGCTTCTCATACATGAATTTTGTCGTTGGTGACTTTTTTTTTTAAATTTTTTCACTTAACGTTCAAAAATTTGAAAAAAGTCAACTTTTTCAAGTCATTTTAGGTGGTCGTTCCGCACTTTAAGATGGTCGTTCCGTGGTCGTTCCGAAGGTTTTTAGGCAAATCATACATGACTTTTGTCGTTGGTGACTTTTTTTCAATTTTTTCACTCAACGTTCAAAAATTTGAAAAAAGTCAACTTTTTCAGGTCATTTTGGGTGGTCGTTCCGCACTTTTTGATGGTCGTTCCGTGGTCGTTCCTGGTCGTTCCGAAGGTTTTTAGGCAAATCATACATGACTTCTGTCGTTGGTGACTTTTTTTTTAATTTTTTCACTCCACTTTCAAATATTTGAAAAAAGTCAACTTTTTCGAGTCATTTTGGGTGGTCATTCCGCACTTTTCGATAGTCGTTCCGTGGTCGTTCCTGGTCGTTCCGAAGGTTTTTAGGCAAATCATACATGACTTTTGTCGTTGGTGACTTTTTTTTAATCTTTTCACTCAACGTTGAAAATTTTGAAAAAAATCAACTTTTTCAAGTCATTTTAGGTGGTCGTTCCGCACTTTTCAATGGTCGTTCCGAAGGTTTTTAGGCAAATCATACATGACTTTTGTCGTTGGTGACTTTTTTTTTTAATTTTTTCACTTAACGTTCAAAAATTTGAAAAAAGTCAACTTTTTTTTTAGGAACGACCACCGAATTTTACGGAACGACCGTATGGTCGTTCCGTCGAAACATAGACTTTTTTTTTTTATTTTTTCCCTTAAGCGAAAAGCAAAAATAACCATACCATCACTTAATGTCATGTATTATTGGCCTCCAATCCCACGGAACGACCACAAAATTTTAGGAACGACCACCGAATTTTACGGAACGTCTGTACCGTCGAAACATAGGCTTTTTTTTTTTTTTTTCCTTGAACGAAAAGGAAAAATAACCATACCATCACCTAATGTCATGTATTATTGGCCTCCAATCCCACGGAACGACCACCGAATTTTACGGATCGTTCCGTCGAAACATAGGCTTTTTTTTTTTTTTTCCCTTGAACGAAAAACAAAAATAACAATACCATCACCTAATGTCATATATTATTGGCCTCCAATCCCTCGGAACGACCACCGAATTTTACGCAACGACCGTATGGTCGTTCCGTTGAAACAAAGGCTTTTTTTTTTTTTTTCTCCCCTTGAACGAAAAGCAAAAATAACCATACCATCACCTAATGTCATGTATTACTGGCCTTCAATCCCACGGAACGACCACAAAATTTTAGGAACGAACATCGAATTTTACGGAATGACCGTATGGTCGTTCCGTCGAAACGTAGACTTTTTTTTTTGTTTCCTGAAAAGTAAAAATTACCATACCATCACCTAATGTCATGTATTATTGGCCTCCAATCTCACGGAACGACCACAAAATTTTAGGAACGACCACCGAATTTTACGGAACGACCATACGGTCGTTCCGTCGAAACGTAGACTTTTTTCTTTTTTTCCCCGAAAAGTGAAAATAGACTTTTTTTTTTTTCCTGAAAAGCAAAAATAACCATACCATCACCTACTGTCATGTATTATTGGCCTCAAAACCCATGGAATGACCACAAAAGTTTAGGAACGACCACTCAATTTTCCGGAACGACCATACGGTTAATTTTGCTTTTCGCTTAAGGAAAAAAAATTAAGAAAAGTCACGCTTTGGAAGGAACGACCTTGTGGTCGTTCCGGAAATTTTAGTGGTCGCTGCTTAACTTTCGTGGTCGTTCAAAGTGTTTTGAGGCAAATAATACATGACATAAGGTGATGGTACGGTTATTTTTGCTTTTCGCTTAAGGGAAAAAAATTAAAAAAACTCACGCTTTGAAAGTACGGTCGTTCATTAAATTTTAGCGATCGCTCCTTAACTTTTGTGGTCGTTCCAAGTGTTTTAAGGCAAATATTACATGACATAAGGTTATGGTTATTTTTGCTTTTCGCTTAAGGGACAAAAATTGAAAAAACTCACGCTTTGGTAGGAACGACCGTATGGTCGTTCATGAAATTTTAGCGTTCGTTCCTTTTTTTTTTTGTCGTTCCAATGTTTTCCACACAAATCATGCATGGACAAAGACTCTCATATGAAAATTTATGTTTCTCCTTTAAGGAAAAAAAATTTAACGTCAATGTTTACAACGAACGACATATAAAAGATAAGAAATTGGTATAAGAGTCTCACTTCAATTCAAGAAAAGCAGAGCAGCAATTACGAACATATTATACTGGACTAGCAAAACACACAATAAATTAGAGAAAGCAAATAAAATTATTAGCAGAAAATTAATCAAGTTTAGTTCCAATCAAACATTCCATTATTACTTTGACTAGTAAAGCTCTCTGTGGAAGGTAGCATTATAAAACCAGATTGGTGAAGAGAAGAAGAAGAAGAGAGGCGTGGTGGAGAAGGCGGCGGAGCTTCTGCTGGTCGGAGGGGAAGAAGAGGAAGAAGAAGGCGTGGTCAGAGAGCTTGTGGCGCGGTCTCGGGATCTTCGACGGCGTCGTTTAAGGTGGCGGCGGAGCCGGAGGTGGAGGCGGCGGATTTGGGGAGACTCTTTTGGGGGGAGGGGACGACGAAGAAGAAGAAGGAGAAGAAGGAACGATGAAGAAGAAGAAGAAGAGCTGCAGGAAGAAGAAGAAGAAGAAGTGCAGGAAGGAGTTCGATGCCCATCTTCTTTTATTCAAAACTTTGATTTTAATTAATTTTATTAATTAAAAAAAATTTTATTTACACAATCAGCATTTTTTGGAATAAAAAAAATAAAAAAGAAATAGGAAAGTCATTTTCCTAATTTCACTTTGTTGTTAGGTCATTTTGGCAAATTCTTCAAACTTGTCTCTCCACATTTGGAGCTTTTTCCACACACGGTTGTTGATTCCGCTGAAAGTGGCCTTTTTATCCTTACCAACAAGAGTAGGTAGTCCGAGACACTTGATATGAATTTGAGCCGGGGTTAGACCTAAAAGATCTTGAATATCTTTGCGAAAACTGCCACACTTTCATTTGGGCTATACGATATGGATGACTTAGTCATGTTGATCGCCTGCCCCGACACCTCCTCATACTGAACCAGCACCAACTTCAGAGTTGAGCACTCATCCACCGTAGCTCGACAAAAAACAAGACTATCATCGGCGAAGAAAAGATGGCTGATGCGTGGTCCCCCGCGACAACAAGTGAAACCCATCAACTTGCCTCTAGCTTCTTCTTTAGTCAACATAGCCGAGAGGCCTTCCACACACAACAAGAAAAGGTATGGTGAGAGTGGACATCCTTGGCTGATTCCTCTTGAAGGCACTACCTCGCCCTGGGCTATCCCATTAATAATGGAGTTCGTAAAGAAGGCACCATATGGTTGGACTATGAATAGTCCTTGTGCTGCCTTCTCATGGAGTCTATTTAAACTCTCATTTCTCTATTCCACTTCTTTTTTTTTTTCTTTTTTTTTTTTTTTTAACAACAAATTTCGTAAAGTCCATAGCTTTTCATAATATAAGAATATTAAATTACTGTAGAAGTTTGACAGAGGCAAAAGTTACGAACAAGAAGTTATGAATTGACAAAAATGACAAAGGTCACTTAAACGAACCGTTCAACATATACTCCTCTTTTAATCCACGTGTAATTCATGCTTTGTTGGATTATATTATTCAGCACACACAAGAGAAAATATTACAGGAGGGCAAAAACTACATATTTGGTCTTCGTATGTAAAAGAAAGATAATACTAATGGTATCCAAGAGGAGCTGGAGCTTCTTTCAGTTGCTTTCCCTGAAAATGGATATCCTGTAGGTAAAAAAGCAAGTCCGATATCAAAATCATTTCAAAATCCAGACGCCAATAAGATAGTGCCGGATTATGGATGATGAGCAAAGCATAATGAAGAAACAATAAATGCTTACTGATGCAAAATGGTTGACATCTCGATGGTGAGCTTCATCGGCACGGACAACGGTTATCACATCCTTAAGAGTTGCATCCTTTGGTAGCCTCCAGTAGTCGATAGCAATTGCAGGGGCAGGAATATTTTCGATCTTTCCAGCGTTAACATCCTTCAAATACTCGGTGTAAGAGTGTATAGCCTCCTCTTCCAAGTAGCCAACAATTCTATGTGCAAGCTTAGGGGAGAGTAGATAAAGCACAAAGTAAGCATTGAAGAAGACTCCCTGCACGGCAAGAACCAGTAGCCTCTCGTACCATTTGGGCTGGACAAGTTCCACCATCGTCATCAGGTGCATCCTCTCGTTCTCTGCTTCTTCAAGCAAGGCTTTGATCCAACCACCACTCTGCTGGAACTTGCGGAGAGACCTCAGGTGAAGGAGAACTCCTCCAACCATACCAGGGACGGCTGCAACGGTTTCCAGCATCATTGCACGGCACCCATATCGTCTCTGCAAATTATGTCTCATTGATTAATATATGAATATGTGATTGTTTTATCGAGGACTCCCAAGCACCAGGCTGAAGATGAGATACTGCTGAGAGAAAAGGGCAACCCAGAAAGCTACAAGTCTCCAATTACGGCTCTCGCTTGGAATGTGTAATGTCCTAAGGTATGTCAGTTTGATTAATGAATACACTACGATGTGTTGAGAAAGAAGCATAACTAGGAACAGAGACAAAATGATGAGATTGTTTCTTGGGAGGTGGATAGGAAAGTTATCTACTACAATTCTATCTTAAGCTTAAAATACAGTCTCATAAGATAACGTCTAGAAAAAGATGTTGGGCAAATTAGGAGATGAGTGTGGTCAAATCTAAGCATGTACACGATTAAAAGAAATGCTTGACACGTGGTCTATGAATCCAGAGTATTTTAAGGTTTTTAAAATCATTACAGGAAGAAAAGGAATGGACATATCATGCAAAAAGCATACAAATTTATCAGGTTTGCTCTATACAAGAATCTGCAACAGTAAAAACAAACTTGTACACTACTGACAAGAATCTGCAATACAAAAGTTGTTGCCAGGAAAAGGAGTTTTCATTGCTCTCGCTTCATTTACCATAGATACATATATAGTTTGCCTACGGCTGTATACATATATATGCAGGTACATACATACAGAAACACGCAAACCTACAGTTAAACACAGATACCAAAATACAAACTCACAAATGCGCATGCATATATTTAGACAACACGTATATTTAAACACATTTACCATATCATATACCACCAGAAGACTCCTTTTATACAGTTCTTCCAATCTCTGTACTCCACCTGAGTATACAAAGCCATATCGGTAGCGACTTTGGTTTTTAATTTTAAAAGTCCCCGGTTTATGTACACTGTTTATCATTTCAAAAACTAGAGCCATGTCCCTTTTTCTTTTTCTTTTTCTTTTTTTTCCTCTCCCTTCAGTATACGTATTTGACTTAACCACATATTTCAGACTCTAGGTACGTCACAATTCATGCTTTCTATTTGCATTCGTAGTTTTAATGATTATAGTAAATGAGAAAGATAATAACAAAAATTCGCATTATTCCTCGTCATCTCTTCTCTAATTACACGCAATCCATTGGAATTCACCATGATATCGAATTGACTACGATATTTTAATGAACAAAAGCAATAATGATAAGAGCAAACCTACCAAAATAAATAAATAAATAACACTATTATAACAACAGACTACAAGCGAAACGAGAGAGACGCTGAGAACGAACCTGGAAAAACAAATCCGTTGGTATCCTCAGGAGTTTGACAGTTCTATAAGCAAACTTATCTGTGAATGTTTTCGGGACATGGTGTTTGCTCAAATCTACAGATAAGTCTGCCTCGTAAGTCTCCCATGGCTGCATTCCAAGGCACAAAAAACAAAATCAACTCATCAGTCAATTTTCCTCGGAAAATTACAATCAAATGAACTTGAAAACACAAGGATTCCAAAAGAACTATGATAGAATAATAAAAGTCCACCATACCCTGTCTTTTTTTCTTTTTTCATTTTATTTTTTTTTTTTTTTTTTTTTAGATTATTATCTAAGCATTTGACCAAGAAAGTTTAAATTCAATATGAATTGAAATCTAAAAATACAACAATGGAATCATCTAAACTACATCGTATGAGTTTGAATAAAGCAATGGAAAAGAACAAGTAAGTTACCATAAAGCAGTTCCATGGCCAGTCGGTGCCATCCTCTCGTTTGATCTTCGGCCGCGAAATCCCCCAATAGCCCGAAGCCATCACATGGCTTTCGCCTTTCTTTACTTCCGACGCCGGCGTCGGCCTCTCCTTCCGATCCCCCTCCGGCGGCGAGGACGAGGCCGTGGTGATCATCCTCATCGCCGTCGTGGCGAAACCTCTGCCCAGGGCCTTATCTGGAAATGCCGCCATGGAAACGTTGCGGTTGAAGCTCCCGCCATTGATCACAGACCTCGCCAAAACCCGAATCATCTTCCAATTCTACAAAATTCTCTCCGATTCCGACCTGAATTTTTCTCCGATTCGTCTGTTGAATCGAAGACAGAACCGTTGTGTTTGTCGGATCTAGGTAGTTGAAAACTTGAAAGGGATGTCCTCTCCTCAGACTTTGGAGAGGGAGAGCATACCTTTTATATATTATTTTTTTCTGTTATAAATTTTTTTATTACAATTATACAAGGAGGAGTATCGAGAAGTTGTTTTCATTCAGGAAAGAAAAGAAAAGCTTTTTTTGCATCTGCGTGGGCTGAAAGTAAGAGATTTGTCGATCGGGACAACCAGGTGATTTCGGTGCAGGGTAAATGCAGTGGTGTGTCAAAGATGTAATTACACTGACTTCTATGTATTTTTTTCAAAACTAATAATGTCAACCCGTGACTAATTAAGGTTTCATTTGGATTGCATTTATCCAAATTTAAGTATTTTATTTTAATTTTTATCTTTTTTTTAATTAATAAAAATTAATTAATTTTAATCAAAAAAAATTTCATTTTAAAGCCCTATAATCTAAAAAAATTTTACAAATGTCACTTGGATTATATATTCTATTTTTTTACCCATCAAAACTATTTATTATTTCCCCTTGTATATATAATATCATTCAAACCGTCCCTTTTCATATATATATATATATATATATATTTTTTGGCCATTTGAATTTTTTTTAATTTTTTTAATTTAATTTTTTAAGGAAAAAAATTAAAATAATTTGTTTTTACTTATATTGCATAATAATTAGGATTTATATTCAAAATATATTTAATTAAGGTATTATGACATGCCACAAAAGCGATTCTCTCAATTTTTCAACCGGAAGTAGATGGTGAGGCCAAAGTGATTGATTTTATATAGATCAATGATACAATAAATGGTTTTGATAATTATATGGCAAAATGAAATAAGATATATAATCTTCATAAAATTAATCATTAAAAAAAATTATAAAGACACCTTGTCTGTTAATTAACTATCAGTTTGACCGTTAGTTTAACCCTTAGTTTTACTAAAAATATAAAAAATGTCCTTCCTTGCATTGAAAAACGTCTTCAGTCATATACCTAATTATTAAAAGATAATTTTACCCTTCTCTGACATCAAAAAATGATTTCTAATTGATTTTTATACATTTACCATTTTGCACTTTTGTTATTTCTTTTTCGAAAATACTTTCATATATATATATATATATATATATCTGCAACCCATATTTATGTGTCAATGTGTGTGTTTCAAAGAACACCTTTTTTTTTTTTTTTTTTGGAAGTAAAGTATCTGATATCATTGATGAGAAGAGTCTGTTACAACTTCAGATACAATACAAGGACGGATTTCCTCCAGCCAAGCAATTTCCCCATCTATCCTTAATCCTTGCTTTGCCGAACCATGAGCTGCAGAATTCGCACCTCTGGGAATCTTATACATTATTAAGAAAGCACAATAAGTGTTACTTTTCATCCTGTACTTTTCATTTTGGATGAAAAATTTTTGTATTTAATTTTTGGTTTTCTGGTTTTTTTTTTCTTTTTGCCCTTTTTGTTTTTTTTTAGTCTTTTTTTTAATTTTCTTTTTGATCCTTTTTTTTTTTTTTTCATTTTAGCCTTTTTTTATTTTCTTTTTGGACCAAATCTTTTTTTCGTTTTGGTCATTCTCTTTACTTCTGTAAATTTTTTTGTCCTCAGTTTTCTCCTAAATCTTTTTTTTTTTTTTCATTTTAATCCTCTTTTAGTTTTTTTGGGCCCAACTTTTTTGTTTCATTTTAGTTATTCTTTGTGTTAATAATTTCTATCTTTTTAGTTTTTTTTCGTGCCTTTATCTTGAGTCTTTTTATGTATATTTTTTTATTTATTATTTTAAATTTTTTCTACTTAGATAAAATTTTTCAAATTTGTCCCATATATATATAACACATGCTTTATACTAGCATGGCTAAAAACGGGATCAGGAAAAAAAGACGAGAAAAACCAATATCTACCAATACATTATCGAACTCAGATATCCCATACCCTTTACATTTTGTAGCAGATACAACACTGAGAGCATCAGACTCACAAAACTTAATCGGTAGACGTACATCCTTGGCCCAACAAAGACCCCATAGGACTGCTAAAGGCGCGGCTTCTCTGATAGAAAAAAGACATTGCAGCATCCATATTTAACTTACACAAATTACCTGGAGGAGGCTTCCGTGTAACAATCTTCAGACCGGTGGGAAGAAGATTGCAAATGAGAGGGTCTGATCTCATTTAGATAATTGCTTTTATCCAATATCCTAATTTAGAAGGAAGCTTTCGTTTCTGATTGTGAACGTAGTTGTTGCGTTGTCCCCACAAACTGCAGAGCACCGCTAAGGAAGACTTCTAAATCTGAACGCTTACATTTTTCTGCAACAAGTTGAAACACTTCAGTAAAATAGATTCCTGTCAGTTTCTTGATCTCCTCTCATTCCACAAGTTTTCTGGCATAAGGGCACTCCAAGAAAACTGCAATATCCACAGTGGTACAGATTGAAGAACATTCCTCCTCTAATAATTAACTTAACAGCAGTAGGCAAGGCGTTGTGATAAGCATGCCACGCAAACAACTTTTATCTTGTTGGGAATAGACAAAGACCATAATTTCTTCCACCAGGCAGTACGAGCAACATCCGTTGATGAAGATGCTTCAAACTCGAAAGACTCAGCCAATTTATCTGTAAAGTGTCATCTCCAACGATCTTGTAAGCAATTATATGTCAAAGGAATCTATAGAATTCTGCTTGCATCAAAGCTAGTAAATGGTTGCTTAATTCTATTGGCATCCCAGCAACGATCTTCATCAATTAGCTCTGCAACTTTCATTCCATCATCAATAGGATGGAGAACTGTAGGATAGAAGTTATTCTCTTTTGGGATCCAAGGATCCGAGAAAGCATTAATTTGCTCGCCACTCCCAACAGATTTGCGAACACCTTGCTTCAACAGCTTCCCTCCCCATAAGATGCTTAGCCAAGTCAAAGACGGATTATAGCCAATTTTTGCCAGCAAAAAATCATGGTTAGGGAAATAACGAGCCTTAAAGACTCGGGGAAGTTAAACATCTGGGATTGGACATAATTCGCCATGCTTGTTTTGCCATTAGTGCTTGATTGAAATTGACAAAAGACCGGAATCCCAGACCGCCCTCTAGCTTTGATTTGCACATTTTCCTCCAAGCTTTGATTTCACCCCATGATGAAGTCAACATCAATCTTTCCAAAAAAACAAAGAAAAAAGTCCAATCCACACGATCATAGGCCTTACTAAGATCTAGCTTCAAAGCAGCATAGGCCTTTTTTCCTCTCTTTCTCAACTTGAGAAATGAATAACTTCAAATGCCAACAACACATTATCTGTGATTAAACGATTTCCCACAAAAGCACTTTGATTCTCTGAGATAAGATTCGGCATCCATGGCCTGTAGTCCATGTACTAAAACTTTTGAAACAAGTTTATACAGAACGGTGCATAGACTATTAGGACGGAATTCAGAGATAAGCTTTGGGTTTTGTATTTTGGGAATGAAAGTAATTAATGTGTGATTGACCAAAGCAACATCAGATTTACCATTAAGCATATCTAGAACAGTCTTCGTAACAAGAGAACCTACAATATGCCAACACTTCTGAAAAAAAAAAAAAGCAGGCAAGCCATCTTCACCAGGACTTTTCTCTGCAGCCATCGACTTAAGAGCAGCTACGACCTCCTCAGCTACAAAAGGCTTTTGAAGAGCATCATTCATTTCCGTTGTAACAGAAGGTTTAATAGTGTTCAGGGTTCTAGTTATGGCATCTTCTTTAACTGGGTATTTCTGAAACATGTTATTATAGTGAGTGGTAACAATTTCAGAAACACCAGTAAAATCAGATATCCATTTTCCAGAGCTATCTTTAAGACCTGGAATACAATAAAACTTCTGTCTAGCAGAGGCCTTTCAATGAAAAAACTTTGTGTTCTTGTCTCCATGAAATTCGAAGTTTAAAAGCAAAATTAGTTAGTACTACTCAGATGCGTCCCAAGAGTAAGAAAAAAAATACTCTACACTCAGCCATCTTCATCTAAAAGTTGTTTCCTAAATCTAGAACAAAATGGTGATGTGTTTCAAGAGTAAAAGACATGCTCCTTACACTGCATCCTGATTATTTTATTTTATTTTTTAATTTTTTGTTTTAACTTTTAAGATTCCAGAGCAACCGATTATTTTTTGATTATGAAAATGAGATTGAGAATTATTTTAAGGATAATTCCTCTTTTATCTTACGTTAATTTCAATTAGTCACTAACCTCGGTTTAGGGGCGTGATAGATAACTTCAAATTAAAAGAACTTTAGAGTTGCAAATGATGATTACAACAAGATAGAAAACAAAAGCAAAGCAAGAGAAATGAACCTGAGTATGTTAGCCGAGTTGTCCTCCATTCTTCTTACTTACCTTTATTTATAGAAGATGTGGGGTTTGTGAAAGCTATTAAGATGGGTGCGTGAAAGCCATTAGGAATAGGTTAAAGTCAAGTACATAAATTTGACTTTATGAACCAAATTTAACCCTTCACTTCACCATCCATTTTTACAATGTTACTGGTCGATTCAGCGTTTGGTGAAAACTTTAAATGGTAGATCTGTCTCTTATCCTTTCCGATGATAAGCTGTGTGAAAGTTATGGCTGAAATACTGAAGCATATCAGATAGGAACGCAGTTGCAGTTTGGTATTGTTATGCTCGACTTTTGATCCACTAAATGTTTGAATTGGTCTGAACACTGAACTACAACTATGTGGAAACCTCAATCAGCTTTCTGCAAGTTTAAGAATTGTATCAATTGGACTCTCGGATTGAAAGTTATGCCTATTTGCCTAAACTTCCACCAAAAGTTTAGTTATCTCTAATTGAGGACAACATTGTCTTTCAAGCAAAAAAGCAGTTAGAGAAATTAATGACAGTGTAAAATGACTATTTTAACTCTTACTAAATGTACCCTTTTATCCTTTGTTTGGTAAAGTGGAAAAGGGAGAGAAAGGAAATTAAAAAAGGGATTTAAAGGAAAATAAAATTTTAGTTGTTTGATAAAGAGGAAATTGAGAAAAAAAGAGAAATTGAAAATCCACAGATCCCATCTCATTTTAATCCTTTCAATTTTGGGAAGAAAAATGAATGGAAAATTTTTGACAAAACAAATATGGGTATAGTATCTATTTTTACCTTATTCAATCATCATCTTTTAATGAAAAATTAGGATAGGTAACCTATATTAACTACCTAATCTAATAGATAGTTCAACTTTCTTTTATTTAGTTAAATGGTCTAATATGTATGTTTTTATAGATCAATTTTCAATTTCCCCAAACACCTCATATCCCTCTCCTCCTCTTTCTCTCTCTTCTTTCTCTCTGAAATCCGACAACCCAAAGAAGCCAACGCTGTCTTCTTCCAGCAACTTTTCCAAGCTGCTGCCGCCTCTAAAAGCGGTGTCGCTCATCCCCAACGTGTTGTAGAACGACGAAACTAGCCGTCACAAGCAAAACCTCTTGAAAGGTCTATTGGAATCGCATACGACATCCTCATGACGATCTGGATTCAACCTGCAAAAAAACTAAAAACCAACAATCCTAGAGATTTAAAATAGATCGTGACGAAAAACGAGGGAAATCGCCATCGGAGAAGAAACCTAGTTCTAGTCTGACACCATAACTCGTTGTTGATCTCACCGCCGATTACAGAGATCTGCCGTCGCGACCTTCTATGACTCCTGCTGCGATCGTCTCTGTTCTCGACTTGGCGAAGAATCGCGGGTGTCCGAATCAGAGTATTCGTTCGAATCCTCAACGACCTTGAGTCCTCGTTGTTGCATTCTCGCCGCCACCAACGCCGTCCTTCGTGAGGCGGAATCGCAACGATCTCACTATCGCTGTTGAAGGCCGGAACTCGCCGAGGGAAGAGAGAAAGGGGGTGGGGGGCCGTCAACAATGGGGAAGAGAAAGAAAGCAGCATTTGGGGAGAGACAAAGAAAGGGTTGGAGAAGGAAAAAAAAAATGGTAATTGATTAACCAAATATGATTAATCAGTGATAAACTATTTATAAAATTAATGGATCATTTTAAGACAAAATATACATTTTAACTAATTTAGTATAGTTAATCATTGATTGATCGAAAAATTATTGATTTTGATTATGGTCAATCAATGATTGATTATAAAAATTGATGGTATATATTATGGTCACTGATAGTGATTTATCGATAGTAAATTAATAATTGATTGTGATTAATTAGTGACTTATCGATGGTTAATCAGTAATTAATTAATAATCAATTAATGATTAATTATAATAGTTAATCACTGATTGACAAGAAAATCATTGATTTTGATTATTGATGTGATTAATCAGTGATTGACTACAAAAATTGATGATACATATTATGGTCAATCAGTGATTTACCAATGATCAATCGGTGATTAATTAATAGTCAATCAATGATTGACCAGAAAATTGTTAATTTTGGTTATTGACTATGATAAATCAATGATTGACTATAAAAATTGACGATATATATTATGATCAATCAATAATTTATCGATGGTCAATCAGTTATTTATTGATGATCAATCAGTGATTGATCATTCTAAGAGAAAAAAGACATTTTAATTAATTTTTAAAAATTTAGACTTTTTAACTAATTTTTAAAAATTTGAACTTAAAAAAAATGTTATTTAGCTATAAACCTTTTTTTTTAATTTTTATGATATTATAATTATAAAATGTATTTCATTAGATATTTTCTTTTTTGCTTTCTCTCTCTTTTATTAAATAACATGATGAAAACCCTTATCCTTTCTATCACTTAAAAATGGGGACTTCTACGGTGGGGGATGTATTTTTCCCCTCACCTATGGGGTAAAAAAATTGACCATCTATCGTCTTTGAACGGTCAAGATTAAAAGAATCATGGAAAAAAAAAAAAAAAACTTGTTACACTAATTTTTTTTTTCAAAACATTTCAAAAAAAAAAAAAAAAAAAACCTAGCCCATCCCCACGGCAATCCTCTCCGCCGCCGCCCGTGCCCTCTGCACAGGTCGGCCACGCGAGTTGCCGATGACGCCCACAATTGCGAAGCTCGCGGGGAGAGTGGGTCTCACTGGTCGGTGGCCGCCTTGTGGTTGGGGGGGGGGGGGGGGGTTGCGACCCAAGGCCGCCAACGACCACTCAATCGCCTCCGTCCGCCCCCGCAAGTTCCGTTGCCCCGGCGACTCGAATCGTCCTCCCCCGCCCCCCAATGACTGCAAACCCCCTCCCCCCGACATCCGATGACGTGGATCTGGCTCGCGGGGGGTCGCATCGTGGTGGGTTGGGGGGTTTGGGTTGCCGTCGGCTCCACCTTGCTCGCGCTTCGGCCTCCCCACACCTTCGTCGCCGTCGACGGAGATTTGTGCTCGCTCGACGGAATCGCATCGCGAGCCCAGAGCCCCTCCGCCTCGTGTGCCTCGCCGAGCTCCAGATCCGTCGCACCCACTGTCTCAGTTCCGTGCGGCCTCCATCGCGGATCCATACTCGGCCTCTCCATGCAGTCTACGCCACCAGAAACTCGTCCTGGTTTCGCCGGCGTTTTTGCCGATTGTGGGGATTTTTTTTTTTATAAGGGGTGTTTGGTATTTGAGTTGAGTTTGAGTTAAGTTGAAATTTTTAAGTTTGAATAATAAATTTTATTGACTTTTTAGAAAAGACAAAAAAAAAATTTTAGAAAAGACAAAAATTTTTTTCAGAAAAAGATAAAAATTTGAATTTAAACCTTAAGTTTGAGAGTATATACCAAACTCCCCCATAATCTCACGCTGGGTTTGGGTTTTGGTTTTTGAATCGGATGGTCAAAAAATTTTACCCATTGATATAGTTAAATAAAATGACCTCATCGTAGAAACATCCCTTACAAATTTTAATCTTCTCTCCTTTTTATTTTCCATCCTTCTTACCAAACATGATTATTTTGCAAGGTTAAGGTGTTGATTTCAATGTTTTTTTTTTTTTACCAAATTATATTTTTATGAATTTTTGTAGAATGCCTTGTATGAGGTTGATTTTTCCTTTTTCATGAATGTTTGTATTCTTCCATGGCTAAATGACGAATCTTGACTCAGCTTCGCTAAGAAATCCATTTTCTTTTCCTTGTTTCAATGGCAAAGGAAATCTTGTAACATTTTCGGTGGGAAGAGTATTTTTCTCTTTCTTTTTCCATGTCACTTAAGGCGTAAAACCTATCTCACATGACTATTGTGTCTCTCTATGATTTGCATTAATGTAAGTAATCCAATGACATATGATACATCCCCCCGTCCATGAAGCCAAACATTCTGATCAATAGTAATATTGTCGTAAATGATTTATGCCTCGTTTGCGGGATTACTAGAATCTGTTTTTATGTATATATTTTTTTCGTCTTCTTTAACTCAAAACTACTTTTCAATATACATCTCCAAGTGTTTAAAGTAAACTCAAACTTTAAGCTTATGTTTGATTTATCGGTTGGAGATGAAATTTTTAAGTTAGAGTTGATTGACTTTTCAAAAACTAGTTATAAATTTTATTGACTTTTCAGGAAAAAAAAAAACAAAAACAAAAACTAATATGAAAAAATGCCAAACAAAACCTAAATATCCATAACTTTGTTATTTCAAATCTAAATGAGATGATTTTTTTTAATTGTATTGAATTTTTAGAGGAACGAACCAAGATCATATGACATTTTTTTAACATATTTTAAGATTTTATATTTTTTCACTCCAAACAATTTTTTTCTCCAAATGTACATCTCCAAAACTATATCTGATTTTCAAACTAAAACACATCTCTAAAATATCCCCAAAACAGATTCATGGAAAGCATTTTTATGAAAATAATTGTAGTAAATAGTAAAATTTTAAAATTTTTGAATTTTTTTTACTAGGTAAAAATTTACTGTTATTTATTTCAACTATTTTAAAACTTATTATTTACTTCAATCATTTATATAAAAATGATATTTAGAGATGGAAAAAGGAGAAAATATTTTTGTAACCTACAAGGGAGTATTTTTCAAATCATAACTTGCAATGATTTTAGTTATCCTTAAAATATTTTGACTCTAATAACTAGATCTTGTCATTTATGTAAAATAAAAAATAAAAAAAACCTCATTTGAAGTTAGTAATCACATTCCTAGTTGAAATTTCATTTTCATTTCAGAATAAAAATGAAAATGTGACTCTTTATGAGATGTACTTCTCTTATATTAATTATCTTATTAGCATTTGAAACATGGTTTACGCAGTTGATAACTTGTTATAAAATTTGTGTTTGGTTTATCGGTTGAATATGAAATTTTTAAATTTGAGTAGGTTGACTTTTAAAAAATTAGTTATAATTTTTATTAATTTTTTCATAAAAAGACAAAACATGATATGAAAAAGTATGATTTAGTTAGAATTTGGTTGAAATGTGAAACAAAATATAAATTTTTATACTATGAAAAGTATAAAATTGGTTTACCCATTGCAGGAAACTAACACGCGTACTCACGCAAGCCACAAAGTCAACAGATCTCCATCATATTAGCCTAGCACACGCTTGGAACCCACACCCAGACAAGGGCACGTCGCAACCAGCTCGCGTTAGGGTACTTAGTGTTGCCAGTTCCACTACGGGCGTGCCCACGAAAATCCCATGAGCTTGCCTGTCTCGCCCAGTTGCTACCAGCCACACGCCCGATGTCAGCAAGCTCCTCAATCCCACGATGCCACGTGTCAAGCTTGCGTCAGATAATCCTACGCCAGCTGTTGAAAGGAAATGAGGAAGAAAAATTTTTTTTTAAAAAGAGAAAAAATAGGAAAAAGAAAAAAAAAATGGGTAAATTGTTGTAAAGTCTCATTTATATACTTAATCGATAGAGCTCATTTTTAAACCGTTATAATGTAATCGAATAGCTGAGATATTGTTTATGTATGATAACTATCATGCACATTACCTTATAGTATTATAGACTAATTAATAAATTAAACAAATAATAATAAAAAAGAAATTTAAAAAAAAACAAGATCTAGCAAATAAAAAGCTTGTTTTTTTTAATTTCCTTGAATTTTTTTAATTTCTATTTTTTTATTTTTTTAGTATATAATACTATGAAATAATGTGCATTATAGTTATCATGCACAAACAGCATCTCAGCCGTTCAATTACGTCGTAACGGTTTAAAAATGAGCTCTATCGATAGGGTATATAAATGAGATTCTACCACAGAGTTACCCAAAAAAAATAGTAGTGTTAGCTTTAGAATTTTGTGGGGTTAAGCTGCAAAATAGTCTCATTTATATATCCTATCAGTAGAACTCATTTTTAAACCATTAATATATAATCGAACGGCTGAAATGCTATTTCTATATAATAATTATAATGCACCTTATCTCGTATTAGTGTAGACTAATAATTAAAAAATTATATAAAAAAAACTAACATCTTTTACAGTTGACGACGTCGAAGGGGGGGGTCGCTGGTTCTTGGGCAGGTTTGGGGGGCTGGCAGGGGGACTCGTCGCCGGTTTTTGGGCTGGCGACCGATGAGGGGAAGGGCTTGGATCTAGGTTGGGCGAGGGGGGGTGCACAGATCTGTTTAGGTGGTGTGGGGGAGGGGGAGCTCGTTGCCGGCGTCTTGGGGAAGGAGGGGGGCCCGGCATAGATCTGGTTAGGTGGAGGGCGAGCAGATCTTGTGTTTGGGGGGGGGGGGGGACTAGGTCGACGCGGTGGAGGAGGTTCCGTCGCCGGTGTTGGGGGGGGGGGGGGAGGGGAGGGACAGGTGGGCTCGTCACCGATGTTAGGGAGGGGTCTCTTCATCGGCATCGAGGGTGGGGACGCATATTTGGTTAAGGGAGGGGGGTCTGTCGCTGGCATCGTTGGGGTGGGTCGTCGTCGATGTCGAGGAGGGTGGTGCCTACCACCGGCCAAAGGTTGGTTTTTTTAAATTTCTTTTTTTAATTATTTTTAATTTATTAGTCTAAACTAATACAAGGTAATGTACATTATAATTATTATACACAAACAATATTTCAGTCATTCGATTACATCTTAACAGTTTAAAAATGAATTCTACCGATAGGGTATATAAATGAGGCTATACCACAGACTTTCTCAATTTTGTATTCAATTTCGGTTTTAGGGATTATATTTCAATAAATTTTCAAGGGAGGTTGTATTTTTTGAAGAGCAAAAGGAGGAGATGAAATTTTAGAGGAAAAACTTGAAGATTTGTGACAATTTCAAGGGGATTTTTCCTTCATATTTTCTCTTTTTAATTTTGTAGTTTTTTTTGAAATGTTTTGTAATTTGATGATAATTGAACCATTGATTTGCTTGATTTTATTTTCAATTTAATTTATGAATTAGTTTATGTTCTAGGGTTCCTGTGGATCATATTATTGGATTTTGATTTGTTTTTGCTCTCTTAGATTGATTGTTGATTGTTGGTAATTATTTATCCTATTATGTGTCTCATGCTCCTAGTGATTTGGTCATTTATTAGATAATGAAATTAGAAAATGGAATTCAGGTCTTGATCAATAACAGGATAACGTTTGCAATTTGGAATAGGAATATATCTTTAGTGCATTTGTACTCGTTCTAAATGCTTAAACTTAATAAATTTGTGTTAATTATTTCGTCATAGCAATATAGGAGTTTTAATTAATGATTTATCAGAAGAGCCTACTGGGTAAATTAGTATATTCGACTAATAATTTCAATTAATTAAGATTTATTGCTTGGATGATAAATTTACTCAAATAAAATTAATTAGGGGAAATTGGATCCTAGAATTTTATTTTTATTATTTTAGTTTCATTTATTTTTTTCGTTATTCTAGTTTAATAATTTTTTTAATTGACAGTTTAAATGGTTCTAGAATGAACCAATTTCAGTAATTAATTATAGTTACGCAATTTTTGTATGATCGATAATTCCATTCATCATTATACTACCAGTTTACGAGTGCAAGAATATTGTCCTACGAGAATTGCATTTAACTAAAGTTAAGTACAAAAAAGAATTTAAATATCATAACTTTTTCATTTTAACAAAATTTTTTTTTTTGTTTTCAGTATATTCATAATATAGAGATGAACAAACTTTAATCCACTTAACCCTATTAAATTTGCTATAGACAATAAGAGTACGTTTGGCTGGTGGAAAGGAATGGAATGGACTGTACGTCTTTTGTTTGATTAGTTTTAAGACAAACAAGGATCATTCCATTGGAATGATTTTTAGCCCATCTTAAAGGAATTTTCATTCCTTAAGGGTCCGTTTGGTGAATGAGTTTGAGTTGAAAATTTTAAGTTTCAATAGTATTTTTTGTTAATTTTTCAGAAAAGACAAAATTTTTTTTCAGAAAAGACAAAAACTTGTTCAGAAAAAGATAAAAATTGAGATGAAAATTTTGATTTGAGATTGAATGCCAAATGGACCCTAAGATTTTATTAGGGCTTGTTTGGTTGTTAGTTTCTTTTAAACTAAATTGTACTTTTTTCATCATTATTTTTATCTTTTTCTGAAGTTTTTTGTCTTTTCTAAAAAAGTTTTTTGTCTTTTCTGAAAAATTACTATTGAAACTAAAAAATCTTAAACTAAACTCATTCACCAAACACCCCCTTAGAGATTTGTTAGGAAACCTTTTTTTTTTTTTTTTTTTTCAAATGACTTGTTTTAACATCTATCCAAAAATCACTTCAAAAATTAATATCTTTTCAGAAAGATAGTTTTAAATACACATCCAAACACCATTTCGAATTCAAACAAAATAACTTTTTAACTCAAAATCAATATTCAAAATGAAATAACATAAAACCTACAAAACCATAAATCTCATTGGAACCTCTTTAGGCTATTCTTTGTTTATGGACTCTGTTCTTTTGGTGCCCTAACTTGGTTTGAGCTGATGCCATGTCCATCGAATGATCGTTTCTATGAATAAAAAAAAATATAATATACTTGTTTGGTCTTTAATTTTTTTTTTTTACTCAGTTGTGATTTGGATTATGATCTTTTTTTGTGGTTAAAATGTCCCAAAACTTTTTAAAATTGTGTATTTTGGTCCTTTTTTCCAACAAAGATTAACAAATTGGATCAAATAAATCTCGTATATGACACATGTAATTATCCTTAAGTGTAATTTTAATAGTTATTAGATGAATTTTAATTTTGCTCTCACTTTTGGAGAGATTAAATTTGTGAATCTCACTACACTTATTTTCCACCCATTATACCTTTCCATACTATCTACCTTCCTACTCTAGTATTTTCCTCCACTTCTCCAATTCTCCTTCCTCCAACTTCCTTATTTCCTTTTTTCCACCCTATCAAACATATCATAATGGAATGATACAAGCTCTTTCTCCATTTGACTTTGAAAAGACAATTTAATCCTAAAAAAGTTATTACTAAATATTACAAAGGAACAATATAGTAATTAGATAAAAAAAAATTGTCTCCATCTTTTTAATTCTTCTTCTTTCTTATCATATAACATAACGGTTTTATACAAAAAAAAAAAAAAATAAAGTTATAAATCAAATGAGCAATTTATTATTTTTTATTTTTGAAAAATAAAGTTAAATCAAGTACACACTCCCCCATTCAGCAAAAAGAAGGGAAAAGAGCAGAGAGAAAGATTTCCTCCAAATATCCGCCAAATGTCCTCTAACGGCTGGCTGGGATCCCACAAAGGGACTGTTCACTCCAAAATTGACTTTTATTCTTTTTTACGTCATGGTCTAATTTCTTATCCTAAAAAATAAAAAAGCAATAATATTAATTCAATTCAATTAAAAAAAATACTGAAATAGGAAAAACTGCTTTTACTCCAATTGAAAATTTTCAAATGTCTTTTATTTTTTATTTTTTCAAAAGTAACGAATTTCACTATTTTTATATCTATCTCTTTTAAGTTAAAACTTAAAAGTCTATCATTTTAAGGGGAAGATCTGTAGTATATATATTTTTAAATATTTTATTGATAAAACTTTATTTAAGACCATTCAAAGTTAATTGAATGGATAAGATATAAAGGGTGTACAATAATTAAAATAAGTTCTGATTTATAGGATTGTAGGAAGAAAAATAAAAAAATAAAAAAATAATTGAACTCTTTTTCTTAGGGATTTCGCCGAAGATTGTGTTTGGGGGGGGGGGGGGGGGTCGCCGCAAATTGGAGGGGTGGGTTTTGTCGGAGGTTCATGTAGATCTTAGGGGGGGGGGTCATTGTCGGGGTTTGGACTGGTGGGGGGGTCTAGGTCGCGCCGATCTAACGTGGGCGTGTCTCGTCGTTGGGGTCTAGGCGATGAGGGGGAGGGGGTTGTCGCGTCGCTAGGTCTGGGTGGGTTGGGGGGGAAGGGGGTGGGGGTGGGTCTGGGTCGTGTGGATATGGTGTGGGGGTGTCCCATCGTCGGGGTCTGGGCACGGCAGGATGGGGGTGGCGGCGGGGGGCCTGGGCTGCGCGGATCTGGCGCTGGGGGGTGGTTGGTTTTCACCGAAGGTCGGGAGCGGGGGGTTAGTTTCGTAAGTCGGGGGCCAGCGGGGGAAGAGCAGAGGCGGCGGTGGAATGTTGGGTTTTTTTTTTAATATCTTTTTTTTGGATTTTTTTAAAATTTATTAGGCTATAATACTATGAGTTAAGGTGCATCACAATTATCATACATAAATAATATCTCAATAATTGAACTTTATCAAACGGTCTATAAAATGAACTCTACCGATAGAATTTCTAAATAATACTCTACTACAACCTCTCTCCATTTTATTATTCTAAGTGAAAATGATAAATTTTTTATATTGCATAAAATAAAAAGTGGAGTAAATATATTGTTTTTGTTTTTCTCTAAAACATGTTTCAAATTTATTTTTATATATTTTTTAATTATGATAATTTATTTTCAATTAAACGTATAATTTCAACCCACAATTTCAAACGCTTTTAGTGCATGCTCTAATGGCCTTTTAAAATAAAAAAAATTCCTAAAAAAAAAAGAAATGAGAAAAAAAATTATAATAGAAAAACATTTCGCTATTGATTTCTGGTCAAGCCTGTAATTCTAGTCTTACGTCATATATACATATAGTGGCAACGAAGTGTCTGCGAAAGCCCGCTCGCTCGCTCGCTCTCTCTCTCTCTTTCCTCCCTGTTTCTCTCTCATCTCTTCTCTCTCTCTCTCTCCTCCTTTTACAGCTCCAACCGCGTCTTCTCAGCTTCCTTTTTTCTTCCGCTTGCCGCAGTCACTCCCCTGATTCACTCGGATTCCTCCTCTTCCCTCTTCTCTCTCTCCCATGGCGGAGCGCGGATCGTACGGTCTCAGCCCTCGATTAGGTCAGATTTCTTTTTCTCCTTTCGCTTTTGCTGTCGCTAAATGCTTCGAATTTCATCGCTTAGATTTGAAAATTTCGTTTCGAATTTGGTTCTGGTTTAGTGGAAACGTCTGGAAATGGTTTGAGGAACACTGAGATTTGAGCTTGTTTTACCGAAAATTTGATCTCAAAACCTTTAGTCATGCATGCAATGAATTTTATAGTACTGTTCTTGATCAGTTTGAAGTAGGGATTTATACGATTTTTGAGAACAGCTTTGAGTTTGATCAGGTTTAAAAGAGAGATCTGGTGAAAAAAGGAGGAAAAAATGGTTCTGATTAGGTCTTGGAAGATAATGAGGAAGATCTGTTTTTTGGTGGTTCGGCTTCTTAAACAATTGTATTAGTTCGGTTTTAGTTCATAAAGTTTACAAATTCAGAGCAGTAGTCTAAAAACTTGCTAAGAAGTTAACCTATAGTACTTTCTATCCCTTACATTTTTCTAGTGAACTGTTAACATAAACGGTTTAAAATGATAGTTCTGTCAAATATTAGGAATTTAAAGGCTGAAAATGTTAAAAATGACTAAGGGGAAGCGTTTTAGCCAATCTAGGACTAGGGATACTGTTTTAGGATCTTGATTTCCTTGGAACTAATTGCGAACCTCCAACGGATTAATCGTAATGGATATTGGTCAGGAAAAATGCTTCTGCTGACTTGAGTTGTATTAAGTGGAAGAGTATGGTTGAAATTCACAAGTATCATCACTGTACGGTCCTTCTTTGGACTTGAGTATTGTCAAGTCTTGAGCCGGAGCCGCAAGTAATTAATTTATTTAATTTTTAAAACAAAAGTTGTTGAGCTTATAAGAAACTTCCTTTTGTTGATAATTAATGAAAAACAAAGGAATGAGCACAAGAGGTCCTCCAAAAAGAGAGCTCAGCAGGACAGTATGAAATAAAAGGGCAGACTATCTTCCCTAAGAAATGCATGACCATCAACCCCCATCACATCCTTCCACTTTAAAACCATCAAAGAAAAGAAAGTCCTTCTTTCATTCGGTGCCCATAATGAAGCTGATTTACTTTGTCAAACAAGTCTCAATCCCCCCCTGCCCAGAAGAACTTTAACTGACGTTTGCAAGTTTGATAGTTGTTGAGGTTTCTTAGGTGGTGTAAGATTGTGGTTTAAATGTAAATAAGTTGTGCTTGCCGCACTGGATGTTAAGAAGGTATATTAGATTTTTAGATCGAAAAAGCCGTTTTCTTATGCCTAATTTTGGAATGTTGATATGGAGATATGAACCAATGAAAAAGAGTCCAAGGGAAAAAAAAAAAAAAAAAAAAAAAAAGAGCGCGTATGGGGAACTTTGTAGGAAGATTTAGAAACATTCTTGTCTATACTGATGTCATGGGCTAAGAATAATACTTGGAAACATTAGTGTTTTGGAGGTCAGAGAACTCCAAGAACATATATGAGTTTGTTTGCATTATTAATTTGGGGGGTGGGGGGGGGGGGGCGGTTGGGCAGGAAGTAGAGGAAAAGGAAGGAGCTTATTTCGTGATTTAAAACTGGCAATATAGTGCATAAGGAATCTTTTCTAGATTTTTAGTTGCATGTATTCTAGCCTTAAATAGTGACATTCAATCCTCAAAATAGAAGATGGGAGTTGGTTGAGTAGTAATAATCTCTTGGGAGTTGGGATCTTATAAGAGAAACAGAATTGAAGTGCATCTTTATTGGGAAAGTCTAACTCCCATCTTGTAGCCCGAGAATGAAAATCTTAATTATTTTGTTTTCTTGAGTATACGACCATTTGTTTAAACTCTTGAATGTATTTGTTTGGATAGAAGTTTTGTGTTTGTCTTCCACTGTGTACCTCAATTTTGAATACAGGGAACTATACGGATCTGGGGAAAGGATATTGGTTCCCAAAACTTGTAGAATAACCAACACAAGATAAGGGATGAAAGTAACATGTACCCCAAATTTGCAAAAGTACAAAATCAAGAAACTCTACTCTATATAGTCCCTAAGCCGGAAAAAAAAAAGGAGTGCATTGTGCCTGTATATGCTAACACAAGAAATTTACTTTTCTACATTGTATTTGAAGATAATGATTATCTTCTTTACTTTGTAGTTGACTGTCTTTATCAATTAAAGGAAGTTTTCTTCTTCTTCTTTTTTTAAAAAAAAAAAAAAAAAGAGAGAGCGAGAGAGAGAGAGAGAGAGGGCTAAATGATAGTTGTGTTAGTCAACAACCAAATGCATATTCAATATTATATAACCCCAAGGGGTTGGCTCAGTGGTGAATCACTTGGACTTAGTGCCTCATGAAGCATTAGGTTTTTGGTTTGATTCCCATTGAGTGCTAACAACTCCTTGGGGCCACACCCACAAGACAAAGGTTCGAGATTTACCTCATCCATGTGGAGGGGGCGCTTTGCATGGGCCTTGTGGATTAGTCGGGGCAAAGTCTTGGACACCACGGTAATCAAAAAAAAAAAAAAAAGAAGTTTTTATAGTCAACATCATTTAGAGTTTTCATGGATTTAACCTCATCGAGATCTTGCCTCTCACTAACATGCAAATGGCAACCAACTTATTTCTATTGCGTAGGATATAAAGAGAACAGTAGTTCATTTCTTTGATTTTGCTTCATATACGCATTCAGATGAAAACGCCTTTCTTGTCTCTGCCTTCCTTAGGAGCTGATTTTTTCTTATGGTTGGGTTTCATAACTTCCTTTTTACATGAATAATATTATCAATAAGGAACTGTTGGTGTGAAATATGTTCTACAATTATTTATTTAAACTACAGTTCTTGTTTAGTTCCCCATTAAATCTTTGATGGCATTTCGTATGTTTAAACTCCAAATTGAAGTAAAAGTGATAGATATTTGATTCATGAGGTGCTATGGATAGAAAGATCAGTTTCCTACCCCATGGTCACCCCTGGACTATGTAGGCACCACTTAGAATTCCTTGACATTGGATGACAGTCTCGCACAATAAATAACTGCTTGAATTGTAACTACAGAAACTTAAAACTCTCTGAGACTTTGACACTCAGCTCTTGAATAAGATATGTCTCCAGCCATTTTTAGGCCTTTTTGTAGTTCATCAGATTTCACTCTTCATCAGTCTCTCTTTAAAATTCCCCCTCCAGTCCATTCTCTCTATAGTTTTAACAATGAACTTCAAAAGGACACACTTGGTTAAAGAACAAGGTTATTAACGACATTGGTGGTAGTTAAGGAAAATTTTGCTTTAATATCATCTGCTGTCTTTTGTTTTTGTAGCCTTCCCCGGCCCCCCCCCCCCCCCCCCCCCCCTCTGAATTTAATGTTTTTTTTCATTGACAAAAAGTCCTGATTTCTTATGTGCAGATATTCAACAATTACTATCAGAGGCGCAACATCGTTGGTTGCGACCAGCTGAAATTTGTGAAATTCTTCGTAACTATCAAAAGTTCCAAATTTCATCGGAGCCCCCAAGCAGGCCACCAAGTATGACTTTTTGCATGTTTTCATTTTATTTTCTTTATTTTTTTTTTATGAATTATGATCTCATGAGTCACAGGCCTGTTTGGTTACATGGACAAGCATCTTGCTGGTTAATCTTCTTTCATTGCACTTTCATAATTATTTCTGTTCGTCTTTTTGGGAATCATTATTCCTTAACATGGTATGAAAGCAAGTTGTCGTGACTCCTGATCTTAAATCCATAAAGCTGCACCTCTTAATATCTGTTTTTCTTGTTGATGTGTTCGAGAAAAAATTTATTACCTTCTTGGCTTTGTGCATTGGGATGTTTGAAATATGTTCTCTCTAGGTTCACATTATTATATGTCCAAGTATACCCATGAAGAGGGGCTGTTTTAGAATTTAAAAACATTTGTCAGTCCTTATCCTAAATGCATATCCTTTTAGAGTCTTTGGTTCCTTAACACATTGTCAGTGTAGCCTACTCGTAATTTTTGAACTTTCTGTTTTATTTGTAGACCATGAACTATTTACTTTTAAAACAGAATATCCAATCTATTCTATGGGGTACTAAGCTTGAGTTGATGTTATGAATACATTTTTTGCGTTGATTTTTTAGTAGATTGTTTTACTTGGTTCTTCAATCTTTTATGCTTCTTTTGACATATTTACATCTTTCGGAATATCAAATATTAACATATATTGCACCACACCAGGTGGTTCACTTTTTCTTTTTGATAGGAAGGTTTTAAGATACTTTAGAAAGGACGGACATAATTGGAGAAAGAAAAAAGATGGGAAGACAGTGAAAGAGGCTCATGAGAAGTTAAAGGTAATTTTGGATTACACACCTGTATCCTTACTGCGTACTGAGTTTAAGCTTGAGATTTTCTCCTGAAGTCTACAATCTTCAACTTGTGTAAATATTTCAAAGTCTGAGAGGTAACATACTCCAAGCTATTTTAGGTTGGAAGCATTGATGTGCTACATTGCTACTATGCTCATGGGGAAGAGAATGAAAATTTTCAGAGGCGAAGCTACTGGATGCTTGAAGAGTAAGTATGATTAACTGATGATGCGTTCTCCTATTTATAGTGTGTGCAGGAACATGTGTTTAAGTAATACGAGCATAAATTATTTTTCCAACCTTTTTGGAGTTCATACACGTACATAGCACTTTTCATATCTTGAAGTCAATGGACAGCATGACTGATCCAGGAAACAGAAGAGATCATCTCAGATCAACTTGTTGGATCTTATATGTGATTACTTATTTTGTCAAGCTTTTGAAATTTTTAAAAGCTCTTTTGTGCAATTGATCATGGGCTTCTTTTGCGGTTGTCTCTTGAAACTGAAGACCATTAACTTCTATTCTGTAACTAGACGTTCTGCAAAAATGAAGAGTTCAAAGGAATTACAATATATAAGCCGACTTCTTTATCTCTTAAAATCTAATGCTTCTATGAATTTATTAGTTTGTCTTTTATTGTTTCAAGATATATATATATATATATATATATTTGTTTTTTTGCCTTTTCTTATATTGTGTTGCTAGTTCAAATGTGAATTCAAGGCTCTACTTATGGTTAAGATTTAATACTGTTTAGTTACAATTTTCTTCTCTGCAATACATTTCTAACTGTTTTTGTGTTTATTATTTAGGATGCTAGAGCTACATTCTTTTTAAGTTCCTGGAGAGATACTCTTTTGTCAAGTTTTTCATGATTGTTTTCCGTGAGGTTTCTGTTTTCAAATTTTGATTCTCTGTTTATTGTTTGCTGCAGGGAGTTGATGCACATAGTCTTTGTTCACTACTTGGAAGTTAAGGTGTTTGCTCTTCTTTTGCATTACTTCACTTTTTGTTGCTTTTGTTGCTGTTCTTGTATTATTATTTGTAGGAGGTATACTGGTATTAGTAGTTTTTGTGTCTCTAGACAGTCCACTTGGAAGAGCTTTGCAGTATTTGTATTGTTTATACTTTAAAGTCGAAGCTTTAAGTAGTTGAAACACTTGCCCTAGATTTTAAAATATTTGTACCTCAGCTTTCGCATTTTTAAGCCCGATTAGTGGTTGACGTTGATTATTAGCGAGCAATAGGTTTCATTTGCTCTTCCCTCTGATTTGATTCAGCAATGATCATGGCATTATTGGTTTTACCTAGCCATTTGAATCAGAAAATTGTACATATAACCCTCGGTGGACATTGGTTTTCCAGTTTTTCAATATTAATGATAAAGTTCTTCAGCTTGAGATTGTCTTTAAGTCCTTTTAATTGAGCTTTTTCAAGAAAGGTATAGGGTATAACCATGTCAACTAGGAATGGTGTATTCCAATGTAGAAGTTGGAGCTGTAGTAGCTTATCGTGTGGGGGCTGCTGGAGCAATAGTAGAAAATAAAGTGGTTTAATACTGGAAATATGGTTTGCTTCTTAGGATTAGTATAAATTGAATTTCAGATTGTTCCCCTTTTTGGTAATTATGTTTTTGTTTTATGTCGTAAGAGGATAACCCTTCCTCTTTTGCATGTACATAATTCTTTCATTGTCAATTAAGTTTATTGTTTCAAAAATTGAATTTCAGTTTGTTTTCTAGAGTTGGATTAGAGCCAACAGAATAGTCTACAACCCCTAGCAAACTGCAAACTTTGATACTATCTTTTCCCATATTTCACGATATAAGAACCATGCATTTGATGATAGAATGATAACTATGCTGCACCAGGAATCTGGTAATGGATATTTAACACATTGATTAAAGTGACCGGATAATTTTTTTTTTCCTTATTTTTATTCTCGAACTATTTGTTCCTAACAATGAACCTTCCGATTTCAAAATGTTTTACATGTCAGTTCTCTTTTTGTAATTGGTGCATGTCCGTATTTGTCTCGGTTTCTTCTATAATGTTTTGTACCCATGCAGATTTCATTTTATATTGTCAAGTGTCATATTCTGCACACTTGTTATTCTTCTAGAATGATAGTTAGAATAGATTCTCTATTTGTTAATCATCAGGGAAATAGGACAAATGTTGGAGGCATTAGAGAGACTGATGAGGTTTCACAAAGTCTCCGAGAAGGCAGCCCTCAGACTTCTAGTACTTCCACAAGTCATTACAAAGCTCCTTCAGGCAACACAGACTACACAAGCCCAAGCAGTAGCTTGACATCATTGTGTGAAGATGCTGATTCTGGTATTTAAGTTCTGATATTTTAGTTAGAGAGCACCTTTTCTCTACCTAATTTGGTGTCTCCTTCAGTTAGGCCCTACTATATTTTCTGAGACAATGTTACGGATTTTTAAAATGAATCTTCTATTTGCAGTTCTGCACGACTTAAGTGATATTTATTGCAGGGGATATTCACCAATCAAGTTCTAGATTACATGCATATTCTGAGTCGCCACATCTACAACTTGGGAATGGTCCGTTGATGAGACAAACGATTATGGGTTATTCTGTGGATCCAAATTCAAGTAATTGTTCTTATGGTTCTTGTTGGTTTTAATGGTCTGTATCTATTTCATCTGTGGCTCCATCTCACAATCTTTTATATAATGATCTTAGTAGACATTTCTCAAAGGCGGTCACCAATTCAAGGAGCAAATTATCTCCCACATTTTCAGGAAGATAAACCTAACTACAGTGATCCTGCTACTTATGCAACTGGCTCTCAAAACACACTTGGCTTGGGTTCATGGGAAGAGATTTTGGAACAATGTACAACAGGTTTCGATAGTGTACCTTCTCATGTATCAGTTTCATCCGGCCAACCTGCATGTACAGGAGTTACACATGAAGAACAAATTATGGTTTCAGGCAATCTCTTAGCTGGGCAGAACATTACCAGAGAGGAGCTTGGCAATTCTCCAGTAAACTACTCAACTTGGCAGGTATTAAACGTTTCAAGTATTTTAGATATTCTAATAACCCTTTATGTATACATATATAAACATACATGCATGCACAGAATTTCTAATCGCCTTCTTAGGAGCTCGTTGAGCAGGCCTAAACTAAATGAAAAGGAACAGGCCCCGAATCTTTATAATTGATTACGGATTTTGTGGGCTTTGATTGAAAAAGGGCCAGTTTGGCATTGTTGGGCTATTGAAATCCTTGACATCAGCTGATATGACTATGATCAGAAGTAGGCAGATGTTTTTTTTTTTTTGGTTTTTTGGTTTGAATTATGGAATTGTCTCCGAGGTGATTGGTAAACTATGGATAAAAGTGACAAAATTAGATATACTTGGTTTAATTAATAAGTTATTATAGTTCACATTTATTTTTACACCAAAATTTTTAAAATGTCTAATTTTCATTTTATTACCTCAAGTATATTTATACTCGACCAATCACCTAATTCTTATTTTGGTGTTCGTACTGTATATATATATATATATTTATATGGCTTATATAAGTGTGTGTGTGTGTGTGTGTGTGTGTGTGTCTCTTGGGAAGTTAGTGGTTAGTGTATTGTTAGAGTGTGATTAGTAGCTTGTTACCGGGGAACAAGTAATATAAAAGCTTGGTGAGGAAGCAGGGATGAGGAGAGAATATCGTGTACTCTGTTATTGAGTGTTTGGCTGGGGCCTTTGGGAGGTTGGGGGTCCTCAAAACCCTCCATTATCTTCATATTTTCTACTGTCGTATTTCCTTTTGATTCACCATAATGTCTATATTAGTAGGTTCAAGAGAGGTTCGATAGGCACCTACCTGTTTTGATCACAATAACTAACTAGCCCAAAAGCAACCCTTTACCTATTTCTCTAATTTTGCTGCTGGGCGGTAGTTTTCAGAACTTACTAGGTAAAAGCAAGGTTTACGAAGTACTCTGATTTGTTGTAGGTAAAAGCCGCCTCTAAAGTAGTGTCAAATGGGCCAAAATCTGGCCGCTCCCCCCCCCCCCCCCCCCCCTTTTTTTTTTTTACTTGTTTTGAATTGGAAGGATGTTATGAGGGGCTAATTTTTATGTGTGCTCAATGGTCTTTGGTTAGCTTGGTGTTACTAATATTTTATTTTCTCTGTTATTATTTTTCTTTTTGAGGGCTCCTTGTCCTCTTTCATTTGTTTTTGATTTTATCATCTATAAGAGGAAGTCTTTTATATATGTTCATAAGACACACACACACACACACACACAAAGGATGTTGTGAAAAAACCAATGTCAACATGGCTTACAAATATTTTGGATATTGATGGCTTGATTTAAGTTGGTGCTTTCTTTTATTAGAGAAAAGGTTGGTAATTAAATTTTTGTTTGCTTGATACTTCTGGTCTTCGATTGGGCCCCGTTTGGCTCACCGGTTGGATTTGATTGACTTTTCAAAAATTTTAACTCGTTGACTTTTCAGAAAAGGACAAAAACTGAGTTGGTATTTTTGAGTTGGAGATGGAGAACCAAACATACACAACTTCCTGTTTGAATTTTGGAAAAGTTGTGAAAACATTTGGGGTTTTATGATACCGTGGGGTTGTTTGTGTTCCAAGTTTCCAACTCACCTCTTGTATGCAGTAAGTGAAGCTGGGGGGAAGGAAAATTTAAATTGTTAACCAAAATCAACTCTAAAGTCGAAATATTACATATGAGTTATTACATATTATTTTACAACTTTGGTTAGGTATCTGATGATGGTTTTCTTCGTAATAGTTAATACATTACTGTGGTGATCTTTAATCATTCAGACTGGTGGCACTATGCAAGTGACATATTCGAATATAAGTACCAATTTAGGTCCAATCCCTAATAGCTCAAGTTTCTGAGAGAGTTGGTTTCCTGACATACGAAAGGCTGATTATTGTGCATACACTCTTGAATTAGTTGACAGAGATTTGTTGAGTTGGTGGCATACATGATGCAAGTCATGTGATTTTTTACGTCATGGTTTTTCCGCTGGCATCTGCTGTAATTATGAACATCTTGTTTTCTCCAAAATAGCATTTATATGTGTTCTAAACTTCTAACTTACGATATTTTGCCAGATTACTCCTGAGGACAACTTGTTGCCCCTCCCGAAAGGATCGGTGGAACAGTTGGAATTGTCATTTGATCTTGAGAGCATGCTATCTGAGAAAAGTACTCCCGATTCAAGTTTGACGGCATCTCCATATCTGTTGAGTACTCATCTAGATCAGCAAAATGAGATTTCTATAGAAGGAAATCTCAACTATGCTTTCACTCTGAGACAACAGCTACTAGATGGGGAAGAGGGACTGAACTTGAAGAAAGTTGACAGCTTTTCTCGGTGGGCCACCAAGGAACTTGGGGAGGTAGATAATCTACAAATGCAGTCCTCATCAGGTATCCCATGGAGCACTGTTGAAAATGTGGTTGATGATTCTTCATTGAGCCCCTCTATCTCCCAGGACCAGCTTTTCAGCATAAGTAATTTTTCCCCAAAGTGGGGCTTCACAGACTCACAACCCAAGGTAATGAATATTTCATATTATTTATTCTATCAAAAGATTAAAACGGAAGTAAAATTTTGTAGAATCTATTATCTACTGAACTGAGGTTGATCGATGAGTAACTAAATGAATATTAGGACTGTTTTCCAATTTATATCAAGCATTTCTCCCCTTTTCTTTTCCTTGGATAATTTCTGAGTTTATATGCATAATATCAAATAATAGGATGTAGTTTCACATTAAAATTGTGCTGTACTTATATTTCCAGCTTTTTATTTTTATTTGTTTATTTATTGCTGAACTTAACAAATCTTTTCAGAAAGTCAAATATAGCATAGTTTTTCATACTGGGCACTATATTTATTTTCTTTTCTTTTTAGATATCCCCTTATTTACTTGTAATGTGAACTCTTTGTTCCATCCAAGTGCACCATTATGATCTTCTACTGCTACTTCGGCTTTTGGAATTAATGTGTTGAATGTTTTAACCTATTTCATTACTTCCTCTTCCTGATTTCTCAAGGCATCTTTTGTTCGTATGGGAGATTCTACTTTACGGTCTTCAAGGATTTTATAGATTTGGAGCAGGGCCTGAGCTTTTATTTTGAGAGAATGAGATGTCTTGCTTCTTTTGTGATCCACAGATGAATTTTCCTTTCTCTTTGATTATTCTTAGCTGAAGGGATTTCATGGTTCATTAATTTTATTGTTATTTTCACCTGCAATAGTTTTCAGATAGTTACTCCTCTGAAAACTATCTAAGGTTCTGTTTACAAGTGAAAGTTTCACTTCCTATAAATTTTTAGATTTGCAAATTGTGGCTTGTCTATTGTAATCTAACGGGCATGGCATCGTAGATATTTTAATAAATAGATTCATTCATACACATAATGATTATCTACATGTGATATGAAATGATAACGATATGTTTTTCTCCCTGCATGGAATCTAATATCTTTCCATTGTAAAACAGGTTCTGATTATTGGAACATTCTTGAAGAGTTGGCAAGAGGTGGAAAAATGCAAGTGGTCTTGTATGTATGGGGAGGTGGAGGTTCCTGCAGAGGTTTTAGCAGATGGGATTCTTTGTTGCTATGCTCCACCACACACGGCCGGACCAGTTCCATTCTATGTCACCTGTTCCAACAGGTTAGCTTGTAGTGAAGTTAGGGAATTTGATTATAAGTGGGGTGCTTCTAAGGATTTAGATATCAGAGAGATCTGTAATTATAGCACAACAGAATCACACCTTCACTTGCGACTTGAAAGATTACTGTATCTTGGAAATGTCAACCCGACAAGCTTCACCTTTAGATCCGTTATTGAGAAACAAAAGTTGATAAACAAAGTTATATCATTAAAGGAGGAAGAGGAAAGTCACCAGAAGGCAGACCCAGCCTATGAGCAGGATTTATCCCAATACAAGGTGAAAGAGCATCTGTTTACTAAGCTGATGAAAGAGAAACTATACTCGTGGCTACTTCAGAAAGTAATTGAAGATGGTAAAGGGCCGAATATGTTAGATGACGAGGGGCAAGGTGTGTTACATCTAGCAGCTGCTCTCGGTTATGATTGGGCCATAAAGCCAATTGTCACCGCCGGAGTTAGCATTAATTTCCGCGATGCTAATGGATGGACTGCTCTTCATTGGGCTGCATTCTATGGCAGGCAAGGGCTTCTAAATTTGTCTTCTTTTGTGTGTGTGTGTTATCAAAGTATTTGCATATATATATATATATATGTATATGCATGTATGTATGCACGCATGCACGCATGCGATTAATATGTATGTTTCTGTTAATTTATGTATGGATATATCTGCATTTAGCCACTTCATACGTACAGACTAATGGTGACTAAGGCCCTAAGTTCTCTTAGGGCATGTTTACCAAACTGTAGTGAAATGTAATGGGAAAGGTAATGAGTTTGGAAAGGGAAGGAAGGGGAAAAAAATAGGGATCATTGATTCCCTTTCTTGCGTTTATTATCTATTTTTGTGGTTACTAAACCTAGGAGTATTAATCTTATCAATTTAGCTACTAAAGTAACCTTGTGCAGCATAATTAGATCACCATTGGATTGATAAGGCCATGATTTTTCAATTAACTTGGACTATACCAAGGGAAGTCGGCTGACGTTCCCTTTACTTATTCCTTATGTCATGTGGACCCACTAAATTACCATTCCCAATTTTGTACTTACACATAAATATGCGGGAAAGGGCAGAATCCTCCTATTCCCTTTCCCATTCAAGTGAAGTAAACAAGCCCTTATTTTATTGCACCTAGTTAAGTTTTGAGCCCATGTTGCTGCCCATTTTTACATACAGAATAAACTAACTATCGTCAGCTACTCCAAATCATGCTAGAAAGCTCACTCACGGATTATATATGCTTTTAATTTTTTAGCAATAAGTATTAAGTGCCATTTATAATCTTGTCGGTATGGCTGATCTGTTTGTACTTGCTCTAAATTCATGAAATTCAGAGAGCAGACGGTTGCATTCCTTGTATCTCATGGAGCGGCAACTGGAGCTTCAACTGATCCATCTCCAGAATTTCCGCTGGGTAGATCACCAGCAGACCTAGCATCTGTAAATGGACACAAAGGAATCTCTGGTTTCCTTGCAGAGTCTTCCCTGACAAGTCATCTCTCTTACCTATCGGTGAATGACTCAAAGGAAGATGGAGCTGATGAAATTTCTGGAACACAAGCTATCCAAACTATTTTAGAAAGGACAGCAACGCCTGTGACTTATGGTTTAATGCCGGATGCACTGTCGCTAAAGGATTCACTTACAGCTGTACGTAATGCCACACAAGCCGCTGATCGTATACATCAGATGTTCAGGATGCAGTCTTTTGAGTGGAGACAATTAAATGAGTACAGTACTGACGGATCGGGATTATCGGATGAGCGAGCTATTTCACTACTGGCTGGTAGGTCGAGCAAGTCTGGACCAAGTGATGGGCAATTTAATTCAGCTGCAGTACGTATACAGAAAAAGTTCCGTGGTTGGAAGAAGAGAAAAGAATTCCTGCTGATTCGGCAAAGAATTGTTAAAATTCAGGTTTCATCATCATTGCTCCTTGACTTCTCTTTTCTTTCTGGAATTGTTTTGCTTTAATGTTTCGTACTAGCCATTGGTTTTTGAAGAATTCTAAATTACATCTTTAAGGTAACCTCGTAGAAGATGAAAAGCAAATGTTATAAGATCTATTTCACATGGGGGAAGTTTTCCTTCCTATATACTACAGAAAAGCTAACCTCCCTATGAGTAACTGATGATGAACAAATGCTAAACTCCTTACTTCCATCGTTTTTAGGCACATGTAAGAGGGCACCAGGTAAGGAAACAATATAGAGCTATCGTCTGGTCAGTGGGGATTCTGGAGAAGGTTATATTGCGTTGGAGACGTAAAGGGAGTGGTTTGCGGGGATTTCGACCTGATGCAATTCCCAAGGAACCAAACTTACCAATCACACCCGTAAAAGAGGATGATTATGATTTCCTTAAGAAGGGGAGGAAACAAACTGAAGAAAGGTTGCAAAAAGCCCTCACTAGGGTGAAGTCCATGGTTCAATATCCCGAGGGACGAGCTCAGTATCGCAGAGTGCTAAATGTTGTCCAAGGGCTCCGTGAAACCAAGGTAAACATATGACCTTTTTTATTTTTTTTAAGGTTTTATTTTCTCAATTGCAGACTGTTGCAAGTATAAGCAGCTTGATTGTTATCTTTATGAGAGGATCATCCATCTTGTTTAGTGCAAATTACTTTTCGTGCAAGTATTTAACGGATCTGTCCCCTTGCCCCTGCCCCAGTTCTTTTTAATTTTGCTTGTAAAGTGAGGTTAAATTGCAAAACCTTTGAGGCTGAAGATGAGAGATAGAGGAAGAGATTTCAGAAAAGAAATCCTTAAATAAACCTACTACCAGACAGATACTGCATCTTAACAGGCTATTTATTATTGTCACCAAAATTGTGAAACAACAGACTGCAACACTTGGATTATTAACAATCTTATGGCAGTGGAAATATCTTCATCCACCACATTGATCTGTTCATTTTTGAGTCTGTTAAGAGCATCTTTTCAAAAATGTTTCTGTCCAATTCTCATTCCTAGAATATTGTAGTTGCAACATATTCTGATTCCAAAAACTATATGATTCTTGTCATCGTTTTGTTAGGTTCCTATGATTCCATGATTTTGGTTATTATCCTCTTCATCATTTTGTCAGATGTCGGAACTAATTCGGTGGGCTGTACCCAATTTGTTTAATGTTGCAGGTGACGGACATGGCATTGAATGATTCAGAAGAACCAGCGGATGCCGATGACGACCTGATTGAAATTGATAAGTTGTTGGATGACGACGCTTTCATGTCTATAGCATTTGAGTGAAGATCTCCCATGTTTCTCTAATTAGCCCAACCTGTACATAGATGGGCGGGTTTTTTTTAGTAATTTTAATGTCTCGTCTAATCTTGTGTGTAAATGTAACTTATAACCAATTTAACCAAAATCAGTTCTTAATGTTTAAGGCAGGCTTTTCAAGGTATAGGTCAGACTAATGCATCTATTCGTGTTGCAAAGTTTAAATATGATTGTAACTTTCTTTTTTATGCTTGGGAGGACATGGGATGTCATTCGCTTGTAATTTTTCTTTTTATGGCAGTATAGTTTTTTACTTTGGCCTATTTGTAGTTTTTGACTTGAGAGATTTGTGCCACAGCCGTTTTAAAAATAATCCAGCGGTTAAGACGAAATTCCTACTGAGAGTGAAAAAGGACAGTTTTTACCATATAAATTCTCTAAAATTAAATGTGCAAGGTTTTTTATTTAGGATAAAAAGGTTTTTTGTGCCACAGCCGTTCTAAAAAAGGACAGTTTCTAACTCAAAAGTTGACATTTATGTGATTAGAAAAACAATGTGTGAATTTTGTTTGATTAGAATATCCCTTTAGGAGAAGAGATATCAACGAAGGGCCAATTAAGTAGAAAAAGTCTTTGGAATTGGGAAGCGAGCGAAGAAAGGGAGGAGAGAGTGGATAGAGAAGGTTGAAGGTAGTGGGATGGTTGGAGCTCCGGAACCGCAGCTAAGCATGTCATGGGCGGTGGCGCTGCCACAATTTTTTATTTTTATTATTTTTATTTTTGGGTGGGAAGCCTGAATCCTATGGCGGAACTAGAAAATTTTCTTTTTTCAATCAAGTCAAAAGTTTGAATCGGAACTCTCATATTTTACCATTATATCTATTTGTATCTTTGGTTTTTGTTTTTTCTTAAATGAACTAAGCTTACAATGGAGCTTAATTTACTTCTAAAGTTTAGAGTTTATAAATTTTAAATTTATGTAGTATAGTTGATTTTCATTTGTTTGAGATATTAAATAGTAAACATAAGTACTAGAAAAACAAACTTTAGCGTGAAATGAAAGTTGTTTAAAAAAAATTATATAGATGTAGTAAGTTAAAGAACTTAATGGGGCAATTAATTGAAATATTTGATATAGGGGGGAAATTATAAGGAGATATTAGAATTTTCAAAACCTGAGAGGCCAAAAAATTTACAAAAATCCAGGAGGTTGGGGCCTCACCTCTCTCCGAACGTTGGTCACCGAGCTTCCAGCCTTGAAATATGATCTCCAAGTCTGTGAAATAGTGGGCTTTCTAGTGGTGGGGATAGTGTCTTCTATTGAAGCCAGACCGAAGGTGGGCGGATGTTGGCGACCATTAGTTTGGAATGTTGTTATTGGTTTTTTTAATATCTAGTAATTGAAAGCCTTCTAGGGTTTGATCTGTGTAGCGGTGAAATTCCTACAGTGGTGGCATTTTGGTCTTCAAGCGAAAATGGTGATGGCATTTGGTGATTAATTGTTATAGCGGGGTGTTGATTACACGGCGCTATTTGGGTGGCACTTCAATTGCATCATGTGTCTCACGAACTCTACTGCTTTTCACCGGTGTCTCTTTTGTCAGTAATCTCATCATCAGAGGGTTTTTTCAACGGTGATTGGGATTTTTCTTTCATTTTCTATGAGCTATGTCATACCAATGGTTTTTTACCCCAATTTGGTTTTGTGTTTTTTATTTTATTGTTGTCGGGTTGTGTTTTTAGTCTGCTAGATTTGTTTCTTAACATTATTTTGTATGTCTCTGATGCTACAAGTCTCTCGATTTTGATGGATCGAATTTTTTCATCAATTATTGTAAATTTTATAAAAGAGTCGTGTATCTGCATGATTGCTAATGTACATGATTCAAGTTTTTATGATAAAGTGGTTAATTCAAGAAAAAAATAGAAAATTAGAAAAATGATTATAATTTCGTTCAATGAATTTTGTTACCAAAAAATTATTATTTCCACTATTTTATAAAATTTTATTTATAGGGCTTCATTTTTGTAAAGTTAGGAAGAATTACAAGTTTAAGTTGCACTTTTGGAGCTAGTGGTGTGTGATTAAGCTCTTAGTTTGGGGGCATCGCATCATTGGTCAAGTTTTCTAAAATTTCGTGTAAACTTAAAAATCTACTATTTTTATTTATTTTTTTTAAATTTGGGGATGAGAAATTCGAACTCTGCACCTTTAAATGAAGTCAAGTGTTATATTACCATTAGGCTATGCATGCAACCTAAACTTACCATCTATTAATTACACATTATCATTTATTTTTAAAGTTAGGACACAGAGATTTAAATTCTTCATTTTTTTGATAGAGTCAGATGTGGAATTACTGTATGGCTATACCTGCACCTGGTAGATATGATTATATATTCATTTTATTCCTAATATTAATGATAATAATGTAAATAAATAGCATTTATTAAAAATGTTTGAGGTAGATAGTATATTTATAATAAAGTGTTTATTTACAATAATTTTTAAACTAATTTTATCGTAAATATATTTAGTAAATAAATTATTTATCATAATTGTGATATTTACCGCAAATATTTTATTTAGAAGAATATTTTTAAGATAATTTTATCGAGAATAATGCTTTATAATACATTATTTATCATAAATATGTTATTTATCTCAAGTATTTTTAAAATATGCTTTTATCATAATTTTTTTTTTGTTAAAAATGATATTTTTCTCTTCCTCCCTACTAATAATAATAATAATAATAATAATAATAATATCCTAAAATTTGTTTTCGGTTGCACATCCTTCATTTTCCCACTATAAATCAAACTATATTTTATTTAAACACATAATTTAAATTCTACACTCGACAAAAAAATTCAATTTAAATTACTATTTAAAAAAAAAAACTTGGAGATAAGGAGATTCGAACTCTACATCTCATAGTGGAGTCAAATATAAAATTATCGCTAAACTATACTTACCACCATCGGTTTGAATTGCTATTAAACTACAATGTATCATTCAAACAGGCATAAGTGATTCTGCCGATCAAAGATCACGTAACAATATCTCAATGCTTGATCTCTGTCGTACCTATCCTACACATAAAATCCCAAGCTCGTAGAGACAAAAAAGCACTCAACCACAGTGCTGGGAATTCGGGCCGCCCGGTCCGAGCCTGATGGGCTTTTTAAGAAAATCACCCGGCCCGAATTTTTGAAATATAAGCCTGGCCCGGCCCGCGGGCCGGGAGCGGACCGGGCCTGCCCGAGCCTAAGTTTTTAAATTTTTATTTAATTTAATTTTTTTTCTTTTCTTTATATATATATAATATATATAATATAAAATTATAATATATATAATTTTTTAATAAAAATTTTAAAAATAATTAAAATTTTAATAAAAATAATATTATATAAAATTTTAATTTTTAAATAACGGACGCGCCGGACCGGCCCAACGGGCTTAAATTTTCAGACCGGCCTAAAAGAAGAGCCCGGCCCGCCTCTTACTGGCGTGCCGGGCTTTTACCGGGCCTAGAAAATTCGGACCGGGCCGGGCCGGGCCAACGACCGGGCCAAAATTACGGGCCGCGGCCCAAATTCCCACCTCTACTCAACCATTTCACTTCTGCGAAATGTTGCGGACAACTATAGTTTACCTGCTACACAACGAAGAACAGGATCAAGCACCTTTGTTTTCAACCAATCTTATTTATTTATTTATTTATTTCACTAAGTAATGGCTTTGCATTTAATTGAGTTATTTTTTTAAGTTATCCACTCCACAAAAGAAACCGCCCATAGTCGGATTGACTGGAAAAAAAAAAAAAAAAAACGCGTGAAAACAACGGCAGATCTAACATTCTACTGCAATGAGAGCACATATTTTTTGAAATTGCAAAAATTCAAAGAGCCCGAGGGGGCTCAATTCCCCCTAAACCAATTTTTTTTCTTCTCATTTTTAGCCCACGTTTATGCGCAAATTTATGTATAACCCCGCTTAAACGCCCACACCACCCAGCCAACTTTTCTTTTTTTCTTTTTTTCTTTTCAGCCTATATATGTTTGAACATATAGTCTCCCTGCCACCTTAGGTGTTAGAGCATCATCAAATATGCAATTTACGCTTTTTTTATATTATATAAATATAGCATTGATATGGAAAATTTTATGAAGATATTTTCCAATCTATCATTAATGGTTTGGATTGTTTATTAAAATATATCAATAAGTTTTCTTTTTTTCCCCCCTCTCTCTCTCTCTCTCTCTCTCTCTTATTTGTTTTTTGCTTGATTTTTCTTACAAATGTACATTTCTATTTTTCAAAAAGAGTGTATACATTGATTCCTTGGGTAGAATGTCTAAATTATGCATCACAATAAATTTTAGATAGAAATATCAGAGCATCTTCTTAAAATATAATTAATTAGCCTTGATTGTGATTTGTCTATGCTCTGACCTTTTCTTTTGCATTTGCTTTATTTAATCAAAAAAATATAAAATTTTCCTCTAAACTTTATGTTGAAAGTCATTGAATACCGGACAGAGATTCAAAAAGGAAAGAAACTAATATTTTTATTTTTATTTTTTAGATAAAGTAAAAATTGGTCAAGAGAAGAGTTAAATTAACTTGTTAGAAACAGCAACGTATATGTGAAAATTATTATTTCAGCCATCAAGACGGTTGTAATAATTAACAATCAAATTTAATTAGCCTCCTCACAATAATTCATGGATTCCTCAATGATAGGGGCATATATGTAAAAACCTTATATCAGTAGAAGCAAAACAGAAAAAATAAACAAAATTTTAAGAGCTTACCAAAAAAAAAAAAAAAAAAAAAAAAACTGTGTGAAAGTAACTCAAAAACTTGTGTTTTGGAGTTAACGTGCAAATCTTTTTTGGTGAATAAAAAAGTTAAAGTGAATAAAATCTTTAAGTTTGTCAAATGCCACAACAATTCAAAATCAAAACACAAGGGCCTTAAAAATCGCAACCTCCAGGACATTTTGGAACCGTAAAAGGTTGTTAAACCAGGAAAGGGTTTTAAAGGCAGCTTTTGACTTGTTGACAAGATGCTTCAATGAATTACCTCATAGTTATACAAAGTACAAGGTAATTATTAAAAAGTTAGGAAAATCCCCGATGGTTTTAATTAACTTGTAAATCAACTTTATGCTTTTGAATTAAGGTTTTATTTCATATTTAGGTTTAATTCTAATTAAATCAATCAATTTTAACTTAAAAATTTTATCTCCAACTGACGAATCAAACACAAACATAGTATTTGTCGATGTCTTTGATTCGTAAAGTCTTTCTTATTCATGACTTGCAACCATATTTATTAAAATAGAGGAAAAAATTTACGTCAAAAAAAATAGAGGAAAAAAATCATTCTGATATCCTGTATTTTTGGAAATTATTATGAAGGCACCCTGCATTTTTATATAATAAAATGGTAACTTTACATTTTTAAAATTGTTACTTTGATATTTTGAAACTGGTTTCTGGGACAGATATTTTAAATTGTTCATAAAATACTCTAAAATTAATTTTAAAAATAATAATTTTTAATAAAGGACTTCAAGTTACCAGAATGATATGTTTAAAAAAAATTATGCAACCATTTTAATATCATAAAAAACAGGTATGTTTGCAATAATTACAGAAAATACAGGCATCAAAACAAATAATTTTTTTTCCTATTAATAATCATATTCAAGATCTATTGTCAAGTTATACTTTGAAACTGGTTTTTGGGACATAAACTGTCCTGTAGTTTTTACTTAGAATTGTTAGTAAAAAACTCTAAAAAATAAATCTAAGAATAATATTTTTATTATTAAATTAAAATGGTAAATAAGACATTTTATGTTTGAAAAAAAAAATCCGAGGTACTAGAATGATAGTTTTAAAAAATATATATTATGCAACCATTTTAATAAATAAATAAAAAAACAGGTATCTTCGCAATAATTACCAAAAAAAAAAAAAATACAGGCATAAAAAATATGTATATTTTTTTTCTGATTAATAATCATATTCAAGATCTTTTGTCAAATAAGTATTCCAACAAGCAATTAAAACCCTAACAGATGGTTTTGTTTAGCCCTCCTTCAAGGTGTTCATTAATGTTTGGCATTTAATACCATGAATGAAAGAATTCAACCCCCTATTAGCTGTACTTCCACTAGGCTTCTAAGATGAGGCTCCAATGGACGACAACAACAAAGGCAAGACCAAAATTATTCACACCCCCCCCAAACCCCCCCAAAAAAAAAAAAAAAAAAAAAAAAAACACACACACACACACACACAAAGGCAAGACCAATGACAACAACATCCAGCCGTGATGAAGAAAACCCATCAATTGATTAAAACCACTCTTCAAAATGGTTAATGAGATGGGCACACATTTTTTATTTTTGGCCGAGTTGACTGAAAAAAAGATGAGGTTTATGCTAATTATGACCTTTTGAATAGATTGACCAATTTATATCATCCATATAGAAAAGTATTCTTTAACTCTTTTGCATTGTATGATATTAAGGTTCAACTCCAATTAAATTATACTTTTTCATCTTAATATTTATCTTTTTCTAAAAAGTCAACAAAATTTATAATTTATTTTTGAAAAGTTAACTAATTCTAACTTAAAAATTTCATCTATAACTAACTTATCAAACAGAGGTAAGATTTTACAAAAACATTTGAAATGTTCAATGTTTTATATTCTATAACAGTACTATTTTCATTGATAAATTTTGCAAGTACTAAAAAATTCAGGAATAATGCCGACGATTTTTTTTTTTTTAATTTAGGGTAGGATTTAAATTCTTTACTTTAGATGTGGAATTACCGTTATGTTATATATATAATCACTGATGATTTTGTTTTCGTTTATTCGAACTAAGATTAGGGTGGCCTTTAATATTTCACTTAATTAGAATTCAACAACGTGAAAACTTATTATCTTGATTCTTGAGTCGGGTGATTTCTTTCAGTATACTAGGAGCATTCTAAGATTATCAAAAAATTGATGATAAAGAGTAGGCCATTAGAATATCAAATTTTGTCCACCACCTAAAATATATGATGATTTTTGTTTAAATAAACATAGAGAAGTAAATATCACATAAAATTTGTGAACAGATCTAACATAAAGTCTTAAAAAGAGATAAAACTTTGACTTATAAATAAATCTTATTGATCTCGTCTAAGTAATTACTTAGATGATAATACTAAAGAGTTGTAGAACAAACTGTACTGAATTTCCAAGTTCTACTCTCATAAAAATATCTAAGTGCTACTGTCCCTGCATATTGAATGTATGACCAGAAATTGTTGACCCAATTAATGATATGATTAAAGAAATTTCAAAGCTTTACTCTCATTCTGTTGCTTTAACTGTTGCCTCTCGTTGATTCTCACCAGAAAAAAAAAAAAATTTAAAATTTACTGAAAAGAAAAAACTTGTTGAGCTTATTTTGCCAAATTGCTTTGAAGAAAACATATACTTGAAAATAATGACATTTCACAGGGCAGAATAACTTTGATTTCTGAATAATCCTCGTGTAAATTTCATCAAAGGAGTCAAACAAAGGGGACAAAGGATTCAAAAGAGTACTATCTATCCTATTCCCACTTTTTTTTTTCTTTTCTTTTTCTTGTTAATCCAATTAACTTTTTTTTTTTAAAATATATATAGCATTACAAAATCTTTTATTTTATATTTGGAATATTTTTTTTCTATACTCCTAAACTCTCTAGGGCCACTTCCACTTTACTTCTTAAATTTTAAAAACTCCTATTTTGTTACATGAATTTTGAATTCAGTCCCATTTTACACTTTTTGTTAAAATTTTAGTTAAAAATATATATAGAAAAATACGAGAATTAGTCTTACTGAGCCCATTTTATAGTTTCTTTTAAAAACAAACAAAAACAGAGCACAAGACGGTGCTTAATATACTTTTTCTATCCTTTTTTTTCCTCTAAAATTCTGATAAAAGTGATAAAAGTAGAGTTAAATTTAAAATTCAAGTGATAAAATGAGAGTTTTTAAAACTCAGGAATAAACGAGAGTAACTCTAAAATTAAAGGGTATAGATTAAAGTAATCATTTTTTTTTTTTACAAAAAAAAAAAATTCTTAAATTGTATACCACGTGGATTTTTTATTTTCATTAAATATTTTTTGTACTGAAGGATGTCGTGTGGTATCTTCCTGTAACATTGAAGTGCTAACATATTCTAAATGGAAATGGAAAAAAGAAGTGATTTTTTATGAGAAAAATTAAAGAGGAGTTTTTTTTTTTTTTTTTTTTTTTTTTTTTTTTTTTTTGGGAATAAAAATGGTACGAACATGTTACTGAACCAGCTACACTTCTTTTGAAGTGAACATCCAAGGATGAAATTGACAGTATTGGAGTCATGAATTTTTTTCAAGGAGACATTATTTAAAAATTACAATACAAGGTGGTGGGGTAAAAGTGAGACGGTGTAAGATATTCTAATGAAATTTTAGATGTGTTATTTAAAAGTATAATTTATAATTTCTACATTTATTTTTGTATGATTAATTTTTTGATTTAGGGGGGAAAGGTCAAGGATGAGATGAGACGATGTAGGTTTTGTTGGCAAGCTGAGGTGTGGCGGCGTAAATGTTAGAATGAGGTAAATGATTTATTTTTTTTTATTTTTGTATTTTTTGTGCAAGAAATGAGATAAGCGATTAAGGTCTACAAAAACCGTGATTGGGATTTCATTTAGTTTCTTTATTTAAATTAGAGTATCTTTAATTATTTTAATAGTATTCTGGCCATTTTTGTGGTAAAAAAATTAAGTGTTGATAGAGGAAAATGTATATAGTTATATATTCGATGTAATAGGATTGTATGAAAATGCAAGACTTCAATATGCAAGGTATAGTTTCTAAATAAAAGCCAATACATTGTTTAAAAGTTAGATAATCCAAACTTTTTTGTTAAGGATATTTTAGGTATTTTTGAGTTTAAAAATGTATCTCTTTGTACATTAAATATCATTTGATGGTATAAAATGCAAAACTTCAAATATAAAATGAGAAAATATATACATTTATACAATAAATATAATTTGATAGTGCAAAATGTATAACTTTAAAATATAAGATATACTTTCTAAATAAAAGTTAATTGTAGGATATAAAATGATAAGTAGTCCTAAATCTGTTATATTTAAATCCTAAGGTTACTATTAAGGACTATTTATATTTTATACCTTGTGTTTTGATTTTATTTAGAATATAAATAACGCATTTTGACAATTTACATTTTAATATCATTAGATTACATTTAATAGAAAAATCTATATATTTTCTCGGTCAACACTTAATTTTGATTTAAAATATCCAAAATATCTTGGAAATAAAGACTAAAATTAAATGTTATTTACCTTTTTATAGCATACATTTTATTTTTATCATCTAAGTAGGTATAAATTTGGATATTAAACAATTTGTTTACTAAATTGCTTATTTTTAGAAAGTATACCATGGACTTTAAAATCATGCAATTTAATACCGTTATATTGTTTTATTACACAAATATATACTTTTTTCTTGGTCAACACTTCATTTTGACTTAAAAAAATACACAAAGTACCCTTTTAATTTTAAAAATGAAAAACATTATTTTTTCAATAAAAACAATTCAGACATCATACCCCTATTCCCATCTCCACCCAACCCCGTTGCCACCCACCCCATTCCTATCCCTCCTCGGCCCACCCTTGTCGTTGAGAATGTACCTTTCTTCTTCGCTTAGCAAGAGCAACAAAGATGCCTGGCGACAGTAGAACAAAAATAGACGGGTGGGAATGACACTAGGCTTGCGTATCTCTGTCAACGCGCATGTATTAAATGTTAGAGATCTTTAATTTCAAGGATATTTTGATGTCAAAATTAAATATTAATCGAGAAAATATACATATTTATGTATACGTAATCTAATGGTATAAGAATTTAGAATTTCAAAATTGGTGCATACTTTTTGAATAAAAATAAAATGCATAATATAAGAAGGTAAATAACATTCAATTTTAGTTTTTCTTTTTGAGAGTGTTTTGAGAAATGTCAGGTCAAAATTAATTGTTAACTGAAAAAAGATAAAGATTTGTATGTTAAACAATCTGATGGTATAAAAAAATAACTTTTCAAAATGCATTATATACTTTTTAATGAAATAATTAAAACTAAAAAGTATAATTACGCAAGTGATTACTACATATCATAGGAGGATTTTTTTGAACTATAATATTAGACTCATTTATAACTGCTGTTATATTCAAATTGTAAGGCTAAATCTTAATGATCCTATTGTAAGCGCTTTTACTGTAGGGAATTTTTCCAAAAATATATATTCTATTTCTTCTTTTTTAAAGTTTTTTTATATTTTTTATTTATTATTCAGGTTTTCTGGCTTGTCTCGAAGCTTAGGAATGAAGTTGTTTTCCAAGACAAAACCTCACTATTCAGCAAGCTCTCCTTCTCGTGTGACGCAACATAAGTGAGGCGGACGCCCTGGATTCGGGAGCAATGAGAAACTGTGTCTCGGACCTCTTAATCCTTAAAATGTTTCATGTTTGAAGCAGGTCTCAAAAAGCTCCAAATATTGTTGAAGTGCAATGGTATGCTCCTCTCTCATATTGGATAAAATTTAATACTGATGGCACCGCCAATGACTTGCCTGGCTTGGCAGGTTGTGGAGGTACTTTTCGTACTTACAGGGGCTTTTGCAAAGGTTGCTTCTTAAATCTTCTGAGGATTCTGTTTACCTGTGCAACACAGTTGATTGGGATAATCTGTGCTATTGAATTCATAGAAAAGCATAATTGGAACTTCCTCTGTTTTCAAAGTGATTCAATATATGTCGTCAACCTTCTTAGCACACAAAGCCAACAAGTCTCATGGCGCTTTTTGTCACGCTGAAATCAGGCTTTGAATTTTTTGGCCAATATCACCTTCGGGTGTTGCATATTTTTCGAGAGGGGAACTTTGTTATAGACAGACTAGCCTCCCATGCGGTATCCTTGCAGGATGCCACTTGGTGGTTTAATTCTCCACCATTTTTTGTGGATGCAGTAATGAAAGATTTGAAAGGTCTCACATGCTACATATTTTGCAAGTAGTTAACTGATGTTCCTTTTTCTTGTGAGAATGCCCATTCATAACTTGTACTTAGCTGACCATGGTGGTAAAGATGTATTATTTTCCCCAATGAGTTTTGGTCGGTTAATTTTTATTCAGGCATATTTGAAAGATACTTTCAAGGTAAGAGTCTTGGCTCAATTCTTTGAGACTGCTTTCCGACGTTTTAGGCTACATTTGGCTATTGTTAGCTCAGTTTTATTTATAAGGTTTTTATTTTTCCTCTTGTATCATACTCTTTTATAATATTTATTTTTCCTTTTATCTGATAATATTGTGAGACAAAAAGGGATGAAGGTGCTAAGAGGGGTGCTGATCTAGGCTGATGTCTGGATTCACGTAATAATTTCTATCATTTTATTAAAAAACTAAATTCAATAAAAATTATTGTTTCAGCAAAAAAAAAAAAAAAAAGAATAAATGGGGACTCAAATATCACAAACATATTAGTTTAAGAACCAATCAAGTAATTAAACCAATCGACTATTGATAGTTTATAAAATCTTTTAGTGTCTTTTTGAATTATGAAAAAAGAATGAGGACTAAACTGATACGGATCTCATAATATAGGGAGCAATCGAATAATTAACCAAACAAGGGTTAGGAAAATCCTAAGGATGACGAGAGAGAGAGAGAGAGAGAGAGAGAGAGTCTTTGGAAAAAGACATGAACAGACCGATCTTAGCAAAGAAAAAGAAAAGGAAAGGAAAGAAAGCAAGAAAATAAAACAAAACAAAAAATAAAAATAAAAAAGAAAAAGAAGAAGAAAAGAAGTGGCTGACTTCGTAAAGAAAGGCCAGCAAGGTGGCCTTGTCTGTCCCCACACACCCAAAGAGGTGACCGAACCAATGCTTCTCTTCTAAATTTTCATTTTTCCATTTTGATCAAATCTATGACTATATATATATATATATATTAAAAAAAAAAGAAAAAAAATCTATTACTATATATATGTGTGTGAAATTGAGAAAACGAATAAAAAAGAAGAAGAAGAAGAAGAAACCTCAAAAACAGCTGTAATAATAATCAAACCAACAAACAGTGTCAGTAATAAAAACAAAACAAAACAACAACAATAAAAAAAAAAAAAAAAAAAAAGAACTGCAAAAGTCAACAAGGGCAAGCTCTGCCTTTTGGCAGCCATTTCTTTCCCCCTTCAAAGTCTTCTTCTTCCCTTCTCTTCCTTTCCCTTCCCTTCCCTTCTCTTCATCAACCCCCCAAAAAAAAAAAAAAAAAAAGCGGTTACACCTTCAACCATACCATATACATCTACATATATAAATTCTTTAACTTTCTATTTGAATTTTTTATTTGTATGTTTATACATATATATAATAAAAGACGATTTCTGTTTCTTAGTAGTGGTTGTAGATAATTATATATCTAGTACTTTCTCTCTAATTCAAGTCCTCTGCTGCTCTGCTCCTTTGGAAGAATTAGTGGATTGCTGGATCGGTAAGGAATATTCTTGAATACCCATTTGGTAATTTTGAATAAATATTATGTTTTTTTTTATGATATATTGAATTTTGATTAGAATTTCCTGCGTTGATGTTGCTGTCTGTGGAACATCCAGAAAAAATTTGTTTTTCTGGTTGGTGGGTTTTTGTTGGATTAAGCTTTATTATTATTATTATTATTATTATTATTATTATTATTTAACTTTATGCAGAGGCGGTCGATGTTGAGTGATATCTGGAGAACTTGAGGTGGAGCCGAATTTTATGGATAATCTATGTTGCTTCAGTTCTGTTTATTCTGTGGTGAGGATATCAAAGCCCCCTTTTCACCAATTTTGCTTTCTGTTTCTTTATAATCCTTGATATAATCATATGAAGGAGATATCTGTATTTTTTTGTGGTTTTGTTTTTTTTATTTTTCTTGTTTTGATTTTGTAATGGTCAAGGATTTATGTCTTTTGGTAGGGAAATGCAAAGTTGTTCCCTCTTTGTCTGAACAGCGTTTTGACTTAACATTTTTTTTTCTTTTTTGAACTTGGGGTGTGGATTTGAACTTTACACTTCATGGTGGAGTCAGGCAATTACCTTTAGACTATGCCTGCAATCACAACATTTTGACTTACCTTGGAAAGAAGCCCGAGTGTTTCTACTTGTGTATTTTTAGTTGAGTCCTCATTAGGTACAAAGGGATGAATATTTGACAATTTCAAGAATGAGTATTGCATAATTTCTATGAACTCATGTAAAGCTCCTTCTAATTAACTGCATCTTGGAAAACCATATTTATAAGAAAGTTTGATAGTTCAAGATGTTCAGAAATATTTAGATGGGCGCTGCAAGACAGTTTTCTTTGTTTTTCCGCGTTGCTGTGTAAGAAAATGAAGTGCTGGGCTGTTCTAAATGAGTTATTAAAATTTGACATAATCGAGGGGGGAAAAAAAAAAACAAAACAAAGGAAACTGATGTTTTAGCGATTTCTAATTATTGCCATGGATGGGATCAAACAATGCGAGCATTCATAAAAAGGGTTGAGTTCGGGTTTCTAGAGATTTCATTGAATAGTCTTCGATGATGGGTTTTCTAGGGACTAAAATGTGACATTTTTAGTGAAAAAGCATGTGTCTTGCTGCTGCTTTCAAAGATCAAATTGTAAATTTGTATTGTGGTGCAATTTGCCTTTATTGGGATCCGGTAAGCGATGCTAGCAGGTTATCACAAATAACAGTACCGATCAAAGCCCTTTTCTTGAGAAAATTTGATATCCTAGTTTGCTTATTCCATCATTAATCAAATCCCTCATGTTTTACTATCTCGTCCAAGGCCCGGGGTGCAATTTCACAACTATTACAGCTAACATGAAATAGTGACAAGATTATTTCAGGGTTTTTCTTTTGTTTTTGTTTTTGTTTTTCAAATTCTCTTATATTTGTGGTTCATGCTAGGTCGTTGGTGGACGTTCCTCATGTAGCTCGGGTAAGGGCAGGAGCCATCAGAGCCCAGTCAAGTATGGCTTCAGCCTGGTTAAAGGGAAAGCAAATCATCCCATGGAAGATTATCATGTTGCGAAATTTGTTCAGATACAAGGACATGAACTTGGACTTTTTGCTATATATGATGGGCATTTGGGAGACAGTGTACCTGCCTATCTACAAAAGAACCTATTTGCGAATATCTTAAAGGATGTGAGTTGCTGATTTTGTCAATTTGTTACTTATATCACCAAGTCATTACTCACCATCTTGAGGGGCGTTTGCAAGATAAGTCGTTATAAGTTTGGTGAAACTTTGATTGGTAATATTTATGCTTATACGATGCCCTTTCTAATCAATTACAGGAAGAGTTCTGGACTGATCCCAGTAGGTCTATTTCTAAAGCTTATGAGAGAACAGACCAGGCAATTCTTTCTCACAGCCCTGACTTGGGGCGAGGTGGATCCACAGCAGTCACTGCCATTCTGATAAATGGCCGGAAGTTATGGATTGCCAATGTTGGAGACTCACGAGCAGTTCTCTCAAGGAGGGGGCAGGCAGTACAGATGAGCACTGATCATGAACCCAACACAGAGCGTGGCAGCATTGAGAACCGAGGCGGCTTTGTCTCAAACATGCCAGGTTTTTTTACAAATCCACAAGTCTAATGGCATATGGACATTTTTGTATGTTGGTTGCATTTTATGCATGAACAAAATATTTGGTTTGAAAATTTTTCTGGTGTATGCATTTGTTCAAGTTTCCATTAAGAGTACGTGTAGAATTGAACTTACAAAATTAGCCTACCTAGTGGCTTTAGGCTTCAGGTTAAGAGTCCATCTGATTTTGTCGACGTTATTAGGTCTTATAGAATAAGATAAGGCAGGAAATGAGGCATGGGATTTACTACTAATCTTGATCTTTAAATTAGAGGTTCATGGGTGTCGATTAGAAATGTGATATCCGAATATTAACCAGGTTAAATCTCATTCCTTTGCTCGACTCTACCTACAGGTTTTTGTTTTTGTTTTTTTTGTTTTCCAAGTCAACTAAATGGTTTCTTATTTCCTATTTTTCAGTCTATTCACGAGATTATTGTTGCCTTTTTCCATTTCTACTGAGTCAATTAAGCATATGTATGGTTCACCAATTTGAGTTGAAAATACTCTACTCAGTTTTTGTCCTCTTTTGAAATGTAAACTTAGTTTCACCATTCATAGTTCCAATAATAACTTAAAAACTCAAACTTTAAAAGTCCATAACTTTGCATATACAATCCAAATGATATGATTATTTTTTTAGATTGCACAGAATTTCAAGATGAACGAAACTAGATCTATATTGATTTTTTTTTTTTTTGCCGTAAGAATTTCAAGTTTTTTTCACTTTTTAACCCCAATCAGCCAAACGCACAATTTAATTTTAACTCAATTCCAACTCAAAATTTTCAACTCAAAGCAAACAACCCCAAACGCATGCTTAGATTATGCAGTTGTTCTAAATATGATATAAATGGTTTCACTACAGATAAACTTGCAGTAATGCCTTAGTCCTTTCATCTCGTTCTCCTTCTCTCAGCTTTCTAAATTCTCATGTTCAGTCTTGGGGTAGCGTCAACTAGCTTCCCATGATTTTTTTTTTTTTTTAAATTTTCCTTTTTCGTTTTTGGTTCGTCAATTGTTTTTTAACATAGTAGATCTGATAGTTCGTGAAAGCGAATTATTTATTCACTTCGGGAGTGGATGCTGGCTTGGATTATAGGTAGCAGGGAGCGTCATTTAGTCATTGGGAAACCAATGGGGTTGGTCTAATTCACTTTTGAACATATTATAGTACCGTAGGATTATAAATCACAGGATTTTCTTTGTGCAAAAGTTAAATAGTTGTTTTGATTCGAAACAGTACTTATAATGAATAATGAATGATATTAGCTGCCACTGCTTGCTTGGATAATGTTACAAAGTTGTTGAGTAAAAGAGGTTTAAGTTTGTACTCTAGATGGAATTATTTGCATTAGCTAAGGAAAAAATAGAACAAATGATATTTGGAGAATGTCATAGACATTTAAGAGTACATCTGGACCCCATGACCTCTTGTCTTAATCAATATGTGATTATCATGGCCACACAACTTGAGTATGCCTGTTTTCTGTTTATCTTTGCAATAAATCTTTCATCTACTTACAATTAAGTCACTGTTCTGCAGTGAACCCAACATTTAGAATAGACTATATATTCCATTCAATTTCAGCTGTTAGCAATCAGGGTGTTTTGTTTTCCCATCTGTGTCGGATTGATTCATTTAAAGATGTCTATAATTCTAATGTACGTTATTCGTATGAGGAGACATGTTGGTTTTTATTTTCACAAATATTGACATGTAATTTCGACTCCTTCCCACTCTCGGAAAACATTTTCTTTTTTTTTTCTTTTTTTTTTTTTAAGGTACAATCTATAAGTATATAAAATCCAACCATCCTGGTAGTTTATCTTGGTAAATGTCTACTGTTTAGGACTCATTTTCATTTTTTTTAAAATTTAATTTAGCTGATTTTTTTTTTTTTTTTTTTTTGGTCGAAGACTATGTTGTCCTTCCCTTGACGATAAATCAATATTTAGATTGATGTGGCACATCAACTGCTAACAGGGTACCAACTCTATGTACTTTGAAACTTTTTTAACCTTATATTCCAATTTAAGGAATTAAGTCTTGAAGATTGCATCTGCAATTGCTATACGAGTACCATTGTTTTGATTAAAAAGTCAACGGACTTGATTTAAAGTTCAAAGATAGGAAACAAGACTGTTTGAGCTAAACTTCAGAGACCAGAAATTTGGGTTGCATGCTATGGTATAGATCAATCTTTCATGCTCTAGCTCTATATATATATGAGATCTATAAAATCGAATTAGCAAAAAAAAAAAAAAAAAAAAAAAAAAAGAATGTTTTTCTTAACAAGTATTTTTCTATTGTTACTACAAGCAAATATGGTGATAAAATTTAATTGTATTGTATGTATTGAAAAGAATACAATGTACAAATAAATAGTCATACAAGAGAACTATTCTAGGAAACTAACAACTGTAGATGGAGCTATTCTAGGAAACTTAAAAAAAAAGGAAACTAAATCAATCACCCTAATTTCCTATTCTCTATTTACACACAAAATACTTGGTTTAATTGCTGAATATCTTCCAACGGTTACATTTATAGATACTAGTATATTGTCATCGATATGTTGCAATCATCAGTTGCTAAAAGTTTCATGAAACCTAAAAGTGATTAGGGAAAACTTAATATCTTTTCATATCACTGAATGATACAATACAAGAGTTTTTATATACAACCTTCGGCTTCTATAAGAAGAAAAACAGAAACAAATACCCTAAAATCTGCTATACAGCTATACAGCAATTACCCAAAAACAATTGGGAAACAATCAAGCAATCTATAAGAGGAAAGAAGAGAATTCGGTATCAAACCGAATATTCCCACACTCCCCCTCAAACTGGAATGTAAATATTTGTCATTCCTAGTTTGTTCACCATGTCTTCGAAATTCGGTTTGTGGAGGCTCTTTGTTAAGATGTCGGCAGTCTGCTCCTTAGTAGGAATGTATATCATGCAGAAGCTTCCATTGTCAATTTTTTCTCTGATAAAATGACGATCCACCTCTACATGCTTTGTTCGGTCGTGATGAACTGGATTGTGGGCAATACTAACAGCTGCCTTGTTGTCGCAGTAGAGCTTCATAGGAGAAATACTTGAGATCTTCAACTCTTCCAGTAGCCTTCCAAGCCAAATTCCCTCACACATACCATGTGCTAATGCTCGAAACTCTGCCTCTGCACTGCTTCTAGCTACAACTGGTTGCTTCTTACTTCTCCATGTTACTAGATTACCCCAAACATAAGTGCAATATCCTGATGTTGATCTTCTGTCTACTGAAGAACCTGCCCAATCTGCATCAGTATAAATCTCCACAGCTTTGTGATCATCTTTTCTGAAGAATAATCCCCTTCCAGGAGTCTTTTTCAAATACCTCAAAATCCTATAGACTGCCTCAAGATGTCGCTCTTTGGGTGAGTGCATAAATTGACTAACAACACTCACGGCAAAGGCTATATCAGGACGGGTATGTGACAAGTAAATAAGTCTGCCCACTAACCGTTGATACGGCTCTCGATCAATATCCTTTCCACCATCTATCCCAAGCTTGGCATTAGGCTCCATAGGTGTCTCAGCTGGTTTACATCCTAACATGCCTGTTTCCTGAAGAAGATCAAGAACGTACTTCCTCTGAGAAACAGAAATTCCAGAACTACTCCTGGCAACTTCCATACCCAAGAAATACCTGAGAGCACCTAGATCCTTCAACTCAAACTTGCTTGCAAGATACTCCTTTAATGATTCCAACTCTGGTTGATTATCTCCAGTAACAATTATATCATCTACATATACTATAAGAATTGCTTTCTTACCATCCTTAGAGTGTTTGTAGAAGATAGTATGATCAGATTGCGCTTGTACAAATCCCCGTTCCTTCACAGCTTGAGTAAATTTTTCGAACCACTCCCTCGGAGACTGCTTCAAGCCATAAAGAGACTTTTTCAGCTTACACACTGATTCTCCCTTTTTCTCAAATCCTGGAGGAGGATCCATATACACCTCTTCATGCAAATCCCCATTTAGGAAGGCATTTTTCACATCTAGTTGCTGAAGTGGCCAATCAAGATTAGCTGCTAGGGATAGGAGTACTCTTACCGAGTTGAGTTTGGCTACTGGAGCGAATGTCTCTTTGTAGTCTATACCATAAGTCTGAGTGAAACCTTTGGCGACTAATCTCGCTTTGTACCGGTTGACACTGCCATCTGCATTAAACTTGACTGTAAATACCCACTTGCATCCCACAGTTTTTTTTCCACTAGGCAGCTTCACAATCTCCCATGTGCCATTCTTCTCCAAAGCTCCCATTTCTTCTTGAACTGCTAATTTCCACTTGGGATCTGCAAGAGCCTCCTTAATATCTCGTGGTATCTTAACACCCGTTAGAGTAGTGGTGAAGGCTGAAAAACTAGGCGACAAATTCTCATATGAGACATAATGCGAGATTGGGTGCTGTGTACAGGACCGTGTACCTTTCCTGAGAGCAATAGGCAAATCCAGATCTGAACTATCGTTGATGTCAGTATCAGCCGAACTACTAGTAAGCTCTGGACCCGGGAGAAGGATCGGTTCAGACATTTGACCTTGCTGGGCATCAGGCTTGCTACTATTTCGAGAATGATTCCTGCGTGAATAAACAAGAAACTGGGGTCTTTGGGAGTTATCTCCCACTGAGTTATGTTCCCCTGTTTCCAATATTTGATCATAATGTGGCATACTAGGTTCGGTTGGGTTGGGCAAAGGTGGTAGCTCGATAATTTGAGACAAGGTGGGCAGAGGTAAAGGTGTTGGGGAATCCCAAGATCCATCTTCTCCTAGAATCTCCCCCTGAAGATGAGAGCTAGGAAAATACGGTTGAGTTTCATGAAAGGTAACATCCATTGAGACAAACATACGACGAAGGGAAGGTGAGTAGCATTTATACCCACGTTGTGTCGAAGAGTACCCAATAAAAACACACTTGGTTGCCTTCGGATCAAGTTTTGAACGATTTTGAGAATGGACATGAACAAATGCTGTGCAGCAAAAAATCCGAAGGGGAACAGAAGAGAAAAAACGAAACATAGGAAAGGTTTGTAGAAGGACAGACATGGGTTTTTGAAATTGGAGGACTTTTGAAGGCATTCGGTTGATAAGATGTGAGGCAGTTAAGATGGCTTCACCCCAGAGGTACTTTGGAACATGCATAGTAAACATTAGGGCTCTAGCAACCTCTAATAGATGACGATTTTTCCTTTCTGCTATACCATTTTGTTGTGGTGTATCAGTACAGGAACTCTGATGAATGATACCATTGGTTGCTAGATAATCACCTAAGATAGATTTAAAATACTCTGTTCCATTGTCAGTTCTTAAGGCTCTAATGTCGGTTTGGAATTGAGTTTTGATCATGGAGTGAAAGGTTTGAAAGATCTGTGAGACCTCGGATTTTTCTTTGAAAAGATAGACCCAACATACTCTAGTATGATCATCAATAAATGTAATAAACCATCTAGTTCCAGTAACATTTTTTACACGAGAAGGCCCCCAAATATCACTATGGATCAAGATAAATGGATGAGATTTTGTATAAGGTTTGGCAGGATATGAAGTACGTGTGTGTTTGGCTAATTGACAAATATCACAATGAAATGAACTAGGATTTTTATTACTGAATAAAACTGGAAACAATCGTTTAAGATAATGAAAATTTGGATGGCCTAACCTACGATGCCACATCATTACATCTTTATTGAAATCAGAAGATACATTCTCAGCAATTGCAGCCTGTGTACTCACACATTCATTATTCTTGAAATAGTAGAGTCCGCCATCCTCCTTAGCAATGCCAATCATCCTCGCCGATCCCTGCTCCTGTATGTGACAAGAAGTAACAGAAAAATTAGCAGTGCAATTAAGATCGTGGGTGAGTTTACTTATAGACACCAGATTGCATGCTAATTTTGGAACATGAAGAACTGAATTCAGGACAAGTTTATCGGACACTTGGATAGATCCTTTTCCAGCAACACACGAGAATGTTCCATCTGCAATTTTCACTCTTGAGCTCCCATGGCATGGAGTATAGGAATGAAACAAAGATGAGTTACCTGTCATGTGATCGGATGCACCAGAGTCAAGTATCCAAGGAATGTGATTTTCTACATGATAGACAGTACCTTGATGAGCAAAACTACTTGTTGCTGTCTTGGGACTAGTCATTGTCTGCTGTTTCAGAAGTTTAACAAGTTGTTCCAGCTGATCCTGATTCAAAGAGATCCCGTTGTTGCCGTTATCCTCTGTTTTGTCCCCTGTAGTAGCTTGAAACCCCTTGCTTTGAGGCTGTCTCCTTGGTCTTGCATCGGCTGGTCGTCCATGAATATCCCAACACCGGTCTCGGGTATGGCCAAGTTTGTTGCAGTGAGAACATCGTGGGCGCTGAGTGGATTTCTGATCACTAGGTCGATTAACACTACTCTTTGTAATAAGTGCAGTGTTCTCAGCCGGTCTTTCTCCAGGAGAAGTTACAAATGAATCCTTCTTCTCTCCAAGCATTACCCGGCGTCGGCTCTCCTCTCGGCGCACTTCAGCAAAGGCTTCCCCAATAGAAGGCAATGGTCTTCGGCCTAGAATTCGTCCTCGCACCTCGTCAAGGTCTTTGTTGAGTCCAGCGAGAAAGTCATACAATCGTTCTTTCTCTAAATGATTTTTAAATTTCATGTTGCCTTCGAGATCACCCCAATCTGCTTCATAGTGCATATCCAATTCCAGCCATAGAGTCTGCAACACATTGTAATATTCGGTGATATCCAACTGACCTTGCCGAATATCCTTGAGTTTATTCTTAATCTCGAACACCTGTGAAGCATTCTCAAGGTCCGAGTAATTTTCTTTTACAGCATCCCAAATAGCTTTAGCGGTGCGAAGAAATAAATAAGTTCGGCTAATATGGGGTTCCATCGAATTAATCAACCATGCCATAACAATAGAATTAGTAAGTTCCCAATTACCATAAGTCGGATCCGTCGGATTGGGCCGCTGAACCTCGCCTGTGATGTAGCCGATCTTTCCTCTCCCTCGGATCACCATCAGAACTGATTGGGACCACTGGAGGAAATTCTTGCCATCTAATCTATGATTTGTGATCTGCAGTGATGATCCCTCGCCGAAGGACTGTGCAGCCACCGTCGATATGACTGGACTGGGTGTGGAGAGGGAAGAACCATCCTTAGCAGCGCCTATTATCTCCTTCTCTGAACTCATTTTCTGAAAGAGCAACTTTCTGGAAAAAACAGTGCCGAAAAAAAAAACTCCTTCTCTGGACTGGGCAAAAAAACTCCCGAAAAAACTCCTTCTCTGGACTGGGCAGATTTCGGGACTGGGCAGGCGAGAAGTGGGATGAAGTTTCGGGACTAGGCAGATGAAACGTGGGACGAGAAGTGGGACTGGGCAATTTTCGGGATGAAGGCTACGGTTCAGACTATGGCTCTGATACCATAAAAGTGATTAGGGAAAACTTAATATCTTTTCATATCACTGAATGATACAATACAAGAGTTTTTATATACAACCTTCGGCTTCTATAAGAAGAAAAACAGAAACAAATACCCTAAAATCTGCTATACAGCTATACAGCAATTACCCAAAAACAATTGGGAAACAATCAAGCAATCTATAAAAGGAAAGAAGAGAATTCGGTATCAAACCGAATATTCCCACAAAACCGAAACTTAATTAAACCATCAATATGTTGGACTGCGCTAGATGACTGTCTTATGATTTTTGTTTTGTTTTTTTTTTCGAATTTAGGTATCGCATGGAACAAACTATTGGCATGTATTTAGTTGCTAGAAAATAGTTCGATAGTCTTAAATACTTGATGTGATGGTTTTCGAGGAGATGAAATGAAATAAATTATCAGAAAAAGGCTGGCGTTGAATAAACCTTTGGAAATGTTCTCCTAGTTGGGAGATCTAATAGCTGTGGTATATCGGCGGCGGGATAGTGATTAAATTGTAGAAGAGTAAAATGAAGATTTCAGGTTTTGTTACTTTTCTAGTTAGTTCTATCTGAAGTGAACTGGTTAAACTATATTGGCAACTACGGGATATGTGTCTCCGTGCTGATTTGAATTTTATGACAGTTCTTCTCATTCTTCATAGGAAAATAAGCTTCAAGCTATGTCACAAAGCCCCAGAAAGTCAAGCTGGCTTCATGAGCCATTTGCCAATATTTCTGGAGTCCCTAGTTGGCCTTTCATTTTATTCTAGGGTTAATTTCAATTTTAGGCCCCGAGAATTATAGGTTGTCTCACTTTGCCCTTTAGAACTTAAAACGGCACACTATTGGCACTCAAGCTTATCAAACGTTTCGCTATTGGCCCCTCATGACAAAAGCGTTTAAAAAATGATGAATGATTGAAATCTTCAAATTCTAGGGATCCTTTTTAACTAATTAAACTCACTCACGTTGTTTGCCGTCTTGACTTCACAGTGAATCCAAAACCATACCTGTATATGCATGAAATGTGTTACCTCAGCTGATGAGCATAACTTCAGCCTGTTGTCTGTTTCACTTATCTAACGTGTTTTGCATATTGCCATAGGAGACGTTGCCCGAGTCAACGGTCAGCTGGCAGTTTCTCGAGCATTTGGAGACAAAAACCTCAAGTCGCACCTGCGATCTGATCCTGACATTAAAAATGCTGATATTGACTCAGATTCCGATATTCTCATCCTTGCCAGTGATGGTTTATGGAAGGTTGTCCCTCTTTTACTACAACTTCCGTTATGTTTTACTTCTCCTTTTCAGTTCATAATAGAGTTCATGTTACTTACTATGAAGAGTAAATTCAATGCCACTCATCTTATGTTTCTCTTCTTCATTCAGGTCATGTCTAACCAAGAGGCAGTCGATGTGGCGCGAAAGACCAAAAATCCACAAAAGGCGGCAAAGCAGTTAGCAGCCGAGGCACTAAACAGAGATAGCAAAGATGACATATCCATCATTGTAATTCGTTTCAAGGGGTGAAATGCAGAGCAAAATCATCACTACTAAAGATTATGGGATTTGTTTTCAGGGGTTTTTGTTGCGTGGATCGTAACACTAGGTGTCAACCCCAGTTTGGAAATCTCACCGAAAAGCGATCGTATGTTTGGAGCTTGCTTCCAGAAAGTAGGCCATATATATATTTTGTTTGTACCTTTTTTTTTTCCCCCATTCTCTAGCCATGTAAAATTTTTTCCTTGTTGCTTCTATAGTTTGTGCGATTTTATATATACTTAAAATTTCTTCGACGTGTAGATACATATATATACCATGATTTGTCATCTGTAATTTGCAATGTGACTTAAAAGTATGGTGGAGTAAGTCAACCAGTAAAATTTATATGTTACTGCTTGTAGTTGAGAAACTTGGTTTCATATGATATATACCAAGAATGATTCGCTTTTATCTAAATTTAGTATTGTACTTTGATGGGTACATTTATGCCGGAATTTTCCTTGCAAGGTTCACTCCAGCTCTTTTCCATCTTGTCTACTTGGGTTTGGAGCTCCATTCCATGATCGGTCTTCGGAGACCCAGCCCCAGAAGGGCCTGGCCCTTTTTTTTTTTTAATTTTTTTAATTTTTTAATTTTTTTAAAGATAAATATATATATTTTTGTAAAATACATTAAATAACATATTTATAAAGAAATAAAAAGAAACATGTTTATCTTTTAAAAGGATAGAACTGGTTTGAGAGTCACTATCGGTAAAACCTTTTTTTAAACCGTTGAGATTTAATCGAATGGTTGAAATATTGTTAGTATACCATACTTATCATACACATTATCTCATATTACCCTTCCCACCCAAAGTCTTCTCCGTCACCGGCGACCTTCTCGCCTCCGGCGATGGACACCGGCAACCCATCCCCAATGCCGGCGACCCACCCCCGGTCCCCCCCCCCAATCGGCCCCAACCCCAACCCCGGCCCCCCACTCCCCGGCCCCCCACTCCCCACTAGCCCTCCCCCACCGGCCCCTCGGTCCCAGCCCCCCCGGCGCCCCCCCACCCTAGGTCCCCCTCCCCACCACCCCCCCACCTCCCCCGACGGGACCCCCCCACCCCCTTATCTCTCTCTTCCCCTTTCTCTCTCTTCCCCTCTCTCTCTCTTCCCGGCCCGCGGGCCCCCCACCCCACCCCCACCCCCACCCCCGACGGGGACCGCCCATCCCCCCCCCCCCCCCCCTCTTTCTCTCTCTCTCTTCCCCTCTCCTCTCTTGACCGTTCCGTAAGTATATTTATTTTTTTGACTTTCATAAATAAGTTATTTACTTTTGTTTTTCGGAAAAGGCTATAATGATGTAAAGTTATTTTATCCCTAAGAGTAACAGTTATTGACCATCGAATTCTTTATGGATGGTTGAGATTAAGAACGTACACTAAGAAGTCATAAAACCTATCACACCTTATTATTATTTTATAAAGCATTTCAAAACATTTCAAAAATAACTCCGGCAGTCACCTTCGCCGCAGCCCACTCCACTCCACTGCACCAACCACCCCACCACTACCTTGCCCTCCCAATTTTCCGACGGAGTCGCGATGGAGGCTACGAGGGATTCAAACAGAGGTGCGAGGGAATTGGACGGATCTGTTCTTCGTGTGACCCATGATGAGCTCGCCATGTGGGCTGCGAGGCCCGCGAGCTCCCGATGTGGATGATGGGTTGCTCGTGCTTGTGCTGACCTCGCAGGCGGAGAAGTCGTTGGCTTGCAGTCTCCTTGACCCAGAAACCGACCTTTGCCATCTCCAACACCTCCTTTGGCGACGTCTGTCCTCCCCCCCCCCCCCCCCCCCCCCCCCCCCCTTTTTTTTTTCCTTCCTTCAGTAAATGTCAAGCAATTAGATGTAGTCATGTGCATAATAAATTCATGTACACATGACATCTACTCCGATAAATCAAATCTGGTGGCTGAAAATTTTTACTTTATCACTAGGAAAACAACATTATCCCATTGTATTTTTTTTCCCCGTCTAGAATTGATTAGGGAATGTCTCGTTTGTTTGTCACGCCAAACAATCTTGGTAAAAAAAAACAACTTATGTTGATGCACTGAATGCATTAGCGTGTTTTAATCCTATTTTAAAAAAGAAAAGGAGAAGAGAGAAAATTAATAAAAATAAATGGTATATAAAATACGTTTTATGAAAGTAAAATAATTGTTTTAATCGTAATTTGAAAAATAATTATTCCAGACACAACTTTAGTATGAAAAATACTTTTCTCTCTCTAAACTTTTCTCTTTGCCCCAAGGTTTTGCAGTCTTGCCTCTCCTTTTTCGGGGCTGGAGTTTGGAGGCACCTCCTGACTGGCCTCCAAATTCGCGGTCCGTATGGAGGAGATCTCATCACTATAGAAAAGATATGAGTTGCGGGATGGCTATTCAAAGTCGTTTTTAAATGAATATGACGTGTAGAAGATGAGGACTTATTGGGAGTTTGGTCTTTTAGCGGCAAACTTCTTCTCCATGGCTTTGTTTGGTTTGGTTTGGTCCTGGCGGGTCCAGTGGCTGAGTTTTGCCAATGATTGTATCTGTGATGGTGAGATTTTCCTAGTTTATTGTAGGATTTTAATTTTAATAATTGTGTATTTGTCTTCGTCTTTTAGGTTTAATACTTTGGTATTTTGTTTAATGTTATGGTTTGTAAGAATGGTGGTGGTTTCCCCATCTTCCGACTTTGTTTATTATAGGCCAGATCTGAGTATGTGTGGTATTTTAGTTATGTTAGATATGAATTTAGACGGATTTAGTAATGGCCTCAGTGCTACAGTTGGTAGCCTCTCAATTGATCCGGAGTTTCCATTGATTGTAGAGGAATTATTGAAAAGAGCCTTATGCGTGCTCGATAGTGATATATCGAGGTACTATCCCGTTTTCGGACCTCAGACATCAATTTTTCTCTTTGTGCGTCATCAGATTGTACCAATAGTGCTGATTTTCGTTGATGGTTTTATCTCTGTAATGTGAGGCCAATCTCATATATTTGTATCTATTTTGAATTGAATGTAATTTCCCCTAAAAAAACAATTATTCCAATCCTATTCATTTATTATTTTCTTATTTATGAGATAATATAATTGTAATATATATATATTTACTTGAACATTCTATTTTCTTCTCTTTCTTTTCTATCTATGAAACAAAAACATTGTGAAAGGGTCTCTATGTTTTATGTTGTTTTATTTATCACACTTTTAGTTTCCTTAAAAAAGAGTGATTGTATTCCAAATATAGAAAATACAAATATCAATACTGACTTAAATGACATTATGACATTAAGAAACTTAACTTCAATTTCAAATTGGTCTCACTAATAAATTCTAATCAAGTGCACAATGAGGTAAATGTGAAGACACAAATTATCAAGTATACATATGATTCCTTACCTCTTTCAATAATACCATCACAATCGATAGAAAACTCCAATTGCGAGAGGGCAAGAGATCTATTGTAAAAAAGTCACCTCTAACACTGTATAGAACTAACTCTAATAGATTAAAAACATAACTAATACTGGAGCATGAACAAATCACTACCATATCAAGGATAAATGTATGGATATACCATCGGCGACATACCAGCCAACATAACCAAAAAGGTTAGAATGCGTCCTCTCCAACCACGAAATTATCTTGCCACCAAAGCCACCACATGGGACCCAATACATCTCCTCTAGGGTCGTGAATCTGGTAGCTAACTGACTCCGAATCCCACGAAAAAACATGATCGACACAAACCTTAGTGCATAAGAGAGAGTTTCCCAACCCATAAAGAAAAATGAATAAGAAATAGAGTACTAAACAATATGATTTAAAAAAAGGTTACTTACATTTTTACACCATATGTTTATTTTTATTTGGGAAACATATTTTGTATTTAATCCTTTTTCATTTTTCTTTACTCTAAAAATCACTTTAATCAAACAACAAAAATTAAAATCCTTCAACCTTCTTTTTTTTTTTTTTCCTTTCACTTTTCATTCTTACCAAACATAGCATTAATAGTTTGGTGTACTAGTTGCATTCAAATGCAATTGTTTTTGTTGTTGTTTTTTTTGGTTTTGTTTTTTGTTTTAACTATTTATAGTTTACTATTATAATTTTACGACTCAAACTTTAAAAGTATATAACTTGACATATACAAGTTCAAATAAAATGATTTTTTTTAATAAATTACATGAAATTTGGATACGAACGAAATAAGCTTCATGTTGATTTATTTTCCGAGCACATTTCAAGTTTTTACACTTTTTAGTTCCAGATATTCAAGCTTGTGTATCAAACGCATAATAATTCAACTCAAATTCAATCCAAAAAACTCAATTCAAATCCGTATACTAAATGCATGCTTAAAAAGCGTTTGGACGTACAATCTAAACCTTAGAATCACAATCCAATTTGTATTGTTCCCTCAGCTTCACTATTCACATAGTTTTGTAACTCAAACTTTAAAAGTTCATAACTTTGCATAGACATGTCCAAATAAGATGATTTTTTTTAATAAATTGCATAGAATTTCGAGACGAATAAAACAAGCTCCATATTAATATATTTTTTTCTAAACACAGTTTAAGTTTTTATATTTTTTAACTCAAGTAATTTAAATCTCTCGATAAACGCATAAACAAACCAAACGTAAATTCTATAATCCAAACCTTAACACTAAACACATGCTTAGATTTCCCTTCTCCCTACCTTTTATTTTCCATCCCTCTTGTCAACTTTATTTTGCCCTTAACAATGACCGCGTAGTCATTGAATGCAAGCTTAGCTCACGGTTGAGAAACCACGAAGAAGATTAGCGCGTTTTGTACAAAAAAAAAAAATAATTAATTTAAAAAAAAAAGAAAAAAAAAGCGAATACAACAAGGGTAAAGTTGCGGTAAAGTCCATTTCATATAGTCTATCAATAGAGCTCATTTTTAAACCGTTAAGATGTAATCTAATGGTTGAGATATTGTTTGTGTATCATAATTATTATACACCTTACCTTATATTAGTATAGATTAATAAATAAAATTTAAAAAAAAAATTAAAAAAAAAACCCACAGCTTCCCTTCCTTGACATCGGCAACAGACCCCCCGACCAGATCTGTCCCCCCACCCCTATGCTCAAGCCCGCCCTCCCCACTCTCGACATCGACTAGACCCCCATACCCTCGTGCTCGAGCCCCCCCTTCCCCCTACCCTTGACGCCGACCAGAACCCCCTTCCCCCCTGGCGCTCTCTCTCTCTCCCCCCCTCCCCCACGACGCCGACTAGAACCCCCCTCCCCCCCACCAAAACTCGAGGCCCCTTGTCCCGATCTCGGTGATTGAAATTTTTAAATTTTCTTTTTTTTTTTTAAATTTAATTTAATTTAATTTAATTTCTTAATCAAATACTATTATAAAGTTAGGTATATGCTAATTACCGTACACAAGGAATATTTTAATCGTTTGATTATATCTAAACAGTTTAAAAATAAATTATATTAATAAGATATATAAAAAAGACTTTATCACAGTTTTATTGACGACAAAACAGAAAATAAATAAATAAATAAAAGAGAGAGGAATTCGCGCGTCCAACTCGAGACAGGGAGGGAAGCTCGTCTAGAGAAGCAGAAGCGACAAGTAATCTACGCAACCCTGCGCATGATAGTAGACCTCCATTAACAAAACAACGATTTCCATTAATTATTCCTAAAACCCTCACAAAACCCCTTCCACTTCATTGCCTTCTTCTCTCTCTTCCCCCCCTCTCTCTCCATTGCTCCGATCATGTGGAAGCCGATCCAGCTCGCGAAAGCCAACATCTCTTCCCACCCAAGGGCTTGGATCGCCGTCGGAATCGGCGTCGCCGGCATCGTAATTCTCGCCGAGACTCACCGCCGCAGAAGAAGAAGAAACAAACCGATCGCCAAAGAGGATTTCGGCGCTTTCGTTGAGCGCTTCGAGCTCCTCCCCTTCCCTCAGCCTCCTCCTCCGGCCGCCAGGCTCACCCTTGCCGGCCTCACCTTCGCCGTCAGCGACTCGTCCGTCTCTTCCCCTAATCTCACCGAAATTTTTTCTCATTTTTCTTTGTGATACTGCTTTAAAGATTCGATTTTTTTTTTTGGTTTGGTCTGTAGTTTCGAAGTGAAAGAGTACTTGACTGGGTTTGGGAATCGGGATTGGAAGAGGACCCATGAGCCGGCGGAGAAGACTGCGGTGGTGGTGACGGCTCTGTTGAAGAATGGGGCAAAATGTGTTGGCAGAACAGTCATGGACGAGCTTGCATTTGGGTAAGCAAAATGATAGCTTGTCGCATTCATGGTATTCGTAATATAGTTTTTCATCTTTGTCAATTTTGGGAAAAGAGAGCTTAGTTGCAACTGTTTTGGGGATTTTTTTTAGGATAACTGGTGAGAATGTGCATTATGGTACGCCTGTTAATCCGCAAGTACCAGCTTGCATTCCCGGCGGGTCGTCGAGTGGTTCTGCTGTGGCTGTTGCAGCTGGCCTTGTTGACTTTGCTCTCGGTAAGTTACAAATTGAATGATCATTTCGATGTAATGGTATAATGCTAAAGTATTGGGTTTTATTGACTTCTGTCTTGTTTGGAATTGTTTTTTGTTGTCTTGGGAGGAGAAATTTTATGTAGTTCAAATCTCTGTTTATGTTTCATAAGGATGTTGGTCTGATTCCCTTAAAATCATGATTGGAGTTTTTAAGTTTGCGTTGTATCAATGATTCCCATCACCATACTTGATGTCTTTTTTAACATGGATCATTTGTGGTGGCCACAGCAGTATTTCTTCTTTTACTTTCCCAAATATGGCAAAGGCTTTTGCTGATGCATAAACAGAGTTATATCTACATGCACGTTTAATTAATGTCTGCTGCTAACTTACTTTTTCCAGCCACAAAAGCGTTTTGTTAATGGAATTTTCATTTGTATATTTATATGATTGTTTGGAGATATTTTCTTTTTCTAGGTACTGATACAACTGGATGTGTGAGGATTCCAGCATCATTTTGTGGTGTTATTGGATTTCGACCATCTCATGGGGCTATATCTACAATCGGAGTTTTACCTAATTCACAAAGTTTGGACACTGTTGGTATGTCCCAAAAATAGTCCTTTTCTCCCTCATCTGTATTTAAATCTCTTTTTATTGGTTATAGATTTTTCTTTTCTTTGACTTTTTTCATTGTATTTTGATCTTGTAGGATTTTTTTCCCGTGATCCATCTGTTCTGCATCATGTTGGGCATGTCTTGCTAAAGTTGAATTCAGTGAAACCTAGAAGGAAAAGATGCCTTGTTTTTGCTGATGATCTTTTTCAGGTTTCTAAGATTCCTATACACAGGACGGTACATATTATTAGCAAAGTTATTGAAAGTCTATCTGGATGTAAGTTGCAGCACTTTTTAATCATACTAATCGTTATTGTATATTTAGTTTCGTACTCTTTTATTTATTTTTTTCTCCATCTATGTTGTAATGCAAAAAAAAAAAAAAACATTTATACGTGTGTGTGTGAAATAATAATAATTCTGTGGTGGCTTTTCTTTTGTTGGTTATACAGACCAAGCACCAAAGCATATCAATCTTGGAAAGCATATCGCTTCAAATGTACCCACTCTGAAAGGATTCTGTGACACTCCGACCAAACTTCAAAATGGAACATTTACTTTGAAAGCTCTATCGTCTGCAATGCTTTCATTGCAAAGGTATTCTTGAATTAGGTTTTATGCTTTATTGATCTAAACTGCACAAAGCCACCTGATAGTGCATAATACTTATGTTTCACGAGCAGATCTTTGAAGTTATTTAGTAAATATACTGCTTTGAATTCTTCAATAGTTTTGCGGTGGAGTTGATGAACTGCCTTTAGTAATATTAACATGGGAATTAATGGATGTCACCAAATGTTGACATAGGAGTTTTTCTTTTACATCAGTTGTTGATGATTTAGCGACTTGAATGGCTGAAGAAGTTCCTTTAAATGTGTGAATCTTATAAACCCTGTAATATAAATTGTGAAGCCACTGGCTCAGATTGGTCATGTTCTTAAATTTAAGGTTTTGTCTTAAAATGTCAGGACAGACTGCTGTATTATGCTGTCAATGTTAGTTCTCATGCATGTTGTAGGTGGTGGAACATCCTGGTCATGCAGATATTACTTCTGATCTCCTAATGTAGTGATAATGCTATTCTACTTTTTTTTCTTTTTTCTTTTTTCTTTTTTAAATTAAAAAAAACTTCATTTATTTATTAGTGGATCAATTACAAAGAAGTGGATTAGCCATCCTCGTGAGACACAGGAATGGAGACTGTTTAATTCCTTAGACATTGTTGTTTGGAGTTTCTTGTCCGATAAAACTTGTAAAATTAGAAAGGAAACAAGTAAAGCAGGGTCCTTGTAGTTGGATACAATTCTGGATTTGGTTATTACGATTGCAGTTTACTTGGGGCCTTGGATCCAATTTTACTTTCTTCCGTTACCATTTGGTCCTGCTAGTTGGATGCTGCCTTGCATTCTAGTTTAGGGTACTCTTCTTTCCTAACTTTTGTAAGCCGGCAATTCTTTTCAGATATGAATTTCAATCAAACCATGAAGAGTGGATTAAATCAGTGAAACCAAAGCTTGGACCTGATGTAGCAGAACGTGTTAATGCAACAATTGAGACAACACCTGAAAATATAAAGAGTTTGTATAAGGTCAGGAATGAGGTTCGAGCTTCTCTTCATAGTCTATTAAAGGTATTCTTCTTCTTCGTTGAAATGTACATTATCGTTGTTTTCTTTATCATGATCATATTCTCTCTCTCTCTCCCTTAAAACTTCATGTATATTTATTTACATATTTTTTCCAAAATTAATCTTCTTGATTGGATGTCTCAATTATTTCTGGTGTACTCGCGATTTATTTATTATTTTTTTCGAAGGGTGTACTCGAGCTTTAACCATGTTGTTTGTGTATAACTAGCAGTTCAGATTAATGACTTGAATTTGTAAACCATATTCCATCTTTAACAAGGAACCACTTGTGTGCGCGCTTGCGTGTGTGCGTTTTGTATTTATTTATTTATTTATTTTTTATTAATAAATAATACTCACTTTGTAAGATGGTTAATTATATAGCATCTTTTAGTTATCATTTCAAGTGTACAAAATTTGTTGCTCTGGAGTATGATGAGGAATATATTTTAAAATAGATTTTAGCTTTAGTCTAGGGAAAAAAAAAGAAAAAAAAAAGAAATTCCTTATCATTTTGCTATGCAGTGGATTGAGCCTAATCCCTACGTCTTTACCCTGAGCCAGTTTAATAATTGTATGGGAGTGAGATAAAATCATACTAAACCAATGTGATGAAGCTTCTTCTCAATGAAAAAAATTTAGGTAAATTCTTGGTCTGTTAAGCCTCAAAAAACATTGTTTTTTACGACCACTTGAGAAGATATTATCTTTGTTGCTCGTCTTACACAAACTCCTGGAAAAGCATTGCTAAGATGCTTCTACTTGTGGGGGCCAAAGTGTGACAACCAAGTTGTTGCTTGATTGACCATGTTACCTTCAACTTATAAACTAGTTCAAATTGCTCCTATATTATGCATTGGATTATTTTCTGCTCGTTCAAATCCTTTTACTCACACAAATTGAGATGTGGAAGGAAGCCAATGTCCATTAAAATTCAAATCCTTTTACTCGCACAAATTCAGAGTGGAAGGAAGCCAGTGTCCATTAAAACCAGGACTTTTAGGGTGTACACTATTTCAGTTAGTTCTATCAGTCAGCATCTAATTGTTCTCGAGTATCTGTGGTTAGCCTATCGGCCATTGGCTTACAATTTGCTTGGGCTCATTAACTAAAAGAATGTACTCTAATAATCCTTTACCTGGTTAATTGGTTCCTTGATTGTTTGTTGTTTGTTTTCCATTGCTTTTTGTCCAACTCATTTCTGATTGATGGCTTTTACAAAAGTTGCTGAATCTTATTTATTTGTCTCTTATATATTCTAGGATGACGGAATATTAGTAGTTCCAACCACAGCAGATCCTCCATTGAACCTTTGTACGAAGAAAAAATTTTCCTTTGAGTTCCTTGACCGGATATTAGCATTGACCAGCATTGCAAGCATGTCTGGCTGCTGTCAGGTAAATGTTTTTCGGCTTCAGCTTTTGTTTTTGATAAATCGGCCTCAGCCTTTTTAGCCTATTTTTTCTGTACATAGAATTCATTTTGTCAGGGTACTTTTACGTTGCCAGGTTACAATTCCAGTAGGAAAGCACAATGATAGTCCCATCTCTGTTTCACTTATATCGTTCCATAGTGCGGATAAATTTCTTCTTGATACGGTATTGGATATGTACTCGTGTCTTCAAGAGCAAGTCAGCATCGCTTCCAATTCATTGCCATTGCCAGATACCAATGGTAACTTGGATGTTTCGGAGCTGTTAAAGGAGAAGGTTTTCTCACCCTTGCTATCTCAATGCTCATCCTTGCTATCTCAATGATCTATTTACTTATCTAATATCAAAACAAAAGGCATACTATGAAAATTATTGTGACAATTCGATTTGTCGTCTTGTTCTTGTCATTGTTACACGTACATACGTAGTTATGTCTTGTCATTGTTACATGTACATATGTAGTTCTGTCTTCTCCTGATGATAGTTCTAAATTGCAGCTTTACTTTCAGTAAAGAAAACGATTAAGGATAGTTGCAGCTGGCTTTTTATTGTAATATTTTGTGATGTTGCTTTCTCTGTTCTGCATTTTAATAAGCAATCCTTTTTTTGGCAAAATATTTGATAGAAGTTGGTTAAACCATACATGTTCTTTAATCATGCATTTAGCATTACTCTTTTTGCATAGATGTCGAGTGCCGTATGGCCGGTTTGGGATTTGCTTTCTTTTGACATTGGTTTTATGAGTTTCTGTGCAACTTTTGAAAACACATCTCTTGCTTTGTGAAAATTGCTGTAGAAATGCATTGTTTTTGCTTTTTTGCCAACAGTATCAAACAGTTTTGGATTGTTTATCTATGGTATGTGCATTCAAATATTTTATAATTGCCTCTCCAAGGGTGGTTTTTTATTTGCAGTTCATGAGATTGGTCGTTAAAGCAATCTATCAATGATTGTTATTCATTGCACATGATTTAGTTCCAAATATGTCTAATAATATATTTACTGTTGGATGTTGATGTGTAAATTTATTCTTAAGCTACTACTACTGTCCGTATTTGAAGTGGGTATTATATAGGCTACTTTAAACTTTTTTTTTGTTACACTTTCTATAGTATTTAGAAAGCCTGGGTCACAAATACTTTTTACCGTCTTTTGGTCACCGACTTACCTACTTGTGATGTAGATTTTACTCGTCCACACGTATTAGTTGGATTTGTTCTTAATCTATTTATATGTATGAAAGTAATCCGTATTTACTTACAAATCTCTTGCAGGGGAATGCTGCTTTCAAGGGAAAGCAATGGAATAAGGCTGTGAATTACTATTCTGAAGCTATTAAATCAAATGGGATGAATGCAACGTACTACAGCAATCGGGCAGCTGCTTACTTAGAGTTAGGCTGGTATGACGTTCATTAGATTTATCAATTGGCATATCTGTTATAATTTCATGTTAAAATAGACAAAAAACCTCCGAGTTTAGATGCCCTCTTATATGACAATGTCTAAAGTATCCCGTGTTCCTTTACAAAACCACCTTTATTCCTCATCTTTCTGAAAATAGCTTAAAAATAATTTCTTGCTTAATATTTGCCCAGTAAAATTTTCTAAACACTCTGGTTACCCTTAATAATTGTATTATGTATTATTAATTTAAACTTTAATTAACAAAAAATTAAACAAAAATAAATTTAAAAATCTCTCTCCTCCTTTCTCTCTTCTTTATCAATCCTAGATTGTACTTGGGGAACTCAACGGGAGTGGAGTTGTTTTTTATTTTTGTTTTGTGCGGGGGGGTGGTTGTGTCACGATGGGGATGACCGGAGGCTGGATGAAATCTCTGGGAGGAAGCCTTTTTTTTTTTTTTTTTTTTTTTTTTTTTTCAATTTTCAAGTAATTTAATGTTAAATTATATTCTTTCTTTACATGGTAACGAGGCAATCTTGGCTTTTATGGCTGATATTACAAACGTAAGGATACTGTTTGTTGTGTAAAGAGAGGCAAAAGTGGTATTTTGACTAAACAAAAGAGGCTCGCCCCCAACTTATCTCATTGTTGTCTTTTCTCTTTTGTTTTGATACTTTTCTTTTGCTCTCTTAGCAATTATTTTATCAATTGATTTCAACTATGCAGCTTTCAGCAAGCGGAAGAAGACTGCAGTAAGGCTTTAGAACTTGACAAGAAAGTAAGTGAGAATTACTACAGATATATTAATTTCCTTATTTAGTTTTTTGGCGAGAATTACTACATGCTGGGTCTGTTATGCTAAACATATGCTTGAATTAGGGGTGGCAATACGGGTCGCGACACGACGACACGACTCGAAAACGACACGAATTTCGCGGGTTCGGGTTGGGAAAAATAGGGGGCGGGTCGTGTTCGGGTTGGGAAAAATTGACACGAAAAAAAACGGGTCGTGTTCGTGTCGGACCCGTTTTTTTCGTGTCAATTTCGTGTCACTTTTTCGTGTCAATTTCGGGTCAAGTTCGGGTCAAGTTCGGGTCGCGTGTCAATTTCGTGTCAATTTCGGCTCAAATTTCGTGTCAATTTCGGGTCAATTCCGTGTCAATTTCGGGTCAAGTTCGGGTCGAGTGTCAATTTCGTGTCAATTTCGGGTCAAATTTCGTGTCAATTTCGGGTCAATTTCGTGTTGCGGGTCAATTTCGTGTCGCGGGTCAATTTCGGTTCGTGTCGTGTCAACCCGTGACAGGTTCGTGTCGTGTTCGTGTCACGGTTTCGTTTCGTGTTCGTGTCGCGGGTCGTGTTCGGGTCAGGGAAGAAAAAAATCGACACGGCTCTAACACGACACGAACCCGACACGTGACACGAATTGCCACCCCTAGCTTGAATATATAGTGGAATGCCTGTTCTCTTCTAATTTTCTCTCCACAGAATGTGAAGGCATATCTGAGACGGGGAACAGCTAGAGAGTCACTTTTACATTATAAAGAGGCTGTTCAAGGTAAGAATCTCAATTTCACTTAATCTTTTGTTATATGCGAACTGGAATTGTGCCACTCAAGTCAAGGACTGATGCAGTAACTTTTCACATTTCTTGTTAATCATATATATTCTTCGGAGAGCTTAATGATTAATAAAAATAACTATGTTATTTCTTGTTGGTATCTCCGCAATACATTTTAACTACTAGAATTACCAGCGACCATACCAAGCAAACAAATATCCTTGCATTAATAAATGTGCAACATGCCAATGTGATCACAGTTTCTTGAGAAATTATATGCAGCAGCCATTCCATTTTAGCTCTGCATGCACAAATGAGTTAATTTATGATGACGTCTGAGAGGGTTCTGCATGTCGTTTTGAATATCCTTTCTGTATTTGCAGATTTCAAGCATGCTCTTGTTCTTGAACCATACAATAAGGTTGCTAATCTTGCGGAAAAAAGACTAAGGAAGCTAACGAGTTAAGACTTTGATGATCATCTCTCTCCCCTCCTGGCTGCGTAAAAAGAGAAACGAGGTTTTGTGCTAAAATGATTGTGTTTTTCGTAACAAACCTTGGGTTCGAAGCTGTTTGGAGTACCGAGTTAAAAAGAAGAGGCGAGGCCAAGGCTTTCGTTTGTGGTTGGGGCAATTTTATTTTATTCTTTTCTCGTTTTTGTATATTGTCTTCTTGTTATTTTATTGACAAGCAAAATTTTGATTTACTCATTTTTCTCAACATGGATCCTGGCATCAGCTAGTCCCACTGTATAAACAACAGAAAAGGAAAAATAAAAAGAACAAAAATTGTGAATAATTGTTCTTGTTTCTCGTTTTATGTTTTGTATGATGTTTTTCTTCTCCAAAAAGAGGATTTGGTGAGTGTTTGTACAGTACAGCTTACATTCCCACCTTTCCATGTATTTAATAACTATAAATCCCCAAGTAATAATGTCTGTCGTAGATCTCCGGTTATTTATTTCTACGCTATATATAATATATATACACGATATATATGCACGAGAGTTCTGTTATACGGCACGGCCGTATACGACACCGTCTTGAAATAGGGGTGGCAATTCGTGTCACGTGTCGGGTTCGTGTCGTGTTAGAGCCGTGTTGATTTTTTTTCTTCCCCGACCCGCGATACGAACACGAAACGAAACCGCGACACGAACACGACACGAACCCGTCACGGGTTGACACGACACGAACCGAAATTGACCCGCGATACGAAATTGACAGGAAATTAACACGAAATTGACACGAAATTTGATCCGAAATTGACACGAAAGTGACACGTGATACGAACTTAACCGGAAATTGACACGAAAAGTGACACGAAATTGACACGAAAAAAAGGTCTAACCCGAACACGACTTTTTTTTTTTTTTTTTTTCAAACCCGAACACGACCCGCATCTTATTTTTCCCAACCCGAACTCATGAAATTCATGTTGTTTTCGAGTCGTGTCGCGACCCGTATTACCACCCCTACTTTGAAGGGATATAGGCATGTAAATTGTGTTGCAGGAAATGAACACTTGGGAAGCTAAGAGGAAGAAGAAGTGGATGGGTGTCCCACTACGAGTATTGAAAAACGTTTTAGTTAGAAGACATAAAATAATCAAAACAGGGGCAATAAAGTAAATGCATTACTTGGAGTCAGTAGTAAAAAGGGCCATGATGCATTTGGGGACAACGTCTATTGTGTGTCGTTTACCGGACAAAAACAACATGAAAATTTTATACATATCAAATTCTAAAGTAATTTTTACGGAGCGTGCACGTTACTAAATATACTAAAATTATGTAAGGAGTTATTGTTTCTTGTATAGTGAATTGACACATTTGCCCTTCAAAACCATTGCCTTTTCTATGGGTTACACAGTAAATTACCGGTTTTGACCTTTTGGTATTGTCCGGTCGTTTTTGCCCCCCCTAAATTTTTCTACCGGCTATGGATTGTACAGTGAGTGGACTTTTTTGCCCTCCAAACCCTATCTTTGCCTTTCTCTTGCTGTTGCCGCCGCCCCTCTCTCCATTTTGTGTTCCTCTCCTCACTATTCACTTCTCTGTCATTTTTTCTGTGTCTGTTGCTGCTCTCTCTCTCTTTTTTGATTTTGCGCATTTATGGTTTCCAAACCCTAGTTTTTGATTTTTCTTGCTGTGTTCGCCACTCCTCTCTCTTTTTTCACTCCCTCTTTTCACAATTCACTGTTCTCTCATTTTCTTTCACTCTGTTGTTCTCTCTCTTTTTTGATTTTTTTTTTTTGATTTTTGGTCTTCAAATCCTAGCTTTTGGTATTTTTTGGTATTTTCGTTGGTCATCTATTTTTTTTTACTTCCTTCATCTATTGTTGTTCTTTTTTTTTTTTTTTTTGATATAGGGTGTGTATTATTTTTTTGTTTTTTTTTTGTTGTATGATTTTTGTTTTGGAGGTTTAGGTTTTGTTTTTTGTTGTGTTGTTGGGATTTTTTTTTTTTGCTCTTTTGTAATTATTTTCACATTTTTTTTGGGTTTTGGGTTTTTTTTTTTTCGGTTCCGTGTATGTGTATAATGGAAGAAAAATATTTTCCATTTTGTTTTTTTTGTTTCATTTTTTTTGGTTCTTTTTTTTTTTTTTAGGTCTTGCATGTTTTTTTTTATGGTTTCGCTATCTGCTCATTTTTTGGATTTATGGTCTCCAAATTCTAGCTTTTGTTTTTTTTTTTTTTGGTCTTCGTTGGTCAGGTTTTTTTTTTTTTTTTTTTTCCCATTTTCTTCTACTGTTCATGCAAAATTTTTCTTCCCCCTTTGTGTGTTTGTTTTCTCCAAACCCTAAGTTTTGATTTTGGAGTTTTTTTAGTTATTATTGATTTAGGTTTTTTTTTTCTTCCTTTTTTTGTCGTTGTTGGATTTTTTTTAGGTGTTGCAGATTTTGATTTTTGTTGTTTTGCCGGAAATTTTTTTTTTTTTTTTTCTGTTATGTTATTTTTTATCTGAACATTACATTTATAGTTTTTGTTTTTGACATTTTAAGTTTTACTGTTTTGGTTTGTGTTCTTCTTATTTTGGTTTTTTTTTTAATTATTATAATTTTTTTTAATGTAGATGATTAAACAAAAATTTTTCCTCTTTCTGCCTTTAGTTTTTTCATTATTTGGTAACCTGTTTATTAAATTTTTCTGCCGAATATTTTTCTTCGTTTTGTTTTTTTTATTTTTTTATTTTTTTATTTTTTCTCCCGTGTATATAATCAAAGAAAAGTATTTTCCATTTTTTTTCCTTTCATTTTTCATATTATTATTTTTACTTGCACTTATATGATTGAGAATACTGTGAAAATAAATTTAGAGAAATAAAAATAATAATAAGGTATGTTTTTGTTTTTGTTGTATTTATTTTAGTAAGTTTTTTTTTTCCTTCTTAGATTTTATATAAATTGATTTTGATTTTTATTATTTGTTAATTTGTTTTTGTAGATTGCAGTGGTAATGCTACTAAGGTGGCTGATTGGGACTATTAAGGGAGATATTGAAGGCTTTTTCTCTGTGATGTTTGTAAATTTTTTTTTTTAGTTTTTATCCCCCGGGTAATATTTTTTTGATTTTATGGCCGAATTTTGTTTATTCATTTTTTGTGTTTATAATTTTCTGTTATATTTCATAACTATATTCTATCTTTTAGTTAGATTTCAAAGGACTGTTAGGCTTTCCCATTATTCAGACTTCTGGATTGTTCATGTAGTTTCTTTCTGTAGTCAGAGATTTTAGTGTTGTTTTGCTGATCTGTCCTAGACATTTAATGCTTCTAGATTATTTTTTTTAGTTGTAATTGTTCTATTTGCTATAATTCTGTTATTTACAGTATGATGATTAGTTTGACTGAGATTTGTAACTCTGTCATTAATGCTTCTAATTTGTTTTAATTGTGTTAGCTGTTTTGTGTGTAAATGTGTGTTGGTTCAGATACGTGTAAACAATTTGTTGCTTCTCTCCTTCACCGACTCTTTTTAAAAAAATTTTATGAATTTTTTTGCCCAAAATTTTTTCTACAAATAAATTTTTTCCTCATTTATTACTTTATTCTCAGAGTTTACCATTACTATCTTTCTACCATTCTCTTAATTGCTTTGGTTTGAACCTCCTTTAATTCTTACCTGAAAACTTTTATTCTACTCTTTCTTATCTTCTGAAGACTAATCATTTTGGCATATTCATTTTGTGTAAAGCTACTGTTTTTATTCGGGTATTATTCTTATTTATGTGTCTTAATTACAGTTGATTGTTGTTTTATTGTATTATGATAAACTGCTATTTTAATTCTTAATGTTCTGCTTTTACAACAATGATCGGTTTCTCTGTTCATTTTATATTCCTTTGTATTTTTTGCCTGTTTCTTTAATTATTTTTCTACTTTTCATTTTATTTAGTTATGATTATCGTTATTACTATTATAATGATAATGTAGAGTATTTAATTTTGTTATTGTGTTTATTCTTTTTTTTTCCCTGTTTTTGTTTTTGTTTTTTTTTAATCATAATGTACATATTATTTTTTTTCTGGTTGTTTTATGAATATTATTCTTATTATAAGTTAAATGATTATGTTGTATGATTTGGTAATTTTTTATAACTGTTGTGATTATTTGTAAGTTTTATTATTATTTTTTGTTTATTTACATTTTTTTCTATGATTATGTTAATTATGTTCCTCTTTATATATGATTTATAAAAGTTTAGTACTTATGGCTGTATGATGCTATTTGATTAGTATTGTTGTGATAAGTGTTTTTAGGTTTTTTTTTTTTGTTCTTTTTTTTTTGTTCTTTTTTTTTTTTTTGTCTTCTCTGTTGTTTTTCCCCCCCTCATACTATAAATGTTTTCTAAGAGAATTTTTATAAAAAAAATTTTAAGTTGCTATGATGATCTCTATTTAGATATATAATAATGCATATATCAGATTTTTTTACTTAATTTAGTATATGTTGCTGAATATGATATCATTGATAGAATATGATGAATAACTAATAAATATTATTTGACAGTCTTTATTGTTACTGTGGATGTTTGGGAGTTATGATGTTTTTGTTCTTTCCACAACAAAACAATTTGAGTACGTTACTATTTTGCTTGGCTTATTTAATATTCACTCTCCTATCAGTTTTTTTCTCTCTGCCATTCTCTGTCTCTTCTAATTTTTTAGGTTTATGCTCTCCCAATCCTACCTTTTAATTTCCTTTATTGTCTATGCTGGTTATCCCTCATTTTTCACTACCTCTTTTTATTGTTTACTCTTTTTCTCATTCTCTCTCTCTGTCTCTGCCGTTCCTTCTTTCTTCCTATTAAATTTTTTTCTATTACAGATTCCCAAACATTTCACTTGGTAGCTACTAAAAGACGAAGTTGAATTATAATTTAATTATTCTTTACAAATATTCATATCATATAATAGATCTGAGGTTACTCTAATAATTTTTAGTTTTCTTCTATTTTTGTAGAAAATGTTTAGTTAGAATTTTTATAATATTTTTTATGCTATGTATATATTAAATTATTTATTTAGATTAGTATATGAAGTTAACTATGTTGTAGGTTTTTTTTTCCCGGCTATTATTTTGCTGTTTTATTGTTATTTTTGCTTATTTTTTCCCTCAGTAACTTAATATAATTTTTTTTTCCGTATTTTTATTATCCGGGGTTTCTTTTTTCCTCTTATTAAGTTGTTGAGATGTTTAGATTTATCATAACAATTTTTGTATATAAATGTCTTTACACTTAGTAACTCTTGTAATTTTTATTTTATTATTTAATTTTTTATATTATGTAATCTGATAATGTAATATTAAATTTTTTCTTCATATGGATTTTTAGTTTGTTTAAATTTGTATTGTAAAAAAGGATAGTTTATAAAGAATATAAATGACTTAATTTCCTAATTATTTAATTTAATAAATGTAGCTTTTTATTCGGAAAAGAAAAAAGAGTCCAAAATAATATCTTCATCAATTATTAAGATTTATAAATAAAAAAAATTTAGAAAAATAAATTTGTATCTAAATTTTATATCTATTTATATGCCTCTTTAAATTTTCTATAATTTTTAGCTTCAGTTATGTAGTATATCTTATACAGTAAAGTTAACAACAAATTTAGATAAAGAAATATTATACATCAATCACAAAAAAAATATGAATCCACTTATATATTACTGTTTTGCTTACTTTATTTAATATTTGCTTTCTTTTCATTTTCTCTCATTGTACCGTTCTGTCTCTTCTCAAGTTATTAATTTGTGCTGTCCAAATTCTAGGCTTTGCTTTCCGTTCTATCTCTTCTCAAGTTATCAATTTGTGCGGTCCAAATTCTAGGCTTTGGTTTCTTTTACTGTCTGTGTCAATTATCCTTCATTTTTAACTGTTTGCTGTTCTGTGTCTATTCTTATTTTTTGAAATGCTTAGATTTATTGTAATATTTGTTCTATTTAAATATCATTACAATTAGAAACTATTGTAATTGTAATTGTAGTTGCTTAATTTAATTTTTTATATTATGTAATTTTATAGTGTAATATCAAATTTTTATTTCATATGGATTTTTATTTTGTTCGAATTTATATCATAAAAAACTACAGTTTATAAAGAACATAAACGACTTAATTTACTTATTATTTCATCTAATAAATGTAACTTTTTATAGGAAAAAAATTAAAAAAAATTAAAGTGCAAAATAGCATCTTTATTAAGTATGATAAATTGTAATTAATTAAATTTAGACAAATAAAATTTCATATTTGTTTATATACTTCCTTAAAATTTGTAAAATTTTTGGCTTAAATGATATAATATGTGTTATACAATAAAGTTAACAACAAATTTAGACAAATAAATATCATATATAAATTAAACAAAAATATATGAGTTCAAATTGAAACAATTTATTATATAAAAGTATGAATTTACTCAATATATTTGACAAACCATATAATTCATAATCTGAGACTTAAACAACTAAAATTAAATGCAAATGATAATAAGAGAGAGAAAAAAAAAAAGGAGGTCCTCTACTTATGAATAATTTATTATTGAATATAAAATAATTCACATACATTTATCTTTTATTATTTTAATCTTACTTCTATGTTTTTTTTTGTATTTTTTACTATAAAAAATAAAATTACACGAATAAAACAATATATGAAAATGATAAAATATTGACTACTAAAAAATTTTAAAACAAAAAAAAAATTTAGCATAGTTAAAAAATAAATTAAGATAATTAAATTATAATAATTACACAAATAAAATAATATGCAGAAATAATAAATTATTAAGTGTAAAAAAAAGTTTGCACAGAAAAAAAAATGATTTCATATAATTAAAACATAAATTAACATAATTAAATTATAGCTATAATCTTTACAATTAAAATGTTTTAAAAATTCCATCCATTTCTACATTTATTTGTTAATTTAATTAGTTTTTTATATTAAATTTACTGTTCAAATTTTTGATCCATTTGATTTTTTAAATTATTTTATTTTATTTATTAATTGAACTTTTTTAATTAAAGAATATAATGGAAATAAATTTTATGCCTAATATTTTATCTTAATATTTGGTTTGATCATTTTTTTAATTACTTGAGTCCCCCTTTTTTTTAATAAATAAAATAGTTATTTAAATTTTTTTAACATTTATATTTATAATTTCTATTTTCTAACAATATTTCATGTCGTTATTTTATATATATATATATATATATATATATATAAAGCAACAATGAAAAAAAATTCTCAAAAAAATACTAACTATTTAAGACGATCGAAGCGTCAGAAGAATCAAAATTATGTAAATAATAATGCAATATCTACATCGAGAAATATATATTCTTCAAATAATCAGTGTGAAAAATTAAGTACAAAATTTACTACTGGTTATCGAAATAAATTTATTCAATTATCTTTACTTAATAATGTCAGTAAAGAAACATTAAATCTATTTTTAACAGATTACAATTCACCATCAATTGAAAAAGGTAATTTCATATTTTCAATTTTTTCTTTATTTTCGATATATTTATTATTTTCAACAAAAGTTTTTACTAACATTTTCTAATTTTTTCCCTCTTGCTTTTTCACACAAATTATTTTATTTAGATCCAAAGGATGAATATATAGATATTAGAGATTATAATTACATATGTTAATACTGTGAAGCATTATTTTAAAAAAATGAACAAATACGAAATACAAATCCACCAAAGTATTTTTTATGTTGTCAAAATAGAAAAATTAACATTCCTTTAAGCAAAAAAACACCACCAATTTTAGATCAATTATTAGATTATTATGTTTGCTTTTACTTCGTTTGGAGTAAACATTCAATCAGATATTAACAATTCACCAGCACCATATATTTTCAAAATCACCGGTCAAATACATCATCTAATTGAATCTTTACTTCCAACTAATAATAATTCTCCAAGATTTGCACAATTATATATTTATGATACAGAGCATGAAATTCAAAATAGAATAGCTATACTTCCAAATAATAATAATTTAAATGAAACAATAATTAAAAAATAAATTACAATATTAGATGAAACAAATAGATTAGTATTACTTTTTAGAACTATTAGAGATATTTATGAAAATAATCAAGTACCCTCAATGAAATTAAGATTAATAGGAAGACGATAAGGAGATAGTACACAACATTATCTTGCAACTTCAATAGATATATGTGCTTTCATTGTTGGAGATATTGATCAATATATAGATGGACCAGATATTATTATTCATAATTAGATTGGAGAATTACAAAGAATCAATAAACTCCATCCATCTTATATGACATTATAATATCCATTATTATTCTACTATGGAGAAGATTGATATAGAATTGATATAGGTTGGAATCCAAATTTTACTGGCAGACAACCACATAGACATCGAATATCAATGAGATCATTTTATGCTTTTCAACTTCAACAACGAGTACAACAAGAAAATACATTATTTAGATCTGGACGACTTTTTCAACAGTATATTTTAGATATTTTATGCTTCAATTGAAGAAGATCGTTTAGATTATATTAGACAAAATCAAAACAATTTAAGATCTAAAATATATAAAGGTATTCAAGATACTATAATTAGAGATGATACAGATGCATAAGCACTTAGAAAAAGAATTATTTTACCTTCATCTTATATAGGAAGTCCAAGATATATGATTCAAAATTATCAAAATGTAATGGCAATTTGTAGACATTATGGAAATCCTAATATATTTCTAACATTTACATGTAATCTTAAATTGTCAGAAATCAAAAGAATTTTATCAATAATTCCAGGACAAAAAACTGAGGATAAACCATATATTATAAGTAGAATATTTAAAATTAAATTAGACCATCTATTAAATACAATAAAATCATGAGTCATTTTTAGACCCATAATAGCAGGTAAATTAATTTATTTTATATAATAAAAAACTAAATATATTATTATTATAATGTTTTATTTAGAAAAACAAAAAACTAACATTGGTTTTTTTCCTTCCTTTTTTTTTTTTTTTTCTGACTCCATATTTATACGTAGTAGAATTTCAAAAATGTGGTTTACCTCATTGTCATATGTTATTTTGGTTATATCCAGAATATAAATATCATGAATAGATAAAATTATTTATGCAGAAATTCCAAACTCAATAATCGATCTTTAAGGTTATAAAATTATAACTGAATATATGATACATGGACTATGTGGATATGCAAAAACATCTGCACCATGTAAATGTTCAAAAAAAATTTTCAAAACAAATAAAAAATGAAACAACTATAGAAGAAAATGGTTTTGTAAATTATCTTCATAGAGATACAGATTTCAACATTATTAAAGAAGGAATAAAACTTGATAATAGATATGTTATTTCTTATAATCGAACTTTATGCTTAAAATATTGTGCACATATTAATGTCGAAATTTATTCTCAATCTATGCTTATTAAATATTTATTTAAATACTTAACAAAAGGTCCCGATCGAAAAAGAGCCGTTATCGAAGATAATATTATTACTGAAAATAATAAAACAATAAACTATAAAGAAGTTAATGAAATAAAAGTTTATCTTAACTGTCGATATATTACACCTTATGAAGCAATTTGGAGAATATTTGAATATTCAATTCACCATAGAAATCCAGCTATTCAACATCTTTCTATTCATCTACCAAATATTCAAAATATTACAGTTCATAAAAATCAATAATTACAAAATATAATACGACAACCACAAATTCAAAAAACAATATTAACATAATGGATGGAAATTAACAAAACTAATGAAGATGTTCGACAACTTACCTATATAGAATTTCCAATAAAATTTGTTTGGAATAATAAAGATAAGATTTGGACTCATAGATAAAATGGGCATACTATAGGACAAATATTTTATATTCATCAAAATTCCGGTGAATTATACTACTTAAAATTATTATTAAATCATTAAAAAAGTTCAACAATTTATGAATCACTTCGAACAGTAAATAATATTATTTATCCCACAAATCAAACAGCCTGTTATGTACTAGGTTTATTAGGAGATGATAAAAAATGGGACGAATAAATAAAAGAAGTATCAACTTTTTATTACAATACTGTTATTTTGCAATATTTCTGATCCAATAAAATTTTTACAAAAACATTGAAATTAATGTGTGATAATATTTTATACAAAGTAAAAGTTTTATTTAATAACCCAAATTTTAAAATTCTGAAAATGAATTATATAATTTCATATTGTATGAATTAGAAAAATTATTAAATTTAAATTCATCTTCGTTATCATATTATAATTTTCCACTTCCCACTGGATCATTAATTAAAGATTTAAATAATAATATTTTGATAGAAGAACTTAATTACAATAAAGATATATTGAAATAAGAAAATTTTAACTTAGTATAAAATCTAAATCGAAAACAATAATTTATTTATAATCAAATTTTAGAAGCAATTAAAAATAAACAAAATAATTTATTCTTTATATATGGCTATGGTGGTACATGAAAAACATATTTATGGAACACAATTATTAGTAAAATTAGAGCAAATGGTGAAATTGTATTAGCTGTAGCATCATCTGGCATAGCATCGTTATTATTACCAAAGGTTGAACCGTACATTCAAGATTTCACATACCACTTTCAATCGACAAATTTTCAACTTGCCAAATTAAAAACTGTACCCAACTAGCAAAATTAATTGATAAACAACATTAATTTTATGGGATGAAGCACCTATGATAAATAAATATTATTTTGAAGCTTTAGATAAAATAATGTAAGATTTAAGAAATGACTTTAATCGTCATTTTGGGGGAATGACAGTTATATTAGGTGGTGACTTCAGACAAATATTAATAGTTATTCCAAACGGAACAAAAGAAAATATAATTGATGTAACTATAAATAATTCTTAGCTTTGGCCATATTTCCATATACTTACTTTAACAGAAAATATGTGATTAAAAAAACTTAATTGCTGTATTGATGAACAAATAGAAATTAGTGACTTCTCTAAATGGATTTTAAATATTAGTAATGGAACAACAAATGAAATAAAAGATACCGAAAATGAAGATACTACTTGGATTAAAATATCAGAAAAATATATAATCGCATACAATACAAAGTGTATTGAATGCATTTATACTACGATATATGAAAATTTTTATAATAATTTTAACAATATTGAATATTTAAAACAACGAGCAATTATTACATCTAGAAATAAAACAATTGATGCAATAAATAAATACATATTAAGCTTTGTACCAACAGAAACAAAAATTTATTATAGTTATGATATTATTTTATCATCATATGAAAATCTTGACGAATTAAATATTTTATATCCTTCTGAAATTTTACACACACTTAATTTTACCTCCACATAAATTGCAATTAAAAATCGGAGTTCCTGTTATGTTAATACGAAACCTTAACCAATCAATGAGATCATGTAATGGTACAAGACTTATCATAACACAACTAACAAATAGAATTGTTGAATATCGTATTATTAATTCTAATGATATAAGTGAAAAAGTTTATATACCAAGAATAGAAAATGACTATAAATGAATATAAATACCCTTTTGTATTAAAAAGACGACAATTTCCTTTAAAAGTATGTTATGCCATGACAATAAACAAAAGTCAAAGTTAATCATTAAATAAAGTTGGACTCTATTTAGAAGATGAAATTTTTAGTCATGGACAATTATATGTTGCACTATCTAGAGTAACATCATTAAAAGATTTACATATTTTAATACATGATTCAATTAATAAATATTCAAATCATATTAAAAATATCGTCTACAAAGAAATATTACATAAGATTAATCAAAATTAATCATCTATAAAAAAATTAATGTTAAACAAAAATAAATTTTCTTTGAATAATTATATTATTAAACAATTGTCATGATTTTTAACTTTCAAATTCAGTTCATCAATTTTTAAATAAATGTATTTAAATATTTCTGTTATTTGTAGAACATGTTCAGTCTGCTGCGAATACTAATACCAAGATAATCATATGAAACAATACGTGCACGAGTTTGTCATTTATGGAGGAACACAGATTACAATACTGGTCGTCTAATAAGCGTTGACTGCTTATTAGTAGATGAATAGGTAATTACATTTATTTTTTATGAAAATTTTATTTATTGATAATGAACAATTTTCATTATTAATGAATTTATAAATAATAAAAAATTAATATATATTTTTTACAAGATGAAGCAATACATAGATTTGTTCGTGCAAAAGATACTAATTTCATAACAAACAAAATACAAGTGGGCAACATATATGAAATCAGTAACTTTTTCGTTACAAATAACAAACAAAGATATAAAATTGTTCCACACAGAGCAATGCTGCAGTTTGCACAGTCCACAATTTTCAAGGAAGTTGAAGAAGAAATTCCTGAAATACCTCAATACAAATTTAATTTTGTAGAGTACGACCAATTAACATCAAGAGTTGACATTAATGACCTTTTTTTTCAGGTAAATAATATATAATATCTATATTTATTAACTAAAAAATTATACATTTATAATATTAATATTAATAAATAATAACTTTGTATTTATAATGTTATACTAGATGTCATTGGTCAATATATCTGTCAAAGGTATTGAAGAATCCAATGTAGGTGATAGACTGATTAAAAGACGAAATCTAACAATTCAAAATATCAGATAATTAGAAATTATATATTATTATAAATATATTTTCGATAAATTGAAAATCTTTGATTAATAAATTATTAATTTAAATTTATTATATTTTTCATTGAAAAATCACTGAATATAACTCTTTGGGAAGAAATTGGAGAAATTTTCGACGGAAATGTAGTTTAAAGAATGTCCGAACCAGTAATAATCGACTTTACAGTTATGGCAGTGAAGCAATATCTTGATAAGTATATATACAATAAAAAATACTACATATTTATCTTCAATATCAATAATAAACATCTTTAATTATTAATTTCAATAATTATAAAGGAAGGGTTTGTGGTAGAGACCCTTTGAGGGTCTCTACCCATAGTGTCATTGTTTAAACCATTGATTTTGAATCGTGTGGTTTATATTTGAGGGTGCATATTATGAACTATAGACACACCCATATTGTAACAAATTAAGTGAAAAACAGAAAAAAGAGAGAGAGAAAGGGGGGAAGAGAGAGAAAGGGGAAGGGAGAGAGAGGTGGGTGGGGGGGTCCCCGTCGGGGGGGACGCCGAGAGGCGCCGGGGGGGCTGAGGCCGGGGGAGGGCTTGGGGGAGGGGGGGTTGCCGGGGGCCGCGGCTGGGTGGGGGCTTTGGGCTGTGGGGTGGGGGGGCGCGGGCGGGGAAGAGAGAGAGAAAGGGGAAGAGAGAGGGGAGAGAGAGGGGGGGGGGGGGGGGGTGGGGGGGACGCCGAGAGGCACCGGGGGGGGGGGGGGGGTGGGGTGGGGGGAGGTCGGGGGAGGGGGGCGCCGGGGGAACTGAGGTCGGGGTGCCGGCGGGGGAGGGCTGGGGGGGGTTGCCGGGGGCCGCGGTTGGGTGGGGGGCGGCCGGGGCTGGGGCCGGTGGTTGGGGGGGGGGGGCGCGGGCCGGGAAGAGAGAGGGGAGAAGAGAGAGAAAGGGGAAGAGAAAGGGGAAGAGAGAGAGGGGGGTGGGGGGGTCCCCATCGGGGGGGACGGCCAGAGGCTCCGGGAGTGGGTGGGTGGGGGGAGGTCGGGGGAGGGGGACCTTGGGTGGGGGGGTGCCGAGGGGGCTAAGGCCGGGGTGCCGGTGGGGGAGGGCTGCGGAGGGGGGGTTGCCGGGGGCCGCGGTGGGGGGCGGCCGGGCCTAGGGCCGGTGGTGGGGGAGGGCCTTGCGGGGGGTCCGACATCGGGGTTGGGTTGCCGGCGTCAGGGAAGACCCACCTCCCCCTCTCTCTCTCTCTTCCCCTTGCTCTCTCTCTTTTTTTTTTCCTTATCTTTTTCACTTTATTTGTTATAGTATGGGTGTCCCTATGGTTCTTCATGTGCACCCTCAAATATAAATCATAGGATTCAATATCAATGGTTCAAAAAATGACTCTATGGGTAGAGACTCTCAATGAGTCTCTACCACAGCCACACCCAATTATAAATATACAGGTGGACTTTATGTAGCAAGTACTTTTGGAACTTCACTTTATTTTGAACCAGATATCGCTAAATAAAAAAAAATTAAAAAAAGGTATTATAAATATTTATTACAAGAATATTAAAATAATTTATATTTTATAATTTTGTAAAAAAATTTCTGTTGTTTAATATATTATTTATTTACAGGTTTAGTCATTTCATTCAAGGAATAGACTTTATTGCTCTATCGACCGAAAAACCGATAACATTATAAGAATACAAGATTATGAATAGAATGACAATAGCGGAGCTCCGAACCTTAGATCCATACCAAAATCAGATAAATATTTATTTATTACATCTCAATTATAAAATATAATTTATGAAAAAAATTTTATTCAAACAACATGACATAAAAATTTATTATAAAAGTAACCATCACTGAAGTTAATGCATAACAAGATTGGTTTTACAATACCTATTCACGCTGCTTTAAACGTGTCAAACAATCAGGGACCTCATCATGGTGCGATACTCAGACATATTTTTTCTTTTGCATAGTCCAAAGTTACTATTGGAGTGAAAAAATATATATATATATATATATTTTTCAGCACATTATTTGTACATCCTATTTTAGGGGCATCCTTAGGGCGCCGTAATTGCTTTTCTCAACACCGTGTCATAATTTAGTTTTGATGGTTGGATTTGGAGATCTCCTCATGAGTTGTCATGTGAAAAGAGATGCCTAACTTGTTATCTGTTGTACCCTTTGCTCTATTTTCATTCAAGAAGGTGGTGACTCTTTCTTTTCCTTTCTTTTCTTATTTTTTTAAAGAAAAACTACGGCTAAAAGTGGGACCCAATTAATCACTTATCAAGTACTATTTTTTCATCAATCTAATGACTTGTTTGGTGAAATGGTTCAATTTAAACTAAACTGTACTTTTTCATCTCAGTTTTTGTCTTTTTATGAAAAGTCAACAAAAATTATAACTAGTTTTTAAAAAGTCAACCAACTCAAACTTAAAAATTTCAACTCAATCCGTTTTACCAAACAGATTCTAAGTAATCCATAGTGTTAATACAAGGAAGCAAAGCCTTGCTGGGGAAGTTGACGAAGAGCTCGCCTCAGCGGGGCAGAGGGATAGCGTGTCGTAGGGGGAGGTAGTTTGAGTTTATGCCGGTGTTGGAGGCCGGATATGATGACTCGTTTGATATGATCATTATCATACTTACTTAAACTGCATAAAATACAATCTTATAAGATTTAAAATTAGTGGAATATATATTTATATATTTTTGTTAAAAAACTGCTATATATATATTAACGTAACTAAACTAATTGATAATCTTTATAAATTCTTGTTTATCTTTAATTGAGTAAGTCTGTAGTAAAATTTCATTTATATACCCTATCAGTTAAGCTCATTTTTAAACCGTCATGATATAATCGAACGGTTGAGATATTGTTTATGCCTGATAACTATAATATATCGTAACCCATAATATTATATACTAAATATAAAAAAATAGAAATTCAAAAAAATTCATAAAAATTAAAAAAAATTAAAAAAAAATGGTATTGCGACTGTCCACCGACACCCGACACCGGCAACGATGTCGAGGAGGCCCCCCTGCCCCGACGTCGCTCCCAAACGCCGACTAGATCTGGCTTCGTGGGGGTGGGGAGGGGGGAGGGATTGGGCTTGTCGGCATTGGGAAGGGGATGAAGGGGGCTGGTTGGCCTTGGGAAGGGGGGGCAATGGGGGACTGAGCTCGTGGTAGGGGGGGCTTTGGGCTCACGGTGCGGCTAGGGGGGGGGGGGGGGGGCAACGCTCTAGGGACTGGGCTAATGGTAGGGGCCAGGGGGCTCTGGGCAACGGCGGGGGGGGGGGGCGGGAGGGTGGGGGGCTGTGCTTGGGCTTAAGCGCGGAGGGGGGGGGGGGGGGGGTCGTCAGCTAGGTAGCATCGCCGGCGGCTGGGAAGGGAATGAGTAGTGTTTCCTTTTTTATTTATTTTTTTATATATTATTTTTAAATTTTTTACTTTATACTAATACGAGGTAAGATGCATTATAACTATCATACACAAGCAACATGTCAGTCATTTGATTACATCTTAATGGTTTAAGAAGGGGCTCTACCGATAGAGTATAGAAAATGGATTCTACTGTAGCCTGACCCTATTTAATTAGTATTAATGACTTATATTTAGCAAAAGTTTGAGAAGTGCACAAGGAGTACTTAGACCGAAAATAGTTTTACAATACTGCATAATGTTTGGTTGTAGTCAAATCAAAACCTACAATTACAATCAAATTTTTGTCTTTTCCCTCAGCTTCACTATTCACATAGTTTTGTAACTCAAACTTTAAAAGTCCATAATTTTACATAGATAAGTCCAAATGAGAGATATATATATTTTTTAAATTAAATATAATTTCAAGATGAACGAAATAAATTCCATATTGATAAATTTTTTCCGAACACATTTCAAGTTTTTACAGTTTTTAACTCCAGCAATTCAAATACCTCGATAAATATACAATAAATTCAAACCTAAATTCTACTATCCAAACCTTAGCACAAATGCGTGATCGTATCAAAAAAAAAAAAAATTGTAGAAAACAATGTGTAGTGCTATCCCATCCCGTACTTCATATTCGCTTCGCCACCTGCCTAATTCATCTATTATATTGAGGGTTTTTTACCTACAATATGAACATTTGTAGAAGAGGTTCGATCAGTAAGTACAAACATAGTCTCACAAAATAATTAAAACATTTCAGAAAACATGCATGATCCACTTAGGCTTGATAATGGATTTATCCACTATACTTGATTTATGAATTTTCTTTATCTTATTTGTGTACCCTAATGTACATACTGAGTGTGCACGATCATTGGGAGGTTAGGTTATACAAGGTTCCCAAGGACACCAAGATCATAGACTGGACTTGCTTCATATCAAATTGTAGTTAACCAAACTAATCCTCCTTTTATGAAAGATTGGTACAACACCCTTAACTTGTCATATCTTAGTCTTATTATTTATTTAATGGTGAGTATATCATATCATACCTCATAATAAAATCTCAACGTTATAAAATTAAGACATGTATCATGGTAGCTTTAAAACATAGACAATCATCAAATCTAATATGGCATCATGCAATTTATCTAAAACAATTAGCATTTAAAATCATTAGTTTTCATACTGTACTTACCTGATCTCTTGCTATAAGATTTATGTTGACTTTTCCTCAATGTAATAACAGGGTCTAGTCCTATTTCAAACACTCACATCGAGTGTAAGTGTTTAATTCATTTTAGCTAATTACAATTCTACCTTAAAAAATTTATTTAGCACTTTGTCTATCCTAAGTAGTTGGTTCGGTAATATCTCATTTGGACCCAGTGTTATTGGGGTCATAGGCCCATTGGATTGTAAAATTACAATATTGGGAGAAAGAGGGAAGTAGCATATTTTACATATGCAATGGAAAATTATAGCATAATCTTTTAGGATGTGAAAATTATAGCTTATTTTGATTTCCATTTTACTAAAGACCCAAAATACCCATGTCTCCCTCCCTTCTCTCCCAACTCACTCTCACTTGCAGTTCCAGATGATCGCCATAGTTGGCCATCTCAGGCGACGTGGATGACGAACTCCGACAAGGCAAAATCTTCGCAGGTGCCCTGGATGGAGCCTCGCGATGCCAGAATCGTGATCTCCATGGCGACCTTTCCCCGGCAAAGAAGATTCGTGACATCCCCTTGATGGAGCGTCGTGACATCGGAATTGCAATTGCGATCCTATTGCAAGCTCGTCATGGGAAATCATGCCAACGAAGCCTTCGGACGGAGCTTTGCGATGGCAGGAATTGCAACTCCCATCATCCTATTGCGATGATAGGAATTTTGACGAAATCTCTGTCCACTGTCGACGATGTGGCTCTATAAGCCGCCGTCACTAACATCTTCTTCGGCGATGGAGTCTCTGCGGCGAACGGCGACTTTGTTTAGGGTTTTGGGGTAGATTTAAGAATTTCAATAATTTAGGGATGGATTTAAATTAAGATAAAAAATTATTTAAAAAGAAAACTACAAAGGTTTAAGAGAAAGGCAAATAATATGAAAAACAAAAAGAAAATATTTTATTTTCTAGATAATATGTCAAGGAAAGGAAATTAAATCCAATATTTTTAAGTAAATCCAGTATTTTCAAGTAAATCCTATTTTTAAATAAAAATCTTTTGGATATTCTAATAAAATAAGATATTTTCAAGTAAATCCGGTATTTTAAAAATATTTTCAATTAACTATATTTCATTAAAATACGATATTTTCAAGTAAATCCGATATTTCCAAACAAATCCAATATTTTCAAATAAAATCTTTTTGGATATTTCATTAGAATACCGTATTTCCAAATAAATATAGTATTTTCATATTATTTTCAATTAATTATATTTCATTAAAATAAGGTATTTTCAAGTAAATATAGTATTTCCAAGTAAATAAGGTATTTTCAAATAAAAATCTTTTAGATTTATCGATAAAATACGGTATTTCTAAGTAAATATGATATTTCCAAATTATTCCCAATTAATTTTATTTAATTAAAATATGATATTTTTAAGTAGATCTGGTATTTTTGAATTTTTTGATATTTCATTAAGATACAGTATTTCCAAGTAAATCCAAGATTTTCAAATAAAACTATTTTTGGATATTTCTGCTACATTTTGTATTTCATCTTAAACTCAAATTTTTCATCTCAGTTTTTATCGTTTTCTGAAAAATCAACAATAATAACTAGTTTTTAAAAAGTAAACTAACTCTAACTTAAATATTCCATCTCCAACTAATTTACCAAGTAAATCCGATATTTCCAACATATGATCAATGAATTATACTTCATAAAAATATGGTTTTTCCAAAAAAAGCCGGTATTTTTAAAATATTTTTAATTTTAATTAATTATATTTCATTAAAAAACGATATTTTCAAGAATATCTAATTTTTTTTAATTTTTCAATATTTTATTGAAATTCGATATTTTCATGTAAATCCTGTATTTTCAAGTAATGTAATATTTTTAAACAGAAATATTTTGAATTTTCGTTAAAATATGGTATTTTCAAGTAAATATGGTATTTGCATGTAAATCCGGTATTTTCAAGTAAATCTAATATATTCAAATAAAAATCTTTTGAATTTTCATTAAAGTATGACATTTTCAAGTAAATCCGATATTTTTGAGTAAATGCAAATATTTTTAAATAAATTATTTACTTGGAAATAATTTTTTTACTCTTAGTACTCTAAAAAAGATTCTTGTATTTACTAATAAATCCACTATTTATTAATAATTCAAATATTTGTTAGTAATTTATTTAACAATATTTACTTCTTTTACAAACTTTCTTAAATTACAAAACAACCCTAAAATTTTTCTAAATTAAAACCCCCAAATTCACTCAAACCCTAACTCTAAATCCCAAATCTAAAAATCCTAAACCAGCCCTATATCAAAGATCACCGTTACATCACCACCGCCACCAGCAGTGTCATTTCCTTGTGACTGTCATTTGTCCTAGAGATCTACTGTACATAGCACGCCGGAGATTGTGATGAAGCTAGCCGCCACTGTTGCGATAAAGCTCCTTCTGAGAATAATGGCCACTGAGGAATGAAAGCCATCCATAGCCATTGCGATCTGATATCGCCATCGTCGTCATGATTGTGCTGCAAAAAAAAAAAAAACAAAAAACAAACAAACAATCCTGGAACTTATGGCTGAAGCTAATCGCGATGGTACTGAAGCTTATCACGGTGGCCACTGTCGCAGCGTCTTCTTTATCACCGACGAGTTGTCCTCCAGTGACCAGTGACGGGGTAGAGAGACACACAAGGAAAAGAGAAGTAGAGGAAGAGTAGAGAAATGTAATGCCCTAAATACTAACTAACAATAATGCTAGAAATTTACCATGGAAATGAATTTTATAATGTGACGGTATTATAATTAGTTAATACTAACGTGATATTGAGTTATTATTAATATTATTATTATTATTTTCACAGGTGACGTGACGAGAACTCGATGTTATAGAATTCAATTAATGCCAAATTAATAACATTATAAAATGATTGATAAATTGTGCATGATTGATTGATGAAATTATGTGATGATTATTTTATAATATATTAGCTATGCATTAAAAATATGTTTACCTCTATATTTTGTTATATGATATATATATATATATATACACACACATAACTTATAGTGAGTACGATATGTTTGTAGTATATATATAATTGCTATTGTGGGAAGTAATCTCCAAATGATTAGTGTGTGTACAGATTGTTAAAAACAAAAAAAAAAAAAAAAAAAAAAGTGCAAGGAGAGAGAAGTTAACGTGGATGAAAAAAAAAAAAAAAAAAGAAGAAGAAGAAGAGCTAATTAGTAATTGATTTCCTAGCAATATTCCTTGATATCTGATAATTTTTCTTACCCTAAATAAGTCTTTGACAACCCATAAATCATTTAATTTGAGCCAATTGATATTCTAATTAATTCTAAAATTTATTTGAGATTAACTACTTATTATTATTATTATTATTATTATTATTATTATTATTTACACGATAGAGAGTCCTATTTTTTTCACACTCACTCATCTCTCCCTCTCTCTCTATTGTCTAAACTCTATCTCTTTCTCTCTATTCCTCTCACACGCACACACACTCATCATACCTCCATATTCATCAAAGCCATAATTAAAAGATTTCAAGGTTTTTTTTTATTATTGTTTGATGATGATGATTTTATTATTTGTTTTGATTTGGGATCCTTCGAGGGGTTGGATGATTTACTTGATGAGTTTCTTCATATGAGTTTGAGGAGATGATAAGAAATATCTATTGAATGATGATTGAGGGAGGCTATATGATTGATTGATGATGCTTTTATTGTTTTAGAAGTATGTTAAGTTTTATGAATGATTGATTTTTATCAAGTAGACGATTTTAGGGGTTTTCATCTCTTGATTAATGATTTTGTTGGAGTAGTGATTTAATGATTTTATATACTAAAAAATATGTTTTAGTGCTGTATTTGTGTGTGTGAGTCATATTGTTGTGATGATAGTTTTATTTTATTTTTTTAATTTTTAGTTTTAATATATTTTATTTGTGGGAATTTTTGGATTTGACCACTACTAAAAATTTTCAGATTTTATGATCGGTATTCCAAACTATTTTTGAGGATGCATATGGACTTCATTTTTAACGAATTTGGTATTGTTGGAAATACCTGGATGTATACTTTCAGTTTCAATCAGTTTCAGATCATTTGGAGACCTGTATGAATTTTTATCATTTGTCAAAGAAGCTGAGGTCCGGCTATCAGATTTTATAAAATTTTAGTGATTAGAATTTAAAACTATTTTTCAGACTATAAACGGTCTCATTTTTTAACGAATTAGGTACCATTAGAAAGTTCTAGATGTCTAATTTCTTTTAAAATTAGACTCAGATCATTTGGAGTTCTGTATGAATTGTTATGAATTTTTTAATAGACAAAGGTCTGACTACCAGTTTTTGTAAAGTTTTGTAATTTTATGTAATTGTTGGATTTTTGTATTTTGATGTTATTAAATGATGAAATAGGCACTACTACAAAAGTTAACTTAGACGACGGAGATTACACGATTGTTTTATGAAAACCATCGTTTAAAACCTAATCACATGACGGTTTTAATAAATCATTGTGTAAACCTGAGATTACACTTTTCTCATCATTTGTCATCATTTTCATCTTTCTCCCTCTCGACCACTCAAAGATTTTTCCTACCCACTATCTCCTTTGCCTGCCCGTTGACAGCGCCATCGCCCTCCCCGCCGCCTCCTTCCATCTCCTCATTCTACCAGTGATGCCGCCATTGCTTTTCCCTCTTCCTCATTCGACCATCGCCCGCAACATCACCATCCCCTCTCTCTCATTCTCCCATCGCCCTTAACGCTGCCTTCCCCTCTCTCTCCTTTTTCCGCCGCCGCCGCCACAACCTCTACTCTCACCCTGTCTTCCCATCAAGACTGTGACTATTTTGCATCAAAGAAAGGCAATGTGACTTCTATATTGCTCAATTTCTTGTTTTCCAACAAAAATACGAATACACAATTCTTTTGTAACTTGCTTGGAGTGTAATTTGTGTATTTATTGTTGTTCAATTTTTTTTTATTATTGCTCTTTGTAGACGAATTTTTTGTGTAATTTTTTGGCATTTTAAGATCTTTGTAGACAATATTATATGCATTTTTTTCGCCCACCACATACTCGATGAAATGTTAAAATAGAATTTTTTTTGGTTAATCATATAGAATTAGTTTCTAATGTAGTATGCTCGGTTTTTTTAATGTTGTTGGTGAATATAAATTTGATTTGATAAATTGGACCAATTATTTGTTTGTTTTGTGTATTTATTCGGTTAATCATATGAAATTAGTTTCTAGTATAGTATACTCGGATTTTTTTATTATTGCTCTTTGTAGATGAATCTTTTGTGTAATTTTTTGACATTTTAAGATCTTTATAGACTATATTCTGTGCAATTTTTTTCCGCCCACCAAATGTTTGATGAAATGTTAAAATGGAATTTCGTTTGATTAATCATATGGAATTAGTTTCTAGTATAGTATGCTCGGATTTTTAACGTTATTGGTGAATGTGAATTTGATTTGATTAAATTGGCCCGCCATACTTGTTTTTTTTTTTCCTTCTCTTGTCGCCTTTTTGTGTGACGCACCAAAAGGGCGACTTTATCTTGTGCCACATAATAGAGGGGGACATTGGGTTTTGGGAGTTATTAACCCATGGGAGGACCTAGTCATTTATTTTGATCATCTTCAAGAGAAGAAAAGGGCGATTTTACTAATCTAATGAATATGTAAGTCAATTTTGATAACTTAAATTTTGATTTAATTTAATGGTATACATCTTAATTATTTTGAATTTTACAAACTTGCTAGGGCCCTAATGGATTGGAAGCTTATAGCTGGAGAAGGGATTAAAAAGAGACAACATTATAAAATAAAAATCTCAGATCGTCCTCGTCCTCATCAAGAGGGAAGTGTTGAATGTGGTTATTTTGTTTTAGGTTTTATAAGGAACATAGTGTTGAATGGATTTGACATACTTGAAAGAAAAGAATTTTATACTTATGATGACATGGATTTGATTAGGGGAGAATGTACTAAATTTATAATGCAATTCATTAAATGTGAAATGTAAACTTGTAATGTATTGGATGGTTTTTTTTACTTTAATACAATGTAGCTAATATTTTATCAATCCTATTCTGGGCCATGTATTGAATAACACACGGGTTAGGCCACCCGTGGAAAATCACAAAAAAATGCTAAAATTTTTTTATAATTAAAGTGGACTTTACACGATAATTTTTGTTCAAAACCGTTGTGTAAAATCCACATTACGTGACGGTTTTTGTTCAAAACCGTTGTGTAAAGTTCTCACTTTAGCAAAGTTTGCTCTATTTTCTCTATTCGACGACGGTGTGAACCGTTATGAAATATTGAGATACCAAGATGGTTTATTAACCGTCGTGGTATCTCAAAACATTCCACGATAGTGGATTACACGACGGTTGTTTAACCGTCTTGTTAACTTTAGACGACGGTTAATAACCATCGTCAAATCCACAATTTTTACTAATGAGGCCTATTAGGAGCTGTTATAATACTAAGGATTTGTTTGATGAATTATTATGACCTATTGTTAATTATATTATATTTATTATTTATGGCATGAGCGGTTTTAAAGACGAGCACTCAAGACCTCAATCGTGCGTCACTATCAAAAAAATTTAAGAAGGTTAAGTAAGGCATTTAAGTAAGTACACTCTGACTTGCAATATGAATTAAAGAATTAAGAAGTATATGTTTCGATGTTACGGCATTGTATACTCTTGATCACGATGATGATGTTATTGTTTGGTGAGCGAACTTTTTGTCACCGTTGGTTTGGGTTTAGCTACCCCACTTCTTCAATGAGTAGCGCGCTATGATGCTACAACGTCGGGCCCAATATATGATGGTTTTGAAAATTAAAAAGTTTTTCAATGATGTTTGTGTCTATGATGATGATTAATAAGAAAATATTATTTTACATTTGTGAGATTAAAGTGTCTTATTAAGGTAGATGAAATAAAGAGAGTAATTATGGGTTGAATATGCTCAAAGATAGATAATAGTCCGAGATTAATTGATTATCAAATTTTGCCATCCAAAGGAAGATAAAATTTTGTAGAAATAATTATCTACAGATCGATTGCCTTTTTTTAAAATTAAAATTAATTTTAATTTTTTAAGTTTACATCAATCATGTGCACATAATTATAGGGAAAAAAAAATTAGGAGCTAAAGGTTGGAGAAAATAAAGAGAGAAATTATGGGGTTGAACTCGAAGATATATAATAGTCCGAGATTAACTAATTATCATTTTTTTGCCATCCAAAGGAAGATAAAATTTTGGAGAAATAATCATCTACAGATCGATTGCCTTTTATATATATATATATATATTTATATATATATATATATATAGCTTAGGCCTTATACATTTACATCAATCATGTGCACATAATTATAGTGGGGAAAAAATTGGGAGTGTTTCCAAAATGTTTTGTTTTGGTTATGAAGATTAAAGTGAATTTTTAAGCCATGGTGCTGTGGTTGTTTATGAAATTGCATTTGGTTAAGTTTTTGAGAAACTAATTTGAGCTTAAGAAAAAGTTTGTTTTTGTTTGTTTGTTTCCTTTTTTTTTTTTTAAATAGTTTTTTCTAGCTCTATATATATAATTCAGCCGCGGAGCATTGACAAGGAAGTGACTAATTTATTTTGTTTCCGTGAGTGTTGCTGATGGTGGAACTTATTAGGATTTTGAAAAATTAGACTGGATAGCATGTTTTGGTCACCTAATCTAATAAATAGTCGATTTTTTTTTTTTGTATTTGTTAAAATGACGGTTTGTAATTTTTTTATATGGTCAATAATTAATTATAATTAATCACTGATGAATCAAATTAATAATATTATGTAATCAATTATTAATTAATTATTTTAAAAAAATTAATTTATCATTTAAAAAATATTTTAACTAATTTTTAAAAATTTCAATCATTTATTTAAAAATTTCTTAAAAAATGACTATTTAGTTCTAAACCCTTAGTTGTTTTTTTTTTTGTTTTTTTGTTTTTTAAAGTCCAAAGTCATTATTGGAGCGAAAAAAAGTTTCTTTTTTTTTTTTTTCCCTTCACATTATTTGTACATCCTATTTTAGGGGCATCCTTTAGGGTGCCGTAATTGCTTTTCTCAACACCGTGTCATAATTTATTTTTGATGGTTGGATTTGGAGATCTCCTGATGAGTTGTCATGTGAAAAGAGATGCCTAACTTATAATCTGTCGTACCCTTTGCTCTCTTTTCTTTCAAGGAAGGTGGTGACTCTTTCTTTTCCTTTCTTTTCTTATTTTTTAAAAGAAAAACTACTGCTACAAGTGGGACCCAATCACTTATCAAGTACTATTTTTTCATCATAGTGTTAATACAAGGAAGCAAAGCCTTGCCGGAGAAGTTGACGAAGAGCTTGCGTCAGCGGGGGCAGAGGGATAGCGTATCGTTGGGGGAGGGAGGGTGAGTTTACGCCGGCGTTGTAGACCGGATGTAATGACCCGCTTGCTGTGATCATTACTATACTTACTTAAACTGCATAAAATATACTCTTATAAGACTTAAACTTTGTGAAATATATATATATATATATATTGTTAAAAAATTGCTATATATATAGTAACGTAACAAAACTAATTGACAATCTTTGTAAATTCTTGTTTATCTTTAATTGGGTAACTCTGTAATAAAGTCTAATTTATATATCCTATCAATAAAGTTTATTTTTAAACCGTCATGATATAATCGAACGGTTGAGATGTTATTTATGCATGATAACTATAATGTACCTTAACCCATAATATTATATACTAAATATAAAAAAATAGAAATTCAAAAAAAATCATAAAAGTTAAAAAAAAAACTAAAAAAAAAACCAGTATTGTGACCGTTCGCCAGAGGCCCCCTCGATGTCGACAATGATGCCAAGGAGGCCCCCCCTCCCCCGACGTCCCTCCAAAACACTGACCAGATCTAGCTTTGGGGAAAGGTGGGGGGGGGGGGGGGGGGGCTTGTCGGTGTTGGGAGGGTGGTGAAGGGGGCTGGTTGGCATCGTGATGGGGAGGGGGGGGGGGGGGGGGGACAATGGGGGACTGAGCTCGTGGTAGGGAGCTTTGGGCTCACGGTGCGGCGGATTGGGGGGGGGGGGAGGGGCACTATTGGGTATTGGGCTAGAGGCGGGGGCCAGGGGGCTCTGGGCTCACGAAACTAGGGGGAGGGGGCACATGGGCTTGAGCGTGGGAGAGGGGAGGGGTTGTTGGTCGGGGAGCGTCACCGGCAGCTGGGAAGGGAACGTGTAGTGTTTTTTTTTTAATTTATTTTTTTATATGTTATTTTTAAATTTTTTAGTTTATACTAGTATGAAGTAAGATGCATTATAACTATCATATACAAGCAAAATGTCAACTTTTTGATTACATTATAATGGTTTAAAAAGGGGCGCTACCGATAGGGTATATAAAAAGGCTTTTACCGTAGCCTTACCCTATTTAATTGGTATTAATGACTTATATTTAGTAAAAGTCTGATAAGTGTACTAGGAGTACTTAGACCAAAAATAGTTTTACAATACTACATAATGTTTGGTTGTAGTTAAACCCTACAATTACAATCTAATTTGTGTCATTTTCTCTCAGCTTCACTATTCACACATTTTGTAATTCAAACTTTTAAAGTCTATAACTTTGTATAGACAAGTTCAAATGAGATAAATATATATTTTAAATTATATAGAATTTCGAGATGAACAAAACAAGTTCTATATTGATATATTTTTTCTGAACACATTTCAAGTTTTTACAGTTTTTAATTCCAGTAATTCAAATGGCTCGATAAATGCACAATCAATTCAAATCAAATTCTACAATCCAAACCTGTGAACCAAATGCATGATTGTATCAAAAAAATTGTAAAAAATAATGTGTAGTGCTATTCCATCCCGTTCTTCACGTTCACTTCGCCACCTACCTAGTTCATCTATTACACTGAGGATTTTTTGCATACAACATGAACATTTGCAGAAGAGGTTTGATCAGCAAGTACAAACATAGTCTCACAAAATAATTAAAACATTTCAGAAAATATGCATGATCCACTTATGCTTGATAATGGATTTATCCACTATACTTGATTTATGAATTTTCTTTATCTTGTTTGTAGACCCTAATGTATGTATCCAGTGCACGCGATCATTAGGAGGTTAGGTTTCACAAGGTTCCGAAGGACACCAAGATCGTAGATTGGACTTGCTCCATATCAAATTGTATTCAACTAAACTAATCCTTATTTTATGAAAGATTGGTACGACACCCCTAACTTATCTTATCTTAGTCTTATTATTTATTTTATAGTTTGTATATCGTATTATACCTCAGCATAAAATCTCAACGCTATAAAACTAAGACATGTATCATGGTAGCTTTAAAACATGACAATCATGAAATCTAATATGGCATCAAGCAATTTATCTAAAACAATTAGCATTTAAAATCATTAGTTTTCATACTGTACTTACTTACCTGATCTCTTGCTATAAGATTTATCTTGACTTGTCCTCATCATGATAACAGGAGTCGTATTTCAAACACTCACATCGAGTGTAAGTGTTTAATTCATTTTAGCTAATTAGATTTCTACCTTAAAATTTAATTAGCACTTTGTCTATCCTAAGTAATTGTTCGGTAATATGTCATTTGGACCTAGTGTTATTGGGCTCATAGGGCCATTGGATTGTAAAATTGCATTATAGGGAGAAAGAGGGAAATAGCATATTTTACATATGCAATAGAAAATTATAAATCTTTTAGGATGTGAAAATTATAGTATATTTTGATTTCCATTTTACTAAAGGCCCAAAATACCCCTGTCTCCCTCCCTTCTCTCCCAACTCACTCTCACTTGCAGTTCCAAATGATCGCCACAGTTGGCCGTCTCAGGCGACGTGGATCACAAACTCTGACAAGGTGAAATCTTCGTAGGTGCCCCGGACGGAGCCTTGCGACACCAGAAGATTCGTCATGGCAACTTCTTTCCCGCAAAGAAGATTCACGACATCCCCTAGATGGAGCCTCGTGACGCTGGAATTGCGATCCTATTGCTAGCTCGTCATGGGAAATCGTGCCGACGAAGCCTTCGGACGGAGCTTTGCGACGGCAGGAATTGCGACTCCCATCAGCCTATTGCGATGACAGGAATTTTGACGAAATCTCGGTCCACTGTCGATGATGTGGCTCTATAAGCCGCCGTCACTAACATCTTCTTCGGCAACGGAGTCTCTGCGGCAGACGACGACTTTGGTTTAGGGTTTTGGGGTAGATTTAAGAATTTCAATAATTTAGGGATGGATTTAAATTAAGATAAAAAATTATTTAAAAAGAAAACAATAAAGGTTTATAAGAAAGGAAAATAATATGAAAAACATAAAGAAAATATTTTATTTTCTCGATAATATGTCAAGGAAAGGAAATTAAATCCAGTATTTTTAAGTAAATCTGGTATTTTCAAGTAAATCCTATTTTTAAATAAAAATCTTTTGGATATTCCAATAAAATAAGGTATTTCCAAGTAAATCCGGTATATTTAAAATATTTTCAATTAACTATATTTCATTAAAATACGACATTTCCAAGTAAATCCGGTATTTCTAAGCAAATCCAATATTATCAAATAAAATATTTTTGGATATTTCATTAAAATACCGCATTTCCAAGTAAATATAGTATTTTCATATTATTTTCAATTAATTATATTTCATTAAAATAATGTATTTTCAAGTTAATACAGTATTTCCAAGTAAATATGGTATTTTCAAATAAAAATCTTTTGGATTTTTCTATATTTCCATGTAAATATGATATTTCCAAATTATTCCCAATTAATTTTATTTAATTAAAATATGATATTTTAAAGTAAATCCAGTATTTTTTGAATTTTTTGATATTTCATTAAGATAGTATTTCCAAGTAAATCCAAGATTTTCATATGAAAATCTTTTTGGATATTTCAATAAAATGCCGAATTTCTAAGTAAATCCAATATTTCCAACATTTTTATAATTAATTATACTTAATTAAAATATGGTATTTCCAAGAAAATTCGGTATTTTAAAAATATTTTCAATTAATTATATTTCATTAAAAAACGGTATTTTCAAGTAGATCTGATTTTTTTTAAATTTTTCGATATTTCATTGAAATTCGGTATTTCCATGTAAATCCTGTATTTTCAAGTAAATCTAATATTTTCAAATAAAAATCTTTTGAATTTTCATTAAAATCCAGTATTTCCAACTCAATCCAATATTTTCAAATAAAAATCTTTTGAGTTCATTAATGTATGATATTTTCAAGTAAATCCGGTATTTTTAAGTAAATCCAAATATTTTTAAATAAATTATTTTTGCTTGGAAATAAATTATTTACTCTTAATAAAATATAATATTTACTAATAAATACGGTATGTTCATCTAAAAAAGATTCTTGTATTTACTAATAAATCCACTATTTATTAATAATTCAAATGTTTGTTAGTAATTTATTTAATAATATTTACTTCTTTTACAAACTTTCTTAAATTACAAAACACACTTTAAAATTTTTCTAAATTAAAGACCCAAATTCACTCAAACCCTAACTCTAAATCCCAAATCTAAAAATCCTAAACCATCTCTAAATCAAATATCACAATTGGACTGCCACTGCCACCAGTAGTGTCGTCTCCTCGTGACTGTCATTCGTCCTCGAGATCTACTTTCTAAAGCACTGCCGGAGATTGTGATGGTGCTCGTTGCCACTATTGCGATAAAGCTCCCACCAAGAATGATGGTCACTGAGGAACGAAAGCCATCCATCGCCGTTACGATCTGATCTCGCCATTGCCATCATGAATGTGCTGCAAAAAAAAAAAAAAAAAAATCCAGAATGTATGGCTAAAGCTAATCGTTATGGCCATTGTCACAGGGTCTTCTCCGTCACCGATGAGTTGTCCTCTGGTGATTAGTGATGGGAGAGAGAGACACACAGGGAAAAGAGGAGGAGAAGAAGAGTACATAATTGTAACGCCCTAAATGCTAACCAACAATAATATTAGAAATTTAACATAGAAATGTATTGGATAATGTGATGATATTATAATTAGTTAACACTGATGTGATATTGAGTTATTATTATTATTATTATTATTTTTATAGGTGACGCGACGAGAACTCAACGTGCTAGAATTCAGTTAATGCCAAATTAATGAACATTATAAAATGATTGATTAATTGTGCATGATTGATTGATGAAATTATGTGATGATTATTTTATAATATATTAGCTGTGCATTATAAATATGTTTACCTGTATATTTTGTTATATGATATATATACACACACACATATAACTTCTAATGAGTACGATATGTTTGTAGTATCTCAAAATGATTAGCGTGTGTACAGATTGTTTAAAAAAAAAAAAAAGGGTGAGCTATTTAGTATCCAATTGACTTCCTAACAATTTTCCTTGATATCTGACAATTTTTCTTACCCTAAATAAGCCTTTGACAATCCATAAATCATTTAATTTGAGCCAATTGATATTCTAATTAATTCTAAAATTTATTTGAGATTAACTCCTTATAAATTTTTTTTTACACGATAGAGAGTCCTATTATTATTATTATTATTATTTTCACACTCACTCATCTCTCCCTCTCTCTGTTGTCTAAACTCTCTCTTTTTCTCTCTATTCCTCTCACACGCACACACACTCATCAAACCTCCATATTCATCCAAGCCAATCAAAAGATTTCAAGGTATGTTTTTATTATTGTTTGATGATGATGATTTTATTATTTGTTTTGGTTTGGGATCCTTTGAGGGGTTGGATGATTTTCTTAATGAGTTTCTTCATGTGAGTTTGAGGAGATGATAAGAAATATCTATTAAATAATAATTGAGGGATACTATATGATTGATTGATGATGGTTTATTGTTTTAGAAGTATGTTAAGTTTTGTAAATGATTAATTTTTGTTAACTAGACAATTTTAAGGTTTTTCACCTATTAATTAATGATTTTGTTAGAGTAGTGATTTAATGATTTTATATATTAAAAAAAACATATCTTGCTGCTGTATTTTGTGTGTGTGAGTCATATTGTTGTGATGATAGTTTTTTTTAAAAATTTTTTTATGTTTAGTTTTAATATATTTTATTTGTGGGAATTTTCGGATTTGACCACTACTGAAAATTTTCAGATTTTATGATCAGTATTCCAAACTAGTTTTGAGGATACATATAGACTCCATTTTTAATGAATTTTATATTGTTGTAAAGCCCTGGATGTCTACTTTCAGTTTCAATCATTGCAGATCGTTTGGAGATCTGTGTGATTTTTTATGATTTGTCAAAGAAGCAGAGGTCCGGTTGCCAAATTTTATAAAATTTTAGTGATTAAAATTCAAAACTATTTTTCAGACTCTAAACAGTCTCATTTTTTAACGAATTAGGATAATTAGAAAGCTCTAGATGTTTAATTTCTTTTAAAGTTGGATTCAGGTAATTTGGAGTTCTGTATGAATTATTATGAATTTTTCAATAGATAGAGGTTAGATAACCAATTTTTGTAAAGTTTTGTAATTCTATGTAATTATTGGATTTTTGTATTTTGGTGTTATTAAATGATGAAATAGGCCTATTAGGTACTGTTATAATATGATAAATTTGGTTGATGAATTATTATGACCACTTGTTAATTCTCGGGTTTTGTCCAAAAATCAAATACGTCTACAAGGGCATTTTGTCATTTAAAAAAAACATTTTCATGTTAAATTATAATAATAATAATAATAATTATTATTATTATTATTATTATTAATTTGTAACAGTTACTTCATGAAACTAGTGAAAAATCTACAGCTTTCCACGCTTTGTTTGAAAAAAAAAAAAAAAAATGTTTTTTCATCAAAACCGTGAAAATTCTCTTTTTATGTTTTGCCTGAAAACTAGGCTACCCTCTAACCTCATTGTTTTCATTAAATTTTTCAAAGAAAATCGTGCAGCACATGATTGTGTAAAACTCTATTGTAAAGTCGTTATTTAAAATTTCATCGTTCACGAAACTTATAGATCTTGTCGAGATCTACAACTCTGTATTATTGTGAAGCCTGTTCTATCTCTAACATGCTCATTTTGCTAAAAATCTGTGGCTAAAGAGGTCTTGTAATTAGAAGACGACCCTACTTCTTACGGTAATTTGTATATCGTCCTAGAAGTCTACTCTAGAGAATTTTTAGTTTTCGAGAAGACATAAAGCTTTTACGTTTCGATCAAAACTAGTTCAGCCTATAAGATCCTCATTTGGACTAAAATTTGTGATTGGGCTGGGTGAAAATTGTTTCTTTTAAAAAATGTACTGAAAATTAGGTCTTAATCGAGTTTGAGAATGACTATTTGAGCAAAACATGTTCCATAGATAATTGATATATGTGAGTACGTGGAATCAATGTCCTATTTGGTGTACTAAAAAAATAGCTGGATTCTCGGACTCTCACACACACATGCATACCAATAGAAGCTAAAACCCATCTCCGTCAACGAAAACTAGTTAGCCAAATCAAATCCAATCAAATCCCTTCTACAAATCCACTCCAACAAATTCAAAAAAAAAAAAAAAAGAAGAAAAGAAAAGAAAAAAGAAAATTGTTCATGACCTCCTAATAATGAACCTCTTCAAATGCTTCAACTTCATTCGTAAAAAAAAAAAAACAAACAAAAAAATTTAACATTAGAGTTGGCGTCTCTAACATTTGTCATATGGATGTTTCTCGTTTTAGCTTATGAAGATTGGAGAGTTACTTGATGACAGGGTTTTCTTTCATTATAAAATCTAGAGATATGCTTGGTGATATGTAAGCTTTGATTTGATAATTGGAATGTCCAAATCGCACAACCGTACTATAAGTTATGACTTTTTAAAATTTTAGTAAAAAGATAGAAAATACCTGCGAAAATCCTGAATGTATATTATCTGTTCGGGATCTGTTTTCACCGTCTTAACAGACCTAAAAAATAATTAAAGTATAACAGCTTAATGGAAAGCTATGTCTATCGACTTTAATTAGGCACTAAATTCACAATTTTTGCAGACTTTAAGAATAGTTTTAAGTTTCCCCGCTTGAGATATGTTGAATCTAACATATCTTATCTTTTTTTTTTCCTTGCAATTATTTTATAAATTTTGTGGCATGATTTTACATTACATTCTTTTTTGGCATATTGTTTTAAGTCGTTATTTCTGTCTACTTTTTATTTATTTATTTATATTTATTTTTAAGTACATTGGGAAAATGACCCAATCTTGAACATACTGTGATAAGATTACATATTGAGGTTAGTTAAGGGCAGGTCCTGAAATCTGATCGGGCTACTTTGATAGTAATTTATTGGACCTTAACTAATTTACAATTGTGCTCACTTAATAATTTCTTTCTGAGAGTTTAACATTAGAAATATTTATTTCTGAAAGTTTAAAATTACAAATATATATAATCCATAAGAATAACGAATCTTCTTGCAATCTAAGATTCTAAAATTCGAACTAACTATCTTTTAAACATTTAAAATTCAAATAGAAACAAATCTTCTAAACATTTGAAATTCAAATAAAATAAAACATAACTTTTTGAACATTTGAAATTCAAACAAAATAAAACATAACTTACTCTCGGACACTTTCACTTTTTAGGAAAAAAGCACTTTTTTAGGAAAAAAGCATATACTAATCAATATCTTTTTATACTTAAAAATAAGAAAAAAAAAATTTAAGTAATGTCAATTTACAATACTTGAAATACCAATTACAAATAAAGACTTAAACTTTGTATATAGATTTTAGAATCCTTCCACTGTTACTATCTATCCGATATGGGACTAGCTTCCCTTTTATTTTTTTGCCAACAAGCAAAGTTTTACAACGAAATTCTTGAATTTTGTTTTATAGTTTTCGAATTAGGATTATAAACAAATTGCTAACGATCCACTCTGCAGTAAAAATATTTAGATTTTCAAAAAGCTCAAACAAAAATGAGGAAGTTTTTTTGTTTCCTACATTTTTTTTTATTAATTATGTTTTCTAAGTTAGGAGACTGATTATTTTTTTAGTACCGAAAGCTAGAAAGAGAGACCAAAAAGTACCTAAGTTCATTTATAACTGCAAGAACAGCTCCTTGCTAATTACGTCCTCATTTTTTGCAAAAGAATTCCTTGGTTTGGTTATGATCAGAACCTAAGTACTTATCAATTGAAGATAAACTTAATAGGATTAAACAATTTAAATACATAAAGAATTACAGAAACCTTAATAATATTGAAAACATGGTACAAAATTAATTATACGATCTTTTCAAGTGATGTGTACAGAGTTTGTAAAAGAGAGAAGAGAATTGATCCAGACAATACTTAAAGGGAGAAAGCTTTCTAATCTCTCCAAGATTACACAGGTAATTCACTAAATCATGATTTTTTTTTTCTTTCTGTAATTTAATTTGTTTTTTCTTTTCGAAAAGCGTTTTGCATTTGGTTTTAACCATATTTATCATCGGAATTGAAAACTTAATTGAACGCAGCGCACCCTTATTGTTTGGGGAGACCAAGATCAGATATTTCCTCTGGAACTTGGTTATACATTGAAAAGGTAAGTGAATTTCAGAGAAACTTTTGATTTATTATAGCATTTCTGTTAACTCATGAACTTTACTATCGAATTCTCAATTTATGCATTTAATTATTTATAGGCATGTGGGAGAAAATGTAGAACTGGTGATCATTAAGAACGCAGGACATGCTGTCAACCTAGAAAACTCTTTCATCTCCTTCCTCACTTTCTTGAAAACTCTTTCATCTCCTTACTCAATTTGGCATTTTCTTGAATTGCAATTTTAATTTTTTTTAGTGTAGTCTTGATTTGCAATTTTACAAATGAATAATGCTCTCGAGTCTCAGCATTTACATTGGATATCAACACATATATGACCTTGAATTGTCGACTTTATCCTTTTTTTTTTTTTTTAACTGAGAGAAAATCCTCTTCATTACCTAAAGCCCTTCATTCACATTCCCTTGCTTCATACCGACCTCCTCCTCTGCTTCTACCAGACTCAGTCTTCCCTCTCCCTCAACCTCTTTTCCATGTGCACTAGCCTTCTACATCTGATATGTATAAAACATGCGTATAAATTAATCCTTACTATGAAAATTATCGTTGTTCAGTATAGTAGTAAGTAAGGGTCATTTTTGTAAAAGAATATTCCTATTTACTAAGTTATTGACTCAAAACCCTATGACACACTAAACAATTGTCAAACTAAAAATAAAGTTTGTCCTTGCAAAATTACAGTAGTTTAATTGCATTTGATTTACGAAGTGAGCAAAGCTGATAACATTTTATAATTTAGAAAGCATTTTTATTAGTTTTTAAAGTCCATGGAGCAAAGTTACAAGAGTAACAAATTTCAGAGAGTAAAAGTAAAAATTTGTTCAAATGAAAAATAAAATTTGGCAACCAATTTTTTCGTCTCTAAATATTTTATGAATTATTTTTCTGAAGTTTAGTTAGAAATAATTAATAAATACTACCAATGCAGATGTCAAAATGGTCACTTATCAAAACTGACAATGTTCGGGCTGCATGCTAATAGTCTTGTATATAAAAGGGAAACCGAAGGGGTAATGAACAAAAAAAGGGACAAAAACAAAGTTAGGGGTTAAAATTGTGAAAATCGTGAAAATCGGGGACCCATCAAATTAGACAGATTAACTAAGTTGACAAGGAAAACAGTCCTATCCTGACCCATCAATTTAGACAGATTAACAAAAGCAGAGATGGAGATTATTTGTTTTCAAGGTGGATTGACAAGAAGACCATCCACTTCAAATCCACCTTGCTACCATCAATATGGTCTTTCAATGTTTAAGATGTAATTTACCATCGAATAATTATGGTACAAAAGATCACCTTTATTGAACATATACTGCCCACTTCTAAAATAATAATGCGAAACACATGGTTACTCATTGACTAATTATATAATCATTGATGTAACTATTACTAGAATGATCACCAATAGATTGATACAATAATAAGATATTTTTTAGATTAAATTGCTCAATTAGTATCTAAACTTATAGTTTCTACTCCTCCTTTTCTTTTCTTTTTTTTTTTTTTTTTAAACCGGAATGCTTCTAAATTATTAAGATATTACTATAATAATAATTTCGGTTAATTGTTGGACATAATTCATTAGTAATTTGGTCAAAAAGTGATGTTAACTAACGAATTACGTTAAAAAATAATGAAAAAAACTATTATAGTAACGTTTTTAATAGTTCATGATCATTCCAGCTACAAGAAAACTATTAATATATTACTACAATCATCATTTCCCTTAATTTTTTTGATATAATCTATTAGTAATTTGATCAAAAAATGATACTAACTAACGGATTTCATTAAAAAATCAGCAGAAATAATTATTTTAGTAACGTTTTTAATAATTCAGGATATTCTAGTTACAAATATATATATATATATATCATGAACTAAAATTGTATAAATTTAAAAATTTAAAGTCCAACGTAATAATTGACCCTACTTTTTAACTTATAGTCTTTAAGTTATTTTTGGGTCATTTAACAAGGTTTCCTTGCTTTGATTGTAAACTTCCAATAATTGTGATATTTTCTACCCTTATATGTAATAAATCACATTTATTAATTTGCAGTACTCTTTTTATTTCATTCCAATTATTACTACTATTTTTAAAGGGAAAAGAGTATTGCTTATCATTCAACTGAAATATTGAATGGGCAAACTTAGACAAAGCATGGGCTATATCTACATTATAAGTGGTACGTTTCCGATGAGGTTGTTTTCACAAATAGTCTTGAATTATACTTTCAGTTTCAAGTTATTGCTTCATTTTTAATTTTACACGTCACATTATTTCGAATTTTTTTTATTGTTACGAAAGTGGTCCCTATACTGGTATTCCATAAAAAACCAAATAGAATACGTACAGATCACATGAGTTTTAGTTAAGGTTAAAATTATAATTCTATACTTTGGAAAGTAAACTGTAGCTCGAAAATAGCTCTACGGCGCTATATATCTTAGATTAAAATACAATTTGTGTTATATATATTGGATTAAAGTACAGTTTGTTTGCAAAATATCTCTGACTCAGGTATAACTTCTTTTCAAAATATATTTAATTAGGATTTTACGTGTTAATAAATCTCATATTATCAGAAAATATATAATTTATATCTAATTCTTTATTAATATTAATAGAGTAACTGTTAGCGTAATAGTAAAAGAAATTCCATAAAGTATAATGTGTAAAATCAAAAATTAGAGTTCAATAAATATGATATCATTTATGAAATTTACCTTTACATGACAAACCATAGGACCATCAAGCTCTGCCGCAGCTTTACGGATAATGCCTTCAGCAGACAAATTGTAGTGTTGTTGTTTTTGTAGATTTTTTTTTTTAAATTTTTTATTAAAAAAAAAAACTTGAGTGTTGCTACATTTACAAGTACATAATACTGTGTTTATAAGGTACATATAGGACAAATAACACTGATAAATGTGATTATAAATATAGCTTAACGGTAATTATATATCTAAATTTATTAAAAAATATAGAGTTCGAATCCTCAATCTTAAAGTTTAAAAAAGAAAATAATAAAAAACACGGATAAGCATCATATCCCTGTCAACCTCCCAAGATATCTGAGGCCAATTCAAAGCAAAAGTAGGACAGGCTGAAACAATCACCAGCCCCATAACCAGCAACCAGTACATGAACGAATTTCGCATAATGAACAACATTAAAAATAAAAATAAAAAAATAAAAAAAAAACTTGAGTTTTGCTACATTTTCAAGTACAGAATACTGTGTTTATAAGATACATATAGGAAAAGTAACACGGATAAATGTGGTTACAAGCATAATGATAATTACATATTTGAATTTATTAAAAAAATATAGAATTTGAATCCCAATATTAAAGTTTAAAAAAGAAAATAATAAAAAACACGGATAAGCATCATATCCTTGTCAACCTCCTAAGATATCGGAGGCCAATTCAAAGCAAAAGTAGGACAGGCTGAAACAATCACCAGCCCCAAAACCAGCAACTAGTACATGAACAAGTTTCGCATAATAAACAACATAAAAAAAAAAAATACAATAACTTGAATGTTGCTACATTTTCAAGTACAGAATACTGTGTTTATAAGGTACATGTAGGGCAAGTAACACGGATAAATGTGATTGTAAGTATTACCTAACGGTAATTACACATTTGAATTTATTAAAAAATATAGAGTTTGAATCCCCGATCCTAAAGTTTAAAAAAGAAAATAATAAAAAACACAAATAAGCATCATATCCCTGTCAACCTCCCAAGATATCTGAGGCCAATTCAAAGCAAAAGTAGGACAAGCTGAAACAATCACCAGCCCCATAACCAGTAACCAGTACATGAACGAGTTTCACATAAGGAGGAACATTAAAAAAAAAAAAAAAAAAGAAAAAGCCGATCTAAGTTACTTTAGGTGTGTATTTGTTATTCACTGGGGAAAAAACTATGCTCCTGGAGGAAAATTAAAGATGTACCTGCTCACGGGGATACCATGAGGGGGGAGGGGGGGGGGGGGGGGGGGGGGGTGGGGGGTGTGGGGGGAATAAAAGATCATTAACAATTGCATTTTTAGTGACATTTTTGTCAAAAACCAACATACAACAATGACATGTTAGTACAGAAAATAAATTCATCCCACTGTATGATATATATTTCTTGGCCTGATGAGTGTTGGGGCCAGACTTTGTCTGCCTATAATATTATAACTGATTCGTTACGATCACTGGATCAATGAACAACAAACAATAAACCACGATAGATTAAGCGCTTCCGATCTAAACATAGAAGAGTGACAAACGACGAATGGTCGTCCTCGACCATTTGGCCTCGGTTTCCTTGAGGCCCATTAATTTATCAAGTGTGGATTGGGTGGGTACTTGGTTCAACAAAACGAACAATGAACGATGTTGTCGTCACGGATGATTGGTTCGTCCAGTGTTCATATTCAATAACCAATGAATGGTGAGAGATTAGTCTCCATAACTGCTAGGTCCACTATCAATCATGGCATTGTGGCCCATGTCCCAGTACATGTTCTGAATTATTTGGGCAGTGGGGAACACTCCACTACCATCATGTGGGTCAAGACCCATGATCTTCTCTCTATAAATAGAGGAAGATCCTCCTTATTCGAGGGGATCTTTTTGAGCCTTTAGTTTTCTGTTATCCTAATAAAATATTCCCAGAAATTGTAACCTTTTGTACTAAAAAATCCATATAGTGAAACTATAGACTTAGAGGTCGTAGCACGATATTCCGGTGAACGTCTCTAAATTTTAATGTTGCTATCTTTTACTACTTTTATCTCAATTTATTGTTTACATTTTCCGATTATGATTGCTTTATGATTCTTATATGCGATGTCCAAGGACCCTAATAATTCCTGTCTGATATTTTCCATATAATCTAACCGTAGTTGAAATTTGACCAAAGATTCCAACACCTACAGTTTGGCTCCCATCATGAGACCTGTGGCCATCATACACCATAAATTCATAGAGCAACCATGTCGGACATCCTCGAACAGCAGGCGGAACTACCACAGAACAGTCCTAGTACTCAACCGGAAGCTTTAACATCCGGAGGAAACGCCCAGTTCACTAACCTAGTGCATTTAGTTGAAGAGCTTACCCAGAAGTACAATACCCAACCGATGCAAACGGAAAGCATCAGCGCGGAGAAGCAGACCTTGAAAAGCCAGTTGGCCACAATGATCATACAGGTTGCCTACTCATAACACTACAACCCGTACACAGGATACTTAGCGGGAACGAGCACCCACGGGTTGACAGTAAGCCACACCCTATTATCCTTAAAGGACGAGAGCCACTACTTATAGCCCTGTGGCTCTAATGTAGCCTCTATCCACGCCAGGGAACACCCCAACAACAAACAACAGACGAACATAAACACAAAAACTACTTGAATCCAGTTCATGTAGGAACACGTCTTTGACTCGACACTCGACGCTAGCACTACCACCATTGCCAGAGGGTCCCGTTCCTTTAGGGACGATGAGCATCGAAGCAATTATGCGCATTAAAATGTCTGAGGAAATAAGGACATTAGAATCGTAAATGGAGCAACAGTTCAGCTTACAGCTCCATAAGGCGACGAGTTCAACTCCAGGGTTAGATGTTCTTGCACGCAAGGTTCATGAGACGCCTTTGACACAGCGAATCCGAGCATGCCTACTCCCAAATTTGGTAGCGTCTTCTTTCTAAGGTTCGACACATGTCGTACTCCCACGACCACCTGCACCAGTACAAACACATCATGCAATCGACAAACATCCCCACTGGTATGCTTGATGATATGATGTGTACGCTTTTTGCACAAAGTTTAAAGGGACCTGCTCTTCGCTGGTTCTATAATCTCCCTCCCAAATATATTGATTCGTTCGACGAACTCTTACGAGAATTCATGATCAGCTAGTCTGTCCATATTCAATATGGAAAGACCATAAAAGACCTATAGGGAGTGGTCTAGGGACCAAGCAAAACACTACGTGCTTACATAAGGCGCTTTAGCAAAGCGATATCTAAGATTTCCGGATTAGATGACAGAACGGAGAGAGAAGTACTTAAGAAGGGCCCGAGGAACATGTCTCTCTTCAAAAACGAGATTTGCACCAAATATCCGCCAATCATTGAAGACACTATGCACCGAGCCAAAGGATTCATTGACTTGGAAGAGGAAAATGAACACGTTGAACGAGAATTAGCACGAACTCGAGAGGAGGTGATAAAAGCTCATGTTGAGCGTGAGGAAAGAACGACGAGGCGTGAACGTACACGGACACCAACCGTAACGAGTCCCGTGATGATCGTTCGTCGAAACATGAACAAAAGCGCCCATTATCACTGCTCAAGTACACTTTTAATATCAGCCCTTCAAAGCTCATCGCTTACTTAAAGAGCAGAGACTATGTTGTTTGGCCAAAGAAACTGCCAGACAATCCCGCCAGGGACATGAACAAATATTGTGAATTCCACAAGGATCACGGCCATCACAGTATCTATTACAGGGCTCTGTGAGCTGAAGTCACCGACCTATTGAAGAAGATACACCTCAAAGAGTTCCTTACTAACAAAGGGAGAGAGACATACGGCCTCGACAATGAGACCAAAGAGTGAAGGACCGTTCAATAGATCGAAGACACACCATCATGCTACCTGTTCGAAAGTCCATCAGTGTCATTTGTGGTGGTTCAGTATTCAGTGGTGACTCGATGATAGCAATCAAAGTACACCGGATGAAGGCCCTATGGCCCGTAGCATCGATCCTTCCGGATGACTTGGTCGAACATTCGATCACATTCCACAGTAGTGAGGCCATGAACCTTAGTCGGCTGCACAATGATGTGTTGGTTCTTATGCTGAACGTATCGAACTGTGAAGTAAGCAGGTTCCCGGTCGACAATGGAAGTTCAGTCGACGTACTCTTTCTGTCGACACCGACAAGTCTGAGATAGAGAAATCGACTACGGTGCTCATCGGATTTAACGGAGAATCGACTGCCACCGTTGGTAAGATTAAACTTCCAGTTTTCGCTGCAGGTGAAAATAAGATGACCATTTTCTTGGCCATGGATTGCTTGTCGGCGTATAATATCATCCTCGGCAGGCCATGGTTCCACGCCATGAAGGACGTACCATCCACTTACCACCAGAGAATCTAATTTTCTACCAAGAAGGGAATTAGAAAGATTAGAGGAATCCAGGAAGTCGCACAAACGTGTTATCTCAATTCCATAAAGTTAATGACGAATGATCGCTTGTAGCAATCACAAGTGGAAGAGGAGTCGACCAATCGCTCATAGCCAGATATTGAGTAGTTGGACGAGACTCTGATAAACCCCGACAGCCCCAAGCGGCGAGTCAATGTTGGCTCGATGCTCAACAACACCATTCGAACCACCCAGTTTATCAGGTTTCTCAAGGACAATCAAGATTGTTTTGCATAGTCACACAGCGATATGCCAGGCATTGATCCTACTGTGACCACTCATCGACTCAACGTCGATGCCAAACATAAAACAATCAAGCAGAAAAGATGAAAGCTCGATATCGAGCATAATCAAATCATGAACGAGAAAGTGTGTAAGCTGATCGAGGCATAATTCATAAAAGAAGTTCGCTACCTAGATTGGCTAGCAAATGTCGTCATAATAAAGAAGAAGAATGGGAAATAGAGGGTATACATCGACCTCACCGACCTCAACAAGGCATGTCCTAAGGACAGCATTCCATTGCCTCACATAGATCTTCTAGTGGACGCAACCGCTGGCCACAAACTCCTATCCTACATAGATGCCTTCTCGGGATACAACCAAATCCTAATGCATCCAAATGATCAGGAAAGGACCGCCTTCATCACGGACAGGGGACTATACTGTTACAAGGTGATGCCGTTCAAACTGAAGAATGCCAGCATAACGTATCAAAGGCTTGTCAATGTGATGTTCGCTGATCACCTCGACAGGATGATGAAGGAGTACATCAACAACATGCTGGTTAAGTTCTTGCAAGCTAAGGATCATATTAGTCACCTGACAGATTATTGCTCAGTACTTTGACAATACAATATACACCTCAATCTTTCCAAATGCTCTTTCAGGGTCTCATCTGGGAAATTCTTGGGCTATCTCGTCACCCAACAAGGAATCGAAGCGAACCCCGATTAGATAAGAGCAGTCATGACTATGCCTTCACTAAGAAAAATTATAAAGCTCATTAGCCGAATCGCAGCACCCAACAGGTTCATTTTACACTCGACCGATAAGTGTTTGTCATTCTTTAAACTGTTAAATGGCAATAAGACGTTCGATTAGACCAACGAGTGCCAGATTGCCTTCAACAAGCTCAGAAGTTATCTATCCATTTCTCCAATCTTGGTTAAGCCTCTAACTAGTGAGAAGTTGTTATTGTACTTAGCAGTGATGGAGGCAACCATCAGTGCGGTCCTAGTTTGAGATTCAAACAGTAAGCAACAACCGATCTTCTACATTAGCAAATCATTGCTAGATGCCGAGACGAGGTATCCAATTTTTGAAAAGTTGGCTCTTACCTTAGTTACCGCAGCACGAAAATTAAGGTCATACTTCCAATTACACTCTATCATGGTGATGACAACCTATCATTTGTGAGCCATTTTGTACAGCCCAAACACATCAGGGCATTCAACCAAGTAGGAAGTCGAATTGAACGAATTGGATATCGAGTATCGAGCATGGACTAGCTTAGAGTCCCAAGTACTTGCTGATTTCATTACCAAATTAGCTTCTGATCTTCCGCAGATGAACGACGAACCCGAACAACTATGTACCCTAAAAGTCGATGGAATGTCGACCGTGAAGGGCTCGGACATAGGAGTCTATCTTAAGTCGGTAAATAACAAGGTCATCGAACAATTATTCTGGTTAGGATTCAAGGTTTCCAACAATGAAACATAATACGAAACTCTAATAGCTGGACTACGATTAGAAAAGGCACTAGGGGCTCGCAAACTCAACGTCCAAAGCGATTCACAGCTTATCATGAACCAAGTACTTAGGGAATGCACGGCGAAGGATTCTAGGATAGAATCCTATATAGTGGTCGTACAATCTCTTAAAGCTCATTTCAACGAAAGCACCATCGAGTAGGTTTCGTGAAACTGGAACACCCAAGTCGATGCCTTGGCAAGCCTTGGTTCGACATCCAAACTGAGTTCTCGATGAACGATTCCAGTTGGGTACATCGAGAAGCCAAGTATTGAGTTAGAATCCGTCATCACTGCAGCAGTGGATATAGATGATTGGTGAATGACGATCGTTGCATACTTACAGACGGAGCATTACCAGAAGATAAATATGAAGCCCATAAGATCAGAACAAAAGCTGCATACTTCTCGTCATCGATGGTATACTATATCGATGATCGTTCAATGGTCCCTATACTCGTTGCCTTGTCGAGTAACAAGCAGCCTACATCCTGAGAGAAATCCACGAAGTCGAGTATGAGAATTATTCCAGTGGGAGATCTCTATACAACAAGACCAAACGCCAAAGTTACTACTGGCTTACCATGCTCGCTGACAGTGAAGACACTATCAAACGATATGACAAGTGTCAATGGCACCCTCCGATCATCCATAAACCAGCGGAATGATTGTCAAGTGTCAAATCTCCATACCTTTCATGAAGTACTTGATGGACATCGTTAGTTCCTTACCACGAACATTCAGACATCACGAATACTTGCTCATCTTCACTAACTACTTCACGAAGTGGGTCGAAGCAGAGTCATATGCAGAAATCACGGACGCGAACGTTGAAAGCATCATCTGGAGAAACATTATCTGCAGATTCGGTGTGCCTCAGGAGATCATGACAGATAACGGATCGTAGTTCATCTTGGGTAACTTTAAGAAAATCTACATATGGTGGAAGATCGAGCTAAGCTTCTAAACTCCAAGGTACCCCCAAGGTAATGGACAAGCCGAAGTAATAAACAAAACAATTGTCCAGAACCTGAAGAAGAAGCTCGAGACTCGCAAAGGAAGATGGGTGGGCGAGCTTCATGGCGCCCTATGGGCTTATTGAACCACCTCAAGATGAGCAACCGGTGATTCTCTATTTCGCTAACTTTCGAAGTAAAGGCGCTTGTCCTATTAAAGATTGGTATTCCCACACTTTGTCGCCAACTATCCTTCGAAAACAAAGAGCAGAACCAGAAGATGCTTAGCAATAGTCTCGATATGTTTGATGAAAAACGAGATTGAGCCCTTCTACACATGTCAAACTACCAACAATTAGTTGCACACTACAACTCTAAAGTTCATCCACGAATGTTCAACGAATGAGACTTAATACTTCACAAAGCCTTTCAAGACACTGCCGAATCTAACGCCGTTAAATTGTGGGCTAACTGGGAGGGTCCGTATAAAGTTTTGAAGATCGTTCATCTGGGTGTCTACTGCCTCAAAAAGCTCGATGGTATTATAGTCTTTTGCAGCTAGAATGCTTATGTAACGCCCCAAAAGCTATCTAACTTTAAGTTAGAAAATTAACATTAGAATTAACATAAATATTGTGATGAGATTGTAATTTCTTAATTCTAATGTTATGTTGAGTTATTTTTCACAGGTGACGCGACGAGGACTCGATGTGCTATTTAAAAATATTATAATTATACTTTGCTAGCTTTATTTATATATATAATTGGTTTTATACGTATGAAGATTATATATATATATATATATATACGGTGTATGGTAATTGTGGTGAAGTCCATGTTTGATTTATGAAAAATGGGCAATGAGAGGAAGATATTTAGCAGCAAATAAATAAATTTAGAGGAGAAAAGGAAAGTTGGTAAACCCGAATGGGGAATAGAGGGGGAAAAAAAATTTATGTTCTTAATTCCCATTCAATTTCCCCTTATTATCTGATAATTTTCCTTCCCAAGATAAGGAATTGACAGCCCTTGGTCTCATTATTCCAGCCAATTAACATTCAATTGATTCCAATTTGAATGCACAACGTTGGCAATTGCCTTTTTCTCTTTCAACACTCACTCTTTTTCGCTCTCTCTCTCACTTCCCTAGCCTCCCTTTTCCGTTCTTTCCCTTTCTCTTTGTCTGCTCTATCTGCCCCTCTCTCACGCACAAACAGAAGAAAAAAAAAATCCGCCAAACCTCCAAATTCTTCCAAGCCGAAATCAAAGGATTTCAAGGTATGTTTCGGTATTATTTGATGATGAGGATGATTTTGTTATTTATGTTAGTTTGGGATTCTTTGAGGGATTGGATGATTTTTTTTTTTATGAATGTCTTCATGTGGGTTTGAGGAGGGGATGAGAAATATTTATCGAATGATGATTGAAAAAATGGTGATATGGTTGATTTTGTGAACAAGATGAAATTAGGGTTTTTGATTCTTGATTTATGATTTCATTGGTATAGTGATTGAATAATTTAATGTGTTAGAAATATGTCTTAGGGCTGTTTCCGTGTGTGTGTGTATGAATTTTATATATATTGTGATGATAATTTTTTTTTTATATATATTTCTAATGATTTTCGGATTTGACCATTACTACTGGAATTTCCAGATTTTAAGAGAAGAATTCCAAACGGTTTTTAAGGGTACAAATGGACTCCATTTTTAACAAATTTGATATTTTTGGAAACCCTAGATGTCTATTTTCTTTTGAAACCAGTTTCATATCATTTAGAGTTATGAATTTTTATGATTTTTTAAATAGGCAGAGGTCGGACTGCCAGTTTCGGTAAAATTTTAATGATTAGATTTCAAAACTGTTTCTGAAAATCCAAACGGTCTCCGTTTTTAACAAATTTGATATTATTGGAAAGCCTAGATGTCTATTTTCTTTTGAAATCAGTTTTAGATCATTTGAAGATATATGTGAATTTTTGTGATTTTTCAAATAGGCAGAGGTCCGGCTGCCAGTTTCGGTAAAATTTTAGAAATCAATTTCAAAACTATTTTTGAGAGTCCAAACGGTTTTCATTTTTTACGAATTAGATACCATTAGAAAGATCTGGATGTCTACTTTTGTTTAAAATTATTTGAGGTCATTTGGATCATTGTATGAATTTTTATGAATTTGTGAAGAGACAAAGGTCTAACTGGCAGATTCTATCAAGATTTGAAATTTCATGAAATTGTTCAATTTTTGTATTGTTATGTTATTGAATGATGAAATAGGCCTTTTAGGCACTGCTATGATATGATGGATGTATTTGATGAATTATTATGAGTTTTTGTTGATTTTATTATAGTTATTATTCATGACATGAACGGTTCTAAAGGCGAGCACCCGAGACCTCAATCGCGCGTCACCATCGAAAAATTTGAAAAGGTTAAGTAAGGCGTTTAAGTAAGTACACTCTCACCTGCAACATGAATTAAAGATTTGAGAAGTATATATTTTAATGTTGATGATGATGTTATGATGTTCTTAAATAATACTTCTCCTATATTGACGTTTTGATGAAAAGTATATATATGGTATGTATATCTATTTTATGTTTTAAAATGACGTTGTACACCCTTGATGATGATGATGATGATGTATCCGGTGAGCGGACTTTTGTCACCGTTGGTTTGGGATTTGCTACCCCAACCCTTCCGTGACTAGCGCGCTATGATGGTACAATGCCGGGCCCAATATATGATGGTTTTAAAAGTTAAAAAGTTTTTAAATGATGTTTATATTTGTGATGATAAAAGAAAAATGTTTATTTACATTTGTGAGATTTAAGTGTCTTACTAAGCCCTTGCTTATATAAGTTAATTCATGTTGCAGATAAAGGAAAGGGTAAGATATAGTGTTGGAGGAGTTTGGAGCGGATAGCGGGACGATACGTGATAGGAAAACGGGAGGAACGATCATGAGATGGACGTTTTTAATTCAAATAAAGTTTTGAGACTTTAGTTTACTATTATTTGATTGGATGTTTTAGATGGACTTAAAATTTATTTCATGAATTGGGTTTAAAAATATATATATATATATATTAATTATGAAGTTTAATTTTTATGTAGTTTAAAAAAAAAAATTTCTAGAGTTTTTTTTTTTTTCTAAAATTATCTCAGTAAAGTTTTCCGTTATGTAAAGATTCTTATTTCAAGCTTAATATTTTCCGCAAATTTTATAAGAGATGAATGATTAATTAAGAAGCAAACTGTAACGGTTCGTGAGGGGTCGTTACAGCTTAACACCTTGGGAAAATTACTTATAATTTCATGCAAAATTCTTGTAATTTTTCATTTTTCTTTGTTGATTATTTTGTAAAGACTCGATCCATTATATCTGACGTTCGATGCTCTTTCGAACCATATAGATCGATGCTTAAGAAATTTTCTACTATTGAACTATGTTCGACTTGGTCCCCATACATGGGTAAATGACAATTTGCAAACATTTAAGCAAGTTCAGTCACATTATTAAAACAATCACATTGTAATATTGAATTACGTTTGGCTTGATTCCTATACATGGATACATAGGCAGTTAGTGAACTTATAAATGAATGTAACTTATTTATCAAAACAAAAATATGTTTCTCAAGTTACAAACATGGCGGTTACATAACCGGTACTCTATTTGTAATTCATCGTTCGTAGTTCATCGTTTGATTCTAGTTCTGGATACTAGGATTAAACTCCTCGTACCATTCTAAGGGACTTGTAATTAGGACCTACCACTACCTAAGCATGGCCTTTTTTCACATCCATTCTATCGTTTAGCATTTTAAATGATCGCTTGATCATTCATCAGAAAAGTCATCTTTTCATTCGATCTATGATTGTTCACTCATCTTAATACAATCATTCAATTAGAACCCTAAATGATTAACTATTCGTTCATTCATAAAGCTATCTTTATGTTTGATTATTTTTCCTACGTGCATTCGTTCATTCAACATCCAACTGTTTGAGCGATCAAGAAATTGTTTTGGCACTTAAGTTCATTCTTTTTGCATTCATTCGTTAGACCATCGCACTATGAAAAATCCAATTTCAACAAGTTCACAAAAATCTGATATAGCTCGTTGGAACTGGTCCGATTATGTCTTGCTCGACAATCGACGAGTTTGGTTCATCGACCCCTTTGCCGTATTCGTAGCCAATCTAAAATCCCTAGGTTAGTTCATACACATCACTTCCTAATCAAAGCATTTAAACAATGCAAAACATATTGAAGAAACTTCAGTGATAAATTTCAACAAAACAAAATAATTCCAAAACAAGGGCTTGAGACCTAACATTCGAATATCCAAGGCATGATGGCTGTTGTTCAAAGAACAGTGGCATTCAAGCCAAAAATTACAAAAAAACAAAAAATGCTATACAACTTTCTTGGTGTCCGAGGGATCGTCTTTGGGTTCGTCAGTTGTTCGAGGTTTGAAAGCAGCAGGGCTCTTCGGTTGTTTAAGGAACAGCTGAGGTCGGTGGCTCAACGTTCGTTCTTGGGGAGGATGTTGAGGCTTTGGCTTCAGCAAGAGACTCTTCGTAGAGTTCGATCTCCTCAACAACATCAGCGATGACAAGAAGGCCTTACTTATACTCCTTCGAGAGCTTGTAGCGAGCCTTGACAGTAGCCATCTCATACTTGCCCACGATATGAGTAATGAGCCCTATGATATCCCCATCCTTCTGCTTAATTGACTCTCTCAGGTCATCGTTCTCGGATTTCACCTTATTAAACCAGTCAACCATGATCTTCATCATCTCAGGTCCCTCTTTCGATATTCGATTGAAAGTCTGAAGCTTCTCGATCACATAATTCGTGCTTGTATGAACATCCTTGTACTTACATTCCGTATTCCCAGCATCTATAGTAGATTAACCCCATTCCCCTGAGAATGCACTACATCAAGTTTAAGCAATGTAGTCAATCATAGAAATAGGAGTAAGGAAGTTGGGCAAACAAACCTTCAAACCATCCCATAAGAATTCATCGAGATGATCCTATATCTGGCAATCAATCACCGTATCCATATCAATGTCAGTGATTAACTAACGGATAATTTTAACGCTGAGTTTTTTGTTGTGGAGAAGGCTCATCCGTGGAGGTAAGTTCACTTTTATGTCCGCCTCTTCCTCATATGTGGCTTGAGGCTCGTCTCTTGATTCGAGAGCAATTACCTTATCTTGCTCCTTCTTCCTCTTCCTTGGTGCCTTCTTCACTGGCTTCTCGCCTGCCTTTTTCTTTTTGGAAGGAGGTTGCTCCGGCACGTTTGAAGGCTCGGGGGATGATTTGATGAGAGGAAAGGAAGGAGGAATCGGAGCTCGAGCAGCCTCAACTGCCCTCGTTGATGCTACTATCTTTACAGCCTTTATCTCCACTCGTTTCCTTATAAGAATCTCTTTGGGGGAGGGACAATCAATCTTGATCATGTTCAGTGCTAATTCTGCGATCAAAGCATCTTCGTCAGAAATTGGCTCGATGAACAGTGAAGTGTCGAAAACTCTCCTCAACACTCCTCTGATCACATTGAAAAAGAGAACCAGCCTTAAACGACTCAGAATTAGGAAGAAAAAAAAACTTCTTGGATCGAAATAGCATAAAACAAAGAGAATGAGAAGAAATCTTGCCTGAAAATCTTGTGTGACTTAAAAAACGCTCGGACTATCTCTCTGAGGATTCTGGTGGCTCCAAGCGAAGAAATAAGGAAAGAAGAGGGGGAAACAAAGAGTTATAAACTTTCGGGGGAAGATCAATGACTCTGATGCTTTTATCATGCCTTATCAAATGGCATAAATCACGAGACTTTTAGACCGTGCAGAGAAATTATTTCACAGCTTTTCAAATTTTGAAAAGGCAACTGTTGTTTTAGGTCATTCAACCAGCACTTGCCACATGTAAAGAAGATTCCTTTTCTCTCATGCTCGACATTTATGATTGACTAGCGCAACATTTACTAGATTTGCATGATTTTTCACTCTTGATGATCAGCAGGCATAATTCTTCAAACGATGAGTATCAAACACTTTATCGAGAATCATTGCTCAATAGAGTAAGGGGCTCTCTGTTGGGGGACTTCGTCTCCCCATAATGTTATAACTGAGTCATCACGACCATTGGATCAACGAATGACGAACAATGAACCATGACAGATTAAGTGCTTCTAATCTCGAATATTCAGGCTTGGCCCAACAAATGATTACCATTCGCTAGAAGAGTGACGAACGACAAATGGTCGTCTTCTCCCTTTTGGTCTCAGTTCCCGTAAGGCTCATTAATTTACCAAGTGTGGATTGGGTGGGTACTTTATTCAACGAAATGAACGATGAACGGTGCTCAACCATTTATTGGTCATCACGGATGATTGGTTCATTGTCCAGCGTTCATATTCAACGAACAATGAACGGTGAGAGATCAATGTCCATAACTGTTAGGCCCACGATCAATCATGACATTGTGGCCCATGTCCTAGTACATGTTCCGAATTATTTAGGTAGTGGGGAACAACCCACTATCATCATGCGGGTCCAAACCCACGATCTTCTCTCTATAAATAAATAAAAATCCTCCTAATTTGAGGGGATCTTTTTAAGCCTTCGGTTTACTGTTATCCTACTGGAATATACCCAGAAAGTGTAACCTTTTGTACTAAAAAACTCATATAGTGAAACCATAGACTCAGAGGTCGTAGCACAACATTCCGATGAACCTCTCTAAATTTCAGTATTGCTATCTTTTATTACTTTTATCTCAATTTATTGTTTATATTTTCCGATTACGATTGCTTCATGATTCTTATATACGATGTCCAAAAACCATAATAATTCCTATATGATACTTTTCTTATGATTTAACCATAGTTGAAATTTGACCGTAGATCCTAGCATCTATAGTTTGTGTGTCTTATGCAATTAGTGACGATAAGTAGTTAGTGAGAACCCATTATTAGTGACGACAAGCCGTCGCTATAGGTCCTTCATAGATTGGAGGGATTTGTCGTGTAGTTTACCGTAAAAAGCAGCAAGTTACAATTTAATTTTCGAAAAAATCAAAATTATTAGTGACAATAACAATAAAATGAACACACGTGTTCGCTAATTTGTGCCACGGGGTCTATTTATTTATGATAATAATTGAAAGCTGAACTTGGCAATGGGCCGGAGGTTGTTTTGTTGTTATTATTGATGACAACTCAAGTATTAGCGATGATAAAAGTCGTTGCTAAAGGTTGCTAAAGGGTATGCGTATAAGATTCCAACTTGAGCCTTCCTCCCCATTTTTTGCACAAAACTTCTCGGCGCCTCTCTTTCCTCTCTGAGCTTTCTCCTCCCCCTACCGCCTTCAACCACTAAGAAACATCATCCACCTTTCTTCTAACCCCCTTTTTTTTTTGTTTAAATTTAATTATTATCAATTTCACCAATTTAATCTTAAAATTTTAATAATGAACCGACAACATGTTTGAAAAGTAGTCACAAAAAATATGTAAGTTGAGACATTAAAAATATAAAGACTAAAGCCTTACAAACCGTATAGTTCATAAACTATCAGTACAAATTGCCCTTATTTTGAATGATGTACTACGTATGTATGTTTGATTTTTATTGTACTCCATGCTAACAGTTGGTAAGGATGCTCTCAAATTGTTAATAGTAACGCCCCCTATTTTCCTCATTGTTTGATAATGAATAGTTAATAATTTAATTAATTAAAGATTACAGTGATTTACCAAAAGTTATTAAATCTCATACAATCTAGATCAGATTTCCTAATTTCATATAAATATAAGTAAAGTCTAATAACTAATTAAGGCAGCTATGGAAAAAAAAAAACAAAAAACAAAAAAAAAACAAAAAGTTAACGTTCTCTAATATGCTTCCGTAAGATGAAGAATGAGCAGGTACTTGGGATTCTGTTTCCATGGGATAAAGAAGAAGGATGTACGTCATTTGCCTGTGTGGCCCTGAGTGGTGATGAAAGTCTGAAGGGATTTTTTCAGGTGAAAGAAGTAAATAACATTTTTACATAAATAATTGAAATAAACAACATATTTTAAAAATAGTTTGAGTAAATAATAATAAATAAATAATTTATTTACTTTTGATAAATATATTATTTACTTAGTATATTGATATTTTAATTCAAATGTTTTAATACTTAGCTATTTATTTGAATTATTCTTGTAAAAAACTTTCGTTTCTACATTTTTATTTATTTATTTTTTTTAGCTGAACGAGTTTGAGGTGAAGGTGGATGCATAAGGAGATTTCTTTTTTTTTTAATCTTAATTAATTTAATTGGTAGAGCGAGAGAAAGGTGACATAAAGAAAAGTTGAGATGTTTTGGGTGATGTTGGAGTGAAGAAAGCATGTACATATATATATATATATATATATATATATATATCTGTGTGTGTGTGTATGAAGTGGCGTTGCAGATTGGTGGATGAGGAGAGAGTTCTAAGGCCATATGGAGAGCGTATTCAGCTGGAGCGGCAGCGAGCGGCGCATAGTGGCAGCAAACATAAAGGTAGAGAGGTGCAATGGCGATAACGTTCTTGTATCTAATCATGTTCATAGAAAATAGAGAAATGATAGGGTCACTCTGTTGTTACTCAGTAAGTTCTCCTTTTGACACTTGTCTTTCTATTTTCCCAAAAGGAAGAAATAAGATTCTAAACCATCTTTTTACCATTTATTATAAATTAGTTTTAGTAACGCGCTCGATGTATGTGATCATACTCAGAAAAATTATTTCTATACAGATAAAAAGAAAGAAAAGAAAAAAAAAATGTAGCTAGATTGGGGTAAATTTGAGACTTTTTGATACCGTTCCTGTGGGACTTGGTAAGGGTATTCTAGAATTGTAAGGTTTAAGGACGTTTTAAGGCTGAAGGGACGTGTTTAGGAATATAAGGGTATTAGATAAGTATTATAATAACGGATAAGTTTTGACGCCACTTGAAATCCACCAAGATAAGTCTTAATCTCGCCACTCAAGGAATCCACCAAGAGATAAGAGAAAGAAAGAAACACAAAGGTATTCTCTGAAAATTTTGATTCTTCAAAAAGCTGTCCTCACAAATTCGAAAATTACATCTTAAAGAAAACCAAAAGCTGAAAACAACCTTTCAGCTTCACAAAATGGCTGTTACATACTTTAAGAAACATACTAATGACACTAATTACCATTTAGCACACCAAGGCTGTACAAACTCACAAACTAACACAACTAGTCTTAAACTTAGCTAATTAACTCCTAATTTAACTAGCTAATTATCAGACTTTATTTCAGCCATACAACACACACTAAAACACTTGAAAACCCATAACACCACTTTGGCAACCCAAAAAAAACGCCCCCAACATAATTGATCAACACACAGTCTTCAATTCTGATTGAGACACATGGAAGACATGCATTGAATCACTCCCATACAACTCATGTAAAAGCAATTCACTTCCATGGTCATCACTTTTATTATAACAGGGTATCTTAGTATAAAAAAAGAAGTAACCAAGACAAAAAAAAGTAACCAAGTCAAAAATAAAAGGGAATTAAATGGTTGAAAGAGTGACATATGGCTATGGAAATGAAAATTTAGTTGGATTGACTATTTTAATATAATATAAATATAGAAATAGATATAGATATAGATATATTTGATATATATTAGGCCGAAGATATATTTAATATATAATATATATAGTAGATAGAAGACATATGCTTAAACTTCTCAAATGGCACATTATGTCTGCTTCCACTTATTATTTACAGGAAATATGTGGAAGAGGAAGAAGAAGTAAAATAATAATAAAAATAATATTAATAATTATAATGATAATAATAATAATAAAGAAATGCCAGTGGAATAAGAGAGGAAAAGCGTGGAATTAGAGATGAGAAAAGGAAGAGAAAAAGAAGCCAACGAAACGGTAAAGGAGAAAGAAAAAAACGCCACGTGGTGAATATTAGGATAGGGAATGATAATGGACATTCGTCCTTTCATATATGCTAAGAGACATGCCATTACATACAACGTACTTTTTGTTTATTTATTTACTTGACAAACAAAAATGAAAGTTACAAAGAAAAAAAATCTATTGACCAAATCTACTCCTTTGTTATTATTATTTTTTTCTGAAAATAAAAACTATTATCTTAATTGAATCTTCTTTTTACGAAATATCTTTTAAATATTTAGTCTAGTGTACCTCTTTTTCTTTTTTATATAACTGAAGGTGTTTTTTTTTTTTTAATTTTTGAATTGCGTAGCAATGTTTTTTTTTTTTCCCCCCTGGAAACTATTATGCTGACGTTAGTTATTTATAAATGAACAAAACATTCTATAGGGCACATTCTAACATAAAAGCAATTGAACATGTAAAGTGAACACTCCAAAAAAAAAAAAAGCAAAGAGATAAAAATAATAACAAAAACGAGAAGATAAGAGTAGCTAAAATAAATATAAAAAAAAACAAAAACAAAAACAAAAAAAAACAAGAGAAACCCATTTATGTAGACCACTTCTTCTCTATAGATGTAAAAGTAACAACTCAAATAAAAATAAAAATAAAAAGGGTCTTTTTTATGTTGTTATAGATATACGAGTAATGGAAAACAAACGATGAGGGTTATTTTTAGCTATGAAAAATGGTAAAGAAATTAATACTGAGAAGTACATAGAAAAATAATAATAATAAGTAGAGTAAAAACAAGAAGGAGATATAAGAGTAAATTAACATATATAATTCGAAAGAATGATGCCTTGTAATAATTGAGGGAAAAAAAAGGATAGTTGTTTGTTTAATTTGTTCTACGAGAATAAGATGAAAAATGACGAAAGGAGAAGTTAGGAAGTGAAAATGAGAATGACAAAAAAACTGACCCTAGTAAAATCCTAGAAAATAAGAGTTCCGCTTTCTCCATTTTAATACATACAAGTTAAAAATCATAATTTAAAAATTATAATGAAGTTACTCAAAACTATCAAATCTATCTTCTTTCATGAGGCTTATGTTTCCACATATATATTAGAGATAAATGAAACCACTTCCGGTTTTGAATCATTTATATATTATCACTATTATTGTTCATGCCTGATGCAAGTCCATATTGTGAAGAAATCATGTGCAAGTTGGGGATCTTGATTATAGAAGAAAAGCCCATTAGCAATTTTACAGTTAAAGAAATTTTCCTTTCAACTTTTATTTTTTAATTTCTAGAATTATTTAATTTCTCAATCTTGTTTTTAGTTTTCAATTTCTTGTTGGTACAGTTTAACCTATAAAAATATTAGTCTCAAATCATATGTTAGGGGAATAGGAATTTTTTTTAATAGTGAAATTATAGTGTTTATTCTTCTCATTTAATCAAATCTCTTAGTATTCTTTGTGAATCAACGAGTAATTGATGTCTATTTTCCTGATATTTTGTGTTAATCAATAAGTTAATTGATGTCCTATTATTTGAGTTAATCAATGGATTTTGATAACATTATCTATAAATAGATCTATCCCACCCTTTTATTTTTTATTTTTTTAAATTTGTATCTCTCCTTTCTTTAATCTTCTATTTTAATCTTCCATTGTATATCTGTTTATTCTAAGATATGTTTCTGCTACATCAATTAGTATTAAAACCTCACTACGCTCCTACCACATGTCACTACATTACGAAGAATACTTTTCATTGGATCATTAAGGGAGTTCAACAATTTAGTTAGTAGCTCCAAAGATGGGTCATCCAGAATTCCTTAAGGGGACATTTGATATGTGTAATCAGTAGGAATCATATTACTGAGAAAGTGATAGGGGATAATATGATTCACAGACATTATGAATTACTATGTTTGGTTACGTCTATAATCTTTTCTTACATTCCTAGGAATATAACTTTGTTGTGTTTGGTTATACAAAGTAATGTAATGTATTTTTTCTTATAAAATCAATTAATTTAAATAATTTAAAACTAACTAAATCTTATTAAATTAGATAATTATCACCTATCATTTGACTTATAATTAAAATAATTTAAAACTAACTAAATCTTATTAAATTAGATAATTATCAACTTATCAATTGACTTGTAAACTTTTTTTTTTTTTTGTTATTTCATTTAAAACCAATTAAATTTTTTATATTAACTAATTAGATCTTATTAAAAAAAATTTACAATAATAATTAAAAAGAAAAAACAAACAAATATGGGTTTAAAACACAAAACCCATATTTACCCAACAAAATCGCCTCCTCTACCCAACACCTCAACCTTGCCTTCACCATTGCCGCCGTTGGAATTTCTATGCCTTCTCCACTGCCGTCTTCGCCCTCACCTCCCGTTGAGTCGAATTCTCCGCCGCCTCCTGACTCCTTGCCCCAAATTCGCAACCTCGTCGCCACCGACCGATTCGCTACCTTCGCCATCGGATCTGCCGCTGTCAAAATCATCTCCCAGTTCTTCTCTTCCAAGCCATTCCAAGAAATCTCCACCGCCGCAGGGCACTTTTCCTTCCCCTCCAAGCCTTAAATCCCGTCACCGACGAGAGATTCCCCTTCTCCTCCGATCTCCACGAGCGATGTGATTGCAAACTTTGTGGGGTGGAGGGCAGCGACGCTGCAAAGCTTAGGTCGTGGTTGGGCTGCATGCGATGGGGTAGTGGGCTGCGACAAGGACCGGTGGGGTTGCAACGAAGTTCTGGCGAAGTGGCGGCAAGCATGGGTTGCTGTAGTGGTGGTGATCGGTGGTCTAATTGTTGATTATGGAATATTGATAGGTTGAATTTTTTTTAATGAGTTTTTCATTATATTGAGATTTTCAGGAATTTAAATAACATCTATACCTCAAAATGGGGTAAAGTGAATCCCATGAAATTGACTTTCTTGAGAATCCTAAAATTACAATCTTTGCACCAAATATAGGAATCTTGTAGATTCTCATTCTCACTCCTAAGATTATCCCATACCAAATACCCCCTAAGGAAATTACTCTGATTTGATGATGGAGAGAATGATGCGTGCCTATATTGTGAAAAAATCATGACTATTTGTAATTATAATGTTGTTGGGTCAAAATAATTATTGTAGACGAAAAGTTAAATAACAATTTTTTTTAAATAGAGTTTTCATTTCACAAGAAATAAAAGTATATAAGACACAAATGATCATAAATATAAAAAAATCGATCCCGAATCAAAGATTAGATCCACCAATAAAGACCAACAAAGTATAGGGGTGAATACGAGTACCAATACTCAAACAGAGGAAGACATGCTTGGCACATAAACTTTGAACTTGACCATTGCTTGTTAAACAACACCAAAACAGTTGATGGAGTAGCTCAGTCAACCGAGACCAATCCCCATATAACGGGGGCACTTACACCACAGCATCTGATAATAAATGGATGGGAGACACAAGTGGAGGACATCGCCTCCATTATTACCAAAGCAGAAACACCAAAGTAGATAAAAAAAAAAAAAAAAACACACACACACACACACACACACACATCAAAGGAGCAGAAATATCAACGCCCTTATATTACAACAAAACAAAATAAAGATCCACCAGTAGCAAGCCATTGGCCGTCGAACAGAAGCCAGATATGAGTGGAGCTACCCCAAAAGGATAACCCACCTCTAAGACAGGTTAGATCCGCCCCAACGGATACGTCGCTCTACACACAGCCACCATCACGAGAAAGCCAACGTCGAGACGAGTCTGAGGACAGCACTTCAAAATTGGAAGCCCGGCAACATGTCCAGAGGCGATGCCAAAGCTCCGGCTAAACACTATAACTTTTTTTTTTTTTCCTAAGTTTACAATTAGGAAATTTTTTCTTTCAATTTTAATTATCGTAATTATTTTTTTTTAGAATTGTTTACTCTCTCAACTTTTGGTAGTTTCCCGACTGTGTTCCACACAGTTTAACATATAAATACGTTAATGTCATCATATGTAAGGGGATAGAATTTTTCTAAAATAAGAATGTTTACTCTTTGTATTTATATCATTTCTGCTGGTATTCTATATGAATCAATTAGTTATTATCACTAGATTATTATTTGATTAATACCATCACTAATAGATTTAGTTATTAACCAAAATAATAATATCAGTTCACCAATGACATACAATTGGTCCATCAATTATAGGTGGTTCCGTCAATCATGTACTATTGGTATGTCACTGTATATCATTGCAAAATCTAGAAAGTAAAAAAATGCCTTATCTAAAAAAAGTTCGGCATTTATTTAAAGGAGAAAGATCAAAATAGCATATTATATTACCTTATTTTAAAATTATAGTATAATTTAAAATATTGTTATCAAATAACATAAATAGGATGAATAATAAGATAAAAACCCAAAACTACCCCTCAATCTCTCTCTCTTCTCTCGCCCCATTTTGTCCATCTGTCTCACTCCCTCCCTGTTGAAGACACAATAGTTAATCGCAACGGCGAGGGGGCGATGGTGCCGAGATCTATGTCGTGATGAATCTCACCTTCGTTGGCCATCCCAAACCTGAATAGCCACCGCCGTCCTTGTCGAAGCAATAAGTGCCGTCGTCCTTATCGAAATCGGAGTTGTAACATTGTCGACGAAACCAATCAGCGCCGACAATCGTGACGATGAAGTGAGAAATGAGATATTCGATGGCTAGAAGTACAAGCCGGCCATGACGGGACAAGAATCGCACGACAGTGGGACCCGCGAGATCGCCAGTCGTGTAATCCCGACAAATCTTTGCCGACCTCAACCTCGCGATGGTGAAATCGTGAACCCAGTGAAATCACGATGAGAACATGATCCATTTCAGTGAGATATCATTGTCAACGGCACGAGATTTCCAGCCCTCCCAGCAGTTACTGTTTCTAACGCGTAAGCAAGCCATCTTCATCGGTGATGGCAACTGTGGGTGGCTTTAGGGTTAGGGATTTATGGTGATTTGGGTTAGTTTAGGATTTTTTTTTTTTTATAATTTTTTAGTATTTAGGGCGAATCTACAATTCTAAAAAAACCATAAATTGTTAAAAAAAAATATTTAAAAAAAGCATCAAATAATCATATTTACTTTTTTAATGGTTGAAAAATATTCATATTCATATTTACTAGTAAATAGAAATATTTACCTCTTTGATAATCATGAATAAATAGTAAAATTTTCATATTTACTTTAGTTTTTTTTAAATATTCATATTTACTAGTAAATATTAATATTAACCTGCTTAATATTCATTAATAAATCCAATTATTTACTTGTAAATACAGTATTTGCTATATTATGTTAATGTGGTATTCATCAGTAAATAGTGATATTTATTTGTCAATAATAGTATTTACATGATAACAATGGTTTATTTATCAGTTAATCTCATATTTACTAGATAAATGTAAAATTTACTCGTTAGATAAAAATAGTAAATAATGGTATTGACATGATAATAATGGTATTTACATGATTTATTTATCAGTAAATCTGATATTAGCTTGATAAACTGATATTTACTCATTGAAAAGAAAACCATCAAGAATGATATTTACTTGTAAATAACAGTATATCCTGAATAATGATATTATCTGAGTTATTTTATTAATAAATCTAATATTAAAATAATATTTACCTGTAAATAATGGTATATTTACAAGCATTAAATGAGGTAAATCCCATTATTTACTTGGATTTAAGCAGTTAATGTGTATTAGATTTATTAGTAAATATCTAGATTTACTAGTAAATACTTAGATTTATTGTATTTAAATTTTACATAGTTAATATGCACTAGTATTTACTAGTAAATCTCAGTATTTACTAGTAAATATATGTATTTACTAACATCGAAATATCTAGATTTACTAGATATCTAGATTTACTAGTAAATACTTGGATTTATTGTATTTAAATTTTACACAGTTAATATGTTATAGTATTTACTAAAAAATTTGTTTTTTTTTTTAAAATTTGTTTCGGTTTCTATTAGTACATTTCATACTTTTTTTTTATTAACTAACACCATAATTCTTTAATATTTACAAAAACTCTAGGGAATTAGTTAATATAACAAATTAACTCCAAATTAGTCCTAAATCAACCTAACCCTAACCCTAGGTCACTGCTGCTCACCGCCCACCGCAGTCGATGACCACACAAAGGAGGCAACATCGTGACTACTAGGTCGCCGTAGCTGGCCCCATTCTACTGGAAATCGAAGAAAAGTAGCGGGACATCAATCACAAATGAAAATCTAGACCCTAACTTTCCCAAGCCACTGCTGCCGTTGTCGCCCATCATCGCTGCCCACCGCAAGCGCCACCACTAGATGGAGCAGCCACCGACGGAAAAGAACAGTTGCTGACCTCGACGCAATACCTGCAGAAAGCAAAAGGCAACAACAATCTGCCGCAACCAAAAACATTGGCCAAAAGTCACTCCGCCGCCATCTTTACAACTCTGTCTGATCTTTAATGTCACCGGTGCCAAACCTCGACCAGTTCACCTACAAAAAAATCCAACAAATCCCCAAGAAGAAGATTGCAAGGGAAACCTGTTGCTAGAAAAGAGACGCGATGGATTCCATATCGCATAGCCTCGTCACCATCGCGGTCCCAACGCCATCGCAAATCCGTCACCATCATTGTCCTAATCTCTGGTCGATGAGAGGAGCGACAGAGAAATAGAGATAGAGGGGAAAGAGAGAAGACAGAGAGAGAGAGTGGAAGATAGGTGAGGGTGAAGAAAAGGGTAAAATAGGAATAAAATAAAAATAAAATGAAAAAATACTATAATTTATCATCAATTTAAAAACATGCTATAATTTCATTAGTATCTTTTAATTATGTTATTTATTACCATTTCCCTTTATTCAAAGTAGTGGCCCAAAAAGGGCAACCCACTTAAATTTTCCATACATATTATCTTAAATAGAAATACGCATGTCGTCCTTTTTTTTTTTTTTTTTTTAATCACATTGAATGATGATTTGCACTTGATGTGATTGATTTTGGGGACATATGGATAAATGATCTTTTTAAGAAGTTTTTTTAATAAATGATTGAAATTTTTTAAAATTAAAAAAATGGTTGTTTAATGATATTAGTATATATTTTTCATTGGTCAATCGCTGATTAGTAGTCATTTTCTCAAAAAAAAAAAAAAAAAAGTCAATCTTTTACTTAAATAAGTGTTTAAAAATTGTATATTTACCTATTTTTTTTCCTTGATTTTGCAAAACATCACTTTATTAGGGTTTGGTCATATGATCACCTTAGTTATATTTCAAAAATCTAGCATCAAAACCACTTTTTGTGGTTCTTGCGATTTGTTAAAATTTTATCATCCAAATCTCAAACACATACAAAATCAAAACAATGGTCATGCACGGAACAAATGAAGGACTAGTGGGCCTTAAAGTCCCTCCTCAACTTTCATTTATTTATTTTTAAATAGCTTGTAATTGTAAATAAAATTTCATAATTGCCCTTATAAAAATGAAAACTTCATAAAAAATATCCCCTAGCTATCCATTTTATAGTTATTAGTCCACCCTCATAAAAAAAATTATGTTTGTCACTGACTACGGTCAACCCCATGAAATCTGTTTAGTTTTGATTTGAATAGGTTAATCGGTTTTGCGTATTCAACAAACACTCTTATTGATTGAGGGGTCACTTGTGAAACATCAGAAATATTAGCAAGAAATCAATAATACATTGCTTAAATCTAAAGTCAGGGACCAGTTTAGATCAGCAAAAGAGAGGGGATGAAAAAGTCGAGGACCATTTTAGGACGAGAGAGTTATAATTTGACACCGTTTGTTAACAAAAAAATAAAAACCCTGATTTAAATGTTAATTTTTGTTTTAACATCTTCATTATTTCTTATTAACTTTCTTAAAGCACTTATAAATGGAAGAACATGTCAAACATAAATAAACAAGCTAAAATATGTTAGTCATACCCATTTTAAATACGTATTTCACCCATATATATTTTTGGATTATTTTATAAATAGTCGCTCAATACGCATTGTCTTCTATTAGTCTCTAACTTTTGATTTTATACGTTTCACTTTCTTAAACTTTTTAACTATTACGTTAATGATCCGTTTGCCAATATTATATGAAAAATTATATAAAAATTGAATAACTTCTAATCACATGAGTTTTATCTACATGTAATGTCAAAATCAAATACATTTTGAAAGAAAATTTTACATTAATCAAAGATATATAGTACAAATTTTATGCCATAGAACTAGTTTGATAATTTAGTTTCCCTAAAAGAAATATTTAATTATAATTTTAGACCTAATAAAAGCTCACATAATTTAATAGTGTTTAATTTTCGTTCAGTTTTTGATAAAATATATGGGGAACTGTTTTCATAACAATATAAAATTTTGAAGTAGTATAACGTATGAAATTAAAAATCAAGTATCAATCTTAGATTAAGAGTATAATTTATGCGTTGTTTGTAAAAATAACCATGTATCTTTTGAAAGGAAATATCACTCATATACACACTATAATTGAAAAAAGCAATATTAAATCACTTGAGAGAGAGTGAAGAAAAAAGGAAGTTATTTGGGGCCACAAGTCCTCACTCTCTGTTCCCCAAATACCTTTTCGACAACTTTATAACTCGATCTTCCTCACATCACACCAACTACTAAAAATCAGGAAAATACCTACATAAGTAATGTGAGAATCAACACTAGAAAAAAAAAAAAAAAAAAAACTAATAATAAAAAAAAAAAACTAAAAAAAGAGAGAAAATCTAGAGATGGGTGCGTTGGAAATAGCCTCTCCAATAACCACAGTAGCCCCTTTGCTTGTCCGAAACATCATATCGTCGGCCTTCATGTACGCCGACAGCTCCCTTCTGAGCTTAGCCCAAAAGCACCGCCTCCTCCAGCTCTGCCGCTCCATCATCCTCACCTCCTTCCTCCTCGTTCTCCGCACACTCCCTTCTCTCTTCCCCTCTCTCGACGCCGTTGAAGCCGACTTCCTCAAAAACCCCTCCAAAAACGCCGACAAAAACAACTATTACTACGTTCAGAGCCCCGACGACGGCGATGTCGAAACCATTAAAACCGCAAGCCTCTCCTTCGCCGGCGAGTCCGGCATCGCCCGGGCGCTGTCGCAGCTGCTGTCCATCGCTAACGAGATTCCCGTGAGCTCGAGGAAATACGAGGTTGTCCGGTCGCTGGCGGAGAAGATTATTGACGACAACCAGAGGGAGGGAGCCCCTGCTTTGCTTAAAGTCAACCGGACGGTGCTGTCAGTGGCTTTCGCGAGGACGCTTTGCCAGCTGGAGGCGGCGATCGAGGAGAGGACGTTGGAAGCCACCATGGCGGCGGCCGAGGCCAGCCGGCAGGTCGTACCGGTGGATTTCCGGCTCGCTCGGCTTATGTGGGTGGTTCGGGCGCTGGGTGAGTTTGCTCGGGCGAAGGTGGGGAAATTCGTGGGGGCAACCAGGACTGGGCCGCCGAAACGGCTTGGGGCCTCGGCGGAGAAGCTGATGGGCGAGCTGTACTGGCTAGCGCATAAGATGGCGGCTTGTGGGTTCGCCGAGGAGGCTCTTTGGAGGTGGGCTTCGGCTGATAATCTGGCGCGGCTTGGAATTACAGCGGAGCCGCGGCTGCAGTGTTGCCTTGTGAGGATATCAGGTACGAGTTGCTACGGTTTGTACAGTTTCCGCATTTTATTCTATTGTCAAAGTAATAAAATATTATAAGAAGAAAGGGGAAATTATGCGTTATTCACCAAAAAAAAAAAAAAAGGAAAATTATGCGTTATTCACCAAAAAAAAAAAAAAAAAGCGAAAATTATGCGTTAGTTTAATATGGTATAGTCTTTCTATCAAATAAAAATAACTACAATAGGAACCGTATTTTAGGCATAATAATTTATTTCAACCGTCTGATTTAGACAATGTTCATAAAATAAATAAACCAAACTTAATTTTCTCTCTTATTTATTTAAATTGTATGGTCATGGTCAATGCAATTTTAGATTCTATAACAAGGGTTGTCAAAGTATTTTTATAGGTAATACATGAAAAAAGGTCCCAACACACTATACTATGAAAATCTATTCATACGTTTATAGAATAATAAATTTGGATAGTTATTATTATTATTATTATTATTATTATTTTTTAGAAAAGGGAAATACGATAATTCTTGTAAAATATTAAAAAAAAAACCCTATCTGTAATATAATTTCAAGTGTTAAATCAGATTAGATACTTTTTTTTTGAGTAACGATTAGATACATTTTTAATGTCTAAATCAAAACCAAGATTATACCAAATTCGATCAACTAAACAAACTAATGGTACTTAATGAAATTTTATGATTAAAAACTCTCTTATTAATAAGGTATTTTGTTTTCACGTGTTAGTAAATAAGCAATTCTCCATACCTAATTGTGTTGGCATAAGGTTGTAGAATGTTCCTATAAATATATATATATATATGTATAAGTTTGTAGAATATACTCCTTGCTGGGGGTTTATTCTTACTATGCAAAAACCAGGTTTTGGAGACTCTTGACTTAGATTCTAATATCGTACAAAATGAAATCGGACTTTTCTCTCCCTGTCATTTTCCTGTTAAGGTTTTTTTTTTTAATTATTATTTTATTTTTATTTTTATTTTTTTACGCCTCTTTTCACGATTACTAGTTTCAAGTTGCATTATGTAGAGCACAAGACTTTTCTTGGGGGATTCTACAATGAGACCCTCTCTTTTTACCCTATCAAGGAGGAAATTTATAGGAAAATTTTTTTAACCGTTAAATCTCATTTCTACGGTTTAGATGATATGTTGTGCACATGAAAATTATTATACATCCAGTTACATCCGATCACAATCCCATTACAAGCAAAAAGAAGAAGGAAAAAAAAAAAAAAAAAAAAAAACCCACTCAACCCAGCTTTCAGAGTTGTCGAACACCGGTGGGTAGTTGCCGGATATCTATTGGGCGCGCAGATCCGTCGGACGTGAAGCTCGCCGTCGTGGGGAGGAGTTGGGTCCCGTGGTGGTGGCGGTTCACCGTCGCGGAGGGAAAGGGGAGCGCTGGCTCGGGCTTTCCACCCAAGCCGTCGAGCCCCCTCTTCCGCGAGCTGTAGCTCCCACCGCTCACCAGCTTTCTTCCTCGTCTCCATTCAACGTGGATCGACAGATCCGATGGAGGGAAAGCGCCGGCGAGTCGCAGTGGCCTCCATGTCCTTGAATGTGCCAGAGAGTTCGCGAGGGAGAGGAGATCGGCGAGGGGTGTCGAGGGTGTAGAGGGAGGTCGCGTGGACGACGCCGGTGACGGAGATGGCTAAGAACTGGGTCGGATCGTGATTTCCAGATCCGTCGGCCATGGGGACGTCGAGCCTTGCTCCTCGGCGACGGCGGCTTCGACTACATCACACCGACGGCGTCGTCATTTTCCGCGGGGAGCGCTATAGGTTGCCGTTGGTGGGTGGGAAGTTTGGAATTTTTTTTTTTTTGAAGTATAATCACATGTTTTAACTTACACCATGATTTAGTATACCATATTAATCCACCTGTTCCATCCATTAGATCTTAACCATTTGATGGGGTAAATTTTTTTTAACCCCGTTGTAGAATCCTCCTTCTTTATATTCAATTAGGTATGATTTTCTTTAATCAAACATAAATAATTTTTCTTAACAAGGGTGCTGATATACTTTGGCGGAACTAGAAACATACTCCAGTGTGGGCGTACATCAAAATTTTTTTTAAGATAAAATAAAATTTAATGGGAGTTATGTGAGAATTTTTAATTTTAGTAGATTTATGGGAGAATTTTTAGTTTTAATGGGGGGGCAAAGTAGTAAAATTGTTAACATATAATTAATTTTAGTATGATTAATGATGTGAAAATTATTTATTTTTAGTGGGGACAAAATATGGATTATATGAGATTTTTTTTTTAATTTTTATTAGGGGAAAATTGTAAAATTTATAATATTTTTAGGATAAATTTAAAAGAAAAAAATTTTTCACCCCACCCTATCTCCGCAGCTGCTGATATATATTATTACTCGTTTTATTTACACGTGGTATTTGAAAAAACCTATCACATGTTTTTCACGAGTTCATATAGACATTTTTTTTATATTAATTTTAAAAAAATCTCTTAGATTCGGAACATGGGACCGAAGATTATGAACATGTTCCCTCCCCTCCTGTTGAAAATCCTATCACATGTTTTTCATGAATTCATATAGACATTTATTTTTATTAATTTAAAAAAATCTCTTAAATTTGGAACCTGGGACCTAAGATTATGAACATGTTCCCTCCCCTCCTGTTGAAAAACCTATCACATGTTATAAAGGAAAATAGTTAGATAATGCATAGGTTAAATAATTAAATAAAATTATTACATGATAAAAAGAAAATAATTTTAAAAAAGTAACCTTCTTACATGATGAAAGAGAAAAATAATTAGTTTAGATATTTAGTTACCAAGTTTAAATTTAAAAAAAAAAATAAAGGTTTAAACCGAACCAAATGAAGACTCCCAAGAATGAAATCCTATCTTGCTGTCAGAAAATTTTTAGGGCGTTAGATCAAGGTCAAAATTTTTGAACTAGATTAATGATACACTAAGTACTAAAAAATCTCGTAATCTTTCGTTTTCTTTTACCATGTGTCCCTTTAATTTTTCTTTCTATGAATCTATATATATGCTTTCCTTTTCTCGCTCGACATAAATTTTGTTGGTATTGTATGCTATTTTTATTTACATATGTTCTTAAATTGAAATAATCCTATTCAAATATAAAAATATGAAAAACTTGACAATAATTAGAAATCAAAATTAAAACTGTAAATGAAACTGTAAAATGGTCCGCATTGCATAAAGTTTAAAATTATAAAAGTTTAGTAGTTGTAGGCATAGTCTAATGGTAATTTCACTCGTGATTCCACCATGAGTTTAGAGTTAGAATTCCCTCACTCTATGTTTGTTTAAATATATATATATATATATACATAAATTTGTTAGTGATAAAATAATAAAATTTTTGTTCGAAACTAAAGGTTCAAATGATAAGTTCTAAACATTTTCAGTATCATATGAAATTAGAAAATTGTCGCAAAGGCTAAATAACAAAAAAAAAAAAAATGAAGAAAAAGAAAAAGAAAAAAAAGGGGACAAAGTAATAATTTAAAAAATAATTATATTAAACAGGACCACAACAATCGCTATTTGACTTTAAAGGATAAAATAAATGACTAGACATCTATATGATTATGTAGAGGTAGTCAAATATGTCGGTCCATAAAATATTGAAGGTTGAAGTGATAAGCTTCAAAATGAACTAGCGTACATTAATTTGTTTCCTTATTTAAAAAAAAAAAAAAAAAAAAGAAAGCGTATGAGACATTAATGTATATTGACCTCATATATCTATGTCAACTAAAGTACTCTAGGATTTTGCCAGTTTCTTTAATAGAAGTTATTTATACACGTGTAGTACTTGGCTGGAATAGAGTTAACTCACACTAAAATGCAGCGTTCATGTTCAAGCAAGGGAAGGACATGAAAGCGAGCAAAGGGGACACGAGAAAGAAAGAGCAGTACAACCAAATAAAGATGGAGATGCTGCAAACGTGGCTGCCGCTGCTCTGCAGGGCGACCAATGGCGCTGATGTACCCGTCCTTTCCGGCCTTGAGAAGGCGGAGATGGAGAGAGTTCTGGAGGAGACAATTGGCACGCTTGAAGAGGACGAGCAGCAAGAGAAGGTGTTGGCCCTTTGGCTCGACCACTTCACCCATTGTTCCTCCTCCGATTGGCCTAACCTCTTGGGTGCTTATCTTCGTTGGTGTGACGCCAATCGCAAGCTTTTGCTCTCCCCTGATTATGTGGCTGTATAACATATGTCACCAAATGTGGACTCAATAGAACATGATCTTGTTATAGGTTTTGGTAGTTGGGAGTGTGTGTTATATTCATGTTTACACTATGTTTACACTATTTTTAAGGCTTTTGGTAGTTGGAGGTGTGTTATATGTTTATGGATGTTTATGATAGGATTTGGTGCCCTAAAACAAATATATTTTTTATTTACCTCTAGCATTTGTCATGCTCAAACAATCATGCCATGCATTGGTTCAGAGGTTTGATTGTAAAAATTTCACAAACAATTATGTCATGCATTGTGTGTTTATTATACGCTTCCACTACATCAGGCCACAACAGCCGGAGTAACAAACATAGGACAATAATCCAGAAAGCTACTACAGTTCAAAGATAAACTAAAGCCCGAAATAGCAAAAAAAAAAAAAAAAAAAAAAAAAAAAAAAAAAAGAGCTACCCTATTCGGCCCTATGTCACCATAAGAACGGATCCCAAACCTTTCATAACTCAATTGTCATATTCTTATTTTTTTATTTTTATTTATATTTTTCAAATATAAATACCTTTTTTAATCAATTACTCCACTGAGATAGCTTCATCAAATGTGTCAGTTTTAACGGCACCGGTAGATATATGTCCGTAGCTTACCACAATTATCTTGCTCTGAAGTATGCTTTCTAGATTTAACCGCTATAATGCTCCTTCTAAGCTCATTTTTCACGTGGTCAGCCCAAGAGACCAAGGCGGCTTTACTGTAGAATCCTCATGAATTGATTAACAAAAACGTGAAAATAATGACAGTGATTTTGACAGGATTAGACTATGAATAGTGAAAAATTAATAATAATTCCAAACAAGATAAAAAATTCCGAAAATTTTATTCAACACCAACACAATGATGCACTCACTCAAGAAAATACAGCAGAAAAATCAATTTTTATGTATTTATAAAATTTGTCCAACACAGACAGAGTAAACATTTTTAATAAGAAATCATGACATAGTAAAAAAAAAAAATGATAAAACAAAAGAAATCAATTGATGCATAATAATATGATATATATGAGATGAAGGGTTTACCTAATAGAAGATTCAATCAACCACTTGGTTTACTATTATCTTTCAAAGGGAACAGAATGCAAGAGTGAGAAGGCATGAGAAAGAACAAAAGGAAGAGAGAAAATGAAATGGTGAAGGAAAAGAAACAGTGGCTAAAATAGGGGCTGCTGTAGGTTATAAAACAAAAATGGCAATATAATAAGACCTTAATTTGTTTTTCCATAAAATGTCAAAATAATTATACGAGGAAGTAAATAGAGATTTCTCAAAAGAAAAAGCGCATATCATCTTAAATATGCCTCTAATTTGTAATTAATAGGTCAAAAATCAATAACACCATTCCCACAACAGGCTCATATTCCGGTGTTGACCGATATATATGGTATATATATATATACACACATACTTATTTATATTCTTACACGTTTGAATATCAAAATAATTAATAATATAATCCCAAAACTAAAGGAAATACACGTATGCACAAAAGTCAATTCTTTCTATAGTTATATATGTATATAAGTATGTACAGTTTCACAATAAAATAATCAATACTAATAATAAAATGGTCTAACAATATGGTTATTACTTATAATGTGTATGAGAAATTAAAAATATAATCATACACAGAAACAAAATAGTCAATCAAAAATTTTTATTTAACATTAATTAGGGTACGTCGTTGAGTCACACGTCGGACATTTCACTACATAGAAATACATGTTAGGGCATAAACGTAAATGCATAAAATAATTAATCCAATAGAAGCATACATGAACTAATAAATTCTAGGGCACTCTGAAAACCTAGGTGTTACACTAGGAGTTATCTTTTAGCATTTGAATTTAAATAGGATTAGGATTATAATATAGGGTTTACTATTAAAGGCTTTTTTGTTATTTTGTAGTAGAGTTTTTGATCATTTATTTATAAAATCCTTTGAGAGTTCTTTCACTTGATTTGCGTGATTTTTTGATATTCTTGTTATAATCAACAAATTATATGTACATATATTGTAAGTTTTTGGGTATTATTTAAGAATCAATGAAATTGTGTGTTTATTATACGCTTCCACTACATCATGGTATGTTGCTCACCTTAGTGATTTCATAACTTTCCCTCATAAACTTATGAACATTAAGGATCCGTTTGGCGGGGAATTTGGAGATGTAGATTTTGATTGGAAATGAGATCGATGTAGTTTTTGCAAATGTGTGAAAAAGTGTAAAATCTTAAAATATGTTCAAAAAAAAAATCAATATGAATCTTGTTTTATTCCTCTTTGAATTCTATACAAAAAAAAAAAAAAAAAATCTCACTTATTTGAACTAACAAAGTTATGCACTTTTAAAGTTTGAGTTTACTGTAAATATTTGGAGTTATGTATGTGTTGTTCAAAAAATTGTAGGTTGCCCCTTTATTTCCTTATAATGCGAGTGTGAATAAATAAATAAATTAATAAACAAAAATAAATGTTATAAGATAAGGGCCAGATATTTTCAACCTTCAAGTTTGGTCTAGTGGCAAGGGAAAGGAGGAGAAGCTATTGCATAATACTAACTATTATCTTCCTCGCAGGCTGTAGCTTTCCCATGGATATGGTGAGGAACATTAAAAGTAAAAAATTAAAAAAGGAAAGAGTAAAAAATTAGAAAAGGAACCTTTAGTCTTTGGCACTGTTTAAGGTCTTGTGGCATGTGAAAGGTTTAGTTAAAACATGATTTTAATCTTTTTTAGGTGTTAGTCAAATTATGATTTAATTCTTTAGTTTTTTAACTTTACTTTTGTCATGGTGGAATGGTGTGAAGAGCAGTTAATGATGTTGATGATTCAACTGTGAAATGTTTACGGCATCTTTTTTTAATTGTTATTATTGATGTGGTACCTACAACTCATGATTTTTGTGGTTAATGATCTTCCTCACGAGAGGGTAAGGGAAAAAGATCCAAATTTTGACTTCTTGCGAGCTGGTTTACTCAGTTGCTTCCTTTCAATGGCGGCAAGTTTAGTATAGATGGTTGATAGTTCTGCAAGGATATAAAGGACACACAAGCACTAGAGAGCAGCTTCAATTTAGTATCACTGCATGATAAAGAGTCTAAATATCAAGAAAAAGTACATATATGCACTCGGCTAAGATGCATATGGCATTGGTAGCTTTGTCTTCTCGAAAACTGTACAATAACATGATTCTATTTTTCATATAACTAGTTCTAAAACTTGTTAACAATTAAGCATTCTAGTCTCTGGAAAAAAGTTTGCTTAAATTTTGACTTCTTGTGAGCTGGTTTACTCAATTGCTTCTTTATCAATGGCGGCAAGTTTGGTATAGATGGTTGATAGTTCTGCAAGGATATAAAGTACATACAAGCACTAGAGAGCAGCTACATTTTAGTATCACTCCATGATAAAGAGTCTAAAAATCAAGAAAGTATATTTATGCACTCGGCTAAGATGCATATGGCATTGGTGGCTTTATCCTCTCGAAAACTGTACAATAACATGATTCTATTTAAAAGATGTACACTAATGTTTCATTGCTACTTGACAGATTTAAAGGCTAAACCAAAATTCTTTAGATCTGTTTCCGAATGCCACAACTCATGCTTTACAAACAAGTGATTAAGTGATTCCTCCCTCAGAATAAAAATTTAAAAATAATTCAAGGTGGAAAAATATGTTACTATAGCTTTGGTCCCCAATTAACTATGGGATATTGGTACAAAACCCGTATTGGCAGTAGTCACAGCCAGATTTGTCTGGCATTGTTATCATCAGCTATAACGTTTTTTTTATTTTTATTTTTATTTTTAATTTTAATTTGTTTTTGTATAGTATCCCAACACTGAGAGTAATATGTATATATGCATTTTTACAGGAAATTGCTTGGAGAGTTATGGTCAAATACATGATCACACAAGATTTTTATCCAGAGTATGTTAATCCTTGTCAATCAGGACACATTCCATCTTACAGCCTTATCTGTTCCCTTCAGTCTCTTGCTTGATATGGTCAGAAAGGAGATCTCAGAAGATCTGTTAAGTGTTCAGCGTGCAGAAATACTGTACAGCATAAGTTGGTTTTCTTTAAAAGGCTACCATTCTAGGGACAGCAGGTATGTTAACAGCAGGTTTCACTTTGTTTATTATTTCCTTATTTATAAGTTTGCAGGTCAACCTGTTTCTTATTTCCTGATTTTCAGTAATAATTTGTGCACCAGTTCACTTAGAGATATGAACTAAATTTGCTTGCACAGTTTATATAACCATGATTATGATGCATTCATGACTTTTTTCCCTCAAGATTTACGTTTGTATGCCTAATATAGCTTATATTCTGAAATGGTAAAGTTGGCCTTTTTATTTGGTATGAAAAATGTGGCTTCTATTGACCAGTGCAGCTACTTTTGTATTTTGTTTTAGTTTCCTTGTAAAATTTTAATGGTGACAGTTTAATTTGTTGTGATTTGTTCTTAAAAAGAAAAGAAAATGCATGTTTAACCTGGTATCTAAAATAGGTTTAGTGGCTGAGCCAAAAAAAAAAAAACCAAAAAGATGGTGGGGGGAACAAACCCGACCAATCCAGTTGAATTAGGTTGACCAGGTTTGTCTGGTTCATGGCTAATTTGTATAACTTCCTCGTCAAGGAGTTTTATTTTATCTCATTTTATTGGTTGGAATTTATAAGGGAGTTTATATGGATGTCAAAATAGGGATCTGACATTATATTTTGTAATTGTTTGCTGCATAAATTACATACATGCGCCTTCACACAAGCACATAAATGTTTATGTTTCAAAATATGTTATTCTTTTTTAAATTAAAATATGTTTAGATTTCTAGTAGCTGTTATAGTAATTGTTATTTGGCCATTACTTTTATAGCCAACTTCTTGTCATGCTCTTTGTGGTTTATTGCTGTTCAACAGGGTTATTGGCTGTGACATGTCTCATATTCAGCTACCACAACTTGTAGCCTGGTTGATGCATGTTTTTGTACTATGCTACGAAGTTCCTGCGCTTTTGCAGAAGGTAAATCTGTTGTTCATTACAGTCTTTATGATAAGGTTTTTTTTTTTTTTTTTTTTGCTGTTATAGTTGTAATATTCCTTGTGGTTTTACTTGTATCTCGTAGTGAGTCATACTTGTGGCGTTTAAACATTTGAGCTTGGAATTGAACTATTTTAATTAACCCACATTTTATGAGCTTAGGTTTTTCTGCCATCAATGGTCTTCAGGAGCTCTTCAATATAAGGGAAGCTTAAAACTTCCTGTGATTCACGTGATCATAATAGGTCTTTGGTTACTTCCTTTATATATATATATATACATATATTAATTTTAAGGAGAGAGTCCTTGGTTACTTTGGAATTAAATAAATAATGAGTTTGGTATTCTTTTGTCTAGGCTTTAATTTTTCAGATGTCTAACTCAGCAGTTGAAGGGAAATCAAAATAAGGTTTGCCTTAGAATCTGAGTTTAAGGACTGGTGCTGGGTTTAGTTCTAACTGGTAATATGTGAGTTTATCCTTGTTGAAATCATGAATGCGAAAATTTAATGTATAATCCTCGCTACTATTGCGTGGCTTATGGTTGCATGATTGGTATGTAACTTTAGATGTTTATTTGTCACTGTAGAGTTGTTAAAGATCTTGTTTTCCCCCTAATTAAGTGGAAGCATTTTGCTCTATTAAATAGGTTCAAGTTGTCCCGTTTTTGGGTCTTGATATATGCCAAGAATTTTGTCTCGACTTTTATAATTGGTCTGTAACTAATCCATAAGTTTCTTTGGTTTTGCTTTTTAATTTTAATTAGCATTCTCAAATTTAATAGATCTTTGCTTACTAACCTGTGTGTGTTTGGTTTTTAATAGGTTTCTAGATTACTTGCTGTTGTGTTTTTATTTGCTGCCTCGGGTGATCTTTGTTCTTTATCGTCTTCTTGCAAAGTGCTTTCTGAAAATCATTTTGGGCTTCATTTTTTCACCAAGCTTCACTTGGTTCTCATCTAAATTATCAATTCTCTACAAATCACAGCCAGATACATAAAGGTCAACATCTTGCGAACGCTGAGGTGTGTCCTTATAATCACCTTAATCCCTTTTATGCGTGCTTTAGTAAGAAACTACTTAGATAACACTACTTGGATTTGACATCAGGATTCGTGTTGTACTGGATCAACTTGCGTGGAAGAAGAGATGAGGAACTTACCAAGGTCTTTCCTGTAACTTTAACAGATGGAAGAATATGAGTCGTGAGATTATTTTCGAACTTATTTATTTGTTGATACTTTTTATGCAGGCTTGCACCCAAGTCTACTGAAGATCTTGAAGAATTTGTAGAGAATTTTTTTTTGTGGGCTTCCCTTGCACTACTGCAATTTGTATTAGCTTACTCGGGGGTCCTTATGCTTATTTTTTTACAAGAGCTGCTAGATAATCCATTGTACGTCCGTGCATGGATGCTAGTATCACGTTTGGACTCTGAAAGTCATCCTATTGTTCTCCTTCTCCCCGTTGATTCCATATCAGAAGGTATTTTCTTAACGCATACTTCTTGTTTGAAATTTTCTGTATTACGCAGATATACTTAAATCTTGGTTCTATTAAATTGCTAAATAACTGTTATGTTCTTTAGAAGCTTCAGTTGCTGCTGGTGAGTATGCTTTTCATAATTTAAAGAGCAAAAATTTGGGAAAGCATTGGCAATGTCCTTGGGGTTCCACTATCATCGATCATGTGGCTCCAGAATTCAAACTGATTTTGGAGGAAAATTACCTCTCGTTTTCAATGTTTCCTTTGGAAAATACAAAAGAGAGTACGAAATTATGGTGGACATCAAGAAAGAAACTTGATCATCGCCTAGGAAAATTCCTAAGATAGGGTTTCTAACTCCCCTCAAGTTTATGCCTCTGTTTTTTTATTTTACTAGCCTATTGGTTTGAATTTAACTAAACATGTTTTGTTATGCCAAATAGTCCTTAAGCTGTTCCAAGGCAAAGGCTTAATTGTGATAATTGTTGAGAATTATACGCCCTCATTTATATGACAAAGAGTAATAAAAATCGTAGAAGAAAATAAGCACACAAGAATGCACAAGATCCGCTGCAATAATTCACTATCGTGAAGAGAAGCTTACAAGAGAAAATCACATCCCTTTCAAACTCTCCGTGTTTCTTCTCTAACCTCTCTAATAATAAACCCTAAAGATGGCTCACCCTATTTATAAAGAAAACTAGGAGAACTGGAATTATAAGTATAAAATCCCAAACTACCCTTAATCGAAACACCACCTTAATGGCTAGGTTTTGGGGGCTTCACGTATTGTCTTTGCAACAGAGCAATAATTAGGTTCCACCACTCAACAATAATGTGTACCTTAAGTTTCCTCATATGTCAGTCTGACAGTTGAGAATCGGAAAGAAAGATTACCACTCTGCATAATGGCTCTTGGCTTGGAGTTTTATATCTTGAGAACTAATTTCATTATTGGTATACATAGTATTATTTCTTGCATCAGGAGCTTAGAAGATTCATGGTTGGGACCGTGGAAATACATACTTCTTGGAGAACGTTCTAATTGCAAGAGCCTGGACTTGGTATCCAAGAAGTTGGTATGGTCTTTGAAATCGAAATGCAAAATGGATTTAAATAGAGTCTTCTTAAAGTTATTCTTGGGGCTTTGAATGATGCCTTTGAAGAAGAGGAATTTATTTTGCAGCTATGTTTAAGGAAGGGTTGCTACATCGGTAGGATTGAAAGTTGTGAGAAAGATGAGAAACTGACTGGTTTGGCCTTGCAACAAATACGCGAAGCAGTAAATGAGCTTGAAGGCGAAGGCTGTATCGATCGAGAACCAATAGTGTTAGTACTGGACTTTGACGTGCAGGTGAGGCCTTGTTTTTTAAAATTTTCATCATGAGTTTGTGATAGATCCCCCTTGAGTGGTTATATATATACATATAGATAAACTTATTAACCTTTTCTCTTTGTAGTTTAAGATATTGCTTAATTGATCTGTATGGTAGAAGCAACTAGACCAGTTTCGGATACATCGTTACATCCTAAATATGCATGTGACAGTTGCTTTACTGTATTAACCTGGAATTCTTTTCGGTACACTGCATGTCACAGGTCATGGAACACTGAAATAGACCAGCCAAAACTTTCGACTTGAGATAGCTTTTATTCCAAATCATTCTCACCGACTATTTAAGATCTTATTGCCTGTGGTTCTTGTATGCATGCAAAAATTTAGTCTTTACTAAGAAATATTTTTCTTTAGCAAAGTAGTTGGTAAAAATTCTCAAAATTTTCAGTATGTCATCTGAAGTTTTGGAAGCACTTAACCATACAATGTCAGTTTTATGGGTTTTATTGTCCAAACTGATCTACTAATGAACATGCAGATGCTCCCATGGGAAAATATACCAATACTTAGAAACTAGGAGGTTTATCGAATGCCTTCTGTCTGGACAGTCTCTGCAAGACTTGATAGAAGCTACCACAATCAAGAGCAAACTAAAACCTTCCCGTTTATAGATCCCTTAGATGCATTTTATATGTTGAATCCCGGTGGTGATCTCGGCAGCACACAAATTGAGTTTGAGAACTGGTTTAGAGATCAAAATTTCGAGGTAATTTTCCACAACCCTTCTTTAGAAAAGAATTATGAAAGATGCAAATGTAATGGTGTTACACTTCTGTAGTTTTCATCGCTGTCTGTTTCCGGCTCTCTCTGGACACGTATGTTTTAGTTTTTACTTTTTTTCATGGTGATTGTGAGTAGAGGCAGACAATTACGTCATATTAGATGCGCAAGTGATTCATTTGTTTGTCAATTAACTGTATAGGGGAAGGCTGGACATGCACCCACAGCTGCAGAATTGGCTGCAGCATTGAAAAGTCATGATCTCTTTTTGTATTTCGGACATGGAAGAGGTACGAAGCAACCCATCAATTATTGTTTTATTCTGTCGATGCACTTCCTCAACTCATTGATTACCCGAGAATTTGTTATGGTACAGGGACTAAAAATATATCCAGGCATGAAATTCAAAAACTGGAAAACCGCGCTGCAACTCTCCTTATGGGTTGCAGTAGTGGTTCTTTAACACTGAATGGCTGTTATGCACCAAATGGTGCTCCATTATCCTATCTTTTAGCTGGTTCCCCTGTGATTGTTGCCAATCTGTGGGAAGTTACGGACAAGGACATTGATCGATTGGGAAGGCCGTACTCGACGCTTGGTTTAAAGAGAGACTCAATTCCTCTACAGATTGTGCCAAATGCAGTTTAGTAGCAGAACTTGAATCCTTGAGCTTAAGGGGCCGCAAAGGTAATGCCGAGAAGAAATTGCCAAGGAAGAAATTGCCTGAAGCTTGTGAAAAGGACTCGGTCACGAACCGTTGTGATCATAGGCCAATGGTTGGATCATTCATGGGTCAAGCTCGTGAAGCATGTATGCTACCCTACTTAATTGGAGCATCGCCGGTATGTTATGGCGTTCCAACAGGTATAAGGAATAAAAAGGATTCATAGAATCATGCAGGAATGAAATTTTCCCTTGTCTGGCTTAGGAACAGTTTTCATATTTCTAGGCTCTCACCTTAGTTCCCCAAAATCGAATCCCAAACCAATAAGTGCCTGGAAAAATCACGCAGCACCAGCTTCACTAACATATAGAACAACACAAATACCAGCTGACACCACACCAGAGTTTGTATTTTAGATATTGATACATTTGCAAAACCTAAACTGTTCACAGCCCATACCTATATTTCCGGCTCCCTCGAAAGCCTCTGTCCAATATGTTACACTATATCTCATGCAGTGGGGCCCCTTCTTTCATACTTGTCCCAAAATGTTGTGTTGTAAATGACAGAATATACAGTTACAAAATGTTCTGTTTCCTCGACACCGTTTGTTTAACTGTCAAAAAGTGGATCTCCTGTTGTGAAATGCAATGTGGGTTCAGCAATATTTGCCTTCATCTGTGTCAAGTATTTTTTTGCTTATAACATTAGAATTTACGTCTTTACTAATGGAGAAATATAGTCATTTTTGGGCAAGCCATTGTTGTTTTTCCTTTCTAATTAATAAAAAGAAAATTTGATAGATTTTAAACCAAATGCACTATTGCAGTCAATTTGATAGGACCTCTTTGTTGTGGTAATTTTGGTAACTTGTGTTTTTTTTTTTTTCTTTCTAATTACTACAAAAGGAATCCTTTGCCTTTAATAACATTAAAAGAGTATCTTTAGACTTAACCATAAATTGTATAGATTTTAACTTCTTCAAATTCTTTAAAATATATTTATAAAAACAATTCTTTTTAAAAAACCTTAGATCATATCACTTTCCCACCCTGTTGCCAAACTGAGGTACCATGGCAAGAACCACCCATTTCTGTTCGCCTCACGCCTACTTGCACTCAGCTCCCTTGCCCCAGAGCTTGTCGCCCCCAGCCCCCTTGCCTCCAGAGCCATCACACCTATCCTTGTTGTGCCCAAAGAGTTTTTATATTTGCACCCATCACATTTTTAGATACTCAAACTCAATATGTACTCCCAATAATGACTTCAGAATGTATCCTCTTATAGATATTATTTCATAATACCAGGTTTTACCCTCCCACACCCTCACTCTAAAAAAAAAAAAAAAAAAAAAAATTTAGAAACGAGATGCTAGATAAGCCCCATGCGGGTCCTAATAAAGTAAATAAATCAAGCAGCTAGGGTTTTATAGATTGAGACAGTTAATTACTACAAGAAAAATCGCTTTGAATAAATGTCAAATTTCTCGGATGAGGACAACTGAGGCTCCTGCAAATATCACCCGAAGTAAAAGACATAAACGATTAGCAATACTAGCTAGCTACCATCATCTTTCAAGTTTAAGGCACAGTTTCGATTTATTCATATAGAAAGTAGAATTGTCTCCTATCTGACTACTGGACAGGTCTATTAATTATAATTTTTTTTTTTTAGAATTTTGAAACAACAACATGATATATTATGTAAAATTATCTGTAACATAATACTATATAGAACGATTAGTGCAAAGGACGTGTTTCATTGAAAAATATTACATTTAATTAACTAGTTGTTAAATTAATATTTAAAAAATGTTACACAAGTGCAGGTTTATAAAAGTACCACATATGAGACATATAACGATATCTTTATAAAACGGCACTTAAAACTTTTTTTTTAATGTTAATATAAAAACCAGTTGATTAATTCCAATGTAACATTTTTTTAGGGTCAACGTAATATTTTATAGTTATACTTGTCTTTTACACTAACAGTAGGACCATATTATAAGAGTCTAATTGAACAATTACATGTAAATCGACTTAGAAAATATAAGATTCTAAATAGAATATTACAACTACTGTACCAATCCAACTATCAGATTTGAGGCATTTATATATATAGCAAACCTACTAGGAAGGAACTAAAAAATGATGAATTCTATTCCTAGTAGCCCCTTCTCATCGTTTAATCAACAAAAGAAAAAACTCAAAAATTATTCAAAGATCGAACTTTAAATTCGATGAAAACTGTGAATGTGGTATAAGTAAAAAAAGTACGTGCCTGAAAGCATGTTAATATATACATATATATATATATAAATATATAAATATACCTGCGACAATTCTGTTCGAAGGATTTTATTAATGAGAGAAGCAATCGGACCTTTGAGGCGTATACCAGTTTTAGCTTCACGAATTGTGGTTCGCATTGCACTCAACAAACGCCCATAAGTCAGTCCCGGCTCATTCTGTGCTGCTTGTATGAAACTGTATGTCATTGCTCCTGTTAATGCTTGTCCTGATAAAGCCTGTATCACCCTTATCACATTCATTAACTTTGCAGATTCATACATTAATAAAATTTAGGATCATTCTTATTTGTGAACCTCGTCCTACTTTAAGGTCATTCTCGTTTTACTTTCAGAATTTATAAAGCTTAAACTTTTACCTTCTGAATTTTGAGTTAGTCACACTTAATCATTTTTATTAGAATTTTGGTTAAAAACAGATGTGAAAAGAGCAAAATTAGTGTCATTAAATATCTTATGTTACAATTCATGTAAAAAAAAAAAAAGATGAAAAAAGACCACATAACTGCACTTAATAAATCTCTTTTTTTTTTTTTTTATCTACCTGTTTGTAACTGAAATTCTAACAGAGGAGGTTAAGTGGGGCTAATTTAAAATTCAAGAAGGGCAAAGTAAGACTTTTTAAAAAGTTTACAGGGCACATATGAGAGTATTCATAAAATTTACTAGCACATGATTCGTACCAAACAAAGATTTGAAAATCGTCTAAATTTTAGTCTAAAACCGAAAGTGACTCCTAAATGGTTATCTACATTGTGCAGTGAAAAGTTTCAACTTGGAAGGAGAATGAGAAAACCTAGTTACATTAGTGTCTGCAGAGGTTTGGTGATCATCACAAGCGCTTATAGATACAGCGAAACCCCCACTTGTTCCTTTATAAGCCGATGAACGCTGTTGATCTTCCCACATATAGTGTCCTTCCCTTCTCAAACAAATGCAAATATAATGACATGAATTATATAACACACTCATACACAAAATCAAGCTGATAACAAGTTAATTCTAATGTATATTATACCTGTTCATCCTGCAAACAAAGGGAAGGTCGAGAATGGTTCCACTATGGCAGGCATCGATTATAGCATGAAGAGTTGCGGCATGAGGAAGTGGCCTAACAATTGTGGCATTAATTTCGTCGTCCACAATCTTCCCTGCAGTCTCGTAGTCGAGGGGGCACAGAGTTTCATCGAAACCGTCAATCTCGTCATTGTCGTTGTCTTGCTGTCTTGAGCCATGGCCGGAAAAGTAAAACACTAAGGAATCCCCTGGCTGGCAGCCTTGTACCAGCCACCTCAAGGCCATTTGTATGTTTCTTTTTGTTGGGATCCTTAGAGGGTCTGTCTCATACTCTGCATATGAATGACTTGAAACATAGTATGATCGGTTCTTTTGTAATTAACACAATATAGTAGTCAATTAGCGTGAAGCCCTTTAAACTTAAGGGGAGAAATAAGTAAATAGTAGTTTTTAGTATATAATCGAAGTAAAAGGCAGGTTTAAATATTTGGAATAAATATCAGTAAATAGTAAATTTATCGTCTAAATCATTCATTTACTAGAAGTAAATTTGCTATTTACTTCAAATATTTTGAATTCTTGTTATTTACTTAATTAAATTTTGCAAAAATGCTATTTATTTTGATTTCAAAATAAAAAAATATATTAATTATTCTTTTTTTCTTCTTCTTTTTAAGGTTTGAATTTTTGTCCAAGAAAGAAGGCCTTAAATTTTTTAACCTTCCACAAAGTACAATAGCTAAATAATTTATAAAGACAAAAAGGATACGCGTCTAATTTAGCCAAAACAAAGAAATAAAAATTTTTGGAGTTGGGACCTTGAACTGGATTAAATTCTGAACTACTACCCTATAATTTATTGGAAATCTCGTCTTAGTTTCTCCAATGTTCCAGCGGAAGTCACCTGAGCTTTTGTGCCCAAAAATTGAGGCTCATCTCTTTTTATGGTTCTTTTCATGCTAGAAATCACCTATTTGCTTTGCGGGTTTACAAAAATTGCCACTAGTAAATTTACTGGATCTCGATGTAAATCAAATGGTTAAAAAAAAAAAATTGCAGTTGATCATTTTTCTATATTTTCAACACTTAATCAAGTAAGTATTTTTCTCGTTATAAAAAAAGTACGTTTTTCCTTTGGAAAAAAAAAAAGTATTTTTCTGCTTCTTTTCAATACTTAATTAAAAGTATTCTTTCTAAAGTTATTTGTAGTCTCTCACCATATCTATATATTTATAAGAAGTTGGCGAACGCAATCGCCGAACTAATTTGTTCAAAAACCAAAGTAACGTTGGACGATGGTTGCTGCAAATAAAAGCTAATATTATTCAAATAGCCTGATATGCACTTTTTTCTTTTTCGCTATGTATTCGTTTTCAAATTAATCAAAATGGATGCCTATAAGCTCGAGGACCTATTAAGTGTTTTACATCTAGAATCATAAAGTTTTATTACTTGATAATTTCATCAATTATTTGCTAAGAAATCAGTGTGATTAATATTTATTGACATTCCTTCTTCCAGACTACTTTTTTTTTTTTTTTTTTAAAACATGCACAAATTATTATAAGCAGATCACAAGAACCTCATTTGTTTCTCAGAGAATGATATGATAGTCAATATATATATATATATATATGTATATGAAGACATATGTATATATAGATATATATACCTGTTAGGATGAGCATGCATTCAATAGGAAACCCCATCTTCTCAACCAGAAAATATCTCATGCAGTTGACATCGTTAACACTTCCTTTAATACTGTAACTCTGCCCAAGATAGCTCACTCCACAAAGCACTGCCCGCCTCCTTCCGTACACAGGCGGCGGTGTCAAACCTGTCGCCGGTCCTGGACAAGGATACCCGTTAGTCGGCTGCACATAAATATAACCATAGCCTCCAGCCTGTGACGAGCTTCCGAAAGGGGAATTCGTGGCCATGACCAAACCTATGGCACTTCTAATCCTCGATGCCGCTTGGTGGATCGTCTCCTGGGCGTGAATCAACGGGTTGTTGACGTGTTTAATTTGGGTAATCGCTTGACATACGGCACACCGAACAATCTGCGTGTCGGTTGGTACTAGAAGTTCAATTCCACATCGACTGCACCTTTCTCTTCTACCCGCCATCGTTGTTAGCTAGACAGAACGGAAAAATAGTTGAGGATTTCCCAGAGAAGAGGTTTCTTAAGCTTAATGTATTGAGGGAATCAAGAATATAGAAAATATCTTCGGTAGAGTTCTAGGGAAAAAAAAAAAAATCATAAAGTCGAGACCTTGCTACAGGTAGTTAATTTTTTGCTACGTCACATTTTCATCACATTCCAATTTTTTTGGACTGTCAGTAATAGAGTGTTTTTTTTCCCCTCTAATCTTAAAAATAAGTTATTATCATATTTCTTTTCCTAAATAGTGTTTGTTTAGTAAATGCTTTGAAAACGACAACGAAAACAAAAAAATGGTTATAATGGTTTTATGAAGAAAATGAAAAATAGTTAAAAGTTGTTTTCTCGTTTTTGTTTTCATTATAAAGTTATATATATAATTAACACATATTTTAAGAAACATACTCAAACACAATTCATATTTTTATTATAAACAAATCAATATCTAAAAATATAACTAAACACAATTTTAAAAACAATATATCTCAGTATTATTTTTAAGGTATTCTCATTTTTATTTCCATACAAAAAATAAAATCATTTTCAAAACAATAAAACAATACCAAATTAATTATGCCAATAGAGTATGGATGCTGGGTGCAATGTTGATGAGTTGTAAGCTTGTAATCTTGTCATTGAGCGATCGAGTGGAATTTCTTATAGATTTTTGCCATATATATATTCTATATGTAGATGAGCTGGGATTAAAGGAAGAGCACCAGATTCCCTTTTTATGTGTTTTTTTTTTTTCTTTTCTTTTTTGACTTTGAGCAAACTCTTTTGATGATGAAGATACGGTTCTATATTTTATATTATATATGCTTCTTCTGATCTATTCAGTAAGAAATAAATTCAGACCAGCACATTTGCATTGGCAAAATTCTGAAATGAAGGTGTGATATGCTTTCTTTTTTCAGCTGAAAAAAGTTTGCCACACAACTAAAAATAATATATTGATGCACTTTTTATGAGGGTTGTTCAGAAACCATCGTCTATTGTTCCATAAAAACGGTGACACAAACATTTACGGGTGGTTTTTTGTTTTTAATTTTTATTTTTTTCTGAAAAGTCAATAAAAATTATAACTAGTTTTTGAAAAATCAACCAATTTCAACATAAAAATTTCATTCCAAACTATTGCACCGAACGCAAGCTTAGTCACGAATAACTCTATATTTTCGAAATAAATAACAACTATTTGAAATATTGTTGTTAATTTTGACATCTAATGAAGGCTTTTAATGACAGAGAATTGTATGAGCATGTTGTTTCTTCGATGGCGCTTTCCAAACACTAAAAGCAGTCCTACGCCAATATTAAAAAATCGATCGTCTATTTGGTCTTCTATTAGAGTGGTGCGTTTGGCTCTTATGGAGGAAATTAAGTTGATGGTTTTTTTTTTTTTTTTTTCAAACCTTCCACGATTCAAATTCAAATTGACATATCTTTTCTCTCTCTTACATTTTAAAAAAAACTCAAACTTTAAAAATATATAACTTTCTTATTTTAAATCGAGATTATATTATTCTTATGTCTAAATGCTCATAATAATAATAGTAAGGAAATAAGATCCATATTATTATATTTTTTTAACCCAACACTTTTAAGGTTGCTATACTATTTAAATATCACAATTTTTTTTCAATTTATCTTTCAACGAAACACACTTTTCAAAACACTAACTCATTTTCAACTAAAAAAAAAAAAAAAAAGCTCTAAAAAATTTCAATTGTAGTTGGTATTTCAAACGCCCCTTAATTTTTGGACTGTTGGTTGGCTCCAACACACGGTGTAGATTGACTTGTTAGGGATATGTGCTACAAATTAGATCATTATAAGTTCAATCCCACCCTCCTTACAAATGGCTCAACCGGATTTAGTTCAAGATAATTGTTGGTTTTAGAAATTGAAAATAGGCGAACAATTTATTATATGGCTGCCATGTTGGACTATGATGGCAGTCCACCCTGAGAAGGAGGGTAACTACACGCGCCCATTACCTAGGAAGTGGCGTGGTGCTGATCTCATTAAGGGCAAGGGGGTCATTTACTTCTCCCATTGCCACACAGTCAGACCTACTACTATTTAGAGATCCTTTAAGGTGTCTCATAGGTCAGATTCTATTGGCCTCTATCTGGGGTTCCTAATCTCTCCCCTTTAGAGAAAAGGATTCCATAGCCATAACGAATTAGATGGAGAAAACTGATACTGCTAATAATTGAATTGATGCCCACAAACCTGCTATTCTACAGAGGGAGAATAACTTGGAAGACCGAAGGTTGAGAAGCCTTAGAGATTCTACCATGATACGAGGATTGTTCGTTATGTGAAAGACCAAAGGATTCAATAGAATATTGAACTGTCGATAGGTAATTAATATTTCCAATTAGTGTTATATGCAACAAATATGTGAGATCCTGAGTTATGGTTAAAAGGTTTTGAAATCCATTTCACTATGTTTTCGTTCAACGACAACCGGGTGGGTGGGGGCAACGATAAGAATGGTTGGGCAAGGGATTTTTTGCTTAACATTTATAAATCACGGGCTCTCAAGTCTGTTTAAGACACTTGATCTTATTTTTTAAAACTCAATTAATTAACACTCTGTTTGGTACGAAAGAAAGAAAATAAGAAGGAAAGTAAAACTAGTTATAAGGAAAGAGAATTAAAAGGATGGAAAAGATTTTAATTTTCTCTTAGTTATTTGGTATGATATGAAGGAAAGAAATGAATTTAACTTCTCATGTTTGATATTGTAAATAAAACTAAAAGGATGGAAAAATTACTCTTAGAACAATTACCATTTTACCTAATTATCATCATCGAATCTTTTGTGCCTAATTTTTTTAATTGGAATTTGATAGACAAGAAGGATAATTTAGTAATTTTGCTTTCTTGTATTGATGTCAAAGTTTTTCTCCACAAAATCCACCCCACTTATGAGGAAATATGGTGTGATCGACCTTCTATTTTTTCCATCCAAATTTCAAAATTACCTTCTGACTAACCAATTTACAAGGCATGAAGGAATGTCAGGGAAATGGATCCTTCATTAACAAGAACCAGAAAATAAGCATCGGGTGGAAAAGAGACGGATTTCAGTATCTCCGACAATGGCATAATCTATTGCAGGGATAGATTGTGAATTTTTAACGAGGAACAATTGAAGAAACAAATCTTGAGAGGCTCACGGAACATCGTATTGTGTTCGTCCTCGAGCAACAAAGATATACAAAGATATGAAGGAGAGTTTTTGGAGGCATACAATAAAGAATGATGTTGTTGTGTTCGTCAAAGGTTAAAATTGAGCATAAGCATCTAGTAGGAGAATTGCAGATAATTTTCATTCCAGCATGGGAGTAGGATTAAGTAACCACGGACTTCGTTGTTGGTTGCCCAAAATTTCTAGTGCAAACGATACGATTTGGGTCATCGTCAATCAATTGACCAAATCAGACCACTTTTTACCCATTGAGCTTAGTTATTTAGTCAAACAATTGGTAGAACTGTACGTCATTTAGATAGTTCCGTACCACAAGATCTAGAATTTCATCATTTTCCATCCATGAAGGTCATTCCACCTTTAAATTTTGAAAGAGCATACTTCAAGTGACAGGTCTGGAACTCACATACAGTACATCATTAATTAAAAATGGTCGTGGAAACTATTTCCATGACCGTTTTCAGAAAACCAAGTGCATGTCGCATTTTTGCAATATCTTACACGCCGTGTAATATTTATTGTGTAATCCATATTATGTAGTAGTGAACGTTCCTAGCCTTGAGCATATAAGGAAAAGATAACAAAAATTTTGTTCAATCTCATTCATTGAATCAAAATTTCTCATTTTCTTTAAATTAAGAAAATAGAGATTTTCCTTGATATTATCTAGAACATATATAGTTTTGATATGCTTATGGAGCTTAACAGTATTTTCCCTCATCTACCACTAGCTTAAATCCAAGGTCCTATATTATCAAAAGTTAGAAAGTAATAATTTTTACTGAAATTAATACTTGACCTCTACGTTTTTCTACTGATAAAGTAGATCAGTAAAAATTTAATCTGTGATCAAAATTTAATCTTCAAGTTTTCATACTGTTAAAAGTAGTTTGTCTAATTTTTATATGTCAAAAAAGTAGACAATCTAAATAATGATCTCGGATATTATTTATCTTATTAGATATGACAAGTATGTATAAAAATAAATTAAGGGCCCATTTGAGGCACCATCTTTAAATGGTAAAATACCATTTAGATTTCAAAATCTCAACTCTAAATTAAACTTTCCCCTCTCTTTCATTATCAAAAAATACAAACTTTAAAAGTCCATAACTTTTTCATTTCAAATCGAAATGAGATGATTTTTAGTTAAAATGCTCGCATCGATGAGACAAAATGAGATGATTTTTATATCAAAATACTCATATCGATAAAACGAATAAGACAATATCTATTTTTCATTTTTTTTCTGAATACATTTCAAAATTTTGCATTTTTTTTCTATATCACAGAACTTTTTCAAAAGTTTTCCATCCAAACACACATTTTCAACTCAACTTTCAAAACATCATCTCCAGATGTCCTCCCAAATGGGCCCTAATAAGACAATGGCTAATGTATAACTAAGTTTTTAGATTGAGTTTTAAGGGCTAAAAAACTTATTATGAAATTTTCGGTACCCGAGTGTAAGTAATTATAAGTAAAGATTAAGCTTGTGTTTGATTCGCCGGTTGGAGATGAAATTTTTTAAGTTGAAGTTAGTTGACTTTTCAAAAACTAGTTATGATTTTTGTTGACTTTTCAAAAAAAGAAAAAAACGCAGATGAAAAAGTACAATTTAGTTGGAGTTAAATTGAAATATCAAACAAAGAATAAGTTTATGTAATAAAAAAAAAAAAAACGACCTACGTAGGCAGGTCTTTACATTCTATTATTTTGAACGTCCTCTAATTTACCACTCTCCTAGCTAAAAATAGTTTTTCTTAAATTCTTTCTGTGTCTCTCTCTAATTCCCACCCATCCAATGCTCCAAATTTTTTCTTAACTCCGAATCTCTTAAAAAAAAAAAAAAATTTAATCATTATGTTTCTTCCTCACTCTCTCAATCAACCCATCATCGTTCATGATTGTCGGCCTGCTGCCATGACCACCACGATAACCTTCCTCCATCGTATTTGTTGTAGCCGACAAGACCTCCCTCATTCGAATCCAACTGTTTTCTAGATTTTTTTCTCTTTTTTTTTTCTCAATTTTTTTGTTTGTGTTTGGATTTGAGTTATATTTATGGGCTTTTGTGTTCGTTATATTTTATTGAGAAAGTTTGTTGATTCTTTTAAATTTGAATTTGATTAATTTGTGTTAAATAATATTTTGTAGAGAAACTTTGTTTATGAATTTAATTTGGGTTATGCTTGTCGATGGATGTGGTTGCTGATGGTGGGGTTTTTTTTTTTTTTTTTCCCTTTGGAAAGATTGATTAATGCGTATGAAAAATTATTTGATGATGTTTGTTAATATTTATTATCGGTTAAATTATAGGAAAAAATTGTTTTAGCTTAATCATATTGGTTGAAAACGATTATTTTAAAATTTTTAAAACATTTGAAGATGGCACTTACGAGATCGTGCGAGGTTTTAAAGTTTCATTAAAATACAGTTTTTCTGTGAAAATGTCGCCTGAGAGATCATATGATATTCTATGTGCTCATTTAAAATGGTTAAAAACTATCATGAAATGTGTTAGACACATCACAACTATTAATTTCATTACGGTCGTGGAATCAACTATTTCTATTATTGTATATGTTAAAGATTGGAAAACACTGATCACCAATTTGTTGAAGACTCAAAAACATCAATTTGATCTTTCATTCTTTGAAATCTTAAAACACATGAATCACTTATATTTTAGTACATTATTCACTTGGAAGTGATATTCTAAATACATCAATATCACTATTAGAAGATAACTATTCAATAATCATGATAAATCACGCTTGATTGTAGTTGAACAAAACTACATTACAATTTCAGCAAAGAAAGGGTCCAACTTTATTTACCATTGTCACGCCACCATATCAATAACATTACGAGGAATTAGATATCAAACTCCTTATTTTAATACCATATTATTTTGATTTCTGTTAATTCCTTACACGTAAAATAGAAATATACAGCATTTATTAGGATAAAAGAAAAACAAGAAGAAATAGAAATATTAAATATATATGCATCATTCCTTCCAGTACTCCCAGCTTATTATTAGGGTTCTCCGCTGTATGTTTGTGTTGAAAAAAAAAAAAAAAAAAAAAAAAAGGACAATCCGTTTACACGCGGTAGGTTTTGAGACCCGAGTACAATAGATAGCATAAGTTATTTCATAACATCTTCAGATGCCATAAAATTGAAAAAAAAAAAAAATTCGGAATACCATAACCAGCGCTGATCTTGTTTTATTGGTAGAAGCTTTAACCCCGTAAGTTTCATTAGAGTGAAACATTCTTTGAGTAAACGTCAAACTTTGTAGAAGATGACAGCAAAGGCCTCTGCATATTTAAAAAATGATACCAATTGGTTTCAAGTTAATAATGTTAAAAGTAATTAGGAGCAAAAAGAAACTTAATCATGCTGTTTGATTGAACAAAATTCAATTCTAGTTAGGATTATTTGAACCCTATTAATAGAGCAAGAATTAGAAGTTAGTTAACTGGCTAGAGGGACAAAAGAATCATGTCTTTAAAGAAGGAAAAATTAGGTAAATAACCAACAATTTTTAAACACTTAATTAGGTAAATGGCTGAATTTTTTAATTTAAGAAAATTGTAGTTAAGCAGTGATTGATTGTATCACCGATCGACCATTTTTCATAAAACGGTTATTTTTCTAATTTTATAAAACTCCAGTCATTTATTAAAATTTCTATAAAAAATGTCATTTACCCATTTATCCCTTTAAATAATACGAGCATAGACATAATTTATTGGTTTCTAACTATAGTCTTTTGAACAAATTTACTATTTTAACTGACTAACAGCTTTTAACTCTAAATTCTTATTTATTAAAGACGATCTATAGAAAATTCTTTTAGCTCAATCAAAAAATAAATATACTATATCTTAGCTCAACCAGATTTAGTAATATAACGGAAATTAAAAACTGTCTTAATACAAATCGAAAACCCTAAAATAATAATAATAATAATAATAACGAAAACAACAACAACAATAATTTGTTTTCTAATATTTTTCGTTGCCTCTGTTTTCCTTATTTTCTTTCAAAGTTTTGAATAGGGAATAAAGCATCTTCAAGCATCACAAGCCACGTAAGCTATGTGAATTCAAGAACTTTTTAAAAAAATAATAATAATAATTTAATAAGCAATAATTTTATTTTTTTTTTAAAGAAAAGAAAAGGAAAGGTCGTACATAACCAAAAGAAAACCCATTTAAAAAAGAAGAAAGAAAGAAAGAAAGACAAAAACAAAGAAAATGAAAATAAGAATAAAACAGCAAATAATAAGAAGAAACCTGCGCGATTTTGTAGCCAAACAGTCTGGCCAAAGTCCTTGAATTAAGGCATTTCACTATGTTACCACTATTGTCGAAGGTTTCAGAAAATTCCTCCAGCATTTGCCCATATGTTATGTTGCTCTTTTGCTTGATTAGTTCAATGAAAAGGAATGTCAAAGCTCCAGACATCGCTTTTCCTTTGAAAGCCTGCAATTCCATTTATTAAAACAAATTTCTAAAGAGTCAAGACCAAAAAATACTTAATATATTCTTGTAATGCATGTACATATGAAAAAAAGACAAGAAACAAAAAGAAAAAATCCACATGGTAATTATGTGACCACCATATGATGAAAACGTGACTGTCACGTGATAAGTAAGGAATGCATGATTGACTCTTTTGAATATATATATAGATAAATATATAAATATGTATATAGGTTAGAGATATATATCGATCCCTTACAGAAGTGTCAGCAGCCAGTTGATAATCTTCACAAGCACTTATACCAATGGCCAATCCACCACTTGTGCTCTTCCTTGCTCCTGAAGGAGGGGTATTGTCTTTCCATTGCTTTCTACAGACAATCAAGATTTCGGGGAAAATACATATAAATATCACGCATCAGCATTTTAACAATTCTAATAACGAGAATAATATTGTTCTTTAATTTTCTGGAAATTTGATGATCTCACCTCTAAAACCTAACGACATATATGTGTACCATTTTTTTTAGAAAGAGCAAAATAACATTTTTAAAAAGAGTAATACTAAATTAGAGCAGAAAGCTTTAAACATAGTAATAAATAGTATAATTAAATTTGTGATTAAAAAAAAAATACCATCCTCCTCCTTCCTTCTCTCTCTCTCTCACTTCTCTCTTTTTCTGTCTAACATGAAAATATACACATCAATTTGTTATAGAAAACTAACTGTAAACCTGTTATTTCAAAAAAAAAAAATCCATGAAAATCAAAGGATTTACTAGAAAATTCATGCTACAATTTATCATCTTTTATTTAAAAAAAAAAAACTGTAAACTTCGAAAATGCCTATATAATTTGCTATTTGCTAAAATTTTCCTTTTTTGTTTTTAACAGGTATGGACCATTAACTCTCACTTCTATTAAAAAGAAATGAAAACACTCTCAAGTTTCTCTTACCAGAACCCGTCCCCTCTCACATACCTAATTAATCATTAATAAACTAACCTTTTTTGGTCATAAACATACTGCAGATCAAGAACAGTTCCACTGTGACAAGCATCGACGATGGCATGAAGCGTGACTCCCTGCTTGAGCGGCCTAACAATTGCGATATTAATGTCATTGTCTAAGATCATCCCTTCTTGCACAAAATCAACCGGACAGATAGTCTCGTCAAACCCGTCGAGCTCATCGTTATTGAAATCCGGCTGTCGTAAACCATGTCCTGAGAAGTAGAATACTAGGGAGTCTCCTGGCTGGTTGTCTTCCACGAGCCACTTCAAGGAATTTTCAATGTTCTTCTTCGTTGGGTGAAATTCCTTCTCCGGCTCAAATTCTGCATGGTTGCTTTTATTACTATATATTTTTTACTTCGTTAATAATAATACTATATATATATTGGTACAGTAAATAAAACATATATATATATATATATATCTCTCTCTTAATGAGTATTAACAGTTGATTTAATTTGTGAGTGTGTAAAAACATATGAGTGCCCTGTACAGGGTCAATAATGTGTGAAAAGTTTATTGTCCTGTTGGAACTAACTCAGCGGGCGTGGGTGGAAATGGATGGTAGAGGATCTTAAGTTGCAGATTTAATATCTGAGTGGCTTTCTTCAAAATTAATAAAGTGAATAGTAGAGTCTTTTATTCTCTAACAATTTCGATATGAATTTATGAGTATCATAGTAAACTGCAATAAAGTTTTCAATGTACTTTGTTTGCTAAATTTCTAACCAAGAGAACCTTAATAAAAATATTTAAAAAAAAAGGGAAAAAGAAATTCCAACTAAGAGGGAATATATCTATAATTGTCCAAGAATACTGAATGGCAAAAAAGAATAAAATTTTCATAGGTGGGGAATAAAGTAAAGACGCGTGATAGCTCTCTCTTCCGATCTGATTGACACCAATTACACTTAAAGAATCTAAAGCCTTCCTTTTGCAAAGTAATTCTTCTATATTCTACTAAGCTTTTGCTTTTAGCCAATTAAAAAAAAGAAGCAAAAGTTGTGGTTTCTCGGTAAGTGTTTGGAATAAAAGAACTTATAGGGTCAAAATGATTTTTAAAGTTTCTAATAAATGAAAAAATATAAAAATGAATTTTACAATTTCTAATTTAAACTTTGTTATAAATTTTAAAGTCTAGTCAGAAAAGCTTTTATCGGAAGTCACAACTTTTAGTTTTGATAGGATGCACTTCTGGAGACCGAAAGCTGTTCTAACAGATCATCCAAATATTTTCAGAAATTACTTTTGGACCTAAAAAGTCAAAATAAATCAGCTTCTACAAAACTCTGTCAAATAGGCCTCAAAAAAGTGCGCATCGTTTTCAAAACCACTTACATGTGCTATTTGATTTATGAAAAACTGGAAAACCGAAATGATAAATATCTGGTGAAATCAGATTTATATATATATATATATATATATATATGCATCCAGGAACTAATACTCTACTGTTCTTTCCGATAGAGAATATTTCAAATGTATTCTTTACATATGACGTATTGATCGTAGATTTGAGTGGGAAAATATTTCAAAAAGAAACTTATTTTTTTGCGAGCAATTCCCATAGACGAAAAAGTTTGAATTCTGGTTCAAACCTTTATCCTTATGCCAAATGCCTAACAAGAAAATCCGGTCTTTTTTGGCTTCTTGATAATACTTTTTCACTTTTTTCTCTTATCCTTTAAAATAAAATGTTCTTGCAAGTTGCAAGTATTCTTCAAGGATAAACTATACTTTAACTCAACTTTTCAAACTTTTTTCGGGAATTCAAAAGTGAACTAATTACTCTCTTCATAATGTAGAAATCAAATTTGATAAACGAAAAAAAAAAAAAAGAACATTAAAAAAAAATTCAAAGCCCTAATTCACGTATGCAGATACCTGTGAGGACACGAATGCAGTGAGCAGGATAGGCAAACCTATTGATCAACAAATCTCTCATGTCCTTCACGTCATTAACTGTTCCTTTGAGCCTGTATTTCCTCTTATAATTGTAAGACACTCCGCAGAGAAGAGCCCGCTTGTTCAGCCGTTTACCGGGCCACTCTGTCGTAGTTCGCTTGACGTTGAGCGGAACATAAGAACTCATGATTAGACGCTGATCCCGGTCTCTAAATTTGGAAACACAGCCTCTCACTATGTTAGGCAGATCGGAGTGTCCCTCACAAAGCGGTCCCTTGGAACTGCTTTCGCCTTTCTGGAGACGGTCGCCTGTCCCGTTGTTTCTGTGGACCGTCGATCTTCTGGCTTCCATATTTATAGTCTTTACAAACCAAACGAAAGCTAATTATTAAGGACTAGGTATGGGGAAAAATAAGATTAAACAAAGGACAAAAAATAAAGAGCTGAAAAAGTTGCATGGATTTCAAACCAACGGCAACCAGAAGAGCTGACAATTGAATTCGGAAAAGTGGGCTATTTTTTAAGTGAGGAAGGGATCAAACACAGCCGAGTTTTCTGCAGTGCAAAACAAAGTATGTGATTATTTTGTGTCAACATTTTCTTTTTCTTTTTTTTTTTCCTTTGAATAAATAGCGAAAGAGATTGTCCACATCAGAATTTACTAGAACATCGTATTTGCTTTTTGGGTGCTAATCTACGTGTGATGTCTTTGTTTTAGTTGCTACTTCTCTTCGTTAACAAAAATATGAAAAGAAATAATTATAAAGTTTCGCCGGCCTCGAGCCATATACTCGTTGTAATATTACTCTCCAATCTTTACATCGTAACATCCACACCGTCGTTATGGAAATTGACATGTATTTGACTTGTTGAACATAATTTGGGGTATTTTGTAATTATTTCTGTCAGAAAATCTAATTTGGATTTGTATCTATTTTAATTTTAAAATAACATCTAAAGAAAATTTTAATATAAATTTGAAGAGAAGATAAAAAACTTAAAAAGAATATCTTCTTTTGTCAATTAGTACTCTAAAAAAAAACAATACAAAACGGGGGGGGGGGGGGGGGGGGGGGGGGGGGTGGGGTAGTTTATAGGTACAATGGCCTTTTTTTTTTTTTAATACTAAATAACTATATTATTTTCAACTATTGACCAACATGATACAAATTCTTCATTCTTAACCAATATGACACAAATTTTAATTAAGTTTAATTTAATTTTATGTCATATTGATCTAGTGTTAATTTTTTTGTATTATGTTGGTGTAATGGTCTCTACATTTATATTATTCAGGTATTTTTCCCAAAGTTTTTTAATAAATAGCCCAAGTTTTTAAAAATTAGTTAAAAGACATTTTTTTTTCTTAGAATGGTCAATCAATTTTGTAAATAGTCAATCACTGATTAATCATATTATACAATTAATCACTAAATGATCATTGGTTAATCACTGATTGACTATCGGTAAATCATTAATTGACTATCGATAAATTATTAATTAACCATAACATATATCATCAATTTTTATACTCAATCATTGATTAACCATAGTCAATAAGCAAAATCAATAATTTTCCAATCAATCAATGATTAATTATAGCTAATCATTGATTGACTATTAGTTAATCATTGATTGACTATTGATAAATAACTAATTGACCATAATATATATTATCAATTTTTGTAGTCAAACAATGATTAATCATATCAATAACCAAAATCAATAATTTTCCAATCAATAATTTTCCAATCAATCAGTGATTAACTATAGTTAATTATTGATTGACCATTAGTTAATCACTGACCATCAGTAAGTTACTGATTGATCACGGTCAATCACTGATTTACTATCGGTAAATCACTGATTGACTATCGGTAAATCATTAATTGACCACAGTTAATCAGTGACCATAATATCTATCATCAATTTTTATAGTCAATCAATGATTGACCATAACCAAAATCAACAATTTTTCAGTTAATCAGTGATTAACTATGCTAAATTTGTTAAAAGGTCTTTTTTCTTAAAATTATCATCAATTTTGTAAATAGTACATCACTAATTAACCATATACGGTTAATCAATTATCATTTATCTTATGTTTTTTTTTTTTTCATTTCTTTCCTTTCTTCATCCTACCCTTTCTTTCTCTCTCTCCCCAAATGCAGCTTTCTTTCTCTCCCCCATTGTCGACAGTCCCCCCACCCCCTTTCTCTCTCCCCTCCACGAGCTCTGGCCTTCAACAGCGACAGAAAGATTGTCGTGATTCCACCTCACGAAGGACAGCACTAAGGGCAGCGAGAATGCAACAACGAGGACTCAAGGTCGCTGAGGAGTCCAACAAATACTCTGATTTAGGTAATCGGGATTCTTCACCAAGCCGAGAACAGAGACGATTACAGCATGAGTCACAGAAGGCCACGACAGTGGATCTCTGCTACTAACGGTGAGATCAACGACAAGTTATGGTCTCAGACTCGAATTGGGCTTCTTCCCCAATGACGATTTTGTAACGACCCATCTAGTACAGACCGTTACCATACATACATACGTACATATATGCTTAACTTGTTTCATATAACTTACTTACTTAATTAACGAAAACAGCGGAAATTTTTTTTTCTACTATGGAAGTACTAGCGTATATACGAGCATTGACTAGAATTGTTCAAACATAAAATAATAAACATATATTAAAGAAACGCGTAGCGGCATATTATCCCCACATTTCACAGTTCACCCCGCCACGCTCCTCCATCTTGTATCAGAAATCACCAGTAGGTTGTTTACTACAGCATAGACGTAAGACGTGAGCTTTCGCTCAGCAAGTACAACTACATCATCTGCAATACAAACAAATACAAACATATATCATCTCATAACATAGTATAGCATAACTTAACATGTTCTAACAATGCATGATCCAGTTATGCTTTATTATGCTTTCTTTTTCATTCTTATCATACTTCCATAATACTTTCATTGCTTATCTTGCTTATGGGCCCCTTATCATGAGTGTCCGTACCGGGCGCGCAACTATGGAGTGGTTGGGGCGGCCAAACTAAATCCAACTCAAACCATAGGGTCGGCATGACAGAGGCAAGCTTGCTTACCATCATGTTTCATATCTCTCTTGATCTTGTTCTTATCATTAATGAACATGCTTCATGATGTTACACATACATAAATCATATAACCATGTAACCAACTTAACACATAAGTCTAGCATACATCATAGCATATATTATTCTAAGGCAAGTAACACAACAAAAGCCTATGCTGTAGGCGGAGTTGTATTTACCTTGTTTGCTATGTTCAGTAACGTACTGATCCAATTCAGGATACCACAGCAGACTATCTCCTGCTATAATAAAGGATATAGGTAAGTATTTAAAACTGTTAGCTATATGTCTCCACCCATAATCATATAATATCTTGTTGGGTTATAGTAAGTAACCCTAGTGTTAAAACTTACCCAGCTTGGGTCAAACTTAACTTTGGTTTAAAAACCCATTTTCACCTTCTTTTTGGGAAAAACCTAACATTTTAAAGCTTAGAAATCCTTTGTTCAACTTATGAGAAATTATAAATCTTGAGTAATAGTTGTAAAAATACTTCAGTGTTGGAAACTGCCTTTGGAATAGCTTCCCTTAGTTAATTTATCAATGTATGTGCAGAAATGCCTTTTTCCTGCACTGTTTTAGAAAATCCCGTGCAGGAATTTCCTGTTTCCTGTACAGTTTTTGAAATCTGATTTGATTTAAAAATCTAAATCGAATTTGAAAAATTTTTCTTCACAAAAGTTTTAGATCTTGGAAAATCCTAAAACTTTTATGTTTTACACAAAATCTGGTTCGGATTATAACCCCTTCGTTTTCTTTGTTGAACTCACCTAGCCGTGCATGAAGTCTGGGCTCGGTCAAGCTCGGACTTTCATAAAAACCGAGGCCGTTGGAGCCTTATTTTGAAAAAATGCTCAGGTATCTCCCTAGGAAAATCCCTTCTCTACAACTTTCGTGTTTTAATTTTTTCCAAATTCGGCCTCTAAAGGCCTCAAAATCTGATTTTCCAGAAACTGGCCAGTTTCCACCCGAAATGGCAGTTTTTGGTTTAAAATTCGTTTTACGCCCTAGCACGTGCACTCTACCTCAACTGACCACATCGGAGCCTAAGAACAGTCATGCAACGTTTTTCTAATGTAAACTTTCTTAAAACACATTACCCATCAAGTCCATGCAAACCATTATTCAAAATTCACCAATTAGGGTTTGCATGGTTTAGGTTGCACAAACATACATAAATCATTCTAGCAACCTAACATACACTTATTCATCATGCTTAGCACATCTTGAGGACATACAACATATCATCTATCAAGCAAGCTAACTATAATAATCATGCATGCATAAACATTAAATCATGCAAGCTCATAAAAAACCAAACCATCCTTAATCTAATCAAGCACAAACCATAATTCTAATCCTAGGGCAAAAACTTAAATTGAGCTTATGCTCTTACAAACCCATTGGAAATACACTTAAATTTCTCAATTGAAACTTGAATTGAGAAGCTTAAGGTATAAAGGGAATTACCTTGATTTAAAATCAAGAGATTGGCTTGGTTAGGTTTGATTTCCTTCTTGCCCCTTGCCTCCACCAACAACCGGCCTTCTTGGCTAGTTGGTCCCAAAAAATTTTTCCAACTTTTGTTGGTGTTCTAGCTAAAAATCCAACCTCTCCAACACACTCTTGCTCTTGGTTTTGCTAAGTTTTCTTTCTTTCTTTCCTTCCTAGAATTCGGTTTTTGAGAGGAAATTTTGGCATAGTTTTGCTAGAATTTCTAATTTTTGTGAACAAGAGCTCACCTATTTATAGGTGATGGAGAACTTTTTGAAATTGCAAAAAGGTCCTTGAAGAAGCAAGAAATTGCTCAAAAATCCACTTAGGTGGCCGGCCATTAGGTGGTTCTAGAACCAAAATTTCTTTCCAAATTTTTCTTAATTCAATAATGAGGTCATTAATAAAAAGGTGGGTGATGTAATCACCCTTAGGGGTTGTTTGGCTTTTTTTTTTTTCCTTAATATGCAGTCCAATTTCATGTTAATACAGATATTTTCAATACTGCTATCTACTAATAACAGTATCTTGACACTAAACTGTAGTCCAAAATTTATCTGTGTAAAATTGGACTGTATAAAAATTTTCTTGTAACTTGAAGCCCTTTGGCCCTAGATACCCTAATTTATGTGCTTGATTTTTCTATGGTGGTTTTAGATCCTATTCTTGCTATCTTGTCCGTAAAAACGGTTTTCGCAGTATTTTTCCCATACTGCTTGTCATATCACAGTATCATCACATGTTTGACTTTTGTAGTCAACCTTTGACTTTTCATGGTCAAACTTTGACTGGCATAAAATCATGAAATTTTCTACCCTTTTTACTCAAAAGGTCACATGCTTGGCTAAGCAATCAGTTTTTGAGTCTCGGAAAATCATAAGGACTCACAATTTAAATAAAAACCCTGATCAGGCTTTTTCATGAATACCTTCGTGGTACAACGTAAATTTCTTTGCAAGAAATCGTAATGTCGTAAGAATTTAGTTATTACAGATTTCCCCCGTTTTCCATCATGATCTGTTTTAAATCTATGGGATTGTTGGTTTTTAATTTTTTTGCAGGTTGAATCCAGATCATCATGAGGATGTCACAAGCGATTCCGATGGACCTTTCAAGAGGTTTTTCTTGCGACGGCTAGTTTCATCGTTCTACAACACATTGGTGATAGGCGACACTGCTTTCAGAGGCAGCAACAGCTTGGAGAAGTTGTCAAAAGAAGACAGCGCTGGCTTCTTTGGGTTGTTGGATTTCAAAGAGAAAGAGAGAGAGAAAGAGGAAGAGGAGAGAGAGGGGGGAGTTTGGGGAAATTGAAAATTGATTGATAAAAACAAACACATTAGGCCATTTAACTAAATAAAAAAAATTTCGATAATCTTTTAGATTAGGTAGTTAATATAGGCCACCCACCCTAATTTTTCACGAAAAGAAAAAAAGAAAAAAAAATCCAACAATGTGCATGTTTTCAAACTAATTGATTTCATCCTCTATTGACGAATCCCAAACTTATGCAGAGAATTCTGCAACACAAAATGCATTAGAATTTAAACAGTAACTCAAGATTGCACCTTTATTTCCCTCAAATTTTCTCCAATCCAAATCAAGAAGAAAATCACCAAAAAAGAGGGGGGGAGGAGGGGGATTTATAGCTAAATAGCCTTTTTTTAAGAAGATTTTTAATAAATGATCGAAATTTTTAAAAATTAGATAAAAGGTTATTTTTTCTAAAATAGTTAATCAATTTTCCGAAATGGTCAATCAGTAATTGATCACATAATAGTTAATCAGTGATTGACCGTAAGTCAATCACTAATTATCCATAACATAAATAACTAAAGTTCATAGTCAATCATTAATTTTCATAGTCAATCATTGATTGACCATTTTTGATTGACCATTAATGATTGACTAAATCTGAAAAATGACAAACGGTAATTTTCCTAAATTAAAAAAATTTTGGTCATCTATTAGATTAGGTGATTAAAAAAGGTCACCCAACCTAATTTTCTCAAAAAAATTTCTAATTAAAAAATCTAAAAAAGGAAAGCAAAAAAACATAAATGTTTGATATAGATTCAAAAAAAAAAAACAAGGGTTAGGGGTTTTTTCTTATTTTTTTAATAAAAGAATATAAAACGAAACTTTCATAATTACTTTTTTTTGTAAAGAACTCTGTAAACTGAGAGCATCTCAAGGGAGGGGGAAAGGTTGGCAATCTCCGTTGGAGCTAGGGTGGGGGGATGAGATATTGCGGTGGCGATATCTCTAATTGGGAAAACTATCATAATATACTATAAAAATTAATTTTAAAAGCATGTACAATCATAGAATAATAGATTGAAACTATGAGAAATAGATAATGAACGAGAATTTTATGTTTATCTTTTATATTTTCAAGCTTTTTTAGTTTATGTATTTTATAATCATTTATTTTCAGGGTTTGTAATGTTTTAATGAGACTTTCCATGACGTTATAATTAAGTTTTCATTTGCATATATTTAAAATTTGGTTTGTTTATGAAATTTTTGATTTTGAACTAAATGTGTGGTGCATTTCTATCTTCACTACTACAAAATGCAGATTCCACGACGGAGCTTTCACGACTGTTTTTTAAAAATGGTCGTGGAAAGTACGCCAAAAACACGGCGTGGGACTGGATTTTCGAAAACGATTGTGGAAGATCCGCGAAAAATTCAGACAAAACTAAATCATGTCCTCATTTTTTCACATCAATACCATAGCTGCAGTAACCCAAATCAGATCAGAACGCTCCAAAAACAGTCACTACACTACAGTTGGACATCACTACCACCATCTACCATCCATCAATCTTTCTTGTAAGTGATCACTAACTTTTTTTTGTTGTTTTTCTATGTATTTAGACTTATGATTTTAGATTTTGTATATTTTGGGATCGCTTTTAGTTAATTGTGTAATGGGTGTTAATTTAAGTGATCACAAATTCCTGCCCCTCCCCCTCCCCCCCAAGTATTTAGACTTAATTATGATTTTAGGTTTTGTATTTTTAGTTTTGTTTTTGCGATTTTTGAGTGAATTGTGTAATGGGTGTTAAATTAATTTGATATGCATTTTAAAATTTAGTACTTTGACTTCTAAAGTTTTTATATTTTGATTTAGGAGTAGCAAATCATGGATAGCAAATAGATATGGTTTGATAGATTGTCTAAAACATATAAAGATGGCAGTGAAGAATTTTTATCATTTGCCAAAGCTCACACACAAGATGATAAGATTCCATATTCGTGTGAAATATGTGGAAATCATAGATCTCATTCCATTGATGATGTTAGATGGCATTTGCGTGCATATGAGATTATTTGTTCTTACCAAACATGGTATTTATATGGTGAAGATTTTTTTAATATTAAATATACATCAACGAGTAAAGGTAAATAGCCTATTGTTGAAAAAGACATTGGTGATAATATGTTCGATATGATAAATGATTTGGAAGAACACTTTGTGCAACGTCCGGAGTTATTTGAAGCAATGATTAATGATACTGAAACGCCCTTGTATGTCGGGTGTACAAGATATACAAAATTAGGGACATTGGTTAAATTATGGAACATGAAAGCGTTGGAAGGGTGGATGAATTTTAGTTTCACGACTCTCTTAGAATTTTTAAAAGATGTTCTACCGGATGATAATAAAGTGCCGCCTAGTATGTACGAAGTGAAGAAGACGTCGAGCACTTTGACAATGGAATATGAAAAGATACATGCTTGTTCAAATGATTGCGTCCTTTACCAGAAAGAATATGAAGATTTAGATGAATGCTCGGTTTGCAACGAGTCAAGATGGAAGAAGGGCAAGATGCCATCAAATGATAGCAAAGGAGTGCCGGTGAAGGTTTTAAGGTACATTCTACCGGCTCCACGTTTGCATCGTTTATTCCATAATGATGAGCATGCTAAAAATTTAACTTAGCATCATGATAAACGTGTTGACGATGGCAAGCTTAGGCATCCAGCCGACGTACCACAATGGAAGACCTTTGATGACAATCATCCAGATTTTAGTGCAAAACCAAGGAATTTACGTCTCAGTTTGTCGATGGACGGAATGAACCCACATAGTAATATGAGTAGTAGGCATAGTACCTGGTCAGTCATACTTATCAACTACAATCTCCTTCCAGAATGGTGTATGAAGCGGAAGTTCTTGATGCTAACTTTATTGATCTCAGGTCCTCAATAACCGGGGAATAATATTGACGTGTACTTGACACCATTAATCGATGACCTAAAAAGCTTGTGGGAAAATGGTTTAGAAGTTAGAGATTCTTACCGTCAAAATACGTTCAATCTTCGTGCAATGTTGATTTGGTCAATTAATGACTTTCCCGCACTTGGCAATCAATCCGGTTATCCTGTGAAGAATTCTATAAGTTGTCCTATTTGTATGAAGAAAACATCTTCCATCCGGTTGAAAAACGGTAAGAAAACCGTTTACCTTGGTCACAGGAGATTCTTACCAAAAAATCATTGATACTGCAAACAAAAAAAGGCTTTTGATGGTAATACCGAAGAAAGAACCGCTCCTCGGATTTTGACTCACAAAGATGTATTTAAGATGGTTAAAGATGTGAAAGTAGTTTTGGAAAAGAGAAAACGGAAGGATCCAGTGGTCGATGGACCTTGGAAGAAGAAGTCAATCTTTTATGAACTTCCATATTGGAAGTCACTTTACGCTCATCACTGCTTAGATGTTATGCATATTGAGAAAAACGTCTGTGAATCGATAGTGGGCACGTTGCTTAACATTCCAAATAAAACTAAAGATGGTGTAAAGGCACAGTTGGATCTTAAAGAGATCAAGATTAGACCTAATTTGCTCTCCGAGAAAAGATCGAACGACACTTACTTACTATCAGCAGCACACATTATCAAGATAAGAAAAGGGAAAGTTTTGTGAATGACTTGCTTTCATGAAAGTACCAAGTGGGTATTCTTCCAACTTTAAAAGATTGGTGTCGATGAAGGATTTGAGGCTCGTTGGAATGAAAGCACATGATTGTCATATCTTGATGCAACAATTATTACATCTTGCATTGCGAGGAGTTTTAACGAAAGATGTGAGATTTTCAATTACCAAGTTAGGCTCATTTTTCAATTCAATATGATCCAAGGTAATTGATCAATTTATGCTAGATTCGCTACAATCAGAATTGGTGATGACATTGTGCATGCTTTAAAAGTATTTTCCACCATCTTTTTTAGATATAATAATCCATCTAACGGTGCACTTAGCTCGGGAAGTTAAGCAATGTGGACCGGTGTATTTGAGGTGGATGTATCCTTTCGAAAGGTACATGAAGGTTTTGAAGGGTTATGTGAAGAACCGAAATAGGCCAGAGGGATGTATAGTGGAAAACTACATAGTGGAGGAATCGGTTGAATTTTGGTCGGAGTATTTGTCCAACGTGGAACTAATAGGGTTGCCAAAGAGTGGGCTATTTACGTCGAAAGGACTATCTACAGGCGTTCCTTCACCAGTAAATCAAGATGAATGGGAAAAAGCTTGTCTTTATATTTTGCACAATGTTAAGGAAGTGGAGCCTTTCATTGAGGTTCACATGAAGGAATTAAGAGCTGCGAATCCAAGAAAAGGTAGAAATGAGAAATGATTTCAAGATGAGCACAACCGGAAATTTCGGGAGTGGATAAGAATACATGTGCATATGAAGGTTGACGTTTCGCAAGAGTTAATAAAGCTAGCAAGAGGGTCGTCATCGATAGTCACAAGATATACATCATACTTTGTCAATGGCTACTCTTTCTACAATCATGAAAGAGATAAGAAACATCCCGTCCAAAATAGTGGTGTGACCATTCGTGCCGAGTCTATGCATATTTCCTCCACAAATGACAAGAATCCATTGTACAGTTCCATGAACTACTTTGGGTTAATTAAAGATATATGTGAACTTGATTATTGCGGCTTGCGGATAGCACTCTTTATATGCAAGTGGGCTGACAATAATTATGTTAAAATTGATAGTGACGGTGTGACAGTGGTTGACTTTAGGCGATCGGGATACAAAAATGATCCTTTCATTATGGCGTCGCAAGCAATACAAGTCTTTTATGCAACGGATCCCGACAATTCAAAGTTATCTTTAGTTATGTTGATGAAGCCAAGAATAATCCGTGATGGATGTTGAAAATTGCACTGACATTCCATCTTTCACGAAAGGATTGCCACTGGTGGAGGAGATTGATGATTTCGATGATGATGTTTCACACTTGCTTCGTTTAGATGTCGAGTGGACATGTGTTAAGGAAAAAAAAAAAAAAAAAACTTGACCGTGCTTTTTATTTTTTACGTTGTATATAATTTATAATTTTTATTAATTATGCACATTATATTATTACTTATACATAGACATTTATATATAATTTTGAGTGAATGAAACTAAGAACAGGAATTAATGATGGGCTGCTGTATGCATAACACACAGGATTAGTTGCTTGTGGAATTTTAGTTAAATTCTCTAATGTGGCAAAAGTTTTTTAAAAACATACCACGACCGTTTTTCTAGAAAACAATCGTGGTTTCTATCTAAGAATGGACAAACCACGATCGTTTTTCTAAAAACGGTCGTGATATGTTGACCATGACAAAATATATATATATATATATATATATAACCCCCATTCCCTTCCTCATTCTCTCTCGCGCCTCTTTCACTCTCGCCTCCAAACTCTCCCTCGAAACCCATCTCCTCCGCCGTGATCCCCTCTCTATTCTTTCTCGTCCTCTCCCTTGCTACCTCGCCTCTATTCTCTCTCGCGCCTCTCCCTTTCTCTCTCGCCTCCAATCTCCGCTGACCATGACTCCACCATTCATTCTCTCTCGTGCCTCTCCCTCTCTCTCTCACCACGACTCCTCATTCCAATCTCTTCCTCGAAACCCATCCTCTGCCTTTGACCCCGCTATCGAGCCGCCTGCACCTACAGTTGTGTACTTGGTAAGTCTCTCTCTCTCTCTCTCTTGCTCTCTCTTGCACCGCACATATTATGGAAGTTCATTTGGTTGATTGTAAACGTGATTTTGGGTGATTATTGATTGTGTTTGTGATTTTGGGAGATTGTTTTACTTAAAAAAAGTTTTGATAACTTCAATATATTTTTGCATATTACATGTTCGACAAAATGCCTCTTTGGGTGAGAATTAGTTTTAGATTGATTTAAAATGTTTGGGTGAGGATTTGGTTTAGATTGTTTTCCGGAAAAAATGTTGATTTTGTGATTTATGCTTTTGTATATTACATATTTGACAAAATGCCTGTTTGATTAGATTGTGTGTTTTTTACATAATTATGTTAAGATTTTGTTTAGATTGATTTAAAATATCACAAGTATGATTTTGTATCATATTTACGTGTTTGGATAATGATTAGTTTTAGATTGATTTAAAATGTTTAGATGAGGATTTTGTTTAGATTGTTTTCTGGAAAAAAAGTGTTGATTTTGTGATTTATGCTTTTGCATATTACATGTTCGACAAAATACCCGTTTGATTAGATTGTGTGTTTTTTACATAATTATGTTAAGATTTTGTTTAGATTGATTTAAAATATTACAAGTATGATTTTGTGTGATTTTTACTTATTTGAGTGACATGATTGTAGAATGATTTATTGTATGATTTTGTGTTTTTTACGTGTTTGTGTGCGGAGTTATATTAGATTGATTTAAAATATCACAAGATAAGGAGGATGTGTCAACGACTTCTCAAATTGGAAAACCACGACGAAAAAATACACCCAGATTCAATCCCGATGAAGATGGTAAATGAATAGTGACTCTTATTAGACGAGTCCATCTTGTTAGGAAAAAGGGAGAAATGATTGAAGTTCCGTTCGATGATAAAGGGCAACCAATAGAGAAGGAGGGGGATGAACAATAGAGTTGGATTGGAGTGCTTAATCGAGAGCACATTCACATATGGATAGCTGACTTTAGAAGTGCCGATTTCACAGTGGAACTTTCATTTAAAAAACCAGCTTTAAAGTCATGCGCAAAGTTTGTCAAAAATTTTAGATATGATCTTTACCAGGCTTTTGTCAAGGATCATATTGACGAAGAAGTGTGTGGGAAATGCTACCCAAAGTGGTGAAAAATTACCCCTCCATAAATCAGGATGATTGGGAGAGATTCATTACATATCGACGTTCCCCGGAATTCAAAAAAGTACAAGGATGTGAGTCAAGAAAAAGAAGCAAATACGGATCAACGGGAGGCCGAGATGGATGTAAGAAATGTGATCAAAAACTCGTATATGAATTACTTGGTTTAGTGTTTTCATAGTATGTTATACTTTCTATTTTTACCTTTATGTTTACTAACGGTAATTAATAAACTACAGTTTGAGATGATGGGAGAATGGCAAGCGCGACATACTTTGTGGCTGGACATGCACGTCAAACTTGGTGAAGAGTACAAGAATCCATCATTTAGGATTGTTGGTGATATGATAGTAAGAATAAGAATCCATGATCTAAGATATTCTTATTTATACAATCTTATTTACGGGTTCATGATATGTTCTCTAATTCTTACAGGGGGTTTCAGTGAATAGCAGACACAATGAAGTTTCAAATCTATGGGGACTAATGACATATTCACCAAGTCATTAGGCAATGACGAACATTCGGGTCAGACCCGTGGTCAATCTAAGTTTGTCAGGCAGTCACATTACTTCAACATTACACAAAGTTCAAGGAATAATACTGAAGTATCAACAGTCAAACGGCAGCTTGCTGTGTTGGAAAGAACCATACAGGAACTTTGTACGAAGTATGGTATTAACCGAGAGACTATGACCGAGGAGAATACCACACCGACTGTTGATCAACACAATGGCTTCAAGGCTAGTTGCACCCAAAATGAAAAAAAAAAAAAAAACCTGGGTTGTCGGATCTGCAACCCACGCCTAACCCAAGTAAGGAATGCCAACTCTTTCTTGTAGAGATGTGCTTGTTGCAATTGGCAGGGCATACATGGACTGTGTTCCAACCGACACAATCCATGGGATTCTTTTAGATGAGGAGAACGTGCAAGTGACAATTATAGTCCCGAAACTAAAACGTGCACTCCTACCTATTCCGACAAATGAAGCAACAATTATTGAAGAAGCCGTCGGTGGGTTTATTGCTTGGCCAAAAAGATTAATCACCATTGAAACGAATCTGAGCCAGGCAAGTCGAGGTCCTAGTCATATTCCCGATCGAGAAGTCAATGGCAGCAAACGCATCAACAAGAGAGCAGGGAAAAAGAAACTACAGTCACAACCGGAGGTACATCAACAAACTGCGCAACAACAACTACCTCCGTTCAACTTTAGTGAAATTCCTTTCGACTTGAGGCCGTTGGCGTATTATGCACAATTTTCCATGTGTGACGGAACCCAAATAGCATGTCCAATACAACAGTCTATTAGTGGCAATGACATGCCTATATATATTGGGTTTGAACATTTATACCATTTCATAACATTCAAGAAATTAGTGCAAACTGTATAATGGTTTATATCAGGTAATAGATATATCCTTAACCAATACTTATTTTTATTTGTTAATCTTATGTTGTTTTTCGTAACAAGTTTGACTAATTATTTTGCAGCTATTTAGTAGATTGTTATGCAAGACAAGGTATTGATCAATGGTTTGAGTTTATTTTTTCAATCGTTGTATCACCAGTTCAACAAAATGTAGATCGCGAGGTCTACCTTAGAGAGAGAGCCAATAATATTTTACGAATCATAACAAACGTACCAAAAGGAAGTTGTTCCTCAAGCCATATAACAGTTGCCAACATTAGATCTTGGTAGTTATTGATCCGTAGGATGACTCGGTCATGTATTTTAATCCTCTAGGAAACGAACTGGATGATGATTTTGATGACCTAATTAAGTTGTAAATATATTTTTATGTTTCGAATTGTGATTTGATATTACATTATTCTTGTTTTAATTGTTTTGAACTATGTTAAATTGTTAGGGCACTTAATGACTGGAAGATTTTGGTGGGAAAAGGAGTAAGAAAGCGCCGCAACTACGAAACGTTGATTGATACTAAGAAAGTGCCGCAACTACGAAACGTTGATTGATACTATTCGATATCCTCTACAAGAACGTTATGTTGAATGCGGTTATTTTGTTTTAGCCTTTATGCGATCGAGAAATAACCTTGACTCTCAATGGACTATCCTTACTTCAAACTAAGGATTTTTATACCGACGTTGACATGAGTTTAGTAAGACAAGAATGTGCTAATTTTGTAATGTGGTTCATCTAATATAGTTAGAAAACAATCTATAAATTTTATAATGTAGTGTATGTTTTTAGTAATAATTATTGTATATTGTGACACATATTTAATTGAAGATAAGCTATTATTTCAATCTAGGTTGTGCAATGGATAACACATGGGATTTACCATCTGTGGGAAATTGAATGAATTGTGAATTTTTTTTTTCAATGTAAACCTACCACGATCGTGGAATAGCCCTATTTATCCCTCATTTGGGATCAGTTTTATCTATTCTACAACAGTTAAAAAACCGTCATGGAATCCAAATAGATTTCACGACCCTAAATACCATGATAGTTAGAAAACCGTCGTGGAAAATGTACCACAATGGTTAACTGTCGTAGTATCGTCTTTTTGTACTGGTGCTTATTGTTTGTTTTCATTTTGCTGTATTTTCTTTCTTTTTTCCTTTTTTTTTTTTTTTTTTTTTTGGTTATAGATGTGGAATGGGCGTGTTTGGAGAAAGCCCCTCCAATGGGAATCTATGGCCCCAGCCCCACTTCTATTTAAGCCGAAATGAGGATGATTTTAAGGACGGGGATGATTTTAAGAACGGGGATTGAGATGGGAAAATATTATCTCTGACTCCACACCGTTGTCATCCCTAAATTTAGTGTAAATCTTATCCATGATTCCGCTCTTCATTTTCTCGTAAAATAGAACAAAATCAATTCATTGTATGATAAATTGATAATATTAACATATCGTATTTGATTCGTGACATGATATGGATCTTGCCAAAGCACAAGACCTAGTTTTGAGTCATTGATGTCACTGAATAGCGTCTTCTGTCGGTTGCCTCCTTTTTTTTTCTTTTTTTTTTTTTTTTTAATTCTGTCGGTTGCTTTTGATGCAATATAATTTTTATTATTAAGTTTCTGATATTATTAATAAAGTCTTTTAAGAGTTCTCTCAATAAACTTACATGATTTTATATATATAAGTTAAAATCAACGAATTTAACGCTTTCCTAATAACTGTTTTTCTTCTTTTTTTTTTTTTTAATTCCCAAATGATATTAACCTGTGCGGAACAAGAAACTTTTTAAGAGTATAAATTAAATTAAAAATGTAGAAAATTTTTATGATAAGATATTTATGATTAAGAGTAATTATATATAAAGTACTGTAAAGTTTTAATATGAATACTAATAAATCAAATCGTTAAAAAATTTAATCTAATAATTAAAAAATAGTTATAGTTCTCAGATCATGAAAGTTTTAAAAAATTTAAACAAAAAAAGAACAATTTGTTGTAACTTATTACTTGTCTCTGTTACTTTCCAAACAAAATGATCAAACTTGTCTTTAACATACTTTTTAAAGTTGAAGTTTATAAAAATATGAACTTAGGTAATAATATGTTGGTTTTTTACTTCATTTAGGATTTTAAGATTGAAATTTAAGTATGGTTAAAAGTCAAAATTTAGAGAATAATTGAAACACATAATAGAATTAAATTCTATTTAACTTAGATTTTTTTTTTTTTTTTTGAAAGGAGAATTTAAAATTTTGAGCATACTTAAATGTATAAATTTGGAAATAATGAAAATATTTTTAAAAATTTCTGTAAAAGAAGTTGCAATTAAAGAAATACGAAAAAGGGAAAATTGAAGGAGAAATGAAAACCAAAAAAAAAAAAATGGAAGTGAAAATTTGTAATGGAGCCACTTCAGGAGCAGCCCGGGGCCCAAGTTGCACCGCCAGTGTTGATAAGCAACCATTAGTACTTGTGGGCGTCTACCGTGATTTTATATTGCAAGAAAAGAAGGTTCTCTGTCTCTCTCTTTTTGGCTGTTTACAAAGTTATTCCACGCTTTTAGCGATAGAAATGAAACAAAGAAGTTATTCTGGTGTTGATGGAACTTGGGTTGCCTTCAAAAATGAGAAAGGAATTTTTTTAGTTGAAATATTTAGAAGTGTCCAAAAAAAAAAACAGAGGGCATCATTCACGAAATGAGGAGAAGAATCCAAGATTTATATAAATCCGCAAATATATCTCTGAGATCGAACTAGGGCAAATATGAAAAACTCTGCATATTATTATTATTATTATTATTATTATTATTATTATTATAATATTTTGAAGGCGGCTCTGAATTAACATTTGGTGACTATATATTTGATGAAATCAAAACCCTGACCAGAGGGCTACAAAAGCATCTTTTAAAGTTTAAATTGTACATGCACTCTGTAAAGCAAGAACCAGATACCTAAACTTTTTAAGATTTAGTGGCTGAGGACAGTGTTTTGTGTTGAGCTCCTACTCTCTAGCTCCTACATTTTAACATCATTATTGGCACCAAAAAATATATATATATACATATATATGAAATAAGGTCCGGTCCAAGTCTCTAAATATTCTTAAATGTTTTCATATTAATATTTAATTAGCAAGGAATATCGCTTTTTGATACGAACCAAGCGCATAATAAGTTGTCCGATGTACATTAATGGCCGCAATGGGGATTTTCATAACGTGTCAATTTGTTAAAGTTGTTTTGTTGTAGATATTTCTGTTTTGTTGTAGATATTTCTTTTACTTATGACGTAGATTATGAGTTTTTATATTTTGCTTATTGGAGAAAGTGCGAGTACTTTTAATGATAGAATATTTGGATTGAATTTGATTCCAATTCTGTTGTCGGTCTATATGGAAAGAGATGATGTCGGGCAATCATTAGGGTTCCTCTCAATATGAAGTCAAGGTTTCTCGTAACAATAATGTTAGTAACACCAACATACTAACTTTGAAATATTACTCTTTTATTGAAAAATATAATTTCTTATTATTAATTAATATAATAAATTTTATCAGTAAATAAATAACAACTCAAAATCGATACAAAAAATTAAAATAAGAGTTGGTGACTATAGCATTTTTCTTTTCATAATCATAAAAAAGATGATATGGCTGTCGATATGCTCGCTTCTTGGAGAGTTGATTTGGATCATTTTTGTTGGTGGTCTTCGGCTCCAGATTTTGCTTCTGCTTTGGTCAATAGATATATGGCACCTTTGCCATTCCACGGGGTCCCTATCATTTGTTCCGATTTGACATCCCTTCGAGGATTTTGTGTCATTGGGTTGTTTCTGCATAACTTGATAAGCAACGTAGACACTATTTTTTCCTTATTACGTTTTGCTTATTTGGATTTCTAGTAGGGTTATTAATTAAATCTATTTTAAGATCTGATTTCCAAAGTAATGGTTTCAGTTAGAGAAGTTATATTTGCTCCCATAATATTGATAAATACCATCACCTAATAAATGTTTTCTAATATAAACATAATAAACCTATCCTTTTATAGATTCTTTTTATATAATACCATACTTGACCTATACATCCACTTCTATTTTAATTTTTATTTTAAAATTAAATTAACAAATCTAAATAAGAAAAATACTTTTTTATTCTCAAAAAGGAAATATAAAGTATCTCCAAAAATTTATAATAATAAAAAAAAGGGAAATGATAAAAATTCTAATGAATCAAAAAAATTAAAAATACAAACTTCAATAGTTTTTGGCTCTTCAAGATACATGCTTTCTTATATTTTTGTTTGATCACTTGAATCCTCTCTTGAAATTTTTCATGTAATTATAAAGATTTCTTAGGAAAAATAATTGATGAAGAATAATTTAGGATTTATAAAAATAAAATTAACGTTAATTAAATTTGTAGGGAATTTTATAAAAAAAAATATATTATTTCCATTTATAGTTAATGTGGTGTTTGTCTTTAAATTATTTATTAAAAAAAAAGAATATTTATATTTATATATAGGTAGGGGTATGAGCAATATTCTTAATGGGTTTTATAGTAATTTTATTGTAGTATGAAAGTGTATAAGAATCTTTAATGATTTTATGGGAGTATTTTTATAATATGCAAATAAAATCTCAGTTATTACTTCTTGGAGAGTTGGTTTAGATCATTTTTCTTGGTGATCTTAGGCTCCGGATTTTGCTTCTTCTTTGGTCAATAGATAAATGGCGCCTTCGCCATTTTAACGGGTCCCTGTCCTTTGATCTCTGTCGCGCCTTGGAGGATTTTGTATCATTGGGTTGTTACTTCCGGCCTAGATTTTTTGCTTATGATGTTTCCGCATAACTTGATAAGCAATTCAGTTGTTTTCATTTCATAGAATGGTTCATTTGCTATCATTAGATCTTTTTTGGGATTTTCTTCTTTGGTGGTGGTTTTCCTCTTTTGAGTTTCCTTCCTCTTTCTTTTTTTTTTTTTTTTTTTTTTTTTTTTTTAACTTTGTTGTAATGTTCTTTTTATTTCAATAAATAGATTCAGCAATAAGAGAGGAGGTTGGTAATGGATGCCAATTAACATGTGTTTCTGACCCGAATTTGGTTAGTTGCCAAATATAATTTGTTTGTGCTTTAGATTTTATTCGTGAAACGTCCTCATAAGATATGATACCGCATTCATAAAACATTTAAACAAATATTGATTAAATTAAGCCTTCAGTCATTAAAATATTCTCTTTCTTTATATCTGTTTAACCAACGTCTTTTTAGATATTTAGATTTTATTTTGTGTTGTTCCAATTTTGTCCTCTAAGAGCGTCATTTTATCATTCAAACCCTTTTTTTGTTTTAAATAGGAAACTATGTTTCCTATTTAGCATTAATCGGTTGTTAAGTTTGACTACAACAATTTGTCTGTACTCCACTTGTTTTTTTTGTTTTGTTTTTTTTTTTTTTTTTTTTTTACTAAAAATGCATTTCAAAAAATGAAATTATCTTATAATTCTGAAGCATGAAAGATCCAAACGCAAACAAAACTAAAAATAAGCAACCAAAGAAAATTCATTAAGATTTTTTCATGTTTAAGACCCGTCCCACTGTGAGTCCTAAACTTGTAAGAAGAATTTTTTTTGTTTTTTAGTTTCTCCAATTTCTTCTCAACTTATCCAGATACGCCTATTCTTCCTATGATCCCGCAGCAGCAATTTTCATCTCAGTCTGAGCAAGTATATGACAGCTGACTGTAAGTTCATTATTCTTTTCAAAATTTTTGGTCTTCAAAAGAGTATTCGTCTGTTGTATCCACACAACAAGGTCTGGTCACGTACATGTTTTATAGAAAAATTACTATCTTACTCTTGGCAGGCTTGTTGGCTACTTCAAAAATTTTCGGAAATGATATCTTACCAGTAGTTCTGTCCTAGTTTTTCACAAAGGCCATAGCAGTATCTGCAATCTCAGAGGATGCTTGACTAGACCTAGAACCGTATTATCCGAGTACTTGGATAAGAAAAATGCTAAAGACACCGATTCTAATATCAACCCATGCTGCATATAAATTGTCATTTTTTATTTATAAATGTTTAAAGTATTGTTATATCAATTCATTGCATCTACCAATGAAAATATGACATATGAGTTGATACTCAAAAGTTTGGATTATTAGAGTCGGTATCCCTAGTATGGACTTTTGGAAAATATGGCATAGCCTTCCCATTGATGAAATCAAATATATATAATATACAAGTTACAAAATTCAAACTTTCCTAATCTAAATACTTTCCGTTAATTAAGGAATTTACACATCAAGTAACTTTAAAATTTAAACTAGCTAACTAACTAGATAATTACATAAGATAATAATTACAATTGTTTACATTCTCCAAAATGCCCTCGTGCGAACATACTTTACATGACAAGTAGTCGGTCAGAATTCAATGGGTTGTTAGAGTTACAAAACTGAAATATGAAAATTTTTTGCATGCTGGTAAGAACACAGAGAACATTATTTAAAAAAAAGGTACATGAGGGTGTAGAAAAAGTTATTTGAACCGTTGTGGGTAATAGGAAGACCCGTACCATCTCCAATCAGAATGTCCTCAGAACTGTCATATGTATTATGAATAAGTAGATTACTCAAGTCAGTGGAAATATGATGCAATGCCTAACCACTAGTACAAAAATAGGATACCATGATGGTTTTTAACCGTCGTGGTATCTTTTCACGATGGTTTTTTAACTGTTATGCTATTTAGGATCGTGGAATCTATTTAGATTCTACGGCTGTTTTTTAACCATCGTACAATAGACAAAACTAACGTCAAATACGGGATAGAGAGGGCTATTCCATGACGATTTTCAGTAAAAACCGTAGTGGAATATTAATATTACACGACGGTTTTTAGACATAACCGTTGTGGAATAGCCATATACCACAACTGTTTTTACAAAAACGGTTGTGGAAAGTACCTTTTTAGCAAAAATGGTAGCAGAAAGTAAGATTCCACGACCGTTTTTAGCAAAAACAGTCATGAAAAGATTACAATTAAAAAAAATTCACAATTTATGCGATTTCCCACAGGTGGCAAATCCCATGTGTTATATATTGCACGGCCCAAATTAAAATAATAACTAATCTTCAATTAATTTTGTGTCACAATATACAACAATTATTACAAAAACATATACCATATTACAAAATTTATAGATTGTCTTTTAACTATATTGGATGAACCGCATTACAAAATTAACCTACTCTTGCCTTACTATAAACTCATCTTAACATCAGTATAAAGATCTTTAGTTTGAAGTAAGGATAATCCATCGAGAATCAAGGTTATTTCTCACATAAAGGCTAAAACAAAATATCCGCATTCAACCTTACCTTCTTGTAGAGGACATCAAACAGTATCAATCAATGTTTCATAGTTGTGTCGCTTTCTTACTCCTTTGCTCACCAAAATCTTCTAGTCATTAAGTGCCCTAACAATTTAACAAAGTTCAAAACAATTAAAACAAGAATAATGTAACGTCAAATCACAATTTAAAAAATAAAAATATACTTACAACTTAATTAGGTCGAACATGTAATATGCAAAAGCATAAATCACAAAATCAACACTTTTTCCCAGAAAAGAATCTAAATCAAATCCTCACCCAAACATTTTAAATCAATCTAATACTAATCATCACCCAAACACGTAAATATCATACAATCGAGAATTTTGTCGAACATGTAATATGCAAAAATATAATCCATAAAACAATCACCCAAAATCAGAAACACAATTAACAATCACCCAAAATCACAAACATAATCAACTAAATGGTCTTCAAAATCATAATATGTGCAGTGAAAGAGAGAGCAAGAGAGAGTGAGACTTACCAATTCCATGGGCGTGGGTGCAGGTGGCGCAGTGGAGGGGTAGGAGGCGGAGGATGGGTTTCGAGGAAGAGATTGGAGAGAGGAGTCACGGTGAAGATTGGAGGCAAGAGAGCGAATGAGAGGCGCAAGAGAGAATGAATTGTGGAGTCGTGGCCGGCGGAGATTGGAGGCGAGAGATAGATGGTGAGGGGCGAGAGAGAATGAAGGGAGGGCGGCAGAGATTGGAGGCGAGGTAGAGAGGGAGAGATGCGAGAGATAATGGAGGGAGGAGTCACGGAGGAGGAGATGGGTTTCGAGGGAGAGATTGGAGGCGAGAGTGAAAGAGGCGTGAGAGAGAATGGGATTTCAAAGGGAATTATGGTTTTTTTTAATTATTTATGCTATAAAACCCACAGTCGAAAATTTGAAAAAAAAAATTAATTTAAAATCGGCTTCCACGACTGTTTTCAAAAACCCAATTTCACGCCATGTTTTTGGCATACTTTCCACGACCAATTTTTAAAAACAATCGTGGAAGCTCCGTCATGGAATCCATATTTTATAGTAGTGGACTATCAAGAAGCCAATTGGGGTTGTTGGTGTTAGTGACGATGTAGTGAGCACATGGTTGTCACGAAGCTTGGGGGTGTGCCATTAGATGAAAAGTGAGACACGGTTTGGCAGTGTGTCCTTGGGCATTGAAAGCCTGAAAATAGCCAACATAGGTTTCGGAGGTGCGATAAGCTACAACGATCTAGCTGACCAGTTGGACTCGTCCAGTTGATTGGTTTAGTGGCGGCTATGGTTGGCAGGAAAATAAAGAGAGAAAGGGGATCTTATGAGCATATAACTCTGGTACCATGTGAAGATTAGAGAGAATAAGTGGAATATAAGACTGTTAAGATATTAGGCTTCTATCTTAAGAGGTCAACCTATTTAGTGAAGTAATGCAATACCTTTATATGTCTATTATTATTGTTATATATCTATGATATATGATTTGGATTTCTTTTTACTATTAACACCTAGCACTACTCCATGGATAAATCCCCGTACAAAATGACTTGTCCCATATCTTGGTTAAAAACAATAGACGTACCCTCCTTGGGCTGAATACCTACAAATCGTTGGGAGTTCTTATACTGCATGTCCAAAGTCGAGTTGCCATAAACCTTCTCCTTCGCATTGTGTTATGCATTAATTTTGTATATTGTTAATATACTTTTGTTACTTAATTTTATGCTTAAACGATATCGATGGCAGATTTGAGAATTCGATACATATGAAGCTATTATTAGAAAACTAACTCAAGAAGAAGTCAAGTAAAACAAAATAGAATATTTATTTGCAAACATTATACATATGCTTAGGGAAAATATTAATATTTAGACAAAAATAACTATTTCTTCAAAATCATTCTTATCTTAGAAAAAATATTAATGTTTAGACTTTCATTCTCTTAAACTTGTAAAGTTATGCAAACGTTCGTTCATTTTTTTTTTACATAATAATAATAAAATTGTTTTTTTTTTTTTTTTACCAAGAGTGATCGGTGATGATAACAACATTATAAGTATATTGCGATTTTCATCCTTCATTCAAATAGTAATTTTAGATCTACATTTCAAAATGCTACCATAGTTACGGGTACGGATAGCAATAGGGTGATGCGGGGGTGCGCATGCTTCCCCCACCCCCACCCTCACCTCTCTTTTTAGCCCCGTATACATGCCTTCATATCTGAATAATTTAATGTGGGTGCGGGGACGAATAATCCCTACTGAAAAAGCTATACACATACTGTACCTATTTACCCATTAAGAATTTAAAAAAATCAAAACAAATTCCACTAAAGTTTTCATAAAATTTTAACAACATATTTATAAAATAATTAAAAACGAACTAAAATCTTAAAAACATATCCAGACTCCAGGAAATTATAAACTAAATTTATAAAGAAAACTAAAACATTCAAACGTTGAAAATATATATATATATATATATATAAATAGATATAAATATACATCGTAATAAGGGTAGCAGGACAGATGTGGGTATTGGGGAGATTCTCCCACCCCTACTTTACACACCCACGTGGGAGGTTAATTTTAATCTCAGACTCATATATTATCCTACATATCTATCATGACCCCATTAGGGGTGGGTACGCACAGATCTATAGCATAGGCACCCCCATGTCCTATATCAGCTTTATAAACAATTTTCGTTTCTTTGTTATTAGTAAAATACTGATTTTTTTTTTTTAAAGAAATAGTGAATGTTTTTAAGAAAACACATTTGATAATCTTGTTTTTGCATCTTTTTTTTTTTAATTGTTATCAATTTCTTTAAAATTAAGGGAAACGGAACAATTCTTGTCTTTCTATTTTTGTTTTTTTTTTTTTTTTTTTTTTTTTAATAAACTTTTAGGTCATGGTGAGGCCAAGGTCGGGCTAGGGTTGGCATTCAGATTGACACTTGGGCTGAATCAATATGGGCATTGGGCTAAGGCCAGTCACCATTGGCCTAGGGTTGGACCGAGGTCAAGGACGAATAGAGGTCATACAAGTCAGCATTGAGTTGTGATTAAATGGGTCCGTATAGGGGCTAGGGTCAAACCATGGTCATTGCTGGGGCAAGTGGTCGTACTTGGGTTGGCGTCTAGGCAGGTCGAACCAAGATCAATGTCGACTTGGGTTGAACCGAGAATGTTGCTTTGCTGGGGGTCGGTCGATGCTAAGCTGTTGTTAAACTAGGGTCAGATTGAGGTTAGCTTTAGATGAGGGTCGATATTGGGTGAGGTTGGACCCTAGAATCGGACGAGGCTCGAATCAAGGTCGACACTCAGATTGAGGACTGAGGTCAATGCGAGGCCAAGGTTGAATTGAGGTTAAAATTGGGTGGGGATCAAAATTGAGACGTGGTTGATCTCGAGATCAATGCCAAGGCAAGGAAAGTATCAAACCGGGGTCGATGGGTTAAGGTCAAACCAAAATTGGCATCGGACAAAGGTTTGACCGAGGTCTACAAGAAATATTCTGCAAATGTAAAACTTTGCTTTAACATTCCTCGTATACATACCGAGGCACCTCCAGCTCCATGTGTCAAGAAAGGATTGAATGCCATTTAGAACTTCTCACCAACCAAGTAATTTCAACAGCAAAAGGTTCGTAGGAAAATTTAGGAGGCAAAACATTATGCCTACAAACGAATCGTTGCAGCAGCAAAGAGAAATTTCCAACTAGACGAGTAGTCTACCGAATATTTTGTTTGTCAATGATATTCAGGGCATGGGTGAAAGTGATTCCCACCAAGAAAACAAAAGCTATTATTCCTATATATATATATATATATATATATATATAGACAAGTATTTATTATTCCTATATTTTGTTTGGATAGCAAAACACCGGCTAATATTTTAGTCCGCAACATGTTCTAGAATAAACATTTTGACAATCATATTCCAACAAGTCACCGAGGCGCTTTTGAAGTTGAAGCATTTTGCCATTAAAAAGAAAAATGATACCCGAACGACAATTATTTTGCTCACTCGTGTAGATTCATTAGTAAAAATGCTACCCACTGAGAGGCGGCAACTTTCAGTTTGAGTTGAAAACATGATGAGAAATATGCTGTTTGTTCCCGTAGCAATTTGATTGAGAACCCTTTAAATACACTTACATAGCAAGACCATTAAGTTAGATTCACTCGTCCTTTTTATCCTTTTTTCCCGATCAATAAAGAAATTAATTAGAAAATGATAAAAGAGAAAATGACATGCATAGTCTGGATTCTTCTTGGCTTTTAACCTGAGGGATTTCAATCCCATGTAGACTCTCAAAATTTTATATACTAACAATTTTTTTTCCCCCTCAACTCCTTTAAAAACTGGGCCGGTTAAAAAGGTCAACTTAAAAGCAGCTACGGACCGTTTGAAATGTTGATTCCAATTGAACTCTAAAACTCTCAAATCTACATCTCACTTTCATTTTTATTTCAAAAAACTCTAACTTCAAAAATCCAGAACTTTCTTATTTCAAGATATGATCCTTTTTTTTAATCGCACATAATGATAAAGAACAAAACAAAATCCATATTGCATCTTTTTTAAACACGTTTAAATTTTTACTTTATTTTTTTTTAGAACAGTTCATTTCTAATTCACACTTCAACAAAACACATTTTAATTCCAATCTATAAAACTCCAACTCTAACCATCGTTTCGATCATGCCCTTTCAGTACAAATGTAGTTTTGTAGCACTATCCCATTTGAGTATCAGAAAACGAATATAAGAGGCAGAGCATGATAAAATACCTGTTTGACAAAACTTTTACTTTTGTTTCTGGCCAGTAGAAGAAAAAAAGTAAAAATTGTGACTTCTCAGTAAGTGTTTGGAACCAAAAGCTTTTGAGGTCAAAATGATCTTTAAAGTATTCCAACAAGTAATAAAAATGTTAAAATAAAGTTTACAGTGTCTAATTTAAACTTTGTTACAAGTTTTAAAATCTACTCAGAATAACTTTTGCCAGAAACCACATTTTGGGCTTTGACAGGAAGCACTTCTAGAGACTAAAAGCTCTTCTGACAGATCATCCAAGCACTTCTAGAGACTAAAAGCTCTTCTGACATATCATCCAAGCACTTCTAGAAGCTGCTTTTGGCTCTTTTGGACCTACGAAGTCAAAAGTAGCTTCTCGGAAGCCCTACCAAACAGGCCCAAACTTAACAAGAAAGATCACAGCTTAAACACAACAACGTCGTCATCTTGAAACGTTGAGCTTAAACACAATAACAGATCCTTGAAAACAAACCCCAATAAGCAAAAATGTCACCATTTTCTTACCACATGATTCTGCATTCAAGTTCAAAGTAACTAATTGTATTTTCTTGATAGTAAATCCGCTGCAAAAGAACGGACGAGAGGAATCAGCATCAACAAAATTGGCATAACCGATCATTTGAGCAAACATAAATTAGTACGCTGCAAGTAATGGATGGCGTTTCTTTGATAATCATATGTGTCGGTACATTATATTCATGCCATCATACTTGCACTCGGCTCAATGAATTCTATCACTCCTATGGATATAGTAAGTGTAGCCCTTTTGTTCTAATTTCTTTTGTACTTGGATCCTAGGCATGGTTAGATATTATCTAATGTCGATAAAAATATACCTTAGAGTGCGTGAGGATTCACAGGCGATCCATTGTCCAACACATTGACTTGCCCTGAAATTCTTGATTTGCAAGTTGGACACATAAATCCGACAGAATCCGACTGTATTTCAGAATCAGCAGCATCGTGATTAAATTCAAACCCACACCATACACACACGGTACTAAGTTGATGTCTGGCAGCCAAATCTAACATAACTTCTTCAGATTCAAACTGGACAGAGGAACCAAATACAGCTTCCATCTCTGCATTATTTGCTAACTCTATGGGAACCTCCTGCAGAGAATCAGATTCTTGACCATCCGCAAAACTGTACTTCAAAGGTTCTATTTCTTCCAGCCTTAGCTCTTCAAACCCTGTTTCGTTCTCATGTCTCTGTTCAAGAGGGTAAGCACATTGAAAAATTGTAAGACGTTGAAAATAAAATAATGGCCGCTAAACCAACAAACTATTAAAATGTTTAACTCCAACTAGGATCCAAAAGGCAGTGATTGAAAATAGAGTAGACAGAAAAGGAAAGAATGACAGATTAACTCCCTATTTGTTTTTAAATTTTATTTTGGCTGAAAAATACCTGTTCTTGTTTGGTAGAAACAGAAAGAAATGAGGGTCAATAAAATAGGGACACAAATCTAAAATACATCCATAGTTATGTTTGTTAAAATGGAAATGTAAATTTAATATCATCGACTTCGGCTTTTAGAAATATCTTCAGTAATCCATCTAACATTCAGTAGATTGAGTTCGTGGGCTATAAAATGCTCCACAGTCTTCTTTTCCCAAGGAAAAGACCCCATATAAGAAATTGTAGTCTGTCTAGGAGCACTTTTTTCTTATATATATATATATATATATAAATCTGGCAAAGCATTTCGCAAACTACAGGGTCCAATTGTGTCAAAGAACCTTAGAAACCTCACAGAAGATCGTCTTTAGTCCTGCATGTAGTTCAAATAGGACATAATGTCTATCTGCGATAGTGAAAGTTTAGAACTTTCCAGCAAAATGAGAGAAAGAGGAAAAAAGAATAAAGTTTGACATTTTACTCAAAAGAGAAACACAACCAGCCAAAAGAAGGGGCCAAGGGGGACATATAAAGAAAAACCGTCTTAGCTAATACGCTATAACGTTATTTTGCGGAGTTCACAGTAATGTGAGACCAATAGTAACAACATTTAACAGTGATCTCGTAATACCTTATCTGAAGTTGCATTTGATGAGGCAGAAATTTCTCGATGTCCTTCCATTCCTTCATAAGTTTTCTCTACAGACTCCGTCGTAATGTCATAAGTTTGGACGTGAATTGTGCCATCACTGTCACATTTCAGTTTGTTATTCTCAATGTTATTAACCTCAACAGGCTTAGATTGCTCCAAGTTTCCACCATCATGCATTTTTGTCTTATTCTCGCTCAACGGGTTAGGTCTATCACATTTAGGAATTCCTCCTTGTTCAGTGGCATCCAAGCTAAAGGCCAGACTATCTTCCTTCGTAAAAGTTTCAGGTGAATTATCACCTTTCTCCTCAGAAGAAAGGAGAGTCGTTTCGTCCAAACAAGAATCCATCTTAACATCCACAAATTCACTAGCACCATCAGTTATCTTCATGCTTCCATCAGTGACCATATCATCGTTGTCTTGCTGATTTAAGTGATCTTGGTCAATCATGTCATCATCAGCTTCTTGTTCACTGAGAGGAGACTCCATAATTTCGTAATCAGAATTGGAAACAGGAGGAAGTTCTGGACTGGAAATTGCATCATGTTTATCAGCCGCACAGGGACCTTTGGATCTTTCATCAGGTCCAGCAGAAGTTTCTAATATTGAACTCTGTGCAATTTCGATCAAAGCATCCATTTTAGAGATTCTTGAAGGTAAATCATCCCTGGCCGGTGATTCACTCTCCTTCTGAACAGTTGGACCAGGCACATCTTCAACTCTTCTAACGTAATTCCTTACATGGATCCCTACATGGCCGTTGTAGCGACGACGTTCCAGAAACACTTTATGGCAAAACTGGCATTCATATTTTCCATCTTTAATTATTACTCCGTCCCCAACAGAGGAACCAAGTCTGTACCTCCTTGTAGTCCTCTGGTGAAAGGACAAAAGGTGCTGTAAATATGAATCCTTCTCATCAAATGACATGTCGCACTTGTGACATTCGAATAGGTCATGTATCTGAACTTCTGCAAGATTCTCCATCTCAAACAAAACGACTTCCTTTCCATGCTCGCTGGGTATAGGAGTGAGCACATCGGTACTTGGATTGGTGTCCTGCCTTTGGTCTCCATCCTTAAAGATCAAACCTGCATGCTGCTGAAAATACCATGAACCCCATCTAAGAAGTTGAAACAAAACCCAAAGCACTGCAAATATGTTCACTTACATTTTCGGTGATCAGTCTGTCATCCTGAACACCTTCACCTTTGCGACCACTCGGTTGGCGTGTCGCACTGAGGCCATCAGCGGACTGCAAATATGAAGAAACATCCTTGCAGCTTATAAAATGTTGTCCAGTTGGGCTGCAGTCAAACATAACAGGTTAGGCACGTTGAGACCCAAAAGAGAAGCATACAACAAAACACTTGATGAAGGAGAACAAAGTACTCAAGTTTAGTTCATGATAGCTCAAACACAAGTACTAAATGGCTTCTTCTACCAATGTATTAAACTCAACATGATGGCACAGAAAAGTAGCATAGCGTAGGCGACGTAGCGAACTCTTTCAAGAGTGTTAGACAACACAAACAGGAGCAGTACCATTCCATTATTTACACTTTGTTCAGACTTCATGCGGAAAACACGGAAAGTTCAGCACATTATCTATTCATATAGATGCAAATAATATTTTCACCGCAAAAGTAAGCTCTTAAAAGTCGAAACCTCCTTGTTGATTGCAACAACTACTAAACATTCATAAATAGACAAAACACCCTAGATAACATGTGCGCATTTAGTTTTTTTCTCCTGCATAAAAAAAAAAATAGGATCAGTGGTGACTACACATCCCTAGACCAGCACTACTATGAGAATCTACTCAAACTATAGGTGGAACGGAAGAAGGATCTAGCCCATGCTTTATCACCTAACATCCACGGAGTTAAAGCCACCAAGGCCCAGTCCAATTTGACAGGCCATTAGAGAGGCATAATTGCAGTCCCACGACAGATTCAATCCGTGAATGATAGGCAAGAGAGCCTTGGTAGGTCATCCTCTCGCCACTATGCCCATTTAGTTGACGAAACAGAAAAATTCAGTTGGACATTCACTAGCACATTTAGCAGGAAGTTGGAATATGTATCTCAAATATATATATTGAGAGTATGTATGTGTGTGTGTGTGTGTATATGAATGAAGAGAATGTTCTCTAAGTATCCAAAACCTGATGTATCTGCGGCAGTAGACCCAAGCACGGCCTTCTTTCCTCTTGAGGCCCAGCAGAAGCTTCCAGCCGACCGGCAAGGCATCGCCGAACTCCGCGGCGTCGACGATTCTCCGCCTCTTCCTCCTGCTCCCCCACTGCCCCTCCAACTCCCTCATGAACCCGAGCAGCGCCTCCTCGCTCTCCAGCCCCGCCGTCCTCCTCTTCAGCTCCTCTCCGAACGGATCGTCCTCATTCGCCAATGCAGAAACATCCACCGCCACGCCATTCCTGTTAACAACCTCCAGGCCTCCATAATCACCATCCTCGGCCTCCGAATTCAGACCCTTCACCTTCGGCTTCCTCCCTCTCTTCCTCTTCCGGTCTACTGGCAACACCGCCGGAATCTCCGAATCGTGTCCGAATTCCGCGGAAAGCGAGGGCGGAGAGAACTCGATGTTGTCGAACCTAGGGTCTTGGGAGATGAGTTGCTTGAGGTGATTGATAATGGCGCGATTCTCAGTGCGATCGGGGTCGGCGGAGGGGAAAGCGAGAGGAGGGGGTGGTTTGGGGTGGGAGGGGAGGAGGCCGGCGATGCGACGGCGGTGGTGGTGGCCGGTGGCGGAGGTGGAGGGGGAGGACTGGGGGCGGGAGTAGGTCTGGCGGCGGGAGCCGGCGCTCTCGTTGAAGAGAGAACGGTCGATCTTGGGGACGACGAGGTGGTCGGAGCAGCGGAGGTCGAAGGCGGAGGAGGAGCAGAGAGAGAGGGCGTGGAGCTCCGACTGGGAGAGGGTGGAGATGTCGATGTGGGAGAGAGAGTCCGGTTGGAGAGCCGGTGTGGTGGTGGGGGTGGTGGTGGTGGTGAAAACCGCCGCCGCCATTTTCGGAGGACACAGACGGAAGGACGGTGGGTGGCGGAGAAGATATTATCACTCGATATTAGAATCACCGGTCACGGCAACTATTTACTTATACGCCCCCTCACTAGTCCAACTTTCAAAATTAAGCTTGCACCACCGATCCAAACATTACTTTTACCATTTAATTTTATCTTTTTTTTTTCAGTTTTATTATTCATATAATTTTATAACTTAAAAGTTTAAAAACCTTTAATTTTACATTCAAATGAGATAATTTTTTTAAAATTACATATAATTCCGATTCGAATGAAACAATGTTCATATATTTTTTTTTTTTCTAAACGCATTTTAAGTTTTTATATTTTTTAACTCAAATAATTCAAACGTCTCGATAAACACACAATCAATCCAAACTCAAATTCTACAATCCAAACCTTAGCACCAAACACATGTTAAATATATTTGTTTATGTCAATACTATATTTATTATAAAATAGTAACATTATCTTAATTTTATACTCTAATGCATTATGTTATTTTTAATTTTTGTCATGTATCTTGAAAGTTGTAAAAGCAAATTTTTAGTATTTAAATAAATGAAAAATAAAAATATTGTAATAATTACTTGAGACAATAACTAATAAGAATCAAAAGTGAAATTTGACATTGGTTATAATTTGTGATAAATTTACCATAAAGTCATGTGAAAATTTTGGTATGAAAGATAGCACTACGTTATAGAGTACTTTTTTAATCCAAATACCAAAATTTAACATTGACACGCTAATTTAATATTACATTAGAGATGCTCTAATCACAAATAAATTTTTTTTAAGATAAAAAAATTTTATACCGCTCTATTTATTATAATTATAAGTTCTCCTGATCAAAATTAATATTATCAACAAAATTAAAAATTAATAATATCAGCACTCTATATTTTTTAAAGGGATTAAAAATAAACACACTTTAAATTAGTTGTCGCGAAAATTAAACCACCCTTGATCATCGCTTTTAATTTTCAGAATTTTTAAATAGGAAATTAGCGAAGACATGAGTCGTCGTTAATTGTGAGCAAAAAATATCTTTGATCCACACTGACGCGCATGTTCCAACTTGCTATTGGATTGAAATTCAATTCTTTAACGAAGACATTTGTCATCACTAAAAAGGTCCATCCTAGCACGAAAAACCAGGTGCCCTAATATAGTCTTCATGGGTAATCGTTAGTGACGACTTTATCTTTATTGATTTTGTTTAGACATATGTTCGCTTTTACTCTCACTGATTGATCTAATGTGAAATCTAGATTTGTTGTAAAAATAAAAAGGATCGGCGTTATGAATGCTTGGCTCCATGAACAAGTGTTGGCTTTGAAGATAATTATTGAGAAAATTTCTACAATTACATGAATGAGTTTTTATCATTAAATCCTCCGATTGGAGTGTAACAACCTAATTATATATATATATATATATATATATTATTAAGTTTAATTTAAGTTGTTAGGGATAATTTAATTGAGATATGTTATTTAATTAAATTATTGATGAATCTTTAGTATAACATTTTTTTTTATTTGCATAATATACTTTTCTCGATTTTTATTTTAATCACAGAATATTAAATTAAGAAATTGTGTCGTTATGTGCATTATGTTTGGAAGATGAATTGATATCAGAAACATGATATCAATCCTATTATCATCATAATAATGGACCAAACTCCCCGCACAATGTTATTCTATATAGTGAGTCATTCTTGTCTTAACATTTGCTCCACTTTTCAGAGACTATAGCAGTTGCTCCTTCTGAAGAAATTGTCCCTCTGCCCCCTCCGAGAAATCAAGACATCGAAGAAGATGATGATGCTGCTGCGAGCTAAGTCGATTAGTTTTATTATTGATAGGGTTATATGCAAGAATGTCATAAATTTGACACCTTGTATTTATGTCTAATATAAAATTGAAGTTGATAATTTTATCATTTCATAATACTAAAATTATCAACTTTAATGTTAGAATGAGTAAAATTGTAAGGAGATACTTAACATATGATTCTTTACCTAATTTTCTCTTATTGATACTTATGTTATGTTTTTGCATTTTTCATATTTATTTATCGAGACCACTAGTATATTAGTTTTCATGTGTTTTTATTTTATCAATGATAAGCAGTTACTAGTTTTTTTTTTAATCATTTAATATTAATTTCATATAAAACTTTATTATTATAATCTGAATAGTTATGTTCTTTTTATGTCAAATTTGAATTTTAGTAAATAATAATCCCATTAATTATATTTTACTTAATTTATAAAAAAAAAAAAAAAAAACCTCGTACTGAATTTAAAAAATTAAAGATAATAATGAGGCAAAATTATGACAGTGAAACTCTATCTCAAAAAAAAAAAAAAAATTGAGGGAAGAATGTTGATGATTCTTGAATGGAAAACCTAGATATATAGGAAGAATGAAAAGGGCTACCCGGAGGAAAACAATTGAATTTTATCATTAATCATGGAGAACTAGAGATGCTTATAGTGTGTTTGAAAGAGACAGTCGTTGTGTGTTATATCCTAAAGAGAAATCCTAATATATGAGAAATATGAAAAAGAGGAAGAGAGAAAAAGGAAACCCTAACCAGATGAATAGGACTTTTTTTTATTATATATTTTGTAGTGAAAATATATATATATTTTAAATGGATCTTCTTTTAATGGCGCTAACCTTAAAAAAAATAAATAATAATAATAAAACAATAAAGTGTCATATCATGAAGATAGCGTCTGAACAAGAGTCTGGACGAGCAAATGAATTTGGCAACCCTCTTTTAGGAGATGTAACGATTAGCCTTGACTTTCTCAATTTGCTTTTATATTCTAATATCAACTTAATTGGTTTTTTTTTTTTTTTTTTTTGCTATTTTTTTATGCCTTTTCTATCATTAATAAAAAAACAAAAAAAAATTCATGACGTAAGCATATCTCGTAAATATATCCCAGAAGAAAAGTTACAAAATTGTAGTAAATAATAAGTGGAAATGGATGGAACCACGTATCTTATGGTGCCAAGATTAGAACCAGTGAAAAGGACATGATCAATGGCGACCGCAAACTACATTTACGACTTTTTTTTTGGTTAATAGATGATGGTTAATGACTCTTTTTAGATAATTATTCTATTTTTAAAAGTAATATATAAAAAAATTTACTCAACTAATTATCTTTTTTTCATCCATTCAGTAATATGATATTAATTTTTCTCTTTTTATCAATATGATACAAACTTTATTTTATTTTATTTGCGTGGATTATTTTCAATTTTATGATGTTTTAAATGTCTTTTTTACCCTTGCTTATATGCTATCCATTAGGTATTTATTTCAATTTGTTTCTCTCTCCTCATTTCTCTCTCTCTCTCTCTCTCTCTTACCTCCTCACGCTTATCTTTCTCTCACAGATCCCACTGATCATTGTCGAGATCTCGCCATAGTTGTGCGCGTTGTCAGCAAAGCAAGCTCTATCGCGTTTGGTGGCAAGGTTCTCTCTCGCTCAGACACGACTATTGGTTTCGAAAACTGGTTTTAAAAAAAAAATAGCGAAAGTATGGTATGGATTAAATCGTACATATAAAAATTTTTCTCAAAAAATTTATCCGGTGACAATACTTATATTAATTTAATAAAAATAAAAGAGAAAGAAGATTTATAGATTGACCGTCGTCCGATTATATCGAAATTCTTGAACTCCTTCAAGAACTTTCTTGAGAACTCCAGATCATTCGAAAACACCAACGATTCTTTCTCAGCGTTCTCCAAGTCACTATAAACAAGAAACGAGTGGGCGTTTCTGATTTTGGATTTGATCACACACCTGAACTTTGATTCACTTTGCATTCTCAGCTCATAAGACAAAGTGAAAGAAAAGAGGAGAAGAAACTCTCTGGAAAGAAAAAAAAAGGTACGTACTTTTTTCTCTGTCAAAAGGAATTAGTATTCACCCCCTTTTTAGATACATCATATATATCCCCTTTTAATTTTACAAAGAAATAACTGACACCCCTTTTATTTTAAATTAATTAATTAATTAATTAATCCACTCTTCACATAGGGGAAAAAACACAAACCCACTACCACCCTAGAGTGGGCGTGTTTGATAGATATAAGAGAGAGAAAATCTCTTTTCCATTATACACTAATCAGTTTCCTTTTTTTTTAATTAAAAACTATTTAATTTTATTTTGAACTATTCAAAATAAAAACAACTTATCTTTTCTTTTCCACATGTGTCAAAATTCAAAATTCCACATACACTTTGTCTGTAGATATAATATGAACCACCCCGTGGTGCACAACTATGGTATGGTCCTTACCACACTGTATAATCTTTAATTTTAAACTATTTTAAGTTTATTTTAAATAATCATTATTTAAAATATAAATTAATCCAATTAATTTGTTGTGTGAATATTAATATAGAATTCTCAATTCCAAGTTAATAAATTTAACCCAACATAAAATAATGTTCACATGATTTAATGGAGCCGTTGAAAGGAACTATGGATATTATAATTTTAAGCTCCAATAATTTTGACAATTAATTAACACCTTAATTAAAATATCAAAATTATTAATTCAAAATTATTCCACTAAAAATTTGGAATTGCACTCTTAGAATTATAAAACTAATTATGTTTAAGGATTTGAATTGTCCATTGATATAGTCATTATATATAAATCAATCCTCCATAAACGGTTCATAATTAAAGGTAGGTATTTTCCATTAACCTCTTTAATTATATCTTTGTCCTTAACTACCATCGATTCTCTAATAAATAATATATTTATGATCTAATTATAAATTGAGCGCTCTTATTATTCAAGCCCCGAGTCAATACTTATGGGAACCGTCCATTTTACTTCTTTACGAATGAATGGATTTCATCTTGTATATTAATAATTCCGGCTATTTATTATATTATATTTTCAATATACTAAGAATTTGATATTATTCATTTGTGTTATTACTCAGTATGTCAAAAAATACAAAACAATAAATAGGAGTTTCTTAATTATTCAGAATTAAGATCGATTTATAATGACCGTTATTGATTAATTTTGAATGCTTTTTATGACAACAGAAATTATTAGAGATTCATAATTAATCGTGCTCTAGTCTTATATTATCAAATTATATAAAGCGCTTTCATTTTAATAATCTCATTATTAATAATCCGGATAAAATCGTTTCATTTAGAATATAATGAACCGCGCTAGTAATTTTAAATTAAAGATCCCAACTTTAATTTTTAATTACGGACAGATTTAGATTATTTTACTTTAAATATTATCCTCCTGTATATAACACTTAAATACAATATTTAAAGTCACATTTAAATAATCTAGGGTTTTCGATATTTATAAAGCATCTAAACATGCATGCAAAAATAATATTGAAAAAATTCCGCTAATTAAATCAGTAAAATGAATACATCTCATTTGTTTATGGGCACATATTCCAACAACAACTTCCTCTGATGATATCTGCATCTTCTCTTTCCAAGTCTAGTGTCGGAGCTCTCTCTTGCACCAATACGACTTCCTCCGACACTAGATCTGGAAAGAGAAGATGCAAGGTGCTGACGATTCAGCACCGAAATCGAGCGGAACTCGTGAGGAGATCCTTGGAATCCCCGCATAGATCTCGCGAAGATGGGATCCCGTCCAGTCTAACAATATGAGTTTTCTTTTCGCCAAGCAGAAAAGCCCCGCAAGTCCGTCAAACACTCTCTCTCTCCATCTATATTTTCTGCTAATTTTGTATCGGAACCAGTTTGATTTATTTGTGATGAATTATGGTTTTTGTTCTTATTGTCGGACTGAAACACGGTATTTGATCCAACTTTTTTTTTTGGTTGATATTTACGGTTTGTTGTAAATTTTTCTTCTTTTATGTTAGATAAGACTATATAGGTTAATTAATTCATTATTAGTCACTATAATTCACATATGTTTTCTCCCTAATTGTTTGTTCTACAATTTATTTTAAGAAATTTGTATACATTTACATGTTTTTTGTTGAACCTGACATGTTTGGGTTTTTAAAGTTTTAGGCTCCTCAGTAAGTTGCTTACTTGTCCATTTGGAAGTTCTGAATTTGTTTTTGAACGTTCAATTGAATGAAATTGTTCGTAGAAAAAAATAAGTTTTGTTGAAAATTAGGTACATTGTTGAGCTTCTTCTTTTTTTTTTTATTAGAGACGGAGATGTCAAGCTAGTTATATTGAAAATAACAAATACTGAAAATAACAAGTATTAATAAAGGGATATTATTAATTATAATAAGGAGATAAACATGCTGAGAATTTAAATATTACACTAGAAATTAAAAATAATATTATTTAGCACTAGTATAATATTAAGCATCAAAGCCATTTCCAGTTTCAGTCAAATTATCAATCTTTCTATCTGAATTTTCAAAGAAATCTAAAACATCAATTTGGGTAAGATCTATAGGATGTCAACAAAATTTGTTTCTATGCCTTTTCCTTTTTCCTTCAATGAAGCTTGATAAAGGTCCACAAGATGTTTAGGAGTACGACAGGTACGAGCCCAATATTCTTTATACCACATTGATGGCAAATGTTATCCTTATTCATGGGACTTTTTCCCTTTTCTTGTTTCTCTTCATTATTATTTTCCCACTTCTAGTGGGGATGTGGTGTTTTCTTAAAATTTGAAGAGTTACTGTTATAACCACCACGATGCCAGGAATTATTACGACCACGACCACGACCACGGTCATGATCTTGACCACACCCATGCCCACTATTGTTGAAAGATGTAGCATTCGCTTCAAGGAATGTCATAGGATTTTTCTCATGTGATGCAGCATTCATTTTAGAGAATGGTGCAGAGCCAGTTGGGCGAGATTGATGATTTTTTATCAAAAGCTCATTATTTTGCTCAACAATAAGAAGACATGATATTAGCTCAGAATATTTTTTAAAACCACGCTCTCGATATTGCTGTTGTAGGAGCATTTTAGAGGTATAAAAAGTTGAAAAAGTATTTTCTAAAATGTCTTTTTCGGTAATATTTTCTTCGCATAATTTTAATAAAGAAATAATACGAAACATTATGGAGTTATACTGACCAACTGTTTAAAATCCTGCAATCACAGGTGTATCCACTCATAGCGAGTTTGTGGAAGTATTAAGTGGTCATACCTTTCTTTTAAACTTTGCCAGAGGATAAATGAATCATTTACCATAATGTACTCATATTTCAATGTTTCATTGAGGTGATGGCGCAAAAATATCATTGTCTTAGTGCAATCCTGCGGGGATGCGTCATTTCCTTCCTTAATAGTATTTCCAAGGTTCATGGCATCGACATCAATTTCAGCGTCAAGTGTCCATGGCAAAAAAATTTTTGTCCTAGAGATTCAGTGCAACAAACTCAAGCTTTGAGATATTTGATATTGTGAAAAACTAAATGTGAAAAATATGTATCAAAACGTATAAATTCATAAAATTATCATAAAAATTAGATATATTGATTATTATTATAACAAATAGAAATAGCAACTACATACATGACATAAAAGAAATATATAAGAATTAATAAAAGATGGTAACTAACAATTAAAAAAAAAATGAATCAAGATGGTATACGTGATGGAGAATTCATGAAATATTTTCATATTATTGTTAGTAGATACAATTAAATAATGTTCATGTATATATATATATATATATTTATATACCAATAAGTGAAACACAAATATTAAAATAAGAAATAATAATAAGTGACCTTTGAAGAAATTATGTGGGTGCATGATCTGATGGTGAGAACTTACGGACATGAAGAAAATTAAGAGATCAAATAAATATCAAAAATTGTATTAAGGCAAGCTTTATTAGAATTGTTAATTTCGGAATTGAACTTACCAAATATGCTAAAGTAGAGACCCATGCTGATAACGTGTTATAAATGTAAGGTAAAATACTAAGATTTTAGTTTCAGAAAATAATTAATAATAGAATACATAAATTAGATAAGAGTATAATTTTTATTAATTTTACCTACAAATTTCTCCCTTTTACTTTCTTTCTTTTCTTCTCTCTATTTCCTTACTTTCTCTTGCTTCTATCTTTCTACTTTCTACAGACTTTTCTTTCATCTTCCTTTTGTGCTTCAAACTAGATGAATGAAGACCTATTTATAGGAGCACAAGGCTATGCATATGACAACAACTTTTTTACAATTTGGCAACCAAAGTGCTTATCAACAAAGTTCTCTCAATGAAAATTAGTTATTACAAACAATCTTATATGAAAGCTAGTTGTTACAAACAATCTTGAATGAAAGCTAGTAGGGTGGCATCCACTTACACAAGCTTTCACAACAATCTATATATATATATATATATATATATATTTGTATAGATTTGTTACAGATTTTAATTAAAAAAAAATTGTTAATTGTCTGTCAAAATAGAAAACAAAAAAACAAAAAAACGGATTTAAAAAAAAAGAAAAAGAAAAGAAAAGATGTTGACTATAGCACAGATCATGGACAGCCTTGTACTGGTCCGAGAAGAAAATGTACAAATTGGATCGAGTAAGTTCGTGGAATTGGATGGAAGCACGTATCTTCTGCTGACAAGAATGGAACTAATGACAAAGACATAATTAATGGCGACCTAATTTAAATCCAATGTGACACAAATAAAGAAAATTATTAAACATATATATACAAAAATCAAAATAGAATTTTAAATATTTTTCACAATAAAATTTTAACAAATAAGCAAATGTATCGATACAATTTTTCTCGGCACATTAATTGATTAGCGGAATTTTCATCTCAATAGAAATAAAGCAAAGAAAATTAATCTGAAGAAAGAAATAGAACCGTAAAATAAAAATACATGATATATAAGAAATTAGGGAGAGAATTAGAACAGTAAAACGTCATTGGAAAAAATATGAGAGTTTTTATTTTTTATTTTTTAAAGTGATGTGAGTTAAAAGAAAGAAAGACACTGAAAAGAAAAAAAAAAATACAAACACATGTATATACATCATAAACGACATGCTTGCAACAAGCAAAACCAAAAGAATCTTCAGCAACAAAAAATTTAAATCCAAAACTAAAAAATTAAGAAAAAATGAAAGAAACCGATATTAATTTGGTAGTTTGAATTTGAAAAGAATATGAAGTATGAACTACCCTAAAAAATGTATATAAATATATACGAGAACTTTTGCATGCGGCACTGTCAGATTATCGAACTGGAGAGTTCTCTCTCTATCTATTTATCTATCTCTCCAACTAATGAATTGTACTGCACTCTTCCTTAAATTATGTTAGTCTTCTGAGCGAGTTGTACCATCAAACGGCCACTCCGTCAGACGAGACAATTCTTAAATATATATTTATGAATTTTAAAGGTAATTAAGAAGCCTTATAAAACAGGAAAGCCTCGTAAATTGAAAAGGATTCAAATCAATTCCAATCAATTAAAGTTATTGAACGCCTAAAAATTCGAAGATTTTGGAGCCGAAGAGTACTATTCGTGGGGGTGCATATCGTAGTAAACACCCGATCTTTAAGCATTTATTTATTTATTTGATAAGTAAGATTGATCTTTAAGCATTCATATAGCCCTTTACATGTTTTTTGCTTTCCCAGTAGGTGCATGTGCCCTCAGTCTATGCCACAAAAAACATTTACGATTTTATTTATTTAATTCCAATTTTTTTTCTTATTTTAATATTCATTCAGAGGCTCATTTCTTTACCGATCTAATTCAGAGATTTGTAACTTCAATTCACGAATTCAAGATTGAGTTCAAAGACACGGCAAAGTGATTCTAAAAAATGGTCGTGCACAGACCCCCCCCCTTCTGGTTCATCGGTTAATTACTTCCGAATCCAAACTCTTTTCTTTATTTGCTTATTTAAATTTTTTTTTTTTCCACATAACTGAATCCAAACTTTTCTACACCCCTTTACAGTGCCAATTATAAAAGAAAGAATCAATTTCTGTCATAAAGATATACACCCTAGTTGTTGCCTCTCTGTTCATTGAAAAAAAAAACAAAAACAAAAACAAAACAAAACAAAATCACAATACTGCTTAAGGGAAAGAGATTATATTTATAGATCTAATTTTATGTCTGACATTCTCTATAAAATGACATTTACAACTTTTTTTTAATAATTTCCATGTGATTTCTTTCACTAATTTTAATGTAAATTTATGCCTAATTAATTAAATGAACATGAAATATTATGCATTAGCGTTACATATAGGGATGTAACATTTTGTTTGAACAACAAACGTTACATCTTAATTATGTGAGCATTACACGACATTAGGTTAATGTTATATATATTGACTTCAATTTTCTACAATTATATCAATAATTATCCATCATTTGCTAAGAAGGAAGGGGAAAAAAACAAAAAACAAAAACAAAACAAAACAAAAAAGAAAAAGGAGGAGAGATTAAAGAAAGTAAGACTAATGGGTTGATTTTTAATTTGGTTCGTTTGATATTTGGGTTGAGTTTGAGATGAGATAAAATTTTTAAGTTTGAGTTGGTTGATTTTTTAAAAATTAATTATAAATTTTTTTAATTTTTAAAAAAAAAAATAAAAAATAAAATAAAATAATATAGTTTAATTAAAATTAAATCTGAATATCAAACGTGGATTTAGTTTGACTAGTAGTACTACTGGGTTTGTGGTATTCTTGAGTCTTACTTGTCACTTCGAGTAGTTTGCTGTAATGAATGTAGGTGTCATAAAATTTGTGGATGTTGTGATTCACGACTCTTGCAATGAGAAAAATATGGCCACGTCCTTCTCATAACAGTCTAAGTTCATAGAATACCAATGTGAAAATCGTTTATCAATATTAAACAATAGATACGTTAAAAAAAAAAATCTCTTGTGGGGTTTGATCATAACCACAAAATATTACCTAGTTGTAATTAATGACAAGGCCGGAGGGAGGCTTTCGTCCAGGGTGGTACAATGTCACTTGCTGCCTGACATGTCCAATCAGGATTTAGGCCCACTGCGGCGCGGCCCCACCACTGGTCCAATCGTTTCACCAGCAGGCACATGAGCACATTAATTTCGTCGACTGGTTTAGCCTTGTCTTTGGCTCCACAAAGGAACGACTCCAGTTCCTCAGTAGTTTGTGCGAGATTAGCAAATGAAGTACATCCTGAACACACCACTGGAAGATGTATTGCACACGTGAAACTCATGGTCCTCCATACCCTATGCACTACTTCTTTATTTATAATAAGCTGGGGCTTGCTTTATCAATGCAAACAAAGCAATAAAAAAAAAAAAAAAAAAAGCCCTAGTCTCCTTATCAATCACAAACATGGCTTCCGTTCTTCTTCCCTTGACGCTCCAACATAACAAAAACAATGCTGAGAGGACTACTAGAACTGACGGCAGCAAAGACATAACAAGAGCGGAAATCGAGATCAAAACGGTGAATCGAATTCCGAGTGGAGGAAGTAGAAGTTCGGCAGCCATTGAAACTCTGGCAGTTGAACATGGAGGCGGAGTTTGCTTGACCTGGGAGGATCTGTGGGTGAGGGTTTCAAGTGGGAAGAACAGTAACAGACCAATTCTTCAAGGTCTAACGGGATATGCCCGGCCAGGGGAGCTCTTGGCTATAATGGGTCCTTCTGGTTGTGGCAAGTCTACTCTTCTTGATGCCCTAGCAGGTGAATTATCCAGTCTTCACTTTATTTGAAGTTTTTCATGAAAACATTCCCATATCATTACCACTTTAAAATAATAATAACTTTTAGTCACAATATTTTCTTATCACATTTTTAGTTACAACATTTTTGTGTCACTAAATATAACTTTAAGTCACAACCTTGTGATTTATATGTAATTAGGCACATATTTTTATTGTGATTAAAACTTTTAACCACCAAGTTTTTAGTCACGAGGAAAGTTTTAGTCACACCACGACTAAAAAATGAGTAAAAATCTAGTAATATTTAGTCACAACAAAAAATTTGTAATTAAATATATATTAATCATAATCTTGTGACTAAAAATGAAATTTAGTCACAAAAAAATATTGTAATTAAAAAATACCATAAAAAAATGTTGTGACTAAAAATTCATTCTTGTGTAGAGTTGAAAGCACTTTGCTTTTTGTATTTCATATTTGATCTAGTATCCCTTCTCTAACATAGTACTTTGTTACCCTAAAAATATAAATGAAAATAGTTTTTTTTTTATCTGTTAATTATGAAGTTAGTCGAACTTAAAAAGGGAATGATATATCAATTTGGTTTTTGGGATGTTTTTGGATATGACTGATGAAGTCTTGTTTTAAATGACGATGACGATGATGATAATAAGAAAGATAATTCCAAAAAGGTTTTAACGAGGAACAGGGATAATCTTTTGTTGAGAGATCATAGAAAGTAATAAAAAAAAAAAAAGAACAAATTAATTAGCAATTAAATAAAGTCCATATAAAAGATCGAGCATGATCTTTTTGCAAGCTAATTAGGACTGGCTATCGTATTTTTTTATGCTCCCGTTCCCAATTTTCCTATTGTGCAAATGACTATGAGACTCATCATCTATAAAACAATTTTTTTTTTTCTTTTACATTCAACCAAAGTTTTTTTTTCTTTACAATCTTATGTTCAACAACCATGTCAATATCATGTTATTGATCATTTTATTTTATTGTTAAATAATTGGAGATAAGGAATTAAAATCCACACTCAATTTATTAAGACAAAGAATAAAATATAAAAAAAATCAAAATGCAATTTCAATGAGAAACCAAATAAAAAGTAAAATTATTAATAAAGAACAACTCTTAAGAAAAACAAAACCAACTAAAAAGTGGTTTCATTGATAGTTACGATTATAATTTAATTTTAATTTTATATTAATTTCATAAAAAATATTTAGGACCTGATTGTTAGTTCTGTTTGAACTAAATTATACTTTTTTTATCATGATTTTTGTTTTTTTTTGAAAATTTTTTTTATCTTTTCTGAAAATTTTTTTTATCTTTTCTAAAAAATTACTATTAAAACTTAAAAATTTTAAACTAAACTCATTCACCAAACACCCCCTTAAAATTTGAATATTCCGTGTCTAATTTTACAAAGAAACAAAAAAAGTTTTGAATAAGAAGTATAGAAGCATTTATTGCTCATTTGTCACTTCTTAGCTCTAGTGGTTGTAATTTTCTTTCGTACTAGGTTGTCACTGTTGGTATCTCTTCTTGTGATTTTAACCACAAGGTCCACAACTAGTCAGCTTTTCCAACAAGGAAAAAAAGATTTTTTTTTTTTTTCAACTTCCCGTGTCTCCCCCCCCCCCCCCTCCCCTCTTTTTTTTTTTTTTTTGGTATTTTCTTTCCTTGCTTTTGTCGTTTGTGATTTGGTATTTAAAGGTCTGTTTGGTGAAACGGTTTGAAATTTTTAAGTTTGAGTTGGTTGACTTTTTAAAAATTAGTTATAATTTTTATTAATTTTTTAAAAAAAAGATAAAAACTGAGATAAAAAAATACTATTTAATTTGAATTAAACCATTTCATCAAACAAGTCCTAAATTTATGCATTTTTTTTTCTTCCTTCTCTTTTCATTTTAATTAGATATATTTGTACACTTTTTTTTTTGGAACTTTGACTTGAAAATCTCTTATACGTCTAATTTTTTAAAAGATGAAAACTTAAATAATATCCTATATATATTTTTTGAATTTTAAATAGAGATATTCCAATTTTATATTATTTTTTAATGAGACTGTAGTGTTTTAATCTTGCATAGTTTTTAAATATAAAAAAGTAAAGGGATGTTTCGATTCGTCAGTAGTCTCTTCGTAGTTATTTCAACTAAGAATACATCTATTGACACCCTTAATTTTATTTTTCTTATCCATTTTTTAAAATCACCTAACAAACTAATTTTAGAATTAAAAAATCACTTGTTTCACTCCTTAATTTTTTCAAAAAGTCCTTATAATTAAATTATTTTTTTTTGTTTTTTTCCTTATTATAAAAATTTTTTCTGGTTTTTTTTTTTTTCACAAGATTTCCAACTAGTAAAAACTTAGTTATAATTGTCACTATTATATATCTTATATTTTTAATTAGAACTATATTTCAATCTTCTACATAAATTATTTACGATATTCTTAGGTTCTCTTATACTTAATTTTCTCCTGCAGCTTAATACTTTTTTTAATAAAATGAAGGATAACCGATGTATAATTGTATATAGGGGGAGAAAAACATATATTTCACTAGAATAATACGAATATGTATAATTTTTAGACCATTATAAAGGATTTTACGGATATAATTAAAATCTTGTGTTTATACTCTAAATTTTTACGGATATAAGTAGAAGAAAATTCCCCAGCTAAAAGAAAATAAAAAAAGAAGCTAGTTGTTTAGTTTACGGCATTTGTTTTATATAATTTTTTTTATTTCAGTATTTCCTTTTTTTTTTTTTTCTAAATTGATCTGCAGGAAGATTGAGTTCAAAGACACGACGAAGTGGGGAAATTCTGATAAATGGGCAAAAACAGACTTTGGCTTATGGTACATCGGTGTGCTACGTAGATAAAGAAACCTTGAATCTCTACTGTTCTTATTTACATGAGAACATTCAAAAAGTACCCCTGAATTTTTGTTAAATCAAATTTGTCTCTATGTTAAAGGATATTTATTATGGTCTTGTTTGGGAACATGTTTCCAAAAGTATTTTCCAATTTTTTTTTTCCTTCAGTTTTGTTATTTACTTCTTCAAACATTTTCAAAAAGCTCAAATTTTAAAAGTTCATAACTTTATAATTTAAATTGAAATGAGATGATTTTTGTTTTCAAATTGTATAGAATTTCGAGAGTAACAAAACAAAATTAATATTGCTAATTTTTTTTGAATATATTTTAAGCATTTACACTTTTCACTCCAAACAGTTTATTTTCACAAAACGTATATTTTTAAAACTCAAATCTTCTCAATCTTCAAAACACCGTCTCCAAACGTGACCCCAAATAGGCTCTTTTTGAAAACATAAAGGATAGTTCTAGGATATTTAAAAAGCTCACGGATACATTTTGAATTCTAAAAAACACAGGAACAAATGTTGGATTTAGAAAAAAATTCAAGGATACCTTTTGGATTTCTCTCCGTAAATGTTAAAGTTTTACGAAAGGTAAAAAACCACACGCACGTCCACACCAAGAGAAATTGTTGTTATATTGTAGAAAATATTGACCTTCGTGTGTGGTGTAAGGCCAAAAATCTCACTAATTGACACTTTACTGCTTTATTTTTCTTTTCAGAAAAACATAATTACCAACAGAAGATTAATAGAGGAGATGAGTTTACACACATTATATATGCATATGCATTTACGTCTAACTCTATAGAAAGTTTCCTAACCAAAAAAAAAAAAATGTAATAAATCTACCAAAATAGCAAACTAAATCTTCTAATGGCGAGATTGCCAAAACAACATTTGACAGTAATTCTTGGGATAAAATTTCAATAATTTTTTTTTTGGGGTTAATTCCGATTTCATTAACTGAGTAGGCATACGTGACACAAGACGATGCGTTGATGACAACACTAACGGTGGGAGAAGCAGTACACTACTCAGCTCAACTGCAACTACCAGACTCCATGTCGGCGTCGGAGAAGAAGGAGAGAGCGAACGCGACGATAAGAGAGATGGGGCTGCAAGACGCCTTCAACACTCGAATCGGCGGGTGGGGAGCGAAGGGCCTCAGCGGCGGCCAGAAGAGGAGAGTCAGCATCTGCATTGAGATCCTCACGCGTCCCAAGCTCCTCTTCCTTGACGAGCCCACGAGCGGCCTCGACAGCGCCGCCTCTTACTACGTCATGAGCCGAATCGCCCACTTGGATCAGATGGACGGAGCTAGGAGAACTATTGTTGCCTCCATTCACCAGCCGAGCTCTGAAGTCTTTCAGCTTTTCCATTCTCTCTGCCTTCTCTCTGCTGGAAAAACTGTCTACTTTGGTCCTGCTTCGGCAGCAAATGAGGTAAGAGTTCAATACTTACATTTTTTTTTTTAAAACTCTTTACATAGTAAATTGTTAAACATCTTGATAAAATTATGAGATAGTGAATTTAAATTTTGATGAGATTAAACATCGACTAAAGTATGATTAATTTATCCAGTCTTTAATATGTTAGCCCAATTGTTGAATTAATTATTTATATAAAATTTTTCTTTTCTAATTGATAAATTAACAACTAATTTATTATTTACTACAAAACTTTGGTACATGTACATGACTCCTAATTAATTATTATGTTATTTAGAACGGGCGTGTGGCAAGTAATAAAGTAAAGGGTGGAGTATTAAAGAGGAAAAAAGCACAAACCAATATAATTTTGTATATGCGTTAAGATACGACTTCAAATTTTTTTCAACATTTGTAAACCATGTCAAGCAATTAAAAATAAACATATATCCAAAAAAGAATTTTCAAAACTAGCCACCTTACCTACATGGAAGTTGAAAGACAATTTTTATTAAGAAATATTGTAGCAACGTCAACTCTAATATTAACTTTTGAATATTAATCTATGTGACATATAAGTTGTCGTTCTTTATTTTACCACTTTTATTAGTAAGCACTAATTTTTTAATAAATATATATTTTTTAAGCTATAAGGGAAAAAAAAACATATACAAATAAAAAAAAAAAGATGAACACCAATTAACTTAATTAAAACAAATGATATTTGTTAAAATTTATCCTTTGTTTCAGTGAATAAAAATGACATTTACGAGAAGTCACCTTTAAAAAAAATGCCATTTTCTTTTATTTCTCTTGAAAATTGGACCACATTTCAAAAATTAGTATCAACAGTAAAAAAAGGAAAAAAAATGATTGGGGAAATTAACAGTATTAAACATCAAAACTAATATAATGTGAGTCTAATGTCTTAAGATTCGCGTTTTATTAGTATAAAGTCTTATGCATCCGAACTTTCTTTATTGGTTAAAATGTAGTTTTTCACTTCGAGTGGTTTTCCTTGCCCGACTCTCCAAAATCCATCAGACCACTTTCTGAAAACCATCAACAAGGATTTTGAACAGGTAATTCCGTTGTTTTTCAGAAGCCAAATTTAATGTTCGTATATTACGTACTTAGAAATATTGAAGATCTTGATTGACAATTTTGTACTTGTGTAATTTTGTTAGCATGTGGAAGATATTGAGCGTGGAATTACAGTTGAAGAAGTAATTGACACGCTTATAAAGTCTTATAAGGCTTCTGAAGGTTACCAGCAAGTTCGAAGAAACGTAGCCGACATGTGTAAGCAGGTACGTAGTCACCAGTTCATACATATTAGCTCTGGACTTTGCTTAGCAGTAACACTCGTTTGGATATCTGTTTTAAACCCGCAGTTTAAATGTTTTTCTACAGCACAAAAATTTGAATTTTCAGTTTGAATAGCGCGTAAAACAAAGATTCAAACAAAAGCATATTTGTCAGCTTTTTTTTTTTTTTTTTTTTTCCGTCTCCAAATATCAGTGACTAACATTAGCACAACGCCAGGATTGCGGGGCATTGGAGAAGAAGAGAGGCCGTGCTAGCTTCCTCAATCAGTGTCAAGTTCTTACAAGGAGATCTTTCAAAAATATGTATCGGGATTGGGGTTATTACTGGCTGCGCATTGTTATCTATGTTGCACTGTCTCTTGGTCTGGGCACTCTGTATTACGATATTGGCTCTAGTTATGAATCAATTCAGGTACGTACAGACTGAAACAATAAGAAAATAATTTAGATAATTAGTTTAGGATTAATATTAATTGTTTTCATGGTTCAGTCAAGAGGCTCACTGCTCATGTTCGTAGCTTCATTCTTAACTTTCATGACCATCGGTGGATTCCCTTCCTTTGTGGAAGACATGAAGGTATGTTTTCTATATTATTTTGAATAATGTGTTTAAATTTTTTGAAACGCTGCATGGATCTCAGCAATGATTCTCTTGATCCTACGGCCTTAGTTATTTCCAAATGAAAAGCGAAAGATGCAACAGCTATTTGGACCAAAAAAAAAAAAAAAATTCATGAGACTTACGATTTTTGTGTCAAATTATGGTTCTAACCCTGTTTGACACAAAGTTTTGAAATACTCAATTAAAAAAAAAGATTCATTTCAAAATGAAAATATTTTCGTATTCGTGTTTGGGAGAGAGAAAAAATAAGCGGTATTGGTTTTAAAATAGTGAAAATTTTAAGTTGAATTAGAATTATTTTAGATTCTTCTTTAAAAAGTTAGATTTAAAACTATGTGCCAAACAAGAGCTTAAATTTCAACATGACTTTCTACATGCTATGACATGTTGTTGTTCTGTCCTTTTTTTTTTTAACCCCCCTCTAACTAGAATCAAGAGAAAGCCAAGACATGCATGGGTCTTGCATTCTGTGCCAGTTCTGGAAAAATACTAAAGTCTGATTAAAAAAAAAAAACAAGAACAATAGATATCATAAAAGCCTAAAACCTAAAATCATTACTTTGCTTCTATATTTTTCTACATCGAAGTGGTGTTTAAACACCAGAATCAATGTTGTGCGATTGTTTGACAAATATGATTTTATCAAGCTTAATCTAACTACAACTATATGTGATCTAGATATTCGAACGAGAAAGACTAAATGGGCACTACAGCTCAACAGCATTCATGATAGGCAACACGATTTCTGCCCAGCCATACTTGCTATTAATTTCTGTAATCCCGGGAGGACTAGCCTACTATCTCCCGGGACTTCAGAAAAATTACAAACACTTCTTGTATTTCATCTCCGTTCTCTACGTCTGCATGATGCTAGTCGAGAGCCTAATGATGATCGTTGCGAGCCTGGTCCCAAACTTCCTCATGGGAATAATCACAGGCTCGGGAATCCAAGGCTTCATGATTTTGGGAGGCGGGTTTTTCCGGTTGCCTAGAGATCTTCCTGGACCATTCTGGAGATACCCTGTGTTCTACGTCGCGTTCCACAGGTATGCTTATCAAGGATTGTTCAAGAATGAGTTTGAAGGCTTGGTGTTTCCAAATGCAGAAGGTGGAGCAAGTGCCTTTATAACTGGAGAAGAGATCTTGACGCATCAATGGCAGGTTGATATGAGCTACTCTAAGTGGGTTGATCTGGCTGTGTTGTTCGGAATGGTTGTTTTCTACAGAGTTTTGTTCTTGGTGATTGTCAAGATTGCCGAGAAAGTTAAGAGCAGTAATGTAACTTTTGCAGCGATGCGACGCAAGCACACCGTACAGATTCTGGAGAATCCCATTGCTACGCCATTGCACCAGGAGAAATAGCACAACTTAGCATATACTATTTACACATATTTAAGCTGCAAAAGTAAGATAACGTAGACAATGCAACTGTTTGTAAGATATTGAAGTTATATGTCCGTAGTATATGTTCTATATACATATATATTTGGATATATATGAATTTTACTTGTGAGGAAGGCTAATGGATATTTGGGAATAAATCACGCTCCGACTAGTTTAGTACTCATTTAACTATTACACATGAGAGTAAAAAACCGCTTGAGAAAGAGCTACAAATCGAAAAAGCGCACCGCTAAATTCAATATAAGCGACAAGTCCGACAGAGTAGAGAACACAACACTCCTCCAATCGCAAAATGTGGTCCAAAGGCTTGTCATGAAGGTCCAATAACTCTCTATCATTCCAAATACCTATGTTTACTACTAAAACCAGAGTTGGATTTTCCTCAGTTTAGCATCACAATTTACAAATGTAATTGCTTTGTTCTTGTATTCTTTTATATTTATACCCTTCACAAATTAAATATGTTCCCAATAAACCTAGAACATTTTGGCGTCTCTACTGGGGACCCATATTAAATCAAGATACGAGAGAAATTCTCAAAGATGATACTACTCAGGTGATTTCTAACAAAGATGCCGCAACTACACCAAGTGCTAGATTTCTAACAACTCTTGAGAAATGATAAATTGTCAAGCTGGGATTTTACGAAAACTAGATAAATTGCTCGTCTTCAAATAAAGACATGAAACATAATTTCGCAAAGTATGTCATCCAAAACATTGATGTTTTCCTTAATTCACAATACACAAATTTTGTTCAATGAAATGCTAGCAGTGACAGCCGGGGAAGGCTGATGCCAAATTGGTTTTTCATTTCCACTATCTTGTACTATAAAATTCTCTACAGACATATTATATATATATATATATATATATATGTGTGTGTGTGTGTGTGTGTGTGTGTGAAGAGAAACAAGACTTCACCAATCATAAAAGAATAACCAAGTTCAAGGCAAGGAGGACAGGAAGTCCACCCAAATAAAGTAGCACTTCCACATGGTGTGTACTCCTCCGGGATTTTTCTTAGCTTTTTTAGTAGTTAAAAATGCAGGTCAAAAACATCTGGAAAACAGGGGGTGGTATTGATTATGAACGAGGTCGATGGAATGTCTGTTGGAGATAGGGGGTGGTATTGCTGATCTACTATCTGCATTTGCAGTTACAAAACCGACACTTTTTTTTTTTTTTTTTTTAATGTCCTCATTCGTTTTAGAGGGAATAATTTTTATTAAAAAACCATCAAGTTTTCATGTTTTGAAAAATATATATTGTCATCCCCCAATGAACGTCAACGACTCAAAGCTCCTACTACTAAATAAGAAATATATGATTTAGAGTACAACCCCGTCATCATCAACCTTTTACTGTGGAAAATATGTGTTAATTTTGTGTGTGATAATTCCACAATATTATGCCCTACGCACTCCTCTCGTTCAAATTTTTAAGAATTAAATTATAAAAAAAAATCCCTGAAGAATACTTTAATGTGTGGTCTAGTTTTGACAACATGGAAAACAGGGGAAATTAAATTTTCTTTTTTAATATGATGATCAATTGAGACACTTGTGTTGTCAAATTGATGGCAAATAAAGTCCAAGTTATTTGGTCCAACGTCATTTGCTTTATAATTCCATTTCTTAAACAATGAATAATGAGTGATTGCAAGAATAATTAGTGATTGCAGGCATAATCTAGCAGCAATTTCACATTTGACTATCTAATGATGAAAATGTCCATGATATCGTCGACATTTCCACGACATTATCCATATTTTGAAGTCTCGACATGGATAACAGAAGGGGGCGGAAGATATTTCTTCCGAAGTATCCATCAAATATTCATAACATCCAAAAATATCCGCAATATCCATGAGTATCCGCTATTTCAGGATATTTTTGGATATTTCCACAACATATCTAAAAACTAGAGGAAGGTTTTTTTTTTTTTTTTTTTTGGTAAAACTTTTAATTTTGTATTCATTTCATTTTTCAAAAAATGTCAACAAAATATGATAGCATTTTTCAACCTACAATGGTTATACCAAAACAATATATAATTAAGAAGATGTGGTATAATTGAAATGAGTCAAATGATAAGGATTCTATCGTCTTGAGTTTTGATTACATGAACTTAAGAACTAAGTAAAGTTCATACGGTGATAATCCTTCTTGTAGTTCTCAAATAGGGTCTAGTTTAAAATAACAAAATCGAGAAGGTTTGTTTGATATATTGGTATATCATCCACCACAAAATTGATGTTAAAATGTCATTGCATATCCATCAAGACTACTTATGAAGTTGGATAAATCAACAATATCCAATTTATGGTTTAACTTTTGGAAGCTAAGACAAATAAATATACATGTGATACATTATCAATTACTATTCAAGGGTAATATTTTGGTAAATGTATGGTTTAGATCAATATCACTTACTTAATATTTTCCAGCCTGCTAGAAACTCTTTTTGTTATTAAAAACACTCAAATTTGCATATATGCTCTTATGTTTAACATTTAATTTTTATGTATTATCCTAATTATTTTATATTATTTGTAGTGATTAGTGAGCATGTAATATCGTATTGAAATTTCAATCAATGCATAATTATTGTGCTTTCTTATTATAATATGGGATCTAATTATCATAATTGATAACAAATGGATTGTTTTTGTTTTAAAATTAGTTCATATTAAGTAATAGTGATTCTTTTTACATTTTTATAAAGTCTTGGCAGAAATTATAAGCTTTTTTTTGAGTATCCATTTTTTCCCAAGACACCTATTGACATTCTAACGACCCGACTTTTCGGACTATTAACTAACTTACTTATTCTTAGTTAATGTAGTATTAATACTTGTTTATTTTTTATTTCAAAAAATGCAGAATTTTTTTTTTTTTACACATATAGATCATACATGTACTTGAAGAGTTTAATAAACTAAAATTTTAACTAAGAAAATTGAAATTTCTAAATAATAAATATCACATTCAAATTCGTACTTAGATAGTATTTACAATGCTATAATGTCATACGAGTTAAAACGAACGACCTTAAATTCTTTAAGTACTCCTACTAGATTAGTAGTTCCGAAATATTGAAAACATAATTTTAAAGATAATCAATACAAAATAATTTAGGAAGTCTAAATACGGAAATTAAATTCGTAGTGGTATTCCACTCCCTTCCTTCATCGCCTCTGTGTTACTTCCTCAGTCTAGAAACATCTAAGTGGCGAACTACTTACCTGTGTTATCTATAATACGAACACACACATATGAGCTTTCGCTCAGCAAGCACAAACTATATCTCACAAAATATTTTCATAAAATCATATAATCACACGTAACAACATGTGATTTATGTGTGTTCAATTCTGCTTCATTATATACGTGCCTTGTCTATGTAAGGGCCCTTATGTTGTACTTATAGGGGCGCGACCCCTCCAACAACCTCTAAGGTCATAACTTATAACTTTCGTTCTTATCATATTCTCTTACTAATTTGAGGTTGATACGACACTTAATCCAATATTTCATTAGCCTCATTCTTATTAATTGTGACAATGTGTAGATTTACATGTCATTATACATCTATCATTATGGCATAAATATCTGTCAGCATGTCAATCATGGTAGTGCAAAAGAAATTATGCACGTCAAATGCTTAATTAAAGCAATACATATAATTCATATACTCATCACATCATCAAGGCAAATCCCTTTTGTTCCATGTTGTAGGTGAGGTTTGTATTTACTTGTCTTATGTGCTTAAACTTCCGGAGTTGTACCTCTATGCAAGTTTGAGACATTGTCCTGATTTAACAATATCTCATTATTAGATAAAATCATAGTTAAACAACTTTATTTATTCATTTATTTATTTTATAAAATAAAGTGAGCTTAGTTTACTTATATCATAATTAATCTTAACAATTATTTCAAATTAATTATTAAGTATTAAATAAATTTCTACTAATTATTATTTAATTAATTAATTAACTAACTAATTATGTAATAGTTAATTATTACTTTATTTAATTGAATAATTATAATTAAATTACATAATTTTAATTGACTAATTAATAATTATATCGTTAACAATATCATTATGTTACTTAAATATTTTTTCTCATATAATAATTATCAATAATTAATACTCATATTAATAATTAATAATTAGATTATTCTAATAATTAATCATCTATAGTTATATTAACAATTATATCAATAATTAATGATTAATTAATCTCTAATTAATCATGTATTATAATTATGTACTTACTCAACATAATAATCTTACTTACACAGCTAATTATCACTTACTAACTCATAATTAATTAATTAATTAATTAATTACTTTATTAATTACTAATTAACTTTTTTAGAATAATTACATTTTGTTATGTATCTATTAGTTTATTTATTTATTAATTAATTAATCAATCAAGGTGATAAGAAGTCACCTAAGTGTACGTATTCCATCTAGTATTGGGCTTGTAAGGCCCAATCTTATTAGTTATGATCATTTAGTTGGCCTTAGGTAGTCTCTTAGTAAATACCTAGTAATCCTCTTGTGTACTATATCTTAGTCTATTTAAAACTTGTGATTCAATTTTATAAAGTTATGATTTTTCACATTATTTGATCATACATTTAATACCAACTCATTTCATAAATAAATATGTCCATATGCTATGACTTACCTGTATGTCACATTTTAATGTTTAATCGTTTTGTCGGTGTGAGATTTTAATTTGTAAGATTTATTTAAATTTGAATATAATTCCGTTTTGAACACTTGATAACTCGTAAGAAAGCTTGAGTATCTGGTTTCTGTTTTTGCAATTTGTTTTCCAAGATTTCAAGCATTTCAAACATTAATGTAAATGTTTTCCTAAGTGTCGTATGGTGAAATCTCAGTTTATCAGTTTAGTCTTACGTCTGTACCATATGTCCAGATTTATGGGTATATTAGAAACATCATAACAATTCCTTTACAAGTCTAAATAAGGCAAACAATATGTCATTTGAAAGCTTACAGTGTCTAGTTTATATAATAAGAACAGTTTTATAAAATATTATGGTTTACTAACCTAAAATATACAAAACCCGTAACTGGTATAGAGTTCCAGTAAAAACTCTCAGTTCGTAGTCCAAACTTATAAAATTCACCAAAAACTGCACATTTATTCGTTTTAGGTGAATGATACCTTAAAGCTTAAAGAATCTAGTTTTTAGATGTAAACTTATAATCTAAAATTTTGAGACTAAAAGGTTTGGAGTACATAAAACCCGTTGTTAAACTGTACCCCAGATGTTCCTTTTCTCTTTAGTTTTGTGTTACAAATTCAAACGCACATAACTTTAGACATACAAAAGCAAACCAAGTGATTCCAAAGCCTAAAATGAAACTTATCCTCTGTAAAATCTTATCATATAATTTATTTTTCATACTAAAGTTTTTAATACATGCCATATTACCACAACATTCACAAGCTTTAACAAAGCTCATAGATCTTACCGAAACGCTCTGTGGATCCGTTAAGATCTCGGACTTCCAAAGTTCTTCTCAAAATATTTTTCTAAGTAAGAAGAAGTCTAACATTAAGATTCTAACTAAACATCATGCTTTAATTCTCCAAAAATGACTAAAACACAAAGAATACGACTATGTTACTTCTAGTAACACGTCATCTAACTCCGTTTTACACTTCTTCGAACTTAGTAACAAGGTTGCTTGGAGCTTGAAAATGGAGGGAGGAGGGTGCTAGTGGGGTGTTGGGAGATGGAGAATAGTGTTGGTGGTGGCTAGAGAAGTTAGGGTTTTTTTTTTTTAGCTTAACTTATGTGAGAATAAAATAAGATGTTGGGGGCTTATTTTTAGTCAACATTTGCTTTAAAGTAGTTGTATTTTGAGGGATAAAAATGGAAAATTTTTGGATGATTCTCCCCTTACATTGCTGCACTTAAGGAAGGGAGTTGGGTTGAAAATTTTGCTCAACAAAATTGAGACAAAGGGTCACTTTCACTTGTCTCTTCTTTGTGGCATATTGTCAAAACAAGTCATGTCATCTCTTACATGAGGTTGCATGCATGCACCACTTTCTTGTTTTTCTCATTTGTTCAAATTTCTTCTTCCTTTTGACCACAAAATCCAATCCCCCTTTGGTTTTTCTCATTTTTATTTTGTTTTTCTTTCTTCTAATTTTTTCCACCATTGGTCAAATGTTGTCATTCTTATTCTCATCTATTGGATCTTCCATCACACCAATCCTTACCTTCAGCTCTCATTGGTCACTTATCATCCAAAACTTGACAATTGATTTGTCTAGGATCCTTTAACATAAAATTTACACCATTGATTTCAAACCTAAGCATAATTGTTGATTAATCTTCCACCTTTGGATTTTCTAAGAATAAATCCTAATTATTCATTTTTTATCTATGTGACACATTAATTTTCCCATTCATACTCTCAAAACTTAAATGCTGATATGACCAAAATAAATACCAAGGTTATCAAATTGACCTAGGAATAAAAATCGGGGTTCTTTCCTAAAAATTAACATTTATCCCTCTAATACGACATAATAAATTTTTCGTATAAATTTATGTATCATTAAACTTATCTTCTATGTATCTATAATTTCTCATCTAAATAGAAAAACTCAATATTGTTAGTTCATCGATATCATCATACTGATGATACATATACAATCATTCATGATCTTGAAATTTGATATTCATTAAAATAATTCATTAGAAGTATATTAAAGAGGGAAATCCATGATAATAATTTATGAATCAAGTGTATGAATATCTAGGGCATCACAGACATCGATATTTTGTTGATATTTTTCATAAATCAAAACCTCGATAACTCTGTCAACCTCGACATTTTTATCCTTGACTGTATCATAAGGTATAGAGTTTGCATTCCGCCACCACCACGTTCAAAAAAAAAAAAATTAGTGATCTAGTTTCTCTCTATATGCATGTATTTGTTGGAGAGCATGCACTCCAAGCGAGCATAATAGACAGATGAAGCAAAAACAAAATCAAAACAAAGAAAAATTAACTAAAAAAAACTAAAAAAATTTATTGTCACGTGATGAGTGTTGGACCAGCCACGTGATGATCTGTGAGTGAGGACGAAAGTCACTGTAAAAATTAACTATATTAAAGATCAATGACATTTTGACACAAAAGCAACATGCAACATTTTGACACAAAAACAAAGATTGTGAGTATTTTGACACTAAGGGGGTGATTGGTGTATAAGTTGAGTTGATATTTTTAAGTTTGAATAGTAATTTTTGTTGACTTTTTCAGAAAAGACAAAACTTTTTCAGAAAAGACAAAAAACATGATGAAAAAAATACAGTTTAATTTGAGTTGAGTGTTAATACCAAACGGACCCTAAATAATGGAAAAACTAATAGAAACTAACAAAGAATATAACTTGATATACATATTAAAATTCATAGGTATAATAAGTACATTTAATGGGTATGTTACCACTAGTCATAAAATTAAGGGGAATTTATGAAATTGTTATTAAAAAATCGAACAAAGTATTTGTGTATGGGTCAAAGACGAAGTAAAAAAAGGAGTCAATTTTGACGGGCTGTTACGCCCATTTCATCGTATTCTACAAAACGTTGTCTGAAAACGTGTCGCATGCTAATTAATTATAGATTAGTAAAATTAATTAAAAGTAAGTTAAAAAAAAAAATGAAAAGCAAAAGGGGAAGAAGAAGAAGACCGTCCAGAGTTCAGACTCGGACGAACCGAAAACCCAACGCAACCCACATCCAGGAAAGAACCTGATTTTCCATCACTTTCGCGGGAAAATCGTATTGTCTCCCACAATTCCATTGCAGTTGAGCTGTATACAGATGAACACATAAAAAGGAGATGGATCCAGAGCAGACGTTTATCCGAGTCCAAGAGCGGTTCTCGCAGATGCTCACGCCCAAAGTGAGAGCTGCTCTCGAGTATTTGTGCCTCGTCGTCGCCATAACTTTGTTCTGTATTCTCGTTGTTATGCACGCCAATTACGTCCAACAAGTAAGCTTCTTCAATCTCAATTTGAGCTTTTTTTTTTTTTTTTTCAAATTTTATTTTTGGCATTTATGTGTTTGTTTTAGGGTTTTTGGATTGCAATCTGAGAGTCAAATTCCTGAATTTGAGTAAATTTATTACTGCTTAGTTTTGCTCCTGTTAGTTCTTTTCCTTGGGGCATAAAAGGTGTGATTTTTTAGGGTTTTGGATAGCAATTTGAGTGTCGAATTCCTGAATTTTACTTAATTTACTGGTGATTAGTTTTGGTCATGTTGAGACCTTGGTCGGTTTTGGTAATTGATAAAAGAGTAACTTTTGATAACAAAGTCAACTATTTTGTTAAGAATTTGTGAACCCTGTAGCTGGTGAAAGCACTGTGAAATGTGAGCACATCTTTTTGTTATTTCGAATCAAAGGGAATTTGAAAAGTATTCATTTCAGGTAACTCGGTTAGGTTCTTGTTTTCGGCACTGGTCTTGTTCCACACTGTCTTTGATGGCAGCTAATAGTTTGTCAAAACTGTGAATCTTTGATGAAAATGTCTCTATAGTAGCAGAGAACTTGTCAAATACACACACACACACACACACACACGTATGTATGTGTGTTTGTGTCTATATTTACATGTTTGTTTTTTTGTTTTTTGTTTCTTGATCTTGTTTACTTTTATTAACTTAAATTTTTTTTTTCATTGGAAGCCTGGATGTTCAAGTGAGCTGTCCGGAGCTCGAACAGCAGGAGCTCAACTTATCCAAATTAAGGTGGTTATTACCTTATAGTTTTAAGGGCTTGGATTTTGATTGATTTATTTAGTTGTTTTTTTTTATCTTTTGGGATCTATAGTCTTTAGACTCTTTAATGCGTAATGAAGGTTAAAACGCCATTGGTTCTGTTCTCTAAAGGAAACAGAATAGGTAAATAAATAAATAAATAAAGCTGTTGAAGTTGATTTCTTAATGTTCAATGAGAAATTTCAGGAACATTTGTAAACTTTCTTCCGGAATTGGAAACTAAAAATGAGAAACCATAAACGTAATTGGTTCTCACGCACAATATAAATTATCTAGAAAGCAATACCAACCAAGCAATTCCTAAATATTTATTTATTTAATTTGTAAGATTAAGATTCGGATGCAAAGAATACAAAAGTTCTATAAAGTCTTGCCCCATTATTTGAACATTTCAGATTTTTCTCGACACATAATAGTACATGGAACCTAAATCTGTTTTATAGTCCTGATCTGTTTTTGAACAAAAATTTAGAATGAATGTTTCGTGTGGCCAGCAAAGACTTCGAAGTTCCTGGAATTTAAGAAATATATAGACTATATCATGTTCATGTTGTAAGCAAATTTGAGGCAGCATATCACATTCCGAGTCTTGGTTTTGTTCAAGTCCTATTCTCTTTCTTTATATGGTGTCTTTTACTGGAACAGTTAGTTTGTTTCTCATGTTGGCCACTCTCTATACAATGCACTTAAACGTTTTTGTTGGTGTAGATAACCAGTGCAGGATTGTGGTCACATGATGAGACTGAACCTACTAAGACAGATATTCCCGATGTGATACCTGTATCAGATAAATTTGAAGTTGTAAACAAGGATGGAGATGGATTGACATTTTCAGTTGAGAAATTTTGGTTGAGCTGGATTGGTTCCAGTGCAAGGAAGGGTAAACTGACGCTGAAGTTTTGGAAGTCTGATAGTGAACTTCTGGAACATCAACCTGATAGCTCTACCAATATTCAAATCTCTAAGTCAACTATCGGTGATATAGTTTCAAAAGTTGATAAAGAGGAACCAAGGAGTAGTTTTTCTTTATCCGCTAGGGAGACATTTAAAGCAGCACTTGGTCACTTTGGTAAAAAGTGGTATAGACGCATATCATTTGTGTGGAGGCATCTAATTCGAATCATTGGAAGTTTCTCAAAGTTGTGGGTAAGTAAGTTGAGACAAAGTTTCCCTGTAACTAGTTATGTGTTTTTGGCTCTAAAAAAAAAAAGGTTACGTGTTTTTGTATTTTTTTTCCCTCCAAACAATAGCCCTTGAAGTCATTTAGTTAGTTGGTAGAGTATGTATTTTTGGGGGGTTGTTATACCTGCAGATTTGAATTTCATGCTCCTTCACAACGTGGTTTTAAAGGTAGATTCTTTTGGTTATCAGATTTTAACTTCACATGAAAGCTGTACATGTATAACAATAGGGAAAATTATGTCAATTGTGTACTTCATTCTGGATCTGTATTCGTTTTTCCACTATAATATAATTTATCTAATCAGTGATATTAATTAGCTTGTAAAATTGTGGCTTGGAGGTAAGCTAATTGATACTGGTCTTTGGGCATAATTGATACGTATGGACTAAGAAAAATGAAAATTTTTTTTTCTTGAGCAATGATGTCATACATTTCCATTCCATTGCTTTTGGACAGTAAACTTTATAGGCATAGGGTAAAGGAGAAGAAGCCCTTGGCCTGGCCTCTGGTCGGGGCAGGTCTTGCTCCAGTTGCCTGTGGTCCTTTGCTTGGGCATCTATTTATGTCAGATCGGTGAAAGAATAATTCTGTATTCATTTGATTTTTAAATTGTTATAGTCCACTTTGAATAATCTGTCATGACATGTGCCAAACAAGAAAAAAACTCGGTTGGCCGGTATCCACTGATTAAGACATGACTGGTTCTGAGATCTGGTTCGTAAGATTTTACTTAATCCACTAGAAACTGAAAATAAATAAATAAGTTAACATTTGATTAGCTAACTTGGGAAAGACTTGTTAGTCTGTCTTTTCAAATGTTTCTTAGTGGGTTACCTTCATTCGTCTTGCTTCTTCCACATCTCATCTTGTTCTTTTGCTTTATTACAGATTAGCCATACTGACTTGTTATATGACGAAATTGCATTCTTTTTATTGTTTGATTTAACCATGTAGTCAAATATACATAGTTTGATAGCTGCAATGTTGACATAGATGCATTCTCCTATTTCCAATGACATGCATTTTTATGGATTAAGTGAACATGGTTGCGTATCTTATACAATTGGGATATAATGTGTATTTGGCTGCCCAAAATTATTATTGCTGAGCTTTTTTATTTTTCAAATGCAGAATATTGCCGGAATACATTTAGATCTTGATGTTCCAAAGTGGTTGCGTATGCTTCATTTGGACAAGGTTAACTTGTATGCAGGTAATTGGCCATCCTTTTTAGTTCTTCTTTTTCACCATTTACCATCTTGCTGAATGACTGTAGTGATTAAGACATTTTCTTCTTCTGATAAATGGAGAATGACTATATTAGTTATCTAGATTAAGACACACGGAAAGATTTTGGAAAACAAGGTACCTCTAGAAAGAAACAAAATCAAAACATTACAAGCGAAACCTTTCCTGCAATAAGCATTTATGGAAAGGAAGATCTAGGCAGTGCCCGCCTTAGCACGTCCTTTACCATGTATATAAAAAGCCGATAGGCACCAATAGATACATCTGGTTAATGTGCAAAAGCATACTTAAGTGAACTCACTTTTATCTCTTTTCACTGTTCTTTTCTTTATTCATATTTCTTACTGTTGCTGATTATTACATGCTATTTTCTTTCTCAGTACAGTTTCTTGAGAAGCACACCAAAACATTTGAACCGACCTATTTGTACACTAAGGAGAAGGTAACCAATCACATTTTTCTATCTACTTCTTGCTGCACCTGTGGGGTGGTTATTTATTGTCTAACTTCTGAACAATTATTTTGTCCCTTCCCTTTAACTGGTCCATCTTCTGGTACTTTACTTTACATCTCCTTCTTAATTTTCTGATGTTGCTTTGGATCACTTAGTTCTTTGATTCATCCTGTTATGTTTTAATTAATAATGTGATATGTTTCTTTTCTGTTTGCCTTCTTTTTTATTGTTTTTATTCTTTTTGACAGAAGTACTATTTCTTATTGTGAAATGATTTTTTAACAGGGGTATTTTTTGCTTCCTGAAAGCGCCAAGTCTCAGCATAATATACGTACTGTTAACATTAGCATATCAGCGCGGCATTCATGCTTTGGGAACAGGTAATAAGTTTCCTCTAGACCAGGATATCTTTGTTCTAGCTTTGGTTTTGGACATGACAGTTGTTCTGCTTAATACGCCTAATATTACTCAAGTTCCTGCACTTGTGAGTTGCAATCCTAATATGGATATTATCTCGTGTTCAAACTTTATTGATCCTCATGGACTCTTATATGACATTTGAAAACTGAGGAAGAGTGTCCTTTCTTCTTTTCTTTTGTGTTGTTTTTTGGGTGGAATTAAAATTAAAAAAAAAAAAACAAACAAACAAAAAAACAACAACGAGTCCTTTAGCTTATAGAAACTTATTGAGCGTGTTTCTCACTTTTTTTAGATCGGTCAACTAGACACGGGTTAAGCCAAACTTTGACGATGATCTCCTGCATCTTAAAGTTGAGGTTTTTAAACATGTTCAATAAGTTTCTGTAAGCTAAAGGACTTGTTGTTGTTGTTGTTGTGGGTTTTTTTATTTATTTTTTTTATTTTTATAATTATGTAAGATTTTCTTAAAACTTCTTGTTTGGAAAAACATTTATGGATGAGTATGAGGTAATATTTTAGTCTTGAAATGACATACCATTTGTAGGTTAGAGTTGATGGGACTATTCTCTGCACAGCCACAAAATACAAATGTGTAGTTAATCTCCTAGCCTTCTACAAAATACAAATGTGTGTTATTCTCCTGGCCTTCCAGGAGGACTGGAGGCTTTTTCTAGGTTCACATCAAATTAAGTCCAACTGGAGCCAAAACTATCGGAGAAGGGAAAAAAAAAAATCATAAAACAAAAAACAAAATGATGGTAGTAATCATATGGCCTTAAACAACAGTTAAAATAATAATAATAAATCATGTGTATTAGATTTTAGAATTTAACTACGACAATTTTCAGGTTTGTTCTATCTTCTTTCAGTTTATAATTTTGGTTGACGTGCCTATTGCTATTAGAAGTTATTTGCTTTAATGTATAAAAAATAGATTTTTTTTTTTTAAATTACCAGGTGGCAACAACTCCTCATAAATAGATTCGTTGGCTATGATACAATTTTGATGAATACTCTGTTGAGTTCTCCTGGTCAAGGTAATAACCAGTCTCCTTCGTGCACTACATTAGTTTTCTTCTTTCCCTACAAATTTTTCGATTGTGACATTGTTTGAATGTGATGTTGTTTAGAATGAACCGACATTTATTAAAATACTTCTATTCTTATATTTTTAATATCTAGACGACAGTTTCCTATTTGTTTAATGTTAAATGGACGGTAGTATTTGCTCTGAAAGTTTGATATCTAGCTGCAACCGGCACTTTTAGATTAATTTTTGTGAGATTTCTGAATGCCTGAGAATGTTTTGATATACCATGCAGGTTATCTATATAACTTTCAAACAAAGGAGTTCCACAATCTTAGTTATGTACAAGAACCACCAGAAGGTCCTGCAAGATTTGGAGGTTGGTGATCTTGCAAATTATATCATTCATCTGGTGCTTTCTGTTCAATGAGGTTACAGTATGTAATTGGCAATTACTTCAGTAAACTCGATAACCAAAGCATTGATCAAAATATGATATCACTGGATGTTTTCCCATGCATGTGTGTTTTATTTGCCGAAATCTTGAAGTTCTGCTATCAGTCCCACTTTGCTCGACTCTGCTTGGTAGACTTGTTCTACCTGAACTCTTTTGGTGAATAGAACCTTAGACCAAGCGGTTGCAATGGGTTGGTCAATGATTATGAGTCTGCAATATTTAAATATCCTAGGAACCAAGTTGCATTTCTGGGGTTTTAGATTAACGGTTTGATTACTTTTTTTATTTTTTTTTATATTTATAAATTATGGTTTTTACCCTAGCAGCTAAAAAATTCTTTAAAAAATCAAAGCTCATTTTAAAAAGGCTCATGCTGATATTGGAAAGTCCCAACTGGCAAACACTGCTGAAAATTTTATCACCGCCTGAGACACTTCTCCTTCTAGAAGCCTCAAGTTGTATGAGGCATGCGCCTCCAGGCACGCTTTCACCGCATTGACTTGTGGCATGCCCCAAGGCAAGAAGTGTGGATATATTCTTGGGATTTACTTTTAAATCTTTGGTTTGGTGAAAAATGGGTGGTGAAGGTCCTTCACTTTCCAGTACAACCTCCTCATGCTCCTTACCAGCAACTTGAGAGTATTTTGTATTAAAAAAAAAAAAAAACCTGGAAAATATTCTTTTCTGCATGGTTCTTTACAGAAATGAAAATCAACTGCAAAACAAATGTTTACAATTAGACTTTTTTGTTTAATTTAAGAGTTGTCCATTTTCCTTTGTACTTGACTTATCATCAATGAAAGGAAGTTTTCTAGTAAAAAAAAAAATAGTAATAAAAATAAAATCTTAGTGTTGTTTGTTTGTGGAGGACTTATTGTTTTTCTCTGCCGAGGCATATTTATTTAATTTCCAACTCTGCACAATTTTGTACTTGTGATAATTTATGCTCTTTTTTGTTATGGGTGCAGATTACCTTGTGACCAAGTGTGGTGTGCTCATGATGTCACTGTTTGTGTTCTTTACAACCACAATGTCAGTTTCTTTTACTTTGAGGGAGACGCAAACTCGAATGCTGAAATTCACAGGTTTCCTATTTTACTTTATTTAAGGGATGAGCCTGTTAGGAACTCATTAGGTAGAACTCACTCTTACAAAACTGGCTTGCAAGGAGAGGGGAACCTAGGGCTTATAAACCCACTATTTATCTTATATCTTTCCTTGTGGGACAATTGGTATCTAACAGACCTGAACCCTACATGGTGTTCAGAGCCATCAGATTGTGCCTCGCTCCTCATCTATAGTCAGGCAAAATTTAGGATTTAAGATTTTAGCTAAATTATCACTGTATTTCATGAACCAGGATTCATTAATGAGGAACGAATTGGATTCTCTTTACTTTTTCCTTTTCCTTTTCCTTTTCCTTTTCCTTTTCTTTCCCGCGCCCCCCCTCTCCTCTTTTTGGATAAGAAACAAATTGTATTGTTAATCTGTTGGTTATTTAAAGAGACGGTGGCTGCATAATTAGGTTGACACTTAACAATGTTTTATTATTTACTTGCTTCACATGATAATCTGGTGGCACCTTTGAAAATTATTGCAGTGCAGCTTCAACACCATGCTCGACACCGGCTTCCAACTTTCCAATTGATTTTTGTGCATGTAATTGAATCACTAGTCTTTGTGCCGGTAAGCATACGTCGTATGTCAATCAATTTTTAATTAAGCGTACTGATTCTGCTTTTATATTTCTTATGCATTCTTGATTCTCGTTGTCCCTTTAAGAATAACTTAAAGCTTCTTAGATTTTCAATGGCATAAGCTAATTGTTCCATCACTGATAAAGTATTTATTTGATTCTGCAGATAATGATTGGTATCTTGTTTTTTCTGTTTGAGTTCTATGACGATCAGCTGTTGGCTTTTGTGGTCTTAATACTAGTTTGGTTGAGTGAACTATTCACGTTAATCAGGTTTGTGTCTCTAATGTCTATATATGGTAAATAATTTGCTTAAGAATTCCTCGTGCATGTTATCTTTAGTTGATTAATATGTCTATGCTGTGTAAAACCCTCCTTTTAATTACGGGAAAGTTGAAAAATGAACATACCGTATAATGGCTTTGTTTTTTTCCCAAAAAACCATCATCCGTGATAATAAGATATTTTATCAGAACAACAACAGAAATGATAATCAGTTTTGTTGTTTTTAATAAGAATTTTTTATTTATATTGTTATTATGATTATTGCTGTCATTCTTAATCTTTATTTAATTTTTAATCGTTCTTCTTGTTACTGTTGTTACTGTTTTTGTTTGTTACTATCATTATGTTCTTAATGTTAGTGCCTGTTTGATATGGATTCATGAAACCGTTGGCTTCCTGGGTCCAAAAGTTGCTTCTGAAAGTGTTTGAATGCTATGTCAAAAGAGCTTTGGCGCTCTAGAAAAGCTTTTGGCTTACTGGGTCCAAAAGTTGTTTCTGGAAGTGTTTGGATGATATACCAAAAGAGCTTTGGGTCTCCGGAAAAGCTTGCAATCTAACCCCAAGCTGTGGCTTCTCAAAAAAGCTTTTCTGGATAGACTTTGAAACTTGCATTAGAGCTTCAATTAGACATTAGAAACTTGATTCTAATATTTTTATTGTTGCTTAGTAAATTTTAAAAATCATTTTGACCCATTAAGCTTTTTTTTTAAAATGTGGCACCAAGCACTTGCTGAATAATCATAGCTTTTTCTCTTCTACTGACTAGAAGCAAAAGCAAAAGTTATGGCAAACGGGCCCTAATATTGTTTATCGTTGTTCTAATTGTTATTATTATTAATAATTTTAGTATTAGTGTTTTATTCATCGTCATTTTAACTGTAAAGGGCATCTCCTCGTCATTTTAACTGTAAATTTTTCTGATTTTCAATGGGAGCTAGGACCAGGCTGCTGGTGAACGAGAACTGATATTAGTATCTTCATTAGTTTTTGCTATGATTTGTTGAACTAATGGTCTATGTAGAACTTGAGACAGAGGTTAGAAAGTTTCCTTGGGCAGATCGACATAATAAGGAATGACCATGGCTTTAATATCTTTTATATATATATATATATGTATATATAGCTCTTGCGAACCAACTTCTGCGATCTCTGTATATTAGTTCCTGAGTTAAGCATTCACATGATGAGTGGGCTTTTACGATTTTAGCAATGACCTAGCAAGGAGACATGAGTGGGCTTTTACAATTTTAGCAATGACGTAGCAAGGATTGTCTCCTGTTGTGGATGTTAGATTACAAATTTTCCTAAAAGCTTAATCTAGGAGCACTAAAATTTGGTTTTATGTTCGAAGACTCCTTCCAATGTGAGCACGGGCAATGGGCAAACGAATGTCATTCAGAGATTGGACAAGCCCAACAGGAGATATTTTATGAATTTATGTTCAGGGCTACTTTCTTTCACACCATGTTATCAATTATGTGAAAATCTTGAAGATATTAGGGGATGGACTCACAATGACTTCTATAATCTAAGGAGTGGAAGGAGTGGAGCTTTAAAAAAATCATTAAGTTTCAAGTTTGCAATACAAATCCTAAATCTCTATAGTCTGTGCCTGTCTAATTATCATTGTGCTGGTTGCAGTGTCCGGACGCCGATATCGATGAAGTTCTTTCCACGCTTCTTTTTGCTCTATTTTCTGGTTTTCCATATTTATTTCTTTTCCTATGCCTATGGTACATCTCTACCCATTTTAGTTTTATTCATCTTTATTTCTTCAATTTCATTTATTTGAAGAACATATCTCGTAAATCGTGAACTGTTGGTCATTTCCAGGATTTTCCTATTTGGCGCTTTCTACAACCGCAGCATTTATGCATCATCTCATTCTCTACTTCTGGAATCGTTTTGAGGTAACCATTACAAACTTCTAAAGCATTTTTTGTTTATGATAATCAACAAGGTAGCAAATGTTGATCTATAATTATTCAACTTTTTTGCACCATTGTCCTCTTAACTTCTTATTCATTGGTTACGTGCCCCCTGAATATTTTTTTTCTTGGCAATTAACTGCATGAATTTTTCCATCAAAAGAAGGAAAAAAAAAAAAAAAAAACCATGAATTTAAAAAATGTGTAGCAATTTCCCCCTTATTTAATGATGGTGTTCAATGGAAATTGACACGTGACTTGCACAATTTTCCTTAATTAAGGGAATGGGTGGTCATTTTTAATCAGTTCTAGCCCAAATTTATTGGGATTTGAGTCTTTAATTAAAGTAGAAAATTTTAAATAATGTTTGTTCAAAATAAATTTGGGTTCAAATTGATAAAAGGACCACTCGTATCATAATTAACAACTCATGTACAAGTCACATGTTAAAAAAAAAAAAAATTGGAAGCTGGGTGGTCTTTCTTAGTCACCTAATCTAATAGATGGCCGGAAGTTTTTTTTATTTAGCCAAATGGCCATTTGTCATTTCTCATACTTGTTCAATCAGTTATTGACTAATGGTCAATCAGTGATTGACTATTAAATTTGCTTATTTACATTATGGTCAATCAGTTATTGACTGTAATCAATCACTGATTGACCAAATTAACAATATTATATGGTCAAGTATTGATTGATCATTTTAGAAAAAAAGAGTCTTTTAACTAATTTTTAAAAACTTTGGCTATCTGTTAAAAAACTTCTTGAAAAAAAAGACTATTTAGCGATAAATAAAAAAAAAAACAAAAAAACAAAAAAGCAAAAAACAAAAAACCATTATCAATTGGGGGTGTTTGCCATACATTTTTAAATTCAAAGGGTAAATTGCCAAGAAAAAAATTCAGGTGGCACATTGCCAATAAACGAGAGTTCAGGGGGCAACGGTGCAAATAAGCCTAATTTTTCCTAGCAAAAGAATGAGTCATGCTCAGCTTTCAATTCTTTTCCAATTGTATTCATTGTTTCCACCCGAAGGCACTTCCAATATTAGACGGTCAATTATCAGTAGAAAATGAGCAGAACTTGTAACTGTACAGTATTATAAAATTCCATAATGTCCTTGAGCACGGTATTTTGTGTGAACCTTGCCCACCGTGTCGTCTCCTTGATGGTAGAGTAGAAATTCAGTATTTTTCCTTATTTTTTTTTTATATATATTTGTTTTGGTGTTTAGATTGTATGTAGAATCGACAAAGAATTTCTTTTTAGAAAGGTTTATTTTCCCTTACCAGTTATTCTTTGATAAATGATAACTGCAGGTGCCAGCTCTACAAAGGTTTATGCAAAATCGACGATCACAGCTTCAGCAACACCCAGATTTCCAGATTACCTCGTCGACAATCCTGGCTTCAACTCTACACATTACGAGATTGAACACAAGAAATCCTGGCCTGGTTAATTCAGACTTGGCTACTGGGCCTGGGTTGAGAGCCGTATCAGAGCAAGCAGTGCCTGCAAATGGAGCAGAAGTACCTCGGTTTCAAGGACAAACTGGAAATGCCAGTCCCGACAGGAGAAACCCTCTCCAGATGCCCGGTCAAGATGACCTTAGGCAGGCAGATAATGGCCCGAATCCCGGGACTATGAGTTCATTCAGTTCTCTGTTACTGTGGATCTTGGGAGGGGCTTCTTCTGAAGGCCTCAACTCTTTTCTTTCCATTTTCAGAGATGTGAGAGACCAGGGACAAGTTTATGCCGAATCCCCTACGGGCAACAACGGAGCAAATGAGAATGTTAGATAGTCTTGGCTTGGAACATTGCAAAATCAGAAATCTTTTCTCCGAGTTCGTTTAGTTAATGTTTAATTATGACATGCATGTTTTGTATAGGAACCGTGTATGAGCAATTTCACAGGCATCCTCTATTTACAAAAGAAATGAAAAGAAAATTACATACATATATATATGTACATTAATGATGAGGCTTTTTTTTTTTTTTTACCTTGGTCATTTGATAGTGCAATTGAGCAAATGATAATGTTGTGGAAAATTCCTCCCCCCCCCCCCCCCCCCCCCCCCTTCCTGGCTGGTTTTGAATGGAGTTAGATATTTCATGTTTGTTATGGAAAAATATTTTGTTGGAAAAATGTTTGTATAGAAAACTATATACGTCTAATATCACAGGAAAAACTCGCTGCATAATCAAAATGAAATTGAAAATATATTTGCACTCGTTTTTGGCGAGAAAAAAATGGATGTTTCTTATTTTGGGTAAATAGCATGTTAGGTCATTAGTTAAAAAAATTGCATAATTGATCTTTAATAAAGTTGTAGTTAGATCCGTAACTTTTTAAAAAAAAAAAAAAAAACAATTTTAGTCTCTAGTCATAAGATTCACTACTAATTTTAGAACAAACATCAAATTAACAAAATGCTACATGAATTTTATTTGTAATATCCGTTACCCTGAAATTTGAAAATATTTCAAAATTTCTTAATTTCCACGTGTCAGAAGCATAACAAAAATTAATAGGGTATTTTGGTAAAAACAAAATTGGATTTATCTAAAAAAAATGACTTGAGTTAAAAAAAAAAGAAAAAAAAAAGTGCGCTCATCTCCTCTGCGAGGTGACCGTCCCCAGGACAGGACCCAACTCCCAGTACATTTTAGATCCATGGAGTTTATTCATGGCAGGGACTGTCTTTTAAGAAAAATGCTTAATATTTATAGTATTCTATTTATAGCGATTGAATCTCATGGTTTCAAATCAGATCTGGCTTTTTCTTTAAAATAAAAACCATCGAACTTCCAATTTTTTTTTCTCACTCCTTGACTCGAGCCGAGCGAATCCCCTCGGCACCTCCTTATTTGTTCAATACTCCTCATATGCGCCGAGTTCCTCACCGGGGATGCGCCAACCAGTTTATTCTGCCTATTTTTTGTGTTCTCTGCGGTGCTTTTTGGTTTTTATATATGAAGTTAGCAGCTTCCTTCATTGATGGGTACTGATTTTATATATATATATATATATATATATATATATATATTAATAAAATTTTCACCAGTAGCAGCTTCCTTTCTCGTTCTCTCTCAGCTTTATTCGTGTAATAGTTCAAGTTTCATTTTTTAGGAACAATTGAGATTTTAAAATTAGTAATTAGTATCTGACTTTTCTTTCCAAGACAAATTTAAGGGAAAATTAGTCATTTTACATTGCTAACTTAACTTCTTCCATTCATAGCATGACATGTGTCAAAATCCGTTAACAATTTAACAGAAGGAGAAAATTTAAAAGAATTTCAAAGGTCAGAGAAAACAGATATTACAAATTAAAATTTAGAGGATATCTTGTTATAAGGCTAAAGTTCAGAGAAAAATTTGAAATTTATCCTTGATTTTATTATAAATCATTGATCATTTTTATAATTGACGACCAAAAACTATAAAATTATTTGTCAAAATAAAAAGTTGAGTAGCTCAAATAATAAAGTGATCAAAGCTCTAAGGACACATTTATTAAAAAAATAAAAAAAGAAATAAAAAAAATCGAGGACTCATGGGTGCTAATAATTTAAGAGTGATAATACTAATAGGAAAAATTAGGTTGGATGTTTTATTTTAATCACCCAATTTATTTTTTTATTTAAAAAAATAGTTAATTATCATTTTTTTAAAAAATTTGATCATTCAGTGATTGATTATGGTCAATTATGTCAATTAATAATTGATTATAAAAATTGATGATTTACGTTCTAGTTAATTAATGATTGATTATAATGATTAACTATTGACCATATTAATAAGAATATTTGATGTAGGAGACTGAAGAAGAACCTGTAGCCTTTGTCTTTGCGGTTTTCTTTTCTTCTTGGCTGTTTTCAGACCTGGGAATTCGGGCCGCCCGGCCCGAGCCCGATGGGTTTTTTAAGAAAATCGGGTCGGCCCGACCCGGCTAGGCCCGAATTTTTGATATACAAGCCCGACCCGGCCCGCGGGCTTAGAGCGGGCCGGGAGTGGGCCGGGCTGGTAGCGGGCCGGGCCGGCCCGAGCCTAATTTTTTAAATTTTTATTTAATTTAATTTTTTTTTGTTTTTTCTTTTCTTTATATATATTATAAAATTATAATATATATAATTTTTTAATAAAAATTTTAAAAATAATTAAAATTTTAATAAAAATAATATATATATTTTTAATTTTTAAATAACGGGCGGGCCGGGCAGGCCCAACGGACTTAAATTTTCGGACCGGGTCTAAAAGGAGAGCCCGGCCCGCCTCTTACTGGCGGGCCGGGCTTTTATCGGGCCTAGAGAATTCGGGCCGGGCCGGGCCAACGATCGGGCCAAAATTACGGGCCGCGGGCCGGCCCGTTTGGCTCGGCCCAAATTCCCACCTCTAGCTGTTTTTCATTTGCAAATGACGCAGCGAGAAGCTTAGAAAATAGCCAAATCCATGACTGGAAGACGAAATAGGTGCACCTCTATTCTTTGAAATCTCAAATCTCTCAAATACCATATTCAAAACTGCTCTCCTTGTTCCACCAAGGCACATATATATAGCTAATCCCTAACTCTAAACCACAAAATGACGTGTTTAATTAACACTAGAAACACAAGGGCCCAAACCACATCCAACAAAAACATAAAAGACTAAACGACAACTAAATAAAAAATAACCAAAAAGACTAAATGACAACCAAATGAAAAACAGCCAAGAAGAAAAGAAAGCCACAAAGACAATGGCCACAACTTCTTCAGTCTCCTGCATCAATATTTGCTCAATTATTTATTTATCATTTAAAAAAATTAATTACTCATTAAAAAAAAGTCTTTTAATTAATTTTTAAAAAGTTTAATCATTTGTTAAAAAACTTGCTAAAAAAAGTTATTTTTAAAGTTAGTGGGATATAAACATCAATTTTCTAAATTTAAGAATAAAGTTACAAAAATATTAAAATTTAAAAAATAAAAATAAAATTTTTTCTTATTAAATTACACTTTAATTCTTATCAAGTGCAACCATCAATTCAATGAACAGAATGAATAAAAATGTTAATATTTTATAATTTTGAGAGCATTTCCATCGGGTTTTTAAAATTTAAAAAGCAAAATTACAAGTATACCAAAGTTTAAGGAGAAAATGAAATTTGTCATTATATTTGAAGGAGAAAGGCAGTAAAACAGTGGGCTCAGCGGTATTGAGAAGCAGCCCCCCAGAAATCGAAAATGTCAACAACTACTCCGACTACTACCTCCGCCATAACTTTTCCTCTGCTTCAGCGTCAGCTTCTTCTCCATCCACGGTCATGGCGGGCCTTCTCTTCTCCTTCTTCTCGGCACAAGAACAACGCCTCGACCATCTCCACCATCAACACCCATACGAGGATCAACAACTTCGCCGCCAACTTTGCTGTTCCTGCCTTTCCCTCCGACCTCTCCCCTCCCCCCATCGACCACGACCTTCTCGTAAGCTCTTCCCTTTTCCCTCCCACCTGGGTTCTGTTTGTTTTCCCAGAAAATTTGGCAAGGGAAAATTTAGTTTGTGACTTTTTGGACAAGAATTGCAGGAGACCATGGAAACCACAGGGGCAACTGTTTCGGATGAGGGCATCGTCGAGAGTTTTGATAACGATGATGAAGCTTTGGATGCTGTCGATGATGGAGTTGTGGTGGGTTTTTTATTTTTTATTTTTTTTTTGTGTCCCCATTTCATGGGTAAATAAATTGGTTTAATGTTTGTATAATTTGTTATGCTTTTCTGGGTCTGTTATCTTTTTTCTATTCAAGTTATGAAGCAGAGGACGAATTTTCTAATTAAATGATGGAAAATAACCTTTTAAGTGATTTTTGTTTATTTGTTTTTTGTATTTGATTTTAGTGGTTCCTTTTAATTTCTCTTACATTGGATTGGAGTATGTGCAGAATTGCTTTCTTTTTCATGTTCTTGAACTTCATTTCAAGTGCATTTGTAGTGCAAATTTTGAAGACGCCTTTTATCTATTTATTTTTTTCATATTAAAGACCTTAAGTCTTATTCCCTTTTTTTTTTTTTTAATTTATTTAATTTTATTAAATTTTTTTTTTATATATATAGATTATGAATTCTGTTTCCCTATAATCTACCGACAAGGTTAGTTATTCAGGAGTACTTGTATTAGTTAGTTGTTCTCAACCATTTCATTTTTTATTTTCTGGTTAACATAGCTGGTACTTGCGTGATTTATGTTATCTCAACACTTTTTATGGTACTTGTTATATTGATTTTTCTTCTTGGCATCTTAATGGCTTAGGTAGTTGACCTTTCACATTACGGCCGAATAAGAGGTATTTTCTCTTCGAACTTACCCTGCTTTTCCGTTTTATGAAATCCATTTGTGATATAGAAAAATCCCAGAAAGCAGTCTTGATTTGCAACAGATAGTTGTCTTTAAAATAAAACCAAAGCCAAAAAATGGTCGGTCTTCTGTCTTCTTGTCCGGACAGCTACGAAGGAAGATGGAGTCCTTCTATGGGTAAACACAATTTAGCAAAATTCTGAAGTATTGCAAATCAGATTCCATAAAATATTCCTCCCTAACATCAAAAGTTTTTCTATAGTATGTCCGATGCCCAGAAATGTGCCATTAAAAAGAACATAAAGAAACTTTTGAGCGTGACATAAGTAAAGTACCGTGATTAGCAATCACATGTTGTGTATGAATTCGTTTTGGGTGTTTAGAACTATGGAGATGGTATAGAAGAACTGGTCATGCATGTAGAATTTGTCTTCAACACTTGTCGAGAAATCCAAGTGTTTTCCCTACAAAGTTTCCTTCTCAACTTGAAAAGAAAATTTCCCTATGGGTTACTTCTATTCGATCCAACTATCTTTTCTTTTTATACTTTTCTAGGGTCCTTCAGTAGTCACTCCAATGTTAGAGCGATTCTTGACTAGTTTCACCATTGCACAGTGTCAAACGTTGCTACCTGGCTAAGAGTGTTAAATGTTAACAAGCGGTGGTTTTGAAAATTTTAAAAGTTTTCATTTTCTCTTTACAATTTTGAGTTATAACGATTTGTGAGTGATCCCATTCAAACTGTCATCAACTCTACATTAATTGGTGGTTTAATTGTTTAGTTGGTTGAACTAATTTCACTAATAATTTCGTGGATCAACTGATGTGCAGTCAGTGGAGAAGACCGAATCCAGTTTCTTCACAACCAAAGCACCGCGAATTTTGAACATCTTCATGAAGGACAGGTATCTGATGGTATATATCACCATTGAATGCATCTGTGGTGTAACGCTGCTTAAGCTAGTAGGTCAATTTTAAAATATTTCTTATACCCAGTCTAATAGGTGCTACTTCTCTTAACATGTCTTAGCTTAAAATTAATAAAATCTAAACACAGCGGAAATAACTATTTACATTATCTCTATGGAATTCAAATCGTTCATATCAAAAGCTTAATAGGCTTGTCATGGGACCTTCGACCTTCTTGCTCAGCCAACTCTTAACTTAGATTGACTACTTGCCTGCATCACAAGAACTATATGAGCCAAAGCTTAGTAAGTAGAAACATATGCATGAATGCAATTGTGTATAACCCATTTTCAGTTACTTTGAAACATTCTCAGTCAAATCCGTCTTGGGTCCCGTCAAGTGTAAAATCTGGCTTAGTACACAATAGGCTGTTTATGTCTCACTAGAGTCCTTATCATAATACACTCTAGTGCGACCCTTTTCATTTCAGTCTGGTTTTAATGACGTCTCAAAGAAATCCTTTTCAGTCCACCTTAGTGAGACCTTTTCGTAGTATCGTCGCAAATAGGTCCTTTTCAATTTGGGCTAAGCGGTTTCATCCACGTCCCTTGCTTACCCAGGTACTAAACCATATTCCACACTTAATTTTAAAGTAGGAAATAAGGGTACAATAGTTTTTCTTTTGTAAACATGCTTGTGAAACAATGCCATTGCTTTCCTCAAAAATCATGAAAACATGGTCGTGCGGTCGTGCTCATTAATATGAAAACCTTATGCGAATATTATCATAATATAAATAAAATACACACACATAATATCATTCTTGTGAGCAGTTGAGAGTTTCTACTTACCTCTATTCATGATAAATATAGCATTCATAGAGAGAGAATAATTCACTAACTGTACACTCCTTAAAATAAAAACCATAAAATAGTTATTACTCAGAACTCAATATTTAACCAATAAAAGACATAAATGGCTTCCTACACTAATATTATAAAACTAGAGTCACTTGGTATATCTTGAAACATCAATAAAACATTTCTAAACACCATAGGGAGTCAGATCCAAACACGGCCATGTAAAGTTCCCAATTACAACTATCAATTCCAAATTAACCTTATAATCTAGATAACCATACCATTCTTGTATTCATTGCAGTGGCAAAGCCTCTATATATATATAATATATATATATATATATATATATTCATATATGTCCATAGAACATAATTTGAAGTATACTACACAAACGTCCTTTTCTAACAACCTCAGAACTAAAACTGATGGTACTTAAGTCATATGTAGCTCCTATAATGATATTAGCTAATACATGATTTAAATATGCTTGTTCGATTATACTATGCTCATATATGCTTTCAAACCTCGTTATGCATATGCATATTCTGACAAACATAAATAGACAACTTCGAAACCCAATCTCATATATACATATATATATATATATATATATATTAGTAAATACAAAAACTTGATAATAGAAGAACTTACTACTTAAGTACAAGGTGACCATCGGATATACGCGGAGAAATAAGTGGAGTTACTATCTTCGCTCATATTCAATAGTAGAGAATGTAGAGATATTGGGTTGCAAGGATGTCGGTGTAAAACCATAGACAATCGAAGTTATTCTCTCTCACTCTCTCTCTCTCTCTCTTCTCTCTCTCTTCTTGGCTGTAAACAAAGGAATGACTAAACTAACTGAATTATCTAGTTAAATAGAGATGCCGACTTCACTATGTCGGTTTCTTTTGCTTCTTTTTTTTTTTTTTTTTTTAATGATTATTTTTTTAATATCACACCAGGCATCCTTTCTAACTTATCCCAAAAGTTAAACTTATGGTTTAAATCCTTATATTTTATGCTAGAAGCTCAAAAAGTCGGGTGTTACATGTGGAGTTGGCAGACCTTCATACTACAAATTTTGTTCTTATATTTATGCAAAAATACAGGCTTAAGTAATAGGATTTCTAATTGAAATCCGTAGGGATGTGACACTGTTTTTGTGACACCAACGGCTCGGACAATAGATATCGCACATGCATGGATTATGGTAAAGTTTTTCTTCATGTTTGGTGGCTGTCTTTGATATTTCTATTGTATAGGAATCTTTTCATAATCGTCAACCTAATTAAAATACTGCACTATGTCCATAGAAAAATGCTGTGACTTTGGTGGTTTCCCCCGAGACTTGCAGGACCATTGCTGAAATGTTGGAAAAGTAGGTGCATTTTAGTCTTTTAATTAACACTTTTTTTTTTTTTTCCTGCGAATCTTTTATTTAACTTGTCAAGATATATTTTGTTTGCAAGACTGAATTTTCAGTTCCAAGTGAACTAAAAGGTATTAGATATTCCTTGAGGATATTTTATTTTATTTCTACTTAGTATACTCTACACAATATCAACTTTAACAATACTTTTTACATAGTCACGTTTGCATGGTCGTAGCTACAATTGTTTGTAGCTGTCTTCACTTTCAACAAGTTTGCCTCTCTTTCCTATCTACTTTCTTTCTCCCCATACATACATCTTTCGTTTCTTGTCTGACTAAGATGGATGTTTTGTGCTGATTTCCTCTAATGAGATCATAGAATCTACGAGGGTACTTTGTAATAGAAAAACATAGGCACACTAGAACTGTTAGTCAAGGGGAATATTGTGATATCCTTTGATGCCTCTATCCAGATAGTGTGGAAGGATATTGTTTTATCATATTATTTGTTTAATTTCTGGAACGAATCTTGGTTTTTATGAAATCCAAAACAGAACAATAGCAAAGGACACTAGAATCCACCATTAGCCTTAAAAGTTCTCTCATCCGAATTCTTCCTCCAAACTTGCCACACTTTTTAAAACCTCTAACTTCTCGGAAGGTTCTTATAAATCATTTGTTTAGTGCTACAAGCTAACCTTCAAGTGATATGACCTTAAAAACGGACGTGAAGCACCAACTTATTCACCTAATTTTATTTCCCATGTAGATGTGGACCTTGTTGTCTATTTTTTAAAGCTCAATATCAGGTTTAATGTCTTTACTGGCTAATGAAATAGTTCAAGTTATTTTCATGGACACAAAATTCAAGATATACTTCCTTGGTCAAAAGATATATTAAGTGAATCTTACTTTTCTTTTACCTTGTTGTAGATACATATTTTTTGCTGACAAGGTAGAGATCCAAGATATCACCAAGAAAACTAGCTTCTTTGTTTTAGTGGGACCTAAAAGCAGCCAAGTAAGAGATGTCATGGCCTTTTCCTTCAGTAGAAAACATTCCCTTCTTTAGTCACAATATTTTCTTCTTCTTCTTCTTCTTCTTATTATTATTATTATTATTTTTTAATTTTAAATGATTCATACTTGTGGGTCAAAACAGATAATGGAAGACGTCTTCTTCTTCTTCTATTTTTTATTATTTCTTATTTATTATTATTTAATATTTATTTTAAATGATTCATACTTGTGGGTCAAAACAGATAATGGAAGACTTGAACCTTGGTGATCTTGTTGGACAATCATATGGGACACATCAACATTTTAGTGTAAGCTTCAAAAATTTCAAGAGTCTTGGAGTGAGAAAGTTAGCCTATTGATATACCTGTGTGACATGAACATAATATGATGGATTGAATCCCTTCTTACTTTACAGGTTAATGAGATGCCCGTAACTGTGGGAGTGGGAAACGTCATTTCTGAAGATGGTTTTTCGCTGTTGATGTCACCAGCGGCTGCTGGAACAGTCTGGAAGACAATCCTTTCCAAAGGTGCTATACCAATGGGCTCTAACGCTTGGGAAAAACTAAGAGTTCTTCAAGGTGGTTACTAGTTACCCTTTTTCTGCTAAAGCTATAGTTTTGTTTACTTGTTATCTCTGAAAGACCTGACCAATTCTATTTTTCTTGACTATTCACTATCTAAGTTTCCCACCAGTTTTATTTTAGTAAGAGATGAAATTCTTTTATCATTCTTGCTTGGTGTACAAATTCGTTGAAAGTGAAGTGCTATTGCACATTTAGCGATATCTTGTCAAACTCTAGCTGCCAATATGATTCTATATAATTGGAAGTCAGGGTGCTCTGATATACAAACTTCAAATAGAAGAGACAAGTTCTTGTAGTACACTTTCCAAGCCGCAAACTGATTGCAGTAATTTTTCACTTCTTTAATTTCCTTAAAGAGAATAAAATTATATTAAGTTTATTCTCTTTAAGGAAATTAAAGATGTAGTAGTAGTAGTAGTAGTAGTAGTAGTAGTAGTTTTGTGTTGTGGGTCATCTGAATGGAGAGAGAACAGAGAATTTTTGAAGAAAAGAAATTGGGGCTTCCTTTCGAGTAAGCTAAATAGTTAGCTTATTGTCTACGTTTTAAATGCTTTGCCTTCTCTGTGATTGAGTTGGAAAGATGAATAGGCTTTAGAAGTCTAGGTTTTTTACTGGTTGTTTCGTTCTGTTTGAAGTATTTTTTGTTTCTTTCACATGCGGACTTCTTGTCCTTGATACTGTTTTCAATTTTATGTACCACGGTTTTTTTTGTGGTATAGTAGGCCTCAAAAATAAGAAACTTCTCGCGAGATTAAAGTGTAATTATCTTTGTTCCAGGATTGTAGGAAAGCATAAGGTGGAATAAGTAATAGGAAAATCAATAAAACTTAATTGTGTGTTTCTCTAAGAAGTTTCTTTTCTGTGATTAACTAACCATCATCGGGCTAACTTGATCTTTTCAGGAAGGCCAGCTCCTCAGAAAGAGCTTACTAATGAATTTAATGTCCTTGAGGCTGGTCTTTGGAATTCAATCTCTCTGGATAAAGGTATCTTCTCGCTTTAAGATATCTGAAAAGAAATACGGCAGCATCACAATTCTAATCCCTCTATTCTCCAGGGTGCTACAAGGGACAAGAAACGATATCTAGACTCATAACATATGATGGCATCAAGCAGAGACTATGGGGGATTTTGCTTTCATCACCCGCAGAACCTGGCAGCCCTCTTGTAGTTGATGGAAAAAAGGTATCCTCTGTTTTGTTCTATTTATCTTACTGTTATTGATTAATTTAGAAGGGTAAAAAAGGAAAAAAAAATGGAAAACTGACATGATGTTTTGTGTTGTTTCCAAATGTTTTTGAAAACGTTTCTGCACATATTTTGAAGCACGAAAATGAAAACGTTTTCTAAAGGCAGCACATGTTTGTTTAGCAGATGCTTGAAAATGAAAACAAAAACAAAAAATGGCGAGTATGGTTTTTTTTTTTTTTTTTGAAGGAAATGGAAAATGGTTGAAAGTTGTTTTCTCATTTCCGTTTTTATTTTTAGGACTACATTACTTAACACATGTTTTCATAAACATATCCAAACACAATTCACCTTTTTCTTATACCCAAACCAATATATAACCAAGCACAATTTCTGAAATGATCTCAACATCATTCCAAGGTATTCTCGTTTTTATTTTCCTACCAAAAACAAAATCATTTCTGAAACAAATGAAAACAACACCAAACACCAGCTGAAATTTATGTTTTGGCTCCTAGATATGAACTGAAATAAAATTTAAAAATAAATAAATAAAAAACAAAAAGAAGAAGAAAACAAAAATTCAAATCATTAAAAAAAAAAGAAGGTGGGTATCATCATTTGATAATTTTGAGCAGGTGGGGAAGCTGACCAGCTGTGTACCCGGAAAGAAGGGTTCTCCGTTTATTGGCCTTGGCTACATCAAGAGACAAGCTGCTTCAAAAGGAGACACTTTAATTGTTGGAGACAATGTTACGGGGACAGTGGTAGAAGTTCCTTTTCTTGCCAGGCAACAGCCACTATCGAAAAGCTCAAGTTTGTGATGTTCATTTAAAAATGACCTAGACTACTAAGCTACATGTTTTATCGTTATGGATAGGAAAGTGCATTTTCTGCGGCTTGAAGTTGGTGGCGTTATGATGCTCGAGAAGTTATCACCATTTATATATATTTGTTAAATCGAGACATGCATGCATAGTACATTTGTACAAAGTGTATAGGTTCCCTTTTCTTTGGAGTGACTCGAGGATTTTTTTTCCCTCGTGTTATTTAACTTTCATGTTCAGATTCCACAAACATCTATGAAAGCAATTGTGATTTTCCTAGAGAATTTTAATATGATTCCAAAATTGAACCGGTGATGGTTTACATTTTCTTTTTTGTATTCTGTGTATAGAGTGTGAAGAATCGGCCCTAGGTTGCTCGACTTGGAAGAAACTTTCGTAATAATAAGCCCTCATTCTAGTGTTTGTTAACAAGCCACTTTTCTAAAGTTTTTACCAATGATTCTTTCTAATGGCATCCAATCTCATGCACGAAAGTAGGCCAAATGTCTCCATTAGATCTTTTGTACAAATTCTGGTTTCCTCGAGGGAATCTATTGCGATATCTCCCCTTCGTTGTTTCATTCCAAACACATTTCGCTCGAATTCATCAAGCACACATTATGATGCATGTACGCATTCGTTTTCCTTTATGTTATTTTTTGCAGTCCGTTTCCTCGGACCAAATGACTGCATGATATTGTTCAAAGTTGAATGTCCGTCGTAGTGATTGTTCAAACTATCTTACAAAATAACATTTAAATTTGTGAGTTCTTGAGTCTTTCTTGGCTTCATTGACTTCTGTACATTGATATGAATCCCCTACAGAACAACAATCAGTAAGAGAGTGGATGTTGAGTTAGATGATCAAGAGCAATCTTGCAGAATGTCAACCGCTTCTGCTCGCTGTTCATCACTCAGTTCCACTGGAAACTCGACAAGAAATTTGATCCGAAGGTCGCCTCTCCTCGATTGTGCTTTAGGGTTTGGCATGCCCTGTCCTCTTATAACCTTTTTGTAGCCTGGGTATATGATATCATCAAACGACAGAGTCATTTCGTCACCTCCTAATAGAGGGATTGAGATTGAACAACCGGTGAGAGCATTCACCAAAGGGATCTCAACAACTACTTCCAAATCGTCACCTTCTCTCTCATACAGAGGGTGTTGTTTTTCGTCTATCAACAAGATTATATCTGCTGGAAGGTAGCCAGGTTTCTCATCCCCCTTTCCTTCGAACATGATTTTCGTTCCTTTTCTCCATCCAGGCTTCACATTAACCCATAATACCTCTTCTTCTTGGATAATTACCCTGCAAAAGGAAGAGCATGATATGTAGTTATTATCACAGCATAAATCAGAATTTCTTTAGCTTTTGACATCGTTTTATGGCCTTACGTAATGTTATGCATCACGGCTAGTATCTAACCAATTACACATTTAAATTTCTAAGATGGAATCCTCGTGAGATTATCGTCTGCATGAGGACCCAACCTTACGTGACGATTTCTGACTGATTATAGAAAAGTGACTAATTCTAGCGAATTAGCAGACTAGCTGATCATGATCAGGATCAGTCATCAGTTGAATTATTTACTGTTCCTCAGTTATTTTCTATTTAGAAAAGTGACGAATTCTAGCAAATTAGCAGACTAGATTTAACCTTGTTTTATATCCGCAAGAATGCCAATGTCAACATAAATGGTTTTGGAAGGCCTGATCTAGTTCCTCGTGAAAAATACAAGATTAGTTTAACTCCGAAAAATCTGAGAGTGTTCTCATGAAAATTGCAAATAAAAAGAGGTGAGAATCAGCAAATGGACAAGAGTAATAAACCCGGTTTCGGCAATCACATCTCTCGTAATCATGATCTTCTTCATGCAACCGTCGAGTAACTCCTCAAGCGTACATTTGAGCTTCCTCTCAACAGGGGGAGGTTTCTTCCTTGCAGTCGATTGAGAGAAGACGATAGGAGTCGTGCTCTGCCTGCTCGTATTTCTCGATAGACTAGAAGCTGTCATGTTGATGTGGGTTTCTGATATGCATCTTCTACCCCTGTTTCTCGGAAACGGGTTTGAGAATTCTGTCTCCTCCGAGGCAGTTCTTTGGCTCGTATCCCTTAACAAATTTGGTGTCGGCGTCTTACATCTCCTACTTGTGACATTCCTTGACGCAAACGAATGATTAGGGCGTGAAAAGAAACTATCATCTATGCTCTTGTGATGATCAAAGCCTATTGTCGTCGGTTCACTTATCAGAAGATGATCTTCCCCAAATCTTTTGCCATTAATTGCCTGAAAGAATTGAAGTGTAGATTCTAAAAAACAGACAAGGAAAATGGAATAATAGAAAGAAAAAGAAAATTTTCTTCCAAAACATGAAAAGTTTCTTAGGAAAATTCCACCTTTTTATTTTTTATTAGTTCTGTAGATGCATAATTTTTGCTTGAAAATACAATGTGACTATTGCTAGCACTTACGTGGTTTGCATGATTTTTTTTCCTTTGTGGTTTTTCTCCTTTTTTTTTTTTGCATGAATTTATGTGGGCAGATTAATAATATACATACATATAAATATAACCAACATATATAGGTATACCTTGTCATAGGCTTCGTTGATGGCAGTGAATTTCTCTTGAGCTTCTTTACGGTTGGAGGGATTCTTATCAGGACTCCATTTCATGACAAGGGATTTGTAAGCCTTGCAGATTTCTTTAATGGACGAGGTCGCCGTTACGCCAAGGATGCTGTAGAAATCTGTCGTCTGTGAACGTGAAGGATCTGCCATGATCAGATCAGAAGGAGAGGACGAAAGTAGGCGTGGAAAAGAGCCTGAGCGAGTGGAGATCCAATGATAAATCCAATTAAAGCATGATAAAGCGCCTTATTAGGGGTGTCATGTTATTTTCTTTTGTTTGTATTTTCTTCTGACCTTTTTTTTTTAACTGATACATATAAATTTTTTGAATTTGATAATTTAGTCTCTGTTTTTTTTTTTTTTTTTTTTTTTTTCCAACTGAACTAAAAATTTCTTGCTCAATCACATTATCCCAGGTATGAACTTAGAACGGTTCTTTTTGACAAATAACTTGCACGTGATAACTCAAGAAAGGCATTGCTGGACCTTTTTTTTTTTAATATTTTTTATTTTTATAGTTTTAATACGAGTTAAATAGAAAATTTGAATGTAATTCAATTTTTACTCAAATTTGAATCTAAATTGTAAAAAGAATTTATATTTAATTAAGTAAAAATAATTAGTAATGCCCTTCTTGAGCTGTCATGTGTCATGTGTAAATGATGTATGAAAAACTGTCCAAATTTTAATAAATTTGAGCAAAAAGAACTAAATGTGTCACAAATTACAAGTTCAGGGAATTGTCAAGAAAAAAAATTAAGGATTAAATTGTCAAACTAAAAAAATTCAGGGGTTATTCATACAAAATAGTATATATATATATATATATATATATATATTATTTCTTACGCAGATGTATTTGTTTCAGATAAGGATAAACATTATTTTACATTTGGCAGATCCACGTTTAGTCTCGCCTTTTCATATGTCTATTTTTCTCGCACGTAAATTTTTTATTACATTGCTCGTTGCTCTCATTGTTTGAGTTCAAGATATGATTCAAGTGTATTTTTGCACAACATTTGATATTTGTAAATTTTTGAGGTCCTAACTAACTTTTCGTTTAGAGTATCGCGGCTTAAACGTAATTAGATGGCTCATAAATTGTCTTTGACTCTTGACTTCTAACAAATTGAACACTATATCTACCCGAGAAAAAGGGGAAAAAGAAAATACTTGATTGCATCTCGGTTCTCAACTAATACCCTTGCACTAAAGTTATTATTATTGTTATTATTATTATTATTATTATTGGTTTTTTGGTGTATAAATAAAGATTGGTGGTGCCCTCATACCCCCATTCCTATGATTATTAGGTAAGCCCACTGGTTACATTAATATAATGATAAGAAACTTGACTTTAAATTTTCATAACTAGCATATCTCAGACTTTAGGAATAAACAATACCTGATCTTTCTTATCAAAAGTTTTATTATTGTTGTTATTGTTTCTTGGCAGTTAAAATTTCTCTTGTAGTAAGTTCACCCTTTCCTATTTTGTCGTCCATTTTACCGTTTTTTATAATGCCGTTTGGCATTTTGTGCAATAAAAGAGTGCTACACATTTTTACTTTATTTTAGGGCCCTTCTTCCTCTCTTGAAACTCTTTTTTCTCGAGGATTTGATTGGAAATTTTTAATTGATAGATATAAGTATTAATTATAAGAATTTATATCAAACACGCATAATATTTTTATTCTAAATTTCTGGAAAGTATGTTAATAATGATAATAAAATAACTAAAAACATGTTTTAAAACATGTTATGTTCAAGCGAGATGCAGTGAAATATATACTTAATTAGTAGTTATTTGACAGTAGAAATCTTCTCTATTTTAATTTCCCATTTTTCTTTTCCTTGTTTATTTTTCTCTGTTTATTTATTTTTTTCCCCCCTACTGCGTCTCACATTTTTCTCTGCTTCGCAGATGGGCTGCAAAGCGACGTATTTATAGTGCTCGTATGGAACTTTGGGCACCAAGTTTGGCGCACATGGATTAAGATCAATAAATCCAGCCTTGCAAGTTGTTTGAATAATGATAACTACCAGGAAAAATAACACCAGTATGGTGCATGCAGTGGAAGACAAAAATTTATAAAACTTTAAATAAAACTCATATAGCTATCCATAAAATAAAATAATAAAAGATCACCATAACTCTTTAGGAATGAAATCTAATATAGCTTTTGCTAAGAAATGCACCAAGAAGATCCTCAATCTCAATAAACTAGCATTCTTCATTATTTTATTCCCACTAAATCAATGTGTGTATGTGCACACTTTCAACTTTTTTTTTTTTTTTTCAAGTAATCAGTATCAAATTGGAGTCAGGTTTCAGGTTTCAATGTTGGTTGGGGTCGGATTCGAGTTTTGGGACCGCAATCAAGGCCAGGTTTTGTGACCCATTTCAAGACTGGGGCCTGGTGTCAGATTTTGGGAACGGGACCGAGTTAGGGTCGAGTTTCAGGACTCGAGACTGGGGTTTCGGGACTATGGTTGTGGGTCGGGTTTTGTGACATGGTACGCAGTCCCGAAACGTAAACGCTACCCCATCCTTATTACCAAAACTCGACCTTAAACCCAACTTCTGTCCCTCCTTGACCCCAATCCAAGTCTCAAAAACCAACCCCGAACCCATCTTAGTTCCAAAACCAAATCCAACCCGTGTCCTGAAACCTACCAATGCAGTGATTACAGAATCTAATTGTGACCCCAATCTCAATCCAAAATCCAACTTCGACCATAGCTCCGAAACTCGACCCGACCTCAATATCAAAACTTGAATCTCGACCTGAACCCATCTCTGGTCCCTAAATTGGACCCCAACCCTAGTCCAGAAATTCGACCTCGACCTGGGTCTCGAAATCCTACCCCAGTTCCGAAACATGGCCTCAATTGCGATTTAGAAACCTGAAACCTTGGTCTTGAAACTAGGCTCTGACCCTGATCCCGATATCAAAACCTAAAATCCAACCCAAACTCTGTTTTGAAACTCAACCCCGACATAGGTCTTGTAATTTGAAACCCTTCCTGGATCCAAAACCCCGACCCTAACCTCGACCCCGGTACTAAAACCCATACCCGATTGAACCCGACCATGGTCCTAAAAAACCGACCCAATGATGAACACTTAAAAGTGTACATTCATCAAGCAATATTTTACACTTATAGTTTCATTAACTTCCATAACTTAAGCATTTTGTAGCCTTGAGTTCAAAAGATTATCCTTAATTTGCAATAACCGATCGCTTTGACGCAGGTTTATGAAAATGGGAATACCTTTCAATTCGGGTGTCGAAATGATGTGATTCTTGAACCAGTGGAAATCTGATTAAAGCCTCTACATAGTTATAGTTTAAAGTGCAGACCGATTCAAACGTTCCGTGGAACAAAAGTAAAGCACAACGGAAACAGACTACAACCACGTTCCTGCTTGATATGCTTCAGTATTTTGGTCGTATCTTTCATATTATATACCATGATTGCATGATTTCAAGACGGCACTGGAAAGCTAATTGATCAATAAAATAAATTGCATGATTTTTCTCTTTTCAACAAAAACTTAATTGATCAATAACATTGTCAAAGCGGGTGGAGTGAAGAATTAAAAGTTGGCTCAAAAAGGCAAGTTTTATTGCTTGCATGACTTTTGCCTGTTATTTGTGGCTCTCACACACCCATATCTTCAGCACAATAAATACTTGGCTCCATTAACACGTATGTCCGGTTTTACCCTCACTGACTGTTCTAATTTCGAATCAAGATTTGTTGTAGACAAAGACTGGCACCAGGCAAGTATTGGCATTGAAGATAATTAGCGAGAACTAATAAAATTACAAGAATGAGCTGTTATTGTTGAAAAACTCCAATTGGAACTTCCTTTTTATGAGTATTTCAATTGAGTTATAGAAGACTTTTGATTATCCTTATTCAGTATACCGATAGTGGATCCCCTAACCTTAGCAAATCATTTATAACTTGAATATCGTCCTTAATATTTGCAAACTCAATCATCCTATTAAATTTACGGTTTTGTCGTCTACAATTAATTTCCTTGTGGGTTTCACCTTGTTGCTCATGTTTCCTGTACACCAATAAATTCGTGCACTCGCGAGTACATTCAAATTTGTACACCATCCAACCCAAGTTCCGTAACCCAAAATCGAAGTCAATCCACATATCGAAACTCGAGCTAGAGTTTGATCGCAAAACCTGACCCTAATTCCGAAGCCTGACTCTGGCCTGAACACATATCCTGGCTAGGACTCTGATTTTAGACCCACTCCCAAACTCTGACTTTGGTATTAAATTTGCTTTATTTGAAACATTTCATTTATCATAGTCTGTATTCTACTAATTTTTTTATTTTGTATTAAATTGTACAAAGTATAGATGTTAAGTGTTAATACGGTATACTAAACATACCCTTAATAAGATTACAATGGCTGCGCTATTTATAGATATCTAAACTAATAAAAAGAAAGACTATGCTTAATTCTAAATATTTAAAATAATCCTAAAAGATAAATATAAATCTGTATTCAAAATCAAATTCTAAAGATAAAGTATATTCTAATAATTAATACTAATCCTAATTTGAATATTTTTAATTATTAACAAAATCATTATGGATTCCTCGTGACCTACCATGTGATGCCTTTCGACAACTATTATTTATAAAATTGGCATGAAATCCTTCTTTTCAACTAGTGATATCAAACGACATGTCTATTTTTTAATTTTGCCACATTTTTCACCAATCACATTGACCGGTCTCCATGACCATTTCTTTAGAACGAAGCCATAAATTTCCTTATAGATTAATTCCGTAAGTACTATTCCTTTGTCCAGTGCAACATCTTCGTCGTCTATTCTATGGCAACCGCATCATGTGTGCCATCCCTGCATTCACACAAATCTCGTCATCAGCTCTAGAGTCCTATAGGAATAGCGCACAGTGACAGAGCCAGATAAAAATTTTAGTAGGGACGTAAAATAAATAACATTAATAAATAAATTAAAAGATAAAGTTTTAGTGAAGATTTTATGAAAGTTTTTAATTATAAGTAAGGGTTACATAGAGATTTTTAATTTTTAATAGAGGCAAAATAGAAAAATCATAAATCTTTTAGGATAAAATTAAAAGGAAAAAAATTTCAGTGGGGACTACATCCACCTACATCCCACCTGCAAACCCAGGAACACCTTCAAAAATTGCTAGATCATCTGAACACGAATTGTGCAGCAATTTCTGAAAGATGTAAAAAAAAATTTCAAATATAAATTAAAAATTTTCACCTACCCACATGACTTGAGCATTGGAAAGGTTCCGTTTATAATTAAATTTGAAGACAAACTGGTTTTCTTGAAGTACACGCAATACTAACTCTCAAAATGTGGCCGGCCTCCGATTAAGAAATCATTAATTTTATTGATATATAATATTGACATAAATTAAAACACGTTTTCAATAAATTATAAGGGAAAGTATATGAACGACATAAATTTAAAGACTATTATACTAACATGATACAAAAAAGTAATTTTAAGCTAATATGATGCAAAATCAAACTAAGGTAAACTAAAATTTGTGTCATGTTATGTTGGTCAACAGATAAAAAAAACGTGATTAATTGAGTAATTTTCTCTAAACATATTATATATTCTGAATGTGGATTAACTATATATATTCTTATTCACACGTGTTTAATAAATTAGTATATTTTATTCTAGTAGTGGATTAACTATATATATATATATATATATATGTTTACATTCTTATTCAGACGTGTTACTATAAATAAAATAAGAGAGAGAGAGAGAGAGAGAGAGAGAGAGAGAGCAAATTGAAGAGATCTTAAATGAGCAACGTAGAGAAACTACTCTGCATGAATGGAGGAGAGGGAGAGACTATAGCTACGCCACAAACTCCGTTGTTCAGGTATGTCTGATCGTGTCTCTTAATCTTATGCTATGTTTACAATTATTTTATTGGGGGAAATTATAGTAAATAAATTTCTTTTTTGAAAATTATTGAACTAAATAGTAAGATTTTGAAACATTTGAAGTAAATAAAAAATTTAGTAAGTAAATAAACATTTTATTAGATCAATTATAAATTTAAAAGACATAATAAATCATTTACTTAATAAATTTGTTATTTACTCTAAATATTTTAAAAACTTACTATTTACTTTCATTATTTTTTGAAAACTACTATTTACTTCTTTCTCCCTTGTTCTTATTATTGTTGTTGTTATAATTAAGTTATTAATATTAATGTATACTATCGTCGTCGTCGTCATTTTGTGTTTGTGGTCATAATAATGTATACAAGTAGTTGAAATCCATTCTATGCCAATGGGCTCAACATAATTGATCGTTTTGGTATTGAGAAGATGAAACTTATTAAGATGATTTTATCCTAACATCATTCCGACATGTTTAGTTAATATTATAGATTACTTATCTAAAATTTAAGATTAATTACATAATTATACGTTTTATTTTTAATGATCTTGAACTAATCTCTATGGTTTTTTAATATATGAATGTAACATTTGAAAATTAAAAATTTGTTTCAATTTCATCCCCCATACCCTTTGTATGGCCGGAAAAAAAAAATTTGTCTACGAGAAATAGATTTTCTTTAGAAAATTAAAAATGGTGTACAGTATTTTAAAATTTTAAAAATACAAAATTGAAAATGTTCTTTTGAAATTTCATGTTTTTAATAGGATTTTATGTTTTTTAATTGTTTTAAATGTTTTTTGTAAACTATTTAAGAGTATTTATGTCGTTTTGGTATCTCCATTGGGTACGATTGGTGAAATTGAAATATGTTTTTCAAATTTAAATGATCCTTTGTAGTTTTTAAAAAATAAAAGGATAAATTGATAAAACTAGGAGGTCCAATCATGTAAATTATCCTATCTTTCTATTCCATGCGTTTTGCTCTTTTCTTTTCTTTTTTTTTTTTTTTCCAAATAGTATACCATGTATTTTTGAATCATTAACTTACTAAAGGAAATTAAAAAGAAATCTTATGGAGGTTAAAAAAAAAAAAAAAAAAAGCCCCTAAACCGCAGAGTTTATCATCTTTTAGAGTTTTCTAGTTTCTTTTCTATTTCTATTTCTATATTTTCTATTTAAGAGTATTTTAGGTTTGTTTGAAGTCAAAATCGATTGCTAACAAAGAAAGTTTAAGCTACTGATAAGAAACTATAGTGTTTCATAATGCTGCGTGGTGTATTTTCTGAATTAAAAAAAAAAAAATTAAAGTCCTAATTTCGTCCGATTTTCTGGAGCCATACCAGATCAAATCCCAACTCATCGTAATTGAAGGTGTTTAAACGATGTTAAGATGAGTAACTTAACCCCTTGATTTGGTAAATATGTGTCACACATCTTTTTATATATGCAGGAAGAGGTGATGTTGAAAGCAAAGCCTATACTAGAAGAGAGCTTGAGAGAGCTGTATTTGGGCACTTTTCCTAGTTGTCTAAGAATCGCAGACTTTGGGTGTTCCTCGGGTCCAAACACCCTTCTATTTGTTTCTACGATAACAGACATAATATCTTCTGCATGCCAAGAGGTGAACCACAAAGAACCAACATTCCTAGTGTTTTTGAATGACCTTCCGGGAAACGATTTCAACACCACTTTCAGGTCATTGCCAAGCTTCTATGAGAAACTTAAAAAAGGCAAGGGCATGGAGTTCGGGCCATGTTTTATAGGAGGAATGCCTGGGACTTTCTATGGGAGACTTTTTCCTGACCATTATCTTCATTTTGCTCATTCTTCTTACAGTCTCCACTGGCGCTCTCAGGTTTGGAAAAAGAGCCATCTCCAATTTTATTTTATATTAATTATAAAAATATAGTTGCCTATATTGAATTGCACTAATTACGTGAAACTTTTTATAATATGTATGACCGCCCTTTTTTTTCAATAACGCTTTCATTGTTATTTTCTTGTTTCGAAAAGTGGGAAAAAATATTGGTGGAGATGCTATCATGCAACAGGTTTTGAAGATTTCCTCCTCTGATTTCATTTAAACGGTTAAATAAGTGCAAAATGGGTATTGTTCCCATATGATCAGACTTTGGAACATTCAACCTAGGTTGGAAGGTTTGCATATATTAATAAAGAATACACACACACACACACACACACGCACGCACTAAGCAATTTCCCATATATGAATGGAGTGGACTACTTTAAAACTGAACTTGTTTTTGAACCATGTTTTTCAATTTCCCATATTTCATTTAAACGGTTAAATAAGTAGCTAGCTCTTTCTTTCAAGACCTCCAATAGTTATTACCTTTACTGTAAATCTCTCGTGATGAATACAGGTCCCTAAAGGACTAAACAAAGGGAATATATACATAGCAAAGACAAGCCCAATGAGTGTGTATACCTAATATCTCCAACAATTTGAGAGGGATTTCACTTTGTTTCTAACATCACGTTCACTTGAGATGATTCCTGGTGGGTACATGGTTCTCACCATGATTGGTAGTGACAATAACTTTTTATCAGGAAATCACAGTTATACCATCTGTGAGTTACTAGGAGTCACCCTAAATGACATGGTCCAAGAGGTACACCACTCTTCTTTATTAATTCCTTACCCGCACAAAAATAAACGACAATCTTAAAATGCAAATGTCAATGCTTGTTTACTATATTTTATATGTACAAAGAGCATAAAAATGATATATTGGATATGTTGTTTTACTAATTCCTTTATCCGGTATGAAACAAACGACAATCTTAAAATGCAGATGTCAATGCTTGTGTACTATATTTTATATGTACAGAGTGCATAACAATGATGTATTGGATATGTTGTTTTATTAATTCCTTTCCGGGTATAAAATAAATGACAATCTTTAAATGCAAATCGTTGCTCGTATACTATATTTATAAGTACAAGTATAAAAATGATGTATTGGATATGTTGTTTTATTAATTCCTTTATGGTATAAAATAAACGACAATCTTTAAATGCAAATATCAATGCTCCTGTTCTATATTTACAAGTACAAAGAGTATAAAAGTAATGTATTGAATATGTTGTTTTATTTTATACTCCGATGCATCAATCTGCATTTTATCATAAACTTCGGACAGTAGAATTATAAAAATATATATATATTTTTAAATATTTTAATTTAGTTAAAATGTCAACACATTAATCAATAAGCAATCAAATAATGCCAAAATTTGACGTATGGTTCGTGTCATATTTTATGGTGGTAATAAATTCGTTCCAAGTTAAATATAAGGATAAAACATTGGATTTATGAGAGGAAATAGGGATGAGGGAATGGTTGTTCACTTAGGTGAGGGAAATGGGAAAGGAAGGAGAGCTCTTTTTTCTTATGATATTCGGTATGTAATCCTTACAACAATCTCTCTAATTTAGGAGATATCAAAAATGGATTGTCTTGAAAGATTTGAAGTCTTTCCTAATCTTTTTCTTCCTCTTTTCTCTCTTACCAAACAAACATGAATTTCAAAATCCTTCCACTATTCCATCCACCCTTCTCTTTCCTTCCGTTTTTCTCTACTACCACACACACTCTTAGGATGAATGTTTTTGTTACCCAAATGCCAAATGTTGCCGGCATTGGAATAAAAAAGTAGCATTGGATTGGAATTGCTCTACCTTTATACCTTCTACTTATATATACGTATATATGTATATGTAATATTTTTACTTCTCATAGAAATTTGTGTTTTTGAATTTAGGGATTAGTACAAGAGGAGAAACTGGACTCGTTCAACATGCCATATTATGCACCAACTGCAGAAGAAGTGAGACATGTGATCAAGACAGAAGGGTCATTTGACATCCAACGACTAGAAATAGTCAAAGTGGAGTGGGACGCTAACATGAACAAAAACTTAAGGTCTGGTAAGCACAATAGAGGCACCTATGTGGCGACGACGATAAGAGTAGTTTCAGAGTCCATTCTGGCAAGTCATTTTGGAGAAGAGATTATGGATAATTTGTTCGAGAGGTTTTCCATTAAGATGGATGAATATTTGGTGACTGAGAAAGGCGTGTATGCGAATATTGTTGTTTCCATGAAAAGAAAAAATAATTAACTTGTGATGTTCTCTTTCATCATGAGAAATACTTATGGAATCAAACTCTTCCCTTGTATTAAGTAGTCTGTCTATACTCTATGTGATAGCCAAAAATCTGATGGGATTACTTCATTTCAATCCATCTCTTTCTTAAGTTTGCCTACTTGGTTTTCTCGTTTGTTGGATTATGTACTTTGATGTTCTATTTCTTTAATCAATAAATTTGAGTGTGGAGGATGCACAAAATTAGTACAGAAGTTATTGTAAATCTAATTGTGTTCTATTTTTTTTTTCTTTTCCAATATAGAGATATATACAATCTCCACCACTCTTGCATTGAAAAAAAGGAGAAATGAACAACGAAAAAGGGATACAATTTATATTTTTTGATATAATGATTCATCTAAAGATACGCTTATAAATTATATGTAAATCAGGGGTGGATTATGTCAAAGACCAAAATAGGTTAGACAGATGTATAGTCGAAAGTTACAAAATGGAGGAATTCAGCGAGTTTTTCTCTAAGTACTTGTCTATCCTTCATTAGTAAATAGAGAGGATTGAGAATAAGCTTGTCTTTATGTTTTGCAAAGACTAGTTGGAGCCTTTCATCAATGTATATAAAGGAATTAATGTAAGCAAATCCAAAGAGAAAAAAATGAAAAGTGATTACAAGAAAAACATAACCGAACCTTTTGGAAGTGGATAAAAACACACATCAATGCCAAGGACTGCGCATTACAAGTTGGGAGCATCTCACAAGACTTAATCAAGCTGCTAAATAGAGGACCTTCATTGATAGCTACGAGATATATATCATATTTTATAATTTAATTATTGTATCTTCTAGACTCACAAAAGAAATGAGAAGCATTCCATTCAAAATAAAGATGTGTGTTTCCATATTGAGGCTATACATATTTCCTCTACAGATGACAAGGATCTGGTATATGGGAATTCTATGAACAACTATATATAGTTTCGTTGTGGATATTTCGGAACTTAATTATTATGGATTGCAGGTCGCATTTTTAAGTGTAAGTGGATCAATAATGATCGTGTGATGATAGATATTGATGGCATTAAAATGGTGATCTTTAGGCGATTTGGCTATAAAAATGATCCATTCACTATGATATCACAAACAATCTAAGTTTTCTATATAACGTGTTGGAGCAGAATTTCGTCCAACACCAAATAAACGTTCTTGAAATAGAAAACAAGATCAAACGAAAGAAATAATCAAGAACATTAAGCATGAACACAAGAAAACACAAGAACCTTAAGAACAATATAGAGAAAACCAGAGTCCAGTATAATTGCCTCAAGGCTTTGTATTGAGAATTGTGTCTTATCCTTTTCTTCTCAATTCAAGAGAATTTATAATACATTGGGAATATAGGAGTTTAATTCTCCTATTAATTTGAGAGTTTATTCTCTCTTTGATTACAATGAACTATTCACATTACGGTAATTTGATATGTAATAAATATGGACGTTTAACATCTTTGTATAGACGATTGAGTCCCCTTTGTAAACTCGTATTAATTGTTGAACGTTGTCCTTTGTAGACGCTTGAACTTCTCCTTCTGACGTCTGATATAACCTTAGGAAGACTCATACTTGAGGGTAGTCTCCTTCCTCATAAATGAGTAGACCTTTACCTGGGTTGTCTCCTACCTTATAATTAAGTAGGCTCCTACCTAGGTTGTCTCCTTCCTTATAATTAGGTAGGCTCCTACATATATTGACTTGAGTAAAAATTATTTTAAATAATTTTTACATAATGACAAAAATACCATCCAACATCAGCCCCCCAGTCCCTAAGTTTAGTATGTCAAACGACAGGGACTTTTTGACTTTTTTTTTTGTTTGATTCGGTCCTGCCGAAAAATTCATGATCAGTCCTGTCGTCATATTCATGTTTGGTCCTGCCAAACTATATATATATATATATATATATATATATTTTGAATTCGGTCCTGCCGAAAAATTCATGATCGGTCCTGCCGTCATGTTTATGTTTGGTCCTGCCAAACTATATTTATATATATATATATATATTTAATTCGGTCCTGCTGAAAAATTCATGATCGATCCTGCCGTCATATTTATGTTTGGTCCTGCCAAACTATATTTATTATTATTATTATTTTAATATTTTTTTTGAATATGTTGGAGTCATTGGAGGATACTTATTGGAGTCGTTGGAGGATACTTATCTCCTCCTAGCTTCCCATTTTCTTTTTATATGCTAGCATGGTAAAAGAACCCATTTTCTTTTTACATGCTAGCATGGTAATAAAAAATCAAAAAAATATTGACAAAAATTTCATCTCTATTTGAATAATTCTTATGCCTTTGGAAACTAGGCATTACATCAAAAACCCAACTTAAATAAAAACACACTTTTAATATGCTAATACTACTTAAAATCACACCACACAACTCAAACACCTACTGATAATATTTTTTAAGGTGTTCAACATACCAAGGATGCTTTAACACCTCACCCCACTTGTTTTCTAACCGGTAGGTACCCGGCCAAACCACTTTCATCACTTTGTACGGTCCTTCCCAATTTGGCCTTAAAACCCCATCTCCTGGCTTTTTTGTATTTTGAATAACTTTCTTCAAAACTAGGTCTCCTTCTTTAAATCTCGGCTTCTTAGCCCTTGAATTGTAGTACCTAGCTGTAGCTTGCTGATAAGTAGCCACCCGAATACAAGCTTGTGCTTGTTTCTCTTCCATCAAATCAAGCTCAGTACACAATTTTTCATTATTTTACTATTCATGATAGGCCTCAATTCGATAAGTTGGCATTCCTACTTCTGCAGGGATCACAGACTCTACACCATACGCCATAGAAAAAAGGTGTTTCTCTGGTTGGAGTCCTACCCATAGAGTTTTGCTTCCAATAACCTCTCCACTTCTTGGTTTATCGCTATGTAGCGCTCGGGGTTAAAAGTTCGCCTCTTTTGTACATTGGGCTTGAAGGTTGGGTCTTCATTCAACCGATGCACTATGATTCTTGGATTAATTCCGGGCATATCTTCATAGGACCAAGCAAATACATCTTTGTACTCCCGAAGGAAGCTAACCAACTGTTCTCGTAACGGTGACGACAACCTTGATCCGATTTGTATTGTTTTTTCGGGCATAGACTCATCTATAGGTATTGATACTAAATCCTCAATAGACTCTCCTCTTTTCACATGTTCTTCAAGCGGATCGAGTTCTCCAAAGTTCTGTATGTCATTTAAGTCTTTTGGCAAATCAGTTGGTAAATCTCCATCTATTTGATAAATGGTTGAAATCACCTCCTTTCCTTTTGCGCTTGATTCCCCATTGGTGGCATTAACATAACAAATCCGTGCTTCTTTTTGACTTCCGACTACCACTCCGATGCCATTTTCTGTTGGGAATTTCATCATCAAATGATATGTAGAGGTAACTGCCCTCATCGCATTTAGAGTTGGTCGGCCAATAATGACATTATAAACAGATAGACGATCCACTACTAAGAAATTCACCATTCGTGTTATTTGTGCTAAATCTTCTCCCATTGTAACCGGGAGAGTTATTACTCCTTCAGCCCTAACACATTCCCCAGCAAATCCATACAAAGGGATTAACACTGGAGTTAGCTTTGCCCCCCCTAGATTTATTCGTGTTAATGCACTTTTGAATAATATGTCTGCAGAACTCCCATTATCAACTAAAATTCGATGGACCCTACTATTTGCTATTCGGAGAGATATTACCAAGGCATCATTATGTGGGTGGAGTAATTTCTTAGCCTCTTCTTCTGTGAAGGTTATGGCGAAATTCTCTATTTTTGGAAACTTGGCAATATGCTTGGTCATGTTCACATAATGTATACTGTCAAAGTCTTTGGCTTCTCGGGCATATGACTTCCGTGCACTTGAACTATCACCTGTTTCTGGTCCTCCAAATATTGTTCGAACGTCATTCAACTCTCCTATCGGATTATTATTCTCGGCCAGCGGAGCAGGTGGTACGGGTTGTTGTTGTTGCTGTTGCACCATAGGGGGTGTGATCTGCCTTTCTGCTATCACTCGTTCCACAAACTCCCGCAGTTGTCCTTGTTGCACAAGAGCCTCAATTTGTCCTTTTAATTGGAAACAATTCGAGGTATCATGACCAAAATCTTGGTGGAAATGACAATATTTAGATCTATCCCTCTTGTTAGGATCTCCTTTCATGGGTGCTGGTGGAACTAACAAATTTCGATGCTGAATTTGCATCAAGATTTGTTCTCTTGTTGTATTTAGCGGTGTATAAGTCTTTGTCCTATCAGGCGGAGTGTACGCTTGAAATTTTTGTGTCAAAGCTTTTAACTTGTTTGTCTCCGGTTGCGCTTCTGCCTTTTGTTTTTTCTGATCAAACCCCTTGGCTCCTTCTTCAACCTTCTGTTTTCCTTCAAGTTTCGATGTCCCAGCCTGAGATGAACCTCTTCGATTTCGCATATACTCCTCCGTACTGATAAATTTTTGTGCTCGGGTAACAAGTTCAGCAAAAGTTTTGGGTTGCTTGTGCACAATAGACTTTAGCATGCTTCCTTCCAAAAGACCTTCTCTTATTGCAGCAACGGCATCACTATCAGTGTATCCTTCCACATAGTTCATCTCTTGGCTGAAACGCTCTATGTAGCTCTTTAATGATTCTTCAACCCCTTGTTTGAGGGAAAAAAGGTAGAGTTTATTCTTCTTGCGGGTTTTTGCCACCACAAATCTACCCAAGAATTGTTGCTTTAGTTCTTTAAATGAGCCAATTGAACCCGGCTCAAGCTATTGGAACCATTGAAGTGCTGGTCCAGTTAATGTCAGAGAGAATGCTAAGCACATTTGAGCTTGAGTCGCTCTCCGGATCCGCATCCAAGTGTAATATCCATGCATATGGCCAGCAGGGTTCTCTTTCCCATCATATTGCTTGATAGGTATCATCTTGAAGTCGGCGGGAAACTCCTCAATTAGGATATCCTCGGTGAATGGAGGTTCGGTTTCATCCATCATATCTTTAATGCCTTATGGTACCTTCCGATTTGCCTCATAATCATCCATTCGCCTTTGCATCCTCTCAAGTTGTTGCTCAAGTTGTACTTCTTGGATGCTACGATTTGACTGACTCTTTACTTGTTGAATCGCTTGTTCATGGTATGCACCACTTGTTTTACTTTGGTTTGGTTGTATAGTTTGGGCACCTCTCGGAGGATTGGCTCGATCACCTCTTTCACTCCTTGTTAAAGGTACTCGACCATTTCGGGGATTCCGAGGTTGGGGTACACCATGTAATATATTACATAGTGCATTGAGTCGATCACGTAGATCAGTAGTAGAAAGCTCCTCTGATCCCGATAGAGTCCAAGTATTATCTACCTCTTCATCACTTCCTTCCGAGTGAGCCAGCCTATCAAACACGGAAGTCCGTGTTCTCTCCGTTTGTGAGTGTCGACTTTCACTTCGCCATTGCGCTCCCAAACGTCTCCAAGCTTGTCGTGGTTGCTGCCTAGCAGGTAAATCCCTTTGTCGTAGCCTTTCTATGGAAACCTCTTCTTCACCTCGTCGGATTCTACCACCCCTCACACTGCGCGAGTTTGTTGGTGTGGCTTGTTGGCCATTGGATGGCTGAGCTCTAACTGGTTGTGCTCCATGGAAAGTGTTGACGAACTCAGTCACCAATCCTGTCAAATTCTCCAAACCCGTCTCCAACCTATCCATGCGTGTTGGAGGACGCGGAGGACGTGGTAATCATCTACTTTTCCCTTTACCAGCGCCACCTCCCTCCGTTTGAGCACCAACTGTATTAGTGGGATTTGCACTTGACTCGTTCTCGCTCACCATCTTTTAAGAAAAATGATTGAAAATACTGGCGAGAACCTGTGGATATTAATCGCACAAGGCCCTCCTTCTAGCGCCAAAATGTTGGAGCAGAATTTCGTCCAACACCAAATAAACGTTCTTGAAATAGAAAACAAGATCAAACGAAAGAAATAATCAAGAACATTAAGCATGAACACAAGAAAACACAAGAACCTTAAGAACAATATAGAGAAAACCAGAGTCCAGTATAATTGCCTCAAGCCTTTGTATTGAGAATTGTGTCTTATCATTTTCTTCTCAATTCAAGAGAATTTATAATACATTGGGAATGTAGGAGTTTAATTCTCCTATTAATTTGAGAGTTTATTCTCTCTTTGATTACAATGAACTATTCACATTACGGTGATTTGATATGAAATAAATATGGACGTTTAACATCTTTGTATAGACGATTGAGTCCCCTTTTTAAACTCGTATTAATTGTTGAACGTTGTCCTTTGTAGACGCTTGAACTTCTCCTTCTGACGTCTGATATATAACCTTAGGAAGACTCATACTTGAGGGTAGTCTCCTTCCTCATAAATGAGTAGACCTTTACCTGGGTTGTCTCCTACCTTATAATTAAGTAGGCTCCTACCTAGGTTGTCTCCTTCCTTATAATTAGGTAGGCTCCTACATATATTGACTTGAGTAAAAAGTATTTTAAATAATTTTTACATAATGACAAAAATACCATCCAACATAACGTATCCCAACAATCTTGAGTTGTCATTAATCATGCCGATGAAGGCAAGAGTAGTTTGTAATAGTAAAGAAGACAATAAAGATTGTACAAATATTCTATCCTTACAAATGGATTGCCACCTATTGAGGAGATTGATGATTTAGATGATGACGTTTTTCATTTACATTGTTTAGATGTTGAACGGAAATGTATTGAAGAGTGATAACTCTATGAAATAGAGTTATTTAACATGCTTTCGAGCTTATTAATTGTTGATATTTCAGTATATTATGGCTTAGTTTTTAGTATTTTTATATATTTTTAGATAGTTATAATAGAATAGAAAGTGGTAGATAACTTTGCCATTAAGCATGTTTTTAAGTATAATTTTGTGTGTTGCCTTACAGCTAGAGCCCATGGTGCCAAAAAGGTGGAGGCTCACTGGATTAGATGAGAGGATAAAGCAGAGGGCAAAGGAAACTGATGCTGAAGCAATGCTGCAGCAATATTGTAGCAATGCCGCAGCAGAGGAGAAGCAGTAAAAAGTGCAAGTGGCGAAATTCTCTCTGTATAACTTTTAGTGGCCCACTCACCTAAATTATGCCAACTAGACAACTGTATTCTTTTGGGTGTCACCAGCCTTTGCTAATGAAAGAACATGTGTGTTTAGGGTACTTCAAATTACCCTAGTATAAAAGGGAAAGTAAGTGAAGGAGAGGCAGAGCCATTTCTGGAGAATCAAAAGGGTAGAGCTGAAAAAAGACACCATTTGTGGAAAGGGAGCTGTGAGAAAAAACCAGAGGGGAAAAGAAGAGAAAGAGGTACATAAAGAGAGATTTGAGAATTTTGAAGGCAGCTTTGAGCTATTGGTTGGATAGAAGGAATTCATCACTTCACATGCTCATCTCTTTGTTTTTTTCAATTCTAGTTCTCTGAATGATCTTTTGGGATTTTTGTGTTTTTCTCTCTGTGAATCATGAATTTCTTTGTTGATTCTTTTGGTTTTGATTTTATTGAACGAAGCATGAACCAATTTCCTTAGCTAGGATTATTGATGGAACCGAGGTTGTCATGAAGATTTCTTATTATGTTGAATGCTTAGTAATTTTCGATTCAGTTTATTCGAGTATGTTGAGTGTTTAATCTCTGTTTATTGATTGGCCATCAATTTGTGGGGGAAACAAACTAGAATTAATTCTGGAAAGGTTAATTTTGGTTGGATTTAGCTTGGATAATATAAGTGTATGATATAGGAATATATTATTACCTTGTACAACCTTTTAAAAATTGGTGCTTAATTTTATGTTTGGAAAACTGAGATACATAGGAATATGTTTATTTTAATTTAAAGAACTGAAGGCATAAATCTTTCGGAAGAGGATTGTGCAGAATTTTTAGTTGACTGAATGAACTTTGCTATAGCATTCCTACAGCAATTGCAGTCAGATTTGTAACTGAGGGGAAATCAGTAATTTTAGCCATTACCCATCATTGGTTCACAGCCGAAACCTTAAATATTGCTATGTTTTACCTTTTGCTTGCATTTTTAATTACACCCATTTATTTATATTCAGTTTTTATAATTTTAGTATTCAAATCAATTTCTAATTTGTTTTAGAATGATTGTTTTCTATAGTTAGATTTTTGATAATACAATCCCTGTGAAGACGATACTCAACTCACTACTGTATTACTTGTTCGATTACGTGCACTTGCGTATTATTTTCGCATACATAGTTTTTGCCGAACAAAAAGCCTAAGGAAAAACTAAAAAAATGTAATCATCATGCGTTACTAATTTATATGGTAAATAATATTCTTTCATATCTTATTAATTGATTCTATTCAATATTGATTTGAGTTTATCTTGTTATTGAATTGGTTATATTCTTTTATTTTCAATAAAGAATTGGGTATGCACTTTTAATTTGATGAATATTGGAAATTTAAACTATGTAGATAGGCTGCATATTAAAAGTTCATTTATATTTTGTTATTGGTTTGTATTCAAATATCATGATAGGGTCTAATTCGGCCAAATTTAGGCTATTGAACCGATAATACACATAAGTCATATGTGGTAAAATTGAAAACATCTAACAAAAATTTTTTTTTTTATAATAATTTTTGAAGATAGTTTTTGAAGAAAACTGTCGTGAAAAGTATTGCGCCAACCGAAAAAAGACATGGCACTTTCAATCTTCAATAATAGATAAAAGCTGTTGAACACCACCCGTCCATATCATGTCCGTTTTCTAACGGTCTTAAATGCTTTAGTTCCCACATTCATCAAACCATGCTTGGTCTTTATTGGGCCGTTTTCATTTTGGATTGAAAGTAATTATCTCGTTAATGATTATAGTAGTAAATGTTATAAATAGTTGTATTTAGTGGATGTCCATTAATCTCCTCTTATGCTTTGAATTCTATAACTTCCGATGACATCAAGGGTCTTGTAACTTGTGAGGTTTTGTTCTCCCCAATTACTACATCTTTTCATTTTCTTGTAACCTACGGGTGTGTTAAGCCTATAAATAAACACTTTAAGAGACATGTATTACCAAGCAAAGAAAGAGTGATCTATCCATTCCTTCCAAAAGTTACAGCTGATATGAGAGGCGCAATCAACTTCTTTAAACATCATCCATTAATAGACTCGCGAATCCACCCTAAGCACTATTCGTTTGGTCCCTTATTTCGAAGAGTCTCTTACGATATATAGATGCACCTAATGGATGAGCTCGGGCACTTCTTCGAGGCCCAAGCCATACAGGTTACCTCCCAAGTTCAAGTATGCTCCTACATCATTCTTCCTCTCCTTAGAAAAATGTCCTCTCCAGGGCATACCCATGGGGACTTGAACTTGAGACCTTCTGCTATAATACCAACTGATGTAGGAGTGATGCAACTAATCCTCCCAAAAGTTGTAATTGATAGGAAAGGCACAATCAACTCTTTTAAACTCCACTCATTATCATACTCGGGAATCCATCCCAAACACTATCCGTTTGGGCCTTAACTTTGAGAAGTCCATTACGAATTCGTGGCGCACCTAATGGATGGGCTTTGGCCTTAGGTTCCATGGCCTCGTGATGTTTTACCGCCGCTTCATTCAAGGGTTTAGCTCATTCGCCGCTCCACTTATGGATTGCTTAAAGAAAAAGAATTTTGTTTGGCGAGTGGCTCAAGATGATTACTTTGAGTTACTCAAACTCAAGTTGTGTACTGCTCTCATGCTTGCTTTGCCCAACTTTGATAAGCCATTTGAGGTTGAGACTGATGCTTCCATGCTTGGAATTAGGGTTGTTCTTCTCCAAGACCACCGTCCAATTAAGTTCTTCAACAAGAAGCTAACCGATGCCAGCCAAAAGTAGACCACCTATGAACAAGAATTATACGCCATTGTTCGAGCCTTGAAGCATTGGGAGCACCACCTACTTCCGAACGAATTTGTTTTCCGCCATGATCACCAATCATTGGAATTTATTAATTCTAAAAACTTTCATGAATCGGATGCATGCTCGTTGGATACTTTTCTTACAAAAATTCACTTTCGTGTTTTGACACCATGCGGGTGAGCAAAATAAGGTAACGGATGCTTTAAGTTGCAAGGCATTTCTTCTCACTACTGTACAGCCTATAATCATGAGTTTCGAGACTCTCAATGACCAGTACTTTGATGATCCTGACTTTTCCCTTCTTTGGTCTGAGTGTATGACCCATGAACTGGCCGGTGACTTCTTTATACACGATATGTTTCTTTTTAAATGGCATCAGCTATGCATTCCATAAACATCCCTCTACGACTATCTGATTTAGGAACTACACAACGGCTGCATCGCTACCTATTCATGCAGAGACAAGACCTTTGTTCACCAAGCTAACCAGTTCTTTTGGCCCCACATGAGCCGTGATGTCAATCGGTTAGTCAAATGTTGTGTAGTTTGTCAAACGGCCAAAGGAACTTATCCAAACACAGGGTTGTATAACCCATTCCCATGCCTGAGAATATTTGGGAAGACTTGAGCATAGACTTTATTTTGGGATTGTCCAAAACACCTCGCCACTTTGACTCTGTTATTGTCATTGTTGACAGGTTCTTTAAGATGGTCAAATTTGTCCCGTGCAAGAAAACCACTGATTCTCTTGAATGTAGCCCTCTTTTTCTTCCAGGAAATCGTCAAACTTAATGGAGTACGGAAGTCCATTACCTCTAACTGAGACGTCAAGTTTATGTCATTTTTGGTGTGAACTTTGGCCCGGCTTTCCACCACTCTCAAGTTTAGTAGCTTCTTCCAACCCAAACCAAAGGCCAAACCGAGTTGGTTAACCACTCCTTGGGAAACATGTTACAATGCTTGGCTGGGAAGACACTGAAACAGTGGGATAATTCATTGCCAAAGGTTGAGTTCTCCTTTAATGCCACTGTGAACCGCTTCACCAGGTTTAGCTCATTTGCGATTATGTATGCAAAGGTCCCTAATTTCATTGTTGATCTTGTTAAATTGCCTTTCTTCAAGAGCAAGATTGCTGAAGAATTCGCTGCCCAAGTAGTTCAGACTCGTCTCAAAGCAGCCCAACACCTCTAGGCCACCAATGAACGTTACAAGATAACTGTTGATGCTCAACGTCGCCAGAAAACCTTTAACGAAGGGAATCTAGTGATGGTCCACTTGCGAAAGGAAAGGTTTCCTGTCGCTTCCTATGATTAGCAAAAGGACAAGAAGTTTGGCCTAGTTGAAGTTCTGAAGTGTATCAATGACAATGCTTACGTTGCAAACCTGCCTCTTACTTTGCACATTTCTCCCACTTTCAATGTCATTGATATGTACGAGTACTATCCCCCTGATGTAGTGGACTGATGGTTTACTTGTTTACTTTAATGCTTTACTGTTTTGTCGTTTTCTTGATGTAATAAATAAACTACGTCATTTTGTGTCATTTGTTATTGTCGTTTGTTTTATGCCAAGACGACACCATTCTACTTAGCGATGGTTTGGATCTTTATACTTTTTTTGTAGTCTAGAGAAGATCAGATTGCTTGTTAGCTGATTTTACTCTAGGGTTGAGAACTTTCTCACCGATATCGTTCTCAATACATGATGATTTACTGATTAAGGCTAACCTCATATAAGTGGTTTTCTTTCCCAGAATTGTTAATATATTTAGGGTGTGTTTAGTTACATGTAATCAGAGTGAGTATGAATAAGAGTGAGTATGATTCGAAGTGGACATGATTCGGAGTGAGGATTCAGAATCCGAATATAAGTTGTTTACTTTGTTCCAGGAATCAGAATTAGAGTCACGACGAATCCCATTCATGCATTTACTTGAACTCATAATCATAATGAATTGTTGTAAATTTACTTGTATACCCTTTTATTTATTGTGTTTTCAAAAATTAAAAAAATAATTATTATTATTTTTATTTATTATCATACTATTAATCAAAAGTAAAATAATCATGATGATATTAAAACAATAAAATTAAATTGTGTAATTTTTTATTTAAAAAAATTAAAAAGGGTATAAAAAATGAATTAAAATAAGTAAAGTATAAAAAATATAAAAATAGAAACATAATAATATATTATGATAAAAAAAAGTTCTTTATTTACTATAATAACGTTAATAGAAATTAGGATAGTTATATAATATTAAGTTAATAAAGGTATGTTATATTTAGTTAATAAAAATAATTAATTTAGGTTGCTATAATTTTTTAATATAATTTTTTTACAAATAAACTAAGGATAAAATGATAATTTAATATTAATAGTAGGAATGTGAGTCACAATCCAGAAGGGGGGCATGGGACTGCTAATCCCATTCCACAATCCTGAATTAATGTGGGACTCACCATTCTTACCTCATTCTAGAAAAAAAAAAAATGAGCAAGTAAACAAGGGATTGACTCTTATTCCCCACTCTCATTCTCTACTTCTGATAAGTAAACATGTTATTAGACTCTTCGTCAAATAGATGTATTTCTTTCATTCTCTTATGTCTTTCTCTACTTTTCTTGTCATTTTTTCTAGTTTAATTTCTTTATTTTATAACACGTTATCAGCATGACTCTAACTATGTTTGTGAAGTTTAAGTTAGAATTATTATTAAATCACAATTGATCTTTCTTTTGGCTTTCGGTGCTAAAAGTTTTTAAATACAATTTTATGCACGTTACATATATTGTTCTTAGTTATCTAATGTCATGCATTTTGCTGTCATGCACATGGTAGTGTTCGTACCATATGCAACTGTTTTATTTGTTAAAGATTCTCATATATGTTAATGGGGCTGTACATGCTAGCTCTATATGTCTTTGATAATTACTACTAAAAAATATGAGATGAAGAGATTTAATCTACTAAAACATATAATCTTTACAAATCAAAAGAAGATCAAACCCAAATTAGATCAATTCACACATAAGATCATCACTAGTCTTACTAAAGTTTCTAGCCTAACTTGTAATTCATCTCACAAAATTCTTAATAGAAAGCATGAGATGAAAATACGAGGAGAAGAAAAACACAAGTATGACACTCAAAAACACTCCAAACTCATCCAAATGACTCAGGGCAAAAATGTCCCAACTTTGCTGAAGAACCTTGCTTTTGTAGGCTTCAAAGTGCAATAGTTTTGGAGGATTTAACCGCAAAAATCTTGTTGTGCAGGCTGGTAAATCAGCTGGATATTGGCGGCCAGCTGGGAGGATTTGCACGCAGGCCTGGCTTGGGACAAGGGATAAAAACACAGCACATGATTTTCTTGGGCTGGAGTTGGCCCAAAAACTCATGAGTTGGTTGTTTCAATTCACGCACGTAGGAGAAAGAAATCATGCACGCGGGAGCGAAAACTCGCAGGGAAGCATATGCGGGAGAAGGGCCGTAGAGGGACATGTGGCATGCGCTGGGTAGCTGGTGGCTAAGAAAGTGACACATGGCGGAAGCTTGGGAGGCGTACCTGTTGAAAGAAATAAGAGAAAAGAAATGAAAGAAAAAGAAAAAAAGGAAAGTAAAGGGCAAAAAATAAAAAATAAAAATAAAAATAAAAATAAAAAAAACCAAATAAATAAATAAAAATTAAAAATTTGAAAAGTAAAATATTTTGGATTAATATTATGAATATACTTAATTAAAACTTAAATTATCAAATAAATTATATGAACAAAAATACATTTTTGAGCAGTTATCACAACTCCCAACCAGCTTATTGCTAGTCTCTAGTAATTCAAGCGCAAGAAAAATCATGTTATGATGAATAAAAATGAGTCATAACTTCGCAAAGCTGTCAAAACACTTCAAACAAAATGTTAGTAAGAAATCAAAATGCTATTAGAGATTATTTCAGTCATAACTCAAAAGGGTGTGTGTGTGCTCCAAATCGGAACCGTCTTACCGCAAACCAAAATGCACTTAGCTTTGAAAATTCACAAAGTAAAAGTCTCAACTCCATTGTCTTCATGGGTGTTGTAAATATTTTGGTGTAAATTCTTTCTCTCATGGAGTTGGAAATTAATTTAAAACCGCTCAAATGTGAGATGGGCCATTTTAGACAAGCAGATAAACAGACATTGATCAAAAGATAGGTAAGCCAACTGTTTAGATATTCCACCATTCTTACCACAAACCAACTTTCGAGATTTCATCATAGTCGGAAGAAAACTAACAACTTATTGAATAAACAAAGAGAAAATAAAACAAAAATAAAAGAAATGAACTTCATCACTTTTTTTTTTCATTTTTCTTTTCTTTTTTAATTTTCTTTATCTTTATTTAATTTTTTTTTTGTTTTATTTTGTATTTGTTTTTTTTTTTTGGCTAATATACATAAGATCACTAATAACTATTCACAAAAGAGATCTAAAAATTACAATGAAAAAGTTCCTATCCGACAAAAAACATCCCTCAAGCAAATGTATCAATCATACCACAAATCGTGTAATATTGTTCTAAGCAGTGACTAAAATCAACTCTTAAGATCAATGAATGTTCAAAAGGTGTTTTCTCTACACTCACAACTCATAAAAAAATGAAATACATGAACTTGAGAATTTTCTCAACTAAAGTGCATTCACGTGCCATCTTACCACAAGGTTTGGTAATGTGCGCAAGTACTTTGAAGTTATTCCTTAGTAACCAATAACAACACAATTGAACAAACAACATCTTGAAATCATGATTAGATAGCTGCAAAATTTTTGACTCAAAAATTATTCACACAAACAAAAATTCATTATGCATGAATATGCATACCACCTCCAACTAAAATCAGACTGTGTTCTCAATGTCATAAGATGCATGCAATAGAAAAGAACATGGATAGAAAACACATGGGTGATGTGTGGTTCAAAAAAGCTATGATGATCCTTAAAAAACACAAAAAATTAAAGAAACACACAAATAAACAGACGTAAAATAAAACAAACCAAAATAAAAATATGATACAAAGGGAAAGTTGTTGAGCTTACTACTTAGGATTGATAAGTCGGGTTGTAAGGATAATCTCCTCAATCTGACTTATCTGCTCCACATAGTTTGTTGGCCATTGACTTTAAGTATCCTCCCATTGTTTGGGACCTCAACCTCAACAGTACCATTGGGAAAGACTCGTTTGACTACAAATGGACTTGTCCACCATGACCTCAACTTACCAAGGTGGAGATGCACACTAAAGTTATAGAGATGAACTTGCTGGTTTGGCTTGAAGTTCTTTCCCAGGATCTACTTGTCGTGAGCCGATTTCATCTTTTCCTTGTAGATCCTGGAGTTTTCATATGCATCGTTTCTTAATTCCTCAATTTTGAACAGCTAAAGCTTTCGTTGGATACCTACAGTATTGAAATCAAAGTTGAGGGCTTTGCTAGCCCAATAATAAGCCTTACGTTAAAGTTTTACAGGTAAATGACAGGCTTTTCCTAAAACAAGCCTGTAAGGAGACATCCCAAGGGTGGTTTTCTAAGCAGTGCCATATGCCCAAAGTGCATCGGAAAGGTGCAAAGACCAATCATTGCGGTTGGGATTTACTGTCTTCTCAAAGATTTGTTTGACCTCCAAGTTTGCCAGCGCAGCTTGGCCGTTTGTCTGTGGGTGATAAGCGGTCGAAACTTTGTGGATCACACCGTACTTACGCATTAAGGCCTCAAAAGAATAGTTACAGAAATGTGTGCCTTGATCACTGATGATAGCGTGGGACATGCCAAACCAAGATAACACATTTTCGTTCAAAAACTTCACAACAGTTGTTTTATCGTTGTTGCGGCATGCGACGGCTTCCACCCATTTAGAAACATAGTCCACAACAAGCAGAATGTAGAGGAAACCAAAATAAGATGGAAATGGTCCCATGAATTCTATCCTCTAACAATCTAATATCTCTAGCACGAGAATTAGGTTCAGAGGCATCATATGGCGTCAAGACAGAGCATCTAACTTTTGGCACCTCTCGCAGGCATGACAGAATGAATTTGTGTCCTTGAACAAGGTAGTCCAACAGAGACTGCACTGTAAGATTTTTGCGACAGTCTTCTTCACAGAAAAGTGACCACCACAAGCTTCATTGTGACAAAAGTTCAAGACACTATTAACCTCATCTTCTAGAATGCATCATCTCATGATCTGGCTGGGACAATATTTGTAAAGGTATGGATCATCCTAGTAGAAGTTACAAATCTCGACCAAGAATTTCCTTTTGTCTTGAGCACTCCACGTGGAAGGAATTTCACCAGTAACCAAGTAGTTAATGAGGTGAGCATACCAAGGCAGCTTGGTGGCAATAAACAGATGTTCATCAGGGAAGTCATCTCGGATGGCAGAACCGTCGACAGGGTCACTAAATTCGAGTCGATAGAGGTGGTCCACCACAATATTTTCGACAACTTTCTTGTCCTTGATTGTGATACAAATTCCTGCATCAAGAGGATCCACCTAATCAATCGTGCCTTAGCATCCTTTTTGGAAGGGAGATACTTAAGAGTTGCATGATCTATGAAGATGGTGATTGGGGATCCAATCAGGCATGCACGGAACTTGTCGAGAGCAAACACTATAGTAAGCAACTATTTTTCAGTGGTTGACGGCCCCCACAGCATAATTACTAGCATCACATATAATTTCGAAAGGAAGGCTCTAATCCGGTGGTTGTATGTGGGAGTAGAAGTTGGTTTCACCACAAGTGTTTGAAAGGACTCCTCACACTCTTGTGTCCATGTGAACATGGCGTCTTTGGCTAGGAGGTCACATAGTAGTCGGGAAATCACTAAAAAGTTCTGAATGAACCTCCTTTAATAGCCAAGATGCCTAAGAAAAACCTGACATCTTTGACCGTTTTATGGGTCGACAATTTAAATATGAGATCAATTTTAGATTGATCAACCTCAATCCCTCTTTCAGAAATAATGTATCTCAAAACTATTTTGTTAAGCACCATGAAATGATACTTCTCCTAGTTGAGCACGAGACCTTTCTCCTCACATCTTGTCAAAATAGCTTCCAAGTTGAATAGGCACGTGTCAAAATAATCATCAAAAACTGTCAAATCATCCATGAATACTTCCATACATTTCTCAACCATTGAGTGGAAAATACTCATTATTCATCTTTGAAATGTAGCTGGTGCATTACACAGTCCATATGCATTCGCCAGAAGGCATAAGTACCAAAAGGACACATGAACGTAGTTTTAGGGTACCTGTACCATAAATTTTTTTTTTTCTGACTTCCTTTGCAAGAAGTTCTTCTTAGGAAGTGGTGACATTGAATCATGCCATTTCGAGTTATGATGGCATTGACCTCCTTGATAATTTGAGCATTAGGAGTAGATGTTTGTGCCATATGTTGTCCCACTGGGATGGATTGTGCCTGTGATGGGGAGTTTTCCATGTTCTTGAATGGCTAAGGCATCGGTCAACTTGGAGATTTAGCTTTTGGTCACTTTATTCTCTTCCACCATTTGCATGAAGATTTCTTTGAACTTTCAATTCTTCTTATTCTGCGTCTTCATAAATGCTTGTAAGGTGTCCTTGAAAGAACTCCTCATCGGTTGCATATTATGCTGAGGTGGAGAAAACGCTCTTGGTGGCTGTTGGTCAGATCTCCATTGGCTCTCAAATGATTGTGCTTGCTAATTTAAATATCTCCAACTAAATTTCGGGTGGTTTCTCCAGCCAGGATTGTAAGTTTTAGAGTAGGGTGCATAAGGCTTCTTATATGCCCCAAAGGCGTCACACTGTTCCTCATACACCCTCTTATTTCACTAGAGGTAGGACAATCCTGAGCTTGATGGTCTACCCCTCCACAAACGAAGCACACGTCATGTGATTTAGCCCTTGCGACTGTGTGGATTCCTCTATTATCTTTGGTCTTAAAGGCCTCAATTAGCCTTGTCAAAGCTTCAACTTGGGATTTGAGGTTGTCATCTTCCCTTATATGAGAGACCCCAAATGGTCAGGACCTGCTAGTGCTGTTTAAAACACTCGGTCCAGTCCACATGTGGGCTTTTTCGGCTAAATCGTTCAAGTAGTTAACAGCTTCATCGGGATCCTTTTGTAGAAACTCACCATTGCACATCATTTCCACAAATTAGCGCTCTCGGATTGTGAGTCCTTCGTAGAAGTAACTGACCAAGCGCTAACTCTCGTACCCATGGTAGGGACACAGATTTAATAAATCCTTAAACCATTCTCAGGCTTGATAAAGGGTCACATTATCCTTCTGAGTAAAGGTTGAAATTTGTCGTTTGAGACTGTTAGTCTTGTGATGTGGGAAGTATTTGTTGAAGAATGCAGTTATCATCTCTTCTCATGATCCAATCGACCTAGGTCATAAAGAATACAACCAACTTTTGGCCTTATCTTTAAGAGAGAAGGGGAAAAACTTCAATCTCACAGAATCAGCGACCTCAGCACGATTGTGGAATGTGGCCACCACTTCTTCGAATTCCTAAATATGCACGTAAGGGTTCTCGCTTTCTAACCCGTGAAAGATTTGCAACAGTTGGATCTTGCCTGGCTTGAAGTCCTGTTATGGCATTTTCGGCTAAAACATGATGCATGATGGGGTGGCTGTGTGCGTAGGATGAAGATAGTCCTTCAACGTCCTCTATGGATTGTCCTCGTATTACGCCATTGCTATTGGATTGCGAAAGATAGTTGTTAATGACGAGGTCGAAGAAGAGGGGCCAGAAGATGAATTAGAAGAGGTTTCGTTATGGGTTTCTAGATATGGCCTTCTTGCTCCCTAGTTCGTCTCTGTATCGAAGCATTCACCCATGCATTTTTATTTTATTTTATTTTATTATTTTTTTTCCTTCACGATTTTAGCTTGGTAAACAATAACATGTAATTACTGTGAATAATATCCTCTAAGAATGCTCACAAGAAAAATTAGTGGGGCGAGACCTCCTTAAAAACCAACCTCCTAGATAGAGCAATATTCCCAGGAAAGACTAATAGCCTCCTAGATAGAACTTCCTTAGATTCAATGTCTTCACAAAATTTCACAATGCTCCCAAAACTAATTTACAGAAGTATTTAAGTTTTATGCTAATTTATTGTATACGAACGGAACCTAAACTAAGATTTAAAAAAAAAAAAAAAAAAAAGGCCTAAAAACTAGCCTAAATTATCAACCTAATAAAAGTCCTAAAGTTTGTTCAAACTATAAAGAAAAGGCCAAAGTGAACAAATGCAAAATTAACTATATAATTAATTAAATAAAAAATGAAAATGAAAATTCTCTCTCTTGGTCTTTTTTTTTTAAGAAGGAAAAAAATGAATATATATGTATATATGTATACAAATGTACACAGAAAGAAAAGAAGTAAAAATGAAAAAAAAAAAAAAAATTTTTGTTAACGTAAAAAAATAATAGAAGGTGTATTTATATTGGAAAAAAATGTAAACGAGAGAAAAATAATAATAATAACAAATACGCTTTTTTTTTTTTTAATGAAAGAAACAAAGATTTTTTAAAAGGAAAAAAAATAAAAAAAAATGTAAGGACTTACCCTGCCTAATTTCACGTTCGCTCCAAAAATAAAATTTTGTTTTTGACACCTCCCCGGCAACAGCGCCAAAATTTGGTTAATGCCCAAAGATAGATTCGCAAAGTGGTCGGTTGTAGTACAGATCGGGCGGACGTATCCACAAGGAGACAAAGAGATAAACATTAATAAAAACAAATAAATAAAATAATAAAAAGAAAGATATTTTTGAGGATATTTGTAGTAAAGAAAATAAATTAAATATGTAAATGAGAAGTTTAAATAGAGGAAAATTCAATAATAAATGAGGCAAGGCATCGTGAATTCTTCATATGTTTCGTTCTTCAATTTAAATCGAATCTCCAATTTATGACTCAATTACAAGTTTCACATCCCAAACAAGTCACCGAAAAACATGGAATTAAAAACCAATAAAAATAAATGAATGTGTTTCGGTGATTAAATCTCAATATATTGAACCAAACGGATTTATCGTTATAAGTTATCTAAATCGACAAAGTATTGTTTTTAGCAAATATCAGTAAATGACAACTCATAAAACAAATATTATAAAAATAGAATGTGACAATATTACATTTAAAAAAAAAAAGCATGATTAAATTTATATTAAAGATTGACACAAAATATTTTGAATAGAAAGATGAGATGAAGAGATTTAATCTACTAAAATATATAATCTTTACAAACCAAAAGAAGATCAAACTCAAATTAGATCACTTCACACGTGAGATCATCACTAGCCTCACCAAAATGTCTAGCCTAACTTACAATTCATCTCATAAAATTCTAAACAGAAAGCATAAGATGAAAATACAAGGAGAAGAAAAATACAAGAATGACACTCAAAAACACTCCAAACTCAACCAAATGACTCGGGGAAAAAACATCCCAGCTTTGCTGAACAACCTTGCTTTTATAGGCTTCAACGTGCAATAGTTCAGGAGGATTTAACCCCAAAAATCTTACTGTGCAGGCTGGTAAATTTGCCAGATACTTGCGACCAGCTGGGAGGATTTGCGCGCAGGCCTGGCTTGAGACAAGGGCTAGAATCATTGCCCATGATTTGCTCGGGCTGGAGTTGGCCCAAAACTCATGAGTTGCCTGTTTCAATTCACGCACGCGGGGAGAAGGAAATCACGACCTTGGGAGAGAAAGCTCGCAGGGAAGCGCACGCGGGAGAAGGGCTGCAGAGGGACACGTGGTAGGCGCTAGGCAGCTGGCGGCTGGCGAAGCAACACATGGCGGAAACTGGGGAGGTGCACCTGTGGAAAGAAGTAAGAGAAAAGAAAGGAAAGAAAAAGAAGAAAAAGGAAAAGGAAAGGAAAGAAAAATAAAATAAAATAAAACTAAATAAATAAATTAAAATTAAACATTTCGAAAGTAAAATATTTTAAATTAATATTATGAAAATACTTAATTAAAACTTAAATTATCAAATAAACAAAAACTGCATTGCACTTATCAAAATGTCTTCTTCAAAGAATAAGGAATTCTGATGGTTTTAATAACCTACATCACTGATTATGACCATTATTTTTTTTAAATCATTTTTCGTCAATCAGTTTTTGTTCATTGAACTCATCGAGTTCTTTTCATTCCTTTAGTTTTTTGTATTACTCAAGCTTAATTTTATCATTTGTAAGTTGCTTCATTGTTTATAGATTTTGATATTAATTAGTTCTTGTTTGAATATCATAGCTTTATATATTTTCATGCATATGATTTTACCTTGCCTACTAATATATGAATTATTTTTCAAATCTGCTTGTATATAATTTGATTTCCCTTTTGATGCATGAATCGGTATTCAAATCTGATTAATTGTAAATAACTTATATATGCAAAAAGGAAAACTCTTTAGAGGTCATGCTTATATGACTATTCTCTATTTTATAATTATTATTATTATCAATTTTATTTATTTTATTCTATATTTGTAACAGTCTTTCGCAAATGGTGAACCCCACAAAGCTTCATGAAGCTCACTATAATTGGATGCACCTACGCTTGCAAGAATTTAAAACTGTGAGCGAGTATATTTCCTCAAATTCTCAATTTTGAATGACTTCTCAACTAAAGTCGAGAAAATATATATTACTGAAGAAGACATGTTGAAAAAGACATATACTACTTTTCATGTCTATAATATGCTCCTGCAACAGCAATATCAAGATTGGGATTTTAAAAAATATTCTGAATTGATATCATGTCTTTTACTTGCTGAAGAAAATAATGAAGTAGTGATGAAAAATCATCAATCCCATATAAGTGAATCAATGTAATTCCATGAAGTGAATGCCCCATTATTTGATAATCAAGTGCATGGCTGGCATCATAATCATAGCAATAGACACGGTCGTAGTCGTGGTCACAACTCCTTAATATTCATGAAATCTGTATCTTACCACCGGAAGTGGGAAAGTAATGAGGAGAGACAAGAAAAAAGGAAAAGTGTTGAGAAAAATCTTGCTTGATACTATGATTTTGGTTGTTTTAGATTTTATTAACAATTATTATGGGAATTTTTGATAATTGGACTGGCAATGAAAATATCTATGCAGCAAGCTATCAAAATGTATTATTTTCAGTATGTTTTTCTATTCTTCAGTGTGTGTTTTTATCAAAATATCTATTCTCGTTTCTCATATTTTATTATGAAAAACAGGTTGTATTTTTTTTTTTCTAATTTTATTAATTTTTTTTGTTTTATGAAGAAACGACATGGATTGCACCGATAATTCAATTGGGAATAAAGTCAATATTGATACGAACCACGCCAAGAATTGACGCGACCCTAACCAAATTAGTCTCCAAGATCGAATTCTAAATGGATTTGAATGGAACCGCAACCCGATGCCTAACAAGAAACACGAACCTTGGTATGTGAGGACGCCACAATCAGTTGTGGAAGGACTGATTGATAAGTCGAATGAATGCCACGGAATTCTCCGATAAGTTCAAGAAGTTCGTTTAAGAACCAAAGAGAATTATTCTCAAAATTTTTGAATGAAAACTGATCTGTCTCCCAAAGAATTTCGTACAGTACATAAAGCCTTTCCCTTTCCGAATTTCTAGTCCTTCATTGCCCAAAGAATTTTCGGCAATTTACTAAGCTAAAAAAGGGAAATAACTATTCTGAAGTAAATAAAGATAAAGCAGATAAGGTAAGTCCACTAAATGGTTTTAAAGCCTTACAATATTCCAAAATAAAAGGAAACTGAATAATAGAGCAATCAATACTGATTCTTGTCGCCAATTATTGCCTCAAAACTAGAAAGTTCTCAAAACGAAAAAAACGACAGCTAACGATCTTGCAAGCGTAATTACTCGGTCTCTTCTAGCACTTGAATCATGCATTTATTGGGTTGGTCATCGCTTGTAATTCCCTCGATGGGCCTCCACGCAACAGCTTGAGCCCAAGTTGCTCGAATCAGCCCATTAAGTGCATCTTTGAATTTCTTTGCGCGAGCCCTCGTAATCGGACCAATGGGAACTTGAACTGGATCCGAATATACTTCATCCCATGTGGTTGTGCCTTTGCTACTGACGTCCTCATCAAATATGAAGCTATTTGTCTAGCAAATAATGCAATAACACACACCATACTCAAAGATAAAAGATATTTTTCCCATCTCATATTAGCTGAAACTAATGTCAGCACAATATCTGGTGTTGCAAACCTTATTGAAGGTTGTGGAGAAGCTAATATTGTAACGCCCCGACTTCCCACGCCGGGTCGTCACCTTACTTACATACTGAACTTAAACTTGCGGAAAATTTGGGAGAAAATTTTTTTTCTTTTAAACTTTATTTTAAAACTTTCAACTTGAACTTCATCCTCAAACTCATACTTACTGATAGGTACTTACTCGAGTACCGAACTTTCAAACCCTCCTTGAAGGCCATCGAAATCAAATTGTAGACCAAACCCGACTTAATGCGGATTGGTACCACAAGAGGCAACTTGCTTGCCATACATACATAAACTTTGTCATTCATACTTAAAACATCATGAAAATATGAAAACCCTTTTTCATTACAACATATTTTATAGAGTATATATATTTTTTTTTAATCCGTGGCAGTGTCCATCCCACATTTCACAGTCCGCAGCACCAGCCTTCCACAGTATTGCATCAGAGATTGCTGGCAGGTTGCTTACCTACCGCATCGACGTAAGACGTGAGCTTTCGCTCAGCAAGTACAACTGTTACATCCGCGACGTACAACACATATCATTATGCATGAACCAATTATGACCTCTTATGAATCAAATATGGATTCATAACTTAGCTTAGTTCTATTCCTTTACTTATCATGTGTGCTCGTACCGTGGTACATAGCCAAGGAATGGTTGAAGGCGGCAGTCCGTTTTAACTCAAACCATGAAACACAAAGTTTAACATGGAGTAGTTTAGGTAGTCATCCAATCCAACTCAAACCATGAACCATACCATTTAAACCCGCCTTTGTGGCAAGTCGGTACGACACAACATCTTACTTGTCTTGTTCTTACCAGGTGGTTTAACATTAGTGAACATGCTTCATGATGTCACAATATTACATAACATACCATGACATGCCATACATACCATAACATATCATACCATAATATCACATGACATAACATACCATAACATTACACGCCATAACATATCATCACATGCCATAACATACCATCACATTAGGCAAGTAACAACAAAGGGCCTATGCTGTAGGCGGAGTTGTACTTACCTCTCTTGTTATGTCCTGCGCAATGCTGCTCCTGCTCTGAGTACAGCTGCAGGTTCCCTCCTGCTTGTTGAAGGACATAGGTGAGGTTCTAATTAGTATTGTGGAATGTTGGTGATCTAACCAACATGCCTACATAATCCTAGTTGTATGTCCCCGATACTAGATGTCTTACTGGGTTACAAATAGTAACCTTATGTGCTAAATCATCACATATACCATTAGGGTTAGGTTACCTTCCCAACCTTAGGCTTTATCCTTGTTCATAAACCATTGGGTTACTTCAATTAACCCTATATCTTAGCCCAATTAATTAATCTTGGTATCTTTTAGGGTTATCTTGACTAACCTTTAAGGTTAATTGTAGTCAAACTCTTGGTCAACCAAAGTCAATTTTTGGTCAACTAAGGTCAACCCTATACGGGTCAAACTTGAGCTTTAGGCTTTGGCCCAGTAACTCGGATATCACTTCTGGTTATTACCCATAATCATCTTGCTTACCCAATTTGGTTAAAAAATCCATTTTCCATTTCTTTGGAAACTTGGGTAAATTAACCTAAAAAAAATCTTTTACTTAACTCATAAAATTCATATTTTTGAAATAGGTTTTTGTAAAATCATTTAGGGCTGGAAACTGCCTTTGGAACAGTTTCCCTAGTCAAAACAGTGGTTTTGGGGAAAGATACAATTTTTCCGAACTGTTTTTAGAAAATCCTGTGCAGGAATTTCCTGTTCCCTGCACAGTCTTTATAAAACCGTGTCAGTTTAAAGATCCATTCCGATTTTGAAAAAGTTTTCTTCACAAAAGTTGTAGCTCTCGAAAAATCCTAAAACTTTCGTGTTTTGAGAAAAATCCAGTTCTGCTTCTATTCTTGTCAGTTTTAATTTGAATCTGACTGGTCGTGTAAACTAGGTCTGGGCAGACTAGTCTCGGATTTTTATAGAAACGGAGGCCATTGGAGCCTCAATTTGGGGAACGGTCCACGCTGCCCCCTAGGAAAAACCCTTCTGAACAACTTTCGTGTTTTACGTTTCACCCAGTTCGGCCTCTAAAAGCCTTAAATTTCCACTTTCCCGAAACTAGCCAGTTTGGAATCCCAATTGGCAGTTTCGGTTGTTAAGTCCGGTTTACGTCCTATTTCGCGCAAACTACCTCAACCGCCTGCAGCGGGAGTCTAATATCAGTCATGCAGCGCTTTCTAACGTAAAACATACATCCATGCATAATTCAAACATTTTCATGCAAAGCAAAACCCTTGGGTGTTCTTGCACCAAACCAAGGTTTTGCAAAACATTTGATTTGCATCACCATTCATCAATCAAGCTTCTAATCTAGCTTAAACATAAACATGCATGACCTACAACTTCTTAGGCATATTGGGGACATATATCAAACACCTTATGTGCATGCATGAAACCCTAATAATCATGCAAGCATAATTAGCAACTCATGCACCATAACCATAATTGAGACCTTAGTACCCTAATCAAGCACATAATCAAGCACAAAACTTATTGCATGGCATAAGAAAATGAGCTTATGCTCTTACATCCCAAACATGGAAATACACTTAAATTTCCCAAATTTAAGCTCAAATTAAAAAGGTTTAGGGCCAAGGGTTTACCTCTAGAGCTTGGATGTTGGTTCACAAACTTAGATTCCAACTTTTTCCTCACTCCCCCTTGGCTGCCATTGCAGCCGATTGTCCTCCCCCAAATGGGTTCCAATTTTCGGCCATTCCTCATGAAAAACAACCACATGAGTATCTAGTTTCAAGCTCAATAGAAAAACTTAAGGGTTTGAGAGATTTACCTAGATCAATCCAAGAGGTTGGCTTGATTGGTTCCAACTTTTCTCTCCCTTTTTCCTTGGCTCCACACAACCGGCCTCCCCTCCAATTGGGGTTCCAAAAATTTTGGCCAATTAAATTGAGCCTCACACACTCACACAAGGTCTGGCCATTACCAAAAATCCAGCCAACCAATTTTTTTTTTTCTCTTCCTAGGGTCGGTTTTAGAGAGAAAATGGGTATGGGAGAATTTTGCCATAGTTTGGCTTGTTTTCCCAATTTTTTCCCTCAAAAATCCGCCCCCCTTCACCCCTATTTATAGCTGATTTTGAACTTTTAAAATTGCTAAAAAGTCCTTGAATTTGGATTTAATTACTTTTCCAAAATTACACTTTAGTCCTTGAAGCAAAAATATTTGCACTTTGACCCCTACAAGTGTTGGCCGGCCATTGTATGTCTTGGATCCCAAGTTTTGCTTACCTCATCATGATGACATCATCTTGATGACATCATGTGCTTACCTCATGCTTACATCATTATATTTTCCAAAATTACACTTTTGCCCCCAAAAGACAAGATATTTACATTTTTACCCCTTAGGTGGCCTGCCATTATAGTGCTTAGGTGGCAAAGATTTCTTTCCACAATTTCCTTAAATCAAAATGATGTCATAATTCCAAAATAGGGTGACATCATCATAAGGCCTTGTTTGGCTTTTTCCTTAAAATGCAGTCTATTTTCTTGCTAACACAGATATTTCCAATACTGTGTTCACTAATACACAGTATAATTCAGTACTGTTATACTTGACTGCAGTCCAAATTTATATGCTTAAAAATGGACTGTAAAAAAAATTTTCTTCTTATTTCTAAAAGTCATTAGGACTTTGATATCCAACTTAGTGTGCTTGATTTTTCTAGGGTGGTCTCATAGCTTATTCTTGTTATTTTGTCCAAAAAGATAATTTTAGCAGTATATTTCCCATACTGCTTATCCTATTACTGTTCAGTCATACATTTGACTTTTTGGTCAACTTTGACTTTCTTGGTCAAACTTTGACCAATATGGAATCATGAAATTTCATCACGCCATTTTCCTTAAAATGCCTTATACTAGGCTCAGTAATCCATCGTTGAGTCTCGTAACTAATTAACCGAGAACTCAAACTTATACCGATATTCTATTTCAAACATGATCTAGACTTAAGTTTTCCTCATTCAAAGGAAATCTAGAGTAATAAAAATTCGGGTTATTACATCCTACCCTCCTTAAAAGATTTTCGTCCTCGAAAATTCGAATAATCCTGAGTGGCTTTTCTTCAAATACACCATCAATCCATAACAAGTTACTATGGATTGAATAACTTGTTCATGTTCCCATTTTAATACCCTAATGGGATCATGTCTTTTATATAGAACCATAATCTTCTTTCTACATCATCATAATTCATTCCTCATACTCTCATGCTTTCATTTCATACCATCATACTTTCCTTTCATACTGCATCACAAGAACTATTTACATGAAAAACTGAGCAAGTATGTCATATAACTTGCCATGTTTGAAAAGCATATATATCACTTTTCCATACTTTAAAAAAAAACATATCATATCACATAGCTTTTTCATATTTGAAAAGCATTTTGTGTTTTATTATCTTGTCTTAACATGTGGGCCCATAGTGTACGTACCAAATGCGCGCAGTCTCCAGACAAAACTAGGGTTTGCAAGGCCCTAACAGTTCTGGGAATCATAAACTTGACCCTCACGCATCAACGAGAGGTTAATAATCATAACTGAAACATGTAGCCTCCACGATCACGGGAGGTTGGTACGACACCATACTGTTACTTGTCTTTTCATGTATCTTAATATGTTCTTATATTTAAGATACTTTTTGGAATCTTTTTCAATTCAATCATGAAAATCAATAATAAATAGTATTATTGAAAACATATTACTGTTCAAGTGATGCAATGAAAGGTATCCTTGTATCAACTAGCTACTTGTTAGCTAGTAGAAACGTTCTTCTTGCCTTTAGCATTACTTTTAAAGCTCAAAGGCATAATCATAGTTCTAAGAGATATCTAAAACTCCCAATCATCATCTCATAATTTCCATTACTTAAATGGTTGTCTACAATCGACCTTAATCATCCATTATATGTCGACTTCAGGGTTGGTGCCATCGACCTTAACCTCGTTAACTTCATATCATCAAATCTTATAATCATCATCCTTATCATAAAAAATCATAGCCTAATAAATTGTTGTTGGTAGCATATTGCTTATTTGCTACCCCCAAACTAAGGCATCCTCAAAATTTTCCCCATGTCCAATATTTCTCTTATGGAGCAAAAGTTTCACAATCAGGAAACTTAACTTCCATAATCTCAATCCAATTCCTTAAATGGAAAGATCACTATACCCAAAATGAGGCGATAGGCTATCTAATCTTAGAGCCTACTCATTTCTTATTGCTATTCTAGCGATCATCATATCGTAAGCTTAGTTTATCCATCACGCTTCCACTGTGCGACTCTGATTTACTGGCAATAAAAGCCCATAAACTCGTTCGGATAAGCATGTCAGGCTGCAACATAACTGACGTATCGTCTCATGTACATATTCTAGTACATCTTGATATCGCGGTAATACATGGACGATCCTTGCTGTCGTCAAGAAATCCATTTAGGAATCTCCTCTCAAGATCCTCTTGGCCAAGGCTCCTTGCACGAGCTTCCATGACTAGACGTCGGCTCGACTGGCAATCATATCCTGAAGATACGTCCCTGCATGACATAATCTGAGGAGGGTCTCCATATCGTGCATCCACTCCTTGAGTCTTATTGAAGATGCGTAGCTTCTCCTCCATTCCTCGGAATGTCAACGGAGCCTCGTGGTCCTCTTTAGTCCGACCCAAATTTAACACCAGGTACATGCCATTATAATAATCTTATAAAACAAAGTAAGAAAACAAACTTACAAAACTGTGGTGCTGGCAGCAGAACTGTGAAATTGGATGGCAGGAACTCTGCTCTGATACCAAACTGTAACGCCCCGACTTCCCACGCCGGGTCGTCACCTTACTTACATACTAAACTTAAACTTGCGGAAAATTTGGGAGAAAATTTTTTTTCTTTTAAACTTTATTTTAAAACTTTCAACTTGAACTTCATCCTTAAACTCATACTTACTGATAGGTACTTACTCGAGTACCGAACTTTCAAACCCTCCTTGAAGGCCATCGAAATCAAATTGTAGACCAAACCCGACTTAATACGGATTGGTACCACAAGAGGCAACTTGCTTGCCATATATACATAAACTTTGTCATTCATACTTAAAACATCATGAAAATATGAAAACCCTTTTTCATTACAACATATTTTATAGAGTATATATTTTTTTTTAAATCCATGGCAGTGTCCATCCCACATTTCACAGTCCGCAGCACCAGCCTTCCACAGTATTGCATCAGAGATTGCTGGCAGGTTGCTTACCTACCGCATCGACGTAAGACGTGAGCTTTCGCTCAGCAAGTACAACTGTTACATCCGCGACGTACAACACATATCATTATGCATGAACCAATTATGACCTCTTATGAATCAAATATGGATTCATAACTTAGTTTAGTTCTATTCCTTTACTTATCATGTGTGCTCGTACCGTGGTACATAGCCAAGGAATGGTTGAAGGCGGCAGTCCGTTTTAACTCATACCATGAAACACAAAGTTTAACATGGAGTAGTTTAGGTAGCCATCCAATCCAACTCAAACCATGAACCATACCATTTAAACCCGCCTTTGTGGCAAGTCGGTACGACACAACATCTTACTTGTCTTGTTCTTACCAGGTGGTTTAACATTAGTGAACATGCTTCATGATGTCACAATATTACATAACATACCATGACATGCCATACATACCATAACATATCATACCATAATATCACATGACATAACATACCATAACATTACACGCCATAACATATCATCACATGCCATAACATACCATCACATTAGGCAAGTAACAACAAAGGGCCTATGCTGTAGGCGGAGTTGTACTTACCTCTCTTGTTATGTCCTGCGCAATGCTGCTCCTGCTCTGAGTACAGCTGCAGGTTCCCTCCTGCTTGTTGAAGGACATAGGTGAGGTTCTAATTAGTATTGTGGAATGTTGGTGATCTAACCAACATGCCTACATAATCCTAGTTGTATGTCCCCGATACTAGATGTCTTACTGGGTTACAAATAGTAACCTTATGTGCTAAATCATCATATATACCATTAGGGTTAGGTTACCTTCCCAACCTTAGGCTTTATCCTTGTTCATAAACCATTGGGTTACTTCAATTAACCCTATATCTTAGCCCAATTAATTAATCTTGGTATCCTTTAGGGTTATCTTGACTAACCCTTAAGGTGAATTGCAGTCAAACTCTTGGTCAACCAAAGTCAATTTTTGGTCAACTAAGGTCAACCCTATACGGGTCAAACTTGAGCTTTAGGCTTTGGCCCAGTAACTCGGATATCACTTCTGGTTATTACCCGTAATCATCTTGCTTACCCAATTTGGTTAAAAAATCCATTTTTCATTTCTTTGGAAACTTGGGTAAATTAACCTAAAAAAAATCTTTTACTTAACTCATAAAATTCATATTTTTGAAATAGGTTTTTGTAAAATCATTTAGGGCTGGAAACTGCCTTTGGAACAGTTTCCCTAGTTAAAACAGTGGTTTTGGGGAAAGATACAATTTTTCCGAACTGTTTTTAGAAAATCCTGTGCAGGAATTTCCTATTCCCTGCACAGTCTTTATAAAACCATGTCAGTTTAAAGATCCATTCCGATTTTGAAAAAGTTTTCTTCACAAAAGTTGTAGCTCTCGAAAAATCCTAAAACTTTCGTGTTTTGAGAAAAATCCAGTTCTGCTTCTATTCTTGTCAGTTTTAATTTGAAACTGACTGGTCGTGTAAACTAGGTCTGGGCAGACTAGTCTCGGATTTTTATAGAAACGGAGGCCATTGGAGCCTCAATTTGGGGAACGGTCCATGCTGTCCCCTAGGAAAAACCCTTCTGAACAACTTTCATGTTTTACGTTTCATCCAGTTCGGCCTCTAAAAGCCTTAAATTTCCACTTTCCCGAAACTAGCCAGTTTGGAATCCGAATTGGTAGTTTCGGTTGTTAAGTCCGGTTTACGTCCTATTTCGCGCAAAGTACCTCAACCGCCTGCAGCGGGAGTCTAATATCAGTCATGCAGCGCTTTCTAACGTAAAACATACATCCATGCATAATTCAAACATTTTCATGCAAAGCAAAACCCTTGGGTGTTCTTGCACCAAACCAAGGTTTTGCAAAACATTTGATTTGCATCACCATTCATCAATCAAGCTTCTAATCTAGCTTAAACATAAACATGCATGATGTAACGCCCCGACTTCCCACGCCGGGTCGTCACCATACTTACATACTAAACTTAAACTTGCGGAAAATTTGGGAGAAATTTTTTTTTTTCTTTTAAACTTTATTTTAAAACTTTCAACTTGAACTTCATCCTCAAACTCATACTTACTGATAGGTACTTACTCGAGTACCGAACTTTCAAACCCTCCTTGAAGGCCATCGAAATCAAATTGTAGACCAAACCCGACTTAATGCGGATTGGTACCACAAGAGGCAACTTGCTTGCCATACATCCATAAACTTTGTCATTCATACTTCAAATATCATGAAAATATGAAAACCCTTTTTCATTACAACATATTTTATAGAGTATATATATATTTTTTAAATCCGTGGCAGTGTCCATCCCACATTTCACAGTCCGCAGCACCAGCCTTCCACAGTATTGCATCAGAGATTGCTGGCAGGTTGCTTACCTACAGCATAGATGTAAGACGTGAGCTTTCGCTCAGCAAGTACAACTGTTACATCCGCGACGCAAAACACATATCATTATGCATGAACCAATTATGACCTCTTATGATTCAAATATGGATTCATAACTTAGCTTAGTTCTATTCCTTTACTTATCATGTGTCCTCGTACCGTGGTACATAGCCAAGGAATGGTTGAAGGCAGCAGTCCGTTTTAACTCAAACCATGAAACACAAAGTTTAACATGGAGTAGTTTAGGTAGCCATCCAATCCAACTCAAACCATGAACCATACCATTTAAACCCGCCTTTGTGGCAAGTCGGTACGACACAACATCTTACTTGTCTTGTTCTTACCAGGTGGTTTAACATTAGTGAACATGCTTCATGATGTCACAATATTACAACATATAACATAACATAACCTCATTCATATCATACCATAACATATCATACCATAATATCACATGACATAACATACCATAACATTACACGCCATCACATATCATCACATGCCATAACATACCATCACATTAGGCAAGTAACAACAAAGGTCCTATGCTGTAGGCGGAGTTGTACTTACTTGGTTAGCTGTGTCCTATTTCATGCGACTCCAAGCTGAGGCACAACAACAGGCTATCTCCTGTTATGTCAAAGGACATAGCATAAGGCTTCATAATTATAACCTCAAGATGCTGGTGACCTAACCAACACCCATTCATAATTTTAGTTATATGTCCCCCCTATACTTATGATAGCTTACTTGGTTACTTAAGGTAACCTTGGGTATTAATCTCAATCATACATGAATAGGGTTAGGTTATCATCCTAACCTTGGCCTATGCCTGGTTATTTATCCATAATCTTTTGGGTTTTAGATCCAAACCCAATCTTAACACCTTGTTGGGTTATCTTGAGTAACCCTCGAGGTAACCAAACTTAGTTCAATTATCCTAAGTCAACCTTGGATTCTGGGCCCCGTCCAGTAACTCGGGTATCCTTCCCGGTCACCGTCCATCATTATCTTGTTACCGAAAGAAAGATAACTTTTGAATCCAAAAACTTGTTTTTCTCTTTGCTTTGGAAAAACTTGGTTCTCTTTGTTTATTTCTTACAAAAACCCTAGTTTAACTTTGAAAAATTGTAATTCTTTGAGAAAAGTTTGTAAAAATTATTAACTGTTGAAAACTGCCTTTGGGACAGTTCTCACAGTCAAAACATTGGTGTTGGTGCAAAAATACAGTTTTCCTGTATTGTTTTAGAAAATCCTGTGCAGGAATTTCCTGTTCCCTGCACAGTCTTTATAAAACCGTGTCAGTTTAAAAATTCATTCAGATTTTGGAAAAGTTGTCTTCACGAAAGTTGTAGCTCTCGAAAAATCCTAAAACTTTCGTGTTTTGAGAAAAATCCAGTTCTGCTTGTATTCTTGTCATTTTTAATTTGAAACTGGCTGGTCGTGTAAACTAGGTCTGGGCAGACTAGTCTCGGATTGTTATAGAAACGGAGGCCATTGGAGCCTCAATTTGGAAAACGGTCCGCGTTGCCCCATAGGAAAAACCCTTCTGAACAACTTTCATGTTTTAAGTTTCCTCTAATTCGGCCTCTAAAAGCCTTAAATTTCCACTTTCCCGAAACTGGCCAGTTTGGAATCCGAATTGGCAGTTTCGGTTGTTAAGTCCGGTTTACGTCCTATTTCGCGCAAACTACCTCAACCGAACTAGCGGGAGCTCTAATACACACATGCAGCGGTTTTCTAGCGTAAATTTTCTTTAATCACAATTTCTAACATCACCATGCAAATCTAATTGATATTGGATCAACTAAGTTGCATGATTTCGGTTGTACAAAACCTAACAAGCATACTAATTAAATTCTAGCAACCTAGCACAAAATTATCATTCACCAATACTAGGGCAGATTGGGGACATTCATCATCATCACATATTAAGCACAAAAACCCTAGCAATTAATCAAACACCTAACATGCAAACATAAGCATATAACTATGCAAGCTCATAATCAAACCATCCACCCTTAATCACCTAATCAAGCACATACTAACTAAACTAGGGCAAGAAATTAGAATGGACTTATGTCCTTACAAAACCAACTTGAAACACAAATAAAATTCCAAATTGAACTCAATGGAAGGATTAGGGCTCAAGGAAGTTACCTTAGATCAAAGTTAGGGTTTGAAAATTGCAACTCCCCTTCCTCCCTTGCCTACGGCTTCCACCTAGTTAGGGACCCAAAAATTTTGGTTTGGCCTCAAGATTTGTCCTTCACCTAAGGCTCGGCCACACCACCCTTGTAACACCAAAAATTACAGTTTTTCAACTACTTTCCCTTGCTCAAAACAGTGGCTGCCCTAGACCAAAAATGGTCTCAAAACTTGTTTTTGATCTTGTTTTCGGTTGATTGAATCAAACCCGAATTGACCCTAACTTTTCCCCTTAAAATTTTCGGTTTCTCTCTTGGTTTCCCTGCCCTCAATAATTCGGCAGCAAGCCTAGAAAAGGGTTGGGAAAATTTCTCAAACTCTCCCCTTAGCTTCCCCTTGCAAACCGAACACTAACCTAGGCTTGGCTTAGGAAAATTTTGATTTTTCTCACCTCTTTCTCTCTTCCTTGGCTGCTGATTTTCAAGAAGAAAATTGGCAAGAACCTCCCCAAATTTTTGAATAAAATGAATAAAGGTCACTCCTATTTATAGGCAAAAGGGAAACTTTTAAGAATTGCATTTTGACCCCTAAATTTTTGAAAATTTGCCAAAAAGGCATGCTAGATGGCCGGCCATATGCTTGGAGAACAAGAAAAATTTTTCTTCTAGAACAAGACACTTGTCATTCAAGGCTTGGTTCATGGAATTATGATGTCATAAATCAAAAATGGGATGATGTCATAAATCAAAAGGTAGGTGATGTCATCCTAAGGCCTCGTTTGGCTACCTTTTTGAAAAAGCAGTCCAATTTAAATCCAACACAGATATTTCTAATACTGTGTTCACTAATACATAGTACAATTCAGTACTGTTTTGCTTGACTGCAGTCCAAAATTTATCTGAGTAAAAATGGACTGTAAAAATTTTCTTCTTATTTCTGAAAGTCATTAGGACTTTGATATCCAACTTAGTGTGCTTGATTTTTCTAGGGTGGTTTCATAGCTTATTCTAGCTATCTTGTCCAAAAAGACAATTTTCGCAGTAGATTTCTCATACCGCTTATCCTATTACTGTACAGTCATACCCTGACTGTTTTTGGTCAACTTTGACTTTCTTGGTCAAATTTTGACCAACATGGAATCATGAAATTTCATCACGCCATTTTCCTTAAAATGCCTTATACTTGGCTCAGTAATCCATCGTTGAGTCTCGTAGCTAATTAACCGAGAACTCAAACTTATACCGATATTCTATTCCAAACATGATCTAGACTTAAGTTTTCCTCATTCAAAGGAAATCTAGAGTCATAAAAAAAATTCGGGTTATTATACATGACCTACAACTTCTTAGGCATATTGGGGACATATATCAAACACCTTATGTGCATGCATGAAACCCTAATAATCATGCAAGCATAATTAGCAACTCATGCACCATAACCATAATTGAGACCTTAGTACCCTAATCAAGCACATAATCAAGCACAAAACTTATTGCATGGCATAAGAAAATGAGCTTATGCTCTTACATCCCAAACATGGAAATACACTTAAATTTCCCAAATTTAAGCTCAAATTAAAAAGGTTTAGGGCCAAGGGTTTACCTCTAGAGCTTGGATGTTGGTTCACAAACTTGGATTCCAACTTTTTCCTCACTCCCCCTTGGCTGCCATTGCAGCCGATTGTCCTCCCCCAAATGGGTTCCAATTTTCGGCCATTCCTCATGAAAAACAACCACATGAGTATCTAGTTTCAAGCTCAATAGAAAAACTTAAGGGTTTTAGAGATTTACCTAGATCAATCCAAGAGGTTGGCTTGATTGGTTCCAACTTTTCTCTCCCTTTTTCCTTGGCTCCACACAACCGGCCTCCCCTCCAATTGGGGTTCCAAAAATTTTGGCCAATTAAATTGAGCCTCACACACTCACACAAGGTCTGGCCATTACCAAAAATCCAACCAATCAATTTTTTTTTTTTCTCTTCCTAGGGTCGGTTTTAGAGAGAAAATGGGTATGGGAGAATTTTGCCATAGTTTGGCTTGTTTTCCCAATTTTTTCCCTCAAAAAACCACCCCCCTTCACCCCTATTTATAGCTGATTTTGAACTTTTAAAATTGCTAAAAAGTCCTTGAATTTGGATTTAATTACTTTTCCAAAATTGCACTTTAGTCCTTGAAGCAAAAATATTTGCACTTTGACCCCTACAAGTGTTGGCCGGCCATTGCATGCCTTGGATCCCAAGTTTTGCTTACCTCATCATGATGACATCATCTTGATGACATCATGTGCTTACCTCATGCTTACATCATTATATTTTCTAAAATTACACTTTTGCCCCCAAAAGACAAGATATTTACATTTTTACCCCTTAGGTGGCCGGCCATTATAATGCTTAGGTGGCAAAGATTTCTTTCCACAATTTCCTTAAATCAAAATGATGTCATAATTCCAAAATAGGGTGACATCATCATAAGGCCTTGTTTGGCTTTTTCCTTAAAATGCAGTCTATTTTCTTGCTAACACAGATATTTCCAATACTGTGTTCACTAATACACAGTATAATTCAGTACTGTTATACTTGACTGCAGTCCAAATTTATATGCTTAAAAATGGACTGTAAAAAAAAATTTCTTCTTATTTCTAAAAGTCATTAGGACTTTGATATCCAACTTAATGTGCTTGATTTTTCTAGGGTGGTCTCATAGCTTATTCTTGTTATTTTGTCCAAAAAGATAATTTTAGCAGTATATTTCCCATACTGCTTATCCTATTACTGTTCAGTCATACATTTGACTTTTTGGTCAACTTTGACTTTCTTGGTCAAACTTTGACCAATATGGAATCATGAAATTTCATCACGTCATTTTCCTTAAAATGCCTTATACTAGGCTCAGTAATCCATCGTTGAGTCTCGTAACTAATTAACCGAGAACTCAAACTTATACCGATATTCTATTTCAAACATGATCTAGACTTAAGTTTTCCTCATTCAAAGGAAATCTAGAGTAATAAAAATTCGGGTTATTACAAATATTTTGTTACCTGGTGGCACAAAATTTATATTCAACGACACTCTGTTTTCTAGTAGAACGAAAAGAAATCTACTAAGTTTTAAAGATATACGTCGTAATGATTATTATATTGAGACAACAAATGAAAAATACGTTGAATATACGTAATATTGGAAAAGATAACATCATAGTATTCTGAATTATATTATACTTTTATAATTCAATTGAATCCTATGTGATGATGGATTAAAGAGTCAATGGATCCAAATATTTTTTATCATTTGGCATGATCGTTTAGGTCATCTGGGTTCGATAAGGATGCGAAAATTATAGAAAATTCTCATGAACATCCTTTAAAGAACCATAAGATTATTTTGTCTAAAGATTCTTCATGTGCTGCTTGTTTTCAAGGAAAAATTATTACAAGGCCATCCCCAATGAAGTTTGCAATTGAATCTTTGGCATTTTTAGAACGAATTCAATGAGACATATGTGGGTCTATTATTCTGTTATATAGACCATTTCGGTATTTTATAATACTAATAGGTGTATCGACATGTCAGTCACATGTTTGTTTACTATCTACTTGCAATATTGCATTTGCGAGACTCCTTGCTCAAATAATAAGATTACATGCACAATTTTTGGATTATACAATCAAGAAAATTCATATGGATAGTGTTGGAGAATTTACATCCTAAGCTTTTAACGATTATTACATGTTAACTGGGATTTCTATTGAGCATCATGTTGCTCACACACATACGCAGAATAGGTTAGCATAATCTTTTATTACAAGATTAAAATTAATTGCTAGGCTTTTACTTATGAGAACAATGTTACCCAATTCTACATGGGGACAGCCATATTGCATGCAACAACACTTATTTGCATAAGGTCAATTGCATATCATAAATTTTCCCCATTACAACTTGTTACTGGTCAAGAACCAGATTTCTCTCATCTAAGAGTTTTTGGTTGCGTTGTTTATGTCCCAATTAATCCACTACAGCACACTAAGATGGGTCCTCAAAGAAGACTGGGAATTTATGTTAGATTTGAATCCCCGTCAATTATTAAATATCTTGAACCATTGATGGGTGATATTTTCACACCACGATTTGCCGATTGTCAATTTGATGAGACAGTTTTCCTAGCATTAGGGGGAGAGAAACAACAGCAGGAAAGATAAGAAATTTTGTGGAGTGTATCATCATTATCTTAATTTAATCCTTGTACATATCAATGTGAACTGGAAGTTCATAAAATTATTCACTAGAAAAAAGTTATAAATCAGTTACCTGATGCATTCATTGATGTTAGAAAAGAGACAAAATCACATATACTAGTTGTCAATGCTCCTGCTTGTATTAATGTTCCTACAGGACAGATTGCTAATACATTAGCAAATGAGTCTAAGGCACGCCAGAAGCGTGGCAGACTTATTGGTTCCACCAATAAAAATCCAAGAAAGAAAAAGGAGCAAAAAAAGCAAGTTGGCACTTCCAAAGTATTGATACTAGTCGTGAAGAGTCTATGACAGAAACAATTGACATAACTGAAGAAATAACCCCATAAGAGGTTCATGTACCTGAAAATGATGATATTGAAGAGATCTCATTACGTTATGTCACTTCAAGAAAGAGATGGGACCGAAATGAATTTGTTGTCGAGAACATATTTGCATTTGCAGAAGCTCTTGAAATTACAAAAGAAATTGAGGATCCTGAAAGGAAGTCCGTTGATGAATGTCGACATAGAGATGATTGGCCAAAATGGAAATACACAATCCAAACAGAGTTAAATTCACTTGAAAAACGTCAAGTTTTTGGACCTGTCGTCAAAACACCTGAAGGTGTAAAACCTATTTTCTACAACTGGGTATTTGTGCAAAAATGTCATGAGAAAAATGAGATTGTTAGATACAAAATAAGACTTGTAGCGCAAGGTTTCTCACAGAGACCTGGTATTGATTATGGGGAGATATATTCTTCAGTGGTGAATGCAATAACATTTCGAATTTTACTTAGCCTAACAATTTAGAGAAGGACTTCATATGCATCTAATGGATGTTATAATGGCTTATCTGTGTGGATCACTTGATAGTAACATATATAAAAATTCCTGAAGGACTAAAAATGCGTGAAGCAAATAATTCAAAACCCCGAGATATATATTCAATTAAATTACAAAGATCTTTGTATGGATTAAAGTAATTTGGACGCATGTGGTATAACATCTCCGTGAATATCTTTTGAAAGAAGGATATATCAACAATCCTATTTGTCCATATGTCTTTATTAAAAGTCAAGTCTGAATTTACTATAACTGTTGTTTATGCTGATGATTTGAATATCATTAGGAGTTTGGGACTTCATAAGAACTTATAGGAACGGTAACATTATTGAAAGATGAATTTGAAATGAAAGATTTGAGAGAAGAAAAATTTTATCTCGGCCTGCAAATCGAGCATTTGACTTGAGGGATTTTTGTTCATCAGTCAGTTATACTGAAAAGATATTAAAATGCTTTAACATGGATAAATCCCATCCAATGAGTTTTCCCAGGGTTATTTGATCCCTTGATGTGAAAAAGGATTCTTTCGTCCTCGAGATGACGATGAAGAAATTCTTGGTCCTGAAGTAGCATATCTTAGTGTTATTGGCATACTAACGTATCTTGCTAATTGTACAAGACCTATCATAACATTCTCTGTTAATTTAAGCAAGATATAGTTTTTCTCCAACTCAAAGACATTGGAATAATGTTAAACAGGTCCTTCGGTATCCTAGGGAAACAATAGATATGAGTTTGTTTTATTCACAAGACTACAAGTCGGAATTAACTAGATACGCGGATGCTGAAAATTTGTCCGATCTACATAAAGCGCAATCACAAACAGATTACTTGTTTACGTATGGTAGTACTGCTATTTCTTGGCGCTCTACAAAGCAAACTCTTACAGTCATTTCTTCGAATCATGCTGAAATCTTGACAATACATGAGGCAAGTCGATAATGCATATGGTTGAGATCTCTCATCTAACAAATCCGAGAAACATGTGATCTTTCATTCATCAAAAGAAGTCCAACAGTGCCATATGAGGATAATGCAGCATGTATCACTCAAATCAAAGGAGTTTACATTAAAAGAGACAGAACTAAACTCATTTCACCAAAGTTCTTTTTCACACATAAACTTCAAAAGAAAGGAGATATAGATGTCTATCAAATTCGCTCTAGTGACAACTTGGCGGACTTTCAACAGAGGCATTTCCTACAACAATATTTGAGAAATTAGTACACAATATTGGTATGTGTGGTTAAAATTGCCATATAAGATATGTTTCATAAGGGGAGTAAATACGCGCTATACTCTTCTTTCCTTGACTTAGGTTTTATCCCACTGGGTTTTCCTAAAAAGGCATTTAATGAGGCAGCTTCATCTTGCGTATTATTCAAGAATAGTGTACTCTTTTTCCTTCACTAAAGTTTTTCCCACAATGTTTTTCCTAGTAAGGTTTTAACGAGACATATTCTTAGTAATGGATATCCCAAGGGAGTGTCATAAATAGTTGTATTTAGTGGATGTCCATTAATCCCCTCGTATGCTTTGAATTCCATAAATTATATATCAAAGATGGAAAAAAGGGCCTTTTGAAGGCCTAAATGATGGAATTTGGCTGAAAAACATCAAGTGATTCTATTTGCATCCACAAAAGTTATGAAGGTCCCCACCAAATTGTAAACTTTTTTTTTAATCATTTTATCCCATAATAAACATAAAAACCCAGTAAAAATATACCTTTATTTACCACACATTAACGATAAACAAATATAGTACGTTTTTAAAGAAATAAGAAAACACACCCCACGTTTATTATAAATAGAAGCTTTTTATATCAAATGAATAAAACAAAACCCCAGTCTTTGAATATCCCTAGTTTCACTTTATGATTCTAAAATTTTCTTCTTATACTCTGTCTCAAAAAATAAAAAATAAAAAAAATTCACTTTATGATTCTAAAATTTTCTTATTATACTCTGTCTCAAAAAATAAAAAAAAATAAAAAACTTTAACAGCCAATCGATATTATAGCACTTTTGTTTTATTTTTTATACATATATTATCAAATACTTTATAGACATTTATATTATTTTATGATTGTTGAATATGCGGAGATTGGTCAATCTTGAATTTTTTATGTGATTAAGGCTTATGAAAGCATTAAGCATTATGAAGCCTTTTTTTTTAAATGATAAAATTAATTCAGAAGAAGAAGAAAGAAGAAGATTATGACTTATGAGGATTTGGTTCAGAAAACGTACGTACGTGGATTTGACTTCTTTCTTTCAGAAAAAAAAAATCAAGAAAATATTTTTTCGTAATTGGATTTGTTATATATTTTTTTATACAAATCAAATCAAACTCAAAATTAAAGTGAGTGTGTAAGAGGGTTAAATTAAGTATTACTAAAAATATTTATAAAATGATAAGATTTTTTAAAATTTATATTAAAAAAGCATAAATTGATTGGGGTATTTATAAATTTAGTGAGTGCAAGTATAATTACTCAAAAAGTTGTATGTCGTGGCCGAATTACGAGTCTTGTTTGTTGGCCAATTTTCACCCAAAAAAACTATATATATTTTTGCCCCTATCCGTCAACGTGAGTAGACCTCATAAAAAATAAAAAAAGTTGCCTTATTTGATTATGGGGTGGTCCCAAAGCATCATAAATACCAAATCTTGTTGCATTGCATCAATAAATGTAGAAAATTGATTAGGAAACTCCTTTTGGGGTATGATGGGAACGAAGCCTCCTCCATCGTGTATATGTCCGGGTAGCGATAAGATAAGGAGGGGAAAACATCCTAAAGAAAATAAAAGAAAAGAGAGATGTACGAAGAAGGAAGGATTGGCTTTTAAGAAGTGAGAGGAACACAAATTGTAGCCTACATATATAGGGATAATTAAAATATAGGTCATAAAAAATGGAGTGTGAATTAATTTTTGGCACATCCTAAAAATTTTATACCAAAAAGTGTCATAGTAACATTAGTAATGATTTGGCTCGTTTAAGAGGACATCCGGAGATAGTGTTTTGAAGGTTGAGTTTGAAATATGTATTTGGAGGAAACACTTTTGAAAAAATTATGTGATATGAAAAATAGTGCAAATTTTAAAATGTGTTTAGAAAAAAATGTGCAAAATTGATCTTGTTTTGTTCATCTCGTCGACACAAGTATTTTGACATAAAAATCATTTTATTTCAATTTGAAATAAAAAAGTTATGGACTTTTAAAATGTGAGTTTTTTTAAAATATAAGAGAAAAAAATTGATATACAATTAAGATTTTAAAATCCAGATGATAAAATATCATCCAGACATATGACCTCAGATAGGCCCTTGATAAATTTAATCAAATTCACCAAAAAGCCGTCATTTTTCCAATTCTCTCTCTTTCTCCTTCTCTCTTCCCAGGCCCCCTTTGGCTCTCCTCTCTCTCCTTATACTCTCTTCCACAGTCCATCTCTCTCTCTCTCTTCTCTCTTTCCCCAGCCCGACTCTCTCTCTCCTCTCCCCACTCCGATGACCACTGAGCCAGATCCGAAGTCTGCCGATATACTTGTCTCCTTGCCGAATTGCCCTTAAACTGATTAGATTGGATAATGCATTACTAACGGATTGAATTGAATGTGATTTAAGAAAACTGATCTTTAATCGAATTGGATGTAATATAACTAAAATAGGTCGGATTTTATCTAATGAACACCACCTATCTACATTACTTGAAGATCTCCAAGCTTTATTTTTTTAAACCCTCTAAAGAGAATCGGACCTTGAAAAAGTGTATCCGTAATGAGATCAATTTTCATTAAGCAGTTGTACTACGTAGAGTTATTAGACGACCAACTACATAAATCTTGAAGATCTGAATCTTTTTCGATATTCGGTTGTATCTTCTTGAAGATCTTCTTTATTAATTTTCAATGATATGAATTCTCCATTTCGAGTAGGTGAATGAGAAGGGGAGATGACTTCTGGCCTGCAAAAGAAAGGATAATTCTCTCTGTTTTTTTTTTTTTTAAGCAAAATACTTGTATATATGTTAATAAATAAATAAATAAAACACATGGTGTTCATTTTGAAAATTGGGACAAATTTGGAATAAATGGAATTTTTTTTGTCTGAACTTGAATTTTGGTTTTACCTGTAATTCTAAGTTGAATATGTGGAGACAAGATTAGGGAACAAATTCCACTAGATATACACAAGAAGTTTTAAGTTCATGAAACCAAGATTCCCGTATGAAGGGTACGTAAGAATGATATTTGATTTTCAAACTGAATTGGTTATGTACTCTTGATTTGACGATTATTGTTTTCGTATATGTCGCAATTTAGAAACTTATATTGTTGTTATAATCGGTTTGTATGCAATAACAAAAATGATAGGACATTTTAATAATGTGAAATTTGATTATTAAATAAATAATAACACACAAGATAGATCATCTATGAGAAAACTGAAAAATCCTACATTTCTTTTCACATAATTACTTTCGAAGACAATTTAGATAAAACCGTGGAAAGTCTCACTTCAGAAAAAAAAACAAAACAAAACAAAACAAAACAAAAAACAAAAACAAAACAAAACAAAAACAAAACAAAACAAAACAAAACAAAACGCGGCATTTTTAATCTTCAAACTGTCATGTAACCCTTATGCATACCACGGTGATTTTCTAATCGTTGTGACATCCTTTCACGATGATTTAAAACATCTCAAAATCCACTGTTTCTACTAGTCCCTTGTTTCTACTGGTGATAGTCCAAAGTTGCCCATGCGCATAGTAAAAAGGAGACAAGTCCCTATAATAGACGAAGCCCCACCAATTCGCATTTCATTTAACCAAAAATAAAAAATAAAAAATCTAGTACGTATTAGTACCTAAAAGATGTATCAATTTTTACTTACTTAAATGCGTTGAAACTAGTCTAAGATATTAGTTAACGAATGTTGAAGCAGAACATCTTAATTAAGTACACTTTTATTTTAAAAACTTCAACTTACCAGCATAATTGAGTATAAAAATTAGATCAACTCCATTGAACCTCATAAGCGTAATTGTTATGTATATTTACCAGCATTACTAATATATATGAATAGTTGCTTGACATTAATTAGTCGTTAAATGACTTTTTTTTTTTTGAGGGATTAAATGATGTTATTTTGTTTACAATTTTCTCCTAATACTGTTAATCTCTGATCTCTAAAGCTAATCAATTTGAAGATTATATACAAACAAATTACTCATAATGATTTTCACTTTCTTGATTTGTCTATGCATGATGCTTTGTATTTTTTCCTGCATTGGTTGTTTGCGAATTATGACAATATTTTCTGTCGTTTAGTCACAACCATCTTTATTAGCCTTTCATTAATTATTTTCATCAACATATCTTATGATATGTTTTTGCCTAGGAATTAATTAATATTATGTCGGCTTGTGTCCTAAAGATCCATTGTTCGCCATAAAGATTTGGTGGTTGAGAAAGGCGAGTACGCGACTACTGTTGTTTCAATGAAGAAAAAAATATTTTTTGTGGTGTCCTCTTTCGAAGTATAAGATATGGTGGAATCAAACTTCCATAAGTAGTTTGTTTTTGTTTAGTTTGCCCGCTTGGGTTTCTTGTTTTTCAGACAATGTGAAAAAATTCTGTATAACTGATATTTCCTGTTTTCTTGTTTTGAGAATTAAGGAACATAGAAAACTCTTAACATAGTTTGCACTGTGTCACTGCTCAGAAAGGTAAAATGGAGGACAAATTCTATCAATTTGCATTTGGTCGAGTTCATTAATTGTGCTACGGAGTTTGTGGAAAAATATAACTGGAATTTTCTTTGGTTCGAATGTGATTCAACATATGTCATGGACTTATATAGCTCAAGGAGTACCAAGTTCCATGGCATTTTTAGCTCGTTTGGAATCATGCTATTAATTTTACTAGCCACAATTATCTATCGTGTCTCACATATATTCAGAGAAAGGAATCATGTCATAGACAAATTGGCCTCACATGCAGCGCACTTGCAAGAAACTATATGGTGGTTTAATTCTCCATCTTTCTGCACAGCTGCAATAACGAAGGATTTGGCCGGTCTTCCGTGTTACAGATTTTGTAGTTAGATACTGGATGATCATTCTCCGTCTGCTCAATGATATTTGGTGGGAACGTCCATTTGAAATCATGTATTGAGCCGACCATGGAGGTAAACATGTACTCTCTCCACTCTAGCATTAAATCCCGTCCAAGCAAGTTCAGTTCAGATGTATAGACTGTAAAACAACTTAAGATAAGTTCAGAACAACGTAGCCAAACATACGCAAATCAATCAAATTAACTTTTTGCATGAATTTTTTGAGAGACAGAGAGTTGCTAAGACTGAAAATTAATGTTTTAACGGCAAACCTTCTTCGTTCTCTTAAATCCATTAGAAATCTTATGAAAAACTAGCTCCCCAAACTCCAGCGGAACCGGATTACAACTTGACATAATTCTGATAAAAATAAAAATAGTAATAGTGACATAGTAAACCCTTTTAATTATTCACACATGACGTAGAGTTATGCTCTCCCACCCAAACCCCCCACACACCAACAACACCCCCCCCCCCCCCCCCCCCGCGCCTATTTTCATTAAATGCAGTTGAAGGATCGTAATTTAGATAACTAGTTAATGATGCAACGAATTAATATGTTATTATTATTGATTAAACTAGAGAATTTCGTACTACAATTTCGTCCTTGATATTTGCATTATTTAAATTATGACACTAAATTCTTCGTTCTCTTCTCTCTCTCTTTTGCAAAGATATAAAATAGGCTCTCTTACATTGTTGATAAGCACTTTTTAATTTAATTTTTTATTTTTTTTAACTGACATGTCTATGGGAGCTATGCTTTTGTTTGGTTGGGACTTGAGATAATAATAGATTTGAAAGAAAAACTAGTTTTTTCCTTTAACTTGGGGGGTAATTGGCACGATTAATTTGCAACTTTTTTTAATATAAATAACAAACAAAGAAGAAAATTGGTATTAAACGAACCTAGCACATCCTAACTAGATTGACATTTACTATAAACCAAAACACACTGAATCTCCCACTCTAGTTATTAAATTAAATTAACAAAAAAAAGAAAAGTGAGAGAGATAGAAGGTAAAGAAACGTTACTATTTGCACCAGAAAAGCACAACTCAAACAAAACAAAACAAAGAAACACCCCAGAAATAATCAAATAATAGAACAATTGATCATCTGATCCTGAGAAACTAAACAAAGGTTTCTAATAGCAATGTAGAACAATGAACGAATACTTGAGGAGCGATAGCACTGTCAGGATATATAGGGTTCGAAATTTTGCGTCAATTTACACCTCTAATATGTCTTTTTTACTTCGTCACTGACGGTTTCGTTCTAGTTGTCCAATTCAAGATACTTCATCTTATTCACTTAAAAAAGAAAACCTTCATCTTATTAATGTTTCTTTTTTCTTTTTTCTTTTTTCTTTCTTTTTTTTGGTTGCATCTTATAGTGCATAGACATAATATTATGCCATGAAAGCATAAAACCATATCAACATCGTTTACTTTTTTTTTAAAAAAAATCATATTTAACTTTATTACTCAACTACATAAAATTAAGAAACTGTTATGAAACCAAATCATCTTATTTAAAGTTCTTTTTATTATATCATATATAGTATGTAAAAATAAAAATCTATATGTTTATCATCCATAATTGATTTATTATTATAATTCCAACCTAATGTAAACTGTTACAAAATTATAAAATGGGGATAACTCATTTCCCTTTGCTATGGATATATCTGATGGCCTCAAGGAGATGCTCCGACTTCAAGGGTTTGCTCAAGTAAACGTCCATTCCAGCCTTGATCGTCTTGTTGGCTTCCTCAGAACCAGGTGAATGAGCAGTTAACGCAATTATCGGGGTACGAACACCGTATAATTCCTCCATGTTCCTTATCTCCCTGGTTGCTTCGTACCCGTTCATGATTGGCATCTGCAAAATAAGAATGTCGTGGTAGGATATACTCTATCAGTAGAACACAATTCTAAAACTATAAGTTCATATCAAAAAAGAATAAAAGTATACCAGTTTTATGATAGTTTATAAAAACTTTATACCAGTTTTATGATGGTTTATAAAAACTCCATAGTTAAAAACTATCTCCTACATATGTGTGTATATATATATATTTTTTTTTTCCCGGGAGAAAGAGGTAAACAGTGTATTTATGGAAGCTATTAGCAGTTAATCAATTATTTACTAAGTAAATAAACTTATCTATTAGATTAGTAATTTATTTACTATTAAACAAGCTATTTACTTCAACAGTTATTTTAACTTGTGTATATATGTTATTTATTATGTATTCCACTTTTTCACACTATAGCAACATTTCTACCTACTTTTATGCAATTAAAATTGAAAGGCATATGAGTTCAAGTATGATAAATACCTCACAATCCATCAATATATAATCGTAAGGAAGACTGATATGATCTCCCTGGTTCCTTAGATTGGCTAGTCCATTGGAAACCAGTTCCAAAGCTTCTTTTCCATTTTCACAGGTATCAACGGTTCCGCCGAGCTTTGAGACATTAACCATGGCCAGCTTTTGCAGTAAAAAACTATCTTCAGCGACCAAAATTTTCTTCCCTCTCAAGACCTCCTCAATGCTTGAACTTCCAAGTTCTTGTATTTCAGATTTGTTGACCTTCTTGTACTCATTTTGGTAGTATATCGAAGATGAACTTGAATTTGAAATTCCAAGTTCTTGCGTCTCAAATTTGTTGACCTTGTCATTTTGATCATATCTTACTGAGGAACTAGATCGGCGTCGAGAAAATTTCCCAACTTGGGAAGATGTACCACCTTCTCTCTTTGGTAATGAACCTCCAAACTCCGGAAGAAGTCTCACCACTTCGTACAAACGGGAACCATGAAACGGCTTGTATTTGATGATGTCGTCCGGATCTGTCATTTGCCCTTCAGCGGAGGCATTGAGGTCCATGTTGTGAGACATGGGATTCGCTAGCCAAACAACTCTACAACAGGCATTTTGAAGGCCTTTTCTGAATTCATTCACGGCATGACGTAGCTCGGAGAACGGTCCAGCTGTTGCATCAATCACCAGTAATGCAAAACCTAATGTACCTCTAAGATAATTGGTCTTTCTGAAGAGAGAAAGTATGTAGTCTGTTCCGTCCTTGGCAGGGCTACTCAAAGGAATATCCTTTGCTACAAAATTGCACGAACTGAGGGACGAGGACGATTTAGTCAAGCACTCATTTGGCAAACTTGAATCCGATTTATTGCTAGAATTCCACTTGCGTTTTATTTTCTTGAGACTACGAGGAAGTTGTTCCCATTGCTCCACTACCAATACTTTTATCCCGAGGCTCTCCATGAATTTCTCTGAAACTCTACGCCGTTTTTTGTTTCGAATTAGAAGTACAACATAAGATCCCTCACCCACCTTAGAACTTGAAGTAAGAACACCCAATTGAGGACTAGATATCGAGTCACCAGAACCCAATTCAATCTCGTTCTCTCTGGTACCACTCTCGGAGGCATTCTCGCAGACAGTGAGAATAACATTGAACCTGAAGCAACTCCCCTTTTCACCGACATCCTTATCGATAACTGCAATTTCCCCATGCATCAAGCGTACCTACGGGAGGAACTCATAAGCTTCACTCTAATAATTTTTTTGCTTACCAAAAAAACTAAATATCATTTTTGTCTAATTAAACACTTACATAAATATGATTCCAAACATTAACTGAAAAGTCAAAATTTTTTTACTTCTCTCTTCTATTATGTTAAAGCTAAGCAAAAATAATGTCAAACGGGTCCGATAGATGTAAATCAATCAAACTACACGTGCTTATATGCATACAATTATTATGTTATAAAATGTTATTATGTTCAACGTATATGTTTGAATTGGAATCAAGGATACTACTTACCAAAGATTGAACAATGCCAAGTCCCAAGCCAGTGCCTACTTGTCCAGCAGATATTTCTTTGACTTGGACATAGTTTTCAAAAATCTCCTTTCGTTTCTCTTTTGGGATACCTTTGCCCGTATCATCGACTTCAAACACAAGTTCTACGGCATTTGGGTCATTCTTGGCCACATTCATGTCTTCAAGGTCATCATCATGTTCTCTTTTGTTCTTGGAAAACATGCTTGACAAACGTTGCACCAGACCATTCCGATTTGAAGCAATGGTACCCTTTGAACTCAGTTTTCTAACCCATGCTCGAACACTAACGCTTCCGTCTGGAGTAAATTTAACAGCATTGCTTAGCAAGTTACATAAAACTTGTCTAAGCTTTCCTCTATCACCTTTCACATGTGAAAATTTGCATATGGAGCCATCACAAGGATCCAAGATCACATCGGTGCCTTTCTTCGCACCCATCGGATGATAAAGATCAACTACATCTTCAAGAAGTTGGGCCACATCAAATTCCTCCTCCACCAACTGCATCTTACCCGCTTCGATTTTGCTTGTGTCAAGAATGGAATTTAGTATACCTAATAATTAGTGTAAGCAATAACATGTTAGCTTTTAGCATCATACGAAAATAAAATTTCATGTCGTAGTTACAATACTAAATATAACAATAAGCACATATAACAACCAATTTTAACAGTAATGTTATTGATTAGTTTAAACAAAATTTAGAAAAAAGTAAGAAAGGACGATCGGTTTTACCTAATAGGTCCTTTGTGCATCCATCCATTTGTCTTAAATTCTCTTCCAAATCAGAACCTTTGGCAACTTCACCATAGCAAACCTCAATCAAACCAATCATGCCAGCCAAAGAAGCACGAATATCATGGTTGGCGTTGGCAAAGGCAAGACTTTTGTTCATACTCTTCCTTTCCGCTTGTTCCGTTGCCTCCATTTGTTTAATAAGTGCTGCACGCAGACGAATCTCTCTTAACATAGCTCTGGAAACTATCGAAACGAAACTGAAGATGGCGACAATCATGATAGCGACTATTGATATAAGGAGGATTAGTGTTTTTTTGCTGTGTTTGTGCACGAAGTTGACCAATCCGCTTCTTGTGGTAGCTAGTACATAAACCTGAAATTAGCTCAAACAGAATAAAAGTTCAATCAATATGCTTATAAGTCTCACTAAAAAATATTAGGATATGAAAAAAGATTTGTGCATGATATTAATGAACTATCAAACTGTTTCAGCTGGTTAATCATAACTAAAATTTTTTTCTTCTGGCCTTGACAGAAATCTGAACTTAAATCTTGACTAAATTCGACCACAAAACAATCAAATGATGATTAGGCATACCAATTGCACTCCGTGCATCTCGAGTGATGAACAGTATATCATATAATCGCTTCCCCGAAAACTCAAATGATCATAAGCGCTTTTCGATTTGTCATTAGAATAGCACGAAACGATTTGATCACCACATGCTTCCATCAACTCAAAGGAAAGAAGTGAATCCCCAGCAAGGATTTTCCCATCCTTGGTGGCTAAATAGGATCTCCCACCTTTAAGATCCATATCGGTATAATGTCCGGTTACTTCTTCAACCAAAAACCCTAACGATACAAGTCCTTTCTCGTCAACATTGGCGGTGTTGATGAACAAAAGATCTTGAGTGTCGTTCCATTTCGTTCCCAAAAATGCGTATCCATTTGTACTGTTTAAAGCTTCTAGAATCGAGCTTGCATTTTTAAAGGCAATAAAGGGACTGGATCCAACGACATTTCCATGTAATTTTCCGGTGTCGTTGTCAACGAGTTGCGTGTACCAATAGGCATTTTGAGGAGTAGTGCTACTCGAATTGTAAGTCACGTCAAAAGAGGAGTTAGAGTACAATGCAAATGTTTGATTTCGAGCTGTGTAGTAGGAGAAGACTACACCTTTCCGTCCAATATATGAAATTTGTGTCAATTGTGGGTTAATAGACAATGCTTGAAATAAAATTGGTGCGACCTGAAAAGAAAGGAAAAAAAACTAATTAGGAAAAATCAGAAAAGATAGTACTTGTTAAATTATAGCTTCTTATCAAGATCAATTAACTCAATAAAGAAAATTATAAGGAATAAATTCGTAACGAATACCGGACATTAGGGCATTTTGTACGAAAATAAAAAATCCATACATAAATATATAACCTAGACTGACTTAATGAAATGTTAAGAATATTTATATATATATATATATATATATATAAAATACTCAACCAGTATGACACGGTTTTGAACTCTCGAATTTTTACGAGGTTTTGTTAGTTCGGCATATATTTAAGAAAATGCACAACAGGTAGGGCATACCTACCGCAAAGATTTTGAAAAGTTCAAAGTTATTATTTCTACTTGCTAGATAAAAATGTTAAAATCAAGTCATACTATCCCATTGATTATTATTATTATTTTTTTTTTTTTTTTGGCCTGCAATGGAATTACTCTGAAGTCATATTCTTGTACAGGTTAGAGATGAAATGGATATTTGTTAGTACTAACACTGTTCTCAATCTCAGAAAATGAGAGTTTGGATCCGTAATTGAGAGATGAAGCAACAACTCTAGCTAAGTTCTTTGTAGAAGAAGAGCTCATCACATTGAGAAGTTTCGTCGTCTTGTCGACCTCGGATAGCAGATGGATATGAAAACTGCGCGAATCGGCATTCACATTTTGTTCGACATGCTTGATCACACCGTACCAAATCGGAATCAACAAAGCCAGGTGTAAAAGCAGCACAATTGCCTGCAATAATGAACAATAAATTGATCATCAATAGTTTGATTCTTAAAACATTGTAATGTATATTACAAAGGCAAGGGGTTTAGTAGAAGAATTACCAGAAAAATGAAGAAGATAACGAGCCGCGACACGGTCAACGAGCTTGGCATCATTTGATTCTTTACGTAATTAATGGAATTAAGCAGGTACTGAATCTAATTTCCTGAGTTGGCATGATAAATTTGCAGAAACTCATATACTGAGACATACTTTCACATTGACAAGAAAATAGAGGAATATATCCAATTAGGAGTACTATTATATACTAGGACCTAAGAAAAGGAAAAGGCTCACACCAAAAAAAAAAAAAAACAAAGACGGAGAGAGAGAAAATGATACAACTCCCGTGTATATTCAAGATTAATATTGGTAACTTTATAAAATAAAATAAGACCTCCTTTCACAAAAAAATAATAAAATAAATAAATAAACAAAGACAAAAACAAAAAACCAAAAAAAAAAACAAAACAAACAAAAAACAATAAAAAAGTAGAAGAAGAAGAAGAGGGAAAAAAAAAAGTAGAAGAAGAAGAGGGGGAAAAAAAAAAAGTGGAAATAATAATAATAATAATAATAATAATAATAATAAAGAATAAGAAAGAATAAGACCTATCAACTAGGGTTTAAAATGGAAAGGGCTTAAAATGGCAGTCGAATAATTGGCCTCTATTTTAATTATATTAAATTTGGAAGGTTATTGTTATTTCAACTATATTGTTGGATATTGTTACTTTCCTTTTTCTTCTTTTTATTTATATTAATAGATTTCGGTGTATAACTTCTTTACTACTCTAATTATAATTGAAAAAAAAAAACAATGTCCTTGCTTCTTAAAGAGGAATCTTGCCGGTGCGATTGCTTTATAGTATTTTAGAAAGTGACAACTCTAACTTCCATATAAGTAGTGATCAATACAAGCAAAATATATATGTGTGTGTGTCTATATATATATATATATATATATATATATATATATGTAAGTAGTGATCGACTGTAAATGGTGTGTTTAATATTTTTCTTCTAAATGTGTTTAATATTTTCCTTCTAAATGGTACAATTTCTAATTTTCTATATTTATATATATATATATGTATATTCCTATTTTTATGGGAGATTTGGATCCTCTGATTAAAAAAAGAAAAGATTGAATTGCATGTGAAATAAGTTTCTAATTTATTTGAAATTTAAATCTCAATAAGCTTAATTCGAAAAACTTTAAAAGACCAACAAACAATTTTAATTGACAGTTTGGAACATTTTGGTAATTCCAAACACACAAAAAGCTAAGTTGTCATTTACTACACTTGCTAATCCCCTTTTCTTGATAAAGATTAATTAAGGTTTATGAAATTAATTAGCATTTCATAGACTAACAAATAATTCAACCCAAAGGAAACTTTGAAATGGAAATTATAGGAAATAGCATCCTTACGAAACTAAAAGAAGTAAATTTAAAAAATTTAAACTAAATAGTAATAAATAGTAAATTTTAATAAGTAAATCATCAAATTCACTAAAAGTAAACAATATATGTTACCTTGTAAATTTTTAATTTTTTTGTATTTATTTTAAATAGTTTTAAAATTTACTATTTATTTTAATTATTTACTGTAAAACTGCTATTTTTCTCCCCTTAATTTATCACCACTTATCAAACTTTACCAGCCCAAAATATTTACTCAAATTGCTTAGCGCACTCAATTTTCTCTTTCTTTTGTTTTTTGTTTTTTTTTTTTTTTTTTGGAAGGATCAAGGTTCTCTTTCTAGTGTTTCTTTAAATAGAGGAAAAAAAATGTTCTCTTTTGTAAATATAGGCAAGGTACGTTCTTTATACTAAATATTGAATTTTATGAAATTATCATGTAAGGAATTGATAAAATCTATTTCATTGAAAGGGCAGGGGCGTACCAATAAACTAGATTGTCGTTTACTAAACTTGTTAATCTCTTTTATTTACCTATATATGTTCTTGAGTAAAGAAAGTTCATTGAAGAAATTTTAACAAGCTTAGGGTTTATGAAATTAAGTACCTAATAAGGGATTGGAAACCTGCTTGATTGAAATGTTTTTAAGGTGAACATTAACCACAGTACAAGATATTGTACGGTTAATTCTTTAATGAACTCGCTAATCCTTGTTTATCTATAAATGTTCTATTTTATGTTTTTCAACCGGTGGAAAGGTGAGATGTTTTCTTTCAAATTAATAAAATGTGTATCCATAAAACCTCATACTAAAAAAACTTTATATTTAAACCAAAAAAAGATTAATTTGTCTCAAACTTTTAACTTTAACAAGCTTTTAAATTTTAATTAATTAATTTGTTAGGTTTTCTCAAGTTTCTCTAATTTTTATTGGTGCGTCTGAAGTATGCACCGCGCTAACTAATATCTTCTATTAGCATTTACGTGATTGACTAACACTTCCATTGGAAGTAATTAAGCTTTAAAATGCACAAAATCCAATTTTTAAATTGAACATTGTACGAGTAACTAGATTGTCCTTTACTAAGTCTGTTAAACTCTTTTTTGATCTCTGTCCTACAGTTTATGTTCAGTTAAATTTAGATTTTTTTTTTTTTTTTTTTTTTGGTTATGCACAGGCAAGCACACAAACATTTTTCACGAAACATATCGACCATAAAAGCCTTCAGGAGTAAGAACCAAGTGGATCCATAAATAAAAGTTATAATTTGCAGACAATTATTAACTGGAAGAGAACTCGTGGGTACTTAGATGCACTCAAAGTTCTCACTTCCCGCCGATGTGGGACACGCCAAAGTGGCTAAATTTAAACATTCGTACTGAATTGTAAAACTTTACAAGTCCAAAAATTTTATTCAATTCATTATGTTAACTCAAATTTCTCTAATTTCTAGTGGCGCGACTAATTGCATGCTAGGCTAACTATTATCTTTTTCTTCGAATTATACTAGTCTTTAATGAAATTAGCATTTAAGGGATTGATAAACCCTTTAAATAGTGATAAAAAATGTTATTTTACTAATTTCAACTTTTAAGGTTGTCAGTTTGATAAATTTCTCCCAATCTAAATATGTTAAATCTTCAATGAAATTAACGTATCCCTTACAAAACTTACTATTCCCCTTTCCAATTTCTGTCTTGTTATGTTTTGTGTTCTTTTAAATTTAGGCGTTAATTGATAGCTTAATTTGTCATAATTTTATGAAACTTTACAAGCTCAAAAATTTTAATCAACTTGTTAAGTTCACTACTAAAGGTTCTCTTTCTAATGGCGCGTCTAACCACGCGCCAGGCTTGCTAATATCTTTTTTAAGTACATTGAATCATTTTTAAATTAGCATTTATGGGATTAACAGATTTCTATTCACTAAAGTGCACAAACCTCAATTTAAAAACGCGCGCAAACCACAATTTAAAAAATGCTCTAAGTATATAAAGCTTAGTTTTCTTCTTCAACTAAACTTGCTTATCCCTAATGTTTCATCTAACATATAATCTTCTTCACGAAAGAAGAAAAAATCCAAGATATTCCATTACTTTATCATTTTATAATATTATTCAAATTTTCATGGGTTTTTTCATCTCTTATCCTCTTCATTATGATTTTTATGAAGGATGATAGTGTATATCTGATTGATAGTGCCTAAGTGCATATTTTCTTAGAGAATTCTCTATGATAATATACGAATATATATATATATATATATATATATATGTCTGTGTGTGTGTGATTCTAACCAAAGGGAATAAAAGAATTCAAAATCAACGACAAACATAAGATCCGTAGATCAAACTCAATGAAACTTAAAGCAACGAAAACTTCTGTCATATAAGCAAGTAATTAACCAGATATATAACTCAAGAATAAAAGGCCCAAAAAAAAAAAAAAGGCCATGGACAACAAAACTGATGAGGGAGCTGAAGCTGACCTGAATTTTTCAAATGGAAGAGATGGAAACTTTGTAATCTTTTAGTATCCTCTAAAAAATTGCAGGTTCAATTTTTCTTGTCTTGAAGATCTTATATATACACACACACACATATGTATATATACTGTGTGTGTTGTTTAAGGGCGGGATCTTCTCTATGTCTTGAAGGAAAAAAATCTTTAAGGATGTCTTTCGATTTTTGTTTTTAAATTTTTGTACGAGTTTATCAAATGTCTTATTTATATAATTTCAAGTTAGCTTTCTTAGTTTAAAAAAAAAAAAAAAAAACTAAGAACACATACTTTTGGGCTAATTTCTCTGGAATATTATTTAAAAAATAAAAATTTTCTCCAGAATATTATTTAATTAAACAAATTAACTAATTAGAATGGAAAATTTTCCAGGGGTACCACGTAGTAGCCATGCAACAGAATCTCAAGTCATTAATTGGTCTTTATTACCACCCAAAAGAAAATCTCAAAAATGTAATTACTGAAGAAGGAAAACCACTTTTAAGTGTTGTAGACATGGTTTTAGCACATGGTTTTACCAAGATCTTTTAGAAATTGGTAACTATGATCAGGCTAATTATGGTGTCTTAATTATAAACCTTTAAATCGTTTATAATAAAATATCTCCTGAATTTTAATGAAATACTACATTTATCATGATTGAAATATTTGAGATATCAAAAGTATCCTTAATATTTTTAAAAGATTTTTTGAAAAAAAATAAATAAATAAATCATTCACTTGTCAAGTTTGTTAAGGTTGCCCCAAAGAATACTCATGGATAAGCCATGGCTTTGAGCATTTTCAATGTAATGCTAAATTAATGTGTTAATAATAAATTTTGGTATTTGCAGTTTTAAAAAAAAAATTTATTCCATTATGATGTTTTTTATGAAGATTTTAGTAAAGAGAAGGGTACAATGTTCTTCGAAACAACTTTTTCACGATGCATTGAAGTATTACAATGCTTGTAATGCAGGCAAGTAGTAAATCAGAGTTGACTAAACTCAAAGGTCTAAGTCCCATGACTAGCCTATTAAAGTTTTGATATTAATTTGAGTTAAGATATGTTTAAAAGAAGTAGCGTTTTTTAAACTAGTTATGTGAATAATCTTATAATTGACCTACTAGGGGGCATTATAGTTGACGCCTTATGCTAGTCGCAATCTGCTAGTGATCTTTTCCCGATCTACCTTTTGCCTTGCCAGACATCGAATGTAACGGGAAAAGAGAGAAATTGGAGGGAGAGATCGCCTCGCCACCGCCGAGATCGCGAGTCCGCTGAACGACACCACAAATTGCGATGAGCAGAGATCGAGATGCGAGCTGAGATAGCTTATGCACGCCCGTTGTCGATGCCGCAGATTGTGACAAGAGCCCACCAGTGGGATGAGACACACACAGAGAGAGAGAGAGAGAGAGAGAGAGAGAGAGAGAGAGAGAAAACGTAGAGGAAGAGAGATAGAAAAAAGAGTAAGAAAGAGGTAAAGGGTGAGGGTAAATGGTACTTTCAAAGTGTTTGGTCAATTGAAAATTAGTAAATGCGGTAAAAATCCAAATCAGAAAGAGAGAAAAAAGAGGGGAAAAAAAAAAGTAGAGGAAGAGATAGATAAAAAATAGTAAGAAAGAGGTAAAGGGTGAGGGTAGAGGGTCCTTTCAAAGTGTTTCATCAATTAAAAATTAGTAAATGGGGTTAAAATCCAAACCAGCATTTAATTGGGGAAAAAATCTCAAGTGTATGCATAAAAGTGGTTGTTTGCGCAATTTCCTCCAAATTAAATTTAAAAATCTAACACACTAATTTAAGAAGAAACTCAAAACATATTAAAAATAGAACATGTTATGATAATATTATGATCCGAACTCAGGATCTCCCGCTCTGATGTCATTTTAAATTTTAGACTTTTAAAGAAATGAACTTCCATTTTACCTATTAAACGGACTGATCAAATACCCTTATACATCTAATATTATCGTTATATTTTACTATACAAACACTTGGATTTCTTTTTACCTTTTACATTAATACTAATTCTCCAACATTTAATAAGTTAATAACAAGCATTTTAGTCGCTCAAACTAGTGTTTCTCTCTCTCTTTTTTTTTTTTTTTTTTTTTTGAGAATTGTTTCTCTCTTTTCTTTTGTTTAAAAAATAAAAATAAAAAAAAAACCCTCAAAAATCTCAACTATAGAAGTTTTCAACCTAGATTTTAATTGGTTCATCCTCTAGCCAATATAATAACAACTGATTGGTGTTCTTTTACTATATTGTTGTTCTCCTGCATATTCATTTTCTTATGGAATAAATTATAAGGCTTATCAGTCCGAACTTTTAGCCACTCATTGGGACAATAACTTCATAGAATTTTCATAACTCAAACTCCAAAACTTCTAAATGTACATCTCACTTTTTTTCTTTTCCTTTTTTAAAAAACTTAAACTTTAAAAGTACATAACTTTCTTATTTTAAATTAAAATGAAATTATTTTTCTTTAAATTACAAAAAAAAAAAAAAGATAAACGAAACTGGATCCATATTGCATTTATTTTTGAAATACATTTCAAATTTTACATTTTTTTTATTTTTTTTTATATCACAGTTAATTTGTAATTCACACCTTCTCCAAATATACATTTCCAAACTAATATCTAAAACATTGTTTTCAATTATCATCCCCAACGACCCTGTCAAAATATTTATTTATATGTGTGTGTGTGTGTGTGGAAAGACCAGGTCAGAATAAAATTTACATAAGTTACGAGGCCGGGGTTTTCTTTACAAACAAAGAAAGTTGTATCTTCTTCAGCAAAATAAAAAAAAATTTAAAATAAAAATAAAAATGGAAAAGAAAGTTGTATCTTATATAGTTTGAGTGAATTTGTTATCATGACGTTCAACTTCTTGTCCTTTTGAATACAAACATGTACATACATATATATATAGTTAAATGTATGCATAATTTAACCAAAGGAAGGCTTTCTAAACTAGTCTTTATTGTTTTATTATTATTATTTGAGAGTTACCAAACTAATCCTTTAGTGAACAAGATTATAGTTTAATTATTTGACTCCATTAACTTCTTTATTTAACAAGTTACATTTGTGAAGAAAAAGAGACTACTTCCTTCTTATAAACTTTTTGTGCTTCTTTTTTTGTTGTTGAATATATAAATACTAAATTGAAAACACCCTTGTCAAAGAGTTTGAGTATATGTTTGAAGCTTGAATAATTTCCAACGTTGAATTTTGTAAGTTAAAAGGCCAAGTGAGATGAACAAAAGTAGGGGGGCCATTCTAGGAACTTTCGCCCCCCTCTTTTTTTTTTTTTTTTTTTTTAATCTAGGAACTTTCCCTTGAATTCAAATTCTATGATTTTTTTTTTTTTTTTTTGGTAAGTAATTCTATGAGAGTTTGGTACTTCAGTTGTATATTCCAAGGATGACTCGGATGAACCACAGCTGAGAGCCCGAGAATATGGAATAATTAGAGAGCACTTGTCGAAACCCTATTTGTCTTTCTTTAAAAAAAAATAATAATAATAAAGTGAAATAATAAAAAATAAATAATCTTGACTCTTCTTGTTGTGGGGCCAAATAATTTCCACATGTGCTCAATACCAGCTAACTAAAAGAAGAAAATTTGAGAAAAAGAAAATTTGTGAAAAGGTCAAAAGTCTACAAAAGAAAATAAGCCAATAATAGGCTACTACAAGGGTAGACCACTCTCATAATAATACATAGGCCTTGGTTTCCTTCCTTGTTTTATCCTATATATTCTTTGATATTATTTTTACTTTTTGACATATCGATGTATTTTGTATAAGTATGGCAAATTCTAGATTAATTTTATATTTTTATTAAACTGCATGAGATTTAGTTTTTTTTTTTAATTTTGATGTAATATACAACATAATCATATACTAACAAAAATACATTGTGCATTTATGTTAAATACCAAATTTGCCCAACTTTGCCCAACTTTGCCATGAGCACGTGGATACTAAGCCTTAAACCAAAAATTCAGTTTGTTTCTATCTTTATACAATTCGTCACCCAAGTTGCCATTTGCGACTATAAAGTTAAGTACTCAAAAGTAGCATAGTTATTAGATTTTTCATTAAAAATAATTAATGATAGTTTTTAACAGTTTTGATCTTTAGTTGCACATTTGACTATCGAAATTTTTTTTTTTTTTGAAATTTAAGATGATCACGTGTCTACTATCTCATAACTTGAAATTTGATTCTTTTTTTTTTAATGAAATAGAGAAAAAAATGTAGTCTCCCTTTGGATATAGATTTGAGATAAAATTTTAAATTCAAGTTGGTCGATTTTTTAAAAACTAATTATAATTTTTGTTGGCCTTTCAGAAAAGATAAAAATTATAATGAAAAACTTAAGCTCCGTTTGATGTTCAAGTTTAACTCCAACTAAATTGTACTTATTCATCTTAATTTTTATCTTTTTCTTAAAAATTAACAAAATTTATAATTAATTTTTTAAAAAATCAACTAATTTTAATTTAAAAAATTTATCTCTAATTAATTTATAAAAAAATACTTAAATATGAACCAGTAATATAAACACATGCTTAATCATGATAAACATAAAAAGAATGTAGAGAATACAAAAGAGAGAAAGAAAGAAAAGCTTTCTATATTGACGAATACGACAAACGAGATTTGGCAACGATGATTCATGGTAGACGCTGGACAAACATTATATTACGGGGAGGACTTCCCCATTCCCCCCACCACGCGCGCATCCATCGCTTGCGAGATCAACAATCCCATTAAAAGGATGATTAATTTTAGCAATGCCTCCAAGTAGAAGTGCAGCGAAAAAAAAAAAAAAAAACCCCCACCGTTACATCGCCCCGTCCATTATTTTCTGTCATATCATCAACCAATCATACCGCTAATCCTGTCATGTAAGATAAGTTGTCTGGTTTGGATTTTTCCCAAACCATTCTTCTATAAAATCAAATTGTAACTCATTGTTTTCAATTTATTACTTCTTTTTTTCCTATTATATATATATATTGAGATTTTCTTAAATATAAATGGTATTTATTTGATAATCTCTTTTTTCTTAAGAGTTTCCTAAAATATTTTTTATGTTTTTAATAAGGCCCAATTAAGACCAAACCACCGTAAATTGAGCCATCTGTCATGTATAACGGGTGGTTCCGATTTGGATTTTTTCAAATTACCATTTTACAAAACTACACTACCCCCACGAAAATCACCAAATCGCCCGTCTATGCACCCCTTACCTCCTAAACAATATATTTTATTTCATTTTACCCTTTAAATTATCAAAACAATCTATCTTGCCTCTATATATATGCAAAATCATTCAAACAACTCCACTGTTCGTTTCTATTTAATGATATGTTACGTCAGCATAACCGTCAAGTTTACAGACGAAGTTGGATGGAGAGAGATGGTTTAAATGATTTTGTGTGCATCAAAGGGCATAATGGATGGTTATGATCATTCACGTGATAAAATGAAAAAGGTCTGTGGTCCATCGGACAACCGTAAAATTAACCCTTTATAAAAATCATTCAACTCCAAGATAGATTTACTAATTCTTTTAGGGAACATTTTTATAAATTAATGTCTAAACCATGAAATCCTTATGAAAATGTTTTTATAATGATCCGACTTTTCTGACCATTAACTAGCTTACTTATTCTTATTTAATTTAGTCTTAACACATATTTATATTTGGTTCCAAAAATACAGAATTTTTTTTAAAATCATATTCGTACTATAAAAGTTAGAATTATTAAAATTTTTAACTGAGGAAATTGAAAACCTCTAGCAACTAATTATCCTATTCAAATTTGTATTTAGATAATATTTAAAAAGTTATAATTTCATGTTAGTTAAAAGGAAAGAGTCTAAAGTCTTTTTCTCATAAAGTACTCATACTAATTTAGTAGTACCAAAACATTATAACATAGTTATAAATATAGTCGATACAAAATAATTTAGGAAGTCTAAATGCGGAAATTAAATTCGTGATGGTATCTCATTCCCTTCCTTCATCGCCTCCGCACAACTTCGCCAATCCATGAAATATCTAAGTAACGAGCTGCTTACCCGTATTACCTACAGCACGAACACATAGGTATGAGCTTTCGCTCAGCAAGTACAAACAATATCTCATAAAACATTTCCATAAAATCATATCATCACACGTAACATCAAGAATGTTCAAAAGTGCATGTGATCATGTGTGTTCATTTATGCTTCATTATATACATGTCTTGTCTACTTAAGGGCCCCTATGTCGTACACATATGCGCGCAACCAATGGGGAATTAGGGGAGCGACCCTCCAACAGCCTCCAAGGTCATATCTTATAACTTTCATTTTTTTCATATCCTCTCACTAATTAGAGGTTGGTACGACACTTAATCCTATATTTTATTTGCCTCATTCTTAATAATTGTGACAATGTGTAGATTTATATGTCACTATGCATATATCATTATGACATAAATATCTGTAAGGCATGCCGATCATGTCAGTGCAAAAGAAATTATGCATATCAAATACTTAATCAAAGCAATACGTATAACTCATATACTCATCACATCATCAAGTTAAGTCATAACTAACGTAGAGCATCAACAAAGAAAAAATATATATTATTGTTTCATGTTGTAAGTGAGGTTTGTACTTACTTATTTTATATGCTTAAGCTTCCGGAGTTATATCTCCTACTATGCAGATTTAAAAAATTATCCTGATTTAACAATATCTCATTATTAGATGCGATCATAGTTATATTATTTTATTCATTTATTTATTTATTTTATTTTATAAACTATAGTTAACTTAATTTACTTATATCATAATTAACCTTAACAATTAATTCATATTAATTATTAAGTGTTAAAATAAATTTCTACTAATTATTATTTACTTAATTTAATTTAAGTTTTTTTTATTAAAATTTAATTGATTAATTAATTAACTAATTAATTAGGTAATAGTTAATTATTACTTTATTTAATTGAGTAATTATAATTAAATTATATAATTTTAATTGAATTATTAATAATTATATTGTTAATAATTTAATTTTGTTACTTAAATATTCTTTCTCATATAATAATTATTAATTATTAATTCTAATAGTAATAATTAATAAGTTGATTAATCTAATAATTAATATTTGATTAATCTCTAGCTAATCATCCATAGTTATTTTGATGATTATATCAATGATTAATAATTAATGATTAATTAATCTCTAATTAATCATGTATTATAATTATGTAGTTATTCAACATAGTAATCTTGATTATCATCTACTAAACTCTTATAATTAATTACATTTGGTTATGTATTTATTATTTAATTAATTAATTAATTAATTAATTAATTAATTAATCAATCAAGGTGACAAGAAGTCACCTAAGTGTATACCTCTCTTCTATTATTGGGCTAGTCCAATCCCCTTAGTTCTGTTCATTTAGTTGGGCTAAGGTAGTCTCTTGGTATATGCCCAGTAACTCTCTAGTATACTTTATTTTAGCCCATTTAAAACTTGTGATTCAACTTTATAAAGTTAGGATTTTTCATATTATTTGATCATACACTTAAAATCAACTCATTTCATAACTAAATATGTTCATATGTTATGACTTACCCTTATATCACATTTTAATATTTAATCATTTTATCGGTATAGAATTTTAACTTATAAGATTTATTTAGATTTGAGGATAATCCCGTTTTAGACACTTGATGACTTGTTGAAAAGCTTGAAGCATCTAGTTGCTGTCTTTATAATTTGTTTTCCAAGATTTCAAGTATTTCAAACATTAATGTGGACGTTTTCCTAAGTGTCTTATGATAAAATCTCAGTTTACAATATTACAATACAATATTATGTAATTTATTAAAATATGTAAATATCCATTTTAAACACATGATATCTCATTTTGAAGCTTGAGATGTCTACTTTACAGCGGTAAAGTTATTTCCTTTAGTGCTTAAGCGTTTCGTACCATAAACTTAGGTTTTGTTATTGTTGGTCCTATGTTTGTATCGCAAGTCCAGATTCATGGGTAAGTTTAGAAAAATCATAACAATTCACTTACAAGTCCAAATTAGGCAAAAGCTATGTCATTGGAAAGGGTATAGTGTCTACTTCATATGACAAGAAGATTTTTGTAAAATATTATGGTTTACTAAATCAAAATATGCAAAACCCGTGGCTAGTACAGGATTCCAGTAAAGATTTTCGGTTCATAGTTCAAATTTGTAAAATTCACCAAAAACTGCACATTTATCCGTTCAAGGTGTATGATATCTTGTTGGAAAGCTTAAAGAATCTAGTTTTTAGATCTATAACTTTTAATCCAAAATTTTTAGGCTAAATGGTTCGGAGTACATAAAACCCGTGGCTAGGCTGTACCCCAGAGTTCATTTTCTCACTAGTTTTGTATCACAACTTCAAATGCACATAACTTTAGACATACAAAAGCAAATCATGTGATTCCAAAGCCTAAAATGAAACTTATCCTCTATAGAATCTTTCATATAATTTATTTTTCATATCTAAGTTTCTAATGCATGCTATATTACCACAACATCTACAAGCTTTAACAATGTTCGTAGCTCTTACCGAAATGCTCCGTGGATCCTTTAAGATCTCGGACCTCCAAGATTCTTCTCAAAACTTTTTTCTAGATAAGAAGAAGTCTAATATTAATATTATAACTAAAATATCATGATTTAGTTCTCCAAAAATGACTAAGACATAAAGAATGCCACTGGTTTATCTCTAATAAAACGTCATCTAACTCCGTTTTACACTTCTTCGAACTTAGTAACGGGGTTGCTTAGAGCTTGAAAATGGAGGGAGGAGAGTGCTAGAGGGGTGTTGGAGATGGAGAATACTGTTGGTGGTTCTTTTTTCTATTTTGAGCTTGGTGGTGGCTAAAGAGCTAGGGTTTTTGAGCTTAACTTGTGTGAGAACAAAATGAAATGTTAGAGGCTTATCTTCAGCCAACTTTTACCTTAAGGTAGCTGTATTTTGAGGGGTAAAATTATAAAATTTTTGGCTGAATCACCCCTTGCATTGCCGCCACTTTTGGGAGGGATTTGGAGTGAAAATTTTGTTCAACAAAGTTGAGACAAGGGGTCACTTTCACTTGTCTCTTCTTTGGGTCAACTTGCCAAAATAAACCATGTCATTTCTTACATAAGGTTGCATGCATACACCATTTCCTTCTTTTTCTCATTTGTTCAACTTTCTTCTTGTTTCTTGAACCAAAAATCCAGATCCCCCCTTACCTTCTCATTTTTATTTTGTTTTTCTTTCTTCCAATTTCCACCATTGATCTAAGGTTGTCATCCTTATTCTCATCCATTGGATCTTCCATCACACCAATCATTACCTTAAGCTCTTATTGGTCACTTATCATCCAAAGTTTAGCCATTGATTTGCCTAGGATTCTTTAACATAAACTCTACACCATTGATTTCAAACTTAAGCACAATTCTTGATCATCTCCCACCTTTGGATTTTCTAAGAATAAATCCTAAGTATACATCTTCTATCTATGTGACACATTAATTTCCCAATCATACTCTCAAAACTTAACTATTGATATGATCAAAATAAATACTAAGATCATTAAATTGACCTACTACTAAAAATCGGGGTTCTTCCCAAAATTAACAATATCCCTCTAATACGACATAATAAATTTTTCGTATAAATTTATATGTCGTTCAACTCATCTTTTATATATTTAAAATTTTTCATTTAAATAGAGAAACTCAACATTGTTAAATTATTGATATCATCACACTGATGATACATATACTATCATTCATGATCTTGAAATTTGATATTCATCAAAATAATTAATTAGAAGTATATTAATGAAGGAAATCCATAATAATAATTCATGAATCAAGCTTATGAATTTCTAGGACATCACAGTTCTAAACCATGAACATTTTTATATTAAAATATTCCTATAACAATTAGTAAATTATCTTGGAGTTGAATGATTCTATTAAGGGTTAATTTTACGATTGCCCCATGGGTCATAGACCATTTTATTTTGTCACCTAAATTATCAAGACTATTCATTGTACCCTTGATGCACACAAAATCATTCAAACCAGCCCCCTCCATCTAACTCCGTCTATAAACTTGATGGTTATGCTTACGTAGCATATCATTAAATGGAAATGGATGGTGGAGTGATTTGAATGATTTTTATATATGAGGAGGTAAGATGAACAATTTTGATAAATTACAGGGTAAAATAATAGGATATATAGTCCAGGAGGTAGGGTTGCACAGATGGGCAGTTTGGCGATTTTCGTCTGAGGCGGTGTAGTTTTTTATATGTATTTATATGTGGCCATTTTGTTAAGAAAACTAAGGGAAAAACAAATTTATTAAAGTGTCAAAGCTTGGGAGGAACGAATAATACAAATGAAAGTTTGGAGGAAATTGTCTAACAAAACCCAAAATTTCATGGAAAAACTTGAAATTTGTATTTAGAAAAAAAAAAAATACAACAACGGTAGAATTTTAAAAAAAATGATGCTACTAATGGATTTTATCCAAAAATTAATAGAAAAAACTAAGCAATGTTTTTAATAATTTATCATCATTTTAGTTACGAAAAAAGAATAAAGACTAAAGTTACACAAATTTTGAAAGTTATAGTTCGTTTGGATCACATATTCGCTTTGTATTGTATTCAAATTAATTAATTGATGTGAAAATATTTTGAAAAATTATTAATAAAAGAACGATAGCTCATATGTCACATGGATTAATATTCAAAAGTTGAGATTATAGTTAGTGTCGTTTGTATTTTTTGAAGATAAATAATGTAAAAGGAATGATACACGCCAATAGCCATCAAAAATAATTCTATTGACATATAAAGAATAATATCGGCCGTCAGAAATGCACAGTTTGTATCGTACATAAATAGTAGGTATAGTACTTGGTGGTTCGATTAAGATCAAGTTTGCCGTTTGCCGTTTGGGATCCCCAGAAGGAGACCAAGTTTGCCGTTTGGGATCCCCGGGTAGAGATCCCCAGGCCAGTCTCATCGTCTCCATCCTGTTGGAACGACAAGACTACCCTAAGGAAGCCTGGTCACAAATCGACCATATAGAACGTCTTGGACTCTTGGTCATGAGTAATCGCTTGTGCTATTTTGCTTTTAGGTACATGTAGAATACATATATGCCTTTGAATGTCCCCTTTATATATTGTATTATAATATAAAATGTGTTTGAGTTATTTATATTAGAATAGTCATTTAATGTATATTGGTGAGAGAGATAGAGTATGTAATTTGATTGAAAAAAGTAAATAGAAAAAGATAATATATAAATTGGGACAAAATTATAGTAAATAGCATATTTTATAGGTACTTTTGAAGTTAATATCAATTTTTTAAGAGATGATAAATTATAATATATTTTTTGGTAAATCGACGGATTTCCTTGGATTTTATAGAAAATAACGGATTTCTAGTTAATTTTTAATAACAAATTTATGTAAATAGAGAGAAAGAAATAGGAGTGACATAAAGAAGATGAAGGAGTTTTATATATATATATATATATATATATATATTTTGTGGTCATAAATTTGATTATGTAATTTATTACTATTTTTAAAATTTTAGACTATAATTTACTATTACTCTTTCTAAAAATGTTATTTTGTTCTTTTTTCAAATATGAGTCTACTATTTAAATATATTTATCTTAAAATAAAATATATATTGTAACAAAATATATATTATATTGTTATGAAATATATGATAGGAAATGAATGTGTCTTCCAAATTATATTAAAAAAAGAATAATTGACCTAAATAATCTCTGAACTCTTTCAAAGGTAACGGTTTAGTCCCTGTTTTATTTTTTTTTTACCAAGAAGATCCTAAACTCTTAAAATGTTGGTCATTATAGTAATTTCCGTCTAAAACCGTTAAATCTCTAACGAAATCTTGCTCAAATCTTAATTTTATAGTAGAAAGACCAAAATGCCTTCCAATCTCTCAAAATTTCTCTCTTCTCTTCACATCTCTCTCTCTCTCTAGACTCGAACAACACGGAAGGAGCTCGAATGTGTGTCAAAGCAGCTTTCGGACTTTGTATGTTTGATTTTTACTTTTATATCTGATGGATCTAGGTGGCTAGTATCTTCTTTTTTGTTGTTTTAATTATGTATAAAATTTGTCGCAAATTACAAAAGCTACCTAGTTGCCAACTTCTCTGGGTTACATTGCTTACTCTTTTTTTTTTTCTGAGTTGTTGGGTTGTGAAATGAATGACAGTACTTTTAAGGGATTTTTTTTTTCTTTCTAAATAATATATTCTTTCATGGTTTGTTTTGGTAGCTTTTCACATGATCTAATTGCTCAATCATATTCATTGAGGGTGGGTTCTTGGTTAGCTTTTGTTTTTATTTTTTGTTTTGAGGACCAGCCTTTGTCTTCTTGTATTTTATTCCACCACCAGCCCTTGCCTCCACCCCGCCCCCCCTACAAATCTGATGAGGTTCGGAACACCAAACAACAATTTGATCTGGGTTCGGCAAGAGAAAGAAGAAGAAAGAGGAAGAAGAGGCATCGAAGGACGAGGACGAGGCGGACCGGTGTCGAAGGACACGAAGTAGGTCGGCAACCCGATCAGGATCACCGGAAATGACCTCTTCTAGGTTTTTCCTCCATTTTCCCCATAGTATCAGAACATTGGGGGATTCTTTGCTTGTTGAAATATGGTTTCCACGTTTTTCCTCCATTTCCTCCATTTTAGTTTTTTTTTATGATTTTTTTTTTATTTTTGTTAAATTAATTATTATTATATTATTAAAATATCATCTCAAATTAGACTACATGCATTGTATGTGACTTATTTCGTTAGAAATTTAACGGTTTTGAACGGAAAGGACTAGAATGATCAATATTTTAAGAGTTCAGGGTCTTGTCGATAAAAAAAAATTAAAACTGAGATTAACCCGTCACCTTATAAATAGTTCAGGATCATTTAAATAAATTACTCTATAAAAATAAAAATAAAAAAAAAAGCCTGCAACTTTGTTCCATGTTTCTTAAGCGCGTGCATCCCACAGAAATTGGGCAGGCGCGTCGCAGACCTTTTGACACCAGTACAGCCGCCATAAACGAGGAAGATGGTGGTTTGACCAAAATCCATCCCACTAAAATCACAGAGAGAGAGACACAAGGAACCGCTCTTTCTCTCTCTCAAAAACTTTTCCTTCTCCTCTTTTTCTCTCTTAACCCAAATCCATCCAAACCACATACTCTCACCCATCAGATCACCGAATCCCAGATCTCAAATTCAGACGATGGACCTCCTCTGCGTCCTTTTCCTTTTCTCTCTACTTTCTGTCTCCTCCTCGGCGCCGTCGGCGGCGGCGCCGTCGGTGGCGTCTCCTCCGGCTACCAACGTCTCGACATGTCCGATGGACCTCAACTACACGTTCAGAATCCCATGGAACACCACCACCTGCCGTAACTACCAACCGCCGAAGATCCGAAACTCCTCCACCGACTTCACCGACATCCCCTGTTGCCAAACACTCCTCTCCCTCATCGGCATAGGTCTGGCCAACCACCTGAAGGAGACTTCCCAATTCAATCTCCCAAACACCGCCACTTCTCTCTCCTGCCTCCATGACTTGCAGTCCAAGCTGACCTCCCTCTCTCTCTCCAACGACCTCTCCTTCTCCAACGACGTCGTTTCCTACTGCTTCGACCCTCAGCAGTTTGTCATGGCCCCTGACCTCTGTGCCAGTATTGAGACCACTCAAGATTGGGTCAAAGCGCTCGGGCCCACGACGGCGTTGGACTCCGCCTGTAGGCCCGACCTCACCGCTGGGGCCTACTGCAACCGCTGCGTGGCGGCGGGGACGGAGGTCCGGGCTCAGTTGACTGCCATTGATGGTAATACGTCTCACTCTTTAGATTGTTGGTACTATTCTATTCTTTATGCTGCTGGGATTGTCAATGAATTTGGGCCCGAGAGTAATGGTGCCGTGTCGTGTATTTTTGGGATGAGTTTGGATTCCCAAGTCGGGTCTCCGAGTAAGAACAATGCGCCGCTTGTTTTCGGGTTAACCGGAGCCGGGGTTGCTGTATTAGTCACGTGTAGCTTGTTGGGGTTGTATGTTTGGTTTGATAGGAGGTGGAGGGGAAAGAGAGGAGGTTTTGATTTGGAGGAGCAACAACAAGGGGAATGGTCTAGGCCGAGAGTGAGGCCTAACACGGGTTCGATTTGGTTTAAGATCGAGGAGCTAGAGAAGGTGACAAATAATTTTTCGCAGAAGAATTTTGTGGGGAGAGGCGGGTTTGGGATCGTTTACAAAGGGGTGTTGGCGGATGGGAGTGTGGTCGCGGTCAAGAGGGTTATTGAGTCGGACTTTGAAGGGGATGACGAGTTTTGCAATGAGGTTGAGATCATTAGCAATTTGAAGCACCGGAACCTTGTTCCACTGAGAGGGTGTTGTGTGGTCGATGGGAATGAGGATTATGAGAGGGAGAGCCAGAGGTATCTCATTTACGATTATATGCCAAATGGGAATCTGGATGATCATTTGTTCCCACAATCGGATGGGCAGAGCGGAGTTGTGATGACTCGGTTGACATGGCCACAGAGGAAGAGCATAATCTTGGATGTGGCAAAGGGATTGGCTTATTTGCACTATGGAGTGAAACCCGCAATCTACCACCGAGATATTAAGGCCACGAATATTCTTTTGGATGGTGATATGAGAGCGAGAGTGGCGGATTTTGGACTTGCAAAGCAAAGCAGGGAAGGCCAGTCTCATCTCACAACCAGAGTAGCAGGGACTCATGGGTACTTGGCTCCTGAATATGCTCTTTATGGACAGTTGACCGAGAAGAGTGATGTTTATAGCTTCGGGGTTGTTATTTTGGAGATCATGTGTGGGAGGAAAGCTCTCAATTTGTCGAATTCAGAGTCACCAAGAGCGTTTCTGATCACTGATTGGGTGTGGTCATTAGTAAGAGCTGGAAAAATAGAGGCGGCTTTGGATCCTTCGTTGCTGAAAGATGGGGATTCCATTAATTCCAATCCTACGAGCATTATGGAGAGATTTGTGATGGTTGGGATTTTGTGTGCTCACGTGATGGTGGCTCTAAGGCCTACTATTTTAGATGCGCTGAAGATGTTAGAAGGGGATATCGAGGTCCCTCCAATTCCAGACAGGCCAATGCCTCTCGGGCATCCTTCGTTCCACGGAGATGGTCATACTTTCAGCATATCTCCAGCTTTAAGCGGGCCACAATTACACACCGGGGACATGCTCAGATAATTAACAGATACTTTTTTGCACGTTGCCTTGACGGATCACAAGAGATAAGAGGCCATGTTACAAAAGGCCCTTCCCTGACTAGATTCGAGGCAAGTGATTAAGGCATTAAATACAGATAACACTTTATGTTGACCTCAAAACTGTGAGGTCAGCAATCTTGTTAGCAAATGTAGAATAGAGTTTCAGTTCGTTGTAGATTGTTGCCACTGCGTTGATGTTGTTGTGTATATTTATAAATAGTTGGTTTGAGGCTTGGAGTTTGTATGGAAAAATTGGGAAACTGAGGATAACAGAATGCGTTTACATTTTGCCTCGCTTTTTTGGACGGGCAGATTCTAGGGTTGGGTGCCCACACCATAAGGCCCCAAAGTGGCCACTAGTTGAGGCAGTAGGACTTAAATTAGACGGGTCATCTGGTATAGGGTTGGATGGTATTCGAGGATCTCTAAGATGCACCATTACATCCATTCCATAAGTGCCGTTCAATTTTTATGGTAAGGTTATGATCAATGGTCCAGGAGATTCATGGTCAATGTTCTTTCTAGCTTTCTTACTATGGGAAAGTTAGAATTGGTTCCTTGTAGGTAACCGCTTTATTCGTAAGTCGTTATATAGCATATTCATGGCTATGCATACCACAGGTTCGTTGGAGAGTTTTAAGCACTTCACTGGAGATTACTTTCGGAATTGTGATTCCCTTTTTCTCCGTTTCTTTCCTTTTCATAGTTCATGAGATGCATAATGAAGTACCTTCGTAGAATGTAGGGTTTCAGTGAATCATACTTTCATACACAAACACATACTGATACACTTACAAGTAGAACCTTGTTATGTTTTTCTACAACATGGTCTGTCAAAAGACGGATTCTTGTCATGGAGGACATGGAATTTTTTTTTTATTTTTTCAGTTTTTAGTTTTTGTAGTAATGAATGCGGTATCTACCTTAGGCAATTATTCTTGACAGGACTCGGAAATAGTTGTGCAACGCATGATCATTCTCATTCTCAACACAATTCTAAACAAGTGAGACTATTTTTACAATGGTAATAGAGAAATGCTATATGTACTCGTGCTACTGGAATCTGAACCGATGATCTGTGGCTTCCGCAACAGGACCCACAGAACCCCCACAACAACGATGTGGTCAGTCTATGCACTCACGCCAATACTTGCAAGTGTAGTTAGCATTCATCAAGTTAATATTTTTATGTATCGATTTGGTAACTCACTGCTAGGGCGCGTAATGGTGCAATCAAATGGAATGGAATGGTTAACTATGGGGCGTTTGGCAAATAGGTTTGAATCGGAGATTTCATCCTTTTTGGGAATATGAAGTAGATTCATTTTTCTCTTTGGAACTGTGACGTTTTACATTTCCACTTCGAATTGCAATTGAAATTTTCCACTTGGGAATTTATTGCCAAACCACAGCCACCCCCACGAAGAGTAAAAAGTTTTCCTTTCGTTTTCAAAGCTAAAAAGTGGATCAATTTCGTCCTCTGAGTGAGGGCAGTGGCAATCCCCATCAGCTGTCAAAGAGAGCATGTGGTAGTATGTACCGTGCCTGATACGTTAAAACAAAGCTTTAGCAACAAAGAAGCCGCTATGGCCTGAGCTGCATTTGTCGTGAATACTTTTTCTTATAAGAAAGAGACGTATAATTGTATTCATTAAAGTGAATGCGTACAATATTTTGAAGTAATGAAATGCAAAATTAATTTAAATAAATAAATAAAAATTAGGTTGAGTGGCCTATTATGATCACTTAATCTAATAGATAACCGAACTTTCTTATAATTAGCAAAGTGACCATATGTCATTTTTTTTCAGATTTGATCAATCATTGAATGATCATGATCAATCAGTGATTGATTTAGACATTGATCAATTAATAATTAATTAAGATCAATTATTAATTTACCAATTTAATAATATTATACGATCAATCACTGTTTGATTATTCAAGAAAATTGATTGATCATTTTCAGAAAATAACCATCCCATTCCCCAATGTCAACACAGTTCTTCTCCCTTGATCTTCTCCACGTATTATGCTTTATAATACATACATACCTATGGAGATATATATGTGTATATATCTATTGAATCAGGAAATCCCCCTTAATAACACAATAAATAATTAGACTGGGTGTCTATTTTAGTCACCTAATCTAATAGATGATTGATTTATTTTTTTTAATTTAACAAAATAACCACTTGTCATTTTTTTTTTTTTATAAATTTTATCAATCAGCGATTGAGTATGGTTAACTTGAAAATTGGTGATTTACGTTATGGTCAATCAATGATTGATTACGATCAATCATTGATTTTACCAAATTAACAATATTATGTGACCAATCACTAATTAACCATTTAAGAAAATTGATTGACCACTTGAAAAAAAAAAAAACAAACAAAAAAAAAACAAACAAACAAACAAAACAAAACAAAAAGGTCTTTTAACTAATTTTTAAAAACTTAGGTCATTTATTAAAAAAATTTCTTAAAAAATGCTATTCATGTAAAGGGGGAAAAATCAAAACCTGATGCATAAAAGCTAATGGGAACCACTGAAAATTTAGTTCCAAAGACTCTACTTGAAGTTTATCATTGACGCCAGTCCTAGGAGATTAAGTTGATAAATCAAGCAGTAAAGTCAATATTTTCTAAGGCGCAGAATGGTAAGAAAACTGACACTAGTATTCTGTTTCCAACACACCATCAATAAGCCCAAATTCCAAGGCCTGCAACAAAAATGAACAACAGGATGTCAAAATGAACCATTTCTGAACCATTAAATTAGCTAAGATAAATCCAACAAACAAACACAGGTTACAGAATGGTTAAACGAGGACGAAAGTTTTATAGCCCTCAAAGGCCAACAAACTCCGCTGAATTTTGATTTCTACTTTGACACAATCTGTTTTTCCCTTTCCATTTCTAAATTATTTTCCTTTCTACTTATGGAAAGGACTCGGCAGAAAGTTGCTTGAGGATTTTGGGATTTTGGAAAAGTACTTGTTTATATTATCGGCGATGTGGCCTTAACGTATGCACTTAAATAAAGATGTCAGCAATGTTACCTCCGAAACCGATAAGAAACGATCCCTCTCAGTGTATTGCTGCACTATCTCTAGAGGTTGGCCCGTAAAAGCAGTATACATTTTGTCGATTTTCTGCATTCAGAAAGAGAGTGAGTAAATGGTATTGACAAAATAAATTGATTCGAGTGATCAGTTTATCACGGTATACAAATAAGAAGATGAGCTCCGATTAGGGTCAAAATGGTTGTCTGGTATATTATTTGTTTCGTCAAATATTTTTTCCTCCCCTTTTCTTTCCAAAGTTGGAAGGATCAAAAAATGGTAAGCCCCATAAATTTATAACTTCTGTCCTTCCCAATTTCCTCTTACCCGAACAACTCAAGCATCAAATAATCATGTAATGCATGCATGAGAGGGGGGAAAAAAGACTAACATGACGAGATTGAACTGCTTCATTTACTTGGCGCCTCACATCTTCCACGTGACCCTACAGAAACAAAACCATAATTAATCTTAGCAGTGCGGATAATAAATCACATTCTACAACTCAAACAACTTTTTCAACTTGTTACCCTGCACATGCCATCACAATTTGGATTACTGCAGAACTAGATTGGTTTTCATAAAACAAGGGATGGAATAAAGTAGAAGATTGGAGCAAATATCTTCAACACACGAGAAGCCTCGTTTTGCTTGTTTTCAGAATTTAGAGGATAGAACTACAATAAGCTAAAGAACATTGATCGTTTAAGTTAAAATGATAAACTCCGCTAACTGTTTGATTAAATGTGTCCTCTTTGTTATGTAAATAGAGTCTTGTCTATAATAACCATGCTGAGGGCTAATGGGAAATTGGTTCTCTCACCCTTGTCCCTACACATAACTTAAAGAAAACAAGGTAAAGGTGGAGAAAACAATTTTTTAACAATAAATTACGATTTAGAGGAACACTAGTAGACCATTGCAGAGTCAAGAAAATAAAATAACATTGTAGAATGCATAATCAGTAAAATTAAAAATTCAATTTCTGTGCAATTGGTTTCATTTCTCTTTCTTTGCTGATACAGGCTCTAGTTGTTCTGGTAGTACACACAACCAATACTAAACAAATGTGAATACTTCACTTTTCACTTTTAGAAGCTCGGATTTGCTAGCATATGCTCTCATACGCTTGTTACCATGTAAGCTTGGAGTATTGTTCTTTATATTCAGTGTGGTTTGCAGGAGCTTTTTGCGATTAGATGGTACTTTGCCACCATTACACTAAACTATTGGAGTACGATGTGAAATAAAACCAAACATAGGTTAAAAATTACCTAATCTAAGCCAAGCATACCCCGTCAAGACTCAAGAAAAGGTTCAGACTCTAAAATTGGCTATTCCAATGGCCTGAAGGAGCCAGGATATCAGAGATTCAGAACTCGACTAAACATCTTCGTATTCTCAACTTCCACTGTAAAACCCCATAAAATGCCAAGTGGAATTCGGCATTGTATGTTTATGTGTCGATTCCTCCATTCAACTGTGACACTTCTACAAGAACAAAGGCCAAACTATGTTTTTTTTTTTTTTTTGCCCCATTCATTTTAGTAATCAGCAGAAGGAGAATAAATCTGGTCCAGTACGATGTGAAATAAAACCAAACATAGGTTAAAAATTACCTAATCTAAGCCAAGCATACCCCGTCAAGACTCAAGAAAAGGTTCAGACTCTAAAATTGGCTATTCCAATGGTCTGAAGGAGCCAGGATATCAGAGATTCAGAACTCGACTAAACATCTTCGTATTCTCAACTTCCACTGTAAAACCCCATAAAATGCCAAGTGGAATTCGGCATTGTATGTTTATGTGTCGATTCCTCCATTCAACTGTGACACTTCTACAAGAACAAAGGCCAAACTATGTTTTTTTTTTTTTTCCGCCCCATTCGTTTTAGTAAATCAGCAGAAGGAGAATAAATCTGGTCCACCTAATAGCCCTTAAAATAAAGGGAAATTTCCACTTTGGAATTTAAGGTTCATTCTCGATATAAGCTATAGAACAAATTTCTGAAGTGAATCAAATAGTCAGACACTAGAACATACAGGTCGTTTAAAGGAAAACTTAGGGCGCTGAAATCCTTTATGTTTGTTTTTAAATATCTGATAAAGAGGCATTTCCATCACCACTACTTCTATGGTCTACAACGGTAAAGGAAAATAAGATAAACTTAACATTCTTCATAAGAATGTAATTTAGAAAACCAAAGTCCAAACAAAAGAGTAAGTTCATACCCCACATCCACTCTGTGGTTGGTGTATCATGATACGTGCATTTGGCATCGCATATCGCATTCCCTTTTCTCCACTGGCAAGAAGAAGAGCTCCTTGGCTTGCAGCTACCCCAAAACATACTGTGCCAACTTTCGGCTTTATCTGATAATAATAGAAATCATAAAACGTAACAAACTCTTGATTTCCTCTGGAAGGATAGGAAGAAACAGGGTGTGCTCAAAGTCAAATTAACAAGTTAACAACATTAGAAAATAAGTTACACGCCTTAACATGAAAACCAAATATTTAACCACTGTTCAAAGTTTTATGACCTCATCAAAAGTTAGAGTGATCTCTGTTCAAGAAACATCAACGAAATTCTGGAAATCTAAGAATACCACATGATCTTACCCAAGACATGCAATCATAAATTGCCAACACAGAGTAAGTGCTCCCACCAGGGCAATTCAAATACACCTGCAGGTACAGGACAAAGTCATATTCTCTAAAGAAACTGCCAAACAATTTTGTGAGAGCAGAAGAAAAATGCTGAGTAGCTCGATCAAGTCTGGCTTGGCAAGACACAGGGGCCTGCGGCCCAAAAGGAAGGCTCCTAAGTGGGGCCCACGCCCTGTGTCTATGCCGAGCTTGACTCGAGCAAGCCATTTAACAGTTCTCCACAAGATTAAATCAAATAGAAACAGAAGAATAGAAATACACACCAGAATATCAGCATCTTCATCAATTGTTGCCAGGGTTACCAGCTGCGATATGACTCGTTGAGCAACCTGTGAGTTCACTGGCTGCCCTATGAAGATTATCCGGTTCCTTAGTAGTACAGTTGATAGATCTAAAGGTCCTCCTGGGGTCATCACTGCTGGCATTATGGGAGGATTTCCTTGTTTGGCTTCTATAGCACCGTAACTGTATTATTTGTCCAATGTTAATAATTAAGCGATCCACTAATAGTCATCCAGAAAGAAAACACAACAGAACTGATGGAGTTTAAAAAATTTATTTTGATTTTATCTAACTAAGGGATTCATGTTATTAAGGGTTATCATCATATGTTAGTAGTTTCCTTACTTTTTTTTTTTTTTTTTTGGGTTTAATTTCCTAGTTTGTTATTTTGTTTGCCTGCCAATAAAATAGTTTGTCGTTTCAAATCAAGACATGGTTCATGAACAAACACTGAGATTTTTGGTTTTCTGCCTCTTGAGTTCTTGTTCACTCTCGAAAACTCTCTCTTCACTATTATCTAAGTTTTCTCTCATAAAATAAAAATAGATGGTCTTAGCTAAAGTAATTCGCCACTACTAGCCAATTCACCACAAAAGGAACAAATTCCGCAAGAAACTATCGGTTGATAAGCAATGCATCAATAATTTGCAACACAAAAAGAAGATGACAACAACAGCATGATCAAAACAGCACAAGTAAAACACCTTGTACCGGTACCAAGAAAATCCTTCTCATCAAGCTTTAGAGGAGAACCAGATGCCTTACTAGACAGTCCTGCAATATTTACAACATAGAGAGAAAAGAAGATGAACAAAAAAATTAACTTCTTTCTACAACAGCAATTCACAAGCATATGAAACCACCAGATGCCAAACAATATCTTCCTTCTCAAACCAATACAGCTTACAAACACATGCCCAATAACTTGATACAAATCATGAACTAAACTTAAGTTTCCACCCATGAACAAATTGCGGAAAATAAAATCTGGGTTATACAAATTTCATTAAAATAAAACTGATACTCTACAGTAGCTTCATTCTCAAAAAATAAGAATAAAAATAAAAACTCCACCCAGGTAAAATTGCTGAAAACAAAAACTGGGTATAGAAATTTCATCAACTTAAAAACGATATCCTATATAGTCCTTTAGCTTCATTTTCGAAGAAAAAACATCTAAAACAAATATGGACTATAAAATATACAAAAGGGTATACCGATTTCATCGAAAGGAAGACAAAATTCTACAGTAATATAATAAAAAAGGAAAAAAGATTTACCAGTTGCTGAAAAATCGCCATAAGGACTGGACAAAGCGGAGACTATAGACCTCGTTGGGTTTCTGCAGAATAACACAAAAAGTCATTTAGTGACCAAAAGTTATTGAAATACAAGGAAATTATAAACGAAAAATCGACAGAAATTTAACAAAAGATTGTGAAGAGTAATGGGGTTGTTTGTGTTATACCTGGAAGAAAAGAGAGGAAGTGAGGCGGTTCTGTTGCGAGAAGCGATTGAGAAGCTCAATGGGGCAGAGATAGCTAACGCTACCATTTCGTTAGCTTAGCTTCCAGAGAGAGAGACAGAGAGAGAGAGATTGTTAAGCGAAGTTACGCTGTGAAAGTTTTTTTAGGCATTTCTGAGTTCACTTAATCCCTTTTGTCTGGACTGACTCGGTCGTGTCATACGGCTTAATGTTTCAGAATTATCAATATGGTCTTAGAGGCGGGTCGGCCCGTGGCGTGCCTCTTTGATCTGTGAACCGGACTGATCTGTATAAATACTAATTCAAATTTTTGGTTAACTGGTGTGAATTTAAATTTTTCATATGAATTTTTATTTTTTTTTAAGTTAATAAAAAATATTATTAAGTTTTAAAAAATTAATCAATTCTAACTTAAAAATTTCATTTCAAATCGAAATATCATATGCACCATAAGATCGAGTTAGATTGAGGTTCTCAGTCGTTGCGGCCTAGCCTGCATAGGAACTTTTTAAGTATTTTTTAAAGTTTTACATATAAAAATACTGCCTTTTTTTCTAAGGAAATTATAGCAAATAACATATTTTATATGTACATTTGAAGTTTATAGTATGTTTTTTAAAATATGATAAATTATAGTATATATTTCTAGTAAATCAATAGATTTCCTTAGATTTTTTAAAGAATATTGGATTTGTGGTTATTTTTTAATAACAAGATTATGTGTATAGTCTCATGTTAGTGAGAAGAGGAAGGAAGATGTTTTTTTGGTATTATGTGATCATAAATTTAATTATGATATTTATTATTATGTTTAAGATTTATGTTATACTTTGCTGTTACTCTGTCCAAAAATATTATTTTATTCTTTCTTCCATTTTTCTATAGATCTACATATTGGTGTGGCTTGACCTTATAGATTGTTTGGCTATAAGGTCGGGTTGGTAACTCTTTCTTTCATTAGAACTGGTTTGACCTAACACGCTTCTTTATATAGATTGAAACAAACCCGACACATAGTTCCCTTTTAGTTCAAATGGGAGTCAAACGGTACATATTTACAGTACTAAAGTTTTCAATTTATCATATGAATTTATAGAAAAATGGCATTTTCTAAAGTATTTTAAATAAATGTTCCGATTGTTTTTTTAATTTTGAAAAAAGATCGTTTCTTTATCATTGATATATTCACTAGTAAATTTAAGGGCTAGTCAGTTATTAATAGAGAACAATTATGTCAATCCATCAGTGATATATCATTTAATCTATCAATGACAGACAAGTCAATCGTAAAATCCAGTAACTGTAAAAAAACGACCGTTTACTTAAAAATAAAAATAAAAAAAAAGTTCCGTTATTTTATTTAAAAGAGTAACCAAAAAATGACTTGCCAAATATTTCTTACAATATTTTAGAATATGTAAAAAAGGTAAAGGCCTCTTTTTCTTTTTTAATTAGGATCTTAATATTAGGGATGAAAGTATAGATTTACGGCCACTATTAAACAAGATAGTCTATAGGTGATTTTTTCAATTTATTTTTTGAAAAAATGGGATATCCTTTTATGCAAAGTTTTATAAGGATTATTAATCACGATCATAAGAATTTTAAACCAGACGGTCTATATTTTTATGGGATTGGATATTGTGAAATGATCCTCTCAGTTACATTATAATAATTAGTTTATAAGCATCATCCGGTTTAAATTGTAAAATTGACGTCAATATGGTCACTATGATGTAGTGCTTGCATATAGGACTCTCCTTTTATATGTTTTTACTTACTTTTCTCTCTTATATCATATTCTTAATAACAAAAGTCTATTTGGTCAGTAATGATTGACAATAAAGATGATTGTAAATATAGTTTAACAGTAATTTTATACTTTACTTTATCATATATAATTCAAATCTCTCATCCCAAATTATAAAAAAAAAAAAAAAAAAAAAAAAAAAAAAAGGAAGATCCGCAAGGATGTTCAAAAGTTTGACAATAGGTCTAAATTCTCCCAATCCGGGGTTAGCCAGACGTCCTCTCTAACTCAATAGAAAGGTTGAGCCATCACTGAGTGGTTGGAGCCACCTTGGTTAGAAATGCTAGCTAGTGATTTTGGTGTTTCGTTTGTTGTATGTTATGATTACTTTCCCAGTTAAGAGTTTGCCAAATTTGGAAGGATGTGCTTCAAAGTATTAGGTAAATAGGGAATTAAAAAAAAAAAAAAATAGGGGCACATGCCTTTATGGAAAGGATTTTGTTTTACTTTTACACTATAATTTTAGTTTCCTTTCTTATTTGCCCCCCACTAAGAAAAGCTTTAGTTTTTTTTTTTTTCTTTCTTTCTTTTTTTTTTTTTGGATCGGTGAAAAAAAAAAGCCTTTGGTTTTTATTTTTAGGAAAAAAAAAGCCTTTAGTTAATTTTAGTTTTTTTCTTACTCTTTATTTCCTTTCACACTATATTGTTTGTTTCGTACACTTTTCTAATTTTTTCTTTTTCTTTTTCTATTTAATAATTTGTTTTATTTAGTTATGAAGATTTATTGACTTTAGTATCTATTAATTACTAAATCGGTCTATTTAAATTCATACTTATTCATTATAATATTTAATATGTCAGTTTATGACCCTAGTGGAAAATCCTAAAGCAACTATGGAAAGGGCACTCCTTGTTATGAATCTATCTATAAATATCTTAAAAGAGTGAAGCTCTCTAAAAATATTATTTAAAAATTTGATCAAATTATTTTGTCTTTTCGTGATGATGTCTTTTTTTTTCACTTTTTCTTATTTTTTTATTCTTTAACTTTTTCTAAATTTGTATTTTTTTTATTCTCTTATTTTTATTTTTATAAAAATCATCTTTTTATGAATTTACTTTCTTAATTAAATTTGTCCCTGTAAAAAATATATTTTTAAATATGTATTTACTTTCAATTTTTTTGTGATAGCCTAACATATATGTCAAAAAAAAAAATTTAGCCAGTGTAAAAAAATAGTATATCATTGAAAACTTTGTCATTTTATATTTATAGAATAAATATTTATTAATTTTAGTATGTATGAGCTTCACACATGTGAAGCTCGTGATTTCAATTAGTATTATGAAAAATCGATAACACAACTGGTGGGTGTGTTTATTGAATGACAATTAAATTAGTAAATTAAGTGAGATTTTATTTAATGTTCTTGATTTTTTACATTAAGATTTGACCCTTTTAAATATAAAAATCCATGAGGACAATTCTAATTTACTAAGAAATATGAAAAGTTTTATTGATGACCCGTCTTTTTCGTTTCATTTATAAATTTTGTAATTACTAATGTCTCCACAAAAATAAGATCATGGATCCTCATTAAAAGCAAAGTATATTCTTTTTGTAAATCTTTGTTTCTTATTATCTTATTCACTCTTTTATTTTACCAAATTTAGAATAATTAAAAACCCCCCACTGATTTAAAGTAAATATCAATATAGACAAAGTTCCAGAAGGAAAACAAGAAAGTTGAAGGATAGAACTACAAAGAAAAGCGAGTGAAAATCTTTATCACGTGCAAAACCAGATGACATTTAATAGATAGAAACTTTTGTTTTACATAGAAATATAGTATACAATGAGAAACATTTATCTATAATTGTTTTAATTAAAAAGCAAACACAAAAGATGAGACTTGAGCTTATCCTAACTGGGTTGGTACCCACCCAAGTCAAACCTTGAGATAATAACTTATCGGCCAACAAAATATATGTACAACACAAATACTCTCATGTAGAAAACAAAGCATTTAAAATTCAAGGAGTACTAGAGGTGGAAGGTGGTGTCAAGAGGAAAGGGATGGCGGGGCGGCCGGGCATTGTTGCCTGGCTCCCTAGAATTGAGGGAGTTCCGGGAAATGGCATTGCGAAAAGAGGAGACAACGTTACTCTCAGGAGAGATGGAAATATGGGTTGCATAAAAGGCGGGTTTATTAAACGAATGCGGGTTATTTGGCAAAGGCAGGAAGCCAGTTTGGGGTGTGGTACGGATGGTATGGAGGGCAGCTGCTGCAGCAAAATAGTTGGCATTGCAAAATTAGGTGGGGTTATTTGTAGAAGAGAACGTCCTGCTAAGCTAACGTTAATGCTAAAAATGGTAAAAGTAACAAATAGTGCAGAGATATTGAACCAATTACCAAATGTCATTGCTAAAGGAACGAGATGAATCAATTCAATTTTGGTTTGTTTGAATTCACTAAAAATGATCTTATATATAGTCATGCATGGTTGGTCTTTATCGCGTTGGAAGGTTAACAACCACTCTATTTTCTTATTATTTTCTGGTTATCAGTTTTTTTTTTTTTTTTTTTGAATTACCTCGACATGAATATTCAATAGTGATGACTACTCCAATTGTTGTTGTTGTTGTTGCTGTTTATTTTTTATTTTTGTACCAAAATTACAAAGCTTGTATTCTTTCTACTTATGCCTAACTAGCTAACTGGCTCCTGAGCTTTATTCCCATTGGTCAATAATGGTCTTTCTGGAGTGCCATATAGCATCAATTAGTTTCATAGCAAGTACTTCGCGCTTGCGGAATAGACAAACAAAGCAAAGTAAAAGCAAAAGTAAAAAAAAAAAACATCAAGGGCAGTCTTAGAGCAATGGTCGAAAAATTGTTTAAAATATTTCCTTTTTGAAAACGAAAGTTGTTTGGAATGAGAAAAAATGATATTGGAAGTAGTACACTGTAAAAATATTTTAAAAGATTCATTTTCTTTTTCCAAAAGAGTACTGTACAAAGTAAGTTTGAAAATGAGATAGTTTTTCTTTTTCAAAATTAGAGAATGATAGAAAAAGTTGAGACAAATATTTTTTTGTAAAAAAATTTTCGATTTCTGAATTTGGATATGTCATCCAAACGTAGGGTTAGACTTACTAAGCCTATTATATTAAGATTTCTACTAAAAATGAACAAAAAAAAATCACATGACTACAATTAACTCACTTCTTTTTTGTTTATTTTGAACTAAAACTTTGATAAAAATGACTAAAGTGGGGTTAAATTCAATGTTCATAGATAAAATAAGAATGAATGATTTTAAAATTTAGGAGGCATAGATGAGAAATCTTAATAACAATTAGCAAAAGTATTTTACTCCTTATAACTAGTTAATTTTTATGTACGGATGTTTTAGTTTTTATAATATGAATAGACATATTTAATAATCATATTGAGTTAATTAATAATAATAATAATAATAATAATCATATATCATAGGGGTCGTTAACCTTCCAAGGCCATAAAGATCAACTTGTATAACTATATATACCATCGTTTCACGCAAACTCAAACAAATCCAGAAGTGAGTCAATTCTTTTCCTTCATTTAGCAACGGCATTTGGTAATTTGTTCAATATCTTTGTATTCTTTTCTACTTTTACCATATTTTAGCATTGATGTTAGCTTTGCAGCACGTTATCTTCTACAGACAACTCAACCTAACTTTGCAATGCCAACTCTTCCACCACTGCAGCCGCCTTCCATACCATCTGTTCTACCACCCCAAACCGGCGGCTTCTCGCCTCTGCCAAATAACCCGCCTTTGTCGAATAGCCCGCCTTTGTTTGAAAACCCGCCTTTTATGCAACCCACATTTCCACCTCTCCCTAGAGTAGCTTGCCTCCTTTTTTTCTCGATGCTGTCTCTAGGAAGTCCCTCCTTTTGATTCCTACATGGGAGTCTATTATGTGTTCTACGTATTTTCTGTAGGCCATTAATTTATTATCCTATTTTAGGTTAGACTTGGGCGAGTACTAAACTAGTTAGGATGTGCCCAAATCTAACCTTTTGTGTTTAAGATTCTAATTAAAACAATTATAAATAAATGTTCCACATAGTATGTAAATTTAAATTTTCTATCTATTTAATGTCATTTGATTCTGTATGTGATAATAATTTTCATTGGTTTTCTTTATAGTTCCATCCTTCAACTTTCTTTTTTCCTTCTGCAACTTTGTCTATATTAATATTTACTATAAACCAATCAGAGGCTTTCATTAGAATAAATTTTGATTGATAAAAAGAGTGATTAAGATAATAAGAAACACATATTTACAGGAAAGAATATGTTTTGCCGACGGATCCATGGGCTTATTTCGTGGAAACACAAGTAAATGCAAAATTTATAGATCAAAATAAGAACACATCATTAATAAAACTTTTCATATTTCTTAGTAAAAGTACAATTGTACTCACTAAAATCTTTCGGAAAAAAAAAAAAAAAACAGATAAAATCTCCCTTAATTTACTAACTAAATTGTCATTCAATAATCACCCAGCCGATTGTGTAATCAATTCTTCACAATGTTCGCAACAAGGAATGCCTCTCATGGTTGCTTTAGGATTTCCGCTGGGGTCATAAAATGACATTTTAGTGTTCCAATTGATAAGTATATATTTAAATAAAATGATTTAGTAATTAATAGATCATATTAAAGGTAATGATTCTTAATAATTAAACAAAAATTGAAAAGAAGAATTAGAAAAGTGTAAATCGAATAATAGTGTAAAAGGAAATCAAGAAGGAAAATTAGAAAACAAACTAAATACCTAAAATAAACGAAAAGCTTTTTTAGGTTGGGGCAAATAAGAAAATGAACTAAATATAGAGGGTAACACAAAAACAAATCTGTTTTTTCAGTAAAGGCACGTGCCTCCACTAGTCTCTTAATAGATCCGTGACAGCTTGCTTCACCTTGTTTGCAATATGATGATGTAGGAAATTCTTTTTTTTCTTTTCTTTTCTTTTCTTTTCTTTTTACCAGATACTTTCAAACAAATCCTTCAAAGTTTATGCTGTCTTGGGGAATTCTCAAGTGTCTTCATTCATCAATTGTACTCTGATAGATTTTAGGGATCTCGGGGTGACACCCTTCATTTATCCATATTTGAGACACCCCCACAACGGATTATATCTCTCCTTTACTAAGCATCCGTTTGATATTCAAATTTAACTCCAACAAAATTATACTTTATCATTTTAATTTTTATCTTTTTTTTAAAAGTCAACAAAATTTATAATTAATTTTAAAAAAATCAACAAACTCTAACTTAAAAATTTCATCTCCAACTAACTTACCAAACGGAGGCTAAGAGTCTAAGAAGTGAGCCTATAATAACTCCGTTCCTCAAGGACATACTTTCTGAAGATTGGTAACCAATATCACATTTTTTGTTTTAATTTCCAAAACATAACCATATACTACTATCAAGTATCTTTTCAATTGCATTTAAAATTAAAAAAAAAAAAAAAAGTACATCTCAAAACACAATTTCAATCTCACTTTCACCGACTCCCAAAATTTCAGTGACAGTACTAATTGCCACAGACACACAAAATAGCTCACAAACCAAACGGTAGTGAAAAACAATATTTCCAGAGTTCCAATAGTCTTGGAGTTTCAAAAATCTACATAGCAATTTATAGACCAAATGGACGCTGCTCAAATTCACACATAGCAAAATAAAAGTAATATCAGTAGAACATGATTCCAAGATGATACTAATTATTACATTGACTAATGTTTTTATTGAAACTACTATCTAAATATCAAACCAAGCCTCAAACTGAACATTGAACTCAGCTCCTACAACTAATGTGCCTCACTGTCTCACTTGATCCCTACAGCTTCGAGGCACGAACCATCGGATCTAGCAACAATATGTATTTCCCCCCCTTAATCCCCAGTTACTGTACTGGTTACCTGTAAAATGGGAAAATAAAGGTCTTCTGACCCTGTGAGATACCGAAGATGATGATTACAAAACCAAAAACTAAAAACTCCTTTATTCTAATTTGTTTCTAAATTGCTCATTTCCCCGGACACCAAAATAGCTCTCAGCAAAAAGGATGCCCGTTGTGCCACAAAACTAATTAAATACCTCCCACGTCGAGCAGGACAAACGGAACACGGTGCATTTGAATTACGGTTAGAGTGAACAATTTAATGAAAGAAAGTCTCCGGCGTAACTAACAGATGTACTCGAAAACATTCCAAAAACTAGATTTTGCGAAAGCCGGAACACCCCCACTAGAGTTCCTGCTTGCTCTTGCTTCTTTTCATCTTTGCCTTAAACCTTGATTTTGCCATGAGCGTCTCTACTGTATTTTCAAAGTTTCCAACTGCCATTAGAACCAAAAGGATCCCACAAAATATCACCTGCCAAAAGTAGTTTTTCAAGTTCGATACTCATCTTCCGCTACATATACCATAACGAATATAAATGAACTGTATGACTTGAAATGTAACAAAAAATATTACCTGCCATTCAGAAACAACCCCATCCAATGCAGTCCTGAGCAATAGAAGACCAACGTAAGCCTCAAAACCCTAAGGCAGACAGAGAAAAACAAATTAATGTTAACGATATATCAGCCATAGTAGCAAAACGGTAACAGCATTCCTTAAGATTTCATCAGCATTTTCAGTTGACTTGTATCAGAGGTTGCAAACAAAAAGTTGATACAAACAATATACAGGCAAAGCAATTAAACTAAAATAACACGTTTTCGATGTGCACAAAAAGATCATTGAAAGATAGCAAAGTTACAATCATATAAAAATACTACAGTTCAGTTTTTTTTTTTTTTTTTCTTTTTTGTTCGATCAAGGTTTGGAATTTAATTTCACAATAGTACACTCTCAGCACACACACAATAGTACACTTAAGCATGCTAAGAACGACCATCCACTAAGAATTTGCTTCTTTTAGAATCAATTTTTCAAGTATCGTACTATATGTACAATGCGTCACATCAAAGCCAAATGGAAGTAAACAGTAACTTCGAGTAACATAATCAGTTTTGGGCGATATTTATTTCATCTTTAAAGATTTAACAACAAGATGTTGTCTTATCACCTGCAAAATAAAAAGTATAGGACACAACACCCACAGCTGGCCAGATACACCTGCTGTTTCTCCCCAGACGACATCCATTCTCTTTGCCTGAAATCAACCAAAATTAACTAATTCCTATTTGAAATTTAACCATATTGAACTAACGAATAGAACTTACAGAAAGATAGGCAGGCAGGGTAGGCAGCTAGATGTTTAAGGATGCATACTAATATTACATGTTTAAGCACGGGATGATTAATTACTCTACACACACACATATATATTACGTTCTGCTCCAAAAATGATTATTCAATTGGTCATATACGTTAATCATCTTATTAAGCAGGAATGCCGTGGAAATGGCACCTTTCCCAATGCAATACGAGTATAGAGTCTCTGGCGTTGATATCTATTTTGTAAAAGCATAGCAATTCCTTGCATCAAAGCCCACTGTAGGAAAAGTTGTACTCCCCTCTGCATGAAATTTAACTGATTTAAGCAACTGCAAAATTGTATTTAATACCATTTAGCCTTGAAAAAGTTAGGAAAAAAAGTTACCTGTTTCTGAGAACAATTTGGTTCTCCCTTTATTTCCCATGTGAGACTAACGAGGGCCATAACCATGGCACAATAATGATGGTATACCCACCTGCAAAAGCATGTTGCAGCTTGTAAGCGACAATCCTAAATAAAGCTTTCTATATATATATATATATATATATATATGGGTTATATACATATGATAACGTAGGATACAAAAGTCATTTCGATATCATTTTTTCTACCTTGTACCTTAGTTTTCTTTTTCTCTTTCTTCATTTACATTGTGTTTTATCTAGATCCGATTAAAAGAATTGGTAACTGCATATTAACTTATTTATTCATTGCAGTTTGACCTCTTTGTGAGCTAGCTTTATAAGCATTGGAGCTCAGCAAGGTTGTCGATCACGAATCTCGTTTCTTAATGGTGAAGGATTTCCGGACTGGGAATTGGATGTAGTAAAGCAATTTGGTCATCAAAGTGTACTGCCTTTTGCTAGTTTTCAGACTATTTGGCTTGAGAAGATTTTACTTTTCTTCAGAAATTTTGGGCTCTTCTTTGTGGGCTTCTTTATCCAAATATTTAGGAGATGTCCTGAATAGCGAAATTCTATACCACACACTTCAAAAGCCAATCCCACCATTTGTGGAAACCAGGGAATGAGAATCAAAAAGTAAGTCATAGCATACAAGCAAGATAAATCGGACAGTGTGTAGGCTGCTTAAGCTTAATTCTTCTACTATTTAGCCATCATCATATTATCGTAGTTCGGGGCTCAACTTAGGCCTTTGGACAAGTTATTACTTAAAACCAAGACAAGATATATGTTCGGAAAATTCATTGTTCGTCCCACGAGATGTTAAGAGCTAAGAGTAATTTTAGAATAAATAACAAAACAATATGCTTTTACCATGGACGGATGTCACTTCCGTTTGCCCTTAATATGTTTTCACGCAATGCCAGACCTGTGTATAGGAACAATAGCCAGGCCTGACAAGTGATCAAGCATGCAAAATTGTCAACTCAAATAAGAAATTAGCAACATGACGAAGATTTACAATTCAAGATACTATCAGTTCATACCTGATACAGTTGAACTGGGAATGCCGGCAAGCATCCATTCCAAATCCAAGATCTTAGAATAAGTAGCATTGATGGGAAAAGAAGAAACAGAAGGGCAGTTCTATCCTGCTCAACAAGATAATATGGTGATTAAACCTTTACAAGCAATTCCATTCACATTCTTCCCAGTACGTTATAAAGATACAAGGTATATAAAAGACAAACAGTATTAAGAAGCAAGGAGAAAAGTGTGCATACACAAAGAAAACTGCTGGAACGGATCAGACTATCTAGAATACAATAGAAAACTGATAAGAATCAGAACAATTATACCAGAAAATGCGCACGAACACAGAACTGAATTGAATCTTTATGGATGATTTAGGGTAATTACAAGCCCTAGAACAATGCAGACCTTCGAGACTCTGCTAAATCTCCCATGCTTGGCTTAACCCTAGACTGCAACTAACTAACTAACAGATCACTAATACAATCACAACTGAATATCGCAATCTCTACCAACCGACGATTTTTCCTATCAAGATTATTTAAAAAATAATAAAAAAGAGAGATACAAAGCCAGAAAATAAGAGGGGAAAAAGGTGAAGCACTTGGCATGCAGTTTGACACTGGAAGTTTGAGTACAAATGGTTTTTGATAAGTGATCATGCATGCACCCACAAACTTTAAAATGTGTTTCCACAAAATCTTATATCTCGTTACAAACAAAGAATTCAAAACATTCTAGCATCATGTTTGCTGAGCCATTGCAGGGCATTATTTTTCTAACTGAAAAAGCTAAAAGGGACATTTTCCAAGGAAAAGAAAAGAAAAAATGAGGACTTGTAAAAATTCAGCCACAAAATTAAAGAAAAAATGGATAGACAGATGGTAACGAGATTATAAGAATTTAAGGGAAAGATGCAGGCTTCTTTGGATGGGAAAGAAAACAAACAATAATTAAGAAAATTAAGATGCAAAGGTTTTTTTTTTTCCCCTCTCTCTTACAGAGAGAAATTGAGATGCAAAATTGAAGAAGAAAGCATACCCTATAACTGTTGTACTCCTCTTTCACCTTTAACTGAATGTCTTTGCGAGCGGCACGCACATTAATAGGACCCAGAAACATCCTCAAAAACCGACCTAACATTTTGGACTATGTTAGAATTTGATGGTAAATATAAACCAATATGAACATCAAAAGGAACAATGAAAGCACCCTGAGGTTTGGCAGGAACAAAGGAGGCAGCATCTCCATCGGTAAGGATGCAACTTGCTCTCTCCAAATCCTCTTCGAGCTTGGGATCCAAGAGATTGAGTGAGCGGAGGGAAGATTTGAGGCGGCGAAGCAAAGAGTCAAGGGATTGAGCACGGTTGCGAAGGGACTGCTCCTCAGAGGCAGAGCCATTGATGAAGGAAGCAGCTGCGTCCTGGAGCTCCTTGGCCTGCTCCAATGCTTTCCCAATTTCTTCTTCTATTTCTTCATTACCCATTTTTCCTGTTGGTTCTTCTTCTTCTTCTTCGTCTTCTTTCCTTTTATTATAATTATTATGCTTGTGTAATTCTATAACACAGGCCCTATGTGCCTGAAAGAAATAACACTTATCACATAAAGAATTCCTTATTTTGAACTAATATCAACAAAAGCATATCATAATATTAGAATAATTAAAAAAAAATGCAACTAATGAAACGTAATGAAATATTTTACTATCTATGAGCGTACAATATAGGTAGGTTTTTTTTTTTTTTGGGTACCATATCAAAGAATTATCCTTTGATTTACTATTGCGGTTGTCTTTTGTAACACAATTTTTTTTTTTTTTAAAGAAACATCGAACTTTATTAATGACGAGTGAAAAAGAGTATGAAAGGGACAAGTAGTCACCTAAAACGTAAACAAAAAAACAGAAAAACCCAAGGATCTATTTATACAAAAACAATAGTCTTCTAATCATTTCCAAAAATCCCCTTAACAAGTCAGAGAACGAAAACTCAGCAAAGCCTTTAACATCCTCATAGATTCGAATTTCTCTCTAGCACAATGCCCAAGTGACGGCAAGTACAGCTATGTTCCAAAGCCTCCTGTTATACTCCCTCCAACCAATGGATCACCATTGAAAAGATCCACAGTTTTGTAACACGATTAACAAAGGACTACAAATTCATAGTGAAATGGATCAAGATTAATGTGACGGTGTAGTTAATGGGAGCCCTGGATAAACTGCATGTGGTAGGATTTTTATAACTTATGCAGGTTTCTTTTCTCTATTTCTTTTGGGGACTGTGTTTGCTTATGAAGCTGAATTATTAGGAGTCATACAAGCTGCTTTCTTTGCTCAGAGATATGGTTGGAGGAATCTTTGATTTATATGAGACTCTACATATGTGGTAATGTATTACGTAATCAGATCACTATGGTTCCACGGAAATACAAAGCTCGGGGGTCTATTTTCCTTAATTTCCTCAAAACTATAGGCTACCAAGTTTCACCTATTTACAGAGAGGCGAATCAAGTAACTGACAAGTTGGTGGCAAAACGTATCTATTTGAATTCGTCTTCTTAGTGGTTCAATGCTCCAGATTTTTTGCTCATCTTCTTCTTCGAGATATTGAGCGCCTTCTGACTTATAGTTTCATTTCGTAGTGGAGAGGATCATTGCTTTTCTGGTCAGCTTAGCGTTGGTCATGCACTATTTTTCATTTCCCTGGGTTTTTTTCCACTGGGTTTTACCAACAAAAGGTTCTCACAAGGCATCCTTTTGGTTTTTCCATCTTGCGTAGATCACGCACTAACCAGTTATCGAATTTAGCTTGATGGTATTTTTGTGTTTTCTTTATTTTTGTTTAATCACTCTTGGAGTCCTGTTGAGATACTCTTATGTAATTTTTCTTATTTTAAATAAATTTAGAGTGGTAGGCTTAGTACAGGACAGATTCCGCATGGGGTGTCAACCTAGTTAGGATGTACTAGTAGATCTTGATCCTAGTTGTCTGCTCCAAGTGTTCGACACACCAATTTAAGATGAAAATTTTCCACTCAAAATGAATCCAAATCCACTGTTTCACTTTTTTCGAAATCCACACTACACTCATTTTTCACTCCCAAACACCAATTCATTTTGGGTTCTTAATTCAAAATGAATTTTTTTTCATTGCAAGACAGTGTGCCAAACAAAAAGTTCACATAAAAAAATTAAAAATTAAAAATTAAAAAAACTATAAATTAATCACAACCAAATATGATTTGTCAAATAAGGAATTCCTTTCTTACTACACATAATTAAAGTACTAATCTGCAATCAACAAAAGCTTAAACATGTATTATTATTAACAAATAACCTACTTTCATATTAAAGCTTCAATCAGACTCACCAATCAGCATAGCTAAGTAACAAAAATTACCCATGCAATGCCCTCACATTATGTTAATAAACGAATATAAAATCCTACAAAATACCCATTTCAAATCCTTCTTACATTCATTTCCATAACATGCAAATATATATATTCAGATTATCACTATCAGAATTGGAACTCAATTTCAATGATAAAAATACAAGTTACTAAAGATTTACAACAACAAATTGAATCGATTCTTAATTAGCTTATTCCCATGATGTTTTAAGCAGAAAGAAACTTTTCCGGAGAAAATCCGGAATTCTTCGCCGAAATTGAAGAGAAAAAGCGGCGGATTCAAACAGGACCAAAAAAAAAAAGAAGAAAGAAAATCAGGTGACAGAGGGAGAGTAATGGAGGTCGAGGAAACCCTACCGGACGGAGAGCTGGAGCGTCGGCGTCGGAGAGGATCGGAATCTGGAAGAGTCAGGTGAGTTGAAGAACGGGGAGGAGGAGGAGGAGGAGTAAAATGAGAACCGCGGAAAACGCACTTTTGTTATTTTCATACTTCGAATCGTATTGTATCATTTTCTTGGGCTTGGTGTGTCTCCGAATCGTAGATGTTTTTCAAAATTACAATATAAAATTAGTAAAATAATCTTCTCTTATTTTAAAATATAAAAATGACCTGATCGTTTTTTATTATTTGAAGTTATTTTATTAATAAAAAATTTTTTGATAATTTTTTAAAAAATAATTAAGTTATTTCGCAAATTTCATCTCTCGAGATGGGGTTGGTCTATGGTCTCAAAACAAACGGCCTTCAAAGGGGGCTACCAAAGTACAAAAAAATTAAAATAAAATAAAATAAATGTACCCTTTTTTTTAGTGTTATTTTCAGAAATGGTTTTTTTTTTTTTGAAAATAAATATCTGAATTATAAACATTCAGCCTTTGTTTGGACCTCCGGTTCGAACTCAGATTTTCGAGTTCCACTCCAACGCAATGTGTTTGGTAAGTTGGTTCAGCTTGAACCTCAAACTCACCCGTTATACAGTGAGTGCAAATGGGTTTACTGTTCAACCCACAGCTCCCCTGCCCTCCTGTCACCTGCGTCTTCTGCCCTGGTCGTGAATCTCTTCCTCCTCCATACCGGCGCCCATGTGCTGCTGTCAGTGGCGCTGTTGCCTCTCCTTCCATCCCATCAACCACCTGCAAGGTTGCAGGAAATACGATAAGTTCTCCTCCTCCCTCGATTCGGCTTGCTTTTACCGCACAAAACACGCCCACATCTCGGCCAGCAGATGAGGCGCCGTGTGAGGAGTTGGAAGCGACGTCGAACCCCTCGGAGGCTTTCCCAGTATTTCCATGTTCGGAAATCAGTCTCCCGAGCCGTTAATACTTGCCCTAATCCGATTTGTGCTACCGTAGACTCGTCGTCGGGCTCCAACTCGGTAACCCTTGTATAATTTCGCCCTCTAATTTCATTTTTCCTCAAATTGTTTCTCAATCCCATATGAAATCAGTTAATGATTGTCGCTACCGTAGACTTTGTGCTTGGTTTCGTTCGATTACCCACTGTTTGGCTTCATCTGCTCGTACATATGATGTTCATTTTGACCTTGTTCACTTTTGTGACCCAAACCAGCTGAGATGTGGTGACATTCCTGGGTTTGGTCATTTTCCAACCTTCATATGGTCATTTATGTGCTGCCTAGGTGATTCACTTAGCCTTGCTCACTGATTTTTGCATTTTGGTCACTTTTGGCTTCGGTTTGCCTTGTTTTAGCCACTTTTTTGACCCAACTATGTGCATATCTGGTTTTTAAGTGGTTTGGTCATTCTCCAACCTTCATTTGGTCAGTTATGTGCTGCCTAGCTGATTCACTTAGCCTTGCTCGTTGATTTTTGCATTTTGGTCACTTTTGGCTTCGGTTTGCCTTGTTTTAGCCACTTTTTTGACCCAACTATGTGCATATCTGGTTTTTAACTGGTTTGGTCATTCTCTAACCTTCATTTGGTCAGTTATGTGCTGCCTAGGTGATTCACATAGCCTTGCTCGCTGATTTTTGCATTTTAGTCACTTTTGGCTTCGGTTTGCCTTGTTTTTGCCACTTTTTTGACCCAACTATGTGCATATCTGGTTTTTAAGTGGTTTGGTCATTCTCCAACCTTCATTTGGTCAGTTATATGCTGCCTAGCTGATTCACTTAGCCTTGCTCGCTGATTTTTTGCATTTTGGTCACTTTTGGCTTCGGTTTGCCTTGTTTTTGCCACTTTTTTTGACCCAAACCAGGTCGGATCTGGTTTTTTTCAGGTTATGGTCATTCTCCTACCTTGGTTTGGTCATATGTTGGCTGCCTAGATGATTCACTATGCCTTGATTACTGATTTTTTCATTTTGGTCACTTTCGGCTCATTTTTGGGTTGATCTTGGCGCCTTTTTGACCAAAACGAGGTCTGCCTTGGTTATTTTGGGGTTTTGATTATTCTCAATACTTGTTTTGGTCATTTAGAGGCTGCCGAGATGATCCATCCAAGGATTTGGCTATGATGATATATGCCCATCGGGGCAAATGGTAATTGCATCTGACTGGTGCGTCGTTAACCCGATATCATTTAGGTAGTTACCGGCCTTCCAAGCCATGGTAGTTGCCATGCTTTCGTGTCATTGACATACCTCAGATGCAATATGACTATCAGGACATTCTGAGCCAACTTTTGTTTCCAATACATTTGGCCTTTTTAGTTTGACTTCATATTTTGCTTTTTCCTGCCTTAAGGAAATGCCTCGGAAACCATCCGGTGAGTCGTACGTATGGGATCACGCCAAGGAAAAATTATTCCTTGAAAAACTTGATGAGTATTTGGCGTCAACGGGCGGGAAGCAGCCGAGCAGCAGCATCTTGGACCTATGGGCCCATGAATTTAACGCACAATTTGGGGGTGTTCCAGCTCATGGCCTCACTTTATATCAGAAAAAAGAGAGGATGAAAAAAATTTATAGGGGTTGGAAGGTTTTACAAGCACGCACCGGCCTAGGATATGATCCAGCCACGGATACAGTTGTGTGCTCAGATGACACGTGGCATAGTTTCGTCAAAGTAATCCAACTTTATAATATCGCTATCAATAATATTGTGTAGCTTACCAACGTGACTAGTACAGGCAAATGTTAATCGTTTGATGTTTTCAGGTTTACAAGGAGTGTACCCATCTCCGCTACGAGGGCCTTCGCTACAAGGAATTGTATTACAACGTTTTTGAAAAAAACCATGCAGCAGGTGCCTCGGGTTTCGGATCTGTTACGATGGGAGGTGGAGTTACACCTCATCATGACTTTGACTTCTCCATGGACCAGTCCGGAACACAGCCGGTGTTCGACGAGGAAATGAGTCCGACCATTGGTGCGCGGAGGCATGCTAACACGAGAGGTGCGCCCGACGAAGTTGGTCCGTCACTGTCACGAGGGAGTGCTGGTAAGCGGAAACAACGGGATGCGACGGATGAGATGACTTTCTCAGCCATGCAGGAAATCGTTAATCATTTCCGTGGTCGCTCGCAATCGGCCACCAGTAGCGACCAAACAAGTAACACGGATCACATTTTGGACTGCATGAATATCATGAAGGAAATGGGTATTCCAAAATATCAGAGAATGATAATGTGGCACTACTTTGATGCTCATCCGCGGCTTTAGCGTCCGTTCTGCCAGCTTGACGACGACGATAGGAGAGGCATTATTGCCTCAGTTGTGACCTCCCAGATGCCACCCCCGAGTTGATTTTTATGTTATTTATTCTCATTTTCTCCAGCTTAATTTTAGTTAGACAAAACATTGAGACTTGATGTTAATTTTTCCGTGAGTTTGTGCATTATTTACGATTTATCTGTATAAACATGGGTATTCCACTATGTTTGCTAAGCGATTTAATGTTTCATGATTAGATAAAATATCGTGTTGTTAATTGCATGTTGCAAATTACGAGTTTGTAACTAATAAAACAAATTTGGGAATAGTTGGACACAATCAGAATAGATAGTAAGTACATGACGGGTATGCTGACTAATTAAGTGTTTATTTACGGAAAATTGATCTGCAACAGGTACACTAGTGCATTTATCAACGACAACAAAAGGAAAAATGAACGTGTTCGGTTCCGCACCCGATCAAGAGGAAGACGCCCAAGCCGCAGCAAACCAACAACGCAACGATGACGATATGCTTGCATTGGCGGTTGTAACCGTGACAAATAGTAGGCGTAACAGACGACGAGTTCCACAACCAATGCATAATTCAAGCCTAACTGGCAGCCTGCGTGTGGAGGAGATATTAAGTGGTCATGCTGACATATGTCAAGGATTGATTAGTATGAAAGCAGAAACATTCAGAGTACTAAGTAACATGTTAGGTAGTCGGGAGTTATTGACCCCAACATATAACATGAATGTGAACGAACAGTTATTCATTTTTTTGGTCGTTTGTGCAAAAGGCGCAACGAACCGGCACGTTTCGTACTTATTCCAGCATTCGGTGGAAACAACTTCACGTTGGTTCTTTAGAGTGTTGAAGGTTATATGTGCGTTGAAGGACGAGTTCATCTGACCACCTGACTACACGGCGGTGCAACAGTTGATTCTTGAGCATGCGGGAAAATACCGCCCATGGTTTGATGTACGTTATCGATGTCAGCTAAGCACAATATCGTACGGTTGGGCAAATATCTATCGTACCGGATGGAACACAATATTGAATATTGTTAATGGTTTTTTGCAGGGATGTATTGGTGCTATTGATGGGACACACGTCCCATGTGTCCCAAGGCGCGAAAATGCTGACGGTTGGATTAATCGTAAAGGGTTTCACTCGCAGAATATCTTAGCGGCCTGTTCCTTTAACATGAAGTTCACGTACATGTTGGCCGGGTATGAGGGATCATGCCATGATGCTAGAATGTTGGACGAGGCAATAGCATTTCATGGTTTCCCAATCCCCCCACCAGGTATTCGTAATTACAGTAGTATTTCTGTAGTATTTACATAGATGAAATTAGGTACAAAACATTGAACTTATCTTTGATTTGTGGTGTTTAACTTGCAGGCAAATTTTACTTAGCTGATTCGGGATACGCCAATAAGGATTGTTTCCTGAGCCCATATCGACGCGAGACGTATCATTTACCGGAATATCGGAGGCGTCGTGCCGGGCTGGGTAACCGCAAGGAAGTATTTAACTACACGCATTCTTCGCTGCGGAATTGCATTGAGCGAACATTTGGTGTCTGGAAGGCACGGTTTAAAATACTTAAGGGAATGAACAGCTATCCGATGGAGAAACAAGTCATGATTCCCGTGGCGTGTGCGGTTCTGCATAATTTCATAAGAATGGTGCATATTGGGGACCCATTGATGGAAGAGTATGTAGCTGATAGCGTGCCTGTACGTGGGAACGACGACGTTAACGCCGATTACGAGTTGGACGATGGGGCAGATGGTACTGGGCCCAGCACAGGAACTCAAGTTTTCGGCTCGAGTGCGGGTGCGATGAATCAGATGAGAGAAATGATTACGGATGACATGTGGGAACGATACCAATCATGTCCATGGTATAGAACCACGTAAACGCAATCACCGATTCTCTAATTGCGCCAGAGTCGAAATGTAATTGTTACATTTTTTTTTATGTAATTTACATTACAAACAATGTACATTTTCTGGGTGAATAATATTACAATATAAGGAATTTTACGACACCTTGTGTTGACTCAAGTTGATTGCGGTTATTAATTTGGCTTTATTGTCATTTTCCCAATCTATACTGTACTAAAACATACGATAGAATGTTAGAAAAATTTAAAAAATACTATTCTGCGCATTTTCTTAACATCCAAATAAGGCCCTTGTTTTTTAAATCATTTTTTCCAACTTAAACTTTTTTACCAAACACAACTCAACTTCAACTTTTTTATCTTAAACTTATTCACCAAACACTCAACTCAACTTAAACTTTTCAACTCAAACTTTTTACCAAACACTCAACTTTTAAACTAAACTTAACTTAACTCAAACTAAACTTAAAAATCTTAACTCAAACTTGTGCACCAAACGAACCCCAGCTTGCGTTTTGGTTAGTCGGTTGAAAATGAAAATTTTAAATTGGAGTTTATTGATTTTTTAAAAACTAATTATAAATTTTATTAAATTTTTAAAAAAACAAAAACTGAGACGAAAAAATACAGCTTAGTTAAAGTTAAACCTCAATATATTCCTATTTTTTATTTTAAACGTTACATTATTCCGTACTTTTTTTTTGCTATTACGCAAACGGTCCTTTTGTCTACAATCTTCAAAAACTTGGACAGAAATTGAGCATATTATACATTAAACTTCAATTAAGGATAAACAGTACGAAGGCTCACATATATGGCAATGCCGTACGTTCGCTCGATACAACCATCTACGACCTCGCCTTGTCCTCCTTCCCCATTGCCACCACTTATCTCCTTCAACATTGCCGATGGCATCTACGACCTCACCTCATCATCCTTCCATGCTGCCACCACTCGTCTCCTTCAACACTACCGACGGCAATACTGTGGGATTAGTCGTAATGTTTTCTTTTTACTAAAGTACTATATACTCCAAATCCTCTTCGACAATTGAGACTTGTACCAATTCCTTTTGGGCGAACCCAAAACCGAATTCTCCTCCGAACCCGCCTCCTCCATAGCAACCAACCCTACCAGCCCCTCTACCTTTCTCGAACACCACTCCGGCTCAAAACCGGCCACCGGCAACGCACCGGAGCAACCCCGCATCTCTTATCTCCAACACACCGGCCGATAATTCGCTGCTCACCATAATCACAACCTCGGCCGAGTTACTAGTCTCCAACAAAAGATTAGAAGTACTACTATCGAGTTGATAAACCGGGACGCAGCAGATAGAGCAGTTGGAGTGGGATCGGAACCATGTGTCAATGCACGGCCAAATACGTGCTGCTGTTCATCTCTGATAATTTCTCATTATCGGATACAAGAAATTTCCTAAAATTGTATTAAACATTTTTAGAGGGAAATTACACCTCCAAAATGTACTTGATAAAGCTATAAAACTTTAATGAAGGCACTTTTTATTTTAAAAAAAATATATCTCTAATTGAGATATAGCTCCCCTTCATAAATTGTTTAATTGCAATTTTAAGTTTAACTAAACCGGATGTAATCAGAATGTATTCAACTTTTATCTAAATTTTGATATAATACTGAGTGAAAGACCGGTTATGTGATAGAAGGAAAAATTCGGCCTAATAAAAAGTCATGGACCATGTGGGACATGATTTATTTTTCATAAATCATTTGTAAAAATAACCCCAATTCTTATTTCAAAAAAGAAAAAAATACCAAACATATTTCTTTTTATTTTTTATTAGTATTAGTAAGATAGTACGCACTTTACGCATACGGAATAAACTAATAAAGCAAAGCAAAAGTTTAAAAAAAAAAAACAACTGTATAAAAAGTTCGTAAGTTGTTTTGTTTTGTTTTTTTTTAATTATTTCTTATTAAAAATTTGTTGTAGGAAATGGTAAAAAAATAAAAAAAAAAAGACAAAGTAAAAGGTAAAAAAGTAAGGAAGAAAGAAAAAAACACAAGATGACAAAATAGTTGAACCAAAATTTTGAATAGTGAAAAGAATGGAACTCTCCTTCATTTAATAGTTATAGAAATCTTGAATAAGAAAAAGAATGAAACTCTCTTTCATATAATAGTTATAGATAGATTATAGATTATTTGGACCAACATCCCTGGTCCATGTCCCTGTTCCCTCCCCACCAAATTTTTTATTTTTTTGTAGGTTTAATTTTTCTCAAACAAATGAAAGTTTTATTTATGGAAAGTAACAGTAAATATCATGAATAATTTTATAATGCAAAATAAATTTTACAAAAAAAATAATAATAATAATTAAATAAAGCTTGCCCTCGGGTCCTAGGTAGATTGGCTGGGTCTGTTCCTGTTATTGTATTCTCGTCATGAAAAAGACGTATAAAAGAGGTATACCCAGCATGCGGAGGATCTATTGAAGGTATATGTTGTCTCGTGGAAAATTGTATGAAATTCCATGCTCTTTTGCCTAGTGTTAGAAAAATTAAAAATAAAAAAATAAAACAATTGGTTCAATATTATGGCCCCTTATTGTTTGATCCAATATTGACTGGGACGAGCCTCGAATTTCATAAGTCCTTGGTTTGACCTCATGTTGTGGTACTTGCTTACTTGCTTTTATTTTTATCTCAATTACTTTAAACAAATTTCCCGATCATATACAATAATTTAATATCAATTTTATTACTCTCGTAAGTTTAATTTTTAAATAAAATATCACATTTTTTTATATTAAGGAACGAGTCAAATTAAAGATAAAAATATTTGGAAAAATACTTAAACTATGTTATTAGTATCAAAATGTTCCATCTGTTAGTTTTCATTGGTTTTTCAATCAATTTTAATATCAAAATGCCCTCTGAACTTTATTTTTATGTCAAAATACCTCAGATCTTTGCTTTTATATCAAAATATCCCATGATCTTTAATTATTGTGTCAAACTACCCATTGATCTTTAATGTTTGTGTCAAATTGTCTTATTTATCTTATTTTGATTATTGTATAATTACCTAATATTGATAAATTTTTGGAATAGGTAATAAAACAAATTATTCGAATAAAGTGATATGTATCTTTTTTTTAACAAATTTTTTTTTATTTTACTTATTTTAATTTAAATTTATTTGGGTTATGGGTTTACTTATCCATAACAATAGTTGGTAGGATTCAGAGGGAGGATTTGGATTTCAAATACACTATTTACTTGATCTACATAATTCGAAATCATAGTCATAACGAATTTCATTAATGTGTTTGTTTAAATCATAATGAGAATAAATATTGTAAATTTACTCTTATACATATTCCTAGTTATATTTTTCAATTTAAGAAATGATTGGTTTGCATATTTTGATACAGTATTATCAATTATAATTAAACTAAAATTTATAATATGAGGACAATAAAATAATGCACATAAGTTGTGTAGTTATTTTTGTTTAAGAAAATCAAAATGGATGTAAATTATAAAATAATGGGTTAAAAAAAGATACAATTCTTTTATTAGAAAAAAATAATTTTTTACCTATTCTAAAAAAGTTAAAAATTATTAGGTAATTACATAATGTCAGATAAATAAAATAAGATATAGATGGGGCAGTTTAACATAAATATTAAATATCAGGGGATAGTTTGACACAAATATTAAAGATCGGAGGGTTTGATACAAATGCAAAAGATCATGACGTATTTTGACACAAAAGCTAATATCAGAGGGTATTTTGACATTAAAAATAACTGAAAAACTAACGGAAACTAATAAATGGGGACAACTTGATACACATGTTAAAATTTATAAGGTATAATAAGAATATTTCATAGTTTAGGGGGTATATTAATATTAGTGTCAAAGTTCAAGGGGAATTTATGAAATTTTTTCATAAAATTTTTACCAAGAAATGATTAATTTACCGAATAAAGACATATGTAGAAAAATGTACAATGGATAATATTATATCATCAAAAGATGACTAATTTACGAAATAAAAAGACACAGGTGAAAAAATGACTTTTTCATTGGCATTTTAATGAATAGCCGAAATTTTATTAAATTAATTATGCTTTAGTTTTTTTTTAAATAATCGATCAGTAATTAACTGTTATTAGAATCATCACATGACGTTGCTGGGTTTGTGGACAAGGTGTCCCCTAGCTTAATACAACATATATTCCATTATCCTCCAAACGGACAAATTACACCATAGTTCATTGACATGATAAGCTCCAAGGTACCTTTTTTATGGGATGCGAATTTTTTGGGGCTACGTCGGCTACTCAGAGTTGGAGTAGGCTGTTGGCTAACAAAGTTGAAGTAGGCTGTTGACTAACGAGGGAAAGGGATATGGATGGTAATGGGGTGGCGTGAGGGTAGATATGCTTCTCCCACTTCCATACTTACTATCTTTTTTACCTCACATATTCATTCCACACCCGCTTAATTTAATGCGGGTGTGAGTGCGAATAATCCCCATTAGGAATGCTATACTCATATTCTACCCATTTATCCTTTAAGAATTATAAAAGAAATACTGAAAATAAATTTCAATAAATTTCTTGTAAAATTTAGCAACATAATCACAAGTATAACTAAGAATAAAACTAAAATTTTAGAAACAAATACAGACTCCAAAATCTATAAACTAAATTCATAAAGAAAATTAAAGTAGAAAACACTATATTATATATTTATATATACATTTATAAGGGTGGATAAAAATGGGGTGGGTGCGGGTATGGAGGAGTTTCCCCCATCCTCACCCCGTACCTTCATGGTGGGTTAATTTTAACCGACATACTTGCCCATATACTCATATATTATCCACCATACCCGCCCCTAATGGGGGATACCCACACCTATGGGTAAAAATGTCATCCCTAGTAAGGGAGCGGTTTTCTTTGGGTTATTTTTCGTCATTTAACGGTGAAGAATGGGCCTTTTATTAACTAAATTCATACTTAGGTTACTGAAGGTAAAAGGTAGTTTTTGGGGTTATTTCTTCTCTTCTCTTTTTCTCAAAGAGAAAATTAGGTGAAAAGTTATGTTTTAAATATTTCTTTATAATTTTGTCAACTCTAATATTAAAATTGATAATTTTAGTGTTATGAAATGATAAAATTATTAACTTTAATGTTAAAGTGGGTATAAATATAAGAAGATGTCAAATTTATGGCATTATTATATATAACCCTATTTCTATTTACTTTCTCATTTATGAGCAAATTACCTTGGAACCCCCAAGTGGGATCAAATCGATTTTGACCAAGAAATAAACATGCTTGTCTATTTTCTCACGAACTACCAATCCACTACCCATAAACTTTTCTTGAATGTAATTTGGGACCACAAATCGATCAGTCCACTAAGGGATTTGGACCTAGGTCTTAAAAGTAATAGGCTCGCTTAAAAACAGGCATAAATAATCGCAATTCTTGTCAGGTAAAAACTTGATGGGAAATGATAAGGAATAGCATATTTTTAGTAACTAATTGAAGTTGGTAGCAGGATTTTTAAATGGTAGAAGAAAATAGCATATTCTTACAACATTTTATGCTCAATGTGCCCCTTTGCTTTGAGCTTCTGCAGAACAATGAGGAGTATCTTCTTCATTGCTGACTGTAGTAGGCAAGGCGCTGTAGCTTCGTTGACGGCGCGAGGTCGAAGTTGGAAGAGAGATGGGAGAGTTGGGGGCATTTTGGGAAATTTCTAAAATTAAAATCAAAATATGCTATTTTTTCACTCCCTAAAAGTTTATGCTATTATTTTCCACTCCACACGTGAAATATGTTATTTCCCTCCTTATCCCAAATTGATTTAAGTAGGGTAATTTAGTAATCTAGATAGTGATCAAAATGACAAAAAAGAAGCCAATGTCCCACTAGTACGAGCTGGTCCACAAATAATTCGTTGATTTCATGTAAATACGAGTGTTATTTGTAAAAAAATTCGATATTGTTTATGTAAATTCGATATTTACAAATACATGTTTGGAGTGTTTTTATACTTTTAAAGTATATCTAAAAAACATTGGGTTTTATTACATAAATTCAGGATTTACATGCTAAATCCTTAGCGTATAATGTCTTTCAAATTTTTAATATATCTAGTAAATCCAATATTTACTTAGTAAATCTAATATTTACTGAGTAATATACATATTTACTGTGGGTAAATAAACATATTTACAAGTTAAATATAAAATTTAAACATATAAAGAAACTATTGTCTCGTTTGGTGATCCATTTCAAACTAAAATTTTCATCTCAGTTTTTATTTTTTTCTGAAATTTTTTTATTTTTTCTGAAAAGTCAACAAAAATTACTATTAAAACTTAAAATTTCCAATTCAAACTCATTCACCAAACAGACCCTGTGTATGGATTATATTAGACTCTAGATAGCCTACAATTGCATAGAATATTGCATGACATAAGGCCGGCAAAATTATTTGATAGAAAAGATTAGCATAATTTCATGCAATTATAGTTTTACTTTAAATTTCAGAATAATAAGGGTCTACAAGTTGTTAATTTGGGGATAATTTAGGCATGTTCATTGGTTAAAATCCGAGAATTTCCGTCGGTTCAGTCACCGACCGAAAGGCTTCGGTTTCGCTGAAGTGAAACCAATACACCGAGCTGAAGAGAGAAATAAACGGTCGGTTACCGACCGATGACAAGAGGTTTTTGACAGTCGGTTTCTGCGGTTTCTGGCGAGGTCTTCATGTTTTCACAGATCTCTGGCTAAAGACATCGGCGTCGGAGGAGGAGGAGGATGGCAGCCCACGATTTCTTTTTTACTGTTGGGGTTTTAGTTGTTTTTATTAGCTGGGCCTTTTGATATGGTAATGGGCTCATATTAGGCTTGGGTTGAAAGGCTTGGACTTATGACGTAAGGGTTTGAAGTGCAAACTTCTCCAGTGCAGACGAAGTCAAGCGCCGTCAAACATGTGGGAGGGATTGGCCGGAACCTCTGAATTCCCGACGAGCTGCTAAACAAGGAAGGAACTCGGTCGGTTTCGGTTCCAGACCGAGACCTAAACCCCAAATCGATCACTGAGCCGCCCAATGCTTAGGCGGTTCGGTCACCGATCGAAGGCGTCGGTCACCGACGTCGTCGGTGTTTGGTCGGTCGGTCGGTTACGGCGGTTCCAGCGGTCGGTTACGGTTCACCGGTTTTTTTTTAACAGTCCTAACAAAGATTGGCCAAAAAAACTGCAAAGTAAAACAAAAAACAGGAAAAAAAAAAAAAAAAAAAAAAAAAGGAAGAAGAAGAAGAAGAAGAAGATTTAAAAACATTATTTTACTTATAGTTGAATGTATTTTCTTTTAGATTTTGACATGAAAATTTAGAAAGCAAGTAGATCAACAAAGATTTGAAGGTGGCCTTTAGCATCCTGGAACAACAAACGAAACGAAAAAGGGCCAAAAAAAAATAAAAAAAAGAGAGATAAGAGTCAACGGAGTTTTCAATTTAAAATAGGAATATACTAGTTTTAAAAAATAAGAAAAAAAAACGTAAAGAGAAATAGTAAAATTAAATAACATACAATAAAGACCGGTAATTAAAATAAATAATATAATTATAATAAATTTAAAAGATTTTTTTTTGTCCTTATTGTTAAAATATTAAAATATAGGGGATGTTTGATATTTAGACTTATTTTAAATTAAATTGTACTTTTTTCATCATGTTTTTGTCTTTTTTTGAAAAAGTTTTTTGTCTTTTCTGAAAAAATCAACAAAAATTACTATTCAAAATTAAAAATTTCAACTCAATTCAAACTCAACTCATTCACCAAACACCCCCATATACATTTAAGGGTGCATTTGGCTCATAAGTTTCTCTCCAATTAAACTGTACTTTTTCATCTAAGGGGGAGTTTGGTTCATGAGTTTAAATCAAGATTTTCAAATTTTTTTTTGTCTTTTTCCCAAAAAATTTTTGTTTTTTTCCCAAAAAGTTTTTTGTCTTTTCTGAAAATTCAAAAAAATTTATTATTGAAACTTAAAAATTTCAACTCAAACTCATTCACCAAACTCCCCCTAAATTTTTATCTTTTTCTGAAAAATCAATAAAATTTATAACTAATTTTTAAAAAGTCAACCAACTCAAACTTAAAAATTTCAACTCAAACCGTTTTACTAAACGCACACTAAGTTTATATTAATATTTCAGAGTTATATATACAAGTATATATATATATATATATATATATATATATAGAGTTGTTGCGAGTGAAACTTTCTGTGCTTGATTGAGATGCTATCAATTATATTTAATTTTCTTCATTTTTTCTTCTGATCTGTCATTATGGAAAATTAAAAAAATCTATTAGTTATTTGATATTTATGAATAAAATTGGAATAAGTATGGTTATATAATATATAACTATATATAAAAGATAATTTTACTTTATTTTCTTTCATTTTTTGGATGAATCAGTTAAAAATATTTGGATTTTTGTTGGAGGATATTGCTGCTGAGGGCTGAAATAATAATAAATGTAATTATATGAAAGTTTGTAAGTTATCCATATATATGTTGAGTAAGGAGATTTTAAAATTTTTAAATCAAACATGAATAGTAATGTACCTTGATTTAACTTTTTCTATTATGGATTGGGTGAAACTGAGTTGTTTTTTTGCAGTCTTTTTGTTTTCTGATTGTGGTGTCTCCGGATCCAAAGAGGCTAACGGTGGTGGGATGTCTTTGGGGGATTCAGTTAGTGGTGTAGGCAATAACATTGGTGATTTATCGTCGTCAAAGGTTTTTACAATTGTTGCATCTATAAAAGTACCTCTAAGACGAAATTGAATCGGAAATATTTTTGACATGCCTTTAAATTGATCGAGGATAGGAGGAATGATATTTGGATCAGTATATCCTTTTTGAATTGTCAATATAAAACAAGGTTTGTTTATCAGTGATTGGAGAGTTTTTCCAAACATGACAACATTCATCCCTCCAGTACTGTCTTCGATTCGAGCATTGATTTTGTACCTGTTGTAAATATTAAAAATCTATTTAATTTAACTGTTTATATTTTTTTAATTATTTTTTATAATAAAGGTAAAGAATATTACCAGTGACTGGCATTATAGTTAAATATGCATAGGTATCGCACTACCATGAAGTCCCCGATTGTTTGACTTGTCTGTAACAGCATGGATAGGCATTGTAGAACCAGCATTGACGTGCATCAAGTTCAGTAATGCTTGCTTATGTGGTAAATTTTTTGTCCTGTTATATGAATAAAGAATGTTTAATAAATTTTATGTGATAAATTTTTTGTCCTGTTATATGAATAAAGAATGTTTAATAAATTATATTTATAATTGGGTTGTAATAAATAAATGTTTACCTAATTCTGATAAGGATCTAAGCTTCGAAATTCCACTATTGTAACTCTATTCATAGTTTTTTGTTCTTCCAATGATAATGATTTTTTTGTTGATGCAGCAATAAAGTCGATTCCATGAATGGAATGACTAAACCTATAAACAAATAGTAAATTTAGTAAAGTATTATTTTAAGAAAATTGTAAAATATAAATAATTATAATATTTTCATAATAAGAATTTGTAATGCCTTTTTTTTAATATTTTTTTTGACTCGGCGATATCTGGATTAAAATAATATGAGGTTCCAGAAATACTTGCTATATAAAGTCCACATGTATATTTATAATTATTAAAATTAATAATGGACAATGTTTATTGTCATTATTTAAGATAAATTCATATTAATTTTTATTGTATATGTACTTACCAAGGTATTGTTTAGCTGCCATGGCTGTAAAGGCAATTACAACTTGTTCGTTTTGAACTGTATTTTCATCAAACTTTTATCCAATTTATCCCCAAAGAGTTATATTAAGTGTTTCTTTTTTGTAATATAATAAATTTAAATCAACAATTTATTAATAATAGAATGTGAATCTATTGAAAATATTTTTATAATAATATATGATTTATAGTTACCTAATATTTTGGATTATTAGATTTCGTCTTTTTATTAGTCTAACGCTTATACTGGATTCATTAATGTCATTGACAGATATGAGACGACCAATGACATCTAACATAATATCATAAATAGAAAGTTATTATTTATTGATATTTATACGATAAATTTATGCATTTTTTGGTTAATAAATGTAGATATTATACATAATTTACCTAAAAAGAGGTCGTTGATGTTGATGTCAACCTTCGATGTTAGTTGGTCATATTTCAAAAAATTAAATTTGTGTTGAGGTATTTCTAGAATATCTTCTTTAACTTCCTTAAAAATTGTGGACCGTGCAAATTGTAACATTGCACTATGGGGAACAATTTTATATATTACCTACTTGTATTTAATTTGTTATATATTACCCACTTATATTTTATTTGTTATGAACTCAGCATCCTTTGCACGAAAAAACCCATTGCTTCATCCTAAAAAATATATATATTAATTTATTGTTTTTTATATATTTAATAATAATGTAAATTGTTTATTGTGAATAAATATAATATTCATAAAAAACAAATTCAATTACTTGTTCGTCTACTAATAAATAGTCAATGCTTATTAGACAATCAGTATTGTAATCTGTGTTTCTCCATAAACGACAAACTCGGGCACGGATAGTCTGATGTGTTTCCCCTGAATTTAATACTCATAGTGGGCTGAATATTTTTATAGATAGTAGAGACATATAAATATATTTGTTTAAGAATCTATAAATTGAATTTGAATTTTGGCAATTATGACAATCATTTTATACTATAATTATTGAGGGTAAAATTTTTTTGTTACTGTTTTTTTTTTCAATGAATTATTAATTTTGGTTAATATTATGCAGTATTTTTTTATAGATGATATTTTTTATATGATTTGGGTATTTATTAATTGAATCGTGTATTAAAATATGTAAACCTTTTGGTGATGTTACTCTTGATAAAGCAATGTATAATTGTCCATGATTAAAATTTTTATCTTCTAAGTAAATTCTAACTTTATTTAATAATCGACCTTGACTTTTATTTATTGTCATTACATAACATATTTTTAAAGAGAATTGTCGTCTTTTTAAAACAAAAGGCCATTTATATTACTTTATTGTTATTTCTATTCTTGGCATATATACTTTTTAAGTTATGCTATCAGAATTAATAATACGTCCTTCAAAGATTCTATTTGTTAATTGTGTAATAATAAGTTTAGTACCATTACATAATCCCATTGATTAATTGAGATTTTACATTATTATAATAGGGACTCCAACTTTTAATTTAAATTTATGCGGAGGTAGTCCGTTAAAATTAAGTGTATGTAAAAATTCAAGAGGATACAAAAGATTTAGTTCATCGAGATTTCCAGATGATAAAAGAATAGTATCATAACTATAATAAATTTTTGTTTCCATTGATAATAAATATTTATTTATTTTATCAGTTGTTTTGTTTTTGGGTGTAACAATTGCACGTTGTTTTAAATAATCATTATTGTCAAAATTATCATAAAAATTTTCGATTATCCTGGTAAAAATGTGTTGAATCGAATTTGTATTATTTGATATTATGTATTTTTCAGGTATTTTGATCTAAGTAACATATTCATTTTCGAGATATTTTATTTCATTTACTGTTCCATTACCGACGCTTAAAATCCATTCAGAGAAGTTTGTAATTTCTATTTTTTCATCAATACAATAATTAGATTTTTTTAATCGCATAATTTATGTTAAGGTAAGTAAATGAAAATATGGCCAAAGATAAAAATTGTTTATAATCACATCAATAATATTTTCTTTCGTACTGTTTGGACAACAAGTAATATTTGTCTAAAGTCACCACCTAATATAACTGTCATTCCTTCGAAAGGATGATCAGTATCATTTCTTAAATCTTGCATTGTTTTATCTAAATTTTCAAAACAATATTTATTAGTCATATGTGTTTTATCTCATAAAATTAATGTTGTTATATTAATAAGTCTATGGCAAGGAATTATGTAGTCGTCCTTTTTTGTCTTTTTATTTGAGGATTTTTTTGTAGTAAGAAAATTTTGTTAAAAGGAATGTGCCCGAAAAAAAAAACACCATATTGTTTGGACTTGAAATAATAAAGTAGGGGTGTTTACCGAATTCGTTAATTCGCTGAATCCGTTCAATCCAGTTCAATCCGTCGAATTGGATTGGGTTGAGAAACTAATGGATTGGATACGGATTGAGATTTTCCCAATCCGAAAGTTACGGATTTGATTACAGATTGAGGATTTCTCAATCTGTGTAATCATGTAGCCAAACTCTATATATCTATTACTATTATATAAATCTCAAGTTTTTTATTATTCAAAATTTGGTCTTTCTATTTTGTCCTTTTGTGGGCTTTTTTCAAAATTTTCATTCATTTTTCTAGATAAAATCGTTGGATTCTTTTTACTCTTTAATGCAATTATTCTTTATTACCATTATTTACCTTTTAGGCTGAAAAGTTTTTACTTGTTTTATTTTTTACCTTTTTTTTTTGCATCTTTTGCTCATAATTTGTTGAAAAATACTTTTAATTTGCTCATTTCATTTATAAATTTTATATCTACATTCTTTTTAAATGAAAAAAATAAAAAATAATATACATATATATGTAACAAACTAAATCTACGCGTTAGAAACACGTGCATACAACTAGTGTATATATATAAATTTATAAAGATATATATTTTTTTCTCTAAATAAATTATGTATGTATATGTTAAAGTGTGACTTCACTGACTTGAATACGTGCCTAAATTCTAGTTCAGTAGTTTTATTATCTGGCTCAAAATATTATAGTTCAGTTATTATCTGGCCTAAAACTGCTTTTTATTTTGAGTTGATGAGTAAGAAAATTTTATTTTCAATTTAGTTAATGTTTGTTTGTGGTAATGTATTATTATGTTATTATGTGTATTCTTATGCTACAATTTAGCTTATGATCGAGACTAGAAGTTAATTGTGTTGTAATTTTATTGAACTATTTTACATCTAAATATGTTATTTTAGTTCTTAGAGTAAGCGTATGGAATCCATCAATCTAATCCGTGCAATCCAATGTTTAGGGATTAGATTGGAGTGGATTGGGAGTTTCACGGATTGGTGACAGATTGAGATTTTACCAATCCGAATATCATGGATGGACTACGGATTAAGGCATAATTTGTATAATCCGATCCTGGACACCCCTATAACAAAGTTATGGACTTTTTAAAGTTTAAGTCTAATATGAACATTAGAAATGTAAATAGTAAAAAGTAGTTTTAATTTGAGAGAAAAAACTAAAAAAAGAAACAAGAAACAACATGCCAAATGTGCCCAAAACAGGATCTAAATTTTGTGACAAATTTACCCATAAGATATATTCAATTCTAAATTTGACATTTGATTTTTATTAATTGTTGACTTGACTTTTATCATAGAATTATTACTATATTAATATTTTTAATTTATTTATTTAAGTATTATTTATTCACTTTTATAAGTTACAAAATATTATAATCATGACAAGAACTAAAAAAAAAAATACTAGAAAAAAACCATTACGCACTTGGTTTACTAAATACATTTGAATATAAAATAAGATAATATTATTTTTCATAATTTTTTTTAAAATAAATATATCATTGACATAGACTTGAAGATATCTTAAACACCAATTATTATTATTATTATTATTTTTTGTAAATTAAATACTTATTAGTTCACGGGTTAATTTTATTAATAGCACCTATATCAATTTTATTATTTAAAATAACTCCATTTTTTTTCCTTTCATTATTAGCACTGTCACGTCATCAAAGCCTATGATATGTGGGGTCCAGCAGCATTTAATCTATGTCAAATTACGGATTTACCCTCATCTCCCACTAGTCCAAATATCCATCTCCCTCGCATGTCTTAAAAAAAATTTTCAAACCAGCATCTATAGTGTTTTAGAGAGAGAAACTGAAATCTAGAGAGAGAAAGAGTTATCACCCACAATGGTATTCACGCTAGCAAATGTATGGTCATTACAGGAATGACCATTCGGTAATTATGTAAATGACCGACACTAGTATTGAAGCTAACAAAGGTATGGTAAATACAAAAATGACCACCCGGTCATTATGTAGATTACCCATAATAGTATTCCCGCTAGTAAATGTATGATCATTACAGGAATGACCATCCAGTCATTATGTAAATGACCGACACTGGTATTGAAGCTAACAAATGTATGGTAAATACAAAAATGACCACCCGGTCATTATGTAGATGATCCACAATGGTATTCACACTAGTAAATGTATGGTCATTACATGAATGACCACCCGGTAATTATGTAAATGACCGACACTAGTATTGAAGCTAACAAAGGCATGGTAAATATAAAAATGACCACCTGGTCATTATGTAGATGACCCACAATGGTATTCACGCTAGCAAAGGTATGGTCATTACAGAAATGACCACCCGGTCATTATGTAAATGACCGACATTAGTATTAAAGCTAACAAATGCATGGTAAATACAAAAATGACCACCCAGTCATTATGTAGATTACCCACAATGGTGTTCATGCTAGCAAATGTATGGTCATTACAGGAATGATCACCCGGTCATTATGTAAATGACCGACACTAGTATTGAAGCTAACAAATGCATGGTAAATACAAAAATGGCCACCCGGTCATTATGTAGATGACCCATAATGGTATTCATGCTAGCAAAGGTATGGTCATTACAGGAATGACCATCCGGTCATTATGTAAATGATCGACACTGGTATTGAAGCTAACAAAAGTATAGTAAATACAAATATAACCACCCGGTCATTATGTAGATGACCCACAATGATAGTTACGTTAGCAAAGGTATGGTCATTACAGGAATAATCACCCAGTCATTATGTAAATGACCGACACTGGTATTAAAGCTAACAAAAGTATGATAAATACAAGAATGACCACCCGGTCATTTTATAAATGACCGACACTGGTATTGACGCTAACAACGATATGGTTAATGCCAAAATGACCACCTGGTCATTATGTAGATGACCAACACTTATAAATGATACTACTTACATAAATATATATAAAGTATATAAATTACCTGTTTCTCTTCTTTAGCGGTAAAAGCCGACATCATATCATCAAACTTTACATTATCGGCGGAGGTCCATGACAGCATACGCGGAATGGCCTCAACATTTTTACCTCTTCAACTTCCGATATCTTCTCTTCTACGGTACTTTTCGGCTTCTTTGATTCCTTAACTTCGATTTCTCCCTGCTTTTTCTTCAACCCTTCCTCGGCCACCCTTCTCTCGCTCTCTGGTGCCGGTTTTTTAGAACTTTTCTCGGCCGGTGGCCTTTTATATGCCGAAGTCATTACTCGAAGAGACCTCTTTTTAGGAGTAATGTTTTTCTCAGCCAATTTCGTGGGTTTCGACATGGGTAGTTTTAGAAGATTCTCCGACGTTCACAGACTTCCAAGTGGTTTATAGAGGGCTTTCCTGGTAGTTTTGGACGGTTTCCGAGCGGTTATGGAGCGGTTCCAGCCGGTGACAACTCTTTCTCTTTCTAAAACACTGTAGATGCTGGTTTGAAATTTTTTTTTAAGACATGCGAGGGAGAGGGATATTTGGGCTAGTGAGAGATAAGGGTAAACCTGTTATTTTACATACATTAAATACTGCTGGGCCTCACATATTATAGGCTTTAATGACGTGACAGTGCTAATAATAAAGGAAAAAAAAATGATACTATTTTTAATAATAAAAATTTATAGAGGTACTATTAATGAAATTAACCCTTATATTCACACCAACCTTCAACGCACTATTCTCAAATCTTAAAAAAAAGATAAAATAACTCAACACTCAAAAAAAAAAAAAACCAATCACCACACTCCACGTCATACAATATGACGAGGTCGTCTACTCATCATTACCCAAAACACCCTCAACCATTGTTGCAGAAAGACGAATAAAGCCCTCAAGCTTCCCAAGTCGTCTCCATTTGGTCATCGCCGAGCGAGTCTTCCCCAAAAAACACACACACACACACACACACACACACACACACACACACACACACAAATGAGCTCCACTCTCTGATTCATCAATGACGGATCCACCTCTAACCGCCCAACGTTGAGAAAAAGATCCGTACCTGTCAAAGAAAACGTTCTAGTGAAGTTGATAATGGAGACCCGTTTTAGATCAAGGTTTTTTGTTGTGATCGCTCTGGTTTTTCTGGGACTTTGTGGGGTTGGTTCCGTCTCTGCTGAGGATCGGAGACCCAAGAATGTCCAGGTTGCTCTTCAGGCCAAGTGGTCCGGAACTCCATTGCTTTTGGAAGCTGGGTAATCTCTCTCTCTATTTTTTTATTTTTATTTTCTGAATCGAGTCTTTGAGTTTGTTTCGTGATTATGTCGTTGAATTCTCAAATGGGTCTTCGTCTTTTTCTTCTTTTATCCATTTACTGCTCTGAAGTTTGGATTTTGCATATGGCGTTGGAAATTTGGTTTTGTTAATCATTACATTCTTAAGAAAAAAGAACAACTAAAAGTATATTCCACCAACTTTTTGCCAATTGGAACCTTAAAATGAAGTTTGATTTTTTTTTTTTTGGTTAAGTTGTAGAATGCACTTTTTTCCCTGCATTTTTCTTGATGTTGGAACTTGTTTTTGGTTTTGGTTTTTCTGGAGGACTGTTTGTGCTACACAGCTACATTCGTCTTTTGTTTCTGAATTAGTTATGTTAAGTTGTAGAATGCATTTTTTCCCTGCATTTTCTTGATGTTGGAACTTGTTTTTTGGTTTTTATGGAGGACTGTTTGTGCTACACAGCTACATTCATCTTTTATTTTTGTATTCCTTTATTGTCCTGATAAAAATGGAGGTTTTTCTTACATCGAAAGTCGTTTAAATCATCAGTGTTTATCACAAGGTCTATGATCATCCTTGAGCTTTAGAATCAATGAATTTAACGCTTCCACCACATCATTCTCTCATCTTATTGTGTTTTCCTCCTTTTTTATTTGTATTTTAACCTTAAAAAACTGATAAGATATCTTTAAGAACAACTTTTAAGTCAAGAGAAAACAAAAGCCTAGGAGAATGGGTTCAAAATAGTGAAAGGCAGAAATGGAAATATTATACTGCAACCTTGTTACACAAAATGAACGAAGAAATGTTGTAGTGGTCTTATAGTTAAAGAAAAAGAAATATCTCTGAACCAGATAAAGATAGTACATGGTTGATTTTAATCACTTTACCAAGATAATTCTCCTCTTTATATTCTCTTCTTGAAAAATTCTACCATTTCTGGTTTTGGAAACAATGAGATGGCAAAGGTCTTCTGGAGAAGTATGGTCATGTCTTTGATGTGGACCATATGGATGGAGAAAAATTCCAGGTTTTTTCAGGACAAGGAAATGGATTTGACAGTCTTGTTTGAGAAAGCTATATTTTTCAGCTTTGTTTTTGGCATCGACGGACAAAACTTTCAAGAATTTTTCGTTCATATTGATTGTGTTAAATTGGAACGATGTCATCAGAAACTAAATCATCTTTGCTAGTTTAGTTTAGTTTAGTTTAGTTTTTTCAGTTTCCCTTCGGTTTGTTCCATGTTTTGTATTTTTCTTTTCCTTTTTTTTTTTTGTTGGTGAGGATTTCTCATCGTCCTTCATTTGTGTTTGACTATTCCAACAACAAAGTAAGTTTTCTTATCAGAAAAGAAGAAGAAATTCTGCCATTTCTATATTTGAGTATTTCCTTGGGTTGTCATTGATTTTATTTTGTATTGCTTCAGTGAACTATTATCTAAAGAATGGAAGGACCTTTTCTGGGACTTCATTGAGGTCTGGCTTCATTCCGAGAAGGATGATACTGGTTTTTATAGTGCAAAGGATTGTCTCAAGAAAATTTTAGGACATGGCCGCTCTCTTTTATGGGAACCATTGGCCTCAACATTTGAATTCTCTCTTACTTTGAGATCAGCTTCCCCGAGATTGGTGCTTTATCGACAATTAGCTGAGGAGTCTCTTTCATCTTTTCCTTTGACTGATGAAAGCACACAAAATAGTGTTGGTGAAGAAATTTCAGAAACAAATGAGCACTTGAGTACAAAAAAGTCAGATCCCATAAGTGTTGGTGTAAACCCAAAAAGCCCTGGTGGAAAATGTTGTTGGGTGGATAATGGGAGCACCCTATTCTTTGATGTTGCAGATTTGCGATCGTGGCTTCATAACACTAATCATCCGTAAGAATCATTACATCTCCTTTTGGTTTGTTTGTTCGGTACTTGGTATTGCCTCACATTTCTTCTTTGTTTCCTTGTTTCCAGCACCGAAGATTCATTTCAAGAGCCTGAACTTTTTGAATTTGATCACGTCCATGCTGATTCAAAAGCTGGAAGTCCAGTTGCTATTCTCTATGGAGCGCTTGGAACTGATTGCTTTAGAGAGTTTCATCTCACCTTAGTTGAAGCTGCTAAAGAGGTCAGTAACTTGCATTATAGCATTATTTTGTCTTCATTTTGGTATTAGAGAAGCTGATCAGCCTTTTTGTTTTTGGCTGCTTTGTGATTTTGTATGTTTTGTATTCTGAATGTGTATTTTTCATAATACTGTAGGACAGAAAATATCATTGTTGGTGTATTTGATCCCATCACATTTATGATTGAAATAGAATGGACTTTGGAATTTTAGGGTCTCTTTATACAGCGCTATAGATTGCTTACTTTCTAAGCTGATTAAAAACTTATAGGGTTTGCCTAAAAAAAAATGTATAAATGTATATATATTTAGGGTTAGAAATATTAGCATGTTGGTTGCCTTCTGTTCTAAACTAATTAAAATCCTCTACATTTACTGCTATATCAGTGTAAAATTGATGCCTGTTGACTAAAGTACCAATATATACTAACGTTTCAAAGTTTGAGGGGTCTGTAAACCACTTTTAAAGTTTGGGGGCCAAGGTGATAAGGTGACCAAAGTTTGAGGGCTGTGTAAACCACTTCTGAAAAATTGTGGCATTATTTGCCGAGTGAAGCTGGTTCTTTTGGTTATCCCTGTGTGTTGAGAACGATCCGGGTTTTCAAATCAGTAGAAGAGCCAACGTTTGGTTAAGTTCAACTTAACTGCCTCATGGTTATCCCTGTGTGTTTGTGTGATTTACCATGTTTTGGGGTGTCCTTTATTTTATTTTATTTTATTTTTTGTGGGTTGGTGGACAACCTCTCAGATAGCTGATGTATTACCCTAATAACTTACAGGGAAAGGTTAAGTATGTAGTCAGACCTGTATTACCGACGGGCTGTGAAGCAAAAATTGGCCATTGCGGTGCTGTGGGTACAAGAAGTTCTTTAAACTTGGGCGGTTATGGTGTAGAGCTTGCTTTGAAGAATATGGAATACAAGGCTATGGATGACAGTACGGTAAAGAAAGGTCAGATTCATTGATTTTTCTGTGGTCTGCTTTTTTCTTAAATTCATGTTTTGTCTTTAGAAGAAAAGTCGTAAAATCTGATGCCTGCTGGTCGTGATGGCTGATGAATGCTACTGTTGATTCCGTCATTTTGCACGTGCTTTACCTATCAACTTCTTGCTGTTTATGGAGAAGGTTCTGTTTAATGCATCTATCGTAATGATTAAGTTAGTCATTAGAGATTGTCCTAAAATATTTAAGGTTTGAGTTGTAGGTCTCACGTTGGAAGATCCTCATACTGAAGACCTCAGCCAAGAAGTTAGAGGATTCATATTTGCTAAAATTCTGGTTTGTATCCTTTATTGTTACTTTGTTCGACGTCAGTGTATTATGCCTCACTTTTTGGTTTGTTTTGTGAACAAGCGGCCACTTGATGGTGATAATTTTTATTCTAGTAAAAAAAGTAATGTTAGTCTGAAGATTGCAAGCTGTTTTTACCAGCTGAGATGGTTTCTGGCTGACTGGTAGTCTCAACTAATTTTGGGCAGTTCGCATTACATTATTGTATGGCTTTTTTTTTTTTTTTCCTCTTTTAAGGAGAACTTTAATTATTAACGTCATGAAGACATTGCAAACTATTTTTGTTTGTTTGTAGTAGTCATTATATTTCACTTTTATTTATTTCGGGTCATTTTCTCTCGAACACACACACACACACACACGCGCGCGCGTGCGCGTGCAGATCCAACATGGGATCTCAGACCCGTTTTCACTACATAAAAATCAAACTGTTTTTGAATAATGGAAATGAAAGGTTGTTTCTTATCCAAAAATAATTAAAAAATAAAACTTTGTTGAGGGAAAAATAGGACAAGGAAGATAATAAGTCCAACAAAACAGCAATATAAAGAGAACTTTAGAAGGGAGGAAAAAAAATGCCAATGACTTATCGACCAAAGAAAATCATCTAGTCCTAAGTTTTTTATTATCTATTTTATTTATTTATTTGACACTTTAGTTGCAGCTAAAATGATGATTTTTTTTCCCTGTTGTTTAATCTGCAGGAACGCAAACCTGAGCTAACCTCAGAGATAATGGCATTCAGGGATCATCTATTATCAACAACAATATCTGATACACTTGATGTTTGGGAACTAAAAGGTTTATATTGAAAGGCTTTTTCTTGTGTTAAGCGTAGCAAAATGCAAGCAATTTGTGTGATGGTGTTCTTTTCAACAGATTTAGGACATCAAACTGCACAGAGGATAGTACAGGCCTCTGATCCTCTGCGGTCAATGGAGGAAATCAATCAAAATTTTCCTAACATCGTTTCCTCTTTATCTCGCATGAAGGTAGAGAAGTCTGGTACAGTTGTATTGGTTTTGTGGAACTATTTATTTGCTGAATGGAGATTTTGCAATACGTTATCCTGAGTTTCCTAGCAGTGCATGTATTATGCCTTTATCTTTTAAAAAGAAAGACAAATTTACTTATTTTTACGTTTTGCAGCTTAACGACTCAGTTAAAGACGAAATAACTGCAAACCAGCGAATGATACCACCTGGCAAGTCCTTAATGGCTCTGAATGGTGCTTTGATCAATATTGACGACGTGGACCTTTACTCGTAATGCTTTTGCTCCCGCTAAGTTTATTTTCCTCCCTTTCCTTATTGAACACCTCACTTTTTTGTTTTTGGTTTTGTTTTTTTGTTTTGTTTTTGCTATTTTGAAGCCATTAGTAGTGAGAATAGAATTTCAAGTAGATTTAGTCACTTTCATTTTCATCTATTTAGTATTTAGTATTTATAGCTATCTACGGCATAACTATCTATACTAAAAGAGCTCAAGTGTGATTTTGGGCCTTCTTACTAAAAGAGCTCAAGGGCAATTTTTGGCCTTCTTTTTTATGACAAAAGATGGGTTGTTTCCAAAGACGTTCCCTTTTATTTGATTAGTTTAAAAGGAAAGATGTAATGGGGTGGTAAAGTGTGATGAATTTTTGGTTCTGCAAGTAATGCGAACTATTTTGAATGTTGTTTTTTTACTGTTTTCTGTAATTCTTGAGGATCTCTTTGGCCTCGTTTCCTTTGAATTGTTTGCAATATCAATAAAGGATGGTTTTTGTTGGAAAAAGAAAAAATAAAAAGAAAAGAAAAGATGTACCTATGGTTAGAGCTTTCGTTTTTTGGTGGACTGAAATTCGTGGCTTCTCTATTCCCATGTCTGTAGATGTGCATTCTAAAGTTGGAAGGGCTCTTAATTTTCTTTTCAGTTCTGTTGCTTGGTTGTTTTTATTTGCTTCATTTCTTGATGTTTCGCTAAACTCTTTCTCCTCTTTTTACATTCTTAGTTTTTGGCTTTGCATCATGAAAGGGGAGTTAGCTCCCTCCCATCTTGCACTCATCAGTCATTAATATTTGTAATGACAGAATTCAATCCCAGAACTTTGGTATGAAAATGGGCGTTACCAACTGAATCAGCTTGTTTTGTGACGGGAAATATTCAGTACTTAGCATTTTCCATTTCGTATATGGTTTGACTATTTGAGAACAAAAATGTCAAGTATTCTACTAGCAGAAAGGAAAGCCAAATTTGGGTTGATCAAAAGACTGCTAATAACTCAAGTGGAACCTTGCCTTCACTTTCTGTTCAAAAAGTGTTGAATTTTAGTTGTAGTGTTTCTAGAACAACGTCCTATGCCTCATGTTTGACCTCGGGATTAGCTTAGTCCAATGGTAACCACATAAGTGATCTGCCATCTCTAATTAAAAAAAACGATTTAAAAGGCAAAAAAGAAAAATCTTCTGAATGTCTTGTTGATACAATTTCGACCACTTTTTCTTGCAATTTAAAGGTACTTTACTTATATTCCGGAGCTGTCTTATTGCCAGAAAGAAGTAAATAGCTTTTTCTGAGTAAATAATTGAAGTAAATAGCAAGTTTTTAAAAATATTTGGAATTAATTACAGTAAATAGCAAATTTACTAGTTAAACAATGTATCTACTAGAAGTAAATTTTCTAATAACCAGGTGAATTAGATATTTACCTTGTAAATTAGCTATTTACTGCTATTTACTTTAAAAATTTTAAAATCTTGCTATTTGGTTCATATAATTTCGTAAAAAATGCTATTACTACAAGTTCTTATATTTTCATTTTCATATCTTAGCTTGGTTATGTTTGAAGTATGGTGTTCATATGATACTACTCTGATGTCTTAACCTTTTCGTATTTCATTTACTTATTGAACTTTTCTAAGATTGAATACTTTCGTTTCTTTCACAGGTTGGTTGACTTGGTTCATCAAGACTTATCGTTGGCTGATCAGTTTTTAAAATTGAAGGTGATTAGCATTCGATCTTATTTAGAATTGCATGATGTTGGTTTTGTTGTGGGTGTTCTCGACAGAGAGGAAAGCAATAATATTTTTATTTTATTTATTTTTTGATAAGGAGCTGGATTCTTATTCTCTTTCTGAAAGAAGCTAAATAGTTGGCAAGTTTTGGGGAGATGCAATGGGCTGTTTTTAATTCTTGAGGACTCCTTGTTCTGTTCAAATGCACTGTTTCTTCTGTTTCAATAAACTTCTGTTTCCTATGAAAAAGGGGGCTCCTATTCAAATCGAAAGATACTGAAAATTTTGTTGATGACAGATTCCTCATACCTCTGTGCGGAAACTCCTGTCAACCCTGCCTCCTTCAGACTCCAGTACGTTCCGTGTTGATTTTCGCTCAAGTCACGTTCATTATATCAATAACATAGAAGAAGATTCCATGTATAAGAGGTGGAGGAGCAATTTAAATGAGGTAAGAAAATATCCTATCCTAATTTATAACATTTTGCATGTGTATTTAATTTTCATTTCCCCCTGCTTCCAGTTGTATTGTTTCACAAGTGTAAGGTTTTACAGCAAAAAAAACTACTGAACATGTGCAGATTTTGATGCCAGTTTTCCCTGGACAGTTACGTTACATTCGCAAGAACCTTTTCCATGCTGTTTCTGTTATTGATCCAGCTACCATATGTGGCCTTGAGGCAAGTTTATGTCTTCTCGTGAAAGAAGGTTGTCGTTTGTTCTGTTATTTTGCTGCTGACGATTTAAATGATTGAAATCTTGCAGTCAATTGAAATGATAACATCTTTGTATGAGAATAGTTTTCCCATGAGATTTGGGGTCATACTGTATTCGTCCAAGTTGATCAAGCAAATTGAAAACAATGGAGGTGAAATAAATACATCTTCTATGGACTTCGACAATCTGAATGAGGAAGATTTGTCTAGTTTGGTAAATTTTCCCTTTAGCTTCTGCTACCCTCCTTGTGGTCTTTTTACACGAGTATGGTCAAAGTATAGGCCCTTATCCACTTTTATACTGTCTTTCTGTTTGATGACCGTACAGAGTTCTTTTATCCTGTTATATGAACTCCTAAATTTATTTTCCTTTTCAAATTTTTGCGCTTACGAAATGTTGATGGTGCTCTACTTTGCAGATTATACGTCTTTTCCTTTATGTTAAGGAAAACCATGGAATTCAAACAGCTTTCCAGTTTTTGAACAATGTATGAGTTGTTTCTACCATTCTATTCTTATATTGCTCTTTTTTTTGTTTTTTTGTTTTTTGTTTTTTTTTGTTTTTTTGTTTTTTTGGTCACATGTTCTCCAATATTTTTATGCTGGGGGCTGAAAAATTGAAAAGAAATTTGATATTACGAGTGAATGTTTATTATGATAGATAAATAAATTGCGGATTGAATCAGACAGTCCCACTGATGATGCTTTAGAAAGGGAGCATGTGGAAGGAGGATTTGTGGAAACTATCTTGTGAGTTTGCATAAATTGTATTGTTTTCTTTTTTCCCCTCTTTAAATGAATATGTAAATTATATGTCTGACATCCGATATAATAGTGAGTTCCTGTGCTTGTAGTTTTCTCCTCTTCGCATTGACTGATACAGTTTCATACTGAGATGATATCATATTAGTGGATGACTTCATTCTCTTTCTGTAGGCCAAAGGCAAAATCTCTTCCTCAAGATTTGCTACTAAAGCTACAAAAGGAACAAACTTTCAAGGAATTGTCTCAGGAAACGACCATGTTTGTCTTTGAGTTGGGTCTGGCCAAGCTGAAGTGTTGCTTGTTAATGAACGGACTCGTCTTTGATTCTAATGAGGTATTGCTTTGGATTCTCTGATGATTCCATCATTAGTTATAAGTTCAAATTTTCTCTTGAGGACCAATTAGAAGGCTATCAGCATGTGTGAGCTGGGGGAACTAAAATGGTATCTTGGAGAGAACCATGAGATAACCATTGACATTTTACCTTGGTATTTGTCTTTAGATTTGTTCTTGACACCCTGAGACTTTAACTGTTATAAAAATAGTTGGCCCATCCTGCAATCTTTTATGATGATATCGGACTCTGAACATGTTTAAATCTTTCCTAAGAGTTCCCATGGCTAATCATCCCCTAAGTGAGGACTTAACCCATGGGAAAGAAGAGTTATGTATATTAGCTTATTGGCATCGTGATGTGTTTTATGCAATGAAAATGGAGACTCTGAATACTATTTTTTTCTCCATTGAAGGTGAAATTGAAGCTTTAGTCCTATTTAAAAAAGGAATTTAATCTTGTTTAGGTGATACCAAGAAGATGAATGGATTCATTTGTTGACAGAATTAAGTTGTGGTAGGAAAGAAACAAGATCTTTAGAGACAATTATGGTTTTTGAAGATTCATATCGTTTATTGGATGGGATTGAAATAATGGCTATGTTTATGGTGCGAGTTACTAAAGTGTTTCAGAAGGTTCCTCTTTTAATTTTTACTAGGCTGGAAGGAATAGTTGTGATGTGTGCAATTTTGGGTTTTTTTTTTTTTAAAAATGTTTCTGCAGATTGATATGATGAGTAATGATCAAATCTTTTCCTCTCTTGTAATTTTTTTTTGTATTTTTAATAAATTTCTTTTTCTGACGAGAAAAATTGTTTACTAAGACTTCGTTGGTCCAGCAATTATTCCATGCAGTTCTTTTTGTATTATTACTAAATTTTTCTTTCTTGCAATTCTTCTGGAAGGATGTCATAGGGTGCTAATGTTTCATGATCCCTTGTTTTTCTCTTTTTATTTTTTAATTCCTTAGTTTTTGTGGTCTCTTTCCTTTGTTTTTGATTTTAATCACTAAAAGGAAGTTTTCTTGTCTTAAAAAAATTTTTTGATTAGTTAATCATAGTTTCCATTAATTACGATGGAACCATTGTTAATTTGTTATGTTTGATGGTGATGAATATGATACAGGAAGCGCTTATGAATGCAATGAATGATGAGCTTTCGAGAATACAGGAACAAGTGTACTACGGGCATATAAATTCTCACACAGATGTGCTTGACAAATTTCTTACAGAAAGTGGGATTACCCGCTATAATCCGCAGGTGAAGTAGCATCTCTTAAGTAAAACAGATGCTGTATGTTGCATGTACTTAAATGGTTTTTTATGTAATGCCTTTCTGTAGATCATCGCTGATGGAAAGCCAAAATTCATATCTCTGACATCCATTCTTGGGGAGGAAGCTGTTTTAAATAATGTTAACTACTTGCACTCTCCCGAAAGTAAGCCTTATTTTGTTGAATTATTTAATTTAGTTTATAATACTGCCTGGTCATTATTGATGGCGGTTTATTTGTACCTATGCAGCTATCGATGACTTGAAGCCTGTGACTCATCTTCTTGCCGTTGATGTCACAACAAAAAAAGGGATGCAGTTGCTTCGTGAAGGCTTACGCTATCTGGTTAATGTCTAACCAATATGCTATGTTGTCTCCATAATTGAAGTTTCTCACCGCCATCTTTGTTATTGTTGATTTTTGTCTGATGATGCAGATTTCCAGATCTAAAGTCGGTCGATTGGGTGTGTTATTTAATTACAATCACGATGCTGATGTTTCTAGCATCCTTTTTATGAAGGTGTTTGACATCACCACGTCTTCATACAGGTTTGTTTAGATTATGAAAGCGTAATGGTTTGCTGCAAATTCATAGTTTGTGGATCATTAAAATGCCTGCTATTGAATGTACGATGCAGTCATAAGAAAAACGTATTAGACTTTTTGGATCAGTTGTGCTCATTCTATGAGCAAAACTTCCTGCCTATGTCATCTGAAGCTACTGGGGGCACTCAAACTTTTATAGAAAAAGTCTCTGAGATTGCTGATGCTAACGGTTTACCATCCAAAACCTACCACACTGCTCTCTCTGACTTTTCTGCTGAAAATTGGAGAACACATTACAATAAGGTATATGATTAAGCTTCTGATCTTTGTAATGTATCGAAATTTGAAATGTCTAATACCTTGTCTATGTTTATCTTTCTATCGCTCATGAAAAATGGTTTAGTGGAAGAGGATTCTTCTAAAGGGATCTTTAAGAAGGGGCTTAAAAATTTTGGGATATTTCGTTTCAAAGCTTATCGGAGTGCTTATTTTTCTTTTCAGTTTACACAGTTTTTACATTGGAAACTTGGGCTTGACTTGGGTGGCAGCGCTGTCATTACTAATGGAAGGGTGAGTTTATTTTGAACATTCTTATTCAGTTGAAATAAGAAATATGATATTAAACTTTATTTTGATTGCTTTTGGTAGTTAGGAAGGTAGATTTGTTGCTAAGGTTGATAGTTGTCTTAGCCATTTATTTGAGTAATTTGTCTTCTCCTTTTTTGCTCATAATTTCTGATAAATATAATTGAATTACTTTATTTGTCTTTGCAACTGCGCAACCATCTTCCTATAATATGGAAATTTAACTTGCAGGTAATGTATCCGAGTGATGGGAGCGCCTTTTTGAGCCATGATCTGCATCTTTTGGAGTCAGTGGAGTTTAAGCAGAGAATAAAGCACATTTTGGAGATAATTGAAGAAGTGAAGTGGCAAGACGTGGATCCTGACATCATAACTAGGTTTCTTGGATACAATTCCTCTTTCTGTTGGTCTTTCTTTTTGTTTTGTTTTGTTTTGTTTTGTTTTTTTGTTTTTTTGTTTGTTTTGTTTTGTTTTGTGTTTCGTTTTTCGTTTTTGTTTTTGTTTTGTTTTGTTTTTTTTTAATTACTGATGAGAAGGAAGTTTACCAAGGCTATACTTTTCCTTTCTTACTGAAAACTTCTACATTGACCGTAATTTCGTTCCACATGTAAATTTTTTTTAAAATAAGAAACATCATGTTTTTAGAAGTCAAAAAGGCTTACAGTTATGCAATCAGAAGACACAAAATGTAAACATGGTTCAATCATACAGTTTATGGTTGGAACAATTATTGTTCGAACCATAAAAATAGTTAAAACTTTGTACTAAGCAACATTCTATAGTTTCAGCTTTGTAACAGGTTGCGGAAGGAAATTGGTTTAGTTTAGGTGGTCCCTTTTCGCTGCAGATCTCTCTGGATAGAGAGTTTCTGGTGGTCGTGGAGGAAGAAAGAAAGCAAATGGGTCATTAGGTTTGAAAGGAACTAGGAAAAGTTCAGGAATTCGTGCAGGACAGGGTTCTGTCGGGTTTTTTCTGTTACAACTTTCTGAAGTTGGTAGAATGTCATTTTTCTTTTGAAACATCAGAATGTTGTAATTGTCTGTTTTCTTTTATTATTTACATTATTTCCTGTAGCCTAGTGGATCACATTTCCTCCTTCGTTCTGTTTTCTCTTTTCTTTAAAACTATTAAAAGAAGCCAGTCTCTTTCTAGTAGATGTACCTAGTGGCGGATGATAATTTCATTGCCATGGTCCTGGGTACCCTCGGTAGGCCTCATGGGAAAGGAAGTTATGTTCTTCCAAAGAAATTTGTTCTATTCTGTACTAATTTTAATTTTTTCCTTTCATATCCATGGAACTCGTAAACATTTTGAAAATTGGAACTGCAGCAAATTCATTGGTGATATTGTGATGTTGGTTTCGTCTTCAATGGCAATGCGGGATCGTAGTTCTGAAAGTGCACGATTCGAGGTTTTACACTCACAGCATAGGTATGTCTCCTTTTGATCAAAGTATCAGTCAATCTCTATGTGTGTGTGTGTCTGTATTTATGTACGTATGTTTGTGTGTATGTGTGAATGTGTGCATAATTATTACAAGCATGGTCCTGCTATTTTTTTTTCCTTTTTTTTAAGGAATGTTTTGAAGTTGAAAGAGGGATGGCAATGGAACCAAAATCATCCCCATCCCCGCTTAAATAGAAGCAGGGCCGGGGATGGGGATTCCCCGTTGGAGGGGCTTTCCCCATTCCCGCCCGTTCTCCATCCAGTATAATTATATATTTGAAAATACAACAAAGTAAAAACAAACAATAAAGTATTAATGCACCATAAATTTAGTTCAAAATCAAATATTTCATAAACAAACCAAATTCTAAACATATACAAATGAAATCTTAACCATAAAGCCATTAAAGATCTCATCAAAACATTACAATCTTTGAAAACTAAATCTTTATAAAACACTTAAGCTAAAAAAGCTTTAAACCATAAAAAATAAACAAAAAATTATCCTCATTTGTCTATCCCTCATAGCTTCAATTTTCATTTCATGGATGCGCATACTTTTAAAAATTATTTTTATAGTATATTATATATTTATAAATATATGAGATCACACACATATATATATTGGAACAAGGATGTGGTGGGGGCGGGGCGGGGAGTGCTTTCCCCGTCCCTGCCCCGCTAATCTTTGGGGACAAAAAATCATCCCCATCCCCGTCCCGTTTGGGGCGGATCCCCGTGGGGTCCCGTCCCCACGGGGAATATTGCCATCCCTAGATGACTCTAAGTCTGTATACAGTGGAGTAAGACTTAAATTTGTTGATTTTGATAGAGAATTTGGAGGCTTACAGTTTCTTGAATTTGGTGCTTTCACTATCCCATTGTTTCTGACAATCTTCTTTTCTTGTTTTCCTTCAGTGCTGTTATCTTAGGCAATGAAAATTCAATCATCCATATTGATGCAGTCATCGATCCTTTGAGTCAAACGGGCCAGAAGGTTTCTTCACTTCTTCGTGTTCTGTGGAAATATATTCAGCCTAGCATGAGAATTGTTCTTAACCCAATGGTGAGTCTATATCTTTGCATTATTTCTATTTGTCATGCATGTCAATGTTCGATAACATTGCCATTACTTTCTTATGAACTGTGGATTCTGTTCTTTTTCTCCTGTCTTTAGTCCATAATCTTGCCATATCTGATATCCATAGGCAGTCCTTTGAATGCCTTAAATTTTTTCCACAAATAATCATTTCACACTAACTAAAAACAATTACCATCTTTCATTGAAACATTCTGTTGAGGTTATGAAGTACGCATTTGTGTTCCTTTTAGTACTTTTACATAGTTTTATGCGTTTTAACACATACATTGAGGAACTAATTTTTATCTTCTTTGCAGAGTTCCCTTGTTGATCTTCCTCTAAAGAATTACTACAGATATGTAGTGCCATCTATGGTATGCATTGCAACTGTTATTTAAAAACTCTAGCTTTAACTTTTAACCGAGGAAAAAAAAAGAGTTATAGTTTATATCTAACTCTTGCTATATACTTTGCAGGATGACTTTAGCAGCGTTGACCAAACAATTGATGGCCCTAAAGCATTTTTTGCAAACATGCCATTGTCCAAAACCTTGACCATGAATCTTGATGTTCCCGAGCCATGGCTTGTTGAGCCTGTAATTGCCATGTATGATTCTTTTTCTCAACCTATGCACTCTTCTTCTAGCTGAAAAGGAAAAAAAAAAAAAAAAAACAGAACACAAATACCTTTTGTCCTTGTTCGAGTGTTAATATGTGATATCCCATTTCTGAAATGTAGAGAGGTTGTTCAATTTCTGTGAATATATATATATGTACGGGCATTTTTATACCTTATATTTTGCTTTTATTCAGAAAGTATACCTTGTATATTGAAGTTTTACATTTTTATGCTTTTTGATTTCAATTAATATATAAATCTATACCCTTTCTTGGCCAACATGTAATTTTGACCAATTTTATTTAGAAAGCATATTGTGCATTTTGAAGTTCTTTATTTGTATACCATTACATATATATTTAATACATATATCTATGTTTTTTTTTTCCCTCTCTCAATCAACACTTATTTTGATATAAAAATAACATAAATAACCTCAATATTGATTTTAGAAAATTATTTAAAAAATTTAAATAAGGGTATTTTGGACATCTTAAGGTCCAAATAAAGCGTTGACTGAGAAAACATATAGATTTAATACATTAAATATAATATAATGATATATAAAAATGCCTTATTTTAAAATACAGGGTATAGTTTTTTTGAGTAAAAGCAAAACACATGATACAAAAGGTGAATTTCAGTTTTTCTTTTTAATGGTATTTTTAGTATGTTTAGCTTAAAATTAAGTGTTGACCTACAAAAGTGTATAAATTTGTATATTAATAGAAATCTAAAGGTACAAAAATGTAAAACTTAAAAATACTTGGTATACTTTCTGAATAAAAGCAAAATACTGGGTATAAAAGCTAATAACCCTATATGTATTCATATATGTGTATGTTGGTATTATGACTACAATCATTTTTACTATTTCTTTTTTCATTCCAACTGACAGCCATGACATGGACAATATTTTACTTGAGAATGTTGGTGACACGCGGACATTGCAAGCAGTATTCGAACTTGAAGCTCTTGTTCTAACTGGTGCGGTTGTCTTTTCATAAGCATAGATATAATTAAGTGCATAAGAGATTACAGTGTTTCTGTTATATATTAACCACTCCATACGCAAGCAGGTCATTGTTCTGAGAAAGATCATGATCCTCCGAGAGGCCTTCAACTGATTCTTGGCACTAAGACTACACCGCACTTGGTTGATACTCTTGTGATGGCGAATCTAGGCTATTGGCAAATGAAAGTCTCTCCTGGAGTGTGGTATTTGCAACTTGCTCCAGGTAGAAGTTCCGAGCTTTATGATTTCAAGGAAAATAGTGATGGAAATCAGCAACATCCGTTGTCAAAAAGAATTACAATAAATGATTTACGGGGTAAAGTAGTTCATATGGAAGTAGTGAAAAAGAAGGGCAAGGAACACGACAAATTGCTGGTCTCAGACGACGATGACAGTTCTCAGGATGACAAGAAAGTTAGTATCTGCTGCTATTAGCTTCCTATTTGACTTTTCATCTTTAATCAGCAATGTAAAAATATAAGTGTTATTTGATTACACAATTTTCTTCTGGTTTGAATTATTATAGGGGAACAGCTGGAACTCCAACCTTTTGAAATGGGCTTCGGGGATTATTGGTGGCAGCGAGCAATCAAAGAAGAGCAAAAGCACATCAGTGGTGAGCAAAAGCACTCCATTCGTTTATGTTATGCTTTTTTTTTTTCCCACCTCTTGTTGATTATATACTTAATAATGAAGACATTAATTCAAGTCTGTCTATCTATTTATTCTTCTTCTCTTGATACTTGTTTTGTCTTAATAAAGTTTTGGTGTCTGCGAAAAATCATTTGTAATGTTCGAATTTTGACATGATGTTTACACCAACTTGGCGCAAATCTCTTTGTCAATGGTTACCTTACATAAAGGGCGGCTTTTATATCGTGATTACCTTTGCTTTATTGTGTATTTATTTATTGTTAACTTCTTAGGAGCAAGGAAAGGGTGGACGACAGGGAAAAACAATTAATATCTTTTCAATAGCTTCCGGACACTTGTAAGTAGCTCATCTAAAATTATCCCGTCATTGATTTTTTTTTTTTTTCTTTGGGAGACAACTTAAATAGTCCAAAATATCTTTCGTCATTTTCTTGTCTATCAAGTTACTTTGTAGTGATATAATTTTCTTTTCAAGGACCCTCGTCCTCTGTCTTCTCTGATCCCCACACTTCTGTCCAAGTTTTGATTAACTTTGTGGTTTTGCAGATATGAACGTTTTCTGAAAATCATGATTCTGAGTGTCTTAAAGAACACCAACCGTCCAGTTAAATTCTGGTTTATAAAGAACTACCTCTCTCCTCAGTTCAAGGTTGTAAATATCCAAGTTAACTGCTCCTTTTTCTGCGCTTTGTTTTTCGGCACTAGAAGAGAACAAGCGACAATTTTCCAGCATGGTTTACTTCTCTGATAATTATTGCAAACTTTGTTGATATGCAGGATGTGATTCCTCTTATGGCTCAAGAATATGGTTTCCAGTACGAGCTCGTCACATACAAGTGGCCTACATGGTTGCATAAGCAGAAAGAAAAGCAACGGATTATTTGGGCTTACAAAATCTTGTTCCTAGATGTCATCTTTCCTCTTTCTTTGGAAAAGGTCTTGATATAAAGCATTGCTTTTTCATTTTTTTTTTCTTTTTCCTTGTTCGTCTTTTGAGATATACCAAAAATGTGTATTTGACATTTTCCTTCACCCGCAGGTCATTTTCGTTGACGCGGATCAGGTTGTCAGGGCAGACATGGGAGAACTCTATGACATGGATATAAAAGGAAGGCCTCTAGCATATACGCCTTTCTGCGACAACAACAGGGATATGGATGGCTATCGGTTTTGGAGACAAGTAAATCATCACTTAGTAACTCTTTCTCTTTTTAACATTCGGGAAACGGGATTGATGTCAAGCATATAGTCTGTGATAGTAGTCATACCGTGTACAAATACTCTGACTCTTCTACTAATATCCCATTGGTTTCTTACTGTATTTCCTTCGTATTTGTGGTTAGGGTTTCTGGAAAGAACATTTGCGTGGTAGACCGTATCATATCAGGTTACCACCTGCTTATTTCATTTGGTACAGAAATTCTTGGACTCGTCTGAAACACAACTTTTGACTTGATAATTGCTGTTTTTTCTGCAGCGCTTTGTATGTCGTTGATTTGAAGAAATTCCGCCAGACTGCAGCAGGGGACAATCTAAGAGTTTTCTATGAATCTCTTAGCAAGGATCCGAACAGTTTATCCAATCTGGATCAGGCAAGCAGTTTAAGTTCATGATGCACGATTTTATTTCTTTTTCATTTTTCAAAATTTTTTTTAAATTTTTTTTTATGGATTCAGAGTTTTTAAATTTATGATGAAGCAAATTTCTAATGGCTACTGTTTGACATACAGGATCTTCCAAACTACGCACAGCATACCGTACCCATATTTTCACTGCCGCAAGAATGGCTGTGGTGTGAGTCATGGTGTGGTAATTCCACGAAATCGAAGGCAAAAACAATTGATCTTTGCAACAATCCTATGACAAAGGAACCAAAGCTTCAGGTAGATATCATTTCCAAGTGCATCAGCGCTATATATCATCACTTAGATCAATTTTCAGAACATTTTCGTTATTCGTTTGTGGGTTTGCAGGGTGCTAGAAGAATAGTTTCCGAGTGGGTGGATCTTGATTTGGAGGCAAGACAGTTCACCGCGAAGATATTAGGTGACCGAATAGAAGAGGCTGTGCCGCCCCCAATTCAATCACAGGACCTGATCACTGACCAGTCAGCAGAGGACCTTGAATCCAAGGCAGAATTGTGAGAGTATACAATAACACACAATATTTACTTGAAATTTCAATATAACCCCACTTGGAGTTAGATCTAAGTCTATCTGGCTCTTAAATTATGAATCTCTCTTTCTGTTAACAAAATTTTGGAAGGTCTAGTTTTCCCACAGGAGAGGTAATACTTGAAACAATTCGATTTTTAATTGTCAATTCTTGCAGATTTGAAGGGGCTCCTAAGGAGATATAAATTTTGTAAGTTACATTAATATGTTACCGGATTAATTTAACCAATAAAATAATGAATTTTGTTAAGAATTGCACTGTTTGATTGCAATTTAATTTTTTAATATTATTACGCCACAAGTAATTGACATGATCTACACAGAATTAACTCGATTTGTGAAATGATGTGTGGATATATAAATATATATATATATTTATATGAGAACTCTCCAGTACGGTACCGCCAAACTATCGGATGGGAGAGTTCTCCCTATCTCTCTTTAGCTCTCTCTCTCTCTCTCTCTAGTGGGTTGTACTGCGTTCTTCTCCGAGTTGTGCCGATCTCCTGTACGGGTTGTACTGTCGAGCGGCTGTTCTACCTAACGAGGGAGTATTCCTATGTATATATATATTAGACTAAATTATGCTGTAGCCCCCTATATTTGTTGCAAAGTTGTAAGGTGCCTCTGGAACTCTTTATTGTGGTAATTTGCACCTTGAACTTAAAATGTCTGATTTTTTTTTTTTTTTTCAAAGGGGGAAAATTGACTTGTTAGTTAGTTGCACATGAATCATTAATTAATGTCATGAATGGATATTTTAATTTATTTAAATTACAGTCTCTATCTGTGTGATAAGTCCATGGAATAATGACTCAGAAAAGCTTATAAATTAATTTTTTTTGGAAGAGAGATTAAAATTTTTTTTGAGGGAGAAATTAAAATTATTTTGATATGCAAAGTAAATAAAAAATAAATGTGTACAGATTTTTTTGCATAATCTTTGGGCTTAATTTTTTGGAAAGGAAATATTTGGAGTATTGCTCTGATTTATCATTAGGGTGATACGCAAAAATGTCAGAAATTTGGCACATTCTTATATTTATACCCACTATAATATTAAAGTTGATAATTTTATAATATTAAAATTATTAACTTTAATATTAATGTGGGCAAATTTATAAAAAAATGTATTCAAAACCATGACTTTTCACTTAATTTTCTCTTATCTATCCTCTATCTCTTATCCCCCATCCCCCTATCTCTCTCAATCATTATTGGCACAACCATAAAGGCTTCAGGAGTTTTTAGCTCTAATTAGATAAATATAGATAGTAAAACATTCCAAGAGAGCAAAAAACATAAACATACATATTTGAATGATTGTTTCCTAATTTGCTCTCGTATATAAACATATATATTTTAATTTAAAGAAGTAAATACAATATTTTAAAATAATTGAATATTTACTAGGTAAATTATGTATTCTTTATAAATAAAATATTTTAGTAAATAAAGATAGATAATCTAGAATAAGACCATTTTTTGGGTCCAGATGCTCAAAAGGTGAAGCAAATAAAAATAAATCTAGATCATGTAAACTAGTTTACCTTGTAAATCATTTATTTATGAATAATAGGTAAATTTATGTACTTAATAAATATGCTAATTGTTTCAAATATTTAGAAACAAGTTATTTACTTCTTGGCCGCCGCACAACACCCCCCCCCCCCCCCTCCCCGCCTTTTTTAAGAGAAGCCATAACTTTACACATTTTTTTTGGGTTTTGCGCCCCTTAGAATATTCTAATTACAAATTTGTAATGTTGAATCTCTAAATGATTTGAATTATGCCCTTAACTTTGATTTAAAATTTATTTCTTTACCCCTTTAAAATATTTTATTTCTAAATTTTGCACAAAATGCTTTCTTTTGAATTGAGATCTACTGTCCCGGATTTTCTGTTTCATTAGCTATCCCTCTAATAGTGTCATGCCATATTATCTGAATTTAAAAGTTTAGTCACATAGAAAATATTAAATATTAAAAATTCTTAAACAAATTAATAAGTTGTTAAAATTCTATTGAAGGGACGGCTTTTAAGACGGAAAAATGGGACAACAGATCTGAACTTCTTTCCTTCAAAGAGGTGGTCTCTTCACCCAAAAATCTTCATGACTGATAATTTTATAACAATAACTACACTAAGGATTCAGCCAAAAAAAAAAAAAAAAGGAAAAAAAAACTACAATTAGTTTGTTGCTCCCCTACAATTAAACCTTGTTCTCTTACAAAAATTCAAATTATCATCAACAAGATAGTTGGAAAAAAAAAAAAAAAAGACGAAAGTTGAAAAAAGAAAAACTTACTATTTCCTTTTGATTTTATTTTTTTTAATTTTTAAATGAGGTGTGTGAAAAGTATATATATATATCTATATATTATCACTTTTTGTCCTCAAAAGTATTTAATTGTGGATAATCAAAGTATAATAGAATTTACTAAATTGGGATTTTTAAAAAAAATGGACAGGGTGGCAATAGACCACCTTTAAAATATTTTAAATAAAAATCAGTTTTTACTTTTGTACAATAGATAATTTATTTACGAAGTATATTTACCCTAAATTTATTTTGTAGATTATATTTTTAATTTTTATAAATAAAATTATTTGCTATATAAAAAAAAACTATTTACATTAAATATCTTGAAATACATACATATATATATATATATATATATGTGTGTGTGTGTGTGTGTGTGTGCGCTAACTACCAGGAATTAATCATTTTGAAATACAATGCACAAACTGATCAAGTCCATTAACGTTGAGACGAAAGAAAATTGAACCTGAAATGAAAGGCACTTACTGCCAACCTACCACCAAAGTGATTTACAGCGTTTTTCCACTATGTATTGCTGAGAAACTAACACTCCGTTTGATAGGACGGAAAGAAAATAGGAAGGAAGAAAACAAAGTATTTGTGTAATTACTATTTTGTTCACATACTTAAATTGTTTCACTTTAAAATAGGAATGAAAAAGTATTTTTAATTATCTTATGATAGATTTCGGTTTTCCATTTACTTTTGAAATGATTAAAATGAGTGGTCCTAATATGATTTTTTCTATTCTATTTTCTTTTCCCCTCTTTTCTTTCTTATCAAACAATCTACTCCTCCATTTTCCATCCAATTATCCTTTCTCCCACTTCCTTCCTCTCTTTTTCCTTTCCCTCTTTTCCATCCTACCAAATATAGTACAAGAGTAGAAAAAGATATATATACATATATATATATATATATAATCAAATTCAAGGTACCAAGTTATAATAATATGTAAAATATGTATTATCTCAAAAAAAAAAAAAAAAGAAAAAAAGAAAAAGGAAAACAGAAGCTTATAATTACTCAGTTAAATACTCCTCAGCGACTAGTACCATATGACATGAAACGTCTCACTGCTATAACAACAACATATATATCCTCACCATAATTTATTATCGATATTATATAACTTTAGAGGGAAAATTTTATTATTATGTATATGGTGGGAAAGTACACTTTTGTTTTTATTTTTATTTCTTTTTTCTTTTTTCTAGCGTTGCTATTAGTTCTAGCCGAAATATCAATATGATCTATAATTCACGGTCCAACTTTTTGATATACAAATTATCGACATCTTCAGTGAATACTTTACAAAGACTCTATTATTTAATATTTACGAATCAAATCTTATTATTTGTTGTGAGGTTGGAATTATGTCTCTTCAATACTTGGATTGACTTTTAATATTTTTAGACTTTCTGAATGTTAAGGTGAGAAAACGAGAACTACAAATCCTTCCGTTAAAAAAAAAAAAAAAAACTAGAATTTTAGAAGGTCCAAACCTGGGGAGTTCTATAATGAGGTCATTTTTTAACAGCACCGATGGGGTCAAAAAATTTTGGCCATTAGATTGAAATCGAAGGGCTAAAAAAAGCTAAGGACTATATAGTGAAAATACACTCCCCACATACAATATTGCAACACTTACCCAGATTAAAAAAAAAAAAAAAAAAAAACCCTTGGACTCCACCCCCTCTGGCGAAAGAAGCCAACTCCGTCAGCCGTGACGGTGGAGAATCGAGGCCTAGATTCTGGTGGATCCGTCGGGGGGGGGGGGGGGGGGGAGGGCGAACTAGTCGCGGGGCAGGAGCGAACCCAGTTACATAGAGCAGGGGGGCGAAAGGGCTTGACGTCGGTCGGGGGGCTTGGGTCACCGTCAGGGGGGAGGGGGGATCTAGAAAGTTTATTGGGGATTTTTTTTAAGTATAATCACAAATAAACACTTACACCCTAATTTAATACACCTTATCAGTCTATCTATTTTCATCTATTAGATCTGATACCATTAACGATCCCATCATAGAATTCCTCTTAAAATGCATTCGTTGAGCAATGAGAAGGAAAAAAAAAGTTGGACATAAGGTTTAGGTCGGTTTGTTCTGACGTTGAGTAGGTAGCTAGCTAGACTAGGGATCAGTAATGAGAGCTGATTCATATGTACGTCAAAGAAAATGATAGATATAGACATGAGATTTTCCTTATAAACGTGTGATTTTCCTTATAAACGAGTCTGAAGCTAAGAAATATTCACCCTATGTTGTTTGGATGACATGTGTAATTTTTGAAATTAGAAAATTTAATTGTCTCAAATTTATTTTTATAATTATTTTATTTTGAAAAGGAAAAATTATTTTATTTTTACATTTATTTTATGCATTATCCTTTTAAAAAAGAAAAAGGAATCTTTTTGAAATATTTTCATAATACATTATTCTCAATATTTTTTTTTTCATTCTAAATAACTTTTTATTTTTAAAAAGAAAATTTTTACATATCTAAACATCATTTTATTCTCAAAAGAAAAGATTTTCTCATTTAAAATAGAAAAATTTTCCTTTTTAAAAATGAACATGTGATTCAAATGCAGCTGTCATTTTTTTTTTTTGGATGCATAAGCACAGGTAAGAAATACTCACTTTTTTTTTTTTTTGGTATATAAGGAAAGGTAAGGAATACTCACTTACCACCAATAATGTTTTGCTTACATATTTAAAAAAAAAAAAAATTTTTTTTACACATCTTTCTTTTACTAGTAAAGAGGATAAAGTCAAATTTATTGAGTTGGAGAATTGAAGTTACTATAATTGAAGTTGAATTAAGTTTTGAAATTGTACATTTGGTTGAAAATGATTTGTTTGGAGTTAAAAAAATATGTAAAAACTTTAAATGTGTTCGAAAAAAGTAGAAGTATGAATCTTGTTTATTTTCTCTCGATATTCCATGCAATTTATTAAAAACAGTAATCTCATTTCAACGTAAAATAACAAAGTTATCAACTTTAAAATTTTAAGTTTTTAGGTCTTTTAACTTAGAATTAAATATGTGAGTAGTAATTTACTTTTGAAAAGATAGACAAAAAAACAATTGAAATTATTTGATTAGAGTGAACCGATTGAATGCTTTTATTAGAAAGAATTAGTACATCATTCACCAACAGATCTATCTTTTGTCAAATCCTCTACTCAAAGACTTATTAAAAAATCCCCTTAAAAAAAAAAAAAAGAAATACAAAAAGTCTGAAAATGAAACCAGCCCTAAGGCATCAAATGACAAAAATAAAAACCAAACAGGAAAGAGCATAAAACCGAGCGGCAACTTCAACGGAAACCACTAGAGATGCTCAATAGATCAAGCACAAGACTATTCTCATGCTCGTATATTAGGGGTGGGCATAAGATCCATTCATCAAAATCATCCAATATATCAGATTTGTATGATATTTTTGTTCATCCAATTAGATTGGATTGGATATTTGATGTGAATTTTAAAGATTCAATAGAACCAATCCAATCAAATATTCATATATTATGTATGAAAATAGCTACATTAATGTCAGGACTACTAATATTACCCGTATTGTAGTATCAATTCAGCAGCAATATCATCAAGCTCTCGAATTTAGAATATACCCAAAAAAAAAAAAAAAAAAAAGCATGGAATCTGTTTTAAACTCTGCTACGTTCGTGGCTTCATGTTATGGAATTATTCAATGATTGTGGTCAATAATGTCCACTAGACAAATTTGATACAAATTATACCGTCCACGTGAACTTATTGGTCAATAACCACGTTAGAATTGACCTATTAGTTTTTAACGTAGAAATAATTGACCAATACCCAGAAGAAACCTTATTGGGTCAATTAATTCAAACGCAACCTTTCTTCAAAAAAGAAAATAAATATAAATATATACATAGAGGGGGAGCCTTCTATACGACACCACCCCTCTCATACGCCATTTGTAACGTGTTAATGTTTATTACATTAATTGTGCTTTAAAATGTAACTTTTTCTTAGCAATACCTGTCATTTATATTAATATCTAAATAATATCATGTGATAAGATACTAAATATAAAATTATATGTAAATAAATTAATTGTTACAAATTTAATACACTTCGAGGCCCAGTAGGGCAAAGACTCGTGGAGGTTTTTAGTTGTAACTCGATCAATAAACTTTGTAGTAGGTTAGTCAACGTATATGTTGTCTCTAGCTTTATTATTATTATTATTATTATTATTATTTTCCGGTTCAAGTCTCCACGGTTGGTTAATTTCTGTGGTTGCGGTCGCTGCAATAGAGGTATGCACGGGGACCACAATGTCTTTCATTCAAATAGTAATATGTTATAATGGTAACAACCACCGACATATTGATGTAGTATTAAGGATGCTTTTCATTTTTGCCCCCCTCTTATAATGTCCTCTGGTTTGATATCTGATAGTCCCAATCAGAAATCTTGTTATGTCGGTATAAATTGTGTGTTAGATCTTAAGATTTTTTTTTTTATAAAAGAGAGAGACAGTGGACGGGATAACATTAATGATAATTTTTTATAAGAAATATAATAGAAATAAGTTAATAATTAAAACATATAATTCCGTGAAAATTTATGGCATAGACGAATTACTCACACAGGGACCACTTTCAATTCCTTTTGACTTACTTAACTGTGCTTTTAAGGACCTCTATTTACTATGATGGTCATATTAAGATGGTTGATGAGTTCATTTATGTTGTTGTATGTCAAATCTATAAAACATTTTTTTAAAATGAATGTTCGTTTGACTTATTCTTATTTTCATTTAAAAAAAATGAAATTTAACTGCTCTCTCTCTCTCTCTCTCTCTCTCTTTTTTATTTTTTTATTTTTTGTGTCATGGTAACTATTCTAAAAAATATACTAGTAGTTGAAAATGTTAGAAATATAGAGCATAAAGAAATGAAGAAGTTCAATATATTAAAGAGTAATTGACCTAAATGGTCCTTGAACTCTTTTTAAGGTGATGATTTAGTACTATTTTTTTAATTTTGACCGAGATGACCTTAAACTCTATAACTGTTGTCAATTATAGTCATTTCCGTCCAAATCTATAAAATTCTTAACGGAATGAGTCACTAATTTAAGGGGAATTTTAGTAATCTAACAATACATTTAATTTAAAAAAAATCATAAATATAAATTATAATCTTAGACTGGCTGATCTCTTCTTTCTCTCTCTCTTTTCCCCCCCTCTCTCTCTTCCCTCTTCCCTCTCTCTTTCTCTCTCCCCCCTCTTTCCCTCCCTCCCTCCTTCCTTGTTCTCTCTCTCTCTCTCTCTCTCTTTCTCTCTCTTTCCTTCCTTGTCCCAAAACAGCAAAACCCATTCTTTCCCATCCTCTCTCTCTCGAAGTTTCTAGCGACCACGGAGAGGCATGAGGGGAAGGGCGACATAGTTTGTGTAGGGGTCGACGACGATGACAGAATTGGCATTATGGGAGGGGTGACGGCAACAACATCATCGGTGGCGGGCTAGTTGAGGAGCCCTAGGTACGCCTTATGGATGTGGATCGCGAAGCTCTTCGCACCCAGGAGGTCTGGCACTGCCAGGAGTTTCTCCGTCATGCCTAGCCACTGCTTCGCCTCCTCGATCGCGATGTTTCTTGTGCCTAGCCACAAGCATGTTTCTCTCTCCTTTCTCATTTTGTTTTTGGGGCCTGGGTTTGAGTCGGGGGGGGGGGGGGGTGTAGGTGGGTGGTTGGGTTTAAGTTTGGTGAAGGTGGGGGGGCCTGGGTTTGAATTTGGGTGAGGGAGGGGGCGGCGCTAGGTTTGAGTTCTGTGAATTAGGGGCTTACGTTTGAGTCTAGGGGGTGGGTGGGTTTGAGTTCGATTGAGGGGGGGAGGGGGGGGGGGGGGGGGGGGGGGTTGGGGGTTGGGTGACGGTGCTGGTTTTGAGTTCAGTTGTGGGAGCATGGGTTTGAGTTTAGTGGGGTGGGGGAGGGCGGTGGCTGGGTTTGAGTTTAGTGGGGAGGGGGGGCCTGGTTTTAGTTCTCAGCTCACTCTATCTCTATTTTTTTATTTATTTTTATTATTTTTTAATGTTATAGGTGTGAGACATTATCTTTAACAAGGGTATTTTTTTCTTTTAATAATTTAATAAGCTCATGTGATGGGTCATTTGACTTATTCCATTAGAAATTTAATGGATTTGGATGGAAAGGACCATAATTGCCAACATTAAGAGAGTTTAGGGTCATTGCGGTCAAAATTAAAAAAATATGGATCAAATTGTCAACTTGTAAAGAGTTTAGGGATCATTTAGGCCAATTACTCTAAATTAAATGAATTATTACAAGGAGATATATAAAAAAAAATTACAACTGGAAATTCAACCTTAATCCAAATAAAATTGTATGAAGATGATGAACGTTGAGGCACGTATAACACACACTGTTGTTAAATTTTTTAATATTATAGGTGTGAGACATTGTTTTTAACAAGGGTATTTTCATCTTTTAATGGTTTAATGAGCTCATGTGATGGGTCATGTGACCTATTCTGTTAGAAATTTAACGGATTTGGATGGAAAGGACCATAATTGCTAATATTTAGAGAGTTTAGGGTCATTTCAGCTAAAATTAAAAATCAGGGAATCATTACTTTATAAAGAGTTCAGGGACCATTTGGACTAATTACTTTATATGAAATGAAATATTACAAGGAGATAGAAAAACAAATTACAACCGGAAATTCAACCTTAACCCAAATAAAATTATATGAAGGTGATGAATCTCGAGGCACGTATAATACACGATTTTCTTAAAATGGATTCATCCTTTCTGGTAAGTGTTTGAGGTTTCAACAGACGTCTATGAATTTAACTGATTTTAATAGGCAAGCTCAACAGACCATTATTCGCATTGCCCACGTCGTGCGGGCGCATACATTGGGTCCCTAAGCCACTGATCCAGTGATTTGCACCACCCCTGCGTATGAGAGAGTCTCTTGGTACACCATTTTATCCAAGTCTAAAAGTGCAATCACTTATAAACTCCATCATGTCATGTTACCTAAGCAATGTGGGATTCCACATTCTTAGCAACTGTTCCAATAAAATCCAATTCTAATGGACACATTTTGAGCATCAATTTATCATTCACCAAATTACCATTTTGAACGTATGAATATATGATTTCAATCTCGATCTCCTCGCGACGGAGAACACAAATCCATAAAAACCCGTTACTTTTATAAAGTGGGTCCTACTCAAATTTAGGCCTCAAAATGTTTTGAAAACCATTTTTTCCAATAGAAAATTCCCAGTTATTATTAATAATATATGAATTTATTATTACTATCACTAAAATATTACATTGGGGAAAAGATCCTACCCAAAACGTAACAGAAAAATAAAGTTGAATGGAACTAAATAGAAGACAAAGACAACAATATTGAACTTTGGACATGAAGAATTCGAACTCTACATCATATATTGAAGTCAGATACGTAAAGTCAGATACGTAATTGTATTAGAATATACCTACAATGTTCATAATATAAAAAAATTTGTTAGGTTCTAAGTACATTTAGCGTTTCGTAGTTTTACAACCAAAGATAATTATTTACTCTGAAAGTTAGACAAAATGGCATTGTGATGTTGGGTTCTTGGGTGAAAACATGCGAATATTTTAGTAGGTAAATTAACACCTTAGATTTGGTTGTGATTCATATGAGTATATTGTTTATTTTCTTTATTTTTTTTTAACACGGACATATGAGCACAATTTGTTAATGCTACACTAGTAATGATTGAAAAATGTTTTTACTAATATATTATAACTAATAAAGAGCGGACTCGATCTATAAATTTTGTTGTGTATATGATACATTTATTATTGTTGCGATTAATCGAGAACAAATTGATATATGAGTAGATAATTAATATATCCATTATCAATAGTGAACTTTATCAAATCCATGTGATGACGTATTATCTTGTGATATCGTGTCTTCTTCTTCGAGATTCTTCAAGTTTGTTTAGCAGAGTTTTTTAGAAGATATTTTGAGCTTCACAGAATAACAAGTTCAAAAATAGCTTATGTAAATATTTGGATGATATATCATAATAACTTTCAATCCCAAGAAGAGTTTCTAGTAAAAAAAAAAAAAAAAACTTTTAAAAAAAGTTATTTTTGAATAGACTTTAAAACTTGTAATATTTTAATATTTTTTAAAATTAGACAGTAGAAATTTCATTTTAATATTTTTTACTTATTTAAAAATTTTAAAAATCATTTTAACCTTATAAATTCTTTAGTTTCAAATAGTTACCGAAAAATCATAGTTTTGCTTCTCTTTTTCTATTGGCTAAGAGTAAAAACTCTGTCAAATAAATCCATTAAGTTTTTCATTTATCTTGTTTTCAAAAAATCCTTTCACATTTTCCTTTTTTGATAGTAAAATTATAATCACGTACAGGACGAAAGATTTTTCTTCGTTTCATTAGTGCCTTTTGACGAGCATTGACATGTCAAACAATCATTGATAGAAATTCTGGTCTTGTGTTTATATAAAACAAAGTAATAAAAATATTAACAGTAACAAGAGAGGAAGAAGGAAATGGAGATGACTAACACAATGATGTTTAACGTGGATGTGTTTATGTTTACGGATTCAAAAACAAACAATTCATTAGTGAGAAGCACTATAAATGGGCACTCATATTTATATAAATTTACAAGTACATAGAATTTGATAAATTTCCTAATACTAATAAACTTCTTCTAAATTACAATAATTACAAATAAATAAAATTCATAATATAGATATTTACATATAAAACAATAACGTTTTCTAATATTATTACTAACTTTCCTTGATATGCCCCGCAAGATGGAGCTTCGATAAATAATAAAAGAAACTTAAATAAATAATCTTTTTTTTTTTTTTTTTTTTTGCAATTTTCTCTCTCTCTCTCTCTCTCTTTTTTTTTAACTAATAAAAGATGTCGGGACGAAAGAGCGTAGAGAAGGCATGACAAACATCAAGAGAGGGAGAGAGGGCACTTGGACGAAAGAGAATGGCAATCGTCGGAAAAGGAGAGAGAAGACAACATGCACTTGGGTACAAGGACGGCAATTGTCAAAAGAGAAAATGGTGCATGGGCGCTGGGACGTCAATCGTTAGAACGGGATGCAATGGCGTAGGGATAATAATCATCAAAAGAGGGCGCATAGTGCAAGAGATCAAAAGATCAGTGACTCGTTTGAGTGTAATCGTTATGATAAAATATTAAATAAGATAAAAAAAAAAAAGAACAACCATAGGGGTTTTTTTTTTTTTTTTTTTTATAATAATTTTAGAAACGTGAAGCAAAGGGAAGGGGGTAGGGAGTTGGGGAATGAGGGGTTTACGTGAAGAAAGAAGGAGGTGAATATAGGGCAGAGTGTTTTAGGTTTAGAGGTCTAGTATCTTAATGCTTTGATATCCTATAGAAAACTAAATAAGAAGAATAATAACAATAATAAGAGAGGAAGAAGGGAAGGAGCTGAGAACATACAGATGTTTAACATGAATGTGCTTATGTCTACAGATTAAGAACAAACAATTGAGAAGTACTATGAATAGATTCTCATATGGATGTTTCCCTAATATTGTTGTCCTAAATTATAAGATCCTTTTTTTTTTTTTTTGTTTTTTGTTTTTTAAGATTCTTTGACGAAGGGTTTTAACGATGTTCCTTTCTCTCTTCAATTGAAGTTGTTTTTTTTTTTTTTTTTTTGAGTATTTAATGCAGTAATCTTTCTAGAATTACTATTCTTGACGACTTGTCATTAGTACTAAAAGTTCTTGATTCTAGTTGCCCTCTCTTTATATTGTTTAAAAACAAAACAAAAGTTGTTTTAGTCATAAGCTCATGATAGCAAATGTTGAATTAATACTAAAGTTAAATTATATTATAGGCAGAAAGTTTGGAATTTAAGCCGAGATCGGTAGCATAATTAAGTCCCTAAAAAAGTTTTTAGGAGACTATTATGTCTTCAAATTTAGGTACAAATAAATATTAGAAAACTTGAAAATCAAAACAGCTCATGTAATCAATGTAAATATAAATTATGCAAAGTACTATTTTTAATTGATTTAATTTGGACAAGTGTTTGTGTTCTTACATTATGATGGTGATTATTGTTGTTGTTATTATTACTATTATTTTTGTTACTATTATTGTTGTTGTTGTTACAAAGTTATAGGCACATGTTAAATTACTAAAGTTGAATTATAGGCAGAAAGTTCAGAATTAAAGCAAAAATTTATATCATGAAATTAAGTCCTTAAAACGTTTTGAGAGACTATTATTTCCTGAAATTTAGAAACAAAACAAATTGGAAAAACTTAATAATAGAAAAAAAATCATGTAATCAATATTAAATCTATTATGCAAAGTAGCATTTCTTTTTGATTTGGCTCATGTACAGTATTGAGATCAAACAAGTTAGTTTCACATGACTAATGTGTTCTCAGATTGAGTAAATTACTTGTTTAGTCCCTAATTAACCTTTTCATGAAGTTGTAATTTGGTCTCACTTTTTTTTAAAGCTAAAATCTCTCTAAACTCTTTAAAAGGTTGCAAAATTATCCTTTTGTTAATAAACGTTAAAAATTTAACAAAAAAAAAAAATCAAGTGACAAAATTACAACTTTAAGTATGCTGAACCCCAATCCAATCTTGTCTTAAATATGGAATTGATTCGATCATACAAGTCATCTAGTGCCATTCCTTTCTTTTAATTATGTCATGACGCTTTGGTTACTGGTGAACACCTCCAAAAGTAGTTTAATTACTGTATAAAAATGTTAAGGATCAAACTGGTAATTTACCCTCTTAGATTTTTCTCTCTCCTTTTTTTTTTTTTTTTTTTTTTTTTTTCCCCCTTAGTTCCCCACACGTATGGACCACTTGTTTATCTAGTGCTTGTCCTTGGGACTCCACCACACGTATGGACCACTTGTTTATCTAGTGCTTGTCCTGGGACTCCATCATATTTACTTTGTATCAAGATAAGAGTTATAGAAGAGTGGTGATTGGTACCTTTTCATGAGTAGGAAGGGCCAGGCCACCTCATGCAAAGAAAAATGCACAATATAATTTCATGCACCTTCCTATGCATTTTCCCATGTGTACTTTATTTGATTTGATTAGATTTTGACACGATTTTGAATTGAAACCATGACAAAAATATTTCCAATTACGTCCCAACAACCTCCACTACACATGTTTTGAGCTGGTCCATTATATTCGTTGACATTATAAATGTGCCGGCTCAACAACGTAGTATTGCCCATAGGGGAAAAAAAATACAAGTATTTATGTGTCTCATTGTTATGTAGAGTACCATGATGATCAACATCTATAAAGGAAATTCTCTCACAATTATGTTCAATCAATCACTTTGTTAGAAGTATGAGAGCACTACCGATATTCTTATATTTAGTTTTAAAAAAAAATTCACGTTGTTGGTTATACGATTATCCGAGGATGTTAACTTCTACTTACGTTGTACGTTTGACATTTCTAACTACTTCATAATGTATATTTTTTAGTTTTGTTATAAGCACAATCTAAGAATAATTTTATTTCTGACTTCAGTATAAAGTATAAAAATATTGAACATTTTATATACCTACTTATCTATAGTAAATCGCTCCAATTAAGGAATGTACTTGCAGAAGGCACTTCGATGCTCAAATTAAATTAGGGAAGTAAGAGTAAGGGAGAAAAGAGAAAGTAACAGGGTTTCAAAAACACTGGGCCTTATACACCGGAGTGGAATGCTATATTTATACGTGGTTGTCTTAATAATTAGGGTTTTGGGATCTCGTCAAACACATGTCTTGATTTCTTTAATTCCATGTGGTTATTTTGTCGATCTAGCTGGTTCCATGGGTTTTCTGTATTCGTGGTCTCCCCTAAGGGATCCTTCAATTGTGATGATCATTTGGTCGAGCCTCGAGAGGTCTTCGAGGGGTCCTTCATATGAAAAAGTAGTTTTTCATTCTTTTTTTTTCAGAATACAAGAAGGAGCTTATATAACATGTCCAGAGACCTATTCTAGGAAAGTAATAACTACTATACATGATTCTAGGCTATAAATTGGTTTTCTGAGAACAAAATAAATAAATAAATAAATCCCTATAATTCCTCCACAAGATTGGATTCTCCCCACGAGATCCTCTATTAACAGCTCATGCCAACACCCCCCCTCAAGTTGGTACATAGATATCTCTAATACCCAACTTGTGTAGTGAGTTATAAAATATCCTGCTTGAGACAGCCTTTGTAAGAATATCTGCCAACTGATCTTCTGATTTTACAAAAGGAAACTGAACTATCTTCGCTTCAAGCTTTTCCTTGATAAAATGTCGGTCCACTTCTACATGCTTAGTTCGATCATGTTGAACTGGATTTTGTGCAATCTCTATGGCCGCTTTATTATCACAAAATAAATTCATTGTAGACTTGGATGAATAGCCAATTTCTTCTAGTAGCCTCTTTAGCCAGAGAAGCTCGCAAAGTCCTTTAGCCATGCCTCTAAACTCAGCCTCTGCACTAGACAATGCGACCACTTTTTGTTTCTTGCTTCTCCAAGTGACTAGATTACCTCCCACGAAAGTAAAATATCCTGATGTAGACTTTCTATCAGTGATACTTCCAGCCCAATCGGCATCCGTATAACCATCAATGTTTAGATGATTATTCTTTGTGAACATGAGTCCTTTTCCAGGAGAAGATTTTAAGTACCGCAAAATTCGGAGCACTGCATTCATATGATCCTCACTCGGCTTATGCATGAACTGACTCACTAAACTCACAGCATAGGCAATGTCTGGTCGCGTATGGGACAAGTAGATCAGTTTCCCCACAAGTCGTTGGTACCTTTCTCTATTTGTGTGTGTTTGGTTCGAGTGTTCTCCCAATCCATGATTTTGAACCATCGGCGTGTCAGCAGGCTTACAATCAAGCATTCCTGTTTCAGCAAGCAAGTCAAGTATATATTTCCTTTGTGATAGAAATATGCCTTGACTTGACCGAGCTACTTCGATGCCGAGAAAGTATTTCAATCCCCCAAGATTCTTCATTTCAAATTCGGTTGCCAGATGCTTCTGCAAGTTTGAGATTTCCTCCTTGTCATTTCCTGTAATTATCATATCGTCAACATAAATAATTAGAGCTGTTACCATCCCTAATCGATACTTCAAAAACAGAGTATGATCTGAATTACTCTGTTTAAAACCATGCCTTCTCATAGCCAAGCTAAATCGTCCAAACCACGCTCTAGGTGATTGCTTCAATCCATATAGTGCCTTCTGTAGTTTACAAATGACTCCAGTTTGTGGTGAGGTAGTAAAGCCTGGTGGAATGTCCATGTACACTTCTTCTGCAAGATTCCCATGAAGAAATGCATTTTTTACATCGAACTGATGTAGTGGCCAATCTAAGTTTGCAGCAAGAGACAACAAAACTCTGACAGTATTTAACTTTGCTACTGGTGAAAACGTCTCCCGATAGTCTATACCATATGTCTGGGTATAACCTTTCGCCACAAGTCTCGCCTTGTATCTCTCTATTGACCCATCTGCCTTGTGTTTAATGGAGAACACCCATCTACATCCCACTGTTTTCTTCCCTTTGGGCAGTGGCATAAGCTTCCATGTATCATTCCTCTGCAATGCTGTCATCTCTTCAGTTATTGCTTGAATCCATTTGGGATCATTCAAGGCCTCTTGTACTGTGCTCGGAACTTGATCAGAGGATAGCTTGTGCACAAAAGCTTTGAGTGGTTGCGATAATCCTGAGTAGAGACGTGGTTGGTAATCGGATACTTCGACTTCGTTTCTTCATGGTCTGGGGAGTATCGATTTGGTGGCTTACCACGGTTGTGTCTGAAAGGTAATCTGTAGCCAACAAAATCTTCTGTAGTATTATTAGAAGGAGAGTTTAGAAACTGTACCTCAGGAGTATTCTCAGGAAAGTGGTCATTTGGTACTAAAATATGAGGAATGGGCTGCTCTTGCTGTCCCTGCGGCTGCTCTTGCTGCACTTGCTCACTTTTCTTGTTTGCATCATCATTTCCTCCTTCCTGCCCCGTCAGTTCCACAAGAGTCTCTGGTCTAGTTCCATCCAACTCACTTTGAGTGTCATCATGATTTTTCTGAGTCCCAACCAGAACAGGCAATAGTTGTCTTCCATCAGATTCTCTCATATCATCATTATTACTCACTTCCTCAAAGCCTGGCCAGTTTTCCCAATTATCCATATTTTGTTCTCCGGTTGAATGGGAATCTGGTTTTGGAAAGAAAGTTTCGGATTCGAGAAAAGTGACATCCATTGTGGTATAAAGATGCTTTGTAGTTGGATCATAGCACCTATAGCCTTTCTTATGTGCTGCGTACCCCAGAAAAATACAACGAACAGCACATGGATCAAGCTTTGTTCGTTGGTTTTTATGAAGGTGAACATAGGCAACACAACCAAATATCCGTGGTGAAAGCATCAAGATTGAAGGCAAAGGTACATAATGAGCAAGAACTTGTAGTGGAGTTTCAAAGTCCAAGACTCGAGATGGCATTCGATTCAACAAGTAAACGGCAGTAACAACTGCATCTGTCCAGTAGCGTCGGGGTGTATGTGCTGCTGTCAAAAGTGCCCGAGCTGTTTCGAGGATATGTCTATTCTTTCGCTCCGCTACACCATTTTGTTGTGGTGTTTGAGAACAAGTGGTCTCATGATAAAGACCATGTGTTTTGAAGTATTCTCGTAACTCGCTGTTGTCATATTCTCCTCCATTATCAGATCGAAGAATCTGTAGTTTAGCAGAAAATTGAGTCCTGATCATACTATGGAAAAAACGAAAAATTCCGGACACCTCATTCTTATGTTTCATCAAGTAAAGCCAAGTCATTCGTGTACAATCATCTACAAAAGTTACAAACCATCTAACACCTGAAGGAATCGAAATAGGAGCCGGACCCCAAACATCTGAATGAATTAACATAAATGGAGTCTCGCATTTTTTCAATCTTATTGGGTAAGGAACACGATGACTCTTGGCTAAAATACAAGTTTCACACTCAAAATTAGAGTCATGTAAATTGGAAAACAAACTTGGAAACAAGTGCTTTAAGTAGGAAAAAGATGGATGCCCCAGTCGTTGATGCCACAACCAAATCTGTCGTTCTTTGACACTAGTTTGATACACAGTATTTGCCTTGCCAAAGCTGAGATCATCCATGTAGTACAGCCCCTCTCTTTTAGTACCACGACCAATAATTTCCTTGGTGAGAATATCCTGGAACAAACAGAAACTTGGATACATTAGTGCACAACAATTTAGTTCCTCAGTAACTTGGCCTACAGACATTAATTTATTTGAAAGAGATGGGACTAATAAAGTATTTGGTAATGAAAAAGAGGGCGAAAAAGCAACTCTTCCAGCCCCTATAACTGGATATGTCATCCCATTGGCATTGGCAATGCACGTCCGTCTGGGTTGAGTGGTTTCAACAAAATCTCGTGAATCAAATGTCATATGATCGGTTGCCCCTGAGTCGACAATCCAACCATGGTTACCTGAATCATTGAGAGCCACAGATTTATTTGCAGCAGCAGGAGAAGGATCCCTTTCTGATATAGGGGCAACAAACGAGTCATCTTGTGGTACAAGGGATAATTGGGGTTCTGCGCTAACAAGTGCAGCTTTGCCAGAATTTTCATTTGCACCAGCTTCACGTTTCTTCTTTGCCTTGAGTTCATGCCACCATTCTGGATATCCATGTAGCTTGAAACAGGTGTCTTTGGTATGTTTCATATTCCCACAGTGTGTGCAACCCACTCCCTCTGCTTGTGACATCGACTTCGTTGATACAGTCGGCTTTCCATCGGACAAAAAACGAAGTGAAGAGTGCTGTTGTGATTTCTTTCCTCCTTTTGAGATCATAGCAACACCAGGCATTGTATCTTCTTTTCCCAACATCACTGCTTGCCTCAAATCCTCCCTGCGAACAAGTGCATAGGCCTGTTCTATTGTTGGAAATGGTTGTATTTGAAGCACATCTCCTCGGATCTTGTCAAGGCGATCATCTAGTCCATCCAAGAATGTATAAACTCTATCCTCCTGTAAAATAGAGTTATATTTTTGTATGTCAGTTTCACATTTCATCGGATTTGGACGGCGAAAATCAATTTCTCTCCATAAGCCTTGAAGATTGTTGTAATATGTTTCGATGGATCCTCCGCCTTGCTTGAGCCTCGTCACTTTCCGCTTGAGATCGTAAACCTGTGAGGTGTCGGTGCCATCAAAATATGTTGTAGCGATAGCGTCCCACACTGCTTTCGCTGTCGGAAATCTGATGTAGTTGCTGATCAGTTTTGGCTCCATAGAGTTGATCAGCCATCCCTTCACCACTGCATTTTCAGTTCTCCATTTCCTGAAATTCGGATCTGTCTCTTGGGGTTGTGGAAGATCCCCATTTATATACCCCAGTTTGTCTTTGCCTGAGATGTACATCTCAACAACCTGGGACCAAAGTCCATAGTTGGTGCCGTCCAACTTGATGCCAATCGGTGCAGCAACTGGTTCATGACTCGGTGGGATTGGTGTCTGGTTCAACATCTGCGATAGTCTGGATGTTAGGTCTGCAAGAATTGAGTTCTCTCCTTGGGAGTTCCCTATTAAGGGCGGAGTACGTTCTCCCATCACTTAATCTCTCTGGTTTTTCTTCTCATAAAAAAAAAAATGCAGGTCCTAGAATCTACGCTCTGATACCATGATGAAAAAGTAGTTTTTCATTCTTTTTTTTTCAGAATACAAGAAGGAGCTTATATAACATGTCCAGAGACCTATTCTAGGAAAGTAATAACTACTATACATGATTCTAGGCTATAAATTGGTTTTCTGAGAACAAAATAAATAAATAAATAAATCCCTATAATTCCTCCACAAGATTGGATTCTCCCCACGAGATCCTCTATTAACAGCTCATGCCAACACTTCATACGTTTCGGCTTTCTTAAGTTTTGCCTTTTCTATGACTTCTGAAAGTGATCAAAGTCCTTGGTTTCATACCACCTTGATGGTCACAATTGTAACCAGCTTAGTTCTTGTTGGTACATGTCATAATCTCAACCTATTTGGGAAATTTCCCCAAACAATTATAAAACAAATTATTCTCGGTTTTAAATCTAATTACTAATGAACTAAATTCTTAATTAGTCTCTTCCTTTATTTCTTTGTTATCAGTAGATCAATGGCTTTCAGGGTGAGCGATGATAAATCTAGATGGGGGAGACGACCAACATGACCGACGCTTGAGATGGTTGAGCCCTACCTCACTTGAGCTTATGGGCAAAGAAGATCATCAGCTTTGTATGGAGGTCGGTGAGACGACTACAAGAAGCTATTGATGGCACTTTCGGAAGGGGTGGATGAAAACAAAGAAGGCATATGAGAGAGAAGGAGCGAGAAATAAGGGATTTCAAGAGGTAGAGGGTGTTAGAGAGGTTCTAACATCAATTGGAAGTTGAAAAGCCTGAAGTCCCGCATTGAAAAAACACAAGCAAACAAAGTGGTTTAGATATAAATAAGTGACATATAATACAACTTGTATATGGGTGAATCTATGCTACTAGCATGTATCACAGTCAGCATGCAGGGACAAGGGCCATTGGACGTTAAGGGTGCTTTTTGTGGCACACTTCATATGTACACATCATCGCAAGGAGCTAAAAGAGCTCTCTCCTATATTCATTTGCACTTTTCATATTTAATCTAAATTGTCGATTTGTCGGTTATGATTCAATGATCATAATTAAATATTTTCACATTTAATATGGACTATTTATTAAATAGTTATGATCAAACGGTCAAAATTAAATAATTGTTATCTTACACTTATGTTTGTTGATTAAAAGATGTGTCTATTGTAAAAGTTACAGCTTTTCAAGAAAAGACACTTTTTGACTAAAAGTTGTGTTTACTGTGACAGTTGCATCATTTCATGAACATAAACATTTTTAGCCATAAGTAAAACTCCAAACTAAGATTAGTTTTCAGAAAATTATCTAAATAGTCACTTTTCTTTTTCATCAATAGACTAATATGTTACAAATTCTCAATTTTTGATCAACATGACACAAATTTTAATTTACTTATGTGTTATATTGATCTTGTATTAATTTTTAATTTACTTTAGTTATGATAAAAATCCTTTATTCTTAATCAATATGACACAAATTTTAATTTATTTTTGTACCATATTAATTTAATATAATTTTTTATGTCATATTGTGACAATAATTTTTAAATTTGTATCATTTAAATGCTTTACTATCAGTTTTTATTTTTTATTTTTTATCTCCACATGTCTCAAATCCTTTGCTTTTGGTCTCGATCTTTTATGTACCCAAATAAGTTTTCAGTCACTTTCTTAAATGAAGGGTTTGCAAAGCTGAGGGCCTGAGGCTGCCATTGGTGGGGATGGTCCCCTGTCTCCCATTACAGCACCGCCCTCTCACATCGGGATTCACCCATTTGTCCATTGGAGATACCATACCCCGCCCGCCGCGCACACACACACACGGTTTGCAGTAAATTTTTATCAATTACTTTTCTAGATATTTATTATTTATTATCCTAATTCCTTTTATTGACCCTTAATATACCATTTCTTTAAATAAAAAAAAATCTTAATGATCACGCCACTTTAACAGATATTTTTAGATTATATATGGAAGCGGATGGAAGAAGCATTTTGAGTGGTTTTTGTAGATAAATAGAAGGGTGCATTGAACAATTTTGAACAATTAAGGGATAATTTGAAATAGATATATTCAAACAGAACCTCAAAAAAAAAAAAAAAAAAAGATATATTCGGACAGTATTTATGAAACTAATCCTTTTTTTTTTTTTTAAGGAATACTGAAGCATTATTTTTGTCCGGGTGCGAAATAGTTTTCACATGTTTGGTGATGATTTTCCGAGAAAAAAGGATCTTTTCCAAAATTTTTCCAAACTTCATCAAACATGGCCAGGAGGAAATTATAACAAATTTCAAATAACAAGATGATCAATCAAATTAGGGGAAATACATAGGGTGCCCTTCAGTGAAGGACCTTGTGAAAGGTTTATGTATGTTGTCCTAATTATATAAATTGGAATGCTCTCACATTCAGCAACCGGACAAGAATGACACTTGCAATAACTAATTTTACATCTTGTAATTACTAATTAATTACATTTATTATATTAAGAATTTTGTAATATGTACTATTTAAGATTATCATCTCAAAGGGACAAGTATCAATGCAATAACCCAAAAAAAAAAAAGTTATAATTGTCGTTCCGTACATGTACCGCACAGAGAGCTCTCGTATATATATATATATATATATATGTGTGTGAAAAATTCATTTTATACCTACTTAGGGCATATTAATTAGTTAAAGGCTTGTGTATAAGAAGGAATTTAAGGTTGCCCTCATATATTCCCCTGAACTATAAGGTTGCCCTCACTTTGTTCTGTGAATTTTAAAAATTCTTACTCTGCCTTTTGAACTTTGAATTTAATCTCACTTAACCCCTTTTATTAGCATTACAGTTAAAAATGGAAAGAAAAAAATGAGTTCGGTGTAGTAATATGGTCTTTCTCCATTTATTTTTAGCAAAAATCCTAACATAATAAACTTAGTAAGACTAAAGTTCCCTTATTTTTTTTTTGTTTATTTTTAACTTAAATTCTGATAGAAGGGATAAAGTACGATTAAACTCAAAATCCAAAGTAAAATGAGAGTTTATAAAGTTCATGAGGTAAAATGAGAGTGACCTTAAAACTCAGGGTATAAATGAAAATAATCCAAACAGATATTCGTAGCTAGAGGTGCTCATCAAAGAAATTCTCAATAACCACAAAACAGCTTTATTTGAATAAAGCAGGCTCTTAGTATTCGTTAAAGTTGCATGCTTAGGAATCATTGGGTTGTTGATCGGGCTTCAATTCCTTGAAAAAAAAGAAAAGAAAAAAAAAAGAGACAAAAACAAAAACAAAACAAACAAGCTCATGAAAATCTAGAATTTAGTAGAATTTCCCACAAAGGAAAAGTAGTAGCAACTTCCCAGCTAATGTGAAAGGTAAAAAGATGGTAAAGTAGCAGCAGCCCATATGTGTCAAATGTCTGTGTTTGGAATTTATAGCCCAAAATCAATGTACTAGCTATAAAATATTTATTTCTAATATTTACATTAAGGTCATCTTTTACGTATTTTATATACATCTGTAGATATTTTCTTGATTAACCAACTCCATCCTTGAGTGATTACAGATATAATCTAACGATAATTTTACACGTAACTTTTACTATTTAATTAAAAACAAATAAATAAATAAAGCATCCATCAGAAAATTATTTTTTGAACAAATGTAGGAATATTGTCAGATTTTCAATGATGTACTCTGTGTGCTGTAGCGTCGTTTTCCTTTCCACAGAAACCGTGCCACCAACTTTGATCACGTTCACATATAATTTGGTCCACAAACATTTATTTATTTATTTATGTTACATATATAGAATTTCATGTTTACTCACATATATTTTTACCAGTACTTTGAAGTCGCTCAAGTCAAAAATAAATATTTACTAATTATTTTACAAGATTATAACGTTTAAGTGGCAAAAACAAACGAACATATATACATGTGGTGGTGGCCTCGTGAAGGAAAACAAAAACATGAGCTTTGGCCAAAATAATTGAAGAGAGCCCCACCATCTCTTTCTCCTATTTAAGTTCTTATCACAAAAGCATCAATCAATGCAAGTGCCACAAAATTAAGCTTATAATTTCCTTAGTCACACACATTTCTCTCTCTCTCTCTAGATCTCTCTCTCTCCCCCAGAACCGCATGATGATCATGATCCTGTTCTAATCGATATCAAGAAATGGAATATTTGAACTTCATGAATAGTTCTCCATACAATCGAGTTACTCAAACATCGTCGTCGTCGTCGTCGTCAACGGGCTCTAACCTAAACCCGAGTAACAATAGTTTTACAAGTGGTTCGAGCAAGAATTTCCAGAGTAGTAGTAGTAATGGCAAGTTTGATCATGGCTCAAATAAGAAGCATGGAGATCAAGAAATCAGCGGTGAGATAATTTTGTCATCCGGTGAACTCGATTTGCGGAATCTGTCGAAGGTGATTCTTCCACCTTTGGGTGTCTCCAGCTCTAACCAAATCCAAATTCAGTCCAAAGGATGGATCATTTCCCCTTTGGATTCCAGATACAGGTACTTGTTTAGCTATATATCCATGTTCATACACATATATATTTTTCATAGGAATATATACATACATACTTGCATATAGGAATATATACATACACGTGCGCTTGTAAATAATGCGAGCAAAAACTTTGTATTAGCTAGCTAGAAAATTCTGACTTGAAAAAAATAAAAATAAAAATACTTCACCTAACCAATAAGCATTTTTAACCATTAAATTTTATTTTACTTTTTTTTTTCTTTTTCAAATTTACCTTCAGACATGTCCACTGTTAATAGATGTTTTTTTTTTTTTTTAAGTTATTATAGAAGTTCTATATATTTCTTGTTTGGTTTGTGCTTTTTTTCTCTTGAACATTAATACGGTTGTACTTAGTTTAATTTTTTTTTTTTATGGAAATGCCTGTATTAATTAGTTGTAAATATACTGATTTATATAATCATATTCAAGCTTTTTATATTCCTAAAAAAGATTGAGTATATAGAAATATATATTTTAAAAATGGAGTATATAAAGGACCTTCATATGTGTTGTCTACGCAATATATATTATATATAAGCACACAATATTGCCGCATCACACATCATGTATATGTACTTGAGGATGAGATTCCTCCTAGAAATCAGGGAAAATATGGGGGGACCAAAGGCGTCATCAACTTGCATCTATACCAGAAATACATGCATAAATGAAAAATAAGTGACGATATCACGAGGAACTGAAGTATTCAGAAACCCAAATGCTTGACTACTATATATATATATATATATATGTATATATATATGTATGTGTGTGTAAAAATAAGTAACCAAAAAATTATAATAATAAAAAAAGAATTCCGTTTGGAGTACCTAAAGACAAATGCTTGACTAAATTATTATATAAAACAAAAATAATAATTATTATTACACAGTATTTTTTTTTCTAGTGAGCGGATGATTATTATTATTATTTTAAATTTGAGATTGGAGATTCGAATTTATTATTAATTTGTTATATTATATGGTGTACTCATACAAGAAAATTTCTCATGATTAGGTATGCAATGTGAGGGAGTTAATTTGATGGTAATGAATTTGGAAAATGTGTGAATTAGGTGTTGGGAGACATATATGGTGCTATTGGTGGTATATTCAGCGTGGGCATACCCATTTGAGGTGTCATTTCTAAACTCGTATCCAAAGAAACCACTGTACATTGCCGACAGTGTAGTCGACCTATTCTTCGCCATCGACATTGTTTTGACCTTTTTTGTCGCCTTCATTGATTCAACCACTCATTTACTTGTTCGTGACTCCAAAAAAATTGCTCGCAGGTAAATCTCCTATATATATATATATATATATATATATATATATATATCACTCGTTTCTTGCTTGATATTTGATTCAAATATAGTATTTGTATTTTAATATATATGTTTGATTACATAATTATTGAAGGTTTCGTTATTCTACAAACTCAAACTCAAATTCTAAATTTTTACTTTTTTAAATCCATACCGCATATTATTATTATTATTATACTATACAAATAATACTTTTAACAAAAACTATCAAAACACATATTTAATGTAAAAATTTAAATTGAATGAACATTTCAGTATAATATATGATTATGATCCAAACGAATGCCTACTTTTTTTTTTTTTGGAACTTAAAGTTTAGTTTTTTTCTGTTATTTTATTTCATATTTTTGGCTTGAAAATTCAGATTATTGTGGAGTCTATATATGTAGCAAGAGTAATAAATTTCGTACTTAGCCAAAAAAAAAAAAAAGATTAATAAACTTCGTAACCCTGTTTGATTATTCTTTCTCATATACAGTGAAAGTGGGGAAAAAAAAAATCCCTTAAAAAAAGTTATTTTGGACCTCTGCAAAGAGACTTAAAAAACAAAAGAAAAAGAAAAATTAAAGTAGAGCATTATTGTAGTGAGATAGACACGTATCCTTATCACAATTGCATAATTGTAGGAACTTTTCTTTTGTTTTCTTCTTTTTTAACCTTTATAATCTCTTTTTTCCTAAATATTCTTTGAGTGGGCATGGTATCAACTAAAGGACACCGCTTTCACGCTTAACAATTCTTTGTTGTTTTGTTTATGTACTAGTAACTAAACTACAATTACCCATAATCACTTACTAAAAAGGTCAACTAAATACATTTTTGTAAGTAAGTACGAGTCAGTTAAAGCCCCTGGGACTAGCCCAATGATAAGGGAATGGGAGATTTGGAGCTTTAGGAGGTGCACATGGGGTGTTGCATAATAAAAAAATAAAATAAAATAAAAAACGAGTCAGTTAAATGAAAGTTACCTAATCATAGCTAGAATATATATGTAACTTTCACTTATTAAAAAGAAATGAAAATACTTTTAATTTCAAACTTGTGAACTCCTGCCTATATTCTTCACCTCTCTCCTGTTTAGCTAAGCCAGTAGATCCAAACTTATGACAAGATTATCTATGGTAATTTATGATAAATTTATCCATATATCTCTACATATCTATTTATATATAAGAAAGGAGAATAAATTTTGAGGGGGGGGGGGGGGGGGGGGGGGAAAGAAAGGAGAATAAGTTCTTGAAATTTAATTTTTATTTTAACCCTTTGTTTTTTCTCTCATTTTTTGGTCTAAAATTTATTTTATTTTTTTCATTTTATTTCTGTTATTTTTTCATATTGATCTACTTATTTTCACATTAGTCCTGTCATCTTTTTGGTCTTTTTTTTCATGCCTCTTTTTTTTTTTTTTTTTCATTCCTTTGTTTTTATTTTTTCCCTAATTTTTTTTTAAATTTTGATCCTTTTTTTCATATTGATATATATATATATATATTTTTTTTTCATTTTAGTTCTTTCATCTTTTTGCTCTTTTTTTTTTCATGCCTCCATTTTTTAAAGTATTTTTTTTATTTCTTTTTATTTTTTGGTCTTTTTTTTTTTTTTTTTTTCATTTTGGTTCTTTTTTCATATTGGTATCCCCCCCCCCCCCCCCCTCCCTCTCTTCATTTTAGTACTTTTTCCTTTTTGCCCTTTGTTTCATGTTAGTCCTTTTTTTAGTTTTTCCTTAAGTTTCTTTTTCTACTTCTTAAATGTGTCTCATTAAATTATTTATTCTTTTATTTTTTTATTCAAATAAATTTTTTCAAATATGTCAAACTCATCAAGATGACTACGCATATGTTATACACATGCTTTCAACTAATATAAAATATATGAATAGTTCTGTTAACACACCCCATTGTACTTTTGACACACTTCTTCAACTTAAATTTATTATCACAAAAAGGCCCTTAAGTAAAATGACAAAAAAGAACAATATTTTAATAGACTTAAATTACATAACTATAGTTAGAAAAAATACATTCTTGGTATTTTTGACTTAATCTAAAATCAAAATTCTAATTTCTCTAATTCTCAAAAATAGAACTCTGTTTAAAAATTGGGTATAAAACACTTCAATTTTTTTTAATTAATTAAAATCATTCGTATTTATTGTCTTTTTTATATGTATAACATAAAATAGATAAAATTTTGATACAAAATATTATACACACACACTCATATATATATATATATATATATGTTTGTAACATTCTACTTTTTCTAACAATAGTTTCAATTTACATCTTTTTTGAAAGCCGTTTTTACTCTTGTATATATTATACATCTTTACTTCCAGCCAAAGATAAAAATAAAAATTATACAGATTTTACGATAGTTACTATTATTACAGTATTATCAAAGGTTTGTCTTCTTTTTTTAAACTTTTTTCTTCAAAATTTTTAAGGTAATAAATGGAATAGAAAATATACTCATTTAAAAAAATAAAATAAAAATTATACAAATTTTACGATAGCTACTATTATAACAGTATTATCAAAGGCTTGTCTTCTTTTTTTAAACTTTTTTCTTGAAAATTTTTAAGGTAATAAATGGAATAGAAAATATACTCGTTTAAAAAATAAATAGTAAATTTATTATTTTTTAAATGCTAGTTTGCTGCGTATATAAAAGTGGGCTAAATTCCAAAAGCTAAACAACAAGAAAAAAGAAAGAAATGATGGGTGTGAAAAGATAATTTGGAGCATTGGAATAGTATTTGTTTAGGAAAATAATTAAGGGTAATTTTGGAAATATGGGGTGTGTATTAAGTAACTTTAATAATTTTAAAATTGGTGCCTATTTACAAAGAAGGTGTGAAGCAGAAAAAGGAGTGTTAATAAAACCACTCTAAATAAATAAATATATATATATATATACACACACGCACACACACCACAGAAAAGGAGAAAAAAAAAAAAAAACCTCAAAAAAAGAGTGGGGGGGAAGATCATGGTGGTCTAAAGTCTTATCTTATGGACAAGTGGAATCCATAATGGGACAAATAATAATGAGGCTAATTAGTTAAATTGATATGATGTGATATTTTTGGTAGGTATGTGTCAACATGGTTCCTCATGGATGTGGCATCCACCATTCCATTTGAGGCACTCTACTTGTTGTTCACTGGCAGTAGGAAAGTCCCTCCCTCTTGTTACCTCTTGGGAATGCTCCGGTTTTGGCGACTTCGACGAGTCAAGCAATTTTTCACCAGGTTAATTTTACTATCCTTCTTTTTTTTTTTTTAATTACTCTTTTATGTTAATTTTACCATCCCTACACCCAATATATATATATATATATATATATATATATATATATTATTTCTCACTTGGCAGGCTTGAGAAGGACATCAGGTTCAACTACTTTTGGATCAGATGTGCCAGACTTTTATTTGTAAGTATAATTGACTAAATTACATCATATTATATATAAAAAGGCCAAGTACATTCCGAAGCCGTAGCGAAAGCGTAATTGTCACTATTTATGGACCCGAACCTGGTGATCTATATGAAGCTTGGGTGAAATTAAGTAGAGGTCTGAACCGACTGATATTAAAATATCAGTCGATGAGTTATGGTTCAGGGTGAAATGCCACTCGAACCTAGAGCTAACCAAGAAAAAGAAGGGGAAAATGTTCATCACAGTCTAAAATTTGTGTATGCAGGTGACATTGCTGTTGGTACACAGTGCCGGATGCCTTTACTATCTGCTAGCGGATTTATATCCGCATGAAGGAAAGACATGGATTGGAACTGCAATTCCGAATTTCCGGGAGACCAGCCTTTTGATTCGGTACATTTCAGCCATGTACTGGTCCATCACCACCATGACAACCGTCGGTTACGGTGATCTCCACGCGGTCAACGCCGTGGAAATGATCTTCATCATATTCTTTATGCTCTTCAACCTTGGCTTTACTGCTTACATCATTGGCAACATGACAAACTTAGTCGTTGAAGGAACCCGCAGGACTATGGAGTTTGTGAGTGTTTTGCTTAAAATGTGCTTACAGTTGTTCGAGCAGTAACATTTAGCTATGTACTTTGAACTTGAAAATTTACTGAAAATGTTGTCCTTTTTTTTTTTTCCTTTTCCTTTACGGTTTAAAGAGGAATAGCATCGAATCAGCGTCAAATTTTGTGTCACGGAATCGGTTGCCTGCAAGGTTAAAAGACCAGATATTGGCTTATATGTGCTTGAGATTCAGGGCGGAGAGTTTGAACCAGCAGCATCTGATCGAACAGTTGCCGAAATCAATTTGCAAGAGCATATGTCAGCACTTGTTTTTGCCAACAGTGGGGAAGGTTTATCTTTTCAAGGGTGTCTCGAAAGAAACACTTTTGCTTCTGGTAACCCGCCTTACTTTCTTCGTTTTCTGATATATATATATATATATATTAAAAGAGAGATTTGTGCATATATTGAGTGTGAACATATGTACCGGCAGGTTGCGAAGATGAAGGCAGAGTACTTACCACCAAGAGAAGATGTCATAATGCAAAACGAATCACCGGATGATGTCTACATTGTTGTCTCTGGTGAAGTGGAAATAATTGATTGCGAAATGGATAGAGAGCAAGTTGTTGGGACTCTAGAGTCAGAGCACGTCTTTGGAGAATTCGGCGCTCTTTGCTGCAGGCCACAAGCCTTTACTTATCGGACCAAGACTCTTTCGCAGCTTCTGAGAATTAAAACCGCTGATTTAATCGAAGCGATGCAGTCCAGGAAAGAAGATAACCTACAAATTCTCAAGAACTTCCTTCAGGTGATTCTTCGATTTTCGCTCACTCTTTCTAGTTTTCGAAGACTAAAATGAATCCAAATGATATATAGCTTATGTTTCAATTGCCTTACCCGCAGCATCACAAAGAGCTTCGGGAAGTGAAAATTGGAGCATTACCGGTTGAGGCCGGCGAAGAAGAGGGTGATCCGAGCATGGCGGACAATTTGTTGACCGTCGCTAGAACGGGAAACGCCGCTCTTCTGGATGAGCTTCTCAAGGCAAAGCTCGATCCCGACATTGGAGACTCCAAAGGAAGGACTCCTCTGGTAGGTGTATATGTTCGAAACATAACTAAACGAAGCAACAAAAATCTAATATAAGTTACAGAAACTAGTAAACATTGATTTCCAACTCGAGTCTCTTAAATTGAGAAATTTCGTTTTTTCTACTCCGAATACACCAGCACATAGCGGCATCGGAAGGGCACGAAGATTGCGTGTTGGTGCTCCTCAAGCATGCTTGCAATGTACACTTGAAAGGTGAAATTCTTCAACTTCACGCCGAATTTCTTTGTTTTAGTTGTATAAAATTTTCAAATTCTTGAATCAAAATTACGAGAAGTATCTGTTTCATGTCGTGTTCGTGGCAGACAATAATGGAAACACGGCATTATGGGATGCTATAGCAACAAAGCACCATACCATATTCAATATCCTCTACCACTTTGCCGTCCTCTCCGATCCATACGTCGCTGGCGAGCTTCTATGCACGGCTGCAAAACGAAACGATGCGACGGTGATGAAGGAGCTACTGAAATATGGACTAAACGTGGACTCGAAGAACCACCACGGGATGACTCCTGTACAAGTAGCGATGGCGGATAACAATGTGGACATGGTGAATTTGCTCGTCATGAATGGAGCGGAGGTCTTCAATGCGAACACGTACGAATTTCCTTCGACGACTCTGACCGAAATGCTGCAAAAGAGAGAGGTCGGGCACCGGATTAACGTGCCTGAAACGGTGCCGGAGGAAGTCCTTTCGATGCTGCATGAAGCGGAGAAGAAAAAACCTGATGGCGTGAATTGTGCTAGGGTTAGTATATACAGAGGTCATCCAGTGGAGAGGAAAGAGACCGGCTGCAAAAAACCTGGGAGGCTAATTAGACTGCCAAGTTCATTAGAAGAGCTCAAAAAAGTTGCAGGTGAATATTTCTCTTCTACTGTTAAATTGCTCATTTCTTCTCTAACTTTTTTGACAAATTACGATTTTATTCTCAATTTTTTTTATCGCTAAAATATCTTTAAACTCTTTAAAATAATATAAAATGATTCTTTTTTTGTTAGTAGATGTTAAAAATTTAATTAAAAACGTTACGTTAATCTCATATGATACACTATTTAAGAGTAATTAAAAAAAATAGAATTTACATAATTCAACTTACATGTGTTATACACGTGATTTATTTAATCTAATTTTTAACTTTTTTTTTACTAAAAAGAAATAAATTGTACCATTTTAAAAAATTTAGAGACTTTTTAACTATGAATAAATAAATAGCGTCGTGACTCAAATCATAATTTCATAAAAAAAATATGAGACTAAACGAGTAATTTATCTTTTCGTTTTTCCTCCTCAACATGTTATGATAAATTACACCTAACATTTTTTCAATATTTAGTTTAATAAATTAGCTGTTGCAAATTTGTAACTTGATTTTTTTTTTTTAACACTTCAAACAGGTGAGAAGTTTCGGTTGAATTGTGAAGAGATGATTGTAACAAACGAGGAAGGAGCGGAAATTGATTCAATTGAAGTGATTAGAGATAATGACAAGCTTTTCATTGTGGAAGATGACTAAGATCAATATTTGACCATTAAGTGTTGATAATTAATGTGATAGAGAAGTTAAGTGTTAATAATTACTGTGATATGGAGAAGTTAATTAACACTCAACAAAGTAACATTTCTTCTGTATCAATTAGCTCCTTATATATATTAGTATTTGGGAACGTGCCTAAGGCACGTTCTCCCCTAATTACAAAAGGATTTTACATTCATATGAATCTACTGATAATGTTTATAAATATATATTTCTCAAGAATATGTCAATATAAAATATGTACACATTCTATCTATGATTTCTTTTTATGAAGATATACAAACAAGTATATATACTAATATAATTTAAAGTTAAGACTTCAATTTTGAACAATTATGAACTTACATCAGCCAACATAAAATATGTAAATTTTTTCTTATTATATTGTGCTGTGATGCTTGAACTTGGAAAGTATAGAAAAGTAATTTATTAACTAATATTTGAGATTTGTCTTTGATCTTTTGTGAAATATTTCTCCATATATATTTATAAATTTTTACAGCTATAGTTCTTCTCTATTAAAAATTCGGGTAGGATTAAAAAAGAATGCTAATCCACCTAAACAATTATCTATCTGTTTCAAAACAATATCACGAACGTAAAACTTAAAATGCAATTACATTTTTTAAATTTGATTTAAAAAAGAAGTACCTACAGAATTATTGCTAATACACCTAAACAATAATTCTGCAGGTACTTTTGGGCTTATTTGTAACAAAGCAGTACTGGAGAAGCTATTGGCAGTGACGGTGGAGATGGTGACTTCTTTGAATAGTTATCTGGATCATCATTCCATCCAGTGGGGATAATTGGTTTGGTTATCCTTGGAGGAGAGGTATATTTGACTATATATAGTCAAATTTACCTGAGGCCTGTCCAAGAATACCAACGTTCTTATGACCATCTTGCAGCTGTTGTTTAAGCTTTCGTCCTGAGCTGACCTTCTTTGGTTGGACTCGAGAATCATCCTGGTAAGAATCCTTTATGCAGTCTGGGCAAAAACATACATCCCAATAACAATGACCTGTCTGGGATTTGTGAGCGTATTGTGGCATACCATTAGACCTGAATGAAAGGATTTCTGCCTATGCAGGAGTGATTGGAGTCATCATGTGTTGGGTTGGAAAGAGGCTGCTGGGAGTTTCTTCGGGTTTGTTGAAGGTGATTAGGGTTGATTCATCTTTTTGAGTTGTGAACGTTGCATCTGAAGACTGGACTGCAACATGAGACTGATGAAGCTTCTCAAAGTTGGTTATCCATGAGTCTGGAAGGAGCTTCTTCAACTCTTCAGTGGAGATCTGCTTAGGAATTTGAGTACACATTGGGACATTCTAGAAGTCTACAGTAATCATCAGAGCATCTGTGGTGCCTGGAAGGGCAATATCCAGAGCATGATTCTGGACCCTGTATACCATCTGGTAATACAGGGTTGCAGAGATGGAATTTGGATCCATATCTATTCATGTGATTTGTAGCTGAACTTTGAGGGCATTCAGTAGACGTGAGTCTTGAAGAGACATACAGAAGTTGAGGAAGACCATCGTGATGATGGTTCTTGTATTCAGGGTGGTCTGCGCAGTTGCAATAACAACATCCCTGTATCTCCTGTGTCTGGAATCCAGTAGTACAATTCAGGCACAAACCGGAAGTCCTTTCCTCCCATGAAAGGTAAGAGTCAGTCGGATAGCACCAAAATAGAGGTGGGTAAAGCCTTGTGTTTGCCACTGAGTTGGGTATTCTGGAGGAATTTCCAGAGATACAAAGTATCCTTGGGTAGTGGTTGGAAGGTTACACTGGCTAAACTTTGTGGACTGTATGTATTCTTTTACGTTTCTGGGGGTGTGCTTGATGAGTTGTTTAATGGATCTGGTAATAGGGTTTACTGGTTTTATAAAAGCATGGTATGGGTTTATAAGAGGAAGATCTTCAGAAGTAACTTTCTGTTCATCAGAAACATAGTTTACTTCGTAAAGATAATCTAGTTTAGAAGCAGAAGATTTTCATATAGAAGGGGAAGATAAAATAAAAGGGGCAGGGGTAGGTTGTATAGTTGTGGATGAGGAAGAACTGGGTATTTCAGTGTTTGGAGTTTCCATGGTATAGAAGGACGATATACTTCTTAGAGTATGTATAACCTGTTATACTACTATACAAGTAATCTCTATGCTCTGATACAATTTGGTAAATGCTTGGTAGAACCAGTAAAGATATCACCTCTAGAACTTGATAAAATGGCAGTGATCTCTCTCTCACCTCAATACTAAGATTTAAAAGCACGCAACTGATAGCTCAAGCCCAGAGAGGCACTCTTTGCCATGATGAGCGAGCCTGTAGTCTTTAAAGCTTTCAGACCTTAATTTTCCAGAGAGAGCTAACTCTGACAAGATATCAAATCCTAAAGATAATGTCCTTACTAATTATACCAGTGTGATGACTAATAAATTGGGTACGTGGCATTGTTTAATACTATGATTATCGAGGATACCTCTGTAGATCATGGTTTCCAGTCTATATACCTGATTTATTAGTAATAAAACATAATACATGTATCGTTGTATAGAACTACAATAAATATACATGGACTCCTTAAAGTATATCTAAGAAAATTTAGAGGGACATATTTTTGGAAATGGAAATATTAATGAAAGGGGTTTTTCTTACAGCATTATCATTATCAACGAATTCAATGTTGTTCGTTAAGTTGCCTAATAAAATAGTAAAAAATAATATATATTTAAAAACATATATTTATTCATTAAAAATAATATCCACCCTTACGTATTCTTCAAGTTCAACTTGTAATCAATTTAATGAACCTCTCGTGGCAGCCAACTGTTCGTCAGAGTTATAACGGCGTGCAGAAGGGGAAAAAGTATTATGGCACCATAAGAGCTCCCCAATTGATAAATACCATTTCCAAATACATATAAAAACCAAAATAGACTTAATACCAAAATTCCTAAAACAAAAACTTCTGAAACCAAAAATCCAAAAACCAAAATCCCACAAATTTCACCATCATATCTATCATTATAATCATCTCAAGCAAGATCATAACTAACCATTTTCAACATTTAAAAAAAAAAAAACACTTAATAACAAAATTCCTAAAACCAAAAATTCGCAAATTTCGTCATCATCTCAAACATACATAATATTCATCACCTCAAAAGCAAACCATTAAAATCATCAAAAAAAAAACGAAAAAAACAAAACAAAAAAACAAAAAACAAAACAAAAAAAAACGCCTTATCAAATCAAAAACCACTGTACAAGGTTTGGGTGATGAATGGGTATCCATGGACGGCACGGCGGCGATAATTAACAACAACATCTATTGTCATAAAAAGTTTACTTTTGGTGGTATTGTGTGTGCCAAATGGACGTACATATCGTGTAACACTCTTTAATTTCTATAATGGATTTCCATAGTTATTAATGAAGAAAGTTATGACTATTATGTGCTATATGTTTTTCTCATGAAAATTTAAGGGGATTAAATATCCTGAATTTGCGTGTGACAAAATGGAAATAACATCTGTGTGTATTTTTCCCGAAAAATATTAATTGAAGAAAAATTTATTAAATTTAATTCCGAATGGAATTTTTAACATTAAAAACCTTAATCGGAAGGTTGAAACTAGTCTAGTACAAGTTTTTCTCAAAATTCAATTATGGGACCAAATTTCTAACCCCTTGTTTGGATGATATATCCGACTTTAAAAATAGAATTTTTTTTTTTTTTTTTTTTTTTTGCAAAAGAGTGTTTTTTCTAATTTTTTCTATCATTCTCTCATTTTGAAAAAGAAAAACTATCTCATTTCAAACTTACTTTTGGAAAAAGAAAATGAATCTTTTTGAAAATTTCTCACAATACACAAGTTCCAATACCATTTTTTTCTCATTTCAAACAACTTTTTAATTTTCATGAAGAAAACTTTTTACACATTCAAATACCATCTTATTCTCAAAATGAACAGAAGAAAAATTTTTTCACATCCAAACACCATCTTATTCTCAAAATGAACAAAAGAAAACTTTTTACACATCCAAATATCATCTTATTCTTAAAATGAATAGAATTTCTCTTTTAAAATAATAAAAATTTCATTTTTTTGAAAATGAACATGCGATCCAAACAGGGCCTAATTTTGATAAAATACGGTATCCAAAAAATAATTTTTATAGAACGTGATGGGTCAATAATGATTTTAAGAATATGTGGGTCAATTTTTAAAAGGGGTGAGGGTTTGTAAAAATTTCTAATTGGTCATAAGTGGAGCACCATGCACTACAACCAATAGAAATATAGTTTGATTTAAAAATAAAAATAAAAACAAAATGATGAAGGGATTAATATCAGCATTCTTTTCACTTGTCTGAACAAGTTTCTAACATTCTCCTCTCTCATTTCTTCATTTTCTCTCTAGAAAATTCGTCACCCTTGCTACCAACCCAAGAAAAACTCACCTCCATCACCCTAAATGCTTAAATCTCCACCTCCTTCACTTCCCAACGTAGTAGTGTAACAATATCCAATGTTCATCTTCATAAAGATTTTTCCAGCCCCAAAAAATTCATCTTTAGTGGCTATAAATTTGAGTTTTCAAGAAGATTGGTGTTTTGATAATGTTTTCCTCATCCTTGTTTAAAACACAGATTTTTCTCTTATGGCTGAGTTTAATCTGCGATAATTTTGTGTTTTATGACTTGGTATTTGATTAAAAACGGTTTTTGTAGTGGCTTGTTGATTTTGAATATGGTTTAAAGTATTTGCGTGTTATATGTTTGATGAAAGGCTCATAAGTAACTTTTTGTGACCAGTTTTAAAGATTCGATTTTCGACAGAGCCTCTTGAATGTTTTTGTATTTTATATATATATATATTTTAAATAGACATCTTAAGCTTTAACTGGGTTTTTGAATCACCCAAATTGGATTTTTCTAGAATTCGTTCTTTGATGAAGAAAGAGAACAGAACATATGAATATTAGACACGACATTGAAAGGAACTCACAATAATTTTACTCAGAAACCTAAAATTTTGGGCTTTCAACTTCTCTTTGTATCAAGCAATGTATGAAATAAGCAATGTCTCTATTCCTACCTGGCAAACCCACGCAATCCAAATACTAAACCAAGCATAACACAAAGCACGCACTCAAGTGATGACAATAATCCAGAAAACAAGTTTAGAATCTTAAAGAACCGAAACGTCAATGCATTAGCACTCACACATATACATACATATATACATATATATACACACACACACACACACAGAGGATCATGAGACTTCCACTGTTTGTTTAAAGCAAAAATATTACTGGTTACTACTCCTAGCCTACAATTGGCCATAACCAAATTCAATGTCTGCATTGATGGGTCCTTTAACTGAGGAAACAGAATAGTAACTACAAAATTGGACAGAATTAAATGCTCTCTAGTACATACTAGTTCTATATATTTTTTTTTATTTTTTAGTTTTTGTAATGAGCACTTTGACAGAAAAATTATAGAGAATAGTTCGTGCTTGCAGTCCATGGTCAGCCTGGCTTAGTATGTGGCGGGTGGCGGGTGGCGGGTGGCGTGTCGTGACATACCGCCAAAACCTAGTCGTCGCTATGGATCAACTTATGTCAATATTAGTGTGGCGATGATGTTCGCAATTAGCGAAGGATGAATCATTACTACAGGAAAAATGGTTTTTTCCGACCAAAAAATTGGTGGCGAATTTGCTTATTTTGGTTGCAGAAAGTTTTTTTGCAACTAAAATTTTGGTTGCAATAGCTTGGTTGCAGAAAGTTTTATTTGCAACCAACTTTTGGTCGCCCAAAAACACGTCTTTCTACAACCAAAACTTTAGTCACCGAAAGTCAATTATTTGGTCACCAAATGTTTGTGATTTTGTTATCATAGGCAACCAAATGATTCTTTTTGCGACCAAATGTGACATGTTTTACTACCAAATAATTGGTCGCAACAAGATGTTGCACGACCAAAATATTTGGTTGCGAAAAAGTTGACATTTTAGCTACCAACTTGTGGTCACAAAAGGACTTTAATTTGGTCGCCATTTAAGTCGTGCCAAGGAACACGACTCATAGTAATAGAACTTTTTGCAACCAAAAATTGGTTGCCCAAAGTTTTTTTTTTTTATTTTAATTTTGCAATCAAAAATTCACGATGACAAAAACTCATTTCGTTCTAAACCTATTAGAACCTTTAGTGACTAAATATTTGGTTGCTAATTGTGTAATAACTTTTCATTGAAAATAATTGTAAAAAAAACAAAAATAAAACTTAAGTAGAACAAATTACATTATTTGATGTACATACTATCGGTAATTTTATAATGAACCAAACTAATATACAAATTTCATGTATGCTCTATTTGTAAAGTATCTCACAGAAACATCTAAAATAACTTAAATTTAATCATCACCAACTTGTATGTATAAGCCCATTTGGTCTGATTTTTTACTTTTCCAATTCTTTCACCCAAGTAAAACCATCGTTGGAAGTTTTTGAATTAGATGCATGCCCATCAATTTCAGTCCAATCATCATCCATAGGAATTTGAGAACATCTGTAAGAGTAGCATAACATTTCTGTTAGATTATTATCACTAACTTTACTTAAAAGAAAAAGGATCACTAACAGTTTTGTAAAGATCTTATTAATTAACAAAAGTAAAATAATCTATAGGCAAAGGTAACTTATAGATAGCATGTGCCAACCTCTCAAGTGTAAATGCTAACATATCCTTACCCGTTTGTATGCCACATGCATGAATGGTAACATTAATGAAATAACTCATAGCAAGTGGTAGATGTTGATAGCACTAAAATAGTTTTCCACTTTGCAATATGAATTAATCATTTAACCAAGTAGTCCAATAATAGGTTATAAGCATCAGCTTGGAGAATTTCTTGTTTAATGTTTTGGGTGTGAGTACACAATATCAGTACAAAATAGGACCCTGTAAACTGTAATTGGGCAAGAATCAAGGATTTACTAGAGACGATGACATTATGCATATATTGATAGAACCCAACAAAAAAAAAAAAAAGAATCATATGCATTTATACCAATTGTCTCAATTAGAATGCAAACACAAGAAATTAAGCTTTAGTTTGTTCCATTACCAACCTTGATGTAGTTTGCTAACCAAATTATAATGACCCATTCACAATTCACATTTCCTTTATATTATAGGCAACCAATTATAAAGCTTAAAAAAATCATAAGGGATAAAAGAAGATAAATCGATACCTACCCAAGGCAAGAAATCTCTCCCTACCATGCTTTCCCACACAGACGATTTCCTAAAACTCTATTTTCCATTAAAAAAAAAAAACCAAGAAGCATTATATGACAGTGTAAAGAAAACAGAAAACACTAGAAATCACAACAAAATCAACAAATCAAAAACCAAAAGGAAAAAAATTGAGATTATATATAAAAGAACGCATGACGCAATGACCTCTATTTTCTTTAAATAAGATGGTGGATCTGAGAAGTGGAGTTCGACGATCAAAGAGAGTCAATAACGGGCTAGAGATTCTGGCTATTTTAGTTCCATCTGCTCTTCCTAGTGCTAGAATAGGTAAGGGCCCTAACAACCCACTCTAGATTATAAAATTGTTTTGATAGGGTAACTTGTAAAAATAATTATAAATTCAATCACCAATTATGGTTGAATTTAATAAAAATCCGGCAACATAACGGCTTATTTTTCTTAATAACCGAAAATTAAAAGGTTAATTCATAGAGATGATCTACTACCCTCACAACAAAACATAGATATGATTTAACCAACCTCCACTAGCTTCTGCTCAACTAGCTTCTGCTCACTGCTTGAATGTCGGTAATGAGAAACTCGATCCCTCTCTCTTTTCAAGCATTCCTCAGCCTAAAGCCTATAGATGTTATAGTCATGCAACCTACGCGAAAATCATACCATACAAGATGCACAACAACAACAAATTACCTTCAACATGTAATCAGGACAAGAATCCTCCAAAATCCAGTTTGATGCTTTCTGGTTACAATATGAACCAGTATCTTGAAGCATCACTGCCTCAAAGTCCCCTTCGTACTGATCCATTTGTCCCATCCCAATTTCAACAAATATATCTATAACATTCTCTGTCAATCTACTTTCCTTCACGTTCTTTGTCGATCTGATGTACAATAACTAGTCAATAAATATATAGTGTCAACATAATATAGGTGCCAATAAGATACCAATAGAAAACATACCAAAACAATCACAGCATCTCTGACCCTAGCATTTACCTCCTGAAAAACCTGAAATTACATAAATAAATACTTAAAAAGTGGTAAAAACAAATGTACATATCTAAACAATACCATAAATGGAATTAATAACTAATAACCAGGTCCCTAAAGCAGGTGAGTCCAACGTCGTTAAGCGGAGGAAACGACCGTCGAGCAATAAAATAGCGATCAAGATAAAAGAAGAAATGCGAAAGCCATCTCACCATGACCTTATAATTCGCCCATCTTTTCACAGGTTCTCTCAGCATAAATTCATCATGCTTCTCCGTGAGAGAGGGGGGCGGGTTGGGGGTTGGGGGTTGGGGGTTGGGGGTTGGGGGTTGGGGCAATACCTAAACAAAGTGAACGAAATAGAAAAGGGGAAAAAAAAAACTGCTTCCAAAAGTGAGTTAAATTTTTGTAAAATTTATTCCCTCAAAAGACAACGATCTAACAGATTAGCCAATATCATATGCAAATAGCCAATATATGATAAGAAAACCCATATCTGGTGTCGTTTTCTTCAAACGGCGTTCGGCTTTCTTGAAAATGTAAGAAAACGGACTTGAAGATGGTAGCGGATTGGGAAAATTTCCTGCTATGATCAGAGTGGTGATGGACTGGGTTTTGTTCCTCTCGACAAGTGGAACTCAACGAAACCAACGGCTCGCAAAATAGAGGTCGCATTACACCGAAATCTTGCTTGAAAGCTTATGTTAACGAAAATTTCAAAGCATTTTTCTGGCGAACGGCGGCGAGTGATGCCGCCAAACTCCGGCTATTGGACGCTCGGGTGATGGGTTGCATGGATCACCGGCGCGTGCGAAGGTGGCTGGCTGGAGACGAGATTTCCTGCGAAGGCAGCAACGTGCGTGACAGAGAGGGAGAGAAGAGTGAAAAAGAAGAGAGAGAGAGAGAAAAGGACGTGGCAGGTTTGGTGCACTTTTCTTCAAATATTTCATCCTTTTGGAGGCAAAAATAAGCGCCAACTTCACTTGAATTTCTTTACTCTAATATTAATTATTATATTTTTAAAAATTATTATATTTGTTCATAAATATTTATGCCTTCTTATATTTTTAAAAATATAAAGAAAATTTGAAACTTTCAACCATAAATCAAGGTGCTTCTAAATATTAAATTTTCTGCGTTAGAGCATTTATACTTTTTTAAATGTTAAAGCATTTATATTATTTAAATATTAAAGTATCTATACTTTAAGCAAAACAAAAGGATTTTTCTGCAAAATTATGAAAAAAAAAGGTTGAGAAAGTTAATACACATGCATATATATTGAATTCATTATACTCTATCTGTTTTTTTTTTTTTTTGGAAAGTTAAATTCTATCAGTTAGTCAATTTAATATTCATGAAAATAATATAGAACATTTTTTTTTCTTTTTTTTGGAGTGAAAAAATAACTTTTCAAGTTATCAGCTCTACTAGAATAAACTTGATATTGAAAATTGCACATAGAAAGTTTGAGTTTGAAGATTTGTAATTGTAATTTAAATCACTTCAAATTTTGAGTTGAGATTATTTAGAAACGGGAGTGGAGGAAGGTTAGAGCATCTCCAATCACACACTATTTTAGAGTTTTTCACCATTTTAGAGTATGGGAAGCTCTCCAACCCATACTCTAAATGGAACTCTAAATATAGAGTATGAATAGTATACTTCATATTTGAAGTATCACTATTCATACTCTAAACTACTTTTTCTTTTTTTAAATTAAATTTTAAATTAATATTTAGATAAAAATAAAAATTATAAAGTTACCCTTAACTTAATTTTTCTTTCAAAATTACCCATTTTTCTATATATAAAGTATTTGTATGTTCAAATCTTAAGCTATATTTATTTTTTTATACCTTTTTTTATTTTATTATTTTGAATAAATTTTGTAAGATAGTAAATCAACATACAAGTTTTACAGATCAAGGATAAACAAGCTCATATCGCGTTTCGAAATGCATTGATCGATCATTTATGGGAAATATATACTAATTCAGAAGCCTAGGGACAAATGTCATGTAATTTTAAGTTTTTTTTTTTTAATATTGAATGTCAGTTTGTTTCCCTTTTTTTTTTTTTTTGTGTGTGGAATTAAGAAAATCATGTAGTTTTTTTTTTCACTCAATAATAATTTATTTTTTATAATCGCACTAAATTTATAGTGTTTTGGTTATTTGATATAACTTTCTATTTTTAAAGATTATTCTAAAAAATAAAAATAATCAACGGATTAATATGTTAAAAAGATTGTATGGGGGCATAATTTATAAAATACAAAGATTATAGGGAATAAATATAAAATAATATCTAAATGATTATAAAAAAGAATATAAATAGAATATTCTTTTTAGAGTATGATATAGAGTAAATGGGTTGGAGATGAAATAGTATTTGAAGTGACAGATACTCTATTTTAGAGTTTCTGTACTCTAAAATAGAGTAAATGGGTTGGAAATGGCCTTAGAGTTTCATTTTTATCTCTTTAACTTTGAAAATTTCAATGATTTTCACTAGTTTTTTTTCAAATATAAAAACATATTTTACAACTTTATCCATTTCTTTTGGTTATAATATTTACAGATTCTATCCTAAATTTTAATTTTAAAGTATTAATGTTTACAATGTAATAACTCAAATAAATTAAAATCGAATATATTATTATAAAATTTCACAACTTTTTTGAACTCTAAACTTTAAAATTAATTAAACTCTATCATAGTTCATGCAGGAAAAAAAAAGGAAAAAAAAGAAAAGAAAAGAAAGAAACAAAGACACAAATAGATAAAGATGGCAAAAGAAGTATTGTAGTTTTGGAACAAACTTTTTATTCAATTCATGCTCCTTGTAAAAAAATTTTCTAACTCCATCACTTGTTAAAAACTAGCACATGATACATGTGACAGTCAAGAGTCTTGACAAGAAAAAAAGTTAAGCTGTGCAGTCCCACATCACTTGACAATGATTATATATGAAGGTTCATAACTAAAGAGACCACCTTCTATGGTATGTGACTTTTTAGGGTGAGCTCAAGAGCAAAACCGTACGGACACAAGAGCATCAATATGTTTTGTTTTTTTAATTTAGTTTTCCTTTTTGAAGTACTGATTTTTAATCCTTTATTAGATTATATTTGTTTTCTTGCTATATTTGCAAAAAGAGTTTAATTGCTTCTGATAATTATTAATATGATTCGAGTACTTGGAGATAATGCCAATAGGTTTGGTTGCTATAATTAGTCTCAAAAAGACCTATTTTAGACCAAGCAAAAAGAGTTTTTTTGCGACTACTGATTTGGTTGCTATAATTAGTATCAGATAACACCACATTTTGCTTCCGACATTCCTTAATATTTTGGTCTCAAAAAAGACTAAAAGTTTTGCTACCAAAATATTGGTGGCTGATTGTTTACTTTCAGCGACAAAAAAAAAAAAAAAAAAAGAAGTTGCGGAATACTTATTTACCCGTCTCTTTTTATCCATTGGGTGTCGAAATTTTTGTGGCAAAAAATTAATTGGTCACAATAGGTATATTTTTGCGACCAATTATTTGGTCGCAGAAAAACATGGTTACAATGTGATGTTAAATGCAACCAAAATTTTTTACGACTGAAAATTTGGTCGCAATAGGCTCTCTTTTGTGACCAAAATTTTTGGTCGCGAAAAAATTTGGTTGCGACAGGTGTGTTTTTAGAATTGGGTGTCGAAATTTTAATGGTAAAAAATTAATTGGTCGCAATAGGTACATTTTTGCGACCAATTATTTGGTCGCAGAAAAACATGGTTGCAATGTGATGTTAAATGCAATCAAAAATTTTTGCGACTGAAAATTTGGTCGCAATAGGCTCTCTTTTGCGACCAAAATTTTTGGTCGCGAAAAAATTTGGTTGCGACAGGTGTGTTTTTCTGTATCTATTCACTGAAAGGGTTATTTCCTCTAGTGTTAGCACGTGGCGACGTAAGCGTCATTTATAATCACGCCAGACAGTTTTTGGATCGTCCTCTCTTACTTTAGATGACAATTTTGAATCGTCCTTTAATTAGGGTATTTTGGGAAGATAATCATGAGATAATTATTATTTCTAACTAAAAGAATATGATTCTCGGTAATGGAATACCAAAGTGGTGATATACGCACAGTCAAGTTACAACAACTAAAAGGTAATTTCATTAATATATATATATATATATAGTTGTTGTTCTTGTAATAATAAATAGTAAAACATAACAATCATGACAATGACATTAAATTTAATCTTCAACCAAATTTTAGAATTGTAATAACTATATTTTTGTCCTCTTGATAGTTTTAAGATATTTTTATTAATCATGTTACTATTCTAATCCTATTCAATTAAACTAATGTCACCTAAACTCTGTTTGGATCATAGATTTGAAAAATAAATTCAAAACTATAAATTTAAATTTTTGTCAAAGAAAAGATTGTAAAAAACTTTTTAAATAGCATTAAAAAAAAAAAAGAAAAGAAAAGAAAACAGTCTACAGATAAAATAACAAACAAGTTATAAGTGATATATCTTGTTCTTGTCGTTTGGCTAGATTCACTTTGGTGAACCTTCTATTAATGGGATAATTTTTTGCACGTTGAGATGTTTCCAATTATGCACAACCGATAACGCCTTAAATCAGTGCCACACTGAAGATTTTTTTTTTCCCGGAAAAACATGCAATTTTGATTGGATTCAACTCAATCCAAATCCAATTTTTTACATTTTTAATTAATTTAAAATTTGTATCACTTTTATTTTCTACCTTTACACTATTTAAATATTACCTTTAATAAAAATTCTCCAAACACACATGTAATTATAATGTGTAATTCAAATTCTATATTTGAATGTAAACATTCAGTTCAAATAAACATTTAAATGCAATTTATGATCCAAAGGACCACTAAGAAAAACCTTTCTTTATGTCTTCTTATACGTCAATATTCATCTTAATTTTGGCTAGTTTTATGCACATTGGATGTTTCCAATTGGGCATATTGAACAAGAATTTCCCTGGAAAGCCTGCATGTTTTATTTTTATTTATTTATTTTTTTTTTGTGTGGAAAAACATGCAATTTCTATTGGCTTCTCTTTCTGTTTTTGTGTGAAACCAGCATAATGATTTACGCTTTAAATGAAAAAGGAAAAACCCGATAGATAACGTTGTATTTACTTCATTTAAATTTATAATCTTACTAAGGGCAAAGGCATAGGGCTTGCTTGCTTTGTTCTCGTTTGGCAGTACTCAAGAGCTTTTTCCCTGTAACTGGTCCACCCCCAAATCTGTGTACCCATCAAAATAAAAATAAATAGATGGGGCACATGATGTACTTTTTTTTTTCTCTCTCTCTCTCTTGTTCTAGCGCAGCTACAAATGTATCTTTACAAAATTCCATTCTCATGCATATATATATATATATATATATATGTCTATACAGTCAGTCTGGTAGAACCATTTGAATGATAACATTTTGAAAAAAAACAAATACTTGAATGGATATGTAAATAGAATCATTTAAACTGGTGCTTATTGGATATTTGCTATAAGAAAAGAGAATTTTGAACAAAGTATTTCAAGTAGGATATGGATAGGGCTTTGTTCATCTTTTTGCTATGAACGCATAGAAAAAAGAATCATCTCAATTTATTTGAAACGAGAAGGTTATGACATTTTGAAACTTAAATAGAAGAGAGAAAAAAGTTTTATTTGAAGAGAACTCAAATAGTGTCAAATTTATGTGGTGACTAACATTTAAATTTTTTTTCCGCTTAAATAGCCAAATGGACCGTTTGGCATTATTTGAATGGCATTTCAAGTACTATGTTACCAAATGTTAATTTGACTTGTCAATCCAAATAAAGTGACATAAATACTAGTATATGGTTAAAATCAATGGAGGGATATACATGTGAAAATTTTAGTGTCAAAATTAGAACGTTGGGTCCAAAAGAGGGTCTTAATTTGGAACCTTCAATCATCTATATTTGCACAATCCTGCTTAACCCATATATATCATTGTTTCTAAAAAGAACCAAACCAAACCAATGATAGTAATGATAGTTGTAGTAATGATAACAATAATAATAATAATAATTTAGAGCAACTTATATATTGGAATAAAAAGCCGAAAGAGAGAAAAAGAAAAAAAAATGTAAAGGAACAAAAAAGTTAAAAAGAAGGCAAACATGAAGCAAGCCCACAGTCCAAAGAGGAACCAAATCAAAATGGAAGAATGGGAAGTAGAATCTAATTAATTAAAGTGGTCAAACTTTTACAGCCCTACTGATATCAACATTCTTGCTTAGTTCACTTTCCTTATTAATATATACATGCATTTGACTGATCATATACATATATATATATATATATATACACTTTTCCAAGAAAGGACTAGCAAAAGCATGATGGTAGAAAACATGAGAAGAAATAATGATGAAATTTCATGTTGCCTTTCCTTGGAGACTGAAAAGAGAAAGCAAATAAGAGGGAAGAAAAGTACTTGGAATAAGTTGAGTAAAATGGTTGAGCCAAAGAAGCCTAGTACTTCATCTCTTCTCTCTCTATATATTCACGATCTATATAGAGAAGCAGAGTCACTTATGACTAAGTGAGGACTTTCACTCATAATGAACTTTTTCTTTTCATTAATTTTACCTCTAAAAATTTTAAATTTATCTCATTTTACCTCTATTAAAAAATTAATTATTCATATGTAAGTCTATTTAAGTAGAAGACTGGTTTCGTCAATGTCTAGATAAATATAATTGCTCACCAATATGCCATTATTACCCCATTTAACAATGAAAACAAGCAGATTCGCAATCATCCCCTCCACCCTATAAGAAACACCCATAATTGCACCCAACAATACTCTTAATTCATATTATAGCTATATATATATATACATAGATAACTGAGCTCCTAAAAGCCCTACCTACTTAGTTCTTTGTTCCTCTTTTCCACAATATATATATACACACACACACACACACATATCTATCATTCTCCCTCATTCATTAAACCCACCATATAGCAATATACACCACTCCATCCTTTTTTTTTTTTTTTTCAATTTTTGCAATATTACCCTCCATGATATGGATCCAAATTCATGCACAACAAATTCCGTTAGTGGGTTTTACAATCTCCTCACTCGTGAGCTCAACAATCTCCACCAATCTTTGCTGATCTCCCACAACAACAACAACAACAACAACAATTTCAGTTCCATTCAGTTCCTTCAACAGGTGCTCTCCTCTCTTCAGTCCTTCAATTCCCATCTCACCATTTTGGTTCAGAATCTCCACTTGCCCACCGGCGAGAAATGGCTCGATGAGTACATGGATGAAAGCTCCAGGCTCTTGGAAGCCTGTCAAGTCCTCAAATCCGGTGTCTCTGCCGTCGAAAACTACGTCGCAAGTGGCGTCAATATAGTCTCCTCTCTTGATAATTACCACCATTTCAATCCTGCAATTTCTCGCCAGGTTAGTAAAATATAAAACTATTATTGACCTATCTCCTAACAGCTTAAGCTTTTGAGATGGATTGATAAACTAACACATTACAGATTGGTACAAATTTTTTTTTTTTTTTCATATGTGTAAAACTATAGTAAAGTGTGAATATATATCTAATGTTGGTGAATTAATATTTTTGGTGTTAGGTTATCCGGGCAATAAGTATTTTCCAAAGGGAAACTCTAGGGTTGGAAGAGGACAATAGGGTTTTGATGGAAACAAGAATTCAACAATTGTCACTTTGTCATGATCTTAATGGGACTGATGTTCCGATGGATTCGAAATTCAATGGGTTCAGCGGTTTCCGCGGTGTTCTTCACGCAATGAGGAAAGTAAGCTCATTCCTTTTGCTGATCCTCTTCAACGGGCTTGTGTTTTATTCTCCCGAATCATCGAGTTTTGATCAAGGAGATTACGAAGCAAATGCAATATTTGGCTCCACCGGATTCATGGTTTCAATGGCTAGATTGAGGCAAAGAGTAGCAAACGAGATGGAGCGGTTTGATGGGCAGTCCGCCGGAGTCCTCCTTTACGAGTTCCGAGAGTCGAAAACCGCCATGGAAGAGGTGAAATTTGAGATGGAAAGAATGGTAGGGTTTGAAGAATCAGAAGATGGTAATAATGATGATGATTATGATGGAAGGGAATATAAGATTGAGAAGATGAGAAGAGGGTTTGGGGTGCTGAGAAGTGGGGTTGAGACTATAATTGGCCAGCTTGATGATTTCTTTGATGAAATAGTTGAAGGAAGAAAAAAGCTTTTAGACATGTGCTCTTCTCATAGGTAGAGACAGTTTGGTACATGTGCAGCTAAGCCCTAGTTAGTCCCAAAAAAAAAAAAAAAGATATTTTATGAAATCAAGCTCCCTCTTTTGCATCTCGTTTTAAGCTCACGTCTTAAATGTTCAAAAAAAAAAATTTTCCTACAATTTACTTATTGAATTGTGAGTTTGAATCTACATTTAAAAAAATAATAATAAAGAAAAGGAAGTGGAAAAACATATATGGTGTACTTAGAAGACACATTCACTTTATATTATATTTCAATTCAATATAATGTGTAATTGATTACCTCATATATTCATTATAGTACAAATATATTTGAGCATAATACCTACTCATTTACTATTCATCCATTCACTTTTTAAATTTACTTTTACCAATCACATCACATATTATCTCTCTTTCTCAAAAACACTCATTAAAATGACTATTTAAATATAAACAACCTGAAAATACATTTCATTTGAATACAATATAAAAAGAGGACATTCAAACGGATTTTATTAGAATATAATACGAAATAAATGTGTCTGGCAAGAAGACCATTACTTGGTGAAGGGCCTGAAATATAAATGTTATGACTTACCTTTTTTCTCTTTTCTTTTTTTGGTTTATTTTGTCAATATGTTTGTTGCTTTTTCTATATTTCCTTTTCGACTTTTTTTTTTTAATCTCTTTATTAGCTTTGCAGCTATATACAGTAGTGATGAAAGCTTCTTTAAGGGAGCATTTTCCTTGGAAATCCAAAAGGGGAAAAATTCCTCAGGAGAAAAAAGAATATGATTCTTTCTTTGAAGATAAAGCAGTACACTATTATTACTATTCAAAGATAGGAAAAACAAAAAGAATATGTAAATAGCCCAGTATATATATAGCGTCAATCGGAAGCAAAGATTTTATTTTATTTTAAAAAAAAAACCAAATATATAGGACAGATTCTTCTCTTTAAAGAATGGAAAAGATAATTCAGGATAAGTGGAAATTGATGCTTCTTTTTTATTTTGTCCCATAAGTGCTGAAGCCACTGAGAAACTTTGAAGTGTACATATATTTAACAAATAATGTGTATGAAATTATGTAAATCACGCTAAGTATGAATTTGTTATGGTTAAATGAAATAAAACATTGTCTCTAATTTCACAAAATCGAGATAAAAAAAATTAATCTAATAGTTAAAAAATAGTTCTGATTGACATTATATAAAAAATAAAATAAAAAAAAAAGGTTATACGAGTAGAAGCTTTAAAAGAGGGGGGTGGTTATATATAAAGTTACCAACATAAAGCTAGAAGTAACAAATTTTAAATTTTATATCATTAAAAGAAGGTTTGAGACACATGACTTGGAATTGGATAGGGTGTTTTATTTGCTGTTTAATTTTATTGAAAGTTATTGTAAGGAGGCTGTGATTTTTGTTTCTCCAAGTTCTTGGTCTTATTGTCTTTAATATTAAGCATTTTGTTAGAAGAGCTAGAGATGGTTCTGTTTACTAATTTATTTTTAAATAAGATAATGAAATAGCTCAGTCTCTAATTAAAGTTTATTTCTCTTCTAATAATGAGGATAGATATACTGACTAGAAAACTGTCCCGATCGTGTTCTTTTTGTATTATTCTCAAAATGCAATGAACCCACCTAAACAAACAAAAAAAAAAAAAAAAGGATACGACTTGTAATTAATACTTCAGTCAAGTTTCACATTAACTAGATAGAAATTCTATACAGTTAATAATAACATCTAAGAAAATGAAATATGTGTCAAAAGAAGTTAATATATGTATATATATACACTGTAAAAATTTTGTTTATATATATATATATATAAAGCTAATAATAGCTAAAATGTCGAATGATAACTCTTTATATAATGAGCCGTAGTACTGAAAGAAAATTGGTTGTTGATGATTTCAGGCAAAGACAAGGAGAGAGATCCTCCTTTAATTTTGTCAAGTTAAAAAAAAAAAAAAAAAAAAAAAAAAGAAGAATGATTACACCAATAAAAGCAGATTATGCTACCTGCCAACAAGGCAATGTATTGTGAAGAACGTCAGACAACGACACATTTCTTTCTCAATTAACAAGATATATTTGTATATATGTATATATCACAAGAGAGAGAGAGAGAGAGAGAGAGAGAGAGAGAGACCCGAAACCTTTTTTTTTTTTTTTTTTTTTGTCATTTCTGGTTCTCAAATTTTTTTCCTCTTCAATCTCGGTAAAAAATAAAAAAAATAAAAATAAAAAAGCCTCTTGGCAAATTATATGAAGTTCAGTCCTTGAGGCTTGAGGCATGATTTAAATATATATATATATATATATCCTGCTAATAGAGTGTAGCTTACAAGCCACGTATACATCTACACTTGGCATTAAGAGCCCTGGCAGCCTTTGCTTGCCTTTGAATGTATATTTGAAACCGGTACCTCAACAAAAGTTGCACCAAATTATTATGGCTCAGATGAAAATAAAATTAAGTACGACTTTTTGTTAATAACCAAATAATTTTAGCTATTTATGGTTCAATTCTCCCCTTTGCTCCTTTTCTCTCCTGTTTATTTATTTTTTTATTACCTTTTTTTTTTTCCTTTTGCGGCTGCTGATAGCAGTGTTAATAATACTGTTTAGTAGTGATGTGTTTAATTTAGTTCTTGGTCGACTTCCCTTATTAATAAGTACTAACCAATGTTTTTGTTGAAAAATATAACGAATAAACTGCAAACATAATCTTCTAACAGTACTTTCATACTTCACTGTATTATAAGGTGTTGACATATATGAAGCTATAAAGGCCGCCCCCTAAACTTTTTTTTTTTTTTCTTTTTCTTTTTAGCTCACTCACACACACACACACACACACACATACATATATAAATTCACATATAGTTTCCTTAAGTTCTCCTTAAATTTTTCTTTATTCTTTTAGCCCCCCACATTAAACATTTAGAACATCATCAAATATACTATTTTTACATTTTTTATACTAACTATAACATTGAAATTAATAATTACATCATAAAAAAAATCTTATTGAGATATTTTCCTATAAAAAAATATAATAAGTTAGATTGTATTGAATCCTGATTTCATCATTGGGGTGTTGAGTTTAAATTCCGTATTTCAAGTTCAAAAAGAAACAATAAATAAAGAACAAATCTAAACTATACATTATGTTTTGTTACTTAAATAAGGCAGTGCTATATATATATATATATATATATATCTATATATATGCTTTTTTATGGCCTGATCTCGTATGATTAAAAGTAAACTTGTCTTCCACTCACATAATGTACTAACTAATGAGCAGCGCCCAAAATTTGATAGTACAGCACTAAGCTAGCAGGATCTGCCCTTTTCAAGATATATATATATATATATATATATTTATTTATTTATTTATATATATATATTTATATACACAAAGTCCTTAGTGAAGAATATGAACCAAGAATGAAGTTACAACACTAATCTATTTGCACTTGAGAGGAAAAAGAAAAACGAAACAAGAATTGATGTCATGTTTGGTAAGAGGTCTGCAAAATAAAAAGGAATAAAGATTAAAATACTTAGATAAAGAAAATAAAAAGGAATGATTAGGGAGGTTTTCTTTTATATTGTTTGATAGGAGAGAAAAAAATAAAATAAAACATCTAATTTAATGTATTTTATAATTTTACCTTCATATAAATTAGAAAATAATGAGTAAAAGACAAAATAGTTATTTTTCACGTAACTTTTTATGTCAAAATTTTCTTTTATTTTTCTTTTTAAAGTTGAAATGATTAAAATATGATGGATTTCTTATAGAGTTATAACTTCATTGCTTCTCATTTTCTGCTCTACTGAACAATCTCAAATTACATTTTCCTATCTAAAATCTCTCCTCCAATTTATTTCCTTCTCTTTTCTACTCTACCAAACATAGGCTTAGGTATCAATCAAATCCTTATCTTCCCCCCCCCCCCCCCCCTTTTTTTTTTTTTTTTTTTTTTTTTTTTAGCCCCTAGTATAGTCATTGAGAAGAGATTTTGTGCCTTTGCAAATGTGGAAACAGATCCTATCTCGTACATATATGCATTTTAATTTTCATAGAGATTCTTAAGAGTTGGGATAGTAAATAAGTAATCATTTCGGTTGTGAAATAATGATGGAAAAAGTGGGCTAATAGGACAGTGAGAGAGTGCTCAAGAGATTCCTGGGTTACTTTTCTTTAAAAAAAAATTTTAAAATAAAATTTCATAAAGAAGTTTCTTTTTCTTTTGTCTATCTGAAGGATGCTTTTGTCTGATTCTTGCTTGGTAATAAATGAAAGCATTAGGATATAAGTACATATCTAGGCTTAATTATATATTTACCAAAAAAAATCTAGGCTTAATTACTTAATTACATCCCATAATTTTAGTTATTTCTCAATTAATCTCTTTGTTTTTAAAAAGTACAAATGTATCTTTGAATTTGAAAATATTATTTCAATGTTATCCTTCACTTCCTTTGTCAATGAAAGAAATTGGTCAAAATAACATAATACCCTTAAATAGTTTATAAAATATAGTATCCATTTAAAAGCATAAAAGAAAAAACCCTAAACCAAAACATTGAATTTCGTATGAAGATCTTGAATTTAATGTTTATGTGTTTGAAACATTTTACATATTGTTTTCTTAAAAAAAAATTCAAAAAAAAATTAATTTAATTAAGGGTCTCTTTGTTTTTTATTGTTGTTTTTTCATTCACGAGGACGAAATTAATTTTATAATTTTTAGTTTAAAAAAATTCTCATACTTTATTGTTGTGTTTTAGTTTTAATTTTATAATAAAGGATGTAGTTTCCCCATTTCTGGTTTGTTTTTATGTGTGTGTTCTGTTTGAGTTGTTTTCTGACGGTATTTGCGTATTGGTTTCATTAGTATTATGGCTAGGCGGAGTTTTTTACAGTCTCTGTGCTGTGAGTAACTGTCTCTTTTTTTTTTTTTAAGAAAAAGCTTTGTACATGCTCGATTATAGGATTGTCGAGAAATTTAAGGAATTTTCCCATTACCGAATCTCTGCTTATGTCCTCCTCATTAAACTTCATCAGATTTTACTGATGGAATCGATCTTAATTAAGAATTGTGTCTCTTATATCACATGATTGTTTAATATTTGATATTGATATTTATATCTAATTTTAATTTAAATGATGATTTTTAAAAAATAAAAATAAAAAAATATTATATTTGAATCATTTTATTAATATAATAAAATATAAATCACGTTATAAACGACTTATCAAGAATAATATATATTATATATACAGAGAGAGAGAGGGGGGGGAGAAGCTAATAAGTATGATGAAAAAGTTGCTCAAAAGTCTGTGTAAACACTATTCCACTGACATGTAAACACTATTCCACTGACATGTTTGCTGTTCCTATGATTCCTCTCCTCCAATATCTTTTGTTTTACCCTGCTCACTCCTCTGTCTCTCAGCAATGATATGCGTGTGTGTGTGTGTGTGTCTATTCATAACCCAAGTCATGCTTTGGGGTACTTGTATCCATTGCTCCACTCTACCGCTTCTCTTCTCAATGCAATAATGAGCCATGTTCTCCTTTTGCCTTGTGCTCAGAGGCACAACCCAAAAAAAAAAAAAAAAAGTACATGTAGCATTATAATTTCACAGGCCAAAGAAATCAAAAACAAATTGGCTTTGCTCTTTTAAAGACTAATCTTAGAGGGCACCTACAAAAAAAAAAAAATAATAATAATAAATAATAAATAAAAAATCGAGAGAAATAGCGGTCCTTAAAGCTTGTAATTGCTGGAAATAATAATTCAATAATGGGAGATCATTTGGTTAATAATAAATTTCGTTGATCCCATTTTGACCCCAAAAATTCATTTTTGATCCCCAAAAATTTAAGAAGTCATTATTTGTCTCCCATCTATAAAAGTGTCCCATGAAAGTTGTTTTTGGTAATAATCTGTTAAAAAAGGATGGAAATGTGGTGGAATAGTTATATCTTATTTACATAGTGTCACGAGTAATTTTCTCAACTTTTTATCAAATGCTTGACCAATAAATTGTAACCACACAATTTTGTAAATCATATAGACTAGAGGGACGTGTTTTGAATATCCGATACTTAAAAGATTCACCCGTAACTCCCGAAGTTGGAGAACCAAAATGAGATAAGCCCAAATAAATTTACCATTCGGACAAACTCCTCTCTTTAATATTTGAATTTTCTTTCAACTTGTTATTATTATTTTGAATGCTGGTTTTTTTTTTTTTTTCGCCCCCCCTCTCTTCCCAAAATAAACCGTCATTTTACAATAAAAATCACTTTCCTACTAATTCTGCAACCATGTAACGATCGCTTCCTTTGTCCTTCCTTCCTGGCCTTGTTACTCTTAACTCTGATATTTCAACAATAACATAGTGTGAAAGGGTTCAACGAGAAAGTCAGGTATGGATCTACCGAACTAAACCTACAACTGCAAGGGTTAAACAGTATCGGTTGCACTTGCACCTATGCCTGTTTCTCTGTCTGCGGCAAAAGATTGAATGAACACACTGATTGAAATCGTAAGAATGGTCAATCGGTGAATGATTTACACAGTGATTTTGAAAGAAAGAACAAATTTTAACCCAAAAAATAGCATTGCATCAATAGCAGCAACCTAAGACCTGAAACCAGGTCAACTTTTAAGATTTTTCAACTAAATTGTTTTTCAAATAGCCCAAAACTTTTTAATCCGATTACAATGTTCAGAAAGTAGGGATCATACCTTCATTACCGAAATTTCCAGTCAATTTTTTGAATTTCCTGAAGATGTCAGCACAGGCATGATCGGCTGCTATACACGACAATTATCTTTATTTTGCAAGATCAAAGAAAAATGTACCGGGATCAACAGATCATCGACCCAACATTGCATTTACTGTACCAAAACTTCAGAAATGAACCCAGGGATCCAATCTTGAATGTCGTATTCAAAATGTCGAATATGGATTTTGCTTCCTGTACTGGAACTGACCGCTGTACTTGCCTTTCTGCCACACCCATAAAGCCGACTCTGAACTTGTGAATTCACCTCCATACCAAACAGCACATCAATACACAAAACGATTCCGACTCCATTGCTCAATCCCCGTGTAGTATACAATGACAGATAGATCAGCAAGAGGTTGGCAATTGAATAATAGCCAAACATAATGAAGGAGAACACCACGAAGTAGAGGGCAACCGCAGAATAACATTTGAAAGTTGACATGTGCAACAGAGATCTTTCTGGTACAAGAGAGTGATCCTTCAGCATGACAGTCCCAGAGCCAAGTTAAACGTCAAATCCTGGCATTGCAAACTGACTTGCAAAAGATTCAACTCGGATACGGAGCTCCACAATATCTTTGTTGTTCTCCAGAGCCTTGAGGAACAGCTTCTGTGACTTACCATGCTCTCTCTGGACAGCACAAGCAATATGTGCGGTTTTGAGGAGAAACTCGGCAATTGTCTCAAAATCAGACTCGAGACAACCTCTTGACGTCATAGCAGGGGTACCTATGGAGATTGCACAAAAATTTACGCTATAACATCAAACCTGTATCAATAAGATATTAAAAAAAATCTATATATATATATATATAAAAGAAAATAAAAAAACGCCATTTAAGAGTAAAAGTGGAGAATGTCTTACATAGAGAAGAAAACGAAACCAAAAAGGTAATGCAAACTTACTATTTGCAAAATAAGATATCACTCACCAATCCTTACTCCACCAGGGGTAATAATTCCATTGTCACCAAAAATTGCGATCTTATTGAGTGTGATGTGACACATTTCACAGACCTTTTCATAGCTCTTGCCTATTAAAAAAACAAACAAACAAACAAACAAACCAGAACTCAAGTTATAACAACTCAGAATCATCAATCAGATACAGAGAGAAAGTGAGTTAAGATGCATATACATATACGTATAGAGAAACAAAGATATCAAGAGAGAAAAAGTCAAGAAATGAAATTGTACACACTCAAAGACCCGCTCACCATTTCTAGCTACAGTGTTTGTTTAAGCAGTTAAACCACGATATCAATAAGGATCAAACAAGAACTGGCTCTGTGCCTAAATGAAGGTTGAGTATAAATACATAATACACAGCCATTCATTAAAATGCCACATAAAATAGAGAGAGAAAAAATAAAAAAACGTTCTACAATTTCAGCAACCAATACTTCCCAAAGATAATAGAAAAATGAGAACATAGAAAACGACTTGAACGAATGACAAAATGATCCTTTAACAGTATTTAGTCATTCATGTTTATCTTGTATTCTTCCATACATTTCAATTAAGCCACTAACGCCTTTTAGCAACAAACTAGATGATGTCTGTGTTCCCAACTGGTTGCGAAAAGAAAATTAGAGTGACCAGTCAAGGTAAGTTAAAGAACGGAAGCAATTCTTTATTCCTAAATGAACATCCAAACATCGCCTCTCTATTTCTCCATTGGCATTCAAAAGGAGACTCAAACATCAAGCAATGTGATTTTTTATATGTTAACGAATGCATTCAAGAAGAAAAAAGGAAAACCATCAAAACAGATTTTTTTAAAAAAAAACATGGGCATACAAAACAGCTGGTGATCAAAAAGCTATCTTTTAACTATTAGGAAGTTCCTGCAGTAGTCCATGAAATCAATACCACCGTTTCCTAGATCCAGCCAAAAGTAATAACCCTAAGGAGTGCCTATAAAAACAGTTCAAGTAGAAAATAGATAAAAGGGATTCCAGTAGGTTTTCTTAACTTTACGATTTACCAAAAAGATAAAGAATCCAATACAATCCTCCCAATGTGCACTCCTTGACTAAAGGATTCCCCAATCCCAAACTATTGACGCAAAAAACAGAGAGTTATGAAAAGATCAAGATAAGCATTATCCACTTACGGTGTCTCTAATAATAGAGAGCTTTTTATATATTAATAAAAAGCCTCGACTTGCAGTAGCAGACTTGGTAAAAAAAATGAAAAAAAAAAAAAAAAAAAAAAAAGCCCTGACAAACCTAGACAAGTTCCACCTGGATGGATGTCATGAAATAGAATTCCAAGAAATTGGAGGTTTGAGCAACGAAAGAAAATGTAAAAACTCTTCCATGCCATATTTACCAATTTCAAACAGTCCAAAGTCCAATTGAACGCCAATAGAAATATGGCTGCTCAATACATCATATAAAAGAAACACTCAATTTATTAAGAGAACAGAATGAAACAAGTAGGCAAGAACGAAAACTTATCAACAAGAGCAACAAAAGAGAACAAGGAACAAAAGGAAAGTAACTGAAATAAATCTAACCAATCTGGGAATTAATATAAATGCTTGCAACCCTTAGAATATGAACTTTTTCAAGATTAAACATCTCGTAAATGGAGATTGCGAAGGTTTCATCCAGTGGGATGCGAGTTTTTCAAGGGATCGCAGCACTAGGATGGAACAGATGGATCCCAATACTCGGATGAGACAGATAGAATTCCCGGATTTCTTACGTCCTGGATGTGCTTGCGATGCACTGAACTGAATGGATTGAAAGATGTTTTCTAAGGGACAGGGCAATAAAACCTTTACATGGGTTTTAGAAAGTGAAATTCCAATTATAATAAAAACTAAATGAACACTGGGCTGCGAAGAATTCAGCTTGGGGAGAACTACCTAATATTGACAACTCAAAGAAGCACCAGATTAGAGACACTAACTGGTGTTGCATGAAGACAAAGTGGAAGCCTTTTTCTCTTCCATTGACTGCTCATACAAATATCTGGTCTTTGTTCAATTACCAACATGAAATATTAAGAATCGATGTACACTAGCAACGGTAGCAAGTTGGTGGAAAGATTTGGGACCTTTGGCACATGACTTACTTTTGTGTATGGTGGAGGTTATCAAAGGAGAGGAATCTAAGATATTCCAGAACACTGAAATGTATATTGGGGCACCTAAGCACCATATTTTATCGCTCTTTTTTATCTTCTTTTTTTAAATGGTACAAACTACAAAGGAACAATCTTAGCATATGAATTTATCTTGCCTAAATAAGATATGCCAAAACAATGATCTATCAAAATTAACTTTTCCACGAAAAAATGATCTCCTAGTGTAGATAACAACACTACGAAACACTAATCTACACATGCTCCAGGGTGTTTTTTTTTTTTTTTTTTGGGGGTAGCATAAACATGCTGTAGGTTAAACAACTTGGAAGGATGCTTAAAACTCATAAATTAACCACAACAAAAGCCTAACCCAAAATTTTCAATCCCGCAGGCTCAGCAACTGAGGTCATATTTCCCGAATTTAGACCAATCAAAAAAGAGATGAACGTTCAATACCAGATAAGGCCAACACAAGTCACGAAACAGAAAACACAAAAAAACATTTGATTCTAATAATAAGCTGAAAGCCATTCCTTTTATTTTAGCCTTCAGATTGAATTTTAAAAAGTTAGGGGGGTTGTAGATCATGAAGCAAACACATAGAACATGCTTAACAATAATTATACCAGTTCTTTTGAGATGATTTTTCCATACGAATTGGGATACTCCAAATTGCTAAAGTTTAACAACAACCTACTTTCCTCTTTATAACCACGGACCAGCTTACCTAGGAAACAGGTACACGGCAGAAAAGTTCTAGCTTCAGAATACATAATTAGATACCTAAACAGTGACCCCTCTAACAATGGTGCCTATAAGTGGCTCCAAGAAAAGGTGTATCTATGCAGAAGTAAAATGGAACTATTAAAGTTTGACATGGAGTCAAACAAATGTTGACAGCTCTTATCTCTTGCTCGTGTTTTGATTATCCTTGCAGCAATAAAAGTTCACCTATTTAAGGAAACCCTCATTCCCAAACCAAAGCAGTAAAAACCTATACAGCCACCATCAGAAACAATGTACCTCAAGTTTTCCAGCCCACAATTCAAAATCCAAAACGCAAGTAACCCAAAATAAAAACCAGTAGACAAAAGTCATGGCATTTCAAAGATGGGCACAAATTGGAACACAGTGAGGATAGGCGACTAAGTATATTAAGAGACAAAAAGGAAATACTTAGAGCATTCATTAAAAGATAATACACTACCTGTTAATCCTAAAGGCCTAAGGTCCCAAAGTAGCAAATGGTTGTCTGTTCCTCCAGTCACCAGCTTGCATTTTCTTCTCAATAAAGCAGAAGCTAGTGCCTGGGCGTTTCTCTTCACCTGGTGCATATACGCCTTGTATTCAGGAGTAGCCACTTGTTTCAGGGCAATGGCAAGAGCCGCAATGTGGTTATTGTGCGGTCCACCTTGCAAAGCTGGAAAAACAGCAAAATTTATCTTCTCCTCGAAGTCGTAGTTGTCACTTTCATCTCCTTGAGTTAAAAGCGTCCCTTTTTTCCTTGGCTTGGACCCCTTCCTGTAAAATATTATGCCACCCCTGGGACCTCGAAGACTTTTATGAGTAGTCGAAGTAACAATATCACAGTAGTCGAAAGGATTGTCACATACCTGTAATAAAGTAGATCAGAAGTTACTAAAAGAATATCAAATTGGAAAGGTAGAAAACTGCTGATAAATCTTAAGAACATGCCATTGTAGTTCATATAAACCTTTTAAAATACAATTCTCCACTACAAACGAATTGACTCAACTCTGTAAGATAACTTATCAACCAAAAACACAAAAAGGATTTTTGCTTTTGGGTTATCTTGATCATGAAAAATGCAATGTTTTCCGCTTGACATACCCTATTTTCTATATGATGCGTATCAAGCTATTAAACATTTCATCATAACAATTCTTTCTAGAATGTAAATTGTCTCGCCATTACTCGTCTTCTATTACTAACACTGTTTAGTTATAAAATGCATTAATTTTGAAACTGCCATCAAAACTTCCTAGCAAAACTTGTGATGCACGGAATCAAATATCCTACATAAACTCTCAAAATAACAGGAATAACAATACAAATTTGATATCTTGAAGAGCCAAAAGACTAGCAAAATCCACACCTTGGCTGCGACAAAGCCACTGATTTGAGCCATATCACACATTAATACTGCTCCACACTTATCCGCAATCGTCCTAAACCTTGCGTAATCAAATTCCCGAGGATAGGAGCTCCCACCACAAATAAGTATCTTCGGGCGGAAATCGAGCGCCCTTTCCTCAAGCTTGTCATAGTCAATAAGACCAGTTAAAGTGTTGATTTTATAAGGCAAACTCTCAAAGAAAATAGACGCCCCGGAAACTTTCCTTCCATTTGGAGTATAGTAACCATGGCTGGTGTTCCCTCCTGATGGGGTATCCAATCCCATGATACGGTCACCAGGTAGTAGCAACCCCGTGTACACCGCGAAATTCGCAGAGGTACATGAGTAAGGCTGCACATTCACTCCCCAATTTTCGGGATCGAGATTGAATGCGGCCAATGCACGCTCACAACAGAGGGATTCGATCTCATCGATGTACTGATTCCCGCCATAGTACCGCGCGCCAGGCATTCCTTCCGAGTACTTATTGGTCAAATGGCTTCCAAGGGCTTCCATAACAGCCTTACAAACAAAATTCTCCGAGGCAATGAGCTCAATTCCCCTGAATTGCCTCTTCTTCTCCTTCTCCATGATCTCAAACACGTCGCGATCCGCAACCCGCAGCGGCTGGTCGCCCCACATCCGGACCGCCGCCCTCCTCGCCTCAAGATCAGGCCCGAAAGAGACCCGCTTCAGAAAACTGGTCGTACTCGACGAAGACGCCGATTCGCTGTCCCTTCGCCGCTTCAAGCACATGGAGTGCCCCAAAATCCTAAACTCCTCAACATCCCTATCATCATCCTCGTCATCGCCGGTTTCCGTCCTCTCCGAATTTCCATTCTCGGTCCTCAGACCATGCTCCAACTGCGGCTCCAACAGCTGAAGCGGGACCGGCGCGACCGGGCAGTGATCACGGAGGCTGGAGTCGAGCTGGAGAGAGATCGAATCGTCGGCGATTTGCGTTTTCCTCGGCGGCGACCCGTGCGATGAAAACCCCAGCGAGAGGGTCGACTGAGGGTGGGTTATGTCCATGACAAGCAGCCAAAATCAAACCCTAGACGACTGTGAATATTTATATATATATATATATGCGAATATATATATATATATATATCTATGTATAAATTAGGGCTGAGAATCACAGCAATAGCAACAGCAGAAACAGCGACAAGGGGCTTTGAAGAAGGTGCAGTAACAGTATTTGAAGAAATTGGAGTGGGAGGAAGAGGAAGAGGCGGAAGCTTCCATGGAAGAGGGGGTCTGAGTGAGAAGCCCTAACCCTAAATCTGGTTTTGAGGGCAGATTCAGATTCAGAAGAAGAAGAAGAAGAAGAGGTATTCGAGAAAAGAATGATTGGTGGGAGGAGGGAGAGAAGAGGGGGACCGGGCACGTGGTCTGGTCTGGTATTTACCTGGCTGTGGCGGGGTTTTTTCAGAGTTAACACTTACATTCATTTTCACTTCAAACCTATTTTGCACAATAATATTTTGAATAAATTATTACAGTAATCCCCCAACTTTTAATGGGGATATCATTTGTAGGGGTGGCAATACGGGTCGCGACACGACGACACGACTCGAAAACGACACGAATTTCACAGGTTCGGGTTAGGAAAAATAGGGGGCGGGTCGTGTTCGGGTTGGGAAAAATTGACACGAAAAAAAACGGGTCGTGTTCGTGTCGGACCCGTTTTTTTCGTGTCACTTTTTCGTGTCAATTTCGGGTCAATTTCGGATCAAGTTCGGGTCGCGTGTCAATTTCGTGTCAATTTCGGGTCAAATTTCGTGTCAATTTCGGGTCAATTTCGTGTTGCGGGTCAATTTCGGGTCAAGTTCGGGTCGCGTGTCAATTTCGGGTCAATTTCGTGTTGCGGGTCAATTTCGGTTCGTGTTGTGTCAACCCGTGACGGGTTCGTGTCGTGTTCGTGTCACGGTTTCGTTTCGTGTTCGTATCGCGGGTCGTGTTCGGGTCGGGGAAGAAAAAAATCAACACGACTCTAACACGACACGAACCCGACACGTGACACGAATTGCCACCCCTAATCATTTGATTATCAAACTTTTACTTTTGATTGGTTAGTCCCTGAAGTCTTGAAAATGGCACAAATCGGGTTTGGGAGATGGCTCCTCAGCTGGATATGAAATAGGTGTTTTATCCATTTTTTTTTTATATATTATTTTTAAATTTTTTTAATTTATATTAATATAAAATAAAATATATTATAATTATTATATATAAAAAAATATATTAATTATTTGATTATATTTTAACAATTTAAAAAGAAGATTCACTAATAAGATATAGAAACGAGACTTTATCCCATATTTATCTATTAAAAAAATAAAAAAAAAAAGTAAATCTTTGCTGTACACCCATGGAGACGAGTCCTCCACCACAACATCCTCTGATACTATAAGAAAAGTGAAAATCAATAGATTGAAGCAAAAGAGTTACAGAATTTTCAAGTTCGTGATAAACCATAATCGTAGAAAATAATTGCAAGCAACGGTGGTGGATGACTCCAAAAAAAAAAAAATCAAAATCTTGAAATGAATCACCGTAGATCGGGGTTGCGAAAGAAAAGATCTGGGTAGAAAGTGGATGGGCTGGGCGTGAGGGGGCGACAGCGATGGGTTCGTCTGTGCGCGGTGACCGGATTCGAATTCGGCTCAAATTTTTTTCTTTTTCCTTTTTAAATGGAATTCGGCTCAAATCTTAGGTCGTCAACAAGTTCTGGGTTCAGGTAGTTAAGGTAAGACAGTTCATATGGTGGGGAAAAGGGTGGAGAAGACGCCTTCTCATCGCAATTCTAGATCTGCACATCGCCACTGGTCCAACCAACCCTTCCGTTGAGCCCCTGCCCTGCCCTGCCCTGCCCTTAATCTCCGACGAAAGCCCCACGCCCCCACCCTCCTTTGCCTCCCTAATTGTTTACAGTTAGTGCACATGACTTACTTTTAATTGGGCAGCAATTAAGTAAAATCATTTTATTAACTTACCAAAAAAAAAAAATCATTTTATTTGAGGTAAAAAAAATTAAAAATATCTTAACTTCTTCAACATGCACACGAAATAATCTGTTAAGTTTTAAACGTCCACCGTTAATCTTACTTATTTTTTAAAAGTTAAAAAACTAACCAATCAAAAACAAATAAATTATGAGGATCAAACGGTACCCTCATTTAAGGTTCGAGGAACCATTGTAATAATTTACTCTAATATTTTTATATTCCAAAATTTCTTTCTTCTACCTTAAGTTTTTAATTTCTATAACTTTTTTATTTTTATACCCGATTAAAGTGATTATTTTTCAATATGTTCTAATAGAAGAAAAAATTTATCTCCGTATCTTATTCAAATATAATAAGATTTAATTATATTTATTAAAAGAAAAAAAAATAGTTTTCAAATGATTTTTTTAATACATATCCCAACATCATTTTAGAAAGTTCATCTTTTCTCATAATTTTTGTTTAATTGCACGTCCAAACTCTATTTTAAAATTTAAAAAAAATGATTTTTCATTTCAAAACAAAATTAAAAAAAAAAGTTATCTCAAACCCTAATAGAAAAACAATTGTATTTTTGTTTGATTATAGCAACGGTCCAGCTGCTCCTTTTGGACGTGCGGCTAATTACTCCAGGACGGCACTTACCTCCATTTGACTTATCAGCTTAAACTTAAAATTTTCATCTCAGTTTTTGTCTTTTTTTAAAAGTCAACAAAAATTATAACTAGTTTTTAAAAAGTCAATCAACTCAAATTTAAAATTTTCAACTCAAACTGTTTTACCAAACGCACCATTAGCGTTTTAAATCTCACTTGATTGAAGATCTAACAAGTACAAAAACAATCGTGTTTGATAAGTATCAAACTAGAGATGATTTCATGATAATAATACCAATTATAAAGAAAGGTATTTTTGTCTGCAAATTAATTATAGATGCATTGACTTTGGCAAATTTAGATGTTAAAATAAGCAAACATAACAATTTTTCCTTTTTCTTTTTTTTTTCCCTATTATTTTTAAGGTCCGTTTGGGGTAACATATGGAGATGATATTTTGAAGGTTAAATTGAAAATATGTATTTGGGGGAAAAACTTTTGAAAAAATTATGTGATATAGAAAAAGGGGTAAAAATTTGAAATGTGTTCAGAAAAAATTATATAAAATAGATCTTGTCTTATTCGTCTTGTCGTTACGAATATTGTGACATAGAAATCATCTCATTTCATTTTGAAATGATAAAGTTACGGACTTTTAAAGTTTTAGGTTTTTGAAAATAAAATAGAGAGAGTTTGATGTAGAGTTGAAAATTTAAAATTCAGAGGGCAAAATGGCATTTGGAGATGGTACCCCAAACATGCCCTTAGAGTGTAGATGACGAATTTGAACTTTACTCCTTATGATAAAGTTTCCATTAATGTGAAACTACTATTGAGAACAATTTTAATCGCGGAGTTTTAAGCGAATAATTTTTACATTAACAAAAAGGGAGTACTATCATGATCCCCTAAGGTTCGTAGATTTAAGTCGAGAAATTTAACACTAATACTCCTTAAACTTATTATTCTTTGACAACTTGTCACTAAATTTTTAATTTTGATAATTTACCCTCTAAACTTATTAAATTATTGTAATATACCATATTTAGTTAATTTAATACTAAATTGAAATTTTGAAATACACTTTAAAAAAAATTTAAAATACCTACAAAAAAAAATATGAAATTGGAAGATTTGCATTATGATGTGTATAGATTTGAAATTTTTTGTCAGAAATAGAGTTTACTGTATTCACATAAGAAGTATGTGAGTTTTGCATAACTAATTTAACAGAAATTAATTGATAAGGAATACATTGTAATAATTTAACAAGTTCAAGAAGTATATTGCTAAAAGTAAAATTTTGAGAAGCAAGTTGTCAAAAGGTAACAAAGTTTGGAGGTATTAATGTTAAATGCCCATTTCAATCGGGCAACGATATAGAGCCCGTTTGGGGTTCCGTCTGAAATTAGTAAAATACCATCTGAATTTTAAAATCCCAACTCTATATCAAACTTTTACTCTATTCTATTTTTAAAAAAACTCAAACTTTAAAAGACCATGACTTTATCATTTCAAATCAGAAGAGATGATTTTTATGTCAAAATACTCATAACGACAAAAGAAACAAGACAATATCTATTTTGCATACTTTGTTCCGAGCACATTTCAAATTTTTGGATTGTTTTCTATATCACAGAACTTTTTCAAAAGTTTTCCCCCAAAACACACATTTCCAACCCAACTTTCAAAACACTATCTTCAGAAGTTCTCCCAAAGATGCCCCTAGTTTCACATGATTAGAGTCACATTACTCATTGAAGCATTTTAGCAAAAAAAAATATATATATATATATACAAATCTTCAGTTTCAGCACTTATTTAGAAGCATTTTATGCAAATTTGTACTTTGCGGGAACCTAAAGATAATTACTGCAACTGCTCCAGGGAGTGCTTCTAGAAGTACCTTATCTGCAACAATTTTTCTCGAGCAACACCTTTAGTCATAGAGAGAAGATCAAACATGTACAAAAGGTTGTCAAACTACGTAAAAGGTTGTCGAATGTCAAAACTCAACCTAAATTTATGTCCATATTCTAAGAGGCAGACATTTGTGGAAACCTAAAGCTGCCTTTTTTGGCCTATCCGTGCAAAGAATCGAAAGGTGAGAGGCAGGGCTCGGTCTCAAGGTTCAAAGTCACCAGTCAGTCCAACGCACGAGTGAAAAACGCAAGTCAAGATTACATGCAACCGGGTGTAACGTGTCAAAGGTCACTCAGTCATCAGAAGGGGAATTGGTTGTTTTGCCAATCCAAGAGAAGGGTTGAGTTGCGTAAACAAACAATAGCTTCACCGATAAGAGTGGGGTGATGAAAATAAAGGTTTAACAGAAACCACAAGAAAGGTGACAACAATAAATTTATCCTTTATTTTCTGACATGTGCCAATTAGCATTAACATACTGAATCTAAAATAATAATAAGTGACAACTGAAAGGCTACTTTAATCCTGTTGCGAAGGAATGATGAGATGATCCATGGCAATTGAAGCTATATGTACAAAAATTGAGGCGTTGTGATTAAAAAAAAAAAAAAACACTAAAAAATTATGCACACCTTCTTTTAGAAAATAGGATTTGTCCGTGCAAACCTAAGCTGAGAAAGATAATTATTCTCAGCAAAATCATGTAATGAACGGTGAGTTCGTGGTCCTTCATAGTCGGTCCTTCCAAACTCTTTCTTCAAGAATCTTCTGCACTCGTCAGCATCCTGAAGGAAAATGATGAAGATAGAGATTATTTAAAGTGTCGGATAACAAAAAGTAAAAAGGCATCTTCAGAACATAGATTCAACAACAATTTGGTCTAACCAAGAAAGAACCAACTCGAGAAAACATACCTTTTAAAACAAACATGCGCAATTTCTAACCTAGTTTCTTTTACTTGAGAAAGCGTAACAAGTTTACCTGTAAGAATGTCAGCATTTGCTCTTCAATAGTTGAACGCATTGCTAAAGTCTCCACGTAAATAGGACGTGTAGCACCCATCCGATGAGCACGACTAATAACTTGTTCCTCCAAGCTATAAAGGTTCCAATGAATATAAAGGTGTTACATAGAAAGAATTGGCATATATTACACCAGGAAAGAAATAGGAAACTACATAAAACTAAACTTCTTCTTTTTTTTTTTTTTTTTTTTTGGGTAATTTGCTACCGTGGTCCCTGAACTTTTACTAAAGGTGCCGTTGGTCCCTAATCTTTTCTTTTTTTTAATTGAAAGCTCCCTGAACTCTTGAAAAGGTTGCAAAACAATCCTTTTTTCTAATTGACGTAAAATATTGGACGGTTTACATCACGTGATCTTAATTTTCTTTCAAAAAGACTAAAATACCCTTAAAATAAAAAAACAAAAAACAAAAAAGAAGCTTTCTTCTTCATGTAAACTCGCAGACAACAAATGAAACCATCCCCGAGCATAGTTCAACGAAATCATATATCAAATCTTATAACCCCATTATCTTATAGGAGTTCACTTTAAGCTTTTATCTTCAATTTTTAAATGTTATTTTGATGAAAACTATGCCCAAATCATATTCCCAAATATGAGCCCCAAGTTCGGGAACAACTCGTCGCAAGTGAGTCCGCTGCTGTGGTGAGAGAGTGAGCCCTCCTCCGTTGCCTCGCAAGCCCTCCTCCGTTGCCTCGCGAGCCCAACCTCGCCATCCCCTTGCAGATCGCAAGCCCCTTAAGTCGCCAAGCCCAGATCTGCAGAGGCGCCATTGAAGAGTAGAGAGAGGAATTCAAACAGAGATTGAGAGGACGAGATGTGGAAGAACAACACTATCACGAGCACCCCCGGCCCTCCGCCCCCTTCGCAAGCCCCGGCGACAACAGCCCATCGCCATTGGTCCCCTGATTTCCTCATTGGAATAGGTAGAGACAAAGAATGCAAGCTCTTCCCATAGCAGCGATTGAGAAGCTTCTCCATCGGGAAAGCATACAATTATACATATAGAAGAGAATGAACTTGATTTGCATAGAAGAATATAAGCCCAAATCCCTATGTTTTTTTTTTTTTTCCTGAAATTGTTAGAAATGAAGACGAACAGACCTGGGTGTTCTTTTTTGGAGGTACGAACAGATGGTTTATGTGGTCTTGCATCTATTTAATTTTCATTTTCATTAAAATTTCAATTGATTTTACTAAGCATCTATTTAATTTTCATTTTCATTAAAATTTCAATTGATTTTACTAAAATACCCCTAGTAAACTATCCATGTGACTCGCATGGTATAAATCCATCCAACATTTAACCTCTGTTAGAAAAAAGGATAGTTTTTCACACTTTTCAAAAGTTCAGGGATCTTTCAATCAAAAAAAAATTTAGGGACCGAACAGCATCTTTAGTAAAAGTTCAGGGACTATTATAACAATTTACCCTTTTATTTTTTTGAAAATAGAAGGGAAAAGCAATTCCTTCAAAACGGGATCATTTTAGTAACTTTTTTTTTTTTTAAGGAAAAAAAAAAAGGACAGGCATGATGTTAAGGGAATAACCTTTTGTCCCATATTGGTTCCATAAGAAAAACGTAAGATACGAAGCTCAAATCGAGACCCAACGCAGCACTTCCATCCATCAAAAGCACCATACAAGTTGCATCATTCTGGAACATGGCCAATGACTTCATCTAAACAAACGAAAGGGAATTAACCAACAGAAATAGGAAAACACACACAAGAATCACAAAACAAATAAATTAATTAATAAATAAATAAAAGAAGATGGTAAAGAATATTTACCTTGTTGCTAGAATGCATCGGACTATACATACCAGCAAATTTGATATCGGCAATGGTTAGCTGGACAAATAGATAAAGTTAGGGACGATGATATTGATAAAATCCACAAAGGCCCGCACGTTTTTTGGTTTGCAATGATTACCTGTTGCTCAATAACGTGTATATGCTCCAGAAACTGAGAAAATACCAAAACTTTATGCGTATTTACGTTAGAGTTTCTCATCCAAGAAGCACAAAGTAAGCCCTGAACATTCTTGACATCAGTACCATCATCCTTAGGCTGATGGACCTCACTGTTAGCATCTTGCAATTCTTTCAAACTACATATAAGATAAGCGACTTTACTGCTAGAAGTTGATTGCCAATCAGGATCCCAGTTATCCTGCAAAAGCACATCATTTTTGTAAGAGAATTCGAAAATACACAAACAAAAAATTGTTGTAAAAGAACTGTAAGCTTTGCCTACCTGTTTATATGATGGCTGCAACTCAATAAGATCTTTAGGGACAGGCCACTTCGGGTTTGGATTTTCTGGTCGAGCTAGGGTATCAGGAGTTTGCATCTCATATAAATTGTCACAACCAGGATAACTGCATTTTTCACTATCCAAAGCAACACAATCGAGGCACAATAGATGCCTACATGGCGTAATGACTGGAAAACGGCACCATTCCCCACACCTAAATAAATCATAGACTGATTCTCAACAATCTTACGGTTATCTAAAAAACTATATTGGAAAAACATAAAGAATCTCAAAGCATGGTATTTCTTACCTGACACAATTGCCGCCGTCCAGGAGGTTATACTTGATAAAAGCATACTCCTCTGACATGGGATCCAGACCGTTTTCAACCAAGGCATCCATAGTTTCCTGAATATCTTGACCAGCATCTGTTACTTTTATATGCCCAGCCACACAGCAAGATAGCCTAATATTTCTGATAGTTGTACTTCGAAACTTCCACTGCTTTGGATTTAAGAGACTTTCAACATGGGAAGGGTCATTCCAGTCAGCCATTAAAATGTTGCGCCGCACTGTAACGACTAATTCATTGTAGCTTCTTGCATGTTCCCCCGTGAAGTCGAGTAGTGTAACTTTCTTGATGCAAGGTGGAATGTGCTTCAAATCTGCCTTCCTTGCACTAATCATGCACCTGTTAAGTAAATGCAACAAACGGGAGCGTCCTTCTTCCATCTCTGCCTCAAAAGGCCTAAGAATCCCAGCTTCCCATGACTTTTGATTCTGCCCATAAGCTTCCTCATGAAGAAACTTAAGCAACGGTTGAAGGTGTGATAGTTGGCTATTAGGCGTATTAGGAGTTGGCGTTCCTGTTAATATCCAACGGTTTGAAGCCATTAATGAAACGGCCATTTGCAGTTTGTTGGTCAAGCCTACACTTGATCCAAGGGTGTGACCCTCATCTAACATGACCCTAAGCCAATGAACTTGCATCAGTACACTTTTCTTACGGGAGCTCCATTCTGCACTTAGGCGGCTGAAAGTAGTTATAACAACATCATAGTCCCAAGCCAGACTGTGTGCAGAGGGTTTCCTATGATCCGTCCAAATATATACCCGCAACTGACCAGTGCTCACGTGCTTCTGAATTTGGGTTTTCCAATGATCAACTAGATTTGCAGGAACAACTATGAGGGTTGCTTTTGATAGATACAATCTAATTGAATCTAATGGCGCACAAAGAGCATTTTTAAGGGCAGCCACGTCAAAGACCAAGTTGTGAAGTTTTTGTGGGTAATACCACCTAACAACACCCTTTTCCCCTACTTTCCTTAGGCCAAAGGATTGAAATATTCTATGGAACCCAAGTGCATCTTGACCAGGATCTATGCAAGTGCTAATTAAAGGACCTCGAATGCCATTTTTTTCCATTTCTGAGAGCTTGTCGGGTGAAAGTTTAACCAACCAACTCAAGGCTTTCTTTGTCGCAGAATTTATCAAGGAATGATGCTCCTTAAGCACACTGGTGAAGAAAGAAATATTTTGTTCCTCTCCTCCACATTTCCCCTTGGTGTAGAATCCAGGTAAATACATTATTGGCGAGCAGTTGTTATAGTTCTCCTCCGCCACACTACAACTTTGATATTGAGGGTCAGTATTCATGCTACAAAACCACGCTGTAGTGGCATCAGATATCGAACTCTCCTGAAGCTTTCGCCACTTGCGACAAGCATCGCATTGAACCCAGGTATCGCTATATTCGTAATGACTTGTCCCAACTATTCCATGCCTCTTAGAATTTTTCAAAAGTTCATTTGATACATCAACTTGATTCTCCCAAGAAGCATGTCCTGAACCATTCGAAGCATGCCTCACCCTACTAGAGTTCTTTCCCGCCTTCATTTCTTTGGAAGAACCAGATGCCCCTTCCAACGAGAAAATAAGATTTTTCTTGATGCTGCTCAAGTTCTTAGTGCAAGGAAACACAGGCATTGCTGTCTCAGAGCCTGTAACCGCTGGCTTTTCTACTTGTTTATCAGAACACAAATTAATAACTCCTGCAACCTGCTCATTTAGAAAAATTAGCCTGCCTCTTTTAGACGAGTAACAACCAAGTTGCTCCGGACTTGTCTGTACTTGCTGACCCAAATCCCTCTTTCGTGGAGTCATATCAGTACACGCAATATAATCACCACCAAGATCATAATAGCAGCATCTCTGGTCACCATTGTGTGTACACCATTGGACCTGTACACCATCTGGTGGATCAGCCAGCTTTCCCTGTGTCTTAAGAATAAGAGAAAGAGCAGTTATTGTCTTGCCTAGGCCAGGTTCATCGCAGAACATACCCCCACGGAAATCAGTGATGGTGGGAGCTGCAGTGGAGATGATTTCACCTGAAATCGTGCTAACGTAAAAAGAGAATCCATCTTCAGTTGAAAAAGCTGAGTACAAGGGATGCGGCAAGACTTCAGCATGTTGCTCACGATGTAACATCCATTGTACTGCCGCCTGCTGGTGAGGAAACAATTTAAGCTTCATACATGGCATGATTAATGCCGCCAAGAATCTTAAATGGCGACAGGTTGCAGCAACCCTAACTAGCTCTAATGGGTCAAGGGGAGCTAGTGTATTAAAGAGAATGTCATCAGTTAGGTCCCAAATCCCAGATCTACGAGAGTTGTCTTCAGGTTGTATTCTAGTAGAATCGGGATGTCCCATCCTTGCAACACTTGGTAAACTCTTAAAAATGTCATGAAGTTCAAACAATCTTTTCTTTGACGAATCAGTGATACTATAGTGCAACTTACACCCAAGAACGTGACAATCGGAGAGATTCCACATGCCCCCACAAGCTCGTAGAGCATCTTTAATGTAATCTCCACCGGCCATCATTGAGCTTCTCTGTTTCCAATCACAACTGCATCAAGAGAAACGTTCTCGTAGTAATTATTCAGCTGGAGTATTATACATTTTGGTCTCCCAGACTTGGAGAAAGCCATGATATAAATTTTGAACAAGCAATATATACATACATACATCATACATATTGTGTGTGTGTGTGTGTGTGTGTTAACCTAAAGCATAAAAAATCTCAAAATAAGGAAAAGAAAAGCAACCTAACCAAAAAAAGAAAAATCTAACCCAGCAGTATTGCAGTTTCTTGATTTAAATCTCTTACCACTTCGAGTTCAAAGTTTATAAGAACGATTCTTTTCATGATCTTTCAAAATCTCTCCTCAAATTTCAAATTCTTACAATCTCCACCTCTTTTTCGTATATTTTTATGAACATAAATCTCTAATGAAGGAAAATAATGAAAATGAAATCATGTTCTTCCATGCCTTTATGCAATCCATCAAAGATGCAAATGTTTGACTTCATACAATTCAATTTAACAAATTAAAGAAAAATAGGTCAAGAGATCTCGCACCTCAAGTGTCGGAAGAGAGAACCGGCGACGGATCCGCATTTCGGAAACTGCCATCCGGACCAGAGCTCGATCGGAAGATACACATCCACCAGCAAAACCGCCCTAACCTCACCGCCGACCCCAGCCTCAGCCCACACCAGCCGCGTCGAGATTCGCAAGCACTTGTTTGTCACCAGAGCGTCAAGCTGCTCCACCACACTCATACTCCCGTTGACCATTCCGACGCTCCTCCTTCTCCTCGTCGCCGACGTCCTCAACCCGCCGACGTCGCCGCTCTTCTGCTTCCTCTTCTTCTTCTTCTTCGTCTTCTCCGGCTTCCCATTCTCCTCGGAACAACAACCGGAGGCGCTGTCCTCGCATCGTGGCGCCGAGTTCACCGGAGACAAGAAGACGGCGTCGGAGCCGCCGTGGGACCTGAAGCCGACGGAGGAGACATGGCGGAAGATGTGGAAGTGCGTGCCGAGAGGCGGGGTGGGGTGGGAGGGAGAGATGACTGTGAGAACCGCACAGAGGAAACCGCAGAGCTTGTGGCCTGGAACCGGAGGAACCGTTGGGGAGGAGTCGTCCTGACTCTGAGCCTCCATCGACTCCAATACGGATGCACTCTCACACACAACACGCTGAAGAATTCGTATATTGAAAAAGGTTTTCGTCGAAATAATTTGAGTAAATTGTTATATTAGTCCCCAAACTTTTTATGAAAGTGTCATTTGGTCCTTAAATTTTTTTTTTTTTTGATTGATAAGTTTCTAAACTTATTAAAACGGTGCAAATTAATCCTTTTTATTAATTTTCTGTTAAATTTTAACAGACTTATTCCACATAAGTTATTTTTCAACGGTAATCAAGGAAATTGATAATAAAAAAATCCTAACTATTTTTCAAAAATAAAAAAACCAAAAGAAAAAAAATATATTCCTTCTCTCTCTACTTTCTCTCCCTCCTCTCTCCCTACTTTTTTTTTTAGGTAATTGACCTAAATGGTCCCTGAACTCTTTACAAGGTGACGATCTGGTCCCTGTTATTTTAATTTTAGCCTAAACAACCCTAAATTCTCTAAATGTTGATAATCTTTATCATTTCCATCCAATACCGTTAAGTTTCTAACGTTTGAGAGTGTATTTTATTAATTTAATAGTAAGTTTAATTTTTAAAAAATTTATTTAAAAAAAAACTCATAAAAGTGTTGGGTGTCTATCTTCGTGCTTGCAAGTGAACGAATCGCCACAAATAATAAAGTGACAAAATGACGAGTATCGTCCCACAGAGATTGAAATTAAGAAAACTAACTAAGTACTACAATTAAAATGTCTCAATTTTATCTAAGCTATCAAAATTAAATGGAATTGAAACAAGCAACTAAATTAAGCAATTAATTAAACTAAGATTAAGCAAAATAAAAGCAATCGAAAATATGGATTGAAGGGAACTTGATGGTGTGTAAGGCTAGGGGGTTTTGATTTCACTTGACTTAACTTTGCTTATCCAATTTAAGGCTTATTAATCGAATTCATTCAAATCATTAATCGTATGCGACAAATTTTAATTTCACTCCCTCTCCTGAGTGCCGAGTAAAATAATATACAAAATTTAATCAAATTAATATCCCTATTAACTCAACCAATTAAGCACTCATTATGTAACCCTACTCTAGTGATTACTTAAGTCATATTAGCCTCCCGAATTTAATATTACCATGGGTTGTGTTTCACAATTCCCAATATATGAAATTAACTCTCCCGAGCCCAATTTCACACTTCTAAAAACTTTAATTTAATGGTAAATAAAATTAGGAAAAAAACATAGAGAAACACAAATAATTCGGAATGGGATTCAAGCAACAATCACTAAATTTATCATAACAAAGTCATCATCAAGTTACATCATACCACTTAGCTTAGAAAGTTTAGCTAGACATCAAAATTCTCAAATCCATAACCAAATTTGAAACAAACATCAAACCCATATTCAAACACAAAATCAAAGAGCAAAAGCAAGTTCAAGAGCTACAAAGAGAGAGAAGAGTAGAAAGAAGAAGAACCAATTGAAGAACAAGCTTCCAAGTCTTCAATCTCCTTGAATCTCCAAGAAAAGCCCTCAAAACCTAGAAGTTTTCTCTCTTTTTTCGTCTCAGGTTTTGGGTCTCCAAAAACTGCCTTATTTTTCACACACAGCTCCTCTTTAGAGTTCGTGGGGGCTTCAGGCCGAGAGAAGGGCGGGCGTGCCTCAGCACGCGAAAGCACGCCTAAGAGTGCGCAACCGCACTCTTGGAATTTGAGGGGCGCACCTAGCGCACGTGGGTGCTCGCTGTCTTGTGTGGTGCGCGCTTGTGGGGCGCGCATAGGTTTGCGCCCCCTTCTGACTTGGTCAAGTGGGCGCATGGGTGTGAGCCCTTAGAGGCGCGCCTGCGCCTCTACTGCGAGCTAAAAACTTGATTTTCATCTCCTTTTCTTCCAAGTGATCCAATTTTTCTTTGTTTATCTGAAACACTCACAAACACATTAAACCAACCTAAAAACTTGAAGATTTTACAAATCATCAATTTCAGGACATTAAATAAGTGAGTAAAAGCTCACTTATCAAAAAGAAACCCTAATTTCTTCTCTCTCCCCCTTCCCCCCCCCCCCCCCCCCCTTCCCCCCTCTCTCCTTCTCTTCCCCTCTAATCTAAAGCAACAAACCCAGATCGCCGGGGGGCAAACCCAAATCGAAAACGACTGGGGAGGGGGAGTCGGGGGGGTGAACCCAAATAGAAAGCGGGGGAAGGAGGACCCAGATTGCAAACGGGAGGAAGGGGTAGAGCCTCTGTTTTGACAACAAGGCACGGGAGGGGGGGTTAGGCCTCAGTTTCGACGACAGGGGAGGGGGGCGAAGTTGATCGTTGTTGGGGGGGAGGGGAGTGAACCCAGATCAAAAACGTGGGGGGGATGTGGAGCCTCAGTTTCGATGGCGAAGGGCGGAGTTGGTCTTTGTTGGGGGGGGGGGGGGGCGAACCCAGATCAAAAATGTGGGGAGAGGGGGAGCCTCGATTTCAATGGCAGGGGATGGGGGAGGGACAGAGTTGGTTGTTATTGGTAGGGGGCGCAAACCAAATCAAAAATGCAGAGGGGAGGGGGGGTGGAGCCTCAATTTCTACGGCCGGGGGGGGGGGTGCTGGAGTTGGTCGTTTTTTTTTTTTTTTTTTGGTGGGGATGGCAAACCTAGATCGAAAGGAGCTAGAGTTCATCGCACGGCTGGGGTTGGTTGTGGGGGTGGGGATGATCTCGGCAATAGAGAAGAGAGAGGGGGGCTGGCATCGCCAGATATGAAGGCCGTTGCCAGATATAGAGGTTGTCGCCAAAGGTAGAGAGAGAGAGAGAGAGAGAGGAACAGGAAATTTTGGGAGAGTTTAGGGGAAGAGAAAATTGAAGGGTATTTTAGTCTTTTACTACAAAAAAATGATTGTTTGCGAGATTCCATTAGAAACTTGATGGAATTGGACGGAAATGACTAAAATTGTCAATATTTAGAGAGTTTAGAGTCCTTTCGGCCAAAATTAAAAAAACATAAATCAAATCATTACATTCGAAAGAATTCAAAGACCATTAAACCAATTACTCTTTTTTTTTTTTGGGCAAATCCCTCCTCCCTCCTTAGCTACAGACCACAAAACAAGGCACCTAAACCAACAAAGACAATCTCAAATCAAACTGGGAATGGGGTCGAGGTTCGCAGTGTAAAAGACGAGTGTGGGAGAGCTCGTCGAGGTGGGTCAATGGTGGTTTTCAGTGGTGGTCTCTGAGTTCATGACGGCTGTGTGAGGCAGGGTGACGGCCTCCGAGTTCATGGCAGCTATGCAAGGCGGGGTAGCGGGCTCCAAACTCCCGGTGGCAGGCTTCGAGTTCACGGCTGCTGTGCGAGGTTGGGGGTGGGCTCCAATTTCACAGTGGTGGGCTTCCGTCACCGATAGATTTCATGAACCCAGTTGAGAGCCTCCGCAAATCATAGCCCAATGAGAGAAAATATTTGGTTTGCTGGTTTGTTTAGATGTTTGCGGGTGATAGAAGTAATAGTGAAGAGGATTGGGATTTCCTTTTTGGTTTTTTATTTTGAAAAAGTGATTAGTTGATATATTAGGGATAGTTTAGTCTTTTCAAAGCAAATTCAAATAATTTAACGAAACAATAGATGTCTATTGTTAAAAAGGACTAACTTGTATCCTTTTACAAGAATTGAGGGACTAACTAATAAAATTAAAAAATAAAAAAGTTTGAAGATCCATCAGACCCTCAGGAATTATTCTAGCTATTTACCTAAATAATTTTGGGTCTTTTTTCTTTTGGAGAGAGAGAGTGAGAGAGATTTATGGTTAATTTGTTTCGAAATAAACGAATTCAAAAACGGATGATTCTTTCTTCTGATGTTAAATTTCGGGGGTAAAATGATCATTTTAGTGGCTATGTAATTATCCTTAAAAAAAAAAAAAAGTTATTTTCTTTGATAATTAAGACAGCTTATTTTCTTAAAACTGGCTTCGTGGAAGCGTTCTTTTTCTTTTTTTCTTTTTATGGTGAAGATTATTCCACCCAAATCTTCTATTTATTTCAACCCAAAAATAAGGGCACAGCTTTTATCAAAAAAAAAAAAAAACAAAAAGGCAAGGGCACAGCTCTCACTTAGTAAATTTTATAAGGGGAAAGTACTTGAATGACATAAATTTAAATATCATTTACATAAATATGATACAAAAAAGTAATATTAGATCAATATAATAAAAAATTAAATTAAAATAAACTAAACTAAAATTTATGTCCTATTAATCAATAAATAAATAAATAATAGTTATTTGGGTAATTTTCTCCCTTTAATAATTAATATGTTACTCATTATTTTAAATTTTAAGTTACATTTAAAAACAAAGATGTTTTGAAAATTACTCTTCACATATCTCTTTTTTAAATATAAAAAATATTCCTAAAAATATTTACAAAATACACTATTTTTTAGATTAATTTTTTGGGGTTAAAAGGCCATTTTAGTGGCTACGTAATTTTCTTTTAAAAAAACAAAAAAAAAATTATTTTCTTAAAACTGGCTTCGTGGAGGGTTTTTTTCTTCTTCTTCTTCTTTTTTTTTTTCTTTATTTTTTCAGTGAAGGTTTTTCCACCCAAATCTTTCTATTTGTTTCCACTTTCAACCCAATAACAGGGTATCCAACTCATATGTCCCCTTATTCTTATTCATTTTATATTTCTGCAATAATATTATGACACGTCAATTAAAAATTATATCAAATCAATTAAAAGGTTATATTTATACACGTGTCATATTTTACTGAAATGACAAAAATGGAAAAATAAATAATGAGACATATGAACTAAATCCATAACAAGGCACACCCTTTTTAGAGAATTTTATAATTTATAATTACTAAATTAGTCGTTTTTATATCCCCTTCCCACTTTGGCTTATTTATACTCCCACTAACTCTCTCTCATGTTAAAATGGAGAATAGTATGAATTTGAAGGGCTCTTTCTCCTTTATTTAAAAGGAACAAAACCGTCCATGAAATTCTTGACATTGTTACATATCAAACTTATAGCTTTATACTTTATAACAATCTTACAATACTACACTCCACGATCTTATATTAGTACTATTTTTTTCATGTATTGCAATGCTTTTTTTTTATTATTATTTCTATGTAAGCACCCCATGTGCACCTCCTTAAATTAGCTAAATTATTACTAAATTTTTACGCTGACAAAAGATCGATCCTAAGACTTACGTCTCCTAAACCTTAAACCCCATTCCATCAACTTTAAGCTACCCCTAATGGCTTATATTGCAACGTTTACTCCTTTAGAAATGTCTACTCCACACACACTTTATATTCTTTAGAATCATTATTACACATTGTTCATTAAAGTTGAAGATAACTCAAGGATTTTTACTTAGCGTTTAGTATACAGTAATCAGTAGGAGTCATATTACTAGGAAAGTGATAATAGATAATATGATTTCCAAACATTACGAATTATTATATTTGATTACGTCTATAATCTTTTCTCACATTCCCAGAAATATAACTTTGTTGTGTTTAGTTATACACAGTAATGTAATATATTTTTTTTATAAAATCAATTAATTTAAATAATTTAAAACTAACTAAATCTTATTAAATTAGATAATTATCACCTTATCATTTGACTTGTAAACTTTTCTTTTTAGTATTTCGTTTAAAACCAATTAATTTTTTTATGTTGACCAATTAGATCTCATTAAAAAAATTACAAAAATAATTAAAACAAAAAACAAAAAACAAACAAATATGAAACACAAAACCCAAATTTACCCAACAAAATCGCCTCCTCCACCCAACACCTCCGCCTCGCCGTCACCATTGCCGCCATCAGAATTTCCCTGCCTTCTCTACCGCCGTCTTCGCCCCGGCCTCCTGCTGAGTCGAATTCTTTGCCGCCTCCTGACTCCTCGCCCCCGAATTCGCAAACCCCGTCGCCGCCGACAAATTCGCCGCCTCCGCCATCAGATCCATTGTTGTCAAAATCATCTCCCGGTTTTTCTCCTCTAAGCCATTCCAAGAAATCTATGCTGCCACCGGGCAGTTTTCCTTTCCCTCCAAGCCTTAAACCCCGTCAGCGACAAGAGATTCCCCTTCTCCTCCGACCTCTGCGAGCGATGTGATTGCAAACTTCGTGGGGTGGAGGGTAGCGACGCTGCAAAGCTTAGGTCGTGGGTGGGCTACATACGACGGGTGAATGGGCGGCGACGAGGTCCGCTGTGGTTGCAATGAAGTTCCAGCGAAGTGGCGGTAAGCACGGGTTGCTGTAGTGGTGGTGGTCGGTGGTCTGAGTGTTGATTATGGAATATTGATGGGTTTATTTTTTTTTTTAATGAGTTTTTCATGGTATTGAGGTTCCTAGGAATTTAAATAACATCTGATTGGGTGGGTTTCAGATTATCTCAAAATGGGATAAAGTGAATCTCATGGGATTGACTTTTTTGGGAATTCAAAAATTACAATCTTTGTACCAAATATAAGAATCTTGCATATTCTCATTCCCACTCCTAAGATTATCCCATACCAAACATCCCCTAATAATATTCGTTTAAGAGAGTAAAATAAGTAATTTATCTTTAGTCTCTTTGACGAGAGTTTCAAAAGTTTTTTTTATTGTTAGTCTCTTCTAATGAGAATTTCAAAAATAATTTATTTTAGTTAAAAGAAAAGTAATTAATTGGATATGTGAAAGGAAAAGTGCATTTCTTTTCTATTTTACTATCACTCCAATTATCTCACTAGTCCAACAGTGACTACATCAATTAAGGAAACACAACCATGAAGCTTTTACTTCAAGATAAGCTCTAAATCTAAAATCTAGAATTGGTATTTTCTAATTGATTCTCATTTAAACTTGTACTAATTAGTTTTTATTTTCTAGGTACATCGGAAAATGACATATCTTTTCCATGTCTCATATGGATTTTTTGTCTCATTTCTTGCTCCGTGCTGTTTGGTTAATCATGTATTAAGTTGTGTTTTCACAGCTCATGGTTTAACTTAACTTACTATTTGGATAGCAATAGACATCTTATGGTTGAAATTTTTCAGCCATTGATTGTATCTTTCAAGTACTTTCATATTTTTTCTCAAAAAAAAAAAAAAAATTAGTCAGTATTTTAAATTACATTTTTTTAAGGTAAGTATTTTAAATTACATTTAAAAACAAAGATTTTTAAGGTAAGTACTTGGAATTACATTTAAAAACAAAGATTAAAAAAAATGCTCTTGACATATCTCGTTTTTAAATATTAAAGAAACATCCCTAAAAATTATTTAAAAATACAATAAATTTTTAAATTGAATTTCACAGTTAAAAAGGTCTTTTTTTTTTAAGGTAAAATTTAGTCAACTAAAAGGTCTTACAGACACCAAACATAATGCAGATAATCCTGTGATACACAATACAAAGCACCCGATAAGAACCGATTCCATCAGTAAAATCTGATGAAGCACAGGGAAAACAATACAAAGTGAGACCTGATATTAGGAAAATTCCTTGACACATCAATTTGAGTACGTATTAAGCTCTTTTTGAAACCACTATAATCGATGGACGCTTTCAATCTATCGAGAGCATGTAACATGTAGCATCAGGGTCACAAACATCTCCACTAAAACTCATAGCTAGCGGAACTTCTAACTTACCAAGACCTAAATATGACGGACCAAAAACAAATTCAAATGGTGGGAGAACCACCTCCATTATTACAATGAAAATACTAAAACTATATGGCAGAAATATTAACACATTTATTAGACTAATACATAAAAAACTAAAGACTAAAACATGACCGTTGCAAGTCTTTAAAGAAAGTGCAGCCGATGGATGCTTTCAATCCATCGAGAGCATGTAACATGTAGCACTAAGGTCATAAACATCTCCACTAAGACTCATAGCTAGCGGAACTTCTAACTTACCAAGACCTAAATATGACGGACCAAAAACAAATTCAAATGGTGGGAGAACCACCTCTATTATTACAATGAAAATACTAAAACTATATGACAGAAATATTAACGCATTTATTAGACTAATACATAAAAAAACTAAAGACTAAAACATGACCGTTGCAAGTCTTTAAAGAAAGTGCAGCCGACTCTTTAGGAGACAAGCGGTGAAGCCGACGAGATGCCTTTAAACAGCGGAACGTGAAATACACGCGCTACCACCATCAACATCCGGAATCAGAACCACTACATCCACAAGAAGCTCACCACCGTTTGGAACAAAACCCCGAAAGAGTATAACCACCAAACGAGAAAAGCGTCACAAAACGCCTTTAAGCCGTCTGGAAACCATCCTCTAAACAATATCAGATTCGCTCCAACGAAGCTACCCCGCCAAACATAGTCACCACTATAAAAAAACTCACAACAATACGAGTCCAGTGATCAATTTTTTAGGCCGGAGGTCCAACGACATATCCAAAGGCAGTCCCGGAACTCCAGCCGACTCACTCTCTCCTTTTCTCTTTTTCTCGTTTCCTAGGTCCGACTACTGTATATTAGAGTTATTCAGTTAAAAAGGTCATTTAATTGCTATGTAATTATCTTTTTTTTTTTTTAAGAAAAGTTATTTTCTTAAAACTGGCTTAGTGGAAGTTTTTTTTCTTTCTTTCTGTGAAGGTTATTCCACCCAAATCTTTTTTTTTTTTTTGAAAGGCCACCCAAATCTTTATATTTATTTTCCATAAATTATTTTTTAATTAATCTCAACCCCAAAACAAAAGCACACTCCCTTTTAGTCCTTTTTTTTCCAGTCTAGTAAATTTCATAATTACTAAATTACTCATTAATTTAAATTTCATTTTTTAAAATATTTTAATATTTTAAGTTTCATTTAAAAAAAAGAATTTTTTTTATCCTTTAAAAAAAAAGACTTTTAAAAAATACTCTTCACATTTCTCATTTCAAATATTAAAAAAATATCCATAAAAGAATATATAAAAAAATATTTATTATTTTTTAAATTAAACCTTAGTTCAATTCATTAAAAAAAGAAAAAAAAATTGATTCAGTTATAATATCTTATCTCTTATTACATCATAAACCTCTCTTACTATAAATGTATGTCATATATGTTGTATAATATTTGGAAGAGTTTTTAATAATTACTCTTATGATTACAGATAAAATTATAAATATGAGTACATGTTTTAAATATAGAAAGATGACATGACTTTTTAGTAACTTATTATAACAGGTTGAGCTACATGTTGACCAATGCAAAATATATTTTTTAAGAAAGTGGATCCTGAATCAAATTACAAGAAAATATGGTAGATACTTTATTTTTTGTCAGGATCCGAAATCGAATTCCGTCAACAGGTCAAGTTGCGTTTTGGTTGAATATTTATGGTGATAAGTAAATAATTATATGAAAAAAAAAGATTTTGCTGGGAGATTCAGAGAGAAAATTAATTAGGATATACATATGAGAAAAGAGTAATTGGAATAATATTGTAGTAGAAAACAAAATTAAGTAGGGACATATTTGAGAGAAAATAGTTTAATATGTAATTAGGAAAAAAAAAAAGGAGAATGTTTGAGAAAGAGAACATATTTTAAGAGGTAGTTAGAAACAAATTATTTGCATAAAAGAACATTTTAGTAATTATATTAATAATATAAATATTACTAAGTTTAGTCATCACTAGAACGAGAATGAGATTGTTTTTCTTTATGCCCTCAAATAGGAAAGTAAACACTAGAAAGAGAATCAATAATTCTCCTTCGATTTTCTTTACTTTACTTTTCAATCTTATTATCTGTCCCATTATCCTTCTGTTTATTTCAACCATTTTTCAACATTTCAATGGTTCCCATTTCCTTTCATTTTAAATCAACATTGGGGAAGTAACATTTGAATATGAAATGTTGCAAAATGTTACCATTTCAAATTTTTAGACAAAATTCTAATATTAGGGGAGCAATATTTTGACCATTTGAATGTTATTTACAGTACTAAGGCTTTGTTTGGAGTTTTAGTTTAACTTTAACTAAATTATATTTTTTATCTTAATTTTTATCTTTTTCTAAAAAATCAACAAAATTTATAATTAGTTTTTGAAAAATTAACTTATTCCAACTTAAAAATCAATGAACTAAATGCAAACTAATTATTTCTATCCAAAATATTTTCTTCCTAAATATTTCTATTTAAATATTTCTCTCAAACAGAATAGTAACATGGTATTACGATTTGATAAACGGGCCCTAAGAGACAGAGGGCATGAGCCAATTGTGTTTAGAAGAGCAGAATTGGAACCCCAAATTGTCATCCATATGAAGGAAAACAAAAACGCAAAACAGATTCTGTGGTCGTCCCTTTTGCATTAATTGGCTGCAAGCCTACAACCTAGTTGTATGTGTGGATGTCCAACTGTCCAACGAGTTTGTGTTTCATAGTCAATTAATGATAAAATTTTTAAGTTAAAATTGATTAATTTTTTAAAAATTATTTATAATTATTTATTAATTTTTTTAAAAAAATAAAAATTAAGATAAAAAAATATAATTAAATTAAAATATCAAATAAATTATTTATTTATTTTTTTACATGGTTCATTCATTGTTTTGGCCCAAATTTGCCTCTTTCTCCTCACCTGTTTTTTTCCAAAATGGGACCCATTCTTATGTTTAGGTGACTGATATCCTAGTGGGCCCTACTCTTTTTTTTTTTTTTTTTAAGCTGTGAGTCCCTACTTGCTTTTTCTATGGTCGACATTCTGTGTCTGATTGTTTCCTCCAGACGTGGGTTAATTCTTCGCGTGCCTTTTGACTCCAGCCACATCTGCTTTTTAGGTGAGAAAGAAAGGATGAGAGAACGGATCTGCTGTGCTCGGTGCTATCACCACTACGCTGCATCCGGCTAGTTCTACCCATAGATATTCACCTCCGCCATCTTATGGTGTGTTTGGCTAAACTATTTTAATAGTTATTATTGAACTCTACTATATAAAAAAAATTATGCTCTCATATGAAACAACAACTCTCTAAGAGAAGTTTTAATTACTAAACTTCAAAACTTATAAATTTACATCTCACTGTCTCTTTTTCTTTTTTAAAAAATTCAAATTTTAAAAATTCACAATTTTCTTATTTTAAATCAAAATGAGATTATTTTTTTTAAAGTGCACAAAAAACCATGATTAATGAAATAAAATTCATATTGTATTTATATATTTTTAGAACACATTTAAAACTTTTATACTATCTATAATTCATTTTTAATTCATACCTCCTCTAAACACACATTTACAAACTACACAAATTTACAAACTAACTTCCAAATTTTATATTTAATTGTCACTCCAAACGACCTCTAATTTCATTCTTGTTAGTTTACACGGTTAAATGAAAGGAGGATGAGATTGATTTTTTTTTTTTTTTTCCAACTGATTGACAAGAAGGCTGCTCCATTTCAATGTCCACTGTGACAGCCCCGCTAGCCATCCACAGCACGTTTTGTAAGCACCAAACTTCACTCCATTTTTTAGCCACAAGATTCAAGTTATTTGACTCCTTTTTTTAGCTGAAAATTGGTCTGAATTTGGCTCATCTTGATATGAGATTTTGCTAAAATTTGTGTTACTTGGTGTTGAGAGGGTTTGAAATTTGGTCTTAAACTACATCTAATTTGTAAGAAAAACAATTTGATATTTGCTTGAAATAATTGGAATTAAATGGTATGATTTTAATAATGAATATGATCTGGTTAGGTACTTTTGTTCATTTAGATAAATATTAGGGGTATGCAATGGGGTAAGGTTACTTTACCTCGTTGATAGAGTAAAATTTTACACTTTTAGATTTCAATCCAAGTTAAAATGCTTAAACATTACTAAGTTAAAATAAAACCTCCTACACATTATAAAAATTCCCTACCAGAATTAAAAAAAATGAAAAAAAAAACCCATCTACTAAGAACTCCGATGAGCAGAGAGGGAAAAAATCCAAAAGAAATCCTCCATCCCACTCATCTCTCTCTCTCCCTCTCTCTTTCGAGCAGGGTGGCAATTCGTGTTCGCGGGCTAATCCGATCATAGTATGACATGATAAATATGAATACGAACACGACATGATTAATAAACGGGCCAGGAATCTAAACACGAACATGAACCATTTAATAAACAGGTAGTACGACATAACATGTGAACACGATTATTAAACGGACCATGACGGGTTGGCGTGAAAACAAACTCATTTATAACTCATTTAACACGAAATTGATTTCTGACCTATTTAACATGAAAAATTTTGGATTAAAAATCACTTAAAATTATGAACTCACTCACACAAAAAACTCATCATATTCATATAAATTACAAAACTAACAACTAGAATTATCAAATATCTATAATGATTAAGACAAACATATCTTAGAATAAAGCATAAACGAGTTATTAGGGTTTTTTTTTTAATATATTGAGAAATTATATATATATAGGCTCTAAACGGGTTGGGTTGTGTTGGTCCGTTTACAACCCATTTAAATAAACGGGTTAACCGTGCTAGCCTGTGTTTGGCCCGTTTATTTTTGTATTAAATGTGTCGACCTAATTTCGACCCAATTATTAAACATGCAATCCAAACCCATTTATTTCTTGTCGTGTCCAAAATTACCGATCCTACTTCTAAGTGTGTCAGCCGAAGAAAGAGCCCAAAACCTAACTTTCTGACCTGTTTACTTTCGTGTTAAATGTGTCAACTCAATTATTAAACATGAGATCCAAACCCATTTATTTTGTATCGTATCCGAAATTACCGGCCCTACTTCTAAGTGTGTCAGCCGAAGAAAGAACCCAAAACCCAAAACTCCCCCCACTCACTCACTCTCTCTCTCCCCTCCCCGTGTCAACTGCACAGCAGCCAAAAAACCCAAAAAGTTTACAAAACGCAAGTTTCGCAAAACATGCGTTTTGGACAAAAACAGTAAAAATTATTATCCTTTCTATATAATGTATAGATATAGATATATATACTAGTTGAAATCACGTGTTTAATACGTGCGAAGCCTGAAATGCATACATACTAAAATTATTAAATATTTAATTTATGAACATAAATATTAAAATTTTCAATGATATAATATTTTTTGACACATGCATGTTAGGCTATCACCAAAAAAAAAAAAAGTAACTACATATTTGAAGATATATTTTTATATAGACAAATTTGATTAAGAAAGTAAATCTATTAAAAAAAACATTAAAAAGTTGAAGGAAAAAAAATAGAAAAAGAATAGAAGAAAGTAACAAATCAAGAAAAAGTTTTTTTTTTTTTTAAACATCACATTATCAAAAAGATAAAATAACTTAATCAAATTTTTAAATAGTATTTTTAGGACATTTCATTATTTTAATATAATTATAAATTATAGATAAAATTTTTAAATAAAAAGGAGTAAATCAAAGTAATCTTCAAAAAATTAGAGATGAAAAGATATTAAAAATAATAATAAAGAGGTAAAATATAATAATAAAACAAGTACAAGTTTGTTAGCCCAAAAGAGAAAGAATGATAGTAATTATAGCACTAAAGAATTAATGAAGTATCAAACAATTTCATCAGAAAAAAAAAGCCCACAAAAAGACAAAATAGAAATATGAAAATTTTAAAGAGTAAAAGCACTTCAACTTTATATAATAGTAATAGATATATATTTTGAGATATTACAAATTCGACGGCTGTGATATATATTTCATGATTAACATAGATTATTTATTATTTTATCTTAGTTTTATTTTTTCAAAATGTTTGGTTATTCATAGTTTACCTTTAATTTGCTCTTTGAATATAAATATACATTTTATAGTTTGAATCATTTTTCTATTGATCGTATCTTTTAGACACTTTCATATCTTTTTTTTAATTAAAAAAAACCATGTTGAAATACATTTTCTTAAGAATATTGTTAGAGACACTAAAATTGAGATTAAAATTGGTATCACTAATATTTTCTTTTTTAAATTACACGAACACTCCTTCAACAAAATATTTAAACACATGTGGTTGTAGGCGTAGTTTAAAGATAATTTTATGCCTGACTCTAACATAAAATGTAGAATTCAAGTTCATCTACTCTCATTCTAAAAATAAATAAATAAAATTCTCAATTTCAAAAATATATATATATATATATATATTAACACATTTAAAAGTTTGGGTAAATTATTAGGTTGGTCTCTAAACTTTTAATTTTGTGTAACTTTAGTCCCTAAATTTTTTTCACGGCCGAAATACCCTTAAACTATTAAATTGTTGCTACAGTAGTCATTTTACATTAATAGTTTAGGGATATTCCTTGTTCTTTTTTTTTTTTTTTAGTTGGAATGATCATAAACTATTAAATATGCACATAAAACTTCTCGTGTATCAAACTACATGAGATTTATTGCAAACATTTGGGAACAAAAAAGAAAAGAAAAAAAACAGAATTCTTTCTTCCAGCTTTCTTCCAGTTCACCGGCCCAGTGAAAGAGGCATAGCTGGTCATCGGAGAAGGAGAAGCTCGCCTACACCGTTGTGTCAGTGGTTGCATTTCCAGATTCATCAAAGATCCTTGATCTGACTCAGAGCCTTGCTACTCTCCTCGCCGACGGGCTCTTCCCCATGCTAGATCTTGCGCCCCTATAGTCATTATGCGTCATCATTGGCGACCTTGACCTCCAAGCTGAGCTCTCGCTACTGTGCCTACACGTCCATAGCAATCGAGGGTTGTAGAGATCTGAGCCTCGTGCCATGAGATATGGGGCTCGCTGCCAAGATCGTGGTCACCATCGTCGATCTGAGTCTCGGTTGTGATCTCTCCGTGATAACTGCCCACCACTTCTCCGGCTTCTGCACTGTCGCAATTCACCACCCGAGTCGTTGATCCTCAATTGCTTGAGGGGAAGGGAGGGAGAGAGAGTGAGAGTGAGAAGAAAAAGAGAGTATGAAGTGTGAGAGAGGAGAGGGAAAAAAAAAGAGATTTTTTGAATAAATATTTATTTTCTATAATTTTTTTTAAAAAATATAAATTTTATAACATTTTGCTCTTTTTCATGCTTTCTTTTTTCATCTTCAGATATTTTGTGGGTTTTTTTTAATACTTTTTACTTATATATGTTTTTTTTACTTAAATAAATTTTCTTAAATAGATTTAATCACGTGCATCGGACATATTTTTAAACTATTATATATATAAATGTATATATACTACCCTTGACCGCACTGGAGAGACCACCGCACTGGAATGGTCTCTCCCCCCTTTCCATTCGGTTGGCTAAATAAGACTAAGACAAATGATGAACAGGTGTGTGTCTGATAAAGCGGGTGTACATGCACCTGTACTCGCGCGTTTGGCATAACAAATTCCATTTAATTAAAAAAAAATTTGCCAGAAAATTCTGTTTAATTAAATTTAGGGAGAGTTTGGTACACACACTCAAGTTAAGATTTTCAATCTTTTTTTTATCTTTTTCTCAAAAAATTTTTGTCTTTTTTTCAAAATTTTTTTTATTTTTTCTAAAAATTTTAAAAAATTTATTATTAAAACTTAAAAATTTCAACTCAAACTCATTTACCAAATCCCTTCTTAGTTTCGTAGAGAGACGTCTTTTGGTGACGTGGATAACGTCTTCCCGAAGGTCATAGAGATGTTATGACGAAACGTTGCGTCTGCTATCGGTGGCCCCACCTTTTTTTTTTTTTTCCTGAGGAGAAAGCAAAATGAGGTTTTACGAAATTTTTTTTACGAATTACCAGAATTACCCCCTAATAGTAAGGTAATTGTCCTTCCATGCCCTCATCCCAATTTTAGGTTGCCGTTCCGGTGGTCCCTACATCGTAAGTAACCAAATCAAACACGTATTCTAGTTGCCTTTGAATTGGCGCATTTGCATTAATTTTTTTGATGTAATTGTTTCTCTATTTGAATCTTGATTGTTTTTTAGTCCCCATTCTTAATTGGCCAAAGTCAAGTTTTGGTGGAAAAAAAAAAAAAAGATATATAACTAATATTTTACTTGTAGGCTGAGATTAAATGTGAATGCTTTTAATGTCGACGTAACTAAATCAAGGAAAAATGAATTTTACAATAAAACTATAAAAAAAAAGTCCAACAACAACAAGTCATTACCTCTCAATATTTAAAGAAAATAAAAGAAATAGACAACAACAATAACATGTCATTGCATCTTATATGAGTACCAAGTACCAATAGTTGCAAACAATGCTTAATATTTATTCTATTTTTAACTTATTACAAATTATAAATTTTCAAAAATAGAAAAACATATCAGGACTAAGAAAGTTTATCGGATCCAATCAATCGATCAAAGTGATCAGCACAATCTAATCTAATACTTTTTTTTTTTTACGGATAAACCGATCTCAATTTGATTGGATTGGATATTAATTTTATAAAACTAATCTAGGTTGGATCGGACGCACTCATTACTTTTAAAACACCCAATCTAATTTAATCCAAGACAATGTAATCTTTATATATTTATACTTTACATAATTGATAAAAAAAATTAGCCTCTATATTTTTTTATACACCTTACCGAATAAAGAACTTCAACACCTTCATTTTATGATATTACACAAGCACAATCCTTTTATCTAGTTTTATAATAATTTCCGAACATATTATTATACACTTTTAAACGTTTTATAATTTTTGCTTGTTTTGTTTTAAATTTTAATATTTAAATATAGGTGATATATGTCAAATCGATCAGATCAAATCAAATCCAATTCAAACTGACCTTAAATGGATACATATATGTATATATTAACTAAGGGATGGGGGATTCGAACTCGTCACCTTATAATAGAGTTAAGTATAAAATTATTGCTAGGTTATACTTGCAACCACAACATTTAATTGACTGGATGACATATTTCTAACTTATAGGACTGGATGAGATGTCAAAAACAACTTTGAATTGGATTAGATGTTGTATAACAAAAATAGGAAGACTCAACACGAGTACCATGTTAACAGAATACAAAGATATATTTGTGAAAAACCTGGGGTATCGAGATGAACTTTTCTTTTTTTTTTTTAAGGGAAAAGTAGTTAGTTAGCTACTAAATTATTTTTTTAATAAGTGTTAGCTACTAAAAAATTGAAGTTCGCAAAATTCTAACCACTTACATTGGTATCGGTAAAACAAAACACAAAACAAAAGGGATAAATAAATTCTTATATAAAAAAAAAGATAAATAAATAACACACCATGCAGAATAAGCTCCACTATCCTTTCACACACACACACACACACACAAAAAAAAAAAAGAAAAAAAAAAAAGAGAGGAACATGCTCCACTATTTTTTACGCAAAAGAGAGAACTTATTCTAGCAACAAAAGGGAAAAAAATAAATAAATAAATAAACAATGATAACATAATTGAGAAGAATGCTTTCTTACTTCCCCTTTTTGCGGAGTAGTTTTGGGAGACCAATTCCATCACTACGACTTCATTGTTTAATCATAGATATTAGATTAATGTCAATCCTCACCACATGGTTTCCAACTTTTCCGTTTTTTCGTTGAAAATATTAATTTTCATTTTTTTAGATATTTAAATTCTACATCTTATTCAAACTCAATACCGATGTGTCGGTTTGTTTGGATTCGGGATTTGTTGGTGTTGGTGTGGTGATTCGGGATCATTTGGGAGTTGTTGTTAATGCTTGTGCTAGACATATTGAGGGAAGTTTTAGTCCTTATATTGTCGAGTGTTTGACGCTAGGAGAGGGGCTTCTCTTAACCAAAAATCTAGGGTTATAAATGGAAGATGTGGAGACGGATGCTATTTGCCTTGTACACAAGGTTTAAATTCCACTCTCAATAAGTGATAACAGTAATTTAATTACTGATATTGTGAACCTCCAAACAAAAGGAATTTTCAGTTCGTGTGCTTATGTTCGTAGAGGGGCAAATGGTCTTGCTTATTTACTAGCTACTTCTGTTTTCAGTTTGTCTTTGAACTGTATTTTTGTGAATTTTTGTCCTATGTTCATTTCTACAGTAGTTGTGACAAATTTATCACCTTAATGAAATTGGAACTTTCCCTAAAAAAAAATATTCTGCAGCTTATATGTAACATTCTTACTAAATAATTGGGATTTGACTTGTTAGTAAATGATATTAAAAAAATATTAATAAAATAGTCAAAGTTTTGTAACATAAGAAAAATGAACGTCTTTTTTTAATTGATTGATTGACATAGTTAATTAGTTATTATTGTGATCAATTACTAATTAACTGTGATTGATAATTAATTAATTATGATCAATCACTGATTAATAATCATTTTCTAAAATAAAAAATATTTCAGCCATTTATTTTAATACGCGTTAAAAAATTGTCTATTTGTCTGATTTTTCTTAAACAATCTCTATAGTCACATTGAGAAGAACTTTTCATTTATAACTTAAAGGTTTTTTTTAATAGTATTTTTATAATCATATTTTGCTTTTTTTTTTTTTGAAAAGGGGTATTTTTCTTTTATTCAAAATATACATTCTGCATTTTGATATTTGTTTTGAAATTTTGTATTTTTTATATCATCAAATCACATTTAGGAGGTGTTTGTTGAATGAGTTTGAGTTAAGTTGAGTTTGAGTTTAAAAGTTGAGTGTTTAGTAAAAAGTTTGAGATAAAAAGTTTAACTTAAGTTGAGTGTTTGGTAAAAAAGTTTGAGTTGAAAAGTTTAAGTTGAGTTGAGTGTTTGATAAAAAAGTTTGAGTTGAAAAGTTTAAAAAGAGTTAAGGCCCTGTTTGAATGTAAAAAATTTGAGTTAAAATTTTAAATTTAAATTTAACATTCCATTTTAGGTTTCTGATCATAAAAATGGAAAAATTAAAATAAACTCAATTAAAAACACACATCAATAACATACATCAAAATCTTTTACAAAATTTCTTACATAGCCATAAAATACAACAACAAGAAATACATAGTTGGTCAGTAAAAGTTAATAAAAAAAACATAATAATTACAATCCTAATATGGTTTAACTAGATAAAACTGAGCTTGATTTCAAGTGGATTTATACCATGGAGATGATTGATATCTGTCCCACATATCATCAGCCATCATATCTCTCATCTGATTCATTGTACCTCTCCTCGATTCATGTTGCTGCGTTCCTGTACTTGGACCAGTACCATCGACCCCGTCGGCCAACACGTAATCCGCGTTAACATCGACAATTCTACCTATAGGCACACAATCTGCCGCATACTCTTCAAGAAAGGGATCCCCAACCTGCGCCATCCTTATGAAATTATGAAATGGGTTTGGGCCGAACTTAGTTTATTGTACACCAAACCAAATTTGCTTTCTGTTTTTTCATCCCCTATCTCATAGCCAGTAAAGTATTCTTTAAATGTTAATTGGTTTAATAATCTCTGAACTATTTAAAAATTGACATTTTAATCCTTTTTTTTTTTTTTTTTTACCGTGTTAACCTTGAACTCTTTAAAACATGACGATTTGATCTCTTCTGTCCACATATATTAAATTTCTAACAGAATAAGCTATGCGCAATGCATGTGATCTAATTTACAAGGGTATTTTAATAATCTAATAATAATTAATGTAACAAAAATTAAAAAAAATCATAAAAAAAAACAAAATTCATATTCTCCTTTCTCTTTCTTCTCTCTCTTTATCCTTATTTCTCAAAACCAAATCTCCGAACTCCCGTTGGGGGGGGGGGGGGTGTGTGGATGGCGGCAGAGACGCAGTGGAAGGTAAGGGACCCAGATTGGCCAACTTCGGGGGAAGGGGGGTTGGCGGTGGCGAAGACATAAGGGAGTGGGGGACCCAGATTCGTAAACTTCGGTTAGGCAGGGGGGGGGGGGGAGGGGGAAGGTGAGGCGAAAGGGAGAGAGGGGGAGGAAGGGGAGGACGACGGAGGGGGGACGATGGCGAAGGGAGAGGGAAGGGGAGGAAAGGGAGGCGAGAGAGAAGGGAGTGGGGAAGCGGCGACGGCAACGGCGAAGGGGAAAGGGAGAGGGAGGAAGGAAAGGCGCGGCCCAGATCTAGTGCTTGGGTCGCGGGGAGATTGTCGTCGGGCAGGAAGGGCTGGATATGGTGGGGGACTATCGTTTGGAGAGGGGGGGGGGGGGGGGAGACCAGATCTAGCTCCTGGGTGGTATCGAGGGATTCGTCGTTTGGGGGAAAAGGGTCTGGGTCGATGGCGAAGACACAAGGGGGGCAGCTAGATCGGTGTTTGGCACTGGGCCTGAGCTCGGCGACGGCGAAGATGCTAGGGGCACGAAACTCGGTGACGATGAAGGCGGGCGTCGGATCATGTGGGTGGGAGAGAGAGAGGGTTGTGAGTTCAGCTCTCTCTCTCTCTCTCTTTTTCTGAGTTATGAAAGGGAGACTGGGTGCACAGTAAACCAAGTTGGGTTTACTATGCAACGGTTCAAAGGGAGGCTCTGGTTGGACTGACACCCCAAACGGGTTCAGTTTGGACTGAACTCAAAAAAACCAGTTTGAACTAGGATGACAAACGGCCCCTTAGTATACCCATCTACACATTTTCTTGACTAGCATTAGATTTTGATGTAAAATACCCTAAATATCCTTAAAAAGAAAAATTGAAACTTAAATTATTAACCTTTTATAACATGTATTTTACGTTTATATATATATATATATATATATAAGTATGCAACTACACTAAAAATCATGTGTTGGTTCTTCCTTCTAATGACCGGTATATCAAATTTAATTTTTTCTTCAATTATTTTTTAATTTTAATTTGAATGTTATTTTTGGTATTTTTGATGTTAAAAATTAACTATTGTTGAAAAAAAAAAGTTTTAGTTATGTATTAAATATAATCTAATCTCATGTAATGGTATAAAAATAAGAATATAGAATTTCAAAAGGTATGAAAGTAAATAACCCTATAATAAGCCACACAATTCTTTCAAGGAAGAAACAAACAAGCATACAGCTTTTTTGGATATTAAAATTGTAAAGTATTTGCATAAAAAAAAGAAAAAGACCCCCCACGTTGCAGAGGAAGGAATTGAATTTGAAAATTACATTATTAATGTGGCGTCAAAAAAAAATTTTTTTTTTTGGCATCTATCAAATTACTTCTACCTATCTTTCATATTGGTCACAACAAGGTTACTACCCATTTTCTTGATTCTTATCAAGTCGAAAATATGTCCTCTATTTATTTCTTTTCATTCTTATTATATTGTATAGCCTTTATATTACATATAAATTAACATGCTTATCAAATTCTTGAGAACTTATGATTGCGCTAGCGAGTGGTCCATCAACTCTAAGCATTGACAAGTTGCATATTTTTTTGCTTATAATAATAACAATAGTCTTACCTCAAAAAAAAAAAAAATAATAATAATAAACCAAAGTTATGTTAGCAAGGGTAGAAAATTACTTTTTTTTTCAGTTTTTTTTTAGAACTAGAATTATATTTATTTATTATATTTAAAATTAAGATAAATTATTTCTTTAGTTTCTAAATTTTTAATCTCGTAAACTTTCGTACATGAATTTTTAATCTTGTATAAACTATTAAAAAACCGTTCTATCAATAAACAACTGGATTCATGACCATATGGAGCCAAGCTCTTTTCCCATTACGAAAAAAAAAAAAAAAGAGAGAGGGCAGGCAGCCAAGTCTTAATTAAACAGTCCAAAAACTCGTGTAACGAGGAATCAATAATTGAGACGAATGGAGGGGAAGCATTTAAAAGGTGCCAAAATTGTCAAAGCCTACAAAAGCGAGGGCAATAAAGTCAATTCGTGTACAAAAAAAAGTGGGACCCACCCAATGTGGCAGCCGAGGCAAGCAAAGCAAAGGAGAAGAAGAGGGAAAAAACAAAAAAAAAAAAAAACAAAAAAAGGTGCCGTTGGGGCCTTCTATGACGTGGCAAATACCCGGATAATTAGGATAAATAAAACACCTTTTAACGCATACAACTGTTCACTAATTCTGTTATACAACGTATATACATACACGTCAACACCATTATAAATAAACACAACCCAAACACGCTTTCTGCTTTTCTTCTTCGTCTCATCAGTCCCACGGAAAAGCAACCAAAAAAATAAAAAATAAAAAAAATCGAAAACTTTCTCTCTCTTTTTTGCTTATTCATTACTTTCCCTTTCTGTCTTCTCTGAAGAATTGGATTTGAAAAGCTATAAAGACGAGTCGTTTACGAATTTACGATCACCTTTGTTGGTTTGGCTTTTGATTTCTGGTTTTGTTTTGAATTTAATTTGAATTCGTCCTTCGCCGGTGATCGGAAAACGACGTCGTGATGGGTGGTGGTGCTGAAGTAGAAGCGGTGGGAATAGCGGTGGAGTTCTTCCCGGAGGGAAGTGATGAAACGGCGTCGTACACATGGCCACCGAGAATCCCCAGACGCCTTAGCCGGAGGCTCCACTGTAAGACTCCCTGCACCGTCGAACAAATTGAAGCTAAGCTTCGTCTCGCCGATCTTCGCCGTCAGGTCTCTCTCTCTCCCCTTCAATTTTTCCTCCTCCTTCTTCTTCTCTTTTTTTTTTTTTTTTTTGTATTTATCTTTTTTAAACTTTCCGTCCTTTTTTTTGAGGAATTTTTTTTTTTCAATTCTATTTTTTTTTGGTTTTTATATTCGATGGCTCAACTGAACCACTTAAGTTTTGGTGAACTGCTTTTTTAATAAAAATAATAAAGCAATAATCTTAATTTTTGTTAATACGTTTCCGTTAATTTCAAAGTAATTTAATTTACGTGCCAATTTCTTAATTTTCGTCTTGTTCACCTCGCTTTGTAAATTTCAACTACTCAACTGATTTCCTTATCGGTTCTTCCTATGTCGAAATTTTTTCTTCAGATTAAATTATACATCAGGAATAATATTTTTTTTCCTTAAATTTTTTTTTTCACACTTGTTTCCTGAAATGATTATACATACATATATATATATATATATATATATGTATGTATGTATATATCGAATTCTGAGTATATATGTTTTTGGGTCCATTTTTTTGTTCTTTTAAGTATGGATTTTACCTACCCAACGTCTCTCCTAATTTAGCGTTATTCGTTTTGTCTGTTTGGTTTTTTTTCCCCCTATTTTTTTTTTTATTTTTTATTTTCTTCTGAACCTTAGCGATGAAGGATGTTCTTGTGTTAGGTGAGTCAGTTTCTTCTTCTGTATGAATTTTGTTTTTCACTTCACCTGGGTAATTTTGTTTTATTTTTTTCTTAAAGCTCTTTCATGTTCTTTTGGTGTTTGATATGATTATAGTTTGAAGTCAATATAATGTTCGGCTTTTCTACAGTACTGTGTTCTACACATATAACGTATAAAATCGAAGGAATATGGACATTAATTTAACATGTAAAATCTAAGTAAGAGTTAACGTATGTGGTCTAATTCACGGTGAGGAACTTGTTTTATTTTACACCAAGTCTTCTAAATTATTGTTATGTCGAATAAACGTCGTATTACCATGTAGGATGACAGTGATTTCAACTTTTGATCAACTTTTGCGATGCGAAAAATCTTTTTCTGGGTTTTACTTGAAGCTGGAATTCTCTGTGAGCGCAGGAATACTATGAGAAGTTGTCGAGCAAAGCAAGGCCTAAGCCTCGAAGTCCTTCGAGGTCTTCTTCTCACGGGGAGGACCTCGGGCAGCGCCTCGAAGCTAAGCTCCAGGCTGCTGCCCAGAAAAGGCATGTTCTGCTAGCCATTTTGCATCTTTTGTTGGTACTTGTTCTGGACAAAGAAATGGATGTATTTTGAGTAATTTAAGTTCTTTGTTTGGGTGTCTGAAAAGGCCCATACCCTGAGCTTATTCTGTCCCTTGCAGCATTTTATTTTTTTTTCCACATTCTTACTTCAGTTGATGGCTTTAGTTTTGGAATCATTGTACGGTGGTCCACGTCCTTTCATTGTCTCCTTGTTCTCTTTAGGGGATTTTACTTGCAACTGAACACTTACTGTTGAAAATTACAAGAATCTTATCTCGGTGTTATTTTTTCCTCTCAAGTTAATATGGATAACCGTTTACTTTCGACTAGCCAATTTATTTCCCAGCATCTTGTTTAAGTTTCTATTGTTTTTTCTTTTCATTTCTTTTCTGCTCATCTTTTTGACCTTAAACTATTTAGCTCTCTCTCTCTCTCTCTAGAGAAATTATTATGGTTAAAAGATCATTACGTGTTTGACACTTTCATGTAATGTATATGCTCTGTCAGCGTATTCTTCTCATCTATATGTGTATGTATATGAATGTTAATCACGTATTCCACACACATATTTGTGTATGGGTTTGTGCATATTTGTGTATGTGTGTGTATTCCCATGCATATTTGTGCATTTTACTGCCACGGCCGATGTTAATTTTATGACCGGCTAACCGTCTTGTCCAGACTAGATCTACGACTTTCTGTAATGTGACTCCTTTTTACTTATTGTTGAATCAACAGGTCCAGGATTCTGGAAAAGGCTCAAATGCGCTTAGCTAGGTTGGATGAATTGCGACAAGCTGCTAAAACTGGGGTAGAAATGCGTTATCAGAAGGAGCGTGAGAAGCTTGGCTCGAAAGTGCAATCACGTGTTCAGCAGGCAGAGGCAAATAGAATGAGGATGCTTAAGGCTTATAGACAAAGAAGGGCCACGCTAAAGGAGAGATCATCTCAGTCATTATTGCGGAAGATGGCACGAGAGAACAAATACAAGGAATGTGTACGTGCTGCAATTCAACAAAAACGTGTGGCTGCTGAGAAGAAGAGATTGGGATTATTGGAAGCAGAGAAGAAGAGAGCGCGTGCTAGGATGTTGCAGGTTCGACGAGTTGCTAAGTCTGTCTCTCATCAGCGTGAGATTGAGAGGAGGAGAATTAGGGATCGGTTGGAAGATCGGCTGCAAAGAGTATGTATTCATTCTCTATCGAAATCGTATTGCAATTCATTGTTATTATTGGTGGCGCTTGTGATGCTCGTTTGTTATTCATGAGTTTCATGATGATATTTTACGTGCTATTAGGCAAGGAGACAAAGGGCAGAATATTTAAGACAGAGAGGAAGGCTTCATAATTCCATTCAAGTGAACTGGAATCGGATGCACGACCAGGCTGATCTTCTCTCTAGAAAGTTGGCAAGGTACTTGTTCCTATTCCTTTTGTTGCTATTACGGTTGTAACCCTGTCGTTCACATTTCTGATCGATAAACTACTTTTCGCATTATTATTGTTCGTTGCTCTAAATGTTCTATATGGGGCTTACATAAAATCCTTTTTTTTTTTTTTTGGTTCAATTTTCTAATTTGCTTCTTTTGTAGGTGTTGGAGGCGGTTCCTTAGGAAGAGAACTACCGTGGCCTTGGCAAAGTCTTATGATGCCCTAAATATCAAGGAGAAATGTGTCAAATCTATGCCATTTGAACAGCTTGCTCTTCTGATTGAATCAACTGGCACCCTACATGCTGTGAAAGCATTACTTGATCGTTTCGAGAGTCGATTAAAGGTCATACGAGCTATTGCTTCTTCCAGTCATACACCTGGCATGGAAAACATTGATCACCTTCTCAAAAGAGTTGCTACACCAAAGAAAAGGACTCCTCCGAAGAAAACTCCATGGGGAAGAGAGGCAACAAAGAAAGCAACTAGGCCTAGGGAGATGGCTATGAATCCGACTAGATTATCGAGGTATCAAGTAAGAGTAGCCCTTTGTGCTTACATGATATTGAGTCACCCGGAAGCGGTTTTCAGTGGTCAAGGAGAGCAGGAGATTGCTTTGGCCAAGTCTGCTGAAGAATTTGTTCAACAGTTCGAATTGTTACTGAAGATTGTATTAGAGGGGCCGGTGCACAGTTCTGATGAAGAGTCCGATTCCATGTTGCCCAAACGTTGGACCTTCAGAACTCAGTTAGCGGCTTTCGATAAAGCATGGTGCAGTTACCTAAATTGTTTCGTGGTCTGGAAAGTTAAGGATGCACAGTTGCTGGAGGGAGACTTGGTTAGAGCAGCATGCCAGCTAGAGCTCTCCATGATGCAAAAGTGCAAGGTGACTCCTGACGGAAATAGTAGTGACCTTACTCATGATATGAAGGCTATCCAGAAACAGGTATACACACACACACACACACATGTATGTCCATTCGACCAACTGCAATTTTATCCAGAATAAAAGTAAATAAAAGTAGAGGTTTGGTTTGGACAGAAAGGTAGCAGGGGGAGAAATTAGAAGTGCTTGTGTGCTTCTCATTTTTTTCTTAATTTCCTATTATCACCAAATGGGAGTGTCCTTTCTCACTTTTTATTTTTGAAGCTCCAAGTTGACTAAAATTAGCATATAATTGCATGAGTCTACGCTCTTTTCGTGTTTTAGTTTTAAATCATGTATACGACAAATATGGTTAGGAAAGTGTCACTATTTGCCCAACTACTGCTAGTTTCTTTTCTATTTTTACGAGGGAAGGTGTTCTTAGAAGATTGTTTCTTTCTAGGAAATGAAAAGGTGCAGTAGTGATTAACGAGTGGGTTTCCTTCAAGTTTACCGTCAATTGCTTTTTAATTTTCTCACGAGACAGACGAGAATAAAACGACTTCATCAATTTCTCCAAAATGCATAGTGCAAAACTAGCTGGCAACTTTGTCCGAATAGTTGATTTTTGTTTGCATATCAGCTAAAACTTTTCTATTGATATTCTAATGGTGCAGGTTACAGACGATCAAAACCTTTTGAGGGAAAAAGTGCATCACCTGAGTGGAGATGCAGGGATTGAGAGGATGAATTGTGCCTTATCTGAAGCACGATCCAAATACTTTCAAGCTAAGGAGAACGGTAGCCCATCGGGTTTGCAGATTGCTCATTTTCTCTCTCCAAGTCCACCTGGTTCCACAGGTGGTCCTTTGTTCGCAAGCTCAGACAAGAGAAGCAATGTGGTGGGGAATGTTGAGCATCCAAGCCGTGTGGTTCGTTCCTTGTTCAAGGAAGATGATACTCCTCGAGGCTCTCTTTCTTCTGCACCGATAACCATTTTGGATGAACAACTAGGATCTTCTATAGAGAAGTTGGCTACGGAGAATGAATTGATTGTAAATGAATATCTTCACAAGCAGCACCAGGGGTTCACTGATATCTTTAATTTGACTGATGAAGATCAAAACGGTCTAAAGGTCAGTGCACTATGTGGGTGTAGCCCGCTTCCTTCAGCCCTATATGATAAATATGTCTTTTGTGAAAGTAGAACCTAATTACAAGTAGTGGGACAGACATACCTTTTGATTAATGCAAGAGGGAAAACTTTTAGTGTCTTTGTTTGTTGACCAGTTTACAAGTTATATTACTAGGTCTTTTTCTCCCTCTCTATGGGAAGTTTCTATATTTGCTGATGTTGAGATTGAATCTTGAATGTTTCTTTGCTAATCTCCTCGGTTTTGTTGCAGGCAAAGATAAGAGAGACAATGGAGAATGCTTTCTGGGATAGCGTCATGGAATCGATGAAAAGCGAGGATCCTAACTTTGATCGTGTTATTCAGTTGCTGGCGGAGATGAGGGATGAACTTCGCCAGATGGCTCCGGAGAGCTGGAGACAAATGATTATGGACTCTATTGATCTTGACATTCTCTCTCAGGTAGTAGCATCTTTTAATTTTTTTTGTATATGCAATTTGTTACTTGCTTGTACACATTTTTAATTAACTTCTATTTTCTTTTCAAGGTGGTTAAATCTGGTAATTTGGACATTCACTACCTGGGAAATATCCTGGAATTTGCATTGGACACTTTGCAAAAACTCTCTTCCCCAGCTAAGGATGACGAGATGAAGACTACTTGCCAGAGGTTTATGAAAGAATTAGCAGATTCATGCGAAGCCATAGATGGTTCAAGCCATTCTAGTGTTATTGCAATGATCAAAGCTCTGCGCTTTGTCCTCGGGCAAATTGAGGTAAGAAAAAAGGACTGCAATTCAGTATTATTGCAATGATCAAAGGACTGCAGTGGTCCAATAAGTATACTTTCTTGTTAACTCAAGTCAAATGGCAATATATATACATGTATATATATTTGTCATTTCTTAAAGACACAAGGTTAATGGCTATAGCCGCGCCAAATCTTTTTTTTAGTACATAACATCTTGAGGATTCTGGTTCTCTCCCATTCTTTTCCGTTCAATTGTTTTGGTTTCTCACATTTTCACACAAGAAATGTGCAAGCAACTTTCTATTTATTATATTATTAATATGGAAGTAAACTGATTTACTATATGGATGTGTATTCTTGTAGGTGCTTAAGCGAGAGATAAGCAAAGCGAGAATAAGAATCGCCGAACCTTTGCTGAAGGGTCCTGCTGGTTTGGACTACCTCAAGAATGCTTTTGCCAACCGCTATGGATCTCCCTCTGATGCAAACTTGTCCCTACCATTAACAGGGCAATGGCTCTCCACTGTGTGGAATTGCAAAGATCAAGCGTGGGAAGAACATAGACATTCTCTCTCTGCTTTAGACCATGAAAGTTCATCTCATGGCTTGATTCCTTCCACCACCCTTAGAAGTGGCGGAACCTTTGTGGTCAAACCTAACATGACTTCTCTTGCATCTGGGGCTACCAACACCGCAGGTTTAAATGCTACTCTCCTGGAAAATTATAGAAGGGAAAAATATAACCGCAATTTGGCTTCTACTTCTTTCTCATTACATTTTGTCTTCTTTTTTCGATCAGGTAATCAACAGCCAGAGTGCAAGGGAGAAAAAGTCGATTTGCTCATCAGGCTAGGCTTGTTGAAGTTAGTAAGTGGTGTATCGGGTTTGACACAAGAAGTTCTGCCCGAAACTTTTACGCTGAACCTCTCCAGGCTGAGGGCTGTTCAGGCTCAACTTCAGAAGATTATCGTAACCGCTGTCAGGTAATTAGCATCGTTGATTCGTTCTTAGCATCACGCTTTCTATTGTTTGAATTCAAGACCTGAAAAGAAACCTCGATAAATAAATAAACATTACATTGCCTCTGACGATTTTGAAGGACCAAATTTCGAGGCTAAGGTTTTTCTAACTGATTCGTGTGACTATAAATGCAGCATTCTTATTTGCCGACAAACCCTCCTAAGCGAGGGAATAATAGACAGCTCGAGAGATATGGAGGGAATTATATCGGTGTGCGTTGAGAGGCTTGTGGAGCTCTTGGATCGTGCAGAAGATGCAGGTATTGAAGAAATTGTCGAATCGATCAGTCGGTTCTCAATAAATGGGAACGAAATCGGAGACAGCCAGAAGCTGGTGTCACGCAAGGCGGTCATGGCAAGGATGATAGCGAGGAGCTTGCAAGCCGGGAATCCTGTATTTGAAAAGGTATCCCGTGCTGTTTACACGTCTGCAAGGGGAGTCGTGCTCGGAGGCAGCGGACCCCAGGGAAGAAAACTAGCGGAGATGGCGCTCCGGCAAGTCGGAGCAGGGTTGCTGAGTAAGAGACTGGTGGAAGCTGCTGAAGTTTTGGTGGTGGCTGCTACTGTGTCAGTTAGTGTTCATGGACATTGGTATGCACACCTAACTGATAAAATGTGAGGAAAATAATAACAATTGCACAGAAGTATATATGGTAGTAGCAGTTTGTATTTGTGTACGTGTGAATAAAGCTGTGTTTAATAATTAACTGAAGTTGTAAATTGTGGTTAGAGAGTTTCTAATTTTTAACTTTCAATGCAAAATTCTTTTGATGTAATAGAAGGGAATATGGATGTAAATATTGTTGGGATGTAATAGAGGGGGTCTGTTGTTCTTTTCGATTATTTCTTTTGCTTTCATGTTTGTCACTGGAAATGTTCATGAACCAATGTTCTTGTCTTCTAAATAATAATAATGTAAAGTTATTTTTCAGATAGTAGTACTTTTCTCTTATTATTATTCCTTTTTCTTTTTCCTTTTTGGGACGTCATATTGGGTACTTTTGTAACAAGGACACATTGAAATCCCAGCATAAATAAGAATAATAATAATGTCTTTTAATTTCATTAAAAGATTTGGGAGATACAAATTAGGACAAATTCTATTTGTCTCTTAACTTTAGGTAAATACCATCGAACATAAATTTGTAATAATCTTTCCCTTCAAATTTTTATAAGTTTACGGATTCTCCCTCGGTTAAATTTTTGATAAAATAATACACATAACATTCATTAACAGCATAAGTTGGGACAACATAAATCGGGCTATTAAATGCAAAACCATGAAATTACTTAAAAATTAGTTGGTTTTTCAAAATTTAATTAAATATTTATTAACTTTTCAAAAAAAAAAAAAAAATATAAACTGAGTTGGAATTTAAATTCCAAACAAACCATTAATTAAAATTAGCAAAATAAGGTATATTACATCAATTTTAGAATCTGCAAGATAACTCTCAAAACAAAAAACAAACAAAAAAAAAAAAAAAGAAGAAGACGAAGAAGAAGAAAAGAAATGAAAAGAAATGAAATTAGATTACGACAGTGCAAGCCTTCCTAAACATTGATTGTTTATTACTACAAAATCTTATAATTATTCCTTGTGTTTTCATTTTTGTCCTTTTATGTTGATAATAAGAGTAATTCCCAGAGGTGTTGCTAATAAATTAAAAAAACAAATCCATGTGCATTGAAAAAAAAAAAATGAAAAAAAACCTCACGTCATATTTTAAACATCCTAGGTTTGTCATCAATAATTTGTTATTATTTTAAACATTGAGTGGCTAAGAAATTTGATACAGAAAAAAATTTAAACTTTCAAAATGAATAAAACAAAACAAAAAATCTCCTGTTTGGGATTTCTTAGAGTAGCTAAGAAATTCAAAAATCTAAACTTTCAAAATGAATAAAACAAAACAAAAACATCTCCTATTTGGGATTTCTTAATTTTTTTTAAAGGACATTTTTTTTTTAAAGTGAGATTTGTAGTATTAAAGTTTATTTTCTTTAGTACATTCTAACTATATGTTTTTTCTTTGATTTTTAAAACACAATAATAACTTCACAACATAGAATCACAGTAAAATATTCATTATCTTCTAAGTAATGATGCAATGCCACAGATTTTCCTTTTTAGTTAATTAACATTTATAATAACAAGGTTAAGAATTCGAATTTCTCAAACACAGTTCCAAATATAGTTCTATACTCTAGATTTGTGAAAGCAAATTGGACATCTTTCAAGAATTTGACAGCTAATATATATAGAAATATTATCGTGAACGACAACCATACGGTCCGGCGACATAACCCATGAACGAGTGCAACACAACTCAAAAGGAGGAGCACTACAACCCGTAGGAGAGAAGCTTTTCACCGTTGACGATGGCAGAGACGTAGCCAGCTTTTGCCGCAAGAGAGGGACAAGCAGCATGTTGCAACAAAAGGGAAGCTCTCCTGCAGTCGATGATGGCATAGTTGGAGCCGACTTCGCCACAAGGGAGGGACAAGCAGCATGCAACAGCAAAAGGGAAGCTCTCTCGCAGTCAGCGATAGCATAGACGGAACCAACTTCGCTGCAAGGGAGGGACGTGCAGCAGGCAATAGCAAAAGGGAAGCTCTCTTGCTGTCAACAATGGTAGAGACGAAACTGGCTTCGACAATGACAGAGACGGAAGCTCACTTTGGCGGATCTCACCATGATTTCCGATGAAATAGAGAGAGAGAGAGACAGAGATCGGTAGTGGGAAAGTGGGGAGGGCCGTTCGTGTCCGGCAAAAATGGGGGGCCTGACAGGAGAACCACTATATATATATATATATATATGTACATATGAAAAGCTCTCTTAACATATTTTACATCTTGTAACTACTAGTTAATTTCATGTAACTTTTTATTTTCAATATTATGATATGAACTATTTAAACTACTAACACAAGAACAAGTATCACTGAAAAACATTATATCAAAACCAATTGATTGTTACAATAACACATAAAAAAGTTACAAATGCCATTGTTCTTGTATAGCTATTGATATAGATTTTTTTTTTTTTTTTTTTGGGATTAGCAAGATATAGATGTGAAGATATAGATGATGAGAAAACAAAAGTTGAGAGGGTTAAAAAAAAAAGCACGTAGCATGACACTCCTCGCTCGATCTGTTTCGATTGCATGTGTACTACATCCGTACAAAATACGAGGCTAACAAGAGTCCCATACGCCTCTCCGTCTTCAAGTTTTGATCTTTGTTGCTTATGAAGATTCAGTTGTATTGATCTTTGTTGCTTATGAAGATTCAGTTGTAGTTTCCTTTTGGTTCCTCAAATTAAAAAAAAAAAAATTCCCTTCCGGATATAAATTTCAATATTGTAAATTAAATAATTATACTATCACTGAAAAGTCTGTCGATGGCACATCCTAACTATCGTAATTGTTTCAAGTTTTTTGTTTGTTCTATATATTAATCTTTTGCTCAAACATTCTTATCAATGACACTTACAATTTCAAACATTCTTATAAAATAACAGTTATAATTTTTTTGTACATTATTATTACAACCAGTTTGATTCTAATATACTATTTTTTTTAAATTATATTTACCTTTTGAACTAGCAAATGACAAGATTTTAAATAGTTCAGGTTATAATATTCTAAATAAAAAGTTATATACAAATCAATTAGCAGTGAAAAGGATGCAAAATTTACAACTGATCTATCCAACAGTCGTACAAAAGACTTTTCTTATATTTATATGCATACATTTCCGGTTCTTAACAAAGAACCACATTATTTCTTTCCTTCAAAAAAAAAAACCATTATTTTTGCAACACCTTGTCGATACATACCTTCAAAAAAAGATCCATTCTCACTATTGATTATGCAATCATATTATATATTTATATTAACTCTCGTGTTCAGCAGGCCCTTTTTACCAAACATGTACATCCTGACATTGAAAACCGTTAGATGCAAAAATAAACAGTGATGATGAGGAAACAGGCGGGCAGAATTTCAATGTTTCGGATTGTACTATCTCTTTCTTTTCCTCTCTCTCGCCGGGCCTGTACGTCAGTCGGACAAGAGAGTTATCCTATATATTTAGTGTATAATTGCCAAAATATAAGTTAGATTCTCATGTATTTTCTTTCGACACAAGTATCACGATGCATCACTAGCTGCGATGTACAACACTTGCTCAATACCGTATGAGCCGCCAATAAGGTACAAAGAGTACAAATAAATTTATTATCATACAACTGCACTTTTTGGTCGTTTACACGAACTTTATCGAAAAACATAATGAATAAAATCACTATAAGTTAAATGCAATATTTTACAAATGCCAAATTAAAGCGTCACTGAGACAATTGAGCTCGCAGCGATGCTACCACTGAGATGCGAAGATGTCGCTATTCGGGGACGAAAATGTACAAGGTTCTGTAATCCCAGTACCAGCTATCAGATTACTTGCAAAGGAGCTGTCAAGAGTTACGGTTTTACTTTCAAAGGAGTTGCCAGTCATCTTCGTGTGAATAGTCCTCTGTGTTGTTGCTAGGAACCACATCGAACGAGTCACTGACCCCACTACTATCGCCCAACACATCACTGTGGTCAACCGGTTTCGGTACATTCTTTGTCTGAGTCACAGTGAACAATGGAGCACCGTTTGATTCATCTGCCAACTTGGAAGCTCGGAAACAAAAGTCGTCGAAATCATCTAAAAGACCAGAGAAACCACAAGAAAAGATGCATCAGTAAGCTAAAACATGTTTGCAAGTAAGGACTAACAAAACCAATATGCAATTGACAGAGAGTAGCAGACCTTTATCCCGGCAATAGAATCCAATTGCTAAAGATGGATCTATGGAGTCAAGGCCAATGTGCCGTACGACACTACATTGATTATTGAAAGAAGAAATAAGTACACAGAGGAAACAAGCAACAATATGATTGAAATAAAAATGATGCAGTGAGGAAGCTAGAAAAGAGCCAAATCCATGGCCAAAACCCCAAAACAGGGGAGAACAACTCCGATATTCACTATCAATATTAAAGTCTGACTACCAAAACGACAATAGTGAATAACAAACGACAAAGGAACGAGACAATTCTTAGAAACGGCATTCACTTAAGCTAAGCTGTAACAAATGACAAGCATCACCTACATCTAAAAGTCTCAAGAAAAAAAAAAAAAAACTTACTTGGAGTGGTAAGATGAAGTATCAGCATCTAAAGAGTTTCTCCCGATAATAACTGCCTGCAGTTAGACCAAGATTCAAACACGTCAACAAAATATTTAAGAGGAATTTATTGGAATATGGTATCAACTTCAATGTCAAGTTGGTGATCATAAAATTTTTTCCCTGCTCAAGAAGCTAGAGCTTAATTAAATAACGATCGCCAACAGTATCAATTCACCTGGCCTCCATTCAAAAGTCGAAAGTTGTTGTTTCCCACACGGGAACCACCATGTGAGCTAAAAAAGTTGACACAACATTCTTAAAATTTGATTTTGGTTTTCCCTTTGCAGCCAATATTGACTCCAAAATTTCCAGGAAACTTAAATTCATTGAAATGGCCTAAACTAGCAAAAAGCAGAACATGTTCTGGGTTAGGAAGTAGGAACACGTGCATCAAGATGGAAAATGAAATATATTAAAAACAAAAGCAGAAAAATACCGGCTGAACTTCATGTGGATCAAGGTAGAATACTTTTTCATCTTGTACGCCTACAATATATGTCGATGCACCAGGCTTCCCACCCATTATGCCAAGACTTTGGGGAAACGTGAATGTCTCCCGTAAAGATGGAATGTACCTGGTAAGAATTTAGAAATGCCATTACATGGTAAAAATCCAGCGTCTAAATTTCACCTGTTGTTCTAATGGAGGCGGTGAAGTTAATTTAAAACTAAAGCTACATCAGCTAGATTGTTGAGATAAACCCAAGGTTGTTCCTAGAGTGCAAAGGCAACGATAATTTTCCTAAAGAGCTGATATTTAATTCTTTGAAATGTTAAAGATTTGCAATACAACCCAATAACTTTGGTAACGTATACACCTAGAAAGAGAACATACCCAAGACAATTGCAAATTTCAAAGAAAACAATGACAAAGAGGAAACTATTCAAGTTCAAGATATTGTGTAGCTAACTAATGCATACTAAAATTGGAGACCAATAAACTAAGCACATTTTGGTATTTTTACAAAATATTTGTCAGCAGAAGTTAAAAGAAAAAAAATTTCAAATTACACGAAACGATAAAGCTTTGTCACAACAAGAACATATAGATAAAAGTTCAGAGTAGAAAACCTGGGATTCACTGTTTCAAGACCGAGAACCAAAGGGACCAACAAAAGCATTGGGGCCCAATTCGCTTGGCCTCTGGAAAATTCAAAACAATGTCTAAAGGCATCTTCTACACATACAACTGGGGCTCCACCCCGTTCACCATCTTCGTCTCCCGAAACAATATAAACAGCCATGGGAAGTGGCCGATTCTCAAAGTCATCTTCCTCTCTCTTGCATCGAACCAGAGTTTCCCATGTGCGACACATAGCATACGGACCGACCCATGATCCTGCTGTAAGGTCATAAGCCTTTCCCGCTTGAAGAAGATTGTGTATAGAAAAAGCTGATTCTTCAGAATCACCAAAAAGATTCAAGATGTCAAGGTACTCTTGGTCCAACGGCTGCATATATATAAATACATAATGATAAGTTACAACCTAAACACATTAAAGCACGACAAGGGTTGTTAAAAATTCAAATCAAAACTTCATCAGGACAAGACATCTTTACAAGTAGAATATCGAATAAGAAATCACAACAAAACCATAAAGGTTATAGTCAGACATCCACATTCAATTATATGTAAGAACTAACAAATATTAGCACATGAGATAGTGCGGATGGACGTAAGAATAAAGGGGAAAAATATTGAATATGATCTTGTTCCACCACTAATTTAATTTGGTATTTAGACTAATCCAAACCTAACAGAGATGAGAATACACAGCTCGATAAATAGAAAGAAAAAAAAAAGTTGAAACTAATAGAAACTAAGAAGAAAGAGAGAGATAAGAGGAGAAAATGCCAATCGCCAACGCATCAAAAAAATGTAGAATAAAAGGGGAAAAGAAGATAGAGACAGAAGACTGGAAGAGGCACCAGAACGGCAGAACCGACATTTCAGCAATGGCATAGCCATTGTAGAGTCCGTTTACAAAATTGAGGTTCTTTAATCATTCGGACAAAACTGGAAATGAGAAAGCTGGCCAAAGAATGATAGTTTGAGAAATTTTGAGACTCTAACAATTAGAGTCTATAGACTCTAAAACTTCAGCTTTCACAATACACTAGGGCCAAATACCTAAGTTAAAGAACAACCATTCATCAGAATCTAACAATTATATGATCTAGAACCCGACTCCCATTCTCATTAGCAATTTTGTTTTAATCTGCATCATTTGAAAAATTCGGGATCCTAAAACTACACAATTTCATGGTCAAAGTCATGATTCTAAAGACCATTGGTTTGGCAGAATATCCCAAGACAAATCAGAATTTCACTGGGAAAAAAAAGAAAGAGTGCACTTTGATAAAAACTTACGCTTCGTAATTGTCTTCTCCAAGATCGTCCCAATAGATGAAAAAGCAAAGCCTGTAGAGATGGAAACTAGTAATTAGGAAGGTGGAAAATCACAGGTCATGTTTCAAAGTAACAAAAAAGGGCGAGAATGCCAAACCTGAGCAACGAGCATCTGACTACTCCTAAGCATACAACCCCAGTTTACATCACTAGTGTACTTTGAATCTCCAATGGCACTAAAGCCTGAAGATGCCCAAGATATCAATTTTCATTCAGCAGCTAAGATGTACTAAATTCAAGCAATCAAAGTCCAACATCTAAAACTAACAGGCACAAACCTTTTCGATATGTCATTAAAATTCTCGACGAGAAATCTTCTTCAAAAGCTGCTAATCCATTATTAGTGGCAGGCGAATCTACGGAGAGCTCATCCTGTGAGATTTTATAGCATACACCAAGAAGCCATATGTCACTTGTTGAGCTAGAGACGCCGGTCCTAGCAGATCCCAGTATACGCTCGTGAAACCTCCTCATTGAGCCAACAGTCACAGCTTTTCTCACGGCTGCTGTCCAACCATTGAATCGTGAACGGATCGCCTTCTTCTCTACGGCTGGTGGCTCACTACTACTACTACTACGCGCTTCAAAGGCTGAGAAAGCAGATGAAAGAAAGTTGACCATAGGAAAGCCTTGAAGTAGTCGTTACTGTCGCCACATCCAGACTCCGGACACACCGATATTTGACTTTACTATCTGTACAAACTGTTCAACTTATAAGGACAATTTCTAAACTCTGCTAGCAGAATCTATAATGCAGTAAGCGAGATTACATTATTACGTATCTGGATTCAATTCTTTTTTCTTTCTTTTTAGCATTGTTATTACTTGCCCATGATTAAATTCTCTTTTTTCGCATTGTTCTCATAGTTAATTGTCACCCTTTTTTTTGTTAAATTCGTCTCACTTCTCTCTGAATTTCCCCATATATATATTATATAAAACAAAAAAAACAGATAAATCAACTTAGTTAAGAACAATCTGATCAGGAAAATTCCTAAAATCAGTCAGAACACTTTCCAACAAAGAATTCTTCTGCTTAGAATCGAAGAAAAGTCATTGAAAACAAACCCACCACCCCAACAAAGTTTCTATTTTTTCCCCCTTTTCCTAAAAAACCCACTTGAGAGAATTATTTATCATCTGAAAAAAGAAAGAAAGAAAGAAAGAAGAAAAAAAGTACCTGGAGATGAAAAACAAACATTGAAATCGTTGAGTCCGGAGTCAGAGATCCTCATTTCAAGAGGAATTTCCCAGCAACGCCAAAATTATTTGCCATCAATTTGCGATCATACTAGAATTTATTTATTTTTTTTTTCAATTTTTGGAAGATTCAGAGAATAAGAGAATTCAATAGGAAAGGAAGAGGAAAAAGGAATTGTGAAAAGAAAACAACTTTAACAGCAGATCGAGAGAAAATTGAGTGAAGGGAGGGTCAACTCTCGCCCCACCCACCGGCGGGATCTGCTGGCAGCGCTCGCAAAGATGGCACTCCAGCGGAGCCGAATTTCGTGCGGCCTGGCGACGTTGGGGACTGGCGACGAAGGAAGGTGGCAAGGAGGGCGAGAGAGAGGGGCAACAAAGGGGCGAGAGAGGAGAGTGATATTATTCAAAAGTTTATTTGTTTATTTCTTTTTTTTTTCTTTTTTTTTTTTTTTTTAGAATCATGGTAAAACATTTTTTTATATATTCTATCGATAAAATTCATTTTTAAATCGTTTAGATGTAATATTAAGATATTATTTATATACGATAATTATTATACACTTAACCTAACAGGAATATTTAATTAATAAATTAAAAAATAATAAAAATATAATTTTTTAAAAATCCAACCTCTTTCTCCGACTCTAGTGACGGACTCCACTAACCCTCCTACGTCGGCGTCGTCCTAGTCCCTCCCCCCCTTTGACGTCGACGATGGACCCCCACTCCCCCTTGATGCCGACCAGCCTAGTCCCCACCCCCCAACCGACCAGCTTAGGCCCCCCGACGCCAACGACCCCCCCGACCAACCAGCTTAGGCCCCCCGATGCCAACGACCCCCCCGACCAGATCTGCCTTCCTCCTCGACACTGATCAGCCCACTCCCTGCCTCCTTCCTAATCCCGATGATGGAAACCTTCCCCTTCCTCCCAACCTTCCACCATCAGTGGATTTTTTTAAAATCATTATTTTTATTATTTTTATTTATTAATCAATTACTACTTAAGATATAATGTATGATAATTAAAAAATAATAATATCTAAGCAGTTCGATTATATTTGAACTATTTAAAAATAAATTCTATCGATAGATCATATAAAAGAAATTTTATCGCAGTTTTATCCTTTTTTTTTTTTTTAAGATTAGTTTATTTTTAATGGGAATAACGGTAGAGTCTTTTTTTATATTAACTTCGGTAGAGATTAATTTTTGTCCGTAAAAGATAAAATTGAGTGGTTGAAATGTTATGAGTGTATTATAGATGAGCTCATAGTATCGTACACTAAGGAATTAAAAAAAAAAAAATTCTGGAGAAAGACCATTGTAACTTCGCAAGGTTGCCCCGTGAACAGCCCCCACACCACTCCTCCACGTTCCACCTTCGTTGTCTTCTCCAGCAAGGTCATCTTCACTGCCCTCTCGACCTTCCATAGAGCATCAATGGAGGTCTGTCGGCTTCATCTTCTCGGGCGAGGTCAACTTCGCCGCCCCCCCAACCTTCCATAGAGCATCAATGGAAGTCCGTCGGCATCTTCATCTTCTCCGGCGAGGTCATCTTCGCCGCCCCCCCAACCTTCCATAGAGCATCTATGGAGGTCTGTCGGCATCTTCGTCTTCTCCGGCAAGGTCATTTTCGCCACCCCCGACCTTCCATCGAGCATCAATGGAGGTCCGTCGGCATCTTCGTCTTCTCCGGCGAGGTCATCTTCGCCGCCTCCGACCTTCCATAGAGCATCAATGGAGGTCCGTCCGCATCTTCGTCTTCTCCGGCTGTCATCTTCCTCCCATGATTTAAAAAAAAAAAAAAAACCCATAAACAAATACACATTTGGATTTCTGAAAAATAAATACTAGATCAAAAACAAAAAACAGAAGAAACAGATCATTAGGAGCAGGGCTGCCTATGACGTGGCTTCTTGGGCCTTGAAAGATGATGTTTCTGGAACTTTGATGTTGGGGAGGTTGCCCCCGTGTGGCAACCATGATTTCTCTTCATTTGTCCAAATTCCCATTGAAAAAAAAAAACGAAATAGAAAAAAAGAAGAGAAATTCGAAGCAAAGTGCTTGAGACAATGTGATTTTGGAAACTCTTCTTGATCTCCGGTAAATTTTCCGGCGGCCGAGTGTGGGTGACGGCGGGTTTTTGGAATTGGGTTTTTGATTGTGTTTGGTTGAATTTTGGGATAATTTTGAGGGTTTTCATTCAGTACACGAATATGTATTGGACGTTTAGTGTTCCTTTAAATCTTTAACCGTTAAAATCCACATTTGGGTTTATAAAATAGTCACTATCCATATTGTTTCTCAATGGAGTTTTATTGTAGTTTCTCCCTTTTTTTAATTATTATTTTTTATAATAAAAATTTATATTTTAATATTTATTTATGCTTTGTTTGAATTTTAAAACTCAAGTTCTAATCAAAAATTACAACTCAACTCCAACAAAATCTTTTTCTAAAACGCCAACAATAATTATAACTAATTTTTGAAATGTCAACCAACCCCAATATAAAAATTTCATCTCCAACCGGCGAACCAAACGCAAGCTCAATTTTTATCCTTTTTTTTAGAAAAATCAATATAAATTTTTAACTAATATTTGAAAAATCAGTCAATTCCAATTTAAAAATTCTAATTCAAATTGCTATTACAAAAATATCACTAATTATTTCTTAAATGTATGTTACATCAATAATTCTGTCACGTTTATATAAGCGGAAGTGAATAAGAGAGATGAATGATTTATATATATTACAGGATACAATGAAAAGTTTTAACAATTTAATAGGCAAAATAAAATAAGATATATAATTTTGGGGCGTTCATTAAACTAATCCAAATGAATTTGAGGTGAAATTGAAATGATTTGGGATTAAGAGGGTGTTTGGTAACAAAGTTTCACTTCAACTAAATTGTACTTTTTCATCTCAATTTTTATCTTTTTCTGAAAAGTTAACAAAGTTTATAACTACTTTTTAAAAAAACAACTCAACTCAAACTTAAAAATTTCAACTCAACTAAAACTCAACTCATTTGCCAAACACCCTCTAAGACTTGCGAGAGGGATAAATATTCGATTAATCTCTAATGGGCTCTTTCTCGGCTTCAACTTAATGGGCTTCTACATAATGGGCTATTGGCTGGCGCGACCAGATGCACCCCCTCTATCTCTCCCAGCGGAGGGTTTTTTGAGGAATGCCTTGGAAAAAACACATCCGGAATATTGCCTTAGTGAAGTAGTCCACCGTGTGCATAGGACAGCCTCTAGCACGGTCGACCATCTCCATATCAGCCATCCGATAGACCAGGATACTGTCAATCCTATCCAGACGACTACGACCACGTTGGTGAGCCTGGATAGGTTCACCCTAGAGGGTCGCATTCCCCAAGCTCTTGGATCCTTCATCGGAGTCCTCCCCCCAACCAAATGTACTCGACTGCCCGGCCATTCTCGTTGCGGCTGCTTCTTCTACCCCAGTCAGGTCCACTACCTGAGAACCTATACGCGTCCTTGGTTGCTCGTGGACTCGCATATCACTCAACTCACTCATGAAAGAGCGATTAGAGAGAGTGGTCGGACCCAATTCTAGTATCTACCTCAGTAACTAGATGCCTTCTCGTGCGTACTCGGTCAGCATGGTCACACCCCTTGGGGTAGGGATGTCTGAGATGCCCGATAAGTTGTCTAGGGTTCCCCTGGCTTGCCCAGCCGAACCGGCGGTGTGGTCGGTGGATTCAAAAGAGTCGGTGCTCCTGGAAGAGCATATTATTTCAACCTCCATGGAAAGATTATCGTTATCGGAGTCGCCAGTCAGGTCACTCATCTTCTCAAAAAAAGCTGTACAATGGAGAAAGATTTACATTCTCAAAACTTCTCGTGCACTCGAAACGTTGCTCGCAAATGATGGTCTTCTTGGCAGTTGTCGGCAGCTCTTGATAGGATTGCACGAATTCTGAAAGCAAGAATGGAAAAGGGAAGGCCCCAACCCCTTATTTATAGGGGAGAGTTTAGGCGGGAAAAAGGAGGTGTAGAATTCGAAGGGTTTCCCTAACCTCCCACCAGCCAAGAAGTGACACGTGGCACAAAGCTGCTGCGTGTTAGAAGCATTTGAAGGAGATGCATCTGGCCAGATCAGATTAGACGTGTGACGACCAGCTCCGACCGGACCTACTTTTATCAATTCCGGCCAATACCCCAAAAAAGTGCGCAGTTGGCTCAGACAATCTTGACCACTTGGTAATTAACACCCCCGACCCGATTAGGGGCTATTGTTGTTGGTGTAATGTTTCCGACGCTAGAAACCACCTTCGTACTGGGGAACGAGGTGGTCAAGAACCAGTAGACTCATTTACCCACCTAATAAAGAAAATCCGACCACTTGAAGAGATTCGGCCAGACCAGATAAGTTGGGTTAGTTGTTGTCCCTTCTCGGGTCACCGGGTTGACCTACCATCACCTCTGTAAGGTTGCTGATCCCCGAATTTGCTCTCCTCTAGGAACCTTAAGCAGACCACCATCGGGATTCAAAGTATTGGCTCGGGTAACACTTCCCCGACCACGACCGAGCCCCCTTCGGGATGGTCGGCCCATGCCACCCCTGCCATGCCGTCTTGTACCAACTGACAACCGTATTGTGGCAGGGTACGTCACACCCACTACTCTGCACCACCTGACACCTAACTTCCAGTACCTGTCACTGTATCTTTCCTTGTTACTACTCCGACGCCAGCCTTCACCACCTGACCAAATTGACACAGTACTTACCGTCTGCGCCAGTACTAACACCTGTACTCATGTCCCCCCTCACCCGAATGGTAGGGCATGTGGCATTCATCAAGTAGAGGTCAAGCACCCGTACACCCAGAGCATGCCTACCCACCGAGACCACTCGGAATACGACCCATCAGGGTCACCTGAGAACCCGAACTCACAGAAAACACCTATAAATAGAGGAATACCTCACTCACTCAGGTATGGACTAATTTTCCTTGCCAAAACTCTGTTTCTTCGCTTGCTCATCAGTATCCCTTACTAACTTAAGTATCGGAGTGCCCTTAGCAGACACACCATTGGTGTCCCCCTTACTCTGAGATGGTGCACTTTTGCAGGGGACTAGGCGGAACTCGACGGCACGAGGCTGACCACGTCAAGTGGTCATATCTCGTGTTGTGTCAACGATTTTTGGCATCAATTGTTATAATGACAAAACATCTATTTTGATTTTAGGAATTTTTTTTAAATCATTGGTCTTTAGGTTGCTTATTCGTTTTTCTAACCGAAATTGGTCAGTTTTACAATGACAATACCATTATTATAACTTTGGTGCTTGTCTTATTTTGTTTGAAATCGTTTGATTTTTGGTTTGCTTATTCTTTTATAACTTTTCTTTTAGGGTTTTTTGGGTGTCTATTCTTATATAGAAAAATTAAATGATTTGCAGGTTTTCAATTTGATCATTTAGGTTTGGTAAATGATTTTTTTTTTTCATGATTCAAAATCTAAAAAACAAATTGGGGGATAATGGTAAATGAGTTAATGACTTTCGAATTAGCCATTTGAACAAAATAAAAAAGATAATGTGGTATTGATCTATATTTCTGCTTTTAAGTTAGAATCTTCTTGGTTAATGCTCGGTCTATATTGTACTGATTTATTAATTTAGTTTGGCATTCAAGTTTAACTCCAATTAAACTGTATTTTTTTATCTTAATTTTTGTCTTTTTTAGAAAAGTCAACGAAATTTATAACTAGTTTTTAAAAAGTCAACCAACTCCAACTAAAAAATTTTCATCTCCAACGGTCGAACCAAACACAAGCTATATATGAAATAATGATTTGGTTGTGAGTTATTAATTTTTTTTATTTCCTCTGACTTATGAATTATCATAATGACTTTGTAACTATTGTAGTGATTGTGTTGTTATATTATTCACTCGTCTAGTTTGTCAGGGTGTTTTTATGGTCATAATGATTGTGTGATGTTATTTTAGTCAATGATCAATAACATATTGGCTATGTCATTTTATTGTTAGATTGAATCATAATATTTAAAGGCAAGGGAACAGTCTAATATAATGACATGGTCATTATTATAGAGATCCTAAAACATGGAATTTCGTGTTTCTAGTTTTGGTTTGAATCCTAGACAATAATCTCAAGATCCAGATCCTCCCACCAACTAGTGAACCGGAATGTTTTAAGAAGAATCCAATATACCTGTATCTTCATTTTGTTTTGTTTGTTTTTTTTTAATGCGAAATATGTAATTGCTTTTATATACTCACGCATATTAATGTATATAACTAGTTTAATGCACAGCGGAAGAAAAAACCAAAAATGGTAAAAACAAATGATAAAGATAATTAAAAAAATCAAACTACTAAAATAGACCTTACCACATTTTTTCTTTAATTTTTTACTCTTCATTTCTTTATATGATTTTCTCTTATCATGTAAATATAGGGGAAAAATAATAATAATAATAAAAGTGAAAAACAAAAGTAAAAATAAAATAAAAAATACTTTTATCTAATTTTGTACATGCGGAGGAAAAAAATGACAATAAATAAAAAAAAAGAAACAGAAAGTAAAAATCGCCCAAGAACTCAAAAAAGAGAAAAAAAAAGGAAAAAAAAAACTCGCGGAAACAAAAAATTCTATCGAGAAAAACATACATAAATAAAAAAAAAAAACAAAAAAATTTTTGTTCACTGATATATAAGCAGGAAAAAAACATGGTAATAACAATAAGAAAAAGGAAACAAAAAGACAAAAGAAAAGCCGACCAAAAACCCAAAAAAGAAAAGAAAAAACCGAAACCAAAACAACAATAAAGAAAAAAACAACAAAGTAAAAATTTTAGAATCTAAAGTTCGAAAACCAAAATCAGGAAAAAAAAAAACTTGGAAAAAAAAGAGGAAAAGAAAAACAAAAAACAAAAATAAGGGAAAAAAAACAACAACGGAATAGGAAAAAGATGGCGGAAAAAATAAACCAAGGATAGGAAAAACACAAAATGAAAATTTAGGGTTCGAATAAAAGAAAGAAACCAAGAGAGAAAATCAGAGGAAAAAATGAATGAACAAAAAACACAAAAATAAGGGGGGAAAAAAAAAGAAACAACAATAGAAGATGAAGAAGATGACGGACAAACATAAACCGGCAATAAGAAAAACACAGAGGTCAGAGTTTAGGGCTTGGAGAGAACGAAGAAACCGAGAGGAGAGCAAACAATTGAGAGAGAAAATGAAAAGAGGAAATTAGCGGCGAAGAGAGAGGCAGACGTGATATGCTAGGGTTATAGGGGTATAAAAGTTCATCCACCATGTCGCAAACCAATCTTAGAGTATCTGAGAATGACAAAATCGTCCAAACACATAAAGGAGGGGGTAAAACCATCCACTCACTGTAGATAAAAAAACAACTCTGACTGAAGGATAAATTCGTTCGTACACCGTGGAAAGAACAATAAACCCCTCCTCCCGTATATTGTAATAATGTAATTTTGTCATTTGCTTCTATTCATATGGTGTACTTTTTTTCTTGTGGTGGTTACTCAAATCTATGCGAAAATTTCATTAACAAAATTTAGAAGAAAGGGATTTACGTCATAATATTGTAAGAACAAAAAGGTTTAATACACAAATAAATTTAAAATTGAAATTTTGAAAAAAAAAAATAATAATAAGGAATCCCCAAATCTCAAAAATATTTGTAGAGAGAATCAAAGAAGGAAATCTCTGATTCCGTTATAAGGAGCACGTGTTATATAGAAACAAGTTTCCCCAAAAATAATAACTACCAACGTGAAATAAGGAAATCAGATTCGGTTACAAAAACAAACAAAAGACTTTTTACATTTATTTTTTTCCTGAAAAAACGATATTCGGTTATATTCAATTAAATTTTCTCAAAAATAAAAAAAATAAAAAATTAATGAAGGGGTAAAGAGGGAATAAAAATTTTTGTAATTTAAAATTCATTTAAATTTACAAGTAAGTTTAAAAATGTTTATTTTTCAAAAGAGGCGTATGAAAATGACTCTTTTGTATAAAAACTTCTCTAAATTTTCATTTTTAGTCAATGCCCAAGCCCAAAGCCCACAAGTCCATTAGTGAATCTGCCCTAACACTCAAAACAGAGAATGAAGAGCAAACAACGTGCTCGGCCGCTTCCCATTCTTCTCCAACGCTGACCTTGATGTCTCTTCAAGCTCTCGGTAACGTGGACCTTCTTCTTCGCCGTTATCATTCGCCAATCGCCACCATTCTTTTTCTTTTCTCCTCACGTTTCTCTCGGCATCTTTGGCTTCGAAAACTGACGCCTCGATCGAAGCCAAACCGATGACTTCGGTCAGAAAACCAAACCGTTCGTACACTATTTGGTTCGGTGTTTAGTTTCACTCCATGAAAACCAATGAGATTGGTTGGTGAACCGAACCGACGAAAAAGTTCAGTTATCTACCAATGTTCAGGCCTACTAAAAAGCATTTCTAAAAAATTTAAGATTAGAATTGATGTTGTTAACACTATTAACTTTTTAAAAGATTATTTTTAATATTTATTCAAATATTATTTTAAAAATTATTCTCTTTAAAAAAAACAATTTAATTATGACTTAAAAAAACAATTTAATTACACAAGCAACCCATTTTAGAACGAAGCAAAAATAACTTTCAAACTCTCAAATTGAAACAAAAATGAACATAAACCAATATCCCTAGTTTTTTTTCTCGTTCCCCCTTGGAACCAAGCAAAAATAACTTTCAAACTCAAAATCTAGTTTATATTTTCATCACAAATTGAGTATAAACAAATATCCCTAGTTTTTTTTCCCCTCTCTTCTCTCTCTCTCTCTCAAACTCAAAATCAAATTTAAATGAAAACAAAATAAACATGATAAACAAATATCCCTCGTTTTTCCCTTCTCTCTTCCACAACCGCCCTCACTCTCCCTCCCCTTCGACGCCGGCCCTTCTCCTTCCTCACTTTGTTGTTGACCTCTCTCCCATTGATCATAGAGTTATTTTACTATTTTAATGCATTTTAATTAGTTATATTTTGCAGATTTTATTTTGTTTTTCTTCTAATTAATTATTTTTCTCCTTAATGTAGGTCAATTAGGTGAAAATCAGTAAATTTGGAAATTTAGAGCTTAAATTTATTTTCTCTCACCAACGACGATGCTGCTTGGTTTGGAGCTAGGGATTAGGGTTAGAGTTAGAGAGGCGAGGAGATACTATCTTCTTCTTTTTTTTTTTTTTTTTTTATCCTTTGTTTTTTTATATATATAAATCAATAATTTATTATAGTCAATAATAGTATGATAAATTGATTATTGATTATAATCAATTTAATTCATTACGAAAATAGATAATTTATATATGGTCAATCATTTATCGATTAAAATTAATTATATTATTTAATTAATTATTGATGGATTATTTAATAAAATTTATAGATCATTTTAGAGAAAACACCTTTAAATTAACTTTTAAAAATTTCAATCATTTGTATAAAAACTTTATAAAAAAAAGGCATATTTACCTCCAAATAAAAAATAAAAAAAAAGCCATTTTCGCATAAACCTCACTTAAATTTTACGCTACCAGTACTAACTTTACCCAGGAATTCAACAAATAAGGAGTTAAAAAAAAAAAAAAAACCTAAAACGCCGCGAATGAGATCCCATTAATACAAGAGGGTGGAGCCATTTTTCTTGGATTTTTTTTTTTCCAAGACAAAACAGTGCCAAATACCGCCATGTATTCATAAATATCAAAGTTATCATCCTTCGTCTGGAGAAGCAGAGACTGAAAAATCATCCACTGAAGCTGTTTGGAATTTCTCTTCTTGCTTTCTTTGATTACAGCTTTCAGATGCCTGTCAAGAAAGAGGTCTGCAGACACTTTCTGCGTGGAAGGTTAGTCTAATTTTTCTTTCTTCTTCTTCTTCTTTTTTTTTTTTTTTTTTTAATATATATTTTTTTACTCTATTCTACAATAACCCAATTGGAGTTTGTTCGCATTTTGTCAATTTCTTTTTCTCTACCAATAATTTCAGTTTCAAATATTTCTGGGTTGGATTTTATTTTATTTTTTTTTTGGAGTCTGTTTCAGCTGCCAGTTTGGGCAAAGATGTAGAAATCTCCACGTGAATCCGCAGCAACAGAGACCCAATAATGTTTTCGGTGCTGGGGCTCAGTCTGCCTCATTTCAACCCCAGAAGTCCAATCCTTATGGTTTTGGTGTTCAGAACAATTCTCAACAAAAACCCACTAATAAGGTTTCTTTCTTTTTCTTTTATTTCTTTTCTTTTTGGTTGAATAAATTAGCTATTAGTTAGAATATAAAATTATTGTGGCCACCTTTTAATAGTTTAAGCTTTTGAGAGAACTATTACTCTTTTCTTTTTGGTTGAATAAATTAGCTATGAGTTAGAATATAAAATTATTGTGGCCACCTTTTAATAGTTTAAGCTTTTGAGAGAACTATTACTCTAACACAATGTCTGCGTCGGAGTTCCTAAGTTTGAATTGTTGTAATTGCATTCTCTAATTGACATTACACATTGGTCCTTAATGTGTTTCGGGTTTGATATTTACCCTTGTGATTGCCCATTATCCAGCCCACACGCGAGAGGGAGTGTTACTGTGATAGAATATAAAACTATTATGATGGTTTATCAGTTTGTATTTTTAATTTTTACTTTTTGGGTTTTGTGGAGATAGGTGTCATAAATTGAGAATAACAGTTCCAAGTTACTTTTTATCAGTTTGAAAATTTGCAAGTTGTTGTTGTTGTTGTTTTTTTTTTTTAAAGGTTTTTCTCATTTGGTCAGCCCTTCGAGAACACATGGACTCGGTTTTCCCCTGCATCTACCGGGACTGCCCCTTCATCACGGCAATCTGAAAATCAGGCCCAGGCTAATCATAAGTTAGTTTATTTAACTTACACATTTGTTCTTTTACTGGACTAAATCACATGACTGATACATCGTGAATCCGTGATAATTGAAGGTGTACAGATCCCGAGTCCTGCAGACACATAATTGTTGAAGATTTTGAGCATGAAAAACCCCTTTGGAAGCTTACATGTTACAGTCACTGGAAAAAGTATGTTTAACTTGCCACATTTCAAGTGGGCATTCTAAAAGTTCCTTGCATTTGAGACTAGGAGGGAAATCCTCAAAAGTAGTTGCTAACAAGTAACAATTAAATACCGTTAATAAGATTCCGAAAAATCCTAGAAATTTGGAACAAATATGATATGCTTTCTCATGAGAACTTTGCAATATCGATTTGGATAAGAATAGCTGTTACTAATTTGCCGAGTTTTGGTTGCTGCAAAACACGCCATAATATTTTGTTTGCGTCGAGTTTTCTTTTGTATTTGTCATTCTTTTGACTTTATCAATTTTTGAACTGTTTTCTTCTAGTGCTCCTTGTGACATTGTCGGAGATATTAGCTATGAAGAATTGAGGACAGCAGCATATGATGACGCTAAGCGTGGTTTGAGCTTCCAGTCAATAGTAAGAACTACAAGCATTTGAATGCTTTTGCACTCAAAAAAAAAAAAAAAAAAAAAAGCATTTGGTTATTTTCATATTTTGTGTTCAATCACAAGCTTCATGACTATAAACACCCGTTCCCTTTCTATTCTTCTGTGTTGTGGTTGCTGCTCATGATATACCATTTCGATACACTATTGAATTCCTGCATCCTGCATCTATACCATAACGAACATGAGCTAAAATTTTTCTATCTATAATATTGGCATGAAAGTGCTTCTTCTGCACTTTTGTTCTCTCTCTCTGAAGCTTCCAAGAATAAAGCGAGGTTGATATTTTGTTCTGGCTAATTTTGCAATCCTTATTTTGTATCGTCTTCTTCAACTGAAGGGGGTTCAACTTTTAACGGATCATCTTTCTGCTGCCACTATTCATATTGGTTAGCTGCTTGGGTAGTAGGGAGCTACTTATCTTAAAAACTTCCATTATCAGCCTTCATTGAGTGAATGTATTTTAGTTGCTCCTTAGGTTATATATTAGAGCCGTGTAATTTCGGGGCCTTTTAGGAGTATGCCTTGGTGGGCAAGAATTTATTGAAGAGTGTTGGTGTTGGTAATAAATTCCAAATCTCGTCTTATCAAAGAAGCAAATTGTAAGCTCTTTTCACTGCTACTTTGTCTAAAGATTTTGTTCTGATTGTAGTATATGTTTGTATACAGATCTCAGAAATATCACTGTTTACGGTTCTTGTTGACAAACAGAGTTCTCTAGTTATTTAGTATCCCATCTACATTACTCTTTCGTGACGTTCACCAGTTATCCTATTCTGGTACAGGTTGATAGAGAGCGGAATTTACTGAGTGCCAAGCTACAAGAATTTCAGAACCTTTGCAAGCCCAATGGAGCTCTGCCAAACTTAACTCCACCTGCCAACCAAAACAGTTTTGCAGAAACTGGGCCAAATGCATTTTCACAAACTCCTCAAAATAACGCCCCTACAGTCTCAAGCTTTAGTCAACTTGGTGCATCACAGAACGTGGGATTTGGACCGAGGCATGTTTCACTCTTTTGAAATTTGTTTGTGGTTAATTTATGAATTTCATGGTACCGGCTTAGAACTGAAACTACCTCTGTTCATGCCTTTACAATCATAGAAACCTACATGTTGGTCGATAAGCATGATGAAATAAATGCAAGTAGAAATCTCAGAATATATGGAAGAGAAATAACTACGTGTTCATAGATACATAGACACACATAGACAGTCACACATGCACGCGCACGCGTGCACTCACACACACAATACGCGAGGAATTAGTAATGCAAATAAACATAAGTAGTGCACACAAGCATAAACTTGAGTAAACCATATACGTATATAACCCCAAAAGTACAGAGAAATAATCGAACTTTTCCGATCATTGCTACAGTTAATGTACAACAATGGCTGTCCTCAAAACTGATCTAGTCCCCTTAGGATACTTAATACAGTAAAGAAGATAGTGGTGGCAAGTCTTCGAAACATGACAAAATGTTGCTAACGTGCATCCTAATAGCATGTTATAGGTGGATTCTTATAAGTTCCTAGCTTGAACAAAAGAAATTGTGTGGTCTGAGCTCAGAAATAAATGCTCATTTGTAATCAAATCAAAACAAATATTGAATGAAAAACATATCCCAATCTCCATCAGATATACACTGAGCAATGCACCAAAATAGATGGTGACATGCAAGATTTAAATAGATTGTTGGTAATGAAAATGTCTCAAATAAGTAGGGCGTTGCAAACCACCTGTCAGCTAAAAAGGGTAGAAGTTTTTCATATAATAAACCACAACGTAAACACTGGCAATCTATCTGCACATGTGGAAACTTGAATAATTAGGTGTATGTCTACGTGGGATTGTTTAACATCGAAACGCTGTTTTTCTGCTCGGTATGGACTTTTGTGATCTGTTGAGCTGTTTTTTTCTCAGGCCTCCTGCACCGTCAAACAATGTTTTTGTTCAGACAAATCCTTTTGGGGTACCTAACCAGAATTCAAGTGTGTTTGTAACAAAAGGTTTGTCATCTGAAAGACAAGGTAAAATTTCGAAGGTTTTTGTTTGTGATGCTTTTTCTGTATTCTAGCAGTCACATTCCAGGTTCATCTGGTGACCAATTTCCTGCCCTTTTTGTAGCAAGTCCATTTACCTCCCCTCCAACGATCTTCGGAAATAATACTTTTGTGAGAGATGAAAGTAACCCAGTTACCCCATCAGCGGTGTCAGCCCAAATTCCCAGAGTAGATACACCTGGCCTTTTCAAGGGGCTCAACTCTAATTCCAACGCAAATGGTGAAGTTAAGCACGCGTAAGTTTCTCGATTTAAAAGTCTTGGACTTTGTTTTCAGGAATTCCAAAATGTTTTTTATTTCAATGGAATGATTCTATTGCTGGCGTATTTTATTGCATTGTCTTTTTTCTAGTGTCGTTATGAGGTCTTTGGATATGCTTTCCATTGAAGTTGTTCATGAATAGTGTTGCAGTATATACTTGGCTTGTGGAAGTTCTATTGTTTATCATGCTTACTTTTGGCTTGTTATGCTACTTTTATAGAAGTTACACGCAAAGTGCAGAACTCTCCGGAGTGGATGCAAGTGTGTGGTTAAGAACCAATTGGAGTCCCGGAGAGGTAATTTCGAGAGCCCTTTAGTGTTACGAGGAACATGATTTTGTAGGTTAGTTGTTTCTTGATTTATAATCTTGTTCGTTCTTTGCTAGATTCCAGAGGAAGCACCTCCTGATGCAGTTTGCTCTTGAGTGGATTATTGCTTGGGACTTGGTTGCCTGTAATTAAAGACGAAACTTCATCAGCTGCAAAGTTTTTGGTTAGTGCATTAAGTTCGCATGATTGTACTTGGTTACTCCTAACCGAACTACTCCAATGCCGAAGAACATCAAGATTGTCCGGGGCCTAGGATACCATAGGGAAAAATGCACATGAACACTCTTCTTTTACTAGTCTGTTCGTAGGTATAGATTAGCCTCTATGTCAGTTGGAAGTATTTGTGAGCCTACACAAGAGAACATAGTTTTTCCGTAATTTTTACCCCCTCTTAAAAAATTTCTGGTTGAGTATACACAAGACGAAAGGAAATGGGAGAAATGATAGTCATTCTCCTTCCTCGTTTTGGTGTTCGATGTATTGTCATCAGGGTCCATCAGTGTTTTGAAGGATGGGATTTTTTTTTTTGGTTCTCCAATGGTACATTCATCAGATATTGTAGAACAAGCAAATAGCAACATGAAAATGTGAATAAGAAATTGGTAGATTCTTTGGTTGAAGTTTGGATGAATTCCATTAATTGTGCAAATATGTATATGTGGAATTTGAGACTGCTCAGAGATTGAGTTTCAATTTTAAAAGGTCAACATGTTAAGTGGAGTGGTCTAATACCCTTATTTATCAATATTTTTTATAGATTGTTCTTGACGTTTTTCGATAAAGTTACTTTGAAAACCAGACGAAAATATCATTTGTTTGCACTCTTCTTTCGGGAATGAAAATAAATATATGAAAGCAATTAGAAAATAGCATTAGTTGCAATAATTTTAGTAAAGTGGATTTCTTTGGGGAAAACATATGAACTTCAAAGGGATTTTCTTTGCTAAAGTTCTAACATCCATGGATTGACCTGACGAAAGGTCTACCTATTTGCCGTCTCTCATTACTTGCATGCAATGGATGAGGGAAAGAAAATATGTGAAGATCCATTTTTCAAGCTCCTCTGGATTCCTCGGGAATATTTATTTATGAAGTGTTTAAATGTAAAAAGATTGAATAACAATATAAAAACTTTGAAATGGTATTCGATAACAAGAGTTCAGAGCTTTTAACAGTTGGAAGAATAAAGCAATTACGATAGTAAAGCGGGATATTTTTTTAATATAAACAAACCCTTGATTTGAGTAGTAAGCATGGGTGTCAAGAATGATGAGCGAAGGAATATCGACACACATAGATCAAGAAATTTTCGAATATAGACTAACCCTCGACCAATATATTTGTGTATGCCAATGCTAGATTTGTTACAAAATAGTGTGAAATAACATTATCTTATTTTATGCTCTAATATATTTTTGTTATTTCCAATGCTATTTTTACTTTTAGTCAAAATTTTTAGTATTTAAATAAATGAAAAATAAAAATGTTGTAGTAATTACATGAGACTATAATCAATACGAATTAAAAGTGATATTTGGCATTGCTATACCTTATGACGAATTGCCATTAAGTTTAGCACATGATAAATTTGACATGAAAGATAGCACTTTTTTCATCCAAATATCAAAATTTATCATTAGTACACTAATTTAGCAATTGCATTGAAGATGCTCTTATAGGTATAAGAGTAGAGATTATAGTGGGGGGCTTACATGAGAAAATTAATTTTGAGTATGGATAAAAAGAAAAAATCACAAAAAATTTCACATTAAAGTTGAAAATAAGAAGAATTCAATGGGGGCATACACAACGTATTTCCAGCCCTGATTCCAATATTGTTAACTAAAAAAAAAAAAAAAGGTTCAAGAACCTAGTTGGAAAAACAAGGCTAAGGAAAAATGGTTTGAAAGTGATTTTACCACTCTAAGTCGCACCTTCTCTTACCAAGTCCACAAAGTGTGTACTAGGGGTGCATAAAAATATCCGCAACCTGCCTATCCACCCGCTCTGCACTGCTCTGCCACGCTATTAGCATGTTTTTGTAAAACCGCTCTTCAATCGGGCAAGACAGTTTCAATCCGCCATTTTTTACGGGCAGTTGCAGTTTGAAGTTTAAAACTGCGGTTTGAAACCACCCCACTTGTCTAATAATTATATATATATATATATATATATATATGTAAAGCCCGTTAAAATTAATCGTGTTTAATTATGTTAAAGCGGATTGATTAGTATGCTAAAATATGCTTTAAAAATAATTAAACTATATTTAAAATTTTGATTTAAAAACGTATTATTGGAAAAGTATATTTTTACCCTTGAACTTTTTCAAAACTCCCAAAATACCCCTGACCGGTTGATCAGACCTCTGCAAGTCTATTAAGCTGCCTTCTGTAGCCGATATTCTCTGTGGCCGATTTCGACCTTCAGCTGCCCACAACATCAGAAACCTCTCGTGGAGGGTTTCTTTCTTCTATATATACCCTTAGCCCCGTTCATTTCTCAGTTTTTTTCCTCTCTCCCTCACTTGCCCTCTCTCCCTCATTCGCACTCTCTCTTTCTGTCCCTCTACTTCCTCTCCATGCCCGAGCTCCCATCTCACTCTCCCTCACTAAATTCTTCAGAAAAACTCAAACTAAACCTCAAAACACTTAAACCCCGAGCTTCTAAACTTTACAAGTTCATTTTAAACCCGTTCTATATTTCAAATAACTTGATTTTGAGTTTTGAAATTTCTATTTTTGTTAGTTAGAAATCGAAATGGATTTTGATGATTTTGAGTTTGATTCTAGTTTCTTAGGCTCTGGGAATTGTTTATTTACTGTTTTGGATATCTAGAAACTGTTAGAATGGAATTTGGTAAAGTTTGCAGATTTGGCTCGAGTTGGGAACTTGCTGTTCCGTGATGGTCTGGTCAACTAGATACGCCATTCAGTCGACCGGACAGTCCAAGAACAGGACATGATAGTCTGTCCTTATCCGGTCAACCGGACCTGCAGGGTCTCTGTTTTAGTTCAATCTGCCCTAATTCGATGTTTTAAACTTAAATAATAATGTTTTATACTCTAATATGAATTTTTACAGTTTGCACATAAAATCAAGAAATATTAATATTTTAATGCAGTATTATTTAAAGCACACCAATTAAGCCCGATGTTTAGTATAATTAAGGTTTGAGTTTGTGTCAAATACTTGGAATATCTATGTAGTTTGATTTAAGGTTTTGGCAACCGGAGCGAGAAGTCTCGGTATACGTGAAGTTATCAGTATATTTATTTTTCCAATGAGATAGGATACCCAACCCTGTTTTCTTATAAACGTTGCTTATGAACTACTCATTCAAAATCATTTTGAAAACAAAATGGTCTTGTAAAATGTTTTTAAACGGAGAGTATATATACATGTATCAAATGTTTTGGGTCAAAAGTATATATACATGTAGATACATTATTTTGAGAGGCTCAAGTGAGACATTTTAAGACTTGGCTTGTCTTGTCCAAGTATGTTAAATGAAATTTCAAACACTATCCGATTATATATTAGTGGTTGATAGTTTTTCTTGTAAAGCCTTGTTCAGATACTGAGATAGTGTCTTGTTACCGATCGGTTGGTGTCAGGCTAGCACTTGTGAGTATATTTGTGTTTGGCACATTTCATTTACGTTCTTATTTATTACGCACTTAATTTTAGCGTCGTTTCTTTTTATTATATCACAGCCTAACTCTTTTCGAACTAATTATATTAAATGAGTCAACTGTATCTTACTGAGCTGCTAGCTCACGTTTTATTGTTTTTAACCCCCCTAGGAGGTGTTAGGAGTAGCACCGAGTAGACGGTATGACATCAAGGTCACTGCGGTTTAGTGATGATCTATCTATACTTTTTATTTTCATTCACTTATTTTTTCAAGGCATGTAAACTTAACTCTCTCTCTGGACTGGGTTTTGGATGTCTGTACTTTTATTTTCTGCTTTTGCTTGTTTGTGTGATGATACCGGAGGTTAGATTTTCGAAACCTGTTTTCACATGAAAAACCTAATATTTTCGGAATGCCCATTATTTCGATTAAAAAGCTCCCTGACTCTTTTCACTAATTTAAAACTGATAGACTTTGGGTCAAATTACAACCTGGCCCAATATTCTGATATGTTTTCTAAAGTAAGTTAAAATGGAAATTTTATTAAAAGTATGCATAAATTTTGGAAGATTATGTTTTGATTTCTTTAATCGTTGAATTTATATTAATTAAACCTCTCCAAGTCACCATGTCCGCTTTTGGGTCATGATAATATAGATATAAATGTATATATTCAATTTAATATATTAAAACTTAAAATTCAAAAGTGGTTGGAGTTTTCAAGAATACACCACCAACTTTCATATTTACTGATTTTTTTTGGAATCCCCTTGCAATTCACATTAATGCCAAATCAATTTTAATCTCTCATCTTTATTACTCTTAATTTAGACTCTCGCTCTTGCCAAATGTCAACCCTATTTCCTTGTATACTCCACCATATCTGTTCATACTTTGGAATATGGATGTTTCTTTATTGGATTTTGGACTTTTGGATTATGTGCATATTGTACTTTTAAATTATGATAGGATCTTAGAGTTTAGTTTTTACAATGACATATTTGGCTCAAATTGTGTTTATAATGATTATCTATTAATAAGTAAAAATATCAAACCGCTCAAGCCGCCCGCCAAAAAAACCGCCTGAACCGCTTAAACTTTGGACAGTTATGATTTGGACTTTTCATAAACTGCGAAGAAATAAAACCACCTAAACCACTCAAACTGCCCACCGTGCACCCCTAGTGTGTACATTGTGGCAATGCTGGATTAAAATCCTCTAGTCTCTTTTATGAGTATTTCATATTAAATTACTGATTTCTTGTTGACCATTTTCCTCGTAAACATAGACATATTAATACCATTCTTGGAAACAAGGACACTAAGAGCAGCTCTAGAACTTTCTGCGACACAATAGCAGTACCAAACCCACAAATACGGACCACCAATGCAGTGGTACCGCGGTTAGCATGCTCTTCTTTCTTGGCTTTTTAGTACTGGTTCAAGGTTCCATATTTCGTAGCTCACTTTAAGATTAATGTCCGGACAACAGATTATGTATGGTTGGATTTGTGGCCAAGTAGGAGTGAAACTAAAGCCATCATTAAATAAAATTGATTTAGGTATTTTCTATTCCATTTAGGGCTGTAAATCGGACGGGTAGGGTCAGCTTAGGCTTGAATTTTAGGCCGAGGGACTGAGAAAAATGTGGGCCACAACAACTTGGAGTGGCCCAAACCCACCGCAACCTGTCGGACTACAGCTGGTAGGCGGGGTTCGGCCCGGCCTACTCTGGTTGGGCCTGAATTTGGGCTCACTTGCTATATGATTTGGGCTTTTTTTAAAAAAATCAGTTTTTTTTTTTAATCATTGGAATTACTTCAGGATTTAGACTTGGGACCATTGAAAAAAATAAAATAATTTAGAGGCTAATTCCTCAAATCTGGAATTTCTTTTAAACTTCTTTAAAATTCAAAGTTAGAATATGTGCATAACTACAAAATACAAACGGATGAATCAATTATATAACTTAAATATAATCAGATAGAAATACTAGTAAAGAATTAAACACTAAAGATCATTAATAAAAACTTGCTTGGTAATAAAAAAAAAATAGCTTAAACACTTATTGTAATAGTTCATAAAACAAAGTAGTTGAAAGAAAACTAAACATTTTTCAACCATAAACCAATCGAAGATAGCATATCCTAATGCCTTATGTCTTCCTAAATCTTAAATCCTAAATCCTAACAGCTTTTGATGAAGAAGATGAAATTGAGACTTGGGGGACTTTGGGTTTCCTTCAATCTCAGAGAGAGAAAGTGTGATATTTTATCCATACTTTTTTTAATAGTAATTTACCTTACAGATAAGTTGTCGTCTTTCTATCAACACAAGCAAATTTTTTAATATTATAACTAACGTGATCATTTTTAAAAAGTTGATGGAAAAAAAAAAGATACTAGTAAAAAAAAAAAAGCAATTATCATGTTTGTTTAAAGGACTAAGGGGGTGTTTGATGAATGAGTTTAGTTTAAGATTTTTAAGTTTCAATAGTAATTTTTCAGAAAAGACAAAAAACTTTTTCAGAGAAGAAAAAAAACTTTTTCAGAAAAAGACAAAAATCATGATGAAAAAAGTACAATTTAGTTCAAACAGAACTAACAACCAAACGGGCCCTAAGCAAGTTAAAAAGGAATGCACTTCAATATATGTACAAGTCAAGCAGTACAAAATCTGTTTCGGGACACGATACAAATTTTCCATTTATGAAAGTTATTTTCGCCAATCAACACATGTGAATAAAGCATGCAATAAAGACAAACAAAATTGTACTATAAAGACAACTGTTCAAGATTCCTAAGTAGTATGGGGAATCTTTTTTATTGCGGTATTATCGGCAAGAAGGGGTTGTCAATGATACCATTTTCCCTAAATCATCATCCAAATTTTCAAATACTACACACCCTGAAAGAACAAGGCTTTTGAGGGATTTCAATTGGTAAAACCTTTTTTGGAAGGGCGTCAAGGATTTTGCAATCTTTCAAGTTGACCAAAACAAGTTTTGCAAAGATCTCCAATTTACCCGTGAGAATGACTGATTACTAATTTACCAAGTTGACCAAAAACCTTTTTGGAAGGGCCTCATAGAAACTCTTGCAGTCTTTGAGTACTAATTTCATAAGACTTGGTAGATATGAGAAGTCAGGAGTGCGGGTTAAAGCCGTGAAAATGACTGAGATTGAGAATCTTCAACTTGTCGAGAAACTGAAGAAGTTAGGAGGTCCAAATGTCACAGAGTAATCATTAAAAATAAATAAATAAATAAAGGCATGGTAACAATAAAATGTCGAAGTAACTAATAAGATGCTTTGATCAAGATCACACCTTGGGGACCTTCCACACTTGTTTGAGGTTGCCGTATTGCAAATGAAGAGCGACCAAATCTCCTTGATACAAGTCATCTGGTTAGAACTTCAGTAGGAATCCACGCCAGCAGAACCATCGTAACTAAGGTACTCATAACTCCCATTGAGCTGTACATTATCTAGTTGGAGCAAAATTAGTCTCGGCATACTAGCAAATCCTTGTGCACAAATCTTTGTATGTGTGTCCTCCGCTTTTAGAGTCAAACCTTCAACCTTTTCAGTTCTCTGTTAACATTTAGATCGGAATAAGAAAATATATTACAGATTGAGTTGAGAATATAAATTAACTTATGAAGAGAATCTTGTACAATTGATGTTTGGCAAAAGTGTACAAAATTACTTACTGATGGTGTTTTTTACTTGGCATGATGATTGATTCAATTTTCTATTTAATCTCGTGTTTCTTCTTCTGATTAAAGGGAGCGAATATTAAACTTATACACCTTTGATAAGTTCCTGATGATTATTTAGTTATGTACATGTTAGTAGCTACATCTATGATATTTTAACTCTTAAATTCAGTAAATACTAGTGAATTAGATTTTTGTGCTATTGTACTTTCTCATAGGAAGTTAACACACAATGGTTTGATACTAGTTGCTCTATTTCTTTCATTAAAAAAAAAAACCCGGCAACAAATTAATTTGCTTTCTTTTTTTCTTCTTTAATCAACCAAATACTTGAAAAATTCTTTAGAATGTAGATAAATACTTTTTTTTTTTTTTTAAATAGTTGGAGGAAGGGGGGGGGGGAGGGAGAGAGAGAACATATTGAGACTATACTTATGAAAAAACTAGGTATAAATTGAAACAAGTTCGTTGAGAAAATTTGCACCGTGTATTTTGTCAACACATCAAGTGCGCCTTCATGAAGCCACAGTCTAGTCCATTTTCCAGGATTTTTAGCAGATTTTTTGTGGAAAAGCTCTCTTCCCATATCTCGAACCAAGTCATGCATGACAAGCTTGTTTTTCTGTTTGACAGCTACAAGGAAACGCCGAAGGAGCACAGTGATCCCTATTTCCACACAAAGACCACATCCGTCTAAAATTTCTACAACATCACGCTTGTTCATACCAATTACGAAGAAACAAGATACGTCAAGGAATACATCCTCTACTTTATCATTGCTCAACGCTTCAACACTTATCCGCAGTTTCTTCTGAATTTCGCCGTGGGGTATCCGTGTCAATTTTTCCATTGCACCTGTCCACTCTAGTTTGGTCCTACCGAAAGGAAAGAACCTAAAACCTCCAGAGCTAGAGGCAAGCCTCGACGATAACAAACTACTGTCTTTGAAAGTTCAAGATGTCCTTTATCAGGATAACTGCTTCTAAAGGCATGCCAACTGAAGAGCTCAAGAGATACGGTGTCGCTCAAATTTGTAGCCTTGTATATATTATCCACTTCAAGCTTCTCAAGGATATGTTCATCTCTTGTAGTTATGATAATTTTACTTTCAGAACCAAACCAATCATGGCGTCAAGCTACTGAATTTACTTGGTCGACATGATCCACATCATCTAAAATAACAAGTACCCTTTTCTGCGAAAGTCTTCTTCGAATCATCATGATTCCTTTGTCAATGCTACCTACTTTTACTTTGATCTTTAGGATATCACGTAAAAGCATTTCTTGCAAATGAACCCGGCGACAAGAATCAGCTCAAATCTTTCTTACATTCTCGAGAAAACTTTTGTTTTCGAAGTTGTGATAAAACTTGTTATAAATGGCCTTTGCAATGGTTGTTTTACCAATGCCAGCCATTCCCAAAATTCCCATCATACGAACTGTATCATCTTTTCCATCAACTAACATTGATCCTATAACTTTCAAAAGATAATCTATCCCAATCAGATAAGGCGCTTCAGATAAGTGAGTGTTGCTCAATTGCCCTGAAACCTCTTTAACAATCTTCTTGATGAACTTTGCTTCATGCCTGCGGGCATATTTTTTCAAAGCCAAATCAACTCTTGTTTCTGAGCGTTTCGAAAAAAAAAAAAATTATTGTATGGCTTCTATGGTGACGGTTAAGAGAGAAGAAAGAAAGATGTCATGCTATAATTTTTGGACATCATTAAATAAAAGATTGGCCCCACCGCTGCCTAAAAGCGTATTTTTTATTTTACCAATAAAAAGGATCCAAGACTACAACATCAAATCTTAGTTATGCATATAAAGGGGTTACAAATTACAATTTTCTAAAGATATAATCTTCAAGGTTACAATAAAGACATAAAATCCACAGTCAATAAAACAAAAATTGGACGCCTTTGTTTTTAGAAAGATTGTCATGTGCTCTACTTCCTTCTGAAAGATGGTCTACTTCAAACGGAATTTGCACAAATGTTTCCCCAAACGCAATTGCAGTGGCCGATTCAAATGCTCCATCTAAATGGCAATTACCAACTGCATATTCAAATTGCAATCCAAACGGAAATATTCAAATGGAGCCAAATGGCTCCCCCAAACGCATGGAACAATCAAATTTTATGCAGAACAAATATTTTCTAATTGATTTAAAACAAAGCCTTACCGATATGTTATTTTTCGTATCTCTCTTAAAAATCTCCTAGAGAGTTGGGAAAGATTTTGCAGGAGCTCCCAGGTTCGAAATTTAATTATATTTTATCATTATTTTGTTAATAACCGAGAGTCATAGGCTTCATGACCGAAGAACTAAAAAAAATGGTAACTAGAAGTGATGAGGTAACTACGTACCCTTCAGCGGTGTTTCTTAGATCCCAACCAGAAAGATCTGCAGCTTCCTTGAGAGCTGCCCTCCACCCTCGTACCTTATCTAAATCTAACTGGAACCGCAATTCATGTTTCTCAAATGCTTTGGTAAAACTTCCTGTCTGTTTCCTCACATCTGATGGATCAACGTCGTAGAATATGGGCAAAACCATATGCCGCACTGTTCGCCGACACTCCATAATCTTGATTAGCTCCTCAAGACATCAAGTCGAATCGCCATAGCCGGGAGAAAACGATAATGGAGATCCTAGACCCTTGAATGGCTCGCACAAGCTCCAACGTAATGTGTTCGCCTCTTTTGAGCAATATTGTGGTCGATGAAGGTGTTGATTCCGGCGTTTTTCAAGGCAGCATGGAGGTGGCCTATGAAGATTTTTCGAGTGTCTTCACCACTGAAACTCAAGAACACATCGTACTCCCACCCGCCATTAAAGGACCGCGACGAGGAAGCGATACTTTCATGGTTTGACGCAAAAGCCATGGGCAAGTATATAGCAAGATCAACCGCAGAAATCGTTTTTTTTTTTTTTTTTTTTTTTCTCTGGGGCCGAAAGCTGGAGATGGAGAATTTTGAAGAGCCGTCTGAGCGTCCTTTTATTGGCAATAAGCGTTGACATCTTAAACTATAATGACATGTTTACTTATCAGGAGTAGGGAATGAAAGTAGAGAATGATAGTCAATTTTTTATTTACTTCTTTATTTTTTGTTTTAGAATGAGAGTGAGAATAGTGGGTCACATACTAATTTGGGATTGACAATCTCATGTCCTCTCCGGATTGTGACTTTTATTCCCACTATTAACAATAAATTATCATTTTATCCTTAGTTTATTTGTAAAAAATTGTATTAAAAAATAATAACAATCTATATTAATTATTTTAATTAATCAAATATAATATATTTTTATTAACTTAATATTATATAACTATCCTAATTACTATTAATGTTATTAGAGTAAATAAATTTTTTTTTATCACAATATATATTATTATGTTTTTATTTTTATATTTTTTATACTTTACTTATTTTAATTCATTGTTTTTACTCTTTTTAATTTTTTTAAACAAAAAAATTACACAATTTAATTTTATTGCCTTAATATCATAATGGTTATTTTACTTTTGATTAATAGTATGATAATAAATAAATAAAATTAATCATTTTTTTAATTTTTGAAAACACAATAAATAAAAGGGTATACAAGTAAATTTACAGCAGTTGACTCTGATTCCTGTTCTAAGTAAACGCATGAATGGGATTGACAATAATTCCGACTCCGATTCCTGAAACCTAAGTAAACAGTATATTCTGACTCCAAATCCAGACTCCGAATCCTACCCACTCCGATTCATGATCACTCCGATTACGGGTAAATAAACATATTATAAAAGTTGTCCATTTATAAATAAATAAAATAATAAAGGAAAATTCTACCATGGATAAAGCTATTTTTATTGGGAATTTTATTGATTTCCTATTATGGGCTTACATATGAAATGACAATTATATTATAGGCTATCTAATTTAATAGGGCCAAATAAGTAATCTATTAATTGGGCTCTAGAGATATTTTTTGGGTATAGGCTTTAATGTGTAGAAACCCAACACTAATTGAATTAGGGTTGATGGGATTCTAATTTGAGTTAGTATACAAGGGTCATTATAAGGGTTGTGGTCCCAAGTCAAATCATAATACGTAATATTTGCTCTTCTCCTCCTTCCCTATTAAGAGAGAGAATCCATAGAGCACTTTAAAAACCTAAAGATATTTGACTGTGGAAGACTCCATCATTCTCTAATTTATCTTCATCGATTCAGGTACGCTTCCGATTAATTTTTCTTAATGATTTAACATGAGATCTTGGATTTAGTAAAAGTTTTCATCAATTAAAGTTTTTCCCAACAAGTAGTATCAGAGAGCCGCTCATGTTGAATTATTAAGATATATGTGTTATGTTTAATTCATGTGTGTTCAAATTTAGCAATTTCCGACATTAATTATTGATGTTGAAAATTTTTGTGATTATTTTATTTCCGGATTCAACTTTTAGATATATATATATATATATATATATACGGATTAAAGATTACTTGAAATTTTACATTCATGTTTTTTTGTTTTGGTTTTGGGAAAGAAAAGAATTTCTACTTACTATTTGCGATATTGTTTGAATCCATAATTCTTGTATTGATTGATTTCATTAAATAAAAAATAAAAAAAAGTTGTGGCTGCGCTTTTGTTTTTATGTTTTCTGGGCTAGAGTCCATAATATTTAAATAGCTCCAAAAAAAAAAGTTGGGCCTTAAGCCCACTTTTCTTTGGGCTAGCAGGGCTGGATAAGGATTCAGATTAGGTTGACCCACCCTGATCCAGTTCCAACATGATCAACACGGATCCGTTGACCTTGACTGTTGACTGGTGACTTTGACTATTGACTTTGACCGTTGACTTTGATCATCCAGTATAACAAAAAAAAAATTTTGGTCTGATATTTTAAAATAAATGTATTGAACTTATATGTTACCAAAGTAATCTCTATAATGTAAATTTGTTTATTTTAGAATATTAAGACGTGTATGTCTATTATTTATGCGAATAATAACCGACATAAATGAAGGTTATTATTTGGTCAAATAATAGGCATACCTGTGGTAATAGATATGTGATGATTGTTAGGTTTTTTGTCCATGTGAGCAATGAGTCGATCCAAAAAAAGGCTTATCACTTGACATGATTAATTATCAATATCTGATTACTGCATGGAGAGTATCACTTACAGTTGATAGTTCTGTCCAAAGACTAAATGTCAATGTTGTGCTAGGTATCTTATGTTAGGGCCCACCATTATGTGAATTGTTTGATCATATCATGTATGGATTTATTAATTCAGTGTTCTTGTTTTGTGACATGATTATTGATTGTGAGCTTGTTATTTTATTTTGTTATCGATTCAATTATTGCTTCAACTTTAACAATATCTGTCAATATTAATTCCATTTTCGTGCTTAATAGCACAAACTTCAAGAATTGGAAAGAGAACGTTATGATTGTTCTCGGTTGCATGGATCTTGACCTTGCGCTTCAGGAAGAACAGCCTGCACCTCTCAGTGACAAAAGTTCCACTAATGACAAGGAGAACATGGAGAGGTGGGACCGTTCTAATCACATGAGTCTTATGATCATGAAATGTTCCATTCCAAAAACCTTTAGGAGATCTCTGTCCGAAGAGAAGAATGCTATAAAGTTCCTAGAGGAAATAGAACAGCGTTTTGCAAAAAATGAAAAGGCTAAAACAAGTACCTTTTTGGCTAATCTTGTTTCAATGAAGTATAAAGAAAAAGGGAACATAAGAGAGTACATCATGGAATGCCTCATATCGCTTCCAAACTAAAGGCACTAAAGTTAGAGCTGTCTGAGGACTTGCTTGTGCATTTGGTTTTGATTTCTTTTCCTGCACAATACAGTCAGTTTAAAATGAGTTCTAATACTCAAAATGACAAATGGACTCTTAATGAGCTCATATCCCGTTGTGTGCAAGAAAAGGAAATGCTAAAACGAGAAAGAACTAAAAGTGCTAACTCAGCATCCGCCTCTAAGGACAAGAAAAGGAAAAGAGGAAAAGAAGTTGTAGTTGGGACATCACAGTATAAGGTGCAAAAAAAACAGGATGAGGAGTTTACCTGTTACTTTTGTGAGAAAGCTGTATACAAGAAGAAAGATTGTCCCAAGTACGCCAAGTAGTATGTAAAGAAAGGTATGCTTCTCACTTTAGTTATTCTGAAGTAAATTTAGCTTCTGTACCTAGACACACTCGGTGGATAGATTATGGTGCCACTACTCACATAAGTGTGTCTATGTAGGGTTGCCTATGGAGCCGACAGCCAAGTGATGCTAAAAGATTCAACTATGTAGACGATGGCAAAACAGTTGCAGTAGAGGCTATAGGAACTTTTAGGTTATTGTTAAAGACTGGTCATTTTTTGAATTTGGAAGAGTCTTATGTAGTACCGTCTTTTAGACGAAATTTGGTTTCAATTTCTATTTTGGACAAATTCGGTTATTCTTGTTCATTTGGAAATAATAAATTTAGTCTTTTTCAAGATTCGAATTTTATTGGTACCGGTTCTTTATCTTTGCATGACAACATATATTTGTTGGATACAATTGTCTTATTTAATGAAACCTTGCATACAAGTTCACGTGGTACAAAACGAAAATTAATTAACAGGGATTCCACCACACTATGGCACAAGAGTTTAGGCCATATCTTTAAACAGATAATTTAGAGACTTATGTCTGATGGGATTCTTGATCCCCTTAATTTGACAGATTTCCAAGTATATATTGAGTGTGTAAAGGGGAAACAGACAAACATTAAGAAATTAGGTACCAACAGATGTTCTGATGTCTTAGAACTTATTCATACTGATATTCACGGACCATTCCCTTCAATTTCTTAGAATGATCAACAGTATTTTATTATGTTCATAGATGACTATTCAAGGTATGGGTACCTATATTGATTCATAAGAAGTCACAATCCCTAGATGTATTTAAGGCCTTCAAAGTTTAAAATTAACTTGGCAAGAAAATTAAAGCTGTCAAATCTGACTGTGATGGTGAATACTATGGTAGATATGATGGATCCGGTGAGCAATGTCCAGGACCTTTTGCAAAATTCCTAGAGGAATACGATATCGTCCCGCAATACACAATGCCAGGCAAACCTAGCATGATTGGTGTTGCTGAGAAACGAAACAAAACGCTTAAGGATATGATAAGAAGTATGATTAATCATTTTTCTTTACCAGAATCCCTCTGGGGAAAAGCTCTAAAGACTATAGCATATATCCTTAACAGGGTTCCAAGTAAAGAGGTAGCTAAAACACCTTATAAGCTATGGACAAGCAAGAAGCCTAGTATTAGGCATTTACACATTTGGGGTTGTCCAGCTGAGGCAAGACCTTACATACCAAATGAAAAGAAACTGGACACAAGAACTGTAAGTTGCTACTTTGTTGGGAACTTTGAACGGTCAAGGGGTTTCAAATTTTTCAATCCCACTACTAGGATATTTTTCGAGACGGGAAATGCAAGATTTCTTGAGGAAGTTGAGTTTGAGATAAGGTTAGAGACGTTGTCTTTGAAAAGGAATTCGTTTCTCTTCCTACTATTGTTATTGATAATGATCGGGCTTCTATTTCTGACATTGTTCAAAATACAAATCCAGAATATCAAGACAATGTAGAAGAATTTCCTGTGCAAAATGAAGAAATTATACCTGAAGTGCAAACTCAACAACCTCAAGAGGAAGGAAAGGGGTGAGTTTTTTGTTTTTAATTTTTTTAAAATTTTTTATTTATTAATCTATACTAATATGAGGTAAGGTGTACGATAATTAAGATACACAAATAACATCTCAACCGTCCGATTACATCTAACAGCTTAAAAAAGAGCTCTATCGATAGAGTATATAAATGGGCTTTATCGTAGCTTTACTCTTTGTTTTGTTTTTCTTTTTTTCACGTTTTAAGTTTGAGTCTTTTTTGTTTTTTGTTTTCCTTTTTTTTCGTTATAGGCAAGTTTAAGGCTCCGTTTGGATCACATGTCCATTTCTGAAAAGAAAGATTTTCTTGTTTTAAATGAGAATGCTTTTCATTTTGAAATAAGATAGTGTTTGGATATGTAAAAAAATTTCTTTTTGAAAATAAAAAGTTGTTTGGAATGAGAAAAAATTATATTAGGAATAGTGCATTGTAAAAAAATTTCAAAAAGATTCCTTTTCTTTTTCCAAAATAGTATTGCACAAAGTAAGTTTGAAATGGTATAGTTTTTCTTTTTCAAAATGGGAGAATGATGGAAGAAGTTGAGATAAGTACTTTTTTGTAAAAAAATTTCGATTTCAGAAATTGGACACTCCATTTAAACAGAGGATAAGTTTTTCTTTGTAACTTTAATTTTAATTCTGATTATTGTTTTATCGTAATTAAATCCTAATTTGATCCTAATTTCATTTAATTCCCTCCAAAGTCCAAACTTCAATCAATCACATTCTTTTATCAAAATCCCCCTTAATTTAAAGCATGTGCAAGTTACACAAGTCAAAAACGTTATTTTTTAAACGGCTGTTAAGGTTTATCCCTCATTTGCACATTTTTTAAGAGTTTGGGGACCTTTAAATAAATTTAAAGAAAAGTTTAGGGACGAAATGACACCCTCATAGCAATTTACCCTTGGCTTTTAATAAAGTTTATTTTAGTTTTAAATGCTTGGTGAGTAAGTACCTCAGGCCCTGTGAGGATTTGCCCAGAAAGGGGTAGGGATGGGAGACAAAGTTCAGGAACGAGGACAAGGATGAGGATAATTTTTTATCCTCGAAGATTAGCAGAGTGGGGACCCGGAAAGTAGTCTTTGCTCCGCCCCCGCCCCATCCCAGTCCCCATATGTGTGTGTGTGTGTGATTTCATGTACCTATAAATATAGTATATATCATAAAAATATTTTTAAAAGCGTATGCATCAATGAAATGAAGATTGAAGCTATGATGAATAGTTTATTTTCCAGAGATTATATTGTTTTGATAAGATTTTTAATGGTTTTATAATTAAGATTTCATTTGCATATTTTAGAATTTGGTTTTTTTATGAAATCTTTGGTTTTGAACTAAATTTATGGTGCATTTATACTTTATAGTTTGTTTTTACTTTGTTGTATTTCAAATGTATATTTATGAGGAATGTGGAGGGTATTGAGAAAGTCCCTCCGACGAGGTATCGTCATCCCTGGCCTCGCTTTTATTTACGCAAGGATAGGTATGAGGATGTGGATGATTTTGGGGGCGGGGATGGGGATAGGAAAGTATTCCTTGACCCCGTCCCGTCCCATTGTCATTCCTAAATGTTTAAAAATGTGTGTTTTTTGGTTGAAAATAAATTGTGATAGTTAAATTGTATAAAAACTTGAAATGTACTTGGAAAAAAATATCAATATAGATATTTTTTTTCCCTCTCCTTATTCTATGTAATTTAAAAAAAAAATCTCATTTCAACTTAAAATATAAAAGTTATAGACTTCTAAAGTTGATTTTTTTTTTTAAGTGAAAGCGAAAGTTTTTGGCAGAGCTATTTATCTCCATTTAAGACATTCCATTTGAACAAACCATTTAATGATGTTTAGTATCTACAACCATCTAAATGGTGGAAATGTTTCCACTTTGCATTTAGTTCAAAATAAGACCTGAACTCCCTCCTTGAATTTAGGTCATTTGAATATTTTTGCGCAATATGCATTTGAAAATGAATATATATATATATATATATATATATATTTTCCCTCTCCCTTATCCATACTTCAAAATATAATTTTTTTCATTTCAAATCTGATTGAGACAGTTCTTTTTTCTATTGTAAAAAGAGAAACAAAACCATTGAGATACCCTATCAAAATTTGTCATAGACATTGAGATTTTATAAAATTTGATACAACTATTTTTAATATCTATCTAAACACACATTCAAATACTCTGTTCAAATGTTAAAAAATTCTTTAATCTTTTTAAAACTCCAATTGGAATTGGTTGGCCCAACACCCCCTTAATCAAAGACCATTTGGTATAGTTATATATATATATATATATATATATTGAAATTGTATAGAATAAGGCAATATGTATAGAATAAAGCAATAGATAATACTTGGTCAAGACCATTTGGTATAGAACATGTAGGGGTCGATGAGTTGGCAACAGAGGTAACTTTATGATCTCAATAATCGGGAGGTCGAAGGTTTAAAGTATCCCTACTTACATGAACTTAAAAAACATGAAATGATAGGGTCACCGCCGTATCTTTTTTTAGTTAAAAAAAAAAGGACCATTTAGTATAATTTTTTGTTTTAATTCTTTTTATTTTAATTTAAAGATGGGAGATTCTAACTCAATACTTTAAGATAAGTTAGGCATAAATTAACGTTAGACTATATAACCACTTTTTCGTTTTATTTTTTGTGAACCAAAAATAATAATATTTTATCTCATATCTATTAGTAATCTATTAATGACAATCATTCTTACGTATTCCTTAAAATATATATATATATATATATATATAACGCTCATATTGATTTTTTTACCATCGCATTACATAATTGCAGTAACTTATACGGCACTGACACTATGTGGATAGACGACTACCATGCAAATGTAGTTGCATAATAACTGTATTGTTCATCTTTTTTTCTTTTTTCTTTTTTTACCTCAAAATTTAATTTTAATATGTTCAATTAGGGTGTTCACGAATTGAATTGGGCATCCAATCCTCGAAACTCCCAATCGATCAATATAATTCAATCCAAAAATATTAGATTTAACGGATTTAATTCATGAATTCAATTCAAGACTTTATAAACTAAAATAAACATATTAGAATATTAAATAGTTTAATAAAATAACAACACAATTTTCTGTTTTCTGAAGAAATAACAATACAATTAAATTCAATTTTCGAGAAATCTTCCTTTTTTTTTTTTTTTTGGCTGAAGTCCGGAGATGGAGATTAAGTTTGAAGAAGGAATAAAGCCACCCAAGCGCCCTTTTATTGGCAATATGTGTTGACATTCTTGGGGTCCATTTAGAGCATCAACTGGAATTGAAATTTTAGAAATAAATTCAGTTTTGAAAATATGTGTTTAATTGAAAATGAATTGTTAGAAGTTAAAAAAGTATAGACACATATAGTGTTTTCAGAAAAAAATAGTAATTGATCTTATTTTGTTTCTCCTATCATTTTATGCATTAGAAAAAGAAATAATTTCATTTCAACTTAAAATAAGAAAAATTATGAACTTTTAAAATTTGAGTTTTTTAAAACTGAAAAAGAGATATTAGATTCTGTTTGGATTGTGTGTCCATTTTCGAAAAAGAAAATTTTCTTATTTTCAATAAGAAAGTCTTTTCATTTTGAGAATAAAATAGTGTTTGGATGCGTAAAAATTTTCTTTTTGAAAACAAAAAGTTGTTTGTAATGAGAAAAAATTGTAGTGGGAATAATGTATTGTGAGAAGATTTTAAAAAGATTTTTTTTCTTTTTCCAAAAAGATTGTAAAATAAGTTTGAAAATGAGATAGTTTTTCTTTTTTAAAATGAAATAATGATGAAAAAAATTGAGACAAATATTTTTTTGTAAAAATTTTCTAATTTTGGAAATTGGACTAGTGATGTGAATACATTATTAACAAAAAAAAAAAAAAAAACCAATTGGAAAAACTCCGTCAGGAATTACTACCCCAGTAGAGCCAAAATAAAATAAAGATAAATAAATAGTAAGTATATTAGCGTCAGGAAAAAGTTACTGAATTGTGACGCAACGACAATTAACATGTTGATGCAGACAGTCATGTTAATGCAGACAGTCGTACGTATGAATAGAATACGACAATAGAATAGATAATACAATCAAGACCATTTCGTAACGTTTTTTGTTCTAATTTTCTTTTCTTTTTCTTTTTTTTTTTTTTTCATTTGAAATCAACACATAGTCAAGTCGTTATGTTTGTAACTACTTTTTGTTTAACTTTGTAAACCAAAAATAGTTTTTTTTTTCTTGTATTTATTCGTAGTTCATTAATAACTATTATTCTTACGTAGTCCTTAAAACAAATTTTAAATAATGTTGATTTTGATTATTTTTTATGTCACTATCACACTACATAATTGCAGTAACTTTAAATGAAAATGATACTATCATTATTATACGGGACCATCTATTGACATACCTCTATTTACTTTTTTCATTCATTTTTTAAATTATCTATTAATTAAAAATTTAGATGTTCATTATTACTTATTACATCCATGTTATTATTATAAAAAAAAAATCCCTACAATTTAATTCTACTCTTCATCTTTTTAATACTTACCAATAAATAAATAACCCCTATTTTTTTAAACAATCACTTCTTATTCTAAATTTGTCTCTTCCCAAACAACTATTTTTTGTAACAATTATTTTCACAAGAAAATTACGAGCAATAACTTACAATACATATATATAACAACAACATTAATATACATATATGTGTATATATCTACGACATTAAAAAAACATAAAAAATATATATATAACTGCAACTTTATTAGTTTCATGAAATCTTATTTAAAAAAAAAAGAATCATAGAATTTCTTAAAAAAAAAATAATAATAAGTCGAAAAATAAGAAAAACAGTAAATGAGAAAAAAAAAATGAAGTTATTTGTTGGTTGGTGGGTGCAAAAAGGATTAAAAATAGGTTTAAATTGTAGGAATTATTGTGGAATAACAAGAGGGGTACAATAAGTAAAAATATATACTTAAATTTTAATTAGTGGATAATTTAAGAAATAAGGTGTAAAAAGTAAATTGAACGGTATCAATAGACGCCACCTTATTATGCACCTACACTTATATAAGCGTGGTCAATCCACATTTATGGATTTGAAAGTTTCAACCAATGCGATTTGGTCGTCATTTTTCTTTTCTTTTTCTTTTTCCCCTTCTAAATTTAACTTTTATATTTTAAATTAAGAGTGTTCACCTACGGAATTAGGTAAATTACAACACAATCAGTAATCCAATTCGTGGCAGTTAGATTCACCGAGCCAATCCGACTTCAAAGACTCTATAATCTAAAATAAACTTATTAGAACATAAAATAGTTTAATCAAATAACAACACAACAACGCAATTAAATTCAAGTTTTCGATAACGAACTAAATTCAATACTCACCTGGCGGAATGTCTTGCTGTGCGAGAGGGTCTCTGCTTTGCTTGGGATAGCGGACTAGACGCTTCAAGTGTAAAAAAGCGATGCTGCTAATGTTGTTTCTGCTATAAAAGGGTCCCCCTTCCCGCTCCCCGGAGGAGCGGGTCCGAGTGGATCTCCGGCTTCTTTGTACGAGGTTTAAGTTAGAGAGGTTAACTTTATTCCTCGCACTGGTAACTCAATTGCAAACCATTTGGCTGCTTTTGGTTTTAATCATACGAGTCTCCTTGTTTTTGGCTGGAAGAGGGCCTGATTGCCTCTCTAGTTATGTCATTAACGATTGTAGTTCTCTTTCAACCTAATAAAATACCCAGCTATTGAACTTAAAAAATAAATAAATAAATAAAAATGAAAATGAAAACAAAAGTTATAATTATTTATGCAAGAATATTCTGTTAAATGAAAATAAAATACGCCTACTTCAACCATTATATATGTTCACAACAAACTTTTCTCTTTCATAGTTTATCAAGCACTTGAAAATTAAACTGGACCTAAAGGTTTGGATTCAAAAATTACAACTCAATTTTTGTTTTTTTTTTTTGTTTTTTTTCCTAAAAAATCAACCTCAGTTTCACAATCCATAATTACTATTATAGTTTTATAACTCAAACTTTAAAAATCCATAACTTTACATTTACAAGTTCAAATGATATATTTTTTAAAAAAATTACATAGAATTTCAAGACGAAAAAAACAAGATCCATTTGTTTTTTTTTTTTTTCTGAACACATTTTAAGTTTTGACACTTTTTAACTCTAACAATTCAAACGTCTCACCAAACTCACAACTCAATTCAAATCCAAATTATACAATCCGAACCCATCTACCAAACACATGCTAAGCTTTTGGTATTCATTTTAGCTCTGACAAAAATATACCAAAACTACCAAAGGCACATGCTTCTGGCCACAATTACTGACCGTTACAAAATTTTTGCAATGTCGCATAGAGGGTCATTTGATATAACTTTTGATTATGCTTTTTCTACCATTCTACTTTGCTCTCTGGTGATCGTCCTTCATTCTTCTAAGAGCTAGTAATGGAATATGAAATTTCGTTATTTTTCTTGTTTGGCAGATTGTCTGCTCATTCAAAAAAGATTATCTTAATATTGGCCAAAAAAGAATTAAAGCTTAAAAAATGCAGGTAAATGCAACAGTAAGAGCTATTCGGATTTATAAACATGCCCTTGCGTACTTAATAGATGGCCCAAGATGAGGAGTATGGAATGACAGATGAGTTCTTCTGCAGCATCAGTTCCTCTAATGGAGCTAATCATTCCTGCATTCAAGGAAATGCAAACAGACATATTTCTTCGTAGTTTTCCAGTGTCGGCCAGTCCTAGAAGGTACTTGCTTTTACATCATGAAGTGATGAGAAAACAGTCGCAAAGGTTTTTCGTGAGTGATCGGATTTTCCAAGTACAGAGGCCAAGAAAAATAACGGAGCCATACTTGCCTGCAAGAAGAAGATCTATGAGTTCGCTCACAATCATGGTTTTCCGCCAAGCATTTTTTGCAATCATGCTTTGCATTCAAAACAGGACAATATGAGCAGCTCTGGAACTCTATCTGTGACACAATAGCAGTACCAAACACACAACACAGCAAAAATCCTCCTATAGATAAAACAAGTAAACGATAGAAGTCAGTCAAAGGAACGAGCTTTCCCACAGATTCTTTGTTTGAAGAGTATGGTACGATTATGGTTCAGTCCCCAGCTTACTCTGCCACTTCCATTCTATCCTAAATGTTATCTAGTCACTCTGACTCTGAGTTAATTGTTTGTTTTCTAGAAATTTGGGTGTTCCAATTATTAATAGTCAAGATTCAAGGTGGAGAATGAAGGGTTAAGCAGCTTGAGAATGCGAACAGAGTTGAGAGCCAAATGAAATAAAAAGTTCTTCAATAGCAATAGTAAAAAATGACAACCAAGTTTAGCATGACTCTTGGAAATAGTTTGCACCTTGTGGAAGTGTATCAAATTTTCCTTGAAAATGATTTTTGTCAACTTAATACTCTACCACGCGAGGATATGACGGTTTTGATGCAAAATTGGAAGCTGAAACAAGTTTCACCAAGCAACAGGCATTTGGTTAAAACTAGAGCGCACAATTCCAAGTTTTTTTTTTTTTTTTTGGACACTCCTACGGATTGATGAAAACTGAGAGCCACTTAACAAAGAGAAATCAGACAATTTCTGGCATGTCACTTTGGGCCCGTTTCGAACACGGTTCCAATGGGAATTTAGCCTATTCAACTCCAAAACTCCCAAATCTACATCTCATTTACTCTCTCTTAAATTTTCATAAAATCAAAACTTCTAAAAATACGTAACTTTTTTATTTCAAGTCGAAATAAAACGATTCTTTTATATAAATGCTCACATTTCAAATTGTTACACTATTCTATATGAAGTTCATTTCCAATTCACATTTCAGCTGAACACACATTTCAATTCCAACCTACAAAACTCCAACTCCAACCATTGTTCCAAACGGGCCTAAGTAACTGATTGCTTCATTTCCTACTGGATGGATAACTTCGGACATATTCGACAAATCTATAATGCTATAGAAGATTCTTCGTTGCTTATTTTTCGTAACTTATGATGTGGGTTAAGATATTTCAATAATCTCACTCTTTCTTTTTCATCCTCTCCTTGATACATTCAATCGTTAGCAATCAACCTCTCATTTCTCAACTTTACCGATGTACTTAGCAGTCAAAAATCCAACTTGAAACCAGTCTATTTCGTGTATATCCATACTCACAGATATATAAATAGTAGTTGGTGCAGATGGCATGTGAGGAATAGACAAACAAAATAAAATAAAAATATCAAAAAAATCCGAATCACAGTGACTGATGACTGGACCGTCGCGTGATAATCTAAGAGAAGGGACGACTCGCCCTTCTAAATATGTTGGTAATGGATATAACTTACCTGTTCTCTTGCTACTCGGTCCAGTTCTCAATAATCCGATCCAAAACCTGACTCACTACATCACCACCATCCAAAGCCTGACTCAACTCCACCGCCTCCCAAACCCTGGCCTCCCTCAACAAACCTCTACAAACCAACCTCCCCAACTCTCCTCCTCCTCCTCCTCCACGTGGCGCACCATCATTGGAGGACACAAACGCCCTCAGAACCTTCAAACTCTCGAGCACCATCCCGTTCCGGCAAAACCCAACAACCAAAACCGCACAAAGCCTCCGATCAACGACGACATTCGAGCCGGGCCTGACGACCCAGTTGAAGAGCTTGAGGGCGAGCTTGGGGTGGGCGCCGCGGAAGTAGGAGGCGGCAAGGGCGGTGGCGGAGGGGAGGAGGTGGGGGGAGTGGGAGTGGCGGAGGCGGGTGAGGAGGGACATGGGGAGGGAGGTGTCGGATGAGGGGAGGGTGGCGAGAGAGAGGAGAAGGGGAGAGAGGGAGAGGGCGTTGGGAGGTGGGTTCGTGAGGAGGGCGGCGGTGGCCAACTTTGTGGCGGTGGCGAGGTGGCGACGGTCGGAGGAGAGGCAGAGACGAGGGAGGAGGAGGTTGATCTGGGCTACCTCGTCGGCTGTTAGAGAACGACAACAAGAACAAGAAAAAGAAGAAGAGGAAGAAGAGAGCGTCTGTAGGAGTCGTACGAGGGATTTCATCATTGGTGTTTCTTGAATTGTTTTCTACAACCAGTAGTTGGATTGGATATGTTAAAAAGAGGCTTTTTTTTTTAGAAAATTACGTTTGGTGGATTTTTTAGTCATTTAATTTAATAGATAGTTTATTTTTTTAATTAAAAAAATAATCATTTGTCATTTAAATTTTATTAATTAATGATTAATTAATAGTCAATCAGTGATTAATTATAAAATTTGGTGATTGATTAATAATAAATTAGTGATTGATTATGAAATTTAACATTGTACGCTTTGGTTAATCGGTGATTAATTGTAAATTAATCATTAATTGATTATTATATGATCACTGTTGATGATGTAATTTTATCCGACGACGAGATCCCTTTCCGGGGATGATCCAGTTATGTGAGGACGTTAAGACCATATTTCAATACGGTGACTGTTGATACCCAACCAGATCAGACCGACTAGGCTCAGACACTTCCACGGAAACCTCGTTGAAGAGTAGGGCTTTCAATCCGGAGAGGTACGAAGCCATTAATGAGGAGGTGAAGAAGCTGCTCACTGCAGGTTTTATCCGGGAAGTGAGCTATCCAGAGTGGTTGGCCAATGTGGTCCTGGTCAAGAAAGCCAACGGCAAGTGGCGGGTCTGTATAGACTACATGGACCTGAATAAAGTCTGCCTAAAAGACTGCTTTCCCCTCCCCCGCATAGACCAGCTTGTTGACGCGACGGCGAGACACGAATTGCTTAGCTTCATAGACGCTTACTCATGGTACAACCAGATCCCCTTAAGCAGAGCCGATCAAGCTAAGACCGCGTTCACCACGGACCAAGGGCTGCACTGCTATCAGGTTATGCCGTTCGGCCTAAAGAATGCCGGGGCGACATACCAATGGCTGTGAACAAAATGTTTGCACCACTCATCGGAAGGTCCATTGAAGTATACGCGGACCATATGCTAGTGAAGAGCAAACGCACAAGTGACCATGTCGAGGACCTCAAGGATTGTTTCGACACCCTGCAACAATATTAGATGAAGTTGAACCCCGCCAAGTGTGCCTTCGGCGTAGAGTCCGGAAAATTCCTTGAATTCATGATGAACCACTGGGGTATCGAAATTAACCCGGCCAAGTGATAAGGACATCATTGCTCAATGGAATTCTCACGAACCGATTCAAGTTCCAGTTGATCCGGTGACTAGAACTCGAGCTAAAAGATTCAAACAAGAGTTGAATAACTTAGTCCAGAAAGTTCTACATAAAGAAGAGAGCATGTTCACTACTGATGGTGAACAAAAATTGATTTCACTCGTCAAATTTAAACCGGAAGAGAGCCAAGACTGATGTGGACGTTTTATTTTCCAACGTTGAAGTGGATGTTATTTTCCAACAAAAAATCAAGTCAGGATTATGTTTTCAAGAGTTCACAAAGTTCAAAATTCAAAACAAGATCTGATTAAGATTTGATTTCTTTGTAATATGATTTTTAATTTTAAGTTTTAGTTTAAAATTTGAATTTAGGTATATTTTTAATTCCGAATTTATTTAGATAAATCTGATATTTTTGTATGTTTTTTATTCAAGTTTATCCTTAAGGGTAGATTAGGAATTTTACAAATTGTAACTTTGCCTATATAAGGCTGATTACAGATGATGGAAATAAGATATTGATGTTTATTCATATTGTGAGTTATTCTTCTTGAGTTCTTGAAAAAACTTATTCGAACTTATCAAGGATTCCTTGTGGCGTTTAAATCGACTTATCAAACGGACTTCCATAACCGTTTGTGGCGTCTTCACCATACCAAGGTTCTTGCTTCGCTAAGCAACGGGTCGCGGTTTCCATCAAACTTGAAAGATCTTGGGTTGTCGTTTCCAGATTTGGTATCGGGTTTCGTCACATTGTTGGCGTGGTTCGTATCAGTTGGTATCAGAGCCTAGGTTCCTCCGGTTTGCCTATCATTTTCTTGTTTTTCTTTTCTAAAATTCATCCAAAAAAAGACCAAAAAAAAATTCGGAATACAGTAAAAAAAAAAAAAAAAAAAAAAAACCAATTGCCCTGATTTCCTATCCTTTGATTTTGATTCTTGTTCTTGTTTGGATTGCTCTTTTAATTCGTTTTCCTGCAATCATTAGAGTTAAAAACAAAAAAAAAAAACGAAAAAAAAAAAAACAACAAGAAACAAATCGATCAAAAAAAAAAAAATTTTTTTGCTGCACTAAATCCGTTTGTTCTCTCCTTAAATCTGTGATATTAGTGTTTGATTTAGAGTTGAATTACTTGCTTTGAGATTGAGTTCTACTAGGATTTAAAAAAAAAAAAATTTCGATTCCCACAAGGTTTACAAAACCTAGAACCTTGAATTAGGCTCCCAGAGATTATAAATCCGAAAAAAAAAAAATTTCCGCGACAAAATTTGATCCGTTTGGTTTACTCCTCATTTGAATTGATGCTTGAATCCTTATTATTATTGTTTGATTAGTTTTGAAAGAACTAAAAGAAGAATACGAGTGGAAAAAGACAGAGCGTGTGAGAGTGTTTCGTAAAAGCCAATTAACTTGAAGTGAAACACGAGTGAATTTGAGTAAATTATTTTTCGAGTGAAACACGTGAGGGAGTGTAGTGAGGTCCTTTTTTTATTTTTTTTTTTCCATATTGTTCTAACCTTGTTTGCAGATTTCAATCATGTCGCAAGATCAAGAGAAGAACACAAACGAAGAGCTTCCACCAACCAATTTTCCAAACCTGCAAATGCAAGCGTTATTGGGGGAGATGAGACGGATGATGAGGGTGGAGTTGGAGCATATACATGAGAGGTTGGATAGGGTAGAAGAGGGAACACAACGAGGACAGCAACCATTTGCTCCGAACGCCCCAAGGAGGAACATGTTGCATCAAAGGGGAATTGAGGAAGTTGGTGAATTTGATGGCGACGATTTAGAGGAGGAGTTTGATAGGATGTCCTTGGGCAGCCATAGGAGATATGGCCGGGATAGAGAAGCTAGGAACCGGGTGGATAACAACTTAGGAAGTATCAAGATGAAAATTCCTGCGTTTCAAGGAAAAAGTGATCCCGAAGCATACCTCGAGTGGGAAAAGAAGATGGAGTTAGTTTTCGATTGTCACAACTACTCCGAATTAAAGAAGGTAAAACTTGCTGCCATTGAATTTACTGATTATGCCATTATGTGGTGGGACCAGTTGTGCATCAATAGGAGGCGGAACGGAAAACATCCTATTGAAACTTGGGATGAGATGAAGAGAGTAATGAGACGAAGATTTGTACCAAGTCACTACTACCGAGATCTATACCTTAAGCTGCAATGTCTCTATCAAGGTAACCGAAGCGTTGATGAGTATTATAAAGAGATGGAGATGGCTATGATTAGAGCCAACGTGGAGGAGGATCGGGAGGCGACAATGGCCAGATTTTTGAATGGTTTAAACCGAGAGATTGCTAACACCATCGAGCTGCACCATTATATGGAATTGGAGGATTTGGTGCATATGGCAATCAAGGTTGAGAGGCAACTGAAGAGGGGAGGTACACGGCCAAGGCCATTCCCATAAACTTCAAGCGCAGCACCCTAGAGGTCGAACTACCCAAAGAAAGAGGAAAACCAGTCTACATCCAAGGCCAAACCTGAACCCAAACCAGCCGCCATTACTACAGCCTCTCAAGGTAAATCAGCCCCTACTTCGACTCGTAATAGTAAGATTAGGTGTTTCAAATGTCAGGGGAGAGGGCACATAGCAAGCCAATGTCCAAACAAGCGAGTTATGGTGATTCGGGAAAATGGTGAAATTGAATCCGAGGATGAAGCTATTCTAGAGGATATGCTGCCATTGGAGGATGCCCCAATAGGGGATGAGGAGTTCGAGGTAGATCATGGTGAGATGCTTGGACTAGTTGCACGACGAGCCTTAAGTTTGCAAGCTACAGAAGAGGAAGAAGAAGTACAGCGGGAGAACATCTTTCACACTCGTTGCCACGTGAAAGACAAGGTATGTAGTGTTATCATCGATGGCGGTAGTTGCACTAATGTTGCTAGTACTTCCATGGTTGAAAAGCTAGGGCTTACAACACTTAAGCACCCTCGCCCGTACAAGCTACAATGGTTGAACGATAGCGGTGAAGTGAGGGTTACAAAGCAGGTCGTAGTACCATTTCACGTCGGTAAATATGAGGATGAGGTATTGTGCGATGTGGTACCAATGCAAGCTGGACATCTTCTCTTAGGAAGACCGTGGCAATTTGACCGACGAGTGCATCATGACGGCTTCACCAATAAGTACTCATTCATACATAATCAACGGACAATCACTCTAGCTCCGATGATACCAAAACAAGTCTATGAGGATCAAGTGAGGTTGCAAAAATTGAGTGATCAAAAGAACTTGAGTGAGCAAAAGAATGAGAGTGACCGTTTAGGTGAAGTAATCAAAAGAACTCTTCCCCTAGGGATTCCAGATATTGGGAGGTGACCGTTTAGGTGAAGTAATCCACCGTGTATACTGGGCGGTCACCTACCCGATCCGCCATCCAATAGACGAGTATACCGTTGATTTGTAGTGCTTGGTTATGACCACACTGATAGGACTGGATGGGCTCCCTCGAGGGAGCCATGCTTTTGGAGCTCTAAGACCCCTCACTACTGGACGTGCTAGCCTGGCTGGCCGTTCTCACAGATGCAACGTTCTCACCTGTAGTAAGGTCAACCACCGGCGGCGGTTAAGCTTGGGCTGCCCCATTTAGCTCTTCTATGAACGAGGGGTGGGTTTAGGCGGGAAATCTTGGTGCAAATTAAGAAGTGTCGATCTGATTTCCCACCAATCGTGGTGTGACACATGGCGCAGCTGACACGTGTTAGAGATTTTTTTATGCACCATGCCCACGACCAGACTAGACCACCGCCAACCTAGTTGGACTGGAAACATCCCGACAAGATCCGACCAAAGCCCCGAGACATACGATCACTTAAATTGACCAACACTTCATTAAGCACCCCTGGTTTGATCAGCCTAGGGATGCTCGGGGGGCTTATGTTGATGATGTAATTTTATCTGGCGATGGGATCCCTTTTTCGGGGATGATCCGGTCGCACGAGGGCGTTAAGACCAGATTTCAATACGGTGACCGTTGATACCCGACCAGATCAGACCAACTAGGCCCAGGCACTTCCCCAGGAACCTCATTGAATGACTACGTGTCCACTATACTGTCGCTACCCGCCGTGTACCCCGGGCAGAACACGACCGGGGGCCATGTCATTGACCCGGACAGAACTTCTCCGACAACTGGTGAACACCACCTGTTCAATGGACCCCTCACTATCCGTGTCATGCCACCCCATATAGGCTGATAGCAGTGCCCTGGCACAACATTCACAATCTGCCGCTTGATACCTGACACGCGCTTATTACTGCGCCTTTTCCATCGCCGATATCCACCGCCTGTTCAGACTGGCACGGTGCTCACCTGTGCCGACACTAGTCCACCTTAGTGTCCCCTGACACTAGACCACGGACACGCGACATCAGCCTATTGGACATACGGTGCTTGTGCACCTGAAACATGTCTACCCGCCGGGAGTACTCGGAGTTCAACCCGATCGGGTCACCCGAGCCCGCGGGGAACGTTTATAGATAGAGGGTCAGCCCACCTATTCAGGTATGGACAATTTTTTATTGCCAAAACTCTGCCTCTCTGCTTGCTCACAGTACCACTACTGACTTAAGCATTGGAGTGCCATTAGCAGATACCCCACTGGTGTCCCTATCACTTCGAGGTACTCCCCTCTTGCAGGTGAACAGGTGCGAGTGACTGTATAAGACCGACCACGTCGAGTAATCACATCGGATGTTGTGCTGAAGATTTTTGGCATTAACAATCACTCATTGATTGATTATTTAAGATAATTAATTAACCATTTTAGAAAAAATAAAAAAAATAAAAAAAAGAAGACATTTTAACTAATTTTTAAAAACTTCGGCAACTTATTAAAAAACTTCTTTAAAAAAGATTATTTAGCTATAAATCATTTTTTTTTCTTTTTTTTTTTTAAGTGGATCTCACTCTCAACTTTGCTCTCGTTAGTGATGGACTTTGCCTTCTTATTGTGAGATAGTTATCATATAGCACATGTTATAGGTATTTTGAAAATTTTCATGTGTTGCAGGCATAATTTAGTGATAATATCAGACTTAACTTTACCTAAAGATAAATAGCTCGAATCTTCCCACATTTAAGTTAAAAAAAAAACAAAAAAAAAAGGTATTTTAAAATTTACTAATCTAAAACGTAACATATTTGAAAATATGTATTTATATGAGAGAAAATAAAAATCATAAGTTAAAAAATAAACTTACAAAATAAAAAAAAAAAACAAAGGACCTGAAAATAAATTTAAAAAAAAAGAGAGAGTCATAAAAAAAAAAAATCAAAAGATAAAAGAACTAAAATGAAAAAATTGATCAACACAAAAAACAAAAAAAGTAAATTATATAAAAATAATTTGAGTTGAAAATAAAAATAAAAAGAAAATTGAATGACCAAGCTTGTATTTGGTTCGTCGATTGGAGATAAAATTTTTAAATTGGAGTTGGTTGACTTTTCAAAAACTAATTATAAATTTTGTTGACTTTTCAGAAAAAGATAAAAATTAATATGAAAAAGTAAAGTTTAGTTGGAGTTAAACTTAAATGTCAAATAAAATATAAAAGTTAAATATAAAACATTTTCGTCCAAAACGATTCGTTTTAAACGAAAACGTGTAAAAAAAGATTTTGCTTTCTATTATATAGTTTTGGTTAAATTTTTTATAAAAAATTTAGGGATAAACATTTGAATTTTTCAGTAAAGTTTTGAATTTTTAATAAATCCATGAGTATTTTTTTAGTAAATAACATAATTACTAATAACACATTTTTAATTTTGAATAATATGTTTATATGCACAATTACATGATAGACAGAAAAAGAGAGAGGAGGTGCGAGAGACAGAGAGGAGGAAGGAAGGGGAATATTTTTTATATTATGTGTGATCGTAAATTTAATTATACTATTTAGTACAATGCCTAAAATTTTATGCTCTAATTTATTATTATTATCATCTTAAAAAATGATAATTGACTCTTTCTCCCTATTTTGTCTTTGATTTCTTTGTATTGTTGTTATTAAGACTATTTGATATAGTTTTTTCTTTTGTCTTTAGTAAATAAAAGAAGAGAAGTTAAAACGTGACTTCTCAATAAGTATTTAGTTTGTCAATAAGTATTTGAAACTAAAAAGCTTATTGGTCAAAATGATCTTTAAATTTTTTAATAAATAATTAAAAGTATTTTTTGGTTTTTTTTTCAAAAATAATCTCTAAAAATATGATTAAATACAATTTCAAAAAGAGTAGTGCTAGGATACCAATTCTAGTATCAACTTTTTGAGTATCAACTAACGTGTCATATTTTCTTAGTAGATGTTATTAATTGATATGACAATACTTTAAATTAGGGATGCAACGGGGCGGAACAGGGCCTAGGAATGCTTTTCCGTTCCTATCCCCACCCCCAAAAATCACCCCATCCCCGTCCCTGTCCCCACTTAAATAGAAGCGGGGCCCGGGGACGGGGAATCCCCCATCAAAATGGTTTTTCTCATATTCGTTTCGTTTCTCATCTATTATAAAAATATATTAAAAAACACGATAAAGTAAAAACAAACAATAAAGTTTATATGTACCATGAATTTACTTCAAAATCAAAGATTTCATAAAAAAACCAAATTCTGAACATATGCAAATGAAATCTTAACCCTAAAGCCATTAAAAATCTCATCAAAATATTACAATATCTAAAAACTAAATATTTATAAAACATTTTAAGCTAAAAAAGCTTGAAACCGTAAAAAATAAAAATAAGATTCTCCTCATTTATCTATTATTCATAGTTTCAATCATCATTTTCATAGATGCACACACTTTTAAAAACAATTTTATTATATATTATAGATTTATAAACATATGAAATCTCACATATATATAGTGGAAAGGGGACGGGGTGGGGACAAGGTGTAGAGTGCTTTTCTCATCCCTACCTCGCTAATCTTTGAGGATAAAAAATCATCTCCATTTTTGAACTTTGTCTTCCATCCCAGTCTTGTTCAGGACGGATCCCTACGGGACCTTATCTCCACGGAAAATATTATCATCCCTACCTTAAATTCTTATTAATAAAAAAAATTCATATACATATTTAAAATTTTGGATTAGAATTGATCTCTTTAATATTTTGTTTTTTTTTTCAAAATATTTTTATTTGACTTCTTAAAAAAAACATATTTTCATTGACCCTCATGATAATTGAGGTAAGATTTTTTTTCACATTTGAGTTGATATTTCGAGGTTTGGGCATGGGGACAAAATGGTCGAGATAGGTCCCACCAAAACACGAGTCATCCCAACAGTTTGGTTGGGACTCTCTCTCTCATTTCTATTCTCTATTCTATTCTTAAAATTTCCCTTCTTCAAACCCTATTTCCCCTTCTTCCCCCAAATTCAATTCTCCTCTCAATCCAAGACCCTTCTCCGGCCGATTCCTCCTCAGTTTCCGGCGACTCCGCCCCCAGTTCCGATCACAAGCTTCTTCCTTCCACAACCATGTCCATCTCTCCAACCGCCGTTCTCGATTAAGATAATGGTCGCAGCGTCGAGGTCTTCGTCCCAACCATTTTATGGGTCTGAGCAATGCCGGAGCTTCGCAGGCGAGTCCGCAGAGGCCGCGCTAGGTTAACCCCCAGAGGATCGGACTCGGATTCTCCTCCTCTTCCTCTGCGGAATTACGTCAAGACTCGAGCCGCCGTCGCCAGAGAAGCCGCCGCCGCCGCTGCCGTCGCCGTGAAGGCCTCGCCGACGCCGAGGAGAAGAGTCACTGCAGCAGCAGCAGCAGCCGGCAATAGGAGGTTGAAGAAGACCAGGGTGATTTTGAAATCGGAGAGCAACAGGGATTCTCAAGAGAAGTTTGAGAAAGAAGAAGAGGAAGAAGAAGAAGAGGAAGGAGGAGGAGGAGGAAAAGGAGAAGGAGAAGGAGAAGGAAAAGCGGTTATGGCTGACGATAGTGGTGGTTTGAGCGCCAACAAGGCTGCTGGGCAAGAAGACGAGGGGACTACTGTGCCTTTTCCTGAAAAGGTTTGTTCTGTTTTTTTGATTCTTTTGTAGTTTATTTCGTTTTTGATGGCGTTGATTTTGATAAATTTCTGCTTAAAGCCTTTTTTTTTTTTGGGTTTGTAATAGTGAAAAGAATGGCGGAGAATCTCTTGAGCTAACGCTTTCTAGGGGGTTTTTTTTTTTTTTTTTGTGTTTAGTTTTGTTGGAAGTTTTGTTGCCCATGTAATTTTACTTGTCGCTGTTGTTTAATTTAAAGTTTGGTTATTCGTAATAAATTGTAATCGGAAAGGGAAAGAGTTTGAGAGAGAAATAAGCGGAATAGCGAAGGGAATCAAGCGTTTGATCAAGTTCATACGTATTCATAATAGTTAAGAGTTACATTTGTAAGTAAACATATTAATGGAAGGAAAAGGAAAAACTCCACTCATTTCTCTTTCCATTGATGTTTAGTTGGTGAAGGCTCCTGAGGTAGAAAACCGACGACCCGAGATGTAATCATGCGTTCCCTAGTTGAGGGAGCTTATGGGTAAGGAAGAGGTTTACCCTCTGTTATACAACCTGCCCGCAAAAAAAGTTTGTTGTTTACATCGTGGCTTGGAGCACATGCGTGCATTCTCGTGTTTCCTTTGTGGTTCTGTTTTTCGGAACCTTTTGTATATGCAATTATCGTTTGTTCTTTTTTCATCAAGCAGCTTATGTCATAATCGTGAAGGTGGTTCAGATTATGCAGTGGGCTGTGTGGCTACTGATTGTTCTGAACTATGATCATACAAAAAGAAAGAAAGTTTTGAATAAATCTTTCATTCTTTCATTTTTAATATGTTGAAGTTTCTGGGATTTTTTTCTTTCTTTCTTAAGGTTCAAGTAGGAGGCTCACCTCTGTATAAGGTAGAGAGGAAGTTGGGGAAAGGAGGGTTTGGTCAGGTATTTGTTGGTCGTCGTGTTACGGGCGGTAATGATCGCATATCTGGTCCGAGTGCTATGGAGGTTAGTTAAGCATCATATTTCCTTTTACTACAAAAATATTTTATCTCTGATGTGTTAAAATTAACTATGTAACGTATTAAAAAAGTCGTGTAAGCACATTCTCTTTTATTTTCTACTTTTATCAGGTTGCTTTAAAATTTGAGCATAGGAACAGCAAAGGTTGCAACTATGGCCCTCCATATGAGTGGCAAGTGTACAAGTGGGTATTCTATTTTCTTGTTTCTTTCTCCCTTTTCCCCCTCATGCGTTGTAAGTTTCGTTTCCAATGTTATATGGCAATATCCATATAATCCATGCTGACTTTTTAGTGATATTTGACAACTAATGGATTTTTTTTTAACAGCGCACTTGGTGGTAGTCATGGAGTGCCTAAAGTGCACTATAAAGGAAGAACTGGAGATTATTATGTAATGGTATGATCAACTTCTCATTTATCCTGTCTCCTTTGCTGCCTTGTCATTATGATTTACCGACTGAATGTTCTTGGTCGTGATTTATAACATAGGTTATGGACATGCTTGGACCCAGCTTATGGGATGTATGGAATTCTTCGGGGCAGGCGTAAGTATTCTGGTGTAGTCTACGGCTGCATTAGGTCATAAATTAGTTTTTTTTTTTTTTGTTTTTTTGTTTTTTTGTCAGGATATCATTCAAGACATTGTAGCACAAGACTTAATTTCAGATATATTCACTTGGACCTCACTTGGATCTCTTTATGTATACAGGATGTCTGCAGAGATGGTAGCCTGTATTGCCGTTGAGTCCTTGTCAATCCTAGAGAAGATGCACTCAAGAGGGTATGTGGTGACTGTATCTTGAGTGTATTAATTTTATATCTTTTTTCTCTAACTTTGAAATTTCCACTTACGACTCTGTCGTGTATTAGTTATGTGCATGGAGATGTTAAGCCGGAGAACTTTTTACTTGGTCAGCCATCTACGGCTCAAGAAAAGAAGTTGTTTCTTGTTGATCTTGGACTGGGTGAGGATACTTCGTTTTATCTTTAAGGTTTCATTTATGTTGTTTCATGCACAAGGTTTTCTCACGGTCTTTTACATTATTACATGACTTCAGCAACAAAGTGGAAAGACAGCTCTAGTGGGCAGCATGTTGAATATGATCAGCGTCCTGACATGTTTAGGTGAGTTTTTTATTGCACCTTAAGTTTGTAGTTTGTCATATTACTTATTTGACTGTGAATCACAATTCTTATCTGTTCAACATCCAGAGGAACTGTGCGATATGCTAGTGTTCATGCTCATTTGGGAAGAACTGCTAGCAGAAGAGATGACCTTGAATCTCTTGCATATACTCTCATTTTTCTCCTCCGAGGCAGGTTACCATGGCAAGGTTATCAGGTATCCCAATTACTATGTATTCTACTTTACGGTATATTTAATTAATGAAAACATTTTGTCACTTCATTCATCTCTCTCTCTCTCTCTCTCTCTCTTCTTCCTTTTTTTTTTTTTCAAACTTGTTTGAACTTTCTTTATTCTGGTTCCCTCTCAGGGTGATAACAAATCATTCCTAGTTTGCAAGAAAAAGATGGCAACTTCTCCTGAAATGTTGTGCTGCTTCTGCCCTCATCCTCTTAAGCAGTTTCTTGAGATTGTGGTGAACATGAAATTTGATGAAGAACCCAACTATTCAAAGCTAATATCTCTGTTTGAAGGCTTGATAGGTTCAAACCCAGCTGGTAGGCCACTAAAAATTGATGGTGCTCAAAAGGTAAACTCATATAAACATGTGGAAAAACTTTTGTTTTGGGGAAGTCCTTGTGCCCATAATATGTACTTGTGTTAGCAAATATGTATTTATAATTTCAATGTAACTGTCACTAGATTATTAGTCAAGTTGGACAAAAGCGGAGTAGATTGAACGTCGAGGAAGAAGACGATGGGCAACCAAGGAAGAAGGTTCGCATAGGAGTTCCTGCAACACAATGGATTTCAGTTTACAATGCCAGGCTTCCAATGAAACAGAGGTGGAACACTATTTGTTACGCAATTCCATTCTCCTGTTAAAGTAGTCTGGTCTCATCTTTACTTTGCATAATTCCTTTCTTTTTTCCTTGCATAAGTCTATTGGGTTACTGCTATTGTTGTTTCTGTTGGCACTACTAAACGTACTAATATTTTTCTCATCATTTCTTATTTTATCTTTGAATGCTTGAAAGATGCATATACCTGCATGTCCGGAAGATACACACTTCACTTAGTCAAACTGGTATATATTCACGTGTTTTAAATTTGTTTCCCCATTCTGGGTCTTGTTTCTCTGTTTTTCAATTGAAAGTGGACTCCTTGTACCCTGTTGTACACTTTTTAACAAGTATTGTTATTAGAGTTTTGTTTCTTATCTAATATTTATACACACACACACACACACACACACATATCCACTTTTTCTCTTTTGGTTGAACTACATCAGTTTATAGGGCTCAAAATATTTAGTTTTTCAAACATAAAGGAATATTTTGAAAACTGACGACATTATGTTGTTCAAGCAAGCATTTGATTTTAGCTTCATATTGTCTGTGTTCTTGTTTGAGGTTTTTGCTGTCCCAACATTTTTGCATCTACTTCTCTCTGTAATCTTGTTGCTTGACGACCTGCTTGATACTATCTTTTTAGGTATCATTACAATGTGGCTGATGCAAGGTTGGCTCAACACGTGGATAAAGGTGTTGCAGATGGTCTGCTTATAAGTTGCGTGTCATCTTGTTCTAATCTTTGGGCACTTATTATGGATGCTGGGACTGGTTTTACACACCAAGTTTATGAACTTTCGCCCTTCTTCTTACACAAGGTCTATTTTTGTGCTGCGCAATCTTAGTTGTGATTGTCTAAAATTATTGTGGTTGTGTTGAATACTGTTCTTCTAGGGGAAGTGACTTCATTTTCTGTTCCAAATATCACAGGAATGGATCATGGAGCAATGGGAGAAGAATTATTACATAAGTTCTATTGCGGGTGCGAACAATGGAAGCTCCCTTGTAGTGATGTCAAAAGGTTCGTTCTTTACAATTATTAGCTATGCTTATTTAATGTTTTTCTTTCACTCACGCCAGTTTGACAGTTCCAATGAAGTATTCTCCTTTCCAAGAGCTGTAAGATTCTTTTTGGATGAACACTCGGTGGCATCTGTAGAATTTGTTTTTAATTTAATCAGAAAAAGCCTAAATGCACGAAGTTTTTCATCCTCAAGTTTTGGTCATCTTTGATAGTAGTTCTGTTGGGATTTTGTTTTCCATTTGAACAAGGGTTTTGGAGAGAGCGAGGGTTATTGGGGAGAAGATTCCAAAATGAATTGGTGTCGGTGGTTATTTACTAATATTTTTGGACCAACTTGGCCACTCAGATTGTGTCAGAAGCTTTAAAAAGGTGTCACCACGATTAATGTTGTCGTGCCTTGCTTCTTGGCTTTTCACATTACTAAATATTTGAAATGACTCTCGCCTCATCTGGGTTTGTTGGGAAAATAGTATGATAGGTATGTAGTTATAGGCTGGCTTAGTTGGGAAAATATTTCTTTGCACTTAATTCCAACTTAACTGGGGATGCTGGCTTAAATGGCTGATGGCTACGTCCTATAATTCCGTTCATTATACCTCCAATAAACTCTGAGGAAAAGGAATATTTGCAGACTTGTATTAGTAATTATGCGTTATCTAATATTTGCTTGTTTTTGCTTGATGAATTTTTAATATGTTCTTGTCCTCCAATATCCAACCGTGTACCACTAATCTTACAGGAACCCAATATTCTCAACAGTCATACAAAGTAAGTGACTCCTTTCCGTTCAAGTGGATCAATAAGAAATGGAGAGAAGGATTTCATGTGACCTCGATGGCAACCGCTGGGAGCCGATGGGGTGTCGTCATGTCTCGCAATGCTGGCTTTAGTGATCAGGTGAACCTTAACCCATCGTTATATCAGTTCTTGCTATTCCTCCTATTACGTTGTTTCCAATTTTTTCATATGGTCTATGTCTGTCCTTTTCACGTAGCTCCAAATTTTGGAGTTTCTTTAGTAGTCTCTTGAATATTTTCTCTCACTGTAATATACTCCTAAATGCTCATGGTCATAATTGCCATGTACATTGTGTATGTATGTACTACCAACAGGTTGTGGAGCTTGATTTTCTCTATCCAAGCGAGGGCATTCACAGACGTTGGGATAGCGGTTACCGTATAACGGCAACAGCTGCAACCTGGGACCAGTCTGCTCTTATTCTAAGCATTCCCAGGCGCAAACCCGGGGATGAAACTCAGGAAACCCTGCGTACTTCGCAGTTTCCGAGCACACATGTTAAGGTATGCCTTTTCTCTTCTTCTTTTTTTTTTTTTTTTTTTCCGAAGTAAATTAGACCTTTTAGGAAAAAATAAAATTCCGATGTATGTCGTGGTTCCTTCACCGGGATTGCTGTTTTTGATTTGCAGGAAAAATGGGCTAAGAATCTTTATCTTGCTTGTCTATGCTATGGCCGAACTGTATCTTGAGTTTGTGTGTAGTTTTGCATCCAAATCAAAGAAGAAAAAATATAAAAATTTTTGTGTAACTTTGTATCCCCTACAGTTGGGTTTCTCATTTCATCATTTGTAAAAAGAGAAGAAAAAGAAAAAAGAGGGGGGGTTGTAGCATGTTGGAATTAAGCTGCAGAAGCACAGAAAAAATGGGGTGTAAGGTTTTGGCTGCAGCTAACACAAAGATGTTTTATTTTTTTAAATGTTTCGTTAAAAGTTGTACGATCTGAATTTAATTAGTTCTTACTTTACAACCCCTGTAACTTCAACTATTTTATGCCCTTTTGTTTTTCTCTGCCTTCCATTTTTTTTAAACTTTTGATATATGTTCCAGAAAAGAAAAAAAGAATCTTTTAATATAGGTAAGAAAAACCGAATGATATTGGGTAAGAAATACTAGTTAAAGATTGTCCCAAATTCTGTTTAGAAAGGAGCAGAAGTTGGATAGTTCTAACAAATCATACCTGCTAAGGCACGTGTTGTAGAATAATAATTAATTTTTTTAAAAAAAAAATTAATTAGACTGGGTGATCGGTTTTGACCACCCAATCTAGTCTTTTTTTTTTTTCTTTTCTTTTTCCTCCTACTGAAATGCCCGATTGTCATTTTTTCCCAGATTTGATCAAATTGATTATGAAAATTGATAATTTACATTATGATTAATGACTAAATAAATTAGATTAATCATTAAGTGGCTAAATTAACAATATTATTGATTATTTAAAAAAATTAAATGATCATTTAAAGGGGGGGGGGGGGGGGGGGGGCGCGGGATGGCTCTAATTAATTTTTAATAGCTTTGGTTATTTGTTTAGAAAAACTTCGTCAAAAGAAGACTATTTTGCTTCCAATCCCATGTAGGTTGAAAACATTAATTTTTCACCAAGGAAAAAAAAAAAAAAAACACACACACACTAAACTTCTACGTGAGACTTTCTTTCGTCAAATAATGTAATTAGAGCAAAATGGCGTCATAAAATCAATCATTACTCTATTTTGCAGTTTACCTTGACATTAAAATAATACGATGTTATCTTTATTTTACCGTTGTTCTTTAACCCATCAACTTTAAAAATCACTCTCAAAGGAATATTCTCCATATATTCTTTTTGTTTTTTTTTTTTAAAATTCCAAACAATTAACATATTTTACCAATTATTTTCTTATATCTGCTTATTCTAGTGCATTTTATTGAATCTTAACATAAATGATATTAAAATTGAAGATTTATTATAAATCAATAAAATCATAAATAATTGACCCCAATAGTGCTTAAACTCTTTAAAAGGTGACGGTTTGATCCCTATTTTATTTTATTTTTGGCCGAGAAGACCCTGAACTTTTAAAATGTTGGTCATTATAGTCCTTTCCGTCCAAAACCGTTCAGTTTTTAATGGAATGAATCATATACAATGTATGTTATCTAATCTGTGAGGGTATTTTAATAATTTAAAAATAATTAATTTAACAAAATTATAAAAATATAAAAAACTAAAAATTAAACTCTATTCTCTCTCTCTCTCTCTCTCTCTCTCTCTCTCTCTCTCTCTCTCTCTCTCTCTCTCTCTCTCTCTCTCTCTCTCTCTCTCTCTCTCTCTCAAAACCCATATTGATGACGGGGGAGGGTGGCGAAACCCAGATCGCGACGGCTTGGGGGGGGGGGGGGGGGGGGGGGGGGGGCAAGAACCCAAATCACCAGTTGTCTACATAGGGAGGGAGGGAGGGAGGGAGGGAGGGAGACGGCCTCCAGCTTTGAAGTTGGATATGTTTTGTTAGGGGGGGGGGGGGGGAGGCTTTGAGTTTGACTCTCTCTCTCTCTCTTTTTGATGTTAATATATGAGTAAGGGTATTTTTCATATTTCTTGGGGTATTTTCCTTCAAAAAAGACAAAATGTGCTTCTCACTTGACCATTCCGTGAGTTTTTTAACAGAGCTGGATGGAAAGAACTGAAATAAACAAGAATATAGGAGTTTAGCATTACCTCGGCTAAAAAAAAAAGGGGATCAAATCGTCACTTTTAAAAAAGTACTAGTTCAAGGACTATGTAGATTAATTACTCTAAAATCATCCCAAAATGAAAAAGTTGCAAAAAATAAAGAAAATATGTTAACATGCATTTGGGGTAAAAATAGAATCTACAAAATTATTATGGTACATTTTCTTAATTTTAGAACCAAAAAAAAAAATTTTTTTGCAGCAGACAAAAAAAGAAAGGAAATAGTGTTAGACAACGCCAACGCTACAGCGTGCGCTGCACTGTTCCCCGCTCTAAAATAGAGTGGGGAGTTGCCGCTGGGTTGGAGCAAAAAAACTGCACCAAATTGACGTAATACTCCAAATTAGAGTCCGGTTGGAGTTGGCCTCACAGAGTGAGTTTTTTTTTTTTTTTTCTTCAGCACACACACACATGGACATATATATATATATATATATATGAGAAAATTACTTAAATTATCATATTGTTCTTCATTTATTAACTAACATGATATAAATTCCTCATTTTTGATCAGTTTGATTGAGTTAACTTTAGTTTAATTTTGTATCATATTAATTTAATATTAATTTTTTATATCATGTTGATGTAATAGTCTTCAAATTTATGTCATTCGTTTTCTCTCTCTATATATATCTACTTTTTCAAATGACACATTTATTAATAACTAATGATGAAAAACAATATTTTATACTAATCTATCTTAATCTTAATTTTAATAATATATATAAAAGAGCCAATATTACTTTCTGTCCTTTTGTCGTGTGTCAACCCATTAATTTTTTTACTTCTCTTTTTTACTTTTATCCTTTTTCTTTCTTTTATCTTTATCTTTTTCTTCTCTCATTTATTTTCTTTTATGCTTTTTATTTTTTTTATTTCTTTTATCTTTTTTGTTTCTCGTTACATATTTGTATATACACACATATACATAATCCTCTTTATATCTATTAATAACTTATATCTTTTATCAATACAGTTGAAAATGGTTTTGTCTAAATATTTTTGAAATTTTGTTAAGAAGTTTTGAATTTTGTTTTTTAAATTTCGCATGGAGTTTCAATTTTTTTTGTTTCTTTTTCTTATTTTGTCATTTTGTAGTTTTTCTTTTTCTTTTTCTTTTTTTTTAATTTTCTCTTTAAATTTTTATACCTTTTACCCAATTTATTATTTATACGCTGTGTTCAACTGGTTGAAAAAAAAAAAGCGACACGGAAAAATGAAGAAGCATTTTGGAATAGGGCTATTTGTCTTTTAATGAGAGTCTAAAAAGTTTCCTTGAGTTACCACTAAATATAACATTTTTACATTTGTTTTTGATAATTCAAAAAATACTCTTAGTTTTCAAATTATCTCAAAAATTATTCCCCTAAGTTCTTAAAAAGAGTTTACCCTTTAATCAATTAAAGTTTTTGAAATACCAAAAATGACCTTAGCAATTACTGTTTAAATATCATTTTCAAGAATTAATGATAAAATTAAAAGAAAGTTAAACCTAAAACTGAAAAAAAAAAAAAAAAAAAAAAAGGATCAACCATATGATCTCGTTGGTGAAAGGAGAGCTAGTCCGGTAAGTCACATGCAAACACGAGTGGGGGATACAATATGTGGGAGAGATCGTTGAGAAGGTGTGATTTGGTTGCTCATTCTCGTGATTGCCAAATTGCTAAGGAGATATGGATGAATGGATTTTGAAAAAAAAAAATAAAAAATAAAAAATAAAAAATTTACTGAACTTTTTGTTAAGAATTTAGTTTCCAGTTATATTAATATTGAAGATAACACTTATATATGGATTATTAAGTGTATTTGTGACATTTTTAACAATTTGACCAGTTCGAAAACATAGGGGATTCTTTTTTTTTTTTTTTTTTTTTTTTTCAAACCAGGGTTTGCTTTTTGAATTATAAAAAAAGGGCAAATGTTGTGTTTAGTGAAAAACTCAGGGGTACTTTTCGGATTTTTCTCGTATTTTTTACACGAAAATTTTCTTATGTTTAGCATTCTGCATTTTGCAGTGTTTCATTTTTATTCATTAAATCACATTAGATGCACAACTATATTTCTCTCAATCAACACATGATTTTGATGTAAAAAATATCCAAAATATCCTTGAATACAAGGAGAAAGATCTTAAAAAATAAAAACTAAGACTAAAAATCTTGACCCTTAGAGTTTTTCTTTTTTTGGTAAATGGGTTCGTGAACCAAAAATACTTTGCATTTGACTTAGCAAACTACAAAATCCTTTGCATTAGTGGTTACTTTAATAACCCCGTCAACTTTTTTTTTAGAATCAAAATTGACATGTGCTAGCACATGGATAGTGAATAAGGGACAAACTAAACATAAACAAACACGATCATAAGGACCACTGATGCAATGAGTATTGAAGTTTAGGAGTCAATTATCAAGATCTGAAGGTTAGGAGTTAATTGTTAAGATTTTTGTTTTAGGAATTGATTTGCCAAGTACGAAAAATTCAGGGGCATCCATGTAAAAAGCCCTAAAATAATAATAATAATAATAATAATAATAATAATAATAAAGGTATCTGATAGGATAGCCATACCGGCTAAGACACTGCAAAATGCAAATACTTCCACACTTCCCAAACTCAAAAGATTTCCTTCTCTCTGTCCCACAGACTCAGAAGAAGAGAAGAAGAAATACAGAGGAAGTAAAAAAACATGGCCTCTTCTTCTCATCTCTCTGCTATCCCACAACGTTTCTCTAGACCCACTTCTTCCCACTGTGAGTCTCTCTCTCTCTCTCTCCATGTGAAATAAAGACTCTTTTCTAAAAAGAGACCTTGCTGCTCATGAATTTGGTTGGCCCTTTTTGTGTCATTTGCCTACTCCTTCAAATGAATATCTTGAGATAGCAAGAATTGAAGCTGTCATGTTATAGAATTTACAGCACTTACCGTATGGAACACCAATTGGAGTTAGAATTTTGGAGCTTTTTCTACTAAAAATGATAGAATGTTTGGAAATGCGTTTTTGGTTGAAGTATGTGTTGCAAAATGAACTGCCACATAGGGAATAGCGTAAAAATTTGAGATGCATCCAGGGAAAAAAAAAAAATTTATGCGTGTCTTATTCTGTTTCTCTTTGTGAGCATTTTGACACAAAAATCATTTTATTTTGGGGGTGTTTGATGTGTAAATTTGAGTTAAGATTTTTAAGTTTAAATAGTAAATTATGTTGACTTTTCAGAAAAGAAAAAAAAAATTTTGGGAAAAAGACAAACTTTCGGGGAAAAAGACAAAAAAAAGTTTGAAAATATTAGTTTGGGCTTATCAACCAAACTAACCCTTTGATTTGAAATAAGAAAATTATAGATTTTTAAAGTTTGAGTTTCATACAAATAGAAGTGAGAGAAATGGAGATGTAAGATTTGAAATGAGATGGTGAAATAGACAGCTTTTGGAAAAAGAAAAATGGAAAAATTCCAACTCCAATAGTCGTTCCAATCGGCCCCGTTTGCTATATTCACCCTTTTGGATTCATTTCTTTGTTTTTCAAATGCAAAATGTGCAATGAGTAGTGGAGATATTTTCTGAAGTTGTTTCTTAAGAGAACCACCACCATTCTATACAGTTGTTCTTAAAAACTAAAAATTAAACAAAGAAGACCCAGAAAACTAAAGTGATGAAAAACAAGGCACTAACGTTTTGTGAGTAGGAAAGAATCTTTTTAACTGTCATTTACGTGCCTAAATTTCACAGTGAACTCGAAGGCTGTTGGTTTCCATGTGAAATCCAGTTTTGAAAACGAGCGCTGCAGTAGTTCTTGGGATTCAGGTCACTCATCAAAACCTCTCAAGGTAAGAGGTCCATGTATTTTACTATCTAGTCAATTGTCAATGTTTTCATAATTTTTCTTGAATTATCGAATCGGTAATTTCGTTTTCAAGAGAACATGTCATTACAAGGAAAAAAAGGGACAAATGGTGCTCATTGTGGATTATAGTTACATAGTTCATATAAACTTCCTTGCGTGATGGTTCCGAATTCTATTTGCTGCATGCTAGTCTTGTTTTTGCTGAACTATGTTAATATGCTAGGATGCTCTGATTAACAAATTAATGGTTCACTAATTGCTGGGATACATTGAACAATTTGGAACTCACCCCTTGAGATTGCTACTTGTAGCATGGAAAAAGAGATTTCTCATTCTCTTCACGAAACCCCGTTTTCTTGATATTTTTGAACCGATGAGCTAGATTAATGCTCCATGAGACTGTGAAGATTGAAGATCAATTTGCAATTGTTGTGCTTCTGAAAGAAGTACTGCTTTTACTAATGGCAAAAATAGTAGTAGAGACAGAAGTCTGAAGTGAAAAAAATCTAGTTTCTCAAAATCACTACTGAAGTGCATTGTTGTCTATGCGAAGTCCTATTATTCAGTTTTACCAGATACATTACTTTCATCTTTTTATGTGGAAAGTGCTTTTAGAGACTCGAAAACGGTACCAAATTTTCCCTCAGTCTAATGAGGTTCTATTTAGTATCTTTGTACGTGTTGACTGCTATTTTAGCTTTGCTTAGACGACATGGCTCACAGTATTCTATTACTTAACTAGTTTGTTTAATTTGAAGAAGAGGCTCTACTTTAATCCAATATAGGTTATTTTCCGACCACAGGGATCTCAATTGCCAATCACTCGGCGTTTGTGCCTCACATGTTTCTGTTTAACTGTTGCCTTGATAAAAGATTTTGGCACCCCCGGATCTGTACCCAAAGCATTAGCACAGGACGGTATGGAAAAACCCGTTTGTCGAAATTGTAATGGCAGTGGAGCTGTGCTTTGTAAGTATAACTTTTTTTTATTACTTACACATTCATCTTGTTTAGTCAGTCCCAGGTGATATATCTTTTGATGTAGGGCTTGTTGATGGATTCCTTAGTTGATACTTAAATATAGTTTCTTATCTTTGTCTGTATTGTTAGTGAACGGTGACAATATTGAGGAAATAACTTTTGCAATGGCTGCAGTATTTTCTGCATGGTCCAATATTGATTGAACTCTAAGAAATCTCTTTTATCCACTGTATTATTGACAATTTACAGTTACAAAATGCAGCTAGAAAAGAAAATTTTTCCTTTGGATAGAAAGCTCAAGTTTTGTTGATTTATCCTATCAATGTCTAGTGAACTAAAATATTTTGGTCTTCATCGAATTAGTTATTACCTTTATTTTGTTGATCCAAATTTCCTTCACAGAAGAATATCTGAACACAATGTTGCATCACGCGCACACACACACATGTTTTACCTTGGCTCATGAAAGGAGAAACAATTTGGTTTTGATATTTTTAATCGCTTACGGCACCCCTTTCGTCCATGAATGTTCATTTTTTGCTTTCATTTAGGTGATATGTGTGGTGGTACAGGAAAATGGAAAGCTCTTAATAGAAAACGGGCCAAAGACGTTTACGAGTTTACAGAATGTCCAAACTGTTATGGTATGTACTTTTTTTATTATCTCGTGCCTAAAGTTGCTGTTGTATATTCCAAGTTTCAAATCTCTAGAATTGGTCACTGTTTTTTGAGTTAATATCATGTTTACTTCTGTGAAAGGAAACATATCAAGTCATTCAAAGCGAATATCAGTAGTAAGAATGTTTATGGTAATCTGGGGCCTTTAGGTAATTCTCTGATGGGGATGGTGTTGGTTAACATTTTTAGCAACAAAGAGGTAGTAGAGATGAAATCTGATATTAAAAACTGAAGCATTTTGTTAGAATACAAAAACAATTATTGTCGCACCTCATTAGCTTATAGCTTTGGGGGAAGGTTAATTTAATGTAGTATCACAGGAGTTTGTCCCAAGTTCATACCCCAGAATCGCGACCCGTCCAGTCTATGTTCGCTTATACCATTGCTACTTTTAAGTCCACATTCGAGTGGGAAGTAGTGCTAGAACTAGAACTGTTTCAAAAGGGTTTAACAGACTTCGAAAAAGGGTAATTTGTCATGATAAAAATAATAATAATAATAATAATAATTAACAAAATTTTGTTACCCTTGAGTTGTGACCACAAAATTTATTCTCAAGTTCTACTCTTGCCATGCTTTCTATGACTCTAATGCAGTTTTTATTTCCTGTTCTCTTGCAACTGGAGCAATTAATGTCGAGCTCTCAACCGGAATTGTTTTCTTTGATAATTAATTAGTGTTCGTCTTCATGGACAGGGCGAGGAAAACTTGTATGTCCCGTTTGTTTAGGAACTGGTTTACCAAACAACAAGGGGCTTCTGAGGAGGCCTGATGCGCGGAAGTTGCTCGATAAGATGTACAACGGTCGGCTATTACCAAACTCTTAGAGTGCATTCTACAACTCCGTAACTCCCACCGAAGATCTACCTGTATAGAGAGCAAAGCTTCCATTGCTATTGTTTTCAACACAGGACTCTGTTCTTAAAAACACACAATTTGAGAGATGTCGAATTTTGTTTTTGAAAATTTTATGCTTTAGCAACTGAGGAAAGGTTTGGCTGATAATAGACTGCATGTATCGCTACACTTCCACTTGACACTAATCGTTATAATAAACGGCTCGTCTCGCTGTGACCTTAAAGTGGAGCTGGGATGTTTTTATGCTGGAGCCTGGACTCGATCATTCTCAAAAATTCTAGACCAACACTCGGCTTCCAAAAGACGAATACTTTCATCAAGAATTCCGACTAACCGATTTGGTGTTTTAATTTTCAACTCAAAGTTTCATTTGTCTGCACACCATGTCAAACAGAAGAACATTAACTCATTACATTAATTTTGCAAATAAAGAAGCCCAAAATCTTTCCACAGAGAGAGATCGTGTAACAATTCATTGGGCAAGAGGACCTGTATCTTGCCTCTGAAACTGGGCCACTGTGAAATATGAATCAGGGCTGAGAATTCGGCAGTTTGTTGAGAACAGAATGCTCTGGTTTGTGGTCACACTCAAAGTCGAGATGAACAAATGCCCGTTCAACTTCTGGAAGTTTCTCGAGCTTTATCTGCAAGGTCTCTCCAATCAAATGTGCCTCTTTTAAGGGCAAGTCCTCCGGGAGTTCAATGTCAACCTGTTTCAACGGACACAAAAATGTTGGTTAAATTCGAAGGAGCTAAGATATTTAAAGTCATGAATGAATATGTAACCTCCCAATGGTAATCGACAACTTTTCCAATTATGATGTGAGCTGAAGTTCTATGAATAAGATGCCACTGTCCATTATGATCTCAGGTTTTCATATTACAACAAATTTATTATAGATGACACGCTCCATGATAATATATATGGGTAATCTCCTTCCCATTATCGAAACCAGAAATTTGCTTATGATAATTATGACTAACCTCTACAAAATAAAGAACTCCAAATGTGTAAGCACGAACGGTGTCAATACGCTTAACTTGAGGGTGCCTTATCACAAGATAAGTCAACTTCTGTAAGACTTCCGGAGGGGCGGACTGTCCCACGAGTGATACTGCATCAAGAGAATGTGAAATAAAATTTTTTAAGATGTCTAGTCTCGTTAATATTGCTAAGAAAGCACTGAAACAAATCTGCATCTTCAAAATCGAATAAGAACCACACAATCAAACAAAACCAAACCGTTTAAAAGTATCAAAACCGAACAAAACCTTTTGGTTTGAGCCTAGAAAAATTTGTGAGACAAGAGGTGCTAAGAAGAGGTGGAGAGTTTACCTGCATTTTCTATGACAGTTCCAGACCAATTTGATATTGTGTATAGAGCAAGGATTATGGCACCAACTGGATCGATCCACCAATAAAATTTGTCAGCAAGTACGGCAGCGACTAATCCCACCACATTTGTTACCACATCAAAATAGTGATCCTGCTAATTGCCAATTGTAAGAATCCATACAAACACGAAAGTTGAATGTTATAAGGAAAACAAAAAAGAGATGGAAATACCTCCGCATAGGCACGAACAATCTTGTTTCCAGAGCTTCTGCAGTAAATCCAAAGCGCGAGTTTTACTGCAGTAGCAGTTAACATGATCGCATACAACCAGACCAATTGGTCTGTGGTCATCTTTTCAGAAGGTTCGTCTTTGATTAGCTGTTCTACAGCCTGGATGAATACCTGAAAGCCTGCAATGGGGAACTATAGTTGGACACGCCTTTCATATGACATTTAGAAAAAATATGTCAAGGAGAAAGGTCCTTTTTGAGGTTTCTCGGGATTTTCAATATTTCAAGCATTGAGGTCTTAAGTATGTGCAGATATAGAACATAACATGTACTATTGCTTCGCAATCCAGATGCAACTTCTTCGTCTTTGACCTTTGTAGAAATGCATATGGCATGGAGAATGAAAATGAGTATGAAATGTTTATGAAATGTTTCCCTTATTTTCTTGCCTCGTTTAAAATATGCTCTCTTGCAAACTCCAAAATCCTATTATTCAGTCTCATTTAGAGTTGAAAGCATTCTGAGCTACGTCTCAAGTAACTAGTACTGGGCATGATCCTTTTCTTGGAGCGTTACATATCTTTCCTTCCTACACTACAGCATGCAATCTATAAGCAGAAAATTTCACGCATATATTTGTGCTTAGGATATACCAGTTTAAAAAACATGTGCGATGCATATGATTGGACATGATGAAAAAATTTATCTAAAAATAAAAAAATATAAATAAAAAGTAGATAAAAAAAAAAAAAACAAAGTACCTAACTGGGTATAGTGTTTACGTATGTATAGATATTAGATTAGATAAGAAAAGACATCTATATCTAACTGGGTAAGGGCAATATTCTGATATATATGAGCTCTGTATATATATGGAAGTTAAGCCACAGATCATACCTAGTGTAGCCATGACAGCCGCAAAAATAACTATTCCAACAGGCTGCACCCTCAGTTTTCCAATTGGATATCTATAGATATTAATGTTTTTCATTGACAAATGACTGAACCAAAGAATGCCACCAGCCATGAGATCAAGCAAAGAGTCTAGTGTGGACGCTGCAATGGCTATGGACCCACTCCTTATGGTAGCATAAATCTGGACATTGCAAAAGAAACATTGAAGTTTATGATATGAATACAAGCAATTTATAGTTTACGAGGTTGTACTCGGTGGTTTTTTTTTTTGTCTTTTTTTTTAATAACTATCTCCTACGCTTTATTAAAAAATAAGAAAAAAGAAAATTAGTTCATAGTACAAACTAGTGACAGAAGGTAAAAGAATTAAAAAGTAAATACAGATGGAAAACAAAGCAAAGCAGATTTTGACACTAGAAAATATAAGCCGAAATTGCACCTTTAAAAATCATAATCTAGGATAGACATCATTATACTCGGTGTTATTCAACAAGGAACTGTCTATATAACTTCATTCTGTTCTCTCATGTTATCAAAATTAGATGGGACCCTACTCATGCTTGACACAAAGTTCGTGTTTTCTTCTCACATGCCAAAAACTGATGATTTACCTTAAGCGCCAAGAGAATTATGTTTGCATAGTTAGAAATCCTCATGGCCATTTCGTGTTGGGCTTGTTCTTCGAGATCGTCCTTATCAAGGCCCTCCGATTGCACTATGGCATCAACTTCCTCGAAAGATTTCAGCGTCGCAAATTGAGTTTCATAGTATTTCTTTTCTCCTATAAAAGACAATTCATAGTAAGAGTAGATATAGAGTCCCTTTGTTTTATGAAGAACTACAAAGGGACATTACTGGCATTTGATACAGCTACGGAACAAATCACGCTTTCTTTTTTGATTGCTTAGAAAAATAACCACAAAATTGGTCACGAAATCTAGTAAGTCAATTTTAATTTCTTCTACTTTGATATTTTTTTTCCCCCTTTTCTGAACAAATCCAATTATTATTCCCCTAGAATCTCACCAAGAAACGAAAGAGAGAGAATAAGAAAATTCAAAACAGTTTTTTTTGTAAAATTAACATAAGCAACAAAGGTTATGACTAGCTCATAATCCTCAACTTTTGACCAACAAAAAAAAAACAGAAAAGAAAAGAAAAGAAAATCATGTTGATCGTCTTCTAACTTTCTAATGCACTCGCAATCGAAAACACGACCTTCCTAAGACCATTGATTCTTGCAAAATATCCGGAACTCAAAGCATCAAAGTCTTCTCGATTCTCTCACAAACATAAAGAACAATGGAAAGAAAGAGAAAACTCACTGTTTAGACATCTTAATTCCCAAAATTTATTACCCAAATGAAAGATTTCAACGCTATTTATATGCTTCCAACCCAACCCACAACAGATTCATGACTCAACTTTAATAAAAAAATAAAAATAAATAAAAAAAAAACTCCTATCATTCCAAATGCATCATTTTCTCAATAACGAAACAGCCCAAGTTGAAAAATAAACATTCCTCTGTTTGTTTCCTCTGAAAATAAACGTAAGAACTTTCTGATTCTTCATCACACAGCGAGTTTTCCCATCGAGACTTTTTATACAAAGGATTTACTTCTTACTAATAGAATTTAGCTTATGTTCTTCTTTAAATCTCTTTTTTAAGTCTGAGAGTATAATAAATCAAGTCAATGCAAAAGAAATGAATCTATTTACATACTATTAAGTATTAAGTAAGTGAAATATATAAAACATAATCAAAAAATCAAAATTATGCCATATCACTTATTCTTTCAACTGGATCTTACGGAGCCTGTTCATACACGAGTCTGATCATAGAAAAAAAAAATTTTCTCTTCAAATGAACCAGCCTATCCTCTGTATGGGGCTTTCGCATCATCCGAAGAAAAATAAAAAAATTAAAATGGGAAAGAAAAACGAGAAACAAAAGAAGCAAACAGGATTTTCATAAGCGTATTTTCTCGGTAACCAGACAGAGTTGAAAAGGCGGACCTGAACTCAAGCCTTTGGTCCGCGAGAGGTCGATGTCGTGGGGGCTAGACTCGACGTCAAGACCATCTCGGACCTTGTCAGAAAGCCTGGAGTAGAACTCGGTCCTGAGCGAGTTGACGGAGTTCCTGCGAATCAGTGAGCGAGTCCGGCGACCGTTTTCACTCGGTCTCCGACTCAAGAGCGGTGCTCTGGGACTCGTCTCCGAATTGCCCTCCATTTTTGGGTTCTGTGTCTCCACAGGGAGACTTGAATTCAAACCAGAGGAGAAGAAAAAGAAGAAGAAGCAGAAGATTAAAAAAACAAAAAGAAGGAGAGATGAAGATGGTGTTGGATCTCAGAGGCCTGGATATGCTATAAAATTGGTTTCGCACTAAAAGTCAAAAAGTAAAAAAATCAATTAAAAAAAAATTCCTTTTTGAAATTAAATATTTAAGAAAACGCCTTCAAAAAGATTTTTTTTAAGAAAAACGTAGTATGACGTGGCCGTAGTCAACGCTGTTGCGTGTACAAGAGTGACTAAGTGGGATTCTTTTGGTCCTACCATGTAATGACATTTTACAATTTTTTTTTTAATTTTAATGATTAATGCAATTATTGGATATACTTGGGTAACAATTATAATAATAATTCGACGCATCACTTTATCATCACGATAAGAGTTCTAATCGCTCTATTTTTTTAATTTTAAAAAATTTAATTTATAATTCTACGTATTACTCTACTATCACGTCAAGAGTTCTAACAAGGCTCATTTTTCAATTAAAAAAAATTAATAGTAGTAACAATATATTATTCATCAATATCTTTTTTTTTTTAAATTAATCAATAATTAAGCATTGTTAATTTGTTACTTATCACTACAAACGATTACCCACGTGTCATACAAAGAATTGTTGGATAGTAACAAGCAAAATATCATTTCCAAAAGGGATATTTATCTCTTCTTATTTTTTCTTTTTTCTTTTTTTAGGCATTTTTATCATTCTATAATTTGTATTTTTTTTTCCTTATTTCGAAGAATCCAAATGTATATTCTATATTTCATAATGTTGTGTTTTTATATCATCAACTACATTAGGGAAAAATATGCAAACACTTATTGTATTCAATTTTAAATAAAATAAGATAGATTAAACGCATGAAACATTTTGATAAAAAAATATAAAGGTCAATGACATTTTGACATTCTAAAAAGGTTATTTATCTCTTTTTCCTTTTTTACGGATTATTTTTAATTCTATAATTTGTAGGTTCTTCTTATTCCAAGCCAAATGCATATTCTGTATTTAATTTATAATGTTGTGTTTTTACATCATTAATTACATTCGGAGAAAATATGAAAAACACTTATTATATTCAATTTCAAATAAAAGAAGATAAATAAGACAATTTGACATCAATCATGAGATATTTTGACATAAATATAAAGGTAAAGGGCGTTTTGATATTAAAAATAAGAAAAACTAATAAAAATCAACTGTGAGATAATTTGGTACAAATGTTAAAATTTAAAGGATATAACAGATATATTTCATAAGACTGGAGTCATATTGACATTAATAATATAGTTCAAGGAGAATTTATGAAAATTTTCCAAGTCAATTTCGATTCAAAATTCTTACAAAACAAATCAGATTCTAATTTTAAAAAAAAAAACAACGTTAAAATTAATACTAAAATATATGTTAAAAAAATTAAAAATTTGTAAAAATTCTTTCTTAAAATGTTTGTCGGGGCAAGAGCTTGTCTCTATTCTCACCGTGCCTTGTGAACAATTTCCCATTCCTGTCTTGTTAAATTAAAACGGATCCCCAAAAAAGTATCTTCCAGAAATGAATTAAAATATTTTAATGAGACCTTTTTTTTTTATGAATTATTTTAATGGCAGACTTTTTTTTTTTTTTTTTTGGGATGAAATTTTATTGACAGAATTACACCTTGTCGGTACGCCAAAACACAATTAGAAACATTTCTTGAGTTTACCCCGCGGTCAGAAGTCCTCATCTTGACTTTTCCAAGTTTTCTTGACTAAGATAGTCACACATCTGATTTTCATTTCTTGGCATTTTCGTTATTATGGAGGTTTCGAGTCCTTGTTTTGGCACTTGTCCATCTGTTGTCCTTTTGCTCTCATATTTAATCATTTCTCAGCCGACCAAAATTCTTTGTATTGTACGAAAGATTGTAGGATGATTAGTGAAGATAAAGAGATTTAACATTTAATTAAATTAAATAGTTAAATCGAAAAATTAGATATAATGATTTTTTTTTTGAAACTTAGAATCAGAGTTTTGAAATCCGATTTTTTAGTGGAGTCAAAATTTGATATTACTGTTATTTTAACAAAATTTTGAATTAAATTTGGAAGCTTGATTTTTATATTTATTTTTGCCAAAAGTTTGACATTTACTAAAACGTCAATTTTTTTGTTATTTTCAATTTATTAAAATGTACGATCCTCCTATCCTAACAATACAAAACCAAAAATAAGATAGTTGTCCTATCTTGCAAATCAAACGACCACTCAAAAAAATAAAAAATAAATAAATAAATCAAATGGACACATTTCTAATCTAAAAAGCAAATATTCTTTGGTAATGAACACAATTTATTTGTTGTACATATAAATTTATGAGAACTTTTGTGATATAATGTTTTTATTGTGCATTTATTTTTAATAAGATTTTTAGTTTTAATTACACAACACTAGTACAATATATTATTTATACTATCACAAAAGTATGCTATTGAATCAATAGTGACGAAGTTAGAATTTTTTATTAGGATGTATATATAATAGATAATTAAAGGAGATTGTGCACATTTTTAGAGAATTATTACGAAATTTTATTGAAAGTTTAAAAGGTATTTTTGAAAAAAAAAAAAAAGTTGTTTGGGGGGGGGGGGGGGGGGGGGGGTTCTGAAGCACTTGGTCCTTGCTTCCCTATGTGCATGGCTAGCAGATATATCTAAAGAAGTTAAAATTTATTATTTTTTTCAAGTTGCAAAAAAGCTTTAATACTAGTAACCCACCACAAAGTACATTTAGCTTCTTTTCTCAAAGCAGTAAAAATTAAATCTTTTTTTTTATTTTTTAATGATATGTTCCTTTCGTTTTAGATTTTCTTAAGCAAACCAAATACCTTTTAAAATTGGGAGGTCTCCACTTGACGTAATTTTACCTATTGGCAATTTGGAATTTGTCTCTTGCAAATAATGGCTACGTCTGACATTTCGTTATTTGACACTGACCATCCAAAGCAAACTTAAATATGTCAATGAAATGAAGTTTAGTGTGTGTGTGTGTGTGTTTTTTTATTATTATTTTATTTATTTATTATTATTATTTACGTTTTTTATAATGTATTTTACTTTTATTTATAAAGTATATCATATTTTTTGAATTTTACATTTGTATATCATCAAATTATGCTTAACATATAAATTTATATTATTTTTTGGTCAACACTTAATTTTGATCTTAAAATGTCTAAATTACCTTTAAAAAGAAAGACTGTAATTATGTATTATTTATATTTTAATACCATGCATTTTGTTTTTATTTAAAAGTATACAATGTATTTTAAAATTCTACATTTTTATATTAATAGATTATATTTAGTACATAAATCTATTCATTTTCTCGATCAACGCTTAATTTTTACCTTTAAAATTTCCAAATTACTCTTAATTTAAAATAATCAAAGAAATTCTAATTTAAGATATAAAGTTAAATTTCTCTTGTTCCACTTGACAATTAGAGTTTCTTTTATTATTTTAATTTTAAATTAAAGGGTATTTTGGGTATTCTGAATGTGAATATTGAGCGTTGATCAAGAAAATATGTAGATTTATGCCTACAACTACTCATAAAGATGGTAGTACTCCCTACAGGGACGGGGCTGTGAGGCTTCAATTTAAATTGAATGGGATGAGGACAGGAAGGGGGACGAAGTCTTTTTCTCGAATTGAAAATCGGACAGGATGGGGGAAGCATGCCCCACCCCACCTCTGCGCAGATGTACATATATAATATATATGAGTATTGTGCATATATACATGTATGTTAACTTTTTAAACTTAACTAAATGCTTTAGTTTTTTTAAAGATAATTACTAACTATATTTTTTTCACTAAAAAAAAGAAAATAAAAAATTTATTTTTAGCTAGTAACCTTACTTGATTAATACTAATTAGTATGTGTTGGTTTTTTTTTTTTTAATTTGTGTAATTTAAAAAAGGTTATGTAATTTGAAAATACTTAGTTATATTAATGGGGAATTGGTGCGGGAGAACGGCTCTACTGATGGAGAATTCTTGTCTCCGGCCTCACCCCTTTTTAGACGGGGATGGGGATGATTTTAAGGGTCGGAGGTGGGGATGGGGGCATTTTCGTTCACATTCCGTCCTGTCCCGTTATCATCCCTCCCCTCATATGGTTTGTTTTTTTTAGGTAAATATGCATTTTAATTACTCGGTATGTATTTGGCCTTTGGGGAAAGAAATGGTTGCCATTCAATTCAGGTAAAATAATAACAATAATAATAAGAAGAAATTGCAGTTTTTTTTTTTTTTGGGATGAATTTTGTCATGTCAGTGGCCTGGTAGATTTCTTGATACAGGAAATGGTCGAAATTTTATCAAAATGTTTTTTTTTTTTTATTGTAATCTTATTAGCAGTTAAGGTCAATTCAACGAAAACAACGAAAAGAGGAAGTACTCGTTTTTCTTTATATTTTTTTAGGAAGCAAATACATCAAGTAATTTAGATACGTTTTGACAAAACTTACAATAAGAATTATATTTTTTTGATAAATAATATTATTTTAATCGTTAAAACGGTTTGATATTTGTTAATATTAAAATTTTATTGCGTAATACATATGATCACATATTATATTATTTAAAAGTTGATCTAACAACTAAAGACGAAAATATCTACGAGTATAATAAAACAAAGTCCCTACCATATATTCTGCCTCACTGTTTTGCCCACTTCCTCAAATAGTTTTCTCAAGGACAAATTTGTGGTTTACCTAGTTTTTTTTTTTTTTTTTTTTGGGTTGTATAAGTGTTGACCTAGTCAAACACTTCTCTTTTCGTCTAATTAATATAGACATAATTGTGGGCCTCATGAAAAACAAAATAAAAAAAAAATAAAACCAGAAATCAATCAAAAAACCAAGTACGAAATCAATGTGTACATAAAAAAGCCACGCATGTATCGCCTGAACCACCAAAAAAACCATCCAAACCATTTAGAAATTAACAATTATGGGTTGAATTTTTCACAAGAACGGGAAATGAAAATAATAATAATAATAATAATTAAAGAAAAAAGGGCTCAAACCGCCGGTCATGCACCCCTAGGTTTCGTCCCTCCTATTCTTCAGTCGATTGCCTCTTCTACTAAACATCCTCAATATTTTTACCCACATATTATTCAATCTACCTCTTTTCATCCTTTTTCATTTTATCCTCTACCAAACATGATGGTGTTATTTCATGCTTTAGCAAAACAAAAGATCTGTGTAAGAATATATTCAGAGGCAAAGCCTCCCATAATCAAGTGAGAGTATACGTCCATAATTTATTTTTAAAAACTAAATATTTTTCTCATTTTGTTCTCATTTTATATGTTATTCCTATATAAATTCATTAAAAATTTTATTATTTAATATACATCCCTCACTGAAATAATAGACTGACTCTATAAATGTATCTATAGGATTAAGTAATGTATTTTCATACCTAGTTGTCTAAAATAAAAAAAAAATATCTAGAGAGGAGGACATTAAAGTAAATCCCCATGTGCATGAAATCACTTAAAAGGCATGTCCCATACTGAGTTGCAGGCATGAAGAGTCCTACAGGAAACAGAGCAAACTCTTCCATGCATCAAATCGCCAAGGAAAAAAAAAATAAAAAAATAAAAAAAAATTCATCAATTAAGATGAATTATTATTATTATTATTATTTTGGTATTCACACACAATCACATGATACAAATCGATCACAAAGGCTCTCAGGGATAAGAAAATAGTGGACTCATAAATGGATCCTAATATATTATAACTTCCAGACGATTACTGATTAAAAGAGAACTTGTGACACTTATTAGAGTATACACTCCCCGCTGATGTGTGACTCATCATAATGACATCATTTTTTTGATATTCACACAAGTAAGTGACATACAATCTCACGGGACAGATAAATAGAATGCGGTGAACTCATAAATTAAGATGAATTATTAGGGTCATGTGGATTTGGCCTGAAAGGAGTGATTGTCTTTGGCTTTTTCTACACAGCACAGCCCCACTAGCTATTTTCATGATAACGATGGTTCTTGTTTTGGCTGTGGCCAGTGCGGATTTCGGCATTTTGTAGGCATGTTTACCCTTAACCAGTATCATATCAAATTGGTTGTCCATTGCAATACTTAAAATAAAAAAAATAAAAAAAATCATATTGGTTGATGGAGCATGCCTTTTCGTGTTAGATATAGATGGAAATGTGTAGTCATATAACATTTTTAAGGAAAAAAAAAAACTAGATATTTGATATGTCACATCAATAGTCAAAACTTTATTTTAATAAAATCGTAAAAGAAAATGCATTGATTTTGTAAAATGAAAACATAATGGTTCCTTAAAAAATATAAAAAGAAAATGCGTTGGCATTGCAAAATCAATTTACCATTGTTTTTTTTTTTTTGTTTTTTTGTTTTGTTTTTTACTGCGATCATCATTTTACCGTTGTTTTGGAAATAACATTTTCAAAACTTTTTTTTATCTTTTTTTTTTATTATTTATAACTTTAAATGTTTATAGTAAACTCAAAATTCTAAAAGTCTATAATTTTATTATTTCAAACAAAAATAAAATTATCTTGTTTGAATTGCATAGAACTTCAAAAATAACAAAATAAGAATAATTTTTTTTTTTTCTGAACACATTTTAAGTTTCACTTTTTCACTGCAAATAGTTTTTTTTTTTTTTAACCCAAAACTCACATTTTTAAAAACTCAACTCATACCATCAAAATATCTTCAAAACTAAAGAAGGAAGTACTTCAAAAGTTACAAACAGATCTTCAGCAAACGTGCCAAAGTAACAGCAATTTCCATGTCTAAATCCAAAAAATAAATAAATAAATAAATAAATGGAGCTCAAAATTGGACTTCCCTAAAGCTCTCTAAAGTCAATTTACAAAATCTACCGATTCAACTATGGACATTACAGCCAAATCTTCCAAAATCATTTTGTGCGAAGATCCGAAAGACTAGTATTACAGAAAAAACCTCACATGGACTTAATATCTGGTCACGTTATTGCTTAGGCTAAAACAACACATGAACATTTTCCGGCCTGCTTAATTAAATTTCCGAGGCTGTGCGTGTGTGTGTGTGTGTTTAGGTAGCATGTCATATATTTGGCAGCGATTTCTGACAGTCATTATCGTTGCGATAAGTCTACGTCATCGTTCTTTCCTTTTGCATTCAGCCAGTCTTGACAAGAAGTGAATCTGCCTCGGTTGTTAGTAATGATGACTCGTTTGGGGTAAGATCTTTTGGGTTGGTTTGCTTCTTCTTCTCACTTTGGCGCAACGACTTATTTGAAGCTTGGTCAGCCTTGGAGACAATTTTGGAGACTGTAAAACCTGCAACTTCGAAGATCTGTGATCTAAAGGGAATCAACGAATTGCGAAGAACAACATCAATTCCGTCATAAGTCCAAACACCTAATACTGCTTCTCCTTTAAGCCCAACAGCAAACCAACCAAGACCAGCAGCTGATATATCCACAGAACTTGAGTCCCAGCTGTTGCCACAAACTCGGAACTCTTTCCTCACCCACTGCCCGAGCTCTTTAACTCTGTTCTTCCCAATTGGTGGCTGAAGCAAAGCAATGACCAGTTTTAATGGTGTTAAGTTACAAATACATGTACAAAAATTATATAACTATTTGACTTAGCAATAGAAATAAAAGGGAAAAGATTCAAGCATCCGATATGCAATAGATGGGCACTTGAGCAGATCTGGAGCAACGCAAAACGCTATAAACACAGATTTTATTCATTTTAAGTTAATATTATTTTCCAATAACACTCCATCACGTGGTTAACAAGAAATGAAACCAGAGGGCAGTTAAACTAACACAAGAAGCATAATGACAAAACCTAATTTGTCCAACTCTCCAGCCAATATGTCTCATTACTAATAAAATTTCTAGATGGAGTATAAAGGACGCATTCATGCTAAATATAGTTGAAGACAATCCTTAATCTTAAATTTTGGAAGATTAATAGTCTATTGGATGGGAAATTATGAAAGTGATGGTATATGAAAAATCACAATTCTCTAAGCTGGTGTAAAAAATACCTGCAACTGACGACCAAAATGCTCCTCTACCATTTCGCATGCATTTTCTGTCTTGCCCATGTGTAATGGAAGATAAACTGATGCCCATACTGTAATATACACAGAGTCTACCGATAACTCTTCTACATCCAGCCTCACAAGACCAGCAATATGAAGTGAATGACCCGCCTATCAGAATAACATCATGAAATATGAGTTATGGGAAGTGTAAAAAGCAAAATTCAACGGTTTACGTGAAATCTAATGCTGCACCTCAATCATTCTAATTTAGAAGAAAAATCAGAACTTGGACTAGGTTTCCTTCTTTTTGCAGAAAAGGGTAATACTAAAAACAAAGGTAGAGCATAAAAATACTTCAACCAAAAGAACAACTTATTCCATAATGTACCCAAAATCCAACTTACTAATCTGTCTGGCTAGGCATAGCCTAGCAGTGATTTCACACTAGACTCTACCACATTTGTCATATGAAATTTAAGGAAATACTACCCCAGTTTACTTTGTATCGAAGATATAATATCTGTTTTGGAAGTTCAGCAAATAAGAAACTCACCAAAAAGAATAAATAAAAAATTGACCACTGTCCTAAAGCAGTTGAGACTCAAAGTAGAGACTGACCTTGATCCTGTAAGTCCGTGGTTTCAACTCCTTGCTAACATTGACAAGCTTCTGTTCTTCTCTGGTCAATCGAGTTGTAATCTGATGGGGATGCAAAAGCCCTGGTGTATCAAACAACTTAGCCTGACGAGGAAGAACACCTTCCACTCTAACAATCCCGAGTGTCGTCCCGGGAACAGGCGCTTCTGTCAAATGACTAATATTCCCTCCAACATGCTTTCCGATCGCGTTTATGAGCGTACTCTTCCCGGCATTTTGAGCCCCAATTGCCCAAACATTACCTCTTGGCCCCGCCAAAGCAGTGACATCCTCAACAAGGTTCTTCAATCCCCAATCCTTCACTGCACTCACCAAATGCACACTCGTTATCTTGTTAGTTCCACCCTCCCTTGCTCTCTGCCTAACCCAATGCTCGAACCTCATTGGCGACACTGAGCTCGGAATAAGATCGATCTTTGACACCACAAGCACCACTCTAGGAACGTTCCCTGACTTCCCCTGCTTCCATGCCGTCGAGTACTCATCAATTGTCGCCGACACCAATTTCGCAACCTTTTTCGGGAACGAGCCGTCGAAATCCGATGCGTCAACAACCATAAGCACTACCGACCGAGTCCCCTTTGCAGACGCCAGCTTCCTCCCGATGGTGTGATCGAAATCGAAATCCGGAAGCAAGTTCTCCACCGTTGGATCCTTCACCTTCCCATAATGCCGCAAGGAATGGCAGCGAACACATACGACCGGCTTCTTGGGCCTGAATTCGGGCAAACCAGCATCAGAGCCATAACTTTCGGGCTCAATTACAAGACCCCTCTTCAGGGAATCGGAGAATTCGGGTTCTTGAGCTACGGGTTCAAGATGGGCATGCACCCGATAAGTCCTGGGATCTTTCTGTGAGGGCTTGATGAAGAAGCCAGGGTGTTTAGGGTTGGAGTCCTGCATGTGAACCCCACAACCAGGGCAGACATAGACACTCTCCGAAGTGGCTTCGTCATAGTTTCCATCCCGGGTGAGTGGCAAAGATTGATCGGGTGAAGAAGCTGAAGACTTTGAAGAGAAATATTGGAAACTGAATGGAAACTTTGTAGATTTTTTGAGATTTTCATGGTGGGATTTTGGGATAGAATTTGAATGTAGAAATGGAGAAGTAGATGCTGAAGGTCGGGTTAGAAAAGCAATAGAACAGAGGGACTTAAGCTTTAAAAGAGTGTGGCTTCGAAGTATAAGCATTTTTTTGATAACGGTGATGGTTAGTGTTCTTTTTCCCCTTTCCTTTATGTCACAGGATATGAGGGAGGGTTTAAGTTTCAGTCTAATGTTGCTTCTAGAAGAACCCCATTATTTTTTCTTTTACTAATATCACGGTTGTGAGGCATGTGCCATAACCACATCCCTATTGTGAGACTTAGTCTTGGAATAAAGATCTGCAAGATAATTTGAATAAAGATTAGTATCAAACTGATAAGAGTGGGGCCAAAAAAAAAAAAACAAGAGAGTCCAAACACCAAATGCAGGACAAATAGTGCAACAAAATGCAATGAGAAAGGAAAAAAGTGAACTTGACTAAAACATTGAAGCGGATCACTGATCTCCAATATGGCAACGCAAACTGGAATAAGCAGCTTGTATTGAACCCCTTGAATTGACACTAGCCAAATTTATGAGACGCCCTAATGGGCTACTGTACAAAGATAATTTATAACATTTTCTTTAAAAAGAATGTATTGATAATTTATGGGGCAAAAAAGGGCAAACAAGCTTATGTTTTTCACGATAAAAACTGCATAAAATAGTTAAATCAAATAGCAGTTGTTCAGAATAGGAAATGCAACTGAAATGGAAAACAGTTGTTCATGTATGGCCTCTGCCATCACTCAACAGCACCACCAACGACAACAAAATTCAAAAGAAACAAATTTAAAGAAAGGCACTACAAACCTACAAAGAAAGCAATCAGATTCTCAATCACATCATATCAGAACTACACGGGACATAACAAGGATGCTCCACTCCATAAGCTTCATTCTAAAGTCAACCATATGTTCATATGTTATAGGACCTATTAAAACAGAAGATAGAGAGAGAGTATAATCTTGATGAACTTATTGAAACCCACCCAACACCAAACCACCCCCACACACAACGCCCCGCCCCCCCCCCCCCCCCCCCCCCAACAACCCACCATACAAGGTTTGGCTCCGTGCATGGTGCTTGGTCAAAAGAATTCATATCAGTTCATAAATAAATGAAAGGAATACATATAACTATAGAACCCTAAAAACTATTCCGATAAAATAAATAGTAATCCAACAAATAATTCTAGCTCAAAAGTAATCCTACAAATACACACAGTGCCTCAGATATCTTTCCTATCCCCTCTCAAAATCATATATATATGCATTTACCAAATATCTTTTCCCCCATCACAATCTCACACCCATACGCACATTTGCCTTTCCCAAATGTGTTTTTTTTTTCTCTCATATGTACACACACACACACACATATATATGAGAAACAAAGATTAATATGTAGATATATACGCAAAAATATATTGTTTTTCCCTCATCCTTTCCGACCAACAATCATGGCATTACCGACAGAACATAATAGCCCACAAGATCATTCAGCATGATTCAAAGAAAACTATATTGCAAAGAAATTCCCAATATCCAAACTATAATTTTTAGCACCATCCAATATTTTTTGTGTCATTTTACAGTTTTGAGCCGCTTATCAGGTTCTTTGATTCATCTACTGTCATAACTTCTAAAGTTTCAATATAAAACCATAACCATAAAGTTGCAAATGATCGTACTATTGAAGATTTGGTGTAATTCTGTAGAGAATTTACAGTTAGGATAATTGGTTGTATAGCTATAGAGATTGATTTGTTCCCGGATTTTGTTTAATCTGTCGCCTAACTTAGCTTGGCTTGTATTAATTTGAATGTCATTTTTCAATCCATATTTTTCAAATTCTTGAAGCATTGAATCAAACAGAAATAAAAGCCACCGTTCAGAGAAAATTTCAATCTTTTTCTAATCTCAAGAAACCAGAAATCATATTTCGAACACAAAACCCATCGAACCTAAAGACGCAATCAAATATCCAAATCGAAACCCAGAAAAAAAAAAATAAATAAATAACACATACTCAATTTCAGACCCAAACTGTCGAAGAGTTGTTCGCCGTCGAGGATCGCCAAACCACCACGCAGGTCGCCGTTGGAGTCTTGCCCCTTCAAGTGCCGCGGCCCGTCGCCAGTCAGAGCCGCTCCGCCCGTCGTCCAAGTCGATGGTCGACTGTCGTTTTTCTCGTCGAGCCCAGAAGGAGTTTAGTAAAAGGTTTAGGGTTTAGGGTCTATGGGTGGTTTTTTTTTTTTTTTTTAATTTAATTGTTAGGTTGGTTTTTAAATTTTTAATTTTGTGTAATTTTGATCTCTAAATTATTTTTCATAGTTAGAATGTTCTTATATTTTTAAAATATTGTTACAATAAATTTTTACTTAAATTTTTGGATAGAATCTGTTAAATAGCTAGTATCATTTTTTGATCAAATTATTAATGTATTCCGTTTAAAAAGTAACAAAAATGACTATTATAATAATATTTTAATAGTTTACGGATATTTCATGTTCTTTTTTTTTCATAGCTAGAATGATCATAAATTATTAAAAACGTTGTTACGATAATTATTTTCGTTAATTTTTTTGATGAAATTTATAGTTAGTATCACTTTTTGACTAAATTATTAATAGATTACATCTAAAAATTGATAAAAAGAACTATTATAGTAATATTTTAAAAATATAAGCTATTTTAGCTATGAAAAAAAATTCAGAAATTAAAGTTACACAATATTAAAAGTTTAAGAGTTAAATTAGTAATTTATCCTGTGCACTTTTCCTTCTTGTTGATTGACAATAATAAACTTATAACCTTGTCATGTGTAAGATATAATTCATTTCTATTAAACTAGTTAGACAAATACGGAAACAAACAAATAAAGCCAAATAAAAAAAAAAAGAAGAAACCACGTGATAATGTGATGATTTAGGATCCATCAAATGACATTAACGTGATAACTACGTGACTATCACGTGGAAAGTATAAGGGGATGAAATAAATTACACTTGCTTTTATTTATAGCTTATAGATTATATATAATGAATTTTTTTCCCTAAATTAACGAATTTTAAGGAAAAAAAAATCACATAAAGGCTTTTGGTGTCCTGTATTAGATAATGGAGCATTGCAATTTGTCCTTCAAAGAAAACAAAAATAAAAAAGAATATTTTATGTTTGGTGTAGAAAGGAAGTATAAAATCAAAATACATTCACTAAGAACATGTTTTTTTAACGATTAAATCAAAATTAGATACATGTGATAACTGTTAGATTAAAAAAAAAAAGAACTTGAGGAACATCTCACAATAAGAAACTATATTTTATCAATATAGTATTTTTAGACACTAATTAGACTAATAATCCATCCCTATAATTCAGCTCTAACATTGTTTTGTTTTATTTTTTATTACTTTAATTCTTATATACAAGTACCACTTAACAGTTCTTATACTTGATTTTTTGGAGATGAAGAGATTTAAACTCAAACACCTCGTAACGAAATCAGATGTGAAATTATCGCTGGATTATACTTGTAATCACTGATATTTTTAATACTTACTAATAAATTATCATTGTTTTTTTCTGAACAATAATAAATTATCAATTTTTATAAATTATCAATTTTTTAAAGTGAATATTGAAAAAATATAACATTATTCAGTATACCATTGTATTCCCAAAACAATTATCAATTTTACGCACCAATGTAGTTCAAAGAAAGTGATACACTGATTGAGCTTTAAGGAAATGCTTGGAGATACCACCATTAATAAAAGGTGGATTGAGCTATCGCGAAACCTAACTTTTATCAATTGGTGGTAATTCACACCATCTGTATCATTTAGCGTTGTTTGTCTTGAAAAAAAAAAAAAATAAGAGAATAAAATATAAAAGGAATAATGTTGTTTTATACATGGACTAGAAATAAAGAAAAGATTCACTAGTAAAGAGTACTATAAATAAACTTCTATATAAATTCAAGTTTATAGGTAAAAAAACGGATAAGTTTCCTAAGATATCAAATATTCAATATTTAAAAAATATCTTATTTTTAATATGAAAATTAACACAAATAAATTTAATATCATATATTACAATAAATCAATCTAAAAATTAAAAAAATCATTAAAAAATAATTTAAATAAATATTTAATAATATATCATATCTCAACATTCTCTCTCAAGTTGGTATGATACCTTAAATACTTCAAGAACAACTTTGAAATTCTTACATATCAGACTCAAGTTCATTCGAGTTTCACAACACGTACTTTAATTTTAGAAACTTCACATGCCAAACTCAAATTCACATGAGCTTCACAGCATATGCTTTAATTTGATTCAATAAAATCAATGCAATCAACTATCAATGCGATGAAGAGATAAAGAACCAAGGGATTAAGGGAGCAAACATGATCATTTTTTTTTTGTTTTTTGTTTTTTGTTTTTTTAACTCTCTCTCTCTTTTTTTTTTTTTTTTTTTCCTTTTCTTTTTCATGGCTGTATGACACCAAAAACAAAACAACTGCTATGTATTTCCCTATTTTTGTCAATTTTTTAAATAAGTTTTCTCTCTCTCTCTCTCTCTCTCTCTCTCTCTCTCTTTGTTTTCTTTTTGTTTTTGTTTTTGTTTTTTTTCCCCTTATTTACACATTTGCAATTCCACGTTCATTGAAATAAAAGAATACCTATTTAGTTACGAATATCGACCAAATGCATTCGCAAAAGCATAAGACACCGAGCCATCATCTAGTTATGAAGATAGCCATTTTCATCAAAGCAGCTAATACTATGTAATAGATAATTAAGGAGATAATGTGCAAGTTTTAATTTTTAGGGGGGCTATTATGATATTTTCTTCAAAATAGTAGGGTATTTTTTGAAAAAAGAAAGGTTGATGGGGACTTAAAAGCTCCCCCGCCCCCCTCCCCCGCCCCCCCCCCCCCCACCAAAGGCCTTCTCTAGGTACATCACTAACATCATCAATGGTGATTTAACAATGGATCCTATACAGTGGTTATGGATTCTCAAGAGTGTTTAAAGACTTCAGTTGTGTTGTCTCTGGTACCATCTTGAAAAAATAAAAGTAAAATAAATAAGAGAATAAAATATAGAAGGAGGAAATAATAAAATAAAAAAAATAAATATAGATTAAAATATGAATTTACAAGAGAACTATGAATGGACTACTATATAAATATAAGTTTATAAAGTAAAAAAACGGATAAATTACTTAAAGATATCAAATATTCTATAATTAAAAAATATCATATTTCCTAATATAAAAATTAACAAAAATAAATTTAAATATACTATATTACAATCAATCAATTAATCTAAAAATTAAAAAGAATCATAAAGAATAATTTAAATAAACATTTGACAATATCTCATATCTCAACACTCTTCTTAAGTTGGTGCATACCAATTTACCTTAAATACTTCAAGAGCAACTTTGAAATTCTCACATGTCAGACTCAAGTTTACATGAGTTTAACAACAGATAAATTTCTAGAAGTTTCACATGCCAACCTCAAATTCACATGAGCTTCATAGTATAGGCTTTAGTTTTAGAAGTTTCATATGTCAGATTCAAATTCACACGAACTTCACATCACATGTTTCAATTTGATTCAATGATATCAGTGTAATCAACTATCAATGCAATTAAGAGATCAAGAACCAAGAGAGTAAGGGATCAAACATGATCATTTTTTTTTTCAAATTCAATTTTTTTTTTGTTTTTTAACTCTCCTTTTTTCTATTATTTTCTTTTTCATGGTTGTACGACACCAGAAACAAAACAAATGCTATGTATTTTTTTCCCCCTTTTTTGTCAATTTTTTTTCAATTTGTTTTTTTTTTGTTTTTGTTTTTGTTTTTGTTTTTTTCCCTCTCTCTCTCTCTCTCATTTTTTTAAAATTTCTTGTTCTTATTTACACGTTTGCAATTCCACGTTCACTAAGATAAAAAGAATAAAATTTCAAAAAGACCCTCATATTTCTCTTAATAGTTTTAATGTGCCCCCACTCAAAAGTTTGCTTTTTTTTAATTTATAAATATACCCAAACTTAATATTTAAATTACATTTTAGGTTTTAATACCATAATATCTTTTGTGTTCTAGCACTACAAACACATTGTATTCTTATTAATTCTCCCAATTTCTCTTTTTTTTCTTAATTTCTTAATTTTTAAAAACATTGACTCACAATTATCAACTTCTTGAATATTGATGCAAATAATTTTTACTTATTGGAAAGAGTGTTCATTTTAAAAGGGAAAAAAATATCGGTGTGAAAAAGTAAAAGTGAAACTTAATTTTAGTAAAAAAAATTGAAAATAATTTATAACACATTCTAGGCTAAAAACTCTCATTTTTCGTCATAATTCTGACATTTGAGATAAAATTCAATAACAAATTTTGGAATGCTTTCAAAATATAAGAGTTGTACCTAAAAATTATAGTATGCGGATCAAAATTAAATAAAAGTTATTAAGCTCTTTATCCATATAAAGTTGTTGTTTTTTAAACATAAAAAAATGTTTCCTCTAATGTGTACTGAATAAAATATATAAGTCGTTATTTTTTTTTTAAATATAAAACTTGTATCTTCTTATGTGTCCCTACTGAGAAAAATTTATGGATTTATCACAAGAGTGTTCAAAGGCTTCGGTTGTGTTGTTTCTGATACCATCTTGAAAAAATAAAAAGACATAAATAAGAGAATAAAATATAGAAGAAGGAGAGAAATGATTAAAGTGCTTTCATCCACAAACTAGGATATAGAGGGAAGACTCACTAGTAAGAAGCACTATGAGTGGACTCCCATATAAATACAAGTTTAAGAGTAAAAAATGGATAAATTCCCCAAAAATATCAAATATCCTATAATTAAGAAATATCTTATTTCCTAATATGAAAATAAACATAAATAAAATTTAAATATTCTATATTACAATCAATAAATCTAAAAATTGAAAAAAATCATAAAGAATAATTTAAATCAACTTTTTACATTATCTCATATCTCAACTTAATCTTGGCTTTGCTTCGCCAGGCTTGGCATTGCCAATGAAGATAACTAAGTAGAGAGACGCCCCCATAGTGAGGAGCATAAGAGTAGTATTCCTCTCTAAATGCAGGTTTATATCGTTTTTTCTTCTTTTCAAAATAAAACTAGTTGATGAGTACGTGAGGAAGCGCCGACGGTGACGAGGCTGCCATGTGGCAGCACTAGAGCAACAATGAAAAGTACTATTGATAATTTATTCACGCTGATTAGAGGTACAAAACCAAGAAGAGAGTTAAGGGGGAGAAATTTCCTATTTTTTTTCTTTAAAAAAAGAAAGGAAAAAAAAAATTATTTTGTTTGAAAAGAAAAGAAATAAGAATATTCACCTCAAAAAAAAAAAAAAAAAAAAAGAAATAAGAATACTTTTTGGACATACTTGGTTAAGTTTCATTGGCCAAAAAAAAATATTCCCCCATTCATTTATTAATCAATCAAAAAGTGATCATAATTTAAGCAAGAAACAAAAAAAATATATATATATATATATATATATATCTACGCATTTACATACAAAATCCTTGATCATTTTCCTACCCAACCATAAATTTTTCACGTCACATAATAACTTTTGAGTATTCTTGTTCTATTTTACATGTCAATTCTCCTTCCAAATTCTACCAGCCACTTTCAGCTTCAGTTCCTCCTTATTACTACCTGAGAAGAAGAGTGCCAGACTCCTCTGAATGATTAGCCCGTCTTGACTGTCACGGACTTTTCGGTGATTGTCTCGGATGCTTCGAGGTATTCCTTGCCATATGAGCTTTCTTCCATTCCCACCAACTTCAAGACTGTAAGAGAATTGCTTCGCCTCATCCTCGTCCCCCATGAATCGAAGGAAGGCCATGTAAACCGGCGCCATCCCAAGCTGGAAAGCTTCGAAGTGCAAGCAAAACTGCCTGCCAAAACAGTTGAAAACCTGCCAAAAACAATTGTTTTTGATTCCTCAAATCTATAAGGAAACACGTGTAGTGATTAAGAAGCTCAGACTACCCGCCAACAAAGATTTTGATAGCATGAACAAACACATGCGTGCATGTGGGGCCAGAGAGAGGGAGGGACTTACAGTCAACATCCACGTAGCATTTTCGATATCTTGAGGATTGGACTTAACATATCTGTGATTGAAAGTACAACCATCATGCATGTCAACCTTGTGGTCATCTTTCAGATGCATCACAAGGAAAGGGATATCGCCGGTTACAGAACATTCAGCCCCTGCGTAAGGACAGTTGAATGGCCGGTGTTTACAGTTTTTCTCATGCTTATGCATGCTATAGTACGGGAAGATTTCATGACAACCCACAATTTGGTATCTACATGGGAGCTCGAGCGATTCTACGACTTTCTCCAGTGCCAAACACCTTATATTTCCTAGCTCCTGGCGACACGTTGGGCAGCAATTATGTACTCTAGTCTTGCAGCTTGAACATAGAGTGTGGCCATTTGGACACTGCGATTCAACAAAATAAATATGCTCTCGTTAGATTTCAAAAAATTTTTGTTTGTTCTACGTTATTGGTCAAGTATTTTTGTCGTCAAAGATACTGGAAAAATAGAACCATGCTCTAAGGTGCTTACAAGTTTAAGTTATGAAACGAGCGCATGTCATCAACTAATGTTCAGCAAAGAAATTTGTAGGAATGGACTGTAAAAAAAAATTGGAATACACAACAACAAGAAAAAGAAATAACAGACATGTCTTTGATAAATCGTGCTTGAATTCATTGAACCCTAACGGCAAATTGTATTACCCAAGCAGTCATTTTTCAATGCACTGAACGTTTCACATATTGCAAGAATGATCATTTGCAAAACATGCTTCAGAGCCCAAGAATACTGATTGAAATAACTATCTTCTTTTCATCATTTCAGTTCGAAATTACAGAAGTACCTGATAAATCGGAGGGTACATTAAATTCATGCAAACTGGACACTCAAGCAGCTCATGCACATCGTTAGTTGAAGAGGTTCCAAGATTTATACTTGGATTAGAGGCCGTTTTCTTGAAAGGAGAGCTTCTTAGCTCTAAATTTGACATTGCTGCATTCAAATCCACAAATGTAATGCAAGACTCAGTTATTTGTTGGCCGAAGCCACCTCCAGGAGACATTTTTTTTTCTCTCTCTTAAATGTCAATACCGACGCTCCAAACCAGGATAAACACCACTATCTACTCCTCCAGATTCGTCACCTTTTCCACAGACATTGTTGGCTTTTATCTGCATAACAGAAACCATTTTGAGAAGCTAAATCATAACAAAAGATTGAGACATCAAGAACATGTTTCCAAGAACGCAATCTAATCACATCCAAAATGTCGCAGAAAAGTAAAGCAAAAAGATTTTCAAGCAACCATCTTAGGAAGTCTACATACAAGAAGACACCATTAATCTCAAGAGAAAGAAAATTTAGGGATTAGCAGCCTATTAGCTATCAATTTTGTTCTATACTGCAAACCTAAAATTCTCTAAACATTCATTAAAAAAAGAAAGTTATTTTGTATGAAATGATTGAGACATGATGAGGAGTAATGACTCAATGTTGCGAAACATTTGGTGTACAACATCCAAGAATAGAGAGGATTGGGAAGAGTTTTAAGCAGTTAACTAGTTCTTACATTCTATGAGGGGAGAGAAAATTTATCATAAAAAAACCACAGAAATACTGTTTATAATTACTGATCATTGATAAGAAAAAGTTGAGTACTGTAATTTCCTTGCATGTCATAGAAATTTTCTCTATGGAAAATACCAATTAGGCGTACTGGCTGAGAAATTGGTTGTTTATATTGTTTAGATTTCATTCTAAAACCAATATCTTTAAGAATAAAATCCAACTTAAAATTTGAAAAATGGGAAGAAAAAAGTGACGAATGAAAATCATATTGTCATGTAAAAGTTAGAAAATAAAAAATAAATAAATAAAGGTGAAAAATTCCCAGGAGATGGGACAGCAAAAACGAAGAATTCATAAGCTAAATTGAGAATTTGACCACAGAAAATCACATTTTTATCAGCTTTTAATCTTCTAGGGAAGTTAAGCATTTGAATTCCAATGAAAATGTAAGCTAGCTTACATAATAGCAGAGCTGAACTACAAATACAAATAACAACAAAATAGATTAAAAAAAAAAAAAAACTGAGGAAAAGATAAAAGCAACTCACCAAGAACGAACAGCAGTGCCTAGAAGAGAGCCGAAGCTGATACCCAACCAAAAAAAAAAAAAAAAAAGACAGAACAAAAAACACCCAGAACTGAATTAAACCCAGATGGTGATTTTCACTCTAAACAATTGAATGACCCAGAAACTTCCTGATCAAAATCACAAAGCAAAAAAATAGAAACACCCTGTGCGAAAAAATGAGCTATACCCAGATGAGATTATGATCCCAAAGATGAAGAAAAACGACTTTTAAATCTCCAATAATTTCATCAATCTTTCGGACAGAACGAAGTGTTATATTAATAATAAAAAGAATAGAATAAAAATAGTAATAAAGACAAGAAGCAAAAAATGAAGTAGCTCTTGGGTGGGTGAGGTGGAGAAGCCTCCGCGAAAGCAGATGCAGTTACGGATTATGCGTTGTCTTGGATCGATTTGGGAATGACAAATGGGAAATCAAATCAAATTAAATTATTAAAAAAAAAAAAAAAGGTCAAAGGTTGTGGCCTTTGGGTTTGGTCTGTTTTATATGCACATTAGTCACTCGCTCAATTGTACACACACATATATCAAATATTATGATTTAATACCGGCGTGTGTTTCTCTGGCATTGTCTCAGTCTGTCCTACCTAGATAAAAACATTATGGATTAGTTTTGGTGTATGAGTTTGAGTTAAGATTTGTAAGTTTAAATAGTAATTTTAATTGACTTTTTTAGAAAAGATAAAAAATTTTTAAAGAAAAAGATAAAAAATATAATGAAAAAAATACAATTTAGATGTATAATAGAATAAATATATACATCTATTCTATTATATTATATTTCTATGGTAGGTTTTTTATCCGTAATACATGTTATTAATTGTTTTTTTTTAATTCTTGGATCTTATTAAAATATAAATAGGCAAAAAAATAAAATAGAAAATTTTTAATTTACATCAACGGTATAAAATATTTTGTACAAATAATATACTTTTTTCACGTCCTTTAATAGAGCTAGAATAGTTTTTTTAATAGGATAATTGTTAATAGATATTTATATTTTTTTTTTGGGAAATGTATATTTTTTTAACTACAGGATCGAGGCTTCAAATTTTATACTTTATGATTAGGGATGACAACGAAACGGATTTGGGGCAGGATGATCTTCTCGTCAAATAAAAACATTCTCCATAGTCTATAATCGCCCCCATAACCCCTTTAAATTGATGGGAATGGTGCGGGGTTTTCGCCATCGCGAGTTCGAGGTACCCATGCAGTACCTCGTTTATCTTATTAGCTATTTTTATCATATAAAAATGAAAATGCAAAACATACATAGATATAAGACTTTATATTAAAATGAATGAAATTATATTTTTCAACATTTCATATATTTAATATATTAAAATTTAATACTTACAATTATATGTATATGCATATGTATCAGAAAACATCATATATATTATCTTTGATATAAAAATAATACATAATTAAACGGGACGGATAAATAGGGAATAGTATCGGGGACCCTCATATCACTCATCATCCGATATCCCGTGAAAGGTTAAATATTTAAAATGTTTATAACTCAAGCCCGTTTAAATCGGGTTTTTCCCGTCATATTTAATGCGATTCCCACGTATTATTAATTGAACAAAGAAAATTGCTATCCCTACTTATAATGAAATCATATATAAAATTACCACTAAACTATATCCGCAACCACATAAATTTATGAAATTTTGATTACCTAGTGATAGTACAATTAGAATTTTTCTTATATAATGAGACAAAATATTTTAATTTTTGAATGATATCCTTTTAATTAAATGATAAAAATCAAAACTTTAAAAAATTAAATCGGGACACATGCCTAGTGTGGCTTGGCCACTACCCACATATAGATATATATTAATAATATATGTTTAGGGAATATTTTATTCCCCATTAAGTGTGTTTTTGGTCTTTTGTAGGTGTATTTATGTCTATATATATATATATATATTTTTTTTTTTTTTTTGGGGGTTGAAGTAGGTGTATTTATAGTTACACAACGAGCCAGTCACCCATTGATTAATGAATGGGGTCTCTGTGTGAATTGTGTCATTGCTTTTAATATTAAGTAGTGGCTCAGTTTTTGCCTTTTGTCTCTCTTTGCTTTGCTTGGCTTGGTGTGTTTGAAGGTGACATTTCCCGCACGCAACGTTTTTGAAATTTTTGAACAATGTCCTATCTACAAAATCCAGCCGTTAAAAGCTTTTCTGACTTTTGGTGTGACTTTGGGAGTTGAGAGGAGTTGATCTAGTGGGGTCAAGTTCACGGGAACTTGGGTGGAGCCTGGAGGTGAATAGGGATTGGTTCGAATTTCAATGGAATGTGAAAGTAGCAGTTGAATGTCATAATATCAAGTTCAACTTTGAAATAAATTTCAAAGTGCTAGTTTGGATCACAAATTGCTTTTAGAGGCCCAATACGAATTGTAATAAAGAGTATAATTGGAGGTGGAATTCAGACTTTCTGTTGTGATCCATATTAGTTTATCAATTCATTCAAAAAATTTAAATTATTAAAGGTTCATTTGGTAACAAAGTTTAATTCTAATTAAACTGTATTTTTTCATATCAATTTTTATTTTTTTCTGAAAAGTCATTAAAGTTTATAACTATTTTTTAAAAAGTCAACTCAACTCAAACTTAAAAATTTCAATTCAACTCAAACTCAATTCATTCACCAAACGGACCTTAAGAGATAAGTCAATAATACTTTTATATTTCAATAATTTAAGTAGGATAAATGTTGAAAAATAAGTGTGTTTATAGATTTTTGAAAGCAAAATTTTAAATATAGATTTGAGTTGAATTAAATTGAAGTAAAATAATGTAAAAAATATTTGAATGCACTTAAATGTTTCAGCACTAACTAAACACGTAGTTGTATTAAATCTAAATAATAGTTATTGAAGATGATATGAACGGCCATTATAAGTTGATTTTGTGAGTCCTAGTGCGTGTGATTTTGAGTTCTGATAAATAAATTCCATGTGGGCAGTTTTATTCGAATCCAAGGTAGCCCTCGTGCCTTTCTCAAAGTGGGGAATGGGGATATCTTTCCTGTCCTCACGCGCGTAGTCTAAAAAAATAATAATTAAAAATAAGTTTTGATACAAAGCTATATATATATATATACAGATCTAGTTGAGGTTGGCATTCGTAGAAAGTGATTGACAGTAAGTTTTATCATATGCTCGTTTGATTTAGCTAAACTAGAAACCGAAGGCAAATCGAAGTGGATGTGTGAGTTTTAACATTACTTGTCCGAGTTTGTGAAACTTTTAACAAAGTACATACAAAAATATGGCTGAAGATCTTATATATACATTACATGAATAGAAGTGGGTGAATTATGGCCTTTGAAGTGGGTGTTGTATAAATACAAAAACATGAATACAAAAATACATGAATAGAAAATTTTGTGTGATCTATAATTACAGTGAATTATGAGCTTTGAAGTGGGTGTTGTACCTTAATTTTCAGAAGTGCCTGTTTGTGTTCCAACTTTGGTTGGAGTTTTAGAGATTCTTTTCCCCTTAAAAATCGTCTGTTTTTACGACTCAATTTCAAATTCACATCCTTTTTTTTTCCCCTCATTTATTCATTTTTAAAAAACTCAAACTTTCTTATTTGTTACACAATAAATATAATTTTATGTAAATAAAATTGTAAATAATTTTATTTTAATGTCTTTTTTGAGTAATTGACCTAAATAATCATTGAATTCTTTCAAATGTGATAGTTTGATTACTGTTTTTTTTTTTACCGAAATAACCCTAAACTCCTATTTTTTGGCCATTACTGTCATTTCCGTTAAACTCTGTTAAATTTCTAATGAAATCTTGTTGAAATGATATTTTTGTAGTAAAAAGACTAAAATACCCTCCCTTTCTCTCCCTCTCCCTCTCTCTTTTCAATCTGGTTCCCCCTCCCCCTCCCCCGCCCCTCTCTCCTTCCGATCTGGTTCGCCATCCCACCCCCCCTCGCCTTGTGCGGCGCTGATGCCCCGCACCGTGGCGCCGATGTCCCCCCTCCCACTCTGCCCCAATTTATGATCTGGTTTCAACGCCCCCCCCCAACCCCCCCTTGCCGCCGCCGAATTGGGTTTTGAGAAATGTAGAGAGAGAGAGAAAGGAGAGAAGGAAACTCTTTTAGTTTTTTTTAATGATTTTTTTTTAATTTTTGTTACATTAATTATTGTTAGATTGCTAAAATACCCTCATAAATTAGATCACATGCATTGCACATGACTCATTTCGTTAGAAATTTAATAGATTTGGACAGAAAAGATCATAATGGCCGACACTTTAAGAGTTCAGGGTCTTCTCGACAAAAAAAAAAAAAAGGAACAAGGATCAATCCGTTATCTTTGAAAGAGTTCGGGGACTTTTTGGGCTAATTTTTGAGTAAATGTAGAGGACAAAAATCAGTAGGTGTATCAAGTCATCCCGATTAGGGCTGCACCTTTCTAGCACCCTCATCACTTTTTTATCACTCAAAATTTATTAATGAAAAAGAAAAATTACAAAAGAGTCAATCTTGGAAGGGAAAATGAACAAAAAAAAATAAAAAATAAAAAAACCAACCAGACAAGATGACCTAGGGAAAGCAGTAGCCGGAAGGCAGTCTTAAAAGATAAAGCCTAAATTCTCACTTTGAGAGTAGTCTTCAAATATACTTCGTTAAAAACCGTCTAGGCAAAACCCGAAGGAAACAATGTCATAAATATTAGAAAACATAAAATATATCCAATGTATATAGATGCTTTAAAACGGTGTCCATATGTATGACACTATTGTGAAACTAAAGTTAGAAAAAAGACTTTTAGGTTGTTTTGTAGAGAAGAAATTAAGAGGGAAGGATGTTGTAAATCTATAAGACCCATCATTTTCAAATGAGAAAATTAGGTGGAGAGTCATGTTTTGAGTACCTCCTGATAGTTTTACGTATTATAATATTAAAGTTGATAATTTTAATATTATAAAATGATAAAATTATTAACTTTAATATTATGGTGGACATAAATATAAAGATGTGTTAAATTTATAGTATTCTTACATATAACCTTTTTTAAATCCTTTCGAATTTGGAAAGAAAAGAGAAAGGAAAATTTTGAGAAATAATTTATATGTTAATAAATATTTATCATCAATTTAGATTTGTCTTCAAACTTATATAAGGATATAATTATAAAGTACACTAAATTAGGAATTTTCTTCCTTCTTTTCTTTCTTTGTTACCAAACAAAATGAAAGAATATATTTCTAATTGCTTTTTATTTTCCTCACTTTAGTATATTTTTACTTCTTCTTGCTTTATATTTTCCATCCCTTTTATCAATCATAGGCTAAGGTGCTCAATATGTGGCCTGCCTAAATTGCCCAATGGTATACCTTCTAAAGCTTTACCATTCCGGCTACAATAATCCCATCAGGCTATCATACCGAACAATGTATATATCAAGTCTATCTCTAGTGGAATATTTTTTTTTAAGTCTATGTCTAGTTATCGTTTGCAAGGAAAAAGAGATAGGGTTATTTTCACAATGCGTATATTCACCTTATTTCTTAGCTTAGTGCCCCATATTTATTTTTAGAGGTCTAACTTTCTTAAAGATTTTAAAATAGGAGGATTTACATGAATATCCTAAATTTACCATCTCCTTATAATTTTGTCATTCATAAAAGTAAAGTTAATAATTTTGTCATTTTATAATAGTTACATAAATAATTAAATAAAAAAATAGTAAATAGACAAAAATATCCATATCTCTTTATTTTATTTTCTTTTCATTTATTGAAATATATTTTTAATATATTTCCGACTCCATTCGTTAGAATTTTTTTTTTTTTTATATTTCAACAAAGATAATTGGATGTATCCTACTCCGCTCACCAGTCGCTGGAAATTTTTTTTTTCATATTTCAACAAAAGATGACTGGATGTATCCGACTCTGTTCATCGGCGTTGATATTAGTCGCCGGAGAGATTATATTAGAATCCGAAATGGATTCTGACAGAATATATATTTTTTGAATTTCAAAAAAAGATGGCCGGACGTATCCGGCTCCGATAGTAAGAGAAATTCTGTTAGAATCCAAGAATCCAAAATAGATTCTACTAGAATCTGAAAAGGTAAAATGGATTCCGATAGAATGCAAAATAGACAAAAGGATTCTGATATAAATGCAAAAATATCAGATTCTGATAGAATGCAAACGGATTCTATCAGAATGTAAAATGAATTATATCAGAATGTAAAATGGATTTTATCAGAATCCGACAAGGCAAAACGAATTCTGATAGAATGCAAAACAGATTCTGATAGAATCCAAAACGGATTCTCATAAAATCCGAGAAGGCAAAATAGATTCAGATAGAATACAAAACAGGCAATACGGATTCTGATAGAATGCAAAATGACCGGATTCTGATAGATTGTAAAACAGATTCTATCAGAATACAAAATGGATTCTATTAGAATGCAAAATAGATTATACCAAAATCCGAGAAGGCAAAACGCATTCTAATAAAATGCAAAACAGATTATGATAGAATTCAAAATAGATTTTGATCAAATTCAAAACGGATTCTCTTAGTTTTTTTTTTTCCGCATATCAGTTTGAAACATAAAATCGTTAATGCTTTTATTTTCACCCTACAATCAAGGATGAGAATATCGATATTTGTGAAAATATTGGTACTTAAATATTTATGGAAATATCGACGGAAATATCGATATCTGTGGAAATTGATATAAAATATGGAAATTCTTTTTAAAATACTAAATTTTTAAATAAAATTTTATAAAACTGATCAATTAAATACTAAGTATATGAGAATTTTGCATGGTAAGAATGGAGCATAATATAGTAAGAAAGTTTTTACAATATCTTATTAGTGTAAACAACATTGATACCCATATATGACATTTGAGTATTTATTTTATATTATTTTGGACATGTCATATCAATGTCTCTCAATCTCTATTATCTATTCATATATAATAAAAACAATTGTGCATACATTAAAAAAATCATGAATTTTACTATTTGACAATACAAAAAATAATATTACGATTGATATTTTATAGATATTTCGTCGATGTTTTAGTGGAAATTTCCTGAAATTTCCACGATATTTTGGCATTTACTACAACAATTTTCACGAAAACTGATATTTCTGTAAATTATCGATATTTACGGAAATTTCCATGGAAAATTTACGAATATTCTGTTGAAAAGATATAACACTCCTGTTTACTTTCAAAATATGGAAATTTCCACTGAAATATCGGTAAAAATGTCAAATTTTCAATACTTGCCTACAATATTTAAAATTTTCCCGGCAAACAAACGGAAGCAAGAAAATCGCAAAAAATACCAAAAAACAAACCAAACCAATAAAAATAAGTCTTCTCGGCAAACAAACCACCGAAAACAAGGAAATCATTCACAAGAAAAATAACACATGCTTCCACTGGATTCTATCGAAATGTTCAAGTACTTTTCGAAAGTTCACATCACTAAAATCATTAAATTCATTGTGGATGTTGTTATAGTTGGTTCTGTATCAAAGAGATGGTCTACATTTGTTTAGTGTCTTGATTGGATTGTGACCAATGATCCCAATGGAATCCTTAAAAAACTATGGTCCTCTTTCTCTTTAAATCTCTTTGACTTTATATGTAATTATATACATATATGTGCATATGTATGGGTGTGAATGAGTGTGTGTACATAAAATTATAAGGTGGTGTCAAATTTATGGCTATTTCTCTAATTTTCTCTTTAAATTAATTGGTTTTGACCCCTTATTGGTAAATTTTCTATTTTTAAACGAAATCTAGCAAAAATAATTACACATTACGTCAGTTCTAAAAATTTAAAAAATTAAAAATTCTCTGTATAGCAAGTTTACTCACCAAAGTATCAAAGCTATATGTTTCGGAAACCACAAAGAAAGCCAAACATCTAAATGTGAATGTTGCATACCAATATGAGAAGTTAGATATACTAAGAGGCCACTAGTGAAAAAACCGTAAAAGTCAATTGACAGTTAAATGAGACTTACGACCAGTTTGATATTGCAGAACGGGGAAAAAATTTTGTTTGTAGCTATGTTGTGAGTCTAAACTCTAAAGTTACTATGTCCAAAAATATATGGTCGTTTGGTGTGTGTGTGTGTTTATATATTTATTTGTTTGTTTTCAAAGTTATCGTGAATGGCCAAAAGCAAAATTTTAGGTGTTTGAAAAATTAAGAATAAAATCAGATGTATAATTTTATTTTTATTTTTTTAAGGACATAGATGTATAATGTTTAAAAAAGACAAACTGCATTCTTGTTTAACAAAAACTTTAGTATAATATTCATTATTATAGTATTCATTTCTAATATAAAATTTTATATTCAATATTTTCTCCTTGAAAAAAAATTTAATAACAATACTATTATTATCATCTTCAAATACACATAAATTATAATACTAATTTTTTTAATATAATAATATAATTATAATGAAATAAGTTATAAAATTGTAATTTACAATTTGAAATTATTAAAGAGAAAAGAATTTAAAATTTTTAACAAATAGTTGAATGTTATTATATTATTTGTTATAAAGATAAATAAAATGAGTAGATTATTGGAATTATTGTTTATTGTTAAGGATATCTTAGTAAATTTGCATAATAATAGTAAAAGCAACTGTGCAGAAGTAAACCGTACTATGCTTCTCAAATTCTGTTTTAGGAGAGTAGGTTTTGTTTTGTTTTTTTTTTTAAGCTTGAGAAAAATAAGGTTTATCAAACATCCCTGACCTGGGGATGACATATCTCCTTACAGGGATGGCCCTATGGGGCTTAGATCTAAATGAGGCAGGGGTAAAATTATTAGGAAACGGGGAAAAAGTCTTTTTTTCGAATTGAAAGTAGGGTGAGGACGGAAGGAATCACCCCTGTCCTGATATACATATATCCTATAAATATATTTTTTTATGTATATATAAGTTAACTTAATAAACTTAATTAGACTTTTAGGTTTTTTTAAAGTAATTATTAACTTCATTTTTTATACACAAAAAAAGAAGGAAATAAAAAAAAATAACTATTATTTAGTATTCACCAAAAAACAAAATCACCAAAAAAACTATCAGTTAGTAATTTTTATTGACTAATACCAGTTAGTTTAATTTAATTTTCGGATTGGGTTATTTTGTTGATAAAATATTTGTAATTAACATATAATTTGTATTTGTTCAGAAGTTGATTTTTTTTTTAGCGAAATATTTGATTTTGGTCTAAATTTATGGTTAATTTTTGCTTTAATTTTATTTCTAAGGTGTATAATTTTCAAAATGTATAGTTATAATAAATGAGGAGGGGGTAGGTATGAAAAAGGCTTCCTCAATAGAAAATCCCAATCCCTGACCCCGTCTCCTTTCAAGCGGGGATGAGAATGAGAATAGGGATAGTTTTAAGGGTCGGAGATAGGGATCAGAAAGCAATCTCCGTCCCTGCCCCTTTGCCATCCTACCTTGATTTTTTTAGATTCTTTAATAATTCAAAAATAGCCTTCAAAAACAATGTCAAACGGGACCTTAAAGTACATAAAAATAAAATATTTTGTAGCATTTAATTATCTCCTTTAGTAAATTTGGTTGGAGGGAGAAATGGAAGGAGGGAGTGGGATGGATGGAGAAAGTAAATCTCGTTTGGTTGGAGGTAGGAGTGGAGGGAAGGGAGAGATAGAGGGATGAGCTATTCTCTTGAACCCACAAAAGTGAATCCTTCCATTAGTGAAATGATCCATAAAATCCCTCATTTTAAGTTTGAAATACCTATTTTACCCTTTAGAAAAAAATAATTGATAAATAATAAAATTAAAAAAGACAAAATAGTAGTTATAAAATAAATATTCATCTATCACTTAACTCTCATTCTCTCTTACAAAACAATATCAAGGATTCGTACGATCCTTTTCATCTTTCACTCTCACCATCCCTCCATCTTTCTTCATCTTTACTCGTTTTCATCATACCTGCGAAACATGCCCTTATTCATAACATTATACATTCACACATTTGGAGAATGTTTAATACACTGTATTAGCACTCCATATTATATTATTCAAAATAATATAAAAGTTGGCAACATCTTTTTTACGACTAAAACCTTTATATTAGGTATATTGTATAATTTAATCTAAATAGTTATATCAAAAACAAAATATGATTGATTTCAATATAGATGTCGGGTCGGGTTTATGGATGAGAGTCGGGGTTGGGTTTTGATACGGGGTCGGGGGATAAGGGCCGAGGTCAGGTTTCAAGGTCGGATTTCGGGACATGGGTCGGGGTTTAGTTTTGGGGCGGATATCATGACGATGGTCGGTGTCGGGGTCGGGTTTCATAACTTGGATCGGATTTTGGGACAGGGGTCGAGGTTGGGTTACGGTACTGGAGTCAGGGTTGGTGATACGAACCACGTCAAGAACTGACGCGACCCTAACCAAATTAGTCTCCAAGATCGAATTCTAAACGGATTTGAATGGAACCGCAACCCGATGCCTAACAAGAAGCACGAACCTTGGTATGTGAGGACGCCACAATCAGTTGTGGAAGGGCTGATTGATAAGTCGAATGAATGCCACGGAATTCTCCGATAAGTTCAAGAAGTTCGTTTAAGAACCAAAGAGAATTATTCTCCAAAATTTCGTAAAAAAACCGATCTCCATTTCTCCAAGAATTTCATACAATTATAGGTGTTTCCCTATCAGAAATTTGGGTACTTAATTGCCCATGATATTTCGGGCAAGTCAACTAAAATGAAAAAGGAAACACCCATTGTGTAGTAAATAAGGTAAACTCCCTACATGGCTGAAAAAGAGCCTTACAATAATGTAAAAAAGGAAAACTAAATAATAATCCGGAATTAAGATATTGGTTCTTCTCAAAATGGAAACAAAGTGACAGCTATTGATCTTGCATGCGCAATTACTCGGCCTCTTCTATTACTTGAATTACGCATTTGTTGGGCTGGTTGTCGCTTGTAATTCCCTCGATGGGCCTCCACGCAATAGCTTGAGACCAACTTGCTCGAATCAGCCCCACGAGTGCGTCTTTGAATTTCTTCACACGAGCCCTCGTAACCGGACCAATGGGAACTAGAATAGGATCTGAATACGTCTCATCCCACGTGCTCTTGCCTGTGACGACGTTCTCATCAGTTGGGTTATGGGACGGGAGTTGGGGTTAGATTTCGGGACAAGGTCGGGATTGGATTTCGGGGTTGGGGTTAGGTTGCGGGATGGGTTGGGGTAGAGTTTCAAGACGGGGTTCGGGGTAAGGTTTTTGCATGTTTCGAGATGGGAGATGGGGTCAGGGTCCGGGTTGGGTTTCAGCACCTGGGTTGGGATTTGGTTTCGGGTTCAGGGTTGGGTTACGGGATGGGGATCAGAGTCGGGGTTGGGTTCTGGTTTTGGGACTAGGATCGAGGTCAAGTTTCGGGGTCGGGGTTAGGAATGGAGATCGGGGCCAAGATTCGGGACAAAGGTCGGGGTCAGATTACGGGACAGTGGTCAAGGTTGGAGTCGGGATCGAGTTTCGAGATGAAGGTCGGGGTCGAGTTTTGAAACGGGGTCGATGTCGAGTTTCAAAACCCGACCCTGATTCTATCCCAAAAACTGACTCTAACCCCGACCTTCATCCCGAAACTCCACCTCGACCCCAATCTCGAAACTTGACCCGGCTCCCGTTCCAAAACCTGACCCTGACCTCGAAACCCGACTTCGATCCTGGGGTCATAGCATAAATTTTATCTTTTAAAAGCTCCATTACGGTGACAAACAAATAATGTATTATGTTATCTAATATTGTAATATAATGCAAAATCAAATATCGTATTGTATAATCACAATACTATACAATACAATATATTGCATACAATAGAATATAATATAATACAATATGGCATGCCAAACGTTCTCTGAAGGGATTAGTTTGTTGAATGACTATTTTGTTAATGATAATTGGCGGTTACTGTTTTATAGCTTTGATATCTTTGATACTAAAAAGCTCGCTTTGCCGTGTGCAAATTTCCAGCTAAAGTCCACGAGAATCCTGCTGGATTTGACCCCAAAAAAAAAAAAAAAAGATAATGAAAAAAGAAACTTAAAGTATACAGGAAATATTCTAGAGAGATAATATTGTACATGTTGCATGAATAAGCAACCCTTTTTTTTTTTAATTTAATTTTCTTCTTCCCGAAGCATAGACAACTTAATTCAGGGTAATTTTATAGACACTAGTTACATAACACACGTTTTGCATGTGTGAAATAGACAAACAAAATAAAATAACACGCGTGAATGAAATAGACAAATAAAGTAAAAAAAAATAATTTATCACATGATATATATTGGGATCGTCACGTATCGACACCACAGTAGTGACGAAAGAAGAATGATTCGTGCTTTTAAACATAATATATCTATATAAAATATATTTAGCAAAAATATATCTTGCTTGCATATGATAGTCACATAATCTCCACATCATCGTCACCTGGTGATCACGTCATTGACATGTAGAATTCTTTTTTAATAACTTTTTTGTTTTTGCTTTTGTTTTGCTTTACTTGTATGTAATAGCTATTAGATATAGCTCATAACGACCAAGTTACAAACTTTTTTTCTTTTTTAGTGTGTGTTTGAAACACGGATTTCAGATAAAATTTTTAGATTAAAATTGATTAACTTTTTAGAAACTAATTATGATCTTTGTTGATTTTGAGAAAGAAAAGAAAAGATAAAAATGAACCTAGAAACTTAGGACCTGGACGTGTAAACCAAATAAGCCCTTATTATCCTTTCAAAGTCTCACTCCTTCTTCTCGTGTGACAAATTTACTTTTGATGTGGAGAAACTGAATTACCGATTTTTTAACTAAACTACGCCCGACAAGTGTAGCCTCAAATTTGGAGCTGTTACTTTTTTCCAAGAAAATAAAATTATAAAAAAAGATTAAGAAAAAAGATAAGAAAAGAAAACAAAAGAAATAAGGAGCGGTTCCAATACCTAGATGGGTCAAATTAAGAACGGAAGACTAATTACAATTTTCCGGGAAAAAAAAAGGGGGCGAAAAAAAGAGAATTACAATATGTGTATTATATAACTATATTTGAAATTATTTGCGTACTTGACCTTGTTTTTATTTGGTAATTTCAAAATAATACATCTAAATTTGAAATTTTATGTAAATTTTATTTTTTCCCCCTTAAATTTTGATCACCCTTTATTCTAACCTTTTGAACATTAAAATATGGTATACATACCTCTTAAACGTTAAAATATTAGCAAAAACACTTATTCAGTTAAATTTAATTCATTGATAAATTTAATTTTTGTCCTCTGAATTTTTATCATTCTTTAACCTTGCCCTCAAACTTTAAAAATTGGTATGGTTTATTTTGATCAGAATAGTGTGGGTTTTATATCAAGATTTCTCTAATTTTTAAGATTTTTAGCTTAACTTTACTTTTATATTTAAACTAGTACCTAATCAGTTGTAAAAGATGAAATTTAATAAAAGGGGTGTGTTAGTTATTTTGGTTAACGTTTTAAAATTTAAGGGATTTACATATTAATTTTTGAAGTTCGGGGATAATGTTAAAAAGTGAACATCGTACGAGATAAAATTTTATCCAATGTTTTAATCATTAAAACTTACGTGAAAGTAAAGTCAATGATATCCATCAAGAAATTAGGGACATTTCTATGAAGCTTTTACAGCTTTTAAGTGCCTTATGGTGAAAGAATAATTGTTGACTTGAATTAAAAAAAATAGATATATGCTCAATAAATAAAAAATAATCATATGTTTATAAATCTAAAAATAGAAGAGTAGAGTGGTTGTAGGAATATAATCTAACGGTAATTTTACACCGAACTTTATTATAAGTTGTAGAATTCGAATCCTCTAAGTTCCAAAAAAAAAAAAAAAAAGAGTAGAGATGGAAAAAAAAAAACAAAAAAACAAAAAAAAAAAGTGAGAACGTGAATGATTTAGAAATAATTAATTTTCATCTTAAAAAATCAAGGCTACCTTTAATTACCATTTCTCACATTGGAGTTTAGAGTCATTCTCCAATGGCAATTAAATAATTTGATCATGAGCTTAATTCTTGGCCACCACTTAACTACTCAATTTACAATATTATAAAACCAATTAAGAGATCTCTATGATTACATAAATTGCGTGTAGTGAAACAATAACTTGTTTACAAAGGAGCGGCTTCAAGAATTGCACGTCTCTTTCCTTCCTAATTCCTTCCTTTTTGCCCCTTTACATTTTTTATATATATATATATAGTCGTCAAACACTTGCATGTACGTTCATCTCTTTCACTTCTTCCCAAAGATTGTTGCAGTACTAATTCTAACGTCCTAAAGCATCCCTTTTACGGAGAAACCGATCGAGAAATAATGGCAACGGAGACCGATTTAGTTGATGTTTTATTGAAGGGGGTTGTGTTTGTGATGGTACAAGCTTTGGTTTACGTCATCCTTTCAAGTTCATCCAATTTGTTCTCCAGAAACAAGAATATGAGGTCCTTCAGCTACAAACCGGCGCGGTCATCGAGCATCAACCGTATCCTCGCTTCTGTCTCCGACTTACCACTAGGCGGAGATCAGCCGCTGGCCTCTCCGACGACGACGATGATGACTCAGTTTTCATCAGCCAAAGATGATCAGTCCTTCCCTGCAGATAACAATGCTACTGAATGTTCTTATTCTTAATTGGCTATTTCCAAGCGTTAATGTGTTTTTAATCTAGACGTAATTAATTTGTTGTATAAGGTGTAGTTGACTAGATGTGAAAATTCTATTACAAGGAAAAATGGTGTAGATGTGAAAGTCATAAATTGTATGGTTAGATTATTTTAATACGGTGCCAAGTTAATGTGTTAATGTCTAATTTAAGGATGATGTATTCGATGTCTTAACATCAAATACAAAATAATGAGAAATTAGGTAGTCGACTATGTTATCACGCTTACATGTTATAGCCGTCTGATAAAAGCTAGGCAATTTTGACAAATTTCAATTTGCACTTATCTAATCATCTTTCTGTAGTCCCTTAATATTTTCTTTTCATTTTTTTTTAATAAATGATGATGATAAGTATTAATAGATACACAAGAGAGATTAGGTTCACACCTATCTGGTATCCTTCTTCATTTATCAATCTCATTGTTTTATTGAATAAAATAAAAAGAAATACAAAAATTTTCTGAGAAAAAAGGAAAATTAAAACCAGCACCAAAAAAGGGCAACTAAAAGTGGAAAAAAGAAAAGCCTATGTAGCCGGAGATTAATTCCAGAGAATTAATCAATAACTTGTATCTTGCAATTCAATCCTAAATATACCTCGTTAAAAACCTTTTAGTCAAGATCCTGTGGGAAACACATGCTTTTTGCACCATAAATACTCCACTTACATTAGTTAGTGTTAAAAAAAATAATAATAATCTTCATGTTTTTAGGGATAAAAAATTAATTCTACAATGCAAAAGTGGCCACTCTTTATGATATTTAAAAAAAAAAAATACAAATTGAAGAATTTGATTAAGATTCATGTGTACCTATGATTATTATTTTTGTTATTTGGATTGTACATTTTTTATGGATAAAATGATATTAGAAAAAATCAAGAGCAATTATCAGCAGGTTCTTTTCCAATTGGCCTAAAATTTCATGAACACTAGTCATTTAATTGAGAAAAGAAGAAAAGTAGCTATTTTTCTTCATTTTTTTTGAAATAAATATGAGAAATAATTACATAGAATTAATATAAACAAACATAAAAAATGTTAACTTTTAATTGAATGGGTATATCATGCTACTGAATAATTAACATTATGCAACTCTGTTACGGATGGCGACAACAAAAAAAAAAAAAAAAAAACCCTCCGTTAAAGCAATAAATAAGTTGAAGCGGAATTTGTCCAACCCTTAATGAAATTGAATTTAAATCCATTTGATAATCAGCAATCTAGGCAATTATACAGAACCTTTATCTTTCAACTTATTTTTGGTAAATTGAGCAGGATCAAAATATAGCGAGAACCATTAATTAAACTAATCCCCCCCCCCCAACAAAATTAGCACTAATAATCTAGAAGTTTAATTTTATGTTTGCCCCACCAACTTTATTAATAAAATGAGGAGAGTATATTAATATAATACACATGCTTTATAATCAATAGAGATTCTTCAATGAATAATTGATAGTAATCTTTGCTTTGATCGTGGACATACATAATTCTGGTTTTTCTGTAGAAAATTGTTTCTTTAATTCCTCTCTATATATATATAGTGCACTAGTCTTTGCTGTATTTTCACAACCGAAAGAGGCTGATTAAAAGTATACAAGACAAAGGACGTTGCTTCCTTGCCACCTTTTTCCTTTTACTTTTTCTCCAAGCATAAATAATTGTCAAGTGCGGTAGGCATGTTTGTATAAAGTTAGGTTTTTTTTATTTTTTTTATTTTTTATTTTAACAAACAAGCACATATACATTCTCACGAGGTAGATTAATTACAAGAATCTTTAAGAGGAAGATAAAGTGAACCTATAAGTAGAACCTACGAAATTTCTATGCAATTGCTAATTGGAAGAGAACTCGTAGGCACTTATATTTTACTCAAAGTCATCATAAGTAGCTACCATTTTTTTGATATATACCAGCAAGCACACACATATTCTCATGAGGTAGATCAACCACAAAGGCCTTCAGGAATAGGACCAAATGCACCTATAAATGCATCCCACTAAGTTACACATTACCAATTTTTTCGTATAAAATTGGTTGTTTATATGAAAGTGTTCCTTGATGTAACCAACAATCAAGTTAATGACCAGTACTAAACCTTACGTTGCAGTTATCGTTTTGTATTCAACTAATATAAGGAGATTAGTTTCTTTTCTTTTCTTTCTTTTTTTTTTTTTTTTAAGGGGGAAATGTGTTTAACTAAACAAAACTTATAAATACCAAAGCAAATGATACCACAATATACGTGACAAAATCCTCAACTGTGATTCATATCTATGATGAGTAAAATTTGATAAAGCTCAAGAAGAATGACGTACATCAAGATCCGACAATAAGAAAGTTTTTCAGTGCATTAATATTCGAGCACGCATTAAGCTCATTTTGAAAAGACTTCTATAATCGATGAAATTTTATGATCAATTGAGAGCCAATAACCTATAGCACTGAGGCCACCATCAACTCCGCATAAACAACAAGTCCAGTGAAACTAAAACATTACAACATCATAGATTTGAAGGACCACAATCAAACTTGAAAGGTACGTAGGGAGACAACGTCCGATATTACAGAGTCAAAATAAAAACAAAACCAAAAGTACAAGACAGAAAAAAAAAAAAAAAAAAAAACAGCCATTATTCTACACAACCATTTATCATAGAAGGAAAACGAAACTCTAACAACATGAGAAGAATTACTAAAGACAAGCCGACCCATGCCACCAGAGAGGTCGTGAAACGCAAAGCCACAAAGAGCCGGAATCATAGAGATGGCGCACCACCAAGCAGACTCATGCTGCCTCGATGAGGGTGTTCACTTGGCCAAAATCCAACCCCTCCAACTACAAGATCACGTTCACTTTGGAACGCAGAGTTCCAACTCTAGGACCAAGACTGCGAGGGATGACCGAGTGCTGCGGCCGGACTCTGGCTAGAGAGGGGCACACACAAAGAAACAATAGCATGCGCGCTGGGTGATTAGTTTCGTTGTTTATATTTGCACTTTATTTTCCACTCTTTTGGAATATATACACTTACTAAAATATTATTATTTGGAAATGTTAGAAGTCTATCCCTTTTTTTTTTTAAATCAAATTTAATTTAGAAATTTAGTCAAATCCTGGATCTTTCATTGAGAAGACTAGAACCGTTAATTAAATACATCCGGCCCCTAATATTAGCAACAATCTATTGGCTCAATTGATTAAAGTTATCCTCACCAACTTTATTATTAAAATGAGGATGGTATATTCTTTTATGATCAGCAGAGATTCTTCAGTGAATAATTGGACAAGGGGAAAAAAAAAAAAAATCGATAGTAATCCTCGCTTTGATGGTGGGCACATAATTCTGGCTTTTTCTCAGAAAATTGTTTCTTTCCTCTTTGTAATGCACTAATCTTGCTGAATTGCCGCAACAGAAAGGAGCTCAAGCATAAAGACATAGGGCATTGGTTCCTTTAATTTATCCGCATGATAGGAGCCACCTCTTTTCTTTTTTTTTTTTTTTTTTTTTTTTTCAATTATCTTTTCTTTATCTCCAAGCATAAATAATTATATAGTGCGACATACATAGGCATGCTTGTATAAAAGTTTGTTAATGCAAAGACACATCAACGTCAAAAACTCCTTACTTTATACTAGTCCTGCTTGAAGTGACAAACAACTAAATATTCCATTTGGTTCACATTTTTTTTGCTCGGTTCTAATTCGGATATTTTTGTTCGAATGAAATATATGAACAGAAGCATTTGAATTGCTATTTAAAATATCGTTTGGTATATGTAAGAATTTATAGTTAGATAAAAGTTGAAAATAGTCAGTTAAATGTTTAACTCAGAATGTCCCATTAAATGTTGTTGCATCCAAATGGCCAGACTTTTTGGCTACCGTTTGGTGCAACCATTTGTGAATATTTGGGGAATTCCATTTGAATGGTCATTCGAAACATGTGTTTGTTATAAATAATTGAAAATGGAGCATCCAAATGTCATTTGGGTTTTTGTTTTTAAATGACAAAAAGTCCCTCCCCTCAAAATTTACTTACAGTTTGATATATATTAGATTTTTTTTAAAAAAAACTAGAAATAATTTCATATGTCGTTTTTCTCTCTCTCTCAAGTCGCTTTAGATGGTTATTTCAAAATGTATATTTATATGTTTCTGTTCAGAATGTTAACATCCAAACGTCAATTCGGATGACAGTTCAAATTTTTTTGTTCAAAGTTTTCCATTCAAATGTTTACATTCCAAATGTTTCCATTTGAATGGTTCTCCCAAACGGAACCAAATCTAAATGATGAGTCTGATAGAATGACCAATCTAAATTATGAGCCTTTTATCTTACAGCCAAATACCATTCTGAATGGCATATTTAAATGGAATGGTTAAAATGTTATAAGATGATTGACATTATTCAATGACTAGTAATTTTCTTAATGCACTTTTATAAGGTTGAATGGTGCTAAGCGTCTATGGCACTGTTTGGTATTAAAAAAAAAATGCTACTATTCGTTACTGGTCATCCAACAAAACGTACTAGATAATATATCAAAGTGGAGTGTTCGGCTTTCAAATAAATCCTCTCGCAATATCATATACCATTGTATTCATTATATTATTTTAATTGTACGTTCGTTAATGGCCTTGAAATAGGTTTGAGTGGTTGTTAATCTACTGTAAACATTCTCTAGCTCTGAATCAGTCACAGATCTATACATGGGTCAGGGGACACGTGCCCTCCCTCAATTTTTTGAAATCTAAATTTTACCTCATATTTCCTTAAAAATTTGTAATTTTTCCCACTCAAAAGATTTTTTTCCTCAAATGTGCCCCCTATAACACTTAAATTATTCTTATATTTTAATACCATGACCAACATTTGCTTCTTTTTTCCCTCCTAATTTCTTTATCTACTTTTCTTTCTAATATTTTTATACTTTTATTTGTTTTTAAAAAATTTATTGATTTCCAAATTATCAACAATTTGAATATTTGCACATGAAAGTTTTTATTTATTAGTAAAAAGAATTACCCTTAAAAAGGAAAAATGAAAAAATGATGGTGTAAAATAATTTAAAGTGAAACTTAATTTTTAATGTAAAAAATTACAAACAATATACAACAAATCATGAGCTAGGAACTTTTTTATATCTTATCATAAGACTAACATTTGAGATAAAGTTCAAGACTAAATTCACAATATTTACAAAATATAAAAACAATATGTAATAGTTATAATATAGTAATAAACATTAAAAAAATATATATATAATTTCTTTAGAAAAAAAATATATTAAAGTTTTTATGAGATAAAGTTATTAATTTAAAAAATTTTATCTTTATATGTACCTCTATTAACATAAATTTTTGGATCCGTTACTGTTCTGAATTATTAGTTTATGGTTTAATACTTTACTAATGACCATATTCTCAATCGTAACGTCATATTTGTTTTGCATCTGAGAAGTAAGCCTTCCACCGAGACCATGCCGAAGCAAGTTGGCCCTTGGTGGATTGGTCAACAAAATATTGTCAGAGGTAATTCAAATAAAAAACAAATGCAAGACTAACTAAAATGTATTTTAATTCTGTTTTGCAAATGACATAATCTATTTATATATTTAATTATTTTCCCTTCCTCTCTCCTACTTGTGGATTTAGTCTCAGCGGAATTTTTATTATTTTAGAATTAAGAGATTTAAACTTTAATCTAAGATAAATTTACATATGGATTATCAATAAATTATGCCCTAATTTTGACATAGATTGAGTCTGCGTTTATTAAATTACCTTTTTTCTTTTCACTTTGGAGTTATTCTCCAATTGCTAATAAATGATGAGCTCAATTAAAGGACAACTTGACCACTTGATACCATAATTTAATGCCACAAGACTTTTTCTTAATGACACAAATTGAGTGTGGTCAAACAATAGCTTGTTTTTACAAAGAGGCGGCTTCATAAACCTCATGTCCCTTTCCTTTCCTTGCTTCCGTAACACCCACTATATATACCACCGAAGTCCTCAATTTCTTGCATAGCCATATCTCTTCTTGTTCTTCCTAAAACATTTCCTTTCTCTTCAGTTTGATCTTCCTAAAACCTGTCCTTTAACCGAACTGATCTTCGAGAAACCGATCATGACTGCCATCGAGACCGGTTTAGCGGATATCGTAATTAAAGTTGTTGTATTTTTTATTATTCAAGCACTTGTTTATCTCATTCTTTGCAGTTCTTCTAATGTTTTCTCCAACAACAAGATGATGACGTCCTTCAGCTTCAAACCGGCACGTTCCTCGAGCATCAATCAGGTTCTGGCTGCCGTATCCGACTTCCCACTAGGCGGAGATCAACCGTCACCCTCTCCGAAGAGTACAAATGATGCTTAATAATCAATTAGATAGTAATCTTTCCATTTCTTACTGTAATTGCAAATGTCATCTTCTTTAATTCGTTATTCGATAAGATAATTAATCAATTCATTAAGGGGAAAAAAATTATCTGTCCAATGGAGTAAACGTACATTATATTCTTTCTTTTCTTTTTTCCATCAGTATTAATTTTTATCCTTCCAACTTCTTTATTATTATTTTTTTTCCCCTATTCGAATGTTAATCTTCTCCTCTTCTAGAGATGAAAAAATAAGTAACAAAAATAATATTTCTTCGGTGTGAACACACCAATGTAAGTCCAATTTTATTTATATTATTCTATTAAAATAAAATTTTTTTTAAAAAAAGTGAAGATACGTTTCCTTCTCTCTCTCTGTTTATTTATTATTATTATTATTATTATTTTTTAAGAATATCATAAAAAAGTAGAAAATTTTGAAATGGGGAATATTTTTTGTTCCTCATGAATAGGGAATGATCAAAAGGTCAAGAATGAATCTCAATGAGGAAGTAAGAAAACTAATATACTCTCAACTATACTTGATTATAATTTAAACATAATAGAAATAACGAAAAAAAATATATCATTTTTGTCTTATTATTATTATTATTTTTTATAATGGAAAATTTTAGTTGAACTCAACAATTTCAATATGTTAACATTCAAAATGATTCCCTAAAAATTTAAATAAAATAATAAAAAAAAAGATAACAAGATATTCATAACTTCTTTCTAGAGTCATGCAAGCTAAGAGAGCTATAGAAGATCACAATTAGGGGGAAAAATACCTATTACAGTTTCTAAGGACATGTTTGAGGAGCCGTATTGTGTTGTATAACATGTATTATATTTCATTCTATTATTGTTATATGATATTTAGTTTTGTACTGTATTACAATATCATATCATACTACACATTTTTGTTTGTCACTGTATTGTATTGTATTAAGAATTAAGCTTTTAAAAGATAAAATTTAGGTCACGATCCCAGGATAGAAGTCAGGTTTCGGGACGGGGGATGGAGTTAGGTTTCATGACCTAGGTTAGGGTCGGGATTCATAATCGGGGTCGAAGCTGAGGTCGAGTTTCAAACAGGGGTAAGGTCAGGGTTAGGTTATCGGACGGGACCGAGATTGAGTTTTGGGATAGGAGCTCGGATCAGAGTCGGGTTTCGGTACTGAGGTCGGGTGGATGGGGACCGAAGTTGAGTTTTGAGACGGGAGCCGGGGATATGATCGGGTTCAGTATCGGGGTCGGGGTCAGGTTTTGGGATGGGGACTGAGGTTTAGTTTTAGGACGAGAGCTGGGGTTAGAGTCGAGTTTTGGTACCCGAGTCAGGATCGAGTTTCGAGATGGGGAGTGGGTCAGGCCGGGTTTCGGGGTTAGGATGGGGGTCAGGATCAGGGTCAGATTTTGGTACTGAGGCATGGGTCAGGTTTCAAGATGGGGATTGGTACCAAGGTCGGTGTCGGCTTTCGTAACGAGGGTCATGGTTGGGTTTTGGGGCGAGAGTGACAAGTTAGGTTTCAGGAGGGTTTTGGGACAGGGGTTGGTGTCAGGTTTTAGGGTCGGGAATGGCATTGGGTTTTGGGACGAGAGTCGGGGCTCGGTTTCAATACCAAGGTAGGGTTCAAGTTTCAAGGGGTCAGGTTTCAAGGTTAAGGTCAGGTTCAATATCAGGTTTTTAGGACCCAGGGCTCGGGTTTCAGTATTAAGGTTTTAGGACCCGGGACCAGGGCTGGGTTTTAGTATCGAGGTCATAGGGTTCGGTACCAAGGTCAAGGTTAGGTTTCAAGATGAAAGTCAATGTTGGGTTTGTTGGTCAGGGTCAGGTTTCTGGTAACCCAACCTCGAGCTCGGTTTCTTGTTCCAAAGCTAACCCTACCCCATCCCGAAACCTTATTCTAACACTGAACCCGAGTGCCAACCCTGATCCTAAAACCCAAGCCCAACCCAGACCCCGACCTCGGTCCCAAAGCCACAGTCAGGTCCCGATCTCAAAGCTCGACCCAAAACTAAGCCTTGTGATAACTCTATAAAATAGAGTTATTTTACTATTTTTAAGCATCTAAATTAGTTATATTTTTAAATGTTTTAATCTATTCTAAGTTAATTTAATTTAATTTTAATTATGGTAGTTTATTTTGATTTCTTTTATTTTGTGTAATTTTATTTTATTTAGATTAATAGTAATTTTAACATTTTGTCATTTTTATATCCCCCGAATAATTAATTTTCTTCATTTGTATAAGTTAATCAGGTGAAAATTGGATTTGGAATCAATTCGGGGGGAATGGCTGCAAAAAGAGCCTTGAAATTTCAAATGGAATTGTGGAGCCAGGAAAAACCCACGCGAGGAAGGAGAAAAATCCGGAGAATCGCCATCATAACCGACCGATTGCAGCTCAGATCGCAGCACAATGCGCGTGCGTTACAAGAGCCGACAGAGACGCGTTCCAACAGAGCTGCGTCAGCGCCATGGCAGGCGTGTCGGTTCTGTGTTGCGCCTTGTGTGAGCTCCTCCTTGAACTCAGCCGTTGAGTGCCACGCGTCCCCATGGGTTCCATCTACTTGCCGCTTTCCAGCCATCCAATCCATCTTCGCCACGTGGCCTTGCGCACTGAGCTTGCCGCAATTGATCAAGCCCAATCCAGCACTTCAGAGAGGAAAAGGAAAAGAAAAAAAAAGGGTAGGTTTGGTGTTGTGTGGGGGGGGGGGGGGGGGGGGGGTTGGTTGTGGGGGGTGGGTGTGTTTTCTTCGAGGAAGAGTCTGGTCTGGTGAGGAGAGGGAACAGAGGCCAAAAACCGGGATGAAGAAAGAAGAGAAGAAAATTAAAAAGAACAAAGCAAAAAAAAAAAAAAAAGAGGACGAAAAAAGTCAAAAAAATAGTAGGGTATGATTTTTAGGTTTTTAGGATTTAGTTTTTATTTTTTGTTTTAGGTTTTATTTTCAATAAATTTCAAGGGAGATAGCATTTGATGAGCAAAGAAGAGGATGTGGAACTTTTGGGAAAGCTTAAAGGATTGTGGGAACATCCATGTGGTTTTTCATTTTCATATTCTATTTATTTTATTTTTGTAATTTGATGATGTTTGAACTCTTGATTTGTTTAATTTTGTGTTTAATTTCCTTTATAGGTATTGTCTAATTTGTTGGTTCTAGAATTTGATGTAGCTTTACTTGAATTATGTTTTGATGATTTAGTTAATTGATAATCAAATTTCATTTCAATTCATTTGTACTCTCTATGCCTAATGCCTCTAGAGAGATTTTGATTTTGGTGTGTGAAATTGACACTTGGGAAAGGGAATTTCATATATCAGATTTGAGATACACAATCTAAGTAGTATTGAGTTTGGGAGGTTGGTAGTACTTGGGTAATCGCATTTGTGGCTTGATCTTAATGAATTTTTGTGCAATTTAGTTGATAGGAATGCCAATTTTAGATGTTCATGCATTTTATCTCATTTAATATTCAGGAGAGGTAATGAAAGATTAGATTAAAACCATTGATTAATGAATTGGATGAAGTTTATTAACAATTGCTAAATTGGATTAGCATAGGAATAGTAGAGTGAAATTAATTCCCTAGAACCTTACTTATGTCTTTTTTTTCCTTTGGTTTTCTTTGGTCATTTTAGTCTATTTTATTTTTTAAATTTTAATTTTCATTATTTTAAATCGGTCGTTCAAATAATCTTAGCGTTAATGAATTTCGACAATTAACTTAAAATTAAACACAATTCTCATGAGATCGACCATCTTACTTGTCACTTTATTACTTGTGCGACTCGTACACTTGTGAGACTTCACGCAACACCTGGTCTTGAAACCCGACTCCAATTCTGACCTAGTTCTGAATCCCGATCCCGATCCCGATCCCTATCCCGATCCTGGTCCTAGGTCCCAAGTCATAATCCCTATCCCAATGACGGATCCAGGACTTAAATTCAATGGAGGCACAATTAAAGACTGAATTTTAAGTTATAGTGATTAAAAATTTCATAAATTTCCTAATATTTATTAGAGTAAATTTCTCTTGTAGTTCCTAAACTCTTTAAGAAAGTGCCGATTAGTCCCTGAATTTTTTTTCTTGATCAAAAAGTCTCCAAACTTGTAAAAAGGATGCAAAAGAGGGTAAAACCCCGACGGAAGTTATGTTTTGGATGGAAAAACACGTATGCCTCACATGATGTGTCAAATTTTGTTCAGTTTACTAAAACAACCCTAAAAGAAGTGGGGGGAAAAACTCTTCACTGTTCTTCTTCATCCTGTACGTTTTAGAAACAAAACAATGGTTCTGTACTTCAAAAAAAAAAAAAATCTCCACTGCACCCACCGTCGTCCTTTCCCGCAGCCACTGTCGTACTCACCTCCCTCTCTCTCTCTCTCTCTCTCTATTGTCTTTCTCGACTTTCCTTTGTCGTCTTCTCCTCCGCTCCAACTCTAGCCATAGTCCAAGATCCAAACAAAACATGGACTCTGACGATTACCAGCCCACCAAACGTCTGCCGCCGCAACTTCTTCGCCATATCAGTGGTGGTGCCCACAAATCTCTCTCTCTCCACCGCCACGGCCAAGGCCTGCCACGGCGCCAGCTTCCCCGTTGAAAACGGCCTCATTGTCACGAAAAGCACCGGCTCGACAGATCTAATGCACTCAGGCTGATTTGGTCAGCCCCCATCCCCGACCACAGACCCACCATCGACAAGACCACCCACCACCGCGGCCGCCGGCCAAACTCTTTGTGCCCTCCAACGAACCAACTGCACACACTTGTCCACACACAAAGAGAGAGAATATGATTTTTTTAAATTCTTTTATGTTTTTCAGTTTAATTTTAATTTTAGTTATTGTTTTATTCAAATTAATCACATTTCATCTCAAAAAAAAAAAAATCACATTTGTTTTTACCAAAATGCCCCTAACTGAAGCCATGTGCAGAGCTCGTCGATCAAAATCGTTCCATTTTAGATGTCTGTTAGGGTTTTATCCCTTTTTGCATCATTTTTATAAGTTTGGGGACCTTCTAATCAAGAAAAAAAGTTTAGGGACTAACCGGCACCTTTCTAAAAAGTTCATGGACCACATGGGTAATTTACCCTATTTATTATTAATAAAACATTGTCGAGTAATCATGGATTTTATGGTTTTAATGTATAAATAGAAATATATAGACATTGAAGTTAATTTCCTAAAACTTAAAAAGTTCAAAACAATAATTATTATTTTACAAATAACACGAAATTTCGGAATGCCCGCTGCTTTGATTAAAATGCTACTTGACTGTTTTCTCTAATTTAGAAACAGTAGACTTAGGATAAATTACTGCTTGGCCTAATACTTTGATATGTTTTCTAAAGATGACTGAAATGAGAATTCTATTTAAAATATGGATGAATTTCGGAATATTATGTGTTTTGATTGTTTTAATTATAAATTTATTTTAATTAAACCCCTCTACATCATTATACCCGGTTTTGAGCCGTATCAGAAGTCCAATTAAAAAGCCCAAAACCAGAGACAGTCTAGAAAGTGGGGGTACTAACAGTTTACTTCTTAAATCCCATCTCAAAATTTACATTTACATACTTGGTTTTTGCTTTTGGGGGCATGTGCCCCCACAAGTGTAGTCGTGTGTCCGTCTTTGCCCGATCCTAATCCCCCTTCTTGAAACCTAACCCGACCTAAGTCTTGAAACATGACCTCAACTCCGGTCCCGAACCAGAACTCGACCTCGGTTACAATGTCGAACCCTGACCCCAATACCAAAACCCAAGTTAGAGCTTACCGCAAAACCCGACCCCTAGCCCTGATTCCAAAACCTAACCCTTACCCCCGACCATGGATCCTGACGTGGAGTTCGATTTCTGACACGTTCCGAAACTCTGAAGTTGGTATCAAATTTGATATATTTGGAATACTTTAATGTTTTCTAATCACAATAATTTAGGCTAAATTTTAAAATACCACCTAATATAACGTGTTTTTTATTTTTATTTTTTTTGTCGTATTACATATCACAGCCTAAATTGTATTTGGTTTTCATAATAAATTATACGATGTGTAAATTTGCCCAACATTATTATTTTAGATAATATAAAACGGAGTGCTAATATAGTATACCATGTCCTAAGTGATATAGTGTAACATCTACCCGATACAACTATACAACTCCCAAAAAGCCATATCAAGTAGTGGTATTCCTTTAACTTCAACCCATGTTATTATCAAGTAGTTAAATAGATAAAGTATGAAAATGAGGGCAAATTTGAACTTTTGGGTACTACCTTATAGATAATAAAACAACTATATCACACTCAACCCATATGGTTGGCCAAGTATATATACAATATAACACAACTCAAAATAGGCACAGCCGAGTATATATATATATATATATATATATATATATAAACATAGCCATAAGAGTAGTCAAAGCTCAAAATAACATGTCAGCTTGTCCATATACACAAGTCCACAAGCATTGGGAGTACACCAGACAACCATCTAGTCCTCAACTAGTGCTGAGAAGTGCCCTCACCTGCATCACCATAACCGCATGAGCTAAAGCCCAGTAAATAGAATCAATGCATGACATAAATAATATAGATATGCATGAGCTCATGACTTTACTTCTTCAATTACTTATTTCATTTAACTTCTTATACTCTTTCTTATCTTTTGCGTGCATTAGGGTTTCTTAAATGGGGTAGTATCCTATATACCTTAGCCATTGGATCTTGTGGCCACAAAATAAACATCATAATAATAAATACTATTATGTGGGATAAAGTTATTTTAAACATTCCTTCTTCCGTGTGATCATCAAGGAGACTTCTCACGCTATAAGTCTCCATCGTGACAGGAGGTCCATCGACCCCGTGACCACAAATATATTGTAACAAAGTGCCGTCGTGTGAGGCATATCACATTTAAAATACTCTTCTCCCTCGTGATCATTGAGGAAGCTTCTCACACCGCATGTCTCCATCGAGACATAAAGGTCTGGAAGTCTCCATTAAGATACATTTCATTAATTCTTAACAAAAAACCCTTCACAAGTCACCAATAAATCATTTAAGCTACTTTCAAACTCATTTATTACATAAAAAGCATTTGATACACATCTTTCATCATGTAGTGCATGAATGCTTATGCCATCATGATATGTAAACCGTATGCCCAAATCTCGCTTTCAAATACATAATGCATATGCATGACTTTTATGGTGACACAGGTACAATTCTACTTACCTCGTGAGTGGATATTGCATAAAAGAATTCTTGAGCTTGGTCTCAGGGGATCTGGTATTCAACACCTCTGAAATATGGAGCAATTTAACTACTTTGTTGTCACTTCAACAATTATTAACAATAACAGTACCAAGGAGCTCGTTTCCTTACAATGGACTTTAAATTTAAGGCTTAGTTCTTTAAAAAGTTTTGCCATAGTTTCCCTGTGTATTTAAGCCTCTCCAAAGCTTAAATATCTCATACAACACCTGAAAACAATATCATTTCTTTAAAAATATCCATAAATTACAAGACTATTATAAAATCACAATTTCCATTATTCACTGTCTGGTACCAGCCTTATTTTCAGGCCTATATCTCCCAATCCACAGGGTATTAATCAAAACGGTTTTAGGGGTATTTAGTCAACAGATATAGGGAATAACTCACAAATTTTCAACCTCAACAAAGCCCTGTACCATATAGAAATAAATAAAAATCTGAACCACAGTGAAAACTGACCTGAAACTAGATAGGTTTCTAAAATGTGGGTAAAATCCTAATCTCCGAATTGAATTAGCTCTCACTGTTTTAGAGATTTTAACCTAACATAAGAGGAGACATATCATTCAAAAATTACAGCTTAATTCCATAACAAACCCTCTGAACCAATGTCCAAGAAAACAGAAACCGAAACTGCTCTTACCTTGATACAACTAGGCTTTTCCTTGAAATTCTCCACCAAAAATTTATCAAACCACTCAAGATTGCTCTTAATTTCTCAAACCTAACTGAATATGGTGTTTAGAAATAGAGGAAGTTGGACTTGGAGGGCTTGAGCAGAAAATGAGCCACCTAGTTGCTTGTTAGATTTTAAAGTGCCAAGCACACACCTCAATTCCTTCACCATGAAGTAATTTCACCTAAGCTAGACTAGTGTCCTACTTTTCAGCTTATTCACCTCCTTAATGGGGTATTGAATGCTCACACCAATCCTCAAATACTAACTAGGCCTTAACCAGCCAACTTGCTTATCGAATGTGGTGTATACACTCGTACCGAATATCCCGTACACCTAAAACCCTATCTTTGGATCCTTCACTATATTTGAGCTCCACAACTTATTTAATCCATTAAATTTCATAGATGCTACTATCATAAACTCCTTTTTCATTGGTCCACTTACCGGAAAGGAACGGTATCATTCATCAATGCATTATATATGACTCAACACTTATGCACTTTGAAGATATAATACACATTATGAACATGACAAATGCATTTCAATAATCACTCAAACATATGATTTATATGCATGATATCATGAAAAGATGCAATGCATTGGCCAACAAGTATGTGATAATTCTGGGCATCACATATAGTGATATATTATTATTATTATTTTTTAAGGCAAGTTGTAATGAGCTTGATTTAGCGAATAAATGCATTGGTATCCATGTTATTACTTTTTTTGCTTTTTATTTTTTATTTTTATTTTTATCTGGACTTAATTATCACTATACATTGGTATCCATAGGATTACATCACGTTTCTCAAAGAAAAATTATTCATTACACGATTCTTGATTGATTCACTATTCGTTTTGAAATCTCTCAATTCAGAGATATGATAATAAAAAGTGCATATTAAAATATCCTGATATTAATAATATGATTATCTGAATCAACGAATTCTTTAAAAAAAAAAAATTGTGATTAGCTGGACCGGCCTCAAAATATCTATGATTGATTCTTGTTCCCCCAACTCAACAATTCGAATCTATTGGTGCAGAACCCTTTCAGACAATCTATCAAACATTCTTCAAGAACAAAAAATTCAGATAGCTTTCTTCATCAAATCAAGCAAAGCATATTCCATAAATTTAAAAAAAAATAATAATAATAAAGCAAAGCATAAAAGAAGAACAGGGAAGAGGCAGAAAATATGAACAAGACAAACCAACAACGTTGTTCGGCCTTATGAGCCTAATCCACGGACCAAAACCAGCAGGTCCGTTTTCTTCTCTATTCAAAACGGTGATCTCAAAGTTGTTCTTCTTGAACCAAGAACCTTGCATTTGTTTTTTTGTTTTAATTTTTCTCTCTCTCTAAAATCTAAAACCTCTCTCAACTTGTTTCAAAAAAACTAACCCAATTAAATCCTTTTATGTAAAATAATAATACAATACAAAGTGCTAATACAAATTGGCTTATTCTTTGCTAACTGAATGGACTAACAAAGTAACAAACAGTTTAACTCCATCTAACTCTGTTTTACTACAAACTGAAATCACTGATTTCGTGGGCCAATTCTTTAAAATCAACTAAAAATCAGTGGGCTCAATAAAAATGCACATGCGGAACAGCTAATCGAAAATGAGAGAGAGAGAGAGAGAGATACTAATACTACATATCCCACAAATCAATTCCAGATTGTCGAAGTCAATAATTTTAAGGGTAATTAACATTATTAGTCCCTATATTTTAAGCATCATGTCACTTTGGACTCTAAATTTTTAAATTTTATAAATTATTTTAAAGATGACATTTTTATCCATAAGTGTGAGTATCCGTCCCTAATGAGACAAATATAAGAATACTATATAAATATAGGGACGGGAATGAAAGTTAAAATTTACCTTAGTAAGGTGCAGGGTGGGGGAAGCTCCCATGCCACCCGCACATGCCCCTGCTTACATCGGATAGAAACTATTTCTAACAAGTAGAGCATCCTTAGTGGATATATCCTGCTCGCACACACGTCCTAAATTAGATGGGTATAGTGGTAAAAATGAGGATGGGGGAGGCATACCTATCACTGTTTCGCTCCATTGTTATTCCTACATTACTTTTAGAAATTTTACCTTATGGTAATTTTGGTCTCTGATATTGAAATTGATGAAGGATTTCTAAATTTTAATAGAGATAATCACATGTCATGATAATATAAAATTTTGTATTAAAGAAAAGAAGTTAGACTGAGTGCAAAATGTCCTCTACTAGAAACCTTTGAAATTAACTGCCGAGCCTTCACAGCCTTGCTCAACAACTTCCCTTATTTCGTCCGTCCATGAAGTTACAATATTTTGTTTTTAATATAATAATTTCTTCAAAATTTTCAAGTATTACAGGACAAGAATGTGATTATATCGGTAAAATTTGAAAATGCTTTTGTTAGTTTGAGTATAGAGGACCAAATCATCAAAAAATAATAATTTAGGAAATAATTTGTCAAAGTTAAGATTCAAGTATCTAAATAGCATCATGTTTATAGTTCAGGGACTAATAAGCTAATTATGCTACTTGTAATGATGTTTACAAAATTAAGTGATGAGAAGAGAAAAGGGATAAGTATCATAACTTTTTCAGTACTGTATTAAAATTTAGTATTTTACTGAATTTTACGTAAACTTATATATATATATATATATATATATATATAGAAATGCTTAATATCTTTTGTGCTTTTACTTTCATGTGAAAAAACTTTCTTTTCAACATAATTTGAGACTAAATAGTGATTTTCTTTCCTGTCTAATTATCTGACTTACAAAATCAGAATTTAGTAGACACCATACAATATAAAAATGTTAATCCTACACCTCCCTTGATATTTATTCCCTATTAAAGAGAATGGACATAAAACGTATTTGGTACCCTGAGTAAGTTTCTATGTTATGTGTCAATGATCCTTTAATTGTTAAGAAGGGCATTTTTAGTAATTATATTGACAAGAGTACTATTCTTATGTTGATCCAATAAAGAGAATTAAATTGTTTCTTATCATTCGATCTAATAGACAAGTAAACACTAAAAAGAAAATTTTCGATTTAATAGACAAGTAAACACTAGAAAGAAAAATAATTATTCTCATTGATAATTGATAATAGTGTACTCGTCAAGACTGTAAATAAATATAAGAGAAAATGTTATAGGATTCAAATGGAAATTAAAGAAATAGCGATAAAGATCATTGATTTTCTTTTTACTTTGAGATGAAGTCATAAATTATTCTAAAGGGACTATTTATAACAAAGATTTAAGTATAATCTAAGCTATTATTTGTTGAAAGGAATCTATTCCAATAAGATTATTTATGTTACAATTGATAATGTCAATACCATATTTAATTTGTACAAAAAAGTATACAAATAATGTAGTTGATGATATTCTAAGTGTTTAGGGTGGGGGTATATGTAAATTATATATATATATATATATATGGGCCAAAACGAAAAAAGAAAAACTTGAAGGGGGGCTTAAGGGGCTATATGTGAATCTATACATGAACATGTGGGCTAAAAAGGGAAAAAGTAAAACCTTGGGGGGTTGGGCCCTTTAGTTTTGTCTTTATTTATAATATTTACTTGTCTATTAAATCGTGTATTATTAAAAAACATTTCAATTTTCTTTCCATTATTTACTAAATTTAACATTTAGAAAGAATAATCTTATCAATGTAATTACTAACAAGATCTTTTACATAACTAAAAAAAAATTTCATTAGCACGTGACATAGAAACTAATTAAGGGAATATAAGTAAATTTAAAAACCATTCTCAAAGGAGGGTGGCGCCTTCCTTAGTCTCTTCCTTTATCCACCTAGGTTCAATTTTCATAGAACTCCTGTAACGCTCTTGCTCCAGTTTTGATTGTAGATGTATTGGGTTGGTGATGTTTTAGGTAGGATTTGAGTTGACGACTGTGAGAGACTGAATTAGAAACTTATCTCTTTCTTATTATTCCCAAAAAAATATGTCCCACTTATAAAATTGAAAATGAGATGATGAAGAGGTCACCACCAAAATCTTTTTTATTTACCAAAAAAATATAAAAGGTTGCAGTGAATTGACACTCACTTTTCTCATCTCTTATATTCTGTGGACCCCCAAAATTATTATCATTGACTCTGTGAGGAATTTTATTTTAGTTTTTTTTTTTAACGGCAAATCACTAATTGTGTGAGTCAACACATGATTAGATGGAAAATAAAATCAATACACGTTCTTTATATTCTAGTCATGCAAATCAAACGCGTCCAAAATGTGAGACTTGAACGGACAGTGATCATGAAATTACACGTATAATGGCTCGCTAGAGCAAAATTGTTGTGAATTAGAAGATAAATTACAAAGCAAACAATATATATATATATATATATATCAATAAAGAGAGATTTTTTATTATTAATATATTTTCACTCTGTTTTTTTTTTTTTTTTTTCCATCTCTATCGTATGTACTCCACTTTCTTTTCTTACTTTTTTTTTTTCCCACATCCTTCCGTCTTTTTTTTTCCCACATCCTTCCGTCTTTTATACCTTATTAATTGAACATGTGCTTCGCGCTTATGAATAATATATTACATAAAAGATATAAGAATTTAAAGAGGAAAAAAAGTACATAACGATAAAATAAAAAAAAATCAAAACTTTATGCGAAACTTAAAAAACAAAAACCAAAACTTCTTAACAAAATTTCAAAAAAATTTAGACAAAACCCTTTTCAATCAAATTAATAGAAGATTTAAAGAGGATTTTGTTTATGCGTGTGTGTATATATATGTGTGTGTAATGAGAAATGAATAAGATAAAAGAAATAGAAAAGGATAAAAGCAAAAAAGAAAATAAATGAGAGAGAAAAAAAGAAAAAGTTAAAGAAAGAAAAAGGATAAAAGCAAAAGAGAGAAGTAAAATAAAATTATGGGTTCACACAAGACAGAAGGAGGGAAATCATTATTGACTATTTTATATATGTTATTAAGATAAAATTAAGATTAAGATTAAAATATATATATATATATATATATTTTGTCAATGTCTTGCCAATAAGTATTGTAATCACGAACAATTAAAACAATAACTTATAGTTATGTCTATAATTACTGAATTATTCCCCTCTATTTTAACATATTTTAACCAAAGTTTTGCTAAAAAAGATTGAGATAACTTCAATTTATGAAGTGAGAGTTTCTAAAAGTTAGATCATAAGTGAGAATGATACTAAGGCATATTTGTATCGCATTATTCATTTTTAAAATGGAAAATTTTCTTGTTTAAAATGAGAAAATCATTTCATTTTGAGAATGTGATGATATTAATTTAAAAGTGTAAATTTTTTTTTCCTTCTTGAAAACAAAAAGAGTTTAAAATTTATTGGGAATTCTACAATGGGGTAAAGGTGACTTTAACCCATCAATAACATAAAAAATTTTAGTCATTTGATCATTTTTTAATGGCTCAAATTAAAAAGATGCATGAAAATAAGTGTAAGGATTTCACACAAGATTACATGTGAAAAAAAATAGGATTTCCCCAAAACACAGGGTAAAGTTGGGGCTCGGTGGACAAGGTTGCATGGTGGACAGTGGATGCTCTGCTGGCTTGGTGTGGTCACGGTAGCAAGGGTATGGCTCGCACTCGGAGACTACCCATGCGGCTCTCGATCGTGGATTGAGACGTTGATGGCCTCACAGGACTCTTTTCCGACTGTCAAGTCATCACTTGAGATCGTTGAGCCACCACTTCATTATTCTGCTGTTTTACAACAACTGTTGCTTGTGCCAAAACCTCACTTCTTAAACCTTTGTTATTTTTCTATCTATTTTGAAAATGGGCATACGAAACAAATAGACTAAAAATTTATAATACATTTGGTGCACCAGTTAGAAATAAAATTTTTACATTGAAATTAATTGACTTTTCAAAACTAATTATAATTTTGGTTGACATTTTATAAAAATAATAAAAAAAGCTGATATGAAAAGTTTAGGTCCAGATTTGATGTCCAAACGCACCCTTTGAGACATAAGTGAGATTAATTTAAAAAAAAAAGAATATATTTGATTAAAAAAAAACAAGATAACGTTTGGGTATATGTGTAATTTAGAAAAAGACACGTGAGATATACACAGTCCCCACCCCAGTTCCCACCTCGGCCTCGACTGGGATAAGAAAATTTAAAAAGGCCGACACCTCTTTAAGAAAATATCATTCTTCCTCATCTCAAATTCAATCAAGTTTTTCATCTACCGAGCCCAAACAGCCCAGAAAGTTGCAGCTGAGAATTTGATAGACCCAGAAATTATTTTTGTCTTTTTTCTCGGAAAACCAGAAAAAAAATGAGTTCATCCAAGACTCTGAGGAAGCTGGAGGTGGCGTCTCCAGTCCCAGCTGACATAGACATTGCCAATTCCGTTGAGCCTTTCCACATTTCTGAGATTGCCAAGGAGCTCAATCTCAGCCCAGATCACTATGACCTTTATGGAAAATACAAGGCCAAGGTGATTGTTATATATATATATATATCTACATTTCTTCAGTTGTAGTCGGTAGACATGGATTGGAATTTGAAGGAAAGTAAAATCTTGTCAGTATTATTTTTTCCATTTTAGAATATTTATTAGAAGATCCAGTAAGTTAAGCTTTTTCCAGTTATGTTTTTTGACAAAATTTGAGCATTCTCAATTATTGGTTTTTATTTTTATTTATTTTTTATTTTTTAAGGATTTGTATCTGTGGTTGATTTGGTGATGTTTGTTATGCAGGTTTTATTATCTGTGCTTGATGAGCTTGAAGGATCTGGAGATGGGTATTATGTTGTGGTTGGAGGGATTACTCCAACACCTCTTGGAGAAGGCAAGTCCACTACCACTGTGGGTCTTTGTCAAGCATTGGGTGCTTTTCTTGATAAAAATGTAATTCCATTTCCACCCTTCCTGTTTTTTGGGTTTTGGGTTTAGTGTTTTTCTTTCTTTTTCCTTTTTCCTTTTTCCTTTTTTTTTTATAATTTTTTTAATGTATTAATTGATGCCTTATAAGGTTCTATTCGTTTTCCTCTCTGGTGTGAGTAATGCCCGTTTGGAACAATGGTTGGAGTTGGACTTTTGGAGATTGGTTTGGAAATATGTGTTTGATTGAAATATGAATTGAAAAGAAACTATGATATAGGGAATAGTGTAAAAATTTGAAATGTGTCTGGGAAAAAATACGCAATATTGATCTTGTTTTGTTTCTCTTGTCATTGTGAGCAATTTAAAAAAAAAATCATATCATTTTGACTTGAAATAAGAAAGTCATGGACTTTTGAAGTTTGAATTACATGAAAATAGAAGAGAGAGAGAGAGATGTGGATTTGGGAGGTTTGGAAACCAACCTAGAAAATTTAGGTTGGAAACAATGTTCCAAACGGTAAGTCTTGATTCTGTTTTCCAATCATCGGGCTTTACGTTTGTTCAACTACATTTTTTGATCACTCATTTTATTCTTCTTTTTAATATGAAGAAGTTCACACTGAAGTTATGCTCCTAAAGGAAGATGCTTGAAATTGGTTTAACTTGATTTGAACAGAGTACTAGTTGTTCTTGCCGTCGAGCTTTTGAACATTTGTAGACTTTATCCTACTTGCAGTTTCTTCGTAGGACGCTCTCCTATCTTGTGGGGTCGGCTGTTAATGTCCTACCTTTGAGAAAGCTAAAATGTCTTGGGACTGTAATTACCAACTGAAAGGTTTTCTGTTGATTGTATTCAAGAGAAAATGACATGAATTGACTTGCTTAGAATTTTGTTGATTGGTTTCAGAGTAATGTTTCTCTTTTGTCTACAAGTTACGAAGAAAGTTGTTTCATAGCATTAAAATGTTGCTTTGATTCAAACACATAGTTGCGTTTTCCATTCAGTTTATATCATTTTAGGAGTAGTTAATCATATCTGAACCACTTGTAAGTTTCACTTTTTCTTATATTTAGGTTGTCACATGCCTCCGTCAACCATCGCAAGGACCAACCTTTGGAATCAAAGGAGGAGCAGCAGGAGGAGGTTACAGTCAAGTGATCCCAATGGATGAGTTTAATCTTCATCTCACAGGAGATATTCACGCAATAACAGCTGCTAACAATCTCTTGGCTGCTGCCATTGATACTCGGATTTTCCACGAGTCGACCCAATCAGATAAGGCTCTCTTGAACCGGTTATGTCCACCAAACAAGGAAGGGAAGCGCAGCTTTAGTGACATCATGTTTAGACGTTTGAATAAGCTTGGTATCTCCAAGACGAGGCCCGAGGATCTTACACCCAAAGAAGTTAAAATGTTTGCTAGGCTAGATATTGACCCAAATTCGATTACATGGAGAAGAGTAATGGATGTAAATGACCGGTTCTTGAGGAAGATCTCTATTGGGCAGGGCCCCGAAGAAAAAGGAATGGTGAGAGAAACAGGATTTGATATTTCAGTTGCCAGTGAAATAATGGCAGTTTTGGCCCTTACAACATCTTTGGCCGATATGCGGGAGAGGCTTGGAAAGATGGTGATTGGTAACAGCAAAGCTGGTGACCCTATAACTGCAGATGATCTCGGTGTTGGAGGTGCTTTAACGGTTCTTATGAAGGATGCTATTAATCCTACTCTGATGCAGACTCTTGAAGGAACACCAGTTCTTGTTCATGCTGGCCCTTTTGCCAATATTGCTCATGGAAATTCCTCAATTGTGGCCGATAAGATCGCACTGAAACTGGTTGGACCAGGTGGATTTGTAGTCACCGAAGCAGGCTTTGGTGCTGATATTGGTACCGAAAAGTTCATGAACATAAAATGCCGATATAGTGGTTTAACACCCCAGTGTGCGGTTATTGTGGCAACGATACGGGCCTTAAAAATGCATGGTGGTGGTCCTGAAGTTGTTGCTGGAAAGCCTCTGGACCGTGCCTACTTGACTGAGAATGTAGCTTTAGTTGACGCGGGCTGCGTGAATCTAGCCAAGCATATTGCTAATACAAAAGCCTACGGTGTGAATGTTGTTGTTGCTGTGAACAAGTTCTCGACTGACACCGAAGCTGAACTTCATGCAGTTAGAAATGCAGCATTAACAGCTGGAGCATATGATGCTGTCATTTGTACTCATCATGCCCACGGTGGAAGAGGAGCGGTTAGTTACTCCATCTCAGTAACGTCATTGTTACGTTTTTGAGAACCTTTTGGCATTAATGTCTTCTTCCTTAAGCATAATCATTAGAAATGTGTGAAATATAATAGAAAAATTTATTGAGCCTATGCAAAGCATCTTTCGTAGTTGCACGGTGGGTACCAACCCAGTTTGGATATACTAAGCTTTCCTAAAATCGATAATTCTCTATCTCAATTGACTTTCTACCAGGTGAATCAGGCAAATCAGATAGGTTAGTTGTGATTTCTTCCTTTGTTTTAAGTGGTTAAGTGTGATTTCCACGGAAGTTGTTGTACCAATCCTTTGGAAGTCGAATTGTAAATTTACTTCTCCTTATTGGAGTAACAATTGGTTGATGATTTTATTTGTAGAGAAAAAACAGCCCTAAGCGGCTTTTGTAACTGATGAATTTGATCATGAACCCCAGGTTGACCTCGGAATAGCTGTTCAAAAGGCTTGTGAGGATGTTAAACAACCATTGAAGTTTTTATATCCTTTGGATATTAGTATCAAGGAGAAGATAGAGGCCATAGCAAGGTCGTATGGCGCTAGTGGAGTTGAATACTCAGAACAGGTAGCTTCTGCTCCCATTGCTAGTTGAGGTTAAATATTGCTTCATTAAATCTATAAAATTCAATCAACAAAATTTTCACGTAGAGTTTAGGAGATTACTGACAGTTGAAGCTCAGATCATAATCAAAGGTTAAACGGATATTCACATCCAAAGAAGCAAGTCTTCAAGTGGGCAAAGAAGGCTTTTTTGCACCATTGCCACCGAACTTGTTGCACAGGGGCAATTTACCCCATAAACTTTTTAACTTTTGGCAATTTGCACCTTGAATTTACCATCTGTGCAAACCACCCCGCAATGATACCACGTTGACTTTTGACGGGAATTGACATGTGAGTTGCACATGGGGGTTAACATTGATAAACAAGACCTTTCATACTTTTAATTAATGATACATGTGCAAGTCACATGTTAATTTCTGTCAAGAAGTTAACACCGTTATGAATGGGGGTGGTTTGCTACAGATTTGTAAATTCAAAAGTGCAAATTTCATAAATTTAAAGTTTAGGGGGGGGGGGGGGGGGGGGGGCAAATTGCAATTGTGTGACAGATTCAGCGGGCAATGGTTCAAAAAATACAGCAAAAGATGAGCAATCATAGGGAAAAGATGGTAGGACTTTGTTTGTAAGAAAAAACTGGAAGTAGTCACCATGAATTTTCCTCCGACCGGTGACAAAATAATGAATATGCTAAATATCATTCTGATGAACAGTAGAACTACAATAATAATTTGTTCCATAGTTTTCGATGCTATAACCAGAATAGTATTGTGGGACGAAGCCAAAATGTGATTTAATTTGTCGTCCTTTGGAAAGATGTTTACATGATGTGCTTATAGAAAAAGTTTTCTTCTACGCAAACAGGCGGACAAACAAATTGAGATGTACAGCAGGCAGGGTTTTTCAGGTCTGCCCATTTGCATGGCAAAGACTCAATATTCATTTTCAGACAATGCTGCTAAGAAGGGAGCCCCTAGCGGATTTGTCTTACCAATAAGGGATGTGAGGGCTAGTATTGGTGCTGGATTCATATATCCTTTGGTTGGAACAATGAGTACAATGCCGGGACTTCCAACAAGGCCGTGCTTCTATGACATCGATCTCGACACCACTACTGGAAAGGTTATCGGCCTCTCTTGAAGGTCTCTGAATTCGGCTGCTTGTGCTCAATGTTGAATTTCAGTACTCAGTTCTGATGCTTTCCTTGAACTCGTGTTAATAATGCTCTTTGCCTGCGGTCTTGTCATGTGATCTTTGTAAAACCAACTATGAATTCCATAAATAAAAGATGTATTTATGGTTGGTTACGAGTGCCATCCATTAATAAACAAAAGTTGCTCAATGCTCCTTTCTTTTATTTGTATTTTTTCAATTTTTTTGGATAACTTTTTGTTTTTGTTTTCTAAGCACAAGTACTAATGCTCGGCAATAAGTTGTCAGGTAGGATGTCTCCATACAAGACTTAACATCATTAACTTACAGTGAAAGGACCCTTGTTACTTAATTCAAACTCTACACTTTAAGTGAAGTAAATGGAGATACATAATTATCGTTAGGCTATAACAACAATCATTATTAAAAATAAAATAAAATAAAATAAAATGTCTGATATTGGTAATATATGTAAATTTAAAGTATGTTTAATGATGAGAAATGATAGTCTTTCTCTTCGGAAAAAATTAGATAAATATGTAATTTCTAAATACATATTTGAAAAAATGGCCTATTTTTTTTTTTAATTTAAGAAAATGACCGATACTCAGGAGTTGACCATAATAAATTAGTGAAAAATACATATTAACATTGATCAATTATCGATTAATCATGATCAATCAGTATTGATTGAAAAAATGGCCTATTTGAAAAAATAGCCTATTTGAAAAAATAGGCCATATTTGAAAAAATGGCCTATTTTTTTTTTAATTTAAGAAAATGACCGATACTCAGGAGTTAACCATAATAAATTAGTGAAAAATACATATTAACATTGATCAATTATCGATTAATCATGATCAATCAGTATTGATTGACTGTTTTAAAAAATGATCATTTTATTAATTTTACAAAACATCGGTCATACTGTACATGAAAAAATTTCTTAAAAAAGCCATTTATCTGCATATCCATTCTCTTTTGTCACTCTCTAAATTCTATAGATACGGTTGTATTCTCTTTGAAAGTGGAAAAAGTTGTACAGTATTTTACTTTTATGGTTCCGTTTTGCAAAACAAAAAAAGGATACCGAGAAAAAAAAGTTATTTTAGAAAGTTTCCTCATCAGTTTTTTATTTTTGGTTTTTGATAAATTTATCTTTATTCTTTTGTTTATTTAACTTTTTAAGAGTTAAACATTTTTTTTAAAGTTACCGGAGATTTTTATTTTGAAAAATACAGTTATTTTAACTTCTTTAGTTGAAAAAAAAAATTATTTATGTTAAAGATTATTTAAATTATAGACAAAAAGATTGAAGGAAAAGGTGCCATAGAAATGTTGGAAAATTTCAATATAAAACTAAATAAAAAAAAAGTAAGGAAATTAGTATTGAGGAGTGGGTGCTAATTTTGACAGCAAGAAGAAAAGAATTAAAGTTAAAAAAAAAAAAAAAAACTGGAGGAAATATATATAAGAAGAAGAAGAAATAAAAGAGAGAAGAATAACAATTATAATTTGAAAGAATGACTTCATATGAAATAACGAAAGAAAGGCTAGTTTTTTGTTTCACTAATTCAAAAAACTTTAGAGAGTGATAGATGGGAATTTTTTTTCATACGTAAACATAATGTTCAATAAATTCGGGAAGAATTTATTTTTAAGAAAGCGTAATATTTTGTAGCACATTTTTTTTTGTTTTAATTTTTTCTAGTAAAACGAGAAAACATTATTCAACTCGTAACAAAAAATAAATAATAATTCAAATAAACATTTTATTTTGTAAATTGTTTAGATCGAGATGAAAATACATGTCTAATGCTTTTCATCTGTTTGGAAAATCCTTTTGATATTAAAGACATTTGAATTCTGTTTATGGCTAATAATCGTGTCGAAATTAACATTTTTTTTTGAATGCTTTTCATCTTTTATGGCTAATAATTCATGTCGAAATTAGCTGATTGATCAACTTATTACATTAAACTGGCAGAGCAAAAAGATAGTATTAACCATTTTTTTTTTAAGAAAAATACTGCTTGTATATAGAAAACTGTCCAAAACGGCCCATCCATCCATTTCCGTCTATATACCTAACGGATTTACTGACATGATAATAATTGTAATTTCAAAATACCCTTGAACTATATATTGATCTTATGTCAACTTGTCCCCATTTTTTTTAGAAGTGATTGTTGCACCCCTTCCACCAAAAAAAAAAAAAAAAAGCCCAAAACATTCATATCATTTAAATCGAGTAGTAAACTAAAGAAATGATTAACATGATATGTTAAAAAGAAAAAAGGGTCATAAAAGATGATTTGGCAAAATCGAAATGAGTAGATTTAAAATTTATAGTGTAAATATAAATTTTATTTATAGATAATACATAATATTGCTGTCCACAACCAAACACAGATAAATCTCTAACATTATTCTTTAAATGAAGGTACTTAAAACACAAATACCTTAGCCCGAATAAGAAATAATTTATCATTAATTAACCCTTCGGCAATTCAATCTAATTTCTCCATGAGTTCCAGTAAGTGGACTAATATTCCCCATTTTGATCATAGATTGCGCAAATCTCTTAAAGAAAGTAGTTTGTGATGCACTGAATTTGGTGACAATTTCAATGGTATCAGCTCCCGGAGTCGAATACAGCACTTGATCACTTGTGAGAAGGCCTTTTTTTGCTTTAAGAACAGAGAAGTAGTTATTGTCAAAGGTATCTAGTGTGGTGGGGTCTTGATTTGCTAAGGTAGTCCCGTTCCCATCCCGGGGGCATACCCGACGTAGTCTCGGTAGGAACAACGGGTTCAACGTCGGATCAGGCACGCCGGTATTGCTGAAGTTGTACAGTTGCGGTAAGATAATTCCGCATTGAGCTCTTCCGAATATATGAGCGCCTAAAAATAAAAATTAATTCGATCTTTTTTTTTCTTTTGGTTAATGAAGAGATGACATAACTTGTATATTAAAAAAAAAAAAAAAAAAAAAAAAAACTTCCTACAACATTCCAACAAATGAATCCCTCAACAAAACACCACTCAATATCCCAAGAGATCAGAGGCAGAGCCACCCAGATCGAGTGAGGGCTTCAGCCTCTACTAAATTTTACTTTATTTTTACTTTTATTTTTTTTTTCTCATTTTTCCTATTAAAAATTGATTATCCCTGTATAAGTCTGTCTAGAAACTCGATCCTTTAGCATACGCTCCAATTGAACTCTAATAAATTGACTGTGCTGTTATAAGAGATGATTTGATTTGCTATTTACCGGATAATGAGACGAGGTCGATGGTGGGATTGAGGCCAACAGCTGAGAATTTGGACTTGAGTACGTCAAGGGTATCGAATCCCATCGGAATCGCTACATTTACACCACTTCAGTTTGCTATTCTGCTATCACTTCTTCCCAGTCGGACTCTCCACGAAGGGCCTGACTATTAGTATTGGCATAAAAGAGGAAAAATAGGACAAAAATGACTTCAAAGATATTTTATGTGGAAAAAAAGGATAAATTGTTTGTTTGGTCTTAACGTTTATGGAGTTGTGATTCAGTCTCCTTTCTTTTACTGCAAAAAGGTCCTAAACTCTTTAAAATAGTATAATTTGATCTTTTTTACTGATAAAGGTAAAAAATTGGATGGAATGAATCACATGTATGACACATCTAAGTTAAATTAATAAAAGGTCTATTTTTTCCCCTCTTAAAGAGTTTAGGGACCTTTAAATCAAAAAAAATTGGGAACTAAATCGTAACTTCATAAAAAAGATTAGGGACCAAATTAACGAGCAATGTACCAAAGAAAAACAGATCTCAAGGTTCCAAAATAATAATTTGAGAATGAAAGAGTCAAATTTGAGAGCTTATTATTGGAGATGGATAGAATTTATCGTTAAGCATAATTTTTTATTTGCTGAGACTTATGTTTATGACATATATATACTGTCATCTTATATATAGATATATATATATATATATGTGAATTAATTACCAGACAAACAGAATGAGTAGCAGCCATTGCGAGTGTCAGCACATGAGACAGTGGCAGGGCAAGCCTTCTCTACTGCAGTCTTTGTTTCATCAGTGATTTCAACACCTCTTAGTGAGTTTTTATTTGGCAAAGCTTCTTTCTCACTCTCTATCTTTTCCGTATTGTCCAGCAAGATTGATCCATCACAACCCTGCAATTACATATATATGTATATACATATATGTGTGTGTGTGTCAATATGAAGAATTATCAAATTATACATTTTTTACACAAAGTAAGTCTTTAATTCTTTCCTTTTCAAAGGGGATGTCAAAATTGATCATAAAGCTTCTTTTAAGTATAACAACAATAATTATAACAATTAATTGTTTTCAGATTAGCACATGCAAAATCATGAATATATTTAGTTAGAAAAACTAAATTGTATAACAAAAGTAGTACATATATCTAAGGATCTAAAATAATTAGTTTGAGATTATTAGAAAATTAATAATATAATGATTCGATTAGCTAATTAAGATTATATAATAGGCATGATCTAACAGAAAATCTATATACATAACTCTACTACGAAGTATTAAATGGAAAGAATTGAGTACATTAACAAAGCAGTCATGGAAATGAAGCCTCGCCATACTAGAAATGGTCCGGGGATGAGTCTTGTACTGAACCCATCTAACGATTCTGCGTAACAATGGATGATACTCTAGGGCAGGCTTCATCATAAAATGATGGACTCAGCTGATGATCATCACCATGATCACCACGATTACTGTCTGATAATGATTTTTCTCCAGCAAAAATCATGAACAATAAACCTGAAGCCACCAATACTAACTTCAAAGTAGACATTTTAAAAACTATTATTATATAATTTGATGATCACCACACAATGACAGAAATATTAATGCTCTAATTTATAGGTGTGACAACAGGCTCGGTTCTTTGAACTAATTAGTACTTTCTTTTTCCTCATCAATTCTTCTTCTTCTTCTTCTTCTTCTTCTTCTTCTTTTTTATATTTTTTTTAACCGAAGGGAATAATTCTTCATTTTTCTTGATTACCAACAAAAAAAAAAAGTTTGTTCAAGAATCGACATCTTAATCATTGACACTGAAGTTTCAACAGGTAGAAAATTTTCTATCATGAAATTTTATCGAAAAAAATGGAAAAGCAGTTTTTATATTGTCACTTTAATTTGGAGGTTCTCAACTTTGGATTTTATTCTCCTTTTACTTTTTAAGGATATGAATTTTTTTTTTTATATGTTTCCTTTGTCCTGGACCACGCACTCTTTTTTCTTTTGTTAGATTTTTTTAATGAGACACCGGGTCTGTCTAGATAGATCCTATAGAATGTTAATTAGCCTATATAGCAGTTGTTTCTAGGTTTTCTCTCCTTTTTGAAGTGGTTTTGTTATTATTTCATCCAATGTTACTATATTTTCATTTTATTATAAAAATCATGTGGGATGAGTAAATTATCATGAGGGTGTTTAAGAGGCGCCACTCTAATCGAGATGTCTTGATGCACATATTGATTTCTATCACTATCATTTATTTTAAATCATATATATATAAATTAATTTCAATTATTCAAGTAGACCTATGATTTACTGAACAATTAAAAAAATTGAAAGAAAAAATATATCTATGAAAATTTATTGAAAAGAGATTCAAATTGAATTCTGGCATAGTTTTTGCAAATACCTCTTGGACATTACACTAGTACTGTCACGTCATTTATCAAGTTGGTGTCCTAACTAGCTGCTCATATCCAATGGCGGAACCATCCATGGTCGAAAGGGACTTCTGCCCTCAGTAATATTTATGCTTTGATGAATGTTCTCGCTAAAATGATAGACTGAATCCGCCATTAGCTCATATCTAAATCTGCATAAATAATGGTAACTATCAAATTATCAAAATAGGTAGACGCACAAATCGGTTTCCAACTTCCAAGTGACGGGGACAAGTTGAATATTATTGTCGATAAGTTAGTTCTAACTAGTTGACGTAAATAAAACAATGGTTCTGTACTTCCAAAATTTTTTTTTTTTTTCTCCACTGCACCCACCGTCGTCCTTTCCCGCAGCCACTGTCGCACTCACCTCCCTCCCTCTCTCTCTCTCTCTCTCTCTATTGTCTTTCTCTACTTTCCTTTGTCGTCTTCTTCTCCGCTCCAACTCCAGCCATATTCCAAGATCCAAACAAAACATGGACTCTGACGATTACCAGCCCACCAAACGTCTGCCGCCGTAACTCCTTCGCGACATCAGTACGTAAATTTTATAGTACGTAATACGTGTGTGTGTGTGTGTGTTAGTATATATATATACAAACTTATTACCAACCAAACCTTATCATGTTGACGAAATTAATTAGAGAGTTCTTTTTTTTTTTTTTTTTTCCGATGTTTGTAAGGTTTAATTTTCTTGAGTGTAATTTAAAAAAAAAAATGTCTCGAATGTATAGCAAATAACTTTACAAACAAATTCCTACTCAAACAGCATAAAAGTTCAAACTCGTAATGTTTATTACATTAAATATTAGTGATAAGTTTGTAAATGCCATCATTTTTTTAAAGGATCACTATTTAAATGTCCATGTTTTTTATTCGAATGCCACATGTTATCTTGTGTTTTAAAGGATTGTTTCATCATAATCTATTGTGTTTTTACTCTGTGTTGTCAAATTTCATGTTAAAACCCCTCCCTTCGATAAAATATGGCTATAACTTGAATATTCACAAAGAATAGTTGAACTCCGATATTAAAATCGATCAAACATGAAAATATATTTATTCCTAAAATTGACCAAATTGATCAAATAAAAAGTATTATGAGGTATTTCAAAAAAAAAAAAAAAAAAGTATTATGAGGTTGTTCAAATGAATTCTTCGCATTTAAATTGACCAAATTTTATCAGACGGGAAGATTCTTATCATGAAATTCAAAACACAAACAATGGTAGTAGCATTCTCGAAAATACAAGATGAAATGTGATATTTTGATAAAACATAAAAGAGATTTAAGTATTAAATTAACACCAAAAATATACTAGAGTAATAAAAGTAATTTTTTTTTAAATGTGGTTTCATTCCACTAACAAATCAAACCAGGTCACACAAATAAGCCAATAAATTTTGACAAACAGTCAAGATAAATTATATTAACATTAAAAGAAATAGCATGACGCGTCGAGAAGTGGGCTATAGTATTCCTTAAATGGGGATTGTAACAAATATTGTCACTCAATGACAGATCCAGAATATTATTTTGGGGGAGAGGGGGAGCGGGCACTTATGTGGATAAGATTTTTTAACTGGACTAATAACCCAATATGGATAAAAAGTTTTTTTGAACTTGAGGATGAGAGATTCAGACTATAAACCTTTTATTGTAGTTAGGGATGACATTTAGAGATATAATATGGGTATGTAGATAAGTATGGAGGATTAAATTAACCTACTAATCGGATGCGGGGTGAGGATGGGAGTAGCTCCACGGCACACGCATCCGTACAAATATATATATGATTGGAAAACCTTTCCATTAAAAACTCTTCCATATATATGATTGGAATACACAGGGAACACCTTAGTAAAGCGAAATAGGAATCTATCCTAACCCTGATATTTTTAGTTATATTGCAATCTTTTAACCAAATTTTAAATTTTAGTGTCTCAACATTTAAGTTTGTTTGTTAATTTAGTTTATGAATTCTTGCAGTTTCGTTTTGTTTTTAAGATTTCAGTTGCATTTTTCACTCTATTATTTGCAATTATGTTGCTAAATTATTTGAAAACTTTACGATAAATTATTTTATTTTTTAAGTTTTAATGAGTAGAATAAGAGTACAGTACCTCTAGTCAAGATTTCCAGAAACCGCACTTGCCATAAATTAGGTGGCCATGGGGCAGATATAGGGGTAAAAAGGAGGGTGGTTTTTGGGGTGGGGGAAGCATTCCCACCCTGGCTCTACTTGATTGCCATCTTTAGGTGTAGTTAGGTGTGAAATTACCATCAGACTATGTCTGTAACTACTATAAGGTTAAAAAGTTAAATAATTCTTTATTTAAAAAATATTTAATCTTTTCTTAATGTTTGAAACACACAACCTAAGTAGTATCGAGTACGGGAGGTCGGTAGTACTTGGGTAATCGCATTTATGGTTTGATCTTAATGAATGTTTGTGCATTTTAGTTAATAGGAATGCCAATTTTAGATGTTCATGCATATTATCTCATTTGACACTCGGGAGAGGTAATAAAGTTAGATTAGAGCTATTGATTAATGAATTGGATGAAGTTTATTAACAATTACTAAATCGGATAACCATAGGAATAATAGAGTGAAATCAATTCCCTAAAACCTTACTTGTGTCTTTTTATTCCTTCAGTTTCGTTTGGTCATTTTAGTCTAATTTATTTATTTTATTTTTAATTTTCTTTGTTTTTAAATCGGTCGTTCAAATAATCTTAGCGTTAACAAATTTCGGTAATTAACTTAAAATTAAATACATGCCCCGTGAGATCGACAACCTTACTTATCACTTTTATTATTTGTGTGACTCGTACACTTGTGAGATTTCATGCAACACCTGGTCTTGAAACCTGACTCCAGTCCCAACCTGGTTCTGAATTCCGATCCTGATCCTGGTCCTAGGTCCCGAATCACGATCCGTATCCCAATAACGGATCCTTGATTTAAATTCAGTGAGGGCACAATTGAAGATTGAGGGGCTGTTTGGTGTTTGAGTTTAGTTTAAGTTGAGTTGAAATTTTTAAGTTTGAATAGTAATTTTTGTTGACTTTTTAGAAAAGACAAAAAACTTTTTCAGAAAAAAACAAAAATTTGAGTTTAAACCTTAAGTTTAAACTTGAGCTCTAAACGGAGCCTGAATTTTAAGTTATAGTGATTAAAAATTCAAAATTTCCTAATATTTATTAGGATAAATTTCTCCCGTAGTCCCTGAACTCTTTAAGAAGGTGCTGATTAGTCCCTGAACTTTTTTTCTTGATCAAAAAGTCCCGAACTTATAAAATGGTGCAAAAGAGGGTAGAACCGTAACGGAAGTTATGTTTTAGACGGAAAAACACATATGCCTCACATGATATGTCAAATTTTGTTGAGTTTACTGAAATAACCCTAAAAGAGGGGGGCGGGTGGGGGGGGGGGGGGGGGGAACTCTTCACTGTTCTTCTTCATCCTGTACTTTTTAGAAACAAAACAATGGTTCTGTACTTCCAAAAAAAAAAAATTTTTTTCTCCACTGCGCCCACCGTCGTCCTTTCCCGTAGCCACTGTCGCACTCACCTCCCTCTCTCTCTCTCGATTGTCTTTCTCTACTTTCCTTTGTCGTCTTCTCCTCCGCTCCAACTCCAGCCATATTCCAAGATCCAAACAAAACATGGACTCTGACGATTACCAGCCCACCAAACGTCTGCAGCCGCAACTCCTTCGCGACATCAGTGGTGGTGCCCACAAATCTCTCTCTCTCCACCGCCACGGCCAAGGCCTGCCACGGCGCCAGCTTCCCCGTTGAAAACGGCCTCATAGTCACGAAAAGCACCGGCTCGACAGATCTAATGCACTCAGGCTGATCTGGTCAGCCCCCATCCCCGACCACGGACCCACCATCGACAGGACCACCCGCCACCGTGGCCGCCGGCGAAACTCCTTGTGCCCACACACACACAGATAATATGATTTTTTTTAAAATTCTTTTATGTTTTTTCAGTTTAATTTTAATTTTAGTTATTGTTTTATTAAAATTAATCACATTTCATCTCAAAAAAAAAATTTTAATCACATTTGTTTTTACCAAAATGCCCCTAACTAAAGCCATGTGTAGAACTCGTGGATCAAAATTTAATCACATTTGTTATTACTTGTGCGACTCGTATACTTGTGAGACTTCACGCAACACCTGGTCTTGAAACCCGACTCCAATTTTGACCTAGTTCTGAATCCCGATCCCGATCCCGATCCTGGTCCTAGGTCCCAAGTCACAATCCCTATCCCAATGACGGATCCAGGACTTAAATTTAATGGAGGCACAATTAAAGACTGAATTTTAAGTTTAGTGATTAAAAATTTCATAAATTTCCTAATATTTATTAGAGTAAATTTCTCTTGTAGTTCCTAAACTCTTTAAGAAAGTGCCGATTAGTCCCTGAATTTTTTTTCTTGATCAAAAAGTCTCCAAACTTGTAAAAAGGATGCAAAAGAGGGTAAAACCCCGATGGAAGTTATGTTTTGGATGGAAAAACACGTATGCCTCACATGATGTGTCAAATTTTGTTCAGTTTACTAAAACAACCCTAAAAGAAGTGGGGGGAAAAACTCTTCACTGTTCTTCTTCATCCTGTACGTTTTAGAAACAAAACAATGGTTCTGTACTTCAAAAAAAAAAAAAAAAAATCTCCACTGCACCCACCGTCGTCCTTTCCCGCAGCCACTGTCGCACTCACCTCCCTCTCTCTCTCTCTCTCTCTCTCTCTCTCTATTGTCTTTCTCTACTTTCCTTTGTCGTCTTCTCCTCCGCTCCAACTCTAGCCATAGTCCAAGATCCAAACAAAACATGGACTCTGACGATTACCAGCCCACCAAACGTCTGCCGCCGCAACTCCTTCGCGACATCAGTGGTGGTGCCCACAAATCTCTCTCTCTCCACCGCCACGGCCAAGGCCTGCCACGGCGCCAGCTTCACCGTTGAAAACGGCCTCATTGTCACGAAAAGCACCGGCTCGACAGATCTAATGCACTCAGGCTGATTTGGTCAGCCCCCATCCCCGACCACAGACCCACCATCGACAAGACCACCCACCACCGCGGCCGCCGGCCAAACTCTTTGTGCCCTCCAACGAACCAACTGCACACACTTGTCCACACACAAAGAGAGAGAATATGATTTTTTTAAATTCTTTTATGTTTTTCAGTTTAATTTTAATTTTAGTTATTGTTTTATTCAAATTAATCACATTTCATCTCAAAAAAAAAAATCACATTTGTTTTTACCAAAATGCCCCTAACTGAAGCCATGTGCAGAGCTCGTCGATCAAAATCGTTCCATTTTAGATGTCTGTTAGGGTTTTATCCCTTTTTGCATCATTTTTATAAGTTTGGAACCTTCTAATCAAGAAAAAAAGTTTGGGGACTAACCGGCACCCTTCTAAAATGTTCGTAGACCACATGGGTAATTTACCCTATTTATTATTAATAAAACATTGTGGAGTATTCATGGATTTTATGGTTTTAATATATAAATAGAAATATAGACATTGAAGTTAATTTCCTAAAACTTAAAAAGTTCAAAAAAATAATTATTATTTTACAAATAGCACGAAAATGTTCAACTCAATATAGTTGTTTTATAGATAAAAATATATTTTTTTTATTATGCAAAAATCTACAAAAAGAGTCAAATTAAAGTTGTAACACCCGTTAGAATTAATCATGATTAATTATTCTAAATTAGATTAATTAATATGCTAAAATATGTTTTAAAATAATTAAATTGCATTTAAAATTTTGATTTAAAGGTTTTAAGATGTATATTTAGAAAATTATATTTTTGTCCCTGAACTTTTGAAAAATTATCAAAATGCTCATGATTGATCAACCGGACCTTTATACCGGTCGATCGGATGAACCCAGTGCCGTAAACCTCCATGCTTGCAACACCCTTTTTTTGAATCCCTAAATGCGGCCATCAAATAGTCCCATACCAAAATCCTAAAGGGAAGGTTTTTCCCTCTATGTAAACCCAACCCTAGCTTCATTTTTCAATTTTCTTCCGCTCTCTCTCACTGTCCCTCTCGCTCGCCCTCTTTCTCTTTTTTTTTTTTTTTTCTCCATTGGACTCGAGCCCTACCTCTCTCTCCCTCATCAAATTTTACTAGCCGAACCACAAAACCATAAACCCCTAAGCCTCTAAAGCTTTGTAGGTTTTGGTGATCGGAGCAAGGAGTATCGACATTTGTGAAGTTATTAGAAGATTTATTTTGCCATCGATGTAGGATACATCTCCCTTTCTTGTTTTTAATTAATGATGGTTGGATACGCTAACCCTGCTTTTATGAATGTTGCTTTAAGAATTTCTCGTTTTAAAATCATTTCAAAAACAAAGTGATTTATAAAATGCTTTAAAAAGAGAGTATATACATATGTATCAAATATTTTGGGTCAACAATATATATACATATGAAGATAAATTATTTTGAAAGACTCAAACAAGGATGTTTACGGCTTGAGCAGTGACATCTTCTGCCAAATGTGTTGGATAAATTAAATTTCAAACTCTGACTAGTTAGATATAGGCGGATGATATTTAAGTATATATATTAGGGCCTGTTAGTTATCGAGATGCTATCTTTAACTGATCGGTCCACTTTGGTAGTGTTCCACTATGGTGGTGTTCTGGCTTAATTAGATATGAAAATATATCTATGTTCATAATATGTTATTTCTGCCTTTTTTATTCATGCATTTAATTTTTGGCCTTGTTCGTTTACTTACGCCCTAGCTTAATACTTTTCAAAACTAATTATTTTAAAACGAGTCAATTGTATCCTAATGAGCTAGTAGCTCACGTTTTATTATTTTAACCCCCCAAGGAGATGCTAGGAGTAGCACCGTATAGACGGGTATGACATCAAGTTCACTGCGGTTCAGTGGTGATCTATCTGTACTTTTATTTTCAGTTATTTATTTTCTAAAGTATGTAAACTTAACTTTCTCTGGACTGAGTTTTGGATGTCTGTACCTTTATTTCATGTTTTTGTTTGTTTGTGTGATGATACCAGAAGTTGGATTTTTAAACCTGTTTTCACATGAAAAACTTAATATTTCGGAATGCCCGCTGTTTTGATTAAAAAGCTACTTGACTGTTTTCTCTAATTTAAAAATAGTAGACTTAGGACAAATTACTGTTTGGCCTAATACTCTAATATGTTTTCTAAAGATGACTGAAATGGGAATTCTATTTAAAGTATGGGTGAATTTCGGAATATTATGTGTTTTGGTTATTTTAATTACAAATTTATTTTAATTAAACCCCTCTACGTCACTTTACTCGATTTTGGGTCTTGACAGAAGTCCAATTAAAAAGCCCAAAACCAGAGACAGTCTAGAAAGTAGGGATACTAGCAGTATACTTCTTAAATCCGATCTCAAAATTTACCATACTTGGTTTTTGCTTTTGGGGGCTCATGCCCCCACAAGTGTAGTCGTGTGTCTGTCTTTGCCCGATTCTAGTCCCCCTTCTTGAAACCTAACCTAACCTAAGTCTTGAAACCTAATCCCAACTCCAGTCCCAAACTCGAACTCGACCACGGTTCCAATGTCTAACCCTGACCCCAATACCAAAACCAAGTTCGAGCTTGACCGCAAAACCCGAACCCTAGCTCTGATTCCACCCTTACCCCCAACCATGGATCCTGACTTGGAGTTTGATTTCAGACATGTTCCGAAACTTTGACGTTGGTATCAAATTTGATATATTTGGAATATGTTAATGTTTTTTTATCACAATAATTTATGTTAAATTTTACAATACCACCTAATATAACAATTTTTTTTAACACAACCTAAATTGTATTATTGATTTCATAATAAATTCTACAATGTGTAGATTTGCCCAACATTATTATTTTAGATAATATAATACGGAGTGCTAATATGGTATGTCAAGCATGTCCTAAGTAATATAGTGATCTATTATTATTATTATTATTATTTTAAGGTAAGTTGTAATAAGCTTGATTCAGGGAATAAATGCATTGGCATCCATGTTATTACTTTATTATTATTATTTTTTATCTGGACTTAATTATCACTATACATTGGTATCCATAGGATTACGTTACGTTTCTCAAAAAAAAAAAAATTCATTACACGATTCTTGATTGATTCACTATTCGTTTTAAAAACTCTTAATTCAGAGATATGATAATAAAAAGTGCATGTTCAAATATTCTGATATTAATAATATAATTATCTGTAGCAACGAGTTCTTAAATATATATATATATATATATATATATTGTGATTAGTTGGACCGGCCTCAAAATATCTTTGATTGATTCTTGTTCCCCCAACTCTATAATTCTAATCTATTGGTGCAGAACCCTTTTAGACAATCTATCAAACATTCTTCAAGAACAAAAAATTCAGATATCTTTCTTCATCAAATCAAGCAAAGCATATTCCATAAATTTTTTTAAAAATATAATAATAATAAAGCAGAGCATAAAAGAAGAACAGGGAAGAGGCAGAAAATATGAACAAGACAAACCAACAACGTTGTTCGGCCTTGTGAGCCTAATCCACGGACCAAAACCAGCAGATCCTTTTTCTTCTCTATTCAAAACGGTGACCTCAAAGTTGTTCTTCTTGAACCAAGAACCTTGAATTTGTATTTTTGTTTTAATTTTGTTTCTCTCTCTCTCTAAAATCTAAAACCTCTCTCAACTTGTTTCAAAAAAACTAACCCAATTAAATCCTTTTATGTAAAATAATAATACAATACAAAGTGCTAATACAAATTGGCTTATTCTTTGCTAACTGAATGGACTAACAAAGTAACAAACAGTTTAACTCCATCTAACTCTGTTTTACTACAAACTGAAATCACTGATTTCGTGGGCCAATTCTTTAAAATCAACTAAAAATCAGTGGGCTCAATAAAAAATGCACATGCGGAACAGCTAATCGAAAATGAGAGAGAGAGAGAGAGAGAGATACTAATACTACATATCCCACAAATCAATTCCAGATTGTCGAAGTCAATAATTTTAAGGGTAATTAACATTACTAGTCCCTATATTTTAAGCATCATGTCACTTTGGACTCTAAATTTTTAATTTTTATAAATTATTTTAAGGATGACATTTTTATCCATAAGTATGAGTATCCATCTCTAATGAGACAAATATAAGAATACTATATAGGGACGGGAATGAAGGTTAAAATTTACCTTAGTAAGGTGCAGAGTGGGGGAAGCTCCCATGCCACCCGCACATGCCCTGCTTACATCGGCCCCTATGAAAAATATGTATATGTATATATTAAAGTTATTTTTTTATTGGAATAAAATAAAGGAAACACTTTCATAAAGGTAAAAAAGAAAAAAAGAAAAAAGAAAAAAGGAAACTATTTCTAACAAGTAGAGCATCCTTAGTGGATATATCCTGCTCTCACACCCGTCCTAAATTAGGTAAGTATAAGGGTAAAAATGAGGATGGAAAAAGCATACATATCACTGTTTTGCTCCATTACTATTCCTATATTATATTTAGAAATTTTACCTTATGATAATTTTGGTTTATGATATTGAAATTGATGAAGGATTTCTAAATTTTAATAAAGATAATCACATGTCATGATAATATGAAATTTTGTATCAAAGAAAAGAAGTTAGACTAAGTGCAAAATGTCCGCTACTAGAAACCTTTGAAATTAACTGCCGAGCCTTCACAGCCTTACTCAACAACTTCCCTTATTTCGTCGGTCCATGAGGTTATAATATTTTGTTTTTAATATATAATAATTTCTTCAAAATTTTCAAGTATTACAGGACAAGAATGTGATTATATCGGTAAAATTTCAAAATGCTTTTGTTAGTTTGAGTATAGAGGACCAAATCATCAAAAAAATAATAATTTAGGAAATAATTTGTCAAAGTTAAGATTCAATCAAAATAGCATCATGTTTATAGTTCAGGGACTAATAAGCTAAATATGCTACTTGTAATGATGTTTACAAAATTAAGTGATGAGAAGAGGAAAGGGATAAGTATCATAACTTTTTCAGTATCGTATTAAAATTTAGTATTTTACTGAATTTTACGTAAACTTGTAAATATATATATATATATATATATATAGAAATGCTTAATATCTTTTGTGCTTTTACCTTCATGTTTAAAAAACTTTCCTTTTAACATAATTTGAGACTAAATAGTGATTTTCTTTCCTGTCTAATTATCTGACTTACAAAATCAGAATTTAGGACAGCATACAATATAAAAAATGTTAATCCTACACCTCCCTTGATATTTACTCCCTATTAAAGAGAATGGACATAAAACATATCTGGTACCCTGAATAAGTTTCTATATTATGTGTCAATGATCCTTTAATTGTTAAGAAGGGCATTTTTTGTAATTATATTGACAAGAGTACTATTCTTAAGTTGATCCAATAAGAGAATTAAATTGTTTCTTATTATTCGATCTAATAGACAAGTAAATACTAAAAAAAAAAATTATTCTTGTTGATAATTGATAATAGTGCATTCATCAAGACCGTAAATGAATGTAAGAGAAAAAAGTTATAGGATTCAAATGGAAATTAAAGAAATAGCGATAAAGATCATTGATTTTCTTTTTACTTTGTGACGAAGTCAGAAATTATTCTAAGGGGATTATTTATTATAAAGATTTACGTACAATCTAAGGTATTATTTGTTGAAAGGAAACTATCCCAATAAGATTATTTATGTTACAATTGATAATGTCAATACCATATTTAATTAGTACAAAAATGTATACAAATAATGCAGTTGATGATACTCTAAGTGTTTAGGGTGGGGGTATATGTAAATTTAAAAATATATATATATAGGCAAAAACGAAAAAGAAAAACTTGAAGGGGGGCTTAAGGGGCTATATGTGAATCTATACATAAACATGTGGGCTAAAAAGGGCAAAAGTAAAACTTTTGGGGGATGGGCCCTTTAGTTTCGTCCTTATTTCTAATATTTACTTATCTAAAATGGTGTATTATTAAAAAACAATCCAATTTTCTTTCTATTATTTACTAAATTTACCATTTAGAAATAATAATCTTACCAATATAATTACTAATAAGGTCTTTTACATAATTAAAAAAAAAATCATTAGCACGTGACATAGAAACTGATCGAGGGAATATAAGTAAATTTAAAAATCATTCTCAAAGAAGGGTAGCGCTTTCCTTAATCTTTTTGTTCATCCACTCAGGTTTAATCCCTATGAAACTCCCATAAGGTCTTTGCTCCAGCTTTGATTGTAAATATATTGGGTTAGTGATGTATTAGATAGGACTCGAGTTGATGACTGTAAGAGACTGAGTTAGAGACCCATTCCTTTTTTTACCATTCCTAAAGAAATATATCTCACTTGTGGAGTTAAAAATTGGACAATAAAAGGATCACCACTAGAATCTTTTTTATTTATCAAAAAACTATAGCAGGGTGTAGTGAATTGACATTAACTTTTCTCATCTCTTATGTTCTGTGGACCCGCAAAATAATCATCATTGGCTCTGTGACGAAATTTTTTTTTAATGGCAAATCACTGATTGTGTGAGTCGAACACATGATTAGATGGAAAATAAAATCAATACACGTTCTTTATATTCTAGTCATGCAAATCAAACGCGTCCAAAAATGTGAGACTTGAACGGACAGTGAACATGAAATTACACGTATATGGCTCGCTAGAGCAAAATAGTTGTGAATTAGAAGATAAATTACAAAGCAAACAAAAATATATATACACACATATATATATATATATATCAATAAAGAGAGATTTTTTATTATTAATATATTTTCACTCTGTTTTTCTTTTCTTTCTCTCTATTGTATGTACTCCACTTTCTTTTCTTTACTATTTTTTCACATCCTTCCGTCTTTTATACCTTATTAGTTGAACACGTACTTTGTGTTTATGAATAATATATTGTATAAAAGATATAAGAATTTAAAGAGAGAAAAAAAGAAAAAGAAAAAGTATATAATGATAAAATAAAATAAAAAAAACAAAAAAATCAAAACTCTATACGAAACTTAAAAGACAAAAACCAAAACTTCTTAACAAAATTTCAAAAAAATTTAGACAAAACCCTTTTCAATCAAATTAATAAAAGATATAAAGAGGATTTTGTATATGCATGTATATATATGTAATGAGAAATGAATAAGATAAAATAAATAAAAAAGGATAAAAGCATAAAAGAAAATAAATGAGAGAAGGAAAAAAAAAGTTAAAAGAACGAAAAAGGATAAAAGAAAAAAAGAGAAGTAAAATAAAATTATGGGTTGACACATGACAGAAATAGGGAAAGCATTATTGACTCTTTCATATAAGTTATTAAGATAAGAATTAAGATTAAGGTTGACATATGGCAGAAACAGGGAAAGCATTATTGACTCTTTCATATAGGTTATTAAGATAAAAATTAAGATTAAGGTCTCGTTTGGTGATCCATTTCAAACTGTATTTTTTCATCTCAGTTTTTATCTTTTTCTGAAAAAGTTTTTGTCTTTCTCTGAAAAAGTTTTTGTCTTTTCTGAAAAGTCAATAAAAATTTTCAAAATTTTCAACTCAAACTTAAAATTTCCAACTCAAACTCATTCACGAAACAGACCCTAAGATTAAAATATACATTTTCAATGTCTTGCCAATAAGTATTGTAATCACGAACAATTAAAACAATAACTGATAGTGATGTCTATAATTACGGAATTTATCCCCTCTATTTTAACATATTTTAACTAAAGTTTTACTAAAAAAGATTGAGACTGCTTCAATTAATGAAGTGAGAGTTTCTAAAAGTTAGATCATAAGTGAGAATGATACTAAGGCATATTTGTATCACATTACTCATATTTAAAATGGAAAATTTTCTTATTTGAAATGAGAAAATCATTTCATTTTGCGAATGTGATGATGTTTAGAAGCGTAAATTTTTTTTTCCTTTTTAAAAACAAAAAGAGTCTAAAATTTATTGGCAAATTCTATAATGGGGTAAAGGTGACTTTACCCCATCAATAACATAAAAATTTTAGTCATTGGATCATTTTTGAATAGCTCAAATTAAAAAGATGCATGAAAATAAGTGTAGGAATTTCACACAAGATTACATGTGAAAAAAAAAAAATAGGATTTCTCCAAAACACAGAGTAAAGTGGGGGCTCGGTGGACGAGGTTGCATGGTGAATGGTGGACGCTTTGCTGGCTTGGTGGGATCACGGTAGCAAGGGTATGGCTTGCACTCGGAGACTACCCACGCGGCTTTCGACCGTGGATTAAGACGTAGATGGCCTCACAGGACTCTTCTCCGACTGTGGAGTCATCACTTGAGATTGTTGAGCCACCACTTCATTATTCTGTTGCTCTACAACAACTGCTGCTTGTGCCAAAACCTCACGTCTTAGACCTTTGTTATTTTTCTATCCATTTTGAAAATGGACATACGAAACAAACATGTCAAAAATTTATAATGCATTTGGCGCATCAATTAGAAATAAAATTTTTACGTCGGAATTGGTTGACTTTTTAACAAGTAGTTATAATTTTAATTGACATTTTAAAAAAGATAAAAACTGATATGAAAATTTTAGATTCGGATCTAATGTCTAAACGCACCCGTAGAGACATAGGTGATATTCATTAAATACAATATATATTTGATTAAAAAAAATGGATAATGTATGGGTATATGTGTAGAAAAAGACACGTGAGATATACACAGTCCCCACTCCAGTCCCCACCTCTGCCTCGACTGGGATAAGAAAATAAAAAAAGGCCGACACCTCTTTCAAGAAAATATCATTCTTCCTCATCTCAAATTCAATCAAGTTTTTCATCTACTGAGCCCAAACAACCCAAAAAGTTACGAGTGTTCTAGTAAAATAACCTCTTAACTTTCTTTAATTTGCAAAATAACTTTTAAAAAAATTTAATTAGTAAAATAACTTTTTTTTTAAAAAATAATATAAAAAATAAAGATATTAATATAAGGTTAAAAAAACAAAAACAAAAAAAATCCTGGCAGTGCCAGCCGTTCTTCTTCTTCTTCGTCCAAACCAAACAAATTCTTCTCGGAGGCCTGCCAAACCCCAAACCGAACCCCACCACCAGAGAAAAAATAAATAAGCAAAAAATCAACCCTTGTTCTTCGCTCCCATTTCCACTCTGCCAAACCCCAAATCCCACCACCATAGAAAAAGCTTTCTCCCAGCCTCTTTCTGCCCGGCACGCGACCTCCATCGCCGACGACGCGTCGCAGCTCGTTTCGATTACAAGTTCAAGGTTCCTCTTTGGCTTTGATCCCGCGAGTTCGTAGGTAATTCTGGTTCGCATTGGTTTAGTCTCTCACAATTCACATTTTTCCTCAAAACTTATCTTTGAGATTTGCTGTGTTTGATTATGGTGGTCACTGATCAGATTGTGGTAGGTTTTTAATTTATTTTTATTTTCCCCGAGTTTGTGATGACGATAATGAATTGCTAACTTTTAACTATGAATCAGATAAAAGCCTTTAGGTTCAACAATCCAAAAAACAAGAAACAAAATGACAAAATACAGGGCATAAAACAGGAATGGAAAACCAAACACAATGTGAAGACTTTAATCTTCACAATTGAGCCTAATGAAACCAAAAAGCAGATCATCCTAATTATTTCAAAATCCCCAAAGTCAAAGCAGCTACAAAGAGCTATACAATAAAAAATTAACTGGGATTCGTTCAATCTCCTCTTTAGCATAACAAAAGCTTGCTTCAAATGCAGAATTTTTGGTAGGGAACTGATCTGAAATTATGGTAGTGGGTTTCATGTTTTGGGAACAATGTTGGAAGAACTTTGGTAGTATTGTCATTGCAAGCATGTTGTTTATATGACTTTTCAAAGTCAAACTTCAGTTGTATTTGGCCTTCACACACCACACTATATAATAATCCGTTGACATTGTTATTTATTGTTGATATATTTATCTAGTTAGCCCCTGCTAGTTACCGTTGAAGAATGTGAACTTTGGCTAATCTTTTGGTTTGATTTCTGTTCCTTTGATTGAGTTTTCCATCAAAGGAGAAATAAGATTTTTGACTAATAATGATTTATGTTCCTTTGATTTTTGTTCCTTTGATTGAGTGTTCCTTATATTTATAGTGTGGAATAATAATGAATGTTCCTACATGATTCTTGTTTGTCATGTATGATTTGTCTAAAAAACAAAACAAAACAAAACAAAAAATAAAAAATAAAATAAAATAAAATAAAATACCAAAAACTAAATTAATGACTCTCTCACACACATTTAATGACTAGCATTTATAAAACAACATGTCCATGGTCAGTGACTTATTGACTTTTTTTATTTTTCCCCTTAAGCGAAAAGCAAAAATAACCTTACTATCACCTTATGTCATGTATGATTTGCCTCAAAACCCAAGGAGCGACCACAAAAGTGAAGGAGCGACCACTAAAATTTCTAGAATGACCATATGGTCGTTCCTTCTAAACCGTTAGTTCATTTTTTTCCCTTAAACGAAAAGTAAAATTAACTAGAATAGTGACTTTTGTCATGTATGATTTACCTCAAAAGTGAAGGAGCGACCACAAAAGTGAAGGAGCGACCACTAAAATTTCCGGAACGACCATACGGTCGTTCCTTCCAAACCGTGAGTTCATTTTTTTTCCCTTAAACAAAAAGCAAAATTAACTAGAATAGTGACTTTTGTCATGTATGATTTAGCAAAATTAAATCAAACAAGTGGCTTATTATTTCATCACCTCAGCATCTACCTCATCACCTTTATCCTCTCTTGAATCTTGTATATTCTCAGTGCTTTCCTGAAACATATAGTAATTACGAGTAAAAGTGTCAATTGCAGTTAACATTATGTCAAAATCATGTTATCTTTCGTTTGACACAAAAGACATTTTTTTTGGCCTATGGTGTTCATTTTAAAGTCATGTGAAATACATTAACAGTCATTTAGCTAAAAGAAATGCATGCATTCATGTATCATTCAAAATGTTTTTCCACTTAAAACCATTCCCCAACTAATAAAGAAAATCTAAAACCATTCCTTGAAGGGACAAAAACCAACTATCCAAATATTTCACGTTAATTACAAATACAATACTCACTACAATGTTCAAAATAATGGCAAAATATCATAACGTACAACATAGGAATATCATCATAATTTTTATAAGAATAGAAAGATTAAAAGAAAGAGTAACTACTAAAAATTTACATACAATTACAACGCCCATATTACCTCTCTAACGTTCCTACCAAACCCCGGAGGTGAGGACGATAGCGGCGACGTGGTTGGCTGCGATGACAAAGCCGACGGCAGCATCAAAGGCGGCGACGATGGAAGGCACGACTCCGACATCCCGAGCTTGAAGAGTTGGCTGGAGGCAGTATGAGGACTCAGAGATTCAAGGAAATGGTACAAAATGATGGAAATATGAAGAGTTTGAAAAAGGATAAGAAAAATCGTACTCAAAGGCCACCCTTCAATTTCACCCTTTTTCCGGTAAAACTTGTCAAAATCTGTATCTTCTCGAAAAATGACCTACTATGGCCCGAGCCATAGGCCCCAAAATGGTGAGGACAAAACAGAGTGAAAACACTGCAAAATCACCTAAACACTTTTTCCTCCAATAACCCCATATTCTGTTGGTCCCCCCCCAAAGCACACGCAACAATCGAATTACTTGAAACCAATCATCTTCTGCCCCTTCAACACTCATCCTCTTCTCCCTCCAGTTTGCAGACAAATTCTAAACCCAGCCATATTTTGGTAAATCATTCTAAACCCATTGTCAATCGCCAATTCCTCAATATTCCAATTTTCATAAATTGAATACCATACACTTATCTCTATATTTTGTCTAACCATCCATTGTTATAGAAAAAGAGTAACCATGGAAAACTTTTTCATATACACACATGCTGGTGAAGACATTTACTACAAAGACTGCATACAACGGCAACATTTTTAACGACCAAATGCTGTTTATTCCATATTTGTAACATAAAAGAATCAATCCATCGCTAAAAAGATACAATGACTACATTTCAAATAGAGCTTTCAAATATGTATATATTCCAAGCGTTTTATTTTTTTTTAAATAACATTTCAGTGGAAATTTACTCTTTCAAGTGCATATCCTCTATTGCCATGGACTTATGATTCTGAGTGCCATGACTGGAAATGCTAGACTGTGCAATATTGATTAGTGCTATAATAATGCATCAATGTGTATAAAAGAGACTAAGGCAGACAAGTACTGTTCCTACAAATGGAAAGTTCAACTGACCTTTATAAGGAGATTTCTGGGGGACTGGATGTAGGAGGAGAGGCCGGCGAGAAAATCGGCGCGAAGAGCAGGGGCGTTTTCGGTAAATGATAAGGCGTGGTAGAGGTGGCGGCGGAGCTTGTGGTGGTCGGAGGGGAAGAAGAGGAAGAAGAAGGCGTGGCGTTTAGGGTGGCGGCGGCGGCGTCGGTGGTGGAGGCGGCGGATTTGGGGAGACGCTTTTCGGGGGAGGGAACGAGGAAGAAGAAGAAGAAGCAGAGGAAGGAAGGAAGGGAAGAGGCAAGTTCGAGGTGGCGGCGGAGCTTGTGGTGGTCGGAGGGGAAGAAGAGGAAGAAGAAGAAGAAGAAGATTTGGGGGTCGGTTTTGGGGAGACTCTTTTTGGGGGAGGGAACGAGGAAGAAGAAGAAGAAGAAGAAGAAGAAGCAGAGGAACGAAGGGAAGGGAAGAGCTCGAGGCCAAGTTCGCGGAAGAGGAAGGAAGAATTTACCAAAATGACCTAACAAGAAAGTGAAATTAGGGAAATAAGAGGGTGAAGTTCGAGGAAGAGTGCCCAGGTTTCTTTTATTCTCTTATTCTATTCAAAACTTTGATTTTAAATAATTTTATTAATTAAAAAATATTTAATCATACAATCAGCATTTTTTTAATAAAAAAATAAAAAGAAATAGAAAAGTCATTTCCCTAATTTCACTTTCTTGTTTTTTGGCAAATTCTTCGAATTTTGAGGCTGAGAATTTGATAGACCGAGAAAATATTTTTGTCTTTTTTTCTCGGAAAACCAGAAAAAAATGAGTTCATCCAAGACTCTGAGGAAGCTGGAGGTGGCGTCTCCAGTCCCAGCTGACATAGACATTGCCAACTCCGTTGAGCCTTTCCACATCTCTGAGATTGCCAAGGAGCTCAATCTCAGCCCAGATCACTATGACCTTTATGGAAAATACAAGGCCAAGGTGATTGTTATATATATATATATATATCTACATTTCTTCAGTTGTAGTGGGTAGACATGGATTGGAATTTGAAGGAAAGTAAGATCTTGTCAGTATTATTTTTTTCATTTTAGAATATTTATTAGAAGATCCAGTAAGTTAAGCTTTTTCCAGTTATGTTTTTTGACAAAATTTGAGCATTCTCAATTAATGGGGTTTTTTTTTTTTTTTTTTTTTTTAAGGATTTTATCTGTGGTTGATTTGGTGATGTTTGTTTTGCAGGTTTTATTATCTGTGCTTGATGAGCTTGAAGGATCTGGACTTGGGTATTATGTTGTGGTTGGAGGGATTACTCCAACACCTCTTGAAGAAGGCAAGTCCACTGCTCTTGAAGAAGGCAAGTCCACTACCACTGTGGGTCTTTGTCAAGCATTGGGTGCTTTTCTTGATAAAAATGTAATTCAGTTTCCACCCTTCTTATTTTTGGGGTTTTGGGTTTAGTGTTTTTCTTCCTTTTTCCTTTTTCCTTTTTTTTTTATATAAATTTTTTTAATGTAATAATTTATGCCTTATAAGGTTCTATTCGTTTTCCTCTCTGCTGTGAGTAATGCCCGTTTGAAATACTGGTTAGAGTTGAATTTTTGGAGATTGGTTTGGAAATATGTGTTTGATTGAAGTATGAATTGAAAAAAAACTATGATATAGGGAATAATACAAAAATTTGAAATGTGTTCGGGAAAAAATACGCAATATTGATCTTGTTTTGTTTCTCTTGTCATTGTGAACAATTTAAAATAATAATAATAATATCATTTTGACTTGAAATAAGAAAGTTATGGACTTTTGAAATTTGAATTACATGAAAATGGAAGAGAGAGAGAGATGTGGATTTGGGAGGTTTGGAAACCATCCTAGAAAGTTTAGGTTGGAAACAATGTTCCAAACGGTAAGTCTTGATTCTGTTTTCCAATCATCGGGTTTTACGTTTGTTCAAATACATTTTTTGATCACTCATTTTGTTCTTCTTTCTAATATGAAGAAGTACACACTGAAGTTATGCTCCTAAAGGAGGATGCTTGAAATTGGTTTAACTCAATTTGAACATCGTACTAGTTGTTCTTGCAGTCGAGCTTTTGAACATTTGTAGACATTATCCTACTTGCAGTTTCTTCGTAGGACGCTCACCTATCTTGTGGGGTCGGCTGTTAATGTCCTACGTTTGAGAAAGCTAAAATGTCTTGGGATTGTAATTACCAACTGAAAGGTTTTCTGTTGATTGTATTCCAGAGAAAATGACATGAATTGACTTGCTTAGAATTTTGTTGATTGGTTTCAGAGTAATGTTTCTCTTATGTCTACAAGTTACGAAGAAACTTGTTTCATCGCATTAAAATGTTGCTTTGATTCAAACACATAGTTGAGTTTTCCATTCAGTTTATATCATTTCAGGAGTAGTTAATCATGTCCGAACCACTTGTAAGTTTCTCTTTTTCTTATATTTAGGTTGTCACATGCCTCCGTCAACCATCGCAAGGACCGACCTTTGGAATCAGAGGAGGAGCAGCAGGAGAAGGTTACAGTCAAGTGATCCCAATGGATGAGTTTAATCTTCATCTCGCAGGAGATATTCACGCAATAACAGCCGCTAACAACCTCTTGGCTGCTGCCATTGATACTCGTTTTCCACGAGTCGACCCAATCAGATAAAGCTCTCTTGAACCGGTTATGTCCACCAAACAAGGAAGGGAAGCGCAGCTTTAGTGACATCATGTTTAGACGTTTGAATAAGCTTGGTATCTCCAAGACGAGGCCCGAGGATCTTACACCCAAAGAAGTTAAAATGTTTGCTAGGCTAGATATTGACCCAAATTCGATTACATGGAGAAGAGTAATGGATGTAAATGACCGGTTCTTGAGGAAGATCTCTACTGGGCAGGGCCCCGAAGAAAAAGGAATGGTGAGAGAAACAGGATTTGATATTTCAGTTGCCAGTGAAATAATGGCAGTTTTGGCCCGTACAACATCTTTGGCCGATATGCGGGAGAGGCTTGGAAAGAAGGTGATTGGTAACAGCAAAGCTGGTGACCCTATAACTGCAGATGATCTCGGTGTTGGAGGTGCTTTAACGGTTCTTATGAAGGATGCTATTAATCCTACTCTGATGCAGACTCTCGAAGGAACACCAGTTCTTGTTCATGCTGGCCCTTTCTCCAATATTGCTCATGGAAATTCCTCAATTGCGGCCGATAAGATCGCACTGAAACTGGTTGGACCGGGTGGATTTGTAGTCACCGAAGCAGGCTTTGGTGCTGATATTGGTACCGAAAAGTTCATGAACATAAAATGCCGATATAGTGGTTTTAACACCCCAGTGTGCGGTTATTGTGGCAACGATACGGGCCTTAAAAATGCGTGGTGGTGGTCCTGAAGTTGTTGCTGGAAAGCCTCTGGACCGTGCCTACTTGACTGAGAATGTAGCTTTAGTTGAAGTGGGTTGCGTGAATCTAGCCAAGCATATTGCCAATACAAAAGCCTACGGTGTGAATGTTGTTGTTGCTGTGAACAAGTTCTCGACTGACACCGAAGCTGAACTTCATGCAGTTAGAAATGCAGCATTAACAGCTGGAGCATATGATGCTGTCATTTGTACTCATCATGCCCATGGTGGAAGAGGAGCGGTTAGTTACTCCATCTCAGTAACGTCATTGATACGTTTTTGAGAACCTTTTGGCATTAATGTCTTCTTCCTTAAGCATAATCATTAGAAATGTGTGAAATATAATAGAAAAATTTATTGAGCCTATGCAAAGCATCTTTCGTAGTTGCATGGTGGGTACAACCCAGTTTGGTTATACTAAGCTTTCCTAAAATAGAAAATTCTCTATCTCAATTGACTTTCTACCAAGTGAATCAGGCAAATCAGATAGGTTAGTTGTGATTTCTTCCTTTTTTTTGAGTGGTTAAGTGATTTCCACGGAAGCTGTTGTAACCAAATTATACCGATCCTTTGGAAGTCGAATTGTAAATTTACTTCTCCTTATTGGAGTAATAATTGGTTGATGATTTTATTTGTAGAGAAAAAACAGCCCTAAGCGGCTTTTGTAACTGATGAATTTGATCATGAACCCCAGGTTGACCTCGGAATAGCTGTTCAAAAGGCTTGTGAGGATGTTAAACAACCATTGAAGTTTTTATATCCTTTGGATATTAGTATCAAGGAGAAGATAGAGGCCATAGCAAGGTCGTATGGCGCTAGTGGAATTGAATACTCAGAACAGGTAGCTTCTGCTCCCATTGCTAGTTGAGGTTAAATATTGCTTGCTTAAATCTATAAAATTCAATCAACAAAATTTTCACGTAGAGTTTAGGAGATTACTGACAGTTGAAGCTCAGATCATAATCAGAGGTTAAACGAATATTCACATCCAAAGTAGCAAGTCTTCAAGTGAGCAAAGAAGGTTTTTTTGCACCATTGCCACCGAACTTGTTGCACAGGTGCAATTTGCCCCATAAAAGTTTTGGCAATTTGCACCTTGAATTTACCATCTGTGCAAACCACCCCACAATGATACCACGTTGACTTTTGACGGGAATTGACATGTGAGTTGCACATGGGGGTTAACATTGATAAACAAGACCTTTCATACTTTTAATTAATGACACATGTGCAAGTCACATGTTAATTTCCGTCAAGAAGTTAACACCGTTATGAATGGGGGTGGTTTGTTACAGATTTGTAAATTCAAAAGTGTAAATTTCAGAAATTTAAAGTTTAGGGGGCAAATTGCAATTGTGTGCAGATTCAGCGGGCAATGGTTCAAAACATACAGCAAAAGATGAGCAATCATAGGGAAAAGATGGTAGGACTTTGTTTGTAAGAAAAAATTGGAAGTAATCACCATGAATTTTCCTCCAACTGGTGACAAAATAATGAATATGCTAAATATCATTCTGATGAACAGTAGAACTACAATAATAATTTGTTCCTTAGTTTTCGATGCTATAACCAGAGTAGTATTGCGGGACGAAGCCAAAATGTGATTTAATTTGTCGTCCTTTGGAAAGATGTTTACATGATGTGCTTATAGAAAAAGTTTTCTTCTACGCAAACAGGCGGACAAACAAATTGAGATGTACAGCAGGCAGGGGTTTTCAGGTCTGCCCATTTGCATGGCAAAGACTCAATATTCATTTTCAGACAATGCTGCTAAGAAGGGAGCCCCTAGCGGATTTGTCTTACCAATAAGGGATGTGAGGGCTAGTATTGGGGCTGGATTCATATATCCTTTGGTTGGAACAATAAGTACAATGCCGGGACTTCCAACAAGGCCGTGCTTCTACGACATCGATCTCGACACCACTACTGGAAAGGTTATCGGCCTCTCTTGAAGGTCTCTGAATTCGGCTGCTTGTGCTCAATGTTGAATTTCAGTACTCAGTTCTGATGCTTTCCTTGAACTTGTGTTAATAATGCTCTTTGCCTGCGGTCTTGTCATGTGATCTTTGTAAAACCAACTATGAATTCCATAAATAAAAGATATATTTATGGTTGGTTACGAGTGCCATCCATTAATAAACAAAAGTTGCTCAATGCTCCTTTCTTTTATTTGTATTTTTTCAATTTTTTTGGATAACTTTTTGTTTTTGTTTTCTAAGCACAAGTACTAATGCTCGGCGATAAGTTGTCAGGTAGGATGTCTCCATACAAGACTTAACATCATTAACTTACAATGAAAGGACCCTTGTTACTTAATTCAAACTCTACACTTTAAGTGGAATGAGATGCGTAATTATCGTTAGGTTATACCTATAATCGTAAAAAAAAATAATTAAAAATTAAAAAAAAATTGAAGGTCTAATTTTGGTAGTATATGTAAATTTAAAGTATGTTTAAAGATGAGAAATGATAGGGTCTCTCTTCGGAAAAAATTAGATAAATATGTAATTTTTAAATACATATTTGAAAAAATGACCTTTTTTTTTTAATTTAAGAAAATGACTGACACTCAAGAATTGATCATAATAAATTAGTGAAAAATTCATATTAACATTGATCAATTGTCAATTGACTATGATCAATTAGTATAGACGGACTGTTTTTTAAAAAAGGATCATTTTATTAATCTTACAAAACATCGGTCATACATGAAAAAATTTCTTAAAAAAGCCATTTATCTGATATCCATTCTCTTTTGTCACTCTCTAAATTCTATTGATATGGTTGTATTCTCTTTGAAAGTGGAAAAAGTTGTACAGTATTCTACTTGTATGGTTCCGTTTTGCAAAATAAAAAAAGGATACCGAGAAAAAAAAAAAAAGTTGTTTTAGAAAGTTTCGTCATCAGTTTTTTGTTTTTGGTTTTTGTTAAATTTATCTTTATTCTTTTCTTTATTTAACTTTTAAGAGTTAAACAATTTTTTTTAAAGTTACCGGAGATGTCTTTTATTTGGAAAATACAGTTATTTTAACTTCTTTAGTTGAAAAAATAAAATTATTTATGTTAAAGATTATTTAAATTATAGACAAAAAGGTTGAAGGAAAAAGTGCTTTAGAAATGTTGGAAAATTTCAATATAAAACTAAATAAAAAAAAGTTAAGGAAATTAGTATTCAGGAGTGGGTGCTAATTTTGACAACAAGAAGAAAAGAATTAAAGTTAAAAAAAAAAAAAAAAACTGGAAGAAATATATATAAGAAGAAGAAGAAATAAAAGAGAGTAGAATAACAATTATAATTTGAAAGAAAGACTTCATATGAAATAACAAAAGAAAGGATAGTTTTTTGTTTCACTAATTCAAAAAACTTTAGAGAGTGATAGATGGGAATTTTTTTTCATATGTGCACATAATGTTCGACAAATCCGGGAAAATTTTATTTTTAAGAAAGCGTAATACATTTTTTTTTTCCTAGTAAAACGTGAAAACATTATTCAACTCGTAACAAAAAATAAATAATAATTCAAATAAACGTTTTATTTTTATAATTTGTTTAGATCGAGATGAAAATACATATGTCTAATGCTTTTCATCTTATTAGAAAATCCTTTTGATATTAAAGACACTTGAATTCTGTCTATGGCTATTAATTGTGTAACTGGAGACTTCCGTTGCGACATAACGATTTTTCCAACAACATATTCATTGGACTAGAGCCATCCAAATGTACCAATTCAAGAAGATCAAATGGTCAAAACGGAGAGTCTTTGATCAAATTTTACCTTCCATGCCAGCAGATAGAGAAGATTCATTTGGTAGGCATTGGTTTGACCTTTAACTCCTTTACTGGTCATCCTTCACTAACCTCTCAATCTTGTTTATGTTAAAATGAACTAAGATTATAAGGTGTCATTGTCACCTATATAGTTCTAAAACAAACAATTTTATCTTTTATCTTTCAATTTTTTTATTATTAAAAATGTCAATGATACTTCTACAGTGTTTTGGTCTACTCCTATCTAGCTCCCACGTACCACTTCACTTCATTTTTTTTTTTGTTCTTACATTTTTTTTCTTTTTTTGCTCTTATGAAAATAATTATTTTTAAATATATCCACATTTAAATATTTTTTCTTATAACCCTCTCGACTATAATTTAGATGATATACTCCGCACGTGCTCCAACTAGTTATTCTTAAAAATGGAGACCTTCATGGAAAGAAACTATATGTATGACTGTTCAGGGAAAGTGAAAGTATACTCTTGTTTAAACCAGGTACATTAAGCAGCATAATTTGTTGTTTCTTAAACAAAGTTTGACAACTCCCACTTTGACATCCGAAACCTTTTTCCTTTTGCATACTCTGAACGTGAATACTACATCAAACGATTTCTTAATTTTTTGAAACCCTGCCAAAAAAAAAAAAAAAACAAAACCAAAAAAAAAAAGTATAAAGATATATATATATATATATATATATATATTTTAATGAATAACAACTTCATTGAAGCAACGATGCGACACAAAAAAAAAAAAAAAAAAAGGCAAAAACAAATGTAGTATTATATTAATTGATTAATGACAGCAGAATCCACATTAATCCAGAGATTAGTTAGCCTCCCAGTTATGCATTTCAAATATATACTTTGACTTTTAAATGTTGTATATTACTTGGCAAAATCTTTAGCATAATGTTGCACACAGATAACATGTTTATCAATATATTTTTTTATTTTTACGTACGTCTCGATTCTCATGTTAAGAGGAAAAACTCCATTTTTAATAAAAAATTTTCAAATCTAATATAAAATAAAATGCAAATCTTTTAAATTTGAATCTTCAGTTTAATGTAAAATTAACTAAATGAGGCATATTACGTTAAGTATAAAATTTATGAAGTAAATTATTAAAATTAAAAGTTTAGAATATTCAACGTAAGTTAGATATTTATGTTAGTAGCTCCTAATTAATCCAACCACATTCAATCATATAACCACTTTCTGGCCAGCCCATGTGAGATATGTTAGGCATTATATCAAAGATATACGAGCCCCTAAGCCTCCCCTCTGTAATAACTAAATTTTTATGACATTACGATTTCTTGTAAAGAAATTCAAGCTGTACCATGAAGGTATTCATGAGAAAGCCCGATTATGGTTTTTGTTAATTTTGTGAGTCCTTATGATTTTACGAGACTCAAAATTACAAGACTCAAAAATGATTGCTTAGCCTAGCATGTGACCTTTTGTGTAAAAATGGTAGAAAATTTCATGATTTTATGTTGGTCAAAGTTTGACAATGAAAAGTCAAAAGGGTGACTAAAAAGGTCAAACATATGACAATACTGTGAGATGACAAGCAGTATGGGAAGTATACTGTGAAAACCATCTTTATGGACAAGATAGCAAGAATAAGATCTAAAACCACCATAGAAAAATCAAGCACATAAATTAGGATATCAAGGGCCAAATGGCTTCAAGATATAAGAAAATTTTTATACACTCCATTTTTACATAGATAAATTTTGGACTGCAGTTCAGTGTAAAAATACTGTTATTAGTAGATAGCAGTATTGAAAATATCTGTGTTAGCATAAAATTGGACTGCATATTAAGGAAAAAGCCAAACAAACCCTAATGGAGCTTACATCATCTAACTTTTTATTAATGACATCATTTTGGATTAAGGAAAAATTGGAAAGAAATTTGGGATGTTCTAGACCCATCTTGGCCGGCCACCTAAGAGGATTTTTATGCAAAATTTTGCTTCTTCCAGGACCTTTTGACAATTTTGAAAAGTTCCCCATCACCTATAAATAGGTGAGCCATTGTTCAAAAAAAATTAGAAATCTTAGCCAAACTATGTCAAAATTCCTTCACAAATTCACTCTCTAAAACCGGAATCAAGGAAGAAAGAAAAAAAAAACTCAAGAGAATTAGGTTGTAGGAATATTAGTTTTCTTGTTGAAACACCAAACAAGGAGTTGGAAAATTTTGGTACCCATTTTAGTCTAGGGGGCCGGTTGTGGGAGAGGAAGAAGGGAGGAAGAGAAAACTCAAGTTTTGGCCGGATTTTGAAGCTTGTGGTGGCCGGATTTTGGTGCAAGGGTGATTGAAAAATTTTGGATCCAACTAGCCAAGGGTGGCCGGTTGTTGGTGGAGGCAAGGGGAAAGGAGAAAATCAAACCCAACAAGCCAATTTCTTGATTTGAATCAAGGTAATTCCCTTTAAACCCTAAGCTTCTCAATTCAAGTTTCAATTGAGAAATTTAAATGTATTTCAAGTGGGTTTGTAAGAGCATAAGCTCAATTTAAGTTCTTGCCCTAGGTTAGATTTAGGGTTTGTGCTTGATTAGATTAAGGGTGGTTTGAATTTATGAGCTTGCATGATTAAATGTTTATGCTTGCATGATTAGTAGGGTTTGCTTGTTTGATGATTGAGATGTGTATGTCCCCAAAATATGCTAAGTATGATGAATATGTGCATGTTAGGTTGCTAGAAATATTTATGAATGGTTTGTGCAACCTAAAACCATGCAAACCCTAATTGGCACCTAAATGAATAATGATTTGCATGGACTTGTTTGGTAATGTGTTTAAAGAAAATTTACGTTAGAAAAATGTTGCATGACTGATCTTAGGCTCCCGGTGCAGCCGGTTGAGGTAGAGTGTACGTAATAGGACATAAAATGAATTTAAAACCAAAAACTGTCATTTCGGGTGGAAACTGGCCAGTTTCTGGAAAAGCAGATTTTGAGGCCTTTAGAGGCCGAATTTGAAAAAACTTAAAACATGAAAGTTGTAGAGAAGGGTTTTTCCTAGGGGGACATGTGAGCATTTTTCCAAAACAAGGCTCCAACGGCCTCAATTTATGCAAAAATCCGAGCCTGACCGTGCCCAGACTTCATGCACGGCCAGGTGAGTTCAACAGAGAAAACAAGTGGGATAGATCCCGAACCAGGTTTTGTATAAAATACAAAAGTTGTAGGATTTTTCGAGATCTAAAACTTTCGTGAAGAAAAATTTTTCAAATTCGATTTATATTTTTTAAATAAAAATCAGATTTAAAAAACTGTACGGGAAACAGGAAATTCCTGCATAGGATTTTCTAAAACAGTGCATGAAAAGGGCATTTCTACACATACACTGATAATTTGACTAAGGGAAGCTGTTCCAAAGGCAGTTTCCAACACTTAAGTATTTTTACAAATATTACTCAAGAGTTACAATTTTTCATAAGTTGAACAAAGGATTTTTAAGCTTTGAAATATTAAGTTTTTCTAAAAAGAAAATGAAAAATAGGTTTTTAAAACCAAAGATAAGTTTTAACCCGAGCAGGGTAAGTTTTAAACCCTAGGGTTACTTACAGTAACCAAGTAAGACATTATGGGTTTATGAGAGGGGATATATAACTAAAATTATACATGAAGGTTGGTTTAAATTACCAACATATTAATCTCTACCTATGTCCTTTATAGCAGGAAGTAACCTGCTGTTGTGCTCTGAATTGGAATAGCACGTTATTGGACATAGCAGATGAGGTAAGTACAACTTCGCCTACAGCATAGGCTTTTGTGTTGCTTACTTAAGCATGTTAAATGTATGCTGTGATGTATGTTAGACTTATGTGATATTATGATGAATGTTATGTCAAGTTGATTACATGATTATGATTTATGTGACATCACGAAGCATGTTCACAAATGATAAGGATAAGGTCAAGAAAGATATGAAACATGATGGCAAGCAAGCTTGCCTGTGTCGTGCCGACCCACGTCAAGTCGGGTTGGACTATGGTTTGAGTTGGAAATGGTTTCGCCGCCCCAACCACCCCATAGTTGCACGTCCGGTACGGACACTCATGGTTAAGAGCCCATAAGCAAGATAAGACATGAAAGTATATTATGGAAGTATGATAAGAAAGAAAAAGAAAGCATAATGAAACATAACTGGATCATGCATGATTAGAACATGTTAGGTTATGCTATGCTATGTTATGACATGATTGTGCTATGTTTGTAATTGTTTGTGTTGCGGATGATATAGTTGTACTTGCTGAGCGAAAGCTCACGTCTTACGTCTATGCTGTAGGTAAGCAACCTACTGGCAGCTTATGATGCAAGATGGTGGAGCGTGGCAGGGCGAGCTGTGAGATGTGGGAATGATAAGCCGCTACGTGTTTTGTCTATTCATATATATTAAATTATGTTCGAACATTTCTAGTAGTATTCGTATATACGCTAGTACTCCCATAGTGGAAAAAAAAATTATTCCGCTATTTTTGCTAATTAAGTAAGTAAGTTATATGAAACAAGTTAAGCAAGTATGTATGTATGTATGTATGGTAACGGTCTGTGCTAGACGGGTCGTTACACCCTCTTTATTTGAAACTATGTAACTTTCAGCATACGAAATAAACAAGTAAAGCAAGCAGCGAAGCGCGTGCGAAATAGACAAATAAATCAAAACAAAAGTATATTAAAAAAAACTTCCATATGATGGTTATTGGAGCCGCATATGACAACCACTAAAGCATGGATGAAAAGCGCATATTTGCTCTTTTATATGCAAGTATAGATATAATGTATTTTACCTTATACTTTAAATTTAGAGATGGCATGATCATCATTTATATTTTTAAATTCATGTCGACATTAGCTGATTGATCAACTTTTTACATTAAACTGGCAGTATAAAAAGATAATATTAACCTTTTTTTTTTAAGGAAAATACTGTTTGTATATAGAAAACTGTTCAAAACGCCCCATCCGTCCATTTTCGTCTATATACCTAATGGATTTGCTGACATGATAATAATTGTCTCATAATGATTTTCCTCCAGCAAAAATCATGAACAATAAACCCGAAGCCACCAATATTAACTTCAAAGTAGACATTTTAAAAACTATTATTATATAATTTGATGATCACCACACAATGACACAGAAATATTAATGCTCTAATTTATAGGTGTGACAACAAGCTCGGTTCTTTGAACTAATTAGTACTGTCCTTTTCCTCATCAATTCTTCTTCTTCTTCTTCTTCTTCTTTTTTTTTTTTTTTTTTTTAACCGAAGGGAATAATTCTTCATTTTTCTTGATTACCAAAAAAAAAAAGTTTGTTCAAGAATCGACATCTTAATCATTGACACTGAAGTTTCAACAAGTAAAAACTTTTCTATCATGAAATTTTATCGAAAAAAATGGAAAAGCAGTTTTTATATTGTCACTTTAATTTGGAGGTTCTCAACTTTGGATTTTATTCTCCTTTTACTTTTTAAGGATATGAATTTTTTTTTATATATATGTTTCCTTTGTCCTGGATCACGCACTCTTTTTTCTTTTGTTGGATTTTTTTAATGAGACACCGGGCCTGTCCGGATAGATCCTATAGAGGTTAATTAGCCTATATAGTAGTTGTTTCTAGGTTTTCTCTCCTTTTTGAAGTGGTTTTGTTATTATTTCGTCCAATGTTACTATATTTTCATTTTATTATAAAAATCATGTGGGATGAGTAAATTATCATGAGGGTGTTTAAGAGGCGCCGCTCTAATCGAGATGTCTTGATGCACATATTAATTTCTATCACTGTCATTTATTTTAATACATATATATAAATTAATTTCAATTATTCAAGTAGACCTATGATTTACTGAACAATTAAAAAAATTGAAAGAAAAAATATATCTATGAAAATTTATTGAAAAGAGATTCAAATTAAATTCTGGCATAGCTTTTGCAAATACCTCTTGGACATTACACTAGTAGTGTCACGTCATTTATAATGTTGGTGTCCGAACTAGCTGCTCATATCCAATGGCGGAACCATCCATGGTCGAAAGGGACTTCTGCCCTCAGTAATATTTATGCTTTGATGAATGTTCTCGCTAAAGTAATAGACTGAATCTGCCATTAGCTCATATCTAAATCTGCATAAATAATGGTAATTATCAAATTATCAAAATAGGTAGACGTACAAATCGGTTTCCAACTTCCAAGTGACGGGGACAAGTTGCATATTATTGTCGATAAGTTAGTTCTAACTAGTTGACGTAAATTTTATAGTACGTAATACGTGTGTGTGTGTGTGTGTTAGTATATATATATACAAACTTATTACCAACCAAACCTTATCATGTTGACGAAATTAATTAGAGAGTTCTTTTTTTTTTTTTCCCGATGTCTGTAAAGTTTAATTGTCTTGAGTGTAATTTAAAACAAAACAAATTCTCGAATGTATAGCAAACAACTTTACAAACAAATTCCTACTCAAACAGCATAAAAGTTCAAACTCGTAATGTTTATTACATTAAATTTTAGGGATAAGTTTGTAAATGCCATCATTTTTTTAAAGGATCACTATTTAAATGTCCATGTGTTTTATTTGAATGCCACATGTTATCTTGTGTTTTAAAGGATTGTTTCATCATAATCTATTGTGTTTTTACTCTGTGTTGTAAAATTTCATGTTAAAACCCCTCCCTTCGATAAAATATGGCTAAACTTGAATATTCACAAAGAATAGTTGAACTCCGTTATTAAAATTGATCAAACATGAAAATATATTTATTCCTAAAATTGACCAAATTGATCAAATAAAAAGTATTATGACGTATTTCAAAAAAAAAAAAAGTATTATGAGGTTGTTCAAATGAATTCTTCGCATTTAAATTGACCAAATTTTATCAGACGGGAAGATTCTTATCATGAAATTCAAAACACAAACAATGGTAGTAGCATTCTCGAAAATGCAAGATGAAATGTGATATTTTGATAAAACATAAAAGAGATTTAAGTATTAAATTAACACCAAAAATATACTAGAGTAATAAACGTAAATTTTTTTTTTTTAAATGTGGTTTCATTCCACTAACAAATCAAACCAGATCACAAAAATAAGCCAATAAATTTTGACAAACAGTCAAGATAAATTATATTAACAATAAAAGAAATAGCATGACACGTCGAGAAGTAGGTTATAGTATTCCTTAAATGGGGATTGTAACAAACATTGCCACTCAATGACAGATCTAGAATATTATCCTTGGGGGGGGGGGGGGGGGGGGGGGGGGGGGGGGGCGCACTTGTGAGGATGACAGATCTAGAATATTATCCTTGGGGGAGAGGGGGGGGGGGGCACTTGTGAGGATGAGATTTTTTAACTGGACTAATAACTCTATATGGATAAAAAGTTTTTTTGAACTTGAGGATGAGAGATTCAAACTATAAACCTTTTATTGTAGTTAGGGATGACATTTAGAGATATTATATGGGTATGTAGATAAGTATGGAGGTTAAAATTAACCTACTAATCGGATGTGGGGCGACGATGGGAGTAGCTCCGCGGCACACGCATCCGTACAAATATATATATGTTTGGAAAACCTTTCCATTAAAAACTCTTCCATATTTATGATTGGAATACAAAGGGAACACCTTAGTAAAGCAAAATAGGGATCTATCCTAACCCTGATATTTTTAGTTATATTGCAATCTTTTAACCAAATTTTAAATTTTAGTGTCTCAACATTTAAGTTTGTTTTTTAATTTAGTTTATGAATTCTTGCAGTTTCGTTTTGTTTTTAAGATTTCAGTTGCATTTTTCACTCTATTATTTGCAATTATGTTGTTAAATTTTATGAAAACTTTAAGACAAATTATTTTATTTTTTAAGTTTTAATGAGTAAATGGGTAGGGTAAGAGTACAATACCTCTAGTTAAGATTCCCAGAAACCGCACTTGCCATAAATTAGGCGGCCATGGGGCAGATATAGGGGTAAAAAGGAGGGTGGTTTTTGGGGTGGGGGAAACATTCCCACCCCGGCTCCACTTGATTGCCATCTTTAGGTGTAGTTAGGTGTAAAATTACCGTCAGACTATATCTGTAACTATTATAAGGTTAAAAAGTTAAATAATTCTTTATTTAAAAAATATTTAATCTTTTCTTAATGTTTGAAACACACAACCTAAGTAGTATCAAGTACGGGTGGCCGGTAGTACTTGGATAATTGCATTTATGGTTTCATCTTAATGAATGTTTGTACATTTTAGTTAATAGGAATGCCAATTTTAGATGTTCATGTATATTATCTCATTTGACACTCGGAAGAGGTAATGAGCTTAGATTAGAGCCATTGATTAATGAATTGGATGAAGTTTATTAACAATTACTAAATCGGATAACCATAGGAATAATAGAGTGAAATCAATTCCCTAAAACCTTACTTGTGTCTTTTTATTCCTTCGGTTTCGTTTGGTCATTTTAGTCTAATTTATTTATTTAATTTTTAATTTTCGTTGTTTTTAAATCGGTCGTTCAAATAATCTTAGCGTTAACAAATTTCGATAACTAACTTAAAATTAAATATATGTCCCGTGAGATCGACAACCTTACTTATCACTTTATTATTTGTGACTCGTACACTTGCGAGATTTCATGCAACACCTGGTCTTGAAACTTGACTCCAGTCCCAACCTGGTTCTGAATCTCAATCCTGATCCTGGCCCTAGGTCCCGAATCACGATCCCTATCCCAGTACTTTTTAGAAACAAAACAATGGTTCTGTACTTCCAAAAAAAAAAAAATTTTCTCCACTGCACCCAGCGTCGTCCTTTCCCGCAGCCACTGTCGCACTCACCTCCCTCTCTCTCTCTCTCTCTCTATTGTCTTTCTCTACTTTCCTTTGTCGTCTTCTCCTCCGCTCCAACTCCAGCCATAGTCCAAGAACCAAACAAAACATGGACTCTGACGATTACCAGCCCACCAAACGTCTGCCGCCGTAACTCCTTCGCGACATCAGTACGTAAATTTTATAGTACGTAATACGTGTGTGTGTGTGTTAGTATATATATATACAAACTTATTACCAACCAAACCTTATCATGTTGACGAAATTAATTAGAGAGTTCTTTTTTTTTTTTTTTTTCCCCCGATGTTTGTAAGGTTTAATTGTCTTGAGTGTAATTTAAAACAAAAAAAAGTCTCGAATGTATAGCAAACAACTTTACAAACAAATTCCTAGTCAAACAGCATAAAAGTTCAAACTCGTAATGTTTATTACATTAAATTTTAGGGATAAGTTTGTAAATGCCATCATTTTTTTAAAGGATCACTATTTAAATGTCCATGTGTTTTATTTGAATGCCACATGTTATCTTGTGTTTTAAAGGATTGTTTCATCATAATCTATTGTGTTTTTACTCTGTGTTGTCAAATTTCATGTTAAAACCCCTCCCTTCGATAAAATATGGCTAAACTTGAATATTCACAAAGAATAGTTGAACTCCGTTATTAAAATTAATCAAACATGAAAATATATTTATTCCTAAAATTGACCAAATTGATCAAATAAAAAGTATTATGAGGTATTTCAAAAAAAAAAAAAAGTATTATGAGGTTGTTCAAATGAATTCTTCGCATTTAAATTGACCAAATTTTATCAGACGGGAAGATTCTTATCATGAAATTCAAAACACAAACAATGGTAGTAGCATTCTCGAAAATACAAGATGAAATGTGATATTTTGATAAAACATAAAAGAGATTTAAATATTAAATTAACACCAACAATATACTAGAGTAATAAACGTAAACTTTTGTTTTTTTTAAATGTGGTTTCATTCCATTAACAAATCAAACCAGACCACACAAATAAGCCAATAAATTTTGACAAACAGTCAAGATAAAATATATTAACAATAAAAGAAATAGCATGACACGTCGAGAAGTTGGCTATAGTATTCCTTAAATGGGGATTGTAATAATTGTTACCACTCAGTGACAGATCCAGAATTTTATCCAAGTGGGGGCACTTATGAGGATAAGATTTTTTAATTGGACTAATAACTCTATAAGGATAAAAAGTTTTTTTGAACTTGAGGATAAGAGATTCAGACTCTAAACCTTTTATTATAGTTAGGAATGATATTTAGAGATATTATATAGTTATGTAGATGGGTATGGAGGCTAAGATTAACCCACTAATCGGATGCGGGGCGAGGATGGGAGTAGCTCCCCGGCACACACATCCGTACAAATATGTATATATTGTGGTGTTATTTTCAGGAACTATAGAGGCTTTTCCAAGGGTTGTTTCGCTAACCCTTTTCGCATTCTTTTTTGCTTTGAAGCTGAGCTTCTGGGATTAATCACTGTTATTAAATATGCTAGTAGATTTGCTTGGGATTTTATGTGTTTTGAATTTGATTCTACTTATGTTTGTGGAATTACTTTAATCCAAAAGCAAACATATCCCATGGAAATTTTTGGGAAGATGGAGTACATTGGTCAATTACCTCAACCAAATTACATACAGTGTTTCTCACAAATATAGAGAAGGGAATCAAGTTGTGGATAATGTGTCTTCTTATGCAGTCCACATTGATGAAAATGATGATTGGTGGTTCAATTTTCTAGACATTTATTCTTCTTTCTTCCACAGAGATCTGACGGGTCTATCGTGTTATAGATTTTGTAAAAGTTAACTTCAATAGTAAATATATACTATTTTTCCCTTTTTTTTTTTTTTTCCAAGTGGGCTTTAGCTAGAGGATTTTAACGAGGCATATTTGAAGGCTACTTTTAAGGAAAGAGTCCTAACTTGATCCAATGAAATTGTCTTCTTGCTTTCTTCTTTGTTCACTATTGCAGTGACGAAGCCTGCAACTTTCTTTTTTTCTTTTAAAAATATTTATTGAGAAGAAAAAATGAAGAGGGTGCTAAAGGGATGCGACATAATCGTAATGTCTTGATGCACTTGCTAATTTATATTTAGATAATTTAGAAAAAAGAAAAAGTTATTACATATTGTATTTATATTTTGAAAACATTGTAAAACATGTCCTTGAACTTTTGTATTTCAAATGGTATTCTTTTGACTCAATATATAGTTTTTTACTTTTTAGCCCATGGGTTTGTTTTACGTTGTTTTTAATTTTTTAACTGAAAATTAAGTTTCAATATTATATATTTTAGCCCATCAATTTTTCCTTTTAAAGTTGGATCTTAATAAATAAAAACTTATATGCACCAGTATTCTAATTGTTGTAAATCTTTAAAAAAAGAAAAACTAAAATAATAATTAAAAAATTAGAAAGAAAAGTAGATTGGAAAAAAAAAAAGAAAAAAGAAAAAGGAATCTAGTTGATGTTGGTCTTGCCTCCAATTCAGATCCGTCATTATTGCCACTACAAGCTTGAGAAAAAGAATCTCTAATGCCATCAATCACATTTGACTACGATGCTCTATTGTTAGGTTACAGCACCGCTCAAAGGATGTTCACAGCATCAATCTCAATTATTTAGTATGAAAATCCTGACGAAAGAGCATACCAAAAGCCTATTCTTGTTGTAATTGTTTGAACTAAAATTGGTGAGTAGTCCATTTTCAAAAAATTCCTTTTGGTCTGATTTCATGTTAGTGGATTGGAATATAATCCAAGCACGTAACACTGTGATAGCAACAAAAGTCAAGTGTGAGTGTTATTTATTTATTTATTTATTTATTTATTATTATTATTTTTTTTATTTTTTGGTCAAGTGGAGTTGCGTATATGCTTGCAATACACTTTCTGTCTTCATCGATGGACATTTTCATGCAATAAGCTAAAATGCATTCGACGATTAATGTGCCCATTTCTAGTTAGATTTTAGTAGCATATAGGACTATATTGGAAACAGTTTACACGCGTATACTATAAGAATTTTGACTTTTTGCTACCAAATGATTTTTTAAAAGCAGAAAATAACTATTTGGCTACCACGACATTTGGATACAAAAACATTTTGTGGCATACTTTATTTTGAAATCCAGCGACCAAATTCCGTTGTATTTATAACGACCATACTTTACAAAAACTCTAATTCATTTTACTACTTACTTCAACTTCAAACTTGATTTTAAGCTAATAACACAAACTTAATTAAGGATACTAAAAATTCAGTGTCAAATAAAAAATATATATATATATATATATATATCAATTACCAACATACTGAAACCCTTCGTAAAATTTACTTAATAATTTTAAATTCCGTAAACAATACATGAGTCTTAATTCCATTAATTCAATAATTCATGAAACCTTCGGTCATTTACTCAGCGAACAATCCTCGTAAAATCACTAAGACTTGTCAATCTTTAGCCTCCCAAACTATTTTTCTCTCTTTAGAATGATGGTGCATGTTCTCAATAATATCAGTTTTCTCCTTCCAATTAATCTTTTATGGCTCTGAACTCTTATTCTCCAGAGGGAAGAGATTCGGAATCCTGTAATGGAAGCCATTAAGAATCTGACCTAGGAGACTGTGTAACAAGGGGAGAAAATTACCCTCTTGCCCCTATGAAGACTGTGCCCACTCCTTGTATAGGGAGACGTATCGTCATTTAATTATCTGGTGTAATTTTCATTTTCAATCACAATTCAACACTTGGACAACCATATAATTAATTTTGGAATAAAAACTAACATTTATTTGTTATTTATTATTTCCATGATTAACTTTTATCACTCTGATAAAAAAATAATAATTACTGACTACTAGCCTCCCGGTATCCCACACCCCAGTGGACTTTTTTCCAGTAGTATCAACTATACCGTTGATGGTTGGCTTTTCACAACAAAGTCCCTCGAACATGTTGGCCAATTAAGCTGAGAATATTATATTATTCATTACAAAGATATTATATATCTGGAGCCAATATGACAATCAAGTGGACCTATTTTATCGAAACTCCAATAACTAGTATTAATTAATTCTATTAAACTATTTATTTATTAATCAATTAATTAATATTATTAACTTTGGTTCGAGAACCAAAACTGCACTTTAATTATAATTTATTTAACTTTGGTTTTTGTTATAGGTTTCAAAGTAGTAATATTTATAATTTATTTATATTTTAGAAATTTGATATATAGATGGGTGTGAAAAGAAAAAAAAAAAGAATCTAATTGAGTTTCCTTTAATTTTATTTGTGTAATTAAGTGTACAATTGTTGTCCTTTTATGTCATTTTGTTTGAGGCTTTTTTTGTAATTAAAGAATTTAATTAATAGAGAGGTGTGGTGTGACGACCCGACCTTTCCTGCCGTCACTTAAAAACTTGCTTATTTGTATCTTATTTAAATCGTTACTAATTCATTTTTAGTTCCTTAAAATTTCAGGGAATTTTTTTTTGAAAACCTAGATTGCGGAAGAAGTGATTCTTTAAAAATCATAATAATTAAAATTAGTTTTAAACAAAACATACTAACATAACATTTCAAACTTAGTCATACCGGTGTCTAATTAAGTCTTTCATACCTAAGTATTAAAATGTACTAACATCAAAATAACATTTAATAAATCCTTAAAAACATGTGCGGAATACAAGAATGCAGGTGGCATCCATAGAACCCATCGCACTTTCACTCATCATGCATCCGCACCGCCAGTCCATCAATGCTTAATATGTCATAGGTAACTTGCCTGAATTATCTACAGTGGGAAAACATAAAGAGGTGAGATAAACTCAGTAAGCATAGACGTGCAATCCCACAAATACATACAATTGAAAATGCATGGCAGATTATGTAATTATCTATTTATTCGTTCAACATCTTATGGGTCCTTGTGTTCGTACCGGGGTGTGCCCGACCTTAAATGGGGAAGACGGGGGAGTGACCCAATCCGTCATCACCCAAGATCATAACTTTAACTTCATTGATCATAATTTTCTCCCATTTGGCGGGAGGCAAATATCCTCCCATTCGTTCGGAGATTGGTACGACACATCATTAGTTTCACTTTCTAAAATATTAAGCCATATGGTGAGCATGCAAGAATGACATGTTCAATAAAGCGTGTATATAAATGCATCATCATGGCATACTTTAGTAAAGCGTGTAAATAAAAACCCGTCATCATAACATACTTTCGTAAAATGTGTAAATAAACACATCATCATGGCATCATATCATATCATCAAAAATAAATATCGAGTTCACATCGTGCATATCATATAAACAATCACACTATAGGTGGGGTCTATACTTACAGAAAATCGCGTAACTGTATATCCGCGTAGATTGTTTCCGGCTCTACCCTCAAGTCGATGCGATGTCCTAATTTTAAATTGACATCCGACAGTTAGAGTAAGGTTTTTGAATCGTTTTCGATTATGGATATATGTTCTCTTAATTAATAATTAATTTCAATTTAATTATTAATTTGTTTCTAAGTTTTTTTGAGGATTTTCCTCAAAAGAATAACATCCTTAATTATTAATTAAATGATTATCATAAATTAATTTCTTAATTAATTTTAAATTTAAATTAATTAATTATTAACTCATTAGTGAGGTAATTATTTAATACTTAATTCATTATCCATTATTTCACTTAATTCCACTTTATTCATAATTTGGTCCATTAGGTGACTACGGATAACCATGGTCTTCCAACATCATATTGGGCCATTTTTGTGGGTTGTGGGCTTATTGGGTCGATTGTGACCCATTTACTTGTAATTCGCTTAAAACCATTTCCAAATAGTATTTTGACCTTATTATTGTTTTGGACCCGTTAAGGCCCATTACACTTTGTTATCTTTATCAAGTTTTAGTCAACAATTACATGGCATCTTAGCAAGCCTAGTGGCGGGTTCATTTCTCGTCACAGAGCGCTTGGATACTAATTTACCAATTTGCCCCTATTTTGGTGATTCAAGCATTTTTAAGCTTAAACTTGTTAAATTTTTTGACCTCAGCTTTTAGCAATCTCTCATGCATTTTTATAGGTCCACAAAACCTCTAGTTACAGCCCAAAACATTCTCCCCATCAAATTATCATTTTACCTCTTCGTTTGGTAAAATTACAATTTTGCCACTAGACATACCCTTTATAATCTAGACTTATTGGATGGCTTTTAAAAATTTATCCTAGAGCCTTAGAATAATGCTTACAGTGCACCTAACCTCTCAAAATGACTTTCGAAACTTATTACATTTCTAAACACAATCAAATAAAAGTATTACATTTACGTCTTTTAAGGTCGTACATTTGACTATAACATAAACCATATTATTTTTTATATTTATTTAGCTTAATATAATGTTTTAAGGTTGACAAAGATGCTGTCTAATTATATCCCAAGTAGATTTTATAATTTGACCCGTTATTTATTTATTTTTGCATTTTAGTCCTTATTTAGCCCCAATTAGTTCCCAATACCCTTTGGTTCACGTTTTTTATACTTAATGTCCTTATAAAGTGTTCTCACAGGATCAGGACACATTTTTAACAAGTTTTAATTTTTTATATTTTTGACCCTAAATTTTCTATATTTACGTTTCGACCCCCAAAAGGCGTTTTCGTCATTTCTTATCCAGTTATCACCAAAATTTGACACAAGGTCTATTTTAAGTCTCTAGTCAAGACTGAAAAGTTTCAGATTTAAATAAAGTCTTTAGGCTGGTGAACTTACGATTTTACTACCCCTTGAGGGCAAAATCGTAATTTTTGACATTTTTATTTCTGACGAAACTTGAGCTCTTCTTATTTCTTATGTCAAGAATAATATTATGTCCTTCTACATGATTATGAAAATCCCACTCAAATTACCATTTTCCAACTTATTAACATTTATGCCAAAATGTTATTTTTGGTACTTTATGGTCATTAATTCTTATTCTAGCCTATTTCTAATATCAAAATATTTTCCTCATCCTGCATGCTTCCATCAAACAGAGGACATAACATATCAACATGCCATAATCTCCTATTCTTATACATCAATACTCATTTCATGTCATATAACCATAAAAATCACATAAACATACTTTTCATCATATTCCATACACAAATCATGTTTTCTTGCCATTTTAAATCATGGCCAGCATATATATTATCTCACTACGTAGCAAGCCAGCATTTAATCATTACCATACCAAGATTTTCATATTTGTAAGAACACATTTGGAAAGGGAAGTTATTAAGTACTTGGTAAACCACTAGTTTACAAATCATTTACTTCTAAGAAAAGTAATGGGTTCTTAGCTCCTCTTAAAGGCTTTGAACCAATCTTGGATCCTTGAGATAGGGGGGCTAGAATGAAAATAACACATCACTTTAAAAACATTTTTAAAACATCATTTTTCCTTCTAGGAAACAGGTGCAAAAATATAATTTTTTACCTTGGAAAACACTTGGAATGGCTATTCCTCCTAGTAAAAAAAATAAAAATGATCTTGGGAGTGGGTGGAAGGAGATGAAGTATATTTTTGGCTTCCCTTAGCTACAAATTTAGTCCACAATGACGGGAGGAAGAGAGGAAACTTTTCTTTGCTTGTATGGTTTTTATGACAGAGAAAAAAGTGATTTTTGGTTTACCTTAAAACCATTTTATAACCAAGTCTTATTATGGGTTAAAATTGGATATTTTGGATTTTAATCTCGTTGGGAGGTTGTTTTGGTGGTTTTTCATGTATTTCTAAGTGGTTTTAGTGAGTAGTTGTTCAAGTAGTCCAACATCTTACTTTATAATCATTCTTTCTTTCTTATCTTTTCATTTTTGTTTTGCTTATTTGGGGGTTGGATTTTGGATTTTCAAAAACCCCCATCTTGCACGTCCTATTTTCTTAAAAAATATATATATATATATATTGGATTGATGTCAGTTTACTGACAGCAGGCAGGCAATGATGACTCAGTGGGCCAGCAACCCACTGACCAAGGGGAGGGTGCACGGCACCCCTTCCCTTGAATTTTTTTTTTTTAATTTCTGGTAGTGGGCCCACTGCCTTGCCCAGTGGGTAATTACCCACTGGGTGGGGGGTGCATGGGCACTCCCTGAACCATCCCTTTTTTTTTTTTTTTTTCCTTTTCTTTTTTGAGATTGTAGTATGATTGTTAAATTTAATTTATTAGGTAAATCTTGGTATGATATAAAATTCACTTTTTTAAATCACAAAATTATGATTATTCATTTATTATATATATAATGAATTTTCATAAAATCCCAATTAAAATAGAAAATGGGAGTAACATCATATTTATATTTTCTCGTCACCAATAAAAAAAATGTTATTAATAGTGAAATTTACAATTTAATTCTCTATTTAGGAGGAGAATTAATATTGTAAATTTTGAAGTTATTATATGTGGAGAGTCCAGAGGGGTGTGCCAATAGAACCACTATTATCCTAATTAAGTTATTGAGTAATAATATTTTTAATTCTGCTATAATTCTGTAAATTGTATGATGCAATTTTGTCCTTTCAACCATACAAATATATATTATAAGTTGATAATTGTTAAAGCAATATTTTAGAGGATTATGAAAAAATAAATGTAAATAGAGATGTATATGTGATAAGACAATAATTTTAGAAGAAGTCTATTGTTGTGTAAAATCTCGCAAGTATACGAGTCGAACAAATAATAAAATGATAAGTAAGGTTGTCAATCCCACGAGGATTGTGTTTAATTTTAAGTTAATTATCTAAATCCATTAATGCTAAGATTATTTGAACAACTAATTAAAAAATAATAAAAATGTAAATTAAAATAAATAAAGTAAACTAAAATAATCAAACAAAACCGAACGAATAAAAAAACACAAGTAAGGTTTTAAGGATTTGATTTCACTCTACTATTCCTATGCTTATCCGATTTAGTAATTATTGATCAACTTTATCTAATTCATTAATCAATGGCTCTAATATAGCCTCATTACCTCTCTCGAGTGTCAAATGAGATACTTTGCATGAACATCTAAAGTTGATATTTCTATCAACTAAAATGCACAAACATTCATTAAAATCAAGCTACAAAAGAGATTATCCAAGTATTATCGGTCTCCCGAACTCGATACTACTTAGGTTGTGTATATCAAATCCAACGTATGAAATTCCCTTCCCAAGTGCCAATTCCACACATCAAAATCAACTAACTTATTTGAAAAAATAAACTAGAGGGATTAAGCATAGAGAACACAAATGAATTAAAATGAAATTCGTTTCATAACTGACTAAATAATCAAAATATAGTTCAAGTATAGTTACATCAATCCCTAGAACCAACAAACTGCACAATACTCATAAATGAAAATGAACACAAAATTAGAGAAATCAAAGGTTTAAGCATCACCAAATTACAAAAATAAAAGAGAGAAACGAGATAAGGAAAATCCCCTTCAAGTTGTCACAAATCTTCAAGAATTTCCCTAAATTTCTCCTCCTCTTCAAGCTCTCCAACATTGCAATCTCCCTTAAAAATTATTGAAAATAAAACCTAAAACTGAAATAAAAATTAATCCTAAAGCTAAAAATCCTATTCTACTATTTTTTTTTTTTCTTTTTCTTCTCCATTTTCTCTCTTCTTTCTTCTGGGTTTGGCCACTGCTGTTAAGTCTTGGCCTCCCAGCCAAGCTCTCTCCTTGCATCCACACCCTTAACGTCTCTCTCTCTTTTCTACTTTTTCTTTTCTTTTTTTTTTCTTTTTTTTTTGGCCTTTTCCTTTCTCGCTTGGCGTGGGTCCCTCCACTGACGCAGCTGGACAATTGGGGCGAGGCAAGAGGATGACCTTATAGTGCGGTCCAGGTGGTGACATTTGGCAGGGCTAGGAAGAAAGCTCACGTAAGCTCGGTAGGCGCGCCAGTAGTGGATCCGGCAGACGTATGAGTGGGGCTGACGCAGGGACTCGTGGTGGCTTTTCACTAGGCAAGGGAGGCGACCTCACGGAACAACGGTGGAGCACACAGTATTGGATCTCTAGTGCTGTTACAGAGGAACACGTGGCGCTCTCTGATTCGTGGAAATTATAATTCGAATTTTAATCATTTTTATGCTATTTTGATGACCATTTTGCCCCCGGTTTGAGTCCAAAATTCCATTTTTGTCCATTTTCACCTAATTAACCTACACAAATTAGAAAATTAATTGTTTAGAAGGGTAAATTAATAATAACATATTAAATTTATTATTAACCTAAATAAAATTACACAAAATTGAATAAAATAACAAATATTACTATAAATTAAAAATAAATCAAAATTAAACACAATTAACTGAAAATGAATTAAATTGCTCAAGAACATATATAATTTACATGCGTAAAAGAGTAAAATAACTCTATTTTCATACCCCCAAACTTAAGATTTTACTAGTCCTCGAGCAAAACAAAGAAAAAAATAAACAGAAACAAACTAGACGCAAATAGGACTACAATAGTGATTCTCAAAAATTTCCCTCAAAGATTGCTAAGTGACATAGCTCAAAGAAGAATACAAACATTGTCCAAGTATTGTAATCAACTCAAGAGTAAGTCTCATCTCAAATTAGATTATTCGTGTGTGTACATTGTCTTTCTCTATTTGTTATGTGCAATCTGAATAAATCTATGAAAATATGAAATGAACATATGATCTCAAATAAAAATGAATAACAAGTAATATAAGTTTGCTTTTCATATCTCACTCCACTAATGTCGACTAACACAAAATCAAGGACCAATAGGACTTTATTAGACTTGTAATGTGAGGTTACAGCGAGGGTAGGATGTAGGGAATAATGTGGCTCAAATCATACCCTAAACACATTAGTCATTTTAGGACCATTTTAAGAGCTCTTTTCACAATCTCCGGTTGATACCCCCAAACTTGTTTTCAAATATCCTTTGTTGTCCACTTTATTTTCCTTTTTTTTTTTTTTTGTTGAGTCCCTACACCCCCAAACTTATTTGTTTATTTCTTTTATGAACAAAGGGAGTAGCACTCTTTTTTTTTTTTTTTTTTGCATTTTTTCTATTTTTTTTAACCACATACAAAATTTTCACAACTCTATACATCCTTCCATGCTCTAGCATAGCACAAGATAGATCATAAAATAACCAATGTGCTTAAAGTGTGAGGGATAGAAAGTTGGAAATTATTAAAAAGGCTAAACTAAATATGTGGGTGACAAAGAAAGAGGAAATAACGCTCAATGGGATATATTAGGGATTGATATATTATAAGGTAAGCTCGAAAGGCTCAAACGGTCCAAAGATAGCCTAAATCATCTCCCTAATCAAGTGTAGTCTAGAATTTCGCCTCAAGAGAGAATCAAACAAATTCTAACACTTAGTGAGATCAAGAAAATCATATATTCACTTAAACATTATCCAAATGTGCACACAGATCAAGACAACGTGCTCAAAGGGAATAATCACAATCAAAATGAAACTAACTCATGAATCAAATCACAATCAAAATGAAGCTAATTCATGAATCAAACACAATATCAAGCAATATCCACACTTTTCCAAAAGCTATGTACAATATCAACCAAAGTTCACATCATTGGATCAATAAGAATCCCCAAAGAAAGCACAAAACACCTTAAGTTATTCACAAAATTTTCTTTAAAATTTTCAAATATTTTGATATTTTGATTTTCATTTTATTTATATATATATATATATATTTTTTTTGTAAATGTAAAGGAAAACATGAAAAACGAAAATGAAAATTCAACCCCCCAAACTTTAAATGCTCATTATCCTCAATGTGTAAGTCATAGAAAATTAAAGAGAGGGATTTAGGAAACTCCCCTCGTTGGTACTTGGGCTTAATGACTTGCTCCCACAAAATGTCGCCAACTCCTCTCAGCTCCACCGATTGTACCTAGAAAAAGAAAAATAAAAAAGAAAGTAAAAAGATTCTAACACTTAGAATTATTGAAAATCAAACAAACAAGCAAAATGTTTAGGAACTTGGTTTATAGTCATCGGCTTGACTTACTGGAGTAGCGCTCATCAAAGAGCGGCTTCCACCCATAGTAGGTGTCATACAACACCACATATGGGTCATAGGTTGAATTGCCCTCAAGCTTGGCAAGATGTGGAATGAATCGGCATACGGGCGACCGACAGCTACTAGCATTGGCCTAGTCACTGACACAGCTAGACACTTAGCGCGAGGCAAGAAGACGGCCAAGTAGTGCGGTCCAGGTGGCAACTTCTAGCTAGGCAAGGAAGCGATCTCATACAAGCTCTGTAGGCGCGCTAGCAGTGGATCTGGCAGACATGTGAGTGGGGTTGACGGAGGGATGCCTGGTGGCTTCTCGCTGGGCAAGGGAGGTGAGCTCACGAAAGGACGGTGGAGCACACGGCAGTGGATCGCTAGTGCTGTTGTAGAGGGACACGTGGCACTCTCTGATTGATGGAGATTATAATTTGAATTTTAATTTTTATAGGCTATTTGATGACCGTTTTACCCTCAATTTGAGTCCAAAATTCCCTTTTTGTCCATTTTCACCTAATTAACGTACACAAATTAGAAAATTAATTACTCAGAAGGGTAAATCAATAACCACATATTAAATTTAATATTAACCTAAATAAAATTACACAAAATTGGATAAAATAACTAAAACTACTCTAAATTAAAAATAAGCTAAATTAAACACAATTGACTTAAAATTAATTAAATTGCTCAAGAATATAGCCAATTTACATGTGTAAAAGAGATTAAATAACTCTATTTTATAGAATTATCATCTATATATATTATAGTTGAAGTGTAATGTGTGAGGAGTGAGAGTTTTAAGAAATTATATGGACTAAAATTAAATTATAGGATTTAAATTAAGTGAAAAGGAATAAATTTGAACCACTGGATCAGAAACGTTGAAGTACAAAACTTCAAAGATATTCTTATATCTATATTATATTAGTTGGAGAACACGTGTTTACAGGATAAATAGGCAAAATATATATATATATATATATATATATATATGTAGCAAGCGCCAAAAGCATTAGGTGACACTCTTGAAGGTATGGACGAATAGCACTATAAAAAGTGCCATTCACTCTCTTAGCTAGCATTTGGTGTATAAGTTTGGAATAGAAGTTTTAGTTTGAAATTGGTTAACTTTTCAAAAACTAGAAATAATTTTTGTCGACTTCTCAAAAAAAAAAAAAAAAACTGAGATGAAAACTTTAAGTTCAAATCTAAAAACTAAGATGAAAACTTTAAGTTCAAATCTAAAAGCCAAATGGAAGCTAATATGTATATAATAGTAAAGATCATAAAGTATAGGATTATAGATTATAAATATAGAACAAGTTTTATTTATTTATTTTTTTCGAGAACTATTGAAATATAAAACTATTGTTAGCCCACCTCCCAACAATTTAAGCCTTTAGGATGGATTGGTAAACTAACACGGTCTTAAAGCGGGAGGTCTTAAATTCAAACCTCTGCAATTGCACTCTTTATAACACTTTTAATATTTAATATCAATTGTGTATTTGACCTTTAATATATTTCAGGTTTCTTCTTAAATATTTTGTGTTAGACTTTTTAATCTGCTCGATTATTGCTATTTAGCACTACTCGTAAAATTCATAATCTAATGAATGCAATTGTTTGCTTTGGCATCTGTGCATATCCAATGAATCTGGGGACTACTTAAACCCAAGCCACAAGCCACATAGGATCGTATCTTACGATTCGTTTCAAAAATCATTTTTGAATCTGTCCACACGTTAGCCTATTATCTGATATGTACGTGAAAGGAAGTGCTGAAATATAAAATTATTATTGTCTTATCTCCTAACAGCTTAAGTTTTTAAAATAGATTTTGATAAATTAATTAACATATATGATGGATCAAAAATAGTTTTATATGTTAACAAGAACAGATTAATTAAAAAAAAAAAACTAATTGTGTGTCCTATTTTAGTAAAGACAGTATGCTTTGAATTGACAGCCACGGACGTATGGTCTGTTTGCTACTGGTAATTTGTTGGGTTGCAATAAATTTAATTAATTGCGGAACTGATTTATATGGTACGGTCAGCAGAAAGTTAATTGGTTGGAGTTAGAGTTCTGAATAGCTGTCCTCAGATTGTGACGATTCCTAGCTGAACTTTTCGCATTTTCAAACATCACAATTTACTTGTATTTAATCTCACTAAAATATGGAGTTTTAACGGTTCAATTTCTAATAAAAATGATCTATTATTAAAGGTAACTTAATTTGTAGATGAAAATTCTAAATTAGAGTTGGTTAATATTTTAAAAATTAATTATAAATTTTATTAATTTTTTATTAAAATTAAAAATTATGATGAAATAATACAGTTTAGTTAGAGTTAAACTTAAATACTAAACAAAAAATTATTATTATAAAAACAATTTAGATTTTTCTTAATCAAACAAAGCATTATTATTATAAAAACAATTTAGCTCTTTCTTAATCAACTATAATACTACAAGACCATAAACTTTCACTTGTTAGGTGAGTCGCATGAAATTAAACAATAAAAAAATAGGTTTACAGATTTTTGTATGCTACAACCTATTAAAAAATAAGTAATAAGCTGCATTTATATATTATCATATGAAGTAAACAGGCAAACCAAACTCAGTAAAAGAGAAAAATAAATTAAAAAAAAAAAGTTAAAACAACCAATAGCATAATTAAGCTTTAATCCGGCAAACAAAACCAAATTCACCAAATTAATTAAGCATGTAAAAATCTGAACCACGCAGGCAATATTGATTAATTTCTCCTAGGAGAAAGGACAGCCTTGAGAGGATTTTTCATCATAACAGTGAAGGCGAACGACTCGGTCGGGTCAGGTGGGTAATCCGGCACCGGTAACCATTTGAAAGCCTGCACCATCCTTGCAACCATCAAGTTGACATGCAAACTACCCAAAGTCATCCCGGGGCAGATCCGCCGCCCGGAACCGAACGGCAACATCTTCACCGCCCTCGTCCCGGTCACGTCCACGTCCGCACCGTCCGGCACCAAGAACCTCTCGGGTCGGAACTCATCCGGGTCCTTCCACAAACCCGGATCCTCAGCCACCCAAGCAGTGTAGAACTCCACACTCGCATCTGCCGGAATGGTGTACCCGCCGAGCTCCGTCTCCTCCACGGCGGCGTGCGACAGCATGAAGTGCGTCGGCGGGTGTCGCCGGAATGTCTCCTTCACCACCGCGCCGAGATAACTCATCTTCTCCACATCATTTTCCGTCACCACTCCATTTTCACCCACAGTCTCCACAATTTCCTCATATACCTTCTCTTGAGTCTCTTGCTTCTTCACCAAGTTATACATCGCCCACTCCACAGCGGTCGCCGTCGTATCCGTTCCGCCATTGATCGCTTCCGAGCACAGCGTCACGATCTCGTCCTCTCCTAATCGGCCTCGAACCGGAACTTCAAGCCCGAACAGCGAATCGATATAAGCCGCACCAATCGGACTAACCATGTAATCATCCTCCTGAACACGATTCTGAGCCTGTCCGCCTCTTTCCACGAAAGCTTTTCGGTCTCTTAACAGAGGAACCAAACACTCCATTTGTCTCTTTCGAACCTCTCTCGCTTCTCTCACATGCCTCCGAAACAACGGAGTCAGAACCGGCAAGAAATCCGGAAGCGTCGGGGTGCTCATCAGAAGAACTTCTTTCAATACGCTCTCGATTTCCTTAATCCGATCTTGCGAAATCTTCGCACCGAAACATATACAGATCAGGATGCTACAAATTGTGAGTCTACAATTGCTCAAAACCTCAACAAAACCTTTCTTTGAATTCTCCTCTCGAAGCCGCTTTAACTGCTCCTCAATGGCCCAATTTCGGATCCAATCGCATTGCTTAATCCTCGTGGGGTTTATGAGTTCGGTGACGAAGTTGCGGCGGAGGGCGCGCCACAGCGGGCCGTACTCGGCCGAGTTGATTGTGCATTTTCCGGAGCTGAAGATGAGGCGGGTAGGAGAGTCGGCGGGGCGGCTGGCAAAGGCGGCGCCGCGCTGCACGGTGGCCTCGTGGATGAGCTCGGAGCTGGTGACGATTATTAGGGTCCGTTGTCCCATTTGCATGGTGAAGATCGGACCGTATTTTTTACGTAAATCCCGCATCAAGAACACGAAAGGGCGGCGGTGGAGGATGACTTGCACGAGGTTTCCGAACAGCGGCCAGCCAGCCGGCCCCGGCGGAAGGTTCTTCGCCGCTCGCCGGCGTCGAAAATGAAGGAAGATTAGTGCAGGTAGGATCAGGAGAGCGGTTATGATGTAGAGGAGGTCCATTTGAGTTGAAGGAAATACTGGGTGTGAAGGGTTTGAGCTAGTTTATAAATAAAATCAAACTACTCTTAAAGTAGTATAAGCCAAATCGGCGAAGTATTTCCGAAGAGAGTAATTATAAATTTATGTGGTTCGGTGAGTTTCTGATAATGATCAACGGCTGAGAAGAGAATGAAAGAGATGAGGGTATGCTATTGAAAACCTGGCATGTGCAGGTGGGTAGGTGTTCAGACTTAAGGTAAGTTTTTATTTTATTTTTTATTTTTTATTTTTTTCTTTAAGAAAAGAAGGTTACAAGAGTAGAAGCTGATATCCTATATAATTTCGAGCGTGGATATTTTTTCATATGATATATAGATCCTTTAAAAAATAATTTGTCCATATAATTCGACTATAACACGATAAAGATAACTTGAATCTAAATATTTAACAAGAAAAACGAACTATCAATCTATATAAAGGATACAGGCGTGTTCAGAGTGAAGATAGTAGATGCGGGTTGAATAATATGTACACGGCAATTATTGTGCTACAGTTGGAGGTATTAATGGGGGGAGGTTGGGAAAGTGGGACTTTGGGCTCGGGCAATAAAAAGTGATCAGTGGTCCGGTTGTTGGTGCCGTGGAGGGTGGTTGGGATGAACATGCACTTGGGACGTCGCAGTAATGTCGCCAATGCAGATATATATACTAATATTTTCCCTTCATTGTTGCTTGAATTGTATATATAGTTGTGAGAAAACAAAATTTGTTACATGATTTTCAAGAGTAGTTAATTTTGACTACTTAGTGACGGGAATTATTTCAACTCATTTCAATATTTTAAAGAAATTTATTTTTGTCCCTGAATTTTATTACACTTATAACTTTGTTCCTTTTATTTTGAAAACTGGTTGAATTGCTCCCTTAATTATAAAACATTATCATTTTTGTCCCTTATGTTAGATTAATAAATGGAATTGCTGAAATAACAACAAACTAATATGTAATTAATAAGAAAAAAACTTTATTTTTGCCTGTTGAACTTTTATGCTCTTGTAACTTTATCCCCAAATTTTAAAAACTGATGTTTAAACTCCTCAAACTTTAAATTTTTAGCAAGAATGCCCATCAAATTTTAAACACATTACCAAAAATACGTATTCTTTCATATTTTGGCAATATAAAACTGGAAAAAACTTTATTTTTACCCCCTTAAACTTTAGTACATTTGAAACTTAACTCTCCGAACATTGAAAAACTAGTACTTACACCTCTCTAATTTTAATCTGTTAGAAGAAAAAAAAACAAACAAACAAAAACACTTGTTTTCTGTCATATTTTGTCCACGTACGACTAATATGACACTAATTTAAAGAATAAAAAATTAATATGCCTTTGTGCCCTTTGACTGCTTACTGATTTGCAGCATGCATGCTTTTACTTCCACAATTGCAATCCATCGAGTTTTCGGTCTTGACTTGCACAGCTTTCACACCTTTATTGCCTCCTTGGTTTGCCATTTGTCGTTAGCTGCTTCATCATATTTCGTCGTCAAACTGCAAGCCCTAACACGCCTATGCCCAATTTCAGTGGCGCCTTAATCCGGCGGCATGTACCAGACAATACATAAAATTTTAAATACAATAATAAATAACATAATGAAATTTAAAACTACACAATACAGAAAAATAAATAAAAAATAAAAAAATAATCATTCTTCCTTCCTTTTCTCTTTCCTCCTCTCTCTTTCTCTCTCTCTAACTTGAAATTATGTACATAAATCTGTTAATAAAAAATAATCGTAAATCTATTATTTATTAGAGAATTCAAAAATTTACTAGAAAATCCAAGATTTGTCCAAGAATCCAAAGATTTACTCGTAAGCCTATCTTATAATTTATCATCTCTTTTGAACAACCTACTAGAAACTTCAAAATTACCTATGAAACATGTTGTATATTACCATTTCTCTTTTTAAAACCTCTCACTTCAGTACTTGAAAATTATGAATTAAACTAAAATTCAAACACTCCTCATTAAAATTCCTGTAAATTAAAACAAATGTTACAAGTATAGATGAATTTTAATGAGAAATTAATTTGGAAATTTCTGGTATATCCTAGTGAATAGAATATGAGAAATGTTAGGGTCAGTTACTCTATCACTTTTTTTTTTTTTTTTTTTTGTCACTCTCTTAATTCTACACTTACCACATGTTATCTCTTTTTTTCATAAAAATGAAGCCTAAAAACTGTTGTTTCATTTGTAATTACAACTCTTTACAACTATTAATATTACAAAAAAAATTCTATTGCATTTTTTTGTCTTCTTTAATTATGAAAATTGAAGATACAAATAATATTCTTAACCATTGTATAAAATTAAAAATCAAAAGAAAACATTTCTATCAAATTGTGGTAAGCTGTATTACAAATTGTATGAAGATAGTTAAAAATTTTCTACCATCGGTAATATGTCTGATAGAAGTTAAAAATAGTACTTCCTCAAACAAAAATATTTGTTTTATTCCTTTAAAAAAAATTTTGACTTTTTTTTAAGCTTCAAAACTCATATTCATAAAATGACGATAAGATATAAATACTTATTGTTTACAAATAAAGTGATAGAGCAAGTTACCCAAGCATTTCTCATAGAGTATTTTCGACATCAATATAATGAAACCTGACCTCAAGATTCCACAAACAGAGCCAACCTAATAATAGGATTATTTCCTTCTTTTTTCTTTTTCTTTTTTTCTTTTTTGTTAAAGTTCAAGTTTTAACCCCAAAGCTCCGCAAAGACTAGTAACATATATTGATTGGGGGTTGCTCTTGTTTATATATAATCACTAAATTTACGTTTAGTCTTTCTGTTTGGGTATATTCCTTTATATATATATATATATAAACCAAAAATTATAGAAAATGGGGTTAAATGTGAATAAATCGATTTAGAAAAAGGGGGGAAAAAAAAGAGAGAGACTAATTCAATGATGTGTGAGGTTTTAAATATAGAAAACAAAGTGAGAATAGATGTAAATTTTGGAGGCATACATAACAATAATCTTTTTCTATTATTTTTTAATGGCAACATTGGGTAATCAATATTGAGTTAGTTACGATGAATATTTCATATAAGATCAATTATTGAAAAATTAACTCTCTCTCGAAACCAAACATAAAACTCAGAAGACGAAATGTTGGCTGGAACTCTAAAATCGCCTATGGGTGCGTTGCCAGGCAACCAGTCCTTGGTCCTCTGGCTCGTCCCATCATGGGCTTCTCAATGGGGATGTAACTCATGTATCTCCTTATTCCCGTCTACTTCTACTAATATCATGACACGTCGATTAAAAATTTACATTTTTTTATAATATCATATCACATCAACTAAAAAAAACATGTTAGTTACATGTGTCATATTATTATTATTGGAAGGACATAAATGGAGACACAAATAAAGGAACACATTAACTAAATTCTCTTAATGGTGGTGGTAGTGAGTGGCATGGTCCGTCAATGTGGTTTTAGCATATGTATGAAGTTGGAGGCCGAATGTTTGGATTGCGTTTTTCGGTACTCTTGTTATTTGGCGGATGAACCTATGGGATTTTTTTCACACGGTTGTAGGGTCGCGATGGTGGCAGTTATGCATGTGTTTCATGCGTCGTTGTTTGAAATTATTTGAATCTTCATTAGGGGATTTCATATAAATACTTGTGGGTTTTCAATTTGGCTTTTTACCTCCTCAGATTCCTTTGATTTCCGTTGCTGGTCACTGCATTTTTGACGCCGGCGACTGGAAACGGCTGGCAACTGAGAAGCCTGCAACGGCGTGGAGAGGGGACGGTGGAGATGGTGCCGGCGCAGCTATGGGACGGCAAAGGCCTGCTGACGGCGTGACGGAGGTCTGGTGCCGACGCGGTGAAGGGAGGACGCCGACTGGTTTCGGTGGGGCGAAGGAATGCGACGTCCAGCTAGAGAGAGACAGAGGTCGAGAGTTAGAGATAGAGAGAGAGAGTTAGAGATAGAGAGATATATAGAGAGTTAGTGTATTTGAAATATAGGATGCCTTTTTTAATTTGCTAAAAGTAGGGATATATGGTGAATAAGTTATGGGTTTGTATTATGTATAATTAAAATATAGATAGTTACCAAATTTATTTTGGTGGAAAAAAAGCATTTATTTTACTATCAAATAATAATTTAGTAGTCAAAAGCACGTATTTTATGATCAAATTTTGGTATGGTAGCCCCAATAATTTTTTTTTTAAAATGATTAAAATTTTCATTTGATTGCTAAAATTTAATTTAAAACCATTTTTTAGCAACATTATAATATAAAAAACAACTTTGAAGATGATATATCTTATTCTATATAATAAAGCAATAAGATACTATCATCAATATATACTAGCAAAAAATAATATATTTTGCTACCAAATTTACAGTTTGGTAGTTAAAAACTATATTTTGCTACCAACATTTGGTAGCACAAAATATCACTTTCTCACCAAATTTAATTTGGTAGGAAAAACCATCCCTGGTAAATATTTTAAATTCCCGCCAATGTTTTCACTACCAAAATAGGTTCGGTAGCAAACTTAATATATTTTGCTACCAAAATTTTGTGACAGAAACTCATTATCTGTTACCAAATTTTGGTAGCAAAATGCACTATTTAACTACCAATAAAAATTTGGTAGCACATGAGTTGAGCAGGAATATTTTTCACTTCCCGCCAACATTTTTGCTACCAAAACAAGTTAGGATTTAAAATAATATATTCAGTTACCAAAATTTGATAGCAGAAACTTATATTCTGTTACCAAATTTTGGTAGCAAAATACAATATTTTGTTACCAAAAAATTTTTGGTAGCAAATGACATTAGGGGGGAAATTTTTGCCTCCCTAAAATTGTTTTTGCTACCAAAATGTGTTTGGTAGCAAACTGTACGATTGCGCTACCAAAATTTGGTAGCGGAAGTATATATTTCACTACCAAAATTTCATTTGGTAGCAAATGACAGTACCGGGAAAAAATTTGGCATCCCGCCAAATTTTTTTGCTACCAAATAATTTTGGTAGCAAACTATTACAATTTGCTATCAAATCTTGATAGTGGAATGTTAGCATTTTGTTACCAAATAGTGTTTTCGTAGCAAAATGTTATCGGCGGAAACCAAAATTCGATTCCCGTGATGCCATCTGTTACCAAAAATATTTGGTAACGGATTATGTCGTTTTTGCTACCAAAGTTGGTATCAAAATGTCTACACCTTTCAACTATCAAAATTTGGTAACAGAAAGTCTATTTTCTACTACCAAATTTTTTTTGGTAACAAAAACTTTGGTCTCTTAAAGTCACATTTCTTGTAGTGTTGGTAGGTAGTTAGGCAGTCATGCTTGACGTTAGCTATTATTGACGTGCTTTAGGTTTATCATGTGTTTGCGTCTGTTTAGTTTGTCTATTTGGTTAATTAAATGTCCTTTTGGACATGATCTAGTTTGTAATCTTAGTTATATATATAGTTAAATTTGTTTCTATATGACATGTTGTCAGTGACCTTAGTTCTATAAGTTTTTTGTTCTTGTCAATCAGAAACCTTCACCAATTATAGAAATTTTGTTTAAAGAACTACATATGTGCTCGAAATTTGATACGCCAATTCAATTTGATTTTTGTTGTTTGAACTTGTACACATTTTTCCTTTGAATGTCGTTAGAATTTACAGTTGAATCGAGTCATTCTTTGGGGTTGAGTCACCTTGTATTTTGAAGTAATTCACTTTATTAGTGCTTGTATTAGTTTCTCTTAATACAATTTCTCTTCTAAAAACAATTATTTCAGTTACGATATGATTAATACAATATACTAACTTATCACTCATTTATTCTTTAAAATAAGGAGAATGAACAACTTATATCAGAGTAAGATTAAGCATCTCAACTTAATTGACTTTGAAAATCTTAATCCATTCAACACCAAGCCCCTAACTTAAATTATTAAATGAAATAAACGTAAGAAACACTTATAAAATAAAACAAAATAAACTCACAACAAATATCAAGTATGTGTTTTTTTTTTTAATAGTTGAGATGATCCGTTATGGTAGGTTTAATTTATGTGATTCATTGTTGCTAAATTCATTTATTTATTAAAAATAAATAAATAAATAAATAATTGTTGCCAAATTCAGCTAATAAAGTGTCGATCATGACACTCAAGTCAAGAGTAGTCAAGATAAAGGTCGGAGACATTAATTGAAGACGTGATACATTAATTGAAGACGCCATAATAACATGTAAAAAGTTGTTTGATTTCTACTCGGACTGGCCATTATTAATGCAGTTATATATGGAACGATTGGCAAAAGTTGGTCAATTATTAAAAGGGAAAAAAAAGGCAAATGTTGAACTTAAGGTTGAAAGTTGAACCATTTCAAGATTTAGAGAACAACCATGTATACGGTACATGACTATATTTGTGATGTTCTATCTAATTCTGCGAGCTTGGCCTTTTTTGAAACATCATTTTAATCTAACTTTTTCAACCTATTTTTGTCTTTTTTTTGAAAAATCAAAAAGAAAAAAAAATTTAACTAGATTTTGAAATGTCAAACAACTCCAACTCAAAACATTTAATCTCAACTGGTGAACTAAACGCAAACAAATGTGGGGAGGAAATTCGGTCACGATGTCATCATTAGGAGAACTAAATTAGTTATATAATTGGCCTTCTTATTATTAATGATTGCAATTCTCCAATTAGATTTTTTTGATAATAAGATTCAAACTCTGCATGTTATGACTGTTGTGGTAGAATCAAATATAAAATTACTGTTAGAATATGCTGAGTATTATACTTGTGTTGGAATTGGTATTTCGGAGAACTACTTGGCCTTCTTATTATTAATAATGGTTATTCTCCTACTAGATTTTTAATAGAAAGGTTCATATCAGAATCATAAAAATCACATAGTACGTATGCGTTGTTCAAGTATAGACGTTTATTTATTACGGCAGGAAGCGCTATACATCAAGTAGGTTAATTAATGCGTAGGTTCATAATTACAAATTTTCTTTTTTGTAAAAAAAAAAAAAAGAATTATTGAAAGAAAAATTAAGGTGGGTGATCTATATTTATTATCTAATCTAATAGATTGTTGAAAAACAGTGGGTGGTGGAAAAACTATTTGGGTGTAAAAAAACGAAACGGAAAGAGATAGAAAATCAAAAGACTTGATGTGTAGGAATTACTTTCCTTAAGGTTTTATTTGCCTCCACTACGAACAGTTTGCTATCGAGTGTTGTGATAAATTATCTCTAAGATATAACAAATCCACGAATTTAATAAGTAGTATTCTTATTAAATTCCAAAACAAGATATTAAATTGACATCAGAAACTGGAGTTTTATAACCTTTGATATGTCTGTCCATGAAGAGTTGCAACAGATACAGCAGACATGCATTTTAAAATTAAAAGGTGCCTTTTCATTCAAGAAACGTATATGTTTCAACAGACATACCCGTTGGTCATTAGAATTTAATTATGACTAGTGGATTGTAAAAATTCAATTAACAGTTTAAATTAAATATAAAATAATTCAAATCCAATCGCTAGATTGTGCCCGATCAAATCAACGGTCCAAATTTATCTGGAAAAGTACCGCATTGAAAAAGAGAATGCTTCCTAATAAGCATCCTAAATGCCCAATCGTCCTCGTGCATCCACGCATATGGTGGTGCCTAGTAGTAGTATAGTCCCCACTATATACTAGTAATTCTTACATTTCACTTATTTCAATTTAAACCACTGTACTTGCTTGTGCTTTTATAATGTGTGACTTTATTATTTCTACTACCCAATGATAATAGAAGAAATATTACAATCTCTCTAACATAGATAGACCAACTTCCTTTTAATTAGATAAATAGCTTAATATGTATGTTTTGTTTAATCAATTTTTATTTTTCCTAAACACCTCTCTCTCTCTCTCTCCCCCCTCCCCCCCCCCCCCCTCCCACTCTCTCTCTCTCTCTCTTTCCCTCTCCCTCTCCTTCTCTCCCTCCCTCTCCCTCTCTTTCTCCCTCCCTCCCTCCCTCCCTCCCTCCCAACTTTCTTTTTCTCCCTCTGCCCATATCTCTCTTAGCCGTTGCCGGAGATGGCTGCTTATCATTCGTGGAGTTTTGACAAGGTAACCATCATGAGGTGGCTAATGGTAATCCTGAACTACGCGACGACGGAATCTACTGCTCATCATTCGTGGAGTTCCAGTGAGGTTGCAAGCTCCTCACCTTCGAGATCCTATTGCAGTTGCAATCTCAACACCATCGATGGGATGCCCAGCGATGAAGATGACGACAAGGTGAGGTAAGCGACAGTGACTTCACAAAGTCGACAAGGGTAGATCGGCATTGAGGAAGAGAGAGAGGGAGGAAGAGAGAAAGAGAGAGAGTAGATGAGGTGATTGTCTCTGGTGGGGGTTGGGGGAGGGAGAGAGAGTTGGCTTTTTTTGTTTTTGTTTTTTTGTTTTTGTTTTTAATATGGGTCAATCCATGATTAACTACAAAAATTGGTGACTAATATTATAGTCAATCAGTGAGTGACCGATAGTCAATCAATAATTGACCGATAGTCAATCAGTGATTGACCGGGTCATTGATCAATCAGTGATTAACCAATGATCAATCAGTAATTTGTTTGTCGTTAATCAATTATTGACAACAAAATTTGTGAGTTATATTTTTATATTCAGTTATTTACCGATAGTCAATCAATGATTGCCCGATAATCAATTAATGATTAACCGATAATCAATCAATAATTGACTATAAAATATAGTTAATTAACAACCATTCTAAGAAGAAAAAATATATATTTTAACTAATTTTTAAAAACTTGAGCCATTTATTAAAAATCTTATTAAAAAATGTCATTTAGCTATAAAACCCTTACTAAAAATACTCTCTCACTCACTTATGTCTATGTGGAGGAGTTGGTGGTGGCCTTCATACTTCAAGGTCGTGGCTCTCAATCAAAGCAAAGGCTTCCGTTGATTATAAAGGTTTATTAAAATTAAGAGTCTTATGAGTGCTCAATATTGGTGTCCTAAGGTACTTTTCTGATTTTGTACCTCAAATATATGTTTTTCCATATGAGTATTATCAGATATCATTAGTGAATCCAGTCTTAATTGAGAGTCGTGTCCCTTGTATTTTGAGGTAATCGCATTATCTTGTGTGATTTGTGTGACTATTCTATTAGTGTTAATGATATTTCCGTTAAAAAAAACTTGAAATTATAAAAATTATTAATTACGTTTGAATACAAAGATTTTTTTTCTCTTTGGTTAATTGTTTCTCTAGATAACATTAAAAAAAAAAACAAAACAAAACAAAATATTCGTTTTGGACGACATAAAGAGTAGATATAATATTAGAAAATCTTATCAAAAAAATATAAGATTTGAAACAATATATATATATATATATATATATATAGGATGTAGAAACAAACACACAAGTAGTTGAATTAAAAAAAAAAAAAAAGTACCAAGAGGCATTTTCATTTTAAAAGAGGAATAATTGCATTTTGATCGAAACAAACAAATAGTTTTTTTTTTTTTAAACAATCAAATAGTATTTTGTTAAGCGGACGTACCTGACGGAAAAAAAAATGGAAGATTAACAGTGAAAAGCACCTACTTATCAAAATTTTCCCATGGATATAGTTTGAGAGAAAAAATCAAGTAACTTTTTAATCCATAACTTTGACCACGAATGGTGATCAAATCTTTACTATTTTTTATTTTTGTTTTTCCTTGGCATGGAGATATTCCTCTCGGAGCTAGGATTGGATTGGAGATTGCAGACTTAGCTTCACAACAATATGTAATTTTCCTGAAACTGATTTTACATGAACGAGTCATGGCCGTTTCAATTTTTGGGCCTTAAGCTTCCGAAAATATGGGTATTTTATTATCAACCCCGAATATGAGAAATCGCACTCTCAATGCCGGAGAGTCAGTACCACGTGCCATCTTAGAGGCGGCGTGAGGAAGTAATGAGTGGATGCTCGGAATCTACATTACAAGACGGTTTCAGCAGTCTAACAAACGGCGGTGCCCGACAATAATCACGTGTCAGCTGTGTGGCGTGTTTGGGTTGGAAGCTGTGACCCAGACACCTAAAACAAGTCCCACACGTGCCAGGTTTTGTGTGCGGCGTGTGAAGAGGACATCAAAGCGTGTTTTTTTGCACATGCGTTTCACTGTTAATTTCATGTTTTTCGAATCCTGATGTCCTAAGTGTATCTAATCAATTATGTTTTAGCATATCATTAAATGAAATTAATTTTTAAAGTACAAAAAGTTAATTATAAAGTATTTCAAACTTTTTAAAATGACGTGACCTAATATTATTAGTTATACACTAAAAATTAGATAGATGATTTGAATCCATGATTTTCTAGTATTTTTCCTAAAATGTTTGGGATACATATATTTATTCGTAATTATTGGGTTAAAAAAAAAAAAAAAAGGGACTTATCTTAGAGTGTGAGCCTCATTCTGGGTGTAGAAAAATTTACAATATTTACACGGAAAATTGTTTTATGCTATTTGGAATCTATGTATACAGTTGGTGTTGCATTATATTTTTTACATGTTTTTGTGCTTGATTCAAATTTTTTGCACAAAAAGAATAAATGATGTTTGTAAACAATTTTTTTTTTTTTGAAGTTTTTTTGTTTTGTGTAATTTAGTCATTTAAATGATGGTCAAAATTACAGTCAACGTAATACTAAAAAAATTGATCAAAAATAATGAGAGAAAATTATGAAAACTACGCCCTCAAAATGCACATGCTTTGAGTATTTGTCCTCCTTTAGCTTGGAATTTTGACCTTCAAATTATGAAGTATTTACACGAAATGGCCGTTTTAGAACACCCTTTTTAAAAAATGAACTTTTTTTAATTATTTACAAATTTGAATGAAATTTGAAATCCATAATTTTTTCTTTCCATGTTTACCCTTCCTTGTTTCACGCTTTTTTGGTTAAAGGCGTTTTAATTGGAAAAAAGAAATTAATTTATCTCCACGTTTGACCTAGTGTGTGTTTTTTTTTTTTAATGGAAAAGAACAATCTGTATTTCATGCCATTCCAATTGATTTGAAAATTTACATACATTAATTTGAATATTACATTTTAATTTTTTTGAGGTAAATACTTTTTGTTTTTTGTTCCTGTCGCTGCCTGCTTTTTAAATTTTGTGAATGCAAATTAATTTGATTTTCTTTCCTTAATTAGTTTTGTTATCATTTTAGTGGCTGCCTCCGTTCATTGCGTTTGCAACTTTTATCAAATCTTTTTTTTTTTTTTGGACAATAAATAATAAAAAGACTGATTAAAAATAAATAATAAAAGACTTATTAAAACTAAATACACAAATATTTTGAATCACTATCAAATTGATCCTGTCATTAAGGAAAAAATAAGACATTCACCTATGCGCTTTAATAATATATTGACCTTGCCAATATGATATTAACATTGAATACAAAAAATTAACAACAAAACATATTAAAGCGAAGGTTGATCTTCATGATATATTGACGTCATCAACATGAAATCTTCAATAACTTGCATTTTAGAGTAGAAAATTGATTTTCTTGCTAGTCCATTGCTCATTTAACTTCAAAAGTTATTCCCCTGTTTGCATGATTTATTTTAATTCCAATGAGAATGGAAAATAATAATATCGAAAAGACTGAGTCAATAACATAATAATTCTTCATAAATGTGATAAAATCAATGCGGTAATAACCATATCATTATAAACTAATTAAATCATACCAATTTATCATAATGACTATACAACTACAAAATTTAAAACTTCACAATACATATATTTTATTAATATAATTAATCATTATAGCTAACTCCATATCATAAGTAGCAATGCTATAAGCATAACAACACAAAGACTGAGTCAAGAAGAAATTTTATAGCAAACATAGAATTTATTAATGCTAAGCTTGACAACAAAAAGACCAAGTCGTTATAATAATATTTTACATATTAATATAAACACAAGCAGAATCTAAAATGAAAATCACTAAGATATTGACTCAATCATAATAATTTACATTCTATTTTCCCTGACAAAATCGTGCAACAAAAATTTTTGGGAAAAAAAAAAAAAAAGCCCTAAAACACAATCATAAAGATACTGACCCAATCAATATGTAATTAATATAGAACATTAGCAGCATGTGAAGTAGACAGAATCAGCCGGTTCTTTATTTGTTGAAGAGATGCGCTGATGTCTTGGGGAGAGGGATGCAGACGCTACTTCTTTTGGGTTTAAGCGTCTTTTTTTCCCATTGTTGAAGACATGGACGAGGGATTGATAGGTCGCGGTTGTAGTCACGCCGTAGTGAATAAAATAATAATAAAATAAAATTGTTGGAATTGTGTCTGACGAGGAGGAAAATCGTTAAAATGAACTTTTTTTTTTTTTTTTTGGTCTTTGATATAAAAATCGCACAAATCAGGAGATATCTGGATAGTTGAATTTAATGAAATAACTGTGCCTATTTTTTAGGAGGTAATTTGATCTCTTTATTTTTTCACAAATTAATTATAGGGATATTTTTGTCAATATGGGTATTTTTGATTTTTGTTCAATTTTATAAATAAGTTGATATTTAGACATAAATTAAAACCATAGCTCTAATTAAACCATATATATATATATATAAATCATCCTTAAATTATTATTTCTTTTTACTATCCTTTAAATATACTAAAATACCCACATTATTTTCTCATTTCTCATATCTCTCTCTCTCTCTCCTTCGCTATCTCTTCCTCTCTTCCCTACCAAACTTTCCATTTATGCTCTCTCTCTCTCTGTCTCTCTCTCTCTGCCGCCACTACCGTCTCCTCGCGATCTCTGCCACCATCGTAACCTCCATTGCCACCACGATTCCTCTCTTCTCGCGATCTAATTGGCCTCTTTTTGGGTTGGTGATATCATGGTTTTTTTTTTTTTTTCGTATTCTAGTAGAATACTCTATGTATTTTGGTGGATTACACCATGCATTTTGTGGTTTCTGGTGGATTACTTGTTGTATTTGGTGTGTAGTTTTGCACATAGTAATTTTTCAAATAACAAATGATGAAAATGTAGTTTAGATATATGTATATTTTTAAAATAATTTGTTAGATTAAAAAAATTCAAAAAGTACAAAATAAAAAATAAACTTTTTTTGAAAAAAATAATACTCTCCAGTGTATTCTGATAGATTACTGGTGGTATTCTATTATATCACTCAAAGATATATCAGGTTGATTTTTGACTAATCTTACAAGAGATTACAAATATCAAAACCACTGTAAATGAGGTAACACTTTAGAGGTGTGTTCTTTTTGGGCAATCCTCGAAAAAGACCAAAATCATAAACACATACCTTTGGGGGCAGTCCATCAACTTTTTCCCATCTTCTCCTGGGGTAGTGTTGGGCTGGGCTGGGCTATGTTCTAAGGGTCCAGAAACTTAGGCCTATTAAAATAGGGAAGAAGAGAGGGAACTTGCTTTTTTATTTACTTATTTATTTTTTTTTTTTTGAGGGTAAGTGAACTTGCATTTCATTTTTTAAATTAAGATAGTGAAGCGACGTCAAGATGAAGAGGAGTACCGTACATCGCTTAATAAGGCACCATTAATTTGGACCGTCTGCCAATAAGTAAAAGCGCTAAACTAGTTCAATCTGTGATTATCAAAAAATCTTAAAATTTTCTCTTAAGTTGTTCCTTTTATGTCATTTTCTTATAATTTGTTTTTTTTTTTTTTCTGTTGTTTCCTTTTAGACCTTATTTTTTAAGATTGTAAGACCATTTTTTTTTCTTTTTATTTAAACAAATTTCGCTTGTTAAAAAAATTATGATTGGACGGAAAGGAAACAAACGGACCCATTTACCTTTTTTCTTCAAAAAAAAAAATTTTTGATTACCATTTCCTCAATGCTATAAACTGGTGCGACCTTGTAACACAAACAACTTTTAACCGTTTAAATTTGAATATTTTTATAAGGGGGTGTTTGGTGAATGAGTTTAGTTTAAGATTTTTTAGTTTCAATAGTAATTTTTCAGAAAAGACAAAAAACTTTTTCAGAAAAAACAAAAAACTTTTTCAGGAAAAGACAAAAATCATGATAAGAAAAGTACAATTTAGTTCAAAATGAACTAGCTACCAAACGAGCCCTAAGAGAAAACACTATAATATAATAAAAAGGTTTAAATGGTAATTCAATATATAAAGCAAATTGCTAAGAATATATCTACTAACTTAATCATCACAGGGCCAAAAAAAAAAAAAAAAGGAAGAGAGAGAGAGAGAGGAAAAAAAACTAGGTTTCTTTTCTGTTTAATTATGTCAAAGTTTATATTTGCCACGAAAATCCAAGAATCCATCACAGGTCATCGTGAAAAGCCAATAAAATTGTCAGGAATAGTTCAGCTCCATGGTTTTACTGAAAAACCTTCCTTTTCCCCAACCTTTTCTTGATTTACCTTTTTTGGGTTGACTTGCAAAACAAACAAAAACCATGGTGGTCATTTCCATTGATGCTAAAAAAATGACGTGGAAAAAGTTAAATGCAGAATCATTCTTGGGAAAGTGTGCTAATTATGACATTAAAACTTTCTTATATTTTACTCGGTGGCAAGTGTGTGCTATTTTTAAGAATAATAGGAAGAACATTGCCATACGACAACAATAAGTGATGTTTAAACATAGAAGACGAATCCCATGATATGGGATCCACCCTGTCTTTATTATGACATTTAGTATCATTGATATCTCAAAAAAATTTTATATTAGAAATATTTCTTTTTCACTTTTATGATCAACATGATAAAAATGTTTTGATCCTACAAAATATATATTATCTACATAGTACTCTCTAAGAACATCTCTAATAAAGTGTTATTTTTTATGTCAAATTTATCATATGTCAAATTTGGAGGTAAATTTATCACAATAGATAACCAATGTCAAATTTAAGAGTTCATTTGGAGCAACATTTCTAATTGCATTTTTCCAAAAGTTTTTTTCTATCTTCTTCAAAAGTAAACCACTTTCACTATTTACTTTTCGAAATCTCTCTTTTTAGTTTTCAAAAACTCAAATTTTAGAAGTCATTATTTTAACTCAAAATGAAATAACAATAAAAAATTTGGATAGAATGACAAAAGTAAAAAGACACGATCCATATTGCTATTTTATCCAAACAGATTTCAAGTTTGTATATTTTTTTAATTCTGAAGAGTTCATTTTCAACTAAACACACATTTTCAAAGCTCAACTTATTTGTAATTAAAATATTTTCAAAACTCCAACTCCATTTGTACCCAAACCCAAAACAAGGACTTCTTATTTGATACTTATTGGTTATTGTTTTTATCTTTTCATGTAATTATTACAGTTACCTTTTTAACATATTTCAATTATAAAAAGTTTTTTTACAAGTTTCAAAGCATTATAATTACGAAAAAAAATGTAAATATAGCATTAAAAATAATATTACATATTAGAACGCAAAATGAGGTAATGTGTTATATATATATATATATATATATATATTTTTTACTATAACAAGTATGGTATTCACATAAACATATACATCTGGTCCAAGAAGAATATGCAAACAAATTATGCAGCATTTGTGTTAGTATGATAGCATAGAAAGCAATCCATCACACATACATGATATACATAAAAAGCTGCCGAACGATAAAAGGTTATGTTTCTACTTTTTTTATTTTATTTTTCCCTTCTCAGTTCCCACACTGTGTCAGTTTTCTCTCTCTCTCTCTCTCTCTCTCTACATTTCATTTCCCAAGATTTGTCAGATAGTCGTCATTTACTCACTCACTCTCTCCCTCTCTACTTTTGTGATGTTGCCATTTCAAAAGCTAAGCAAATCTGTACAAATATGACTCCTCCATGAAAGATCGAGTGAGCTCAGGACATAAATATGTATATATAAGAGCTGCAAAATTGCTGATCCGACGGAGTATTTCCAAGGAAAGCAACTGAGAACTCAACAACTTCGAAAGCTTCATAAATGTATTTCTTACACACACTAACAAATACACAATATATATATATGAATTAGTATATTGTGTGTATATGTCTATATTGCAGTCACTCACTTTCTAACTTCCATGTCTAGACAATATATTGGCTTTTGCTTCAGAAAAACGTATCTGGGTCGTAATGTTTTTATATTCTCTACGATAATTAATGGTATATTATGTTAGTTGTAATACTTATCGATAAGGTCTTAATTCCGACTTATTAATATCTAAGATTGATGTTGATTAGTTAATGTGTAAATTTTTCTATATAGATACGTTGATTTTTTTTAAAATATAACAAATTATACACAAAGTATAACGTGACGTTATAACCACATCAATTAATAGTTACATTAATCTAAAAAAAAAGTTAGATCTGCGGAATCTAAAAAAAAGTTATATTTACCGGACTGATACGGCCCACACTTAAAATCAATACAATATTATTTTCTGCTTTTTCTTGTAAATTGTTGTGCATATCTGATTTTCTCATCTGTCAATGCCATGGAATGGGCATCGATCCTATCAATAATGTCATGTCCATTCACTCATTCATTCAGTCTTTCAATTCAATCTTTCTATATCGAATATATATATATATATATGCGTGTATACTAATAAGCAACTAGTGGCTCGCATTAATTAATAGCTTGCATGGAATCTTCAACTTTCAGTAACGCTAGGAAACAAAAGCATAAATAACTTCATCGGTTAGGTTTCTATAAAAACCAAATATATATAATAAAATAAAGAAAAAGCACATTATCATCTCTCAATTGTTACGGTTCCGTAGAAATATATATTATCACCTTAATGGATTCTCACCTTAATGGAATAGTTTTTTAATAATATGAAGTGTAAAAGGAGGGAAAAAGAAAAAAAAGAAAAAAAGAAGGGCTAATTAGATATAGCTAGCTATGTATAGGTGGATTGCAGGCAAGAACATAACATCTGATAGGTTAAACAGTACAAAGCTTTGTAGTCCACGTGAAATAAAAATTATCCAGGGAGTGATACGTAGGAAGTAATCCCTTTGGCTATATATATAGTTTCAGGATATATATATATATATATATCTATATTATATAATTAAGTACAGATCAAAATAGTGACAGTTTTTAAAAATAGTAATCTCTTTTCCTACTTTTCGATCCGAAAGGTAGTGTTTTGTATGAAAGAGGGTATGAGGGAACCAAGAACTCGTTTGAAAAGAAATGCTTTTGGAATGGAAAGTTCATGACAAAAGCAAAAAATAAAATTAAAATTAAAACAGTGGTGTTGGGAAATTAACCCTACTATTTATGTGTGTCTGAGGGAGAAAATATATATATATATATATATTTTTCTAAAAATTGGACTAATATTCCATAATAGTTTCGACAAAGAATATTAGACAAAAACAAACTTTGGAGATCAAAGTATAATGTGAACATTTTTTTTTTGCCCTTTTCTTCAAAGAGAGAAAAAGAAAAACTTGCGTGAACTTAAAAAGGAGGACTAGAAACGTTACAATAAATGAAGATTCAAATTTAATATATTAAAAAAAAAGCCCAGAATGAAAAGCCAAGTACAGAGCAGTTAAATCCATGGAAATTAATCAAATAAGTACAAGCAAACAAAGACCAAGAATATAGCCCTGAAACTCCAACACAAGAACAAATTGAGAAACACATGAGTAAAACGGAATTACATATATATATATATATATTTGTATATATAAGACAAAAACTTACTTGGAGTTCGAGGTTGTAAGATCTGGGTTTTGATTTCTGAGGAACAAAAAGCCAGAAGAACAGCAGGAAAATTTGCAAAAAGAAAGAAGAGAAAGAACCCAGCTGAGAAAATATTGGTTGGGGGGAATGAAGCCTGGTCCGAGAATCAGTTAGGGTTTCAAACTATTTGTGCGTATATATACATATACATATATATATATACAAATAGAGAGAATATTCAACCTCCATGACCTCGAGCCAGACAACATTCCTCTCAACCAAACCTTCACCAAAATTGTACAGAAATTTTTCAAAGGAGACAATCAAAATGGAATTAGTTTGAGGGGAATGAAGCCTGGTCCGAAGCCTTACAGTTTCTTTTCTTTTTCTTTTTCTTTTTTTTCCAGAGAGAGAGAGAAGTTGCCTATGCGAAAAGAAAGCCTCGAGCCAGCCAACATTCCCCTCAACACCATTGTTTTCCCCGAACTCTGAAAACCCTAGCACACCCACAAAGCCACAGCTATTAGTGTTTTTCAATTTATAGAGAGAGAGAGAGAGAGAGAGATGGTTTTTCTTCTTTTATTTTTCTTTCTTTCTTTCTTTCTTTGTTTTTTTTTTTTTTTTTTGGAAGGTGAGAGAAAGAGGGGTTTCGTTCGTTTTTAAAATGTTTTTTTTTTTAGAGATAGTATTTTTGTTTTTGTTTTTGTTTTTGTTTTTTTTTTTAATTTTTGAATTGAGGGGGAGAATACATGAATGTCAATTAGTGCCATTTTTTTTTAATTTTTCCAACTCAGTTGATTCCCGTTTTTATTATTTCCAATTTTCAGATGATCCAAAAAAATCACTCCATATTTGATGTCCTGTTTTTCTATCCACTGTCTCTCTATTCTTATCTGTCTATAAATATAACAAGCTAATCACATAAATATGAGCTAAATACTAAAAATACTTAAACAATTGACTTAGGTCTCAAATTTTAATTAAAAAGACAACTAAAGCGATAGAAAAATAAGATAATAGGTCAAAATTCCCGAAAAATATTTATTCTAGTTAACAACAAAATTAAAAGGGAGTTCCACAACATTGTATGTTTTTAAGAAAAATATATGTAATTCTTCTATAATTGAAAAGTATAGCATGGTACAATATGACAATTCAGAAGTATTCATTACTCAAAAGATGATTAAAAAATTATTAAAATATTGATTTGAATGATTAATAAAATTTGTGAATTCCAAGATCTTTATTATTATACATGATCCGGATTTCATTTGATTAGATACGATATATATACATATATTGATACGATCCGCAATCAGTTTTATATGGGCTGCCATGTTTCCCTCAAAATAAAAGCTCATAATAAACAAAAATATCAACAAAAGAAACATTAAAATAAGTATTAGTTCTAATCAATCCCTTCTTATTGACATTATTTTAATTTTTTAAAAGTGTAATAAAAATTTATTGAATTATTCTCATATATACCTCTAAATTTTAAAGTCAGTCTCACTTTACTACTTCAACTTTAAAAACTCTCATGTAGTTTCATAAATTTTAAATTTAACCTCACTTTATTATATCAAATTTCAGTTAAAAACAGACGGAAAAAAAAAGTGAATTAAGTTCAATCATCTAGTTTTTTTCATATGTTTTTAAAAGGAAGGCTATCAAAATAGGTTTAATAGTAATAATTCCCTTATTTTTCTATTTATTTTTAACTGAAATTTTAATAAAACTATTTAAGTTTAGTATGTAAAATAAAAGTGACTCTAAAAATCAGAGGGCAGAAGAAACCAAAATTTCTTTTAGTCTGTTTGGTAAAACCATTTGCTTCAATTTAGGTTATTCCATTTGAATGATACATTCAAATAAGTGTTTGAACTTTAGACATTGAAATGAAATATTTAAATGTTCATTTTGATATTTAAACATGAATATTTCTTTTTAAATGTGTTATTTTGAATATTTCTTTTTTTAATGATCAAATATTTTTATCCAACTATTACAATCGGGATGGTCCTCATTATGAAACACTCATTTTTTGGGTAGTGTTGTCGTGGAGGACAACAATAGTGGAAATGACCTGCTGGTGCCGGTCGTCCTACCGATCCATTACCTGCTACAACCAGTTGTCGTATTTGGGCAACATAGTCAAACACAGAAAAAGACAAAATGAGCATTTATTATTATTTAATTAGAAAAAAAAAATCGGGGGATTGCGATACACACACAGGGACAGACAGGGGCAGCCACTGTAACACCAATTGAATAATGCGATTCGTGTCATCATTACCTTATTATTTTTAGCCTTTTCCATTCCCTACTTTCGAACTTCCCTGTACCACCATAAACGCGCACGTCCTGGGTGACTTTCCATAAAAATTATAAACAATTTGTTTTATTCCTTATTTCTTAATTTTTATTTCTTATTTTATATTTTTTTATGTTCATGTTTTAGGTATGCCAGACATTATAAAACGATATCTCGGAAAAAAAAAAAAAAAAAAAAAACATAATGGTTTTGAGAATCTAACGTGGATTAAAATGTATTTACGTTTCATATCTATAACGGAGTGCTTAGAAGTAGATAATTTTTTATGAGAGTATGAGGATCTTAAAATTAAGCCCACATTTGATTTATTGATTTGAGTTGGAATTTTTAAATTAAAATTGATTTATTTTTTAATTTAAAAAATTATTAATTTTTTATTAATTTCTTTAGGAAAATAAAAAATAAAAATTGAGTTGAAAATTTTAAATTAGAATTGGTAAACTAAACAAATTATAAAAATTAACCTGTTCGAAAAGAGGTTATATTACTGCCCTCTACCATCTTGTAGAATAAACGGAAATAAAAAATTAAATTAAAAAAATAAGGGGGAAAAAAAAAAACAAAACAAAACACTCTTGATCGATGTTTAGCCTAAATATTAGTTTTACACTCTTTTATTATGCAAATGCCTAAAACACTCTATATGTGTTTATAAAGTCAATTACAAAATACCCCTGAAGCAATAAAATTTTTGACAGTGTTATATTTAGTATATACCCTTCTCAACCTATATTAAATACTACTTAAAACAATATTAATTAAAGTAAACTATTAAATAAAATCAAACTTAAAACTTATAATATTGTAAAAATAAATGAAATATTTATTTCATGATTTTATAAAAAGGTTAATTAAACTTTTTTTTACTTAAGTTTTTACCTAAGTTATATGTCAAATAACATATAAGATAGATTGGGAAGGGTAATATAGAAAAAATTTAATTGTTTCAAAAGGTATTTCGTGATTGATTATACAAAATATGTGTTTTGTGCATTTGTGTAATAAGAGGGACAAAAACAATATTTAGTCAAAACACATTGGATATTTTAAGTATTTTTCAAAAAATAATAATAACAACCTCCTACTTGTCAAATATAATTTTTAAACATAATAAGCTGGGCAGTAACATTGTATAAACACAAAATAGAAACAACAAAGAGGACTAAAATCTTTATTACATGTACGCTTTACTTTGTGTTTTCCTATCAAATCTAATTACCCTCTTTATTTTTTTCTTTGTGATTTCTTTTTAGCTTCCTCCTTGAAATCATGTTCTCTTCTTCCATTTATGTGTCCATATATTTTATTTTACCCTTTATGTAATTTCCTGGTTGTTAATTAGAATTGTCTAGTTTTTTCCTTTTAATTCTGCAGGCTTCTTATAAGGTAATTGATCCACGTGATTTCATCATTTTTTTCATTGAATATAGTTTTTAGTAGAGATGTCAAACGGGCTGGCATGTTAATCTTTATGTTGTGTCCGTGTGTGCTGCCCATTTAGTCTTTGTGTCATGTTCATTATGATTAAGAGTGTCATATCCAGCTCACAACCTATTAATAATATTTATGTCATGCCCTTGACAAGTGTGACTTAATCGTGCCCAATAAAAGAATATAAACGATCAAGAAATATACGCTTGTAATACAATAAAACACATTCTTTTAACTATAAACCAATATTATTAAAAAGAAACCGTGACATTAAAGTCTTAACAAGTAAAAAAAAAAAGACGAATGAGATAAATTCTTGATAACAAAACAGTATTATAATAGCCATATGAAAATTATAAGATATTATACATTAAAAAGAACAACATTGTCATGCCGTTTATTGTCCCATGCTCGAACGTATATACTGCCCTTAACGTGCCGTGTCCAAAATATATTTCGTACCCAAATAATCGTGTCAAACTTTATCCATGTAATAAACGTGAATCGAATCTGTTGAATAACTGTGTTGTGACTGTACCGATCCATTTTAGCATATCTAGTTTTTATAATTTTAACAAACTATAACTCAAAATTTAGTAACAAATTTTGTCAAATTAATAGTGACTATCTAATTTTCGAAACATAAAAAATGCATGTGAGTTGCACAAGATATAATGTTGATAAATTTAAAATTATTAACATTTCTGCTAATTTTCTTATTGACAAATTTCTTAAGTTTTGGTCTGCCAGGACGAATATTTATGATGACAATGACTGCACATAAATTTTTTTTTCCTAGTTGTTGTTGTTGTTGGTTTTTTTTTTTTTCTTCTGTTAATTATTCGGGGAAAAAATTCAAAAAATTCAAGTAGATGCAATCTTGGAACTCGCTAAAACGATATAAGGAAACTCCCTATAGTACTATTCTGTCAGCGGTTGTGGATTGTTTATATGGCTCGCTTATGATTCACGCACGTAGTTTGGCTCTATCAACGAAGTTCTTTTGCCCCGTCGAACTTCTTTGTTTTCGTGTCCAAACACAAAGAGCTAGGATTCTTTGGTTGAAGTTCAAACCTTCAAGTCATATTCTTAATAACTTGTAAAAATTTTCGTAAAAAAATAATTAATACATGGTTTTGCTTCCAAAATGTACGTAGCAATTATTTGAAAAATGCTACGGCAATGTTTTTGGTGTCTTTTTTTTGGATATTTTATTTTTTATTTGTTATTTATAATAACGGAGGTGATTTCTTCACCTTTTGTATTGATTGTTTGTCTGTTAGCTCTGAGAGTTAATGGTGTTTTGACCTTATATTTGCTTGATTTCAGGTGCCGAGATGCATATCTATTTTCGGGCCACAAGTACTTGTAGCATTATCAGATTATAGATGGATCCGTTCTTATTAAGAGTTTTATTTGATGTAATACATAGTCATTTGTTATGTTTGATATTTTAATATCTTCTTAATAAGTTTAATGAAATTTACCCTTTCAGGAAAAAAAAAAAAAAAAAAACTTATAGGCATCACTAAGTGATACACCATTAATCTATTGTGAAACCACTTAGGGACAAGTGGGGCAGCCGCTCCCTGACTTATTTTATTTTTAAATAAATTTTTTAAAAAAATACAGTTTTCCTGTTTTTACACCACTAAGATTCCATTTTTTTATGTACACCCCCACTCTTATTGTTATTTTATTTTATATTTAAAAAATGAATAAATAAATAACTAAATACCCTCATTAAGCTAGAATGCTAGCTCCACCATTAAAGGCCTATTAATAGAATGTTGGTCCTATTTGTAAGCCTCATATTGTGAATCCGTATTCTACTAGTTGGTGGTATACTAACAATTCTGATGCTCCCCGTCGTAGCTTATAATAACCAGAATGATCATTATTAATACATACATATATATATATATCCACTTCTGAGAGATGACATTTTTTTTTTTGGTTGTTGAATTCTTTCTTCAATGTCTATATATAGTATATTATTTATTAGAAGTCGTCCCCTTCACTTATATCCACTGTCTCAGTCGATTGTTATTAATAAACCGATTGACTCATCATAAAAATTGCGGAATATCATATATTAATCCCTAAGAGTTAAAAATTAATTAAGATGAGGTCACTAATCCCCGAGAGCATTATGCAATAAAACTTCTTATATTCAATATTTACATATATATATATATATATATATATGCATATGTATATATCTCCGATTACAATCAATGCATGCATGCATGCAAATGGATGCACACCAACTGGGAATTCAGATTGATCTGACATATATAAATTTGCCCCCATGGGAGATTAATTCAGAATTCGGAAGTATATTGATGTTGGTATCTATATCACCCAATTAAATCCAGCCAGAGAGAGGCAAAACTCCACTACTCATCAGTGCAATAAAAATTGATTGATATTGATTCCACCAACTTTCAAAGCATCAATCATTTTGAATTAACAGTACTCTTTCTGCTTCCCACTACCAAGTGTGATGACCTAACAATAATAGATTATCATATTGGGTTAATGATTAAAAGTTAAAGTACCAAATAGCTTTTTTAGGGCTCTAAAATATGAAAAATTATCCTTTTCAAAAAAAAAAAAAAAGGTAAAAATTTGTACTAACCTAATATTTGATGAAAAATGCTTGAGAATCCTAACCGTTAACACATTTGGTGAGGTTGTGGTGACACGCTCCTCATTGCTAGATAAAGCCTGTTTATAGGACTTTCAGTGAACATTCCGTATTTGAGGAGTCATTTTGATAACATATAAAGGGATATGTTAATGATGATCAATCCTTTCCCATACTTTCTTCTAGCAAAGAAAAAAAAAAAAAAAAAAAAAAACCTTCCTGCTTCCCACACTAATTAAATCGTCTTTGACCCAAATTCTACAACAAAATTAAAGTCACAATGCAATGAAAGATACCCGTCAAGGAGCTTTTGATATTGAAGAGCAGGCTTATGTCTCCCTCTGCGGTACAAGTTTTATATAAGTCTATATATAGCATCTAAATAGGAACCCCAAATAATAAAGCCTAATATGAGATTGAGAAGTAACTTCACTTTTTTATATATCTTTTTTGTTGGCAAGTTTGTATATATCTCTTATCAGTCTCAATATATAGCTATTCTACAACTCTAAAGACTTATTAATTGGTGAGAGAGCTAGATTCCAAACTTATTCTTAGCAAACTAAAAAGGAAAAAGGGGAAAAAAAAAAAAAAAAGTTTGCATGTGTACATTTGTATATATTCATGCGCACACTTCTATGCATATATGTTTACTTTTACACTAAAAGGATAGTATACGTGGTGGTACGAATAGAGCACTAATTCTAATCTTTTTTTTTTTTTAGTATGAATTTATGTAGTTATCGTAGTTATCTTTTTTTTTTATCTTTCTTTTATTGATACAATCTATTTGGCTTAATTAAGGTGGCAATATATCAAACATCTATTAATAAAAAAAAAGACATTTCATATCATATAATTTAATATTCAAAAGTTGGGATTATTATCAATGTCTCTAGTAATAATTATGGGTATAAAATATTAGTGTGAGAGTGTCTTTTGAAGGGTGTGAAGAGAACAGAGCAAGTTAAAGTGGATCAATATGTAAAGTCAGGAATTTTAGTGTTAGAAGTGTGCGAAAAAAAGCCCCACATTGACTGAAATATAGAATAGAGAATGGATTTTAAAAAACTTGCTTTTCTTTCTGATCAGTTAATGATGGGATAAAAAATATAGATCATCTAGATTCAAGAAGCATAATCAAGAGAAAAATATAACCACACGAAATTTAGAAATAGAACCAAATGCGAGAAATTAAAGATCCAAGAGATCGAACAATAATTCAAGAGAAAGAAACTAGAACCTCAACATTCATATATGACCATTCTCTTTATGAAATTTTAATCACTCATCTATTTTCATTATCAGTTAATCTTTTAGGACAGAATCTTTTAGGGATAAGAGAGGTAGATTCTAAATGTATTCTTAGGTTGACTGCTTGATGAGGATGTTGAACGGATATAAGTAGTGGATATGATTAGGTGTCACTTGTTAATTTCGTTAGGAGATTGGGTTACATATTCAAATAATATTATTTCTTGACAGGAAAAAAAAAAAAGGACGTCTGCCAATCTATTTGTGTCTTGTTTTGACTAGATCATTGACAGTACTTAATTCAAGAAGAAAGTTTTGTTGACTTCTCATACAAGGATGATTGGTTAGAGTTAATTAGTTACAAGATATACACTCACATCGAGAATGAACTATTCAACGTTTTCTTTCCCAGAACCATTTAAATTATTAAAATTTAAAAAGAAAAAAAATCTGGCATATAATTATATGAGAACTTTATCTACTGCAACATAAATTGGTACATAAAATTTAAAATTAATATGTTGAGGTTTGCATGTGGCTTGCATTTTATACGTTGTCCAAGCAGACCACATTTTAGTTCAACTAAAATCATTATAAAGAGTTCATATCTTTTTGCTTCCTATACATACATGTATATATCCATAAATATATATATATATAAATATATTACACAGTAGTACTTAATGTGTGTATATATGTTATGTATGATACGCAAGTATACATCGTATGTACGTCAATACATTTGGGTATACAATAAATAGTTTCTCCTTCCATTCAACATTTCTATAATTCTACATACGGATCGAACATTTAACCTGTCATAAATTGGTCAATAAAGAAGAACATTTGTCCACATATTATCCATAATAATCATTTACACATACACGTACTAGTGTATATATATGTAAGATAGCTCCCATATTCCACAGCTAGGCAGGAATAGTAATTGTAACATTTTCTTTTCCATCTTGTAATTGTTAATTGAATTACATACAATTTTCCATTTTGAATCATAACATCAATTATTTAAATTATTAGTGTAAAGTACGTACAAATCTCACTAAAAATATTAGATTAAATCAACTAGTCATTACGTATTAAAAAAAACTAGAAGGGGGCGTTTGGGGCACCATCTCTAGGTGGTAAAAGATCATTTTGGATCTTAAAATCCCAACTTATATCAAACTTTCTCTTTATTTCATTTTTAAAAAACTCAAATTTTAAAATTACATAACTTTCTCATTTCAAATCACAATTAGATAATTTTTATGTCAAAATACTCGTAACGATAAGACAAACAAAACAAGATCTATTGTGCAATTTTTTTTTCCGAACACATCTCAAATTTTGTACTTTTTTTTTATATCACAGAATTTTTTCAAAAATTTTCCCTATAAACATGCAACTTTAACCAAACTTCCAAAATAACATCTCTAGATGTTCCCCAAACAGATCCCAAGTATCGTTTATGAAGATGTAGTATAGGAGAGCTCTCATAAATATATATATATATATAGACACACACACACTCATACATATAGCAAGAAAATGAAAGCCAGTTGAAATTTCCAAAGCTATATCAACAGAAGATGTAGGAAGATGGTCAGTCACGCGTATGTATGAAAACAAGTTAGTCAGGCCCTTTTCGTTAGGGGAGGGAAGCCTAGCTAGCTATTGGTTGATTTGATGGTCAAAGTAAAACCAAACCAACATGCTTGTCCCTCAACAATTAAGGCTCGAGAATTTGTGTTTTCTTTGCTTAATTATCCCACTTCAGTTATGTGTCTAAAACCAATAATAACTTTCGACAAACAACTTTAATTAACAGATGCGTGTAATAATAAATAATAACTTTCGAATAAGCTTCTTATGTTTTTACCACAAATGAAAAAAAAAAAAAAAAAAATCTAATAAGCACATAGAGAGGACAAAATATATAACTCTTAACAATTAAGCATTTTCTTTTCATTCCTTAGAGCATCTTGAAGATTATGTTAAATCATTATTATTATTATTTTTTCATATTCACAAAAAGAAGAACATGCATAATTTTTTTCACCGAATAGATCAATCACAAGAATGTCAAAAGGAGGATCATAGTAGATCAATAAGTAGATCACATTAATTTACAACTTTCAAATAAATCGCTGACTATAAGAGAACTCATGTCACTTATAAGTCACTTAAATTCATCATTTCTCACCAATGCGGAACTCACCTTAAGTGGCTATCAGTTTTTTTTTTTTTAATTGTGTGAATATCAATGTTAAATTACTGTGTTAATGGTAAATTTTGATATTTGAATGAAAAAAAAAAAAATCTTCATTGGAGTTATCTTTGATGCCAAGTTTGTCTTATGATAAGATTTGTGGAAAATTTACCAAAAATATAGCCAATATCAAATTTGACATTTGATTGGTGTCTTCAATTACCAATGTAATTATTACAATATTTTTATTTTAGAGTTATTTAAATACTAAAATTTCATTTTTATAAGTTACAAAGCATAATAATAATGATAAAAAATAGAAATAGCATTAAGCATAAACTAAAATAATGTTACTTTTCATAGTATTGACAAAGAGAAACACATTGATATAAACAAACACATTAGAGATTGTCTTGGAGATGGAGTTTTGGAGATATTTGGATTGGAGTTAAGATGAGTTTTGTAAATATGTGTTTGATTAGAAAAAAAAAAAAAAAGAGAGAACTGTTTAAACTTTAGAGTGGAAAAGTGCAAAAACTTGAAATGTATTCAAAAAATAATAATATAATTTTATTTTGTTTCTCTCGAAATTTTAAGTAATTGAAAAAAAAAAATCATATCATTTGGACTTAAAATAATAAATTGAAATTTTTTTTTAAAGTAACAAAGTTAAGGGTCCGTTTGATGAATGAGTTTGAGTTGGAAATTTTAAGTTTCAATAGTAATTTTTGTTGACTTTTTAGAAAAGACAAAAAACTTTTTTAGAAAAAGACAAAAAATATTTTAGAAAAAGATAAAAACTGATATGGAAATTTTGGTTTGAGATTAAAAGTCAAACGGAGCCTAAAACTTTTAAAATTTTAATTTATTGTATATATTTAAAGATGCAAATATTGAAATGTAATTTTGAATTAAAGTAAAAGACAAAAAAAAAAAAGAAAATAATTTAAAATTGTGATTTGAAAATCCGCCCAAACAGACTCTAAGCCATGCATATATTTATATTTTCCTTTAAAATAAAATATTCATTTCTGTCTAAGAAGGTATTTCAATAATTTTATTAATGGTATGTTTGGAAACCAAGCTCAAACTTAGTTTTTAACACTCAAGTTTTATTTTCTTTCTCAAAAGTTTTTGTCTTTTTCTTAAAAAAATTTTTATCTTTTCTGAAAAGTTAATAAAATTTACTATTTAAATTTTAAAAATTCAACTCAAACTCACGAACCAAACGAACCTTATGAATTTCGCATGTGTAGTTCTTCATCGAGGAAAAAAAAAAAAGTTAAAATGGGGAAGAGCCTGTGAAGCCAAACAGTGTCTCCGTAAAACACGTCATGCGAAAGACGGCGATTAAGGAAAAGAGGATCTCAGCCGTCCAATGATGTAATCAAACGGCTATAACGTGGAAAGCGGGTGGATCGTATGTAAATATGTCGGTGTCAGCGGGAGCGTAGGATCAGGAACCGAGGAGGAAAACACAAAAGCGAGCCCGTCTTTCGAGGACAGAGAGAGAAAGAGATGACGGTCTTTAACCCCAAGATTGCCTTTTTTATTTAATATTTAATGCTCTCTCCTAACCTCTGCAACTCTGACTCTCCTGTGGTCCCCACGACTCTCTCTTCTTTGTCATTTTTTATTTTATTTTATCTTTTTTGTCCTTCATTTTTCTCTTATAAATAAAACAAAACAGATTTAAAATTTACTGAGGAGGAGTCAAACCTTATTAATTGCCCCTGCTTGTACGAAACAAATTTGTCACCTGTGGGTCCTACATTGCAACAGAAGCACGTGGTTCGTGACACGTGGCACATTTTTTTAATTTTTTGGTTTTGTTTTGTGTTTTGGGGGTGGTTTTTGAGTGGTGGCCAATAATGGCTTAATGATGATGTCGTTGATTGAATTATCATGATCAGCCTACGAGTGGAAGCTGATTAAAGTGACGTTTTTCTCTCGTTTAAAAATTAAAATTAAAGTAAAATAAAAATAATGTGTATAAACAAAAATATATTATTTTATTAGAATAAAAAAATTTTTTTTTTACCTAATCTGAAAAAATTGATAGTTAATAGATAATTAAACAATATTCAGAAGGCACATTTTGACACAAATATTAAATATTAAAATGTATTTTGTCACAAATATAAAGATCAATGGGTAATTTAAAACTAAAAGTGATAGAAAAACTAACGAAAACAACTATAGAGATAATTTGATACACATATTAAATTTCATGATATATACATTTCATAATTTATAAGACATATTCACACTAGTTACATAATTAAGGGGAAATTTATGAAAATTTTCCATTTTTTATTGGTAGTTTATAAATAAACTCAAAATAAAGTTTTTAAGATAATCCAAATACATATTACAAATTGAATTAATCTACAATATATTCAATGGTCATATTGAAACAAAGTATGTTTCACCATTTAATGTACCCTTACATGATATAGATTAAAATGATGTAATTTTTGTATTAGTTACACTTTTATCATGTTTTGATATATATATATATATATATATGTATGTATGTATGAAGTGTGTTATCTCGAAACATATTTAGTTGGTAGATAAAGATGGTCTCAAATTTATTCTCATCAATGAATATGAGCTATTTAATATGGAAAAAAAAAAAAAAAAGTTTTCTACTACCAAAAATTTGAGTTGGTCACAGAATCCTTTCTTATGCTCGATTTCACGACCAAAATCAAAATTTTGTAGTAGAGCGCTATTTTTTGCTACTAGATATATATATGGCAGTGGAATATCCATAAAATTTCATTATCAAATCCCGTGTTCATTAGTTCTTGTGTAGATCCTTTTATGGTATGGAGTAAATATTGTAAATATAATTTTACTTGTTTTTGTTGTACACTAGTTATATTGTATGCGCTTCGTGCATTCGAAATAGACAAGTAAAATAATAAGAAAAAAAAAACTTCATATGGCGTTAATTGTGCCACTATGTAAACATCCACACTGCGTTTAGATGGCTGCCACGTGATAGTCATTGGAGGCAAACTAAAAAAGCTATTGACATATCTTACTCAGATAACGTGTTTATATAAAAAGGATAGTTGTTTCAATTTTCTTTGTTCAATGATTGGTTTGCAAATAACTTGAAAAAAAAAAAAAAAAAAAAAAACTTTTTGCTACAAAAATTTCAATTTTAGTAGCAGATTACAACATTTTGCGACTAATATTTGGTATCCAAATGCACGTTTCTGCTACCAAATACATATTTTGGTAGCGGAATGTACATAAAGTTTAATTATCTATTTAATGCTATTTTTACTAATTATTTTAATTAATTATTAAAATTATCAATTTTTTTGTTATTATCAACGAGCATATAACATGTGGAATTAATCAATATTTCGATAATTGGTCTTATTATAAACAAATCACATGTTTATTAGTTCTTGTAACTTCCCTTTCACGATATGGAGTAAATGTAATCGTAATATTAGTTATCTATTATTGAAGTCAGATTTCGTAACTAATCTCTCACTGTCCACGTGTCAACTCGGATCGTTCAAAGACAAAGAATTAGCCTAGATACGGCTCGTAGATCGACCAGTTAGCAAAAGCTCCATATCGTCTTACAATCTGACAGCTTCTAGAGTGACTCACCAACGAGTCATAGATAAATCATCAGACGACTCATCCAAATGACTCTCCAGCCAGTCACTGACAAGTCTTAATCTAGGAATAAGTGAAAATCTTCCGGATAATTATCATAATTATCTATTTATCAATTTTGGGATTTGGATAATCCTTTCAGCCCTGAATATATTTGAATTTGGTTTCATAATTCGAATATATCAATTTAAATGCAATATCTAATCATATATAAAAGGAGTGAATAATCTCAATATTATTCAAATTCGATCAGAAATCCATCGATTGCCAGTTGGTATCCATGATGTAACCACCTTGATAACCTAGGTGATTAATGATTAAATTATGGATACCAATTAATAATTATAATTGGTAGTTTAAAATAAATAGATAAATAAATATTTATGATATTATAAATAAATATTACATTTTTTGATAAGAGTTTTTTTTCTGTGCGGCAAAAATCAATCCAAAACATGATTATGATTTTATGGTACTTCTCTAAAGTTCCAAGCTATTTTAGGCACACAGTCTTTTCGAATTTATATACGTATTAGTCCAGAAGAGAATGTGCTTGTGTAAAATCACCTAGTGGTTTTGGTTTTTCAAAGTTCTCATCTTCTTTAATTTTGGGTTAACATTTGGAGGCCCAAAACTTCATTTTCAGAGGAAGAAAGCCCTTTCTTTAACCTACTACTCGTTGACAGCCTAGATCCATCTATGAAGTTAGAGCTTGATTCCCTAGCAAGCTCCTTGATCTCCTCTATACCGTTGAACTTTCGCAACTTATTCACGAGTCTCACAAGAAAATCATCACTTCTCTTTTGAGTAGGGCTATAAATGTCATTTCTAATCTTTATTTTTGAATATTAACCTACATGATATTGAGTTGTTATTTTTTATTAGTAGATATAATCAATAGATACGATAATATTTTAAACGCTTACTAATAAAAAATTAAAAACTTACATATCATATAAGTTGGTATTCAAAAAATGATATTAAAATTGTCATTTCTAGCATTTTCTTCTCTAATTTGCTAGCCCATCATTTAGTGTCTTGATTCTTCAATTCATTTATATTTAATAATATTGTTATTTTTACGAATTAATGCAGGGTGAGTTATATGTGAGCAGAAATTTTGCCTTCCTTTTAGTTTTGCCCTACAATTTTATACTTTTCTTAATTTGCCATCTAAAAATTAAAAATCCCATATAGTCCCACTAAAATTTTACTCTTTACGTATTATATTTTGATGTTATTTATTTCTTAAAATAAATATTGTGGTGTACGCCCTTATATACATGACTCCACCACTGTCTGTGAGAGTCCCGTTATTATTATTTTTGACAATAATAATACAGTCGTTAATTATAAAACGTATTACTCTCTTTCAAAAATGTAACTTTTATTATGTTTGCTTTTACAATTAATGTCCACCGTAGAATTAGGTAACATGGTCCAACTTCGTGCTCTTTTTCTTTTTTTTTTTTTTTTCTTTTTTCTTTTTTGTCAAACAGAAACCTAATTTTATTTTCTGTTAATGACACTTGATCTAATATCAATTTGTGAGTATCATTTTTTTTGGTTGAATTATGAGTACTAATTTATACAGTATGTGAGTTGTCATTTTTATTGATAAATGTTTAAAAGGTTGTTATATTAATTAATTATATCTACTAAAAAAAAATGATAACTTAGCACCACATGAGTTGCTTTGTAAAATTGATATTCAAATTAGTGTCCCTATCACTACTTATTTTACAATGAGGCATCAAAACCATGCATACTTTGTATGGAAGAAATCAGCAAAAATCGCCTTCATGAGTTTGAACATATGAAAAACAAAAAACAAAAGTCAGCCGACCACCAACCAAACATGATGCAGTGCATGCACAAATAAGTAGTGTTACATATAATTAATTCTTTAGCTAGTAGTAAAAATTATTATATAACCCTAAAAAGAAGTGATGTAAGCCGAAAGAAGCTTATATATCTTAATATATATATATATATATATAAAGACAAAACTTCCAATCTAGACTTGGATTTCATTACGAACGCGTACAACACGAAGAAGATTTTCTTTAATTGTCAAAAGTACCATGTATTATATATATATATGTGTATGTATATATACATATATATATATATATATGACCGCCCTTTTTTATAGTTGCCTTTTGTCCAAGATTTTGGTTCCATTATAACGTAGATAGCATGCACGATGATACACTTAATGACGATTATATATATATATATATATATAATTCGTATATTATATCTATATATATATATATATCAAATATTAAACTGCAGTGGCTGAATAATTTTCATGACGTTGGAGATTTTTTTAAAGTCCATCTCAAACTACAAGCATTAATTACAGCACTAAAATTAAAATGAAACAAAATAAGAAGTGTATATTTAGTCTTTTTTAGTACTAGTATATTAGTGTATTTATATTTTAGTCTTGATCCTTCTACATAATATGTTTTTAAAAAAGTATCTATTCATTTGTTAGTTGATTGCTTTCTAAACTTAATTTTATCATATATATATAGAGTTGACAAATTATTATATATACTCGCACAAGCAATTTTATTTAAAAAAAAAAAAAAGAAAAATAGTGATCGTTCGGAAATTATAAAACCTATTTGATACTGATTTAGCGGGTGAAACACTTAACTTGAAGCCTAAAGTATAGACATATATATAAGCCAGCCGACCATAAAACGCATGTCACTTTCATTTGATCCTCCCATGAATATACGAAATATAAATGATTGTTTGAACAATTCTATCCTCGACAAACTCAAACCTCAAAAAGTTTAGCTTTCCATGCCATATTATTGTAGAATTTTAGTACAAAGATATAAAGACAATATTTTTAGTGCACTATGGGATCCACCACTTGAAATTTGATATTCAAATAATTTTCATTCACAATTTTTATTGAATTTGTACAAGATTATATAGAAAAGAATTACAATCTGAAAACCTAAAAACAAGCCCTATAAAAGCAAACTAATATTATGCAATCTCTAAAATTCAAAAGAAACACAAAAAGGTAATAATAAGAATGATCACAAAATGGTAATTAATAGAATAATCAATTAATCAATCAATTATTTCACAGAATCTCAACACTCCCCCTCAAGTTGGTGCATACAAACTTGCCCAAAAACTTTGAGATTCCCCGATCTACCGGCTTAGAGAGAATGTTGGCTAACTTCAGATAAATGATAATGAGAACATTTTTGTCCCGAATGATTCAATATCATTTTTTTTTTCACTCTTTTTGTTTTTTGTTTTTTAATTCAACAATCAACTTTTCTTCTTTTTCTTTTTTTTTTTGAACAATAAATTTTTTTTTCGTTAAAAATTTTTTTTTCTTAATATTTTTTAAAAAATAATATGTCAAGGAACAAATAAACAAGAAAGAAAAGGGACTTTGACTCTGGAGTAGCAATGCTCACAGGGGCGAACACTTGATGACAGAGACTCACAGTGATTTGATGCTTATCTAGGGATGATAGATTTGTGCAAATCAATGTTTTGAAGTTTGTGCTCTTCGACGGAGATTAATGAATTGAGGCTGATTACGTGGGGTGGCGTTGATTTTTAGGATGCTCTTCAATGGCAGCTTTTTTTTTTTTGTTTGTTTATTCTGATTTGGATGCTTTGGGAGGGTTTGACGTAGTGATTTGCTGTTTGATATGACGATTTGTGAATTTACGATTTGCAGGTTTTAATTTGCGATTGCTTGGTGTGGGTTTGAAGGATGGATGGTGATTTTAATGGGTGTTTTGCTATCTATTGTTTGGAGTTTTGCTATTTGATGCTTGGGTTTTGCTATTTTGCTATTCTGTTATTTGCGGTGAATAAAAGATTTTTCAAGGTCTCGAGTAGACTCTGAGACCAACTTGAAATTTGGGGTTCAAATAATTTTCATTCACAATTTCTATTAAATTTGTACAAGATTATATAGAGAAGAATTACAATCGAGAAACCTAAAAACAAGCCCTATAAAAGCTAATTAATATTACACAATCTCTAAAACTGGAAAGAAATACAAAAGGGTAATTACAAGAATGATCACAAAATGATAACTAATAGAATAATCAATTAATCAATCAATTATTCCACATACTCTCAACAGCTTTGCGTTTCTAAATAATTTTAAAAAAAAATTTAAGAAACGACAATTGATTATCAAATAAAAATTAATTCCTAAAAATTTGTGATAGATCTTATGTTAAAAATTTATTAACAGAAGATAGATCGGGAGACCAAATTATATTTTAAAATTCAGAGAACAAATCATTAACATTTGTAATTAATCAGAAATTTGAGAGGAATTTTTGTAATTAATCTTTATAACTTTATAGTAAGAGAGAAGAATCAATATAAGAAATTTCTAAATGATGGGATATTATGCGTACCATAATCACTGGTATGTTTGAATTTGTCTTTAGTTTCCTAACATCGGGCTGGTTTGTTAAGAGTTGACTTGCAATACATTCAGCACCAAAAAAAAAAAAAAAAAAAGAGTTGACTGGCAATACTATTCTAAATGATGGTATAATATATTAATTAAAGAAGACCTATATATATTAGTGTTATAAATATAGGATCAAGGTCCACGTGACATTACAGAATTGTTTTAATTTTACAATATAATCTCATATTTATAACCAATGATACAGTACAATACTGAAAATGAAGGTTGGACTGAATTTCAGTGATGAAGTTAGAAATAGGACTTTTTTTTTTTCTAAGTAATTCAGTCATAGACTCTCGCTTCATGCTCTCACCAGCACCTGAATGGAACAGTAATGATGATATGAAATTAAAATGTTAAATTTGGTGATTAAGTGAATGTAATTATAGATTTCTTGTAAGATACCTTCTGAAATTTTTAAATTTGATAATTGAATTATTATATTTTTCTTGGCAATCAATCCATGAACTCATAATTCCTTGTTACTGTCGATTCTTTAGTTCATATCCACTCAAGAAAGGCATGAACCTACAGTCTACAATGAATCTGGGTTGAAATTAAGTACAAATGATTAATAATGTCCTTGGATTTCACATGAAAAGAAGAAGAAGAAGAAGACAAGACCCACTAAATTTAACGGACAATGGGAAAAGGATGGTGATAACAATTGTAATTTCGTGGGTTGGTTGTGAAGAAAAAAGGTGAGCAAATTGTCAAATTCAAGAAGTCCAAGGGATATTCACACAAAAAAATAAAAATAAAAAAATAAAAAAGTTCTGTTTATTTCCTACTCTGATGATTAGCGCTTTAGTAACAAGTTCTTTTTCGAAATGAAAATTAAGTAGCAATGGTTATAATCTATTTATAATAACATAAAGTACATGAAAGTACGTACCCTACCTTAGAACCTTAGGAAAATGACTAAAAGACCCCCCTTCACCCAAAATAATAATAATAATAATAATAGTAATAAATAAATAAATGCATAAAAGAACAAGCCAAGTGCATGATCACAACGCTGGCCATAAACTAGACCAACATCTCTCAACCTTGCAGTCACTTCTCAGGAACAAGACCACTTTCTACACATACTTGTGCTCAACCATGATTGTGTAGTGGTTTTCTCCTTCCTTCTTCCCGAAGTGAACTACATCGCCTACGCCGAGGTCGTTGTCATTGACGAACTGCTTCCATCCCTTGCAATCAAACACCGGCTTCTTGTAGCTACCGCCGCGAGTTGAGAGCACAAAGTCGTAGCACTTCATCGTGACCTGATGCACAACCTTCAATGGTATTTTGCGGGCGTAGTCTATTTCAGCCCAATTCTCATCAGGCCAATTCTCATCAAGCCACATCGTCGGAACGGCAAGCCTTTCCTTGAAATCGTTTCCGATCAAGGCCTTGGATGACAAGATCAACGACATTGCTAAATATAGCTCTCTAAACTTAACACTGTCGTGTTTCAGGGGTAGTATCTCTGTGAATATAAGTACATTCTGAGTGAGACCAATATTTATAGGGTTCTTGCGTAACAAAAAGACAAAAAAGTAATCTAATAATATTTTACTGTGGGGTCCTCTAGCTTTGAAATTCTTCATGTTATATATGACTTATATTTCTCAAGTTTTTTTGTTTTTTTTATTTTTTTAATCAAACGATTCACCCGCAGCTTATAAAAATTGACGGGATGAAGAAGCTAAAAGGTGTTAACATTTTGCTTTCTTCTCTCAAGCATGCCTGTCGGCCAGTATAATATTTTGTTCTAGAAATTAACAACATTAAACTTCAAAAATACTAACGTACAAGTTAGATAGAGAAGCGATGGATTTTTGTTTTTGCTTTTTTTTAGTTTTCAAGGCTAAAGTACTTGTTGGGATAATTTGCTGAAGTTTCTTTTTGTCAATTCCGGTCGCTACCAGAAAAAGATAAATAAATAAACAAACAATTAATTAATTAATTAACAAAAGAAAAAGATCACTCTAACTAACCATGACATATGAATATATAGATGCAGTTGTAGTTATTAAAAAATATACCATTTTTTTTTTCATAAAAATGCAATAGTTCATATTCTTACTTTAGATTTCTCATTCTTTAAATGAACACGTGCATCCAAAGCAATCAACATCAACCATTATATGATTATGATATAACAAAGCCAGACAAGTTAGTTGGCCGCCAGACAAGTCAGCTATAGCCTTTTAACTGTCAAATGCACATCAATTTTTGTTTTGTTTTTTTTTTTTTTTTGAATTTTTTTATTTTTATTTATAAATAAGTAGTAATAGAAAACGGCGATTATTAGGACGATTGAATAGTATATGATAAATCCTTCAGGCTACACACTGTTGATTGGTAAGGTAGCGATGATCACTACCAAATACGAACTTGCAACATTAATGTTGAGATTGGCCTAATGATGGAGCTGATCCCAATGTTTCCATTTTTAATCTGGCCATATGCATATCATTGATAAAAACTATCACTATTTGAATATGTTCGCTCGGCTCGATATGAAAGTAAATGTCACATATTTGAGTTGAATTATTCCAATAGATAATGAGATAGCACTCTCTGTTAGTACCACCATAATTTCAAGAATAATATTGTTTCACGATGGAGCTTACCCACTTGTACCAGTTCTTAGACAAATTTTCAATTAAAGAAGGAAGAAAATATTCAGAAGATCTTGACAACTAAGACCAAATTGTCTTATCTTAAACATTCAACACGTGCATAAAGTTTTTATGCTTCTGAAGGATTTTAGTGTAGTCCTATATATGTCTTTAAAAAAGGAAAAAAAAAAAAAGTGATCTACAAATCGAAAGAGAGCTTATATATTAAAAAAAAAAAAAGAAAAAAAGATTTTATATTAGTCCATCATGATTCGCTACAAAGTGTCCCTTTTCGTGATTTCTTATTATATAACTATCCAATCTACAAAATGTCTCTTTCTTACCATGATCCAGTCCTATGTTAATCAAAGCGTAAGATTAAATTTTTATAAATTAATATAAGCATACATTTACAACAAAGTTGACATATTTTTATACTCACACAAGCAATTTTATTAAAAAAAAAAAAAAGAAATCAAATTGTGATCACTGGAAAATTGTAAACCTATTAGACATAAGCCACCCAACATTAAAGGGCATGCATGTGTTGTAGTGTGCTTATAGAATATTATTAGATCCTTCCTTGAATATAAAATTGTCGAGCCTTTATAGCCTCGAAAAACTCAAACCTCCAAAAGTTTGGCTTTCCGTACCATTATCGTAGAAATTTAGTACAAAGACAAAAAGAAATTTAAACAATATTTTTACGAAAATGCTTTTTAGCACGAGTTGTTTACTTACGATCCTACTTGTCCAGTCTAGCTCTCTTTTTTTTTTTTATGATTAAAAATATCAAATTTATTTATGAATTCGAAAGGTCATGTTTAAACTTCTTCCCTCTAAAGTCTCATATACAAAATCAATCAGTCCACCTTCACATCCCATCCACAAAAACGCCAACTCAAAATCAGATACTTTTACTCTCTCTCTCTCTCTCTCTCTCTCTCTCCCTTTTTTTTTTTGGCTTCTGACTAGCTAGCGAAAGCAATCTAAGAAAACAGAAAGAAAAACAAACGCTCAGCGGCACTAAGAATGTCAATCATTATGTGATTATGCTATTAGTAGTAGTAGGTAGAACCGTTAATGCACACATGCATCCAAATCAAAATTAACATCAACCACTATACTATAATATAATAAATAAAGCCTTAATCTTCGGCTAGCTAGACAGTATAGCTAGTTAGTTGGCCACTTATAAGTTTGATATTATTTGATAAAAATCTGATGTGCTGATCGACAATATCTAATAAGATATTTTTAATATTCTATTAAAGAATCCAATATTTTTTAGCCCTTTTTTTTTTTTTAGTCCAATGCTAGATACTTTATCATTATAGTACTTTTTCTCAGGAGATTCTTTAGATTTTTATTAAGTTATATTAATTATCATTGTTCATCTGCTGTGATTTAACCATCAAAAACTTTTGTTACTGATAATTTACTATAATTCTCTTTTTGATACTAAATTTTGATTTCTCAACTACTGAAAAGATTATCAAGTGAACTTTATATCCGAATCTTATGCTATCATGGTTTATGTTCAGTTTAGTATGTGTGATCACTTTTTAGTATAAAAGTTCAGTCGGTAGGGATGATATCTAGAACATCTTTTACTAGGCCTTTTCATTTCTTCTTTCGGGGTTTCTTTGCTCTATAATTTGTACAATTTTGTTCTGAAGACTTGAAAAAGGTTTTATATCCAATATATATATATATATATATATATATATATACATATACAAATGATCTCATTGAAAGTTGGAAGCCATTTAGGCGCAGTCGGACATTTAAGTTAGTTTTCACTCTTCAAATACTTGTCGGTGTAGCAAAAGGATCATCAGTTGTCATCACACATCCGGAAATGACTTTTCAGTTTTAGAAATACGCAAATAGTAACAAAAAAAAAAAAAAAAAGGTAGTTCTTTTTAAGTACTACAATGTTACTTTCACAACCAGCAGCCCATATCAAATTTCAACAATAATTAAAAATACATATATATCTTAATTAATTAATAAAATCAGCCTACTCAACAGTATGATCTTTGTCCTTTTTATATATATATTTTTTCCAGTCCATAAAGTGTGCTAGGGATGAAGTTAATGAAACATGTATTCAAATTTAAAGTACACTTTTTAGTTTCCAAAAATAAAAAGATAAATTTAGAATTTTTTTTGTAAAGTAGAAGGTATATGATCAATATATAAATAATTAGTCCAATATGTATATTGTTATGTAATCACTAAAACAAAAAGTATTTTTGATTGGAAATTCTGGAAGGCTGATGACAACCTTTTCGGGGGATATGTATATATATATATATTATCTTCTTTCAGTTATATAGTTATGTAGTAATCAAACACTATTTTTCTTTATCCTGTACTATATGGTTGGCCATGAGCGTGCTTAACTAACTATGTCTAACCTTTTTCTTTTTCTCAAAATAATTTCATGCAAAAGAAGTGCCCTTGTCAAATTAGATATTTAATTGATCAGAAGGGGAACCTACGAAATTGAGATAATATAAAGCCACGTCGGAAAAAAGATCAAAATGAAAGCTAAAAATATTTTTCATTGGGGTCATCTAGCTTTGAAATTCTACATGTTATATACGACTTATATTTCTCAAGTTTTTTTTTTTTTAAATTAAATGATTCACACCATAACTAATTAAAATTAGACAGAGAAAGTTAAAAGTGATTACGTATCGTCTTTTTCTCTCATGATTGATCATAATCTGTCGTAAGTCCTCAAGCATGCATGTGGATCGATATAATATTTTATTCAATAAATTAACAACATTAATAAACTTTAAAAGAAAAAAAAAAGAAAAAGAAAAAACTAACCTAAAAGTTCGATAGAGAGAGACGGATTTTTGTTTTTGCTAGTTTGTGTTTTCAAGCCTAAAGTATTGATCTTGCAATTATTGTTATAATTTGCGAAAGTCAAAAAAATTAAAAAAGAAAGAAAGAAAGAAAGAAAATCACTCTATAGATTTATCCATGAATGATAACATGTAAATAGATATGCAATAGTACTTTAAAAAAAGAAATATACCAACAAAAAACCTCTTATTTTTTTTAATATATATACAATAGTTAATATTGACAGTGCACATGTTCCCTTACTTTTCGATTTTATCTCATTCTTTAAGAGATATATAGATTCTTTTAATATTATATTATATTGTCTGTTTTACATAGAAGACATATATATATATATATATTATATATGTGAATATATATAATATATGAAATTAACATTTGAATTTGCTGCCTACTAGATTATTAAGTGACAAAGTCATTGAATTCATTTAGAAAAGAAAAGGAAAAGGAAAAAGAAGGTTTCCAATTATTATGTCATTATACTACTAGTAGGTAGGTAGTACCGTTAATGTACACATCATCGAAAGCAGTTAATATCAATCATTAATATACTATAATATAATATAATATAACAAAGCCTTAATCTTTGACTACCTAGAAAGTAGTTAGTTGGCCTACTGACAAGGAAAAAAAAAATCTGGTATAGGTACCTTACTATAAGATATTTTTAAGTCCTTATTAAAAAATCCAATATTTTTTAACCCGTTGTTTTTCTTTTCTTTTCAGTCTAGTGCTAACGCTAGATACCTTATCGATATAGTACTTCTTAAGAGATTCTATATAGATTTTAGGTTTTTGGACCTCCAATTCAAACTGTATTTTTATAATTCAAAATTTTTTTTCTTCAGTTTTATTATTTATATAGCTTTGTAATTTAAATTTTAAAAATTTATAACTTTGTATAAATAGTAGAAAAATATCGTTATATTATGATAACAATCACTTTAAATATTTGTTAAGTTATATCATTAATCTATCTTTGTCTATTTGATGTGATTTGATTTGACCATCAAAAATTGTCTTATTGAGTTTTTACTAGAATCAATTTCGTTTTCTCAACTGGAGAAATATTATAAAGTGAACTTAAATCCGAATATTATGCAATCATGGTTTTTGACTAGTCTATGTGAACTTATTAGTTGCAACAGGATTAATCATTATTCTAGCCGAAAAACATCTTTTAAAACATCTTTTGCTAGATCTTTTTTTTTTTTTTGGGGCTTTCTTTGCTATCATACTATTCCATTATCTGAAACCCAAGTATTTGTAGGTGTATATTAACTTTTATCATTCCAAAATAAAATAAAATAACTGTTTTTTCTTTCTTCGTACTTTTTATTTTTATGAACTAAATGTTGCGTTGAAATCCAGCAGCCCATCGTATTTATTAAAAAAAAATCACAACTTTTAGATCCAAAGTCTACTTGCTTCCCAAAATTAATTAGTTTCAAGAGACACATTTAACATATTGAGATATGAAAATTAAATTTTCTTAATAAAACGATTTCAGATTTATGAACTTGATTTAAGAGTTTAATTTTAATTTCTTGTTCTTCTATTTATCATTATGCATATATAAAGAACTCAATAATATATTTTTATTTATAAATCATAAAAGTTTATATCTAATTTTGCTATAATTTTTTTTATCTGTTTGTCTACTAGATTCAAATCATAAGATTAAAAAAAAAAAAAAAAAAACTTTGAAAGACTTGAAGGCTAATGACAACTTTTTGGGCGGTTTTTGAATTGCATGTCATTTCAGCTACTATTATCAGTTATCACATACACTTTCGTTTGTCTTGGTCGTACGAAGACTGCGTAAGTGGTTGGTCAGCTTGCTTTTTCTATGTATTCTGTCCTATCAAAACAAGCTTGCCTTTTTGTCTTCAGCTCCAAACATGTTGGAAAATGAGACGCAAAATTACTAGTAGTGGACCCACTATGATTGCATATTTTGCCTTTTAATTTCTCAAACCTATTGTAGTATTGTCCATAAATATCGACCTGAAATTGATCAGGCAATACCATAGCAGCAAGAGATAACTTTAGTTTTCTTCTAGCTAGCAAAAGAAGAAGAAAATCAAAAGCATTGGCGTTCTTGCAGAAGGAGCTAAGCAAGACAGATACCACAGAGAAGCTGACGGTTCCGTCGGAATGGCTATTTTGCCTTACCCAGCTTGGGGTCAGAAGAAGGTTCATTTTGAAGTGTCCCTAATCAGTTTGAGTGACAAATCGACGATCAAGTCGTATTCGCTCGTGTTATCAACTCGCCCTACCGACTACTTAAAGCCGGTTTTACAGTCTAAGGAGTGGCTTAAGTTTGTGAGAGAAACTAAGGTTGAGATGGGAGACACCATTTGTATCCGAAAGCTAGACGACGGACAAATCCAAGTTGCAATACAATATGACTTTCTTAAAAGAATGAGTCGTACTTAATTCTTTTAGTATTGAAAAAGTATGACTTTTGCTACTAGTCAATAGAAGTAGGTCCTACTATATCTTCTATAGTACCTTAATTTTAATGTTCCTTCTTTATGCTTCTATAAATGTTACTTTTTTTTTTATTGTCAGTTATTAAGCTGTTTCAAGGATTGTGGTTTTTCTTGTTAAGTGTACTCGTCATCTATATATATATATATATATGCTCTATCCTCTATTGAATAAAATGGAGTCCTCTCTCTCTCTCTCTCTCTCTCTTAAAGATACATATGATACAAATTGTTGGCGGCATTCCTATACGGATAATATACATATATATATATATATATGCATGTCTATGTATCACTTTTGAAGATATGTATGATATAAATTATTGGCATTCCTATATAATCTCTCTCCCTCTCTCTGTTAAAGACATTATGATAATAAATTATTGGCGTTCCTATACGGGTACTCTCTCTCTCTCTCTCTCTCTCTCTCTCTCTCTCTCGTATGATATAAACTATTGTCATTCCTATATAACCTCTCTCTCTCTCTTAAAGATATGTATGATATAAATTATTGGCATTCCTATAAATTACCAAATCTCTCTCTCTCTCTCTCTCTCTCTCTCTCTCTCTCTCAAAGACATGTATGATATAAATTTTTGACATTCCTATAAATTATTGGCACTCCTATAATGCTTGAGTTTGACAATCAGTCATAAAGGAAAAAGAAAAAAAGAAATAACGTAAAATTTCATAATGCCCTGGCGATAGTTTTCATCGCTATACGCAATTCAGCTGGTGAGCCAACATAAAAGATCTATCATTTTTGTGTATGATCAACGCAATTCAATAAGCTCTTATGCCTGGATGTAATAGCCGTATATTAGGCCGTGGTCGTGATACATGAAGAATGTCTTCGGGCACTCAGTTCTGTTGAACATCACAACTAATAAATACATAGTATCTTCTACCGTTATGTCCTATATCATGATATTCACTTTTTTTTAGTGTGGTATTGGATATTGTTGATGAGGCCCAATAGATCAGGTAGGTTACAAGTCGTGGGTGTTGACATGGCGATCTCTAAATGGCTGGTGGTGAATATGACATGGCCAGTGATGTCTAAGAGCTAGATCAATGACTAAAGCAAGACCTCCATCATGATTAGTTGGGTCCGATTAGGTTCAAAGAAAATCGAAGAAGGATGGTTCCTATAAGACGTCCTTTATTTATTGCCAAAATGCCAGATGGACCTACAAACGCAAAATACCGGAGATGAATATGGGCTACCTCTAGACACGAACTTTCATGATTTCTGAAATTTTTTTAGAAAACTTGACGAAGATAATGGAATTTCTAAATTTCATGACATTAGGAGATGAAATTTTATGGGTTTCTTGGCATGCTTTTCTGATGGAAAGAAAGAGACTCCTTATGAGTGAGCTGGGATGGGATCTCATTCCTTTTCAAGAGGAGATGGGGCTATTTAGAAGAGAAGTCCCCAGCGACTCCACTCTGGAAAGCTTATCTACTCTGGAAAGCCTCTAAACACTCCATTATATTTCTAGTATTCATGATATTGACTCTTTTATATGTGGACTTCAAGAAAAGCCAAAAGTCGAACTTGATTTGTTTTCCTTGAAATCCATTAATAGATAAATACGAAAATCATTCCAATAAAAGTAGAGTCAATCATTAAAAATTAGACACAATGAACCATTCGATTAACTTAAGAATTCAAAACTTGAATGAGATATTCAAGATATAATTTTAGTTTGAATTTTGGGTGATTTGGAGGATTACCACTCAAATAGCACACCTGTAAAATAATGCCTCATCTATAGTGGTTTCAGGTTTTTTATACCTCATAAGATAAATCAAATGTCAACATATAATATGTATTTACAAAATTACCCCCAGCTAGCCACCAGTAATCTACTAGAATACTCTCTGTTGACTGAAATAAATACGGGATACTAACACTAGAGTATCTAGTATTCTGGTGGTAATCTACCAAATTACCTTTTATTCTCATTGTAAAATATTTTACCATCTCTAGTTTTGATCGTGAGAAAGTATTCTGGTAGATTACTTTTAGTAATGTACTGGATTATTGTTGGTAATCTACTCGATAACTATTAGTATTGTACTGGATTATTATTTAGTACTCCAAGAATTTTTTTTTTTAATTTCCCACAAAAAACAGTCGGTCGTCTTCAACTTAGTTGCTAGAGAGTAATCTTGTAGATTAGTAATCTACCGGATTATTTATTTTATTCAACCATATTATGTAAACTATTCTATGTAATTACCATATCATATTTTGTTCTTTATCTACCAGATTTTTTACATTACACTATTTCAAATATATATGTATATTTTTTAAAATGGTTATTTCAAATATGTTACTTTATTATAATATCTTCTCAATTTATCAACAAAAAATCACAAGATTATTTTAAAAAATTCAGATAAAAAATTAAAATAATCAGAATACCAAAAGAATTATCCACAAAATACTCCAATAAAAGTTTCAAAGAAAATCCAACTAAAAGTGGGCCCAAAAAAAAAAATCTACTATGTCGAATGCTACCGTTGCCATAGGCTTCACATCCGAGAGATCGCCGAGAAGCTGAACTTCGAATCAACAATGTCTATCGCACTTGGTCACAGAGAGAGAAAGAAATGCCGCCGCCACTAGCCAAATATCCACCGAGATGGCCACCGCTAGAAATCGCCACTGGTTATCATTGTTGCAATTACAGATTGTGGTTTTTCTTTTTTGATTGTACCCGTCGTCTACGTTCTATCCTCTATTGAATAAAATGAGGTACTGGGGTCTCTCTCTCTTATTGTGTAAAGATGTGTGTTTCATTTCGTTATAGAGTTTAAAGACATACAGATTATTCGAAAATAATAATAATAATATAAATTATCCTAATTCCCATTTGATTAATACTTGAGTTTTGCAACCACATAAGTTATTTTCATCACTAGAGATGCCAAACCGGTCGGGCCGGTCCATTTATTTTGAGCTCATTATTGCATCGTGTCATGCTCATGTCGACTCATTTAATAAGTATGTCATGCTCATTTTAATTTATAACATCAAGCCTAACCGATAACCCAATTAAAAACGTGATGCGTTCTTTACGTGTCCGTGTCTTAATCGTACTCAACAACAAAAATTTTAAATAATAAGAAAAATAAGTTTTGACTACAATTAAAAGAAACATTGATTTTTAACAAAAACAAAGTATATTATGAAAAAGAAACTACAACATTGAAAAGTTGAAAACGTTATCATGTAAAAACTCAAACTAGATGAAGTATTCATAAGACTATATTAAAAAAACACCATAATTCGTATATAGTATTATTAAAAGTATCACAAAAAAAGAGATTGTGTCATTTTTGTACCCCTATTGTGTCTGTGCTCATACTTGTGCCTGTGTCCGTGCTCGTACCCTTACCCATGCCAATATTATTAGCGTACTTCGTGTCTAAAAATCGCATCAAGCACATCCCATTTATTTAAACAGGTCGGACTTGACCCATATAATAATCGTGTCGTATTGTGCCTATTTTTTTAGTGTGCCCTACTCGTGTAAACAGGAACTTAAACAATTTTATCGAATTACGTTACTCTTTGTCTTTTTTGTTTTTGTTTTTGTTTGAGTTTATTTTTCTATTTTGTTGCTGGTATCTTAGTGTGTGTATGATTATATTTTTATTTTTTTAATTCCTAAAATTTAGGATTAGGTTTAGGAGTAGGAAATATTTGAAAAAGTTATCATGTCCGTGTTGAAGTCAAAGTAAACGTAGGTGGTTAGGATTAGTTGTCGTCTTGTTAGTAGAAACAACAATGGATCCATTAATAAAATGTGTCCGCTGTTTTCCGTTTCACAATGCAATATCACAATATTTCATTGTAAACTTCATGAAAATTGCACTTTTTTTTTAAATAAAGTAAAATATATAAAATAAAATAAAATAAAAGCCTTATATGTTACGCCCGGTACGTAGTATATAGAAATGAGATACAGCTAAATAATTTTATTATTATTATTATTTGCAAATAAAGCTCAATTCAAATTATTAATTAGGGAAATTATCTGATATAGTATATCTTATAAATACTATTGAAAATTATAGCAGGCTTTTAAAAGATAATAAATTATAGTATATTTCTATTTTTTTAAAAAATTAATTATGTGCCTCTAATTTTACCCCTCCCCCTAATCTTGCTCTCTCTCCCATTCTCTCCCTCTCTCTCTCTCTCTCTCTCTCTCTCTCTTCTTTGTCAGTGGTTTCGCGACGGCGACAGAAGATCTCGACGACGGCGATGGTAATGACTGCTGTGCCGGTGGTTTTTGTGACTCTAGCGAAGGATCTCAGCGACGTGACGGCTACAGATGGGTTGTTATCAACTTCTAAGATCTGGCCAACTCGCGAGTTGCGGCAAAGACGACGACAATTGAGCTTGCAGTGGCAGCGTGACGATGACCCCTGGATCTTCAACAGTGGACGATGACGGCGCTGAGCTTGGGGTGGGAGCTCCATCAGTGAGTTCGGGTGATGGCATTCGTGAAGCTTTGGAGATCCTGATCTCCATCCTCGACGAGATCTGGCAGGGAATCCGGCGACACACGATCTCTGTCTCCGTCATTGTCTCCATCTTCGACTAGATCTGGCGGTATCTCCGACAGCACGTGACCTCCTTCTCCAAGCTCTGTCAATATCTCTGACGACGTGGTCGCAGATCTAGATCTAGATTTAGGGTTCATTTTGAAAATTTTAAAAGTTTAAGGATTTTTCTATAAATTCGTATAAATTATTATTAATTAACTTAAAATAGATAATTTAGAAGAAAATAAAATACAATGTATTTATATAAAGTAAATAACCATAAATCCCTGTAAATAATTTTATTTACTTGTAAATACATATTAATATAATAACGTAATACTTTCATAAATTGATAATTTTCAAAACAACAACGTAGTCAATATTAAGATTTACTAGTATATATTTGATTTACTTTATAATTATTAATTTTTAGAAAATATAAATACTGGTAAATTCTAGATTTATTAGTAAATACAAAGATTTACTAGTAGATATTTTGATTTTCATGATAAATTTATATTTTTAAAAATAAATAAAATTATAGATTTATTAGTAAATACTAAGATTTATTAGTAAATAATTTTATTTACTTGATAAATTAATAATTTTTAAAGCAACGTGAATTCTAAATTTACTAGTAAATACTAAGATTTGCTAGTAAATATTTTGATTTACTTAATAAATTAATTTTTAAAATAACACATTAATTTACTTAATAAAATTGATAAATATCAGATTTTACAATAAATACGAGTATTTACATGTAAATATATGTATTTACATGTAAGACTTGTTAATTTTTGTTTGAGTTTTTCAGTTTTTATAGTGATTATTGAAAAATATTAGGGAAAAAAAAGGAAAAATATTAGTAAATCCTGGTATGTATATGTAAATATTAGTATTTACTAATTAATATTTGATTTGCATGTAAATATCAATATCTACATGTAAATAGTATTTACATGTAAATATTAGTATCTACATGTAAATATTAGTATTTACTCCAAAACAAAAACAAAAAAAAAAACCTCAAATCCCAAAATTAGACCACCCCCAAATTTAAAACCCTAGATCCAGGAGCTGCTACTGGTGCCGCCAATTGGAGAAGTTGCGACATGGACAATGGACGGGAAAAGGGTGACGAGATCTGGAAACTTCATGCTCACGACGGCGAAACTTGCAAAAAAAAAAAAAAAAACAAAACAAAACAAAAAAAACAAGAATAACAACCAATCCAAACCATCACTGGCTTTGCGATTTTTCGATCGTAGCCCGATGTACCGAAAATCGCGACGGCTGAATCTACTATCTCTCTGATGGAGGTTGCGAGAGCCAGTTAGCGATTTCGTGAGTTCGCGATTTCGACAATCATGGAGTCACGACGGCATTCCTCCTGAGTCACAACGGTCGGCCGATGCTGAAGATCGCGATGATGACATGATCCCAATTCATGTCACTGTTCTGATCCCAGTGTCGTTGCCATTGTCATCAACTGTAGTGGTCGACGGGGAGTGACTGAGACAGACGAACATGAAAGAGAGAGGAAAGAGGTGGGAGATTCTCAGGGGATATTTTTTGGTTTTTACAGTACTATTTATTCTAATTATGCTATTTAGTCCTAATATTTTAGATTATGCTATAATTTTAAATTTATGTAGTGTACTGTAAGTGCCGATGTGGCTTTTTCTGATTAAATAGAATGCACTCATTCCACTCTCAAAAAAAAAAATTAGCTTATGCTAATTAAACCTGATTTCATTTTCATTATTATTGGTATGTTTGTCAAGCAGTCCTAATTAGTACAGTTAATAATTAATATACTACAAAAATTTGGAATAGAGACATAATCGTATAACAACTGTCCAATTGTCTTAAAGGCATGTTTTGATAAAGCTTCTTAAAAGTTGTTTTTGGCTTATTGAATCCAAAAATTATTTTTAAAAATATTTGAAAATGATCTGTCAAAATAACTTCCAATTTTCAGAAGAGCTTTCTGTGATAGTTTAAAAAAAATGACTTTTTAAAAAGAGTCTTGTTAATAGACTTTCAAATTTGTATTTAAGTTGGGCATTTTTATTTTTATTTTTTATTCGAAAACTTTAAAATTATTTTAATTTCATAAATTCTTTTAAAAACTTGGTTTTCAAATGTTTACTAAAAAGTCATAATTTTTTCTTTTTTCTTCTATTATAAGAGTAAGAACTCTACTAAACAATGCCAAAAACACATTCCTCAATAAAAGAATTTGAAAATGATCTGTCAAAATAACTTCCAATTTTCAGAAGAGCTTTCTATGATAGTTTTAAAAAAATGACTTTTTAAAAAGAGTCTTGTTAATAGACTTTCAAATTTGTATTTAAGTTGGGCATTTTTATTTTTATTTTTTATTCGAAAACTTTAAAATTATTTTAATTTCATAAATTCTTTTAAAAACTTGGTTTTCAAATGTTTACTAAAAAGTCATAATTTTTTCTTTTTTCTTCTATTATAAGAGTAAGAACTCTACTAAACAATGCCAAAAACACATTCCTCAATAAACATTGGTTTAACTTTAAAATCGTTAAAGTTGTAATAAAACTTGGGTAAATGCAATTTATTTGGTCGATCTCTATTGTAATTTTAGCCTCACATATTGTGTAGGTACGTAGGTCTTTTATACTTGACAACGACGGTGCTATTAAAGTAGTATGTTAGAGTATTTTCAATGCAATATTATATTATTGTATCGGTGATAAATTTTGGTTATCTTTGATACCAAATTTACTATATTTCAAATTTTATGGTAAATTTACTACAAAGTATAATTAATATCAAATTTAACATTTGATTTTATTTGGGTTATATCCAAAAAAGTCATAAATTTGACATTTCCTTATATTTATATCCACCATAACATTAAAGCTGATAATTTTGCTATTTCATAACATTAAAATTATCAATTTTAATATTATAGTGGGCAAAATTATAATATGTACTCAAAACATGACTTTCCACCTAATTTTCTCATTTTATTTTGGTTGTTGTATTGACTTTTTCATGTAATTTAGTATAATATTTTCGTTTTTAATTGATTCACTTTTACAAGTTCCAAAGCATAATTATGATGACAAAAGTAAATTTAGCATTAGAATTAATAGCGTTATATTTTGGAGCATAAAATAAGAGAATACTATTCCATCTGGGTCTATTTCGTAGGCTATTTATTGTATTTTTACTTTGTATTCTGCAATTTGTAGCCCTTATTTTCAAATCAACGGATCTTTTTATTTTCATGTCCTGTGATTCTTACTTTTGTATTGATATAACAATGCAACTGAGTTTAATGTTTACTCGTTAATTGTCCTAATAACTTGCTCTATTTTTTTTACATTTTTTTTGTAACAAATATAGTATTAATATAAACAAACACAATATTGATGGTCTTAGATCTAATTAGATCTTTCATTAACCCAAAGTTCTTCTATTATCCTCCAATGCATATTTTCACACTTGTTTTGAAACAAATTCAGAATTAGTTCTTTTTGTATTATCTTTCATTTTTTTTAAAAAAATTCATTAAAAAAAAGGAAAAGAAAACGATATTTTTTCTCAAATTTCAACAATAATAATCAATAAATTGACAAGAAACTTTGAGTTTTTTTTTTCGCTATTATTATTATTATTATTATTATTATTATTATTATATGCAATGTATGAAATAGATACAAGTCTTAAAAAAAGAAATAAGAAACATACAAGTAAATATCTATTTAAAAGGAACTAACAAGACCATTTAGTGCTTTAAAAAAGTCATTATTTATATTTATAAGTCAACTTGATCCGGTTGAAGGGTTGACGAAAAAAGGTACTTTTTGACCCAAAAAAAAGGGGTCGTTTTTAGATATTTATTTATATTCTAAAGAAAGTTTGAAACATGGATTTTGGACTTTTAAATGTACATGAAAAATTGTTTAAAGGTTTGATATCTCTAACGAAAAAAGTTGTTTCAGAACTGTTGCAAATGAATTTCGCCTTCAGTCTCATGGAAGTTTTGTTTTGTTTTCCTGAGAATGAAGTAAAAATAACGTTTGTAATTTTTGTATGAATCTGAGAAATAACACAGAAAAACACGACCAGCTTATATATTTATCTATATATAAACGTAGCCTTTTGGACCATTCAATGACTTCACAAACCCCATTGAGATACCAAATTAAAGAAGATAAAAATATCAAGTATGGTAGCCTTCTCAAAGCAGCTTACTCAAGAGGACGTAGAGAAGAGATTGTCGGTTCCCGTCGAGTGGTTGACTATATTTCCGTCTTTCGGAGAAGATCAAGAGATACAGCTCCAAGTTGTCGACAGAGTCGGGATGTTTTGGGAATTTTTCTGCGTCATTCAAATCAAAGCACCGCATTGGTCGCCGGTTCTTAAGCCGGATGGTTGGCTCCAATATGTCAATTATACAGGGCTCAGAGTTGGGGACAAATTCATTATATATGAAGAGGAGAACAAATTCAGAGAAACAAAGTACAGAATCATAGCTCAGAGGTTGAATTGTGATGGTCACTGGATTAATATTTCTTAGCAAACTACAATCTTGTGGAGTTTATTAATGTTCTTTACTAGATAATTATTTGATTTGGTTGATATCGAATAAAAGAAAAAGAGTGTGTGGTTTGACTATTGTCTTTTTTCTTTTTTTTTTTTTTTCTTTTTTTTTTTTTTAAGTCGTATGGTCTAGTGTGGTTGGTGTCTTGTCTTCTATTGTTTGCAAGATTACCTCAATTTTATGGTTGTCTACCTTTGATGTTGGACTTTTTGGTCGAACCTAATGATGTATGACCTAATATTGTTAACATATGAATTTTATTTGGAATAAAATCAAATATGAAAAATATCTATTTGAATATTTTGGCTGATTGAACACTCTCTATCAATTAATGAGGGTGACACTTTTTATATATTGTATTTGTTTAGATATGTTCTCTCTTTTTTATAGAAATAGATATATATCTAGATATGTAAGATAAACTGAGTCTGATTTTCATATAAAGTGAAATCACCAAAAAGCTATCTTCTCTCTCCCTCCCTCCCTCCCTCCTTCCTTAGTGAATCCTAAAATAATGTATCGGATTTAGAACCGGTAAAGATACTTTCTCACGTAGACGTAGTATTTTTCTCTTCATTTGGATTTGAAAATGAACACTTTGAAAACTTGGTGTAAATTGAAGTGTTGAATTGGTCAAATTTATTTTGTAATATATGAAGAAGAACATAAGAATAGTCCATGGTCACCCCCAGTGACGAAACCAGAAATTTTTTTGAATGAGGGCTAACTATCACAAATATTTAATCATTAAAATTACAATTACCTTGACGGATGTAATTGATAAACTAATAGATATTATTTTTTCCTAACAAATCTAACTCTTATCTCTTGTCCAATCTTAACTATAGTAGTACAAAATATAAATTCCTTCTCTTCTATGCTTCGATGTTAATGATATATTTAGCACAAAAATATTGCAAACAAATAACCTTTTAATTAACCTTTAGTTTAAGTGATTTCTTTCTTAATCTTTAAAGAAAGGGGCCTACATGCATTGACGGATCTACGTTGTGCCCCCGCTAAAGACTAGGAGAGCTCACTTGGGCTTTAGTTATAGGCTAGCCCACGTTTTGGGCTTATGGAGCTCCCTTGCATTTTTCAAAGTTTTTCATCAAAGTCCTTTAATTCTTTTTTAATTATTTTTTATTTAATTTTTTGAAATAATTTTTTTTTTATTTTATTACGCTCATAGACAAATCTCTCTCCCTTTTCAATTTATATTTCTTCCCCTAAAGTCTCTTTTTCTATTTCCGTTTTTTCCTTCTCTTTATTCCCACAATTTTCTTCTCTGTGTTTTTTTTTTTTTATTCCACTCCAGTCTCTACAGACCTATTATCACTATTTATTTTGTTATTATATCTCATCAATTTTTTTTTTAACTTCCTTTCCTCTAGCCTTATTTCTCATACTTTTATATCAAAAATTTAGTTTCTTTTCAAAGTTATTAGCTTCGTTAACCATAATTTATGTTAATTAGCAAAATATTTTAGAAATGTATGCTTTTTTCTAAAAAAAAAAAAAAAGAAAAAAAGTAAATTAGGATTTAGTTGAAATGCTTGTACTTTTAAGTTTTATTTATGTGATATTGTTTAAAAATATGTAAAATATTAAATTTCATCGACAAAAAGTTAAAAGTTTGTCATATTTTTTTTAAATATTTGGTTTACGAATTTAGTACATATTTATGCCCTTACTGAATTTTAATTCTGGATCTATTACTGCCTATATGTAAATTTATACCAAAAAAAATAAGCTAAAAGGAAAATAAAAAATTGAGAGGAGCCTGTGAGAATTTTATAGGCTAAAATCGAAGGAATAAAATAAGCACCCCTGGGCCTCCACTAACTCTGTTCCTGGTCACCCCTGTTAGATGCTGTCAACAAAATACATATTAAACTGTTCATTTTTTTTTTCTTTTCCTTTTTTCATATGTGAGAAGTATTCCTCTGGTAGTTAAACTGTTTTTTAAAGACTATTAGTTTATTTTTTATTATTTCAACTTGAATTGTATATATCCATTGGATCTTCTTATTAGTTCAGAAATTTCCAAAAAGGCGATTAAGGATAATTTCATTTCATCGGCACTGTAAAACTGCACATAATATTACAGGGAGGTGGTGCGTGCCCACAATTCCGCAAATGGAGCCTTTCCCTAGATTGTATGCTCAAACTACATGTATTTTTCACGAAGATTTAATTTGCATTTGAAACGAAGATTTGAAATGGAATTTTAAGATTGAATTTAGTTAACTTTTTAAAAATTAATTATAATCTTTATCAATTTTTTAGAAACATACAAAAAATCCAATTAAAAACTTTAGTTTGGACCTATATTTCAAACACATCATTAAATTTTTATTCTAGGTGCAAAAATAAAAGTATTCATTTTCGGTAAGTATATGTGAATTAATTAATTCTCATTGATATGATTAACTCTAGTTTGAAATAGGGCTCATCGTTGACAGATTGCTAACCAAATAGGTTGATTCGTTGATTGACCGACATCGTCGGAGTGAAGACGATGGAGTGAAACTACCACTGACTGACGATGGAGTGAAGACGGACCAAGAATAATCAGTTTTCATCAATTGGAGGCACTTGGCTCCAAGCAAGACGAAGAATGACAACAACAGCGGACAATTTTACTTCTAGAGTATTGAAAGTTGAAACCACCGCGGCAACTAAAAGAAAGAAGAAATAAGAAGAATATAGAGGATAAGGAGAGGTAGTGGGTAAGTTAGGCCCCGTTTGAGGGAACTTTTTCCGACGGAGTTTACCGTCTGATCCAAAACTTCCAATTCTAAATCTCACTTTCTCTCTTTTTCATTTTCAAAAAACTCAAACTTTAAAAGTCATAACATTCTCATTTTAAATCGAAATAAGATTATTCTTATGACAAAATGCTTATAACGACGAAACGAATAACACAATATCCATTTTGCATTTTTTTTTCCGAACACGTTATAAATTTTTACACTATTTTTTTCTATTACAGTTCATTCACAAAAGTCATCCCCCAAATACATATTTCCAACACAACCTCTAAAGCTCCATTTCCAAAAGTCCTCCCAAATGAGTCCTTAGATGTATAGCAAAATATTTCATAGAGATGTTGAAATATAGAAAAAAAAAATTTTAAATATCTTATAAATAGTAAAATTTCACGTTATTGTAATAGTTTATTTTATGAAAATAATTAAAGTAAAAAAGCTAGATCTTAAAATATTTAAAATAAATAACAAATTTGTTAGCTAAGTAGAAAATTTACTATTTAACTATGTAATTGTTTACTGTTATTTGTACTAGATATTTTAAAATTTTGTTATTTACTTCAATTATTTATTGAAAATTCATTTTTACTTCTTTCTCGATTAATTAAAAGATTTTTGAGAAATACCTAAAAAAGAGTATATCCCCATGACTCCAATTTTTACCTACTTATAGTATCAAATAAAAAGTGATTTAAGGATAAAAATCTGGTCCATTAAATATAATTATAAACATGTGCATGCGATTCACAGTTTCCTATAAATAAAAGGAGTAACAAGGCTGGGCTTGGTGGGCTAAGGTTTCATCATTTTAAAATGAGCAAGTCAGGGGTATGCAACAAAATTGGGAGTGGATTTTGTTACAAAATAAAAAGTTTTGTAAAAAATAGCATAAAGATGATGTCATAATTTGAATAAAAAATTACTTTACTTTTTTCTCTCTCTTCTCCCCTCTCTCCTCCACTTGCAATGGCAAATCATCCCCCACTCCCACACTCTCTCTCTTCTTCTTTCTCTATCTTCTTACTAGCCGCCCTTTCTCTATCTCGATCGGTGGTGGTTACCGATCGGTAACTACATGGTTACTCACAGACGGTCGGTAACCAACTAGTTATCCGTTGACGGTGACGATTAACTTTCCGTGACCAACAACGATTGTTACATATCGAAAATCCACCGGCAAACGATAACCAAATAGTTATCATTTGGTAACCCAAGTGGTTATATCATGAATACTAATTAGTAATTATAATAGGTATTTTAAAAATAAATAAATAAATAAATATTTATGATGTCATCTATAATATTTCTTTGAAGAGTTTTTTCTTGTGTGGTAAAAATCAATCCGAGGCATGATTAGGGGTGTTCATCGAATAAGATCTGTCATATTTTAATCATACAACATCCGATCTAATCAAAGGTCGGTTTTTGGGAATGTCTTCTAATCCAATCCGTTATTTGTGTAACATCCAATCCAATCTAATCCATTTAAGATCGGTTTGGATTAGATTGGATTGATCGGCAGCATTTGGACTCTTTTCCATTGGACTTTGTATTTTTTCTTCTTCTTTTCCCATTTTCTTATTTGACCTATCTAAAATAGATAATCTATTAGGTCTTTTTGGCATGCATTACATACTAGTTAAGTACTAAATTTTAAACAAAACAAGTAATAATTATAGGACATTCGAAGGTACATAATATTTTAAGAAACTAGAAAATAAGAGAATAGTTTTTCATTTTGAAATATTTTGCCGCCATTTTTCCTTCTTTGCATTTTTGATATGCTCTTTATTTCTTTCAATTTATTGAATTATCTACAAAGATACCACGTACATTCTAACAGATGTAGTCAGAATCAACAATGACCCGATAATGCTGGTCACAGACGTCGCTCACCATAATATTTTAATTAAATATGTTATAATCGACCTGATTTTTTTTTTGGTTTTCAAGAGAGATCATCATACGTCTTTAACTCCAATTGTCGGCACCGGTTACCGGTGTATTTTTGTAGATTTTTTTTAATTTGCCAGAATATTTTTTGTTTTGAACATAGATTGTCAGATGTCTCCAGCTCTAATCGCCGTTGCCGTTACTGGAGTATTCTGGTAGAATATTTTTGGTAATCTACTAACATATTTTTTTGTCTTCAATATAAATAGCCAGACGTCTTTGGCTCCGATCGTCGGCGCCAATCATCAGATTATTCTTGCAGAATATGTTTGCTAATCCAAGAATATTTTTTGTTTTAACATAGATGACTAAATATGTCTGGCTTCGGTCGTGGGTGCCAATCATCAAAGTATTTTGGTAGAGTATTCTTTATAGTCTACCAGGATATTTTGTTTAGCATAGATAGTCCGATGTTTTTGGTGCCACTTACCACCAGAGTATTCTTGTAGAATATTTTTTATGAAAATTATTCCGATAGATTATCAAAAAGATTCTACGAGAAAATTCGGTGATTAAAGCCGAAGTTGTTCGACTATCTATGTTGAAAACAATATATTCTGATAGGTTAAAAAAAAATCCTACCAATATACTTTGATAACTTGTGTCATTCTGCCATCTATATGACAAGAAAAAATATTCAAGTATATCATCAAAATTATTATGCTTGAATACTCTGGTGATTGGCGCCGACAATCACAGTCAAAATGCCCAATCATCTATATTAAAAACAAAAAATATTCTAGTAAACTACCAAAAATATTCTATCAGAATTCTCCGGTAACTGGCATCAGTGACTGAAGCCAAAGACGTCCCGCGATCTAGGTTGAAAATAATAAATATTCTAATAGATTATAAAAAATATTATATTAAAATATTATGGTGACTGAAGTCAAAGACATTTTGCGATCTAGGTTGAAAACAATAAATATTCTGATAGATTATCAAAAACCTTCTATTAAAATTTCCAATGATTAGCTACGATGACCAACGACCAACATTGTTGGTAGTTACCGTTTGTTCTGAGATCTGGTAGAATGTATGTGGTGTCTTAGTAGATTTTATTATAAATAGTGGAAAATTTGAGTAAACTTCTTAGATTGACTTTCGACCAATACTCGTGAGTGACAAAAAAGTTAAAGTGTTCAAAATAGTGTCAAATTGAAAAAGAAGGTTTCAAAATGTGTTATTTAAAGTGAATTCAGATTGACCTCTTTCTTTAAAAAAAAAAAAAAAAATTTTGCCAGCATGCTAAAGACACCATTAGTTGGGAAAGAAGTTTTTAAAAATATTGTTGGTGGTTACTGTTCGTTCTGACATCGGGTAGAATGTATGTGGTGTTTTAGTAGATTTTATTATAAGTAGTGGAAAATTTGAGTAAAACTTCTTAGATTGACTTTCGACCAATACTCGTGGGTGACAAAAAAGTTAAAGTGTCCAAAATAGTGTCAAATTGAAAAAGAAGGTTTCAAATTGTGTTATTTATGGTTTGTTTGGTGTTCGGGTTTAGTTTGAGATGAGATAAAATTTTTAAGTTGAGATTAGTTGACTTTTTAAAAACTAGTTATAATTTTTGTTGACTTTTTTAGAAGAAGATAAAAAACCAACTATAAAGTACAGTTAAGTTCAAACTCAATTGTAATTCCAAACGTAAGCTTAAAGTGAAATTAGATGGACCTCTTTCTTTAAAATAAAAAAAATAAAAAAAGATTGCCAGCCTGCTAGGTGGGGTCCTTTCCTCTATTTGGTAGTGGGATGTTGGGAAAGAACTTTTAAAAATAGGAGAGAAAAGAAAAAAGTTATTATTTTATTTATTTATATATATTATTTTACTTTAAAAACAAAGATAAAATGTAATTTTAGATTTTGAGTAAACAAAAAGGTAATTTTAATAGTTATATGGTGGATTTTTTTAATTATTATTCTTTTTTTTAACTTTTGGAGAGATTAAAACTAATTAGTCCCATTATTTTTATCCCCCTAATTTTCCTTAGTCTAGTATTTTCCTCTCAATAATCCCTCCCCCTACTTCAGTACCTCCTTTTTTCCATTATATGAAACATAACATTAGCTTTTTAACAGTCTAATTAGCAAATTTATATGTTAAAAATTCAGAATGTAAAACACATAATGGATCAAAGTCTTAACAATTTGATCTAATAATTAAAAATAACAATACATATTAAATTATAATTAATTTTTAAAAAATCCACTAAATTTTAACATAAAATTTTCGTTTCAAACTGTCTTTCAAATGCAAGCTAAAAGAGTCAAAGTACAAGACCTACCCCATATTTTGCCTTTAAAATTAAATAATAATAATATAAAGAAGCTCCCTCCGTCCTAGTTATTCTCAAAAAAATTAAACAAAAAGAATATTTGGTTTTGCTGTCGAGAGAGAGAGAGGCGATGGCCGGAGAAGGATCAGCTACGACGTCGTCGTTGTCGGAGGAGGAGCTGACGCTGACGGTGAAATGGAGCGGCAAAGAGTACACTGTCCGAGTTTGTGGCGACGACTCGGTTGGCGAGTTGAAGCGTCGAATCTGCCAACTCACTAACGTCTTGCCCAAACGCCAGAAGCTTCTCTATCCCAAACTCCTCGCTTCCAAGCTAGCCGACGACTCCGTCTTGCTCTCTCATCTCCCTCTCAAGTCCTCTCTCAAGATGACCATGATCGGGTTTCTCCTTTAATATTCTAATATTCCTTTTTTTTTTTTTTTACCCAATTATGCCCACCAACTGTTCGATCATTTGCTTGAAACAGTTTTCTGTTTTTCTTTTTCCTTACATTGTGTATCGCTTGTTGTTATTCTCATTTTTGCTTATTATGAGCGTCAAAATGTTTGATACTTAGATTTTGATTTGTTGTCTGTCGTTTTTGCACGCCAACTATTTGATAATTTGCTTGAAAGAAAATAAATCCTCCCTTTTTTTTTATTTATTGTTTTGTGATGAACTCGACCTGAATTTTGACAGAACTGTGGAAGATGAGATAATAGTGGACCAAGTGGAGGATCCGGAAATTGTCGATGATTTTGAGCTCGGGCAAGATGAAGCTGTGGATATCAAAGATAAAGAAGTAAATAAGCAGAAGTTGAGGAGGCGCATATATCAGTACAAGGTGGTTATTACCGAAAAGTAGAAATAGAAAGCTGTTTATGTCATTATGAATAATTTTAGGATCCCAACTTTTACTAAAAAAAAATTTCATACAAACTAACGTGGCGTACGAGTCGTTATTCTTTTATTGGTGGGTATTTAAAGTTCTCACGTTAATCAACATTAAAGTATCACAAGTTGCATCTACCAGTTAAACGATGACAATTTACAACCATGTGAGTTGGTATCAAAATGTTGGTATAAAAGTTGAGATCCCTAGCACTATTCATGTTGTTATGAATGTGCATGTTTTTATTTCCTTTACAACGACTGTATTGCCCTAAAGAACATCTCTTGTTGATGAATGAAGCTTTTTGACTTTACTAAACGAGTAATGACTATAAGCATCTTTATTGACCAATGATATAGTCATGAATACTTGTGTATATTTTCTAAAATTATCAAAGGACGTAGTTTTAACATGTAGTTGTTTGTGTCACAGCATATTGTAGCATGTTATGATCCTAAATGGACATGACATTTTTGTTCTCTGAGTGTTGGTGATAGTCGTAATTCAGGACTTACAGAACAGAACGCCCTGTTTGATGCATTTTTAGCATGACCTGTCGATGGTCTTGATTTTTCTATGTAATGGATTGTGTAGATTGAGCTTCGGAATCCACGCCGTGAGGGGAAGAAACTGCTTGTTCTGGATATTGATTATACTCTTTTTGATCACCGGTCTACAGCAGAAAATCCTCTTCAACTTATGCGGCCTTGTAAGCGATCTTTTTTTAGGAATCAGTACTGTTTTATTATATGTTTTTCTAATTAAACTCTGTAATTGTTTTGTCAGATCTTCACGAATTTCTTACAGCTGCTTATGCAGAGTATGATCTCATGATATGGTCCGCAACCAGGTCAGATGCTCATCCATCCTATTTCTCCTCTAGTTCATCTTATTCCAATGATTTTTTATGCTCATAAGAGCTTTCTACTTCGTTATGGCTAAAAATGTTAATTTATATGAATAGCTTAGTTTGACATTCTAATAGCCAGCTATTATTTGATATGAAATTGTGCGACACTATTTCTTCGAATGTACATGAAAGCAAGCGATGGCATTCAGGATGATAGGGCATAATTTTCAATACAGTGGTCCTGTTACCTTTCCTTTAAGAGAGAGAATCCAGCAAATATTGCTCAAACCTAATTAAACACACTCAAGGCTTGAATGAACTATGGGTGACATAAACAAATAAGAAATTAATAATCACATTGAAATACCGTGATTAGAATGAACAAATGATAGCAAGAATCTCCTTTTATGGTTAGAAGAAAGAATGTCTTATTCTGAATGTTAAAGATGCACCAGCTTTAAAACCAGAAGACAATGTAGAAGAATGTTAAATAAATCTTTCTTGTAGTTGTTCTGAAAAATACGAGGTCGCCAAGTTTTGATAATATAGGGTGAGTGAGTGTCGTATCCACATGGATTATTTCTTAGATTGATGCTAAGTATCACGATTATTGCAACCCAACTTTATCTAGGCAAACATAAAATGAAAAATAAACTAACCTAAGCAACTAAATTAAACTAAAAACAAGTGAAATAAATGTAATTAGAGATATGGATTGAAGGGAACTCAATCTAATGTATGACTAGAGGGTTTTGATTTCACTTAACTAGATTATGTTATTCCAATTCAAAGGCTTGTCAATCAATTTCACCCAAATCATTAATCTTAGGTTCCAATTTTAATTTCACTCCCTCTCCCGTGTGCCGAGTAAAATAATGTGCAAAATTAACCAAATTAATATCCCTATTAACCCAATCAATTAAGCACTCATTAAGCAAAACCTAATCTAGTGATTACCCAAGTGATATTAGCTTCCTGAACTTAATATTGTTTTGGGTTGTGTTTCCCAAGTCTCAACATATGAAATTAACTCTACCATGCCCAAGTTTACACGTCTAATAACTCTAATTTAATGAAAAATCAAATTAGGAAAAAACAAAGAGAAACACAAATGATTCAAGATTAAATTCAATCAACAATCCTTCAAATTATCATAACATAGTCATCATCAAGCTACATTATACCCTTTAGCTTAAAAAGTTTAGCTAATCATCAAAAGATCCAACTCCATATCCATAACCAAACCAAACCTCCAATTTATCATTCTAGCACAAGTTCAAGAATCTCAAAGAAATGGAAGAGAGAATGGAATGAAGAACTAGTTGATGAAACTAAGCTCCAAGCCTCCAATCTTCATTGAATCTCCAAGAAATCCTCCCAAACTTGAGGGTTTTTGTCTTGAATCCCTCGAATTTTTGGGTCTCTAAAAGCTCTCCCCAATTTCCAGCCAGTTTTCCTTTTATAGCCTTCCCAAAACATCACATTTTGCCTCAAAATTAGGTTTTCACGTGTGTGGAGTGCTGCAGCGGGCTTTTTGCCCACTGCAGTGCACGTAAGGCGACTGGAGCATCTCAGGAGGCGCGCTGCAGCGGATGAAAGGCCCGTTGCAGCGCGCATATGCTGGTTGGGAGCAGGCTGCAGTGGGCCTTTTATCTTCTGCAGCCTGCAGTCAGGTTCTCTCTGGCCTGGCAGCCACAGCGCCTGTTTGGCACGCTGCAACCTGCAGCTAGGCCGTTTCTAGTTGGAATGAGGGGCGCGCGTTGCAGCGCCTCTTTGGCACGTTGCAACCCGCTTTTTGCTTCTCTAATTCTTCTTTTTGGTGCCTTTAGAATCCTCTTTTTGGGTCTTCTTTGATCCGGCATGCTTCGGTTTGCTTCCTTTGCTCACAGCTCTTTCCAGTTAGTTCCAAAAAATCCCATTTTGCTACATCTAAATCCTCTTTTTATTTATAAATCCTACAAGATCACATAAAAACACATTAAACTAACAAAAGCACTTGAGAACTTACAAATATTTGAATTCAAAAGTAATTGATTTGTAAGTAAGTAACCTCCGCATCGCTGTGTCATTTCTTAAACAGTTGGATATGAGAAACTCAATGCTACTATTTTTCTCTATGCAGCATGAAGTGGGTTGAATTGAAAATGGGACAGCTTGGAGTACTCAACAATCCTAATTACAAAATCACAGCTCTTCTAGACCACATGGCAATGATTACGGTCCAATCAGATACTCGTGGGATCTTTGATTGCAAACCGCTAGGCCTCATCTGGGCTCAGTTTCCGAAGGTATGAACTTGTATATCTCCACCATCCCCCACCCCCTCTTTCTGTTCATGAAATTTTGTTATTCAGATGTGGAAATATTTCACATTTGCTGAGATTTCAAGTCAGCAAACAATCATATACAAATATGCCAGTGCTAGTAAAAAGATATATAGTTGTTTAGATAAAGAAACAGAAGGCGGAGAAGCTGATGGTATCCATTTTCACTGGACCCTGATAAAGCTTTTACCCCATACCAAGTTACAATTATTCAATCTTAGAAGGAAAAAATAGTGACAAAGTAAATAGAGCTTTAATTATTATTATTATTATTATTATTTTTTCCAGCTGCTTTATAATATGGATTTGGGTAAATTGATAGATTGGTCCTTAAACTTTTAAGTTTGTGCAACTTTGGTCCCTGTGCTTTTTTTCGTAGTTTGAATGACCCTAAACTATTAAAATATTACTACAATAGTCTTTTCTATTAATTGGACGGAATTCATCTGTAATTTGATAAAAAAATGATGCTAACTAACATATTCCGTCTAAAGATTAACGGAAAGGACTACTATAGCTGCGTTTTTAATGGTTTAGGGTCACTCCAGTTACGGAAAAAAAAAAACAGGAATCAAAGTTACGCAAACTTAAAGATGTAGGGACCAAACTAGCAATTTTCCCTATGGATTCAATTGCATTTTCATCCGTCACTCATTGTACCCTCATATCTGACAAATTCTGTCTCTTGTTTCATTTCAGTTTTACAGTTCAAAAAATACTATCATGTTTGATGATCTGAGAAGAAATTTTGTGATGAACCCTCAAAACGGATTGACAATCAAGCCATTCAAGAAGGCTCACTCAAGCCGCGACAGTGATCAGGAGCTTGTGAAGCTCACGGAATATTTACTTGCCATTGCAGAGCTTGACGACTTGTCTGCCCTAGATCATAGTTACTGGCAATCATTCACCGAGGACAGTGTGAAAAGACGTAGGCATGCATGAGTTATATTAAGAGCTTCGGAAGCCTTATTTTGTTGCTGATATTGATCCACCGTCTAAGGTATAATCATGACGTTTGTCAAAATTCATTGTTTATGTCCTTTGTCCAATTCCAATGCATATCTGCCAAACTGCTCACTGTTTTTGCTTTCTATAAGAATGTTGTGAACATTCATACATCAGACCGATAAAAATTTAATTCAACTGTTAAAAAGTTGTTTCTTACTAGTAGTGCATAATAAGAGGGTCTACCTAGAACTCAAAAGAAAACGTGTAGAAGTTTTCGGTCGAATGGATTTTAACCTTTGAATGTTCAAAATAGTGGGAGAGCACTGTTATCTATCGGACTCATCATTCATTGGTGTTTTTTTTTTTCTTTTTTTTTCCTTTGCCAAGAGAAACGTTCATGATCCCTGGTGAGGTGGTGACAAGCCCGCCTACCAAGGTTTCGGGCATAAAGTTTACATTCCGGCAAACATGAAAACCAAAGAAAACTCGTAAAGAAGAGCAATCCTTCCTAAAATAGCGGGGAGACGAGGGACGGGACAACAATTTGAGCAAAGTCGCCTTCAAAGATCATCTTATGGAAACCAAGAGAGACAGTCACCTTAACACAGAGTGATAATGGTTGGCCTTCAAAAAAAAAAAAAAAAGTAGAGTTTACCAGCGCGTTTCAATTAGTTTGAAGTATGCTCGGCTTTTTTCTAGCTACCCACTTTATTTTTAATACAAATAAATTAAATTTACAAGAATAAAATAGTCCCAAAATAGGCCAAGAGAGATCTAGAAGAAGGCGTGCCTCATTAGAACCATGTATTACAAAAAATCAGCAGGAAAAACTCTGATAGCGGGAAAAGGAGTGCATACTCTAATATGATCGTTGATCAATATCCTATAAGACTACTTAAATCTGAAAAGGAATTCTGTCATTGTCTCGATTAATTAAAAGCTCTACAAAAATCAAATACCGTGTACCTTCAATTATGCTTCATGTCAGTTTATAAACCAAGTTGATCGCATTTTGTACAAACGCGAGAAATCCGAAAACTGCATGAGTACTAACAACACAACGCTTCAGTCCAGCTAAAGCAGAATTTCCACACAACTTGATCTTGTGAGTGGAGAGAAGACCCAGTATTAAGTAGAATCATATTTGGACCATAAAGAATCCCAATCTATACTATACTAGCTACTAATTCAATACCTAAAACGGTAGTAGCATGTAAATGTTGTGCCTACAGCTGGATCAGTCTCATTCAATTAGATATGTAGATATGGTAGATTAAATATTATAGCCAGTAAATAATCGGGAATAATTTTAGGAGCTCTAGAAGATTTAATAATCTAGAACTACCCTATTAAGGTTAATTTTTATATCATGTTATAAAATAAGTCGGATAACTGACAAATAAGATTAATGAGTAATTGCATTAAAAGATTAATATAGTAATTACATTCGACTAAATTGACGAATTTATAAAAAGGGTATGGAACGATAAAGGAAAATAAAATAAAGAAAGAAAGAAAGAAACATCAATAAGTGACAAAATTTTTGACATTGGAGAACAAATACAAGTGAACCTTGGGATCATGGAGTAAAATATCATTTCTCTAGTGAAGCTTTTTGTAATTTCCTCTTTTTCTTTTTAGAAAAAAAAAAAAAAAAACAAACAGCAACAACAACAACAACATTTTTCTCAATAGCCATTTATTTATTTTGCAGGCATATTTAATTATAATTATATATTTGACTTAATTACAAGATCTCCACCTCAAGTAAAATAAACATATGTAGTCATTTATTTATGAAGAAGAAATCTAATCTTAAAAAAAAAAAAAAAAAAAAAAAGGAGGTAGAGGCTCATCCCCTTCTCATTATATACAGGGAAGTTGATCATACTTATAGTACTGAAATTGGAGTGATAATAAGACCATCACTAAATTTTTTTTATTTATTAAAAAAAAAAAAAACTGACTACCCAAAAACTTAGCCAAATGCCACGGATCATAGAACACCTTGAGCATTAAATGCTACACTATCATTACACGACACACTAGTCAAAAACTCGGAAAGAAAAAAACAAAAAATAAAATAAAATGAAAAAGTAAACTAACACTCAAATCTAAACAGGTGAATGGCTCCAAATATATAATTAAAAAAGTTTTGAAAATGAAAACAAAAACAAAAAATGATGAGAATGTTTTTTGTGAAAAAAGAAAAAGAAAAAAAAAAGGTTATTTTCTTGTTTTCGTTTTTATTTTTAAGATTACATAATTTGATTCATACTTTTTAGAAACATATGCAAACATAATATATCATTTTCTAATCTCCAAATTAATCTTTCTAAAAACAAAATCAAATATAGTTTTAAAAACATTCTCAATATCATTTCTAAAGTATTCATTCTCGTTCTTATTTTTGTATCAAAAACAAAATTATTTTTAAAGCAACTAAAAATAATACCAAAACACCACCTTAATTTTCCGTTTCTGTTGTTATTGAAAGAGGAGATTTGGGAGACTCACATTCCTGTTTACCATGAACTTTTTGTAATAATTTTCTTTTCTTCCAAAAGCGTTTAGCAAATAGTGGAAGTTAGAAGATCCAATGAAGATGGTGATTTTCATGTTCCTCTTCTCTTTCTTCACCTCCTTTCCATTATCTTCTTGTAAGTACTAGTACTACTTTTGTTTTTGTTTTTCGTTGTCTTTTTTTTTTTTTTTTTAAAGGAATTTCTAATTTTTTTTTATTAGAATTTGTTTTAAATTGTTAGATTTGGGGATCTATTATTTACCATAAATTTACTTTATCTTATTGAAATGCAGATGGGTATGATCCCTTGGATCCTCATGGCAACATAACCATCACATGGGATTTTATTCTTCAAAATGGCAATCTCTTTGATGTGGGTTTTCAAATCCTTGTTCTCCTTTCAATTTTCTTTCACATCCATTGATAGATAAGCCTCTTTATTTCTGACAAATTTCTCAGGTTCTCATTGTTGTTGCAAAATCCTTATGGAGAATAACTTTTATTTGAAACAAGAAGTAGATTCAAATCTTAGGCGAAACGTCAATCACTCAAAACCATTTATGAAATGAACATCCCGATTCAGCGGTTGGGATGTGTGGGTCCGGACTCGGGTTTTCATTTTAGATAAATAACATTGCAAAATTTTTTAAATCGTTCAAAGACCCCCTTCCAATTTTCAATGCTGAGCTTGTGTTTGTCACGTTTGTTTTACTTATTATCTGATTTATTTGATTTTTATTATATTTTGTTTATGAAGAGGCGTTTTTTGTTTGGGTTGTCTGATTTTGCATGGGATTGGGATGTGAAAGGTCATGAAGGTGAGGTTTATGTTGGTCCATTGCCCAATCACTATGAACCCTATTAGCTGTCAAAGACTGTCCCTCTTAACTCTTGAAGCGCAGTTATTGGGCCAGAGATGACATTTCTTTAGTTCTGTCCAGAGAATCAACGCTGCTTTCTAAAAGAGATAAAAAGAGGCAAGTAGCATATTTTTAGAGGTGGAATTGAAAATAATAGCATAATTTTTAAGAATGTGAAAAAATTAGTATTTGATTTAATGCACGGAAATCCCAAAACTACCCCTTACCCTTGCTTCTCTCTCACCAATCTCCACCGTCTTCCTCGCCTGCGGCGTCATCTTCTCCGATGAAGGTTCCTCTTGGGTTCTCTCCGATAGAGACTGCGTGGTTCCGGTCTGCGTCGCCTGTTCTCTCGGGACAATTCGCGATTTCGATGGAGTTCCCAAATCGCACAGTCGAGCGGTGATTCACGATTGAGTGAGATCTCTTCTACAGTCACTCTCGCCTCCCGGCTATTCAACCTGCAAAATAAAAACCAACAATCCCAGATCCCGATGGAAAATGAGGGACCGTGAGTCGCGGTGGTAATTGCAGAGGATCTCGTCGCCGGAGACGAGGCCAAGATCGGGAGAGGTTGATCTGGCTTGGCAGACAGATGGCGGAGAGGTCGCGAGCGATCGACACCAGCTTGCACTGTCGGAGACGACGCAGAAGTTACCGTCGCCGGAGAAGGAGAGGAAGGAAAATCCTAGATTTTCAAGAAAATACAATATTTTTCTAGATTTTCAATCTAGAAAAGGGCGACTGAGCGAGTGGAAGAGAGAGACAGAGAAAATGGGTAAAATTGGAATGTCTTAACATATATATATATATATATATATATTTTTATAAATTTAAGATACGCTATAAAGATACGCTATAATTTATCATGTCCTAAAAAATCTGCTATAAATTTCATTATATATAAAATATGTTATTTTTTATTATTTTCTAAAATAATAACCCTCATTTCTACTTTTAAATTTTAGAATCATTTTTATTTTATTTTTTAAATTTTAAATTTAATCCTACTTTATCATTTATGTTAGGATTTTATTTAAAAACAGACAGGAAAAAAAAGTGCGTACGCGTGATCATGTGTTTTTTTTTTTTTTTTTTTTTTTTTCCATTTGTCTTTAATGTTAGGAAACTAGTGTTGGTAGCTGAATATTCGTGTGAGTAGCTAATTAGAACAGTAAGTATAAAGGGCGTCGAGTTGGGGGGGGGGGGGGGGGGAGTTTTATATTCCGTTATTGAGGTGTCTTGGCTGAGTTTATTGGGAGGCCCAAGTCTTGGAAACCCTTTGTTATCTTCTTATTTTTCATTATTGCATCTCCTTTTGATTTAATAGTATGCCCATATTTTTGGGTTTCTATCAATTAAAAATCCTATTAGAATGAGCTTTAGTAAGACTAATTTTTTTAATTTTCCATCAGTTTTTAACTGAAATTTTGTAAGAGTAAAACGTGTTAAGTTTTGAGAGTAAAGTGGGAGTTTTTAAAATTTAGAAAATAGAATGAAAGTAATATTTTCTTATAGAAAGCGACCATAAAATAATCCTATTAATAACAAATAAATAATTAATTAATTAAAATTAAAATTAAAATTAATTTTAGTTTAAAAAACGAAGAAAAATATTTATTAAAAAAAAAGTTCAGTAGCTATACACAAGCTAGTTTGACTAAATTTTCATTATTTATATAATAATATCAATGGTCATATATTAACTTAAGATAGGGGTCAAATTGATTTTCTATATAAAGGTTTGTTTTTTTAGTCTAATCCTCCGTCATTTAGAGAATATTTTCATCACAAGAAAATCTTCATCCTATGTTATCTTCCCATGAAAAGTTAACATATACTTAAATTGAACATCTTATGCTATTAAACAACTGCATTATCACATGTGTAGAGTCAGAGTTATCCATGACCGAGTGGATGCTTCCACTCTCAATAAACTTTTATTTATTTATTTTTTTCCTTCAATTTCCCCTCTAAGGCTTAACATTTCTCTCAGTTTCCCCTACTAAATATTTATTATATATACTTTTATAAGTTTCTCTAAAAATTTTTTCCTTTAATATAAGCTCATACCGAAATAATAGACTGAACTATCTGGTAGGATATAAAAAATATCCTTTGTGAATCGGAGTTTGATCAAGTTTCATTTATCTTATACATTCTAATATGATCTACGGTGCAAAATTGAGTTCTACTGATTGATATTCCTTGGATTAGAAGCTTTGTCCTTGAGTAATTTGATTAGATTTTTCCTTTTCCCTTCTTCTATGTGCAAATAAGTTCCAACTAAATTCATCAGATAACAGTATCAATTCGGAACCACCAATTGTACCGCCATATAGAAAGGCCTGGCTGGAAAGTTAGTTGGGAGTGGAAAGACGAGGAGGTCATATGGAAAATGTGGGGCGCCGAAGCGGCCGAGCAAGGGAATTGCACTAAGTTCCGAGGCAACGAACAACTCCCTCATTGTTGCGAGAGGCGACCGCGAATTGTGGATCTTATGCCTGGAGCCCCTTACAACATGCAAGTCTCGAACTGTTGCAAAGGAGGGGTTTTGGGGTCACTTGTTCAAGACCCCACAAAGTTCGTCTCCTCGTTTCGGATGATAGTTGGAGCCACTAGCGAGAATGCTATGGACATACAAATGCCTGAAAATTTCACCCTTGGATTGCCTGGTTATACCTGTGGTGAGCCATTTGAGGTCTCGCCGACAAGATTTAGCCAGGATGGCGGCCGGAGATACACGCAAGCTCTTGGTAAGTGAACAATCTATGTTTTAAGGTTGTCCATGTAGTTTACCAATCTATCCTGCAAGCTGTAACTGATAGGAGGTAGACCAACAATGGTTTTATATTCTAACATGTACATTGCCTGTGGTTTTGCTCTAGGGACATGGTTTGTGAACTGTATCTACTCTCAATTTCGACCATCAACTGCCCCGAAATGTTGCGTCTCCTTGTCTGCTTTCTACAATGAAACCATTGTCTCTTGCCCGAAATGCAGCTGTAACTGCCTAGGATTACCGGGAGCAAAGTGTGTGAAGTAAGACCTCTAATTTCTTCTGTCTTGGTGCCTGTTTTGGATGAGCTATTCGAATAACTATTATTGTACTCAAAATATAATAGGCGTTTTATTAAGTCATTATTGAAGTGAAACCATTTGAATATTTTACCATTTCATACATTTTATATTTTAGAAACCCGTATCACACACATTTTTTACATTTACACTACTCAAATGTTACATTTAATAAATATTCTCCAAACATGCATTTCATTTGATTACACAATTTAAATTTTACATCTTAATGCAAGCATTCAGTTTGAATAAATCATTCAAATAAAATCTATGATCCAAAGGGACTGTATTTCTTCATGGAAACTATGCAGGGCTAGTGAAACTCCTCTGTTGCAACTTCCACATGGAAATGACACAGAAGAGGAAGAGGAAGGCGAAGAAGCAGCATCTTTAGTACGGTGTACCCGACATATGTGCCCGATTCGGGTTCACTGGCATGTGAAACAAAGCTACAGACAGTATTGGAGGGTCAAGATCACCGTCACAAATCTCAACTACATTAAGAACTACTCACAGTGGAACTTGGTGGCTCTACACCCCAACTTGAGAAATGTGACTCAGGTTTTCAGCTTCAACTACCAACCCCTCAATCAGTACGGGAACATCAGTAAGTTAAGCCAAACACAAATTTTTTTTTTTTTTTCTTTTCTTTAGAGCATACATTAACTTTGATAACTTTGATAATTCTTTAGTTTAAGAGGACAAAACGATTTTAAAATTTAATAATTAAACGATAAAAATATTAGAATCAAGTTTACAAAATCTTAATGTTTTGGGTGAAACGTGTGTTTTGGTTGACTCTCCCAAAACACCACCCCCCCCCCCGGGCCAAAGTTTATTTCTTTCATTTAGATTCCATTTTTGGCTTCTTCCTTAGAAGTTTCGATATTTTTTTATTTGTCTTATTTGAAATGTTTTTTCTCTTGATTTGTCACTATTAAAATATTTTTTTTTTCAAGATGTCCTCAGTTAAATGTGATCTTCATAAATAAGTTTTTCTTCTAATTTATGTGCCTCTTTATAAACTTCTTTTTCCTTCCCAAATATAACTCTTTTTAAGTATTTACAATCATAATAAAGCATGTAATAAATTCAACAGGTTACACACGTGCATAGAAGGTGTTTTTTTTAAACTAGTATCACTTTTAAAGATGCCAAATCTCTTTTAGAAGGTGAGTCAAAAACTCCTACAGAACTTTCGAACTAAAAAAACTAAAAACAAAAAACAAAACAAAAAAACAAAAACAAAAACTTATGGGAAACAAGGCCAATCAGGCTCATAATCTTACACTCACAAGCATCTACATATTGTTAGCAAATCTGCCTGCTATCTAGCATAACAAACTAGACTTCAGCTCTCGGTATCAGAATCCAATTTTCCATGAACAAAAAGAAATAGACCGGGCAAAACTAGAAAACCGATGGGAGGATTTTTTGAGGCTCTTTTGTGAGTTCTGACATTCAGCAGTTTTTACTCCATCCAGATGACACTGGGATGTTCTGGGGGATTCAGAACTACAACGAGATGTTGCTGCAATCAGGGGAGAGCGGGAATGTACAAACCGAGATGCTACTTCGCAAGGATCCGAGCATCTTCACTTTGAAAGGAGGATGGGCTTTTCCTAGGAAAATCTCCTTCAATGGTGATGAATGTGTGATGCCGCCTCCGGATGAATATCCGAGGCTGCCCAGCGGAGGTCATAGAGCCATTGCAACAAGCTGGCCTTTACTGACCTCCCTCCTGCTGCTGGTACTGGCAATAATGTACTCCGACATAATTTAACTCGGTGTTTGCAAATTTCTTGCACTGACATATTTGCATATATGTGTAATAATGTTCATTTTATGGCGTGTTGGCTATTTTGTAGTGTACAATTTTAGATTTTTGAAGAAATTCGTAACTATCTTTTTAAATCAACTAATTGGTTCTCGTATAAAAAAAACTACCTTTTTTTTTTTCATTAACAAAAAATAATTCCAATCATGGTTCATGCCGCTGAAAACCAATAAAATGGCCAAAACAAGACTCCTTGCTGGTGGTATAATAGAGAAGATCCTGTCATAGAAATTCCTTAAAAGGAAAAAAGACACACATAAGTTATCGATCATGCTACATTATATCACAATTAGTAATGAGAATCGAGCCGAGTCATGAATGCCATTGTACAAAAGGAAATTCGACTCACCACCTCATGTACGAGCAATTATACTTGCTTCGCTTATCAAAACTGAAACACACAAGACGGCTGGTCGCCCAGTCGCCTAGTCTCACAACTTAGCCACAAGGTCTTTTAGCAAAAATAAGTAGCCACAAGCAAACAGCTAGCTAAATCGGAGACGACAGTTCTTTTTACCAAGTAGAAACACGATGGATTTCATTAAACACATTTTACAAGTAGCCGATGTCTCAGCATAATTCATTACAAGTAAAGTGCATCGAAAAGCTCCAATAATCCTCCCACAAGGTGGATATTTTTCACTGGAAAAAAAATAAATAAATAAATTGGAGCATACAACATTTATGAATTATCAATTATGATTGCGTAAACATACAACAACTGAAAGCCGTTTTGAGTTACCACCTCCGGTAAGTTGCCTGCCTGAAATTGAACAAGTCTCGGGGCAGCGACTACCAGGTGCACAGGAAGATAGTAAGGTAACCGAAAAAAGCATGAAACAGTGAAAATCAAAACGCACAAAATGGCGGATAAGAGGGCACCAAGATAGGTGAGGCTCGGCTTTATCCCTCACATGGGAAAACAATAATTATGGTTAGATGTGGCAATGTCAATCAAAGGAGAGATTGGCAGACCATGCTCGACCTACATCTAAATACGAAGTTGACCGGTCACAGAATCGCGACCTGAATTTGCATCCTTCTGTTTCAGAGATAGATTTGAGAATTGGGAATCAAGATCTCTGCTGTTAGTGCGCCTATGGCTAGAAGATGGTTGCTGTGGCTGCTGTTGCTGCTGATATAAGGCTCTTAGCCTGCCAATCTCCCTCTCCAGAACTTCATGCTCCACTGAACAAGGGAAACATGGCCAAAAACATCTTAGTCATCTTTCAGTTTTGGTAAAAAATAGAAAATAAAGAGAGAGAGAGAAGTAAAGTCGTCTTGGCAACATCCGTATCATTGAACTCTTTCTTTGAGGTATCGTCAGTTTATTTTGTTCACTTCTCGGTCTAACCAAAAAGTTGATGATTTATATAGAAAAGGACAACACCGCCACAGGGAAATTATCACCAGAGACATTATAATATTTTTCTGAGGGCTGAATTGCTTTTTATATAAGAAAAAAGTAATGCATTTTTAGCCGTTCTGGAACACAACCATCATAACCAAACAAAGTATGGCATGCACTCCAAAAAACAAATCAAAAAAATTTTGCAAGTAGCAACTTTACACACCGTAACTGTGTTATCATTCTCTACTTCCCTCAAACAGAAATTGTGTAGCATTAGCAATGAACCAAACTACGCTTAAAATAAATAAAATGAAGGGTGTTAATTGACCCAAAGAAATGTTCACTTCTCGGTTTGATAAAGGTACACTCATTCTAAAATATTTTTGAATCTCAATCTCCAGAAAAATAATAAAAAATGATTTTGTGGCATGGGAAAAATAAACAAGATGTATTGGCTAGCTCTATTTGTAAAATCTAACAGGAAATAAGACATTTGTTCTGGCTATTTAGTGTTTATAACATCCCCGTAGCCAGGCTTCTAAGAAATGTATCAAAGATCTAAACAACAACATCCCCTGTGAATTTTCTTAGACTTTTTTTGTTTGTCAAAAATGTTTAAAAAAGTGAAGTTTGAATCTCCAAACATCCTCGACAAGTATAAGAAACTACATATACTGTGCACGCATTTCCCCGCTAAGTACCAACCATGAGTAGTTTCCAATCATCCTCCAAATGACATCAGGCTTTCCATCTTAAGAGACCATTGAAAATGAAAACTATACTCAAAATCTTAAAAAGTAACCAGTAGAAGAAAAATAAATAGCTGAAATAAAGCATCAAGTTGCACAAGTCAAATAAAGACGGGAAAAAATAAACAGTTAAAAAGAAGCAGCTAGTTGCACAAGTTATCAAGACACTAAGAGTCAAACTAACGAAACTTACAGTGTTTAATTAGTTGCTCCTGCGCCAAGCTTTCTAGGCGCTGCTTAAGAGCTTTGTTCTCCATGCTTAGAATAAGATTCTGCTGATTGAGAAATTCAAGCTCAGCTGAAACTTCAGACCCTTCTGCCTGTAGAGTGACGCATGCAAACACAACAAAATGACTTTTTTGTAAGAAATTATTTATATTGTATTGAGAAAGATAATTTAGTACAATAGGAAAAAATATATATATATTGTTATTTGCTAAACAATGATCAAGCTTTCAACTTCATACTAAATTACATCACATTTCTAGCTACTGCTGATGCTTGCCTGTAAAGCTTGTACATTTCTTTCTAGGTCAGCTATGTATTGAAGTTTACGGACCCTTGAACGTTGTGCAAATTGCCTGAAATAGTATAAACCGGTTTATCAGTTAGAAATGTATTCAAAGAGCATGTGCACTAATGTTCAGTAATTTCTTACTATGGTCACTGTTTTCACTAGCCTAAATTTCAAAGAAATGAATTAAAGTCTGTTATTTTGAGTTGGAATTTTATCTTAACAATAACAGTAAATACAAATCAAAAAAGAAACATTCCATCAATAACCAGAGAAGAATTGCAGGGTCAAAGGTCACGCTTCTCCACCACCACCAATTTAAAAAAAAAAAAAAAAGGATATGTACTGTTTAGCACGCTTGGTATCTGTCTCTGATGAAGATGGCTTCGTATTAGAACTATCCTTTTTATCAGAAGGTTTTGGATCATGTGAACCAGTTTCAACTCCATCATGTTTTTCGCTTGCGGTAGATGGAAGGCCATCCGCTTCCTGTGGCATGCAGAAAGACCCTGAGCCCTGACGAGCAATGTTACTTGGGTTATTTGGAATGCTCATGCTCATGCTCACAGGAGGCTCCCACGCTCTACTCTTCTGTTTTGCAATGTTCATTTCTGCATAGAATGAAGCATGTCGCAAATCTTTACGATGATCAAAGTCTTGAGATCCCCAAGAGGGTGCAGTAATCATATTATTATATTTGTAATCATCCTGAGCTGCAAAATCAATGTTTGAAACATTGAACGTGTCTACATATGCAAAAGAGTCGCTAGATGAACGCCGATGTCCTCCTCTACGTACAGGTGTCTCTGGTTCATTGAGGAGATCATCAAGCCAAGAAGGTTGTTCCTCTGCAAGAAGGCTCTCTGAGGATGTTCGTTGGTGATGTGCATTTCCCTCTCTTGGTTTCTGAACAGCTTTGGACCCGATGGCAGGACTAAGTACATAATCAGCATATGATGGCGAAACGCTAGGAAATGGACTTTTAGGAGGAAGTAAAGCATGTTTTCCAGAGCACACCAAGTTTCTAACGTTAGTTGATCCCTTAGAATTTGCCATAGCCGAGGCACAGTAAGTCTCTGTCGAACAAGATAAAAATAAACCACATTCAAATCTCTGACTGTTTACATATAAACTTGGTGATAATTTGGTTCTAACGAAAAACACACGTAACAAAATACTACTAAGAAATCAAACTAGATTAAAAAATGCGGATCATAACAAGGAACCGGACACATTTATACTACACAATAATCAATGCTACATCATAGAATCCAAACTCTTACAATGTCCAAAACATCTACTAACACATCTGAATCCCGAATATCCGATACATTCTGAAAATTTGCAAAGGATAATTTGGTTTGCAGTATTTTTCATCATTATTCCATAAAACCACAATGCTGATATTGCCAGTTTTATCTATCCGCAAAGAATCCAAGGGCAACAACTTTTCTACCCAAATTCAACCCAGCTGTTACAGTAATTCTTAAACAAATTTCAGCTGTTTTTCAAACACTATGAACTACTCTCTAAATCATATCCCCTTCAATCCTATGTTTCTTTCTTTTTTTCCTTTTTCTTCTTTGGAGAATACTATGGAAATTCAAAATCATTCAAGTACTAATTTTAAGACTGTTTTTACCGGTCCCAAATAAAGAAAAATCACGGATTCGTTATGTACCTCCGTTTTCCCCATTCCCACATTTTCTTGGGAATCAAACAGGAAACGGACATAGAAAAAGAAATCAAACGAAAGGAAATTTGACAGCAGAAAATTCATGTGATTAGAGAAACCAAACAAACGAGGAAATAAGAAGAAGAAATAAATCGAAATGCTAAAAAAAAAAAAAAAAGAAAAAAAGAAAAAGGGCCTTACCTTGGTGGAACTAATAAGAATCCAGATCTCGAAATGCAATGCGAAAAGTGGAATATTGATATTTGAAAGCCGGAAAATTTTCTCTCTCTAGGGTTTGGTATATTCCCAGTTTCCTTCTTCAAATAGCTTCCTCTCTCTCTCCTCTCCCTCTCCCTCTCTCTCTCTCTCTCTATCTCTCTCTCCTCAACGAAGTCTGGGTTGGATTGAAAACAGAAAAAGTTCCCATTTTCCCATTTTTGTTCTTTCAAGGTTTGTGTAATTCACACTTTTGCCCCAAATATCTTTTCTAATCTCACACGCGACTTCTTTTATTTTACTTTCCTTCATTATTTTCACTTCAACAAGATATTTTCAATTAGGTACAAAATTTGCTTTTGTTGTAGGGAACACCCACAGCTAGGATGAAAAAGAAGTATACCGTTTTATAAAATATCATTAAAAAAAAAGTGGAGATTATAAAAAATAAGAAAAAATTATTGAACCACAAATTATTATTCTAAAAAGTAAAAATTTAAGAATTTGTCTTTATTTTATGGCTTTCTAAAGTTTTTTCTTTTTTCTTTTTTCTTTAATAGTTGCATGGTTATAATATGCTATGGTAATTTCACTAACCTTACAAGAGTAGTTGTACTTTCTAATAGAATTTATAAGTGTTCGTATTAATTAAAATTTGGACCAATCTCAATTTAGGACATTAATAAGTTGTCTATCTATAGTGGCAAATCCCTAATCGTTTATCAAAAAAAAAAAAAATCTCTAATCCTAAACTTTGACCCAAAAGAAAATCCCTAATCCTAAAAATGTGTAGAAATAAATAGGTGCACCATCCTATATAGTAGACCATTATACATTTGTCTATATTAATGTTTTATTTAATATAAAAACGAAAAAATAACAATCTCGTAATGCTTCAATACATAATGTTATTCCTAATATTATTATACTTTTTGTTATCGTTATTATGCTTTAAAATTTGTAAAAATGGACTTTTAGTATATAAACTAATTTAAAAATAAAAAAAATTGTAATAATTACATGAAAAAATAAGGCAAATCAATAAGAATCAAATGTCAAATTTGACATTTGCTATACCCCGTAATAAATATGTAACAAAATTTAACATATGATAAATATGAAATATTTTCATTGGAAAGCCTTTTTTTTTTTAATCTAAATGTTAAAATTTGTCATTGAAAAAACAATTTAACATTGCATTGAATACGTTATTATGCACTAGTAATTTTACCCTCCTGTGGTACAATGCTAGGGTGAACCATATCAAAATTTTATATATATTTAAAAACAAGTGACATTACAGAAAGTCACAAACCTTGTTTTGAAAGGAAACTGTTGTACATGTCTGTGTTGATTTTTTTTTTTTAATATTAGAATAGGGAGATTCAAACTTTATACTTTATAATGAGTCGGTGTGAAATTACTATTATATTATAACTGCAATTATTATTTATATTGGTTTTATTATTTTTAATATTTTAAAAAATGGAAAAGATAATACAATTTGAGAGGAGAGAGCTGTAATTTACAAGCAAAGCGGGCAAAATGTGGAGTAAGTTGCCAATAATAGTGATATATCATTGGCATTAAAAGGAGAGAGAGAAAGAGAGAGACAGAGAGAGGGACAAGGACAAGTAAAGTGCACAAGGAGACAACCAAACTCCAGAGGTAATAGTGAAGAAAAAGCCCACAACAAGAGATTCCAGACATAAGAAACCAAACAAGTGGACAGACAGAGAACTGAAAATCCACATTTTGCCTTGGGATTTTTTTTTTATTTTTTTATTTTTTTATTTTTTTTTTTGCCCCCCACACGAAATAGAGAAAGAAAAATTAAAATAAATAAAAGCATATTGGTTGGAAACTCAAAGTGACTTTTTATTAGAATTCCCCCAAGTTAAACGACACTTTGTTAGGTCTTAATGAAAATTAATGCTTTTTTCTTTTTTTTTTTTACTCTCCACCCGTGTTAAAGCCCTGCAGATTTCAAAAAATTTGGCATTATGCTTTTTTTTTTTTTTTCTCTCTCCACTCTTGTTTGGAAGATGAGTTTAACTCAAGTTAAACTGTACTTTTTTTGTCCTTTTCTAAAAAAGTTTTTTATCTTTTCTGAAAAAGTCAATAAAAATTACTATTCAAACTTAAAAATTTCAACTCAACTCAAACTCAACTCATTCACCAAACACCCCAGAAATCTAAATGGAGGCTACATTAGCCCCTAACATTTGTGTATGATAGAATTTTAGCTACCCCTATCATGTTTTATCATTATGGAGATGAACGTGTAAAAGTGTATTGAGCAAATTGGCAATAATAATAATAATAATAAGAGGGGTGTATTAGTTTGAATAAGTTCTTATAGGAAATTTCTAATAGAAAGAAAAAACATATATAATAGTATTCATCATCTCTCCAATGCACGAAGCACCTTATTGTTAGACTAATAATCAAAAAATAAATAAAAACAAAAATAACTAGTTACAATAACATAAAGAAATGTAACCAACGTTTATTTGTTTATTTAATTATTTTTATATTGTTATTGTTGTTATCATTATCATCATCATGCGATTATACAAATGTATAAGATTGTATAGATCCCATAATATAAATATAGGGGCTGTTATATTTGGGGCCCATTTGTGATAACATCTGAAGATGATATTTTTGAAGTTAAGTTGAAAATGTGTGTTTGGGAAGAAAATTTTTTAAAAAATTTTGTGATATAAAAATTAATACAAAAATTTGAACTGTGTTCGGAAAAAAATGTAAAATGGATCTTATTTTATTCGTTTACTCATTACAAGTATTTTGATATAAAAATTATCTCATTTCGATTTGAAATGAGAAAATTATGGACTTTTAAAGTTTGAGTTTTATGAAAATAGAAGAGAGATAAAGTTTGATATAGAGTTAGAAATTTGAAATCTAAACGACAAAAATGTCATATAGAGATGTTACCCCAAACAACACCTAAATATCTTTATTAGACGTTATTTGTAATTTTATATGTTATTACAACAATCAGTTGGTTTTAGTACATCATTTTTCTGTCATACTTATTATTTTAGGTAATAGTTGTATATGCTACTATTACAACATTCTAAATAAAAAATTACATGTTAATCAGCTAGTAGTTATAAGATTCTAAAGACCTATTTGGAATAATGATTGGAGTATAAGATTTCTAAATTGGAATTGAAATGTGTGTTTTTTTAAAGTGTGAATTGGAAATAAATTGTGATATAGGGAATAATGCAAAATTTTGAGATTATTTGGAAAAAATTTGTAATATGGATCTTTTTTTTATTCCTCTCATCATTGTAAGTATGTAAACATAAGAATTATCTTATTTCGACTTGAAAGAAGAAAGTTATGTACGTTTGAAATTTAAATTTTGTGAAAATTTGAGAGAGAAGAAAAAGAGTGTGTGAAATGTAGATTTTAGTGTTTTGAAGTTGAATATGCAAAATTCTCATTAAACTGGTATTCCAAACAAACCTGAAATATAATTTTACAACAGCTGAATAGGTTCGGCTACTAGACTTGAGATATTTCTTATAAATATATATGATTCTATTGATTTTTCCGTTCTTTTTTTTTTTTTTTAAATCAATGTTAATGATGCATAGTATTGCTCTCTTTTTTTCCCCCCTTCAAAGCATGGTTCTTGCAAATTTGAGACCAACTACTAGGAAATTGTGTGACCGCCTTTAGTTTTTAGTTTTTAGTTTTTTATTTATTTTTTTTTTTAACGTTGAAGTATGCTCTCTACCAACTCTCCAACAATAAACTCTAGTGCTGGTCAATTATATAAATTAATACCATAGTGGAAGACGCACAAGAGGACAGCCGAGGTATAATAATAATTAATAATGTTAATATTAATCATGCAACACCCAACACAGCACGATATGTATAAACGTTCTGAAACAAAACAATTAATATTTGACAAACAGTTTTTAACGATCACATAACATATGCATACACTCACATATATTATATTATATTTATAGATAATATATGTATGTATTTACAAGTATTTACAAGCGTGTGTCTAAATGCACATCTGTCTCTGCATCTTAGGAATTTTTGTATTGGTTAGAGGAAGGAAATGTTGGAAGCCTTGTTTCATTGATAATATTGCTTTTTTTCTTTTTTTTTTTTCGATAAGGATCATTGATAATATTGTTTCCTGCACGATTTTTATGTATTAAAAATCATTACTTTTATATATATTTTTATTTTGATGTGATTTTTATCAGATTTAATATTTATATATATATATATATATATATATATATATATATATATATATACTAGCATGGAGCACTTATGGTAGAGAGAAAAGGAGAATCGAGATGATAACTTAAAAAAACAAAAAAAAAATACATAAATAAAACATAAATAATCTAATTATCTGTTAATTAAATTTAGACTTTTCAGCACACGGGCTAAATTTCTCATAAAACAATGTTGATAATTTTAGTTTGTGTTTGGTTCGCCAGTTGGAGATGAAAATTTTAAATTACAGTTTGTTAACTTTTCAAGAACTAGTTATAAATTTTGTTAACTTTTCAGAAAAAAAGAAAAAAACATATATGAAAAAATATAATTTAATTAAAGTTAAATTTAAACGCCAAATGAAATCTTACTCCCTAATCAACTAATGACAGTCAACTTTACAACTATTGGTTGCAACTACTTTGAGTTGATATAACTAAAGTACTTATTTTAAAATATACTAAAATTAGGACAAAAGTCATAGTTTAAATGGCATTAGTGAATTTATCTAAAAGAAAGAAAAAAAATTCATTATCCAAGTTAATTGAGGGCTGTAAAATAAACTGTTTGGCCCATGATTAAAATTGGAAAATTCTAATTCGAATTGAGGGCAGGAATTTTCTTTCTCATGTTTTTCTTTTTCTTTTCTAGAAAGAATGATATTGATGTTTGTAAGGGGGGAAAAAATATTTTAGTTCTGAAAAAAAAAAAGAATTGGATTAAAGGTACATTTGACAGAATTGTTACTTTTGCTTTTAGTCAGTAAAAATAAAAAAATAAAAAATAAAAGTTACGATTTTTTAGTAAATGAGTCCAGATCTGCTGTCCCATTTTCCTATCCAATTACGACTTTATGACTTTTTAGTATAAGTAAAAGTTACGACTTTTGCTTAAAGAGTCCATATCTGTTGTCTCAAGTGTTATCCCCTCAATAAGCTTTTAATAAGATAGGAAATCCAGGAAAGTAAATCTATCATGTTTAGAAACCATATTTTTAAAAGAGTTTTTGAAGTCAGAATGAAGTCAGAATGACTTCAAGTTATTTCTGTCTAACTTAATAATGTATAACTTAAACTCTAATACAAGTTTTAAAATCTAGTCATAAGTATTATTTCTGAAAGTCATATTTTCCGATTCTGACAGAAAATTCTTTTGGAGACTAGAGTTCTTTTGATCAGATCATAAAATACTTTCAAAAGTAACTTTTAAGGTCAGAAAGTCAAAAACAGTTATTAAAAAACTCTGTCAAACAAACTTTAAATGAGTTTGAACTATATGCCGAAGGGAAAGTACAACGACGGATTGCATCTAAAAGGAGTCCAGTCAGCATTAGCTGGCAAGGGTTTGCAATTTTCCTTTTTATTCATTTATTTGTTTTGGTAGTTGGGTTTGCAATTTTACACTGTTCCTTAATGTTTCCCACAACATCCTATAAATATTGAAGCAAAACTCGAAATCCCCACTTTCTTTCAATATATAGGAATGCAATTCCTCTATTTAATGAGTGGAAAATAAACATCCATAATTAAATGCATATAGAATATTTATAGGTCAAATGATTGTGCATATAAAAGCACCAACAAAAAAACTAACTGAATTCCAACAAAACAGCAATGCCAGCCAGTCAAATGAAGACAAAAAACATCCATAGGCAAATTACCTGTCCTTTCAGCATGTCTAACAAACTAATGTAGGACGGATCAATACGAAGGGATAGGAGAATAAAATGAAGAGACAAAAAACCACTTATATCAATATTCATTGACAACTGTCAGCATTTATAGGCAAACCAAATAACAAAATGGAAAACTAACTCAAAGGGCATGTTTACCAAACTATAAAAGAATATAATGAAAAAGGTAATGAGATTAAAAAGTAAAATAAAACCTAACTTTATATGGGTGCTGGACTCCAAAATGTTGGACTCCATAATGGTGCAGAAATGGGCCTCCAATCGTGTTTAGTAATAAAAAATTGATATATACATATATATATATATTTTTAATGATGAATTGTTGGACTCCATAATGGTGCAGAAATGGCCTCCAATCGCGTTTAATAATAAAAAATTGATATATACATATATATTTTTTAATGATGAATGGATCATTGTTGCAAATGGAATAAAAAGAATATAAGGGGAACATTCCTTTTAGAGTAAAATTTGAACTAAATGGATTGGAGATAAACTTTAAATTTGAAGTTAAAGTTGTACTATTTTGATGCAAAAACAACTCTCAAATAAAGCTATGGATTGGAAATGGTCTAATTCCCCTTTTAGTGTTTACTTATCTATTAGATGGTGTAAAGGGAAACAATCTCATTTCTTCTCTAGTGTTTACTAAACTTAGTAATGTTAATTTTATTAATATAATTATTAAATAGTCCTTTGCCACAACCAAAAAACCATTAGTACATGAAAACTTATCAAGAGTATATAAGTAAATTTGATACTTATCCCTTTAATAAGGAATCAATACCAAGGATAATGCTAGGATTGTAATTCTCTTTCTTCATTCCCTATGTCATGTGCGGCCCACAAAATTCTTCCCCATTTCGTAAGTAAACAAGTGATTAATTAAAAAAAAAATGACTACTAATTTTCCCTTTCTCTTTCATGCCAAGTAAACATACCCAAAATATAATAAGGAAACTCGAGAAAGGAAAACTATCCTAATAAAATAGCAAACTAAACCATAAACAGGTTTAGAATGGGAAACTACCTTTATAACATAAATCCCAAATTAAACAAATTAATATTCTAATCTCGTTCTCCATTTTTGTAAGTAAACACGTGATTACTTAGAAAAAGAATGACTACTTACTTTCCCTCTCCCTTTCATGCAAAGTAAACAGAATATAATAAGGAAACTCGAGAACAGGAAACTATCCTAAGAAAATAGAAAACTAAACCAAAATAAAACAAATGGGAAACTACCTTAATAACATAAACCCCAAATTAAACAAATTATAAATATTCTAATCTCCATCACAAACTTATTTCACATAAGATGCTTTCTTAAAAGATGTAGCATAAGCAATGCATCTGGCAGCCCCAGATAGCGATATACAATTGTCACATACAAGACTTCCGACTCAGCGGGTTTTAATTTAAAAATCGGGAATGTTACTGGTTATAAGCATAATAAGTGGTGATGATCATACCTAAATTGACTTATGAACCCAGCAGCTTCTTCCATCGAGCATACCCTAAAACAAGTAGGAAAAGCAGCACAGAACCTGCAGTAATACCCCCTACGAAAAGCCCGAAAATGCCTTCCTTTTGGTACACAGTACAGGGGATGTTCATGCCAAAGATCCCTGCCAACAATGTTTCGACTGCTATAGCAAATGATGCAATTGTCAATATCAACTGGAGCTGAATGAGTTCGTTTCGTTGGTTGTCGAGTTGGATATTGACGTAGTCTTCAGTGTCATCAATGTACTCTCGGACCTACAAACGCAATTGACATTTTAATACAACATGAAGCTCCAAGGATATGCCTAACTTCAGATTTCAACAAAATTGTTCACAGATATTGGGAAAGTGAAATTCCTAATCGCTTCAAGGATCTAGAGTCACAAGGTAAAATGTAACAACCTCCACATTAGCCGAAAAGAGACGGGAAAAGGCTAAAAGTCCCTTAAGTTAAGTGAAAATTGTTGGAATTCTGAAGATTAGTTAGGATTTAAATTTGAAAAATTAAGTTAAGATTTGATGGTTCTATTTTTATTTATTTTGCAGATAAAGTAACCCAAGAATATCTTGGAGTTGTTAGGATAGTTTGTTAGGAATCTTTTTTGTTTTCCTATTTTTTCTCTAAAAGTCAGTTAGGAGAATATGGGCAGAGCTCCCTATTTATTATTGTACTCACGTAAATATCAATAATATTCAGAGAATTATTATTCTCCCAAACTACATGGTATCAGAGCCAAGTTGGCTTTCCTAATGGCACAACGAGCTGGACCAAGGGCGGCGATGACCGGAGTTGGCAGCAATCCAGGCGTTGGCAGCAATCCAGGCGTTGGCAGCAATCCTTCTTTCTCTGAAGTTGTCTCTGGAAATTCCGGGGAGACTGGTGGTGATCTAACTCGTGGCAGTGTTGATCATTTGGCTTCGGGATCTTCCATGCAAATTACCATTCATAAATTAAATGGTAAAAATTACTTGGAATGGTCCCAGTCGGTCAAACTAGCTATCGACGGACGTGGTAAATTAGGATACTTAACCGGTGAGGTTACGAAACCGGAGGCAACCGATCCAAACTTCAAAGTCTGGCGTTCTGAAAATTCTCTAGTGACAGCATGGCTTCTCAATTCCATGGAGGCCGCAATTGCAAAGCCTAACCTTTTCCTCCCAACGGCCAAGGACGTATGGGACTCGGTTCGGGAAACTTACTCTGATTTAGAGAACTCGTCTCAGATTTTCGAGTTGAAGTCGAAACTTTGGCAATTCAAGCAAGGTGATCGCGAGGTTACCGTCTACTACAATGAGATGGTGACTTTGTGGCAGGAGTTGGATCAATGCTACAACGACGTTTGGGAAAATCCAAACGATTGTGCTCGACATATGAAGCGGGAAGAAAATGATCGAGTCTACATGTTCTTGGCGGGAGTACATCGAAGTTTGGACGAAGTGAAGGGACGAATCCTCGGTCGCAAGCCCTTGCCTTCCATCCGTTAACTAAAGGTGGAGCAGATTTGTTACAAAAGGAAGACTCGATTCCCCAAATCTCTCAAGTTTTTTCAAAGTCAAATGAAAATTCGGATTTGGAAAATAAGGAAGATTCAATGGTTGAAAATCTTCAAAATTCAAATTTGGAAGGAAGTTTACCAAATTCAGTTTTTTAAAAAAATTCAAATACAAATTTTGAGGAAGAGCTAACAAATCCGAATTCTTTGTTCAAAGAACCTAGTCAGCATATAGAGAGATCTGATCAGGAAATCTCAAATCTTGAAACCAAGTCTTCAATGGAAAAAAGGGTGGAAAAATCTATGACACCACAACAACAAATTCCTTCCAGTTCTAGAGATAGAGAAAGACTTGGGTTAAAAAATATTTATGGACTGAATTATGAGAGAAGGTCCTGGAATCAAGGAAAAACACCTGCCACACCTCTGTCGGGTCAAACATCCAAGCCGAGCCAAGTCCAGTAGCCAGAAAAAGCCACGGGTAAGACTCAAGTCATCTCAGAAAAATCATCTCAGTCACATTCTAATATTCCCATAGCTATTAGGAAAAGTAGTAGGTCTTGTACAAATCGTCCACTATATCCTACTTCTAAATTCGTGTCTTATCAAAATCTCTCGTCTTCATTTTCTGCTTTTACCTCCCAACTCTCTTGTGTAGAAATTCCTAGAACCATACAGGATGCTCTAAATGTTCCAGAATGGAAGGAAGCCGTACTCGAAGAAATGACAGCACTTGAGAAGAATCAAACATGGAATGTTATAGCTCTACCAAAGGGGAAGACAACAGTCGGCTGTAAGTGGGTGTTCACCATGAAATACAAATCTGACGGGACTTTGGATCGGTATAAAGCAAGATTGGTGGCTAAGGGATTCACGCAGACATATGGCATTGACTACTCAGAAACGTTCGCGCCAGTAGCAAAGCTGAACACTATACGGGTACTTCTATCTCTTGCAACAACTCTTGATTGGCCATTGCAGCAGTTGGATGTCAAGAATGCTTTTCTGAATGGTGATCTAGAAGAGGAAGTTTATATGGATCCACCTCCGGGGTTTGAACAACGATTTGGCGCAGGAGTATGCAAGCTAAAAAAGGCTTTGTATGGTCTCAAACAATCACCGAGGGCTTGGTTTGAGAAATTTGCTCGGTCGGTGAAGAAACAAGGCTATGATCAAGCTCAAACGGATCACACGATGTTTATCAAGCATTCAGAATGCGGGAAAGTGAGCATATTGATTGTCTACGTGGATGATATTATACTCACAGGAGATGATTTGAGTGAGATGAATCGATTAAAGGCCAGCCTAGCATCAGAATTTGAGATTAAGAATCTAGGATCCCTCAAGTATTTTCTTGGAATGGAAGTTGCTCGATCTAAGGAAGGAATAGTGATCTCACAAAGGAAATATGTCCTAGATCTTCTAAAGGAGACGGGGATGAGTGGCTGTAAGCCTGTTGACACGCCTATTGACCCAAACAAGAAACTTGGTGACGGGGAACAAGGAGAATCCTTGGATATAGGCCAATATCAGAGGTTGGTGGGTAAGTTAATTTACCTATCCCATACTCGACCGGACATTGCCTTCGCTGTTAGCTTGGTCAGTCAGCTTATGCATGCGCCTCACAAGGAACACCTTGAAGCTGCTTATCGAATACTGAGGTACTTGAAGAATTCTCCAGGAAAGGGATTGCTATTTAAAAGAAGTAGACAGAGGACAGTCGAAGCCTACACAGATGCGGATTGGGCAGGCTCCGTGACAGATAGAAAATCGACCACCGGGTATTGTACATATGTGTGGGGAAATCTGGTCACATGGAGAAGCAAAAAGCAAAATGTGGTAGCGCGTAGTAGTGCCGAGGCAGAATATCGAGCAATGGCCAATGGAGTGTGTGAGATCTTGTGGATTCAACGGATCATGGAGGAGTTGAAGCAACCGGTTGAGTCTCCAATGAAGTTGTATTGCGACAACAAAGCGGCCATAAGCATTGCACACAACCCGGTGCAACATGACCGAACCAAACATGTGGAGATCGATAGGCATTTTATCAAGGAAAAATTAGAGGCAGGGATCATTTGCATGCCATTTGTCCCTACCACACAACAAACTGAAGATATCCTGACTAAAGGACTATTCAAACCTAACTTCGAACTTCTTGTTAACAAGTTGGGCATGAAAGACATCTATGCACCAACTTGAGGGGGAGTGTTGGAATTCTGAAGATTAGTTAGGATTTAAATTTGAAAAATTAAGTTAAGATTTGATGGTTCTGTTTTTATTTATTTTGCAGATAAAGTAACCCAAGAATATCTTGGAGTTGTTAGGATAGTTTGTTAGGAATCTTTTTTGTTTTCCTATTTTTTCTCTAAAAGTCAGTTAGGAGAATAAGGGCAGAGCTCCCTATTTATTATTGTACTCACGTAAATATCAATAATATTCAGAGAATTATTATTCTCCCAAACTACAAAAATAATGGCAGAGAAGATAATACAATTCTTGCCCAACGAAAAAACGTAACATGAGAAAGTACAGGTGAATCTGTGAGAAGATGAGCATCCAAATTTTCAATGTCAAGATCTGAATCAGTATCCAATGACTTGGTAATGTGATGGATACACCTCCAAACATCACAATTATTTTTGGTAATTGTTTTATTTCCACTTTAAAACGTACACATTTGAACTTTGTTTACCAGTAATGGTAAGCTTATGTAAAATTTGGCATGAGATGCTAGAAGTCTTGAATAAAATCATCTTATATGTCGACGGGGAAGGAAAAACACTTGTATGGAGCAATGTCAGACTTTCTTTTAAATGCACATTAAAGTTCCCTATCTGGCCCGAAACGGCTTCTAAGAAAAATTTGCAGAGAATAAGTTCAGAGTTAAAAGGTCTTAATGCTCACACTAAGATCAGAGAGGTAATACTCACAGACAATATCTTGTTACGGGTTCCATCCAGCTGCATAAAATAGGCCTCGAGCAACATCTCGAGATCCTCTACATCATTATCATCCAAATGATTGCTCACCAAACTTCCGCTTCTTCTAGAACTAATCCGGGGAAGATGAGGCGTAATGGTATTGATGCTATTTGAACCAGAAGCTCCCAATAGAGCCTCAGATTGTTGATTCTGGATCCACTTCCTTGTCAAGTACAAATAAGCCATATCTTCATTGTCATCCAATAGGTGTTCGATTTCATCTCTCACCTGACATTATAAAATAAATGTTATCACAGAAATGCAATACGGACAGCACTGATCAGAAACATATGGGACATTTGTTGTTGCATTATTTGGTTATGATGAGCACTAATTTCTATATTTTCTCATATGTATCCGCATAAGTCGTGCAATCAGCTTAAAGAATTAAAGAAAATAGAACACTAGAGAAAAACAAAATTTATCACATAGTTGGGAAGTGGCTCTTCCATGATAAGAGGCTTTGAAAAGAAGTTATAATTTTTCATCAAAATGCAAACTTGTCGTAAAAATGTTTCTTTATCCGTTGATGAGAGCAATAAAGATAAAACGTTAACAAAAACACAAACTTTTTAACCGCTATCTAGCATGCTTGACCCTTCTATTTTTCAAATTACATGATCGAAGCCAAGTAATTCTCTTTTCAAACTTATCCTAGCTTAACCATTTTTTTTTTTGTTTTTTTTATAATTTCAGAAAACTCCTTTTGTTGATTGTAAAATCAATTACAAAGGGAGAGGATAAGGTATCCTCAGGGAAGAAACTGAAAAAAGAAAACAGAGGGAAATACAAAACTGAAAACCAGAAAAAATCGGCATGAAAGACCCTCTAAAAAACCTAAACCCCCTAGCTTAACCACTTATTGATGATAGACCACTGTTATTACATTACATGACAGTTCGTTCTTTCTTTTTCTTTTCCTCATAAAGAAAAAGAAAACAAATCCAATAAGAACATTACTGAAGGACGAGAAGTCTTCTCTAGCAGTAAAAGCAAATATTCTTTTAAAAGCAAAATCAAAGGTTAGAATGCATGACATGAGCTATATGCACAAGGTTTGGACCACTCTGCCAACAAAAGATAACTACAAGGATTCTAACTCACACCACAAACCAAGTCAGACAATCAACTCGTAGAAGACCAGAGAACTGTGAGTAAATTGAGAATCTACCAGCCCTGGACTCTCTCTCTCTCTCTCTCTCTCTCTTTTTTTTTTAATGGAAACCCCAAACTCCCTTTAATATGAACAAATAAAGGAAATCTATTAGAGATTCCAGCACGAACCATCACTGCAAAAACGCATAACGTTTTCCAGCTTAACCAATTGAAGTCATTGAAAAGCAGTCAAAAATTCATCGGTACATGTTTTTACACATGCAAGCAAACGAGTAACATTGCTTTCTTGTGAAGCTTTAGTCTTTGTAAAGATGTGTTAATGCTACCCACTTGGGAAAGGAAAAGATAAGAGGTATCATGATCATTGAAAAAAAAGACAATGAATTTAGTTTCCAAGTATACCTTCTGTACTCGAGCAAGCAAACGGGTAAGATTGCTTTTCAAACTCCGCACAAGTTCAAGATTCTTAGTGCTAACATTCCTTGCCAGTTCATCCAAAATAGGGTAAGCTTCTCTTTCAAGGTCTGCCACGTTGGAATCCAAGTACGTACAGACAACCTCCAACGCAATCTCTAGAACCTGAAATTCAAATGGAAGCTCACACTGCAGACCTTCAACAGCCTCTGGAACAGGCAACCAATGTCTGCTAGTTAAATCCTGCATTTCAGTTTCTTGTTCGTCAAAAGGACCAGCTCCGGGGATTTGAAATGGGCTCTTATGAGGAAGTTGTTGCCTTAGCTGATCCACAAATGGAAGTACCTCCTGACGAAGAGGATCAAGCAATAACACCTCTTCAGCTGTAACTATCGCTTTAATAAATTCTAAGTTAACCACCATGGCCTTCTCTCTTGCTGCAAAGTAAATTAACAATAACATAAGTTTATATCTTCATAATCAACTACCTTAAAAAATTAGTAAAGAGTTTACGACTATTTACATACAACAAAAGAAGCAGAGACTAGTGTTATCAAACCCTATATATGTTTCCCCATACTCAACACATGTCAGATCATTAACCTTGATTTTGGTTTTGATTTTGTTTTTCTGCTCTATTTTTAGCCTTGTACTTGCTTCTTTTCCGCCTTTTATTTTGTTTAATGGACTCCTTGTCCCCTCCTTGTAATTGATTTTCATCAATATAAAACCCTATAAAATACTAGTAATAATAAGTTAGCTGAGATCACCATTTCTAGACATTGTTTAAACTAACATTCAGACCCTATAGATGTGTTTCATAATCCAAATGGGTATCTCATCAAGCTGATTCTCATAGAAATGTTCTTTTAAGGATCACTCTGATACAATCCTCACAGAAAGAATGAATTGAACAAGAAAATCAACTTTTATTGACAAAAGAAAGTGATACAATCAGTTGGGAAATCCCCAGATGAGGTAGTGTTTGAGAGACTGCCCAAGTCTCCCACTACTTGGTTTCCCAAGTCCCCAGATTCCAGATAATTAGCCCCTTCCCTTCTAACTAAACAAACTACCTCTTTATACACTAAGCTTTCTAATACATCTATGGTTTTTTGATACATAAGCTTTCTTTTGTAAGTTGAATTTGTGGAGCTCTACCATTACATGACACATCATCACTTTCTTGTCATATCTTTTTGTTCAAAAATACCTTTTGTTTGTTCCGTATCCCATATTATGTTCTCAATGTTTTGAAGTGAGTTTTTAAGTTTATGAATGAATGTAGTAAACCTAAAATCATCCAATTATGGAAGTCATAAGCAAGCTGCTGGCTTTAATTCCGAATAATATAGTTTTCCAACTACTTTCCCTTACCTCTATGTACAATGATAGGGGACACCAACTCTAATCTCAATTTTTTTTACAAGATAAGAAAAACCACTTTTCACTATTGTTCAATCAATAACAAGGAAAAGAGGACGAGAGATCCTCAAAACGTCAAAAGAAATGAAAAGAAAAAGCCAAAAATATCAGGCCATACAAATATGAGAATGAAACCAAAACAGCCCGAGACCTCATAGACTGACTATCGTCCGATTACATCCCAACAACTTTGTACCAACCTATGTGGCATGTAAATTGTCATTCTCTTATTGTTAGGTTTTTAAAAAATTGCCATGTTAATCTTTATTCCCCTAAGCAACTCTCATGGACTAAAACATAAGTGGGACTCCATATTAGAGAAGCTTACGGTGATTGGCTGGATGGATAAAAATATATATATATACTTCTCAAAGAGCAATTACATCATCTTAGACTACCTTCTTGAAATCACCAATAAAGATTGTGGCTCTTTTCTAATATTTTTTTTTTTTTGATGACAAAGAGAATAACCAAAAGATTGACAAGACTCCAACAGTTGGAGGATGGGACAAAGATAGGTTCCATTTGTCGAGGTGCAAGAGAGTGCGGAAGCAATAAAACTAAGGTGGTACAAGTACCCTAGATATGGTGTGGAACCATAGAAGTGAAGTTTTGAAAGGGAAATATTTAAGGGAACCTAAGAAGTTAAGGAGAGGGCTGATCCCTCTAAGGAAGTGAGCACTTCAAATGCTATGGGAGTGTGGATTAGTCAGCCTTTCCATCCATATTTAATATTGCATTCAGTTTCAGGTTTCAGTGACAGGCTATCTTAGAATGTTTTGGGTAGTAAGCCGAATAGACCCTCTTCAATTGGGAATAAGCATGGGTTAGCGTTACACAATTGTGACTATGAATCATACGACAAAAGATGCCTAGTAATTGGTATCACAAGTTAAAAATAGATGGCAATTCAGAAAATCAGCTCTTCCAAATCCTCACTACGTAGTGGCTAAAAATACTGTTCCAGTGGGCTTTCGTTCTAATTTGAAGATACCCTTAGCTTACAGAGAGGTTGTAGGGTTACTAGCAAGATTTGCAAATCTAGTCCATGGTAAAAAAGCAACTGGAAAACTTTAAAACACCTTATTTCAAGGCTTAAGCTTGAGATACTCTTCAACTAAGAATTCCATACTACATATTTCCCACACTCTGCATCCTCACTCATCCAATGGCTTAGCACTCTGAATCATAACTTGTTTTTCTAAGTGAAAAGATTAATGATTTTTACGCATTCATATATATACATATATATATATATATGATTTTTACACGTACATATAAGTGTGTGTGTGTTCACACACACACACACACATATAAGCAACTTGACTTCAGTTAGCATCTAATATTACAAATGTAAACTAGTTGGGCAGATCCAACACGCATCAACTAAATTTGGTCTTTAAGTGTGTATGTTTATATACATATTTGAGCATCCACAGTTTTTTTTTTTTTTTTTTTCTTGGCCTAATAATTGAAGAGTTTACGAATGATAATTCAACAATCCTCAAAGACAATCAGAATAATTTTAACAAAAATCCTAAATTGCGAAAAGTAGGACCAAAAAAAACGATGATTACCGAGGATATTGGAGGAGTGAGAAAAGACAGGGCCAAGAATCCTCAAATCCCGGGCGGGAATGGAGGCGCGGCGAACGATGGTGCTCTTATCGCACTCCACAAGCTCCGACATCCCCGACCGGTCAAACCGCATCCACAGCCGAGCTCCTCCCGTCTTCTTCTTCCCCTTCCCACCCGTAGCGGCGGCGGTGGCGGCGACCAAGCTGTTGTCGTTGCTGTTGTTGTTGTTGATCGACGGCGTCGGGGGCGACTCCGGCGACTTTTTGATTCGGCGGCGGGCGCTGGTCCGGCGAAAGGAGAAAGGATTTTTCCCCATTTTTCTCTTTCTCTCTCTAGGAATGTTCTTCCTTGTGTGGAATCTAGGGTTTAGGAGGCCATGGGAGTGATCGGCTTGAGGTCCTCTTCTTCTTGTTCTTCTTCTTCTTCTTCAGCTCCTCCTCCTCCTCCTGCCATAAACGCCCCCGACGCCAACTTTCGCCGTCCCCAGGTCGGAATAAATCTTGATTTTTATTTCTTTAAGCTAAATTACTCATTTGTTCCCTAATTATTTATACCAAATTATAATTTGCGCCTCAATCTTTTTTTTTTTTCCCTTTTAATGACTAAAAAGTCTATAAACTTTTTAAAATGATTTGACTTTTGTTTTACTTAAAAAAATTAAAAATTAGATAAAATAAATCATATGCATAAGACATTCAATTGAATTATTTAAACTTTTAAACACTTACTAAGGTCATTCATGAAGAATGATCCTTCACTAACATGAAATGTTTTTATTGTAAATTGCATTCTCATTTGTCGTAAAGCTGTTAACTTGGTAGGTCTTGATGGGATATTAACTTTTATATAATCTTTTTTGAAACCTGTTGGAGTGGGTAAAAAAATGTCAATGACCGCGGAAATTAATTAATAAGTGTACCAATGGAGGCCACAATTGTAATTTCCAAAATAGATGTCATTTAATTTTTTTAAAGTTAATATAGATGTTCATATTTTTTTCCCATATGTAGTCATAACATATATCTTTTGGAGAATAACATTTTGACAAAGCAATCATAACATTACTCCTAATACTTGTTAGTTCAATTTTTAAGTGTAGCATAACATAACATTTTGTGCTTGCCCATTGAAAATTTACATCCTTTCTTCACCATACTCCTTAATTTGATTCTAAGAGATTAATATATATATTCCATGACTTTAATAGGCCACAAGCCAACTCTTATGTATCTAAAATGAAGAAGTTAGTAATTAAAAAAAAAAATTGAAGAAGTTACTTCATTAGTACCATTCTTTTCAGTTAACAAGTTAAGCTGCTTATATTTCTAAAATGCTACTCCATTTTGAAAACCAAATACTACAACTAAATTTTTTTGAATAAAAGTTGTTTTATTAAGCAATGGCATCTAAAGAAACAGCATTAGAGTTACTTCTTTAGAGTTACCGATTTTTTAATCGACTGCTCGTTAGCAATCTCATTAAATATTTTGTGTACTTCTATAGAATAAAAAAAATATAAAAAATTTAATACTCGAAATTATCATGCTAGGTTCACGTGATATGACAAAAACATGTTAAAGATTTTTCCAAAACAAATCAGAACTAAAAATACTCCAACTTGATATATTATTTACAAAAAAAAATTTAATAATGAGATATTCAAACTCTATATCTTATGATAAAATCATACATGAAATAATCAGTGTACTTCAATTAGAAAACAGTTTAAGTCAAAGGTAAAAATTAGGAAATAATATACCCACCTTCCAGAATGAAATTAGCATAAGAATCTTTTTGTTTATTTTCATATTGAGTGTCTAACAGGGCACATGGTACAAAAGTAAGGTGCATCAAGCGCATTGAAGTCATTTTATAAATTAAATTTATTAAAAACTCATCATTTAAATGAGACTTTCTTATTATGTAATTTTTAAAATGTACTAAAAATAAGGAAAAAAAATAGGAAAAAAAAAAACTGAACTTTTGATTTTAGAGTAAATGACAGTTTCTCGTTGGAGTTTATGATGGCCCATTAATAATGTATGCAATGTATAGTCCATATCGTATATCATTGAGGGACTAATAAAATGTTGCTTCATATTGATTAACCGTTGAAATCAAGTACATAAACCATCAAATGATGAACCATTTACAAAAAGGACATTTTTCTAAATTTAAATTAAAAAAAAAAACTTAGGACGTTTATTAAGTAAAAGATGACTTTAAAAATGGTTTTTTTTTCTCCTACAAACCCTAACAATCAATTATAAAACTAATAGTGAAGAGGGAAATAAAATGTTTTAAATAACCTTTGATGAACAATAATCCCACCAAACCTTTCTTCTCTACCCACCACCAAATGACCACCCAACACAAAACTCTCTCAACCATAAACACATTGTCGTTTTCTTCTTAGCTTTTATCGAGGGATTAAACTGTTGATGGAAGACCCGGTAACATCACTATTTCATTGCTCTTAGGGAAGATCTCAATCGTCCATTTTAATCTCAATGGCCTACAATTAAAATGAAGGACCTTCCTCCACTTTTTCTAATGAAGGACCCTAGACGTTCCCTAAATTTTTAGTTGATTACCCTTTAATCGTAAGAAAATTTTCATAAATTACCCTTGAACTAAGTCACTAGTGTCAATATACCTCATGAATTATGACATGTGCATGTTACACTCCTGAATTTTGATATGTGTGTTAAGTTGCCCTCTCAGTTAGTTCCATTAGTTTTTTCATTTGCTTTTGTATCAAAATACCTCATGATCTTTGCTTTTGTTCAAAATGCTCATAATCTTTGCATTTGTTTCAAAATGCCTTCTGATCTTTAATATTTATATCAAACTCCCTCTAATCTTTATTATTTATATCAAACTACCCCATTTATCTTATTTTATTTATCTAAAGTTGTATCATTACCTAATAATTATTAAAATTTTAAAATGGGTAAAAAAATTATTTTTTATTCTAATAAAAAAATATTACTATGAATCTTTTTTAATACACTATTTTTTAATTTACTTATTTGGGAAAGATTGTGTTAGAGTCCTTTTTATATACCCTATCAGTATAGCTTATTTTATTGACCGTTTGATATATTTTAACAGTTGAGATATTATTTGTATATGATACTTATAATGCACCATGTCTTATAGTATTATAACTTAAGAAATAAAAAAAAAAAGAAAAAAAGAAATTAACAAAAATTCTAATCCTTCCACCAGAAAACCACCCCCTTCCCCGACGATCGGCGCCCCCCAAACGGCGGCTCCTACCTGAAAAATCTCCCCTATTCTGGGGACTTTTCGTTGTTCGGCAGCAAAAACCCCCATCCCCCCTCCCCCCCACACCCAGACCCGACCAGCGAAACAACCGACAACCCCCCCCCCCCCCCCAAACCTGTGACCCCCAGCGAAACAATCGACATCGCCCCCCTAAACCTGTGACCCCCAGCGAAACAACCAACACCCCCCTTCTACTCGACATTCGACAACGGTGAGCCCCCCCAAAACCCAACCTGCGACCCCCATATTCGGCCCCCCATGAGCGCTGGCCCGACCTGCGACCCCCCTGTCCCAACCGACCCGACTTGTGACATCCCCCCTACTTGGGGTTTGGTGACAGCGAATCACCCCCCATAGCCCGTGCCAACTCGACCTTCCACTCTGGGCCCCCTCCGATGACCTTCCACCGACCCCCCCTCCCTCGATCGACGAAAAAGAACAACCAGAAGGATTTCAATTTTTTGTGTGCAATCCTATAGATCTATGTGTATTGTAGTTATTGTACACCTTTGATTTCTTGTCCATTAGATTAAATTTGAATGGTCTTAGATGGAGCTCTAACAATAGAGTATATAAAAAGGTATATATCGCAGTCTTCTCCTACTTATTTTAACATAAATATGACAATTCTAATCTTGTGTAGCCTTTTATGTTTGGTGACCATATCCTCCTACTTTTTAGATTATTTGCGATGGTTCTTCCTTGGTCGTCCATGTTATTGTTGGAGGGGCCTAGGGTTGGAAAAACAAAAAACTTAGCGGAAATATGATTTTTAATTTTTTTTTTGAAAAAATTCATAATACGACTTATGATGATATGAAAAGTAGATGCCTACATTTGATAAGGAAAAGAGAAAATCGAATATGAAAAAGGGATTTAGAGGTAAAAATTGCTCAATATGACAATTCTAATCTTGTGTAACTTTTGTGTTTGGTGGCCAAATCCTCATACTCTTTAAATTTTTTGTGATGGTTCTTCTTTGGTCGTCCATGTTATTATTGGAGGGGCCTAAGGTTGGAAAAACAAAAAATGCAGCAAATATGATTTTTAAATTTTTTCTAAAAAAATTCATAATTCGACTTATGATGACATAAAAAGTAGATGCCTATATTCAATGGGGAAGATAGAAAATTGAATATAAAAAAGGATTTAGAGGTAGATAGCTTTTTTTTAAAGAAGTTTTTTAATAGGGTAAAGTTGCGGTAAAGTCTTTTTTATATACCTTCTCGATAGAGCTCATTTTTAAATCGTTAAGATGTAATTGAACGGCTGAGATATTGTTTGTATATAATAATTATTATACACATTACCTCATATTAGTATAGATTAATAAATAAAAAATTTAAAAAAAAGACCAAACCCTTCCCTTCCCCGACGCCGACAAGCCCAAGCGCCCCTAACCTGACGCCGACGGTCCCACCCCCGTGATGCTGACCACCCCAGTCCCTCCCCCCTTCCCGACCCCCCCCCAGTGACGGAAACCTCTCATCCACTGGTGGATGTGGATTTTTAAAATTTTCTTTTTTTTAATTCTTAATTTCTAGTCAAATACAATTATAAGGTAAATTATATGATAATTACCGTATACAAGTAACATCTCAACCTCTCCTCCATCGGTGGAGGTGGATTTTTTTTTATTTTTTTTATTTTTTAATTTCTTAATCAAATACTATTGTAAGGTAAAGTGTATGATAATTACAGTATACAAGCAACATCTCAACTTCTCCTCCACCGGTGGAGGTGGATTTTTAAATTTTTTATTTATTTTTAATTTCTTAATCAAATACTATTATAAGGTAAAGTGTATGATAATTACCGTACACAAGTAACATCTTAACCATTTGATTATATCTGAATGGTTTAAAAACTCTATCAATAGTGTATATAAAAATGGCTTTACCGCAGTTTTACCATTTTTAATAAATGATTGAAGTTTTTAAAAATTAGTTAAAGATCATTTTTTAAAAAATTAAAAAATTAATTTTTTTTAAATGATCAATTAATGATTGACCACATAATATTATTAATTTGGTAAATTAGTGATTGATTATAACATAAATCACCAATTTTCAAGTCTGAAAAAACTGGCAAATGGTCATTTTGTTTAAAAAAAAAAATCGATCATCTATTAAATTGAGTGATCAAAATAGAACACCTAACCTAAACTTTCAATAAAAAAAAAAAAAAAACAAATGCAAATAAGAGAAGTTTGAACTCTATTAGGGTTAGTTTGGTGTATGAGTTGAGTTTGAGTTGAGTTGATGAATTTAAATTTAAATAGTAATTTTTGTTGACTTTTTCAGAAAAGACAAAAAACTTTTTCAGAAAAAGATAAAAAACATGATGAAAAAAGTACAGTTTAGTTTAAATTGAGTATGCTTGCCAAACATACCCTAATTTTGGCATTTTTCTTTTTCTGAAAAAGTTTTTTATCTTTTCTGAAAAAGTTTTTTGTCTTTTCTAAAAAGTCAACAAAAATTATTATTCAAACTTAAAAATTTCAACTTAACTCAAACTCAACTCAAACATCAAACACCCCAGAAAGTTGATTTCCAACTTAGAAGCGATTACATTGCATAAGGCTGGCCAACAAAAGCAAAGAAAAAAAAAAAAAAAAAAAAAAAAAGAAAGAGTAGGTTCCATATCAAGGGCAATTCTACAATGGGGTAAAATAGTTTACCCCATTCAATGGTGTAAAAAATTCTACCCATCCAATTTCATTAGACGGCCTAGATGTTATATGTACACGAAGTCAATTAAGTGCCCAACTACATATGATTAAAAATACAATCACTAAAAATAATAATAAAAAAAAACTCCCCTTCCACGCCTCCGATCCTCCCACCTCCTCTCTCTCCCCGGCGCCGACGAACCCGTACCCCATCTTCCCAACTCCTCAACGTCGTCGGCAAGTCCAGCAACATCGGCCTCCTCTGGAACGTCCTCCACCAGATCGGCCACCGCCGTTTCACCGACGATAAGGTGTTTCGGCGATTTTCCAGATCTGCCCACAACGCGAACTCGCCGGCACGGAGCACTTCGCGAGCTCCGATCTCTGTCTCCTCCCGTCCTTCCGTCTCGAACCAATCGCACCAGTGGGAGACCCACGGCCGTGCATCCCTCTCCGGCGAACCATCGTAGCCGGTTGTTTGAACGAAAGGGAAGGAATTTTTCTTTAGAGTAATCAGGTGCAAAATAACCTCATTAATTTTGGTGCACCTTTTCGATCTACAACGTTCAAGATTCATGAGACTGTTGATAATTTTTACTCCATTGACGTAAGGTAAAAGATCTTTAGGCCATCTCCAACTCATTTACTCTATTTTAGAGTACAAAAACTCTAAAATAGAGTATCTGTCACTTCAAATACTATTTTATCTCCAACCCATTTACTCTATATCATACTCTAAAAGGAATATTCTATTTATATTCTTTTTTATAATCATTTAAAATAATAAAATATTATTTTATATTTATTCCCTATAATCTTTGTATTTTATAAATTATGCCCCCATACAATCTTTTTAACATATTAATCCGTTGATTATTTTTATTTTTTAGAATAATCTTTAAAAATAGAAAGTTATATCAAATAACCAAAACACTATAAATTTAGTGCGATTATAAAAAACAACTTAATATTGAGTGAAAAAAAACTACATGATTTTCTTAATTCCACACAAAAAAAAAAAGGAAACAAACTGACATTCAATATTTAAAAAAAAAAAAACTTAAAATTACATGACATTTACGTCTTTACATTATGTATTTTGTGTTTTTTTTGATTTATCACATGTAATTGTTTAATGTATTTTTATGTATGCTTATTTATGGTTTGTTTATGAATTAGAATATCTTCTCAACTTTTTAATTTATGTAAAACTTGTATGTTGATTTACTATCTTACAAAATTTATTCAAAATAATAAAATAAAAAAAGGTATAAAAAAATAAATATAGCTTAAGATTTGAACATACAAATACTTTACATATAGAAAAATGGGTAATTTTGAAAGAAAAATTAAATTAAGGGTAACTTTATAATTTTTATTTTTATCTAAATATTAATTTAAAATTTAATTAAAAAAAGAAAAAGTAGTTTAGAGTATGAATAGTGATACTTCAAATATGAAGTATACTATTCATACTCTATATTTAGAGTTCCATTTAGAGTATGGGTTGGAGAGCTCCCCATACTCTAAAATGGTGAAAAATTCTATTTTAGTGATGGGTTGGAGAGGCTCTTAGAATTGCCCTAAAAAAAAGAGTACTTTAAAAATCTCTTTAAAAAAAAATGAAAGAAAAAACAAAAAAAAAAAAAGCAAAAATGAAAATGAAAATCGACCACAGTGGGAGTCGAACCCACGACCTTCTGATCCGAAGTCAGACGCGCTAATCCACTGCGCTATGCGGTCCGTGTAGCTGTGCTTGTGTCTTAATATATAACATTAAAAAAAATCTGCTTCCACAATTTTTTGGCCCATTTATTTTAAATTGTGATACGGCTGTAATCAGCAACGCCGGGATCATAGTTGTGGTTCCTATTGTTTGATGCAAACATTTTTTTTTTTTTAAATGAAAAATCAACCGCAACCGCAGTTTTATTATTCACACGATTTTATAACTTAAATTTTAAAAATCTATACTTTTACATATACAAGTCCAAATAAGATTTTTTTTTTAATTGTATAGAATTTCGAGATAAACGAAATAAGTTCCATATTGATTTTTTTGTTTTCCGAACACATTTTGAATTTTTACACTTTTTAATTTCATCAATTCAAACATCTCACCAGACGCATAATTCAATTCAAATTCAACTACTACAATTCAAACCCAACCTTAACACCAAAAGCATGCATAGATTTTTAAGGGAGAAAATTGACACTATTTTACCTGTCATTTCCACAAATTTTTACCACCAACCATAAAATTATAGAGTACTTACAATGTGACATCATAAGAATCACTTAAATTGTCACTTTCTTTCTCACTTTTTGGTATTCTTTAATTGCTATATGCCCTTTCATTTATGAAGAAAAGTAAAACTTACTATGTATTTGATACTATGGTTCAAACCTTAAAATCACAATTCAATTGTTGTCTTTTTCCCTTAGCATCACTATTCACATAGTTTTGTAATTCAAACTTTAAAAGTTAATAATTTTGTATATACAAGTCCAAATGAAATATATATATATTAAAATTGCATAGAATTTCAAGACAAACGAAGCATGCATCATATTGATTTTTTTTTTCCCAAACACATTTCAAGTTTTTATAGCTTTTAACTCCAGTAATTCAAACGTCTCACCAAACGCACAATTTAATTTAAACCCAAATATTACAATCCAAATCTTAACACCAAAAACATGCATAGATTTTTTAGGGAGAAAAGTGACACTATTTTACCGGTCATTTCCACAAGTTTTTACAACCAGCCATAAAATTATAGAGTACGTACAATGTGACATTGTAAGAATCACTTAAATTGTCACTTTCTTTCTCACTTTCGGTATTCTTTAATTGCTCCCTGTCCTTTCATTTTTGAAGAAAAATAAAACTTACTATGTGTTTGACACTATGGTTCAAAACTTAAAATTACAATTCAATTTTTATCTTTTTCTCTCAACATCACTATTCACACAGTTTTGTAACTTAAACTTTAAAAGTCTATTACTTTACATAGATAAATCTAAATAAGATGATATTTTTTAAATTGCATAGAATTTCGATACAAACGAAATAAGTTTCATATTAATATTTTATACTTTTTAACTCCAGTAATTCAAATACCTCGATAAATGTACAGTCAATTCAAATCCAAATTCTACAATCTAAACTTTAACACTAAACGCATGATTAAATTGAGCACCATTTTTTTTTTGTTGTCATATTACAACTTTGTCAATCATTGTAATCAACAACTTAACATTTGACCAAAACTATTTTTCTTTTTTAAAAATTTGTTCAGGTATTAAAATTTTTTCGTATAAAAATTGGTGGCATTACCCTTTTACTAATTCATCTAAAAATACAATCAAACACAATTTCAAAAAGAAAAATATCTCAAAATCATTCTCATTTCTATTTCATTATCAAAATAAAATTATTCTCAAAATGCTACCAGCCGGGCCTCATTTCTTAAGTTTCTCAGAATGAACCTACTTTTTTAGTTTCCAACTAAATGCTAGCCAGTTTTTACATCAAATTAAAGAATACAAGACTTGAATAGTGTTAAAAAAAAAAAAAAAAATCTGGGTAAATTTACGTTGACAAGTATTTTTCATGCTTTACTTGACTAGTTTATGTAGTTAAAGCATCAGGAAGAGTGGTAGGTGTCCCAAGAACTTTCCCACCAACATCAGGGAACTGTTCATATCCCTTCAATGAACTCACTTTTCCGTCCCTGCTGATCTGAACCGGGTACTGCATCAAGTGTCCCAACATTTCCTTGTTTTCTTCTGCCACATACGCTTTCCAGTTTTGTTTTGCGATCTTGTTAACTCGCTTAACGCATTTCAGGCTCTGCGGTTCACAAAAAGTATCCTCGAGCTTACCAAGGTGTTCTGCCCAGAGTGACATTCGATAACCGTATACCTGGATCCAACCATAAGTTAATGGCAATTGGAAAATATGTTAAAAATAATACCTTTAGATCAAAAATTTCAAAACCTTTTCATTCCAACTTACATGACGGTAAGCTAGCTGTTTGTCATCTTTTTACTCATAGATATAATATTTTAGTCTTAATTCATGTTATGTTAATTTTTAACATCTACAAATAAAATAATGACAATTCATATATTACCGTTCAAAAAAATGGTTGCAAACCTTTCCATGTGGATGAGATTTCTTTGTTGCCCATGTGTGTTTTGGTTGGTACGAACCCATGGCAATTTCTGTGTCTCTTGAACCGTCCAATGATCTCTGGTTAATGTTTGCAGATCCCATGATTATGAATTCGTCGTCGACTATCATCGCTTTGGCGTGGACATAAATCATAAATCGGCGGAACTTTTGAACTGATGCCTGTAATTATTAAGCAAAAATTAGGAACAAATTATGATAATCTTGGCGAATTAGTAAAAATAACATGGTAAACTAATAACTCATTCATTTGAGCCTTTTTATTTCCCTTTCGTTCAACAAACACTATGATATCATGAACGTTTGTTCGCATGTGAGCCCAAACTTTACAAGACGGGGCAACAAACCAAGTAAAAGCTAACACGTGACAAGCCAGAAGTGAAATCACTGTTCGGATATCATGTTAGTTTATCATAATGCAATACGATACATGCAGATATATATAGGTAATTAATGACAAAGTTTCGTACCAATGTACGGTTTTCATTTGGCTGATTTGTGTGAGATGAACTTTCCGAAGTAGAAGCTTCACGTTTACCAAGGCAGAAAAAGTTCAAATAATCTTGGGGATGATACTGATCCGAAAGGCCGGCATTCTTAATAGCTTCTGCAACCACATGGTACATCATAGCCATCGTTTGTCCCTGTGGTCACCGATCTCTAAAGTTAACAACATTTCATCTCATATCAGGAAAACAAGTTAAAACGAAACAATTATCACTCTAGAATCCCTCCTCAACATTTCATCTATAGTTGCAGAAGTTCTAATGTATAGTTCTACCAAGGCACTTTTTTTTGTTTTTTTTCTTTCTTTCTTTCTTCAAAGGTATAGTTTTGCATGGTAAACTAGCTTAATTCCAATGTTGTCCAAAAAAGTAGTAGGGATAAGTACCTAAACATCCTCTGCGTTTAAGCAAATGTCAAGTTTTACTCCATGTTTTTAGAAATATCTCAATTTTGATCAGACTTAAGGTGCGAAGAGGTGGTTCTCGCTATCATTTAAGAGGTTGGTGCTGGTAAGTCTTTAAAATCATTTTTTAAACAAATTTATTTAAAATGTAAGATTCATAGGGGTATTTGAGCCTTTTATGATAAGTTCTGGCTTCTTAGTCAACTCTCAAGTGTTTTCTACCGTGAATTAAAAAACACAAATGGATGATCTATGACATTCCTGTAAACAACGGGTAAAACCTAACATTTTTTAACAAACATAGGGGAGATTTTGGTACTTATCCCTACGGGTATTCACCAAATCCTTGAATCCACTCAATTTGCTCGATTCAGTCCAATTGTTCGCATACGATGGGGCGGGATTGAGATACTAATGGATTGCTAACAAATTGGGATTTTTCAAATCCGAAAGTTATGGATTGAGGATTTCCCAATCCGTGAAATCTATGAATCTGAAACTTATAAGTATACAACACAACTATAAAGCTAGAACATAACAAAAGAATTCATCTTAAATCCGACAAAAAATAGAGAGAGCTACAACATATGAAAGAACAGTCAAACCTGCCAAAATAGAATCTCCTGAACAGACGCACTAGTAGGGACCCCCTCCGGCCACATTGGTATAACTATGTACACAGAGAAAGGTTCCTTCGCTTCGATCTTGTTGCCGATTTTCAAAGCCAGTTCCATTGGGATCAGGTTATTAGCACCTGTTTAAAAAATGTGCAAATAACTGATGCTAAGAAACATATCGAGCTAGCATATATAAATATATTTGGTATTTGCAAAAAAGTACAAAAAAAATTCATGCTTATTGGTTCAATTATTGTCAAAACAAGATCAAATACAGTTTCTAACCATGAGATCAAATCAGAATCCTATTTGATTAAATAATGTATGACAAATTAACGGAAATCAATGACGATCTTAAGGTTAAAATCTGTGTCCTACTGGTAGGCCCTTCCAAACAATTCTCTCAAGGAAAACCCACAAACATAGTAAGTTGTAACAACCTAGTTCTTCCCATACCTGCATTTTTGTATGATGGCCAAAAATACGAAGATCCAACAAAATACTGATTCTCTATGTATATAAAGTGTTGTGCCGATCGTATTGCTTTAACGTATGCGGTATGGATGCTCTTATCCACTATCAAATTCTTTCCAGCCATAAGATTCTACATGAAGAAAAATCGACGAACATTAAAAAGAAACTATGGTGATAATGGTCGAGCGTTGAAATAAACCTGTAGCTCCTAAAGCAAACATGCTTAGAAGTAATGAATTTATTATAGATGTTTTCCAGTTGCCAATGTATTTCTAACCTTTGCCTCGGATTCAACGTTGCCTTTTGGGAATCCCTTCACTGATCCTGAATCGATGGACCGGAATATCTATCAAAATATAAGTCAAGATTAATTCTGCGAGTACATAATTTTACAATGATGTTAGGAATTCCACGTTATCTTTCAAATATTTCATGACATTATTCAAGTATCATTGTTCATAATTCAAACGTGACGGACATTTATTCCCACCTGTACATGCCAATTTTCAGGATCTTCCTCGGTGCAGACGCGTACATTTTGATCCCCAGCAGGGCCAGATGTGGGAGTAAGTATCCACGAAATGCGATCGACCCTTAACAGCGCATCATCATTCCACGACGCAATCTTCTTCAACCTGAAATCTTTCCATTTTGCCTTCCTCCATCTTTGTTCGAAATTTGTTAGTACGTCATACGCAGCAGGACCATCGATTTTACAATGTAAATCATGCCATGGTTGCCTCGGGCCATGAGCATTAGCCTTTACATGGCACGAAAAATACAATTTACAATCTTCATATTTACGAGAGAAACATAAGCTATATGTCTAAACAAAATCACTTACTGGAAATGTAGGATTGTGGTAATCATTATCAAAGACTGTGTGAAGATCACGAAAGAGTCTGTGCTCGGGAGTGTCATATCTGCCATCACACAAATCCAAACCGCCGATGAAAGCAGTTAATTTTCGGTTGTTTCCTGCTGCTTGGGTATCCACAATTACGCACTTCTGATGATGTGTAAAAAGGGTTCCGACAACCTGGACTAGAGTATAATTCGAATCAGCGAACGGAGTAAAAAGGGCTGGTCTATAAATTTAGTCATAAATATCACAGCTCGTCACTAGTATACATTCAGTTACACCTATTTTTCCTATAGTAACAGACTATCTTGTTTCATTACCTTTTTTTTTTTTTACTTTTAGTTACAAGTTCTATCACGACACAACAAATGGAACAAATGACTTGTTGTTAACGTGTTTCAAATATGCGAAATTGTTGTCTCATCCACAAAATTGTTAAAGGAGATTCCAGGAACAGAAGCTATTAGAAACAAAGCCTTTTAAACCGATATGTAAAATTTCATACCTTTTGTTTGAAAATACTAAGTTTATTGCTTGCATAACGAGGACAAAGCACGCAATTAACGGTAGAGTGTCGGAAAAACTTTTTGGTTTCTTCGTCATGAGTCTGCATGACACCTTCCTGCATTCAAGCTAAAATAAATCAACACCTCCAAAATGAACCTAATATTTTGCTTGAAGCATTTGCCCAACTTATTTTCCTGCAAATTTTTTGATAAAACAAAAAAATGATTCACTTGATTCACATATGGCTATTTAACTTTTAAACACCGACCTAAAAGATTGACTAGCCAATCAGTATTAAAAGATTGCATTCACAAGTGAAAAGACAACAACTCGTTGCATCCCTGACACTTCTCCTCTACGTTGGAGTGTCGTAAATTACCGTTTTAAGCAGAAATTTGTCGTGTGAGGTTTTATCATCCCAAAGGAGCAAAACTACGCGAACTCCCTCTTGTGACTTGTATTTCAACAATTCTCCAAGTGAAAGTTCGCCTCCGGCTGGTAGCGGCCTTGTTGGCTCTCTCACAAGCTTTACACGGTGATACACCGACCACCCCACAATATATATCAGGTGGTGAGCCTCCAAAATTGCATGGCACATTTCTTCCCAACATTTGCTTTGCTGTAAGGATGTCCCATCATCCAGTGAAATTTCGGGTAGCATGTTATCAGGCACATGAGCATCTTGATAGAGAGTCACACTCCCTCCTTTTCTAAGCGGAAAATACGTATTAGGAATACCGAGATAGTCCGGTCCAGCACCAACTCCATCGTTGTACAAAAGGTTGTCTTTAACTGGCCTAAACTGAATAGAAAGATGCAATTCAGGGTAAGGTTTCAAGCAGTTTCTATGGTGACCGATAATCGGGAACCAATCATTAATTTTGTTTCCGAAAATGATTTTGTCGACGGGCATCTCGACTACTCCAATAAGTTCAGCTCCAAGAACATCATTATCCTTGACAAGAAACTCCACTTCCGTGGCAGGGTGTGCAACAGGCACGCGGAAATGCTCGACCCACGAAGGGTTTTCACAGTTTGCAATCACTCTAGTCTGAGCCACGGTGGCACCTGCTAAGCAAACAGACACATACGGATCGCTTGTGATGATTGAAGGCTTGCCTGAATGTCGTCTCGTAAATGGCAGGTGGACAGTTCCAAACATGGTGACACATCTTCTCATTCTTTCCGAAGCTAAATCCATGTTGGGAAGAGATTTAGCTTCTAAAATCCAGAGATCCAGTTCCCCATGCAAGAATATCTTTTCTTTAGAAGTCCTGTCCGTGCTGCGTGGAGACTTGTGAACGCCATTACCGTCGCTGCCCATTCGTGGCGGGCGCACTTGGAACTAAATATGTGCTCTATCTTTTGCTGTGAAGAAAAAGAATACCTTAATTTCAGGTTCTACTCATGACCGCTTTTTTAAATGCATAGATTACCAATTTCCTACGTCATTAGCGAAGAAAAGAATAAGATCAAGCACCAATTTCACCAAAAGACATGAACACCAGAAGCCAAATAAGTTTATAACAGACAAGTGCATTGACAAGCTAGCTGATTTTCAAAGAAAACAAAGTTTTACAGGGTGTCCCAAAGCGACAAAGAGGTTAAAATTTGGGAGTAAATACCCTCATGCACGTGGCATGACGTGCTCTGTCGTCATTTGAAATTTCAGCCTCTTACTATAAACGAGCTCATATGATGTGTCATTTCAAAATTTTAACTGCCCTCACAAATTCAAAGTATCATACAGCAACTTATTAAATTTACGAGATAATTTGTTAAAATTATAAGTGTAGTAGACAACTTGTCAAATCATTGAAAAGTTCCAAGTCCTTTGAGAATAAGTACACATACAAAATTTATTTAAAAAAAAAAAAAAAAAGAGAGAGAGACATACAATTTAATCATTAGAATTCTTAAAGAATATGTAAAATAAATCACATATCAATGAAACCCAGATCATAAATCCCCTTCAACAGGAAATCAAACCAACAATAAAAAAAACCAACCAAGATAATTTATTTTATAGTCCTTTGGACTAAAAAAATTAAAAGGAAAAGCAGATTGATTATTCTCACCTGAGAGGAGAATTGAAGAAAGAGAAAAGAGCTTGAGGAACCGTTTCGTGTTGGGCATAATATCTAGAGATTTTTGTTTTTGTTTTTGTTTTTTTTTTCCGGCAAGACCTCAAAAAGGGAAGAGAGGAATGAAATGAAGCTAAAAATGGCGGGATATCAGGAAATGAATGGAAGGGAAGCCATTGTTGCCCCCTTTGCGTTCAAACTTTCCATTCTTTTACACTTCCTAATTACAAACTTATCCTATAATTTTTTTTACCCTACTTTTTTACGTGAGATTTTTATTCTTAACCATCAATTTCGTGGTGTGTATTGCACTAGTCAATCAATCGAGAATAGTGTAAAGGGTAAAAAAGCAAAAAATAAAATAAATATAGAACAAAATAACAAAATAAAATATCCCACTTTGTGATTGTTAAAATGATATATATATTTTTTTTTTTGGGACAATTTTAGGTTATTGCGGTAAGGACGGTTTTCTCATTGAAATCTACTTGCAAATATTAACTATTTAGAGCATGTATATCGAACTGGAAAATATGCAAGGAGACAGGTAATATGGCTGAGAAAAAATAAGGGTGCCTTTATTAATTAGTAATTCAATTTTTCCTAGTTCTAAACTATGGTTGTCTTGACGCTTTCGTGACTGGGGCCGAACATTGTTCTCGTGACCCGAGTCAAGTACAATTTTCATAACATTTTCATCATCGAGTTTGGGCACGATTTTCGTAATGTGTTCATAACCAGAATCGGTGTTGGTTTTTGCAAAGTTTTCGTGTCGTTTTCTTGACTGGGGTCGCACATGGTTTTCTTGACCGAGATCAGGTACACTTTCACGATCGTTTCGTGACCAGGGGTCGGGCTCTGTTTTTGTGACCAAAGTTTCAGGATTTCACCCAAATGACCTCATTGCCTTCCTCACAGTCATAGAAAAGTCCAGGTTTCGTTTCCATCCAAATCGCCCCAAAAATTGCTAAAAGAACCACCTCCCACAGAATTTTTCTCCTAGAACTAAAATCCAAGTGAGAGGGAAATACTCACAAAACCATTATTTTATTATTTTAATTTTTTTTATTTTTTACAACCGTGGTGTCCGAGACTCTGTCCCGACAAATACTCGCATGACCATTTAACAAATATGATAGAGTTGAACAAACAATATAAATTCCGAGACGAAGATTCTCCTTTGACCATATTTTAAAACAGCTTTTAAATAAAACAAAATAAAATTCCTCATTCTAAAATTCTGTTTCCAAACAAAGGTACAAAAACAAGAAGTTTAGGAGACTAACTATTTACCACGACGGAATTCAGAAGATTTCAAACCATGCTTCCTCATGAGAACATACAAGAGAAATGTGGCTCATAATTTCATAGCAGCATCCTTGCTTATATTGTTCTGAAGATTGCTCCGAAGAAACATCTGAAATGCCATCAATATCTTCCCTGCACAAACCAACAGCCCTGGTCATATCATAATGTTTCATGTGTGGTTTACCTTGTAATATTTGAGCATAAACAAACTGATTCGCTCTCAAGGACTTGTCTATCTTAAAATTCCTCTCTTAAATGATAACTAAATTAAACCATCACGTCTTTGGCTTCAAATAATATCGAGTGTTTGGTTTTCTAGGGCGGTAATTCGTTTCGGCCATTTTTGCCAGTTATCAAGTCATGTTTTCTCATCTAAACCCAAATTACGTTCCATGGGGAGCTATATGTCCCCAACAAAGATGAATGCTTCCAGGTTCATCAGTGGGATAAACTATTTAACAAGTCATTAAGAGCTAAATGTAGAGAGTTTTACAATTTCAATTGCATGTGGATTTTAAAATCAAATGCCCAGCGAATATCTTTTTCTCTTCACTAAAAGGAGTCCAAATTTCAAGCATCTGAAAAGAACTCGGGAGAAAAAGGTAATCACATTTCAAGCATAAGAAAATATTGGTCACTTGAGGCAGTACTCCACAGAAAATATTGCTATTCACATTTACATATTTCTTCCCCTTCCATCTAAAGCAGTACTCCACAGATTCTAATTCCTATTAGTTACTTGAGGCAGGATATGTGGGATGCCTTACTTGGTCAGTTCGTGTTTGGTCCACGGGTGGAGAGTTACCCTGCTGTCCTTGTGCATTCCTTTGCTCCTGATGTCCGAAGTTTTGACCTTGATACCCAGGATAACTCTGCCCGTAGCCAGAATTTGTTGCTTGCCCAACAGATCCAGAGTTTACTCCTTGCCTAGGAAACCCCTGGCCTTGATCTCCACCCACTCCTTGTCCGTAGCTCCTAAAGTCTTCCCTAAAACCGCCCTGCTGCCTAGGAGGTCCATAGTTCCTCTGATCTCCCTGTTCCCATTGCCTCTGCTCTTGAGCTGAAAAGTTTCCCGGCCCACTTTGACTATAACCTCCTTGCTGGTAAGGATTCCCACTGCTGGGACCATTCATTGGCATAGGATCTCTTCTTTCTCCCTGTCCCAGTGGAGCATAATTCTGTTGGGAGGGATAGTTTTGTCTAGGTCCGTAGTTCCATCCACTCCCTTGCGTAGGCTGCTGCTGCTGCTGCTGCTGACTTGGTATCTGTCTCTGTGGACCATAAGAGCGATTTCCTAGGTCATTTGGTGGACCTTGCATAGGGCCCTGGTAACCGTATGACGGATTTCCCTGCTGATTTGGAATTGGTCCACCTCGCTGATCATATCTTGGTTGGTCCAGAGACCTGCTGCGATCACGGTATCTTGCTGTCTGCCTTCCATACTGAATTGGGGGTGGTCTTGGTATGATTGTTCCATTGATGTATTTATCCCCTGATAATTCAAAATTAAAGTCTCTGTCAAAAACTTTGCAGGTCAAACTATTAAATGAACATTTAATAAATCAGTTAATTGCAACAGAGCATGGGTAATTCTAAAAATAAACAAAAGAAAAAATTGTCATGTTATACCTCCATACTCCTTGTTTTGCGGATCGATGTAAGAATCCGGGAGTACAAAAATAACTCCAGGTAAACCTGTTCAAGAAAAAATATTAGGTCATGATCATTTTCGCGTACGATCTACATTACAAAATTTCATGCCAACACTACCGTTAAACTGCTCAGACTCTTTCTCCGTCATTAGTGCTTGAAAGCCAGTGTAAGTCGTCGTGCTACAAGCATACATTTTCTGTTTTGCCTCTTCCAAACTGAATCCACAACAAATATTTATAGTCACGATGAATTACTGGAACCATAAAAAGCTAATAAAAATTCCAATCAAATAACTAGTTCACGGTATTAAAAAATCAGCAAAAACAAGCTTTGAAGAATAATACAATGATAATTCTTGTGCATCATGCATATACATAAGAACCAGAAGCTACCGGGGGTGTTTGGCGTTTTGCCTGAACCAAAATTTTTCTTTTTTTTTTTTTTTTTTTCCAAATCACATTTGGTACACCAACTCATTTGCAAACACCCACTCTAGACGTGTACAGCGACACTTACAAATCTCTTTTTGTCTCTCTTCTATTTTGAGAAAACTTCAACTTTAAAACTCCATCACTCTTTTATTTCAAGTTGAAATGAAATGATTCTTACGTCTAAATGCTTACAACCACAAGACGTACGAAACAAGATCAAAATTTTCAAACTTAAAATTTTCAAACTCAAACCAACATTTTCAAACTTTTTTTTGTCTTTTTCCTAAAAAAATTTTATCTTTTTCCCAAAAAGTTTTTTGTCTTTTCTGAAAATTCAAAAAAATTTACTATTGAAACTTAAAAATTTCAACTCAAACTCATTCAACAAACAAACCTATGTTTCCAATCAAAAAAAAAAAAAATCCTAAGACTCCATGTAGTTGGTGTTCCAAACATCCACTTGGTTTTGTTCTAACCAGAAATTCAAAATTAGCGAAAAGCACATACCCATCTGCTGAATCATTGTGATGCTAACAAATCAAACAAAACCCAATAAACCCAAAAGCAACTGAGTGGAATTCAACTAAAAAAAAAAAAACAGGAGAGCAATTGATTAACAGACTTAACACATAAAGAAGGTAATAGATATTCTATCATAATCATCAATATTTACCAATCACTCTCGCTAAACAAACTAATACACAAAATTTCATGAACTACAGAGAGAGAGAGAGAACAGGTTGACCTGATGTTCAAGCCCTTGGCACAGGTTTCCTCATAGGTACGAACCATTTCTTCAGCGGAGGGCCTGGGGTCCTTAGGGAAATCCATAACGATGAGCCAGTGGTTGTAATCGCAGCCCTCGAACAGGATCGTATCAGGCCCAATCTCGTCGCCCAGGTTGTTTCCGCCGCCGTACGCCGATCGGGACGACAATAGCGACGCAGAGGACGATCGGAAGGCGCGAGAGTGAAGGAGGAGGGACCATTTCTGCGACGGCGGAGCTGGGGATTGTACGGGGAATAGAGACCCACAGGAAGATGAAGAGGAAGAGGGAGCGGAGGAAGGTGAGATTGGTGGAGTGCCGGCGAGAGAGCGGCGGAGGGTGCAGAGGGTGTGGCGGAGGCGGAGAGAGCTCAGCGCCATGTCTGCTGCTGCTGTGGGAGTTTAGGGTTTTAGAGAGATTTTAGGGTACGAACGAGGGAAGTCCGGCGGACGAGAGTGAACTATAATATTTATTTTCAAGTAAGAGAGAGAGAGAGAGAGAGAGAGAGAGAGAGAAACTATACCTTTTTTTTTTTTGCAAAAATTTTATGCGACTCACATGCCCTCGAAACTTTAAACCGTATTGGTTAATTAGAATGAGTAATCTAATTATCTAATCTAATAGATAGACTAACTTCATTTTATTTAATTAATTGATCTAATTTATATATTTTATTTAATTAATTTTTATTTTTTCTAAACACCTCCCCTCTCCCCCTCTCCTCCCTATGCCCGTTTCTCTTTTCCTCCTCCGATGACCGATCTATTGCCACCAGCTTCGATCTTGTCGTTGAGTTTCGATCTCTGTCCACGAGATTGACGAGATCTTAGAGCTCCGTTCTCTGTAACTTCGATTCCTCCGCGTGAGAATATGGATGTCTTAGCGATTCTGACGAAATCGACAACTTCTCTCTCCTTTGCAAAGATAGCGAGGCGTGGAGACCTGTCTCTGTGGCTACAAATTTCTCCTCTCCCCTCGCGATCTAGCTCTGGTGGCGAACTCGAGATCCAGCACCTTTAATAAATGCACAAAAATACATTTTTGTTCATATAATTTATTAGATAATTTATATTTTAAATGTGTATTTCCATAATTTTAATTCATAATATTTTACTTTAGAAATATTTATTATTTTATTTATTTTGATTTATTTTATTCTTTCCTTCTCTTTTTCCTCTCTTTTCCTTTTTCTCTCCTTTCTTCCGCGTGCAGCCAGCTACTCCCTCCACATGCACCAGCTCAAGCCCGTGATCCAAGCCCGGGCGTGAATCCAGCTGCCAGCCAGGCCCGAGATCCAAGCCTCCAGCTCCAGCTCAGGCCCGCGTGATCTCAGGCCCGCGTGATCCCAGGCCAGTGTTTTCAGCCAGGCAGCCAACTCCAGCCCAGCCCGTGATCCCAGTCCCTGACTGCAGTTGCCATGCCAGTCCAGCCCGTGATCCAAGCCCACGAGAATTCTGGGCTGCTTAAGCCACCAGTCCCTCAGTCAAGCCCGCGCGAATCTCGGGCCGAATTCCAGCTTCCCTGATTTTCAGCTCCAGCCGACTTACTGCGAGTTTCCGGCTGATTTACCAGCCTGGGTGGTGGATTTGTTGGGCGAAAAATCCTCTCTAGTGGCTATAAAATGAGGGTTCCTCAAGAGAGCGAGGTTGTTGTATTTTTAACCAATTTTTGGTTAAGTGTAGAGCCAAAATATAGTCATTTTTCTATCTTTTCTTCTTCTAATTTTCTTTAGAGTTTTTGTGAGAATGTTGAACATGTTTAGCTAAATTTCTCTTGGTGAAGCTAGAGATGAACTCATGTGTTGAGTATTCCAATTGAGGTTTTATTTGTTCGGTTTTATAATGCATATATATTTGAGTGAATTATTCTTCTCCATTTTCTAATTTTCTTTGAATGCAAAATATTATGTGCTAAGTTTTTATATAGATTCAGTCATGCTTTTTCTATATAAATTTTGTCATATAATGTTTTGTAATTAGAATTATTTTATAAGTTGATCTCTTACTGCAATATTGTCAATTTGATATATTATCGATTTTAGATAATTTATAATAATAATCTTTTTGGTCTTAACGTGAGAAGTTTAATTCATTTAAATACTTTTGTTGAATCAAGATTAAAATTGGAAAACAATACATGTGAGGGATTCTTGATGCTTTACCACCTTTTGATTTTTGAATTTACTCCATTCTAAATTACGTTATCTTTAAATTTGTTTTAAAAATCACAAAAAAAATACTTCCCCTTCTTCTCTCTTTGTTTACTTATTTCTCTAATGCTTCTGTTCCGCTAATCTTTTATTGTTTGTTTTTATCACCTCCTCGTGGGATCGACCGTCCTAATTGTGCTACAATCGACCGCTTGTTTTTGTACACATTTGGGTGTAATCAACCTTCGAGATCCAGCAGGGCGCCGGAGGAGGGAGTCAGTGGTTGGTCAGATCGAAGGGGTGGGTTGGCCAGTTGCAGCATCTATAGGAGAGAAAAATGGGGCTATCGTGGGGAAAAAAAAGGGAAAGTTTTTTTTTTTTTTTTACTGGTAAATCATTAATGGTGAATCCGTGGCTGCAAATTTCTCCTCTCCCCTAGCGATCTAGCTCCGGCAGCGAACTCGAGATCCAGCACCTTCGAGATCCAACCGAGCGCCGGAGGAGGGAGTCGGTGGTTGGTTAGATCGAAGGGGTGGATTGGCCAGTTGCAGCGTCTGTGGGAAAAGAAAGGGGGGCTATCGTGGGGGAAAAAGGGAAAGTTGTTGCTTTTTTTTATTTTTTTAACTGGTAAATCAGTGATTAACAATTAACCGGAAAATTGGTGATATTATTCATGGTCAGTCAATGATTGACTATGAATCAGTCAGTCATTGAGTACAAAAATTTGTGAGTCAATCAATGATTGACCGTGATCAATTAGTGGTGATTAACCGATGATCAATAAGTGATTAACTGTATAATATGATTAATCAGTGATTAACCATTTACATAATTGATTGACCATTCTAAGGAAAAAAGAAAAAGGGCTTTTTAACTAATTTTTAAAAACCTAGGTTATTTATTAAAAAAACTTATTTAAAAAAAGTCATTTAGCTATAAACCCCTAAATTGTAAAATATATTTCTAAATTTACCTCCAAACTTTCAAAGGTGATATTTCGCTTGGTTTAAAATTAAATATAATAGAATTAACGGATGAACTCACTCAAAATAAATTAGTTGTTTATCAAATTTTAGATATTTTGTCTAATCGAAATAGCTGCTTCGAAGTAGAAAAGATGGAAAACCAGTAAAAAATAGTGAACTTTAATTTAATCGATTAGTAAAGGTTTAAAGAAAGGACAAATTTTATTTACTCTTGAACTTTAATGCTCTTATAACTTTGTTATTGAACTTTGAAAACTAGTGAAAATGCTCCTTAAACTACAAAATTTTATCATTTTTACTCATTTTATCAGTTGAATAGATGTAATTGCTAATATGACAATAACTAAATTGTAATTTAAAAATCACCCACCAATTAAATTTATAAAATTTACCTATTACTTCTATACACCTCTTATTATTACAAAAAAAAAAAAAAAACCCTTAAATTAAAGAGAAAATCAGGTAGAGAGTCATATTTTGAGTACATATTTATAATTTTATTCACTCCAATATTAAAGTAAAAAATTTTAGTGTTTTAAAACGACAAAATTATCAACTTTAATTTTTTAGTAGATAAAAATATATAGATGTAACAAATTTATGACACTCTTGCTTATGACACTTAATTAAATTTTACATTTGTCTCCTTTCACTCACAAATGAAAATACTAACTCTCTCTTTTCAACTGCTTTTATTTCAATCCCACATTTACTTGCCTTTTTTTTGTGGAATCGTGTATATATATATATATATATATATATATGTATAGTTTTTCAAAGAATATATACATGTATGTATAGTTTTTCAAAGGATTTTAGATTTTCAAATAGTATCATAATTTTTTTATTTTTAGTGAAACACAACATGATAAATAAAGAACATATAAAAAATAATGCTTCATCCTGACTAAAAGAGAGGGAATGCTAGTTTTTGTTTATAATTAACAAAGCAAAACTGCAAACGTAAAAAAATATACACTATCCAGAGCCTTTAATCAATTCCCGTTTTGTTCCTTTTGTGTTTTGTATTTTTTCATATAAAAAAAAGTGTATTAGAGAGTAATAAACGGAAAAAAGGTATAAAAAACTGTCAATATAACGACATAATTAACTTTTCTTACTACGCGATAGTTAAAAATTAAAAAAAAAAAAAAGTTAGACAAAAGTAGGTAAAAAAAAATAAATAACTTCTTAGTTTCATGTTCATTGGAGGCCATTCTTCTTCATTCACTGTTGCTTAGGATTGAGCATTCTGTATTATATTTTAAAAAACAATTTAAATTTTTTATTTTTAAATGAGGTGTGTTAAAAAGTATATTTTCTTATCATTTTTTGTCCTTAAAAGTAATTTAATTGTAAATAATTAAGGAAAAATTAAAGTGTAGAAAACGCTGGGACAAGGGATGGCATAGACCCCCTCACATAATATGTTAACTATCTTCATTAAAAAGTCATATTCAGATTTCAGGGGACGTAGATTTATATTTATAGCCAGTTCGAGACACAAGTGCATGTTCTTTCTTCAAATTACATTGTAATTCTACTTACCAAAAAAACAAAAACAAAACATAAGTATTTTCTTTTGTTTACCTCGCTTTAGAAACATAAAAGTTGTTTGTCATATTACCAGAGACATGAATTTGTTAGACACATTGCTGCTGGTCAGGAACCCGTGAACCATGCCATACAATAATAAGAATGAGGATTATTTTCACGAACTTTATTTTATTTTACCCTTTAAATTATTAAAACCGTTCATTATATCCCTGATCTACAAATAATCATCCACTTTGGCCCTCCACCCATTTCCGGTTAAAAAGTTGACATAATCGCTAATGTTGCATGTCATTATACCTTAATTAAATATATTCCACATATAAATCCTAATTATTATTAAAAAAAATAAATAAAAACAATTATCTTTGTTTTTTCCTTAAAAAATATCTTTAATCTTTATCTTTATAAAAGAGCCAATGTTGCTATTCTCCTTTTTTTACACTTATCAATTCATGGTTCTTTCTAGTCTTTTTTCCATTTTTTTGCTTTTTTTTTTTTCTTGTTTTTATTTTCCTTTCTATCTAATGGTTACATTTTTGTTTTCTTTTCTTTTTACGTTTTTCATGTGCAACATTTTCTTTATCTCCTTTACCTTAGACATGCTAAAACTGTTTTTTTTTCTTTTTTAATCACATTATTAGTAGTATTCTTTTTAATTAATTTTGTTAATATTTTTGAGAAATAATTTGGATTTTTATTTTAAAATATATTTCATTAATCATTAATAATAAGACACATCAACGTAACCGTCAAGTACATAGACAGAAGGAGCAGTTTGAATGATTTTATATACATCAAGAATATAATGAACGATTTTGATAATTCATAAGGTAAAATGAAATAGAATATATAATTTAGAAGGTATTCGTGAAATTAATTCTAATATTAATAATAACCAGAGCAGATATCCTTTTTTTAAATTTTATCCGCTCTCTTTGTCTAATTCTCTAAAACCCAATTTCTCAAACTAATAAATTTCCCAAGCGATTTTGTGAAATGGATGAGGAATGCCAAAACCAAGTAGAAAACGGAAACGAAGGCATCCAATGGGGAAAAAAATAGTGCTCACTTAGAAAGTTTCGTGATAGCAGAGTAACCAATCAACATTAAGGAGAACGCATTCAATGTGGACACAAGTGGGAACAAACTAATTAATATCGTTCTTTGATCTACTTTCCCTCGGAAATGTAGAGAGCAAGAGCATAAACCGAGTGAGACAAACCAAGTAGGCGAGACAACGCTAAAAAGAGATGACGGAAGTATAAAATAAGAAAGGAAAAATTACTCTTCAAACTGATTCGTTCTCAAGGACTTATCTGTCTTGGAATTCCTCTATTAAATGATAACTGGATTAAACTATCAAGTCTTAAAAAATATATATATTTGAGTGTTTTTTTTAGGGCGGTACTATATAACAAGTTATTACTACAGTTACCCTTTTTAAACTACTAAACTCTTTTTCTGTCAAAATCTACAAATGACAGAATAGAATTATCTGACCCAGTGCTTATCCTTTTTATCTTGTGTACAAAAATGAACCTTACCGGATAAAAGCAAGGATAAATTAAGAACTGAATGCAGAGATTTTACCATTTCAGTTGCATGCGGGTTTTTGAAAATCAACCTGCCCAGCCAAATATCTCTTTCACTTGACTAGATGGTGTCCAATGTTAAAAACATATGAAAAGAACTTAGGGTAAAAGGTATCCATTATCCACATTTAAAGCATAAGGAAAATTTTTTTTTTTTTTTTTGAGGGTTTAGGAAAGTTTATCCCAGGCTTTCTAGCCAACTATCGACAATTAAACATAATAAGAAGAAGAGAAGCTATTACATGTAATAATTTAACATCTACTGTATATAAAGCCAAAAGAACCGCATGTTTTTTATTAAAAAAAAAAATGATTTCTATTTTTCTACCCCTTCTATCTAAGAGGTAGTCCAGTCTACTAGTTCATAATGGCTACTTGAGGCAGGAAATGTGGGATGCCTTACTCGGTTAATTGGTGTTTGCTCCACGGGTGGATAGTTACCCTGGTGTCCTTGTCCATAGTTTTGCTCCCGATATGAGAAGTTTTGACGTTGATACCCAGGTCAACTTTGCCCATAGGCAGAAATTGAAACTTGCTCACAGATCCAGAGTTTACTCCTTGCCTAGGAAACCCCCCGGGCCTTGATCTTCACCCACTCCTTGTCCATCGTTCCAAAAAGTCTTCCCTAAAACCACACTACCGCCTAGCAGGTGCACAGTTCCTCTGATCTCCCTGTTCCCATTGCCTCTCTTCTTGAACCGAATAGTTTCCTCGCCCCTTTTGATCATAGCTTTGTAGCTGGTTAGGATTCCCATGATGTTGATATTCACTCACTCCTTGTCCATACGATGCACCTTGTACTGGGCCATAATTTTGATACTCCCCACAGCCCCCTTGTTGCCTAGGAGGTTCAAAGTTCGCCTGACCTCCCTGTGAGAATTCCCTATGGTCTTGAGAATAATAATGTACTCCTTGCATATTTCTTTGCTGCTCTTGAGAGAAACCATAACCTTGGATTTGCCCGGGAAAACTTTGCCCATATCCAAAAGTTGCTCCTTGCCAAACAGCCCTTGAAGTTGCTGCCTGCCAATAAGCTTCAGGAGCTACTTGGCCTTGATATCCACCCGCTCCTTGTCCATAAAGGGTTCCTTGTGCCGGGCCATAATTTTGATGATCTTCCCTAAAATGCCCCTGATACGTAGGAGGTGCATAGTGAGGTGGATAGTGAGGTGCATAGTTAGGTGCATAATAAGGTTCATAGTTCATCTGATATCCTTGAACAAATTCCCTCTGTTTTTGAGGATAAAAATTTGCTCCTTGCACATTCCATTGTTCCTGTTGTGAGAAACTTTGGCCATGGTTGTACCCAGTATAACCTAGCTCGTAGCCACAAGTTTTTCCTCGCCCAACACAACCAGCACTTGCTCCTGGCCAATAAGCTTCGGGAGGTCCCTGGCCTTGATATCCGCCCATGCCTTGTCCATAGTATGTCCCTTGTGGCGGGCCATAATATCGGTAATCCTCCCTAAAATGCCCCTGCTGACTAGGAGGTGCATAGTTCGTCTGATATCCCAGTGGGAATCCCTTTTGTTCTCGAGGATAAAAGTTCCCCGACTCCCTGTCGTTATAACTTCCCGGATATATGGGGTTTAAACCTCCACTTCCTTGCTGGTAATGATTTGTCTGCCCAGAAGCAACCATTGGCGTAAGATCTCTTCTCTCTCCTTGGCCTAACAGACTACAATTTTGTCCAAATGAATAATTTTGGGGTGCTGGAGGACCATAATTATCGCGGGGCACATATACTTCTTGAAGTCCTGGCCGACCATAATTCTGTTGGGATGGATAATTTGGCGGACCTTTTCTTTCTTCTTCTCTTGGTATACCATAACTCTGTTTGGATGGATAACTTTGTGGTGTAAGCCCCCGGTGACTGTTCGAGGGATGTCTCTGCTGATTTGGCTTCAATCCTCGTTGGGTAGGGCCCTCCTGGCTGTATGATGGACTTCCCTGCTGACTTGCCGTTGGTCCTGCTTGCTGATCATGTTTTGGCTGGTCACGGTTTCGTCTCCTATTAAGTGTTGGGCGCGGTCTCGGAATGATTACTCCATTGATGTACTTGTCCCCTGATACAAAGTCAATCCCTCAAGGTAAAAACTGAGCGTCCACAATTAAATATAAAAATAAACAAACCATAAAGGGGAAGGAAAAGAAAAACTATTAAAATACCTCCGTACTCCTTTTTTTCTGGATCAACATAAGAATCTGGGAGTACAAAAACAACCCCAGGTTGACCTGTTTAAGCCAAAAATTAAAGGTCATAAATGCTACGGCATCCTATCTAATTGAAAAACTAGAGCTACCAATGTTTTTAAATATGAGAAAGACGAATGCTGCTAAATACTACCATTGAACTTTTCTGACTCTATTTCTGTAACCTCCACATGAAAGCCTGTGTAATTTGATGTGCTACAAGCATAAATTTTCTTTTTTCCCTCTTCCACACTGAATCCATGAAAGCAATTATTATTAGGGTAAATTACTCCAAACACAAAACCATTTTTTATAGTCTAACAAAATATCCAGAAGACGTCAAGAGCTGACATGAAGAACTTCATTAAAGAAACCTCGAAAAGCAATACAGTTATGCGTGAATTTAATTTTTTCAAATCAGAAACTCTGGTGCATCTCCAGAAAGATAGAAATTTCTTGTTTAGAACTCAAGTACATTTGCAGTGTGACACCAAATAGTCAGAAAATAAAATGTGCATTCCGCTAACTAGCATTTCCATTCCTACTGGTAAGGGGAAAGCGATACAGAAAAGGTACTAGACTGTTGCATGTAAGCTTTTTATCAAGATGTAATGTATTAATACAAGCCCGCAAAATAAACTCTACAATAAAAGTATAAAAAACAAAACAAAGTTGAAATTTTAAAAATCATAACAAAGAATGAACAATCATTTGATCATTTAGTCGAAAAGGAAATGAACATTGCATTCCTATTTCTTCACAAGTAAATAAAACAACCCATTATACATGCATAACAATCTATGCCGTCTCGTCTTCAAGCCCATGAAAATTAAGTGACTGGAATCTTGAAGTTTCATAGATCGTTTATGAAATTAAATCAAACAACGCCTCCATCCAACTAGTTCCAGGTTCGAGTCCCAGGCAATCCATTATAATTAATATATCGAAATCATAAGTATCTAAAAAATCCGAACTTGTTAACGTTAACTCATCCATGTTGTCAAAACATGGATAAACCTAGATACCTTGGGAGAAGTTGATCTTTAATGATAATTAATAAAATAGAAACACAAGATATCATTTCTTTTTCTAGATTCGAATTTTTAAAAGAGACCTATGGAATAATATGTACCCTTATTCCTATACACACACACTGCGACATATGGCATACTCATTGGAGATAGTCTTATCAATAAGAACAACTATGAAACCAATTTACCAATGACAATATGTAAACGGGATATTCAAGTTAGAAAAATGATAAAACTGAAGAAAGAGGTGGTTTAGACCTGATTCCCAAGGCCTTGGCACAGGTCTCCTCGTAGGAACGGACCATTTCTTCGGGAGAGGGTCTCGGGTCCTTGGGGAAATCCATGACGATAAGCCAGTGGTTGAAGTCGCAGCCCTCGATCGCGTCGATGCCGAGCCCGCGGGGCTTAAACTCCTCGTACAACCAAGTGTAGTTGGGCTCGAACGATGTCGATGACGACGACGACGATTTGAGCAAAACAGGCGACGACCTGAACCGACGAGATTGGAGGAGAAGCGGCGGCGGCGGCCATTGCGAAGAAGCTAGGAATTGCTTGGACAAGGAAGGTAAGCGAATTGGAGGAGCGGCGGCGAGAGGGCGACGGAGGATGGAGAAGGAGTCGGAATTCTCCGACTCTTTTCCCGTCATAATCGTGCCGGGCACCATGTCGTCGTCCTGGTTATTTCCGCCGCCGTTGGCCGATCGGGATGACGACAGCGACGCCGAGGAGGATCGGAAGGCGCGAGAGTGAAGGAGGAGGGACCATTTCTGCGACGGCGGAGCTGCGGATTGTACGGGGAATAGAGGCCCACTGGAAGAGGAAGAGGAAGAGGAAGAGGAGGAAGGTGAGATTGGTGGAGTGCCGGCGAGAGAGCGGCGGAGGGTGGAGAAGGTGCGGCGGAGGCGGAGAGAGCTCAGCGCCATGTCTGCTGCTGCAGCTGCAGCTGCTGCGGTGGAGCTTTTGATGGAGAAAAGTGTAGGAGTTTAGGGTTTTAGAGAGATTTTTGGGTTTGAACGACGGAATTCCGGCGGGTAGAGTGAACCTTTTTTTGTTTTTTTGTTTTTGTTTTTGTTTTGTTTTGTTTTTTTTTGTTTTTCCTTCTTCTTTCGTGTGTGCGGAAAAAGAACGAATCTATATGTTTGGAAAATTTCAAGAATTCTCTAATTATATCACTAATGTCAATATGCCTACTTAATTATAAGAAATTAAGATGTATAAGTTGTATATTTTGAATTACAACATTTGTATCAAATGGGGACATAAGTAATGAGATTTAGTTCATGTCATATTATTATTGAAATGGCATGAATAATAAATAAGGAAACATACGAAATAAATTCCATTATAATTACATGTAAGTAAATTCATAAGCCAAGTAAATTTGAATTAAAAAAAGTAAAATAAAAAATAGTGTGTCAAAAAAGACATTATTATTAGAATAAATAAACAAATTTTTTTAATCTATTCTAACAAAGTTAATTATTATTAGGTAACTATAAATGTTAGATAAATAAAATAATAATAGAGGGGATAATTTGATATAAATATTATAAATTAAGGGCATTTTAACAAAAATATTATAGATTATAAGATATTTTGATACAAATATAATGATCATGAGATTTTGACATTAAAAATGACTGAAATACTAACAAAAATAAATAAATGGAATAATTTAATACAAATGTTATAGTTCATAATTCAGAACGCATATTGATACAAGTAACATGCTTTAAGGGAATTTCATGATATTTTTCTGTGTTTTGCTTTGTATTTCAAATATATATATATATATATATATATAAAAGATTGTATTCAAAAAGCAAATTCACATTTGGAAAAAGAAAAGGCAAATTTTACATAAAGTATTAGAAAAAATATATATATTTTTTAATTTCATCACATATATAATTAGAAATTATAAATATGTGTTAAGTTTATATCTCGAGAGAGAAATATTTAATTTTGACTTTATAATGATAAGAATGTCCTAAAAAAGTTAGTAAATTTTATTTAAAAATATAAAACTTAGAAAAAGCACCAAAAAAAAAAGAATATATTTCTAAAAAAGAGAAAGTTTTCGTTTGTTTTTACATTTTTTTTTTCATTTTTTTCTAGTCAAAATTGAATGTAAACTTATGTGCAAATTTGATATATGGGGAAAATATTTTGACATATATTTGATTAGGTTTAGAAGTAGTACTTTTATTTTTATTTTATTTTATTTTTGAAGTTAAGGTGAGAAATTCAAACTTAGATTTATATTATGTATTGTGTTAAATGAAAAAGAAAAAAGAAAAATATTTATATTGAGTAATGATACACATTATGAAAAATACTATCAGAAATATTATGAATGGTAAAGTGTCTAAGTTTTGTAGATTGTACAAAATTGAAATAAATATTTTACTATTATTTTTTACCCCTAACAAGTTGCTTTTTTTTTTTTTTTCAAGGGAACTAACAAGTTACTTTTTAGTTTCATGATATATCATGAAACTTTTCTTTTATAAAATGAATTTTTTTTTGTTCATATTTTATAAGGGTTAATTACATAATCCATCATATTATTTTTTTGCCAACCAGGGTAATTTTGCAAATACATATATTGTTGCAAGGTAGTGCATGATTGCTTGGCTTGCCCTGCTGCTGCGAGTTATGCTAGGCTGCCCGGCTCGGCTACGGGTCATGCTAGGCTGCCCGGCACGCCCATCAAGTATAATCTACCTGGCAAGCATCGTGTGCAACAAGGTGTTGCCCGACAGTTGAGCAGGTCAATGACCTTGAGACCTTCCCTTCAGAATCCGTGATCGACTGTGAAGAGCACTAGTGATCTTCCTGCTAGACTTTCTCTCCCCTGACACAGGTAAAGGGCAAGAGAAGTTTATTATAACAAACCTGGAACCACCTAGCCTGTAGGCTAACGACCCGACATAGGGAATCCATGCTTGGGACACATGGCGCCCAGCTCGTGTCCTCTACAACGGCCTTAGACAGTGTTCACGCCCAGGACAAGCGATAGGAGCATAGTCAATCTCCTATTTGCCTGGTTAACTACTCTTCAAGTCAGCCCGACACTGTCGGGCAGGATCCGACTAGGATCCATCCCGGTAGCCATTCTATAAATACCAATCTTACATAGCTTGTCAAGTACGGACATTCTTACCTAACAAATACTATGCCTCACTCCAAGCCTTTTAGCTCATTGTGTTGACTTGAGTGCCAGAATGCCTTCGACAGACACTTCACCGGCGTCTTCCTTACTCCGAAGCTCTTCTCTTCTCTTTTGCAAGCTTTCCAGGTAGAGAACCAGTCCGATCACCGTGCATTGCTGCACGTGGTGTTTAGGTCAATTTTCGGTATCAATTTATATTATGTTGGCATCTGTCTTATCTTATGAGAGATTAAAAATCTTGAAATTACTGTAGATAGTATAACAATATTAAGGTGTACTCTTTAACAGTCAATCCTACAAGTCACTCAATTTAAAATCCAGAGAAAATAAAAATACAACCAACTTAATGATTTAATCAAGTTAGTTGTTAACAATCTAAATAGCCAAGGTCCACGAGTAACTATCATTGCATCAAATTCAGGCGTCAAGTCCAAAATGAGACGAAAAACAAAACAAAACAACACAAATATCCAATCAAACTCATCAGCTCGCACAATCTATCTATTGTCCAAAACAAGTTGTAATTTCCACACAAAAGCTTATAAGCATATATAAGCAGGTAGCTCCAACGCTGGCAACTCCTAACCAGCAAGAACTCCCATCATCCCACCAAAAGAAGTTCCTAATATAGATCTTAATTGTTGGTTAGAAGTCAAACAATTATGCTGCTCATGCATAGTACTCATAGATCCAAAAAGGAAATGAAGAACAAATGACACTTTTAAAGTACTTTCATCCACACCTCTCAGGCCATCACATGACATTTTTAACCTCTCAGGTGTCTCATGTGGTGTGTATGTATGTATGTGTGTGTGTGTATATATATATATATATATATATATTTATTTATTTATTTTGCTCTATTTTGTTATTCCATTCCGTACATGCTTTGCGCGTGTTCTCGAGCTAGTTTTCAAATGTATGCCAATTAGAAAAAAGGATCCAATATGACATGTATACAAAATTTTGTTATTTGAGTACAAAAATCACTTTCAACGAAGTACTTAATTTGACTAATGCTATACTTGGTGACAAATTTATCAAATATGATAAATGTCAAATTATAACATTAGATTACTATCCACCCTTCATTTAATCATTACAATATTGTTTTATTTAAATTATTTTAGTAATAAAAGTTTATTTTTGTAAAGTTTTGATACTTTCATAAGTTTCAAAACTCTATTGGTTCGTTTGGTGTTTGGGTTGAGTTTGAGATGAGATAAAATTTTTAAGTTTGAGTTGGTTGACTTTTTAAAAATTAATTATAAATTTTGTTGACTTTTCAGAAAAAAATAAAAATTGAAATGAAAAAGTATAATTTAGTTAAAGTTAAACCTGGATGCCAAACGTGGACTCTAAATAAAATATTTACATTGAAAACCCGACTAATTTGAAGCTTGGTGCTCCCACAAAATAGTAAATGTCTCTAGGTGGGTCCTGCATGTGGGGCTCATCATTTATGAGTGACCCAAGTCAATACTCCCCCAAGGTTGAATAGGGATGCTCTTATATATTAAGAGACTATGTAAGAGACGAAAGAAACAGAAAGCATGTCAAGTCTTTCATTTTTACATTTTTTAGAATTAAATGTAGCATTGATATAGACATTTCAATAGGTGATGGTCCAATGACACCCAAATGTGTAAGGTTTTTGTATTAGTTAAAAATTCAAAGACAGAAACAATGACATGTAAATTAGTAAAAATTTGTGTTTATTGGTATAGTATAGCGGTAATTATACACTTAACTATATTAAAAAATACAGAGTTTGAATCATCTAATTTCTAATTTTTTTTTAAAAAAAAGTAAATATTAAATATTAAAAAAGTAATAAATAATTATGTGTGTATCTATGATTATTATTTTTTGAATAGAAAAAAAAGTTCAGCAAAATAAATAAATGAATAGATAGACTAGTTCTTGATCCTCATATAATAATTAAACTACAAGCGGCAGTTTGGTGGGCTCCATGTGAGTAGGTTAGACGGACTTGCATGCACATATGACCCGTCCCAGATGGATAGATTGCATGGTCGGCGGCAACTCCAATAATCTATACAAATATGCATGATGGGCTTGTTTGGAAAACAGCAAACACTTTCATAAAACAAAGTTCAAACAAAAAAATAAAAAATAAAAAATAAAAAATAATAGCCATTAAGGTAAGATCCCCATCTTTGCCATGGTCAAGAAGAAGATCCTTTTGATACACCAAACTCACCTGCACTTTTTTTTTTTCCATATAAATATCATTATATTAACTGTCCCCATTTCCTGGATCTTTCCATTGTTTTCCTTACTTTCGGCTCCTCCATTTTCTCGAGAAAGTTTTCTAAGTTTTTTTTAGTTAAAAGTTTGAGTTTGTTGCTGTGAGAGTTGATGGTGCTGATTTTACGGATTTAATGGAGAAGGAGGTGATTCAACGGCAGAGGTCATTGGCCGAGACTCCAACTTATTCAGTGGCCTCTGTCGTTACTGTCATGGTCTTCGCTTGCTTTTTGTTTGAAAGGTCCCTTTACAGATTCGGTGAGGTAAGTACTGATGTAGCGGAAGCGTAATAGAAAACAAATTCGTTGATTCTTGAATAATACTGTTATCTTATTTTTGTGCTGCATCAGGAAGTATAGACAAGTTTTTTCTTGATTTCTTGCTGAGAAAATCGGTAATGCCAAATAATGTGTGATTTTGAATGATACTTTATTTTTTTTGGGACCGAAACGACTTTTGAGCTTGTAAAGATTATATTTTATATATATATACACACATATATTTATATGTATATTTTGGGACTAAAATGTAGAGTCCGGTTAGGAAAAGATTGAGACAAAAGAAACTTAACTTCACTGTTGGAAATGAACAAGTTGTGTTCCGAGCTAGAGATTTTATTTTTTCTTGATTTCTTGCTGAGAAAATCAGTAAGGACAAAAGAATATGTGACTTTGAATTATATTTTTTCATTTCTGGGATCCAAACGCCTCTAAAGACTATATTTTATATATATATATATATATATATTTTGGGACTAAAATGTTTAGTCCAGTTGGGAAAAACGAAACTTTACTCTACTGTTGGAACCGAACAAGTTGTGTTCTGAGCTAGAGACTTGTCCACAGATTTCAGAAAACATCTTCGTTTTAATGCTCAGGTTTGTTGAGAAAATGCAGAAAGCAAAAGACTTCTGTCTCGATTTTCCATCACTACTACTTACTTTAGCTTAGAGAGGTTAGGAAGTCTTCTCGTATCTGTTTGGCCCTTCAGAAAGTGTGAGAAAATGTGGTGGACTTGTGCCAGGGACTTGAAAGAACACTTCCAAAGAAAAAAAATGGTCATAATTAAAAGGGGGAGAAGGGTTATTTCCTTTTTCTTTGCTTTATTATTATTAGATTTTGTTCTCCAGCAATAAATGGGAGTAGAAATCTTAATGCATAAATGTGTTAATCTAATTTTTCACGTCGGTTATGAACAGTGGTTAAAGAAAACTAGGAGGAAGGCACTGGCTGCCTCTTTGGACAAGATTAAGGAAGGTGAATTTACCATCATTACGATTTGTCGATGTTTTTTCTTTGTTCTTGTCTTTTTTTTTTTTTTAATCAATCACTGATTAACCATCATGCTATCAATCAGTTGTCAATCACGGATTGACCATTTAAGACAATTGATTAACTGTTTTAGAAAAAATGACTTTTTAACTATTTCTTAAAAACTTCGGTTATTTATTAAAAAACTTAAAAAAAAAAAAAAATCTATTCAGCTATATATCCCTAAGATATATTTGTTTCCCTGTAGAGCTGATGCTACTTGGACTTATATCTTTGTTTCTGGCACAATGCGCAAGATTGATTTCCGAGATATGTGTAGATTCATCGCTTTTCGGCAGCCGCTTCTCTTTTTGTTCCGAGAAAGATTACGGTGTCCATGAGAACCGCAATTTGGAAACTCCGTTCTCTTCTCTCAACGAGACACAAATTCCTCCAACAGGAATCTTTACTCATTCTTCACATTCTCACCAATGTGGCGTGGTAAAAAATATCGTTCTCAAAGTTTCAAAATTTTAATGGGATTCATACATAATTAGGTCTTAATGCCATTGTGCTAATCGGTGGTTTTCCTCAGGGTCGTGAACCATTCGTTTCATACGAGGGTCTCGAGCAGCTCCATCGTTTCCTTTTTGTTCTCGGGATTACTCATGTTTTGTATAGCTGTGTTGCTGTTGGTCTGGCCATGAGCAAGGTGAAATCTTCGTATCCCTGATACCAAGTTACCTGACTTCAAAATTTACATTTCAAGATTGGCTTCAATAAATGACCATTTTTAAACAAGTAGTTGGTAATTAAGTTACTTATTTTGTTATTAGTTACTCGCTGAATTATCAAGTTTTGAATAGGTAAATTAGTTATTTTGTACATTACCTATTGTTGGTATTCAGATGTCAAAAAGGAATTGTGTCCAATAGCATATATCAAACACGATTTCGTGAATTATTCAATGGTTTGAAAATGGTAAGTTTCGCGAGTTATGATTTTGTCTTCTTAAAACCGCCTACGTATCGTGTTTCTTAATTTGTTTGAAGTTCATGCGCCAACCAGAGAAGAGAAGTGGAGATTTATCTTTGACATTTTGCTTATTCCGTAGATTTACAGTTGGAGGAAATGGGAAAATCAAGCAACTTTGCAAGGTACGTCGCCTACTCTCAAAGCACAAAACAGAATGGCTTATCATTCATTGTACGAAGTTCTAATTTCTTCATAATGAATCACAAAAACATAGGTTTAGCAGATTTGTTTGACCGCAGATTTTCTTCTGCCTCCTCTGTTTGTCACTTTGGAATCCTTTTTTTGTATTTTATTTTCCCAAAACCTTAGAAATTTTACCAATGGTGTTGATACTTTCCAATAAATCGGAGTAACTGTTATTTCTCAAAGCATTTGTTTAATAACTTCTGCCCTTTTTTTTTTTTTCAGCAAAGATAGACAAGGTCTTGAGGCGTCAATCCACCTTTGTTTACCATCACACATCTCATCCGTGGAGCAGAAATCCGGTTCTTATTTGGATGGTAATTCTTCATGATTTTAACAAATTCGAATCCGTATCATTTTATCTAAAAAAGCGATACATGAACGAGCTTAGGATTCTCTTTCTGGCAAGAACGAAGTCAAATAAGATAATCAGAAGATGTTTTCTGAGCTGCTCTTTCTTACGGTCTAATAGTTAATTAGTAATAAGAATGATCACACTTGTTTTTCATTGGTTGTCCCATTGAGTTAAAGTTGTAATTTAGTAAATATTTTCTCTCTTGTCGTCCTTAATTAGCTATGTTATTCTTTGACTAATCACTTTCTAAACGTAAATTTTCGTCTATGGTGATGCAGCTCTGCTTCCTAAGACAATTTAAGAGTTCGATAAGGAAATCCGATTACTTGGCACTTCGTTTGGGCTTCCTCACAGTGAGTATCTAAGTAGTATTTTATGTTCGTTTCATTTTTCCCTGTTTTTTCCATTGCCAAAGCCAGCAGCAAGCCCATTGTCTTAGTGGAGGCAAAATGAGAAAAATGTGGAGTTTTTAAAAGTAAAATCCACTTAGCTATGGGTGGCTCCGTCGTTGGCCAAAGCCAACCAAACCAGTTCACTCTCATTCTTATACTTGTTTGCGTAATCATAAACCTTATGACATTTGGCGAAAGGTTTGTTTTCATATCTCTCACTGTTTAATGTAGAAATGAGGTGATTTGAACGCTAACTCTTAATATTAAAAGTGGACATAAATTTACCACCAGATTATGTCTGTGAAAAACACTATGCTCATAAAATAACACATCACCATATGTTAATGATTTTCTCTCTCCCAATATAAGAAAAGAGTGTGTTTTCCTTGGTTTTATATGTACATTCTGAACTCATGACTTTTACTGCAATCCCTGGTATCCAGAAGCACAAGTTGCCGCTAATGTATGATTTCCACAAATATATGGTCCGGAGCATGGAAGACGAATTTAATGGAATCCTTGGAATTAGGTGTGCGTTTCTCTTAACATAATATTTACTTCAAAAGTAGTTCATATCAACTCTCGGATACTTTTGGATTTTCATGTGCTCCATTAGTTCTTGAATATATATATTTTTTGGTAACATTATGCCTCAATATCAACCTACTATTACCGAGTTAAGATTAAATATATTTTTTTGATTGTGTTTCTTTAGAGAATAGTTTGATTACAAGTAAAAACGAAATTGTGTTTGGGTGAGTATCCGAAAATTTTTGTTGGGCATTTAAGCCGTAGAAAATGAAAACAATATTTGTACAATTTTTTGTCCTCAATTTTTTTGTCAAGTATTTCCTGAAATGAATTTGTCCTTTTGATCTTGCAGCTGGCCACTCTGGGGTTATGCTATCGTATGCATCTTCGTAAACATTCACGGTAACATGCATTTTGGAAGCGCAATCTCGGAGACCAATATTTCTTCCTAGTTTTATTTCCTGAAAGTTCACTAGTTGTTCAATTACTGCAGGTCTGCATATTTACTTCTGGCTCTCTTTCATCCCTGCCGTAGTAAGCGAACTTAACCTTTCTTGTCTCTTCAGTCTTGATTTGAATTGAACGATACTCGTCCTAATAGAACAACCATGGTTTCACTTGCCTAAGATTGTCATGTTGGTTGGGACAAAACTTCAGCATGTTGTCTCCTCTTTAGCACTTGAAATTGTCGAGCAATATGGACCGTCTGTCGAGACTCAATTGAAGCCACGCGACGATCTGTTTTGGTTCGGAAAGCCTGAAATATTACTACGCTTGATACAATTCATCATATTTCAGGTGTCGACTCACGACTCGCTTATGATATATGTAATTTGTTTCGTGATTCTATTTCTTATTCTGTTCTGCTTCTTTCTTATGCAGAATGCCTTCGAGATGGCGATATTTATCTGGTCCTTGGTAAAACGATTACCTTTATTTTGTTTGATTTCCCTTTTATCGACAAATTCAGTATCGATGAATTTTCATTTTGCGTTGTGTGTTTAGTGGGGACTTGAGCAGAGATCGTGTTTCATGGAAAACAATTTAATGATAATCACTCGGTTGGCCTCCGGGTATGTTTCTTTCTTTCAGTGCACAACAAACTTCCATTTCTTCCATTAAAAAAACCGAAAGAAATACAAAACATATTTCCATTAGAAATGATATATGATTGTGCCACAATTGTGACCGGTCTATACAAATACGGTGCCAGCGATGTTTGCTTTGTGTTATTGCAATCAAATAAGATTTGTTAAGTTCCTCAAATCGGACTAAATAAGAACACATCTTAAGTAGGTAATGTTACCTAATCCGTTTAACGAGTTATTCGACAATAAAACAATTGCATCCATCTAATGATATTCATATTGGTGTTGCAGTGTTCTAGTTCAGTTCTGGTGTAGCTACACCACAGTTCCTCTGAATATAATTGTTACCCAGGTTCGCTTTTGGCATTTCGAGTTATCATCACACAGAACAAATTTAAGATTACTTATCTTTCGGAATTTGAGTTGTCACTGAAAACCAAAAAAGGGTTTTGAGTTTCTTTCCCTTCTGGTGATTTCAGATGGGATCTCGGTTTAAGAAAACACTCGTCGCCGAAAGCGTCAGAGAGTCACTGCATAGTTGGTGCAAGAGAGTAAAGGAGAGATCTAAACGTGATTCCCTTCGCTCGCACACTATGACGTCAGTGAGTTCACTAGAATCGACCACCGATGAGAGGGATGAAATAACTACAGCATCATGCACTTTGTCCCGGAGCTCGTCGTTTGAGTCTCAAAATCAGTTGACAGTAACATCAAGTATACTGCCCGAGGAGGCTCCACGTGAGAATTCCAGCGTTCCCCATGCTTTTCGAATGAATGAGTATCTAGCCGAATCTGCGAACTTCTCATCACAACCTCCCACTAATGGCGGTGAAGAATGCAGTTTAAGCGATGGAGAAAAACAGGAGGTCAAGACGCTCCTTGAGTTGTTACAGAGCACGTAAAGTCCTTGATCCTTTTTGAAGTTCAAATTACTAATATTAAAAGTACATTATTTGACTAATATTAAAAGTTTTAGCTTGTTTTTTAGTTACTGCTTAGTGAAATATCCCAACTCAGTTCTATAAGTAACGGTTGGAACATACAATTTTCCATTATCTACTGTCCTAGCAACTTCAAAACAAATCTCACGTACGTTGCCACCTACAAGCCATCACCGAGTATGGTGGCTTTACAGTAAAGGATTACAATCACTAGATTTGTGGTCTAAGGTACGAGTGCCGGGTGGCTCTCTTCAAAATCCTGAATATAAAAGCTTGTTTCCCACTAGTCTAGTATTCAATTTACCGTGTCTGGGACACGCTCCCCATATCGTTATTGCTAACAAATTCGGTGAGATTGGGGAACCGCGCTTCTCGCCAAGTAGTGTCCGTCATTAGGTCCTTTGGTGTTAGCGTTTAGAATAGTCCCTTTGATAAAGGGCATCCTAACACCGGTGACTTACAACGCTCGCAAACATAAGTACACATATAAAGAGTGATGAAGAGAAGAACTCAATATGAAATCAGACTAAAGGGAGAAGATTTGTAACAAACTAATGTTATTTGATACTACAATTGGAAAGTTCAAAAACATTTAAATATAAAAAAACTCATCCAGGAATAAGGCCTGAAATACACTAATCCATCCAACCAAACAAACAAAAACAAGACAGGAGATATATATATATATATATATATATATATCTATAGAGAGAGAGAGAAAGAGAGAGTTCATGATCATGAGGAGGACACCATGAAAACCACACAGAAAATTATGGGAATTAGAAGGGTGGTTCACAACTTAACCAGTGAGGTCTTCCTCCTTGTGTGTCTCGATGACAACGTCGGACTGCGCGTAAGCGACACAGGTGAGGACCCAACCTCCCTCAATCTGATCATCATCAAGGAAGCTCTGGTCCGACTGGTCGATTGCCCCGGACACAACCTTGCCAGCACATGAGGAGCAAGAGCCAGCCCTGCACGAGTACGGCAGGTCAATGCCAATCTCCTCGGCGTGGTCGAGAATGTAGACGTCGTCGGGGACCTGGAACTCCTTCTCTCCCTCGGGTGTGATCAGCTTGACGTTGTATGATGCCATCGCAGTGACACGCCCCCCGCGGCTCGCCGTCTCCGCCTTGAGACCGAATAGCGCCTGCCCTCCTCCGATCCTCAGGCTGCTCACTGGTTGTCTCCTCACAAAGGAGGTGCTCAACATGGTGCCAGAGAGAGCTGCTGCTGTTGCTGCCATTTTTTTTTTCCCCCCTTCTTTTTTGGTGGTTTTGGTTTAGAGTGTTTGGGAGAGAGATAAAGAGAATGAGAATTGATCCTAGAAAGTGTTGATAATGTTGTGTGGGAGGGTAAGGCTTGTGGAAATAGTGTGGCTTTGGTGCATGGAATCCTATCTGCCACGTGGCAGCATGTGGTGGCTTGAAGCTTTATCTTTTATTATCACCACAAGGGGCACAACCCTTCACCCATTTCTTTTCCCACTTTTCTGTTCGTGATGACTGTGGTGGGCACAAGCTCTAAGGCCACAGATCATTTTTGGTTTCGTTTCAGTTGTTTTTCTCACCGACCAAATAGAGACAAAATAAATAAATAAATAAAATAAAACCACCAAGTGTGATGGCCTAATGATAAAAGATTATCGTTGTAGGTTAGTAATACAAGGTTCGAGTGTGGAGTGGTCTTCTTACGAGTTTTAGATATAAAGATTTATTTTCTACCAGTCTAGTGCTCTATGTAGATTGTCGGGAATCACGTCTGATGAATCCATACCATTAGCATATTTGGTTGGCTAAGGTACGGCTCGCTTATAAGGCCTTCAGTAAACATTCCTATAAGTTATTAGAGAGCCCCTTTGATAACGCTTAAGAGAATATGCTAATATTGATTGCCATTTTCCCTTTTATTTTTGAGTAATTGACCGAAATAGTCCTTTAACTCTTTCAAAAGTAACGGCTTGGTCCATGTTCTTTTTCTTTTTTTTTTTACCGAGATGACCATAAACTCTTATTTTTAGCCGTTATGGTCTTTTCCGTCCAAAACCGTTAAATTTCTAACAGAATTTTGCATGTGCAATGTATGTGATCAAATCTGGGGGGAGGCTCGGTGACGGTGACGGTGACGGTGAAAGAAAGGGGGGGACTTGAGTTGGGTTTTGAGTTCTGTGGGAGGGGGGCTCGGGCTCAGGCTCAAGCTGGGTTTTGAGTTCAATGGGTGGGGGTTGGGGCTGGGCTTGGCGATGGTGATGGCGAAGGATGTGGGGAGGGGAAGGAGGGTGGCTCGGGCTCGGCGATGGTGAAAGAGGGGGGGAGGGCCGCTCGGACTCGGTGACGATGAAGAAGGGGGGGGAGGGCACCTCAGGTTAGGGCTAGGGCTGGTTTTTTTTTTTTTTTTTTTTGGTGGTTTGAGGGATAAAAAAAAAAAAAGAAAGAAAAAATGAGGGAGAAGATAAATGAATAAGAAAATAGAAAATCAGTGGGGTAATTTGGTCTTTTTACTACAAAAAATATGATTTATGCAAAATTTCATTTGAAATTTAACGGTTTTGGACGGAAAGGGTATAACAGCAAAAAAATAAGAGTTTAGGGTCATCTCAGCCAAAAAAAAAAAAAGAACAGGAACCAAACGGTCATCTGTGAAAGAGTTCAAAGACTATTTAAACCAATTATTCTTTTTTTATTTTTTTTCAATCGTTGTTTTCATTTTCTGGCCTTATCTATATCACCACAAGAAAGGACACGAACTTATTTTGGTCACAAAGAGGTGGGGACATGAGAGCAGATTGTCACAACATAATTTGAACTTTACATCATCATAGAGAGAGAGTTATAACCATCATAATCTTAACCATTTTTTATTGGCCATACCTACAAGGATCCACAAATTAGACCACCACTTGTCACAATTCACACCACTGGTTTAACAAAAACATAGCTGAACCCAAATATGTTTTTCTCATATAAGAAAATTATTTGAACACAACCAGAAATAATACTCCAAAGTACATTATTGAACCTGAGAATTTCAACAAAAATCTACAAGTTACACATTCCAAATGACCGTTGCCTATTGTCATAATAATAAATAAATAAATAAATAACCCAGTAATTAGAGCTAATGATATTCAGACAAAAACAAAAAGCCATTAAACAAGGAGTTCCTTGTCACGCCTATTGCATATAAACTTCTCATCCAATTCCATGCATTAATTTTCTCTTCTTCCTCTCCAACTTAAGTATCAAATTCAATTTATTTTGGTTTGTATTGAATTGGATGGTTTTTTTATTCAATTTACAATAGGAAGGTAAGATTCAATCCAGACAATTATTCATAAAAAGTAATCATAAATGTGAAAATTCTAAGAAAAGTGCAAACAAAGCATTTGGACATAGTACATGCATCAACAAGAACAAATTCGAATAAGAAAAATAAAGAAGAGAAGAAACGTTGAGTAATAAAAATTTCAATTTCAAAATGAAGTGTTGGTGGACGTATCTTGTGCGTGTGCATATATATACATATTTTGCTTATAGGATTATTTTTATCTATGCAATCTAAAGTAAAAACTTTAGTGTGGTTCTCGTTTTGTTATTGAATTTTAAAAACTCACTTTAGTGTGATTCGCGTTTTATTATTGAATTTTAAAAACTCACTTTATATGCTGAACTTTGAATTTTAAACTAAGCCTTAAATTTCACACTTGTTTTTGTTTTTTTAATTTTTAGGACCAATTGTTTTCCTTTTGTTCGCGGAAAGAAATTTCTCACCACAAATAGAGCTCAACTCCAAAACCAGGTATAGAAGACACACAAATGTTTGAAAAGGTTTTGGAGATATAGCTTTCGAATAGAAATGTGCTATAATTTTAAAAAATGTGCATTTGGGAAAGAACCTATCTAGATTGAAAAAGTGTGAAAAACTTAAAAAGTGTTCGGGAAAAAAATATTAAAATGTATCTTGATTTGTTTCTCTTGAAATTTAATGTAATTTTTTTTTTTCAAAAAAAAATCATCGCATTTGGACTTCAAATAACAAAATTATCGATTTTTAAAATTTGAGTTCACTATAAACATTTAGATATGTGAATAATTAAAAAAAAAATTTCAAGATGCCAAATGTGTCCCCAAACGGACCCTTCGAGTTTGGAAAGTTCTCGACTCCAAATCAAGCACATAAAGGGAAGTAGAAAAGGAAATATGATTTCCCAAACTCCTTATATTGACACAAGCACAAAATTCATTTTTGGTGAAAGTCATCTCCACCCCCTAATGAGTTCGATAATACTGATGAGCATTATAACAAACAAAAGAGTATGGGGTAGAGAGATTGTACCAGTGCTTACATTGAGAACCTATATTGTAGAAGGGTCCAAAAAAGAAAAATATGACAGTCTAATTCTCTAACTTTCTTAAAATGTATATGAAATAATCTCTGAATTTTCTAAATTAAAGCTTTCACTTACAGCCGGGGAAAAAAAAAAAACTGAAAGTTAAAGAGACAAAAAAAGGAAAATTCTCAAGGCTTCCCCTACGCCAGAGAAAGAAGAATACATCCCGTCCTAACATCATGCGATTTCAACCTGACATTATCGGTGCGTCTTCATACATTGCCAGGAACTTCCTCCCCAACTGTACTATCTCAACAATCAATGCGATTGGGGAAGCTCTATCAGGTTGTTCCACCGGACACGTCTTAATCGCACTTGATGTTTCTGTAGATCCTCCTCACAAACAAATTTGAGCCCAGATAACCAACCGCACCTATAAATTCAAGCCGACAAAAATCCATATAATACACGAATAAGTAGGAGAAAACTCCACCTTGAACTTTTACATAATCTAAGAAATTCTCATCTAGTTAGAGGCCGAAAAGCAATAGAGAAACACGGAGACTGAATATCATCCTTGTATACAGAGTGAGGGCTTTCATAACATTCAATAGAAATGAAAAAATTGATCTTCTGAACGCAGAAATGAATATCAGCTTCAGCTGGTATTATATTTCTCCTTTTTACTCGGGTAGTGGAGCATATTTTAAAGAAAATAGTTTCTACTGTGGGTATTTAGGCCAATTAGTAACCGGAGAAAAACAAAGATTGAACCCAAAAGAACCAGCAACCAAACTAGAAAGTTTTTGCATTTTATTGGAAAGAGTCCCTGATAAAGAAACCAGAAGATAAGCTGAGTGATGAGATATCGACATAGAATTTGATGCCTTGTTAAGGACTTACCGCAGAGGATTCCCAAACCAAGACAAAACATGAGGGTGTATCCAAAATAGAAGCTCGTCTGGAAGAAGCCTGACATCTTTGTCTTCACGTAGTAGTAATATATCGAATACAAGTACACATAAACAGCCGTCGAGGCAGCCGAAAAGAAAGAAGTCCATTGCCAGTGATAGTTCTCCGCATTGAGCAAGAAATATGTCCCAACAATGGTCACACACACAGTGACAATAATCAGGATCAGGAAAACAAGAAGCATAAAGCCGTAAACATAGTACACCTGTTTGATCACCGAGAATAAAGACACTACATCAGGCACACGAATACATCAAACTAAATTATGCAAAATCAAAAAAGAAAAGGGGAAAAAAAAAAAGGAAGAAAGAAAGAAAGAAAGAAAGAAAAGCAGCAGCAAATTCCGACATAAGAAAAGAAAAGAAACACTTTGATTAGAAAGAAGTCCACTGCCAGTATAGATCCAAAGAACCTTTTTATTTTTATTTTTATGGGTGGGGGTAATTTTCGTTTTAAAATGTACACTACTATTTTAGTACTTCAGCTGTACTTGACGGACTAAGCCATGTGAGCACTAAACACTGGTTTAATGTTTTAGTACTTAATCCGTAGTTGACAGACTGAGACATCTGCCTTGGTGCAGTAAATACAATGGACCAATGATTTCCTGGACACAAGTATATCATTAAAGCACATTCCAAAATCCTTTTACACCATCTTGTGTAACATATGATTAGTGCAGCTCTATGATCCCAAGTGCAACATCATATGCAAAAATCGTTGATTCACTCTCCAAGGAGGATGCTTAAAAACAAAAACAACTTTGCAATATACCTAACCTGATTCTACGTTTGATGACCAGATGCATTCTACCAAACCAAACGGATTACTTATCAAAAAACTATGCAAACAGATTAAAGCAGCACCTTGTAATTCCAGAATGATGTGAAAACGAAATACATCTCGATAAATATGCTGCCAAAGGGTAGAAGTCCTCCCATCATTGAGACTACAGATGGTGTCAAATACCATTTCTTCTCAGGAATAGGACGAGGAATGGTCTTCACTCGGCAAGGATTGTTAGGGGCACCACTCCAGTTTCTTCCAACAACCGTACCGAGAAGTGCCAAAGGAAAGGAGATGAAAGCCCAAATAACAAAGACAACCACCATTGTACCAAAGGGAATAGCTGCTAAAGACCCATAGAAGATGGCAATTGTGTTTAAGACAAACCCAATCCCAAAGCACATGAACGGAAATAGAGATGCTGTCAGAATCATAGACTTAATCCAACTTTTACCTGAAAAAGAGAGAGAGAGAGAGAGAGAGAGAGAGAGAGAGAGAGAGAGAGAGAGAATCACAGTGTCAAAAAGGGAACGTGTTGAATAGGAAAAGCAGAAGTAGTTATCTAGATCCAGAACGCAACAACATGCTACAAAAATCCGTAAAATTGCTAACATACACGCTCAAACAGAGTGATTTAGGAAAAGAAAAAAAAAACAAAAAACAAAAAACAAAAAACAGAAAACAAAAAACAAAAACAAAAAAACAAAACAAAAAAAAAACAAAAAAACAAAACAAAACAAAAGGAAAACTGAAAAGCCTACTACATACTTACCACCATGGCGTGAATACATCCCACCACTTACGTAACCAGAAATGAATGACGTAAGAGCATAACATACTATAAAAGTCGTAACAATTGCTCCTCTCCTGTGGGAACAATAGGACCAATGTAAGATATGACAGGCTAGATGTAACCCATATGCTTACTCTCATACAATCATTAAGCAAATACAAAGATGCGATATGGTTTCAAAATCATGGGGTGCATTGGCCAAGGCATTAAAAAATCCAAAATAATGATAATGCATGTTGCACAAGTTTTCAACATACCCGACATACAACATTCCCACAATTGCCAGTAAGATGACTAGGAGAACAAGCAATGCTAGCTGGGCACCCGTACCAACAACAGCAGAAAGAACCACCAAACTCCTAGGAGGCCGGAAAACATCCCCATGGACAAGTTTCCAGCCAGATTCTTCACTGACATCTCTTTCCTGCATAAGAGGAAATGTTGGGATTGGAATCAACACGATATTATTATTTAACAAGCTACTACCAAAAAAGAAAAAAAGTACAAGCAGATCAAGAGATCATTACCAAAGTTTCCAAATCATCATCTTCTCTTGCATATTTTGCATAGTCATTCCTCAATGTACGCATCAATATCATTGACACCAAGCCAGTAAGGAAGATAACCATCATGAATGAGTTAAAAATTGAGAACCAATGGATCTGCAAACAGAAAGATGATACATGGATGGCTTAATAGAGCCTGAGCTAATAAAAAATGTAGATGACTAAAAGATCTGAACCAATCTTTAAACATTGGGTGTTTCAATTGAAAATTAAGCAGCACAGCTAAAATAAGCAAAATAAAATATGCTTTTCCAATTTACCTGGTGCTCAAAAAACGGGTAGTCCAGATAAACATCAAATCTACGTGCAAAGGTTACATTGGTTTGAATCCACTTGACAGAGTATGTTAGGTCCAGTGCCCGACTCGCTTCCAGCGACTTCGGGTTCTCTTGAGTGAGATTCACATGAATTATCTGCATTAATACAAGCTTAGCCATGAAACATGTTGGCAAACGACGGTTTCAAAAGCTAGCCACAAAAGCGATTGAATTTTAAGAACAAACCTGGTCTTTATTGTACTTAACAATAATATTCTTATGTGTGTAAAGCACATGCTTGCCATTGTCACTATTCTTATCTAGATGCAACTCACCAACAAAGCCTAGCAACATCACAAGGAGGAGAAAAAATCAACCAAAGGTTCACAACTCAAATGTACTAACGTTCGAAATCAAACATTGCAATTGAAGAATGAGAATTGAGATTAATCCATACCCCATAAAGGCAGATCATCTGGAGTTGTAGATAGACACCCATGACCAAGGTAGATACCATCATGAGATGCAAAAGAGATACTGAGTTAGTGGTCCAGGAAAAAGAGAGAAGAGTTCAAAAGCGTGGCAAAAAGTGAAGGAAACTGAATCCATGCAACAACTCAAATCTGGTTCAAAGCTAAATAGACATAAAGAAAATTCAGTCAATATGCACCAAGCATACTACATAAATACTTATGCATTGTAATAGCATTATGTGGAAAACTCGTACTACAAAGCAGAGGCTTACCCATGAAAAATTCAAACCAGTAACTATTCTCAATTGCGTCCTTGAATTGTTTAACCTTTGCCTCATCAAGTTGAAGTTGACAAATTACAGCCTTATCCACATTTTCTGCAAAGAAAAAAAGTTGCTAAATTGCATGTTTAACCAACTGGACATAACTACAGATAGTACAGAGATTCCTACATACGTTGGAACTTTATATCAATCAGGCTCTCGATAAGTTCATTTCCTCCTAGGACTTCACCAAGACCACCCCATTTGTGAGCAGCATTTCCAGCTGGATGGCAAAAAGGCAGGCTGTAATAATTATATGTTTCTTGAGGATTGTTGTAAGGGCCAACTTTATTTACCCAAAGCGTAACTGGTTCCTCCTTTTGATACTGCATGAGAGTAGATAACGTTGAACTTTAGACGAAAACTTGCATTATATTATTCTTTACAAGAAATTGTTACGAGAGCTGCACTCCACTACATAAGTTAGACCGCTGCAAACATGCTCCAAAATGAACAATCTAGAAACATTGACATTCACCAAGCTTAAATCCCAAAAAGAAAAAAAGAAAACAAAAATACTAGAACATAAAGGTGGAAAATGAAATGCCAAAAACTGCTCAAAAAGAAACATCCACCAAAAAGAGCAGTCAACCCATATTCCATGGAGTCTAATACTTCATAATCAAAACATACATAAGATCACAACTTAAAAACTCACCATGCAGATCTAAGCTATTCAAAATGAATCAGATAATAGAACTATTGCCGCCTCACTCTTTGAGGACCATTTTGCAAAAGCCCTCATAATAACTATCTTGTTTTTAGGGATAAGTAAAACGGGTGCTTAGTTTTAGGAAAAAGTTATCAACTCAAATGTGTAAAGACACTGAATGAGGTACGCGGGAGAGAGAGAGCGAGTTCTAACTGCAGGTCAACTCATGCATGCCTAGATTCTAGAATCTTTTTTAGCATGCCTTCCAACCGAGTTAACCAGCTTTGGTTGCTTCATGTCGAATTACTCTGGTTTCTAATACATTTTTTTGCCAACCTTAATATTTCCTAATCGATGAGCAACGGAACTACATCAAATTATCAGATACAGCAACTATCAGCTAACAGGCTATCAAGTCCTGAAGCTAAAGGAAAACTCCCGACTAAACTACCATCAGAATTGGATAGAAACCCAACTCAAAACACCGATTGCAGGTTAAATCTAACACCCTACACATAAAAAAGTCAAATCATAGAGTAAAGAAACTTATGAAAACAAAATGTGCATCGAAACTCCGACGCAAGAACCAGAGTCCACGCATAGATCGAAATGCACACTACTGCGACCATCACATTCACTAATAACACCAAAAACCCACAAATTCTTTTTAATTTAATTCAGTACTTCAATCCAAAAATGGCAGTAACAAAAACCAAAAAACTGTGGTCAATTTTTGTGACATTTCCACGAGCAATGCGTAGCATGGTTTCAATTTGTCCACAAATCGGAGAAATAGTAACAATTCGTTGATAAACCAAGAAGACCCCGTTGAGATCTAACCCTCAACATTATCCAACTACAGAACAAGCAGTAACCATGGCTCGAGAAAATTCCCAAAACAAAACAAGCTGAAGAGCAAGAAAATCGAAATAATCCACAGATCCGAACGGAATTTAGGGGAAAATGAAGCTCAAAAACAAGATCTACGAATTAGGTTACGGTGTTGGGGGAAGAGAGAGAGAGAGTGGGGGTTACCTTGTGATCTGACTCGGAGGCGAAGGCGAAGGCGGGAGAGAGAAGGAGGAAGGCGAAGGCAAGGAGAGAGAAAAAGGGAGATCGGACGGCGGGGAACATGGCGATCTCCGGCGAGGGGTCGGATCTGAACGGTCAGAGATCAACGAGAGTGTGTCGTCTCCGGTCTCTGTGAAGCTCAGATTTTTGGTTTCTTCTTCTATCGGCCTTTCCCTTTTAAGAGCGAGAGAGAGAGATTTCTCTGAATTGCGACTCCCAAGCGTTTTTCTTTTTTTTTTTTTCCCCTTTATTTTTTTATATTTGCATTTCTGGTTTCTTTTAAATTCTTCTTTATTGCAATTTAATCCTTTTTTTTTTTTTTTCTGATAAGTGGGTTATTTAATCCTTTTTTATTTAATCTTTAATTTTATTGGTCGTTTATAATAATTAATAGCAAACTGGAAAATTCTGTCAAAAAGAAAAAAAATGCAAACGGGAAAATGTGTAGTTAATATTTTCATTTTATTATTTAATTAGCTTTGGAGCTTGACCGACCTTACGAGTTGTAAGAATAATAAAATAATAACTTATAATTAGTATTTACGGTACTTCCAAAGGAAACTTTTTAGAAAACTATAATTAGTCGTAAGAGCGAAAGGTTTTAGTTTGCATTTGATTTATTGATTGGAGATAAATATTTAAGTTAAAATTGATTAATTTTTTAAAAATTAATTATTAAATTTATTTATTTTTTAGAAAAAATAAAAATTAAGATGAAAAAATACAGTTTAATTGGAGTTAAACTTGAATACTAAACAAAGTCTTAGTTAGATTTTTTTTTTTGGGCTTCTTATTGTAGATGCTGGGAATCTACCATCAAATTTTTAACAGAAGTTAGTATAAGAAATGAAACAAACAGTCAATTGGGCCCTTGGAAATCGTTAGTGAAACTCATAAAGCATTACGGTATTGAAATAATCAAGTAACAAAAATGAAAAGAGATTCAACAACACCGAAATTAGAGAGATTCACCAAAATATGTGCTACGTCCTCTGTGAGTTTGATTTTTTCACTGTATGTGAGTATGCTTGAATACAATGAGTTACAGTTTCTGAGTAAATTTTGGCAGCGTAAGGGTAAGTAAAAATCAGACAAAAAGTCCCTTTTTCTGAAGGGGGTCTTCCTCTATTTATAGAGGTAGATCAGGGGGTCTGAACCCGTAATTTGTAGTGAACGGTTTCCGCTTGTTGCCCTTAGGGACACGTGTAAGTATGCTAGTTATGATCCAGATTTGATGGTTACTGGAGTGAACCTTAATCTCAGATCGTGGGTTTAACAGTTATAGATATGACGTCATTGTCAATCATGAATTTGTCAGTTTTCATAAAGGGCCTGTCACGTCATTGTCGATAGTGGGCTTGACGGTTATGGGGAATATCCCTTGTAATCTTCGTTAATGTTAAACACGAACGACGAACGATGATAGAGAAACAAGGCCTGGGCCTTATAAACGCTACGTTCGTGACTTGCATTAGATTCGATGTACGTCCGATCATATTTAAACTGATAGGTTCGATGTTCGAGTGTGAACGATCGTAGTTCAGAAAGGAATGAATTGAGATGGTAAATTGGGTCCGGCCCAATCATACGAATGATCGTTGTTCATGATTGAATGAAGTAATATCATAAGCTGGGTCCGGCCCAAATATGTGAAGATATTGTAGATTTGGATCGGGAATTCATTGTTCGTCTGATAGACGGTCGAAAGCTAACGTCGTAATGGGAGGACGAAGTTTAACCCCAACACTTATTTTCTGTAATCTTTTAATTTTCATTTCAGGTTTTTTTTTATGTTTTTTTTATATTGATACACCTTAAAATTATTATGGAGTTACAATTTACACCCTGAATTATTAATTTTGACAATTTATACCCTAAACTTACAAATCTGTAGCAATTTACACCCCATTGATAAACAATGTTGATTTTTTAATGAAAATTGATACTTCACTTGTATATAGATTGTTAATTAACAAAGATAAAAATAATTATTTATATCATAAATTAATAACTCATGTACAAATCACGTCAATTTCCTTCAAAAGATTAATATTAATGTCAATAGGGTACAATTTGCTACATATTTATAAGTTCATGATATAAATTGTCAAAATTAAAAGTTCAGGGTGTAAATTGTAACTCTACGATAAATTTAGGATGTACAAATACAAGAAAAACCCTTTTTTAATGTTATTTCTCTGAAAAATTTTATAATGGGATAAGGTTACTTTACCCTATTGATAGAGTAAAAATTATTGGTCATAGGATGGCTTTTTGATGGTTGAGATCAAAAAAACGTGCTAAACAAGCATAAAAAAATATCACACTTGATTATTGTGTCAATAAAACTTTTTAAAACATTTAAAAAAATTACGACAACTATCTTCACCAGAGAAGAGGTGGTTCACGGCGTGGCCCTTAATCTCCTCCACTGTGATCCACTTCTTCGGATCTTTTCGCAGAAGCCTAAAAATCAAGTCCCATAGGGTTATCGGCTGGCTGATCAGCTCCGACAACTTCGTCAGTATCTTGTAGAATGTTTCTTTTCGTTTGGAGCCGTGAGATGACGTTGCGTCGTATAGCATCTAGTAGAGGATGATGCCAAAGGATGACCAGTTGACGGCGAAGTTGTGGCCGTTCCCGAAGACGACCTCCAGTGCCACATACTCCTCCGTTCCAACAAACGAGTTCGACTTCTCCGACAAGTGCGACGACTTCATCCATGTCGAGTTACCATTGGGTCCATTGTGCAAGGTCGAGTCCTCCGGCGAGATCCTCGAGTCATAGAATTTATGGAGCAATAAGAACAATCTCTTGCCCGATGACTCGGGCACCACATCCGAGAGTTTCGTGGAGAGATCAAAATTTCCCGAACCGCCCCAGGTTGCAAGCCAACCTCCGTCACCCAGTTATATGCCGAAAATTCAGATCTCTGTCCTGTCGCCGCAAGGACGACTTTGGGTGGGTGATCCCAGATCTAAATCGTCGTCCGTCGACAACCATTGTCTTCTCTGTTGGTCATCCCTCATCATCGTCGCACCACTGGGAGCCCATTCGCCTCACGAGCCCTACACTAGGGTGCCACCAAAGTTGTTTGGTGTCTCTTGGACGATGGGAAAAAATTCTTTCTTTTTTCCATGTAATCAAATATGGATGTTTCATAATAAGTTTGATTTTTTTTTTTTTGTTAATCTCGACCGTTAAAATATGATCTAAATATTTAAAATTTTTACTTTATCAATAAAGTAAAGCTAAATCAACCTTATATCATTGTAGAAATCACCTTTTAACTTTTCTAGGTCTTTTAAATTTAAGACCTTTTAATTTTCTATCACTAATTTTGGCTTTTTAAATTAAAATATTGTTTAAAAAACTGTTTGGATTATTTGTAAAAGAACTTTTAAGTCTCCCGAAAAGCTTTGTGTTAAAGTTGAAAAATAAGGCTTTTGAAAAAAAAAATTTCGGAGTAGACTTTAATTTTATATTTGATATGATTGAAAAGTGGAAAGAAGGAAGTAAGGGAGGGATTATTGGATCACTACTATAAAAATTGGCTTATATGACGGAAAATACACGACGGTTTTTGTGAAACCGTCGTCTTAAACAGGATTACACGACGGTTTGACAAAACCGTCGTGTAAACAGAGGATTACACGACGGTTTTGAGCAAAACCGTAGTGTAATCCTCCGAAAATTTTCAAAATTTTCAAATTTTCATAAAAAAAAGGATTACACGACGGTTTTTATAACGTCGTGTAATCTTAGGATTACACAACTGTTTTGAGCAAAACTGTCATGTAATCCTTCGAAAATTTTCAAATTTTCAAATTTATCCTCCGAAAATTTTCAAAATTTTCAAAATTTCAAATTTTCAAAAAAAAAAAGGATTACATGACGGTTCTTAGAACCGTCGTGTATCGTGTAATCCAAGGATTATATGACGGTTCCAAGAACCGTCGTGTAATTCTCCGAAAAATTTCAAAATTTTCAAAATTTCAAAAAAAAACAAGGATTACACAATGGTTTTGAGCAAAACCATCGTGTAATCTTCCAAAAATTTTCAAAATTTGAAATTTTCAAAAAAAAAAAAAAGGATTACACGACGGTTTTGAGCAAAACCGTCATGTAATCCTAAGATTACACGACAGTTATAAAAAACCGTTGTGTAATCCTCCGAAAATTTTTAAAATTTTAAAATTTTCAAATTAAAAAAAAAGGATTATACGACGGTTTTCTATAACCGTCGTGTAATCCTCAGAAAATTTTCAAAATATTCAAATTTCATGCTTTGGAATTCGCACGAAAACCCATTACATAAATACACTTTGCTCTTCATTTATCATCATTTTCATCTTCAACCTTCTAGACAACTCAAATTTTTCTCCTCCCCACCTCCTTCACCCACCCGCCCGCCCCCCCAAACTTAAAATCCGGTCACACCACCGCCGCCACTTCAAACTTTTCCCAAACCGCCGCCATAGCCCCGATTTTTTTCCGCCGCCGCCGTTGCCACTACCTCTCTCTCGCGGTGTTCCCATCAAGGCCGTGACTATTTTTCTTTAAAGAAAAGCAAGGTGACTTCCATATTGCTCAATCTCTTGTTTTTTAACAAAACTACAAACACACAATGCTTTAATAACTTGCGTGGAGTGTAATTTGTAGTGTTGTTTGAATGTTTTTTTTTTATTGTTGCTTTTTGGAGATGAATATTTTGTGCACGGTTTTGACACATTACACACATTTTTTAATATGGTTTTTATCCGCCCACCACATGCTCGATGAAATGCTAAAATGGATTTTTGTTTTGGATAATCATATGGAATTTGATTCTAGTGTAATGTGTGCCATTACACGACGGTTTTACTCAAAACCATCGTGTAATTGGGCTTGAATTAAAAAAAATGGCTTTTTTTTTTGTGATGACACACATTACACGACAGTTTTGCTCCGAAACCATCATGTAATGTGTGCCATCGTAAAAAAAAACCGATTTTTTTTTAATTCAAGCAACTTTACACGATGGTTTTAGAAAACCGTCGTGTAATGTAATGATTACACGACGGTTTTTGAGGAAAACCGTCGTGTAAAGTTCTCAATTTACGGCGTTTGCTACTATATTTCTTGATTCGACGACGGCGTGAACCGTCATATAATATTGAGATATCACGACGGTTATGGAACCGTCGTGATATCTTTCACGACACTGGATTACACGACGGTTGTCTAACCGTCGTGTAAACTTTACACGACGGTCTAGTGGATGGAAAATAGAATAATAGTTTGTTAGGTGAGAAGTAAGAGATAATGAAAGGAAAAGAGGATGTATAAAATTCCTAGTAAGACCCACAAGTTTTAATCTTGCTAATATTGGGACGAAAACATAAATGCACTTATAATTACTAAAATTACTTTTTTATCATTGCTTTTAAAGTAAAATAATGTATATAGATAAATAAAATGATAATTATATAACTTTAATATTTTCTCTCCTTCTATGATACTAAACAATATAAAGGAAAAAGAAAATCTTTCCTATCAATCTTAATTTCTTTCACTTTTATTTTTCCTTTCCCTTTTGTTTTCTTTCATTCTTACCAAACATAGACTTAGGGTTCGTTTGTTTCATATGTTTCATTCCGTTTATTATAAAATTAGAAATCATTTTAGTTATGAAATGAGAAGTTATTTTTGTTTGATCCTGAAATGATGTTTGGATATATAATTAAATTGTCATCACGAAGATAGAATAATTTCTAAAATAATGTCTATATAGATGTTTAAAATAGTCATTCAAAAAAAAATGGTTTTCTAATAAATTTAACGGAATCTAGACATATTTGATTTGTGATTTGGACATCTCTTACATCAATATTTATATTTTGGATTTGTTCCTCTCTTCATTATAAACACATTGAAAAAATAAATGACTTAATCAGAGATGAAATTAGAAAGTTATGATGATTTAAAACTTAAGTACAAAAAAAAAAGGACACTTTTGAATTTGAAAAATGTTATTGTGCAGTATAAGTTTAAAACAAATATGAAATTGTTAAAATGAGAATGGATGGTAATCTCAAATATTAGCCTCGTTTTCATTTTGGTTCTGAAATGAAAATGAAATTCCAGCTCAGAATATGGTTGACATATGCAATTTTCATTCTGAAATAAAAATAAAATAGTCTAAACCTACGAAACAAACTCCCCCTAAAATTTTATCAAAATTTAAATTAAACATCAACTTATTTTTATTGACATTCAAATTAAGTTATAGTTTTAAAAATATTTCAACCACAATATTACTGCAAGAGGTATATCCCGAATAGTTTAATTGATGCCTAATTTTAGAATACATAAATATAATAGAAAACTTACCTTTGGTATTATGACTGGCTATTGGCGTGTCGCCATCCGTTTGAGGTGGGGTTCTACTTACTCATTCGGAGTTATTTTTTGAGTCCATCTCCGATGGTTCCGGTCAAGAATTAGGCTCCTCCTAATTCTAAGAACACCAAGAATAAATAATTGCAAAAGAAATTAACGGCAAAAGAGACACCAAATTTTTATACAGGTTCGCCCAAATTCGAGACTATGTCTTGTTTCTACCGCTGCAGATTCCATTATGATGATGATGATGATTACATATTACAAGAGAAATCATTCACATAAACTCTCAATTGTGTTTCCCAATCTCTCTCAATCACTCTCAGTGTTGAAACCCTCCCAATTGAGTTCTCTTCATTATACAAATTAACCCTAGCCTTCCTATTTATAGGTTACAAGAAAAGAATTAAAACCCCCCAAAAAAAATATCCTTTTTCGACTCCAATTCACAACCTGACGCCGACCTAGCGCTGGATGTGCTACCTTGGCGCTCCGAACATTGTTCAATAGCGCTGTGGCTCTCGGAACCAGTGATGCGGCACTCCTCTCCGTCTTATGCAGCAGATCGCAGTGCCGCGGCACCCTACCCTAGCACTGCGGCACTCCAGAAAGCTCTATGTAGCACTGCAGTACCCAAGACCGGTGCTACAACACTCTCCTCCTTTATTTTCTCTTTCTTTCCTTCTTGCTAGCTTGATTCGACTCCACACTCAACAATCTCCCACTTGGAAACTAATCAAGCACCAAGTCTCTACTGCAGCGGCACCAACTTCTCACGCCTTAAAGGAGAAGTCCAAGTGAAGTTGCGCACAATTTCAGTTTTTTGATTAGAACAGCTTTTGTCAACATATCAACCGGATTAAGACTTCCAAGAATCTTCTCAAGCACCAACACCCCATCCTCCAAAACTAGAGCTGGCAATATGAGTCGCGACATAACGACATGATTCGAAAATGACACGAATTTTGCGGGTTCGGGTTGGGAAAAATATGGGTTGGGTCAAATTCGGGTGACCTGAATTGAACACGGGAAAAACCGGGTCGTGTTCGGGTTGAACCCGTAGAACCCGAACACGACCCGTTTTTCATACGGGTCAATTTCGTGTCAATTTTGGGTCCGACCCGAACACGACTCGAGTCCAACCCGAAAAAATATTTGATATGCTTTAAAATTAAAAAAAAAAAACCCTAAAGCCCCTTTACCTTTAGTCTTTATATTTGTCTACTATAACTCGGTATTTTGTTGGTGTTATGTTGTTTGAATTTAGACTTTTTTATGTTTGTATTTGGATTTGTGGACATTATTATGATGTTTGTATTGTAATAGGACTTTGCCTAACTATGATTGTGAACTTTGTACTTGAGTTGAAAGTTTAATTTTATGATTTTGCATTTGAAAACAAACCTTAAAACTTGTTGTTTTGTTAATGATATATTTTTATTGAAGGTAAATTATTATTTTTCTAGGTTTTTTATAAATTTGGGATATAATTTTGCTTAAATTGATTTGGTTTTTGTATCAAATTCAAGTTGTAAGTTCAATTTGGGTCCAATTCGAGTTGCGGTTTCAATTTACGTCAAATTCGTGTCATGGGTTCAGTTCGTATAGCGGGCTCAGTTTGTGTCACGGGCTCAGTTCGTGTCGCGGGTCAAGTTCGAGTTGCGTGTCAAGTTCGGTTTGTGTCGTATCAATTCGTTACACACTAAATTTGGAGCTTTGGAGCTTGGCAAAACCAGAAAGACACTAAATTTAATAAAATGTATACACACATATCCGATACAATTAAGTTTCAATTGCTCGAAAAGTTCATAAATTTGGCAAATCCAGAATTCAATTATGGACTTGCAGCTCAGAAAAGGTTGGAATTTGTATTCGTGTTTGTGTGTGTAACAACTATTTTGGAAAGGCGTAACATTTGTACAAGATAAAATGAATTCTTTGTTATCACACCTAATAACTATGTACTTGCGGTCTTCTGACATGTTACGCATGTAGGATAGGTCATTTCCAAATGATATAAGACGAACCTATAAGGTTCCTTTGTGTGTGTGTGTGTGTGTGAGAGAGAGAGAGAGAGACTGCTCTCAAGCCATGTTTAAGAGTATCTTTTGTGCAATTTGTACTTCCGTGAGATGATACGATTTTATATGATCGACCCTGATGTCAATATTGTCTACTTTGACGGGTTCGTAGTTTTGCCATAATTCTCGCTATGCAATTGAGGGATTTACTTCTTCATAAGATTTCTTTCTTGTATGATTTGAGGCATTGCAATTTTGGTTTCTGCTCCACTTTTATATATGTGTATACTGATCTTATTTAATTCACAGATTGATGAAAATGTGGCTCAGGAAATCATAAACCACAAATTGCTTCACCATCCGAATATAATCCTATTCAAGGAGGTATGTACAAGCGTGTTGCTACATAGGAATTGGGATTGCTATGTTCCAAAGGCAGAGCTAAGAAAATTCTGTCTTCTAGTGTCTTACTTGGGTGTTGGAATTGCAGGTAGTTTTGACTCCCACACATCTTACTGTTGTCGTGGAGTACGCAGCAGGCAGAGAGCTCTTTGAGTGTATCAGCAGTGCAGGAAGATTCAGCAAAGATGAGGTCTGACGATACTATTTTCTAGTCTGATATCACCAAATATTTAAAAGATAGCCTACCATGCAAAATCCACTGTAATTAGTTTCTTTGCTTTTTTGAATTTTTCAAGAAGATTATCTTTTGACTTTGTTTTCTCTTGCTCTGCTTTGTTAGTTTCCTGAATGCGGATAAATTATTCTGAATTTTTTATCTTTTTTTCAAAGGCAAGATATGTTTTCCGACAGCTTATCTCAGGAGTTAATTATTGTCATTAAAAAACTATATTGAAAAAGTGCAGAATCAATTAGGCCTTTCTTTTTTTAACTGAGATTTTCCTATTAATTGTCTAATTCTGCAGCAAATATTGCAATCGAGATTTGAAGTTGGAAAATACTTTGCTGGATGGAAGCCCTGCTCCACGCCTGAAAATTTGCGCTTTTGGCTATTCTAAGGTTTGAATCATAGATTCTAATCAATATTGATAACATTATTTTAATGTGTAATGGTGGATGTGCGAGTTCTTAATTCTTGTCAAGTTTTAGTTAATATAGTCATCTTTGCTGCATTCAAGACCCAAATCAACCGTGGGAACTCCAGCATATATTGCACCTGAGGTTCTTTCTCGAAGAGAATATGATGGCAAGGTAGTTTATTATTTCTGCAATTGGATCTCTGTATGCAGTGTATTACGACTTTGATTAAATTAGGTCATGTTTACAGCTTGTATAAAAAAGAATTGGACCAGAACGAAATCAGATTTTAAGTTTCAGATTCCATTTAGATACCATAATTTATAAAAATCACATATGTAGTCCATGTCATTCCTTTTAATTCTATATGTAAACATACAAGATACGTAAAAATTAGTTACATTTTTTAAAGTTCTTTCCATCCATTTATTTTAATCGTCGAACATGAGTTTGTAAGGACCATTAATGCTTATTGTTTCATCCATTTAGTTGCCATCCATTTATAATGACCATTAATGCTTATTGTTTTAACAGAATCATTGACACCTTCGTTTTTTGTAAATTCAAAATTAGAGAAGTTACCCTTTTTTTTTTATCTGCACTCCAGGTTTTCTAGGACGTGATATATAGGTACTATAGGTTCGCCAACAGATGTTTATAATTCGAATGCTTGCTACTTTATTCTTTCTTCTGGATCGTCTTAACTTTTGCTGCTTCTAATAATGTGTTCTCTTCATACCTCCTCTTTTTTTTTCTTTCATTTAACTATATTAGTTTAGTTTTACCTGTTTGTTGTAGTAAACTCTTAAGTTTCTGAAAAAAGTAGAATCGTCGACTCTAGTCATGCTAGGAACCTTTACTGTTTATACTACCCATTTGTTTTAAGTCACTTGGAGAAGAAAGGTTTCAACTTTTGAAGAGAGTTAAAGTTCTCAAGTTATATTCTTGTTATTGTTTGTTAAACTCAAATTCTTGTTGTGATCATTCAGCTGGCTGATATATGGTAATGGTGAAGTGACTCTTTATGTCATGCTGGTGGGAGCTTACCCCTTTGAAGACCAAGAAGACCCGAAGAATTTCAGGAAAACCATTAATGTTTGGTTATGCTCTTACAGACATCTTTAAATTTGACCATTTTGATCGTTTAACTTTAAAATCTGCTTCATTCTTCTGCAGCGAATATAGAGTGCTCGGTACAAGATCCCGGAAAATGTTCATATATCTCAAGACTGTAGGCATCTCATTTCTCGTATATTTGTTGCAAATCCTGCAAAGGTACTTATGATGCTAAGTTTCTGATCTTTATAGGCACATCAGTGTACGGATGTCCTGAAAATCATGTTAACGTGCTTGTTTAGATCTCTTACATGATAAAGTAACTCTAACCACTCAAAACTTGAATTTTGAGATATGGTTTTCCTTCTTTTTCTTTCTTCACCTTTGAGCCAAAAAATGAAATGAATACACCTGACGCCTAGCTACTATCGTCTTCTCAGTAATCATTTGCAATTTATGTTGTCTCTTCTCTAGTTGGGTCGTTTTTTTTTCCCCGAGAATCTGGCTTTGCTGCTTTCGTTGGACAAAAGATAATTCTTTTTCCTGGATCTCATGTATTTTTGGCAAATCTAAATGGCTGATGGGAAAAGATTGCATCTAAAAGGAAGAAATTTCTTGCTTTTGTTTCTTTATTTTCTTTGGAAATTCTTGCTATCTTAGCAATGTATATTCACCTCTGTTTATTGTTAACTACTAGAGGAGCTTAGAGAAGCATGTAAAGTAATAGCAATTACTTTGACAATTTAATCACAAAAGCATGTGAGTTTTTTGCTTGAGCATCATGCCATTGAGATGCCTTTGCTTGTTCCGGTTGAAGTTTAACATGATTATGCTGCCTTTCCGCTCCCTATTGGGAATGATTCCAATAATAGGGATTAGATGGAATGGGACCCAGGAGATAGATATAGAGGAAAAAACATTAAAATACCTATTTTTTACTTTTTGAGGCTTCGTTTTTATCATTTTTAGGTACTTATTTTGTTTTATCAGCATATTCAGTATATATAAACTTAACACTTTTACTTATGTTCCAGAGGATCTCCATTAAAGACATCAAGAGCCACCCATGGTTTTTAAAGAACTTGCCCAGGGAACTTACAGAAGCAGCTCAAGCCATGTACTACCGGCAAGAAAACCCAAGCTTTTTCCTCCAAAGTATAGATGACATCATGAAGATAGTGGAGAAGCCAAAACACCTCCCCCAAATTTTCGTTCAATTGGAGGTTTTGGCTGGGGCGGAGAAGAAGATGGCGATGCCAAGGAAGAAGTAGAGGGCGAAGAGGAAGAAGAGGAAGAGGAAGAGGAAGAGGAAGAGGAAGACGAGTATGAAAAGACGGTCAAAGAGGCACATGCAAGTGGAGAAGTGAACGTCAGCTAAGTACCAATCCGTTCGACCTTAGTTACTAGAAAGTGAGAAATTTTGGTGGTGCATTGTCTGTCTAGTTCGGAATATTACCGTGTTCCTATAAAATTCGGTTTTCTTTTCTGATTTAAACATGGGAGTCCAATAAGTGTTCGGTAAATTATTATTATGGTTCTATCTACGAAATTATCTCAACTGTACATATAGTCAATCTGGTCTGCTACTGTTACCTTGGGAAGTTTTTAGGATTTAAGTTATGTTTTTATGAGATTGGGGTCTTTTCTTGTATTGCTACATTAGCCATTATTATTACAAAAAGAGTGATTTTGTTGTGTTTAGGTTTAATTAAAGAGCTCGAGAATCTTTGAAGGAGAATTTTACCCCTTTATATGGTTTTGTATTGTAATTAGAATGAATCTCCTTCAGCTTAAAAGGACCATTTTAACCCTAAAATAAATCGCACTTGTTATTTGTTTACGTGAAAAAATTTCGGCCGGATACGATAGTAAACTTATGCAGTGGTCAAATTCTGTCTGATATAATTTGACGTTACGAATTTTGCTTGTATGTGTTTGGAATTTACCAAATACAGAAGCCTCTTTAATGATTATTAACGTGGTAAATATGAATTTGCTTCGAGTTCTTTGCATGACATGTTTAAGTTTAAACGATTCATTATCATTTGCTGAGAATAAAAAAAATTAATTCAATGCATCGAGTACTGTCCATATGTATTTGCTACATTTAGAGTTCTTCGTTCTTGATCAACTCGAAACTTATATTGTCAGTATTTGTTCTAATGAGCAGTTTTTCGGATAAACGGGTATTAATGATCTTGCAGAAAAAAATGTTCGAGACAAGAAAAAACAACATATATTTATTAGTCGATTAGCGGCTTCAAACATTAGGATTATTTCTACTTGTTATTTACTATAGTGAGGAAATTTTCTATTATAAAAATTGTGAATAAACGACTAACAATCGAATGAGAGATCAATTGATAAATATCAATACTAATTGTGTACATCGAGAAACAAGTCTGCAATAGCCTTTGATATTAGATCACCAAAATGTAGTTCCAAAACCCCGTCCAACCTATTTAAAAATAATAATAAAAAAAATAAACTCACTATTGAGCTTTAAATGACACCAGAGAAGCAAACATCTGTGTTCCTCCTCTCTCTCTCTCCCTTTTTTTTTTTTTTTTTTTTTTTGAACTTTTTGCTGAGGAAACCCTTTATTAATATCTGAAAATAAGGAAACAAAACTCCTTCGCAAGCTTAGAAATGACAACAAAAGACAGCCCAACAATCATAATGTCTCTACAACCATAAATCTTTTATTGTTATAAGAAAAATAACTGATTTTCACCTTACCCTTGATGTAGCCTCCATTAGCACTGAATGAAGATTCCTCGTCTCTGTTAAAACACATTCCCTGTCAAATAAAGTTGACACAACAGCAACACCCTTCAGTTTCGGCGCATTAATTTCCAAAACCGAGCCTGCATTCGATGCACCGATACCGCCAATTGCAACAACAGGTAACTTAGAAGCCAAACAAACAGCTTTCAGCCCATCCAACCCAATAGTGAGATTGTTTGCCTTTGTTTTAGTTGGAAACACACCACCACAGCCTAGGTAGTTCGCACCATCGATCCATGCCTGTTCAGCTTGCTCCGGTGTCTTGCATGACACACCAATGATCTTTTCAGGGCCAAGGAGAGAACGGGCGACATGAGCAGGCATGTCAGACTGGCCAACATGCACCCCATCGGCATCACAAGCAAGAGCGACATCAATGCGGTCATTTATTAGTAGAGGAACTCCATGGGAACGGCATATTTCGAGACATGATTTGGCAGCTTCTAGAAAATCAAGCGTTTCAATGTCCTTTTCCCTGTAAAAGAAAGTAAAAATCAACAAAAATATGACTATGGGCAAACCTTGTAGCAGGCCATCTCCCATAAATTTAAAATCTCTTGGAACAAAAAAACTTGGGGCGTTATAACAACAAAGCTGATATGTAGATCAAAATTCATTAGCACAACTCAACCTATGGAACCTGAACGAGTCTATCTGCGTGGAAGGGAATTAAATACAACACAGATGGAAATTAAAAATAAATATACAGATATGTATATGTATATATATTTGGTATTGAACATGCATTTGTATTACTAGCAATTCAGCGGCGGAGCCAGCCTATTGATACAGTGAGGGTGTAAACTAGAGGATAAAGTTCTGAAGGGATAAATTTTAGTGGGGACAAATGAGAAAAATGTAAATGTTTCAAATGTGAAATCGAAAAAAAAAAAAATGAAGAAGAAGAAGAAGAAGAAGAAGTTCACTAGGGGCGGAAGCCCCTACTCGACCTTGGGTGGCTCTGCCCCTGACTTGCATGACATTCACTATAATAGGCAAATGATTGAATAGTAATTCCTAATAGTAAAAAGGACTGAGTGGTCAAGATAGTTTAGCAATAACAAACCTCAGTTGAATAATTGTAGCACCTCCTTCTATGGCAGCTTTAACAGCTTCGGTAATAGAACGTCCCCATCTTTTATTCATTCGTGAATCGGTAACAGCATACAAGAACAAATCACTTGGATCAAAGCCATGTGTTCCAGAAGAATTGCGGGCGTTTCTCTTAAGCCTCAGAAGGGGATCGAAAGGACCCTGGGGACCATTTCCAATGACGATGTCTCTGCTAAAATCCAAGGCAGACTCAATAAAGCATTTAGCTGCCTGCTAAAATTTGGACAAATTAGAAGTAACTAAGAAATGTTGGAAACATTGAGATTGAAATTTAGATATTGAGAGAATTTGCAACATGGTTAAGGATGCATAAATCCTGAGTTTACTAGCTTATATTTAACTTTTCCAACAGCCAAGATTTTAAATCACCCAATCAGGTACTTGAGAGGCATGGCATTACCCTCAAGGCGTTTTGAGGCGTGAACCTCAAAATCAAACCATAATAAGATATTATTTACAACTTGGGAAAATATACCCCTATGCAAATTCGAAATTGGGGAAACATTAAGCATTTTTTGTAGACAACAATGAAATAACGAGCATTAGGCCTTTGTTTGGTAAAGTGGAAAAGGGAGAGGAAGGAAATTAGAGGGATTTTGAAGAGGAAAATAGAATTTTGATTATTTGGTAGAGCGAAAATTAGGAAGGAAAGGAAATTGAAAGTCCATGAACCCCACCACTTTTTAATCCTTCCAACTTTGGGAAAAAAAGTGGATGGAAAATTTTCAACAAAGCAATGTGGGTAAAATATCTATTTTGACCTTTATGTATCATAATCTCTTAACTTATATGAGGTTATTTTTGTAAAATGCATTTGATTAGACATTTTCTTTCCTGTTTTCTTTCTATTCTACCAAACAACATGATGGAAAACCTCTCCTTTCCATCACCTAGAGATTTTACTCTTCCTTCCTTTCTATTTCTCATCCCTCTTACCAAACATAGCATAGATGTTATGGAATTTCAAAATCTTAGCGTGGCTTGCTTTAAAAAATTGGTCAACTTTTAATATTTTTACAATCTTTGTTTGACAGAGTGCCCAATAAAAATAGGGGTAAATATGTCATCTTCATCACATTTCTTGTATAGGCCAGTAGTTTCTGGCCATTGCTATAAATCTCTTCACGTTGCATAGTCTGATGGGCCTCTATATAAAGAAAAGGCTTAATGGGCATCGGTTTTTTGCCTTTTTTTCAGCCGAGAAAACATTAGTAGCCTCAGAAAATAGGCTACGCCTCAAACATAAGAGGCGATCTCTTCTAATTCAATTGAGCTTATGCCTCAAAGCCTTGGAAAAATTGAGTAATGCACCTTTACTTGTTCTACCTAACTTTGCTAAAACGTTTGAGATTGAGTGTGATGCTTCAGGTATAGGTATTGGAGGCGTATTGATGCAAGAGGGAAGACCGGTTGCATACTTTAGTGAGAAATTGAGTGGGGCAGCCCTAAACTATCCCACTTACGACAAAGAATTGTATGCGCTGGTTCGAACTTTGGAAAGTTGGCAACACTACCTTTGGCCGAAAGAGTTTGTGATTCATACGGATCATGAATCTTTGAAGCATTTAAAGGGGCAGCACAAGTTGAGCCGTCGCCATGCCAAATGGGTGGAGTTCATCGAGACATTTCCTTATGTGATAAAATACAAGCAAGGTAAGGAGAACGTAGTTGCCGATGCACTATCTCGCAGGTACGCTTTACTTTCAACTCTTGATGCTAAATTGCTTGGATTTGAGTACATTAAGGACTTGTACGCAACGGACTCCGATTTCGGTGATCTGTTTAAAAATTGCATTGAGGGGGCATGTGGGAAGTTCTATTTGCATGATGGGTTCCTGTTTCGAGAAAATAAATTGTGTGTTCCACATTCATCTTTGCGTGAATTACTTGTTCGGGAAGCTCATGGGGGTGGTTTGATGGGACACTTTGGGATAGCTAAGACTTTAGGTGTATTGCATGAACATTTCTTTTGGCCGCATATGAAACGTGATGTGGAAAGGATCTGTGCGAGATGCGTAACCTGTAGGCAAGCTAAGTCTAGGCTGCAACCACATGGGTTGTACACACCACTTCCTATTCCTAGTGAACCTTGGGTCGATATTTCAATGGATTTTGTTTTGGGATTACCTAGGACTAAGAGGGGGAGAGATTCAGTTTTTGTGGTTGTCGATAGATTCTCTAAGATGGCACATTTTATTGCATGCCATAAGACCGATGATGCGTCACATATAGCCGATTTGTTTTTCAAAGAGATTGTTAGGTTACATGGCATGCCTAGGACTGTCGTTTCCGATCGGGATGCAAAGTTCTTAAGTTACTTTTGGAAGACTTTGTGGGGGAAGTTGGGGACTAAGCTTTTGTTTTCCACTACTAGTCATCCACAAACTGATGGACAAACCGAAGTAGTGAATAGGACTTTGTCGGCATTATTGCGTGCTATTATACAAAAGAATTTGAAAACGTGGGAAGATTGTTTGCCGCATGTTGAATTTGCTTATAATCGGTGTGTCCATTCTGCAACTAAGTTTTCTCCGTTCGAGATTGTTTATGGATTTAATCCTTTGACTCCTCTGGATTTAACTCCTTTACCTTTGAGTGAACGTGTTAACTTAGATGGCAAGAAGAAAGCAGATTTTGTTAAGCAGATTCATGAGAAAGCAAAGCAACACATAGAACGGCGAACGGAACAATATGTCAAGCAAGCCAATAAGGGACGCAAGAAGGTTGTTTTTGAACCGGGGGATTGGGTTTGGTTGCACATGAGGAAGGACAGATTTCCCGAGCAGAGACGTTCAAAACTACTTCCGAGGGGTGACGGACCGTTTCGAGTGTTGGAACGCATCAATGACAATGCCTACAAACTTGAATTACCAGGTGAGTATGGTGTTAGTGCGAGTTTTAATGTTTCTGATTTATCTCCTTTTGATATAGGTGACGATTTGAGGGCAAATCCTCTTCAAGACGGAGAGAATGATGCGAATGAGGCTACACATACAAGCATACATGACGGGGAACTAACCGGTGGGCTTGGAAGGACTCAAGGGCAGCACCCACGTGATCCATTATGCTTGCCAATGGGGCCAATTACGAGACTTAGGTCCAAGCGATTTAAAGAAGCATTGAATGGGCTGATTAAAGAAGTTTGTGCTCAAGTAAATTCGTGGAGGCCCATTGAGGGTGGACCACGTTATCATCAGAGAAGCATTACCATGATTGGAGTTCTAGAAGAGTCTGGTTAAAAACAAGCTTAATTTCAGCATGGCTACTTTCCCTTCTAGTGTGTTAGGTCTGAATTTTAACTTTCTTTATTTAGGCGTGATTCTTTTGGTGTAATGGCTGATAATAAAGCCAAATTAAATACTTAAAGTTTCCTTTTTAGTTTTAGGCATGAAATAGGAAGAGTAGGTCAGTTTTCCTTATTTGTTTTTTAATCCTTTTGGACTTAAATCCGAATTTATTAGAAAATAATTTAGGAAAACCAATTTGTATTCCACAGCCTATAAAAAGGCCTGCTTTGGAAGCTTAAAGCAGTTTTGGCAGAATTCAGAAAAAAGGGAGTGTGTTTTCTTGCATTCTTGAAAAGCCTTTTGAACTTATCAAGTCATTCTTGTGGCGTTCAACAGCCAAACTTATCATCTAGGTTCTTGAGACGTTCTTGAGAGTCTTGGTGTGGCGTTTGTCAATAGCCGAAGTCTTGGTTCTTATCTCGCTAGATAACGGGTCAAGGTTCAAACAAGCTTGCGTCTTGAAGGTCTTGGGGTTTTCAATCCACGTTTGTTGTTGGGTGTCGTCGTCGCATCGACGAGGTTCACATCAGTTGGTATCAGAGCCCTAGGTTCAAAGGCAAGTTTGAATTATCCTTTGATTGCTCTACTGTTGTTTTTGTTTCTACTGTTCGGATTAAAAAAAAAAAAAAAAAAGTTGCTGTTTGAAATTTTCAGAAATTAGGGTTTGACAAGGTGTTCCAAAAAAAAAAGAAAAAAAAAATCGAATTGAAAAAAAAAAAAAAAAAAAAAAAAACGTCAAAAAAAAAAAAAGAAAAGAAAAGAAAACAGAAAGGAATCTGTTAAATAAAAAAAAAAATCCGAATTCAAAAAAAAAAAAAAAAAAAAATCCTTATTATCAACAGGAGCAGATGATATCAGATTCATTACCGTATTTTGTTGTGATTTTGACCAAGCATATTTTACTTTAGAACCTTCGTTACCATTTCATTGCTTGCACCAGTTTCTTGGGAATTGATTATTGAATCTTGTGGTTTGTTTGGTTGCTTCTTACATAGAATTGCTGCTTGAATACTGATTGTTCTTGAGTCTAATTAAGAATCAAAGAAGGCACAACGAGTGGAAAGAGGCAAGAGTGGTGAGCACATAAGAGGGTAAAAGCCAATCGAGTGATAAACACGAGATTGAGTGAATCTTTCTTGAGTGAAACACGTGAGGGAGTGTTCGAGAGGAACCCTAACCTTATTTTGCAGATTCTAAAAATGTCTCGCAACCAAGAAGAAAACTCAGCCGAAGAGGCACAACAACCAACAATTCCGAACCTACAAGTACAGGCGTTGTTGGGGGAGATGAGACGGATGATGAGGACTGAATTAGAACAAATTCATGAGAGAATGGATAGGTTGGAAGAAGAGTCAACTCGGGGGCAGCCGCGAAACGCTCCTGTTAGACAACCATATAGGCGAGTGCAACAAGGGGTGCAATGGGCGGATATTGAAGATGAAGAGGAGATGGAGGATTTAGAAGAGCCACCAATGAACCGGGGAAGGTTTGGGCGTGGTTATGGGTTTAGAGAAGCTAGGAATCGGGTAGACAACCACTTGGGTAATATTAAGATGAAGATTCCATCTTTCCAAGGAAAATCTGATCCCGAAACATACCTTGAGTGGGAAAGGAAAATGGAGTTTGTGTTTGACTGCCACAACTACTCAGACACCAAGAAGGTAAAATTAGCCGTGGTTGAATTTTGTGATTATGCTATTACTTGGTGGGATCAACTTGTTTTAAACAGGGGACGGAATGGAGAACGACCGATAGAAACGTGGGAGGAGATGAAAACGGTGATGAGAAAGCGGTTCGTTCCAGCTCATTACTACAGGGAGTTGTATAAGAAGTTGCAAGGCCTTAGGCAAGGGAGTCGGAGCGTAGAGGATTATTATAAGGAGATGGAGGTCGTCATGATCCGAGCTAATGTAGAGGAAGATCGAGAGGCTACAATGGCTAGGTTTCTAATGGGACTAAACCGAGAGATCCATGATCGGGTTGAGATGCAACACTACGTGGAGTTAGAAGACATGGTGCACATGGCCGTCAAAGTGGAGCAGCAACTTAAGAGAGGGGGTGGTATGCGTGCAGGCCATAACTCGAGTTCCAACCCTTGGAGACCGAGTACCGCAAGGAAGGAAGACAAGTCTCAAACATCTTCAACTCCCAAGTACAAATCCGAGCCGAAGTCTGAAAACACCAACCAGATTTCTAAAGGTAGAACCGATCCCTCTACTTCTAGAAACCGTGACATTAAGTGTTTCAAGTGTCAAGGCAGGGGCCACATAGCTAGCGATTGCCCGAATAAAAGGTTGATGGTGATAAATGCTCAAGGAGAGATTGAGACAGAAGATGAACAAGAAGACGAAGTCGATGAAATGCCACCTCTTGAGGACGCTTATGAAGGGCAGTTTGCGGTGGTAGGAGAGTCATTAGTGGCAAGACGAGCTCTTAGTGCACAGTTTAAAGAGGAAGAAAACAACCAGCGAGAGAATTTGTTCCATACCCGGTGTTTTGTGAATAACAAAGTTTGCAGCGTTATTATTGATGGAGGAAGCTGCACCAACGTAGCTAGCACTGAGTTAGTGGAGAAATTGGCGTTACGTACCTTGAAGCATCCACGACCGTACCGGCTGCAGTGGCTAAATAATTGCGGGGAAGTCAAGGTAACGAGACAAGTGATGGTGGCGTTTTCCATTGGGAAGTACGAAGATGAGGTGCTTTGCGATGTGGTACCTATGCACGCATGTCACATACTATTGGGCCGACCATGGCAGTACGATCGGCGAGTCACACATGATGGATTCACCAATAGGTACTCCTTCATCATTAAAAAACAGCCCATATCACTTGTTCCATTAACTCCAAAACAAGTTCTTGAAGACCAACTGAAGATGCAAAGAGCGAGTGAAAAGGGAAAAGAAAAAGAGAGAGAGACCAAGATTGAGAAGAAAGAAAATGAAAAGAGAGAAAAAGAGAGTAAGAGGGAAAAGGAGAGACTTACAGCTTTGTTGAGTGTAGGAGAGCAAAAATACAATTTCATTGCAACAAAAAGTGAGATCAAGAGAGCGTTACTTTCACATCAGCCCCTTATAGTACTCATGTACAAGGAGGCCCTTTTGTGTACTAATGATCTCGCCGGTTCATTACCGAGCAATGTTGAATCTCTTTTGCAGGATTTTGATGACGTCTTTCCCGAGGAGTTGCCTTCCGGCTTACCACCAATTCGAGGAATTGAACATCAAATTGATTTCATACCCGGTGCGACAATTCCAAATCGACCAGCCTATCGAAGTAATCCAGAGGAAACGAAGGAACTTCAACGACAAGTCCACGAGTTGATGGAAAAGGGGTATGTTAGGGAGAGCATGAGTCCTTGTGCGGTTCCGGTCATTCTAGTGCCTAAGAAGGATGGGACATGGAGGATGTGTGTTGATTGCCGAGCCATCAACAACATTACGGTAAAGTATCGACACCCCATTCCTCGATTAGATGATATGCTTGACGAATTGCATGGGTCTTGTGTATTTTCTAAAATCGATCTTAGAAGTGGATATCACCAAATTAGGATGAAAGAAGGGGATGAGTGGAAAACTGCATTCAAAACAAAATATGGCTTGTATGAATGGTTAGTTATGCCTTTTGGATTAACTAATGCACCAAGCACCTTCATGAGACTGATGAACCATGTTTTGCGTGCTTTCATTGGCAAATTTGTAGTTGTCTACTTTGACGATATCCTGATTTATAGCAAAAATCTGAGCGATCATGTTGAACACTTAAAACTTGTTTTGGATGTTTTAAGGACTGAAAGGTTATTTGCTAATCTGAAGAAATGTACCTTTTGCACGGATAAACTTGTGTTTCTTGGATTTGTTGTAAGTGCTAAAGGAATCGAGGTGGACGAGGAAAAGGTGAAGGCAATTCAGGATTGGCCAACACCTACTTCAATGAACCAGGTAAGAAGCTTTCATGGATTGGCCAGTTTTTACCGGCGATTTGTTCGAGATTTCAGTAGCATCGCGGCTCCCTTGACCGAAGTCATCAAGAAGAACGTTCCATTTAAGTGGGGAGAGGGGCAAGAGAAGGCATTCAAGCTCATCAAGGAAAAATTGACTAATGCACCTTTACTTGTTCTACCTAACTTTGCTAAAACGTTTGAGATTGAGTGTGATGCTTCAGGTATAGGTATTGGAGGCGTATTGATGCAAGAGGGAAGACCGGTTGCATACTTTAGTGAGAAATTGAGTGGGGCAGCCCTAAACTATCCCACTTACGACAAAGAATTGTATGCGCTGGTTCGAACTTTGGAAAGTTGGCAACACTACCTTTGGCCGAAAGAGTTTGTGATTCATACGGATCATGAATCTTTGAAGCATTTAAAGGGGCAGCACAAGTTGAGCCGTCGCCATGCCAAATGGGTGGAGTTCATCGAGACATTTCCTTATGTGATAAAATACAAGCAAGGTAAGGAGAACGTAGTTGCCGATGCACTATCTCGCAGGTACGCTTTACTTTCAACTCTTGATGCTAAATTGCTTGGATTTGAGTACATTAAGGACTTGTACGCAACGGACTCCGATTTCGGTGATCTGTTTAAAAATTGCATTGAGGGGGCATGTGGGAAGTTCTATTTGCATGATGGGTTCCTGTTTCGAGAAAATAAATTGTGTGTTCCACATTCATCTTTGCGTGAATTACTTGTTCGGGAAGCTCATGGGGGTGGTTTGATGGGACACTTTGGGATAGCTAAGACTTTAGGTGTATTGCATGAACATTTCTTTTGGCCGCATATGAAACGTGATGTGGAAAGGATCTGTGCGAGATGCGTAACCTGTAGGCAAGCTAAGTCTAGGCTGCAACCACATGGGTTGTACACACCACTTCCTATTCCTAGTGAACCTTGGGTCGATATTTCAATGGATTTTGTTTTGGGATTACCTAGGACTAAGAGGGGGAGAGATTCAGTTTTTGTGGTTGTCGATAGATTCTCTAAGATGGCACATTTTATTGCATGCCATAAGACCGATGATGCGTCACATATAGCCGATTTGTTTTTCAAAGAGATTGTTAGGTTACATGGCATGCCTAGGACTGTCGTTTCCGATCGGGATGCAAAGTTCTTAAGTTACTTTTGGAAGACTTTGTGGGGGAAGTTGGGGACTAAGCTTTTGTTTTCCACTACTAGTCATCCACAAACTGATGGACAAACCGAAGTAGTGAATAGGACTTTGTCGGCATTATTGCGTGCTATTATACAAAAGAATTTGAAAACGTGGGAAGATTGTTTGCCGCATGTTGAATTTGCTTATAATCGGTGTGTCCATTCTGCAACTAAGTTTTCTCCGTTCGAGATTGTTTATGGATTTAATCCTTTGACTCCTCTGGATTTAACTCCTTTACCTTTGAGTGAACGTGTTAACTTAGATGGCAAGAAGAAAGCAGATTTTGTTAAGCAGATTCATGAGAAAGCAAAGCAACACATAGAACGGCGAACGGAACAATATGTCAAGCAAGCCAATAAGGGACGCAAGAAGGTTGTTTTTGAACCGGGGGATTGGGTTTGGTTGCACATGAGGAAGGACAGATTTCCCGAGCAGAGACGTTCAAAACTACTTCCGAGGGGTGACGGACCGTTTCGAGTGTTGGAACGCATCAATGACAATGCCTACAAACTTGAATTACCAGGTGAGTATGGTGTTAGTGCGAGTTTTAATGTTTCTGATTTATCTCCTTTTGATATAGGTGACGATTTGAGGGCAAATCCTCTTCAAGACGGAGAGAATGATGCGAATGAGGCTACACATACAAGCATACATGACGGGGAACTAACCAGTGGGCTTGGAAGGACTCAAGGGCAGCACCCACGTGATCCATTATGCTTGCCAATGGGGCCAATTACGAGACTTAGGTCCAAGCGATTTAAAGAAGCATTGAATGGGCTGATTAAAGAAGTTTGTGCTCAAGTAAATTCGTGGAGGCCCATTGAGGGTGGACCACGTTATCATCAGAGAAGCATTACCATGATTGGAGTTCTAGAAGAGTCTGGTCAAAAACAAGCTTAATTTCAGCATGGCTACTTTCCCTTCTAGTGTGTTAGGTCTGAATTTTAACTTTCTTTATTTAGGCGTGATTCTTTTGGTGTAATGGCTGATAATAAAGCCAAATTAAATACTTAAAGTTTCCTTTTTAGTTTTGGCAGAATTCAGAAAAAAGGGAGTGTGTTTTCTTGCATTCTTGAAAAGCCTTTTGAACTTATCAAGTCATTCTTGTGGCGTTCAACAGCCAAACTTATCATCTAGGTTCTTGAGACGTTCTTGAGAGTCTTGGTGTGGCGTTTGTCAATAGCCGAAGTCTTGGTTCTTATCTCGCTAGATAACGGGTCAAGGTTCAAACAAGCTTGCGTCTTGAAGGTCTTGGGGTTTTCAATCCACGTTTGTTGTTGGGTGTCGTCGTCGCATCGACGAGGTTCACATCACTTTGTTAAAGATACCAAAGATGATGAATGCAGGTACTTCTACTCATCCTACATTTAAATTACCCCAAAACAAGCATCTATTTCGCTTGTATTTAGTACTAACATGGTCAGCCAAGTTGTTGTTCGGAAGGAACCAAAACAAAATTTCAGTAGATAAAGCAAAAACAGACATGCTTCTGATTTTGATTTATGTAATTACCTTAACAGCTTGGAGCATTGAAGAACCTTTAGCCAGCTCAGCTGCGATGCATGATGCCAAAGTGCAACCAGTACCATGTGTATTACGAGTTTTTATGCGGGAGGAGCGCAGCTCCAAGATGTTATCACCTGGAATAATCATCTTTAACAATAGAGTCTGCTATAAGCACAAAGTACGCAAGGCAATGTTGCTTACAGATTCAAGTCTTAAACATACCGTCGAAGAAGATATCAATAGCATCAGATGAGTCAGGAAGGTCGCCACCTTTGACAAGCACATTTCTGAAACATTTTCATGAAGGGTATTACAACATAATATTGTCCCTATATCAAATCAAGAAGAAAAAACAAAAAACACAGCAAAACGAAGTATTTACGGATGCTTTGAATGGGCAGGGGTAAATGACTTAAAAAGTAATACACATATCTTTCACCAAACACAGCTCGTAAAAAAATTGCACTATTAGTACTTTTTAAAAAGTTATGCTGCCAAAGGTGAGTGAATCCATTATATAAGGTGAAAATGCTAGTTTTATTTAAGAAAAAATGCATATGTACAACGTTCATTTCACATTCACAAAAAAGAATGCACATACATATTTTGAGAAGCAACAGACATTCGTTCTGGAGGTGGATTTTTGAACAATTGAGCATTGAACATCTTGACACACACACACAAAGCTATGTCATGCGTGGAGAATTAAGATTAAAGCCTCTTCCAACAACTAACCGTGGGCCCAGATCATGTATTAATTTGGCAGCAGAACGCATGTCAGAAACTGTTTCCAGCTTCAGACCAAGTAAAGCTGACGCCTCCTTTAGATTTGGGGTTACTATGTCAGCCATAGGAAGAAGCTCCTCTCTGCAAGCAGAACAACGATACCATAAATAGAAGGATGAAATGGGACATTTCGCCCCACTTAAATGAAAATTCCAATGCATTTCAGCAGATTGACCAAGAAATAGAAAACAGAAGACACTGAAGAAGGTATTAAGATACATACACGCAGGAGGTACAAAAACCTACGTAAGGAAAAGAACATAGAAAAAAAAAAAAAAATGATTCTCTGGACACAGGAGATGACTGAGAAGCCATAACCTAATGGATTATTGGTTTTAAAAGAGAGAGAGAGAGAGAGAGAGAAGAAAAGCATAATACCAGTTGGCGGGGAACGTTACTGCAGAAAAATCTAGCATACCTGAACACTGTAAGAATAGAGGGGCCAGCCAGTACATCTCCGCTAGTAGATACCATTACAGGGTCGACCACTAAACCTGTCTTCAGTGATATTACGAAGTCAATTTAAGGCTAGTAGCACTACAATAAGGTTATCACATTTGATCTTCAATACAACAGCATACCTCGAATGGGAAACTCCACAAGACTTTGACGAAGAACCTTAACTATACCAACAGAAGGTAGCATGCCCGTTTTCACCTGATTAAACGTTGAAATGCAGTTAGAACAAATAACTAACAATACTCCTTTCTAGAAAGAAATTTCATTAAACAGTGAATTCTAGTCATGATGAAGTGATAATAAGAAAGACAAGGAGACAATAGCTTCACACATGAACATTGAAGGGATGCTGATTAAACAACGATCCAAAGTGCAACGATATGTTAAGTATGCAAGCAATAGCATATTATACCATGTTTACAACACAATTTAGATATGTGTGCCCAGGGCATAAGGAGCATGATGACTTGACATCATCCTTACCTTCCTCCGTCTTATCACCGGCAGTCTACTCAAGGTTCCAAACTCAACGGTGACAACTAAACATGAGGGTTGCGCTTGTTCATTTAATAAATTGATACACAACTTGACACCTTATTAATTTGATACTCCTATTTGCTTCTTTATCAGGACACGCATTACAACTACAACATTATTCTGAATAAAACCCCACAGATAGCAACCTTTCCAGACATGAAACCTCGTATTCTATGCTCTATTATTCCATCCTGCACATCAGATGCTAAAAACAAACACATGCAGACATCAATCAACGTGCATCCGGAAGGAGTTGCATAATGTATGCCAAAAGTGAAGTCTTTATACAGTTTTGCATCACTAATGGCCTAACTTGAAAGTAATAACATTTATAAATTAAGCTACTTTATCATCAGCCCATCAACATGAATTCCTGTCTCCCACTCTTTTTTTGGATAATAAAATTAAATTCTTATCTCTCACACTTATCTTATTGTAAGCATATTTTCCGTTTTTTTTCCCCCTCCATGCTAAATCGCTTGTAAATGTTCCATTCTCTGTTCACTACTGCTAACCAAAAACCAACATTCCATAAGAAAAAGGTGTGATGAAGAAGTGGGATGTAAAAATCCAAGATAACATTAATACTTCTTGAATACGATATCAATTAATTGGGCTCCAATTAAATTTAAGCCTTGGCCTTCCCTTGTTAAATCAGTATTTTTTTTTGTTTTTCCTAAATTAATCTCAAGTTTACACACATGTAAAAAATACCCTTTTTTTTTTTTTTTTTGAAAATAAACAAAACTTCAATAGGATAAACCATGAAGTACAGAGAACACAAACAAGGAGGACGGAGAGTCCTTCATCTGATACAAAAAGAGAGAATAGGTACAGACACACGGACAAATTACGAGCAGGTAAGACAGGTTAAATTGTCAAGGGAGCAAAAGTTAGCCCTAGGCAAGCTAAAATCTTAGGGCATTGACCTGCCAGATACCCAGAAAAAACAACTGCAGACTTGTATTTTTTCCCTCCATTACTTGTGACCTAGACACAGCTTTTTCAATGAAATACTTTCTTATGTGAATTATATAGCCATATGTTGATATTAGGAAGTTGATTGTATATGGTGTTACAACCCGGAAATGAACTGTTTCAGCATTTTTTAAATCACTGACCATATAAGTAATGGGATTTGCCAAACAGGATGGCTCTTCACAGTTCACAAAGGCTATCTACTCTAATCATACAAATGCAGTATTATAGCTAAGAGTTTAACTTTAAGTTAAAATATAGAAAAGACTAATATTATATCTATAAGGGCTTATGTCAATGATGTTTGGGAGTCATTTTTCTAGACAATAGTCCAAATTCTGAAATAGTACGATAAAAACACAACCTAGCATCAAGATTGCCACAAAATACATGCAAGACAATTAGACAAACTACTAAAGCTAGTCTAGAGTAATATCCATATCAATCACCAAAGTCAACTTACCACATCAACTTGCATATCCGATAGCACAGACCTCAACTGCTTCGCAACAAAATCCTCGGGCACAATGTCAACTCCCTGCCAATAATCAAAACAAAATTTTAAAAACACAATACAAACAACACCACAAACTTATTTTCCTCTTAGTTTTCTCTTTCGATTTTCTCTTGTGCCAAACAGAAAACAATTTGGGCAAAACAACATCAAGCCACAACCTGAACACCAACGGTGTTTTGTGCAGTGACAGCAGTTATAACTGTGGAACAGTAAACCCCACGAGCAGCACAAGCCTTGAGATCTGCTTGGATTCCGGCACCAGCACCGGAATCCGAGCCGGCAACAGTCAACACATGTGGAACTCTGAACCCCAAATGGTCCTTGGTTATCGAACCGCTATCTCTCTGCATCTCCATATTAATATGGATTTGCTTAGCTTGGTCGATTTTCGAATTTACCACTAAAGAACTCGAGCCTTTAGATTGTCTGAATCCTTTTGGGAGAACCTGGCATTGTTTAATTGGCAAAATGATTTTTTAAAAAATAACGTAAAAAAATGAAAAACCTAGAGAAAGTTTTTTTTTTTTTTTTCTTTTTTACTTTTTTGCCTATGCATTTTTCAATTTTGTTAGCAAAAAATGCGACAGAAATTGTCATCCACATGTTTGGTTACTCATAATCAGTCAAATTCATACTTTGCCAACACTATATTTCACATAATTGTTTTCCTTTTTATTTATCATTGGGTCCTATAGTGTAAATTTCTTGTTGGAAATCAGAATATACTCCATTTTCTTACATTTTCTTAACAGCCAAACACGTAAGTATAACAGTAAAAAATAAACTCCCAAATGAAAATCCAAACATCTATATATATATATATATATATTTATATATATATATATATCTGGAAGACAAAATCAGAATAAAAAATCCAATCAACAGTAGGGAACTTTAAAAAACAAACTGGAGATTTTTTATATTTTATTTATTCGGTTTTGTTGTCTAACAAATAAAAGAGAAACTAAACTTATTTAATTCCATTATCGTAGGATACAGTTTCTCGGGAGCCAAACAGCAAGAGTTGGAAGGAGTGGAACTTACTTTGTTGAAGGAGGAGGGGTTGACATAGGAGCTGGAGAGGACCTGGGCGTAGGCCATAAAAGAAGAAGAAACTAGAAAAAGTGGTAACGCGGTTAAGGTTTAAGATGGCAGAGACGGTTTATTTTAAAAAAGCTCAGAGACTTTTTATTTTGTTCTTTCTTTTTTTTTTTGACATATGATCAAATTTTTTAAAATTAGTTAAAACATCTTTTTTTTTTAATAATCAATCATTAATAACTTAAATCATTATTTTTTCAGAGTTAATTATTAATTGATTAAATTTTAAAAAAAAATTAAATAACACACGATCATTTAATTAAATAAAGAAAAATTTTTGTCATAAATTAAATTGGATGATGTCATCTAGCCCAATTTTCTTTTTATCCCGTACCAATATCAAACCAATAAAATGAAAGGAAAAGTAATACTAAGGCGAGGGAAATAAAAAAGGAAGGACGGTTTGATAGAAAAAAAAAAAAAAAAAGAAAATAATGAAGAAAATATTAAATCTAAAGGGGGATTTTATGATAAGATAAGCCTATTTTTTCTTATTGATTATGTACAAATTTTAATGACCTAAGATTGCAATCCAATATAAAAATGAGTGAAGGACCACCAAAATAAAATAGAACCTCCCACCTATAAGTAGTTTTAGTAAGATTACAAAATAAAATATTATCAAATTTCAAATATCAGTTAGTTTTTTTCTTTTTTAATAAAAACACCACAGCCAACACGGCGGACGGCAATGACAGCCCACCAACGCCACTGCACTCCTATCATGCAGACACCACCGCCACCCCGCCACTAGGGGTGGCAATACGGGTCGCGACACGACGATACGACTCGAAAACGATATGAATTTCGCGGGTTCGGGTTGGGAAAAATAGGGGGCGGGTCGTGTTCGGGTTGGGAAAAATTGACACACACACACACACACACACAAAAAACGGATCATGTTCAGGTTGGACCCGTTTTTTTCGTGTCAATTTCGGGTCAAGTTCGGGTCAAGTTCATGTCGCATGTCAATTTCTGGTCAAATTTCGTGTCAATTCGTGTTGCGGGTCAATTTCGTGTCGCAGGTCAATTTCAGTCCGTGTCGTGTCAACCCGTGACGGGTTCGTGTCGTATTCGTATCGCGGTTTCGTTTCGTGTTCGGGTCGGGGAAGAAAAAAATCGACACGACTCTAACACGACACGAACCCGACACGTGACACGAATTGCCACCCCTACCCGCCACCATACTCAGCAATGTCAAAGGAAAAAAAAACTTGGTAAAAAAGAGTACAATTCTTTGACTTTTCAATTGCAATGATAGATCACCGAAAGGTGTTTAAAGCAACAACTTCAATCTATAAATCTCAACTTATTTTTATCTTTTTTTTTTTTAAAGTTAACAAAAATTTAAACTAGTTTTTTAAAAATTCAAATAACTCCAATATAAAAAACTCAATTCCGATACATTCAGTGGGAAGGGAAAAAAAAAAAAAAAGAAGTGAGAACAATACAAATATTCAAAAAGCATTATTAGAAATACAGTAGAATTAGTAGACAAAACCCCATAAAGATGGGCCTTAGCCACTGATTCGCTCACAATGAGTCATGACTCAGCCTAAATTTGGAATTACAGTTGAGTTTAAACTCAATTATACTTTACGGTTGGTTTTTTACCTTCTTATAAAAAAGTCAACAAAATTATAACTAGTTTTTAAGAAGTCAACCAACCTCAACTTAAAATTTTCATCTCATCTTAAACTCAACTTGAACACCAAACGAACCCTCACTCTTTTTGGTGTCATCCTGTTTTGCTTGATTGTGACCGGCAACACACAGAGACTCGTTTTTATGCTTAGGTTTCCTCATTCTCCAACGCCATCATTGTAGACTTTCTTGGCTCCTTCCATTTGTCATTTTTAGTGCACATGATCTTCTTCTTCTATAGAGCGGGAATTCTGCGACCTGCCCTGACCAAGTTTGCCTCACCACTCATTGAACTTAATTTCCCACCTTAATTTGAGCATAATCTCAAAATGCTTGGAGTTTTTTTTATCGACATTGATTTATTTAGGTCCCGTTTGGAGCACTAACTAGAGATGATGTTTCACTTTCTGGATCTTAAAATCCTAGCTTTATATCAAACTTTTTATCTTTTTCATTTTCAAAAAACTTAAACTTTAAAAATCCATAACATTCTCATTTCAAATTAGAATGAGATGATTTTTATGTCAAAATACTCGAAATGACGAGACGAATAAGACAATATTCATTTTGCATATATATATATATTTTTTGAACACATTTCAAATTCTTGGATAATTTTCTATAACACATAATTTTTTCAAAAATTTTCCTTCCAAACATACATTTGTAACCCAACCTTTAAAATATCTTTCCAAATGTCCCCCCAAACGGACTCTTAGTTTGTGTCATTCTTGTTCAGGTTGAAAGTTGTCCTAAACAAGACAAAGTCTTATCGGGAGTTTTTCCATCCTACCTGAACCCTGAATCATATTAATGAACCCTTGTTTAGAGGTGTCTGACATGGTGAAATTTTGGTAGGCTCCATCAAGGATTTCTATGCTCTCACATTTAAAAGTAAGATCTTCAATGCAATACTAAATTATTGTGACAATGGTAAATTTTGACACTTAGAGGAAAAAAGTGCTATCCAATAGAGTATTTTTCATGTCAAATTCCTCGTGTATTAAATTTTGTGATAAAGTTTTTATAAGGTGTAATCAAGGTCAAATTTAACAATTGATTTAATTGCTTGTTGCATTGACTTTCTCATATTAATAATTACAATATTTTAATTTTTAATTTATTTAATTACTACAGAATCACTTTTACATGTTACAAAGTATAATAACAAAAATAAGAAATAACGTTAGAAACTGGAGCAAAAGGTAAGATAATGTTTTTTTTTTTTAACACTCTTTTGTAAGATAAATATAGAATTAGTATAGACAAGTGCATTGAAAATAGTGTAAGGAAGCCATAACCATGAAGAATTGAGAAAAGAGGCCCGAAAGAATTCTTTGGTTTTCACAAAACTTTTAATTCAAGAAGAGTAGAATAACAATGAAGATCGAAAGGTGGAAGATTATATTATTTGTTAGGACGTTCATGTTTGATTGAAGATAATGAAAACAACAGATTTGTTATTGGTAAACATACATATATATATATATATATATTTTATGAATAATATGTTTTAAATAACAACATGAGATGGAGTTTGATAAAATTTTTAAAAACCACCTCTTCTACTCTGTTTTCCGTTTCATTATTCAGAAACCAACAGATAATTACGATGTAGTATCTTGAAGAAAGTGAAAATAAATTGTGACTATTTTTTTTTAATCTATAGGTATTTTTTCCACAAGGGATCCCCTAGTTTATTCATAATAATTATACTTAACTTATTATTATTTAGTGGGTTGAGAAATTCTCTGGTTTTGGTAAGGTTTATTAGATTTGATTGATGGACATGATCTCACTAGAGAATTTTGTCTCATATATATTTGCATTGGGGTGGTAAGTTTTGTTTAGTTAAATACAATTCCTATTAAAAAAAAAAAAAGATAAGTCACGAAATAACTATAAAACCAAACTAATTAAAATTAGTGTAATCAGAGGAAAAAAAATTTAAAATTAGTGTCATTCATATCATTTTTTTTTTGCTAAAAAATTGTACTTTTTCTTATTATTTTTTTAAAATTTTTAAAATTAATTTTTTTAAAGAGAAGTAGAGGTAAATAGTTTTCTTTTAGGAAGTTTTTTAATAAATAATCGAAGTTTTTAAAAATTGATTAAAATATTTTTTTTTTCATAGTCAATCAATATTCTTAAATAATCATCATTGATTGACCACATAATATTATAACTTGGTTTGTTATTGATCTACTACGGTTAATCACTACTTCATTGTAACATAAATAATCAATTTTTATAATCAATATTTGATTGATCATAGTCAATCACTAATTGATAAGATTTGAAAAAAAAAAAAAAAGAAAATGACTGGTCATTCGGTGATATAAAAAAAGTTTCGATTATCTATTAAATCAGAGACAAAAAAGACAATTAGCTTGTTTGGTGTGTAAGTTTGAGTTAAGATTTTTAAGTTTAAATAGTAAATTATGTTGACTTTTCAGAAAAGATAAAAATTTTTTGGGAAAAAGATAAAAAATTTTTGGGAAAAAGATTAAAACAATGATGAAAAAAGTACATTTTAGTTTAAACTAAACTTTTTACCAAATACTCCCTAATTTTCATTTTTTTTAAAAGAAAAATTTTATTTGCCTATGTTGGGCAAGAAAGGGTGCATTTCTAACGTCTGACACGTAACAAGCGTTTACCCACGCGTAAGTTTTATCTGCGGTGAGTTTATCATTGTTCCTCGACCCAAAAATCAAAGCAAAAATGTCCCGCCATTTCCATCATCGCGCCCTGTTATGAAGACCTCTCTCTCTCTCTCTATAAAGTCTCCGTCGCTTTCTGACCGTCTCTCTCCCTATCCCTCCGCCGCCGCCCGTCGCTCCGGCCAGCGGCGAAATCGGACTCACAATCCAAAAAATGATTCTTTCGCTCCTAGGGTTTCACCTGTAAGTGACTTTCGAGTCATCTGCTCAAAATCGAATTTGGAAATGTGCCTCGCGTCGCATTTGGAAGGTAATATTCCTCATCTTTTCTCATCAGTATTTTGTTCATAAACAAGTTTAAAATACGAATTTTTTGTCCCATTCTCAATGTCGGTTGAAATTTTTGTGGTGTTTTTTTTTTTTTGAAGGAAACAGTGTAGGCGCAGCGGAGTTATGAACTAATTACCGATTCAGTGATGGTGGAAAAGTAATGATTCGACTACTCCTTTCCTTGCATTATTCGTTAAATTTTTGTTTTTTGTTTTTGGTTATTTCTATGTTGAGTTTGATTTAATTTTTATCATCTGTTTAGATTATAGATTGCATTTGAATGTTTATTCAATTATATTGCATTTGAATGTTTATTCCAATTGAATGTTCACATTCAAATGTAGAATTTGAATTGTGTATTCAAATAAAATATGTTTAGATAGTTTTTGTTGAAGGTAACATCTGACTAATGTAAAGTAGGAAAAATGAGTGGTACGTATTTTTGAAAAGTGAAGATTTGTATTTGGATTTAAGTTGAATTGTTTTGAAATAGTTAAACATTCAAATAGTTTCACTCCGTTAGTTGAATAAATAAAAGGATATTACTGTTGGGTTTATCCAAACACACCATTATTGTTATTTTAAATTGAGAAACTATTTGATATCTCTCTTATGTGCAGTAGTAGTTTTTTTTTTGGTTTTATCTCTATTGGGTTTTATTTTTATTTCTTGATTTCGATTTTAGTTGGGGAAAGGAAGGTGCGGAAACAGTGCATCTTCCAAAAGTGAATTTATCGCAACATGTTGAGGCACATGAACATTTCCTAAACCAGAAGAAGTTTCTCAGTTCCAATTTTCTTTTCTCTTTACCAACTCATAAGCCTCCTATCCAGGGAGAAGACCTGATGGCTGCAAGGTTTGATTCTTACTCAAATTGGTTTTTTTTTTTTTTGCTCTTTGTTTTATATATACTTTCTCTTTTGAATCAAATGTATGTTACACACTCAGAAATTGATGCCATTTTGTAATACTAGTCCTTCGTTTTCTAGTTGAGACCAAGAAGTTGTAGTTTCTGGTTTGGCGGTTGTTTGGGGGCTGATCTGTGGCTAGAAAGGAGCAAAATGACTTTTTAGTTTTTCGAAGAATGGTTTAGTTGTGGGATGGAGTTTAATATTGGGTATCTAAGTGGATTTTGCTTATTATGAGGGGTGAGAGATTGCCGTATGTCTAGATTGGTGAGGGATTGGGGGGCTATGTTATAGTCTTTTTATGCTATTTACTCGTAGAGGAGATACACAATTCCAAGTGCTTATAGGCCTTAAAAATTTCCCATTTCCCGAGTCCCTTTCAAGTTAAAATATATAAATTCATCACCATTTGAAACTTATTTGCCTTGCTATTTCCATCTGGCTGCAGTAATTTGTACTTTAATTTGCCTTTACTTGATAATCGTGGATATTGGTACATCTAACAGACTATGATATGTTATTGACAGCGTGATCAGTTTATTCCTTTTTTAAAGTTTGAACTGTGTTCTTCTCTTTTCCCTCTCACAAATAGCTTGTTTGTCTTTCAGTTTAGCCGCCCGTCAAAGTCAGAGTATTCAACGATCACAACTTGAAAAGGTTGAAATACGTTCTCTTTGCAGGCTAGGAGTAGTTTGATGTTCATTTAAGTCTGATTTCTTGGGCTACCATTCTATTATTACGTTGTTAGTTTTACTTTCAGTAAAGGATGAGATAAATGGGCTGTATTTGTTTGAGAGTAAACAAGTTACTTTGCTCATTTTTTACAAACTCTGTAGTCTTTTTTTTTAGTTGAAACAGCTTTGTTCTTGAAATATTTGTCAACTTATTTCTCCAGTTAATAATTTCATAAACATTTGGAGACAACTTCTTCTGATTTACACTGCTAATCAATGAAAATTTGGCAGGCTTGGCATGTTCTTTCCAGTATGCAGATTTCTTCCAGGAGTTATGTAAAACCAGGGAAAACTGTACATGTAAAGGATACAAATGCTGGAAAGTCTTCGAATGTTGGTAAAACTACCTTGCGATGTTCAAATGACGCAGATAGAAGTTCTGGTCAAACACAAGCACACCAATACTTTGGTGCTGCAAATGCCAGTGTTAGTGAACCTAAAAGTTATACAAGCAATTATTTCCCATCGAGTAATGCTAAAGCTGGAGAAGCACAAAAAAGTGGAGGGCAAAGCCAGATCAGAGCATCAATGGTCCAGAATTCTCATCATCAAGTTTTAGGTGGATCTGTCAGCAATCAAAATGTTCACACCAGCCAAATAAAACAGTCTGAAAATTGTTTGGTTACTGACATGGATGATGATGAGATACTCGAGGTAATTTCTTTTTGTAAAGTCTTAAGGTCACTCATATGTCTATTCTGCCTGTGTGATTAAATGACAATTGGTTAGTCGATGAAAATTTCAGAGAGAGAATTGGGTAAATTTTCTTTGTTTTATTGCTTTCTATCATGTGTGCATATTATCTATATATTTCCACTAGAGTTGAGTACACTTAGATATACAGAAATAAAAAACTCAAATCACAAGGATTCCCTCACCTAATCTGTCTAATGATTAAGGAACTTTCCCAATTTGTGCAAATTGATTTCGTTCTAGAATTTCATAATTTTAGATTAATAAAATTTGATCTTTTCAGCAGTTGAATTAACTGAGAGAGTAATTAAGTTTTTGACAGATTTAGGCTCTTTAATTTCGACTTCTGATCTTTTAATTCTTTTAAGGTATTCATATAATCTCAATTTACGATGTTTTTTTTTTTGCCTATGTACTTGTGAAATTTCTGGCTATAACACGCTAAAGTTGTGAAAGGCAGTGTAATTATTGCCAGTATTGCTACTACTCGAACATAGAAGTGCACTTTCTATCAGTCTATCACATTCGTTTAATTTGGGTTGCAGACTATTGATGTGGACCAAATAGTGGAACAATACCAAGCAACATGCACACCTAAACCATCAATGTCTAAGCTTCCTCCCATTACTCCAGCTGTAGATAAATATGATTCTGTGAGACAAGATGAGTCTTGTTTGCCGCCAGAATTGTGCTCAGTTTGCAGTCATGGGTTTAAGGTTTGTGTATTATCTGTATTAGTCCATCTCATCTTGACTTAATTGTGAAGTACCTAATTCCTGCATTTTCATACAGCTAGGGACTTGCCCAGAAGCTGCAAGTCATTTGCAGGAAATGAAGGACATGCTAATAACCATATCAAATGAGCTAATTGATAATTTCAATGACCTAAGTCCAATGCGCATGGAAGAGCTTCACCAGAACAGGTCTGTGTTCCACCTTTCTTCACAATTTATTTGGTTACTGAACTGTAAACCAAATGCAAGGAATAAACAAATGAAGGAATAAAAAATCGATGAAAAAATGGAATCTTAATGGATCATGTCATATTGCCTATACTGGTCATTTCTTTTTTTCTTGGGAAATACTCTGTGATCATGCGGTGAATATTTCCATCCTTAGGTTGGAGCTGAATAAACAAATTCAGCATCTGGAGAGACATCTTCGTCCCAATTCAGCAGTTGAAGAAAGACAAAAGTCACACTTTTCTGCACCTACAACTCCGAGATCATTCCAGTATGAGACACCTCAAGCAGCATCATCCTGGATTGATCCCTCGAAATTTACTGCCCAGGTTCATCTATGTAATGAGCCAGGATTGTATGAAAATTATAATCCATCATCAGTTCCGTTCTCTTCTGTAGATAGGTTTGGTGTCTTCTCCGGAGCTGTGGAAAGGGAACAGTACATCCCAAAGGTTGTTGAAGTTAGCTATATTGAAGGTTCTAATGACAAAAAGTGGAGTAGTGTGAATTTCCAGTGGACAAAGAAATTGGAGGTGTTCAGCTGAATTATTGTCGATTTTGATATTCGCATAATTTTTTTTCTTTCGTTGTTGTTGCCTGATGAAAGAAAACTACTTTCAGGCCCATAACAAGAAAGTGTTTGGAAATCACTCGTTCCGCCCCAACCAAAGAGAGGTAATTAATGCTACAATGAGTGGCTATGATGTTTTCGTTCTAATGCCAACAGGAGGGGGTAAAAGCCTGACTTATCAGGTAAGAACAAGCTCTTTTTTCTTGAAGTCCTTTTATGTTATGGTCGTTCCCTTGTTAGGGACTTACGCCATATTGTTTCTCCATTCGAAATTAGTGCTACACTTCTTTGCTCGTGCATAGTTCCTTAGTTCAATTTATTGTCTCATGTTTTGTGTCATGCAACATTTTTTATTTTTACCCTCAATAATCTCTTTCTTCAAGAGTTCATTCGTCTCGACAGTAAGAAAAAAATCTTTTACATTTTTATCTAAAGGCTTTCCGTGGGATCTGTTATCTTTGCAGCTCCCTGCTCTTATATGTCCCGGCATCACATTGGTGGTTTGTCCGCTTGTATCACTCATTCAAGATCAAATCATGCACTTATTACAGGTATCCCTTCATGTATATCTATTTTCCAATGTATTTTCAACTTATTTTATTTCAGGTAGTTTAATGCCATTAACGTTAATTGGTGTCTTCCTTCTGAATCTTTTATAGGCAAATATACCTGCAGCTTACCTGAGTGCCAACATGGAATGGACACAACAACAGGAGATACTTAGAGAGCTTACTTCTGATTACTGTAAATACAAGCTGTTATATGTCACGCCAGAGAAAGTTGCCAAGTAAGTGTCATTTCTATTATTAGTAAAAGAACCTTCTCCTACATTTGACTTCCCGAAACTTACCTTCAAGTTAAATGTACCAAATTGACTATTTTATAGATCTTCTTCCTGGTGTGTCATGTGTAAGGAAGAAGTTGAATCAATACACGATTTGTTTTTGCACTGCAAAATGGCTAGGCCTAGAATGTTATGGAATGATTTTTTGAACGAAGGTGGTTTCTTGTAAGCCTATGGATCTCTTAAGAAGGAAAAAAAAAAAAGAAATGAAAAGACAAAAGAAAGAAAAGGAGATACTCAACTTTCTTGTAGGCCTTGATTGACCTAAAGATTTTCCATTTTCTTTTTTCTTTTTTTTTTCTTTTAATAAGGAAAACCCCTTTTATTGATATATAAATCAATTACAAGGGAAAAAGGATAAGGTATCCTCGTAAAAGAACAGAAACAGAACCAAAGCGACGAGACTAAAACAAAAACCAGACAATGATAATAACCACAACAAAAGTAAACTACGATAGATCGTAACTATCCCATTCTAGTTAATTTCCTATCACATCCTTCCAATTTAGCACAATCAGAGAAAAAGGAATATTCTTGAAAGCTTTATCCGTCGATGCCCATAACGAAGCTGAAAATTTTGCCTTTTCAAATACATCATCCACCCCTATATCTTTTTCCTTGAAAATTCTTGAATTCCTCTCTATCCGTATGTTCCACTGCACAGCAAGCACCAGACACTTCCAAAGGCTTTAGCCATCTTACTGGAGCCCAAACCCACCATCTCTTCGATCATCATAGATCTACAATTAGCTGGGAACGCCCAAAGAAAACCTGCTTCAGTTGATACTTTTTGCCAATATCCTCTAGCCACTGTGCAGTGAAGCATCAAATGATCCAATGTTTCTCCCTCTTCTTTACACATCGCGCAACAGGAAGGTGAAAGAGCCAAATGAGGATTCCTTCTCTGAACCAAGTCACAAGTGTTTAATTTTCCATGAAAAACCAGCCAAGCAAATACTTAAAGATGTTCCATGAAATCTGGTGTTCCCTATAGGATTAAAGATTTTCCATTTTCTTTGATCGTTTTGAATTGGAAAGATGTAATTGGATGATTATAGGTTATGAGTTAGGGGGTTTTTGTTGTCCTACGAGGGGTTATTTTTTTTTTTTGCTCTGGATAACTTGAGGACTGCTTGTCTACTTTCCTTTGCATTGATTTCCATTATCAATAAAGGAAGTCTCTTATTAAAAAAAAGAAAAAGACTATTTGATATATCAACATCAGTGTAAACTGAAAATGGGAATTCTTTTATATTAGTACGTCTCATGCTTACTCGACTGGCTTCACTTATTTAATGTTGTTTTATTTGGGGCTTCTGGTGAGTCCAAATGAGTCATTTGATCATATTTTACGGAATGCTGCTTTTTTATTGTGAGCAACCACTATTTATTGTGCTACTTATCATGTGTACTCTGTTGCACAATGAAAACATGAGCATAAAGCAGAAAATCTTACTTTTGAATAGCAAGGTGATAACATATTTCTGGGACAATGGACCATTTCTTTTTTCTTCTTTTTTTACTCACTTGTCTAGGATATACAAATAAGAATCTCATGGTATTGCATGTGTAAGAGTCATCCCTGAAGCTATTCGGTTGACCAACCTTCAAATCTTTTCGTTTTAAGTAGTGACCCTGTATCCACCAAAGAATTAAAGTTAGGACCCTTAGAATTTACAAATTGGTTATCCTAACTAAAACAGTTCTTTGCATCCCAATTAGTAGACACCACCTATAAGGAGTTTGAAATGAATGCCTGAGCACAAACAACCCATATGTATTGAAGAAATTTTCTCCTGACTGCAGAAGCGATGTTCTTTTGCGGCACCTTGAGAGTTTACATTCTCGTGAGTTGCTTGCTCGGATTGTTATTGATGAAGCTCATTGTGTGAGTCAGTGGGGGCATGATTTTAGACCAGATTATCAGGTTGTGGCCTCCTAAAACTTAAAGTGCTTTGCATAGTATTTATTCGCCCTCTCACACACACATAGACGTCCATATGTACTTATATATGTATACATTCTCAAACACATGTATTAAGTACATATTTCAAAATGTCCAGGGTCTTGGTATCTTGAAACAAAAGTTCCCAAAGACACCAGTATTAGCTTTGACGGCAACTGCAACAGCCAGTGTGAAGGAAGATGTTGTGCAAGCTCTTGGCCTCGTCAACTGCGTTGTTTTCCGGCAAAGTTTTAACCGTCCAAACTTATGGCAAGTGTTGAATGCTGTTGTGGTATGAATTTTATTTAAGCTGGTATTCAGAATTGAAACAGTTTGTTCTGTATGTCACAGGTATTCGGTCATTCCAAAGACTAAGAAGTGTTTGGATGACATTGACAAGTTCATTAAAGATAACCATTATGATGAATGTGGAATAATTTATTGTCTCTCGAGAATGGACTGCGAAAAAGTTGCAGAAAGATTACAGGTGACTTTACTGTAATCACTTTACCACTGAATTAGGGGCTTCTACGTATTCTAATTTTCAAATAGGTGGTCATGTTACTAAAAATTTCTATTCTGCATACAGCAGTACAGGTGCAAATTTATTATGATCACCTTGTCGGTTGAATGTATTTCAAAGATGTCGATCTTGATGTCTTAAATATTTGATTCCCCATAATGATTACTTCTTTCTTTTAGGCTACTTGTGGAGTGTAAAGTCTATTTGTCATCTGTCTTATCAAAATATGTTAATCCTGATTCCTGCCAGTTGTGTGTGTGTGTGTGTGTGTTTTATTTTTTTCCCTAGCTCTTTTGCTGTAGGAATTTTTGAAGGCTGACCTGGGAAATCACAGAAGAAATATTTTGAATACATGCACAAATAACAATCTGTTTCACCGAGACATTGAGATATTGAACATAATAGGTTATGTTTCATTGAGAGTTCGTTTACTTCTTCAGGAATGTGGGCATAAAGCAGCATTTTATCATGGTAGTATGGATCCCTCTCAACGTGCCTTCGTACAAAATCAATGGAGCAAAGATGAAATAAACATAATTTGTGCTACAGTGGCATTTGGAATGGGTACGTGCTGATTGCAACTTTGTTTATTTCAACTCTGCCATTAACTAACAATATTAAGACTTACAGGTATCAACAAACCAGATGTCCGCTTTGTAATTCACCATTCTCTGCCAAAATCTATTGAAGGCTATCATCAGGTAGCGAAACAAAAATTAGTTGATGCAATTTGATTGAAATATTGTTGTTTGAATTTTATGAAGATGAAACCAATTGTTGAAATATAAAACTATTGTTGGCCCACCTCCTAACAGCTTAAGCTTTTGGGAGAATTGGTAAACTAACATGGTATCAGAGAAGGAGGTCCTGAGTTCGAACCCCTGTAATTGCACTATTTAACCCCCTTTATTATCATTACGTGTTGGGCTTTTAATATGTTTCGGGCTTCTTATAATTTGTGTTGGACTTTCAAATTAATATTTGTCCGCACGTTTGCCCACTGTCTAGCCTGCACGTGAGGGGAGTGTTGAAATATAAAACTATTGTTGGCCCACCTCCTAACAGCTTAAGCTTTTGGGAGAATTGGTAAACTAACACTAATCATTTTCATTCTTATCAATGTCTTTATTAGCATATTCCTTGATTTGAATTTATCAAGGATTGTAGATGTATTTTGTTAGCTTATTGGACTGTTCTTGATCAGGAATGTGGTCGAGCTGGTAGAGATGGTCAACGTTCATCTTGTGTGTTGTACTACAGTTACAGCGACTACGTAAGTCATTCTAGCTAAGTTATTACATGGTTTACGTGTGTTACCCCACTGTACATATAGAATAGGCTGCTGTATGCTAAAATTTCAAGACTAAACATCTAATTTTTGTTTGCATATTTTTTAATCTCTTGCAGATACGGGTCAAGCATATGATTAGCCAAGGTGTCATGGAGCAAAGTCCTTTCACGTATCGAAAAAGTGGTGTTAATTCAACTAACTCAGGAGGAATACTAGAAACAAATACTGAAAATCTTTTGCGAATGGTAATTGATGCAGGTTTCATGTTATAGTTTTTACCATTCCATCCTTTGATTTTCACCTTTATGTTTAAAATCAAAATTTCTTTGATTTTTCTAAATAATGCGGTATCACTTGTTTCAGGTTAGCTACTGTGAAAATGATGTTGATTGTCGACGTCTTCTACAACTTATCCATTTTGGAGAAAAGTTTGATTCTTCAGCCTGCAAAAGAACATGTGACAATTGTTTGAAAATCAAAAGCTTTGTTGACAAGGATGTCACTGAGATGGCAAAGCAATTGGTTTGTTACATTGTTGGATTTCTTTTCAAGATGTCACTAATCATTTTCTACGTGGATAACTGTCGCTTCAAATTTACATATCATATCTTTTAATTGGCTTATTTTTAACGTGTTGTTCTTATAGGTTGGAATAGTGAAGTCGACAGGGCAGCAGTGTTCATCGTCTCATATTCTAGAAGTCTACAGGGGCTCGTTGAGCCAATATGTAAGTTCATTTAAGAGAAATATGATGCTTTTGATGTACTGTTGTTAGTTTACTTTTATTTTCATCATTCCAAATTATATATCTGTTATGTCAAAAAATAGGTCAAGAAGCATAAACATGACGCTATAAAACTCCATGGGGCTGGAAAACATTTAGCCAAGGGAGAAGCTTCCCGTATTCTGTGTCATCTTGTTACAGAGGATATTCTTGTGGAGGAAGTTAAGAAAAGCGATGTTTATGGATCCCTCTCCTCAGTACTAAAGGTACTTGAACTTCCATTTGTTCCTCTTATATAATGTCTGAAAGAGCAAGAAATTGGTTTGCGTTACTTGTTACGTTCCTTTATCATCATTTATCCATGTTTATGGTTCCCATTTCCGGGCAGGTGAACCAGTCCAAAGCGTACGATCTCTTCTCTGGTCGGTGGAGCATTGTGTTAAGGTTGACTCTCTAGTGATGCTTTTTCTTTCTCAAACTTCAAAATTTTGGTATTCCTTTTACTAGTTTTGAATCATTATTTCATTGACATGTCAAAGATAAAAGTCTCTGCGTCAGCAATGCAGAATATACAAGTCGATGTTAATAGCTTAGAGTTGCATGTATCTTTTAGGTTTTCTTTACGTGTTTTTTGACATTTTTGGGAACACACACACACACACGAAGACGTCGTGTTTGGTAGCTAAAAGTTTGTTGTGCCAATCATATATAAAGCCAGCCCTTCGTTAGACATCGAACCTTTATAATATGACTTCCCCTGGGGAAGCTTCAGCAAAGTGTATCTTTTTTTCATAGCAGAAGCTTCTCACAACTTAGATGTTTTCGCATATTGATTAAATTCCGTGTCTTTCGGTATCTTTCCACTTTACTGCTTTTGGCTCACCTACATGCTTGCAATTTTGACGCTGGATTTTCCTTGTAGATTCCCTTCCTCCGTAAAAGTTCTTAAGCAGACTAAATCTGATTTTACTCCGGCCAAGGGCTCTCTGCTCCACGATATTCCTACTCAACCTCAGTCGGAGGCAGACGTGGTACTAAAATCATTTCATATCTAGAATAAGAAAATGTAGTCATGTATCTATAGATCTATAAATTATTGTAATATTCAAATACTTTGAACGACTAACTAACTTTTCTTCGTTCTTTATGGCTATGTAATTGAAGAATCTCTCAGCTAAACTATATACTGCTTTGCGGAAGCTTCGATCTGCTCTCATGAAAGAAGCTGAAGAGGGGGTCATGGCATACCACATTTTTACGTAAGCTGCAATCCGCCATTTCTTTTTTTTTTTTCCCGATCCTTTTGCAGTACACATTGGCATCTTTTGTCTTTCTGCAGGGACGCTACATTTAAGCAGATATGCATAAAGCTTCCCAGGACGAAAGAAGAACTCCTCGAGATTCATGGAATTGGCAAGTAAGTTTTCGGGTTAATACTATAAATTTTCATGCTACTTAACCAAGCAGACATTTTAATCATCATCTTGTATGTTTCCAAATCAAGGGCTAAGGTAAGCAAGTATGGAGATCGAGTACTTGAAACCATTGAATCCGTCATAAAAGAGCACAACATGAAAGACAAAAACAGCAGCAGTAGCAATGAGAGTACTGATTCCGTAAAGAGGAGAAGAGGTGGAGATCAAAATCAATCTCCAAATATAGAGGACTTTGAATTTAACAGCACAGGCCGATCGAAGAAAATGGCAACAAAGAAGCAGAACAAAGTTGACGAGGCTAGTAATCGCATCGACCGAGACTACTGCAGTCAGTACATAGATGATGACCTAGATTTTGAGGTTATGATTTCGAAGCAAATGGCACAATGATGAAGACTAATCAGAAAGGCGGACGAGTACTGCCTACATGGTCAGCTCCTAAAAATGTTTAACGACAATGATTGAATGTCTAAGAAAATGCCATGAACAGGTAAAGAACATTTTGTCATGCTTTTTTTTTTTGTGATATTTATTTTGTGTTAGAATGTGCAGAACTGTCCATGGCAACCTGATCTGGATTCCAGGGAAAAAAAAGAGAGAGAGAGAGAGAGAGAACCAAGATTTCTGATTTGACAGTTTTGTTCCATCAATTTGGAATATAATGTATTATACTTGTGTAGTTTTTCCTACGTTAAAGCTCTGGTTCTACTGGTTTGTTAGCAGTTGGAACTAGAGTTGTGGTACGAAGCCAAAATTCAGTAAAAAAAAAATCTCCTTTGTTTAGAACAAAAATATCATATAATATATACACATATATCCATATATATACGGAAATTCTTTTGTGTGACACCGGTATAACTATATGTATCTATAAATACATACATTAATAAACTTTAATCTATCTATACATAAATAAACTTATACATATAAATAATTTGTTTTTAGTCCTCCCTCTTTTCGGTACGTGTTCTTCCCTCTTTTTCTTCTCTCTTTCTTTTTCTTTTTTCTTTTTCCATTTGCTTTATTTATCTTTTCCCTTTTCCTTTTCTCTATCTATATTGTCATTCCTTTTTTCTTTTTGCCCCAAAATGAAATAAAAAATTTTCAGGTGTATTTACTCAAACATTTTTTTGTGATCCTCTCAGCTTCTATTTTCTCATAACACCTTATAATTAAATAAATTTTCTACCTAATTTGCCAATTTCTCTCTAATTTGTCACTATACAAAAATTTTTTTCTTTTATTACTTTTAACATAAAATTGTTTTTTAAATATAGCCATGTATTTTTCTCATCTCAGCTACTATTTTCTATATATCAAATTGATTACGCACTTGCGACTGGTTATAGGTGCCTACAACTAATTAAATAATAACAATAATAATAATAATAATAATAAGAAGGATAGATGTAGTGTTTAGCCAAAACTCTGGAGGTACTTCTTGGATTTACAATGTCTTTTCCCTTAATAAAATCTCACATTTGCCTAGAAGATTTCTCATTTTGTTTTTCGAATTAGCTTTCGTTTGATGTTCCAATTAGAATTTAAAATTTTCATTTTAACTTTTGTCATTTCTGAAAAGTCAATAAAAATTATAACTAATTTTTAAAAAATCAACCAGTTCCAATTTAAAAATTTCATTTCCAACTAACGAACCAAACAGTAGTCTAACTTAGTTTTTTGGGTTATAATTTTTGCTAATTTATTCCTTGGTCTTCTCTTTTTCTATATGTTTTAATGAGAATGTTAACATGATGAGTGAAACTAATTCAAAATTTTAAAAGAAAAAAAGTAGGACTTCTTAGTACTGGTGTGTATGGATGAACCATTCTACTATTTATTCTTGAACTCTAATATAATTTTGTTTGATTGGCTAATTACATGAATGAAATTATTTAAATATTTCACAATTTTACAACAATTCAACTTAAATTCAAATTGAGTTCAGATGAATATTCAAATATAATCAATGATTCAAATGGAACTACATGATGAGCATAAAGTGGGAACAAGTCTAATGCTATATTTTCGTAGAGTGGAAAATAGAGAGAAAGGAAGTTGAAGAAGGGATATTTTAGAGAAGAAAATGAAATCTTAGTTGTTTAGTTGAGTGAAAAATGGAAAAGAGAGGAAATTATAAATCTATATAACCCACCATAATTTAATCATTCCAACCTTGAAAATAAAATAGGAAGCAAAAATTAGACAAAAAAATGATGTAAAGAACTATTTTGATCTTAATCTTAATTCTTACGAGATTATAACTATAAAATATATTAACTTTAACATATTATTATATTTTTTGAGTCTTTGTTTTTGTAATACTAAATAACATGTAAGAAAATCCCACTTCTTTCTATTCATTTTGCTGGCCTAAATATTTTACTCTTGTTGTTAGACTTCGTTTCCCCATAATATTATAACTGGGTCGTTACGACCGCTGAATCAGTGAATGACGAACAATGAACCATGATTGATAAAGCGTTCTCGAACATTTGGGCTCTGCCCAATGAATGATTATCACTAGCAAGAAGAATGACGAACGAAGAATGATCGTCTTCGACCATTTGGTCTCAGTTCCCTTGATATGGATCGGGTGGGCACTTGGCCCAACAAAACGAACGATATGAACGATGCATAATCCGTGGTCATTTTGGATTATCGGTTTGTCGTTCAGCGCTCATATTTAGTGAGCAGCAAACAGTGAGAGATCAGTCTCTATAACTGCTAGATCTACGATCAATCATGGCATTTTAGCCCACGTTCTTGTACGTGTTCCAAATTACTCTGGGTAGTGGGGAACTACTCACTACTATCTTAAAAACTCAGGCCCATGATTTATTTTCTATAAATAAAGGAAGACTCCTTACGTTTGAGGATCCTCTCTCTCTCTCTTTTTTTTTTTGAAAAAACCCTTTGCTTCTTGTTATACTGTCAGATTATATCCATAAACTGTAACATTGTGTACAAAGAAACCCATAAATAGTGAAGCCAGACTCAGAGGATGTAACACAATATTCCTATGAACTTCTCCAAATTTCAATGTTGATATCTTTTACTGCTCTCACTTTTGATCTATCTATTTCATTTTCTTATTAAGATTGTTTTGTGATTTTCATATGCGATGTCCAAGGATCCCAATAATTTTTGTATGTTAATTTTTTTACGATCTAATCCTAGTTAAAATTTGACCAATATTCCTAGCATCTACAGTTGGCGCCCATCGTGGGCCCTTGGCCGTCATACACTGGAAATTCATAGAGCAGCCATGTCGGACAATCGCGAATAGCAGTTGGAACCATTGCAGAACAGTCCTGAAGCTTCAACATCAGGAGGGAACGCCCAGATCACTAACTTAATGCGTTTGGTCGAAGAGCTTACCCAGAAGGACAATACCCAACAGACGCAGATAGAAAGCATTAGTGTCGAGAATCAGACCCTAAGAAGCCAGTTGGCCACAATGACAACATAGGCTGCCTACTCATACTACTACAACCCATATGCAGGATACTCAGCAGCAACGAGCACCGGGGGCTGGCAGCAAGCCATGCCCTATTATCCTCAAGGGACGCGAGTCACAGCTCACAGTTGTATAGCTCCAATTTAGCCTCTTTCTATGCTAGGGAACACCCTAGCAACGAACGATCCACGAATGCAGATGCAACAAACACCCAGATCTAGTTCCCGAAGAAACACGGCCTCAACTAGACATTCGATGCCAGAATTACCACTGTCGCCCGAGGGTCTCATTCCTCTGGGGACGATGAACATAGAAGCAATGATGCACAATATAATGTCTAAGGAAATGAGGACATTAGAAACGCAAATTGAGCAGCAGTTCACCTCACAACTGCATACGGCAATGAGTTCAACTTCGGGGTTCGATGACCCTGCACACGGGGTCTGTGAGACGCCCCTGACAAAGCGAATTATGAGCGTGCCTACTCCCAAATTTGGTAGCATCTCTTTTCTAAGGTTCAACGGCATATCTGACCCCTACGATCACCTGCTTCAATATAAATATATTGTGCATCGACCAACATCCCCACAGGTATGCTCGACGATATGATGATGAGGACATGACAAGCACAAGAGCATGGAATGTTGATCCTATTTCAGTTCTAGAAGAATGTAGCCAAAGGCTAAGTTTCATTTTAGCAAGTTAAATTGGGTTGTAAGGCATGCATGCTAAATTATTTAACTTTCCTTATTTGTTAGGAGTGATTCTGTAGGTAATGGTTGATAATAAAGCCAATTTAATTTTTTATTTTATTTTTCCTTTTCTTGTTGTAGGAGTGATTTAGGAAGAATAGGTTAGTTTCCTGATATGTTTTCCTTTTGGAATTAAATCCGAATTTATTAGAGAATAATTTAGGAAAACCATATTTGTATTCAGCAGCCTATAAAAAGGGATATTTTGAAGCTAATAATCAGTTTTGGAATTCAGAAATGTGAGAGAATTTTCTCTTCGGTTATTTGACGAACCATTCGAACTGATCGGAATTTTCCGTGGCATTCACTATCGACTTATCAAATGGATTTCCACCACCGTTTGTGGCGTCTTCCTTATACCGAGGTTCTTGTTTCGCATTAAACAATGGGTTGAGGTCAAATATACCAAGGTTCTTGTTTTTATTGAAGCAATGGGTCGAGGTCTCCCCCCTCAAACCTGATTGTAGAACGTTCTTGGGTTCCTTTTCGTTGTCGGGTCTTGTCAGTTCTTGGTGTGGTTCGTATCATTTGAATGATGAGGACATGGCCAGCACAAGAGCATGGAATTTTGATCCTATTTCAGTTCTAGAAGAATGTAGCCAAAGGCTAAGTTTCATTTTAGCAAGTTAAATTGGGTTGTAAGGCTTGCATGCTAAATTATTTAACTTTCCTTATTTATTAGGAGTGATTCTGTAGGTAATGGCTGATAATAAAGCCAATTTAACCTTTTATTTTATTTTTCCATTTCTAGTTGTAGGAGTGATTTAGGAAGAATAGGTTAGTTTCCTGATTTGTTTTCGTTTTGGAATTAAATCCGAATTTATTAGAGAATAATTTAGGAAAACCATATTTGTATTCAGCAGCCTATAAAAAGGCATGTATTGAAGCTAATAATCAGTTTTGGGAACTTAGAAATGTGAGAGAATTTTCTCTTCGGTTCTTTGACGAACCATTCGAACTTATCGGAATTTTCCGTGGCATTCACTATCGACTTATCAAACGGATTTCCACCACCGTTTGTGGCATCTTCCTTATACCGAGGTTCTTGTTTCGCATTAAACAATGGGTTGAGGTTAAATATACCAAGGTTCTTGTTTTTGTTGAAGCAATGGGTCGAGGTCTCCCCCTCCAAACCTGATTGTAGAACGTTCTTGGGTTCCTTTTTGTTGTCGGGTTTCGTCAGTTCTTGGCGTGGTTCGTATCATTCTCCTGGCCGAGGTCTCCCCCCCCAAACTTGAACCTCTTTGCCCGCGCTCTTGTAACTGGTCCAACAGGTACTAGAACCGGATACTTGGCCTTATCATTCTCCTACTCTTTAAGAGGATTTGTCCTCAAATCGTCACCTGTATCAAAGGGACTTAAATCAAAAACATTAAAAGTTGCACTAACATTATACTGACCTGGTAAGTCCAATTTGTAAGCGTTGTCATTGATGCGCTCAAGAACTTGAAACGGTCCGTCTCCTCGTGGAAGCAACTTTGAGCGCCTTTGATTCGGAAGCCTTTCCTTGCGCATATGCAACCAAACCCAATCACCGGGCTCAAAAATAAGCTTACGACGCCCTTTGTTGGCTTGATTAAGATATTGCTCTGTTCTCCGCTCGATGTTGAGCCTTGCTCTCTCATGTATCTGCTTAACAAATTCAGCTTTCTTTTGTCCAACTAATTTAACACGCTCAGATAAAGGTAATGGAGATAAATCCAATGGAGTCAAAGGATTAAAACCATAAACAATTTCAAAAGGTGAAAAGTTAGTAGCAGAATGAACAGTACGATCATAAGCAAACTCAACATGTGGTAAACGCTCCTCCCAAGTCTTAATGTTCTTCTTAGTGATAGCCCTCAACAAAGTTGACAAAGTCCTATTTACTACTTCGGTTTGACCATCAGTTTGTGGATGACAAGTAGTAGAAAACAAAAGTTTAGTACCTAACTTACACCACAAGGTCTTCCAAATGTACTTAAGAACTTCGTATCCCTATCTGAAATAATGGTCCTAGGCATAAACCTTACAATTTCCTTAAAGAATAAATCTGCAACATGCGAAGCATCATCAGTTCTATGACATGGGATAAAATGTGCCATCTTAGAGAATCTATCTACAACCACAAAGATAGAATCACGTCCACGCATAGACCTAGGTAAACCCAAAACAAAATCCATAGAAATATCAATCTAAGGCTCACTAGGTATAGGGAGTGGGGTGTATAATCCATGGGGTTGCACTCGAGATTTTGCCTGCCTACAAGTTACGCATCTGTCACAAATTCTCTCTGCATCCCTTTTCATGTGTGGCCAATTAAAATGTTCCTGCAAAATAGCCAATTGTCTTGGCGGCTCCAAAATGTCTCATTAACCCTCCACCATGGGATTCCCTGACTAACAAATCTCTCAAAGAGCAATTAGGTACACTCAACTTATTTTCCCTGAAAACAAACCCTTCATGTCTAAAAAATTTTCCAATAGCATTTTTCGCACACATTCTATGACAGTCTAAAGAATATAACTCCTTAATCTGCTCAAAACCAAGTTATTTCGCATCAATAGTAGAAATTAACACATACCTTCAAGAGAGCGCATTGGCAACGATGTTTTCCTTTCAAGTCCACCCATCGTGCATGACGCTTGCTCAACTTGTGTTGTCCTTTCAAGTGCTTCAAGGACTCATTATCAGTGTGAATTACAAAATCTTTAGGCCAAAGATAATACTGCCATGTCTCTAAAGCTCGAACCAATGCATACATCTCCTTGTCATAAGTTGGGTAATTTAGTGTTGCCCCATTTAGCTTTTCGCTGAAGTACGCAATTGGTCTTCCTCCATGCATCAAGACTGCTCCTATCCCAAAACCTGAAGCATCACATTCAATTTCAAATGTCTTAGTGAAATCGGGCAAAGCAAGTAAAGGTACATTAGTCAATTTATCTTTAAGTAATTGAAAGGCCTTTTCTTGTTCCTCGCTCCATTTGAATCCGATGCTCTTCTTGATGACTTCAGTCAATGGTGCGGCAATGCTGCTAAAGTCTTTCACAAACCTCCTATAAAAGCTAGCAAGCCCATGAAAACTTCGCACATGCCCTATACTTGTGGGTGTTGGCTACTCTTTAATTGCCTTGATCTTCTCTTCATCAACCTGTATCCCTTGTGCACTCACAACAAAACCAAGAAACACAAGCTTATCGGTACAAAAGGTGCACTTCTTCATGTTAGCATACAAATTTTCTTTTCGAAGCATATCCAAAACTGATTGTAAATGCATAACATGCTCTTCCAAGCTTTTGCTATAAATAAGGATACCATCGAAATAGACTACAACAAATCTGCCAATAAAAGGTCTCAAAACATGATTCATTAAGCTCATAAATGTACTAGGTGCATTAGTTAAACCAAAAGGCATGACTAACCACACATATAAACCATGTTTAGTTTTAAAAGCAGTTTTCCACTCATCACCATCAGTAGTGAACAAGCTCTCTTCTTTTTGTAGAACTTTCTGGACTAAGGGGGTGTTTGGTGCACAAGTTTGAGCTAAGATTTTTAAGTTTAGTTTGAGTTAAGTTAAGTTGAGTTTAAAAGTTGATTGTTTGGTAAAAAGTTTTAGTTGAGTTGAGTGTTTGGTGAATAAGTTTAAGATAAAAAGTTAAAGTTGAGTTGTGTTTGGTAAAAAAGTTTAAGTTGAACAAAAAAAATTAAAAAAACACAGGCCTTGTTTGGATGTTAAAAAAATGAGCGGAATAAATTTTTTTTTAATTTACTTTAACATTCTATCGTATGTTTCAGTAAAGAAAATTGGGAAAGTGACCATACGCTGAATTAATAAAACCAATCAACTTGAGCCAGTAAATTATCTCGCAAAATTCCTTATATTATAATAATATACACCAACAAAATGTATATTGTTTGTAACGTAAATTTTATAAAAATAAGCCGACAATTACATTCCGACTCTGGCGCAATTAGAGAAAAGTTGCATGCGTTCACGTGGCTCTATACCATGGATATGATTGGTATCGTTCCCACATCTCATCCGCAATCATTTCTCTCATCTGATTCATTACACCTGTACTCGAGCCATCATGTTGCGTTCCTGTACTAGGCCCAGTATCATCGATCCCGTCGTCCAACACGTAATCCGCATAAACGTCGACGTTTTCACGTACAGGAACGCAATCATCTACATACTCGTCGAGAAATGGGTCTCCAATCTGCACCATCCTTATAAAATTATGTACAACCGCACACGCCATTGGAATCATGACTTGTTTCTCCATTGGATAGCTGTTGATGCCTTTAAGTATTTTAAACCTAGCCTTCCAGACACCAAATGTTCGCTCAATGCAATTCCGTAACGAGGAATGCGTGTAGTTAAATACCTCCCTGTGGTAGCCTAGCCCGGCACGACGTCTTCGATATTCCGGTAAATGATACGTCTCTCGTCGAAATGGGCTGAGGAAACAATCCTTATTAGCGTAGCCTGAATCTGCTAGGTAAAATTTTCCTGCAAAATAAACATCATAATATGAAGATAAGTCCAATATTTTCCACCTAATTTCGTCTATGTAAAAACTGCAATAACATTATAATTACGATTACCTGGTGGGTGTATTGGGAACCCATGGAATGCTATTGCCTCGTCCAACATTCTGGCATCATGGCATGATCCCTCATACCCGGCCAAGATGTAGGTGAATTTCATGTCAAACGAGCATGCGGCTAATATATTCTGCGAGTGAAACCCTTTACGATTAATCCAACCGTCAGCATTTTCGAGCCTTGGGACACATGGGACGTGTGTCCCATCAATAGCACCAATACAACCCTGCATGAAACATTAGATTAATCAATATGCGTACCATCATCTACCGTAAGTGCTTGTTATTAAAGGACTAGCATACAATATTGTGCTTAGCTCAAATCCATAACGTACATCAAACCATGGCCGATATTTTCCCGCATGCTCAAGAATCAAATGTTGCACTGCCATGTAGTCAGGTGGTTGGATGAATTCGTCCTTCAACGCACATATAACGTTCAACACTATAAAGAACCAGCGTGAAGTTGTTTCTTTAGAAAGCTGGAATAAATACGAAATGTGTCCATCCGTAGTGCCTTGTGATCAAATGGCCAAGAATATGAATAACTACTCGTTTACATTCATGTTACAAGTGGGCGTCAATAATTCCCAACTACCTAATAGGTTACTTAGTAATCTGAATGTTGCTGCTTTCATACTTATCAATCCCTGTATTATGTCTTCATGGCCATTTAATATCTCTTCAACACGTATGCTGCCAGTTAGTCTTGAATTATGCATTGGTCGTGGAACTCTGCGCCTGTTGCGCCTACTATTTGTCAGGGCTACCACTGCCATTGCATACATATCGGCGTCACTACGTTGTTCGTTTCTTGCGGCTCGGGCGTTATCCTCATCTTCGGCTGCGGAACGTGGCTCGTTCATATTTTGATAGTTGTTGTCGGAGATAAATGCACTATTTTACCTGTTGTAAATTAATTTTCTGTAAATAAATTTTTATACGTCCCCAAACCGCGCATGTAATTACTATATTTTCAGATTGTATCCACATATTTATTTAATTGTTTTATTATCTACAAACCCGTAATTAACAACACGTAATTAAAAAAAGACATCTATTATCTAATAATCAAATGTAAAAAACTCATACAACAAAGTGGCAAATTGTTTATACATATACAACGTAAATTTGTCCGCAATTAACGAATAAAAAAAGCATTAAGTGTTTTCGTTTCCGCTAACTGACATGAAAAGGGAAAAAAAATGACAGCATAACGTAAAAATCAACTCGGCGGTGGCATCTGGGTGGTCACAACTGAGGCAATAATGCCCCTCCTGATACGAACCCCGCCAAGATTAACGAGACCCGACAACGAAAAGGAACCCAAGAACGTTCTACAATCAGGTTTGGGGGGGGAGACCTCGACCCGTTGCTTGAATCGTGACACGAACCTTGGTATAGATGACCGCGACCCAATGCCAACCCACAAACAAGAACCTTGGTATTGTCGTAGACGCCACAAACGGTGGTGGTGAACCGTTTGATAAGTCGAATTTGAACGCCACAAGACAAAGTCTTGATAAGTTCGATTAGTTCAACAAGAACTGAGAGATAAATCACAAGAGTGAATTAGAATTGCCAAAAAGTTCTTATTGATCTGAAATAAGGCCTATTTATAGGCTGAGAATTACAATAATATTCCTAGAATATTCTAAGCTAAAGAAAAGGAAACTAACCTAATAATTTTAGCCTAAAAATTAAAAAGGAAACTAACTTAATTGTCTGACTTTATTTTCCAGCCATTTAGAACCATTATAAAGAAAAGGAAACTAACTCATTCTTGCCCAATTAACCCAAAAACGTGGACAACTAAATAGGGAATCAAACAGCTTGGTTCAAACTAATCAAATCCTCCAAAAAGCACACCCATTTGCATGGAATGCATGGCTGACGTGGCTTCTTCAATTACATGGCAGAACTTGAATTAAATTGACTATTTGGGCTTTATTTGTTGAGTCCATACATGTAGACTTGCCATCCTCTATCACAATGTGCTGCATGAAAGTATTTAAAGCCTCCTTGAACCTCTTTGCCCGCGCTCTTGTAACTGGTCCAACAGGAACTAGAACCGGATCCTTGGCCTTATCATTCCCCTCCTCTTGAAGAGGATTTGCCCTCAAATCGTCATCTGTATCAAAGGGACTTAAATCAGAAACATTAAAAGTTGCACTAACATTATACTGACCTGGTAAGTCCAATTTGTAAGCGTTGTCATTGATGCGCTCAAGAACTTGAAACGGTCCGTCTCCTCGTGGAAGCAACTTTGAGCGCCTTTGATTCGGAAACCTTTCCTTGCGCATATGCAACCAAACCCAATCACCGGGCTCAAAAATAAGCTTACGACGCCCTTTGTTGGCTTGATTAACGTATTGCTCCGTTCGCCGCTCGACGTTGAGCCTTGCTTTCTCATGTATCTGCTTAACAAATTCAGCCTTCTTTTGTCCATCTAAGTTAACACGCTCAGATAAAGGTAATGGAGATAAATCCAATGGAGTCAAAGGGTTAAAACCATAAACAATTTCAAAAGGTGAAAACTTAGTAGCAGAATGAACACTACGATTATAAGCAAACTCAACATGTGGTAAGCACTCCTCCCAAGTCTTAATGTTCTTCTTAATGATAGCCCTCAACAAAGTTGACAAAGTCCTATTTACTACTTCGGTTTGACCATCAGTTTGTGGATGACAAGTAGTAGAAAACAAAAGCTTAGTACCTAACTTACACCACAAGGTCTTCCAAAAGTAACTTAAGAACTTCGCATCCCTATCGGAAACAATGGTCCTAGGCATACCATGTAACCTTACAATTTCCTTAAAGAATAAATCTGCAACATGTGAAGCATCATCAGTTCTATGACATGGGATAAAATGTGCCATCTTCGAGAATCTATCTACAACCACAAAGATAGAATCACGTCCACGCTTAGACCTAGGTAAACCCAAAACAAAATCCATAGAAATATCAATCCAAGGCTCACTAGGTATAGGGAGTGGGGTGTATAATCCATGGGGTTGCACTCGAGATTTTGCCTGCCTACAAGTGACGCATCTGCCACAAATTCTCTCTACATCTCTTTTCATGTGTGGCCAATAAAAATGTTCATGCAAAATAGCCAATGTCTTGGCAACTCCAAAATGTCCCATTAACCCTCCACCATGGGATTCCCTGACTAACAAATCTCTCAAAGAGCAATTAGGCACACACAACTTATTTTCCCTGAAAAGAAACCCTTCATGTCTAAAAAATTTTCCAATGGCATTTTTCTCACACAATCTATACTCTTCTCCAAAGTCACGGTCCAAAGAATATAACTCCTTAATCTGCTCAAAACCAAGTAATTTCGCTTCAAGAGTAGAAATTAACACGTACCTTCGAGAGAGTGCATCGGCAACAATGTTTTCCTTACCTTGTTTGTATCGAATGACATATGGAAATGTCTCAAGGAACTCCACCCATCGTGCATGACGCTTGCTCAACTTGTGTTGTCCTTTCAAGTGCTTCAAGGACTCATGATCGGTGTGAATTACAAACTCTTTAGGCCAAAGATAGTGCTGCCATGTCTCTAATGCTCGAACCAATGCATACATCTCCTTGTCATAAGTTGGGTAATTCAGTGTTGCCCCATTTAGCTTTTCGCTGAAGTACGCAATTGGTCTTCCTCCTTGCATCAAGACTGCTCCTATCGCAAAACCTGAAGCATCACATTCAATCTCAAATGTCTTAGTGAAATCGGGCAAAGCAAGTAAAGGTGCATTAGTCAATTTATCTTTAAGTAATTGAAAGGCCTTTTCTTGTTCCTCGCTCCATTTGAATCCGACGCTCTTCTTGATGACTTCAGTCAATGGTGCGGCAATGCTGCTAAAGTCTTTCACAAACCTCCTATAAAAGCTAGCAAGCCCATGAAAACTTCGCACATGCCCGACACTTGTGGGTGTTGGCCACTCTTTAATTGCCTTTATTTTCTCTTCATCAACCTGTATCCCTTGTGCACTCACAACAAAACCAAGAAACACAAGCTTATCGGTGCAAAACGTGCACTTCTTCATGTTAGCATACAATTTCTCCTTTCGAAGAACATCCAAAACTGATTGTAAATGCATAACATGTTCTTCCAAGCTTTTGCTATAAATAAGGATATCATCAAAATAGACGACAACAAATCTGCCAATAAAAGGCCTCAAAACATGATTCATTAAGCGCATAAATGTACTAGGTGCATTAGTTAAACCAAAAGGCATGACTAACCACTCATATAAACCATGTTTAGTTTTAAAAGCAGTTTTCCACTCATCACCTCCTTTCATTCTAATTTGATGATAACCACTTTTCAAATCAATCTTCGAAAACACATATGAACCATGCAACTCATCAAGCATATCATCTAAGCGAGGAATAGGATGTCGATACTTTACCGTTATGTTGTTGATAGCTCGGCAATCAACGCACATCCTCCATGTCCCATCCTTCTTAGGAACTAAAATTACCGGAACAGCGCATGGACTCATACTTTCTCTCACATACCCTTTTTCCATCAACTCACTAACCTGCCTTTGTAATTCTTTTGTCTCTTCGGGGTTGGTTCGGTAGGCTGGTCGGTTAGGTATGGATGCTCCGGGCACAAAATCAATTTGATGCTCAATCCCTCGAATAGGTGGTAATCCTTGTGGTAGATCCTCGGGAAATACATCCTCATAATCCTGCAAAAGAGAGACAACAGCACTAGGTAAAGAAGTGTCAAGTGTGTTAATGTTTAAAGCCTCTTTGTACAATAGTACAATCATTGGCTGTTTTGAAAACAAAGCCCTCTTCACCTCACTTGCCCTCGCAATCAAGCTTTTTTTTCCCTCTTCTTTTCTCGCTTCACTCGAGTTCTGACTTTCTTTTTCGTTTTGCTTTTCTTTTTCACTCATTCTCATTTTTTCTCTCTTTTCTTTTTCATTCTCTCTTTTTTTTCTCTCATTCTCAATCTCTTTTTCACTTTCTTGTTGTAACCTCACTTGATCTTCATAAACTTGTCTCGGAGTCATAGGTACAAGAGTTACATTTCTTTGCTTGAACTCAAATGTGTATTTGTTTGTGAATCCATCATGTTTCACATGCCTATCAAATTGCCATGGCCGACCAAGTAACAAGTGGCTTGCTTGCATCGGAACCACATCACACAACACCTCATCTTCATATTTTCCAATGCGGAACGCAATCAGCACCTGTTTACTCACTTTAATTTCGCCGCTATTGTTCAACCATTGCAACTTATAAGGCCTAAGATGTTTTCGTGTAGGCAGCCCCAATTTCTCTACCATAGTAGTGCTAGCAACATTAGTACAACTCCCACCGTCAATAATAACACTACATACCTTGTTGTTCACGTGGCACCTAGTGTGAAAGATGTTTTCCCGTTGTACATCTTCGTCCTCCTTGACCTGTACACTTAACGCTCTTCTAGCCACTAACAATTCACCTTGGGCTGCGTACTCCTCATCGTCAGCGTCCTCCAATGGCGGTATGGACTCGATATCATCTTCACTTTCGGTTTCAATTTCGCCATTCTCCCGCATGACCATTACTCGCTTGTTTGGACATTGATTCGCAATATGTCCTCTTCCTTGGCACCTAAAACATTTAATTTCACGATTGCGAGTAGTAGTTTGTTCCGTTTTACCTTGAGTTTGGCGGCTGACTACTTCTTGTTTTGGATCCACTTTTGGTTTGATCGGGGCTGGTTGCTTTTCCTCCCTTCTAGCAAAATTTGGCCTCCAAGAGGATCCCCCACCTTGTACTCCCCGTGAGCTGCTGCCCCTCCTCTTTAGTTGGTGCTCAATTTTGATGGCCATATGTACCATCTCATCCAACTCTACATACTCACGCAACTCCACTTGGTTTGCAATTTCGGGGTTTAAACCAGCCAAAAAGCGTGACATGGTAGCCTCCCGGTCCTCCTCGACATTGGCTCTAATCATGGCTACCTCCATCTCTTGGTAGTAGTCTTCCACACTTTGATTACCTTGAACCAATCTTTGTAACTTTCGGTACAGGTCCCGATAGTAATGGCTTGGCACAAATCGTTTCCGCATGATGGCCTTCATCTCTTCCCAAGTACCCACTGGTCTCTCACCATTTCGCCTCCTGTTGAGCATCAACTGATCCCACCAAACAATAGCGTAGTTAGAAAACTCAATGGCGGCAAGTTTTACCTTTTTCATTTCGGAGTAGTTGTGGCACTCAAACACCAACTCCACCTTCTTCTCCCACTCCAAATACGCCTCGGGATCATTCCTTCCTTGAAATGATGGAATTCTCATCTTAATACTGCCCAAATCATTATCCACCCTATTCCTATCTCCTCGAACCCGTCCAAACCTCCTAACGCTGCCCACCGAGCGTCTTTCATCCTCCTCCTCAAAACCGCCCTCATTGAACTCCTCATAGTCCTCCGCTTCATGTCTCGGTTGAACTCTTTCTCTTCTTCGCACATTAGGAGCGGGTTGTGGCTGCTCCACACGTGTATTCTCCATCCGATCTATCCGCTCATGAATCTGCTCTAATTCCAACCTCATCACACGCTTCATCTCACCCATCATGGCCTCCATAAATAACTTCGGATCCGTGGCAACATCGGTAATGCTATTGTGAGACATGGTTGCTGCAAAACAAAGTTAGTAATAAAGGACCTCACCAATTCACTCCCTCACGTGTTTCACTCGAATAACGGGTTCACACACACTCGTATTTGCACACAATAAGATGTCACTCAAGTCCTCACAAATCACTCGTAGAAATCCTCTTGAGTTCTTATCAAACTAATACAAACATCAATCAAGATTCGCGAATGACAGTCAATCCAAACTTATCAACGGTTTTCAAACACGTTTTTTTTTTTTTATTATTATTATTTTTTTATTTTTTTAAACAGACTCCTTTCTGTTTTCTTTTCTTTTCTTTTTTTTTTTTTTTTGAAATTGAAAAATTTTCTTTTTCTTCTTACAGACTCCTTTCTGTTTTCTTTTTTTTTTTTTTTTTTTTGACGTTTTTTTTTTTTTTTTTTTTTTTTGATTTCGAATTTTTTTTTTTTTTCTCTTCTTACAGACTCCTTTCTTTTTTTTTTTTTTTTTTTTGACGATTTTTTTTTTAATTCGAAAATTTTTTTTTGTTTTGTACTATCAGGAACTGAAACAAACCAGAATTCTAACAAAAAGTAAATTTAAAAGATAAGCAAACCTGAGACTAGAACATGGCTCTGATACCAAATGATACGAACCCCGCCAAGATTAACGAGACCCGACAACGAAAAGGAACCCAAGAACGTTCTACAATCAGGTTTGGGGGGGGAGACCTCGACCCGTTGCTTGAATCGTGACACGAACCTTGGTATAGATGACCGCGACCCAATGCCAACCCACAAACAAGAACCTTGGTATTGTCGTAGACGCCACAAACGGTGGTGGTGAACCGTTTGATAAGTCGAATTTGAACGCCACAAGACAAAGTCTTGATAAGTTCGATTAGTTCAACAAGAACTGAGAGATAAATCACAAGAGTGAATTAGAATTGCCAAAAAGTTCTTATTGATCTGAAATAAGGCCTATTTATAGGCTGAGAATTACAATAATATTCCTAGAATATTCTAAGCTAAAGAAAAGGAAACTAACCTAATAATTTTAGCCTAAAAATTAAAAAGGAAACTAACTTAATTGTCTGACTTTATTTTCCAGCCATTTAGAACCATTATAAAGAAAAGGAAACTAACTCATTCTTGCCCAATTAACCCAAAAACGTGGACAACTAAATAGGGAATCAAACAGCTTGGTTCAAACTAATCAAATCCTCCAAAAAGCACACCCATTTGCATGGAATGCATGGCTGACGTGGCTTCTTCAATTACATGGCAGAACTTGAATTAAATTGACTATTTGGGCTTTATTTGTTGAGTCCATACATGTAGACTTGCCATCCTCTATCACAATGTGCTGCATGAAAGTATTTAAAGCCTCCTTGAACCTCTTTGCCCGCGCTCTTGTAACTGGTCCAACAGGAACTAGAACCGGATCCTTGGCCTTATCACCTCCGGTCGTCGTCGTCATCAAGCTGGCAGAATGGACGCTGAAGCCGCGGATGAGCATCGAAGTAGTGCCACATTATCGTTCGCTGATATTGTGGAATACCCATCTCCTTCATGATATTCATGCAGTCTAAAATCTGATCCCTCTGGCATGTTTGGTCGCTACTGGTGGCCGATTGCGAGCGACCGCGGAAATGATTTGCGATTTCCTGCATGGCCGTGAAAGTCATCTCGTCCGTCGCGTCCCTTTGTCTCCTCTTGCCAGCACTCCCCCGTGAGCGTGACGGACCAATGCTCGGACTCATTTCGTCCTCTAATATCGGATGTGTTCCGGACTGGTCCATGGAAAAATCAAAGTCAAACGCTGGCGTTCTTCCACCTCCAATCGTAACAGACCCGAATGCCGAGGCACCTGCTGCGTGGTTTTTTTAAAATACGTTGTAATACAATTCCAGCATGATATCCTAAGCAGGTGCGTGCTTGTAATGCCTTCCAACCCCTATAAATTTTTTTCATCCTCCCATTTTTCTGGTATAAAGTGAGTCCATGAGCTGGAACACCCCCAAATTGTGCGGTAAATTCAGTGGCCCATAGCTCCAAAATGCTGCTGCTTGGCTGCTTTACGCCAGTTGACGCCAAGTACTTATCAAGTTTTTGAAGGAATAATTTTTCCTTGGCGTGATCCCATACGTAGGACTCACCGGATGCTTTGCGAGGCATTTCCTTAAGGCACCAAAAATCAAAATATGAAATTAGGCTAAAAAGGGAACATGTATTGGAAACAAAAGTTGGCTCAGAATGTATTGATTGTCATATTGCATCTGAGGCATGTCAATTACATGATAGCATGGCAACTACCATGGCTTGGAAGGCCGGTAACTACCTAAATGATATCAGGTTAAAGACGAACCAGTCAGATGAAATTACAATCTGACCCGATGGGCATTTATCATCATAGCCAAAACCCCGGATGGATCATCTCGGCAGCCTCTAAATGACCAAAACAAGGATTGAGAATAATCAAAACCCCCAAAAACAGGAGCCGACCTGGTTTGGGTCAAAAAGGTGACAAGATGAACCCAAAATGAAGCCTAAAGTGACCAAAATGAAAAAATCAGTAATCAAGGCATAGTGAATCATCTAGGCAGCACACAAATGACCAAATCAAGGTAGGAGAATGACCAAAACCTGAAAAACACTAGATCCGACCTGGTTTGGGTCAAAAAAGTGCCAAAATCATGACATAATGAAGGCCAAAGTGACGAAAATGAAAAAATCAGTAACAACCGTGTCTTGGATCACCTAGGCAGCCAATAAATAACCACTCCAAGGTAGGAGTATGACCAAAACTTGGTAAAAACCTGAGATGAACGGATTTGGGTCAAAAAGTGGCAAAAACAATGCTCGTTTCAAGCCTAAAATGACCAAAATGCAAAAATCAGTGAGCAAGGCATAGTGAATCCGCAAGGCAGCCCATAAATGACCAAATCAAGGTGGGAGAATGACCACAACCTTTAAAAACGAGAGATGAACGGAGTTGGGTCAAAAAGTGGCAAAAAGAATGCTTGTTTCAAGCCTAAAGTGACCAAAATGCAAAAATCAGTGAGCAAGGCATAGTGAATCCCCTAGGCAGCCCATAAATGACAAAATCAAGGTGGGAGAATGACCAAAACCTTTAAAAACTAGAGATGAACGGAGTTGGGTCAAAAAGAATGCTCGTTTCAAGCCTAAAGTGACCAAAATGCAAAAATCAGTGAGCAAGGCATAGTGAATACCCTATGCAGCCCATATATGACCAAATCAAGGTAGGAGAATGACCAAACACGCAAAATGACCACAGCTCAGCTGGTTTGGGTCACAAAAGTGCGAAAATCAACCCTAACTCAAAAGACTGGACTGACCAAAACAGTGGATAATCGAACGAAACCAAGCACAAAGTAACCATAATGCATGTACGAGCAAATGAAGCCACCTTTTAACACGTAATTCCACCAAACAAACCAAAATCAAGATCTAACACCAATCAGAAAATCATATGCACATTTAATCAAAATCAGTGGCTATGAAAAACAATTTTCCGCCAAAAAAGCCAATCAACTGATTTCATATGAGATTGAGAAACAATTTGAGAAAAAGGAAATTAGAGGACGAAATTATACAAGGGTTACCGAGTTCGAGTCCGAGGACGAGTCTACGGTACAACAAATCGGATTAGGGCAAGATTTCACGGCTCGCAAGGCTGATTCTCTTCCAACTCCTCACACGGCGCCTCATCTGCTGCACGAGATGTGGGCGTGCTTTGTGCGGTAAAAGCAAGTCGAATCGAGGGAGGAGGAGCACTTACCGTATTTCTTGCAACCTTGCAGGTGGTTGATGGGATGGAGGAAGAGGCAACAGCGCCACTGACAGCAGCACATGGGTGCCGGTATGGAGGAGGAAGAGATTCGCGACCAGGGCAGAAGACCCAGGCGACAGGAGGGCAGGGGGGATGTGGGGTGAACAGTAAACCCATTTGGGAATACTGTTTAACAGGTGAGTTTGAGGTTCAAGCTGAACCAACTTACCAAACACCTTGCGTTGGAGTGGAACTCGAAAATCCGAGTTCGAACCGGAGGTCCAAACAAACTCTAAGTTATTCAACTCTTGTTTGAATCTTTTAGCTCGAGCCCTAGACACCGGACCAACTGGAACTTGAATCGGTTCGTGAGAATTCCATTGAGCAATGATGTCCTCATCACTTGGCCGGGTTAATTTCGATGCCCCAGTGGTTCACCATGAATCCAAGGAATTTTGTGGACTCTACACCGAAGGCACACTTCGCGGGGTTCAACTTCATTTGGTATTGTCGCAGGGTGTCGAAACAATCCTTGAGGTCCTCGACGTGGTCACTTGTGCGTTTGCTCTTCACTAGCATGTGGTTCGCGTATACTTCAATGGACCTTCCGATGAGCGGTGCAAACATTTTGTGTCTCGCCGTCGCGTCAACAAGCTGGTCTATGCGGGGGAGGGGAAAGCAATCTTTTAGGCAGACTTTATTTAGGTCCATGTAGTCTATACAGACCCGCCACTTGCCGTTGGCTTTCTTGACCAGGACCACATTGGCCAACCACTCTGGATAGCTCACTTCTCAGATAAAACCTGTAGTGTGTAGCTTCTTCACCTCCTTATTAATGGCTTCGTACCTCTCCGGATAGAAAGCCGTCCTCTTCAACGAGGTTCCCGTGGAAGTGTCTGGGCCTATTCGGTCTGATCTAGTTGGGTATCAACAGTCACCGTATTGAAATATGGTCTTAACGTCCTCACATAACCGGATCATCCCCGGAAAGGGATCTCGTCGTCGGATAAAATTACATCATCAACAGTGACTATATAATAATCAATTAAAGATTAATTTACAATTAATCACCGATTAACCAAAGCGTACAATTCTAAATTTCATAATCAATCACTAATTTATCATTAATTAATCACTAATCTCATATGCGGCCAATAGAAATGTTGTTGTAAAAACAGTCCCATTAACCCTCCTCCATGGGATTCTCTCACTAACAAATCTCTAACGTAACAATTAGGCACGCACAGTTTATATTTCCCGAAACAAATATCCCACTAGCGAATTTCTCACAAGCTTGATACTCAGCACAAAAGTCACAATCATCAGCATATAACTCCTTTAAATGTTCGAAACCCAACAGTTTAGCATCAAGAGTTGAGATTAACGCATACCTACGAGAGAGCGCATCCGCAACGACATTTTCCTTACTTTGCTTGTAGCGAATGACATAAGGAAACGTCTCTATGAATTCCACCCATCGAGCATGCCTCTTGTTCAACTTATGTTGTGATATGAACCTCGCCAATATACTGACGAAACCCGTTATCAATAAAGAAAAGCAACAAGACCGTTTCTACTGAGATTTGGATGCCACAATCAAGGATGGAAGGCTTGATTGATAAGTCGGTTTTGAACGCCACGGAAAAATTCTGAAATCAAATTTTCTTTCACCAAAAAACCGTCCAATTACACACGAAAATGCCTATTTATAGGCCAAATTACAATCAGAAAAACGTAAGGAAAATTCGCCCACCAATTAGAGGAAACTTGCCTAAAACTAGAAAAGGGAAAGTTGACCAATTTAAGTGTAATAACTAACCCTAATTTACCCTAAAATAAAAACAACTAGAAGGAATGTTTTAATGGCTGATTATCAGCCAATTTACACGCCCAAAACTTAAGGAAAGTGCAATAAATTCGATTTGACCACTTGCACAAACAAATCAGCCACATGTGCCAGCAATGGAAAGTTTCCGAAATTCTTCATTACTCTTCTAAAATCTGGATCAAATTGATGCACCTTTGAGGTTGACGTGGGCCTTGGTTTGATTGCATAAATCTAAAATCTAAAATCAGCCACATGGGTTTGCATAAATTGATTTGATTCCAAATTTCATGAATCAGCCCATTTAATGCTTCCTTGAATTTCTTAGCACGGCCTCTTGTAATTAGACCAACAGGAACTTGAATTGGGTCAGCCACCTTCAATGCATTTGAGCTCTCCATGTCTCCATCATGGTGCACATGGCCATCAAAGTGGAGCAGCAACTTAAGAGAGGTGGTGGTATGCGTGCAGGCCATAACTCGAGTTTCAACCCTTGGAGACCGAGTACCGCAAGGAAGGAAGACAAGTCTCAAACATCTTCAACTCCCAAGTACAAATCCGAGCCGAAGTCTAAAAACACCAACCAGATTTCTAAAGGTAGAACCGATCCCTCTACTTCTAGAAACCGTGACATTAAGTGTTTCAAGTGTCAAGGCAGGGGCCACATAGCTAGCGAGTGCCCGAATAAAAGGTTGATGGTGATAAATGCTCAGGGAGAGATTGAGACAGAAGATGAACAAGAAGACGAAGTCGATGAAATGCCACCTCTTGAGGACGCGTATGAAGGGCAGTTTGCGGTGGAAGGAGAGTCATTAGTGGCAAGACGAGCTCTTAGCGCACAGTTTAAAGAGGAAGAAAACAACCAGCGAGAGAATTTGTTCCATACTCGGTGTTCTACTAAGACCAAGTTACCGACCGGCTTATAGAAGCATCCCCGAGGAGACAAAGGAGCTTCAAAGGCAGGTTAGTGAGCTGATGACAAAGGGGCATGTGGGAGAAAGTAAGAGCCCGTGTGCCGTTCCGGTTTTACTTGTGCCCAAGAAGGATGGGACATGGAGGATGTGCGTAGATTGTAGAGCAATTAACAAAATCACGGTAAAGTATCGCCATCCTATACCTCGATTAATTGATATGTTGGATGAATTACATGGAGCTTCAGTGTTTTTGAAAATTGATTTGAAAAGTGGATATCATCAAATTCGCATGAAAGCGGGAGACGAGTGGAAGACAGAAGGTTTATATGAGTGGTTGGTAATGCCTTTCGGCTTAACCAATGCACCTATCACATTTATACGTTTAATGAACCATGTTTTGCGAGCATTTATTGGCAGGTTTGTTGTTGTGTATTTTGATAATATACAAATTTATAGCAAAGATTTGAGCCAACATATGTACTTTTTGCACTGATAAGCTTGTATTTCTTGGTTTTGATGTTAGTGCTAAAGGTATACAGGTTGACGAATAGAAGGTGCGAGCCATCCGGGAGTGGCCGAGTCCAACTAGTGTGGGTACCGTACGGAGTTTTCATGGACTTGCTAGTTTTTACCGGCGGTTTGTGAAAGATTTCAGTACAGTAGCCGCACCATTGACTGATGTGATCGAGAAGGATGTTGGGTTTAGGTGGGGAGAGGAGCAAGAAAGGGCATTTCAGTTAATCAAAGATAAGTTGACCAATGCTCCATTGTTATCTTTACCTAATTTTTCCAAAACTTTCGACATTGAATGTGATACTTCAGGAGTTGGAATTGGTGCCGTTTTTATGCAGGATAGGCGACCAATAGTATATTTCAGTGAGAAGCTGAACGGAGCAGCTCTTAATTACCCAACCTATGATAAAGAGTTGTACGCATTGGTTCGGGCATTAGAGACGTGGCAGCACTACCTATGGACTAAGGAGTTCGTGATTCACACCGATCACAAGTCTTTGAAACACTTGTTGGCATTAGAGAAGAGCCAACATAAGTTGAACAAGAGGCATGCTCGATGGGTGGAATTCCTAGAGACATTTCCTATTGTCATTCGCTACAAGCAAGGTGCGGAAAATGTCGTCGCGGATGTGCTCTCTCGTAGGTACTCGTTAATCTCAACTCTTGATGCTAAACTGTTGGGTTTTGAACATTTAAAGGAGTTATATGCTGATGATCGTGACTTTTGTGCTGAGTGGTAAGTACTTTAGGCATGAGGGATATTTGTTTCGGAAAAATAAACTCGGCGTGCCTAATTGTTCCGTAAGAGACTTGTTAGTGAGAGAATCCTATGGAGGAGGGTTAATGGGACATTTTGGAGTTGCCAAGACCCTACCTGTTTTACAAGAACATTTCTATTGGCCGCATATGATACGCGATGTTGAGAGGCTTTGTGATAGATGTGTAACTTGTAGGCAGGCTAAATCGAGAGTGCAGCCCAATGGTTTGTACACCCCTTTGCCAATCCCTAGTGAACCTTGGACTGATTTCTCAATGGACTTTGTATTAGGTTTGCCTAGGTCTAAACGGGGAAGAGATTCGGAGTTTGTGGTCGTGGATAGGTTTTCCAAGATGGCACATTTTATCCCATGCCACAAGACAGATGATGCTTCCAATGTTGCTGATTTGTTCTTTAGGGAAATTGTGAGACTTCATGGTATGCCTAGGATAATTGTTTCGGATAGGGACGCCATGTTCTTATTCTACTTTTGGAAGACTTTGTGGGCTAAGTTAGGGACTAAGTTGTTGTTTTCGACTACTTGTCACCCTCAAACCGATGGTCAAACAGAAATTGTGAATAGGACATTGTCTACCTTGTTGCGGGCTATCATTAAAAAGAACAACAAAACTTGGTAGGAATGTTTACCACATGTCGAGTTTGCTTATAATCGCTCTGTACATTCTGCTACTCAATTCTCACCGTTTGAAATAGTTTATGGTTTTAATCCTCTAACCCCTTTGAATTTAATGCCATTACCTTCGTCTGTGCGTGTGAATTTAGATGGGAAAAAGAAGGCTGAACTTGTTAAGCAGATACACGAGAAGGCAAGACTCAACATCGTGCGAAGGACCAAGTAATATGCCAAACAAGCCAACAAAGGGCGTCACAAGCTCATCTTCGAGCCCGGTGATTGGGTGTGGTTGCACTTACGCAAAGAACGGTTTCCGGAACAGAGAAAGTCGAAGCTGTTGCCTAGAGGGGACGGTCCTTTTCAAATTCTTGAAAGGATCAATGATAAAGCATACAAGTTAGACCTGCCAGGTGAGGATGGTGTAAGTGCTACCTTTAACGTTTCTGATCTAAGTCCTTTTGGTGCAGGCGACGATTTGAGGACAAATCCTTCTCAAGAGGAAGGGAATGATGAGAACGTCGTCACAGGCAAGAGCACGTGGGATGAGACATATTCAGATCCTATTGTAGTTCCCATTGGTCCGGTTACGAGGGCTCGTGGGGCTGATTCGAGCAAGTTGGTCTCAAGCTATTGCGTGGAGGCCCATCGAGGGAATTACAAGCGACAACCAGCCCAACAGATGCGTAATTCAAGTAATAGAAGAGGCCGAGTAATTGCGCTTGCAAGATCAATAGCTGTCAGTTTGTTTCCATTTTGAGAAGAACCAATATCTTAATTCCGGATTATTATTTAGTTTTACTTTTTTACATTATTGTAAGGCTCTTTTTTAGCCATGTAGGGAGTTTACCTTATTTACTACACAATGGGCGTTTCCTTATTCATTTTAGCTGACATGCCCGAAATATCATGGGCAATTAAGGACCCAAATTTCCGATAGGGAAACAACTATAATTGTAAGAAATTCTTTGAGAAATACAGATCAGTTTCATTTGAAAATTTTGAGTCTAATTCTTTGGTTCATTTGAGAAATACAGATCAGTTTCATTTGAAATTCTTTGGTTCTTAAACAATCTTCTTGAACTTATCAGAGAATTCCGTGGCGTTCATTCAACTTATCAATCAGCCCTTCCACAACTGATTGTGGCGTCCTAACATACCAAGGTTCGTGCTTCTTTTTAGGCATCGGGTTGCGGTTCCATTCAAATCTGTTTAGAATTCGATCTTGGAGACTAATTTGGTTAGGGTCGCGTCAGTTCTTGGCGTGTTTCGTATCAAGCCCAGCATTCAGATTGAAGCTTCCACCAGGACAGATGAAGTAACAGAAGATCTCCAGCGCCCATTGTAGCTTACTTGAAACAGGGACTGCTACCGGATGACAAACAAGAGGCGAGGAAAATCCGAACGAAGGCTGCAAGGTTTTCGATAATTAATGACGTCCTCTTTCATCATTCGTTTAGCGGCCCCTATGTTCGATGTCTTGACGAAAAAGAGGCTACATACGTGTTGAAGGAAATCCATGAAGGCGAATGCGGGAATCATTCTGGGGGACGTTCTCTATGCAACAACGTCAAGCGACAGGTCTACTACTGGCCCACTATGCTCCAAAACAGCGAAGACTTTCTCAAGCGATGTGACAAGTGCGGGAATCATTCTGGGGGACGTTCTCTATGCGGGAAGTCATGATAAGTTCGATTAGTTCGACAAGAACTGAGAGATAAATCACAAGAGTGAGTAGAATTGCCAAAAAGTTCCTACTGATTTGAATTAAGGCCTATTAAAAAGGAAACTAACCTAATAAATTGACTACAAATTTTAGCCTGAAAATTAAAAAGGAAACTAACTTATTTGTCTGACTATATTTTCCAGCCATTTACAACCATTATAAGGAAAAGGAAACTAACTCATTCTTGCCCAATTAACCCAAAAACGTGGACAACTAAATAGGGAATCAAACAGCTTGGTTCAAACTAATCAAATCCTCCAAAAAGCACACCCATTTGCATGGAATGCATGGCTGACGTGGCTTCTTCAATTACATGGCTAAACTTGAATTAAATTGACTATTTGAGCTTTATTTGTTGAGTCCACACATGTAAACTTCTCATCCTCTATCACAATGTGTTGCACGAAAGTATTTAAAGCCTCCTTGAACCTCTTCACCCCCGCTCTTGTAACTGGTCCAACAGGAACTAAGGAATGTTTTCCTTAGTAACAGAGGCAATAAATAAATTTTTTAGTTCAATTTTCATGAACTTACCCGCTTCTCTTCATCTCTTTTGCTGAATTTGTGCCTGGACAGATTTATATTGTTGTTTGTGTAGTTCCAAAAGAACCAAAAGAGAGAATAAACGAGTGGAAAAAAAGGCAAGAGTGGTGAGATCATTTGAGGGTAAGAGCCATTAAGTCGAGTGAACGGAGTGATCAATTGTTTGAGTGAAACACGTGAGGGAGATGATGTGAACCTCGTCGATGCGACGACGACACCCAACAACAAACGTGGATTGAAAACCCCAAGACCTTCAAGACGCAAGCTTGTTTGAACCTTGTCCCGTTATCTAGCGAGATAAGAACCAAGACTTCGGATATTGACAAACGCCACACCAAGACTCTCAAGAACGTCTCAAGAACCTAGATGATAACGTGGTCCACCCTCAATGGGCCTCCACGAATTTACTTGAGCACAAACTTCTTTAATCAGCCCATTCAATGCTTCTTTAAATCGCTTGGACCTAAGTCTCGTAATTGGCCCCATTGGCAAGCATAATGGATCACGTGGGTGCTGCCCTTGAGTCCTTCCAAGCCCACCGGTTAGTTCCCCGTCATGTATGCTTGTATGTGTAGCCTCATTCGCATCATTCTCTCCGTCTTGAAGAGGATTTGCCCTCAAATCGTCACCTATATCAAAAGGAGATAAATCAGAAACATTAAAACTCGCACTAACACCATACTCACCTGGTAATTCAAGTTTGTAGGCATTGTCATTGATGCGTTCCAACACTCGAAACGGTCCGTCACCCCTCGGAAGTAGTTTTGAACGTCTCTGCTCGGGAAATCTGTCCTTCCTCATGTGCAACCAAACCCAATCCCCCGGTTCAAAAACAACCTTCTTGCGTCCCTTATTGGCTTGCTTGACATATTGTTCCGTTCGCCGTTCTATGTGTTGCTTTGCTTTCTCATGAATCTGCTTAACAAAATCTGCTTTCTTCTTGCCATCTAAGTTAACACGTTCACTCAAAGGTAAAGGAGTTAAATCCAGAGGAGTCAAAGGATTAAATCCATAAACAATCTCGAACGGAGAAAACTTAGTTGCAGAATGGACACACCGATTATAAGCAAATTCAACATGCGGCAAACAATCTTCCCACGTTTTCAAATTCTTTTGTATAATAGCACGCAATAATGCCGACAAAGTCCTATTCACTACTTCGGTTTGTCCATCAGTTTGTGGATGACTAGTAGTGGAAAACAAAAGCTTAGTCCCCAACTTCCCCCACAAAGTCTTCCAAAAGTAACTTAAGAACTTTGCATCCCGATCGGAAACGACAGTCCTAGGCATGCCATGTAACCTAACAATCTCTTTGAAAAACAAATCGGCTATATGTGACGCATCATCGGTCTTATGGCATGCAATAAAATGTGCCATCTTAGAGAATCTATCGACAACCACAAAAACTGAATCTCTCCCCCTCTTAGTCCTAGGTAATCCCAAAACAAAATCCATTGAAATATCGACCCAAGGTTCACTAGGAATAGGAAGTGGTGTGTACAACCCATGTGGTTGCAGCCTAGACTTAGCTTGCCTACAGGTTACGCATCTCGCACAGATCCTTTCCACATCACGTTTCATATGCGGCCAAAAGAAATGTTCATGCAATACACCTAAAGTCTTAGCTATCCCAAAGTGTCCCATCAAACCACCCCCATGAGCTTCCCGAACAAGTAATTCACGCAAAGATGAATGTGGAACACACAATTTATTTTCTCGAAACAGGAACCCATCATGCAAATAGAACTTCCCACATGCCCCCTCAATGCAATTTTTAAACAGATCACCGAAATCGGAGTCCGTTGCGTACAAGTCCTTAATGTACTCAAATCCAAGCAATTTAGCATCAAGAGTTGAAAGGTGCGTCTCGCGGTCTTACGAAGGGTTAACATCGACAGGGGGCTCGATTCCGGTCGGCTCTATCTCGTTCGAAATAGGCGCATCAGCGGGGGCAGATGACGAACAGCCAGTTTCGTCAGCTGTTTCTTCATACAGATCGATCTCTTCGTCGACATCCGCATCGAGTAGGAGTCGTTGCTTATACTCCTTTAAGATGTTGTAACGAGCTTTGATACCAAATGATACAAATCACGCCAACTTGTGACGAAACGATGACCCGTTGCTTGAATCGTGACACGAACCATGGTATAGATGACCGCGACCCAATGCCAACCCACAAACAAGAACATTGGTATTGTCATAGACGCCACAAACGGTGGTGGTGAACCGTTTGATAAGTCGAATTTGAACGCCACAAGACGAAGTCTTGATAAGTTCGATTAGTTCGACAAGAACTGAGAGATAAATCATAAGAGTGAATAGAATTGTCAAAAAGTTTCTATTGATCTGTAAATAAGGCCTATTTATAGGCTGAGAATTACAATAATATTCCTAGAATATTCTAAGCTAAAGAAAAGGAAACTAACCTAATAATTTTAGCCTAAAAATTGAAAAGGAACTTAATTGTCTGACTTTATTTTCCAGCCATTTACAACCATTATAAGGAAAAGGAAACTAACTCATTCTTGCCCAATTAACCCAAAAACGTGGACAACTAAATAGGGAATCGAACAGCTTGGTTCAAACTAATCAAATCCTCCAAAAAGCACACCCATTTGCATGGATTTCATGGCTGACGTGGCTTCTTCAATTACGTGGCTGAACTTGAATTAAATTAACTATTTGAGCTCTATTTGTTGAGTCCACACATATAGAGTTGCCATCCTCTATCACAATGTGTTGCACGAAAGTATTTAAAGCCTCCTTGAACCTCTTTGCCCGCGCAGTTGTAACTGGTCCAACAGGAATTAGAACCCAAATGACATGACTTTGTAGCAATAAATCCCCCTGATCGTCGGGATGCATGTGGATCTGATTGTATCCAGAAAACGCGTCCATGAAAGACGTCAGAGGCAATCGATCGATATGTGGAAGGGGAAAGCTATCCTTCGGCCAAGCTTTGTTTAGATCAGTGAAGTCGTCAGAGGCAAGAGCACGTGGGATGAGACGTATTCAGATCCTATTCTAATTCCCATTGGTCCGGTTACGAGGGCTCGCGCGAAGAAATTCAAAGACGCACTCATGGGGTTGATTCGAGCGAGTTGGTCTCAAGCTATTGCGTGGAGGCCCATTGAGGGAATTACAAGTGACAACCAGCCCAACAAATGCGTAATTCAAGTAATAGAAGAGGCCGAGTAATTGCGTATGCAGGATCAATAGCTGTCACTTTGTTTCCATTTTGAGAAGAACCAATATCTTAATTCCGGATTATTATTTAGTTTTCCTTTTTTTTAATACATTATTGTAAGGCTCTTTTTCAGCCATGTAGGGAGTTTTCCTTATTTACTACACAATAGGCGTTTCCCTTTTTATTTTAGCTGACTTGCCCGAAATATCATGGGCAATTAAGGCCCGAAATATCTTTCGTTCTCAAACAAACTTCTTCAACTTATCGGAGAATTCCGTGGCGTTCTTACGACTTATCAATCAGCCTTTCCATAACTGATTGTGGCGTCCTCACATACCAAGGTTCGTGCTTCTTGTTAGGCATCAGGTCGCTGTTCCACTCAAAGCCGTTTAGGATTTCGATCTTGGAGACCAACTCTGATTACGGGTTTCGTCACGAGTTGGCGTGGTTCGTACCATTTTCCGTTCTTCTTCCTGACGATGACAACGTTCGCTAGCCAATCCGGGTATTGCACCTCCTTTTTGAATCCAGCCACTATCAGCTTCAGCACTTCTTTGTTAATAATATGATTTCGTTCGATCCCGAGTTTTCTTCTTTTCCGCTTGACAGGCTTATGGCTAGGATCGACGTTAAGTCGATGCGTTGTTACTTCCGGGTCGATGCCTGGCATGTCATTGTGCGACCATGCAAAGCAGTCTTGATTTGTTCGAAGAAAACTCAAAAGCTCAGTGCGAACAGTGGTATCTGATACGAACCACGCCAACAACGTGACGAAACCCGATACCAAATCTGGAAACGGCAACCCAAGATCTTTCAAGTTTGATGGAAACCGCGACCCGTTGCTTAGCGAAGCAAGAACCTTGGTATGGTGAAGACGCCACAAACGGTTATGGAAGTCCGTTTGATAAGTCGATTTGAACGCCACAAGGAATCCTTGATAAGTTCGAAAAAGTTTCTTCAAGAACTCAAGAAGAAAAACTCACAATATGAATAAACATCAAAATCTTATTTCCATTATCTGAAGTCAGCCTTATATAGGCAAAGTTACAATTTGTAAAATTCCTAATCTACCCTTAAGGATAAACTTGAATAAAAACATAAAAAAAAGATCAGATTTATCTAAATAAATTCGGAATTAAAAATATACCTAAATTCAAATTTTAAACTAAAACTTAAAATTAAAAATCAGATTACAAAGAAATCAAATCTTAATCAGATCTCGTTTTGAATTTTAAACTTTGTGAACTCTTGAAAACGTAATCTTGACTTGATTCTTTGTTGGAAAATTACGTCCAATTCAACGTTGGAAAATAAAACGTCCACATCAATCTTGGCTCTCTTCCGGGTCAAATTTGATGAGTAAAATCAATCTTTGGTCACCATCAGTAGTGAACATGCTCTCTTCTTGATGTAGAACTTTCTGGACTAAGTTATTCAACTCTTGTTTGAATCTTTTAGCTCGAGCTCTAGTCATCGGACCAACTGGAACTTGAATCGGTTCGTGAGAATTCCATTGAGCCTTGATGTCCTCATCAGTATCGAGCAGTGAGCCAATGTTGATGACTCGATCTGGATGTGTTGGATCGATCTGGATTTCGTCAAGTTGCTCCACCTCTGACAAAACTTCGCCTTTTGATCTTCGCTCCGTCTGTAATTGCTGCAATCGATCGCTCTTTTTCATCTTTAGAGAATTAAGATAGCAAGTTCGAGCTACCTCTTGGTTCCCCTTAATCTCCTTAACTCCTCTCTTCGTTGGAAATTTGATTCTCTGATGGTATGTTGACGGAACTGCCTTCATGGCGTGAATCCAGGGTCTTCCGAGTATAATATTATAGGCTGAAGGGCAATCCAAAACCAAAAAAGTGGTTAACTTATTCTCTCTTGTGGCAAACACAGGAAGCTTAATTTTTCCAACAGCGATGTTCGATTCTCCATTGAAGCCTATCAGAACTGTCACTGAACTCTCGATGTCCGATTCAGACAACTCCATTTCCCTCAAAGTCGAGGGGAAAAGAACATCCGCTGAACTTCCATTATCAACGAGAATTCGTCCCACTTCACAGTTCGACACATTTAACGTCAGAACCAACGCGTCGTCGTGAGGTCGACTAAGGCTGGTTGCCTCGCTGCTGTGGAAAGTGATTGAGTGTTCGCTGGGATCATCAGGGAGGATGGCTGCAACGGGCTATGTGGCTTTCCTTCAGTGAGACTTGATTGCATTTATAGTCTCTCCACAATAAATCGAACCACCACAAATTACTCCAATTGTCTTCCGAACCGGCAGACGTGAAAGCGTATCTTCAATGTGCTGCACAATTCTTCGTTCTTTGGAGTCGTTACCAAGTCCATACGTCTCTTTACCTTTGTCAGTCAGGAATTCTCGAAGGTGTCCCTTCTTCAATAACTCGGCGACTTCTGCACGTAGCGCTCTACAATCAATGATCTGATGATCATGATCTCTGTGGAACTCACAGTACTTCATTGTATCTCTGGTAGGGTTCTCCGGCAGCTTCTTTGACCAAGTGACGAAGTCCTGGCGCTTCAAAAGAGCAATAAGCTCTGAGGGACTAATTCCAAGGGCATACTTTGGTGGAGAGAGGGGACGCTTATGGTCACGCCTAACCGTTCATTCAACTTGGTTCTCCGTTCGCCATTGTGGGCGTGGGCGTTCGCGTCTCAAACTCTTCTCTCGTTCTTCGCAAACCCGCGAAACTTCTTCCCTCGTACAAGCAAGGTCACGTTCGACACGTTTGTTTTCCTCCTCTAGTTCGATGAATGCTTTTGCTTGGTGCAGGGCATCCGGGATCCTTGGGCGATGTCGGGCGCAAATCTCGTTTTTGAACAAGGACTTGTGCCTTAAGCCTTTCTTCAATGCTTCTCGTGCTGTTCCATCATCAAGTCCTGAAATCTCTGATATCGCTTTACTGAAGCGCTTGATGTAAGCGCGTAGAGATTCATGTGGCCCTTGAGTCACGCCCCATAGATCCTTGGTTGTCTTCCCAGACTGAATATGGATGGAATAGCTCCGCATAAACTCAAGCGAGTGTTCATCGAACGAGTCGATCGATTCTGGGGGAAGGTTGCAAAACCATGTTAATGCTGCTCCTTTCAAGCTCTATGCGAACAACTTGCACATCATATCGTCGAGCATACCAGTTAGTATGTTCGTCGATTGTACGACGTACTTGTACTGTAGGAGATGGTCGTGAGGGTCTGACATTCCGTCAAACCTAGGGAAGGTATTGCTGCTGAACTTCGGGGTGATGGTGCTGGTTATCCGCTTCGTCAAGGGTGTCTCTCGAACCCCGTGTGCAAGATCATCGAACCCCGTTGTGGATGTAGTGGCTCGGTGTATCTGTGACGGGAAGCGTTGCTCCATCTGAGCCTCTAACGTCCTCATTTCCTCGGACATTATACTTCTCATCATGTCTTCAACATTCATTGTCCCCGGTGGAAGGGAACCTTCAAGTGGGGCTGCTGGTAGATCGGGCGTCGAACGCCGTGTTGGTGTGGTCCGTCTTCTGGTCTCGCATCCTTGTACTATCTGTCTCTGCGATGCTCGCCTCTCGTTTACTGCTTGTGCGTCCCCAGGTGTAAATAGGGGTTGCATTGGAGCAATCGGGCTGTAAGTTGTCGTCGCCCCTTAAGGATAGTAGGGAGTGGCTTGTTGCCAGCCCCCAGCGTTCACGCCTAGAGTGTTGTGAGACGTGGCTTGTTGCCAGCCCCCAGCGCTACCTCCTGATAATACGAGTAGGCGGCTTGTGAGTTAATAGCCATCAACTGGTTCTTGAGAACTTGGTTCTCTGCATTGAGGCTTTCCAGCTGACTCTGGTTGTTGTTGTGCTTCCTTGTGAGTTCTTCTACCGACAAATTTGTGATTTGAATGTTTGCTCCTGACATAGAAGCTTCAGGATGGTCACTAGGGCTTCCCTATGGAAGTTCTTCCTGGTATTCGTGTTCTTCTGCAATGGTCGCTTTATAAATTTCCGGTGTAAGACGTCCAAGAGCACCACGGTGGGCGCCAAACTGTAGATGCTGGTGATCTACCGTCAAAATTTTAAACATTTATTAGTAAAAAGATTCAAACAAAGAGTGAAAAGGGCCTTTGGAAATCGTTAATGAAATTCATAAAGCATTGCGACATGGAAATAGTCAAATATGAAAAAGTAAGAAAGAGAGAGAGAGAGACAGAATCAGCAACACCAAAATTAGAGAGGTTCGATAATGATTCGCTACGTCCTCTGTGAGTGATTGTTTATTACCTGTATATGTGTTTATGGACACAATGACTTGTTACTCTCCGAAGGAATTTCGGCAGCGTAAGAATATGTCAGATTCTGATCAAGAAGTCCTGTCTGAAGGCTCTTCCATTATTTATAGTGGAAGGACTATGTGATACGAACCCCGCCAAGAATAACGAGACCCGACAACGAAAAGGAACCCAAGAACGTTCTACAATCAGGTTTGGGGGGGGGAGACCTCGACCCGTTGCATGAATCGTGACACGAACCTTGGTATAGAAGACCGCAACCCAATGCCAACCCGGAAAACAAGAACCTTGGTATTTTCGTAGATGCCACAAACGGTGGTGGTGAACCGTTTGATAAGTCGAATTTAAATGCCACAAGACAAAGTCTTGATAAGTTCGATTAGTTCAACAAGAACTGAGAGATAAATCACAAGAGTGAATAGAATTGTCAAAAAGTTTCTATTGATCTGAAATAAGGCCTATTTATAGGCTCGGAATTACAATAATATTCCTAGAATATTCTAAGCTAAAGAAAAGGAAACTAACATAATAATTTTAGCCTAAAAATTAAAAAGGAAACTAACTTAATTGTCTGACTTTATTTTCCAGCCATTTACAACCATTATAAGGAAAAGGAAACTAACTCATTCTTGCCCAATTCACCCAAAAACGTGGACAACTAAATAGGGAATCAAATCCTCTATCACAATGTGTTGCACGAAAGTATTTAAAGCCTCCTTGAACCTCTTTGCCCGCGATCTTGTAACTGGTCCAACAGGAACTAGAACCGGATCCTTGGCCTTATCACCATGGGTCGGAACCCGTAACTGATGATGAACGGTTTCCATTGGTTGTCCAGATTAGACGGTTACCAGAGTTAACCTTAATCTCAGATCGTGGATTTAGTGGTTATTGATATGATGTCATTGTCAGTAAAGAATTTGTCAGTTTTCATAATAGGTCTGACAAGTCATCGTCGACATTAGGTTCGACGATTATGGGAGATATACCCTGTAATCTTTGTTGGGCATGAGCGACGAACGATAGTTAGAAAACAAGGCTTTATCCTTGTGATCCATCGTCCGCGGCTTATATATAAAATTCAATGAAAAAGATCATGTTCGATCTGTTGGTTCGATGTTCGAGTGTGAATGTTCGCAATTCACGAAGTAACGAGTTACAATCCTAATCTGGGTCCGGCCCAATTTTACGAGTGATCATCATTCGAGAATGAACGGAGTAATGAATTGGGTCTGGCCCATTTGTATGGTCGATCATTGCTCATGATAAAGGATCCGGCCCAAATATGATAAAATATGTAAGACATTGTAAATTTGAATCGAGAGTTCATCTTTCATCAGATAAATTGTTAAAAGCTAACGTTATAAAGGGCAGACGAAGTCTAACAACCCCAACAGCTGTGGTCTTTTTAGTTCTCTTGCGGGTAAAAGAGAGCGAGGAAATCATCTACTGATAATTCAATGCTTGCCTCGTCGGCAATCACGATCAGTCTCAGAAACACTCGTATCCCGTTCGGCATGAGCTGAGGGATCGCTAATTGATAATGATGCATACTCAAAGTACATTGTGTACATGCAGATCCACCCCTCAGACACGGTGTCCGCACATTCGTTCGCAAAAGGAAGACGAAGTTAGACTTTGTTTGGGAACCCGTATTGACCCCTGATAAGGGCCAAGTCATCTTCGGTTAGGATGGAAGGGGGGTTCGCCATTCATAAAAATGACTCCATTGCTTATTCGTCGTGGGGGCCTACTCAATCTAGTGATGGGAGGAATAAAAATGGCTCCAGCCCCTGACATCTTCGCCGGTCGACTCCTCTCCGATTCTTCATTGTTAGACTCAGCGCCCTTTCTCTTTTAGAGGCGATCAAACTCCTCCCTCGAACGTCGACTGACGGATGTTAGTTCATCGTCTTTGACATCACTCTCATTCAGCTCAATGCTCGTTGGGATTTCAATGTCCTGCTCTAGCGGTCTCTTCCTCTCACTTTATCCATATTAGCTCACAAATGGATTTTTGATGAACGGTGAAAGAACTTCAGATCTAAGTCCTAAACCTTTGAAATCCTATAAGTCTTGGGATGAACAGGAAGAACACCAACCCAGAAACTCAAAGAAAAACTCAAAAATACCACAAAATCCCTAAACCATATCACTCACCGGGTGAAAGTGCATAAAACTAGCCTCAAACGACTCAGAAACAATGGAAATACAAACTTTTCGGATCAAATGAACATAAAACTAAGAGAAGGAAAAGAAATCTTGATTGGAAATCGGGTGACTTTGAAAACTCTAGGACTCTCTGATTTTTTCAGATGGCTCCAAGTGGAGAAATAAGAAAAGGAGGGGGAGGAGATGAAGAGTTATAACCCTCTAGGAGAAGATCAAACGGCCCTGATGCTCCTATCACGCCTTATCAAACGGCACGAATCAAGAGGCTTTTCAGATTCCCGAGCAAAGAAATTATTTCACGATTGTTCAAATTTTGAAAAGGCAACCGTTGTTTCAGGTTGTCCAATTAGCACTTGCCACGTGTAAAGAAGATTCCTTTTCTCTAGGGCTCAACAGTTATGATTGACTAGCATCAATATTAGCCAGACTCATGTGATTGACACTTATGATGATCAGCTTGCATCATTTTTTGAATGTTGAGTATCAAACCCTCTATCGAGAATCATTGCTCGATAGAGTGAGGAGATATTTGTTGGGGTTAGACTCCGTCTTCCCGTAATATTATAACTAGGTCATCACGACCGCTAAATCAATGAACGACGAACAATGAACCACGACTAATCAAGTGTTCTAGCCTAATGAACAATTATCACTCACAAGAAGAGTGACGAACGACGAATGATTGTCCTCGACCATTTGGTCTCAGTTACCTTGAGGCCCGTTAATTTACCAAGTATGGATTGGGTGGGCACTTGGCCCAACAAAACGAACGATGAACAATGCTCAATCCTTGGTCGTTTTGGATGATTGGTTCGTCTGATACGAACCCCGCCAAGAATAACGAGACCCGACAACGAAAAGGAACCCAAGAACGTTCTACAATCAGGTTTGGGGGGGGAGACCTCGACCCATTGCTTCAACAAAAACAAGAACCTTGGTATGTTTGACCTCAACCCATTGTTTAATGCAAAACAAGAACCTCGGTATACGGAAGACGCCGCAAACGGTGGTGGAAATCCGTTTGATAAGTCGATAGTGAATGCCACGGAAAATTCCGATAAATTCAAATGGTTCGTCAAAGAACCGAAGAGAAAATTCTCTCACATTTCTGAATTCAAAAACTGATTATTAGCTTCAAAACATGCCTTTTTATAGGCTGCTGAATACAAATATGGTTTTCCTAAATTATTCTCTAATAAATTCGGATTTCATTCCAAAAGGAAAACAAATCAGGAAACTAACCTATTCTTCCTAAATCACTCCTACAACTAGAAAAGGAAAAATAAAATACAATATTTAAATTGGCTTTATTATCAGCCATTACCTACAGAATCACTCCTAACAAATAAGGAAAGTTAAATAATTTGGCATGCAAGCCTTACAACCCAATTTAACTCGCTAAAATTAAACTTAGCCTTTGGCTACATTCTTCTAGAACTGAAATTGGATGAACATTCCATGCTCTTGTGCTTGCCATGTCCTCATCATTCCCCTCCACTTGAAAATGATTTGTCCTCAAATCAAAGTTCATCACTTGCGAAAAAGGGCATCTGCGACGAGGTTTTCTTCTTCCACTTTTTTATATATATATATTTTTTTAACGCACTCCTTTCTGTTTTCGTTTCTCTTTTTTTTTTGACGTTTTTTTTTAATTCGAATTTTTTTTCGAATTTTTTTTTAGAAAATTAGAAACTGAGATAAACTAGGATTTGAAAAAAAAAATTAAATTAAAAAAAAAACAAATAAAAATTAAAGGATAGATAAACCTGAGACTAGAACCGAAGCTCTGATACCAAATGATATGAACCCCGCCAAGAATAATGAGTCCCGACAACGAAAAGGAACCCAAGAACGTTCTACAATCAGGTTTGGGGGGGGAGACGTCGACCCATTGCTTCAACAAAAACAAGAACCTTGGTATGTTTGACCTCAACCCATTGTTTAATGCGAAACAAGAACCTCGGTATACGGAAGACGCCACAAACAATGGTGGAAATCCGTTTGATAAGTCGACATTGAACGCCACGGAAAATTCCGATAAGTTCAAATGGTTCGTCAAAGAACCGAAGAGAAAATTGCCTCACATTTCTGAATTCAAAAACTGATTATTAGCTTCAAAACATGCCTTTTTATAGGCTGCTGAATACAAATATGGTTTTCCTAAATTATTCTCTAATAAATTCGGATTTAATTCCAAAAGGAAAACAAATCAGGAAACTAACCTATTCTTCCTAAATCACTCCTACAACTAGAAAAGGAAAAATAAAATTCAATATTTAAATTGGCTTTATTATCAGCCATTACCTACAGAATCACTTCTAACAAATAAGGAAAGTTAAATAATTTGGCATGCAAGCCTTACAACCCAATTTAACTTGCTAAAATTAAACTTAGCCTTTGGCTATATTCTTCTACAACTGAAATATGATCAACATTCCATGCTCTTGTGCTTGCCATGTCCTCATCATTCCCCTCCTCTTGAAAATGATTTGTCCTCAAATCAAAGTTCATCACTTGCGAAAAAGGGCATCTGCAACGATGTTTTCTTCTTCCACTTTTTTATTTCTTTTTTTTTTTTTGTACGGACTCCTTTCTGTTTTCGTTTCTCTTTTTTTTTGACGTTTTTTTTTAATTCGAATTTTTTTTTGAATTTTTTTTAAATTAGAAACTGAGATAAACTAGGATTTGAAAAAAAAATTAAATTAAAAAAAACAAAAAAAAAAATTAAAGGATAGATAAACCTGAGACTAGAACCGAAGCTCTGATACCAAATGATACGAACCCCGCCAAGAATAACGAGACCCGACAACGAAAAGGAACCCAAGAACGTTCTACAATCAGGTTTGGGGGGGGGAGACCTCGACCCATTGCTTCAATAAAAACAAGAACCTTGGTATGTTTGACCTCAACCCATTGTTTAATGCGAAACAAGAACCTCGGCATACGGAAGACGCCACAAACGGTGGTGGAAATCCGTTTGATAAGTCGACCGTGAACGCCACGGAAAATTCCGATAAGTTCAAATGGTTCGTCAAAGAACCGAAAAGAAAATTCTCTCACATTTCTGAATTCAAAAACTGATTATTAGCTTCAAAACATGCCTTTTTATAGGCTGCTGAATACAAATATGGTATTCCTAAATTATTCTCTAATAAATTCGGATTTAATTCCAAAAGGAAAACATATCAGGAAACTAACGTATTCTTCCTAAATCACTCCTACAACTAGAAAAGGAAAAATAAAATACAATATTTAAATTGGCTTTATTATCAGCCATTATCTACAGAATCACTCCTAACAAATAAGGAAAGTTAAATAATTTGGCATGCAAGCCTTACAACCCAATTTAACTTGCTAAAATTAAACTTAGCCTTTGGCTACATTCTTCTAGAACTGAAATAGGATCAACATTCCATGCTCTTGTGCTTGCCATATCCTCATCATCGTCGTTCAGTGCTCATATTTAACAAACAAGGAACCGTGAGAGATCAGTCTCCATAACTGCTAGATCCACGATCAATCATGGCATTTTGGCCCACGTTCTTGTATGTGTTCCGAATTACTTGGGGTAGTGGGAAACCGCCCATTACTGTCCTAAAAACTTGGACCCATGATTTCTCCCCTATAAATAGAGGAAGACTCCTCACTTTGAGGATCTTCTATTTTTTCTTAAAAAAAGCCATTTACTTATTGTTATATTGTCAGATTATATAACAGAAACTGTAACCTTGTATACAAAGAAACCCATAAATAGTGAAGCCAGACACAAAGGATGTAGCACAATATTCCGGCGAATCTTTTTAAATTTCGGTGTTGATATCTTTTACTGCTCGCACTTTTGATTTATCCGTTTCATTTTCTGATTAAGATTGTTTTCTGTACGTTAATTTGTTTATAATCTAATCCTGATTAAAATTTGACCGTAAATTTCTAGTATCTACAACTCTCCCTTTCTTTTTATTTTCTATTTTCTAATATCTATTGCCAAACATAAAGTTGGGTTGATGAGTGAGAGATGAGAATAATAAAAATAAAAATAAAAATAAAAATAAAAAAGAGGAAAGAGAAAGAGACTACACGGCGCGTATTGCTAGAAATTATCTATCAAGCAGTTGGTGTGCAAACTCAACGTTAGGATATGCTTAAGCTTAGGGCTTTTCCTTTCCTTTTTCCTTTGCCTGCGCTTCCCCGCCTACCCATCCCCACCTTCACAAGGTTCTTTCTTCTACTTTCAACTCTGATTTTTATTATCTTTAAACATTTTTTTTTTTTTGCAGAACGGTTTTCTGCAGAATGAGCGCAAGTCCAACTACCCCACATCATCCAAAGTTCGTTTCCTTAGACGAAAATGAACCTCAAGGTGTTTCTCTTATCTTTTCCATTTATTTTTATATTGTATGGTGCAAAAAAAAAACAAAACAAAAACAAAACAAAACAAAAACAAAAACAACGTTACCTTTCAAAGCTTCTCCCATTTTCAGGTACCAGATTTCGGGTTGTTTCCTATAACATTTTGGCTCAGGTATGTTAATGATACTATCTTTTTGAGTTCCAAATGTCTTTCTGTATGTATTAATGGTGTTTGGTTTGTATCCCTGCATCTAGTAATTGGTTTTGTTTGAGAAAACTAAATGAATGAAAGGCTGGTACGAAACCCCGTAACTGACAAAGGATTGATATATAGTCTCATTCGAGGGAACCTTAACCTCCATTGATGGTTCATTCGAGGGAGACCAAAACCTCCAAAGACACCAAATGTCAAACTAATTCATTCACTGTGAGATGTGGAACCAGAACTAACTAAACAAACCAAACAACTAATTTGACTAATTCAAACACAATAATAATATTCGTTTCGAAATATTTCCTTTGTTGCAATACTTAAAAATTAAAAAGTTCCATTGACTATGAGAGTAAAGGAAGAAAAGAAAGCAAATTGGTGTGCCACAAGCTATTTTGAAATCATAACAATGGCTTTCTTTTTCTTTTTTCTTTTTTCTTTTTTCTTTTTTCTTTTTTCTTTTTTCTTTTTATTTTGATTCTATAAGTTCAAGTTCTCAACTTACCTTATTTACCAGTTTTTCATTATTTACCGAGGGAATCGAAGTTGAATTTCAAGAAGTGAAGCCTGCTGTGATCATGCACTTTGGTATCACAATATGTTCCTATACTACTCTAAATCTTAACTTGTTTGTGTAGGTGTATGTGAAGAGTGCTTCTTTCCCTCATTCGCCATCTGCTTGTCTCAGGTATGAATTTCCTCCAACCAAATTACATCTTCATTTGTTATCATGTTTCACTAGAACTTGTGAGAGTTTTGGCTGATAGTATCTAGAGGTCTACAAGCAGTGGTCCAGTTGTGATCCGTTTGAAATCCTTGAAATTTAAGGACGTATGAGTTGTTTGCATATAGTGAAGAAAAAAAAAAAGGTGAAAAAATGTGCATGCCTACCGGAAAATTAGACTGTTTAATCAACAAAATAGTTGGCACAACTATATGGAAAAATTAAACTCCACATACCAAGATTTGTCGAGTTTTTTTAATTTAATTTTTATATTGATATTATTCTTAACAAGGATTCTGCCTAGACTGCGGTGACTTCAACGGACCCTTGGACTTTAAAGCTTTCAGATACTAATAAAGTTTCTAAAGCAGGCTGAGATAAACAAGTTTGAGTACTGTAAGATCTGATTGGAAAAGAAGAAAAAATGAGAAAGAAGTCAGTGGTGAACAATGATAGCTTTAATTTGAATATCCTCCAATGAAGTTTGTAAAGGTGGGTTTGAGGATTGAGACTTGTGATATACAAAAATTAGGATTAGCCAAAGTTAAGAATACATAATTCAGATTTCAGAGTACACCTATAATTGAGCTTTTCTTTTTGAAATCATGCGTAGGATAAATCAATCTCTGACCATATCAAGTCACGTGCTCAAGAATCCAAAATTAAAAGTAAAATTCAGATCTTATTAGAGGAAGATGAAAACTCAAAACGTAGTGTGCTATCTATAGAGTATAATTGTCAAGTTGCATCAAGTTTGGCGATGTCCCGCTCAATAATCAAGGTTATAATTTGTATAGTTGCTTGTTGTAGATGGAAGGCTCGTTCTAAGGCGGTTTTAGCCGTTCTCAAGAATCTTGGGGCTGACTTTCTCTGCCTTCAGGTCTCTCATTTTTCCCCACCTATAGAATATATGCTCCAAGCCCCGCATTTCTTTTTGCTGAGCTTAGTTTGTCTTGTACTCGTTTCCTATGATTTAAAACATAAGTTATCTTCTTTTTGTGATTGAACAAACCTTATCAGGAAGTTGACGAGTATGAGAGCTTTTACAAAGGAAATATGGACAGCAATGGCATTTCTAGTATTTATATCCAGAGAACTGGGCAGAAGCGTGATGGATGTGGAATTTTTTATAAGCATGACAGGTATGTAAAATTTGCTTTTGTTTCATACGGAATATCAAGACACTCAATATATCGAGTCAATGAACGTATTGAGCGGAAAAATCCATAGGTACTTTAACTCTAAATTCCGAAATGAAATTCACTAGATAAGACCTTGATCTTAACTACAATTTGGTCAGTTTCATCATTTATTCTCCCTTCCCTTTCCTATATAATCTAAGAAACCAAATACACAAACAAAATATGGTAAAAGAATGTTTATGTTGAATGTTTTCCTAAGGTCTATATGGGACAGGAATGAGTATGCATGGTCTCTTAAATGACAAGTTTCTGTGGATTTGCATCTTTCAAATTGTGCTCGACAGCACAGTGGAATACCCCTAATAACAAGTTAACAGCTTTGGATTATACTATCTTACTGTCTATTGTTATCATATCTGAATCTCGCTGTTTTTCATGCTTAATTATTTGTCGTGCTTTTGATTCAGTGCAGAGATGATCTTACAGGATACTATTGACTACAATGATCTTGTGAACTTTATTCAAGATGGAGCCTTATCTGACAATGTACAAAGTGATGCGCAGGCTAGTGAAAATAAAGATGCCAAATTAAAAACTGGTAAAGTTTTTCTTCCACGTTGTATGCAATTTGTATAATTTTGATGCTGTCTTGAGAATTAAATCTCCACATCATGAAGGAAAAATGCTTAAGAAGAAGCGCTGTTTGCACCAGTAAGAGTTCAATATCAAGTTGAAATCACCCTCTTTTGCCATAGAAATTTTATTTTAAAAAAAAAAAAAAAACGGTAGAACTTTAAGTCTCAGATTTCTTTAACACCTGTTAGGCTACTTTCTTTGGCTTTAGTGATTGAGTTGGTTTGTTCTTTGGGTTTAACTAATGATTGAAATGATGATTTTCATCCTATAACATTAGGAATGTACTAGTTGGGACTTGGTTACCAGCGGAGTAGTTTTCTGCAGCTAAGTTTAATGTGATCTGTTTTCAGGTTCAACTCAGAAAGTTCCTCAAGATCGGGGAGATCCGAATGATCCTCGTGTGAGACTAAAGCGTGACTGTGTTGGTATTATGGCCGCATTTAAACTCAAGGACTCTCATAATCATATTGTTATTTTGGCAAACACACACATTTACTGGTAAGTAATCTCAACATTATTGCACGTTTTAATAATGAGTTTCTGTGTTTATGTACTTTGGCCTATATGTCGACCAAGTAGTATAGTGGATGAAATGTTGGAAAGTAATGTCTCCATTACAGGGATCCAGAATGGGCGGATGTCAAGCTTGCGCAAGCTAAATATCTTCTACTGCGTTTAGCTCAATTTAAAGCGCTAGTCTCGGAGAGATTTAAGTGTGCATCTTCGTTAATTGTGGCCGGTGATTTCAACTCAACGCCGGGGGATAAGGTTCGTACATGCTGAGCATTATTCATTTCTTAGTCCAACTAGTTTTTCTCTTTTGCTTGCTAATGTTGTGCCTATAGTTTTCCCTTGCTTTGTGTTAGAATCTTAAACTATGTTGGCCCGTCTCCAAAAAGCTTGGTAAACTAATATGGTATCAGAGATCAGGCAGGGGGTCCTTATTTCAAACCCCTATAAATGCACGTGTCAAAATTACCATGATATGTGGGTCCTTTAATTGTCATGATGTAGCTACATCTTTGCAATGCTTTTTTTTTTTTTTCCCCCCCCCCAAGGTTTTTAACTTTAAACAAATAGTTCATGTGAGTTCAACCACTATCGAATAACAAGATTGTTAACGTCTTTGTTTTAATTTAAAACGAATAAATTTTCAGGGGATAATTTTCTAAATGTCTCAGTAGCTACTTTTTAGTTCTTTTTCCACTATTTTTCTCTGTTAGATGTCAAAATGTGGAGATACTTTTTTCCTTTGCTTCTCAGCAACATTTTTTTGCTTGAGCTACTTGTTTCTTGATGTTTTCTTCTCCCAATAGGCTTCTTACAAGATCAACATTAGGAATGTGAATTAAAATGTGTTAATCTTCCTTCTAATGTACACATCTCAAACGAACAACGAAACGAAACCAAATAACATTCGACACCGATCGTGTTTACATCATTTACACCGTTCTTGAAAGGTGCCTTGACAATTTTACCATATCCCATTCTCACAACAAAAGGACTGTATCCTTATTTAATTCCAGTATAAATGTTTCAACCAATACTATCATCTTTGCAGTTGCTTGCTTCAAAAAGATCATAAACCGAGGCTAAAATCTGTGCATTGCCATTCTTGTATTAGTTCTGACACTCCTAGCATTGCAGGTTTACGAATGCCTTGTTTCAGGCAATTTGTCGTCTTCTTCGGGAACTACAGCCGAACAATTAGAAGATGCTCCTATTCCTTTACGCAGCGCATACGGTTCCACAAGGGGAGAACCGAAATTCACAAACTGCACGCCAGACTTTACTGATACACTAGACTACATATTCTTTTCCCCTTCTGACAGCATTAAACCAGTGAGCTTGCTTGAGCTTCCGGGATTGGACTCATCTGATGTTATTGGCGGATTACCAAACTTTAGTCACCCAAGTGATCATTTACCAATAGGTGTCGAATTTGAATATGTCTGCGGGCTATAGTCCCCCCTGATACGAACCACGCCAACAACGTGACGAAACGCGATACCAAATCTGGAAACGACAACCCAAGATCTTTCAAGTTTGATGGAAACCGCGACCCGTTGCTTAGCGAAGCAAGAAACTTGGTATGGTGAAGACGCCACAAACGGTTATGGAAGTCCGATGGAAGTCCGTTTGATAAGTCGATTTGAACGCCACAAGGAATCCTTGATAAGTTCGAATAAGTTTCTTCAAGAACTCAAGAAGAATAACTCACAATATGAATAAACATCAAAAATCTTTTTTCATCATCTGAAATCAGCCTTATATAGGCAAAGTTACAATTTGTAAAATTCCTAATATACCCTTAAGGATAAACTTGAATAAAAAATATACAAAAATATCAGATTTATCTAAATAAATTAGGAATTAAAAATATACCTAAATTCAAATTTTAAACTAAAACTTAAAATTAAAAATCAGATTACAAAGAAATCAAATCTTAATCAGATCTTGTTTTGAATTTTGAACTTTGTGAACTCTTGAAAACGTAATCTTGACTTGATTCTTTGTTGGAAAATAACGTCCACTTCAACGTTGGAAAATAACGTCCACTTCAACGTTGGAAAATAAAACGTCCACATCAGTCTTGGCTCTCTTCCGGCTCAAATTTGACGAGTAAAATCAATCTTTGTTCACCATCAGTAGTGAACATGCTCTCTTCTTGATGTAGAACTTTCTGGACTAAGTTATTCAACTCTTGTTTGAATCTTTTAGCTCGAGCTCTAGTCACCGGACCAACTGGAACTTGAATCGGTTCGTGAGAATTCCATTGAGCCTTGATGTCCTCATCACCCCCCCTTCTCTTTTTTTTTTTTTTTTTTTTTTTTTTTGGACCCAGCTACATTTGAATTTCACAATAAGCCTGGTAGTTGAGTTTTGGATTATCACTTTAGGAGCTCCAAAACTTGTAACACAAATTTTGGTGGCAAAGTGCTTGTTTTAAGAAGATTCTCTTGTATGGGATTCGAGTTCCAAGCATCTGTGTTCTTTGAACTTCTCGTGGTTTGGTACTTCCGTCCCTATGTTCTTTTCTTGACAATTTAGTCCTTAAATTTACAAAGTAGTAGCAAAAGCTATAATTGTTAAGGAGACTTCTATGTTGGACAGAACAGTTATAGTTTTACAGCATGTGTGTTCTGGCACATTTGTCCTTGAAAAGTAATATTTTTTTTCTTTGGTATTTCTACCCCTATTTTAGTTACAGAATTTCATAAAATTTAACTTCCATTAATGATTAAAGTAGTTCAGGGCAGTTTAAGAGAAGGGTAATCTGGTTTCCAATTTTGGTTTAGTAGTATGTCCCGAAAAGAATAAGTTAAGGGCTAAAATGCAAAAAGTTTTTAAAATAGGGGTAAAACTATAAACAGTTTTATCAACTTTAAAATGGTAATTGGGGTGTAAATATGTACTTTAGAATAATATACCGTGTTTTGAAACCAAATAATGAAGTTAGGACAATCTAAAATCTGACTAGGGCAAATCGATAATTTTTCCAGGTCGGGGGTATGATGGAAAATTTCACTTTGAGACTAGTCTAGATATGTTGTTCCATTTTCATATCTCAAAGACTATCCCCTCAATTAGCTTTTGACAACTCATTAATTTGTTTAAGAATATTTAATGTACATTTTTTATATGGTTAAATTCTTAAATTCAGATGACATAATATGACACTATTGGAGGGACAACCAATAGGATAGAAAATTTGGAACATATCACAATTCCTTTGAGACAGGGTAGGGCTGAAAAACCACTATAGTTGAGTTCATAAAATTTTTGTAAGCCTAAAACTTAGGCCAAAATCAATAGGAAATCATTTGCTAGATTCCCACTGTCTCCTCTTAGGTCCCGCTCTAGCGTCGGCTATTGAAGTTTTGGTTCAGTGATGCAGGATAGGTCCTGAATGGACGATTGAAAAAAACTAGTATAAAAAGACAGGTCTCTGCCATACCTAGGAAAGTGTTCCTGCCTATGGGACTAAAAATCCTGGAAATGATGGAACCACCCCCATATCTTTTTTTCTTTTTTTTTTTTACCAAAAAAAAAATCAATAGGAAATCATTAAATGTAAAAATGCATAGAAATCAAAAGTTAACAAAATAAGAAAAAGCAAAATGGTCATTTGACACCTGAAACTATATTAAAGCAAGTTAAGACTGTTTATATGCAGTGAACGAAGCCTACCCAATGATCCAAAAGGTTTGTATGCACGAAAATAGAGTGAGCCCGTAAAAGTTCCAAAATGTCAAAAGATGTAAAATTATTAAGGGGTCATTTGAAACAATCACTGGGGACAGAATTTTGTCTTTTAAATTCCAAAATTTCTAAAAATCCAACTTTTTCATGAAGTGAAAATGTTTCTTATGTCTTAATGCATAATAACACTACAAAGGAACGGAACATAATCCACATTACGTATACTTTTTGTTTCTGAACACATTTCAAATAATCATATTATTTCATATGTCATAATTCATTTCTAATTCACACTTCAACTAAATACACATTTCATTTGACATATTTCACTTTTCAATGAAATGAAAATGTTTCTTATGCCTAAATGCTCACAACGACAAAGAAACGAAACAAAATTCACATTGTATATAATTTTGACACATTTCAAATAATCATATTATTCCATATATCATAGTTTATTTTCAATTCATACTTCAACTTAATACATATTTTACTTCCAACATACAAGACTCCAACTCCAACTATAGTTTCAAAAGAGCCCTAAATGTGGACTAAGAGCGCATTTGGCACTTCAATTCCAATAGGAGTTCTAGAGTTTTTTTGTTTGGAAACGTGTGTTTTGGTTGAAAATAAACTATGATAATTAAATAATGCAAAACTTGAACTCCGTTGAGAAAAAAATAACAATAAGATCTTATTTCATTTTTGTAGTTATAAGTATTTTGACATAAAAATCATCTTATTTCGATTTAGAAATAAAGAGTTATAAATTATCAAGGTTTGTTTTCTGTTTTTTGTTTTTTTTTTTTTTGGGGAAAATGAAAAAGTGAAGCAAATGTTGTTTCTCTTTCTCACCTTCATTTTCGTCCACCTATCAATCCATCTTTTGTTTATATTCTTTCATCGTTTTTTTTTTAAATTTTCATTTTCGTTCTTTTTTAGTCCCTATTGCAATAAATTCACATGTACCCTTGCTCAATATTTTCTTTATGATCCTGTCAGTTATTATTTTCTTATAATCTCTCATAATTAATCTTTTATATTATTTTTTAATTTTCTTTCCAATTTATAACTACTTAAATATTTGTTTTAGTCCCTCTAACATAAATTTTATTATTTTATTTCCAACTATAGCACTACATGTTTCTCCGTGCTATACTGTCAACTATTATTTTCTCATACATTTATGAAAAAAAATTATTTACTCACATATTTTTGAGGGAAAAAAAACTATTATTTTCTCATATTCTCTCCTAATTAATTTTCTATATAACAAACTGAATTCCATAGTAACATACAGGAAAAACCCTTTTGTTTACAAAAAAAAAAAAAAAAAAAAAAAAAAAAACCCCTTTTGGAAAATAAATAAATAAATATAAGGAAGAAGAAGGAAAATCGTAGCCAAAGTCTGTGAACAAGAAAGAGGAAGAACCCGAAGGCACAGCAGCTCCCGAGGCGAAAACCTAAGAGAGCGTTTCATTTCATTTCGTTTCGTTTCACCTAGTTTCGTTCTGTTTCGTTTCGTTTCGTTTCGCCTTATAAAATCTCTGCCTCTCCGGCGAGGTGTTCGCCTCCTTCTTCACCACTTCTCCATTTTCAGCCCAACGCTCTCTGGATCCGCCTACTCCTCCCTAACCCTAGGCGTTTCTCTCGCGTTCCTTGAGCTTTTCGATTGCCGTTTTTCGCCATTGAAGTTTCTCTCACTCTGCCTCTCATGGATTCTAGGGCTTAACAAGATTTCTCCGAAGAAGAAGAAGCTAAATACAGGATTTCAAGTGTTTTCTTTTTTGGTTGAATAAAAGCGGTGGAATAAAAGCGGTGGGATGACCTATCATGGCACATCAATCCTCTCGTCTTCACCGTCTCCTCACTCTCTTGGACAGTATCCTTTTTTTTTCCCCCCCCGGCTAATTCGATGAATTTGAATTCCGTTTCTCGAGTTTAAATTTAGAAAGTTTTGATTTGTTTTTTTTTTTTTCCTGAAATTTTGTTTTTCCCTAATGGAAATGCAAAAGCTGGTTCGTCGCAATCGACGAGGTTCACGGCTGCTCGGCAAATAGGTGAAATTGCTAAATCGCATCCTCAAGACTTGACCTCTCTATTGAAAAAGGTATCATTTTCAATTATCAGTTTCTCTAGTTTCTTCGGATTCCGAATTTGGCACAGAAATGGTGTCAATTTAGGCGTTTTAAGGTTTAGTTAGGGATTTCTGAATTGTATTATTCTGATGAAGAACTTTGTAGTAATTCTATTATGTTTTCGAGATTAGGTCTCGCAGTTTCTTCGTAGCAAAAACTGGGATACACGAGTCGCTGCGGCTCGTGCTATAGGGGCTATAGCGGAGAATGTTAAGCACACGTCTTTGACAGAACTTCTTTCTTGTTGCCAATCGAAATTATCCGAGTTTGGAATTTCCGGTGCACCTGAAGATTTGCTTGCATTGCCTGATTTTCGTTCTAACGTTGCGGGCGTATCTTTTAGAAGGTCCGTATCACATTTTCTATGCTTATGACATATTTTCAACATTTCTTGCCAATAAGTCTCTTTACTTTGGAGTTGTTGGTATTGTTATTTACCATCTTACTAGTTTTTGTCTATAACAGCTTTAATATTAACAAAGTGCTGGAGTTTGGTGCTCTAGTGGCATCTGGAGGACAAGTAAGTTTCAAAAGTAAATCACTTTAAGTTTTTATTTTATTCATATATTTGTTTATTTATTCACTGATAAGCAACAAAACTTTATTGACGAGAACAGGTAAGAAAAAATACTTTGAAGTTACTCTCATTAGATAGTCTGTTAGTTCCCACTCTTGTGCATATATATATATATTTATTTGTATATTATATATATGAATTCATAAGAAGATTGGGGAAATGAGTAGGCTAAGTTGGTGAAAAGTTAGGAGTGGAGATTTGTTCATTACAAACTGCAGGGCTCCGATTATTACGCATGATTGTTGCCTTTTATAAATTTGAATTTAGGACTGAACTTTGGAACAAATCTGTTACAATTGGATATGATGAATCCATGCACTATTGAACAGTCAGATAACGTTTGTGTAAAAAGAACATCTGTAGTGGTAATTATTTTTGTTTTTATTTTTAACTGAGATGAAAATCGCCTTCCTCTTGTGGGACGTGCAAATGAGGGGCTGAAACTATTGACCATGTATTATTCCGCTATGAAGTTGCATGGTTTCTGTTGTGCTTGCTGTTGAAGGGAGCAGGTTTTCAATAGGCATTTCTTGAGAAATAGTCTTTTTACGGGTGGAAAACATCTTTGGCTTTGGTTGTAGCAAAGGGGTCTAAAGTGATGGAAGTGTGTGTGGATGGAAAGGAAGAGCTGAATTTCTTATAGTAATGAGCATCATATGTGTTATTCTTATGGAAGAAATCCGAAATCAAGGCTTCTTATGTGCATCTACAAATAAGGATTTAAGGATTTTTCTCTCTGAGTATGCATAGTCGTAGGCATTAGGTTTATATTTTTCATTGTTATAATTCTCCATTATACACATGATATCTTCTCCTCTGTTTGTCTTGTAATCTTGCATTTTTAATAAATTTTTTTTTCCTTATAAAAAGGTGTTTATTAAAATTGTATATGTTCAATATTACTGTGGATATTTATGGATTGGGATATCATCGTGTGCCACAAACCATTATTAGAGATGAGAACAATAGGACTTGAGAATTAGTAACTATAGATATTAGTTGTGCTGAGTTGTGGTGCTATTTCTTCTGATCGTCAATGGATCAATGGATCCAGCTGTAGACACTTGGTAATTTGTATGGCATTTTGTACCGTGGTGTTACAATTTTTGCCTTCTGCTTTATTACTAATGATGATCCATGTGGATAGTTGTGCTCAATTATGTTACATTCCTATCTAACTGTGATCCTTTAAAGGAAAAAGATGCATATAAATAATAAAATTACATAGATATTTCGCATGGAAAACATAGTTTTACGGGTGGAAAACATCTTTGGCTTTGGTTGTAGCAAAGGGGTCTAAAGTGATGAAAGTGTGTGTGGATGGAAAGGAAGAGCAGAATTTCTTATAGTAATGAGCATCATATGTGTTATTCTTATGGAAGAAATCAGAAATCAAGGCTTCTTATGTGCATCTACAAATAAGGATTTAAGGATTTTTCTCTCTGAGTATGCATAGTCGTAGGCATTAGGTTTATATTTTTCATTGTTATAATTCTCCATTATGCACATGATATCTTCTCCTGAAAGGGAAAAAAATGTTGGTTTGTTTCAATATATGTATATATAATTTAGTCCTCATATCGTTTTTTAATTCAGGAGTACGATGTTGTGAATGATAATATGAAGAACCCAAGGGAGAGGTTGGCTCGTCAAAAGCAAAATCTTCGACGGCGTTTAGGTTTGTAGTTTAATGTCTGTATGGCTTGGTGAATGTTGCGATGAAATCAAATGTCTAGCAAAACTCGACACATAGCTATTGTCTTTTAACCCATAATTATATGGAAGTACTTGGTCAAAAAGGCATACTTTGCTTGTAATTTCAATCCATAATGAGTTCAGTTCTGTTTGTTGTTTTTGGACCATGATTTGGGTACGACTTGCCTCACCTGATTTCTGTTAATGTTACATCCACACATGTTCTTGCTTTGCTTCTTAATTTGTTTTCTATTTTTTTGTGCGTCTCATCATATAATGAATCCTTGTCACTTTTCTCTTTTGAGTGGTGAGAAATTGGTTTTGTAATATTGTAATAATAACTTTTATATAATTACTTCTTATCTTGCACTATCTTTGGGTTTGGCTTTTGTAGATTATGTGATGTGCTATCAATATTGTATACTTAATTTATTCCGGTGTTTTTGAGGAAAAGGATATGGGGGTGATGGATACTTTGAAAAAGCTAAATTTTTAGCTTCACTCTGGGCTTCAACAGATAAGGAGTTCAAGAACATTCCATTTTCTTTGATCATTCTAAATTGATGGATGTTATAGGAATATGCGTGTGTGAATTTTTCTAGGCGAGTTTGCTTTTCAGCATTTCATGCTGCTGTTTCTCGGGCGGGGGGGGGGGGGGGGGGGGGGGTGGGGGGGGTTGTTTGGGGTTGTGGGCGGGTTGGGTTGTTGAGAATATCTTATCCTCTTTTCCTTGTAATTGATTAATTTATCAGAAAGGTTTTCTTATATAAAAAATTGTTTACTTCATTAGCCTTTTAGTTCAATTTCAAAGCTAGTTTTTATTTTATGCAGGGTTGGATGTATGTGAGCAGTTCATGGATGTAAATGATATGATAAGAGATGAAGATCTCATTATGCATAACTCCCATGGAAATGGGATAAATCAAAGAGTTTATGTACCGCATAATATTCAACGATTAGTGGCAGATATGGTTCCTATGTCAAGAAGGCCGAGTCCAAGGGAAAGGAATCTTTTAAAACGAAAAGCAAAAATAAGTTCAAAAGACCAAATGAAAGGTTGGTGTGAGGATGGTGATCCAAGAGTATCAGGTGCACAAAATGCAACAACAGTAAAGGGCTCAAATGCTGATCCCTTTGGTTCTAATAAGGTATTTGTGTTACTTATCTTATCTTTGTTATTTGTACTGACAAAAATGTTAATTCCACTGATGTTAAGTCATGAACTGGTTTTGCATTTTCATTTGAAGGCACTACAAAAATATTGATGGAATTTTGGGGCACTTGCTTTTGTCTTGTGGCATATGGAACTGTTAGATTACACTATTTGGGAACGTAGTCTTAGTTGTTTATGTGTGGGTCAATTAGGAAGAAATCAGCGCTCTATGCATTAACAAGTCTGAGAGGGAATGTTAGTTTACTTCTATTATGAAGCTTAGAACATCATAGATATACTTTTTTTGTTTATATTTCTCGCATGATTTTGGGCCTATAATTTGTCGAATATAACAACCTGTAATAGTGAAGGAGTGTTCTGAATAAGTTAGGCATCTTTCTTGGTCTTGTTGACTGATAAACTTTTTTCTCCCAAGCTGTCCAATTGTGAAGAAAATGCATCCTTAGAATTGGTTGGTTGAGCAGTTCAGGCCTGTAGCTCGCTCCCACATGCTTTGGTGTTCAATTCTTCAGAACCTCCTAGCTGGTGAATTAGAAAAACTTGATTATGATTATTTGCCGTTCGGAATTTATGATTAAAAATTTAGATTTAGTGGGCATATTAGATCGATCTTTTTACCAGCACGTGGGGCAAGCTACAGGGATTGCAGGTTTTCTAATGAGAACATCATCTTTTCTTGCCCTGTGCCAATACACACTGAGAGTTCCTCAGCTTTGCCTTTTGTTTGTTTGATTTCCTAATTACTTAGTTACTCGTCTCTTGACTTTTTCCATGTAAGAGTACCAGATTCTTCATTTTCATGTTGATTCTTTATGTAGGCATCTGTGGATGTTAATGATGATGAAGACAACTTGGAAAATGACAGAGATGGGTGGTGGCCTTTCCATAGTTTTGTTGAGCAGCTAATAGTTGATATGTTTGATCCTGGTAAGCTTACTCTTTATGAATGTTGATCAATGATAATGGTTCTGATTATTATTTGTCCATTATGATTATTATATGTATTTCTCGTTAGGATTGCTGCGATTATATCATTCTCTTCATTTATCTTATAAAACAGTACTCCGTCTGCCATTTATTTTTCAGTTTGGGAAGTACGGCATGGTAGTGTGATGGCTCTAAGAGAGATTTTAACACATCAAGGTGCTTCTGCTGGGGTATTTATCTCCGACAGTTTAGATAGTGCACCACTTGTTCAATTAGAAGACGAATTTATAACACATACAATGAAGAGAGACAGGGAAATTGATTTGAATATGCAAGGTTCAACAGATGAGTTTGAACCAGACCTTAAAAGACCAAAGTTCGAGGATGTATCATCTCAATGGATGGATACAATGGTCGTTGCCAGGAAGGATTCGAACTCTGACATCAGCTTCAAGGTTGAAGATGATAGGCGGGACTTGGGTTCTGAGCTAATTAATGAGTACTCAAATGTTGGTTCTGAGCTAATTAATGAGTACTCAAATGTTGGTTCTGTTAAGGTGGAGCCAGATTCTTACCTTGATACTTCACTGTCTCCAAGTAAAGAAGTAGCAGCAGAAACAACTATCCTCAAGGATTATTCCAGCATTAAGGAAACGGACGTGGCAAAAAGTCTTTCTGAAAATGGTGAACTGATGAACTGGATTAAATTTGCTAGGCATTCTTGGCTTAAGAATTCCCAATTTCTTCAAGATTGTGCGATCCGTTTCCTGTGTGTTTTGGCACTAGACCGGTAAATCCTTGTCTTGTCTGTCTTTATTCTTCGGCTTACTATTTTAGTATTTTGACTACATACCTAGCTGATTTAGAATGTTACAACTATTTTTATTTTCTTGCATGCTTCTGATTGAAACCTTTTTGTGCCTATCCGATTAATAAATTTTATCTTTGCTCCATTTGATTGCAGTTTTGGGGATTATGTATCTGATCAGGTTGTTGCCCCAGTACGGGAAACCTGTGCACAGGCATTAGGTGTTGTGTTCAAATATATGCATCCCACTTTAGTTCATGAAACGTTGAATATCTTGCTGGAGATGCAGGTAAATTTCATGTAAGCACATGCTTTTTGTTCTTTTAAGTGCTACAGGTTGTACTTGTGTTGTTAATTTTTGTTTTCACTCTTTTTCTCTTCCTTTCTTGTTTTGTTTGTTATGCTTCTGATATTTCGTTATGTTCAGTTTAGACCAGAATGGGAGATTCGCCATGGAAGCCTGTTAGGTATCAAGTATTTGGTAGCTGTGCGGCAGGTAAAAATTTGTATTTCACTTTCTTTTTCCTTAACAAGAAAAACTTCCTTTCATTGATAGTATACTTACATAAAAAAGGAAAGAGGATGAGGATTTCTCAAAAATTAAAAAAAAAGGCAGGAGAACCTAAAAGAAACTAAAAATATTTCTGTATTACTAGAATTTAGTACAGTTTGAATATGCTGGAATTCAGGTTACAACCGTTCTTGGTTGTTGAGTCATCGTGGTTTGTGCCTTCTTCATTTCCTTTAATAGCAACTTCTGCGTATGCAATTTCCTGAAACTGTGCAGCTATTGTGTTGACATCAATCTAAGATTTTTTCTTTCTTTACTAAGAAATAAAATACTTTTTTAATGATTTAGAACTCATGATGGAAAGCACCATTGATTCAGGGAGAGGATATTCCTAGATATTAAATATAGAAAAAACGAGTGGACAAGTACATCCAGCTAAGAATGATTAAGAGAAAAGACTTTTCAGTTAAAAAAAAAAAAAGTTGCAGCTTTCAGCGTAGACAAGAAATACCCAGCTTCAAACAATGATCTATTTTTTCACCTATGCCTGACCTCTGAGTGATACTCAAATTGTCAAAAAATACACCTGAAGGTGACGCAGAAACTTGAGGAGACCTCTGACTCTGGATCAAATATCAATCTTGTGGTCTTCCCATGAGCCTATAATCATACAAAGGCACACATTTTTTGGAATATCAGGATTCATTTTATGCTGATACTATTCATTTCAAAACCTGGAAAGTGATCACCAATCAAAGACGAGAGGATTTAAAGGAAGGAGCCAAGCTAAGATGACAAAGAAGGGGAATCTCACTTTTATTCTAGATCTTAAAGAATATAAACCTAGAAGTGATGTAGTTGGATTCCATGAAAGGAATGCAAGAACCTAACTGAACAATTTACGAGTTAGGACGATTAAAATTGAACCTAACAAGGGAATTGATATAATCCAAATCTAAAAAGTGGCCCATGTTTGGTGCAATTTAGGAACTGGGTTAAAGTAAAGACATTGGCACATAAATTGATCTTTGCGCTTGCCGCTTTGCCTGCTGCCTGCATTGCTACAACTATTGGTATGTTCAATACATATTGTTGATGGCTATAAAGATCAGCCAAGTGTATCTCCTCACATCCACTCCTAAGGATATCTTTATCATGTTCCCCAATAACTGCAGTTACTCCCGTCGGGATGTTGAATATCGAGCTAGTTTAAATTTCCTAAAAGTACTGTCCAGACATTGCAAGAAACAACTAACATGAAGTTAAGGAGTTGGACACTCTCTTTTTGAAAGAACCAAGTACTTAGTTTCATTGTGGGCTTTTACCGATAAAGCCTACTAAGAGTTTCCTTTGATTGTTCTGAATCAGAAAGATGTTTTGGGAGCCAATGTTGGTAGTTTATGTTCCTGTTTCTCTAGAGGATTCCTTCTCCTCTTTTCTATTTTACTGTTTTCAGTATTAATAAAATTTTTGTTTCTTATGAAACGAAAGGGAATGATATTTTAATAATCTGAGTGATTCGGGTTGAATACATGTATTCAATAATGCAGTTTACTCGTAAAGGAGTTTTTTGTACATTTTCCTGTTTTGTTTTTAGTTTATAATTAAACTAAGACCCTTTTTATGTTTTTTTGTTTTTGTTTTAAGTAGGAGATGCTTCCTGTTTTTTGTTTTGTTTTCCTGTTTCTCTAGAGGACTCCGTCTCCTCTTTTCTATTTTACTGTTTTCAGTATCAATAAAATTTTTGTTTCTTATGAAATGGAAGGGAGTGATATTTTAATAATCTGAGTGATTCCGGTTGAATGCACGTGTTCAATAATGCAGTTTACTTGTAAAGGAGTTTTTGTACATTTTCCTGATTTGTTTTAGATTCTAATTAATCTATGACCTTTTTTTGTTTTTGTTTTAACTAGGAGATGCTTCCTGAATTGCTTGGACGCGTTCTCCCGGCTTGTAAAGCTGGGCTTGAGGACCCTGACGATGATGTTCGAGCGGTAGCTGCTGATGCTTTGATACCAACAGCTGCTGCTATTGTTCATCTACAGGGTCAAATGTTAAATTCCATAGTGATGTTACTTTGGGACATATTACTTGATTTGGACGATTTAAGTCCATCAACCAGCAGGTAATCTTTACCTATTAAGTTCTATTATTATTTTTTAAAATTTTATTTTAACCAAACTGTGCATTGCTACTTTGATTTGTGTTGCATTTAGGACTGGGAAGCCTGAAGATAGGAAATCTAAACCTGTATGCCATCTTAATACTAAATAAAAAGATGTAGATCTAAAGGAAAACCTATATAACCGAAATATTGGAGTTAGAAATTAGAATCACAGTTGATCCTCAAGACATGCAAGGTCTTCCAGCGTAGAGGAAATCCACCTGCTAGTAAAGATAACATTCTCTTTACTATAAAACTTATATAAAACTACCCATTCCAATATTTCATACTTCTTTCTGACTAAATGAAGCATTGTTTCTTTTTCGTTTTATTATTAAAAAAGAAAAAAAAAATCACAATCGATAAGCCTTTTGGAGTCACGGAAGCTCAAATAATATTTATTCATTTATTGTTGCTGTTTACAGATAAGGGTTTATATTATAAATTTTTCTGAGAGAGGAATGGAACATCAGGTGTCCTCTCGTTGAGGAATTCTCTTGTGATGCATGTCCAAGTAGCTTATCTTCTGATTTGTTCTTAAGTTCCTCTAATATTTTCTCTGTTTCTTTATGGCTGGCCTGATTAAATATTCTTGTATGGTTGTGATACTCTCTAACTTTTCTGTTTGTTTCAGACAGTTTAATGCCCTAATGATTCATAAATTTTAATATCTTTTAAAAAATCTTGTAATCTGCTTGCAGCGTGATGAATTTGTTGGCAGAAATCTATTCCCAGGAGGAAATGATTCCAAAGATGTTGGAGACCTCGAAAGATTGCCAAGAGTTTGATTTAAATGAGCTTGGTCGTATTGATGATACTGGAGTGGTGAATTCACAGGAAAATCCTTTTATGTTATCAACATTGGCACCCCGTCTATGGCCATTTATGAGGCACAGTATCACATCAGTCCGTTATTCAGCTATTCGCACTTTGGTAACTCTCTCTTTGGTAATCTAGTTATCATGGATGCTAGGGATTTATTTGCAGAAACGAGTTCAATGGGTTTAGTTCTTGCCTAATGGTTTTTTATCTTTGTATATTATATTGTACTTTTACGTGTTGTGATGAGAACTTCTTCTAAATTTTTTAACTTTAATTTGCAGGAGAGACTGCTTGAAGCTGGATGCAAAAGAAATGTTTCCGAGCCCTCTGGTTCTTCATTTTGGCCTTCATTTATATTGGGTGATACACTTAGAATCGTTTTCCAAAATTTGCTGTTGGATTCAAATGAGGAAATTTTGCATTGTTCTGAGAGCGTTTGGAGGCTTCTTGTTCAGGTTTTTTCTTTTTTTCTTTCTGTTTTCAGTTGAACAGTTTCTCATTTTATACTTTCTCGAACTATAGCTTCGCTACATCATCTATCTTAACGAACTCTTCTCTTGGTTGCTTATAGTCCTCAAAGGAGGACCTGGAAAATGTTGCAAGGTCATTTACGTCTTCTTGGATAGAGCTTGCAAGTACTCCATATGGTTCAGTATTAGATCCTACTAAAATGTTTTGGCCTGTTGCTCTTCCGCGAAAGAGTCATGTTAGAGCAGCGGCTAAAATGAGAGCTGCTAATCTTGAAAACGAGTCTTATAGAAACATCGGGTTGGAATCTGCCAATGGTGCTATTCCAGTAGAGAAAGTTGGAGACGCTTCCAGCAATCCTGTTAAGATAATTGTTGGTGCTGATTCAGAATTATCGGTCACGCGTACTCGGGTGCTCACAGCAACCGCACTGGGAATTTTTGCATCTAAGTTGGAAGAAGGATCCATGCAATATGTAATTGATCCATTATCAAATGCACTTACCTCTTTGTCTGGTGTCCAGCGGCAGGTACTGCTTCTACCAGATTTACCTCTTCCTTTTTGTTTGTCCCTTTTGCTGCTCCTCAAATTTTTCTTCTATATACTATCCAGGTGGCATCAATGATTCTAATCTCTTGGTTCAAAGAGATAAAAAGCAGTGATGCATATGGAAATCAGGGAACTTTGCCTAGCTTTCCCAATCATCTTAAAAATTGGTTGTTGGACTTGTTAGCATGTGCTGACCCTACATTCCCAACAAAAGATTCACTTCTTCCTTATTCGGAGCTTTCGAGAACATATTCTAAGATGCATGGCGAGGCTAGTCAGTTATTTCATGCTATTCAATCATCAGGCATGTTTGATAGTTTGTTGGAAACTATGAAATGTGACTTGGAAAGCTTGAGTCCAGATGATGCAATAAATCTTGCATCGAAAGTTCCTGCCTTATGCAATGACAACACTGGAAATGATACTACCGGACACCTTGATGATATCGAATCAGTAAAACAACGACTTTTGACAACTTCAGGATACTTAAAATGTGTTCAGGTACTTTGAGATGCAACTAGGCCATTCCCTTGAAATGGACAAAGATGTATTTATGCATTTCTTGTCAAGTTCTTGCATTCATTCATTTTTTTTTTTTTTTTATTTTTTTGTGTGGATTGCAATTCCATTTTCAGTAGACTTCTTTTTATTGATGATTTTCCTTGCACTTGAGTTTCATTTAAGCTGTTTTGCTTTATCATTGCTAGTTCGATATTGTTGTTAAACTTTGAACCTACTAATGACTTTCTAAAATTATCTCTTGCACTTGCTCATCCGTACCTCCTCAAACATTCTGCAGAGTAATCTGCATGTTGCAGTATCTGCCCTTCTTGCCGCGGCGGTTGTTTGGATGTCAGAGCTCCCTGCACGACTTAATCCAGTGATCCTGCCTCTAATGGCTTCAATAAGAAGAGAACAGGTAGTATTTTAGATACAAATGCTATTTTAATCCGACTGGCACACCAAGATTGGTTGTATTTTAGATGCAAATGCTATTTTAGTCTGACAGGCATGCCAAGATTGATTTTCATTTTTTTGTTTAATTCCTTTCGAAGGAGGAGAAACTGCAAGAGAAGGCTGCTGAAGCACTTGCAGAGCTTATTTCTCATTGTATTTCACGCAAGCCTAGCCCAAATGATAAACTAATTAAAAACGTCTGTAGTTTAACTTGCATGGACCCTTGCGAGACACCGCAAGCTGCAGTTATCGGTTCCCTGGGGGTTATCGATGATCAAGATCTTTACTCCTTTGGGACTGCCACTAGTAAGCAGAAATCAAAAGTTCCGGTTCTGGCTGGTGGTGAAGACCGGTCAAAGGTTGAAGGATTCATTAGCAGACGAGGGTCTGAACTTGCATTGAAGCATTTGTGTGACAGGTTTAGTGCTTCATTATTTGATAAGCTTCCTAAACTATGGGATTGCCTGACAGAAGTTCTCAAGCCTAGCAGTACTGAGTCTTTGACTCGAGATGAGAAGCAAATTACTCAAACTATTGACTCAGTTCCAGATCTACAGATATTAATAAACAATATCCAGGTTATTTCCATCCTTATGTTTCCTCATTTCTAATCCAATGATTTTTGTTGTGCCCCTGGATATGTGATATGTCACTACAGTAAGACGTTTTGGCTTGTTTTTGAACTTACTTCATACATAAAAAATTCATCTTCTGATTTCTGCATCAGAGATTGCATAAATATACAGTACTTATTGTTACTAGTTTTCATAGGCGTCTGGACATAAATTGTCATTGCTCTTGGGTTGAAATCTTGATGTCACCTTTTCTCATCTGCATTACCCTACAAACTGCAATCAAGAATCAATAACAATATTTTTTATTTTTAGAGGGCTTTGGCGGCTAATGTAAGGTTTTGAAAAGACGGGATATTTGCTTCCAGAAGATTAATCACAGTTTTGATAAAACAGGGAATAAAGAAATACTATACCTTAATTTTGTAGAGTCAATATGAGAATAATTGCCGTATATGTGTGTATAATTTTTTGGCTGGAAATATCCGTGTATGTATTGATTACATGTCTAGTGACTTAGCAATCCAAAGTATGTTCTTCGAGGTAAATGCTCTTTTTGAATACGTTTTCACTAACTATTTTATGATAATTAAGTTTGACGTCTGAAAGTGTATATATATGTATGTATATATGTTAAAGAAAGTCTTCTTTGTAAACCAAAATGTTAAATATGCTAAAATGATTCCAGAAAGTATTCTAATTAGATTCCATTTCTACCATCCATTTTTGGGGAGAGAACAAAATTGTCGGGTTTAGAAGTGACTCTTTAATCTTCTTGTTTAGAAGTGCTTGAGAGAGAAGCACGCATGTTGCCAACTGTTCCAAGTATAGGTTATGTTGAAATGTTCTTATTTTGGGGGGTGTTTTTGCCATCTTAAAATACAATCCTTTTTACTTTATAGCTGTACATTACTTATTTGGTATAATCTTTGGTCAACGTTTGGCCCATTGTGTACGTGATAGCTATGGTTCTTTCTTTTACAATTTAAAATCGGGGATCCAGACTTATAGACCCTGTCCTATTGTTCATTTTCTGTTTTTGTTTCTGATCTGCAGGTGGTACGATCTATTGCTCCTATGCTAAACGAGGCACTTAAACCTAAACTTCTCACTCTTCTCCCATGCCTTTTTTATTGCATTCGCCATCACCACATAGCTGTTAGACTAGCTTCTTCTCGATGCATCACTTCGATGGCCAAGTCAATGACAGTACATGCAATGGGAGCTATAGTTGAAAATGCTATTCAGATGTTAGGAGATGATGCATCCGTTTGTGCAAGACAAGGCGCGGGCATGCTTATTAGTATGCTTGTTCAGGGCTTGGGTGTAGAACTGGTTCCATATGCTCCTTTGTTAGTTGTTCCTCTCCTAAGGTGTATGAGTGATTGTGATCCGTCTGTAAGACAAAGCGTGACACGTAGTTTTGCTGCCCTTGTACCTCTACTTCCACTGGCACGAGGCCTACCCCCACCTGTTGGACTTAGTGAAGGTTTCTCTAGGAATGCGGAAGATGCACAGTTTCTTGAGCAACTGCTTGACAACTCCAACATTGACGATTACCAACTCAGTATTGATTTGAAAGTGACATTAAGGAGGTACGCATCTGTTTTAGTTGAGTTCTGGATCCCCAGTTTCTTGAGTGACTACCTGACAAATGGCATATTGCTTAAAGCTTTGATATTATTTTGAGAGTGAAATTATATTTTTGTTGGAAACACGAAGTATTTAATAGAACATAAAAGAAGACGTGCAAAACCCAAGGACAAGAGCTCCTCTCAATGTGACTTTAAAAAGAAAAAGAAAAGGTCTAAACAACCTTTAGACGTCATTTCTCGAATTCCTAAAATTCGAAGAAAAAGGATCATCCAAAGTTCTATAAATAAGAATGATTCAGCTACAAGTTCTAATTTTGTGTGCTGCTGCTAAGATTTGAGTGGTTAGGAATGTTTTCTTTACAATTCTATGGTCGCTTTTGTTATATTATATCCATTGATTATGTCATCTGAATATTGGATTCATCGTCTTTTATGCAGGGCTAGAGTCCACATGATTTAATTTATTCCTCGTAACATAGTATCTGAATGTATTGCTAAATGTCTGTAATTGGTTGAATAGCATGCCAGATTGAGGGGAGCATTAGGCATGCAAGTATTTAATAAAGGAACATGAATTAAGACCTCTTGACATACAATTTACTTCGGTTATCCTAATAAAATTTATCAGCTACCGTTTTCCAGTGGCTTGTACTTTTTCTGGAGTACGATTTTACTGATTGTCAATTGATCCAGTAGATTTTAGTAGTCAATTTGAACCAACTTTTTCTCGTCATATTTCTAGACTTTCTTATTCATGCCAATTGAGTTTAGTTTCCTAACCGTGGAGAACCCATTTCTACTTTCTGACTTATTGACAATTCCAAATACAAGTTACTGAGATAATAGAATGGAAATTACATTAACTGCTTTTTCGATGACTTGTTTTTTTCCACTCATTTTTGACAAAGCCGAACCAACTTTTTCTTTTTATAGTTTCTAGACTATCTTATTCATGCCAATTGAGTTTAGTTTCCTAACTTTGGAGAACCCATTTTACTTCCAACTTCTTGACAACTGGACATTAAGGTTACTGAGATAATAGCATTGAAATTGCTGTGTTCTTTTTTACACTCATCATTGACAAATATTTGAATTTTTTTTTTTGGAGGGAAAGAAACACGGACACAGACACACACACACACTTCCAGACACACATACACTCGGTGACATGGAATTTACATTGCTGTTCTAAGCTGTTATAATTTGTTCAGGTATCAACAAGAAGGTATAAATTGGTTGGCTTTCTTGAAACGGTTCAAGCTTCATGGAATCTTATGTGACGACATGGGGCTTGGTAAAACACTTCAAGCATCAGCTATTGTGGCTTCTGACATTGTAGAGCATCAAACTTTAAATAGCAGTGAAGGTCTTTTATCATCTTTAATTATTTGCCCATCAACCCTTGTTGGACACTGGGCATTTGAGATAGAGAAGTATATTGATGTCTCAATAATGTCTACTCTTCAATATGTTGGTTCTGCTCAAGACCGCATTTCTCTCAGAGAACATTTTGAAAAGCATAATGTGATAATAACATCATATGATGTGGTTCGCAAAGACGTTGATTATCTTGGAAAGCTTCTCTGGAATTATTGTATCCTAGATGAAGGGCAGATCATTAAGAACGCGAAATCTAAAATAACACATGCAGTGAAGCAATTGAAAGCTCAGCATCGCTTGATACTGAGTGGAACGCCTATCCAGGTTGGTTACGTTTAAAAAACCTGCAAAAAGTTGAAAGTACACCAGTGTTGCTGAAAAATGGCTTACCTTCTGTTGCAGAATAATGTCATGGAATTGTGGTCCCTTTTTGATTTTCTAATGCCGGGGTTTCTTGGAACTGAGAGACAGGTATGTTATTCTGATCCTTCTCTTCAGATACAAAAGTTCATGTATCTTGCAGCTTTGGATTTTATGCCATCTAATCTAATTAAGGACAAGTTGCTGACAAGCATGTAGAAGAATACATAAGAAAAGAAAGGGGTAAATAATCCTTCTATTCAAGTGAACTTCAAACGTTTGTTTGATCGTCTTGTCAAGATGAAAGTCAGTTGCACCGCACTAAAAGCTAATGCCTTAGACCGTTAGTAAGTACTATGGCAAATTAGGTCAGTTGGTTCAGTTACTAGCGAAAAGGATAAAAAAAAAGTCTGTTGGTCATTCTGAATGCAAAAGAGTGTATATGTCGTATAAGTAAGCTTATTTTCTCTTTCTTGATTTGCTTAAGCCAATGTTTGTCCTATATGTTCTTCCTCATATTGGTTTGATAGTCTTTTCTTTTATCCAGAAAAGGGATAAAAACAGCTATGGTTATGATAAGAATAAAAATGATATGGAAACAAGAGTACATTGACCCGTTTGTTGATAGCATTTATCACTCTTTGCTTCATTTTATTTACTACTGCCATTTTTCCGAACAAATGACTATTGATTTGACGTCCTTCTAAGCAGTTCCAAGCGACTTATGGAAAACCATTGCTAGCATCCAGAGATCCCAAATGTTCCGCGAAGGATGCTGAAGCTGGGGTACTTGCTATGGAGGCACTGCACAAACAGGTCAATATTTCCTCACAGAATTTTATCATTTAAAAAGTAGAAACCTCTCTGTTGTTGGTTCGCCATTCTCTCTCTCAGCTCTTTAACATGATAAATATGTAAGGAACAATTTTCTTTAACCCATCTATAGCCCCCGGAAAGGTAGAATAGATTTACGTTACCAATGACTGATTCTGGAGAGAGTGGAAGGCTCTTTCCCAAAGACAACATGAAAGTAATGTTAAACTTTCTAAAGCCAGCAAGTATATTCTCTGATGATCCTTTTTCTTTTGGCTAAAAATATTTGGCTGAGTTATTTAGTTTTTTCTATAATCAGTCGTTTTAGATAAAACCAAAGAAGATTATGTTGAAAGCAATGTACTTTTCTAACTGGACTTGATTTAACAGGTCATGCCTTTCCTCCTTCGTCGAACGAAGGATGAAGTCTTGTCTGATCTGCCAGAGAAAATCATTCAGGATAGATATTGTGACCTGAGCCCCATACAATTGAAACTGTATGAGCAATTTTCTGGTTCACATGTGAGGCAAGAAATTTCTAGTATGGTGAAAGGGAAGGAGTCAGATGACACAGGACAAGGAAGCAGTGCTCCGACCAAAGCATCTTCACATGTTTTCCAGGTAAGATGGTAGTTGGCTTATATGGATTTCGTATTTAATTCCTGAAATGATCTAAGTCTAATATCTCACATATTAATGTTTCAGGCACTTCAGTATTTGCTAAAACTTTGTAGTCATCCGTTGCTTGTCCTTGGAGAAAAGATTCCAGATTCAATTTCGCACCTTTTATCTGACCAACCTTCTAGTTCTGATAAAATCTCAGAGTTGCATAAACCTTGCCACTCTCCTAAACTTGTTGCACTTCGGGAGATTCTGGAAGAGTGTGGAATAGGCATTGATGCATCTCCCGAAGCTGCTGTGAATGTTGGGCAGCATAGAGTCTTGATATTTGCACAGCATAAAGTAATGTTCACTTTAATTTGTCTATTCATGAAACTGTGTTTTCTTTCTCTTAACTACTTCTCATACAATCGTGGCGTCTCATACAGGCCTTTCTGGACATCATTGAAAGAGACTTGTTTCAGACCCATATGAAAAGGTTTGCCTACGAGTCCATTTTCCACACAATGCCATGCTTTTGTAATAAGTTGATAAATAGTGTTCTTGGGCTTTCTGATTTTCTTGGTGATTTTACAATTGAAATTCTTTTCTCCTTTATCAACTGTGAGTTCAAAGGACAGGATATTATTGGTAAAAGGATCAGTTCTTACAATGGGTTTGAATTATACGCACTCCTAGGTTATTGAACGGGTACAGATAGGTCTTTATTGATGAACATAAAGATGGGCATGATCGGGGGAATTATTTACTGACAAATCAAATCTTGGTAGGTAATCTACCTAGGCAACATAATTTTATTCAAAAACCTCCCAAGAAACTAGTAAATGCTCAGGCTTGCCTATTGAAAAAACCTCGAGTTTCATGCTTCCCAGAGATGGAAGCAAAATCTGGCAACTGGAAGGGTCTCCGTACAGTTAGTTTTTGCTAGATATCTCTACCAATATTTTGTTCAAATATGGTTTCAGAATTTTTCATGGTTAATTGGATATAGATGCATTCTAAGATATCTAATATTTGAGCTCCCCTCTCTTTATATTAGCAACTCCACCTCACCCATGTATTCATTCCAAGTTTCCAACTGTTTCATACTGAAGAAGGTATTGTAGGGTAAGCAAGTTTTTATAATTTAGTCGAGCGACCTTTATGCTTTTTTGCATCCCAGACTCTTGTACCTGTCTCCCTCAAATAATATGCCATTAAGCACAAATTACTACTGGTTATTGATAGATTTACATGCTCTAATTAGCAATATTTTTGAAGCAGTGTGACATACTTGCGATTAGATGGATCAGTTGAAACAGAAAAACGCTTTGAAATTGTTAAAGCTTTCAATTCAGACCCTACTATAGATGTTTTGTTACTCACCACACATGGTACGCTCGTTTCCCTGTAAGGATTTCGGAGAAAGATCCACTCGAACAAGTTACTAAATTTAATTATTGTTTGTAGTTGGTGGCCTCGGATTGAACTTGACATCTGCTGACACACTCGTTTTTATGGAGCATGACTGGAATCCGATGCGAGATCTTCAGGTAATTAATTCAAAAATCTTCCGTTTGGTTAGTTAAGGGAGGATTTCTCGCCCTCCGTTCCATCGCTTTCCTCTGTTTCACCTACCCATTTTCCCTTGGATTCTATTCTGATCTACGATATGCAGCATTGGATTGGTGACTTTGTTCTTAATACAGATAAAATATTTAATTGCTCTTCATTAATTTGCTTGCAGGCAATGGATAGAGCACACAGGTTGGGTCAGAAAAAAGTAGTCAACGTCCATCGTCTAATAATGTGTGGCACTCTCGAAGAGAAAGTTATGAGCTTGCAAAGGTTTAAACTTTCAGTAGCTAATGCAGTCATTAATTCAGAAAATGCTAGCATGAAAACAATGAATACAGATCAGTTGCTCGATCTCTTTGCATCAGCAGAGACATCTAGAAAGGTAATCATCTATTCTTTATACAAATTATTTCGGTACTTATTCTCTTGGTAGGTATGAACTTATTCTCTTGGTAGGTATGAATTTCCTTTGGACACGTACCAGAGCCCCTGGTGATTGCATTGCATTTCTAAATGGGGTTTTTTTTTCAGGGAACGTCGTCCGTAATAAAGCACTCGGATACCAACTTAGACATAGACGCGAAACTAAAGGGCAACAAGAAGGGGTTAAAGGCCATTCTGGGTGGGCTGGAGGAGCTCTGGGATCAGTCGCAATACACAGAAGAGTACAACTTGAGTCAATTCTTGTCGAAGCTTAGTGGCTGAACCGAGAATTCGGCTTTGTACAGAGTGTATATTTGGGAGCAAAGTCTGGCCGCGAAATTTTTGACAGTCAACCCACCGCCATCTTGTCCGGAGATATTATTTATTTTTAATTGAAATTTATTATTGTCTTCCTGCATGGCTTTATATTTTTTGCAGGAGGAAAAGGGGAAGAAGAATGGTTTAGTGGTGTCTGGCAGGAGTGATCTTGGTGCGAGGGATTTAAAAAAAAAAAAAAAAAAAAAGGAAAAATAGAAACTGTAGCCCTCACCACACAAGGTTTTTGGCAAGTGGGGGTAGAGAAATGTAAATTTCCGGATATTGTAAATACAATCAGCTTCTCTCTTTTCCTAATATTCAAATCGAATCATTTGCCTCCTTCAACCAAGCTACTGCTCTGCTACTCACCTCACAAAATGCCAACAAAAACATTTTCACAAGAAAATGGTAAATTGCTTGTTTAGACCCTATATCTTTTAAGTCTGAAACGTTTTTTTTTCTTTTCCTTTTTTTAATCCGTAGCATGAATGACATTAAGGTCTTGAAATGTTACAATAGTTTTCCGTTAAAAATTTAGTCAAAAGTGATGTTCTCTAACAAATTATTTTAAAAAAAAAATTTAACAGAAATGATTACTATAATGTTTTTAGCAGTTTAGGATCACTCTAGTTATGAAAAAAAAATAAAATAGAGCTAATAATTCACTTGAGAGGAAAAAAAAAGGAATTATTTTGAAAAAGTGAAAAAAGAAAAGAAAATGTTTAGATTGCCCTTACAATTTACGTTGTCTGTTTAAAAAGGCTTCTTATTTGTAAATAATCAGTTTGCCAACTTTTCCTTTCTTTGCCATCCTTTTGCATTGACATCGGAAACTTTTTTTGAGATTAGTAATAATAAAAGGAAGAGAAGTAAATAACCGTTTTCAGTAAACGATTAAAAAAGAATGGTAGGTTTTTTAAATGTTTAAAGTAAATAACAGTAAAATAATAAATTTATCAGGTAAATAATTAATTTTTTACGTCTTGTAAGTCTTTATTTTTCTACTAAATTTTTTATTTACCTAATAAATGTTTTATTTACTTAATAATTTACAACTTACTTCAAATATTTTAAAAGCTTGTTATTTAATGTAATTGTTTTCGTAAAAAAGCTATTTACTACCATTTACCTTAATCATCAGCAAACCACCGATGTACATTTTTCATCCAACGATCAAGAATGTGCTGCCATTCACGTCGAGCAATTTCTCATTGCCCTATAACTGATATTTCCTACAAATACATATATATATATATATATATGTATGTATGTATGTATATGTATATCCAAACCAAGGTTTCAAGTTGATCTTGAATTAACAAGTCGCTCTTTACATACAAATAATTGAGTCGATGCATAAAGTTAACTAATAAATTTGTCTTTCAACTAGTTAAAATTTATACTCAAATCGTAAAAGTATAGAATATTACTTTATAAGACAAATATGACAAGTATATGTCTAAAACCGCTAAACAAATAAACTAAAATTATAAAAAAAGAAACTGCTATACTGACAAAACCAAGCCAATTAAAAACAAAAATTAACCTGTTTCGTTTGGTTTAATTAAAACTTGAACAAATTTTTATGTACTTTCAATACTAAACGACAGGTAAACGAAATTCTGGTGGTAGTCTTTTGAATACTCTTGAGATCTCCAGATAGTTCAGGACCTACTTCTTTTTGATTTAGGGCTTCAACTTCATTTACAACCTGAATGGAAGAAACGCGAGATGTATAAGACACAAAAAAAGCAGCAATTCATGTCTAAAATCTCTCGAACCCGTTAATGCAAAAAATCATAAGCAGCAATTTATTCATCTAGAATTGCTCTTACCCCGTCGAAACATTGTATTGCCGTGTCCTCTATACCGTGCAAGTAATCTAAAGACAGCATCGAGACAAGAGATGGTCAACTTTTAAGTGATAAATTCCGTTAGCTAAGATAAAAGCGGTTACATCAAGGAACATAGATGAGCCACCTGAATATGCTGTATCTTTGAATATCAGTAAGCTCCGCGGCATCAATAGCACAGAAAAGGGATGGTGATTATCCAACCATTTGTCTTTCCGAGTCTCGGAATCTCCTTCATCAAAGTTTTCTTCCTTGACATCTTCCGTCTGTGTGCTTGTGCATACTCTCAATCGCGAATGTGGAGTAAAGTCCATAACAACAGGCGAGCCAAGCGATAGAATTGCTACCACTGGAAAATAAGCAGGCCCGTCTTGGTGTCGCTGTATAAGTTACAGCAAGGTCAAGTTATATTACAAGTTTGAATCCGGAACAGTATAAAAGTATCGACATATTTCAACTGAATTACTCTAAGCTCCCCACGAGGTTATTGAATTGGCACACTTCACTTGAATTTCAGAAATCACTAATGTATGCAACTTTTGGATTTCATGGACATAATTGGAAAAATCTACATCTTTTCAATTAAAAATCTGTCCGAAAGACTAGTTCCCGTTTTCGACAACATAACACATATCCATAGTCTAACCAACAGCAATTCACCACTAGGTAAGTGCAACGCAATTTCTCAAACAAAGGGAAACAACGACATATTAATCAAGCTTCGTGGCTGAGCACAGGTCAGAGAGTTTACTTTACAGATAAAAGAAAGGCAAGTGAAACCATGAAGTAACAAAATATAACTAAATAAAAAGGAAATACCTCTAAAGTTCACATTAAAAAAAAAAAAAAAAAATTCAATTACTATAAGAAGAGAATACGAAGAAACAACCAAAAAATGAAGGTTTAGTGCTAACCATGATCCCCTGGTCAGGAAGGTATTCATTGATGAGAACATGATTGATTGGAGTGGGAAAAAGTCGTGTTTCCTCATAGATCTTCTGTGTAACCTTCATTAGCCAAGGCGGCACTGAGAGATACATAAATAAATAGACAGAAAGAAAAGAGAGAGAATACAGTGGAAAAAAGAAATTTCGTAACGGGAAGTTCTAAATTACACATGGTGGTATGTCTATCATAACTAAATCTCTTTAGAAGAACACAATGTTCTTTTGAGGTTGTAACAAGAATTAAATTTCACTCGTTGGCTCCATGGTAATTAACAGTATAGCACAGAGACGTGATAGACTAGAGACGGTAAAATGTTGCATTCTCAAACTCCTTCCAAAATACTAGCTCATAATCCAAACAACTGTGCACATCCAAGTAGAACAAGTGCAAAAAAAACTTTTCCCCTCCAGTTATGTTTCACATGACAAAAACATCCGAGGTACATGAAATCCCATGGATGTTTAGGTTTTCATGATGTAATATGAAATCATTTTCTGGGAAGTCTGTAAATAAGCAATACTTTGAACAATTTGTTGATCTTGTCCAATGCAAACAAAGGCCCTTGAATGTACAAATTGTGTTCATCGAGCCTTTTTTTTTTATTTTTTTCCCTCTTTTTAAAATAATAATAAACTCACTTTGGAGTTGGATAATGAAAACGTATCCCCTTTGTTTTTTGGAGAAAAAAACGTACCCCTTCAAGTAATGGGATAATAATGACATTGCAAACCAGCACTCACACACATAACCTCAAGATCATTAAGCAAATTTTAGACATCCCATACCATCTCTCTCGGATCTTCACCTAGTCTATAAATAAATAAAAACTCAACCTCATCTTGTTATTTCATTAGTTAGTCCACATACATTAAATTCGTTAAATCCCACAATTTTATTCTGTTATTATTTCCACTTAAACAACCATTTGAAGTACACTCCATAGCTTCAATTTGCGTGGAGAATTCAAGGCACGATAAAGAGCCAAAAAAAAAAAAAAAAAACACTGCACAATGGATTAGTTTGCGAAAAATATCTAATAAGCTACAGTATCTTCCCACTTACAATCTTGTGACAGAAGACCTTTTTCATGGACAACACCACCTGCAAAGAACACCATCAGAAAGAACGCAAAACAATGTAACCAAATCCACGTGTATGTCCCGTAAGGATTTCATGCTTATGAAACCATTTAACAGTTCAGAACGAATTAATAAAAACATCAGCATACCCCAATTCTGTAGCCTTCTGTTCTTCAAAGATTTCCACTTTGATACAGGAGCTCCATTGATCTAAAATGAAGTAGACACAAGTATCAAAAGAACATAAGAAACTTAAACTAAATGAGGTAAAACAAACAATGACAAAAGAGCGGATGGCGATATGACAGATGAAAAAATTACATTATTTAGAAGGTTGGTCTGTTCGGTATGCGTAACGAACTCGGGAATGTACATTAGAGTTGGCAGAGATCCAACTTTGAAGCTATCAAGGTTGTGTTTTCCTTCCATTTGTCTGTCAAGGCAACCTTTCATAAAGCTAGTGATATCAGAGAAGAACAATAAGAAGACCAAATGTATTCAGCCATACATACAAATACATAGTTTATATATATTTATATGTATGTAACTTATTCAGACCATTGGTTTTCAATAACACACACATATATGTATGTATTTATGTGTATATGTATATTGTTTGGGTGAATAAATGCTGAGCAGAACTATGTAACCAAGGAGTTCAAACCGAGAATACTCACTGTTGTGATGTAAAGAAGAGATAACTCATAATATAATTTATATATCAATTTTGGATCAGAATGACTAAGCAAACATATAACAAAACTTCTACAATAAGACCATAATTGAAATTGAAGAACTAGGATTTTTTTTTAAACGTCTTAAACCATCATAATTATGAAACTCTTAAAAGGAATTCAATCTGGGTTATTGACGTTCACGTTTATAAGTCACAAATCAACAAGAAATTAAGCATCAAAAACCAGAAAACAAGATGAAAAACAAAGGAAATTTATTGAAGCATCCAAGGGACAAATTAACAAACAAACCCGAAGGAAAACCAAAGAGAGAGCAAACCCAATTGGGCTGCTGTATCTATGATGAGCTGATTTTCAACAAAACCAAAATAGAAAAAGGAAAGCAAGGGCTCTTATTTATAAAAAATAATAATAATAATAATAATAATAATAATAATAAAATTTACGAAGGTATTTTCGGAAGCTATCAGACAAATATGTACAAGACTATGAGTAGGGTGCAGAGACTAGAGAGAACGATGCAGAGAAGCTCGGAAGAAGAAACTGACCGGAATTTGGTTTGTTGAAGTTGAAGTGTTATGGTTTACGCCTTTCACCGACCAAACACTTCCTGAATATGTGACCTTTTAGGTCAAATATCTCAAGTGACGACGAAAAAGTGGTATCTGACCGACACAATTTTCTTCCTAACAAGAGAATGAGCCTAATAGCATATTTTAGAAATTCTTATTTAAGGGTTAGTTTGGTGTATGAGTTTGAGTTAAGATTTGTAAGTTTAAATAGTAATTTTGGTTGACTTTTTTAAAAAAGATAAAAAATTTTTAGGGAAAAAGATAAAAAACATGATAAAAAAAATACAGTTTAGTTTAAAATCAACCTACTAACCAAACGGACCCTAAAATTTTAACTTATACTGGTAGTATATTCACATTAATTATATATAAAAATACAAAAATTATCCTACAATTCCTCTCCTTTTTAGGGATTGCAATGGGTGGGACAAGATGGGGTGGGTATGCTTCCACCACGGTCCCACTCTCATACCTGTCATCTTTTTTTTTTACCTTACATATCTGCTATCATACTCATTTAATTTAATGTGGTGCAGGTAATCTCAATTGGGACTCTATACTCATATCCTACAAATTTTCTCATGAACAATTAAAAAAATAAAAATAAATTTTATTAAAGTTTTCATAAAATTTAGCAACATAATCACAAACTCCAGTAATCCATAAATTAAATTCATAAAAAAAAAAAAAAACTGAAACACTAAATATTCAAATTATAAAAATACATTGTTAGGTTTTTAGGTGTTGGTATTTATGGCAACTTGTTTAGAAAAACAAAAAACAATAGTTTATTTTAGTTTTACTCAGTGTCTCAATCGGTGTGCCAACATATATTGCAACACCTGCAAGTAGTCACATGAAGATTGTAGATGCTGGGAATATACTGTCAAATTTTAACCGGGGTTAGTTGATAAAAAAATTAACAAACAATAATTGTTGGGGTCCTCGGACATCGCATATGAAAGTCACAAAGCAATCACAATCAGAAAAAGATACAAATAAATTAGAAAAATGAAAGAAATGAAAGATAACAACAGTGATACTTAGAGAGGCTCGCCGGAAGTGTGCTACGTCCTCTGAGTATATGGATTTCACTGCTTATGAATTTTCTAGTACAAAGGATTTACAACTTCTGAGTATATTATGGTAGAATGACTGTAGACGAAGGGCTCCAAAGAAGCGGGATCCCAAAATGAGAAGGGTCCTTCTCTATTTATAAAAGGGAAGTAGTGGGTCTGGATTCATGGACAGTAGTGGGCGGTTCCCCACTACCCCGAACAATTTGGAACGTGTGTAAGAACATGGGTCACGATGCCACAATTGATTGTGGGCTTGGCAGTTATGGAGATTGATATTTCTCCGTGTGATGTTCGACAAATATGAGTGCTGTACGACAAACCAGTCATTTACAAAGACCAAGGATTAAGCATCATTCATTATTAGTTTTGTTGGGCCAAATGCTCATTCGATCCACACTTGGTGAATTAACGGGCCTAAAAAAAATGAGACCAATTGGTCTAGTACGGTCATTAATCGTTTGCCACTCTACCAAGTGGAAATTGTTTGTTGGGCTGAGCCCAAATGTTTGAGAACACTTGATCCATCGGGGTCCAACGTTCATTGTTCGTTTATTAAGCGGTCGCGATGACCCAGTTGCAGAACTATGGGGAGACGAAGTCTGACCCCAACAAAGATGCAGATTTGAAGTTTGAATTTTGCTGCTGTTGATTCACTTGAATATAATTGTTATTAAGAAGATTATGCTACTGGATAATATTAAAATGTGGATAATATCTTGTAGATTTGAATTAAAATGAAAAATCTAATTTATCCCAAGATTTTCAAAAGATCATGTTTTTAATCAATGAGATATTCATTGAAGATATTTTGAAGATTTTATGAGCAACCAAATTTAGATTTTGTGAGTAAATTCTGTTTTAGAGAAAATCTAAATATTTGAATTTCAAAGTGTTTCATGAAGTGTTGCAATACATCATGAAACAATTTGAAATTTGAAAAAATTTTAATTCGAGATCTACATGGAGATTGGTTGTTGCTACTATTTATTTGGGTCTCAAATACAGATTGCTTTACCCCGGACGCTTGGAAATTCATGCAAATTTGAGATGTAGTTTGTGTGGTCATTATTAATTCTTCGGGAGAAGAATTTGGAGTCTTCGGGAGGAGTCGTTATTGTTTCGGGAGAAGAACTTGAAGCTTTCGGGTGAGGACGTTTTCAGTTGAAGGGAGTTCAATGAAAAGACGAGTGGTGCTCATCGAATAGATTTGGGTTATTGGTTCAAGACGACCGACAACAATAGGAAGAGAGAGTCTTTGGGTTGTATAAGTCCGAGAGTGCTTCTAATCATTTGATATTAGTGTTGGGAATGCCCTAAGAGTGAAATACATTTTAGTTGTATTTCATTTATTTTGAACTGATTAATAATATATTTAAGGTTTTTTCATTACATCTTTTCTTTACTGTCCTCATTTATATTTACATGTTAAAGTAAATGTAAGTAAATATGGCTCATTGACTACTTGATGTTTAAACTGTTAGAATGTTGTATGCAATGGATTTTTGTATGCAAGAAGACAGCGTTCTAAAGTAAATAGTCTAAATCTGTAGTACGTAGTCTATGCGGTTAAAGTGAGAATCTAACTTATATGAAGACTAGTATGTTGTCTAAAGCCAATTGGGGAGATGGCTTGTCTTAACTATCTGGAGCGAGCCGACTCCCAATTAGAGACATATATATATTGACTAGTGGTGGTGATATATTGGACTGAACCAAAGTATAATTAATCTATAAGTCCGCATGATTAGATTAATTCACTTTTGACTTCATTATGCAATAACCTTAATCTTGAGTAAGTAAATGACTTCATGTTTATGACTTGTATACTTTGATGTTTCAAAGGCTAAAGCGTCTCGGAGTAATAAGCTATTAGATCAGTTCGTTGGGTATATGACTTATATTCTATGTGAGATTTGCTTATTGGTATAGAATCATAACTCGCATAAGAAATAAAAGTTATCCTCTTAACGACATTATACAGGATATGAAAATGGACGAGGCCTCGGATCGTTTACTGGGAAAATGACTAATTATTCACTTTGGGTGAATATTCATTTTCCTATTGTATGTATAGTGAATCTTTAAGATAGCGTGATCAAAAGATTGAATGGACTTTGACTTTAAGTTGATCATGGATATCATATGAGGGTGCATATATGACAAAGTCATTGGATTGCGGCTATATATTGGCTTATGTAATATGATATATAATTGAGAGTACAGTTTCAGGTTTAGAGTAGTGTGACTCTGAAACTAATAATTGTGTAATTAATTTATTTGGTATAGAATAATTAATTACATTGATTATTAGTGCCCATATTATATATGTCCAATTGGTCCTTTTACTAGCTCAATATAATTCCTTAACGGATGATAATCAATTGGGATATTCATCATGGCTTTAATTCTTAGACTTAGTGAAAAGAAAAATCTGGAACACCTCCCACAAGGTGTAGGCATTTTTTCTGCTAAGGGTAGAATGAGAATTTTGTTTCATCTAATTAATTGGATAAATATTTAGTTTGGATAAATATTTATTTGAAGATAAGATTTAAAATTTGAATTAATTATATTTATCTTTTATGATAAATATGACATTAATTTAAATTAAGATATATGGATAAATTAATTAGTTGGATAATTAATTTAAATATCTAGATAATCTTATTAAATAAAAATTTTAAATTAAATATGGTAATTATCTTATTTGGATTTGAAATTGAAACAAAATCTTATCCTAGTCTACCTTGTGTAGGTGTTTTTTATGAGGATAAGGGAATGAAAAGATTTTCTTCTTATTGATTTTATTTGGATAATTATTACATAATTATTTAATTCAAATAAAGTTGCCATGATTTAATTTTGAATTTAATTTGGAGTTATGGAACATTATCTTAGGAGATAAAATTATAAGATAATTGGAGATAAAAATTTGAATCAAATTATGAATCTCATTGACCTATTGTGGGCGATTTTTCTGTCTCTCGGGCAAGAGAAAAAATGCAGATTAGGAAAGGAGGAGAGAGAAAAATCTTTTTCAAGTGTCCTATTCGAATTCAAATTCCGCCCAGTCCATTCACTATAAATAAGACTCTAGGGGCTCCTTTTTTATTTAGACCACAGACTCTAATCTGAGCGAGCTTATTATTATTCTCCTATTATAGTAATAATAAGCTGCAAGAGTTCTGGGTAGTTGGAAGGAGAAAGCCGCGTAAAAATACCGATTGAGAGATCGAATACCCACACACTCTACTGTCCGGGAATTAGAGAATAGTAAAGAAGGCTAGTTGGTTGAAGCTCTCTTTGATCACATCCTCCGGCGTTCCTTTGTCTTCTTTCAAGGTACGTCGATTGTAGAATAATTTATTATATTTGACAACATGGTTAGTCCGATTTTAAGAAATTTTTTTTGAAATTCTGCTACGTAAATTACTAATTTTTCCTACAAGGGGTATCAGAGCCAACTCATGATTATGCTATACATATAAATTAGATAATCTAATTTTCTCCTTAAACTATGTATGGACTTAATATTTTTTAGAGAGTGACATTCTAGGGTTTCCTTAAACTATGTTGTTATCATGGATTGTGTATGATGTATGCATGTAGTTATTTTAATTTTATTATAAGGATGCTCAATTTTTCCGGTCATGGTTCCTTAGAATTTGGAAAAATTGTATATAAGATTTTTCATGTAACTGTAGGAGCGGTTTATCATTACCGTAATTTTCCCATGGATTTTTTTTATATATATTTTCTTTGAATATTTAGAAAATTTGTACACCGGAAACGGTATAAAATTTGTTTTAGTAATTTATTCATGGAGGAGATGAAGATTGAAGACCTTAATTTATTTTTCCAAAAAAGAAAAAGTTTTTTAATTAATTTTTGATTTGGACAAATTAATGTGTGGAAGTCCTAATTCAATTAGGGTTTCATAATTAAAACACTAATTGGAAAATTAGGACAAGGTACAAAAGGGAGGACCAAGCCCCACATAGGGGCTTGGTGCGCAAACCAGAGTGCGACGCAGAATGGGAGCCAGCGTGCTCGACTTAACGCGCACCTTGGTGTCCACAGCTCTGCACGCCAGGCATGTGCATAGCCTTGGCTGTGCACTTGCAGTACCCCACAGGCTTAGGTCTGTGGGGTGGTTTAGCCCAATGCCCAACTCGAGAGGGTTTGGCGAGCTCCTTATATCCGGGTGTCAATTTTTAAATTTAAATTTAAATTATGTATAAAAATATGTAATTTTAATTAAATTTAAAATTAGATATAATTATTATATGAGATTCAAAATTGCTTAAAATTTGAATTTTTCGATATTTAAATTTTAAGGAATTTGTGGGATAAGAAATAAATGGTGGAGACACGTGTTGATGGATACGCAAAGATGGAGTAAGATTCAAGACCTAAAGAATGTTTTGGATGTAATTTTGTAATCTTTATTTTTCTTTTTTCTAGGATAGGACCATGGCTAGGTTATTTATTTTTCCATCATTTATTTATTTTATGTTTTGTCATGGATGGATGAATATATTTGATGGATGTTTGTTGTACATATTTGATAACATGTCATATAGGATAGATGAATACTGCTCATGTTATATTAATCAGACATGTCATCAAAAACTTGCATCATTTTAAAATATTGAGTGGGAGAGGGTTTCAAACAAAACCCACAGCCTCCATTGTTGATCCATATGTGAAAACATGGTAATGCCTCGGGTCAGTTCTGCCCTGACCACATCCCTCGGTAGGTGTTTACCGCCGCCGGTATACTAGGTTGGATCTCCTATGTTGGAAAACGTTTTTGAGCATGTTCTATTTGGGACCATCCCTCGATGGCTCAAATAGCACATGGATCAAATTCCGTAAACAATGGTTACACACTCAAAACTAATTTAATTATTAACCTTCCCTCGAAGCTCTGTTTATTAAATTAGTGGCCAAATAAACGGTTATTAATATGTCTTAATCTTGGAGGATTTAAGGTAATATATATTAATTGGATGGGGTCCATGTTTTCAGCTATTTGTTTCATGATCACCCCTTGGTGGCTTGGAGTAATAGATGCTAAAAATTACCGTTGCAATGCTACATGTTTTTTCTAAGTTTTTCATGTAGGAACATATTTATGTTTTATTTGCTAAATTGTTTTCTTATATTTGCTTATGCATTGATGTGATGATCATATATATTTTCAGTTCAAAATGTCATCAACACCTTTGATTTCAATTCTTACTGAAAATAAATTAAATGGCAATAATTAGAAAGACTGGAAAAGAAACTTGATAATAGTTCTTAGCTATGAGAGACATAAGTTCGTACTAGACGAACCTTGCCCACCCGGTCCACTTCCTGATGCACCTCTTGAAGAGGTCCCTATCATGTTTACTCGTTGGAGAGAATCCAATGAGATAGCTCGATATTACATTTTGGCTAGCATGACGAGTAATTTACAAAAGCAACATGAAACCTATCAAGCTACTAGAGAGATCATGGATAACTTGGAGGACATGTTTGGAGGTCAAGAAAAATTGGCTCGACAATCCGCTATTACAAGTATTATGAACTCTAAGCAAAAGGCAAGTACTCCGGTAAAGAATCACATGCTTATGCTTATGGGTTTCTTTGCTGAAGCTGCTGAAAATGGTGCGAAGTTGGACTACAACACCCAAATTGAGATGGTGTTTAAAACTCTTTCAAAAGATTATGTCGGCTTTAAGGCCGCATATAACCTTGGTAATAAAGAGTTAGGACTCACCGAGCTCATGAGGCAATTGCAAGCTTATGAGCTTATGATCAATGATGGGGTACTGGTCCAATCTAAGGGAGAGGCCAACTTAGTTGTTGCTACATCTTCTGATAATTCGGGGAACAAGAAGAAGAAGCAAAAGCAATAAAAAGTTAGGGGCTTCTAGCTCTTCCATTCCTCCTGTTTCTGATGGGAAGAAGAAGAAGAACAAGAAGCCTAAGGACCCTAAGAAGTCCAAATGCTTCCATTGTGGCAAGTTGGTCACTTTAAGAAGACTTCAAAGAATTCCTAACCACCAAGGGCAAGTAAGGTAAAGATCTTAATTACTTAGAAGCTTGTTTGGTATAAGAGTCGAAAGACACTTGGGTCATTGATTCAAGAGCCACTAATCAAGTTTGTGTTTCTCTGCAGGGGTTCAAGGAAACGAGAAGTATACATGAAATGAGCCTCTCATTGCGAACCGGGGATGGTAGCTTGGTGTTAGCAGAAGCAGTGGGAGACGTGCATATTTACTTTGATGATTTTAGGTTTATTTTATTCAAAGACTGTTTTTATGTTCCTAATTTTAAGAGGAACCCTATTTCTGTTGGTTGTTTAATTAAATATTCTTATTTAGTTTCGTTTAATAAAACAGTAGTTATTCGCAAAAACAAGTCTTTTTTCTGTTCTAGTTGGATGGATGGTAATCTTTATTTTATCAAACCTAAGATGCACTCATTGCTTGACACTTAATTAATTGATAACTCTAGAAGGTTAAAAACTTTTCATTCTAACAAGGCATATCTTTGGCATTTAAGACTTGGTCATATTAATCAAGAAAGGATTCAAAGATTGGTGAAAGATGGTCCTTTGGATACTCTAAATAAGGTACGTCTTCCACAATGTGAATTTTGCCTGGACGGAAAAATGACTAAGAGGTCTTTTGGAGCTAACGGTACTAGGGCCAATAATCTCCTAGAGATAGTCCACACTGACGTATGTGGTCCCATGAACGTCGAGGCACGTGGATGGTTCGAGTACTATGTTACCTTTATAGTATTTAACTAAGGAAATTGAAAATCTCTAGATAATAAATATCATATTTAAATTCGTACTTAGATAATATTTAAAAAGTTATAATGTCATGTGAGTTAAAAGAAAAGACTCTAAAGTCTTTTTCTTGTAAAGTACTCCTACTAGTTTAGCAGTACCAAAATATTGAAAACAGAGTTATAAATATAGTCGATACAAAATAATTTAAGAAGTCTAAATGCGGAAATTAAATTTGTGGTGGTATCGCACTCACTTCCTTCATCGCCTCCACACAGCTTCATCAGTCCAGAAAACATCTAAGTGGCGGGCTGCTTACCCGCGTTACCTACAGCACGAACACACACTATGAGCTTTCGCTCAGCAAGTACAAATAATATCTCACAAAATATTTTCATAAAATCATATCATCACACGTAACATCATGAATGTTTAAAAATGTATGTGTTCTATGCATGTTCAATTATGTTTCATTATATACATGTCTAGTCTACTTAAAGGCCCCTATGTCGTACCCATATGCGCAACCAATGGGGAGTTGGGGGAGCGACCCTCTAACCACCTCCAATGTCATAACTTATAACTTTCGTTCTTATCATATACTTTCACTAATTGGAGGCTGGTACGACACTTATTCCTGTCTTTCGTTAGCCTCATTCTCATTAATTGTGACAATATAAAGGTTTACATATCACTATGCATATATCATTATGGCATAAATACTGTGAGGCATGTCGATCATATCAGTGCAAGAGAAATTATACGCGTCAAATGCTTAATCAAAGCAATACATATAACTCATATATCCATCACATCATCAAGGCAAATCATAGCAAACGTAAAGCATCAACAAAGAAAAATATTTTGTTCCATGCTATAGGTGAGATTTCTACTTACTTGTCTTATGTGCTTAAACTTTCGGAGTTGTACCTCCTACTTCCCAAGTTTGAGAAATTGTCCTGATTTAACAATATTTCATTATTAGATAGAATCATAGTTATATTACTTTATCCATTTATTTATTTATTTTATAAATTAAAGTGAGCTTAATTTACTTATATCATAATTAACTTTAACAATTAATTCATATTAATTATTAAGTGTAAAATAAATTTTTACTAATTATTATTTAATTAATTTAATTTTACTTTACTTAATTTAATTTAATTTAATTGATTAATTAATTAATTAACTAATAATTAGATAATAGTTAATTATTACTCTATTTAATTGAGTAATTATAATTAAATTACATAATTTTAATTGACTAATTAATAATTATATCGTTAATAATTTAATTATATTACTTAAATATTCTTTCTCATATAATAATTATCAATTATTAATTCTCATATTAATAATTAATAATTAATAATTAGATTATTCTAATAATTAATGTTTGATTAATATCTAATTAATCATTCATAGTTATATTAACAATTATATCAATGATTAATGATCAATTAATCTCTAATTAATTATGTATTATGATTATGTAGTTACTCAACATAATAATCTTACTTACACAGTTATTTATCACTTATTAACTCTTATAATTAATTAATTAATTACTTTATTAATTACTAATTAACTTTCTTAGCGTAATTATATTTTGTTATATATTTATTAGTTTTTTTATTAGTTTATTTCTTAATTAATTAATCAATCAATGTGACAAGGAGTCACCTAAGTGTATACCCTCCATCAAGCATTAGGCTTGTAAGGCCCAATCCTATTAGTTATGATCATTTAGTTGGGCTAAGATAGTCTCTTGGTACATACCCAGTAATCCTCCAGTGTACTTTATCTTAGTCAATTTAACACTTGTGATTCAATTTTATAAAGTTAGGGTTTTTCACATTATTTGATCATGCACTTAATACCAACTCATTTCATAAATAAATATGTCCATATGTTATGACTTGCCCTTATTTCACATTTTAATGTTTAATCGTTTTGTTGGTGTGAGATTTTAATTTGTAAGATTTATTTAAATTTGAGTATAATCCTGTTTTGGACACTTGATAACTCATTGGAAAGCTTGAAGTATCTAGTTTCTGTTTTTATAATTTTTTTTCCAAGATTTTAAGCGTTTCAAATATTAATGTGGATGTTTTCCTAAGTATCTTATGATAAAATCTCAGTTTATCAGATTACAGTGCAATATTATGTGATTTATTAGAATTTATGTGCATATCCTTTTTAAACGCATGATAACTCATTTCGAAGTTGAGATGTCTACTTTATATCCATAAAGTATTTCCTTTAGTGTTTGAGGTTTCATACCGTATACTTAGATTTTGTTACTATTGGTCCCACATATGTACTATATGTCCAGATTTATGGGTAAATTTAGAAAAATCATAACAATTCACTTACAAGTTCAAATAAGGCAAAAGATATGTCATTTGAAAGCTTATGGTATCTAGTGCATACATTGAGAACAGTTTTATAAAATATTATGGTTTATTAATCTAAAATATACAAAATCCATACCTGGTATAGGGTTCCAGTAAAAACTCTTTGTTTGTGGTCCAAACTTGTAAAATTCATCAAAAACTGCACATTTATCCGTTTGAGGCGCATGATACTTTGTTGGAAAACTTAAATAATATAGTTTTCATATCTATAACTTATAACTCAAAATTTTGAGATTAAATTGTTCGGAGTACATAAAACCCGTGGCTAGACTGTACCCAAGAAGTTCATTTTCTCTCTAGTTTTGTGTCACAATTTCAAATGCTCATAACTTTAGACATACAAAAGCAAACTAAGTGATTCCAAAGCCTAAAATGAATTTATTCTCTGCAGAATCTTATCATATAATCTATTTTTCATACCAAAGTTTCTAATGCATGCCATATTACCATAACCACTATAAGCTCTAACAAAGTTCGTAGATCTTACCGAATTACTCCATGGATCCTTTAAGATCTCGGACCTCCAAAGTTCTTCTCAAACCTTTTCCTAGGTAAGAAGAAGTCTAACATTAAGATTCTAACTAAACATCATGCTTTAGTTCTCCAAAAATGACTAAAACATAAAGAATACCACTAGGTTACCTCTAGTAAGACGTCCTCTAACTCTGCTTCACACTTCTTCGAACTTGGTAACGGGTTGCTTGGAGCTTGAAAATGGAGAAAGGAGGGTGTTAAAGGGGTGTTGGAGATGGAGAATAATGTTGGTGGTTTTTTTTTTTTTTAGCTTGGAGGTGGCTTGAGAAGCTAGGACTTTTGAGCTTAACTTGTGTGAGAATAAAATGAGATGTTAACATTTGCTTTAAAGGATCTATATTTTGAGGGGTAAAAATGGAAAATTTTTGGCTGATTCTCCCCTTGCATTGCCGCCACTTAAGGGAGGGAGTTGGTGTGAAAATTGTGTTCAACAAAGTGGAGACAAGGGGTCACTTTCACTTGTCTCTTCTTTGTATCATACTGCCAAAACAAGCCATGCCATCTCTTACATGAGATTGCATGTATGCACCACTTTTTTTTTTTTTTTTTTTTCATTTGTTCAAATTTCTTCTTGCTTTTGACCATAAAATCAGGATCCCCCTTTGGTTTTCTCATTTTTATTTTGTTTTTCTTTCTTCCAATTTTTCCACCATTGATCAAAGGTTGTCATCCTTATTCTCATCCATTGGATCTTCCATCACACTAATCATTACCTTAAGCTCTCATTGGTCACTTATCATCCAAAGCTTGGCCTTTGATTTGCTTAGGATCCTTTAACATAAAATCTACACCATTGATTTAAAATCTATGCATAATTCTTGATCAATCTTCTACCTTTGGATTTTCTAAGAGTAAATCCTAATTATTAATCTTCTATCTATGTGACACATTAATTTTCCCAATCATACTCTCAAAACTTAAACATTGATATGACCAAAATAAATACTAAGGTCATGAAATTGACATACTAATAAAAATTGGGGTTCTTTCCCAAAAATTAATATTTATCCCTCTAATATGACATAATAAATTTTTCGTATAAATTTATATGTCGTTCAACTCATCTTCTATGTATCAATAACTTCTCATTTAAATAGTAAAACTTAACATTGTTAGATTATCGACATCATCATACTGATGATATATATACAATCATCCATGATCTTGAAATTTGATATTCATCAAAATAATTGATTAGAAGTAAATTAATGGAGGAAATCCATGATAATAATTCATGAATTAAGTTTATCATGAATTTCTATGGCGTCACATGGTAACAATAGGAATATGGAGTTTTTGGGTTGTATAAGTCTGAGAGTGCTTGTAATTATTTGATATTAGTGGATTATTCGATAGCTATGCGTAACCCCGAGGAGTAGGTATGACTAAACCTCGTAAAAATTGCATGTCTTTTATTTATTTACGCTTTCGGTATTTTAATTAAATTGGTAATTTAATTAAATCCGATAAGTGATAAAAACATATCTAACATATATAAACATACAAATATATATCTTTATAATGGTGAATATAAGTATGACAAGTGCGGGTATGGGGGAGCTTCCCCCACTCCCGCCCCGCACCCATATGGGGGGTTAATATTAACACTCATACCCATATACTATCCCCCATACCCGCCCCTAATAGAGTGAGTACCCACGAGTACTTGTACCCGTGGGTAAAAATATCATTCTTACTCCTCTCTCTCCTCTCTCCTCTCTCTACTATGATTCTCTCCTCGATATTATTGGCACCATCATGATAGCCTATTATTATTTATCTAAGAATATGTTATTTATAAATTAATTTTTCTTTGTAGAAAATCCAAGTATTTATTAAAAGATTATGTTATTTACACATTTTGTTATTTACTAGAAAATCTAAGTATTTATTAAAAGATTCAAGAATTTACCCCTAAAAATATACAATTATTTATCATCTTTAAAAAACCCGTTACAAATTTCAAAAGTACCTATAAAATATACTATATGCTATATATGGTTTCTCATATTCTTGAATCATTAGATTTAGATTTTAATAATATGTCCTATACCTGTTCACATTAAAAATTTATAACATACGATAAAGAAGTATAGATTAGATTCTTGAAAAATTAATGTAACAATTTTCTTTGGAACACATAAAAACATCAAATAATTAAAACAAATTTTTTTTTAATCAAAAGTACAAAAATGAAAAAGCCATTGTAAAAATATGTTGTCGTCATCATCATTATTGTTATTATACCCAATTAAAAGTGTGACTAACAAGAATGTTAAACCCTAAAACAATTATTAATTCATAAATTAATTACACTTTAGGTCTTATTTAAAATATATATCCACTACTAGGATACACATTAATATTTCTTTCTTGGATTCCCCACTTGAAAGTCAAGATAAGTACTTATCTCACACATTAAAAGTAGACATCTATTACAATCTTATCAAGAATAAAGTGGTCATTTTTGTTCCACAAAATATGGACTATGAATTTAGCACTACGTACTAAGTACCTTGAAATCATATATCTTTCCACATGTCATTCCCTTATTTGTATAATTCAAGATTGCAATAAACAATAGTCATGGGCTTTAGTTTGCTTACTTACAGTAAAAAACTAAAGTAGGTAGCATATAATTGAAACGTGAAATCTTGAATAATCTTTTTAAAATCAAAACGATCTAAATGCATCAGATAGGAGACAACACAATAATATTATCGAAAAGGTATATGATCGTTTATTAAAATAAATGATTATTGAATATATAGTAACATATGCCGTTCCAAAGTTTAAAAAATTCATTTTGTTACACTTCACACAATTCTTTTCATATAAAACTGACAAAGATAGTGCTCAAGTACACTATAAAAGTGAAGAACAGTAAGTAGATATATTCACAATGCACTGCCAAGAGCCAAGGTCGAGATATTGCGTAACATGATCGAAATTACGAGAGTTCTAGATAAGTTAAAAATCAGCCACGAATGAAAACAAAGCAATAGAAAGCTCCTTGTAATACATCGGCGAATATAAGTCTTCCCATCCTTTATTTAAATTTTCAACTTGTCCATCCCCTCATGTAAGTCCTACAACAAAGACATCGAGTACTCTATTGCCTACATACTTCATTTCCATACAATACCAATTAAATAATCTTCTCGCTTACCTTTTCCCATCAAATCATTACTACATCACTTCCGTTGTAAACTAAACCCAGCCGTATATCACCAACTTCATTCAAACAAACAGGCTGATTCATTCAATATAAGACTAATGACTTCAAAAAGAGAACCATCTTACAGGATGTGTTAAGAATAAAAAGAAACTCAAATCCCATATAGTAAATATGTTGGATCATTCTACTTAATAAGTTGACATTTTAAAATTAAAGTTCAAACGAGTCCCTAATCCTCCTTGCGCTTTTGTGCCTTTCTTGACGATTTTCATTCCTGCGGCATTCTATCCTATATTGACGATTTCCGTCCCTATGCCCATGCACCCTCTTCCTCTCTTGACAATTACCGTCCCTTCTGCCCTTGACGCTTACCGTCCCTTCTCTATGCCCTCCTTAACAATTGCCGTCCCTTCTCTGCACTCATATGCCTTTGACAACTTGGACAATTTTTGTCTATATTTATTTATTTTTATTTTCTAGAAACTAAAAACATTAAAAAAAAAAAAAATTTGAATAAAAGGGAAAAAATTTTCTAGATCTTTTATTCATGTATGTTTCTTCTATTATACGTCAAGATTGGAACTTCCAACGAAGCTTCATCTTGTGAGACATATTAGGATAAATTATTATTCTTTATATAATTATATTAGGAATTTTAAATTTATTTGTATTTATTTTAATTTAGGAAATATTTTTATTTAAAATGATTTTTTTCTTTTCTTTTATTATTACTTTTATTCTTCTAACACTTAATTATTTATTATTATGTGGAACATCTAGTTCCCACCGTGTACTCAAATATTTTTTGTTAAGGAAAAAATGCATTTACATTAATAAATATTATAAACTGAACAATACAATACAAAGATTCCATAATTGTGCGGTCATAACCCTCAACCATCGGTACAAACAACTGACGTACAGCGGGAATGACGTAAGTCTAAGGCCCGAAAACGGGAAAGTACCTCGACACGCCAGAAATGAGCATGCACGAAGCTCTACATAACAAAGTCCCAACCAACAATAGAGACTGCCGATCAATTGGGAGCCATGACCTCAGATCGCAGAGATCACCAAACACCTTGCATAGCCACAAGTCTAGCATGACCAACAAATCTCCAAAATCTAAATCTGGTGAACAAACCACGAGCCCAGACGATGGGAAGACCATCGTTATTATTAAGGACCAAAAACAAACACACCAAAAAAATAAACAAAACCAAATCTGCATATGATACGCAATTATTATACCTACACACAAACATACCAAAACAAAATGAAAATCTACTAACACCGGAAAAGCCACAGGCAAGAAGATGACTACCACATCCAAAGTGGACAGCCTGAAAATGCCGTCAAAGCCACGACCCTTCCCCTCCTCCATTTCACTGAAACGCAGGCCTCCCAACCCCGCAGTCACCTCCACACCTAGTAACTTCCCCGCGATGGTCAGATCTTCATCTTTAGGGTCGGAAAACCGTTGGCAAATAAGGAGCCGCTGCCTGTTCTCGATTCTTCCGAGAGAAACACCTGCTAAAAACCCTAAACAGAGAGAGAGAGAGAGAGAGAGAGAGAGAGAGAGAGAGAGAGAGAGTTTTTACTAGTAGAGAGAAGATTTTTACTTGTAGCTAGCACGTGTACTCAAATATTGATTACTTATTATTATGTGGAACATAAGGAACATTTAATTTCAGTATATCATATATAGTTCCCACCGAGTACTTAAGTTAACATTTTCAATTGTATAAACTAAAATCCATCAATTCATACTGGTCAAAACGGTTTTTTTTTTTTTTGGGTAATAAAATGAGAGAGTACAAATTAATGAAAAGCCCTTATTCGCAATAATATTATGAGCGAGAGTCATCTTTGGTAGCTAAATATATGAGTAAAACTATATATAAAAGGCAATTAATTGTGAATACCAGCTTGTTCTTATAATTAAAACTCTCTTTAAATGTAAAATTGGCAGTATTGCCAACAACATTCTTTTGATACATGATGAAACCAATATATTTATAAAAAAAAAAAAAGAGAGAGAATAAACAAACAAATTAAATAAATGAGCCGGCTAACCAAAGCTCGCCACGTCTTGAACTAAAAAACACAAGGCTGCATGCATGAATATTTGGAAAAATGAAAGGATATAGTTCAAAGCTCGTTCAAATTCTTAATCATTAATTTTTCCAACAGAATAAAGGGGAGTACGGTATTGGAACAAGATTGAGAGGAGTTTTCCTATGAACTGTGAGGCCATAAACTTCAGTCATGTCCAAAATCCTTTGCCAATTTTATTTCATCCTCGTCTCCTGGCAGCTTCCAATCAAACCAATACAAAAGGTTGCCAGTCACATACTCAGTACTAGCAGCTCCAAAAGCCAAGCCAGGGCAGCCTCTTCTCCTAGAACCGAACGGAACAAATGGGAAGTCCTGTGCTTCAAAATCAATAATTATCCATTCCAATAGAATCGCAATAGAATCGCTTTCATGTTGTCTTGAGTGAGCGCAAAGTCAAGCATGTCATGCTTTTTTGTCTCCAAGGAGAATATCCACAAAGTCTTGCGCATTAGACCCACCGCCAATATGATCACCACCACCCTCTAGCACTGCCTTGTGTGGCCTGCACAACCTCATCTAAAAAGGAGTCCAATTCGCGGAACAATAGTTTCCATATCAAAGAAGGGAAGAAATCTCCCACATGAAACGCCGTCAAATAAACCATATCAGCTTTCTCGAGAGCTCTCCAAACCTACTCCGACCTCCTTCATCCGCAATATTATTCCTCCCAAGAACACTTCTGGACAATATGTCGTTGGATGCTGCAATCAACATATTCTCGCTTAGATTTATAGAGGAATCCTTATTACTTGATTGGCTAGCTCGACCAATCCTTTCAATCAAAGCAATCGTCACTACCTCCCTAATGGTCTGAAATTGTTGCACTCTTTTAAGGCTCAGAAGCTAAAGAACACAGATTTTTTGATCTTGTCTCCAATATTCGCCATAAGTAGCAAACCCCACGTCTTGGCATTCATAAAGTAAGATATCAGCAGCAGTTGTTTTAGACCTGTTGGAGAAAGTGATGTCATGGTTTTTGACGATTTCTTTCCCCAAATCTGCTGATGAAACAGCAAGAGTCAGAACTTGGCCCATGTTTGGGAGCATGAGAGGCCCATATTTTTCGGAGAGTGCTCGGAAAGAGCGTGTGGATGCGTGCCTAGCAGGTGAAGGTTTCCGATCAGCGGTAACCTTGGTGGCGAAGCCGGCAAGTTGATCAGTTTGGAACGAGACCTTGTAAGTGTGAACAAAAAGAGCAGAGAAAGAAGGAAAAGAAAGATAAGGAAGGGCTCTTGCCACAATTGCTTCAAAAGTAGTAAGGTAGGCATTTCCATTTTGCTTTTTCTATATGCAAAACAAGATGAGACGTCTCTACCTTCTTATAATCAGAGCCCTGCAGTTTAAGCTCCCGTTCAGCATCCAGTTTTAAGTTCATTTTTAAACCTTTTTCTATAAGGTTATCTCTCACAAAAATTTAAATTTATTGTCTGAATTCTAAAACGATTCTTATGCAATATGTAAAACAAGATATGTTCTCTACCGTGACACTACTATAATTGGTCTATATAGAAAATGGTAAAAATTATTAATTAATAATCCAAATCCCAAACTAAAATCTATATAAAAAAAAATTAAGGTATATAATTAGCTGTGCCAGATAATAAAAATTCAACCGCATGCAAATGCTGATCACTTGCCTATATATTTATTATTGGAGTTAAAATATATTATAAGCCATATAGCAAATGCAGAATATTTTTAATCTTTAGGTCACCATCGTTGACTTCTGAGGTGTCCTAACAGACGTGGTTCTTGTTGTTATTGCATTTTTTACAAGTTGGCTTGTTAGACGCGATTCATATAATATTTGCACACTATTCACATGCTAGATCGTAATGACATTTTATTATTTTTAATTATTTTTATATGTTATCACATGTAGCATAATAACAAAAATTATTATATATTATATTATTGCTGTTATTGTTTATAATAATTAATTTTCACCGCCCCACCACTTTCATTATATCTTTTTTTTTTTTTTTTTTTTAACTTGGCCGGTGTTTTCACTACTACTACTCTTTACAATAATTCCAATATTTCTAATTTTTGTAAATTTTTTCAATTACAAAAATTGAATTAGTTAGCCGTCTTTGCTTTTTTGCCGGCCAACTGTTTTGGTTCCTATTGGGTGAATGTAGGACGAGATGATAGTAATAATTTTTTTTCTTTTATGATAAAAAAAAAAAAAAAAAACTCCGGCTCTAATTCCATAGTACAATCATATTTACCCTTTGATCAATATTGAACCTTTTCTGTTTTTTACAAATTCTTTATTTTGTAACTTGGTAATCTTTTTTTTTTTTTTTTTTGGGTAGTATTACTCTAGATTAATTGATTATCTTTTTAGTATCGTACTATTGGTTTGGTTGGAATGACTTATGGCCAACGCTGACAAGCTTCTATTTTTTCCAACCCCCAATACATATATATCGAATTGTGATTAAAATGACGAAATTAAATAGGAGACTTTTTCAATGGGTAAGTTTGTTTTACTCCATCGATAGGGTAAAAAATTAAGGCTCGTCCGATTCTGAATAACGGTTATTATAAAATGGACTTAGGTATCAAAAGTAGAATCAAAGTTACACAATCACATCTCATTCTATCATTCTTTTTGTTTAAATATTGTAAAAATATCCTAATATTTTATGGGAATAGCTGTGTTAGAGTCTCGTTAAGAGGCATTACTGTAGTTACCATTTTATAGACCGTTAAGATGAAATCTAACAGTAGAAATAAAGAGGAAAACACAACTTTTAATACACACTTGTACACTGAATAAAATTTTTTATATACAAAGCTTTTTTCTAAAATTAAAAAAAAAAAACCCCCAAAAATACGCCTAGCCATCACCCACACTTGGCCGCCGGAAAAAGCCTGACATGCAAACCTGCAAATCTTACCCCAAGAAGGACCGCCGCCAAGTCGGGAGGGAGGGAGGAGGGTTTAGGGGGGTGGGGCGCGGCTCGCCTATCCTGTTGAACTGAGATCGGGGGGCTTTGCTGGAGGTCGCGAAGGGGAGGCTTGCTTGTTGAACCAAGATTGGGGGGGCTTCACCGGAGGTCACAGGGGGGCTCGCCTATCGAACCGAGATCGGGGGGGGGGTGGAGGGCTTCACCGGAGGTCGCAGGGGGGGGGGGGGGGGGGGGCTCGCCTATCGAACCAAGATCGAGGGGGTGGGGGGGCTTCGCCGGAGGTCACTTAGGGGGGGTGGCTTCATAACAGGATGAAGCAGAGGTTTTTTTTTTTTTTTTTCCAAATCAGATATTTTTTTTTTTAAGGATCAGATCAAAAATTTGAGGAAGGAAAAAAAATTAAAAAAATTTTAAATCGGAAATAAAATAAAGGATTATGTGTATATGAGACTATATTAACATTAGATGCATCTTAGATCATAATCATTCATTTACTCACACAATCAATTTTAACCGTTGGATGGATCACTATTGATAGTGTTCGTCGTTGGAACTCTACCACAGTCTTCTCCTTTTATAAAATATCAGTTTATACCACATATTTTTTTGAATTTCAAAATCAAAATCCCTAAAAAAATAAAAAAATAAAAAATCCAAGTCTGAACATCAAAAAAAAAAGGTCGAACACTGGCGAGAAACTCGTCAGTGTCGGTCTCGCCATTTGCAGTGCCGTCCTTTCCTCCGGCATCTAACCCTTGCCGTCGCGATCCCACCCAGTAGAGCCACTGCTCTTCCCAACTCAGCAATCTCCCCACTCCAATGACGGGACCCAAGGGCCGCCCTACCACGGCGAAGCACACCACCACAGGACCCAGCATCTCCCTGCGACGGCGACCCACCCCAGCACAGGCGCCCAGACCCCGGAGATCTCCTATGCACATCCCTTGACCAGCGGAGACCCGAGCCATGCCACTCTCACAAAGACCTGCGCTGCCAAATCACAGACGTTGTCGCCATTCTCCTCGTGGGTGGCGACCCGTCGCCATGGTACGACCCATGGTTGGAAAAGGCCTGCAAACCATAGAGACGAGGCTCGACGCTTTCCCCTCCTCGTGGGTGGCGATTTTACGTCGCGATAGCTCAAAGGCTACGACCAGCCAACGCAAGCGGCAACCACCCAGCGTCCATCACTGCCGTGAACTATCCATGGAGACCCACCTTGAGCACCCATAGTCCATAGATCCACCACCAATATAATCTATTTTTAAACCAAAATATATTTTATTTTAGTTGAAATTGGCATTGATTTTAGGGAATTTGATATATTAGTGTATGGGTGTTGAAATGGGTATGATTTTGTGTTGCAATTAGACTCCGTCGTTGTCTCGCCGGTGTTCCTCTTTCCGCCGGAGGTATGCCGGAATCTGGGGTTTTTTTTTTTTAATTCAAAACAAGTTCAGGAAAATTTGTTTACTAAGCCATATGGGGGGTATAATTCATACTTTTAACTAAATGCAGAGGTTGATTTGAAAAATTATATCTATGATGTTAAGCTACAATTCAGTGTTGTCAAGAACTTGTAACCCTCATTCAGATGCAATAATATGTTACTCTATGGGCGGGGAAAAGCAACCTTCGCCCACCATAGAATACCCCTAAATAGTATAATAATAAACCTCATAATACCTCATCTTATCCTTGTTTATTTATCTTCCTTATCTATTTATGCTCACGATTATGTTATTATGATCATACAATATTCAGCTGGACATTAATTAATTACTTTTTCCAAATTATCCATTGTTGGTCGCTAATATTTATTTTTCTGGTTTGCTTATTTAATGACTTGTCGTCATCAATGAATTTCTCACATTTTTTAGCTTTGTTATTTATTATTTATTTCTTTAAAAATCCCGAATCTAATCACTTATCACCAATCTATAATGCATTTTTAATATTGGTAAATCATTGATTATGATATCTAAATACCATGATTACATGACATGGATGACAATATTTATATAGGCATTTCTTTTTATTTATGATTATCATAATTCATGGTTGACTAGTACATAATTTGCTCATTCATTGACCAGTGCTTATATCAGTATAAATACGTCATTTACTTCTCTTGTTTAGCATGGTCCCTTGCATTCACATACCACACAATATTCATTCTTAGAGTCTCGTTGGCTTAGTACGATATGTTCCCTACGACATGAGAAAAGACGTCAAATTTGTTAAGCTAAAATAAGTCAATGAAATAGCATGCGTTTGGTTGGAGTTGAGTTTTTTGAGTTGGATCGTTGTTCAAAAAATAATTAAAATTTTTTGTTGACTTTTTAGTGGGGAAAAAAAAAGAGTTGAATTTTTTGGGTTAGAGTTGTTATTCCAAACCAAAGGTAAATGTGTAGTGACAAACTGGTTGATGTGGGAGAGCTCTGGACAGTTAAAATCAGCCACAATTTCGTATTGGTCTTTTTTTTTTTTTTTTTTCCGGGGTAATAAAATGAGAGAGTACAAAATTAATGAAAAGCCCTTAACTGCAATAGTATTTTGAGCGAGAGTCATCTTTGGTAGCAAAATATGAGTGAAATTATCTGTATATAGAAGGCAAATAGCTAGGCAAGACATGATTGTAATCGAGGAAACTAATATATAATGATTGTTTCTTTGTTTGTTGGTATAAAATTCCAACTTGAAAGTAACCCTTCTTATCTATGAATCCCAGCTTGTTCTAGTCAAAACTCTCTTTAAATGTAAATTTGACAGCATTGCCAACAACATTTTTTGATACATGATGAAACCAATATATAAAATAAAATAAAGTAAATTAAACAAACAAATTAATTTAATAAATGAGCCGCTGAATCAAAGCTCGCCTCGTCTTTAACTCAAAACACAAGGCTGCATGCATGCATGTATGATAAAATGAAAGGGCATAGTTTAAAGCACGTTCAAATTCATGGTGTTTTGGTTAAAAAAAAAATTATAGCAAATTTAATTAATACTGTATGGAGGAGGCCATGGGAGATCCTTGACGACTCCGCAAAGCACCGCGTTGTCAGGCATGTTGTACTCATCCCTCAGAGACCTCGCCGGCGACGGAACGCTGACGTAGAGTTGTTGTCCAAGGTATCGCCTCTCCGTCAGCTCCGACCTTAAATTCCACATTCCGGCATTGTCGAACGTCAACATTATCGCCGCCCACGACTTCGGGTACACCTGAATTGTGTGTCTGCTCACTGCATCAAGCAGATTGTACCTGCTCCTCTTCTCCGGGCTCCACCTCCCCGGTTCAATTCTACATAATTCGTATTCAAAATTTGGTTAATAATCTTTCATGACATATATATATATATATATATATATATATATATAACAATACATTATTAGTAGTGATAAGTATGTAAAACTCTGTGTGACATTATAATTGCTGGCATATACAATTATGTGCTACATAATTTTGTTTTATTGACATGCAAGTATGGTTTTTTTAGTGAAGAGAAGGGACAATTTATATCAGATAAGTTTCAACTAAAATTTTAATTCATCAAGCACAAAACCCCATAATTCAATTTATTAAAATAAAACAAAAATACAAAAGTTTAAAGAAAACAAAATCAAGAGATTACAATCTGAATGAAAACCACTAACTAGCAGAAACTGACACCAGAAGATTAAGTATAAATTATATATGCCTTTGAAAATCAGTTTCTATAATAGAAGTCATTAAATAATTCATAATTAGTTCAATGGATGTAAAATGATCTCAAGTGACACATTTAGTGTGTATAAAATAATATTGTGTGTAGCTCTGTGACATAATTTATGAATTTCTAAATGAACACCATTAAATATATATATATATATATATATATAATTAGAACATATAGAAATAGTTTTGCGTGTGAGTACTTACGCAACGGCAAAGAAGGAGTAGCCGTCCAAGTGCCAAGATTGGAGACTCTTCTCGTGGTTCTCGAAGATGATCTCCACGAAATTGCGGAAAGTCTGGTTCACCACATTAGGAGCCACCTTGATCTTGTCTCCGAGGTTCACCGGCGGCTCGTCGGAGATGATATCGTACTTAAAAACCTTGTTCGTGACGCCGTAGTACTCGGCGAGCTTCAGCGGCGTGTAAGGATCGACATGTGAGATGCCGTTGATGGCGTACTGGAGCTTCCCTTGCACCCTCACGGCCGAATTTACAAGCTTGATTGTGCGCGTGATGTTGATCTTGCCGTAGTGGTACGATCCCTGAGGGTTTGGCCTGGCGGCGCTGGCGGTGAGGTTCCACCGGAAGGATCGGAACTGGTTGAGAGACCACGCCCACCCGACCGGTGCCTCGGCGACATCGGCGGATGGAGGGCTAGGTTTTTTCGCATTGGTGTATCGAATTACGCCTTTTCCGGTGAGGACTATCTTGGTGAACCGGGTTGAGGCAACGATCAAATAGTCCTTCGGCGCCTTGTCGGCGGTGACGAGCATGGAGAAGCACTGTCCGACATGGACGTCGAGGGATTCGTAGGTGTTCTGGACGGTGTGAGAGCCTTCCATCTCAACAAGCTTCAAGGGATGGTCTTGAATCCTGAAATTGAGAGAGTTTTTAAGTCCCACATTGCAAATTCTGTACTTGTAGGTCTTCCCTGGCTTCATGGTGAAGAGGGGCTTGTCGGTTCCGTCGCCTTTCGCCGTCTTTCCGTTGATCAAAACGCCGTTGGGACGGCCGAGGGAGCGGCCGATATCGAGGAACTTCTTGAGGGTGGAGTGACTCTTAGTGTACCAATCGCCGATGAGGACGGTGTAGTCGTCCTCGGGGTCTGCGTACGGGACGGGGATCAGAAGGCGGCTGTTGACACGGAGGCCGCCGAAGCCTCCCGCTGCCCGGTGCATGGCGGTGCTCGGGTAGTAGAAGTAGCTGCCGATTTGGTCCTTCACTTGGAACCGGTACGTGAAGTTGGTGCCCGGGAGAATAGGGCAGTTTGTTCCTAGCACTCCGTCTTGCCATGAATTCTTCCTCTGCTGGATTCCCAACCTTACATTATATATATAAAGTAACACAAGTCATCAACATTTTGTACGTGATTTATGATGTTTGACATAATTCTGAAAACTTGAACATAAAAATAATACTGCATATTATAACAGGTATAATCTAATAATAATTTGACAAATAACTCTATCATAAAATAAAAAGTTTAAATTCCCATCTTAAATTCAAAGAAAAAGAATATTTCAACAAATATTGATAAATAATGAGTTTGTGAAAAAATTAGTCATGTAAAACTTGCCATCTACAAAATATATATATATATATATATATATATAAATAAACGTAGTAAAAATGTACGTACCAACATTAAATACTGAACATATACACACAGACACACATTACATAAGAACGTTACATTATAAACTAACATATGCATTACCTCAAAATGAAAAGTAATAGATGGAAAGGGAGAATAAATAAGTATATGTAAACACACACAGAATGAATTAACATATGACTTGCCATATATATAAAGCCATAAATTGAGTCAATATATAACATTGACATATATATATTGAACTTTAACATTGGATGATTCGAACTCTACACCTTATTATAAAGTCATATGTGAAATGATCGTTAGATTATGCATATAATCATATATATATATATATATATGCATACACATATAAAAATGTTAGAATTAGAGAAAGATTAAAGAATATATACCAAGTGAAGAGAATAGGCTCGTCGATGTTGTTGAAGACGTTAAGGACAATGTTGTTGTTGGTGGTGGAATTGATGTTGGGGCCTGGGAATTTGCCATTGATGAGAATGGCTTGTTGAGGGACTCCCAAGGGAGAGATTGTTCCATATGTGACATTCCATGTGAAGAAAAGGTAAGGATCTTCAGCTCTGATCGCCGTTGCCCATAAACATGCACATAACATAAATATAATATTCCAAATTCCCATCTTTTACAAAAATTTATAAAAATAATTTCTGTAAAAAAATATTTAGAATTCTACACTAATACAAGTCGATTATATAAACATCTCTATTTATACTTTGCAAATTAGTGAAGATGTATGAGAAAAGAGGGAAGAAGGAAGAAGGTTATTATTATTATTATTATTATTATTATTATTAATTTGTTGGTTTGATTTTTGTCATCCAAAAGACAAAGCTAAGCCTTCCTCCTTTATACAAGGTAGAGGTAACTTCTTGACCATTAAAACCTAACGCATTCTTCTCTTTCCTTCTCTCAGTCCTTGCTCTGCGCTTTTCCTCTCATATTTCACTAGTTGTCCTAAAATCATGTTCCTCTTTTTTCTATTTTAACATTACCTATAAAGACTGTTAAGCGGTTTATTACCAACACACCTCACCACCTGTCCTTAGGTTATTTAGGTTCATTACATGTATATTAGAACTTGTCTTAGGCCAAATTAATTACTTCTTACAATAATAATAAATATGTTATTATTGTGTGAGAAATACTCGGGGCCGATCAATGAAATATCTATACTAATTTATAAAAGAGCCATTAGTTCTTTCAGTTGTGTATTCCATGTTTGCCATGTGATAGTCACGTGATCGTCACATCATCATCATGCGGTGACCATATTATTGCCATGTGGATTTTTTTTTTATTTTTTACTTTTACTTTTATGATACAACTAGTAATACATAAATATCACTTTCTCATTCAATATCTGTCATGTGTCCTCCCATTTCTTGAGAATAGTTGTGATCCACGCCCAAATGGGCTTTGCCTGCTAGCTGCAACAATCTCATCATTTGCCAACTAACAATCGAGAAATTGTAAGGAATAGAATTTTTGTGAAAATAATTAAAATAAGGATTAATTTTATAAATGACTCTTAAATAATACGGCATGTCTGATATTGATTCATGATTTTTTATTTTACATATCGTCACACTCCATAAACTTTCTATTGTTACATTAATGATTATTCTCACTAATACAAAATGAGGATACCACGACCATTTTTAACCGTCGTGGTATCTTTTCCACGACGGTTTTCTAACCGTTGTGGTATCCAGGGTCGTGGAGTCTATTTGGATTCTACGACGATTTTTTAACCGTCGTAAAATAGATAAAACTAACGCCAAATGATGGGTAAATAGTAACTTTCCACGACGGTTTTTTTAGGTCATTCCACGAAAAAAAAAAATATTTACCCAATTCATGTGATTTCTCACGGGTGGCAAATACCGTATGTTATCCATTGTACAGCCCAGATTAAAATAATAGCTAATCTTCAATTGATTTTGTGTCACAATGTACAATAATTATTACAAAAACATACACTACATTACAAAACTTAATCCTCACCCAAACAATTTAAATCAATCTAAAACTCAAAGCAAACCCAAACACATAAAAAAATCACACAATCTATTCAAACAGGTATTTTGTCGAACATGTAATATGCAAAAATATCACAAACACATTCAAAACTTTTTTCAAGAAAGCAATCACCCAAAATCACAAACATAATCAATAATAATCCAAAATTACGTTTACAATCAACTAAATGAACTTCCATAATATGTGTGGTGCAAGAGAGAGCAAGAGAGAGAGAGACTTACCAAGTACATGACCGTGGGTGTGGTCGGCTTCGTAGCGGGGTAGTCGGCGGAGGATGGGTTTCGAAGAAGAGATTGGAGGGAGGAGTTGCGGCGACGAGTAGAGGCGAGAGGGAGAGGGAGAGGCGCGAGAGAGAATTAGTGGTGGAGTCGCGGCCAGCGGAGATGAGAGATGACAGAGAAAGGGAGAGGCCCGAGAGAGAATGGAGGCGAGGTAGGAGAGAAAATGGAAGGAGGGGTCACGGTAGAGGAGATGGGTTTCGAATGAGAGTTTGGAGAGACGAGAGTGAAAGAGGCGCAAGAGTGAAAATGTGGAGGGAATGAGAGTTTTTTAATAATTAATAAGTGACGGATTCAAGCTATATTTAGACAAAAAAAATTTTAAAAATGCACCACATACCACGACGGTTTTTGTCAAAAACCATCGTCGTATGTTGTAGTTTTTTTTATTATTATTATTTTTTTAAAAAAAAGTGGCGGATTCATGCGAAATTTTGAAAAAATAAAATTTTTAAAAGGCAAGACATACCATGACGGTTTTTCAGAAACGGTCGCGGAAAGCTTAGGCTTCCACGACCGTTTTCAAAAACCGTCGTGGAAGCGCTTGACAATCACGATGGTTTTCGGAAACTCTATTCCGTGCCGTGTTTTTAGCGTACTTTCCACGACCGTTTTTTAAAAACGGTCGTGAAAGCTCCGTCGTAGAATCTGCATTTTGTAGTAGTGTCTGTTAATATTTTGTAAAAAATTTTATACATAAATTGAATAATTTCTAATCAGATGACCATTATTTTAAAGGTAAAGTCGTAATTAAATATTTTATTTTGAAAGAAAATTGTACCTTAATAGGATATATTTTGGAAGAAAATGTACTTATATTCAAAGATATGTAACACAAACTTTATTCTAATAAATGATCGGATCTATTTTTGAGGTGCATTTTTCCTTCCAAAAATATTTAATTACAATTTTAGTCATAATTAAAGTTCACGTAATTTGAATATGTTCAATTTCCATTCTTTCTTTTTTTTTTTTTTATTTACGAAGTCCCGATATAGGAGCCATTTCCATAACAATAAAAGAGTTCGAGATTATGTGAAGTGTAAAAGACCAACTTGATAGAAAAAAACAAATTAAAGAGTCATTTAAAAAAAATCATTAAAATAAATAATAAGGTTTTAAAATATTTAAAATAAATAATAAATTTACTAAGACACATAGTATGTTTACATTTAATAAATAACACAATCCATTGTTTACGTATATACCATTAATTATTGTTATAAAAAGCAGTAATATTGTTAGTATTTGTTATTGATAGTACTCGTAAAATTCATGTGGCGTCACTAGTATACTACACGTTGACAAGCATTGAGAGCTGGCTTTTATTCTATATTGGACAAAACAAACTTCACTTTTCATTACTGGGGTGAGGGCAAGCCTAGTGCAATTTGATATACGTGATGATGCTTGTAAATATGTATGATGAGATATAGTTAAGATTACATCACATTAAACCATATAAATTACATAGTTTATGAGATTTTTCTCTTTCTCATTGCACTTGGCTTTTGATATTCTTCTCTTGCCTTAAACATGTTAATTACACTGTACGTAAACTGACTACTTCCAGAATATTCATATATGTTGATCTTGATATATATGAGGTACTCTTTGATGCTTTTATGCCTTCCAGAAACCTCAAATTTTTTGCTATATCCTACAATTAGTAAAATTGTTAGTTTGTTTTTTTTATTTTTTTTTATTTTCAATGAAATATTGTTTATAAAAGTTCAAATACACTAAATTAGAAATTTTACCTCCAGACTTTATTAGAAAAGATCCTCTGCTGAACAATTCAATATTTCTTCACCATTTTTGGCAAAAATTGTTGAAGCTATTGTTCTAGTAGGATCTTTCAAACTTGCTAAGACCTTGCATATATATAAAACCAGTAAAATAACAATAGTAGTCATTAAATATAAGTTAATTAATAAATAATAACCAATTAATCTTTAATTTAAGTAATTATTACCATGTAAAGTACTACTGATTATATGCTGCACCTGTGAGCTTATGACACTGTGGACAAGCTATATAGCAAAACTTTCGTTGAAGATTTTCTATTATAACTATGCTTTGATCCAGAAATTCGTTCCCTATAAATATAATGTTAATACTTAATTTATTAGTTGTTTCAAAAATTAAATTGTAGTCAATAAAGGCATAATTTTTTTTTTAATAAATAATAATTACATTATCAGAAATATTTTGTATGTCACTAATTTTTATTATCGTTTCAGGTGTAGATAATGCAGTTCGGGCTGTAGATGAAATTTGTAAAAATTCGGAAATTAATTTTACAAGATAATCTTCATTGTTGGAAGCCTTGCAATAATAAAATGTTAGAAACTATTGTTATAAATTATATAAAGCATATATATAATAAATTATTAATTTATTTATAAATTAGTGGATATAAAATACATACCAAGATTGCAGTTCAACAGCTTCTGGAATAGTTGGATTTATGAGAAAAGTACTCAATTGTTTTGTTGCTCTTGGGATGCCTACAAATGTTTATCAACAAACAATATGTAATTCAATTTAAGTTTAATAAAGGAAAAATATCAAAAATTCCCTCTGCACTTTATCATTAGTGTCAATATGCCCCATGAACTACAAAATGTATCTATTGTGCTCCCTGAACTTTAACATGTGTGTCAAGTTACCCCTATAATTAGTTGCTGTGAGTTTTTCCGTTATCTTTAAAGTCAAAATATCCCCCAAATTTTGCATTTGTGTCAAAATGTCCACTGATCTTTAATAGTTATGTCAAACTACTCTCTGATCTTTAATATTTGTATCAAACTACCTCATTTATATTATTTTAATTATCTAATATTGTATAATTACCTAATAATTATTATCTTTTTAGAACAGGTAAATATATATTTTTTCATTATTAAAAAGTGATATACATCTTTTTTTAACACACTTTTTTTTATTTTACTTATTTTAATTGAAGTTTATTTGGGTTATGAGTTTACTTATGCATAATCATAGTTGGTAGGACTCAGATGTATGAATTGGATTTCAAATACGCTGTTTACTTGGCTTACATAATTTGAAATCCTAGTCATAACAAATTTCATTCATGTATTTGCTTAAACCCATAATAAGAATAAGTTTTGTAAATTTAATCTGATACTCATTCTTAGTTATATTTTTTTATTTAAAAAATGATTATTTTGCATATCTTGATGCAATATTAAAACCATGCATAATTAAACTAAAAATAATAATATTAGGATAATTAAATAATGAACATAAGTTGTGTAGTTATTTTTGCTTAAGAAAATCAAAATGAATGTAAATTTGAATTAACATAAGCTAAATTTAAAAAAAAAAAAAAAAAAAAAAAGTGGGTACAAAAAACATACATTTTCATTTAGTAGAAAAATAATTTTTTTACCTATTATAAAAAATTTAGGTAACTATACAGTGTTAAATAAAAAAAATAAGATAAGTGGAGGAGTTTGACATAAATATTAAATATCAAGGTACTTTGACTCAAATAATAAAGATTAGGGGGCATTTTGACACAAATGTAAAGATCATGGAGTATTTTTATACAAAAGTAAAGTTCAAGAGGTATTTTGATATTAAAGATAACGGAAAAAATTAACAACAACTCACTGAGGGGACAACTTGACACACATGTTAAAATTCATAAGACACACTAAGTATATTTCATAGTTTATGGGACATATTGACATTGGTGATAAAGTTCATGACGAATTTATGATATTTTTTCCTTAATAAATGAAGAATAATATATTGTACCATTGTATCGCGATGCTTTCACTCGTAGATAGATAACAACTGACTTTGTTTCAACAACATTTGATATAGTTACAGCTTCATATGTGACATATTGATTCCACATGGTTAACAATATAGGACGACGTCTGAAAATATAAAAAAATACTAATAGTAATTACTAAATATATTAGGTAATATATTATGCAAATAACAATTATATAAGTTGAAGTTAATAAATACTCTTGGTTGAACAAAAATATCTCTTGAACTTCTGATGTTTTATAATTTGAGTTGACTTGTTTTGACGGTTTTATGTGAAAAGCTACACCAAGAATATCTATTATAGGAAAAAAGGGTTAATTTCATTAATAGCACATGTAGAAATTTTATTATTAAAAATAGTATCACTTTTTTTTCCCTTCATTACTAGCACATAATATGGGGCCCAGCAGCATTTAATGTATATCAAATTACGGGTTTACCCTCATCTCCTACCAGCTCAAATATCCCTCTCCCTCGCATGAAACCAACATCTACAGTGTTTTAGAGAGAGAAAACTGAAATCTAGAGAGAGAAAGAATTGCCACCCACCGGAATCTTATTTTTTTTTCACTTTTCCGCCTAGCCCCCCACCCATTTTGAAACCCAAATCTTCATATAATAGAGAGAAACTTCCATCTAAAAAGAGAAACTTCCATTTAGAGAGAGAAACTCTCACCGTCGGAAAAAAAAATTTTAACATTTCCATTTAACAAAAAAAAATATAAACAAAATCTAATATTTTTGGTCATTTTTGAGTAAAGGTTATTTCTGTTATGACCACCAGGTCATAATAGTTATGACCTATGTTTAAAAAATTTAAAAAAAAAAATCTAACATTTTTGATCATTTTTTAGTACAGGTCATAACAGTTATGACCACCCTATTATGACTGGGTGGGCATAATATGAATGACCTTTATTGGAAAATGACCAAAAATGTTAGATTTTTTTAAAATTTTTTTTTAAATATAGGTCATAACTGTTACGACCGATACTTATATAAAAAGTGGTCACAACGATTATGACCACACGGTCATAACGGTTATGACCGATACACTTAAATGTAGGTGGTCATAACTGTTATGACCACCCGGTCATAACTGTTATGACCAATATTTATACAAAAAGTTGTCATAACGGTTATGACCATACGGTCATAATTGTTATGACCGACACACTTACATGAAGGTGGTCATAACGGTTATGACCACCCGATCATAACTGTTATGACCGATACTTATATAAAAAGTGGTCATAACGGTTATGACACGGTCATAACCGTTATGACCGACACACTTACATGAAGGTGGTCATAACGGTTATGACCACCCGGTCATAACTGTTATGACCGATACTTATATAAAAAGTGATCATAACGGTTATGACCACACGGTCATAACGGTTATGACCACACGGTCATAACTGTTATGACCGACACACTTACATGAAGGTGGTCATAACGGTTATGACCACCCGGTCATAATTGTTATGACCGATACTTATATAAAAAGTGGTCATAACAGTTATGACCACACGGTCATAACTGTTATGACCGACACACTTACATGAAGGTGGTCATAATGGTTATGACCACCCGGTCATAACTGTTATGACCGATATTTATATAAAAAGTGGTCATAACGGTTATGACCACATGGTCATAACTGTTATGACCAACATACTTACATGAAGGTGGTCATAACTGTTATGACCGATACTTATATAAAAAGTGGTCATTTTTATAATGACCGGATGGTCATTTTCATTGTGACCGTGCTTGACCAGTACGAAATCGTATTGACTGTAGGCACAGAGGTCATAACCTTATTGACCATCTGGTCATTTTCATAATGACCGTCCCCATGGTAATACCAAGAGTCATTTTTTAAAAAATTTACATATTTACCTTCATCTCCCACCCGCCCAAAAGTCACTCTCCCTCGAAACCCTAACAAAAATTCCCAACCAACCTCTACAGTATTTTAGAGAGAGAAACTCCGATTCTAGAGAGAGAAAGCTTTGTAACCACTCAAAAAACCGCTGGGAAACCATCCTAAACCACCCCGAGCACCCTTTACTAAAAAATGACCAAAAATGTTAGATTTTGTTTAAAAAAATTTTGTTAAATGGAAGTGTTAAAGTTTTTTTCCGACAGTGAGAGTTTCTCTCTCTAAATGGAAGTTTCTCTCTCTAGATGGAAGTTTCTCTCTATTATATAAAGATTTGGGTTTCAAAATGGGTAGGGGCTAGGCGGAAAAGTGAAAAAAAAAAAAAAAGATTCCGGTGGGTGGTAACTCTTTCTCTCTCTAGATTTTAGTTTTCTCTCTCTAAAACACTGTAGATGTTGGTTTGAAAAAAAATTTTGGGCCATGCGAGGGAGAGGGATATTTGAGCTGGTAGAAGATGAGTGTAAATCTTTAATTTGATATACATTAAATGCTGCTGGGCCCCATATTAAGTGCTAGTAATTAAGGGAAAAAAAAGTGATTTTATTTTTAATAATAAAATTCCTACAGGTGCTATTAATGAAATTAACCCTAGGAAAAAATAGCTTAATAAATATGAAAAAATAAATTATAGTTTGAAGAAGTTTTAATTATAAAAAAGGGTTAATTTCATTTTTAGCACTTGTGGGAAAAATTATATTAAAATCAGCACCACTTTTTTTCCCTTCATTTCTAGCACCGCCACGTCACCACCCTCTCTGATATGTGGGGCCCAATAGCATTAAATGTATGCCAAGTTCCATCTTTACCCTCATCTCACACAGACCCAGTATCTACAGTTCTTTAGAGAGAGAAACCGAAATCTAGAGAGAGAAAGAGTTGCAACCGACTGTAACCGCTCGGAAACTGTCCAAAACTACTACGAAAGCCCTCTAGATGCCGCTTCGGGAGATAGAAGGCTACCTACCGAGAAAAGGAAAAGAAAAACCGGCACCAGAGATCGAGAGAATGGTGGCCGATGAAGGGTTGAGGGGAAATCGAAGTTAAGGAATCAAAGAAATCGAAAGTTAAAAATATTGATTTTTCGTTTTTATGTTTAAAAAGTTTACACTTTGTTTGCAAAGGGATAAAAAAAATAAAATAAGTAATGAATTTGCCTAACATTTGATACTTCTACAGGCTCGGTTATTTTCATAATGACCATGTGGTCATTATCGTTGTGACCCCTGCCCACGTTTTGAGAAAACAAGTCTGAACAACACACTTTGTGTGTAAAGGGCAAAAAAAAATTAAATTAAAGAAGTAATGAATTTACCTAAAATTTGGTCATTATCGTTGTGACCCCTGTAAATGGTGAATTTTTGCATTTAACCTTAGTCACAACGATATTGATCAGGTGATCATTATGAAAATGACCGTATTTGTACGAATACCAACAGTCATTGGTTTGATCGACACGCCTTCAATTAATGCCAAATTCTCGTTTTGTGTGTAAAGGCATAAACAAAAAAATAATTTTAACTTTTGATAAGCATAAACAAAAAAATAATTTTAACTTTTGATACTTCTACAGACTCGGTCATTTTCATAATGACGACCTGGTCATTATCGTTGTGACCCCTGTAAATTGTGATTTTTTGCATTAAACCTTGGTCACAACGATATTGACCAGGCAGTCATTATGAAAATGACCGTATTTGTACGAATACCAACAGTCATTGGTTTGATCGACACGCCTTCAATTAATGCCAAATCCTCGTTTTGTGTGTAAAGGCATAAAAAAAATTTTAACTTTTGATACTTCTATAGGCTCGGTCATTTTCATAATGACCACCTGGTCATTATCATTGTGACCCCTGTAAATGGTGATTTTTTGTATTTAACCTTGGTCACAACGATATTGACCAGGCAGTCATTATGAAAATGACCTTATTTTTACGAATACCAACAGTCATTGGTTTGATCGACACGCCTTCAATTAATGTCAAATCCTCGTTTTGTGTGTAAAAGCATAAAAAAATAATTTTAACTTTTGATACTTCTACAGGCTCGGTCATTTTCATAATGACCGCCTGGTCATTATCGTTGTGACCCCTGTAAATGGTGATTTTTTGCATTTAATGTTGGTCACAACGATATTGACCAGGCGGTCATTATGAAAATGACCGCATTTTTGTACGAATGCCAACAGTCATTGATTTGCGTCCCAAATGCCAAATCCCATATTTGCCCTCCTCTCCCACCCGCCTAAACCTCACTCTCCCTCGAATGCCCTAAAAAAAAATTCAAACCAGCTTCTACAGAGTTTTAGAGAGAGAAACTCCGGTTCTAGAGAGAGAAAGCATTGAAACCAGCAGATACTGACCCATAACCGCTAGATAATCGTCCTAAATCACCAACGAAATCATTCTATAAACTGCTTGGACGTCTGTTAACGTCGTATAATCCTGAAAAAACTACCAATGTCGACACCCACCAAAATGTCTGATAAAAACACTAGTCCCCAGAGGGACTCAGTCTGAGTTACGACTAAGTCATCTAAAAAGTCATCGGCTGATGAAAGTCCTAAAAATCGGGTAACCGGCGGTCTAGAGAATGGTGTCCGATGCAGGTTTGAAGAGAAAGCAGGGGGAAATGGATGTAAAGTATTCAAAGAAATTGATCAGTGCCGTAGAAGATAAGATATCGAAATCTGAAGAGGTAAAAAAAGATGTTTTTGGTTTTTATGTTTATAAAGTCTACAGTTTTAAAAATTTGTCAGAAAGAATTTTCAGTTTTTATTGCTTATACATTAAAAAGATTTCATTTTATATGTGTTATGGTTCAAACGTTTACAGTTTTTTAAATAAGCAGAAAAATTTTTCTGCAAATACTTAAAGATAGCCTTTGTATCTGATATTGTACCATAAACAAACCGTTTGTATCCACGATGTGTTATGGTTTATATAAATATATGGGGTTTCGTCGATGTTTGTATGAAAAGTAACCATTTATAGGTGATATCGGTGGCTGGTTAGTACTAATCTTGTGATCAGTTTGTAAATCAGAAAATTGACATTTTTGTATTGACTCTTTGGTCATAATATTACTCAATTCTAGGTTATTTCCGGTCGGTCATTTTCATGATGACTTGTTGGTCACAATAATAATTGCTCGGTTTTCATCATTTTTATGGTCATTTTCATGATGACTTGGTCATTTTTTATGTTAAGTTGATGGTGATCAATTGGATAATTTAAATATTTATGTGATATTATGCCAGATATTTTGTATGATTACTTCACGGTCATAAAATTTAATAACTCTTTTATGTTACCATTAACGCAGACTCAATATGTTCGACTCGTACCAGACAGTGAAATTACGAGGGCGAAAATAAATACTTTCGTTAACAAAAATGAGACATAGAATAACTTGAGACAATGGTTGTCTCCGCGACAGTACGAGGCCGTCAAATATCAGCCATGCATTCAACAGTTTATGCATTTAGATACTCTTGGTTGGGCTGGGTAGGTATACCACAACATTGTGATGCGCCTGACGGATCACTCAGGAATGAGGAATGCTCTATTCTTTGAGCTTAGTGAAGAATTGGGCAGATTCTCCATCAACGAGTTCTGTCTAATAACCGGCCTGAAATGTGTAGGGTCTACTCATCTCCCCGTGGTCGACAGTCGATTAATCTCAAGATATTTTTCGATGGTGAGGGGTATGTCGAGAGAAAATTTGGAGCTGCAGATGTCGAATGCTAAGTTTGACAACGACGACGACGCGGTCAAGCTTAGCCTTCTATACATTATGTGTTCCATCCCCCTATCAAATGCAAGCACCGTGAAGATTGACCGAAAGTTTTTTGCTCTGGCTGATGATTTGGATGCTTTCAATAATTTTCCTTGGGGCGTGCTTTCATGGGAGGCAACCCGGGCTGCAATCTACCATACTGTGTCCAACAGGATGTCTTCGAAGAGAAGACCATTGAAAAAAATTGATAAAGTCCATTACAGTCTTCGGGGGTTCCCCCATGCCTTACTCGTTTAGGCATATGAGACCCTCCCATCGATAGCATCCAAATTCACCACCAAGTACGAGCAGGTCATTCCGCGTATGCTATCGTGGACCACCGCGGAAAATGTCAAGTTTGATGATGTAGTGGCTGCTTTTACCACGGATGGCGAATCCCAGGTAATTTTTCCTTACTAGATTGTGTATATCAATTGGTGGTCATTAACATAATGACTGGGTGGTCATAACTGTTATGACCGGATGATTCATAACAGCTGTGTTTCTGGGTGGTCAACACCAGTATGACTGGGTGGTCAACACCGTTATGTCCTATTGTGGTCATAACTGTTATGATCGGTTACGGTTATCACCGTTATGATCGGGTGGTCAACACCGTTGTGACCGCAACCGGTCATAACGGTGTTGACCGGATGGTCATAACGGTGTTGACCGGGTGCAGTCATTACTGTTTTGATCGCCTTGGTAGTTATGTTAGTTAGTTAAATTTATTAAGTGACAATATTAGAAGATGATAATCATATATGTCAGCCATTAACATAGTTACCGTATGTGTGCAGCTTAAGGGTTTCATCTTGATGCCTACTGAAGAGGAGTTGAAGAACCCATGGGTTGCGAGCCGCTTTTTGAAGAATCCAACTGCCATGCCCCAATTACCCCGTCCCCAGTCTTCTGTCCCCCGGCCAAGCACAGATAGAAACTCCGAGTGGCGGGAGCTCCAAACTGAGATCCGAGGACAGGTGGCCTCACTGAATACAAAATTAGAGGAGTTGAAAAGGGAACAGAAGCAATCCAATAAACTATTACGGAGGGTTCTCAAAAAGTTGTCCTCCAACTTTTTTGAGAATGGGGAATGTAAGGCCGAACCGGCGCCGCCTGACAGCGGCATACATGAGATAAATGCTGAGAGGGATGAATTGGACGCCATGAAGACAACCTCCGCTGACATTGGTTCGGTGGCGGATATTGGTGTCCAGGCAGCCATGGAGTTCCTAACTGCCGAGTTTGCTCCCCCAAAGCAAGTTGATGGGGGAGAAAGGATTCCCGAGGGGGAGGGGATGCGTGACCCGGGTATTCAAACCAAAGATGAGAAGGTTGAGGAAGAAATAATCCTCGAACAAGACTTTATAAAGGTTGCGGAGCCAGGCAACAATGAGAGCCGTCATGTGGTTGTTACGAATACCCTTTAATTTATAACATATTCATAATTGTTATCGTTTTATTTGAACTCGTCTCACACATGTCATTTATAGATACCAAAGAAGAAGAGAGCTAGACTATCAAGGCTAGGCCAACGCCCGGTCAGACCTATGACTAATGTCGGGTCTCCGTCGACCGCTCTGACTAAGCAACCTAATCCCCTCCCACCGGGTCTCGCAGATGAACCTCCCATAGAGACGCTAGAGGAATTTAGGGAGTGGCAAAATAAAGGATTGTTGAAGAGACCGCCCTCAGGGTAATGTGTTTCTTACTAATAGTTGTCAATTGGATATTAATTTTTTTTTTGTATTAATAGTGTAAAGCTTTTGTATTTTTTAGTAAACGGCCACCCCGATATGGTGTCAAGTATGAGTCGTTCGACAAACCCCATGACCTCGGCTTCATGGCGGTGGATAATAAAACTTGGTACTATGAATTTGCAACCTCGCCTGTTTGGCTATGGGATGAGGTCAGTCCTCTATAGCATTCTTCTACAAGACAATGAATCATTATTCTATATCCAAACGTTTATAAAGTAGTTTTGTTTGATGAGTTGTTAATTTGTCACAATACCTCTCTTTTTATGTCATGTATACAGCAAATGGACGTAGCTGTCTACTATTTGAGGAAGAAGATCAGGCAGTACCCAGCATTGGCACAACGGAAGGTGACAACGGTGGACACTTTTTTCAGTGCGAAGGTTCGTGGATTGTGGAGTGTGTACCAGAGTTCACCTGAAACATTCGACTGGGAGTCCTGTGATTCTTTACTCAGGCTCATGCTTGGCGTTCGGATACAAAGTGGTTCGTCTTGGTTTGAAGTTAACATTTTGCTAATACCCATACACTTTGCTGATTTGAAGCATTGGGCATTAGTGAAGCTCGAACTCACAAACTGGACAATTGAGGTGTATGACTCGATGCAGCATGAAGGCCCTCACAATGCAAAGGTCCGCGGTGGAATGGAAGCTTTATCAATGTTCATTTCATTGCTGGCAGAACGACTAAGTCTCTTCGAGTTCAGAACCACCTGGAACTTACCCAATACCGGTTACCATTATGAGAGATATCCCTCGTCAAGGCAATGGGTAAGTACTAGTAATAATAATGTTCATTCATATTGATGGTTAACTGCTCGTTTAAACATATTTTAATTTCGTGGCACAGGGGTGACTGTGGGATATTTACTATCAAGAATGCTGAATGCTTGATCGAAGGGAGGGATATTCGGTATTGGGTAATCCAAGAACGTATGCAAATGTTCAGGGAGTGGATGGCTTGTTACCTGTGGGCCCATGCAAGGCGAAAGATTGAAGGCCAGTGTAAAACCGACGACGAAGTCGATATAGACTTCTAATTATTTCATATTTTTTCCCTATAATTATGCCTAACTTCATTTTTTTAATTTTTTCCCCTGTAATTATGCCTAACCACATTTTTTAAATTTTTTGAAAATTTCAAAGACAATATATAATTTTTAATCTGATAGGGCTCATAATTTATATGACTATCTTATTTTAATAATAGCAATGTTTCAAATTAAGGAAAAAACCAATGTTTCACAACAGGGCCAGACGGTCATAACTGTGATGACCGTGTGGTCATAACAATTATGACCGGGTGGTCATAACAGTTATGACCATTTGGTCATAACTGTGATGACCGGGTGGTCATAACCCGGTCATCACATGATGACCGTGTGGTCATAACAGTGATGACCGTGTGGTCATAACTGTGATGACCGGTCATAACTGTGATGACCGGGTGCCCATTATGTTAAGGGAATTTTTTGAGCTAACATTACATGTGATGAAAGTTACCACGAATTAGTTACTCTTCTAAAAGTTTAAAAAAAAAACCAACCTAACATTTGTTTCACAATAGGGTCAGACGGTCATAACAGTGATGACCGGGTGGTCATAACTGTTATGACCGGTTCAATTATTTAAAGATATTTTTGTTATTGCTTGCCATGTAATGTTTTCAGGAGTATGTTATCATTTTCAGACGGTAAATTTGATATTATGACCGTTTTTTGGTGACGACACCTATTTCCACATACTTACATCACACGAATGCTGAAAGGCATAATATATTGAGAGGCATCAATAGTGCAACCTTTGTTATAAACAACATAATTATGAACTGGGAGTGCTGATCGATTGCTTCGACCTTATTGGACGTATTCTTAAGGGAACTAAATTAGTACAGGATTGTCTGTTGTGTCCATAACCATGACATCTACCACACCGAACAGACTCATGTTCTTCTCCTTGGGACAAAATCCTTCGAACCCGTGGCCTTCCGGGCCCATGCTTTGTTTTGGGAGGATTCACAATTTGCGACCTCACTTCTTCAGGAACATCCCAGCCATCTGCACTGCTAATAGGATGGACTACAGACGAATAACAACCATAAAGATAATCTTTCGTGTAGTAACTCGAGTAATAATTGTATGGATCTATTCGTCGGTGGTTACAAACTGCCATTGCATGAGGGCAAGAGATTTGATCGACCTGAAATCATCTGCACGTACATGTCCTTTCGCTCATATCGACAATCCATATTTGGCCAGCATTGTTGGTGACGGCGTACTCAAACTGATCAGCTGGCCGCGGCTGTAACAAAGGGAATTGTAAGCCATCGATATCATTAAGTTTAAGAAAAAAATTGGCATATACCGTATTTTATATTTGATGTGGTCGTTATCACATACCGTTACTGTTAGTCCTAATGAGAAATTTGTGCGAATCAAATTCTCTGCCGTTGGGGCCAGTTTCGATGTTATTTTCAGGACCTCTTCACGTCTCTCGACAAACCATCTTTGTAGTAGTTCTCTTAACCATTCCACTAAGAATCCAACTGGCATTAACCTGGCTTTCCGATCTACATTGTTCAATGACTCTGCAATGTTGGTAGTCATGATTACATACCTCCGTCCGTTGAAGTATGCTCGCGACCACTTTGTAGGATCGGCCTGCAAAAAGTATCGGTGCATGTCGGGGTTACGACTACGGATGGATTCCATATGACGATGGTGCTCACTTAGAAGATACGACCTCGCTGCACCGTTAAAATAGGTCTTCAAAAGGCCTTTGAAATCTTTGTATTTTGTCTTCAAGTTTGCAGCCAAGTGTTGGACGCATATCCCGAAGGCAGCATCTGGATACACGATGTTGGCTGCATATTCGATACCCTTATGCCTATCAGCCACAATAGCAAGAGAGTCTCGCGTGCCGATTGAATCCCTTAGCTTCTCGAAGAACCATATCCATGATTCATTGTTTTCTGACGGAATGATACCAAATACAAGTGGAAAGATGGAGCCATTTGCGTCGTGACCGCATGCTGCAAGAAGCATTCCTCCAAATTTAGCCTTTAATGCTGATCCATCAATCACAATTACTGGACGACAATAAGGCCAACCGTGCTTCGAAGCAGCTAAGCACATGTAGAAGTATTGTAAACAATTTCCTGAGTCTGTCTCAATGTGAATGTCGGATGCAGGATTTTTCTTCTTAACCATTTTAGCCCACGCGGGCAGAACTGTAATTATTAAATAATCATTACCATGTCGTAAATATAAAATTTATAATGTCAGTCATGAACATATAACAAGATAAGGAAAAATATCATTTTATGACTCTGCATCATCGCCCCTCAAGCTGGTTAATGCAGCTTCCTTCCCTCGTCATGCTCTAAGATAATTGAAAGAAACTCCAAATTCGGCCTGCATGTCGCGCATTATTTCTCGAGGTCTATATGAGGTACTAGTCGGATCCAAGTATTTTGCCTTAACACACTCCCCAATCATCCAACTCTTGGCTTGACGATGATGACCTTGAATGATGTCGATTGAACAAATATGGACGTCGTCGTACCTCTTCACAACAAACAGTTCACTACCTCTCATCCTAGTCGCACGCAATTGCCATGGACAGCCCTCGTTATCTATGCATGTCACGTGTAATAGAGTAGAGTTCGACCTCTTCACCTTGAATTGGTAGTGTTTACTCATGACATCGTGATGAAGATGGTATTGCAGTAATTTTTTGTTCTCAAAAATACAATTTCTGCGCATTGTGACAGGTGTATAATCATTCACAACTACTGAGTTGGATACACTGTCACTGCTTGGTACATTAGTTGTTTGAGATGTAGTATTATTGGCAATAGAATGGGCTCCAATGCTTGCTGCGACACTATCCTCGTTCGGATGACGATCATCATCCGCAACATTTAATTCCCCGGCATTACAATCACCATGGGCCATGCATAAGTCATTGTTCAATACTTGATGTTGATTTTCAATTCCATATTCAGTGTGTGAATCCAGACCTATTGTGGGAGAAGGGATATGAGGAGAAGGAGGAGGAAGGATGATCAGATTACTGTCATCTACATGTTGCATGGCTTCATCACTCTGTACACCCTCCCTAGAATGTTGAACGTCTATGTGGTTGCTTTCCCCTACCTCCTGTGGCCTTGCTTCCGCTGCAGACTCATCCAATGCATCGATCGTAATTGGAAATTTACTAAGCACATGAACATCCTTCTTTTTCAATTGTATGTAGAATTTAACGTCAGCATCACACTGTATCCTGACAATAGGCATTCCAGGTTTAACACTGTATCTCATGACTATAGTCTTGGCTGGGCCCCTAATTCTAATTGCATTTCTGACCAACTCAATAAGACCAACATATGTTGCGGTCTCGGGCACCAATATTCTCTTCATTTCGCCACCAACATATCTCAATGTGCCGTCCCATTGACCATTATACTTGACGAAAACACACACCTCATCCATTCCTGAATAAAACAGCAACAAGTTATTCAATAAAGGTTTATTTGGACGATTACAAAGAAAGGAAAAATTATGACGGATACAGAGTTGACTTATTTATATCACAAAACTGGTCACAATGATAATGACCGGATGGTCATTATGAAAATGACCAGTCCTTTTATATAGAGAGGGTTGACTTTTGGACACCAAAACTGGTCACAATGATAATGACCGGATGGTCAAGATGAAAATGACTAGTTTTTTATATAGAGAGAGTTGACATTTGTATCCCAAAACTGGTCCCAATGATAATGACCGGATGGTCACAATAATAATGACCGGATGGTCAATATGAAAATTGACCAGTTTTTATTTATAGACATATGACTTTCTATCTCAAAACTACCAGGTGGTCAAAATGATAATGACCGGATGGTCAATATGAAAATGACAGTTTTTTTTTTAATTTTATAAAAAGTTGACTTTATATCTAAGAACTGCTAACAATGATAATGACCAGATGGTCAATATGAAAATGACCAGTTCTTTTAATACTGGTCACAATGATAATGACCGTTTGGTTGGAAGCAAATATTAACAAATAAAACCAAATAACAACCACCATTAACTCAGATTGGCTGATTGGAAGTGGGAAGATCTCTACTCAAATGGAGTTGAAGCAGATCTCGCAGATTCGGGTCAACTGTGACGAGGATAGAGACGGACAGCTTTAACAGAGTGAACGACGATGTGGTTCGATTTGTTGGACTTAGAGTGAGTATCGATCAGCGGGTAATGGTGCAGAGAGGATTCATGAGGCTTCACTGAGAGAAAATCGAGGAAACGAGGGAAAAAAAAGTTCTAATTTTTGGGTACTGTGAGTTATATATTGTTGGGATGGAGATGGAGGGAAGGGGGTGAGGGGGGCGGGAAAGTGAGAAAAAATTCAGATTAGGGTTTGGTTGAGGGCATATATGTCTTTATACATCAACCTAAAAAGTGGACGGTGACGTGACGGTACTAGAAATGAAGAGAAAAAAAAATGATGCTGATTTTAATATAATTTTTCCCACCAGTGTTAAAAATGAAATTAACCCTATAAAAAAAAAAAAAGTTTTTTTCCTCTCCAAACTGAAGAGAACAATAGCGGTGGGTAAAGATGAAGAAGAGTCTTCACTTGAATATGGGAGAAGAAAAGGTGCTCCCCCACCCATGTTTTTTTTTTCCCAAAATTTCTTACTTTACCATCTTTTTTCTTTTCGTCCTTTTTTTTCCCCCCCTGTGATGATGCACTTTTTTTGGCCCATATAAAAGAAAGACCTTTAAGAAACCTATTGTATTTCAAATGTTCCAGTCTAGATACATGAGACTATGCAGTGGTATTTATACAATAGTCAAACACAAAACCCTAGGGAGATTTCCTCTACATGGCAGCGAGCAAAAGAGTAAGCCAAAGAAACAAATTGTACACTTGACAGCTAATATGTACAAACAGTAAAATAAATGAAATACAATAAATGAGGTCAAGTCCGGATAATGGATAGGAGCAGGGGAAGCTTCGAGAACATCTACCAAACGACACACCAACTAAGCCGTTTATCAATACGGAGCGATTTGATTTATGGCTTACATGGAAACTACAAGTCGTTTTCATCATCTTCTCTAACAGCCCAAAAACCAAACTTCCAAAATTTTTACAATCTGGATCCTTTCTGTCTATTTTCCGTCAAATTTTTGATAGATTCAAGCATGTAATCCATCATGTTCCATCTCACTAAATGTCCTCATAACGAAAAAAAAATATCAAAACCCTGACCAAACCTCAATCATTCTCCCTCAAATCTGACCGCCGACTTTGATCACTCTTTTCCCTATGTCATTGCCACCACATCTGCTATCCTAGCTCTGTCATGAGCCTCAGATCTTCGTGATATCACTTATTAGGTCCACGAGCAAGAAATACGCCGGTTCGCCTTTCACTTTCCCACACCGGAGGTCTAGGTAAGAGAGTTTTGGGGTGGTGAGATATGGCAAGATTCGCTGCAAGTCATGCCACCCCACTCCAGCCCATCGAGCTCACCCTCAGCCACCCAGATCCCTCGACCTCAGCCTCTCCGCCAGGCCTATGGCTCTGCGAAAACCCACCCCTACCGAGGTCATCAATACCCCCACTGCCTAGGCCTTCTCTGCCCCGCAATCGCGGGACCTGTTGAGGAGTCTCGAAACGTCAGATTTGTTGTCATTGGAGGTTGAATACGAAAACCCAAAGGCTTATGGCAGATTGAGAACCAGAGGGTGCAAAATGATGGTCTTTTCTAGAATAATTTTCAGCTTTTTTTTTTTTTTTCCCCCTCAATTGTTTAGTTTAATTTTTTAGGTGGTGGTGATTACAACTGCGACTTTAGCTCTGGCGAGAGAATGGCTGGTTTGGCCTTCTACAAGCTTTTTTCTTTCAAAGTTATGGGTGATTATTTGTTTTTGTAATCAATGAATATTCTCTTAGTTTATTTTTTTAATAAAATTAGACAGAAATGATCAAGATGGTAAAGGTTTTGAGAGTTTTGGGGCCAAAATTGAAAGAATGGGGATCAAAGTTATTTTTTAAATAGTTTAAGAACTTTTTTTGACCAATTACTTTATATCATTATTTCTAGTAAAAAGTATGAACTAGATGCTGCTTCAAGAAAAAAATGATTTTCTTTTTTTTTTTTGCCCCCCCCCCCCCCCTTGTATTTTCAGCAAATCATAGTCCCCTTTTTTTTCCTTTAATTTATAAGTTACTCGATTAGAAGACTCCCCTGCATGTAGAAAAAGTTATAATAATAATAATAATAATAATAAGAAGGTTGTGGTAGTTGGTTTTGCATTTGGCCATGTTCATCTGAAAAATAAAAAGCCGAGTAAAGATAATATAAATCCTAACTAAAACACTTAAAAAGGTCATTATGTAGATTTTTGTTTTGTGTCTGATTGTACGGGGGGCTAAGCTTAATTCATCATAGGGGTAAATTAAGTAGCAAATGCTGGTTTTGTTATGAAAGCTTCTGTCATTACAAAGGGTTCTTGTTAAGCTTCTTCTTCTAGAGTTCTTGTGCAACTTTGTGCATCCTATTCATTGAATTTTAATTAGCATAGAAGGCATTGAATGCGTTTGTCGTAACCCGATATTTGTTATCATAAGAATTACTATTTTTAGGAAATTTTTTATTGGTTTTTTTAAATGTTTTTTTATAGTTAAATTTTAGTGTATTGCTTATGTTATTTGTTGGGAATTTTATTTAGCCATAAGAGTAAAACATACATTTCTCAATCCCAAAACATTATTTATAAGAATACGAGTTCGTTCTTAACATTTTAAGAAAAAAGAAATGGCCGGAACAATGATAGTTACTGTGGGGTGAAATTTGGATCATCCCGAAAACGATGTCGCTTAGAGAAGCTTTAAAGTGACTGACAAAGACGACAATGTTTGAAGAATGAAACTATAAGGCAAGCAGAAACTTGGGTAGAACTAGATATGCCACGTTAGATAGCAAAGCCGGTTAATAAAGGAAAGGAAGAATAAGACGCATGCAAGGACGAAATCAAAGAAAAGGAATGAACGGTCAAGAATAGAGAATTGTAACTGAACTTCCCGCCAAATGGGATTATAAATAGGAGTTGAGACAGGAAATTTGTACGCTTTTGGTAGACCAGATAATCATGAAGAGAGTAAAATAGATTTCACTTGATTCTAATTAAGTCCAATTAAATTTTGTATTAATTTGATCTGATTTCGACACAAACAGTTACCCTTAAAACCAGCAATATTGGGTTTAAATAACTAGACTAATATTTACAATTAGAATCCGGTGGTTACATTATTGTTATGCCAAAAGGAAACTAGTACTTCTGGAGAAAACAATTAAATGAAGGTTGAATATGAAGGATTAGCTAAGGGTGCAATTCAATTTATAGTGGCTCCTCAAACTCTTTCCTAACCATCCGTTTTAAACAAAGTAAGATTCCTAATATTAGACCCTTTATTCTTGACCTTTCATTTTTAATTACTTTTAATATCGTTTTACTAAAAATGAACTGTCCAACGATGACTTAACTTGTGCCAACACAGAAAAAAAAACTGTCAAAATTACCATATTATATAACAGATCAACGATGCCACAATAGGGAGAAAATTGGGGTTATAAGATCATATAAGAAGAAGAAGATTTTACGACAGATATTTATCTGTCGTGTTTCTTTTCATATGTGATTGATTTGCATTTTGACCTGTGAGGAAAGGGTTTTGATTCTACATCTTTTCTTGCCCCAGTATCTATATATTTTGGTGGATTTCTAAGGAGCTGATCAAGAAATGGGCAGGGTGATTTTGGTGGCATTGTTGGTTTGCCTATCGGCGGCGGCAACACAGGTGCGAGCGGAAGATCCTTACCTGTTCTTCACGTGGAACGTCACGTACGGTACGATCTCGCCTTTAGGAGTTCCTCAGAAAGGTATTCTCATCAACGGCCAATTCCCAGGCCCTAACATCAACTCCACCACCAACAACAACATTGTTCTTAATGTCTTCAACAACCTTGACGAGCCTTTCCTTTTGACTTGGTACGTACATGATAAACATGTCCTCATTTGTGGTGATTGTTTTCGAGTCACAATCTAATGAACATGTTTAGAACATGCATATTGTTTTTGTATAATTGTTACCTGATTTTTTTTTTTTTTTTTGGTTTTGTATCCTAAGTCCAAGGGTTAGTTTAATTTAACATGGAACAAAATACCCCACCCAAACTTATAGTAAGTTGCAAGTACTACTTTAATCTTGAGATACCCATTTTTCAATGATTTTGTTGCGTGATTTGTTAATAAAGAAAAATTTGTTAATAGATTATATCGCATATGGATCACCAAATGAACATATGTTATTAACATTAATAATAATAACAAAATTGACGCCTTTGTAACAGAAGTACCAAAAGTTGCAACATATTTTATATATCACATATGGATCATCTAACAAGCACATTATTAAAATTCATATACATTTTGAATTGTAGACGATAAAATGAAACAGTTTTCATTTTTTGAAAGTGGAATTTGACATTAACCCTAAAAAATCTAATAGTTTAAAAAGTTTTTAACACAAAGCTAATGTTATTAATTACTATGCAGGATGGGAATTCAGCACAGGAAGAACTCCTGGCAAGATGGAGTGCTTGGGACCAACTGCCCCATCCCTCCAGGCACAAACTTCACCTATCACTTCCAAGTCAAGGACCAAATAGGGAGCTACATCTACTACCCCACAACCGCCATGCACAGAGCGGCGGGTGGCTTTGGCGGCCTCCGTGTCAATAGCCGTCTCCTCATCCCAGTCCCCTACGCCGACCCTGAGGATGACTACACCGTCCTCATCGGTGACTGGTACGTCAAGAGCCACACCACCCTCAAGAACTTCTTGGACAGCGGCCGGTCCCTAGGAAGGCCAGACGCCGTGTTGATCAACGGCAAATCAGCAAATTACAAGAGGCCCCTTTTCACCATGAAGCCAGGGAAGACCTACAAGTACAGAATATGCAATGTAGGACTTAAAGACTCCCTCAATTTCAGGATTCAAGACCATCCCATGAAGCTGGTTGAGATGGAAGGCTCTCACACCGTCCAGAACACCTACGAGTCCCTCGACGTCCACGTCGGGCAGTGCTTCTCTGTGCTCGTCACCGCCGACAAGGCACCCAAGGAGTACTACATGGTGGCTTCAACCAGGTAACGATTAAGCCTGTTTTTTTTCTTTAAGTTGATACAAAGATTTTTTTTTTTTATTCCATTAATTTCTCTCTCAATTTTTCCCTATAATTACTCTCTCAAAATATATTATGTAACAATGGAAAAATAATATTGTTAAAAAAATGATTGAATCAATGAAATTGAAAGTAAAAAACAAAAAAAAAAAAAATTCCCATTATTGTGGAGAATTCATTATATACCAATGAGAAAGTTGTTATGCTTGTTTTCAAAAGCGTTCAATAAATATATAAATATGTCGATAGAAGAGTTGTAATATTTTTTTCCTATTAGTTTATTAAAGGGGTTGGTTTAATAAAACTTTAGATGTTTTTAATTATGTGTTTTTGCCTTTTTTAAAAACTATTGTTGGCCCACCTCCTAACAGCTTAAACTTTTGAGAGAATTGGTAAACTAACATGGTATCAGAACATGAGGTCCTCGAACCCCTGTAATTGCATTATTTAGCCCCCTTTATTATCATTGCGTGTTGGACCTTTAATATATTTTGAGCTTCTTATAAAAAAAACCTAGACAGAGATATAAAATAGAGATATTAAAAAAAAAAAGGTATAATCTTTTTGTTTGTATTTTTTTTTATTTGATTATTCAATGACAATAAATTTCTGTATTTGACACTGACCAGGTTTACCAAGACCGTCCTCACTGGAAAAGCCATAATCCGCTACACCAACGGCCGCAGAGGCAGTGCAACCCTTAAAAACTTGCCAGAGGCTCCCGTCGGGTGGGCTTGGTCGCTCAACCAGTTCCGGTCGTTCCGGTGGAACCTCACCGCGAGTGCCGCTAGGCCGAACCCACAGGGATCCTACCACTACGGAAAGATCCCCATCACGCGCACAATCAAGATCGTAAACTCGGTGAGCAGGGCGAACGGGAAGCTCCGATACGGCATTAACGGAGTCTCTCACGTAAACCCCGTGACCCCGTTGAAGCTAGCAGAGTACTACGGCGTTGCCAACAAGGTGTTCAAGTACAACTTGATCAGAGATGTGCCCCCGAAGAAGCAACCTGTTGAATTGAATTTGGCTCCTAATGTCGTCAACCAAACGTTCCGTAACTTTGTGGAGATCATCTTTGAGAACCATGAGAAGAGCTTGCAGTCTTGGCATTTGTCCGGATACTCCTTCTTCGCCGTCTCGTAAGTTACCTGCATATGGCACTACTTATTTCATTCATTGCTTTTTTTTTTTTTTTTCCCCAAAAAATAACTTTTCTTAATATATTTCATTTATTGATTAGCAAAAAGATACATATCCTCATCGATAAAATTGACTAGCATTTTTTTTTAATTTTAAAGTGTTTTTTAAAGGAAATTAAGGAGGCAATGGAATTTTTTTTAGGATAGAATATTAAAATAACAAATGTATTTGTTTTTCTATCTGACTGTCTTAACACAAAGCAAGAGAAAAATATTTTTAGTTTTTTGTTATGAAAACAAAAAATAGAAACGAACCAATAATATGTGCCTATTCAATTTTTTTGCAGTTCTTTTTCTTTGTTTTTTTATAGCAGAAAAATAATATGTTTCCATGAAAGTTAAATGAGTTCTTTACTTGAGAAGTTTTTGTTAAGAAATGTAAAACTTTCTTAAAAGAAAATAACCAAAAAAAGAACAAAAAGAACAAAATACAAAATAAAAAAAGAAGAAATGAATTCTTTACTGGAGAAAATTTATTGTTTAAATATTCCAAAACATATTTTTCGCTAGTTAAAAATCTAAAAACAAAAAATGTGAACATTATTTTTCAATTTCTGTTCAAAAACAAAATAATAATAATAATAATAAAAAGTAGAGGTCAATATATTCAATGATAGAGTTTCATAAATGTAAAAAGTTTTGAAACAATTATTATTTTCCCCCAATTAACAAAACATGTTTGTTGAATATAGAATTGAGCCAGGGAGGTGGAGCCCAGAGAAGAGAAGGAACTACAATCTTCTTGATGCAGTGAGCAGGCACACCATTCAGGTATATCCCAAGTCATACGCCGCAATCCTGCTGACATTCGACAACGCCGGCATGTGGAACTTGCGGTCGGAGCTGACAGAGAATCGGTACTTAGGGCAACAGCTCTATGTCAGTGTCCTCTCGCCGGCACGGTCCCTCAGGGACGAGTACAACCTCCCGGACAGCGCCTTGCTCTGCGGCATTGTCAAGGACTTGACCAAGCCCCTTCCTTACGGCATTTAAAAAAAAAAAAAAAAATTGACATGTCCAGGGTACTTCCAAACTCTCTTTATAGTGAGTGTCACACACACAACAACTAGTGAAAAAGGATTAAAATGGTCAAGAGAGCAAAATATTATTAGATCATGTCCCTATCCAAACTACAGTCATGTAATGTATTTAATATTTTGTCTGCTCAAGTTTTATCAATAAAACCCCCAGTATCGACTTCTCTTGCAAATTATACTAGAAGAGCATACCCAAAAAAAAAAGTGTGGAAAATTAATTAAATGAATTATGTTTTAGTACTTTTTCAAATATACTTTTTTTTTATTTTTAAAATTTTGTTCCCATTATCTCAATATATGCAAAGAAGAATAAGAGGTGGTGTAAGAGATCATTTAAAAATGTTGAACAAGTAATGAAGATGGATTAAAATTATTTCTCTTGTGTATTGTCATCATCAATACTAATTTGTAGCCATATTTACAAAATTTTATTTGATGTAGAGCATAAATAAATAAAGATTGATGAAATGTTTTTATGTCAACATAATGGAAGAATTTCGCATTTTCTTGTTCTCTCTATATATTCTATACGGTCCTGTTCCAGCTGGGTGCTTATGAGAGTCCACCTACGACCTGTTAATGAGAGTACACTCCTAAAAGCAATACTGAAGACTGGCCGCCATAGCCCTGATGCACCGGATTGAGTCTCCCAACGGGGGGAAATCGGTTTTAGGGACATCGACGTTTGTAATGCTTTGACCACACTGCTGTTTATCGATAAGTCATCTCCTTATCTATTTTTACTCGTTGATCTATATTTTGTACGTCTTAATTGATTTAGAATGAACAAAATTGTTTGTTAAGTTTTGATCTATAATTCTATTTAAATGTACCGACTTTTGTTCTTACATTTCTTGCTAGTGCCTAAATTTTCTAACATACAGGGGAAAAAAGGACATTTCTATGAGAACTACATTTTGTTTAAAGGAGTAAACCACGTACGTTTCCACGAGTGAAAATCATAGGTTAAAAAAAAATATACGATTTTCCTTCTTGAATCCATGGACGGAGGGAACATGTGACTAGGGGGAGCTTAAGCCCCCACTCACTTTTTGATTTATTTTGAAAACCATATATAAATAGGTATGATTTTAAACTAATATAAACAAATGCCCCCACTAATATATCAGCAAAATTGAAGTTATTTGGCTCATTTTGTTCAGTCCCCACTAACATATCAACCCAATTGAAGTTATAAAGCCCATTATGTTTAAGTAGTCCAAACTCATTTAAAAATAAATTAAGGAAAAAAAAAAAACCGGAGAGAGAGAGAATATATACCGTAATTTAACCCCCTCCCCACGGCAACCCCTCAGTTCCTCTGTAATTTTTCATTACTGTTTACACTACCCACCAATCACCATCACGATCATATAATCATCAAAAAAAAAAAAAAAAAAAAAGAGGAACAATGGCAGCAGTATTCTCTGTTATGAATTTTGTGAAGAATCAGCTATGTAATAGAATGAGAGATCAATTTATTAATGACAATTTACTTTTGTACATTGAGAAAGATATCTTCAATAGCATTAATAATAAAGATATTATACAATATTTTCAAGAAATGAAAAGATGTCAATGACAATTGTAATACATTAATGTTATTGAAATTTACTTAGGGATAATTACAGTGCATGCCATAAAAATAGGATGTGGATTGAATTTTTCCCCAACTTTATTACTACATACTAAATGGGAGGACTTAGTTACATTCTTTCTACAATGTGCTGACTTTTCTACCCCTTCCTTGTAGTTGTTTTTTCCTATTTCTACAGTGTCTGGACAGTTTTACCACTATTTTTGGGTATAAAGACAGTTTTGCCCTTCGACTGTGGTTCCTTTTTCCAATGGTAACAGTGGTTTGATGATTTTGCCCTTCGTTTTTACAGTACATAGACATTTTCGCACTTCAGTTATAGTTGTTTTCTTAGGGAGCTACAATTATCTAACATTTTTGCCCTTCTTATGTACGTTTGGATGAATCTGCCCTTCGAAATTAGTCTATGGTGTGTTGTGTGTGTAGTGTTTGGACGATTCTACCCTAATGACCCTAAAATATCCTCTCTCTCTCTCTCTCTCTCTCTCTCTTTCTTGAATGGTCATTTCATTTTTTTTCCCTCTCTCTATCTCGCCTTCTCTTTGCACTGTTCATCTTCTTTTTCTTCAGATTTCTCTTTCTTCACCTCTTTTTTGCACTATTCATGCTCTCTCCTCTTCTAATGCTAATATGTTTTTGGTTTCTCTATTTAGTTTAAAGCTTTTTTGTTCTGAATTTTTCTTCTTTTCCTGATCTCTACTTTGTATTGTTTGTTTTTTCCTAACCCTAAGTGTTCATTTTCTCATCTTCTACTGTACATCGATTTCCTTTTCTTTCTTTTTTTTTAACCCTAAATCTTAAAGATCAGATTCTGATCGATTGTTGTATTATGTTTTTGGTCACTTTGGCTTTTTCTTATTTTTAAACGATTTTTGAGTTTAAATTTTTTAACTTTATTTCCATTTTGTTTTTGTTTTTGTTTTTTTTTTTCTGGTTTTTTTGTTTTTGTTTTTTTTTTTTGTTTTGTTTTATTTTTTAAATACTTTTATTGTTTTAGGTTTCCACATGTATATAATCTGATAAAAATTTCATCTTTTTTTTTTGGTTTTTTTTAACAGTAAATAAAGGAAAAAATGGGATCTATTTTTTATTTTGTTATTATTTTTTCATTGGGGTTGGTTTTTTTCCCCTTCTTTTGAGTCTCAAGAATTTTTTTTTTATTTTTTGTTTTTGTTTTTTGCTTTATTTTTGTTTTTTGTTTTTATTTTTATTTTTTTTCTCTATATGGATATGACTCGAGAGGAGTTTTTCATTTTTTTTGCTTTGGTTTTCGTTTTTATTATTGTTATTACTATCATCATTATCGTTTTAAATTTTCAATATTGGGAGAAATTTTGCGAAGAAATGAAGAGCTGAAAAAATAGAAGAAAAAATGGGGTATGTTTTTTAATTTTTTGTTTTTGTTTTATTATTTTGTTTTAAAAATTAATATATATTGATTCTGATTTTCGATTTTTGTTGATTTTGTTTTTCTAGGTTGTAATGACGATGATTCAAGATAATTGTATTGGGACTACGAAAAGAAATATTGAAGACCTCTTTTATGTTTTCCCTGTAATACATTTTTTGGTTTTGTAATTTTCCCACCCCGGGTAATATTTGATTCATTTTATTTTATTTTTATTATTGTGTTTATGATTGCATGCCTTTCTGGAAGTTTATGGTTTGGTTTTTAAATCGTAGGTTTTTTTTTTGTTATTTCATAATGATATTGGTATTTTGAATTTTATTATGTTGTATGTGTGATTTTGTTTTATGTACCGATAGTGTTGTTTAGTTATGTTTGAAAAAATAATTAAGCTATTTAATTATTAGGTCTGTCAGTATTTCATGTTACTTATCGTTCGTAGTTTTTGTACAAAAACATGTTGTTACGTTTCTGTTGGTTTGTGTAATAGAATTAATGTTTTTAAATTAGGATTCTTTGATCCATCATTTTCTTATTTGTTAATTTTTTGTAGATGTAGCTCTATTTTATATAAAAATTATGTTCTTTCTTTACATTTGAATGAGTTGTTTAACTTTTTGATTCTTTAAATTTCTAAACTTTTCATGTTATTTGTTCTTTGTAGCTTTGAACTAATATATCTTGTTATGTTTTTGCTTATCTGTCCCAGACATTTAATGTTTCTGAAATACTTTTTTCTCATATGTAACTCTGTTACTCACTAAAATCTCTCCATCTTTTGCGAGATATTATTGGTTTTGTTGAATTTTCGTATTACTTAGTCACAACTACACCAATTTTTACAGTTTTTTTTATTGTTTAGGTTTCCAGATGTTTCATTTTGCTTCATATTTACAGCTTTTGTGCTGAGATTGTCTGCTGTGTTTTTGCTAATCTATTCCTGCTATTCAATGTTTCTAAATTTTCTTATGTGCTCTGCAAATATGACATTTATGTGATTCTGATATTTATTGTGAAATATCTCTGGTTTTCTTTCAGTTTTTTTTACACATGTAACCCTGCTATTGATAGTTCTGAATTGTATTTTATGATTTGTCATATGCTGATTTGTTCTAACTCTGTAATTTAGTCACAATTGTCCTCTTTTCTTCTGCCTTTAAAAAAAAAAAAAATAGATATGGCTCTGTTATATATGTATAAAATCCTACATTTTGCATCTTTTCCTTTGACAAAAAAAATATTTATTTAGTTTTATCTCATTTACTATAGTGTTCTATTATAAATAGAGTATTTCTTTACTTGCTTTTTTATTCTTACCTTCAATAATTACTGTGTCTTCTATATCTTGCCATGTACTCTGCTTTCACTCTTCTTTAATTCTCACCTAAAATCCTTTACTACTTTCTTTGTTACCTTCTGATAACCGACTACTCTATTTTCATTCCTTCTTAATTGCTACCTAAGACTCTTTAATACGGTTTTCAATGCCTCTTGAGGTTCGGTTGCTTTTGCCTATCATTTTTCTGTGGTGAAGTGGTTTTTCATTAAGGTATTTTTTTTATTCATGTCTTCTACCTATTATTAATTATTGGTATTAATTTATATTTATTACTTGCTATTGATGGTTGGTTTCTTCTGTTATGATGATTATGTAAAAATTAATATTATTTGGTTCTTATGATTTGTTATTAATATTTATTTAGGTTAGTATGACAGTAAATATTATGATTTATATGTATTATAGTTTTCTGTTTTTGGTATCAATCTTTACCAAAAAAAGTTTAATTTTTTTGATTAATATTAGTGATTTTGTTGTTGTTTTTCGTTTATATTCTGTTTTTTCCCCTCTGTTTGTTTTATATGTCGGTTTTGTTTCTTCTTATATTGTTAGGTTTTTATTTTGTAACTAAGTTCTTTTCTTTTCCCTATTTCTGTTTAGTTCAATATAAATGCTTTCCTTTTTTTATAATATTTTTATGAGTATGATCTTTTGGTATGCTTGATGATTTCATATTTGTTTTATTTGTTATTTGTATACTCCTTGAATGTTTATCCTCTTTTCACTATTATTTTACTATGGTTATTATTTTGACTAATGTTATTAATACATTATTTTTATTTTATTTTATTTTATTACTATATACTAAAAGGGAGAGCGTGGTTACTGTTCTTTTTACAGTGTGTTGACATTTTAATATTTATACTTATTCCTATGTATTATAATAGAGAGGTTTAACTTTGATATTGTGTTTTTTTTTTGTTTTTTTTTCACTATTTCTTTTTTTCTGAACAATTTAACATATGTTTTTCTTCCTTTAATTTTTTTGGTAGACAAACAAATTTTTTTTAATGCATTTTTCCTCAACTTTTATTTCTGACTGTTTTATTTCATTTAAGAATTTTTCTTTCTAATTTTTTTTTGGTAGACAAACAACTTTTATTGCTATTATTGCTTCCTTTCTTTTTTTTTTAAAAAAATTATTTATTTTTAATTTTTTTTATTACTCGAGGATTTTTTTAATTTATTTAACTTTTATTTCTGACTGTTTTACTTTCATTTAAGAATTTTTTTTAAACAAATAAAGCTTGCTATGATGATCTCCATTGAAATATATAATAATGCATATACCAGATTTAGTATTTAATTTGGTATATATTGTTAAATGTAATATTATTATTAGCATGTGTTAGATAACCATTGAGTATGATTTGACAATTTTTATCATTACTATGAGTGTTTGGGATTTATATAGATTTTGATTTTCTATAATTTATTCCTTTCATACTAACATCTATCATATTCCTTTGCCTATGTAATTTCTATCTCCTCATACTGTTCTTTTTTCTTACTTTCATTTTTTCTTTCCATTTACAGTAAACATTTGCTAAAAAAATTTTACATATACTCCCAAACATTTCACATGGTAGCCAAAAATGATGTCAGACTATATTCAGGTTAATGTTAATGTGTTTTGTTAATAATAGAAAAAAAAGAGATCTGAGCTTGCTATTAAAAAAAACTCCTTATATCGATAACCTGTATTCTTTATATTTTAGCATATGTTATTAGTATATTACAAGTTGATAATTTCTCAACGGTTATTGTTGTTTTATTTTGGTTCCGGATATTTTCTTAAAATTTCTCTCACAATAAAAATATTCAATGTTAAATTGTTTACTTAACTTGGTATATATCATTCAATTTATTATGAATCTCTATTTTTTAATTTTTGTTGTTTACAGTTTTTTTTATTGCTATTATTGCTTCCTTTCTTTTTTTTTTTAAATTATTTATTTTTATTTTTTTATTACCCGAGGCTTCTTTTTATTTATTTAACTTTTATTTCTGACTGTTTTACTTTCATTTAAGAATTTAAAAAAAAAAATAAAACTTGCTATGATGATCTCTATTGAAATATATAATAATGCATATACCAGATTTAGTGTTTAATTTGATATATGTTGTTGAATGTAATATTATTGTTATCATGTGTTAGATAACCGTTAAAAATAATTTGATAGTTTTTTATCGTTACTGTGAGTGTTTGGGATTTATATGGATTTTGATTTTCTATAATCTGTTCCTTTCATATCAACATCTATCATATTCCTTTGTCTATATCATTTATATCTCTTCATACTGTTCTTTTTTCTTACTTCCATTTTTTTCTTTCCATTTACTGTAAACATTTGCTAAAACATTTTTTGCATATACTCCCAAACATTTCATCTGGTAGCCAAAAATGATGTCTGACTATATTCTGGTTATTGTTAACGTGTTTTGTTAACAACAGAAAAAAAGAATTCTGAGCTTGCTATAAAAAGTTCCTTATATTAATAATATGTATTCTTTATGTTTTAGCATATGTTATTAGTATATTACAGGTTGATAATTTCTCAACGGTTATTGTTATTTTATTTTGGTTCCAGATATTTCCTTAAAAATTCTTTCGCCAAAAAAAAAAAATTTCAATGTTAAATTATTTACTTAACTTGGTATATATCATTCAATTTATTATGAATCTCTGTTTTTGAATTTTTGTTGTTTGCAGTTTTTTTTATTGTTATTATTGCTTCCTTTCTTTTTTTTTGAAAAAAAATTAATTATTTATAATATTTTTTTTTACCCGAGGCTTTTTTTATTTATTTAATTTCATAATTAAAATATATAAATTTGTTATAACAATTGTGGCATGTAAATATTTGTACAATCTGAAGAAGTTATAGTTATGATTGTATGATTTTATTTACTCTATTACACAACTTTATAATATAACATCAGATCTTTGCTATGTACAAATTTAAATTACAATATTATTGTTATTTAAAGCATTTATTATTTGTTCATTCATTTATATATTTATCTATTTATAATGTTATTCGTAGGCATAATTTTTAATTAAAAAATATATAAAAACAATGCCATATAAAAAATAATTTAATTATTAAATATCATAAAAAAAAAGATAAAATTGCATAAATGAAACGCATTATATGATTTACTCTTTCTGTAATATACAATTTTATAATGTAAGGAAAGCATAGTTATGAAGATATAGATACCAACAAAAAAGAAAAAAGAGAAAAAAATTGTGTAATTCAAATTTGTGACGACAATCGTACATAAATTTTTTCTCTCAATGCCTCTAATGTTTTAAAAAGTTCAATGCCTCCTTTTAGTGACCGATTAATTAACTAATTTTATTTTGTCTTACTTGACAAAAGAATACATATATATTAATTTATTTGTTATTTAATTTCATGGACATAATTTGCTAATCATTAAAAAATACAAAAAGGTATGCCATATCAAATAAATATGTGCTTAATTATTAGTTAACACTAAAAACAATATAAAAATAATTATGATGCCATCTAAATACAGATATAGAAAAAAAAAAAAAGGAATCTTCTAACATTATTACTATATTTAACAATATGTACTATTATTTGATTATATTAATTCATTTACTATTTAAATAATGAATATAATTTTTCTTAAAAAATATATAAAATTTATGCTCAATTTACGAAATAAAAAAATAATTTTTTTTACTAACTATGTGCCACCAAAAAATTAAAATTTACATAAATCGTTTAATATGTGAATGTATAAAGATATTAATTTTCTATAAAAATACGGAGAAAAAGAAACTAATTTAAAATAATAAAAATACGACATTAAAAATCATAGACAACTTAAAAACTTAAAGAAAGAAAGAAAGGATTAAAAATAACATATAAAAACTATGGCAAATTAAAATAAAATAATTTTTTTAATTGTAAGTAAATTTTATGAAAATATATATATCTAAGTACACTTTTTTTTTTTTTACACTTTCATATTATATTTATTACATAACTTATTTTCAATATGTAATAAATTATTACATTTAATTGTTAATTACAAAAATTATCTTCATCTTATTTGTCTTGCATCAAATCAAATTGTTTTTATTTTTTTATTTGTTAAAATTGTTAAATTTATTTACTTTTTCCGTTTTTTTATTGAAACAACAAACATAACATTGTAATTAATACTTTATTTTTATTTTACGTATGTTATCATATTTTTCCCTATCTTAACATTACATTTGTTTTATTAAGTAAAATGTTTATTTATTTTTTGCCTACATTTATATTTACAATTTTTATTTTTAACGATTTTTTTGTTGTCTTTTTTATTCATACAAAACATATAAATGATCAGAATGGAAAGAAATTCTCACAAAAATATTAATTACTCGAGACGTTCAAAATGACCCAAAAAAAAAAAAAAGAAAATGATATGAACAATAATGAAGCATCTACGTCCGTAAACTTGCAGTCTTCGAATAATTAGTTTGAAGAATTGAATGTAGAAATTATACCTAGTTATCGAACTAGATTCATTCAATTATCTCCAACTTTCAACAAAAACGAAGGAACAACAAGCCAAACTTTTGATGTCTACAACTCACCATCAGTTGAAAAAAATAAATTCTAAATCTTAAAATTTTCCTTATTTTTTTACTAATTATAAATGATGAATATATTGACATTGGAGATTGTAATTATATATGTTAATATTGTGGAGCGTTATTTTGAAAAAATGAACAAACTCGAAATAAATATCTATTAAGGTTTTTTCTATGTTGTCAAAATGGAAAAGTTAATATACCTTTAAAAAAGAAAACTTCACCAATTTTAGATCAACTATTGAATTATTATGGAGGACCATCAAGTGCAAATTTTAGAAAAAAATATTAGAGTTTATAATTCTATGTTTGATTTTACTTCATTTGGAGCAAATATTCAATCAGATATTACTAATTCATCAACACCATATATTTTCAAAATTAGTGGTCAAATACATCATCTAATTGGATCTTTACTTCCGACTAAAAATTATCCTCTAAAATTTGCATAACTATATATTTATGATAGAGAAAACGAAATTAAAAAAAAATAGCTACACTTCCAAATAATAATAATTTAATTGAGATAATAGTTCAAAAATTAATTACAATATTAGATAAAACAAACAAATTAGAATAACTTTTTAGAACTACCAGATATACTTATAAAAATAATCAGGTACCATCAATGAAATTGAGATTAATAGGAAGACGACAAGGAGATAGTGCACAATATGATCTTCCAACTTCAACAGATATAGGTGCTTTAATTGTAGGAGATATTGGTCAACATGAAGATGGAAGAGATATTATAATTTATCGTCAAACTGGAGAACTACAAAAAATCAATAAACTTCATCCATCTTATATGGCATTACAATATCCAATATTATTTCCTTATGGAGAATATGGATATAGAATCGATATAGGATAGAATCCAAATTTTACTAGTAAACAACCATGTAGACATCGAATATCAATGAGATTATTTTATGTTTTTCAACTCCAACAACGAATACAGCAAGAAAATACATTATTTAGATCCGGTCGACTTTTTCAACAATATATTGCGGATATTTATGCTTTTATTGAAAAAGATCATCTAGATTATGTTAAACAGACTTAAAACAATTTAAGATTTGTAATATATAAAGGTATTCAAGATGCTATAATTAGAGATGATACAGATATACAAACAATTAGAAAATGATTATTTTGCCATCATCTTATACAGGAAGTCCAAGATATATGACTCAAAATTATCAAGATGCAATGTAAATTTATAGATATCATGAAAATCCTGATATATTTCTAACATTTATATATAATCATAAATGGCCAGAAATTAAAAGAGCTCTATCTATAATTCCAGGACAAAAAACTGAAGATAGACCAGATATCGTAAGTAGAATATTAAAAATTAGATTAGACCATCTATTAAATACAATAAAATCAGGAGTCATTTTTGGACCCGTAATGGCAGGTGAGTCAATTTATTTTAAATAACAAAAAAATAAATATATAATTATTATAATCTTTTATTTAAAAAAATAAAAAACTAACATTGTTGTTTTTTTTTTCTTTTTTTCTTTTTTATTTGACTTCAGATTTATACGTGGTAGAATTTAAAAAACGTGGTTTACTTCATTATCATATGTTATTTTGGTTATATCCTGAACATAAATACCATAATCCAATACAAATAGACAAATCTATTTTTGCAGAAATTTCATACCCAATAATAGATCATATAGGTTATAAAATTATAACTGAATATATGATACATGGACCATGTGGATATGCAAAGACATCTACACCATGTATGAAAAATTCAAAATATTTTAAAAAAATTTCTGAAACAAACAAAAAATGAAACAACTATAAAAGAAAATAGTTTTGTAAATTATCATTGCAGAGATACAGATTTCAATGTTATTAAATAAGGAATTAAACTTGATAATAGATACGTTGTTCCTTATAACCGAACTTTATGTCTAAAATATTGTGCATATATTAATGTCGAAATATATTCTCAATCTATGCATATTAAATATTTATTTAAATACTTAACAAAAGGTCCAAATAGAATCAGAGTTTAAGATAATGTTATTACTGAAAATAACGAAAGACTAAGTTATAAAAAAGTCGATAAAATAAAAGCTTATCTTAACTATCGATATATTACACCCTAAGAAGCAATTTGGAGAATATTTGAATATTCAATTCACCATAGAAATCCAGTTATTCAACGTCTTCTATTCATTTACCAAATATGTAAAATATTACATTTCATAAAAATCAACAATTACAAAATATAATACGACAACCACAAATTCAAAAACAACATTAACAGAATGGATGGAAATTAACAAAACTAATGAAGATGCTAATGACAACTTACCTATATAGAATTTTCAACAAATTTTATTTGGAATAACAAAGAAAATTTGGACTCATCGACAAAATTGGCATACTATAGGATGAACATTTTATATTCATCCAAGCTCTGGTGAATTATATTATTTAAAATTATTATTGAATCATCAAAGAGGTTCAACAAGTTATGAATCACTTCGAACAAAAAACAAGTTTATTTATCCTACAAATCAAATAGCTTGTCATACATTAGGTTTATTGGGAGATGCTAAAGAATGGGATGAATCAATAGAATAAACATCATTCTGGTTAACATCTACACAACTTCGTCAACTTTTCATTACAATACTATTGTTTTGCAATATTTCTGATCCAATAAAATTTTTACAAAAACATTGAAAATTAATGTGTGACGATATTTTATACAAAGTAAGAGTCTTATTTAATAAGCCAAAATTTGAAATTTTTGAAAATGAATTATATAATTTTATATTGTATGAATTAGAAAAATTATTAAATTTAAATTCATCTTCTTTATCACATTATAATCTGCTACTTCCAACTGGATCATTAATTGAAGATTTAAATAATAATATTTTGAGAGAAGAACTTAATTACGATAAATATAAATTAAAAGAAGAAAATTTCAATTTAGTACAAAATTTAAATCAAAAGTAACAATTTATTTATAATCAAATTTTAGAAGCAGTTGAAAGCAAACAAAATAATTTATTTTTTAATTTATGGTTATGACAGTACAGGAAAAACATATTTATGAAACACAATTATTAATAAAATTAGATTAAACGGTGAAATTGTATTAGCTGTAGTATCATCTGGCATACCATCGTTATTATTACCAAAAGACTGAACTGCACATTCAAGATTTCACATACCACTTTCAATCGACAAATTTTTAACTTGCCAAATTAAAAAATGCACTCAACTAGTAAAATTAATTGATAAAACAACATTAATTTTATGAGATGAAGCACCTATGATAACTAAAAATTGTTTTGATGCTTTAGATAAAATAATGCAAGACCTAATGAATGACTTTAATTGTCCTTTTGAAGGAATGATAGTCATGTTAGGCAGTGACTTTAGACAACTATTACCAGTTATTCCAAACGGAACAAAAGAAAATATAATTGATGTAACTATAAACAATTCTTATCTTTGACCATATTTCCATATACTTACCCTGATAGAAAACATGCGATTAAAAAAAGCTAACTACTGTATTGACGAACAAATAGAAATTATTAACTTTTCTGAATGGATTTTAAGTGTTGGTAATGGAACATCAAATGTGATAAAAGATACCGAAAATGAAGATGCTACTTGAATTAAAATACCGAAAAAATATATAATAAATATAATACAAATTCTATTTTACCACAATATACGAAAAATCCTATAATAATTTTGACAATATTGATTATTTAAAACAGCGAGCAATTATTACACCCAGAAGTAAAACAATTGGTGAAATAAATAAATACTTTTTATGTTTAGTACCAACAAGAACAAAATTTAATTATAGTTATGATACTATTCTTTCAGCATCTAAAAATCTCGATGAACTAAATTATATATATATTTTTTACACACACTTAATTTTAATAGATTACCTCCACATGAATTAGAATTAAAAGTTGGAGTTCCTGTCATATTGATACGAAATCTTAACCAATCAATGTGATTATGTAACGATACAAGACTTTTTATAACACAACTAACAAATATAATTGTTGAAGGCCGTATTATTAATTATAATGACATAAATGAAAAAGTTTATATACCAAAAATAGAAATGACAATAAATGAATCTAAATACCCTTTTGTGTTAAAAAGACAATTCCCTTTAAAAATATGCTATGACAATAAATAAAAGTCAAGGTCAATCATTAAATAAAGTTGAATTCTATTTAAAAGATAAAATTTTTAATCATGGACAATTATATGTTGTATTATCAAGAGTAACATCAGTAAAATGTTTACATATTGTAATACATGATTCAATCAAAAAAATATTCAAATCATATTAAAAATATCGTCTACAAAAAAATACTACATAATATTAATTAAAATTATTAATCCGTTAGAAAAAAATAAATCTTTAACAGAAATAAATTTTCTTTCAATAATTATATTATTAAATGATTGTCATAATTTTTAAATTTCGAATTCAATTAATAGATTCTTAAACAAATATATTTATATGTCTCTATTATTTATAAAAAATGTGCATCCTACTACGAGTACTAAAACCAAGAGAAACACATTAGACTATATGTGTCCAAGTTTGCCATTTATGGAGAAACACAAATTACAATACTGGTCGTCTAATAAACGTTGACTACTTATTAGTAGACGAACAGGTAATTGAATTTATTTTTAATGAAAATTATATTTATTGACAATAAACAATTTACATTATTAATAAATATATAAATAATAATAAATTAATATATATACATATTTTTAGGATAAAGCAATACATGGGTTCGTTTGTGCAAAAGATGCTGATTTCATAACAAACAAAATACAAGTGGACAACATATATGAAATCAACAACTTCTTCATTACAGACAACAAACAAGAACATAAAATTGTTCCGCACAGAGCAATGTTACAGTTTGCACGGTCCACAATTTTCAAAGAAGTTAAAGAAGATAATCTGGAAATACCTCAATACAAATTTAATTTTGTGAAGTACGACCAATTAACATTAAGAGTTGACATCAATGACCTTCTTTTAGGTAAATAATATATAATATTCACATTAATTAACTAAAACATTATAAATTTATAATATTAATATCAATAAATAATAACTTTGCATTTATGATGTTATGTTAGATGTCATTGGTTGTCGCATATCTGTCAAATGCATCGAAGAATCTAATATAGGTAATAGACTGATCAAAAGGTGAAATCTAACAATTTAGGATATCAAGAAACTATAAATTACATGTTATTATAAACATATTTTCAATAGATTAACAATTAATTATTAATAAATTATGAATTTAAATATTTCACAGAGAATAATCACTTAACATAACTCTTTGGGGAGAAATTGGAGAAAAGTTCGATGAAAATGCAGTTCAAAGAATGTTCGAACCAGTTGTGATCGCCTTCACAGACATGGCAGCCAAACAATATATTGGTAAGCATATATACAATAAAAAATAATACGCATTTATCTTAAATAACAGTAATATATATTTTCGATCATTAGTTTTAATAATTATAAATATACAGGTAGACTTTACATAGCAAGTACTTCTGGAACCTCAATTTATTTTGATACAAACATCGCTGAATCAAAGAAAATAAAAAAAAAAAGGTATTATAAATATTTATTGCGAGAATATTATAATTATTTATATTTTATAATTTTCTATAAAAAATTTATTTTGTTTAATATATTATCTATTTATAGGTTTAGTCATTCCATTCAAGGAATAGACTTTATTGCTGTATCAACCAAAAAACTGATATCAGTAGAAGAACAAAAGACTATGAATAGAGTTACGATAGCGGAACTCCAAACCTTAGATCTATATCAAAATCAGGTAAGTATTCATTTATTACACCCCAATTATAAAATATAATTTATTAAGCATTCTTTATTTAAACAACAGGACATAAAATTTACTACAAAAGCAAGCATCATTGAACTTGATCCACGACAAGGTTGGTTCTACAATGCATGTCCATACTGCTACAAACAAGTTAAACAATTAGGGACTTCATGGTGGTACGATACCAATACATATTTAATAACAATGACAGTCAGCTGGAAATATTCTTTACCTTTATTATAAAAAAAATTTTAAAATTCCTAAACAGTAAAAAATTAAATAGATTTTTAATATTTATAACAGGTAAAAAATCAATGTTGAAATCGAAGATAGTACTGGTCGAATGAATATTGTCATGTTTGAAAAAACTGTCCAATCACTGGTCAATAAAACTTGCTCCATACTGACAATTCAAGATGGATACACTGATCCAAACATCATTCCCCCTCTCCTTGATCAACTTAAAGGCACGTCAAAAATATTTATAATTTAATTTCATCCGAGAGGTGCTTTTATTGATGCAACAGTTGTAAAAACTTTTGACAATGATGAATCACCAATGTTATTGCCTGCACCACCAACTGAATCCCCCAAAGACATCCCACCACCACTAGCATCTTTGGATCCATAAATACTACAGTCAGAAAGTAAAAAAACTGCAAAAAAAAAAATAACTTTGTTTCACGCAACCCATAATAGAAGAAGTTGAATCAAGGTACATTACTATTCATAATTTGTTTCAAAATTTTTTTAATTTCCTTACTCAACATATATATTCATAAATTATAAATTATCATACAAGTATATTTATTATTATTTCAGCCTTCAACCATACTAATTTATAGAATGCAATAAAACTGACATGACCATTTATAAAAAAACGAAAGAAAACAAGATACAATTATTTTTTATATATAATTACATATTATATAATCATACTTATTTCAATATAACTTATAAATATCAAATAATTAATATTTTTTCACTATAACAGATTAGAAGAAAAGCTGAAGAAAATTAAACATGATTAACAATATTTTAGCTGAAAATATTCCACTTATGACAACTTTATTTGTAAACATATATGTTTATTTATATATATAACTCCAACATTTAAATATAAACTTGAGTGTATATATTCTAATAATAAGTATTAAAAAAATAAATTTATTATAATTATATTATTTATCTTAATCAATTGTCTTTATTTTATTTTATGTTATTTAATTTTATTTATTTATTTAATTTTTTTCCTTCTCCCCTCGCAACGTACTGAGCATTAAATTAGTAAAAACTAGTAAAAACGGTAGGAAATATGTCATGCTGATGTAATTGATGATGTAATAAAATAGGATAATAGACCAAAATACCCTCGTATTTTTCCTCTCTCCTATTTCTCAGCCTTTTTGTTCCCTGACCGCCATTTTTCTCCACTCTCACTCTTTCCTTCATTGCTCTCTCTTTCTCTATCTCGTGTGCTCTCTCACTCTCCATGCAATCGCCGATCAAGAAAGCTGGTGATGCCCTCTACGCCGATCACGATGCAGCCCCTAGTCCGACTACAACTGCATACGAGCAATGGTGGATCTCCTCCGAACACAACCGTGGCCATGTGGAGGAGATTCAATCGGAGTAGATCAGCTCCTCCTCTCATGAGGAGATCAGATCGCTTGGAGGAGATCTGCCTCATGGTGATGGGCGGCGAGCAGCGATGACGGGCGGCAGGCGGCGGCGCGGGGCTGTTCCGATGGTTTGGAGCGATGGGAGTTCTACGGTTTTGTAGATCAGCGGCTTATGAGTTGCTTGCTTGAGGCGGTGATGAGAGACACGCGGTGGACGGAGGCGCAATGGAGAGTGGAGGCGCGGCCCTTTTGATGGCATTTGGTTGTGAAAATGGCAGCAATGTGACGTGTCATTGACTGGGTTTTCTAGGTCACAGTTCGGTGAGTCGATTAGTGGAGATGGAGACGACAGGTGTCAGTGGCTGGCGGCGCATCATTGCGGTAGTAGGCGGTGAGTCAGCAGTGAAGGCATAAGAAAAATGAATTTTTGAGGTGTTATTATACTTGCTAGGTTTTTTATGATTTCACTAATTTTTTTTTTTTTAGTTTTTTAAAGTAATCTAGTGGCAAGATCCAGAAAATTCCGACGGGTTTGAAAGCTAACGTTTGGTAAGCACCCAGTATTTTGCCGGAAAAGGTGGTTATCTAATGGTAACTAATCAGTATGTTGTTGGATAAGGTGGTTGTCAATTAGTAATCAATTGATATCCCGTTGAAGGTGGTAGTTACTAATAATTATCTCGATGGACACTTGATGATAATCAATTTGTGATCATCAGTTTACCAATATCATCATGGATACTGATTGATAAATTAAAAATATATTAGTATTTTATAATAAAAAAATAAATATTATATAAGGACATGTCATGATATGTTTTTGTAATAATTTTTATTCGGTGACAAAAATCAATACAAAAACATAATTTTTATTCCGTGACAAAAATCAATACAAGGCATGAACCGCGCAATGACATTTTTCTATAGTTCCAGGAATTTATACCTAGGTAACAGCTTTGGTGATGGTGACTCGAATCTTACACAAGGTGAAAAGTCACTTTTGTTAAAAGCTATTGAGATTTTTGCTTTTCTAATCGCACCAGTGGACTCTAGATCTAGTTGTGTCCCAATCGGGAGGCCTATAGTAGATTTGCCAAAATTTACCATCAAATAATTTATCTGAATAGAATTATAATGGAAGAAAATCAGACAAACTACCCCTTCAATCTACACTTGTAGGTTTCCTTTTTTTTTTTTTTTGGGATGAATTTTGACCTGTTGATCATTTATGTTACCCTTCAAATCATACTCATTTCCCTCTCTTTCATTTCTCTCTTAACTCTCTCTCTCTCTCTCTCTGGTCTGCCTCTCTACTCTCTGTCTCCCCCCTCCCCCTCCCATGTTCGACGAAGTCCTTGTTTTTGGAGATTATGCAGGTCGGGGATCTGTGACGAGCCCGTCTTTGCCTTTGTTCTCGTTGAATTCCTAAGAATCGCAGATCATGCAACTCGGAGATCGTTCAAATCAAAGCCCTCCCTCCTCCGTGACAACTGCTAACTGCTTCTTGTTGGCGCAGTTCTACGACTGCCCCTTTCGCCAAGCAAGCCCCAAGGCCGACAAGGTCGTCGCTCTGGACCCCAGCGATGCCGTTATTCTACCGGATTACTCCAAATATTATCATATACTTACAGAATAATTTATGACAACTGGCTCTTTTATTGAAGATAAAATTTAATCTAGTAAACTACAGTACTTGGTCTGGTAAAATATAAAAAAAAATAATCCAGTAGAATACAAAAAACAATTTGGTTTAGTAAATTATCAATTTTGGGCCGATAATATTGTATTAAAAACTAAATCTATTACTGTCTAGTTGGTGGCCGGCCACAACAAATTGATGGTGACCTATGTAGAGGCTGATGACAGCTAGTAGATTACCTGTACCATTTTAGCTGGTAAAGACAAATCATGTTGTATCATTGACTTGTCCTGTAGGAGGTGAAATATTATGAAGTCTTTATAGAGGGGGTTAATACCCTTGAAGTATCTATACAAAATGATCATTTTGAATTATCCTCTTTTTAAAAATGAACACTATTCAACTAATTTGTAAATTTGAACAAATTTTAAATTACCTTTTTTTCTCTGTCTTTTTTACCGCTCCACCTTTTATACTTTGTGTGACATTTATATATATTTTGTTTTAATTTTTAGATTTCATCTATCGAAAAGAATCTGGCTTATTAATTAGAGGTGACAGTTAACGATACATTCTAAATTTAAATGTAAATTTTGATCGTCTTTCCATTTTTTTTTTCATTTTTTAAAGTAGTGCTTCTTATTTTCAGGGAAGATAGATGATTATTCTAAATACTGTTTCCGAATTATTTTTTCTTTTTAATGTAAAGTCTATGAATTTGAATTTTTAAATAGAATTTCAGTTTTCTATTCTTGTGGGTTGAAATTTTAAATTAATAAAATTTTTAATTTTGTGGGTTGAAATTTTAAATTAATAAACACTGACTTTTTTTTGTAGCTTGTTTTCATTTCTGCATAGTTAAACCTTATTTTAAGGAAGTAAGGATGTTAGACAATTATTTCATTTTTTTTTTCAAAATTTCATTTTTAATATAAATTTGTTTCCTAATTTCGTGGTTGTGATTTAATTTAACATAAAATGTCTTTTACTCTGAAATCACACACAAACTATTCAAACATCAGATATGTTGGTGGGCTAGTCAATATGTTAAGAAAGATTATTAAAAATATGCTGCAAATAGTTTATTGTATAGACCATAGAGTAAAAAAAAAGATGGTGTCATTATTACATTGATGAGAAAAACAAACAATAACCTAAATACCCTCAAAATTGAACTTAGAAAATAATTTAAGGAATAAGGGTTTTTTTTTTTTTTTTTTGGGACATCTTGGGTCCAAATAAAGAGCTGATCAAGAGAATATAAAGATTTAATACAACATAATAGAATAATATACAAAAACATTATTTTCATATGTGGGATATACTCTTTGAGTAAAAGCAAAACACATGATACAAAAGGTGAACAATATAAATTTTAGTTTTTTTTTTTTTTTTTAGTGTGTTTTGGGTATGTTTCGGTTAAAATCAAGTGTTGATCTGAAAAAAGTATAGATTTGAAAATTAATTGAAATCTAAAGGTATAAAATATAAAACTTCAAAATACAATGTATACTTTCTGGATAAAAGCAAACTATAAGATATAAAAATGTAAATAACCTTATATTTTATTTCTTTAATTAGATGTAGGGGTATTTTTGTTAACACATCATAATTTGTTTGCAAATAGGTTTATTTCTGGACATTTGTTAAAATCATGACTCTAGTTTAGCCATCTATGTAAATAGACCATGTGTTCTTTCAGAAGAAATCCTCCAATCTAACAGAATTGAAAAAATTAGTATTTTATAAAAAAAAGAAAGAACTTTTGGCTCATAGTGCTTAAACTTAATTAAAGTTATCAAGCTTAGTGTGCATAAGGATTGGTAGGTGGGTGATGGGTTAGGCATGTTTTATCTCACAAAAAGTAAAATCTATTTATTAAGGGTTCATTAGCTTAAGTTAATGAAGGATGAAAATCATTAAGGAAGTTAATCACTTGATTAAGTGGTCATCCTACGTTAATTACTTTGTGATGTCATGGATACATCAAAGATATTTACCTCCCAATTTGCAAATTAAACTCTAAGTTAATTAAATTTTATTTTAAGGACACGGAATTTGACTAGAAATAGATGGAGGTGAAAACACAAATAGAGAACTTTCGTTTTCGTCTACTTTTTCTCTCTCTTCCTCTCCTTTCTCTCTTGCAATTCAAGAAATAAAATCTCTCTCATTCTTTCCATACTTTGCCGAAAATCTCCTCTCCATCTCTCTTAAAAATGTGTTCCAACCCTCAATAAAAGAAATAATAATATTTTGACAACTCATCAATTTGTTCAAGAATTTTTAGTATTTAACTTTTTTATCTGACTAAATTTTTAAATTCAAATGATAAAGCATAACACTATTGAGGGATAGCCAATAAGACAGGAAATCTAAGACAGCAGATATTGATTCCAATAAGAGTCCATACTTGACAATGTCAAACTTTTTATAATTATTAATCAAATTAATTAAAAATAAAACTTCCAAATCCACCAAAACAAAGCAATTAAAAGTTAAATTAATCGGTTTAGTTCGTTTTCAGCGGTTATTTGAACATTGTCGAGTTATCAATCAAAATAACTACTTGATTGGAGAAACATTTTTATCTACAATAATTAGGAAGGATACGAATTGTACCTCCTAAAGCTTCTCTTTTATTCGTAACTGCTTTGACAATCTCATTCGAGCAATCTAGTTTATTTGACCAACAACTTGACAAGGGAAATGAAATAAAAATAAAAATAAATAAATAAATAACAATGTTAAATCAAAATGATAAAGATATATACCGTTGTTGTCATTCAAATTTTTTATTTTGATAATCTATCCTAAAAAACCTTTTTGATATAAGATAGGATCGTTTACATGAAAGAAGAGAATCACTTCTTTCTTTCTTTTCTTCTTTATCTTTATCTTTCTCGAGGGGGAAAGAGAAATGGGTCTTAAGGAATAAATTGTTAAAATTATTATAATATGTTCCATTTTGTTAACTTTACATTCTTTTTAGTATTTAAATTTAGAGTATTTGCATTAGAATTTTATTGGATTTGAATTTTTTTTTATTTTTCAAAGTTGGGATTTTTCATCTTCATTAGGCATAGGTGAGTTTTCCGGATCAATTTAATGTGAAGTTAAACCAAATGTGATACATTACTAGTACATTTTAGAAAGTTTGTAAGACAAACTGTTAAAATTAAAAGTTTGAGAGGTAAGTTATCAAAGAATAACAAGTTTGGAGGGTAATGGTACTAAATACCCAAAATGATAATCCACATACTATCTCAACTACCAAGTTTTGTACTAAAAAGTGATCTTATGTCCAATTTTGGTATCTCATTAGTGTATAACCAATCATATTATAACACACTATCAAAGAAGTTAGATCATAAGAGATATAAAAGATCAGTTACAAAACATTTTAAACATTTTAAAATGATGTGATATAATATTATTGGTTAGTCATTATTTATGATACTAAAAATTGGACTGCAGAATTGAGTCCTCACTAACCAAACTAGAGACTAAAAATTGATGAGGCTAAAGAGTTAAAAGCTTTTAGAGAGTGTCATTTTTTACTATCTTAACTACACTTTTATCTATTAGATAAATTTTTTAATAATTTAGTGTATAAGTGTTTATGTTAAAAATTTACAATATTAAATATAAAATTATTCCCAAGTGTAGATCGGACCGATTAATGGCTAAAACTACCGTTCCTACAGCTTGCTTACAGGTGATAATTTATAAAATAAAAAAATAATTAAAAAAAAAGGATAGAAGGATACCATTTTGATGACAGATATATCTCACAGGCCTATTATACAAAAAGGCATATATCTGATGCCCAAACCAGTTCCACCTCGTAATCTGTCCCTAGACAAATGAAGCAAAAAGGCCTAAACAACAAGTTTCAATCCAAATATCTGGAAGAAAGTACATAATATCCTTGCTTGTTGTTAAACTAATGAACATATATTCATCAGTAGTAAACTTAGGCTATTGGTAAGATCTCAACATTTAATTAAATTTGCGGTTTCAAGCTTCAAGCAGTGAGTATTGTATCTTCTGCAAAACTCGAAAAGTTATGGAATCCTCTCCAAGGAATATTCATAAACACACAAAGTAGAAAAAGAAAATTAGTTGGAAATGATACATACATTATTTTGACCAGTTTGAGATCTCATATGAAAGAAAGTGAAGCACACACATACATATACACATATACACACATATATACACACATCTATATATGTGTAGATATGTATAAAGAGTACCTCTATAGAGCTCTTGCAATAAATGAATGTGGTTGATCACCCAATGCCTGGCATGTGGAGCAGAAAGAAGCATGTAGCCAAGAACAACTTGCCAACTTGATAGTCTCTCCCTCTCACTTTTTTTCTCACTTTTTTTGGTAAAAAAAGAACTTAATAACGTGAGAGAACATAATAGGAGTCGGCAAGTCATCCTTGGCTGCACAATACTTGCTGCACTCTACAAGCAAGGCAATAAGTGAAAGACTTTTGGGAGCATAATATTCTAGAGAGAGAGAGAGAGAGAGAGAGGAAAGTGAAGCAAAAAGGGACTATATATAGATGGAGGCAGTGAGTTTGTAATTAATTTGATTAATTAATCATTGTGATTTTGAAGAATTTTTTTTTAAAGGGCAAAATAAATATAGACACAAATCCAGGTGATTAATGATGATAAGGACATATCATTAATTACTGCAGATCAGATCAGGGATCCAACAAAAGGGACCCAACAACAAACAAATTGTGGATGAAAGTAAGTAAGAGATAAGGTTCTCCTTTCCCACATCTCTCCACCGTCACCAACTCCTTTCTATTTCTTCCATTTATATATGTATATATAATCTTTATATGTATCTATCCATTAATGTTTATACATACATATATATATATATATATAAAGGTTTCGAAAGCGTTATTAAAAAGGGAAAAATCCCACTTGCATGAACAATGCAGAAGGGATCATGTTTTAAAAGGACAAACCGTCGGGGGCTAAAGATTCAGCACATCAAAAGGCAATCATATATGTAATTGTAAACCACTCATTTTTTCTTTAACAAGATAAGCCATTTATTTTTCATATTAAAATATAATGAACTAATCAATATAAGAGCTAATTAAGGAAACCACTTTTGATTCTATTTATGTAACTATGTACTAATGTAAAAGCTGATGGGTTCAGGCTTTCAATGATTGTGTTGATCACGTGCAATGCAGTACATGGTAACCCTACAGCTTACTCAAAAAGGGTAAATTATTAAAAGAAAAAATTGACAAAAAAAAGGGATAAATCTAAGAAAAGGAATCTTAGGTTTACCGAAAAGTTTAAAAAAAAAAAGAATTATAGAGGGTGCTATTTCCTAAAAAGCATGAGATTGAGAGATAAAAAGAGTATTTGAGGGACTTTTAGTTTGAGAGACATGTTCAAGTTCTAGGGAAGAGAGTGTGACTCAAACACCAATGTCTGCTTGCTTGCACTCTTTTTTTTTCTCTCTTTTTTTTTTTGTTTTTAGTTTTTGTTTTTTTTGTATTTTTGCTTTTTTCAACACTCACTCACTTCAACAATCAGTAGGATTCCTTTGTTTGTTTTTTTTTTGGTCAATTTTTATTCTGGTATTGTGAGAACTGGAGAAAGTAGGAGGCCGAACCTGAGACCACACAGAAACCAAAAAAAAAAAAAAAATTGACAAAGGAATCCTACCGATTGTTGGTGTGAGTGAGTGTTGAAAAAACAAACAAAAAAAAAGGACCCCATTTGAAAAAAAAAAAAAAAAAAAAAAAACCATTTCCTTACTCCATGTAATTGTGTGTGTGTGTGTGTGTGTGTGTGTATTTGTGTGTGTGTGTGTGTGTGTGTGTGATATTTCCATTTTAAAACAACGAGGACAAATCTCTGTCGAATGGCAGACACAGCACATCAATGGTAAAGTTGGGAAAAAGAGAAGAAGGGAAAAGGAGTCAGTCCCCACTAAAAAAAGTGCAATTTGGGGTGGGGGGTGGTGGTGTGGGGCTAGCTAATAAGGCAAGTGATATGGTTTCATCACAAGAAAAGATAGCAATTTTATTTTGTATTTATTGATCTTTTTAATTTTTTTGGCTAAAGAGAAAGATGGCAAATCGATTCTAGCATTGTCCATCTCTCCCATAAGTGGGTGTGGGTCTCTCAGTCCTCAGAAGCTTTGTCTGTCTCTGTCTGTAATGAGCAAACTTTCTACACTTTAGACTGTAGTCGCACCAGTCCATAAAAAACGATATTAGAGACAATAGTAATCTTAAGTGCTAGTAACATCTGAAGCTACATTTTTTTTTCTTTTTTCCTTTATAAGAAAACTTCCTTTCAAAAATTAGACACAAAGGAAAGAGGAAAGGAAGCTGAAAAAAAAAAAAAAAAAAAAAAAAAAACCAGAAAACAAACAAAAAGAAAACTAAAGCAACAGAAAGAGTAAATTGCTCAAGTTTGTGGTACTTTAATAATCCACAGTTTTTTTTTAGTTGAAGTGATCCTAAACTATCAAAGACAATTTTTCAATAGTACTTTTTAATTATTTTTAACAGAATCTGTTAATGAGTATCAATTTTTGACTAAAATTTTAACGGATTCTGTTCAAAAATTAAAGAAAATTACTATGGTAAAATTTTAATTGTTTCGGAAAAAAAGAATGGAGATTGAAATTATATAAATTTAAAAATTTAAGAACTAAACGAGCATGTTGCCCGCAAAAGCAATTAGCTCCCGGTAACATCCAACACAAAATGTATTCTCAACACGACAATCCGACATAAATTGCTAATCATGTATTTGTTCATCATTTTAACTTAAGATCTTCCTAAAACACGTCTTCCAGATCAAATTTGATTTCTATGCTGGTAAAAAGTAAAAACAGAGGATGCTCAAAGAAAATTATGTTAATTTTTGCCACATATACACCCGTTTTAAACTCGGTAACAAAAGTTTTAATAGCTGTAAAAGGCCAAGGAAATGCACATAACCCTCATTAGGGCCTTTCCTTTATTAATCCATAAAGAGTAGAACATCGAACCAGCTAAGCTTTTACATCTTCCCTTTGTCAAAATCAACACTAAAACGTACGCCCAAAAGACTGGCCAAAGTAATAAATGAAATTACCCAGCATAAAACCTAAAACGAAAATGCAACAGAGAAAAAAAAAAATTAACATATTGCAATATTGCCATCATAGTGTAAAAGCTCCTGAGCAAGGTAACAAATATTACAAGGTATCTCCCACCCACCGGAACTATATAACAAGCAACCACATTACCAATTCCGTCGACAGAGTGGCAGCAGCAGCGCAATAGATAGGTATTATCTCGCACAAACACAAATCAAGAGTCTTGAGGCATCTCGAATCTGGTCGGAGTATCGATTCCCATCATGCAGCAGATGCCTGATATTAGGATTATAAGCAAAACAATGCCCTGAGGAGCATAAAAGTTTTAACACCATTAGTCTCTAAAATAGCCATTTTGAAAGTATTAAACCCAAATAAAAGTCAAAGAGACACCATCATTGCGAAACTATGCTAAAGCACTTGATGATAAACAAAAAAATTTAAAAATAAAAAAAAAAATGGTTGCAATGATATCAAAATACAAAAATAAAATAAAACACTGTTCCGAAAATACTGAATAGAAACCACGAGAAATAAAATATCACCATAAGCATGGTTTAGTTTAAAGCAAAACATGCTATTAGCAGTTTCAGGTATGAATTGGATTCTAATATACCAAAGATTGTAGTTAGTCTTTGTTTTTTAATATAGTCATTAAAGAGCAGATAAAAAGACTCATCAAATAAAAGCCAAACTTACAACTAAAAGTCCTTCCAGAAGTGATGATTTGATCTTGCAAACTTCACCACAGGTTGTAGAATTGGTGCTTTCTTGCAAAAACCTTTCGACTTCCCGATAAGAAGGATATTGAATTGACTTAAAAGGATTTGAAACATATAGAACTGCATACTTTTCCCCAGACTGATCCATGGAATTAACAAGCCCAGAAAATGTTTCACCTGCACGTTTAGTTAAAACATTTTGTTTTAAGAAAAACCTTTCATTATTAAATCAATCAATTACAAGGACAGGAGAACAAATCATCCAGCCGTAACAAAGGAAAACAGAATAAAAACATAGAACAATTCATTTAAAACATTTGTAAACAACTTTTAGCCATGTATGACTTTTCACGTCAACAAAGCACTTGTATATTTATCATGTTAAATGAACATTTGTGGTCAATTAAAATTTAACATACCCTCGGAACGTGGTTGGTGAAGTTCATCGACAGAATTTGATCCTTCCTGGCAGAAGACAACCACATCTGCTTCACCCTTTGCTCTCTTCTCCGTTCTCGAAGCCAGGTAATCCTATTTCATTCATATTAGGTTTTAAAAAAAAAACATCATGTCTTAACCATAGTCCATCAACTTCAAAATTTCGTGCTTATTTGAACTACAGAATAGTCAAATTGACCTACATGGACGGACTGCAAGTTTGATAGTTTTGGAAAATTTCCCCCGGTTAGAGAGCAAGATTCTGAGAAAGCAACATTACTGAATCCAACATCATGCCCGCATATCTCTGTGAATCCAGAAAGCAAGGAATCAGCCATCGTCTCCTCCTCTGACGCAGCAATGTAGGGGAATGCCATGGAAAAATTAGATCCTGTGAAGGAGACCTACGCAAGACCATAGAAAGTTAGTGGTTAAAGCGAACATAAATTAATTTTCAAAGAATAATCAATAAGACAGCTACCAAAAATGCTACTTACCTTAAGCCTATTCACCAAATCTTTGTCTGCGTTATTGTTTGCATAAATATCTGAAGATTGCAACTGCAGAAAAGAAAGGGAATATCAACAGTGCCCCTAAGAACCAACAACAGCGCATGTGTTCTTTAATAGTGCAATGTCAAACTTCTTTCCTAAGCTAAAGGTTTACCAACATAGCTAATCAATAGGCAACTAATACTCTATTGTAGTTGTCGATTAACAATGTGGTGGCTACAAATGTCAATGTATAGGAAGACAAAATCCAAGCTTAAAATTCTAATCCTCCTGTCCTCTATCCACTAGAAGCAAGCACAACTGTGCTAATTCTGCTTTAAAAAAAAAAAAATGAAGCTAAAATCATATGCCCACTAAAACGATAATAGTCTTTTGACAATGTCTAGAGAAAAAAAGCATATATGTCTGATGTGCATCTATTGAATATGAACAAAAATTAAAGAATTGAGAATAAAGTTTGTGATCTGAATTCCTTAAAACAAAAATAAATTAATTAATTAAAACATGCAAGATATAGGACAACTACACAATTAAAGTGAGATCACACTTGAGAAGCATTACCTCTCGACCAACAAATACAAGAGCCAGATCCACAGGTTTGTTAACTTTGTTTTCTGAGCACTAAGATATCATAAGACGTATGTTAGAAGTATAAAGAAGAATGTATACGAAAACTAAGAACACCAACAGAGAAAAACTGATCTTAGGCATAGAAATTAAGTATTATAAATAAATCTGAATTAGTGAGATAAATAGACAAGGTAAAAATAAAAGAGGAATCATATACCAAGTTTGGCCATCCTCCTTGAGACAAAACAGACTTCGCAAGATCCTTGGGAGAGAGAGTCTGATAATTGACAGATGTCTGAAGCCTGTTATTTGCAATTGTGATGAAACGTTATAACACAATAGAGGATTGAAACTTGTGGCAGTAACTAGGAATAAAATTGAAAGGTTAAGATAAGCACGATGGAATGTGCAAAAAATAATCGCTTAATAAATAAAAGATAATGCAAGGGGCCCAAAATGAGTCTATAGTTTTCAATACATTGCAAACTGGGTAGTATGGGTATGGCACATAGTGTGGAGTATGGAGAAAACAATTGCCTAACAATGAAAGATAAAATCAAAGGGCCCAAATGAGCATTGTTCTCACAAAATTGCAAATTGGGCAGTGTTGCACATATCTTATATAGGAAAGAGAGTGCAGCATTGTAATACTAATTAATTTTTTTTCTTACAAAGGAAACAGGATAAGGTATCCTCGAAGAGGAGAATAAAAACAAAAGAAAAGGAAAGGAAAACAACAAAAAGAAGCTAACCAAAGACTAGAACAGAAAACAAAACACTTAATGACCCAGCATATCTTCCAATTAAGAACAATCATGGAAAACTGAAACTCCTTAAAAGCCAAATCCATTGACACCAAGCACAGAGCCAGTAAAGGCACTCAACTTATTTAAAAAGCTATATACATAATTTTTAATTTTGTTGTATAAATTTACACATAGCCCCCACTAAATATTAAAAATTTGATCTTATACTCTCATTAAATATCCATTTTAGATATTAGTCCCCACTAACAAAATTCCTAGCTCCGTCGGTAGACATCAACAAAGATGCTGCTAATTCTGCCTTCTTTAATAAATCTCTCACCTCCAGTCCCTTGTCTTAAAAAATCCTAACATTTCTTTCCAGCTCAAATAATTTTCTAGGTACCCAAATTCGTCCTCGGACCATATCTTGCTTCCCTTAAGAAAGTGGATAATCTAACATCTCTACTACCGTAGAAAGTTGAATGTTTCAGCGGTTCTAAGTTGAATGTTTCAGTGGTTCCATGTCGTTTCAAATTTATGGACAGACATTCTATTTCTCTTTTTCTTTCTTTTTATTTGACAACCATCCATTTTACTTTCACTTCAGAATGTGATCTTTGATGCTGTTCCGTTTTGCACTTCAATTGATTACACCCACCTCAGGCCAAGAAATGGTTAGTATTTGGAAAGTCAGAACTCAGGATGTTCGTTACAAAATTAATGTCCCTTCTACATTGTAGAAAAATGGAGAAAAGGATATTGGGAGAACCTGAAGCTGTCTGAAGGGACTTCAAAATATTTTCTCCTTAACCATCTATATGCGTGGGCTATAGGACACGATTCTTTCAATCTAATAGCCTTCTTTGTTGTTCCATAATTTTCAATGTGTTAAAACGAGAAAGCAATGAAAAGTTCTCAAATTAAAGCTGCAAAAACTTCAAAACGTTACTTCATCATTATGTATATTATGCCAATCTGTTAAATTTTTCACAATAGAACTATCCAATTAAATAGAACACAAAATGCAAAATACATAAAACCCATAGCATAGCACCAACACAGGAGAAAATAGTTATCAGAGTAACTGAAACAACTCTTAGAGCCTTTTTGGAACAACGGTTCCAATTTATGTTTCCTAGCTGGTTTCCAAAAACTTCAACTCCAGTTAGCTATAGTACAAATCCAACTTCTCGATTTCTCTTTCTGCTACTTCTATAAAAGCCACACTTTAAAAGTTCATTAGCTTTCTTGTTTCAAGTCGAAATGAGATAATTCTTGTCTCAAAACGCTCACAACGAAAGACAAACGAAACAACATCCATTTCCCTTTTTTTTTGGAACACATTACATATTTTACACTATTCAAGCATAACAGCTCATTTTCACTTCACATTTGAACCAAACACACATATCCAAAACTCCATCTCCAATCTAAGTTCCAAACGGGCCCTAATTCTTCGCGTAAATTGAAATTTTCAATCTAAAACCAACAAGATAAATGAAAAGCACAAAAGATATCTGAAAATACAAAGATTTCTTACTCGTGATTGTTGTAATGAGGTGACCAGAGGAAAGCCGGCACAGTGGAAGCGGAAATCGAACAAAATCCCGATGGCGACAGAGCACCGACAACAAAAACGAGGAGAACGGGCAAAACCGCCTTCATTTTTAGGGTTCTGAAACGGAATCCATTGGCGATGAGATGAAGCAAATCGTAATTCCAAATCCAAACACAGCTAATTTCACGAAAGAATCTAAATTCCACAGATCAATCAAGGATTAAAGCGATGAATCTAAATCTAATTCGGAAAATCCGACTTTCCGATCTGAAGATAACGAAAGTACAAATCAAGCGACAAACAAACAAACATATGAAGTTTCCGATGAAACAAATCTAGAGAAGAAAACAGAAAATAAGAAGACGAAGAATTGAAGTGAAGATCTTTGAGGTCTTACCTTGCGCTCGATGAAAATCGAGAAAGGACGCGAAGCAGAGCAGAGAGAGCTCAGATGGGATTTTGATTCAGAAGGCTGAGGTTTTGGTTTTTCTTCGTCGTTTTCTAATTTTTTTATTTTTTTTTTCTTAGGGATTTTTTTCTTTCGTCGCAGGGAAATTTCTTTTATTTTTTTATTTTTAGAATTATTGTTATTTATATCCCTAAACATTAGAGTCTCTTTCATTTTATCTCTTAAATTTTAAAAACTCTCATTTTATATTATGAATTTTAAATTTAACTCATTTTATCCTTTTTATCAGAATTTCTGTTAAAACTTACAGAAAAATAGAGAGATTTAGTCCTATTAAGTTATTCTGCTAGAATTTTTATTAAAAACAAATGCACAAGATCACATATCTGCACTTAATTCACTTTTTTTAATTTGCTTTTAACTAAAATTTTGATAGAATGACTAAAGTATGATTAAATTCAAAATTCAGTAAGTAAAATGAAAGTTTTTCAAGGACAAAGTTTGATTGACCTCAAAGTTCATTAAGTGATAGATAAGAATATATATATATATATATATATATATATATTATTTTCAAAAAATTGACCATTTTTTATAAACACCTCTAAAATTTTTAAATTAGACATTTTGTCCCTAAACTTTTTTCTTGACAATCAACACTTACAATTTTAGATAGCATCAGTCATTTCGCTCACATCTATTTAAATTTAAGATATTTCAAGTTTTTATATTTTTAACTTCAATCAGCTAAACACACAACTCAATTTAGCACAATTCTAATCACATTTTTGCAATTCAAATGGGATAAATATTTTGAAACCTGACTATTTACTAGGTTTAATATCTTTCTTAAATTTGGGATGGAGTGTCCCGACTATTGCCTCCACAGTGATAGAATATGATGTACAATTATGATTATGCTTTGCGAGCAATCACCCTCATTTACTAATTGGACAAATTTCATCTTTACTCCCTAATTTTGATCTTCTTTTAACTTTGCTCTCTAAACTTTGAAAATTAGTAGAAATGCATTCTAAACTATGAAAAGTTATCAATTTACTCCTTATATCAATTGTTAGACCTGTTAATTAGAGGTAGAAAACCCGCCCAAACCAAATTGTTTTGTTACGAGACCCGCCCAAACTAAATTAGGTCCCCAAATTGGTTTTTTGCCAAAAAAAAAATTAAAAATTAAAAACAAAAAACGTCATAACTAGCAATCGGGAGGAAGTCTAGTGGAAGTTGTTATGACCTCCCAAATTAAAGGCTCTATTCTTGTTATTGAGGCTTGTAAAGAGTCCTTGTTGTCAAGCTGAGCTGCCTAGCTTAGCCGTCATGTAACCATGTTGTAACAGAATTATTATGTTACTAGGCAGAGTTAGAGTCTGTTAGATGTTGTTTGAAAGTTAGTCACTAGACCTATATTGTATCCTTTGTATCTATTAATTTATATGTAGCATATCAAAGGATGCTTTAATAGTTGTTGAGCATTTCCAAAATATCAGAAAAGTTTCAATTCGCTTTGTCGCTCTCTCTAAGTCACCTTATTCTTCATTTTTTATCTTGCTATCAGAGCTGCCGACAAGCGTCAATGGTGTCCTCTAATCATCCTTCTTCGAGTCAAGCTGGATCTTTATCAGCTTTAATGGTCAGCTCCAACTCCATTTGCTGCTACTCTTGTTCCTCTTGTTCTTAAACTTGATAGGAACAATTTCTTTTTCTAGCATTCTCAATTACTGCATGCGGTTCACGCACACGATCTTGAAGGTTTTCTCATTGGTTCTCGTTCTCGACCTGAGGAATTCGTTTGTCTTCAACCTAGAGAAGGAAGTTTTGCCTCAGAAGTCCTTGGATCTGCTCAGTTTCGACTCAATCTGGCATATATCGCCTGGATGAGAACTGATCAGGCCATAATGGCATGGCTCTTGGTGTCAATTCAGAGATCAAAGTCAAAAGTCATGCAGTTCGCTGTACCAGCTTACATGAGATCTGGATGACTCTTCAACAGGTGTTCGTTGGCAACTCCAGAGATCTAATACTTTAGCTTCGGTTTCAGCTTAAGTCGCTCATGAAAGGATCTATGAGCATAAACGATTACATTATCAAGAAGATATTCTAATAATGGCATTGGCTATGCGGGAACATTCAGGAAAAGTGCATGGTGTTGGAGCTTATGTGACACCGATAACTTCTTTTCACACGCCGACAATGACTGTAAAAGAACGAGCATTCAAACAACAACAATTTTACATAGAACAGCATAAAAAGGATGAGGAACGTTATAACCACATGGAATCTGAGTACAAAAGAATAATCCAAGAGTTGCAAAGCGGTAACAATAGCCCTTATCAAGGATCTTCAGCCTTCCCTCAACCTTTGAATCAAACTTCGAACCAAGAAGGTCACATGTCTAAACCAATGAATCCATCCCACACTCATTTGGTAAAAGTAAATGCAGTGATATGTATATACAATTCTATTTCATTGTTTTTAACTTTGTAATTACGATGTCACTTTTTTAATAATGTAGGGCAGAAAATGCAAACTAGTTGTGGATACCATGGACAATTTAGTTGCAGAGGGCGTAGCATATGTTGATACTGATGTGAATGAAATTGTGCATGAACAACCACTTGGACAACTTAACTATAAAGTTTATATGGCAGTAGTGTGTGATAATATTGCTCGCTTACCGATTGCAGTCCCTATCCAACAAATATTCTGTGTTTTAAATGCAGTTGGGTCAGTTGTGGTATGGCCCAAAGTACTTGTCATATTCAATGACGAACAAGTGTCAATGGTATGACAATTTCATTTGTTATTTTAAAAATAGTTTACATGTTTCTTTTTTTTTTTTTTTTTTTTTACAGGTATTAACTTTTTTTAAGTTGTATTACAGGTTTCAAAACCAAAGAAGAAGCAGCCAAAAAAACCTCAACCGGTGCTGTCATCTTCTTCTCGCCCAACTCAGTGAGCCTGGCATGATTATAATAATCCAGCATGTGAAATGCCATCTTCACTAATATGGATTTTAGAGAAGCTTAATCAATGGACAATTGAGAAAATATTACGGGTTTCCATGGAGAAAGCTATTATGGGCTTTTCTTGTGACATATTTCAATTGAAAGAAGATATGATTCAATTTTGTGCGTTCACTGAAATCGGAGCAAACGTGATCACCTTATACCTCAAGTTTGGATAGGTTTTATTAGTTATATATATATATATATATAGTAATAATTTAACACACTTTTTATTTTGAGGTGCTTCTACAATAAGATCCAACGACTCAGAAAACTCCATATGTTTGCTTGGATACCTCCTTCCATTGTTGGTGCTCAAAGTGGGAAAAGACACATTCGTGCTGCGAATGTCGCAGGGAAGATGTTACTACTGCAACCTGGTCAAGTGTTACTTGCCCCTTGGAATGTGGAGTAAGTTGAAATAACACTTTAATGAATTTATTGTTTTTCAAACTATTGGCTAAATCTTAGTTGTATATTAGAGCACATTGGATGCTAGTTATCATTAATGCACAAGAAAAAGAAGTATATTTTATGGATCCCATAGGAAAGAAGTCTGCCAAGACATTGCAATGACTATATCAGAGTAAGTTGTTAACTATAAAATCTATCTTACTTTTCAATAATATTGATTTTAAGATAATCTAAGTTGTTTTGTAACTTCGTCGAATAATATTTTCGTTTTGTTGTGAAGCGCATTTATCATTTATAATGCTGAGGTTAAAAGAAAATGAAGGAATATCAATACTGAAACCATACAACATATTAATGTAAGAACCCTAAACTTTAAAGAGTACTATTGTTCATTTTGTTATATGTTCCATAATATCTTAATGTAATATATTCAACGTTGTTAATGTTTGTGTAGGCTCCTAGGCAACCTTTCGGTTTTGAATGCAGGGTAGTACATTTTGAGATGTTTAAAGGATCTTATTGAAGCTGACAACTACATCGACTTATTGACATCAGGGGTACGTGATCTTTTCTCATTCCAATTGTTGATTTGCAACTTCTTTCCAAAAGTAACATTGGTGTGATTTCACAATTTAACTTTTAATCTTTTTTTTTTTTTTTTTTTTTTTGTAGTTAATGGGAAAGAAAAGTTACACCATGCAAGAGTTGGACGTCGTTTGTGATGAATGGACCGGAGAACTTATGCGGTTCATATAAGTTGATTGCACTTAGTACTTTAGTAAAATTAGTTTTGATTCTTATATGAACAATTAGGATAGTCTTGTTTCTAGGTAAATACTAAATAGATACAATGTTTATAATTTAGTTTCATTATTTTCGTGTAAATAATTTAGAATAGTTTTCTGTGAATTGTACGTAATGTGGTACATGTGAATTCCAGGTTTTGTTTTGATACCACTTTCCTGGACGCCTAGCAGATCAGTAGGGAAACAGCCTATTAGTAGGGAAATGGCCTAAAGACACCTAATTTAACTGTCGTATACTCGGTCATCGATCTCTCTCTCACCTCAAGGAGAGACTTAAAAGTCTTTCAAGATGTGTTGGCTCTAAGCGGCACCCCTGGCCTTGGCGAGCTCGAACATCTCTAGTAACTTTCAAGCTTCCTATTAACAAGAGAGCTAACTGTGACAAACAAGTATAGAGTATTCATCTAGGTACCTTAAAGATTATTTTTATACTGATCATACTAGTGTGATGACTGATTACTGTATCAGCATGAATGCCTGGATCATTAACTAGGATTATAATCTATATAGGGACTCCTAAAGTATACCAGAAGAGAACTTAGCTAGACATATTTGGAAATGGAAATATTATTGAAAAGAAATTTTTGTTACAAGCTTGGTCTGCCCTTCTCGAGGAAGGGAACGCCTCATATATAGGCGAGGAAAAACAACGGATATCAAATCCGGATTTCAAATATATTTTACAAACAGTAAAGCTAAATTATTCGACCTAACAAATGGCCGACAATTACTCGTAAAAAGAAATCACGGGCCTAAACAGGTGGCCGACAAGATAAAAAGTCGGTATCTGCCGACACTAAAACCAAAAAACTTTAAACAAGTGGGCTAGCTGTCATGGCATCTTCGAGGTAGTGGGTTGTGACGTAAGTGCTTACGTTTCAGGAACAAGTACGTCATGGATGACGTCTTGGGTTCTTCTTGGCTCTTTCTTCCTCAGCTTTGTGAGCTTTTTCCGCAACATGGATAGCTTCTATTTCATCAATGAGTCTGAGGATTTCTTCTCGACATTGTGGATCTTCCCAGTTTTCGTCTGTGAACCATAATTGCTGGGTGTCTGGTCTTGAAGCAATATGGGTCTCTGGGGGAGTGAGATCATATTTTATTTTACAGTTTTGAGTGATCTCAGGGAAAGATACAGAAATTTCTAGTTTGGCTAGATTTTCTGTCTGAGAGTTGACGGAACTAGTCCATGGTTTCTGTGAGAATTCATATGGATCATAGGTATAGGATCTGTTCTTCTTCGAAGGTGAGTCCTTCTGACTGAAACCTAATGGGCTGGGATTGTTCCGGGCTAGAGCCAGTGTCTACGTCGGGTGCTATTGTGGGCTTGTAGATAATACTTGGGCCTTCATCAGCTGTTGGGTCAGAGCTGGAAGATGGGCTAGATGGAGGACTGTTGAGTTCATCAAGAATTCTTTTGATCTTCTTGGTGTACTCTGTTGGGAGTTTATCCCAGGGAGCATCTTCGTCTGGTCTTGGCCATATTTCATCTGGAATAACCCTGTTTTTTAGGAAGAGTTGTTTTTCTAGCATTCTGACTTGAGGGTTTTCCAATGGGGACAGAGGCCATTCATTAGATCCGTAGACCTCGATGGTTGGGGCGAAGCCTGCCTGATCTTTTCCTTTTGACGCTGCAAAGTCTGTCTCAACCAGAAAGTGGTGTCCAATCAGATGGAACTCGAACTTCCTGATTCCTTGCTTTATAGCTAGGAGCTCTTTGAAGGTAGAGTGATGATGAAGCTGTGATTCTTTGAACGTGCCACTTTTGTATCCACATATTCTTCTTTTCCCATTTTCGTCTTGTTCATAAAGAACTGCTCCCCAATGCTTATGGCTTGCGTCTGTTTGGAGTATTCTTTTTCCCGTGGAGGGAATCTTGAGTGGAGGCAAGTCTTGCATTAGATTTTTCAATTTTTGAACAGCTTGTGTTTGGGTGAGGGACCATTGTGGAGGATCCTTTCTGAGCATCTGTTCAAGGGGGGATGTATGTTGGGAAATTTGTGGAATTAAGGCTCTGATATAATTGACTATTCCCAGAAACTGTTGAACTTGAACCCATGTGAGTTGATCTGGAAATTTAATTAATTCTTGAGCTATATGGGGCTGAGCCTCATATTGTCCATCGAATAATTTCATTCCCAAAAATTCTATCTGAGGTTGTCCAAGTATCATTTTCTTTTCAGAAAGCATTACGCCGTGTTTTTTTTTGTAATGTCTTCAAACTGGGCTAGGACGTGTATATGGGCTTCCTGTATTGGTGAGAACAGGAGGATGTCATCTATGTAAATAAGGGCCTGGTTTAGGATTGGGCTGTATATCTTGGTCATGGCTTTTTGAAACAATGATGGAGCTGTTTTGAGGCCGAAAGGCATAACAGTCCATTGGAAGTGATGGTTAGGTATGGAGAAGGCTGTTTTGGGCCGGTCACTGGGTTGAATTCCCAATTGCCAAAAGCCTGCTTTCAAGTCAAATTTTGAAAATATTTTTTCATCCGAAAGACTTGAGAACAGTGTATGTTTATTGGGCAATGGAAATTTATCATCAGCAAGGAAATGGTTAAGAGGTTGGTAATTAATTACCAATCTCTGTTTACCTCGAGCTTGTTCTGATCTTTTGTTGACATAGAATGCATGACACACCCATGGTGAGTTCGTCATTTCGATCAGTTCTTGCTGTTGGAGTTCTGCACATTCTTCTGCTGCCATTTTCTGATGTTCTGGGTTCAATCCTGGGTGACTTGCTTTGGTAGGATTGATATCTTCATTTTTCTTGAACGGCAGAGAGACGAAGAATTCTTCATTTTTCCACAGAGGGTTGTCACATTTTTTCAGAAATTCTGAATGTGTGGCTGCACACGAGTAATGAACGAACCTCTATTTGATTTCTTGGTAGGGATCCTTGTGCAGATGGAAGTAGTTTGTAATAGGTTCCCAGGCAGTGAAATACTGCTTATACGCCAGACCTTGAGGGAGGATCTTCAGTCCTGTTTTCTTTATGTACAGATCAAACCCAATGATAAGATCTTTGCCAGGGAGTTTTGATCCAATAATTTTGTGAATCAACGAACATCCTGGAAAGAATTCAAGCTTAATGGGCTTGCTGATGAGTTCTGTACAGAAGACTTCTCCGTTTGCAGCATGGAAGAATTATTTCTTCTTTTTTCAATATGTTGGAGGGAGGACGTCTGGATTCATGATAGAGTATGATGCACCAGTGTCAAAGAAAGCAGCAACCCTAATAGGGTTTGCATACTTGGAGGGGATTACCTTCATGGGCATCATGGGAACTTGTTGTGCTGTGTGAATAGCATTCATCTGGAGGACTTGTCCTTCTTCTGATTCTGATTCTGAGAATTCTGATTCTTCAGTCTCGGATTCAGATAATTGTAGAACACAGAGGGTTCTATCGTTGATTTCATCATCAAATGAGAATATGGATTCTACCTCATGATCAGAGAAGGAGATTCCTGTTTCTTGATTGATGTGAGTGATCATCTTCTGTGCTTTCGCTTTAGGACAGTTCTTCATGAAGTGCTTTTTACTGCCACAGATGAAGCATCTTGTTGATCTTCTTTTTCCAAAATTCCTTCTTTTCCTTAGGAATTTCCATGAACCTTTCTTCTTGGAGAAAAACTTGTTTCTTTTGAAACGTTTATTCTTCCTGAATTTTCTGGTTCTGGATGATGGTTTAGAAAGACAGGAGGAGCAGGAGCATCCTGGTGTAGGATTGGTTGGGCATTTGGTGAATAGTTCCTTGTTGGCGCAGATCTTATCGAAACCTTTAATATGCTTCATGTATTCTTGAAGGAACTTGTTCTGAGAGCACATTTTATCAACGGCTCTGAGTATGAATTGGTAGAGTTCTCCGAATGTAGTATCTGTAATATGCTTGTTGGCTACAGAGAGGAGTCTGCTTGTTTCATCTCCTAGAGGCTCTGGAATGGAGGAGAGAAACGCCTATTTGAGGTTTGGATCATTGATTCCACCAATCAAATAAAACCTATTAGACATTTTCTGGAAATGAACTTCCAGATCTTTTTTGTCCATAGAGCAGCATTTCATCTTGAAGTATTCTGCTCGAGCCTTTTCCACGATCTGAGTTTCTTGTCCACAGAATTCGGCATATAATTGGGCCAATGCAGTTTCCACTGATTCTGTTTGAAGAAACATCAGCTGCATGTATTCTCCTATGCTTATCCACCAGTCGTAGAGAATTCCAACAAATCTTGAGGCAAAATCCATCTAGAATTCCAACAAATCACTGAATTTTGATGGATTTTGCCTCAAGATTTGTTTTAATTCTCTACGACTGGTGGATAAGCTTAGGAAAATACAGGCAGCTGATGTTTCTTCAAACAGAATCAGTGGAAACTGCATTGGCCCAATTATATGCAGAATTATGTGGACAAGAAACTCAGATCGTGGAAAAGGCTCGAGCAGAATACTTCAAGATGAAATGCTGCTCTATGGACAAGGTTTTATTTGATTGGTGGAATCAATGATCCAAACCTCAAACATGCGTTTCTCTCCTCCATTCCAGAGCCTCTAGGAGATGAAACAAGCAGACTCCTCTCTGTAGCCAACAAGCATATTACAGATACTACATTCGGAGAACTCTGCCAATTCATACTCAGAGCCATTGATAAAATGTGCTCTCAGAACAAGTTCCTTCAAGAATACATGAAGCAGATTAAAGGTTTTGATAAGATCTGCGCCAACAAGGAACTATTCACAAAATGCCCAACCAATCCTATACCAGGATGCTCCTGCTCCTCCTGTCTTTCTAAACCATCATCCAGAACCAAAAAATTCAGGAAGAATAAACGTTTCAAAAGAAACAAGTTTTTCTCCAAGAAGAAAGGTTCATGGAAATTCCTAAGGAAAAGAAGGAATTTTGGAAAAAGAAGATCAACAAGATGCTTCATCTGTGGCAGTAAAAAGCACTTCATGAAGAACTGTCCTAAAGCGAAAGCACAGAAGATGATCACTCACATCAATCAAGAAACAGGAATCTCCCTCTCTGATCATGAGGTAGAATCCATATTCTCATTTGATGATGAAATCAACGATAGAACCCTCTGTGTTCTACAATTATCTGAATCCGAGACTGAAGAATCAGAATTCTCAGAATCAGAATCAGAAGAAGGACAAGTCCTCCAGATAAATGCTATTCACACAGCACAACAAGTTCCCATGATGCCCATGAAGGTAATCCCCTCCAAGTATGCAAACATTATTAGGGTTGCTGCTTTCTTTGACACTGGTGCATCATACTCTATCATGAATCCAGACGTCCTCCCTCCAACATATTGAAAAAAGAAGAAATAATTCTTCCATGCTGCAAATGGAGAAGTCTTCTGTACAGAACTCATCAGCAAGCCCATTAAGCTTGAATTCTTTCCAGGATGTTCGTTGATTCACAAAATTATTGGATCAAAACTCCCTGGCAAAGATCTTATCATTGGGTTTGATCTGTACATGAAGAAACCAGGACTGAAGATCCTCCCTCAAGGTCTGGCGTATAAGCAGTATTTCACTGCCTGGGAACCTATTCCAAACTACTTCCATTTGCACAAGGATCCCTACTAAGAAATCAAACAGAGGTTCGTGCATTACTCATGTGCAGCCACACGTTCAGAATTTCTGAAAAAATGTGACAACCCTCTGTGGAAAAATGAAGAATTCTTCATCTCTCTGCAGTTCAAGAAAAATGAAGATATCAATCCTACCAAAGCAAGTCACCCAGGATTGAACCCAGAACATCAGAAATGGCAGCAGAAGAATATGCAGAACTCCAACAGCAAGGACTGATCGAAATGACGAACTTACCATGGGCGTGTCATGCATTCTACGTCAACAAAAGATCAGAACAAGCTCGAGGTAAACAGAGATTGGTATTTAATTACCAACCTCTTAACCATTTCCTTGCTGATGATAAATTTCCATTGCCCAATAAACATACACTGTTCTCAAGTCTTTTGAATGCAAAAATATTTTCAAAATTTGACTTGAAAGCAGGCTTTTGGCAATTGGGAATTCAACCCAGTGACCGGCCCAAAACAGCCTTTTCCATACCTAACCATCACTTCCAATCGACTGTTATGCCTTTCGACCTAAAAACAGCTCTATCATTGTTTCAAAAAGCCATAACCAAGATATATAGCCCAATCCTAAACCAGGCCCTTATTTACATAGATGACATCCTCCTGTTCTCACCAATACAGTAAGCCCATATACACCTCCTAGCCCAGTTTGAAGACATTACAAAAAAACACGGCGTAATGCTTTCTGAAAAGAAAATGATACTTGGACAACCTCAGATAGAATTTTTGGGAATGAAATTATTCGATGGACAATATGAGGCTCAGCCCCATATAGCCCAAGAATTAATTAAATTTCCAGATCAACTCACACGGGTCCAAGTTCAACAGTTTCTGGGAATAGTCAATTATATCAGAGACTTCATTCCACAAATTTCCCAACATACATCCCCCCTTGAACAGATGCTCAGAAAGGATCCTCCACAATGGTCCCTCACCCAAACACAAGCTGTTCAAAAATTGAAAAATCTGATGCAAGACTTGCCTCCACTCAAGATTCCCTCCACGGGAAAAAGAATATTCCAGACAGACGCAAGCCATAAGCATTGGGGAGCAGTTCTTTATGAACAAGACGAAAATGGGAAAAGAAGAATATGTGGATACAAAAGTGGCACGTTCAAAGAATCACAGCTTCATCATCACTCTACCTTCAAAGAGCTCCTAGCTATAAAGCAAGGAATCACGAAGTTTGAGTTCCATCTGATTGGACACCACTTTCTGGTTGAGACAGACTTTGCAGCGTCAAAAGGTATGATAAGATTCAAACCTAACAAAGCTGTAAATGCACAGCTTCTCAGACTTGCTGCATGGTTATCCCAATTTTCCTTTGATATTTCACACATTAAAGGAAAAGACAATGTCATCCCTGATTTCCTTTCCAGACCGCCTATAAATATCATTTCGGCTAAACCTAATATCATCCCCCTCATCTTCACCATAACAAAACCACCAGATTCAATTGCCTCATCCTCTTCCTCTAACCTTCTGGTAATTTTTCCTCCAACCTTCCCCAAAGATGCCATGAAAATAACTCTCTCTGATAACCCTCAGAAAAAAGCAATAACCAGAGCCCAAAAGATATCAGACACTCATACGGATATATGGACAACTCATGGTCTAAGATTTCACCTTCCATCCAGAATATCCGTTTGCTAATCTCTTCCCCATCAGAAATACTTGGTATTTGCCAAAAGCTGTTCTACTCCTCTTTTGGTATTTAACAAGTTTTCTCACCATAGCCATAGAAGTCCACACAGTACCCATCAGGACTTCCATCCGAAGCTTCAGAAACCGTCCAGAATTCAAAGACCCATACAAAAATCAGATGGATCTACTCTCATGGTTTGCACCACTGAGTATATGGGATCAATATCTCTCTCAAGCATGGGAAACATTTCAAAAGAGATACCCAAGCAATGATCCAATTCCAGCTGAAGCTCTTAACAGGTGCTACACTATTTTCCTGATTAGCTTAAACTGTAGGAAAGTAGGAAAAGATCAGGCAGGCTTCGCCCCAACCATCGCGGTCTACGGATCCTCAAGTCAGAATGCTAGAAAAACAACTCTTCCTCAAAAACAGGGTTATTCCAGATGAAATATGGCCAAGACCAGACGAAGATGCTCCCTGGGATAAACTCCCAACAGAGTACACCAAGAAGATCAAAAGAATTCTTGATGAACTCAACAGTCCTCCATCTAGCCCATCTTCCAGCTCTGGCCCAACAGCTGACGAAGGCCCAAGTATTGTCTACAAGCCCACAATAGCACCCGACGTAGACATTGGCTCTAGCCTGGAACAATCCCAGCCCATTAGGTTTCAGTCAGAAGGACTCACCTTCGAAGAAGAACAGATCCTATACCAGCAATAAGATCCATATGAATTCTCACAGAAACCATGGACTAGTTCCGTCAACTCTCAGACAGAAAATCTAGCCAAACTAGAAATTTCTGTATCTTCCCCTGAGATCACTCAAAACTGTAAAATAAAATATGATCTCACTCCCTCAGAGACCCATATTGCTTCAAGACCAGACACCCAGCAATTATGGTTCACAGATGAAGACTGGGAAGATCCACAATGTCGAGAAGAAATCCTCAGACTCATTGATGAAATAGAAGCTATCCATGTTGCGGAAAAAGCTCACAAAGCTGAGGAAGAAAGAGCCAAGAAGAACCCAAGACGTCATCCATGACGTACTTGCTCCTGAAACGTAAGCACTTACGTCACAACCCACTGCCTCGAAGATGCCATGACAACTAGTCCACTTGTTTAAAGTTTTTTGGTTTTAGTGTCGGCAGATACAGACTTTTTATCTTGTCGGCAACCTGTTTAGGCCCGTGATTTCTTTTTACGAGTAATTGTCGATCATTTGTTAGGTCGAATAATTTAGCTTTACTGTTTGTAAAATATGTTTGAAATCCGGATTTGATATCCGTTGTTTTTCCTCGCCTATATATGAGGCGTTCCCTTCCTCGAGAAGGGCAGACCAAGCTTGTAACAAAATTTTCTTTTCAATAATATTTCCATTTCCAAATATGTCTAGCTAAGTTCTCTTCTGGTATACTTTAGGAGTCCCAGTATAGATTATAATCCTAGTTAATGATCCAGGCATTCATGCTGATACAGTAATCAGTCATCATACTAGTATGATCAGTATAGAAATAGTTTTTAAGGTACCTATATAAATACTCTATACTTGTTTGTCACAGTTAGCTCTCTTGTTAATAGGAAGCTTGAAAGTTACTAGAGATGTTCGAGCTCGCCAAGGCCAGGGGTGCCGCTTAGAGCCAACACATCTTGAAAGACTTTTAAGTCTCTCCTTGAGGTGAGAGAGAGATCGGTGACTGAGTATACGACAGTTAAATCAGGTGTCTTTAGGCCATTTCCCTACTAATAGGCTGTTTCCCTACTGATCTGCTAGGCCTCCATGAAAGTGGTATCAGAGCCAGGTTTCGATCTTGGGACCTGTGTAGATTATAATCCTAGTTAATGATCCAGGCATTCATACTGATACAGTAATTAGTTATCGCACTAGTATGATCAGTATAGAAATAGTCTTTAAGGTACCTAGATGAATACTCTATACTTATTTGTCACAGTTAGCTCTCTTGTTAATAGGAAGCTTGAAAGTTACTTGAGATATTCGAGCTCGCCAAGGCCAGGGGTGCCGCTTAGAGCCAACACATCTTGAAAGACTTTTAAGTCTCTCCTTGAGGTGAGAGAGAGATCGGTGACCGAGTATACGACAGTTAAATCAGGTGTCTTTAGGCCATTTCCGTACTAATAGGCTGTTTCCCTACTGATCTGCTAGGCGTCCAGGAAAGTGATATCAGAGCCAAGGAAAGTTATAAAGGATTATAGTATTATACATACTCTGAAGAGTATATCAATTGTCTTAGATATGGAAACCACAAACACTGAGTCAACCAGTTCACCTATAGTTAATAATCCCTCCTCATCTAATATACAACCTACTTCTGCTCTTTTCTCTTTTTCTTCTCTTACAACTAGGAAATCCTCTGCTTCTAAATTAGACTACCTTTATGAATTAACCTACATCACTGAAGAACAAAAGGTCATCTCTGAAGACCTTCCACTTATTAACCCATACCATGCCTTTGCCAAACCCACAACTACTCTCACAAGGTCAATTAAACAGCTCATAAAGCCTTCTGCCAAAAAGGTCAAAGAATACATCCAAGCCACCAAATTCAGTCATTGTAACCTTCCAGCAACCACATAAGAACACTTTGTCTCTCTGGAAATTCCTCCGGAATATCCCAGTCAATGGTTAGCCCAAGGTTCTACCCATCTACACTTTGGAGCTGTCAGATTAGGTCTTACCTTCCACGGAAGAAAAGGCCTCCCAGTTTGTGCAAGAATTGCACTTCTGGATTCCAGACATAGGAGATACAAAGATGCGGTCATAGCAACGGTGCAGACAACACTAAATGCTGGAACTGCTATCACGACAGTTTTTCGCAACTTCTGCATGTTCCTCCAGGACCCAACCTTGCTAAGCGCTCTGAAGGTCTAACTGCAACTCTCCGGCATAGAAATGGATCCCAATTCCATTTCTTCGACTCTACACTACCAGATGGTATATAGAGTTCAAGATCATGCCATGGATCTTACTCTCCCAGGAACTGCAGATGCTCTCATGATCACGGCAGACTCTCAGAATGCTCCTATAGTCACCCAAATTCTTAAGCAGATCTCGCTTGAGGAATTAAAAGAGATGCTACCAAGCTCATGGATCACCAACTATGAGAAGCTCCATTATTCTCATATTGCGGTCCAATCAACTGAAGCAACCTTTCAGGCCCAGAAGGATAGATCAACCCTAATCACCTTCAACAAGCCGAAAGAAACCTCTAGCAGTCTCTTCCCCACTCAACACATGATGATCCCGATTTTTCCTGATCAACTCAAGGCAGAAATCATCTCCTTCAAAGCTGACGGCAATCCTCAGTATGCTCAGAAATCCCAAACAGGACACTGTTATTGGGATGAATGTTTTTGCCCAGGATGTCTCAAGGATCATAGCCAAGACAGTTTTCCCACACAGCCAAAGAAGACTAGCAAGGGAAAACAGCTAAAGACGAGATACGAGGCAAAAGACAAACAAGTGGATACACTCGGACAATCTTCGGGAAAATTTGACTTCTTGGTCAAATATTCTCCTCCTCCGAGAACGGAATGGCCAGTAAATCCTACTGGGTGGAATGAAGATCCAGACGACCATCCAAGGAAATCGCCACCACCACCATCTCCACCAAAGAAGCCTCCAGTTCTCCCCTGTTATAGATAGGCTCAAAGATACCTGCAGAAGCAAGGACAACAACTCCTTACTTCCTGCAGTCCTCCCATGGCGTTACCTCAGGTTCATATGATGTCCTCCATCCCATATGAAGAAGAGTTTCCTCCTTTTCAGTCGTTGACTAAAGAAGGATCAACACAACAGCCAAAGATCTTAAATCCAAGGACAATTGAACCAGACGGCACAACCAAAAGGATTGGTCCAACAGAAGCAGTCCTAAACTGGCAATCAGAGAACCTTATAGCCCATAGTAAGGTCCTCCAGAAGATTAATGCCAAGCTTTCTCAAGTAGACTCAAAGATTGATCAGTCTAACATTAGACTGGTTAATTCTCAAACCATTATTGAGAAACTTGATAATCAAGTTCAGTTGCTCCATCAAGAACTAAAGAGTCTAGCAATGACTTCATCCTTTCCAAGCAGATTATTTGCTGAAAAAGAAGCAGAAATGAAGTCTCTCCAGACTCAATTGCTGGCACTACAAAAACAAACAAGATTCACTGAGCCCAGTGAAATTCCATGGAGATTCACCACCATCCCAAGACAAGAGCCACCACTTCCAGTAATCCCTCAGAAAGAGGATCATGTTAAAAGACTCATGAGACTCTTAGACGAAGATGATGCTCTCAGAAAGCCAAAGGGCAAACAGAAGGAGTTACCCTCGACCTCGCAAATGATGGTGCAGCCCCAGAAACAAACACAGAATCCTCTGACAACAGTAATCAGAGAATACTGTGAAGAACACTTCCCACAGGTCCAGATTGATAATACCAACACTTCTTTAGAAGAAGAAAGTGTTCCAGAAGATCAGATTGGTCTTCAGATACTCTTACGAGTTCTGAACCAGAAGAAGAACCAGCAACTCCTCAGCCAATCATGATGAATCAACCAACGGAAGAACCAATGATGTCAGAAGTCCAAGATGAAACACAAGAGGTTAACCAGCAACCTCGACAATCAGCACCGACATCAACAACAACATCTTCCAATGGCAAGATGCAGATAATAACTCTAGATGATATCCCTCCATCAAAATGGAGAGATAGATTCCAAGAGTTTAAAGCATTCCTAATTCTCTAAGTATAGAAGCCAGACTCTCAGTCTAGAAGAATCTTGATGGATTTTGCCTCAAGATTTGTTGGAATTCTCTACGACAGGTGGATAAGCTTAGGAGAATACAGGCAGCTGATGTTTCTTCAAACAGAATCAGTGGAAACTGCATTGGCCCAATTATATGCCGAATTCTGTGGACAAGAAACTCAGATCGTGGAAAAGGCTCGAGCAGAATACTTCAAGATGAAATGCTGCTCTATGGACAAAAAAGATCTGGAAGTTCATTTCCAGAAAATGTCTAAGAGGTTTTACTTGATTGGTGGAACCAATGATCCAAACCTCAAACATGCGTTTCTCTCCTCCATTCCAGAGCCTCTAGGAGATGAAACAAGCAGACTCCTCTCTGTAGCCAACAAGCATATTACAGATATTACATTCGGAGAACTCTGCCAATTCATACTCAGAGCCGTTGATAAAATGTGCTCTCAGAATAAGTTCCTTCAAGAATACATGAAGCAGATTAAAGGTTTCGATAAGATCTGTGCCAACAAGGAACTATTCACAAAATGCCCAACCAATCCAACACCAGGATGCTCCTGCTCCTCCTGTCTTTCTAAACCATCATCCAGAACCAGAAAATTTAGGAAGAATAAACGTTTCAAAAGAAACAAGTTTTTCTCCAAGAAGAAAGGTTCATGGAAATTCCTAAGGAAAAGAAGGAATTTTGGAAAAAGAAGATCAACAAGATGCTTCATCTGTGGCAGTAAAAAGCACTTCATGAAGAACTGTCCTAAAGCGAAAGCACAGAAGCTGATCACTCACATCAATAAAGAAACAGGAATCTCCCTCTCTGATCATGAGGTAGAATCCATATTCTCATTTGATGATGAGATCAACGATAGAACCCTCTGTGTTCTACAATTATCTGAATCCGAGACTGAAGAATCAGAATTCTCAGAATCAGAATCAGAAGAAGGACAAGTCCTCCAGATGAATGCTATTCACACAGCACAACAAGTTCCCGTGATGCCCATGAAGGTAATCCCCTCCAAGTATGCAAACCCTATTAGGGTTGCTGCTTTCTTTGACACTGGTGCATCATACTCTATCATGAATCCAGACGTCCTCCCTCCAGCATATTGGAAAAAGAAGAAATAATTCTTCCATGCTGCAAACGGAGAAGTCTTCTGTACAGAACTCATCAGCAAGCCCATTAAGCTTGAATTCTTTCCAGGATGTTCGTTGATTCACAAAATTATTGGATCAAAACTCCCTGGCAAAGATCTTATCATTGGGTTTGATCTGTACATAAAGAAACCAGGACTGAAGATCCTCCCTCAAGGTCTGGCGTATAAGCAGTATTTCACTGCCTGGGAACCTATTCCAAACTACTTCCATCTGCATAAGGATCCCTACCAAGAAATCAAACAGAGGTTCGTGCATTACTCGTGTGCAGCCACACATTCAGAATTTCTGAAAAAATGTGACCCAGGATTGAACCCAGAACATCAGAAAATGGCAGCAGAAGAATGTGCAGAACTCCAATAGCAAGGATCGAAATGACTAACTCACCATGGGCGTGTCATGCATTCTACGTCAACAAAAGATCAAAACAAGCACGAGGTAAACAGAGATTGGTAATTAATTACCAACCTCTTAACCATTTCCTTATTGATGATAAATTTCCATTGCCCAATAAACATACACTGTTCTCAAGTCTTTCGGATGCAAAAATATTTTCAAAATTTGACTTGAAAGCAGGCTTTTGGAATTCAACCCAGTGACCGGCCCAAAACAGCCTTCTCCATACCTAACCATCACTTCCAATGGACTGTTATGCCTTTCGGCCTCAAAACTGCTCCATCATTGTTTCAAAAAGCCATGACCAAGATATACAGCCCAATCCTAAACCAGGCCCTTATTTACATAGATGACATCCTCCTGTTCTCACCAACACAGGAAACCCATATACACCTCCTAGCCCAGTTTGAAGACATTACAAAAAAACACGGGGTAATGTTTTCTGAAAAGAAAATGATACTTGGACAACCTCAGATAGAATTTTTGGGAATGAAATTATTCGATGGACAATATGAGGCTCAGCCCCATATAGCCCAAGAATTAATTAAATTTCCAGATCAACTCACACGGGTCCAAGTTCAACAGTTTCTGGGAATAGTCAATTATATCAGAGACTTCATTCCACAAATTTCCCAACATACATCCCCCCTTGAACAGATGCTCAGAAAGGATCCTTCACAATGGTCCCTCACCCAAACACAAGCTGTTCAAAAATTGAAAAATCTGATGCAAGACTTGCCTCCACTCAAGATTCCCTCCACGGGAAAAAGAATACTCCAGACAGACGCAAGCCATAAGCATTGGGGAGCAGTTCTTTATGAACAAAACGAAAATGGGAAAAGAAGAATATGTGGATACAACAGTGGCACGTTCAAAGAATCACAGCTTCATCATCACTCTACCTTCAAAGAGCTCCTAGCTATAAAGCAAGGAATCACGAAGTTCGAGTTCCATCTGATTGGACACCACTTTCGGGTTGAGACAGACTTTGCAGCGTCAAAAGGTATGATAAGATTCAAACCTAACAAAGCTGTAAATGCACAGCTTCTAAGACTTGCTGCATGGTTATCCCAATTTTCCTTTGATATTTCAAACATTAAAGGAAAAGACAATGTCATCCCTGATTTCCTTTCCAGACCGCCTATAAATATCATTACGGCTAAACCCAATATCATCCCCCTCATCTTCACCATAACAAAACCACCAGATTCAATTGCCTCATCCTCTTCCTCTAAACTTCTGGCAATTTTTCCTCCAACCTTCCAAAAAGATGCCATGAAAATAACTCTCTCTGATAACCCTCAGAAAAAAAACAATAACCAGAGCCCAAAAGATATATCAGACACTCATACGGATATATGGACAACTCATGGTCCAAGATTTCACCTTCCATCCAGAATATCCGTTTGCTAATCTCTTCCCCATCAGAAATACTTGGTATATGCCAAAAGCTGTTCTACTCCTCTTTTGGTATTTATCAAGTTTTCTCACTATAGCCATAGAAGTCCACACAGTCCCCCTCAGGACTTCCATCCGAAGCTTCAGAAACCGTCCAAAATTCAAAGACCCATACAAAAATCAGATGGATCTACTCTTATGGTTTGCACCACTGAGTATATGGGATCAATATCTCTCTCAAGCATGGGAAATATTTCAAAAGAGATACCCAAGCAATGATCCAATTCCAGCTGAAGCTCTTAACAGGTGCTACACTATTTTCCTGATTAGCTTAAACTGCAGGAAAGTAGGAAAAGATCAGGCAGGCTTCGCCCCAACCATCGAGGTATACGGATCCAATGAATGGCCTCTCTCCCCATTGGAAAACCCTCAAGTCAAAATACTAGAAAAACAACTCTTCCTCAAAAACAGGGTTATTCCAAATGAAATATGGCCAAGACCAGACGAAGATGCTCCTTGGGATAAACTCCTAACAGAGTACACCAAGAAGATCAAAAGAATTCTTGATGAACTCAACAGTCCTCCATCCAGCCCATCTTCCAACTCTGGCCCAACAGCTGACGAAGGCCCAATTATTGTCCACAAACCCACAAAAGCACCCGACGTAGAAACTGGCTCTAGCCCGGAACAATCCCAGCCCATTAGGTTTCAGTCAGAAGGACTCACCTTCGAAGAAGAACAGATCCTATACCAGTAATATGATCCATATGAATTCTCACAGAAACCATGGATTAGTTCCGTCAACTCTCAGGCAGAAAATCTAGCCAAACTAGAAATTTCTGTATCTTCCCCTGAGATCACTCAAAACTGTAAAATAAAATATGATCTCACTCCCCCAGAGACCTATATTGCTTCAAGACCAGACACCCAGCAATTATGGTTCACAGATGAAGACTGGGAAGATCCACAATGCCGAGAAGAAATCCTCAAACTCATTGATGAAATAGAAGCTATCCATGTTGCGGAAAAAGCTCACAAAGCTGAGGAAGAAAGAGCCAAGAAGAACCCAAGATGTCATCCATGACGTACTCGCTCCTGAAACGTAAGCACTTACGTCACAACCCACTGCCTCGAAGATGCCATGACAGCTTGCCCACTTGTTTAAAGTTTTTTGGTTTTAGTGTCGGCAGATACCGACTTTTTATCTTGTCGGCCACTTGTTTAGGCCCGTGATTTCTTTTCACGAGTAATTGTCGGCCATTTGTTAGGTCGAATAATTTAGCTTTACTGTTTGTAAAATATGTTTGAAATCCGGATTTGATATCCGTTGTTTTTCCTCGCCTATATATGAGGCGTTCCCTTCCTCGAGAAGGGCAGGCCAAGCTTGTAACAAAATTTTTTTTTCAATAATATTTCCATTTCCAAATATGTCTAGCTAAGTTCTATTATGGTATACTTTAGGAGTCCCTGTATAGATTATAATCCTAGTTAATGATCCAGGCATTCATGCTGATACAGTAATCAGTCATCATACTAGTATGATCAGTATAGAAATAGTCTTTAAGGTACCTAGATGAATACTCTATACTTGTTTGTCACAGTTAGCTCTCTTGTTAATAGGAAGCTTGAAAGTTACTAGAGATGTCCGAGCTCGCCAAGGCCAGGGGTGCCGCTTAGAGCCAACACATCTTGAAAGACTTTTAAGTCTCTCCTTGAGGTGAGAGAGATATCGGTGACCGAGTATACGACAGTTAAATCAGGTGTCTTTAGGCCATTTCCCTACTAATAGGCTGTTTCCCTACTGATCTGCTAGGCGTTCACGAAAGTCATATCCTGTCCAGTGATGGACCAAATACCCATTTATCGCCCGTCCTGTCGGGGCCTCCCACCATTGGCGTTCGTGGGGGCTCGATCCCCGGACCGCGGTTATTCCCTGGGCTCTGATACCACTTGAGCTGAAAAGGATAATTAGTCAGGGGTGGGGAAAAATCTCCCTGTGGGCTCCTTTCAACGTCAGTTATGTGGCAACTGACAAGAAAAGCTACCCTTTCACGTCAGTTTTGTAAATGACATGGAAAGTTTCACACACTTTCCACGTCGGTTGTACCGATGTGGAAACCTTTTCACGCCAGTTGCCATGTACCTGACGTGAAAAGGTCGTTTTTCACGTCGATTTTGGACCGACGTGGAAAGTACCCACTTTCCAAGTCGCTAGTTATGACATCGGTTTTTTTAATGACATCGTAAACTTTTGACGTGTAACGATCCAACTTTTCGGACCGTTAACTAGCTTATTTATTCTTTTAATTTAATCTTAACACTTATTTATGTTGGGTTAAAAAAAAACATAATTTTGTTTTTAAATCATATTCGTACTACAAAAGTTAGAATTACTAAAATTTTTAACTGAGAAAATTGAAAACCTCTAGATAATAAATATCCTATTCAAATTCGTATTTAGATAATATTTTAAAAAGCTATAACTTTATGTAAATTAAAAAGAAAGAGTCTAAAGTCTTTTTCTCATAAAATACTCATACTAGTTTAGTAGTACCAAAACATTGGAACATAATTATAAATATAGTCGATACAAAATAATTTAAGAAATCTAAATGCGGAAATTTAATTCGTGGTGGTATCCCACTCCCGTCCTTCATTGCCTCCGCACAGTTTTGCCGGTCCATAAAACATCTAAGTAGCGGGCTGCTTATCCGTGTTACCTACAGCACGAACACACACGTATGAGCTTTCACTTAGCAAGTACAAATAATATCTCACAAATCAGTTTCATAAAATCATATTATCACATGTAACATCATGAATGTTCAAAAAAGCATGTGATATATGTGTGTTCAATTATGCTTCATTATATACATATCTTGTCTACATAAGGGCCCCTATATCGTACCCATATACGCCTAACCAATTGGGAGTTAGGGGAGCGACCCTCCAACAACCTCCACGGTCATATCTTATAACTTTCGTTCTTATCATATCCTCTTACTAATTGGAGGTTGGTACGACACTTAATCCAATTTTTCGTTAGCCTCATTCTTATTATTTGTGACAATGTGTAGATTTACATGTCACTATGCATCTATCATTACTGCATACATATCTGTGAGGCATGTCGATCATATCAGTGTAAGAGAAGTTATGCATGTTAAATGTTTAATTAACGCAATAAATATGACTCATAGGCTCGTCACTTCATCAAGGCAAATCATAGAAAACGTAGAACATCAACAACGAAAAACATTTTGTTCTATGCTATAGGTGAGGTTTGTGCTTACAGAAAATCGCGTAACTGTGTGTCCGCGTTGATTGTTTTTGGCTCTACCCTCAAGTCGATGCGGTGTCCTAATTTTAAATTAACATCCGATAGTTAGAGTAAGGTTTTTGAATCATTTTTGATTATACACATATGTTTTCTTAATTAATAATTAATTTCAATTCAATTATTAATTTGTTTCTAAGTTATTTATTTATTTATTTAAGAATAACATCCTTAAATATTAATTACATGATTATCATAAATTAATTTCTTAATTAATAATTAATTAATTTTAAATATTAAATTAATTAATTATTAACCCATTAGTGAGTTAATTATGTAATACTTAATTTCTTATTCATTATTTTACTTAATTCCCCTTTATTCATATTTGGGTCCATTAGGTGACCATGGATAATCATGGTCTTCCAATATCATATTGGGTCATCTTTGTGGGTTGTGGGTTTATTACAACCCATTTACTTGTAATTGGGTCTTATTATTGTTTTAAACTTGTTAAGGCCCATTACACTTTGTTGTCTTTATCAAGTTTTAGTCAATAATTACATGGCATCTCACCAAGTTTAGTGGCAGGTTCATTTCTCGTCACCGAGCCATTGGGTACTAAATTACCAATTTGCCCCTATTTCGGTGATTCAAGCACTTTTAAGCTTAAACTTGTTAAATCTTTTGACCTTAGCTTTTAGTAATCTCTCTTGCAGTTTTATAGGTCCAAAAACCTCTACCTACGGTCCAAAACATTCTCCCCATCAAATTACCATTTTGCCCCTTAGTTTGACGAAATTACAATTTTACCATTAGACATACCCTTTTTAATCTAGACTTATTGAATGGCTTTTAAAAGTTTGTCCCGGCCTTAGAATAATGTTTACAGTGCCCATAAGCTCTCATAATGGCTTTCATAACTTATTACATTTCTAAACACAATCAAATAAAAGTATTACATTTAAGCCTCTATATGTCATTTAAGGTTGTACATTTGACTTTAACATAAACCATATTATTTCTTGAATTTATTTAACTTAATATATTGCTTTAAGGGTGACAAAGATGCTGTCTTATTATGGTCTAAGCAGATTTTATAATTTGACCCGTTATTTATTTATTTTTACATTTTAGTCCTTATTTAGCCCCAATTAGTTCCCAATACCCTTTGGTTCACGTTTTTTTATACTTAATGTCCTTATAAAGTGTTCTCACAGGATCAGGACTCATTTTTAACAAATTTTTATTATTTATATTTTTTACCATAAATTTTTCTATATTTACGTTTTGACCCCAAAATGGCATTTTGGTCATTTCTTATCCATTTATCACCAAAATTTGACACAAGGTCTATTTTAAGTCTCTAGTCAAGACTGCAAAGTTTCGGATTCAAATAAAGTCTTTAGGCTGGTGAAATTATGATTTTACCACTTGAGGGCAAAATCGTCATTTTTGACATTTTTATTTCTGATCAAACTTGAGCTCTTCTTATGGCTTATGTCAAGAGTAATATTCCGTCCTTCTACATCATTATGAAAATCCCACTCAAAATACTATTTTCCAATTTATTAACATTTATGCCAAAAATGTTATTTTTGATACTTTATGGTCATTAATTCTTATTCTAGCCTATTTGTGATGTCAAAATATTTTTCTCATCATTCATGCTTCCATTAAAGAGAGGAAATAACATATCCACAAGCCATAATCTCCTATTCTCATACATCAATAATCATTTCATGTCATATAACCATAAAAATCACATAAACATACTTTTCTTCATATTTCATACACAAATCATGTTTTCTAGCCACCTTAAATCATGGCCAGCACATATATTATCTCACTAGGTAGTAACACCACATTTTAACCATTTACCATGCCAAGATTTTCCTATTTGTAAGAACACATTTTGAAAGGAAAGTTACTAAGAATTTAGTAAACCACTAGTTTACAAATCATTTACCTCTTAGAAAAGTAGTAGATTCTTAGCTCCTCTTGAAGGCTTTGAACCACTCTTGGATCCTTGAAGTAGGGGGCTAGAATGAAAATAAACCATCACTTAAAAACATTTTTAAAACATCAATTTTTCCTTCTAGAAAACAAGTGGAAAGTATAGGTTTTTACCTTAGAAAATACTTAGAATGACTCTTCCTCCTTGTAAAAAAAATGATCTTGGGAGTGGGTGGAAGGAGATGAAGTAAATTTTTGGCTTCCCTTGGCTATAAATTTCGTCCACAATGAAGGGAAGAAGATAGGAAACTTTTCTTTGCTTGTATGGTTTTTATGAAAGAGAAAAAAGTGGTTTTTGGTTTATCTTAAAACCATTTTATAACCAAGTCTTATTGTGGGTTAAAAAATTGAAATTTTTGGATTTTAATCTCTCCAAAAACGTGCTTAGCTAAAGAGGACAAATTGGGAGGTTGTTTTGGTGGTTTTTCATGTATTTCGAAGTGGTTTTATTGGGTAGTCATTCAAGTAGTCCATCATCTTACATTGTAATCAACTTTTCTTTCTTGTCTTATTATCTTTGTTTTGCTCATTTAGGGGTTGGATTTTGGATTCTCAAACACCCCCCCTCCCCCCCCCTCTTGTTCAACCTATTTTCTGAAGAAAAGAGAAAAAAAAAATATATATATATATATATTTTTCAATCTATGCCAGTTCACTGGCAGCAGGCAGGCAGCTTACTGCCTGCCTGCATTGCTCAATGGGCCGCTGCCCACGGAGCAAGGGGAGGGGTGCACGGCACCCCTTCCCAGTGGGTAATTTCCCACTGGGTGGGGGGGTGCACGAGCACTCCCCCTAAGCATTCCCCCCCCCCCCCCCCCCCTTCTTTCTTGAGATGTTAGTAGGATTATTAAATTTAATTTAATAGATAAATCTTGACATGGCATAAAATTCACTTCTTTAATTTACAAAATTATGATTATTCATTTATTATATAAATAATGAATTTTTACACACAATATTTTCATAAAATCTCAATTGAAAAAAGAAAATGGGAGTAACATTATATATATATATTTTCATTTAAATAGGGAAACTCAACATTTTTAAATCATCGACATCATCACATTGATGATATATATATAATCATTCATGATCATAAAATTTGATATTCATCAAAATAATTCATTAGAAATGTATTGATGAAGGAAATCCATAATAATAGTTCGTGAATCGAGTTTATGAATTTTTAGGACATCACATGACGTCAGTTGTCAGGCGACATCAAGCCTCCGTTTGGTTTTACGGTTGAAGTTGAAATTTTTAAGTTGGAGTTGGTTGACTTTTTAAAAACTAGTTATAATTTTTGTTGACTTTTCAGAAAAAGAAAAAACTGAGATGAAAAATTTAAGTTTGAGTTGGTTTACCAAACGTAGCACAAAATTTTTTTTTTTTTTTTTTCATACTGAGAACTTATTGTTATCCACAATTTCGTCCTTATAATGCTTATAAGATGGAATTTAGATCATCAAAGTGTGTTTTTCTAGGATACAGTAATGCTCACAAGGGTTATAGGTGTTTACACTCATTTGGGAAAACTTAAATTGCCAGAAATGTCATTTTTTATGAGAATCACTTTCCTTTTGCTGCTGGTTTTCTAAAAAATTCTACTAATATAGTGACTAATAGCTCTTTATATCAACATAGCTATCCCATGCCTATTCCTTGTTTTTCTTCTGAAAAGTCATGCACTCCTGTGTCTAGCTCAACTACTACTGTAAGTGACATTTCAGGAGACAGCAGCTCTAATTTGTTTGGTTTAAATGCATTGCCCTTATCACATATGCCTTCTACATTGGTCCCACCTGCATCTGTCTCTTGTACCGATTCTTCAGTAGTTCTTGTGGTCCCTAATTTTTGGATTCCAGTGGTTACTTGTTCTGGTTCTTTATTACACAGACCATGTCCTTTGTCTTCTCATCCTATGGTTACTCAGTCCAAAAGAGGTGTTTTCAAGCCCAAAACCTTTCTAGTTGATGATCTCAATAACTAGGTAAAGAAACCTACAAGTGTTTCTGAAGCCTTAGCTTAATCAAAAGTGGAAAAAAGCCATGGCTGCAGAGATTAATGCTTTCACTCACAATGGAACCTGGACTTTAGTTCCCTACTCACCTGAGATGAATGTAGTTGATAACAAGTGAGTGTTTCGTGTCAAATACGACTCTGATGGTTCAGTAGAACGTTATAAGGCAAGATTAATTGTCAAAGGGTTTCAACAAAATCTCGTCTTTGATTATTTGCGAGACTTTTAGTCCAATCATTAAACCTGCACCATTAGAGTTATTCTAACATTGGCTACTTCCTATGGTTGGGATATCCAACAAGTTGATGTGAATAATGCTTTTTTGAAAGGTGATCTCAAAGAGAGAGTTTCTATGGCACAACCTAAAGGGTTTGTTGATCACACAAAGCCGAGCTATGCATGCAGACTAAAAAAGGCTCTCTATGGGTTGAAACAGGCTCCACGTGCCTAGTTTGAAAAAGTCAAAGGTGCCTTGGTTAATTGGGGTTTTGTAAATTCTAAGTTTGATAGCTCATTGTTTGTTTACAAAGATAAAGAGACACTCTTGTATCTACTTGTCTATGTAGATGATATTTTGGTGACCGGTAGCAGCAGCAAACGTGTAGAGCAAGTTGTTAGTAATCTGAATAAGACCTTTGCCTTGAAGGTGCTTGGCTCCTTAAACTATTTTCTTGGTTTTGAGGCCTGCAGAGATAGCAGTGGTCTCTATCTCACTCAAACCAAGTACATTCTTGATTTACTTGTCAAGACTAACATGCAGTCTACTAAAGGCTGTCTCACACCAATGGTCACTAGTAGAAAGTTAAGAGCTAAAGATGGAGAGTTGTTTGATTAACCATCCTTGCTTAGAAACATGATAGGAGCTCTGTAGTATCTTACCATGAGCAGGCCAGATATCTCATTTACAGTTAATAAGCTTAATCAGTATCTTCAGGAACCTAATGTGGAGCATTGGAAGGCTTGCAAGCGAGTTCTTAGATATATTCAAAGCACTATTGATTATGGTCTAATGTACAAACCAGCTTAGAGACTTAGTTTATAAGGCTATTCTGATACTAATTGGGCAAGTTATATTGATGTTAGACGGTCTACTAGTGGTTATGCAATTTATCTGGGTCGAAATTAATAACTTAGTGTCCTAAGAAGTAGAACGTTGTGGCTCATTCTCGTACTAAATATGAGTATAGGTCTTTAACTCATGTCTCAATAGAAGTGCTATGGCTTTAAGCTTTGCTAAAAAAGCTTTTTGTTCATAAGGACTCATAATGCACTGTGTTATGGTGTGACAATATTGGAACTGGTTCTCTTGGTTCAAATCATGTATTTCATTCTCGTACAAAACACATTGAGATGTTCATTTCATCAGAGAAAAAAATTGTTGCTGGCGAAGTTAATGTTCATTATGTGCTAACTAAAGAACAGATAATGTTCGTTAATGTTGCTGCTATTTTGACTAAAGAACAGATAACGGGTTTGTGTTTCATAGGAACAAACTCACTGTGAGTCAATCCCTGTTTCATTTGAGGGGAAGTATTAAGGCTTGTAAACAGTTGTAGGTGCCATGTGTTGGTTTTGAAAACCGGTTTTTAAAAATTTAGCGAAAGCATGATACGGATTAAATCGCACATATAAATTTTTTTTACAAAAATCTATCCAGCGACAATCCTTATATTAATTTAATAAAATTAAATTTAGAAGAAAGTTTAGAGATTGACCGTTGTCCGATTAGGTCGAAATTCTTGAACTCCTTCAAGAACCTTCTTGAGTACTCCAAATCGTTCGGAAACACCAACCTTCTTGAGAACTCTAAATCCTTCGGAAACACCAATAATTCTTTCTCAGCGTTCTCTAGGTCACGATGAACAGGAAACGAGTGGGCGTTTCTAAATTTGGGTTTGATTACACACTTGAATTTTGATTCACTTTGCGCTCTCAACTCATAAGACAAAGTGAAAGAGAATAGGAGAAGAAACTCTCTGAAAAAAAAAGGTACGTCAATATATTTTTCTCTGTCAAAAAGGAATTAATATATTATTTCCCTTTTTTTAGATATATCGTATGTACACTCTTTTTAATGTTACAGAGAAATAGCTTACATCCATTTTTTTTAAAAAATTAATTAATTAACTACTCCCATTATGGAAACACACACGCACGCCCACTACCTCCATATAGTGGGCGTGTTTGATAGATATGGGAGAGAGAAAATCTCCCTCCCATTATCTAATCAGTTACCTTTATTTTTTTTTAATTTTATTTTGAACTATTCAAAATAAAATAATCGATCTTTTCTTTTCTACATGTATCAAAATTCAAAATTCAAAATTTCACATACACTTTGTGGATATAATGTGAACCATTCTGTAGTGCACAACTACGGTGTGTATAATCTTTAATTTTAAACTATTTTAAATTTATTTTAAATAATCATATTATTTAAAATTGGATTAATTTGTTGTGTAAATATTAATATAGAATTCTCAATTTTAAATTAATAAATTAACCCAATATAAAATAATGTTCACATGATTCAATGGAGCCGTTGAGAGGAACTATGGACTTTATAATTTTAAGCTCCAATAATTTTGACAATTAATTAACACCTTAATTAAAATATCAAAATTATTAATTCCAAATTATTCCACTAAAAATTTGGAATTGCACTCTTAAAATTATAAAACTAATTATATTCAAAGGATTTGAATTGTCCATTGATATAGTCACTACATATAAATCAATCCTCCATAAACGGTTCATAATTTAAGCTTGGTATTTTCCATTAACCTCTTTAATTATATTTTTTCTCCTTAAGTACCATTGATTCTCTAATAAATAATATATTTATGATCTAATCATAAATTGAGCGCTATTATTATTCAAGTCCCGAATCAACACTTATGGGAACCGTCCATCTGACTTCTTTACGAAGGAATAGATTTCATCTTGTATATTAATATTCCCGGCTATTTATTATATTATATTTCCAATATACCAATAATTTGACACTATTCATTTGTGTCATTACTTGATATGTCAAAAAATATGATATAATAAATGTGAGTCTATTAATTACTCAGAATTAAGATCGATTCATATATGACCATCATTGATTAATTTTGAATGCTCTATATGACATGGAAATTATTAGAGATTCATAATTAATCATGTTCCAGTCTTATATAATCAAATTATATAAAATGCTTTCATTCCAATAATCTCATTATAATTCGGATAAGATTATTTCATTCAGAATGTACTGAACCGCGCTAGTAATTTTAAATTAAAGATCCCAACTTTAATTTTTAATTACGGATAAATTTAGATTATTTTACTTTAAATATTATCCTCCTGTATATAACACTTATATACAATATTTAAAGTCACATTTAAATAATCTAGTGTTTTTGATATTTATGAAGCATCTAAACATCCATGTAAAAATAATATTGAAAAAAATTCCTCAAATTAAATCAGCAAAATAATACATCTCATTTGTTTATGGGCACATATCTCAACAATCTCCCACTTGCCCGAAAGCAAATATGACATGTCTTTAAGTCCCATCCCTTCAAGATGTTGCTCAAAACTCCGAGCTGGTAATGTCTTGGTAAACGGATCAGCTATGTTATTCGCAGATGCGATCTTCTCAACTGACACGTCTCCTCTACTGACAATCTCTCTCACTAAGTGGAATTTCAGCTTTATGTGCTTTCCTTTGCGGTGATTTCTGGGTTCTTTGGCATTGGCCACTGCTCCACTGTTATCACAATAGAGTCTAATTGGCTCATGCATATTTGGAATAACTTCCAGATCTCTCAAGAATTTTCGAAGCCAGACTGCCTCTTTAGCTGCTTCACAAGCTGCTACATATTCAGCCTCCATGGTTGAATCAGCAACACAGGTTTGCTTGATACTCCTCCATATAATGGCTCCACTTCCCAAAGTGAACACCACCCCAGAGGTAGACTTCCGAGAGTCTCTATCTGATTGGAAATCAGAATCTGTATATCCAATAGGAATCAAATCCATACTAGAATATACGAGCATATAGTTTCTCGTCCTTCTTAGATATTTGAGAATATGCTTGACTGCCACCCAGTGATCTAATCCTGGGTTCGACTGGTATCGACTAATCACTCCCACTGCAAAGCATATGCCAGGTTTGGTACACAACATTGTATACATTAGACTACTAACTGTCGATGCATATGGAATTCGTCTCATATTCTCCTCTTCTTGCGGTGTTTTAGGACACTGCTCTTTAGAGAGATGAACTCCATGTCAAGAAGGCAAGTTCCCTTTCTTGGAGTTCTGCATCGCAAATCTGATAAAGCACCTTATCAATGTACGAAGCTTGAGACAATGCCAGAAGTCTATTCTTGTGATCCCGTATAATCTGGATACCAAGAATATAGCTTGTTTCTCCCAAATCCTTCATTTGGAATTGGCTGGCTAGCCAATTCTTTACCTTTGATACAGATTCTACATCATTCCCAATGAGTAGAATGTCGTCTACATAAAAAACTAAGAAGACCACTTTATCCCCTTCTATATGCTTATAGACACAAGGTTCATCCAGATTTTGTTCAAAACTATAAGACTTTATGGCTGCGTTAAATCTGATGTTCCAAGATCTAGAAGCTTGCTTAAGTCCATAAATGGACCTTTGCAGTTTGCAGACTTTCTGCTTTTGGCCTTGGACCACGAAACCCTTTGGTTGGACCATATGAATGCACTATTCAAGATGACCATTCAAGAACACCATCTTGACATCCATTTGCCTTATCTCATAATCATAATGAGCAGCAATGGATAAGAGAATCCGAATGGATTTTAGCATGACCACTGAAAAAAAAGTATCCTAATAGCCTACTCCTTCTTTTTGGGTAAAACCCTTTGCCACCAGCCTAGCTTTGAAAGTCTCCACTTTTCCATCGGCTCCTCTCTTTCTCTTACAGATCCATTCGCAACCAATAGGCTTAACGCCTTCTAGTAGATCTACGAGTTCCCAGACTGAATTGGAGTACATAGACTCCATTTCGAGTTTCATGGCTTCCTGCCATTTCTCTCGATCAACATCATCCATTGCCATCTTGTATGTCAAAGGATCATCATCGCTGCCATCAGTGACTGCAACTTGTGCTTCTCCATCTTCACGATAGCAGATGGGCAATCTAATTTCCCTCTCACTACATCGTGGTGGCTGTGGTGTTTGATCTCGAGTAGTGATCTCTATTCTTTGTCGTTCAACAACTGTTGTTGGTGTGGGGCCGATCTTATCAGCCAGCAACTCTTCCAAAACCACTTTACTTTTGGGTTTGAAATCTGTCATATAATTGTGATCGAGAAACGTAGTATTTATCGACACAAATACTTTGTCATCTTGAGTGCAATAAAACAGACCTCCTCTCATTCCTTTAGGGTAGCCCACAAACATGCATACCTCCGAGCGAGGTTCCAACTTCCCAGTCTTTCCCTTTAGCACATGAACTAGGCACCCCCATATGCGGATGTGTCTCAAACTAGGTTTACGACCTTTCCACAACTCTAGGGGAGTCTTAGAGATTGACTTAGATGGAACTAAATTCAGAATATATACAGCTGTTTGTAGTGCATATCCCCAAAATGAGGTAGGCAGAGAAGAATAGCTCAACATTGATCTTATCATGTCAAGCAAAGTATGATACCTTCTTTCGGCTATACCATTTTGCTGTGGTGTTCCAGGTGTCGTGAGCTGCGACAATATTCCGTTCTCAATCAAGTGGTCCTTGAATTCATAATCTAGGTACTCTCCTCCTCGATCCGATCGAAGAGATAGTGTTTAGATGTAAAAAAAAATTTCTTTTTGAAACTAAAAAGTTGTTTGGAACGAGAAGAAATTGTGTTAGGAATAGTGCATTGTGAAAAGATTTGAAAAAAAAATTCATTTTCTTTTTCTAAAAGGGTATTGTACTAAATAAGTTTTAAAAATAAGATAGTTTTTTTTTTTCAAAATAAGAAAATGATTTTAAAAAAAAGTTGAGAAAATGATATTTTATAAAAATTTTCCAATTTCCGAAAATTAGACCTCTCATATAAACTGATACGAACCACGCCAAGAACTGACGCGACCCTAACCAAATTGGTCTCCAAGATCGAATCCTAAATGGCTTTGAATGGAACCGCGACCCGATGCCTAATAAGAAGTACAAACCTTGGTATGTGAAGACGCCACAATCAGTTATGGACGGATTGATTGATAAGTCTATGAATGCCACAGAATTTTCTGATAAGTTCAAAAAGTTCGTTTAAGAACCGAAGAGAATTATAATCTCAATTTCTGTATCAACTCAACTGCTCAAACAGTGAAATCCGTATAATATATAGGTGTTTCCCTTTGTGAATTTTCAGCCCCTAATTGTCCATGGAATTTTGGGCAAGTCAATAAACCAAAACGGGAAACACCCAATCTACAGCAAAGGTAAAGCAAATAAGGTAAGTTCCCTAAATGGGTGAAAAGCCTTACAATATTCTAAAAGAAAAGGAAACTAGATAACAATTAGGTCAATAGCTGATTCTCCTTGCCACTTGTCGCCTCAAAACAGGAAAGTACTCAAAACGGGAAAATAACAGCTAGTGATTTTTCAAACGTGATTACTCGGTCCCTTCTAGTACTTGAATCACACATTTGTTGAGCTGGTTGTCACATGTAATTCCCTCAATGGGCCTCCACGCAATAGCTTGAGACCAGGTTGCTTGAATCAGCCCAATAAGTGCATCTTTGAATTTCTTCGCGCGAGCCCTCGTAACCGGACCATTGGAAACTTGAATTGGATCTGAATATGTCTCATCCCACGTGCTCTTGCCTGTGCTACCGAAGTCCTCATCACAAACAAGGGGTGAATTTAGTCTAACAAAAGTATTAAGATGAGAAAGATAAGTTGATCTAGGAAACAAACACACAAACTTTATTTATTTATCCTAGGTTATGTTACACATGCAATCACATGAAAACTTGACCATAATCAATGATCAAAATTCACTACCAATGATTAGAAAAACAAGATAATTACGGATCAAAATTTCTAATCTAACAATAGAAAATTTCCAAGTCATATACAGTTGGCCACCTAAACAAAACAAGAAAATATTCATCAATATTATTTATGAAAGAGCATAAATAATCTCAATTAGAAAATAAAATATACATATAAATCATAAGTCTTTTGAAATCCCTCGTAACCAAAAACAAACATAACTAAACATAATTGAAAATAACAATAAAATAAAATCTAATGACATGGAAGAGAAAAGAATAAAGGAAGAAAAACAATTTCGGTCTTGAAAATCTCTACGCATGCAATCTTCTTGAGCCACTAACGAATCTCCTCTTTTTCTTCTTATTCTTCTCCATGAATGATTGCTAAAAAATAGTCAAAAGACACCCAAATAAACCCTAAAAGGACCTATTTATAGGCTCTCAAAGTTTGATTTAAAAGGAGAAAGTTTGGGATTAAATTGAAATTTGAAATTGGGAAAAGTCGGTTTAGAGTACCGTGGTGCTTCTCTCTGATGTCACCCAGCGCGAATCCGTGGCTTGATTTTCTCCTTTTCTCGCTTGGTTTGCTCTGTTTTCATTCTTTTTATATTTCTTAGCATCCAACCTACAAACACATGAAAACATTAATGAACAATAAAAAAATCTCAAGAAACCAACCAAGAAACATATGAGAATTGATAGAAAATGGTGAAGAATTAAGCAATTATCAATTATTCAATGGGCAAAGCTTGAAAGATAGGTACTGGGCAGCAGCATGGGCACTTAATATGCCATCGTTTAACTCGGCTATGAAAGCAATCAAAGACGAAGATGAGAAAACACATGATCGGTTAATGAAGAAAGGGCCTATTCATTGGAGTAAAGAACACCGGTTAATGAAGAAAGGGCCTATTCATTGGAGTAAAGAACATTTTAGGACCACTATTAAATGTGATATTTCATTGAATAACTTATGTGAAAGTTTCAATAGTACAAGTGCTATCAAGTTGGTAAGGGAGAGGCCAATTCTTGGTTATTGGAGAGGCTTCATTTTAGATGGATTTGGTGAATAAAATGGACAACGCTCGCGGGCAAGTAAATAGATGGCATGGAGAGATAGGTAAAAAAAAAAAATGAGACTGTTGGCCACATCGCTGAATAGTGTGGCCAACAAGCATACCAAGTCATGGCTTTGAATGACAAATTCTCTGTTGACCTTGCAGAAAGATCATGCTCTCGTGGAAGATGGGACTTAACGGGGATCCCTTGCTCACATACCATTGCAAGCATATGGAAACAGAATGATGAGCCCGAAAGTTACTTGGACCAGTGTTATAGCAAGGAAAACTACTTGAACGCCTATGCACCAACCATATTTCCAATCCGTAACCAAGAACATTGGGTTGAAAGTGGAAAGCCCCACCCTTCTTGAAGTCCAAGTATAGAAAACAACGAGGTCGAACTAAAAAGGCTCGACATCAAGAGCATGACGAGGTCATGCCGTCACACGGGAAGAAGATGAAAAGATACTAGGTGAAGGTAAAATGTGGATCATGTGGTAAGGCATGTCACAGCCAACGAACTTGTATTAGGAGGGAGGAGCTACAGGTATAATCATCTTACTATTTTTGTATGAAAAGTGTCAGTAAGAAAATGTATTGCATTTGATTGTTTGTTTTACTTGCAATGCATGCCAAAAAAATGTGGAAAAAGTGGACAAACAACAGGAACTGCTACCGTCATTGCTACGCCGCCAAAAAATACTTCCACTTCTCAACAACAACCTATTACTAGGACTCAACCACGGAGTTCTGCTACAGCCACCACTGCATCTTAGTCAGGCGTCACTTCTTGGCCCTTCTCCAGTAGCCCAAGATTCAAGACTACTACCCTCTGATATGATGTTTTTGAATCTGTTGTGATCTGTGAATGTTGCTATTTTTGAATCTAAACTTGGGATGTAAATGTGGAATGTTGCTATTTTAAATATAATTTTGGATGTAAACTCAGAATGTTGCTATTTTGAATCTAAACGTTAGATGTAAACTTGGAATGTTGCTATTTTGAATCTAAATTTTGGATGTGAACTCGGAATTTTATTTTTATATGTACATAATCTTGTGTAATCGGATGTTCATCACCACTGCTTAACTGAACATGAATTGCAAATCATAAACAGGTCTTTCAGACTACCTCATGATTGCTACTTATGAGGTTTTTTGTGTTTAATTTTTTATTATTATTATTATTTTTTTTTGGAAAAAACCAATTTGGGACCAATTCAGTTTGGGGGGTCTCATAATAGAAGCAAATTGGTTTGGGCAAGTTTTCTACCTCTAATTAACTTATCTTAAGTTAAAATGACTTCGTTATCCTTGAATGGCGTCTATAATTACCTCCAAATCAGCTTAAACTAATGGACATTTGACAGAAGGAGCAAAATTGATAACTTTTCATAATTTACAGAGTATTTATACCACTTTTCAAAATTCTAAGAGCAAAGTTAAAAGAGCACCAAAGTTAAGTAAGTAAAGATGAAATTTATCCTCAGTATTTTAGTTTTGTATAAAAATGCTATTTACTTACAATTATAATATATTTTGCTGAAATTTTTATGCAGCAGAAAGAGCAAAATAATATTTAGTAAATTATATATAAAATTTTAAACAAAGTAATTAATAGTATAATCAAATTTATGATCATAATATAATATCAAAAAAATCTCTCATCTTTTTTCTTCTCTCTCTAATATGAAATTATGCACATAAATTTATTGTTAAAACTTAACTGTAAATCTGAATTTTTTTTAAAATCCAAGAAAAAGATTTACTAAAAATATATACTATAATTTATTATTTTTAAAAAAATATATGTTATAAACTTTAAATGTAACTATAAAACATGTTTTGCAATTTCCTTCTTTATATAAGAAGTAGAGGAAGGACAAGAGATGAGGCCCAAAACGTGACCCAAATTGCAGGTGGCTAAGGCCGAGCCCAGTGTTGATCTTCTCTTCCGATTCCTCTCCTCCTTCACTCTCTCTTTCTGGCTTTGGACCTCGGAGGACGGGAGGCTTGAGCCTACACAGCTCCCTTTCTTTCCCTCTCTACTTCTTCTCTCTCTGTTTCTCTCTCTTCTCCGCCTCTAGGGTTCCCTTCCACTCCTTCCTCCCGACTCTTCTCCGGTAATTTCTCCTTCTCTCTCTCTGTGTTTTTCTCCCCTCTCTCTCATTTCTCTTCAATCTTCGCTGAATCTCAATGCTCGGATTAATCGAATCGATGTGCAATACTTATTCGAATTATTTGTTTAGATTTTCTCCTGAATTTGTTTTCTCGTTTTGTTGTAATTTTTCGACGAAGTGGAAAAAGTTGTTTTCGGTATTGTTTCGAGTAATTTTCAGAGTGAATTTGTAATCCTAAATAAAAAATTTCAGCTCCTTTTGGGTTCTGAGACTTCAATTTTTTAAGCCAGGTATAAACCCAGTTCAAGAAACAACTGGGTTTATCTTTAGTTGTCAGCATATGAATTTTCAGCAATTCAAGTTGCTGAATACTGTGTATATATATATATGTATGCCAAATTAGTTTTGAGGTATAGTTTAAGGTTTTTTATTTTCAATATTAATGTTAGAAATCCTAGATTGATCTGCCGAAGCAGGGTATTATGATTTTAAGTTGTTTGACATACTTATTGCTTAGTAACAGGTTACGAAATCGCATATATGGCGAGTTTCGTGTTTTCAGAAATGAGTGCCAAACTCATTTCTGACTGTGTCTTGAGCTAGGCAGCTGTTTAAGATTTTAGAATGAAACATAATTTCGGATACTAAAGACTGGACAGAATTCGACTTACTCTGACATATATGCCAACACTCTATGCCTAAACCATGTTAATTTTTAGTTGCTTTTAATGAGGCCATGGTGATCTCTTTATTTGGATGCCCACTTACCGATTTTAGTTGTTGTTAATTCTGCAGAGGCTACAAACGTCGTTCCGTGTTGGCAGATCGTACTAACTTGGAGCATAGCTTATACAACGTTGCAGTTTTTCTTGGGAAAATGATCCTTCTTGAAAATACCCATATATGAATTCAAAATAAAACGTTCAAAATTTTTAATCATAAATAAAACAGCTTCATAGTAATTTCTTTGTTCAATAAAATACTACAACGCAACAATGGCAGAAATTGATCCATCAAAAAAAGTGGCTGACAGATATTTGAAGCGTGAGGTCCTTGGTGAAGGTACTTATGGTGTCGTTTACAAAGCCATTGACACTAAGGTAAGCCAAATATCTTCTCTTCTTAATCGCAACACAAGTTTTCTTTTTTTCTTTTTTTTCCCCACACTCCCCCCCTCGAAAGATATTTAACGTATTATTGGAGTTTGTTGGTTGCTTTATTTGTAATTTGCATGTAAAATCTGGTTAGAAATTTCACTTCATTGCTACTTTTTTGTAATTCTGTTTTTCTCCAGGGTGAAGTTGAGATATGTGGGCTAAGTCTCCCAATAGTCAAGGTCCTTTTTCTTTTTAAGTATGTGGAAATCTCAGCGTCATGTTTTCTATGGAGTTTGAGGAAATGCCTTTTTTTAATCTTTAAATATTCTTCCGTTGAAACATAAAGTTCCTACATTATTTGTGCGGAATATCATAAATTTGTCAGCAAAATCCAAGTTTGAGAACTCAATGGAGACTTGGGTTAGTTAGGAAGACATCTGGAATATGGATTCTGCATAAATTTGTGGGAGACTAGACAAAAATAATAATAATAATTTGAAGTTCTTAAACTCTAAAGGTTACATGAGCTTTTTTATTTCTGGTAAAGTGAAATATTTTATTCGAAGTGAAGCCCTTGTAAATGGGAGCTGACCGGATAATTTGGAATCCCAATCTCTCACTTATTATGGCAACCATATAGAAAATGACTGCAGTTTTAGTCCTTTAAGTTGGCGTTTCTCATAGAGTTTTTGTTGTGTTGTTGTTTCATGGTTTAATAGTCTTTTTAAGTGTTCGGGTCTTTGATTTGGTTACTCTGCAGACGGGACAGACGGTGGCAATTAAGAAAATTCGTCTTGGGAAGCAAAAGGAGGGGGTAAATTTTACAGCACTTAGGGAAATCAAACTGCTAAAAGAGCTCAAAGATCCAAACATTATTGAGTTAATTGACACGTTCCCCCATAAGGGAAACTTGCATCTTGTGTTCAAATTTATGGAGACAGACCTTGAAGCTGTAATTCGTGACCGCAACATATTCCTTTCTCCTGCTGACATAAAATCATACCTTCAGATGACATTAAAGGGACTTGCTTATTGCCACAAGAAATGGGTCTTACACAGGTACTAATGCCTTGTTCAGAAGCTTGCTTTTAAGGTTGATACACGCTTAATTTATCTCTGTTATTGTCTATTGTTCCTTTCAGGGATATGAAGCCGAACAACCTGCTGATAGGATCTAATGGACAACTCAAACTTGCCGATTTTGGTTTAGCACGAATATTTGGGAGCCCCGATCGCAGGTTCACTCACCAGGTATTGTTTTCCTTATATTACATGTTAATCGTTGGGGCGTCGAGCACAATTTGCTGGAATCAGATGTCTTTCAGATCAAACTCTTTGCCCTTTCTATTTCTATTTTAAGCAAGTTGTTCAGTGGTGCTGTTATGTCTTTAAAAAAGTCTCGTGATTTCAAAACACTTGTCCATTGACACTAATCATTCAACCAGTTCGGCTGTCCTTTCATACTGGAAAAAAAAAAACAAAAAAAAAACAAAAAAAAAGTTGCTGGACTGTTTTCGTGTGTGGGGTGGGGGAAGGCTTAGGGTCGAGTGTTTTTTGTGTCTTTGGACTGTTTTTGGGTAGCTCTGTACTTCCATTTTTTTCTTATAGTTTTGTTTCTTTTTCTTTGTGTTTGCTTCGTGAGGATTTCGTATCCTCTTTCTTATGTAATTGATTTCCTCCAATCAAAGGATACTTTCTTATACATATAAAAAAGTATATTGTGTCTTCTCTTCCTCTTTAACAATATTGGTATAGATATAATTATCTCAAACTTTGTCATATGGAAGTAAACGTTGAAATAGTTATCCTTGATCAGCCTTTTATCCTTTGGTGTTTGTACTTTTGATGTTCAACTTAATAAAACCTCATAATACTTATGGATAGGTCTTTGCAAGATGGTATAGAGCACCTGAGCTATTGTTTGGCACCAAGCAATATGGATCAGGGGTCGATATTTGGGCTGCAGCTTGCATTTTAGCCGAACTACTTTTAAGGAGACCTTTTCTGCAGGTGAATTATCTGACAGAATTGCTAATTAATCATTCTTAATAGCTTTCTCTATGTGCAAAATACCTTTGCTTTTCGTTTCACAACATTATGCTTCAAGTACAATAATTTCTTTTATTGCAATTTGGATTTGGGTGCTTGGGTTTAAGTATGTCACCCCTTCATTTTACGTACTCTGTGTTCTGGGTGCTTTGAGCTTGTAATCGAGAGATATAGAATATCTCATCAAGGAACTTGAAAGTCTAATTAAAAATTCCCTTAAACTGTAGCACATATACTTATGATTATTTGTTGCCCTGTTGTTTTTCTTATTTAACTGAGTTCTTGCCCCTTCATTTTCTCTCAATTTCGATCTCATGTATCATACCGAACAACTCTTTTCTTCTTATCTTCTGAATTTTTAGCAGCCAAGTGGATTAATATTTATTTCCTCATTATATAATTATCCAACAGAAGAGAAAAATGTAAAGTATTTTACGCATTAGATTAGCCTTTTGTGCTTTTTATGGTAACATGACTGATTGCAAGGTCCGGAAGCAGTTGTCTTAGTTATTTTACTTTTCTTCATGGGTTGTTCATTTTCAGGAGTGTTAGTTTCTCGATCTTCCTGGCAAATTTTTTTCCCATTGATTATATTTGCCATATGTTGTAGGGATCTAGTGATATTGATCAACTAGGAAAAATCTTTGCTGCATTTGGGACTCCAACCTCTTCTCAGTGGCCTGACATGGTCTACCTTCCTGATTATGTGGAATACCAATACGTTCCCGCACCCCCTTTGCGTTCATTGTTCCCGATGGCAAGTGATGACGCTCTCGATCTATTATCAAAGATGTTTACTTATGATCCAAAGGCTAGAATATCTGCGCAGCAGGCATTAGAACACAGGTATTTGACTCAAACATCTCGATTTGGTTTGGAGCTGTTTTTTCAGCCCTCTACGATCTCTATTTCCTTCTTTTTATTTTAATTTTTATTTAATTATTTTGCTGAAATGATCTATGTTTACTTGTATAGGTACTTTACCTCTGCACCTTTGCCTACAGCTCCAGATAAGCTGCCTAGACCTGCTCCTAAGCGGGAGTCTTCCAAGAATTCAGAATTTAATCCAAATGAGGGTCCTACTGTATTGTCACCTCCAAGAAAGTCAAGGAGAGTGATGCCACAACCCGAGGGTTTTGAAGGAAATGCCTTCCAAGTTGATAAACATGATGTCCGCGGAGTCGAAATCAGACAGGCAGCCGGTGAAAATATGAGTAGGAATGAACCAGTGCCAATGTCTGTAGATTTCTCAATCTTTGCTACAAAGCCCCCAAATAGACCTACTATTAACAGGTAAAACACCATTGTATCACAATAATTTTGAAATTGTTTTCTACCTCTGTAGATTTGATCAAAAGCACATAACAATTAGCTCGAAACAGAAAGTCAACTAGTTGCCAGCAAATTTGCAGGAAGGGCAGGGCAACATGTTTATGGTGACCCGTGAAATAATATAGACTATGAGATCTTTATAGGAATGGTTTTATAGAACCTTATGTGGACACCACTTTTCTATCTGTGTGCTTGGAAGTTAGAAAAGCCTTACTGATTTTGTGTAATTGCTAAAGTTTCTGTGATTGCTTGCATGATATTCGTGATGATGATTAACAGGGATGCGTATGTGAACTGTGATTGCTGATTTCAAAATCGAAAATTAATCTCTCCTTTGGTTAATGAAAATTATCTGTTTCCTGTGGAAAAATTTATAATTTTCTTGGTTAGAGCTGGATATAAAATTTCTTTTTGGGACCTTTTTTTTTCCCTTTCGGTACAGTGCTGCAGATGGAATTTTGTTTTTGTTTGCTATTACTATTTAGTTGGAAGTTTAAAAAAAAAAAAAAAAAAAATTCTTCCATAGTTTTCCTGAGCATCTTTTGATATTTCTTTCTTGTATTGCAAAGTTTTTTCCATTGCCCCGAGCATTGAAGATATCGACAGAAATAAATTACCGTCTCAGTTTCTTTACAGCAATTGTTCTTCTTCTTCCTATTTTTTCTTTTTCTTTTTCAATATGACGATGTAACCTAGTGTTTAATATAATTCAGAAAAATCCTTTACCGTCTCTTGCAGTTTCGTCATTTCACATATCTTGCAATATGGAATTTGTAAAAGTAGAGCTATTAGATATTAAAATGTTAGCCTTGTTTCGATAAGAAAACACTCTGCTCTTTCCATATCGGCTGCTTTTGTAGGTTTTGATATGTAATTCCTCTTTGGGGGAATATTGATTTTAGTGGCATCTTACTTTTGCAAGTAAAGATAGTCGAATATGCCAATGTTATGTTTACTCGTGATGTTAAAGATGGAAGAATATTCCAATTTTTAGCGGAAGGTATTCTCGATTGTATAGACGTTTGTAGTTGATTCTGTTTTTCATTTCCCTTATGTGCAGTGCAGATAGAACACATCTGAAGAGAAAATTAGATCTAGAGTTCCAATATCCCGAAGAATCTATGCGCTGAGATCATGCATGTGTTTCGCTTAAACAATGTAACATTCTCGGTCCTCACAGCTGAGGTACATGTTTTGTACTCAAAAGTATCGTTTACTGATTTTCTCCATTTTTTTTTTCTTATTCTGAGTGAAACTCTCTTATTGGCTGTTTTACTTCTTGTTCTTAGATGGAGGAAGTGATATTCAATCAAAAGAAGATAACAGCAATTAAAAAAAAAAAATCGAGTTTGTGCACACAAAGTTGCTGGTGAATTTTTTTGAAGAGGAAAAAAAAAAAAAAAAAGAGGACAGAATTGATGAGATGCAGAAAATTTGTATCATATCTAATGCCAGAGCCAAAATTTTGGGAATTTTCTTTTTCATGCCTGTTCATTCACAAATCGTCATTGTAATTAATTCTTGAGATTATGGTTCGGGATAATTAAGTGCTGAGGCTGACTAATTTAGTTACTGAGTTGTATACCTTGTGTCTCTTTCGATAAAAAAACTCAAAGTTACTGGTGAGGCGTAAACCAGTACTTTGAGGGCCTTTACGGACATTATCAGTAGGACGGGTTTTCTTCTAACTGCTTTCCGTGTGAAGACGCTGGGTTTTGTATCTTATATTCATATGATAAGCTGTAATCTTCTATCTATGATTTGATTAAAACTACTATAATTGTACCATGGACCAGAACATTGGTGACTAGCTATGCATATGCAACTCTCTTGTGAAACAATTCTTTTACAACTTTGTGAACCTTTTTTAACTTCTTACTTTCTTCACTTCACTTTGGAAAGCTAGGGAATACTTTAGATTGCTGAAGTATGGTTTTATGACTTTGTAAAGAGGTTGGCGGAATGGGAAAAGCGAACCTATTAAAGTATAAATGCAATTTGAGTCGTCAGCATATTTGAAAAAAAAAAAAAAAAAAAAAAAGGAAAAATGTAGTTTTGTGACTTCACGGGCAACAGCAATGCTTTACACATAGCTAGCTCGAGGTGGGCAATGATACAGAAAATGCTATGTAACCTCGTTTCTATTTGAAATTTACTTTCTTTGTTATCAAAAGAAAAAGGAAAAAAAAAAAAAAAAGGGTTAAAACAAAGGGTAAATTGCTCGTTTAGTTATAAAATTTTTAGGTTTGTATAATTTTGGTTCCTATTTTTTTTGTAGTTAGAATGATTTTAAATTATTAAAATATTATTACAATAGTTATTTTCATTAATTTTTAGGCGGATTCTTTAATAATTTGATTAAAAAGTGAGTGTGCAAAAATTAATAAAGAGGACTATGTAGTTACGTTTTAAATAGTTTAAAGTTATTTTAGCTACGAAAAAAGAAAAGTGACCAAAGTTGCATAAATTTAAAATTTTAAGAATCAATTTTGTAATTTATCCCAAAAAAAAAAAAAAAGTGTTAGGATGGGAAATTGTGTGGTTTTAATTAACTCTTTTTAAAGGAATGTGGTTGTGTGTGTGTGTGTGTATTTTTAATATAATGTTTTGAATGTCTTTGGTAGAAGAATAACGATCGATGAAAGTGATTTTCTGTCATCCATCCATATGGGCAGGAATACCGAGCGGAATTGATTATATATGTATATAAGGAATTTGATATAAATTCTGATTTTCTCATCTGAACAAAGCGGTGTTCCTACTTGATAGCAAGCACTAGGGCATGGTCAAGTGATATATATTTGATTATATATATATATATATATATATATATATATTCTACACAATCTCTGCCTAATTTCCAATTCTAGTTTGTGTACGTCAAATTTGCCCATCCTTATATTTTGAGGTTGCATATAACAAAAGGCTCTACTTTGTATAAAGTTACAGTTAGACCACCATTAGTCGGCTCAAAAATTAATGCTTCACAAGATTGACACTAGAAATATGAAGATTCAAGATGGGCAAGACTTATAGTTTTTAATACTCACTTTATTATGTTTGTTTGGGAGTAAATGGCCATTACATCTCTCAACCAATTCCCGAGTGGCCGTTTCTAAAAAATGTCGACGACTTGTGAAACGTCCCAACTCTCTTCTCTTTTGTCATGTGATTGCCATAAATTTAGAGGGTGTTTGGGGATGTTTGGAAACGGTGTTTTGTTGTCTTATTTTCAAATATCTGTTCGGGGTGTTTTTTTGTTTCCAATAAAATTTTTGCAAGTGTCTGGTAAATTCAAATTTTAGGAGTCTAATTTTATTATTTCAAGTCGAAATGAGTTGTTTTTTTTTTTTAAATGTATAAGATTTTGAGAAAAATAAAGTAAGATCCATATTGATATTATTTTTTAAAAATATTTCATGTTTTTATATTTTTTTCACATCAAATATTTTTGTTTTCGATCAAATGCACATTTCAAAACTCAACTCAACTCAACTCAACTTTAATTAAATATCTTCAAAACTCCATCTCCAATTGTATCCCAAACGTCCCCTTAGTCCAACTTTAGCAGCCATCTCATTTCATGAATCTAACCAAGAAACTCACCGCTCTCCCTATTCACTCCCTTCACGTTTTGTAACACCAATTTGTGTCCCTCTTTTTTCACAAGAAACTTGAACAAAACACACCTTTTGTTTTCCCATACCTATCTATCTAGTTAGCTAGAAACTATAGGCACACCCCCATAACCCTCCTTCATGCACTCCCATGAAAGACCTCTCCTTCTTCCTTCTCAAAAACTCCTTGGGAGCCAAGATGAGGAAAGGGTTCCGAAGTACGTTTTGCAACGACGACGGCTCCACCTCGACTCTCGATCAGAAAAACTCGATGGCCTCTCCTTACGCTGATCGCGATCGCGATCACGATCACCATCGACACCAAAACCCTAATATTCCCTCCGAGAGAAGCCGATCTCCGACGACACTCGAGGACATGATCTTGAAGTTGGAACTAGAGGAAGAGAACGCGAGAAAGGCGAAGCTCGAGGACTACGACAATGGTTTGTTAATGCGCAGGAGGATGTCGTGCGTCAACAACTCCGACATACTAATGTCTGCTCGGAACGCGCTTAATCAGTACCCTCGCTTCTCCCTTGACGGCAAGGACGCCATGTACCGGTCCTCCTTCCGAAATGGTACTAGTACTACCGAGGGAAGGCGGTCCATTTGCTGCGAGTACGGTCTAAGACGGCGGAGAGCACTGGACAGGGATTGCTTGTGCCTGCCAGCAACGTTGGCAGGGGAGAGCGTGGTGTGGTGCAAGCCTGGAGTGGTGGCAAAGCTGATGGGGTTGGAGGCGGTGCCCGTGCCGGTGAACCAAAGGGAGAAGAATCTCGTTAATTCGACGATATTGAAGAGGCGGAATCTGAGGAGGAGAGCTGAGAGACATGAGTTGGAGAGAAGACTTGTTATGGATCAAATGAACAAAAACATTGAGCATGGTATGTTCATGGATAGAGAGAATATTTTAGCCTCCTCAAGTAGTACTTCTAACATGGTGAATCCGGTTGCGGTTGCAATGCAGCATGGAGATGTGCGCGGTAGAGGCGATAGTGGCGGTGGCGGCGGCGGCGGCTGTGGACGGCCGACGCGGCGCTTTCTTTAATCGATTAGTGAAAATCTAATTTATCACCATGATGAAATTCATTTTGGAAATTATTCATTATCATATTGTCACTGCCAGTTACAGCTCAATCATTTTCATTAGCTTTCAACCTACCAGTACACCAGTGCTCCAGCTGCCTGGGAAATTATAGCTAAGAGTAGTTTCAACATTAATCTTGAATTGATACTAGTTATGAAAAGAGAAAAATAAAGGGAAGTGAAATTATAGATATATATATATATTTTTTTTTTCTTCTGTTTATAATGCCGCTTGTTGCTTTTGATAATTGATATGTACTATATTTATTGGCTTGCTTGCTCTCTCTCTCTCTCTTTTATTTGGTAAGTTGATTGTTAGTCCTTAATCTTTATACAAAATTACTATTTGATTTCAATTTTGTTTAGTCCATAATCTTCATACAAAATTACGATTTGATTTCAAATTTTTTTGGTTAAAAGGTTCCTGAACTAATTAAATGGTGCAATTTATTCCTTTTTACTAACAATTAAGGTTTAAAATTGGATGAACTTGATTATGTGTACAACACACATAAGTTGAATCATATAATTTTTTTTTCTTAATTACTCTTAAGTAATAAATTATGTGTAATTAATATGACATTTTATGTTAGAATTTTAACGGTTGCTAACAAAAAAGACCATTTTAAATTCTATCAAAGAGTTTAGAGACATATAACCAAAAATAAAATTAGGAGCAAATCGCAATTTCGTAAAATGATTAGGCATCAAATGACTTTTTTATTTTATTTTATTTTTTTATGTATTGGTCTTAAGTACTCGTCACATGTAAAAAATCAAACTATATGGTGCTATGTTAATGGAGTTATGGAGGAGCTAATATGTTGAAATCGAGCAAAATAAATAAAAGAGTATAATGTTAAAAAGGAAGATTCATATTGTAATAAACGACACCCAACAAAAAGTACATTGTATACGCTGGATAATACACATACATACAAATAGACATGAAAAATACCAAAAACTCCCCATGTTCAGTCAAAATACTAATTTTATCATCTTATTACATTAATATCATAAATATACAGAACTAACCCCTGTGTAGTCCCTGATAGAGCTAAGGGAGCTTCAATCCTTATTCCTTATCCTCGTCTTCACTCAGGCTAATTAATGGGGCCTTACTTATTCTATTCAAGGAGCTATTCGAAATCTTAGTGAAAGATTGGATTTGTTATCTCATGTTTGTTTTTCGTAAAAAAATATCAGATACCAGCCAAAACTTTACATCCATTTTTCATGATATTATTCATGTTTGGGGAATGGAAACTAAACTTTCTTGTTTTTCTTCAAACCTCCAATCTGCTCTCGGTCACCGCTACTAATGGGTCTCGATGGTTCTAAGCCATCTCTGGTGATAAATCAACAAGTCGAAGTACTTTTTTTTACGTATTCTTGATAAACCAGCGTTTTTATATAGATGTAAGAAGATTTGTTTGGGCTAAGGGGCCTGATAATACAACTTGAATCTGGAACTTACACACTAATGCTCATGATTCGTTGTGTTTGTAAAATTAGTCAAAAAAAATTTCCAAGCAAATTTGAGAATTTTTTTTTCGTTTTAAAATTTTTTATTTAATTTTTTAGATATGAAATATTTAAAATATAGTTTAATGTATAGATTGAGAAGGTTAATCGCGATATTTTAAAAAATTCAGTCACTTCAGAAGTAATAATTTTGTGACCGATTTTACAACCACAGAAGATACTTTAGGCATTTGCATTATGTGAAAATATATATATATATATATATATTTATATATAGTAGTGATGAGATGAGGACATGTTTTTTAACCGGTTTGAGATTGATGCCAAAAAACCATGTGTCCGGTAAATTTGTGATTGGTTGAAAAGGAGTGATGATATGTATAAATTTTTGGTTAATATTAAAACCACTTTGTTTTCATGAGGGAAAAAAAAAGTAGGAAAATTTGCTCTATTTAAGTGAATTGAATTTAAAATAGGAAATTTACACACAATGTACTACAAAATATATATATATATATATATATATATATTTGAAATCTAATTGCACCTAAAACCAATATTCAATGTGTTAGTTTATCAATTTATCTCAAAAGCTTAAGCTATTATAAGTTAGACTAACAATAATTTTATTTTCTAACACAATGGACAATTGTGTCCTTTCTCCTACCATTAGTTAAAAACATGTGCGATGCAGATGCATATTCAAAATTTATTTGAGTAGGAGAAAATTAAAAGAATAAGTAATTTAATGAGACACATTTAAGAATTATGAAAAAAGAAGTTAATGGAAAACCAATAGAGGACTAACATTAAAAAAGTTTTTTTTTTTAAAAAAAAGGGACTAGAACGAAAACAGAAATAAATTTTAGACCAAAAGCCAAATAAAGTAAACAAAGGACCTAAAAAAAAAGAAGGTATTAAAGAGAAGTTCAAAAAGATAAAAAAAGGCTAAAATGAAAAAAAAAATGCTCATATGGAAAAGTGATTAAAATTTAGACAAGAATAAAAATTGGGTCAAAAATAAAAAATACCTAGAGGCTAAAAGAATAAGAAAAAAAAAAATTCGTCCAAAACAACGAAGAATAAGTGCACAGAAGAAGTTTTTCTCCTTTTTATATAATGGACTAGTTTAAACACGTACTCTGCATATAAGACTCGGCATGTCAGTAAAATATAATGTTGTTAAAATAGAAATATTTTTTTTTTTCAAATGTCTTAATGTGGACAAATCGAAAGAGAAAATTAATGTTTAACTAAAGACACATTAATGAAACTATTTTAGATGATTAAAAAAAGTGTTTCTAATGTTGTATTTGATAAAAACAAAGTGATAATGATATGAAAATCATTAAAAAAAATTTTGAGATGATTTGAGAAAGAAAGACAGGATATGAGTGTTAAAATTAAGTTTTTGGAAAAAAAATCATAAAGATGTAATATGATAATTTGATTTTTGATTAATAAAGTTAAGAGGAAATAGAAAGTAATATTGTTTATATATTTTTTAAATTCAGAGGTTACACTAAAATTGGAAAACAAATGTGAGGGTAATATTTTATAGGTGATACTAAAAATCCCATTAAAAAAAATAGAGTATGTTTTACTTATAAATATTAGGGATTATATATTTGAGCAAAAATAGAATAGTGTCTTTAAAAATAATATTGATGATGTGAAATTCTTTCAAAAAAATTAGAAATAATCAAACGAGTTGGAAACGTAAATAAAGTGGAAAGAAAAACTTTTGAAAGATTACACAAAAAATTGTGAAAACTAAAGAAAGGAAAGAATGAAAGATAATGATTTGAAGGGGAAAAAGAGAAAAAGAAAGGAATTGTCATAAGAGTAGATGTCCATCAGGCAAGAAAAAAGGAAAAAGGAAAAACCAAAAGAAAAAAGAAAAAAAAATGAGAGAAATGAGGAAGCAACACGTGGGTCAAGATGGAGGAGAGATAAAAAAGATGATTGACTATTTTATATATGTGTTAAGATAAGATTAAGATTAAGATAAACATATGGGTAGATTAGATCATTTCCAATGCATTGGTTTATGTCAATACTATATTTATTACAAAAAAGTATAAAAATATTAGTATTTTTTTACTTTATACTCAAATGCATAATGCTATTTCTAATATTATTTATACTTTTTGCCATTATAATTATGCTTTGGAACTTATAAAAGTGAGTATTTAGTATTTAAATAATTGAAAAATGAATTATTGTATAATTACATGACAAAAGTCAAGCCAATAATTAATAAGAATCAAATATTAAACTTGACATTGGTTATACTCTGTGACAAATTTGCCACGAATTTTAGCATTTGACAAATTTGGTATTAAATATAACACTCCATTATAAAACTTTTTTTCATCCAAATGCTAAAAGTTACTATTAACACAACCTATTAGTATTACATTGGAGATGTTTAATTAGAAAGAATCTTTCGGTCTCTTTTATATATATATATATATATATATATATATATATATATATATATAGTAAAAAGAGGGTTGTAAAGATAGAAGTTGATGTACCCAGACAATCCAGAGATTGATGTCTCTCCTTATCATATATGAAACCCTCATAAAATACGTTGCCCATATGACTCGAATCTAAATATTTAACGAAAAGAATGAATGCAGTACTAGGATCATTTACCTATATAATCATTTTGAGACTTTAGTTTAAAAATTGTCCAACAATGAACTTATTTACAAAAATAAACAAAAACAATAAATGCCTATTTTATGTTCACCAAAATACCCATTCATTTTTAAATTAGGGGGGAAAAAACATATTTGATTCCCTACTAAAAATTAGACCTTTTTTTCCACAAAAAAAAAAATAATAATAATAATAATAAAAGGAAAATATGCTATGAATTTCTTAATGTTATTGTATTTAGTCAATATGTTCGAGATTGATATTGATACTCTCTACATGACCAATATATTATGGATTATTGTAATTATTATCGTTAACGTAGGGCTTTGAATTTTTGGATTCTATATATTATTAACTTTATCTTTTGTGTTCTTTTTTTTTTTTCCAAAAAAATAAATAGATAAATAATACGCGATTGAAAACTATATCCTTTAAAAATTTAAAATGAAAACCATAGACTATGGTATCGGTCGATATTACTATTGGTATTGGTGATTTAATGTTTAGTCTTTACAATAAGACTCACATATAATAATTGTCATTGCAACGGTTCTATTATATAAATATAGTATTAAACAAAGAATTATGTATAGATTGATGTGGTCATTACCAGAGAGATCATGTTCATAACGTGATTAATTCAATCTATACAAGATAATGAAAGATCATTACAGTACTAAATCTTAAAGTGACAAGATCATTGTTGTAAATATCACAACGTTGCCAACTTTTTTCTTTTGAAACACAAAATTAAAAAAACATATAACAAAAAACAATACAGACAAACAGACAAATTAGTTCCATAAAAAACGTGATCGAATAGAGTACATATAGAAAGGAGAAAAAGTATTATATTTGCTCCAACCTGTTTGTGTGCTTCACTTACTTGGACAGGTGTAAAACGTCCCTTGATAAGGTTTACAGTTGTATGGTATTCCTCTGTTTTGTGGCATTTTTTCACTTGGACAGGTGTTAAAACCTCCCTTGATAAGGTTTACAGGTGTTTTGTATTTCTTTATTTTTTGGACAATTTTTTAGTTCTTTTCAAAGCCAAATCCCCTCTCTCTCTCACTCTCCCTCTCCAATCTACGTTGGCGTCGCAGCTCAGGCAGAGGAACGCCGTGTTCGTTCAGCAGAACACCGCCGTGTCCTTGTCATCTCTGTGGTCCGGTTCCGTCCCTTCTCTATCTCTCTCTCTCTCTCTGTTTTCTTCGGTGAATCTTGATCATTTGAGCTCGAATATGAATCTGAATTCGTTTTTTGTTTTTTTGCCAATTGATATGAAGTTGGAAATGTTTAACTGGGATTTCGTCATCTCGGTCATATCGTCATGAATCTGAAATTATTATTATTTTTCTTCCTTCAATTTGGTGATCTGGGTCGTTTTCTTATGAATTTGGAAATGAGTCTGAGATGATTGAAGATGATTTGATCAGCTTAGAAATTATAAATCTTGGTTTATTTCTGTTGGTCAACAATTTATAGGTGGGAAGTTTCCAATTTTAACATAATATTTGTTGAATTTTGATTTTGATTTAGTTTGGTTTGAATATATAAGCACCCCCCTCAGTTCGCAATTCCCGTGTATTTCTCTGTTTTTGTTTTCATTTTTTCATTCTCTCTATATATTTGTCTCTCTTTCTCTCTCACTTACCCTCTAATTTGGTCTGCTAATTTTTTTTTTTTCTGAGTTGGAACAAAATAGACCAACTTTTCTCCTTTCTAAATAATCTAATATACTAGGTTGGTTTTTTCCCAATTGTTTTCATTTTTTTGTGTACGCAAGTTGTTTTTTTCATTCTCTCTATATTTTTTTCTCTATTTCTCTCTCACTTTCCCTCTAATTTGGTCTGCAAAATTTTTTTCTGAGTTGGAACAAAAGAGACCAACTTTTCTCCTTTCTAAATAATCTAATATACTAGGTTGTTCATGGAATTTGTTTTTTTTTTTTTGGGTGGTTTTGCTTGATTTTTAGTTGATTCTCAGTAGGTTCCAAACCATTAGTCCTCATAAAAAAGTACACTATATTAATTTCAAATCATAATACGTGGTGACTGTCCCCAATGATGTTTGCAAATAAAAATTAAGAAAACAAAATAATAGTCTTTATGTTATAGACTCTAAGATTGATGAGTTATCGCCTTCTAATGAAAGAATAATGACCAGTGTAGATGCTGGTGATCTACCGTCAAAATTTTAAACAGATGTTAGTAAAAAGATTTAAACAAACAGTAAAATGGGCTCTTGGAAATTGTTAATGAAATTCATATAGCAGTACGACATGGAAATAGTCAAATATTAAAAAGCAAGAGAGAGAAAGAGAGAGAGAATCAGCAACACCAAAATTAGAGAGGTTCGCTAATGATTTGCTACGTCCTCTGTGAGTGATTGTTTATTCACTGTATATGTGTTTATGGATACAACTTGTTACTTTCTGAAGGAATTTTGACAGCGTAAGGGTATGTCAGATTTTGATCAAGAAGTCATCTCTGAATGGGAGGAAGATTGTAATCCAGATTAGACGGTTACCAGAGTGAACCTTAATCTCAGATCGTGGGCTTAGCGGTTCCTGATGTGATGTCATTGTCAGTAATGAATTTGTCAGTTTTCATAATAGGTCTGACATGTCATCGTCGTCAGTGGGTTCGACGTTTATGGGAGATATACCCTGTAATCTTTGTTGGGCATAAGCGACGAACGATAGTTAGATCACAAGACTTTGTCCTTGTGATCCATCGTTCGCGGCTTATATAAGATTCAATGAAAAAGATCACGTTCGATCTGTTGGTTCGATGTTCGAGTGTGAATGATCGCAATTCACGAAGAAACGGATTATAATCGTAAATTGGGTCCGGCCCACATTATACGAGCGATCAACGTTCGAGAATGAACGAAGTAATGAATTGGGTCCGGCCCAAATATGAAAATGTCAGAATTATAATCGAGAGTTCATCGTTCGTCAGATAAACTGTTAAAAGCTAACGTTGTAAAGGGAAGACGAAGTCTAACTCCAATAGATAGCCCCCCATTCTATCGAGCGATGAATCCTCGATAAAGTGTTTGATCGTTGGCGAGAAAATCGCATCAGTCGTAGTTACATCAGATCAGGAAAATCTGAACAGACTGACGAGTCAATCGATGGAAAATCTCGAGTCCAGTGAGAAATGTTATCTACATACACGTGACATGCATTGAATGGGTATTCCGAAACGGCATCATTATTTCTTGTTGGAATTCGTACTGTTGTGATGTATGAAATCTGAGCTGGAATACGCGAGACTTCGCGATTCGAACCGTTGCGATGTACGATCTCTTGAGAGGGAATACGAAAAGTTCGTTATTCACACCGTTTGATCAAACACCTCCTGATAAATCGGGACCGTTGGATGCTCTATGAAGCTATATAACGCTTCACATTCCCTCTGTTCCTTATATTTACATTCGGAGCGTTTAGAAATCCAGAACCCAAGAGTTTTTCAAGACCTTCGAAACTTCAGGCAAGATTTCTTTTCTCTTGTTCTTGTTCTTCATTTCGAGTAATTTTGATTTGATAGGGTTTTTCTTTACTCTGTTTCCGAACCTTTTCGGTTGTTTTTCTGCATTTCTTCCGAGAGTTTGAAGTAGTTTAGAGAGTTTTTCTAGGTTTTTCGGTTGTTGTCCTTCGAGTTCATTTCTAGTTTTATAAGATCTGGGTTAGATAGACGCTTTTAGATCCGAAATTCTTCCATCGTTCGTCCCGGATTTAGTTTGTGAGTCATGGATAAGGAAAAGCAAATCATCGAAGATGTGGAAGTAGAATGGACAAGTACTGATTCCAGTGACAGTTCTGATGATGAAGAGTTGGCATCGAATATTCATCGCTCGAGATTCGAATATGCATTCGAACACAGCCAAAGGGACACTGGGACCAGTAACGAAGCATCTGAGAGGAGTCGACCAGCGACAACATCGGGAGCAGAGGCTTTGTCAATTCCCCCTATCGCTCGATTAACGAAACCACATCGTCTTCTGAGCATAGAATCATTTTTACGAACGTCGAACCCCCGATCCGTCTTAACAGAGGATGATTTATCGGAGATCAGGGGTCGATTCGGGTTCCCGAATGAGGTCCAACTTCGTCTGCCTATGAAGGACGAACGAGCAGACTCCGTGTCAGAAGGATGGATATGCATGTATACCATCTACTTTGAGTGCGGACTTCGACTGCCTCTTCCTCCTCTTCTTGTTCAATGCATGCATCACTACCAACTTGCCATCCCACAATTGATGTCGAACGGGATAAGGGTTTTCTTGGGATTGATAGTACTGGCTGGTGAGGCGGGCGTCGAGCTGTCAGTGGATGACATACTCGCAATCTACTACCCCCAAGAAAACTCCAAGGATCATGGTCGATACTCGATGTATCCTACACGTAAGAAGCAAGTTGTTGGCGAGATGAAAAACGTCGATAGATACTGACAGGACCATTACTTTTTCATGCATGTGAATGAAAAGTCAATGGAATGACTCGCCAATGCATTTTACCCTTTGTGGGGAACTCTTCGTAAGTGTCGAACGAAGAACGTCGAACGAAGAACGTCAATGTTTAGATAACTTGAACAATTTCTGATGTAATTTGTCTTGTGTTGTAGGTAAGGAGCTAAAGAAGCCGTCACCCAAGGGTCTTCTGTTCGAGGAGAAGCTCGAGCGCTTGCTTGCACTCCCAAACCGAGAGTGGGACGAGATTCACACTCCTCAAAGACTTCGAGCGTCGAGTCTTTGGAAGGATTTCGTGGAAATCCCATCAGGTATTCCTAAACGAGTTCCTTCCTGGGTAGATTGGCCATTTGTGATCAGAGGAGCGTTGAGGAGACTTTTCGGCACTCCACTGTTTATTGAGACATTATCTGACGAGGAGGCTTGATCCCTAAACATTGGGTACGTAGGCAGCTCGTATACACTTGTATGAGTCCAGTCGCAAAATACAAACAATTTCATTGTGTATCGAACTACGAATGGCTTGATCCCTAAACATTGGGTACGTAGGTAGCTCATCACATTTGAATGAGTGCAGCTACATTACTTTAACAAAAACGCGTTTTCCATAATATTCATTAACATTGGATTACTATTATCATTCAATATTGAACGTTCGTCTTTACGAACTAAACGATTCAATATCGTGCTGCAATTCATCACGAATTGTCTGAGCAATGCTCGTTTCGATTCTCAACATGCGACATTTCTCATCATCATCACATTAAACATAAATGTGAACAAAAATTAAAAGTTCATTAATAAATCGATAAATTGACATTGTTTACAATTCAATGTTTAAACAAAATCAGAAGTAAAATAAAACAATCATTCTAATCCCGCGTCTCGCGGTCTTCAGAAGGATTGACATCGACTGGGGGCTCGATTCCGGTCGGCTCTAGTTCGTTCGATGTTGGCACATCTCCAACGGCAGGGGCGGACGACGAAGCTCCGGCTTCAGCAGGGGAGTCCTCGTAAAGCTCGATCTCTTCATCGACATCTGCATCGACAAGGGGTCCTTGCTTGTACTCCTTCAGCAGATTGTAGCGAGCTTTAAGAGTTACTCTCTCATAAGCATCAACAATTCTTGCGACGAGCGCGGAATTGTCTGCTTCTTTTTGCTTCAATGACTCTTCTAGAGTCGCATTTTTGGCATGCACCTCGTTGTATCTGTCGACCATGACTTTCATCATATCCGACCCTTCTTTCGCATCCTGCATAACCCTTTGGAGCTCTGCCGTCAACTCTTCGGCGCTCCTTTTGACATCACCGAACTTCTGTTCGATGTCCAGCAGTTTCTGCTCGCGCTCTTTTTCTCTGACTTTAAGTTCTTTTATTTGAACCTTTTGTTGAGCCATTCTGTCATTCGTTCGGTAAAAAAGCCCCATCGTTCGAACATTAGCCTGCAATATAATGACAGTACCTTTAAGACAAGTACAAACTACAAATTTATAAGTTGCAAATTAGAGGTCACAAATATATACCTTTAAGTTATCCCATAGAAGGTCCTCAAAATGACTTTGCACTTAACCATCGTTCATGATATCAGCGTCCGCTTCCGAAAAAAGTTGACGCACAAGTTCGACGCTGGCCTTCTTGTCTTGAAGAAGGCTCACTCTTGGAGACAAATCCACCTCCACTTGCAGGGCCCCTCCCTGAGAAGTTTAAGGTTCGACGTCCACATCTGGACTCGGGACCTTGGACTTCTTGGTCCTCTTCGCCGGTATTTTCTTCTTGCCTTTCTCGACTGCCTTTCTTTTCATGGCAGGAGGTGAAACAGGCTTGGCTGAAGGCTCTGGAGAAGATTCAAGTATAGGCAAAGGTACAGGCTCGTTAGCCTTACCAACGTTCTCCGCTGCAGCTGCAGCAGCCTTCGCAGCTTCCTTCGCTGCCTTCCTCTTGGCGAGCAGATCCTTCGAGGAAGGAAATTCCACGTTCATTGTGTCCAAGGCAAACTCTGCGATCAAAGCCTCCTCGTCAGATAATGCCTCAATGAACAGTAGAGTGCCGAAGAGTCTCCTCAACGTTCCTCTGATCACAAATGGCCAATCTACCCAGGAAGGAACTCGTTTAGGAATACCTGATGGGATTTCCACGAAATCCTTCCAAAGGCTCGACGCTCGAAGTCTTTGAGGAGTGTGAATCTCGTCCTACTCTCGGTTTGGGAGTGCAAGCAAGCGTTCGAGCTTCTCCTCGAACAGAAGAGCCTTGGGTGGCGGCTTCTTTAGCTCCTTACCTACAACACAAGACAAGTTACATCAGAAATTGTTCAAGTTATCTAAACATTGACGTTCTTCGTTCGACACTTATGAAGAGTTCCCCACAAAGGGTAAAATGCATTGGCGAGTCCTCCCATTGACTTTTCATTCACATGCATGAAAAAGTAATGGTCCTGCCAGTATCTATCGGCGTTTTTCATCTCGCCAACAACTTGTTTCTTATGTCTGGGATACATCGAGTATCAACCATGATCTTTCGAGTTTTTTTGGGGGTAGTAGATTGCGAGTATGTCGTCCACTGACAGCTCGACGCCCGCCTCACCAGCCAGTACTATCAATCCCAAGAAAACCCTCATCCCGTTCGGCATCAATTGTGGGATGGTAAGTTGGTAGTTATGCATGAATTGAACAAGAAGAGGAGGAAGAGGCAGTCGAAGTCCGCACTCAAAGTAGATGGTATACATGCATATACATCCTTCTGACACGGAGTCTGCTCGTTCGTCCTTCATAGGCAGACGAAGTTGGACCTCATTCGGGAACCCGAATCGACCCCTGATCTCCGATAAGTCATCCTCTGTTAAGACGGATTGGGGGTTCAACGTTCGTAAAAATGATTCTACGCTCAGACGACGAGGTGGCTTCGTTAATCGAGCGATAGGGGGAATTGACAAAGCCTCTGCTCCCGATGTCGTCGCTGGTCGACTCCTCTCAGATGCTTCGTTATTGGTCCCAGTGTCCCTTCGGCTGTGTTCGAATGCATATTCGAATCTCGAGCGATGAATGTTCGATGCCAACTCTTCGTCATCAGAATTGTCACTGAAATCAGTACTCGTCCATTCTACTTTCACATCTTCGATGATTTGCTTTTCCTTATCCATGACTCACAAACTAAATCCGGGACGAACGATGGAAGAATTTCGGATCTAAAAGCATCTATCTAACCCAGATCTTATGAAGCTAGAAATGAACTCGAAGAACAACAACAGTCAGAGGCTTAGACCTACAGTTTCGAACGTGTATCGAACGTTCGCTATAACGGATCTAGCCTTTACAAAAACAAGTCATAAAAAATTACATCTTCAACAACCAGTACTATAAAAATGTTATCAAGATTTTCAGTCTTAACACTCCTAAATGTACCAACAATTTTAAGAACATCAGAGATCATACATGATGTTCCACCAATTTACTTATATTTGCTCAAATATAAAATGAAAGTGCACGGCATTATTATGCTTAGAACAAAGTTTCTTATGGAATTATACATGTCAAATGCAAATAACGATAAAGAAAACTGTTTATGCTTTCATTATATAATTAGGATTAAAGTTTTTGTATGGTTAGGAAATCTTTGCCATTTGTGCTTTTGTGTTCATTTTCATTTTGTGTTTCAGCATTTTGGTCTTATTTTGTTTTCCTCACATGTGAATGAACTCCATTGTTAAAGCAGGTTTCTTTGTTTTGGGAGTTATGATATATATAACTCTCTCTCTCTCTCTTAACAACTAAATTCTGTCTTATATTCACCGGTTACTTCCTACATGGACAAATTTTCAATCTTCAAGAGAAGTGAAGGTGCATATCATTGGTAGATAATGAATCTTATTTTGTAGCTAAAAATTTTCTTTCTTAGAAGCTAAATGTTACTTTTTTTTCCTTTTGCCACTTGTCTAATTTAGGTACTCGTGGAACAACTCATCTTGTTGTAGTTCATCATAAAAGACAAAGTGAAAAAGATAAAGAAAATCTAAGAGAGAAGGAAAAACAAAAGGTTCTTACTGACAAAGGGAAACAGAAAGTAAGACTAGAACAAGAAAAACAACATAGGAAGAGAAATAAATCTGATGAATCTGGTGATCTTGATGTTTGAAGATAAATAAATATTTTTGTATCTTCATGTTTGAACTGTAGTTTCTGGCAGCTTCTCCTTACTCTTTTTTTTGTTTTATTTCTTTCTTTCTTTCTTTCTGGAAAGCTTAACTTTTACTCTTACTTTACTTACTGGTTGTTTAATGAACGTTTGAGCAGTTCATAAGTGCCGTATGCACTTCCCAAAACTAGTATATTATATATATATATATATATATATATACATATATATTTATATTCACCCATAAATGGTAAATAAAAAAAAATCGATTACTTCAATAAAAAGTGTAACTAACTCTTTTCTTTAAAAAAATATGGCTATCTAAATAAGAGGGAAAAAAAAACACTAACGGCAACTCCTTCCTATAAAAAAATAAATTAATTAATTAAACATTAATCAAAAGGTAAATGTGGAACAAAAGAATATTGAAATTCAAAGTTCATTTAAATTTGCAAATAAGTTAGTTTGTAGACATTCTTTAAAATAGGTGGTCAAAGATGGCCGTTTTGTGTAAATTCTTCTAATAATTATGTTATTTAATTTGCCTACTAAAAATAAGTAATTGCAGAATTGGACGTTGTGATGAGTTGAGTAATTTACTAAAATTTCATCATAAAAAAATGTATATGTGGCTTGGGCGATTTAAGATGTAGTTAACTACTAAATTGTTGCTCATATATATTAACTGACGTTGGTAACTATAATTTATCTTATTAATTAATCACTAATTCAAGCATCCTAAAAGTGATAAATAATATGTAGTATCATTCGAGTGTGGGTGACACTATGCCACTGCCATGCACTGTAAAGGCGATTGGGCGTTTAGGGTGTTTTTGAGATGCACTTACATGTATGCCTCGTCGCAAGTAGCTATCTTTTCTTTTTGCTTGTGTTTTTTTCAGAGTTAATATAAACCGTTGATTTGATCAGTTATATGATCCAACAGTCATAATTAAATAATTGTTGTTAAACAGTTATATATGTGGACTAACATATTTGTTACAAGTGTTATACCTTTTGAAGGAAAAGACACATTTTGATCAAGGTTATGCATGCAATAACAATTGAATCTTCATGAACGTACATGATTTTGGTTATAAATAAAAATAAAATATAACATCAAATTTCACTTTTATTCTGAAATTCAATAATGTTGGTATTTATCAAATTTGAGAGTCTATTGTATTTTGAAGGTAATTTGTCATAGAAATCTAATAGCAAACTTTATAGTTGGGGCAAACAAAACCTTAATGATAATAAATACTTTTTGCCTCAAACCTCCGTTCTGACCTGTTTTTTGTTCTATTTTCTTTGCACCCAAATAGTTTTTCACCCAGTTTCTTCAACAAAAAGATAAAGACAAGTAGAAATTTAGCTGTCATTTTTATTTCAAATCTGTATTGCTACAACATATTTTTCGTACATATTATCAATAAATTTGAAGGAATATAAAACATTAATGGTAGCTAGATTTCTCTTGGAGTACGCTCTCTGTTGATGGGCGTCGAGGGTGTACGTGTAGAAGGCATTTCTGATGCTAGCTCAAGTCAGAAAATAGTAAAAAGAATGAAAAATAACAGAGTTTGATTTTCAACCCCAAAAAGAAAAGAAAATAATTTCTTTTTAATGATAAATGAGTTTTAGTTTGGGAAACAAGAACGATTTAGGAGAAGTGACCAGTTAAAATCAATGGTCCTTGATATTTAGAATATTGAAGAATTTTCTTGGAAAAAATATAGGGAAATTTATAATTATATTCTTTGATATACATCATGAATGCATGTCATATTTTAATTAGTTACTTGAGATTGGGTCTCGAGTCTATAATTTCCACTTCTAGACATGCTCGATGGTCCTTTTCAACCCCCTATCGTGGAAATTGAGTCTAATCCTCAAGATGTACATATGTCAATATTACAGTTTAAGAATATTTGGAGATTTTCATTTGAACAGTTATTTGAAATATGCATTAACGATAGAAAATGAAACATCTAGATGTCATTTGGACTCTTGTTTTTAAATGATAAAAAATCACTTCCCCAAAATTTATTTTTATTTTGATATATATATTATACAGTAATTTAAAAACATTTTTCAACACTATTTCATATGTCATTTTTCTATCTCTCTTTATGTTTTTATATATTTTCAGATAGTTACTTCCAAATGCATATTTAAATATTTATGTTCAAATATTCTATTTAGAATGGTAATATGCAAGCGTCAGTTCGGATGACTGTCCAAATATTTACATATAGACTCACATATATTTTCGTTCGGATGCTTCCCCAAACGGATTATTTTAATCTATTTTCAATTGTCTTAGCACCGCATTTGCTTATCTAATCTCCATGCTCTGACTCATCGGCATCACAGGCAACATGTGTTATACAGTGATTTAAAAACATTTTAAGAATACTATTTCATATGTCATATCTCTCTTTATGTATTTTTAGATAGTTACTTTAAATACATATTTAAATATATATGTTCAAATATTCTATTTAGAATGGTAATATGTAAAAATCAGTTCGGATGACCATTCAAATATTTATATATAGACTCACATATAATTTCGTTTGGATGCTTCCCCAAACGGATTATTTTAATCTATTTTCAATTGTCTCACTGCCGCATTTGCTTATCTGATCTCCACGCTCTGAGTCATCGGCATCACAGGCAGCATGTGGACACTCTGCCTAAGGGCACGCTACCTGTTTTTAAAATTTTAGAAATGCCATTGCCTGCGAGTTAAAGTTATGGTATTAGATGCCATTTTCACTATTGTTTTAAATTTATATAATTACTATTATTTTACCTTTTCCTTTCTGAAATACGTTACTCACCATCATCGTCAGAAAAATTAGATAATAGGTAGTTTTTAAACATTTATTGAAATAAATAATCCTTTTTTTTATTTAACAAAATGATTATTCATTTATTGACCATTATTATTTAAATAAAATAAAAAAATAAAAAATAAAAAAGGTTGAGCCTTTGTCAAGTGGGTATTTTTTAACTTGTAATCTTTTCTCTCTCATGGAGGCGATAATTTTGTCGAAATATATAAACCTTTTGTCTTCGGTGTGTTCCTGTAGATTTTTACTCGAGTTTACCTTTCTACTGCATTTTTGTTTTACCCCCAACATTTAGTGATGCATGGCATTTTTCGTTTATAAATTATAACGTATATCACTTTACATTCAAATTTCAGTTACCTCCTCCGTCAAATTATTCTTCAAAGGGGGCCTTTGCGTTGAAGCCCTCCAACAAATGAAAAAAAATATATATATATATAGATCAACGCATGCGGTTTTGTATTGGTTTTAAATTGCTCCAGTACCCTTTTTGAAAGAGCAAATGTATATGAGGCAAACATGACAAAAGGAGTACACATGAAAAACGTCCAATGATAACTAATAATAACCCCCACGTACTCAAACGTAGTCAATCATTTCAATAACATTTCTTTTTTAATTATCTTGCCCAACACAGCTAACCTAGCAATATCTGAGTTTAACTTATTCAGCTTTAATTCCTGATTCTACAGTTTGCAAATGAATCAGCTTTTAATCATTATGTTGAACACCAGCCAAAAGAACGAAAAAAAAAAAAAAAAAGAAGAAGAAGAAGAAGAAATAAAGAAGCTTTAGGATATAATCTTCTAATTCACATTATATTGTTACGTATACATAATCATGTTTAGTATCCATGCTTTACGCTTTACAAAGCTGTAAAGCTTCATGTTTTGTACCCAAAAGTTCAGCAGACCAGATTGGTACAGCTAGCTCATGAATTTGCTCAACAAATTAGTAAGTATAAGATATAATTCTAATTAAGAAGTTCAAAAGCAGTTAATGTGTCGACCAAAAAGGTCCTGCTGTTCAATTTGTTACATGTATATATAATCTTCTATTTTATTGTATAATGATATTTTGTGCTTCGCAGCACATGCTAGCCGCTCTGATATATATATATATATATGTGTGTGTATATATACATATACACACACATCTAGCTAATAATTTGATTATTCCATAACTATAAGATCCTGAATTTGAGGTAAGTCAAATTTGCTTCTATATGGATATATATAATTAAATTAGTAACGTTCTACCTACAAAGTCAGATGTAGATTCCTAACCGGGAATCGGATGCCCTTAATTCTTTTTTATTTTACAACTTACTATGTAACTTTGGCTTGATTAACATTATATATGCATCATTTCAATTTAAAAAAAAAAAAAAACATTATACATACATATTATAAAGTCAAAAGTGATCATATGCCCACTCAACCCCATGTGCCTACTTGTCCCACCAACTTAATTATATAGGTATATACACACACACACACACATAATTAAATTACTACTACATATATAGGATCTTCTGTGCGACACCCATATAGAATGACAATTGTAATATTTTTTTGTTTGTTATTGTAATAATTAGTTGATTTTTATGTAATATTTTTCAATGATACTTGTTTTTTGCGTTAATAATTCTAAATAGTACATGTTACAAGATTTTAAACAAAAATTACATATAAATCAATTCTTAATTTTAAAATACAAAATAAAATATTATAAATGTCGTTCATGTTCAACTGTCGGATACAAGAGCATTTATATATATATATATATATATATATATTACAGCGTAAACAATAATGAGGTGCAAAATTCTTACGAATAGAAAAATGACCCCTACGCAAGTGGTTAACCAAGATGATCTCAAACAGGCCAACTAATTTTTTCTTATCGTGTACTTTTGAAGCAACATTAATAGTATTAATGAAAGTAGTCTCAACCAACTTTCCTTGAGAAAGCTATATATAATTTATAGCTTGGTTGTAGATAAGATGATATAAAATCAAGAAGATCACATGGGTAAGGAAAAGTGAAGGAAAAGGAAACACTAAAAGAAACAAAGAGAAGCTCATGTTCTGTACATTTTCCATCTTGGAATGCTAGCTGATGATGTTCTGCATTATGCAATCCAAGAGGTGTATTTCAAAAATTAATATGGCATTTTTTCATCCAAAAAAAAAAAAGTAATATTGCATTTTGTGAGACATGATTTTCTGTTGACTATTGTCCCTCGAACAAGTAATCATCATTTACAATAATATGTTCAAAATTCCGTTGTCCCTAAAAAGTATGCAAATTCTTTTGATAAATCAAATGTTAAAAATATTTATAAAATATACTTTTTTAAGTTTGGAAATACGAACTCTACATATTGTGATAAAATCGAATTAATGAGCTGTCATACATAATTTTTATTTTACAGAAAATTATATTAGCAAGTAACACTTCCAATCCTAGTGAGTTAGCACCACATTCTCCTCTTTTTTTTTTTTCCCCACCTCTTTACTTGAATTGACCACTTGCTACTTCTTAAGCATTCCCAAGGAATCTTGGTTTTTGAGAACCGGAAAGGAGGTCAAATTTCCACCAATTGACTGCACTGATAACCATACTTGCTTAGACTCTTTTGGACCACTTAACTAACACTTCTTCAGTTTCAATTAAATAATATATGTTCTTTCTTTATTTTATTTTATTTTATTAAATAATTTTTCCGTTTATTCCAATCTTCTTCTCTAGAGCATTCACAAGAACATCTATATAAACCACTCCATTTCTTCCCTTGATGGCATATTGTCTCTCAGGCCATTTCCTCATTTATGCCATTTGGGTTTCTTTTTTTTTTTTTTTTAAGTGGTCTTTGCTTCTCTTGTATGAAGGATATGGGTTTATTCAAGTACTACACAACCATTATAGCTCTTCTCATAGTATTGTTCAAGAATGTGAAGGGCTTCCAAAGTGGATGGACAAGTGCTCATGCCACATTCTATGGAGGTGGTGATGCATCCGGGACAATGGGTATTTACTCCATAATTCCTTTTTTTTTTTTTTCGTTTTTTGTTTTCGTTTTTGTTCTTTGCTTTTTGGACGTATATATACATTTTGTAATATAAGAGCACCTATAATACAATGCGATAACTTATTGTACCAAAGGTAAAATTTAGCATTTGATCGGAAAAAAAAGTGTTATCTAATAAAGTGTTATTTTTTATGTCAAATTTATCATTTAATTTTTTTTCTTTGACTTTTTCAAGAAATTATTACAATATTTTTATTTTTAACTTATATAAATACCAAAAATTCATTTTACAAGTTTCAAAGCATAAAAATATGATAAAAAGTAAAAATAGCTTCGGAAATAACATCCCCTTTTTGTGTGAAAAATAGCATTAGAATATATAAATATATACAAATATATTGGAGATGATCTAAGATAGTTTTATTTAAATCTATCATATTTACATTAATATAGCATTATTAGGGGGTATATCACAAAAACTATATTGGCACATTAAATATATGAATTAATTGTTGCAATTATATTTGGTGATTTTTGTGAAGGTGGGGCTTGTGGGTATGGAAATCTATACAGCCAAGGGTATGGCACAAACACAGCTGCTCTTAGCACAGCAATGTTCAACAATGGGCTGAGTTGTGGAGCATGCTTTGAGATTAAATGTGTGAATGAGCAGAAATGGTGCTTACCTGGCTCCATAATAGTTACTGCCACCAACTTCTGCCCTCCCAATTACGCTCTCAGCAGCAATGCTGGCGGTTGGTGCAACCCTCCGTTGCACCACTTCGATCTTTCGCAGCCCGTTTTCCAGCACATCGCCCTCTACAAGGCCGGAATCGTCCCTATTCAGTACCGAAGGTAATAAGTTGATTTTTTTACTCTTTTTTTTTCCGTAAAATTAATAGTTTAAGCTTTTAGAAGATTTCGTAGTAATTGCATGAACAAGAGTGTAACTTAACTAAATGTACCACAAACAATTGGTCTGCCTATTCACTTAAAAATGTAGGCTAATTACTGCCACTTTTATCCTTGGTTCCTAAAGTTTTCAAGTAACACAATTTATCACAAAATTGAGCAATTATCAGTTGCCAATGGACAATAGATAATTGTGTTAACTAAGAAACAATTTATGCATGTATGTATACATATATACATGTTGGGATAGGTGGGAAATTGAAATTAAAAAAATAACTGTTTTTTGAAAAGAAAAAAAAAACTTAGTCAAAGTGATTAATTAACCATGGTAATAAGTGATTTATCAATATTAACATGTATTTTTCACATATTAACTATGGTTAATTACTGATTAGCGGTCACTTTCCTAAAAAAAAAATCGTTCATTTATTTATAAAATGAGTATTTAAAAATTGTATATTTACCTAATTTTTTCTTGCATGTTATAGTATGACACACTTTTTCTTTCAGGAAATTTTTTTTTTTTTTTTTTTTTTTTTTTTTTTTTTTTTTGTAACTCTCTCAAAGAGTCTACTCTAGAACTTATATAGAAATGTCAATTTATACATGTTATTCATACATAACATTTGTGTTTGTGTTGTACAACCATGCAGGGTGAGTTGTGGAAAGAAGGGTGGGGTGAGATTCACCATAAATGGGCATTCATACTTCAATCTCGTTCTCATAACGAATGTTGGTGGAGCTGGTGATGTTGTGGCAGTGTCTATCAAAGGGTCCAAAAGTGGTGATTGGCAACTCATGTCAAGGAATTGGGGTCAGAACTGGCAGAGCAGCTCCTTCCTCAACGGCCAATCCCTCTCTTTTAAGGTCACAACCAGTGATGGAAGAACGCTTGTCTCCAACGACGTGGCGCCTCCTGATTGGTGCTTCGGCCAAACCTACACCGGCAGCCAATTCTAACTTCTTGTTTTTTAACTTGTGGCCTTAAAGTGAAACCCCTAACCACAAAGTACTAAAAGTAGAAATCCCATTTGCCCAAGTACTTATCACCATTGCTTCTTTTTTTTTCTTTTTTTTTTTACTAGAGCAATTCTATTCATCTCTGATCGAGTTGATCCGGTTGTGTGGGACACACCGATACGTGAGGCGTCCTCATCCAACTCGGTCAAGACGTTTAGCATTTTTCTTTTCTTTTTAATATAGTAGAGAGATATATATAAATACTTTAGGCTGTTCTTCAACTACTATAGGTAAGATTGGTGATAATCATTGGTGGGCACTTTTAGAATTGACCCTCTCATTTGGTTTTTGTCACATAAAATCCCCATGTTTGTTTTGGTGGTGTTAGGTCTTAGATTTTATTTGGGCCTAGAAGAAAAATGTGGAAGGTCTCCACTATCAATTCTCCACCAAGTTTAATATAGGGCTTTCTCTTATTGGGCTACGTGACTTTGGAGCATGTTTTGTGTCTGGTCCAGCCCAAGCTCAGATAAATTATGTATCTTTTTTTTTTCATTTATTGTTTATTTGTTGTTGTTGGTCTAGTTAAAGTGCTATTGAAAGTGTTTGTAAGAAACACTAGTAGGCATTGTGGGTTGAAACTTGTGTTTTTGTCAATGAGACTATTTGTTTGCTCTTGAAATCTACTCCCATAAATTGCTGCTTCAAAAAAAAATGTTAATTTGCACATCAATATGTATCCTGTTGATTGCTTTAGGTTATAAAATCCCTCCTGTTAATTACAATCACTACTACAAAAACTAGAATAAACGGCAGTAATTACCCGACGATTAAAAAAAAAGTCGCCTAAAGTGGGGCAAAAATGTGGCATGGGCCTTAGTTTAAGAATACCATTGCGAAAAAATTTGGTGCCACGATAATTTTCAAAACCATTGTTAAAACACTGATTTCTACGATAATTTTACCATTTCCATGATGGTTTTTCAAAAACTGCCGTGGAAAGTGGGCTTTTGAAAGAAATACACTCTATAACACTAACATTGCTCAAAATGTACCAAAGACTATTGTAATTGTATGTCCGTCTCCAATTCATTTAAAAGACGAACAATCACAATATGAGACACAATTATTTTAGAAACGATAACGATTATAGTAAACGACAACTTATCATTTTTGTTTTGAAAGGAACGGCAACTTTTTTTTCCCCCCCTTCGGAAGTCAACTTGTCTCTCTTATATTTATGTCTACATAAAAACAACATTAATAATATTATTAAAAAAAACACACACACACACAACAACAACAAAGCTGATAGAATACGACGCCTTTCAAAAACGACGACAATCCTTTTAAAATGTAGCAATGCATTTGAACTTTTTATGTGGTGAAAACTTGTCCTGTAAACTTTTAATCATGGCAAGTGGCAACTTACCCCACTAACTTGCCAAATTAATTCAATTCGGCCCCTTAATTTACCCTTGTACTACACTTTTTTTTTAATTGATTTATGAATTTTCCTTAAATTTGGGGATTGAAATTTGGGAACTTGAGTGTTTTAATGTTAGGGTTTGTCATTGAATTTTGAAATATTTGGTAGGACGTGGTTTATGTCTACAATATATCCTATCAATAAATAAAATAAAATTCTACGGCCAAAACAAAAAATTGTCAAAATTAAAAGTTTTAATGGGGCAACTATTGCCATAAACCCTAGTAATTAGTAAGGCTAAATAGAGGTCACATTCCACAAGCATTCTTCTTGATGGAAATTATGCTGCATATTTTGGCAAAGCATACAAAATGGGAAGCAAGAAGAAATTAAGCGCCAAAATTCGAAAGCTAAAGGTTGTGAATATTAAAAGTTTTAAGGGGCAACTATTGCTATAAACCCTAGTAACTAGTAAGGCAAAATAGAGATTACAATCCACTTGTTTTTCTTGACGGAAATTAAGCTGCATATTTTGGAAAAGCATACAAATTGGGAAGCAAGAACAAATTAAGCGCCAAAATTCGAAAGCAGAACTGAAAATTTCTTTAAATTGACCAACAGAGACAACCAAAAAACTTTTCTACATCAAGATCTGCTCTTTCACAGATCAACTAATTGACCAAGAACATTTTGGCCGAAATTTAATATGTGCCTCTCAAAAGACTAGAAAAAAGACACAGAAAAGAAAAAAAAAAAATCAAGAACAAATTAAGGAAAACAGAGTTGTTATAGATCTTTACATTCCAGTCTTAATGCTTTGTAAAGCGAAATGAAGCTTGTTATCAACCCGAAACGACCAAAGTTTGATCTCGTCGCCGTCTTTCAAACCGTTATCGCGAACGACCTCATGCCATGCCTTTGTTAGCGCATAGATTTTGCCGTTTGTTCTACCATCCCAACGCTTGAACTTCATATTATCATACTCTTTCTTACAGCGTTGGTCTATCAGTTTCACCGGCAGACGTATCCGTTTTCAACCGTCGAGTCTCTTCCGCTCGTCGTCCCTTAAGAACTTTGTTTGGTCGGAACCTATCGTCAATCTGAGGCTCCTCCCTCTCAGAGCCCCGAAGAAACGCTTTCGCAACACGAAATTCACTTCAACCCCGCCCATGCTTTCGATCTTGTTCCTTAGAATTTGAGGAAGATCACCAGGCTGCTGCGAAACCAGTACCAGAGGAGCTCTACTTGTGTTGATCTTGGCTTCCAATTCTTGCCTTCTTGCTTCGTCTATTTTCTTAGGTAGTTTCTCCAATTTCTCGGGAAGCTTGGGATCAGTAGAAGTTTCAACCAACGTATTAAGATTGTCCAAAACCCCCTTGCCCTTCAAATCTCTCATTCTCAATGCCGGTACTTTCTCCTCATCATCATGATTTTGACCATCATGATCATGATGATCATTTTCTTCCCCCGCCTTCCGTTCCATTTTGGACCGAGAACTCGGTTTCGTTAAAGAATGATAACCACCTGAGAATTAAAGAAGACCAAGAACGATGAAATTGACAATATTCAAGTACAAGATATAATTCTAGAGAAAATGTTACAAAAATTGATTAAGTTTTACTTTTGGTTTTGTTTCGGTGAAAGTTGAATGTTGGAAAGGGAAATCAAAAGAAAAAGAAGCAACTCACCCAAGCCCACTAGATCGTACAATGAGAGAGAAGTTATGGGAGAGTACGTTCAAGAAAGATGATCAGAGAGCGCTAGAGAGAGAGAGAGAGAGGAACAAATTATTACGTGTATAGGTACATATATATATATATAAGCGTTGCTATGCAATATATAATCCTATATATATATAATATGCCACTTTTCTTTTCCACTGAAAATGACTTTTTTAAGTATCATTCCTTCCTCTCATAGACATACGACCCGTCGTTTTAGTTTTTCTACGTACTTTTGGCCTTTTGTTTAATATGGCTAGCGTTGAAACGACTGGTCGTTCACCTTATGGCATTTTCCGAAAACAAATTTTATTGAATTTACCACCCTTGGATGAGTTTTCAAGATTTTGTTCTATCATCTCTCTCTTAATTTGTGAAAAAAAAAAATTTATGTAATGTATGAACATGTTTAACAGTGCATACACTGATTCACGCATGAACATGTTTAACAGTGCATACACTGATTCACGCACAATATTGCATAAAATTAGTCTCTTTATTTGGCTAGGTTTATGGACAAAAATGCCCCCGAAAGTACGATTTTACTTATTGGAAAAGGTGGGCAAGCATGACGAAATATAGGAGTTTTTATTAGGAGACTAATAACTATGAGTTTTTAATTTTTAAAGAAATAAAATGAATTTTTTACTATTTTAGGAGGGAGGGGGGCTATTTGTAAATTTTGATTAAATAGCCCTATAAAAAACACAATTAATAAAAAGTTGAGGGGGCTTAGAGCATCTCCAATGCAATTCTAAAAAGTTGTGCCAATGGTATTTGGCATTTGAATGAAAAAAATGTTCTTCGATGGAGTGCTATATTTTATACCAAATTTGCCCTATGCTAAATTTTGTGACAAATTTATCATAAGACATGGTCAATGTTAAATTTAACATTTGATTATTAATGCTTGTAGGCTTATCTTTTGTCATGCAACTATTATAATATTTTCATTTTTATTTTAAAGACTAAATATTCACTTTTACATGTTCTAAAGTACAATGTAATGACAAAAGATAGAAATAACATTAGAAAAAACATTATGTGTTTGTGCATAAAACAAGATAATGTTATTTTTCACAATTTTTTTTTATCAAATATAGCATTGGATCTTCTTTGTGGCTTTGAGATGTATTTTACAAAATCTCTGTTCAATTTCAACAGCGTTAAAGCAGTCATTGCATTTTCTGTAGTTGATCCATATTTGAGCAGTTTATTTCGTGTACGATTTGTAACTATCAAAAAATAAAGAATGCACAAAGGTTTGAAACCCAAGCAACTAAAAACAGTGCTCTTTTTCTTTTTTTTTTTTCAGTTAGTTCAGATCTTTAAGAAAGAAAACAGGAAAAAAAAAAAAGTTTATATAACTTTAAAAGAGAGACAGAGAGAGCTAGTGCTTCCTCAATCGGTGTGACTAGAGAAAACCATATGAACTGAGCCAAATTGATGCCAAAGCAGCCGAAATTACACTGCTCATAAAGATGCCAAGTCTCACTAATTACAGTTTCAAAGCATGTATATACAAAGCATACAGAAGTACATAACATAAACTCCTTCAGAAACCAAAATAAAACCGCTACGAGGTGCATCGAATGGCCTCCCGCAATGCCGCCGTTAGGAAGGGCGATAAATGGGAGAAGAATTCCTCCCCTATAAAGAAGCGTGTGGATTGGGTGTATAGCCAAAAGAAGTCAAATCAGAAGCAATTGAGCTTATCAAGTAATTTAAAGAGTCAAAAAAAAAAAAAAAAGTAGTTTTTTAGCCCCAAGCTTTTTCAAAAATGATAAAGAAAACACTTTTATAGGATCAAATGAATAAAGAAATACTAAAAGTTATCCTGTATGGAGTCCCAAACTTCTGTTTTTCCCATAAGTCTTGAACCATCACACCATCAGAACGAGAAAGGGTTGGGAAAAACTTCAAAAACGAAGAGGACTTAACAGGAAGATGAAGATACTTTGCCTCCCGTTTTTTTCCTAAGAAAAAGAGGATCCTTGAAAAAAAAAAAAAAAAAAAAGGATCCCACCAGAGTGCCAAACATGACGCAGAGATCATCTAATAGCAAAAATATGGCGTTATATTTAATTTCCATAAATAAGATGCTGAGACTTTTAGAGAGATATAAAAGATTCAAGTAACAGCTGAACGAAGAAAATTTACATTGGAGAATCAAAGATTAAGAAATGTCCTACACTGTCTTAACATAATAGTCTCAGTGAATTGCAACTCGGCAAGGAATATGATACAATGTACATACATTCAAACGCCTTGATTTTTCAGGAGAACTCTTCGCAATCATGACCGACTACTTGAACAAATTCCATTTAACCCTCTTCAGACTCTACACAAGATTCAAATTCCAAACAGCAGAACCTCTGAGGGAAAAAGGAAAACTCACTCCAGCAAAGCATATATTTTTATTATATTAGTCCTTTTTAATTTACGCCTTTTGATTTAGAATGAAGAAAAATGCCAAAAGGACTACAAAGAAGCTGAATTTATCATATATCAAAATGATTCTAGATAAATGGTGAACATCTAATATGGCGTATAATTTGATCCTGACATGAACAAGAGATTTAGAAAAAGTCAGGTACCATGTATAGCTTCCATGTTGTCTTCCTTGTAAACACCAAGAGGTGAGCCACGAATGGATAAAAGCATCTCCCCGGGCTTAGGGAGCCTTAGCGTTTTGGGTGTCATTCCAATAGAGAGCCTTTGACTGCTCATCTGCAGCATAAACGAATGAGAAAATTACTTCACCTTCTGATAGCAACCCAACAGCCATTAAGACGATCTTTTAGCTCAAGTATAAATCATAAAACCAATATTACTACAAGTGTTCCTCTATACTCGGTTTCCCAACTGCTTCAAAGTCTCTTGTTGTGTTTTAAGGACTTGATGTTTATTATTGATGTATCTGAATCAGAACAGTCGAGAAAAACAATACGAATATGTAATGCTAAATATAAAAAGAAAAGATACAGATTCTGAAGCTACAAACCCCAGGCGTTCGCAATGCGTCTTGCATTCCTAACATCTGAGTCTCAGATGGTTCATCCAGAACCTACAGAAAAGAAATTACAGTAAGGAAGATTATAAAAGAAAGTCATGCCTTTTTTCAGTATTGCTTGGATGGTGCTTTGAAAGATGCTGTATGTTTGTGCTTTGTGGTAAATTTTGAGCTGTGCTTGGTTAGATTGTCCTAAAATATTAAGCACAAAATGTGTTGTTCACGATTTACCAAAAACTAAGTAAAATTTCATTGCATAGTTGAGTTAAGATTCGTAACTTCAATTAGAAACAACATGTAGAAGAAAGCATCACGCATTATTTTAAATACAATTAGACATAAAGGATTACTCGATTTTTTAAAATTACATACAGAACTAGAAACTTTGTATAAATAAACAAATATATATATAGATATATAAAATGCAAAAGAACATACGAACTCTCCAATATGCAGATCATCGGCAGCTAGAAGGCTTGTTTTCACTGCCATCAACCAATTAATTCGTGTGAGATACAATAAGTGCTGAAAGAAATTAGATCTCAAATCTAGTACATAAGAAATCAAGAATTTTCCTATACCTGCTTTACTAGAAAATCCAAAACCCCCCAAAGATGTGATTGGAGCAGAACAATCAGAATAAGCAATGGACAATCGGCGCAAAAGGGACGCGTGGACATCTCTTCTATCATCCATATATACTTCACCTTCTTTAGCATTCAATTGTACCTCAGCCTGTCCATTTTCTCCATTTCTAACCAGTGACAAGTTAGGAAAGTTCCCTGCAAAAAATTGTAGTACTGGGGTCTGCAACTGCTCCTTGTTGAAATTTGAGCGAAGCAAACGTAATTCGGTCATCATACGCTCAATCTCCACATCACGAATAGCCCTAATAGCACTGCTTTGTCTCTCAACTGACAAATTAGGACATGATAATAAGAGTACTACAATCAAACAGGAAAATTTTCTCGAGTTTATGCAACATATTAAAAAGAAAGGAAGTTTCTAATTGTTAAGATCTCAATTGCGGCTCAAATTTAGTAAATTTGCATCTTTGACATCCATCTAGTATTCGACAAAATCTAGTATTCAACAAACTTTCTTATGAAACTGCAGTTTACCAAGAAAGTAAAATGATGGTGCTTCAATAGCAAAAGTTTTAAAAAACTGTGAATTAAGATAATGTAGGCAAAAATAAATTACCAATAGCCATATACAAATGCTCAACCAAAACAATGTTCATTAATTCGTACTATGTTTGGTATAGTGGAAAAGGGAGAGGAAGGAAGTTGGAGGAGGGATTTTAGAGAGGAAAATTTAGAATGTTAGGTGGAGAGGAAATCGGGAAGGAAGTTTTAAATCCATGGAACCCACCATTGTTTAATCCTAACAACTTTGGAATGAAAAGAGGAGGAAAAATTTTGACAAAAAAAGTAGTACGTAAAATACCTATTTTGAGTTCCACACTTGACTCCACCATAAGATATAGAGTTCGAATCCCCCCCACCTAAAGTTTAAAAAAAAAACAAAACAAAACAAAAAAACAAAAATAAAAAAAAAGGATCGTAATCCCTCTTTTCTTTCTATCAAAGAACGTGAAAGAAAATCTTCCTCCTTCCTCTATATTTTCCTCACCAAGGTATTTTACTTCTCCTTCCTTTCTATTTTCCACCCCCCCTACCAAACATATTAAAGCGAAAGAAATAATGAGCATCATTAGAAACAACACATGCAAATTCTTGTGAGACTCACTTTCCCTACTAAGCTGCAGAGCTTAATAACTTAGCCCGAAAACTCTGAACAGTCTTAATTTGCACATAAAAATCAAATAAACAAACTAACAAGAGAAAAAAAAAATGAACATAAAAACAAACAAGAGTTCAATTAAGTAAATCAGTTGAGCAAAATTTTTATACCATCTGGGTCTGTGAATTGAGCTTCTTCCTTCTCAATTTGCGGTTCTTTCACTTTGGTTGGGGCTTGTTTTGCAGTTTTCTTAGTAACCTTTCGCCTTCCCATATAAACCACTAATTACAAAAATCACAATTCTCTATTTTCTGCAACAACATAACAGAAACATTTTTTCACCAACTTGTTTCTGAAAAAACTGTTTTTTTTTCGAACTCAATGGAAATATGTGAAAATTGAGTTTGGCCACCAATTTGGAAACGAGATTGAAGTCTAAAATTTAAAAAATATATCTATATCATGAGAAGATCTTTCGGTGCTTATTTTCGAGTAAGTAAAAGGAAATAAGAAAGAAGGAATTTGAAATTTACCTGGAATCCAGCGAACGAGAAAGGTAGTCGAGAACGAACAGGAGGGAAATTTTTTAGGAGGAGTGGAAATGAAAAATTAGAGGGAAATATTTTGAATTTTTCATTCACACTCGCACAGACAGAATTTGCGGCCCAGGAGCCGAAATGAGTTTTTGGATGGGCCTCGCTATTCATAAGCCGACAATTTGCTTGGCCCATTTTTCCTTTAAATTGAAAAAAATAAAAATAAAAATAAAAATGTAAAATGCACCCAAACGGGTCGTAACTCCACATGAGATGCTCTTGCAGTTTAGAGAGAGAAAGAGAAAGAGAAAGATAGAGAGAGAGAGAGTGAGAGACGCTGACAACAATGGCAGAGACGCCGACGGCGACGGAATCCTCCGGCGATGACCTATCAGCATCACCGGCGTCGGAATCAAATCACGAGAAGAAGCTTGAAAATGCATCAACATCATCGACAATTGCAGCCATGGCGGAGGATCTGCAGCGCAGCGTCCTCAGCTCCACTGACTCCGCCATTCGCTCCGCTCGCTCTTTCCACCACAACTCCTCCGCTCATTTCCGTAACTTCCAGGTCGCCATTTCCAAAATTTTCACACTTTTTTTTATGCAACTTTTTGTTTCGGAATTTATTTTCCATTTGATGATCATAACATGATGCATATATATGTGTGTGTATATATATTGTTTTATAATCGTAACAGGATTTAGTAGCTAATGCCAAATCTCACTACAATGCTTATGAAGATACTTTCTTCAACACCGTTAAAGGTAAACCCTAGCTCCATTTCATATATATGTTTGTGATTGATTAAAAAAATCACGTTAATAGGAGTTACATATATGTGTGTGTGTGTGTATTGGATATAATGCAGAAGAGTTGAAGAGTGCAAGGGAACACCCAGTTGCAACAATTGGGGTTGGTGTTGCTTCTGGCCTCCTCCTTCTGCGAGGTATTTTGTTCATTGTCCTTAATTTTTACTGAAATTGCCAAGCTCGAATGATATATAGTTGTTAACATTTCATCTGTTTGATCTACTGTACTACTGGATTCCGATTAGCTTCAACTATGGTTTTCTATAATTTGACTGACACGACTTGTTTGATGAAGTTATGATGCAGTACAATTATCATTTGGGTTGCTGGTCATGCTTTAAATATGCTGACAAGCTTTGCCGATTTTTCATCAGAGATCCCAAGGAGATTGGTTTTCATGTCATTTGATCTATAGAGTCTTATGAAGTATATTGCTAAGACTAATGGGATTGAGAAAAATTGGCTTGTCCCTAATGTGAAAACACTGGACTTGGTGGATTCTCGTTGAAATCAAGTTGTAGGTTTTATTTCGAAGCTTATGTAAGGTTTAGAGAAGAATTTTTTGTCTTTCTTTGTTTCAAGGAGGGGACCTTGTTCTCCTCTCCTTGTAATTGATTAATTAATCAATGAAAGGTTTTTTCTTATAAAAAAAAATTCCGAAGCTTATGTAGGTAGTGTGATTTCTTTGACTTTAGATGTTGAGTAAAACATTTGAACCTTAAAGTTTTTTCATCCTACGCAAGTCCTTGCCGTTTGAGAATACCTAACAAACCTGCCTTGTGAGGCCTTGCCGCAACTTTACCCACCTCCCACTACTATTGAATGAATCAGTGAGTGAAGTACGGATTGAGGAGTAAGGACTCATGTACGATCAGTAAGTGCAAGTGTCTCTGTTTACCCCACACACAACTAAGACAAATGAAAAACAATAGTTCACAACAAGCCAAGTCATTTCTCCAAGTGAGCAGTCTAGTCAACTGTTGCTGGTGTCCAAGCAGTGTATTTACATGTTCTATGTCGTGCTTGTCTGCTGCATCTGCATTTTGTTGGTGAATCTATGAATTAATATTGGCAGATTATTATCTATGATTTCTGAAAATGATTTTGTTGTCCTCAGGACCTAGAAGGTTCTTGTTCCGTCATACATTGGGCCGACTGCAAAGCGAGGAGGTATTATATCTATTAGCCTCCTGCTCTTGTTGAGTTGCTGTAAATACATTCCTGAGCACGATAAGTGCTTCAAAGAAAATATGGTCTTACGCATACTAAAAATTTACCGAAACTGGGTACAAGCTAATGTGATCCGTATAGACAAATGTAAAATTCCATGATATTGGTGATTAGAAGGATTTTAACAAGATCAAGGAAGTATCATTTTTATGTCATCGTATAATTTTAAAATCTGAAGTTGACAGGAATCGCACTCTACAACCTGTATCAAATAAGCATAACATGTATTATTGATAGCTTTTGAAGTTAGTTTACTTGTTCTATAGAAGAGTTCCATGTTAACTTTTGTTTGCAGTTGTACATTTTTATTGATAGCTCCCCGTCTTTTACCCCCTTTCCCTCTCCATAAATCTTAACAAAATTCTTGCAGGCACAATTTGTTAGAGCTGAGAAGAATGTGAAGGAGATTAGCCTTTCTGTGGATGTGATGAAAAATGAAAGCAGAAAACTACTAGAAAGGGTGGCTCTTGCTGAAAGGGACATGAAATATGGCCATACCAAGCTGATGTATATAACTTGAGTACTCAATGTTTTGATATCGAATTTTATGATTGGTTTTGTCAAGTCAATCTTTAAATTTGATACGCGTCTGATTTATCCGTATTGTTTATGTAGGAAAGCTGGAAATCAAATTCAACATCTCGCAAAATCTGTTTACAAGGTTGAAGCTCAAGCAGCAGGTATTAAAATAACTGTTTTGAAAGAACGTGGGGCTCTTGATTATCTTCGAGTTTTTGCTATATGTCATGCTTTCTAGAGAATGTTTTGTGTATATTGCTACATGCTAAATTGATATACTCTATGTTACCATTCGAATAGATATAATGGATGGCCTGCGGGAAATCCCTGGAAGGGAGGCTTTAAAACTTCGGGCCGAGGCAAGTCGATCATATTCCTCATAACTAACTCTTCAATTGTGTTATTTATTATAAATAAATAAATAAATCCAAGCTTTTCCATGTTCCTCATAACTAAATTTCCTCCGACTTGTGAATGGTTTTCTAAGGTCTTCCTAACTTTTCTCTTTTGTTTTTTTTTTTTTTTTTTTGCTTCTCTTTCTCATTTTTTCATCAGGTTGCTTTTATGTTGTCGAATTTAAAAAAGCAGAGGGTTGAGCTGGACAAAAGGATAGTGAAGATTTCTGATTTAGGGGTTCCTGTGTAATGAAAATTCAAGTTTTGCTGCCTTGTCATTGTCTTTTTTGTTCAATCTATATTGGTTTGGGCAACTACTAAAAAGAAGAAAAAAAAAGAAAAAAAAACAATAGATTTTTATCACCTCAAGTTTATATTGGTTTCATTTGGTTGACATGTAAAAACGAACGGTGTTGGTTGGTTTGAATTTTTTTTTTAGGGAAACCCAAATCAAACCGCATTATGTATAATCTGATTGGTTCGTTTAGGTTTTAAGATAAAATAAATAGATCTTAATGTACGAAAAATTTGTATCGCTTTGGTAAAATATATAATTTATTTTTATAACTTTTAACTTGTTTAATTTTGTAGGAATCATAAAATGACATTAAGCTTGTAAATAGCAATTTTCAGAAAATAATTAAGGTAATAGTAAGTTTTTAAAATATTTAGAGAAAATAATAGTAATTAATAAATTTATCAAGTAAACGATTTGTTGACTTCAAATTGTTATTTACTTTATTATATTCATAAACATGAAGTCCTCTTAGTATCCGTGGTTTAAAATATCTAAAATTCATAACGAAATCTACGGGAAAAAAAAAAAATTCAGAAACCAACCAAGCTTAAACCAATTAGAACTAAAAAAACTAATTAGTTCCATTTAGTTTAATTGGTTTTCACGGTCTGTCGGTTTTTTGAACATACGTAGTGCAAACTCATAATTCCAATCTTATTTCAAGAATAAGAATCACGTAAAAATCACTTGGCAAGCAAGAATCCAAGCTTGGTCCCTTCCTGGCTACACCAAATGCAAAGGTTTATGCTATGAGGTTGGCCAATTCAGCTGCATTCAAGAATATTTATGCAAACATTGTTATGGAGACCTCATTTCCAAGGAGTAGATCATGTATGTACCATCATTTGGGGCAAAGTCGGCTATGATCTGTCATTCAGATTTTTAGTTTGGCGTTTTATCTTCGGTGTTTTTTTAAAGCTTTGTTTTTCAGATAAATTATGTGTTTTGTTTGCTTTCTCTGTTGTTCTTTGTGGAGAGTGCTCAAGCTCTAACTGGTGGCACAAGCACATTAAAAAGACATTAAAGAAATACAAGATAAGCCCTTTGCACTTTTAGATTGCGGAGCTCATTTACTTTTATCCATCACTTTGTTGCGCTTTTTTCTTTTTTCTTTTTTCTTCTTCTTTTTTTTTTTTTTTTTTTTTTTTTTTTTTTTTAAGAACGCTTAGTTGCTTTTTCAGTACAATGAGAGGGTTGCCTTTCTTTTATCATGGAAAGAAAAGTTTCTTGTGTTGGGGGGGGGGGGGGGGGGGGGTGACAAAACAAAAAATTTTGCCCCTTTAATTGGGGCTGTCCCTCGATGATGAAAAAAAAAAGGCCTGATTCATAATTTCATATACAAATAAAACATGTACTATAAATTTCTAGCAAAAAACAAAAAACATGTTATATTAGATATTATATTGAGAATTTCAAAAGGCTACTTCCTCATTTGTGTGAAAAGCTCAGGAGGTTTTCCACTTGCTGCTATATTGCTACCAAAAGCAGAGAAACCACCAGTCCCTTGTTGGCTGCCGAAAGCCCCAAATCCACCACCTATCCAGTTTGCATCATAGAATATCAACTTTAATCAGTCAGAACAACAAAGCGACAATATTAAAAGAAACATACAATTTACCGTTGCAGGAAACTCACCAGCTGAAGCCACACCGCCAAATCCACCACCAGCAGAAGCCGCATCACCAAATCCACCACCAGCGGAAGCTAAGCCACCGAATCCACCACCAGCCGAAGCTACGCCACCAAATCCACTTCCACCTGATGCTGCAGCTCCAAACCCACCACTGCCACCTGAAGAAGCAGCAGCGAATCCACCACCACCGGAAGCTGCAGCAGCGAATCCACTGCCACTTGAAGCCAAATTACCAAACCCTCCAGCAGTGGAACCAATGTTAGCAAACCCTCCACCGCTAACAGCACTTGAGAAGCCACCTGAGGAACTAGATGCAGCAAATCCACCACCAATGCCACTGGGAGATCCAAAACCAGCTCCTGGTAGACTGGCTCCAAGCTGTCTCGACTGTCCAAAGGAACCAAGAACTGATCCTAAGGCTTGCTGTCCAATCGGGGAAGGCTGGCCAAACCCACTTGTCGGAGCTTGAGCAGTTGTTCCAGTACCAAATCCACCAGAGAATGAACCTGAGCTCGCAGGCTGAGATATTTGGGGGGCCTGTGGAGATTGGAAGCTGAAAGATGCAGGACGAAATAGCTCTCCACTAGGAACATTCATGGTGAAAGGTGAAGTTGACACATTTGTTGCCAAGTTACCAAAGGAACCACCAAAAGGATTAGATTTCGGAGCAGAGGGATTAGGAGTAGAGCCAAGCCCAAACCCACCAAGGCTTCCCAAATTAAGGTCAGTAGCGTTGGTCGATTCTGGAGCCTCCTCATCCATGTCATCGTCATTGGTGTTTGAAACATCAAAACTTTCAGTCTTTGCACCACTAACAGTTGTAGAAGTTGGTTGTTGTGTTTGGAACGGAGCAGGTAAAGATGATGGCTGCTCTGGCTGACTCTTCAATGTTATGCTAGGTGCCGGACTTGCAGCACTAGCGAAAATCGTCTGGCTTGCAGATGCCGTTGTTGTGGAAGTTTTGATTACTGGGGTAGTTGACAGTAAAGACGTAAGCTTCATATCGAATGCACCTATGGAAGGGCCAGATTGTGTGGCTGGTACTTGGCTAGCATTGTCAGCATCCGAGTTTGAAGGTTGAAGCTCTGTTACAGTTTTGGTTATGGAGGTAGCTGACACCGAAGATTTAGGCCTCATGTCGGATTCACCTTTGGAAGATGCAGGCTGCATGGCTCGCACTTGGGTGGCAGTGTCCGTATCTGATTTTGAAGAAGCTTGCAGCTCTGTCTTAGGAGATTCTGATGTGGAGAGTTTTGTTGGAGATGGGGAAAATAGGAGGGCTGGTGGTTTAGGACTCTCATGAGGCAGAGTAGAAGAAGATGGAAGAACTGGAGAAGCAAAAGCTAATGATGAAGGTGTTGAGATAGTTTTATAGGCATCTGATGTGGTACTAGAATTGGTAAAAGATTTACTTATGGGCATCACAAACAATGAGGTTTGAGCAGTTGAAGATGAAATAGATAACGAAGTTGGAGGAGATGGAGATGATACAGATAAAGAAGATGGAGTAGCTGAAAATGACAATGAAAATGTGGGAAAGGCTGAAACTTTTTCATGAGCTTGACTATTGCTTCTAGCAGTATCAAGCTGTTGAACTTTTCCCAGCAGGCCCTGTGTTCCGGAAGCAGCAGATGTAAGGGAAATCGGAAAGCCATGCTTCCCCTCTAATTCTGGAAATGAACTCAAGGTTAAAGGCCGATTCTTTGTGCTGTCAGTTACTAAAAGTGCAGTCTCTTTACTAGAGTCTAACTCTTCGCCAACTTTCTTTAGAAATGTTGGTGTCTGAGTGGATGAAACTGTAGGAAGTGATGGTTTTAGATTAAGGTTCACAGGAGATTGCAGAAACAACTTGTTCTCTTTCACTGTGACTGCATCAGACTTCTCTACAGAAGTTATGCCACTGCTTGGTTTTTCAACAAGCGTATCGCTAGTAAAAGTATCCCTCGTGAACTTTTGTCCTTCTACAGCAACCAATTGGAATGATGATGGCATATGGTTCATTTGGAATATAGGAGACTTTGGCTCTGCAAAAGAAAATGATTGTGGACGGTCGCTCATAGATGGAGTTGCTTGTTTTACAGCAGCCTGTTTTGCGGGTTCTCCTGAAATGACAGTTGTTTATTTTCATGACAGCAATAATCGGATCCTTTTCAAGTAAGCTAATATAATATAATGAATGTAATCAGAAAACTGTTCTATAGTTTGGACTTTCTCATGGCTCACCTTTGTTTTCGGATAAAGACAAGGTTGAAGAGGCAGAATGATCCCTTGACCAAGCTCCTGCTGATCTCTCTAGCATGTGAGAACTAAATATTTGCTTATCAGTTGGTACACTTGGCTTATGAATTTCTTGCAAAAGAAGTCTCTTTACAGTTGTTTTTGGAGGCTTGTAACTAGCCCAACTCTGATGAAGAAGATAAGAACAAATATATTAATTAGTATCCAAAAAGATTTTTAGTATTACCATATTTAGGGAAGCAAAGAACCTTGTCTGGAACTCGTAAAACCAAGATTCAGCGAACCACTCAAGGCACAGTTACAATGTCCAAACAGTGCCTGCAGGCACGAATTTGGAGACAATAGAATTGAAAATCGAAAGGTAGCTTTAGTATGATATATGGAAACTCACGCCAAGTTTCATGTTTGGCTCCACAACAGCTCATAAATAGATTTGGAAAATTAACTCCTGGTTGCAAATCTGTGTTTTCTCATTCTAAAACAAACAAGAACCCTCATATCCTGAGTAGTGAATTCTAACTCTTGCAAGCTTATTTGGTCATAAAATAGCAACCTAAAGAAGTGATTATCCAAAATTCTCTGAGCATACAGACATCTATCAGAATACAATTCTTTGCCTATTTATTAACTCGGTAATAATCAACCTCCTAAAATCCGAAAAATGCAAGGGGGGAACACACACCAAAAAAATAAAAATAAAACTAAAATAAGTAGACATATGTATATCTGGTTATGGCTGGTATTTCGAAATACTTGGCCAAATTAAATAGTCAATTTATGGACCCAAAAAAAAACTTTTATCAACAGTCAACACTTGCGTTATTTCCTTGCTGAGAAAATAAATTCATATATGTAGAAAGTAACTCAAATCTGTGAGAAACTGAACCACAGAAAACAGTCTAGAGAAACATTACCTGGTCCAGTGAGTCTCTTCTTCTCCTTGCAGTCTCCTGATCATAACTCTTCAAGACACTTGATTTTCCTCTGGACTTGTCTTTAGCTGAAGCAGAACCAGAAGAAAGTAAAAGTTTACTGTTTAATGGAGTACCACACACTTTTTCTACATTTGGGGAACTGTAGGAGGCATCATAAGGAATCCCTATGGTTTCAAACAACTCTTTCTTCACATTCTTCTGCTTCAAAGAAGGCGACTCTACCTTCAACATCGCCATTTGTTTTGAGAGACACTCAGAAAGTTTTTCCGCAGCTGCTAATTGAGAGCTCATCGTGTTATGTAAACTGTGAAAAGATTGAACACGCCTGTATAGAAATAAGCATAATAGAAATCAGAATGCGAACTAGCTTCTCTCCAAGAGTGTCACACAAAGTGCGCTTAAGCAAACATTTGATGGGAGTACAACAAAAGCACCTATTTTTCATAAAAATATACATGTACACCACAAGCTATACATCTATCTTCAGAAATACCTTGAGGGTCCAAATCTGGTCTGGAAAGCTCTCTTAGCAGCATGAGCTTCACCATTTTCATCAAATTTATTAAGTTCAATGCTATTAAAATGCCTCTCCAATTCAATTAACTGATTAGTCAAATCCTGAAACATGCCAATGTGCAAGAAATTGAAACTAGAGAAAAGGAATAACTCGACCATCAGGTCAAAAAAAAAAAAAAAAAAAAAAAAAAAAAAACATTGCTAGTAAGAAAGCTGGTTGAGCTACCTCATTCAACTTTGATATGTGTCGCCGCTTCATCTCCAGTTCAGAACTCAATTTTTGGCGATTCCAAAGGTCCCAGTATTGGTCATCAGAAGCTTGTTTGACAATGCCCTCCATATATATTTTCCTTGCCAAAACTGAGCCAGTTGAACAATCATTTTTAAGGGATTCAAAGAGAGAGGAAGAGAGAGTTAAAGATGGCATGATGACTATGCGTACAAGCAGTTCAGACTTATTGGACTACTTAACGCTAAAAAAGTCGGCAAAATTGACCAAGCTTCATCCACCACAGATCTCCTACTAGCAATCAGTTGCTCAATTGCAAAAAATGTTAGGAGTCTGCTTTTCGAGAGGTTTTTGTATTCTGTCTGTTCTCTGTGTTCCTTTTGGCTATTTAATAACTTTGTTTAGTCATTAAAATGATATGTGTTTAGACAAACTCATGCTCCAATAGTATGTGTTTAGACAAACTCATGGTCCAATATTAACATACTATTGTTATTGTAGATAAATAACCACAGTTTGCGCAAATATAGCACACAAAATACCTTGTATTGTCTTATCAAGAAGATTTCGCACCTCTCCAGTTCTTTCATCCATAATACTCTGCAAAGCCCAAAGACAGCTTACATTTAACAAAAATAATGAAATTAAAGATCACAAGTACAAAACATGTGTTGCATCTAAAAGGCCAACATTCAAAGGAGCTTAAGAAAATTGAACATAAGCATTCCAGCGACAAATATACTTCTCAAGTCTTCACCGATAGGATCGAAGACCTGGGTTTAATTTTGATTAATTAGGAACATATGATCATTTATTGAAGACCTTATGATATGTTTGGTGGGAGGGATGGAAAATAGAGAGGAAGGAAGAGTAAAATACCTAGGTGAAGGAAATGAAAAGGAAAGAAGTTGGTTTTCTTTCCTGTTTTTGGTGGAAAAGAAGAAAAAAGGAAAGAAAATGTCTAATCTAATGTGTTTTACAATTATGACCTCATAGAAGTTAGAAGATAATGAGAGAGTAAGGTCATAGTGATTTTCACCTACTATTCTTTTGGCCAAACTTTTCCCTCTCATTTTCTTTCCAATGTTGGAAAGATTAGAATGGTGTGGACCCCATGGATTTATGTTTTCCTTCCCTTTCCATTTTCCACCCTACTAAACAACCAAAAATCTATTTTCCTCTCTAAAATCCCTCCTTTCCCTTCCTTCCTCTCCCTTTTCCACCCTACCAAACAAAGGCTAATAACCAACAACAATGACAACCAAAGCTTGTCAAAGTTAAGTTCAAGCAAGCAAATCTAAAAATAATGGAATTATTATGGCAAATAATGGCACGCCAAGAATTAAGCAAAAAGAATCACCCTCCACTTTTGCCATTTGTCAGATAGAGTCAAAATTCCTTGCTCCAGCGCTTCAAGTGAACTCTTCTGCAAAACAGTGCAGGCATCCCTGAACCCACCAGGTTGCTCTATAGAGTGTAGAAGCATATCCAATTCTTTGGTCATGTCATTGATCTGGATGGAGAAGGAAAGAGAAATGAGATGAGCAGAAAAGAGCAAAGAAAACAAGTTTACACAACCAAAAAAACTAAAAGACGTACATACAAAACAACCAAAACATGACAACGTTGATTGGCAAAAAGATGAATGAAACATAAATTGGGGATGACCAAAACATTTCTTTCACAAACAAAAACTCCCAAATGTAATTTTCTGTAAAAATAAAATTTACAACGTTGCAAGAATATAATAATATTTTCTTTCACTCAACCGAGAGCAACTTATTGATCCTTAGACACAATAAAATCTACTCTAGATGGGATATTTTTCCACTTTGCTTTGCCATCAGTTGGCAGAAAATAAAATTCAATAAGGTAATGAAGCTTAGATAAGACTAAACATAAGCCACAGAAGCGGAAGAAAAGAAGGAAAAGAAATCACATGACATCATGTTTGGGAAATACTGACTAAAAAAAATTTTAAAATCGTGCTTGGAAAACATATTGGAGAAAAAAGATAATAAGACAAGTTCATTACGTTGCCAAATTGTTTTGATGAATTTGGTTCAGAATTCAGCATCCCTAACTGGGGCAGAGTTCTGTAAGTTTCCTTGGATGGCTGATGCTTGTGGTGGGCAGAGTCGCCAAGCATAACATTTTCCTGTGATGATACCTGAGAGCTTCGAATGGAAGGTAATGACTCAATATTACCAGGCCCTGCGAAAGGTCTCTGTCCCCAGCTCTGGACCAGCCTATTTGCAGAATTTTGTGGAGTTGATGTACTAACGGTTTCCTTCAAATGGGCCACCTTTCCAGAAAGGTTCGAGGAAATATTTCTGGCATTAAGACCAGTTTTTTTAGAACCATCATCTTGAATATGACTTGAAGGCATAAGTGAAAATTTCACATCAGTATCCTTTGAAGAAATGAATTTTCCACTTGACAATGACTGAGATGAAGCACTTGGAAAACCAGTTAACCCAACATTTACAGGTGATAGCTTACCCATCTCCACACTCGTATGTGAATCCTTACGATTTAATTGGCCAGCAGAATCACCTTGGGTTTTTCCAGTGAATGAAAAAAAACCCGATCCTAATCCTGAAAATGATTGAGTTCCTGTTGTGCTAGAGTCCTTGACCACATTAGGAGGTCCTTCCATGAGAGAAGCCTTAGTAGATATCTGCTCTGGATTTGTGATCCCACTTGCTGAAAGCCGAGTTAGTTCACTATTCATTTCAAGCTGAAACTTTGGCAGTGGCATTTTCTGTTTCCCATCAACTTTGGAAGATTGGGAATTAACCAAGAATTCCACGTCTTGTTTGTTAATATTACTCTCTTTGTGGGATATTTCATTAGAAGAAAGTACAGAGATTGACGACTCATTAACGTCACGAGGCTTCGGGTTTGTTTTGATGGAAACCTCACCATTTCTTTCTTCGTCAAATTCCTTTTTCTCTGCATCCTGCAATTGAAGATCCAAGGGACGCTGTCCCAATTGTTCTTTAATGGGTTCAATAGACGGTTTTGATACCTCAACCTCTACAGGTACGGGTTCACCAGCATCACCTTCCTCTTCAGAAAGAGTAGAAGCAACATGAGGTGCAGATGCATTGGCATTAACGCTGCAGAAATATTCGTCGTTGTCAAATATAAACAATTATAGCACAGGCATGCAGAAAATGATGCTCAACCTTCACCAAAACAAACTTATCAAATGGGATATCAATTATGGACCATGTGCTAGAACTTAGGATATTAAAAAATTACCTAGCAACATGAAACATGATAAGTTTTCCCTCTAGCGTAAGACACAAAAGAATGCAGCTCGGCGACAGTTCTTTCTGTTCCTCGACTCCAAGTTGAACTTTAATTTTTCCATAGCATGAAACTTTATCGGTACAAAGCCCCAGGATTAAATTATCATCATCATTTTCTGAAAGCATAGTATACCCATAAGCACAGATCCATCGTCTATCAATTCGTAGGTGAGAACCATACAGAACATCACAAGAAAAAGGCACTTTAAGCCGAAATCGTCCAGCATTCAAGACCCTATATGGTTAAAAATGTGGCTACAAAAGCTCAGATGAAATAAAAATGGGGCCACACACCTATTCTAGAAATAAAATGAAAAATTTAGTATCAAAATACTTTAATCACTATTTGTTAACTCGTTACTCTAATCAATAATGAAGACACGTAAAAGATAAAGTAGAATAGCATGCTTCATATTTGAGGTAACCAGCTGGTAACAAGACCAACTTTAGAAACCAAGGACCTCTTTCAATATATATCACACCTTACGCACACACAGAACATAATGTGGCTAAAATTCAGCCCCTTGGACAATGAATTGTGCGTCTCAGCAGTAGCATTACATTTAGAAACTCATATTTCATTGAACATCAAAACTGAAACAAGATCCTTCAGCATATAACTTGTCGAAACTATAAAGTAGGTTCACCTTGAAGCTCAATCCTTGGTAGCCAGTTATCACGTTGAATCTCGAGACTCGCAACGTCATCCTTTTCCTCTCCTATTGACCAACCAAGATAGACCATATGTTGATCTGTATTCTTCTTGTTAGCGGCTATTGCAAGTTCACTGTGACCACATTGAGGAAAGGAAAAAGAAAATAATCAGCTATCACTGCAGTGCAGTGATTTGTTCCAGCCATATTCAAATTCATAATAGAAACTGTTTCTTAGAAATAAGCCCAGCTTGCGTTATGCTGTTTGTCATGATACGTGTGTGAAATTAAATGATGAGAAAACTTTTACTTTGTGTGAAATACTGATACGACAGTTAATGAAGCTTTGGGAAGTTAGTTTGGCTGTTAGAAAATGATACAGAATTTGTTGAGTGTAGCGGACAGTCAAATTTGTTGGATTGGGGAAACCCTTGGGAGAGCTGGCACATCTCTCAAATATATGCTATCCTTTATATCTGTGCTTTTCTTGTTACTGCAATTAGTCGATTCATCGAATAAAGTTCAATTCATTCCATGGTGTCAGTGGTTTCTTCTATTCGTGTGTGATTTCTATGGTATTTTCCAAAAAAAAACTACTGGTTCTATCAAATACATTTCGAGGTAAAAAGTTCATTAGTTTTCAATTTATTTCCATTGTTGCTCTTTTATGCATTACATAACATTAGCAAGCAATTTCATTTCATAAAATTTAACACATCATAACTTGATAAAGTACCTAATGTTGAGTCCTTTTTGTCTTACTAATCTTTAAAACTTGGACCGCTAAGCGAGATAAACCTAAAAACAGAAATTAAAATCGTATTTCCGAACTAAATGAAACAAAAGGATGGCTTCAAGCTTCTTTGGAAACAAAGGCTATAATGAACCAAAAAAACCATATCGCAACACGCTAATAACAATAACCCCAATAGTAAGCAACTATCATCTGTGACCAATCAGTCTTAAATATATACTTTAAACCATTCAGTCTTAGATAATTCACCCCCAGCCAGAAAATAAAATTAAGAAAAAATAATCCTGCATACAATGCAGAGAATTGGATCTCAACTAGCTCAAACATCATTATGGTGTGAAAGTTCAAAGCAGCAGCACAAAAAGCATCAGTTCAGTACTATGAGAGTGTCAACACAAATTCTTTAGGAATCCGAATGAAAAGCACATACCACTGATCCAGATAGCTCACCAATAGATAAGGCCCACTTCCAAATGGCAGAATGTCATCAACTACACACGAAAACAAGTCATAGAAAGATATGACAGCTTTGCTAGAAGCCTGCAAAAGAAGTTCCAGAAAATGAAGATGAAGACCAACAAGATATAGTATGCTGCAACTATAAGAACAGCTATGAATACAGTTTGCCAGGATATTAACAATCGGGCAAAAACAAAAATAGTCTTGAGATAAAACTATTCCATGATGATTGAGAAAAATAGCTGAAGAGAAATTCTAGAGGAGTCCCCATAAGTTGTTCTTTCAGGCAAAATTCTCTTTACAAAAGGTGTCCATCCTGTCTGATTGGTTAATCACGTGATTATGAAATAGTATATACCAAAATATTATAAGTTGTGCATACATTTCCTTTGCACCAACACAAGTTTAGTTGCTATAATTTTACACCCAAATCTAATTCAAATATCTGGGTCTCTGAAAGATGGGAAGCACTGGTGAATGAAGAAATTCTGTTTCACTTAAAACTTAAAAGGGAGAGACTAACTAGCGAAATGATGACTAAGTGCTCATTATTTTGTTCAAAAACTCTAAAACCTTTCCAACACTTCACATCCCAGCAAGAATAAAAGGTACCATGTCAAATTTAGATCTAGACAAAAGAACAATTATCAAGTTATCATGATATACTGTCATTTTTTTTGGGATAAGAAACGTCGTTTTTTTATTTTTTTATTTTTTTTTTTTTTTTTTTTTTAAAACAGAGGACAAGGAGTCCTAAAAACAAAAATAGTACAAAATAATAACGAAGACACAAACCGAACAACCACTCTTAATCTTGAAACAATAAAAAACCAGTACATGGTGTATGATAGAATAACTGACTTTTAAATTTGACTGCCAAAACAAAAGGTTAAGATTTTGATAAAATTGGGGCTTGCAGATAGATAATGATTTTACCGCGGCGGAGGGGGGGTGTTTATGGGAAGCATGGCACTCTTTTATGCAGTACCACAAGAAATTAAATATATTATTAGAATTGGTCCCAACTTTCTCCTCTTTTTCACTTCTTAAGGAGCAACAATGTTTACTTGTGAGTTTATTCTACATTTGACTTCGATAATCCAATCCACTCCTAAAATCTTCAAATTACATGTAGAACAACTAATTTATGGAAACTGGAAAATGCAAAGGTGACATGTTTCAATTAAAGATAATGCCATTGCCCCTAAAAGTGTTCATATCACCAATTTAGGTCCTAATTGGAGATGTCTAACTCTTACAAACGTTATCAATAATGATAATATTTAAAAGTTGAAACAAAGAGATCTACATACATCAGAAAATTTGCCTTCTTTGCTTCTTATCACTTGTACAAGGTAATTTTCCTCCTTTCCGTCTTCAGTCAGTTGAAAGCATCCTAAGACGATGCTATCTGGACGAACCCACCTGATAGAATCCACTGATGATTAAGGAAAATATTTCAGTGTCATCAACTTATTCTGCTTTATATCTTGAAAAAAACATGACCTTATTTTGTACATTAATAGAATAAGGTAGAATAACTGACTAGAATTTTTCAGCTGACGAAATCTTTATAAATTAGAGCCGTACTATCATTTTGATCTCAGAACATATTACCAGTATAGACCAACTATTTGATCTTAGAAGTATGAAGAAGTAATTTGATGGAAATAAAGTGATAATTTCAAAAGCATATCAGATATAAAGGTATAAAATAATAATACTAAAGAAAAACAAACAAAAACAAAATTAAGACCTTTTACAATACAGTTTGCATCAGAATCACTGATCCAAGTCTTGAATGGAAGTGCCATGCACGATCTTTCCTTAAATTTAGATGACAGAATGCTAAGCGTATCCTCTTTTGCCAAAGCAATATAATTTCCTTTAACGCTCCACTCAACTGCGTATAAACATAAGTTAGAACAAGCATCAGCAAACAAGTGTATGGAAAAAGGCATTCACACTTCACATAGTACAAACAACTACAACTTGGTTTCCATAGACTGTAGTTTGAGGTTTTTTTTTCTAGTTTCATCTTTTTTGTTGTTATATTTTCTCTCTTCTGTGGAGGACTCCTTTTCCTCTTCTTTTATCCAACTTTTTGGTAATCAAGAAAGTTACTGTTTCGTCTTAAAAAAAAAAAAAAAAAAAAAGACAATATGGAAAAGAAGCTTCATATTGTTCCCAAAATAAGAAAATAAATAAAACGTACCAGCATCAACGTTGTCCATCACATCTTTAATAGAGCCATCAACAGTCCCACGATATAGTTTCCCAGAATCCGAAAGAACCAAATAAGAATTTTCAGACTTCTTTCTCCAACTTATATCCTTGACAAGATCCGGCTCATCGACTGAGAAGGTGAAAGACGGTTTCAGTCCCTGCAAAGGGACAACACAATCAATAATCAGGCACAAAACCCATAACCCAAGAAAGTGAATATCAACAAACTTATCAACATTTCCATGATATCGTCAGTAAATAAAATTTCTTTAACAACAACAGCAAAGATAAGATATATCTTAACTCTGTTTATGTAGAACGTCAACATTCCACCAGATTTATTCATGTAGTTTTATATTTTTTTTTTTTTTTGACATCATCTGTGGTATATTCTAACGACATTTCTATAAATTCAAGCACTCAATATTCCCGTTGAAACAGAGAATAGGCGAAACGATAATTTGCACCAATAAATCCTGAATCTATCGTCATTTTCAAGTTGGACATTTCCTTCTACTAATGAACGTCAACTAGCTATCGGACAAGAATTACAACGGAATTTCGAATTTAGGGTTCTAAATCTAATTGCCAAAGAATGAAATTTTGAGATCCAAGTCCAATGAAAAATAACATAGAATAAAATAAACCTAGTCCAAAACATCAGGAAATGCGAAAACCAAATCAATTTCACCTTATCAGCTAGAAGCGAATCAACAGAGAAGAAATGAACATCTCCCCCGACCGAAGCCGCGAGGGTCGAATCATCGAAAGAGAGGGCTAGAATCCGAACGTCCCCGAGCGGAACGTCGACTACGCTCGACTCCTGCACGGAAGAGGAAGCTTTTCCGGTCTCCTTAATCTCGAGCGCGAGAGCGATCACGTCTTTGGTCCTCGCAGCACAAAAACCTAGCAGAACAAAAAATAAAATAAAAATCGCATTTCAACATCAAAAACCAAGGGCGTTAATCAGAGAGAGAGAGATTGAGAATCAGTAGAAGCGAACCGGAGGAGAGAGCGAGGAAGAGGAGGCCGCGGCCCTCGGAGACGGCGAGGGGCTGAGAAGGGAGGGAGTGGGGATCGAAGGCGAAGGGGGAAGGTTTGATGGGGACGGGTTCTCCGATCCTGTCGAAGAAGAAATCGGTGGTGCCGACTTGCTCTCCTTCGATGTCCTCGTCAATGGAGGAGGACGCCATTGTTGCCCCAAGGGCGAGCTCAGCAGCGGAGGAGAGAGAATGTGGTGGAGATTGGATTTGGAAGGAAAGAAAAGGGGAGGTTTGCGCGGGAACAAAGTGTGGGTTTTTGGGGTTTTGGGGTTCGGGTGCGCACTTTGAGCTCTCACAGATTCACGCTCGGACAGTCCCGACCCTTCTATCACTGCTTGCCTTTTTGGTCACTGCGTATTTCTAAGGTTATACTCGTCAAAAGTGTGATTCTAAAGCAGATGCTTTGAAATAAAGGCGTCTTTCGGAGAATATTTTGATTAAAAATAAATTAGAATTTTAGAAATATACGAGTTTAATATCCGTGTGATGCACGGGAAACGAAGAAAAAATAAATAAATAATTAAGTATTATATAATAAAAACAATTGGTTAAGATAAATATTATAATTATAATAAGTATAATTTTTTTTAAAATCTCTCCTACTAATGAAGATGCAAAATCAAAATAATAATAGTATTAACAATAATAAAAGCGAAAACAAAAGCAAAAAATAAAAAATCCTTCCATAGTCATGCTCATTTAAAGAAAAAAAATTAAAACAAAAATAAAACAGAAAACAACAAAAAAACAATAAAAATCTTTAGACTCAAAAGAACTGAAAAAAATTAACCCTAACAAAAAAAAATTATAAGAAAATAAAATATAAATCTCATTTTCTTTTTTTTTTACTGTTTAAAAAAAACCTAAAAAAATAATTTTTTATCAAGTTATATACATGTAAAAATATAAAATAAAATAAAAAGATTTTTAAAATATTAAACAAAACAAACAAAAAAGATTAAAAAAAACAAACAAAAAAGATTAAAAAAAATGCATGAAGAATCCTTAAAAAAAAGTCTTTAAAAAATAAAATAAAAGAAATAAAAAAGATACAAAAAAAACTCAGGAAAAAAAAATCTAAAATAAAGATTAAAAATTTAAAGTAAAAATCGTTTAAAAATAAAAAAAATGTAAAATGAGTAAAAATACAATACAATAATAAATTGTAATCTAATATCTAAAATTTAACGTAAAAAAAAATGATAAAAACAATATTAAGAAAAAAAAAATATTAATAATAATATTAGTATATAATATTATATAATATTAGTATATAATATATAATAATAATAAATGAGTAATTGATTTGTTTGGGGTCCACCACATAAAGTCATTGTCACGTGAGACTTGTTTTATCTTCCTTTGCCAGCTCTAGTCCTTTCTACCCTGCAGACTGGTGGGACCCACATTGTTCTCTTTGAAAATTGCTCGATAAATTCAAAGGGTCAGGATCAATTTCTCTTCCAGATCAGCGGTCACGCATGGGAAAAATGGTGCATACCGATAAATTGGGTTGCACCGGAGATTGTTCCAAAAGATTGGCTATTAAAAAGGAGGAGCCTAGTCTATTTATTAAGAGAAGGCACGTCTGGTTTTGCCGGCATTGGCAACGCCTTGATTTTTTAGGCATCCGTCCCTGTCTAATGCTGTTGCTGACTGGACTGCGTTTTTTCACTCCATTACACATGTTTCCCATTGACTAATGACAAAGCATAACCAAAAAATCCGAAGAAGAAGAAGAGAGAGAGAGACAGAGCGGTAGAGAGAGAGAGAGACGCAGAACATAAAAAATAGAGAGAGAAAATAGAGGAGCATAATGGACGGTAGAAGGAAGAAGAGAAAGGGGAAAATAGGGTTTGGAGGCCAAAAATCCGAAGAAGAAGAAGAGAGAGAGAGACAGAAAGGAAGAGAGGGAGAGAGAGGCAGAACATAAAAAATAGAGAGAGGAAATGGAGGAGTATAATGGGCGGCAGAAAGAAGAAGAGAAATGGGAAAATAGGGTTTGGAGGGCAAAATCGTCCATCCACTGTGGGAACAGGAATTGGCAGGCAAACAACCAAGGGCGAAATCGTCTTCACAATATTAGGGGGGCAAAATCGTCCATTTAGTGGGGGTAACCAACCGGCAGGCAAAGATAGGAGGACAAAAATGTCAATTTACTGTATAGCACTATACAGCACTGTAGCAATGACTGCGAAAACAAAAAAAAAAGGTCAAAAAATACTATTAAATACTGTTGAAAGAACAGTAAAAACACCTTCTCTTTTACTATAATAATATAATATAATATTTAATAGAAAATAAATTTATTTAAAATTATAAAGTATAAAAATTTGTAATGTATTTCAAAAAAATAATAATAATATAGATTTAGTTTCATTTCTCTTCTCATTTTTATTTAATTAAAAAAAAATTATTTCGATTTAAAATGTAAAAATTATATATTTTAGGATCTATTTGAGACGCCATCTGGAAATGGTGTTGGATTTTAAAATTCTAATTTTACATCAAAGTTTCTCTTTCTTCATTTTCAAAAATACTTAAACTTTAAAAGTTCGTAATTTTTTCATTTCAAATCAGAATAAGATGATTTTATTATCAAAATGCTCGTGATGACAAGACGAATAAGACAAGATCTATTTGCATAGTTTTCTACGAATACATATCAATTTTTTGCATAATTTCTATACCAAATAACTTTTTCAAAACTTTTCTTCCCAAACATACATTTTTAACTAAATCTTCAAAATATCATCTCCAAATATCCTCCCCAGGCCAAAGTTTGAAGTAGGGTCACACAGGGGTTGGGATGGTTTGAAGACTGATTTTTGGGCGAACCCTACTTGCTCGGTTTTCAGAAAAATTGTGGGAGAAGCTTAACTTAAGACCCAAAAACCCAAGCTGCTGGTTGGGCCTAAATTCAACCTGAGTTGGGTCGCCCTACTCGATTTGTGGGATCTGAAAAAATGGCCATTACTTTACTGGGCTAATTCAGTTTTCATCCTGTTGAATTATGCATAAGTTTTGCAAAGTAATATCCTGTAAAACTTTCAAATGCTAGTTCGAGACATAAAATACTAATTATTAAACCTTCAAAGTTCAAACTCCTCATTAGATGAATCTAAAGCCTAACAGTAGGCAAGATCCAAGATTCAAAACATATCATTGGTAAACATAAATAATAGTCAATCGAACAACCAAATAGTTAGTCATCCTAATAAAAATAGTTAAAGCTATCACAATCATTGCAAATAGTTACTAAAGTTAGTAGGACTCAATCAACGATCACGAGCAACATTTTCCATTAGGAAAATTAGGCTTAGTAGTCTTTTTTTAAGTAATCTAATCTAATAGATGATTTAACTTTTTTTTATTTAACAGAATGGCCTCTTGTCATTTTTCCAGATTTAGTCAATTATTGATTGATTATGAAATTTGATGATTTATGTTATTGTCAATCTGATTGACCGATCAAATTAACTATACTATGTGGTCAGTCATTAATTGACCATTTAAGAAAATTGATTAATCATTTTGAAAGAAAATGACCTTTTAATATTTAACATAGTTAACCACTGATTGACTGAAAAATTGTTGATTTTAATTATGATTAATTAGTGATTGACTATAAAAATTAATAATATATTATAATCAATTAATGATTTATCGATGATCAATTAATAATTAACTATATATATTATTTATAAAATTGATTAACCATTTTAAGAGGAAAAGAAAACTTTTAATTAATTTTTAAAAACTTGAATCATTTATTAAAAAACTTATTTCAAAAAAAAGGTCATTTACCTATAAATCCATTTCCATTATTTACCATCTATCTGAGTTGGACATTGAAAACTAAAGGAAAAAAAAAATAAAAAGAGGAAAATTTTAAGAAATCGGTAGAGATGGAAGATGAAGACGAAGAAAGAGAGGAGATGAAGAACATCTGGATTTGAAGGAAAAGGAATGGATTCAACGGAAGAAGATAAGATCTTGGACTTCAAAAGATTTTGGAAACCCTGGTAGAGGATAAGAGGAAAGGTCGGCTGCTAAGTAGGAGAAAATGAAGCCCTAGTCGTAACGAACATATATATATATATATATATACATATATATTTTTTTTTAGTTTTCATTTTTTTCAGTTTTTGGTCCGGATCGGCCCAGTTCGGGTGTTGAATCCGAGAACCCGAGGCCAACCCGCACTGCTCAGGTTAGGGAATTACAAGGCCGATTGACTTCGGCCCAATCAAGATAAAGAGATTCCGCCCAAATTTCAGGCTTGGTTGGGCGGATTCATCGGGTTTGCCCGAATTTTGTGCAGCCCTAATTTGAAAGGGCAATTTTTTTTAGTAATTTTTTTTTACTAATGCTCCCCTATTCCGTCCATTGCTCTGTAACGAAACGTTTTCCCCAATTGCAGGTGTTCCTTTTGAGGTCAGAAATAATGGAGTCGCTCTTTCTATAAACATTGAAGCTTGTGACACATGCTAATGTTTTTACTCTGTTGCGAAGTTTGCTTCTTTGGTATTCTATTGTTCTTAACATGGGACTTAGCCTTTCATCTGCCTATCATTAATAGACAATACCATGCATATTATCTATGGAATTCAAACCCAAACTTTAATTTACTCTTTTTTTTTCTATCTCATCGTCTCTTATTTCCTATTTCAACATATTGATTTAGGCCTAAGCTATTATCCTTTTTTTTATCTATACCCCTTACTTTCTTTTCATGGACGATGTGAATTTGACACAAAATGGGGAGCCTACTATGAAAAGAAAATTAATTATAATTAATTTTCTATAATTGAAAGGGGGGGTCCCGAATTAAGTTTAACCACTCTTATGATATCACCTCATAAAGATAATTCTATTTATTTTTCTTTCTACATTCTGTTTGTTAACCAACTAAACTCTCTCTCTTCCCTCTCTCTCCACCTCCTTATTAAAAACAAATCTCCTTTATTCTAGGAAGCATGATTCGTCCTGCATTAATTTCTTTTCTTTTCTTTTTTTTTCATTTTTTTATTATCTGATCTCAAGGACGGAGGATGTTGTAACTACCATTCTTTTCATTTTTTATTTTTTATTCCAGATATATGTGCTTTTTTTATTCTTTATTCTTTATTCTTTTTTTTTTCCTACATTAACATTTCTTTAAAAAAAAAAAAACTACAGTAATATCTATTGTTCAGTGAAAAAGTAAAAAAGTGAACTGAATCTCTGTACAATGAGAAAGTTTAACAACTTTTTTTTTAATTAAATCTATAAAATCTAAAAATTAAAATTTAAACAAAATTTCGTTGCTTTAAATCATATCCAACTTATACTTATTATATACATAAATCACATTCATCTATTACCATAAGTTAAATTAAAATAATATCATTTAAAGTACACTATATATATTATATTATATAGAAGTCCTTTATCTTTAAAAAAGAAAAAAATAAAAAAGCAAACAAGAGGGCATGGTACTTCTCTGGGCGGCGTTTGTGAGTTAGTCCAGTTCTGAGTGGAGACAAAAGTTGGGAGCCAAGTCTGGGTCTGAGACAATAAGACAAAAATGAAGAGGATGCAGCTGCAACCCCCTTTTTTTTTTTTAACTAGAAAGAGGAGAGTGGAGAGAGAACAAAGAAAATGGTTTTTTTTTTTTTTTAATGATAATTGATAAGTGGGAGAGAGGAGAGAGAGAATTTAATGGATTAACAAATAAGTCGGAGAGACAGGAGAGGATAAAAGAGAGAGAGAGTTTAGTGGGTTAATAAACGGAATGTGGATGAAAAAATAAATATAGTTATTTTTATAAGGTGATATTATAAGAATGATTGAACATAATTTAGAATATGAAAAATTGGATAGAGGATATAAATCTCATAATACGATAAATGGTGAAATAAAAAGTAACTATGACATTATTATTATTGTTATATTTTTGTAATTTACTCTTTGAATATTCTAAATTATTATAATTTATCCCATATGTTAACTTTCCCATAAAGTGAAAATTTTCATTTAGAGTTGTATTAGATTTGAAAACTTTTTATCTTCAGGTATACATGGGTTCTGTCATTAATTGAAAGCCAAATCGCCGTCAACAAACAAAGAAAAAGAAGAGAGTGTTCCCTCATAAAATTGATCCAACATCCATCTTCTTATATATTTGATCCTCAAGGTACTACCCCTTTTTGGTTTTAATTTTTTTCCTTCAAAACTTTGTTAACCTTTTTGTTATTTGTCTTCTCCTAAATATGTTGTTGTACAAACAATCCTCTGTTTTATTTATTTTTTCTTTTCTGTTTACATTGAGTTTTGTAAATATTTTGTTTGTTTTGTCTTCACTAATATTGGTTATTGAAGTTTCGTGTTTAACGTTTCTTTTCTTTTTTTTTTTTTTTGTCGATTGTTTAATATACAATAATCTCTTTTGTTTCATGTGATGTTTTAAGAGATAGAAGTTCCTTTCTAGATTCGACCCAAAGAAAAAAAAAAGATGGAAAAGATATTCAGAATTTGCTTTTTTTTTTGTTTTTTTTTTGCGCTTAGAAGAATTTGTAGTTCTTTTATTCCTATCATTGTTGGTAATCATTTTCTATTCTATTATTATTCTTTTTTAATAGAATTGATATGTTATTTGATGATTTGTTTTCTTGAAGGTTATGGATGAGAATGATAATTTTGTTATAGAAGAACATCAATCTCGTAGGAAGTTGGATTTTGATAATGGAAAGAATGATTTGGTTTTGGACACTCCAAGAATAGCGGGAGATGAGAATGAAGACGATGAAGCTCAATTTGATGGCAATGCAAATATTACGTCCATTCATTCCAAGATTCCTGATAGAGTAATACCAAAAATTGGTATGGAGTTTGAATAAGAAGAAGCTTACAATTTTTATAGTGCTTATGCTTACAAAGTAGGTTTCAGTATTCGGAGAAGTAAAGGGGCACAAAGACAGTACCGGCAAGATGAAAAATAGAACCTTTTGTTGCTCTTGTGAAGATCACCATGAAGCGGCGTATTATTGTAAAACACCGTCGTGCCGAAGGTAGACAAAAAATGCAAAGAGTGGAATGATTGTTAGGCCTATGTACGAGAGCAGTGCAACCAATGAGGATCCTAAGGCAAGTATGAGAAGACGTTATAAAGAGCTGTGCAGATTGCAGACTCAAATAGCAACAAGGGGAGCTGAAACTGAAGAAGCATACAACATTGTAATGCATGGTTTTAACAAGATTTTAGAAGATATTGATGCCAGCGCAAGAAGCCAACAAATTGAGTCTCCTACTTCAACCAATATGCATAAATATGCGGTGAGAATAACATTGTTGATGGAGTTGGCAAACTAACAGGAATTAAGCATAAGAAAAGAGTTCGTGGGAGATCTGTCAGACTAAAAAGTGCTCTTGTAAAGGCTAAAAAAAGAAAGAAAGAAAAAAAAAAAAAAAAGTGGTCCAAAACTCAACTGGTAAGTTTAATTTATCTATTAATGTTACTTCACTGACTAAATCCTAATAAGAAAAATGATATTCCTTATAAATTTTTTTTTTTTTTTTTTTTGGCATTGTAGGTTTCTTCTAACCTTGGTGTACACGAGGAAGTTTATTATGAAGCACCAATTGCAGATCTTAGTATTCTTGCTCAACAAACTTGCTCACAAGTTACACCTATGTTTAGTCCTAATCAAATAATTATAAAAAATCTTGTTAAGAAAATATTATCATATTCATTCAACATAATTTAACTTTTGAAGTTACTTATTTATTTATTTTTTAATTATTACATATGCAGGTTGAATCTCATGTGGATTTCGGAGATCTTATTATGACGACAAATTTTGTTGAATTATTAGAACATGTATTATATGAGTTCTATTTATAGTACTAGATGTTCTATAAATTAAAGATCTTTTGGTTAATATTATTTATTTTACTTTTTATTTTTCAGGCTGAATTATCTCCTACAACTCTATCATTTTAAGGAGTTGGATGTAATAATAATCTCTTTCAATCCTAAATTGTTATATGAAATCAGTTGTGTTAATTAGTTGGATTTTATATCGTAGTTTAATATTTCGATATTGTGTTATTTTTTGAAAAGACTCCTATCTTATATTGCTATTTAGTTGGATATTTCTAATTTATATTTTTTTTGTGGACTTATAGTTTAATTTGTTTATAATTGTTTTTTATTAGTAATTTTTGCTAACAGTTTTTCATTAGTAATTTGTTTATGTTTATTGCTGAAAAGAGAAAACTGGTGGGCTTAAATCATTTGTTCAGATCCGAGCAAAATGAGGTGGGCTTCCATCATTTGTACGAGCCCAAATCATTTGTTCAATGTTTGAAAGGTGAGATAGCCAAGCGGACACCCAAACCAGGATGGTAGATCTAGGCTCCCCAAGAGGATCTCTCAAGTGCAGCAGGTGCAAATCACCGGATTAGTGTGTTAGGGGGGGGGGCCAATGTGTGCGCTCGCACGACGTGGGCAACATAAATGTCGATCTGTCGAATTTGTCCTCATGTGAGCTTTGTTCTGCAAATTTTTTGTTTGCATTTTCTATAAATTTGAATTTAGTTTTGTATTAAATTCGGAATATCCAGATATTAAGCTGTTGATATACTTTGGCATAAATGCATGATTAATCCGGACATTAATGCTTGATTAATCCGTGCATTAGTACATGATTAATCCTAGAATTAGTCAGAAGATGAATGGATGTAACCTAAGGGCGTAATTCTCATTAATTTCAGAATTAATCCTGGATTAAAATCTCATAAATCAAGTTTGTAACACCCTTTTAGAAACCTATATGAGGAGGCATTCACAGCAAGTTTAGACACACACACACACACAACAAATCAAAAATTTTCTTATGTTTTCTCTGTTCTTAGGCTGAGATTCTTTATTAGAGTTTTTAGGTATTCTTGGTGATAGAGAGAAGACACATGTTCAAGTTTGCAGGAAGCGATATTCAATTGTGCTAAGTTTACTGTTGTTAGTTGTCGTATCCAAGAAGACAGACGTCTGTTGAAACCTCGAGCACCTATCAGAGAGGACGAATCTGTTTTACGGAAAACGTGTGCTACACTTGCCTCAACGTTCATCATCTTTATACAGTTTCCTTTCGGGTTAAGGTTGAATTTTCGGTCGAAATAAATTTAATTTTCTTTTCTTGTAATATTTCATTTAATGATATTTAACTTGTTCTTTTTTAATACTCTATATTTCTAGCATTAAACTAGTTACAAAAGAACCAGTCAACAAATAGTTGTTTTATTTTTTGCTAACCGGCTAAAATAGGATAAAGAATAACTCATATAACATGAAATAAAGCGGAAGAAAGTATGATTCTGCCTTTTAAGGACAAATTGAGATAACACATCAGCTATGCTATTATAGCAACTTCTCCCCTGGTTGTTTACTTCAACCTAAAAAGTAAGAAATCAGATAACTGTGTAATCAATCTATCAATCTTAATTATTATGGCATCTACTATCAGCTCATTTTTTTCACAGTCTTTCCCATTATTTATTTTCTTATATTCATATATATCATGTAAGAAACCGTCACTTATTTTGAACTCTTTCATAAAACATCTTCCTATTATAATCCCTCACATACTTCTTCTTTAACAACCTCTTTTCTGCAACTGATCTATCTCCAGTAAATTGTTCTCAAGGTAAGAATTTTTACTGTTTTTTCTTCTTTACTTATTCAATTGTGCTAAGTTTACCGTAGTTAGTCGTTGTATCCTGGGAGACAAACGTCTGTTGAAATCTCGAGTACTTAATAGAGATCACGAATCTGTTTTAAGAAAAGCATGTGCTACACTTGCCTCGATGTTCATCATTTTCATACAGTTTTCTTAAAGTTGAATTTATGGTCGTAATTATCTTATTTTTATTCCCTTGTAATATTTCATTTAATAATATTGAACTTGTTCTTTTTTTTTTTTTTGCTTTATATTTCTAACACTAAATTCGTTATAAAAGAATCAGTAACAAATAATTTTTTCATTTTTCTTGACCGGCTAAGATAGGATAAAGAATAACTTATATAACATGAAATAAAGCGGAAGAAAGTATGATTCTGTCTTTTGAGAACAAATTGAGATAACAAATCAGCTATGCTATGATAGCAACTCCTCCCTTGACTGTTTACTTCAACCGAGAAAGTAAGAAATAATATAACTCAATCTTGATTATTAGAGCATCTACTATCAACTCATTTTTTTTTTCATAGTCTTACCCATTATTTATTTTATTATATTCATATATATCATGTGAGAAACTGTTACTTGTTTTGAACTCTTTCATAAAGCATCTTCCTATTATAGTCCATCACATACTTCTTCTTTAACAACTTCTTTTCTGTAATTGATCTATCTCCAACAAATTGTCCTCAAGATAAAAATTTTTACTGTTTTTTCTTCTTTCTAGTACATTACCAAAATAGGACAAGTTTTGTTTCTTCTTCATTTTAATGGTGAACCACTTTTACGAGTTCCATATATTATTTATTCCTTTTAAATCTATATTTATAAATGTTTATCAAAATTACTTATCATTATACGAGAAACTTTTTACTTGCTATTCAAAATATAATTGAAGGAATACTCTGCTATGTCAACGATTAAAGGTGCTCCGATGTTTCCCATTTATATATACGTATAAATGTACTTTTATTTGTTCGTATGTCTTTGAAAACAACCCTATTCGATAAGAGATAAACTGTTAAGTTTTACCAATGTTCTGTATACTAATTCAATTGATTTCTTACCTTATTACTTTCTTACTCTATCTTTGAAGCTGAATCAAGCTGTGTATAAAAGATAATACATATACACAATATTGTTTTTCTATAATGTTCGGCACTTACAAGTTATAACTCTTTTCAAATTATGTTAATATATCATCCCCTCATTACTCTTTGCCATCTTGTTATTCACAAACTCCTAAACTACTCAATACCTTGCTAACACCTCCAGTTAAAACAACGTCATTGTTCAAAAAAAGTGGACGCCTTACACTCATTGTCTTCGAATACTCAAACCCAGGAAATTTGAAAATCGCTTTGTAAGTGCAAAAACCTATAATTTAATTTTTTTCCCAATATTCTACTCCCTAATTTATCGAGCAACACATGATATATATAAAGCTCTTATAATCTACTTTATCAACAGAAAATACCTTGCAAATTTGCTAAAGTCCTTGTTGAAACCAACAGTGACATAATAAAAATCAAGACTTTGTCTTTATATATACTATGTTACCCTATACTGCTCTCAACGAGGCCCATTGTACTTCTACAGTAATCAGAAAGATGTCATCAAATAACATCGCTTGAAGGCGTTAGGCTCGCCTTCACCTTCAAGAAGGACATGTCTCTCGTCCTTACAATATTTGCTAAGTCAAGATTTGAAAAACAATTCACAATGTTGTTCCTCACAAAAAGTTCTGATCCTCACAATTTTAACTTGCTACTAATCATGCTTAGACCATTTCCAATGCATATGCCAATATCAATGTTATATTTAATACAAAAAGTAATCAAAATATATTAGACATTGGCATTCGTTTTCTACTCCAATATATTTGTGTCATTTTAAATGTTATAGCATTGTTTTATTGTTTTCTATTACAAAATCCAATAAAGGAAGTCTGAAAGTAATTAATGTTGACAACTGAAGTCAAAAAGCACTATTTTTTTTATTTATAAAAACAGTCATTCTCCATTGTCCTCTGTTTTAATAAATAGAGAGTTTTGCCCCCTTTTGTCATTCTTTTTTTATTGATAAACAAAATGAGTAAATTGTTGAATGAGATCCTACAAGGAGAGTATGATGAATCTTCATCTGATGAAGATGGAAAAAGAAAAGTGGTTCAACTTGCAGCATCAAAGTTTCACACAACTGAAGCTAAACGAGGTAAGCATATTGATTCTTCAATTGGTCGCCAGTATATTTTCCATGATAGAGTTTCCGGCAACGAGCGATTATTTAGAGATTATTTTTCTGAAAGTCCAATTTGTCCTTCCCAACATCTTTCGAAGATGATTTCGAATGGATCGCTTTTTGTTCTTTCGTACATTAACTACAAAACAAGTATATGATAACTATTTTGTTCAAAAAAATGATGGATTGGGTGTAGCTGGGCTGTCTGGTTTACAAAAGATGACAACAGCAATTCGGTTACTCGCAAATGGAATGCCTGCTGATTGTGTGGATGAGTATGTAAGAATTGGAGAAAGCACAACAATTTAGTCTTTGAAAAGATTTTGTCAAGCAGGTATTGGTACTTTTGAAGAAGAATATTTAAGATCTCCAACTGAGATAGAGGTTTTAAGATTGGTAAAGGAATGAGAGAAACGTGGGTTTCCTGGAATGTTAGGTAAGTTTGGATCATATGCATTGGGAATAGAAGAATTGTCCAAGTGCATGACATGGACAATATACTGGGCATGCTCATAAACCCACAATTATACTTGAGGCAGTGGCTTCATATGATTTATGGATATGGCATGCTTTCTTTGGAATGCCTGGGTCTGACAATGATATCAATGTTTTTGATAGATCTCATATATTTTCTCACCTTGTCAGCTTCAAACACTATACTTTGTTGCCTATTTTCTATTTGACTGAGATACCCACGAAATTTGTAACAGCATCTCATGATTGTTCCCTAACGAGATTGAATAGAAACTTTTGCTCGTGCACATTCATCGTTTACTTGGTTCATATAATTCTCAAACACCCGGTCCCAGAACTTATTTGATGTTTGAAAATTGCATTATAAATGGCTACATCTTGTTTATTGGTAAATAACTTCTCACGTTGTACTGAGTTTTGTGATTCTTCCTTTTTTTTTTTTTTTGTGATTCTTCCATTTTTTTCTTTGTTGTTGTTAATGGAGGAGAGGATAAGAGAGTCTATAATACACATACAATAATTTTGTCTTTCCGATTACCAAGAATTTTTTAGAATTTTAAAATATTAAATATTAAAAACTGAACAGCCTATCTGTTATATTAAAATTTTGACATGAATTATGTCTTGTGGTATATTTATCACAAAATTTACTATGTAATAAATTTAACATTAAATATAATATTATATTGGAGAATAGTTTTTTTAATCAAAATGTCAAATTTAATCATCCACACAACAATTTGACATTCTTTTGTTGGAAATGCTCTAATAGTCATAAAGTGCAAACATTCCGGTCAAAATTGAGATAAATTTTGATGGAATGCACCTTCCGGTCAAAAGGAGAGAAAGAGAGATGGCGAAAGTTGTAATTAATGAGGCAAGAAAAGGGGTTATGCAATATATTAATTCCTAGAGAGTATGAATAAATTTTTTTCTCTCTCTCTCTCTCTCTCTCTCTCTCTATCTTTTTTTTTTTGGGCAGAAAAGAGTGTGAATAATAATGTCGTAAGGTTGTTGGTTGGTTTAGAATGGAAACTCCCCCAACAGTGAAACGGCAAATGCCAAATCACCATAAATTTAGCATTTTTCCACCGCATAATCTGCAAACTTTTTCTTTTTTCTTTTTTCCCTTCGTAACTGAGAGATTCACCCATTTCAAAAAAACTGAGACATTCACATTTACACCATTTTCAATTAATTTACACTCGCCATTTCTGTAAAAAAAAAAAAAGAAAGGGAAAAAAATCGAAATTCATTTCTCTTTCTTGAGAAAGAGAGTGAGAGATAGGAGGAGAGAGAAAGAAGAAGAAGAAGAAGAAGAGGTTTTGGAGCATATGATGCTTTGTGATTCACTGAGCGATCGAATACAGCCATGGCTTCGTGATTACGACAGGCTTCAGTCATTCGCCGTTTTTCTCATTTACATTCAGGTACAATTTTCAATTTTTCCTTTTTTTTTTTTGGGTTTTAATTCGATTTCGCCATTAATTTCGTCGAGAAATTCTTAGGGTTTTCTTTTTTGTTCCTCCATTAATGGCAGATTGGTTGCGCATTGATCGGGTCCCTGGGAGCGTTGTACAATGGCGTATTGCTGATAAACCTGGCCATTGCTTTGTTCGCTCTCGTCGCCATTGAAAGCAGTAGTCAGAGTCTTGGCCGTACCTACGCTGTTCTTCTTCTCTGCTCCATTCTTCTCGATATCTCCTGGTTCATTCTCTTCTCCCACGAAATCTGGTGAGTGTGTTTTGATTTTCATGTCTTTTTTTTTTGTTTTTGTTTTTCTTTTAATGTAGTTGAATTAATGTTGAATATAATATGACTGGATTTTATGTTGAAACGTATATATTGAACCTATAAAATAAAGGGTATGTATTAGAGTGATTAATGAAAGATTGTTTGGATTAATCATCTAAATTTTACAAGGAAAAAAAAAAAAACTAAATTAGTGAAAGATTGCTGGGATTAAATTTATTAGATTTCTACTTATTAAGGGATTGAAATTCTGCCACTATTAGATTTGAAGGTTCAACCAGGTTATTTTTTATTTTTATGAGCTTGAATTTATGTGAATGTGATTGGATTTTGTGTATAAAGGTTGTATTTATAGTTATCTATGAAAGATTGCTGGGATTTATTAACTATGGGATTAATTTACTAAATTAAACCGAACGTGTTCCTTAGTTAATTTAGAACAGTTGGTTGTGTCCCTTGGGGTGTTTGAGTGTTGGCAGCTCAGACTCTCCTGAGTCCTGATTGTGCTGTTGTTAAGTGCTTAGCTGCCGCTATGTTCTGTTTCCGGGATGTTAAGGAAACTATTTGATCCCACTATATAAGTTTTTACAAATTGTATTTGTGAGGAAAATTGTCTTTTGTGGGTCTCGTTTATCTTGGTTTCCATTGGATGATTTGATTGATAGTTACAGTAACTGATTTATGGAAAAAGTATAAAATTTTCTTTTCTGTTCTTTGTTTTTTTCCAGCTCATTAATTCAAAAATTGTATGTTAATAGTGTAAAATCCCGTTAAGCTCGTTGAAGTTACGTGATGGTAAAGCCCATTCATTTATGATGATTCTTGACAAATAAAAATGAGGTTGGTGATATGACTGTTTCCTTAAAAAAAAAAAAAAACATTTTTGTGTGCAGATCAGCACTGGATTTAAGGTAGGGAAGTAGAAAAACTTCTAAGAAACTTTTCAAGTGATTGTGATTGTGATGGAAATTTCTTAAGTATTAGTTAAGAAAGATGACGTGTGTTGAAGTCTTTAGAATAAAAAGCATCAAATGTTCCACTGCTTGCTTTCCTCTCTTGAAAACGGATACTTTACATTTGACATGTTCTCTCTCCTTTCTCTATATGTAATCTGTCCTATAAATGACATCGTGAAGCCCTTCCAAAATTAACCAAGTGGTTTCATTTATTAGAACTTGTTCTTTTGCTTTTATCTCTTCTTCTTTTTTCCTTTTGTCTACAAGTATCCAAGCTGTTTGTTGTTGTGCCAAGAAAAAAGACACCCCTCTACGTTTTACTTTAAAATTCTCGTCGGTCAATGTTATTTGCTAAAGCAATATATGATTTGTTCCAATTCTCTCCAGAAACCAGGATTGGACTGATAATTTGGGCCTTGCACTAGTGGCTGTCCCTTGTCAGTGTTTTAAACAGGTTTTTGCGGGAGATATTGTCTACAATAATTGGGGAATGTTACTTCTGTAGTAAGTTTTATGACTTGGAAAACTCTGAGCGTGCTATACCGATGACGTGCTGTCTATTTGTGGACGACTCATTGTAACGTGCTGAAGAGATACTTTTGAATGTGCTTCCACCAGATTCCAAGATGTGGGGAACTAAAATCAGGAACCATTCTCTTGATGTTAGGCATAATGACACTCTATCCTTTTTCATTCGAAGTTTACCATGCTCACTTGGATTTAAACCCGGTCACCTAGAACTTTCAGCCATTCTCAAATCATGTGCTGCTCTGTTTGCTGTCAAGTTGGGGAGGACTCTTCATGGTTATGTTGTCAAGAAAGGCCATATTTCCTGCCAGTCTGTATTGAAAGCACTGCTTAACATGTATGCGAAATGTGGCAAGATAAACGATTGCAAAATGCTATTTGGTCACATGGGCTACAGAGATCCAGTCGTTTGGAATATTGTCCTATCTGGGTTTTCATGGTCTCGAATGTACAGTAATGAGGTCATGAAGTTATTTTGTGCAATGCATTTAGGTGGTGAAGCGAAGCCCAACCCTATTACAATTGCTACTGTCTTGCCAGTCTGTGCTCGATTAGGAGATTTGGTTGCAGGAAAATGTATACACTCTTATGTGATCAAATCTGGTTTTGAAGCAAATAATCTCGTAGGAAATGCTTTAGTATCCATGTACTCAAAACGTGGGCTAGTTAGCAATGATGCATATGCAGCGTTTGTAAGCATAAACCAAAAAGATGTTGTTTCATGGAATGCTATCATTGCAGGCTTTGCTGAGAATGCGTATGTTGATGATGCTTTCAAATTATTTAGTTTGATGTTGAAAGGACCAACCGAACCAAATTGCATAACTATTGCAACTATCTTACCCGTCTGCGCTTCATTAGATAAAAATGTTGCTTACCGCCATGGGAAAGAGATCCATTGTTATGTTGTACAGCATACTGAACTTGTAGCAGATGTTTTTGTTTGCAATTCTTTGGTAAGCTTCTATTTAAGACTTGGTAAGATGGAAAAAGCTGAATACTTGTTCCAGAGGATGAAATCCAGAGATTTGGTTTCATGGAATGCAATTATTGCAGGGTGTGCCTCGAACGGTGAGTGGTTAAAAGCTGTGGAGTTGTTTCGTAGGTTACTCTCATTGGACGGAATTGGGCTAGATTCTGTAACTATTGTTAGCGTTCTTCCTGCATGTGCAAACTTACGAAACTTACAGGTAGGGAAAAGTATCCATGGCTATATTTTTCGACGTCCTGTCTTACATGAGGACACAGCAGTGGGTAATGCCATGATCAGTTTCTATGCAAAATGCAACAATGCAGTTGCGGCATCTAGAATATTTTCAATGATGCCCAAGAGAGATTTGATATCATGGAATTCCATGCTTGATGCCTTTGGGGAGTGTGGACATGAGGCCACGTTTCTGAACCTATTAGTAAAGATGTTTGAGGAAGGAATAAGGCCAGACCCCATTACCATCTTAACCGTAGTTCATTTTTGTGTTAGTGTTTCGATGGTGGAGAAGGTTAAAGAAATTCATGGCTATTCGATTAGGGCTGGTTATTTGGTAGGTGATATTGAGCCCACTATTGGAAATGCAATACTTGATGCATATGCCAAATGCGGTGTCATGGAACAGGCATGTAAAATATTTCAGACCTTATCAAATAAAAAGAATTTGGTCACATTCAATTCATTGATCTCAGGTTATGTATCCTGTGGGTCACATGACGATGCATATATGATATTTAACAAGATGTCTGAAAGAGATCTCACAACTTGGAACCTAATGGTTAGAGTTTATGCTGAAAATGATTGTCCTGATCAAGCTCTTCATTTGTTCCATGAGTTACAAGCTCAGGGAATGAGGCCTGATGCTATGACTATCATGAGCCTAATTCCGGTGTGTGCTCTTATGGCCTCAGTCTCCCTTCTGCGGCAGTGTCATGGATATGTGGTCAGGGCTTGTTTTGATGATGTTTGCTTGAATGGAGCTATTTTAGATGTGTATGCAAAATGTGGTGCTATAGATTCTGCTTATATGATCTATCGGTCAAACTTCTACAAGGATCTGGTCATGTTCACGGCCATGATTGGTGGGTTTGCTATGCATGGTATGGGAAAGCAGGCACTTGAAATCTTCTCCCGTATGCTAGAGATTGGGTTGAAGCCAGATCATGTTATCCTTACTGCTCTTTTATCTGCTTGCAGTCATACCGGACTTGTGAGTGAAGGGCTGCGGATATTTTACTCAATAGAAGAGGTTCATGGGATGAAACCCACCATGGAACAATATGCCTGTGTGGTGGATCTACTTGCACGAGGCGGTCGGATTGATGATGCATTCGCTTTTGTGCAGAGCATGCCTATTGATGCTAATGCTAACATATTGGGAACACTGCTTGGTGCTTGTAGGAGGCATCATAAGGTGGAATTGGGGCGTATTGTGGCAGATCGCCTGTTTAAAGTTGAAGCTGATAATATAGGGAACTATGTGGTGATGTCGAACCTATATGCGGCAGAGGCTAGGTGGGACGGTGTGGCAGAGATAAGGAAGCTTATGAGGACTAGAGATCTTAAAAAGCCAGCAGGATGTAGTTGGATTGAAATAGAGAGGACCGAGAATGTTTTCATAGCTGGCAATTCTTCTCACCCAGAAAGGAGCACGATTTATAGCACACTTAGTACACTGGATCAACAACTAAAGAACCCGTTTAGTTATGACTTGGTAAATGCTTAGAGTTTGTGCTTTTTGGACAAACTTCTATTCAGAAAATGATTTGTGACATAGTTGCCTAAAATTTATAGACTCTGCTTGTGTGTGTCATCTAGACGGATTGATCTTTTCAAAATCATTGTTGAGTCTCATTTGCTTTAACTTGTGGTTCTTGGATATCATTACTTGGTGAAAACACAATCTCGTGTACCCATCCAATCTGACTCTACATCTGGAATATCATGATTCTAATCTTTTCTGTACTTCTATTACTTCTTATTATGCCTTAATTTTCCTCGGATTGTTAAGGCTCTACCCTCAATTCTTGCTTCTGTTTTGAAGTCCTCTCAACCTTCACTAAAGGCTCTTTTTTTCTTTTTTACTTTTTTCCTATGTGAGATATAATATGTTCCCAATTAAAGTCCACTTTGTATGAGGAATGAGGCCAATCTTAGACTTCTATCCTCTACTGACCTCCTGAACTTGCATGCTGCAATGTCCGTATCTGTTATACGTTTTATTTTTACTCTCTCTCTCTCTCTCTCTCTCTCTATTTTTATTTATTATGTCCCTTGAATATTCAGATTATATGATTCATTGTTTGGTAATCATTTAAAGAAGGTTCCAGTCATTTGTTTCAATTACAATAGGAATTTATTGATTTTCTCCTGAAAACCTTAATATCGTATGTGAGATACACGTTCAAGAAAACCTCGGTGAAACTATTTCTGTTTGTTGTTAGTATCTTTTAGTCTCATTTTCAGCGACATTAGTGACGGTTTAAATGGTTCTACTTTTCTTATAGTTCTAACATTCTACATTTTTTTGGAACTGAGCTTGTGCATGATTGTAATTTTTTCTTAATCTTTCATATAATTAATTATCTAGCCACATGTTGGCCACTTGTCATCTGTATTGTCTCCGCAAAGCTGAGTACGCCGGAAGTCATGTTTAGAGTATCATATTCTTTATTAAACTTAAATTAAAGTCATCACTGGAAGAATGCATGGAATAATTAAAAAGGAAGCATCTCTGTCCAGTTTGGTGTACACAATTCTTGCTTCTCCTTAGGTCTTGCTTAAAACTTGTTGCTGAAAGGTTCTCTAAAAGCTCTGACTTTAGATAGCTTCTGCAGATACTTAAGAAAGCATGCTTTTTGTAAACGTGCGGTGATTTTGGATTCTCCTTGCGTTTTCATGAAGGTTATTTTTTTCTTTGATATGTATGCTTTTACCGTTGAATATGCGACTGCCATTCTGTTCCTTTCTGGGCTATTGAGGATAATGTTTCCTATTCTCCCCAATGCAGTGGTTATATGCAAAGGTTCCAGTGAAAGTTGTCATTTGCCAGAATTTTTTAGGTCTGTTTCTCTTGTATTTGTGATGGACAGTGACTGACTAATTTGTGACAAAAGTCTGAGCAAATTGGGCTTTGTATTCCTTTAGCAAAACAAGAAAAAGCTATATATTCTTAATACACCCTCTTCCTCTAAGCAAGATTTTCTGTTATTATTTTATTTTATTTTATTTTTTGGCTGAATTTTCTGTTAGGTATTTATTGAGGAAGTAGTCATCGTCATGCTCTATAAATATTTTATGGGAAAATATTGTTTGTGTTTGCAGGAACATTTCTTCTGAGAAATATGGAACATATTTTATCTTTTCAGTGAAACTCACCCTGGCGATGCAAATTATTGGCTTTTCCGTGAGATTATCTTCATCACTATTATGGATTCAGATCTACAGATTGGGGGCTTCGTACATAGATACACCAGTTCCAAGAGAATCAGATTCTGATTTAAGAACCAGTTTTTTGAGTCCTCCCACTCCTGCTGTAGCCAGGGAGTCCTCGGGTTCCGATGAGGTATTGGGGGGCTCTATTTATGATCCAGCTTATTACTCATCTCTATTTGAAGATGGTCGGGAGAACAAATTTTCACTTCGGGTATTGTATCTTTCAGATAGACTAGTTGACATATGCCCTTAAAATTTTTCCAAGTGCAGTTTAAAATTTCCATTGTTATTTTGTTTAGGAATGCCATTGCCTCATTTTATTTGCATGTTACTGGAATATTCTCATAGTGCCTTATCATTAACATCTCTCTTTCTTTGCATCTGCTATTACTCTTGTAGGGTCAGAATCATGCCATTGATAGTCCTGGTTCTGCTTCTGCTGCTGATATTTCTCCACTGAAGCTATCCCTAGGAAGATCTTTCAAGTCTTTAGATGTAAGTTCTCAGAATATATGTCGACATTTTAAATTAATCGAACGACATAACAATTTGTATGGTTACTACATCTGCTATTACTTTTGTAGGGTCAGAATTATGCCATAGGTGGCAATGGATCTACTCCTAGTGCTGATGCTTCTCCACTAAAGCTATGTCTAGCAAGATCTTTTCAGTCTGGAGATGTAAGTTTCTCTGGATGTATCTTGGCCTTTTTAACTTTGAACCTGGTGATCAATTTGTATGGTTGAATCATGAACTTTCTGTGTGTGTCATTCTATGGTATCCTATCACAGTTTCCTTGTCATCTTATGGTAACGAAAAGGAAATCTGCCTGTAACTTGTGGTGTGTTGTTTGTTTTATTGTTGAGTTAGAAAGAAAGAATATCTGCAGTTGAAGCAATTCATAGGATTTTTTTCCTGTAATGTCTCTTGTACCTCATAATAAATCTGCATTCTTCAAGATAACAGTTCTTCCGCATAGTCAATTGAACTGGGTATCTCGAAGTAATGCATAAGCGAATAAAGCAATGCCGGTTCATTACTGTCCTAAATTGTAAACCAGTCAGTATTGTACTCCTGTCATAAAGAAGACAAAATGGAAATAGAGACATTTCCATGGTTTACTCCCGAGTCCTGTACAGCTTTTCTAATATTCTATAATAATGCACCAAAATTTTCCCGTCTATGCATGCACTTTCATAGATCTATATACCTGAACTGCCAGGAATTTGATTTATTTAAATCATTGATATTATATATTTCCATTCGAATAGTCTACTCATGCTGACAATAGACAGACAGTTTGTTGAATGTGTTCATCTTCATGCTTGAGCTGACGAGATATGAATTTGTTGGTAGGCTACTTTGGTTGTTTTTAACTGAATTTTAGTCATCACAGGCGCAGGAGGAGAATACAGGTGACCATCTTCAGCCATTTCGAAATTATGGCAATCAGTGATTCCATTTTTTCCTTTTTCCCCGAGTATGTTGCTCTCCATACTCATCGCTTTTGAGGTTTGTTTGCTTCACACAACGCAACGCAATGCGGCCGGGATGATAGGGGAGTGTTCTATGTACAGTTACCGAGTTACAGGTTATCAAGCAATTTTTTCTTCCCGATCATTACACATGAGAAAGTGGACCACATATGGTTGATTTGTTTAGTAGTATTATATAAGGAAGACAGCATATTGTTAAAGGATACAGTCGGAGAAAGTGATATTTCAGTTGAGATTTTTTCTCATTCAATTTTCCAAGTCTATTGGTTCTAGTTCTCTAGATAACACTTTGCATTTAGATCGTTAAAAACAGTCGAGCATGTAATCTTAGAAGGGAGCAATGCGCTTCTAATGGGTCGGAGTATCTATTCATGCGATTAATGCTTCTGTAATGTTATGCGAACTAACTTTATTTTTATTTTTTAAGATAGCTGTAAACCGGGTGGGTTAGGGGTTTATGGCCCGATTGGGGGACTTTTAGAGACGGATTTTTGGTGGTTGGCTTGGAAATGTGTGTTTGGTTGAGGTGTGAATTGGAAATAAACTGTGATACAAAAAATAGTGCAAAAATTAAAAATGCAAAATAGATCTTGTTTCGCTCTATCTTGTCATTGTGAGCATTTTAATATAATAATCATCTTATTTCGATTTGAAAAAAGTACAGTTTAGTTTAAGTGGAGATGGATAATCAAACAGACCCATAGACTTCTAAAGAAAGAGTTTTTCAAAAATAAAAGAGAGAGTAAGATGTATATTTGAGAGTTTTGGAGTAATCAAAACTTCGTCAGGAGACGGAACCCCAAATGTCCCCTTAACGCAATTATGGCCCAACCTGCCCTGCAATCTATATAATGCGGGTTATACCCGCATAATTTGTTCCATTTACATCCCTGGGTCGGACTCCGAACCCTATGGGCTTGGGTAATTTGGAACTTATGGGTCTAATTCATGACCAGCTGGCCTGGCCTGGCACATTGAACAATTATGGGAATATGTCTTGGAATTCTTTAGCATATTTGGACATGCATTGCATTCAAAATGATCGCAGTTGAAGTCGACGTTGCAAGTGGAAACCAAGCACGTCTTTTGTTCATCTCTTCTATGCTTTGTAATTAGACATTTACTAGTACGTTGGGTGCTAAAATGAGGAGAATTTTATGGTAATCTAGTGTTATGGTTTTATTTTAAATTGTCATATTTTTATTGAGTCTTGTTAGTTTTGGTATTTTTAAATCGAATCTAATGCTAATAATAATAATAAAAAAAAAAAACAAAATACACTACCAATAAGAATGCTTTATTGTAGAAGACTCTCTAAAAAATGGCCAAAGATAAATTGGGAATTAAAAAATAATTGAACAATGAGATAAAAATAATCTCAATGCTCGTTAATAAATAATAGTTTCTTTTTTTTAAAAAAAGTAAGTAATCAATCAAAATGGCTTCCAAACTCTCTAATAGATGATGATTTAGAGTTGTTCTTTTAATTTTGACCAAATAATCTCTGAATTCTTAAACATTGACAATTTGTATCTCTTTATGTCTATTTCTGTTAAGTTTTTAACAAAATAAGCCATTGAACAAGTGGATCGAAAGAATCCAAGTACTCGCTAGCATGTAGTAGTTTCTTTAAAAAAGCAAATCATCCAATCTAATAATAGAAGATGAGCTACCAATATTAGGTGGGGGGGGGGGGGGGGGGGGGGGGGGTGGGGTGTGGTGGGTGGTTTGGGCATGCAATGAAACAAAGTTCTGACTTGTGAACCAACTGAAAATGACAGTTGGAAAATGTGGCTTGGTTCACAGAGTGCTTGTGGCTGAGGAAGGTCTTCGCTTTCATCAACAAAACCCTTCAATATCACTCCCTATTTGCAAGACATGTTATGACCACCACTCATCAACAAATAGGGACTTATGCCCAAGTGAACTTTTCACTTTTTTTTTTTTTTTTTTCAGTTTTATTCTGTAAAATTTTATATTTCTCTTATTTTTCTTATTTTTAAAAATTAATTATATCTTTTATTACGTTTTTACTGAAATAAGAGACTAACGACTTATAACTCATACATATGATATCAGCCAGCGAGAGGGAAAAAAAAGGTGATAGACTTGAAGTTGGGACCGACTGTGAAGTCGTGACTTTATATTCCATCTCTATGTAATGAAAAGCGAAACATTTAAACGATGATCATTGTTATTATTGCTTTGCCCCATTATTCATCGGCCATTATTTTATTTAATTCTATTTTATTTTCTCTTTGTTCTTACTAGTTTCTCTGGCCATTTCAATTTCTCTCCTCGTTGCTTTTGGTAGGCCGTAGGAGGAATAAAAAGACAATATTCTTATGGTAGGATGTCTTTGTATGTATGTGTCTTTTGAAACAATAAAACCATATCAAAATTAAAAAAAAAAAAAAAGAGTAAAATTTGATGATCCAAAATAGTCAATAATGATGTGATTGTAAGTCTAGCCTAGTTGTAATTTTACACTTGACTCCACTATAAGATGAAGAGTACGAATTCCTTCATCCCAAATTCAACAAAAAAATCAATAATGGTTTTTTTCAATTCTTGTTAATTTTGTTTTTGTTTGTTTGTTTGTTTTTTTGTTTATTTATTTATTTATTTTTATAGCATGTTCACAACTATGTACAAATAATATATCTAGGCACTATTATAATTATGTAAATCAGAATGGATTCCCAATCACGATCGACATATCGAGTTAACTAATATACACTATATTTCTTATGAAAAAATTGTATATTCATATATATTTAATGTTTGATCTATCTTATATACATACACACTGAAGTAAATTTTCGTAAATTTTTTTTTTTTATATTTCTAATAATAACGACGCTTTTTTCTTTTTGAAATTTTATGAAACTTAAGTATAGATATATATATATATATATATATATATATTTTCCTTAGCTATTGATATATTTATCTTTGAGTGTGGCTAACCACATAAGTCTTAATAAAAAGAATGAAACAGAATGCCATCATTTTTGTAGTAAATTCAAGAGTATTAGAGTTCAAGAATCTTTTAATATTCTCAAATGAGTTTTACAGATCCCATTATCTTCATTCAGCCTTACACTTTAACCCAAAGAACGACTCCAACTAGTCCAAAAGACATCCAACACTAATTAAATTGTGTTAAATGACAAGAAATTCAGGGGATACAATTGCTAAAAAAATTTATTATTTTGTTCAAGACCCGTCAACAAGTTGAGTTAATTACTACAATTTTATTACTTCAAGAACTAAATTGTCCAAAAAAAGAAAAAAACTAAAGTATCAAATTATGAGAAATTTAAAACATACAAGTACTAAAATAAAATAAAAAACTAGTTTGATCCTATCGTCTGTAATAGCCTTAAAACAGGTACTGCTTCGTATTTATCTAATAAATTCTTGTTTCCAAACCATTGTTTTTTTTTTTTCCTTTTTGTTGTTATTATTAATATTATTACTTTTGTTTTTGTTTTTGGTTAGAATAAACCCAAAGCCACTTGAGCCTACAAACATTCTCCAACTAAACTTGATAAACATGGAGGTGTTGTTGAGGTGACATATATTGTAAACTAAAGCCAACCAGAAGGCCTAGGCAAAGCAGGAGAATTTGTTTGTAGATAAAAATGTTCTTTGAGCTTTCTTTCTTATCCCAAAAGCATTTAAATGGCCCCAAATGATCAATTAAACGCATGCCTTTGTTAAAAAGGATTAAAGGATTCAAACATTGCCATGAAGATTGATTACTATTTATTATTGATAATGAGACTTCACTATCTTATGGTCAAAATCATTAATCATTTTACCTTTTTTTTTTTTTTTTTTGCTTTCTTCTGCTTAGTGACGTGCCAGTCTTTTAGAGGTCCAAAATGCTTTGTTTTGGATCCAGGTTATAAATTTGTTGTACATTTAAAACCCTCTTCTCTGCCATTTCGGATTAAGAGGATGTAAAAGCTCACTTTTTCTACATAAGAACTGTGCACTGAGGTGTGAAATGAAAGTAGGGTTTTTATATTTGAAGTCTTTTCTTTATATTTCATTAGGTTTATAATATATGGTATATTTAACCTGCATTTATATAAATTTCCCTTTAAATAAAAAGGGTCAATATGCCAATGCCACTCAATGCATGTCATCTTCTTTTTTTTTTTCTTTTTCGTCAAATCCTGATTTTTTTAAAAAAAAAATATTAGTATTACTTCAATGTACCACTATTTTTTTTACAGCAAAAATGTGCCACAATTATTATTATTATATGAAAATTAAGAAACTCGACCTACTTTATACATCTATCTTCTGGGTCTGAAAAATGCTGAGATCTATAAGCAAAATAATAATAATAATAATAATAACATATTTTTTTAGTAATTATTTATCTAAGATTATCTAATATTAGACAACCTATGCAAGTTGACTAAAAAAAAAAAAAAAAACTTATGTGCAAGTTACATGTCTATATCTACTAAAGAGTTAACATTGTCATGAATTGAAAGTGAAAATTACCCAAATTAAAAATTTAGAAGGTAAATTACACATGCACAATAGATTTAGGGGTACAAGGAATGAGAAAATCAGGAAACAATCACTTTTAGAACAACTCTTTATAATTTTACCCACTCTTATCTAGGTGATCTATCACTCACTCATTTCATTTTTCTCTTCCGTCTATTAAACATAGTCTTGAAGTCGATAATTTTATTATTTCTTATTTATTTAGTTATTTAGTTATTTAGTTTAGATTTGAAATTCATTTTTTTTCACAGCAAAATCTCAGATCATCCCTTTCATTTTTTTCCCTTTTTTCTCCCCTCTCTCTCTCTCTCTCTCTCTCTCTCTTCTATTTTCCTCTCCCTTGCGCGCTTTCTCTCTCTCATCCCGTCACATCCTACGTTCGGCAAGCCTTTGCCGTTGCCCTCCGACGAGCCTTCGCACACCAGTTTCCTCAGAAGGCTTCGATCTACAAAACCTCGCAATCGGCGCTTTGAATCACGGCTGGCATTTCGACCATACACCATCAGAGTTCGCGATCTTTCTATCACCTATTCTTTGTCATCAGACTCCAGGTGATCTCAGATGATGGAGATCGGAGGTCGTAAATGAGAATAGGGGCTGGCTACGGTCCTTCTAGTCGGAGCTTCATCGTGCGATCTCCGGCGGCACTTCGGTAAGCGGATCTTGAGGAAGAAATGGTCCTACCTCCCCACTGCAGATATGAGGAAGTCAATCTTCCAGTAGTTCATTTACTCGCCGGCCAGGAGATACTGGAGTTGCTCGCCGGAGTCGCCGCCTTTCTCCTGACACGATGTGAGGTTTGGATGGTCTGATCATCTTCTCCAAGTGGTTGATCTAGAGGTTCAGTGTTTCGGCGAAAGCTGCCATTCGATATACATTTCCATCCCTCCGACAACCTCGTTTCTGCTACTTCCATTAATGGCGACTTTCTTTTGTATCCTCCTTCGCCGCCTCCTTCTCCTTTTTCTCTCTCTCTCTCTCTCTCTCTCTCTTAAATTTATATTTGGGTTAATTTCATTAATAGCATTGTATGAATTTTATTATTAAAAATAATATTATTATTTTTTCTTCATTACTAGCACTTAATATGAAGCCCAGCAGCATTTAATGTATATCAAATTACGGGTTTACCCTCATCTCCTACCAGCTCAAATATCCCTCTCCCTCGCATGGTCCAAAATTTTTTTTCAAACCAACATCTACAATGTTTTATAAAGAGAAAACTAAAATCTAGAGAGAGAAAGAGTTGCCACCCACTGAAATCTTAATTTTTTTCACTTTTCAGCCTAGCCCCCCACCTATTTTGAAGCCCAAATCTTCATATAATAGAGAGAAACTTCCATCTAAAGAGAGAAACTTCTATTTAGAGAGAGAAACTCTCACCATCAGAAAAAAAAAATTAACACTTCCATTTAACAAAAAAAAAAATTAAACAAAATATAATGTTTTTGGTCATTTTTTAGTAAATGTCATTCCTGTTGTGGACCTATGTCTAAAAAAAATTTTTAAAAACAAAAATCTAACATTTTTTACCATTTTCCAATAAAGGTCATTCATGTTATGACCACCCGGTTATAACAGTTATGACCTATGTCTAAAAAGTTTTTTTTTAAATCTAACATTTTTGGCTATTTTTGAGTAAATGTCATTCCTGTTATGACCACCCTGTCATAATAGTTATGACCTATGTTTAAAAAAATTTTAAAAAAAATCTAACATTTTTGGTCTTTTTTGAGTACAGGTCATAACAGTTATGACCACCCGGTCATAACAGTTATGACCACCCTGTTATGAACACTCGATCATAACAGTTATGACCACCCGGTCATAACAGTTATGACCACCCGGTCATAACAGTTATGATAACAGTTATGACCACCCGGTCATAACTGTTGTGACCACCCTGTTATGACTATCCGGTCATAATAGTTATGACCACCCTGTTATGAACACCTGGTCATAACAGTTATGACCACCCTGTTATGACAGTTATGACCACCCGGTCATAACAGTTATGACCTATGTTTAAAAAAAATTTTAAAAAAAATCTAACATTTTTGGCTATTTTTCAGTAAAGGTCATTCATATTATGCCCACCCAGTCATAACAGGGTGGTCATAACTGTTATGACCGGGTGGTTATAACTGTTATGACCTGTACTCAAAAATAGTCAAAAATGTTAGATTTTTTTAAAATTTTTTTTAAACATAGGTCATAACTATTAGGACCGGGTGGTCATAACAGGAATGACCTTTATTCAAAAATGACCAAAAGTATTAGACTTTGTTTAATTTTTTTTTTTGTTAAATGGAAGTGTTAAAATTTTTTTTTTCCGACGGTGAGAGTTTCTCTCTCTAAATGGTAGTTTCTCTCTTTAGATGGAAGTTTCTCTCTATTATATGAAGATTTGGGTTTCAAAATGGGTGGGGAGCTTGGCGGAAAAGTGAAAAAAAATATGATTCCGGTGGATGGTAACTCTTTCTCTCTCTAGATTTCAGTTTTCTCTCTCTAAAACACTGTAGATGTTGGTTTGAAAAAAATTTTTGGGCCATGCGAGGGAGAGAGATATTTGAGCTGGTAGGAGATGAGGGTAAACCCGTAATTTGATATACATTAAATGCTGCTGGGCCCCATATTAAGTGCTAGTAATTAAGGAAAAAAAATGATACTATTTTTAATAATAAAATTCCTACAGGTGTTATTAATGAAATTAACCCTATATATTTATGTAAGAGAGCCACTCGTGGCTGTTAAGATCGATCTGCTCGTGAAAACACCAAAGAGAATCTATGGGTGGTTTATTTAAGCACGTTTGTTGCAGTTTGCGGCTCCTATGAATTTGGAACTTGTGTAAGTTCTTAGAATATCTCTTTAACTGCTCTTTTAATTTGAACAATTTTGTGCATTGTGTTTGCACTTTCCTTGTTCTAAGGATTTTTGTTTGTGTAACAGGTAGGTTATTCATCACCTACTTGATCAGTCTGCTAATCAGAGGTTCTCAATTTATGTTTAGCCGAGGTACAGACACGAATCAAATTATTTTCACTTAATATATACATAGAGATGTATGCAACTTCATAGTTTTCAGAAGATGAACTAGTTTATGCTATTCTCATGAAGGTACCATTTCCCTATTCTTTCAAGTTCTTAATTACAATTGTATCAAGGCAACATATTCCCTTGTGTGACGTTTGATCTAGTAAACAATAAGCACCTTTACTAGCAACAAGAGTATTATTATTATTATTATTTTTTTAAGGTCCATGAGTTCAATTCAGTTAATGTCTTGTTTCATGCAAATATTGTTTGGTTGGAGTTTTGATTTTGCATTGATTTCTTGAATTCTTGAGGTAACAGTTTTTATGTATGGCCAGGTTGGAAATGTCGAAATGTTGAATTCGTCTTATGCACATAATGAGCTGTCGAGACGGATTCTACTAGAATCTGAGACGGATGCTACTTGAATCCAAGAATATATTTATATCTTTAATAGTTGAAGTCTTTCACGAAAATATACACAAAATTTTTTTTTCTTGTGATTGAATTTGCTTGTTTTCGGTGGGTTGTTTGTCAAGAAAATTTATTTTTTGTGATTTGGTTTGTTTTTGGTGGTTTGTTTGTCAATTTTCTTGGTTCCGTTTGTATGCCGAGAAAATTTTTGGTATTGTAGGGTGAAAATAAAAGCGTTAATTATTTTGTATTTCAACTGAAGATGCGAAAAAAAAATCTATCAGAATTTGTATTGCATTCTCTCAGAATCCATTTTGCATTATATCATAATGTGTTTTGCCTTCTCGGATTCTGATAGAATCCGCTTTGCATTATGATAGAATTCATTTCATTATGAAAGAATCCATTTTGCATTCTATCAGAATTAGTTTTACCTGTTTTGCATTTTATTAGAATCTATTTTGTTTTCTTGGATTCTGATAGAATCCATTTTGGATTATAACAGAATCTCTCTGACTATCGGAGCCAGATACGTCCAGCTATTTTTGTTAAAATCTAAAAAAAATATATTCTATCTAAATCCATTTTGGATTCTAATAGAATCTCTTCGGCGACCGACATCAACGCCGGTGACCAGAGCTGAACACATCCAGTCATATTTGTTCAAATGTGAAAAAAAAAAATGGCGACAAGCGACCGACATCGATGCCGGTGATCGGAGCTGTTGGATACATCTGATTACTTTTGTTGAAATATGAAAAAAAAAAAATTCGACGACTAACTGGTAAACGAAGTTGGAGATATAAAAAAATATTCAAATAAATAAAAAAGAGAAGAAAATAAAGATATATGTGTTTTTTTGTCTATTTGCTATTTTTTTTTTTCATTTATGTATTTAATTAAATATTAAGAAATGATAAAATTATCAATTTTACTCTTATGGTGGTCAAAATTACAAGGAGGTGTCAAATTTAGGGCATTCTTCAAATAACCTCTAAGGGTATCAGTACAAATATAAAAAAAAATAGTAAAAAATGAGGGAAGTAAACAATTTTAGAGGAGAACAGTTGCAGTAGAGCCTTATTGAGAGTAACTACTGTAGAGCTCTTTTTTTAAGCCGTTCAAATGTAATCTATCAGTTGAAGTATTGCATATACATGATAACTATTGTATGTCCTAGCTCACAATATTATAGACTATTTGCCAATTTCACAATTTTTTTTTTTAATTCACATCACTTTTGTTAATGTCTTTGTTTTTGGAATCTATTAGTCCAAATATAGAAAAAGAATAACCTTCAATACTAAAATTTTCTACTATAGCTTGCACAAAATCATATAACAAATTTAATTTTTTCTTCTTTCATTTATTTTGTGCTTTCAAGTTTCCAGTTTTCTGGTACACCATAATCATGAGATTTTTTTCCAAAAAAAAAAAAAAAAAAACCTTTCAGAGAATGGAAAATCTGAAGGAAAACGAAACTGTAAAAAAGGAGAAAAAAAGCAACAAAAAAAAAAAAAGACTGAATGATGATCTGTTCTTGGTCTGCTCCCCCTTAGCCTTGAAACATCAGCTTCACGAACAGCTCCCCCACCGCTGTCGACCCACTGCCCTCACCATTCGGGTACAGCCCGCGACCTTCGAATGGCGAGATCTATAACAGCAGCGACGAAACTCGTCAAAACCTGTTTGCCATTGGAGCAGTGGTTCGAAAATAGAGGTGGTCGGCGAAAGTGGGCATTGAACAATGGCTGGTGGGAGGAGGTTTTCTGCTTTTGGGCCGATAATAATGGAGATGAGACTTGAGAGATGTAGAGAAAATAAAAAGAAAAAAGATTTTGCAACAATCCTCCATAAAAGCTTAATAATGCTATGGTGAAACATTTTAAACTCAAATTTTTTATCTCAGTTTTTATCTTTTTCTGAAAAATCAACAAAAATTATAATTAATTTTTAAAAAGTCAACCAACTCAAATTTAAAAATTTTAACTTAAACCGTTTCACCAAACGAAGTCTAAATTTTCTAAAGTTTATTCTTTGTTGTTGATTGTTAAAAAAAGTTGCAGAGTTGTAATGGGGGATTTGGATTTTGAGGAACATTTGTAAAAAATAAAAATAAAAATAAAAAAAACTTAAATATGAAATTAAAAAAAAAAAGAAAATATTTAATGAATATTATATTATATTAACATCGATGTATCTTTTTTATTATCATTTATTTTATTCTATTATCATTTTTTATTATTGAACTAAATACTACGATAGTTATTTTTAAGAAGTTTCTATCACAGACTCTCATGTTCTAAAGTGTTTTAGGAACATATCATAATAATTGAATAAATTCGGGAATAATATATAATTTTTTTCACAAAAATGGAAAAACGTGTTGGTTACTGGTTTGGATTTGCTTTCTGACTTTTGGAAAAAAAAAAAAAAAAAAACAGCCAGCCCATACGCGTTTTCATTGAAAACTAACAAAATAAAATCAAATTATTGCAAATACAACCAAAAGAATCAGCTAAGGAAATTAGACTATTACAGTACATTAATGCAATTAAGAGAAGAAAGGAAATTCTTTTTTTTTTTTTTTCATTGACTTAAAAAGAAAATTTATATATTGACTAAAAAAGAAAAAAAAGTTGAAAACATCAAATCAAGAAAAAAAAAAAAAAACAAGAAAACACAAGTTGGTTTAGTTGGCAATGTTGTGGTGGCCATAATTCCATGGTTCCTTTGTCTAAAATTTCATTTTTTTACGGGTAAGGCTATGATACAGTCTCATTTAAAAACTCTATCGATAGAGTTTATTTTATAAACCGTTCGATAAAATTTAACAGTTTAGATCTTATTTGAGCATAATAATTATAATATACCTTAACATATAGTATTATATACTAAAAAATAAGAAATCAAAAGAAATAAAAAAACTCCTCCAGACGATGGCTAGATCCGCTGGCCTGCAACCCCTGGCCCCGTCGCCATCTCCGGTGAGAAAGCAGCCAGATCCCGCCGGCCTGCAACCCCTCGTCGCCATCTATGAGCAGAAAATGTTCCCCCGATGGCCTCCTGCTGCACCGCCCTTGCATCGCCATCTCTGGTGATAAAGTGGCCAGATCCTGGCCTGCAACCTGCCCCCTGGGTCGTCATCTACAACGAAAAAGGTCCCCCCCGATGGCCTCTCGCTGCAACACCCCGTCCCTGCGTCACCATCTCTGATGAGAAAGCAGCCATATCCCAGCCTACAACCCCCCCCCGGCTCATCATCTAAGACGAGAAAAGGTCCTCGCCGCAACCTCCAACAAAGTAGCTCCCCCGGCCCTACCGACGGCCTCCCCACTCCATTCGCATGACCTCTAGTGACCTCCCCTCGAACGGCCTTTCCTTTCTTTCTTTTTAAATTATTATATTTTTAATTTTTTAGTTCGGACTAATATGAGATAAGGTGCATTTTAATTATCATACATAAACAATATCTCAGTCATTTGATCATATCTTAATGGTTTAAAAATGAGAGCTATCGATAGGGTATATGAAAAGAGTTTTATTGCAGACTTATCCTTTTTTTACCTCAAAAAAAGAAAAAGAAAAAAGAAAAAAGAGAAAATTCTTTTCTCAAATTACTTGGTGGGTTTCTTTCTCTTCTTTCATGTAATTCTCTCATATTCTTAATTATTTTCATTCTTTAACTCTCAAGTGTTAAACAATTAATTAATTATTATTTTAACTTTTGCTTTTGCGTGTCAACGTGCTCTTCCTTTAACTTTTAATCTTTGTTAAATGTGATTAGTAAATCAATATTGATAACAAATATAATATACACTTAATTATTTTTATAAATCAATGGGCAATTATTTATTTATCTATTTATTTTTTATGGGAAAAAAATTCAACGGAGTAAAAATATGTGTCGTGTTTTTTTTTTTGGCTGTTGTTGTGATGTGATGTCATAGTTATATACGTTGGTTTTTGCTTATTCTAGGTTCTTCTTTTCTCTCATTTACAAATGCCCCTTCGTTTTTCGCTCTCTGATTTTCTCGTCAATCAGCTGGAAAAACCCTAAAATTCTCTGCTGTTCCTGCCTCAATAATTCATTTTCGGTAAGAATCATCTTCAATTTTCCCCTCTTTTTTCTATCATTTTTTTGTTGTGTGGTCCAGAAAAAAAAAAAAAAAAAAGTTTGGATTTTTCCTTATTTTTTATTTCAATTTTTGAAGAAGATTTTTCAATTTCGAATCCGAATTTTTCTCTCTGGGTTCATCTGCGGAAGATTCTGACCTGACAATCTCTACCGGGAATCTTTTTGGTTTTTTTTTTTTTTCCCGTAATTATTCTCTATTTTTTCCCCAATTTTGTTTCTGTTCATTGTTTTTCTGGTTTAGATCTGTACCTGATTCTCTATTTTTCCCCAAATTGCAGTGATTTTGTTTTTCTTTAATTTGCTCAATTCTAGGATTTTGTTGTTACAGAGCGATCAAAAAGGAGGAGAGAGAGAGAGAGAGAGAGAGAGAGAGAGAGAGAAGATAAATGGAGGAAGCTATGGCGTCAAGGTATTGGTGTTACATGTGCAGACAAGTAGTGGATCCGATCATGGAGGTTGAGATCATGTGCCCCTTTTGCCAGAGAGGATTTGTTGAAGAAATGAGCAGTAGTAATAGTAACAATAGCCCCAATTCCGACGGCAGTCGCAATGCTGATTTTTCGGATTCCGATTTCGGATCAGATCGTGCCCTCTCACTCTGGGCTCCAATTCTTTTGGGGATGATGGGAAATCCTCGTCGCCGGAGGAGGTTCAGACGGCTAGAGTTCGACGACTACGACGACCATGATATTGTGGATGATGGGGAGAATGAGGATCATGTGGGAGAGACTGAATTGGATAGAGAACTTGAGTCCATTATAAGGAGGAGGAGGAGGAGCTCAGCTACAATTCTGCAACTTCTACAAGGGATTCGGGCAGGATTGGCTTCGGAAACGCAGAATTCGGAGAGTTTTAGGGATAGGGATAGGGAGAGAGATGAGAGGGAGAGAGTGATTCTGATCAATCCTTTCAACCAGACAGTCCTTGTTCAGGGTCAGAATGAGAATCAGAACCCAATTGGTTCATTGGGTGATTACTTCATTGGACCCGGATTGGATATGTTGCTGCAACATCTGGCTGAGAATGATCCTAATCGGTATGGGACTCCACCGGCGCAGAAGGCGGCCGTTGAGGCGCTGCCCACCGTGGCTATCAAGGAAACTCTGCAGTGCTCAGTGTGCTTGGATGATTTTGAGGTCAGTGCTGAAGCAAAAGAGATGCCTTGCAAGCATAAGTTTCACAGTGATTGTATCCTACCCTGGCTCGACCTTCATAGCTCGTGCCCGGTTTGCAGGTTTCAGCTGCCTTCTGATGAGTCCAAGCGTGATTCTGATGGGTCGAGGAGTGGAAACACCCAAAGGGCGATGAGTGCGATGAGCAGTGAAAATGTCAGTCCTGTAAATGGTGGTGATGAGGGTGATGGAGATGGCAGAAATGGAAGTGGGAGAAGGTTTTCGTTTCTATGGCCTTTCAGTGGCTTGTTTTCTTCATCAGGATCATCGCATTCTAGTGGCGGAAATTCGTCATGGTCTTCATCAAATGCAACTGGAACTAATGGCAATGGAAGTTCTTCTTCTCAAGCAAATGAGAATTGAGTGTACATGCGTTGGTTATTGCATATCAGGTTCTTGTTGTTCAATTAAAAGTTTGTTTGAATACTATCTGCCTTGCTTGCTGTGTACATAGTTTTGTCTTACTTTGCTGAAGCTTAAAATTGTGTTTGTATGTGTTGTTTTTTGGTAGATTTTTTTTTTGTTCGTTTTTACGAATTACTTTCTACTATTAATGTACAAAAAAATTAAAATTCCATATATGTTCTTGCTGCCCTTTGAGAAGTTTGATGGATGAGCTATATTTTCCCTATTTTGTCTGAGTTTTGTGTTATGGTTGAAGAATTAGGAAGTGGGTCCTATTTGGGTCGGAACAAACAAACCTTATATGATTTTATTATGAAGAGATGGACTTTTGAGAAAATTCCCATGTGGGATCCGAGTCATTGCATGAATCCCGTGGTGTGTTTAAGTTAACGAGATAGAAAATTCTTGTATCCACTTTCATGACTTGGAAAAATGTTTAATAATAATTTGTGCCTCTCGGAAATGCCCAAATAGTGGAACTATCGCTCAAGAAAATAATATATGGGCTATTGGGCGGATAACTCGACTTTTAGAGGGTATAAATATAGATATAGATACAGATGAGACAAATTGCAGGCCCTTTTTTGGCTTAAATCATACGCTGTACCCATGTGAAGTGTCTACATTTCCATTTACTTTTGATTGGCCTAAGTTTTCTATGGTGTGTGTTGATCTGTCCAACTTTGAATATACATACATATATATATATATGTATATGTATATAAATAAATAATCTTTTCAACGAATGACTCTGGGTGGCAAAGAGGACATTTCCCATCTTCCAGATGCCAGATTGTTGGCTTATATATATATATATATATATATATATATATATTCATTGATTAGGTTTGCCAAAAGATGACTTGGACAACAGGAATCTTTCAATGTCATGTGCATATTGAATGAGTAAAATACAATGGGATAAAATAGGCAACATTTTGACTTTCTGGAGATGATCTTATTGGAACTGTTCATTGACAGTTTCTTCTTTACAATTTCCCAATATGATGAGATTTTATTTGAGATTGCAAAGTTCTAATTGATTTTTTTTTCCCATTCTACCCATGTATAAGTTGGGAAATTTTTAAAAGAAAACAAGACAAGAAAAAGCCATTTTAGAGCTCATGGACAATGTATGATATGTGGGATCTTCCTAATGCTCACGCAACGAAGCTTTGTTTCCATGAGGCAAAAGGGACATAACCAACAAAAGTAAATGAGAGAAATTAGGAATCTGATTCAAGCAGAAAATGACACAAAAAATTGATAATAATAATAATAAAAAAAATTGCTTAGAAAGTCCAAGGACTATTGGAGAAATATTTTAATGATTCGGCTAAGTTAAATTGGAGCATATAAATTATGGTAGGTTATGTGTTTCTATACCCGAAACACAATGCAGTAGCAAAATTATCCGAGGCTATAACACCTCCCCAGCCAAAAACAATAACGAACAACTTTTTCCTTTGGCAAAAACAAAAAAAAATTGGACAGATCCAATGATTCAAGTGTGATGAATCACTTGACAGTCAAGATCTTGATGACAGAGGCAGTTCCATCGCGGTGAAGAGCCACAACAGAATCTCCACTCTTGCAGAGCCCCCTTGACTTGGCATGTAGAATGGCAAACTCGAGAGATTCTTCAGTAGTCTCCGCACTAGAGGCCCTAGCAGATCCTGTACTTAAAACCGGAACCAACCCTCGGAAAATCAGGCTATGCCTTGCTGGGGATTCATCACTGCATGACCAATCAAAGGAGTCAGTCTTGATCTCAGGGACAACAATGGACAATATGGGCATTCCTGGCCTGTACTTGGCCACCAGTTTTGCAGTGCTTCCTCCTCTGGTTAGTACAAGTATGAGAGCAGCTTTAGATGAGTTGGCCATCTTAACAGCAGAGGAAGCCAAGCTTTCCAGAGGACTCATTGGCACCGGCGAGTGTTCCATAATCCTCTTAAAGACATCCCCGTAATCAATGGTGCTCTCAGCTTCGACACATATTTTAGCCATGGTACGAACAGCAAGTTCAGGGTAGGCTCCAGCAGCTGTTTCACCACTAAGCATGACACAGTCAGTGCCGTCAAGAACGGCATTAGCAACATCAGTGGCTTCGGCTCTAGTTGGTCGCGGTGACTTGATCATGGACTCCAACATCTGTGTCGCTGTAACAACAGGTTTTCCTTGGATGTTGCACTTGTAGATCATCACCTTCTGTGCAAGAAATATCTTCTCAATAGGGATTTCCATTCCAAGATCACCTCTTGCCACCATGAATGCATCTGAGTTTGCAATGATGTCATCGAAATTCGCCACACCTTCTTGATTCTCAACCTACAATCGAATTCCAAAGGGAACAAGCAAGTTTAGAAGAAAGCAAGTGAACCAAGAGCATTATTTATTGCAACGAAGCAGCAAACATTATGAAAATATTGAGATAAATCCGTAATGTAGTGCATTATTTTCGGTTCAATCAGCATCTGCACAAAATTATGATTTAGGTTCTGGGAGAAATTTAGTACCTTGGACATAAGAAGGATATTCTTGGCGTGCTTCCCAAGCAGCTTCCTGACCTCTATAAGGTCCGAACCTTTCCTGACGAAAGACAGAGCAATCATGTCAATCTTATTAGGAACACCCCATTGAAGAATATCTTCCTTGTCCTTCTCTGTCAAGGTTGGGAGGTCGACGACAACCCCCGGGAGATTGACATTTTTCCTCTCACCAAGAACAGCAGAGTTCTCACACCGGCACTTAACCAACCCGTTCTCCACATCACAAGCTAAGACTGTAAACGAGATGGTACCATCAGCGCAAAGTATCACCATCCCTGGTTTAACATCCTGAGCCAACTTCTTGTAGCTCATGCAGATCGTGTTCTCGTCACCCTTTAAGCTGTAGTCAGTGGATATGGTGATTTCCTGACCCTGTGTCAGTTGGATGGGTTTCCCATCTTTCAAAAACCCGGTTCGAATCTCTGGACCCTACAACATTGCATACGACGAAATCAAGAGTTATGAGGTCCTAATAACAGCATCTAAAATCTTTGCAGCCAGAAAAGGCTAATATGAGAAAGAAAGAGGAAATCTCAAGAAAACATTTAACAACATTCGAAGTAAATAAGAATATGGAAAAGCAGCAAATCAATTTTAGTCGGAACTTATTGCTTTCCTTATAAATCATCCACTTATCACAAAACGAACAACAACTCGGGGCAATTCACTTACGGGGACTAAATTGGAAAATAATTCAACTTATTCATGAAAGATCATATTTTTGCGATTCGGGAAATCCAACTATTCAATTTCGTCGTGATTCTTGTTATGTGACAAAAGAACCAAAAAAAAAAAAAGAAAGATAAATTTACTTAACATCTGTTGATTCAATCGGCTAACATCAATCTTCGGTAAATTGAGAATCAACGTATTTCGTGCTTTTGTTATACTTCCACTACATCAGTTGCCCTACCAAAGACACTTGTAACTCAAAAAATCAAAGCTACCAGAAAAAGTTCACATATTCTGAAAGCAAAAAAAAAATGGAGAAACGGAACAAGAACAGACAAGAGTTTTTGTCTTTTTCTGAAAAAGATTTTATCTTTTCTGAAAAAGATTTTATTTTTTCTAAAAAGTCGATAAAAATTTTCAACTCAAACGTTACTTTTTCAACTCAAACTCATTCACTAAACACACTCTAAAAATCAATGAACTGACAACCACCAAGGACCACAGAAACTAAATTCAATACACACACATACATATTCATTCTCTGTTAAAAAAAAAAAAGAAAAAAAGAAAAAAAAAACTGCCAATGACAACAGAAGTGTAAGATACAGTCAAGGAAACAAAACGACAAAATAACCGGAAAAAGCCATATACAATCCATGAACACAACACATAGAAGGGCAATATTCACAAACCAATCAAATCAATGGGAAATAAACGCAATCTCCATCAGTCAATTCCAATTTCCCAGAAATGTGGATCATCAGAGAAAAACCAAAAAACGAAAAAAAAAATAAATATAAATAAAACCTAGAAAGGGAAAAATTGAAAAACCTTAGTGTCGAGCATGACGGCGCAGAGAATACCGGTGTTGTCCATGGCCTGGCGGAGATTATCTAGGGTTTCCTGGTGGTAGTCGTGAGATCCGTGAGAGAAGTTGAAGCGAGCGACGTTCATGCCGGCCTTGAGAAGCTTCTCGATCATCGGCACCGACCTCGACGCGGGTCCCAGCGTGCACACGATCTTCGTCTTCGGCTTCTTCTCCGTCGCCGGAATTACTTGCTCGTACACTTGATCCATTTTTTTTTCTTCTTCTTCTGAGACCAAAAAAACTAGAGAGAGAAAGAAAGAGAATAAAATAAGTCTAGAGAGAGAGAGGTTTGTTGAGAATAAGAAGGGCACGAGGAGAAGAGTCGGAGAGGAGGCGCTAACTGCAAGCCATCTCTAATTGCTCTTCTTTATATATATATATATATATATATATTGCCTTCTTGGAGTTGGACTTGGTGATATGCCCCTCACAAATAAATTTTTTTTTTTTAATTAATGATGAATAAAAGAGTATAAGAGGAAAGTTCCATCTAGAAAAATAGGGGTAAAAGAAAATAAGAATAAGAAGAGGAAAGAAGAAGGTGGGATTTACTCCTTGTTTCGTAGAGGACAAGCTTTTTAGAGTACAATATATGAGTTTTTTTTTTCATAGTTAATTAACTAATTAAAGATAAATTATAGCATATAACATTTTATTTTAGGGAAATAGCATATGAATTATTGGATTTTCTAGTAATAATAGATTTATCGGTAAGTAACAATAGGTTCTCGTGACAGCGTCGATATCAATGATGTCGAAGATAGAGAATCTTGATAGAGAGAGAATATAAGTACACTATTTATTACTAATCTTTAAAAATTATGCTACATTTTAAATTAGAATCTCCAAATATATTATTTGGCTCTTTATCTCTTAATTAAATTAAGCATTTATTGGCTGAATAAAAGACATAAGCCTAACGATAATTTTATATCTGATTTCACGAAAAAGATATAGAGTTCGAATCTCCATTCCTGAAAAAAAAAAAAAAAGTTCACTCGTCTCTTTTAAAAAATATATATACATTCATTAAAGAAATGATAAATTACTTGTTTAGTCCTCAATCTTTTTACAACGTTACGATTTGGTCCCCAACCTTTTTTATGACTAAAAAGTCCTTAAACTCTTCAAAATGGAGCAATTTGGTCCTTTTTAACCAAAAAAAAAAAAAAGAATTAAAATTAGATGAAAGAAATCACATATAAATTGAATCATATAATTTCTTTTTTATAAAGATTAGGGATCAAATAAACAATTTACCATTAAAAAAAAGAAAAAAAAAGGTAACTTACTTGTTGCGGTGTCCTATGAATCATGTGATGGTTGGTTGGAGGGGGAAAATCTTGGTGCACTTTGCCGTTTGGCCACTGCCTATAGGATTGGCGGACAAGGGGACAGCTCAGCCCCTTGTATTTGCTTTTGGTTTTGTTTTCTTTTTCCTCCTCAAGTATACGGCCTTTTGGGTAAACATTGTTTAGAATATTATAATTCATTAAAGAAAACTCATTATCTAGAATATAGGGGGTGTTTGGTGAATGATCAATTATATCATGATATCGAAAATATAAAATTTTCATATTCTAATTTTTTTTTCCTTAAAATGAGGATGAATTTCTATTAAGCCACCTAGCAATCTCTTTTTTACTCCCCTGGTTTGAAATCGGGGGACCGGTCCTCTCAATGATGTAACAGCCATCGATCTGTGGATTTTTTATTTATTTTATTGTTTGCAAAACAATCTGACGCATAAACAAGTCTAGGGGTCAGTAGGGGCAAAAACCGGAAGCAAATTTGAAGCCGGTTGCAAAGTGATTTACAATGGTGAAAAAGAAAAAAAAAAATTTTTTTTAGTGCTTCAAAGCAGGTGGCCCCAAGCGGCCTTTTTTAGCCCTCTTTTTTTGTGTGTTTCAATGGCTTTTTTTTTTTTTTTTTGGTGAATAATTTTTATGGCTAAAAAAAAAAAGCATTAATCTTGCATATATATGAATGACTTATATCTTGATTTATATTCCACTGCATTTTTTGCTTGATGCCACAAACTCCCTTTTTTTGTCCAACTTTGAATAATTATGCATTTTTTCCACATAGTTTAATTGATCTATGTATCTACCTATCTTCAATATATAATTACCATTTTTTTTAAATTATTCTCATGTGTGGCCTCAAAATTTTAAGGTCATTTTTATTTTTCTGTTTACTTTTAATAGAGATTATAATAAAAGGAGTTAAATGTGACAAATTCATAATTCAGGAAACAAAAATGAGAATTTTTAAAGTTTAGAAGATAAGGTGGAATTTGGAAACGATTTTAAAGTTCGTGACATAGGTGAGAATAAATTTATAAAAAAAATTATGACTTCCAATTGCAATAGAAACTGATAGGCTATAAATTATGTTTTTGTAGCGCCCTATAAGTTAACATGTCAATTATAAAACAACTCATAATTTAAAACATCATACATAAAAGCTAAAGCTCTTGAATTCGGATGTTACAATTCTCCTTCTCTAATTAAAATTTCGTTCTTGAAATTCGTGGTTCTAGTTTCTTCAATTGAATGGTGATTCCAACAAACTTATTTAGTACTAAAGTTGACGGAGTTCTCAATCTCATGTTGTACTAAATATTCTTGAGAATCGTATTGCTCTGATTCCATTAAATGTAACGTCCCTAAGCTAACAAGTCAATAATAAAATAACTCATAATTTAAAACATCATACATAAAGCTAAAAGCTCTAAAATTCGGGTATTACAGTTTATGACAAAACTTATTACAACTAAGACCATATTCAATGTGTATATCAATATCAATGCTATATTTGTTTAAAAAACGTGTTAAAAATAATAATCTTATTTTGTATCGAATGTATAATGCTATTTTTAATACTATATCTATTTTTTATTAGCATTGTTAGGCTTTGAAACTAACTTTTAATGTTTAAATAATATTAAAATAAAAATAGGCATAATTCTATTGACACACTTCTTTCGACTTTTCATACCTCTTTTTAAACACATTCTTCACTTAATTTTAAAATAATTAAATTTATGTATTAAATACCCCTTTTAATTCCAAAACTACTGATAACAATTTTCATAAGATTTGTACACCGTCAAGTGTATCATTCCATATTTATTTTCGCATTTTTGTTTATTTTGATATTTTTAATGCTTGTTTTGACACGGAAAGTAACATAAATATTTTTATTACCAATTTTGCCAATTTTACTAAATAAACAATTATTCGCTTGCTATTTTTGAAGGAAAAAAAAATATAAACGAAAAGAAAGGTATGAATTCAAGCTATGCTAAAAACAAAAGTTAAAAAATTAAATTAAAAAAAAAGCTACTCATCTGAATATATAGATGTGTGTAATATAATATTATATTTTGTATCTTATTATATGCCTACACTCTATATACAACGACCTTTAGGGAAAAAAAAAAAATGCACATCAAACACAACAAATACGCTTCTACTCAAAATCAAATATAACTAAAATTTAATTACGAAATAAAAGATTATTGAAACATATATATACAATTTTCTAGAATGGATATTAAGAGTAAAGTTTTCGAAAGGTAAAGAAATTAAAAGGTTTTGATTTACAAGTGGATATGAGCAATATGCGTTGATTCAGAAAATGACAATGCGTTTTGAGCACTAAAACGACAGCAAAGCTCCGTTATTTTTGTGTTCATCCTCATTACATTGATGTTCTTTCTCGTTACTTTCTCCTAAGACAATTAAAAAATTCAATTCTATATGTTTTTACAATATTGCCCTTTAAAGTATGTAGAGCACCCACCATGACATCGTTTCTAAATATTTTAAGATGTCAAATTTACATTACACTCCCTATATTATTATTTTATAAGAAAAAAATTTCTCGTAATATGTGAAAGTAACTCTGAATCTCTTCTTTGGTATCGTCGGGTCGGAATCTATGGCGCTTTACGGGTTTTTATGGAAATTTAAAGAGAAGTCATCGTTCCCAATCTTGGGAGCTTCTTCGTCGGCTTAAAGGATAGTTCAATCTCCCTTGGCTTGTTGCGGGGAGATTTCAACGAGATTTGCCATCTTTCAGAGAAAATCTGTGGAAGTGATCGGATACAGAGATATGAATCAATTCTGTGATGTAATTGGTGATTGTGAGCTAATGGATATTGGTTTTTCTGGGCCATCGATGATATGGAACAATGGTTATAGATTTTTAAAATTTGAGTTTACTGTAGACATTTAGATATATGAATAATGAAAAATATTTTTGTGTCAAGGAAAAAGATAAAAAAAAAAAAAATCTGAAAACTAAATGCATGACAAGACGTTACACCAAATAAACCCTAAGAACTAAATGGAATGTGTCAATATACATATGCATACATATATATATATATATATATATTTATATATGAAAAATAAAACGAAAAAAAAGTATATCTTTTTTGATAGGTTTTGTTGCTTGTATTACTGATAGAACATTCATTTTAATAGTCATTTAATTAAGTTCTCAACAATATAATTTATAAGCGTTTATGGTAAAATATACATTAGATGATCCAAAAGTATTCCTACCCATAAAATCATATCATGAAAATTTAATTTAATTGTTAATTAAACTTGCTCTGTAAATTGGCAAAACAAAGATTAAAAAAATGGAAAAAAAAGAAGGATAAATTGTTTGTTTGATCCGTAACTTTTTTACGAAATTACAATTTGGTCTCCTAACCTTTTTTTTATGATTAAATGATCAATAAACTCTTTAAAAGGGTACAAAATAGTCATTTTTGTTATCATATATGAAAAATTTAACAGAAAATATCATGTTAATCCCATATGATTTATTATTTAAGAGTAATTAATAAAAAATACATAATTCAACTTATATGTATCATATATATGATCTAATCCATCTAATTTTTAATATTTATCAGTAAAAAGGACCATATTACACTCCTAAAGACCTTTTAGTCATAGAAAATAAGGTTGGGAACCTAATCGTAACTTAATCAAAATATTATAGACCAAACCTGTAATTAAACAAAAGAAAAAAAAAGGCTCAAAGCACAAAATGGCGTGATGTGGGTGTGGTCTCTAGAGTCAAAGAATGTAATAAACTTGGCACGCAGAGACTGCAAAACACAAACAGAGGCAGTCACTGAAAAGCACCTCATTCTGGGCCTCCCAAAGTTGAATAAAAAACTTTCCAATTCGCCTTTTTCCAATTAGTTCATTAATCCCAATGATTAAAGCACTATCATTTTTCAAATCCTTAAGATCTCAGCCAATAGAAAGTCATATGTGGTATTTCAATACTAACAACTCTTTCCCTAACTTTTCAAGCCAGAAAAAAAATTGTTTCCCCAAAAAAAACCAAAAAAAAAATAAATAAATAAACCAACAATTTCAATATTTTTTTTTTCCTCTCATGGGATATTTTCATCTCTCTTAAAAGTAAAAAGGAAAAATAAAATAAAATAGATTGATCCTCCAAGTCACCACTCACATAACATAATTATTGAACAATATTGATGATATATGACCACACATGTTTAACAAAATAACATGATAAAAACAAGATAATATATCACATTGTTATGAAACAGTTTTGATATATGAAAATCATGTTGTTAATAGCGATAAATGACATTTGTTTCATAATTTTAACCAAAGTTGACTTTTATTTTGAGTTCATACAGTTAAATTAGCAAGTAAAAGCATCAAATACTATATTCTAGCTATTTCATGAAAAATCTAGACCAAAAACCTATTCAGGAAACGAAAAAAAGAAAAGAAAAGAAAAGAAAATTTCTAAGTGGACAGGTAAAAGGTGGGTATGCTTCCTCTGTTGGGCTCGATGCCCAGATGTTTAAGACTTTATTACTATTTAAATAAAAGTAATTTTATTATTTCATTATACTCGTATTGGCATGTATACTGATACTTAATAGATATAATAAAATCTTATGACTATTAATGTGACTTTAAATATTATACACAAACGTTGTATACAAAAGAATAATATTTAAGAATAATAATCTAAAAACTGTCCGATATAAATATTAAAGTCAAGATATTTATTTAATTATTGTTAACATGGTTCATCTTCATTACAAATAGGACAACCTTATCTAAATTATTGTTGAAGTGTCATTGAGATAAAAGTGCTTTATATAATATGATTATATAAGATAAGAACATGATTAATTTTAATATCTAATAATCTCCGTTAGCATGTAGGGTATTCAAATTTAATCAACAATGATCATATATAAAACAATCTTAATTCTGAATTATAGCAGACTCTTATATATGACATTATTTCTTTTGACATATTAGGTATAGATTCACAATATGTTGAATCTCATTCTTGGTACATTGAAGATGTAACAAAATAAGTACCTGTGAATATTAATTGATACATACTCGGTGAGTATGTATCAATTAATTTAGAATTAATTGTACAAATCAAATTATATGACTATTTAAATAAATATTAATTGGATAATCCGGTGTGGTCACCCACACCAGTGTCGGTGCCTACACCACAGGGATAAATCCTTGTGGTGTGTAATTTTTATTTGATGAAGATTGTTAATATCGACATCGTCATCAAAAGGTTTGCTGGTGACGATCGATATGATCGTTTCCCTAAGCTCGACCATCGGTAGCTATGCGGGTTGGTGAGAGAGGGTGGATAAGAGATTATGGTTTTTTTTTTTTTTTTAATTGGGGATTTTAAATTTTGGGGGCTTTTTTTTTATAAGAATAATTAAAAAACGTTTTTCAATCTGATTTTTTATTTTTATTTTGATGGTTAATCTGGTGGAATAACAAATTAATATGGTAAATTAAGATAATAAATCCGATAGAATGTAGTAAATAATCGTCGTTAGAGTACAATAAATAATCTGGTGGAGTATTAAATCTGATAGAATATAAAAAAAAATTTCGATAAAATATCAAAAGTAATATATATCATAATTGTAATGACCCATGCTTTTATTTGGTATGATATTATCCTTTTTGGATCTCGGTTCGTATTGTTTTGTTCTTGGGTTTAACCCGAAAAAGCATTATAACATTAGGATGTGGTTTCTTTACCTATGAACTATCAGACATATCCACTCCGAAGTGATGTGAGACTGTATAACTTATATTTTTCCTTATAGGGACTGAGGACTGTCACAATATTAGTAAGGATTTTTAATAGAAAATTTCGTGGTACATGATATTTTAGTAATCTCACCGAAAAAATCTTACATAAGTTTTTTTGTTTTTTTTTTTGTTTTTGAGAAATCTAATATGTTGTTGCTTTTTTTTTTTTTTGGTATGAAATCTTTTATGAGTTTAAAATTTAGTTTTAATCCAAAAATCTTAATATTAGAGTACATTATAATAATAAATGTTTAGGTTTGAGTCGTCACTATTACATTGACTGGGGTATATGGGCAATCCACCTCGTAAGAGATCCATATATTACAGGGGGCATCCTCTCCGGAATTATTTAGACATTTTAAGCTTTATCCTTATAACCTATTTTTTTTTTCCGGCAAAAAAAAAATAATGAAAAATAAATGGAAAAATGTCATTAATTTTTCATTATTGGTTTCTATAAAGAGTTATATCTATTGCAGCTGTCTCTCTGTGCTGGTTCTTGGCTTTTCCTTTTGGCATGGCTAGCTCCGTATAATCTCTTCCTCAGACTTTAGCCTTCCCGACTATTTCTCCACATAATGCACAGCTTTAAGCCGTGAACAAGCAAAATCTTTTTTTTTTTTATTTTTTTATTAATGGTTTGCACGCACAGTAAAGCCTTTAAGCCTTGAACCAGAGCAAAATTAAAAAATAAAAAATAAAAACAAAGACACGCTATTGCTTTGCATGGAGTCTCGGGGTGGTTACCGCGAGTGAGGGGAGAGAAGAGAGATCTGGCGGCGGGGGAGGGGCGGAAGTGATTACCGGCGTAGTGGGAGGTCTTCAAGTTGGGGGACGCCATTCTCGCTGCTGAAGAAGAAAAACAGTGCTTTTGGTTTTCTGTTATTTTGTTTGTTATGTTTTTAACTTATGTTAAATGAAATTCAAAATTTCTTTAAAAAATCCCTCTCAAATTTTATTCTTTAAAAAATATAAATTAGGGAAAACGGGGTAGAAAAGTAATTATGCACCAAACTGTCTAACAACAACTGACAATTGTTTGACACGTGCACTTTAAGTTAAAAATCCTAACTGAAGAGTTTATTAAAATTTCGTTTTTCCAGGGAAACGGATATTTTATTTTGAACATCTGGAGGTAAAGTACAACAAGGATCATAGTAGTCATTTTATTTTTATTTATTATTATTATTATTATTTTTTTACCACCCGGAGTTTTTCATGCAATGACGAGTCATGGGGTTAATAATCAAACTTAAAACTTTGTTTGGCAATTTTTCAAAGAAAAAATTACCCAAATAACCATTTTTTTTTATTTTTTATTTTCATCTATTGATCAATATGACATAAATACTTTTATCTTGATCAACATGACACAAATTTTAGTTACTTTATTTTAATTTTGTCTCATATTGATCTAATGTTACTTTTTTATATCATTTTGGTGTTAGAGGTGTTCACCAAATCTGTCAATCCATTGGATTGGATTGGGTTGACAGATTAGTAGATTAGTAACGGATTGAGAATTTCTCAATCCAGAGGTTATGGATTGAGAATTTCTCAATTTGTGCAATCCGTGAATCCGAATCCTCTATATGTTTATAAACATGTTTATAAATATATCTATACTTTTTCTCTAAAAAAATTTAAATAAATGTGTACATATATTTTGAATTATGAGATGTTACAATTTAGCTTACGATTGAAGATTTGACGTAAATTATGTTGTAATTGCATTGAACTATTTTAGGTTTAAGCATTTTATTTTAGTTCCTAAAGTCTACAAACTGAATCCATGAATCCAATCTGCATAATCCGATGTTTACGGATTGGATTAGATTGGATTGAGAGTCTCACGGATTGGTAACGGATTGAGATTTTTCTAATCCGAATGTCATAGATTGGACTACAAATTTAGGCCTAATCTGTATAATCTGATCAGTGAACAACCCTAATTGATGCAATAGTCTTCAAATTTATGTCATTTAAGTACTTTCTCCTTTTCCAAAACACGAAAAAATCAGCACGGTAAAGTGCCAACAAAAAACTCACAAAGTAAACCGGTTCACGCTATTTTTTATGAGATGAATAGCTATGGCGTTGAGTTCAACTGCTCAAAGTGTCCAGTTCACACTTCCAAAAAAAAGTGTCCGTTTCACACTTCTACCAAGAAAAAGTGTCTGGTTCACACCTTCTCTTTTTCCATAGAATTGTAATTTGATATATGAAAAATTGAATACATTTTGATTCATTTTAATTTAAAAGTCTTATCTCGATTTTTTTTTTCTTCATATTTACATAATAAAAATAGATAATTGGATAAACAAGTTACTCATCAAAACCTTTTAACACACCAAGCAAATCAACAAACTCACATTGGCAAATCGCAGATCGCAAATTGTACTTCACAAATCGCAAATTGCAAATCGAAAGCCTTGAATTCTTTGATTTTTCTTTTTAAAATCTCTTGAACCTTGTCGCCTCCAAATCACGCCACACGTGGTTGAAAAAAAAAGGAAAAAAATAAAGAAAAGAAAACACCGTGCCTTGTGCAGGATCATGGAAAGTCTCTGTCATTGAGTCTTCACCCCTGCGAGCGTTGCTTCTCCAGAGTTGAAGCCTCCTTTCTTTTCTCTTTATTTGTTCCTTTGTTTCTCTTTTATTGTCGGCATATTATTACCAAAAAAAAAAAAAAAAAGCAAAAAGCAAAAAAGAAAAATTTATGAAAAAAAAAACATCAACAAAAAAAAATCTTTGTTGTTTAAAAAAAAAAAAAGAAGAAAAAAAGTTGATTGTTTGATGGAAAAAAAAAAGAGTGAAAAAATATTAAATTATTTGGGGCAAAAGCTATTCTCATTATTGTTTAATCTGAAGTTGGACGACATTTTTCTCAATACGGTATTAAATCGGGAAATCTAAAAGTTTATGGACAAGTTAGTATACACCAACCAAGTACCAACTTGAGGGGAAATATTAAGAGGAATTGATTGATTATTATTATTTTAGTTATCATTTTGTGATTCTTTTCATTCTTAGAGATTATGTAAAATTATACATACCAATTAACTTAATTCTAGTGATGGATTTTAGATTTTCTAATTATAATTAAATCATCTTGTATAAATTCAATATAAATTGTAAATGAGAATTATTTAAATCTAAAATTTCAAGTCTACCCCGCTCCGAACCTCCCATTTTCATCCTTACGAACGTTTCTTGGAAGTTTCATATTTACTAAAGAAAAAGTAGTCTACAGGTTAATAGATAGGAATAGGCCCCACGCGCCAAATTTCGAGGCATTTCAACCACGCTCTTATAATTTCCACCAATCTCTCACTTTGTTGTGATTAATACGAGTCAGTTCTTTGAAACTTGCAGGAAATTCCTAGGAAGTGAAGATGTTACTCACATTGTTAGCATTATTTCTATCTCTTCTTTAAAAGACCAATAGTAGCTTCTCATTCCATAATAGAAGAAAGTTGTTTTGTTGATTGTGTTTCATTGGTTCTTTCTCAATTATACGAGTATGGTTTCTTCTTTCCTGAAAAAGTACGATGTTTTTATCAGTTTTAGAGGTGAGGACACTCGCAATACTTTCACTAGCCATCTTCATAAAGCATTGTTGGATAGAAAAATAGAAACTTACATCGATGGGAGACTCGAGAGAGGAGATGAAATATCTCGCACTCTCTTGAGCGCAATTGAGGAGTCGAAACTCTCCGTGATCATTTTCTCGGAAAATTATGCTTCTTCCCGGTGGTGTTTGGATGAGCTCGTGCATATTCTCCGGTGCAAGGAGAGGAATGGACAGATTGTGCTGCCGGTCTTTTACCGCATAAGTCCATCTGATGTGCGGAATCAACAAGGAAGTTATGCAGGTGCGTTTGTCACGCTTGAAAAACGCTTTAAGGATGACTTAGAGAAAGTGAACGAATGGAGGGCTGCTTTAACAAAAGTAGCTAATCTATCTGGGTGGGATGCACCAAACACCAGGCAATCTCTTAACTAATTTGCATTTAATCAAATTCTTATACAACTGAAACTTTTCGCATAGTTCGATTTCTGTGGTACTTCCTTAACTGTCATGTTATTGTTCAATTTTTAGACAACTGATATATATTTTATAAAAATATGTTCTAGGTCTGAATCTGAATTAATTGATGGAATCGTCAAGGATGTCCTAGAGAAATTACGATGTATATCGTTAGGTGACGATTTGAATGGCCTAGTTGGAATAGACGAGCGCATTGAACATGTTAAATCATTGTTACTTGTCGACTTATCATTGGACATTCGCATTATAGGCATTTGGGGAATGGGTGGTTTGGGCAAGACAACTCTAGCTCATGTTGTGTTTGGTCGTTTATATCGTGGATTCGAAGGTTATTGCTTTCTTGAAAATGTTAGAGAACAATGGCAAAAACATGGGCGGATTGAATTGAGAAACAGATTTTTCGCCGAATTGTTGGAGGAAAAAAATCCTTATGTTGGCAACGTGATGTTTATAAAGGATAGGCTTTGCCGTAAAAAAGTGCTTGTTGTTCTTGACGACATAGATGATTCGGAGCAATTTGAACATTTAGTTGGAGGTCGCGAGTGGTTTAGGCCTGGAAGCAGAATCATTATAACAACAAGAAACAAGCAAGTGCTTGAGAATGTTGGTGTTGATGGGATATACAAGGCAGAGCAGCTGAATGAAGATGAAGCTCTTCAGCTCTTTCGTTTGCATGCCTTCAGAAGAAACTCTCCTACAGAAAGTTATTTGGATCTGTCGAGAAAGGTCATAGACTATGCTGCAGGCTTACCGCTTGCTCTTAAAGTTTTGGGTTCTCACCTGTACTCTAAGAGCGAAGACGAGTGGGAAAGTGCGTTGCAGAAGCTAAAAATAGTTCCCAACAGAAAAATTCAGAATATATTGCAAATAAGTTATGATGACCTGGATGATGAAGAAAAAGATGTATTTCTTGATATCGCATGTTTCTTCAAGGGCGAGAGGAGGAGTTTCGTGAAGAAAATATTGGATGACCGTGGTTCTTTTGCTGATGTTATTAGAGTTCTTGTTGACAAGACTCTTATAGCTATTACATCTTGTGACAAACTTTGGATGCATGATTTGGTGCAAGAAATGGGTCGTGAAATTGTTCGTCAAGAATGCATTAAAGAGCCTGGAATGCGTAGCAGGCTCTGGAATACTGATGAAGTTTGCCGTGTCTTGAAAAATGATGCGGTAAGTGCTGAATTAATCTTCCTTTTAATCATTACATTGCAGTTTCCAATGCTAATGTGCCTTACTTTGTTCTCCATTTTCAGGGCACTGCAAAAGTTGAAGCAATTTCCCTTAACACGTCCCAGATTAGAGAGGATCAGATCAACTTGAAACCTACAGTCTTCAAAAACATGTACAATCTACGATTTCTTCAAATATTTCAATGCCTACAAAAGTGCAAATTGCATCTCCCACAAGGTCTTGATACACTCCCTGATGCACTCAGATATCTCAATTGGCCTGCATATCCTTTGAAATCTTTACCATCAAGTTTTATGCCACAAAATCTCGTGGAACTTGACATGCCCTCCAGCCAGTTGGAGCAACTTTCCAATGAATTCCAGGTACATGCTTTAATTTTGGAATGGTACTAGATGCCTAAATTATTGTTCCAACTTTTTAATACCAACATTGGTGGCATCTTATTTTTCATCGTCGTACTGGTATGTAACAACATTTTATATCATTTCACATGGAAACTCACCTACCACTAAACAAATAAAATCTAGATGTCAAATAGGTTAGTGCTAAAAAATCGAGAGCATTATTTTTCGTTATGTTAGTTTGAATGTAATTTTTGAAGTACATTCTAAGTTATGCTTGTCATTTCTGTTTTCATAACAGCATCTTGGGAACCTAAAAGTTGTCAATCTTAGTTTCTCAAAGAAGCTGTCTCGTATGCCCGATCTCTCTTGGGGAAATCTAAAGAGTTTATATCTGGAAGATTGTAAGAGTTTAGTAGAAGTCCCTTCTCTGAGTTTTGAGCAAGTCTTTGATAAGTGTGTTGGTCTGGAGAAAAAACTAAGAACAGAATTTTTAATTATAACCGAAGAAGGTTACTGGAGATCTACAGAAAACGAATTCGGGTCATTCTTGGGGTTGATTCCTGGTGTTTTTGACTACTCTCTTCATCTCGGTGGCTGCTCGAATCTCAAATTTCTTTCGGAGATGTCTGGGAATATAAGACGCATATGTTTACGTTATACTGCCATTGAAGAATTGCATCCTTCCATATGGTCACTTGAAAATCTTTCTTCCTTGGATCTCAATAGCTGTAAATGCCTCAAGAATCTTCCTAGTAACATTTATCAATTAGAATCCCTAGAAGAGCTAGATTTAGGCGGCTGTGTACGTATTGACAGGTTTCCCGAGCTTCCAAAGAATGTAAGGATATTACGCTTGAGCCAAACCGCGATAGAACAAGTGCCTTCATCATCCTTTGAGAGTCTCCCTAGCCTGGGGTATCTATATCTGGAAAATTGCAAAAGGCTTAAGACCCTCCCAACTAGCATTTGTAAGTTGAAGTCTCTTGTAACTCTCAATTTGTTGGGTTGCTCAAACTTCAAAAGCTTCCCCGAAATCTCGGAGCCTATGGAATGTTTAGAGAATCTTTACTTAGAAGGAACAGGGATTAGAGAGTTGCACTCGTCTATTGAAAATTTGACCATGCTTCGTTGGCTGTTTTTGAATCGGTGCAAAAATCTCGAGTTTGTTCCAAACAACATCTACAATATAAGATGCCTCGAGTTTCTTGACCTTTCTGAATGTCCAAAGCTTGAAAGTTTGCCCGCTTTTTCAGTTGGTTTTCATTGCAAGATTCAAGTGGATCTAAGTTACAAAAGCATGTCAAAAGTCCCCGATTGGCTTTGCGGTTTGTCCTCATTGCCAATGCTTGATCCGAGCGGAGTTGTCACTGGAAGAAGATATCTGAGCATGGAGCGAGTGTCTAACATGTTTCTGTTTTCTAGAGCCAAAGGTGAGACAAATGAATTTACAATGACTGGCAACTTTGCCAGATCTCTTCAGTCATGCCGATGTGCACCATTGGATAATTCTAACTTCTCGGAATTTCTCTATTGCGGATGCTCAAGACTTGATGAGGCGAAACGCTTCGATATGGCTGCTGAATTCCTACTTAACGTCTTGCATGAGACAAGTCTTTCTTGTGTTATAAAGGTAGGCATATCTCTTTCTTGTTCTACTAAGCGAGCTTGAGAAGTTTTTCACAGTTGTTATAATCATGATTCTTGTTTTTGCTCCAGGAAATAATTTGTCCTAGAATCAATTTATGTATTCCCAGAAATGAAATTCTGTGGTGGTTCATTTATCAGTCCGAGGGATCTTCGATACATATCAAGCTTTCTCCACATTGGCTTGATACCAACTTCTTAGGTTTTGCATTTTGCTTTGTGGTTGAGTTTGAGCACTATTGTTTTGATCTCAAGCATTTGAATTACCATTGCGAATACCATTTCAAAACCAACAGCGCTGAAAGCCGGAGATTTAGTTGGAGTTTCCAGAGACCAGAGAATGCTGAAGGGGTGAGAGATATAAAGTCTATAAATTCGGATCACATGTTCATGGGGTATATGGGCGATGACTACCAGGACTACTGTGATGCGGTAGAGGTGTCATTTGAGTTTTTCCTAGAGCAATTTGATTCGGAAGCTTTTGCTAACAATGGCAAATACAAAGTAAAAGAGTGCGGAATCCGCACGATGTATCTCGAAGATGCAGAGGATTTTGGTGCCATGGAATATTTTTCTCAGAATCCATTTATTGGGGGGACTTTTATAAAAAGAATGACAGTGAGACAGCCCTAGTGACCTACGGAGTACGGACCTACATGTTCAAGGTAATTCTTTATCTTATCTAGTCTTATTACTAACCTTTCATCGCTGTACGTTTAGGCCATGCAAATCTTTGAATCACCACAAAATTAAAGTTGTTTTTTTTTTCCAGAATTAAAGGTATTTCAACTACATATAAAGATACTCTTGAATTAATATACCAGTCTAATACAAATGAAGTGGAATTTCAAGTACTCAAAAACGACTCCAAGCTATTCAGTTGAAGTACAAGCCATCTCTGGCTGTACTCTTCAGTTTATCTGGAGCCGGGTATAGAGTTCTTGGTAGATTAGCCTCAAACAAACTGCAATCTAGAGGCTGCTGAGTGCTTTTACTTTCCCCATTGCGACCGTCTGCCATAGTACTCTGTTAAGTTGTTTTCCTCTACCAACTTTGCATAGCGTATTCTTTTTCGTTCACCATTGTGGTTTGGAACATCATTATGACTCTCTTTACATTGTTAATCTTCTGAAGTACCTAGCACATATTGGAGTTCCAGACTACTATTTTTCGTAAAGGCAATCAGGTAGCGGACATGTTAGCTCGTATGGCGGTTCACTCCGATGCCTACAATTGTGGTTTACAGCGTCCTTGTTGCTCTACTCCTACTTCAGCTTTCGTCGAAGATGATGCTCGTGGCGGATCTCTCATTATGGATTCAGTCCCTGCATTCCCTTGGCACTGGCAGTTTGTTCCTCCAGCATACACTCTTTTCGCCTTACTAACTTTTTATTTTATATATATATATATATATATTTTGGTGAGTTTTATTAGCAAGATTTTTAATGAGACTCGTAGGTTAAAGGATGTGTATATAATGAAGAAATACATTAAGCCTGCCTGCCCCTTAGGCATCACAGTCCATATTCTATCTCTCTCTCTCTCTCTTTTTATTTATTTATTTTTTTTCCGTACCCTCTGTTTTAGTCCGATTTTGTTGCTATGTATTAACTTTTCACTGAATTTTATTGTTAAATACGAACTTTTCAGCTGGTTAGAGCAATAAATCAATAGTAAGAGCCAATATTTTGCATGTGCTGCTAAAAAAAAAATAAAAGAAATAAGAAATACAAGGGCAGTTTGAAAGCAATTTAAGAATGATTTTGTTTTGGATATAAAATAGAAATGGAAATCTTTTGAAAACGATTTTGAGATATTTTTTAAAATTGCATATGACTGTGTTTCTAGAAAAATTTGTTTGAGTACAAGAAAGAGTAAAATTATAGTTGTGTATGCTTTTTTAAAAATATTTATTACGTGTGTAAGTATTATAAAATGACAAATGAAATAGAAAAACAACTTTATTTTATTTTGTCATTCCTTAAAAAAAATTGAAAACAAATTTTTTTGCTTTGGTTTTTGTTTTTTGACTTTATGTTTACAAACTCTATTTCGAAATCATTTTAAAACACATTTATTGAAGACTGAGAGATTTTTTTTTTTTTTTGGTCAAAACGTTTTGAAACCAATACTCAAAGGGGCTAAGATCATTTTCTCTTCTTTCTTTCACTAACGAGGGATGGTGAATGCAAGCTCGTACAACTTCTATATCAGAAGGGAAATTATGGAGATTTATACACAATATTAAGAGGGAAATTGGCAAGAGATATGAGGTCTAAATATGAAGTTATAACATACAATGCAGACCATCGGCAGGTTGTGCTTTTTTTGTCTTTATTTTTATTTTCTTTAATTTAATAGATTGCGGTTGAGCATGATAAAGAAGTAGGAGATTAGGGGGTGCTTGGGGAGAACATCTTTAAATACATCTCCAATATATATATTTTTTTCCAATTCAAAACTACTTTTTAATATTCACATTATTTAATGTCTATAGTAAACTCAAACTTTAAAAGTCCATAATCTCGTTTTTTCAAATTCAAATGAGATATATATTTATTATATTACATATTCGAGAGAAATGAAACAATATCCATATTGATATATTTTTTTTGAATATCTTTCAAGTTTTTACACTTTTTTCATTCAAAATAGTTCATTTTCACCGAACGGACATTTTCGAAACTCAATAATCTCCAATCTCTAAAACACCTTCTCCAAACGTCCCCTAAATTCCCCAAATGGGCCTAGTTTGGGGTTGCTGTGCTTTTGACATAAATTCTACTTTTACTTCAAGTAAAATGAGAAGTAGAATCTAAAAGCAAAAGTTATAAATTCTAACATCTCTAAATAACTATTAAAATACACTGGTTTTTGTACAAATAACTTTTGAGAATTTTTGCCAAACACAATATTTGCATCATAGTTTGTGTAAAGGACTTTTGGAGCCTCCAAAAGCATTATCAAACTAGCTCTAAGTGGATGTTACATACAATTTTTTTTATTTTTTTATTTTTTATATTTTATTTTTATTTTTATTTTTTTCTAATTTGAAGATTCAGGATTTGAACCACCTTAATTTCTTTTACAAGTATTTGAAGTAAATAACTAAATTAAGAATGATATATTCTTTTAAAGTCGGAAAACCATTAAACTATAAAATAGTACACACCAAACATGATAATGCAATGACCCGACATTGTTATGGAGATGACTCTTAATTGAGACCGATTTCAGAAGTGAAACCTGATGACGCTCGAAGGGAAATTGTATGTTCTAGGCCCGAAAATGGGAAAGTACCTCATCACATCAATATCAAGCACGCATAGGGCTCTTTTTGAAAAAATCTCGATAATCGATGGAAGCTTTCGATCAATTAAGAGCCACTACCTTGTAGCACAGCGGTTACCATCCACTTCACGTAGACACAAGTCTAGTGTGACAAACAAACTGCCGAAACTTGTTATCTTGTGACAACTTACCTTTCAAATTTTTACTTTTTTGACAATTTGTCTACTGAATTTACTAAATTATTGCAATATATCACTTTTAGTTGATTTTACATTAAAATGAATATATGAAATTAGAAGATTTGCATCCCGATTTGTATTAAATTTGAAAATTTTTAGTCGGAAATGAGTTTTTAATCTTCACATGAGGCATATGGGTTTTCCATGATTAGTTTAATGAAATATTAATTCATATGTGATACATTATAACAATTTAACAAGTTTAAATGTAAATTGCTATAATTAAAAGCTTAGGGGGCAAGTTATAAAAAAAATATTAATTTGAGGGACATCAATGCTAAATTCGCCAACAGCCTAGCTTTATTTTGAACAACGGTCCTCCAACTTTACTGGTGAAGGATGGGAAATATGTACTATATATATATATATATATATATATATATATATATATGTACACACACACTAGTTGTGAGCCACGTGCTAATGCACGCGAGGAGTAATTTTGTAGATTCAATTCACGTGTTAAAGTTTGGATATCATATTATTATAATTTTTTTTGTTATATTAGAGATCTTAATTAGTTATTAACATTTAATATATGCAACCAAAACATCATGTAATAATATTTTATACTTTTTATTTAAAAAACTATTAGAATATTGTTAACGAACAAATATTAATATTCAAAAACTACACAAACCTGTTTTTTCCATATCTAATTGTGCTAGTTCAACCTCAGCTTCCCACAATAATAGTCCAAAAAGATTCCAAGTAAATAAAGTCATTAAAAATAAGAAATGTATTAAATTTTAATTAGAACACATTTGTACAAAGAGAATATCTTTAAACAAATTAGTATACGAAAAGTTTTAGATGGGTGAAAGGAAGGAATAATGAGGGCAGTTTAAAGAGAAAATAACTTAGAACTAGAAGAAAATCGTATTTGAGAGGGATACAAAGAAAAACTATTAAAGAAATATTATTTTAATGACACAAATAAAAAATAAGTTTTTTAAAATAGTAAATAGATGTATAAAAATGCATGCTTATGTCAAAATCTGTGTTTCAGTCTTATAGTATGTTTGAGAAAAATTATTTCTACGGGACAATTGGAAAAAAATAATATTTTAATAGGACAACTAAAAATGTACTTGTAAAGATCTCATCTAATAAGATAATATTTTAGAACATTGCAAGGGAAAAAAAAAAGTAAATAAAAAAAAATTATTTTAATAGGAATAAATTCAAAGAAAAATAATTTAATTAAATAATATAAATAAAATATATAAGAGTTGATAAGATAAAAAAGCAAGAGAAAGTTAAAAAAAAAAAAGGCAAGTTCTAAAGGGAAGAAGGCAACTAAAAATCGCACTTGTAAAGATAATATCAAATAAGATGATATTTTAGAAGGTTGTAAGGAAAAATATAATTTGTAATGGAATTATTATTTAAATAGGGAAGAATAAAAAAAATAATTGAAAAATAGAAATATTAAGATATAGGAGTGTATAAGTTTAAAAAGCAAGAGTCTGATTAAAAAAAAAAAAAAGGAGGCTGGTTGCAAACGGAAGAAGGCAAGAAAAAAAAAAGAGAATATATTAAGAAAAAATTATCTTCAATGAGATAAATTCAAAGAAAAACAATTTAATCAAAAAATAAAAAATATAACGGATAAGAGTAAAAGATAAAAATCAAGAGAGAGAAAAAAAAGAAAAAAAGAAACAAACATATACAAGTTGCAAATGGAAGCATAAGAAGCAAAAGTAAACAAAAGTTAAAAAAAAAAACAAAAACAAATAAAGGCTTATAATGACAAAATACATGAACGAAAAATGAACATTGAAAATAGGAACTCAGCTTTTTATTATAGATTATAGATTATATTTTATAGATCATAAATATATAATAGATATAAATTTATTGGTAGATTCTTCAAACTTATATTGAGTTATAAGTGTTTATGAGTTCTCTTTCAGCTCAGTCAGTAATTATCTGAAAATTATAATTTAATAATATTATTTATGTATCCATATATTTTCTCGTTCTAATTATTCTTATGGTCGATCTGTCTCATAGAAAATTGTGTATATATACTTGCTTGTGTATATATATATAAAATGTTATGGGCATTATTCACCCAAAAAAATGTTTTGGGATTTCTTCTTCTTCTTCTTCTTTTCTTTTTTTTTTTTTTTTTTTTTTCAATGGGATACAACCTGGAGGCAGTTTCCAGGGAGTGAGCCAACTAGTATAGATTGCTTTTTGTTATTTAATGTATTTTTTTCTTTTTAAAATCATGATCCGAAATAGACCCTATAATTTTAAATAATATCTTTTCAAAGGTCCAACACACCTACACACACTTTAGCCTAACCTTAATGCAAATCCAGTCTTTCATAAATCATTTACTAGATTTTACGAGACTGATTCAACAATTTGAACCAGACTTATTCAACTCTAAGGTTTTTTTTTTTTTTTTTGTTTTTTTTTTGTTTTTTTGTTTTTTAATAAGAAATTCTATGAGGGTTGTTGGATGGAAGACATTTCCTATGATATAAAACAAAATGCATTCTAGCTTTTAATTCCTTTTTTCAACTTAATACTATTTTTCGCATTGAATAATCTTTATTAGTACTAGTTGTAACACTTTTTGCTTGCTTCTTTACCTTGCTAGTATTTATTTCTATTTTTGGTTCTCCATCAGTACTAGCATGGCTTCTCCTTTTCTGAAAAAATACGATGTTTTTCTTAGTTTTAGAGGTGAGGAAACCCGCAATACATTCACTAGCCATCTTTATAAAGCCTTGTTGGATAGAAAAATAGAAACTTACATTGATGGGAGACTTGAGAGAGGAGAAGAAATTTCGTGTGCTCTCTTGAGTGCAATTGAGGAGTCGAAACTCTCCGTGATAATCTTATCGGAAAATTATGCTTCTTCGCCGTGGTGTTTGGATGAGCTCGTGCATGTTCTCAGGTGCAAGGAGAGGAATAAACAGATTGTGTTGCCAGTCTTTTACCACGTATGTCCATCTGATGTTCGGAAACAAAAAGGAAGTTATGCAGTTGCGTTGGCCACGCTCGAAGAACGTTTTAAGGATGATCTCGAGAAAGTGAATCGATGGAGGGATGCTTTAACAAAAGTAGCTAATCTATCAGGATGGGATGCACCAAACACCAGGTAATCTCTTAATTTATTTGTATTTAATAAAATTAAATTGATCAATTAGGCTTTATGAAACGGAACCACATACAACTTCCACTAGCTCGAAGCTTTTTGCATAGTTTTTTGTTATTGATTTTTGCAGTAAAAAGGTTCATTGTAAGCCAGGTCCACTGTTGTAGTTTTTGCTTTTTTAATGTGTCATATCATTTGTTCAGTTCCTATTATCTGATATGTATTATTTAATTATATTCTAGGCCTGAATCTGATTTAGTTGAGAGAATTGTCAAAGATGTCCTCGAGAAATTGCATTGTGTCTCGTTAGGTGATGATGTGAATGGCCTAGTTGGAATTGGCAAGCGCATTGAACATGTTGAATCATTGTTACGTGTCGATTTGTCATTGGATGTTCGCATAATAGGCATTTGGGGAATGGGTGGTTTGGCCAAGACAACTCTAGCTCGTGTTGTGTTCATTCGTTTATATCATCGATTCGAAGGTTATGGCTTTCTTGAAAATGTTAGAGAAGAATGCCAAAAACATGGGCGGACTGGTTTGAGGAACAGATTTTTTGCTGAGTTGCTAGAGGAAAAAAATCCTTATGTTGTCAACGTGATGTTTGTAAAGGATAGGCTTTGCCGTAAAAAAGTACTTGTTGTTCTTGACGACATAGATGACTCGGAGCAATTTGAACATATAGTTGGAGGTCGTGGCTGGTTTAGGCCTGGAAGCAGAATCATTATAACAACAAGAAACAAGCAAGTGCTCGAGAACATTGGTGTCGATAGAATATACAAGGCAGAGCAGCTGACTGAAGATGAAGCTCTCCAACTCTTTTGTTTGCATGCTTTCAGAAGAAACTCTCCGACGAAAAGTTATTTGGATCTGTCAAGAAAGGTCATAGACTACGCTGCGGGCTTACCACTTGCTCTTAAAGTTTTGGGTTCTCACCTGTATTCTAAGAGCGAAGATGAATGGGAAAGTGCGTTGCAGAACCTAAAATTAGTTCCCAACAGAAAAATTCAGAACATATTGCAAATAAGTTTTGATGGACTGGATGATAGAGAAAAGGATGTATTTCTTGATATTGCTTGTTTCTTCAAGGGTGAGAGGAGGAGCTTTGTGAAGAAAATATTGGATGACTGTGGTTCTTTTGCTGATATCATTAGAGTTCTAGTTGACAAGACACTTAAAACTATGTCATCTTATGACGAACTCTGGATGCATGATTTGGTGCAAGAAATGGGTCGAGAAATTGTTCGTCAAGAATGCATTAAAGAGCCTGGAATGCGTAGCAGGCTCTGGAATACTGATGAGGTTTGCCGTGTCTTGAAAAATGATGCGGCAAGTGCTGAATTAACTTTCCTTTTAATCATTATATCGCAGTTTCTGATGCTAATGTGCCTTACTTTGTTCTCCATTTTCAGGGCACTGCAAAAGTTGAAGCAATTTCCCTTAACACGTCCGAGATTAGAGAGGATCAGATCAATTTGAAACCTACAGTCTTCAAAAACATGTACAATCTACGATTACTTCAAATATTTCAGTGCCTAGAAAAGCGCAAATTGCATCTCCCTCAAGGTCTTGATACACTCCCTGATGCACTCAGGTATCTCAATTGGCCTGCATACCCTTTGAAGTCTTTACCATCAAGTTTTATGCCACAAAATCTTGTGGAACTTAGCATGCCCTCAAGCCAGTTGGAGCAACTTTCTAATGAATTCCAGGTATATTCTTTAATGTGAAATTATTGTTACATCATTTTTTTTTTTGGGTTGAAATTGTTCCAACTTGTTTATAACAACCAACATAGGTGGCATCTTATTTGTCCTTGTTATAGTAAATTATGACAACTCTTTAATGTCATTTAACAGGGCAACTCACCTACAACTGCATGATAAAATTCCGGATTTCACATTAGCATTATTCTTCATTATGTTAGTTTGGATGCAATTTTTGAAGGACATACTAAGTTATGCTTGTCATTTATGTTTCTACTACAGCATCTTGGGAACCTAAAAGTTGTCAATCGTAGTTTCTCAAAGAAGCTGTCTCATGTACCAGATCTCTCTCGGGCTAATCTTATGAGTTTATATCTGGAAGGCTGTAGGAGTTTAGTAAAAATTCCTTCATTGCGGTTTAAGAAAGTCTTCGACAAACATGTTAGTCGAAAGGAAGAAGTAGGAAGAAAGTCTTTTATCCAGATTGAAAAAAGTTACTGGAGACCTAGTGAAACTGAAATTGGATCATTCTTGTGGTTGATTCCAAGTGTCTACGACTACTCTATTCATCTTAGTGGCTGCTCGAATCTCAAATTTCTTTCGGAGATGTCTGGGAATATAAGATACATATGTTTGCGTTATACCGCAATTGAAGAATTGCATCCTTCAATATGGTCTCTTGAAAATCTTGCCTTTTTGGATCTCAATAGTTGTAAATACCTCAAGAATCTTCCAAGCAGTACTTGCCAATTGGAGTCCCTAGAGCTTCTAGATTTAGGTGGATGCGTGCGTATTGACAAGTTTCCTGAGCTTCCAAAGAATATAAGAACATTACACTTGAGTCGAACTGCAATAGAACAAGTGCCTTCACATTCCTTTGACCGTCTCCCTAGTCTGGAGGATCTATATCTAGAAAATTGCACAAGGCTTAAGACCCTCCCAAACAGCATTTGTAAGTTGACGTCTCTTGTGACTCTTAATTTGTCCGATTGCTCAAACTTTGAAAGCTTCCCTGAAATCTTGGAGCCTATGGAATGTTTAAAGGATCTTTACTTAGAAGGAACAGGGATTAGAAAGTTGCACTCATCGATTGAAAATTTAACCAAGCTTCATTGGCTATTTTTGAATCGGTGCAAAAATCTTGAGTTTGTTATGAACAACATTTACAATATGAAATGCCTTGAGTTCCTTGACCTTTCTGAATGTCCAAAGCTTGAAACTTTGCCAGCTTTGTCAGTTGTAGGGCCTGCAATAAGGGTCACGACACGGCAACATGACTCGAGAGTGACACGAGTTGCTCGGGTTAGTGCTGGGAAAAAAGGGGTGAGGATCATATTTGAGTCAACTTGAAATAGAGATGGCAAAAAAATAAAAGACAAGAAAAGAAAAAAGAGCTCCATTTCGGGTTGGAATCGTCTAATCCGAACACAACATGTAATTTTAAGTACTTATTATTTTGATGGGACTTTATTATGAACATGTGATCTTATGATAGATATTCTCACTTAATTTTGAAGGATATTATCACCATGTTAGCACGTTGTGAAATTTTAGTGCAAGTTGCAAAAAAAAAAAAAAAAAAAAAAACTCAAGAAAGTAAATTATTTTCTTGTCAATTACGAGTTCATGGGTCAATCTCATGTCATCGGTGGTCATGTGGTGTTTGTTTTCCGGGTTTAAAATATTTTCGTGTCATGTAAGATACATACGGCCAAAACACAATACATATTGCTAGTACAGTTTGTTTTCATTGCAAGATTGAAGTAGATTTAAGTGACAACAACATATCAAAAGTTCCTGCTTGGGACTGCGGTTTATCCTTATTCACAATGCTTGATCTGAGTGGAGTTGTCACTAGAAGAAGACATCTGAGCATGGAACGACTGTCTAACATGTTTATGTGTTCACGAGGCAATGTTGAGATCAGTGAATTTCTAATGGCTGACATCTTCACCAGATCTCTTCAGGCATGCTGACGTGTGCCATTAGACAATTCTATCTCAGAATATCTCTATTGTGGATGCTCAAGATTTGATGAGGCGGAACGCAATATCCTGGCTGAATTCCTGCTTAACGTTTTGTGCAAAGAAATTCCTTCTGTTATAAAAGAAACAAAACTAGTGGTACGTCTCTTTCTTATTCTACAAAGTGAGTTTGAATAGTTTTTTCGCAAGTAATATAATCATGACGCTTTTTTGTACTACAGGATATAGTTTGTCCTTGAGTCCACCTATGCTTTTATATTTTTTTTTTCAAATATATTTTTCTTTGTTGTTGAATATAAGTACTACTGTTTTGATCTCAAGCATTTGAATTCCGGTTGAGAATACCATTTAAAAAACAGACCAGTGACAACTGCAAATTTAGTTCGAGTTTCTAGAGACCAGAGAATGTTTAAGGGGTCACAAAAAATCAAATTTCTCAATTCACATCACATATTCATGGGATATTTGCACGAGAACTCCCACGGCTCTTATGATGCAGCAGAGGTGTCATTTGATTTTCTTCGAGAACAATGGCAAATACAAAGTCAAAGAGGGTCGAATCTGCAGGCTGGATCTCCAAGATGCCGACGAAATTGATGCAAGCATGTTGGATGTAATTCATGAACTTGTCTAGATAGGCCATGCATATCTTAGAATGACCACTAAGCTAAGGTTGTTTTGGCAGGATCACAACCATTTCAACTACATAGAAAGATAGTTGTGAATTAATGTAATAATCTAATAGAAATGAAGTGGAATTGCAAAAAAGAAAAGTAGAACTCTGTTGAGTACCAGAAATTAGCCTTTGAAGCTTAATATATGCTGATGTTGTTCTCCTCTACCAACTTTGCATAGTTATGTTTATTTTTGTAACCTTTAATGGACTAAGTTCATCAAAGAAGAAGGGGAGTGCCAAAACGAAAGCGTAATACAGAGCAACCAGATCATGATTTGAAAAAAAAAACAAAAAAGAGCAAGAACACTCACATGATTTTTTGATGGTGATTTTTTCTTGGCTTTGGCTAAATGAAGAGAAAATTGCTTGGAATATTATATTTAACAAAGCATTTATAAGAAACCATATTGAGCTTGAGTTTGTGGTTTGGTGCAGCAGCATTATGACTCTCTTTATGTTGTTATTCATTTTAAAGCTACGTCTCTTGATATACCTTGGCAGATCAGACACAAATGGAATTCCATTTTAAATAAGCTCAAGCACATGGAGTTCTTGATTACTCCGTCTATTTTTCATTACGGCAATCAGGTAGCGCACAAGTTATCTAATGTTGGGGTTCACTTCGAAGTCTAAAAATCGTGGTTTTCAGCGCCCTTGTTATTCTACTCGCACTTTATCAGATTTCGTCAAAGATGACGCTCGTGGCAGATCTCTCATCGTGGATTCAGTCCTTGCATTTTCTTGGCACTGGCAGTTTATTCACTCTTTTCGCCTCACTAGCTTCTTCTTCTTCTTCTTTTCTTCTTTTTTTCTTTTTTTCTTTTTAATTTTACATTTTAGTGAGTTTTATTTGAAAGATTTTCAATCAACTCCATGTATTAGGATAGCGAATCCTGAAGAAATACATAAGGTTGCCCTCTTGGCATCACCATCCATGTTGTTTCCCCTTTATTATTCTTCTTGTTCTTCTTTTTTCCTCCCTCGATTTCGTCTGAATTGATTGTTATTTGTTATTATTATTATTTTTTTCGCTGCATTTATTTTGTTTTTATTTTATTTTAGTTTATTTTCTTTTTTATTTAATAGATTGAGGTTGAGCATGGAAAAGAATTGGGAGATTATTAAGTTAGTGTGACATAGTGGGAAGGTGTGCAGAAGCTCGCACAGATGAGGCTTGACCTCTTGTTGGTACTTGTGTCTCCGACAATAATACAAGATAAAAGTAGTTATATGTATAATCTAATTGTAATTTAATACATGATTCCATTTAAAAATGTAAAGTTTAATCCCCTCAACTCAAGTTTAAAAAAAAAAAAAAAAGGACAAGATAAAAATTAGCAACTGATTTACTGATGATGAACTATTTAAGCGTCAAAAAAGACCAATTTTGCCACCTGTCAGTCAAACAGTATATCGATGGACCACTACTATACCAACAGTTAACTACTAGTATACCAATAATAAACCATCGGTTTACCAAAGTAGCCCAGATGATTTTAAGACATTTTTCTGGAATAAAATAATGATCGTATTTCACGCTCAAAAATTAGGTTTCTAGGCATCTTTTTAGTTTTTACCACCCCTTTGAATAAAATAGTCTAGCTTTCATTTGTTTTAAAGGAAATGGCCTTTCTTTTTTCTTTTTATGTTTTTCTAGAATGTTCTAAAAAGAATACATTTTTTAAATATTGCCATATCTATAATGATTTCAGGATTTTTTTCCTTTTACATTGTCCAATAAAAAGTTGTCTAACATGATAAAAATCTGAATAGAGGCAAAAATCCTAAACATGTGCATTAAAAGAGCAATTCCCGGAATTTTATTTTTATTTTTATTTTTTTAAAGTTGAGTCCATTAATGAAAACTGATATATCACTGATAAACCGATATGTGAGGACTATTGGGATTGTTATGATGCAACGGAGGCGTCATTTGAGTTTAGCATTGAAAGATTTTGATCGGTGACTATTTGTTGACTCTGGATCGTACATGGTCAAAGAATGTGGAATCCGCAGATCTGATTCTTTATGTTTTTACGCCACAGTTCCTCATATACACTAATAGTTCTGATTTATGTTGATAATATAATGGTCACTAGCAATTCTCCTTCTCTCGTTCAATAGCTGATCGCTCACCTCAATCTTCAGTTTGTATAATCTTGGTGACTTGAATTACTTTCTTGGCATCTAGTTCTCTCAAACATCTGATTTTATTCACCTCTGGCGACAAAAATACATGACTGATCTATTGACTCAGGTTGAAATGCTTGATGCAAAACCAGCCTCCACGCTAATGGCCTCTGACACCATTCTTTCTATCTCTGATGGTGAAGCTCTTCCTGATCCCACATCTTATAGGAAGATTGTTGGTGCTTTATGGTATTGTACAATCAGTAGCCCGGATCTTAGCTCTGTTTTCAATAAAGTGTGTTAGTGTAACGATCTCATTTTTCGGACTGTTAACTAATTTAATTATTCTTAATTCATTTAGTCTTAACACTTATTTATGTTAGTTTCTAAAAATACAGATTTTTTTTTTTTTTACATACATATTATACTTGTACTTGAAAATTTTAATAAACTAAAATTTTAACTAAGGAAATTGAAATTTCTAAATAATAAATATCCTATTCATATTCTACTTAGATAATATTTAAAAAGATATAACGTAAGACTCTAATGTCTTTTTCTCGTAAAGTACTCTTACTAGTTTAGTAGTATCAAAATATTTAAAACCTTAGTTATAAATATAGTTGATACAAATAACTTAAGAAGTCTAAATGTGGAAATTAAAATCGTGATGGTATCCCACTCCCTTCCTTCATCGCCTCCACATAGCTTCATTAGTCCAGAAGATATCTAAGTGGCGGGTTATTTACCCGCGTTACCTACAGCATGAACACACACGTATGAGCTTTCATTCAGCAAGTACTAACAATACCTCCCAAAACAATTTCATAAAATCATATCATCACACGTAACAACATGAATGTTCAAAAATGCATGTGATATATATGTGTTTAATTATACTTTATTAGATACATGTCTTATCTACTTAAGGACCCGTATGTCGTACCTATATACGCGCAACCAATGGGGAGTTCGGATAAGAACTATAAGCATTTGTGGTTCTACGTGACAGGCAAGCAGTTGTTTGGTCAGAGCAATTACAGTCAGGTGCCATCCGGGTAGCCTGTCTCTCTTACCTTCAAAAGGTGTTACGTGTGGACCCGAGAATCCCACATGGAGTCCTCTTACTGAGAGATGATTGAGAAGCTCCAGGAGAACATGGACTTGAAGCTGAAACAGAATCGATTACTGGTGAACGAAAGTTTGGCCAAATACAACTGGTTCGGTTCATTTTCAACATCCAACTTTCCGCATGACCAGTCTGACCACACTGATCAGAGGAAGAGACCATGACTATTGCGGTCCTAATGCTCGATCCTACTGTCCACTATAGTGCTCGGATAGTGGTCGTGGCTGATGGGGCCATTACCTCGATTAGCCGATTCGAGATCCCCCGGGGAGTACTGACCACTTCAACATCTGGTCTACAATCTAGCAATTCCTCACACAGGGAGTGGGGCCCAAGGTTCGCTGACAAAGAGTACCGACTACTTCAACTTCTGAGGTTGCTGAGTCTTCTAGGCACTCTGACCACATTCGGGCCAATGAGGACATGATTGAAAAGCTTGTTGCGGTACCCTCCCCAGTCACTCTTTCTATTTTTTGTTTTTGTTTTTGTTTTGTTTTGTTTTTTTTAATTTTATTATTATTATTATTTTATTTCGACCAAGTTGGGACTTCCTTTGCTTTAGGTGGTCTCTCTCACATTCTCCAACAACATTGTGGCACGGAGTCACTCTCTTTGCATGGATGACAAAGTGGCTGGGCTAGTCACCGACGTCAAGAAGTGGAAGGACGCTGAGAAGGTTGCCGTCGAGAAGGCCCAAAAGGCAGAGGAGTGCGCGCTAAAGGCTAAGGAGGCAAAAAAGAAGGCCAAGAATGAGTTGGCTTTAGTACAATTTGAGCACTCCCGCCTCCTCCAGAAGGTGCTTCATGTCATTCTTGATTAGGCTCGAAAGCAAGCGGTTGCCGATTACTAGAACAGGGATGACTGGGAAGTAGTTGCTGGAAAGGCATTCTAGCGCCAAATGTTTATGTCAAATATCTTTGACATAACACCAGATGAGATCACTTTACGTGATCAGCCTTATATCGTCATGCTCTGTCTAGTCACCTGCAAAAGAGAAGTACTTCAGAATACGGGGGGACACGGTGGGGTGTTTGCTAAGGGCATTTTGATGCTTAAGTCAGTAAGGATCACTGACGAACAAGTGAAGAAGTAGCGCTTTGTCAGGGAAAATTTGTCCATACTTAAGGGAGTGAGGCACTTCTCTATTTATAGATGTTTTTCACATGTTCGGGTCCTCAGGTGACCCTGATGGGTCATATTTTGAGTAGTCCCGGTGGGTAGACATGCTCTAGGTGTACGGATACTTGATCTCTACTGGACGAGTGCCATGTGCCCTACTATTCGGGTGATAAGAGGACACGAGTGCAGGTCATTAGTATAGGTACAGGCAGTCAGTACTATGTCAGTTCAGTTAGATGGTGGAGGGTGGTGCCGGAGTAGAAACAGGGACAAGTACAATAACAGACACTGGATATCAGGTATCAGGTGGTGTAGAGTAGTAAGTACGACATGCCCTCCCACAGTACGTTTGTCAGTCGGTACGGAATGGCATGGCAATGGTAGCATGGTTGTCCATCCCACAATGGACTTAGTTGTGGTCAGGGAAATATTGCTCGGGCCAGTACCTCGAAGTTCAATGGTGACCTTCTTGAGGTTTTCAAAGTAGAGGTAATTCAGGGATTAGCAGCCCAGCAGAGGTGCTGATAGGTCAATTGGTGACCCGAAAAGGGACTCCGTTTACAATCGCGATCCGACTTCTTTGGTTTGATCGGGTCTCATTGTTGGTCAGATCTTCTCTATTGGGCGGGCAAAAGAGCCTACTGGTTCTCGTACATCTCGTTTCCCGATGGATAGGTGGTCTCCAGCGCTAGAATGATTACACCATCAACAGGCCTGCTTGGTGCCCATGATTGGATTTTAATTCCCTGTTTGATAAGAAATGTTGAAAGATTGGACTGGATACAAGGGCTTACGCAATCCATAATTGAATCCACATGGGGATTCAACTATCCCCTATGAGAGTATGGGATTAGAAAGGACTAAACGCTTGTCTTTTCTTTCCCAAGTTGTCTCTAACTATCGATTTCATGTAATTTTTTTGGATTTTTCTTATGCATCTTATATGGGTGATTTTCTTGTCTGGATATTTTTTGTTTCACTTTTCATTTTCCCTCTTTTCCTGGATATTTGTTCATATAACTCGTATGAGTGGATGAAAAATGAGTTTCGTCAATTTGCATGTTTAGATAAAGAGGTTTTCTGGGTTTGTGTGTTTGCAGGTTCAGGAATAAAATAAAATAAAATAACAACAAAACACCATGTGAAAAAAGAGATAGTCATTTAATTAATTAAAAAAATGTCTAAAAATTGGATATGTACTGATTTGAATTTTTGTTTTAACTAAACTAAAATTTTAGTTATTTTTTTGAACGACAATGTCAATTTTTTGTGTTTATTTAAGTAAAAGATATATAAACTATTCATATGCAATCCAAACAGTACAACACCAAACATAAGATAGTATTAACTAAAATTCAATCACAACATTTCCTATGCATTCCGCAAGGTGTTGTTATTCTCCCTGGTACAGTCAGATAACTCAGCTAGCTTGAATTCCCTTCAAAATCTCAACCTTCGAGATTTACGCCGTATAATCTTGTCAAACTTGACATGCCTTCTAGCCAGCTTGAGCAACTTTGGAATGAATTCCAGGTACATGTTTAAATATGTTGTAAACAACTTTCAATATACAAATTTTTTGGAAAATTTGACTTGTTAACTCTATTTTTCGTTTTTCTTTTTGTTACAGGATCTTTGGAACTTAAAGTTTGTCAATCTTTGCTACTCAAAGAAGCTGGTCAATATCGCAAATCCCTCCTGGGCTAATCTTAAGAGTTTGGATCTTGAAGGTTGCACGAGTTTAGTTGAAATTCCTTCACTGAAGTTTAAACCAGACATAAAGAGAGAAAAATCGTACTGCCATTTCGATTTCATGTTCCGATGTCTCCCGGGACAAATTGAACAATTTACTCTCATCAATGACTTTTTTCCTTAATCTTAGTGGCTGCTCTAATCTCAAAACTCTGTCAAAGATGTCTGGGAATATAGAACACATATATTTACTTTCCACCGCGTTAGAAGAGTTGGACTTTTCTACTTGGTCACTTGACTGACGATCTCATCTCGTTGGATCTAAACGACTGTAGATGCCTCAAGAATCTTCCGTTTAGCATTAGTAAGATGTCGTCCCTGGAAAACCTACTTTTAGGTGGTTATTTATCTACTAACAAGTTTCCAGAAGGGCTTCCAAAGAATATCCGGACATTAAATTTGAGCGGAACGGCAACAGAAGAAGGATCCTAATCGTCTTTTGCGTGCCTCCCTACTCTGAAGTTTCTATATATGAGAAATTGTACAAGCCTTGAAACCCTCCCAACTAGCATCCATAAGTTGAAGTCTCTTAAGGTGCCTGATCTTTCTCATTGCTCAAACTTCAAAAGCTTCCCAGAAATTTTGGAGCCTATGGAACATCTAAGGGAGCTTACATTAGACGGAACACGGATTGAAGGGCTACCCTCGTCCATAGGAAATCTAGTTGGCCTTCATGAGCTAAGTTTGTCCAATTGCAAAAGTCTCGAGTTGGTTCCTGAGAACATCACCAATATGCATGGCCTTGACTTTCTTACCTTTCTAAATGTCCAAACCTTCAAACTGTGCCCTCTATGGCACTGGTTGATTTTTGCCCCGAGATTAAACTAGATATAAGATCCCACAACATATCCAAAATTCTAGATTGACACTACAGTTCATCCTCATTACCATTGCAAGATCCAAGCTGATTCATTGCTGAAAGAATAACCATGACCATTCGAAGAGTTTTTAATTTAATTATTTTTCAGGCACACAGCTACGCAACTTGTCAATCTACACTTCAATGCAACAAAAGTTCTTCTTGTTTCAAGATTGGTCAATATACTATTTGTGGTCATTGCATATTTAACGACGAGGAGTGCATAGTGGTGATTTCTAAACTCCAACCTTACTTTTTGCATGCGGCAACTGAATTTTGTTCAAAAGAACTAGAGGTATGTCTCTTTCATGTATTGCTAAAAATAAATTTTGGAAACTATTTCAGTGAAAATAATCAGAATTCTTTTCGTGCTACAGGAATCGAAATATCCTAGAATCAGTTTTCGTCAAGAGGGAAATGAAATTCCTAAGTGGTTCAATCATAAATCTGAGAGATCTTCAATAGATCTCGCGTTTTCTTCATATCAGCATAACACCAGCTTCTTTGGTTTTGCTATATGTAGTATTGTTGAATTTCAGCATGATATTTGTGTTCCCTACCATTTGAATTTCAGTTGCGATTACCAGTTCAAAACCAAGCATGGTGATGGTACTAGTTTTCAGAAATCTTGGAATGTTGCTCAGTCGATGAAAGATCGACACTTTGAAAACTCAGATCGTGTGTTCATACTTTGTGATCTCAAGGACTATGATGACTATAATGAGGCAACGGAGGCTTCTTTTCGGTTTTGCCTTGAAAAGCTCGATTCAACAACACTTGCTAAATTGGCAATCCTAGAATAAAGAAGTGTGGGATTCACATTTTATATCGCCAAGATAATAATGAATTAGATGATAATCAATTTGCACTGGGGGAACCTGATTTTTTCAACGACAACAACTCTGATACTGACAAACCACATCCAAAACGAACTAAATTTCAAGATTTGTCATGATTGATGCTGGCTCATTTTCTTTCAGTTTTTATAGGTACTTTTTTTTTCCCCTCTAATTCTATTAGATCATTGAATAACCATGATGTTGATTTACATAGTCGTAAGCTATACACATTGAAAAATGTCTTCTTGTCGTAAGCTATACACATTGAAAAATGTCTTCTTATTTTTCTTTGAAAACTATTAGCCTCTCTATAACCTCCAATATATGCCATGCAATTATAAAGTTACCCCGTTGGATCATGTTCAAACCGATATCTAAAAAGCATATTCAAAGTTACCCCGAAAGCAAAGAGTGTTGGATTTACAACAGAACCAGATTTAAGTACAGAAATCAAAATTCTTACATCGGATCACATGGCCATGTGGTATCTGTGTGAGAACAACCATGATAATCATGATGCAACGGAGGCGTCATTTGAGTTTAGCATTGAAAATTTTGATTGGGGACCATTTTTTGACTTTGGCTCCTACACAGTGAAGGAATGTGGAATCCGCATGTTATATCTTCATGATGCAGAGGAATTCGGTATCAACAAATGTGTACCAGGGGAACCAGATGCCGTTACGAAAGAGCCTGAACTAAGTGTTAGTGACAACAACGCTGATTGTGATTTTGATGGTCAACACTCTAAACGAGTTGGATTTTCTTGCAAATCCTCGTTATGGCCTTCGCTACTATTTACAGGTAATTCATAAAGTTATTTTTATTCATCACAGTGCTTATTCTTATTTGTTAAGCTAGTTTTAGTTGACATTCCATTACATACAACAAGTGATGATAGTCATGGTAAAATGTATCAGATGGCATCACCGACGTGCATTCAAGTTAAAGCGAAAGCATCGGTTCTGGCATCGACGAGCTTGAAACCAGTGAAGCTGGAAGTTCTGATACTGAGGATAGCATCAATTCTGATGTGAAAATTACTGAAGATGAAACTTCTGATGTTGATGACGGTATCAATTCCGATGATTCCAACTGATCTACAATCCGACAACAGGTATTTCATAAACTTCTCTAACTAAATATTTTGGTGTCTATCCATTTTTGCGCATCTAATTTTAATCATGATTAGAAGACTTTGTTATTAGAAATCACAAGTAATATATACATGTAAAAAAATTCGTGATGTCGTCTTCGGAAACTAATAAAGTTTCTACTATCAAATTACTATATATGGCCTACTTCATTACTTAACAAAATTTAGATGTAAAACTAAGGATGCACATGCTTGTTTCTGTCCTGGAACTTTGGGCGGTTTGTCTATTGTCTAGTCCAATTTGTGTCTTTAATTAGGAGCCATATTAGAAATGAATTTCTCTTATTTTAAAATTTAGTCTAAAAAATTTTGTGATTTTTCCTTTGCCGACACTCAAAATTAATTATCTCATGTCAGCCCCCACAAAAAACTATACTCTTTAACCTATAAGCTCATTGGTTGTATACATCGAACAAGAAATATTCCGTCGTATTGAAAATGGAGTTATCATATAAAACTTTCAAAAGTTTGAAAAGTTGTCCCCAACTATGTGTGCATGTTTGAGAGTATCGAATATTTACAAGAGAAATAACTTTTGGTTTTCATTTTTTTTAACCCAAGCAATTGGACCGTTGAACTTGAGCTTATCATTTGTGAAGGAGAGGAAGAAGAAAATTGCATTTAAATCCTAATAGTTTGGCATATGGTTTACCATAACTAAAGAAAATGTCGTCTGGCTTTTAACTCTTTTGAGTCTATTTCGGACTTTCTTAACAGTCACATGAGGGAGTTTTTTTTGTTGCTTTTGGTTTTTTCAGCATGTGAGTTGGTAGAGTCTCTTTAGGCCAAAATTAAGCACTTTTTTTTCCTTCTTTAGGTTTTTTCCTACTGGATGAAGGTTTAAAAGAGGCTTCTCTGCTAACATACCACCCAGGCTTTTAATACACACACACACACACACACACACACACACACATATATTAAGGTTGTAGTTTTATGTCTTGGATTGTTTTTGTATTCCTTTGGGGCATGCTACTTCAACTTCTTGCTTTTCTTCAATGTGGGATGAGATATCTAATGCCTGGCAACTTAATTAGGATATATGAGATACCTATGATACTAGTTAACTTCTCTCATGATTTATATATATATATATATATATATGTGATAAAAAATAATACCTTTAAAAAAATTTAAAAAAAAACAGGGGTATATTTTTAAGTTCTTAATTTAGAAAAGATTTAGCACGTCTAACAGTTTTCTTAGTTGAGAATCTTTGTGTGCTTTCTATTGGCACCGACCTCTTAACTCTTCACACCCCTTTTTAAATATATATCATTTTTTATTTTGAAATAATTAAATTTACTTATTACACACCCCTTGAAATTTTGAAATTATCCTTCTTTAAAATAGATGTTGCTCCATCATTTCAAATATATTTTTATACCCTATTTTTTTTATTTGATATTCACCTTTCTATATCTTTATGTCTCTCACTTTTTTATTATTTTCAGCTTCTGATAAATTATTATTTTAATTTGAAACTTTAGGCGTGGAGCCTTTTTTCATAGATATGCAAATTATATAAATAAAAATAAGTATAATTATTGGTTACTTTTAGTAATAAGTGTATCTACTATTACATTTATTATTTATTTTTGTTAGTCACCTAAAAGTAGATTTTGCATGTTAGAAGAGTTCTAAATTAAGCATAAACTATCCATTGTCGGTTGCAAGAATTCCATCACATAAACCATCCTAAATTTTTAAGAATAGTAAGAAAAATTCTTTGCTTGCCCCTTTTGTTTTTCAAATTTTAATTTTAAATTTTTAAGTTGTAAATGTAATAACAAGTATATTTATTTCAAAGCTAAATAGTAAATATACACAATTTTATTTATAATTTGTTTCTATAAAAAGACTACATGTCTAAAGCTTCAAATAAAAATAAAAATAAAAACAAGAGAGAAAAAGATATTAAAAGGTGGAGATCAAAGAAAAAATAAGATAGGGTGTAAAAATATGTTTGAAATGGTGGAACAATATTAGTCTAATAGAAGGATAGTTTTGGAGTTTAGATGATAAGTGTATTTAATTATTTTAAAATTAAAAAGAAAAGTTATTTAATAAGAGGTGTAGAGAGTTAAAAGGTGGGTGTCAACAGAATTATCTTTAAAGAATTATAATAAATATTCCATGTTTACTTATATATTAAGAGGTGGTATAAAGAGAAACAATTTATTTTCTCATCTAATGTTTACTAAATTTAGAAGCAGAAATCATAGAAATTTAATTAATAAAATATTAACTTGTAACATGTAACTTATAACAAGTATACAAGTAAATTTGATGGTTATTCTTTTTAATGGAAAATCAATATCAATATCAAGAGCATGCAAGTATTAGTGTTCTCTTTTTTATTTTCGGTTTTTTGCTAGAGATTTTTTATTTTCGGATTGTTCCGCACTACTTTGATATAATTACACTCCGATGACAGACAAACTTTTGTGATCTGACATGTAGCCACTCTTTAGCCTGAGAAAGGTTGTAATGACGAAAACGCCTCTTTCTGCCATCACAGATATCTGACTGTTAACCTTTAACATGATTAACCGAACGTGTTTACGACAACCATGGTTTATTCATATCGTTAAACAATTTAATAATAGGAAAATTCCATAAATGTATAAACTTTCCATAGAGGGTAAAATCAGAAATTTTGATGTGAGGGAGCTAATAACTAAAATTTTAATTTTTGAACGATTAAAATGAAATTTTTAAATTTTTAGGGTGGGCGATTTATAAAAGTTGAGCCCGGGCCTTCGTGGCTCCGTCCTTGGGATACTGTACGTAACATCCAAATATTTATTATGAATTACTTAATTAAATTCAGTTGTTTCTTCTTCTCTGACTAAAAATTAAGTTTAGAACTATATAAATTTTTCGTGATGATATTTAACTGTTTTAACTTATGTTTTTAGTCACCAGTCTAATAGCAGGTTGTTGTACAATTAATATTGGGTGATTATGTGGATTGTCATCAAAACGTACACCTCTAAAATATTACCCCACCTATAATAGCTTCAGTATTTTGACCTCCTATAAGGAAAGTCAAAGGTTAACATAATATGTTTTTCTAAAATTACCGCCGACCATCTAAAAAGATTATATGAGATATTACCAGTAATAGTCTATTAGAATTCATTCTGACAACCATTTAACACGAACTACCGTGGGTCTCTGGTCTCCGGCATGGGTTTCTTGTCACTAGCACCGATCATGAGCCGCCGGATATATATATTTTTTTCACAAAAGTTTTTTTTTAATTTTTAATGTAACAAATTATCTTTTAGAAAAAATCTCAAGTGAAATTATTTTTTCATCCATTTTTAGCTATAACAAAAAAAAAAAAAAAAATTCTGCTAAACTAATAATCCACTAGAATACAAGTTATCCACATAATAGGGATAATTAGGCCAAATGCCATAATTTTTAAGTGTGGATTGATTTTTGCTATTGCATAATATGCCATAAAGATGATGGCATAAATTAAATTAAAAATTATTTTATTTGTTTCTCTCTTTCTTTCTTCTTCTGCCTCCCTTCCCCCTAAACACGACACCCATTTTCTCTCTCCTAGTCTCTTTGTGCATATCCATCTCTCTCTCTCTCTCTCTCTCTTTTGCAAACCCCCTCTCTCCTCTCTGAGCCTCTTCTCTCCCTACTGCCCTCCGAGCCCCTTTGCCCTTGTGCCGCTGCCGTGGTTGCTATTGCCATAGTGAAGGACAGTGTGGGATACCACTACGCATAAACTCTTTTGAACCATAAATATATACATATATATATATATATATATTTAAATAAATTGTGTTATGTTATGTATATAATGTTTGAAAACTTGGGTTAAATGTAAGGATTATGTATGACTTTATATTTATGTAAATAAGTAATGTGTATGCACGAAAAGTTTACTTATATGGACTAGTCTATTTATATGGTGTTTTAAAAAATTTAATCTAAAATTTTCAGTAAGTTTAAGTATTTAAAACTAAGATTTAATTTAAGTAAGTATGGTAATGGCCTACGCAGTCGGGCCATTACACATCTCATCCTTTCTAAATGTCCAAAACTTCGAAGTTTACCCACTAAGATGTCGGTGTAATGACCCGCCTAACGTGGCCATTACCATACTTATCTTATCTTACATAATACTTAACATATCTCACTCGGCGAAAATACAGGATATATATATATTTACAACTTTAAAATTGAAATCTATCTCATTACATACTTACATATATATATATATATATATATATACATATACTTACTTACTTCAGTACTAAAGCATCTAACTCACATACAACATATCTCATAAATAACAAATATAATATAACCAAAACGCGTAGCGGTCTCCATCCCAAGTTTCACAATTAGCCATGCCAAACCCCACCGTCTTGTATCAAGTATTGCCGATAGGTTGCTTACCTACAACATAAACATAAGTAGTGAGTTTTCACTTAGTAAGTACAACCTTTAATCCGTAAAACATTTTACAATGGAACAATGCATGAACCAATTATGCTTTCATTATGCTGTCTTAGGTTAGCATATTTTTGGACCCGTTACGTATCGTGGTACATAATCATGGAATGGTTGAGGCGGCCAGCCCAGTCAAACTCAAACCATGAACCAAACCCGCCCTCATGGTAGGTCGGTACGACACGAGGCAACTTGCTTGCCATCATACTTAAAAACTTTTCATTAACTTGTTCTTGAAAATAATTTCTTAAATATAATTTTCTTCTTGAAAACAATTCCTTGAAAATAGTTTTCTTCTCAAAAACAGTCTTTTAAAACAGTTTCTTACTTGAAATTGGGTTTTTATTCTTACCAAGTGATTTATCATTAGTGAGCATGCTTCATGATTCCACAAAAATAAAACATAATCATATGCATCACTAATATGAATGCATGAGCTTGAAAACATACAAGCAGTAAAAAAAACATTTTTCGCCTATACTGTAGGCGGAGTTGTACTTACAAGTTATGTTATATCTTGGGTTTGTTGCTCCTACACGTCGCAATAATAGGTTACTTCCCTGTTTCGAAAAAGGATGTAAGATAAGAATCATGCTATCTTATCCTAAATCCATCATTCAACGTTGGTATCCTAACCAACATTCATAAATAACCCTAGTTATATGTCTCCCCCCACACCATATAATAACTTGTTCAGTTACCAGATGTAACCCTAGGGCACATGACCCAATCATGCTTAAATAGTACCTCATTAGGTTACTATTAGTAACCTTAGGTATAAGCTCAATCATATTTAAAATGATGCCCCACTAGGTTATTAAGGCCCAATTACTTTTAAAGTAATATCCCATTAGGTTACTATTGGTAACCATGGGTGAGGCCCAACCCAATAACTTGGGTATCCTATTGGGTTACTATCAGTCATCTTTTTATTTCTATATTTCCAAAATACTTTTTGGTCAATTTATTTCTTTTCCTTTTTCTGATCAAAACTTAACATTTGTTGTCTAATTTTTCTTTTTAAAAAATCTTTTTGTGACACCTTGATTCTTTAAATTTGTATTTTTATAAAACTACAACTTTTAAGCAAAAACTGTCAAATTCTGCAAACAATATTTGAAAATAATTGCATAATTCCAGTTATCAGTGCATGTACATGAATTGTCTTGCCTTTTGGAATGCTAGAACAAGAGTGTAGGACAGCTTGTAAGTACAACCCTGCCTACAACATGGGCAAAAATATTATATTGTTTTACATGTTTTCCAAAAATCATGCATTGATTTATATGACGCATATATGCTTTAAGTTTTGATTATTATTATTATTATTATGGTATCATGAAGTACGCTCACTAATAATCAATCACATGACAAAAACAAGATCAAGTTTTCAAGTAAGCAATAATTAAGATTTTTTATGTATTAAATCAAATAAGTTCTCTTGTATCATACCGACCTACCATAAGAGTGGGTTTGGTTCATGGTTTGAGTTGGATTGGGCTAGCTGCTCGAACTACTCCATGGCTTCCCGCCACGATGCGTACACCTAAGTTAAATAAGGGGCCCAAAATTAAGTTAACATAAGAAAGCATAATTGATTCATGTATTCATTTACTAAGATCATTTTGCGGGTTTAGGAAGATGTACTTACTGAGTGAAAGCTTATGACATTTGTTCTTGCTGTAGGTAAATAACTTACCAGTAAAGCTTGACGAGGACTATAGAAATATGGTATGGCGAACTGTGAAATTTGGGTTGGACACCGCCACATATTTTATAAAATATATTCGTGTTATGCTATGATAAGATGAAGGTACTAGTACTTAAAACTAGAAACTGTGATTGCTATTGCGTTAGTTAACATGGTTTGTAAAATATGTTACGATGGTTTGAGAACTCAATACTTAATTAGGTATATATAAGTGTGCGATTAAGTTAGGTATTTAAATTTGAGTTTAAAATAAATATTTATGTATTTTTACGAAAAATGAGAGTAAATTTAAGTTTAAATTTAAGTAAGTTTAAGTATCAAGTAGAGGCCACGTAAGATATTTATCTCCGTTTTCATCGATACTACTATGCCTCTTCCGCCTCTTTCTCCGTGTGTCATGTTCAATTGATGTGGTTGACCTTTCTTACTATTATTATTTTTTTTATCCTTTCATGATAGATGTTTCTGTGTTCTTTTATTTGTTCTGTTTTGTTCATCTTTTCTCGTCTACCTCCCTGATAGCAGGATCTAAGCGTGTTCAATTTTTTCTTCTTGAACTACTTGTTCTAGTATTTCTCACCCATTGATGATATACCTATACAACCAAGTTGATGCTGTAACAAATTTCAAATTTTCAACAATCTGATCCCGTCACCTTGGATTGGAAATGTTTGTTGCAGTAATCAACCATTGGAGCTTAAAAGTATGCAATTCATTTGTTCTCTAAATTGTTCCATTTACCATTGAGCCTGATGTTTAGCTTGCATTCTCATCTATTTTGACCATTGTTGAAACATAATTGTCATGCCACCAAAAAACTAAGTCATGTCTAGCATCTGTGGCTAGCCGGATTCTTATGATGATCTCGTTGGTTTTGTTGGATTCGTTGATCATTAAAATTACTAACTTCTCATTTGTACCATTTCTATGTAATGCCTCTGCTTGGTGCAAATTAAATGCTTGTCCTCTATCCTTTTTTTTTTTTTTACAGGATCTTGGAATCTTAAAATCAATCTTAGTTGTTCAAAAAAGCTAGCAATATTTCAGATCTCTCTCGGGCTCATCTGCATATTTTAAATCTTAGAGGTTGTACGAGTTTAGTTGAAATTCCTTCAATTAGATTTCGACCAACCTAAATTCCTTCACTCAAATTTCACCAAGCCTTTGACAATCTTAAATCTTGAAAGTCATAGGAGACGGTTTGTTAGTAATCTCGATGATCTCAATGGTTTCTTGATGTAGGAAAGCAGTGTGTTAGAAAAAGAAGAACAATAAAAATAAATGGATAGATTAGTTAACCTGTTGATTCACATAAAATGTAAGGAAAACTACTTCATGATCCGTTAATTCACACAGAATTTTAGAAATTGGTATCGAAATTCATTGATTCACTAAGAATACCGAAAATTGAAAGGTAAAAAAAAATGTAAATGCTCAAAATTTCATTCAGAAAAAAATTCTACCTTTCACATATGATGACACTAGCATATTTATAGACTAAACTCTCCCAAATAGATATGGTAAACCACAAATAAAATTGGGAAAATAAATACTTCCGAAAATTCAAATAAAAATATAGGAAACCAACTTATTTTTTACCCAAGAATTAATCCAAAATTAAACTTAACTTTCTTAGACCAAATAACACTAAATGAAACTTTCTTAATTGTAAAACTGCTGATTGTCATTTCTTCTATAATAATTATCTTCGAGCCAAGAAATATGATTTCCAATTTAGACATGATTTGTTTCCTCATATGGCTTCATCATTTCTCTATTCTCAAAAACTGTCGGACATGTATGGGACTATAAAGTACTTATATTTAGGTTTCACCTCAGTAGAAGAATTGGACAATTTAATTTGGTCACTTGACCATCTTGTCTTGCTAGATCTGAAGGACTGTAAATGCCTCAAGGATCATCCAAGCAGCCTTTTGTATGTTCAAGTCCCTGGAAGAAATAGACTTAAGTGGTTGCTTAGTTATCGTTTAACAATTTACAAGCTGAGCTTCCAAAGAATATATGAAAATTAAATTTGAATGAAACGACAATAAAACAAGTTCCCTCATCATCCTTGGAGTGTTTGAAACCTTCCTGAGCAACATTTGTAAGATGAAGTCTCTTTATAATCTTGATCTTTGTGGTTGCTCAAAATTGAAAAGGCTTCCCAGAAATCTTAGAGCCTATGAAAGGTTTACGGTATCTTCATATGAGCTATGCAGTTCATCTCCTTACCAGTGATAGATCCATGCAGGCAGCCTCATTGCTGAAAGAATAATTGCGGCCATTTAAGTGATTTTTTAGTTTGATTATTTTTCGGCCATTCGGCTAACCTTTCTTCTTTACATTCAATCACGGTAATTGTGACTGCTCTGTGTTTGATGATGTCAGAAAATTAGATAGGTTCGGTTAGGATCTAGTTTGTGTGTCAAGATTCTGTTCATTTGAATTTTAAGTTTTAAAGTTAAAGATACTTAGTTAGGTTAGGTCCTAAACTTTAGGAAGTCAATTTGATACTCAGTATCTAATGTATCTCTATATATTTTGTAATATCTGATATTTAATGGAAGGTATCGTGTTTTTCTTCCGCAAAATTACATGTATCAGAGCCAGCGGGGAGAATCTAAACGCTAATGGCGAAGATGACTAGTTCGAAGATGATGATGCCCGGCATTGGTGACTCTCCTTCCTTCTCAGATGTTGTTTCTTGCCATACCATGACTGTCCCTACCTCGGCTGTAGTTACTAGCAATGGCAGTGTTGATCTTTCTGCTGGATCCTCCTTTCAAATTACTATTCACAAATTGAATGATAAAAACTATTTGGAGTAGTCTCAATCGGTCAAACTAGCCATTGATGATCCGGGAAAATTGGGATATCTAACTGGTGATGTCAAGAAGCCTGAAGCCAATGATCCGACCTTTCCAACATGGCGGTCCGAGAATTATTAAGTGACGGCTTGACTCAACTCTATGGAGGTGACGATTGCAAAGCCAAACATGTTCTTACCGATGCTAAAGGATGTATGGGATTCTGTTTGCAAATTCTATTCAGATTTGGAGAATTCTTCTCAGATCTTTGAATTTAAATCCAAGCTCTGGCAATCTAAGCAAGGTGATCGGGAGGTTACTGTCTATTATAATGAGATGGTAACCTTGTGGCAGGTGTTGGACAAGTGCTACGAGGATGTGTGGGAAAATGGGAATGATTGTGCATGATTCATGAAGCTAGAGGAGAATGATCATGTTTACATGTTTCTTGCCGGTGTCAACTTTAATTTAGATGATGTGAAGGGAAGGATTCTTGGTCGGAAATCTCTACCATCCATTCATGACGTTTTCTCTAAGGTTTGATAAGAAGAATGCCATAATATAATTATGTTGAGCAAGAGGATGTCCAACAACCATTTGGAGACTGATAGCTCCGCCCTTGTTTCTCATGGCCCAGACGATGAGGGAGACAAGAAGAAAAAGCCGTGTGTGATCATTGCAAAAGACCATGGCACAAGAGGGAGACTTGCTGGAAACTTCATGGAAAGAAGGCGCATTTGAAGAAGAATGGGCCAACACTTCAAACCGTATCCGAGGATTCTCAAAAGCGTTCAATCAATTCAGAGTCATCTCATTTCACAAAGGCATAGTTGGAGCACCTGTACAAAATCTTTAAGTCTCCATAATTCTCTGTCAATCCCTCATGTTCCCTTGCACACCAAGGTAATCCTTTAGTCATAGCCTTTTCTAGTATCAAAACTGAGCCCCAGTGTTTTTGGATTGTTGATTCAGGAGCAACCAATCATATGACAAGTTGTTCACCATCATTTTCTTCCTATAGTCCGTGTGCAGGAAATTAAAAAAAAATTAAAATCGCAGATGGATTTTTATCAGCCATAGCCAGAATGAGTTCGATCTAAATATCTCATTTCTTAACCCTTCATAATGTACTTCATGTTCCTGACCTGTTGTGTAACCTCTTGTCCATTAGTAAGTTAAACCATTGACCACAATTATCATGTTAATTTCTATTCGTCCTATTGTCAGTTTCAGGAACTAGCCTTGGGAAAGACGATTGGCAGTGCTAGAGAAAGCGGGGGACTATTTTCTCGAAGATGGATCAAAAAGATGTAATTCAGTTCAAAGTTCTTGTCTTTAGTCTACTTTAGTTTCCAGTTATGATGAAATCATGTTGTAGCATTATAGGCTTAGCCACCCTAGTCTTCAGTTTTTGAAACAATTGTTTCCAAATTTGTTTCGTAATAAAAATCTATCTTCCTTTAAGTGTGAAATTTGTGCTTTGGCTAAACAACATCGTGTTTCTTACCCTCCACGATCATACAAACCTACTAAACTGTTTTCATTGATTCATAGTGATGTTTGGGGATCCTCGAGGACTCCTACAATTTCTGGAAAAAGATGGTTTGTCACATTTATTGATGATCACACTAGGGTTTGGGTTTACTTACTAAAAGAAAAATCAAAAGTTGTAACGACCCCTCACGGACCGTTACAGTTGACTTTTTATTTAATCATTCATCTATTATAAAATTACGGAAAATATTAAGCTTGAAATAAAAAGCTTTACATAACAGAAAACTTTACTTAGATAATTTTATAAAACTCTATAAATTTTTTTTTAAACTATATCAAAATTTACCTTCATAATTAATACATATATACATTTTAAATCCCAATTCATGAAATAAAATTTAAGTCCATATGAATCATCCAATCAAATAATAATAAATTAAAGTCTCAAAACTTTATTTGAAATAAAAAGTGTCCATCTCATGATCGTTCCTCCCGTTTTCCTATCACATATCGTCCCGCTATCCGCTACAAGCTCCTCCAGCACTACATCTTACCATTTCCTTTATCTGTAATATGAATTAACTTATATAAGAAAGGGCTTAGTAAAACATTTAAATCTCACAAATGTAAATAAATAATTTTCTTTTATCATCATAAATATAAACATCATTTAAAAACTTTTTAACTTTTAAAACCGTCATATATCGGGCTTGGCGTTGTACCATCATAGTGCACTAGTCACGGAAGGGTTGGGGTAGCAAATCCCAAACCAACGGTGACAAAAGTTCGCTCACTGGACAATATCATCATCATTATCAAGGGTATACAATACTATTAAAACATAAAATACGTATACATACCATATATATTTTTCATCAAAACATCATCATTTGAGAAGTATTATTTAAGAACATCATAAAATCATCATCAACATCAAAACATATACTTCTCAAATCTTTAATTCATGTTATAGGTGAGAGTGTACTTACCTAAACGCCTTACTTAACCTTTTCAAATTTTTCGATGGTGACGCGCGATTGAAGTCTCGGGAGCTCGCCTTTAGAACCGTTCCTGTCATGAATAATAAATATAATAATATCGACAAAAGCTCATAATAATTCATCAAATACATCCGTCATATCATAACCGCACCTAAAAGGCCTATTTCATCATTTAGTAACATTCATTAAGTAAGTACGAAGTCACGACCCTGCGTAGGTCGGGGCGTGTCATAATCGGATTTGCTTCAACAAAATTCAGAAAATTTGAATTTGAATTTATTTCAAGATGATTTTATTCACTTGGAACAAATTTCAAACTTAATTCCTTCTAAAAGAGAACCAAATTCGAATTCAAAACAAGATACTGAAATGAATGTTGGAAAATCCGGAAACTGTTTTTTGTGTAGCTGTAATTATATGCCAAATATGTATTTTAGGAAAGTATTGTTAGTTTCCTAGAATCAGTAGTTTCCTAGAATCTGTATTGTAAGTTTCCCAGGATGTGTATTTTATTATTTCCTTTTCTAGTTAGCTTGTAATTGTATAAAAGCTTATTCAGTGAATGAAGAAAAAAATTCCCCCAAATTTTCTGTTTCTTCTCTGTTTTTCGACTTGGTATCAGAGCCATTCTTGGCTGTTCAGCTTCTTTCCTCCCATTCTTCTTTCTCTGTTCTTTTCTACCTTCAAGCCACCATGTCTACCGAATCCACCACCAGTCAAAATAACCCGTCTTCAAGAAGATCAGCCGACCCTATCAAGGCTAATGGAGAGTCTCACTCGGTTCAAATTACTACCATTCGTTTGAATGGTGAGAATTTTCTGCGCTGGTCACAGGCAGTTCGTATGTACATTAGAGGCCGTGGAATGATGGGATACTTGACAGGAGGGACGGAAGCTCCACCAGAGACAGATCCGGCCTATGCTACATGGGATGCTGGAAATTCTATGGTGATGACGTGGCTTGTAAATTCTATGGAGGAAGATATTAGCTCTAATTACATGTGCTACTCGACGGCACAAGAGCTGTGGGAGAATGTTAATCAGATGTATTCTGATTTGGGGAATCAATCCCAGATTTTTGAGTTAACTCTCAAACTTGGTGAGATGCGGCAAGGAGAGGATAACGTCACTAAGTACTTCAACTCGTTGAAGCGTGTTTGGCAAGATCTTGATCTTTTCAACAATTATGAGTGGAAGTCTTCTGAAGATGCTAATCACCACAAGAAAACTGTTGAAGATAGCCGAATCTTCAAATTCTTGGCTGGCCTAAATGTTGAGTTTGATGAAGTTAGGGGGAGAATTATTGGGAGACAGCCACTTCCTTCAATCGGTGAGGTATTTTCTGAAGTAAGGAGGGAAGAAAGCAGGAGGAATGTTATGTTGGGCAAGAAAGGATCTGGAGTGGCAATGGAAGGCTCGGCTTTGGTGAGCACTGGAGTTGACTTGTCCAAACCTCAACCGTATCCTCGAAAATCTGGTGAGAAACCACGTGTTTGGTGTGACTACTGCAACAAGCCTCGCCACACTCGTGAAACTTGCTGGAAGCTTCATGGGAAACCTGCAAATTGGAAGAGCAGGGCTGGAGAAAAAGCTGGACAGAGCATTCCTACTGCTAATGAGGCCGAGACCTGCCCCTTTACCAAAGAACAAATGGAGCATCTTCTTACGTTGCTGAAATCTGGTTCGTTTTCATCCGATTCTCCTAATGCTTCTATGGCACACACAGGTAATGAACTAAAAGCTCTATCTTGCTGCATCACTTCTTCTGCTCCATGGATAATAGATTCAGGAGCATCTGATCACATGACCAATTCTTTTAAACTTTTTCAAACTTATACACCATGTCCTGGAAATAAAAAAGTTAAGATAGCAGATGGTAGTTTTTCCCCCATTGCAGGAGAAGGTTTGATTCCAATTTCAGAAAAATTAAGTCTAAAGTCTGTTCTCCATGTTCCCAAACTTGCTTGTAATCTTTTATCTGTTAGCAAGCTTTCTAAAGATTCTAATTGTTCTGTTACCTTTTTTGAATCTCATTGTATTCTTCAGGACAAGAACTTGGGGACGACGATTGGCAGTGCTAGAATGATCAATGGGCTTTACTATTTTGAGCATAGTTTTCCTAGTTCTAAAATGCCTCAAGTGTTTAGTAGTATTAGTTCTATGTCTGCTTATGAACAAATAATGGTTTGGCATTACAGATTGGGCCATCCTAGTTTTATTTATCTAAAACATTTGTTTCCATCTTTGTTTAAGCATATCAATCCTTTTGTATTAAAGTGTGACAGTTGTTTACTTGCCAAAAGTCAAAAGAAAAGTTATATTTCAAAACCATATCAACCTTCAAAACCATTTTATCTTTTTCATAGTGATGTTTGGGGGCCTTCAAAGGTTACCACTGTTTCGGGTAAAAAATGGTTTGTAACCTTTATAGATGACCATACTCGTCTATGTTGGGTTTATTTGATGAAGGAAAAATCTGAAGTTGAAAAAATTTTTAAAAGTTTTTACAATATGATAGAAACTCAATTTCAGTCAAAAATAAGCATTTTACGATCAGATAATGGCACAGAATACTTCAATAAAGTTTTAGACACTTTTTTACAAGAAAAAGGCATTTTCCATCAATCTTCCTGCCCAGATACTCCTGAACAAAATGGATTAGCTGAGCGGAAGAATAAACATCTTTTAGAAGTTGCTCGTGCTATGATGTTTTATATGAATTTGCCGAAATATTTGTGGGGGGATGCTGTTTTAACTGCTTCATATTTAATTAATAGGATGCCTTCTAGAGTGTTGCAATATATCACTCCATTGGAGTGTTTAAAAAAGTTTTTTCCACACACTCACATAACCTCAAATTTGCCGTTAAGGGTCTTTGGCTGCACCGCCTATGTGCACATACCAAAGCACTCTCGGTCTAAATTAGACCCTAGGGCAGAAAAATGTGTTTTTCTAGGGTATTCTCCATATCAAAAGGGTTATAAATTTTTTAATCCCGTGACCAAGAAATTTCATGTTACTCTAAATGTCATTTTTTTGGAACACTTACCTTTTTTCAGCAAAAATTTAATTCAGGGGGAGAGGTTAGATGAATCAAATTTTTGGGAAACGGAACCTTTACCACATATTGTTTTTAATTCTTTAGATAAGGAAACTAGGATCAATCAATCTGGAAATACTGAGTCTGATATTGGTTTGACAGATATGGAAATACTACGAATGGAAAAAAATCGAACAAATCTTGAGCCTGTGGTTTATTCTAGGAAAAATATTGACAAAAGTAAAGATCTGTTGATTCTTCCAGCACAAGACCGTGAGGACTCCCCAAGTGAAGTCCATCCGAATACATCAGGTAACTCATCACCTTTTCTACCTTCTATTCCAAGTCCTAGCCAACTAGTCATTCCTGAATCTGTTCTAAACCCTGTTAATCCCGTCCAAGAAACCAACCTTGATCTTCCCATTGCCTTAAGAAAAGGAACCCGAACTTGTACTCGACATCCTATAGCCAAATACATCTCCTATGACAACCTATCCGCCAAGTATAGAGCTTTTACTACGAACATTTCAAAACTTGTGTTGCCTAGAAATATTAAGGAAGCTTTGGATGAACCGAATTGGAGATTAGCTGTGTATGAAGAGATGGAGGCATTGAGGAAGAATGGTACTTGGGAAGTGGTTCAGTTACCTAGGGAGAAAAAGGTTGTGGGATGCAAGTGGGTGTTCACTGTCAAAAGTAAAGCAGATGGGAGTATAGAAAGATATAAAGCTAGATTAGTAGCAAAAGGCTTTACTCAGACCTATGGGATAGACTATCAAGAAACTTTTGCTCCTGTTGCGAAGATAAATACTATTCGGGTCCTGTTATCTCTTGCTGTGAATTCTAACTGGCCTTTGTTTCAGCTTGATGTTAAAAATGCCTTTCTCAATGGAGATTTGGAAGAAGAGGTGTTTATGAGTCTACCACCGGGCTTTGAGGAAGAACTTGGGGTTGGAAGAGTCTGTAGATTGAAGAAATCCTTGTATGGACTCAAGCAATCACCAAGAGCATGGTTTGAACGTTTTGGCAAAGTCGTGAGGAGGTTTGGATTTCTACAGAGTCAAGCGGATCATACCATGTTTTACAAACATTCAAGCGAAGGTAAGATTGCCATCTTGATTGTGTATGTTGATGATATTATCTTAACAGGAGATGATTGTGATGAGATGAATAGGCTTAAAAGGAGACTAACCGAGGAATTTGAAATTAAAGACCTCGGAGCGTTGAAATATTTCCTTGGAATGGAGTTCGCAAGGTCCAAGGAGGGAATTATTGTAAATCAACGCAAGTATGTTCTTGATTTGCTTGATGAGACAGGTATGTTAGGTTGTAAACCGGCAGAGACTCCCTTAGAACCGAATGTGAAGCTACAACCGGCCAGAACTGAAGATGTGAAGGATAAGGAACGATATCAAAGGCTTGTTGGCAGGCTTATTTATCTGTCACACACACGTCCTGACATAGCCTTTTCTGTAAGTACAGTGAGCCAATTTATGCACGCCCCTGGTCCTGAACATTTTGAGGCAGTCTACAGAATTCTAAGGTATTTGAAAGGGACACCGGGTACAGGTCTTCTTTTTAAACCTCGAGGACATCTTCAGATTGAAGTGTTTACTGATGCGGATTGGGCTGGAAGTATAACTGATAGGAGATCGACCTCAGGCTACTGTACTTATGTTGGTGGAAATTTAGTAACTTGGCGTAGTAAGAAGCAGAGCGTAGTTGCTAGAAGTAGTGCGGAAGCTGAATTTAGGGCGGTTGCTCTCGGTATTTGTGAAGCAATGTGGATTAGGAGGATTCTGCAAGAGTTGAAGGCTTCGGAAGTACTACCTATGAAGCTATATTGTGATAATAAGGCTGCAATCTCTATTGCTCATAATCCGGTTCTTCATGATCGTACAAAGCATGTTGAAGTGGACAAGCATTTTATTAAGGAGAAGATAGAAGATGGGTTGGTTTGCATGGTCTATGTTCCAACTGAAGATCAAGTGGCTGACTTGCTTACGAAGGGATTGCCTAAAAAACAGTTTGATTTCCTAGTTAGCAAGCTGACTTTGAAAGATATTTTCAAACCAGCTTGAGGGGGAGTGTTGGAAAATCCGGAAACTGTTTTTTGTGTAGCTGTAATTATATGCCAAATATGTATTTTAGGAAAGTATTGTTAGTTTCCTAGAATCAGTAGTTTCCTAGAATCTGTATTGTAAGTTTCCCAGGATGTGTATTTTATTATTTCCTTTTCTAGTTAGCTTGTAATTGTATAAAAGCTTATTCAGTGAATAAAGAAAAAAATTCCCCCAAATTTTCTGTTTCTTCTCTGTTTTTCGACTATGAAAATTCAAATGCTTTAGATACTGAAGAATATTCGAGGTTGCCTATAATCTCAAAAAAGAGGGAATGCGGACATGAAATTTTGGATAGGTTTACACAAAAAAACATCCGACTAAGGAAAAAGAGTTCCTAAGTTCTCTACATAGCCAAGAGTCTGAACCACAACAAGTCTAAGACTCACATGGTCTGCCTTAGTCATGTTCACCCTCTCAGTGGTGTCCACCATCTCAGAGTTTGCACAAAGATTTAAATATTCCTATAGCCATTCGAAAGGGTGTTAGGTCATGTACAAGTCATCTAATGTCAAAGTTTGTGGCCGTCACTATCTTTTTCTGCCTTTACCTCACAACTTTCAAGTGTGGAGATTCCCAAAAATGTACAAGATGCTTTACAGGTGCCTGAGTGGAAGAAAGTAGTCTTTGAGGAGATGAGAGCTTTAGAGAAGAACGGAACATGGGAAATAGTGACCTTGCCCGAAGGGAAGACTACTGTTGGTTGCAAATGGATTTTTACCATGAAGTTCCAGTCGGATTGGACTCTTGAAAGATACAAGGCTTGGTTGGTGGCCAAAGGATTTACTTTAACTTATGGCATCGACTATACAGAGACATTCGCCCTGGTAGCAAAACTTAACACGATAAGAGTTTTGCTATCTATTGCAAAACTCGATGTTAAGAACGCATTTCTTAACGGAGATTTGGAAGAAGAAGTCTATATGGATTCATCTCCAGGATTTGGTGAAAATTTTGGTTCGAGAGTATGCAAGTTACGGAAATCACTATATGGTCTCAAACAATCGCCGAGGGATTGGTTTGAAAAATTCCCCTGTTTGTGAAGAACAAAGGCTACAAACAAGCGCACACTGACCATACAATGCTTGTGAAGGACTCAGATAGTGGAAAAACAACAGTTTTGATCATGTATGTGGATGATATCATCTTAATAGGTGATGATTTAGAGGAGGTAACCCAGCTAAAGAAGAACCTGGCCAGTGAATTCGAGATCAAAGTTTTAAGAGATCTCAAGTATTTTCTTGGGATGGAAGTTGCAAGATCGAAAAGGGGAATTGTTGTGACTCAAAGAAAATACATCTTAGATCTTCTCAAGGACACCGGAATGAGTGGGTGTAGACCCGTGGACACTTCGATTCATCCGAATGTTAAATTCAAAGAAGACAAAGAGGGAGAGCATGTTGATCTGTCACGGTAACAAAAACTAGTGGGAAAACTGATTTACTTATCCCATACTCAACTCGACATAGCCTTTGCGGTTAGTTTAGTAAGTCAGTTTATGCACTCATCGAAAAAGCAACACCTAGAGGCTACTTATCGAATTTTGAGGTACTTGAAGAGTTGTTCGGGAAAGGGACTGTTTTTCCAAAAAAACTGGATGGCGTGATGTTGAAGCGCTTACCGATGCTAATTGGGCAGGTTCGGTAACAGATAGAAGATCAACAATAAGGTATCGTACCTATGTGTAGGGCAACCTTGTGACTTGGAGGAGCAAAAAACAAAATGTGGTAGCCCGAAGCAGTGCAGAGGTAGAGTATAGAGCTATGGCTAACGATGTTTGTGAGTTATTATGACTGCAACGAATCTTAGTAGAACTATAGAAGCCTATGAAGTATCCAATGAAACTATATTGTGATAACAAGGCAGCGATAAGCATAGCAAATAATCCTGTAAAACATGATAGAACAAAGCATGTTGAGATTGGCCGGCATTTAGAAGCTTGAAGCAGGGACCATCTGTATGCCATTTGTTCCAACACCACAGCAAACATCCTTACGAAGGGATTATTCAAATTGAACTTTGAGTCTTTTGTTAGCAAGTTGATGTTGATCGATATCTACTCACCAACTCGAGGAGGAGTGTCAGAAAGTTAGATAGGTTTGGTTAGGATCTAGTTTGTGTGACAAGAATCTGTTCCTTTGGATTTTAAGTTTTAAAGTTAAAGATACTCAGTTAGGTTAGGCCCTGAACTTTAGGAAGTCAAGTTGATACTTAGTATCTTATGTATCTCTATATATTTTGTAATCTCTGATTTTATTCAATGGAAGAAATCGTGTTTTTCTTCCACAAAATTACAGAGGATGAGAAGCACACCGGTTGAATGTCTAAACTCCAGTCTTTCAAAGCATGAAGAAATAGAGGCACGTCTCTTTCTTGTATTTTATTCTAAATAAATCTTTCAACAGCAGGTCATTGTGATGAAATTAAAGTTATTTCCGCCCTTTTAAGGGTGCTAGTTGCTCTAAAAGTAAGTTGGAGATCGATGATTTGAATCTGAAATGAAAACCGATCGCAGTTACTGCTTTTGGCAACGCCATCATTCATGTTTTTCATTTTTTCGCCTAGTCTTAATTGGTTTCATTCCTGTCTTCCTATATTATCTTATCAATTTATTATTCATTCGGTTCTGGTAAAGTTGATTCATCCTAAAGAATTTAAGCGTCCAAATATATGAGTTCTTTAAGCTAAACAAAGTGTGTCCATGCCTACTTCATTATGTATGGAAGAAAAGCCAGAAACAATTTTCGACCAATTTATATATTTCATTTTCTCTGTGAACGATGGCAGTTATTCTTTTGCATACATTGGGTCATCAGCACTGGTAGATTGGGGAACAGCAGCCTTTCTGTAGAGATCAATGCTTACATATAGGCTAATTTATGGTACAGGGTGGGTATCCGTTGCCCCGTCCATTAAATGGAGTGGGGGAAAACATGGCAGGTCGTTTGCGTGGGACAGGGCAGCTGAAAACCCGTCCCACTCCATTTACATCCTAGGTACAAGTCTATCATACACTCAAACTTTGTATTTATATTCTTGTATTGGTTGGGAGCAACTGCATGGCCTAAAAGGACTTTATCCCCCCCTGTTTGTACATACCTCATCTTCATTCTTCCCCTTTACACCAAAATAACCGACCCAAGTAAGTTTTTCTTTCTGTTTTTTTGTTTTAGATGAAAGATCCAATCTGTTGCTAGTAACCTGAATCCGATACCTTCAATTGTCTAAGAAACTGAATTTCATTGGTGTTCCCTATAACCTTAAGAGAACCATGTAGGATTCAAATACTAGAATATGGCTAACACCAGAAGAAAACTGATTCTCAGGGAACTAAGTTTTTAGTACTAAAATATATTTGTATTTGTTTACTTCAAAAATGTATGCGAGAATCGATCTATCATTCCGAAATAGAGGGGTTTCAACTGAACTAAAGCCTCAACATTACCCCACCAAAGTAAATATTGTTCCATCAGTGTCTTTTCGAATGAAAATTTCAGCTCACCAATTGAATTTGTTGCTATAGGATCACCCAAGATGTCGCATATTCCATCCAAAAAGGAAATTAATTGACGACTTATCCAAGGAGTGAAGATTAACCTAGCCTTGTCAGCTTACTTCCAAAAAATTTTCAGGGAAAATCCATGCAAGAACTCAAAGCTCATCATGTTTCTCTGGTTGTTCCTTGTTCATCAAGTCAAGTTTATTTTCAAGTTCCTACAAATTCGAACCCTCAGAATTAGACAACTAATGAAAGAGAAAGGAGTTGACATTCAAAATTTGTGGGAATAATACCTTAAGTTTTTCCTCAAGACATAGGGCCGGAGTTGATAACAACGCTACATATCTGCCATAGGCATCAAAACATTGAGAAAAAGAAAAATACACATATACATAGACAGTGAGAGAGAGAGAGAGAGAGAGAGAGAGAGAGAGAGAGGAATTCTTACTCGCAACGACTTGGTTCATCTACATCAGCAACCTCAATTTTCAATCCACATCTAAGCTTAACCTGAAGGAGAAATAAACCATATGTAAAAATATGTTATGAAACGGACTAAAAATAAATATATATATCCCACCTTCACTATCAGTTGGTTTTAGTTCGCCATTAAAATGAGACATTTGTCTCATGGAAAGCGAACATAATAAGCACAAACTAATAATCAAGTATTCCACAAAACAATCCAATTATTTGAAACATCAATCAGAACAAGTATAAGTTACGATCAACCGACAAAAGCATGACAATTGAAAGATGACAGTAGTACCTTCAAACTTCGATCAGGTCCATTCCAGCACTTATCGCCGTTTGAAAACACCATGACCCTGTATGAGTCCTCAAATTTGTCCCATCGCCTAGTTGCGAGAGAATTTTTAAACAATAAATACACGAGAAGCAAACAGCCATAGAATTCAATTGAAAAAAGAAATAATTTTGTCAAGCACGTGCCCAGTAGACATAGAAGAAGAGAATAGCAAAATATACAACTTAATTAAAATGCAATTATCTGCAAGTAAATAATCTGCAAGTAGATAAGATAGAAAATAAACTACGCAAATCATTAAAAGAGGCAATAAATGTGGACACAAGAATACCTACCCCAAACTCGTTGTACTGTGCCCCTCTACCTGGGAAGCTTTTTTAAATGGGCACACTTTGTATACATACCTAAACCAAGATTCCCAGAAGACCAAAGTCAGCCAAATAAGTACCAAGGAAACAGGAATTTCATATCAAAATTTCAAACTACAATAATGAAGAAGACAACAAAGATGGAAATATGTCAGAACTCATTACTTGTTCTCCTTGCCTTCAAAACATTGGTCGTAAAATGAATAGAACTCCTTATCAAGTCCTGCAATATGAGGAACTCAGATCAGCAAAACCAAACCAACTACTTTGAAGCACTATAATTACAAATGCAGCTCATTACATACTAACCAAAATCATGTTTTAGCTTCTGTGTCAAACTTGATATTCTCCCCTGTATTTTAGACAGCTTGGCACTGGACTCATCGTACTCCTTGCGTATACGAGCAGCATCTAAGGAATGAGAAACGTAAGTCATTTTTTTTATACTTAATTCCAAAATTTACAACAAAAATGACTAAAACATCTAGAATGCTACCTGACTGATTCACTGGAGTCTGGAACAGATTTACAGCCTGTAGAATGTTCCACACCTTTAGTTGTATCTTCTCCAACCAAGAAGAGCTACTTGAGGAGGTTTCATCTAAAATTTATTTAAGATGATGCAAAGTTCAATCTAATTGAAATAGCCAGAATTGTAACTAAAAAATAGAAAAAAAAAAATTACTTGGAAAAAACAGTTAATACCTGAAGAGTCTGATTCAGTGTCAGACTCGTATTTGTCTGAAGAACTCGAATCCAGAGGATCTTCTTCTTTATAGTGATCATCTATCTCATCCTCTACAATGTCATCATCGTATCTTTGATGTTCATCATCAGTTTCGGAAGCATAGCCATCATCTTCGTGATCATGTGTGTCGCCTGGAGTCTCTTCACTGCTTTCATTGTCTTCAAGATTATTATCTTTTTCATTGACATCCTCTGTTTGCTTTGCAGTGTTTTCTCCTGTCCAGCGAGAGGCAACAAGACGGCCCAGTTCTTCCTTCGACAATCCCTCGGTATTTTCAGATTTATCATTGCCCTAAAAGAGAGCAAACACCAATAAACTCATGTGGAAGAGAGCATCATGACCGTGATATACACCAGAAGAAAAAAAAAAATAACTTTGTTACCGTGAGCAGAAGAGCAATGAACAAAAATTTAATTGAGTTTAGATATACAATGACAATATATAAATTAACTGGTGAGTTTGGGTGCAGAAGAACGAGGATTTTTTTAATGTTGTCTTAGTGAGAATGTTGTCTTAGTGACAAAATAGAGCTTGGGCTATCCAAATATTACTCTTACCTGCGAAAACTTTCTTTTAGGCATAAAATATTAAAACAGTCCCAAGCGCACACAAGATATACAGCACTATGGCAAGATATATAAATTGCCATCCAAGAAGAAATTCCAGGGATTGAAAAAATTCTGTCAAGAACAAGAAAACCTAGAAAGATAGCTTACAACTATGGTGTTTTTCAAATAGGGAGAAGAAACTCAATTTAGAAAGTATGTAGTCAAAAAATAAGGACCCACTTTTTTTTTTTTTTGGTTACCTACTTAAAACCAAACAAAACATTCCTATCCTCAGAAATCCTTTAAATTTCTAGATTAGCACTAGTCAATTTTGCAAAGGATTTTAGTGAAATTGTGTATCTGCCCACCAAATGCACGCTCATTAAACTAAGAAATAAGACCAATTAAACTCTAGACTCCCCTCTAGTGACCTTTAAAAATTGCCATAACATCACAGATGGACCAAATCTGACAGTAAAAAGGTTCGAGCAACAAGCCTTTGTTCCCATGTGGCATCATCCACTCAAAACGTTAAAAAATAAATATTAAAAACATGCCTTGATCCAAGACTACTAAAGATAGATCTTCAATGCCAACAATAAATTAATATTGATATGATCTTTTAATATGGCAGACAATAAATCTTCCAGTTAATATCGGTCTGCTAACATGCACACATAAAGCAATTTAAATACTACCATCAAGTATAGATTTCTACAAATTAACTAAATACGTAATAGTACATCTTAAATAATAAAAGTTGCTTTATGGAGGCATACTGATTCATCAGGAGATACCTTGCTTCCAACATCCAGACCAGTTTCAGATATAGATGCAGACTCTTCTATCTCTTTCGCTGGGTGCTGTATTCAGACAGAAGCATGTTCAGATCGAGTAATAATCTTAACATAAAAGCAATAAAGCTCAAGCATCAGTTCCGTGGATACATGATTGTTTGAAAAGAAAATACAAATAATGCACATATTATGGTTACCGGTTTGACATCTTGGACGAAGGGTTCTTCATATCTGGAAGTATCACTAGATTCACGTTCAGCAGTTACAAAATCATGGGCCTCGACAGTATCCTATTAAAAATTCCAAATGTGAGAATTAGGAAAAGAAAATTATATTTATAATTGTAATCACAGACTAATAGTAGATGACAGAATTCAAAGTTTGGTATAACAGAATGACCTCTGTGTTCAAGCAGCAATTCTAACCTGATCTAAAGGATAATCATCTAAGGACCCAATCTTATCATCATCTTTACTCTCTGTGGTTTTGTCTACACCATTCTCCTGCTTAGCTTCCACCTCAGCTTTTCTTTTCTCCTCAGCTTCTCTCTTTTCCTTTTCTTCTTTTTCTTTGTGAAGGCGTTCCTTCTCCTCTGCCTTTTCTATTTGTTCTTTACGCTCTGAAGTTTTGCAAAAGTTATGTTGTGTCTTCCAATAATCAAACATGCACACTACCAAACAACAACCTTAATATGTAACAAGTTTATCAATTACACTCAGGATTGGAAAAATGGTCAAGGACCAAACATAAAAACAGATTTATAAGATTAGCCAAATTGTTGACCATTTTATGGGGTAAAGGGTGGACTCTTGCAAATAGCCATTCAAGATTCAATATACTGAGAAGCACCTAATCAAACATTTAGCCTATTTCTTACTTAGATTGTCAATAGCTTTTCCTACAATTACATGCAAGAGCACATCAGCTAAATCAGACAATGATGATAGCTTTTAACCCATGCAAGATCTTGGTCAACCTAAAATCTCAATTAAAGGACAAGCAACCAACTTAAACAAGAAAAGTCTATTGAAACCTAATAAAGATGTTTTTTTCCACATACTGGAGATGTTTCAACATTTATTCACCTATATGTAGATCCAAAGAATCCGTAAACCATACATGGATGATGAGACAGATCGCTACTTAACTTAGTTAAAACAAGTCAAAATACTAAAGTGCACATAACTATATAGGGCATGACAAACCTTTAAGCTGTTGGACAAGCCCTTTAAGTGTTTTCACTTCACTTTGCAACTTTGATAATTCGGCCTCATCCTTGGCGATAGCTACTTTTGCTCGTTCAACTTCCTGCTTTCTTATAGTAACCCCCTCTTGATAAGTGGCAATTTTTTTCTTCAACTTGTCTCTAGCCGCTTTTCCAGCCTCCCAACATGTATTTGGGCACTTTACTTTATTATCATACTCATCACTCCCATCACAACAGTCTGAAATTGAGAACTAGTTAAACAAATTAAAGCACGACAAAGGATCTAGCAAGAAACAACAATTCACAAAAGACCTTACAATCATGACCAAAATTACACACACAAGAGTTTTCTTATCAAGAATTTTTGTTCATTAACAAGAGTTTCTTATTAGCAAATATTTGACATCTAATAGAAGATCTTAGAACCGCGAGGTACTTTCGATAACATTTAATTGCACACAAAAGAGTTCTCATACATAATTAATTTTGTTCTTAACAAGAGTTTTTTTATTATCGAAGAGATGACAGAATTACATGGCATGTTTAATATCCATGGCCAGCAGCTCAAGGTTAGGGCCACCAAGTCCTCAACCTTGAGCATCGGCTCAAACTAATTTCAATATTTAAGCATTCTCCATCTGAAACTCTATTTATTTAGGCCAAAAATGGATAAACAGCTAAAGTTAAGGCATTAATTCTCTTTCCCTTATACTATAATTATCCTACATTGTTTCACTTTTTTGCCTTTACTACTCTATGTATCAAAATTTTTACCTAATACCACATCTATTGTTGAGCAGGCCCTGATTACACCAAAGCACAATCCTCTCTGAACAAGATCACAAAAAACACAGAAAAGAAAACAAATACGAGGTAAAACTGGGACAGAGCACCACTGTTTTTATTTTTCCTTAAAAGTAGTAGAAAAATGGAAAAGCCGATACCTATGGTCTGAAAGTACTCACCGCATATGCCGTCATTCACTCTTGAAGAGAATAACACTAGAGGAGCATGTCCTTTGTTTTGACAGTAGAATTTTCCATTAGGGCATGCTGATGTAGCTACAAACCACAAAAAAAAAAAATTTAAAAATTAAAAATTAAAAAATAAAATTAAAAATTAAAAATAAAAATAAAACCCACATTCTAGTTTTAAAACATATATATATATATATATATATATATATATATATATATCAAAATGAGAGGCTTCATAACCAAAGTACAAAATCACTAGCTACTCTAATTATCCAAGCATAATAATACACACAAACAAAAAAAAAAAAAAAACACACTAACTAGTATGTTGATTAACGCACAGGTCATGACTAAGAAATCAGAAGGCAATCCAATATCCACTACCATCGTATTCCAAGAAAATTGTTTAACCAAATTAAAAATCCAACAAAATTAAAAATAAATTGATTATGAAGGAAAGAGATGAAACCAGGTTCGTCGGAGCCATCGGGGCAATCGCAGAAGTCATCGTTGAGCTGAGCTTTGGTGAATTTCTTCGATCCGTCCTTACATTTTATGAATTCCGACGACAACTTGTAGTATTTCTCATCTGAGATTGATTGGTTCACAGAAAATCCCCAATTTATTAGATGATCATTCTTCTAAAAAAAAAAAAAAAAAAAAAAAAAACTACTAAGATTAGGAGAGAAGAAATTTGACCTTCGGGAGAGATTCCGAGAAAGTGGAATTTGGGAGGAGAAGAAGAAGCCGATCTGACAGTGGAGGCTGCAATGAGAACGCAAATCACGAGAGGAATGAGGATGATGCTCAGCTTCTTCATCTTCTTTGTATGGTTGTATCTATAAATCTCTCTATATATATATATATATATATATATATAAAGGTTTGTATGAATCTTCTGAGAGTATGATCGTTGTTCTTCTTCAGAAATAAAAAACCTAATTCATGGCTGAGAGATGAATGTTGAAGAGCGAATTCATCAATGGTGAGTTTTGAGCAAGAAATGGGGATGTGAGTAGTGGAGCAGCTGAGGATTCAGGAAGTTCATAGAGAGAGAGAGAGAGAAAAAAAACGACGTCGTTCATGAGTTTCTTACAGTACGGCTTGAACTAAATGACTCTTTTACCCTTTCCATCCTTCGCTTGGATTTCTTGTACTTTTTTGGTATAATTTCTTAGCTTTGGTGCACTATTTTGAACTTAAAATTTTCATATCAATTTTTATATTTTTTTAATTAATAAAAATTATAATTAATTTTTAAAAAATTAATCAATTTTAATCTAAAAATTATATTTTTAATCAAAACACTAAACGCACTATTAAAAATGTGATGGAAAGTTAGATCAAAAGGTTGGGTAAGGGGGTGTTTGGTTGAAGGTAATCAAATATAATCAGATACCTGACAATCTTTTTAAAGTAATCAAATTCCTATGAATATTAGATTATAGTGTTTGGTTTGTACATAAACAATTTTAGTAAGATTCCAGGGAATGTTAAATTACTATGTTTGGTTGTGAACATAAATGTTATTTTTTCTTAACAAATGACAAAATTATCCTTTACTAAATTAATATATACTTTCAATAGCAATTAGTTACAAATATAAGGACAATAACATAACTTTATGATTCGGCCATATCAAATTGTAACAACACAAATAAAAATTATAATTCAAGAATTAGTGGAATTAAAATACTCATCTTAAAATATAAATTCATTGATTCTTTAAGAATACATGAAAATATATATATGACAAATTGAGAGAACTCTTAAAGAGATTTTATTAATAAAATAACAAAAAAAAATTTAAATAACAATTCCTTGGTTCTAATCCTAATCTTATTTAAATTCAAATTATAATAGATAATTAAATAAATAAAACTAATTGACTAAAATTACTAGTCCACGGGTAGCAAACGAAAGTAACAAAAGAAAAAAGTTTAATTGCCCTATTTCTATTTCATCATCCCAATAACATGAGAATGTAACCTAACTTATATTCATCATCCAAAGTATAGAAGAAGTTGGTCTTGTCATGACTTTCGACAAGAATTTGACCGGCTTGCAAAACTTGTTCCTGTGTCAATCCATCTATCTTCTTCAACTCAGCAAATATATTCATCCTCCGTGTATGTGATTCAGCCTCATTCTGAAAGCAATTAGCAATTTTACTCATATTATCAGTAGAAAGGGCATACATATCCGAGAATTTTCTAATTGTTTCAGTTAAGGTTTCAACCAAACTATCTTCAGACTTAGCTTTCCTTCTCCTCTTTTTGTCTTTTTGCACCGGGGGTGATGGTGTGTTTGTCTGAGTACCATCCTCAGGCTCTTGCCCGTTATCGTTTTCTTCTTCAACCAGGTTTGTTTCACCATTCAGAACTTCTATATCTATATAATCAATCATATAGCCCAACCCCCTTGCACCATGTCTATTAGCACGATCTTTTCCAAATACAACAGATAACTCATCATAATACCGAAAAGGTTTGTTCCTTAAACCCTTTGCTGTAGGGTGACTCTGCAAACAATAAATAGACATTTCAAAATCATAGACTTCTAAACTTCTAAAGAAACATTTATGATTCAAATGATTAAATATTCAACTAACCTTAACCCATTCATCGAAGACATCCTTTTCAGCAGTGATACACTTATCCACATCGTTCCAACCAAAGCCACTAGCATTTGGTCCTAACATTTTAGAGATGGCATAATATTGTTTTTTCCACAACTTAACACGAGAATCAATATGCGGTTGTGCTCTAATTCCACATCCATGAAGCTTTTCATTCATCATTTTCTCCAACTGTTGTAAGTAGCCCGGCTTGAATGAACCTGTCTCTACTTTCAACTTCCCAATTGTAGTGATATCCAACAAGCTCTCAACCAACTTTGCATCTTCAGCTGAAGTCCATTGATGTTTTGAAACACTAGATGATGAAGTGTTCTCACTAGAATCCATCTGTTACTAACACACATAAGTAATATAGCAAGAAAGAAAGAGGCAAATAAATAAATAATAATAATAATAAACTGTAACTTTAAGTAACATAACTCAAGTATCCACCCTAAACAATGAAGCATAATTTATCTTTAACAACTTGATCGAAATCTTAAATATAACTAAATGACTAACTTTATGACCAATAACATAAACTAATCAACTATGCATGTCGATTTCTTCTCCATTGATTAAACATCTCTCTAGCTAAATTATCCCGCCAAGCACTCCAAGCAGTAGATGTTGCTATATGAGTATAATGCTCAGGCACTTCCTCCTCCTCCTCATCATTGTCATCTTCAATGGATTCTATTTCAAAAATTTGTTCGAAAAGATCTACATGTATCTTCCTTCGAATGAAATTGTGAAGAAGGCAGCATGCTGCAATAATCCTACATTGTATTTTGACCGGATAATACGACTTTCCTCTTAAAATTGCCCACCGACCCTTTAAAAGTCCAAATGCCCTCTCAATTATATTCCTACAGGATGAATGTTTCATATTAAAAAACTCTTCAGTAGTTTCAGATGGAAGCTCCCAATCATTTAAATGATACCGTTGCCCTCTATATGGTGTCAAAAAGCCTTCGCCATTAGGATATCCAGCATCACACAAGAAGTAATTGCCTGAACATATGATATACTAATTAAGATCTTGCACAATTTGATATTTTTTCTATATCAATAAGGCATTAAATTTACCTTGTGGAACTTTTAATCCATTTGGCCTAGAAATTGCATTCCGTAAGACACTTGAGTCAGCTGCAGAACCCTCCCATCCAGACAATACATAAATAAATTGCAAGTCTGGTGAACACACTCCTAACACATTAGTAGCAATCTCATTCTTTCTAGATCTGTACTTTGGTCTATCTGCCGCGCATGCACATTGACCTTGATGTACGTTCCATCTAGTGCTCCTAAGCAGTTCTATGACAAACGAAAATTCAAGTTAACATCTAAAGCATAATTTTGAATAAAAAATTATAACTTATATAAGAGTTTAATAGTCACCTTAAACCACTTCCATCTTTCATCCGTTGAATTTTCTGGGATTGGTTCTGGTTTTTTAAGTAAGAGCTCATGAAGTCGTAAAACTACGTTTAGCACAGCATTAAAATGCCTACTAATTGTTTCACCAAAACGTCCATAGAGACGTTTCACCATTCTATTTTTTAGATCATATGATAAAATATGAAGAAACATAGCTACCATCTCCTCGACATTCATATTCTTGGTTCCACTCAAATTTCCACGAGTTCTAAGAAGTCCACAAAGAATGGAAAATGCTTTCCTATCCATACGAGTGGTCTCTAAACATGCTAGGTCACTTTTGTGTATCAATATATGATAATTTATTTGACGAATTTGACTCCTATAAAAACTTCTTAATTTACATCAACTACTAGCTCTTAAAAAATACTTCTTACTAATGATCAGTACAAGTAATATTAACATAAGTAACATTGACATATCATTTAATATCTGTATATGTTGAATAAGAGCAGTAACAACTCTTAAATTTATATTGATTGGAGTGACACGATCCATATCTGTAATTATAATTAGATATATTCAGAAAGAAATAAAAAACATAGATAAAATTTAAGAAGTTAATTTACGACATTACATCAATATTCATCTTTTGTTCAAAAACAAAAAAACTTAAGATTTATGATTTTTTTTATTATTAGGAAAAAAAAAACGAAAAAGAAAAAAGAAAACAGAATAAAGAGGTCCAGTGAAAGGACTGTCAAAGGTCTCTTCCTCTGAAACAATCTCTCTCTCTCTCTCTCTCTGTATGTGTATATATACGTATTAGGGAAAAAAAATCAAAAAAGAAAAAAGAAAACAGAAAAAAGAGATTCAGCGAAAGGACTGTCAAAAGTCTCTTCCTCTGAAACAATCTCTCTCTTTCTCTCTCTGTATGTGTATATATACGTATTAGGAAAAAAACAAAAAAGAAAAAAGAAAAAAGAGGACCTGTCAAAGGTCTCTTCCTCTGAAGCAATCTCTCTCTCTCTCTCTCTCTCTCTCTGTCTGTATGTGTGTTTATAGAATAAAGACAAAAAAGAAAAAAAAAACAAAACAAAACAACAACGTAAGAAAAGAGGGGGAAAAAAAAAGGATGGTGAAGAAAAAAACAATGACTACCTGGTGGGGTGGAGGAGGTGCTGCGATGAATAGGAAGAGGTTGGGATGAAAGTATTATAATGGTTATTTAGTAGAGGAGGTGCTGCGATGAATATGAGGAGGCTGGGATGTAAATATTATATATATATATATATGTAGTTCTGTAGGTTTTTTTTTTTTTTTCATCTCTCTAAATCTGTGAATGATTTAAATTAAAAATTAAAAGGATAGTTGTGTCTAAATTATTTAAATTTTAAGATTACCATTATATTTAGATAGGGGGTAATCTGAAACCTAAGGGGGGAGGTGGGTTTCAGATTACCCCTTTATAAGGGTATCTGAAACCCATGGGTTTCAGATTCCCAGGTATCTTAAAATAAGATAACCTCATAACAAACATAATAATCTTAAGATTCCTATTCTTTTATAAAAGTTAAACGCACTATTAAAAATGTGATGGAAAGTTAGATCAAAAGGTTGGAAAACTTAGATCAAAATGTGATGAAAAGTTAGTTATTAAAAAATCAATCAATCTTAATCTAAAAATTACATTCTTAATCGAAACACTAAACGTACTATTAAAAATGTGATGGAAAGTTCGATCAAAAGGTTGGGAAGCTTATTGAACTTTAAACCTTTCTTAGGTTCCTACTTTTCTTCTCTCTCTGTCTCTTTTTCATTTGGTTTGTTGAAATATTATTTTATCATTTTACACAAATATCAGTTCAAACTACTCTTTGCTGCTTTCAAATTATCAGAGAATCTATAATAAATCACAATGTTCGATAAATTATGCTTTTATCTAATAGATTTTAAAATCTGATATAACATAATAGAATTTGAGAAAGGGATTACTTTTACACAGCTATTTCTATTGTTATTGTATAAATTTATTAATATATTGTCAACAATAATATATAAATTTCAATCTATCTATTTTTATTTGTATCCGTAACACACAAACAAATTATTTTTAACTTTCGATTCATTTATCTTTTTAGGGCAGTACTCAAGTCCTTCACTCAATTTTGGAGAATCGAAATTCTACAATCATCACAGCCATCCACTCATTATCGTATGGTGAAGATTGTGCCATGGTTAAGGAGTAAAAAAGCAAACCTGGTTCAGGGTTGCAGCCAGTAAACTAAAAAGTTTTGAATTAATATTTAAGTGATATAGTTACTAGATATGGAACATGCTGTAATTTGATTGAGTTTGCAATAGGATGAAGTTGAACGGTAAGTCGTTTGGTGGGAGGTGAAGCAAGACAATTTTAGAAAAGGCATAGTTTTTTTTTTTTTTTTTTTTTTTATTGCTCGGTTGAGGGGAGTAAACTTGTGGGGAGGGTTTCGGTCGGGCTTAGCTTGGGGTGAGAAGATTTCTTTGGTTTTTCTGATAATCGGTGGAGTCGCAGATGTTCCGATCAAGAGACATTCTATGATACATATTTAAAATGAAATTGGCAAATAGGGTTTCAATTGGTTGGAGGTGTTTTTTGAGTGGGACGATGACATCTCCTATTGATGATAAGATTCCACCCTTTATTCCACTAGACACTATAATTAATATCGTTGTTTTCAACATTCTATATTATTACTTATATTCCCTTAAGTTCTTGTAACTTTTTTTATGTAAATGACAATTTTTTAGAAGTGTTTCGATTTTCAAGACTTCATTATGTACTATTTTCCATCTTTGTTTGTACAACTTCATCTCTGAATATTTTCCTTATCCTATCTTAAAATTCTCTTTCATATTAATTAATTAACATTCCACGCACATTCTTTTACCAAAACTTTTAAAAAACCATCATCAAACTTTGACAAAACAAAAGGGAATATAGTAAACCAACTTTAACATCGTTGTTTGTGTTGAAATCTGATCAACCGATTAATATTGTAATACAAAGCTTAATTGGACTCCAGAATCATCATCACTGAAAATTTTTTACTCCTTGAGTGGATTAAAAGTGAACAAACATCATTCTCTCACTCTATCTATATTATACGAGTGTAGGATAATTCATTATAATGATTAATTCAAATCATCAATTTATAATTAGTCTATCCTAACCTTATATGTATGTTTTCTAAATTGTTCATATTCCCTCATTTTAGTTCTACGTGTCATTTCTGGTGCATGTCCTATGACTTTTCTTACTTATGGTTTTTATTTTCCTTATGCATCTGTTGTCCGTGAAGTACATGCACTCCACTTTCAAATTAATGAACTATATCAAATCGTGACATATATCATATTTTAATATTACAAAATTCCATGCTATAGTTACCTCCCAGCGATTACCCTCCAACCAACTACGTCGTACTCCATTTATTATTAGGACTATTCTGTCGTTTGGAAGACTAAGGGTCCGTTTGGTTCGTCAGTTGGAGTTGAAATTTTTAAGTTGTAATAATAAATTTTTTTGAATTTTCAGAAAAGACAAAAAACTTTTTGGGAAAAGACAAAAACTTTTTGGGAAAAAGACAAAAATTGAGTTGAAATATTTTAGTTTGAAATGTTGAAACAAACACACTCTAAATTTCACATAGAATTTGAATAAGTAAATTATGAAAGTCAAGTATAATTGCATTTAAGTCCCTAGGAAACTTCCATATTTAGACCTACCACCACCCAACATTACCTCTCCACCTATGACACCCGGTTAACACAAGGATTTTCATGTTACTTTTTAACACCAAAAAAAAAAAAAAAAGAGAGAGACAGAGAGAGAGAGAGTCTAGCCCAGTGACATGTTTAGATTGGTTCGTATTACTTTTTAACAAAAATAAAAATAAAATTAAAAATCCTAGGCCCGTGACATTTTTGATCCACTCCAGCCCATTGGCAGCCATAGCTTTTTCTTTGCATGACACGTATTTGAAGTTTCCATTTTTTTGGAGGACTTTAGTGCAGTCCTATCTTTTTTATATTTCAGTCATATTCAGAAAGTATATCTCATGTGTTAAAGTTTTGCATTTTTACACCATCATATTATGTTTATTGTACAAATTCATACATTTCTTGGTAACACTAAATTTTTAGCACAAAATACCTAAATACTTTTATAAAGAGAAACCAAAATTAAGTGTTATTTATTTTTCTTTATCTTGCATTTTGTTTTAGTAATTGCCCATGAGTTGGCCCGTTACTGTCTTTATTTAGAAAGTATGCCGTGCATTTTGAAGTTTTATATTTTAATACAATTAAAATATACTTAATACATAAGTTTACACCTTTTCTCGATAAACGTTTATTCTGAGTTAAACACGCTCAAAATTAAAATTGAAAAAGATTTGAAAAAAAAAATTTAAGGGTATTTTTGACATTTTAAGGTCCAAATAAAGATTAACTGACAAAATATATTTAATACAATAGAATGGTATAAAATACATGATCATAAAATATAGTATACTTTCTAAGTAAAAGCAAATGCATGGTATAAAATGTTAATAATCCAAATTTTAGTTCTTATTTCTAAGAGTATTTTTGGGTATTTTTAGGTCAAATCTAAGTGTTGACCTAGAAATAGTATAGATTTGAATATTAAATATATTCATAAGATATAAAAATATAAAATTTTAAAATACAGAGTATATGTTCTTAATAAAGCTTAAATACATGACAAAAATATAAATAGCCCTTAACGTTTGTTTGAAGATTATAAATTCTTTTCGTTCAAAAAAAATTACTAATTTTTCTATAAATACTATAAAACATAAATTTATTATCTATTTTGTTATTATAATATCAAAATGTTGGACATGGGTAGAATAAGTTAGTTGGTTATGTGGGAGACCCAGATAAGGGTACTTATTTAAATAAGTATCATATTCTCAAATACTGATATCAATGAGATGAGAAAATTTATGTGATATTTTTTAGCTCTCTCTTCTCTCTCTCTCGCTCTCTTTCACGTTTTCTCTAATAAGGGTTATAGGACTGTGGACTTTGTGGTTTTTTGGTTTTTCACCTTCGTAATAATCACACACATCAAGAGTAATTAAGAACGTGATGATCATATTGGTGAAGGATTGTGGGTTGGAGCGAGAAAATTGCGATTGTGATACCATGGGAATGTAAGATAAAGATTCTTCAGACAGAACTAGTCGTGGATCTAGTTTTTCACCATTGGGTACGCTTCTGTACACAAAAGGGTGTATTAAAACGATTTGTTAGTTATCCTTAAAAAAAAAAAAAAAAAAAAAAGATATGTTAGTAATTTTATTATTGAATTCTTTCTATTTTCTTAAAAAACATGTGTTCAAAAATATTTTATTGCGTTCAAATAGTATGTAGACTAAAATTATTAAGGTAAATTACTTATTTAGTATCTAAACTTTTAAATTTATGTAACTTTAATCCATGATCTTATTTTTGTTACCTGAAATGCCCTAACTATAAAAATATTACTGTAATAGTCATTTTCGTTAATTTTCACACATACGAAAAAAAAAAAAAAAAATTTTCGAAACAACTCATTTATTTTAAATTCTGAAGTTGATTTGGCTGGAATGAAAGTTATCCCCGGTTTTGTACCTTCTCCTGTTTTTGGCTTCGGCAGACATTGCTCATTAATGAATTCCAGCTTTTCCTAAAAAGAGATAAACGTTCCAATTCCACAAAACATCAAATATAAACTCAAATGCATAAAATAAAATAAAATAAAATAAAATCAAATCAAATCAAACTAAAATCACCAACTCTAAAAAGAATTTTGTGATACATGACTAGAGTATAGAAGTACAGCTTTTCCTGATACATGGCTTGTTCGAATTTAACGAGAAAGTGTTCATTGCAACCATTTCCTTGTGATGGCTAAAGAAAAGAACTTGAAAGCAGCATCCTCCACAGTTTCAAAATACGTTTTTCTCCATCTCTTCCAAAATAGGATTGGTCCAACGACAATGCCAAACCTAACAACAAATCCTAACTCTCTGCTTAAGAGATTCCAATCAATTTCGCTCCCCGATTCAGTTTTGGTGCATCCAATACCCCTTCGTTTGTGTAATTTACCAACGGAAAGCCGCACAGTCCTTCATTGCCGATGAACGAATCACCTAAAAAAGTTTGAAACTGACTACCGGATGGGACTCTTCCGACCAGTTCATTGAACGACAGGTTCAGATATGACAGGAAATTAAGGTTGGCAAGCGATGTTGGAATGGCACCACTAAGATATCGTTGTAATTTGAAGCGTTTCCCAGGTATCATTGGTATTTGAATAGCCAATGCCTCCGTGAAATCTATGATCGATCGAAGAACAAGAACACGCAAGGTGGATATGGTCTTCAAGAAGCTGGGGAACAAAGTCTCTAATTCATTGCAACGGTCCAGAGACTTTGGAATTTTCCCTTCCATCAAATTTCCACTAAGATCTAGGGTATTTGATCCACAATAGACCGAAAATGACTAGGAATTGGGCCACTAAAGTTATTACCTCTAAGATTCAATACCAAAAGTAACTGAGTCAATTCAAACAAACATGATGGTATTCGACCACTTAAACTGTTGTCAGACAAATCAAGAACATAAAAGCTTCCAGCGCTGCACATGGACCTGGGTATGATTCCTGTGAGTCCATTATGCGAAAGGGACAAGAAAATAGTGAGAAGAAGGTTATCGCCAATGTTAGCGGGAATGGAAGAATTAAATTTATTGCTAGAAAAATCTATGTAGCTAGCAAATGGGGGTGGAATGGGGATCTTCCCTCGGATTTGGTTAAAATGCAGGTCGATTGTATTGAGTCTACTAGGAATGATATAAGGTTCTTGTATCCCCACTAGGTAGTTTGCTGAGAGATTCAGATAAAAAAGAGATTCATTCCCTACTTCCCAAATCCAATTAGGTACCAACCCAGGTATTTGGTTGTCTGAAAGGTCCAGATAGTTCAGATTTGACAAGTTTTTTAGGTGAGGGAATTTTGTCAGTTTGCAAGAAGCGAGCTTTAATGTGATAATATTCTTAGGAAAGTAAGCCCCCCATGCATTGAAGGAGAGGTTGTTGTATGAAAGGTCTAGGGTAAGAAGTCTACTGAGCCCCTGAATCATGTCTGGCTGTATGGTGCTATTAAGCTTGTTGAAAGAGAGGGAGAGGACAATGAGTTTTATAAGCTCAAAGATAGACACTGGAATAGGCCCCTCTAAGTTGTTGCTACTCAATTCTAGCACAGCCATAGTGAGGAAGACGGATTAGTAAACACCAGAAGTTGACCATCAAATCCATTGTTGGAAAGCTGAATCTCCTCCAATGATGGAAGAGCAAATAGAGACCAGGGGACACTCCCACTAAAAGAATTGTTCCACAAGTCAACAGCAACAAGCTTCACAAGGCCTTCCCAGTGTGCCAATGCAATGGCACCAGTTAAACCATTGTGAGAAAGGACTATTTGCATTAGATTTCTGGCCATTCTAAAAGATGGGATCGGACCTGTAAAGTTGTTCATTGACAAGTCCAAGTAAACAAGCTCAGGTAGAATAAAATTTGGAAGTGTTCCATTGAATTGGTTTTCAGTGAGCTCTAACAAAGACAATTTCTTAAGATTATTGACCGATGTTGGTAATATCCCCAAAAAACTTGTATAGCTAATCACTAGTTTTCTAAGAGAATTATTTTGTGAAAACTCAGGTAGAGAAACTTGAAGCAAGCTATTGTACGATAATTCAATAACTTGCAATGTCGGTACCTGGAAGATATCTTGGGGAAATACTCCATGCAACTCACAGAAACTGAGATGCAAAAAATTCAATTTGTGAAATTTGCAAGGAATCCCGGGACCAAAGTGGAAAAATTTTTGTCATCCAAGCGAATCGTTGACAAAGACTGAAGCTTCCCCAGAGAGTCATCAATTAGGCCAGAAAGAGAACAATTAGACTATAAAGGATTTTTAGTTTGTTTGTTATTGATTGTTATAGTTTGTTGTTAGAGTCTGTTTGTAATTAGACACATGTCATTAGTGTATTGGTTGAGTAGTTAAGACAGTTAAGAATATTACTAGCTATTTATAGCATTGTAAGATCATTATTCAAGGTAATGAAAAAATATCTTTCATACCCAAATTTGTCTCTTCTTTCAACCCTTTTTATCTCTTTCTAGTTTCTTTACATGGTATCAGAGCTATAATGGCCTGCATCGGAAATTTCACTGGAGTTCTTGCCGGATTCTGCCATGGATTCTTCTTCATCCGCTTCTCACTTTATTCAAGTTTCTTTCACTCATCCGATTGCGTTAAAATTGGATAATGATAACTTCCTCATTTGGCGCAAAGAAGTTCTTGCTGCAATTCGAGGGTTTCATCTTCAGAATTTTCTTTTTGGATCAACCGGTCCACCATTGCCATCAAGAAGATGAAGCGAATGGAGTGATCAGCCCAGAGTATCTTGACTGGGAGCAGCAGGATCAACTCACCAGAGTGTGTATATGACTCAAATTGGTACCCAGATTCTGGTGCCACCAATCACCTTACAGCTGACTCCACCAATCTGATGCATAAAGCAGATTATTTTGGGCCAAAACAAGTGTACATGGGGAATGGTAAGGGTTTACAAATTAAAAGTAATGGTTATTCTGTCTTCCATTTTCCTTTTACCTCAAAATTATTATCCTTAAGTTAGCTTTTGCATGTTCCAAGTATCACAAAAAACCTTTTGTTAGTTTCAAAATTTGCTAATAATAATTCTGTCTATTTTGAATTTCATCCCAAATGTTGTTTTGTCAAGGATTAGCTTTCCCACAGGACTCTATTGGAAGGGACGCTTAAAGGAAGACTCTATGTCTTTGACAATTCTCAAATTAGTCTCCTCAAACCTGAGTTTGGTGCTTCCTATCGTTTGTCCAAGTTTGAACATTCTTCTAAGTCTACTAGTAACTCCTCTTCCAATCTTGTTGTATTCAATGCTGCCATTTCTAGCAATGCTCATACTGAAAAACCCTGTAATTCATTGTACACTTTGTGGCACAACAGATTAGGACACCCTTATGAGAAAATGATCTCTTGTGTTCTCAAAAATTGTAATCTTGATTACGTTAATAAAGATGCCTTTTCTGTTTGTCAAGCATGTTGTACGGGAAAAATTCATCAGCTATCCACAGTTTATAGTGAGCCTTTACAACTTGTTCATTCTGATCTGTGGGGTGCTTCTCCTGTTCTTTCTGCTCATGGTTATAAATACTATATTCATTTCATTGATCAGTATTCTCGTTTTACTTGGATGTATCTCTTAAGACAAAAATCTGATGCTTTTGCTGCCTTCCTTAATTTCAAAACACATGTTGAGCTGCAGTTAGGCTGCAAATTAAAGAGAATTCAAACTGATTAGGGGGCTAAATTTAGAGCATTCATTGATTTCCTATTTCCAAATGGCATTTCACACATAACCTCATATCCCCATACACATGAGCAAAATGGAATGGCTGAGAAAACATAGGCATATTGTTGAAAACAGTTTGACTTTACTAGCTCATCTTCAATGCCATTTAAATATTGGGATGAAGCCTTTAGAACCTCTGTGTTTCTTATTAATCGCCTTCCCACACCCCTGCTAAATCACAAAACTCTTTAGAAGTGTTGTTTCACAAAAAACCTGATTACTCTCAACTCAGGGTCTTCGGTTGTGCTTGCTATCCAAACATCCGTCCTTACAACAAACACAAATTTCAATTCAAGCCTATACTCTGCACTTTTCTAGGATACAGTTTGAATCACTAGGGGTATAAATGTCTTGATAATACTAGAAGAATTTTCATTTCTAGGGATGTGATATTTGATGAATTTCACTTCCCTTTTGCTAAACAAAACACAACATCTTTATGTCCTTCTTTCCCACTAGATATTGCCTCCTCTAGTTCAGTACCATTAACAGTACTCCCTACTACTCACTCTAATCCAACTTCCTCTCATTTGTCAAATCCTTCCTCTCCATCTTCTGAGTCCAACTCCCTTCAAAATGTCAGGCAAGATCCCACTGATCTTGCTACTCCTTTAACCACTGATGGTCAATCAATTTCAACTGTAAATCCCCTTAACACGTCTACTGCCAATGTTCCAACCTCTAATGATTTGCCTAGTATGTAGGTTCAAAATGATCACTCCATGATCACACGTGCCAAATATGGCATCAAGAAGCGAAAGGTGTTTCTTACCACTTCTAAACCAACTACTGTTGATCAGGCTTTGCAAGATGAACGTTGGATAGATGCTATGACTAAAGAGTTTCAAGCTCTAATGAGGAATGGAACTTGGAGCCTTGTTCCACTTCCAAATGGAAGAAAAGCTATTGGCTGTAAGTTGGTGTTTCGAGTCAAAGAAAATGCTGATGGGACCATCAAGAAGTTTAAAGCCAGGTTGGTAGCAAAGTCTTTCATCAAGTTGCAGGATGTGATTTTTCAGAAACCTTCAGTCCAGTAGTTAAGTCTATAACTATAAGGACTGTCCTTCCCATAGCTTTGAGCAAGAAGTGGTCAATAAGGTAATTAGATGTCAATAATGCCTTTCTTAATGGTATTTTGCAAGAAGAAGTTTACATGGAGCAGCCTATTGGTTTTCAAGATGCTACTAATCCATAGTTGGTGTGTAAACTACACAAGTCTTTGTATGGACTTAAACAGGCTCCACGAGCTTGGTTTGAAAAACTTCATTCAGCTCTTGTAGGTCTTGGCTTCACCTTAGCTAAAACAGATCAGTCTTTGTTCATTCAAGTTACAGATAAGTTTTCTGTTTTTATACTAGTCTATGTTGATGATATCATCATTACTGGAAGTGACATTTCAGTCGTTTAGCATGTCATTGACAAGCTGAATCATGAGTTTACACTCAAGGATATGGGAGAGCTGGATTACTTTCTTGGCTTGCAAGTAAGGAAAAAAGTCACTGGTGATCTTCATCTTTCTCAGACTAAATATGTCACTGATTTACTTTGCAAGGCCAAAATGCAACTAGCTAATAGTGTCTTAACTCCAATGACAATAGGGGAGAGGTTGGTTAGTCATGGGAGTGAACCAGTCAGAGATGCCAAGCTATACAGGAGTATTTTTGGTGCACTTCAATGTGCCACCATTACAAGACTAGAGTTAGACTTTTCTCTTAACAAAGTATGTCAATTCATGCAGGAACCTCTAGAGCTTCATTGGAAGGCTGTCAAAAGGATACTCAGATATTTGTCAGAAACACTTGACTTTGGTTTGTAGCTTAAAGCAATACCAGTTGAAGATTTGAACCTTGTTGGGTTCAGTGATGCAGATTGGGCATCAGATCCAAATGACAGGAGATCAACATCTGGGTTTTGTGTCTATTTTGGAAACAATCTGATCTCTTGGAGCTCCAAGAAACAACATACTGTCTCTCGTTCATCAATAGAGGCTGAGTATCAAAGCTTAGCTGCTTTGGTTGCTGAGATTACATGGATCAAGTCATTGCTGTCAGAGTTACAAGTTCTTACTCATAAAACGCCAATCATATGGTGTGACAACCTAAGTACAGTGATGATTTCAGCAAATCCAATCTTGCATGCGAGAACAAAACACATAGAGATTGATTTGTATTTTGTCTGAGAATAGGTTATGCAAAAATAGATTGAGGTTAAACATGCACCAATTGTGGACCAGGTTGCAGACATCTTTACTAAGGCAAACTCAAGCTCTAGGTTTGCCTTTATGCGAAGCAAACTCAAAGTAGAAAGTTTTTCTACTATGAGTTTGAGGGAGGCTGTATAGGATTGTTAGTTAGTTTGTTAGTTTGTTATTGATTATTAGAGTTTATTGTTAGAGTCTGTTTGTAATTAGACACGTGTCATTAGTGTATTGGTTGAGTAGTTAAGACAGTTAGGAATATTACTAGCTATTTATAACATTGTAAGATCATTATTCAAGGTAATGGAAAAATATCTTTCATACCCAAATCTGTCTCTTCTTTCAACCCTTTTCGTCTCTTTCTAGTTTCTTTACATAACAAACTCAACACCCGCAGATTAGGCAGTGAAGATGACAAGGCTTGGCACCACTTACCCCCACTGGCTGACATATCTACTCCTTCAAGATGTAGTTCTTCAAGCTTGGAAATGTTCTGAATGAGCATGAACAGATTTGGCCATTCAAATCGAGCCACCTGAGTCCTCACCACAACCTTTGCCTGATTCATCCGAGCCTATTATGCCTCATTATGATCAATTGGAAATAGGAGAGACTAACTTGGTACCTCAGTTACTTGTTTATTCACGCAGGAATCATTCTCGGAATAGTAGCAAGCCTGATGCCCAGCAAGGTCAGGCGTCTGAACCGGTTCCTCTCTCAGGTCCAGAAACTACTAGTAGGTCGGTTGATTTCAGTGACAGTTCAGATCTGGATTTGCCCATCGCCCTCAGGAAAGGTACACGGTCATGTACACAGCACCCAATCTCGAAATATGTCTCATATGAAAATTTGTCTCCCAGTTTTTCGGCCTTCACTACCACTCTAACGAATATTAAGATACCGAAAGACATTAAGGAGGCTCTTGCAGATCCCAAGTGGAGATTCGCAGTTCAAGAGGAAATGGGAGCTTTGGAGAAGAATGGTACATGGGAGTTCGTGAAACTCCCTAGCGGGAAGAAGACAGTGGGATGCAAGTGGGTGTTCACAGTCAAGTTTAATGCAGATGGCAGTGTCAATCGATACAAAGCAAGACTGGTTGCCAAAGGTTTTACTCAAGCTTATGGTATAGACTACAAGGAAACTTTTGCTCCTGTAGCCAAACTCAACTCGGTAAGAGTGCTCGTATCCTTAGCAGCTAATCTTGATTGGCCACTTCAGCAGCTAGATGTGAAGAATGCTTTTCTCAATGGGGATTTGCATGAAGAGGTGTATATGGATTCTCCTCCAGGATTTGAGAAGAAAGAATTGGTGTGTAAACTACGGAAGTCACTTTATGGCTTGAAGCAGTCTCCAAGGGAGTGGTTCGAGAAATTTACCCAAGCTGTGAAGGAGCGGGGCTTTGTTCAAGCACAGTCTGATCACACTATCTTCTACAAACACTCTAAGGAGGGAAAAAAAGCAATCCTTATAGTATATGTAGATGATATAATTGTTACTGGAGATGATCAATCTGAGTTGGAATCATTGAAGGGGTATCTTGCTAGCAAGTTTGAGTTGAAGGATCTAGGTGCTCTCAAGTATTTCTTGGGTATGGAGGTCGCCAGGAGCAGTTCTGGAATCTTCGTTTCTCAGAGAAAGTATGTACTCGATCTTCTTCAAGAAACAGGCATGCTAGGATGTAAACCAGCTGAGACACCTATGGAGTCTAACGTCAAGCTTGGGATGGATGGTGGAAAGGATATTGATCAAGAGTCGTATCAGCGGTTAGTGGGCAAACTCATTTACTTGTCTCATACCCGTCCTGATATAGCCTTTGTCGTGAGTGTTGTTAGTCAATTTATGCACTCACCCAAAGAAAGACATCTCGAGGCAGTTCTTAGACTTCTAAGGTATCTGAAACGAACTCCTGGAAGGGGACTGTTATTCAAAAAGGGTGACTGCAAGGCTGTGGAAATTTATACTGATGCAGACTGGGCAGGTTCTTCAGTGGACAGAAGATCAACCTCAGGATATTGTACTTATGTTTGGGGTAATTTAGTGACATGGAGAAGCAAAAAGCAACCAGTGGTGGCTAGGAGCAGTGCAGAGGCAGAGTTTCGAGCATTAGCACATGGTATGTGTGAGGGGATTTGGCTTGGACGACTCCTGGAAGAATTGAAGATCTCAAGTCATTCTCCTATGAGAATCTACTGCGACAACAAGGCTGCAGTTAGTATCGCTCACAATCCAGTTCATCACGATCGAACAAAACATGTAGAAGTGGATCGTCATTTTATCAGAGAAAAAATTGACAATGGAAGCTTCTGCATGACATACATTCCAACTAAGGAACAGACTGCCGACATCCTGACAAAAGGTCTCCACAAACCACACTTTGAAGATCTGGTGAACAAGCTAGGAATGACAAATATTTACATTCCAGCTTGAGGGGGAGTGTAGGAATATTCGGGTATTTACCGAATATTATTCTTTCTAGATTTAGAATAGTATATTTGTTTCTCTATTGTTTAGGGCAGTTTCCCGATTGTTTAGGGGGATTATTGTATAGCAGATTTTTAGGGACAGTAGTTTCTGGTTTCCCGTTTATGGAGACTGAAATCATGTATATATGTGTGATGTATTCTTCTCAACAAAATATAGAAAATACAGTCAATTATTCCCTAATTCTTCTTTCAGGCCGGTTCTCAAGTTTTAGTAAATTAAGTTTTAGTGCGAAATTCATAGACAAATCAAGATTGACCAAGCCAGTCAAGCCTGACAAATCAATCGGAATTTGCCCCACAAAGCCTGGATTTGACAAATTGAGATACCCCAAGTCTGCCAACATACCGAAGCCTGATGGAGTCGGAGTACTGAAGTCGTTCAATGACAGATCTAGGCTCTTCAAGTGTTGGAGATTGAAGAGGCTAGAGTTGTCAATTCCGCCGACGATGTTTCTGTTGCTGAGATCAAGACCGGCAACGCATCCCTCATGGCAGGTCACACCATCCCAAGTACAGCAATCAGTACTGGGATTCCAGTCCACAAAATCAAGCTTGGAGCCAGTAGTGTGAAAAATGAGGCTCTTCTTTAGCTGGAGCAGCAGATATTGCTGGTCGCGGAGACATTGGCCGGACACTTCCAAGCCGAGTAATATTGAGGATATGATCTGTATGATCAAGAAATATGACAATACTAGAGTTCTCATTCTTTTTTTTTTTTTTTTTTTTTTGGAAAGACAGAAACTAGCACTCTTTTCAAATTAAGAAAACAAGTGAACTTGTGATTAGATGAAAGCATGCAGATTCTATCTTTCAGCGAAATCTAGTTACGACTTACAGTGACGAAAATTCCACAAAACGTGTCCCTTCAGCAAATCAGACGTGAAAATAACGTCTTATTAAGTCAAGTCTTCGTTTTTATGACATTTTTTTTTCCTACCTATTTAATTATCTTTGTTTGGACAATTTAGAAGATTCTTCGAAGACTTTAATCCTTGATCACGGTTTATAGTCAGCAGTCAGCAGTTTTTTAGGCAGCCACCTAACTTTAAGGCCCCATCTTTTATAAATTATTAAGGCACAATACCCAATTTGGTTTCTTTTGTCTAATTAAACTTTAAATTAAGTTGATTATATATAACATCTCTTTTCTTGCGAACTCAATTAATAATGTACAACGAAATATCGGTATTGATAAAAATATTGATAATCGTATTTAAAGAGATTTTGGAAAACTTTTATGAAAAGTAAGGGCATTTATTTTAAAATTTTAAAATTTATTTTTTCTTATTTTAGGAAATATATATTAAAAATTATATAAATAAACAACCTAAGCACGAAAATTTTATATACATACTAAACTGAAATGGCAATATCAAAAAAAATCCTATAAAGTGCTAGACTGATTGAGAATTGTCGTCATTCAAACAATATCTAATCCATGATATATTAATCTACACAGTGATTTTTTTTTTTTAATTGAGGTAGAACATTCGCGCGCTTCATATTTGCCTAATATAACAATGCAAAAAAAAAAAAAAAAATGGTAATACGTTGGCAGTTAATATTCATAAATTCTTTTAGAAGTTTTCTTTTTATATCTTCTCGATATTTTCCTAATATTTTTCAAAATAATGTAAAACAATGCACTACAATCCCTCCGAAATCAATATTTTTTTTATCGATTTTTTGATATTCATTAAAATTTTCTCAAATTCTGACAGACTTTTTTCACATCAAAAAGATAATTCATTTTAAGACCTTCAAAAGATAAAATTTTGGGTGAAAATTTCGGTACACAAAAGATATCTCGTGGCCTTTAAAATATAGAAATTTTGATGGAAAGTTCAGTAATATCGGAGAAATTTCCATTCATGACTATACTGCACTAAAAACTTTTTTCTTTAATTTAGAGATTCGAACTTTACATATATATTATGGTCAAGTTATAAAATCACTGTTAAATTGGTATTAATACTCTTTTGTTGAAGGCTAGATTTTTTTGCTAGTGGGGATTAGTACGATCATATTTTTTTTACTATCATTCTGTCGAAGGCTAGATTTGATGTCAATCATGTGAAAACCATTAGCTTCCAAGGAGTACTACTGTTTATATGTTATTCCACTATACGTATATGGGAGTCCTCAACATAAATCAAGCATGTGGATGTGGTCCACATCTATGTAGCTAGCAAATGGGGGTGGAATGGGGATCTTCCCTCGGATTTGGTTAAAATGCAGGTCGATTGTATTGAGTCTACTAGGAATGATATAAGGTTCTTGTATCCCCACTAGGTAGTTTACTGAGAGATTCAGATAAAAAAGAGATTCATTCTCGACTTCCCAAATCCAATTAGGTACCAACCCATGTATTTGGTTGTCTGAAAGGTCTAGGGTAAGAAGTCTACTGAGCCCCTGAATCATGTCTGGCTGTATGGTGCTACTGAGCTTGTTGAAAAATGATTAAATATTTTGTGGAAAGACCGAAACTGGCACTCTTTTCAAATTAAGAAAACTGGTGAACTTGTGATTAGATGAAAGCTTGCATATTCTATCTTTCAGCGAAATCTAGTTACGACTTACATTGACGAAATTTCCACAAAAAAAGGTGTCCCTTCAGCGAAACAGACGTGGAAATAACGTCTTATTAAGACTTCGTCTTCGTCTTTGTCTTTGTGACATTTTTTTCCGCCTACTTACATTCTTTATTTGGACGACTTAGAAAATTCTTCGAAGACTTTAATACTTTACCACGGTCTATAGTCAACATTGGTTTCTTTTGTCTCATTAAACATTAAATTTGACTCCATGTAACATCTATTTTCTTATGGACTCAACTAATGCACGGTGTTGATAAAAAGTAAAAAATTTTGGCTAATCGTACTTAAAAGAAGTTTTGGAGAAACTATAATTTTTTTTTTGAAACGAAAGGATATTTATTTTGGAAATTTTTATTTCTTTTGTTGGAAAAATGGATTGGAAAATTCATGTTGGGTATCATTTTTTTAGGCATAATTTTGAGCGAGACCAGAAACGTATAGGTCAAGATGTGTTCTCCTCCGTAAGAAGTTTGAAATGGTATATTCTTATGTTCAAAATGATGAATTGATAAATGAGAAAATGACTCTTAAAGTGCACCATTGAAGATGAAGTATTTCTAACCCACAAATTAAATGGGATAATTACAGAATTAATAGTGTTTAATTCTAAATGTTAAATAGGCTACTTAATGCGGGGATTATTGTGATTAATTCCGTAATTGAATTAAAATTAATTTTAATTTTTGATTGAGGCCATTGTCTTCCTTGGAGCATATAAAAGGCTACCCTTTCTATTTTTCAAGACACACAAAAATCCAAAAGTCTTCTCCTTTAGTCTGTTTCAGTGTTCCGCACCATACTGTGATCTAGGAAATCAATGTGATAGAGTTCAGATAAATTTTAGTTAACTGAAAGTAAGTTCGTGCTACTTGCAGTCATTGTATCCTAGGAGATAGATATTCGTTAAAACCTCCAGCTGTGTGATTCACGGACCCTTGTGTTCATCAACGTTTTCCTGTTTTTCATTTTCGTTCATATTACTGATTTAGTTTCTTAATATTGTTGCTAATGGATTTGACTTACATGCTGTTTATATTAAATATTTGTTCGTTATCCTATCATCATTTTACTAACATCTTTTTATATTTTAGGAAATGATATATATTGAAAAGATTAACTCTCCACTCCCCCGTTCTAAGGACACATCCCTTTCAAAGTTTAAAAAGAATATATTTACTTACTATTCCCCCTTAATTTCAAAATATCCCTAATTATTTGTATAATAAAATATAAACTATTTTTTTTTTTCACATTCATCTTTTTTTTTTAATTTATTTTGATGTTCTATTTTTATTATATATTTTTTTAAACATATTTGTATATATAAAATTTAAAAGCTCATTTCTATTTGTAAGTTAAGTTAAAAATTTTACACAAAAAGAAGTTTTTAAAAGAAAATGTAAACAAAAAAAGGAATTCATATATATATAAAATCCAAATAATCAATGATCAAACGGTAAATCCAACATTCAGAGGAAAAGGGGGAAAAAAAAAAAAAACAACCAAAAGGCATCAACAATACAATATCAAGGCATAACAAATTAACAAAGTTTACTTTAGTTTAGTGGTTTTTTTAAATTTTTTTTATTATTATATATACCAACAAACATCAAATTATAAAACCAATATATTTACCCAGTAAGAAAGCGAACGTAATTCGCCAACCAAAATAACAAAAACGTATTCAACAATCAATAAATATATATATATATATATATATATATATATGATAGTCAATTAGACATTATATAGTCGTCGAAGAACCACGCTTGGGGCTAAAACTGCAATCATAAGGAAGACAATCTTTCACGTATCTGGAAAAGAACCAATAGAAGTTTTTAAGATCATTAAAGGAGAAACATTTAGAAATTGAAAATATTCAAAATCAAAATCAAGCACACTACGAAACAAAACAAGCCGCCTAATTCATAGACATACATAGATACATACACATATATAATTTTATATCTACCCATTAGCCAAGAATCAACGCCAACATTTAACGAGGAATTTTGCTAATAAAAAATTGATTAAAAAACTGATTGTTCTCCGTCGTTGTAAAGTCATTTTACTAATAAAATTTTTTGAAAGATTATTTGACAAATAAAATAAACGATTGAGTCATTGTATTAATTGACTCCTTTTTTACATCAGTCACTTTATGTACTTTTTTTAGTTTGCATTTTTATTTTTTTGTGAATAACTTTGCAGGGTAAAACTGCGGTAAAACTCATTTTATATACCCTATTGGTAGAGTTCTAAAAAATAAAAAAATGAAAAAAAATAATTTTTAAAAAAATATGGTGGAAGGTTAGGCTGAGGGGGGTAGGGGAGGTTTCCGTTGCCGGGGTTAAGAAGGAGGGAGAGTGTGGGCTGGTCGACGTCGGGGGAGGGGGCAGATCTAGTCGGAGGGAGTGTTACCGGTGTCGGGGGGGAGGGGGGCGCCTAGGCTCGGGCTCGCGAGGGGGGCGGGGGGGGGGGGGGGGGGGTCATCGGCATCAAGGAGGGGGGATTCTCCTGGGCTCGAGCTAGCGAGGGGGGGGAGTATTGCCGGCATCAGGGAGGAGGGGGGCGCTGGGCTCAAGCTCGCGAAGGAGGGGGGGGGTTGTCGATGTCGGGGAGGGGCGGTCTCCTGGGCTCGAGCTAATGATGGGGGGAGCGCACCGGCATTGAGGGGGGGGGGGGGTGGGGGGGGAGTGCCTGGGCTCGAGCTCACCAGAGGGTTCGTCAGCATCTGGGAGGGGGGGCGCCTGGGTTGGTCGATTGGGGTGGGGGACTGGGTTGGTTGGCGTATGGGTGGAGCAGGGGTCCATCACCGGCGTCGGCGGGGAAGTCACCGGCATCGGGGAAGGAGGTTGGATTTTTTTAAAATTATTTTTTTATTAGTCAAATACTATTGTAAGATAAAGTGTATAGTAATTATCATACACAAGTAACATTTCAGCCGTTTGATTACATTTAAACGGTTTAAAAATTAGTTTTATCAATAGGATAGTTCTACCCAACTTTGCAACTTTAGTAGATTATAATGTACATGATTTTATTTGTTATTTATTTATTCAAAAACTTACTTTATATTTTTATTTCCGGGGGGGCGCGCGCACGCCGCGCCGCGGTGGGGGGAGGAAAGAAAACCAAGATTTGTTATCAGAGTTTGCTTCTGAAGATAACTGGATATAATCAATGTTGACAGGAAGGAAACGAAAAAAATGTGAAACTTTTTCAAGTCGCTTAGCGGAAAAAAAAAAAAAAAAAAAAAAGGTCTAATCAATTGTCACAACTGTAATTTTCCATTGGACAAGAGTGCTCAAGCCTATAACATGGGTACAAATAAATGAAATTTGATAACGATAAAAGTAGAATATAGCGAAAGAATTAATTCATAGACACAATGAAAAAATTAATTCATAGACACAATGAAAATAAACAATTAAGAGTGGAATTTTTTTTGTGGGATTTGATTGTTGGGCGAGAACATGTAAGAGAAAAGAAAATTGAAATTGGATAGATGGGTGAAAAGAATATAATTTAGTTATAGGGACTTTTTTGGGATAATTATTAGATTAATGGTGTTATATAAGTAATAATTAAAATTGAAAATTTTTTTGGTGGTTGGTTTTAGATGAGGAGTGTGTGAATAGACTAACCTACTGAAAAGTACATAAATTGACAAGTTAGACACAAAAACTTGATACATTGTAGATTGAAATCAAAATATCAAAAAACAAAAAAAAAGGCTTAGAAAATGCTAGTATGATAGTATGACTGGGAATTTATCGTGATTCAAGCAATATATGACCCATGATATGCCAATCTACGTAGTGAACAAGTATACTAATAATTATTATTATTTAACTAATAAAAGAATGAAACAATGAAAATAATAATAGCAATAAATTAGCTCCTGATATTCCTAAATTCTTGTTAAAGTTTTCGATATTTCCTCAATGTTTTCCTAATATTTTTCCGAAATTATGTAAATAAAAAAAAAAAAAAAACGCCACAACCTTTCTGACATTGATATTCTTATTGATTTTTCGATATTTATTAAAATCATAGGTAATTCTTTAAAAAAAATTTTAAGGAAATGAAAGAAAACGAATAAGGAAGAAAAATAATCTCCAAAATTAATATTTGAGATAATATAATGCTCAATGCTACGGTTGGTAATTTTATTCATAATGATAGTTGGAGTCTTCCTCAATCATTCTGTGATGCAATTCTTAACATCGCGAATGATATTCAGAATATTCCCATTGTTACTAACACTCTCGATCAGCTCAGATGGATTGCTGAGAGTTCGTGAATTCAATGAATTTATCTGTCCAAAGTAGCCGATTGTTAACTAGAGTGCAAAAATTTGGAGGAAATCTATTCGACCAAGACGCTCGTTGACTCTTTAGAAGATTATTCATAACAGGCTACCTACGGAAACAAATCTCCGAACAAAAGGATTTTCTATTCCTTCTTGTTGTCGCCTTTGTTACACTGCTGAAGAAACTTGTAAGCATATATTCCTTCATTGCAACTTTATTAACGCTATTTGGAACTGCTTGGAAAATGTCTTTCACGCCAAAATCTTCGAAGATGGTATTGAGGAACTTATTACCTCCGCTTTTCAATGCCGCATGAGTAAACAATTATATTTAAACTCTGAATTTCAGGTGTTTTCTCGGTGTTTTCTCGGTGTTTTTGTTAATTTGGAAAATTCGTAATGAGGCAATCTTTCAAGATAAGACTTGCACAATCTTTGGCATATTATTAAAGAAGACGAAGTCCTCGATTCTGGAACTATGCATAACAGTATGTCTGATCTTTTGATACTCAAAATGTTTCATGTTCCTAATAAACTTGTTAAAGCTTCACGAATTGTTGAAGTTCAATGGCTTCCTCCTCTTCTAAACTGGCTTAAAGTTAACAATGACGGTGCTGCAAATGGTTCTCCTGGAGTGGTAGGTTATGGGGGAATTTTTTGTACTTACAGAGATTTTTATAAAGGTTGCTTCTCAACTCCTCTTGGAGGGTTGAATGCATACGAAGCTAAGCTTATGGGAGTTATATGTGCTATTGAATTAGCTATCCAATATAATTGGAACTATCTATGATTCGAGTGTGATTCAATGTATGTGGTTAATCTTCTCAAATTAAAGAGTAGAATGGTACCGTGGCACCTTTTGGCACGTTGAATTCGCGTGATCAATTTTCTAAATACTATTTGCCATCATGTCTCATATATTTTCAGAGAAGGGAATCATGTTGCAGATAAATTAGCGTCTCATCAGTTCATATGGCTCAATCGACATGGTGGTTCAATGTTCCTTCATTTTGTGACGTAGCCGTATCGAAAGACTTAGCTGGGCTACTTAGCTATAGATTTCGCAATTAATCATGGGAAGCATTTTGTCTTTTACAATGGGACTCTCCAATTACTTTGTTTCTAGTTGACTTTATAGTAAATATGTACTCTTTTTTCCTTCTAGGATTTTACCCTTTGGGTTTTGCCTAGGGAATTTTTAACGAGGCATATTTGTAGGCTATTCTCAAGAAACGAGTCTAAACTTTATCTTACAAGACTGCTTTTCGGCTTTTATCTTTTACTAGGTCCCCTTGTCTAGTAGTTTATTGATTGTTTTTTTTTCCCTCTTCGAAGAAACTCTTTTGTAATTTTTCTTTTTATTATTAATAGAATAGAGTGATAGGTAAGTGATGAGAGTGCTAAAGTGATGCCAACTTAGTCGAAATATCTTGGTGCACCTGCTGATTTTAATCATCTCCATTAATTCAAAAAAAAAAGAATAAGGAAGAAAAATCAAGCATGAGGTTCACATTTTACTTACCTATTAGTTCATATAACTTCTCATTAGTGAATTCCTTCTTCTCCATTTTATGTGGACGTAAACACATCGTCGAATCATGTTAAATCTTGAGGTTTTGTTTCTTTCTTCTGTTTCCTTATTATTATTTTTTTTGCACAAAAATTGAAACTTTTTTTAGAATATAAAAATAGAAATATTGACCTTCACGAAGTGGTCCTTAACCCGTAATCACACCATTGCTAATGTACAAAACTTAATAGTTGATTAGGTTGTACGGAGCTTTCTTAAGGCCTGTACATTTTAATTTAGTTAGCATTTTTCAATTTGTAAAATTTGCGCTTCAAAAGAAGTATCAAATCCTTTAAAGAAATTTAAAAAAGGAAACAAAAAAAAATTTGCAATTTTGATCATGACGTAGCGGCCCCTGATATATAAATATATAAGTAAATATATATTTATTTGCTAGTCATAGACAAATCTAAATAAATATATATATGTAGAACAACCCCTTCTATATGTGTGTGTGTGTGTATATATATATATATATATATATATATGGGGACTAACTGCCTAATCACCATATTTTATGAATTGACAAGTACAAAAACCTTCCTATGTTTTATCAAAATACTACATTTATGGTTTATCTTACTCATATTGTCAAGAATGTCACAATTATCTCTTGTGTTTTTAAGTTCAAGTTTAAAAACCTCATTTTAATAAACTTTGGCCAAAATTTCAAAAACAATATTTTGACAATGAGATTGAGTATATTAATCAAAGCATAAGATAGTCTGATGCTGTTAAAATAGTCCTTTCCAATTTTAACAAAATGAAAGTTTTCAACTTCTACGTTTTTTTTTTTTTTAATTTTTAAATACGCTCCTAATATCTTATAAGTTTTCAATACGATCTATTAAATTATTTCTTTCTTTTCGAATTATTCATTACTAAAATAATATTTAAATATCTTATTTCCTCAAAACTTTTTAAGCGTATTCCTACTTAAAAATTTATCTTAAAATATTTTAAAAATGTGATCTTCATATATATATATATATATATATTGTGATTATTCAATGAAATAGTTGCTTATTCCTCCAATTTTTCTTCTCATAATACCCTAAGTAGTTTTCTATTACATTTCTCTCAACCAAAATAGTCAAGTGTCAATAAACAGTTAGGCACTTCCACCTTTAATCAAAGCAATTCAGTTCGAAGCTTCATTTTTATTTTATTTTTAAAAAGAACAAAATAAAAGTCATTTATGCTTGACACATGTACGACACACGTACTCAAAACTAATATATATATATATATATATAGATATATACATATATATAACACCTCCTTATGTTTTGAGACTAAATACCTAGTCACCATATTTTTATGAATAGACAAGTACATAAACCTCCCTATGTTTTATCAAAATACTAAGTTATCTTATATTTTCAAGAATGACACAATTATCTCTTATGTTTTTAATTTCAAGTTTAAAAATCTCATTTTAAAAAATAATTTGAACAAATTTACAAAAAAGAATATTTTGACAATGAGATTGAGTAAATTAATCAGCACAAGATAGTCTCATGCTGTAAAAGTAGTCTTTTCCAAATTTTATCGAGATGAAAGTTTTCAACGTGAAATTAAAAACACACCAAAAATAAAAACTATAAAATCATCACCATATTTCTGAAAACACAAAGTAAAACATAACATATTTAAAAACTATATAGAGTAAGTTTAGGCACTTATTGCTTAGAAAACTAATAAACACTGATAATATTTTCTTTTATTTTATTTCCTTATGTCTTTATGCCGGAAATAATAGGCAGCCTTTTAGCCTGTTATGAAGGAACATGACTTTTCAGGCTTGTTTTCTTTCCAGGTTAGATGGGTCTTGTAAATTCATTTTGCCAATTGACACAAGCATAATGGGTGTTTAATGGGGGTGTAAGCTGCTTCAGTATATTGAGTCAATATATTCAAGTTTTAGGGAATATTATGTTTCCAAATATTTTTTGAAATGTTTTCACACGTTTTTTAAGACGTGAAAGCAAAAATATCTTCTAGTTTGTTTAGCAAATACTTAAAAACGAAAACAAAAACAAACAAAAAAAAAAAAAAAGAAAAATGATGAGAAAGATTTTTGTGAAAAAAATAAAAAAAAATTGAAAGTTGTTTTCTGATTTTTATTTTCATTTTTAAGACTATATACTAGAACAAAATTCACATTTTCGTATACCCAAACTAATATATCTGAAAACACTATACTCAAACTAATATCTTTAACAACACAATCAAACACAATTTCTCTCCACTGATTTATGTTACCATGTAAATAGAAATGTGTATAATAAATACAAAAAGCCTGCTCAATAAATAAAAAGGTCAATCAATCAAAATCAAATAGAAAACTAATTAAGTATATACATGAGAAGGGAAAAATATTTCTTTCTCTTAGTAGGAACATATTTGAGAAAAAAATATTTTATTTGGGCAATTGGTTAAAAAAAAGTATATATTTATAAATACCGCTCTTGTTGAAATATTATTTTTGAAAGATTAATGTATTAAAAACATTTAAGTGGGGGCATATTTGTAAAAGATTTATTTCAATAAGAACAAACTAGAATAAAAAAAATATTTCAATAATATGTGTTCAATAATAAAAGATTTTAGGGGGGAATTAAAATTAAAAAAAAAAAAGAAAAAAAAAAGCACTCACACACACAAAAAAAAAAAAAAAAGGCAGGAAACCTTTAAAAAAAATTTGCAGGAAAGGACAAAGTAAGCAAAGTGTTGTTTTTTTTCCCCTCTTTTTTTAAGGACAAACTAAGTGGACGAAAAACATATAATGAACAATTTAAAAAAAAATAATAATAATAATAAAAAAACAACAACAACAACAAGAACAACAGATGTACAAAAATGGACATATATATGCTTAAGGCCCCATCTTTCATAAATTATTGCGGCACAATACCAACTTTGGTTTCTTTTGTCTAATTAAACATCAAAGTCCACTCCATGTAACATCTATTCTCTTGTGGACTCAATTAATGCACGGTATTGATAAAAGTAAAAATAAAATAATCGGTAATCGTCCTAAAGAAGTTTTCGAGAAACTATAAAATTTTTTGAAAATGATATTTATTTTGAAAATCTAATGTTTCTTTTGTTGGAAAAATGGCTTGTAAAATTCATGTTGCGTACTATTTTTTAGGTATAATTTTGAACGGGACCCGTAATGTATTTATGATGGGTCAATATGAATATGCATTTTCTTCCCTAAGGAGTTCAAAATGATATATTTATATGCTCAAAATGATAAACGGGTTAATAAGAAATGACTCTTGGGCTCGTTTCGAGGGATTTTTAGAGACGGAATTTTGGAAATTAGGTTAAAAATGTATGTTTCGGGAGATAACTTTTGGTAATAAACTATGAAATAAAAAATAGTACAAAAATTTGAAATGTATTCAGAAAAAAAATATAAGATGAATATTGTTTTATTCTTCTTGTTGTTATGAGTATTTTGACATAAGAATCATCTTATTTCGATTTGAAACAAGAAAGTTATAAATTTTTAAAATATTTATTTTTCGAAAATAAAAGAGAAAAAAAGTGAATTGTAGATTTAAAAATTTTGGAGTTCAGGCCCCAAACAAGACATAAAGTCCACGGTTTTGGAGAAGAGAAAATTGCACCAAGAAAGAGCGAAAGAAAATGATTTTTTTTTTTTTTAAAATTAAGCCTATTCTGTATTTATAAGAACGGCAAGTAAGTCAAAAATTTTTCCTTGCTTTATTATTATTTTTTTAACAAATTTATCAAATCACCAACAACCATTCTTATCCCTATTGTGGCCATTAGAAAACAAATGACTTGATCCTAGCCGCAGATCTAGAAGATATCTTCTTCCTTTTTCTGCATTATAATTCAGTAATATTTTTTAAAATAATTAACTAAAATAAACCTTTAAATATTAATAATTTTAACCTTTTTACTTTCTAAATATTAATAATTTTAATATTTTCATTTAAATCTGTTAAGTTTTTAATGAAAGAGATCAAATGTTAGATATGTAATATTAAGTTTTTAATAATCTAATATTAAATTATAATTAAAAGAAACATAGCTTATTACTACAAAGAAAAAGAGAAACCCAGATCCTAGGGTTTGCTATGATAAAATACAGACTTGAGTTGCCGCTACCCCAATCCGACGACGCCGGAGAAGGAGAAGCCCCTCCTCCTTGGGCCTTGGCGTCGGCAAGGGCCCGAGGCTGAGGTCCATTGCCCCGGAGAAGGTGGCAGTTCGTCTGCACAAAGCACAGAGCCATTCGGTGCCCTCGATGACGGCGACGGCGACGGAATTTGGGGTTCATATCCCCCATCTGAATCTCCGATATGGGCTTAGAACTAGGTAGCGGCGGCGGATCTGGGCAGAGAGGCACCGGATCTGTGGGGATGGCTGCATATTCACTCATTTCCACGGTCTTTTAGTCCTCTCCCACTTTCGCTTCTCTTTCTCGCTCCCCAAAGAGAAAGCCCACTCTTTCTCTCTCTAAATCCCCTTCCCCAAATCTGCTCCTCCTCCACTGACCTCCAATCCCCATCCTCTCCCTCCTCCGCCATAACCCAAACTCCTCCGATGACAAGCCCTCTTCCTCTCCCTTTGCTTTTGACTCCTTCTTTGTCCTCTACACTTCCGTACCTCTCTCCATCTCCCTCTTCGTCGTTGACGTCGACTCCACCTCCGCATTCGTCGTCACGACTCCGAGAAAGTTGTAGTTTGATGAGCTTCATTCTTTCTAAGTTTTTTCTTCTCAAATCTACCCTTAATTTGTTTCTGATCCTGTTTTTTAACCTTTTTTTTTTTTAAATGTTGTTTGTGTGATAAGCGTTTTTTTGTCTTTTAATTATTAATTGAGCTTATGTGATGGGTCACGTGATTCCTTCCATTAGAAATTTAACAGATTTGGATGAAAAGAATTAAAATTATCAATATTTAGAGAGTTTAGGGTCTTCTTAACTAAAATTAAAAAAAATGATACCAAATCATCACCTTTTAAATAGTTCAATGACCATGTTGGTCAATTATTCTAATTTTTAACTTTTAATAGATAAATTTGCATTGCCAGTTTAGTCGTTCACGAAGCCAAAACAACTAAAAAATTTAAAATTATTAAATTTTATTCTATAAAATATTTAAACTTAACTTAAGTAGTTGATCTAGTTTCGGTTTTAAAATCCTAATAGATTTACTGAAACATTTGTCCGAATTACTTTTACGGTTCAAAAATTTAATTCTAACAGCTGTAATTTAGTTTAGAAACATGTAAAATTTTTCTTTAAAACTTTTTTACCATACTTATACTTGTGAACTTGGCATATCTATGAGTAAATTCATGATCAAATTTATGTGATGACGTTTCTGATATCATTTTTTTTATCGTGTAAAGCGGAAATTGATAGAATGGTGCAAAAACTCATTGCGTTACAAAATTTATTGTCCATGGCATCTCATTCATGAACGATTCACAAGATTACAAAAATTTACATCATAATTACAAAAAGTTTGCGATTTAATTTTTATTGAACTCAGAAATTAATGCCGTCAATTTTCTTGTGACTATAAAAATTCTTAGTATTTAAATAGTTTAAAAATAAAAAATATTATAACAATTACATGAAAATGAGACATCAATAAATAAGAATCAAATATTACATTTAATATTGATTACACCTTGTAGTAAATTTGTCCCAAATTTTAGCATATGATAAATTTGACATCAAAGATAACACTTAATTAGAGAGTATTTTTTAATCAAAATGCCAAAATTTACCATTGGCATATTAATTTAGCATTTCTAATGCTCCAAAATTTGGTATTGACAATTAATTTAGCATTATACTAAAGATGCCCTTTTTACATATTGGGATTCCTTTAAGCATAAATTAAATTAACTTAATTAGTTGGGGTAGGTTATTAGATATAAAGAAGTCTTTGGACTGCTTTATTTTATTGCATTATTTATAGAAGTCTTTGGACTGCTTTATTTTATTGTTTTATTTATACATATTATTCTTGTTTGAGATAAGCATGAATTAGTAGCATGGCTTTGATTAGTCAAGCGTTTGGGCTATATACAAGCGACTCTCTTGTGCGAATGTATCTCTCATTTAATCAATAAAGTTCCTCTCAGATCATTTTCTACGATCCATCTCTCTTCTTCGTTTCCAAAACACAAATTCCATTTCTTCTTCTGTAGATTTTCCATACACAACTTCCTTAATATGTTTGGTCACTTATCAGCCAAGTGACTCTTTCTTGCCTTTGAGTGATTTCCATACATGAAGTCTAACAATAAGAATATGGCCTCTTCTTCTTCTTCTTCTTCTTCTCCTTCTCTAACTGCTAGTACTCAACATAAGTATGACGTTTTTCTTAGCTTTCGAGGGGTAGACACCCGTGAATCATTTACTAGTCATCTTTATGCTGCTTTGCGTCGCAACAACATTGAAACTTTTATGGATTATAGACTTGAGAGAGGTGATGAAGTTTCGCAAGCACTCCTCAACGCCATCAAAGAATCAAGTTTGTCACTCGTGATTCTCTCCGAAAATTATGCTACTTCTTCTTGGTGCTTGGATGAGCTCGTGCAAATACTCGATTGCAAGAAAAGAAACGGGCAAGTTGTGATACCTGTTTTTTGTGGCATCGATCCGTCGCATGTGCGGAAACAAAAGGGCCCTTATGCAACTGCCTTTGCTAAACTTGAAAGACGTTTCAAGTACGGGATAGTTCGAGAGTGGAGAGATGCTTTGACAAAGGTTGCTAATCTATCTGGGTGGGATTCAACAAAAACAAGGTTGCTCTTTTTTCCTATATTTTCTTTTAGTTTTAACTTCTTTTATTATTATTCAGAAAATTATAATTAGAGCCGTTGTTTTAACAAATAAATTCAAAAGAAAGAGAGACAAATTTAGTGAAAACACTGGATTGCTGAATTTAAGTACTACTATTTGGAAGCCTTTTTATCGAAATAGTGTTTGAATAAAAAATCCATGTTTGAGAAGTATTATTGTTTGCAAATATAAACACTGAGCACGAACTTTCTTCTTAATTCCTTAAAATTACTTAAAAAGGAAGATCTTCTTTATACATATCTCTCACACGACCAGATATATTTTCGCAGCTTAGAAAATCAAAAAATAAAATAAAAATCTTTCTTCCTTAGGTTGTGAATAGTAAGAGAGAAAGAAGATAGGAAGGAAAAAAATGATGTAGGTGAGATGAACATAACTCTGCAAAGGAGTAACACAAAATTGAGCTCCACGTGAAACAAAGTTTGAAACAAAGTTTTGGCGATTAATAATCTTCGCCTCCAATATAAAATCTTTTAGTTGATAAGATAAATCTATACTATCGAGATTGATTTTCGGCCACCTATAATCTTCATAATCTAGCCCTTTGCCTAGAGAGAGGAAGGAAATTAGAGGAGGGATAAAGTTGGAGAGGAAAAGAGAATCTTCGCTTGTTTGGTAAAGAGAAAATTGGAAAAGAAGAAAATTACAAATCCGTGGAGTCCACCAATTTTCAATCCAGAGAAAAATTTGATTGAGCAAAATGTGTAAAAAGACTATCAAATTTTTAACTATATAAGGGTATAATTGTAGAATAAATTCGATTATAAGCATCTATTTGGATCGTTAGTTAAAGTTAAAATTTTTAAATTGGAGTTGGTTGACCGTTTAAAATTTAGTTATAATTTTTGTTGACTTTTTAGAAAAAGATAAAAAATCCAGCAAAAAAAATACAGCTTAGTTGAAGTTAAACTAATGTGCTAAACAAAGCCTAAGTACATTTGTTTGCTTTCTCTACTACCAAATAATATAAATAAAAAAAATATTTCTCCTTTTTAATTTTCCTCACCTAGGTATATTTTTCTTCCTTCCACTCTATTTTCCATCCCACCTACCAAACATCATTTTAGAGGCTACATATCTAGCACGAAACCACCGACAAACACACAAAACTCAGGGCCCATTTGGGAGAATATCTAGAAATAGTGTTTTGGAAGATGGATTGAAAATGTGTATTTGGAGGGAAAACTTTTGGAAAAGTTATGTAATATAAAAAATAGTGTAAAAATTTGAGATGTGCTTGGAAAAAAATAAGCAAAATGAATCTTATCTTGTTAGTCTCGTCATTACGAGAATTTTGATAGACAGATCTTCTTATTTTGATTTGAAAAGAGAAAATTATGGACATTTAAAATTTGAGTTTTTTAAAAATAGAATAGAGAGAAAGTTTATTGTAAAGTTGGGATTTTGAAACCCAGATAGTGTTTTAGCATCTGGAAATGGCGCCCCAAATGGGTCCTCATAAAACTAAATAGGTTAACTCCAACCATGTTGAAAGAAGCTCAAATGCTTTATTTTTGCTTAAATTAATTATCCCACTACAACAAAAAGCCTTTTTCATAGCGTGTAAAAAATGCTATCGTAAATATACGATAACATTTTTTCAAACGCTATATTAGCTGATGTTATTAAAAGTGCCTAGTTTTAATAGCGTTCTATTGGTGCTATAAAAAATGTTTTTGATAGCATTTTTTGGATGCTATAATAATGTTTGTCATAGCATTAATTACATGCTATAATAATATTTTTCATAGCATTCATGACATGCTATAATAACAATTTTAATAGCGTTTATACAATGTTATTATATAATTTGTCTTTGCATTCCTACAACGCTATCATGTAGTAGCTGGGACATTTTTCATAGCGTTTTTGTTATATTTGGACATAACATTTAAGTGTGTTGTCACTTTTTTCATGTTTTTCTTTATTTTGATTACAAGCAATACTTACATTTGTATGGATAATTGAAACATTTCATAAATGTTTTTTCATTGCTCTACTAGTAATTAATTTGATCGAATACTTTAAGTACACAAACATCCGTACATTCATTTCCTAATCTAACAATATAAAAACAACGTTTTCAACCAAACATCATAAGTTCACTACATTTAACCAAAAATAAATAAAAATATAAAAGAAAGAGGGGAAAAAAAAAAAAAAAAACAACGATGATACTTCAAAGTCCCAAAGGCAACTTCACGACTCAAAGCTTGCATACATGTCTGCTACTAATGGTTCAAATCTTTAATTCTGTCCATCAGTAGTTTAGATATATATCTTCCTTCAAGTCCTGCACATAGAAAAAGAAATTAATACTTACATCCACAAATCAACTCACATGTTAAGCTACACCATCACCAATCAAATCTACAATACATCACATAGGTGTATTTTTTTTCTTTTTTACCTTATAATTTTATCAATGGGCCATGCAATTGTAGAACCAATAGCGTCTTCAATATGAAGCATCTCTGAATTAGGCCTCCACAAAAATGCATTAGGATTTCTTACAGCATCTACCCAAACTCTCGCAGCATTAGCTCCGATAGGAATATGATGAACCAAAGCTGTTGGATCACTTGATGACCAACGCCCTTCGGCTACAATTTCATCAGAACCATTCCAATCCATTATCTTACACTCCTTGCTTTGTGAGCTAGTGTTGACACTCTTTCAAGAAGGAAAAATAGCAAAAACAAAAACAAAAAAGTAATTTCACTTAGAAAACAAAGATGTGTTTAATTTATAAATAAGAAAAACTATAAGCATAAATTTACCATGGAAAAAGGCATAGGTGCATTCGATATTTTCTCTGTTTGGCAAGATGAACCCTATAATAGATCATATAAAAAAATTTATCAGTGTATAATTTATAAGAATTAACATATATGAATTGGAAAGTAACCTGATTTTTCAATAAAGTATTTATTAAGCCTTGTTGGGTTGCTACTTGTTCTTTCAATTCTCTACATTCTTTTTCTAATCGGATAATGAGCTCATCTCTTTCCGACACAATTGCCAATTTGGTAATGGTAACTCCTCCGCCATAGGCTCTTAATCGACCACTCTTTTCAGGACCAAGAACTTTCGAAACAGCATCCTCTTTTATATTTGTTTGAGATGATAAAGGCAACTCTTTATGACATTCTTCCATGTTTTCCTGAAGAATGTTAAATTGTAATTGAATTTCTTGATAACATTATGGTAAATAAAAATTAAAATAATGAAGGAAAAGGCATAGATTAGTACAATAGCTTCACCAACGGCCATGGATACGGGTTCACCATTTTTCTTCGTATGTGCCTTGGTCCAAACGGCAACTCTAGATGGTTGTTTTTTATTTGCACTAGCTTTACTCTGTAAGAAAAAAGAATTAGCATTAAAACATTTTCTGATCTCATCAATAAAAGCTAAAAATACATGACATTACCATGTCATCAATTAAACGAGCATATCCTTTGCGGCTGCCAGTATATGGGAGTTGTCTCTTCTTCATCGCTTTGAATTTTTCACTTTTAGCCTAGTAATAACCATGTATTTGAGTATGCACTACATATTTAAAAAATGAGAAAGAAACATAGTTAAAGCTAATAGTTAAAAAGCCTGACAAGGATGGTCCATCACTTTTCACCTTTTTCATTTTATGATCAAGTTATATACACGTCTTTACCAAAAGAAGATACATGTTCCTACAATCAGTCATCCTTTTTATATTAAAAGCATAATACGATGATAGAAGTATGGTGTCTGACAGTATCATATGACTTATATCAATATCTCATGAAAACAATCTTCTTTCTCTAGCAAAAGGTCCTAGATAGGCCACCAAGCTCAATTAACTCTCCTTATGTTGCACTTCAATGAAAAACAAATGCGTCAAAAATCATACATTTCAACATTGCTTTTTATTTTCTACTTTTTTTATTTTCTCCTTTAATTCTTATCGAGTATTCTTACAGGTCTGCAGCATTGAAACATTGCAGTGTTTAAAGGTTTTAAGCTACCAAATAGAAGAAAAAAATTAAGAGAACAAAAAAAAAAAAAAACACAGAGCACCTGCAACTTTGTTATAATTCAACATATTTAATTAGTTAGAACCAAGGCAACCAGATTCTATAGTAATTACAACTACACAAATAAAACATGAAAACAATTAAAAATATAAGCATGTTAGATACCTTAAAGTCTGCACTTAATTTTTCCCTCACAAAAGCTTTCCAATCAACTTCAGATTTGATGTTATCGGGTCGTAGCTTTAGTCTTTCAGCATCATTTGGTGCTTCTACTATTTTTTTTACTAACCTTGATTTTGAAGCTCTCCAAAGATTAGCCATCACCTTAAAGACATAATCCTTTTCCCAATCTTTTTGGAGCTTGTATCTTACCTGACATACATAGTAAAAAATGAGCTACTAGAGTTTTAATTTCTATCTAACAATAACAACTTGCCTGTCCGTATGACTGCAGGTTGCTTCCTTATGGCAGAAAATTCCTCAGTTGATTTAAGTTTACTAAGTTTCCTCTTCTTTTGATTAGCCATGAATGTGAACCTACAAAGGGGGGAAAATGATGTAATATAAGAGAATAATATACTATTTTGAATGGTTCAATCAGAAGCAAAGAAAAAGATTTTACCAATGTTTATGTGATGAAATAAATTGTGAAACACAGAACAAGACAAAGACAGAGAAGAAATAACAATGAGAACTCAGTTGTGAAAGTAAAAGCCTACATAAGCATATGCAATCGGTGGAGTCGTTCCAATTGCAGATCACAGAATTTAACCGACCAAACAAGAAGCAAGCTTAGAGACATCTAAAAAGGCTATTTTACTTTTCTATTAGAGACAGCTAAACAACATATTTAAATATTCATTTCTATTGTATCCAAAACAAAATATTAATAATAATAAACAAACTCAAGTGCTAATGACCGATCAATAATAAAAGTTTCCAGTGCTTTCCTAGATTTTTCTTTCGATGTTGAAGGCGCTTTGAAAAAAGTCTACCCCCCAGTTTCTAATTGCAAACTGCAATCAATTCCTATGACTAATCTAAAGAATGTAAATCAAACCAATGTAATAGAAAAAACTCACCGATTGAAATGTTGAAAGCAAAATACGTTCTTGATGTGCTGGCTGGCTACGGAGATGAGAATAGCGAGAGAGGAAAATCTAAGGAAAAGAAAACGAGAGGAAAACCGTTTGAGAAGAGGTGTTCTTATTTCACTGGTCTCAGAGACAAAATCTGAGAGAGGGAAATATGTGAAAATAAAATTTGAGAGGGAAATCAATTTGAGAGGGAAACCAATTTGAGAGGGAAACCGTTCAGAGACTGACCCATTTGGGAATTTCAATTGGACTACGGAAGATGGAAGAAGTTATGTTGAATCTTGAGAGCGAGAGTTTCGGTAGGAAGAAAAACGGTTTGGTCGATCATATATTTCAAGAAATTCGGTATATATATGGTTGAATAATAAGAAATCAAAATCCCTAAAATTAATTTTATCAAAATGGTTGAATTTCATTAAAGAATAATCAGAAATCAAAATCCCCAAAATTAATTTTATCCAAAATCTTTAAACCTTTACCTAAATGGACTATATCATGACAAAAAGAAGTTGTGAACGATAGAAAACAATAATGCAATAGATATAAAATGAACTCACCAAAGGAAATCGGCCAAGAGAAAGACCAAAGAACTTTTTAACCAAAGTAAAATCGAGAGAAGTAATGGGTGGCCTTATGGTTCAAGCCCTAGCAATTGAGAGGAAATTTGAGAAACGAAAAACTAAAAGTGAAAAATTCTTTTTTTTTTTTTTTTTAATAAGAAAGCATTCAAACTAAAAGTGAAAATTTTAAGAGAGGGAAGTTTGAGAAAGGAATGCTTTCGTGACTCTTTGAAAAAAGAAATAAATTAAAAAATAAAAATCGTTTTTTTTTTTGAAAGTGAAAATTCGGTTAAAATGAAAGGTCGTGGGAAAGAGAATCTTATATTTAATTATTTAAAGAAAAAATATTGAAAGGGAGGGAGCCCGGCTTGGCGGCAATTTTTTTTGTGCTGAAAATTTGGAGCGTAAGTTAGACACTTGTAGTGTGGTGACAGTTTTTCAAACACGCTATCATCGTATGCTATTAAAAGGCATTATTCTTGTAGTGTCCTCTCGTGAAAGTAGCTTCGACATAAAATATATGCAATACACATTAGTTTATTATTAATAAATATAAAAAAATACAAATAGGTAATTAAGTAGTCCTTATATGGTTTTGGCTATAAGTCAATATGATTACCAACCGGGTGACTTTGGTGACTAGTCGCCATAATCACTTACTAGGTGATTTTAATGGAAATATCACATTCATGGAGGTAGAGAATGTGGACAAGAACAAAAATCAAACATGTTGTTCTCTAAAAATTTGTTTTACTGAAATTTGTTTTAAGAGTACCTCTGATCTAATTGTTGTTTTTCCTTCTTGTGTTTGAATACCTTCCTGTTTACTAACTAGTCGTTCTTTATGTATGCAAGGCCGGAGTCCGAGTTAGTTGAGGCAATTGTGAAAGACGTTTTGAGTAAACTGAATTATAAGTTGTCAAGTGAGCCAAAGGGATTCGTTGGAATTGAAAAGCGCATTAAGAAAATTGAATCACTATTATGTGTCGGATCATCAGATGTTCGAATAGTTGGTATATGGGGGATGGGCGGTTTGGGGAAGACAACTCTTGCTTCTCTTGTATTCAGTAGACTCTCTTCTCAATTCAAGAATCGTTGCTTTCTGGCAAATATTAGAGAAGAATTAGAGAGGTGTGGACTTCATCATTTGCAGCATAAACTTCTTGCTGAACTACTACAGGAAGAAAATCTGATCATGACGCCGACCATCTCGTTTATAGAATTGAATTTTCTTAAGGTCAAGCTCCATGGGAGAAAGGTCTTGATTGTTCTTGATGATGCGGACAATTCAAGTCAGCTTGAACTTTTGCTCGGAGAACGTCACATGTTTGGCCCTGGAAGTCGAATAATTGTGACGACCAGAGACGTGCAAGTTCTTAGGAATATTGGCGCGGATAAGAAGTACAATGTGGAGGCGTTAAGTGATGGTGAATCACTCCACCTCTTCTGTTTGTACGCTTTCAAGAAAAAATCTCCTGAAGCAGCTTACAGTGAGTTGGCTAGAAGGGTGGTTAATTATGCTAGAGGCAATCCATTAGCTCTTAGAATTTTGGGCTGTTTTCTTCATCGTCGCAGTAATAAGGAATGGGAAAGTGCATTGAGTAAATTGAAAACAATTCCTAACATGGAGCTGTGGAAAGTGTTGAAGATAAGTTATGATGGATTGGATGATGAAGAGAAGGAAATATTTCTCGACGTTGCATGTTTCTTTAACGGGAAGCATATAGACGACGTAGAAAGAATACTAGAAGGCTTTGGCTTCTCTGCAGCAATAGGAATAAGAGTTCTCATTGACAAGTCTCTCATAACTATTGAATCCAGCAAACTACACATCCATGATCTCATTCAAGAAATGGGCCGAGAAATAGTTCGCCAGCAAGCAATTAAAGAACCTGGCAACCGCAGTAGGGTGTGGAAAGTTGAGGATGCATGTCATTTGTTGGAAAAAGATACAGTAGTAAGAACCAAATGCCTATTTGCTTTCTTTACAAAATTGTTTTATCATTTTTAATTAGTTTTTTTTTTTTTTTTTTCAGTAGTGGCGATAGCTTTTAATTAGTGTGTTGGCTAATTTACATCTTTTTTCTTTCTTTCCTTTCAATTGCAGGAAACCATAGCAGTTGAAGGAATATCACTGGATTTGTCTAGAATTGAAGAATTATGTATCAATCCAACAACATTCTCAAGGATGCGTCAACTAAGATTTCTCGAAATTCATCAATGTATCTGTCATCAATTGAAGAGTGGGGAAAAGAAATTTGAAGTTCCCGAAGGTCTTCAGTTTCTTCCTGATTCGCTTACATATCTACGCTGGGAGGAATATCCTTTAAAATCTTTGCCATCAAATATTGCAGAAAATCTTGTTGAACTTCACATGAGTCATTGCAAGGTTGAGAAACTTTGGGATGGAGTCCAGGTATGATTTACAATCAGTGTACTCAATGCAATATCTAATAAGCATGTAATTTTCAAGTCATTTCTACGGGATATGTGGGTAAATAGCCTTTCTTTAATAAAAGCAGAAGTTTAGTAAAATTAGCAAAATTGTCATTTTTTAAGAAATGGTCAATCACTCAATCAAAACTGATTGATAATGTTAATTAGTGATTGACCAAACTTAATATGTATATTTTCTTGATGGATCATAGTGGTCATCAGTGTTTAACGATCATTTTTTTAAATAAAAAAAAAATCCAGCCATTTATTTATCTAAGTGTTTAGAAACAGTCTATTTTCCTAATTTTAACTATTCCTATTTTGTTGCAGCGTTTTGGGAACTTAAAGAGGATCGATCTTAAGCACTCGCGCCAGTTAACTCAAATTCCAGATCTTCGTGGAGCTCCAAATATTGTGAGCATTAATCTTGAATGTTGTACAAGTTTGGTTGGCATTACTTCTTATGATTTTCGGAGGCTTTACAAGCTTACTTATCTGAATTTGGGAATTTGTGAGAACCATAAATTTGCGACTATTGAACATTCCAATCATTATGATTCCTTGAACCAAAAAGATTCCACAAAGATATTGGGGGATCTGTATCACTCGAAATTGCATGTGACGAGTGAAGAAGAACCGCCTTCATTGATTGGATCTCAAGCTCTCGATGAATGTGCTGAATTGCAGCTTCAAAATTCTCAAGGCCTTGCAGACAATCCACTGACTAGTAACCCTCTTAACACATTTGAAAAGCTTCCTGGAAACATTAAAGAGTTGCATCTAAGCGACATGAGAATGAAGCGAGTGCCCTCATCGATTCAGTATCTCTCTACACTCAAGGAATTATATTTGAGAAATTGCGGAAATCTTCAAAGCCTCCCAATCACCATTTGCCGGTTGAAGTTTCTTGAAAAACTCTCTCTTTCTGGCTGCTCAAAATTTGAAAACTTTCCTGAAATCTTGGAGCCAATGGAACATCTATGGTTTCTCTGTTTGGCTAAGACATCAATTAAAAGGTTACCATCATCGATCGAAAATCTAATTGGGCTTCAGAAATTGATGCTGCCCATGTGTGATCACTTCGAGTTTGTTTTCAGCACCTGTAAATTAAAAAGACTTGACACCCTCAACCTTTCAGGTTGCTTAAGACTTGCTAGATTACCACCCATGTTAATCGCCTTTTGCAATTTGAAGAAACTAGATCTAAGTGACTGCAATATTCAAGAAATTCCCGAGGATCTCAGTTGTTTATCCTCAGTAGAATGCTTGGATCTACGTGGAAACAATTTTGAGGGTCTGCCGACAAGCATCAAACATCTTTCTAAATTGGTCGAGCTTGACGTAAGCATTTGCATGTGGCTTAAATCATTGCCGGAGCTTCCACCAAGTCTAGGACGACTATATGCGCATGACTGTGCATTGTTAGAAATGGTCTCAAGTTCCAAGGCTGTACTCATAGAAGGTTGGGATCAGCAACATGCTTTTCATGACCAGAAGTTTTTGTTTGTTAATTGCCTAAAGTTGGATCTCAACGCACACAACAACATAATTGCTGATGCACAGCTCAGAATTTGGAAGGCCGCAATAAAACTTAGAGAAAAGGTACATCTATATCTGTCTATATAATGACTAATTTAAACATGAGTACTTCCATAAAAATTAGATTGTCATAATTTGTAAACATGGCAGTCCATTCAGTATCACTCTTTGCAACATAAATATCATAATTTTTAAATACAAAGTAGTCATGATGACAACCAACTAGAAGCATTTCATAAACTTATAATTAACTGTTAGTTTGAAAGAATAATATTCTGTAAAAATTCGCGGATTATCCCATTCCATTTTATTTGAGAAGGGCTTTTTTTTTTTTTTTTTTTTTTTTCGCCTGATGATCTATGTGGATGTGTTGCAGGGTCACAATTCAGTTCTAATTTGTTGCCCGAGTGAAGAAATTCCAATGTGGTTTAGCTCTAAAGCTCAGGGATGTTCAATTAAAATGAAGCTTCCTCCTGGTTGGTTTAATGTGGACTTCTTGGGTTTTGCTCTATGTGTTGTTCTTGCATCTGAGGATTGCGATCGTTTGTGCTTTCAACTTCAAGTTTGTCTAAAACACGGTGGTGGTCAAGACTTTAATTTTCGTCACCCTCTCCATCATGGGAAATGGCGGCACCCACCGAAGAATGCTGATCTGTCGAGTAAATTTCTTCTATCGGATCACATATTGTTGTGCTACAACAAATGCTTAAATCGTCTAGTAAAAGAAAAGGGAAAAGATTGGTGTTGCAATGTTACCGAAGCCTCATTCAAGATTACTGCGTTACATCAATCTGACAACAAATGCGTCAAGGAATTGGGGATCTGCCTACTCTACGCTGAAGATGTAGACAAAGCTATTCCTGATAAATCCCAAGGTAAGAAGCTGTTAAAACTACGAGACCGAACCGAAGAGCCGGGACAAGTCGCAAGCAGTGCTGTTGTAAGCAGTCGTAAAGAAGGAGAAGATTCAGAGGGACATAAAAGTGCCTCTAAGAAAGTCAAATTCACGTGACACACTGTAGCTTTCCAATGCCAATCACAAATACCGCCTTTTTTTTTCTTTTTTTTTTTTTAAAGGAAGTATTGCCCCTTTTTTATTCCGTGAACTATTTTAAATTTATAAGGTCATGCTATAAGAAAATTAATTGCATTTTATAGGTGTGTATCGGACTCCACAAATTACTACCCGTTTATTATTCTGTAAATTATGGTAAATTTACAAGGCCATGCTTTAAGGATATATTTGACACGCCGAATTATATTGTATTATAGAACATATATTGTATTATAAGGTATTTAGTATTGATACCTAATATTCGATTCACATCGAATCTCGAATATCCTCAATAATATTTGATTCTACTAACAGTTGAGCCGAAGAATGAACACCACGAGCAACATTAATCGCATCCGTCTTAACCACCCATCTTGGAAACCCACACTCTTGTGCAAACCAAGCCCCCCCACAAACCGCCATACACTCACCAATGTGGGGAGAGAACTTCCCAAACATCCGTCTAGAAATAGCACCAAGAACAATACTGGATTCATTGAGGGCGACAACACCTATACCAATGTAACCAAAAGCATCATCCACTGCGGCATCAACATTTATCTTCGCACATCCATGTGCAGGAGCTTTCCAACCCGTTTTGGGCACTTGAGTTCGTTGCAGCAATGCTCCATCAAGACCATTTGAAGAGTGAAAGTCCCCCAGAATCGTACCCGCCCATTCAATAACCTCCACCGGCCTTCTCATCCTACCTTCAAAGACAAGTCGATTCCTGTCCAGCCACACCGACCATACCACCATACAAAAGACTTCAAAATCGCCATTCCCTAGTTTGTTTGCAACAGAGAGGCATAGAGGGGAAAGTCCCAGGTCTAAATGAACCCAACACTGGTCAAAGAGCAGATTCCTACCAAATTTCAAACAATGCATGATGTTCGCCACGTCGTGGGCATGCTTGTGTAGAGGAGATTCCACGGTGTACTAGCTGGGCGAGTAGGCAATGCATCATTAAATACCCTCCACATGTGTATCTTCACCTTGTTTTGGAATCCGAGCAGCCCAAAGCTTATTCCACCAAACCATGTTGCCACTTCTCCCAGAAACACTAGGTTTGTCCCTGCTTTGCATCTCTACCCGATATCCAGATTTCACTGAAAACGAACCTTTAGGTTCATAGTGCCAAACAATAAAGTCAGACCTGGGCATGACACTAAGACGGATACTACAAACGATATCACTATTGACCTGCAAAAAGTTGTCATTAATCACCTCTCGATTCCACCCCAATGGTGTAATTAAATCTGAGACAAATAATTACTCCAAACCCGTCCAAGGGGTTGTAATGGGCCAAAATTTCAATGGCCTAGGCAACCATGGATCTTGAAAAGCTCTAACCCCTTCACCACTTCCAATCTTCCAACGGATGCCCTTCTCCAATAAGCCACGCCCCCAAAAAATACTTTGCCAACTGTAAGAAGAATCATTCCCAACACCTGCATCAAGAAAAGACGAATGCAGGAAATATTTCGCTTTAAGAACACGGGCCATGAGAGACTGGGGGCATGTCAAAATCTGTCACCCTTGCTTAGCCAACAAACTCCTATTAAGACAGGTCCCGAAATCCCAAACCACCATCCGTCTTTGCACAACAAAGTCTATCCCAACAAACCCAATGCATCTTCTTCTCCTCCACCCTACCTCCCCACCAAAATCTAGAGATTAGTGATTTTAATTCGTCACACAACATAGAAGGGATCTTAAAAACACTCATCGCATAAGTGGAGGTAGCCTGGGCCACAGACTTAATAAGAATCTCTCTGTAACCCACTGAAAATAACTTGCCCTTCCAAAGTTGCAACTTCTTACATAATCTCTCCCTTAGATCTCCAAACACCCTTCTTTTATTTCGTCCAACAAAAGATGGGAGGCTGAGATAAACATCATATGCATCTCTTTGAGTCAAACCCAAAGTATTAAGAATATCATCACGACAAATATCATCACGACAAATATCATCAAGATTAGGGCTGAAGCTAATTACCGACTTTTGAAAATTGACCACGTGTCCCGAGGCCTTCTTATATTTTTCCAGAATACCTTTAATAGCTTGACTACCTTGGCACATCTGCTCTACAAAAGAGAATACTGTCATCAGCAAAGAGAAGGTGATTAACACTTGGCGCTCCCCTAGTACAAGATATACAGCACTATGGCAAGATATATAAATTGCCATCCAAGAAGAAATTCCAGGGATTGAAAAAATTCTGTCCAGAACAAGAAAACCTAGAAAGATAGCTTACAACTATGGTGTTTTTCAAATAGGGAAAAGAAACTCAACATAGAAAGTATGTAGTCAAAAATTAATGACCCTACTTTTCTTTTTTTTTTCTTTCCTTTACAAAACATTCCTATCCTCAGAAATCCTTAAAATTTCTAGATTAGCACTAGTCAAGTTTGTAAAGGATTTTTGTGAAATTTTGTATCTGCCCACCAAATGCACGCTCATTAAACTAAGAAATAAGACCAATTAAACTCTAGACTCCCCTCTAGTGACCTTTAAAAATTGCCCTAACATCACAAATGGACCAAATCTGACATTAAAAAGGTTTGAGCAACTAGCCTTTGTTCCCGTGGCATCATCCACTCATAACGTTAAAAATAAAAATAAAAAACATGCCTTGATCTGAGACTTCAAAAGATAGATCTTCAATGCCAACAATAAATTAATACTGATATGATCCTCTAATATGGCAGACAATAAAACTTCCAGTTAATATTGGTCTGCCAACATTATATATAAAGCAATTTAAATGCTACCATCAAGTACAGATTTTTACAAATTAACTATACATAATAGTACATCTTAAATAATTAAAGTTGCTTCATGGAGGCATACTGATTCATCAGGAGATACCTTGCTTCCAACATCCAGACCAGTTTCAGATATAGATGCAGACTCTTCTGTCTCTTTCGCTGGGTGCTGTATTCAGACAGAAGCATGTTCAGATCGTGTAATAATACCAGTTCCGTGGATACATGTTTATTTCAAAAGAAAATACAAATAATGCACATGTTATGGTTACCGGTTCAACATCTTGGACGGAGGGCTCTTCATATCTGGTAGTATCACTAGATTCACGTTCAGCAGTTACAACATCATGAATCTCGACAGTATCCTATTAAAAATTCCAAATGTTAGAATTAGGAAAAGAAAAACATATTTATAATTGTAATCACAGACTAATAGTAGATGACAGAATTCGAAGTTTGGTATAACAGAATGACCTCTGTGTTCAAGCAGCAATTCTAACCTGATCCAAAGGAGAATCATCTAAGGACCCAATCTTATCATCATCTATACTCTCTGTGGTTTTGTCTTCACCATTCTGCTGCTTAGCTTCCACCTCAGCTTTTCTTTTCTCCTCAGCTTCTCTCTTTCCGTTTCTTCTTTTTCTTTGCGAAGGCATTCCTTCTCCTCTGCCTTTTCTATTTGTTCTTTACGCTCTGAAGTTTTGCAAAAGTTATGTTATGTGTCTTCCAATAATCAAACATGTACATTACCAAACAACCTTAATATGTAACAAGTTTATCAATTACACTCAGGATTGGAAAAATGGTCAAGGACCAAACATAAAAACAGATTTATAAGATTAGCCAAAAGTATTGATACTTTGTTGACCATTTTATGAGGAAAAGGGTGGGCTCTTGCAGATAACCATTCAAGATTCAATATACTGAGACCCGCTCAAAGAAGTGCCTAATCAAACATTTAGCCTATTTCTTACTTAGATTGTCGATAGCTTTTCCTACAATTACATGCAAGAGCACATCGGCTAAATCAGACAATGATGATAGCTTTTAACCCATGCAAGATCTTGGTCAACCTGAAATCTCAATTAAAGGACAAGCAACCAACTTAAAGAAGAAAAGTCTATTGAAACCTAATAAAGATGTTTTTTTCCACATACTGGAGATGTTTCAACATATATTCACCTATTTGTAGATCCAACGAATCCATAAACCATACACGGATGATGAGAAAGATCACAACTTAACTTAGTTAAAACAAGTCAAAATACTAAAGTGGACATAACTATATAGGGCATGACAAACCTTTAAGCTGTTGGACAAGCCCTTTAAGTGTTTTCTCTTCACTTTGCAGCTTTGATAATTCGGCCTCATCCTTGGCAATAGCTACTTTTGCTCGTTCAACTTCCTGCTTTCTTATGGTAAGCCCCTCTTGATAAGTTGCAATTTTTTTCTTCAACTTGTCTCTAGCCGCTTTTCCAGCCTCCCAACATGTATTTGGGCACTTTACTTTATTATCATACTCTTCACTCCCATCACAACAGTCTGAAATTGAGAACTAGTTAAACAAATTAAAGCACGACAAAGGATCTAGCAAGAAACAACAATCCACAAAAGACCTTACAATCGTGAGCTAAATTACACACAAAAGAGTTTTCTTATCAAGAATTTTTGTTCATTAACAAGAGTTTCTTATTAGCAAATATTTGACATCTAATAGAAGATCTTAGAACCGCGAGCTACTTTCGATAACATTTAATTGCACACAAAAGAGTTCTCATACATAATTAATTTTGTACGTAACAAGAGTTTTTTTTATTATCGAAGAGATGACATTATTACATGACATGTTTAATATCCATGGCCAGCAGCTCAAGGTTAGGGCCACTAAGTCCTCAACCTCAAGCATCGGCTCAAACTAATTTCAATATTTAAGCATTCTCCATCCGAAACTCTATTTATTTAGGCCAAAAATGGATAAACAGCGAAAGTTTTGGCATTAATTCTCTTTCCCTTATACTATGATTATCCTACATTGTTTCAATTTTTTGCCTTTACTACTCTATGCATCAAAATTTTTACCTAATACCACATCTATTGTTGAGCAGGCCCTGATTACACCAAAGCACAATCCTCTCTGAGCAAGATCTCAAAAAACAAAAAAAGAAAACAAATATGAGGTAAAACGGGTTTGGACAGAGCACCACTGTTTTTTTTTCCCTTAAAAGTAGTAGAAAAATGGAAAAGCCGATATCTATGGTCTGAAAGTACTCACCGCATATGCCTTCATTCACTCTTGAAGAGAATAACACTAGAGGAACATGTCCTTTGTTTTGACAGTAGAATTTTCCATTTGGGCATGCTGATGTACCTACAAACCACCCACAAAAAAAAAAAAAAAAAAAAAAAAAAAAAAAGCCCTTCGCATTCTAGTTTTAAAACAATATATATATATATATATATATATATATATCAAAATGAGAGGCTTTATAACCAAAGTACAAAATCAGTATCTACTCTAGTCATCCAACCATAATAATCACATTACAGCCACACACGCACACACACAAAAAAAAAAAAAAAAAAAAGAAGAGAAAAACTAACTAACTAACTAGTAAGTTGATTAACGCAAAGGTCATGACTATAAGAAATCAGAAGGCAATCCAATATCCACTACCATCGTATTGCAAGAAAATTGTTTAACCAAATTATTAATCCAAAAAAAATTAAAAATAAATTGATTATGGAGGAAAGGGATGAAACCAGGTTCGTTGGAGCCATCGGGACAATCGCAGAAGTCATCGTTGAGCTGAGCTTTGGTGAATTTCTTCGATCCGTCTTTACATTTTATGAATTCCGACGACGAGTTGTAGTATTTCTCATCTGAGATTGATTGATTCATATAAAATCCCAATTTATTCGATGACCATTCTTCTAAAAAAAAAAAAGGCTAAGATTAGGAGAGAAGAAATTTGACCTTCGGGAGAGATTCCGAGAAAGTGGAATTTGGGAGCAGAAGAAGAAGCCGATCTGACAGTGGAAGCTGCAATGAGAACGCAAATCACGAGAGGAATGAGGATGATACTCAGCTTCTTCATCTTCATTGTATGGTTGTATCTATATATATATATATACACACACATAAAGGTTTGCATGAATCTTCTGAGAGTATGATCGTTGTTCTTCTTCAGAAATAAAAAAACCTAATTCATGGCTGAGAGATGAATGTTGAAGAGAGAATTCATCAATGGTGAGTTTTGAGCAAGAAATGGGGATGTGAGTAATGAAGCAGCTGGGGATTCGGGAAGTTGGCGCAGAGAGAGAGAAAAAACGACGTCGTTCATGAGTTTCTTACGGTACGGCTTGAACTAAATGACTCGTTTACCTTTTCTGTCCGTCGTTGGGATTTCTTGTACTTTTTTGTTATAATTTCTTAGCTTTGGTGCACCGTTTTAGACTTAATTTTTGTACTTTTTTTAGGCTTGAACTAAATTTTCATATTAATTTTTATACTTTTTTTTAAAATCAATACAACTTATAATTAATTTTTAAAGAATCAAACAATCATAACCTAAAAATTACATTTTTAATCGAAATACTAAAGACATTATTAAAAATGTGATGGAAAGTTAGATCAAAAGGTTGGAAACTTAGATCAAAATGTGATGGAAAGTAAGTTTTTAAAAAGTCAATAACTCATAATCTAAAAATTACATTATTAATCGAAACATTAAACGCACCATTAAAAATGTGATGGAAAGTTAGATCAAAAGGTTGAGAAGCTTATTGAACTTTAAACCTTTCTTAGGGTCCTACTTTTCTTCTCTCCATCCCTCTCTTCATTTGGTTTGTTGAAATATTATTTTATCATTTTACACAAATATCAGTTCAAACTACTTTTTGCTACTTTCAAATTATCAGGGAATCTATAATAAATCACACATGTTTGATAAATTATGCTTTTATCCAATAGATTTTAAAATCTGACATAACATAATAGAATTTGAGAAAGCGGTTAGTTTTACATAGCTACTTCTATTATTATTGTATAAATTTACTAATATATTGTCAACAGTTAATAATATATAAATTTCAATCTATCTATTTTTATTTATCTCCACTAACACAAACAATTATTCTTAACTTTCGAGTCATTTATATTTTAGGGCAGCACTCAAGTCCTTCACTCCATTTTTGGAGAATCAAAATTCTACTATCATCACAGCCATCCACTCATTATCGTATGGTGAAGATTGTGCCAAGTTTAAGGAGTGAAAAAGCAAACCTGGTTCAGAGATGCAGCCAGTAAACTAAAGAGTTTTGAATTAATATTTAAGCGATATAGTTACTAGATGTGGAACACGCTGTCATTTGATTGAGTTTGTAATAGGATGAAATTGAACGGCAAGTCGTTTGGTGGGAGGTGAAGCAAGACAATTTTAGAAAAGGCAGTCTTTTTTTCTTTTTTTTTTTTTTTTAAATAGACTTGTGGGGAGGGTTTTGGTCGGGTTTAGTTTGGGGTGAGAAGATTTCTTTGGTTTTTCTGATAATCGGTGGAGTCACAGATGTTCTGATTAAGAGGCATTCTATGATACATATTTAAAATGAAATTGGCAAATAGGGTTTCAATTGGTTGGAGGTGTTTTTTGAGTGGGACGACGACATCTCCTATTGATGATTAGATTCCACCCTTTATTCCACTAGACACTATAATTAATATCGTTGCTTTCAACATTCTATATTATTACTTATATTCCCTTAAGTTCTTGTAACTCTTTCATGTAAATGACAATTTCTATGAAGTGTTTCAATTTTCAAGACTTCATTATGTACTATTTTCCATATTTGCTTGTACAACTTCATCTCTGATTATTTTCCATATCCTATCTCAAAATATTCATTTGTATTAATTAATTAACATTCCACACATATTCTTTTACCAAAACTTTTAAAAAAACCGTCATCAAACTTTGACAAAACAAAAGGGAATATAGTAAACCAACTTTAACATCGTTGTTTGTGTTGAAATCTGATCAACCAATTCATAACATAATACAAAACTTAATTGGACTCCAGAATCATCATCACTGAAAATTTTTTACACCTTTAAGTGGATTAAAAGTGAACAAATATCATTCTCTCGCTCTATCTATATTATACGAGTGTAGGATAATTCATTATAATGATTAATTGAAATCGTCAATTTATAATTAGTCTCTCCTAACCTTATATGTATGTTTTCTAAATTGTCCATATTCCCTCATTTTAGTTCTACGTGTCATTTCTGGTGCATGTCCTATGACTTTTCTTACTTATGGTTTTTATTTTCCTTATGCATCTATTGTCCGTGACGAACATAGACTCCACTTTCAAATTAATGAACTATATCAAATCGTGACATATAACATATTTTAATATTACAAAACTCCATGCTATAGTTACCTCCCAGCGGTTACCCTCCAACCAACTACGTCGTACTCCGTTTATTATTAGGACTATCCTGTCGTTTGAAAGGCTAAATTTCACATAAAATTTGAATAAGTAAATTACGAAAGTCAAGTATAATTGCATTTAAGTCCCTAGGAAACTTCCATATTTAGACCTGCCACCACACAACATTACCTCTCCACCTATGACACCCGGTTAACACAAGGACTTTCATGTTACTTTTTAACACACACACACACACACAAAAAGGAGGGGGGAGGGAAGTAGTCTAGGCCAGTTACATGTTTGGATTGGTTCGTATTACTTTTTAACAAAAATAAAAATAAAATTAAAATTAAAATTAAATGTTTAGCACTTATTTTTAAGGGTATTTTAGGTATTTTTAGGTCAAATCTAAGTTTTGACCTAGAAATAGTATAGATTTGTATACTAAATATATTCATAACATAAAAAAAAATATAAAATTTTAAAATGCAGAGTATATGTTCTTAATAAAGCTTAAATACATGATAAAAATATTAATAGCCCTTAACGTTTGTTTGAAGATTTAAATTCTTTTCGTTCAAAAAATAATTACAAATTTTTCTAAAAATACTATAAAACATAAATTTATTATCTATTTTTTTTAATTATAATATCAAAATGTTGGACATGGGTAATGTAGCGCCTTCAGTAGGCCTACTGGTTTATCAGTTGGTAGGATAAGTTGGTTATGTGGGAGACCCAGATAAGGGTACTTACTTAAATAAGGATCATATTCTCATATACTGATATCAATGAGTCGAGAAATTTTATGTGATATTTTTTAGCTCTCTCCTCTCCCTCTCCCTCTCTTTCACGTTTTCTCTAATAAGGGTTCTAGGACTGTGGACTTCTTGGTTTTTTGGTTTTTCGCCTTCCTAATAATCACACACACCAAAAGTAGTTAAGAACGTGATGATCATGTTTGTGTGAAGGATTGTGGGTTGGAGTGAGAAAATTGTGATTGTGATTCCATGGGAATGTAAGGTAAAGATTCTTCAGACAGTAGTATTGGTCGTGGATCTAGTTTTTCACCATTGGGTAGCTTCCGTACACAAATGGGTGTATTAAAACGATTTGTTAGTTACCCTAAAAAAAAAAATAGATTTGTTAGTAATTTTATTATTGAATTCTTTCTATTTTCTTAAAAATATGTGTTCTAAAATATTTTATTGCGTACAAATAGTACGTGGACAAAAATTATTAGGGTAAACTACTTATTTAGTTCCTAAATTTTTAAATTTATACAACTTTGATCTATGATCTTATTTTTGTTATTCGAAATGCCCTAAACTATAAAAAAGTTGCTATAATAGTAATTTCTGTTAATTTTCACAAAAAAAAAAAAAAAAAAACACTCGAAACAACTCATTTATTTTAAATTCTGAGGTTGATTTGGCTGGAATGAATGTTATCCCCGGTTTTGCACCTTCTCCTGTTTTTGGCTTTGGCAGACATTGCTCATTGATGAATTCCAGCTTTTCCTAAAAAGAGATAAACGTTCCAATTCCACAAAACATCAAATATAAACTCAAATGCATAAAATAAAATCAAATAAAATCAAACTAAAACCACCAACTGTAAAAAGAATTTTGTGATACATGACTAGAGTATAGAAGCACAGCTTTACCTGATACATGGCTCGTTCGAATTTAAAGAGAAAGTGTCCATTACAACCACTTCCTTGTGATGGCTAAAGGAAAGAACTTGAAAGCAGCATCCTCCACAGTTTCAAAATACGTTTTTCTCCGTCTCTTGCAAAATAGGATTGGTCCAACGACAATGCCAAACCTAACAACAAATCCTAACTCTGCGCTTAAGAGATTCCAATCAATTTTGCTCCCCGATTCAGAACTGTCATGTTTTGGTGCATCCAGTACCCCTTCGTCTGTGCAATTTACCAACGGAAAGCCGCACAATCCTAAAAAAGTTTGAAACTGACTACCGGATGGGACTCTTCCGACCAGTTCACTGAATGACATGTTCAGATATGATAGGAAATTAAGGTTGGCAAGCGATGTTGGAATGGCACCACTAAGGTATCGTTGTTATTTGACGCGTTTCCCAGGTATCGTTGGTATTGGAACAGCCAATGCCTCCGTGAAATCTATTCGATCGAAGAACAAGGACACGCAAGGTGGATATGGTCTTCAAGAAGCAGGGGAACAAAGTCTCTAATTCATTGCAACGGTCCAGAGACTTTGGAATTTTCCCTTCCATCAAATTTCCACTAAGATCTAGGGTATTTAATCCACAATAAACCGAAAAATGACTAGGAATTGGGCCACTAAAGTTATTATCTCTAAGATTCAATACCAAAAGAAACTGAGTCAATTCAAACAAACATGATGGTATTCGGCCACTTAAACTGTTGTCGGACAAATCAAGAACATAAATGCTTCCAGCGCTGCACATGGACTTGGGTATGATTCCTGTGAGTCCATTGTCCGAAAGGGACAAGAAAATAGTGAGAAGAAGGTTATCGCCAATGTCAGCGGGAATGGAAGAATTAAAATTATTGCTAGAAAAATCTATGTAGCTAGCAAATGGGGGTGGAATGGGGATCTTCCCTCGGATTTGGTTAAAATGGAGGTCGATTGTATTGAGTCTACTAGGAATGATATAAGGTTCTTGTATCCCCACTAGGTAGTTTGCTGAGAGATTCAGATAAAAGAGAGATTCATTCCCGACTTCCCAAATCCAATTAGGTACCAACCCAGGTATTTGGTTGTCTGAAAGGTCCAGATAGCTCAGATTTGACAGGTCTTTTAGGTAAGGGAATTTTGTCAGTTTGCAAGAAACGAGCTTTAATATGGTAATGTTCTTGGGAAACGAAGACCAAGTAGTCCCCCATGCATTGACAGATAGATTGTTGTATGGAAGGTCTAGGTTACGAAGACTACTGAGCCCCTGAATCATGTGGTTGTATGGTGCTGTTGAGCTTGTTGAAAGCGAGTGATAGGAGTTGAAGTTTTCTTCTAAGTTCAAAGATAGACACTGGGATAGGCCCCTCTAAGTTGTTGCTACTCAATTCTAGTACTGCCAATAGTTAGGAAGACGGATTAGTAAACTTCTGAAGTTGACCATTGAATCCATTGTTGGAAAGCCAAATCTCCTCCAACTATGGAAGAGCAAATAGAGACGAGGGGATACTCCCACTTAAAGAATTGTTCAACAAGTCAACAGCAACAAGCTTCATAAGGCCTTCCAAATGTGCCAATGTAATTGCACCAGTTAAACCATTATGAAAAAGGACTATTCCATTAGATTTCTGGCCACTCTAAAAGACGAGATCGGACCTGTAAAGTTATCAATTGACAAGTCCAAGTAAACAAGCTCAGGCAGCATAAAATTTGGAATTGTTTCATTGAATTGGCTTTCAGTGAGCATTTCTTAAGATTATTGATCGATGTTGGTAATATCCCCGCAAAACTTGTATAGCTAATCACTAGTCTTCTAAGAGCATTATTTCGTGAAAATTCATGCAGAGAACCTTGAAGCAATCTATTGTTTTATATTTAAATAATTTGCAGTGTTGGTACCTGGAAGATCTCTTGGGGAAATACTCCATGCAACTCACAGGAACTGAGACGCAAAAAATTCAAATTTGTGAAATTTGCATCCAGGGAATATAAGTGGATAAATTGTTGTTATCCAAGCGAATCGTTGACAAAGACTAAAGCTTCCCCAAAGAGTCATAAATTGGGCTAGAATGAGAACATCTATACCAACTTAACACCCGCAGATTAGACAGTGAAGATGCAAGGCTTGGCACCACTTACTACCGCTTGTTGGCATATCTACTCCATCAAGATGTAGTTCTTCAAGCTTGGAAAAGTTTTGAATGAGCATGAAAAAATTTGGGTTCTCAAGTTTTAGTAAACTAATTCTTATTGCGTAATGGGTAGACAAATTAAGACTGATCATGTAATAATCTAACTTTTTGATGGATTAGTGATTTCCTTAGATATCAAAAAAAATTTGAGCCTATACTATGTGTTTATGTGATATTTCATGGAAATTATAGATATAAATATGAAATTCATAATTTTATTATCATAATATATTTGAGCACTTATAGTGCAATAAGACTTGATGACAGTTCATCGAATCAAGTAAGAGGCATTATGATGAAAAAAGCAAAATCATGATTTATGGTGTCATAATTTTACTATCCCAATATGTTTGAGCACTTAGAGTATAATAAGACTCAATGACAGTTCATCAAATCAAATACAAGACCTTATGGCGAAAAAAGCAAAATCATGATTTATTGTGTTATTTTGGTCAATGAATGACCATGATAGTTTATAACATGATTAAGGTGATACTACAATTTTTTTTAAGCAGTAATAAAATTATTATGTGACTGACTATCATTGCGGATATATAATTAAGAAAAAGGACTATGAACATTTTAGAATAGTCTGGAATAATATTTTGAGCAATAAAAGTTAAGTGGCAAACAAGTCCTAAGAAAAACTTATACGCGATCCAGTTATGTGTAGATAAATTTTGGACTGTAATTTAACATCATCAGACTATTGATAGCTATGACAGTATTTGTATTATCAGGCTCATTAAGAAAATGGATTGCCTATTATCATGACATTACTTGGAGGTTAAGTAATTAAGGATAATTACACAATTATGTGATTTTATTGAAACTTCATATGGCCAAATTTCTTGGGGACAAGTGAGTAAAAAAATTGTGTTTTAAAACCAATTATATAAACCAAGAAAATTAGAAGATAAAAATTTAATTATAGGAAAATTTAAAAATTCCACCTATAAATAGGTGTAAGTAGTAGAAATTTGGTCATGCTATCTTCTCTCCTTTTTCTCTAGTTCTTAGACTCGAAAAAAAAAAAAAAAAAAAAAACCTTGGTGGCCGGTTTTCATATAGAAATAGAATATGGATATTCTCTCAAATCTAAGACCTAAAACTTACTTTTTTCAAGCTTTGTATATTTCTTGACCGCTTAACGAAAGCTTTAATTAGTTTTAATTTTGTAAAATTTAAGTGTATTTTAAGTCATTGCATATAAGAGCTTAAGTTTATTTTTAATTATTATTCTGTTTTATAATTTTTAATGATTGATTTATGTTTCGGTTGGTTTGATTTACTAGTTGGAAGTAGTGCCCCAGAACCTGTCTTCTCACCTCCACTTTCTCCGTGGAAACCCCCAACACCCACAACTCCAATTCTAATTCCAATTCCACTTCCACTTCCAACCCAGACGCCTTACCCAAGACCTACAAGAGCGGCAGGTTCTGCAGCCCCAGAGCCGCCCGAGAACTCGCCCTGTAAATCCCACTCTTACTTTCTTTTTCTGAATCTGTTTCAGTTTGGTTTTTTGGAGATATTTTTAACCTTAGTTAATGGTGTTTTTGTTTTCTTCGAAACACTCAGGCCCATTGTTTACGCTTCTTGCTTAGAAGGGTCTGACCCTGTTCAGTTAGTCGAGAAGAGAATCAACGCCCGTCGAGGTAACAGTTGTTGTTTCAGAAATATGCAATGCCCATGTTCTGTTTGTTTAAATTCCCCACTGAACATATATATATGTGTGTGTGTGTGTGTGTGTGTATGTATGTATATATTTTAACACCGTGGATAAAGTAGTATTGTTAACTTGCCTTGTGTTTTGTGATTTGATTGCGTGTGTTTTCGCAGAACCGGGGTATGGGTTCGACAAGGAAACTTTGTTGCAGTACAATCACATGAGTTTTGGAGGGCCTCCTGTGACGGCAGAGACTGTTGAAGAGGAAGAGGAGCTAATTTTGATTTGGTATGTGGGTTTTCGATGCTGTGTATAAACTCATAGCAGGGTAAATAGGGCAATTGCAATTGCATAAATGAATGAGACAGAATTTTTGTTATTATTTTTGTTTTTCATAGAAAAAAAGAGGATTTGTGGCTTTGGTTGCCTCTGAGGAAGAAAGACTGGTGCGGTTTTTGGGTTAGGCTTCTTGTAGCTCCTTGATGGTCAAGAATGGCAAAAGTCAGGGACAGGACTGAGGACTTCAAAGACGCCGTGAGGCACACTGCTCTCTCTTTGGGATATGACGAGGTTTTGACTTTTGATATTTCTGAGTCTTTGGTTTTTTGTTATTCATCTATCGTCTATGAGATGGTTTTGTCACAATCTGTCTTTGTGGTGATCGTTTGTTGGTTTTCACAGTCTAAATTGGCAGCCATTTTGGCAAATTTTATTATCCATAAGCCTCGCCAGAGATCCCCTTTCATTAAAGCCGCTCTCAAAACAGTAAGCGCACCATCACCATTAGTTGTCGATCTTTTTTTAAAAAATTCCTTAGTATTAGTTCCGTTCTGGTGTTGACTTGTGTGTGTGTGTGTGTGTTTTTCGAGTCTTTAGCTTGAAAGCATTGGGACTCTAGAACAGTTTATGGTGACACATCGTAAGGATTATGTGGATGTGCATCGAACTACCGAACAGGAGAGAGATAGCATTGAGCATGAAGTAAGTCGTAATTTGGCTTTTCTCTATTGCAATTTAATGACTAATTTTTGCTTGGATTATGACTGAGATCTTTTTTATGATGGAAATTTAGAATTTGGATTTCATTCTTCTAACATCAAATGAACTAGGAAAATTATGTCATTTTACTCGTAAATAAGTGTGCAAAGTTTTCATTAGTTGATTATTATTTAGTTATTAATGTGTGCAGGTCAGTGCCTTTATTAAAGCATGCCAAGAACAAATTGGTGTTCTGAAAAACAGCATAAATGATGAAGAAGCAACTTCAAAAGGCTGGCTTGGCATAAGGGTGGATAAATCTAATGCTGATACAGTAGCACACAAACATGGGGTGGTAGGCCTCAATTGATTTGTATTATTGATTCATATTTATTTATGTTTAGCATGAGTTTACCAGAGCAGAAACCTTGTCATACTTTTATTTAACATCTCTGTTAGGACCTGTTATTGATAGGCTTGAGAAGATTAGTTTGGTTAGTGAGCTGTAAGAGTATGGTTAGTACAGGCTGTTAGTGTAGCCGATTACTAATAGCTGTTCGTAGCTTGTTAGGTAATGGGCAGTATAAAAGTGGATGAGCTGCTATTCGGGGTTATTTTGTGGAATCGGTCTTTGGAGTGGCCCTGCTATCTTGTTATTTTGAATTTCTCAGTTTAAATGTCTTTCGATTCAACAAAATGACCAGAGGCCTTCTTGTTCCTTGAGAAATTCCTAATCTCTACTGTGTTAGCTTGTCTTGCCGGTCAAATTAATGGGTCCCTAACAAGCTCATGGAGGCTATTGCCTGCCTGCATTAAATAGTTATTACAGTTTGAAATTTAACTTAATAAAGCAAATGACTTATGAAATTTTTTTTTTTTTCTTGTGCGCATATCTTGTCTGCAGGTTTTGAATTTAAGCGAGAGACTTCACTCTGTTACATCCCAGTTTGATCAGCTGAGAGCCATACGATTTCAAGATGCCATTAGTAGGGCAACGCCGAGAAGAAAATTTAAACCGGTTGCCAAGTCAAGTTCTGAAGATACATCTAAATCAAACAATTTAGACTTCAGAGAACCTGATCAATTTCAACCCGAGCCTCTAAAAGTTCAGCAACAACACTTGGATGATGAAACACATGCTCTTCAGGTAATCTGAGTGTTGATCTCTAGGGTTATATTTTTGTCATTTTGTTAACTTTTCAATGATGTTCAGATATGTGATTCCTATATTGCTTCATCTCGATTTGTAACTCTCCCGTAAAAACTGAAGTTGCCGTTGTTGATTTGTAGGTGGAGCTGAGTAGTCTTCTAGATGCCGTCCAGCAAACAGAAACTAAGATGGTGGAAATGTCAGCATTGAATCATCTTATGGCCACACATGTTCTGCAACAAGCCCAACAAATAGAACAACTATACCTGCAGGTTAGATGCTGTATTTATGTTCATTAATTTTCTCGTATCTGGTTTTGGTGATTGATTCCAAGACACTGTAGTTAGTGTATGGGCAGCAAACTTGGTTGCTCCATAGTCCACTGGCCTCCATACGTGCTATCAATTAAATGTCCAAATGTTCAATAATAATTTGATAAAAAAAATAAGTACGTATCTGAATACTGATTGTTATAAATTGGTTGTTTCTGATATTATGCAATTGTCTTTCTTGATGATTGTATGGTCTAGATATTGAAAATCTACCTTCCAAAGACTGCACAAGTCTTGGCTTTTCATAACTTACATCATGCAAATTTAAGTACTTTGTCAAGCATTATATTTCTCAAGCACATCATCGCCTCCATTCTGTATGATCAAGATCATTTAGCAGTGATTGTTTGTTTTCTAGTTTTGTCTTTCAACTTGTGGCATGATTCTTTTGGGGTTTTATGATTAGCAATCTTTACCTTGTATGATATATTGTGTTGACCTTACGAATTAACAGGCTTTCATGTCTGCATAGCTATCGTGTATAACCGGTTTCTTGCCGGTACTTCATTGTCCACTAAACAAAACGTAAGCAGAAGCCATTTTGAAATGATTTCTTATTATGACCCACTTTCATTTGTGAAAACAGGCAGTTGAAGCTACGAAGAATGTAGAGCTTGGTAACAAAGAATTGTCCCAAGCAATCCAGCGGAATATTAGCAGCAGGACCTTTCTCCTCCTTTTCCTATTTGTCCTGACTTTCTCCATTCTATTTCTTGATTGGTATAGTTAAATGGATTGAGAAAAAAGAACCTTAGCATTTCTCCCTGTACTTCCCTGGAAAATGAAAATAGTACAGAAAATGAAAAGAGGAAAATTCTCAACTCTTTACTGTAAAAAGATTATCATCTTTTAAGATTTTATTTTGAGACAACATATTTTAAGATTATTACTTGTAATATTGTGGGTTCTTTTTTTTTTTTTTTTTTTTGCCTTTATTTTTGTTGCCATCTTGATATTCTTTCTAGTGGTATATTTGTAATTGTAAACTGCAAGAGATCCAGACAATACACATTGTCGTCGGATGGGCTATGGACGGTAAGGATGAGATGATGAGAGCTAAGAGCCACCTAAGAAAAAGTTGACAGTTGTTGCAGTAGTAAGGTGTAGATAATAAAAAATTGGGTGCAGATTAAAATGGACGTTAGAACGAAATGTATTTATGGGTCCTCATCTCCAACTTCAAGCTCGCTTACAATCCCCTTCGGTGTTCTGACCGAACGTTCAACCATGACTTGCTGGAGTTTCTCGACAAGTGACTAGTCCCTTCGACCATGATCCCTGTCGATGGCGTCTTCTCCTTCGACCACATTGACTGAATGACAGGGCTGCTCCATCGGGTCTACCAGCCAGCACTGGCACCGGCATTGGGTCAAGACTAGAACTGGCTGCAAAGTGGGGCGGATACTGACGTCCATGTCGACATAGCAGGTGATAGTTTTGGTGGCAACATTGGCCACTATGTTGCAGCTACTATAGCTAATTAAAATTTCGGGTCAAGATGTGAAGCTACTATAGCTAATATTCACTTTTACTAGTAAATACGATATTTTTACCCGACTTATTAATTCACCACATTTTGCCAACCTTCTTTTACATGTCTAGTGGTCAACCTGACAACGTGTCATCTGTGGCTAATTGCAAAAGTGAATTTACCACCCCGCCCTCTTCAATTTTCAATTTTCAATTTTCTTTCACACATGATTTTTTTTTTTTTAATCTGCCACCTACTTTCTAGTTTTTTTTTTTTTTGGTCTCTAAATCTGCCTACGTCTTTTCCATTTAGAAGCGAATTCTTCCGAGTATGGATCCCACAATCTTCCGAAATACTATCCATGTCAGTGCATTTTCCCCGGCTTCTTACGATGGGCTTGACTTGCCTACAGTATAGGTAATCATCGTGTTGTATACGATGTCGTTTTGGAGACTAGGCCTATACAATATACATGGATAATATTTATATGCATGTAAGTTTTTACACTGAGCTTCTAAACAAGATGCGTGATATATGATATTGACATGCTGAATTTATTTTGCAAAATAAAATCTATTACATTCATTATGCAAGTAAGACAATCTCAGCTCTCATCACATGCCCCCTCGAGTATCATAACTCATACCACATGCACCAGTTTTTATGAATTTGGAAGTGAGAAGATTCAAATATGCATTTTTGTTCCATTAAATTACGTATGTAACCACATTTCATGCACACGTGAATGGCTTACTATAATCATTTTTTATTGGCAAAATTTCAACACAAATCATTAAAAATAAACTATAGAAACGGAAGTTAAATACATTAATATCCTTGAGATACTTCTAAAATACCTAAAATAGCATGAACGGTTATATTCCACATATAAATACTATCCATGTCTGCACCCTTTAGTGCATTTTCCCCGGCTTCTTACGATGGGCTTGACTTGCCTACAATATAGGTAATCATCGTGTTGTATACGATGTTGTTTTAGAGACTAGGCCTATATAATATACATGGATAATATTTATATGCATGTAAGTTTTTACACTGAACTTCTAAACAAGATGCGCGATATATGATATTGACATGCTGAATTTATTTTGCAAAATAAAATCTATTACATTCATTATGCAAGTAAGACTTTCTCAGCTCCCACCACATGGCCCCTCAAGTATTATAACTCATATTACTCCATGTACCAGTTTTTATGAACTTAAGAGTGAGGATATTTGAATATGCATTTTTCTCGTTAGATTATGTCATTGACCACATTTTATGCACACTTGAATGTCTTACAATAATCATTTTTTATTTGCAAAATTTCTACACAAATCATTAAAATAAACTACAGAAATGTAAGTTAAATACATTAATGTCCTTGAGATACTTCTACAATACCTAAAATAGGATGAACGGTTATATTCAAACCCATATAAATAATGCTTTGTTTTGCTTCTCTTTTTGTTTTTTGTTTTTGTTTTTGTTTTTTTTAAACCTTGGGATGAAGGGATTTGAACTCTGTACATTTAAATAGATTCAGATATGATATTCTTGTTAGGTTGTTTTTGTGATCATGGTTAATGCCTTTTTACATGACAGAGAATCTCAAAATCATTCCTTCTCAAACAAAACAATAGTGTACTCTTATCATATATTTGATATGTGTTTGCATGAATCACCTTGAAGGTAAAGTACGTCATTAAAGAAAAAAAAAATATAAAACTGAGGATATTTTTATCATTACGAAGAATATAGGGGGTAAGAATTCGTATATTTTGTTTCAAAGGACTATCCTTCTTAATATTAATTAGAACGTTTACCTTAAAAATAAAATTAAAAAATGGTAAATTGCTAGATTAATCTTTAAATTTTTAAGTTTGTGTAACTTTGATTCCTTTTTTTTTTTTTGCTAGAATGATCATAAAATATTAAAAACATTACTACATAGTCATTTTCGTTAAGTTTTGGATGGAATTCGTTAGTTAGCAACACTTATTGATCAAATAAATAATGAATTTCGTCTAATAAATGACAAAAATGACTATTATAACAACATTTTAAAGGAACATTCTAGGTATGAAAAAAAGACCCTATGCTATTAAAAATGTTAGTTAGTCCTTTCTGTTAATTTGTGAACATAATATGTTAGTTAACATTATTTTTGAATTAAATTACTAACGGATTCGGTCCAAAAATTAACAGAAAAAAAAGAATATAGAAATATTTTAATAATTTATAGACATTTTAATTCTGAAAAACAAGAGCAGAAATCAAAATTGTATAAATTTAGAAATTCAAATACTAAATGAGCAATTAATCCATTTAACAAAATAATAATAAAGAAACCTTTTGATCGTTTCCTATCAGCGGAGGAAAAAAAGAAAAGAAAAAACCAGGTGTGATAGGAACTTTAACTTTTGGAATGCAATTAACCTTTATAATTAAATTTTTTTAAAAAAAAACATCAAAGTCAGATTTTTAGAAAATCAAATCTGCCGCGAGTCGAGTATTTTGGGTTGTCACTGAATCTCGTCTGTTCTTGGCGTGTCGGATTTCGTTTATAACCATTTTCACTGGTATTTGTCCTCTCTTTCACACTTATCTATTTATTTATTTATTTTCAAGTAAACATCTTTCTATTTTGTTTTGTGCTATTGGATTGCAACGAGGAGAAAAAGATCTTTCTTTCTTATTTTATTTATCTGAAAGCTAAGATGATTCAGATTTGCATGTCAACTCTCTAATTTCTTTTTATTCCATTCGAATGACTGATTTGGAGTGGATAATTGTGAGATTTGTAAGCTGATTTCAAGTGGGGGTTCTGTGCAACTTTAAAAAAAAAAAAAAAAAGGTACAAAAATAATATACCTAAATGAACTACAAATTCCCTCCCAATATATATATATATGTATATATGTATATGAATTGCTTTGCGAATTGGATGAACCTGTATAGACCCTACAAGTTACTTGAAACGAGGTAACTAAAAGAGGGCTGATGAGCTTTTAAGATCATAATTTCTATTTATTTATTATTTACGTATTTTTCTCGAGGTTGTGCGTCTTATCTACATTGAGTTTTTTGAATGCATTTCTTGCTTAGTCCATTGGCAAAATGACTGTAGTGTATAGACTTATCTACAAAACGACTTCTCTAAATTTTTATTTGTGCACGCGCCTTGCTAGAAGCTTAGTGTTTTAATAAAAGTAAACAAAAAAAAAAGAGGTTATTCTGTTAATTTCACTGTCTAAGATTGTTATGGTTGCAAATACTTCGTTTTGGATCTACTTTTGATTTGTAGGAAGTAGGACACTAGTAATAGTACAGAAAACAAATACATGCTTACTATGATCTTTTTCTGTGTCTGTGCATTTTCTTGTCCTACAACCTAGTAGAATTAGCCCATGAATGGTATTATCATCTCGTGATGTTTGAATTATGCGAGCTTTTTGCCTGTTATGCTTATAGCTGTCTCAGGTGGTTTATCTTTTTCTGTATCTGTGTGTTTTCTTATCTCACAACCTGATAGAATTGGCTCATGAATTGTATTATTGTCTCCTGAAGTTTGAAAATGTGCGAGCTTATTGCATGTTATGCCTATAGGTGTCTCATGGAGTTCAGCTAGTGCTTCATGGCATCATTTCATTCGATTAAGATATTTTGTTGCATAACTTATTTTTGAGTTTGCAAACCTCCAGTTAATGAAGCTTACGAGATATATATATTTGTTTTATATTGAAAAACTCAACCGTTCCCTTAGTCCTCTCGTCGTTGTATTCTTAATCTTCTTCTTCCATTGCTATTAAGTAGGACAGGATATTAGCTTGTTAATTAGGGAAAAAGGGTTAGAGGGAATGTCTACAAATTATGCTTCATTTGAAAGTTCTATCGAATAAATTTTCAACTTTCAGGTAAATGGGTTTATGGACGCTAGTTGAGGATTCCTGCTTCTTGCGAATGCATTGGCAATACTGAATGAGGACCGCTTCCTCGCACCTAGAGGGTGGAGCTTCTCAGAGGTCTCGGCGAGCAATGCAAAGTCATTCAAGGGACAGATTATAGGTCTCATCTATACAACTCAGTATCTCAGATTTCCTCTAATACTTCTCAACACCTTGTGTATTGTTGTGAAGTTGGTATCTGGATGATGCTAAGCAAGGTGAGATATGGAGTTCTTTATATAAGTAAAATTTATTTCTTGCTTTTCGCTTCTATTAAACTCCGAAGGACTGAAACAAATTCCATCATTGGCTAAGTTTTGGAGTTTCTTTTTGTTTCTATAATTCTATTTGTTTATTAAACTCGTTACGATTGAAACAAGTCCCATCAGTCCTTAATTTCTTTAGTTAGTGCTTGGTAAGAGAGAGAAAATAGGAAGTAAAAAAAGATATATTTATAGGTGTGGAATTGTGACTCGTATGGATTCCCTCTTGTAATCTCTCCCTATTGGGAGAGACTATAATTGGGATTCTTTGAAGGATTTGAAATCCCTAACACAATCCATTCTCTCCTATTCTCTCTCCTCACTGTTCTCCCTCCTCTCACTTTTCCCTCCTAATCCTCCCAAGCAAGTTCTTTAGGACGTTTTGTTTAATCTACATTGTAAATCTTTTTTTTTTCCCTCAAGAAATTGAAACATAATAGCCTTCATAAGCAAGAAGTAATTGTAAATTCCGAAAGAAGGTGAAGATATTGTTCCTTCAATGCGTCACAAGATCAAGGAGAGAAACGACTTCTTGGCCCATTCTCACCTGATTGTCTGTCTCTCTTTTTGTGATGTCGGACCATAATAAAAGAGATAGAATAGTAGCACCAAGAGGAGAAACAGAAGCAAAAGAGAGAAAAGAGTGGATTTTACAGAGAGAACAAGAACTCAAAAGGAGAAAAACCAATAATCTCAATATTCATTCATAAACCAGCTACCATATTCTTGGTTGAAGACGACACAGCCTCTTTGTTGAAGAAAAGGAAAAAATCTTCCTCAAAGAGCCCTTGGTACTACTTCTAGAGAAATTACAGGCACAAATCCGAACCTGAACGATAAAGAACGCCTTCTTCACAAATGAAAAAAAAAAAAAATGAATGAAGATTTAAGATTTTCGCCTTTGTTTCACCTTCATCCAATCATTAAAGTAGGGTTCTTTCTTTTTGCACCAAAAAGGATTGAGTTCAGATTGTAAAATAAGGGTAATTCTACAATGGGGTACCTCCTTTACATCTCATCAATACGGTAAATTTTTTCAACCCTTCGATTGTATTTGAACGGTATAGATTAAAAAGATGCATCAAACTTAAAGTTTGTATTTGTTGAGGGAAATATCAATTTGTTCGTGCACAATGTACTACATACAGAAAAAAAAAATGTATATCAACTATTTTGTTTATTTCACCGTCATTATGTAATACAAGTTTGTCAATTTACATAACACTACATTTTAAATGCATTAAACTTTCGAACTTTCTAATAATTTACCAACTGTTAATTTATCACATTGTAGCCGTTCTTTAAAAAAATTGTTAAATCCTAGATGAGTAATTATCACTCAAAGATCAAGTATGTTTCCAATTCTGTCGTTATAGTATTAAAGAATAAGTTCAAAATTTTACAACTTTCGAAATAAAATCTAGAACATAAAACTAACAAAATTGGCACAAACTTGGATAATAACAAGGCCAATTGTACAATGAGATCTTCTAACTTTACCCCATGAATGAGGTAAATATATATGACCATCTATTGATTTTGGACAGTGTAGTTTAAAAAGGTGCACCAAAATTATTGTAATTTTTTTACACGTGATTTCACTTTAAAGAAAGAAAAAGAAACATTTTTAACTTTACCCCTATGCAGCGTGGCCTGCCCACTGCCCAAATTGCGACAGAACATGAGCTCAACTCTGTCATCGCTAGATTATCACAAGCTCAGATCTACAAGCCAAGCCGAGCCGAAAACCCAGTCTTCGTCACCACCCTCGACCATTGTAAGCCCAATCCTTGATCAAATGTAATTGATACATAATGTCTTTGTATAATCACAACATCCAAACCATTTAAAATCAATCCAATTGCTAAAGATTTTTAACTCCATCAACGAGATAAAATAAGTTTATCCCATTATAGACCTCCCCTAAAACACAGTTAAACTATAATTTTATGACCGGTTCTAAAACTTTTTAAAATTTTTTGTTAAAAGAGTTGGAAGAACCAAATCACGATGATATTTATTTTATATCTGACGTAGTTATCAAACTCCTAGTAAATCATGCTACCATCAAACTGCGTTGGACGAGTGCCCAAAATCCAAATAGAAGACGGGGCCTTTCTACAAAAAAATTCGACATCCATTGACAAAAAATTACATCCAAATTTTCATGTGAAAATTTAGTATCCAACTTATTTTGGGGCTCATATCAAAATTTCCAACATTTAGTTTTCGAAGTTTCGCCTCATCATAAGAAAAATCAAAGCATTCTTAACCCAAAAGTTTTTGGATGACATATTAAAGGAAAAAACGAAAAGAAAAGTTTGACGGTATAAACATTCAGGGTAAAACATGTAAAAACAAATTAAACGATGTCAATGCAAAGGACATATTTGCAATTTAAGGGACTTTACGTCAATATGTCTGGAACAAACTTAGCCATATAATTATTTACTCAACTGGGAACGTAGAAAATAACTTTAAAAAGCAAGTCTGGAAATTTTACGTTCAAAACCGGCGGAAAAAAAAAAAGAAAAAAAAAAAGAAAAAGAAAAAAAGCATTTGTAGGCCAATTGAACTACCCAGGGATGCTAGGATAGTACTTTGCGGGCCTAAAGAAGTACAACTCCTTGGGATGCCGACTGCTATAGTAAACCTTTGCTTCGTAGAAACACCCATCACTTGCCTCCAACGTTAAGAAAAAAAGGTATCCATTCACACGCTGTGAATTTGCTCTCACAATCGAATTAATCTTGAGATCCTTCCCCTGAGACAAGATTCCAAGTTTTTATTTTTTATTTTTTTAGTGTCAAACAATACAACAAAAACATTTGAACAATTGATTAATCGTGCTTTAGTCAATGGCCAGGCAAGCAAAAAGAGTAGTTGGAAAAGGAGGGGGGGGAGGGGGAAAAAAAAGAAAAAAGAAAAAAAAAAAAAAAAAGGAAGAAAATGAGAGAAAACCTCATTTTTGTTGTACTGTTCCATTGCAAAAGCTGCTGCAGCTTGCACATAGGAGTTTGCCGGGCTGATTGGCAAAATCCGACCAAAAATAGCGTCTTCTTCCATGATATCATCATAAGAACCCTGATAGTAGAAAAAGGTAAAAACACAACTTAGCAAACAAAATAGGTCGAAAAGTATTGACAAATTGCGAATAGTAAGATAATACCTCGGAAGCAGTAGCTTGCTCATAACACTTTTTGACGAGGGCAGGGTCTGGATTAAAACATTTCTCTAGATAATTATCATTTTCTAACTTTTTAACTAAATTTTCATAAAGCAATTCAATAGAATCATGAGCTCCATTATTTGAAGAGGAAGTATTTTCCATGGCTTATTTGTGCTGCAGATGACATATGAAAAAAAAAACAAAAAAAAAAAAAAACGTATGAGAAACCATCATTCCAATACATTAGTAAAGAAACAATACAAATGTGGGGTAATTTACATACGGACATAATTATATAAACACAAACACCATGCATAGAAACGAAAACTCCGTAACATTTGTGACATGAGTAAAGAAAAAATCGAGTACAAAACCGTACCCTCGATGAACACTGATTCTCCCCAAAAAAAAAATAAGTATTATAAAAAAGATTCTTTAATTAAAAATCAAGGATTTATTTATAATAATCATAAAAAAGAATAACAAATAAGAAACCACGCAAATTTATGATGCGAGCAAAGGAAATTCCTCAAATCGGAGATTAGAAGGGAAAATTGAAATACATAAATAAATAAAAACACGCACACGACAACCGATCTTTGTATGCGCTGTGTATTATTATCTAAGATAAACATCAAGCAAATCAATCCTCCGAATTCGAGAAAAAAGATTTCACCAATAAAAAAGATCCCTGGCTTTTGAACAAATCCGGACTCACAAGGAAAAAAATTAAAAAATAAAAACACACACACACAGAGATCAGAAAACGGATTTGATAGGGAAAAAGGAAAAAACAAAAAGAAGAATAAAAATTGCTTCTGAACGGAAATCGAAAGGGGGAAACGTACCTGTGAAGAATATGAGAGAAACCGAGTGATTTTTATTTTTTAGGGTTGTTTTTGTTTCGTTATGTACATTGCCCTTGGACTTTTATATGATCGTAATTCAATCCTTTCTCTACTTTGAAAAAAAAATAATAAATATATACACCTCCTTTTATTAATAGAAATAGATGACCTTTTGTTATTAAAAAAAAAAACCAAAAAACACCGAATGCATGACCGACTCAATTTATCAATATATATATACATATATATATATATATATATATATATAATCATGACCGCGATACACACTTTTTCCTTTGAGAGAAATATTAAAGTTTCTTTTCTCAAAAAAAATATATATATATATATATATTAAAATAAGTATCTAAAAGATATAATTAATGATGAAAAAAAAATAAATAAAAAGTATTTACATAATTAAGCCGATTTAGAATATCCCTTTTAAATGATTTGTAAATTTGAATGAAATTTGAAATCTATTATTTTTTGTTTCTTCCACGTTTCCCTTTTTCTTGTTTCACTTTTTTTTTTTTTTTTTTGGGTGGGGGGCGGGGCGTGTTTGAGGCATTTTTGTATGAATATATATATGACTTTATCACCACATTTAAATTCTCTCGATTTGTCACTCCTGATACTATCTAAACATACAAAGTTTGAATCCTTACCCCCCAAGTTTCAAAAACAAAACAAAAAACAAAAATTCTCCCGATTTCCATGTTTTGTTAACTTTTTTTGTTATTTTTTTTAACTGAAAATCCTCTATATTTCATTCGTGCAATTACTTTTAAATTGAATTTGAAAATATAAATATATCAATGATATCGGCATTTTTTCCTCTTATTTAGAATCAATTTTCTGAATATATATATATATATTTTTTTTCCTTATCGAATTTGAAAACATAAATATATCAATGTTTATTTGATTTTCTTTGCTTCATTAGTTTTGCTTTTTTTTTTTTTCCTTAGCGTTTGCTTCCTTTTTTGTGAGTTTGTTGGTTTCATAAATCTCCTACTTTTTTTTTTTTTAATTTCCTTGCAGTTTTTTATTTTTTTTATTTTTATTTTAAAAATGTTTGATTACTTCTAGGGGGTGTTTGGTATGGGATAATATTTTATAAAGGAATATTAAGATTATCATGTTTGTTATGAGGTTATCCTATTTTAAGATATCTGGGAATATGAAACCCATGGATTTCAGATGCCCTTATAAAGGGGTAATCTGAAACCCACCTCCCCCCCTAGGTTTCAGATTACCCCTTATCTAAATATCATGGTAATCTTAAAATTTAAATAATTTAGACACAATTATCTTTTTAACTTTTAAAATTTAACTTTAAAAACCAAATACTATAATCTAATATTCCTAGGAATTTGATTACTTTAAAAAGATTATTAGGTATCTAATTATATTTGATTATCTTCAACCAAACACCCCCCTAGGGATTTATTTATTTTTGTTTCTTTTTCTCTTTATCGGATGGGACAATAGTTTAGTTGTAGTTTTTGTGTTTATCTCCTTTTACGGAGTGGATGGGAAGAGTAGATGAGGAGGGTGCTAATTCAATCGGAATGTTTTGATGTAATTATTGATTTTTGTTTCCATCATTTATTTATAAAAATATTTTAAATTTACTAGGTGAACTTCACTTGATATTCATTACTTTAAATATTATTGGTGTATTTCTATATGATTGAGTCATGATATACTATATTAACTGACTTCAGTCATAGAATTAACTGATTTATTCACACAAAATTGATAAAAATAATGAAGAGATTGAGTTAAAATAAAAATATACAAAAAAATTCGCATTGCTATCAACTTGACCTTGCAAACAGTAAGATTACAATAAGGCACTTGCATTACTGTTTAATTATGAGTGGTTAGTTTGAGATTTACTACCCCACTCTTTTCGTGATTAGCCCGTTATGACAGTACAATACTATGTGATAGTATAATATTGAGTCCAATATATGACGGTTTTAAAAGTTAAAAAGTTTTCAAAAATATTTATATTTATGATGACGTTTGCGATATGGCAAATAAAAAACTAAGTCTTTTCTTTTATAATTTATTCATGTTACAGATAAAAAAATTAGTAAAATGTAATATTGGAGAAGCTTATAACAATATAGAAATGATGTGTGACAGAAAAACAAGATGACCGATCATACATGAAAATTTTAAATTTTAAAGTAATTTTTGAGACTTCGGTTTATGGTTATTTTAAATTTTTTTCGTCACTTTTTCTTTTTTAAGGTATTATGGTTGCTCATATATCTTTTTCACGATTAACATAAATTATATGTATCCATGTATTTAGCTATGCTTTAACAGATTATAATTTAGCTTAACTTACTCTTTGCACAGAAATAAATATCTTGTGATTATAATTTTTTCTTCTGTCATTGATTGAATATTTTTTATGCATTCTTTGTCTCTCCAGAGAGAAACAAGTAGGCTCCTTGAAATTGTGAAAGGACACACGTTTTGCATTGAAAAACCGGATATAGACGGTTTCTGTAAAGCTTTACCCTACAACTTCATGAGTGTGGTTCCGGTCCTGCCAAAAAAATACAAAAAAATAAAATAAAATAAAATAAAACAAAAAAACAAAAAAACAAAACAAAACAAAGGCGATAGGAAGGATTATAGAAAACGCCTATATTATAAGGATTTAGAAAAACGCCTTCAATAGAGTACCAAAGTTAAAAAAGGAATTTATTTGGAAAAAAAATAATAATAATAGTAGTAGTTACTAATACCATCATAACCAAAAACTTTAAATAAGAGCGTATGTGAAAATCTGTCCGCTAAATTTAACAAAGAGAGCAAATCTTTCTGTCGCTATCTTCTAAATTTCCAGAATTAATTCACGTCCAACAAGCTGTCTTCTTGAAAAGCGCAGAGCCTCCACCAGCTAAGGGCAAACAAATTCTTACCATTTCTTGTTTAATCCTCAAGTTACTTTTGTTTCTGACTATTTTAAGTTACTGTGGTTCCATTACTTTTCCTCCAAAAACAAAAAAGTGGGTTCTTTTTATTTAATCATTTTTCTTTCCGGGTTTTCCAGGATTCTCAAGAAGCCCAAAGATCCTTCGTTTATCTAACATGGATGTAAGTATTCTTTCCATACAAAGAAACTGTTATACATATATATATATATATATATATATATATATGTATGTTTGTTTGTTTCTGTTTAGTTATATAGAAAGTCTATTCTTGGGGAATTATTTTCTTTGCGTGCTATTTTTGTTCAACATTTGTCTATTTGGAATTCTAGAAAGTCCAATTCTTGGCGAAAAGTTTGTTTGTTTGTTTGTGTTTTTTTGGCTGAATAATTCTTGGGGAAAGGCTGCTTTTCAAAAATAGAATCCGTGTACAAATAAAATGTTTATTCGTTTAGTTGACATTTACGTGAGGCTAATCAGTGGCTTGTAAGTTACGGAAGGATTTCATGCACGTAGAAAAAGCACAGGTTAGGAAGAAAGGAAAAACAAAAAGAAGAATAAAATTTGCTTCTGAACGTTCTGGGATAGAAGAGAGAAACGCCTGTTTGAGGTTTGGATCATTGATTCCAGGTTAATAAAACTATCCACTCCATAAAAGGAGATAAAACACAAAATCTACAACTAAACTATTGTCCTATCCGATAAAGAGAAAAAGAAACAAAAATAATTAAATCCATAGAAGTAATCAAACATTTTTAAAATAAAAATAATAATTAAAAAAACTGCAAGGAAATTTTAAAAAAAAGTAAGAGATTTATGAAACCAACAAACTCACAACAAACCAACAAACTCACAACAAACCAACAAACCACCGATCAAGTAAAATTTTGTTATGTACATTGCCCTTGGACTTTTATATGATCGTAATTCAATCCTTTTTCTACTTTGAAAAGAAATAATAATAAATAAATGCAATCCTTTTATTAATAGAAATACATGAGCGTTTGTTAAAAATAAAAAATAAAAAATAAAAATAAAAATAAAAAACCGAATGCTTGACCGACTCAATTTATCAAAAAATATATATATATATATATATTTATAATCATGACCGAGATACACACTTTTTCCTTTGAGAGAAATATGAAAGTATCTTTTCTCAAATATATATATATATATATATATATATATGTATATATAAGTATCTAAAAGATATAATTAATGATGAAAAAAAAAGTATTTACATAATTTAGCCAATTTAGAATATCCCTTTTAAATGATTTGTAAATTTGAATGACATTTGAATTCTATTTTTTCTTTCACGTTTGCTTTATTCTTGTCTCACGTTTTTTTTTGGGGGGGGGGGGGGGGGGTGGCATTTTTTATGAATATATATATATATATATATATGACTTTATCACCACATTTAAATTCTCTCGACTTGTCACCCCAAGTTCAAAAACAAAACAAAAAACAAAAATTCTCCCGATTTCCATGTTTTGTTAACTTTTTTGTTTTGTTTTACGGAAAATCCTCTATATTTCATTCGTGCAATTACTTTTAAATTGAATTTGAAAATATAAATATATCAACGATATCGGCATTTTTTTCCCCTTATTTAGTATCAATTTTCTGAATATACTTTTTATTTGTTTTTCCTTATTGAATTTGCAAACATAAATATATCAAAGTTTATTTGATTTTCTTCGCTTCATTAGTTTGCTTTTTTTTTTTTTTTCCCTTAGCGTTTGCCTCCTTTTTTGTGAGTTTGTTGGTTTCATAAATCTCTTACTTTTTTTTAAAATTTCCTTGCAGTTTTTTTAATTATTATTTTTATTTTAAAAATGTTTGATTACTTCTATGGATTTAATTATTTTTGTTTCTTTTTCTCTTTATCGGATAGGACAATAGTTTAGTTGTAGATTTTGTGTTTTATCTCCTTTTATGGAGTGGATAGTTTTATTAACCTCATGTGGGAAGGGTAGATGACGAGGGTGCTATTTGGATGTCAATTTAATCAAAATATTTTAATGCAATTACTAATTTTTGTTTCCACCATTTATTCAAAAAAAATATTTTAAATTTACTAGGTGAACTACTTCACTTGATATTCATTAATATAAATATTAGTGGTGTATTTCCATATGATTGAGTCACGGTATACTATATTGACTGACTTTATTTGTAGTATTAACTCCTACATTCACACAAAATTGATAAAAAATAATGAAGAGACTGCGTTAAAATAAAAATATACAAAAAAATTCGTATTGCTATCAAATTGGCCTTGTAACCAGTAAGATTACAATAAGGCACTTGCATTACTGATTGGTTTGGGATTTGTTACCTCACTCTTTCCGTGATTAGCACATTATGACAGTACAATATTGTGTGATAGTATTATGTTGAGCTTAATATATGACAGTTTTAAAAGTTAAAAAGTTTTCAAAGATATTTATATTTATGATGACGTTTGTTATATGACAAATAAAAAGCTAAGTCATGTTGCAGATAAAAAGAGAATGGTAAAATGTAATATTGGAGAAGCTTGGAACATAATTGGAAGAAATCAAAACAAGGCTTCTCAAGCCGTAGCCTCAGTATCTACTCCTTCCTAAACTTGTCAAGGAGCCAAATTTCAGGCAAAATTCCATCCTCACTATCATCAAGTTTTGGGGATTTGGAGAGCGTGGAGAGCTTGGACTTGCCACACAACAGGCTTTCCTGTTCAATTCCACCAATACAGAGAGCTCTCTACATTAGATGTGAACAACAGCATGCTGACAGGCAAGATTCCTGTTGGTGACCAAATGGACAAAATGGATGATCCAGCCTCCTACATACCAACAACAGCGGATTGTGCGGGATGCAAATCTATGTCCCGTGTTCAATTCAAGAGCAATCATCAATTGTCGGAAAGTTTCCGAGTGAATCAGAAAAAGAAGAGGCTGATGGCAGATGGTTTTCCTAGCAGAAGCTGGTTTTGGATACTCAGTTGGCTTCTTCTTAACAGTTGGAATTATGTATTTTTGTGGTTATATACATATATTGGCCTGAAGGTCAAGAATCCAAAAATAAGGAGACGAGCTTGTGTCAAAGGTCCACTCCTTTGTTGTTTTGTATAGTGTTTGAGATTCTAAGGGTCCCGTTTAGGGGACATCTGGAGATGGTGTTTTGGAGGTTGGATTGGAAATGTGTGTTTGGAAAGAAAACTCTTGAAAAAATTCTGTAATATAAAAAATAGTACAAAAATTTGAGATGTATTTGGAAACAATATGCAAAATGGATCATGTGTTGTTCGTTTTGTTATTACGAGCATTTTAATATAAATATTTTTTTATTTTAATTTGAAATGAGAAAAATACGGATCTTTAAAGTTTGAGTTTTTTAAAAATAAAAAAAAAAGAGAAAATTAGATATAAAGTTAGGATTTTGAATCCCAATGGAGTTTTGACATCTAGAGATGTCACCCTAAACGAGCACTAAATATTAAATAGCTAGTGTAGTATATTGAATCAAAACTAGAAATATCATTTGCATGAGCATTATCGTAGGTTATCTTTACTGATGGTACTCATTCTTTAACGTTATATCTTATCAACATCATTACTAGTTTGTGAACATTTTAATCTTAGTAATATTACACAAAATGAAAAAAGTATACCAAATTAATGGGATCTAACATAGATACGAGATAAAGCACCTTTTTTCACACCCCACTGTGTAATTTTGTCTAGTATATATTTCAATTCTACCATTCATTATCTATTACTATTCTATAAAGTGGAGTTCTCTTCGGTGCACTGTTGACAAATTTCGTCAACTTGTTTTATCTTTTTGTACATTTTTTTTAGCTAGTTGCTCCAGTAAAATAGGGTTTTCTAAAATACTCCTAAATACATGGAAAATGTAACATATAGCATATTTTAGAACTATTGATAAAGCATAATTTTTTTAAGATGATAAATTACAGTATATTTTCATTATTCTCTCTCACTCTCACCACACTAGTCGCTTGTCGCCGCCGCTTTGGTCGCTCGTGGAGTTCTAACGATTGTCGATGCTCACGACCATCGAGACTTAGGTGTCCGTTTTGCGACGACTGGCAATGAGAGACCGGAGATCCAATGCTCACCACAATTCTCACGCATGATTCTTGCCATCCCGAGGCCTATGTGCTTCACGACTTTCCTCATCGTCACTCTCGTGAGCATCGGCGGACAGGAGAGAGAAAAGAGAGAGTAGGCGGAGAATATTATTTTCACTTCCTAAAAGATTACACAATAATTTTCCACTACACGTGAATCTTTTCTCCCATCACAAAACCGGGGTCAATACTTAAAGAATCTTAAGTTAGAAATGGGCCAATTGTAGGCCCAAAATGGCAAGCAACTAGGTTACCAAACCGTAACATAGGACCAACTAGGGTAGTCCAAGACTAATGAGAGGACTCTAATTTCATAAAATAGGGTTATATGCAAAGAAGGGATAAATAAGGGGCATGCCACAATAAAGAAGGAGTGGGATTGATATTTGCCGCAACAAAAAAGTTTTTACAAAAAATACCAATATGATTACATCATTTTTATAATAATTTAAATTAAAAATTAAATAAATACAAAATATTCATAGTTTTTTTTCCTCTTTCTCTCTCCTCTCCTCAACAACTTTCCCTCTCTCTCTCTCCTCTCTATAAAGGCCGATGTCCACCACTCTCAACTCCAACGATCTCCGTGAGCCTCCGTCGCGATAGCCTTCGTGATCTCCTCTCCGATGCAGCACCGGTGATGCCGATCTCCTCCGAGTTGGATCTGCCATCTCGCGAAGAGTCAAATCCCGTGACTTTGTTTCCCGGTGGTCTTCTCGATCTTCGACAACGAGCTAGAGTCCCGCGGCTTCGTTTTCTGACACAACATCAACCTTGGACTAACTAAACTCGGTATGGTCAGATCCGGATGGAGGTCCGGTTATGGCTGCTTCTGGCCTTTGTGGAGGAGATTCGCTGATCCAAATCTCCTCTCGCCTCTAGCCTAGCAACCTCACTGCCAAATGCCGCCGCCATCACTATCACTCTTCACTTTGATGCTAGTCGTGTTTGATCTCCTATGGTCGCCGGTGTCGAAAATTGGTTCCATTCCTCTAGTCTCAGATCTGGTACATGCGAAGAGATTCTGTTTCGATTTATATATTTTTTAATTTTTTCTCACCATAGTGTTCTTCCGGTGATTTGTTTTTTGTGTTTTTTTGGAATATAGTTGAATTTTTAAATATTACAGTGATGGATTCTGGTGTTTTCTAATTTTCCGGTGATGAAATTCAGAAAATTTGGTATTTGTGAATTTTATTGAATTTTGGTTTATATGATTTATGACTTTTGCAGAATTTTTATGATATGTGGTAAAATCTAATATTTTTTTTTAATATTCTGATAATGGAACCGGAAAAATCTGACGAAATGGGAAGCTTTCGGTCAGTAACCGGTTGATTATTAATGAGTAATCAGTTGGTTACTAAGTTTTCGGTCGGTAACCAACTGATTACTAATTGATAACCAACTGATTATTCATCTATGGCCACCAGCGGTGGTTACCAGCCAGTGACTAATTGATTATCTATTGATGGTCGTGGTCACTGGTTAGCCGTTGAAAGCGGTGGTTACTGATCAAAAAGTCACCAGCAGTCAGTAACTAACTAGTTACCTGTCGACAGTAGTGGTTACCGATTGAAAACTCATTGACGGTCGGTAATCAACTGGTTATCATTTGGTAACCCATGTCATTACATCATGGATACTAATTAATAATATAATTGATATTTTAAATAAATAAAATAAATTAATTTTTATGATGTCATCTATAACAAGTGCCTATACAAGAATATCATAAATTTAATAACTCATTATATTTATGTTTATCATGATATTAAAATTGATAATTTTAGTATTTTATAATACTAAAATTATCAATTTTTATGATAGAATGAAGTTTTAAAAAGATGTTCAAAATATGACTCATCACCTAATTTTCTCCGTACAATTATGTAAACAGCTACTAAAACGGACAAAATCTTGATTTTGCCCACCCTTGATGCTAGCTTGGAATCTTGACCCGTGACTTTTTTTTCCCCCTTAATTCCACTAAAATGACTGAAATCATTAAATGGAATGGTAGTCTGTTATTTTAAAGGCTTAAAAATAGTTTATACTCTTTTTGTTCTTTAAAAATCCCTTTTTTTTTTTTTTTTTTTTTTTTTTTTTTTTTTTTTTTTTTTTTTTTTTTTTTTTTGCCTTTGCCTTGTACATTCGGCCCCTGAGTTTCTCTATTTAAATTTTTAGCTATTGGAAGAGTGTATATTTTATGAAAGAGCAAACCATTTATTTGGCATACTTATTTATTTTATTTTTACATCATTGCATCGTTGATTGTTCGTAAAATAAACATAACTTTTTAAGTCTTTTTTTTTTTTTTTTAAATTTTTGCTAGGAAATGATAATCATCGTCATTAATCAAGAGGAAAACAATAAATAACAGAAACCAAACCTATCAGAGAAAACAGACACAGAAAGAGGATATAAAAAACCAGCCTAAAAGAAAAGAACTGCCAATGGCGTAATAAATGAAGTACACCTTTATGTATAATTTGACTGTCGATAATTGATAATCCATATACATTATACCACATTTTCATATTAAGTTCCAAGAATATAAAACAACTCCCTTGAAAATTTTTTCCTTGCCAAGCCATGTGAAGCCTTTAAATGCAGGCTTCACTTTTAAGTGGCAAAAAATTAGTAAAAAGATTATATGCCTATGGTTTTGCCAAGACCTACAAACTTAATTTACTTTCGGTCCACCGAACTAACCACCTTCTGCTTATCTTCCAAGGCCAGGGGTAACCCGGTTTCTTCAATATCTTTAACAAAAGTTCCAAGGCAACCGTTGATAACTCGTGGAGCCGCTCCATCACAGAATCGCTTAGCAAGATCCACAGCCTTCATAACATAGTCAACATAATTAAAATAATTATACACAAATGGCGGTGTGGATCTATCACAAGTTATAGTTACAGAAGGATACCTCGTTTATGACGATCTGGTGTCGGGTTCCTAGCACTGATATTTCGGACATTGCTAAATGAAGAATACAGAACTCCAAGATTCTACCAGCAGGCTCATTCTGCAGATTGTAGATGGTCAAGCATGATGCTTAAGATTAGGCGAGACATTTAGCAATTTATGGAAGAGAAGCATCATTATACAGATTATGGTTTCTCTAATCTTACATTCTCAGGCCAAAATATAAGTAGGGAAAATAGATAATTATAACTCAGCCTGGAAGTGATTTAAGTAAGGAATTTGAAAATGAATACATCGCTCAAATGTAGAGTCAAACAAGATTTAGCGCTTTATAGAGGAAGAATAATTTCATGAATATGCCACTGTTATATCTGAACATCTTAATGCTGTCAACTCTTCATGAAAAAGAGACTTAAGAGTACATGGTATTTGAATATAAATACAAGCTCAAGAAGCCGAAGAGTAGGTTAAGAAAAGCCCGCCAACTTTAGCAAGAATATATGGCATTTCCATCTAGACCTACTTCGAGTCGGAAGTGACAAAGGGCAACTAGAAGTTTTAACACACATTCAACCTGATTTGACACTACAGTGTCTACTCTCTTGGGGCTGGCTATCAGAAATAGATGCACGGTTTATGAAACACAGCCCGAGAATAAAAGGATAAACAGAATTACAGAGTGAAAGAAATTGGATACACAAACAGGTCAAGTAATCCCATCATGCAGAATCAGAAAAACACGGAAGTAGAACAAAAAGAGAACGGTAGAAGCTGTTTTTATTTTTAAATCTAGATTGTTATGCTTCTTCTCATACACCTTGATATTTTTCATTTTTCCCCTCTCGAGATCATAGAAAAACATGCATCACCATACACATCAATGATGGATGAGGCCCTAAGAAAGCAGGCAAATGGAAGAAAAGAGAAAAAGCAAAAAGGGTAAAGCATGGCAAGACATGCAAAATAAATAAATAAGTAAATAACCTGGATAATCATGTAGAAAGTATAGCTGGTAAAACACTAGCATCTATAAACCTTCCACTTATGACTAAACAACGACCACCTATGTAGACGACAAGAATTGTGTAAGAAATATTTGAAAAACTTAAACTCGAATACAAGAATAGTGTAGTATACCTTCCAATTTGGAGGTGCAACTTTCTCAATGAAAAGGACGTGACTATCCCATTGATCTGAGACTGCAACTAGAAGTTTCCTTGTTAAACTGTAATCGAAACAACCATACATAATTAGTAGCCCTCTCAACGTAATAGACACGCTCCACCAATGATAACTAAGTTTCAATACATGATGAACTTGAACACAGATTAGATCAAAGTAGGCTTACCGCAAAATCAGTTTGCTGTACACCAACTTCGGAGGAGCTGCCAGGACCTCCGCTTCTGGGGTCCAGACAAGACAAAGTTAATGCACTGAAAAGAGAGGCAAAACAATTTGGAAACCTACAACAGCTATACATAATTACAACCATCATTTTGAACCATAGAAAACAAGTTAAAAAGTTTTAGCAAAAGAAGTAGCCAGAGTTTTTACTAACTCTGATGTCAGGAATTTTGTCTAATTAGAAGAACACGGGATATATTTGTGAGTTTCTCTCTCTATATATTTTTAAAACACAGGATATATTTGTGAGTTTTGAATACACATAGGGGATGCTGTTGTTATTAGGCTCAATATTTTCTTGTGCATAGCTACCCGGACTTCATAGATAATACTAATCTGGCTATTCCCAATGCATTCTAGCTAAAGTTGTTTATTTCAAACTCACCTGACGAGCATCCAAATTTGTAATGTCAATTACTCCATAGTGTTAGCCTCTAACAAGATCATACAAATCAATGTTTAAAACCCTTCTGACATACCCATTACGTCGTTTTGAACAATCAATGGAACCCCATATTAAAAATAGGGAAAAAAAAATTAAAAAAAATAAAAAGAAAGAAAAAAATAAGGAAACCACACACTAACCAATGGCAGATTCCTTGTCATCATTGCGCATTAGCTCCTCTTCCTCTTCAACAGTCTCTACCGTCACAGCCGGCCCTCCAAAACTCATGTGATTGTACTTCAACAACGATTCCTTGTCGAACTCATACCCCGGTTCTGCGAAAACACACACAATCAAATCACAAAACACAAGGCAAGTTAACAATACTACTTTATCCACGGTGTTAAAATATAGACATACATACATACATACATATATATATATATATATATTTATATTTATGTTCAGTGGGGAATTTAAACAAACAGAACATGGGCATTGCAAATTTCTGAAACAACAACTGTTACCTCGACGGGCGTTGACTCTCTTCTCGAATAACCGAACAGGGTCAGACCCTTCTAAGCAAGAAGCGTAAACAATGGACCTGAATGTTTCGAAGTAAACAAAAACAACATTAATTAAGGTTTAAAATATCTCCAAAAAAACCAAACTGAAACAGATACAGAAAAAGAAAGGGAGAGTGGGATTTACAGGGCGAGTTCTCGGGCGGCTCTGGGGCTGCAGAACCTGCCGCTCTTGTCGGTCTTGGGCAAGGCGTCTGAGTTGGAAGTGGAAGTGGAATTGGAATTAGAATTGGAGTTGTGGGTGTTGGGGGTTTCCACGGAGAAAGTGGAGGTGCGAAGTGAGGTTCTGGGGCAGGAGAGAGAAAGAGAGTGGGACGAAGAGGAAGAAGAAGAGTGGGGAAGAGAGAGAGAGAAGGATAAAGAGGAACAGAAAGAGGGAGAGAAATGGAGAGGTCGGATTCTGAAGGAAGGAAGAGAATAAGAGGTGGTGGTGAGAAGAGAGCTTCCCTCCATTGTTGAGGAGTTGAGCATGTAGATGGAAAAGTGGATTCGGATAAATTTACAGATAAAAAAATATCCTCTTTGTCTTGGAGATTTTAAGGAGGTTTTTCATTACTCTTGTCGTTTTTCCCTCGTTTGGTCGTTACAAAATCATGTCTTTATTTATTTATTTTTTTTGGGTTATTTACGTTTTAATACTATGTATTTTACTTTATTCATAAATTATTCCATGTGTTTTGAAATTTTTCATTTGTATACCAACAGACTACACGTAATATATAAATTTATATCATTTATCGGTCAACACTTTATTTTGACCTTAAAATGCCCAAATTACTTTAAAAAATAAAGACTACAATTATGTATTAATCAAAGAAATTCTAATTACCAAGCGGAGACAAAAGAAATTTAACTTTATAATTTAAATTAGAATTTCTTTGATCATTTTTAATTTAAATTCAAGGTTATTTTGGGTATTTTAAATGTAAAAATTAAGTATTGATCGAGAAAATATATAAATTTATGTACTAAATGTAATATAATAATATAAAATTATAAAATTTTAAATACATTGTATACTTTTTGAATAAAAAAAAATGTATGGTATAAAAACGTAAATAATACGTAATCATAATCATTCTTTTTAAGAGTAATTTGGGCTTTTTAATGTCAAAATTAAGTACTTATCAAGAAAGAATATAAATTTGTATATTACTTGTAATCAGATGGTATACAAATGCAAAAATTCAAAAAGGGTATACTTTCTGAATAAAAGTAAAATACGGGATATAAAACGTAAAAAACCCTTCTTCTTTTTTTTTTTTTAACAAATTTCAATTTTGCTCCCCAAATTTTGGTGCTATTTTAACTTTGTTTACTGAACTTTAAAAATTGATAGAAATACTTCCTGAACTATGAAATGATATCATGTTTACTACTTCCATTAGTTAAATGGATGGAATTAGCCATGAACTTTAATATTCTTGTAATTTTGTCATGTTTAAAATACCAATTTTACCCTTCCTAACCTATATTGAATACAATTTAAAACAACATTAAACTAAACTTTTAAATAACATCAATCTTAAATTTTCAATTTAATTGTTTTAGTTAAGTCATGTTTAAAATAATATGGTTGGGAAGGGTATATATGGTTTTTGCAAAATTTTAATTGTTGCAGGAGGTATTTATAGCTGATTTTACAAACACAGATGATGTTTTGGGATTGATTATATTATAAAGGGATAAAAGTAGTATTTAGACAAAACACATGAATTTTTTTTTTTTTGGTATTTTCCCTATTGCCCTCAAAATACATGGTATATATTTTAAAAAGCCTAATAAACATTATTTATTTTTGGATAATTTGTAATGGTACATTCATGAATTTGTGTTAATAAAAAAATGGATGCTAAATTATATTTATATATATATATATATTTACATTTAAGATCTTGAATTTAACAATCCTTGGCAGATGCAATCTAATCGATTAGAGACGTTTGGAAGACAATTGAAGTTCCATTTTACTGATTTTTTTTTTTTTTAATTTGAGAGTAAGGGGATTTGAACTCTACACTTTTAAGTGAAGTCAGATGTGATATTATCTTTAGACTGTATCAGCGATCACATTTTTATCGAAATTAAAATGTGTAAAATCTAATTTGCCAAGCAACAAGAACTTTTATATACATTTTAAGCAAAAATCGTGAATCATTGAGTTTACTAATTGACATCCGTTAGTTAACGAACTATAGTTGCAACGCATTTTTAAATTTATCCAAAATGTCTTGAAGATTTTCCGGGAGTTTTGCAATAGTATTATCAGTCTTTTGATCCTCACAAACTCATGTTTGTCGATAAAAAATTTATATTCTTGATCTTTAATCATCACACAATTGTATGTTTCAATGTAATTTTTTTTTTTTAATGTAAATAGATAGAGGGAGAGTTGATATTTATTTATTCTAAATAATAAATAAATATTGTGTTCATATTTTACATAATTGATTTTTTATCATTCCAAACAAAAAATAAATTATGCACAATCGGTAACGGTGCATAGAGAGAGAAAGGCACAAAATGAGAGATCACATCTATAGATCGCGATCTCGACGCACAGATCCAATGGCCAATGCCAAAGACTCAGCCGAGGACGAAGGCCCATTGCAGATTGCAACTGCCATCGTAGAGAGAGAGAGAGAGAGAGAGGAGATAGAAATGGAGGAGATAGGGGGATGTGAGTAGAGAGAGAAAACTAGGGTTTGTAGTTAGGTAATGAGACTATTTTAGTCTTTCTCGTGGACAATCAAAGGGGAAAAAAAAATCACGGGTTAAAATTCCAAGTTAGTATTGAGGGAGGATAAAAATCAAGACTTTGTGTATTTTTCTTATTAAAATAATTAATAAATATTGTCTAGAAACTGCCTCACTAGGAAAAAATTTGAGTTGAAAGCTATAAATTTTCAATTTTTCAAAGGAGAAAAAATTGACGGACAACTAAAAAGTTTAGGGGCATTTGGAATAACATTTTCCAACATTTTATTTGCATGTGTATTGGGGAACCTTCATTTCAAATGGTATTGGAATTTTTTGAAATGGTCAAAATGTCTATTTTAATGCAATCGGAATGGATGTTATTTAATTTTAATACACCAAGCGCTCAAATATCCGACACTGCCGCTCGTACGTCACCTACTTCAGCCCTAAGCCGGTTAGACGAAATCCAAGATAGGGACAGGTTGGCTCGCAAGGAAGAACGGAAAATTATAAGGAAAATATGTAATGGTCAGGCGAAAAAAAAAAAGGTTAAATAATTGTTCTAGGGTTGGAAATGTAATTTGGTAACGTTTATCGTGGATAAACATACAGTTTGACAACCCATAAAAAAATAAATAAAAAATAAAAAAAATAAAAAGGTGCAGTGTGGCAACATCAAAGAAGCATTGAAATTGGATGTGGAGCAGAATATAACAAAGGTATGTTTGTATGTACCATTGGCATGCTAACATTGTTCCAAATGGTTCACTAAAGAAAAACCACTTGTGGAGTTGGATTGTGGGGAGTAAAAAAATGATTAAAATTTAGGACATGAAAAAGAAGACGTTTGCTAAAAGAGTGTATGATACTCAAAGTATTATTTGAGTAATGAAACCGGATAATGAAGTTTTTTTAGTCAGTAACTTAAAAATTAAATCGTATATAGAGATAGCAAGTTTAATAAGCAATCAAATGATTTCTATGTATAAGCATGAAAAGGGAGGAATTGGAGAACGTGTAAAGGCAGTGAATCCTTGTAACTGATTGATAGACATAGGACGCATGGTTTTGAAAATCGAAATCGTTTATAGTGTTATAAGTGTTTTGGTAAGACGTAGAATTTTGTATGCATGATGGTTGGTGTGTTTGGGTTTGAGGCAGTGATAATTGGAAATAAACTAATTGTGTGCCAATCATAAGAATTAACAATAGAATAGATGGAGTAAGGATTAGATAAATCAACAAACGTGACAATGCCGTGAAAAAGAAAAAGGAAAGTGAAAAATAATACACAACTCAGCTTATTTATACAACAGAGGTCAAAGTTTGGTTCCTTATTGCAACATTTCTACCTCTCTAACAACTTTTTCATTTTTTTTAATATTTTTTCAGAAAATTAGTCTGGGTGGCCTTTTTCTCACCCAGCCTTAAACAAATGACTTTACTTATTTATTTATTTATTTAGGTAGATGGCTCAAATTAGGAATTTAATGCAGTAAATTTACTTTTTTGCCTTTTTGCATATTCGCGTCCTCTTTTAAGCTGCATCTCACCACTTTCTCATTTACTCTCTTCTTCTCTCCTTCGTCGGTGAAGGATCTGCTCACATTCAAATTTTTAGATCCTCTTGTTTGATCGATTTTAGGTTTCATTTAATTTCTTGTTCGATTTTGAGTTGTTTTGTTTGAGTGATTCTGAGCTGTCTTGTTTTCGTGATTTCTATTTTCTTGTTTATGTAAATTTAATCGTGATTTCAATTTTTAATTTATATAACTCTGATTTTTTTGAATTCGTTGTGTTTGTTCTTCGTGTTTGTTCAATTTTTTTTTTTTATTATTTCAATCTCATATGAAATCTGAAACTAATTTTCTTTATTTCATTTTTCGTTTGTATTTTTTTGTTCATTTCGATTTTAAATTAGGTTTTATGCAAGATTATTTTCTTATCATTTTGTCTTTGCTTGTTTCATGTTCTCTTCATAGTGGTTTTAGTGATTTTCTAGGTTTTTGCTCATCAATTTAAAAAAAAAAAAGTGTGTTTCGATCCATTTTTTAAATATATTTTTATGTGTTTTTTCGTGTTTTAATATATTATGGTCAATCACTGATTGATTGAGGGTCAATCAGTGATTATGTTCCTTTCTTATTGTTGATTTGCAGTGTTTTTTCTTTACTTTGGGTAGAGGGAGGGGAAGTTCGGGGTCACCCCCATATCTTTTTTTTTTTGCATTTTAATATGTTACGATCAATCATTGATTAACTGAGGGTCAACCAGTGATTATGCTCCTTTCTTAGTGTTGATTTTAGCAGCTCTAAGTTAATCATTAAAATAGAGTAGTAAGACACTGGTTAATCACTGATTAACTCTCAACTTCGTTAGCTTAGACTAAAACAACTTTTTGCATTCGTTTAATCACTGATTAAACTACAGTCAATCACTGATTGACTTTAGTTAATCATTGATAAACTCTCGACTTCATTATCTTAGACTCCAACAAAAATAATGATAAAACAACTTTTTACATTCGTTTAGTCATTGATTAAACTAAAGTCAATCACTGATTGACTTTTAGTTAATCACTTATTGACTTTTAGTTAATCACTAATTAACTAGAATCAATCAGTGATTGACTTAGTTAATCAATGATTAACTCTCAACTTCGTTATCTGAGACTCCATCAAAAATAACAATAAAGCAACTTTTTACATTCGTTTAGTCCCTGATTAAACTAGATAACTGACTGGTAGTTAATCAACCAAGGCCGAGAAATTTCTTAATCATTCAATCTCCCAACAGAAATAACATTCTTTCCAGAAATTTGAACAAAAATCCCTAATTCCTAATAGAAACTATTTATTCATGGAAGAAAAAAAAAAAAAGAATTGATTAACCTCTTCTTTGTTTCAATGAACGATGGTTTGGTGATTTGGCGGCGGTGAGGATCGCTTTTAGGATGGGCGGAGACAGCAACAACAACGTCTAGCGGCGAAGGCGAGGCCGGGTCACAATGGCGAGTGTGAGCTGTGACAGTGAGGGGCAACGACGAGCAGCGACTATCGATTTTTTGAGGGTGGGTTTTTTTGTCGTAGTTTTTTGGTAGAATAGAGGGTAGAATTTAGGGGGAAGTTTAGTTAAAGTGCAATCACGTCATTTGGATTATATTAAAAGGAATAAAAGGCTATTTACCTTATTATGAAAAGTTTGGGCCATCCGTTAAAATTGGTGACTACTAACGGGTCATTTGCCTCCTTATCGCTATTTTCTCTATATAAATACTGTTAAATTGGACTTTTGTACCAGTCTACCCTGCCAATACGTCAGGCTTTTCTTTAGTATGCCCCTCTTCGTCAAAATCTGATCGTGGCCGTCGGTTCTCCATCCAAGGGCCAATATTTCACTGCCGTTTTCATCTGATTAAATCCAACGCCGTTTGCAAGAGCATTCCATTAGTACACGGTATTCTACTTTATACTATTTCGAATAGATAGTTTTTTCTTTGTTCTATCTATACTTTAAAATGTCATAACTTTTTAAAGAAATTGTCATACTAAATTTAAAAATGGGCATCGGTTATAGTAATAAAGAGGACATTGTAGTTATTTTTATAAATTTTATGTATAATAGAATTTACACATGATTTTTTGGTGAATATAAAAGAATCTGAGGTGATATTATCATTTATAGGTTTTCAGTCCCACAGAAAGAAATTTATTTCTATAAGTATGATAGAGAGATATGTATTTTATACTAATTTCTCTCAGTCAGTCCTGTCATCACCAAACTAATGTTTTAACAGTCAAAATTGAAGTGAGGCTTAAGGAAAGACAATGAAAGTCGAATCCGAGTGGACGAAAGTGAAAAATTAATAAAGTATCCACCCATACCAATCCATCTACTCCTGTGGGTGTCAGAATTTACACATGATTTTACCATATGAATCAAATTTTAAAAAACTCAGAAATTAATTTACTAAAATTAAAATTTAAATGAACAAAATATCCTATTGTTTTTCACTTTAGGACGGCCACTTCCACTTGTCAACGAGAGAGCTCGTTGTTAGAAAAGACCGTTTACAGGTGCACGACAGGTGCTCGATAAAATATCCCATTGAAAACTAGGAAGCTTCGGAATAACGATGGCAATAACAACTGCGAACGCGATGGCCATGGGAATCAGACATACCACCGGCGTGTTTCTAACAAGGTTCAAAGCTAGGAGGGTTTTTACTCCTTTGGCTCTTTCTTCTTCTTCCTCTTCTTCGAAGCCGCCAAGAAAACTCGTCCTTTACTCAAAGCCCGAATGCTGTTTGTGCGATGGCCTCAAAGAAAAGCTTCAAGCTGCCTTCTTATTGTCCGGTCCCGATTCTCTTCACGACGTTCATTTAGAGGTATAAACCACCAGTTTTTTTAATCTTTTTCTGCTTTCTTTTGAGTTTTAGACTATTTTCTCTTCTGTTTTTAACTTCAAATTGTGTCGGTTTTTTCTTTTTCAGATAAGGGATATTACTACTAATCCTAGCTGGGAAAAGGCTTACCAATATGAGATACCCGTTTTGGCCAAAGTCCTCTCAAATGGAACAGAGGTTAGTTTTTTTTATATTATTGTATAACCATTTGGTTTTATGTTGTTTTTGGGCTTTAACTTTCTTGGTGTTTGTTGATTTTGAGGATTCTATGTCTTGAGAATTTAGATGTTAACAAATATAAACTTAGGTTAAATAGTTGGTTGTACCTGTTTAGCTGTTCATCCGTGTTTAGCTGTTGTTGAAGAAATACCCTTTTGTTGCTACTTGCAAAAATAGGAAATTTGTTTTCCACCAAAAATTGACATCAGTTTCTTATGCAATTTACATTTTTGTTAGCTCATTTTTGTTTCTTGGCTGTACCCCATATGCATGTAGGTTCACAATTGACGACTCTAACCCGAGAAGTAGACAAATATTTAAGGAAATGTTACCCATTCCCAGGCCATTCTAACCAGAGAATTGTTGTTATTAGATGATTGGAAATGAGAATCATACATCCAACGATTATGTAGTTGTTATTACTTATAATTTGCAGGACAAATTGAATTTTCCAAGTCTCGTCGACAATTATCAAGTTTTCCATTGACTCTATTCATCTGAAGCAGATGTTTTGTCTTCTTTGTTGTAATTGTGTGGAAAGTAACTTCAAGTACTTAAATCATATCATCTTTTGCTTTGAATTTTAAATTCTCCGTCAGCCTTCAATAATAGAATTTAAGATTCTTCAGGCAGTATAACTTTGTTTGACGTGGTAGAATTTTATGCTGGTGCTTGTGCATATAATTCATACTGAGGTACCAGTTCTTAGTTCGAAATCCAGAGAGCTTTCTGTTCTATAATAACTGATTCAAAGTTCATCATAAACATATCCTTTACAGCATAGGTTTTACTTTTCTTGGAGTGCAGCTCTTGGAGTTTTAGGATAGAAAAATACTGGTTTCTATCGGTGTATTCTGGTAATGAGGCTCATCTTCCAAAGTTTTGATTGCCTTCATGAGATATACATATTAATTTGGATTCTTATACATAGAGATAGTTCGGACTAAGTGCATTGAGAAGAAACCTCTTTTACATAACAACAGTTACTTATTGTATGACCTTTATGATGCCCTCTGTTATAATGCCAAAAAGAAGGCTTTAGAACAAGATAAAGATGAAGTCTGGAAGTGAGTTTTGTGCAAGAGCACTTTGTTGGACCTCGCTACAAGGAGTATTAACTGTTAAGATGTTAGATACAAAATGTTCTATTTGGAACACTAGAAGTGGGGGTAAGGAAAACTAGAAGGAGTGTATTGGTCGATGAATTTTAGATTCTAGTATGGAAGGCTGGCGGGGAGTTTGACATTTAAATCAAATGATGATATGATTTCAGTACTTCAAAGTTACGACAAAGAAGACAAAATGTCCATTTCAGATGAATGTAGTCAATGGAAAACTTGATCATTGTTAACTTGAATTGGAAACATTTTGGATGGAAGCATTCAGCATTGCAGAAAAACATCCAAATGGCCAAAATGTTGCCCTCCCTAACATTAAGAATTTTGCCTAAAAGGTTGCAAATGGAAACAACATTTTGCAACGTTCCTTACCATTTCAAATGTTGCTTCCCAAATGCCCATTTCAAATATTGGGAAATGGAAGCATTTGAAATGTTAGGAAATTGTTGAAACAAACAGTTTAAGTTTCTACTTACCCCAACTTCTGTTTTCTTTCTTGATTTGTTATGACCATGTCTTGGTTCAATATTATTTTGCTTTTACAAGGATGACTGCTTTCCTCACCGTGTAAATTTAATTAGTCTTTTGGTTCATGTTTCAGCAGCATAGGCTTGAAAAAGTTTGAAATATGGATGTGCTTTTTTTTTATTGGACCTTATTTTAATATTTATTCTCAATAGTAGTCTTTATTTCAGAAAACCCTACCTCGATTATCTCCTCGCCTCGGAGTGGAGCTCGTACACAAGAAAATAGCTGAAGGCTCCTGTTTTCCTTGTGTTTGTTATGTCCTTCCATATATGTTTCTACCACACCCAACAAATCTAGATCGTCTTTCATCAATGTAATGCTTTGAGGGTATTTTTATTTTTATTTTTATTTTTATTTGATAGTCAAGTCTTATATGGTGAATTGCTTGCCGCATAAGCATGCCAATTTTGTAGCACTTTGAATCAAAATATATTTACTGACCATATGCTGGGTGGTAAAGAGGAATTTAAAAAGAAATGTCGGGTTATTTGGTGGTTGTGTTCTCATTGAAGTGTCGGTTGACTAATTTTTCCACGAGCATAAGCTGATAGGACTGGTGCCAATATTGGCATGTTAACGTTATGCATTTGCATACCGACATGGTTTCTCTTGTAGTTTTGAATAATATGGTTTTTTTTTTGGTGTTTTTTTGGGGGGGGGGGGGGGGGGGGGGGGGGTGTTTAATTCATTAGTTCGACGTAATGTGCATAAACCAAACATTTTCTATGTGTTATATCGCAATGGCACATTTTACTGTGTATTTAGGAATGTCAATATCATCTCCTATATTTTTTAATTTCATGTTAAAAACTACTCTTCTAACAAAATGACCAACCGATAAATTTCATGTTAAAAGGGATAAGGTGGTTCAATTCCCCCACTAGCAAGTTTTGAAAAAAAAAAAAAAAAAAAGAGAAAAGAAAAATAATCTTTTTTTAAATAAAAATTGAAAAATAATCTAAATCAGTTGAAAAAGAGAAAATAAGATAATGAGATATAACACGACATGTCAATAAATATGGAATACAGTAAATTTTGTAAAATATTTCAAAAATAACATAATTACATAATAATTATTATAATTTCCAAATTTTGTGTTGTATAATTATATAATAATTATTAAAATTAGTGTTTTACAATAATTATAATGATTGTAGACATAATCTAACTATGATTTCATATTTGACTTTACCATAAAATGAAGAGTTCAAATTCCCATCTCAAGTTCAAAAAAAAAAAAAAAAATGAAAAAATTATTGTAACGATGTAATTTGTTTTTAAAAATTTCAATATTATGATTTTACTCCTATATATAAACATGTAATGGACCAAAAAAAAAAAAAAAGAAATTATACTCCATAGTATTTTTTATGAAAATAATTGATATAAATAGTAAGATTTTAAATATTTAAAATAAACAGAAAATTTATTTGATAAATGGAAAATTATAAGACAAATGAAATATTTATAAGATGTAAAAAAATAATTTATATGGTAAATCTAACGTAGATAAAATATTTATATGGTAAATAAACTCTGTTATTTACTTGAAATATTTAGAAAACGTGAGGACAACTACATGTTTGGGCTGGGCTAATTTGTTAAGGGGCTTCAGTCGTTTCTAGGCCTTTGAAAACAGTTTAGGGTTTCTTTCTAGTGACGGCAAAATTCCACCAACACTCTCCCTATAAATGCAATATGGTGCGATTCATCTGCCGAGGTAGTCTTTTTAGCTCCTGCTCTTCAATCTTCTAGAAAAAATTCATCTCTTTCAATTTCTTTCATTTTTTTTCGTATTCTTCATAATTTATATGGTTTGCCTAATATTGCAATTCTTTGATCCTGAAAAAACCATTTTTTTCGATAGATCAAGGAATCTATCGTTAGGCGAGAGTAACGCCAGATGCACACGGATAAATCTGTGTGTATTTCCACCTTTAGCTCCGATAATCGTTGGGGCTCTTTTTGCCTTTATAGGATTTTTCGGTGACAAGGTTGATATATATATATATATATGTTTATGTACATGTTCTTTTTCTTTGTTTTATACATAATATTTATATGAAATTTGGGTTTGTGATGATTTGGGATGATGAAAAAAATCAGACGGATTCCCACTGATAAATTCGTTTATGTGATTTCACAACCAGCTACTTCTGACCCCACATCATGCCCATATTATTTTCTTTTTTTTTTTTAATTATTTGAATTTTTAGTGGTTTCTTTTTTCTGGGTTTTTTATTGGTTAAGAATTAGAAAATGCCGGTGATGTGATTAAAATATTTGCTACTCTTGATGGGATTCTCATCCCACTTGATGATTCTTGTCCACCAAGATCTCTGAGGCTATGCATATGTTTTCAGTAATTTTATTCTCTCTTAAATTTCTGCTAGTAGTAAATAATTGCCTATGTTCTTTTTTTTTTTTTAATGTTTTTCTAAAATATTTCGATGAACACAAAAGAACATAAACGAAATCTTTTTTCTTTCTTTGGCTTGAAGGAGTGTGTTTTTTGTTTTTTTTTTTGGTATAATCTAAAGGAATACCCTGTAGTGACCTGGCCTGCAAATTGCAAATATGCAATATGTTTTGACGTGCATAAGAGTGGAAATTCTCAAGTTTCACGTCACATTAGGAATCTTTGAATAACATCTTGTTCATAAATCTAAGTTGTCAATAGACGGTGGCAGGTTTTCTGTAACATTTAAAAGTTGCTTGAACTTGGAATCTCTAGTTGCACGACATTGGTTGAATATAATTTTCATGACCATAAGAGGTAAAACAACTCAAAGCACTTTTTTCTTTTTGTTAAAATAATCTTTTAAAAATTTTTAGTAACTAAAAATGATTTTGAAATGTACGAGAACGACCAGAAACGTCAATATGTAGGAAAGATATTTTGGTAATTTCGATTTTGAAGGATGTCATTTTCACAAAAATCCAAGTGATGACGAGTTTACGATCCGTTAGTGTGGAAACTACATGTTCGTTAAGGTGGAAACTGAGAAGAAAAAAAGAATCTATCACTTGATAGTCTGTGTTCGAAAATTTATAGTTGGATCGTGGACACTGGATACGACAAGTGTTGATTCTTCTTGCCCAATCCCACTCTCCTGCCTGTTTATGATTGCTGACAAACTTTGAGTTATATGATTGCTGACAAACTTAGTGAGTCAGGATGAGAGAGAGCAATTCGTCATTTGACTATTTGAGTCAACTTAATCTCGATGTCCTTACTCTGGAATGTTGATATAAGAAATTGTGGTAACTAAACCTTAATTAATGACACACTTGAGTCCTTGACTGCCACGATTTGTGATCAAGAGATCAATCTTTGAATTGGAGTTGTGTGACAAAACGGACTCTTTAGATCAATGAACACCACATTACTAGAAAACTTGCAATGCATTAAAACTTAAAAAAAAAAATAATTAATTAATTAAATTTCAAACAATAAAGTGGAATGAACTTCATGCTGAATCCAGGGTCATTTAACATTCATAAGAAATTCAAGATAAGCTCCTTAGTTTATAATACAAATATTCTGTCACGCCCCATTCAAGCTTGTTATAGTTTTTCCACTTTGAAGTAGCCTGATTAAGAAAAAAAAACCAACATAAGAATTAACACTTTTGGGAAGTCAAAATTTGCTATATTTCGTCCCGACTCGTTAACTCGACTTTAAACGTAAATTAGATTCTTCCATTTCATGTTGTCTTGTTTGAGAGTGGAGAGGAAGGCTACACTTGGGGTGAGGGAAAGAACATAAAATAAAAGATTTAATGGAGTAAGGAAAAGAAGACACAAAATCACATGCAAATAGAGAGACAAGGTGATGGACAAAATCATATTTATTTCTTCGAATATTTAGTTTTTATATAATTAGATATTTATGCTATTAGGGTACTATCCCAATATCTACTTTTCTTATGTTATTGTGGTTTAGTTTCCATTTTGTTAAATATGGTTGCTGGTTTATGAATGAATATTGAGATTATTAGTTTTTCTTCTCTTGAGTTTTTGTCCTCTCTGTAAAATCCGCTCTTTTCTATCCCAAAATCCGCCAATTACGGAATTTGTTTCAGTCCTTCTGAGTTTAATAGAAGCGAACAGCAAGAAATAAATTTTACTAAAATAAAGAAATCCTTATCTCACCTTGCTTAGCATCATCCAGATACCAACTTCACAACAATACACAAGGTGTTGAGAAGTATTAGAGGAAATCTGAAATACTGAGTTGCATATATGAGACCTATAATCTGTCCCTTGAATGACCTTGCCTTGCCCGCCGAGACCTCTGAGAAGCTCCATCCTCTAGGTGCGAGGAAGCGGTCCTCATTCAGTATTGCAAACGCATTCGCAAGAAGCAGGAAGCCCTCAAGTAGTGTCCACAAACCCATTTACTGTAAAGTTGAAAATTTATTCAATAGAACTTTCAAATGAAACATAATTTGTAGACATTCCCTCTAACCCTTTTTGGTCAGATATTCAAGATTCCTAATTAACAAGCTAATATCCTGTCCTACTCAATAGCAATGGAAGAAGAAGATTATGAATACAACGACGAGAGGACTAAGGGAACTGTTGAGATTTTTTAATATAAAATATACCTCGTAAGCTTCATTAACTGAAGGCTCGCAAACTCAAAAAGAACTTACGCAATTAAATATCGTAAACAAATGATGCCCTGAAGCACAAGATGAACTCCTTTAGACACGAGACAATAATACCTTTCACGGGCCAATTCCATCAGGTTGTGAGATAAGAAAATGCAAAATCACAGAAAAATCTAAACTACCTCAGACACCTATAAGCATAACAGGCAATAAGCCCGCAGATTTTCAAACATCATGAGACAATAATACCATTCGCGGCCAATTCTATCAGGTTGTGAGATAAGAAAATGCGCTAACACAGAAAAAGATCATAGTAAGCATGCATTTGTTTTCTGTTCTCTTACTAGTGTCCTACTTCCTTCAAATCAAAAGTAGATCCAAAACGAAGTATTTGCAACCATAACAATCTTAGACGGTGAAATTAACAGAATAACCTCTTTTTTATTGTTTACTTTTATTTAAACACTAAGCTTCTAGCAAGGCGCGTGCACAAATAAAAATTTCGAGAAGTCATTTTGTAGATAAGTCTACACACTACAGTCATTTTGCCAATGGACTAAGCAAGAAATGCAGTCAAAAAACTCCTTGTAGAGAATAGGCACAACCTCAAGAAAAATAAGTAAATAATAAATAAACAAAAATTATGGTCTGAAAAGCTCATCAGCCCTCTTTTAGGTCCCTCGTTTCAAATAACTTTATTGGGTCTATACAGGTTCATCCAATTAGCAAAGCAATTTATATATATATATATATATATATATATAGTTTTTTTTTTGGAGGGAATTTGTAGTTCGTTTAGTTATATTATATTTGTAATAATTTTTTTTTCTAGTTACCCTTTTGTGAATATATTTCAATTTAACATTTATGCTGCATCGAACAGTTACGCAGTACCCACTTGAAATCAGCTTAGAAATCTCACAATTACCCACTCCAAATCAGTAATTCGAATGGAATGAAAAGAAATTAAAGAGTTGACATGTAAATCTGAATCATCTCAGCTTTTCAGATAAATAAAATAAGAAAGCAAGATCTTTTTCTCCTCTTTGCAATCCAACAGCAGAATACAAAACAGAAAGATGTCTACATAAGTAAATAAATAAATAAGTGTGAAAGAAAGGAAAAATACCTGTAAAAATGGTTAGAAACGAAATCCGACATACTAAGATTCAACAGACGAGATTCTCAGTGACAAATCAAAATACTCGACTTGCGGCAGAGATGATTTAATAAAAATCTGACTTTCGTGGTTTTATTTATTTATTTTTTAATAATGGTCAATTGCCTTCCAAAAGTCAAAGTCTTATCAAGGTTTTTTCTTTTTCTTCTTTTTTTTTTTTTCCCTCCGCTTATGGGAAACAATAAAAAGGTTTTTTTTTTTTTTTTTTTTTTTTTATAAATCGCTCATTTAGAGTTTGTTTGTTTCACAAGTTTAACTTTAATTAAATTGTACTTTTTCATATCAATTTTTATCTTTTTCTGAAAAGTCAACAAAATTTATAACAACTTTCTAAAAAATTAATACTATTCAAACTTAAAAATTTCAGCTCAACTCAAACTCAACTCATTCACCAAACACCCCCTAATAGTCTATAATTTTTAAATATGTATAATTTTAACATTTTATCTTTTTTTTCATAACTAAAATGCTAAAAAACTATTAAAATATTTCTACAATAGTCTTTTTTGTTAATTTTTTGAGCGGAATCTGTTAGTAATTTGATTAAAAAATTATGTTAATTAACATATTTCATCCATAAATTAACAGAAATGACTACTTACTAACATTTTTTATAGTTTAGGATCTTTTTTTTTTGTAATTATAATGTCTTTAAATTATTAAAATGTTACTACAATAGTCATTTTTGTCAATTATTAGCTGAAATTCGTTATTAACTTGGTCAAAAAATATTGCTAACTTACGGATTTCGTTTAAAAATTAATGAAAAGGATTATGTTGCAACATTTTTAATTGTTTGTGATCATTCGGCTAAAAAAAAAAACATGGATCAAAGTTACACCTAAAGACCAATCTAGTAATTAATCTTTTTTTATTTTTATTTTTTTAAAGATAAAGGTTCTAATTAATTTTTTGAAGGGTAGTCCTTTGAAACAAAATATATATAAATATCCTAAGTTTTATATTTTGTTTTCTTTAATGACTTTACCTTCGGGTGATTCATGCAAACACATATCATATATACGATAAGTGTACACTATTGTTTTGTTTAAGAAGGAATAATTTTGAGATTCTTTGTTCTAACGATAATACTATGTTTAACTCCATTTAAAGGTACAGAATTCAAATATCTCCACCCCAAGTTATAATAATAAAAAAAAAGCATTTATCACCAGATATAATCGTGGAATATAACCGTTCATGCTATTTTAGGTATTTTAGAAGTATCTCAAGGATATTAATGTATTTAACTTCCGTTTCTATGGTTTATTTTTAATGATTTGTGTTGAAATTTTGCCAATAAAAAATGATTATAGTAAGCCATTCAAGTGTACATGAAATGTGGTTACATACGTAATTTAATGGAACAAAAATGCATATTTGAATCTTCTCACTTCCAAATTCATAAAAACTGGTGCATGTGGTATGAGTTATGATACTCGAGGAGGCATGTGATGAGAGCTGAGATTGTCTTACTTGCATAATGAGTGTACTAGATTTTATTTTGCAAAATAAATTCAGCATGTCAATATCATATATCACGCATCTTGTTTAGAAGCTCAGTGTAAAAACTTACATGCATATAAATATTATCCATGTATATTATATAGGCCTAGTCTCCAAACGACATCGTATACAACACGATGATTACCTATACTGTAGGCAAGTCAAGCCCATCGTAAGAAGCCGGGGAAAATGCACTAAAGGGTGCAGACATGGATAGTATTTCGGAAGATTGTGAGATCCATATTCAGAAGAATTCGCTTCTTAATGGAAAAGACATAGGCAGATTTAGAGACCAAAAAAAAAAAAAAAAAACTAGAAAGTAGGTGGCAGATTAAAAAAAAAAAAAATCATAAGTGTGAAGGAAAATTGAAAATTGAAAATTGAAAATTGAAGAGGGCGGGGTGGTAAATTCACTTTTGCAATTAGCCACATATGACACGTTGTCAGGTTGACCACTAGACATGTAAAAGAAGGTTGGCAAAATGTGGTGAATTAATAAGTCGGGTAAAAATATCGTATTTACTAGTAAAATTGAATATTAGCTATAGTAGCTTCACATCTTGACCGAAATTTTAATTAGCTATAGTAGCTGCAACATGGTGACCAATGTTGCTACCAAAACTATCACCTGCTAAGTAGACATGGACATTAGAATCCGCCCCACTTTGCACCAGTTCTTGTCTCGACCCAACACCAGTGCCAGCGCATGCTGGTAGACCCGATTGAGCAGCCCCGTCATCCGATCGATGTGATTGAAGGAGAAGACACCATCGACAGGGATCATGGTGGCAGGGACTTGTCGAGAAACTCCGCCAAGTCATGGTTGAACATTCCATCGGAGCACCGAAGGGGATTGTAAGTGAGCTTGAAGTTGGAGATGAGGACCCATAAATACCTTTCTTCTGACGTCCATTATAATCTGCACCTAATTTTTTACTATTTTATGTCAATTAGTTTATGAGGACCCACAAACTCCGCCAAGTCATGGTTGCCCTTTACTCTCGTCATCTCATCCTTACCGTCCGTAGCGATCTGGGGCAATCAGAAAACGATATGTCGTAGTCAAAAACTTGGTCCTAGAGTCTCTGTCAGTGTCACTAGCAAAACATGTGTTTCCAAGTTCCAACCATCCATGGATTATAAAAAAAAAATTTGTTCCAACTTTCCTTTGCTTCAAAATGTCACGGTGGAATTAATTTGTGTATTGTCTTGATATTTTGCAGTTTACAACTATAAAATATAGCACTAGAAAGAATGTAAAGATGGAAACAAAAATAAGGGGGGAAAAAAACAGCCCTCAATATTACAATTAATAATCTTAAAATATGTTACGTCAGTATAAAATCTTAAAATATGATGATCTTTTGAGTAAAGAGTTGAGAATTTTCCTCTTTTCATTTTCTGTACTGTTTTCATTTTCTGGGGAAAGTACAGGAAGAAATGGTATTGTTCTTTTTTCCTCAATCCATTTAACCATACCAATCAAGAAATAGAATAGAGAAGGTCAGGACAAATAGGAAAAGAAGAAGAAAGGTCCTGCTGCTACTATTCCGCTGGATTGCTTGGGACAATTCTTTGTTACCAAGCTCTACATTCTTCGTAGCTTCAACTGCCTGTTTTCACAAACGAAAATGGGTCATAACAAGAAATCATTTCAAAACAGCTTTCTGCTTGCATTTTGTGTAATGGACAACGAAGTATCGGCAAGAAACCAGTTATACACGATAGCTATGCTGACATGAAAGCCTGTTAATTCGTAAGGTCAACGCAATATTCTATGCAAGGTAAAGAATGCTAATCTTAAAACACAAAAAGAATCATGTCATGAGTTGCAAGCTAAAATTAGAAAACGAACAATCACTGCTAAATGATCATATAAGGAATGGAGGCGATGACGTGCATTTGTTCTCTCTTCTTTCAAGGATAACGCTAAATACTGAGAAATATTGTGCTTGAAAAAGGACTTAATTTGCATGTTCTAAGTAATGAAAATCCAGGTCTTATGCAGTCTGTGGAAGGTAGATTTTCGACAGTGCAATCATCAAGAAAGATGATTGCAGAATATCTGAAGCAACCAATTTATAACAATCAATATTCATATACTTTTTTATTTTTTTATCATATTATTATTGAATATTCAGATATTTATTTGATAGCACGTATGAAGGCCAGTGGACTACGGGGCAACTAGGTTCGCTGCCCATATGCTAACTTCACAGTGTCTCTGAAATAAAAACACTATGGTTAGTTTTTTTATTTTATTGTTATCTCTTGGTGGGTCTTGATTTTTTTTTTTTTTTTTTTTTTGGCTGCTGTTGGCAAGTCTTAATTAGTTGGAAACCATCTTCCCTATTTCCATACAGTTCAACTGCATAGAATGACACTTGCAACTAAACAGAAGTTACATCTTTGTAACAAAGAAAAAGGACATATATTCGTAGTTCCACTGACCCTCTGCATATTACTTCAAAAGGATCCCATGACTTTCAGCAACTTCAAAACGCATACTAGCCATAAGGGAAAAAATAACAAGGGTAACAGTGGAGTTCATATTCTGAGAACCTTGTCGACTACGAGAAAATTAATGAACATGGATACGGCATCTAACCTGCAGGTATAGTTGTTCTATTTGTTGGGCTTGTTGCAGAACATGTGTGGCCATGAGATGATTCAATGCTGACATTTCCACCATCTTCGTTTCTGTTTGCTGGACAGCATCTAGAAGACTACTCAGCTCTACCTATAAATCAACAACAGCAGTGTCAATTTTGAGGGAGACTTACAAATCGTGATGAAACAACACAAGAATCACATATCCGAACAACTTGGAAAAGGAAACAAAATGACAAAAAAATGACACCGGAGATCAGATACCCAGATACCTGAAGAGAACGTGTTTCATCATCCAAGAGTTGTTGCTGAACTTTCAGAGGCTCGGATTGAAATTGATCAGGTTCTCTGAAGTCTAAATTGTTTGATTTAGACGAATCTTCAGAACTTGACTTGGCAACAGGTTTAAACTTTCTTATTGGCGTTGCCCTACTAATGGCATCTTGAAAGCGTATGGCTCTCAGCTGATCAAACTGGGATGTAACAGAGTGAAGTCTCTCACTTAAACTCAAGACCTGCAGTCAATAAACAAGCACAAGAAAAAAAAAATCACAAAAGTCATTTGCTTTATTAAGTTTCGTAATTAAGAAATTGGAAAGTTAAAATTTCAAACTGTAATTACTAAATATTAGTGGGCAAGCAACCAGCCTGCATGGGATTGTTAGGGACGTGTAAATCTGACCAGCAAGATAAGATAACACAGCAGAGGAATTTCTCAAAGAAGACGGTGGTCTCTGGTCATTTTATTGAATCGAAAGACATTCAAAAAAATCTGAGAAATTCAAAATAACAAGATAGCAAGGCCACTCCAAAGACTGATCACACAAAATCACCCCGAATAGCAACTCATCCCCTTTTGTAGTGCCCATTACCTGAGCTACAGACAGCTATTAGTAATTGCCTACACTAACAGCCTCTAATAACCATAGTCTTACAGCCCACTAACCAAACTAATCTTCTCAAACTGATCAATAATGAGTCCCAACAGAGATATTATAAAAAGGCATGATAAGATTCTATCACTATAGAACACTATATTAAGGTAGCAAAGAGCAACGTTTCTGCCCTGGTCCACTCATGCTACACATATACAGACAAGAATCAATAACATGAATGAATTGACACTCACCACCCCATGTTTGTGTGCTACTGTATCAGCATTAGATTTATCCGCCCTAATGCCAAACCAGCCTTTAGAAGTTGCTTCTTCATCATTTATGCTGTTTTTTAAAACATCAACTTGTTCTTGGCATGCTTTAATAAAGGCACTAACCTGCATACAATTGATAACTATATAATAATCAACTCATGAAAACTTTGCACGCTTATTAATGCGTAAAATGACAGAATTTTCCTAGTTCATTTGATTTTAGAAGAATGCTAAAATTCCATTCTAAAAGAAGATCTCATTTGTAATCCAAATAAAAATAAGTCATGAAATTGCAATAGAGAAAAGCCAAATTACGACTTACTTCATGCTCAATGCTATCTCTCTCTTGTTCAGTAGTTCGATGCAGATCCACATAATCCTTGCGATGTTTCAGCATAAACTGTTCTAGAGTCCCAATGCTTTCAAGCTAAGTACTCAAAAAACATACACACACACACACACATCAGAACAGAATTAATACAAAGGAATTTTTTTCAAATAGATCGACAACTAATGGTAACGGTGCACATACTGTTTTGAGAGCAGCTTTAGTGAAAGGTGATCTTTGGCGAGGCTTGTGGATGATAAAATTTGCCAAAATGGCGGCCAATTTAGACTGCGAAAAGCAACAAATGATCACCACAAAGACTGATTGTGAAAAAACCATCTCATTGACAATGGACGAATAAAAAAAAACCAAAGGCTCAGAAATATCAAAAGTCAAAACCTCGTCATATCCCAAAGAGAGAGCAGTGTGCCTCACGGCATCTTTGAAGTCCTCAGTCCTGTCCCTTACTTTTGCCATTCTTGACCATCAAGGAGCAACAAGAAACCTAACCCGAAAACCGCTACCAATCCTTCTCCCTCAGAGGCAACCAAAGCTACAAATCCGCTCTCTTTTCCTATGGAAAATAAAAAATAATAACGAAAATTCTGTCTCATTCATTTCTGCAATTGTAATTGCCCTATCTACCCTGCTATGAGTTTACACACAGCATTGAAAACCCACATACCAAATCAAAATATGCAATAACAATAAGCTTTTAACGCTAAGAAATACGATTCACAAACCCATACTTCCATTTCCTTCTCCACCTGCAAAAAGGAAAAATGAAAAGAGCCCAAAAGAAACTAGCTTTGAGCTTAAATCCACCAAAGACTTGCAAAGTCATTCAAATTGCCCCCTCAGTTATCTTGAGTCCATAAATTTGACAGAATTTCTGATTTGACATATAACGAATTAATCAACTATATTTTAAAATACATGTTTATTTAAATTGGAAAATAAATATATTATCAAAACAAAAACTAATCTCTCTGCCTTTGAAACAGTTAGAAACAAGATGTTGACTATATTTCAACTGCATTTCTTAAAACTTGGCTCACAAGAGGACCTTAAACTTGTGAAGTAAACTGTTCACAAGCCTTTTAGGGAAAAAAAAAAAAATTTGCCATACAAATCAAGGTCAAGTCTGCCAACATATGCCTAATTGTATCATGAGCCTTCAATCTCGTCTGAATCGAAGTATTCCTTAATACAGAATTCACTTTCAAAAAACCAAAAATAAAAATAAATAATGAATAAATTACGAAAGCAAGAAATACAGAAGGAAATAGACTTTCCGTTCACCTGCCAAGTTTCCGGCGACAATCAGCGGTGACCGGCGTCAAGAAAGTTGTCGTTGATGATCTCCCAAGCTTCCTCGACAATTCCCTCGTTGGTGAAGACGGAACCGGAGCCCGTATCGGTCCTATCAACGGAGACTTGTTCCCAGCAAAACTTGGACTGCAGAGATTGGGAAGACGAAGGGGATTGGTGAGAAAGGGAAGGAGAATGGAAGGAGAAGAAGAGGGTGAAGTGAAGGAGAGGGCTTCAATTGAGGATTTGGTTTTATTTTAATTTTTATTTTAATTTTTTTTGGGAAGGATTAGGGATTTTATTCCGTATTAAGATTAATTTGCTTTTCTATTAACACTAGTTTAAGACGCGTGCTTGTATATTTCATTTTTCAAATAATAATATTCAAATAATAGTTAACAACCTCATCTAAACTTATTTGAAAATAAGAAGGGAACAAAAACAACTCATTTCACATTCCCATTTGCTTAACAACTTCCATTACTTACACTGTAATAACCAAAATTCCTGATGTAAAATAATTTATTTCAAACAATAAAACACTATAGACTCTTCACTAAGACAAAAATTGATGCTTCCGTAATTGTGGAGATGTCTTACTTCTTGCATAAATCCCTAAATAATAGCTGACAAGGACAATATTTTTACGTAAAATAGTGTAAGGTATTAGAGAAGATGAAAAAAGATGAAAACAGTTAAGGGACATTAAAAAAATATATATAGCTAAATATTGAGTAACATTAACCACAAAAAATAAATGATTAAAAAAAGATAAATTACAATAATATAATAGCATAAAATATAAATTATTCAAGCTCATTTAAAATTCAAAATATTAGACATTTAAAGTTCCGTGCAAATATTCAACTTTTAAAGAAACATTAGTGCATTAAAAATAAAAGAACTTTTGAAGCGATCAAGAACTTTGTATTAATCTCCATTGATTTTTACGTTATGTTTATTTTCATGGCACGTGACATTGAATATTGATACCAATCTCTTTCTTATCTCATTAAATTATGTCACTTTTTTTTTTTAAGTTGCAGCAATTGAGGATAAAAAACTACATTTTCACATTCTGTTATCTGTATACCATGACAAATAAGAACAATATGGGACTTAAATGCGAAATAATTGAAGAAATCAATATTTCAAAATTAACCTTCATGATGAAAGAAATGTCTAAAAATCAAATTGACAGCTATATATACAAGCCTAATATATTTAAAGCTCAATCCATGCAACAATTTTAAGCAAGATCAAAACTATTACATGGTTACAAGCCTACACAATCATTTCTGTAATGTCAGTAATCAGCAACCTACAACAACCAATAGTAAATACTTTAAAAATAGAGACCGGGCTCAACCTCAATTCGGTCCATGTTGACATATAAAGCATACATGATGTCCATTGTTTGTATAGATTATAAATGACATAGAAAAGAAAAATGTCCAAAGGTCTGACCACATTTCCATATGAAAAAAAAAACAAAAAAACAGGAAAAAGAGTTCAAGCAAGAAAATAAAATTTACAAAAGCAAGAGATGTAATGCAAATAATATTAAATTAGCTCAGAACTAATAAGTATTTCTAGTCCATAATCATAATCACTTGCGTAGATAACAAATGTGAGTTTTTAAATTATTTAGGGACTCACACAATCTCTTATGCACTCATTGATATATTTATAAGAAGAAATTTGGAGATAGAATGGACAAAAGGAAATCATACCACAATTTTGAAGCTTTTGTTTCTACAAACAATTGCATCAAAACTTTTTTGCATCTCGACTGACAACTGGTAGGCAAAAGAAAAAAAAGGCAAGTAAACAATCGATTAGATAGATATCAAATTCGTAATCTAAAATGAGAAAGATGAAATTATAACAGAAATAAACCTACAAAAGAAAAAAAAATAGAAGAGTTAAAGAACCGCAGTGGCACTCTTAGCTAGTTTCAAATCCAACTATACTAGGCTATGAAAATACAAAGTTGTAACTGAAAACTGAAAATAATGGTAAACTGAACAAAGAATAGAGAGCTATAAGAGGAATAAAAAAGCTCTCTCCATATCTTGATAAAGGAGCGGATTTCATGTGTTTGGAAGCTGCCCAAAAATTCCACACTTAAATTTGTACATCTTTTTGTATCTTTATAAGAACAACATCATATTCATCACTACGAGATATCCAAAAAGGAAGACAAAGAGGATATATAATTTGTCAGTGCATGCTTAATATCACCTAATGCAATTTCGTGAATTACCAATGTGACATTACACCTTGCATCAAAACACTAAGCAAATGTGTGGTAGGAAGGGAAGAAAAAAGGAAGGAAGATGTGTTGATCACATAGGTAAGAGAAAAGAGGAAGGAAGGAGAGGTAATAGTTCTTCGGACATTTGGTATGCAATCCTTCCAACATTCTCTCCAATTTAAGAGAGATCAAAATTTGGAGTGTTTAGAAGGATTTGGAGTCTCTTCTCGAATCTCTCCCTTCCTCTTTTTCCTCCTACCAAACAACTATAAGTGCCAAAGTTCTTTCAGTAATTCCTTCACCCTTCTTCATCCTCCACTTTTTCTCCTACCAAACACACCTTGAGAGACAAAAATGAACTCATGATTTTTTTCTTGTTGTATAGCAGAGCTCTATATGTGCAAACGACAATTGTGATAAGATTAATTTCTCATTATACATGACCTTTTTTTTTGTTGGAAAAACCTTTTTAAATATGGTTTTATTGAAGATCACAATCAATTCCTTGATTCCATGAAAGACAACTCAAGATCTCCTACTCCTACTACCAAAGGAACTAAGAAAGTGAATAGCTTTCTCAGAGAAGTTGGTTAGCTTTCTTTTTGTTTCTATTTAGAAGGGGACAAAAAAAGAAAGAAAGAAAGAATCAGACAAAATCTTGGATTTCACCATAATCCACTGAAGAACTTGGAAGATCAACCATGAATATGCATTTGTAACAAAGAAAATACAGAAGCACATTGATCAAGCTTTACTTATTATCTGAAAAAAAAAAATCACAAAAATTTAAGAGAACTCATATATTACCTGTTTTATTATGTGACCAAACATATATGTAAAATAGATTTCAAAATTGAGAACTGAATAAGAAAATTATAGGATGATGATTTCATCCAAATCATGGGAAACAAAATCCACTGAGGGCAACTTGTTAATGATTCCTTATCACAAGAAAATAAACAAAAATAAAATAATATTCATCCTAACAAATTTGATCAGACGAGAAAAAAAAGGTAAGAAATTTGATATTTCAATAACTTAGTTATCATTTCAAATGAAGTACCTGGTTAAAAAAAGTGACAAAACTAACCTTATTCTGAGTCAATATAGTAGTCCCAAAAGCAATGGCCTCAAACTTCAGTCATAAACAAAAATAATACATCTTAATTTTTATAAATGAGATCAGATTAGTTCTCCAGAGATTCATAATAACATGTAACGGAAAAGAGCAAAAATGCACATACTATATATGGAAGCGCATCACAACAATCAACATAGAGAAAATTACAAGAACTTAATAAACGAACATGAGCCAATCAGTCAGTGTAAGGAAGAGCAAGTGAAAGAGAGAGATGCATTGTAAAAGAAAATTACCACCGTCCAAAAGTTACCCAACGGGCTAGAAGAAATTGTCAGTGTTGCTTGACTTCCATCAACAGCATCAAAGGTCTAGCAATTGAAAAGTTGAAAGGAAACGTCATATACAAGTAATGTATTGTATACATGAGTGTGTATGTACTAAAATCAACATAAGGAATGGTATTCTAACATAATCCAATAATGATGCTTTCATGTGCAAGAACAGGCGTTTTCAAATAGAAATGAAACAATTACGTTTTTAGGATTTCTTTTTCTTTTCCTCCATTTTCTCATCAATCAAACAGGGGAAAAGGAAAAAAAAGAGTAGGGCTGTATATGTGAACGCACCTCATAGATTAGAGGAAAATTTTTTTTAAAAAAAACACCAATTGAAAAACCCCAGCGCTGCCGAGTGCGATCTAGAGGCTGAGATCGTGAGATTACGATCACGAGACTTGGATCCACGTTAACAGTGATAGGCAGAGGAAGAGAGAGAGAGAGAGAGAGAGAAATTGATGGGAGAGAGTGATAGGAGAGAGAAAGAAAGGGAGAGTGAGAAAGGAATGGCGGCGATCAGATAACAGACAGATGAGAGAAAGTGGGGCGGTGGAAAAGAGAGGGGCGGAAGAAAAGAGAGGATAGAGAGAGATCAGATTAAGAGGGAGAGATAGAGGAAGAGAGAGAAGGCTGAAGGAGGAGTGAGAGTTGGGCGGAGGAAAATAGAGGGAGAGGCTGAAGAAGAGAAATGAGAGAGATAAAATCAAATAGAAGAAAAGCAGCTTTGCAAGGATGAGTCGGGGAAGAAAAAGAAAAGGAAAAAAAAAAAAAAACAGTAAAGCACCTAAACGGTGCGTATTTGACGACAATGGAAGAACAGTGGAAGCAATATCCACTCTTTTAATATAGTTATATATTAAGATTTTATGGCTTGTTTCGAATTTATATTTCATCCTAAAAGTTTTTATTTTACAATTAAAAAAGTTTTTATTTAATTTTTTTTCTTGAAAAATCAATAAAAATTATAATTAATTTTTAAAAAAAATCAATCAACTTCAACTTCAAATTTTCATTTTTAACATTTATGGTGTGTTTGGTTTGCTGGTTGGAGTTAAAATTTTTAAGTTAGAGTTAATTGACTTTTCAAAAATTAATAATAATTTTAATTGACTTTTTAGAAAAAGACAAAAACTTATATGAAAAAATTAAGGTTGAGTTAAAACACCAAATGGAGACTTATTCTAAAAGGGATTATTTATGTTTTTATCCTCGTATTTTACTCTTATTCAGAAAGCATACCTCATATTTTGAAGTTTTACATTTTTTATACCTTTAGATTTCAATTAATATACAAATCTATATCTTTTCTAGGTCAATACTTAATTTTGATCTGAAGATACCCAAAATACCCTTATGGATTTTAAAATTAAGTATTTTTATGTAACAGAATTAAATTTATATGTTTTCTCAGTCAACTTTTTATTGAACCTTAAGATATCCAAAATACCCTTATTTTAAATTCTTAAATAATTTTCTAAGTTCAATTTTGATGTTAATTACGTTTTTTTTAATCAAAATAAGTGTTAATTGAGAAAAAAAAATATAGGAATATGTATTACATATATTGCAATGTATAAAAATAAAGAACTTCAAAATGCATAGTGTACTTTGTAAATAAAAACAAAATGCAGACTATAAAAAGATAAATACCACTTAATTTTAGTTTTTTTTTTTAAGAGTATTTTTAGTTTTCTTTTTTTGGGTCAAAATTACATGTTGACCAAAAAAGAGTATAAATTTGTATTTTAAATATAATATGATGGTATAAAAATGTAAAACTTCAAAACGCAAAATATACTTTCTGAATAAGAGTAAAATATTGGGTATAAAAAGGTAAATGACCCTTCTAAAAGCAAGCTTAATAATGATTTATATTATTAAAATGAATTTAGAAGTAAATAGTCTTTTTTAAGAATTTTTTTTTCACAAATGACTGAATTTGTTAAAAAATAATTAAAAATGTCCCTTTTTTTTTTATATGATCAATTAATTTTTTAAATGATCAATTAGTAATTAACCACATCATAATATTAATTTAGTTAACAGTCAATTATTGATTGATCATAATATAAATTATAAATTTTTAAGTCAATCATTAATTGACCATGATCAATGACTGATTGACTTAATCTAGAAAAAATGACAAACAATTAATTTACTAAATTAAAAGAGTTTGGCCATCTATTAGAATGAGTAAGCAAAGTATACTGCCTAGTCTAATTTATTTGATTAATTCTTTAACGCATGTCACATCAGTAATTCTATAAAATTTATTAATGAAATGGGTAATTTAAATAATTTGGTACATATCAAGGGACATAATGAACAGTTTTGATAATCCAGAAACAAAATGAATAGGGTGTATAACTTAAGTGTTATTCGTAAAATTAATCTTTTTTTTTTTTTTTTTTGTAAGTTGACATAAGAATAAATAGTTAACAATATTATTTGAAAAAATTGACATTCTTTGTAATCAATGACAACATAAAAGGATTGCTTTTTTGTTCCTTTGTTCCAGGAAAATGAGATGACAAATGGTAAAAAGATAACTTAGAAAATGACAATGAGTGTTAAAGAGAGTGACCTGAGTATTCTTTTAGTAGTCATTTTGAATTGTTCTACACATATCAGATGCTAAATAAACGAATATGCATAGTTCAGGGGATTTATAAAATCGATCTCTTTTTTTTTTTTTTTTCTCATTGATAAATTTTTTGTTTTTTTATTTTTTCTACTGAGGAAACCATGTGCTTCTCTCACTTCAGATTTGAGAAAACTAGAGCACGCTCTATCAATATCACACCTTAGTTGCATTGCTGAACATATTTACACTTTAATTCCATGCTGTTGGGACTTGGAGAAAGAAAGGCAGATCTCAGTCACGATTTAAGCTACGATTTTAGTTAACCTGCTCAGATTTGTGCCTAAGCACTCGATCAAAAGGCGAGAGAATTCGTCGTTGTAATGTTAACAAATTAGACAGTTCAGCCATAGAAGAAAAACATACTTTTTTCATTCAAGTGATAACAAATATGCAATTTGGACTAGTTCAGGGTCCAGTTAGTTCATTGTCCATCAGCTTCATGCTTTGTTAAACTTTTTGCTATTAAACAGCCACCAGTTAGATTAATAAGTTCTTTCAGGAGCTAGGAGGTTTCTTCCAGTCTCTCGGAACTTTCTTCCAGATTCTTGTCGTTTCATTATACGCCATGGTGTTATTCCAGATTTTCATAGCTTTATCATATATCCTTCTTACAGGTAGATTTGCCTATATCCTTAGGCACCACAACAGCAGTAGACCAGTTCACTAATCACTCGAAAGAAATATTACAACTTTGTGTTAATTATTAAAATCACTCACTACTTAGGTATCTTTGTTAAAAGACCTCAAATTTTGAGTAAGAATTAGAGAAATTTTGGGATAATAAAACAAGGAGGAGTTAGGGCCTATTCATATAGGCCTAAGACCCAAGCTCCCCTTATACACAAGCAATGTGGACTTCCCACAAACAAGCCGAAAAGTCAACAATTCTTTTGGATTTAATGACAACTAAGAAGACAAACTATTAGGCAGCCTTCTATGAATCAAATTATTTTTAGCCGTGCAAACACAATTGCAAAACAGTGGCTGTTTACTTACAATTGTAATGTGTTAGGAGTTTTGGCTTAATAAAAAGGGGGAGTTTAGTCCCATATCAGAAAGGAAGCAAGAGTTGAGGGGTTCTGAAAGCTATATAAGGAGCTCAAAGCCTTTGTTTTTAATTGTCCCGGTCAAAAGCCATTGTGTTGTGGTAATTGTGATTATTTTCTCATTTATTTCTCTATTATTTGTTGATATTCCTGTTTGTTCGATTTTTGGGGATCCAATTTTTTCCCAACATAATGATCAATACCCTAAGATACTAAAATGTGATCCTTCAACTGAGCTGAATCTTCACCCGTTACAATGCATTTCCAACAAAAAAAAAAGTGCAATTTCTCGGCCAGCCTACAATTCCCTTTTCTTACCTATTAAAAAAATAAAAATTATCAATCAAAAGGTCAAGAAGAGAATAAAGAAAAAAAAATGTAATATTGTAATTTGTCATTTTTGGGTAGAAACACTATTTAATCGTATAGATAAGAATGCCTTTTTTTCACCATTTCTAGCATCTTCAATATCGAAAACATTTACAGGACATTTCTTGGCTGCATCGTCTTCAACATGTTCCACTAATAGAACCTGAAAAAAGGATAGAAAAGTACTGTAAATTACACAACATTGTGAAAACCTTAGTATGGATTAAAGACGTTGCTAAATAACAAATGTGACGCCTTTGGAAGCACTCCATAGTAAGCAGCAGTCACTGGGGCCATTTAACATCTGTTTTGCCCAGTCCTTTTTATTTCATAGGCTTCTAGATGAATTTCCTAAGGGGGCAAAAGACAATGACATAAAGTAATAATAAAGAAATTAAAAAAATGGCTTTTTCATAAGATTAACATGCAATTTTTCTAATCTATGTTGATAGTGTCCATTACCAAATTATACCCCTAATGAGAAGAAGAAATTATTCTTCCAAGTTCCCACAAATTTTCCATTTGTACAATTAGATCCTAAAAAGTCCAAGTTGTGCTCACTATTAGTTTCAAGGGAAAAATGATTAAACGTGTATCAAATTGGAACATTCTACCTAGCACTTCATCTTAAAGACGCTTTAACTTAGATTGTTGAAAATGGAGAATGACCCCTTTTTTTTATTTTTTATTTTTATTTTTAAGGGTAAATGCTGTAGTTTGAAGTGCTAGTAACAACAATCTTTCTACTTGAAATAATATTGGCCCCTGACCCCTCAAATGCCGCAGAACAGATAACTTCACTGGAAAATGACAATAATGTTCCAGATCTATTTCAAGGTACAACGCATGTCTTAGGCTTTAAGATCAATGAGGCCTTGGTCTATTGTTCTCACAACGTACGTTTATTTTATTTATTTATTTCATATGGGATTGAAGTATAATTGTAGACTTCACTCTCTCTCTCTCTCTCTTTAAAGTTATTTGCAATACTTGTCATATACAACTAGTGTACCTTTGGCCATCAGGACCTTTTCATGTTGATCGAAGGGCCAAATAAATGAGCACTACCCATTATGCGCACGAAGCATGTCCTACCATAGACGCTCCCGTTGCTACTCATTATTCTCTCTATCTATATATATATATATATATATATAAATATTGGTTTCTCTATCTAAAACACAAATACACCGACACAAATATCTTTGTTTGATATATTTCTCTAACGTATACAAGTACAGAGAAGACCTTAAAACGTGTGTGTGTGGAGAATTGGAAGAAGAATTTGATATTTTCTTACTAAAAATATGATGGTTGTTGTTTTGCCCTTCTGCGAGATTATGATATGCTTATAACTGCTATTTTTTAGATAACCCATAACAAATTATTTTAGTTATTAATTATTTATTTTTTTAAGAAGTATGGCCCCTTAATATTATTGCTTTATAAAGATATCCTTACTGTTTTTTTTCCCCTTCTAGAATGTTAATTTGCACGATTTTTTTGCGATTGTTATTTTTTTTTTTTACGATTTTTATATTAAATATGTTGTCTAATATATCGATTTTAATGTACTGTAATTCTATTATTTATCAAGTTATCATTATTTTTCAATCTTTTATGATTTAGAAATAAATTATCTTACTTCACTACCAAAACAAAAATTATCATAATATAACATAAATGGCCATCTCTCTCTATCTCTTTTTTTTTTTTTTTTTTGGACACTATTAGCTTGGATACTTTTTTAAGAAATAAAAAAATATATTTAATAAAAACTACTCTTTTGAACTTTTAGATGTACATAGATACTCAATTAAAGATAGTTGAGAGTTTTTATCAGCCTATATTAATTATAAAATCTACACTATTAATTACTATGATATATATAAAACACGTGCAACGCACGTATACAAACTAGTATTTTTAAAAAGATAACTATTTACTGAGAGTAATTGGTCTAAATAGTCACTGAACTCTTTTAAATGTGAAGGTTTTTTTTTTTACAGAGGTGATCCTAAACTCTTTTTTTTTGGGCTATTATGATCATTTCCGTCCAAATCCATTAAATTTTTAATGGAATCTTACTGAAATGATTAATTTTTATACTAAAATGACTAAAATACCATCCCATCTCTCTCCTTCCCCGCCTGCCCTCTCTCTCTCTCTTTTTCTTTCTGTTTTCGCCCAACCCCTTCCCCCTCTCTCTCTCTCGGTCTGGCCCCCCCAATCCCAACTAGGTTGCCCCCCTTCTCCCCTCTCTCGGTTTCGCCGCCCCCTCTCGCCTCCGTTCACCTCCTACCCCACGACTGGGTCCCCCCTCTTGCCGTCATTTGCCCTCAGCGATCTAGGTTCCCTCCCCTCCCATTGTTGTTAGCCCCCACCATGCGACTAGGTCCCCCCTCCCCCCTCCCCCCTCCCGCCTCCATTCGCTCCCCCGCCCCCCCCCCCCCCCCTCCAATTCGTGATCTGGGTTTTTAGGCCCCCTCCCCCCACCGTGACGCCGATGCCCACCCCACCCCACCATGATGTTGATGCCCCTATCCCACCGTGACGCTGATGCCCCCTCGCCCCTTTCTTTTTCTGATCTGGTTCGCCCCCCACCCCCCATCCCCTTTTGCGATATAGGTTGGCTCCCCCCACTCGCACCGCTGCCATCACTGAACTCATGCCCCTTTCTTTTTGTCACAGATTGCCACACCACCACCCCCCCCCCCCAACCCCCGAACTGGGTTTTCAGAAAAGAAGAGAGAGAAAGGAGATGAAACTTTTTTATGATTTTTTTAAATTTTTGTTAAATTAATTACTGTTATATTACTAAAATACCCTCACAAATTAACAGATTTGGACATATTTGGACTGAAAGACCATAACATCTAAAAAATAAGAGTTTAAGGTATCTCGGCAAAAAAAAAAAAAAAACACAGACCAAACTATCATATTTGAAAGAATTCGGGAACTATATAGACCAATTACTCATTTATTTAATGATCCTTGATTTTGGTATCCACTTATGATAAAATAATGAGTAATCCTATATAACCCAACAGGATTATAGCCCATCCCATGTGGCACTTGTTGTATAATGAGTCTCACAGTTTTTTTGTTCTTTTTTTTTTTTTTTTTAATCTAAGTAGCTTTGCATGTTTTTTCACAAGAATCCAAGTGGCTTTTCCTAATATCAATATTTTAATGGGTCAGCTTAATTTCTGCACTTTCATATTTAATTTTTTTATTTTTTTTCTGGTAATGTTCTTTTCTTTTTCAAAAAAGTTAAAACCTTTTTTTTTTTTTTTTCATATCAACAAGAAATAAGCTTTCCTTGATATATAATTTTTTTTTTGGTCAAGACCCATAAATCGTAAATATATAAATTATGAAATAACAACAAACATATATATTTGGCTAATAACTCTAAAATAATAATTATCCATGATGTTTTCATCTATGCTACTTGAAAGGGTCACTCCCACTTTGTTAGTTGAAATTTAAAAACTCTCATTCTCCCTTAAACTTTGAATTTAACCTCATTTTATGTCTTTTATTAAAATTTCGGCTGAAAACACACAAAAAAAATAGGAGAATTAATTTTACTAGCACATTTTGTTAGGATTTTTGTTAAAAACAAACGGAAAAAGACTATAAGACTGCACTTGACTTACATTTTTTTGTCTATTTTAATTGAAATTTTAATAAAAGAGATAAAATAAGGTTAAATTCAAAATTTACAAGGCAAAATAAGAGTTTTGAAAGTTCAGGAGAACAAAATATAAGTGATTATAAAATTTACAAGAATAATCCTTATTTTATTTTGAAAAAGAAATGTTATTTTTGTTGGACAATATGCTATGTATAGTCGAGTACTCGAACCTCCACTTTCAGTCACATGAATGGGATAAGTATTTTTAAAAAAAAAAAAAAAAGGATGAAATCTGCACAGCACAAATAGTAAGAAAAGCTGTCTGATCATCAGTGCTACCAAACCAAACTTGAAGAAGATTTTAAGATCATTAGTTCCAACTAAGAACATAATTAATACAAAAACAAAATATAATGAAAATACCTAAACATGTTTTTGCATGACTAATCAAAGATAAGCACGTTATTAAACTGATAATCAGCTGAAAAGGAGCTCATGAATTGATTCCTACAAGACCAACCGGCAGTTCACTACTTCATAATAACACGTCGTTAGAAGCAGTAGTTACTGAAAATCTACATATATATATATATATATATATATATCGTACTACTGCAAAGATCACAAGTACTGAGTTAGGTTAATTCGATTACGTTAATTAACTACTAATATTTGAACAAGAGGAATAACAATACCAGGAACACGAAGCAACCTTCAGCCCTGCTCATGTTATCACCGCGTGCCAAAATAACAAGAAAGAGAGTCACAGAAGGAGATGGAACTTCCTTAATCATATATACAAACATATATAAATATATATATATATATAGAGAGAGAGAGAGAGAGAGAGAGAGAGAGGATTACTGAACAAATGGGTACTCACCACCTGTATCTGAAACTTTCACCTTCATTGACAAGCTACAGATCATATGAAACGTAAGCAACATATATTTGACTAGCTTTTGTCGTTCTAATTAAGCCGCGCACGATAAATATGTTGTCTGTAAACACTGTTCTATGATAGACGGTCATGATTTTAATTTAAGTTGACATTGTGTAATAACTCAATGGCCTTACCTGTCTTTTTTTTTTCTTTTTTCTTTTTCCCGTAAAACAATGATCTCTCCTTTAATCTGCACACGCGAACTAAAACAGTTTTTAGGCTTAGTTTGGCAAACATCTCAAACCAAACTAAACTATATTTTTTTCATCATATTTTTTGTCTTTTTCCCTAAAAGTTTTTTGTCTTTTCTGAAAAAATCAACCAAAATTACTATTTAAACTTACAAATCTTAACTCAAACTCATACACCAAACTAACCCTTAAAGTTACAAAATGTAACTTCTCAAAAAAAGAAAAAAAATAACTACTTCTTAATAAACTTTAAAATTTGTGTTAAGAGTTTAGAAAAACATTGTAAACTTCATTTTTAACACTTTTGTTGCTTGTTAAGATTTTTTAAAATCATTCTTATTTATTAAGAGAATTAATCTTACTAGCTCATTCTATTAGGATTTATGCTAAAAACAAATAGAAAAGATCACATACATTTAACTTATCTTTTTTGTATGTTTTTAACTGAAATTTTGATAGAATGAATAAAATGAGGTTAAATTAAAAAAAAAAAAAGAGACTTTTTAAAATTCAAATAGACAAAGTGAGAATGATGATAAAATTTAGAAAATATAAATAAAAATAATCCTTATTTTGTATAGAAAAGAAAATGTCATTTTAGTTGGACAGTATGCTCTGTCTAGTTGAGTACTCGAACCTCCACTTTCAGTCGGACATGAATGGGACAAATATTATTTAAAAAAAAAGGATGAAATCTGACACAACACAAATATTAAGAAAATCTGTCTGATCATCAGTGCTACCAAACCAAACTTGAAGAAGATTTTAAGATCATCAGTTCCAACTAAGAACATAATTAATACAAAAACAAAAGACAATGAAAACACCTAAATAAGCACGTTATTAAACTGATAATCAGCTGGAAAGGTGCTCATGAATTGATTCCCATAAGACCGGCCGGCAGTTCGGTACTTCATAATGAGACGGCTTAAGAAGCAGTTGTAACTGAAAATCTACACACACACACACACACACACACACATATATATATAATACTACTGCAAAAAATCACAAGTACTGAGTTAGGTTCATTCGATTAAGTTAATTACCTGCGGATACTTGAACAAGAGGAATAACAACACCAGGAACACGAAGCAACCTTCAGGCGACTGTTGACTGATCATGTGAAGAAAGAGAGTCACAGCAGAAGGAGATATGGAACTTCCTTATAATCATAATAAATATATGGGTTATTTACATTTTTATTTCTTATATTTTGCTTTTATTTAGAAAGTATATCTTATATTTTGAATATTTACATTTGTATAACATCAGATTATGCTTATTATACAAACTTATATCTTTTCTCGGTCAACACTTAATTTTGACCTTAAAATGACCAAATTACCATTAAAAAGAGCAACTACAATTATGTATTTTTATACCATATATTTTGTTTTGATTAAAAAAGTATACAATGTATTTTGAAATTTACATTTTCACATTTGCATTTAGTATATAAATCTATATATTTTCTCAATCAACGCTTAATTTTTACATTTAAAATATCCAAAATATCCTTGAATTTAAAATTAAAATAATAAAAGAAATTCTAATTGCCAATGTAAAATTTTAAAATACATTGTATACTTTTTAAATCAAAATAAAATATATTGTATATAAATGATCTGAGCATTTTAAGGTCAAAATTAAGTGTACGTTGACCACTAAATAATATAAATTTGTATATTAAGACTAATATGATAATATACAATTATAAATGTTCAAATATATTATATACTTTTTAAATAAAAGTAAAATATACGATATAAAAATATAAATAACCCTAAATAAATAAATATATATATATATATATATATATATATATATATATATATAACAAAGAGAGAGCACTACTTCACCCATCGATACTTGCCACCTGTATCTGAAACTTTCACTTTCATTGACAAGCTACAGACAGATCATATAAAGTCTGAGGAATGGTGTCAGTTACGTAAACAACATAGTTGACAAGCTAGCTTTTGTCGTTCTTGGCCGCGCACGATAAATATGTGGTCTGTTAACACAGTTCTGTGGTAAACGGTTGTTTCAGTTATGTCAGCATGTAGTAACTCAATGGTCTTAACCTTTATTTATTTATTTATTTATTTATTTATTTTGTGTGAAACAATGACCTTCTCCTATAATCTGCCAAAAAAGTTTTCAGCCAAAATCACATAACATCTTAAAAATTTTATTTTAAACTTTTTTATTACTTATTTAAAAATGTAAAATCTTTCTGATTTATTATGCTCTATTAAATATATATATATAAATTTTCAATTGCTTATAAAAAGTCTAGTTTTTACTCTTTTTCTACCGATTCAAGCAAAAGCAACAACTCTACAAATTATACCCTAATTTTGCTTGCTTAAATTAGATTTGGCCCAAAAAAAAAGGGGGGATAATTATCGTTCTTAAGGTAAGTTCATATTAATCTTAATCAATTTAAGTATGGCATACTCACATAAAAGCAAACCTTATATTAAACATAAAAATTGTCTTTTAAATACTTAAAACAACTCATTTTAAACTTTTATAAATAGAATGATTATGGGATCAATTTCTCAAAGATTAAAACTAGGTTTGGTTAGAAGGAAAGAAAATAAGATGGAAAAGAAAAATAGAAGTGAAAGAAAATAAAAACTAGAGAAAAGATTTTGTCTTTCTTTTATGTTATTTGGTATCACCATGGAAGGAGAAAAAATAAAAAGATTGTGTAATTACTATTGTACTTATATATATATATATATAATTTTACTTTAAAAGCATGGACAAAAAAGTAATTTTAATAATTATTTGGTGGATTTTAGTTTTCCTCCCAATTTTAGAGGAATAAAAAAGTGGAGCTCACTACAATCTTTTCCCCTCCTATTTTTCTTTCCATTCTTTTTTCTTCTCACCAAAAAATTAACTCCGTCAACTTCCCTCCACTTTTCTCTCATCTCACTTCCTTCCCTCTACTTTTCCACCCTACCAAACATAGCATAAGAGTGTATTTAGTAGGAGAGAAAAATGAGACGAAACTTAGGTGGAGTGATAAGTTAAAGGATTTTGACATTCATAATTGATTGATAAGAGAGAGAAGATGAAGGAACGGATTAAGAAAGGGGTTCAAAATTTTTCAAAACACCATAATTTGATTATTCTAAATTAAAGAGATTGTTGTACGTATTTTATACCAAATACCACGAGAGAAAGAACTACTCCCTCCTTTTTATTTTCCTCACTTAGGGAATCTACCATTCCCTAACTTTTTGTGATATAGGGATCAGAAATAGCCCAAGCCAAGCCTCTTCGATTGAAAGCAAGCACATAACCCGCACTGGTTTACCCTCCCATCTGTTGGCCCAGTAATTTGATTTAGGACCATTGTCGTCGTTTGATCAATAAATTTGCATATAGATGGTACTTAAAAAAAATTAAAAAACTAACATCTAAATGTAACCCGTAGCTGGGATAAAAGAACTATGGTTTGACTGCGAACGTGTGACTAATTAAGGTTTAGAACAAGAATAAGCTCCGTTGGAGTTGAAGTTTTAAAAATATTTTGATTGAAAATTAATTGAGTTTTAAATATGCGTTTGGTTGAAAATGAACTGTTTGGAGTTAAAAAATGTAAAAACTTGAAATGCATTAGGAAAAAAATAACAATATTATTGATTACGTTATTCTATCTAATTTTTTTAAATCATCTCATTTTGACTTAAAAAAATAAAGTTAATTTTAAAGTTTGAGCTTGCATTTGGTGTATAGATGGGAGTTGAGTTTTTTGTATTGAAGTTGTTTAATTTTTTAAAAACTAATTAAAATTTTTGTTAACTTTTCAAAAAGAGACAAAAATGATTTGAGATATTTTAGTTTGAACCTGAACACCAAACGATAACTGTGCTTTTTTGAAGACTAAAGAGATATTTTGAAAAGTAAATAGTGAACTTAGTTTACTTTAAAAAAAAAAAAAGATAAAAACTTTTAAAAAAATGCATTCAGAGATGTTGTCCCAACCGGTTCTAAGTGTTTATTTTTGCTTCTTCCTTTTTTTTTTTCATAGGGTGTTAATATAAAAAAAAGTTTTTGTTTTGTTTTATTTTTGTTTTTATTTTTGTTTTAATTTTTTTGTTAAAGCATAAAGAGAACAGATGATCATTTAAGGGGGAAAAAAAAAACACAAAAGTAACACTAATATCTTTTCTTTTTTCTTTTTTTTTTGAAAATAATCAAAATTCAAAAGACGTCTAATCAATCAAAATTCAAATGATGGACTACAATCGCCCCCCCCCCCCCCCCCCCCCAGGGAATAAAGGGGATAATCGACTAATAGAGGAATCTTAGGATTGATCACGATAATCCGGAGATTGCTCCGTAGTCTTCGCAGGAACAAAGCCGACAATTCCTCCGAAAGAAAGCCGTAAATATGGCCAATAATTGCTCAAATTTGTCGGAATCAACCCGTGATTTATGATTTAATTTGGTAGCCAAATCTTTGACATTGGCCTCTGTCGTCCTCCTTTTTTTGACAATTGAAGCCGTAATTATCGGAACAAAATCTTTGCTCTTGTTGCATGATTTTCACATTGTCGACCGGACACATTTGAACGAATCTCGCCGCGGAGTCCGAGACAGTCAAAATTACAAAAGTAAAAGTTATAAAACCAATGTAGGGCATCGAGTTATTAATATTTCAAAAGCTGCATTATTCAAACTGACAAACTTTCCAACATTTTGGAATTTTCTTTTCTTTTCTTTTATTTTCTTTCTTTCTTTCTTTTTCTTTTTTTTTTTTGTGGGGTCACCGGCAGAGAAAAGAACTGGCTAATTATCTTGACACCATGTTTCTCAACTTATATGATTTCTTAATCGTGTTGACCTCATTGTCGGTACTCATACTACTATTTTTTTCCCCAAGAATAAAAGAAGTTTGATATCTTTTTTATAAATTTTGTCGTTGAAAAAGACAGCTGCAATATGATATCAGAGAAGTGCACAGCAAAGTTCCATCGTCTATATAAATATGTGCACAGCAGGTAATTGCTAATTTGGCATTGTGGAATATTGGATAGAGATGTGTGGAGCCAGCTTGCTGATGTTCGGGTTTATTTTCTTCTTCCGCTCACCATAAGAAGGATATGTAGTAGTAATTCAAGTGGTATTTGTCTTGCTCCAACGATAACTTAAATTTTATCAGTTTTTTTTTTTTTTTTTTTGAGTGACAATATAACACCATTTCCTTGGTGATAGGGCCTTTATTCTTTTATACTTCTTTCTTACTTTGTCACGAATTTCGCCAAACAACATTTAAATTGTTCAATTATATTGTAATAATTTAAAAATAAACTGTACATGGTGAGACACCATAGATTTATTCTTTATTTTGTTTTGCTTTGTTTTTGTTTTTCAAAACAATCAAAATTCAAAAGATGGACTAATATATTTTTTTCTTTTCTTTTTTTTTTTTCCGCCTTTTGAAGGAATAAATGGGGTAATCGACTTAAAGAGGAATCTTAGGATTGATCATGATAATCCGGAGATTGCTCCGTAATCTACGCAGGAACAAAGCCAACAATTCCTCCAAAAGAAAGCCGTAAATATGGCCGATAATTGCTCAATTTTGTCGGAATCAACACGTGATTTATGATTTAATTTGGTAGCCAAATCTTTGACATTGGCCTCTGTCGTCCTCCTTTTTTTTGACAATTGAAGCCGTAATTATCGGAAAAAAATCTTTGCTTTTGTTGCATGATTTTCACATTGTCGACCGGATACATTTGAACGAATCTCGCCGCGGAGTCCGAGACAGTCAAAATTACAAAAGTAAAAGTTATAAAGCCAATGTCGGGCATCGAGTTATTAATATTTCAAAAGCTGCATTATTCAAATTGACAAACTTTCCAACATTTTGGAATTTTCTTTTCTTTTCTTTCTTTCTTTCTTTTTCTTTTTTTGTGGGGTCACCGGTTGAGAAAAGAACTGGCTAATTATCTTGACACCATGTTTCCCAACCTATATGATGTCTTGATCGTGTTGACCTCATTGTCAGTATTCATACTATTATTTTTTTCCCCAAAAATAAAAGAAGTTTGATATCTTTTTTCTTTTTTATCGTTGAAAAAGACAGCTGCAACATGATGTCAGAGAAGTGCACAGCAAAGTTACATCGTCTATATATATATGCACAGAAGGTAATTGCAAATTTGGGATTGTGGAAAATTGGACAGAGATGTGTGGAGCCAACTTGCTGATGTTCGGGTTTATTTTCTTCTTCGGCTCACCATGAGAAGGATATATAGTAGTAATTCAAGCGGCATTCGCTGCTCAATACTTGATATCTTGCTCCAAGGATGACTTAAATTTTGTCGGGTTTTTTTTTTTTTTTAGTGACAATATAACATTATTTCATTGGCGAGAGGGCCTTTATTCCTCTGTACTTCTTTCTGACTCTCTCACTAGTCATTATTACTATTTTTAACTATGATTATCATTTAGGAATGAGTTTTTTGTCTTTACAGGTCGAACATATGTAACTTTGTATTTAGGTTTATGTTATAAAATTGAATTGATTTACATGTAATTTGATATATAATGTGATACTATTTGAAGCTTTTAGTGATATTGACATGTAAAATAAAAAAGAAATCTAAGTCCCATATAGTAACTATTTGAAGTATTCCTATCTTTTAACTAAAATTAAATAATAGAAAACTAAAGTTTAGATTAAAGTACAACAGATCGTACTATTGTTATATTCTTATTAATTTTCATGAGTTAAAATAACAATTTTTTTAATAAATGGTGAGAAAAATAACTGATATCAGAGCAACTTCATTCGAATATCCAACTAGCAACCATTGATATCTATTAAATAACAAGTGACAATATCGATTAATGTACAACTGTTGATGCGTAAAATTACAAGTGCATAATATCATAACAAGTAATAGAGTGATGAATAAAATATCATTCTTACAAATACTGTTGTTTATTAATTGATGAAATTATATTAACTCTAACTTTATTTGAATAATCAAAAAGAACAAAATTTAGTGAAATAAAAATTAATAAAACCAATAAGAAAAAAGCCTAGGATTGCAATCTTCACTCAACACTTCATTTGAATCTATCTACTCTTCTTTAGATAAATTAATCAATCTGAGTTGTCAACCAATAACCTAAATTATCTAAAAGCCTCTCCTGATGGTCAATTAGAAAAATTCCCCTTAACTAACTCACTATATTCCTATGAGAATTGATTAAAATGAAACTCATTACTTTAAATGGTCACACATGTTTTGCAAGTATATTCCTATCTCACATAAATTCACGGTTTCCGCACATTGATCATATATCATTCTATCGAGGGCTAAACACAAAATCTCATTTTCCAATTTAATTAGGGTTTACCAAATCAATCTAATTAGTGATCAAGTAATTAGAAGCATTAAGCATAAGATAGAATGAACAATTCAATATCAATTAACAAAATCAAGAGAAAATAGCAAATTAATTCAAACTACATGTTAAGTTCAAATTGCAATCTCAGAAAAAGAAAACTAATTCATAATTAAAAATAAAATTCTATAATATAAAGGTTCAAGTATTATTAAATTATAAAAATAAAAAGATGAGAAAATAGGAAGAAAAACCCCTTTTTTTTGGAGTTGTCGCAAGTCTTCAAGAATATTCCTCTAATCTTCTTCTTCTTCTCTTCTTGATGATTGAGGATGCAATCTCCAAAACTTTGTAGAAAACAAAACCTAAAAACTAAAAATAAAACTCTTAAAACCTAAATCCTAATAAATAATTTTTTTCTTCTTTTTTTTTTCTTTTTTATCTTTGGTTTTTCAGTTTAGGAGAACAACCAAAGACCCCTAAACTAGCCCTAATCTCTCATATTTATAACTTGTTCCAAAAATGACAACTTTTGAATCAAAGATTTCAAGAAAAGGGAAACTTCTACGAACTGGGACTGCAGCCTTGAAAGTTAGACACTGCAGCCCTCACTATTACTAATCTGAAGCCCACGAATCGGCGCTATAGCCTTGGAATCCTGAGCTGTAGCGCTCAGTTATTGTACAAAATTTTAAGCATTTCAGGACTGTAGCCTTGAAAATCTAGAGCTATGGCCTTGACAACCTGCCTTTATTTTCCTTCTTTTCCACACAAAATTTTGCCAATTCTGCGCGATTTGCCTAAAAAAATCATTTATATCATAACCTGCTTCAATGTACTAAAAACAACTCGAAAAACATTACAGCAACTCTTAAACTAACGATACATCAAGATGAACGTGTTCAACTCACCGGTATAAACCCTACTCATAAGCACTTCACTTGTATAATTTATTTTGGATAGTCATGGAAATCAGTAATGTTTTGCATTGGTATCGTTTTAAATGTTTAGTTATAGGCTGTTTTCTTCAGCCCTGTATATTGCCATTTAACAGCTTAATAAAACGTAAGTGTGTGCAAAGGACCGTTTTATTTCATTTCACCTTTTTTTTTTTTTTTAAATATATAGAGATCCACTTAAATTTATTAAATAAAAAAAGGAAAACTACAATTAAAAAAATTAAGAATCCATCCTCAATTGACAAACCTAATAAAAAATAAAAGACACTGCAAGAAACAACGTAAAAAAAAAAAAAAAAAAGCAATGAATTCAACTGAAAATTAATTTCATCTATATATCTTTAAACTGGTTTACTTTTGAACACGAAGTTTGCGAACACTTTTTTTTTTATTAGAAATAAATTAATAAATCTAAATACTAAAAAATGAAACAAAAATCTTTTAACGACTTAGAATTTACTTCATAAAATTCTTCAAATGCTAAAATCAAAGAAAAAGAATACATAGTCCAATGAATTAAAAAGTTAAAAATATATATTTAATAGTTATTAGTTCTTCAGAAGACATGTTTTTTTTTTTCCCGCTTAAAACCTCAATTGAGATTTTCTTGTAATTATAAAGATTTCTTAAAAAAGAGTTTGATGAGAATAATTTAGGGTTTGTGAAATGAAATTAAAGTTAATCAAATTTGTGGGAAATCTTCTTTATTTCTTTTAAAAAATATATTATTTCCATTTATAGTTGATGTGGGGGTAAGTTTTTTAATTATTTTTATAAAACAAAAAAGTTATTTCTATTTATAGTTATGTGGGGGTTGGAGCATTCTTAATGGATTTTAACGTAATTTTATTATAGGGTAAAATTATAATAAGAATTTTTTATAATTTGGTGGAGGTATTTATAAAGAATAATTCTAGGGACACTAATTTCAATTCTAATTTTTTGAGTATCAATTCATGTGTTATATTTTTATTAGTATTGTAATTAATTGATGTGATAATGTCTTAAATACTTACTAATAAAAATATGACAACTTATATGCCACATGTTTTTATACTTAAAAGTTGATATTAGAGTTAATATTCTTAGCATTTTTCATTTATAAATAGTAGCGGTGTAAATAGAATCATTCTTTAGAAACCAACCTAATTAAAAGTAGAGGTTGAGCAGGAGTTCCAAACGGGCCTGACTAAAGTTTCAACATCTTGGACGACAATAGTTTGCACTTTGCATATTCATTATTTCATTTAGCCTGCATGTGATGGTGATGTTGATGTATAGAGAGTTCAAAGTATCAAGAATTGAAAACTGTAGTATAAAATAAGCTGTAATATTACAAGGTAATAAAGGAGCCAAAGACTATGATGCCTCTCTTGTTCGAGAGCTAAAATTTCCAAAGTGAACTGCGAGAAGGCAATACATAAATCAACAAACAAAGTAGCATATATAAAAATATTAAGGGTTTGTTTGGTGGAGTAGTTTGAGTTGAGATTTTTAAGTTTTAATAGTAAATTTTTTTGAATTTTCAGAAAAGACAAAAAACTTTTTGGGAAAAAGACAAAAATATTTTAAGAAAAAGACAAAAAAAAGTTTAAGTTGAATGATTTGAGTGGTTATGCCAAACACCCCATAAATGAAACGTAGAAAATTAGAATAAAGTAAGTTGTATGTGCGTGTATATATACACACACATTATATAAAAAACCGGACCTCGATATATAGCAAATTTATTAATTTAATTTATTGAGAATTAATTGAATGAATATTGATTGTACATTTAGTATATATATGGTTCACAGATTTCCGAAAAGAACATGAAGACATAATTTGGACCATTTTTTTTTTTTAAGAAAACATAATTTGGACTTTTTTTTGGAGTAAATAAAAACATAATTTGGACATTTTTTAAAGAAAATTATAACAAATAATATATTTTATAGTTACTTTTAAAGTTTTTAACAAGTTTTTCAAAAGATGATAAATTATAATATATATTTATGATAAATCCTAAGATTTCTTTGAATTTTTTTAAAAAATTCAGATTTACGGTTAATTTTTAATAATAAATTTGTATGCATGATTTCATATATTAGAAATAGAGAAAAGAAAGGAGGAGGAATTTTTTAGGTATTATATGATCATTAATTTAATTATATTATTTATTATTATATTTACAGTTTTAAGTTATAATTTACTATTATTGTTTTTCAAAAATTCTATTTTTCTCTTTCTCTCTCTTTTTTATTTTTATTAGAAACATAATTTAGATATTTTCTGGTGAATATAAACTTAAATTGAACTTGGACAATGACAGATAAGCCTGGGCTCTCCTTTTTATGCATTGATCTTAAGTCCAAACATGATGGGCGTCGCATTACCTACACACACAGTACATAAAAATGACACTTTCTCCATCGTCCAAAACAGTTATTTTTTGTTCAACCAAAAAAAAAAAACAGCTATTTTTTGGTTCTTCAATTTTCTTTTTATTTTTATTTTTTTTGGCCCATTTTTTAAATCTTATTTTGTCCTTTCTTTTCGAATTTCGTATTGATCAATTTTTTCACTTTAGTTATTTATCTTTTTGATATTTTTTCAGGCCTTTTTTTTTTTTTTTTGAGGTCTTTTGTAATTTTTTTTTAAATTTTTTGGGTCCATTTTTTGAACTTTTTATTTAAATTTTTTCTATTCAGATAAATTTTATTAAACATATCCAATATATGTGTACCATATACTATAGATTAGTTTATTTACAGGCTTTTATTTTATAGCTCTGTCGACCTTTGTGTCCAATACCAAACAGATTAATTGGATAAGTAAATCAAATTCTTCATCCGATTAAGAAAAAAACAAATTTGATAACAATAGTTATAACCCAAGATGGTCATGATATCACCACATATATATAGCTATTACAGCGTTTAAAATATTTTTATTATTTCTTTGGCCTTATAATAAATGAATGATAATAAACTATTGTCCAAAGGTATTAAATATTAATCAACAAAGTCAGGACGTGACACACATTTAGGATATGTAGATATATACCAGATGGAAGCCAATTTACATTAGTTGTGGTGGAGCCTTAGTATTTTTTTTATTAGAAAAATATAAACCCTGTCTGTGACAATAAGGTTTTTATTTTTATTTTTATTTATTTTATTATTTTTTTAAAAGAAAGCTCTGCACATGGAGCGCATAATCTCTAGAATAATATAAAATCGAAAAAGATAACTTGATTTAGCCCTTCCGATTATTAGGAAGTCTTTTATATCAAAGAATGTAGATTACGGAACCAAGGACATGCAGAAGAACCCTTTTTTTTCTTTTTTTTCTTTTTTTGGGTCGATCGATAGAAATTAGAAAGTATACTATTACAGCACCCACACTTAAAATTAAAAGGCCTAACTTTTGTCTTTGTGTAGTTAACTTTCATTATCTTTTATAAAAGTTACGTTTGTCTTTGCTATTATGGATATAGTACAAAGTTATTTCAGTGTTAGACATATGTGTTGTATAAAAGAAAAATCACTCAAGTATATAGAGAGAAAACAAACTAATTTAGAATAGATATTATTCAGTTTGATTATAATTATTAATGATTAAATAGATGCAAGGACGGATTTATGTAAGGGTTAGGGGACACGTGCCCCCCTCAATTTCTTGAATTTTAAATTTTACTCAAATTTTCTTAAAATTTTGTAATTTATCCCCATATAAATTTTTTTCCCTCAAATGTGCCCGCCTCAAAAGTTTTTTTTTTCCCCCCTTCAAATATGCCTTATAACACGTAACTTATTCTTATATTTTAATACCATCACCAACATTTGATTCTTCTTTTTTCCACCTAATTTCTTTATCTATTTTTCTTTCCAATTTTTTTTTTAACTTTTATTTGGTTTTAAAAAATTTATTGATTGTAAAATTATAAACAATTTGAATATTTCTACGTGTAATTTTTTTTTTTTTTGAGATGACTGTAAGTTTTTTATTGATCAGTAAAATGAATTATCTTTAAAAGGAAAAATGATGGTGTAGAATAAATTAAAGTGGAATTTAATTTTAAATCAGAAAATTACAAATAACATACGACAAATCATGAGCTAGAAACTTCTATTTATGACAACATTTGAGATGAAGTTCAAGAATAAAATTTCTCAATTTTTTCAAAATAGAAAAACAATATTAATAGTAATTATATGGTAATAGACAATAAAAAAAATTTTGTTAGAATAAAAAATATTAAAATTTTTATCATATAAAGTTGTAAATTTTAAAAATTTTCTCCATATGCATACCCCTACTAAGAAAAATTTATGTATCCGTCACTGAATAGATGGGTATTTTAGTCAAAGCAATTTTGAATTCTTACCATCCCAATAACTAATCAAACATAATAACTGTGATTATTAATTCCAATATGTTCAACCAAACATTGTAATTAAAATATTCATTTAATCAATTACTATTTTTATTATATCATTTTTCCTATTCCTATTAACTTCAATGACAAACCAAATAAAAAGAGACACCAAAAAAAAAAAAAAAAAAAAAAAAACCAACTCTACATCACACCACCTTTTTTTCTTTGAAATTAAACACAACGCCAATTATGTCGTTCTTTTGAAAAAAAAAAAATATTACATAACTTTTGAACTAAAGATAAACATGTGATTATAGACCAACATGCACGGCATAGCTGACGTAAGTTGATCACTACTATATTACTCATGACTTGTCAACTGAACAACCCGACACTGCCCATCCTGTAAAATAAAATATTTGCCAAAATATACAACAATTCTCTCTATACTCACTCTTAACATTATAGAGATATATACTGCTTATTTTTGCTTTTTTTTTTTCCTTCACATTAACATAATCAGGGAATGTATATGGAAAAGAAAATGTTGGACCAAGGAGTAATGTAGAGCAGTACGACTTGTTAATTTGGCAGATTTTTTTTATTAAAAAAATAAATGATGATCGAGAAAGGACAATGAACACATTAGAATGTAGTAGGATATTCTAATTTTTAACACCTCCTATATTTCTTATGCGCTAAGCTCCTCACTCAATATTATTAAAATAAAGAAAATTAAGTTGTAAATGTTTTACAAAAGAGGAATAAAAGAAAACTGAGAAGGAAACTACGCACACAATTAGCATTAAAGATAAAGACATGCACGTAGGTGAGCAACAACCAATATCTAAAACCAATACGCCTTGTTAAAAAACCCAAATTCACCTAGTTAGTAAAACCTGTTTAGCCAAAACTTTGTGGGAAAAAGACTGAAAGGAAAAAAAAAATTTTATTATATCCGTTTTTATCAATTTACCGGATTTAATTAAATTACCAATTTAATTAAATTACTGAAAGTGTAAATAAATAAAAGACACAGATAATTTTTACGAGATTCGGTCTCACCTATTTCTTATGGTCATGTCCAGCTATTAAATAATCAACTAATATCAAATGATTAGACTGTGTAGTTACCCATTCATAAGTCGGCTAAGAGTGCAATGATGGTTTGAAAGATTGACTAATTTTGATGAATCAGTTGAGTGTAGAATATAGGACTTTGAAATCATCATGTAGTTTCGTCAAGATGAACTCTTTGAGCGATCTGCCACTTTATTGCCTTAACGAAAGATGTGGGAGACCCCGAAGTTAATAAAGAACTCAACTAGAAAAGAGTTTTAATCCAACAAGAGCCCTGTATCGCCATGGAATCTCCTAATTTGGCAGATTAAGAATTAAGTTATACTTGTTATTTATAATACATTATGAAGGACATACGACGTGATCAGTGGTTTGATTCTGCAATATAGGAGCTAATCCAAAACTAGGATAATTGACTTCGCTACTTTGATATGATATGAAATCTAATGATTTCCAGATCATTTTTCGCTTACACATGAAATTAAGGGGGTGTTTGGTTCTCCATCTTATTTTAAACTAAACTGTACTTTTTTCATCATGTTTTTTGTCTTTTCTGAAAAAGTTTTTTGTCTTTTCTGAAAAAGTCAACAAAAATTACTATTCAAACTTAAAAATCTCAACTCAACTCAAACTCAACTTATACACCAAACACCCCCTAAGAATTAATTACCAATAAAAAAAATAATTCTTGAATTGACAGACCTCATGCCGCTACAGGAAGTTGGTAATTACGTAAATATATTCTATAACTAACTTCTAAATTATATTAGGGTTAAACAATATTAGTTTGCATTGGAAATAATTTTAATTAACAAATTATTGCAAAATTTAAATGCGTATATGACAATAGAGAAGACTAATATCTTATATCTAGAATTCCCATGTACTGATCATAGCACCACGAACACTGGAAAAAAAAAAAAAATATATATATATATATATATATGAATATATATTAAAGTTCTTGGTCAAATTAAACAATATTTCTTTTGTGTCTGAATGCAACTTTCAGTCATAACTTGTACCAACACATTATTCAGTTACAAAATAGCTTTTTATCCCAAAAGTTTAACGAAGTTCAATAAGAATGAAATAGATAACTAACTATATAACTGCAACCAAAATGCTAGTTCTATGGGGCGTTTGAATCACTTTCAATTGGAATATTTTTCGAACACTATTTTGGTCACTAGTGTTTTGTATTTGTATATACAATTTTTTGAACAAACCCCATTAATACAAACATTATTCACCATTTGAATACACACATTCTACATCTTTCAATTTTCAAACACACCTTTACTTTTACATGCATTTAAATGGATTCTAATGTTGATATTAAATGCACATTCCATTGGAATATATATACATTCAACTGTAAAAGCGTGACAATCAAACATATATTAAAATACATCCATTTCATTTAAATACAATACCAAATATAATAAAACATCCAAATGCACTATTAGTCAAGGTCATATGTTAGTTATGAAAATTACCATGACTAAACTTTTTTTGTAGTCATGTGATTTTAATTGTTCTCCATTGGATTGTTGATCTATTCATCTATAAATATACAACTAGCTAATAAACGAAAAGTACATGGTCATGTTTAGTCCCGTTTGTTACCAAATTAATCCCAAGTTTTGATAATTATATATGCTTAAGGGTCTTGGTATACTCACACACACATTATGGTCATGTCGAATGCCATTAAATTGAAAAAACCACGAGGAATCCTGCTTATTAACCAAGCGCGTACAGCCAATACAGGTTACTAAATTCTAGCTGTTAAGGAAGTGTTATACGCATATATATATAAATATCAATATTATTTATGTGTGTATAAACGTGTATATATCTATATATATATACATATACTGTCGAACATTTTCCTCTCAAAAATTGAAAAAAAAGTCACAGTTGACCAATCGAATTGCAACATAGATTATAAGAAATGAAAAGAATATTTCACGGTCGAACTTATGCATGATCAAACTAGACATTGTTAACTGACATATTAAATAAGGTGGGTCTATCGATACCCTCTTAATCCTTATATACTTTTCTCACACCTATTTAAATCACCCACCAACTAAATTTAGAAAATTTACTTATTACTTTCTCCACACCTCTTAATACAACAAACAAACCCTTAAATTAATTTGTACATTTTTCTCCTGATTTTGCCCACCCACAAACCAAAACGCTCATTCTCTTTCACTCTTTTAACTACTTTTATCCACGTTCCTTTACCTATTTTTTGGAATCGTAAATAACTAAATATATATATATATATATATATATATAATATCTACGTTATTTATAGTTTCCTTATGATTTGGTTTTTCAATAGCATTAGAAATTTGTTTTATGATACTAGTTTCAAACAAATTTTTTTTTGTTTTTTTGTTTTTTTGGTTTCTGGGTATACGAGTCACTTGAAAAAGCTTACCATTGTTTGCTTCCTATCAGTTTTACTATGTATATGTTTTGTTCCTAAAATTTTTCAATACAATAAATTAGATCGTAAGAAATATTGTTGTGAAACATTAAAAAGTAACTCAAAGTATATAGCATTAAACGATTTAGCACTGAAAATTGCATATAATGGTATTTGTTTTTTGTGTTTATTCCCAAAAAAAAAAAAAAAGGTGCAGTAGAGAGTAATAAATGAAAATAAAGTTTAAAAAAGAAAAAAACCTGTCAACATGACATATAAACGATTTTTGATTCTCATTTGCAAATTGTCATGAAGAGATAATAAAAAAATTAGACAAAAGTTGAAACGAAAAAAACTTACTGTTTCCTTTACATTGGAGGCCATTTTTCTTTTATTCATTGTTGATTATGGTTGAACATTTTGTATTATATTAAAAAAAAGATATTCAAATTTTATTTTAAATTTTTAAATGAGGTGTGTAATAAATATATCTTTGATCATTTTTTTGTCGTAATTTAATTGTGGATAATTAAAGAATAACATAATTTATTAAATTAGGGTGTGTAAAAAGCGGACAAGAGGTGACAATAGACTCCTATTAAATGTTAATTTTCTTCTAGAAAATGGGGTATGCCTAGCTACGTCCTAGGTGCGTCCTAGGGGTATGAAGTGAAAATTTTGTTTATAAGTTTATGCGTTCACATACAATTGACAAGGTACGTCCTCTATAAATTGTAATATCAACTTCATATTTGAGTTCATATCGAAACAATGCCGGTCTTCTCAAAATTGCTGAAATCATTTGATATAGAGAGCAGATTGCAAGTTCCCGCGGATTGGCTTCGTGTATTGCCTGCTTTTGGAGAAGGAAATTATCAGATTCAACTTGACGTGGTTGATGGAATTGGCCTGTTTTGGCAATTTTGTTGTACAATTCGTAAGCACGGGCCTAGAAAGCCTAGTCTTCAGTCGGGTGAATGGCTCCGCTTTGTTCGTTATAAAAATCTCGAAGTTGGGGACCTTATTATTCTAGATACCGTGGAGAACCAATTCAGAGGAACAAAGCTCAGGATCAGAGCACTGAAGTTAGCTCCTGATGGCCAGTGGCGTGACTTGTAGGGGGCACAGTAATTCCTTCCGCATATGCTAGCTCAGTACTCAAAAAAGAAAAATAATAATAAATAAATAAATAAAATTGTCGCATATGTAATGATATTATGGCTTTTTTCTTGGAGCTAGCAAGACGTTTCAATTAAGTGTGTGTGTGTGTGTATATATGTTTGTGTGTTTTATAATTGTAAGTTCGTATTGTTCTATTTTTTGGGGGGGGGGGGGGGGAGTGGGGGAAGAGTTTGTATTGTCTAGTTTGTATTCGACCAGTACTATCGTTGTTTGTTAATTTTGTTGTTGTTATTCTCGCTGCTAGCTAGTTTTACTTGTTTGCAAGGTGGATTGAAATTAACTAATTAGCTATCTCTCTCTCTCTCTCTGATCTATATATATATATATATATGTGTGTGTGTGTGTGTGTGTGTATAAATATATATATATATATATATTGCTCTACTTCCTTTTAAAATATTATTTTATTTAGGCGGCAAGTTATAAGGTGGTTTTGGCTCTTAATATCGAGAACTGATATTTTTTTTTTTTTCGTTATTCCATTTTGAAGACTGACATTAGAAATAGGCACCATCAAAGTGCTGGCCGAGAGATTGTTGAAACCAAAAGAAAAGTTTTGGAGAAGCTTATCATGACTTGGAAAGACAGAAAAAGGTGAGGTTAGGTGAGTATAAATTTCCTCGTCTAAGACCAAAAAATGACACTTTTTCTTGTTTGAATTAACCCTTGCTATAACTGCGTAATTAGTATTCGAAACCCTAGTGTGTGTTGATAGCTGATCATCACGTAGGCTCAATCAAATATCTTGAGTTTGATCTTTAGCTAAACAGCCATAATAAGGAGAGGTGGCTGCCGACCGGGGACCAGTACCGTACGATTGCCTGCAAGGCGAGCCTACCACCACTTTAGCCGCCGGCATCTTTCCATACAAAGAAGGCAGAATGGTGGTTAAAAAAAAAAAATGAAAATGAAAGCCTTCCGCAATGTTAACAAATCAGCTCACCGGAAGAATGGAGTTGGAAGGCAGATGGAGACTTCTCAGGTCAGTTACTTAACGGATAATATTATGGTAGACTGACCCTTTCCCCTTATAACTAATTCATCCCCTAGATGATAATCGGTCTCAAATGATCAGATTGTTTCCTTGTCATTCTTCAGCATTTTGTTTTCCCTCTTCAGTCAGATTCCAACTTATTAATTGAGATCTGAGAAAGAAAAAGAGCGGGGAAAGTAACTGGAATTGAGCGATCACACACACACATATAGATATACTTTTACCTTTTCTTTTCCAAAAAAAAAAAAGAAGAAACTGAAATTTTTATGGTTGTACTGTAGAAGAAAGAAACGTATGATCTTAAGAAATTATTTTCGCTATAATTGACGTAGATGTACATTGTATATTAAGAGAGAGGGAGAGATATAGTAGATCATGCCATTAATGTTAAAGCTAAAAATTCAAAAGCTGCTAGGTGGGAATCTCATTATGTTGTTTGTGAGATGGTTAATTACTTGCCTTTTTGACTAAAGTACTTCTCCCTTGTAATGGAAGGAGTTATTGCACAGATTATTCTGTACTCCAGTAATTAACCGTTTCCATCGAAAATAGAAAATTGATGTGTTATTATCAGCTAGTCCCTCATCTTCCGACCATTTATAAAGTAAATTATTGGTATAACATTAGATTAAATATTAAGATATGTTCATCATTTCAGAAACCCTAACACCTTCCCTTTTTCTTTTTCTTTCTTTCTTTCTTTCTTTTTTTTTTTTTAAGCTAAAGAGAATAAAGATTACCCAGGCTGAGTAATTGGGTCTTACTGAGATCACTGAAAAAGGGAATTTGATTAACGAGCAAGTTGAAGGAGATCAGAATTGGGTTAATTATAAAGTTTAATCATAAAGTTTAATATCCAACAAGTAATCTGTTATATTCTTTTAATAGTAGTTTATAGACTCTTCAACTATGTCAGAGCTTAATTAGCTCCGGTACTGTTTGAAATGCCGGAAAGTGTTCAGCTGGCGGCGAGTTATCGAGGATCCGTCGGCAGTGATCAAAAGTGAATCTGGTCTTGGAAGTGTCCAGATTAATGTGTCAGAAAATTAGTAGTGACCATATTTGAGTTTCTGTAAAAGGTTATGTGAAAAATGAAGGTAGGTCATTATTATTGTAATATTATTGGTATTATTATTACTATTATTGGTCTCCACTCTCTAATTAAAGGGAAAAAAAATTCTTTTGTCAGAAGATGGGACCTAAGTCGTGTATTTGTGAACATTATATAAAGTTATAAACCATATGTCTCCTTTTTTTCACAAAAAAACAAATCAAGTTATTCCTAAAAATAAAAAATAAAAAAATCGAACGCTATAAAGTAAAATGAAAATAAGATAAAAATATCATGTGATTGCGCGGGACAAGGGAAGATGGTAGCGTGATTGAAGAGCAAATTCAAATTGTTCCGAAAATACCCTCATCCACTGAAAAGAATCTTAAGCCAGTATGTTACAAGTTTTAACTTCTAATTACGAGGTCATCAGGAAAAAAAAAAAAGCCAGTGATAAAGACTCTTTTTAGCATTTTTTTTCCCTCTCTTTTTTGCTTTCATTCTTTTTTCTTCGATTAGATTCCCACTCTCTTCCATGTGTCGGCTGATCACCTTTGTATATTGTAGCATATACGCATCTTTGTTCTCTAAAATATCACTATTTCCCACCATCTATGTTTTAATTTTATTAGTAATTTTTTTCCATGGAATTAAAAAAATAAATAATATTATTGGGGATCTCAATTCTAATCTTAATTTTTTTCTAATACCAACTAATATAGTATATAAGTCATCATTGTTTTAGAGGTTGAAGTTTAAAAGATTCCCATTTGTCAATTAATAGTAAGTGATTGAAATTAAATTTAGTATATATGTGTGTGTATATACATGTATATCTGTTGTGTCACCAATCCGGTATCCAAACATTTTATCATATTTCATAAGATACTAGCTAATTCTATTTCCAACTTTTAAATACTAATTATCTACATATATATAATATGTGAGTTGTCATTTTTTTTAATTAATAAGTTTTTAAAAAAATTGTCACATCATTTAAAGTTAGGAAATTGCATTTACTAATTAAAAAAGACAACAACAAATTACATCTCAAAAAAGTAAAAAGATAACAACCGATAATCACTGTTATAAGTGAAAATTCAAAAGCCCAAATTAAAATTGGTGTCATTGCTTCTCCTATAAAAAACGGTGATGATGGACTACTCATCGCATTGTGATTGGATAATATTTTTCAAGATAAATGCAGAGTGTGACAGAGAAACTTTATAAATAATATAAAATTTGTATATGGATATATGCAAGAAACTCATAAATCTACCATGGCTTTAATCGGAGATATAGCAAAGTTTGACAAGTAGCAAGGATAAATTTATGATGACAAAGTCATAAAAAAAGTACTCAATCAATAAGGGTATAATATCAAACCATTAGTTTGTTCTTAATTTTGTTAAACTTCTATATTATTACACTTATTTTTGACATGGTATGATTCTAATAACACATCGGACAGTCTGGAAATATTGTATCCTGTCGACAACTTGCCATAGAATTCTTCAAAGTTCAAAGAGTTCTATTCACTTTATTCTTTCTCATAAAAATAAAAGTACTATTCATATCTTCCTAAATCTTCTCATTAGTTTCCCAAAAAAAAAAAAAAAAAAAAAAAGAAAGAAGGCTAGTGAAGTGCAATAAGTACACAACTTCCTTCGAATTACTGCTTGATTAAATTTCTCGAACACATGGTCGTAAAATTTCAAAACATCCCCACGTCTTAGCTAGGAAAGGCCAAAGATAAATAGCTTTCTTTTGACTTCCAATAAGAATTCAAGTACCTTTTTTTTTTTTTTTTTCAAGAGTTTAACCAAGCAGTAAAAGAAAGGCCATTATTTTTATCTTTTGTTCTCTGTTCTCTTTGTTCATTATCATTCATCCCAAAAAATAAAAATAAAAATTGAGGAGCTCAATATAAGGGGGCGTTAGGGGACTTCTCCAAACTTTTTTTTTTTAAATGTCTATTTTTTCAACTCAAAACTACTTTTTACTATTTACATCTTCAAATGTCTATTGATTAACTCTTTAAAAGTACATAATTTTATTTTTTCAAGTTTAAATAAGATGAGTTTTTATTTAATTTTATTTTTTATAAATTATATAGAATTTTGAAGAAAATGAATAAGATCTATATTAATATCTTTTTTCAAATATAATTTAAGTTTTTTTTCTTAACCATACACACATTTTCAAATCTAATTATCTTAACTCCAATACAAAATTTTAATCTCCAGTACATCTAGCGAGCGAACCCCAACTGTTATGACTCGTCTAAATGTGTGGGGTCGGCTTCACAAAGTTTGACTAAAACCTCTTAGTACAGTTGTCCTATATGTTGGTTTCTTTAAATTTTGAACAATGCATTATATTACCACCAATGATTTTATTTTGAATTCTAATGATCTTATTAGAAGACACATTCATTTTATAGTATATTCTAATATAATATATAAAATACATTCTTTGTGTTTGGAGGTCCCCTTTTTACACTATATTCAAATGTAATATGTGTTTGAGTTGTTTAGATTTGAATAGTCATTTTAATGTATACCGGTAAGAAAGATCGTGATGTGATTGATAAAAGTAAAATAGAAAAAGTAAATATATGAATAGTAAAGTAAGTAGCTATATTATTTAAATATATTTATATTGAAATGATATGCATTCATATACATGTTACATTATAGTGGGATATAATATGGAGTGAATGTGTCTTCTAAACACACCATAATAAATATCAAATTTATAAAAAGTTTTATTAATTTTGTATCCTATTGATTATAATACGTGGTCCTATATTGAGCGATCCTAGGAGATGTTTTGGGGGACTTCTCCAAACACATCTTCAAACTTTTTTTCGTTTTTTTCTCAAAAAGTTTTTGTTTTTTTCTCAAAAAGTTTTTTGTCTTTTCTGAAAATTCAAAAAAATTTACTATTGAAACTTAAAAATTTCAACTCAAACTCATTCACCAAACTTAGTCTTTTTCTTTAACTCAAAACTACTTTTCACTATTAGTATTTCTAAATATTTATAGTAAAGTTAAATTTTAGAACTTCATAACTTTATCATTTCAATTTTAAATAAAATGATATCTCTCTTTTTTTAATTTTATAAAATGCATAGAATTTTGAAACAAGATCAATATTGATATTTTTTCTAAACACATTTCAAGTTTTTACACTTTTTTGCTCCAAATAATTTTTTGTAACCAAGCACACATTTTTAAAACTTATCTTTACTCAGCCAATCCAAAACTCTATCTACAATATGCCTCCCTCAAATGGACCATTATATTTTATCTTGAAAAAAGCACCTAAATAATATAAATTTATAGACTATTGCACCAATATAACACAAAATAAAATCAAAATTTATGTCATATCGATCAAGAGGGAGGGAATTTATGTCATTTTAATCAAGAAGGGTGGAGTTTGTGCCATGTTGGTTAATAAATACACCCAAAAAAAAAAGTGACTATTTGAGTATTTGTCTTTAATTTTTAACCGTTAAAAAAACACAATGGATGATACCACTGATTTCCTATCGACTTTTTGTTACCAAATCACTATTAGCATTATAGTGTAAAGTCGGACAACGATGGTCGTTACTACTACAAATCCTACGACATAAAAAGGCATAAATATTCGATTATAAAGAAGCGGTCGTTAAATGGTTTTTTTTTTTAAGAACAAAAGAAATCTGTTATTAAGATGAGGATTCGAATACAATAACAGATGCTGTTGGTGGAGGAATTTCCTCCAACTATATAAATTCATCATCTATTCTAAGAGCAAAAGAAGCCAAATTATGGGCTGCTCTATTAGCCTCCCTATAAACATGACTAAACTCAACTCCTGAAAATGAAGATGATAAACTAATATGAACCTTGTCAATGAAACGATGAAACCCAACACTAAACGTGGATTCAAACCCCAAGACCTTTAAGACGCAAGCTTGTTTGAGCCTTGACCCGTTACCTAACAAGATAAGAACCAAGAACTACGGATATTGACAAACGCCACACCAAGACTCTCAAGAACGCCTCAAGAACCTAGATGATAAGTTTGGTTGTTGAATGCCACAAGAATAACTTGATAAGTTCAAAAGTATTTTCAAGAATGTAAGAAAAAAACACAATATGCACTCTTTTTTCTTTTTTTTTTTTTAATTTCAAAACTGATCATAACCTTCAAAACACACTTTTTATAGGCTGCTAAGTACAAGTCTTTCTTTCCAAATTTACTAAAAGAAACAAATTAGGAAACTAACTCTACTCTTGGACCTAAATCATACCTACAACTAGAAAAGGAAAGTTAAGTATTTTTAAATGACTTTATTATCAGCCAATACACCTACCACTAAAACAAATAAGGAAAGTTAAACAAATTAACATGCAAGCCTTACAATCAGACCTATAACATAAAAGAGAAAGTAACCATGTCAATTTATTTACTGAAATTAAGCTTGCTTTGACCGGATTCTTCTAGAACTTTAATCATGGTGATGCTATGCGGACCATGTTCAATGGGCCTCCATGAATATGCTTAAGTCCAAACTTCTTGAATCAGCTCATTTAATGCTTCTTTAAATCGCCTGTTCTAAATCTAGTAATTGGCCTAATTGGCACGCTTAATGGATCATGTGGGTGCTGCCCTTGAGTCCCTCTTAAGCCCACGTGTGAGTTCCTCCTCATGCATGCGTGGTTGTGCAACCTCATTTGCATCATAAACTAAATACATCCCCATCAGTAAATTTTCAAATTCATTAAAGAAGACCGTTTGGTTTTGAATCGCTTGGATTACTGACAATACATCCGACTCCACTATGTGAAGATTTAAACCCACATTCTTTGCCCACAACAAGCTCTCACACAAAGCGTAAACTTCAGCTAACTTTGGAGATGAAGGACCATGGAAGTTCTTAGCCATAGCAGCCATGACAAATCCCGTTGAATCCCTTACAACTGCCCCAACTCCAATCTTTTTGAGATTCTTTACAGATGGCTGCATCTACATTCAGTTTGTAGCAGTTTCTTTCTGGAGGATTCCTTCTCACATCAGTTCGTCTACTAGGCGATGATACAACTCTCCAATGCTTTTCTTAGTTTGAGCAGAGTAGAATTCCTTGAGGATCGGAACGTAACTTAATAGCCCATATTCACAGACCATAATGGGAGTTCTTGTCTTTGAACTAAATTCTCTTATTTCTTTCACTCCAAATACACCATGCTAAGCAAAGAAAAAGTTCAAACTGCTTTTGAGAAAGTTAGAATTTCCAAAATTAGGTTTCAACAAAATAGAGTGGAACCAATGTGAGAAATGTTAAGTTGAGAACCAATACCTACAGTAAGCTTCTCTTTCCCTTTGTAGTCATTCTGAATGGTGAGAATGTCCAGTTTAGCAGTGACATGGTTGGTAGCTCCACTATCCATATATCAAGCTGAATCACGAACAGTTCTAGGAGTAACAACATAAGCTTGACTTGTGGAGCCATGTTGCTGTTGAGAAGCATGTTGCTGCTGTTGAGTGTTACTTGTTTCCCCACCTTGAAAAGACGGATCAAAGCGATGATAACACTTCAAAGCAGTGTTGACAGATTGGTTCAAAGCCACGACCTCCTTTTCCTCCGCCTCTGAAATTTGAGGATCCACCACTTTTGAATTGCTGATTTCCACGACCACGGCCATGAGCAGTGGATGACGTGGATCACAGGTAGTTATAGATTCTGTTCAAATATACAAATTGGTCTTTGAAGTACGTTTGACTTAGGCAATTAAAAAAAAAAAAAAAAAAAAAAAAAGTCTTTGGGCTTCTTGTATAGCCTTCAGAATCCACTAAGCTCTATTTTATTAATCTAAAATCCTAACATTGAGTTAGTGGGATACGGCGTTGAGAATCAAAGCAAACATTTTTTGGTTCAGAACAATTATGACTGTTCTTACCGGGATACCGACTAGTAACCACATCGTCGGCTGGTTATCAACCAGTAACCAAATCCACCGGCTAGTTACCGACCGATCACCACCTTCGCTGTTAGGATACTGGTTGGTACCAACCGGTAACATACAAATCCTTCAAAAATTCTGGATTTCATCACCGTATTATTGAAAAAATATCATAAAATTCATAAAAAATCACAAAAATTCAACGAGTGGCCCAAAGGTCATGACAATCGCCACACCGGCATCGGACGTAGTAAAATCATCTTCAGAGATCTCCTCTACACACGAGGAGGTCAGCCTCGTCATGCCCTCAGGCCGGAGATCTCCCTCTTTGTGGCCACGTGGAGGAGATTCGACGAGACTGAGATCTGGCCACACGACAATAGAGGTCTGGTCCGGTGGAGAGGGTGAGGTGGTTTCTTACGTTGCAGAGAGAGATGGGCGGTTGTTGACATAGAGAGAGAGAGAGAGAGATAAAAAAAGGTGTGGAGGATATTTTGGTACCTTTGAATTTAAATTATTACATAAGTGATGTCATCGTTATGGCTTATTTTTCTATGAGTTTTTTCTTAGTGACAAAAATCAACCCACATACTTATTCTACAACATCTAATCTAATTACCCCTTTTCATTTTGCCTCGCAAGTTTTGGAAACCTATCATATATCCCATGAACGTCAAGATGTGATTTGTTATGCCAAATTTAAAATCTTAAACTCTAATTTGAAGTTAAAAGTTCCAGTAATCTACTTACTATTAACTCGATATTAAAAATTTTAACCATCTAAAATCTTTGTTCTATAATAAAACCTCGATAAATAAATATTCGATAAATTAATAACCTCACTTAAATAATAAAATCTTTCGGTCTCGAACTAATATATTAAATTAATAATAAATAAATTTTTTTTTTCAAATCCTTTAGGGTCCAACGAAACTATAAATTAATAATTGAAAAAAAAAACATATATATAATTCATAATCTTAAAGAGTCTTTTCCTTAGCAACTTTTATTTTCTCAATTCAACTATTTTACAAAATATGCATCTAAAGTCATTTGTTTTTTCTTTGTACACAAATTGAACTCAACCTTGTCTTTAATTTTTTGCAAAACATGCACTACATCTGGGACACTTTTTTCATCTTGAAACACTTCATCTTCCATGATATTAAATTTGAAAAATACATTTATTATATGTCCAAGTACTTATTGACCTTCACGCTAAATATACATACATATACATCAATTTTGAGCTTCTATGACAATAATTAATTTTTTTAATAATGTACATGATAACTTTTGCAATTCTCTATGTACACATATTAATTTTTGACCACATACTATTATCTTTCTTATTTATAACTCATGGATTAATCTTGATAAAAGAAAAAGTACATGTATAGAAGTAATTAAAATATAAAACTTTTCATAAATTAAAAAATTACCCATTTACCGATAAATTAATAAATTATTCGTTTATCGATAAACTAATAACCTCTTTAAAATAATATATTTTTTAGTCCTAACAATATTCATTTATAGAGGATTTACTGTATACGGCTAAATTGTGTTGCATTTTCTCATATCAGTTATAAACCGCTGAGTTTACGTTTATAATCACATTCATGAAAAGTTATGTAAAATCTATCGGAGTTCATACGCATATCATAGAACTACAGTTTCTTGTCCACTAGTATTTTATAGTTGATTTGATTGCATCCAAGATCTGCAACAATTCAAGTACAGCAACGGTCAGCACGAAAACTAGCTTCGTAAAAGCGTCTAGTCAGAACCAGTCAAGTGGCTTACCTTGTTCTTGGTGGGCAAATAGAAGGGCTCGAAAACAAGAGGAAAAGGGGTGTCCAGACCGCAAATTCTGGCTATAGGTGCTTCTAACTGGAAAACACATTCACCTCATTTCAGTGATCGTCAAATATAACCACAGCATTTAGCATATCATCAACATAATCCTAGTACAGACAAGGATAGGAGCAGAGTAGAAAAATGATATGACATTGGTTACTGTTTCATTACCCGTAAGAAGCAACGCTCCAGAATCGAAGCCGAGATTTCAGCCCCAAAACCTCCAGTCACCGGAGCTTCATGACTAATCTGTGCATAAAAAATACTTTGTACCGTCATGAAGGCCTGCATGAATCTGCAATCACAAAGCATAATCTCACCCACCAAAAGGAACCAAATACTTACAAGTAACCTTCCAGTCTTTCTGACAGATGCCTCCACTGTTTCCTTATCCCAGGGAATTAAAGTCTTTAGGTCTATAAGCTCGCAAGAAATACCGTCCTGAAAATTTTCATTGGTCAAATGACTAATTATCACAACGGAGTAAAAGATATGAGAAGTAAAATAGTATTGTCTATAACCATAACAAACTGGATGTGGCAAGACATAAGTAATTTGGATGTAGTTAAAAGAGCAGGGAGCGAGTTAAGATTTTTTTGTAATTAAGAGTTACTTACTTTTTCTGCATCGATACAGGCTTGTTCCATTAAGGATAATTGAGCTCCCCAACCAACAAGTGTAATATCATTGCCCTCTCGAATTATCTGAGCACAACATGTTTAATTCAAATTTTAATTTCCGGAATTTGTGTGACAAGTAGAATTGTTTTCCGGGACTTGTAATGTTCATCTAGGAGTAAGCTGATACGTACTGTACCTCAGCCTCTGATAAAGGCAGCATATAGTCTTGCTCGGGAACATCTTCTACTGACATACGATACAGTAACTGGGCCACGCAAAAATAGTCACATTCCAATCTAAATTTCTTCTTGCAGAAAATGATTCAATTAAGTTACTCTGAAAATTAAACAATACGTAAAGATACCTTAGGTTCAAAAAACACAACAGGGTTCGGATCGCGTATGCAAGACAGCAATAACCCTTTTGCTTGCTTTGGGCTACGAGGAATGACAACCTATATAAAGAAATAAATTTTATGATTGGTAATGAGGAACAACATAGTTTTGGTTTTGAAATAAAAGAAAGAGCGGTTCTCCTTCATAAGAGTTGAGGAGACTCTTGTTATCTCAGCCCTTCATATATGTGACCAACGGGACGTCCATAAATATCAGTGAAATATATCAATCCCAGAAAGTCTATTTTCAGCAAAGAATGAAAGGACATTACGGAAGAGGCTGCGACCATATTCTTTCACAAAGCACTTATCCCAAGGATTATTTGAAAACTCTATAATGCTTTTCTATTCCAATGGTGATAGAGGCACAGATAAATGATGAACAGAATTGAAGTACACACATAAAAATAACACGAAACAAAAATAGTGTCGTTTCTATTCGAAGCTATCATTTCTTTTGAGCAAATAGCAGTGTGAAAACGGTCTCAATGGAAAAACCATGTCAAATAGCGGGGTCTCCGCAAGTTTATTCTTCAAGTGTTTGACCTCCAAAAGTTTCATCATTCTACAATATTATTTCTTCTAAAAGATGGTATACCTAGAATTAGAACATATGTTTATTCCGGGAAAAAAAAAAAGAAAAAAAAAAAAAAAGAACATATATGAAATGAATATCAATTTGCTATGAAGGGACATACTTTAAGGCCAGGAACATGGCAAAAGAAAGCTTCGGGAGACTGCGAGTGGTAATGTCCACCATGGCCCACAGCTCCATATGGGGCTCTTATTGTTAGACCTGCAAGTGATATAAAGCTCATGATATTATAAAAATAATGCAAAAATAAGGAGTTTTCGAAATCCTATAGAAAATTAAAGATTTTACCTCCACAATTGAATTGGTTCCCACTCCTGTATCTAAATTTGGCAGCTTCATTGACAATCTATAGATACAATTTCATATTAGTTAGCAATCAGTTGTGAGGTCAAGACAGAACCTAGTGGTATGGAAAAAGCATGCCTGATCAAAAGCCGGATATATATAATCTGCAAATTGGATTTCTGCTATAGCTCGATTATCCTGTCACATGAGATCAAGCCGGAATTAGCGGAATGTAGATATTAGATGACCAATATTAAAGATTAATTTGCATTAAGATTTGACTTTAAATTTCCACAAACTAAATGCTGAAAGCCTACCATTGCTGCAAGACCAATGCCAAATCCAACAATGCCCTGGATATAAAGACGGGTAAAACTTCGTGTTACTGAGTCTCCATGCTTTAGAATACAAATTAAACAGATGTAATTCGACAAAAAAAATTGACAACATAAAAGGAAGAACAGTTTCCCATATTTATTTCTTAGCTTTGGATTTCTAGTAGATAGTGCATAAACAAAATGTTAAAGAAATATACCTGCTCACAAAGAGGGGTATTGAAGACCCTATTTTTACCAAATCGATCGGCTAATCCTGTCGTGCAACGGAACACCCCACCAAAGCCAACATCTTCTCCAAACACATAAGCACTATGAGGAATTTTAGATGTTAGTAGGCTTATGTTGTAGCTCATAAGCACAATGAAAATAGTTGAAATGAACCAAATTTTACGCATGTAGTCATTTCGAGCCCAAGGTACTTGATAATTTCCTTTTCTTCCTAAAGTAATGATATCGTGTTTTTATTTTTAAGTTCTTTTGAACCGTTGGAGGCACCAAAGGAGCTATGCAGTGTAGGACCTCAAATTGCACCAAATGTTTGATCATCTCAAAGGTTTGGCACCTCATAAAGTGACCAACATATAATTAACCCACTAATGACAGTGCTAGTCAAAGAAAAAATCTCATGTAACAAAAGTTAAAAATAGTTCCATATATATATATATATATATATATACATATATATATATCTCACCAGTTCACCACTTGAAATCATATCTATCCAAATACCTCAGTTTGAACTTGAGAATAAAAATTTGAATAAATAAATGAAAATGCAATAAAATTCCAATTAAATATCACATACAAATCCTCCAGTTTAAACTTCATAATATTCTTTACATAAAAGGGAAAAAGAACAACTTAAGCATGAATTCTGAATTTGGAACAAATCAAGGCAAGAAAAGCACAAAAAACAGAAATTCGAAAACCAGAGCCCGAATTTCTAACTAAAAAACAAAATGAGAAACCAAATGAAAAAACCATGTGGGTATTTCCAGAAAGCGAATAATAAAAAGAAATCAGGAGAAGAAAAAAGGGAGGAAGACGAACCGTGGGTCAGTTTCCAAGGCGATGTGGAGAGCTTGGTTGATGGCAGAGTAGAGATTCATGGATTTTGCATTTCCATTTCCAATTAATTCATCACACGAAGAGGTTGAAAATTCCCTTTTAACGCCATTTCTAAAACTAAAAATACTAGTTTTTGATGTGGAATTTAGCAATCGTCCAATTCTCCTCAGACCCAGATTGCCCGCCATAGCCAAAAAAGAGAGCTTTTCTTAGTTTCTTTCTTGCATTTAGGATTAGGATTTGAAGGAAGTGAATAAAATATGTACAAGAAAAGAGCATAAATAAGAAGAAAGGGTGTTTCAATCAAACAAGAACAAGTAGCTTAGGATCGGAGCAGAGCCGAGAGCTATCTGTGTCCTTGTCAGCAATGCTTATCAAATTATCTGTAAATTGTTATTTATTTATGACAAATTTCATTTTTTACCTCTCTGAAGTTTATTAAATTTCAAAAATCTATAAAAATACTTCTTAAATTATGAAATATTATTATTTTTATTCATTTCATCAGTTAAATAGATGAAAATATATAATTTAAAAATGATAAATTTTATTTTTTATCTCATGAATTTTTGAAATTTTGTAATATTTTCTCTTAAATTTTGAAAATTGGTATTTATATCCCTCAAACTTTAAATCATTAGCAAAAAAATCTATTGTTTCATATTTTGACAATATAAGATTTGGAAAAACTTTAGTTTTACCCCTTAAATTTTAATACATTTGTAACTTTACTTCCAACTATTGAAAAAATTATGCTTCTACCTCTTAATCTTTAAATTGTTAGCAAAATCACATATATTTCGTTCACTTAAAACTGATGTAACTCTAGTATATTAAAAAGTTAATTTAAATTAAAATCTTTATTTTTATAAAAATAACCTTAAAATCTATAAAAATTCAAGGATCTAAATATACAAATTTCTTTTTCTTCTTCCTTTTTTTTTTTTTGTTTTTTGTAAGGATTTAAATTTTAAAAATAAATCTTTATAAATTTAAATTAATAAACACCAGTTTAAAGTTATAAAAATTCTTATTAATTATTTAAAATTTAAGAGGTATAAACACTAATTTTCAAAGTTTATGTGACAAAATTATAATTTCTTTTTTTTTTTTTTTTTTGGAGAAATATATATAACAAGTTCTCTTTTCCATCAAATTCTTGTAGTTTCTTCTATTCCTCCTAAGTTTCTTAGAAATATTCTAGCCTCCCTCCTCCAACAGAGGCGATGGCTGTAGGAGAGAAGGGGAGAGAGTGTGTGAACGGCAGTGAGTAGTGAGGGAAGAAGAGAGAAGGGAAAAAAAAATTAAATAAACCAGATATTTTAAGGGTATTGCGGTAAATGTAATTTAATATACTACATCACTTAGATCATCTCTAATACATTGATTGATCTATGTTAATGTTATATTTGTTATAAAAAAATGTAAATATATATATATATATATTATATACTTTATGTTTTAATGTATAATACTATTTATAATTTTTGTCAAAATTATTATGTTTTGAAACTTGTAAAAATGAACATTTAGTATTTAAATAATTTAAAAATAAAAATATTGTATGAATTATATGATACAAGTCAAGTCAATAACCAATAGAATTTAAATGTTAAATTTGATATTGGCTATATTTTGTGATAAATTTGTCATAAAATTTAGCATTTGTCAAATTTGGCATCAAATATAGCACTCCATTGGAGAGTAATTTTTTCATCCAAATGTCAAAATTTGCTATTGACATAATCTTTTAGCATTACATTGAAGATGCTTGTATATCATTATGATGTTTTTTGTTATAGTTTATAAGTTATGACAAAATTCATTCCACATTTAGATTTAATGACATGTGGCCTAATTATTCCAAATAAGGTAGTTGCAAGTAAAGCCTAACGGTAATATCACACTTAACTAACTTCACCTAAGGTGTAGAATATGACTGGCAATTCATGTTTGTGGGCCTGGCTCGAGCCAACACGACATAATAAGTATGAACACAAACACAACATAATTAATAAACATGCCAGGAACCTAAACACGAACATAAACCGTTTAATAAATATATAGCACAACATGACATGCGAACACGATTATTAAACAGGCCACGACTGGTTGGCAAGAAAACAAACCCCGTTTATGACCCATTTAACATGAAAAACTCATTTACGACCCATTTAACATGAACCTGATTTATGACCCATTTAATACGAAAATTTTAGACAAAAAATTACTTAAAATTCTAAATTCACCAATATAAAAAACTCATCATATTCATATAAAATATAAAACTAACAACTAGAATTATCAAATATCCATAATAATTAAGACAAACAGACTGTTATTTTTCTGAGGGAGTTAAAGTTCATATTTTTCTGAGGGAGCTGGGAAAGAGTGTGTGGCTGGTGAGGAGAAGAGGAGAAAAGAATAAGGGTTAGGCTTTTATATGCTATTATTTTTAGGGTTTTTTTTTTAATATTTTAAGCAATTATATATATGGACTCTAAAAGGGTTGGGTCGTGTTGGCCCGTTTACGACTCATTTACATAAATGAGGTTAACCGTGTTAGCCCGTTTCTGACTCGTTTATTTTCATGTTAAATATGTTGACCTAATTTTGACCCAATTATTAAACGTGCGATCCAAATCCATTTTATTTTGTATCGTTCTCATATCATTGTATCGTATCCGAAATTGCCGATCCTAGTGCATATTCGAATCTCCCCACCCCCAAGTTCATATATATATATATATATATATGTATATATCCCAAATAAGTAAGATACATAATCTTTACAGAGTTTGGGCACTTACGAGCAAAGCTACTGTTATCAATATATATGATCGTTAGAAAACTCAAGATAACTGAGGTCAACCACATTGTTTAGCATTTCGCTGCTTAAAAGTCCACATAAATGAACTCATCAAGAGTTAAAATGAAGCAAGATGCAATAATGTCAATTTCAACTAGACAACAAAATAAATATTAATTAAATATTATGCAATGACGCGTCAATTTCTATCATAAAACAACGAGAGAATAAAGCATCACAATATTTTGGTCTAAGGAAAAAAAAAATACGGGTAAATTGTTCTGTTGGGTTCCCAAATTATTAGATTTAGAACGTTTTGATCCATGTTCTTCATTTTATAACTAAAATGACTTTAAACTCTTAAAAATGATTCAATTTGATCCTTTTCATTATTGGATGTTAAATTTAAACGGAAAAAGATATTGAAAGTCAAAACACAAAAAAATCTATTCTATTATCAACCCTTTTGATGTCAAATTTTTTTTTTTTTTAAATTTCTATACCAGCAAAAAAAAAAAAAAAAAAAAAAGACCTACTAATGCCTCAAAAAACCAGACAAATAAGTGGGAGGTGGAGGGGATGAGGCTTGTGGGATATCTGCGGCAAAGGAGGCAGGCTTGACGAAGGAGGGTTGGCAAGGTAAGAGCATGCTTGACAGGGGTTTTTGCACGGCGGCATGGAAGGGTGGTAGAGGCTGATCATTCTCGCTGATTTAGGTTGGTAACAAGAAGGACCTGTCTGATAAGTGTATAGAAATATATTTTTATTCATATCATTTATTAAATAATTTAAGTTTAAATTAGATATTTTCATGATTTTAATTTAAAATATTTTATTTTGGAAATATTAATGTTAACTTGTTTTATTTAAAAATCTATTTATTTGGATATATTTTATTGCGTGATTCTTCCATTTATTTTTCCTTTTCTTTTCTTTTTCTTTTTTTTTTTTTTTTTTCCTTTTCCTTTTCTTTTGCTGCTTTTTCCTCCGCAGGTTCACGCGTGAGTCTTGGGCCAAATCTACTTCTTTCCTTCAGCAGGGCTTGTGGCTTTCGGCCCTTGTCTCCAGCAGAAGCCTGCGCGCTGCGTCAGCCCCAACTCCTTCGCCAGCTAGTCTGCCCCGAGTATCCAGCCGATTTACCAACCTAGAGGAGGATTCGTTGGAACGTAATTACCTCTCCAAACTTTGGACTTCAAGCCTATAAAAGGCTGAGCTCTTCAGCAGCATGGAACGTTTTTCCCCCTCAGTCTTTTGGCTAAGTTTTCAGAGTGTTTCTTCTGTGTTTTATTTTCTTCTTGCATTATTTATCTCATGTTTTCTTTCTAGAGTTTCGCGAGATGAAATTGCAAATTAAGCTAGACACTTTGGTGAGACTAAAGACGAATACATGTGTGAAATGAGTCAATTTGAATTTGATTTTCATTTGTTTTGTAAAGTTCATATATTTAAGTGGATTGAATCTTTTAATCTAATTACTCTATTTTTATTCAAAATATTTTATGTCAATTTTTTTTTATATAAATTTAGTCATTCTTTGTTTATGAAATATTATCATATATCTATTTTGACAAGATTTATTTTTTGAGTTATCTTTTACTACAATCTGCTAAAAAAATACTTTGTCGATTTTGGATAACTTATAACAATAAATCTAGTTGGTCTAATATTGAGATTTAATTCACCGAAACACATTTGTTTATTTTGTTGATCTTTAATTCCATAGTTTCCGATTATTCGTTTATGATGTGAAACGTGTAATTGAATTATAAATCAGGATTGGATTCAAATTGGAGAACGAAATATATGAAGGATTCACGACTCATTGCCTCATTTATTATTGAATTTTTCTCTACCTAAAATTTTCTTTTTCATAATTTTCTTATTTTCTTTATTACCAAAATCCACCAAAAATTTATTCACTTATTATTATTTTATTTCCTTACATTTTTAACGTTTATCTCCTCTAATATTATTTGTTTTTGTTATTACTTCCCTGTAAATATGACCACCCGATCTGTATTACAACCGACTGTTTTGTGTGTGTATTTTTTTGGTGTTAATCATTGCCTGAAACTCACAACACAACCTAGGGTCACGACAAAACTTAAGGTGTAGGGGGAACTCGCTGAAGAACGGGGCTTGTGATTGGAGCTAGACGACGCAACAGGTGTTGGCCGTGGATATAGGGAGACACTACTGAAAAATAGGGCTTTAATGAGGAAATATTCCCTCAATATGTTTACAGTGAAGGAAATATTCCTAGCTACGTAGTTGCATCACTACAGAGTTGTAGCAAAGAAAAGACAGAAAAGACGGTTTCGTCGTTATGGTTTAGAGACGAAATTTGTCTTCACAATAGTAAAAAATCGTTGTTGCTAAATAGCCATTTGAAAAAAATACTAAAGGACATTAGCGGCAAGTTATATAAATGAAAAATGTTTAATGATGACACTCGCAAAATAATTTATTGCTAAAAACAATTCAGTGATCTCATCAACTACGAAAATGGCAACTACACTTTCGTTTATTAGCGACAAAAAGTATTGTCATGTCAAAAAGTTCCCACACCACAGAAAAAAGAGGGGGAAAAAAAAAAAAAAACCTAATAATGTAAACATGATATCAAAAATCTCAATAATTAATGATGAATTGCTCAAAAAGGGGGCCAGATCCAATTATCATTAATTCTTAGGATATTAGTCAATGTAAAATGGACTAATTTGGCAGTAAAACAACTTGACTATATACCAAAAAAAAAAAAAAAAAAAAAACATTGTCACACATCACGCTATTCAGTGGTTTAAATTAGATATGATCAAAGAACATAAACTTATAGGGTGTTTGGTGAATGAGTTGAGTTTGAGTTGAGTTAAAATTTTTAAGTTTGAGTTGAGTTGACTTTTTAAAAAGTAGTTATAAACTTTGTTGACTTTTCAGAAAAAGATAAAAATTGAGATGAAAAAGTACAGTTTAGTTGGAGTTAAACCTGGATGCCAAACGGACCTTTAATCTTTACACAATACATGGTTAACAATGAACACATCAAACCAAATCTACAATTACTCAAACTACGGGCAATTTTGATTTCTTACTGGTAAATTTGCAAACAAGACATCAAGAAAATGGGAAATCCATAAATATGAAAGATAATTGAAACTGAAAAACCATAGAATGTGAAAAACTTTGAAATTTATACAAGAGTTTTTATATAAAAAAAAATTCAAACTGTTTTCTATTATTTCTATTGTTTAATTATTTATATTTCACTCTTTTCTTAAGTGGTTTGCTCTTACAAAAATATCGTCTTAAATATAAATTGAAAATTACTATATAATTAAGGGTGTAACCAAAAACGTTGTTGCTCGCCTAGACGTCGATTAAAAACTGACCTTAAATTCCTTTTTGGTACCAACGATGCATGTGCATGCTGTTCGGCAGTTTTCATGATCTGTAATCTATAACATATATAGAAAGCTCAGTTTTAATATTATGTATCCTCTCACATATTGACTAATCAAAGTTTTGTCTTTCTATTTTGTCTTCTTTTGGGCTGCTGCCTAACTATCTTTTTTATTTTTATTTTCCCTTAAAGCATTTTTTCCTTCTTTTTGTTTTTCATCTTTTATTAATTCATTCTCTCTCTTCCTTGAGAAACGAACTATCTATCAGTTTGTTTATTGTGTATCCTCTCATATTGACTAATCAAAGTTTTCGTCTTTCTATTTTGTCCCCACTCTCTGCAATTTGTTCTATCGTCTTCGTTTGTGCGAGGCTTGTGTTTGATCAAATTCAGAGCTTGACCCACCAGGCCCAGCTTCATAGCTCATTGGACTCTAGGTCCTCCATGCTAAAGATGGTCATATCCCAACCTATCCTTCAGCCTTCCATACTTCGAGAGCCCTGTGGATGGGTTCACTCCAGGATCTACCTTTTCTCTCTCGAAGTAGCGGCAGGAAGGACAAGGCTCTGTCACGTACTTGTCAACAAGGTATGCAGGATGATCAGAAAGCTTCTATGCGTCCAAAAGACTCGGAAGGTGATGTTATGGGTGTTTCTAAGGAAGGAAACCACTCAATCCACTAGACCAATCAATTGTGAGATTACCAATCAGTTGTTTCGGACAAGAACTTAATTAGTGAATGGGTGAATTCTAATGATCAGCGCAATAAATGGATGCTATCGGCCGTGTGCGGTCCTTCCCGAAGTGCCGATCGTGCGGCCTTTTGGAGCCGTGTCCAACAAATTTAGAAGCTCGTTTGCAGGTTCTTGGTTGATCATAGGAGATATGAACAGTATCCTGAATGAATCATAGAGGTTCGCTGGAAGAGGTTCCTCGAGCTATCATTGGGCCTCTCGCCCTTCTGTGCAAGCTTTTCACAATTTAGGTCTGATTGACATTGGGGACAAAATTCACTTGGTCTAATGGCAATAGTGGCTGACAGCTCTCAAAAGCCAGGTTGGATAGAGCGTTGGTCGACTCCGACTGGCGTGAGGCATTCCCTAGAGCTTGGTTGAGAGTTCTCCCGGATTTGTTCTCTGATCACCATCCTCTTCTTCTCTCCTCTGAGGGTGAGACTTTCATTAAACGTCAGTTCAAGTTTGTAGGTGCGTGGACTCGTGATCCACGTAGTAAGCTTATTGTCAGCAGAGCTTGGAATTCAGTTTTTCGCAGCAGACCTCCCAACCAGCTCATAGCTCGTCTTTCCGAAACTAGAGAGGCTCTGAAGGTCTGGAAAAAGGAGCAATTCAGGAATATTCACACGCGTCTAGCCGATGCTAGAAGAGCTATTGATTCCTTAGTAAAAGATGCTGATGAAGATGGTGATCAAAGAGAGGAAGCAACTCAGGCAATCCAAATTGCCAACAGGAAACTAGACAAACTCCTTAGACAGGAAGAAATTACGTGGAAACAAAAATCTTGTGTTACTTGGCTTAGAGAGGGAGATCGTAGCACAAAGTTCTTCCAAACTTCAACAGTGGCTAGAAGATGGAGAAACTGGATAGGAGCGGTTAAAGATGAAAATGGTGCTCTTGTTACGGGACTGCCGATGTTTGTTGGGAGAAATAGAACCAGGGATTGGAGCTTTCTAGTTGAAAAAATGGAGTTGAGGGTTGCTGGTTGGAAACAGAAACTTCTCTCTAAAGCAGGTCGAATGATCTTGATTAAAACTGTGGCCCAAGCATCGCCTTCGTACAGCATGGCAACCAATGTACTGCCCAAGTCCACTTGCAAAAGGCTCGATGGAACGTTTCGTAGATGTTGGTGGGGTACGACGGCTAATGGAAGTCAGAGGATGTGCCTTCGTTCTTAGAGCGCTATCTGCAGCTCTAAACCGGTTGGAGGTCTTGGATTTCGTAAGTCCGGAGATGTCAACCGTTCCTTTATGGCAAAATGGGGATGGGAACTTCTCTCGGGCTCTCAACAGGTCTGGGCGAAGGTCCTTAGATAGAAGTACTTCCGGGGAAAAGACTTCTTCGGTGTTGTGACGAAGCCTTCAGACTCTCGTTTTTGGAAAGATATCCTTAGTGTTCGGGAGATTGTAATGAAAGGAGCGTGTTTGCAGGTTAGGGATGGAAATTCAATTAACTTTTCGATCGACCCCTGGGATTCCTTTTACTCCTAGCTTTAGACCTCGCCCCATTTATGAGAATGCTTTGGGTTACTATCTGGTTTCTGAGCTGCTGGATCACAATGGGAACTAGAATTTGGACCGGCTGAGGCTTTGCTTCAAGGAGGAAGACGTAGACAACATCCTTAAGATCCATATTGGATTGAGACCTGGGGTTGATAGGTGGATCTGGACCCGTTCTCCCAATGGCAGGTTTAGTGTTAGCTTGGCCTATAATTGTGTAGTTAATGAGGGGCCTTTCGAGGAGAGTCAAAGAGATCCGACCTGGTCTTATTTGTGGAAGTCAAAGATCCATAATCGCCACAAACTTCTTTGGTGGGCAGCAGCTTCGGACATTTATCCCAATGAGAGGAGTTTTGGGAGCTCGAATAGAGATTGGGGATCGGATGTGTCCTATCTGTGGAGAAGAAGAGGAGCTTTCAACTCACCTGTTTTTGTTTTGCAGGTACACAAGGCCTATCTGGTTCATGTCTAGGTGGAGTTTGAGAGTGGAGGCCCGTTTATTGCTCCTCCATGCTGGACTTTCTCAATCTCCCTTCTTCTTGGTGGTTCTAACTTTCCTGCTTCCTGCACCTTCTACGGATATGTGTCGTTGGCCGAAGCGATGGCAATTAGATTTGGTCTTATTCTAGCCTGCTCTCTGACAAAAGGTGCAATTATTTGTGAGAGTGATTCTCTGGTTGCGGTGAAGGCTTTGTCTTCTTTGGAAAATTCCAATTGCCCCCGGATTCTGGCGAATGTGTTTGGGGATTGTCCTCTCCTTTCTTCTTTTTTTTTTTTTGGGCATGTTGAGTTCTCCTAGATTCCCAGGAACTCCAATTTGTCGGCCCACAATGTGGCCCAAATGGTGTAATTTTAGTAATTTTGTAGGTTCTATCGATGTTTGTAAAATTCCTCACTCTGTTTTAAGCAGACAGTAAGGAGTGGCTCTCGAGTTAGTCTCCCTCGTGGCTACTTGTCTTTTCCTTTTTGGTGCTTGGCTGTTTGTTGGCAGTCTTGCCTTCGAATATATCATCTTTATTTTAAAAAAATAATAATAATAATTTGTGGCGATTTTTTTATTTATTTTTAACTTATTCTTACTTTGTCGTTTTTTAACTTCTATTTTTTTACCCCTGACCTTTTCAGTTTTGCTTTCTTCCCCCCTAATAAAATCACATTCTTAGTTATGTATCATTGAGGAATTTTTTAATTCTAATTTTATCTATTAATTTTTTTTTTCCAAATATTTATCTGCTTATTATTTTTCTTACGATATTCCAAAATATTATTTTTACCAAAATAGCCTTTATAAATATATTCTTTTTTACTAATTATCCCAAAAAGATAATCTTCTTAAATTTATATTTTACTTAAAACATATTTTTTCCTTCTCATATGTATACAAATTTACTTTTTATTTGATTTGACTTGTTTGACCAATTTTTTTTTTTCTAAATATGCTATATTTATTTGGGAAATCATAACATATAGCATATCTTACAAAAACTATTAAAAATTATAGCAGGATTTCAAAAACATACTAAATTCTGGCATATTTTTATTTCTTTTTTTAAAATAATTATTTATTTCCAATTCTATCCCTTTGCAGTCTTGCTCTCCACCCCTCTCTCTACTTGCACAACTCCTACCCTCTCTCTCTACATAGACCCGACAGCAATGGAGGATCTCGTCGACGCGACGACAATTGTTGCTGCACTGGTAGATTTCATGATGACGGTGGAGGATCTCGATGACGTGATGGGATGTCGCAATTGCACTCCGACCACGAAGTTCTGGTGAACTCGTGAGTCGTGGCAAAGATGGCAACTGCAGGATGAAGATTTCTGCAATGACGGAGCAACAAAGCTTTCCACAGTGACGGCAAGACAACGACCTCAGATCTCTTTCTCTTCCCCTGCTATGTCTCGCTCTACCTCTCTCACGTCGTCAACCAGAGATCACGACAGCACGGTGAATCTCGATGGTGATGTTCTTCCGGCAACTATTCTCGGTTGCTATGTTTCTCCAACGATGAGGCTTTAATGGCCGTTGCAATGTTTGTCAAGGATTGTTGTTCTTTGTCTGGGATTTGTTGGATTCTTTTTTGTAGGTTACGTACCTTTGCTGGCCGCAAGATGTCACGACTAGGGTTGGCAATTCGTGTCATGTATCGGGTTCGTGTTGTGTTAAAGCTGTGTCAATTTTTTTCTTCCCCAACCCGAATACCACCCATGACACGAAAATGACTTCAAACCGCGACACGAACTCATAATGGGTTGACACGACATGAACCAAACATGACCCGCGACACGAATTGAACCCACGATACGAATTTGATCCGAATTGAACCCGCGACTCGAATTAGACCTAAATTGAAAGGTAAAGTAAAAAGGATTAAGGGTTTTCTTTTTAAAGCATACCAAACTTTTTCGGATCAGACCCTGGTTGTGTTCGGGTCACCCAAAATTGATACAAAAATTAACACGACATTTGACCCGAAATTGACACGGGAAAAAACAGGTCGTGTTCGGGTTCTACGGGTCCAACCCGAACACGACCCGTTTTTTCCGTGTCAATTTCGGGTCACCCGAATTTACCCGCATCCTATTTTTCCCAACCCGAACCCACGAAATTCGTGTCGTTTTCAAATCATGTCATTGTGTTGCGATCCGTATTGCTAGCCCTAGTCATGACCATTCCAAAGATATCGTGACTTCCATCGCATTTCTTTTCCGACAACGACTATAGGGGGACCGGTCTCCCTCACCAGTGACGTGGAGTGGTGGTGACAGCATTTTCTATTGTAACAATTGTGGGCTTGGGTATTTGGTTAGGGTTTGGTAATTTGGGGCTGTTTTGAGATTTTTTTGAAATTTTTAAGGTTATTTTGCAATAATTACTAATTGTATGGATTTTTCAAAATATAAAATATCTTGCAAATACTTTTAATTTATTTTGTAATAACTGGATTATGCTATTTTGGTATTTTTCCCAATTTATTTTATATTTTTGCTTTTTCTTACTTTTTTTTTTTGGCTTAAACATCTTTTTCTTTTGTTAAAGAAAAACTTTTTCTTTGTTATAAGTATCCCTTAATTAGTTTTATATTTGATTTGTTCTTTCAAATTTTTTTTTCTTTCTTAATTATGCTCTATTTAGCTATGCATTCACAAATTTTGATTTAACGTGCTTTTTGTACATATACTTTAATTTGAAATCTTACATTTTTAAATGTTCTTCGTCACGTAATGTTTTCTCTAATATTAAAATAACTTTTCTCAAATGTGTTATTTGTTTAAAATTTTTTTCCTTGCAATCTTCTAAAATATTATTTTTTCAATTTACCTTTTAAATACTTATTTACTTAGACGTTTTTTTCCCTTGCAACCCTCTCTAATAGTTAATATGTTTCCTTTTACTCTCTCTCTTTTTGCACGTGCTTACAACTAGTATCATTCATCTTTAAAGGAAAAAATATATATAAAAAAGATAAATTCAGGACTAACAATTCATGTTCATGAATCATATATGGGTTGGCAAGGCATGTTTATGACACAATACATTTCGACCCAATACGAACACGACAATGGATCAGGAACCCAAATACAAATACGAAATGATTAATACACGGGTAACACGAGTGCATAATACAACACGACACATCAACACGTTTAATAAATAAGTTTTGACGGGTTGGCACTTAAAAATCCATTTATGATTTGATTATGACCCAATTAACACAAAATAATGCAAATCTAAAGAATGTTCTAAAAAATAAAACTAGCATCAATTTAAAATTAATTACAAGTAAATAGAGGTATAAAATTAGGAATTGTGTAATTGACAAAAACATTAATTTCTCAAATCTTCATAATAATAACAACAAACACATAAAAATATTTTTAAAAAATCTAAAGTATTTAGTATTCGGGTTATAAAAAGGTCGGGTTGTATTGATACATTAATGACCCATATGATTAAATGGGTTAAAGGGTTAAGTCGGTTTGCACAAAGCCAACCCGTTTATTTTCGTATTATATGTTTTAATCTGAAATTTTCCAAGTTATTAATCATGTGTGTCAAACTCATTTATTTCTGTTGTTTTCAATTCATTTTGTTGTGACATGCTCGAAATGGGAACGAATATCAAAAATAGGCATTTGCAAATAGAAATTCCAAAATAAGCTATTCAAAAAATATATATATACTTATATTTTGTTTCTATAACAAATATTCCGCAACAGAAGCAAAGATCAAAGCATATGAGTAAAATATACGTACATTAAAATGGGTTAATTTCATTCATAGCATTTATAAAAATTCTAATTTTAAAATTAACATCACTTTTGGAAACTTTCATCTATAACATTATCACATCAGATTTTGAGGGACCCATATACTTACATTACCAAATTTATCCTTTGAAGAAACTTAAGATGAATATTCTTTATTTTCCTCTTTCTTCTCTTCACCTTTTTCTTGCGCCCTCCATTTTCCCCACTCTCTCTGTCTCTCTCTCTCAAGCACACTCGACAGAGAGGTAGGGGCAATGTAACAGCGGCTGAACTCAGTGCTGGGCGGCAGATGGAGGCTCGGGGTGAGGCACAAATCTGGGTCTCTATCGACGGGAGAGGGGGCTGGGTGGAGAAGGTCTCTGCAAATGGGTTGGTCTTGGCTTTTCAATGGGAGCTTGCATTGTTGCACTCCTACGAAATCGGCGTTGTTGCGTTCCAATGAAATCAAGTGTGATTTTTGATCTGCAAACGGGTTGGTATGAATTCCTTGTTGGAACTCTTTGGAATGTTGGAGGCGGCACCTGAGGTAGGCTTCATAGTGGAATTTTTTTTCCCTCTCTGCTTTTGTTCTTTGATTAATTTGACACACACACACATATATATATATATATATATCTATCGTTAAGTAAAAAAATGAAAAATGAAGTTAGTATTTGTTTATGTTTATGTTCTCTCTTTGCTGTAGATTTAAAGAAAATTATTGAGGAATTGCTTTTGATCTATTTTACCAAATATATAATTGGCTCAAAATTGTTCGAGAATTGATTATGAGTTTCCCCAAAGTAATTTATATTTGTAGGATGACTATGTTTAGTTGGTGTTATCGGATTGGTATTTAGTACCTGCGTTCTTATTTCTAGTAATGTTTACAGGTGAATATATAGATATAAATGACTAATTAGTCATTTTCATAATTCATAATGACTATTCCGGGGCTTAGTTTAATTTATACATGTAAAAAAGAGTTTTTAAATACATAAATATGATTTACCCTAATTTATTTCTAATGTCAATATTATTATTATAGAAAGTTTGACATTCACCGTAAATATATATTTTTGGTTAATATTGTATACATGTAATTATATAGCTAATGAGTCATTTCCATAATGACCATTCCAGGACTTAGTTTCAAAAAAAAAAATTTCCTTTTTAAGGTTTATATTAGTATAATGTTTTCGTTTGGTTTTAAAGTGATGTTTGAACTATCCAAAATATCATAACACTACCAAATAATTGATTTATGCAATTATAATTGTGTTTGTTGAAAAAGAAATAAACAGCCAACGAAGTAACAAAGAGAAAACCAGGCCCAAAAAAAAAAACAAAAAAGGAAGTTTGGGTTGTGTTTCTGAGGACACCAATTGATCATTTTTGTAATTTGAATAATAAGTATGATATGATTTTCTTTGCATGTATTATATTCGTGAAATGGTAATTTCGTTTTTCAAGTAGTAATTATAATACTTATTGTATAGTAATTTTTTTATGACTCATATAGTAATTATGATCATTACCACTAGTGAATTTGAAATTGATTTAAATTTTAGATGTTCCTAATCGTATGAAAAATAATTGGGCTGCTTGTATTCACCAAATACAACTACATACTAAAAAACGATATATTATTTTATTATTATTTTTTAAGTAAAAAAAAAAAAAAGATATATTATACATAGTGCTAGTTTGGTATTGCTTTGGAGCAAACCCAAATCAATTTTGGAACAATATTTGAGCCAAATATGTGTTCGGTAGAATAGGTCAAAAGCAATTGATTTTTTATTTTATTTTTTCATATATACAACTAAAAGGAGAACATTAACGGAGAAAAATATTATTTTATTTTTTTTTGCCCTTTTTTACTTAACAGTAAACATTTATGTAGACACACTGCTAGTCAAATGTATCAAAAACATAGACATAGAAAAGAAAAATCTCCTCTCCAAATAGGTCCAACCGGGAATTCAGATTACAAGGAGCAGAGGAAGATAAGAGCAGCTAAAGCCTAAAAGGAAGGCAAATCATGAGGATGGAAATGTTGACCATCATGCCTCGTAGTTTATGGTTTATGTTTTGAACACAAATATATAATATATATATATATATATATATATATATATATAGAAAAAGCCCCTTACAACCAAAATCTCTTGATTCTTCCCCATTTTAAAATGCTAGTACTTGGTTTAAAACAAACGAAAAAATATATATATCATATATTTTTTAAAATTATTTATTATTTATTTATTTTTATTTTACTTTGTTTATCTTCACGTGTGCTGTCAAACTAGTTTTACGTAATGTTGTAACTTTTGGTTAATTAGTCACATATACAAAGGTAAAAATTTCCAGTAACTACTGCAGGTTAATCTGCTGATGAGGGTTCATCACAAAAATCTGACAAGCCTTGTTGGATATTGCAATGATAAAAACAACATACCTCTCATCTACGAGTACATGGCCAACGGAAACTTACAACATCTTTCAGGTTTGGCAATAATTATAAACGGAAAATAAAAGTTGTATATCTTTCTAACACTTCATCTAGCAGGATTATTAGTTACGGAAGTTCAATTTTGATTTTACCTTGAATTTAAATTAAGTGCGGCGCCATAAATGTTTTTGAGAGGAGCATTGAATTAAACGAAATTCTGAACTAAAAAATTATTTGACTTAATATCACTCTTTTCTTCTTACTTAAGTTTTGTAATTTATTATAACCAATTTTAAAAAGCTCAAAAATTACGAATATTATTAGTAGCTTAATTGGCTTTTTCCAAGCATGATATATATAATGCTTGAACTTTAAGCCCAATTTTTTTTTTTTTTTTTAATTTTGATTATTTTTATCTGTGCCCCTGAATTTCGGAATCATTTCCACCTTGCCACCTAAACTTTAAAAACTCTCACTCTGCAATCTGAACTTTGAATTAGTTCCTACTTTATTCCTTTTGTTATAATTTCAATAAAAATAGGAAAAAAAATGTGAGTTAAGTACAATTATGTGATATTTTTTTGTTTGTTTTTAACATAAATCCTAACATACTAGGTTTAGTAATATTAATTCCACTTTTTTTTCCGTTTGTTTGTCTTGTTTTTTTTTTTTTTTTAAATTCTAGTAAAAGGGGTTAAATGGGACAAATTCAAAGTTCAGCCAGTAAAGCGAGAGCGACTCTAAAGTTCAGTGATATAGATAAGAATAATAATAATAGAGAGAGAGGGAGAGAGAGAGGGAGAGTAATGCATGAACTTACTGGCTCATGAAAATGCTTTGGTCACCTTTTCTTTTTATTCAATTTATCAGTAAACTAATGTTATCGCGGACATATTTTTAAAAAAGTAATTTTTTAATATGATTGTATAGGTAGCTCAAATATAAAAATTTTATTTAATAGCAGTTTAATCACAACACACCACGTGTCACGCACCTCATGTGAGGTGCCAAGTGCGCCTAATAAGCACTAAAAGCGCCTCTACAACCTCACTTTCCACGCCACGCATGCACATGTGTGAGCCACGAGAGAGGGAGAGAGAGAGGGAGAGTAATGCATGAACTTACTGGCTCATGAAAATGCTTTGGTCACCTTTTCTTTTTATTCAATTTATCAGTAAACTAATGTTATCGCGGACATATTTTTAAAAAAGTAATTTTTTAATATGATTGTATAGGTAGCTCAAATATAAAAATTTTATTTAATAGCAGTTTAATCACAACACACCACGTGTCACGCACCTCATGTGAGGTGCCAAGTGCGCCTAATAAGCACTAAAAGCGCCTCTACAACCTCACTTTCCACGCCACGCATGCACATGTGTGAGCCACACAGGCATTACATAGGCACTCTCACATGTCACTGAATTAACCTTTAAAGGTGGGAAAGACTTATAGAGTGTTCTACACTCTCATTGTTTTCCCATGTGGGACTTTTAACATTAGTGGTCAATAATCAACAATTATACTAAGTTTATATATGAATAAAACCCAACAATTAATGGTACTAATAACTATCCATATGAAAAGATTTCAAAAGGATTACAAAAGGGTAATGGATATTGTAGAAAGTAAGTTTAAGAATTAGTGGTCATCTTTTTTAAAAATGAGATCAATAATAGAAAAGGTTAAGAAAAACACTTTTTTTTTTTATTTTGTCTTTTTTTTCACCCTTTTTTTTTAGGGAATTTTTTTTTCACCCGTTTTGAAAATTTTTAAATAGGAAACGCAGTGATAATGGAGATATATTGGTTTCTTATTAATGTTAATTTCGTGTTTGTTGATATGTTTTTTATTATTTATTTTTTAATTTTTTGTTAGAATACATCAATCAATATATTTTCAGGACTCAAACCTGTTGGATCATCGGAAGAGACTTTGAGAGAGAAGTCCCCAATCCAAAGATAGAGGAACAGCATGATCGTAATTAGAACCAGCGACGTCATATATATATTATCTTTGGCTGGTCACCTGAGAGAGGAATTACTTTGGCTAGTAGTTTAGAAGTGTTTTTAACTCCACTAAATATAGAAAGTAATGGCTTTTGTTAAGGCGGAGGGGAAAACAAGCTTATAACTCGTACTCTCTCTCGGATGCGACAGACGACGGTTTCTGGCACCGCGAAGTGACAAATGCGCGTTATCGGGGAAATAGGTTTTAGGAGATCAGAGCTATACATTCTATTGTCTGAACTTTAAATTCATATATATGTTTTAGAGGCTTTTCCGTCCACTGTCCAGGTTGAGCAAGATGAACTGTCATGCGCTGTTTCTTAGCTAACAACGCTTATAATTTAGGTCACGATCATTACAATATGCCTTTTTTTTTTTTTTTTTGAAGCTGAATGAATTAAAGGGCAACAAAATTAAAGGGAAAAAACAGATAAAGAAATCCATCTTGCACTTGATTTTATACTGGAAGTCCGTCAACTGCCTAACAGCATTGCACTGGTACAAAAATAGTAATTTAGTGCCAGTATATTTAATGGACGTCTAGGCAATCAGCGTCATTAAAAGGTTACATTATGATATCGGAATTTGGTTACACCTTGACTGAATAGCAATTAAAAACCCCAAAATGTGAATTTTCGGTATATATGGCCGGAGGTTTCATTTTTACTGGTCGATCGGAGGGAGTTGAAAGGGAGATTTTGGAGGCTTGAATTGATGAAGTCAAGTCGAGAGATAGAGGGTGCTTAAGTCAATGGAGAGAACAGATCTGTCAGCCCGAGGGATTGATCTCGTCACCATCATAATGTTAGCTTTGGCCTAAGAAGCATAGGGATAGAGGCGGGAAAGAAGAGATAAAATCCGAGAGTACGTTTTTATTTTAGATTTTTTTAATGATCATTTATTGATTTATAAAGAGAGTGATTGATATTTTAGTCGATCATTGATTTACCTACACATTAAAAAAAAAAAAGAATTTTTGAAATGTGAAAACACCGGATTAACAATAATAGGTGATCAATTAGAGATTCGCCATTTTAAAAAATTGATTTTGATCATTTTAAAATAAACGATCATTTTGTTAATTTAAAAAATTTGAGAAAAAAGTACAAAACTACGGTCTTTTTCCTCTAAATCCCTCAAAAGTTATAATGTGAAAATTAACCAAACTAATTAGACCTCTATTTATATTTTTCTGAATTGAATTACCTTTAAAAAATCCTCATTAAAACAGAAAAGCTTTTATCAAACACGTTTGTTTCATTCACACAATGGAATTGGTATCGGGAGAGCAAAAGCGAAAGCTATAGTTTTTCTATTGATGTTTAAAACAAAATTTTTGGAAGAGCGTACCACTTAGGAAAAGAATAATATGTCAGATTTCTAATAATTAAACAATAAAAATAATAGAATAAAGTATGAAAACTTCAATAAAATGCTAATACGAGATTAAATTTTTTCATATCCTGTGGGTTTGATTTAGCATTTTTTTTTTAATTTTTTTTCAGTTTCAATTACCTTTCATATTTTCGGGTTCCATTGTTTAAAGTATGAATGGTCAAGTTGCTGTACTGATTAATTAGTCCATTGTACATTGCCCAATATGATAAGAACGTTTCCTGCAAGATCGATTTTATGTTCACATAATTAGTTTGTTTTGTTTTTTGTATTTTTATTTTTATTTTCATCTTTTTTTTAAATATATGTAAGCACCTCATGTGTACCCGTTTAAATTAACCAACCTATTACTAAATTTTTACATTGATCAAGATCAAACTTAAAATTTACGACTCCTTCCCCGTAAACCCCCATTCCCTTACCATTGGGCTAGCCCCTATGGCTTATTTTTATTTACATTTTACTTTTAGTTTTTGGCCCGGGATGGAGGAACTTTTGACATGAGACATGTCGTCGCTGTAAACGGAAGTGTCGGTCGCCATTTTGGTAGTTGCTAACGTCATTGAACTGTTTTTACTCGTTTTTTTTTTTTTTTTTTTTTTGAAAATTTCGTTTAATGTTTTTCATTTATATAAGTCGGCACTAATGTCTTTCAGTACTTTTCAAAAATGGCTATTTTCAACCAAAAAAAAAGCTATTTAATGATAACTTTTGCCTTCGTTAATTGGTTTAAATTCATTTTTTAATTATAAGTCTGTATTGTGAAATTAAATTACATAAAATTAAAAGATATTATTTATTTATTAAACTCATAAATATAATTAATATTTTTAATTTAGTTTCATTATAAATAATAATCCTTCAAATATTATATATGAATAATTTTTATCTATTTATTTATTAAACTAATAAATTAATCAACAAATACAATTTATAATTTTATTATGAATAGTAAAGAAATTTAAGAAATTAATTCACATAATTATTAAGTTCTTTATTAATTTAAAAAATAATTACTCATTATCTTAAACAGTACCCCGTAATATTAGAACCCATAACATAAATATAGAAGAGCATATCATGCTCACTCCCCACATAGAGGGACTGGCACAGATTTTATTAAGAGCAGGAAGGGAATTTCCTCCTCCGGTTACATCGAATAGGACCTTAGAAATGTCTATTAAGGTTACAGAAATTACATAAGAGAAAACATACTCTCTAGTCTTCATAGAGCTCTTTAGACTCTCCGCCCATAGAGTTAAGAAAGTTGTATCAAAGAAAAGAGACGTTCAAAGTGATTCAACGATTCTCATAGACTGATTGAATCTAAGAGAGAAGAATAACAAGTAAGATCAAAGGTAAAGAAGCTCAACTGTTATAAAAATATATGTGATAAAAAAAAAAAAAGACGAGGGAGACAATTCAACGTTTTTCTCGTTTGTCCTTCCGGCCTACCCAAAATTCTGTTTCATTTGGCATTTCATCTCAACTCCAACTAAACTGTACTTTTTCATATCATTTTTTTCTTTTTTTAAAAAGTTAATAAAATAATAATTAATTTTTAAAAATGTCAATCAATTTCAACTTAAAAATTTCATTTCCAACCAGTGAACTAAATGTAAGATTTTCAAAGTTGGGCTCCGTTAAGTTTTATTGGCCCATTTCACTTCCTTATTTGGTCAACCAAAACCCTAATCTTAAAAATCTGCCCACAAATGCTTTAATTGCATGAAGACAACCATTGATGTTAAATTACCACTTTGTCCCCATTTTACAAATATGACACTTAGTCTGTCTTCAACCCTTGATGTTAAATTACCACTTTTCCCCTATTTTACAAATCTAACACTTAAGTCCTTTATCTTTATTTTTATTTTATTTTTGCTGGTTCACTTAAGTCCTTTATTTGATCGTTTGAGCTCTTCTCCTCACAATTTATTAATGCTACACATGATATAATATGTCATGAACAAAACCAAATTAATGTCTTTCGTAACTCGGTATAAAATCAAATGAAATAGCATTGAAATTAATAATTAAATGAAAAAATTAATCGGTAGAGATAAAGATAAATTGCATATTTCACCGTTTTTACCATAAAAAGGAAAAAAAGAAAAAGATTCTTTAGTGAAGCAACTAAATGATCGGGCATAATTAAATGGCCATCTGACAAATTTAACAAACCTTGACTTGTCATGAACTTGCACTAACATGGTTAATGTATTTAGATTAGGATTTTTTTTTTATTTTACTGTTGCCCCTCAACTAGTCGAGCAATTATAGTTTTCACTCTGAATTTTTTAATTTGATAATTTACATTATGAACTTACAAATCTATAACATCAACCTCTACTGATAAGAATGTTAATCTTTTCAAGAAAATTAACATATGGTTTAAATGACTTGACAGATCATTCCTATCAAATTTAATCTAAATTAATTGAGGTTAAGATATTTAAATACGGGTCCATTTTGGGGTACATTTGGCATCTGGTTTCCATTTTTTTTTTGTTTGTCTTTTTCCTCAACTCAAAACAATTTTTCACTATTCTCGTCTACCAATGTCTACAGTAAACTCAAACTTTAGAAGTCTAAAACTTTGTTATTTCAAGTTCAAATGAGATTATTTTTTAAAATTGCATAAAATTTCGAGAAAAACAAAATAATATTAATATTGATATTTTTTCGGAACACATTATTTACATTTCTTTCTAACCTGTTTTTTTCAACCAAACACATATTTCCAAAACTTCAATTCAAATATCTTCAAAACTACATCTACAAAACCTCCACCAAACTGATCCTATATCTCCAAAATCTCCACCAAACGGGCCCTAAGTTATATCGTAATAGCAATTAACTTTGTTTTAAATATAAATTTAGGTAAACATGGATTAAAAAAGACATTTTATACGCTTAATTAATGATCTATTTGCAAGTCAAGTGTAAATTTCTTTAAAAAGATCAACATTATTTTTCATAAGGTGTATTATTATATATTTGTAAGTTAAGGATATAAATTACAAAAATTAAACATTCAAAATATGAATTGCAAATTTGAGATAAGTTCAAATGGCACCGGTGCAATTTAACCTTTAGACTATCATGTTAGACACGTGAGCAATGAAATTAACGTGTTCAGTAACGTTGTGCTATGCTCCCATGCTAATGGCCCAAAGATCAGACCATTTGACAGCTCTACTTGTATCATCAACCCTCACTTTTTTTTGCTGCAATTCTATCCTCAACTTTCTTAAAAAGAACTACTCTCCTACCTAAAACTTTCTAAAAATAATTCACCCCAAAAAAATAACTTTCAAGAAAAAGTTATTGTACGAGAAACTCGAGCGAAAAAAGAAAATGAAAAAGGGTTTATTTGGAGAGGTTTTGGAGATATATTTTAGTTTGAAAATTATATGTAGTTTTGAAAATGTATGTTTGAGAGGGAAAAAAAAAACTATTTGAAGTGAAAAATAAAAAATTTAAAACATATTTGAGAAAAAAACATTAATACAAATATTATTTCATTTGACTCTAAATTCCATACAATTTAAAAAAAAAAACAACAACAACACATTTAGACTTGAAATAACAAAATTATGAATACTTAAAGTTTAAATTTACTATAGACATTTTGATATATGAATACTAAACGTAGTTTTGAATTAAAAACAACAAAATAAATAAAATAAAATTTTCAAATCAGAGAGCAACAAACGGGCCCTAAAAGTAACTTTGTTTATCCACCATAAAAAGTGATGGAAAAAAAAATCAAGAGCTATTAAAATGAACTTTTATTACAAGAGCACGAGTTTGGTGTAAAAAAACACGTAGACACATTTACAACTGCACGTCTTAAAAAACACATTTATTGTAAAGCTGGAAGTCCAGTCCCAACACGCCTTTGACTTCTATTTTATCCCTTCTTTTTTTTTTCCCTTCTTTTTAATTTTTTGAAAAAAAAAATAACAGACCACCGTACACACCGACAGGCTCCAATCTCATTTTTTTTTTATTTTTTTTGTCAAATGACTTTTATTTTTTCTTTCCTTTTTTTTTTTTTTCCTAGAGATAAGGGGTGTGAAAATGCCAAGAAATTTCCACTTCAACAACGGAGAAACCAATGGCAACTACCAAAAGTCCACATACCAGAGTAGAATCTAAAGATAAATAAAAACAAGAAAGGAAAAAAAAAGATAGAAGATATATATAAACTCTGACTATATTGTGATATTTTCCCACCTTGCTTCCAGCTCTCTTACAAAGTAGAAAAAGCAAATCTGCCCCCCGCTATGACAAAAAGACCCAGATTTACAAGACGGGAAATAGCCAACCAAGAAGGGAAAGAAAGAAAAAAGAAAAAAAAAAAAAGAGATGATAATTAAAAAAAAAAAAAGCTATAAAAAAGCCCAACTTAGAAAACAAAAACCCTAAACCCCAACATCCTAGCAATCTCAAAACCTTGTTAGGAGCTAAACACTGTAAAAGATAATAAAAAAAATTTAAAAAAAAAAAACCTTGAATTCTGAAAAACCCTAGCCTGCCAAAGAGATGCTTTTCAAAATTCTACATCAGACCCACTTCCTATTCCTCAATGAATTATTGACCCTCCACAACCAGAACAAGAGATGAGCTTCCTTCTTCTTTTTCTTCAAGGTGGCGGTCTCAAAGTGCCCGGGATATACCTTGCCAAAAACTTGCTCTTTTTACTTCCGGTCGGTAAAATATGTAATCAGCAACGAGCAAGACTTCTGATACAAGCAACGATTCGAGCAAGGACTGCCAGGTCTTGCAAAGCAAGAGGCTAGCAACCATTTGCAATCCCATTTGCCACAATCTTCTCAGACACAACAACTGGCTTAGCACCCTTTGGGGCCATGCCAGCTGCCGGACCATTCTCTGCAACTTTCCCGTTGTCACTAGCATGCACGGTTACCAAAGGGTCCTTGATGGAATCCGATCCAGCCTCCAAGGTTTTCTGGTTCAACTCCCCATTTTCCACTTCCTTCTTTTCATCAACCGGCTTTCCTTCCCACACCTGCTTCCGTATTCAGCAAACAGGGAAAATAACATCAATAACTTTCAAATTTCACCTGAATCATACGTGCAATGAAAAATAACACGAAGAATTAAGTAATGAACATTATATGAACCAACTCACCTGCTTCTGAAATTGCTGTTGCTTTGCTTTCTTCTCTTGGATGGTCTTTTGACGGGTTTCATAAAACCCGAAGTCGTCCAGAATGCATGTCTTGCTTGAGTGCTCCTTGAATATTTTAACCAGTCTAAGCCCCGGCTCCAGCTTGACCTAAACAGCAAATTCAAATAAAACCTGTTTAGAAGCAAATATACAAACAAAATGAGAACAAGCAAAAGCATATATATATATATGTTGGAAGTAAGATAAACCTCTTGAGTGTCTCTGCTGTTTGTCACAGGCTTGTTCTCGTTGTTCTCGAGTGTAATGTGCTTTAACAAACTGTTGGGAACATCCTTAACAATGTGCCACTTGACAGGGAAGCAGCCATTCCACTTATCCTGTTGCCAGTACTCGACACTCTTGTTGAAATCAACAGGCCCAACCATCTCTGCCAGACCGACGAATTGCCCACTAGTATTAACCTACAAAATGAATCAAGAAAATTTTTAAGACTACAAATATGTCGATGGCAAATAAACTCCTGTCAAGAACGTGAGTCGAAACTCTTACCGAGAAGAAAAGGAATACAGGGCAGCCACCAGATTTCTCCTGAGCCTCCTGGTACGCTGCATGAAGTTTCTTGTTGCCGTTAGGCGTACTTGCCCAGACATTATACTTGATACTCTTGTGGACATCGTCCTCACTGTATGACTTTATAATGAAGAATTTGGCATCAGCATATTCCTCAGGGAAGTCTGCCTTGTTGTACTGTTCTCGGTCTGGAACAACAGCAGTCTTATCCTTCTCCTTGTCAGTAGTAGTTGCGTTAGTTGGCAGATTCTGGCCCTTCACTGCCAATGTGGACGGCACAAAATCCTTTTGGTTCTTGGAGCCCTTGGCTCTAGGTCCTCTATTCAACTCATTCAAACCATCCATGTTCTCGTTACCATAACCGTAGTAGCCTCCATTACGCCCTCTTGGCTTAGTATACTTGCCATCAACAGCCAGCCACCCCCGTCCACTCGCTCGTGAGTCGTAGCCGTGATATCCAAAGCCCATACTGGATCTAATTGGGTTGCCATACTGACCATACATCTTGTTTGGTAACATTCTACTCATGTATCCCTGATTCATCGCAGGCAATGGCCTTGGGTGCAAGCCCTGTAGATCAAATGACAAATTATTGAGCTAATAACTAAATTCAATCGCACTACAATAATATAATGATCAAAGAATTCCATATAATAACTTATGTGAGCAAAATGAATACCATGAACTGAGAACTAGGACGGTAATTCTGATTCCTCGAAGATGGAAGATGGTTTCCACTTGAAATTGGAGACGGGATAGTTGTGCTGGTCACTGGCCTCGACTGCCAATCTGAAAAAATCAGGGCATCTAAGTATGGGGTCGAATGAAAACCGTCAAAACAAACTCTTAGATCCTGAAAACCAGGAGTAGAAACACGACCTGGCAAAGGGCTCCTAGCATACGAACCATTTGAATTAAAAGGTAAGTTCTGATATGCCGGCTTCAAAGGTGTGGAACCGTTGTTCCCCTTGAAGGCACCACCACTCACAATGCCGTTGGCATTCCCATTTGTCGTCTCCACAGGCAGTGGCTTTTGGTCAGCAGCAACGGAGGTGGATATGTCACTTTGAGGAACTGCAGTGCTAGGCGTATACGGTGCACTTGTTGGAGTAAGCGGCTGGAAATAGGGTGGATACTGGTAGTGCTGCGGCCCATACAGCTGACCATCATTTCCAATGGTGGGAACTGGGGAAGCAGCTGGTGAGTATGGGCCGTAAGGTGCATACCCGTAACCATGATGATACATCATAGACCCGTTATCCCCATAAACTCCCTGAAACGCAAATAAACATACAATGAGAACACAAAATCTAATTTTTCAAAATAACAATACAAACGAAAAAAAAAACCTTTTATTTTGACATCCACAGAAATCCCCCAAAACCACTTTGCGGATTTTGAGTTCAAAACTAGACAACTTTTAAAGGTGACTTACGGAAGTCATCTCCACTCCGTCTGGATTCACGTATCTCGGGTAGTCCTCCCAATCGTTACCAGTACCATCATAGCCTGCAAGAAACATACAATGAACAAACAAAGAAAACTAAATCAATTATCCGTGTAATACTATCACAAACAACGCAGATCGCAATAACAAACTAAAAATTCTAAAATCATATATGATCAATATCACTGCACAAATTTCAAATATTAACTGACCTCCATAGTAAAAAGCTGTAGACGGATAACCGTTCGGGAGATAGCACATAGACGGATCAACGAAGTCCTGTAACAGTGGAGTTACGGACCGGTCGGATAATGGGATCTGACCATTCGCAGCATTGCCGGAATCAACAGACCCGAATTGGTTAGCAGAGGGCTGCAAAGAAAGTGTCAAGTCAGACTAACATGAACTTTCTAAACATGAACTTTAAATCAGTCAACTTTAAAAACTAATCCTAACAGTAATCTAATGAAAATTGATTTTATCAACAGTTAAAGCAGAAAAAAGAGGTAAGAGATATAAACTTGATAATATTATAATTATACCTTCTTCGTAGGCTCAGGAATTTCCAAGGCCTTCGTTTGAGATTCTATTGACAACTTCTGTAGCAAATCTGCTGCTTCTATAGAAACGAAAAAAGTAAAGGAAAAACACGTGCCAATTCTTCAAACCAAAACCAATAAATAATAAAAGAGAAACTATTGAAAATAACATTAAAAAAAACGTCTACAATTAGGTGGAGAATTTCAAAAACCAAAAAAAAAAAAGTAAAAAATAAAATAAAACTCAGAAAACCCAATTCTTTAATTGAAAAATCCTTGTCAATTCAAAAGTTGAATTCATCACATAAGCAAGGAATTCATCATCAAAATACACAACTAGAAATCAAAAAAAAAAACAAAAACAAAGAAATCATTAACAAAAAATGAAAACAATTATTCTAAGCAGAAGTAATAAACTCCGATCTACAAAATAACATACGAAACTGGCACAAAAGAAACAACAGAGACCAAGTTCGATCAAGAATGAATCAAGAAACGACAGATCGGGAAAGACGCAGAAGGGAAAACAAGAAAACAAGTAATACCCAGATGGGAAAATCGATTAAGGATACGATCTGCCTGAGCTACGGTGGCCATGACCAAGAATTGGTATGCAGACCTTCTCTTCTTCTTCTTCTGCTTCGGTGTTAAAACCCAGGAAAGTCTGAAAATTGGGTGTCTGGGGTTTTAGGAAGAAACAGAGAGAAAGAAAGAGAGAGAAACCCTAACAAAAGCAGAGAGAGAAAGTAGAGAGGGAGTGTGCAGAAAGGAGGGAACAACGGGTCTCACAGCCGCCAAGGGTTTGGGTTTTTGGAAAGAGAGGGTTTTGTTCATCCAAAAGCGGTGATTCAAATAGCACCACGGCTCTTCTATTTCCACTCGATGATAAAGTCACCCCCGTGCCAAGTCGATGATCTCATCGACCTCTCCTATTGGTTGAACTTGCCACGTGTCGGTCAAGTAACCTTTAGCCCAATTGATTTTGTTTTCTTCGTGTCCAAGGCGAGATTTGATTGGGGGATGAGGTCACCCGCGGGTGGGGTGCCTTTGGCTCCTCTTCTTGAAACCTGACTAGTTGTACCTTTATGGAACCCTAATTAAAAAAGGACAAAAATGTCCCTATCGATTTGGATATTATGGCAATCTTGCCCCTATGTTGGAATATTTGGGTGTTGGTCTTTGGTTTTTTGAGTGAGGACATTTTCGGGTGGGAATTTATGGCAAAGAGACGTGCTCTTTCAGAAGACTCCTTTTTGTTTGTTTTTTTTTTTTTTTTTTTTAGTTCATACAAAAATAGAATTATCTAGTTCTTTTTCTTTTTCTTTTTCTTTTTTTTTTGAAAGTTAAACCTGCGTAGAGACCGAGTGAAATTTTTTTTTTTTTTTTTTTTAAGTTAAACCTGCGTAGAGACCGAGTGAAATTCAAAGGAAAAAATCGAAGGTTAAAAAATGTTTTTTTCTCAAAAAAAAAGAGTTTTTTTTTTCAATTTGTAAAATAACTTTTGATTTTTTTTTTTTTAGATTAGAAGATTAGATAGATCCCGTTTGAGATTTTTTTTTTTTTTTTTTTTTAACGATTAGATAGATCCCATTTGATTCTTAAATAACGGAAAAGCCAATCAGAAATTTTTTTTTAAAAAAATCCATCTCCCATCTGAATAGCAAAATAAAATTCAAATCTTAAATAAAAAATAAAAAAATAAAAAATAAAAAGGTATACACCTTAAAGTGAAATAGAAGCTTTTTAAAAATTATTTTTGACTTTTTAAGTCTAAAAGTTGCTTGAGAAAGTATTTGGATAATCTGTCATTTTCAGAAGAGTTTTATGTCAAAGTTAAAAAAATATAGTTTTTAGAAAAAGCTCTTATGAGTAGATCTGAAAACTAGGGCCTTTTGTGTAGCGATCCGATTACGTAGGTCATTATCATGCTTACTGAAATTAAATCTCAATTTTAAATACTTAAACTTACTGAAAATTTTAGAATTAATTTTTTTTAACACTACATAAATAAACTAATCCATATAGGTAAATTTTATCATGTATACGCATTACTTATTTAACTAATTATAAAGTCACACATAATCCTTACATTTAACCGAAGTCTTAAAACACTACATACGTGGCATGGTACAAATTATTTCAAGATACATGTGTATGTTTATAGTTCAAAAGACTTTGCGGAAAAGTCTACGTAATGGTATCCTACACCACCCTTCACTTGCCACATCGTCTTCATGGGCCACCAAATTAAACTGCAGCCATCTTACCTATAGTATGAAACATACTAATGAGCTTACGCTCAGTAAGTACAAACTTAATCTCGCAAAAACATAAAAAGCATCATATAACTTATGCATGAACCATTTATGATCGATTATGGATCTCTTATTTTCTATTATAGAATTATTATTTTGCTTAACATGTGGCCCTTTGTGTACATACCGAATGTTCGCAATCCACAGAAAGTAAGGATTCGCAATGTCTCTAACAATTCTAGAAATCTTAAAACATACATAAGCTTAATCCTCCACGATCTATGGGAGGTCACAGAAAGTTAGGATTTGTAAGGTTCCTAACAATTCTGAGAACCTTGAAACATACATAATCCTTCACGATATACGGAAGGTCACAGAAAGTTAGGACTTGCAAGGTCCCTAACAATTCTGGGAATCTTGAAATATCCATAATCCTCCACGATCTACGGGATGTTGGTACAACCCTCCACTTATCTTGGTTTAATCTTAATCTTGTTACTTAATTCTTTATGAATATGTTTAAAATCATACTTCCACATGAAGTCTTTTTAATAAAGACTAGTTCCACGATTAAGATTCTTTACTTGTAATCTTATTAGTCATGATGCATATGATACATAGATATGACATGACATAAAAGTCAATAGCATAAAATAACTTGTGGCATGTTTATAAAACACGGCACTATTTTAAAACATGACGTTGTGGTAAACTGTGGCATAATAATAAAGTCTGACATAGTTCAAATTATGATATTATTATAAACGGGGCATTACTGTAAAACATGGCATAATCGAAAAGTATGTCATAGTCGTAAAGTGTAGCATATACATGATCATGGCATATTGGTAAAAACTTGATATATACATAAACCTGGCATATCATATAAATAATGGCATACATGAAAACATGTCACTCTTGAAAATAATTTACTATTTTTCATACTGTAGGTGAAGTTTGTACTTACAAGCTGTTCTATACTCTTGTCCTAGGGTACCAAAAGGCAAAGCAACATATTATATTCATGTTTCCAGATAGAACATAAAGAATATTCTTATTTTACATTTCTACTTAACAAACTATAACATCTTTATTAAACAATAAATTAGCCTCCATACCGACTACCATTTCCAGTCATAGAATTGTTACTATATTCTTAAGTAACTTTTGGTAAAAAAAGAGGATCAAATAATTGTCCTTTATTTAAAACTTAACTTGATTTTTTTGTAATTTCGGCCTATTTTTGCTTTAGGTTAATAGTTACTAACTTGATTAACTTTCATGAGAGTTCTTCATATTTATTTTCTTTGCTAAGAAAAATGCCTTGTTTACTTAGAAATATCTTAACTTCATAAATTAAGTATTTCTTGGCACAATACTTAAAATTATATTTTATTATACATTGTATGTATTTACTTGTGAAATTCCAATGAATTTAAACCTCTTCTGAAACTGTTTTCATAAAACTATAGTTCTTTTTAAAATGGGTCATAAAACCTTAAAACTGTTTTCAAAACATTCTTTTAATTTAATTGAAAATATGTGTGCAGGAATTTCCTCTTTCATGTACATTTTTAAAAATCCAGTTCTATCTCTTAATTAGTTTATAATTTGAAAAATATTTCTTCACGAAAGTTGTAGATCTCGTCAAAACCTACAACTTTCATTTCTGTCCAAAACTTAAATATGTCTTTAACTTACCCGTTTTTCTCCTTGAAAAATTCTAATTGTGTACAGTACCTGAACCGACTAGTTTTGAAAACTAATAAAAACAGATGCTTTTGGAATCTTTTCTTCAAAAACTTTCCTCATTGCCCCCTAGAATTTTCTATGTTTTATAACTTTACAGTTATAACTTTGTTCAAATTCAGTCTCTAAAGGGCTCAAAATTGAGTTTTCAGAAAACTATCCAATTAATTTTCTAAAACCGGCAGTTTGTATTTTGTTGGTTCTTGTTTAAAAATCCACACATCCTACCTCGAACGGTCAAGGCCGTGAGCCTAAATCATCATACAGCACGTCAGATTCGTTCTTAAAATTCAACCATTCCCTTATCTTGAAAAACACAATATTGATAACTTATTTATCAAATTGCGTCTTTAGGTTGATTTCTTAACAAACATACATAAGATTTTCATACTTAAACATATGAGAGCATAATCACATGCACATAATCTTAAAACTCATCATAGAGCATAAAATCAAACCCATGCTTAGAGTTAGCAAAACAAGATAACACAAGCATAAATCAAGCATAATCAAAGATAAATCAACCATAAAAAGCTATAATATAAGAAAATAAGAGAACAAAAGATTATGCTCTTACATCCCATAACTTGAAATACACATAAATTCCTCAAACCAAAACTAATTAAAGTTTTAGTTAGGGATCAATAATATACCTCTAGAGCTTAAAAAAGTTGCTTCTAGTCATTGAATGAGAGAAATCTTTGATCTCCCTCTCCACACTATAACTGGCCATACTAGGCCTCCTAACTCTCTCTCTCTCTCTCTCTCTCTTTTTCTTTTTTTTTTTTTCCTTCTAAGGCTAGAGAGGAAAATGAGAAGAGAACCAAAAGATGAGAAACTAACTAAATGATCCAAATTCTCACCACCCATCCCTATTTATAGGTGGAAGGAAGAGCTTCCTTGTTCGATGCGATTACATCAAAGATAGGTGCGTGGAGATTCGTGAGGAGAAAACAGCGTGATGGGAGGAGATCTGGAGATTGCAGCGGATCTCCTCCATGCTGGTTTGAAGCAACGCGGAACTAGACCACCATCTTGGAGGGAAGACAATCAGTGAAAAAGGGTCGGAGTGTTCATCAGAATATAGGGGAGAAAGAGATTCAGAATATAGGGGAGAAAGAGATTGGGGGAGGGGGCTGTGTGAGATAGAGGGGTAAGAGAGAGGAAAAAAAAAAAGAGATAAAAAAAATTTAACTTAATTTACTACATCATCATTCTGACATTTTTCCTATAGTTTTTAAGTTGTGATAAAAATCAATCCACACTTAAATTTTATGGTATGGGGTCTAATTATCTCTTGCAAATTTTCCCGTTTTGTTAGGTTGGTTAATGGAATTTGAGGACAAATCTCCTGTCTACCTCCAAAATAATGCTCCACCTCCCCTCCCCCATTGAACTTTAAAATGTTAGCATTTTTTTTTCTTTTGTTAGTTTTGTTAACGAAATGTCATATGTCACATAAAGGTCAAAATTAAAAGAGTAATTTAGTAAAAACACAAATTAAAATTTCAAAAGTTCTCTTGCAAAATGAAAAAAAAAGGCCCTCTGAAATATATTTATATATATAAAAGAAGGAGAACTTCTTTAACCTTAAAAAGAAAAAGGAAAAAAAAAAAAAAAAACAAACAAAGATGCCTGTAAAATCATCTCCTTATTCGACGGCATTCCACCTACGACAACGACGGCATCCACTCCAGCTCTCCATTATGTCCTTCCCAACCCCAAATCCGCATTGCAATCCTCAACATCTAGCTTGCCATTGCGCCCTCTCCCCCACCCCAAACTATTTCAATATGAAAAGATTAGAAGAAAAAGGAGTCTCCTTGAGCACATTTAAAAATAGAAAAATACTTGCGATACAAACTCTAATATCAACTTTTAAATATCAACTTATATAGCATATGAGTTGTCATTCTCTTATTGGTAAGTGATTAAAGTATTACCACATTAATCGGTTATTTTTATTAATAAAAATATAACATGTGAGTTGGTACTCAAAAAGTTTGAATTAAAATTGGTGTCCATAGCATCTTTTAAAAATATAAAGGAATGTTTGGAATACCAACTAAAGTTGGAGTTTTGAAAATGTTTTGATTGAAAATGAGATAATCTTTGGATGTGTGTTTAGTTGAAAATGAACTATGATAGGTAAGTAGTGTAAAACTTGAAATATGCTTAAAAAAATAACAATATGGATCTTGTAATTCGTTCCTCTCGTTAAAAAAAAAAATCCCAATTTGGAATAAAAAAAATTATGAACTTTTAAAATTTGAGTTTTTTAAAAATGAAAAATAGAGATTTAGAGACATGAATAATGAAATTTGTTTAGTTTTTAAGCAAAAGTCAAACAACATTTGAAATATTCCAACTGGAATGTTCAATGGAAACAGACCTTAAATTTTTAGGGGTGATAAAGGGGGGGGGGGGGGGGGGGGAAGTATTAAAACAACACAAAATGACAAAATAATTTGACCAAGTTATTGCACAATGAAAAAGTGAATTCTCATTTAGATAATAGATTCACTTGCTTGGCCTATGACTAGTATTCAAGGACGGTGCATCATTTATATAAACTAGTACGAAAGATATGTCTCTCCCTGTTAATATTAAAAGAAAAAAATTGTTGTACTTTTATATTTTAGTTATATTTCTCATTGTTTCTTACTGTGAAAATACTTATGATTATTTGTATTTTACTTATTTTTCTCTGGCAACCGGTCATCAGAGATAGATATACCATCTTTTATGAAAAATAAAAATAATTGGTAGAATATTAAGAGCAATTTACAAATTAGATTATTCTAAGGTGATCAACATCAGACTATTGATGATCTTGTGTTGAAATTGAAAAGTAATCTATTAGATTAACAAAAGTAATCTATCTTATTATTCTCCAACAATCGGTTTCAGCAAGCAATGTCGGGATCCAGTTGTCACTGCTAGTTACAAAAAAATAATTTGATAACTCTCCTACGATTGATGCTGGAGTTCAAATCTGGAGACTACCCATCTCCTTTGAAAATGAAATTTATTATGCTAAGATTATGAAAAATATTAGCCACCCATGCTGGAGATGGCCAGCCATATTTATTGGGAAGCGAAAATAATATACTAGATTGTCAAAGATCTCCGGTAACTACCGCCAACGAGTGGCATCGTGGACTGCCAGCGGTCACTGCTGTTCCATGAAGTCTGGTAGATTACTATCAGGAATCTAGTGGGTTACTTTTTTTTTATTTTTTTTATTTTTTATTTTTCATTGATCGGGCAATTTTGATAAGAGATATTGTCTTAACTTTTGATTTATCCATCCCTAAAAAACATATATAGATATACAAATATGAAATTACTGTAGCTGGAAAAATAATATAGTTACATATATACACACAAACACACACACTAGGTGATATGCACGTGCATTTTAGTAAGTTTATTAATTTATTGTAAAATTATTTATATGTAAATATATGTTTGAGTATATATAGATATAATTAATCTAAAAATGTGTAAATATGAAGAAGAATATTGTTAAAAATGAGTGAATATGAATACATATACAGCATATATTACTGTTAAGAAAGAACATACATTAGCGAAAGAACACTTCTTCGACAGAGGCTGAAGCATAAATCATGAGAAAGAAACAAACAAATCGGAGGAACAGAGAATCAAAACTTCAGCCTCCTGCTTTCAGAATCCTCTGAAAATCTCGTAAACAAAGAAGGCTATAAAGGACGTTTTATACTTAAGACAGAAAAATAAAAACAAAAAAAAATGGAGCTCCAGAGCCCAAATCCAACAAAATCAAATTAATATCCAAAAACCCAAGCTAATATTTTCAATCAAAATCTACAAATTCTCATAAAAACAAATCAAATCACTGAATAACATCTATGCATAAGAGAAACGAAAAGAGAGGAAAAAAGAAAAAAAAAAAAAAGAAGAAAATAATAACCGAATTTGAAAGTAAAAAACTTGGATTTTTTTTTGGATAAGAAAGGATGACTAAACTAAAACTTACATTACACCAACAGAAATCCTTTTCATGGAAATACGTCTTGCCCGCATCACCCTTTTTCCCAAGCTTGCGACAAACAATATCTATATACATAAATATATATACATATATATATATATTTCCTGAACATCTATATACATTGATCAAGTACAAGTGATTGTTCTCCAAAAAATGGACTACAAATCAAGCAAAAAAACAAAAACTTTCATATGTCAATCTCTACATCGGTTTTCCTAGTTCAGGAAACTAACAATCATGCCTGAAGAACTATCACAAGTCATTGCAAAAGAAAAATCAAAATTCAGATGGAAAAATAATATCGAAATCTGGAAAAAATAAGCGAAAAAAAAGGCTTCAAGGTCTACCAGGCTATTGTGGAAGCCAATTGCAGGCACGTACAAGCATTTCCTATATCTCTCTTCACCACTTATACTGAAAAGAGCTTTAATCCGTTGATGTGTTTAATCTAAAAGTGAATTAAAAATCGATTTCGTTTAGTTGAGGCATTATGTCGAACATATGGAAGGCAATACAAGAACATAGTCGGATCAGCGCCATGGTCTGTGGTGCTGAAGAATTCGAATAATAATTACAAATTGATTCATTAAATATTAACACACAACTCCATCAGATTAATAAATCACATTAAAATCATATCATATTAAATCATAACTTCCACGATCTGAGCCTTGATGAGTAAAGACGTCGAGGTCCAAAGCTAGAGAAAGAGAGAGAGAGAGTGGGACAGGAATAGAGCGAGAGGAGGAGAAAGGAGGAGCTGAGGAAACAGAAACAAAGAGTGTGAGAGAGAAAGATATGGTGGTAACATGAACAAAGCGAGATGAGGAGGACGGAGAAGCTGAGTAAACGGAAAGAAAAAGAGAAACGAAGAGTGAGAGAGAAAGGGATATGGCGGTATAGCAACTGATGAGTATAGCAACGGAAAGAAAAAGTGCCATCTGTCATCTTAAACCAAACAAGAGAACATGACAAATGCACATCAGTACTTTTAAAAAAACTGATATAAGGATCACGGTCCACTTACAAATTGTTTATCCATAATCTAGTTACAATAACCAAACTAAATGAAAACTAAACTAAAAAATACGAATTAGTAGTTTGAGAAAGTCAAAAAACCATACACACAGTGCTGTCATCCTAAACCAAGCAAGAAAGCATGACATATGCACATCGGTGCTTTTTACAAAACTGATATAGGGATTACGGTCCAGTTTCGAATTGCCTCTTCACAATCTAGTTACCATAACCAAATTAAATGAAAACTAGACTAAAAAATACGAATCAGTAGTTTGGGGTGTCTACAATTTTTTTCTTAAATAAATGACATTTATATATTATACTATATACTAAAGGAATGGGGTTTTTCCCTGTTCCTTCTACAGTTTTCTGACGGATTTACCCCCTCACTCATGTGAAATTGCGCTTGCTACAGTGGATGGACGCTTCTACCCTTCCTTCCTTCTCTACCGGTTGGGCTTCCCACAGTGACTGGACGGTTTTGTCCTTCCCTTGCTCTCTCTCTTTCTCTTTCTCTCTCTCTCTCTCTCTCTCTTTTTCTCACACATTTATACGTGAGTAATCTGATGTTACATCAGATTGCTCAACTCCCTAGGCCATCTTATATCTCTTTTCTACTTTCCATATGACTTTTTCTTTCTTTTTGCAGAGTTAGTTTATTTGTTTTTCCCCCTCATATCTCATGCTCATTTCCTCTCTGTCTCTCTGCCGCTCACTGTGTTCTCTCTCTCTCTCTCTCTCTCTCTCTTATCTTTTCTTTTCTTTTCTTTTCTACTGCCCACTGGGCTCTGTCTCTCTCCTGCCGCCCACTGCCGCCCATTGTCCTCACTCTCTCTCTCATTTTTTCTTTCCCGCCCATTGTGTTACCCATTGTATAGTGTCATTTTCTCTCTCTACTGTTGATGTGGTAGTTCTCTCTCTCTCTGTCGCTCTCTCTTTCTCTTCTTCTTCTTCAAATTTTTGACTTTCCAACCCGCATTTTCTCTTCTCCTTTTTGCTGCTGCCGGTGATAAATTTCTTCCATTGTGTATGTTTATTGTTGATGTTCTAACTTCATCTCTCTTTTGCTTCATATTTTCCCGGTTTCCCCGCTACAACCTCTTGAATTTTTTTTTTCCATATTGTTAGATTTTTGTGTTGAATGTTAGATTTCCAGATCTGCTCTCTATCATTTTTTTCTTTCTCCATATTTTTTGGATTTTCGGTCTTTAAATTCCAAAATTTATTTTGTCTTTTTTTTTTATTTATTATTATTGGATTTTTATGTTGAATGTTTAGATTTTCATGTTTGTTATGTTGTTTTGTGTTCCATTACTGTATGTGGGGTTTTTCCCTCTTTTCTTTCTAGGGTTTTGGCCGAATGCCCTTTTTTCCCCTCATTTTTTTGTGTTGATTTTGATCTCTATTGTTAATGATTCAACTCTCTTTTTCTCTCTTTCTACAAGTCTCTCTCTCTTTCTCTGTTTCCCCCTCCCCCCCTCCCACTTTTCCGATTTCAACCCGTGGGGAAATTTTTTTTTAATATTGTTGGGTTTTTGTGTTAAATACTTATATTTTTATATTTATTATGTTGTTTTGTTTTTGGTTAGTGTATCCGGTTAAAATTTTTCCCTTCTCTATCTTTCATTGATTTTGTCCGAAGTGTTTTTTTTTAATCCTTTTTTTTTTGTTCATATTGCTCTCTATTATTGATTCGCTGGTTTTTTTGCCTTTGTTTTTACACGCCTTTCTTTCTCTCTCCCTCACTGTCTCTTTATTTTTCGGACTGTTGGACTTCAAACCCTAGATTTTGGCCCCTTTTTTTGATATTGGTGGGTTTTTGCGTTCAAATTTTAGATGGATTTTTGTGTTGAAGGTTTAGATTTTGATATTTGTTATGTTACTTTTCTTTCATTATTGTATTCGGTTTCCCTCACTTTTTCCCTTCGCTTTTGTTCGGCTCCCCCTTCTTTTTTTTTTTTTGATTTTTTGTGTTGCTGTTGTTTAGTTTTTATGTTGAAGCTTTGGATTGGTTTTTCTGTCCACGATTTATATTTAGATTTTTGTTTTCAGATTTTTGGTTTGCAATCTCAAAATTTTTTCCCTCTGTTTTTGAGTTTTTATGTTGAAGGTTGAGAGGTTTTTGGTCCAAATGATAAGTTTTTTTTTTTTTTTGGTTGTGTTCGAATCCTGCATTTTCCTTTTTTCCCCCCCGTTTTTTTTTGGACATTTTACATTGTTATTATTGTTCTACCTTTATTTTATTTTATGTTTCCACACCCCCCCTCTTTCGTTTCGTAATATTTTAATTCATTGTCCATTGTTTCTGTTCAGTTTTCCTTTCTCTGTTTTTTTTTTGAACTCTTTTTTTTTTCTCCATTTTATGAATTTATGGCTCATTCTTGGAAACAATAACAATTTTTAAACTAAACATATGGTATGTACTTTTTCCTCCCTCAGAATTTTTTGCTACCGATTTTTTTTTTATGTCAACTAATTTATTTTTGCAGATTGTCGTAATGATGGTGGCAAAATGGATGAATGCAAGTGTTCAATGGAGAATTGCATACTTTTTTTTTTGTTATCTTTATTTAAACATATTCCTAGATATTACACTTGGTAGCTGTGAGAGATGCAGTTAGTTTGTATTTGGCTTATTATTTAACAGATATTCTTAAATATATAAGAGATCTGAGCATATCACAAAATATTTAATAAAAATTTGTGTAATATTTTTTGTAGTGTATGTGTATATATAACGTTTTTTTTTATCTAGATTAATATATATAAATATGACTGAGGGTTCTGTTTTGTGTATGTTTGTGTTATTATTATAATTTTTTTTTTGTTTTATAAGTTTTTTCCTCTTCTTACAGTATGTATTGCCCGGGGATTTTTTTTTCCAGTCCATTAGATTGTTGTAATATTTAAGTTTATAAGAACAATTACTGTATTTAAATATTTTTACAATTGTAAATTATTGTAATCATATATGTATTATTTACATTGTTTTATTATCTACTCTTGCTGTGTAACGCCATATTTTTATGTTTTATAAATTTTTATTTGGTTTGGATTTACATTGAACAAATTAATTGCTAATCGTAACTACACAGAACTTAATATATTTATTATTGTGTTGGATAAATCTATTTTTTTTCCCGAGCAAAAAAAGTGCATGAAATATAAATGATAATAAAAAAATTAAAAAAATATCTAAGAATTTAACATTTTAATTATTTATATAGTAAAAATACATAAAATTTAACTAAGACAAATTAAAATCACTCATGTCCGTACGGACTGTAATTAAAACAATGAAAAATGCAGTGAAATATTTGTTCATGGTTATAACTGTGAACAAAGTCAAATATTATTGATTAAATTAATAAACATAATTTTTTTAAAAAAAATAATACAGCATAAGCTTTTATAAATGACACTTAAATAAATTTAATTATAAAAAGAAAAGTAATAATTTAGTTATTTATTTTAAGTAATACAAATTAAATTAAGCATTGTCCGTACGGACAATTACTCAAACAATGAAGAATGCAGTGAGAAAAAAAAATTTAATGGTTATAATTGTTAACAAAGTCAAATATTGTTAATTGAATTACTAAACATAATTTTTTTAAAAAAATAATACAACATAAGCCTTTATAAATGACACTTAAATAAATTTAATTATAAAAATACAAGCAATAATTTATTCATTTATTTTGAAATATATAAAATAAAACAACATAAATAATAAAATATGTAAAATTGAGAAAATGTTAAATTAAAAATATTGAGATCTGAGAAAAATTAAAAAAATTAACATATTTAAAAAAATTGTTTAATTGATCAATATAATTTTTTTAAAAATAATATTACATATATCTAAATAAAATTTAAACAAACTCAATCATAAAATTATTAATATTTTTTTCCCTCAATTAATTTTAATTATAATTAGATTATTTTATAGTTAAGAATAATATTTAATATTATTTGATTATTACTATTTTAGTTGCCTTTTTTTTTAACCAAAAATCATGATCTCTTTTTTTTTTTGGGTTTTTTTTTCCTTTATGTCTCTGATTTTTTTTTTCTATGATATTTACTTTTTAACAATATTTTATAATATTGTTCTTATATATTATATTAAAAAATACAAAATTATTATACTTACTAAAGGGATGTATTTTAACTTTTTCTGCATAGTAAAATTATGATTTTATCCCTTAAATTGCTTCGTGGCTCCATTCCAGTACAGTGACTTGATTGTTTTGCCCCTAAAACCCTACATTTCCTTTCTCTTTCTCCTTCAGCCGCTGCCTCCCTTCATCTCTCAATATCTTTTTTCAACTTTTTTTTTTTCATGTTGCTCTCTCTCTCTCTCTCTCTCTCTTCTCTTTTCTGCTTCTCCTTTTTTGCGTTTTTTTTTTCAACTTTCTACGGATTGGTTCCTCTTGGCTCCTCTTCCATTTTCTCTTCAGCGTTTTTACTGTTTTTTATTTTGTTCTTTTATTGTGTGTTTTGAATTTTTTTCTCCATTTTTTTCCCCTTTCCTTTTTTCGCCTCTCCGGTGTATGTGTATAGTTGAACAAAAAAATTTGGGGTTTTTTTTTCCGGTTTTGTTTTTTTCCTGTTAGTGTTTTTTTTTTTTTTTGGGTTTTAGATTTTGTTGTGTTTGGTTCATTGTTTGCTTATTTTTTGTTCTTTATTGTGTGTTTTGAATTTTTTTGTCATTTTTTTCCTTTTTCTTCTTTTCCTCTCTCCGGTGCATGGGTATGGTTGAAGAACAATTTTTGGGAATTTTTTTTGCATGTCATGTTTTTTTTTTGGTTTTTTTTTTTTTTTTTACTGTTCGATTTTTTTGGGTAATTTTTTTTTGTCCGAATCTTAGGTTTTGAATCTCCATTTTTTTTTCGTGTTTTTTTTCCTGTTTATTAGTTATTTAGGTTTTATACTATTTTTCATTGGTTTTCTCTGTTTTTTAGAGTTATGATTTTTTTTCCTCTTCTCTTCGTTTCTTTATTTTGTCCGAAATCCTAGATTTTGATTTGGGGGGTTTTAAATTATTTATTAGTCATTTAGGGTTTTTTTTTCGTCGATTAGTCATTTATTATTTATTTGTTTATTTTCTCATTTTTCCTGACGTGTATGCGTATAATGAAATAACAGTATTTTTCATTTTTTATTTTTCAATTTTTTCATATTATTGAAGATATTTTCCCGGTATCCCTGTGCGTAGCACGGGCATTAAACTCGTAAAAACTAAAGGATAGAATTTTTGGGTACGTAATATGGAGATTGTTCACTTTCTGAGGGAACAAATTAGAAAAATCATAAAATTTTTGGAGTAAGATTGAAATAAAAAATTTTTTTCAGAAGGACTACAGCTCTCACTTAACTACACTGGTTGGAGGGGAACTTGAAAGATGAGTACTCTTGAGATACAACCCGAGCCGAAATAATTGGAATGTATAGGTTGAATTTTACGGTTAAATCAAAACATTTAATGATTTAAAAAACAAAAATCTAAGAACTCATTAAAAATGAATAGATATGTTATCTGAAAATCCAAAAAAATAAATAAATAAATAAATAAAAGACGGAAATAAAAAAATAACAAAAGAAAAAGAATAAAGAGAAATTATTCCATGGACCGGATGTACCACGTCAATATTCTTATATGGTACACCCGATCAATAAAAAGTTGACATTTGGTGTATATATACATGTCAATTCTAGAAAATTATATTTCTCTCTTATTGTGTATTTTACCTTAATTGTTTAGGCAAAATCATTATCAATACTCCATTTAAATTTCTTTACTTAATTAATTATTAATTACCTCCTCAACTCTTAAAAAACTTATTTTCTACGTAATTATTTTAGGAAATCTGCTTATGCTCTCCCTGCCCACAAGGTTTTTCTTTTAACAAAATATTGCATGTATAAATACTTGAATTTGATCTCGACGAGGAAGATTATCAGCATCCATAAATCTATCACATGCGCACATGACCAGGTGTTAGGCAATACCAATTCATCAAAGGAAGCATTAAGGTTTCATCATATATGCATGATTTCACAACACTTTGTGTTTAACCACTAACTCTGATTCATTATATATTCTGATACCAGTTTACAGTAACACGCTATGTGCGTCTTTACCTTTTTTTCCTCACTTATTTTTTAAAATCTATTCCCACATACAGTAGACATATATAAAAACGGAGATGATTATTTAGTAGTCCATAATGGAGAGGCTTTTGATGGGTGATGGAGCGTAGGCTCATCCTTCTAGTTTTCCAAATTTATTAGATAGAAAATAATTTTTTTTTTCAGGATTTAGTAATTTTATTTAAAATATTAATTAGTATGAGAGATTTATGTAAAATGTAATGATAACTAATGTTAGAGAGAGAATAATGTAAGATCAAATTCAAGTATTTATACATGCAATATTTTGTTAAAAGAAAAATTCCTTTTGCGAAAGGAGATGGTTATGGAGAATAAGAAGATTTCCTAAAATAATTACACAAGAAAATAAGTTTATTAAGAGTTGAGGACATTCTTCGAATTCTTTGACAATCCTATAATCGAGTATGTACAAAACTCTTTTAAAAATAAAAACATCTATAATTAATAGAATATTCCAGTTGATTGAGAGACAGTCACTCGCAGCATAGAGACTACAAGAAACTCCACATAGCCCTAATATTAATGGAATCCAAAGACATATACCGCTAGAAAAAAACTCAAGTGAAACTCACACACAAAAACAAACTAGAGGTGGAGGAACTACCTCCTTTATTACTAAATTAAAACTAAAACATAAAAACAAAACATGGATATAAAATATCATTGCCCACTAAATTCTTTCCCAACGTGGAATAACCACTCCACCACACGCCATGACTCAGAGTAAATTAATCGGCTCAATTGGAAATTTGAGATCGCCGCACCAACTGTCAGATCACCAAGGTCTCACCAGATCCCAAATTGCTAGAAACTCGCCAGATTAGATTTGGTTGAGAAACTCCTAATATGACCCTCTAAATCCATCTCCACAGAGATCACTGAACCGTCGATCACCTTCGCCAGCCATGGCGTCGGCGTCGAAAGTCCCACATAAAGGAAAACCCTAGTTTATGGGAATTTTGAGAGAAAAAAGAGGAGAGAGAAAACCCTTTCAATCACAATATTGACGATGATTTTGATTAAACAATTAAGGTAAAATACACTAGGAGAGAGAAATATAATTTCTAGAATTGACATGTATAGATGCACCAAGTGTCAAGTTTTTATTGAACAGTTGTACCACGTAATACCTGATCCATTGAATAATTTCTCAATAGTAAAATAATATTTGGTATTTTTATCCTCAAGTAAATTTGTCAATTTTCCGAAGGCACAAATTATTTTAGATAAATATATTCTGCTTAGAAGAAACATTAAGATCAAAATATTTATGATGAAAATATTTGAATGAAAATATTTTGAAAAAAAAAAACATTTAGCATTATTAAAAAACATCCAAATAGTCAAATGATATTACCCCTAATATTTAGGGGGTGTTTGGTGAATGAGTTTAGTTTAAGATTTTTAAGTTTCAATAGTAATTTTTCAGAAAAGACAAAAAACTTTTTCAGAAAAGACAAAATTTTTTTTCAGAAAAAGACAATAATCATGATAAAAAAGTACAATTTAGTTCAAACAGAACTAGCAACCAAACGGGCCCTTAGAATTCTTTCTAAAAGTTATAAATGATAGTATTTTGCAACATTTAATATCCTTTCAAATATTACTTTGCAAACATTTTTTGAAATGTTAGTGAATGATAACATTTAAAATATTGAAAAATGATTGAAACAATATAGGGAAAGTAAAAAGTCCTCCGTCAAGAGTGGCAGGGAATACAATATCCTTTACCATTCTCTTTGGTTCCCTCTCCAGCCAAAAACAAAAAGAAAAAACAAAAACAAAAAACAAAAAACAAAAAAACAAAAAAAAAAAAAATCTTTCTTTATTTCCCTTCTCATTCATTAGTTGGCCACCCCACATCCTGACCTATAATCAGTCTGACCTATAATCAGTCGGCCAATGGACCTTCTGTAGGTAACGACAATAAGCGGCGGCCTTTGAAGATGCTAGTGATAAGAGATCTTTAATATGTATACTAATTTATAAGCACGTGTTATGCACGTGTGTGTTATGTATGCCCTTTTTTTTTTTTTATATGATAACAAGGATCTTTAAGTAAGGATGTATTTGAGGGAAAAAAAATCATTTTAATATAAATAAATTATAAATAAAAAGTCCTTTGTTAAGATATAGTTAAAAAAAATTAAAAGAAAATAAAGAAATTATATTGAGAAAAATAGAAGAACAAAATGAGGATATATTAAAAGAAATAATTATTTAAAGAGGGGTAAACAGAAAGGAGAAAGTGTAAGATTTTAGGATAAAGAATAAAAATTGAAAAAAAACATAAAATGATCAAAATAAATAGACAAAATGTTTGAATAACAAGCAAACAAAACAGTTATATAGAAAGCTAACTAAAATAAACGAGAAAGAAAATAGTGTTTAAATAAAGACACATTTGTCAAAAGAAATTTAATAGGACATTTAGAAAAATTTTGACCGAGGATAATATTTGAAGAAAATTATTTTATAAAAAAAATATTTTGTTAAACATATTTAAAATTAAAAGTATAAAAGATTTTAAAGAAAAAGTAAAAAATAAAAAAAAGGAAAAAAAAAAGTGCAAAGGATAAGAAAGGCAAAACCCACAAAATCAAGATGAAAAAAAAGGGGGATTTACAAGAATGTCCTAGATGGGGCACCTCCTTATGATTTTACTCATCGTAAGAGTAAAGTTGATATTTTTACCCTTTCATAATATTTAATTAAATTATTGAATAAAAAATAATAATAAATACATAAAAATACATTTATTTTTTTATTTTCTTCTCTTTTGTATTTATTGAAATATTTTTTATGTATCTCCAACTCTATTCGCCAGTCGCCAGTCGCCAGTCACCAGTCGCCAGTCGCCAGTCAATGGCCGGTCTCCGATCTCTGGTCACCGGCCAATCGTCGAAATTATTTTTTTTCATATTTAAACAAAGATGACCAGATGTATCCGATTCTGGTCACCAGCGTCAATATCAATCGTTAGAGAGATTCTATTAGAATCCAAAATAAATTCTGACATATTATATATTTTTTGGATTTCAACAAAGATGGCCAGACATATTTGACTCCGGTCGTTAGAGAGATTCTGTTAGAATCCAAAATAGATTTTACCAGAATCTGAAAAGGTAAAATAGATTCTAATAGAATGTAAAATATGCAAAATGGATTCTAATGGAATACAAAACGGATTTTATCAGAATACAAAATGGATTCTATCAGAATCCAAAATGGATTCTGATAGAATGCAAAACGGATTCTATCAGAATACAAAAATGATTATGATTGAATGCAAAATAGATTCTGACTAAATTTTTTTCGTATTTTAACAAAGATGACTGGATGCATCCGGCTCCGGTCACCGGCGTCGATGCTAGTCACTAGAGAGATTCTATTAGAATCCAAAATAGATTATGACAGAATATATATATATATTTTGGATTTCAACAAAGATGGCCAGACGTCTTCGACTCCAGTTACTGGAAAGATTCTATTAGAATCCAAAATGAATTTTGACAGACTTTTTTTCTTTTAAACTTTTAATAAATATGACTGGACGTCTCCGGTGCTGGAGAGACTTTTTGGATTATATCAAAATGCATTTTGAATTTTGTCATAATATCTTTCGGATTATGCCAGAATGGATTTTAAATTTTGCCATATAGCCTTTTGACATTCCACTAAAACAAATCAATTATACATATTAGCACTTGGACGTACCAATTCTCAAAATACGATTACTTTTTAGCTCAATTGCACACCAAAAAAAATCAAAAAAGTAAAAATCAGAAGAACACATCTTGTAATTATAGACACAAAGCCTCACCTCAAAAAGAAAACTACTGAATTACTGATGGTAGATTTAGTTTCAAAAATTCACTGATAGAAGAACAAGATGCAAAAAACAAATGTAAAATTAAAAGTAAATATAAATTTTTAGACCATCAAAATAATATAAAGACGATTAAAATGAAAAGCAGCAGCTTGTATAATACTAGACAACCAAACAACAATTAAGTAGTACCCCATTTTAGAAGTGCTCATTCGTGCCCATCGGAGTGTTTGGATCCATTGTGCCTGCTGTTACAATTGGTTCGGTATCAAAGAATTGATTCTGTATCAAAGAGATAGTCTGCATCTGATTGATGTCTTGATTGGATTGTGACTAATGATCCTAATGAAAACCTTATAAGAAACTGGAGTCATCTTTCTCTTTAAATCTCTCCGATTTTATATTTAATTATATATATATATATATATATATGCATATGTATAGGTGTGAGTGAGTATGTACGTATAATATATATTATGTATAACACTGAAGAGAACATAATTCGTCGAATTAAGTAAGCAAAGCGAAAATAAAAGGAATTTATATCGATTTTAAGTAGAAACATCCTGAAACTTCAAAATAATTTTCTCTATATATAACTTTTACTCGATTTTCTCACTAACCAAACACTCGCCACAATATTCACTAAAAAAAAAAAAAAAGCTCACGACAACAAGAAGAACAGAGAAAACATAGAGACAGAATGTGCATTACCAGATCGACGGACTCATTTTTGATCTTGTCGAGAGATTGAATAGAATCGTCATCGGAAACCTAAGGAGAAAGAGATTGAAGAGAGAGAAAGTGAGGAGATCACTCACTTTAGATGCCACAGATCTGCTGAGGCCAAGACGCCACGGATCGCCACGAGATCGGAGACCAGATCTGTGCAGAGTCGCCAACATCGCGCTGGCGGAGATTTGCAAGGAGAGAAATCGCAATGCTAGATCCGTGGAGAGTCACCACGATCGCGAGGAAAGAAATCACGATGCTAGATCCGTGGAGAGCTGCTGAGAGAGAGCGACACCAGTGGTCAATCGCCCAATCGCCCAATCGCTGAGGCCACGACGCTGCAGATCACTACAGGATTTCAGGCCGAATCCATGGACAGCTGCAGAGATCACAACGACGGAGAAGGAGGTGAAAAGGAGAGAGAGACAGGGACGGCCGGAGGGAGACAGGGAAGAGAACGGCCAGAAAGGCAAATGGAAACGGCCGGTGACAGAGGAGAGAGAAGTTGTAGAACTGAAGAGAGAGAGAGAGAGAGAGAGAGAGGTAGAGAGAAGGAGAACGGAAGAGAGAAAAATGAATGAAAAATGAAACCCAAATCTAATATCGGGGTAAAATTAAAAAATTTAAGAAAAAAATAAATTTAAAAAAAATATAAAATGATAAAATTATCAATTTTAATATTAATATTAATAAAATTATAAAAAGTATTCAAATTGTAATTCTTTCCTTATTTTTCTCAAAAAAACAAAAAAAAAACAAAAAAAACCAACCAAAACATTTGTTTTAACCAAAATGAGCGTTTTGGTGAAGGTTGGTGAACAATAAGAAGTGTAAAATTTACACTTCTTATATATTGTTAGATATATATATATATATATATATTGTAATTATAAAACACATCTAATCAAATAATAATAATAATTATTATCAAAGAGTCAATAATTTTTCAACAATGATTTTTAATTTCTATGACTGTCATGTGACATCTTTATTATCTGTTATGTGATGGTTTAACTACCACGTGATGTTTTTTAATTTGTTTTATTTATCTATTAAGCGCTTACAATTAGTAATTATAATAATTTATTAGACATTACAGTAGAAGTACTTTGGACGTCACACTAATATGAATACGCTAAAAAAAAAAACAAAACAAAAGGATGAAAAGTGAAAGCATTAATGATCAAATGTAATGGTTCCATTTTCAACTGGGAAAAAAAATGAAAAAGAGTGATGCGTTGATTTAATAAACATATTTTCATTCTTTTAAGAAAAAAATAAAACATCTTTTTATTTTATTTGTCCAATACAAAATAAAGAAGAAGAGAAAAAGAGAGACAGAGAAAGAAAAGAATATGATTTTCACATTGTTAAAATACTTGATGAAAATACATAATAAAGAGGGTTTATTGAAAATACATTAAAAAAAAAGTTTATGTAGACTTCTCAACAAATTAAAAAAAAAAAAGACTAAGGTTTTGTTCACGTTTCAACTCAATTACAATTATATTATATTTTTTTGTATCAATTTTTATCTTTTTCTGAAAAGTCAACAAAAATTATAATTAGTTTTTGAAAAGTCAACTAACTCCAACTTAAAAATCTCATCTCCAACCGACAAACCAAACGCAGGCTAAACTACTCAATAATAAAATATCAACCTTATCCTTACAAATGAAGAAAATACCAAAACCTAATAATTATTTTGATATAATATAATCTTGATATAATTCTTAGAACCTGTTTGGGGTTACTTTTGGAAACATGTTTCTAAAAGTTTTTTGTTCTTTATTCACTTTTCTAAACATTTTCAAAAAACTCAAATTTTAAAAGTACATAACTTTATCATTTTAAGTTAAAATGATATATTTTTTTAAAATTACATAGGATTTTGAAAGGAAGATCCATATGCTAATTTTTTCCGAATATATTTTAAGTTTTTATACTTTTTTAGTCCAAATAGTTTGTTTTCACCAAATACATATTTTCGAAACTCAAGCCATCTCCAGCCTCCAAAACACCATATCCAAAAGTGACCCCAAACCAAATGGGCTCTTAACACATTGGCATCGGCATTAATTGGTCGTACATCTCATCTTTTGATTGGTCGATGTTGGCATTTGCATTAGTCTAGGCTCACACATAGAAAATTAAGAAGCCAGTTATTTTGAGATTGCTTCAAAAAGAGCACACTTCTGTAATATTACCCCATCTGTAATGACTTCAAAATTTTTGATATTTAATAAGATAAGTCAAAGATCAACCTAATACGTCTTTCTTAAATTAACCTGGCTAGCAAAAAAGGTATTATGCTAGAATATCAGTATATCACTAGTAATCTATCAGAATGCTCTCCGATGACCTGAGTCGACGTGGGCCACCAACGATCTCCAGCCACTAACGCGAGTCCCGGGATAGTCGACATGGTATACTAGAATACTACTGTTATTCAACATGGTCTCTAATTACCAAAGACCGACGTTAGAGAGTATACTAATAGAATACACTTTGTAACTGCCAGAATATCTTTAGTATTCTACTAAATCATTTAGTATATTCCTTTTATTGTCTACCAGATTTCTTATCTCAAATTATTTGGAGAATATATGTTTTTAAATGATTATTTCAGATACATTCATTTGTCATATTCTTATTTTTTATTTATCAACAAAAAAAAAATCACACAAAATTAAAATAATCAGAGTAACAAAATAATGATAAAAAACTCAAAAATAATATATATATATATATATATATATATATATATAACTATACTCTCGACAGCCGGAGATAGGAATCAAGCGGCGGAGATCGCAGCGATTGGCGATGGAGATCATTTACCCACTTGAGTTCATGCTATATGTGTCTTGCCATTGATGCCGCGTCACCGCATACCTCAGGCGTAAGCAGCTGGCCGATCTGAGATAGCGTGTCCAGATCTCCAACGTCGGCTTCACAAAGAAGACGATCGTTGTAGATCTCCGACTGTGTGCAAATTTGGGCCGTGATAACTTGAGTCAAGGAGATATGTCATGGCCAGATCTGTGTATTCTCATCTGATTGGTCTTGTGTGCTTGCTTGTGAGAGGGGGCGATGGTGGAGTAAGACTTGGTGGAGATAGGACATGGTACCCAGGAGATCAGCCTTGGGCCTGCTTGCTTGAGGGAAATCGGCAGGCGGAAGCACATCGGACGCGGGTGAAGAGCTATATTATATTAGTTCATTTATTTTCTTTATTTGCATGGATCAAATATATTTTATTAATGGAGAGTTTGGTCTTTTATTATTTATTAGTTGTATTGTACTCGCTTTGTGTTTACAAAATAGACAACAAAGCAAACTAAAGGAAATATGTATATATATATATATACATATATATATATATATAATTTTACGTTGATTGAACTGCCATGTAAGTAGTCACGGTAACCGGAGAATGAGAATACTCAAATAATATCTTGCTTGTTCGTTACCCTCTCACTCTACTCTTCTGCGATAAGAATGCTCCCAACGACTCATTTGAGATGCCACGTGGTAACCGGAGGCGGGAAAAAAGCACATTCATGCTTTTATTTATATATAAGTAATAGATTTGTTTGTCTATATAAATCTTCTTTAGGAGTTTGATAATGTGAAACCTTAATCTCTCTCTGTCTCTATTTTACATTTGACATTTCATATGGTATCAGAGCTAGCTATCTAAAAGTTCGCATCATCTTTGTGCATAGCTATTCAGAGATTTTGGTTTACCCAATTTTGGTTTGGGACCGTCTATTACCACTCCTCAGTTTTCTTTCTCCACACCCTTTCTTAAACTATCCCCCAATTAAATCTTAAATTTTATCGTTACTTATTACACCCCTCTTCACTATTACAAAATATGGATTACACTACAGAGATTAAACGACTGTTTTTAAAAATCTGTCATGTAAGATATGACAAAAACATGGTACGGAAATATATTTTCAAAAATGGTTGTGGAAACTCAAGATTTCACGACTGTTTTCGAAAACTGGCGTGATATGTCTAGTTTCCACGACTGTTTTTCAAAAACGGTCGTGAAATATACTTGAAGAAATTCGAAACCTCATGAGTTAAATTTCTCTCTCTAAACCCCGTGAACTCGAAACCCACACTCTCTCTCTATAGCCCATCACAAACCCTAACCCTTGTCGCCGCCCTGTCGTCGTCATCATCCGTGCGTTGCCATCACCACGCTACCTTCTCCCTCTTTCCTTTGCAAGCCGCCCTACCTTCTCTCTCTTTCGTTCGCTAGCAACCCTCCCCCCCCCCCCCCCCCCCCCAATCCCTCTCTCTCTTTTGCCCCGTCAACACCGTGTGCTCCATCAAAGTCGCCACCCTGTCATCGCTGCACTATTCCTTTGTTGTGGTCGTGGGACTCTAGGTTTGATTTTCTCTCATGAAACTTGGTTGAATGCTCAACTGTTATACCTTCTCTCTCTTTCTCTCTCTCTAACAAACTAGGGTTTATCAGCCATTACCATCACTCTCTCTATCTCCACCATTTCCTTATCAAATCAAATCCACCATATAAACCCTAACCCCCAAATTATGTAATCTTCTTGAAAATTGAATTCTTTTTAAAAAAATAAAGACAAAGCCTTTTCCTCAAATGGTTCACTTCAATGGCATCAGAATCCTCCAATGCCTTAGTCGCCGTTTGTCTCCCGAATATCAGAACCTGGTAATTCAATTATTCTCTGAATTTGATGAATTTTTTTTATTTGACTCATTTTTTTCTCAATTTATGAAGTTAATTTCTATTTTGTTTTGTTTGTTTTGATTTTGTGGGTGAAATTTTCAAGATATATACACACACATATACATATATAACTATACATATATATGTATATGTGAAAACAAAGAGATTTTCATTGTGTACTCTAGTTTTTTTTTTTTTGGTTGGAGTTGGAAGAATCCTAAGGCATCAGAGGTGCCATGGAATTATGTTCCTCCTAAAAATTCATCGAAAAGAAACAAAGCTGCAGAGGTCCATAACTTGTCAGAAAAGGTTGGTTGCAAGATTACTAGAATTTCTTTTAGTGTTTTTTTTAATATTTTTTTTAAACATTTGGTGTTTTGATTGTGGAGTTGTGAATTGTGATTATGTGGTTGTTGGGTGAACAGAGGAGGAGTAAAATCAATAAAAATATGAAAGCCTTGCAGAATTTAATTTCAAATTTCAGTAAGGTACTTAATATTATGCTTCAATGCATACTATATCAAAAGTAATGCAGACTAGAATATGCTTGATCGAGCATTATTTGGTGTTTTGTGCATTATTAAGCAGTTCTTTGTTTTGTGCATTTTTTGGTGAACGTGACATAACTATGAAACTTTTGTTAGTTTTTGCCTTTTTTTTTTTTTAGCCATGGATTCAAGAGATTACTATGACCTTGCTGCTTTATCATAATTTTCTTGCTAAGTTACCAAAGAAAGGTATAGAATATGTTTCTAGCCCATACACACGTTTGTAATGACCAAGAACATGTTTTTCTTCTATTCAAATGATGAAAATGGTATACTTCTAAATATGGATATTATCTAAAATTGGCTTTGTTATCATGAAATAATAATTTATATATATTATAAAGATCTGACTTTTCGAACCGTTAACTAACTTACTTATTTTTAATTTATTTATTTTTCAGACCATTAACTAACTTACTTATTCTTAATTTATTTATTCTTAACACTTATTTATATTAGATTTCAAAAATATGGATTATTTTTTTTATTTTTTATTTTTACATACAGATTATACTTGTACTTGATGAGTTTAATAAACTAAAATTTTTAACTAAGGAAATTGAAAATCTTTAGATAATAAGTATCATATTCAAATTCTACTTAGAGGACATTTAAAAAGCTATAATCTCATGTAAGTTAAAATAAAATACTTTAAAATCTTTTTCTCATAAAGTACTCCTACTAGTTTAGTAGTACTAAAATATTAGAAACATAATTATAAATATAGCCGATACAAAATAATTTAAAAAGTCTAAGGGGGTGTTTGGGTGATGAGTTCAAACTCATCACCATCAACTCAATTTTTATCTTTTTCCTCAAAAGTTTTTTATCTTTTCTGAAAAAGTCAACCAAAATCACTATTTAAACTTACAAATCTTAACTCAAACTTACACACTAAACACCCCCTAAATGTGGAAATTAAATTCATGGTGGTATCCTACTCCCGTTCTTCATCGCCTCCGCACAGTTTCGTCAGTCCAGAAAATATCTAAGTAGTGGGCTGCTTACTCGCGTTACCTACAACACGAACACACACGTATGAGCTTTCGCTCAGCGAGTACAAATAATATCTCACAAAACATTTTCATAAAATCATATCATGACATATAACATCAAGAATGTTCAAAAATACATGTGATCTATGTGTATTCATTTATGCTTCATTATATACATATCTTGTCTACTTAAGGGCCCTTAGGTTGTACCCATATGCGCGCAATGAATGGGGAGTTGGGAGAGCGAGTCATAACTTATAACTTTCATTTTTATCATATCATCTCACTAATTGGAGGTTGGTACAACACTTAATCCTATCTTTCGTTAGCCTCATTCTTATTATTTGTGACAATATGTAGATTTACATATCACTATGCATCTATCATTACGACATACATATCTGTAAGGTATGTAGATCATATCAGTGTGAGAGAAATTATGCATGTCAAATGTTTAATGAACGCAATACATATGACTCATATACTCATCATTTCATCAAGGCAAATCATAGAAAATATAGAACATCAACAACGAAAAACATTTTGTTCCATTCTGTAGGTGAGGTTTGTACTTACTTGTCTTATGTGCGTAAACTTCCGGAGTTGAACCTCCTACTACTCAAGTTTGAGAAATAGTCTTGATTTAACAATATCTCATTATTAGATAGAATCATAGTTATATAACTTTATTCATTTATTTATTTATTTTATAAATTAAAATGAGCTTAATTTACTTATATCATAATTAATCTTAACAATTAATTCAAATTAATTATTACGTTAAATAAATTTCTAATATGATTATTTAATTACTTTAAGTTTACTTAATTTAATTTAATTTAATTGATTAATTAGGTAGTAGTTAATTATTACTTTATTTAATTATGTAATTATAATTAAATTACATAATTTAATTGACTAATTAATAATTATATCATTAATAATTTAATTATGTCACTTAAATATTCTTACTCATATAATAATTATCAATTATTAATTCTCATATTAATAATTAATAATTAGATTATTCTAATAATTAATGTTTGATTAATCTCTAATTAATCCTCCATAGTTATATTAACAATTATATCAATGATTAATGAGTAACTAATCTCTAATAATTCATGTATTATAATTATGTAGTTACTCAACATAATAGTCTTACTTTTATAGCTAGTTATCACTTACTATAATTAATTAATAATTAATTAATTAATTAATTAGTACTTTATTAATTATTAATTAACTTTCTTAGTATAATTATATTTGGTTATGTATTTATTATTTTATTTATTTATTTATTTCTTAATTAATTAATCAATCAAGGTGATAATGAGTCACCTAAGTGTATACCTCTCATCTAGTATTGGGCTTGTAAGGCCCAATCCCTTTAGTTATGATCATTTAATTGGGTTAAGGTAGTCTCTTGGTATATATCCAGTAATCCTCTAGTGTACTTTATTTTAGTCAATTTAAAAACTTATGATTCAACTTTATAAAGTTAGAGTTTTTCACATTATTTGATCATATACTTAATTTCAACTCATTTTATAACTAAATATGTCCATATATTATGACTTACCCCTATGTCACATTTTAATATTTAATCGTTTTGTCGGTGTATGATTTTAATTTGTAAGATTTATTTAAATTTGAGTATAATCCCGTTTTGGACACTTGATAATTCGTTGGAAAGCTTGAAGTATCTAGTTTCTGTCTTTATAATTTGTTTTCCAAGATTTCAAGCATTTCAAATATTAATATGGGCGTTTTCCTAAGTATCTTATGGTGAAATCTCAGTTTATCGGATTACAATACAATATTATGTGATTTATTAACATTTATATACATATCTGTTTTAAACGTATGATATCTCAATTTGAAACTTGGGATGTCTACTTTAAGCTCTAAAGTTTCTCCTTTAGTATTTGAGTGTTTCATGCCATAAACTTAGGTTTTGTTACTGTTGGTCCCACATATGAACCACAAGTCCAGATTTATGGGTAAATTTAGAAAAATCATAACAACTCACTTACAAGTCCAAATAAGACAAAATATATGTCATTGGAAAGCATATGGTGTCTAGTTTATATAATAGGAAAAATTTTGTAAAAAATTTATGGTTTAATAATCCAAAATATACAAAATCCTTGGCTGACATAGGGTTCCAGCAAAGACTTTTGGTTCGTAGTCTAAATTTATAAAATTCACCAAAAACTACAAATTTATCCGTTTGAGGCGCATTATACATTGTTGGAAAGCTTAAAAAATCTAGTTTTTGGATCTATAACATTATAATCCAAAATTTTGAGACTAAAGAGTTCGGAATACATAAAACCTATGGCTAGACTGTACCCCAGAAGTTCATTTTCTCTATAGTTTTATGTCACAACTTCAAATACTCATAACTTTAGACATACAAAAGCAAACTAAGTGATTCCAATGCCTAAAATAAAGTTTATCCTCTGTAGAATCTTATCATATATTTATTTTTCATACCAAAGTTTCTAATGAATGCCATATTACCACAATAACTACAAGCTCTAACAAAGTTCGTAGATCTTACCGAAATACTCCGTGGATCCTTTAAGATCTTGGACCTCTAAAGTTTTCTCAAAACATTTTCCTAAGTAAGAAGAAGTCCAACATTAAGATTCCAAGTAAACATCATGCTTTAGTTCTCCAAAAATGACTAAAACACAAAGAATACCACTAGGTTACCTCTAGTAAAACGTCCTCTAACTCCGCTTCACACTTCTTCGAACTTAGTAACGGGGATGCTTGTAGCTTGAAAATGGAGGGAGGAGGCTGCTAGAGGGGTGTTGGAGATGGAGAATAGTGTTGGTGGTTCTTTTTTTTGTTTTGAGCTTGGTGGTGGCTAGAGAAGGTAAGGTATTTGAACTTAACTTTTGTGAGAATAAAATGAGATGTTAGGGGCTTGTCTTCAGCCAACATTTACTTTAAAGAAGCTGTATTTTGAGGGGTAAATATGAAAAATTTTTGGCTGATCCTCCCCTTGCATTGCCGTCACTTATGGGAGAGAGTTGGTGTGAAAACTTTGTTCAACAAAGTGGAGACAAGAGCTTTCACTTGTCTCTTTTTTGGGTCAAATTGTCAAAATAAACCATGACATCTCTTACATGAGGTTACATGCATGCACCACTTTCTTTCTTTTTTTTTTTTTCCTCATTTGTTCAAATTTCTTCTTACTCTTTGACTATAAAATCCGGATCCCTTTGATTTTTTTTTTTCTCATTTTCATTTTTGTTTTTCTTTCTTCTAATTTTTCCACCATTGATCAAAAATTGTCATCCTTATTCTCATCCATTAGATCTTCCATTACATCAATCCTTACCTTAAGCTCTCATTGGTCACTTATCATCCAAAGTTTGGGCATTGATTTGCCTTGGATTCTTTAACATAAAATCTACACCATTGATTTCAAACTTAAGCACAATTCTTGATCAATCTTCCACCTTTGGACTTTCTAAGAATAAATCATAATTATTCATCTTCTATCTATGTGACATATTAATTTCCCAATCATACTCTCAAAACTTAAATATTGATATGACCAAAATAACTACTAAGATCATTAAATTGACCTACTAATAAAAATCGGGTTTTAATTAACATTTATCCCTCTAATATGACATAATAAATTCTTTTTGTATAAATTTATACGTCGTTTAACTCATCTTCTATGTATCTAAAATTTCTTATTTAAATAGAGAAACTCAATATTGTTGGATCATCGACATCATCATACTGATGATACATATACAATCATTTATGATCTTGAAATTTGATATTCATCAAAATAATTCATTAGAAGTATATTAATAAAAGAAATCCATGATAATAATTCATGAATCAAATTATGAATTTATAGACATCACATATATATATTTACAGGAATCAACGGGACCTACTGTCCTTCATATATGACTATATGTTAGCCACTTGAAAGTTCTTGTTCTAATTTTACTAATTTTTTTCTCTTGCAAGTGTGTTATATGAAATGTAATCATTCTATTTATTTGATTTTTCGATTGTTACCTTTCAGCTTGCAAATCAACTTTACTCAGATACGAATAAAGATGATCTTGAAGCTGAAAAGAAGTTCCAAGAAGTTTAAAAGGCTTATGACTTTGTATTTGTTTCTTTGATTCCACGAGAGTGGAATTGTAGCTCCGCATTGTTGTGAATTCCACAAATGAGGTGAGGCTTTAATTTGTTGCTACTTTTATTTGAGAGCTCAATAAAAACTTAAAGTTTTTAGTTTATGTTAGTGAGACAAAAATCATAATATGTTCATCAATTGGTAATTAATAGGACTTGAATACAGCACGCAATAGCCTCGGCTTGCATGATGCAATTGGACCTGGCCTTGCAGAAGAATGTGCTATATTGGTAAGTGAACCTTTACTTCCTCTTGTTAATATATTTCCTTTATTTGCTTGATAGCACTCTTACATTATCCTCTTTGGTTGAAATTCTCAACAGTTGAAATTCTTTGAGATAATAATGGTTTGATATTACAAGTGTGATATCTATTGAAATAACAGTAAAATTTCAATGTTAACTTGTGCATGATTTTCAATTTGAGCTATATGATATTGGTTCCATTGAATTTTAGTTTTCTTTTTAAAGGCTTGAGGTGGGATTAGGAATTTACAAGAACAAGCATCTTTTTGATAAGTTCTGTATCATTTTTCTTTTCTTTTATGAATATTGAATTGTTGCATTTAGGGGTGCTATCTTAGAGAACTTTAATGTAATATATTTGTATTGTACATTATTATGTAATGTTAAAATTGATTTGTCATCTTTGTGATTTTTATTTTGGGTCATGAAGACCTGCCTTCATCTTCATGACAAAGGAGGTCATGAAAGCCACAATGGGTATGATTAGAATACGAGACTTTATGTAATCAAACATTTAAATAGATAACTAGTTTTCATGACAATGATGAATTGTTTTTCTTTTTGGTGTCAGTTCTAGTTTTGGTTTGTAATATTCACTAGTAAAAATTGTGGATTACACGACGGTTATTTACCGTCGTGTAAAGTTTACACGACGGTTAGACAACCGTCGTTTAATCCAACATTGTGGAAGATACCACGACGGTTCCATAACCGTCGTGGTATTTCTATATTACACGACGGCTCCAAAACCGTCGTATAATGTAATCCATCGTAAAAAAAAAAATCCAATTTTTTTTTAATTCAAGCCCAATTACACGACGGTTTTGAGCCAAAACCGTCGTGTAATGGCATACATTACACGACGGTTTCGGAGTAAAACCGTCGTGTAGTGTGTGCCATCACAAAACAAAAAATATTTTTTTTTAATTCAAGCCCAATTACATGACGGTTTTGAGTATTACACGACGGTTTCGGAGCAAAACCGTCGTGTAATGTGTGCCATCACCAAAAAAAAGCCAATTTATTTTAATTCAAGCCCAATTACACAACGGTTTGGAGCAAAACTGTCGTGTAATGGTACACATTACACTAGAATCAAATTCCATATGATTATCTAAAACAAATATCCATTTTGGCATTTCATCGAGTATGTGGTGGGAGGATAAAAATCATGTTAAAAAATGTGTGTAAAGTGCCAAAACCGTGCACAAAACATTCATCTTCAAAGAGCAACAATAAAAAAAAAATTTAAAAATACTACAAATTACACTCCACGCTAGTTATTAAAGCATTGTGTGTTCGTAGTTTTGTTAGAAAATAAGAAATTGAGCAATATGGAAGTCACTTTGCTTTTCTTTAAAGAAAAATAATCACGGCCTTGATAGGAACACCGGGAGAGAAAAGTGGTGGCGACGGCAGCGGCGGAAAAAACTGGGGCTATGGCGGCGGTTAGGGAAAAGTTTGAAGCGGCGGCGGCGGCGTGTCCGGATTTTAAGTTAGGGGGCGGCGGGCAGGCGAAGGAGGTGGGAAGGAGAAAAGTTTGAGTTATCTGGAGGGTTGAAGATGAAAATGATGATAAATGAAGAGGAAAGTATATTTAAGTAATGAGTTTTCGCGTGAATTCCAAAGCATGAAATTTGAAAATTTTGAAAGGATTACACGACGGTTTTTATAACCGTCATGTAATCCTTTTTTTTTGAAAATTTGAAAATTTTAAAAATTTTCGGAGGATTACACGATAGTTTTGCTCAAAACCGTCGTGTAATAGGATTACATGACAGTTTTTAACCATCGTGTAATCTTTTTTTTTTTTGAAAATTTGAAAATTTTGAAAATTTTCGGAGATAACTAGATTACACGACGGTTATAAAAGCCGTCGTGTAATCCTTTTTTTTTTTTTTAATTTGAAAATTTTGAAAATTTTTGAAGGATTACACGACGGTTATCTATAACTGTCGTGTAATCCTTTTTTTTTTTTTGAAATGCTACCGGATTACACGACGGTTTTGATGAACCGTCGTGTAATCCAGCGGATTACACAACGGTTCCGATAAACCGTCGTATAATCCGGAACCGTCGTGTAATCTTTTGTTTATACGACGGTTTTATCAAACCGTCATGTAATCCTGTTTAAGATGACGGTTTCACAAAAACTGTCATATATTTTCCTTCGTGTAAGCCGACTTTTGTAGTAGTGATTAGATTGCAATTCGTGACATGCATAATTAATTAACTACTTGAGCATTTTTTTTAAAGTTTTAAAGTCAATTTCTTATTTGATTGGAACTTCGAAGGATCTATGTACCATAAACATGAATTTGCATGTTTGTATTAGGTTGGTTTTGAAGCTTCTTAGATCAACTACAGAAAAAAACATAAAAGAAATGTGTTTCTTTCTCTAATTTTTTTTTTCTTTTGCTGAAAGTTTCTTCACTTATTATATATTTATAAATATTATTTCTTTTTTATGCAGTAGTTTTAGGCTTTGCAAGTTTAGCATGTAGGTAACATTTATGGGGTGCAAATTTTTTTTTTTAATTAAGGCACATTCGACGATGGTTTTTCGTGGAAATCATCGTGGAAAGTACGCATTCTACGATAATTTTTCATGGAAACCGTCATGGAAAGTACACATTCCACGACAGTTTCAAAAAAACCGTTGTGGAATGTTCTGTGCCAAAAATAAAATGGCCAGGTAACAATGGCCTTCCACGACGGTTTTAACACTGTCATGGTATGTCTATGTCATAGACATACCATGACTATGGATTTCTAACCGTCGTGGTATCTTTCGATGACGGTTAAAAACCGTCGTGGAATCTAGTTTTTCTACTAGTGCATATTTATTAAAAAAAAAAAAAATCTCTACAATTAAGTTATAATTTTAAATTACTTAGGTTTTTGTACCATGTATTTTGCTTTTATATTTAGAAAGTATACAATTTGATTTGAACTTTTATATTTGTATACTACTAGATTATGCTTAATATACAAAATTATACCCTATCTCGATTAACACTTAATTTTGACCTTAAAATACCCAAATTACCCTTAAAAAAATACTATAAATATATATTACTTACATTTTTATACCATGCAATTTTGTTTTTATTTAAAAAGTATATAATACATTCTAAAATTTTACGTTTTATATTATTATATGTTACATTTGGTGCATAAATCTATACATTTTCTCTATCAATGCTTAATTTTGTATTTAAAATACTCAAAATACCATTGATTTTAAAATTAAAAATTATCGAAGAAAAGTTACGGTTTTTCTTCATGGGAAGTCATAGTCTATTATTCATTTGATCAATATTAAATTAATTTTATCTTAAAAAGAATACTAAATTAGATTTTACTGTACCTTTATTAGATATAAAGGGTATATTATTTTTTTGAGCACTGCTATTTAGCACGAATGTGACCCACTTGTACAATGATAATGGAGATCATTAAAAACTCCACATCACAAAGCTTTATTTAAAAATAATATGGATACTAATAAAAAAGAACTTGAGCGTTTGTTAGGCTATGGTGCAATTCTCAATAAGAATCAAAAATTAAAAAAAAAAATTAAATTAAAGACAATAGGAACAATCACACAGATCGACCATCGAGGACAACGCTATCTTTGAAAAAACCAGCGACCTCGTCTTTTTCTTTTTTTGCTGAATAGCGACCTTTATCTGTCCATCATCTGGCCTTATGAGGAGAACAATGTAGTCGAAAAAACAACGTCGCCGTTGAACATCACAGAACATTGGCGACTCTCTTTTCTTGGCCTTCACTATCTCGCCGGACTACGAACCTTCGATGCTCTATAACCTATATATGGTTTGTTGAGTTTCAGAGTTGGGTTTCAGACAGTTCAAGAGAATAGATTGAGGAATATATAAGAACGGGTAGTTATGGGTAATGAGAATGGAATTTATAGGGGAAAAAAAGAATTAAAAACTGAAGATTGATGTTCGGAAAAGAGAGATGATAAGGGAGAGAGAAAAGAGTTTCTGAAAAGAACAGTATCCGATGCTCAATAAATAAGCCTCTATATCTCTCCTTGTCAGAGTCTTGAGTTTTACTAGTCGGGCTAAAAAATATTATGGTTTTTTTTTTTTTTTTTTAACTATTAAGATGATGAGTGTAAAAATATCTTTAAAATCATTAATGCCAATTTGTTTAAGGTATTTCAGTAATAAAACATTATGAAAAATATCGCCCTGTGTAAAAATATCTTTAAAATCATTAATGCCAATTTGTTTAAGCACATAATTTTTACACACATAATTTTACACACATAATTTTTACACACATAATTTTAAACATTATGTTTCCATGATCCACGATAATTTTTAAAAATGGTCGTGGAAGTTTCGGCTTCCATGACCGTTTTCGGAAAGCTAATTTCGCCCTGTGATTTTGTCGTACTTTTCATGACCATTTTTTAAAAACAGTCGTGGAAACTCCGTCGTGCAATTCACATTTTGTAGTAGTGCAACATGAGGCTTTTTAGTCTCTTGGTAATTAGCCATTGAGATGTGTGTAAATAAGGGATTTGGTATGATTGTTTGTGCGATTAATTGGTTAGTTATGGTCCATATTTATAGGAGAGACAGTTGGAGAAGAGGACTAATTTGCTTCTTTTGCACTTCATTTCTAATGTTTACAACTGTAAATATTGGGAATCTACGGTCAAATTTTAACAGGGGTTAATAAATTAATAACGAAAACATGCAATGGGATCCTTGAACATCGTTAATGAAAATTATGAAGCAATCATAATTACAAAATAAGCAAATCAAAAAATGAAAGTAGGAACAATAACACCGAGATGTATAGAGGTTCGCCCGGAATGGGCTACGTCCTCTTGAGTATGCTAAGCTTTCACTATGTATAGATTTTTAGGAATACAATAATTTGTTTTTGGGTATCAATTTTAGCAGTATAATAGTAAGCAGAAATGGAAAAAGATCCTCCTTCCGATGGGGTTCTTCCCCTATTTATAGAGGAAAAATAGTGCATCCAACCCACGGATAGTAGTAAACAATTTTCCCCCCAGGATGAATCGAAACACATGTCAGGACGTGGACCTTAATACCATGATTATACGTGGATTTAGCAGTTTCTGAAATGGATCTGATACGACGTCATAATCGATCGTGCGCTTGGCAGTTATTGAAATGGATCTGATATGACGTTATAATCGATTGTGGGCTTGGCAGTTATTGGAATGGACCTAATATGACTTCATAATCGATCGTGGGCTTGATAGTTATTGGGACTAGTATTTATTTATAATATTCATCAAGTATGAGCGACGAACGATAAAAAGGGCAATCAAAAAGATCAAGGGTTTGAGCGTCGTTCGTGGCTTACTTTATCGGCACAAAAGTTCGGCTGTTGCATGTTTGAACTGATAGGTCTAGAGCAGACAGTGCTGATCGAAATCGAATGATCATTGTTTGTCTTCGAACGAACTGAGGTCATCTGTTGGGTCTAGTCCAAAAAATACGAAAGTACCAAACACATTAGGGTCTAAAGTTCGTTGTTCGATTGGTGAGCAGTTGAAGGCTAACAATGTCATAGGGTGACAAGGCCTAACCCCAACAGATAGCCCCCACTCTATTCTCAATAGAGTGTTTGATTATTGACGAAAAGGTAGTGTTAACGTTTGGCACATCAGATCGAGGAAATCGGAACGGACTGACACCAATTGGCTGAAAATCTCGAGCCATGGGAAAAGAAATCATTTCCTACATGTGGCAAATACTGGCTAGATATCCCGAAACAATAGCTCCCCTTTTTTTGAAATTCGAACTGTCGTGACGTAATATCTCTGAGCGAGAATTTGAAGGGTTTCGTGATTCGCATCGTTTGATCAAGTGTGATCTGAAAATCAAGGCCGTTTGATATCTTCACAAAGGGCTATATATATCATTTCACCTTTCCCCTTCTTCCCTTATTTCTACGCTTTGGAATCTTTGAAAAACCAGAGTCCGAGAGTTTTCCCAAGACATTTGAATCTCAGGTAAGATTTCTTCCTCTCTTCTTCCATAATAAAACATTATGTGTGTAAAAATATCTTTAAAATCATTAATGCCAATTTGTTTAAGGTATTTTCAGTAATAAAGCATTATGAAAAAAAAGTGTGAGAATAGTAAACAAAGGAATATCGAAAAACGTTTGTTTATTTATGTGCATTAAATCGGCTGGTCTCAAAGTCTTGTACTGAACTCTTACAGGACATAATGTGATAAATGTTTTTTTTTTTTGGAAGAAAAAATAAGTTATAGAAATAGAGGTTGAAATATCCATGATAACTCCAGAGAGGTGGATACACCCCGCATGATACATGAATCCCGTATGATACATGGATCTCTCATGAAGAAGATTGTCTATGTACTCCGACCAATGCAGTGATGATGACTTGAACCCAAGCATTCAATGAGAAAAATAAGTGCCCTACCAACCTATCTTAAGGACGTTGGTATGTGATTAGTTTAAGCGAGAGCCGTCCACCGTGGGTCGCACAAATCTGACGGGGGTGGGGCTGCCGATTGTCCAGATCTGGCAAAAATTCGTCGCCCGTGGGGATAGTTGCCACCCCTGCCTCCGTCGCAATCCCCAGTAGCCTCCGTTGTGATTCCTTCCCGGCCACCGTCGCGATTCCCTTGAGACGTCAATCATGTTTCCTGCCATGATCCGTGGGTCAAAACCCACTTTTCGTGGATCACCGACGGTGAGTCTCACGACCTTCTTCTCCGTCGACGAGTTTCAGAAGGCAAGCAATGGTGGGGTGGTTGGTGGTTGGTCGAGATCTGGTTCGCGCGAGGAATCACAAATGGGTTCACGCGAGGGAGGCGGAGATCTAGGTTTCCCTTCCTCTGGCCTCGAATCTCACGGTGGTGCCAATGGGCTCTTCTCCGTCTAAACACCGACAACCCGCTCCGCCATCTCTAATAATTTCTTCCTTTGCCGGGCCGGTGACTTGGACGAAAAGTTGGGGCTGATTTTTTTTGTCTTTTTGCGTGTAATTGTATTGTGATCAGGTGAAGTCGGATTCATTGCACCGCATGCATCTGCTTCACGGGGAGTGGGTGAAGCCATTGACAAGCAACAGATGGGCGCCGGTGGGGAGGAGCACGAGGGTGGTGAACAATGGGCAAGGTAGGGGTGAGACAGAGACTACAGAGATGAATGGGTGCTGGTTTACTGTGCAACAATTTAAAAGGTGTTTGAGACTAAACTAACATGCCAAACAAATTTAGTTGGAACTAAACTCAAAAATATGAGTTCCAACTGTAATACCAAACACCCTCTAGATAATGCTGAGCACATATATGGTGGAATTTCCATATCTTCTCCTTGGACAACCCGTGTACATGTGATTACGTGTAAACATTAATCATAGAAGCATGCATGGCAAAATCATGCTATCTTTAGATTGGGAAGAAAAGAGGTGCAGACCAAAAGTGTGCACGATTCCCAACACGTGTACATATAACAATTGTTTTATACCTTTCAAAGTTTCTGTTTAATTTTTTAATATCTTAATCGTATTTAATCGATAATACTATTTCATATCATTATCAAAATTTTAAAATATTTTATAATTGATTTTTTCTTAGTATATGATCTAATTTTATTTAATAATATATTATAATAGGATTGGTTAAACACGATTTGAGACATTAAAAATGGAGAAGAGATTTCAATCCTGTTATATATAGTTGAAGTAGATATATATGTTTTCCGCTCATAGTCATATCTTAATTTAGGGCTGCAATTACTCTTACACTTGATTATTTTAAGTGACCGATCAACGTGAGTGCATGGAAACAACATTATGGGGCCGACACTTCACTGTGTGACATATAGAAAAAACCATACACACGTGTGTTTGTATTTGTTTTTTTTTTTTTGGTAATTTTTTTTAAACAACTTTATAATGTTGCAACATTGTGATCATTAGCTTTATGCATGATTCACTTCATATTAATCATAAGAAAATTATGAAGAATTTTAGCATATAAATGTAGGTTTTTTTTTTCCATGCAAATCAAACCATAATTTTTCATAAACGTCAATATCCAAGATCACAAATAAGATGATTTTTAAAATATAATAATTTAGGAAAGGACGTATCTTAATCCATGATGATATCTTTTAGAAAAATTGACCGTAAAGAAGATATCTCTAAGAAATTAAGTTTTTCTCTCCTGACCCTTTTAGATTTAACAGATATTTCTGTGAAGAGAAACCTACCGATATATAGGATAGAAAAAGGACCAGTTTCTAATTAGGACATTTGTTTGTACGTTCCATCAAAGTGTACAGTTATTAGAGAATACTCTCTATTGACCAATAAAATTTCAGCACATAATAATTATTTAAATAAGGCACGTGGCCACTAGATAAAATATATCTAACAATAAACACAAACAAGAAGGCAAGCAATAGAATATTGTATTCATTCGTTCATTTATTTAGGCAAAGCCACGTATTCAAGTACATATATAGACCGAAAATAGAACTGATGAAAATCATAAACAAACAACAGACAAAGGAAAAAAAAAAAAAAAAAAACATTACAAAAGCCCTCGAATAAGAGCCAGCAAAACCAAAAACTCCAACATTTAAGCTTCGTTTATAAGTTGATCATCATCATCATGATCAACGGCAGAGGCAGAAGCAGAATTTTGGGTATTAAATGTATTGACACACACAACCAGAGGACTTCTAACCTTATGGCCAAAACAATCTGACCAAACGATTTCTCCAAAGTCATATCTTCCTCGAGACTTCTTCTTTGGTATGAGAGTCACATAGTAAGTTATTTCTTGCCTAAACCACGAGAAAACCAAAACCCTAGGCCACACCACGACCTCGACGCCATTTGGCTTAACGATGCTGTTGAAATACACGGCGAATTTGCAAGGTCCCACGTTGCGGACCGTCCTTGTGATCGTAACGGTGGACCGGAGATCCGAGACTGTGATGGAAGGGTAATTTAGGTTGGAGTTTGATTTTCTTGATTTTGGACAGCGAATGAGGTCAGGACTTGCAGGGCAGAGAAGAATGACCTGTATTTGTTCTTCAGTATAGCCGATATTGCAGAGGAATAGAATGTAGTCACTGGCTTTCATGTCATAAACTAGGCCGGGATCCATTGCCTTCACGGGGTCTACGTGGCCGGCGCCGATATCGAAGGGATCGGCGACACTTACTGTTCCCTCGGAGAAAATTTCATCAAGGGAATTGTCCTTTGTGTACGCTGCAACAAAGATAACAAATTATCAGGGCCTAACAGTACGGGCTTGTTTGGGGGATGTTTGCAAACCACATCTCCAAAACTTTTTTTTGTCTTTTTCTCAATTCAAACTTACTTTAACTATTCATATATCCAAATATTTAAGGTAAACTCAAATTTTAGAAGTTCATAATTTTGTTATTTCAAGTCGAAATTAGATTATAATTTTAAAAAAAAATTACATAAAATTTTGAAAAAAACGAAAAAAGACCGATATTGGTATATTTTTTTTTCCGAACATATTTTAAGATTTTACACTTTTCACTTTAAATATATATTTTTAAACAAACGCATATTTTCAAAACTCAACTCATCTACAATTCAAAAAAATCTCAAAAATTCCGTCTCCAATACCTCCTCAAATGGGCATTAAAAATTAAGGAAAATATACCTTCTTGCTTTGAATTATGCACTATCTAGATGAGCATGTCACTTAAAGGAGTTACATTTATTAGATCACATATTCGCTATAAAAAAATCTATAGTAGTTATTGTGACTTCTCAAATAATTAACTAAAAAACAGTTGTCAGATGTAGTTATCATCCAATATATGTTTTTAGTTATCATCCAATACATGTGTGTGTGTGTGTGTACATTGATGGAATTTTTTATGAAGAAAACAAAAACTTGGTTTGTCAATCATCCCTCCTAGATGTTGCGATAAATTGTAAAACATAAGATATTAATATCTTGGTTGAAAGTAATTGTAATATATAAGTATGAAAAATAATACTTTTCATGCAGTTGTTAAAGGATAAAAAAATCGAAACAAAAAAGTCATTTCAATTTTAGAAAACTCATGTATAGAATTTGGAAAAGTTTCACTTTCACCCTAAACTTTAGACCTTGTAACAAAACGCCGGCCCCCCCTTCCGAATTTTAATTTGTAACATTTTTCCTCCCGAACTTTAAACATTTACAGATTTCTATCATCAGTTGAATTTTTGACGAAAAAATGCGCAAGAAACTTGTTGACAACATGAGTTGTGGGGTACAAAGTATGAAATTACCAAGTTTCTCTTATAATTAGGTCAAAAGAGTAAATATTGATGACTGATTATCATTTTTCTCATATTGTTCTCTCATATTTAACTTCATAATTTCACATTTAATAAGAATAGGGAGTGCCACATGTGCTGCTAATAAGTGTCACATCATAATTTAATATTTAATACTGTTGACCAATGCATTTTCTGTAAAAAAAAATAATAATAATAATAAAATAATAAAATAAAATTTTAGTAATTGGGAAAATTTGTAATTGTTTTAAAGTTCGAGGGAAAGAATGTTAGAAATTAAATTTTGGAGAGCGTATTATGACAAGGCCTAAAGTTCGGGGGAAAAAAGTGAGATTTACATAATTGTGACAAGTAGTACGGTACTCCCAAAGAATTACCTGTAGTCATGAGAGCAGACCGGATGACGGCAGGAGACCAGTCGGGATGTGCCGATTTGAGAAGGGCAGCAATGCCAGAGACATGAGGGCATGACATTGATGTTCCTGACTGAAAATTCCATTCTACCGAACGATTATCATATTTCTTTGTAAGAGTCGGAGGAGTTTCTGTAGGCCACGCAGCTAAGATGTTCAGTCCAGGAGCAGTTATATCTGGCTGTTGGATCGATCAAGATACAAATATTAACCAAAACTAACCTAAGATCATCACACTTGACAAAACAAATATATATATATATATGTATATATGTGTGTGTATATATACATACTTATGTTAACTTCTTGACATGACCTTGATAACGATAATAACAAATAGGTCTACGAATCTGTCGTATGTTTTAAAAAAATGCTTAGATTTGTATGTGTTTTTCTAATCAGGCAAAAGTTATCAATAATATTGCTACTAAAAAATTTATCAACTATAAACACGATCGAGGTTTCTGGACTGGATCTTGTAGTTAAATTTGTTGGCAATGCGACTAAAGAATAACGTTAGTAATGCTTCGTGGGATTGATTTTTGTTTTTTGCTTTTCGAAAACTTAATTTTAATTGAAACTCCATAAAAATTGTTGTCCAAATATATGAAATGCATCATTTCTTTATATATGATAAAGAAGGCTTTTCCTATAATTAATTCCGACTTAATTTTACATGATCATAAATGAATTTTGAATAAGGAAAATTAGGCGTGGTGATATTTTTTAATTACCTAATTTAATAGATAACCGAATTTTTCTTTATTTAATAAAATGGTTGTTCGTCATTTTTTATATTGGTCAATCAGTTATTGATTAATGGTCAATCAATGATTAACTATAAAGTTTAGTGATTTACATTATGATCAATCAATGATTTATCGTAGTCAATTACTGATTGACTATTTTACAAAAGGGCATTTTAATTAATATTTAAAAACTTCAGTCATTTGTTAAAAAATTTCTTAAAAAATATAGGTTATTTAGTTATAAATCCCAATGCTAATTAAAAACTTTTTTTTTAACACTTCACAAGTTTTTGTTATTATCCAAATCTAATATAACAAAACATAAAGCTGAAAATTAGTGTTTGAATAATGTATATTTCAGTATTAAATGAAGAGTCTACATATATAGTATTACTAGCTATAGATATTTGATAAATATATATACCTTGAGAATATCGAGTTCAACTGAATTTGGCCCTCTCGAAGAGAAGAATGCAACTCTTGGTGCTACTGACTTCCCATTAACGGTTTTAGGATGTCCTATTTTCACCGTAGGGTAACTGCAAGCGTACATAGGTTCATCTAATTAACTAATCTAGAACGCCCAAATATGCTGAAAAGTGAACTAATAAATATGAAAATAATTCAACAGTGTTAAGAATACAAACTCTAATATCAATTTTTAAATACCAATTCACGTTATAATAAATAATCATCTTTTAATTAATAGATATATTCATAAATTTTTAAATTCTTCTAATAAAAAATAATAATACACATATCATACAGATTAATGATACTTAAAAATTGAAATTGCAGTTAGTGTTCGAATTTACGGTTCATTACAAAATAAGAATATAAATTATTCAATATGCAGAGAGCGCGTGCTCTAAATAGTTTGTTAATAATTAATATGCTTCACAAACTTGCTTTTGTACAAATTCTATTATATTAAATGGAGTGCAGTTATTGCCGTAATAATTTTTAAACTTGCCCTTGATTTTAACGTGTAAAGTGTGAATTTCTTTATCCAAGTTCAAAACGCACACATCACATAATATGATAAATTATTAGACTGGTTTTTACGGTTTTAAATTTATGTAATTTTGGTTCTTGATTTTTTTTCGTAACTCATTAAGTGACCATAAATTATTAAAAACGTTATTATAGTAGTCTTTTTTATTAATTTTTTGATCGAATCCGTTAGATAGCATCACTTTTTGATCAAATTACTAACAGATTCTGTCAAAAAATTAATTAAAAGGATTATTGTAGTAACATTTTAATAGTTTGATGACATTTCAACTCAAAAAAAAAAAAGGACCAAAGTTGTACAAACTTAAAAGTTTAAGCATTGAATGGACAATTTATCTCGTGTATATATATATATATACACACACATACATATAAAAGAAGAAGCGGTACGTACTCAGACAATGGTTTTTGGAACTTCCTAAGTTTGTCTCCTTGAACAAAGTCGAGATAGACCGTGGGGAAGACATCAGGACCTTCAGGCTTGGGCAATGTCTCGACAAAGATCAAAGCCGACGCATTGACTTTGCGCGCAGCTCGAGTTGCTCCGTCTAGACTTACAAATCCGTCGTCGGCGAAGCACAGCAGCGCCTTCCCAGGAATTACAAAATCTACAGCCGCTGTCTCATTGCAAGTCCTGCAAAACTCATCAAATTTATATTTAATTAGCGTAAATTTAGATTGTTAATAACAAAATTTTGACTAGGATCTAACGGTTTAGAACTATAAAAATTTTTATCAGAGTTTTTTTTTACTTTTGCACTAGAACAAAGAATTCTCCCTTTTAGGGTCCGTTTGAGTGAATTTCTCTAAATATATCTCCAAATGTTTTTTTTTTGGTTTTTTTCTTCAATTTAAAGCTACTTTCAATATTTACATCTATAAATATCTATAATAAACTCAAATTTTAAAAATCTATAACTTTGTTATTTTAAGTCCAAATGAGATTTTTTTTTTCAATTTTCATAGAATTAACGAAATAAGATCCATTAGATATATTTTTACCGAATTCATTTCAAGTTTTTACATTCTTTTACTCAAAATAGTTTTTTTAACCAAACACATATTTTCAAAACTTATCTCAACTTCATCTCTAAAACCTCCCCCAAACAGCCATTAGTTTTTGTGTCCTTTACGTTAAAAAAATCTCACAATTGTTGATTGTTCTTTTTCTTTCTTTCTTTCGTTCTTTCTTTCTTTCTTATTTTATTTTATTTTATTTTTGCGAAAAGTTATGTAGGACAAGCATTGATTAATTTCCTATATAATACATTAACAAATCAATCAATTGTAACAGTAGAAAGAGAGAGAGAAATTATTTTACCCGTCTTTAAATAAATTATCTGCAGTCACCAATAGTGCAGTGATTGGTTTGTTGGTAAAGCTAAAGCTTTCTCCCTGTATAATATACACATGTGTATATATATATGTATCAGTATCATTAAGACTAATAAAGAATGCTCACTGATTGGTTTTTGTCATTTGATCTCAAATCAAACTTATAAAAGTACTTGGTTTTTGTTTTCCAACCTAAATTAATCAAAAGTCTGGCCAAACAAACTGAACATAATATAGAACGAAACCTTTTTATTATATATATATACACACACGCACACACAGCATAAATGGTTATTATATACAAAAATACCATAAATTTGACACCTATATTTATGTCCATAATATTAAAGTTGATAATTTTACCATTTCATAACATTAAGATTATCAACTTTAATATTATAATAGACCAAATTATAAAGAGGGACTCAAAACATGTTTCTCCATCTAATTTTTCCTCACATAAATTGGTTCCATTTTTTAGCTTTTCGAACTGCGAAACAAATTATGGTACGATTTAAAAATTTTCCAACCTATCCTAAATTTCTAAGATGTGTTTAGGATGACTATAAATAAAAATAATAGATAAATGGTATCGTCTTAATTATAAAGCAAACGTACGTAAAGATATATGCATGCGCATGCAATATCATCAAACACAACGTACCACGACGGAGAAGTTGCCTTCCACGACGTCGATCCTTGTTGGAAACGTCCGATCAATCGATGATGCTGCGACGGAAATGGCCCACGGCTGAACATTGGAGACCAAACCCGGCAACGGCCCCAAATTCCCCGCGGCAAACACGACAGTCACTCCCACCTGCATTGCATGAAATGACCCGATTGCGGAGCTGTAGTTTAAAATGTCATCATATGGCGGATTTAGTCCGATCGACGCCGATATCACGTCAACCCCATCATGCAGCGCGTCGTCAAAGGCCTTCAAGACGTCGGCTTCGGTGCAGTGTAAATCGTAGTTCTCGTCGCCCCAACAGGCCTTGTACACCGCTATGCGAGCCCTAGGCGCTCCGCCACGGGCAACACCTTTTGCCAGGTCGGTTTTCGTGAAACTTGCACCTTTGGCTATGGACCCCGCCGCCGTCGAGGCGGTGTGGGTCCCGTGGCCCGCGAAGTCCCTTGCTGATCGGTATTCAAATTTTTTCTGTACAAGTGATCCGTATCGAGCTTCATAGCCTCTAGGGTAGTACTTAGCCCCGATTAGCTTACGGTTGCAGTCCTTTTTAGGGTTGAATCTTACGCCTTTCTCGCATTTTCCTCTCCATCTCGACGGAATCGGTTTCATGCCTGGCTCTTCTCGGAAGCTTGCAGATTCAGGCCATACCCCTGAATACATACACACACATATATATATGTATAAACTACATTTAATTCTTAATTATATATGATATATATATATATGTACATAACGTAATTAACCTGAATCAATGACTCCAACAATAATGTTGTGACCGTAAGCAAGCTGAATTGGAGTAGCACGATGTTCATGAGTTTTGGTCAATGGAAGCCCCAAGAAATCCCAGCTTCTTGTCGTATGCGAGTGCAGCATTTTGCTTTTGAAAATTGATATTACTTCTTTCCTCTCTGCATTGTAGTATGTACACATATATTATATATACATAAATATATATATTGATCTTCTAATTGGAAACTTTTCTATATTGAAGAGGAAATCAGGACAAGAAAAAGTCTTGAATTAAATTATAAAGTTATAAATTATTCGAGGTTATTACTGGCTAAGACATCAGCTTGGCTCGTATTGAGGATTGCTGAAAACCCCGAGAAACTGTGCTTGTAACTATAGATCATGGATTTCTTAGCATCTTCATCACTGGGAAAAAAAAAAAAAAAGTAGATTCAGTGCAAGGAAATAGAATTTAAGAGCATAATATAACAAGTGATATATATTGATAAGGTAATGCTAAATTAATTAGCATCATTATAACTAGAATAACAAGTATTATAACTTAGAACTTTTAAAGATATTACTCATGATATATATGATAATCTTTTTAAAGTGCTAGCTATAGAAAAGTAGAAAAGTTAACCTAGAGAAAACATTGGAGAGGAGTTGTAGATGGTGCTTGGAAATGAGCTTAGGATCATCATGAAATTTGCGCCCTAAATAAACGATGTAAACCTGAATATATTTACAAAAAAAGACAAGAAAAAGTTAGTTAAAGAGAGGAAAAATCAATCACTAATTATAAAGATATATAACAAAACAAAAAAGCAAAAGCGGAAATCTCTTTTTGGGATGGTAAGGTAATTACGTACGTGAGGTGTGGGAGATGAGTGAACAACAAAAAGCGAAAGTAAGAGCAATAAGGCCCAAAAGCACCGGAAATTAGCCATGTAGTATACAATATTATTGTATATATCTCACTTGTGATATAACCACATGGTGTGGTCGGGATTATATATATATAGTGGAGCTTCTAAGGGGGAGAGTTAGGGCTAACTTGTGCTTTCCAAGTGGGTGGCAATATTCATGTGCGTGTGCTCCAAGGTTTTTCAAAGCTTCAACAACACATGAAACATTATATACCTAATTTCTCTACATAATTATATATTATTTTCTCTTCCCAAAGTAGTTAGCAAGTTGTCCAATTAAATCAATTTAGGCCTTTTATTTACTCTCTCTCTCTCTCTCTCTCTCATTAAAATAATTACTTTATTTCTACTTTCTTATATGTCTTTTCTCTCTCTCTCTCTCTCTCTCTCTCTCTCTCTCTCTTTCTCTTTCTTTCCCTCTGACTTTAATTTATAACTACGTACTACAGGAAATATTATCGGTACGCAAGAACACAATTAACCTAGCATTATCCTATAGGCGCCTTGGTCCTAGTAATACCATTATAATTGAATCAAGGTAAATAATTCATGTGTCCTCTTCGTCCCCTTGGTGCCATTGCAATGCTTTTAAATATTTACCCTCCCCTTCTCAGAGAACGAATAATGTAATACGAAATGACACATTGTCCGATTAGATAATTGATTGTTACACACATGAAAACATATATATATATATATATATACATATTTAAGTAAACATGTATACATATATTGACATAAACACAATGTGGACCAATATTAATTAAATACCATATAGCGCTTGCTATTTAATTTACTTCTCCAAATTTATTTTCAAACCCTAGCTTTTGTCATTATATCTTCAAATCTATACGGTAAAATTATATTTCCCTGTATAATATATATATATATATATATATATATACACACACACACACACACATACATGTTTAGTAATTAGGGACCTTCATGAAGGTAATGACAGCTTGATGAAGCATGGACTACTTGTACTTCAAAACTTTGCATATAATTAGCTATTTAGCTAGCAAGTAGTCATTAAATTTATTCATAACAGAAATTTTGATCATTTAAATTTTGCTTTAATCTTTCTATTCCTTTCATACGTAAGTGCTTTATATTTTTCCATTATTCAAATTGTGTTTATGCCCTATTGCTATGTTAAGAGAATCAAGCAAATTAATCATAAGAGTATGCAATGATGAATGAATGTTTATTCATAACAAAAATCAAATTTAATCCAATTGAAATTGCCAATTTGACTACAACAAGCAACTTATTTTCAATCAACAGAATCATTGCTTAGCTTAAATTTTTTTTTCTTCACATTGCGTAATTCGAATATGATCGGTTACGTAATTGGAGGTTTTAGATCAGCATTAAGATCACTTTTGAGGCAAGTTTTTTTATTTTCTAAGTTAACAATCACATCATAACTTCTCCTATATGCATGCTAAAAAGACTTTCCTTAAACTGGCAACAAATTTCAGTCATAACAATCTATTATTTCATGTTTAACAAATCATAATATGATTTAAATAAAGTATACATCTATTTTGCTTTGCTAAGCAGGGATTTCAAGTGCAATACTTGATAATATTTGCTCTCTTGGGACATTCTAAAGTTAATGAAATCATATGGTAGAAATAAGATAACCACTACTAATTCTATAACATAAATATATATATTCTTTAATACACAAATAAAGATTACTAGAGTTGGCTAGTTGCTTCAAATCACCACAACCATAATTGAACGTATAAACACATGTCTTGTCTGAATTGATTTTGGAAAATTGTGAAGGCAATATAAACATTAAATAAAAGATTATAATTAGCTATTATCTACTAGATTAAGAGATTGCTTTGCGTGTTTGTTGCTCTTTGTTTTTTTGTATATGAGGACAACAAGAGTGAGTACTCTAGTAATACTAGTCTTGCGCATGCATATGATCATATCACTACCAAGTAGCTCCCTACCTCTCGGTTTATTTTATAATTCTCCATAACTAACACATGATGCACGCACAACCTAAAGAGGTACGAAAAGATCAAGGTGATGGGAGAATTGGGATTCACTAATACTTCACATTTATTATAGAATCGTATAACATTTCTATATATATAATTTTTTTAAATGAAGAGAGAGAGCTAAATATTTATATATAATCATATTATAAATATCATTTTGTGGTAGAAGATGGGACATAGATTATTAGTAGATACCAATTTAGTTAACATACCTATTTTTATGAAGAGAGAGAGAGAGAGAGAGAGAGAGAGCTAAATAAGTGATATAATTATATGTTTATATATAATCATATTATAAATATTACTTTGTAGCTAGAAGATGAGATTATTAGTGGATACCAAACTAGTTAACATATATATTTTTATGAAGAGAGATAGCTAAATTTATATTTTACCATGTACATATATGCAATCTTATTATAAATAGAAAATGAGAATATATTTATATATATATATATATATATGTACGTGTAACTACATTATAAATATCGCTTTGTAGTTGAAGATGAGATTATTAATGGATATCTACCTAGTTAACATGAACTCGTATTTTTTATATCAGTTATAACTCTCATAAACTATAATAAAAATAAATAAATATCACGTTTGTACCAATTGCTTATACATTACTATTTGTGTGCAGTACTAGCTCGTTCTATACATATATATACATATATATATATATATATAGAGAGAGAGAGAGAGAGAGAGAGAGAGAGAGTAGTAGCGAGTGCTTATTTTTAAGTAATAGTGGCTAGACCAATATTAACATTTTTAAGTTCTTGCTATACATCCATAGAAAGTGCCTTTTACTTGTGATAATATATTATATATAATAAAAAAAAAAGGGCACAAACATATATGTGTTTGTCACGCGGTTTTTGGGAGAGCAAACAATATGAAATCACTTTGTATTTCTCCAATATATATTCTCTCAAGAAGTTGGTTCTGAAGTTGGTTGTGCTTGGAATAATGCAAGCGATCGACGTAATCAATATGCAAATGTAAATATTTGCCTTTTTTTCATATACTAATTGGTTGCAAAGAAAGGCCTTAAAGTTTTTGTATTGCCGGGCAAAAAGCAACTTATGTTTTGGAAATATTTAGTTGCATGGCTTCGGGATTCAGCTAATAACTACAAAACATGAAGACATGGTAGAGAGAAAATGGCGCTTTTATCCCCATTAAGAGATCAAGTATCTATTATTAAAAGTAGGACCCAAGAGTATTATTAAAAGCATTTCAATTAATGTAAAAAATAATAAGGTTCTGGATTAATTAAGGTATAATATTTCATGATTAAAAAAATTAACAAGGTATAAAATAATAATATTGTTGTCATTGTGTATTAGTGCATATAAAAGTAGTTTATGATAGTAATGTAGTTGTTAGATATACTCTATCACCGCCATATAATTACCATATATAATTTGATCTATAACTAGCAAGTTATACATACATAGCATACTGATCCATTAATTACCAGCATATTATTACCAATGCGTGATCAATATATAGCTAGCTAGATATAGCAAGCTCACATATAGTGTTTGTGATTAGCGTTTGTAATAATATATATATATATATATCTATATCTATATATATATGTATAATATTATGATTAACAATACATCATATGGATACACACTTCTGTATTAATTATTTCATAACAGTTTGCTGCTTGTGTGCTTACATAATTAATGTAATTATATTAGTCATAATTATCTTTATCTCAATACTTATGCAAGGTTATTATTTATCCGCGTGAAGAGAGAGGGCGAGAGAGAGAGAGAGAGAGAGAGAGAGAGAGAGAGTATGTTATGCTAGCTTTTTTTTTTTTTTTAAATAAAATTTTTTTAATGTCAGCTCCGGTCATTATATCTCAACCATTTTCTACTAATGAAAATCTTATGATAAAACAAGAAAAGACCATTTTATTCCTGTTCCTCTCAACTTTATCATCTCCCGACCAGGCGACGCCAAATCGGGCCACCCCTTGGGATGGTGTCCCAGCCCACATTCATTATTTGTGATATCATTTAAATAAGAATAAACTATTGCATCTGAAAGTTTAAATTCCTTTATTCTAAAGGATTTCGTAAATTGTTCCCACAGTATCTTTAAATTTTGGAGATATAATCGAATTGATAAATGCAAGTCATAGAGTAGTCTAGTAGCTGATAGTGTATGTAGTAGTATAGATTATTCACTGTGAATGAAGTCCTTAAAGTCGCCTTAGAGCATTTTTCCTTGTCTTAACGAGTGGAAGTGAAATTCATATTACTTAAAATTTCATATATTAGATTAGGATTTATCTTCCTCTCAATCCGAATCGAGCATACCAAGAACGATAGAGACCTAACATGAAAACGAACCACTCAACTTTGTTATCTTACCTTCCATTTGTGTGACTCAAGCATAGAAGTGCCTTCTAACATCTGGATGTCCCCTAGCAACGACAAATTAAGGAGCACGGCAGAAAGCGACAAAGAAAGTGAAAAAAAAAACGTTGATATAGAGAAAACTGCTTAACCAAAGATGATCTATTTTTCTAAGTTTGCTCAGTAATGAATGTTTACTAACTGACTTCAAGTTTTCACAACGTTTATAAAGTGATTATGATGATCTAATCAAATCTTCACAACGTTTTATAAAGTGATTATGATGATCTAATCAAATCTATCTATATACAACGTCCATTTTTTTAAGGGAATGAATTGTATGCTAGTTGTTAACTAAAAATGTGGTTATTCAGGGAAACAAAAAAAAAAAAAAAAAAAAAAGTGGTTCACTGAAAACCATTGAACATTATTTGAAAATTTATTAAAGCAAAGATGTACATATATTCGTATGTGTCCAAAATAATAAATAACCACATTCTAATGGAATAAACCTCATATGAGTCTCATGATATATCTCGGATCAAATTGACATTAAGCTTTTTTTTTATTTTTAGAAAGTATAAAAATACAAATCTATATATTTTTTCAGTCAACACTCAATTTTGACGTAAAAATATCAAAAATATCCTTAAAAAGAAAACTATAATTTGAATTATTTACCTTTTCGTATCTTAAATTTTGTTTTTTACTTAGAAAGTATACCCTGCATTTTAAAGTTATCCATTTCTATATCAATAACATTTACTACAAAAATATATACATTTGTCTAGGACTTCATTTGAACTTAAAATGACCAAAATACTGGAAAAAAAAAAAAACAAATAGAATGACAAAACCTCTAATTTTCTCAATAAAAGATTCAAAATTTTCATATCCACCTCCATTGTGCGACCCAACCCTGCCACCACCCACCCGGCTCTTTACTATCCCACATCAGTTTACCCCCGTCGATGAGCATCCGCTCGTTTCCGCCTGACGAGAGCTTATTCCAGTTAGTAAGAAGAATGCAACAGTCGAAAACAAGATGGAGGCTATAACATTATAGGCTTGAAAATATCTTGGACAGATTTAATTAGTAGATAAAGAATATTTTGAGGATCAAAAACATGACTAGGATGATGTTATCAACAATCTTATTATTACTCACAACGAGGCATGAATTATTGCTTTGGATTCAATTGGGAGAAATCGACAAATCTAGGTATTTTAAGGAAAAAAAAAATGGATAAAAATATGCTCAAGAAAAATTCATCACACAAGCTTAGTGCTCATAGGAAGGTAGAGTGATTTTAAAATGAGAAAATCTTAATGGTTCTTCTCTGAAGTTCTTTTATTCGCTTTTTTTTTTTTTAAATGTTTTTATTTTTGTAAGACCTTTTTTTTTTAATTCGCTTATTTAAAAAAAAAAGTTCTTAGATTATATATATACATATATATTTTAAAAAATCTATTCAAGAGAGCTTGAAGCAATGAGAGAGGAGCTCAAACATTGTCATAAAGTTGTTTTTTCTTGCCTTAGGGCTCGTTTGGGGGGACGTCTAAAGACGGTGTTTTAGATATTGAGTTGGAAACGTGTGTTTAAAGGGAAGACTTTTGAAAAAGTTCTGTAATATAAAAAATAGTATAAAAATTTGAAATGTGTTTGGAAAAAATATGCAAAATGAATCTTGTATTGTTCATCTCGTCGTTATAAGCATTTTGACATAAGAATCATCTCATTTCGATTTGAAATGAGAAAATTATATATTTTTAAAATTTAAGTTTTTTGAAAATAAAAAAGAGAGAAAATTTGATGTAGAGTTAAGAATTTTGAATCCATATGACATTTTATCGTTCGGAAATGTTGCCACAAATAGACTTTTAATATATATCTGACTTCATTAAAAGATAGAAATAATACAAATTCTCTCATTTCAAAGTTGAAAAAAAAAAAAAAACGAAATTTGCATGACGAGGCAGACAGGAAGTCTAAAACGTCAGTAAATGATGATATGAGTTAGCAAGGAGAATGATAGGAAAAGATGGTGGGGGATGAAAGTGCTATGCGCCTTCATATTTGCGCATTAACGTCGAGGAAAGAAAGTGGAAATCATTTGAAAGTAAACAAAACAAAACAAAAAAAAAAAAAAAAAAAAACAGGTTGACTCTATCTTGTGGAGCCTAATTCCACCAAATCTACCTCCATCATTACCATCAAGAATTCATATTCCTACTCTCACGGGGAATTGCTACAGCAAGAGGGAGCAGCTTGACACGAAACTCTTTACATTTCTAATTAGAGAAGCAATATTCTTTTTGAGCATGTAACAAAAACATATAAAAGATTTTTAAAACAATTAGCTAAATTTTTATAAAACAAAGTACACATACTTACACACATTTATGGTTCTTGCTTCTACTTATCAATCTCAGTGTCTATTTAGATCATAAGTTATAGTTAAATGTTTATTTAAACTAAATATTTACATTTAAATGTAAAATTTGAATTTTTATATATTCAAATTAAATGTATATTTGGATAATTTTTGTTAAAGATAATAACATTTGAATAATATAAAAATAGAAAAATAAATGTGGTACAAATTTTTAAAAAGTGAAAATTTAGACTTAGATTTGAGTTGAGTTGTGAAATGGTGAAAACATGTAAATGCACTCGAATATGTCATTACTAAACAAACACACATAATATTAGAATTAAATAATAGCTATTGGAGATGGCAATCCAAACAAACCATTAGATGCATGAAGGACATGCAATCCTATTATTTTAAAAAAAAAAAAAAATCGGAAGCATAACTGATGATCATATCAAAGATGTTTCAAGACAAAAGTACTTTCAAGCAAGTCAAAAACAGAAGAAACCTAAATTGTGCTTCTAGTGAGGGTACTCGTTGGGCCAGTGAGTTGAAACTTATTGTAAATGCTTGCAATTGTGTTGACACAAACAACCATAGGACTCCTAACCTTGTGGCCAAAACCATCTGACCAAACTATTTCCCCGATATCGTATCTTCCTTGAGACTTCTTCTTCGGTATGAGAGTCACGTAATACGTAATTTCCTCTTTGAACCATGAAAAAACTAAAACCCTAGGCCACACCACAACCTCCACTCCATCAGGCTTAACAATGCTGCTGAAATACACGGCAAACTTGCTTGGACTAACATTGCGCACTGTCCTTCTGATCGTCATCGTAGACTGAAGATTGGAAACTGCGATTGAAGGATAATTTACGTTGGCATTTGATTTCATTATGTGTGGACAATTTGTATCGGTCTCGGGGGAGGGAAGAACCAAGGCCTTTATTTGTTTTTGGGAATAGCCAAGGTTGCAGAGGAATAGAATGTAATCATTGGTTTCCATGTCGTAAACTAAGCCTGGATCCATTGCCTTCAGGGGTTCTACTTGGCCGGCTCCAATGTCGAAGGGATCTGAAACTTTCATTGAGTCGCCGTTTAGAATGTAGTCATGGGAAGTGTCCCTAGTAGACGCTGTAACAAAATATCAACACATGATGATCAAATTATTAGAAGACATTAGGAGATAGTGTTCTTTCAATTTTGCCATAGACATATATTGTCACGAATGTAATAATCCATATAAGCAGTGACGGAATCAAAATATTTTATTAGAGGGATAATAACTATATTATCAGTAATTAATAAAGGGCTGTTATGATCAAGTGTTCATTTTTAGAGAGGACTATTACGAAATTTATTCAATATTATTTTTTTGAGAAAAGAAAATTAAGCCCCCCAAGCCTTCATTCCCTCCGTCCCTGCATGCAAGACTAAAATTTATGCCATATTTTTTTTTTGTTTCTCTATCTTCCAAAACGTTAAGCGCTGGGGTGGAACTCAACGTCATTTGCTCTGGTACCATGTTAAACTATCACTCCATCTTTTGAAACATTACAAGTTGTTTGGACCTTCTAATGTTTTACCTGTTGTCATGAGAGCGGACTGTATGACAGCGGGAGACCAATTTGGATTTACGGATTTGAGAAGTGCGACGATGCCGGAGACATGAGGGCATGACATTGATGTTCCTGAGATAATATTCCAACTAACTGGTTGTTTGTAAAAATCAGAAGGTTGGATAGTTGGAGGCGTTTTCGTAGGCCATGCTGCTAATATGTTTAGTCCCGGAGCGCTTATGTCTGGCTATATATTGATACAACACATTACGTGATTTACAAAACGCACCAAAATTAAATTAAGTTATTTCTATATTATTGTAATTGGACACACACAAATATGTAGATATAGACTGCATGCATATAATATATATATATATATATATATATATATATATATATATATACCTTAAGAATATCGGGTGATAGGGAGCTTGGGCCTCTAGAAGAGAAGAATGCAACTCTAGGTGCTAAGGACTTTCCAATAATAGTTTTAGCCGGCGCTATTTGAACGGTAGGCAGCCTGAATAAAATTACGCATTCATGACAGGTAATTAAGCATAATTAATATATTATAATTTCAACACGGGTACGGAGATAAGTTGTGTCGAGTAGAGCAGCTGTCCCTACTAAATTTTTCTTCTTTTAAAATTGTGTATAATAGTGTGTGTTTTTTCCATTTTGCGAACACTCAAAATCAGTTATCTTATGTTGCCCACTAAAAACTTTGCTCCTGAACTTTAACTCATAGGTCGTATGTATCGAAAAATAAATTTTCAGTCATTAAAAATGAAGTTATCATACAGAATTTTTAAATTGTGATAACTTTGTCGTCAACTATTTTAATATGTTTAATGATTTATTATATTTATATATATATGTCTATGTTTTATAGTCTTTCGAATGTATTGCGATACTATTTTTTAATATTCTCCTAACATTTACTTCTTAAAAAAAGTTTTAGTATATGCCCTACCGAGTTAAGGCTAGTTTTATCTTATTAGAGCATCTTTAATCTAATGTTAAACTACTGTATCAATAGTAAATTTTGATATTGGATGAAAAAAGTACTCTCTAATATATTGTAATCTTTGATGTCAAATTTTACATATGCTAAACTTTTGGCAAATATGCCATAAGTTAAAGTCAATACCAATTTAATATTTGATTCTTACTGGTTGTTACCTTGATTTTTTCATGTAATTATTACGTTATTTTCGATTTTGATTTATTTAAGTACAAAAAATTCATTTTTATAAAGTTCCAAAGCATAATAATGATGACAAAATAGAAAAAGCATTATACATTAAAGTATGAAGTAAAATAATGTTATTTTCACACCTTTTTTTATAACAAATATAAAATTAGCATATACAAATGCATTTCGACATGGTCTTATATCACATATACAAATACATATTTATGTTTATAGTCTCATTTATTGGAAGTACTCTATAGTCTATGCAAGATCCACAGTCAATCTATTGGCATAGTAGTAATGTATGCACGGCTAGTGATCATATATATATTTTAATAATTACCCGTGCTACAGGAATTTTAGAAGGTAAAATAACAAAAAAAATTTATTTGTTCTAAATTAGTTAACTTCGCCTTTTTTAAAAGGAAAGGTCCTGCTGAATATATAACATGAATTTTTTTGATATGTTTTACCTCAAAAACAGAGAAAGATAATGCTTGATTTGAGTTCCTTGCACAATGTCAACATAGACAGTAGGCCGGAAGAGATCAGGACCAATCAGCTTTGTCACAGCTTGAACGAAGATCAAGGCCGACGCATTGACACCCGAAGCAGCCTCTTGTGCATCTCCAACATCTACCGGTCCAACCGAGGAGAAGCAAAGCATTACCCTTCCGGTTGCTGTTCGTGAATTTTTCCGAAAATTTATGTTGCAAACCCTAAACATTACTCCAAGCAATATAAATGTTCATACATAGAATTTCGGATTAGCTAGTAACCTCAGAATTAAAGTGGAATTAACAAGAGGAATATAGAATCTTTCTGCTTATGAAAAATGAAAACAAAGCCCTTTTTAATGTGAAATTTAACTTCGTAGATGAGCAAAGAAAGAGAAATAGATACTCACCCACCAGAGAAATACGTAACTGGATCCACCAGCTTTCCAGTAATTGGTGAAGTAATAAAACTTTCTCCCTGCACACCATACAAAACATACATATTTTACTATCTGTATATATTAAGTCATAATTACTTATGTCAGATAAAGCGAATACCTCAATTCTACTACACTAAATAACATTGATTTGGTAAACTGAAAATATTCTCAAACGCTTTTGTACTCAAACATAAAACCTCCCTCCCGTAAAAAGAAATATCATGGTACATGGTAAAATGCGTATATTATGAAATTGAAAGAAATATTCTACATAACTATATATACAAGTGTCACTATATGATCGTGTTTTTTAAACCATCTAAACCACACAATTTTTGTGTATGATGGTTCATTAATTGGTTAATTATGATGACCTATACTACTACTAATGTTTATCTCTGTCACTGTTACAATTTTTTAACTAAACAATGTGAAAATGTGACTAATATTAAAGTGACTAAAGTCATCTTAATTATAGATTTGCACTCATTGACCATAATTATAGTTAATGTGCATTAATTTTTGCAACTTAATAGCAAAATAGAATTTGGTTATCCATATACTCCTAAAGAGGGGGACAAATAAGATTATTGGCGCTTTTCATTAGGAAAAAAGAAAAATTCATGTAAATTATTATAATAAAGAAAAAAAATTTAGAAAAAAGAGTCGCAAACCGGCTGAAACAGACGTTACGTAAATTTTGCAATATTACCATGATGGAAAAGTTGCTCTCCACAACTATACCGGTCGGAAACGTTCGATCAACAGAAGAGGCAGCAACGGAAAGAGCCCATGGCTCGACATTCGAGACCAGCCCAGGATCCGGTCCATCATTTCCGGCCGAGAAAACCACACTAACTCCAAGTTGCATTGCATGGAAGGACCCAATTGCATTACTCGATGCAAACAGCTCCGGCGAAGGCGGCGTCGACCCAATTGACGCCGAGATCACGTGCACGCCGTCGTGCAAAGCGTCATCAAAAGCCGCCAATGTATCCGCCTCGCTGCACTGTCCCACGTAATCCTTTCCCCAACATGCTTTGTACACCGCCAGTCGTGCCCTAGGCGCTCCGCCTCTCGTGATACCTTGCCCTAACCCTAAAAAACTCGCGTTTTTAACTATAGACCCCACCGCGGTTGATGCGGTGTGAGTTCCGTGGCCGAGAAAGTCTCTCGGCGATCGGTATTCGGGGTTTCCGCTGTTGTTTAGTGATCCGTAATACCTTTCGAACCCTTCGATGTAGTAACGAGCTCCGATTAGCTTCCTGTTGCATGCCTCTTCGGGGTTAAACATTTCGCCTTTGACACATTTTCCTTTCCAAGTTGAAGGGAAGGGTTTCATTCCCTGTTCTTCCTGAAAACTTTCGGATTCTGGCCATATACCTGTCTCACAAACAAACGATATAGAGCACTTATATATGTATCATAAACATGTATATGTTTTCTATATATATATATATATACACACACACAAATGTATATGTGTGTGACAAATGATATTATATATGTTGAAGACCTGAATCAATTACTCCAACAATAATGTTATCGCCATAGGCAAGCTGTAAAGGAGTTGCTTCATGACTATTGGTCAAGCTGAGGCCCATAAAGTCCCAGCTTCTAGTGGTATGTAGCTCCAGCATCTTGCTTTTGAAAATTGATATAACTTCTTTTCTCTCTGCATTATTTTTTGATTTTACAGCCATTAAATAAGTTTACAATAAGTGTTTCATGCAAACACACAAATATTTTCTTTCTATAAATTGAGTTAGGGTCGAATTTCAGCAAAATCTAAAAATATGATCCCAACTAAGTAGGCACTCATAACTTGACAGAAAAATCTTAATCTGCCCTACTAACCTTTTTTCTCATTTTCGAAAAATGCAAAGAACACCGAAACACAATCCCTTTATTTATAAGAAAAAAGAAATTGGGTAGAGAATTTTAATAGTTGCCTTCTCTCTTGATTTTAAAATTGAAGAACCAAAATATGATTGTACATACGGACTAAAGAAATGTTAATCTACAAAAAATAAAAAATTAAAAAAAATTATGATTATACCTTATTATTCATGCTTTTATATATGTGTATATATATATAGACACATATATATATGAGAAAAAAGAACAACTAATTTAAAGACATCTTAATTCGGTTGGCACCCCTTAAACCACCTATCCTGATTTTTATACCTTTCGAATAGACCAAATTAATATTAGTAGAAAGATCAATGTTCCCTATCAGTTTTGTTTTTGTTTTTTTGTTATATTAAACAATTATACTCTAACTAAACATATCATGAACAAAGAACAGGAAAAAGTTGTGGAGGGTAATTAGCAAATAATGTACTGGCCAAGGCAGCCACTTGGCTTGAATTGAGAATTGCTGAAAATCCCGAGAGACTGTGCTTGTAACTGTACAACATCGATTGCTTGGCATCTTCTTCACTGAAAAACACAATAATTATACATCAAGATAAATTCTTGGCTTGTTGTGGCAGTTTCCAAAAAAAATTTTAAAAAAAATTAAAGCAAACAGAACAAGAATTGACCTTGAAAAGACGTTAGACAGGAGTTGAAGATGGTGCGTTGTGGTGAGCTTGGGATCATAATGAGTGTTCTTCCCTAAATAAACTATGTAAACCTGCAAAATTAATACCAAGTAATAGATTGAACAAATAAGAGAGAAAATAATATTACACTTAGAAAATCATTACTGAGAAAAACAAAATAAAAACTAGACAAAAAGTTACTTGAGGCGTGGGAGTTGAGTGAGAAGCATGATGAAGTGAAAGCAAGAGAAATAGGACCCCAAAACAGTGAATTAGATTACAAGCCATTTTTGTGTTTAGATATATTTGAAGAAGCACATGGTTGGTCGGGGGATTATATATAGTGTGTTGTACATACTAAAATATAAAATAAAATACAATAAAGGAATTAGAATTTATAACTTGTGCTTTCTTAGTGGTTGGCATTCCAAACAAGTGGTAATATTAGTGCGCGTGAGCTCCAAGGATTTGATAAAAGCTGCAAACAAAACTGACAATTTTTTCTTTTCCTCTGTTCATCATGGTATTTTCTCTTCTAAGCTATAGTTTGCTATGTCTCGTACTTGACAAAAAAAATATGGGTTCTATAGTAGTCGTTTTCATTTCTTTTTCTTTGTCTCTCTCTCTCTCTCTCTCTCTCTACCTATTTCTCTATATGTGTACTTTATGAGGTAGGAGCATAGTAAGGATTAATATTGTCAGAAACGTTCATCATATAGTTTGCCTTGAATTAATGCCACTAAAGAGAAACGCATGTGGCTTATAATCATGATATCTTCTTAGCTTCTTTTAATTAGTTTGTGATGATATTAGATAAGTTAGTTAACAGGAAAAGACGGTTAACTACTGTTGGGAATTGTACCTCGAGAATAAGATGTATTAGATGTATTTATGACATTTTACGTTAATAAAGGATCTACATATATCAATATGAATATTTAATTTCATATAAGTATATAACAAACAAACTTAACCATGCTTTTAATTGTAAGGTGATACTCTAAATTTACATTTCGCGATCTGTGGAATAAAGATAACAATTAATTTGTTATTTATAAGATTGTAACATATGTTTACTTCCAATTGGAAAGATGGTATATCTTTACAATCGGAGCAGGCTCCAAAATAGAAATATTGGCATTTACCTAATGTATTTGACTGGATCTAGAGTGTTATTAATTTACCAAATAATTTTGTTTAGCAAAATGATCAATTCACTTTGATAATCATTAATGTAACTAATTGAATTTTGAATTGAGGACATGACTTTGTATTTATAATTTGTCTTTTGACATATTAAGAGTGAAATTCCAATGGCTAAAGATTACTACACCTATTTGTTGGTGGAATGACTTACACATGATATTATATCTTTATGGATTTATAAATAGTTTTTTTTTTTTTTTTTTCAATGGTAAAATAATGAAACTTTAAGATAAAGTAGTTAAGAAAAGTAAAAAGAAATTTGTCCTTAAGTCGATTAAGGATAACCTATGGAGGATAAAATAAGATTTCATGAAAAAAAAAACAAAAAGCTATTTGGAGTTTTAAGTTGATTGAATGGATAAATTAATTAGAAATTTATAATTATAAGAGCTTCTATTATATATGTCCATCGAGCATCTTTACTAACTCACATATTTTCTAGTAAATGAATTAATCGGGATAATTTGTATGCAACTAGCAGTACGTAAATCTGGCACGTGGGGTAAATCTGCACATGTCACACTTAGGAGAGAATAGGTGTCGCTAGTTCCATCGGGACTGTAGGGAGCACCTGCTAATTAGGTTTAAGGAAGGAATTAAATGCATGAAAATTTTCTAGAATGCAATGTACAACTAACCAGTGCAATTCTAGTCTCGAGAATCGCATAAGGATCCTGTCCGATCAAATGGTAGATAGATATGCACATTAATTCATGCCATATAATTAATTAATTGACAAGTTCATGCTCTACACATGTAGAGTATACAAACAAAGCAAAGTAAAATAAAAAAAATAAAAAAAATTTCACATAACAATGACGTGACCACTATGTAATAAAGATGTGACAACCACATAATTATCGCGTGGTGAACGGAGAGAGGACGAGAGCCTTCATTCATTACTCTTTTAAAGATTGTTATTTCATTTATGAAAGCCTTTCGAATAAATAGTCTAACAGTGTTTATTTCAATTGTATGATATGATATTATTTAATTATAATAGAAAACTTGGTGAGCAAGCTTATTTAAAATAAACTAGAGGGCACCATAGGGATTTCCTTTGTGGTGATAGTGAAGATAGGGATAAGGATGAGAGAGAAACTTCAATTTCTTAATTCTTTCTTGGAACCCTCCAGGCACTACTAAAAATATTAATAGACCCATTAAGGTGCAATTAGGATCATAGAGAAAGGTAAAACAAGGCTAGAGAGAGTAATCAATTATAATCCATCAAGATCCGACTGTTCTAGAGATTTTGTGGTTGGAAGGAGACTACCTGATGGAGAAGAATTATGGAACATGTGCCCACACACCATTCGTAGGAAAGAAAAATAATGAAAGAAGTCTTCTTGGTATTTTCTAAAGGAAAGTACATTGATCATGTAAATACTTTATTTATTGTTCAGCAACATGAGAATGATTTTTCTAGTTAATTAGAAATTTTTAAAATCTCGTTGTACCCATTCAACCAGCCTTGATGAAGAAATGTTGGCCCAACTCTCCCCTATAGCCGTGTTAACCTGTATATTTGAAGGAAAATTTATCGTTGTTATATGAAAATTTTTATTAAAAAATACATAGAAGCTTATGTGGGTTGGGTTGGGCTGGCCCAAGGGCCTATCATCTCGGTCAAGACGATAGGGTCTAGCCAACCTCAACCCGGTTGTCTCTATGGGTCGGGCATGGAGAGTCACGGGCCTATCTGTCTAATTTGGTTCATATTTACGGCTCTAATTTTGAAAATTAAAAAAAAATTATGAAAATAACCCCTCAAATAGACCTACTAAGGAATTTTTCCCTAATCACCCATGTATCGCAGAGTGTAGTATTTTCACACAAAAACAAAGTAATAATTAAAAATGAGAGAGGCCACAAGAAAAACATTCCAAATATTAGGTTGACACTTTAAACCTATATCATCCCGTACTAAGCCCCCACTTGAAAATTTAAAAAGTCGTTAATTTATCGGCCACAGATTTTCTTTTCTATATATATGAGAAATAATGAAGTAATTCTCAAGAGATGATCTACAACAATAGGTTAGTGAGTCCTAACTGTTGTTTGATTAGTTGGTTTGTGTTAAAATATTTGGGTTGAAATTATTTGACTTTTCAAAAACTGATTAAAATTTTTACTGACTCTCAAAAACAAAGACAAAAATGAGTTGGAAAATTTTAATTTGAAATGGTCCCAAACAGGGCTTAAACATCGAAGGAACCTCCAAATTTTTAAGTCAACGTATTTACCATATGGGGAGTTTAAACTCAAACTACATAAAGTCCATCCCTGACTTTTAGAATTGCACGAATAACTCACGCAAGCCCTGAGCTAGGGCTCCTAAAGATGAGCAAAACAACTCAAACTTTATAAGTTTTGAGCTCATATATATATATATATATATATATAATAAAAATAAAAACCTTGTAAGTTTTGAAACGCCCTTGTATCCCATAACACTAGAAGCACCAAATGTCCAACGTGTAGGCGGTGGATATCAATTGTCTTGAATAATTTTAGGTGCCCAAATACCTAACCACTTAGGGTTCCTTATTATTATTATTATTTTTTAAAGAAACACAGCCACTTAGTTGAAAATTCTTTCCTAAGGCTAAGGCCAGGAGCAAAATTCAACTTGTTATTTATATCTATATCTCTCATCTCTAAGATTCTATACAATATGTTGAAAAAAAAATGCATTATTTACGTACTTTCAACAAAAACTCGATTGAATTTTTCTTTTACTTTTCCATTTTTTTTTTTGTTTTCTTTTCTTTTATATTATACCTTCTTTACCATTTTTTTTTTGGTTCATTTTGTCCACTTTTTGACTAATAAAAGTGTCTACTTTTACGCTCTTTTTTTTTTTTTTTTCAATTCTTATCCTCCTGACTTTTCCCTTAACGTTTTATATCTTTTTAAATAGTCCTCATTAAAATGTATTTTCTTCTGCTTTGTCATATTAAAATAAATTTTCTCGAATGCATTATGATTTCGATTTTAGATTCTCAAATTTAGAAATGCAGAGAATTATATGTGCATGTACGATGCACATGCTTCAAAATTAGTAAATATGTATAGAAGAGAGAATGTGAGATTTTATTTTTTTCACTTTAACATGAATACTACCTAGCTCTCTCTCTCTCTCTCTCTCTCTCTCTCTCTCTCTCTCTCTCTCTCTCTCTCTTTTCCTTCTCCCAAGTCTTCTCGTTTAAATGTTTTCTATTAATACCTCAAAAAATAAATGTTTTTCATTATTATAACTTTTTTCTAATTTTTATTTTGATTGTTTTTTATAATGTACCCCTATTTATAAATTTTTCGCGGTCCTCTAAATTGTTATTTTTTAAATATGACCTAATATGTGCTTTTTTTAACTAATTGTTTCACTGAGATATTTTATTTCAATTGTGTAAAATTAGGATAATTTGCCCGTTTAGTCCATGAATTATTAATATTTTGTCACTTCCCTGAACTTTTAATTTTGATTCATTTAGTCCTTGAACTTTTATTTTTAGGTAGTTTTGGTCCTTGGCATTGAAATTGATGAAAGATTTTTTTTAATTTAGTGTGAATAATGAGGTTTCAATTCTATGGGAACATGGAATTTTACAAAAATTAATTCTATTTAAGCATAAAAATTTCCTCCTTATTCTTATTTAATATCCTTAAAAACTAAAATCATTTGCAGTTAATGTAACAATTTCTTTAAACTTTTAAGTTATTATGTAATAGAGACATGATTATCTATGTTAAATTTCAGAAATCGTCCGTCAATTTTAGTGTGAGGGATCAAAACTATCAAAAAATAAAAGTTCAGAGACTAAATGAACCAAAATTAAAAGTTTAGGGATCAAAGTGACAGAATATTAATAATTCAGGGACCAAATGGACAAATTACCTGTAAAATTATTATTTTTGAAATGGTATATTCTACTGAAGTTATGTCCAAAACTTATAATGAATAATAACGTCCTTATGGATGCAGATTTTCCTGATATTTTTTTTAAATTAATTATCTAAAAAATTTTAATTTAATTTTGAAAATAAATTGGAATAAATGTTGAGTCGTTTAAGTAGATGAATTTCCTTGTGGTATTATTTCTTTAAAATAGTAAACTTGGTGAGAAAGATTATTGAAAAGAGAAAAAGAAGAGATAGTTCATCCTTATCTCTAAAGTCTTTCAACCGCTATTATAGATAGATCACTTACGGCGCTATTTAGGATTAGGCAAGAGAACACAAGAGACAAATAGATGATGACTTTTGGAGGCTAGAGAGAATGATCAGTTGTTTATCTTTATCAATTGATTGTTTTTAGAGCTATTGCGGTTACAAGGATAGACTATTGGTGAAATGCGGTTAAAAGGATAGACTATCGGGTGGAAAAGAGCATAGCAAAGAAGTTATAAACCCTAGAAAATTCATAAGTAATAATTTCGAAAACAAAATTTAGATTATGAATTTTTTTTCTAATATATGTTTCAAAGTTCTCATGGTATAATGGGAACGACTATAACAATGTATGTTGTCTAATGTGTTAAATGAAGTGAAAAATATTTTGTGAACGAATACATCGATTAATAAATTGCTTATTCAAGGATAACATTTTAAGATCTAGAGTAGGAAATGAATAATTGAATAGAATTTTAAATCGTTAAGATTAAACTGTATATCTTAATGGCTTCAAGTTTCTTGAAAGATGTTAATTTTAAGATCAAAAGTTAGAAGAATGAACGATTGGAATTTTGAAGTCAAAAGAACTAAATGGAAAATCACAAGGATGACATTAAAATTAGCACGAATCCAATTCCGAGGAGTCTTCATCTCGCATCCCTCCTTCTAACAATATGCCAACTGCCCCCTCATGAGGGCTCTACTATAGCACGTGGGACTCCCTTCCCACCAAGCGAGAGTGAGATTCATTAAAATCGGATTTTCAGCAGAAACTCAATGTTTCTGAAAACTTAATTTGTAAAATTGACCCAAAAATTCAAATGGGCATAAGTCTTTTATCCAGAATCGGTTTTTGACGAATGACATATCGTCTCGAAGATAATTCTAAGAGGAATTTGTGCGCGCCAAGAAAAAAAACTAGACACTTGAAGATTTGATCAAAAATCATGCTTAAAGTTATGTGTTTCAAAGTTTGACTTGATTTTTCCCTCAAACAGTTTAAGAAAAAACTCTGAAATTTTCTTTGGGAGAATAAACAATAAATAATCCACAATATAAGCGAAAATTAGATCCAAACAGTGAGCAAAATAAAAATAAAAACGGAAATCACATAAAAATAGTTCAAAAATCATAAATTTCATAATTTGATTTTCATTTACCTCTCACCATGCTTATTCTTATATGGAATATGACGACTATCAATATTGACTCCGATACCAATGAATGTAAAAATATCCAGTATGATGAGGATATAACTAGCACAAAAGTATGGAATGCGGATCATATTCAAGTTTCTATTGGACCAATTGCAAGAGCACGAACCAAGAAATTCCAAAATACGTTAAATGGGCTGATTCGAGGGATTTGGGCTCAAGCATGCACGGGGAAACCTATTGAGGGAGATGAACGAGTTGACTAGCCCTTAACAAGCATGATTCAAGTTCAAGAAAGTCAATAGGAGAATCTGTGGTTACTTTCCTTTTCCAGTATCTCTTCCGGTTTCAAGCTACAACAAAAGGAAAGAGATTTTTCAATCAAGACTGAATTATTATTCACTTCCCTTATTTCTATTTGGGCGCATTTGCTGGGAAGGAAATCTGATTTGGACGCATTGGCTACTTTCCACTTTACTATTTTAGTTCTTTGACTGTTTCCTTTACCTTATTGGCAAGTAATAAGTTGAAAATTAAGGGATTAAAGTCAGAATTGTTTCCCTTTAATTGAGGTTGAAATTAGGAGGATATTTCAACTTTTCCTTTTTCTATTTTAGGCATGTAATCAGTCAATTAAAGGGCTGATTGTATCTTTTTAGGCAAGTAAGAATATTACCAGATTTTAGCCTTAATTAAGATAGCTGTTTTAGGAACTTTATTTGTAGTATTAAGCCATTTAATAGGCATCTAAATATTAGTAAAAATTCAGACCATTATTCAGTAATTGTGAGAGTATTTTCTCTTTGGTTCTTTGAAGAACTATTTGAACTTATCGGAGTTTTCCATGGCGTTCACCAACGACTTATCAATCAATCATTCTATAATTGATTGTGGCTTCTTCACCATACTAAGGTTCTTACCTCCATATAAGTAACGGATCACGGTTCTTCCATTCGAACCTGAACGTAGAGACGATCTTGGAGACTTCTTAGATCACGGGTTTCATCACAAGTTGGCGGGGCTCATATTAGTTGGTATCAGAGCTTCAGTTCTAGTCTCAGGTTTACCTATTCTATTTAATTTAGTTTCTTTTCTGACCAATTATGTGTGGCCGGATTAGTTTTTAAAAAAGAAAAAGAAAAAGAAAAACCTAGGGCGAACTTTTTTTTCTTCCAGATTCGAATTTATGTTTGTTTCCTTGCTCTAATTTGTTTCTATTCATAACGCATAAAAAAAATAAAAAAAAAATAAAAAGAGAAAGAAAACAGAAAGGACTCCGTAAAAAAAAAAAATTTTGTTTTCATCCATTTTGGTTCCAATAAGCCCGAAAATCACCTTACCCCAAAAACCAAATTTTTTTCGTAGAAATTTTGATCAGCCGTGTTCCGTGTATTCTAGCTTTTAAATCCTGAATTTCCTTGATGAACTTGATTTGAGGACAAATCCTTTTCAAGAAGAGGGGAACGATGAGGACATGGCTAGCACAAGAGTATGGAATGCGGATCCTAGTCAAGTTCCTATCGGACCAGTTGCAAGAGCACAGGCCAAGAAATTCCAAAATGCGTCAAATGGGCGGATTCGAAAGATTTGAGCTCAAGCATGCATGTGGAAGCCTAATGAGGGAGATGAATGAGTTGACCAGCCCTTAACAAGCATGATTCGAGTTTGAGAAAGTCAATAGGAGAATGTGTGCTTACTTTCCTTTTCTGGCATCTCTTCCGGTTTCAAGCTACAACAAAAGAAAAGAGATTTGTCAATCAAGGCTGAATTATTATTCACTTTCCTTATTTCTATTTAGGCGCATTTGCGGGGAAGGAAATCTGATTTGGGTGCATTGGCTACTCTCTACTTTACTATTTTAGTTCTTTGACTGTTTCCTTTTCCTTATTGGTATGCAATAAGCTGAAAATTAAGGGATTAAAGTCAGAATTGTTTCCCTTTAATTGAGGTTGAAATTAGGAGGATATTCAACTTTCCTTTTCTCTATTTTAGGCATGTAATCAGTCAATTAAAGGGCAGATTGTATCTTTTTAGGCAAGTAAGAATATTACCAGATTTTAGCCTTAATTAAAAATAGCTATTTTAGGAACTTTCTTTGTTGTATTAAGCCTATTAATAAGCATCTAAGTATTAGTAAAAATTCAGACCATTATTCAGTAATTGTGAGAGTATTTTCTCTCTTTGGTTCTTTGAAGAACTATTCGAACTTATCGGAGTTTTCCGTGGTATTCACCAACGACTTATTAATTAATCATTTCATAATTGATTGTGACGTCTTCACTATACCAAGGTTCTTACCTCCATATAGGTAACGGGTCGCGGTTCTTCCATTCGAACCTGAACGTAGAAACGATCTTGGAGACTTCTTAGATTACAGATTTCGTCACAAGTTGGCGGGGTTCGTATCAGAGCTTCGGCTGTAGTCTCAGGTGTGCCTATCCTATTTAATTTAGTTTCTTTTTATACCGATTGTGTGTGGCCGAATTAGATTAAAAAATAATAATAAATAATAAATAAAAACCTAGGGCGAACTTTTTTTCTTCCAGATTTGAATTTATGTTTGTTTCCTTACTCTTATTTGTTTCTATTCATAACACATTAAAAAAAAAACAAACAAACAAACAAACAAAAAAGAAAGAAAGAAAGAAAGAAAACATAAAGGAGTCCGTAAAAAAAAATAGAGAGAGAGAGAGAGAGAGAGAGAAGAGAAAAGAGAAAAGAAAAGAAAAGAAAATAGAAAGGAGTCCGTAAAAAAAAATTGTTTTCATCCATTTTGGTTCCAATCAGCCCGAAAATCACCTTACCCCAAAAACCAAAATTTTTTCGTAGAAATTTTAATCAACCGTATTCCTTGTATTCTAGCTATTAAATCCTTAATTTCCTTGATGAACTTGATTTGAGGACAAATCCTTTTCAAGAGAAGGGGAATGATGAGGACATAGCTAGCACAAGAGCATGGAATACGAATCCTATTCAAGTTCCTATCGGACCTGTTGCAAGAGCACGGGCCAAGAAATTCCAAAATACGTTAAATGGGCTGATTCGAGGGATTTGGGCTCAAGCATGCACGTGGAAGCCTATTGAGGGAGATGAACGAGTTGACCAGCCCTTAACAAGTATGATTCAAGTTCAAGAAAGTCAATAGGAGAATCTGTGCTTACTTTCCTTTTCTGACATCTCTTCCGGTTTCAAGCTACAATAAAAGGAAAGAGCTAGATTTGTCAATCAAGGCTGCATTATTATTCGCTTTCCTTATTTCTATTTGTGCGCATTTGCTAGGAAAGAAATCTGATTTGGGTCCATTGGCTACTTTCCACTTTACTATTTTAGTTCTTTGACTGTTTCCTTTTCCTTATTGGAATGTAATAAGCTGAAAATTAAGGGATTAAAGTCAGAATTGTTTCCCTTTAATTGAGGCTGAAATTAGGAGGATATTTCAACTTTCTTTTTTTCTATTTTAGGCATGTAATCAGTCAATTAAAGGACTAATTGTATCTTTTTAGGCAAGTAAGAATATTATCATATTTTAGTTTTAATTAAGATAGCTTTAGGAACTTTCTTTGTAGTATTCAGCCTATTAATAGGCATCTAAGTATTAGTAAAAATTCAGACCATTATTCAGTAATTATGAGAGTATTTTCTCTTTGGTTCTTTGAAGAACTATTCGAACTTATCGGAGTTTTCCGTGGCATTCACCAACAACATATCAATCAATCATTCCATAATTGATTGTGGCCTCTTCACCATACCAATGTTCTTACCTCCATATAGGTATCGGGTCACGGTTCTTCTATTCGAACCTGAACGTAGAGATGATCTTGGAGACTTAGCTTACAGGTTTTGTCACAAGTTGGTGGGGTTCGTATTACAATACCTTTGCGGAAGCATCCTTTTCCAGTTCTAAATTCGATCCATGATCACACCGCTTTAGAATTAACCGAAAATAGACTCATGATATTCCATTGACACGAATGGGATTTCGCACTCTAGACCACGGTCCTCAATGAACATGATCATCTTTACACCTATCATGATTGCTCACAGTGTATGGTTATTTCAAAAGCCGAAAAATCGAATAACCACAAAAAATTCACGACTCAAGAATTCTATAGAAGAGTAGGAGTAGAAGAAAGACAATAGAGGAGAGTCTTTCTAGGTTTTTGCATAATGAAGCATTCTTGCATATCTTGAAAGAGGACATATCTAGACAAGTTCAATAAATGAAATATCACCCTCATTAGTTGCCATAAAGTTATGCATAATATTAGGAATATATAATTTATTCCAAATAGACATAAATTGGATTTTATTCCAAATAATATCTCCATGTTGACTATAGGGTCATGTACCATTGTCAACGTTCTAAAAATTCCAACGACCTTATATAGCTTTAACAATATAGACATTTTAACCGTAATTTCATACTTGAGTTTCAATCTCTTCACCTTCAAAAATTGTTTAAGGAAAAAAACAAACAAACAAACAATCAAGCAGACAAAATAAAGCAATATTAAGGACACGCTTCTCTAATGTGTACATGCGACAGTAATGCGCCAGAGAGAATGAAGTGGTCATATCATCTTTGCAAAAATTTTTTATGCGTACATATAATATATAGGTATATATATATCCAGGGTTTTCTAGTGGAAACAAAACGGCTGGCATATACATAATATTATAATATATCCAGGGTTTTCTAGTTGAAATATAACGGCGAATACGATTCACACATGACTATGCAACAAAAAATTTCGAGGAATAGGCAGAATCTATATATATATATATATATATATATATACTTCTATGTTTTCTAAAATTTTTTAATTTTTTTTATGCTACCAAAAAAATTTTTATATATATTTTTTAAATCTATATCCATCTTGGTAATTTTTTTGTTAAAGGTAATTTTTTTCTATAGAAACATACAAACCTATATACACATATATATTATATATGAACAATTTATATGTAAGTTCTATGATAAAAGACTTTTAAGTTTAACCACCAAAGTGCACTAATATCTTTCCTTTTCACTTTAGAAGTCCAGACATAACAATTTAATGGGGGAAAGCAGCTTTTTGAACCTCAGAAGAGATTAATTAGTCATATTTATCATTAATGGTGGGACATTTGTTCAACTAATAATTATAATCAATCGATTTTCAATTGCTATATATGTGTGGGCATGTGTTTCCAACACTGTTGACAAGCATTAGATATCTTTATGATTTGATTACATCCCATATCTTAAATTTAATTTTGGAATTATTATAAGCAATTAATTATTATTTTTCTTCTTCTCTAATCAAGATATTTGTGAAAAGCCATCAAACAATCACATATGGTAAACGTCAACAGAAATCATGTTACCTGCCGACCATTTATCATTTAATTATATTTATATTAATTAAATCTTGTTCTACTCGTTCACTATCAAACATTTGTTTTTTCTTTGGCCAAATTTTAGTAATACAGTTTTTGTTGAGAATTTTTTTTCTAAACCGGTAGATCTGTATATTATCAAAATGTTTCATTTTTTTATTTCTTCTCTAATCAAGATATTTGTGAAAAGCCATCAAACAATCACATACGGTAAACGTGAACTGTAATCATGTTACCTGCCAACCATTTATCATTTAATTTTTTTATATTAATTAAATCTTGTACTACTCGTTCACTGTCAAACTTTTGTTTTTTCTTTGGCCAAATTTTACTAATAAAGTTTTTGTTGAGAATTTTATTTCTAAACCGGTAGATCTGTATATTATGAAACTGTTTCATTTTTATGTTCACGTACTTGTTTGTTTTATTTTGATATGATTTTAATCCGTTCCGAAAAACATATACTCTCTAGAGATATTCTATCGCGGTGAAAGCTCCCTAGTAAAATAATAAATAGACGTTGTTTACAATTAATTATGTGGCTTACTAATAGCCGTACATGCATGTGAATTTACTTCTGGCACATTGTTTTTGTTGTTTTCACAGATAGAGACGAAGAGAATAATCTGGAAGCATCAAAAGGTTGTAAGCGAATTAGATATGAAGGAATGAAAATCTGCTGTAGAGCACTACACTATGAACCCCCGATCTCCATTCAACACAAACCACACAAAATGATGGTTCCTCTGAGATATGTTATCATGAGACTATATGATATATATATATATATATGATTTCAATAATTACTCTTATTTTATAATCATAGATGATTATATATAAAATTATAAAATGAAGTGTATTTTTTAATTACATTTGATAATGTAACATTTTATATAACTTGTTATTACAGGTTAAGTGACCTACCATATTTTTTATAAATATAATTAAACAGATTTTTTTACATGAATTATTAATTATGTAAATACATCTTGCAGTTTTTTTTTGTGTTTAATATTCAAAAGCTACAATACTATATTTTGAATTTATAGAATTAACGAGAGAATAAAAATTTCACCTTTTACATCTCTTTATATGTTTGGTTAAAATTTTACAAATACAATGGATAGGAATGTAACCATTCCTAATTTGACCAAATTACCCCATCTTTTAATTTGTTTTCTTAAAATAGAGAAATGATCATCCATTGCAAATCAGCTCCATGACTGTGCCAGCAAAAAGAAGAAGGAAAAAAAAAAAAAAAATCAACTCCATGAAAGCATCATAATTCATCAATTTTTTACCGTTTTGTCCAGATTTAGGAAAAATGACCCAAACTAGAGATCTTCTATATTAATATCTGGTTCCCAAAAATAGAAGGGGAAAAAAAAAAAGAAGGAATTTAAATATTTAAGCCATGTCCATAAATTACTAATAAGTTATCCATCCAAATCACATTTAATGAGTTATCTAAGTTTTATATTCATTAATTGTCATTAAATTTTTTTATCAACTACTCAATTTGTTACAATCATCCGATCAACATCACGCGGTTAAAATAACGATAACCATGGATGGATAAATATTAGAGTAATCATTGAAAACTTTTCCCATAGTACATATACATACCACTATATCTATATATATATATATATATATATCCACATTTTGTTGTCTGGTAGACACGAACGACAGCTCGTTTGGAACCGTTGGATTTGAAAATGAACGGCGTTAATGAGAGACGTCTGACCACCGGATAATAGACTAATCTTATATATTTATTCTCTACATAATACCACTATATTAGATTTTTAGATGAAGGCAGTTAATTCATCAATTTAACAAAAATAGATAAATGGACAGTTTTTAAACCATTGTTTAGTAAATAACTTACCAAAATTTTTTATTTAAAAAAATATCATTAATCAATGATTTATCATAGTATACTTTCACTATTGATGCTTAAATAAATTTTTTAAAAAAAAAAAACTCTTTTTAACTTGTAGTACATGATACTTACCCGTACTACCTATACAATGTTCGCTATTAATGTTTAAAAAAAAAAACACTCTTTTTAACTTGTAGTACATGATACTTACACGTTCTACCTATACAATATCAATCTATCGAGGTTATCTTTCTATCTATTATACCCGGCGTCCCATATTGGTATCAGAGCCTGGATATGGTTTGTATAGTATTATAATAAGATATACATACTTGAGAAGTATATCGTCCTCACTTTCCATGGATAACACAAACATGAAACACCTGCTTCCTCATCAAACACTTCCATACAGCCTACTCCAGCCCCTTTTGCTTTAACCCCTTCCACTTCCCTTCAAAAATCCTTTGCCTCTAAGTTAGATTTTCTTTATGAGGTAAACTATGTTTCTGATGAGCAAAAAGTTACCTCTGAAGATCTTCCACTTATAAATCCTTACCATGCTTTTACTAAACCTATTAATCCCCTTACTAGATCTTTCCGGCAACTCATCAAACATACCCCTAGAACCGTGAAATAACACATCCAGTCCACTAAATTCAGCCAGTGTAACCTTGCAGTCACCACCCAAGAACATTTTGTGCTTCTGGAGATCCCTCCAGAATATCCAGTTCAATGGCAAACACAAGGATTCACTCATCTCCACTTTGGTGCTATCCAACTAGCTCTTACCTTTCATGGGAGGAAAGGACTTCCAGTTTGTGCTCGACTTGCACTACTGGATTCTCGACATAGAAGATATAGGGATGCAGTTATTGTAACTGTGCAGACTACCCTGAATGCAGGGATAGTCATTACAACAATCTTCCCTAACTTCTGTATGTCTCTCCAAGATTCTCGTCTCCTGAACACCCTCAAAGTTCAACTGCAGATTAGAGGAATAGATATGGACCCAAGCTCCATTTCTACAACTCTCCACTATCATATGGTGTATAGATTCCAGAATCATGCCTTGGATCTTTCTCTTCCAGGCATCATAGAAGCCCTGATGATCACTGTAGACTCCTAGAATGCTCCGATGTGCACCCAGATCCCCAAGCAGATCCCCATTGAAGAATTGAAGAAACTTCTTCCAGATTCATGGGTGATCAACTACGAGAAACTTCAACAATCCCATGTTGCAGTCCAGTCTTCTGACGCAACGTTTACTACCCAGAAGGAGGGATCAACCTTGATCACCTTCAAGAAACCCGAAGAAGCTCCTAGTAGTGTCTTCCCTACTTAGTACATGATGACTCCAATCACCTCTGAGCAGGCATAAATCCTTTCCTTCAAGTCTGATGGCACACCTCATTATGCTCACAAATCCCGAACAGGTCACTGTTTTTGTGATGTGTGTTTCTGCCCAGACTAAATATCCCAGCGAGATGACTCTCAAGTCCGCCCTAAGAAGATCAGCTCAGGCAGACTGCTCAAACAACAGCTACAAGATGGTCACAAGAATATCGGTACTTTTGGACAACCCTCGGGAAAATTTGACTATATAGGTAAATATACCCCACCTCCGAGAACCATTGAACCAATAATTCCCACTGGTTGGGATGATGATCAGGATGATCATCTGAAAAGGCCCCCTCCACCTCCAAGATCTCCACCAATGGCTCCTCCATTTTTACCCTGTTACAAACAGGCCCAGAAGTTCCTACAGAAACGGGAACAACAATTTCCAGCCTCCTGTAATCTGGCACCACTAATGGCTCTTCCTCAAGTTCACATGATGTCTTCCGCCTCTTATGACGAAGACTTTCCTCCACTCCAACCAGCAACCACCATTGATGGAATGGAAACATGACAGCCAAAGGTATATAATTCAAAGGCTGTTGAACTTGATGGTACAACCAAAAAGGTCAGCCCTGCAGAAGCAGTTCTGAATTGGCAATCAGAGAACCTTATTATCCAGAATAAGGTCCTTCAAAAGATTGACTACAAGATTTCCCAGGTAGAATCTAAGATTGATCATTCTAATATTGGAATGATGAAATCACAGACTCTCCTGGAAAGACTTAAATCACAGATACAGAAAACCCACCTGGAGCTCATGAGACTTGCAAGCACTAGTACTTTCTCGAACATATTATTTGTAGAGAAAGAAGTAGAAATAAAATCTCTGAAGACACAGTTAATTGCTCTCCAGACACAAGCTCATATAGGATTCTCATTGCCAAACACAGTCCCATGGAGATTTGCTACCATTCCTAAGGAAAAACAACCATTATCAGTGGTCCCTCACAAAGAAGATCATGTTCTGCGACTCAAAATACTTCTTGACCAAGATGATTTCCTTAGAAAACAAAAAGGAAAACAAAAGGTCCAAGAAGTAGAGCCTCAGCCAGACAAACCACCAACTCCTTCTCAGATGATGGTGCAGAAGGAATCCTTCTAGAATCCTCTCATTAAGGTGATTCAAGACCATTGTAAAAAGAAGCTGCCACAAGTTCAGTTCCAACAACTTGATACTTCTTCAGATTAAGAAAGTATCCCTGAAGAAGAAGATTGGTCTTCTAATATTTCTGAACATCCTGAAACAGAAGAACCAACTCCTCCTTGGCCTCACCTGATGGCCCAGGAGCCCTCTATTCAACAAGAACCTACAGAGACAGAACCAGTAGAAGAACAAAATGAACGGTGTATTAACCTCAGCTTACAATGTCTATGTCAACAGTCCCTAATGGAAAAGTCCATACTTTTACTCTCGATGATATCCTTCCTTCGAAATGGAGAGATAGATTTCAAGAGTTTAAAGCTTGGATTAATCTTGAGGTTCAAAAGCCCAATGCTCAATCTCGCCAGATCCTACTCCAATTCGTGCCAAGATTTGTAGGAATTTTACATGATTGGTGGATAAGTTTAGGAGATTATATGAAGCTTATGTTCCTTTAGACAGAATCAGTTGAAAGAGCTTTAGATCACTTGTACATAGAATTCTGTGGACAAGAAACTCAGATCACTGAACAAGCTCGTTCAGAATTTTTCAAGATGCGATGCTGTTCAATAAACAAAAAAAGATCTCGAAGTTCTTTTCCAAAAGATGTCACGCCGCTTCTACCTAATTAGAGGACTAAATGATCCCAACCTCAAACAGGCATTTTTGTCTTATATTCTAGATCCATTAGGAGAAGAAACATTCAGACTACTCTCTGCTACTAATAAGACCATCGCAGACACTACATTTGGAGAATTATGCCAGCTTGTTTTCAGAACGCTAGAAAAGATGTGTTCTCAAAACAAATTTCTCCAAGAATACATGAAACAGATGAAGAATCTGGATAAGGTCTGCATCAACAAGGAACTTTACACCAAGTGTCCTTCAAATCCTACTCCCGGATGTACATGTGCTGCATGTTTAACCAAGCCATGTCACAGATCTATAAAGTTCAGAAAGAAGAAAAGTTTCAGAAGAAGCAAGTTCTTTCCCAAGAAGAAAAGTTCATGGAAGTTTCTCCATAAAAGAAGAAACTTTGGAAAGAAAAAATCCCTACAATACTTCATCTGCGGCAGCAAAAAAGAATTGTCCCAAATCCAAGTCACAGAAGATGATTGCTCATATCAGAGAAGTCACTGGAATTTCACTCTCCAATACCGAGGTGGAATCCATATTTTATGCTGATGAAGAAATTAACGATCAGACTCTCTGTGCACTCCAACTTTCAGACACTGATAATGATACCAGCCAATCGGATTCAGACTCTGATCCAGACTCAGGAGAAGTCTTCCAAATGAATGCTGTTAACATGGCCCAGAAATTCCCAATCATCAAGATGACGGTTATCCCCTCTAAATACGCCAACCCCATCAAGGTTGCTGCTTTCTTTGACACAAGTGCCTCATATTCTATCATGAACCCGGACATCCTTCTTCCAGCACATTGGAAGAAGAAGAAGCAGTTCTTCCATGCTGCAAATAAAGAAGTTTTCTGTACAGAACTAATCAGTAAGCCTATTAAATTATAATTTTTCCAAGGATGATCCATAGTCCACCGGATTATTGGATCTAAACTACCTGGAAAAGATTTGATCATAGGTTTTGATCTGTACATGAAGAAACCGGGATTGAAAATCCTTCCTCATGATCTGGCCTACAAGCAGTATTTTACTGCATGAGAATCTGTTCCAAACTACTTCCAAGTACACCTGGATCCTTATCAAGATATTAAGGAAAAGCTAGTGCAATACTCTTGTACCAACACTCACTCTGAATTCCTACAAAAGTGCAGTGTGCCTTTATGGTAGAATAAAGCATTCTTCATCTCTCTTCCCTTCAAATAGAATGAAGATGTTAATCCAACAAAGGCAAGCCACCCAGAAATGAGCCCAGAACACCAGCAGATGGCAACTGATGAGTGTGCAGAACTCCAGCAACAAGGACTGATCGAGTCAACAAATTCACTATGGGCGTGTCATGCATTTTATGTGAATAAGAGATCAGAACAAATATGAGATAAGCAAAGGCTGGTAATTAATTATCAACCTCTCAACCATTTCCTTGCTGATGATAAATTCCCTCTGCCTAATAGACATACCTTGTTTTCAAGTCTCTCTAATGCAAAAGTATTTTTAAAGTTTGACTTGAAGGCAGGATTTTGGAAATTGGGAATCAAACCCCATGATCGGCCTAAAACAGCTTTCTATATACCCAATCAACATTTCCAATGGACTGTTATGCTATTTGGCCTTAAAACAGCACCTTCCCTTTTTTAGAAAGCTATGATCCGTATTTATGGCCTAATCCTAAACCAATCTCTTATTTACATAGACGACATCCTCCTTTTTTCCCCATCACAAGAGGCCCATCTAGCCCTTTTGGCCCAATTTGAAACTCTTACCAGACAACATAGTGTGATGCTATCAAAAAAGAAGATGATACTTGGCCAATCCAAAATTGATTTTTTGGGAATGAAATTAAATAATGGACATTATAAGACCCAACCCCATATAGCTCATGAATTGATAAAATTCCCAGATTAATTAACAAAGGCCCAAGTCCAGCAATTCTCGGTATAGTCAATTATCTCTGAGATTTTGTTCCACAGCTTTCTCAATATACAGCCCCCCTGGAACAAATGCTCAAAAAGAAGTTACCTGTTTGGTCTTCAATACATACCAAAGTGGTCCAACATCTGAAAAGACAACTACAGAACTTGCCACCGATGAAAATTCCTTCCACAGGAAAAGGAATTTTCCAGACGGACGCAAGCCATGGACATTGGGGAGCAGTCCTTTATGAAGAAGATGAAAAAAGAAAAAGACAGATATATGGATACAAAAGTGGTACTTTCAAAGATTCTCAACTTCATCATCATTCAACATTCAAGGAACTCTTAGCTATTAAGCAAGGGATCTTGAAGTTCGAATTCCACTTGATTGGACACCACTTCATGGTAGAAACTGACTTTGCCGCCTCAAAAGGAATGATCAGATTCAAACCAAACAAAATGGTAAATGTCCAGTTATTGAGATTAGCTACATAGTTTTCACAGTATTCCTTTGATATTACTCATATTAAAGGAAAAGACAATATTATCCTTGAATTTTTGTCTAGGCCAGCTATAAATCTGATTACCAGACACATCCACAGCCCCATCCCACTCCTTTTCATAATCACACACACACACATGGCATGCTCTTCCTCCTCTTCCTACCACAATCTTCCAGATACCTTTCCCAAAGATCCCTTCAGCATCATCACCTCTCAAGACCCTATACATAAAGCTGTCAAAAGAGCCCTCAAAATGCAAACTCAACTCATCAAGAAAATGGGAAATCAAATTTTCCATGATCTTGGAATCCATCCAAAATATCCATTTGCCAAACTCTTTCCTTTCCCTGATACTCTCTATATGCCAAAACAGTTATCAAACTTTTTTTGGTATCTAGCGAGTTACTACACGATAGCCATTGAAATCCCCACAGTTCCACTTCACACCACCATTCAGCTCTTCCAAGACAGACCAGAATACAGACCAACCTGTGAAACACAGATCAACACCCTCACCTGGTTCGCTCACATCACAAAATGGAAACAACTCCTGGATCAAGAATGGAAAAAGATCAAGGGAGACAGACCAACTTTTATAACCTTCCCAATCAGTCTCAATACCAACAATGCTTGTCCTCTGAAATGCTACACAGTTTTCTTGATCAGTCTCAACTGTGATCTCATAGGAAACACTCCAGATTTTCATCCAAAAATAGAAGTGTTTACTTCAGGAGAAAGCCCTCTCAAAGAAGATAGTCTAGTGTACAGACGTCTGCAAAAATAACTATTCTTACAGAAAAGAATCATTCCAGAAGAAATCTAACCCTCTCCATCTGAAAATGCCCCATGGGAAATTCTTCCACACGGATATATGCTAAGACTCATAAGGGAGCTTGACTACTATCATACCAATATCGCTCCAATTATTGGTGATACTAGTTCATTTGCTTCATTTGCTGACCCCAACCTTTCTCCAAATCTCCATCAGTTCTCACAACACACCATTATTGATGATGAAGAAGAGACCTAGCAGCCAAAAAGCCCAATGAGTCCATTAGAAGAAGACCTGCCAGAACACTATACTCAACCAAGGCCCAGTTGCAGCATACCAACTAAAGACCCCACAGAGGAACGAGAATACTATGGATCAGAAGGATATGATTATTATAATCAATACCCAGATCCAAATCTCAGCCTGTCTCATGAACCCATTAATTTCAAATGGTGACGTCAGCCCTTATGTCACTCAACACTTGTAAGATAACCAGCTTAGCATAACTCAGGCATCAGCCCTTATGTCAGCCAGCACTTACGCTCCAGCAGGATAAGATTTCTAGCTTAGGTCACAGCCACCTGTCTATAAGCCTCGTGTTTTGTATTTGTCATTTTGTGTCGGCAGAATCCACTTTGTAAAAAGATGATGCCCTATTTCCAGCGCATTATCTTTTGTCGGCTACTTGTATTTTGGCCTCGCTTTGTATATTTGTCGCTTGTTTAACTTTGTAAAATAGGTTTGAAATCCGGATTTGAAATCCGAGAATTAATGTACCCCCCCCCCCTATAAATAGTTGTATCTCCTTCTTAGAGAAGGCATCGAATGTACTCTTTTAATAATATTCTAGTTTTCCAAAAACATGTCTTGCTAAACCTTCTTCTGATATACTTCAACGAGTCCCTGTATATTTATTATAATCCTATACAATGATCCAGAAAAAACTCTGAAATTATACACTGGTATAATTGATATAAAGGTATCATCTAGGTTTTGATATTTTAGCATATGATCGTCAGTTGACTGAAAGTTTAAGAAGCTTTAAAGACCATACTTTCTTGCTCATCCATGGCAAGGAGTGCCTTTAGAGCTTGAGTTATTTTGGTTGCGAGCTTGTTAAATTTTAGGTTTGAAAGACACCGCTTGTGCTAAAATATCAATTTATCAAGGCTATCTTTCTATCTATTATACCAGGCGTCCCATATCAAACTTATGGAGTGCTTTAAGTTTCCATTATATTCTGCAAACCAAGCATTAATGTTGGGATTGCAGACTTGCCGGAATTATGAATTAATTAATAGTATAATCAGTACTCAAAACGTCATTCTTTTTATTATTATATTTTTTTATTTAATTTGCTTTACCAAGGTTTATTTATTTTGGTCTTATATTCTTTATAATGGTTAAAAGAAAAAAAAATGAAATGAGGGGTATGACTTAAAGACATTAAAGGGGTCATTGTTTTAAATATTTAGTTGAATGATCACTAAAAATGTCAAGAAAAGAAGTTTAAAGATGAGAGTCGTAAACGACAAACGAAATTTAAGGCACACATACAATATTATTCATCTTTTATCTTTATTTGCTGAGTTTTCAACCCGGGAACACAAATGGGAACAAAAATTAAGGGAAAAATAAAAAGATGAAAAAAAAAGGGAAGCAAATAAAAGAAAGCTATTGCGAAAAGAAACATTAGATCGAATGAATCCGTGGGAGTGTTCCTAGTCAATTTCAACATTTGAATGTCCAAGCATGCTGTGGCTGAGAAGACCACTAGTCAAAAGTTCTCAATTCCGGTCATACTTGACGGTGTTATGGTTGAAAAAACTATGTGCATAGATAGTATTTAAATATAAGAAATATTTCGTGATCCAATCTGAAAAAATACTCTATTTTTAAAATATATATAACTTTTAACTATTAGAATAAGAAAGTACAATATTTATTTTATTGTGATGAAAATTAATCTAACAGTTAAAATTAAATATTTTAAAATTTTGGTATAAGTATAAAATAGGAGATTATTGTAAACAAATAGACAGTAATTTGGTGATCAAATGTATAAATACAATGGATGATGGATGTATTGAAGAACATGATATTATGATTGCTTAATAAGTAGGATAAAGTTAGGCGGCAGCTGTTCATACACTATAAATTATTAGTTTTTGTTTCTAAGTTGACATTTTCTTATTTCCCTTGATACTTTGTGGACCATATTCCACTACCATATAGCTTTTCCTATGGTACATATATGTACCACTATTTATATCAAAGAGTTTTTAATAGTTACTCTTTTTTTTATAACCATAGGTAATTATAGACAAAATTATTAAGATAAATACATGTTTTAATTACACTTAATGATGTAACATGTTATATGACTTACTATAGCAGGTTAAACAATAGGTTAATCTCATATATTAAATTTAAATTTATTTTTTTAATTAGGATTTTTTAATAAAATATCGTTTTGCTATTATGAAAAATAGAGTCATACGGTGAGAGAGAGAGAGAGAGAGAGAGACTCAAAGACTAGAAGGTTCTTCTTCTTGGCCTCTTGGGTCTAGTAACAGTAAATGAAGTTTGCAGAAAGGAATGGGAAATTTGTGTTCGACCTGCTGTATTTGGAAAACCGCGTAAAAGAAAAACTAGCATAAAAATAATAAAAATAAATAAAAATAAAAAAAACGACGATGACTGCATCTCCTTCTCCCAGTTGAGAGAGAAACTTTCGAGCCAAAAAAGAATTTTTTTTTTTAGATATACTCTATAAAAAAAATAAAATAAAACTTAAAAAAAAAAACATGTCAAGTAGGTGAATAATAATTTGTCTATCCAAAATATATTTAATGAGCTCCCTAAATTTAATGTTTATTAATTTTTCTTAAATTGTTTTGTCAACTACCTAATTTTTTTACATCTATTAAATTTATATCAACGGTTAAAACAATGATACCCATCAATAAATAAATATCAGAGTAACTATTAAAATCGCACCCATATGAAATATATATATGTATATATATATTTATAAACTCTATACAAAAGAGTAGGATAGAGTATAGTGCAACACCAACTTTTTTTTTTTTTTAAATTTGAGATTGAGTATTTGAATTCAACACTTCTATAATGTAATTAGGTGTGAAATTATTATTAGATTATACATGCAATCTGCAATCTAGAACATCATATCTTAATAATTTAGCAAAATGCCGACTCTTTACTTCAGTTTAAATAATAGAATGGTCACAAAATTTTGAATTGTAATTAATCTTACAATTAACTGTATCGCAAATAAGTGATAAATGAATATCAGTGTACATAGAAAGAGACGAAGAGGCTTCATTATGAGCAATTATTAAAATGTTGGTGGAAATTAAAGAGTAGCTACTACATTATAAATTAATATTTTTTATTAAATAATATATCTTTTATTGGTTCTAAATTAGAGCCAACGTTGTAAATTAACTAGATTAATTTTTTTTTCAATACATTATAAAATATCATATTGGAACACCGAATATTAAATTAATAATTTTTTTTTTGGTAGAAGAACACTATAAATACATGTTATAGTGTTCCTTTTTCTAAAATATTTGTCTATTGTTATTTGTTCCTTTTTTTAAAATATATAGTTGTGCTATGGTTTTTATAATTTACTTAAATTTTTTGTCTGGTACAATGTTACTTTGTAAATTGTAATAATGTTGGACGTTAAAATATATATATATATATATATATATATAACAATGTTTCTAGATTGAACAAGGTAATATTGTATTTTGTGAAAGGTATAAATATTTTTTTGGAAAAAAAAAAAAGTAGATTCATATTTTATGCTAAACAAAATACATGGAATATAATTATAGGTCGTAAAACAAAATAATAAGAAATTATGTATTGCAAACAACAAAACACATTCATGAATTTTGTTTGGTGAAAAAAAAAATGTATAAAATATAGTTGGAGTTGGTAAAACCATACATAAAATAGAAATTAACTAAAGAATAACTTGATAAACTAATAATATCTAATTAATCGATAAAATTGATTTCCCACTAAATTAATAATTTTCTTTAGTCCCAAAGAAATTAATTTATTGAAGTTTCATTTTCTATGTACTGGTGATAACTATACATGCTATTTATGCGTTCAAATAAGTATTTTGGTATGTAGATATCCAAATATCCATACACATGAAAATATAATTATTGTAAAATCATATCAAAATTAGATTATACGCTAACTTATTGAAATCTGATGAAAATTAGTATCAATCAATTTTAATTTAAATGCAACTTCCTCCATTCTAAATCAAAGAAAGGAAAAATGTCTCTATCTCCATATATATGAGTACTGACTCTATCCACTTTTGGTGTGTATAATATTGCTATTTAGCAATAAATTTTCCAAATAAAATATATGTTAGGTAAAGGTGGTTGGCAAGCTTCCAGCACTTGGCTAGTCCAAACCAAAGAGAGGCGCAGCCGGTAAGCCAAGAAGAGAGAGAAAGAAAACAAATGGAAAGTGCGTTTTTTTTTTTTTTTTTTTTTTTTTTGCTAAATAAAAAGCTCGAGGAGAATACGACTAATGTTAAACATATTTTTTTCTCGACGTTATTAATGGCTCCAACACTGATAGAAATATTCATTAAAAGCCTTCTAGACAAGTCCTATTCTTCGATGAGCAGTACCTAATGAGTCCCCACCAAATGTTCTAATCATAAAAATAGTAAAAACGTGATTTCAAATATTTTATATTAAATATTAAATCGATATAAACAAGTTTTCACATTTAAAATTTTTAAAAAGACCATATAACATCCGACTCTTTGATCACTATGCCACCACACTGGGACCGGTGGTAGAGTGTGGATGTATATGAGTAAGGAGAATGATGGAAAGGCATTGGTGGGAATGAAAATGCTAGGCACTTTCTATGGCGCACCAACAAAGGAAAGCCAATTACAAATACGAAAGGAAGGAAAGCTCATTAAGACATATTTGAACCGAAACCCACAACATCAAACAACAAAAACAAGAAAAACAAAATCAAAAAATTCTGGACTCCTTGTGGGCCCCACTTCCGCCATAGCCAAGAGCCACTGCCCACCTCAACTCCCCCCACGCCACAAACCCATCATTGCAATCTTAGAAACTCTCTCTCTCTCTCTCTCTATCTCCCTCTCTCTCTCCACCATTTGCGCCTCAAGAGAGACATTTCCACTTCTCCATTTCCCACTAAAGAAAAACAGAGTGTTTCACTTTTTATGGAAGTTGTTTTTCCCGTCTTTCTTCTTTCTTTTGCTCTTTCTCCAGTTGTGAGTAGGTGCTAAAAGGGGCTGGATTTTGGGTTGTTTTTGGATTTGATTTCTGGGATTTTTAGAGTTATGGGGAACTGCTGTTGCAGAGGAGAACCTTCCATTTACAGAGTCTCTTCCAATGCAAAGTCAGGTTGGTTTTTTCCATCAAGTTTCTCACTTTTTTGAACTCTGTTAATGGGTTTTTTACAACGTACGATTCCAAAAATGGGTTTGTTTTTTTGGTTCTTTGTTTTGAGTAAATTGAGAATAAGCCTCGATCCAAGTGACCAAGCTCTGTTTTTCTCTGTTTTTTATTTTTTATTTTTTTCAATCCTCTTACATGGTTAGGGAATTACGTATCTTTTCCTTGTTTGTACAAGAAGCTCAAAAGTAAAAACTTTATTTGCATTAACTATAAATGAATTTCATGAAATTTGTAGCTTTGGGGGGAAAAAAAACATTTATTGTTTTTTTTTTGTTACTAAGTATAGCAAAACATAAAAGCAAGAGTTCTTTTGATTCTCTGTTTCCTCTGCTTGAAATGAAGCCAAGTAACTTTTTAGATTTTAGCAGGATTCACTTTAGAATATCCTTCAATTCTTGTATAACCAAAAGGATATACTTTGTATTTTCAAAAACAATAAATAAAAAAGAAAAAAAAAAGTGTGTTTGAAATTTTTTGTACTAATGAAGGTTGTCCATTTACTTTTTCTATTTGTATGATAAGTGGGTACTCCTCTAAGTAGTGCGCTGATTCTTATCTCACTATTATTAGCTTCCATTTGGTGAAACTAAATTATATCCTTTGCTTCAAAGTCAACCTTTTTTCCCTTACTTTCTACATAAAAAAAAAAAAAAAATTTAATTGTTAATTAGTTATATGCTCTTTGATCTTTTAGCTTTGTCACGGCTCATATGAATTTGTCCGTTTCTCTTTCTCTCTTTTTCGTATAATTCTTTAGTAAGAATAAAATATCTTAGGATTTTTAGATGGACCCTCCAATTTCGTTCAATTTAAAATAGAAAGAAATCCCAATGATCTTTTTGTTGTTTTAAACTAATAGAGCTTTTGGAGCCTTTTTAGTAATTGATTTAGTTTTTTGATTGTGCAAAGTTTAAATTACAAATTGATTAACTATTAACTACAGGATACTAAATTTGGTTCTTGGAGGTAATTTAATGATAACTGCAGAAGTTTAGTGTTTTTTTTTTTTTTTAAATGTTTTCAGAAATTCATCAACTTAGTGCAATTTTTATTATTATTTTTCATGAAGATAATTTTTGCTTTAATGCAATTTTGAAGCCATAAATTTTATCTTCTTTGGTTATCTACGAACCATCTAGTTCTTAATATAATGTTAAATTCAGACGTTTATGAAGCGTTCTTCCCAACCCGCCCCCCCCCCCCCCCCCCCCCCTTCTGGTGATAAATATGAGGAAAAAAAAATTTGGCATGTGATGTTTTATCCTCTCATCTTACTTTGCAGAGTCTCCTAAGGACCAATGTCCCTCAGTGAAATCAAGAAAGGATGACAGAAAGTTACCATCAAATCCCGAAGAAGTTGAGAGCTTACGTCGTGACGCTGCAGCAAATCCACTGATCGCCTTCACCTTCAATGAGCTAAAGCTAATGACAGACCATTTTAGGCCAGACCGGTTGTTGGGCGGCGGAGGGTTTGGTAGTGTCTATAAAGGATTCATAACTGAGGACTTAAGAGAAGGACTTAAACCACTTCCAGTTGCGGTAAAAGTTCATGATGGTGATAACAGTCATCAAGGACACCGAGAATGGCTGGTAACTTGTGTCCTAAGCAACATGAATTAATAATAAGATTAAAATGCTATGAGTATGATTTCTTTTCTTTAAAAGTAAATTTGGTAAGTTATCTTACGTTCACTTTGAGCTTTTGTGTGTTTCTAGGCAGAAGTTATATTTTTGGGGCAGCTTTCGCATCCAAATTTGGTAAAGCTGATCGGTTATTGCTGTGAAAACGAGCACCGGGTGCTGATATACGAGTACATGGCTCGTGGCAGTGTGGAAAACAATTTGTTTTCAAGTAAGTAGTATTTTTGTACAGCCTATTTCAGAACAAACGATTTTTTGTTTTTGTTTCTGTTTTCTGACTTTGTGCAAAACAAACACTATTTCAGAATTTATTGGAAACGTTGAGATTTCTTTAAAAAATAAAAAATCAAACGGGGCCTTAAATTTGTTGTGTTAGAAGTCACTTGTGGCTTTGCATGGGCCATTTCTAAGATCTTTAGTCTGTTTCATAAGAATATTATCTACTCCATTTTCGCAGGAGTGTTGCTTCCTTTGCCATGGTCCGTAAGAATGAAGATCGCATTTGGTGCTGCAAAAGGACTCGCCTTTCTTCATGATGCTGAGAAACCTGTCATTTATCGCGATTTTAAAACATCCAATATTCTTCTGGACCAGGTTAGTATCTCTCTTTTCTTTTCTAAGATATTACAAACTAATGAACATTTAGATCAGAGGACACACAAAACACACACACACACACACACACACACACACACACATAATGCGTTGCAAACCATAGTAAAAAGAAAGCCCGAAAAATAAATTACTTTGCTTGGGAAGAATATCGATTTAGGATCCCTATTTCACGTTGTTTCTGTAATTCTGTTGTAGATCAATTTAGGATCCCTATTTCACGTTGTTTCTGTAATTCTGTTGTTGAACTTTTTTTTTTTTGCTTGAACTTCAATTCTTTTGCTTGCTTGAAACAGGACTACAATGCAAAGCTATCCGACTTTGGCCTTGCGAAAGACGGGCCAGAGGGCGATGAATCTCACGTTTCTACACGCATAATGGGGACATATGGATATGCTGCACCAGAATATATCATGACAGGTAATTCAAGCTCATTACTCTCCATCACAAAGGCCTCTCTAAGTTTCTTAATGATTCTAGCATGGCATGTACTTTTCCATGGCTTTCGGACTAAAATCATAACTTACTTTCTTTCTTTTTTGCAGGCCATTTATCTCCTAGAAGTGATGTGTACAGCTTTGGTGTTGTACTCCTTGAGCTTTTGGCAGGAAGAAAGTCGTTAGACAAGCTACGACCGGCGCGGGAGCAAAACCTCACCGACTGGGCTCTTCCATTGCTTAAGGAGAAGAAGAAGTTGCTTAACATAATAGATCCAAGACTGGAAGGTGATTATCCGATCAAAGGAGTTCATAAGGCAGCCATGCTAGCTTATCACTGCTTGAACCGAAACCCGAAGGCGAGGCCTCTGATGAGAGACATAGTAGATTCCTTGGAGCCTCTTCAGGTCACTGGTGAAGTTTCTGATGAGAGAAGTACCATAACTGTGATTATAAACCAGGGTCCAGTTGCTGAAGTAGTCAAAATGAAAGATGATACAAAACTCTACTAATTGACATTAGCCACTAATAATTTACTTTAGTTTCAACAAGTTTTTGTTTTTTGGAAGTAGATAGGTTTTCTTGTGTGTATTTGGGGAAAAAAAAAAATACTTTTTTTGGGGTAACTTTTTCAACATCTTTTCCTTGGGTATAAGTATATGGTTTTGGTGAGAACTTGCATTGGGATACTGTTAAGTACAATACGAAAAGATGAATATGAAAGCCAGAGGTTTTCCTTGTAGAATGTTAGTGAACATATGATTACGTGAAAGGAATAATTATAATGTAGTATTTTGTCTCCTTTTCTTAGGGAAAAAAGTATGCAAGTAATTTGTCTTTCTTTTCTATCCCAACTAGTTGGAACACGCATTCTGCGTGTGAAATATTATACTGATATAGAATTTTAGGTAAATTATTAGATTGGTTTTTAAACTTTTAAGTTTGTATAAATTTTTTCTATTCTTTTTTTCATAGCTGAAATGATCTTAAACTATTAAACACGTTACTACAGTAGTCCTTTTCATTAATTTTTGGATAGATTCCATAAATTAGCATTATTTTTTTGAACAAATTACTAATGAATTTCATTCAAAATTTAACATAAATAACTTTTATAACAGCATTTTAATAGTTTAAGGATATTTCAGGTATCAAAAAAATATCGGAAATCAAAATTGTATAAAATAAAAAATTTAAGGACTAAATAAGCGATTTACCCATTAATTTTAATACAACTTATAGAGAAAAAATAACAAAATAGGAACAAAATATTAGAAATAACTATTTGGCGATACATATTTAAAATAAATCATATAAGATTGTAAAGAAAAAGTAAAAAAGAAAAAAAGTGCAAGAAGGTTAAAAAACCACAATCAGAAAACAACGGAAGAAGGAAAAAAAAAAAAAACGAAACGACAAAAAAGGGAAAAAGAAAAGCAAAAAAAATGATGGAATAAAAAACCATAGCAAGATGGGGTGAAAAAAAAAAAAAAAAGAAAAAAAAGAAAAAAAGCCACAGTGATAACTATGAAAGGTGGAAATAAAGAAAGAAATAAAAAAGAAGTAAATAGTAAAAGAGAATTGAAAAGTATATCAAAACAAGGGTTTTCGGCTTTTTTTAAATTTAGTGTAGATATAGATATTGGTGTGAAACTGGCCTAGGTCCAGTCCAAGATAATTAGATAGGGCTACATGTTGGTTATAATTGGACAATTAACTCAATTGTCACATTAAAAAATTGACCTGCGATGATCAAGATAAAAAGTGGTCATTAGCTGGTTAACTTGACAAGGATGGTTATTAACCAAACCACCGCCAATGATATTATGTAATATAATAGTCTCCAGCAGCATGTTTTGAATTTATTTATCTAGCAGGCAACCCAGCCCAGCAACCTTCCAATAAAAAAATAAATAAAAACTGGGACCATCAAAAATAAAACATCTGTTTGCAAAAAGTCTCACCAAAAATAAATCAGCATGAAATAATTTGTTGTTGAAGCATTTGTCATCAAACTAAATTTTCAAGATTTGGAAGGCGAAAAATGAGATAAAATTGGTCCTATTGGTAAAATAAACTTTGGCATTAGAACATTTAATCTTATCAGTGATGAAATTTTTTCATAGCATGAATTATTGCTCAATTCCGTCGTCCTTATCCTATGAACATTTCCATTTATTGCTCATCGCGATGGCTTATATATAGAGTATCTTTTTCTTTTTTTTTTTTTTATAATAACTATATATATATAATTTTTTATATCTTGTTGTGTGCCAAGTCAGCCGTATTGGAATCCTACTAGACAAGTAATATTCTCATAATTCATGTTATACAAATGACATTGGGTCCCACTACTTCTGTATCACATATCTAAAGATTTTGCAATTTCAACGTCTTGATAAGATTTCTCAAAATAATAGTAAGTGGAAAAACTTATTATAATGGTTGTTATAGTAATTAGTTAGTATTGTAATTGATCAGAAGGTGGTTTTTAGTAATAAGGCAATTATTAGATTTGTGGAAATTTGGAAAAATTACTTAGGAGGCATAGTAGTTCCGCAAACTACGGCTAAAAACATTTTCAATACAATATTAGATTATTATATCAATGATAAATTTTGACATTTAAATAAAAAAGTGCTTTTTAATAAAATATCATCTTTTGATATCAAATTTGTGATATATTGACTTTTGTGATAAATTTATTACAAAATATAACTAATACTAAATTTAACATTTGATTTTTGTTATTTGTTACTTTAATTTTTTTATATAATTATTACAATACTTTCATTTTTTATTTATTTAAATACTAAAGATTCACATTTATTAGTATTTAATTTGTTAAAATACTAAAAATTCACTTTTATGAGTTTTAAAACATAACAATAGTGATAAAAAGTAGATACTACATTTCATATTAGTGCATAAAAAAAAGATGATGTTATTTTTTGTTACTTTAACTTTTTCATATAATTATTATAATATTTATCTAAAAATCAAAAGTTTACTTTTACAGTTTTAAAACATAATTTGTTGCTTTAATTTTTTCATGCAATTATTATAATTTTTTTTTATTTATCTAAATATCAAAAGTTCTATTGACGACGTAAAGATATTAAAAACAATATTACATATTGAATCTAATATATTATTTTTTACTGTTTTGTAACAAATATGATATGACTTAGATTAATAAATTAGAGATGATCTGATTTTATCAAATTCATCTTCTAAGATCTCTTCCTAGAAATATTAGAAGATGTTAAGGATTGATTTTCTTTCCATTTCTGAATTTGTGTGCTTCATTCCTACCACAGTTATCATAAGACTAAAAATCTAACCGTTTAAAATAAAATTATATACCTATAATTTTTAATAATGCATATAGATCACAGGAATAAAAATCTAACCGTTTAAAATAAAATCATATACCTCAAGTTTTTAACAATGTGTTTAGATCATCATTTTTTGAATGTTTTTTAGTATTAAAAATTATAATATTTTTTCTCGCAAAAATTTAAAATGAGTGACAGTAGGTAGAGAATAACCGTTCCCTACGTAGAACATTAGTAAGAGTGATCATATCCTCCATCAATTTTCCACCAAAAAAAAAACCGATTATATGAAATCACCACTGCGTATTAATGCCACGTCTCAATAATACAAGCATCCACGATATCCCTAACCAAGCTCTGCAACTCCCGAGGCAGATGGCACAAACAACAAGAAACCCTTTCATCTTATCCCATCCGTCTATTTACTAATTTGAAATACAAATTTCACTTTAATTAAATTATATTTTTTTATCTTAATTTTTATTTTTTTTAAAAAAATTAATAAAATTTATAATTATTTTTTTAAAAATTAATATTATTTAAATTTAAAAATTTCAACTCAACTCATTCACCAAACACCCCCTAATATATATAAGGGGTGTGTATATATATATATATATATATAAAAATTATAGTATAACGTCACACTTGATAACCCTTACGCACAACAGCCATGGACCGCCTGCTTCCTTTAGCCCATAACGATAACGCTTCAAGTGCCTATCTAATCCAATTTTGCAGAAAAAAAATATAATGATAAAATAAAATAATAATAATAATAAAGCTAGCTAAAACCCACCACCTTCTATAAATGCATTAACATCCTGATACACAATATATACTATATAATAAAAAGTTATTTTCCTCATATACTAGTCCAAAGAAAAATGATCACAGTGGGTTTAGGAACATATACGCCGGGGTGGAAGCAGAATGTTGTGGGCTACGACGTGCCGGAAGGGGTGGAGATTCGGGGGCGGTACGACGGCGAGTTCGCGAAGATACTGACGAAGGAGGCGGTGCAGTTTGTGGCGGAGCTGCAGAGGGAGTTCAGGAACAGGATTAGGTATGCTCTGGAGTGCAGGAAGGAGGCCAAGAGGAGGTTCAATGAGGGTGCTCTGCCGGGATTCGATCCTGCCACCCGCTACATCCGGGAAGGCCACTGGGTCTGCGCCGCGGTGCCGCCTGCCGTGGCTGACCGGAAGGTGGAGATCACTGGCCCGGTTGAGAGGAAGATGGTTATTAATGCGCTCAACTCCGGAGCTAAAGTTTTCATGGTAATGGATTTAGTTGATGATAATTATATCTTTTGAGCAATATTTCATATTAATTACGAATTTGTGGGTAAATAATCTTTTTTAAGATTTTTTTTTTTTAATAAATGGCTAAAATTGTGTAAAAATTAATAATTAAAAAAAAATTGTTCAATTAATCAATTGAGTAGTTTATCATGATGGAACAATATTAATATATAAATTTGAATCATTCATTAACCGTCATTTTTGGAAATTAAAAATTTTTTTTGTTTATTTATTCAAATAAGTATTGATACGAGAGGTTGATATTTTACAAATTTTACATATGATACGTAATAACAATTAAATCCCCTAATCAATTTTAATATATATAAAATGGTGTGTTTAAAAAAAAAAATTGAAAGGCCTCTCAACTAATTTTTTCGTGCCTTAACTTTCGAGTCCATTAAACGCATAGGATAGCGTATTTAGTTAGACAATATTTGAAATACTAAAAATTAGAGAAAATCTGAATTCATATATTAGCTATTGCAATTCTTTTCCTGGAAGCGGGTCATGTGTATAGGACCGTTCCATGACTTCTCTTAACTGAGATAATCTGAGACGGGAGATCCAATATCCTTTTTCGATTTGATATAGCTTTAACTCTTTCTCAATCCCGGCCCGGCAATTGGTTTCATAGAAATATTTTTGTTAATGGTCGTATAGTAGATTACTCGGAATCTTGATTTTTAACTTTTGGCATTGAATTAAAAGAGAAAATGGTTAATTTGACAGGCTGATTTTGAGGATGCACTCTCACCAAGCTGGGAAAATCTAATGAGAGGCCAAGTTAATCTGAGAGATGCTGTTAATGGGTCTATAAGCTTCCAAGACAAGGCCAGAAACAGAGTTTACAAGCTCAACGACCAAACTGCCAAGCTTTTTGTGCGCCCCAGAGGCTGGCATTTGCCCGAGGCTCATATTCTTGTTGATGGTGAGCCTCTCACTGGCTGCCTTATGGACTTTGGCCTCTACTTCTTCCACAACTACGAAGCCTTCCGCCGCACCCAAGGTGCCGGGTTCGGACCCTTTTTCTACCTCCCCAAGATGGAGCATTCGCGGTGATTAGAACTCTCCGATATTCATTACTTGCAAAATAAGTCCTGATCAGAGTCAAAATTGATGACATGTTTGTTACATTGTTGGCAGGGAAGCGAAAATATGGAATTGTATTTTTGAGAAGGCGGAGAAGATGGCGGGGATAGAGAGGGGAAGCATCAGGGCAACGGTTCTGATTGAAACACTTCCTGCTGTGTTTCAAATGGATGAGATACTCTATGAGCTGAGGGATCACTCTGTTGGCTTGAACTGTGGGAGGTGGGACTACATTTTCAGCTATGTCAAGACCTTCCAGGCTCACCCCGACCGCCTATTGCCCGACAGGGTTCTCATCGGCATGACTCAACACTTCATGAAGAGTTACTCCGACCGCCTCATTTGGTCTTGCCATAGGCGCGGTGTGCACGCCATGGGCGGCATGGTATGTCTCTCCTCTATGTTTTGAGTACTATTATGAAACACACAATGTTTTGCGTTATTGGCACCTCATGCAATCACAATTCTAGATCATTGTATATTATATTTGTATATGTATATGTGTATGCATATTCTTTTTTTAAATTTAAATTGAGGGTGCAAAATTCAAACTCTTCACTTAAATTTTCGCTTCACTGCAACCAGTGTATGTAAACTAAGAAGTTTGAGTTACTTAAGTCTAATTTATTAACTATCTTTAAGTCGAATATCACACACACAACCACACGCAACCGCGCGCGCGCATATACATATATGTATATGTACTTGCATCAATAATTATAAAGGGTGAAACTAATATGCATATAGGAGTATCAAACTAAAATTTGTTGAACTGAACAGGCAGCTCAGATTCCAATCAAAGATGACCCGGCTGCAAATGAGGCTGCACTTGATCTAGTGAAGAAGGACAAGCTAAGAGAAGTGAGAGCGGGACACGACGGGACATGGGCAGCCCACCCCGGACTCATTCCAGCCTGCTTGGAAGTGTTCAACACCAACATGGGCAACTCCCCCAACCAGATCCAAACCGTGAAGCTAGAAGACGCTGCAAACCTCACCGAGGAAGACCTCCTGCAAAGGCCACAAGGCGTGCGAACCATGGAAGGCCTGAGGCTGAACACCAGGGTGGGAATCCAGTACCTGGCGGCGTGGCTTACAGGGTCGGGATCGGTTCCCCTCTACAACCTCATGGAAGATGCCGCGACGGCTGAGATAAGCAGGGTTCAGAACTGGCAGTGGCTGAGGTACGGGGTTGAGCTGGACGGAGATGGGCTCGGTGTGAGGGTGAGTAGAGAGCTGTTCTTTCGAGTCGTGGAGGAAGAGATGGCGAGGATCGAGAGAGAGGTTGGGAAGGAGAAGTTCAAGAAGGGAATGTACAAGGAGGCAGGGAAGATGTTCACAAGGCAATGCACAGCACCAACACTCGATGATTTCCTCACTCTTGATGCCTATAACAACATTGTTGTGCATCACCCCAAGATTGGATCATCTAGGCTTTGAATTATTATTCCTCATCTTGTAATCTCTTTAGTGATTTTGCTTGATTTTGTATCAAGTCTGTCTTCAGTTTGCTACTTTGCTTTAGCACTGATAAATAAGGACAGGCCCTTTTTTGTTTGCGATTTCAGTTTGTAATAATAAATATGAACTTCTTTAAAACGCGCTTAGGTTACCCCAAAACTATAAGACTCTCTTTTCCCTTTAATTCCATTCGAAATTTTATTAGTTTTCGGCATTTGAGCTCGAATGGTTGTTGGTTTTTTTTTTTTGGTGGATGGAATTAGCAAGTCGAAGGAAACATTTCAAGCAACTAAAAGGCAATTTAACAATAAGTAGCAAACTGGAAAATATATCTTTTAACAATTATCCGTTTAATCCATAACATAGAGGGCATTGACCAAAGACAAAAGTGAAACGATTCTAAAAGTTCCAATACCTCCTCGGTAATTGAGATTTTCTTCCTTGCTCTTGAACTCTATCAGCCAGAGCTTTATGTCCCTCGGAGGGAAACCAAACTCTTTACATACGAACAATCCATTCAACCGAACCGGTTACTCGATTTTTCTCATGAATGACAACACTCCGAAGCTCTTTGGTACGAAAATTAAACGAGACAAATCTTCCACCATCAGCTACCATGAGGAACTCATCTCTTGTCCGAAGAGCAAATGACAAACTGCAGCCAACGCGAGAGAGAGGTCCTTCGACGAGATGCATGGTCCAGGGACAAGCAACATCAACGTAGTCACCCATCAACCAAATATCAACAGATACCACATATCGATAATTTCTCCTTGGGGGACATCATGACACTAAGGCAACAGAGTCGTTACACACCCTGAGCATCGGCCTCGATCCAAAATTCAATATGGCATCGTCCGGAAATGGCACGACATGAAATACCTCATCACACATACCGAATCAAAGGACCTTGTGAGTGACACCTCCTAAACTCACCCAATAACAAACTCCTTTCCAGTGAAATGCATAGAAATTTACGAAGACAGAAACTATCAACGCCTATCCAAGATGAGAAGCACATTCGTGTTTTTAAAGTTTATATTTGCTTGTTAGAAGAATTTACACTCACGCATAAAAATAATAATAATAATAAATTTCTCATCTAATCTCATATTTAAAAACACAAATTGAGTTTTTCATCTTATCTCTAACGGCTGTCATGTAGCAACCACATTAGTTTCACGTAACTGTTATATTAGTGTCACGTGACTGCTTACGTATCGGTTCAGTCAACGTCATGTGATGTTTTTTGAAGAAAAAAACATTTAGAATAAAGAAAATGCTTCTTCAAAAAATTAATAATATAAAGAAAAGAGTAAATTAAATGGAAAGCCATATTTTAAATACCTTATTATAATTTTATCTACTATAATATTAAAGTTGAGAATTTTAGTATTATAAAATGATAAAATTATCAATTTTAATATTATGATAAACATAAATATAATGATGTTTCAAATTTATGACATTCTTGCTTCTTCCATAAAATAGAAAATACAGAAGAAACAAAATTTTGGGGAATAAATTTGTGATGATGGGGAAGAACTTTAGTGGGAAAATTATTAATCTAGCCCCAAGAAAAAAAAAAAACCAAGTGTATTTATTTTTTGTTTAAAGCAAATGAGTACCTCCAAAAATTGACAGTCACGAGTCCAATGCTGTCCTTTTTTAAAAAAATTATTATTATTATAGAGGGAATCCGGCACAGGAAATTCCTGCCACTATTCAATAGTATAGGGTGATTATATAAAGAGAAACATGTAATAAGTCATGAGAAAATTTTTGAATTTATCCCTTTTTTTTCTCCAATTAATTCTTGACATGTGACTATTTCATTAAAAAGTGTGAACATATATAACTCGCCGGCAGGGAGATGATATTTTTTGAAGGCGGACATCTATAATTCTTTTGTATTTTCTATTTTTTACATTTTACTTTTAGACTCTATTTGGGAATGTTGGAAAATAATTAAACATGTGGGCCAACATATGTAATTAAATGTGTATTATAGGCTATCTTAAAGTACAGCCCATTTAAAGTGATCTAATTAAAGTTTAATTTTATTGGGCTTTGGGCATTAATTAAAGTATGAGTTTATTATGTGTAGAGGCCTAATTTCATATTTCTAATTTTATGATGGGCCAAAATAGAAATATGAAAAGTATAACTACTACAATTATATAAAACGGTTATGGTCCCCAATTCATACGATACATTATTTTCTATTCTCTCTGACATCCCATCATCAGGAAGAATTCAGAGATTTCTCTTTAAAGAAAATCGTATTGAATTGGAAGATCCATAACTCATAATCATCTCCTTCCCATGGATCAAGGTATGCTTCCGCTTTCATTCTCTTGATGATTTGACATGGTGGATCTTGGATAAATGGATTTTCTCCATTAAAGTTTTCAGTTTATTAATCTAACAAGTGGTATCAGAGCCTTCTCCATGTTAAACCATTAAGAATTAAGTTTTCTTTATAAATTAAGTTTAGTTTAATTGGATTTAGGAATGATTATGGTTATGGATTTTTTGATTTTGTTTTTCCAAAATTCCGGATTAAACTTTTTGGAGATATATTTATGAATTAAATATTGCTTGAGGTTTTGCATTTATGTTTTACGGTTTTATGATTTTGAGAAAAAACTAGATGGGATTGGCTGCACTTTTGCAGCAAAGGACGAGAAATTTATTTTTAAAAAAAAAAAAAAAAATTTTTGTGTTGGCTGCTGCCATGGCCGGCGGCTGCAAAGAAGGAAGAAGAAGAAAAGAAAAGAATTAGGGTTTTTTTCTGGGCCTTGAGCCCAATTTCTTTTCTTTTTGGGCTGGGCAAGGTTGGATCAAGGTCGGATTGGGTTGACCCGACCCGGTCCAGTCTCGACCCGGTCCGTATGGATGGTTGACCGTTGACTTTCGTTGACCGTTGACTTCAGGATTGACTTGTGCGTTGACTGTTGACCGTTGACTTTTAAGTTGACCGTTGACCGTTGACCGTCAAATTAAAGAAAAAAAATTTTTTAAATTAAATTCAAATAATGGTTTATTGGTTATATTTTTTGGATATTTAATATTCTAAAATAGATTAATTGAAGCAACATGTTACCAAAGTAACCTCTCTTGTGTAGATTAATTTATTCGGAATATTAAAATGGTTGTGTGTGTGTAATTCATGCGGATATTGATCGGCCCAAAGGAAGGTTAATATTTGGCCGAATTGCATGCACACCTGTGGTAATAGATATGTGACGATTGTTAGGTTTTCCATGTGGGCAATAAGTCGATCCAAAGAAAGGCTTATCGCTTGACAGGATTAATTGTCAATATTTGATTACTACACCAAGAGTACCACTCACAAGTTAATATTTCTGTCCAAAGACTAAATATTAATATTGTGCTAGGTATCTTGTGATGGGACCCACCATTATTTGAATTTATTAATTTTATGATATGGATTCTTATGTGAACATGTTATTTGCTTGTTTTGTTCTCTGTTCAGCTAGTGTATCTGCTTCTACTATATCTGCTAATGTCAATTCCATCCCCATGCTAAATGGGACCAACTTCAAGGATTGGAAAGAGAACGTTATGATCGTTCTCGGATGCATGGATCTAGACCTTGCGCTAAGGATTGAACGACCCACTGACCTTACGGACAAAAGTTCCACTGAGGAAAAACGGGACATAGAAAGGTGGGATCGTTCAAATCGCATGAGTCTCATGATCATAAAGCGTGGAATTCCGGAAGCCTTTAGGGGCGCTGTGTCCGAAAAGGTTACTACTGCCAAGGAATTTCTTGAGGAAATAGAAAAGCGTTTTGCTAAAAACGATAAGGCTGAAACAAGTACGCTTTTAGCGAGCTTGATTTCAATGAGGTATAAAGGAAAAGGAAATATAAGGGAGTACATCATGGAGATGTCTCATCTTGCTTCAAAACTAAAGACACTAAAGTTAGAGCTATCTGAGGATTTGCTTGTGCATTTAGTTTTGATTTCGCTTCCTGCACAATTCAGTCAATTTAAGGTCAGTTATAACTGTCAAAAGGATAAATGGTCTCTGAATGAGCTCATTTCTCATTGTGTGCAAGAGGAAGAAAGGCTAAAGCAAGAAAAGACTGAAAGTGCTCACTTGGCAAGTACCTCTAAGGACAAGAACAAGAAAAGGAAGAAGGATAAGGAAGCTGCAAGTGGTCCAGCTCAAAAGAAACAGCAAAAGAATCAAGATGAAGAATCAGGCTGTTACTTTTGCCACAACCTTGGGCACATGAAGAGGGACTGTACCAAATATCATGCTTGGCGTGCAAAGAAAGGTACACTTCTCACTCTGGTTTGTTCTGAGGTTAATTTAGCTTCAGTACCAAGACACACTTGGTGGATAGATTCTGGTGCTACTACTCACATAAGTGTGTCTATGCAGGGTTGCCTGAGTTGCCGAAAGCCAAATGATGCTGAAAGATTCATCTATGTGGGCGATGGCAAATCGGTGGAAGTTGAGGCTATAGGGAATTTTAGGTTATTATTAAAGACAGGATATTATTTGGATTTAAAAGAGACATATGTTGTCCCGTCATTTAGACGGAATTTGGTTTCTATTTCTGCTTTGGACAAATTTGGTTATTCTTGTTCTTTTGGAAATAGTCAGTTCAGTCTTTCTTTGAATTCAAATATTATTGGTACCGGTTCTTTATCCTTTTATGATAACCTATATTTGCTTGATACAGTTGCCTCATTTAATGAAACCTTGCATGTAAATTCACGTGGTATGAAACGTAAATTAACCAAT